>OY720354.1:0-5956967 GCA_963082945.1 Cerastis leucographa | reverse complement strand
TTAACCTTACAATAGTAAGGGTAACAATCACGTTTATGGAATAACTAGCTTATGCCCGCGGCGTCGCCCGCGTGGATTTCGATAATTATCCCACGGGGACATACTATCGGGATAAAAAGTCATAATATGTGTTAATCCAGGTTATAAACTATCTGTATTCCAAATTTCATCCAAATTCGTTCAGTAGTTTTTGCGTGAAAGAGTAACAAACATCCATCCATCCATCCATACATCCATCCATCCATACATCCATACTCACAAACTTTCGCATTTATAATAGTAGTAGGATAGTAGGATAATTCCATTAAGGAATCGTCCATCTAGGTAGGAGCCGGCGGCATAGATATCACAACTGTACTACGTCGTGACGGGCCCAGGAGTATTGTTGTCGTTTACAAGAGCCGCGGTCACGTCTAGTGTGTAAACAGCTTACCTTTATTATATTACGAGGTAGGAATTATTTGTATTTAATACTGAGAAAGGAGTACATCATGTCGTGACGTCTCACAGAGGAGAATGTAAGAAAAATTAAATGGGTTGCACTCCGGGAGTGCCGGCAGAACTGAAAACTTGAAAATTAACATTGTGCATTTATGATATTCTGGAATGGTTAGGGAATAATTTTGCACGAATTGCTTTAATTATCATTATAAAAGTACTATCATTTATGTGGTAAAATACAATATTCATTTATTGAGCTATCGTACACAAACATGACAATTTATATTACATTAAAAAATTAACACTTCGGAACTATTACAATCCGTCTTACGAATTTTACTTCTTTGGGGAAACTGAAGGTTTTGTTTGTGCATAAGATAATTATCTAGTTTTGGAAACCCAAACTCAATGACAGATGTCATAAAGTTCAAATTCCTTCGTAACCTAATGTCAATCCGTCTTACGAATTTTCGATCTGACGATCTGACGCGAGTTAAGCAATTTTTACCCATAACAAAAGAGCACAACGCAGCTAAAGAAGTTTTCACTTCAAAAACATGTAGCGCCGATCCCAAGTAGCATGTGATTAACCCAAGTAGATGATGATTGAGCAATAAGTGATGAAGTAGCATGTGATTAACCCAAGTAGATGATGATTGAGCAATAAGTGATGTAGCAATCACTTAATACGTGTTGCAATGTCGTCTTGATTTCAATCCTACTAGTCCTACTAATATTATAAACGCGAAAGTTTGTAATGGATGGATGAAACTGGCTGAACGGATTTGGATGAAATTTGGCACTGGGGTAGTTTATAACCTGGATTAACACATAGGATAATTTTTATCCCGATATAGTACAATCCCGTGGGACAGTGATCGAATTCCACTCGTGCGAAGCCGCGGGCATAGGCTAGTGGTCTATAAATATTTAATAAGGCCTTTTATTGGTACCATACAGTTAGGTCATACAAAATTGTATAATCTCTTTAGCATTGACTCTTCAACAAGTAAAAAAGCAGCGCTACTGAAAATAAAGATGTTAGAAAGAGAGGAAGCACCTGTATAAAAACTAACTTAATAATATCAATGTCAATATTCCCTGTTCTCGGATAAATAGCAACACTTCTGATATGTAAACTGTATACAGCGTCTGTACATTATAATAAACTAAAGCAGCTCGGAAGATCCTCCTAAAAAACAGGACGCCTCCACCACATACGTTAACGTCTTTATTATCATCAAAAAATAATAGCCCAAAACAATCCCGTATACCTGTATCCAAATAATTGTATCTAACGACTGCCAACCATATAATCAAAAGCATATCAGCCGAAATCAATTTTTCATCGCCGAGGTCGATTTTAAAATTATCATACAAAACGAAGCAGATCGAAGAACCAATTTAACAAAACCTCTGACCTAAACCATATTGGCACAAACCCGAGGTCTCCATTTCTGGGGAGTTGGTAAGAAGTCGTCTGAATAACCAATACTAAACGAGCCCTGGATACAACAAACTTGACTTAAAGTACGGGTCTTTGTTCTTGGTCAGATTATAAGCTGGTGAAGTATAATTAGATAACAAGTGCTATAGTCCAATAAAATTGATTTAGATACACGGAAAGCAATTGTGTTCGGTTTATACATAATGTGTACACCTACGTGTAATTGTGGTCTTTGTGGCTTATTATGTGTGTTTTTGTAATTATTTGTTAGTCTATAAGCCGTGTTGTGCATACTAAATAATATGCGCCTTTATGCTTAGTGCACTATGATTTAGTTTTGTTATAGTTGGCTGTCCAACTGTACTTTTAATTTTTAAGCTTTACCGACTTATTTTTTAACTGTTTTGGAACTGGCTTCATTATCATTTTCCTGCCCTTGTACCATTACCATTACCTTGTCACTTAGTGCCAAGAAACTATCAATTACTCCACCTATCTTTTCACCCATTTTTTCACACATCTTTTCACCCATCTTTTCACCCATCTTTTCACCCGTCTTTTCACCCGTCTTTTCACCCATCTTCTCACTCGTCTTTTCACCCGTCTTTTCACCCATCTTTTCACCCGTCTTTTCTCCCGTCTTTTCACCCATCTTTTCACCCATCTTTGCTTTGGACTTCTTTTTCCTCTCAATCTTTCAACATATATTCATCATTCTTTTGGGCAAACGCTTTTCATCCCTCATGCTATCTTCTTGAGACCGAAAAATTCCGAATTCCTTGTGATCCTTAAAGCCTACGAGACTAGAGTCTTCGCTCTTTCTAGCAAAATCGAATGCTTTAAGTTCTTCGCAGTTACTTAGAAGAAACACGCCCAGAGAAAAATCTACACAATCGATACAAACACAGATAGAACACAAATAAATAAAACATCAACAAACTTGAAAGCAACTTTAAACAAAGAAATGAAGTGCTTACAATTTTACTTTGCAGTATTTCCATTAATAATTTAGTTGTCAAAGCTAGTGTTTCACCGCGGCGCGGCGTGTTACCCGAGTGTCACTCTAGCTCCGTGAGCCACGCACGGCCAGGCGAGGCTCGGGACGGAGCACGTTGCGTGCAAGCGGTGTCGACCAATTTGCACGTCGCACGTCCAAGCTCAATTTACCTGTCAGACCGAGCCGCGCCATTACCGCTGAATTGTGAAGCGATGGCAGCGCTTCATGGAGAAGTGCTAAGGAAATTGTAGATTTTGAAGAGCATTAGTGGAAGTTGGTAGGGGATCGAAAAGGTTTGGGAGTGAAAGGAGGCGGAATTAAGGTGATGGTTTTCAGAGATTGTGGTAATAATGCATTCAATAAGCATCTAAAGCGTAAGGCCCGCTTAAAAGCGAGTGTTTAAACCTTAACGCTCACGTAACTCGAGCTATTTATCACCGCTGCACGAAGCGTTAACCGCTTGATTGCATCAGACACGAAACATTATTAAGACATTCTCAGCCCTAACGCGCCGGCCCCGCCGCCTGCCTACCTCATTAGAAATTAATTTACGCTTAAAATAAGCTAAACGGTCAATATCATCGAAAGTTTGAGTGTACGTGTTAGCGCGAGAACGCAATCATCTCGACAAAAACTTCTGCTAACAGATTACGATCCAATTACGACACACTGAGTCAACATTCGAATCAAACTAAATACGTGACGCCGGGACGTGGTCGCGGTGGACGGCACGACGCACGACGCGACGTACTGTCAGCCAGCGACCTACAATTTGCCCACCATCACATTCAATCACCTCCAACTAACGACCGGCCGCAAAAAACATACGACAGACTCTCAGGAAGTCGAACAACAATAAAAAAACAAATAAGTAACCCGAGCAAATTAAGTTATAACCTAAAACACGTATGAAGCCATCATCCCAACGGTGTAATCATATTAACGACTACAAAAGGAGCGGCAAAAAACACAAAAATTAGAGGATCGGGAAATGTGGGCCAAACAAAAACGTAACGCATCGCCTAATTATAGCTGTCGGACGAAAAAACAATTTTATGTTCGGCGGGCCGGCGCACACTGGCGCCTTTGTGCGGTTGATTATAGCATGCAGCCACTAACTTGACTATTACACTATGATAAAAATAACGTAACGATCATAACCTAACCCGCAATTTTTGCGTTTATGTGTTGGTCCAACGAATGTTTTGGGCGTCAATTTCCAAACAATGCGTCATAGCTTTCTTCAGTAAACGATTTGTCTATTTCCACTTCAGTCGAGAATTTTAAATCTCAAATCGGAATTCATATAATCTGGACGCTGTTATCCTCAACAAAAGTCAACCCGTGTCGACTGGTTCCCGGGCAAATCCTTTATTATTTCGACGTGTATAATATTTTTATTTTGTTTCTTCCACGATTATTATTTATGAATTATTATTATTTGAGAATTTATTATTAGCTTGGAGAGCAAGCGCGGCCTTTTCAATTTGCCACAAGGTGCCGGCCGCTCAGGTATGCAGACCCGTATTAATTTTTACGTTTTTTCTTAATACCTTTTTGACATTTCTTCTGTTGCGTATCGCTAATTAAATTTCTGTTTAGTTCTCTTAAGATACAAATTGATTTGGTCGGTAATTTAATTAAGTCTTTAATTTCCTCGGAGCGAGATTAAGAGCTGTATTTATGTGTAATGACTTGCAAATGGTAATTGGAACTTCTCGGACAGATGTTTATATTAATTCCGTTTGGTTCTACTTAAGTTATTCATACCGCTAATGAAGTAATCGACATTTATTCCTCTTGAGTTGAAAATATTAACGAAGTGTTGGAGTAAAAATGTTGGTGGGATGTAAAGAGGTTTCGCTCAAACCGCTAAAACTGCGAGACTGAGATTGATGTGGCGGAGTCAAAGGGTTTTATAGACTTGGGGAAAATGCGTGGAGTCCAGAACTATGCACAAATTTAAATTATAATTAAATCTTTGTCCTTCAATATTTATGTAAATGTGCGACCTTTTGCGCACATTTGCGCCATTTGATGAGACGTGCATAGGTAATTTAAGCGAAAAACGAAGATGTTTCTTTAATTCTAAACAAATTTGATTAACGGACGATAATGTCCGACGGCAACGAGCCTTGGGAACTTTAGAATAATTGTCTTGTTTTACTAGTTAACGTCATGTGACTAACGGAAATATCAACATACATAACAAATAACTTCCACATAAAAACTTCAACTCCAAAACTCCCGGCAAAAAAATTCAAACACAGCAATTTAAAAATCAAAACAGTTTAACCCTCCGCAAGCCGCTACGATAACATTAATATTACACGGCTTATCATTTAATAAGAGTAGAGCCTACCGATTGTTCGTCCGTTCCCGGACGGACGTACACGGCTATTTAATTTGTCCGATAGCCGCCGCTACGGGCGAGGTGTGCGTTTGAGAAATTACCCCTCAGATACAGCACACATTGTTGTTGCTTGTTATAAATTACGCAAGTTTATTGTGCCGATAAATACCCCCGCGGCATTGGAGGGGTTAACGCCGTGATTTGTGTTGCCAGTGCTAAATACTGTGCGGTTATTGGCGAGTTTTGATTCGTTATTGAAGAGTGTTTGGTGTTAGTTGCGGATGTGATAAGTCAAGATCATAATAATGATCACATGACGAACATAGCATTATCGGATACAACGAGATTTAAAAGACTTATAAAGCAATACAAAATCAACTGTTATTTCGTCCTAAAGTTTTGTCCCACATTCCAAAAAATCTTATTGCACACAAAAAAAAAACATACAAATTGTAACATAAAACTTATCTACAATGGCGAGCTTAACCCAGAATTGAAAACTTTCTTAGTTTGTCCCAAACATTATGCTTCCTTCGTGCCAAAATATACTTTTAATTATTTTATTCCCACTTCGTCCTATTTTATATTCCTTCTACGGCCCATATTTTTTTGTTTATGCCAGACTTACTTTTTTTATAAAATCGGCAAAAAAGGTTTACGAATTATTTAATATTTTAACATCAATCAACTATTGAAAAAAACCGCTCCTCTATCTGTTTGCAGTGAGAGTAAATTTAGGGAATTCCCCCTCTTGGCATAAAATTTTATTCGTAAAATAAATCGCGAGTCATACATATAAAAAAATATCCTAGGGCACAGACGTCCCTAAGTTCTTGTGCCGGGGTAGGGGATGATCAATTCGTAAGGCAATTTACATACGCAAAATACGTGCTTCGGACACCAGCCCGACATACAATACGAACGTATCCTGTCATATCACCGAAAATGAATTTTCAAAATTTCATTCGACAAGCAACTATTGGTAAAAACATGATTAGTCATTTTACTAATACCCCAGTGAACCGCAGCAGCCATCCTCTTCGTGTTAGGTTACTTTAAACCCTTCAAACCGAAATAAGAGCCCCGCGCAGTGGAGCTACGTCGACTACGCCTTATACAAAACATGGTATGGTATTTATTATCGACATATCACAAAAAAATTGGTACTACACCGTTGTGAGTTATTTATTACGGTTTTTTTATTTCTTTATTCCAAAGAATCTTATGTGTAACCTAATATTGAACGCGTACTTACTATTGAATTATTGTTTAAAAAATCTCAAATGAGTTATATATTTTTTCGTTGACTGTACTTTTGAAGTACTTGTAATTTGGGACAAAGCAGAACTTCAAAAGTGATATGGGACGAACTAAGATTTTTTTGGAATGTGGGACAAAACTTTAGGACGAACGAAGAATAAATAAAAAATGATTTGTTATTCCGATCTTTTTCGATTTTGACACGCGAATCCTGCCTGACAAGCGGCCGTATCACACTACACGGCACGTTTTACAAAGTAGTAACTAAAGTATTGGATTACGTTTTTCTGTGTCTTGTCCCGTCTATTACTCGTAAATTATTGAATGTCTTTGATCGCATACGAAAAACAATAAGTAGTCACCACTCTTGCTAGGTACTGTGATGCTAACAAAACCTAGAATATCCAAACTGAATAATAAAATGTTGACTGCGTTGACTGAATAATAAAATGTTGATGAGGATATTTTGAATAGTACAGTCACGAGTAATGTTTACCCTTAGTTAAACAAAGTGGAGTAGAAAACTGCAGTGGTGAAGGCAGTGGCCTTGTTTGCAATTTCAATTTGAACCTCTAGAAAATCGCTTTTGTATTTAGGTTAGTCTGTATAGATATATTTTGGTGCTCATGCCCTCTCATTTTGCTGATTTACAATGACAATTATTTGAAATCGATTCCAAACGATGACAGATTTTTAATATAAACGATTCTTACCAAATCAAAACAATTTATTGCAAACATGTTTTACAGGGTTTGGAATAAGATCCACCATTCCGACCATTCGTTTGGACCATTTCGATTTGTTTCTTTCTTCCTACCTACATTAACCAAATCTTATTTTCTAATTTAATAATCCATTAATAACAGTAATCCCATACAATATTCCTCACAGTATACCGCGTGGTACCGCGTCGCTATCGCGCATCTGCGCCAGCGCAGCGGCGCGGCGTGGCCGCGACGCCCCGCCATTTGTATCCCGTGCGCCGCGCAGATTGCACCCCTAAACTATTATATTTATTAACCAAGCTCCTTCCACGGATGGATACGGATGGAAAGCTCTCTGTGGAGAGCGAAAGGTGGTATTATAGTTTAGAGATTACTTCCTGCTCAAATAAATAAAATTTTCGCATCAAAGTCTGGAGACGTAGCTCTCTAGGCCCAATATAAGGCAAGAATTCCAAACGAACGACCAATTACGAGTAGTTAAAAAAAAACTCCTGCCCACAGGCTGTTGTTTTGCATCCTCGTCAAAATTCAGGATGTTGTCACAAAAGGCATAAATAATCAATGTAAATTAGGGCACCTAGTTAGTTATTAAAAAACACTGCTTTTAATGTTGTTTAAATTTGACAATATTTCAGAATAACCAACTTAACGTGGTTTAAGGAATAAGAAATTATAATAAACGTTGAGATTTTTTTGTACGTGTGTAAGCCAGGTTATAAGGCGAGGATCAGACGGGCCGCGTTTAAAACACGGGTGGTTTACACTTACCGTTTTCCGTAAATAGGAAAAACCTACAAAAAATACCTACCCGTCCAGAATCATTAGCATAGTTACCTCCTTGAATTTGACGAGGATGCAAAACAACAGCTTGTATAACAATGCTTTTGTATCATGTATTTCTCATTATCTCGCATCAAGTGATTGCAGTGACGGCATGGTTGGCGCAGTGGTTGAGCGATCGACTGCTGCGCTGCGTGTCGCGGGTTCGATCCCCGCACGGAACAAATATTTGTATGGCCTACAGATAGTTGTTCCGGGTCTGGCTGTTTGTGTATGTCAGTTTAAATGTTTGTAAACGCACCCACGATACAGGAGAAATTCCTAGTGTAGGTGTACGCTTAAAAAAAAAAAAAAAGTCCAGGGCTTATTTGAATGAGTACGTAATTACTAAGTAGGTTTTTATGTTATGTTGGTTAGCGTATATTCGTTTCTATATCATCAATGAAGAACTGGAACCAAGCTCAAACTCTATGAAACATTGGCTCAAGTTGTATCCATCCCGAAGTCAATCATAGCCAGTAATTCAACTTATCAGGGTTGATATTATCGTTAATAATGAAGAATTTAAAGACCCCTTTTCAAGTTTCACTTGTTTCAAATACAACATTTTTTCAGGTACGTTGTAACATCAAAACTTAGACGAGAATGAAACTTTATAAGTACAGTTACACCAACCTAATTAAACAATTTTACCCCAAACAGTAAACAGCATAATTTGAACCGATCATATAAGGATACCTCGTACATACTTCAACACTTTCCTTTGGCCCATAAAAATAACGCTAAAATACCGTGACGATGTATAAATTTCATTAAAAACCATTTTGTAAAACGACGGCCAGACGCGCGCGTGACTTGTAACTCAAAACGACTTTTACTTGCAAATTATTTGAACGGTTAAGTACGCCAAGTAAGTATCGGTCAAATAATAATATGCATTAAAACGTATTACGGGTGATAAAAATTATATATCTATACAGACTGCCTGGCTTAATTGAGTTGTTATTTCCTGTCGGACCGGATTTCAACACCTTCAATTTCAATAACAATTTATCTAGCTAGTACCTTTAACACCATTTAATTTTACGAGTATCATAACATCACACCTGCTATCCGCACAAGGTTAGGCAGAGCTGTACCTTATAAAGGTGTTGTTTTGCATCCTCGTCAAATTCAAGGAGGTAACTATGCTACCGATTCTCGCCCCGAATCAATAATAAAATGGGTTTGGTATTATTACTTTTACTTCGTTACGTAAATCGGTAAGTGTGAACCACCCGTGTTTTAAACGCGGACCATCTGGTTCTCGCCCTATAACCTCGCTTACACACATACAAACAATCTCAAACGTTTATTACTTAGATAAATTTTCATTCCCTAAACCACGTTAAGGGGGTTATTCTGAAATATTGACAAACTTAACAACCAAAAAAATCTGCGTTTTTTTTTTAATAATTAACTAGGTACCGTAATTTTAATTGATTATTTATGTCTTTTGTGACCACCTCCTGAAATTTGACGAGAATGCAAAACAACACCTTGTATACAAGGTGTTATTTTGCATCCTCGTCAAATTCAAGGAGGTAACTATGCTACCGATTCTCGCCCCGAATCAATAATAAAATGGGTTTGGTAATTTTTTTTTTCTTGTTTACGGAAATCGGTAAGTGTGAACCACCCTTGTTTTAAACGCGGACCATCTGGTTCTCGCCCTATAACCTCGCTTACACACATACAAACAATCTCAAACGTTTATTAGATAAATTTTCATTCCCTAAACCACGTTAGGGGGGTTATTCTGAAATATTGATAAACTTAAACAAACAAAAAAATCAGCGTTTATTAATAATTAACTAGGTACCGTAATTTTAATTGATGATTTATGTCTTTTGTGACCACCTCCTGAAATTTGACGAGAATGCAAAACAACACCTTGTATTACACCCGAAGGCAGTTATGTTGAAGACCCAAGTAATTGGGAGCGAGCCTTTTGCTAATAACCGGGGACAAATCCAGACTCTGTGGCTGCTACTGAGTAATTCCTGAAGGAAAAACCCAATAAGACTTTGCCCGATCTGAGAATCGAACCCAGGATCTCATGCTCAGCAGTCGCGGTTGCGACCTCTAGACCAAGAGGCAGTCAGCAGGTACTTAGTTTTATGAGTGCCATTTGCAATAATTTTGCTAATGTGTAGGTGTAGGTTATGATACCTCGTGCACTACACGGATACGACCACGACTTTTGGCTACAAAATCTCCGACATTTAGAGAGTAGTAGAGTGCGAAAGAGATAGAGCTAGACGACCTGTATAGCTCCGTCTCTTTCCCACACTGGAATAAGAGTAAAACAATACTGCTTTAAGACGCCATGGTAGGCCAGCAGGAAGAAAGATTGGTCGCAAGACCAGGGGTGCAACTAGTTTTGTTCAAGATAACCGTCTGTCCGGCCAAAAGTCCTGGCCGCGTAGAACGTGAGGTCCCAATATTAGCACTGAGCGCTGAAGCATACCTGTATCCTGATATTAAATTGACACAAGTTTAGATGCCTATTAAACTCACTCTCCGTGATTCAAAACAATCTTCAAAAAAATAAATGCGAAAGCTTGAATGGATGCGTGTTTGTTACTCAATTACGCCAGGACGGCCAAACGGATCTGGATGAAATTTAGGACAGAGATAGATTATAGTCTGGAACAGCACATAGGCTAAATATTATCACGCTAATAACTTAAGGAGAACAGAAATATTGCATTATGTCCATATTCCACAACTGCTTGACAATTGACTTATCCCACATTAGAATAGAACGGCTATTTTACACCATTTTAGCTTCTTTTCAAAACTAGGGGCTCTCAAATCATTAACTATTTACTTCAATTCGGAAACACTGTCCGTGTTTCATCATTCAGTCTTCTTTAGGGGTGAGCGAGTCCTTAGTTTAAACCCAAATATTAACATTTCCTTATAATTTTCTTAAGCGTTTCCTTTATAAACTTCAAAACAAAAAGCATGCACAGTTAATCGCGGCAGCGGTTGCTATCACCTCGATCACACCGTTGGTAATTATTTTTCATTGTTACTGTTATTATCAGCACTGCGCTTATTATACCGGCGTTACCACGCTTAACAAACTATTAAAGGTATTCTCTTTAACGCCTTATTATTATGATAAATCCGCGCGATTGTCGAGAATGCGAGCTTTTTTTTTAAACAATGTAAACTCCAGGAGAGAATGGCGTCTGGTTTTGAAAGATGGTTTTTTGTTATAAGTTTAAATTGAAAGATTTTAATTTTAATCTGACTTTTTAGATTATTTTATTTTAGAGTAATTTTAATAACATAACTAGCTGTTACTTGCGACTTCGTTTGCGTGAAAATTTAGATGTTTTCATTTCAGACTATAATCTATCTCTGTGCCAAATTTCATACAAATCCATTCAGTAGTTTTTGCGTGAAAGAGTAACAAACATCCATACACCCTCACAAACGTTCCCATTTATAATATTAACTAGGATTAGTAATAACTGATAATGCAATAACTGTGGCCCAATCATTAACTGCACTTTTTTACTATAACAAAACTTCAACCTCAACACGTCAAGTAAATCGGAGCAGTTACACACTAAAGCCGTATCTATTTATCTGTCAGCTTCTGGCACATTGTAGTGTTGCAAACCAATCAAGCTAGCTTGTTGAAAAATAAGCGACTGTTTAAAATCAGGTTTGTTTTTAATTAGGGACGGCACGGTTGGCGCAGTGGTTGAGCGATTGACTGCTGCGCTCTGCATGTCGCGGGTTCGATCCTGTTTGTGTATGTGAGTTTAAATGTTTGTAAACGCACCCATGATACAGGAGAAATTCCTAGTGTGGGGCAACATTAAAAAAAATATTCGCTACCTAATCTCATTAGTCACAAAGGTCGGAAAAAAAAAAGTTTATTTCAACACAAGACTAGCTTACAACAAATAAAACGATCGTAGCTGCAAAAAGTATAAACTGTAACGCAGCTAACAACGCCCTTTCCCAGATACCAAATGGAATTATGTTCCATGCTAAAAGTTCTTAATAGGCTCTTAATAGGTATTAATTTAGGTTTTTTTTTTTATATAAAAAAATAAGTTTAAAAGAAAATTGCAATAAAGATTTTGTAAAACTTTATTTTTTGGTCTGCCTCGTTGGTCTGGTCGCAAATGGCAAATGCAACTGCTGAGCATGAAGACCTGGGTTCAATTCCCAGGTCGGGCAAAGTGTTATTGGGTTTTTCCATCGGGAATTGCTCAGTAGCGTATTGACATCAACGGGGCACAAATCCGGACTCCGTGGCTGAGTCCGGATTTGTGCCCCGTTGGTGTCAATACCATCATCATCGGCCTATAATAGGCCTCCTCTCAATAAGAGAGAGTGGACTTTAATCCACCACGCGGGCCCAGTGCCGGCTGGTAGATGGCACATGTCTTCGATTTTTTTGTTCTAGGACATGCCGGTTTCCTCACGATGTTTTCCTTCACCGTTTAGAGAACAGCGGTGATGAAATAAATTACTTAAAGTAATGCATGCGCCTGCCTAGGTTCGAACCTACGACTAACTGCTCGTAAGTCGGGGCTGCTACCACTGGGCCACCGCTGCTCTCAATACCGCTGTCAATATGCTCGCCCCCTGTTACATGGGACTTAAAATATAACCGGCGAAATGTGGGTGGACCAATTGGTACACCTCTGCCTAACGCTTCTGGGATTACAGGAGTGATGGTATGTTATTGTTGAAAGAATAGTCTTATAAAAGTATGAATTTTGTATTTTAATAGGACAGAAAGTTTTTTATATAAAGGTAAAAATATTCAAGTGACAAGAATAGAGTAAAGAGTACAAACCATAACTTTTCGCACTAATAAGTATGAATATATAATACAACATGCTCCCTCAAAAAGTTAATTGCATTGTACTCATGACACAAGACAGAGCATAAAAAACTAGTAAAGAAAACCATTATGAAAAACTAGGATATACCAATCATTTGCAAACAACTGCGATGCTTTATTGGACCCAAAGGTTTCGTCAAAACATCTGCAGGTAATCTGTCAGTGGGCATATACCTAAGTTCAACGGTTTTATCGTTCACCTTTTCTCGAACAAAATGGAACTTAACATCTATATGTTTTGTCCTATTGTGGTGAACCGGATTCATGGCTATTTTTTGTGCACTCTGACTATCCGTGTACAAAACTATATTAAGCGACTTACCTGTAATATCGGATATCAGTCTTTTTAAAAAGCACGCATCCTTTACTGCTGTAGTCAATGCCATATATTCAGCTTCAGCGGACGACAAAGCCACTGTGGGCTGTTTTTTAGCTTCCCACGAAATAGGGCCGCCTGCAAGTTCATAATAGAACCCAGTGTAAGATCGTCTATCAGTTGGACAGTTTGCCCAGTCTGCATCTGAAAAACCCGTTAAAGTTGTAGTATTACCTTTTTCTTTCCTGTATGTAATACCACTATCTTATGTTGCTTTCAGATAACGTAGACATCGTTTAGCAATATTCCAATGTGACTGATCAAAGTTAGAGTTAAATTGACTCAAGTAACTCACAGTATAGGCTATATCTGGTCTGGTATTTACAGCCAAGAACATTAAACAGCCAATTAACTCTCTGTAAGGGTAGTCACACTCACCTATACCAGGCTCAAGCTTTTTCTTAACCATTGGGGTAGAAACACCCTTACAATCTTGCATGTTAAATCTTTTTAGCATCTTTTCAATATATATATTCTGAGATAGCTTCATTCCATAATTATCATGGTAAATATTTATTCCCGTAAAGAAATTAATTTGTCCAAGATCTTTTGATGAAAAGTATTTTACAAATTGACATTTGAAGTTGTCAAGCGTACTTTCATTTTTATACAAGATTACTAGATCGTCGACGTATACAGCCAGTATCAAGGACTCGTTCGATAAGTTTGCATTGTTTTTAAAAATACATGGCTCAGAAGTTTGCATAAAACCAAGAACTGACAAAGTCTGTTTTAACTTTGTATTCCAGGCTCTTGGTGCCTGCTTCAAGCCATAAAGTGACCGTTTCAAAAGACACACTTTAGACTCCTCCCCTTCCCTTACGAAACCTTCTGGCTGTGTCATGTAGATTTCTTCCTCCAAACTGCCATTCAGAAAAGCTGTATCCACATCCATATGCCGGACCTTATAATCTTCCTGCACTGCAAGCGCTAACAAAGTTCGCAACGACGAGTTGCGTACAACTGGAGAAAAAGTTTCGTGGTAGTCGACACCTTCTCTTTGTCGAAAACCTTTTGCTACTAGGCGCGCTTTATACCTAACAACGTCACCTTTCGCATCTCGCTTCAGTTTGAAGACCCACTTGCTAGGAATACAAGTTTTAAGTTTTGGCTTATCAACCAAAATCCATGTGCCCTTTCTGACTAAGGCATTGTACTCATCTCTCATTGCTAAAATCCAGTTATCTTTCTCATCGCTGTAAATCGCAGCCAGATAATTATTTGGATCGTCGCACCCATCTTCTAGAAGGGTATTATATGAGAAGTAATCCGGTGGTTTGCGAACTCTTGAAGGATATCGACTAGATTCAGATTCATTTGAGGAATCTGTAGATTCACTTGACTGCTGATCATCAACATTGTTGACCTCTTCATTGACTGCTTCATTGATTTCAACATCAGCATCTTCAGCATCCAAGAAAGAAGTTTCTATGCTAGGAGCATCTACTTCACATCTCCCAGGTGAAGAAGAGGATAGAACTTCTTGTCTTAAAACTGCTGGCGATGGTGACTGTGAGAGCAAATTGACAATATCAGAGTTCACAGTATTTTCAATATTTTCCTTCAGTCCATGAAAGTTATTTTCAAAAAATGTGACATCTCTTGACTTTAGTAAACGTCTTGGACTTGCCGCATTCCGGAAGTAATAAGTACGCGGATCATCTGAATATCCTACAAAAATCTGTTCCTTAGCTTTCATGTCTAATTTACATCTCTGACTTGATGGAACATGAACAAGTGATCTGCATCCAAAAACCTTCAGATGAGACAGATCGGGTTTTTTATTAAACCACATTTCAAATGGTGTTTTACCGCTAAGCGCGCGGTGTGGTGATCGATTTTTCAAGTAGACGCTCGTCTCTACTGCGTCCTGCCAAAAAGCTTTTGAGAGGGAGCCATGTGACAGTAGTGACCGAGCCTTCTCTACTATGCTACGATTACAACGTTCACTTACCCCATTTTGCTGAGGGCTGTAAGGTGCTGTCGTTTGCCAATCGATACCCAATGACTGAACATAATCCATCAATTCCTTATTGATGAACTCAGTTCCATTGTCTGACCGCAAAGTCTTTATTTTTCCACCAAACTGTCTCTCGACATGAGAATGAAAAGAACAAAACTTAGTTTTGACTTCAGTTTTAGAAGACATAAAATACACAAAAATAAAACGTGTATAATCATCTACAAAAATAATAAAATATCTATTACCTGTAAACGAATTTGTAGAAAAAGGTCCACAAACATCGGTATGAATCAATTGAAGTGGCGATGTAGCCTTCCCGTATTTTAAGCTTTTGAAAGGCTTTCTAGACTGCTTACCCTCTATGCAGGGTATGCATGGTTCCTTGTCGACCTCCGTGTACTCCACGCCGATAGCCTGACCTTTTCTAAGTAGATCCATGCCAATTCGACACAGATGTCCTAACCTCTTATGCCAAAGCTGGAAGTTGGAACAATCAGAGTGCACAAGTTTAGCTGAAACATTATTGAACGTTTTAATTGAACAATCGACAGTATACAGCCCATCACATACAGAACCATACGCTAAAACATTTTTACAGTTTACTACATCACACTTTGAATCATAAATAGTGCAGCCTTCTTTATTGAAAACTACAGAGAAACCCTTCTCTACCACTTTATTTACTGAAAGTAAATTACAGTTCAAATCAGGAACATGAACTACATTCTCTATTCTGTTCGCCAAAGTATCTGTATCAATGGATACATTACCAATACCCACAGCCGCTACTCTTTGTCCATTAGCCACAGTAATCGTCCCACCTTGTACTGGCCGATAACTGCTGAACCACTCGCGATGCGGAGTCATGTGAATGGTTGCTCCAGAATCAATAATCCATTTCCTATCATTTGCAGCCGGTGCAGTGAGAGCCATTTCTTTTACAACAGCCTGTTGTTCCACCTTTTCAGTATGACTGCAATCTGTACCTTTAAAAAACTTTTCTGACGCGCTCATAGCCTTTTTATCCTTCTTATTGGGACATTCGGGACTTTTGTGTCCTGGTTCTCTACACTTAAAGCAAATTATAGGCTTCTTCTTTTTGCTTGTAGATCCTGTTGAACGTAACGCAGACACCTCAATCTGGTGAGAGTCCTTAGAAAGCTCGTTTAACAGCTTTGCCTTAACCAACTCACTGGTTACATCAACATTCGAATTCTCTAAAGCCATGATCAGCGGTTCGTACCGTGATGTCAATCGTCCGAGAATAATCGCAGCCATAGATCCATCATCGATCTTCTTACCAATATCCTCAAGATCTTGAGAAGTACTCATAATGGCGTTGATATATGATTCTAAATCTTGGAAATCGGTTAAGGTATATTTGTATAACTTTCGCTCTAGAGAGAGCCTTCGACCCATACCTTTATCCTCGTATGCCTTTTGTAAGGCACTCCAAGCTTCCTTAGCGGTTTTCGCATTTCTCACGTGCGAAATTGCACCTCCGTCTACCGTAAGGCATATTTTTGATAACGCCTTCTGGTCATTACGAGAGCGCACATCCTCCGCTGTTTTATCTGAATCATCATACCCAGTGATGGACGTCCACAGCTCCTCATGAATGAGAAGCATCCTCATTTTGAACTTCCAGGTTGGGTATCCGTCTCGGTTTATTAACATCTTGATTCCTTGAAAATTCATACTGTTGCCTGACATTATCTACTTTTAAAATTAAAAGCTTCGTGCTGATAACGTGTTGAAAGAATAGTCTTATAAAAGTATGAATTTTGTATTTTAATAGGACAGAAAGTTTTTTATATAAAGGTAAAAATATTCAAGTGACAAGAATAGAGTAAAGAGTACAAACCATAACTTTTCGCACTAATAAGTATGAATATATAATACAACAGTTATGTTTATTATAAGTAAGGCAGGCTGAGGGTTTACTTTTGCATTTTGTGTCCCAATACAATGCAAGAGAGAACCTAATTATTTATTGGCAGAGTCCAATTAAACCGCATAACTCAAACTCAAAGCATATATAATATTTCAATTAGACCATTACAGGCACTTTTGAAAGTAAAAAAAAAAGACAAAATAAAACGCGAAGCTACAGTCCCAGTCACAAAGCATAATAACTTGTGAAAGTACTGTAGTTGCCCATTCCAAAGATCTCTGTTATGGAGAAGAATGGGCAAGTAACTCCATGGACACTCTTTTGAATCAAAATATGTTACAATTTTGGGGCAGCCCTGAATGGTTACCGGGAGTTAGTAGAGGAAGTGTTGGTATACCAACATTAAGATGGTTGAATATCATTCAGAAAATCTTGGGTAAGACTTGGTCCCTTATTCACAAACGCTTCGATTCCATTTCGATTGGAATAGTAGTTTGTCTATCTTTTTTGGTATAACGTTAGCGAGCGAGATAGACATACACCTGAAACACGGAGGCTGGTTAAAACTACCGAGAACCAGGAAAGCAGGACATAAAAGAGAGAAAAAAAAAATAACTACTCAGCAGTCGGAACAAGGCTGCAAATGAAAATGATGATCTTTACTTATGACCTTAAGCGTCCCATGATAATACACACATCAAAAGTGTCTAGGGATCAAGCATTTTTATGCGGATTTCTTGAGATTAGGATGTGGCTTTGTAATAAATTTATGATTTTATAAATTTATATGGATCCTTTTTGGTGCATTTCATAATTTGAATCAGGAACTGTGAATCAAATTCGAGTAAAAGATGAAAATCAGCTGTCAATATTTTCCCTATAAAAACATACAACGCATTGAAGACATTATTAGTGCTACTGTTTCCCTACTACTGATTAAAACCAACGTTATTATGGAGCGGCGACGTCATTTAAGCAGGGAAGAAATGCTCAGAGCCGTGGGAATGATAGAAGCTGGTTCCCGGCAACGTACTGTGGCTTTAGCTCTGAATACAAGTCAGAGTGTTATCAGTCGACTTTGGACACGTTACCGAAGCACTGGTACCGTGGCTGAGCGCCATGGAGGACGGTATCGCTGCACCACACGGAGACAAGACCGATACATTCAAATCTTAACTCGAAGAGCTCCAACAATAACCGCCATGATGTTAGCCGTGAGGCTTCATCACTCTTCAGGGAACTTAATTAGCGACCAAACAGTCAGAAACCGCTTGCATGAAGTGAACCTTCATTCCCGAAGACCGCTACGGGTACCACCTATAGCAATGCACAATTGTAGGATTCGATATCAATGGGCTCTTGAACACAGAAATCGGGCAGAAGAACAATGGCGTTTCGTGTGCTTTTCTGATGAGTCTCGTTTTGGTATGAGACCGGATACTAGACGTATACGACACTGGAGAACCCCTGGACGCCAACAGCGATTAAAATCCTGCCAGGAAGTCCATCCTTATAGTGGTGGAACCATCATGGTATGGGCGGGTATTTGGATCGGCGGAAGAACTGAGTTGATTTGGATCAGAGGCAACCTCAACGCTCAAATTTATGCTGAGACGATTGTATCAGACGTCATCGTTCCTCTACAAGTGCAAATCGGTCCCTTATTTCAGTTAATGCATGATAATGCACGACCGCACACCGCAAGAGTTGTAAGACAGACTCTCGCCGCAGCTAACATCAATGTCCTGCCCTGGCCTGCTCAGTCGCCAGACTTGAACCCGATTGAGCATGCATGGGATATGCTACAGAGAAGAGCTCTGCCGAATATGGAGGGTATCCAGTCGCAAGAAGACCTTTTTTTGTTGTTGCAACGAACATGGGCGGCCATTCCACAGCGTGATTTGGATGAACTCATTTTGAGTATGCCAAACCGATGTTCTTGTGTTGTTAGTGTTCGCGGTAGAAACACGGATTATTAATTGTTTAAGTTACCCAATAAAATTTTAAAGAAAACTGTTATTTCAGTCTTTTTTTCGAACTTTAATGTTAGTGGTTCAAATGTCAAAAATCCCTTTATTAGAAAATGGCAAATTTCTTTATTAATGCAAAGGTGACTTGGTTTATCGTTACTGTGACAAACGAAAACACTTTATTTGATGAATCCTTAAAGAAAATTTTAATTAATATCAATCAGGAGAAAAGTTATTGCAAAAATATATGTTGATCCCTAGACACTTTTGATGTGTGTACATAGTTGCACATCTATCAACACGATCCGACGTAGCCCGAAGAATTAACAAACTTAAGTGGCAGTGGGCAGAGCACATTGCTCGCAGAACGGATGGCCGATGGGGCCGAAAAGTTCTGGAATGGGGACCGCGAACCGGAAGACGATGCGTTGGAAGGCCTCCCTAGGTGGACCGAAGACCTGGTGAAGTTTGCAGGATGCGAGTCGCATGGGTCCGGTCAAAGTGGCGATACTTCGGGGAGGCCAGCAGTGGACGTCTTTCGGCTGAAATGATGATGATGATCTATCTACATATTATGTTAAGATAAAAGAAACATTTTATGTTACAACTCTACATTATTCCTTTAAGATCTCTGAAAAACAATACAAAAGACGGGCTCCTCTGCCCCTATATTTGCCCTTTTGCCTCAAAAACAATGCTCACTCCAAAGACTGCACTACGAGTGGATAAGGCAAGAATAATGGGATTCATTAATTAATACCGTGCATGCGTGACCATTTGTTTCGGATCTCTCACTCTCTGACCGCCAGATTCTGGACGGTTCTATCCTGTACTTTTATTTAATCCAGGACTTTTTCGACGTTTTTTTTGCACTTGATCTTCAGCTGGTTTCTATAGGCAGAAGATTAGTCATGACTGAATCAAAAAAAAAAAACAAAAGTCATTTATCCAAATTAGGCTGATAATCAGCACTTTTTGAACGTCAAAATTAAAAAAGACAGTCCCCCAAAACGCCCGCTTTTCGCCACTTCCTAGTGAAAGAAAAAGTGGCGGAACATACAGCAGCACATCTGTCTATCTGTTTGATATTACGAAACCTGTTTTATTTTCTTTATTTTCCTATGTATAGTTGCGGCTTAGCAACCGAGTGATTCCTTTTACAAAAATAGAAGGTCTCAAAACTTTTTGTATTTTTGTGTTTAGTATATACTTCTATTTAAAACCTACCTCTTGCTACCTTGCTTCCTTTTGCTACCAAGTCCAGCTTGTAGATGTGGAAAATCTCATAGTCTCATAAGCCACACCGTATTACTTTCCAGAGTGAAAGTCTTTCCATAAGGAAAACAATATATTGTTGGCAACGAATGCCAATAATATACTAGTTTTCTTTAAGAAGAACTTTGTTTAACTGAGTTCTCTCTTTCCTGAACACTCCTTTGAGATAAGTACCTCAAAAATCATAAAGATTGGTTGTAAGCGGAGTAAATCAGCATGGAACCATGGTCGATGGTATCGCGCGGGGTCACACAATAACACTTTGCAGCGGCAAATGAATCGCTTTTATGTAATTGGCCGATGTTGCCGGCGCACTGTGGGACTGCTGTGAAGTTTGCCAGACAAAACGCTTTTGTGAGTTTGATAAACACATACACTTTAGACTTGGACTAAAGGTATTACGTCTATGTAGAAAAAAATATCTGTTTTATCTACTTTCTTTTTAAATATTGTCTGGGTTTAACCGCTGCCTGTTTTATGTAGCAAATAAACTTGGTACAAGACAATACCAACTACATACTTATTTATGCATAAAAATAAAAAGTATTTTAATACATTTTTTTAGAACTGTCTCTGCAAACTCAAACCATTTATTTCAAATAAACCATTAAACGGCACTTTTGAATTGTCAAAGTACAAAAGTTTAGAACTAATAGCTTTCATGCCATCATTCGAAAGACAACTGTATCCTTGATCTGCAGAATGCGAGGCAGCTGCAACGGAATTCTAAAGACTGTAGCAGATAGAATATCTTCTCCGATATGGAGATCCTTTATAAAATCCTTTAAACAAAAAATCAAATTACCCTCTTAGGTAATTTGTTTTTTTTTTGTTTATTATTTTAATTCGTAATTTGATTTTAATTTTTGATTTTAATGTTAATTTATGCTGTTTTAATTTTTGATACTGATTATAATATTCATTTATTTTTAATTTCTGATCTTACTTTCAATGTTAATTTTATTGTACTATGGATCAAGTTATCCGAGATAAATGAATTTAATTTTTAAAAATAATTTAAATCAGGAAGAAAATGGTTAATCTAGCCGATTATATTCACAGAAAAACATTTACGAATCTTATAATATTTTATCTTATAATACTTGTAATATTTTGTCCACACATCTCTCCCATAGCGCAGTGTGCAGCCAGTGAGGCGGGGCACTTTTTTACGATTTCCATCGAGCGTGCTCGCACCGTCTTGTGTTCCAACAATTATAATACGTCATTTTTTATTATAATTAGTATCGCCTTTATTAATTAAAAGTTCACCCGGTAATGCGCACAAAAAAAAATAAGTTCATAATTTTATGCGCGCCTTCAGTTGTTTCGAAAAGGATTAAATAGTATTTCATGCCTGACCTGGAAGTTTTTGAATGAACTCCGAACACAGGTTGGCCGAAGCAAGGAAAACCTGTTCAGGGGGAGATTCATAGATGACTCTGCTCAGGAGTGTAATTGTGGTGCCACATCACAAACGATGAGTTTCTTGATATCGTGTCCTGCCTGTCCTGTTGCTTGCACATCACAGGAGCTGATGGACTCTACTGAAAATGCCAAACCCGTTGCCAAATTTTGAGCTGACTCAATTAAAATTGTCATCGACACTGTAAGAAGAAGAATAGCATTTCTAATGTGGTCGTAAGTTCGAAAGGAGAACTCGTTTTGGACTCCAAATTATTAGGGTCGTTGATAATTAACTCTAGTATCACCCAATTCAAGGAATGCACCGAATTACAATCATCATCATCATCAGCCTATAATGTTCCCACTGCTGGGACACAGGCCTCCTCTCTATGAGAGGGAGTGGGTAACGCGGGCCCAGTGCGGGTTGGTAGATGTCACATGTCTTCGAATTTTTAGTTCTAGAACATGCCGGTTTCCTCACGATGTTTTCCTTCACCGTTGTTGAGGGCAGCGATGATGAAATAAATTACACAAAGTATTGCGCCTGCCTGGGTTCGAACCCACGGCTTACTGCTCGTAAGTAGGAGCTGCCACCACTGGGCCACCGCTGCTCTCCATTACAATGAACCTATACAATTATTTGAATGAAAATAATGAAAATTCGGTGTTAATACGACTAAGATTTTAAATATACAGGGTGGCGCCGACAATACAACAATAAATTTGATTTCATGTCATTATGTTCCCATACTGTATACAAAAATTCATTAGAATATATCCATTAATCTAGTCACAGGACATTATTTTTCATTTTCAGCATTATCCATATGATGTAGAAAATGCTAAAAAGGAATAATAATTTAGCAGTGACAGGTTAACAACCCCCTCATAAGTATATACACTTAACAGTTGTAGGTAATTTACTATTTCAAGAACTTTTGCCATATTCGTTAGGTACTTAAATTTTATTTGTGTACGCGAATTAGTGCAAGTTACACCTAATGTTAGTAAAGTAATAATAATAATGGTGTTGTAATAAGTTTACAACACCATTATTGTATATACATGTCAGTCATGACATACGGAACAGAAACGCGGTCTCTCACTATGGACCTAATGGAGAAGCTCGCAGTCGCGCAACGAGCCATGGAGAGGGCTATGCTTGGGATTTCTCTACGAGATCGAATCAGAAATGAGGAGGTCCGTAGACGAACGAGAGCAACCGACATAGTCCAGCGGATTGGCAAGTTGAAATGGCAGTGGGCTGGTCACATAGTGCGCAGGACCGATGGCCGATGGGGCCGGAAGGTCCTGGAGTGGAGACCGCGGACCAGCAAGTGTCCACCGGCTAGGTGGACCGACGACCTATTCAAGGTAGCCGGAAGACGCTGGGCGCAGGCCGCTTCCAACCGGTCCTGTTGAAAATCCATGGGGGAGGCCTATGTCCAGCAGTGGACGTCCTACGGCTGATATGATGATGATGATGTAATAAGTTTACCGTTTTATGCTATTTAGTTTGTTTGAAAAAATATTTCGTTTGTAGGATTTACTTGATGGTTTAAAAATGTTCCTATGAACTAGTATTAACAGTGTTTTCATTGTCGTATTTTCGTCGCCACTCTGCTTAAATAATAAAATGGTCACCTACTTGTAATATGATTGAGGTAACAACTTTTTTACAATATACAATGCAAAATAAATGAATATGAATATGAGGTCTGAACTAGATAAAGTTTTCAGTAAGAATTTCGAACAAAAATATTAGAAACAATTCTAAAATTGAAACCACAGAAGAAATATGAAGCAAGAACAAAATAATTAAAAAATTCCTCGATTAAAATTCCAAACGAAAACAAAGGGTCTTCAATTTTCGAAATAAATTCACGCAAACATACTCCTAACGAAAGTCTAATAACCACTAATAGAAGTCTAGCAGAACAAGCAACATTGTCTACAAATTAGGGCATGCAAACCGGATACCCGGTTAACCGAAAAAACCGGTTAACCGACTGATTTCAAAACCGTTTTTTTACTATGTTAAAACCGTTTTTGTCGGGTTTTTCGGTTTTCGGTTATATTTTTTTTTAAATTAATAAATATTGGGGAAAATAGAAACTTACACACTATAAATATTGAACATCAAGTTATGTTTCTCCTATCTTATTGATTTAATAATACTTTAACCATCCCTAACAAAATATTGAATTGAATTGAATATATTTATTTCAGAGTAAGCAAAGATTAATTGATATAAGCCCGTATTATGTTAGTAAGCAGATACTTACAGCTATGTTATAAAACTTAAAATAATTATTATTTTGGACATGTATGAGCGATCAAAATGCTCAGGATTTGGCTGTCCACTCTGTCCGACACCACGCTCAGAAGCGTGTTAGTGCTACTTTTAACCCGAGACTGCAGGGACGCCGTTCTTTTGCGAAGCACCGCCTGGAAGCCGTCCGAGCTGTGGTCGGCGAACATGCCGGAGGCACTGCACCGCCATGGGAGCCCCAACAAACGCCTAAACGCGTTGTTATACTGGACGCGCAGAGCATTACAGGCTTTTTTAGTGAAATTGCTCCACAGTTATTGTTGCACGTGTCTAACGTTTGGCAATAGCTATTAAATGGTGTGAATTTAACAGCATCGTGCAAACCTGCGAGAAAGATACCCCTTAACGACAATACCCTGCGCTCCCCATCCATGTCCATATCGTTATTTTGTTTCTCATTGACCCAAGTACTTAAATTTGGACACTTGCTGTATATTCTGTGATTTGACCTTTGTGTACTTACCAAATGTTCCAAATTTGTATGTTAGTCTTATTACCTTACATTTTAAGAGTATGTCAAAATCAAAATCCAATTAAAAGTCATTCATTCAAACTAGGCTGATAATCAACACTTTTTGGACGTTACAAGAGACAGTCCCCCAAAACGCTCGCCCTGCGCCACTTCCTAGTATTTTAGCTGGGAAGAAGTGGCAGAACAAACTCCCCAGCAACACATCTGTCTGTTAGGTATGTTGTTTATGCAAATAATTAGTTCTATTCTATGTTATGCATAAAGAAAAGAAACTTTTATACTGTTATTTAGTAGTTTTGGCTTATTGAAGTCCAAACAAATGCACATTATTATAAATATAGGTAAGACAAACGTAAAAAATACATGTTTTGATTAGACTTTAGCTTTTTAAATTCCTTCTACACATTTTTGTAATAAAGATTGAAAAAAAACCCGAAATAACCGAATTAACCGGTTTTACCGGTTTTGTAAACATGAAACCCGAAAAACCCGGTTTTGTAAAACAACCCGGTTTTTGCATGCCCCACTACAAATACAGTGCACTATGTTGCGCCTGCGCCGACGCAGCGAACAGACAGACATAATTAAATTACGCTGTATGACGGCTACGAGTTAATTAACTGACTACAGTAATTGAATATTAAATTTATTGCTAATTACATTTTCTGTGCGAGTTTCGCTTATAACTTTACACGCGCGACCAAATAATATTGATACGTGTTATGTGTTTTGATAATTGGTTTTCATTGTTGCCACAAAGTTTGCGCATAGACAAAGGATTAAAAGCTTAGTCATGACAGACGGGTCACAAATCGTAATCTGCTTGTAACAAACAACTGGTTGCTTTCGGGAAAAGATCCCTTTTTTTTTTTTTCGGATGGGAAATCATCAAATGACTTTTCCCGCTCTGGGCGGAGCGGGAGGGAGTGTCAGACTTAACTGACTAAAACCCACCCATGTTCCTTCTTAGCCCTTTGTGTTCCAGGGCCGCGGTATCTTTTCGAACAACCCGCAGCCCTGGCAGGCATCGGCCCTTTCGGACCCCTTCCGGTTTGCTGACATCTCCTTGAGGCGCGCGTGGAACACGTACGCGCCGTCGACAAGGCCTGTCGTCATGAGACGGACGGACGGTGAGCTAGCCCATTACTCACCGTCCACAGGCTCGCACCTACGGTGGCCGGGGGTCACTGGTTGCCCCCCGACGCCCGGGGCGTCTCCCGCGGGGAAAAGATCCCTCCGACACACATTACTAGTACGATTCTCCGGGCCAGACGATCGCCCACTTGCTGGATTGTCCGCAATGTCCCCACACTAGCACTTTCGAGGACCTCAAAATACCACAAAGCACAAGCGCCACGATTAACGCGGCCACATACTGGGTCCAAGATATTTAAATAAGTTGTATACCATAGAGATTAAAGAAGAAGAAGTCGGTCAAAATGTAACTGGCAAACTTGGCAATTATATAATTTTCGCTCTAAGACGTCGACACTGACACATGAGATTTTTTGTATTTACAGGGTGTAACAGAGGTGAACAGGGTGTGAAAGGGCGTATACATACTTAAGGGTGTGCTACAGACCATCAAACTGAACATGTTTCTCCATCGGACAATCATCGTAATAGCGAAAAAATTATCTGCTGCCCCATACAAAATTTCAATACCTATTCGACCCAAATGTATGGGGCAGCTGATGTTTTTTTCGCTATCACGATGATTTTCCGATAGAGAAACATGTTCAGTTTAATGGTCTGTAGCACACTCTTAAGTATATATACCTACCTACCTATACCATGAATGATTTTTTCCATAACATTTTTTGTCATGACCTCTCTATAGTAGGTCCCCTAATGTTTTTGCACATCGATTAACCTGACGGCCTAGACAAAATTACAAAAAAAAAAAGTTATTGACACTCGCCTAAGCAGTCTGGAGTAACAAACAATATCGACAATTACATGAAAACTATAATCCAATATCATTTTTTTCTGTAACTCTTCTCCAGGAAATCATCATCATCAGCCTATAATGTTCCCACTGCTGCGACACAGGCCTCCTCTCTATGAGAAGCTGTAATCCACCACGCGAACCCAGTGCGGGTTTGTAGATGTCAATGTCTTCGAATTTTTTGTTCTAGTCCTGCTCTCCAGAAAATATTACATTTTCATCCTAAGAAGAGAAGCAGTAGATAAATATTTGAAGTGAATACCTATTATTAAATCCATCAACAGCACACCAGACAGAACCTCTATTCTTGCAAAACATATGCATAGTTAAATTGTCAGCGTACCAAATGTGAGAACAGACATCATCCTAACTGATCGCTCAGAGTCATGGGTCACCGTCAACACCACACTTTCTCTATCTCTATAAATAATGACATAATCAGAAACCTTTCGGCGACGGCGCAATAAAAATAGTCCATATGACGTGTCATAATGACATAACGTTCGTATTAACCATTTTTGTATTAAGCCTTCCAATAAGCATACAATTTTGATGTCATATTTATTCTGGTAACATTTCAACGTGTATAAGGTTCTCAGTTCTCAAAATCTCAATCCTGTTTGACATTAGATATTGGAAAGCAATTTACATGAAGATAGAAAATAAATTATTAATAGTAATTCGATGATGGCTGTTATAAATAAATGGATAATAAGTTAGTATAAATATGTAGATGTTCAAGGCTGGGTTCCCACATAAAGTGTAATGGTTAAGTATGGTTTACTGAAATTGGGTATGTTAATATTGTTAATTGATGCAAATCAAGCAAGCGATCTTTAATTAATGCGGTGTTAAGTACATATTGGATGTTAATTATCGTTAATTAAGATAAATAATCTTGAAAAGCATTTTTACTTTGTTTTTTCAAGTGGAAGTAATTTTAGCTCTTCAAGGCTATACGAAATTTAATATGTTGTTAGCTTAATTTACACACAACTTGCTTTAAGTTAGGTACTGATGGTATAATAAATACATCATCATTCCTTGCCCTATTCATACAAATAATAATAATATATAATAGATGCAAAGACAACAATATCTACAATTACATTCCTCTTCAAACAAGTTTCATTATAAAAACATACATGCTAAGTACACTGCTTTGATGGCACGGTTGGCAATCGACCGCTGTGATGCGTGTCGCGGGTTCGATCCCCGCACGGAACAAATATTTGTATGCTCTACAGATAGTTGTTCCGGGTCTCACTGTTTGTGTATGTGAGTTTGTATGTTTGTAAACGCACCCACAAATCAGGAGAAATTCCCAGTGTGGGGCAAAGTAAAAAAAAAGAAACATTTTGTTATCTATCACATTTTGCAATAACATTCAACTAACTATATCTAAACAAAACAAATTCGAGTATTAATCGCTGTATGTATGGACGAGGATAACAGCATGACCGAAACTATAACATAACATAACATGGGGGCGGAAACGAGTCTAGGTATTGGTATAGCCTTCAGGATGCAGTTGGGACTCCATCGGTAATATTGCGAGGACGCTCGCACAGATGGCGATACTGTTAAGGGAAAGAAAGCAGCCTCCTTACTACAACGCCTGCGTGGTAGTGACAACAGCATTTTGAAGATTATTATTAAAAAACTATGGACTGTAGTCTGCAAAAAAGTTCAATTTAGTTATAGCAACGTTTATAAATTCGTGAAAATGAATTTCGCGAGCCAAAGTCCATCTCGATTCTTCAGAATATGAAGGAGTGCGACCTTCTGCACCAACAGATTTATTTTATTAATTTTGATAAGTGAAACCTAACGAGACTCATGTAGCCAGTTATTTATATTCCAACTGGTTTTAACACCAACTAGATATACAGGGTGTAACGGAAAGGGTATACACATACTGAAGGGTGTGCTACAGACCATCAAACTGAACATGTTTCTCATCATAAAACAGGTTTTTTGCGAAAAAAATATCTGCGGCCCAGTACAAAATTGTAATACCTATTCGACCCAAATGTATGGGGCAGCTGATATTTTTTTCGCTATAACGATGTTTGTCCGATGGAGAAACATGTTCAGTTTGATCGTCTGTAGCACACCCTTAATTATGTATACCCTTTCCGTTACACCCTGTATATGTAACTAGACAGGTTCTCGACTAGTTACTTTCAAGACTTGTCTAATCAATCGTAGCTGCTTGTAATTATACTAAATTACTGTTCTAATAACTTAATAAAATTAAGATAAAAAAGGTTTTATGGTTGCTTAGGCCTATAGAATAAGCATATAGCCTGTAATGTTCCAACTGTTGGGACACAGGGCATCTCTCTATGGGAGGGAGTGGGACATGCCGGATTCCTCACGATGTTTTCCTTCACCGTTTTTGAAATCAGCGGTGATAAATAAATTTTAGGGAATAAGAAATTAGCGTATAAACGTTTGAGATTGTTTGTGTGAAAGCGCGGTTATAGGGCGAGAATCAGAGGTGCCGCGTTTAAAACACGGGTGGTTCAAACTTACCGATTTCAGTAAAAATGAAAAAAATAAATGCAGGCGAAGCGGTGGGCATAACCTGGTACAAATTAAAACAAGCCAGTGGTCATATAAAATGTTTCTTTTTACCTAATAAGAACCGTCTATACGTTCTAACTAGCCTTAACACCTGTCACTAAAATACATTTTCCGTATAAATCACGGTCATCTGACCTATAGTAGAAAGCCTAACAAATGGCGTCGGCTAATAATACAAAAGTTGACAAAGAAACACGATGTTGAATCACAATATATTATAACGATCTCCGATAGCGAGCGGTGCCTTATTGATTCCAACAATTGAACCGATTAGCCGCTTGGAACGCCTTCGGACATCTTCGGAGACCTTCGGGCAACTTCAGAAATAAATTAGAAGATAAAAATGTTTGGAGGAGGCGTGAAGTCTTCTATACAGTGTGTATGGTTAGATTATTGTGCTCGGCAGTACAATTGAGATACGAGCTGTGAAATAGCTGTAACTTTTGGTGATCTATGTTTTGTACATCGCTGTGTTATGTATTTATTAGATGGTTTAGAAGTTACGGTAAAAACTAGGCCTAAACACTAGGTTTTTTTTTTAAATCTTTGCTTTCACATCTTACCAATATTAATGATGTATGAAAGAAAGAAAGTGTATTTATTGGACGGAGGTTTGTTACTCTTTCACGCAAAAACTATACTAAATGGATCTGGATGAAATTTGGAACAGGAGGATAATAGTCTGAAATAGCACATAAGATACTTTTTATCCCGGTAGTACGATCCCGCGGGCCAATTACCGAACAAAACGCAGGCGAAGCCGTGGGCCATAAACTAGCAACTCAAATTAGATTTCCAAAAAAAAAATAACATATTTTATAACCTAAATCTACCGTTTGTAGAGTACGTATTATTCGAAAGATTCATAGAATTATTTTCTCATATTCTATCTCTCTTTTCTCATTATTTTCATACAGGCTTTCATAAGCTTAATACTTTACTTTTTAGGGTTTAATTCTAATTCAGCTTGCCACAATTATCTTTTTTGCACCAAAGAAACTGCGTTCAATAGCTGTTACTGCTTTTCTTGCAGTGTGGAAAGTTGACTATGGCAGTTTATGAACGCGGTTAAGATGTGCTGATGGCGTCCAGTTTTAATGATGGAATGCATTGATAAAATTCGATTTGGCCACTGTCGTTAGCTAGGTTGGTTGCTGTAGATATAATCTGGCCAAACGGGGTCCAAGATCCATCCCAAACAGAATGCCAGTGGGGGCCCCTTTGCAGAATACCCACCTACTGTGCTGCCCCTCCTAGAAAACCACCTGCATCTTTCAGGGTTTAGAACTATGCAGGTAGCTACGTACTGGTCAAACACCATTTAAATTTCATTGACACGAAAAGAAGAAGAAAAAAGATTTTGACTGTTAAATTTGGTCTACTGTGATAATTGGAGATTAAAAGTCCTAGCATATGGCCGATTGGCCGATAGACCAAAGACTATAAGTTACTGATGGCGATGGAGTGTCCAATAGCATTCCCGCTCTGTTTCTCGCTCTATCAAATGCCAGTTCTGAGCGACAGAAAAGGATAGGTGCGACAGAAAGGAGGTTCAGCCCTAAATAGTTCTGATGCGGCAGACGACCATAACTGTAACCGTAAACAATCACCATAAAGTATTAAAACAGATATAAGTGGCAGATGTTAGAGCGGAGTTTATGTTTTTATTTATTAAATAACAGCTTTATAATTAATACATAATATAACATCACGCCTGTAATCCCCGCAGGATTAGGCAGAGGTACTACACCCACATTTCGCCAGTTTTGTTTAAGTTCCATGTAGTAGAAAGTTTACAATAAATAACACAAGTAATTATTGGATTATCTACTTATTGTTTAATCCAACGGAGGAACTTCAAGCTCGCGTTTAAGTGTCAGACAGCCACGCTGATTGTCGTGATGATTGTTTTCCCATAGCAGTGACGTACGGAGCTCAGAGGAGGCATGAAGGAATCGATCAAGCATTGGTTGAAATCCTGATCGCGTCATTCATCTGTACTGTGGTTGGCCGTCTCCTCTCGCGTCTCTGCTTTGATGGTAACTCGGCCTCTGAACTTCAGATGTCACACAACTATTGTATTTGTGCCACTTTGAACACCTCCATAGTCAGCTCAGAAGAGAGAGAGAATGTCGTTCGCATATCGCGGGGTTCGCCTTACATTGGCCAGAGCTTTAAACGACTGTAAACGATATTAAGATTATTACACAAAAACCCATAGCGATATTGATAGATTTAGGTACACCATACTTCGACAAGTCTGACAACCAGTCTTACCGAGGGGTATCATATCGCCTAGTACTAACTAGGTTGTGTATCGTTACGTGAAAATTCTGGTATTCAGCTGTATCCGACTGCAAGACATCTTTTAACAGGTTACTAACAAGTTGTTTCTATTAGATTATAAATGTAAAAAAAAAGATTTATCAAAATGAAACTTAAAAACTCTTAATAAAGAACCCAAAAAAAACGTTCACAAAACAGTTATCAAAATCTTAATCCGAATCAATAACAACAATAGCATTATTACTGCATCAAATTATTATCTTCTAACTTGTCGACCATTCTTAACAAATCGTTAAACTTAGTTCATTATCTTAATTATTTTTACGTTCAATTCATTAAAGCTGTATAACAATTTAGATTATCTTCTTATATCTTGGTCTCTTTAACACCTCTCTCGCGGCGGCGAGGCTCACAAAGCGCGATCGTAAACCCAACATGGAGTGAATAAAAAAAAAAAACAAAAAACAGCCCGAGAGTATAATAAAGAGAGTCAATTCGCCTTGCGTCTCAAGGTGTGAAGCTGTCATGGACGAAATGATGACTCCATTATTAAGCGGCTAAATAATAATTCTCCGAGTCCCGTTGCAAAGGCTGATGTGTTAATAAGTTGTGTGTGTGTGTTTATGTGTGTATGTGTATTTAATTAGGGTTGGTAGTTGTTTGTGGGCGTGCTACAGTTATGTTTTACTATTATTCGATTTTCCTTTGTTAGTTATTGATATGTTTTGAATATGGGTTGTTTATGTTTGATACAGATTTCGAGGATTTAATTAAATGTTTCAGCTTAATTAAAAATGAAGAGATAGTTGTTCTTTTGCTCTTGTTGATTTTTCCCTTTTAGGGTTTTGGGTGCTGCAATGGTGCGTGTTGCAGTTTAGACTTACTAAGGTTTAATGTTAAACAAATATGTGATTTACTTACATTGTATCTATTCTAGATCCAGACTTTAGTACGAGGTCTGGAATATTCCAGCTGTCTATTATCTTTACAGGTCAACGTGTGTTTCCTTTCAATGACAAGCTTCAACAACCTTCTGAAAACAAACAACTTACATATCATACAACCAAGATTTAAGTTATCATGTTCGTCAAGCATGGGTTAAACAACAGTGCATATCAATCAATCAATCAAAATATTTTTATTTCACATAGGCCTACATGGGCACTTGTAAAACGTCGACAAAAAGCTACGTAGGTAATACTCCAATGCTTCACTTCTTCTGCACGTCGCTTCACCCGCGTTTAGCTCGGAAATTGTTTCAACGGGTACCTACCTACTACCGATGTAAAAAGTATTTTTGAAGTGAAAACTGCTTTACCGGCGTTGTGCACTTTTTGTGATTGGTAAAAAATATTAAACTGGCGTCAGGTTATGCTTTCATTTTACCTATGTGCCAAAAAAGTAACTTAGGGACAGAGAGAACGAACGGAGTGTTGCTTTCGCATTTATATCATTTTGTAGTATGGCAGCGCTTACAAAAGACACTTACGTAACCAATAAACAACAGTTATTAAATTCTATTTGAATTCCAACAAAGTAGTAATAGTTATGTATGATTAAATGTAAACGTTTGTTAATTTGCGGCTACGTTTGAACGCCTCGCTGGAATGAGACGGTATTATTTACGTTCTACATCTGACGTGACACGAACACGTTACGTACTACCTCTAGTTGATGAGTGCTGGTGGTACAGTTTCACTTGTGTGTTACAATTATTGTAATATTAGCTTATGCCCACGGCTTTGCCAGCGTTTTGTTCGGTAACTGCACCACGGAATCATATTCCCGGAATAAAAAGTAAAAATATTCTGGTTGCTATTCCAGACTATTATCTATCCCTGTGCCAAATTTTCAATCCAGTTCCATTCTGTATCTGTTGCGTGAAAGAGAAAAAAACATCCATTCGTCTTCATAAACTTTCGCATTTATAATATTAAGTAGGTAGGAGTAACGCCTGTATGTGGTTGCTCGATTGCATAACATAACAAATCACGTGTGTAATTCTAGATGTGCCTATCGTTCAACCACATTTTGGCATTATGTAAGTCCCAAAGCCATGCATTGACAAACCAACAATGGCTTTCATGCAAACGTCGCTTTTAAAACGGACATTTGGACATTTTCGTTTGTTTTAAATAGCCTGATCTTTCCCACTCCTGGGCGAAGGCCTCCCCCCATTCACTCTACTTTTCTCTGTTTTTACCTCTTCTCGCCAATTAACGAGAAAGCCATCAAAGGCGATCCGCCATCTCCTTCTTGGTCAGTCTTCTTTCGTTTGATTGTGTTACTTAATTCGGAAAATAAAAATAAGTAGGTAATCCTGGCTCCTATGTGATTCCGTGATTTTAAACTGATAAACGAAGTTGTTTTTTACAATGACTGTAAAAACATAGCCGTAAATATTTCAATGTTTCAATTTTTCAATCACTCGAACATTAGACATCAACGCTCTCAAGGTCAGAACCAATAAAAAAAAATCAAGATTAAACAAAATTAAACAGATAAGCATTTCATGCAAGATGTTTTTTTATTAGCATTTGTACAGGAGTAATACATTTTTAATTTACAACACCACGTTTGTAATCTTCGAAAACTTAGGCAGACATTTTGGATGTTATTTTAAAATTTCATGTTAATATGTGCCGAGATTGTAATCAACGAGGCATAAGTGTTGACTTTGGGCTTCTTTGGAGAAGTTGCTGATGGAATTGGTTTACACTTGTAATTATACGAGCAGCAGTGGTCTGATAGTTATATTTTACATGCAAGTGACAAGTAAGTTTGTAGAACATAAACAAGCCGTAACTATGCTTATTTAAAATCGGTGACAGCCAATGTGTAAATATGATTATTCATTCAGACCAGTGCATACATATATAAAGGGTGTAAAACACCTCTTAACGAAGCCGAAAGGCACTGGTTCTCCCTGTCATTGCGATCATTTTTTTGTTCTACACCATACCTGGGAACCTTCTAGTTACGGAGATATTAGGGGTCAAAGTTCCAACTTTTTGACAAGTATTTAATGTAAGATTTTTACTTTAAACACCTCCACGATCCCGTACTATTCAATCAGTCCATCAGCACAATGTTTTGAGTGCGTTACATTGAGTTCTACCACAAAACATGATCTTACACCTCCCAAAAAAAAGTCGTATCCCAGCATTAATTTTCGCGTAAAGTTACTTAGTTTCATGTACAGAATGCTTGGTTGACGGCTTCGTGATGAGGTGGCCTATGAATCAAAACTAGGATCACTCGTTCAGCAGTAGCGCTTGTGACCACTAGACCAACGAGGTATTTAAATTAAGACCTGCTCTTCATTCAAAAAACAATCCGGTGAAAGTAGAAACCTTGCATACAATTAAACACGAAAATGAATTCATACACTCCATTCATATAACAACGACATCTTTAATTGCATTTTTTACTCAAAAACTATTCATAATGACCATTCCAAACAACTTCTTTATAATTAAATCCGAAAGAGTGCTTTTGAAAGGTAATTTTAATAATTCCTACAATTATGCTACAATTTCTATCAGGGGTCTATATTTTTTTTTTGTTGGTTAATTAATGTGTGGTGTGTTCATTGTTTTGTGTGCATGCGCATCGGCGCGGCGTGTGAACTGGGCGGGCAGGCCGGCCGGCCAATCAGCGGCCTGCGCTTCAGTTGCGCGGCGCCCGGTGCGCGCACGCGATGGTCTTGACGATATGGATAGACGCAGAAGAACCATTTTGTGTAGGACTAGCTGGAGCAATAGTCATAAGCAAACAAACTTGATACATAATGATGAACACATTGTCAGAGCACATTGGCAGAGGGAGGTTTGGCTTTTGATTTCCACAATGTAATTCGTGAGCTTTGAAAGCTCTGAACTTCAAACGATAGTATCCGAATGTGTGTATAGACTCGTATTCATAATATGCCAAGCCTTTTCCCAAATATGTTGGGGTCCAGTTCTAGTCTGACCGGATGCAGCTGAATATCAGAATGTTACTTGGAGCGACTGCCTATATGACCTCCACGGGATCCCTTCTTTTCGCATAATGTTCTTTGTCCTAATATACTTCGGCATAACGATTTTGGCACAATTTGTTTTGGCATTTCGCCATAATTTTTTTAGGCATACATTTTATGTTGGCATAATCATCTTAAAGACTAATTTGTTTTGTGTAATAGAGTAGAGTGTAATTTAAAATTGCGTAGGCGCGTGGGGGCGCCGGAGGCCCGCAGCGCCGGAGCCGTGACAGAAACTCTACCTGCTGCATGTTGCATGCATGCTTGCTTGAATGCTGCATGCTGCATGCTTGCTTGCATGCTGCATGCTTGCTTGCATGCTGCATGCTTGCTTGTTTGATGCTTGCTTGCTTGTTTGCTGCATGCTTGCTTGCATGTTTGCTTGCATGCTGTATGCTTGCTTATAAAAAAGTTATGCTTTAGAACTTTATGCTTAATAAAATTATGCTTTAGAATATTATGCTTAATCATTGTTATGGTTAGAGAAATTATGCTTAAAAAAATTATGCGTAAGCTGTTATGCGTAATTATATTATGCGAAAATATAATTATGCCAAACAAAATTATGCTAAGTTATATTAGGTCTTAAAATTTTATGCAAATGGATAGGGAACCGACCTCCACAACCCAGCTATTAGTAGTACCTAATAGTAGATAGTGGGTACAAAATTGTGTGAATTACCTGACTCCTATGCTAGGTGATAGAACTGTATTACAAGAGCCAGTTGCTTCTCCCAGCAGGCGTCTCACTCTTTTAGAATACCTACCAAATGGAAAACGCTCAACTAATGTTTTCGCTCAACATTAATCTGGAGGAATGAGGAAAGTTTTGAGTATGAATGTGGGTGGCTATAAGAAAAAGAGGAAGGCCTAAGAAACAATGGTTGAACTATTTTAAAGAAGATATTGTTTGTGGAGAACGTGGTTGATTTCACATTAGTATGATTTCTTTATCCTATCTTTTTGGAATTCTTAATGTATAATTGTTTGTTTTCCCCAATAAATAAAATAAAATAGCTAGAAAGGCGGTGACTTCTAAGATAACGAGTTAAAGAGAAGAATAAATGAAAAAGACATGCTGCGCCGACCCCAAATCAATTACGATAAGGGCAAAAGAACGATGATCGAAAAAGAGAACAGCCTTCCTGAAACCAGTCTTCACAATTTCTTGTCTTCTCAGACCATCGAGGCAGTTCGACGAGCTGGGGGGTTATATGACGCTTAAAACATTATTATTCCATTCCTATTCCAGAGTGGGAAAGAGATGGAGCTAGATGACCTGTATAGCTCCGTCTCTTTTTCACTCTGGAATAAGAATGGAACAATAATGTTTTAAGACGTCATGGTACGCCACCTGGTCTTTATCTTGCCCATCCTATAAGCGGGATAGTACAGGGTGATACTTCTGTATTAACCTGGCTATTATCAACTACTATTTTATTTTATCATGTGCAATTGTACATTTTACGGCTACTCTGTAATTGGATTTAAGTGAATTGCGAAAAAATACAAAAACTTAATACAGTAACTCGTAAACGTGTACTTTTATTAAATACTGTGTTATTTTGACTCCTTATGCCTGTTTTACATAAACTTAAGTAAGCTCCAAGATGGAAACAGGGGCAGTTATGGATACAAGGCTTGCAAACGGTGTCTGAATTCAGAATCAACCTAGGTAACACTGATAAAGTTTGATAATTTCTCAACAAAATATTACCAGTTCAGAACCGGGTTTTAATCATATAAAATTAATTTTGTTTTCAATATATTTACTACTTATTTTGGTCAAAGAATCGAGAAACAAACAAGATAATTTTCAGTTTTTTTGTTCTTAACTTTGTTTTTGGTTGTAGCGTGCCAAGTATACTGATGGAAATGTTTGCATGTCCTTACATGCAAACATTACTTACATGAACTTGACCGTAAAATATAGCTCTTCCTACCAAAAGCATTCGACTTTTTACACGACTGGCCAAAAACAGGGTGTTACGTTTCCAGGGTTCAGGTAGTAAGTAGTAGGTTCTGTAGTTGGTTTTGGTAGTGTGTCTGTTAGTTTCTTTCTTTGACACAGCATTGAAAAATTAATTGAAAAACCTTCTTTCTAACTCAAAAAACAAACGCAAACAAGACAACACCAGACATCTCAAATTCAACAACAACACACTCACTGATGAGGAACTAAAAAGTTCATATATCAAAAAAATTAAAACTATTTCACTTACTGTAGCCGTCAGTTGCGTGTCTGCAGGAGTGAAGTATGGTAAGTCGGGAGGGGGGTGTGTCGGCTCGCGCTTTGAACACGGAGGTGCTAATAACGAGGCGTCCCGCAGCGCTTGCGCCCCGCTCGCTGTGAGGGAATGTGGGGGAAGCGATGCGGTACATGTAACTTGGAAATGTAAACGTGGGTAGTTTTAGATTAAGTTGTTGCTGGGTGTGATGTTAATAGTTTAGTGTACCCTTCTTTGTCATGTTTGTAGCAAGCGGTTTAGACTTTTTCTAGGTTTTGAAATCGGATTGCTGTAATAGCTCTGTTTTACTGGAAGGCATAAAACCTTTACCATAGGTCAGGTATTAATTTTTTGGAGTCTCTTTAAAACAATTACTTAAATCCAGGTTCGATCTTGCAATGATGATGCTCTGCCTAGCCTTATCCCAACCATATTGGCGTCAGCTTCCAGTCTAACCGCATGCAGCTGAATACCAATATTTTACATGAAGCGTCTGCCTATCTGACCTCCACAACAAAATTACTGAAAAAAATAAAATAATTTAGTGAAACACAAGCTGTACCCTTGGCTTCATTGACGTGACCTAACATTCCTTTGACTTATTTTGACCCCAGTCAATAACACACACTTAAAGTTAAAAGTATATTTTCAGAAATAAATTAAAAATCTCCTTATTATTGTTATTCTTGATGAATAACAATAAATTATTTTCTAACGATTCATTTTTGTATTTAAACATATAACCTCAACACCCAACAACAGTCCACCTCACCCTACTCTAAGTAAGATATCTGGGCCGCCGGTCTCTATTAAGTGTAATCACACGATAGACTTGCGCCTGCGCCGCTCCGACTCTACACGAGATGATTAACGACCGCACCAGACTCTATCGAGAGTTGTGACTACCCTACGTGTTAGGTAATTAGGTATTTATTATATTCTGGAGCTCTATGTGATTTGATTGGATTAAGTATACCTTGAGTATAAGTGAGAAAATCTCTGAAACAAAATGCAATCAGTAGTTCAGAACATCACCCACACAGACAGACAGATAAATCTGTGGACAGAAATACTGGAACGAAAAATAAATAGAGGTCTTTAAATAATCCTGAAGTGGGACGCTAGAAGGCTAAATACTAATAAATGTGTAGAAGTATCTTGACTTGGCTCGTCATGTGGTATGTGGTCTTTTTTTTTTTTTTTTGCGGATGGGAAATCATCAAATGACTTCTCCCGCTCTGGGCGGAGCAGGAGGGAGTGTCAGACTTGACTGACTAAAACCCACCCATGTTCCTTCTAAGCCCTTTGTGTTCCAGGGCCGCGGTATCTCTTTCGAACAACCCGCAGCCCTGGCAGGCATCGGCCCTTTCGGACCCCTTCCGGTTTGGTATGTGGTCTCAGCGATCATTCTGCCGATTGTCCTATCAGCAAATGGCTTAATTGCCAAGAGCCTCGACCAAGGTCTGAGGTGGCTCTCGTTAGGCAGCTGGAACAAGGGCTTGATTCAGAAAGCGGTACTCTCGGGCACGGCTCGTATTGTTAGGAGGTTTCTTTCCCTGGAGCCCTAATCGCCGGTAGCTTGGACCCTGTTCCCGATGCCTTCAGTGTACCTGGGGACAGCGGAAACGAAAATGTTTAATTATTTTTGTCGATTCCCGTTGTCCCCACCAGTGGTGATAAGGACAGTGGGGACAACGGGAATACACTATTCCACCCTATCTATTCATCCCAGAAAACGTATAAAATTAAAAACGAACCGGGCCGTGAACTACACCTAGTTACTTCTAACTCCTAACTAATATTATAAATGCGAAAGTAAGTTTGTTACGCTTTTATATATCAATGGCTTTCACGCGAAAACTACTCAACCGATTATCATGAAACTTTGTACACATATTTTTGGAGGTATAAGAAGTAAAATAGGCTGTACATCATCACGCTACGACCAATAGGAGCGGAGCAGCAATGAAAAATGTTGCGAAAACGGGGAAAATGTGACGCAGACGAAGTTGCGCGGGACAGCTAGTCTAATATATAATGTATCTATTTGATTGCGGTGAGAAGCCCTCGCGTTATTGCGTAGACGCTCGCTTTACGCTTTCCAGGGAACGATTGATTAATGGTCCGGAAATGAAGAAGCTTATTACGATATAAGCAACTATAGAACCTTTACATCCAATAACATCACGCCTTGTAATACCTGAAGGGGTAGGCAGATGTGTGCCTAACAGTACACCCACAATTCGCCAGCTATGTTTGAACCCCATGCAATATGGGCGAGTCTATTTCCGTCAACCGGGTACAAATGCAGAGTCCATGGTTGCTACTGAGAAATTTCTAATGGAAATACCCAATAAAACGTTACCTGACCTGGGAATCGAACACAGGGGCTCATGCTCAACAGTCGAGCTAATACATTCATCATCATCATCTGCCTAGCCTTTTCCCAAACTATCTTGGGGTCGGCTTCCAGTCTAACCGGATGCAGCTGAGTACTAGTATTTTACATGAAGCGATTGCCTATCTGACCTCCACAACCCAGTAACTGGGTAATACGATACCCCTTGGTACTTGGACCTAATACATTATGTATTTAATATAATAAACTTCTGACACTAACTGGATATCCCGATGTTAGATCAATAAAACTACCTGTCGTATCTTCTTACTGGCTATACAGGCTGTTGTTTTGCATTTTTTATTTATTTGTTTTATTTTTTATTTACGGAAATCGGTAATGTTGAACCACCCGTGTTTTGAACGCGGCCCGTTTGATTCTCGCCCTATAACCATGCTTTCACACATACAAACAATCTCAAATGTTTATTCAATAATTTCTTATTCCCTAAACCACGTTAAGGGGGTAAGTCTGAAATACTGACAAAATTAAACAACCAAAGAAATCAGCTTTAATTAATTATTAACTAAGTACTGTAATTTTTATTGATTATTTATGTCTTTTGTGACAACATCCTGAATACACTATAACACCTTGTATAGGTGATTAAATTATTTTGAAATTTTCTTTATTTTGTATAAATCTTCAGCTGATGGCATAGTAGCTTAGAATACCAAATATAGATTGATTAACTAGTCTATCAAGGCGCCTCTACAGCTATTCCATTTTATCAGTGCACTGGTACAGATACATAGAAAATGTATTTCTGTGATAGTGTTGTACTAAACTAACCTAACATAGCTGTGGCAGCACACCATACACCGTACAGTACACCACTACTATGTCTCAGTAAACCTGTGCCTTATTTTCCTATCTGCATAAACAGCTGAACTTAACCTCCCCGAAAGAGTTTTAATGTGCGCGCTACGTGTTTGAAGAACTTGGCATTTTGAACATGTGTCCGAGGTTGGAATTAAATACTGAACCTAGTTTTCGGGAAGCGTTCATAGAATCCGTAGAATGCGTTTGTACCATCATCTGACACGCCTATTCCCAAACTAAGTTGGGTTCGGGTTGCAGTCTAACTAGATGCAGCTGAGTACCAGTATTTCACATGAAGTGACTGCCTATCTGACCTGCAAAACCCAGTTAGTACTGGTTAATACGATACCCTTTGGTAAGACTGGTCGTCAGAGTTTCGAGCCACTGACTACCTGTAACGACTGTCAAAGATCTATAAATGACAGCCGGGACCAACGCCTCAACGGGCTCACACCAAGCCTAAGTAACATCCATAGGATGCAAATTTTACAGAACCGATTCTTACGTAGAGTCACGGGAGCCCCTTTTTATGTCCGTAATGACCGTCTACACGTAGACCTTAGAATGCCCACCGTCGTCCTTCAGTTTATGAAACGTCTTTCGAAGCGTTTCTTCGATAACGCCATTAAACACCGTAATCCCTTGATCGCAGCGGCCGCCCGTTACGAACCCTGGCACATTAGTATAGTACGCCGTCCTAGGCATACCCTCGTCACTCCAGATGATGCTATCACCCACTTCCAGGAGAGTAGCAAAGAGACTAGCACTCTTAAAAAGTTCCGACTCAAACAACGGTCTTTCCGACCTCGCCGTCGAGGTCCGTCGCGACGTCCCGGTCCATGCCCTCCTCGACCCTCGCTCGAGCCAGCCCACGATGCTGTGCCAGTAGTTTTAAATCAGCCCCTAAATAATGATACCATTCAGATCCAGCCTGTCCCCATGCAGTCCTCCCCCAGCGACGCCCTAAGCCGAGGCTCGTACCCCACAGGGGGTGCCCTTAGCGTGCAGTCGCTTAGTTTGTAAGTTTGTATGCCCTGGCTGGAGGCCTTACTCTAAAGGCACCCACAGGATAGTCCGGTTAAGCAGACGACAACCTCATAGGATGAACTGCGAGATGCCATTAAAAAAAAAAAAAAAAACGCCTCAACTACGTTACGTACGTACCCGTACTTTCCGATGCACCGAGGAATACGTTTATGTACGAATGCCCAAAATACATGCATCAGATCCAATGCTTTGCCAAACAAATCGTGCATAGAAACCATCATTTTAATTAAGTGTTTCTTGAAAACATCTATAAAAAATATTAAACTAACTCGTATCAAGTCTGATTACAACAGTGTTGATTAAAATCACTATAATTAACACATGAATATAAATCATAGTTTAATCTTATATCTAGTACATAAAACGTGTATACATAACAAGAAAATAACTACCTATCTAAAACCAAACACATAAAAATGTAAATGTTTCTCACCTTGACTGATCAATTAAATTCAATTCTACCTATGTGTTTAGTAATCGCAACAATTCTAAACAAGAATATAACTAACTATTGCCCCCAACTTCACCCGCGTCGAGGTTTTTTATTTTTTATTTTTAGTTAAAGTCTTTCATTAAAACTTCTTTACAAATAGGAAATGGTGACATCACAGTTATTAATTAACTCGTAAACAAAAAGAACCTAACTATACAAGGAGTTGTTACGCATCCTCGTCAAAATTTACCCATTTTATTATTGATTCGCGTCGAGAATCATTAGCATAGTTACCTCCTTGAATTTGACGAGGATGCAAAACAACAACTTGTATTCATTACAACCTCAACAACATTTTTTTAGCTAACCCTTATTGTCCACTCCTGAGCAAAGAACCCATTCCTTCCACCTCTCTTGGTGGTGTGCTTCTTCGTGCCAACTCGCGAGGAAGCCATCCAAGGCGTCTCGATCGCCATCTTTTCCACGGCCTGCCGCGACCCCGTCCAGCTGTGTCAGGACAGTCTTGCAATATTGGGTCCCACAGCTTTAAAATGATTCTACAGGAATTTTCTATCGGCTTAAAAATATCTTACGTCTTACCGCAAATCTTGGTTTACCTGTGAGACTTTTTTCAAAATCGGCTCAGTCGTTACAGCATGAAGTTGACAGAACATTATCATTCTCCTGAGAAGAACCGGCAAGAAACTCCATGGTTACTCTTTTAAATAAAAACAATGGCCAAGTGCGGAAACAGCCCGACTAACCTAACCTCATACACAAAACTGCAAAACAGACCGACAGACCGGATTAATTTGTAATTTATAATATTAGTATAATATTAGTATGCATAAATGTCTAATCAATCATGATCAAATGAATTCCAATTGCGACCAGTGTAAATACATTGGTGCCGCGGCCCTGGTAATGAGGAAGTGGCATTGGGGTAGATGGCCAGTTTGAACCTAGTACTACCAAGAGTTTAGCCGTAGTATAAATAATAACTATAACGTCTTAAAGCAGGAAAATTATTTTTTTCTTAGTCCTCCGCTTTTATTTTCTGTTTACGAGTACCCTACTCCTGTACGCGTATTTACAAAGGCTATTATACCATTAGAGTGAAAGTGCGAACTGAACTGGCTTAGCTTTTGTTTGACAAAAACTTGCCAAAACCCTAATTCTGTACTAGAATGGATTAGGGTTCGTATCGCGTAGACTTTGTTAGACAAATTCCTTCTAACATTGCAGCAACAAATGCTATTCAATTTGATACCGATAATTACCGATCATTAGCTTCAATTATAGGTGGATAATTACATGGAAATTGTTATTATTTTGGTAAAAAATTAGAATTCTTTGGCAAGCGGAGGGGTTACCCCTTCTCCCCTGGCACCACTCCCATTAAAAGGTAATGCACCGTTCTTGAGAAAAACCAATAATTGTAACCTAAACTCAAAACATTTTATTTTCGCTTATAAAGTATAGTCGACGTAGCCCCGCTACGCGGGGCTCCTATTTCTGGCTGCAGGCTTTACAGTAACCTAACACGAAGGGGATTCCATCCACGAGGGGGCCATCCCCTTCGAACCTAACCTGTCCGAGTCGGGGTGCCCCAAGTCCAGAGCTCGCTTCGCTCGCTCTTGCATCCAAATTCTCCTGGATATGTATTATACAGGTTTTGTCCGTGCATTTTCTTTGAAAATATCCAGGCAAAAAGCTAATCCATTTGAGTCAATTTTCTTACTGAGATAGATTAGGTTTTGGCGAGTAATATGCATAAACAAAAGCTCATCTATTAGAGTCTGGCTCGTGACTCAAATAGTATATATAGCCTTTGTAAATTTGCCTCCTGTACCCGTCGTGGTTTATTATCTATGCACTTTTCTGTGCCAACATTAGGGGATAAAAAAACCAACCAAGTGCGAGTCGGACTCGAAAAAACGAGCCAAAAAAATCACTTTTTGGATGGGAGCCCTCTTAAATATTTACTTTATTCTGTTTATTTTATTGTGTTTTTTTGTTTGTTTTGTGATAGCGGCAACAGAAATAGGTACATAATCTATAGAAATTTCAACGGGCTAACTATAACGGTTCATGAGATACAGCGTGGTGACGACGGACGGACGAACAGCGAAGTCTCAGTAATAGTGTCCCGTTTGACTCTTTGGGTACAGAACCCTAAAAACACGGTTTTACGGTAGGACTCCAATGTAACGCACTCATTATAGCAAAACATTGTGCTAATATAGGTAGCTTGAAATAGTACATTGTTACCCTAGGGGTGAAAGCAACATATTTAGTCCCTAGGCGCCAATAGTTCGAGGGACTAAATAAGTCTTTAACCCGAGGTAAACACTGTGCTTTTCGTTACGAATACAAGGAAAGTAAAAATAAAAACATGAATTAGCTAAAAATTTAGTACATTTTATTTTACATAAATCAACAACTTTTCCCGCCTATTTTGTTTTTTTTCTGTGTCAGCCAGCTATTCAGCCATTATTTTTCATTTTCATCATTGAAAAAGTGGTAAATATTTTGCCCAAATCTATGTTATTTTAAAGAAAGTGTTTAAACTTAAGTATAATAAAGTTATTAAAAAAATATAGATTCTTTAATCAATACTTAACTTTAAGTTACTTCAATTTTACATCGTGGCTGCATAGAAAGTTGGAACATGGTTCTATAAAAATGTGAAAATAGAACTAGTTTTTTTTTTATAATTTGGCATCTGTCAGTTGAAAGCGATTCTCCCTAGGAATGAAAAGTATTACTTTCAACCCGCTCCTCAGGCAACTTCAGACCTACTTTCAGAGTATGAGTAATGAAAAAGATATTTACCAGTTTCTTTAAATTTTTTATATTTTTTTTTTGGATTTAAAATTTTATTCTTATTTTTTTTTTTTTTTTATAAATTAATAGAAACAAATTTCTTTCTTAAGTTATATATGTTCATTAGGTATTTCCAGCGGCCATATTTCTATAGCTTTCCAACCACCCACGCCAGAAGCATAATCAGCTCGCAATTGAAAACGTTTTAGCGTATACTTGAAATAAAATCGACTTTTCTGAAAGCAACATTTTAGAACAAATTTCCTTTTACTTATAATAGGGCAGGTCTAGGTATAGTCCAACTAATCTACACCTAAAAGCATCATAAAAAAACTTTGATGAGACTTATCTAAAACGCAGGCTCAGCAGCTAACAGCCTTCATCAGGGACCGCAATTTTCAAGAACTGAGTTAAGTATTAACGCTCGCAATTGCAGCAATCTATCATAGGTAAATGTATGCTCACTTTTGTAATCTATGAATTGGAGCACATACTAGTACAAGTATACTATTTCAATCATTACGTACTAGCTCAGACACAACCTCTGTAATAAAAAACAATTCACTTGTGTAATAAATTATCATTTCGTGGCTCAAGTTCATCTTCTTACACCGCGCAAGTCAAAAATAGTAACTTTACAGGAGAGTGGCAAAACTGCATAATTAAACCTAGGTAATGTGTATTTGTTTTCATTTAAAATTAGATAGAGACGATGCTTGTTCCTGATTGGCTGAAACAACGTGTCTTCCGATCCCTAGCAGACCACATCAAAATGACAAAACCGTCAAAAATTTACTTACGTCGTGTTAGAACTTCAACGGCGATTTGCCACATCTGTACGCGATCTACCTAAGGCGAGTTGATACTTGGCACTGGGTATCCATACTAATATTATAAATGCGAAAGTCACTTTGTTTGTTTGTATGTTTGTTATCTTTTCACGACTAAACGGCTGATCGGATCTCAATGAAATTTGGCAAGAAGATAGATTTCATCCTGGGGAAGGACATAGGCTATATATCATCACGCTACGACCAATAGGAGCGGAGCAGCACTGAAAAATGTTGCGAAAACGGGGCAAAAGTGTCGCAGGCGAAGTTTCGCGGGACAGCTAGTATTATATACATAACATCACGCCTGCTATCTTGGTTAGGGTTAGGCAGAGGTGTACCCTATAGTACACCCACATCGCACCAGCTACGTTTAAGTCTAACATAAGGTGGCGAGCCTATCGCCACCGGGCACGATCCAGGTTCATGGAACCTACTGAGAAAAACTCAGTAACCGCTTTACCGACTTCGGGAATCGAACTTCAACTCTTTGCTCGGTAGCTGCATACATTGATTGATAATCTACAATTTTTTTTTCATATATCAGTTGATAACTTCATTACTTAACTTATTATTACACTACTATACAACGACTCCTCATATTTTCTACCATTCTTCTCTGTCTATTGAGAAACTGACTGATATAATTATTTCATAGGCTTCTGCCTAAAGCGTCTCAGAACGTAAGTCTTACAATTACAGAAACATCAGGTAAAGGCTATCAAAAACTTCATCCAGCAACGAAAACAAAAAAAAAAACTCTTAACATACCAACAATAAGAACGATAATAACATCTCTCCACTTAAAAAACGCAAAAAAAAAAGTACAGTCGTCACAAAAAACCGCGAACAAGAATGCAGCTCGACGTATACATTGTAAAGCGAAATTGTTTTACTGACGACACGTCTAAAACACCCACAGTCGTTCTCCATTGATTGAGCCATCGCAGACGCTATTTCAGCGGGTTTACGCATCTTACCAACTTAGCTTTAACACTGGGAAAATGCACACGAAGTTCCTAAAACTGAAAAACTAAGGTTGAAAATTCGTTGCAGGTTTGAAAGTACAACTGAAAAAGGATATTGGTATTCCTGAAGTATGTTGTCGTAACTCAGATGTACAGTCGGAAACTATTATTTGTTGCGGTTCCCTTACATTGTATTCGTGAGTTACAGCTTACAGTTTTCCGTTTATGAAATGAGAAAGTTTTAGTATTGCACCCGCAATGTATCTCGGATTGTGGAGATTACGTTTTTGTGTTCTGACTCTGACGTACTATTAAAATTTATGTGTCGCTTTATTTATGTATTAAACCAGAGATCAGTTAAAATAATCTTGACACTTGTTAGATGGCACACTAAAAACCTGCGACAATAATTCCGAACACATTCTAAGAAATAAAATATTAAATTCCTTTTAATAATATGAAACCACGATCTCAATTAAACAGCTACCGGATTCTTCATCCGTAGCTACGCAAACCGTTTTCATTACGCCGCACAACTGTTTATTCACGAGCTATATTAAAAACGTGTTGATTTAAACATGTATATTCGGCAAAAAAATCGCCAATCAAACTGTCTTCCTTCCCTCATTTGCGGCAATAATTCCGAGTTTAATTTACTCAGTGATTGAGCGATCGTATAAAACAACATGCCGATGAAGACATCAAATTGAAAACCATCAACAGTAACCGCTCGGTAATAATGTGGCTTTTATTACCTTGATATATTGCCTGTACAAATCGTGATTACGCTAGTGAAAATGTCGTTTCAACAAAACACTGTATTAAAAAAATGAATAATGACTTCTTTGCCGACAACGTCATTATAACGCGCGGTCACCGGCTCGCGAGAGATTTCTATCTGACTGTACACATGACAGGCACACAACATAAAGCCAACCTTATCTTTTAGTCCATAAGGCTTATAACATCTTCTACACGTGCTACAAAGTTTTCATTCAAATTCAATGTTTAAAATTCACAGTTTTAAAGTTCATATTGCCATGGAGAGAGTCCTCACATAAATCGCGGTGAGCACACAGAATTTCCACTTGATTGTTGCATGGCGAATCGGATTGACAGGTAAGAAGGTTATTATTATCACATTTTACTTAGAGTACATGCATTAACATAAAACGCGGTGTAATTTGTAGCAATGTTTGGTATCGGTGTAATGCTAAGTAGTCAAATAATTACTTTTTTAGTACACAGTTACGTATAATGTATGAATATTTTATTTTTAATTGTATTACGATTGTAAGTTCAAGATAATGGAAATCCGTTTGCTTTGTTTAACTCAGTGGATTATAATACTAGATAACTCATTTGTGTATGTTATTTGACCCGCGGCCCGTGGATTTAAATGCAAAAAAATAATAATTCAAGCTTGTGATTCAAGATGTTTGACTCGCGTAAGGAATGATTAAAAACATCTTATTTTGCTCACAATGATAGCTGCCAAATGCCACTAACATACATAACACAAATATACTGTTGCCAAATGTATCGAAAACTGACAAAATAAAGTTACATCTTTCCTGAGAAAAACAAGATGGCGCCCAATCCGGAACTAGTTTCAGCTTCAAGAATTCATTCTAATACGTGGAACCCTAAAAAGGGACTGAAATGACAATTTACAAGTACAATACGTGTCACACGAGTCACGAGGCTGCAGTTTGAAATTACTCGCACATACTATGTCACAACAATGTTATTGTTAACATTTAACTAGATACAACTATGTATTTGTATAAGCAATCGGGTGTTGGACTTAGCAACTGTGCTCAAGTTGATCTTAGCATACAATGTTGGGAAGTAACTTAATGCTGCGAATTATCCAAGTTACCAGAGAAGAAAACCGGGTTCTACATGCCCTAGTTGAAATCATAGGTTCGTACCCAAACAGGCACTTCAGTTCGTTTATACGAGGTGTTGTTTTGCATCCTCGTCAAAATTCAAGAGGATGTCACAAAAGACATAAATAATCAATTAAAATTACGGTACCTAGTTAATTATTAATAAACACTGATTTTTTTGGATGTTTATGTTTGTCAGTATTTCAGAATAACCCGCTTAACGTGGTTTAGGGAATAATAAATTACCTATCTAATAAACGTTTGAGACTGTTTGTTTGTTTGGAAGCGCGGTTATAGGGCGAGGATCAGACAGGCCGTGTTTAATAAACGGGTGGTAAACACTTACCGATTTTCGTAAATAAGAAAAAAAAATACCTACCCATTTTATTATTAATTCGGGATGACAATCATTAGCATAGTTACCTCCTTGAATTTGACACGGATGCAAAACAACACCTTGTATATTTTATGTCCACTGCTCTTGAAATTATGAAGCGAAACCAACAATTCGAAGACATGGAAATCATTCCCCAACCCGAAGTGGACTTGCGTTGCGGATAACGGCTCTGCTCTTCATCCAAATGGGAAACCTATGTGTCACGGAGTGGGTAACTTATAGGTTGGTTATGTCATATAAAACTAAATGAAAAACACCTTCTGTATCGCCTATCAAAGCAGAGACAGTAAACTCTTCATAGCGTGCCGATGACAATTTAAAATGAGTTAGGCCCGGTCTCCACCAAGGCGGAGACGAGTCGAGAGAAGATGTGCAAGACTCGGCCAATCACAAGAGAAATGACAGACGCGCTGTAGATTTCAACCAATTTGATTGGTCGGTTTCCACACATCTCTCCGCTCCGCTCTTCGCCGCTTTGGTGGAGTCTGACGACGAGTTTGGCACTTTCAGTAGCGTCCACCACCTCCTGTGATGTGCAAGGAAAAGGACAGGCAGGACACGATATCAAGTGCCGCATCGTTTGTAGACATCACATTTACACTCCAGAGTCATCTATGGATATCTACCGAAACAGGTTTTCCGTTCAGGTTTTACTGTAATTAGCCAGTAAAATCACAATAATCCCAAAGCGTGTCGATACTGAATTACTGACAAAAGTCGTTACTATATCAGGCACAGCCAATCATACAGCCTCTCTAGTACGTCTAGTATGTAATGTGTATATTGAGTGTTGCCATACCTGATGGCACTGATGGAAAGGCAATTGAAAACGGTATTGTTACTGCTAGTGACCGACTGTTGGGAATGTCTGTGAGGCTTTTACAGATACAGTAGACATATAAACCCCTTGACCTTACGTAGAATATTTTCAATGTAATGCAATGGAAGTCTGACGCCGAAATTGACGCGTCAAGAACTTAACACGCAGTCATCATCAAGAGTCCACTGCTGGACATAGGCCTCTTCAATCGCTCGTGAAACTCGGTTAGAAAACCGATAATACAGTAAGTTAATAACAATTTAAGACATAAGACTTGAGCATGAGGACTTGTTTTCGATTCTCAGGTCGGATCAGGTCTGGAGTACAAATACATTATTTGTTATTAATACACATGTAGATAAATAAATAATTGACGGATCGGCAGGTAAAACAAGATCCCCGTGATATTTTAAAAAGCAAGCAGCACCTTTTTTCTTCTAATTTAATGTATTATCTATTTAGAGTTGACTGTTTACGTATAAATAAATGAAATATAGACACATACACACTTATGTAACTGTAAACAAATTGGACAGATGTCTTGTATTGATGAGTTGCAAGCGCGACGACTAGATTCAGTATGTATGAGATCCCGCAAGCATCACTACACATTGCACACGTAAAATATGGCTATACATATGTACTTACAATGATTACATGTCTCCTTTTGTGACATTCTTACATAGATACGTGTCCGGAGACTATATAGGGTGACTGGTAATTAGTGACCAATACACATTGTATTCATGATAATAACAAAAAACTTTCCCAAATAATCATTTTTTCTAAACTCATTCACTTTTATCACAATAACACAACAACCGGATGAATTACGCGCGCGCGTGCGCCTGTGACCTATCAGCCGCTTGATGCCGTTCTGTCTTATTATTATCGTACCGTGCCACTGTGGGTAGGCAGAGCAAGCAACCCCAAATTTCATATAGCTGTTGTGTTATTGTGATAAATGTGAATGAGTAGAAAAAAATGTTTCTCTGGGAACGTTGTTTGTTATCATAAGTACAATCACGTGTAAGTTTAAGTATCGGTCACTAGTTACCAGTCACCCTAGATATATTTAGCTGAATTCTAGGAATGTAGAGTAGGAACAGTAATCTTGGAAGCTGACGATAGACAAAAAATAATAAAGTGAGGAAACAGTTCTCGAGTACTTAATTTACAGATCTAAAATAAAAATAAGTACAATGCAAATTAAAAATCAAAATGGGAAAAGAATTACAGGACGTCAAAACATACCTCCACATCGTTGTCAATAGGAAATTGCCCTGAAGGCTGGCAGCATTGCCGCGTTGGATGGCAATGCAAATTTTTTGGCCAAAAAAAGGGTAGCACTCTAGTCATGTGAAGACCAACCGAGTTCAATAGCTTTCGAAATGTAGGTAACTACGCGAACTCCACACATACAAAAAGCCTTTTTTGAATCGACCTAGATGTAACCAAAAGACAGCTGGCATGTCAGTTCGTGTAACATTTAAACCAGCAAATATCCTACCTATATCAGGCATTATAATTTTTAACCAGTCCCCCGGACCACAATAGAGACATCAGTAGACTCAACCAAATCGGACGCACCAAACCGACCAGGTTTTGTTCGTTAAACCTTCACATATAATTAAGGAGGCGAGCTGGCTTCGCTAAAACACATAAATCATAATAATTTAATGCGGGCCGAGCCTTTCCCGCGCCGCACCGGCTCAACAACGTTTTTTCCTGAGTTACGACCGAACGCGCATCTGCGCTTCTTTCCACTCTAACCCAAAATGACTTCGGAATTGACAGCTTTATAAATATAAGAAAGGGCTCTCGTAGCGAACGTGCCATCGGTATGGAAACGCCTGTGAGTAATGACACGCGGCCAGACGATAGCCTTTCAATTTTATGATTGCCTGGTCCCGAGCGGGCTGTTTTGAATGGCTAATTGAACGGTGTGAATAAAATATATCCATAATAACAGCGTTAGTTGTTTGCCTCTAGTTTATTCGAATTTTATTAATACTTTGATTGGTTATGGGAGTAAATCGAGTTGGAACTTTAACAATTACATCTGAATACGAGTGAAATAAGGTAATTTAAAAAAAAACCTAAATCTCTCTGTCAATTTTAACACCTAACGGATAATTCTTCTTTTTACCTTGAACACCGATTTTCCATAATATTTTCCATTATAATGCCCTTTGGTGTCACGCCCGCCGTCTAAAAAGGCAGCGCAGTATTAATTTTGTCCAACAACCTTGTAAAAAAAAGCCGCCAGCAGTAGCTTATTTTTTATAAGATATTGATTTATTACGTTTTTAAATGTATTTGGCAAATTAATCACGTAAAAAAGGTGCGATTGATTCGCATGAAAGAGGCACACCTATGTGAAACTAACTTTAAAAAAATTAAAATAGTTGTCAACTTAGAACTCGGCGGTTTTTTTACTCATTCATTCATTTCGTCATACGCACCACACCTAGCTATTTATCAATGAAAAACATTATTTGTAAAAGCCGCATTCTGCTTAATTTCGAAACCTGAACAAACATACTCGAGACTAGCATTAAAAAAAGGAGATGTCATTATTAAATCCTATTGTAAAACCACCATTCATAGAAAACACATTCATCAAAATAGGAAAACGAAAAAGTAATTTATAGCCGGCACATCCCTAACCCGAGCTTGTAAATCTAAAAACAAATAAGAATACAATCAATAAGTGTTAAAATATGTTAATATGTTAATTCTGAAGGCATTAAATAACATATACTCTCGTTCCAAGTGACATCGGACAAGTACGAAAGATTTACTGCGTATAAACGAATTCGGGCCAGCCGTTAGTCCGCTCAAATTAATATTTATACATATAGAAATCTATTCAAATGGCATATGATATATTATGATGCTTGTAACAAATAATGCAGTTAACACTTTGCCTGTTTATTCTTTGGCAGGCTTCGGTTGCGAAAGAAAAGAAGCGATATAAATTGTTGTTGATTTTGATATTTAGAGCGATATAACAAGCTTACGGAAGTGAAAATTTCGGTTCACTAAATCAAAGTAAGCTCATTCGATACTCTGACACCACTCTTTTACTAAAAGGGCACCATTTTTCACTGTCGTCCCACACTAGAGTAGTAATTAAGCAAGTAGGCAGACAAACCTACTTCTAGTCCTCTTATGAAAGCCTCTGAAGTCTGCGTCCTCATCATCAACGGCCTTTTCGGCTCGCAGACTAACGCCACGTTTCCTGCTCTGCCTTTTTGCAACGACTTATTTCCTGTTTTTTCGCCCATCTTGGCTAGATCTTATCCATAAGGGTCTCATACGAGAAGGCCACGTAACGTCCTATACTGTTCATACATTACTTAAATAACGAATATGAAAAAGCTTACTCCTTAGGAGTAAAACCACGATTTTTAACCACAACCAATGTATTTTTATAATGTAAACAATTTCTTAAAAACTTCTTGAAAAAAAATACCACAAGAAAACGTACAAAGGTGTCAAAAATATTAATCTCCATTCTGATGGTGGTACCTACAAAATGAATTGTCATACCGTATCTTTTAAGTGTAGCCGATATAAAAATGATGGTAATTTTTCACGAGTTTAAGCTGTCCACACCATTAGTTATTATTTTATATTTTTAGTTTTCGTGTTTTTACCGTTGTGACCCTATTAACACCTAGCATATATTTACGTATTATAAGTACTTTGTTTAACTTACCTACTACTAATAGTTTTTAAAGTGCGATATGTTGAAATCTTGGAATTAACTTTTTAAGTCGATTAAAACCTTTGCCGTTCTAAATTAACATTAATCAATGATTCAATTGTTTTAAGAACTTTTTCCTGGGACTATCTTTTGAAGTTATTCCTGTTGTGAATAGAATATCTTCAGGTATTTTCGGTATTTTAAACTATACATTGGCAGTCTAATTGCTTGAATGTAGAGCTTTAAAGTGATAAATCAGTGGTACAAATTATCACTTCCTGTCGGAAATATGAACGCTTTAAATTTTTTTTTGCAATGTTATTCATCTTTGGACAGTAACATATTTGTAGGTAATCGAAAACAGCAATAACCGAAAACCTATAATCGATTTCGACAGCATTCCCAGTATAATGAAAAAAAAAACTGTGAAGTAACATCTTTTTTTCATCTCAGCAACTTAATTTACAGTAAATCACTGGGTAATTTATTCAATTATAATTAAATACCTGGTCATCTAAGCGTGGATGTCCATAACGAAGACAAATCGTTACGTGTTTGAGCTCATTAACGCGCCGCGTTAAAATTCATAATGAGAATATCGAATATTCAATTAATTAATAATGTTATCGATAGTTCGTTACACGCAGGGTTGCCAGATGTTGGAAGCGGGAATATAGCTACGGTAGTTTTTTGCAAAATACTCTTTGCGTAAGAATTTTGGAGGACTATAAAAAATAGGTACAAGGTGTTGTTTTGCATTCTCGTCAAACTTCAGAAAGTTGTCACAAAAGACATAAACAAGAAATTTAAATTACGGTACCTAGTCATTTAAGGGATTAAATATAATGAGCACCAAAAAATGCTTTGAGATCCTAAGCTACGTTACCAAAAAAAAAATACTAAACACCAAAAAAATTGTATTCAAAGACCAAATATCACCAAATTTTGTGGCAAGAAGAACTTAGGAAGCAAGTGCGAGCAAAGCGAGCTCGGGATATTGGGCACCCCGACTCGGACAGGTTAGGTTCGAAGGGGATGGCGGGGTCTAGTGAGCGAGCGGAGCAAGGAAACTAAGACCCCGACATCCCCTTCGTGTTAGGTTACTTTAAACCCTGCAGAGAGAAATCCGTCGACTACGCCTTAGTTCGGAGCTGTGATTTTCAGGTTTTTAATTCTGGTGATCATTTACTATTTCTGGTGATCATTTACTATTTTAGGCAGTATAAAAATGTTTTTTAAGGTTATATTTACTTTATCTGGTGTTATGTTAAATATAAGCCGTTATTTAATAATAAACGCTGATTCTTTTGGTTGTTTAAGTTTGTCAGTATTTCAGAATAATTATTTTTCTGAAATACCCTAATCTTATTCCCTAACCCACGTTAAAGGGTTAACGTGGGTTAGGGAATAAGAAATTATCGAATAAACGTTTGATATTGTTTGTATATTTGAAATCGCGGTTATCAGACGGGCCGCGTTAAAAACACTGGTGGATCACACTATCCGATTTCTGGAAATAAGAGAAAAAATAAAAATTACTTACCCATTGATTCGGGCCGAGAATCATTAGAATAGTTGCCTTCTTGAATTTGACGAGGATGCAAAAAAACACCTTGTATTTTTTCCATCTGTTTGACAATCGTTCATGCAATGAAGGTTTTGACTATGATAGATAACGCTAATGGTAAACATTTAAATAAATAAAGGTACTTAATAAATATTTGTTAGCAGTGCCTGAATGCCAACCTTAAAGCAATTTAATTATATAAAGTCTTTACTCTTATATACTTAAATCTGGATTTTATAAATTTTCCTTCAACTATTTTTAAAATTCTAGATTTAAGTTCTCAACAAACATTATAATATTCAATTCATTTACTTAATGAAATTCCTCTAATTCTTTTATACTTTTTGAAAGGTTTTTTATCGTACGTAATAGTGTGGTTGACATTTACACTTCACGGCAGGGCAGCCCTACAAACACCCCGCGGATTGGATTCGGTCCACACTCCGAGTTATTTTAAATCTATGGTAATTCATACTAATCAAGCGTCTTTGAGATCGTATATCTATCTAATTAAGAGGTCCCATTGAAATTTTAATTTACAAGGCATTCTATTGAAAACCAGAAAAATATTATTAATACCCAATCAATAAGAGGAGAAATATTTTAGAGTGTTAAAAATTAACTTCATAGCTTCGTATCTCTGGAATGTCGATGGTGTTATAATGTTAAATACATCGACAACTTAGTTTTACTTTAGTATTTCTCGTTATATAGACTATAGGAAACATAAATTATTAATTTCTAGTGGAGATAAATAAATTGAGCGAGCAAAACTAGACTAATTAGAAACTTTATGTTGAATTCATTGAAATATTTTAATAGCTGAGCCTAGTTAAGGTGTGGTTTCATGGAGCAGCTTTTATTTTATTTATGGTGGACAGTTCACTATTTATCATCGTAACAACTAGGGCAGGTATTTCAAGCATTCTATTGTTTACTTCAATGGGATAAAACAAATACCTTGGCCTTGACCTTGGCCAAAAAAATACACGTTTTTGAAAGATAATATCCTTTTGTTTTATCCTAATTATTAACACCAATAAAAACACGCAATCCCAACTCAAACAATCAAACTCAAAAATATAGCTTTAGCGGTATTTTTCGATTTACAAAAGGTGCAATTATTGATTCACACACTATTATTATCCTCGATAACAATTTTCGAAAAATCGCAGCAACCAGTTGAACCTCTAAATAGGCGCAAGCAAGGAATGCGAGGAACAAAGATGGCGTCCCACAGACACGCGAACAAGCAATAAAGCAAATTCTAATCTATTCGTAAACGACTATAAAAACATAAAAAATGTCGTGCTAGCTTCTGTGACAGATCTTATCTTAATTACACGAGATGGGCCCGTTTTTAATAGAATTGCTTAGTGACTTTAAATTAGGTATTTATCAGAATGTTTTGACTTGTGGCATCCCTGCCACTACATTTCAAAATTCAATTGTTTAATAAAATTTAAAAAAAAAACCTAGAAAAATATTCGTAGCTTTTTGAAAATTTGTCCTAAAAGGCATTAACGCGCAAAATGATTACATTAATACAATTATTGTGAATAGTAACTAAAACTACATTTTGTAAAAAGAGGTTTTGTGAAGCATTTAATTATTAATGGTGAAAAGCTCAACGTGAAAGTGATCAATATTTTAACAAAAGAAAGTACGGTATATTGTTTATTATTTATATTTGTTTATATATCTTAGCATTATGTATTTACATTTAGTTATATGTGTATTTATATTTAGGTAATAGTATAGGTTAGGCACATAAACATATTTTTCTTTTCATTCTCTCACACACTATCGTCTACATTTCTTTTTCATTTTTCCTTTCGCAGGTCTGCTGGCAGAAATTTCGTATGAAATAAGCAGTACCTTTGTACTCAAATGTTTTATGTTTTTTTTCCAGTGTTCTCTACTGTGTGTACATAAATAGTAAAATAAATAAATAAATAAATGAAATATATTTAGTCACTTTCTACCATCAGTATAGCCCAGTTTGCAAACTCTGTAACAATACTGGTATGTTTCACTGCACTGCAGTCAACACGTTGTACTATTGTTCATTTTCGCATGCTTCTTTTTTCCGGGGCTTTTCACCAACGTGTTTTATGGATTCAAATGAAAAACTTTGATGACAGAAACTGGTTTATGATTTAAGGTTTGGTTAGTGATGAACGATTCTGGAGCATAGCTGATGGTAACTACTTAATGAAACAATATTATATGTAAAGAACACATGGGCAACACGATAGTTTTTAGAAATGTGCAAATATTCAAAAGTTTATTCGGTCAGAGTGTCGCCTTTATTTCTTAAACAGTATAAGTCCTACTAATCCTACTTTTAATATTATAAATGCGAAAGTTTGTGAGGATGTTTGGATGTTGTTCATTTTTTTTGTTATTTGTGCTCGTCTTTCACGCAAACACTAATTAATGGATCTGGAAGAAATTTGGCACAGGGACATATTATAACAGTCTGCAGGCGTAGCATGACCACTTTAGAAACGAGTTTTGTCTACGGAAGAATCGACATAATGACAGATATACAATGACAATGTGTCAGTTTGTCGATTCTTCCGTCCACATAGCCCGTTTCTACGGTGGTCATGCTAAGCGTGCAGGTGTAGCTCATAGCATACTTTTTATCCTGATAGTATGATCCTGTGGGACTAATACCGAACAAAACACGGGAGAAGCTGTGGGCATAAGCTTGTTAAGAATAAAACCTTATAACCAAAACTCTTTAAAAAAGCAACTCCTTGCAATCCATTATGGTAAATAAGACCCACATCCTTTCTTAAATAAGCTATATTTTACTTACCTGTAAGCAGGAATGGTTGAAAAGCTGTCCAACTTTTCTTTGATTGATTATGAAGATTACCAACTAAAGCATTTTCAAAGAAATGGAGAAATAAAAGCAAAGAATGTCGTTGACTTAAAAACTTTTTATTATTATTATTTTCCGGAAAGTGTTGTTCTTCTCAGCTCTTAGACTGGATTTTTTCTACATTTACGGGCCGAAACCAAAGCAAATGTAGCGTGTGGTGTGTAAATAGTGTTTAAGTGTTGTGTTGAGGCCCTATTTCGTTCTCTTCTATCTGCATGAACTTTCTAACAATCCTACATGTGTTTAAAATCGCAGCTTTTTGCAGTGTTATGTAGAGGGTTTGTCTAAGATCTAATAATTTTAAGCTATGGAGGAGATGATTTGGGATTACCCCTGTTGTGGAAAGGACAATTGGGACTACATATACTTTTTCTTGTCGCCAAATTCTAGTAACTTCTTCTTTGAGTTCTGCGTATTTACTTATTTTTTCAGTGATTGTTTTCTGTATGTTGTGTGTGTTGGGGACTGCGATGTCTATCAGGTATGTAACTTTATTTATTTTGTCCTGTAGGATTATATCTGGTCTATTGTAGTGGATCGTCCTATCCGTGAGAATAGCACGATCGTAATAGAGCTTATGTGTTGTATTTTCTAGGCTAATTTCTGGTTTATAATTGTAGTAAGGAGTGTTGCTATTTTGAATGAGTGAGTGTTTGAGTGCTAGTTTTTGGTGGATGACATTGGCCACCTGATTGTGCCTGTGAGTGTAGTCGGTTTGCGTGAGAGTTGTGCATGCTCCTGTTATGTGTTGGATGGTTTCTGGTTGGTTATGACATTTGCGGCATTTATCATTGGTTACTGTAGGATCTTTAATTATGTATTTTCTGTAGTTTTTTGTGTTGATGATCTGATCTTGAATAGCTATTATAAAACCTTCAGTTTCCGGGAATAAGTTGCCTATTTTGAGCCACTTATTTGACGCTAATTTATTTATGTGAGATTGCTCTAAATCGTGAGGGTGCCGACCATGGAGTACTTTCCTCTTCCATTCTTCCATTTTATGTTGCTGCGGGTCATCAATGGTAGTGTTTTGTGCTTCTGGCTGATTGCTTAGATTAAGTGGTGTGTAGTTGAGATCGTTTGTTACTACTGCTTTATGTATACTGCTAGTTCGAGATTTTGTGTGAAAAAATGTTTATTATTATTATTATTATTAATAATCATATGTCATAATACATGGTTGTTTGAACGGTGATCCCCAAACTAGACGTTAGTCTGTATCTTGGGGATCAGAGTTGTACATATTCTTCATATCCAAAAGGTCGTACATAGTGATTATTAACAAAATCTAACAAAAAGTAAAGTTAATGACTTAAATAAGAGCAACTAAAATAAATTAAAGAGTTAATGAGTTAATAAAAATTAAACAAACTTATAGAGAAAAAAAATAAAAATAATTAAAAGTGGTAACAATAACAAAACTCATTCAAGAAAATTCAACTTAAATGTGTGTGTATCTTTGTTTGTGTGTGTGGGTGTGTGTCTGTGTGTGTGTGTGTGTGTGTGAGTGAGATTAGGAGTGGTGGACTTACTTCTAAAATTTTTCCTGAATTAAACAGGAAAGGTAGGGTACCTGGTAACTACTATTACAATTTAATATCCAGCCAGCAAACTCATTTCTAGCCATTAATTTAATTTAAACAGCTTCTAAAAATCGAACCAAATTGAAAAAGGTTTTATTTAAAAAGAGGTTTTAAGTAAACTCGGCGTAACCTCATAAAAGTATAATTCCATTGAAGATCACAGGTCTGGTCGTAAATTTTTAATATTCCTAATACCCTTTAACGGTAGCTTTTCTTGTTTGACACGAATAAAATAATATTAATGGCCGTATCAGGACATGGCCGGTGCCTCGTCATGAGCGGAGCAGGCGCGTTAATGCGATCGAGAATGAAATAATTTCCTCACTAATCCTAAAAATATATCGACCGTAAATAATCATTCGAATTGCCGCCTGTCCAAACCCTATTACAGTGATGTGGTTGAAGTCGATAAATTATATCGATAATTACCATTTTGACGATGAAATTATGTAATGTGTGGTACCATTTCCGAGAAGTCGCTATAGTGATGAAAATCCTTATTCCAAATACTGTTTTATACTTTCACGGTTTATAATCCGCATTGAAATATCGGGAGCTCACAATAAACAATAATCACGGAAGATATCCCGTGAATGATGGTGTAAGTTTTATATTTATCCCAGTTTTGTAGGTAGATGATTATGTCAAATTGTAATGATGGATCCCGATATTACTTATTACTGACTTTACCTTGATTATATCAGATTACATAAATTCAGTACTTAAATGGTCCACTTCATTTAAAGCCAACTAAACTTTTAGGTATGTGCATCGGATGCTCTAGTGAACGAGACAATCTGGGGTCCATCACTAGACATCACTTCATATTTCGTATTAATACCAACTACTTCATAGTCTACACCAAGTTTGCCACAATATAAACCCAGCTTTGTTATTGTATTAAAACTAAAAAATCATGTGTTTTGAAGTGAAACTTTTTATACTACTTCCAACAAGTTTAACGCTACCAGAAAGACACAGAGCGAGAGTGAATGCGTGACACTCGAACGCATGCGTGTAGTATTACGAAGTTTCACTTCTTCCGCGCGGAGGGACTCCACGCACAATTTTTTTTAAATCATCGATTATCGGTTTCATCGTTTTTTTTTTTATATCGATACCACATTGACTCATTGCGCTACATCCCTCAAAGGTACCCCGCAACCATCCAAATGAGACGTTTGTATAGATTATAATATATTTTCTGCCATTAATGTATTACATGTTATTAAAATATACCTTTTTTACGCGTAAACCTGGCACCTTCTCCTTGGGTAACCGTATTAAGTTCTACAACCTTTGAACTTAATCCTGCGAGGAAAATAACTAATAAAAATAGTAAGGATCGGGGTTTGAGTGTCGGTTGTTTTTTGTAAGCTGATTTCTGAACATAATCCTGCAGTAACTGAAAACGTACACACGGCGACACATCAAACTATACATTTCCAGTGTATCATGGCCTCGCCCTGTATAGATTTCTCGTACAATGAGGGATCTGCATACACTGGTATTGTAAAGCTTGATTGGTCGTTGTGCGCACCAACTCCATTGGAAGATTACTTAAAGACATCAGGATTCTCCTACACTTATGCCAATTTATTTGGGATTGGCGCAGAATATCTTCATCTACAATTCTCTATTAGTCGTTCCCTTACTGCAATGTAATGTGAAAGATGAAGATCATCTTTCACACACTCCATTTATCGCTTCCTTAGCTTTATCTAACTCTAATAGCATCGGCATTCATACTTAAAACTTTCCTGACGGTGACGACCTTTTCTTCATTAAAGATCTTCGTAAAAATTTATAAAAAAAAAACCTTTGACCGGATATTAATTCATAGCAGTTCGATGAGTAGACACCTAGCCTACCGCAGTTTACGTTTCGCAGAAAGAGATGAAAGAAGCCTTCCTTTGATCTCTTTTACACTAAGTTAGTAACTGACCACTAGGGAATGCAGAACCGGTTCTATTTTAAAGAACCGGTTCTATTTTTTTTTGGGAATTTCTGGCTAAAAACACCGGGATAAAGGCCTTTAGTACCAAAATAACCAGGATTTCCAGTACCTTCGGTACTTTAAGTGAGCCTTTATAGGATAGTAGAGTTGAAAGTGTTGAAACTGAGAAAGGCGAAACGGTAAGTAAGACCAAATTAAAACATTTAAATGAAATCTTATCAAATAAACCGTTTTATTTCTTGTCCTTTATTTATTCCTATGCAAATTAATTCCATTTTAAAATATTCCTTCAAAATAAATAAATAAAAAAAAACATTTAAAATACCGCATATTTCTTAGGCAATTAGATATTTGATTATTCGCTTTTCGAAGTTAATAGCAAATAATCAAATCTCGAATTGACTTTTATTCATTTGAAAATTAAACGCAGTGCTGAAAACTGCTAATCTGTTTATTATCGCTAAAAGCACATTATAGGTAAGCTTTTGGCAGCTCAAAATACTACATTGAAAAAAGAACTAAACAAATTTTACGCAGACATAACCATGGACAATTTACTCTATTCTAAATTAATAGATACAGAATTAAGGAGATCATGATTAACGAGTTTGTTTATCAGTTCAAGTGTTTCCAATAAAAAAAAAATTAACAGCTTACCTAGTAATACTTATAAGTAAGGATAATACCTTAATATAGTCTAATTAGAAATCTTTACATAAACTGTCACATAATCTTCATAATTTACATACTTTTTCTGTCATTTTACAAAAAAATAAGTGGGATTCGATTCATAATAAATTATAAATCATTAGTCTTGTTATGAACGGTTTTCTAAAAAGGACGTTTGTAGTACAACTTAGATACTTACTTGGTTAAAATTGAGTGATGAATGTTACAATTTCTAACGTTTATGAAATCGTTTCAGACATTTTAGAAATTACCTTGACAAACTCAATTCGAAACTTTCTCTGTATAATAATGCTTGTGTAGGTCCTCTTCATAACAAACAAACTAATATTTCATGTTCTTGAACAACTCCATACCAGAGAACAGAGAATCACAATAGGAAATGTGTGTTGTATTTTACAAACAGCCAAACACGCCCTATTCTATTCTACGAGCGGTTAATTGAGCAATATAATTTGACACCTCACGGCGTAGTGAATAGCCAATTATTAATATGGGCCCTTGATTAATTGTGATATCAGCATTTAATTTTCGTGTTAACAGTGTGGCTCGCGAGCGCGGCACTGCGCCATTGTGGCCCGCGCGCCTTTGTGTGCCGTGACGTTTCAATTTTGAATAAATTAAATTTCGAACGCTTCATTTTTTCCGAACCTTTTTGGCTTTACGAACGAAATGAGCTTGCGGCCAGTGTTATAATTTATTGTCACTTTTGTACTGAGGATAGAATTTTGTTGTTTATGCTATCGTTTGTCTGGTTATTTTTTTTTTGTCGTTATTAATTACGTTACCCTATCCAATAGCTTTAGCTAGAATTTGAGAAACTAATTTTAAGTAATGAAATAGGTGCGATTAATCATTACGACTATTCGGCGATGGTAAAGGTAAACGTTATACACCTGATACCTACTCTTGATCCCCAAACTCATTAGCATACATTTATTAAATATGACAGCTTCATGTTATTTTTGCCCTTTTTGCAAAGTCTAGCCTCAAGCAGGTACCTCGTATCCAAAATTATAACTACCAACTAAATTGAAAGTGATATATCGAACCATTCATCACAGCTTATAGAAGTAAACTTTATTTTTTTATTTAAATCGTTAAAAATCGACACAATAAAAGCGTCGCCATTAAAAATTGGTTTCAGTTAGCTACTGGCCAATGAGCAGATCCAATTATCGCGTTTATGGCAGCAATTTGGAAGATGGCCGTGCTCGTTCCAAATTTGAAAATTCGAAGCTGGCGTTCGAACCAATGAGTTTTATCCTAATTTTATTGTGCGGCTGTTACGATTAAACTATAATGTTTTGTCGGAAGCACGGGAAATAGATTTTTTAATTTATCGTTTTATAACGTAAGTATATAAATAATGTAAACACCTTTTATTAACTACTTTAAATTTTGATTGCCGAGGCGATATGGCTTGATTAATTTGTGTTTTTATTGATTGTGAGACGTGTATTAATCTTGTAAGACCTGGTGTTCTTCCTGGGTAAAAAACACGATAGTTAGATATAACGTGTCTTTTATAAATAATTAGATATATCAACCGCGAACAATCCCAGTCCATTAACTTTTCTTCAATTATAAGTTTTCCTACTCCTAGCTTTACATTTACCAGCAAAATATATAACATTATAAGGTCAGGAAACCATAAAATGGAATGCTATAACACAATATGTGCCAGCTCTGCAACTTTTCTTTCTTTGACGGACTACAACAATTTGACTTTCAAGACCTTACTTACCATCCTGCAAAGAACTACCTATTCACGAACTTATTATCTGCCTAGTGCCAACTAATTTGACGTTGGCAACCTGTCAAACCGGATGTAGCCGCCAAGTAACTAAGTAACATGTTAGACCTTGTGATATGAACAAGCACGTAACGCTATTCTCAACCAGTGCAACTCCTGAAAGCCGGAATCAACAGTGAAACTTGACGAGTCCCGGAGACCCGGAGCCCCGGAGACATGGAGAATCGATTCAACTGTCTCGGATCTCGCACCGAAATTACAACAGAACAAGCGGAGTCATCTGCCTGGTCTTTTCCCAGCTATGTGGGGGTAGGCTTCCAGTCTAACCGGATGCAGCTGAATACCAGTATTTTACATGGAGCGAATGCCTATCTGACCTCCACAACCCGCGCTAACTGCGCTGGGTTATACGATACCCCTTGATAAGTCTGGTTGTAACAGAACAAGCGGAGAAGAAAGTAAAAAATTAAATCTCCTTCCATATCAAGCAGGAGACAGAACAGAGCTTAAGCTAAGATACCCTGATAGGTAATTACTCCTCATACCAAAGAAACTCATGATGGCATTCTCATCACACGTACTCCATATTCCCTGCTCCTAAAAGCCCAAATACCGTCAACAACACTTTCATCGCTACAAATGTGTTTATAATCACTGGCCGCGCGCCGCCGGCATTTGCGCAGAAGCAGACTCCGCAGCACCTGCTAGATTGAGATGTTTGTCATCTGTAGCTTGTTTCATATTGATGTGAAATGAAATCCAACTTTATTCTTGCTGTTATTGAGTCGATTTCTTGTAACTTACACTATTGGAAACGACATATTTTTTTATTAAAGTTGTGTCGCAGATTGAACTTTATTACTGAGCATTAAAGTAGTTATTCCAAAAACAGATATTGTTTATCAATTTGGACACTTTATCGCAAACACAGTGTAGATTAAGATATTTGTCGTCTACGCCATTATATCCTTATATGAACTGATGAGGGACTAATGGAAGGAAAGAGGTGCTAATTGATAAATAATTGTGGCTTGAAGTGTTCAAGTAGATTATTAGCAAGCTTTTGAACTAGATGACAAAGGTGACACACATTGTGGTGTGCATTGCAAGGGGGCTAGACTAGATAAGCAGTTATCTGTGAAAGACTGTCCCTTTAATTATTATGGATGAACACTCGTTTTGGAACATAATGATGATTCCTATGCCCAGTACGTGATCTGCAAGAAGATTTTCCGGCCAGAAATAAAAACAAGATCAGAGAGGACCACAGTCAAAACTTTAGTTCTTTTATGAAAACAAAGCTTTTGGACACTCGTTCTTGATTCAGTATGACTTACATAAGTGAAGAATAGGGCAGAGGTGTACCTTATAGTATAGCCACGTTTTGCCAGTTATATTTAATCGCATGTAATAAAAGTCGAGCCCTCTGCAATCAACCGGGAACAAATTCAGACCGTGTGGATCAAACTAAGAAATTTTGAAAAAAAATGTTAAAAATCCATTAAAGCTTTGGCCGACACGGGAATCAAACTCTGGACTTAATGGTCTGCAGTACCATCTGCGATCACCAGTCACAGGAGGTAAGGAGGAGATTAAGAATACAAGCTGTTGTTTTGCAATCTCAAATTCAAGGAGGTAACAATGCTGAATGATTCTCGACTCGAATCAATAATAAAATGGGCACGTATTTTTTTATTTGTTATTTACTGAAATCAGTAAGTGTGACCATACGCGTTTCAAACGCGACCCGTCCGATTCTCGCCCTATAACCTAGCTTTCATACATACGAGTATTCTCGAACGTTCATTCGATCATCGATTCCCTAGACCACGATAGGGGGGTTATTCTGAAATACTGACAAATTAAATCAACAAAAAAAGGAGCGTTTATTGATAATCAACTAGGAACCGTAAGTTATAATGATTATTTATGTCTTTTTTGACAACCTCCTGAATTTTGTCGAGGATGCAAAACAACACCTTGTATATAAATAGAGGATTCATTTTATATTCTTGTTAAATTGAGATCAAACTTTAACCATTCCAAGCACATAATTGACACATCACTGTCAATTGCAATTGACAATCAAAAGACCGAAACTCGGAGACACAACAACCAAATCAATTTAGTTCACGCGAACAGATCATTAAAGTTGAATTAAAGCTATTTGTGTAACTCGTTCACCGTGAGAACCGCTCTCCACTCACTCGTTCATTCGTTCACGTTCTGCTAATAGGGTGTGCAAGAAATCATCATCACTCGGATAAGTGACCGATTAGTTCTAATGAAGGTAATTTAATGAACCTAAAGTGCTATAAATGGTTGAAATTGCTTGATAAAATAGCGTGTGGTTGGTATTACGTGGTTTATTAGTCTGACGATGTATGTATGCTAGTGTTCTTTTTGTCGACCTGATTATGTCCGAAAGTTTTTGTTTAACAGCATTTTACACCCAAAGCCGAGAAGACCTGAGTCTGACTAGTCGGAATATTATTTCCGACTAGTCAGACTCAGGTCTTCTCTCCGAAAAAGTGAATGAGCCGTTATCCACGACGTGGGCCAGAGCAGATTGGTGGTTGTCATAATATCTTCGAGATTTTCGGTTCTAGGACATTCTGGTTTCCTCACGATGTTTTTATAATATGCCCGATAAAAAACAGAAGTCCTCTTCTTTCTAAGGCACCGAGGATGCACGATGTGCCAGTTATGACAGTGCGTATTTAAAGCATTAATTATATCTTGGTGTCGCCGAGCCTTACTATAAGCGATCATTATACAACTGCGAGATGTTCTCAATTCACCCAAAGTCCCAAACATGTAAGTAATCCTCTTCACGTAGGGCAGGTCCTCCCTAAATTTCATATCGATATAAAACTTTGATGAGACTAAGTTAAATCTGCCGCTTGAACCAGGACCAGTCTCTAAATCCCCCCAAATCAGACCCACAAGATATTCTTCCAAGCTTCCAAGTATCAATTGAGTTCCCATATTAATTCTCAGTGTATGTCGCTCTGCCTTGACAGTTGTAATGCACGGCGATTCGTCGCAACGAGTGTCATTACAGACCCATTGTCGGATGACAAGTGATATTTACGACTTTTTGTCGCATTGTTTTGCGTTTTAATTTTGTCTGTCTTCGTCTATGTGGAGCGGTGATGTGAGTATTGACTGGTTTGTTAGACACCGTATAGCTTATTCAACTGAAAATAGTTAAGATAGATAGAGTTTTTCCATTTCTGCACAGTCATAGGACAATGGTTACAGAGCTTTGAAGGAGATACCGGCTCGAACTTAGATGTCTACTAAGTTATTTTGCAAAGAAACTCCATTTTCTAAAGGTCGATCTTCAAAGTTACTCGTCCATTAGATCCCGAGTTTCCTCCGTTCCTCGGAATGTCGTTGGTCCCGGCTGTCAATTGAGATATTTGACAGTCGTTTTCAGACTTACCAGAGGTTATCATATTACCCTGCTGTACATACATATCGGGTTGTTAAAATATAGAGGTCAGATAGGCAGTTACTTCATGTAAAATAGGTAGGTACTGTTAATCAGCTGCATGTGATTAAACTGGAAACCGAACACAACGTAGCTTGGGAAAAGGCTGGCAGATGATGATTGTAAAAGTATTACATAAAAGGCTCGTTTTAATTCTCAGGGTTCAAAGAGATCTCTGATGATCTGGAAACCATACAAACTTCTTTCAGTTGAAATCTTTTATCCTTTTTATCAACGTTGCTTTTTTCACTCTTTGATGGTATAAGTATTCAAGTTTTTGTATTTGCCAAATACGTTGGAGATCGAATCAGTTTTTTAGGTTTTCAAAGTACTGTCAGTGACAATACTTAAGTACCGAACAAAAAAGGACTTACTTAAAAAATACCTAACCATTCAAAACACTAACAAACCAATGTTTTTTCGGTTCCACCCACTAATAACTAGCACTCACCCGTTCAGTACGGTAGCCGGTCATAGACAATACGACCATAAACAAATCCTTTCACATCAATAACTACACAACGGGCGTTAACAACTGAAAACAATACTTCCTTTGTGGTGCGTGAGCGCATAGAAGCCCAGACTTGTTTATTGCCGTCCCTTTCTCACGCGCAACGTGTTAATAGTGCTATCTCTCTCACAATGACATGTTAATATAGTCTTTGAAGGCAGCGCCCCGCCCACGCCGCAGACGTTTTGAACTTACAGACACTTTAAGAGGGCCCTATTATGGCCTGGTACGCAATTTCGCTTTGCTTACGAGTTTATTCCGAATGCCAGATGAGATTTGAAGACTTTCAGAATAATATTCATGGTTATTTGACAGTTTAAAATCAAAGGCGTGAAAATTATCGCCCGGTGTGAATGTGATGGTCGGCACGAGCGTTGAGATGTAATATGGATAATCTCGTACCTACTTTGTGCTTTTGTGTTGATCCTTTATGCTGTTGAAACTAAAAAGCCGTTAACATATCCGTATACTAAGAACCTTTATGTAAAATAACACAGCCTAAGTATAAAACACAACACAAAAAACATAAAAAAATATCTAAGCTTTTTCCAATGAGAGCCTCGTTTACACGACCCACTTGTACAAGTAGAGTAACTATGTAAATATCTAACGCGTTCCAGTAAAAATAAGTCTATAATCTATTTGCCATCAATCACTCAGATAGTATGTAAAAACGCGATAACACCTCTTAGTTTATTAATGTAATCATGTGGTACATTTCTATTAGACATTAATCTGGCAAGGCGTCTGCTAGTTGGGCCTAACTATGTTTTAATTACGGACTACGGGCGAAACGGCTGAATGTTAATAATAATTACAGGGATCGCGCCGACCCTGCCTCGTTTAGATCGTGTAGCCACGAGAGCTAGCGGTTTGGCAAGTTGAATAAACGAAGGCCTCGTTTAAGTCTTGTTTCATGTGAGTGCCACTGGAATTGAAATTATTTAGACAAATTTAACTGATCAGGTGAAAACCATAGAATACTTTTGTCGATAATAGGCTTTATTCATCCAATTGCAGGTTCAGGGTGCATTAATACCAGATTTTTTTTAAATAAAGAGGTGCAATCAGCTCTCTATCATCATCACAACAGTGCAACAAAAAAATCTTCTCGTCGTTGTCAGAGTCAGTTTAGCTTTAATCAATATAGACAGACAGTAGACATTGCAGATATTTCTTTATGGTCATAGGGGAAAGGAATCACGTCGTCTTCAAACAGTTATTTAAAGTTGAATTTAATATTGAAATGAATAAACCATTAGATATTTATTAGACTAAAGCGTTAGTTTTTACTAATATATTCACACATAATTCTAACACTAGAAACAGAATTCGACCAGTATTCTCTCAAACAAACTCGACTTGCCAGTCCAACGTTCAAACGCAGCAACGCAGGGGCGTATTGACGCCTCGGCGTACAACTTACGATTCCTGGTTGAGCTGTAATCGCAATTAGTGAGGAAATTAGCCCCGGAGTGATGTTCGAACCTCTTTAATTACTCATTAAACGTGAGATGTAACACGTTACATATTATAAACTAATTAACGTTTAGTATTCGCTCGCTATGAATGATTGCGAGATTTATCTCAGATGGTTGTGGTAAATGGTGGATGTAAGTGGTTCTATATGTTTGGATCGTGTTTCTTGGCATATATACAAGGTGTTGTTTTTCTATCTCATCAAATTCAAGGTTCTCGACCCGAATCAATAATAAAATGGGTAGGTTTTTTTTATTTACAGATATAGGGAAGTGTGAACCACCCGTGGTTCACACGTGGACCGTTCTATTCTCGCCCTTTAACCGAGCTTTCACACATACAAAAATCTCAAACGTTGAATCCATCGTTTCTTATTCCCTAAAGCACGTTAAGAGGGATATTCTGAAATACTGTTAAATTTAAGCAACAAAAACAAAACAGTGTTTTTAATAAGTAACTAGGTACCGTAATTTATATTGATTATTTATGTCTTTTCTGACAACCTCCTGAATTTTGACGAGGATGCAAAACAACACCTTGTATATCCTAACTAATAGGTATTATAAATGCGAAAGTAAGTTAGTTTGTTACGCTTTCACGCGAAAACGACTCAACCGATCATCATGAAACTTTGTACACATATTCTTGGAGGTATTAGAAGTAACATAGACTATGTATCATCACACTACGACCAATAGGAGTGGAGCAGCAATGAAAAATGTTGCGAAAACGGGGAAAATGTGACGCAGACGAAGTTGCGCGGGATAGCTAATAGCCTATAAGTTACCTACCTTATGACATTACATACATATTAGAAAGCAAGATAAACGTATATTTTGGTATAATGACTGCCACGTAGGTCTAGTGGTTGCAAGTGCGACTGCTGATCATGAGGTCCAGGGTTCGATTTCCTAGGTCGGGCAAACTGTTATGGGGTTTTCCTTCAGGAATTTCTCAGTAGCAGCCGCGGAGTCTGGATTTGTGCCTGGTTGATGGCAAAAGGCTTAAACATATCTGGCGAAATGTGGTTTTACTACCAACAAGTACTACCACCTCTGCTTAACCCTTTTTCTTTTCGTATGGGAAATCATCTTCCCGCTCTGGGAGGAGCGGAAGGGAGTGTCAGACTTGTACTGACTAAAACCCATCCATGTTCCTTCTTAGCCCTTTGTGTTCCAGGGTCACGGTATCTCTTTCGAACAGTCCCGCAGCCCTGGCAGCCATCGGCCCTCTCGGACCCCTTCTGATTTGCTGACATCTCCTTGAGGCGCGCGTGGAACACGAACGCGCCATCTAGACGGCCTGTCATCATAAGACGGACGGACGGTGAGCTAGCCCATTACTCACCGTCCACGGGCCCGCGCCTACGGTGGACGAGGGCTACTGGGTGGTCCTAGACGCCCGGGGCGTCTCCCGCGGCGGCTGGGACGTGAGGCTCTCTCCCTCTCACGTTCCGCCACCTCCTTCGCCAGCATGACTGCTACGCAGAAGGAGGCGATGGCTTCCCACTCCGGGCCATGGACTGAAACAGGGCCGGACGCGAGAAATCGCCGCTACGAGGACACGGCGGAGCTCTAACCATTTGAAGCAGAGCTCCACGGTGTGCTTCGGACGATCCTCGCAGTGGTGACACCCGGGCGTTTCCTCCCACCCGATTCGATGCAGGAACCTCCCGAAACAACCGTGTCCGGTGAGGACCTGCGACAGGCGGAAGGTGAGGGCGCCGTGGCGCCTCTCCAGCCACTCCTCAAAGAGAGGACTTATCGCCACTATTGTAGCGTGCCATGCACGGGGTTGCGTCATGAATAGGCCTTAGATACATTATGATAGTGCAATCAAACTACAGCCGGATGCGAAAAAGAGGGGCGTGTCCTACCGCGACGTGCTCTCAAAGGCGAAGGCGACGGTGGATCTCGGAGAGCTCGGGATTACCGGGGACCTCCGGCATTAAATCACCGCGACAAGGACCTCGCTTTTGAGTATCATCATCATCATCTGTTTGCCTGTTCCCAACTATGTAGGGGTCGGCTTCCAGTCTAACCGGATGCATCGGAATACCGATATTTTCCATGGATCGACTGCCTATCTGACCTCCACAACCCAATTAGTACTGGGTAATACGATACCCCTTGGTAAAACTGGTTAAAACTGGTAATGGGTACCAAAATGTTATTTCCTCGCTACAAAATCTTTTCACGGTAGCAGTAAAGATTTTATATAGGTATAGTGAGAAAAAATAAAACATGCTTAAATACTTAGTCCTGTCAAGGCAATAAATGGAAAATTTACAAAACAATTTATTATTCCGTCGCCATTGTAAATCGTACGTTAACCACCGACCGACACCTACCTGAACTGCGTGGGCGCACCGATTTGTTAGATATTTATGATTTAACACCTACCTATGTATGTCTTGACTACCTAAAGATCGTCGCTTGGAATTATTATTTAATTTTTTTTTGTATTTTCTAAGGTATGTGACATCACCCCTGTAATCCCGGGAGGGTTAGGCAGTGTAACCTCATTTCGCCAGTTTTTGTGTTTTGTTTGAGCTCCATGTAGGGAGAACCTGCTATTGCCACCAACAGATCCAGAGTCCTGGCTGCTGCTACCAAAAAAACCTGATTCAAAACCCAATAACAACGTTGCTCGACCTGAGAATCTAACCCGGATCACGATTGAATCTTGTTCAGTTGTTCAGCTGTGGCGCATTGGACTACTAGATCAAAAAGGCAATCGATTTAAGTACCATGTAGTAGGTACTTCCAAAAATTTTTATATGGGGAGATGAATGTCTGAATGGTGGATCATTTACTGTTCGCGCTGTGCGCCTTTGGAATTCACTTCCACACTCCTTGCGGGAATAGCCCTTCGTTAGACGTGTTCAGGAAAAAAAATAAGAGAACATTTTCTGTCAATATGTTAATAGTATGTATGTAGTATTTTATATGTATGTTTATTACAAACTTTTTTATATAAGTATTGTGTGTGTTACGTAAGTAGTGTTTAATTTAAGTTTTGAATGTACTGTTTTTGTACATACCCGTAAGTTTATCCTGTTTTGAAAATCTCGCAATCGAAAAATGGTTTGCTGAAAGAAAACCCAATTCTGGGTTAGGCTCGCCGTTGTACATAAGTTTTTACATTGCAATCTGTATGTATATTTTTTTTTTTAATTTGGTGTGCAATAAAGAATAAGAATAAGAATGAATGGATAAATCTCGAATCTCGAAAACATAATATATCAACGAAGAATATTTCAGTACCAAAAAGTGCTTTATAATCTTCTTGGGATAATATCATAAGTTCTATGAGTTCTTTTATCTTAGAGCTGTTAAAGCATGTCATGCTTAGGGATTGTTCCAAAACTATTCAAAATGTAAACAAATGAATCAGAACACTTTTATCTTACAGCTATGTTAGACATGCGTGACCAGATAATTTTTTTAATTAAATTATTTTTCTAAAAAACTTTGCCATATTTTACAGAAAATACTTTGGCAGTATTAGTTTTTAATAAATGGATGTAGCCACTGCAACCGAACTAGGCAATGCCTGTATTTCGGTTTTCAGTACCTTTTCCCTCTATATTTCAACAAAAAAATGCCAATAAAGCAAATGTTTTTGGTTGTACTACTAATTAATTTAGGATACTTAACTTAAATGTTCCAGAAGTACTTGATTAAACGTTTATCCCGTGAGACATTGAATGCAAATGTAAAACGATTACATTTCATACTTTGATCGCTTTACCTTCGCTCATTTTTATTCCTACTCTCCACCGCCCTTCGTGTCAACACCGTATTACCGTCTCCTTCCTTACAAAGTAACAAAATAATATAACGCTTCACACCGCTTCGCACCAAGGCATGCGCGCACGCCAACCGAGGACGTGTGTCGATTATCTCATTGCCTTCGACATTTCTAACCACACCCAGCACCGAGCGAAAATACAGTTAAACGAGTAAACGGCACATAATAAACCACTGCGAACGCCTATGAATTATCAAATAACTCAAAATGTACAACAGGCGGCAATTTGAGGGTCTCACGACCGCGTCAAAGAGCGATATTAACATTATTTACGACGGCTAACTATACCGGATAGCGCCCCACTAGTAAACTAATAACACCTAGACTATATCAATAAAAGCTATTAGCATCGATCAGAGTAAGTATCTGTCCCAGAGTATTACCTCAAATTGAGTTAAACGCCCCGCCCGGCTGTAATAACAGCTCGTGGACGCCGCGAGCCGGACCGGCGCGGCTGTCCGACAGTTGTACGGCCCCGGACACCGGGAGCGACGCGGGCAATTGCCGGCAGATACGCGGGAACAACGCGATAATGACGTCGAAATGCGATATGTCCGACCCTTCGCTGTCCAGTATGGAAAGTATTCACTTTAATATGTTGCTCTGCGTTTTCCAGTTGATAGCTTCAATTTAGAGTTGCGAGGTTTCATTTAATTTCCTGTAATGTTATTGTGGTTTTGCGTATTTGATGTATCGTGGTATGTGAAAGCATTGACCACTTACCGTATTAGTACTTTAACAACCCGCAATTACAAAAATTACACATCATGTAGAACCTTTCGTCCGTTATCAATGAACCTTTTTAAAGCAGATCAAATGCTATGAAAGAAAATACTAACACTTGAAGGTCACAAGCTGAATACCAGTTTTTTACATGGAGCTACTGCCTGTCGGACCTCCACAACCCAGTTAGTACTGGGTAATACAATACCCTTTGGTAAGACTGGTTATGAGACTTTCGGGCCAATGACTACCAATACCTGTCAAATATCTAAAAATGACAGCCGGGACCAACGGCTTAACGTGCTTTCCGAGGCATGGAGGAATCTCGGTCTGTCCCAAACATAGCTGTATTTTCTATCATCGTTTGTCTAGGCCCTCTGTTTTAATTTCCATTAACCTTTAGGTTACATACAAAGAGGAATTACTTGACCTGCCCTCTTAGAATTAAGATGTCATAATACATATTACATCGATTACCTATCGAAGCAATTGCTTTACTAATTATAGCTGAAGTCGGAGCAAGCTAATTGAACGCACGACTGTGGAGCTGAGGGCTTACTTAGAAACCGATATAGTTTTCATAACTATAACCAAAATAGAAGAGTAGGTAGGGATGGCAATGAAAGGGATAAAATAAGAATACCACCACCATCCTGCTTTCGAAAAAGAAAAACAAAGTAAGTATCACGTATGTCCAAAAGTTTCCGGCCTACACACATACCTAAGGGAGGGTGCGTACACACAGAACGTCCGTTTTACAGATCCGTTTAAACTTTTATGTTATTAGCGTATGTAGTTGTATGAGGCAGTTTACACACATGACAGTATTCCGGATCCAGTAAAAAATCCCACACACAACGGAAATACTGATCCGTCTTATGAAGAACGAAAGTCCAGTAGCGTCGGATCTGTTAAAATCGGTCCTGTAAATGCCGTGTGAATATTACCTCCAGTAGCAACGGATTCGTTAAAAAGGATCCTGTAAAATCGGACTTTCTATGTGTACACGCCCTAAGACTAATTCGAACAAAACTATCATGTCACAAAATTAAAATTTTCTCTAGTTATTCACTGTAATAAAAGTGTTAGTTCTGTTTAATATGTCTCCCTTAATTTCAATCCTTTTTTTTTCGGTTATTATTCCTTAATTTTATAGTTGAAGCCGGCCGGACTTTGGACTTTACCATAAATGATAGAGCCGGCGCAATACATTTTCTTCTTTTTCTTTTCCCTTGTCACACAGTCAATCAATCTTTTCATTGGCCTTTCTTTCCATATCCTATCCTCCCATCGGCATTTATATTCGTCACATTTTTTTTAGTCACAAATATTTAAAAAAGAAATGAAAGTCAAACACTAGTTCTTCACAAATGCTTTCAAACAAATGCCTTCAATTGCAAACATTCGTTAATTTCACTCGTACGCTCACATTTTCCAGCCTTTTATGGCCAACGGTTTCCTTTTAACTTTTCTTTCACTGGCTCCACTTTGAAACAGTTCTTGCCATGACCAAAACCATGCCATGTCATGCTAAAAATATTAAACTGCAAAGTGCTAGTGATGCTAACAGCCAAGAATGCCCAGGACGAATATTTACTATTACCTATTTAATACCATGAATGAATTAAATAAATTAATTGAATGAATGAATTTTGTTTTGTATTTATACATAAGTTAGTATATTTATATATTGTATTTTATATTTTAAATAGTTATTTGCTTTATGTATTCAATTCTCTCTTTTTCTTTTACACACTATGTCTGCATCTCTTTTTTTTAATATCTCCTTTCGCGGTATGCTGGAAGAGATTTCTTTAGAAATAAGCATTACCTTTGTACCTATTTTCTGTTCCTTTCTTCTTCTCTGTATTAAGTGTGTACATAAATTGTTAAATAAATAAATAAAGAAAAGTTAGGGAAAGTTTCGAGAAATACCAAATAAACGATGGATGGTATGTGAGAAGGATAATATGGCAAGAAAGGAGGTGTCTGATGAGATGACAAGTACCACGACCACAGATAAATTGGGATAAGGGCAAGAGAACGATAAAGAATGCCGGTTTTGGAAGTTATTCCAAATCCAACTCTCTCCATGGAAACGTCTGTCTGATGTTGACAAACGTTTCCCTTGAAGATTTCTTCACATCGAGACTTTCAAGCCTCGATTGCAAAAACATGCAGCGAGCACGCGTAGCATAACCACTGTAGAAACGAGTTTTGCCTACAGAAGAATCGACATAATGACAGATAGACAACGAAAATGTGTCAGTTTGTCGATTCTTCCGTCGACATAGCCCTTTTTTTTCTACGGCGGTCATAATACGCGTGCAGAGTGACCTCTGGGCTGCCATTGGCGACGCTGTAGAAGTGGCCACGTTTTGGACCAATAGAATATAGAATAACTACAGTGGGCGACACGGAGAGGAAGCCTCGATACTTGAAAGAGAATTCTATCATGCGCACCGGCAGAATATGGAGCTCTCAACTCTCAGCCAGCTATGTTCTACAAGGAGTTGTTTTGCATCCTGGTCAAAATTGAGCAGGTTGTCACAAAATACATTAAAATTACGGTACCTAGTTAATTATTAAAAAAACACTGAATTTTTTGTTTGTTTAAGTTTGTCAGTTTTTAAGAATAACCCCCTTAAATAAACTTTTGAGATTGTTTGTATGTGTGGAACCGCGGTTTTAGGGCGAGAACCAGACGGCCCGCTTTTAAAACACGGGTGGTTCACACTTCTCGATTTCCGTAAAAAAGAAAAAAAATATTACCTACCCATTTTATTATTGATTCGGGACGAGAATCATTAGCAAAGTTACCTCCTAGGATTTGACGAGGATGCAAAACAACACCTTTTATGTTGCTTATCACCTATAGCCTGCCAGCTTACAAGGCAAGAATGAATAGGCTTCTTATAGGCATGCTAGTCCCTTCGCAGACCTCATCGACCGCTCAACAAATCAAGAATATTTAGTTTCTAATTTTCTGAGGTTCTGCTCTCGTATGTAAAGTGACTCTAACAATACTCAACACATTAACAAAATATAACATAATTTCACTGAAATCTGTCGGGTGGTTTTCAAGAGAAGTAGAATACCTACAAGAATTCTGGCGGAATTGTTCTGCCTTTACCAAAACAATATTTTTTATTCCATAGGTACCAACCAACACAAAGCCGGCCATGTTAGCCGTAGAACCGATGACCGTTGCGCTCAACGTGTTATTGAGTAAAGACCGCGAATCGGCAAACTCACTCAAATCTTGGCACGATGGCTGGTAGTAGCAAGATGAGAGCTGCTGTCGTGTCCAACAGTGGGTTGCTGTAGGCGGGTGAATATTCTTCTGTTTATTAGAAGGTGCAATTATTCTACATTCTACGGGGTAATTTTTTTTCATACCCTAAAAGTTAAGACAAAATTTCGATGATGAACGAATGCATTGAACTTAACATTACTGGGCAAATGTGGGTGTGTTATGGGGTACATCTCTGCCTACCCCTTCGGGAAACAGGCAAGATTTTACATACATCAACACGGTCTAGGGATATTTCATACTCAATTAAATAACTCGAAAAGTACTGGCCGCATTGGAATCTTTTCGATTTGTTTGTAATAATTTATCTCAGACTAATTCCAAATTCAAATTTTTGAAAATTCTTTTGTTTCGGTGCCATAAAAATGTCGATGTGTGGGAGAGGGAATTTTCATTTGTGCGAAATTTAGAAAACAATACGAATTACGTTTAGTTACAGTTTTTTTTTTATTTTTAAACGAAAGATAAAGTTAAAATTGAGGTATTGTAGCCATGCAACGCCAACATTTGCTGACGAGGGCGGAGATGTTACGAGCTGTGGGAATGCTGGAAGCTGGGTCTGTTCAGCGTAATGTTGCTGAGGCCATAGGGACCCACCAAAATGTAATTTCAAGATTGTTGATGAAATGTATGAATAAAATAACGTGCTTTCAGTAATCCAGTATTATTGGTAGACAAATATCCCTTACCACGTATAAATGACCTATTGGTTAAATTAAACGGGGCTAAAGTATTTACTAAAATTGATTTAACACAAGCATATAATCAAATTGAATTGGATGACCCTGATAATTGTACAGTTATTAATACTCACAAGGGTCTTTTTAAGTATAAAAGATTAGTTTTCGGTTTATCGTCAAGTCCAGGAATATTCCAACGAATTATGGCGAATCTCTTAAATGATATTCCAAATGTAGAAGTGTTTCTCGATGATATTATTATTGGATCACCCAATGTTAGGGAACATTTAGTTATTTTAGAGAGAGTTTTAGAGCGATTATATCATAATGGAATGAAATTAAAGGAAAAGAAGTGTGTGTTCATGACTGATGAGGTTAAATATTTGGGATATATTATTTGTGCCGATGGAATTAAAGTGGACCCAGAAAAGGTGCAAGGTATATTAAATATACCCCGCCCAGAAAATATTACCGATTTGAGGGCCTTTTTAGGAACAATCAATTACTACGCAAAATTTGTTAACAACTTGAGCAACTTACTGGAACCTTTGTACAGGTTATTAAAGAAGGAAGTTATTTGGAACTGGGACAATGAGTGTGAGTCAGCTTTTAAAAGAGTTAAAAATATTTTGATCAGTGCCGATGTCCTTGCTCATTACGAACCTGATAAACCTTTGTTTTTAACTTGTGATGCGAGCTCGAGGGGCATAGGCGGAGTACTAAGTCAGATGTGCGAGCTAAATTATAGTGGCACTGACGGAGCGCGAGAGCGACCTGTCGTGTTTGTGTCACGCGCGCTTAACGCGGCTGAGAAACATTATTCACAAATCGAGCGGGAGGCGTTAGCTATTGTGTTCTGCTTTGAAAAATTACACCAGTATTTATACGGGCGACGTTTTACACTACGCACAGACCACAAGCCATTGGTCACCATTTTTGGGCCTAAACAGGGTATACCATCGATGGCTGCAAGCCGGTTACAAAGGTGGGCTATTAAATTGTCAGCTTATACATATGATATCGAGTATGTTACTTCAAAGCAGAATGGGGCAGATGGGTTATCGCGGTTGCCAGCTTGTTCCTTTGGTAAACAACCTAATAAAATTCCGGAACAATCATATTTACATTTTGCCCAAAATGCCATGTTGTTAGATTATAATGAGATTAAAAGACAGACGAGCCAAGACCAGTTGTTAGGCCGAGTTCTAAGATATATCCGCGACGAATGGCCGTCTGATAATGAAATTGAATCGCTCCAACCGTATTTTAATCGCAAAAAAGAATTGTACGAGGAATTAGGTTGTGTGATGTGGGGCCCTAGGGTGGTCATACCGGGTGTGTGCAGAAAAAAGGTTCTAACTGATTTACATGAGGTTCATATGGGTATAGTCAAAACTAAAGCTTTTGCTAGGAGCTATGTGTGGTGGCCAGGTATGGACGAGGAGATTGAAAAAACGTGCCGTGGTTGCAGTGTGTGTGCTGCTGAGAGTGAGGCGCCGCCTCGACATATGCCTTGTCCATGGGCATGGCCAGATAGACCGTGGGCTCGCGTACATGTTGATTTCTTAGGCCCTATCGCGGGACGGATATTTTTAGTACTGATTGATGCCAGGACCAAGTGGCTTGAAGTTTGTCAAGTACCTAGTACAGCGGCTAACCACACGATCAGAGTTTTAAGTGACGTATTTGCTCGTTTTGGTTTGCCGAAACAAATAGTCTCAGATAACGGGCCGCCATTTACTAGTCACGAGTTAACACAATTTCTAAAGTCGAACGGCATCGAACATATTTATTCAGCGCCATATCATCCTGCCTCAAACGGTGCAGCAGAAAACGCAGTACATACTGTTAAAAGAGCCATTAAAAAAGCTATTAGAGAAAACTTGGACATACATTTATGTTTAAATCAATTTCTGCTGTACTATAGAAACACGCAACACTGTACCACAGGCGAAACACCGGCGTCGCTCATGTTCGGTCGCAGGTTGCGTACAAAATTCGACGCTCTTAGACCGAGTACAGACAAAAAAGTTAGGGATGCTCAGGAATTTCAACAAAAGTACGGCGCAAGGGGGGTTCGTGAATTGCATCCAGGGGATAAAGTCTGGCTGCGTCAGTATCGTGGACAGGATAAATGGGTATCTGGGACGGTCACTGAGAGAATGGGCACCACCGATTATAAGGTAGTAGATGCTTTAGGCAGGGAATTCCACAAACATGTAGATCAGCTTAAACTACGGATACAGAGTTCATTAATCTGTCCTTCTTCATCTAGCCCGGTTGGTGAGAGGTCGGGAACAGTTGTGGTAACTCAGGAACTGGAACCGCCTAGTCTGCGGTGCGATGGTTCAGCCACAGCGACTACATATCCGGATAATGAAGAACGAGAGCATTTCGAAGACTGCATTGAAGAGCCAGTTCAGAGCACAACAGAACCTTCCTTGCTTACTCCTGAACCGCCCCAGTCTCGTCCCGTTCGCCAATGCCGGATTGATAAGCCAGCTAGATATAAGTTTTGATGAAGGTGTAGAAACAATTAAGTTTATTTTGTTTGTGTAGTTCTGTTATGAAGTTGTTTAAAGTTTATTTTGTTTGTATCAGTTGTTAGTTTTTAAGTTTATTATTTATTGTTAATAATACTGGATTTATCGTTATTTTGTAGTCAGCACAGATACGGAGTCCACCATCAGCCTTACGTACTGGTACCAGTGGAGTAGCCCAGTCCGCGCTGTCCACAGGCTCGATGACACCAGCACGCAGCATGCCCTCCAGCTCTGCATCGACGCGCTCGCGTAATGCGTACGGCACCGGCCGTGCGCGGCAAAACACAGGCGTTGCTCCCTCACGCAGTCTTAACCGAGCCTTGCCTCCCGTGAACCGGCCCAGTCCCTCCGTAAACAGATCCTTATATCTGTGAAGTAATACTTTCAATTGTTCACTACATGAGATACTGTTGTTTTCTTCTGTGCTCCCTGTGGCAGTATTTTGGTACAAAGGTATTTTAATGCCCAGTTCCGTAAGCCATTGTCGACCTAACAGAGAAGTAGAGCCACCCTCTATTACAAACAATTCCATTTGTTTGGACTTATTGCCGTATTTCACTATTGGCATAAACACCCCTATTGGCTTGGTAATAGTACCATCATAGAATCTAAAAACTAAATTTGTTTTAAGCAAAGGTATATGGTTGAAACGTTGGTTAAACATTTCTCTACTAATACATGATACTAAAGACCCCGTATCAACCTCCATATCTAGTTGGGTTTGATCTACAAAAACATTTATGCTCACCGGTTTATAACTATTCAAATTAAGTTGATGTACATCTTCTACTGGCTCCCAGTCCTCCTCGTCTGTCAAAGGAGGCTCATCCTCCCCAAACTGACCCTCGAGGTTTGACTGATTAGCTGCCCCCTTTGCTACTTGCACCTGGGCTTCCATGTTGTTGGTATTAAATCGATCCTCGGACTGTCTTCCACCTGCAATCATAGGACAAACCCGACGTAGGTGTCCCTTCCGTCTACACCTACCACAGATAAACCGAGAGTATCTGCAACCTTCACTCAGGTGATCCGGAGCTCCACAAGCCGAACAGCAGTTCTTCGACTCGTTGGTTCCCTTCCATGAGCGTACCGCCGATAACCCGCGTGATCCGCCACGCCCTCGGCGGCTCCGACTGCCCGACGGCGCCAACGTATGTAGCGCTCCGGCCGCTGTGTCACCGCTACCGCCAGAGTTGCTGTTCCTCCCGTCCGTCTGTTCAACGGCCGCTGCGTCTCTTCCCGCCGCTTCCATAGCGCATGAAATCCTTACGGCGTTTGCAAAATGCAGATTTTCCTCCGAAAACAAACGTTGCCTGATCGACTCGCTTCGCAACCCGCACACTAACTGGTCCCGTAAATTATCCTCTAAAACCGATTTAAATTCACAGAATTTAGACATCTTTTTTAATTCTGATATGTACTGTGAAATCGATTCCCCGACATTCTGCCTTCTTTGACGGAAACGATATCTCTCCGCCATGAACGACGGCTTGGGTTGTAAATGGTCCTCCATTAGCTTCACCACTTGTACATAAGTTTTTTCGCTTGGTTTGTCTGGACTTGTTAAATTACTAAGCAATTCATACGCTTCGTCACCCATAGCCGCAATCAAGGTTGGTAGCCAAAATTCTTGCTTAACTTGATTCACCATTAGGAACATCTCCATTCGTTCCACATACATGGCCCAGTCACCCGATCTTAAATTAAATTCTGATAATTTCCCGATCGACATTTCTAAAGAATTTTTCACGCTTCCCTTTTTTTATCCTCGTCGCCAGTGAAATGTATGAATAAAATAACGTGCTTTCAGTAATCCAGTTTATTGGAGACAGCCATGACAGCCGCAACATCTGTCATCCGCTACCAAATTGACAACGCATAAAACAATACCAGCCAGTATATATGTATATGGCCAGTACATACATTACAGTTGACACGCTATCGTGCCACAGGTGAAGTAGCGGAGAGGCACCGGGGGCCAAGTCGCATCAATACCCCCAGACAAGACCGATTTTTGCAAATTACTGCGCGAGCTCAACCAAATGCAACAGCGACTCAATTGGTCCAAAGGCTGCGAGTGGAACACCAAGGTGCTCCACTCGCAGCCTGGGTTCGGAACCACGTGGACTGGGGCCGTGAGCAATGGTCCAATGTGCTGTTCACGGATGAATCCAGGTTCGGCTTCCATCCAGATTCACAAAGGACGCGTGTTTGGCGAGTTCCTGGACGATGGAGCCGTCTTCAGAACCCTCAGGAAGTTCACCCATACCAAGGAGGAACAATTATGGTTTGGGCAGGAATTCGTCTTGGAGGACGGACGGATCTCGTTTGGGTGCGGGGCAATATGACGGCAGAACGATACGCCCAACAGGTGCTGGGGCCCGTAATCTTGCCCCACAGAACACAAATGGGGCTAGATTTCCTGCTCATGCACGACAATGCCCGGGCACACACGGCGAGAACGGTAGCAGCTTGGTTACATACACACAATGTTAGGGCCTTAGACTGGCCTGCTCAATCGCCAGATCTAATTCCCATTGAGCATGCGTGGGATATGCTGCAAAGAAGAGCTCTGAAGGAAGTTCCTGAAAATCTGGCTACAGAAGATCAACTTTTTGCGCACCACAGAAGGACATGGGACAATATTCCGCAGCAAGACATTGACAACCGTGTTCTGAGCATGCCGAATCGTTGCCGATGTGTTATGAACATCATGGGCGCTTTCTCAGACTACTAACTTCAAGTTTATAAACACAAATTAAATGATTTTTCTATTTTTTTCAGTTTTTACTCATAAATTAAAAGTTAATTCATATACGGTTTCCGTCTATGCTTCATTTTTTTTCCATAAAATCCTGAAATTTTAATCGAAGTACCTTAACCATTATTAAAAAATGGTAGAATATTAAATAACGTATCTTTTAAATACATACATGTCATATAAATAATTAACACATTAATAGTAATTCGCTTTTTTAAAAATATCCTTATACCGTGTTGATGTGTGTATGTATGTTTTAGATAAAAACTATACTCATAAATATCACTTACGTGCATCAATAAGGAACAAACAAAGCCTCATTGTTCATTCAACTTTAGCACACACAGGAACTTTTCCTGAAAAACTTTTTTTAACGGTCAGGACGATGCTCTGTGGGTGTTTTGAAATTTAGCGCAGACATTTTCCATCTCGCTTCCTCTTGGGCCAGAAACACCCCCGTAACTCTGTCTCTTTCGCTCTAATTGGTTGCTTGAGCCGCTGAATCCAATTAGTGGCGAGCGGAGCGGGGTGCACTGAATTTATTATGTGGATCTTGTTTAGTTTGTTGGCCTTTTTAATTGAAACGTAGTGCGTAGCCCGCCCGCTGCCCGCTTAATGAATACGACTACTTTGAAAGTTTTTCTTTTGCACTAAACATTGTTTGCAAAAACTACTGTGTCGTTTTTGGAAATATTGAGTTTCTGGATCAAAACATGTTGGCTAATTTGACTAAAATAAACACACATGAAGCAACAAAAGTAATATTTCTGTATGAAAATTATTGCTTCTGTTATTTACTTTGTGTATTAATACGTTGTTTAGTTTTTATTTAATACATATTTTTTTTTCTGAATACAGGTAACATGCAGCTCTACAACCACATAATTAAATGAAATAGTCTACTAACGCCATCTATTAGAGAATAGATTATACACAACCAGCACCGCTAACGCCATCTAGTATCGAGTAGATCTAAAGTGTAGTTATGATAATCCACTAGATGCCGTTGAAATTGAATTTTAATTAAAACGCAACAAAGCCACAATCCTATTTAATCACACATCAAAAACAATCCATTACATTACAATATATTTTTTTCATTATTTTAAATTATGCCTGAAGATAAACTTTTGTAGCAAATCGAAATGAATGAACAATATTACATCATTTTTGTATCTGTTGGTGCGGGCAAACAAACATTATCTGTGGTCATCTAGTTTCAGTTTGTCTCTTCCAGTGTTGCCAGAAGGTTACATTTCTTACATTTTTCGTAACTTTTGACCCCCTCGCGTAACATGTAAGTAATTTTTAGATTTAGGGCAATTTTCGTAACTTTTGAGAACAACGAGATTTGTTACACTAGATTTTTATTGCAAACAGTTTACGATCGCATCCAAATTGAACGCACCTAAAAAGTAATTTCACTCCATATCATCCTCAGAGATCGCACTAAATAAAACTGCCATGACAAAATGAAACTTATTCCGCATGTATTAGAACTTGATTTTCCTTGAGGGTGTGCGCGTACGTTTCCTACTTTGCAAGTTCGCACAGTTTCGTTTCGTAGGTACTACTTAGATCAAAAAAGAAAATTTACATGGCTGACTGTGATTTGTTTTGTTGAATGTTGCGTTACGCAAGGTTGTATGGCAGCACCCTTAAATATTTATTTTATTCTATTTATAGTATTTTTTGTTATAGCATCAACAGAAATACATAATCTGTAGAAATTTAAACTGGCTACCTATCACGGTTCATGAGATACAGCCTAGTGACAGACGGACGGACGGACAGACAGCGAAGTCTCAATAATAGGGTCCCGTTTGACCCTTTGGGTACGGAACCCTAAAAACTAATGCTAGGCTGGTGGAATTGATGTTTTTTTTTTGTCTCCAATTCGCTATATATTTAACAATATTTTTAGTTTTCGTCTTAATAAGCCTATCGAATTGTCATGTTTTGTAATTTCAGAAAAAACAAAAATTTTAAAAAGTATACAACAACAAAACTATAAGAAAGCTATTCACAAGTACTCAATTTAATACACAATAAAGAGAGATGACAAATCATCGTCGATAGTGTAAGTTTTTTTGTTTTTTAGGGTTCCGTACCCAAAGGGTCAAACGTTATTACTATTACTGAGACTGTCTGAGACTTCGCTGTCCGTCCGTCCGTCTGTCATCAGGCTGTATCTCATGAATCGTGATAGGTAGCCAGTTTAAATTTCTACAGATTATGTATTTCTGTTGATGCTATAACAACAAATACTAAAAACAGAATAAAATTTATATTAAAGGGGCTCCCATACAAAAAAGTGTTTATTTTTTGCTCGTTTTTATAAATAATGGTACGTAATAACAACTATGAAGATGGCGCTGCGAACAAATGAAACTAGAGTCTGTTTTATCATTAGATTAAATACACCATTAGACATCATAGATTCCTTCATATTCCGCCATTTTCCTGACATCAATTTGCCTCCGACCTCAAAAATACGAAATTAAAAAAAATGTAACTTTTGCAGCAAAAATGTAACTTTTCAGGAAATGAAACGTAACTTTTGACTTAAGGGCCCTGGCAACACTGGTCTCTTCTGTCAGTCAGTGCAATTATTTTCCTTCTGGCGTCGAGAAGATACTTTACAAAAGCTATTTTATTTATTTTATTTCAGGTATGCAAATCGAAAAATTGACCTTACTCAAATTAAACATTCCAGCAGAATATATATTGCAAGCTTATTTGCCATAAAGTTAACGAAAAGTTAAATTATAAGCCATAATGTAAGTACTTTCATAATTTCTTAAAGTGCCTTTCTAAATTTTATTTTGCTTTTCGTTATGCATAATTGAATTTAAATGCACCTTCTTCTAGGAGTTTCGTGGACCTCGCTACGCTGACTATGCATCGGCGAAACGAACTAGAAGCCAGAATACATATCTTTTGGGAGAAATGTGATCGCGCAGTTGACGATATAAAAAAGTTAAAAATGAAGGTAAATCGTTATTTTGTAGGTACAGGTTTTGTGGGAAAAAAGAATAATAAAACTGTTGACCAAAAAAATACGTTTAATTCAACAGCTTTTCACTTAATTTTAATTGGCTACTAAAGATTATTAATTCAAGTATCTAAGAAAATAATATTATTTCTTTGCTTCTAATTTAAGTCACAAAAATTGTGACTAGATACCATACCTAACTATTTTAGGAAAATGTTATCAAATTATTCTTATGTGAATATGTTTAAAATTTCAATTGGAATTTTATTGCAAAATGTAACACAATCAGTTAGACAGTTGTCTTCTTTTACACAGTAAGACTAATAACTGCTTCCATGATGTTAAAATTATTTTACCCCAGGATACTGTAATTTTATAAGTTAACACAAGCTCAAATGTGACGCAGACGAAGTTGTTGAACTTCGTCTGCGTCACATTTTCCCCATTTTAGCAAGACTTTTCATTGATGCTCTGCTCATATTGGTTGTAGCGTTATGTTACATAGCCTATAGCCTTCCTCCGTAAATGAGCTATCCAACACTAAGTGATTTTTTCAATTCAAAATAGTAGTTATAATAAAGGCATTCAACCAAATAAACAATCAAACTATTTCGCTTCTTCTTCTTTCGCTTTATAATATTAATATAAGTAGATACTTACTAAAAAATATTCTTGTTGGAAAAAAAAGTCAAACGTGGTTATAGTGACATAGATAGTACCTACCTTAAAGTTTTTCTTTTCTGCCAACCCTACAGACGCAAGGCCTTGGCCTGCAGCTCAATTGTGACCCGTCAGAGCTCAAGGAGCGGTTCCTGAGTTCCATGAAACAGCTTGATGAGTACATGTATCTTATGACGGACTTTAATATTGCTATATCTAAACTTGGTGAGTTTTGGCTTGCAAATGGTTTAATATTTAGTTCAAAGCATGTTTGGGTATTATTTTTATTACCTAAATAGTGCTAATTAAGGAATATCGCATTTTGCAAATTATTCAATAGTAAGCTTATAATTAGTAAATCGGTCCAGCCTTATTCGAGTTTTAGTGAGAGTAACAAAATATTTCATTTCATTTTTATTTAAATAGATAGAATCTTCTTAATAAAAAAGTTAGCATTTAAATTGTATTGTTTACTATTTCATTATTTTAGAATTGGTTTATTGTCATATTATGTTTATCATTTATTTTTATTACTTAATTTCTTCATTTTCTTTTTGTTACTTATTTATTTATAATATCAATTACAGAGGAAGAAGAAAACATAGACTACACTCCAGTGCAAGACTCATTCTCAAAACCGTTGATGCCATTACCTCCTCCTGCCCCGTTCAACCTCATTGATGCACTGAGTGAGCCTGCCCCCTCGACCTCCGCTGCATGCTCAAACCATTGCCCTCCAGAAAAACCCAAGAGGGTAAAGACTCCCAAAGCTGACCAAACTTTGATAGTGTTTTCAAGTACATCATCGTCTGAGGAAACCGTTTCTCAGGAGAAGAATGACATAGTTGTCAAAGAGGTGCAGTGTGAATTGGATTCCGAATTGAGCAATATTAAGATTGAAGGTATGCTATTAACTGATTTGTTAGTTAAAACTTTCTAAATTGTTGAATTTTATTGTCTGTATTTACTGTCTATTGTTAACAAACTACATGCATAATTATACTGTCACTTTTGTGTGTCGGGTTGTGTCTATTGATACAGAATTATGGATAATGTAACTGCTCTCATTGTTTCATAGAGCGTAAACGTATGTAGACCGGCACGGTATTAGAATCGATTGGTGCGATCTGCCCATGCTTAGCACTTACAATCTTAGCAGATTGTGGTGCGACATGTCAAAACGTCGAGATTTTTCTAGTTCAATCTTAACGTTTTATAAGAACATATAAACCTTTGCAATAAATTTCCAAAGTCCGTATAATTGAACTTGAATGAATGAATGTTTTATTAAATTTAAAAATTCCTTAATACTAATACATTGCCCCACAAAACTGCTTACGCAGTTTAACTGTGAGATCGTTGAATCTCTCTTGTTATCAAGTACATCTATAAACCATATACTAAACTACTTAACCTAAATTCACTAAATAGAATCTAATAAATATTTTTTAAGTTTCCGTGCAAATTTTAATTTATTATTTTCTTGTCTGATGTCAGCAGGCAAAGTGTAATTAACACTTTCGCTGCTAAGTTCAAATAATTCATTTATCTACTTCGGTTTCGTTATATTCGAATTACAAAATTGACAGCGGTTTCATTATGATACCTATAACGATATTGGGTTGCATTATGCGAATCGTTATAAATTCTAAAACACAAGCAAAGACATTCTGAACATACAGCCAGGTACCTATAATATTACTTCGAAATCGAGACAATGTAAATGATGTTTTTAAAAATAGAACAAGTTTAGAACAAAAGTATAGTATACTATTTGGCTGTTGCGGCTACAAGATCTTTGCCTTATACCTAATAAAGACTAAATAAAAAAAAAGTGGACACGGTGAAAAAAAATTGAGTGAAATTTTATTCCAAATTTTATTAAAAATGTCTTCAGCATCAAGTGATATTGAAAATACTCCACCAGATGTTGCGGCTACAAATAATTTACTACCAGAAAAATCAAGACATGTATATGAGAAATGTTATGAAGATTTCGTGATATGGCGGGAACGTAACAATATTCCAAGCACATCATTTTCTGAAAACGTCTTGTTGGTATATTTTGAGGAAATCTCAAAAAACTTCAAACCATCCTCGCTTTGGACGCGCTACTCTATATTAAGGAACATGCTCAACATTAAACACCAAATTGACCTTTCAAAGTATTCCAAAGTATTATCATTATTGAAAAGAAAATCTGAAGGATTTAAAGCAAAAAAATCTAAAACATTCACACCAGACCAAATAAGAATGTTCCTGAATGAAGCACCTACTAAATATCTGTTCATGAAGGTAAGAAAGTATAGTTTGTAAACTTATTATTTTAAGAATGGTTCTTTAAAAAAATCGTTGGTAACACTATGTTTTGATTTGCAGGTCGCATTCATTATTGGATTGATGGGAGCCTGCCGTCGTGCTGAGCTACATCAGCTGGAATTTCAAAATGTGAAACAGTTGGAATCAACTCTTTTCGTTACTATTCCCAATACGAAAACAAAAACTACGCGAACTTTTACTATAACAGCAAAATATGCAGAAATTTGTATGGAATATATGGAACTCCGGCCTAAAAATTGCGAAAGTCGCTATTTTTTTTTGAACTATGTGAGTGGAAAATGCACACGACAACGGGTCGGCATTAATAAATTTGGCCGTTTGGGTAAAGAAATTGCAATGTATTTAAAACTTCCCAATCCCAATTTATACACGGGCCATTGTTTCCGCCGAAGCTCTGCCACTATCTTAGTAGATGCTGGAGGTGATATTACCAGTTTGAAACACCATGGAGAGAGGAAGTTCACGGCTGTAGCTGAGGTCATAGCTGGTCACCGTTAATCAAATAGTTAACTTCGTTAATCCGCTACAAAAAAAGTTAGCTTCGTTAAACGTTAAAGCGTTCCATTTCGGAAGAATTAACGCAAGTTAACGTTAATCGTTATTCCGTTAATAATATGTGTAAAATTGCATCTTTATATCGTTGCGTTAGTAAACTTATAAAACCTGTTGGTTTAGGTTCTGGAAACCGATTCCATGTCTTTCAACATTCATGATATGGTTTTATTTTAATTACTACACAGTACACTGCACAGTACACTTTTTCTATGTAACTAAATTACACTGCACTCTTCTTTATCAATTATCATCACGCAAATGATCACTGACAGTAATTTATAATAACAACAAACAAACAAACAAAACACTCGTCACTCTAAGCACCGGTGCTAAGTAATGATATGATCAAACGAAACAAATCTCTTCGCAGTTTTCTTTCTCACTCGTACGCGCCGGCAAAATATATTTAGTTTTGTTTTTGTTCTACTCGCTGACTCGCGCCGCCCGGCACCTGTCGCCACTTGTCGGTGCCATACGGTAACTATAAGGCATTGGATTAACGATTAACGGACTTCTGCATATTAACGGAAGTTAACGTGTCCGTTAACATTTTAAAAAGTTAACTTGAAAGTTAATCCGTTAATCAAAATTTTAACTTCGTTAATTAACGATTAACGGATTAACGAGTTAATGCCCAGCTATGTGCACTAACTACGTGTTAAAGAAAGAATGAAACAGCCCAGCGCCCAGCTATGGCTGAGGGATATATTAATGAATCTATCCAAAATAAAGTAAAGGTGTCAAATACAATATTTAATTCTATAGAAAATAAATAATATATAATAATAAAAAATGTATATAATAATAATAATTGTATACACGGTGTAAATCACCTCATCACGAAGCCGTCAACCAAGCATTCTGTACATGAAACTAAGTAACTTTAGGCAAAAATTATTGCTGGGAAACGAATTTTTTTTTGGGGGTGTAAAATCATGTTTTGTGGTAGAACTCAATGTAACGCACTCAAAACATTGTGCTGATGGATGGGTTGAATAGTACGGGGGTCGCGGAGGTGTTTAAAGTAAAAATATTACATTAAAAACTTGTATTTAAAAAAATACTTGTCAAAAAGTTGGAACTTTGACCCCTAATATCTCCGTAACTAGAAGGTTCCTACGTATGGTGTAGAACAAAAAAAATGATCGCAATGACAGGGAGAACCAGTGCCTTTCGGCTTCGTTAAGAGGTGTTTTACACCCTTTATACCTATTTATGTATATGATTTTTGGTAGCTAAATAGTATTTTTCTTATTAATTTTTTTTGTACTCTACCACTCTGCTGTCCTATTTTACCTAAAGGTTGACTGGTAGAGAATGCTTTGTGGCATTAAGTCCGCCTATGTACCACCAATGTACGTGAAGTTTAAATAAATAAAATAATTAAACAAAGTTAACATTAATGTATCGCAATGCATGTCTCCAGGCCCATCTACAAGTTCAGCCTGTAATTCTGAAATTCCTGTTTATTTTAATAATTGTACAATACAAAATCTACATATAAATAAACAATAGTCAGTGTGTAGTTAAGTTTCTATTAAAAATACATATTTGTCTATATCTGTGTTTTATTCCTTCCTTCGTAGATAAAATCTTGTATGCAACTGTACGTTATTGGTCTTTTAATAACTCGTGCCCACCTACTCGTGCACTCGTATTAAAACACCGTCCATAACGTAACAGTTGCATAAATAGCTATTTCACTTGTATGCTCTAACTTCACAAGTCATCTATAGCTACGTATAACGACGACTCGGTAGGTGGGTTGTGGGCACACAAACGAATTATCGTTCGACCCATTATGTTGGATGCTTAGCACCCAAAGTGTTAAAATGACAGCAGCCAAACTGAAGGGTCTGGTAGCTTTGCTCATATCGAATTAAATAATTAAAAACCGGTCAAGTGAAAGTCGGACTCGCGCACGAAGGGTTCCATTCTATCTATATAAATAAAAATCAAGTGCTGTTCGTTTGTCTCGCTAAAACTCGAGAACGGCTGGGCGGATTTAGCTGATTTTGGTTTTAAAATGATTGTCGTAGTCCAGGGAAGGTTTAAAGGTGAGAAAGGTAGGGTAGGGTAGGGAGGTAAGTAGGGTAGGGTAGAGTTGGGTAGGGTAGGGTAGGTAGGTAGGTAGGGTAGGGTATGGACGGTAGGTAGATAGGGTTGGTAAAAAGTGCATTGCAACGCATGCCGGGGACAGCTAGTTATTTATAAAGACGAGTAAAAAAATCACTTTTTTGTATGTGAGCCCCCTTAAATATTTGTTTTATTCTGTTTTAGTATTTGTCGTTTGCGGCAACAGAAAAACATAATATGTAGAAATTTCAACTGGCTAACTATCACGGTTCATGAGATAAAGCCTGGTGACAGACGGACGGACAGCGAAGTCTTAGTAATAGGGTCCCGTTTGACCCTTTGGGTATGGAACCCCAAAAATGGATATTTCAGTATTTTACGCCATCTAAATAATTAATTAGGCCCAATTAAATTAAACGACAAAAAACGTAGTCTTTAAAAAAATATCGGCTTAATTATGTACTAACATCTCATTCAAGAAAATGATAGTGAAAATCGCATCATCATTCTTATCGTCGACCACAATGAATAAGGAAACTGATCAAAATGAAGATTAATTCATAGACACAGGTCACACTGTTACACCACCATATAAATTCGTCGAATTTCAAGTTATTCATAAACGGAAAACAGGAAAACCCAAACGATACTAAAAAAAAAGACATTTTTTTTTTAAACTTTATTCTAGGAAATCAATAAAAAAGTCCAATGAAAATGTGCTATACTATAAACCTCGTTCCACCTTATGAGTATTTTTTGTTTAATTGCACTCGAATAAAACTTTTTAGTATATTCCTTCTTCAGATCCACCCTCTCCAATCTCTTGTGAGGCCATGAACTTGCCAGCACAGGAGCTGCTGGAAATTGACCATGTGTACGACGCCACTATCATGCACGCCGACGGCCCCAGCTTCTGGGTGATTACTGAAGATCCTGAGATAGTTCAGAAGTGAGTACTAACTGTTTAGCTGTAATTTCCGATAAGGACGTACAGACAGCATCATTAAGTTGTTACCCTCCTGACGTACTCGGCGGGACTGTAGAGGGGTTAACACATACTAAGTCCGTACAAACGGTGACATGTCAATCTATAAATTTCCAGTATAACATGGCCTTGCTTTGTTAGATTTCCGATACAGTGAGAGATCCGCATAAACTGGATTATTATCGCTTGATTGGTCGCCGTGCGTAGCTGTAGCTCGTGGGTTCGAACCCAGGCGCAATTATCGACGAAACGAAATTCGACGGCACGGCTGGAGCAGTAGTTGAGCAATTGACTGCTGCGCTGCGTGTGGCGGGTTCGATCCCCGCACGGAACAAATATTTGTATGGCCTACAGATAGTTGTTCCGGGTCTAGCTGTTTGTGTATGTGAGTTTAAATGTTTGTAAATGCACCCAAGATACTGGAAAAATTCCTAGTGTGGGGCAATGTTTTTTAAAAAAGAAAGAAATACTTCTTTGTGTAATTAATTTCATCACCACTGCTTTCAAAAGGGAGGAGCTCGTGGCTAAATAATAACAGCCGCATGAGTCGATCTTTAGTTTGCCTAGGTTGGTCCGTGAATGGCTAACCACCCACTACATACCGAGTTTCCTCCGTGCCTCGGAAAGCACGTAAAACGTTGGTCACAGTTGGTATTTGTAGATCTTTGACAGTCATTACAGGTAGTCGACCCTTACAGTCTTGCCAAGGTATATCGTATTGCGCAGTACTAACTGGGTTGTGGAAATTAGATAGCTAGTCATTCCATGTACTGGTAATCATCTGCATCTGGTTAGACTGGAAGCCGCCCTCAACATAGTTGAGAAAAGGCTAGGCAGATGATGATGACTGTTCTAAAAACGAAGAAGAAAAACAGCGGAAACCAAGCATGTTCTAGAACCAAGAACTTCGAAGACGTGTGACATCAACCAACCCGTACTGGGTGGATTACAGCTCATTACTTTTTTTTAAATTATAAATAGGCCCTCGCTTGACCACTATCTCACCTGATGGTAAGCGATGATGTGGTCAACGGTGAAGCACGCTTGCCTAGAAGAAACCTATTCAATCTTGACTTGAAGACCCCCAGATTGTAGCACTCGTTACCCGTGGTCCCGGTCGGTTGACCCATTACCGGGTCCATGGGTAATTTTAATTAACCGTGGTTCCATGGCATTAGGGATTGTTTCCTGTGTCTCCTGAATATATCGATATAAAATACAAATCCATAATAACAGCATATTAAGTAAGTGCGTCAAAAAAGAACACATATTACAAAGAGAGTAACCTTTTTCATGTATTAGCCATATTGGTTATTCTCTTTTCTTATTTTGACATAATTAGGTATTTATGAGCAAGTGCGCACCGAAATTGAATATTTTTTGCGGAAACTTTAGTAATGTTAGGGTTTTAGCTATCGGGAATTCCACTCCTTAGCGGTACGCATAATAAAAGTATTCCCAAAGCGCTTAGTGCGTACAGGTGGGATGGGATGTCCACCATGTACCGATGGCGCAACGCCGTACGTCTGGTAGTCCGATGATGAAACGGGCTAGCCGGAATTAGGTCATGCAATTCCATCGCACACTCCCCGAAATGTAACCGGTAAAAAACCGATAGGCTGGCAATTCGGCGACGATGTTCGCCAATGCTTCTCATAGAGAGGAGGCCCGAGTCAGCATAAAGAACATTATACGTTGATTATGATATGTGTTCTCTCTCTTTCCAGCTTGATGATAGAAATGACAAACTTCTACTCGGAAAACCACGTGAACATAAGCAGAAAGGACGTGAAGGCACTCACTTGCTGCGCCTTCTACGATGAGGAGAGCGAGTGCTTCTACAGGGGACTGTTCCTCGATATGAAAGATCAGGTTTGTTCGGCCAATGCCAGCGACATGAATAAGTTGAACTATTCGTTTGTTTCATAGCCTTAAATCAAATCCTGGGCTCGATTCCTCGGGGAAAATGTTATTAGAATTTTCCGTAAGGATTTTTCAGTAGCAGCCACGGAGTCTGGTTTTGTGCCCGGTTGACGGTTATAGTGTGCGATTACAGTGGCGCGGGGCGGGCAGCGGGAGCGGGTGGCGGGTCAAGCGGAAAACGCACATTTCCATGGTTGAACACAGTAGCAGCGGGGCGATTGAGCGGTCCGGACGTACATACCTCGTGCGATATCTGAAATAATAATAAAAATGTCAGATTATTTGGAAGCTAGTGCTAATATAAAGTGGGAAGAGGTGGAGTGGGGAAGCTAGTGCTTATATAAAAGCTAATTACCATCAGAATCTCCGCTTATTATTTTGATTTCTTCCCATAGTTCTTTAATTACTGGTCGATTCGAATGATTTAAATCACTAGAATTCCACAAAGGCTGCTGAGCCAATACGGCACTTTAAATCTTCAGTCGTCAGCAGCATGTCCGACCAAATCGAGCGGGAAACGCATACTGACTTGCGTCCACCCGCACCGCTCGCAACACCCGCTTGTCCCGCTGCGATTCCCGCTCACCCGCCCCGCTCGCACTTGGTGCACCTTAGTCAAAAACTATGTGTTTGCGTTACCCGCCAGCGGATTCCGCTGCCCCTCCCGCTGCCACTGTAATTTCACACATAGGCATGCCTCCTATTTCTGGGGACTAAACATAACTGGCAAAATGTGGGTGTACTATTAGGAACACCTCTGCCTAACCCTTCTGTAATTTTAGACGTAGTGTTATGTATGTGTGTATTATGATCAAATCTGTTAGTAAGTAATAATAGTTTTAAGGGGGGCCTGGTGACCCGTAACACAGATATTGTATGCCTGTTTCGGGCACCAGTCTCTCACAAATTTAACCTGGGTCTAAGATTAAATAATTCCTGTTCTTTGTAATGTTTGTGATGAGAAAATAAATTATATTAAATAAAAAAATCGCAATACCGCGCCAAAAGTGTTAATTCAGTTGACGATAAGATTTCCTGCTCTGTCTCGCGCACTCATACTGCAGTATGGGTGAGCGAGACAGAGCGGGAAATCTATGTATCGTTTTAAAATAGCCAGATTTTGGCGCGGCATAAGTACGGTATACTTGACTTCAATATGATGTGCTTTATTGTTTTCAGGATGATGACAGCGAACTAACAGAGATATACGTGGTAGATACGGGTGAGACGAGATCCGTGCCCATCGAGTGTGTGCAGCCGCTGTACCCGCGCTACTGCAGCCAGCCGCCTTACGCGCGCTTGTGCCATCTAGCGGGGGTGAGTATTAACTGATCTACTTGTTTTTTTTATTTATAATTCTCATTTTGACTTATGATAGAGTAGCTTTATGTTGATTTTTATGTTTAACCAATAACTAGGTTGTGTGGTGTAAACTGTAAATATAAGTGGGTTATAAATAAATAATCGCGAAACTGTGGCCCTAGCACGAGCGCGCGGTGTTAAAAAAAAACGTAATACGTTGATTTTTTTTATTATAGAAAATACAATTACCTCATAGCATTTTAGATACTTAATTTGTTTTGCAACAACTGCAACAAGCACAATCAGTATCACGGACACGAAAACGATTACCGTACACTACCTCTGTTCCATACATTTTGATCGCGCACTTTCGTAGCAAACAGCTGTTTTTTTTTAAATTACCGATGAAAAATTTATTGTGGGGGGGGGGGGGGGGGCAGAATGATGAACTGAGTACGTGGTAAGTGTTTATGTGAAACGCGTATTAATAATTTTTTAATCGACGTGTTTACACCGCGCGCTCGTGTTAGGGCCTCTGTTAGCGAACATTCTGGCCTAGTAGCTATACAGCGCCCTTTACTCTACATTGGAACGCAACAGGCTTTTTAATATTCTGCTCTTAGATTTAATCAGAATACAAAAAAAAAAACCGTTCTAATGTTTCATGAAACAGTTTTTATAAAAGCAGTGATAGCCTTATGGTGTGCTGACCGTCGGTCGGTTTACCACGTCATAGGTCTCAACTTCGAACCCAAAAAAGGCACCTCTGATGTTTCAGATTCATGTGCGTATTGTAGAATTATCACTTGCTTCGGTTAAGAAAAACAACGTGAGGAAACCAGCATGCCTGGGAGATATTTCTTCCCCATGCTAACTGACACCAGGTTATGCATCACGTGTTAAAGAAAGAATTAAACATTATTTACACTTGGTTCGCAGGTGGATTTAATCAGTTATAACAAGAACTTGATGGAGAAACAAAAAGCGTTCATGATGGAATATGTTGGCAAGCAGTGCTGTATTGAGATCGATGACAAGTGAGTAGCTCTTCACTTTCTTTTTTTTTTTTTTTTTAAACGTGACTGGCGAAATTTGGTACACCTCTGCCTAACCCTTCGTGGATTACAGGCGTGATGTTGTGTGTGTATTTACACTTTCAATAGGGATGATGACTGGGTAAAGAAAACGAAATTCTATTTTGTCCGTCAATCAGGTAATACAAAAATATTAGATACGTATTTTTTGTTTTATCAAGTTAACAAAAAAATACTTAGTTAAAACGCATTAAAGTTGGAGAGTGGGGGCTCACTACGTCACAACTAGGTATAAAATGTACTGAGCCGTGACGTCATGCGCCATTTCAACTCAAAATATCTCCGTAATTTTACGAATACGTGAAAAAATAAAAAATACGTGTCAAATACTTTTTAATTATCTACCCGATAGACAAATAAAAAAAAATGAGTCACCATCCCTATTTTAGGGTTCCGCACCTAAAGGGTCAAACGGGACCCTATTACTGAGACTTCGATATCCGTCCGTCCGTCCGTCTGTCTGTCACCAGGCTGTATCTCATGAACCGTGATAGTTTAAATTTCTACAGATTATGTATTTCTGTTGATGGTATAACAACAAATACTAAAAACAGAATTAAATAAATATTTAAGGGCTCCTATACAAAAAAGTGTTTTTTTTGCTCGTTTTTATAAATAATGGTACGGAACCATTCGTGCGCGAGTCCGACTCGCACTTGGCCGGTTTTTTTCTAAAACATATTTGGCGAAATTATGTACACCTCTGCCGTGTTGTATGTGTATACTTTCGTCAATTTAATTTTTGACGTAAATGTTCAGATTTCACGCAACTACTTGTCAATTAACGGAACAAAAGAACCACCTTTAAGCCAGTCCGCCTGAATATGTAGATGTACGTCGTCATCATCTGCCTTGCCTTTTCTCAAACTATCTTGGGGTCGGCTTCTAGTCTGAGTACCAGTATTTTACATGAAGACTGCCTATCAGACCTCCACAACCCAGTAACTGGGCAATACGATACCCCTTGGTAGGACTGGATGTCAGACTTTTTGCTTCTGACTACTCGTAACGACTGTCAAATATCTACAAATGACAGCCGGGACCAACGGCTTAACGTGCTTTCCGAGACACGGATTAATCTCGGTATGTAATTCATCTAAGGACCAACCTCGGCAAGCACGGCTTAACCTTGAAGATCGACCCGTGCAGCTGTTATTATTTAGCCACGAGCAACTCGTAGATGTACGCCGTATGGTCGCCAAAACCACCTCTTGTCACCCGTCCTGACCGGTTTCAAGCCGACCCCAATACCCTTTACAGACTGAACTCGCTTTGAAATGTCAAACAAATATAAAAAAAAACAGTTTTCACATAGAAAAAAGCTCTGATGTGTACACCAAGAAATAGCAGCTAAATCCTAAAAATACCTATTTTCTATTCCACAGTGCCTCGGAATCGTATGGCGTGTACGTCGTGTTATCTTCAGGCGAAACACTAAACAATATTATGGTGCAACAAGGGCTAGCTCTACCAAGTAAGACTACTTTATAAGTTCAGACGAATGGGGAATACCGTTACAACTAATTGTAGATGGCGCGACCATAGCTCGGTCTCAATCTGACCAATGAGGCTAAGCTATTTTGAAATTTAAAATGACGTTATCAGATTTTTCACCAATGACGATGCATAGGACCAGCTATGCCAGCCAATTCTACCGAACATTAACAGCATCATTTCAGAGGCGTCTGGTCTTCGACGCGCACTCTCTGCAGGTCAATACGGAGCTTGGTTAGGTTAGGTTTGGCTGGTTGTTGAATGTTGTGTGAATCAACATGAATATTTAAAAAAAAAACTACATGTCCCACTAGAAATTTCTCCTATACCATGGGCGCGTTTACAAACTAATATTTAAGCACAGGCAGAATATACACAAACAACCAGACCCGGAACAACTACCCGTAGGCTATACAAATATTTGATCCGTGCGGGAATCAAACCCGCGACACGCAGTAGTCAATCACTCAGCCACTGCGAGAACCTTGCTGTCAAATTGACGAAACGTATGTCTCTTCCTCAGTAGACAAGCCAGTGGAGGAAGTAAACCAGTCGCCTGAAAAAAGTTCGACACCAAGCAGAGACGGCTTTGATATAACTGAGTGTCCCGAATATGAAGACCCCGTTGAGGCTGTTACGGTATTTTTTTTTTTAATATACAGCTAAACCAGAAAAGTTTGACGCTTCGGAAATCTTCGTGTGCCTGAAATCCCACGAACATTGCCCCACAGAGGCTTCTAACGCCTACCGCGCTTTGTAGAAATGCACCTAGTTATTGCACGTTTGTATGAATCTGTCGCTCGGAAGGTTAACAATTTCTTGGAATTTCATAGTTATTCTGAGATTTCGCCTAAGATCGATAATATAATATTATGTTTGTTTATGTATTAAGATTTAATAATTTTCATTCGGTAAACGGACGAGTGAAGTTCGGCATTAGGCAGGATCTTAAACTAAGATTTCTCTTTAATTTTTTAATCATGACAAATAAAATAGGTAAGTACTTCAAACAGGGTTGTAACAGATTAGATTTCAAACTTGAGCGTTTTTATTTCCGAACATAAACGATGATTTCCGAGGCAGTCATACTTTTCTTCCTCCTCATACATTCCTGCTCATACATCCTTCCATCCTTGGCGATCTGTAGGTCTCTAAGATACCAGGCCAGGCGAAATTTCCTAAATTCACCATATTATTTGCAGGGCTACAAAAATCGAGATGAAATGGATATATGCAAACACTACAAAGGCGAGCCAGAAAAAAAATGCTTTAAAGGAAATCGGTGTAACAAAAAGCATATTCGCATCAATCCTGGTCAGTTTGAAAATATATCATCATCATTATCATTTCAGCCGAAAGACGTCCACTGCTGGACATAGGCCTCCCCCAAGTGTCGCCACACTGACCGGTCCCGTGCGACTCGCATCCAGCGGATTCCTGCAACCTTCGCCAGGTCATCGGTCCACCTAGTGGGAGTCCTTCCAACGCATCGTCTTCCGGTTCGCGGTCGCCATTCCAGAACTTTTCGGCCCCATCGGCCATCCGTTCTGCAAGCAATGTGCCCTGCCCACTGCCACTGCAGTTTGGCAATTCTTCGGGCAACGTCAGTCACCCTAGTTCTCTTGTCCTCATTTCTGATTTGATCACGCAAGGAAACTCCGAGCTCTCCATTGCTCTTTGGGTGACTTTGAACCTTCCGATGAGGCCCATTGTGAGCGATCACGTTTCGGTCCCGTATGTAATTACTGAAAATATATATTAATATTATAAAGCTGAAGAGTTTTTTTGATTGAACACGGTTATCTCAGGATCTACCGAAATATTCTATTAGTGTTAGAAAGCCTATTTATCGAGGAAGGCTATTGGCTATTAAAACATCACGCTACACGTGGAAAATGTGACGCAGACGAAGTTGTGCGGGTCAGCTAGTTAATAAAATAATTATATTTGGCGTTAACATCACTATACTGCTCTCGAAACGAAATCATAGTGAGGAAACCGGCATGTCCTAGAACCAAAAATTCGAAGACATGTGTAAGTAATGGGCCTACTGTTTTGTACACGGAACACTGCGCGTGCGGTTGGAAACGTGATACAGTTTTACCAACCGCACGCGCAGTGTTCCGTGCACAAACCGGTTTGCGCAGGCAAAACTGTGGTGAAGCTTGTGCGTGTGGTAGGCCCATTACTTACACATGTCTTGGAATTTTTGGTTCTAGGACATGCCATGTAAGAAGACCTCATGGCTTAATAATAACAGCCGCTCGGATCGACCTTCATCCGGCTTCATGATAACGAGTAACATGAGTTTTGTAACGTATGCCCTAATAAACATGTTTTTTACAGACGGTTGGACATTGGACCGCGTACCAGTTGTAGGCAAATGCAAGTCACTGCCACTACCGGCCCCGGACACTTGGCTGAAAGCGTTAGTGACCTATATCTGCCACTATGACAGAATCTACGTGCAAATAGTACCAGAGGAGCAACAAGGTAAGAGTCATATACCCTAGACAAGCTTACAGTGTCACGGTTGCAGTGACTGTTTTTTTTTTTTAACTTCGCCCCACACTAGGAATTCCTCCTGTATCGTGGTTGTTACAAACATTTAAACTCACATACACAAACAGCCAGACCCTGAAAAACTATCTGTAGGCCATACAAATATTTGTTCCGTGCGGGGATCGAACCCGCGACACGCAGCGCTGCAGTCGATTGCTCAACCACTGCGCTAACCGTGCCGTCGATGCTTAGACTACTTACTTTTTACCCGACTGCGGCGTCGCCCTAAAGGAGGGTTATGTGATTGACCTGTATGTCACTAAAAATAAACACTTTGGTGTGACGACATTTTATACATGAAAACTAACTAGTCTGACATCTTTGGTAACCCGCCAATCGACATATTTGATTTAGTATGACATCACTTAGCTAACTATGCATTGTAATCCAAACTAAACACATGAATACAAAATTTCAATAGCTCAAAGAAAACTAGGAATTGGGTCTTTAATTTCTAAGCTTGTTTTGCCTAGTTAGTTACAGGCGCAGCTAATAAAAGCATGTTAAAATCAAGTATTCTTCCTATTTATTTACCATTGGTGATATTTTCAATAACCGCGCTGTTACAAGCGCCATTATCACGAATAAACTAACGGTATTGCGGGACGTTGTTCAGTTTATCAGTGATCATGGCGTTTGCAACAGCGCCGAAATATCGGGAACTCAAAACAAATAGTAAACATAATAAATATCCTGTTTCCAGTGTTATTGATAGTTGTCAGTTTAAAAACTTATATTTGTGATATTGTTTCAAATAATTATATTACAAACGTAATGTTTGTGTTACGACAGAACCAGATATACCTAGCTTCGGTGTGGTGCTGCCTCCGTCGACGCTACCAGCGTTACTACTAGACATGAACAGCGCCGCCACACGCGTAGCGTATAAACCACTTACGGTAACTGCATTTATTTATTCGAATTATCACATACATGGTAGAAGAGACTGCAACACGAAAACGGTAACCACGTATTCAGTAAATCATTCTTATCCCCCACATAGAAACTTCAAATTCAAATATGTTTATTCGTGTCACATAGGTAAAAGTAAGTATGTACATGGTGTTATCAATAAAGTTATGTGTCGCTATGTGCAAGGCTACAAAATTACAAATAATGTTTACACATTAATTAGGCCAGGTTGTAGTTTTTTTTGGGATTAAATATAATGAGCACCAAAAAATACTTTGAGATCCTAAGCTACGTTACCAAAAAAAAAAAACTAAACACCAAAAAAATTGTATTCAAAGACCAAATATAGTAAATGATCACCAAATTTTGTGGCAAGAAGAGCAAAGCGAGCTCGGGATATTGGGCACCCCGACTCGGACAGGTTAGGTTCGAAGGGGATGGCGGGGTCTAGTGAGCGAGCGGAGCGAGCAAACTAAGACCCCGATATCCCCTTCGTGTTAGGTTACTTTAAACCCTGCAGAGAGAAATAGGAGCCCCGCGTAGCGGGGCTCCGTCGACTACGCCTTAGTTCGGAGCTGTGATTTTCAGGTTTTTAATTCTGGTGATCATTTACTATTTCTGGTGATCATTTACTATTTTAGGCAGTATAAAAATGTTTTTTAAGGTTATATTTACTATAAAAACAACTTTTATTACAGCTAATTACCTAATATTAAATCTTCAATAAAATGTACAATAAACAAAAACAAATTATAACAATACAAGAGTAGTAAGAATCTTACGAACTAAAGCTAATAATCAAGGAATAAAAGTATTAAAAATATAAAATTAAACAGTTTTCATTTTTCTTCAAGGAATTCATTTATAGAATAGTATGCTTTTTGAATTAGAATTTATGAAGGTTTTTTTTAAACGTATGAGGAGTATTTTGATACTCCTCACCTCCAAACGTATGAGGAGTATTTTGATACTCCTCAAAGGTTTAAAAATAAATTGCTGTTTCCTACAAAAATACAATACCTACACGCTCAAAATGTCGCGTTGTTGTCTCTTCTACCCTGTATAGATAGTCATTTGGTCGTTAATTTGAGACATCGAGCTATGGGAACAATCTTCTGGCTAGGCTGCGCTTGCCTTTTTGGTTTATTATTACATACAGACTTTTCTCTGTGCGTAAAGCAAGTTTACGTTGACTGGTTGTCAGACTTTCGGGCCACTAACTTCCTGTAACGACGGTCAGAGATCTATAAATGACAGCTGGAGTCAACAACGGGTTTACGTGATTTGAAAGTCGGAGACCTTTTGTGCCTCTGAAATCTCAGTATATACCATGGCCATCCCAAGAAAAACCTCGCCAAGCTTTGCTTAGCCTAGAAGATTGACCCTGAGCGTCTGTTATTGTTTTGCCATAAATCGCTCACAGCATCTTCAAATCAGAACTTCTATTTAACTCGATGTGACATATTAAGTCCGGGCACTGTTGTTTTTGCATCGGATTATGCTTTGCTAGCCAAACACAATAGGACTGTCAGTCTGAATCTGAACGTCTTAGAACAAATGGGTGTTAAAATATTGTGAACGAAGCCGAAAGGCGCTTGTGGTCCCCACCATAGCGATCGTTTTATTGCTCTGGAACATACATGGGAACCTTCTAGTTATGGAGATTTTGGAGGTTAAAGTTCCAACATTTTCATTTTTTTTTTATTATACAGGTTTTAAAGTTATAAGTTGACCCCCATACTATTTAATACAGCCATCAGCACAGTGCTTTAAGTGCGTTACATTAAGTCGTTCTTCTTACCGTAAAATGTGATTTTTCTTCCCCTAAAAAAGCCGTTACCTAGCAATAAGTTTAACGTAGTAGTAGCGGAGATATTAGGGGTCAAAGTTTCAACTTTTTGACAAGTGTTTTTTTAATCTAAGATTTTTATTTTAAACACCTGCACGACCCCCGTACTATTCAATCCGTTTTGAGTGAGTTACATTAAGTTCTACCACAAAACATGATTTTACACCCCCCAAAAAAAAGTCGTTTCCCAGCAATATTTTTTGCGTAAAGTTACTTAGTTTCATGTACAGAATGCTTGGTTGACGGCTTCGTGATGAGGTGATTTACACGGTGTATGACCACATGATCAGACACTGACGGTCCTATTGTGTTAGCAGGACACAGAATCTTTGCTGGCTGAAGACCACTGGTTGAGCTGGTCTCCTATTAAAGGATTGACCCATGATTACAGCGTTCCACCAAAACCGAAGGAGGTAAACAGAAAAGGTTAATCCTTGGCGAGGGACACTAAAACTCTGTATTGTGTCTTGTTCCCTGTATGTTGAGTCCTGTTGTTCGTCTTTTCAGTGTACTATACAGATTATACAAGGTTAAATTAAGTTAGCTGGCGAAACTCCGCAGAATTTCTATTTTTATTTTTCTATTTATTTTTTTCTAAACTGATATGAAAGATAACATCACGCCTGTAATCCCTGAAGAGTTAGGCAGAGGTGTCCCTAAAAGTACTCCCACTTTTTGTCAGTTATGTTTAAGTACTACTAAAAAGGGGCGAGCCTATTTCCATCAACCGAGCACAAATCCAGGCTCCGTGGCAAAAAAAAACTTGATGGCAACACCCAATACCACTTTGCAGGACCTGGCAATCGAACCGAAAACCCTCAGCAGTCGCGCTTTGGTCGTCTGATATTTGAAGTAACGGATATCTGCAGTATTTAACCCGAAAATCGTCATATTCGGATATCAACACGTCATATAGAAGATGCGGAGTTTCTCTAGCCAAGTAAATTTGACATGTATTGTATAGCTCGCATGTCTTCTCTTTCTTTTTAACCCCCGACCAAAAAAGAGGGGTGTTATCACCGTTCTGTCCTGCTCACAATGTTAATTTATTTGGTAGATAACTCCTGCGCCTGGGGAGATGGTGGCGGCGTTGTATCCGCTGGATAATAACTGGTACCGCGCGCGAGTGCTCTCCGTCACCAGGTCTAATCAAAGCGTCGAGGTAATGTTCAATAATACGTCATCATCTTACTCTTATTATTTCAATTTATCTTAGGTCGGTGCTACATAATTTTGACTCCTGTAACACATGTCTCACCTGCCACAGGAGTCAGGGTTTTAAATGGATATGTAAAACCTTGTTATTTATGTAGGTTCGAACTCAGACGGGATACAGAAAGCAAGCTTACTTTATATACGAAGAGAAGAAAGGTAAACTTACTTTCTGTACATTATTTTGTCGCCAATGCTTATAAAAGGGGTATATTTCGTGAGGAACCAAACAGGCATGTGTAAACCCGAGAAACCCGGACGCCACTTTGTGCCAAATAAATCTTTTTCTTGTATTTCTCTCTTTAAACCAATCGAGGCAGAAAAAGTAAATATTATCGAATATATACAAGATGTTGTTGTGCATCCTGGTCAAAATTCAGGATGTTGTCGCAAAAGACATAAATAATCAATATTGGCACCGTAATTTGGTGCCTAGTTAATTATTAAAAAACACTGTTCTTTTTTTTTGTTTGAATTTGTCAGTACTTCAGAATAACCCTCTTAAATGAGGAATGAGAAATTCTGGAATAAACGTTTGAGATTTTTTGTATGTGTGGAAGCGAGGTTAAAAGGCGAGGATCAGACGGACCGCGTTTAAAACACGGGTGTTTCACACTTACCGATTTCCATAAATAAGAAAAATAATAAAAATGACTCACCCATTTTATTATTGATTCGGGTGGAGAATCATTAGCATAGTTACCTCCTTTAATTTGACGACGATGCAAAACAACACCTTGTATATCACTTCCTCGATCCAGGTGATGTACGTAGACTACGGCACCACGCTGTGGGTGAAAGAGGACCAGCTCCGTTTACTGGAGCCGCGACACGTAACGCTGCCGATGCAGGCGCTGCGTTGTGTGCTGGCTGGCGTGCGCGCCTGCAGCAACAGCAGCCAGCAGTGGGCGCAGGCTAAGAAGGCGCTCAAGGATATGGCGTTAGATAAGGAACTGCATATACATGTCATGTGAGTGACGTTACAAACTTGTTGTCGATTTGATCGGTGGCTATTCACTGTGAAGGAAGGCAGAATGTGTTGATAAATAAAAAACTAATTTAATAATTCGTCATTATTCAGTAGTTAAGAGGGCTATTACAATTTTTCTTGTATTTGAGTGTTGTTAAGGTTTTTACTAATGTATGTACAGAAGTTGAAATATTTATTTACAAGGCTCCCTAGAGGAATAATCAAACTTTCTTGGGCATATTTTTGTTTTAATTTTGTGGCCATACCTAAACCGTAAAAACACATCAAAACTAGGGAGTTCTAATGTGTTTTTACGGTTTTAAACCTTAAAAATCATTCCAATACAAGAAAATTTATAATAGCCCTCTTAAATACTGGTATTTTTGCTAACTAATTTTGTCAAGAGACGATACGTTTGTATGGAGAAAAGCCCACTAGAGTCCCCTCTTAATTTCTCCATTTTTTCCAATTTACGTGTTTGCACAATTCATCATCGTCCTGCCCTTGTCCCGTGTCGTGTTGCCCTTGTCTTCCATTCTCCTCTGTAAACCGTCACGCAATCATTTACACCTTTTTCTTTCATATCATTCCTCACACAATCCTATCATCGTTTCCTTGGTCCATGTCCACAATAGGGGTGAAGACTGGGTAAAGAAAACGAAATTCTATTTTATCCGTCAGACAGGTAATACAAAAATATTAGGCACGTATTTTTTGTTTTATCAAAAAATTACTTAGTTAATACTCATTAAAGTTGGAGAGTGGGGGCTTACTACGTCACAAGTAGGTATAAAAATGACCTACAAGTGACGTCATGCGCCATTTCAACATAATATATCCGAAAATTTATGACCACGTGAAAAAAGAAAAATACGTGTCCAATACTTTTTAATAATCTACCCGACAAATAAATTTAAAAAAAGAGTGATTATCCCCTATTGACTAACTGATTATTTGACTACTTTTTAATACTTGGATATAACTCATTTCCAGCTCCCGAGACTACGACGAGATAACAGTAGAACTGTTTGACGAGGAAGGCTACAGCATACCGGAGCTGCTAGCAGCCAACGGCATGGTAAAGCTGACCGAGTACAACATTGTCGATGACTCTGCCGTCACCAAGAAGATAGTCGTGCCCTAGATCAGTGTCTATGGCTTAGGCATAAGAATACCTTTTTTATATTATGAAGTACAGCGCGAAGCCGTAAATGTATGGTGAAATTATATTAGCTACTAAAACAGGCGTAAATCTTAACTTGATAATCAGGGATCGGAACAGGTAGAGTATATTTGCCTAAACTTCGAGCAGGTAAATAACATGTGGATAATACCTCCGCATAAAATCACGGAATGATTTTTAAGTACTGAAATAAAACTTTTAAATCAGAGTAAATACCATAAATAATTTAATTTTAATATTTTTTTAATTTTAATTAAACCTCCTCGAAGTTAAGGTAAGGTAAGTTAAATATACTCTACCTATTCCGATCCCTGATGTTAATATACTGATTTTCTCAACTCATACTTAAAGTCCCGTATTACGGAACGTCACTCAAGAATTAAGCATTTGTAATACAATCACGTTCTGTAATACTGGCCTACCAAAGACTTTAACCTACTCTAGTACACATCTAGCTTTAGAAAAGCTTGACTTTGTACCACGGCGCTCACTGATGAACGCGAACTGGTGAACACGGTAGTACAGCATCCAATCTGACACTCATACCATTGTGGCTGCCTTTTCACTCCATGTCTTACACTTACAAAAGCCAGTACTTTATAGTTTTCAGGATTTATGGTAGAAGTGAAAGAGTTTGGTCCTACAAAATAAGTATGACCCATGACACAATATCGAATACATATAATCTAGCACAGAAGTGTATGTATAGACAAAACTACCTCTACATGAATATGAACGTGCCTTTTGTTCTTCTAGAGGACGAGTTTATTATCAAGCATAATGATTATAGTTTTAAACTAAAATCTCATTATTACAGGGTTGAACGAACACCAACGTACATACAAACGCTTACCACTATTCAGTATTTTGAACACACCCCACATAGAAATTTTTCATCTGTACTTTTGAAGGGAAAACTTCTTTAGCGGCGTTGTGCACTTTTGTGATGGGTAAAAAATGTTACAACTCGCGTCAAGTCCCGTATGTTGCGAAGGAATTTGAACTTTATGACATCTGTCATTGAGTTTGGGTTTCCAGAAATGGAAAGTTCGTAAGACGGATTGACATTGGGTTACGAAGGAATTTGAACTTTATGACATCTGTCTTTTTGAGCTTGGGTTTCCAAAACTGGATAATTATCTTATGCACAAACAAAACCTTTGGTTTCTCCAAACAGGTAAAATTCGTAAGACGGATTGGAATAGTTCTGAAGTGTTAAATTTTTAATGTAATATAAATTGTCATGTATCAGCCATTCCATACATTTTGACCGTGTGGTGTACTTTTGTATGAAACAGCTGTTTTGTTTTACCGATGAAAAATTTATTTACGGGAGAGTTCTAAATGATGTACTGAATACTTGGTAAGCCTTTGTGCGTGTGTCGCTGCCACCCTGTATATGCCTAAACTCACAAGTGTGTAATATTGTGATATACATACAAGAGTTTTTTGGACATTTCTAGCTTGTAATATTGCCACACGATGTGACAGGCCTAAGTCAAACTTATGCCTTTTGCCGTTCGTTCGCAGTTTTTTTACCGCAAAAATAAACCTTATGACAAAGGGAATAAAAGTCGCTGCGATGCAAAATAAGAGGTAAAATAATAATACAGTACTCCTAGATTTACTGAGTATTGAATTGACGCACAAATTTTCTAAAATATAAGATTGGATTTTTAATTTCGTGTTTTGATCATTTTATTTGTGTTTTCACCTTTTGGAATGTTCTAAGAATGGGTGTATATTTGTGATTTAATGAATATAAATACATATATAAGAGTACAAGCAGCCCCCGGTATAATAAACAAAGAGTGTTTGGGTGTGGAAATAAAAGTACTATACAACGTGGAATAGACATCGACCCTAAAACGATAACTGCGTACTCAGTACATTATTATGAGCCCCCCCCCAAATATATATTTATCATCGGTTATTTTGAAATAAATAGCTGTGCCATGCATTTTGACCATGTAGTACGTATTGCAGCTTTGTAGAAAACATCAGTCTCAGAAATGAGGTACTGAGTACATGGTAATCTTAACCGTATACATACAGACATTGCGAGGCATGCGCCGCGATGGCGAGGCATGTGTTACGCACGTGCGAGGCCGAGCCAACGTATGGCCGGGGCATTCGTTGTGCGCCGTTCGTGGCGCATGCCTCGCAAAGTCTGTATCCTTTAAACGCGTCGGTGTTCGTTGCACCCTGTATAAACGTGTTGAGTTGAGAGATTGTATAGGGGGCTGAGAAATGATGTGATAATACTGACGAACTTTCTATGAGCTTGTGTTAGACACGGCATACATTAGGTATATTAAAGTCGATAGCCGTTTATATTTTAGGTTTCTATTAGCTATTGTGTACAATATCTCTCGAATCATGGCAGGCTGTACTGTCTCGAATATAATTCAATGTTATGTAGTTATTGTTAAATATTTATTACTTAAATTTGTGCACAAAATTACATGTATACACGGCGACACATCAAACAATACAGTTCCAATATAACATGGCCTCGCTTTGTATACAATTCCAGTAAAATGGGAGATCCGCATAAACTGGTTTGTATATCTTGGATGGACGTCGTGCTTATCTATACATGTAGGCGCAGTCTATTTAACTTTGTTAACAGCAATCAAGATTTTTTAAAGATTAATATTTTGTGCTCAAACCGCGATCAAAGCTTTTAGTTCTTTCGCGTAAGGTATTTGAACTATTTAAATTAATTAAATAATGTTTCACAATCATAAGCGTTTCCTTATATTCTATTCTTTTGCGTGTCGATGACTATCTAAATTGAGTCAGCCCTAAAATATCAGTCAACGCCGATGATGCAGATTTTTAGGCAGGCGATGATGCGTGGTGTATTCGCCAAGATTTTATAAAAAATCTGTGATTAGGATTACTATCGGCACTAAGTACATCTTGCATTGTATAGACTGCATAATTTTGTACTTTGACATTCCATGATATATTCATTTTTTTTTCCATTTAAATTGCAATATAACCATTTTTAACTAGCAAATTAAATAGATGGCTACAGCTGATTTATAAAATGTTAAGAGTATGTATAATGACGTTTTTGTCGCTGCTTCTCGAGAGTTAATATTTACTTAGCAAAATACAATTTGAACCTACTATTTGAAATACCTACATAATGTATTTTTAACGATTTATATAGATGTTATATTTATAGTGTACTTAGCCAGCTGCCTATGACACCTGCCAATCATTTTAAGCATTCTTAAGGTGCTCCCTAGCCTGGAGCGTTTGCCTGTAATACAAATAAAAAGTCGATTTTGTACAAAAACAAGTGATTGTTACAAATTGTATCGTTACAGTTAGCTCGGTTCTCCTCCCTCATTGTTGTAACGCTCGACTCTGTAACGTTACATTACAGTCGTATGCTCCAAGTGAGGGAGCACCTTTATATAAATATTTTATTTTAGGCGCTTCCTCACCGGAGGATTCGCTTGTAATGTAACAATCTATGATTCGGTTTTGTACAGAAACTACTTGTTACAAGTAAAATTGTTACAGATTGCGCACTGTAATGCTCGGTTCTCATCACTCAGCGATATAATGCTCAAATCTGAACGGATCGTATTAGATTACATGCGAATGCTCGCGAAGGCGGTAAAATCTAAATGTTAGTTTTTTAAATATTTTAAGTATATTGTTTAACAGATTCCTATTTTAGTGATATTAATTGTTTTAAAATAGTATTTTTCTATTGTACAAAGCTCAACTGTTGTATGATCCTTCTAGATTAGAATCGTAAACGGAAAATTTTGCGGGGATGGATGTATATAAATGTATTTCTATATTTTTCACGCTAAAACGAATAAACGGATTTTGATGAAACTTAACTCCAGCAAAATAGCTTACACAGCAGAATAACACACCATTTAGATAATGTGTCAAGTTGGAAAAAATCCTGCCATTCGAGAGCTATCTTGGCGGGCGTTGCATAAGGTCTAGCGGCCTACTGTGACACCTTAAAGCAGTATTATTTTAATCTTATTCTAAAGTGGAAAAGAGATGGCGCTAGACATCCTGTATAGCTGTGTCTCTTTCCCACAATGCAATGACAGTAAAATAATACTGCTTTAGGGTCAGTTCACACCGAGACGCGACGCGACACGACGATACTTGAAGAGGCCAGTGATTTCGCACCGCGTCGCTCTATGCCGCGAGGCGCAACGCTGCATGGCCCAACGTATTCTGATTTCTACTGAAATCTACCTCACGAGGCCGCTCGACGCAGCGCGACGCCGCGCTGCGTCGCTCTACGCCGCGAGGCGTCGCGCGGCGCAGCGCTGCGTGGCGCAACGTATTCTGAATTCTCACAACGAAATGTGTATCTTTTCGTGTAGAAAATAAAGTTATATTTTGAATCGCTCTTTATAAGTGTGCGCGCAGCGTCACGTCGCGTCGCGTCGCGGTGTGAACTGACCCTTAAGAAGTCATGGTGACCTCACCGGACTCTACCAAAGCAGAGAAGAGCGGAGCGGAGAGGAGCTATGCGAGATTCGACCAATCACAGGAGAGACGAGACGCGATGTAGATTTTAAGCTATGTGATTGGTCGGTTTCCGTACGTCTCGTCTCCTCTCCGCTCCGCACGTCCAGTGTCCACGTTCCCGTCCTAATTTTCAAACATAACGAAAAATTTGATTTTACGCGGGCTTAGTCGCGTTTGGAACTTAGTTTAAAATAAAGCTTTATACAATTATTATTAACATTGTTTTATTTTTTGGGATACGTACCTACCGAGCGGAAACCTGTGTCTGCTCTACATCCCTAAGAATTTAAGAAAAATGCAGAATACTGTTATAAGAGTTTTATTTCAACGAATCGACGCAAAAGAACCACTCCATAGCCCCCGCGTTAAGGCACTTCACTCCGCATATTATTTTCTAATACAAATGAAACGGTATCGACAATCAGTGAAGCTAACACTCACCACAATGGGTCAAACAGTTCGATGTGCCATATCCAAACCAAAACAGATTCAGATTGAGATTCTAGGTAACTAGGGAAAACAGTTTCAGATAGAGATTCTAGGCATAAATCCAGAGAGATCTTGATACACCTTTTCTTAACCCTTCACGAATTACAGGCGTCATTGAGTTAATTTGCCCATAGTATTCAGGGCCAAAATATAAACTGGCATATCGCGCCTATAAAATCTGTGAGAGTTCAGCCCATACTTCCAAAATGGGTATCTATACCAGAATTGAGTAGGCTCCCCTAAAAATAGGCTTTACTATTTTATTCAGACATTTCTTGTAGTTTGAATCTTCAAAATCAGCCCTTGGAGATATGCCCTTTTTATCTTGTATTATGAACCTGACATCACACAACCCACAGGGGGGCCCATTAATACTTGAATATACATAGAAAACAGATTGATTAACTATTACTATTTGGTATACAGTCATAATTATACAGGGTGAGAAGGACATCCACGCATAAACGGTTACCACATTGTCAGTACATCATTCTGAACACTCACTTAGAAATTTTTCTATTTTTGCCATTTCCTACAAACGCGGAAGAAGTGAATTTCGTAATACTACACGCATGCGTTCGAGTGCCACGCATTCACTCTCGTTATTTTATTGAGCTTCTAAATAATATTTTGTTCTTTTCTTGTTGTATTACATAAGTTTATCGAGGTTATTCTACTCATGGAAATTGAGCGAAGGCTGGTCACACCGAAGAGTCGAATGCATGACTGTTTGCACGCCATCTTGCGTACCTAGTAGAACTATGTAGTCACAAATCTTGTAATACTGCCATCTCTTAGTGATTTTAGAAAATATTCCCCCTCCATGGTAGCCTTAAACTTGCTGGAAGTCGCATAAGAAGTTTCACTTCAAAAAGCAATACCTACATCATCAAAATGTATGGAACAGCGGATTGTTTCTTTAATTACTGATGAAAAATGTATGAACTGAACGTGTGGTAAACATTTGTGCATCAGTGTTGTTTCCACCCTGTATACTACCTAATTCTTATAAGACTACAAATAAATATCAATAGGTACATGAAATACTTAGTTACTATAGTTAATATTGTATGATTATAATTATAATAAACATTGAACACTCCAGGCGAAAACGATTGTAAAACTACATGCATGAATATTATGATCCTAATTAGAAGATCCTATGAAGAATTTTATTAAATGTCAAGAAAAACCTGATTTAACTGACTAGTAAATTGATCACTGGGAGCAAAATATTCTCACTTTCCATTCTCCTTTACATTGGGCGGAGTTCAAAGTTGATTCATAAGTCATTTGATTTCTAATGCAGCCAGAAAAAGCCTGCATTATTTCCTTTGATAATATTTAAAAATGGATATAAATACAAGATGAATGACTAGACACCTTATTGCTAGCTGCCCAAGCTACATGTACAGCAAACTAGCATTATATATTTTGGCAAATTGAAACTGTATATATCAGCAGAATACATGGTAAAGCACAATGATTATATGGTTTTATACTAAAGTTTAAACATCAGTAATAAACAGTTTAGGTAATTCAGATTCTAAACGAATAACCCTTACTAAGGAGGTTAGGCTCCAGTTATCATAGGGATTTGAACTCTTTGGTGTGTACTCAGGAGCCACAAAGGTACTGTAGTATGATATTAGTTCATGAGACTGATCTCCATCCAAGTCTGCAATCATCAAAGACTTCTCCTGGTATTCTAAGTCAGGCTGGCAAAGTGGAAGTGGAGTTTTGCTTTCTATAGGTCCTCGCACACATATCTGCACAATGTCTGTCTGGCTAATGTTCACATTGTGGGTCTGCAGCTTGTCAAATAATACCAGAACTATCCTCTCCGAAATGTCATGAACTGTAAAGTTAGTATACTTGATGAAAGCCGATATAGAAGCAACATCTATTGTGGACCGATAGAACATGTCATTGATGTTCTTTGGACTCTGGTTCTGAACATTGTATCTGACTTCGTCAATTTTAAGTGCACCCTTTGCCAGGTGTGCACTGTTCCACTGTCATAATTTTAACACAAACCCTCGTATAGAGTTTGCAAAGGCAAAAGAGCTGGGCCGCATAGCATAAACATTGTTGGCAGTGTACTCCCAGCTAACATTAGTTGTGCCATTCCTTTCCAACATTAGTTTGAGATAGACTCGGCAAGAATTAGGGCATTCTCCTGAATTTTCTACTTTCAATTTTCCTGGACCATTTGTGAATGTTTCTATTGTGTTCCCAATATTCTTTTTCATGCTTATATTGATTCTTTTAAGGACTGTAGGTGGAGGCTGGTTATGATTGATAGGTAGATCCTTCTTTAGCATTTTCTTTAATACTGTAAATGATATGAGTCTCACAGCTTCTGTTGTGCCATTCTTACAAATGTATGTGACTGTGTCCATCTCTGCTAGAAGTTTTACAGACAGGCAATCGTCAATAGGAATTGGTTCAGCCATAATAGTCCCTGTTGCACCAGATATCATTAATAAAGAGTTATGATTTGTGCTTGGATACACAGTGGCAACAGTCAGCAAGTCATTGACTTTGTCATCATTCATGTCTTTCACCATAACAGGGAAATCTATAGCTACTACTTTGTTCAAGTCCTTGCCTTGCTTGTGTATGTGCCAGTAGTATGTTCCGGATACAGAGTCTAAAGCTGCCAGTAATCCCTCTGTACCCGACACAATGCAGTCCTTCTGCTTGTCCCGGTTTACATCCAGTAGATGACAATTAATATCAGTTGGTATCCTACTCTCTCTGGTGAACCAGCCAACCTTTCCAGAATTGCCTACAATAAGGACTACGCCATTTACATTGTCACTGCTGCTTTTAGGTTCTAGTCTCATGTGATTGCCACGGTATATGAATATCAAGTTCTTTGTGTTTGGTATAGCACCATCGACAACTTGCACGGCTCCCGACAGTTCCATTTCGTTGTAAGGTAATTCCCAGCTGGTCGTCCTATCTTGCCATTCGTTAGCAGCACAGCTGCCGACTTCAGAACAAGGTATACCCCACATAAATATCACGACGGTGAATATGCACATTACTATCGAGGCGATGAATGCACACCGGCGCGGGAAAGACATCTTCGTGGAGATATCGGATTGCAAGAAGCTTACGTTGTCCATTGTGCTTTCCACCGTGTTCACGTTCGTGTTGAACTCATCCATGTCACTTATGCTGTAGTTTTTCGACGATTGTAAGCCACTGTTGAAGTCCAAGTTGTTGCAACTGTCCGTAGTTTTGATATGCATAGCATTTTCTAGTTTTTCGTCCTCGGATTCAGAGTCGGACAGGATTTGTTTCAGCGGTGCATAAAAGCCGCCATTCCCATTAGCCGACATGACGAAGGTCCAAAATTATTTAATTTCACATTTTATTTCTAGAAATTAATGACGTTTCATGGATAATTATGAAAATACAAGTTCAATCAATAAACAATAACCCAAAATCACTTGTGCGTTTCGTTTCATTTGACATTCGTTTTATTTGACATTTTTGTCCCTCCCCGTTCATTCATTGAGCGAACAGATCATTGCAAACAATGAAACAAAGAGGATGCGTTTCGGACGGGTGCGTTCCCGCGTGAAAAATATTTGATTAATTCAAGAATATTATTGATGTGCAGAATAAAACATGACTTGCGACCATGTAATTCCAGGACAGTAAAAGCCTTTATTTAAATAATATTGTACGTACATAGAAGCTGTTGGTGAGCCTATAAATAAATAAATGACTGACTAAAACATGCATCCAACTCCCGACAACAAGTATGATGACAAAATGAAACTACCCGCCTAAGAGAATTTTAATATTTGTTTAGCTTTTGTTATAGTGTTCTACTATATAAGTTTTCCTCCTCCAGCCAGCTCGTCGAGCCTGCCCTCCCTAGGCGACGCCCATTTAGCATGGGAATAGTATACCCAGTATGGGCATTGCAAGAAGCTTCCTTTTTGTGTCTGAGGCGCGTTTTTCTGCGTCCCGATTTGCAACCCTATTGGATTTTCGTATGATCGATCAATAAAAGACTGAGGCTGAAATAAATTAGAAGTCACTAGGCCTCTTCGTTGAAAAAATCGATCATGTCGGAAGATGTTTTAGTCTTAAAATTGCATTAATTGAAATTTTGTCTTCCCGTTTGCTATGTTATTTTCTCTTACGTGTAAAGATACGTTGAGTGCTGAAAAATAAAAAGGCACTTGTAAAAAATTTTCGAGCTTTCTCTGCTCGTTCTTGTAGCCTAGTCTAACATCAATTTTGAGATCGTCTAAAAGTCGACTGTCGAGATTATCTTAGTTCGTATTACTTCATATACGTCGATCAAGCAATTCCTAGTCCAGCCCCTAGTTTGTAGGCCCACGACTTGTAGGCCTATGTGGAAATCCAACATATCGGTAGATTAAATGTTTAAATCACAAATTATTATCTAAAAGCCAATGACCAGAATCTACATTTGTATTTGTTTATTATTATTGGGTTCGGAGTAGGGCGCTTAGGGAGCGTTCAAGTATTACGTAACGCAATTTTTGGAGATTTTTGAACCCCCCTCCCCCCATGTAACGCGCCGTAACGTTTTTATGAACCCCCCCCTCCCCCTAGTAAAATATTACGTAACCACCACCATGTGACCGTTTTTACCTGCGTAAAGTACCGGAAAGTAGCATGCTTTAGATTTGGAGTTAAAAAAATTTATTAAAAATGATTCACTATCCTGTAAAGCAAGCAAGAAATTTTGTGAAGGTAAAAATAAAATCAAGTGGTCATTCCATTTGACATTTTGAGAAAAAAAAACCGTTTTAAAAAATTCGTGACAAAAATAATCTCTACGCGACCGTTCTGAAGGGTTAAAACAATGTTACACGCGTAATGCAAATGTCCCTTCCGCCCCTGTAACGCATCGTAACGTTTCAGAATACCCCCCCCCCCTTTTTAATCAACGAAAAAAAAGGAGGAGGTTCTCAATCCGAGGCCTATAGTTTTTGTTGCTCGTTTAACAAGGCACCCATCTTGTTCTATAACTTAGTGTTTCTCAACTTTTCTTATACAAGTCACCCGTCTTGACCTATACCTACCAAGGGAGGGTTGCTTAACTTTTCTTAGAGAGGTCACCACCATCTTGCTCTATAAAAATTGGGCAGTGTTGCTTAACAGGACGGATCACCCATCTTGTAAGTGGCCCCATTTTTTGTAAGAGGGTATACTTACCTAGCATTTAGTCCCCATTTAAATTACACCCATAAGTGGCTGTAGACTCTCGCCGAGATACTGTAAGGCAGGGCAAGTGCGAGAGTGTACAGCCACCATTAGGGTCAATTCACACGCGTACCACAACCACACCACAGCCACAACCACACCACAACGACGCCATATGGTCGGGCGTATATTTTGTATTGAAAATGATTATTACAATTTACACGTACCTCATTTTGCCGTTGTTATCAACCACCTGTGTAATACGGCCACATCGCAACCACATCGCGACGGCAACGCCACCACCGGCGGCGGCACCGCGGCCACATCGCCACGACATGACGTCATCAACAGCGCGCGCCTAGCTGGCGCCTACGCTCCCCCCTTTTATTCTGCGTTGTACTGAGTTGCCGCGTGGTTGTGCGAAAAACTAAAATGTCCGACTCCGAGACTTTTGACACGGATATGTTTATTGAGGAGATTCGCAATTTGCCATGCATTTGGGATCAAAGGACAGAGGAGTATTCCAATCGCATATTAAAAAACAAAGCACGGGAAAACCTTTGCATGAAGTAACTGCACATGACCACGTGTTTACCACATCGCAACGACAGCGACAGCGCAACCTCATCGACATTTTGTCGGTACCACAACGCAACTACAAAAAGCCGCTGCGACACTATTCACACGTAACCACAGCTTGACCAAATTTTGTTACGAAAACGCTGCGACGTGGTGTGGTTGTGGTACGTGTGAATTGACCCTTAGGCTCCCCTAACTCAAAGCTCCTTTTTATTACTATCAAGACTAGCAGCTAGCTAGTATGTATGCTCTGCGAGTAGATTTAGTTTCCAGCATGGTGCTGGTGGTATCTACTCTCTAAGCACGAAATCCTTAGTTTTGTCCTGAGTTACGGTCGTTTCCTACTCCGTATCACTCATCTGCCTAGCCTTTTCCCAAACTATCTTGGGATCGGCTTCCAGTCTAACCGGATGTAGCTGAGTACCAGTATTTTACATGAAGCGACTGCCTAACTGACCTCCACATCCCAGTAACTGGATAATACGATACCCCTTGGTAAGACTGGATGTCAGACTTTGACTACTCCGTATCACTAACGGATATAAAAATCGTTCGGGGCCCCAACTAAAAATGAATGACGACACGATTGGACGTAAGAATTCTTTGATTAGACGGTTGTCTTATCCTAACTCCCGATGTGTTTTCGTAACTCGAGAAGCCAAAAATATTAGAGTAGGGTTCACGGACGAACCCGTATTTTCATTTACGGACTTAGAGTAGGCCCCCAGGACGCAATACATGGGGCATTGTAGTTGATTGTAGCCGTTTATATTGAGGAAGGGATACTCGCGGGACAGGGTCTTGCTTATAAATGAAATGCAAAGCTATAGGCAGAATGTATATTTTGTTTTGTATATAAATTATTTGCAGTTCTTTCAATACATTAGTATACAAACATTTAAACACAAGTATTTTCTATTATGTCACACTTATTTAATTGGTGCTTTCCCCTTACAGAATGGTACAAAAATAACTCCGTTTCAAAGAAGACTATTGATTATATTAAACAGACACCTGACAAGTAATAACTACAAATTATTTAAAATAATTTTGAGGCTCATTACGTTATTTTAATGACGCGTATTTTACTAATAAAACATATTCAAGAAGCTTATGTTTACTCTAATTGAGATTATTCAAGGTACATACATGATCTATCCTATATTAGTGAACGTCACTAGCCGAACTTTCCACCGCACGCTAAAGTGCTTGATTGCGCGAAACTTTGCATTAGCGAATCCGCACTCAGTAGTACGCACGGAGACCAATAACCAAGCAATACAAAACCAGTTTATGCGGAGCTTGGTGTGTCGCCGTGTGTACATCATATATTTGGGTGACTGTTAATTAGTGACCGATAATTAAACACATGATTGTATTCATAACAACAAACAACTTCCCAAAAAAACTTTTTTTATATACTCATTCACTTTTATCACAATAACACAACTGACAACAGTCATATGAAATTCAGGGCTGCGACCTATGCAGGTGCTCTATCTACCCACTGTGGCACGATACGATAGTTATGAGATAGAACGGCGTCACGCGGCTAACAGCTGATAGGTACAGACGCACGGGCGCGCGAATTTCATATGGCTGTTGAGTTATTGTGATTAAACAGAATGAGTATAAAAAAAAATGTTTATTTGGGATAGTTCTTTGTTATCATGTGTTTAAGTATCGGTCACTAGTTACCAGTCACCCTATATTTCAAGATGTCCAATAATTTAGTTGAAAGTTACTAAGTTTCACGCAAACAAGGCACTAATGATACACACCAAACCATTACATGGTTTACAACCTGTGCCGAAAATATATTCATACTTTCTCAATACTTATTAAAATAAGGAAATAAATAGAAAAATAAAACAAGAATTATGTACATGTTCAGCCTCAAAAATTCTTCCATTTGAATTAAATGTGACAAAGTAAATTCTCAATTATGGTTCATTATTATTTTAATGGCACTTTTTTTTATAACTATGCGTTCTGTGTGTGCCCAGACTGCTGCGGCGTGAAGAGATACGTGTCTAAACCAAACATGGATAGGAACAAGAAAACTAATAATTATAATGTAAGGTTGATGAATAATTCTAACTTAACCAAGAATAAATAAATAAAAATATAGCTCTATTAATTAATGTGATGACTTCCTAAGACGATGGACAAGAATAGGCATTAGTGAACAATTTGCTACAATAATAATATCAGCAGGGGATCGTTAGCGCAGTGTCGGCGACGACTGCTCAGTACAGACCTAGCGCGGCACCGCAGGGAATACGATGGAGATACATTAACAGAACAGTATACAGGCAACTATTACACAAACAATAGTTGAAGTTCAAGGAATCAGTCTTGCATTATTTTCTCAAAACATCTTTATATACAGACACAGAATAATTGGCTTAATAAAAATAATCTGCGTAAACATTTCACTAAATACCATAGTTGAGTCCCATATTCAATACTTACAAATAATACAGTTAACATTATTAATTTAACTATTCATAAATTATTTCGTTAGTCGGTATTAAAAGGATCCGGCCCTTTCTAGCAACCTGTACTAGACATTACAATGCGTATTAATTTGTACAAATAAGATTATAATATTATGATAATGCAAACACGAAGTCCACCTTAGGAATCTAGCAGCTCAGTACGTCGACCCGTCCGCCACCCAATCATAGGAATCAATCTACAATCAGCCGGAGCGATGATCACTCTCAATCCATAATAACTAATATCTTCACTAGGCGTCGTTCAGATTGGACTAAATAAATTACTAAGATTAAATAATTCGGAGCGTTAGATCGAGTAGGGATATTCACCGAGATAGTCTATTAATGTGGAAGGTAGTGGAAGCAGCCTGTGTTTGGGGGCGCACCATAGTTTTGGCGTGAGGGGGTTGGAGTCGAGGGCTTTGTGTACGGCGAGGCGCGCGGCGTGCAGCAGTGAGGGCGGTTCCTTGCGGAGTGGTGCGCTCAGCATGACCGGCGAGTGCGGGCAGCCCTCGCGGTCCACCCACACCGTGCCGGCCGCGCCGCGCTCTCCCACGCGCGCGTAGTGCTGCACTAGCTCCACCACGCAGCGGAAGCGCGGCATGTACCTCGCTAGAGGCCTGTCGCAGTCTAACCTGTGAACAAATCACACAACATTAGCAACTGACATTGTTGTGCCTTACATGATAGTGTATTCTGTAGTGGTTTTAATTTTGTAGAAGATAAATTTTAATGTAGCTTGTTGGTTATCCTACTAATATTATAAAGTTTGTGAGGATGGATGGATGTATGTTTGTTACTCTTTCACGCAAAAACTACTGAATGGATCTGGAGGAAATATGGTACAGGGATAGATAATAGTCTGGAATAGTACATAGGATACTTTTTATCCCGGTAGTATAGTTCCATGGGATATCTACCTAACTCAACACACGCAAAGCCTAGAGCATAAACAGGTCCCAAATAAATAGTCCTGTCAGTCAATGGATTTCAATATTCAATTTTACGTGCATCTTACGAAATCTTGACTTGAGATACCAATTTAAGATGAATACGGAAAAAATGAGCATTGATTTTAATCGTCATGGTTAGCAGAACAAATTGGCCAAAAAAGTTCCGATAAAAAATGTGACAATAAAATTAAGGAAAACGACGAGAGCTGAGTCAACAGTGGCACAAGTAGCTTCAAATCGAATTACTGTGAACTTGTGACGTAACGCGTTTTACGTTATGATGACGCAACGATACAGTAGTCAGGCAGAATAATGGAATACTTGAGCTCCCATTGCGTTAATATTTCCCAATTATTCATTTAATTATAAATTCCGGATACATCGTTTTATATGACGTGTTTAGGTAAATTGTTCGTTGAATATTGACTCATCAATATCACTTTCCAATTTTCCGAATTCATTAGCTACCTACTAACATGTACATTTAATGACAAATAAACTTATTTGGAATTATGAACCTTAATTGTATCGTATGTGGTTCAGTTTCCATTGATAGCCATACACGTTTATCAATTACATTTTTCGACAGTATAAAACGAACTTATCTGCTATCTACTTATGGTCGACTTTTGTCTATATTGTTTCATCTTATATCTTTACTGTCACACATGTACGCTCAGCACCTATCAAGCTATATAAAACCAGTGAATGAGGATCTCTCATTGTATTGGAAATCTATACACAGCGAGGCCAAGTGGTACTGGAAATTATAGCTTGATGTGTCGCCTTGTGTACGTAATTCAACAAAAAGTTCGGCTTACCTAAAGAAACCTTGTTCGTAGTGTAGCCTGACAGATGTGGGCCCTCGCTCCGTCTGTACTGACAGTGAGAATATAAAGTTCCTATCGCCGGAGTCCCGGATCACGAACGCGCCAACACTCGCGTCTTTTAGAACTGTTCGGGCACCCTGCAAAGAAAGAGTAACTTTATAAAATTATGTGAAGTGATTTATAGACACTTTACAGTCAAAACAAATTAAATTAGGTACCTAAAATTTCCCATACAAGGTAATGTGTATGATTCAAAGAAATTGATAATCTAATAAAAAGGTCTACTACTCAATTAAAAACAGCTAGATAAGGACCTATTATTCTCATTCTATATGTTATAATTATAAAAGTTGCAATACACAAGTCATTGACCTATATTTTACAGTGATTAAGATTTCTGAACTTCAACCTTATTTTGTTTTTGATTAAGTACCTATTTGATTAATGCACCACAAGACGACTTCATAAAAACGAACAGTTATTTCAAGGAGAAAAAACCAATTCGTGAAGTACCTACCTATGTAAATTTATTATTACATTGTACCAAACTCGTCAATCAAGTAGTATACCATAGAATACCATAAATGTTTAAGCCATTATCTGTCATTCATACTATTTATGGAAAACTGAATTATAAACTTAACATAATTACGATAAAAAATCTGCTTAAAGTTTTACCATCTAGAAAACTTGTCAAGGAAGGATAAACTTAGATTTTGCGGTATTACAAATTTAGAAATCAGACTTGTATAATTTGCAATTGTAACTTTAGTTCGCAAAAATGCCAAGAGATGGCGCTAAGATGCAGAAAAATACACACCAGCCAGTCCAAACTGCCGTAGTACCAGCCTGACAGCCGTAGGGCTCTCAAGGTGTCCGCTAGCCGTCTCAGCTCATCATTGTATGGTGAGGGTATGAGGGGTGACAGCGGTGCTGTGAGAGGTGAGTGTGGCAAGTATGTTGGCTGGACCGTGAAGGGGGGTGGCGTGTGGGCAGCGTGGCACTTGCCAGCGCTGGGTGCCAGGGACACCCGCAGCTCGTGCCTGCAGTTGGGGCAGCATGCTACTCCCGTGGACCAACTACTCAGCGGCACCGCCACTTCCACACAGGCATCTGTAAAGATGGAGAATCTTCGTTAGGATATTTGTTTCACAATACAATCCATGGGACGGTATCATTTTCCAGTATTAGTTATCTTGCATTAGTTTCTAAGGAAATGAGATTTAAGATAAGATGAAGTTACAATTTCCTCAATGAAAGATCTCTTCCATTTTGAAAAACGTAGTGATAACACCTCCAAACATGCATTTTAATCTGCCATTAGTGTTATTTTTAGCCTTTAATTGGAACTACATTCATAAAAGGTGAATGGACAAGATTGTGATCAGTTACTGATTACAGACAATGAAACAGATATGGTGGACATGGTTTTACATGTTGGAGGTATTAAATTCTATGGAACTAGTTATTTTTGATAGATTGAAAGACTGACAGTGGAAATCAATAGATTTTTTGTTGCTTAATGTAACTTTTAGATCGTTTTTTTTTTATACATTATGAATATTGTAACATTTTTGCAAATAGAAAACAATGAAAGAAATCAGAAAAGGTTATTCTTTGTTGTTGTTAATTAATCATGCCATGGTTGAATAAATTAAATGTAATCAAAGTAAGTTCTTAATTCAAAACCTAATTTATATGAATGACAGTAAACATTTATAATCAGCAGCCTCATTAAAAACAACACATGTGAGGTATTCAATGTATAGGTTTTGATATATTGTAATAAATCTTTTTAATTAACAAAAGTGCCTTCAAATCAGTATATTTTCATGGTAAATATGGATTTTTCCTATGAAACTCTCTGCTTATAACAGTGCTGACATATTTGCTCTTTTATCACACTATTTTTAGATACATATTGCTGATAAGGAGGCTGTGTGAATTGTGCTAATCAAACAATGTATGAACCACATGCAAATATTGTTTACACGTCTTCAACGAAATTTTTGGAATGATCATTTTTTTTCCAGACATTTCTGTTAGTGCCTATAATAAGTATATTTTTTTAAATCTTTTTACGGTCTGCTTCAGTTTTATTCGTAATATTGTAGTGTTTATCACTTATTATACATATTTTTGTGCATTTTCTGATAACCTTTTTCGATTAAATTAAAACAACATTATAATAGCTTTTTGGTCTGTTAACACTGCCCAACTTATCGCCACACCAATAATTTAGCGCTAAACCCAAACAACTTACTTTGTGGAGATAACCTCGCTGCTAATGTCATGTTTAAAGGACAAATTGTTGTTTCTCGCCTTTCAATAAAGCACATTTGTTCAAACAACGGCGTCTGGTGTGGGTTACTCCCACCTGTCGTGAGGAGGCCACGATTCAATCCAAGTTACACGTTCATATAGCAACGCTTAACCACGTCCGCATTCAAAATGTGAGCACAATTTAAAACTAAATTGATATAACTTAGTCACTTCCTTGTTAAATCCATATGAACAACTTTTCCGAAATGTTTACATTAAACTATTCCACGAAAAACTTTCCAAATGTCACTGTCACAATTTACTGTTATCCAGTAGTATTCACACACAACTAAAATAGAGTAGTCCCTTTGATACACCAAGTGCTTGTAACGTAATATTGTAAAGTTTTGAAAATAATAACATGTGCAACGCTAAAACCGGAATGCGTGAGAAATGTGGAGCCGGGCGCGACCGTCGCGCTATGCGACTCTACTGAACTGGCGCTACGCTATACATACGCCCGCCAGCCGCCAGCGTTACTCTGTAGGTAGACGATATAACAGATGGAGGGGATTGGTGGACGAGGCTGAGCAACAGACTCACAGTGATACGAAACTCGAACGTTCACTGCCTTCTGAGAATTCATTCACCGACAATAATTACTAGTTATCTAGTTATTTGCTATTACATTGTGTTGTATTCAGTAATATGTAGCTAGGCGATTCTGCGTAAAAAGAAAAATTGCAATTAGATTCGCAGATGATAATAATAATCGAAAGTTCATATGGACGATGATATAGAACGTGACTTTCAAAATATTTTCTGACGTTTTTGCCAATTTGCTTTGTGTTTCCCTCAAACAAATGCGCATTAATTAAAAGGCATGGGCATGCCTTGGGCACCCACTCAGGTATTACTACTAGTAATATAGTTCAATGTGGGCACCCATGTTTAACAGTGTCACATAAAACGGTTAATCAACAAGAAACCGTTTCCAACAATCACACTTAATGTAATACGCTAGAATTTAATAATATTTCATATTTATTTTTACTATACAAAAAATATTTCATGACATGACGACTAAATATTAGAATTCCTAGTAACGCGTGACCCGTTTACCAGAGCGAATTGACTATGGTGATGCGTGCAACTCTAGTTACGCTTTTTTTTATTCATTCATCCGTTGATCCGTTTTGAGTTCGAGTTTAAAAATATTATGATCAGTGTGAAGTGTCGGTGTTATCGTTATTTAGAATAAATATCATGTTTAAAACAGGAATTTGTGTCTTATTGGCTGATTTTATTATGAGTTTTGTTATAAAATTGTGTAACATAATGTGATTTGCATTTGGTCTTCTTTATTTGAAGCTATTTAATAATATAGATCAACATTTCAACCGCCAAACTTTGATCGGAGACAAGAATCGGGTACTTATGTTTGTTTGGCTTTCTTAATTTTGGTCATTTTCGTTTTATTTTTAGACACCTGCAGCGAGCGAATTACAAGGTGTCCGGAATAGAGCGTTGTTTGTAAAAGTAGCCAGACCAGTAAGTACCTACCTATTTAAGTACGGATCTTCCTACGCCATAAAGTTATAAAACCTAGCTAAGTTTATCGAAGAAAACAACTAGTTTTAAAATATCCCAATATAGTAGAAGCCTGTAAGATTCAGAAATAAGTTCTTGTGTTTTTCAATAAGCTAATAATAACTACATAGATAGGTACATAGGTATTTGGTAAGTAGGTACCTAACCAGAATTAGATCTATGAGGTCTTTTTTATCTAAATGAAGTTCTAAGAATATTACGTGATAGAATCACGTAATATTCTTACCACCACCACCGATTCCCACTCAACGACACAATGATTGACCATGTCAATGGGTAAAGTCAAAGACACGATGCGTCTTTTGTATTTACTACAATACCTATATAGACGATAGATACAATAGGTAGACGTGTACAAGCAATTATTATATTTTGTCTTTTACAAAATCCCATAAAAACATTTGTGAGGGCTTTACTTATGCCATCATAGGCACTGCCGCTGTGTGTGATCGTAACGAATTCTTATTTATTAACCTGACGTCATTTCAGTGTTCAATTTTTAGATCTTCTACGTGGTTACAAATACAATATTAATGCATGGTTCCTACGTTAGAGTGTAAGTTCTATAGAAAAGCATGTCGGCAGGTACGACGTAGGTACTGCTTCTAATTCCGTAATCGACTCTCGCTCGTTTGGTTGAAACAGTATTTGTCGTAAAATATACATATATTGATTTCTGAGACCTGTTGTTCCACTGTACGCGGTTTATATTCGTGTTTTGTAGAATCGAATCGCTTACGTGAAATTCATTGTAAACTTTCGAATACCGATGTATTTTGGGCGTAACTGCCAAATATTGCGGTAGCCTTGTGGAGAAACTTAATAACATCGCAATTTGACGTATTGTCGTGTGTTTGGCTACTTTCCATTAGTGAATCCTAACGCGTATAGTTATGTAGGTAGCAACTATTCACTATGGACAGTCTTTTGTGTCCTGTTAGTTGAATGACTTTACCTTTTTCTACGCGTCACGATCTCTGTTTCGGCGAATGTTACCCATATAGGTACCTTTTGCCATGTTTATGTATTAAGAATGTAAATCCTAGGATCCCATTTGACTAACTTAACGCTCCTAGGACTAAACTAGATTTTGCAAGGTATTGCTCGATAGCTGTTAAATATTATAGTAGACGAATGAGTTTGAGGGATTCTGTTTCTTCAATATGTATTACTTATTATTTATTTAGTATTGAAACGTAAACAAATACGCGCGTATACGCGTTATTGAAATTTTGACATTTACTTTTCTGCCTTTAGAAGTTTAGACATGGAAGTAGGTATGGCCCTTTCGAGGACAAAGCTTCATTCACGTACCTACTCAACACAACCTACCTGCAATACAACAAAATGAAACTTAAGTCCTCATAACAAAGACAAATGTGAAAAATAGCTTCCGTTTCAATAAAATGATTAGATAAAGCGATCAGTCATCAGCACGCTCATTTGTCTAGCTTGCTCTTGTGTTTCATTCAATGTGAGAAATGATTCATAAAGCGGAAATATACTTACGTGTCGTGGTGTGTCGTGACGCGCCAAAAGCAGGTTTCATACATTTAATATGGTTAGGGACATATTTGCATGGCGTGTCGTGTCGCAACGATGTATGAAACCGATATGCTTCTGGCGCGTCACGACACGCCACGACACGTAAGTGTGTTTCCGCCTTTATCCTTTTTCTGATACATCATAATTATCTTGCCCTTATACCAATTTATTTGGGGTCGGCGCTGCATGTCTTCTTCTTCCATACTTCTTCTATTACTTGTCATCTGATCAGACACCTCCTCGCCATATCATACCTCACACAGTCCATCGTTTCTTTGGTCTTCGTCTACTCTTGTACCCATCCACATTCATACTTCTGATTAAGATACAAAATTATTAAGGATTGAATAAGTCGTGTACAAAAGTTTTTTTTGTTTTTTGTTAAATGGAACATCTCTTTAGTTCTTAAAACAGGAAACAGATGAGAAATTACACGGAACAACCTTGCGGATCTCCGGGAAGTCGGAACATTGTAGTTACTTCCTTAAAACGTTTATAGGGCTTGTTCGCAAAATATGAAATTCCGGGTAGGCACAAAGTAATAAGAGGATTGAAGTTTCAAAAACGGTCAGCTCGTTCCCGCCGCATGTTTTTGCTGTTATAATATACTAGGCTTATAATAAAAGACAATGTTAATAGAGTTTGTAAAGTTCTAGCCAAATTTGGGATGATAAACACTCTCCAAGAAAACTGTAAAGGTTAATTTAAATTTTATATCTTGCCGCCTTTAATCAATTGTCAATTAATATAAAAACGTACAGAACAGATTGACTGTGACTCACTTTCTCTTTTGCAACATCAGTTTTTATACTAGATAGTTATAATACATAGTGAATTTAAAAATAAAAGCTCGTATTAGCACATCGCAGCAAAAGCACAGTTTATAGCCGATTCGATCCCCTCGTACAAACTCAACAAAAGGGTACGTCCAACAATGCATATTCGTTTCAATTACATCCTCTTCAACGTTTCGATAGGGCGCAATAAAAACCGTTGCGAGTATAAAGGCCGTAGCGTGGTCGCGCGCGCAGGTGTTCGATTCGCATTTGAGCGTGCCATAGAGAGCGAGTTCCTCGTTAGTGCGATTATATTCGGCGTTCTCGGAATCCCTTACCTGCGTCTGCGCAGCTTTCACAACCATCTGCCGGCTGTCATTGGCGCGAACGCGGACTCGTATAGCGCAGCTGCCACCCATTGAATAAGCATAAGCCCCCAATTTATAAAGATGATTTATTTTATACAATTTAGCGCAATTAGACGGCTTTTGGTTGTTCCCGTGGGATTAACGACTTTATGTAGTGGATGCAGATGGTAACGGTTCGGTATTATAGTCGCTATTATTATTTTAAAGTATTGTCAGGAATAACACTGTAACACTGTCTCGTTACGTGCCATAGTTATTCGTGATTAAACACAATATACAACACGTTATATAATGTCATTGTGATGATGTGTTTTTCTGATGAGATGTCTCACATTAGGTTCATTTACATGCCCTATACATAATGCACGTTTTATGCTAAGCATACTGTCAAATACGTTCATTTTCCAGCTAGATCTTAAAAGATGTAGACGGTTCTGCAGAACTCGAAGCTCACCTTTTAGAAAAGGTTTTATTAAAATTTGACAAAGCTGCCTTAGCACCGACATATTCAGAACGAAAACCCGAACCAAGTATTTATTTAGGGAGGTCATGCTGTTTCGTAGAACTTGCTGGCACACTCCGATTTCAATTTCACTGTGAATACCGTTGTTCTCGGTACTTCTTTATTAGACGCGAAGAGTTGGGCTGAATAAACATATTCGCAGAATTCATACCGATAATGCTTTATCACTCATATACGTGCTGGTTAACTTTGCAAACGATACGTTCATACTGCCGAGAAGATATAACGGTATTGCTCGATGAAGCACAGATCCAAATGGTATTCAAAAAGTAACAGTTCCGTCTTGTAATGATAGAAAGTTTTGGACAATATTGAGCGGCTTTCGCAGAACTGTGCCTATCCAGGCCGGTCACATACCCCGACTTCCGGGAATTTTCGGTAGGTCTGCGGTCTGTGCTCCAATCAGCATTGCAAATTACGAATCCCGAGAAATCCAAAACTACGCTTCTGAACGTCTTCATAAAATCAGTTTTATACCATATTCCTGGACATATCCAAGCAACCAAACTAAAGCAAAGCATATGAAACGTTTGACAGAGGAACAATTAGGTCAAATGGGTTAGGGCGGTATTACACTTATCAAATATCTTTAGCCAATGTACACGAACAGCGAACATATAATAAAATAAACACATAAAAAAATAATGTAAGCAATAGCTTTGAGTCACCACGGACTGTAGTACATTGGACAAAGATATTTGATTAGTGTAATACCACCCTTAGGTAAGATAAATTTCATATGAAATAAGCAGTACCTTTGTACTCTAATATTTTATGTTTTTTCCTATGTTCTCTATTGTGTGTACATAAATAGTAAAATAAATAAATAAATAAATAAATAAATATAAAAATTAAAATGAGACATACGATACGCAGCGGGGATCGAGAATCAACCACAACACTGGTTCATGTCGTGCAGTTACTAGTTGTCATTTTCTGGTGAGGTTTTTCATCTTTGGTCAATTATTTAGAAAGTATTGATGTAGATATGAAATCGAAAGGTCACTTTGGTACTTAACGGGTTCGTAGCCGCAACCTCGCGCTCGTAAAACGGTAATTTTCAGGCCATGGCCATCACGATGAAATATGAACTTAGTCGGTGACCGTTAATCACCTCGCATACTTAGTTAAACAAAGTATTTTCTAAACATCCATTCATGTCTACTAAATTACTTTTAATCTACCCTCCATTTGTCACGTTACCGCTGATAACTGGAAAACCTATAAGTTGTCAATTTATAGGTGACCCACTAGTCGCGTACTAAGGTAATCACCAATTATACATAAATAACAATAAAAATGCAAATAGCGTACCATTACGAAAGAAATATCGAATCTACTTTTTTGTGGTATTTTAAAATAAAACGTGGTGCTTGTGCCAACTCAGTAATACGGTTAATTTTATGGTTGTTTAGCCATGTAATTGTTATATTTCTAGGAACAGAATACTGTCTATGTGTGTGGCCTCTACTTGGCTATATTGCTCGCTAATATTATTCAGTGTTCGCTCAGCCGCGGCATTTCCAAATAATCATTAACGTTCTATTGTATTCGATTTTAGTAATACCTAGTTTAACACAAACGTTTATTTCAGTTTGTTTTCTGTCCAAGAAATAAGAAACAGTTTTGTAAAAGGTACAAATCTCATTAAAAGTTTGGAAATTGCTTAGAGAAACTGAAATGTTTTTCGAGCTTGCGATTTTTTGTGGGTGTGTTATTATTTGAGTATGAAAAGTAATCTGAAATAATGATGAAGAATATATGAAGTATTTATCAGAAATGCCATTAAATATAGTTTTGTGAAATTCACGCTTTGTAAATGCAGACAATAGCTTTACATTAAAGAGTTACGTATTCAGTGTCGCGCTTTTGTATGGGTTCATATGGGTTCGCACCATTATAAGTTGTTCTAGGAAAAACACGTCGTAAACATCACCACTAGTTACTGTATAAACGTCGCGAATAAACAAACAGACCGAGAATTCAATGGAAATATTATAATCTATCAATTTCAATACCTAAGTAATTATGATTATTAGGTATGCATGGTTATAATGGGTTAATTATTACGTTTTCATTTTACCGGACTGGAAGGAGGGTAATGTGTTTGACCTGTATGTATGTCCGTTTCTATGTTCCCTCGTTACTCCTAAACAGATGAACAGATTTCGATATATTAGATAATTGTACGTCGTTAGGTTCCAGTAATTAATTCAGCAATCGTTACACAAGTAATCTTTATAAATACGGTGTTGAGAGCGGTACTCTACAAAAGATAATTGTCGGTTATAGATTAGTAATTCCAATGAGAGATTTTATGATATTTGCTATCGTGTTAACTGTTAAACTGTACAGTTATGTAATTAACTAGAAATAGCGGAACAGTGTTGTTAATATTCATTTCTCATAGACGTGTTCATCTCGTCTAGAATGTTAGAGTTTATTATAATTTAGTGATTATATATATTTTTTTTATAAAGCAGCGCAGTCGAGCTTCAAAATCTTTATTTCCAGTTTTTATCAAAAACACGTTAAGTCGAAAGTAATTGATATTAATAATAATCAGTATAAAGGCTAAGTAAGCGTTTTTTCACAAATTTTAATTGTGAAAAAAGAGGTTCATGTGGCTGTTTTAAAAACATTTTCTTGAGATGAATAATTTATGGTGTCCAAAATGCAGGTTACATTATGTTTCTTACACCTCGTGCCACCTAGCGAAAAAGTTGGGATATCTTTTTTGTATTAAAAACAAAACACACAGCCGAAGTCGCGGGCATCAGCTAGAACCTAATCTACAAAAAGAATTGTTTTACGTTACAAGCAAAAATGACCGTTATTGACTTTTCTTCTGAGAAATCCGTCGTAATGAAAACCTTGGTGGAAAAATACTTATTAAGTACGAAGAAAACTTCGAAATTGAAATTCCTTTTCGATATTCCAAGTATTAGAATGAATTATACGTAAATGTTATTCTTTACAAGGCCTCCTAAGAGTTTTTCTTGGACCTCTCTTTTATTTGTGAGCCTGCATTCAACGAATAAGTCCTTGTATTCCTTTGTGGCCGTTCTGTACTTTGTCTCTTGGAACCCACTTCTTGTAGCCTTTACTTTGTATTGTTACTAAGAGGTTTTCTTGAAATTCTCTGTCGTGTGACGGTATCTTTCCTAGAATCGCTGTCTACAATATCTATGTAGCCAGCTAGATATGTAGGAGTATAGATACGTTTGCGTGTGTGTAGTAATATAATAATTTTCTTTATCTGCTATGCTATTACGTTGAAAAAGCAATGATTAATGTTACGCTTAAGTCAGATGATTCATTAATTTGTAAGATGCCACCTACTTAGATTGAGTATTATGAATGTGTTGGTGCAATTTACACCCATTTACGCCTAATCCAGAAAAAATAATATTGGTTAGTTGGTTACTAGTTCCTAATAGAATCCCAAATTGCCAATATTCCTAATAGGAAATTTCATTAGTGTGTCGATGGTTGCGTAGGCGTTCACAGTAATCCTGATTTCCCTGGAATATTACGTAGCCCACGTTCACCTAGAAGAAACTTTCCCTGAAAATACTTATGAGTATGTTTATGTTTAGTTAACCTACATAAATAAACAATGTTACTTTTAATCCTAATTGCAATGCAACATTAATACCAGTTACTTCGATAACTTATATGCTGAAGTTCCAGCTACTAAGAAGTACATACTTAGTAAAACAAGGCTACAAGACTACCGAGTATTATAATTCAGGCTCAAGGTTCAAACTTGTTTAAAGAGGAATAATTATATTCTTTGTATTACTTCTGCTCTGATATTAAAATAAATTCTGGTATAATTTTATATGTATTTGTACTCCACCACATAATTACTTATTTCTTTGGAAGGCAATTTCGCTATCGAAGGTTGAGGACAGTACTTAGAAAAGGTAACTAAAGTAAATACTAGGTAATGTAACAGAATAAAGGATTTCTAGAATATTAGATTCCGAGAAAGTTGGAAATTAAGTGGTACCTACAATAAATATAAATAAATAAATATAATAGTCTTTGTTAAACTTTGCCCACTGTATCACAAATATGTAGGTAATATTGGTAAAGATTTGTTAACGTTTCTCCATATACATAGATGATTTAAAAATCAATTAATTCGTGAATTTCATAAGCTGCTCTTGACCGCTTTCGCGCCTTGTTGGAAGGGATACGAGAGACGAGGTTGAAGATGCATAGAGTGCACCACGAAAACTCTTATAATTGCAGAATTCTTCTGAGAACCACGCTCTCTACAAAAAGGATTCTTTCCAAAGAAAACATCTTTATCCCAGACGTCCAACACATGGACATACCATGAGTTTCACACTCGTAGATTTCGCGAGAGCTGACATGATTTTATCATCATTCATCATAATTTTCAACAGCTCATCAAGCGACATTCCCGGGCAATTGTTGTTACTACGTATTTATTGTGTCAACCCGCTGTGACGTATACAAAACAAACTTTAATATGTGTAAATTTGCTTCATATGTCGGCGCAAGCGTGCATGTCAAACTGAAACGTAAATAAAAACGTGACTAGACGCTTGCAGAAAATTCGTCGCTATCAGTCTGACACATATTAATTAATTTAATTAAAGCATGAATGAAGTTGTGGCGATAGTACCGACGTTAAAGATAAAGGGTCACAATTGGAAATGTTGGTTTCAATTCGTAATTTTGTTAGTAAAACCATTTGGTCATAAATAATTTCTGCTGGGCGTTCTAAAGATAGCGTGCAAAACGTGGCGGAGCATTCGATTCTAGAATATTGCTGCAATCCGGAAATAGTTGGTTTGCAATAAATGTCAATGGACGGCAGGCAGGATACACCTACCAACCGAAACAGTTTTACTTTATACTTATCATCATCATTTACACGTTACGAGTGTGTTTTAAGTTAATAATAAAACAGTAAAAAGTTGGCGTTAGAAATCGAAATGGTGGGCGTAATAAAAATCTGGGGTTTACAGAAAACTCGATCTCAATTTTTTTCGGTTCGGATTTTTTATATTCATAGCTGATCTATATCTGCTATGAATATAAATAATCCGATACGAATTCCGATAGTAAAAGAATGAGAAAATTTCTGTATTAGTCTTATAATCGTATTTCAAGAGACGAACTTGGAATGTGTCAAAATAAAATATTGTCACAGTGCGCTGAAGTGACAAAGAGTGGTGTGAAACTAACTTCCTGTTGACATCGTGCATTGGAAACGTTATTGTGTTCGTAGCGTGTTCGTTTTTTTTTTCAAATTCCGCATTTTTGCTAACAATCAAACGTTTGTATCACTGCCTGAACGAACACTTACTTCACATATCATCATTGTTTTGAGAATTTCGTTAAAAAATAAAGAATTTCGTTGGCAATTTGGTAACAATACTAGGAACGGGTGTGTCAGAACGTTAAAATTATCGTCAGTTCTCTAGAAATAACCTAGCCCTCGTCCATACAGGTAACACTGAGTCATTGCGGGGGTAAGGTTGGCGCGCGAGTGTTCTTCATTTTATTTATACTTCGACCTTGTAATATAAAGTATAAATACTTTCTCGGAACACGATGGAATCATGCAGAGGCATGTTTATATGTAATTATTTTAATTCGTACAGTCTGAAACACGGTGACGCGACGCGACAAGAACAGCAGACAAGATACTATAAATAAATAGCTATCTACACATTGTAGGTATTGTTTGTCTGCAAAATAAAAGCAATATGAAAAGTGATAAGTAGTAATATAAAGCGCATTTCAGCCACAATTAAGCAAAATAAATAATAAATCCATTTTAATGCATCAAACCACTGTCCAAGTTTTTTGTTATATTCCCAGACCGTCTTCTGTAGCGTTCAACTAATATTTAATTTACTGAGAGAATCATTGTAGATTGCTGCTAATAGAAATATTCAATTAAAATATATTGTTTCTGGATAATTATTGCATCTGAACTCTTGAGATCTTCAACTAGAAAAATTCTAGTTGCAATCTTCGAAAGCAAACAAGTTCTTCGAGTGTTTTGTTATTTTCTTCGGTTTCTTCGATAAACTTCGTTTTAATTAGTTTTGCACATTTCTTGGAACATTTATAATATCAATGCTGAATAAATTAAACAAGACTATTTACCCCTTTTCCTGAGAAATTCATTTTAGTTTTGTTTACAAAGCGCCAGACTAGTAAACAGTTTTGGAATCTTGAAATTCTTCTGAAAGGAGCTAAAAATAACGTGAGATTACTTTGCTCATTTCTTTTCAAATCATGTAGGTTTTGTTGCTTTCTTCATAACGTTATGATTCTGCCATTTAGTTGTACCATAGACCCTAATTACCAGCTATCTAGACGAGCATTGGTCGCTAATAATATTAAAATGCCTTTGTGACACTTTCATAAATTTTCAAACAACGTTCATAAATTTTCTTATCTTTAGAAGGAACATAATAACTAGACGATCTTGTTCCCAGCTCCGGTGCCTAGGTAAGACGCTTAAAAACGTTATTTACTGCTAATTGACTCTGTGAAATTACCGCTTTTAGTTTATATTTCAATAGCCGTAACGGTAACATGTACGGTTATGTCTGTTATTTATTACCCTCATATTTCTCTATTCATCTATTATTATTGAAATTAAAGCTGTCAAGGTTTTACGATGTCGGAACCTGCTTCGTATGGAAATTATATTGGAGAATTTACAAGTGTTTTCAATATAATTTCATAGGTACTAATACCAGTCGTAATAAAAGCCGAATAACCTCTTGAAGGAAGACCGCCTTTGCTTTTTATTATATTAAATTCGATTCTTGAGAAGGAGGGACTCGAAAGGACTTGACATTAATCAATTCATTTGTTCCCTCTAATTGACAAGTGTTTTCAAAATTGATCGTCGTATCTATTAAATTTTTCCCAAATATAGTAGAACCATTGTGGCAAGATAACAATAAGCTTATTGTATAAATTATATTGAAGTATTCAGACAAGCAGCATTCGTTAGTAAAACATTTATTCAGTGGCCTTAGTACGGGCGCCTTTCCAGCGCTTCACTTTTTGGCAAAAATAAATGGTATTTCGCTCACACTTTTCATTGTTCCAGCCATTCATTTTTCAGCTGTGAAAGATTGTTCTACTACGAGTATTAACACGGGAAGTAAATAAATGAAGTATTTTCGTGAAAAGGTTTTATTCAGCGGATGCTTGCGATTTGTATTTTCTACAAGTAAGTATAAGTATTGAATAATAGTGAGACCTGTTGCTCACTGTATCAACAGAAACAGTATTCACACATGATGTTCTCGGAAGACTCCGGCGGTTATAAATAACGCTCCAACATTATACATATTTTTGGTAACAGCTGATATTGAAAACGTACAGTTTGAAGTGCGCACTGACGAGAGACATATGGACACTCATCTTTCACATTTGAGCGAGATAAACAAAACTGGCCATAAAGATTGATGCGTGAAAGAAAAAGGAGGACGTAGGTAAGCACAAGGATGAGAAAAGTAATGAAAACTCTTTTGTCGAAAAAGGTTTTGAAATGAGAAAGACAGTTTTTTTCTCATGCTATCTATAAGCTTAATAAAGTAAACCGTCATACATGAGTGTATTCAGTGCACGATAAAATTGTTCTCTCCGCGCTTCTGGCCTTTGACACCGAGACGAGAGCGGCACTGCGGCGCCAACGAGCGAACGGGCGGGCGGCGCGCGGCGTCCTGCTGATCTCCATCAATGCTCACGGTTCCGTCGACCAACACTCGAGGAATTTCTTAATGACCCTATGTAGAAAGTCAGCTCACGATCCGAGATAAACGCAAAACGTGCATCAAGTTTATTTTTTCATGGTCTTTAGTGAGCTCTAAAATGATTGGCCTCAATCTCGCAATTGATGGTGCGCTATAAAAGCTCTAATGCATCACTGACGCTCGTCCGACATCACATAAAAGACTTTGGCAATAACCATTCGGATTCAATGTAAGAGTTTAGCTGAGCAACCTTCGCGTGTTCCGAGAACTTCGCCGACCGGTCGGTTCGACGCTGCGCCGCGGTTCCCGGAACGTCGACCCGTGGTAGTTTCGATTTTTAAAATAGATTCTTTCCGTTATACGTAATTCTATATAGAAGCTCCGATTTATGGACAGTCAATTAGATGTTGTGGTGTAATCTGTAAATGAGAGTGTCTATTTTTATCCTGAGCCCAGACCCGTTTCCGAGTGAAAGGGATTTCCTACTGTGAACTTGTAAAACAGGTTTAGGCGCTACGAACTTTCCTCCATTGACGTTTCATTACGTTTGAACAGAGCTTCGATTTTGTGATTTGAATTCTGATAGAAATAGACCGGCTGTGATTGATTTTACGCACGCTGACATACCTACCATCGCTACATATTGTATTCCTCTATGATCATTCGTATAACAATGTGGTGTGTGGTTAGGGTATGGACCTGTCTGGTTCTCAGATACCTTTAAAGAACCGAGTAGAACCGAGTGAACCCGGTTCTTTCAAGGTATTTGTAGAATCGGATGCATGCTCTATGTGTGGTTGGCTGCATCTCAACGGTAAAGAAACTGGTATTAGCTGGCGTCTTTCTATTGAAACTCCGTACTAGTCTATGCAAGCTTAAGGTCGACGGGTGGCCGACTGTACGTACAATATAGTATAATGCTGTAGGTGATCAGTGATCATATACATCTACCTACATACTTATACAATACAATGATGACGTGGACATTACACCGCTGCATGTATACTGAATAGTAGTAGCCTTAGAGGTGACCTAATCGTTTGCCTTCACCTTATTTACTGAAGTTTATCGACATATCTGTTGCTACCGCTACAAAGTCAATTGGTGTATGCTCCATTCAGATAAAAAAAACAGTTGCTATTGGAACATTGCAATCAATTTATTTTTTAAGAAGCAAAAATGAAGCTGTTTTAATGATTATATTAATTTCCCCAAAGTTTAAAAAAACAACAACACAAGGACGAACGAGTCCCATCTCAAAGCCGAAACGGCAAATTAAATCCCTGCCTAAAATATATTCAACATAGCACTTTAAATGAGCTCAAAATAGAGGCTGATTTCGTGTGACCGACGTACAGATCAAAGCAGTATTTCAATCAGTTCGTTAGACGAAACTGACGAGCGTGTTCGCAGTAGTCCGCCATTGAAATTTAAACTAGCCGATCTTCTGGGAAAGCGGTGCAAGCGACTATATCTTTTCCCTTCGTTTTGCTTTAGTAAGTTCAGTCCTAGCCCAACAAAACATGAGATGCCCACAGAGCAAAGCAAATTGGATACGGAGTTAACAGTTCTTGAAATCCTGATGGTCCCAAAACGGATATGATTTTATTTTGAACTACTGAAGTTTCTGCAGTGCTCAGTCTTGTCTTTATAACACTATCAAAATAATATCTTGTCGCTAAAGAAACTTTAAATGACAGTCATTTTGTCAAACGCACAGTTACATATATTTATTATATATATTATTCTATGCAACGTACTTTGACTTCTAGGGTTAACACTTTTCTAATTTGCCATCGCTGTAGGAACCTGAATTATTCTCACATTCATAAAGTATACTTTTCAGAATTCATTAAACAGTTTAATGACGTTTGTTGGCTTTTGCAACCAACTTTCTCCATGAAAACACATGTTTTGTAGTTGACATTCTGTGAGCAGTTCCAGGCTGCAAAATAACCTGCACAGTTAAAGTTGCTAGTAGATTATTTAATACATTCTTGATAAGCATGCATGTGAATAAATATAGTTTCTTGGAAGCGCATCAATAACTTTGAAGTTTTCTAAGAGCCTGAGGTCAGAGGCGAACACTACATAAAATTTAATAGCCGTGCATAATGTTGTGTATGCGTTGTTGGTCCTTCGGCGAACAATAACCCGTATACAATTTTCAAAATGAGACAATGCAAAAAATAAATAAAAAATGAAGTCATAATGCTGGCGATTTCTCATAACAACCCTTGGGTCGGAGGCTTCCAAGGATTAATTACGAGTTCCGAGTAGGCCCGCCACCGGGCCATTCGATTCTTGGTAAACTCGAATCGAAAAAGGAGCAAAAACGGACGCCGCGCGTTCTGAGAACACGCATACCTGCGCCCGCGCAGCCATCCCACCTTGTTCCGTCCGCCCGCCGATTCGAGAGAACTCACATTTTCCTAGTAGTTACTCTCCCCAGTAAAACAACATTTTCTCTTTTTCATATCATGTAAACAGTAGCAAACTGCACCAATGTGTTGACGTACCTAAGTGGAGGACTTCACGTTTAAGAGCACTTGATCATGGTAGGTACGAAGCACAAATCATCCATAACCGTGCTCGGTTTCAAAGCAGTAGGCACCTGCCTCTTGGTTTTATTGTAGGTACTTATAACTTTTTAACGAAGTAAAGTTGGTGTAACTTTGTGCATTTTATGTAAATAGCATGCGATTTCCAAGCATTGGTGATGCTAGACTTACGATCGCAGTTTATCATATTTCTGAAATCAGATTTAAGTACCGCATTTAATATTGATAAGTTCTGGGAAACTAACAATGTGCGAGTTCGACGGTCGGTTCAAGAAAATGTATTCGTAACTAGAAGCCACCGTATCCACGGAAATGACTTATGCAAATACGAAAGTAGTGTATCGTAAACATTTTGTGTGCTTCTTGTAGAAATACCTATCTGCTAGTAACTGTTCTATTTTCAGGGAAAAAAAAAAGACTTGTTTCATACATGGACTTGTTTCTTTAACATTGAGAGCGTTGATGACAATGATAGTTATCTTGTTGGATGTTAGCGATAATCGAAGAATCTTCTTAATTTCCCTTACGATGTTTTTTAACCCCAAGTTGCCCAAGATTACCTTACTTGGAAAGAATAAGAATTATAGTATATGTTTTGGTTTATATTGATTAAGTTTAAATTGTCGACAGGGAGGTTTTAATAAACGCACTCATTTGCCTTTATTTAAATATATAGGGAGCAAGCAACGAATCGTGGAAAAAAGTATTGGATATATTTACATACTTCCACTTAAAAAAAAATAGAGTGAATAGTGAGCTGTATTCTCTGTACACTCGTAATTTAGCAGTTTTATATTTAGACTTGCTTTTGAAAATATTTCCATAAGCAAATCCGAATTTAACAAGGTGTTGACAGTAAACAAAACCGATTGTGGAAGAAGTTCATTTGAGTTACATTCTTTTTAGAGCGGTATCGTAAATGTCAATTGTGGCGCCCAATAAGCTAGCGAAATATTAGCATTCGTGTTATCGATTCCAGTAACGAAAGTAAAGGCATTCCTTATTTTAGTTTGCCAGTTTTCTTTATGGAAGTTTCGTTTAGTTGTGTTGTAACGGTGAGTATTTATTTTGGCGCCCAACATGGGAGTAGAGTATTGCATCCTCAGTTTTGGTGCAACTTACAAAAATACGTTGTTTCTTATGCAATGTTTTCACGCGGCTGTGTTCGTTTTAAGTTCAAAATCGTTATTCGGTTTGCGTCCACTACACTACTCGTAGAAAAATCCATGGCATCCCTGTACACAGACAAATATTAGGGGCTAACCCCTTTTTATCCTTTACTTTACTTCTTATATAAAATATCATTCAATGCGCATAGTGCGGCGTTGCCCTCTGAACTTTTTGACGTAGGGCACTGCGTAAGAGGCTACTGATGTCATTTATTTATAATTTTATAACAGCAATTCCGAGTAAACGTATATATCAATCTACGTTAAACATCCAAAATAGTAAAATCACTATTTTTTCAGTGCCATCCAATCAATGACAATTGTTTCTACAAGGTTTCTACGAATCATATCATCGTCATAGTACATTAACCGGTAACAATAGACTCGGCTCCTTTTAGCTTTAAAATCACAACAAAAAATACATTATCTCCCTTTGAGGATAAACAAAGGCCGCAACGATTCCCTGTAAACGTTTTAACAGCGTGATGTTCCCGGTAAAATGTGGACAATGGGACTGTTAACAATAACATTGATTTGTACTAAGTGCTGTCAACAGTCTTGCGACTGCCGAGGCCGCTACCAAGTGGGTGAGCGGTGAAGTGGTTGCTACGTGGTGCTTAAGCATGTACCACTTCACCGTGTGCGTGTGGAAATAGGTATCCTACATAGGTAAATCGAAAGTATTTAGCGTAAAAAAACAGCCCAGCTCTAATCTAGCCTTCGATGTTTTACGGTTTTACTCCTAATGAGTTTCTTAGAAGACAATTAACAAATTCGTTTAAGAAAAAACAAATTCCTTGAAATAATTATTCCGCCTTCGTGGTAATGCTGATTGGTGGATAATCGGTGCTGTCAGATTGAACCGTGAAATCGAATTGCATTAAAAAAACTAGAAACAAACAACTTAGTTAGCTTGGTATTCGAATCTTAGCTAAGTTTGCATGTTACGTATTGTAATTATGCAAAATCTGCAATAATTTCCTCAAACAATTTATGACTTGATCGTTCATTCTAAGGAAACGTTATATCGTAGCGTGCTAGCACGATAATTGTTTTCAAATGAAGCGATTCGCCGCCTGGCGAGGTGTCATTAACACAGTCAGCTCGCTTGTGCATAAACATCATTTTATTTATACCATTTCCTACATGCATAACGTTATGTTGGTATTACATCGCTGTAAATTAGACTGAAGTCCTAACCTAGCAACAGACACGAAAATTTCTGTAGGAGAAAATTAATAGTGGGGGTACTTAGAATTAAATACCAAATAATAGATCGCTATACAAAATATAAGAACAGAAAAGTCCTAAAATGTGACTATTTTGTCGACATTATTATTTATGCACAACAGATTTAAAAACAACAACAGCACAAACACACAATGATCATTTGTTTTTAAATGGCAAGGGATTACGTCATTCATTAATATAATCTACGCTTTTATCATTGAGAACGCATTGACCCCGAAGCCTATGTGATAATGATAACAGCTGGCGCCGTTTCACATTTTGTGTGGTCTACTTGTTTTTTGCAGAATTGAACAAGTTTACTTTCATGCTGACGTATCGGTTATGAATAGCATTGAAGCAAAATGAAAAACTTGGAATAAATAGTAATTTGTTAGTGGTCACTGTGAAAAACCGTTTCGTCCAACACTTTCAAAGTTCTCACCTGGTAGTTTGACCACCATTGGAGGTGTGCGTGGTCGGTTGGGATCCAATGTAAACGCCTTAGGTAACAACAAACACGGAAACACAAAGGCCCACTTATAATTACTTATATTTCCTCAAATCCACTTTATGGCCGTTTCGTTTCTCAGTAAAACTCTATAAAAGCAGTTTCGTAGAAACCGACTGCACTGGAGAAATTAATTTGCAGAAATCGACGTCGCCGACAGCAGTCCGTCCGCGTGCCTCGACAGAAACGCTTTCTAAGTACGCGCACATTCAATTTCACTCAACGGTCGGTGTTTATCACAGATAACGATATCGCGGCGGGAGGTGAAAGTTCGGCGAGGTGGGTTGCCACGGCGTGACAATCCTCTTTCGTGTACAAAAGCGTACTGAGCGTGAGCGAGCGAGCGGCGGAGCCGGCACGCGGCGCGCACCGGAGCGAGTGAGGTAAACACGCGTGGCGGGCGGAGCGCGGCTCAGCGGGGCGCGGGGGCCAGCAGGCATGTGAATGTGCGACCGAGACCGAGCGGGCTCGCTCCGAGCGTACTTGCCGACGAGCTACCACTTCCCAGAAGTACCAACCTTGGCAGTTCCACGAAATAACTCAAGGCATTGTCACTAATTTATAAAACTTATGGTCTTCCGTTCAAGGCTTGCGACCAGGCACCGGCTGGCTCCGCCGTGAAAGCTCGTGACGATGACGGTGACGTTAAGACGTGTACCAGGTACTGTTGACCCCGATGACCGGCGCACGACGTTAAATTAGGTAACTTGTAGTATCTATCTATCCATCAATCAAAGTGCGAGCTCGGCCCCCTACCTCCACCAGACATGGTGGTAAAAAAACTTTGGAAAGTTCATTCACTTCTTGGTCTATTTTTTGTCGACAAACACACCCATACACCTACTTTAGTATGGAAACAGGTAGATTTTGAATGAATTGAAGTGTTATCAACCTCTTTCAAAACTGTTACAGTAGGTATTAATCCTTCATTATCGATGACAATTGGAATATTTTCACATTACTAGAAAAGTAGATAACACTTGTAGATTAGGGTTCCGAAGAAACTTAACTTGGAGGTGAAATGGGTGACGGTAGAGTCATTAACATACATACATAATGTTCAGAGTGTGACGTGACAATACATACCTAAGTACTTGATAACTTTAGGATCTTACGTGAATGACGAATGACGATGCAGAATCTAAAACAGTCGGAAACCATTGAAAACTGACTGTTTGAACTGTGAAATTCGCACTTACTTATAGATACGATTTCCAAAATTCATGTGTTTGTCAAAAATGACGAAGGGTTATGTTCAAACTTTTTGGCCGCTTGGAAGATAGCTGCAAGTGACGGTTTGCGAAGGTATAACGGTTTAAATTTCCGTAAACCTGCGCAGAACACAATTTTTGGTAATCAGCGGGGCGCAAAGGACTCATCGTCTTGTAAACTGTGTACATCATATTTGTATAATGGCCAGACCGTCACTCGCAGCTAATTTCCGAGCTGCCATAAAGTTCGAACAGAACTATACTATGTTGATCCTAGTATACATCATTGAATCCATTGCTTTATGCAAAAAGTTAAGTCCAAGTCCATTTAAATTATTTGAAAAGCTTTCAAAATACGCAACTCTACTTATAAATACACACATCAAAAGTGTCTAGGGATCAACATATATTTTTGCAATAACTTTTCTCCTGATTGATATAAATTAAAATTTTCTTTAAGGATTCATCAAATAAAGTGTTTTCGTTTGTCACAGTAACGATAAACCAAGTCACCTTTGCATTAATAAAGAAATTTGCCATTTTCCTAATAAAGGGATTTTTGACATTTGAACCACTAACATTAAAGTTCGAAAAAAAGACTGAAATAACAATTTTCTTTAAAATTTTATTGGGTAACTTAAACAATTAATAATCCGTGTTTCTACCGCGAACACTAACAACACAAGAACATCGGTTTGGCATACTCAAAATGAGTTCATCCAAATCACGCTGTGGAATGGCCGCCCATGTTCGTTGCAACAACAAAAAAAGGTCTTCTTGCGACTGGATACCCTCCATATTCGGCAGAGCTCTTCTCTGTAGCATATCCCATGCATGCTCAATCGGGTTCAAGTCTGGCGACTGAGCAGGCCAGGGCAGGACATTGATGTTAGCTGCGGCGAGAGTCTGTCTTACAACTCTTGCGGTGTGCGGTCGTGCATTATCATGCATTAACTGAAATAAGGGACCGATTTGCACTTGTAGAGGAACGATGACGTCTGATACAATCGTCTCAGCATAAATTTGAGCGTTGAGGTTGCCTCTGATCCAAATCAACTCAGTTCTTCCGCCGATCCAAATACCCGCCCATACCATGATGGTTCCACCACTATAAGGATGGACTTCCTGGCAGGATTTTAATCGCTGTTGGCGTCCAGGGGTTCTCCAGTGTCGTATACGTCTTGTATCCGGTCTCATACCAAAACGAGACTCATCAGAAAAGCACACGAAACGCCATTGTTCTTCTGCCCAATTTCTGTGTTCAAGAGCCCATTGATATCGAATCCTACGATTGTGCATTGCTATAGGTGGTACCCGTAGCGGTCTTCGGGAATGAAGGTTCACTTCATGCAAGCGGTTTCTGACTGTTTGGTCGCTAATTAAGTTCCCTGAAGAGTGATGAAGCCTCACGGCTAACATCATGGCGGTTATTGTTGGAGCTCTTCGAGTTAAGATTTGAATGTATCGGTCTTGTCTCCGTGTGGTGCAGCGATACCGTCCTCCATGGCGCTCAGCCACGGTACCAGTGCTTCGGTAACGTGTCCAAAGTCGACTGATAACACTCTGACTTGTATTCAGAGCTAAAGCCACAGTACGTTGCCGGGAACCAGCTTCTATCATTCCCACGGCTCTGAGCATTTCTTCCCTGCTTAAATGACGTCGCCGCTCCATAATAACGTTGGTTTTAATCAGTAGTAGGGAAACAGTAGCACTAATAATGTCTTCAATGCGTTGTATGTTTTTATAGGGAAAATATTGACAGATGATTTTCATCTTTTACTCGAATTTGATTCACAGTTCCTGATTCAAATTATTAAATGCACCAAAAAGGATCCATATAAATTTATAAAATCATAAATTTATTACAAAGCCACATCTCAATCTCAAGAAATCCGCATAAAAATGCTTGATCCCTAGACACTTTTGATGTGTGTAGTTTCAAAGTCAACATTCACACTTTTTTGATACCATCCTAAAGTGTCACATGATTTATGTGCATGAATAGCGACATCTGTTACATCTTCTGCTATTTCTGTTGGAGAGACTTTAATTATGATGAGCAAGAGACGTATAATATAGTTATTGTGACGTCAGTAACAATGGACGATTTCGTCTCCCGAGTAGGGCAAGTAATCAATAATACTGAAGATAATCAAATATTCCTCGAAAGGCAATGCGTGTGACATGCGCCACACTTCTACGAACGAGTGCTCTTCACCGTATGTATAGGCGGCGACAAAACTGTTCGTGTACATGCAAATATGACATAGTACCTCGTGTCCAAAAATCTTTCTATTTTGATTGTAGATTAGATATATGACCACTACCAAATATTTTGAAAGGAGCACGATTACAAAACAAAAAACTGAATCTCAATTGAAACTATAATTTATCAACGTCCTTTTGCAGGTTGGTAACAGAGTATTTGCATTCAGAATTCATATGTAAAGGAAACAGCTTGTAACCAATTTCAAATAAAAATCGTCTGAAAATTACATCAATTTCGTTAAAGGTTAAAACAAATTGGTATAACATTTCAATTTCGTTGACGAAACGATAAAATCGGACCAATAAAGAAAATTGATCTTGTTTTTTGTGATTGCATAATCATCTTCAATCAATCATCGTTCAATCTTTCATCGTTGTTACGCTGGCATGAAATGTGAATGACCTACATTATTAATTAAACTTTTGTCGTTGAGTGGCCGTCGTGGATACTCGTGGACAGATGTTGTACACGTGTGCCTGTGAGGGTGCACCGAACGTCGCCATATTTCGACAATAATGGCTCGGATCGTAAACTTAAGAGCTTTTGGTGTTTGCTGCTTAATGTCCCCTTTAAAATTTGGCGCCATGCTTTATTTATGTTTCAGTAGCAGAGCAGACATGTTTGGATTCCAAGTCGGAACTTGTCACGATTTGTGAAAATTTGAAAGCGGACTCCACCAATGAGCTGTCAGTTTGAAGATGCCATAGCTTTTATGACACTGATAAAGCTTTGAACCCGGTTTACAGGTGCTGAGCGCGTTCAGTTTTATTGGTAAAATTGCAAAATTGATTAAAAGGTACAACCTCTACTGAAAAACACCTTTAAAGAACACTCTTGTAACGGGATATTTACCATGTTTATTATTTGTTTTGAGTTCCCGATATTCCGGTCCGGCGCTGTTGCAAACGCCATGATCACAGATAAATTGAAGTTATTGCGCGTGGGTGTTTATGAGCAGACAAATCGGTCTAACCCAGCTATACTCAACCTGCGGCCCGCGGGCCGCATGCGGCCCAACAAGCCTTTATGATTGGCCCATCTGGAGTTGGCTTCAGTTTTAAATTGTAATTACTCAGAGCTGTTTGATGAGGTAATCGATTTTAAAAACGAAACCAATCTAGTATTTCTGTTTAAAGAAAAAAAGGAAAAGATGGAAATGTGCACTTTTGGAGCACGGTTCCCCAAAAATTTAAATGCGTCCAAAAAAGTACCCAAATCCTATTAACATTCTTTGGCTATACGGACGTGTGCGAATCGTCTTTTTCAAAAATGAAATACACAAAGAATGTGTACAGAAACAAACTTTAAAACTTTCATCAGGATGATGTAATAATGGCCGGTTTACATTATTCCAGTCCAGTGATCTAGCGCGATTCCAATCCAGTGCTGGACTGGATCTATAACGTTTACATTATTCCAGTTATTTAGAAGCCGTTGAAGTTTGAACACTACAGTGACAATGATTTCAAGAAGAGATCAGTTTCGAAAATATTTCAAACGTGCTCAATCACTCTTGCTACAAGAAGTTATTAATGAGGTTGATAATTTGTTGATATTTTGTTGTTCATTTCACTTTGGTTTGGTAAACATTGCCACTAGCACCAGATGTGGATGACTTCTTAATCTTGTCTAGTTCAAGGTAGTATGTCGAACGAATACTTTTTATTTTGTTTTTCACATCTTCCAATGTGAATCCTTCAATTTCCATATCAATGCACAGATTTTGCAAAGCAGTTTGGCGCATAGCTTTGTTTTTATAATGTTCTGATGTTATATCCCATAAACACGGATTTTCTCTGTATATAGTGACAAACTTTACAGTTTCGTCTTCAGATAACTTCCTCACCATTGTTAAATACTTTTTCTTCGCAAAAAAAGTCCGCAAAAACAACCAACACGTAGGTACTTCGTCAGCACTGGAATGGCACTGGATTGGCCGTCTACATCATTCCAGTTGCACTGGATTGATCGCACTGGATTCAAAAGTAGACCGCGAATCCAGTTACTGGACTGGAATGCTTACTGGATTCAGTTCATTCCAGTGCCGGTTTACATTATTCCAGTAAGCAATCCAGTACTGGACTGGATCGCTGGACTGGAATAATGTAAACCGGCCATAAGGTTAGCATGCAGCATCTAAGTGTTCACAGTATCAAAAATCTCATTAAAACATAATATGATAAATATCTTTGTTAAAACTTAGTTATTGTTTGTGAAACGACCAACCCGAACCGAGCACCTTTTTGTCGACGTTTTACAAAAGTGATGTACGCATATGTGAAAAAAAAAATTTTTTTTTTTTTTGAAAGCTCTTTGAAAATTTGGTCTAAATCGCATATATGGCTTTTCAACCACCGTTAATTTTGAATTGCGTTTTTTTATTAACATCGAAATAATTGTTGTTTGTGGCCCGCAACACCGTGACTGAAAGGTGTTTTTGGCCCGTATAAAAAAAGGTTGAGTATGGCTGGTCTAACCTCTTTCTTGATAAGTCTGTTTAAAAACTTATAACTTTAAAGAAAATAATAAGCCACAGTGGTTAAACTATTTTACCTTATCTGAAACCACACACTTTATTTTTACACTGGCAAGTAATTAATTAAATGGTGACGTAAACGGATAATAAAGTTAATGGTCATTATTCGTGCATTCTTAATCGATTCTGCGTTGGTTTCGAGCTTTTTCCTTCAAATAATTTTTAGATTTGATCTAAATAAAAGCTTTTAAAATACCTTGAACTGAACGAGAATAAGCTCTCCTTTGATCTCTGTGGGGGCCGATACTGCAGTTACGGATTACTTCCTTATGATACTTCCCTTGATGTGCCTGAATGAATAACGGGAACGCTCCACTAGTTGCAAAAAAAGTATAAAAATGTTAGGATGGCTTTAAAGTTTTTCCGCATTTTCTAAAATATTCTCTCTATTTTGCCATTTCAATCAGCCCGATCACTATGTACGGTAATCCTATCCCTTTGGAGAAGCAAGCCAAGTACCTACTCGACAACCACCTGTCCTTCGCGTCGCACATCAAAGCAGCTCTCAACCGAGCTGCCTTTGCTATGAGTAGGCTTCATTTCATGATTTCGGCAAAAAGCAAGTTGTCACTCACGTGCAAGTTGCGCCTTTATACCGCGGTGATACGCCCCATTATGACGTACGCTTGCGTCGTGTACGCACATACCAAGCCTAAGTACATCCATAGGATGCAAACTTTCTTACAGTCACGAGAGCCCATTTTTATGTCCGCATAATGACCGTCTACACGTAGACGCCCGTTAGAATGCCCACCGTCCTTCAGTTTATGAAACGTCTTTCGAAGCGTTTCTTCGATAATGCCATTAAGCATCGTAATCCCCTGATCGCAGCGGCCGCTCGCTACGAACCCTCGCGCATTAGTTCAGTGCGCTGTTCGAGACATACCCTCGTCACTCCCGATGATGCTATCACCCTCCTCCAGGAGAGTAGCAAAGAGACTAGTACTCTTAAAAAATTCAGACGCAAACCGCCGAGGTCCGTCGCGACGTCCCGGTCCATGCCCTCCCCGACCTTCGCTCGAGACAGCCTGCGATGCTGTGCCAGTAGTTTTAAATCAGCCCCTAAATAATGATATCATTCAGATCCAGCCGGTCCCCTTGCTGTCCTCCCCCAGCGATGACCTAAGCCGAGGCTCGTACCCCGCAAGGGATGCCCTTAGCGTGTAGTTGCTTAGTTTGTAATTATTTTTATGCCCTAGCTGGAGGGCTTACTCTCAAGGCACCCACAGGATGACAACCTCTTAGGTTGAACTGCGAGATGCCATACATAATAATTTTGCCGTTTCAATAAATCAGATGCACAATGCAAATCACACAAAAAATGTCTATCCACCTTATAAAAAAAGTGGTTAAAGGCATGTGTAGTTTTTCTGTTTGAGACGATTGTGTGAACCAATCTAATGAACTTTAGATTGACCTGGCCTGTAATTCTGTCATGTTTGTTCTCGATAAAAAGATTTGTCCATCAACTGGGTAAACGCTTTTCTGTTTTCCGTCCCATTTTTCATATTTTATCACACCACGTTTCAACTGTTGCAAACTAGACTCGTATAAATTAATACATTGCTTTTTATTGGTACATGCTCTCTCTATTATGTATTTCCAAACCACCGCAACTCCTGAAAGCTAGAATCGAAACAGCGAGATCAGTAAAACACCGGGACAATAAAGCTCGACGAAGTCCCAGAAAAACAATTTTACTGCGTTGCAGGCAACGAAATTAATCTGAAAAGAATAGCGCGGAAGAGTAGAAAAAACATAATGAATATATTGCTTGCTAATTAAAACCATGAGACAAGTAAAAGAATTTGTGGCACCAATTAACATGATAACAGTAATTCCGGTTAGGCTGATTTTTAACCCAATTAATGAATGCCTTCATATGATTTAAATTTTTAATTTTAGTAGGAATTTATATTATGAATTCTTCCAAAGAATTTGAATATACACAGATGAAACATAAATAAATCTTCTATTATGGGTGCCCACGTCCCACGTGGGTATTCCTATTATTGTGTTACTGTAAATGTTAGTCTGTGTCGTCCCACTGCTGGGCAAAGGCCTCTCCCCATGACTTCCAATTCGATTCGATCCAGGGCCAATATGGCCCACTAGTCGTTGGTTCTATCCAGCTCGTCTCGCCATCTCCTGTGAGAATCTACAATCCTAACTAATATTATAAATGCGAAAGTAAGTTTGTTTGTTACGCTTTCACGCGAAAACTACTAATGAACCGATCATCATGAAACTTTGTACACATATTCTTGGAGGTATTAAAAGTAACATAGACTATACAGGCTGTAACGGAAAGGGTGTATACATACTTAAGGGTGTGCTACAGACGATCAAACTGAACATGTTTCTCCATCGGACAAACATCGTAATAGCGAAAAAAATATCAGCTGCCCCATACATTTGGGTCAAATAGGTATTGCAATTTTGTATGGCGCGGCAGATATTTTTTTCGCTGAAAGACATGTTTGATGATGAAAACCATGTTCAGTTTGATGGTCTGTTGTACACCCTTAAGTATGTATCTACCCTTTTCGTTACACCCTGTATATCATCAAGCTACGACCAATAGGAGCGGAGCAGCAATGAAAAATGTTCCGAAAACGGGGAAAACGTGACGCAGACGAAATTGCGCGGGACAGCTAGTATCTTAATAAATTGAAGAAACGCTTGTGTGTAGCGGTAGTAGCCGTTTGGTTTGTATGATACATCAATTGCGTCTGAATGTTCCATTCATTTAATTGTTAAGAAGACAACACGTGCCATGTAACCTTACAACTACATCTGCATGATTCGCATTCATGTAGCTAGACCATTCAAACGTAAGTACATTCGTACACCATTAGAATACGTCAATACATTTTTATAGACTTGTGTATAAAGACTACGATATTATCGTAGACAGTGATTTCAGATAAACAAGCTTCGCAGTGCTTCGAACGAACAGGAATGCACGAGATAAATTCAAAAAAACATTTCGAAGAATAATTCCAACTTGAGTTTCCCAAATGAAACAAATGCGCCGTTAGTTCACTTTCAACACTTTAATAGCAGAACGATCGCGGGAAAACCATGTTTTTGTTTACACAACGGCCAATCCGCTAATTTTATCTTGACGATCGCTCGAAAGAAAGACGAAAGTATACATTTTACACGGCCGACGGATTTTTCTCGGAAACTCTGTGTCGGCAACCACCTAACCCGGTTTAAGACTTCTAGTTATCTACAGCAGCTGTCAAACTTGTCTAGTTTATTGCTAAGTTTTACGTAGTTTGCTTTATTCCTTGGTAAACAGTCAAATAAGTCATCTGAGGTTAATTTTAGGATGGTCCTGGATTTTTTTACCCGAGACAGCCATAATTATTTGTTATTGAGTTTTTCCATGAGGAAGTCTTACTGGCTTGCAGGGGTTATACCTACACACCTCTATCAAAATTGTTAGGGAAACTTGCAATGTTATGTTATTTTAGTTAATATAATAATATGTTTTCCTCTTTATAATAATATTGCGTTGCGTAACTTATTAGTAATGTTTATCTATAGATAATTGTAAAATACTAAAACTGAGTAAAGAAATATGTAGGTACTATTATTATACTCCAGTCGTTTTCTTGTTTTGGTTATAGAAACAAAAGCATGTCGGCTTCTTATCTTCATGGAAGTCGTAAAAGTTGTGAGAGAAAGGAAAATTCAATTTGAACGCAGCGGTGCGCGGCTGTGATGATAAGCTAGCAATCCAGTTAAAACGTGTCTAGAATGTATACCTATATGAGATAGGTACTATGTGTGTATATCTTTATTTTTAAAGTGAAACTTTTATTACATCGTCTCAAACTTTTTCGGCTGTGTGTTGCATGTCGCGTGACGCTCGGCCGCGGAGTAGAGATAAAGGGATAATGTGAAAGGCGCTCTGACGAGCGCCTTTCACATTATCCCTACTCCGCGTTTTATACGTTTTATACCCTTAATGGAATATTATTCCAAAATTTTTTAGTTAAATGGTTATAGTGTGAAAAAAAGTTTCACTTTTACCGTGGTTTCATAAGACCACACAATCCTTTTTTTTTTTCCACGATTCTTATTTTTTTTTAAATTGACTGAGTTTGGTCACTAACTCTATTATTAAGTTGGACACTTGGAACGGGGTATTAACCTTGTTTATAATTTATATTGAGTTTCCGATATTAAAGTGCTGCGTTCGCCGAAGGACAACTTTCCGCTGGAAAATAATATTTATAAAGTAGACTGCATTTGCGGCAAGTCGTATATCGGTCAAACGAAACGAACTGTAGCTGGTAGAACACCAGTGAATGCAACAATGGCAACCAAAAGTCGGCCCTAACTAAAGAGGTTTTGGAATCAGAATCGAACCATGCACTGATTTGAGGTTACATAACCTGTGGGTTATGAAACTCAATCCAGTGAACTTCACAGCGGTGATGACCTGCAGGTCATTTCGACAGAACGCCACTATACACGTATACCTAGACTGCTAAAAGAGGCCACAGAGATTACCTAATGTAAGAACTTAACCGGGAGGATGGGTTTCAACTGTCAAGTATAGAAAAAAACCGGCCAAGTGCGAGTCGGACTCGCGCACGAAGGTTTCCGTACCATCCATACTAATATTATAAATGCGAATGTCACTCAATGTCGTCTCTGTTTGTTTGTTTGTTACTTTTTCACGACTAAACGCATTGACTAAACGGCTGATCGGATCTAAATGAAATTTGCCTAACCTAGGGAAGGACATAGACTATATATCATCACGCTACGACCAATAGGAGCGGAGCAGCAATGAAAAATGTTGCGAAAACGGGGAAAATTTGACGCAGACGAAGTTGCGCGGGACAGCTAGTTATTTATAAAATCGAGCAAAAAAAACACTTTTTTGTATGGGAGACCCCTTAAATATTTATTTTATTTTGTTTTTAGTATTTGTTGGTATAGCGGCAACAAAAATACATTATCTGTAGAAATTTCAACTGGCTAACTATCACAGTTCATGAGATACAGCCTGGTGACAGACGGACGGACGGTTAGCGAAGTCTCAGTAATAGGGTCCCGTTTGTCCCTTTGGGTACGGAACCCTAAAAATGATCGCGAGTGGACACAGTGATTTTCGTGCGTCGGGAACAGAATCGAGTTTTGAGTGACAGTGGTAGTGGCACCGAGCGGCATTGTATCACACGGTCGTGTATTTTTTTCCGCAAAAAACAGTGTGAAGTTGCGAGAAAACTGGGCTTAATTGCAAGCAAACATATTTCTCCACTAAAAATGGCTAAATTCTACACAATAAGATTTCATAATTTATTTTATTATAATAAGTAGGTTACCTAAAGAAAAATATTCAATATAAATAATACAGTTTTTTTTAAATTAAGTCTAACGCAATCAAGCACAGATTAACGTAACTACACTAAAATAAGAATTTTGAAATGAGATTAGGATGTCAATGTCAACTCACGACATCTCACCAAGATGGGAGGGAAGGGGCTCGAAAAATCGTTTTAAGAATTGGGCATTTAACGACTAAGCCCTCTATCTGCTATCACCACGTCTAGTGTCCTAGTGTCCTGCCCAACTCCATTTCAGACCCACTACCCAATGTAGAGAACATTTCCCAGAAATCTTGAATATTACTTACTAATCTTAAAGAAACTATTATCAAGCTTACTAAAGTTGTCTGTTTTACTTCTGTGTCCCGTATATGTTTATTATCTAATTGGCAAAACCAATATCAAACTTGAATAAGTAGGTATATACTTAATAATAATGACAGTAGTTTAATGTATGTATACTTATACTTACAGAAGGTGCCTCGATAATATCCTAAAAGCATCACCTGGTGTAAGCCTAATTATCTATTAATCCCTTTAGAATGATTGATAAAACTGTCTATAATATATGATATATGTCATAGAGGCGGCAAACCATAGGCTAACAAGACGAGCTTACATATACATATATGTACGTGTATTCCTCTGCTTATACTCGTATGAAGGTATAGGTAGGTACTTCTGCTAGCTAGTCTATGGTATTACGTAATTCGTGATTGGAAAGCCCCAACTTCACAGCTCAGTGATGGTGAATCCCGGTCGCTTAGCATTGTTTACAGAACGTGCGTATTGTCTGCATAGCTAACACGAACTCTGGGAATTCGGATTTTATATCGACAGCACGTGTCGCTTGGCATATAGCCAAATACCAAGTTGTGTAATATTTTAGGAAAAAGCGCGCCCTGGTTCACTGTTGTATGATTCCGTCCTTCAAAATACCACTTCTGTAAGAGATATTATTTACTTACCTTAGAAGTACGATATTGATGTACGAAGCTCAATTTTCTGACGGGGTGAGGGGAACTGTCCACGGATATAAGAAATAAGTATACATGAAATAGAACATGAACCTCTTCAATTCCTACATATTTTTTTAAGTGAAGTACTTTATTTACTGCGCAAGAACAAATATAAACACATAATTTCTTGAATAAACATAAGTAGGTAAAGGCTGCCTTCCTGAAATCTGAAAATAAATAAACGACAAATTAAAAACAAAAGATTAAAGCCTATGCGCAATTAATATTAATCTTTCCACATAAATCTACGAGACACTTTAGCCATTTGATTGTTTCGCGAAAAGCTGTTATCACAATACGACGAATTTGTTGATACTGAAGTATTATAACACATTGTTTTGTTAGTTATACTTAATTTGGCGCCGGCGCGGTATCGATATGCGATAGCACATTCGTGAAAAAGTCATTATCTCTAAGTTATCATAATTAATCTGATGACATTTGAGTCAGCGGATGTGTCATGTGTGACTTGGATCCCCCCGGTGTAAAGTGACTAGGTTCCATGTGATTTGCCTTAAAGATAGGTACTCAAATTGTTAGGCAATGAATGATACATAGGTACAGTGCGCAATCAGTACCTAATCTATAAAAGTATATTTCAATGAATAACGAGGTCAAGTGAAAATCGAGCTCGCTTTCCGCAATAATGAAGAATTTCAGTCGATTCTTGAACTGGAAAAATATGTAACGAACTACTTTGGCCCTATTATTAATGAATTGATGGACGTTGAAATGTTGTGTTACCAGGTTTCAATGTAGGTATGTCGGGCAGGATCTTATATTTTATCAAAGATCCTGAAAGACTACTCGGTGCTGTGAAACGTCGACGCGAGTCGGATTAAAAGAGCACGGCTGAGTTAAGCATGCAAAATTTCTGAACAAGCTAGATAATTAAAATGCTCTTTACTTATTACAAGACCACAGGAAAAAAGTTAAAAGTTTTCTTAAAATTGCAGTGTTATTTAAAGATTGACAAACACGAACACAACCCTAATTCAAACAGTTTACAAACGAGAACCATGCTCCATCCTTGTAACTATTACAATTCTCAAAATCCAGCCGAGCTCTGTTATTGTTTCTCGTTATTTACATTTATGTAAATAGGTTTAGATAAGATAATGTGGCTCAACTAATTACATCGTAACATGCATAGTACAATAGTATACGATGCTATCGCTTCGATGAATTTCGAAATCAATAAATGCCTCCGCTACTGCTAGCAGGAAAAGATAAATGGTTTTTTATTTTACCTGGGAAACAGTAGTCCTTATCTTTGTCATGTAATCTGATTTAGCGATTGGATTGCCCTACTGACGATGTCTTTTTATGTGTAGGATTAGTTGGGTTCGGTACGGGAGAGATAATGCAATATGAACGGAAAGAACTCAGCGGATTTTCTCGCGCATCTCCTGCTAGTTAAACTTAAACCGTTCCAACATCGCAAACGCTAGTTCCTTCCACTTCAGTTATACAGTACGTTAGTTTAAACGAGGTACATATTCAAACCCATAATAGTACATGCTAACATGATACTAATAAAAATATAAACAACAAAAAAAACACTGATAAATAACAGACAGAACCATACCAACATTTTCGCAAATGACACGCAACGTGTATACCCTTGCGCTAGCGACTTAATACTATCGCAGAACATGTGAGCGCCGTGAGCGGGGCAATGCCTCTTAGGTATAATCCATTTTCCCCTCATACTTTAACCTTACCTGGCTTAGGACAGTCCAAAATATCTAGGCACTAAACAAAACATTAAAAATTCTTCTATATACATTATAGGTTTTTTACATATTTGGGACGAGAATCGAATACTGAATACCCTCCCTCAATATGTCCCTCGTTTAACCTAATACTGTATTTATTCATGTTGGTACAGTTTAACTTGCTAACCACCCTTGCTCTGTTAGTTGAATTACGGGCTCAAAATTCCGGCACATTTTTCGTTCAGATTCGGCCTGAAGCATACTCTCTTTGTCTTTTTTGTTTTGTGGGTCGCCTGAAACCAGATTATCCAGCAGCAATGTTGTAAACGGGAGTTCCCTAGCAAAGCGTGCCGTGTTTCGTCATAGTGAATAATGCACCAGGGGATTTATTTATGCGATAGTTTTATAGGTTAAAGTTCATGTATACAGGGTATAACGGAAAGGGTATAGGTATACATGCTTAAGGGTATGCTACAGACCATCAAACTGAACATGTTTCTCCATCGGACAAACATCGTAATAGCCAAAAAATGATCTGCTGCCCCATACAAAATGTCAATACCTTTTCGACCCAAATGTATGGGGCAGCTGATATTTTTTTCGCTCTTACGATGGTTGTCCGATGGAGAAACATGTTCAGTTTGATGGTCTGTAGTGTAGCACACCTTTAAGTATGTACCTATATACCCTTTCCGTTACACCCTGTATATAATATTATAATGCTGTAAGGTTTGTTTGTTTGGTCGCTAATCTCGGTAACTACAAGCTCGAATTGAATTTGTTTTTGTGTTGCATAGCCCCTTTATCGAGGAAGGCTATAGGTAGGCATCAACGTCACGCTACGACCAATAGAAGCGGAGCAAAAATGTTGCAAATCGGGGAAAATGTGACGCAGACTAAGTTGCGCCAGTCATTATTTTAATAACCGACGTCCTTACATTATCTATGTAACTTTTTCAAAGACCTACCACTCGTAACTAGGACGTGATGTTATTTATGTTTATGTAATAAAAACTTTATGCGAGTCAGGTATATCCTCTAATTAATGAAATTTACTTTTGTTTTTAATTAACCCTATCGCGTTTATCACTTGGGAAAAAGTGCTAACAGACTGTTAATCAACTGTAGCTGAATTCACTAAGCTACCGGTATGTGTGGCTGTTTCAAGGAAAAAATCATTTAATATTCTAGTCGTCTATATTCAAAATTTTGCTTACCTAAGGTTTTACACCTTTTTGTCGTAACATAGGTGTTTTGAACAGTGTCGTAGAGTAGAAGACGCATTAACAAAGGTCATAGGAACACGTTTTAAAGTTAACTCACTGGCATTTGTAGTAATGTGACGTACTCGACATGAATTTACAATCAAGCCACAATGCATAATTTAATACAATAAAACCTTTTTATTAGGGTACCGTACACAGGCAGGAAAACCTTTTGTGTGAATTTAATTCCATTGAAACTGAACGCGGACTGCACATCGTATCCACGTTCAAGAGTCAGTGTCAATATTTTTACTATTTTATAAATCACAGCTCTTAAACGCAGTTTATCTGTCCAGCCCCCGTATTCACAAACGCTCGGTTTCGATTAGGAAAGCGTATGTCTATCTCGCTCGCTTTCGTAATGCCAAAACAAGATAGACAATATAGACATACGACTTATCAAATCGAAATCGAATCCGAGCGTTTGTGAATGGGGGCCTGGTCGTCTTTCTTGGTAAAATTCGCCCTTATATTGTTATATTTATTGACACTGATTTTTGAAGTGTGAGACATCGTATTACCCAGTACTAAATGGGTTGTGGAGGTCAGATAGGCAGTCGCTCCATGTAAAATGAGCATTTTCCATGGAGCGACTGCCTATAACGGTCGGCTTCCAGCCTAATTGGATACAGCTAACCACCAGTGTGTTCAGCTGTATCCAATTAGGCTGGAAGCCGACCTCAATATAGTTAGGATTACTTTTGGGCGAAGATCTCTTTAGTCTTTCCACTTACTGTTTACTTACTGTTGTGTTCTGCTTACTGTACAGTTTATCTGGTTGATATTCTCATCAATTTGGCAATCATTCAGAAATTAATTTTGCCATTCCACATAGTGGCTTAGCCAATCCATTAGTCATGAAGTCATGATTAAATTCTCTTAATAGCCTTTCCATATGACAATCTGTACCTACGTTCCATGCAATATTAAATAATACGGGTATTTCGTTGAGAGTTTTCACATCAGAAGTGGGAAAATAAATTGCTTTTGAATATTATATAATAATATCGGGTAAAATTTCCATTTTATAAAATTGATATATCTATTGCCTACATTTTGAATTCCGCGTAGTGCTATTTCAATTATCTACCTTCATTAACGATTCCAATGAATTTTGTATTATATGCCCGTTTATGGATATTTAAATTCTGTTTATTGGTATAAATGGCTTTAAAATCGATATTTATAACTTGTTTGTTGTTTTAAATACAAAATGAAGTCATGGTATTGGTTTGGTTTGGGTTACCGATCACATAATGGTATAGGCAGTTTTCAATCAATCGAGTAGATATTATATGGATCTTAGGTAGGTATACGATAACTTTCACATAAATACCCTTAAAAGTTTACACTACTCGGAGCTTCGACACGACACAGGGCTCCTCTCTGTGATAGCAAGTGGTCCACAAACAATCCACCACGCGGGTCCGGTGCGGATGACGACGAATTTTTCAAGGACATGTGATTGAAAGAAAGAAAGAAAAAGTGGTTATTTGACTCGAACAGGACAATGTAACAAAATTATATTAAAAGTAAACATAAGAAAAATTAAATAAAAAATAAGACATACAGTCAAAATGCCCCATCACAGCATAATATATTTGAATGATTGCATTGGTGAGTCTAAGACATATTGCCGGTTTCGGCAAGATGTTTACCTCCACCGCACCGTTTTGATAGCACTCACACTTGACTCCTATAAACTTTAGTCTGTTTATAATCAAATACAAGTTGTTAGTTTGTTAGTGTCCATCATTATAAACAATGGAAAAGTCGGCGTATGAATGACAGCGGCTGTAGTGGCATTCTCCAATTTATTTCATTAATTCGTTGTAGACACTAATCGAATATAAATAGATCAGAAGAACAAGTTAGTAATTAAGGGGCCCGTTGTTCGGCTGTGCAGTTAGTTAATTAAACTGACATATGTTATACATATTTATTACGAAATGATGGTTGATATATCGTATATTTTTTTTATTGCGTTCATAGTTAGTTGTTTCTTTTGAGGCTGCCGCGTTGGTCTATTGGTTTCAAGCGCTGCGATGGACCATATGGACGGTTTTCCACCAGGAATGCAGAAGTTATTTTTTTTTTAAGTTTAATAATTAAAATAAGAAGAAACAAAAAAGTTAAAACATAATTAAAATATCTCTAGAAATGTTACTTTGGGATGGGGTTTAGGTTTCCGCACTTAGTCCCTTAAGTGGACCATTGTGCGTGAGCCGTGGTGGCCGTTACTCCAACCAGCCCACCTCCCTCCAGAAGCAGATCACACTTCCCGGTCTTCTCGGGGCATCCGCAAGGGATCTTGGTGTTCCCAGGGTCTCCTCGCGAATCTTGGTAACGCCGGTGCACTCAAGCAGTACATGCGCCACCGTTTCCTCCGCATTCATGCATGCTCTGCACAGGGGAGTATCAGTGATTCCTAGAGTGTAGAAGTGTTTGTTCAGTGAACAGTGTCCAGTGATGGTCCCCGACACCAGACGCAGACCATCCCTGTCCAGACGCAGAAGGCGCCTGGTCAACTTTGTATCAGGGGATGGCATGGCTTCTTTGGCCTGCCTACACCCGGGTGTCGAGGTCCACCATTTTTCCACTTGTGTTCGAGTGTGATCCTTTAGCCAGTTTTTTAGTTGCTTGAATGGAATGGGCACAATGGGCTCGGGTCCGTAGGGCTTTGTACTGGATCCTCTTCTAGCAAGTTCATCCGCCGCATCGTTCCCCAGGGATCCACTGTGACCTCTGATCCATTGTAGTGTCACCGTGTTGTGGTTTAGTACCGTAATTCGTTCTAGGGCGTTATGGCATTCTAGTATTAGTTTCGACGTGATCTGATTACTTTTAAGGGATTGGAGAACTGAGGCACTGTCGGAAAGTATTTCGTATACTTTCCGACAGTGCCTCAGTTTGTATTCGTAACCTCTCTGGCCTCTATAGCGTGTGCCGCCTGGATAATACCTACACACTCTGCTTGGTAAACAGAGTTGAGCATTCCAAGTGGTTTGGATATTTTTATGTTTAGGTCCTCGGAGAACACCCCGAAACCTGTCCCGTCGTCGGTTTTTGATCCATCAGTGTAGATTCTTAACTCTTTTGTACCTGCGTAGTCACACAACTCCGCTGTGAGTTCGATTTCGTAGTGTTTTTGGAAGCAGTGGGACTTCAGGGTTCTGTCGATGGGTGATGCCATCATAGGTTGTTCTTTAATGGCATCTACTCTGATGCGTGTATGTTTAATTCTGGAATCATTGCTTAAGGTGCCGGATGCTTCGAGTCTGAAAGCCGCTATGGTCGCCTCCTCTCTTACGACAAGGTGTAGAGGTGGTAGCCCCAGCATCACCTGTAAGGCGGCAGAGGGGGAAGTTCTCATGCTGCCGGTGATTGCTACGCAGGCAAATCTTTGTAGTTTCTCAAGGTTTTTTTGTGTTGTACTTAGGTTGGTCCTGGGCCACCAAACTAAAGAGCCGTATGTGATGATTGGTCGGATAACTGTGGTGTAAAGCCAGTAGGTGACTTTGGGGCTTATGCCCCAATTCCTCCCAAGTAGTCTTTTGCATTGCCATAAGGCTATACTGGCTTTCGTGTTGATGTAATCAGTGTGTTTCGCCCAGTTCAGCTGTTTGTCCAAAAAGATGCCCAGGTATTTGGTTTCAGCCGATAGGCTTAGTGTGGTCCCAATGAAGCTTGGTAACTGTAATGTTGCCAGCTTCCTTTTCTTTGTGAAGAGGACGAGTTCGGTTTTGGTAGGGTTCACTGCCAGTTTATATTCCTTGCACCAGTCTTCTACTATCCTCAAAGCCTGGCGCATGCAACCTTGCATAGTGTGTTTTCGTGTGTTCCATTTATTATTATGGTCAGGTCGTCAGCATAGCCCACCGTGTAGTAGCCTCTGCTATTGAGACGCTTGATGAGGCTGTCTACTACAAGGTTCCATAGTAGCGGTGAAAGGACACCCCCTTGGGGGCAGGCCCTTCGCTACTATGGCTCTAGTTGTGTCGTTTACCGTAACTTGTACGGCTCTTAATCGAAGCATGTTTGTGATCCATCCGCGCAGGGTCGAGTCCACACCGTGTTCCTCGAGGGCTGCGCTGATGCTATGGAAGATGGTTTTATCAAAAGCGCCTTCTATATCAATGAAGACAGCTAGTGAAGAGCATTTGTGGTCCACTGCACATTCGATCTTGGAGATCACACTATGCAGTGCAGATTCTGTTGATTTTCCTGTGGAATACGCGTGTTGTTGTTTGTGAAGTGGCGGCTCCCGAAGAGGTCCGTCCCGGATATGTCGATCACAGAGTCTCTCGAGAGTCTTCAGTAAAAAAGATGTCAGGCTTATTGGTCTGTACGCCTTTGGCTGTGTGTAATCTGGTTTACCTGGTTTGGGGATGAAAATGACTTTCACCTCTCGTCATGAAAGTGGTATGTATTTCTGTGCTATACAGGCTTGGAAGATGACGGTCAGCCATGGTGTTAGGACGTCTGCTCCCCATTGCAGCAGGGCTGGGAAGATTTCGTCTAAGCCTGCGGATTTATATGGTTTGAAACTCTTTATTGCCCATTTTATTCTCTCTGCGGTTACTATGGTGCGGGCTCTGGCCCAGTCTTGGTCATTTGTTGTGTGCCTTAGCTCGCTTGTCCAGGTTCTGTCCTCAGAGAGATTGCAGTCTGGGAAGTGGGTTTCCAAAAGGACTTTGCTTGTTTCGTGGTCCGACTTGGTATAGGTGTTGTCCGAGGTTTTCAGCGAGCCGAGGGTGCGATCCTGGTCAGTAGATAGGATCTTCCTTACACGCGCAGCTTCGCTGTTTGATTCGATTTCTTCGCAGAATTTCCGCCAGGCTGCCCTACTGGCATTCCTGACTTGTTTCTTGAAGATGTATTGTGTTTTCTTGTATGAGTCCCAGTCTTCAGGTAGTCTGGAGTTTTTAGCTCTGTTGAATTGTTTGCGCATGGTTTGCCTGAGCTTACTAAGTTCTGCATTCCACCAGGAGTTACCCTTGCTCTTGGTATTTGGATCCCTTAGCTTGCAGCAGGCGTGGTATGCTTCGATTATATATTCAGATAGTTTTGTTACGGGGTCTTCTATTTGTTTGGGGTCCATTAGGGTTTGTGGCGTTTGGTGCTGTATTAGTAGGGAGGCTAGCAGCCGCTTGTAGCCGGGTACATTGGTACGGCGTGGGTTGCGCCTGGGTTCGGGTTTATCTATATTAGCTACTAGTGAGAAGCGGATCCTTCTATGATCAGAGCAAGAAGGCTCGTTTGATACGTGCCAGTTAGTGATAAGTTTTGTCGCGCTATCCGACGCCAACGTTAGGTCAATGATCGTTTGTCCGCGAGATGTGACCCAAGTGGGTTCCGAGCCGCGGTTTGCGATATTAAGGTTAGTGGAGAACAGATATGTGCATAGTACCTCACCTCTAGTGTTGGCTTTGTTTCAACCCCAAAGTGGGTGATGGGCGTTCGAGTCCGTGCAGATGACCAGGTCCAGGTTGGCTTCTTCGCAGTGCCTTACCAGATCGGCCATCTCTTTCGATGGGCAGTCAGCATCCTCGCCTGGCATGTATACCGAGGCTAGGACGATGTCGGGTGCGTCGCCGTCGGTCTTGAGCCTGACGGCTGTTTGGTCTCTGGAACATAGTTGCGTGAGTGTGGTGGTAGGTATATCTTTGGGTATAAAGGCACAGGTTCGTGGCTTGTCTGTGCCTTGGGTGTCGAGGATCAGCTTACCTCCAATGTTACCGAGGCCGCATATCCTATTATTACGGATCCACGGCTCTTGGATAAGTGCGATGGTTCGGGGTTCCATCTCCAGTGCCCTGCGTAGGCATGCGGTAGCCGACTGGCTATGCTGGAGGTTGGTCTGGATGATATTTATGGGGCGGGATGTGGGGGGTAGTGGGGTGGAGTTAGGAGGAGACGGATCCATCGGATAGTTCTCCCCCATCCGTCAGTCCGTGCTGGTCTTCACTCGGTGTCGGTGATGACGAGAGCAGCTGCTCCGTCCACTTCGACGGTGAGGTTGGCATCCTCACAGCGTCGGCATCTGCCATCGCCGTTCTGGCCATCTCCTCCTCCAGCTGCGTCATCGTCACGTCGGGTACAGTCGGTGCCGGTTTCGTCAGTTCAGCGTCTGTCGGGGTATCGGCCTCCCTCCACCCGCCGCTCCCTCCCCAAGACCTTTTCGACTTCTTCCGGTGGGATTCCTAGGGTCAAATATGTCCCGTAGTTATCGCCACCGACCGATGTCGCCCTTTACAGTGACCACCTACCGACGGTGTACCAGGGGTTCTGTCCAGTCAAAATGGTCTGGAGCCGCGCTATGTCCCCATTGTACCTAGGTACAAAGAGCGCTGCTCGGACCCGGGTCGGTACGTCGGACTGCTTCATGACGGTCATAGTCGCGTCAGTATTCGGCAGTCTTAATTTGGGCACGTTTTGGGTCAGCCAAGTCAGGGCGTTCTCATCCTCACACCATACGTGGACCGTGCCATCCGCTACCCTGGGGTACCCGCGGAAGGATGGGATGATGGATTGGGAGGAGTCGGCACACGTGCCCATGATGAGGCCCTTAAGGCTGAGCTTTATGTGTTCCGCCTCGTCGGTCGTCATGTCTCGGGATGGAGGCAAGAGGCAGATCGCTACGGCGAGTCGCGCAGGGATATCCCGTGTGGCCCGCGCGTAGGTTCTCTGCTCCCCTTGAGCGATCTGGGTTCTGACGCGCTTGGTGTCCCCCTGGAGCATACTCGGAGAGGCCGAGTCGTCCGGTCGGTCCCTCTTTGCCGCTGCTCGGCCGCTTGCCGGGCTGTGGTTCTGAGGCGCTTGGCGAACTTCTATGCGCCAGGGACACCCTGCGCGAGGACCCAGCCCGCTTGCCTCGTTTCTGCCTTGTGCGTGGTCGGTCTTGGGTCACCTCGTCGGTGCGGTTCCGGTCGTTTCCTCCGGATGGTCCTGGTGCGGGCAGTGACTTTTCGCGCTGAGTTTCCCCTTCGCGTACTGTTCTCTGCCCGCTCGTTTCCGCGCCCGGCTGCTCTTCGCGCTGGGTTACCCCTTCGCGTATTTGCAGCTGGTCGCGTACTCCCTTACAACTCACCGTTTGCGCTTCGCGCTGGCTATTGCCTTCGCGGGTTCTGCGCAAACGGTCGTTGAGTACTCTCTCTCTGTTCCGGATCTTTCCGCGCTTTGTTCTCAGCATGCGTACTTCGTTCACAGAGATGAAACCCGAACCTCCAGATTCCGCTTCCTTTCCCGTCCCGAGAGAGCCTATGTCTTTCAGCCTTGCCTCGATCTTCTCGCGCTGGAGTGCCAGCGCGCGGAGTTCGCTGCTAAGGCTGGAGAGTCTCGCCTTGTTGGTGTCATTTTCGGGGTTGTTGGTCACACTGTTTCGTACGATGCTCTGTTGCCAGGCACTCGTGGAAGGTGTAGCGTTTATCAGTGTCGTGGACGCAGAAGTCGTAGTCGTCTTTGGGTCAGTCGGCGCAGAAGTCGCAGCCGTTTTTATGTGTGTCGGCGCGTGATCCGCAGCCTGTACTGTCGGCGCGTAATCCGCAGCCTGTGCTGTTGGCGCTATGGCCGGCCGCGCAGAAGGCGCGGCACTAAATGGCAGATTGGTGCCCCCCCCCAGATTACGGTGGGGGCAGACCGACGAATCGGTGTGGGATTCCCCGGCGTTGCCGGGACCCACCTGGGGAATATTAATTTTTCCTCTCTGCATGTTTTGGGTTGGATGGGCTTTTTTGGAGTTGAGGTTACCCGTCCTCATGGACCGAAAGGAGAAAAGGGGATAAAGGAAGGAGGGTGTCTGGGCATAGGATCATGGGAGTGGGGTGAAGGATTACCTTAGGCCTGGGATGTTGGCTTTCAGGAGAAGTACGAAAAAGCGCCTGGGGGTTTTTGTTGCGTCTATTTCTTATGGAATTAGACCAAGAACAGGGTGGCAACCACGTGAAGGTAAACTCCCCAGACTTGCCTTGAGGATCTACACGACCGTAGCGCTCCCCCTCAAGACCCCGCCACCCTACCACCTCTGAGGGAGGCAGTAAGGTAGGCCTGCATCTATACTACCATGCAAAGCGTAAGCAAAGCGTGTCGTTGTGCAACCGTGAAAGCATAAATACAGACCCTCCCCAACTTTTACTTTGGGATAAATATATTTCAAAAAGTTGAAATATATTTATCCCAAAGTAACATTTCTAGATGCTTTTTTTAGTTTGGAATGTAAATATTTTCATTGTAGAATTCGATCTCAAGTTTGATTAAATGTTTCGTCGGTTTGCTGTTTTATTGAATAAGAGTTCAGATAGAGTATGATGATGATGCATCTAGCCGATATCGGCTACAGCGACTGCATTCGATGGCTTTCTAGGGTGTTTGTCGAGAAGTATGATATGCTGCTCTTTCATATGATCTCAAGTGGTTAGCATATTCCAATTTTGGCCGAAAAACTCCGAGTAAGTACAAAGCGGATATGTGAGAACACCATTGAGATAGAGTAAAAAGAGAATCAGACCAGAAATCATAGAAAAATCGGTGTAGCTACATAAATGAAAAAGAGCTGGTGGAATAGATAACATCCTTCTTTCTTAGAATACAGTTAAAAATAGCGGGTTATGTATGAGATGAGCGTAGTAATCCTAAAGTAAATTATCCAGTTTGTTTGAAAGTAGGAAATCTAGTAGGTAACTAGTTATGGCGTAAACACGACTTCAGGCCTTCAGATTTAAACAAACACACCAAGAAAAGTGCTGCTCATCATATTATAGACAAATACGTTATTATTCTAAGGGCAATTGCTAATGGACTGTCCATTAGCAACTGTCTTACTGAGTTTCACGATGAAATGGATCAGACGTAAGTGTCGGTTGCTGCTGTTATGCCATTATACCCTTTCCAAATTCTTAGCATAGGTATTCAATTGTGTAAAGTTATCTGTTCTGGTTTTAAAACTGTTTTTGAAATGTTATTGGAGCACGCATGTTCGGGGATGTGATACAATGATAGAGAACGAAAAGTCTATCTTCTTCTTTCGTGTCGATGGTACGACTTGATTAAATTTGTTGGGCCAAGTATGTGGTCACGTTTATAGCGGCGTCTGTGGCGTCCTTTAGGTCCTCTAAAGTACAGGTGTTGGGACACTTTGGACACTCCAGAAAATTCATGCACTTCATTCACATTGTGTATCGGAAGGATCTTTAATTCTAAGTGTGGTCTTGAACAAACACTCAAGTACTTCGTACACTATCTAAATGTACACTATTACTAATTAGTCATCATCTGCCTTGCCTTCTCCCAAACTATCTTGGGGTCGGCTTCCAGTCTAACCGGATGCAGCTGAGTACCAGTAAGTATTTTACATTAAGTGACTGCCTATCTGACCTCCACAACCCAGTAACTGGGTAATAAGATACCCCTTGGTAAGACTGGATGTCAGACTTTTGGCATCTGACTAATCGTAACGACTGTCAAAGGTCTACAAATGACAGCCGGGAACAGCGGCTTAACGTGCTTTCCGAGACACGGATGAAACTCGGTATGTAATTATGGTCACCCATCCACGGAACAACCTCGGCATGCACAGCTTAACCTCGACCCGTGCGGCTGTTATTATTTAGCCAAGACCTCAATACTACTATATAATATACTACTATTATATAGCTCTACACTATTACTGATTAGTATGGAGATTAAAACAACAGTTTGAAAATGTAGTAGTTTCTCTATCTTATTATCAATGGCATTTATGTAGCGCAACGAAGCCGGTTTAAAACGCCATTATTTCGCATTCATAATTTTTTTAGAGCACTTATGCGATAAAGCAACTACAACGGCCTTGGTTTCCATTTCGATGCGAATTTAAGTGCCTCTACAGAAGGCGGAAAATAAATTACATGAAACGCAGTTGCCCTAGTCTTGTTACCCCGCACTACGTTTTTATTAGTACACAAATTTTGTAATACCCGCAAACAATTTTATAAAATGCTTCGTGTATACACCGTGTAAATCACCTCATCACGAAGCCGTTAACCAAGCATTCTGTACATGAAACTATGTAACTTTACGCAAAAATTATTGCTGGGAAACGACTTTTTTTTTGGGGGGTGTAAAATCATGTTTTGTGGTAGAACTCAATGTAACGCACTCAAAACATTGTGCTGATGGACGGATTGAATAGTACGGGGGTCGTGGAGGTGTTTAAAGTAAAAATCTTAAATTAAAAACTTGTATTTAAAAAAATACTTGTCAAAAAGTTGGAACTTTGACCCCTAATATCTCCGTAACTAGAAGGTTCCCAGGTATGGTGTAGAACAAAAAAATGATCGCAATGACAGGGAGAACCAGTGCCTTTCGGCTTCGTTAAGAGGTGTTTTACACCCTTTATAGTAAATTACATGTAATAGCAAGGTAATGCAGGTCCATAATACATTTATAGGAAACCCATAGTTTCTGTGAATGCATTACTAACCGTAAGTATTTTCGTGTCAGCAAATTTTCCGATGTTTTACTTCGATTGCTTCGAACCGCGTATCATAATTCCGTTAATTGTTTATACTGAAGTGTTTTTACCAAAATTTCTGAGAATTGGTGTAATTTGTCTCTTGCCATGTTCCGTGTTCCCAATGAGGGCCAATTACATGCCGATTAAAATAGCATTAACGAAATTACCGGCGCGCGAGTGACGGGCAGCTGCGATGCGTCTGCGCAACTCTTGTGGACGCGTGTACTTATTACGTTATGGTTTTTTAATAGTGACGACATGATGCGGTATTTAGTAGTTTTCTAATGATTCAATGGTTACTTAGAATTATTGGTTTGTATGTTATGGGGGCACGTGCACTTCCCGTTATTGCTGTTTCCTCGTTTAGGTGTGTTGTGACTAGGCTAGACTAACTGCAATGCAAAAATATAATATCGTTAGTTGAAATTAACGCCTCGTTCGTCTAGTGGTCGCAAGCGCGACTGCTTAGTATGAAGGTCCTGGGTTTTTTTTTCAATTAGATCATTACAGGCACTTTAGAAAGTCAAAAAAAAAAAAACAACATAAAACGCGAAGCTACAGTCCCAGTCACAAGGCATTTATTATGCCTTGTGACTGGGACTGTAGCTTCTTAGCTAGCTAGCTTATGAAAGTACTGTAGTTGCCCATTCCGTAGCGTAGATCTCTATGGAGAAGAACAGGCTTTCCTGGATTTCCGGGGTCGGGCAATATTTGGTTTTTTCATCAGGAATTTCTCAGTAGCAGCCACGGAGTCTGGTTCTGTGCCCGGTTAATGCCAATAGGCTCGCCCCCTATTACATGGGACTTGAACATAACTAGTGAAATGGGGGTGTACTACATCTCTGCGTAACCCATCGGGGATACACGCGTGATGTTATGTGTCATGTTTTGTAGTTAAAATGATGTAGGAATAATACATGTATCCAAGTTCACGTAACTTTATACATACTTACCTTCTTTTAACACAAAGAAATACAAAACAAAGCAGCACTGAAAAACAGTACACAGATAACGAGCCAGAAAATAGGTTACACCATGTAATTTGATCGCGTTACAAGCAACACTTAGTGAGGATTTTCTTGGAAAGTATCAATAACTTCGGAGTGCAGGGGTGGGTCCTCACGCCTGAGTGACTAGGGGCTAGGCAGGGAAGGCGACCGGCACTGACTTGACGTTCTACCTCAATGGATACACCCTTTTGTTAATTTAAAGACTAGCTTGTATTGCCGTCGCCTTGGTTTAGTAGTAATTGAGGACTATCTATTTCTCTAATTTGATTATTTAAAAGAAGTTCCTAGTAAGTGGAGCCAATGGCTGGATTTGAGCCAGAGCTCATTATGATACTTATAAATAACTGAAATGGAAAGGTAGGTAACTGGAGAAGAAGGAAGTTTAGGGGCAAAAAAAGCTTACAAGTTAGACTTTGTGCTATTTACTATAATTTTCAAAAAAGCTATTGAAATAAGTGTACATGCGAAGTCATTGATACAACATTGAAAAAAAAAACTAGTATATATAAACGGGCGCAGCATGAACTGTTTTCTCTTGGTATATATAACTCTTCTTTTAAAAAGCCAACTTTTTTGGAATTCGGTGGTTTTTGCAAATAAGTTTTGTATTAAATCCTTTTTATTTGAAGCATTCCGCTCTCATTCTTGTCATTTGTTCATTTTATATTGTTACTAGAAGATATTACCGGAGATCATCACGACCTAAAGAAGCTATATTAAACTCATAAACTACCCAATCAAAGTTAATAAAATGTATATAGGACCACCGAGCGAGGTTCCCCTACCATATGAAAAAAGAACCGAACCTAGATCTCCTTCCTTTTTTGTAGGTTAAAAAGTTTTCCAAAAAGATAAATTGTGGGCTTCATCGGAAAATGTTCACTATTGCATTCAATACCGGTATTTTTTTTTATATTTTCGCAGCTATCGTGTCGCCGGCTTTTATTCACCATTCAGCTAGAAAACTGAGTTATTCCAAATATAATTTAATCGTTTCCCAATTAATGTTGTCAATCAAGCCAGTGTCATGAACATTTTAATTAATACGAGTAGATTTTATTTTATTTTTATTTATTTACTGCAAAATGTATACATAATCTCAGTATACATAATCTCAGTTACAAGCTATGGGCTTAAAACTAGACAGTACACGACCCTGTTAGGGCGCAGCGAAATAACTTAAAAATAACTTTATAGTATAGCAGCGAGTCTTTTATTACTTAATTTAGGAACATTCACAATAAAAAATATGAAACATAAAAAAAAACATATCTAGCACCTCCTCATACATAAAAGAAAATATTATAAAGAAAATAATTGTAATTAACACAAACACATACATATAATTTGAGCTCTATTTTAGCTTCCCATCGTCCATAAATTCCTGTACACTGTAGATTTACTCTTACAGCTTTCATATTACCGTTATCGCCATACATTGGGTAACTGACGTATTTCTTTATTTATCCAAGTCCTGAAAAGAGCAGCTAAATAATTAAACTATGAAGTCCAATCAATAGTTTTTTAACGTCTCCAGGCAATTTCCTAGTCCTTCTTTTTCGTATGGTTACTGCTTAACCTGGTGTCAGAGTTTTTATGCCGCCAATGGGCCTCTGACTTGGCTTTTCATGCTGTCGAGAAATATTTCTCAAGCATGCTGCTTCATAGTCATAGTCATAGTCATCATTTATTGCATTCATGTAGTTTACAAGTTGTTACAAGTACAATTATATAGGTTCCATACATGAACCCTGCTAGGGCACAGCAATATAAATAATTAGAGTGCTACAGTGTCACAATAATAAACAAACCACTGTGCTTGAAAAAACATAAATCATTTGTTGTTTAAATAAGTAACTGTCATATAATATAAGATAGGGTAAGAACAATTAATTAGTCATCATTTCCATTCATAAATTAAATTAAGATAAAATATTAAATTAGAAAAATAGCTATAACAATAATAATCATAAAATAACATAACATAAAGTAGGTAGTCAGTCAAAATTGTAGGTGCTGTGTGTATTGTGTACAGGTATGAATTTCAATGTCAAAATTTACTTATCGTCTAAGAATTCCTTTAACGTGTAATACGATTTTAATATAAGGTATTTTTGGAGACTGTTTTTAAATTTATTTTCGTACTCTATGTCCTTAATTGAATTTGGAAGCTTATTATATATTTTCACGCACATGGCTAAAGGTCCTGAATGGAACATAGCTAATTTTGAGCTTGGTAAGGCTAATTCATTTTTGTTTTGGCGTCTAACACTGCGATGTTGTGGGCGAAGGTCCTTAGTGAGTGGGAATAGTGCCCTGTGCTTTTTTACAAATTTGCTAACTTCTAAAATGTAGATACCAGTTAATGTAAGGACTTTGTATTTTACAAAGAATGGCTTACAGCTTTCTGTGTTATCTATATTGGCAAGAATTCGTATACATTTCTTTTGGAGAATAAAAAGTCTGTCTTTGTCTACACCATTTCCCCACACCACGATTCCATAATTTAGCCAGGAGTATGCATAGGCATAGTATGCTGTTAGAGCAGTTTTAAAATCGGTAGCTCTTTTAAGCTCCTCCAAGGCATATATAAAGCTGGCTAGTTTGTTTGCCAATGCATCTATATGGGCTTTCCAGTTTATATTGGTATCTATAATCAAACCTAACAGTTTAAACTCGTTTATGCATTGCAGTTTTATGTTATTGTATGTGTAATTTATATCCAATTTGCGTTTTTGGTATGGTCTTTATTGCATTAGCTTTGTTTTGTCAAAATTTAATTCTAAGTTATGATCTTTTAACCATGCTATTATTTTGGAGAGCTTATCGTCTAGACTTAAGTTAAGGTTTTCTGTATTCGTATATGGAAAAATGATAGAAATATCGTCAGCAAATAAAATACTTTGAGCGTCAATTTCTTTAGGGAGGTCATTAATATAAATTAGAAATAATAAACATCCCAAAACGCTGCCTTGTGGTATTGACATTATTGTTTTTGCTTTATTCGATCTTACGCGTGTTATTTGGCCAGTGTGTGGGTCGCAATGTTCTACCTCTACGAATTGTTCCCTATTTTCTAGGTACGAGCAGAACCACTTGTGTGCTGTACCTCTAACACCTATTGCATATAATTTATTCAGTAAAATTTTGTATGAAACTCTGTCGTAGGCTTTGCTCATATCCAGTAAAATCCCTACTGCGTAATTTTTGTTATTGATTATATTTAAAGCTTCCTGGATATACTTAAATATTGCTAATGTAGTGGATCTATTTTTCCTGAACCCATTCTGGCTATCATTGAAGATTTTATATCTTTCGCAAAAAGAATAAAGTCGTTTTGACATCGCAGTCTCCAATATTTTTGAGAAGGTCGGCAGCAATGCTATCGGCCGATAGTTACTAGTGTCAGTCTGGTCTCCCTTTTTGTAAATTGGTTTCACTATCGATACTTTCAGCAAGTCAGGTACTGATCCTTCATCAAAAGACTGATTTATTAAATAAGTTAGCGGTAACGTTAATTCTTCGGCGCATGCTTTTATAAGTGTAGGCGGTAGCTCGTCATGGCCATAGCTGTGCTTGTTTTTCAATTTTTTTATAATGAACATGATTTCATTGGGGTCAACAGGTCTTAAGTAAATGGAGTTTTGGCTTTGGGAAGAGGTAGGACGGCCAGTGGGGCGAACGTTCCCGTTTGCGGTATCCGTTTTTCCCACTGATACAAAATAATCATTAAAGGCGTTGGCTATGGTAGTCGGGTTTTCTGTCACAGTATTTTGTACACGCAATTTTATGTTATTTTTTGGCTTAATGTTTTTCTTATTTGTACGTTCTTTTATTATTTGCCACATTGTTTTAGTTTTATTTTCTGATTTACTCATTATTCTTATGTAGTTTAGTTTTTTAGAGTGGGCTACTGTTCTCTTAAGTAATTTTTCGTAACGCTTATAATACTTTTCCAATATATTGTTATTAGTTGTAGTCATTAATGCTTTTAGTTGTCTTTTATGCTTGCATGCAACTCTTAATCCAGTCGTTAGCCATGATTTAGATGTTCTCTTTTTAATCTTTACGGTTTTTTTTGGTATACACTGGTTTAATATATTATGTAAGGTGTTATTAAATGACAGATAATTAGTATTAATATTTTGGTTTTCGTTTATTATTTTACTCCAGTCTAGTTTTTTTAGTTCTTTTTTAAACGAGTCTATGTTTTGCTTGTTATAGATCCTCTTTACTGTTAATATTTGTTTCTTATTTAGTACTGGATCATGGGTAGGTATAGTGATTGCTACTCCTCTGTGATCTGAGAGTCCAAGCTCCACTACTTCTAGATTGAGATTGTCGTTAGCGTTTGTAAAAATTAGGTCAATACATGTGGTGCTTGAGGTTGTTACTCTGGTGGGTTCCGTCACTAGTTGTCGAAAGTTATACTTGGTCAAAGTATTAAGAAGATTAAATGAATTGCGATTTTTCTCAAGGATATTTACGTTGAAATCCCCGCCTATAATTATGTGTTTATGTTTGTCCTTTGTATTGATTTTAAGTAGCACTTTTTCCAAGGATGAATAAAAAATTTCGGTTTCCCTATTTTTTTGCGGCCAATAGACAACTATTAGTAAAAGATTCAATTTAGGAATTTCTACCGCACAAGTTTCGAATATAAATTCAATTGTCATTTCCGTTAAATCTTGTCTTTCTTTGAATTCAATATCGTCTTTTAAGAAAATGCACACACCACCTCCCGCATAGTTTGGGCGGCAGTATTTGGCGGCTACAGTGTACCCTTCCAAACTCAGTAGGTCTTTTTTAAATGCTGTAATCCATGTTTCCGTAAAACAAAGCGCTTCTATTTTATGTTCGTTCGTGATTGCTTCTAATAGGTAACGTTTATTTTTTAGGCTTTGTATGTTTTGGTAAAGAATGTTTATATTATTGCATGAATGTGTTTGTGTACTGTTTTTTGATGTGTTGTTGTTAAAGAAAAAACTTAGGGCTAGTTTGTGGTTTTGAGTCCGTAGATATTTCTATTCCATCAGACTGGGAAAACTCCCACTCAAAAACTTCATTGTTTAGGTTGCTTATTGTCATAACAAGATCCTGTAGGTCTGATACCACAACTGTCGTGCCATTGCTATTCAGTGCGCCCGTGCGCTGATTATACATATCGTGGTTATAGGAAAGATTTAGATTAGAGTCCAATAGGTATGCGTAATTGAATGTCTGTGTATCCATATATAAAAGGTTGTTAAAAGTTTCTATTCTACTATTGTACAGAGTATTGCCATAATTTTGTTGTTCTACATAATAGTTATTATTAAATTTAAATTTATAAGTCGGTAGACAAATAATGATATTAGTATGGGATAATTCAATCAATTTTTCTCGAATAAACATGACTAGTTCTACGTAGTTTTGCGTTCTTCGGAAGTCCTCTTCGCCGATGTAAATAATGCAGTAGTCCTTACTTGTTAAGTTTTGAACTTTTACGTCAATATTCTCAAATATTTGCTTCAGTCCACATTTGGGTTTGCGGTAGTGGCAAATCTCGTAGTTTCGCAGGTTAGTTTCCTCTGTTGCGGTGTATAATATATTTGAAGTTTCGCCGCTTAATAAACATATTTTTGGTTTATCTTCAATAACAGTCTTGCTTGGTGTTGATACCCGTGTAGTTTTAGAACTTTTTTGTGTTATCTTACTGGTATTAGTCTCATCATTTGTGTTTTCATATAAGTTATTTAAATTTTCTGTTTGGGTCTCTTTACTATTTGTACGTCTGTTTGTAGTTTTCTTTGGCGTAGATCTTGGTTTGGCGGGGCTATTAATTTTTTTGAGGAGTTCGTTTCTCTTAGCTAGTTCATCGTTTCGTTTCTTTAACTCGCTATTCTCCAGTGATAGGGATTCAATTTCATTATGCGCACTGTTTAATTGCGATGTGAGTCGCTCGATTGTGGTTTTCAATGTTTTGAGTTGTGAGTCATCATCGTCCTCAGATATGTCAGGCATGCTGTTAATTGTTACATTTTGAGACATAATAATATTACTGTCGTCTTCTGATTCTGAGCGGGTGCGCGTGCGACGGAACGTAATGTTCTCCAGAAAGTTCATGACCTTACCAAAATAATTTCGTGTGGCGAGATTCGAACCAGAGCTCTTTACTTCTAAGTCCAATATATAGGCCTACTGGCTACCGGTTCGGTTTCTTTTACATCGAAATAGGTCGGTTGTATTCTGTTGACTTAGTATTCCTATTTCTTAGTCAATAGATGTCGCTACTTGAGGCGTATGTGAAGGATATTATCTTGTGACAGTTGAACTCTTTGTATTTGGTATCGATTGCTGACATGTCAGTTCGCTAGTTAATTACGAGATGGCGTGTTTTTAAGTAAATTTCAAATAAAAAACGGATCCATATTATGTTACAATATGATTTTATGATTGAGTTTTAGGATAAACCGCTTGTTTACTTCTAGTTCACTTTATAATTCTTTTATTACACTGGTTTGGAGTCTTCATACATCTCTGATCACTGTTCATTAGTATTTATCACTGTTTCGCGCATAGATTCTGCAAGTCATTTGATTACGTTTTAAAAATCACTTTTGTCGTTTTTCGCACCACGGACGTCATTGATAACACTGTTATCAGAGATTTTAGTGTCTTTTTTCACTTTTATGCACAGTTTATGATCTTTTGAGCACTTTAAACATTTTTAAAAATAAAATTTACGAGAGCACAAGCAGACACTTTGTTTACATCACAGCGCCACCTCCTGTGTGTGCTTTGCGGGCCTTTGGACGGTGAGTAATGAGCTAGCTCACCGTTTGTCCGTCTTATGACGACAGGCCGTGACGACGACGGCGCGTTCGTGTTCCACGCGCGCCTCAAGGAGATGTCAGCAAATCGGAAGGGGTCCGAGAGGGCCGATGCCTAGGCCAGCAGCATTCATTTGAGACCACTACTTAACGATTCGAGAGGGCCGATGCCTGCCAGGGCTGCGGGACTGTCGAAAGAGATACCGTGGTCCTGGAACACAAAGGGCTAAGAAGGAAATGGATGGGTTTTAGTCAGTTCAAGTCTGACACTCCCTCCCGCTCCGCCCAGAGCGGGAGAAGTCATTTGATGATTTCCCATACTTAAAAAAAAAAAAAAACGGTTCCGAGAGGGCCGATGCCTGCCAGGGCTGCGGGACTGTCGAAAGAGATACCGTGGCCCTGGAACATAAAGAGCTAAGAAGGAACATGGATGGGTTTAAGTCAGACCGACACTCCCTTCCGCTCCGCCCAGAGCGGGAAGAGTCATTTGATGATTTCCCATCCGTAAAAAAAGGCATGCTGCTTTGGTTTCCTTACGATGTGCTTGCCTCCACCGAATGAAGTGACAATTAAACAATACGCACATAAATCTGATAAAATCAGAGTTGGAGATGTCTTGGGTTCGATCTCGAGACCTTTAACTTAGCAGTCTGACGACCACACCACAGGCTATCACTGCTGAATTTCCTAGATATTACATCAAGATCTGCCTGCCCTCGTCCCATTCTACTTGGAGTCGGCGCAACACGTTGTCTTCTTCCATTCTCCCCTGTTAGGCGTAAGAATTCCTAGTTATTACATAAAACATTCCACTGTTTTGCGTCTTGTTTACGGCGGAAGTAGATGTACCTACTCAAGATGGACCTTCGTAGTTTTCCGCCGTTCATTCTGAGATGGTGTCATTTATCTCTACCGAGAATTCCGTTTGTCACGCCATCGTCATGGTGCAGGGCGGATTCCATAACTAATTCCTCTAATATTGTATAGGAGAAACTCGATTGTTTGTTTCCTTAGCGTTCGCAGAAATCTATGAACCAAGTGCTTCTCAGATTTAAAGAAAAAATAATAGATGGTTTCTTGAAATCACATCGACATAGTTACGAACGCGTGTCGTGTTTGCACAATTTCTATATATTTAAAATTCAAAGTCCTGACTGACTGACTGACTGAGATATCAACTGCCTAAACCGCTTGTCCTAGAGACATACAATTTGGAGGTTGTGTTCTTTGTGAAGAGTAAGTATTCACTATGAAGGGATTTTCGAAATTCCAGCCCTAAAGAGCTAAAACAAGGGTTTAATGTAAATCGGTCATTTTTAAAGTCAGAAGCATGAAATTTCATATACAAGTTTCTGGTTAAAAATAAATAAATACGTATTTTAGCGTTTTTGAGAATCTACCCCTAAGAGGGTTTGATAGGAAAGTCCAGGATGGAGGAAAATTTTCTGTTTTCCTTCATGGGTGTCGTTTTTGAGGATTTAGGGGTCGCTGACGACGGAAATAAGGTCAATATAAAAATCAAAGATGGTGCCGAGGAAAACTTTCGATTTTCCTTCATGGGTGTCGTTTTCGTCGATTTCGGGTTCGCTGATAACGAAAATGAAAATGCAAGATGGCGCTGAGGAAAATAAAGTTTAATTGTTTTGTTTAATCTGAGAATATTTGAATAAAAAAAAATGAAGCTTGCTCATTTACACATATATCGAAAGGCGTCGAAGGATGACCGGGGCATTTGAGCTCCGTGGCTCGGAACTTTGGAAGACATGTATAAAATAAATTCTGGTTCAACCCATTTAGGTCACTAGCAATCTAAAATAAAAATAAAACACGCTGTAATATACTTTTTTTTAACCAGAATGAATTCTGGCTTCTTACTTTGAAAATCACAGACTTTTACCCAACTATTTATCCTATACTTACAGCTTCAGTTATTATCTATAGCATTTAAATGACTATTTTCGACATTATTTTGCTAGGGTAACCCACACGTGGGCAATTGCCGAAGTCCACGCGGGCGAAGCCGCGGGCAGAAGCTAGTAATACGTATAAACAGGTTTTTGCGAGAAGAAAAAAAAATGAAACACTGAATTTCGTAATGTCAGTATGTTTATACGAGAAATTCTTGGGAATCACTTAACCGGCCGTATGTTTGATCTGGTAACGTTCCAATTGGGTCACAGCACTGACTGCTTCCATGCTGCATAGTTTAGTTACACACTTGTTGCGGAGCGTGTCTGTAATCTGAGGCCCAAGCACGAGCGCGCAATGTAAAAGTGACGTAAATACACCGAATATTACTACTATCTATTATTAAGCTAAAATGCTATAGGATAATTGTGTTTTCAATTCAAAAATCGACGTATTTAGGTACGTTACGTTTACACTGCGTGCTCGAGCTAAGGCCTCTGTTGTAATTAATATTTGTTCGTATAATCCGCGTCCAGCCGTTCATCATGCCGGAGGTAAATCAATTTGTCTGTATCAAAATTATTTAAGAGTAATGGCTTCAGCTTCAGTTGTCTGAGATATAGTAGGATAAGATTCTTGATACGATGCACCGGTGGGTGTTTCCCTCGGCAGGTAGTACATATACAAGGTGTTGTTTTGCATCCTCGTCAAAATTCAGGAGGCTGTCAGAAAATAGATAAATAATCAATTAAAATTACGGTACCTAGTTAATTATTAAAAAAACACAGATTTTTTGGTTGTTTAAGTTTATTAGTATTTCAGAATAACCCCCTTAACGTGGTTTAGGGAATAAGAAATTATCGAATAAACGTTTGTGATTGTTTGTATGTGTGTATGCGAGGTTATAAGGCGATAACCATACGGGCTGCGTTGAAACCACGGTTGGTTCACACCTACCGATTTCCGTAAATAAGAAAAAAAATAAAAATTACCTACCCATTTTATTATTGATTCGGGACGAGAATCATTAGCATAATGACCTCCTTGAATTTGACGAGGATGCAAAACAACACCTTGTATACTGAAATTCTGATAATATTATACAATTACGCACATTATAAAATTACCTTGTTTACTGCTGTGTGCCATTAATAATGCCTAGTTGTGTAATAATTAATTACAAACGTTGATTGTACTTGTATGTATCTACTTCGGTATATTTGAGAAAGGCGGGTTGTGTGTTAGTACTTTTATGATTGTATTGAAGTCGACGATCTCTTCGTCAAACTTGACGTCACAATGCGATGTTTGAAAAATATTCCTATTGTTATTTGTGGTTTGGTTCATCGACTCATCTTTTAATCGGTGCGTCCGAATATGGACCGGAGTATTTGGCGTATTAGTAAATCAGTATGATTCAGTTTGCACTTCGAAGTAGTTACTACCTATGTTGACAAAATCATATTTGAGACATTTTTCGTATGAAGTCAGCTCACACCGAGACGCGACGCGACGCGACGCTGCGCGCACTTGTGAGAATTCAGAATACGTTGCGCATACGTATTCTGAATTCTCACAACGAAATGTGTATCTTTTCGTGTAGAAAATAAAGTTATATTTTGAATCGCTCTTTAAAAGTGTGCGCGCAGCGTCGCGTCGCGTCTCGGTGTGAGCTGACCCTGAAGGTGGGAGCTTGACTTGGATTTATAGGTACTTACTAGCTTTTGCTCGCGGCTTTGCTCCCGTTATGTATTGAAATTAACCCACTGGAAAATTTCAAATTTAGCCTATAGCCACTCGGAGATACTGTAGCTACCCGTTAGTGAAATATTTTTTGGAATCGGATCAGTGGAACTGAAGATAACCCCCTATTTATAATATAAGTATAGATTTCATTAGAAAAACTTTAAAAAAATATTCTGTACTTAAATGATTTTACTATAATTTATAATTTAAGAAATGTTTAGTGAATTTTTCATGAAAATGTCATCTAATGGGATTGCATGACCTTATAGGGGTTGTATTAAACATTTTAAAGATTATAACTCTGTAAAGACATACAACCTGACACTGTCCCGCAAATTGTAAAAAACTGGCCAAGTGCGAGTCGGACTCGCGCACGAAGGGTTCCGTACCATTATTTGTAAAAACGAGCAAAACACTTTTTTGTATGGGAGCCCCCTTAATTATTTATTTTATTCTGTTTTTAGTATTTGTTGTTATAGCATCAACAGAAATACATAATCTGTAGAAATATCAACTAGCTTACTATTACGGTTCATGAGATACAGCCTGGTGACAGACGGACAGCGAAGTCCCAGTAATAGGATCCCGTTTGACCCTTTGGGTACGGAACCCTAAAGAAAACCATGAATTTCGTGTGTTACCCTGACGTTTCCCCGTAAGGGCATAGAATATCACACAGATAGGCCACACCAAATGCAAGCCATTAAATCCGTGCGTAAAAACTGCTTTCGAGGGCTTAGAATCATTATTGCAGAATCGTAACCATCAATTGTAACGCGATAAATGCATTTAACTCCATTCAACAATCAGCAAATTAACAATCAACGCGATGGAAACAGAAAAACCACGTTCATAGAAACAGTAACCTGTGTTTAAATATCAAACATTTCAGTTAAATGAAAGCTTGCCAGGCCGTCATTTACACACAAGCACAACGTTTGACTACAGCTCTCAGAACACATGCCATAAACATGGAACATGCAGCTGCCGCATCAACTACATTATAATTATCTATCTCACTACTTGGAAACAGTTCCGATTATCGTCATAAAAAACCTAGTTATTAGTCGAGTAACAGTTGAAAGTTATTGCAGAGAAACAATACTGGATAACCAGCTATTATTTTTATTACTCTACTATGGAATAACCACCGGTTCTAGCGACTAATGGCAGTCTTATGGCATTTCTTAAGAAACCCACTTTCTAGGATATTGAGATTGTAAACAATCTAGAGGAGCGTTGTGGAAAAAGAGGTTTCTTTGAAGTGGTTTTGTTTGTGGGAATAGTGTAAGTAAGTTACAATGAAGTAGACTTAAAAGGCAGATACCTATTGCTTTTTGTGGTAAGACTATAATAAGTGCGCCACGTAGTCCCAGTGGTTACAAACGTGACTGCTTATCATGATGTCCTAGGTACGTTTTTCGCCTGTCATGTTTAAATCTCATGTAACTTAATAAAAAACCGGCCAAGTGCGAGTCGGACTCGCACACGAAAGGTTCCGTAACAATATTTATAAAAACTGCCATATATGATCTGCAAATGAGACTCGTTTTGAGTACAACTGACGCTTAGCGCCATCTAATCGACATTTGTATGGAGTTGTTCGAAATTTTCGAGTTAAATACAACTGGTCGACTATTACTCTTAAACTTGTAACGCCTACTTAAGTGTGATAGTTTTCCTTCAAACTTCGTTATATTTAGGTACTACTGCCGTGACATTTGAATTTCTGACTACAACCGTTTATTTGGCAGAGGGGGGGGGACACTTGACTCTAACGAAAATTGGTACTTTAATTATCAAGCATTATCAGTCACGAACGGTTTACTTATTCAAAAAACAGTCTTCCCAAACCCCTTATATTTTTGAAACGATATCCTATACTATGGGAAGGGCGAAAAATTAAATGATCATCCCCACTTTACATGTAGGGGAGGTACCCTAAATAATATTTTTTTTTCTAAATTGTATTTTACCACTTTTCGGCATCATTAACGTGTATACTCATGCCAAATTAAAACTTTCTAGTACCAACAGTTTTTGAGCTAAACCGCGGACAGACAGACAGACAAACAGATGGACATAGCGAAACTATAAGGGTTCCTTGTTGACTATGACTATGGAACCCTAAAAATTGAGGCCTTTCCAGTTATATCCATGCTACTGAGTAATTCCTGATTGAAAAACCCAATAACAATTACCCCGAACCGGGAATCGAATCCAGGAACTCATGCTCAGCAGTCGCGCTTCTGACCACTAGGCCAACGAGACAGTCTTCCATGAAACTTATTCCGTTATTGACATAAATTGTTACGCAGTAGGAAACATTTCTTGTAATTCGGGTAGTAAGACTTCCTGTAAAATTGTTATTGTTGGAACGAAAAGTATCAATTTAAGTGATCACAAGAAAAGAAAACTCGAGTTTGCTGTGGGAGTAAAATCAATTTGCAATTTTTTTCAGAAATCCCGATGGCGAGCAATCTTGGCGCATTTCTAGTCACGTGATTGTTGTACAATTTTATCAATTTTAAATTGTTTGTAATAGATTTTTTAATCTATTACAAACAATTTAAAACAAAAATTTTATAAGAGGTTTTCGCATTGATTATTTTATCTAATTTAAACTTTAACAGTTTAAATATTTTTTTTTGTTCGAAAACCTATTTGCTATTGCCATTTTATCTTAAAAATAGCAAATGTTTCCTTTTACAGAATTTTCAGAATATAAAAGATTTTGTTTTAAAACATACTTACGGACTTTCGCAATAGTACCTACCTGTAAAAGTAAGATCAGATCTGTCTATTAGTAGGTACAGGTAAATCGGCACGGATTTTAGGCGCCAACCTTCACCTGGTAAAAGGTTATTATTAGCTCTCTTTTTTTTAAATAAAAAACATTGCTTCACTCTAGGATTTTCTCCTGTATCGTGGGTGCGTTTACGAAAATTTTTAACTCATATACACAAAAAGCCAGACCCGGAACAACCACCTATAGGTCATAAAAAAATATTTGTTCCGTGCGGGGATCGAACCCGCGACACGTAGCGCAGCAACCGATCGCTCAGCCACTGCTCCAACCGTGCCGTCAATTCTCTCTTTGGTGGTTTTCCATAAGTGTACACACGACGACAGCTCAAGCTACCTAGTCTCAGTATAACATGGCCTAGCTTTGTCTATATTTCTTGTACAATGAGAGTTCCGCATAAACTGGTTTTTGTAGCTTGCTTGGTCGCCGTATGTAGTACGATGCGCAAAGCGATTCCCCGTATGTCGCCGAGAGCTCAAGATCCGTGGCGTTCTCCATTTCAAAACAAGTTGAAGTTTTCAATATGAATAGGCTGAAAAACGGGAACTGACTTCTTTTGTAACTGAAAACAGAACTCGCATCTCGGAACTTAAGATTGTTTAAGGGTCAATTCATACTAGCGCAGAGTCGAAGCGCATCGAAGCGTCAAATTACTAAAACACCACTAAAACACCAATCAGAGTTACTCGCGCGCAGGCGCGCGAATTCCCTCGAATGTGCGTGAATTCGCGCGTCTTTTTTTTTCCTTGGAAGAAATATGTGCATTACATTGTGGAAATAAGGGTGAATTTGCTATATTAAGTTTCGGATTGACGCTTCGATGCGCTTCGACTCTGCGCTAGTATGAATTGACCCTTAGACCCAGTGTATTTGCTGTGGTAATCATGAATGAGCGTCTGCTACAATGATATATATATATATATATATATATATATGTATATAATATTGTTATGAACTTACAAACGCTAATAATAATCGCAAGAGGAGGTCTTAAAAACAATTTATCTTTACCTAATGCGGGCTATCCATCCATAATAATATTAATAATCTTTACGTACCTACTATAAAACAAAGCCGCTTTTCGCCGTCTGTATACGTTTCAATCTTTAAAACAACGCAACGGATTTTGATGCAGTTTTCATCAAAAGTCATAATAAAGATAAAGATGTAAGTAAGTATTTACCTCCCTAGCGGTGTCAGCGTAGTTTGCTACGCTGACGACACGCTGGTGTTGGAACAGGGGAGGTCGCACGAGGCGGCGGCCGAACTTATGACACGCGGGGTTGCGATAGTCGTGGAGAGAATCCGGCAACTGGGTCTCGAGGTGGCATTGCACAAGTCCGAGGCCATGTGCTTTAATGGGCCTCGGAATGCGCCACCGTCGGGATCCATAATTCCATACTGACGGTAGGAGGGGTTCCCATCGGCGTCGAGTCGACGCTGAAGTACCTAGGGCTTGTCCTCGACAGCTGGAACTTCGTTGAGCACTTCCGACGTTTGGACCCCAAACTGGAACGGGCAGGGGCTGCATTCAAGTAGCTCTTGCCCAACCTGGGGGTCCAAACGCCTCCTGCCGGAGGCTCTATGCGGGGGTCGTGCGATCCATGGCCCTTTACGGGGCCCCGGTGTGGGCGTGTTCTTTGAGGCGGCGACCTGCCCATTACCTGAACGCGCCCCAGAAGGTGGTAGCCGTAAGGCTGGTCCGGGGGTACCTTACGATCTCCGGCGAGGCGGCGAGCCTCTTGGCCGGATTGCCGCCATGGGATCTGGAGGCGATTGTCCCCTCTTTGAGGAGTGGCTAGAGAGGCGCCACGGCGCCCTCACCTACCGCCTGACGGACCTCACCGGACACGGTTGTTACGGGAGGTTCCTGCACCGAATCGGGCGGGAGGAAACGCCCGGGTGTTACCACTGCGAGGATCGGTCGGAGGACACGGTGGAGCACACCGTGGAGCTCTGCCCCGCTTGGGCTGAGCACCGCCGTGTCCTCGTAGCGGCGATTGGCGGCGGTGACCTCTCGCGTCCGGCCCTGGTTCAATCCATGGTCCGGAGCGAGAGGGAATGGGATGCCGTCGCCTCCTTCTGCGAAGCAGTCATGCTAACGAAGGAGGTGGCGGAACGTGAGAGGGAGAGAACCTTACGTCCCAGCCACCGCGGGAGACGCCCCGGGCGTCGGGGGGCAACCAGTGGCCCCCGGCCACCGTAGGCGCGGGCCTGTGGACGGTGAGTAATGGGCTAGCTCACCGTCCGTCCGTCTTACGACGACAGGCCGTGCCGACAGCGCGTTTGTGTTCCACGCGCGCCTCAAGGAGATGTCAGCAAATCGGAAGGGGTCCGAGAGGGCCGATGCCTGCCAGGGCTGCGGGTTGTTCGAAAGAGATACCGTGGCCCTGGAGCACAAAGGGCGAAGAAGGAACATGGATGGGTTTTAGTCAGTCAAGTCTGACACTCGACGACATTACGCTGTAAGAATTTGACGGTGCATTAGGTCAAATGCTTATCTGTATAAAATCTAGAGCTAAGACCGGATACTACTAACCTAACAAGTTTATTTACAACGAAGTATTTCAAGAAAGAAATATTTACACGTTTCCAAGGTGTTTATCGAATTACCGAGAAAATGTTTGCTGTTATGCAAATTTATGTTTTTTTGCATGCGCTCTGACTGAAAATGATGTTGATAACAACGCAATTTCCATTTGCTTACATCCGGACGATATTTACATAAAATACATGTAGGTACGTGTGAGTTACCTAGGTATACTATGTAGGATCTCTTTTTACACACATAATCTCAATGTTATCTTCTACAATATAAATACTTTTTTATGAAACCATCTAAAGTCGAATCGTTGATACGGCAACAAGGTCGGATTTTTCTTTTGCTCTGGGAAAACCTCAAAGGAAAAAAGTTATTCTAGGTATCATAAACCTTGGTCCAAGAAAGAAATAAGGTAAAAGAAATGAATAATTCATGACTAGCGACAACTAGCGAGAAGTGTCCTTGTGAAAGGATTTTGATATTCACATCACACATGTCGTCGTTTTAAAATAGGAGGCCAATCTCAGTGTTTTGGTACTAGAGATTTCGCTTGTTTGCGACTATTATCACACAACTTCAAAAATGGGAAAAGCAGGATTTTTTTTTTAAGTGCGACTAAGTAGTATACACCGTGTAAATCACCTCATCACGAAGCCGTCAACCAAGCATTCTGTACATGAAACTAAGTAACTTTACGCAAAAATTATTGCTGGGAAACGACTTTTTATTGGGGGGTGTAAAATCATGTTTTGTGGTAGAACTCAATGTAACGCACTCAAAACATTGTGCTGATGGACGGATTGAATAGTACGGGGATCGTGGAGGTACTTAAAGTAAAAATCTTACATTAAAAACTTGTATTTAAAAAAATACTTGTCAAAAAGTTGGAACTTTGACCCCTAATATCTCCGTAACTAAAAGGTTCCCAGGTATGGTGTAGAACAAAAAAATGATCGCAATGACAGGGAGAACCAGTGCCTTTCGGCTTCGTTAAGAGGTGTTTTACACCCTTTATATAATATATTTTCATTATAATGACATTTTTTTGCATAGAAACCTTTAATCAAAAGATGAAAGGTTTATTCTACGTATTGCGTTACTTAATGTAATACTTATTTTCGTTTATTTTAAGTTCTCCTGCAAACAACATCGAAAAATCAAAATTTTTGAGTTGTGTCATCCTTCAAACAAACGATTTGTCATTTAACTGTAAAATATTGTGTACATCCATAGTTGCATTGCATATAGGAATATGCAGCACAGGACTACATGAGCAAAATGTTTCATGCTTCGACAACGCCCGGTATGTAGACGTATTTATTAAAGTGAAACTTTTATTACATCGTCTCAAACTTTTTCGTCTGTGTGTTGCATCATTGCATGTCGCGTGACGCTAGGCCGCTGAGAGCCTTTCACTTTATCCCTACTCCGCGTTTTATACGTTTCATACCCATAATGGAATATTATTCCAAAAATTTTTAGTTAAATATCTATAGTGTGAAAAAAAGTTTCACTTTTACAGAGGTTTCATAAAACCACACAATCCTTTTTCAACTTTTAAACGAATACACTGAAATCATCCAACATTCCTATCCTATCATACAGGAGAATTAGCCGTACATCTTTATACAATGAATAATGTACGCTTTACCAAAGTGTGACGAATGCGGGAGACGTTTACAATCTGGAACGAAGGATTTAAGCGCCGACAGATAAACGGTCACCAACGAATCCTCGGAAGTACGAAACTATGTAGTTTGCCGGCTGAGTGAATTAACTCTTTTTTCTTACCATCAGTGTTCCGAGTAGCGAGGTAATGAAGGGTCTAATTACCAACAGTTCGCAGTAAGACCGGCGCGCGGCGGCCTCTCTGTGGGTACGACTCGGCGGTAATTACCGTCCGTTCGAATGTGCCGTGTTTCGGGGAATCAGCGCCGCTTGTAATACACGCTAAAAATTGCAATTACAACGTAGTGACACTAAACTATTTGCAAAAAATGGAATAATTAAGTCTTTAGCTGAAGACCGTGAACATTCCGTTAGAAGATGACGCTGTAGAAATGGATTTTTTTGCAATGATAGTTATGTTGTCTGAGCGAGCATGAGGTTCTGGGTACGTTTCCCAGGTTGGGAAAAGTGTTATGAGAGGTTGATGGCAATAAGTCCGCCCCCTATTCAATGCAGTCCCTTTGGAGAATACAGGCGCGATGTCATAAATTCTATATTTATTTTTCTTCGAATTCTGTAATCAAGCTTTAGTTAATTCAGCGTTCATTTAGCGTTTGGCATACAAAAATGTACAGAGAGTTAGTGTCTCAGCTTAGCTCACTAATATATTGACCTGGGGGGGTACTATGACGCTTAAAACATTATTGTTCCATTCCTATTCCAGAGTGGGAAAGAGATGGAGTTAGACGACCTGTATAGCTCCGTCTCTTTTTCACACTGGAATGAGAATAGAACAATAACGTTTTAAGACGTCATGGTACGCCACCTGAGCTGAGACACTGTCTCCTTACATACACACACTTATCGGTTTTTTAACCAGTTTGGGTTTAAGAGGCTTCACATGGTTTTGGTAATTTTATCCCATATATTCATCATTACCATTCTCTTTTCCTTATCCCAATTTATTTGGGTTCGGCGCAGCATGTCTTATTCTTCCATACTTCTCTATTACTCTTCATCTCGTCAGACCTCCTCTTGCCATATCATCCTTCACACAGTCCATCCACATTACCGCATTTATTATGTCAATAAAATTAAATTAAATTTTCTATGTTTCTTTACTTTTATCGGGACACAAAGTGGTTTTACAAGTTGGGATCTCCGTTATCAGAAATACGTATATATTGTGTTGCATGACATATTTCACTTGGGAAATACGTTACCGGCTTAGCGACGTCCAAGGCGTAGTATCTACTTATGCCACGCAGCTACGATTTGCGGTTCGAGCAGATAATCATGACGGACCGGTTTTATTGCTTTTCGCTGAAATCCCCGCCACGTCATCTTCCATATCTGGTTTTTATTAGAGAAGCTGAAAGGTCAGTAACGGTTACTAAACTTTAAATACTCATAATATCGCTATAAGCAATAAGACCGCCGCTGTAACCATAAAATTTGCAGTTTTGTAAACCCGTTATGTTTGATTTTTGGTGTACAATTATGTTTTATTCTATTTTATTCTATAGGGCGGATAGCCGGATATAATACTTACACGTTTTGTAAGTGATCTGGTGCTACGGATTGCTAAGGTTTTGGATTTTGGAAATATTAGATTTAGGAAATGCCATTCGTAAATTTGCTACATGCACATGAGCATTTGGGAATTACTGAATCAGTTAATTAAAACTGCATACTTTACATGTTTTAGAGAAAAACGATCATCTGCCTGGCCTTTCCCAAGCTATGTCGGGGTCGGTTTCCAGTCTGACCGGCTGCAGCTGACTACCAGTATTTTCCATGGAGTGACTGCCTATCTGACCTCGTAATACAATACCCCTTGGGTCTGGTTGTCCGACTTTCAGGCCACTAACACTAACTACCTGTAACGACTGTCAAAGATCGACAAATAAAATCCGGGACCAACGGCTTAACGTGCTTTCCGAAACACGGAGGAAACTCGGTATTGTAATTGATGGACACCCGCGTCCATAGATCCACCACTTCAAGCACAAAGTACAGAGGCATACTTAATGCCATAGGCTTCCCAACTAGCAAATAAGTCCTATAATAAAAATTATAGGACTGCCAATACTAATAAAACTCTTATACTAGCACCCGTAAAGACTTCCATTCTTATAATAGCTTTCCACAAGCTGTGATTTACTCAAGATCAATTGTTCTTAAAACATATGATTATAGTATACTACCGGATTAAGTTATAAGCCTTGTCATACTCAAGATCTCTTGATCTTATAACTAAGGTTTATAGTTCACTACAAGATTAAGTTATTAGACAGTTGTAGGACAAAAGTGCATGTAGCAAGACTAATAGTCTTTGTAAAATTTCTGCTCCTGTAGTAGCATTGAGTAGGAGTATTAGATTTAATTACATACTTAGGGGAGTCCTTAATAAGATTGTAATCATATAGTATTGATCAGAATTATTATAAAAGTAAAAGCACTAAATTAGAGCACTATAAGAGCAATAAGCTTAAAAACTATTTAACCAAGCATATTATTAGTATAAAGTTATCATGTTTAATCTGTTCTGCGTCGTTGCTTAAAAAACAGTTGACATTAAGAAAAACAACCATTTTAAAAACATAACACCTAAAAAAAATTCAATGTTTTAAATAATGATTCAATGAAAAACCCTATTTTATATTAACATGGAGGCGAATAGTTCTTATTAATATTGAAACAAGCGCTATTATGCTTATAATAGTCTTAAAACGCTCTCGGCCAATATCATTTTTAAATATGGCGAATATTAGTTAAATTAGCTTGTTATAAATTTATTAAAACAATTGTGTAACGTTCAATTTTTGGAGGCGCTTTAACAAAATGATATAAATATAGTATATTTTAACATTGAATATTACTTCCCAATAGTTTCGCACCCTATATTAACATACTATGCTACCATACCAAATAGTAATACCTAACACTTATAATAAATTAATCCTGTATTTAAGTTTTTAATTTCAATAATTACTCAGGGAGCAAACACTAAACAAAATACATAAAACAAGTATTGGAAAATATACTTATAATCAACAACGAAGTACTTTACTAGCACATTATAAACAAGATTTGTTTGGTAAGGATCTTGTATCAGACGCTTATAAAAGTTATCATAGTTATAAAGGTTGTGTGTCTATCATTGTAGGACTCATTATACTTCTCAAATGCTATTACAAGTACATCATAGGAGTTAATAACATTGTGTAAGTTGATTATAAGATTGTTATAAAAATAAAATGCTCCTATAAGTGTGCCCAAATCCAGGGTTGTAGCAAGCTATAAGTATTTTGTAAGCGTTAAAAAAATAGTCTTGCAGATATTTATAAGCACATATTTTGTTTGATCATACCTGACGATTGGTTCGAGAGGCTTTTGAAGTTTTTTTATTTGACAAGCTCAGCGCATAACATTAAAGACAGCTAGAATACTTCGTCCTTAAAAGCTCCCTATAGAAGAATACATAAAATCACATTTCCTTTTAGTCAACCAAATCCTTCTTTACAGAACCCTGAATTCCCCTTTTATATTCCTAATACTCCTTGATTTCCTAGTACCCGTGGTATTAGCGTCGGTTCGCCAGCGGCACTGAAAACGGCCCTAATATCTTAGTTGTGAGAAGGAAAGCCTTTGTTATCTACCCTTTGTAAAGTTTTCTAACAGACGAGGTTTTAAATAAAAGGTCACATTGAATTGTATTTTTTTATTTTGAACACAGTATTTCTGTGTTAATTGATAGAAACAAAATAAACAAGTCGCGTCAGGTACCTTAAATCATTTGGAATATACCACATATCGTCTTTCGTCGTAATCTTGAAATCCCTGATATCTTCATATTCTGGTAGATGTAAAAGCTCTCGGTTTTTATAGGTGTAGGTACAACTAAGAAGAATAACCTTACCTAATCTTCTTAATATATATAAATAACGTGTCACGTTGTTTGTCCGCGATGGACTCCTAAACTACTTAACCGATTTTAATCAAATTTGTACACCGTGTGCAGTTTGATCCAACTTGAAAAATAGGATAGCTTACATCTCTATTTAGGTAGGGTAGTGTAGTTAGGTAGGGTAGGGTATGGTAGGTAGATAGGGTAGGTAAAAAGTGCATTGCAACGCATGCCGGGGACAGCTAGTAAGTTTATACAAGGTGTTGTTTTGCATCCTCGTCAAAATTCAGGAGGTTGTCACAAAAGACATAAATAATCAAATAAAATTACGGTACCTAGTTAATTATTAATAATCGCTGAAATTTTTGGTTGTTTAAGTTTGTCAATATTTCAGAATAACCCCATTAACGTGGTTTAGGGATTAAAAAATGATCGAATAAACGTTTGAGATTTTTTGTTTGTGTGTAAACGAGGTTATAAGGCGAGGATCAGACGGGCTTTGTTTAAAACACGGGTGGTTCACACTTACCGATTTCCGCAAAAAAGAAAAAAAAGAAAAATGACCTACTAATTTTATTATTGATTCGGGACGAGAATCATTAGCATAGTCACCTCCTTGAATTTGACGAGGATGCAAAACAACACCTTGTATAGGGCATTTACAACAAGAAAGAATGTATAACTAAACACTAAATAATTTATTTCAGGCCACAATGGCCCATAGATATGATCGTACTGAACCTTATAAACTAACATAAATAAAGTAATTATAAATTCAAACTAAGTTAGTAGCACTTCATTTGTTCACACTTCACTTGAACTGGCTGGTCAAGGAACTTGTCCACGGAAGAGACGGAACACCACGTCCTGCGGCCAAAAGTCTTCCTCCATCATGATGGACAGCTAACAATTTGGTACCCGCACCATGAACGTCTTGAAGATGACGTTGCGGAGCGACTACAATAACTGCATCCTCGGTATGTACCTCGTCTTTTGGCGTACGTAGTCCACGATGTTCTCCGCTTCAGTGGCGTAATGCAACCAAGCCGGAAATGTACATCAGCTGTATCCGATTATAATTTCAAATAGCAGCTTTACCAAATGGAATGGTACCAAAGTTATGCAAGCGTTCTGCAACAATTGTATGTTGTTACGTAATGCATATTATTGTATGTAAAACATAGTAATGTATTTTTTATGGGGTAAGCAGAAACAGCTTGATTCGAGGTACAATAATTGTGGTTTGGCGAACGTTTGGCATGATTCCATATTGAACGGACAATGGTTAAGTTCTAAGAAATATTGCCCGTATAGTATTGCATTGCATTGGAATTTTATTGTTATTTGGCTCTCGAGTCTATTTACCTACCTTATACTAAATATAGTTGCTTATACTGACAATTACGTAGTATTTAGGTACCTACATATACCTTGCTCTTGGGTGAAAATTCCTATTAAAACTGTACTTACTGATGTTGCTTGCAGAACTTTTAAAAGAATTCGATCATATGTATAATTATTAATTACGAAGGTACACATAGCGAAACATACAACTATTCGGTTCCAGTATAACCTACTAAACCTGCTCTAATTCACGCAAGTCTGGACGAAAATTCTAATTCGACAGATGCATTGGTCGGAGTTATAACGTAATTTTTACACAAAGAGATTATAAAACGAGCGGACATTAGAGTCGATTGGTATGAGATTTTGTTAAAAAATTGATCAAAATGGCTGCAAGAATGGCTTTCAATCAAGGCTCTGCGTTAGTCGAAGTTAGTTGAGCTCGAGAGCAACATCTTATAACACATTTTGCAATTTCAAAGCTCCACATGTATTTCACTTTAATATGGTCATTTTGATCGTGATTAAATACTCTTTTCCGTAAACCTGACTGTTTTATTTGACTGATCTTATTCCTCGTCACTTTGCGGAGAAAGACAGGGTTCTTTTAATAACTGAGAAACAGGCCTTGGATAGACAACTTTTATTCTATGTCGTCCTCTAAGTTTGTGAGGATGGATGGATGTTTGTTACTCTTTCACGCAAAAACTACTGTATGGATTTGGATGAAATTTGGCACCCAGGTAGATTATAACCTGGATTAACACATAGGATACTTTTTATCCCGATAGTCCCGTGGGACAATTATCGAACTCCACACGGGCGGCGCCGCGGGCATAAGCTAGTCCTTCATAAATGTAGGTACCTAGTTGATTTGTATGGACGTTAACAAACTGAATTGCAGAGAGGCACTGAGGACCTATAAACTCGTCTAAACTATTAGCAACATTCAATAACATGGATTCTGAATTGAAGCTTTGGTACCCACTAACAAATTAATTACCGTGTCGGTACTCGAAGCAACAAAGTTCCATTACACTAACTACGGGTGTGCACGAAGCGTATTATAGTCGAGTGCTATTAGACAAGGGGGAACGAAGTTTATAGTGAGCGGATTTTCATAGGACTTCAGGGATATCAGAGAAAGCTTAATTTGTCGTTGTTGTAAGTTTAAACAAATACTAGCAATCAAACTGGGAGCTAAAATAAGTTAATATTAGCTGATATTGAAAAATTTAATTAAAATCGGTTAAGTAGTTTCGGAGCATATAGGTGCGTGATTTTTATACAATTATTAAGATTAAGAAGTAGAGGATTAGCCGGCCAATAAGGTGGTAATGGGCCTAACAGCCCGGGGTACAACGGTCGACAAACCCTTAAAAAATTGTGCGGTTGTTGCGGACGAAGTCAAACTTTGTAATACAACACGCATGCGTTCGAGTGCCACGCATTCACTCTCGTTATTTTTATTGAGCTGCTAAATAATATTTTGTTGTTTTCTTGTTGTATTATTTTTATTACATTAGTTTATCGAGGTTATTCTACTCATGGAAATTGAGCGAAGGCTGGTCACACCGAAGCTCGAAGTGTCGAATGCATGACTGTTTGCACGCCATCTTGCGTACCTAGTAGAACTACGTAGTCACAAATCTTGTAATACTGCCATCTCTTAGTGAGTTTTAGAAAACATTCCCCCTCCATGGTAGCGTTAAACTTGTTGGAAGGTGCATAAGAAGTTTCACTTCAAGCAAAAATATCTGCGGTTAGTATGATCAGCCTGTGACGTTCACTGGCTTCTCTGTTAAAGGAAGCTGGGATCAGATCTTACATAAAGTAACATCACGCCTGTAATCCCCGAAGGGCTAGGCAGAGGAGTACCTAATTGTACACCCTCATTTCGCCAGTTATGTTTAAGTGCCATGTAACAGGGGGCGAGCCTTGCCATCAACCGGGCATAAATCTAGACTTCGTGGCTACTGCTGACAAATTCATGATGAAAAAAAAAACCCAAATAACATTTTTCCCAACAATCGAAGACTCTTGCGACTACCAGATCAACGAGACAGTCACTTATCTTACTTGGTAAAAAAAACTCATTTAAATTTCGAAACGCTTATTTGACGCTTCGCGTGACCCAAGGGCTGGCTTTTACTTTGGCCAGACGCTAAGTATTGCCATACAACGTGGCAATGCTGCCAGTCTCTTGGGCACATTATCAGCTGACAGCGTTGAGGAGGAGTTTTTTGACGTCCCTTTATAGTTTTTTGTTATTTTACTTATTTAATTTAGTAGTTTGTTAATCGTTGTAATGTATATAGTAGTTATTTAAAATAAATTCTTTTCCACTAGTGTTATTACTTCAAACAAAAAGGTTTTCAATTCAATTAGGTACGTACCTACCTAAAAACTTTTCCAAGATAATTCCAGCTACCTTGTTACGTCACGTTATTTTCGAGAAATTTCGAAGAAAAAGTGATTACTTTAGGAAGTTTAAGAAAAATGCTCAAAAAAACATCTTATTAGGGTTTCTTATTAGGTAAGTACTAGCTTTTGTCGGCGACCTTGGTCCGCGTGAAATTATTATATGATGATGATTAAAGAAAAGGAGCTCCTGGCTAAATAATAACAGCCGCACAGGTCGATCTTCAAGGTTAAGTCGTGCTTGCCGATGTTGGTACGTGGATGGATGACCATCTTTACATACCGAATTTCCTCCGTGCCTCGCAAACCACGTTAAGCCGTTGGTCCCGGCTGTTTTTTGCGGATCTTGGACAGTCGTTACGAGTAGCCGAAAGTTTGACGTCCAGACTTATCAAGGGTTATCGTATTACCCAGGGTTGTAGAGGTCAGATAGGCAGTCGCTTCATGTAAATACTGATACTTAACTGTATCCGGTTAGGCAAAACTTGTGAAAAAGTTGGAACTTTGACCTTTTTTATCTCAGTAAATACAAGGTTCCCAGGTATAGTCCAGAACAAAAAAATATCGCAATGATGGGGAGAACAAGTGCCTTTATGCTTCATTAAGGATCTATTCACTCTTTATACTTTCAGACAGACACTTCAATTAGATTTATTTGTAATTTTGCATGTACGTAATATATTAAAATTAAAAAAAAATATAATATGTGTGAAAAAAATATATACAGGGTGTAACGGAAAGGGTATATATACATCCTTAAGGGTGTGCTACAGACCATCAAACTGAACATGTTTCTCATAACAAAATTTATGCAGCAAAAAAAATATCTGCTGCCGCATAGAAAATTGCAATATCTATTCGACCCAAATGTATAGCCAGCTGATATTTTTTTTTGCTGCATAATTTTTTTTATGATGAGAAACATATTCAGTTTGATGGTCTGTAGCACACCCTTAAGGATGTATACAGTATGTTAGGTTAAACGAGGGACATATTGAGGGAGGGTATTCAGTATTCGATTCTCATCCCAAATATGTAAAAAACCTATAACGTATATAGAAGAATTTTTAATGTTTTGTTTAGTGCCTAGATATTTTGGACTGTCCTAAGCCAGGTAAGTTTAAAGTATGAAGGGAAAATGGATTATACCTAAGAGTCATTGACCCGCTCACATGTTCTGCGATAGTATTAAGTCGCTAGCGCAAGGGTGTATACACGTTGCGTGACATTTGCAAAAAAATTTGGGATGGTTCTGTCTGTTATTTATCAGTGTTTTTTTTTGTTTATATTTTTATTAGTATCATGTTAGCATGTACTATTATGGGTTTGAATATGTCCCTCGTTTAAACTAACATACTGTATACCCTTTCCGTTACACCCTGTATATGTATGTATGTGTAGATGTGGGTTATTAATTTATGTGTTTCTAGCGAGGTGTCTTTCTTCAAAGGCTTAGTTGGTTCTCTACTACACGTGGGTGGCGAAAGAACTTTTTACAAAAGAAATAAAGGTTACTGGAGAGTGGAGGGACTAGGTGAAAGGGATGTAAGAATACATCCCTTTATACACCACCGATAATATCTGTATGTTCTTATCTCTGCAAATGTATTTTGAGCACACGCATATAAGCCGAGCAATAATTTATGTGTTTGGATTTTATTTATTTTTGTTTTATTATTTCTGTTATACAGGCTGACTTTGAATAAATGCGACAAAAAGAAATGGGAGCTTCAGTTACAGTAACATAGTATTAAAAACTGTTTTTTCTGCAATCTAAATCGTTAAAAAAAATTACGTGATTATCGCTTTAAAATGGTCCATTGATGTTATTATCTTTATTTAAGTACGAATTATCGGTACTCCAGCAAAATAAATTAATATGCAAAATAAATAAGAAAAATTAAAGTATCAAAAAATCTCGTCCTACTCATCGCAGTGCACAATAATCCCGTTGCCGTTCATAGCGGTCATTTACCTAATTTTGCCTATTTTCTAGTGTAAGTATCGCGCGAAAACGGTAGTACGCGAAATTCTTTGATACTTTAATTATTTTAACGTTTTTCGTAACACTGTTAGATTCTTTTTTAATTTTACATTTGATATGTTCTAAATTTTGTTGACAACACGTATTATTGTATATTTAAATTTGTCGCATCTGTTCAATTTCACCCTGTATACGGGTGGCGGACCTGAGAAAAAAAAATATTATTATCAATTTGTCTTTAATTAAGTTACTAACAATAGTGTTTTAGTTCAAACCTGTTACTAACAATTTATGGATCTCATAGTTATCCGAAATAAAATGATTTATTATACCTATTTATTATAAAGATAAAGCCACTATGTGTAACACCATGAACCTGTTTAACCATGCACACAAGTTTTCTCCACACGTCATTCACACTGTTTTTTTATCAATTATACTGAAAACTTGAATGAAATTCAGCAATTTTGGAGATAAGCACTTTTTGAAACAGACACGACAAGGCGGATTGAGTTCGCACAGACGCTAGCACAACAAGTTAACCGAAACTGACAAATTTTCCCAATCAACCTTGAACCTAATTCTTTAACAATAAAGTTGAAAAGAAATTTAACAGATTGTTGTAGCTGTTCATAGTAGATAATAATCAAACACACACCTCTAGCGGTCATAAAGGATGTGTTGAATCAATCTATGTTTCGAAATAATATTAATCATAAAGATTATACTTACTTAGTCACTTTTTCCGCGAACTATGACGTGCAATTATACGCTTTTGATGTTATTATAAAGGCACCTATTCACCTACGCTCATCTATCAAAATTAAAGAATCAAGATCCTTATCTGAGTATTAAAAATGTCTCTATCGCTATGAATAATTAAATCTATACTAATATTATAAAGCTGAAGAGTTTGTTTGTTTGTTTGCTTGATCGCGCTAATCTCAGGAACTACTGATCTGATTTGAAAAAATCTTTCAGTGTTAGATAGCCCATTTATCGAGGAAGCTAATAGGCTATATCACCACGCTACGACCAATAGGAGCGGAGCAGCAATGAAAAATGTTGCGAAAATGGGGAAAGTGTGACGCAGACGAAGTAGCGCTGGACAGCTAGACAAATATATTACTAGCTGTGCCAAAGACCTTTGTCCACGTGAAATTATTATAAAAATACTAGCTGTTGACCGCGACTTCTCAGATCTACCAAATATTCACGAAAAATCTCATAAACATCGGACAATCCGTTTCGAAGGAGTTCGATAGCGAACACTGTGACTCGAGATTTTTATTTAATAGATTACTTCCATATTAGAATCGGCTTTTTTTTTTTTTTGGTTTTATTTTTATTGCACGGAATCCTAATTCTTTTTCGATAATAAAAGTAACTTAGGTTACTAAGCAAAACTAACATCAGCTATCTGGCGGTAAAAGTCCCGTCAATATCGGTACAGTCGTCTCGGAGATTATCCGAAAGAAACAGACAAAAAAAATGTTTTAGTTTGGTACCGAATACAGTATACACTTTCATATGCATACAGTAAAAAGCTGTTATTTTGACATTCTAAACAGACACTCCAATTTTATTTATTTGTATAGATAATGAATGTTGTCTTTGGAAAAAAAAAATATCTATACATAAAAATCAAAGTCCTGAGTTCCTGGGGGGTTTTCCAGAAATTCCACCCCTAAAGGGGTAAAATAAGGTATATATAAACAATTACTTATATGAAAATCAGGTACTTATACATATGTATATACTTAGTATGTATTCTCCCACTTTCTGGCAATATCATTTCTATCAGAAAATTTTCTTCTCGACATGAGGAAAGACAGATCTCCTTAATAAAGCGTCTGAATCCATGTATGATGTCACCTCCGTGACCTACGTCACTCTTTTTACCGTTAAGTGTCTCAAATTAAAAAGGTAGTTATGAGTAATGGACTGTATCAGACTCAGTGTCATGACGTCATATTTGATTTGCATATTTCTCCTTTCTTTACCTTCTAGCGTATAGAATTGGTACTAATCGGTAATCGGCCTACGTCATCTCATCTGGAGGAAGGAAAGACGGCGCGGGTCACTTGCAAACTGACGTAATGACGCCATTATCGCCAATATCATTTGCTTATATACAATTAAAAAAACTTATGATGTAACGTAGTGTAAAATCTGTTATGAAATCTGCGATAAAAGACTGAGTTTTGTTTTTTATTATTGCCGAAAATCGAAGCCAGTATTGAAACTCGGGAGTTGTGAGGCTTCACTTGTCGACTTAGCCCAAATAAAGTTAGTTTGGAAGTTCATACTAACTGGGCCGCAAAAGTTACCTATATGAATAAGAATATTTTTATTTGCATTGAAAAGTGAATGCATTGCTAAAGACCTAGGCATAAAGGGTGTAAACATCTCTCAACGAAGCCGAAAGGCACTGGTTCTTCCTGTCATTCCAATCGTTTTTGTTCTACACATACCATAACTTTTCACAAGTATTTTCTTAAAAATACAAGTTTTTAAGGTAAGATTTTTACTTTAAACACCTCCACGAACCCCGTGCTATTCAATCCGTCCATCAGCACAATGTTTTGAGTGCGTTTTACATTGAGTTCTACCACAAAACATGATTTGACACCCTCCAAAAAAAAGTCGTTTCCCAGCAATAATTTTTGCGTAAAGTTACTTAGTTTCATGCTTGGTTGACGGCTTCGTGATGAGGTGATTTACACCGTGTATGATGATGATGCTTGATTAGAAAACACTCTGATCAAACATCATCATTATCTGCCTAGCCTTTTCGCAACTATGTAGGGGTCGGTTTCCAGTCTAACCGGATTCAGCTGAATACCAGTATTTTACATGGAGCGACTGCCTATCTGACCTCCACAACCCAGTAACTGGGTAATACGATACCCCTTGGTAAGAATGGTTGTCAGACATTAATAACATCATTGACAATCGCGCTTTCGGAGGCACGGAGGAAACTCTGTATAGGTATTTTTCAGAGGTGAGCTCTTCAAATAATGTTAATATCAATGTTTCTGTGCAAACAATGATAGTATTTTTTATATAGATACGGCTTGTCTAGATCTAAACATCGGACGTCTTTCGATGATGATATTGATGCCTTATCTATCGTCATGCTAAAGCTGATAGGTACATCATCTAGCTCGTATCATCATAAATCCATATTTATGGTTAATAAAACCAATCCTTACAATATTTGTTATTCCTCTGTATAATCTCTTGATATTTTGATTTCTTGGAACTAAAACATTAAATTAATAACATACTTAGGTACACATTATCTCAAGAAGTCATGACGTAATTAAGTACATAATGAATATTCGTTTTTATGTCCAAATTGGACATCACATCGAAACTCGTCCATTAACATGATGATAATATTGTTTCGTGGAAGTGTCAATATATTGGCGTAATACTTGGTATTACTGGTATTATATATACAGATATAGTAATATCTTATCAGAACTGAGTGTTCTCGGAACGGTCCATTCAATCTTGTTCTCTTTATTGACTCTGATAATGAATTCCGAGGAACGCCAAATCTCAATTTTATGATTGTTGATTATGTTTTTAATTAAGTTAATACAAATAAAGATTAATAGGTAGGTACCTAAACAAACGGCCCCGGTGTGAAAACGGTTTTTTTAGTACAAAGAATAACCTCGTTTCTTTTGATGATATTTTATCTTTGTCTCCTTTCTTCAAAGCTTGGTTTTGTGATTTCAATTTGGTTTGCCTTCTTTCATCTTCAATGCTATTTATTATGTAAAGGGCCTATCCTTGAAAATTATCTGAGAAAACATCTTTTATGGTTTTTTCTTTCTAAAAAACGAAGTAATTAATTACAGTTACTACGGGTAGGCATAGGGTTAAAGGTAATAGGGAACGAGTCTCACCTCATAAAAAGGACAAGGAAAAAGGATAGAAATCAACAACTGAAAAAAACTGGTGGAAAACCCCAATAACACTTTGCTGGACCTGTAAATGCATGTATTGCAATTAATCTGTACCTGGCTTTACATAACTGACGCCATGTTGCGGTGTCATGGACGCCGTATGGCTGCTTGATTGGCGTGACATCCCAGAAGGGAAATCGTATAAGCCATTGTAAAACGGAATGGTCAGCATTTCACGTACGAACGTGTGCATGTGCATGACTTCAATCGATGGGTCGATCTTTAAAATTAAGCCGCACTAGCCTAGGTTGGTTCGTGGATCTTGTAAACTGTAGATCTTTTGACAGCCGTTACAGGTAGTCAGTGGCCCGACAGTCTGACAATTAGTATTACTAAAGGGTATCGTATCGTATTACCCGGTACTAACAGGGTTGTGGAGTCAGATAGGCAGTCACTCTATGTAAAATACTGGTATTCAGTTGCATTCGGTTAGACTGGAAACCGACCCCAACATAGTTGGGAAAAGGCTAGGCCGATGATGTTATGACGATGTTGTTTTGTTTTAATAACCAAGTATTAAAAAAAGGATTGTGTGGTTTTATGAAACCACGGTAAAAGTGAAACTTTTTTCACACTATAGACATCTAAAAAAATTTGGAATAATATTCTATTAAGGGTATAAAACGTATAAAACGCGGAGTAGGGATAAAGTGAAAGGCGCTCTGAGGAGCGCCTTTCACTTTATCCCTAGTCCGCGGCCGTGCGTCACGCGACATGCAACACACAGACGAAAAAGTTTGAGACGATGTAATAAAAGTTTAACTTTAAAAAATGTTAGTTTGGTAAAGTTGTTTGTTATCATGACTATACAATCATGTGTTTAAATATCGGTCACTAATTACCAGTCACCCTATAGAGCACCACACCTAACCTTTCGAAGAATGCAAGCATGGCATATTTTGCAGATAAAGCGAATTAACCATACACATTGAAAAACTTTGTTATGAACGTATGATAATAAAATTCCGAATATTAACCGTCAAATTACGTAATTTGACATTTAAAATTAAATAATTTTATCTTGGTATGAAAATAAACATGTTTTGTAATAATTATAGCGTTTCTCGGAATTTGTATCATTCGGCTGATAAATATGTACAGACGCCTGCACATCAAGTTACCCGAAACTGTACAATAACCCAAACAACCTTGTACCCTAATTTTTTGTGATAAGGTTGAAAATCTATTAAAGAAATTTGACGGATTGACAGTAGCTAGTTATGGAAGTACAACCAATACTAATTGTGCTTATGTCAGCTTACAGTCAGGGACTCAAACTGTAACCGTAATAAGTGTTTTTAACACTGTTTTTTATAAAACAGTTATAACAGATTCGAATAACACTTTTAAATGTTACAGATACAATAATGTTACCGAATCAAACTGTAACCTTTTGTATGTGTTATTAAGTGTTAATATGTGTAACTGCAATAATCAATTAAAGCTTTAATACGCTGCGTATGCCTGTTACACTTATTAACACTGTTAACACTTTTATATTTGTTACAAATATGTTACGGTTGAAAACACATTTAAATGTGTTACATATTTGATTCTGTTGACCATTGACCATTCAACATGTAACACTTATAATTTTGTAACCTTTATGAAGGTGTTTTTAAGTCCCTGCTTACAGTACTTATAAAATAATTGATTGCGTTGCGTAGTCACGTTGCCAGTCATATTATTAATTCACAGGGAGAATTCCAAATGGGTCAGCAATTAAGAGCGTTTACCCCTTTCGAAATTTCATAAATAACTTTCAAGTCCTAGTTTTCCAAAATGACTGAACCGATTTTAATGAAACTTCATACGCACAAGATAAATAGGTCTAAAAAGTTACTTACTAAAACATTTTCGAAAAATAGTGTTACAACTAAATTAGACCGATATTATAAATGATCTATAGAAACAGAAATATTCTTTTTTTTTTAGAAGACTTGCGTAAATGTTTTTTAGAACTTTTTAGACCTATGTATCCAGCTTATGCGTATTAAGTTTCATTAAAATCGATACAGTCATTTCGGAAAATAAGGACTTAAAAGTTTGTATGAAATGCCGTAAGGTGTATACGCTCTTAATGTAATACGCCACAGCTACAGCCATTGTGTACTAAAACAGCTAAATTACGGTCTCAAAGTAGAAATATTATTATGTTTTGCCGACATTATACTAACTTTAAACTCGCTAACTATTATTAATGCTCTAAATTATGAACTTTAGTTAAAATATTAATTTAGTTTCAGCTAAATTCATAAGTACTTACCTAATTTTTTTTGCGAAAGAACGAAAGACCATGTTTTCATTGAGGGTTTGTGAAAATTGATGGATGACTCCCCTCCGGCCGTGATGGCAACTGAGTTTGGCAACCAGCATTGCAAAAATCTTGCAAAGGTTTGGTCAAACCGGTAGGGAGTAGTTGTGAACGCGGCTCCGGACACGGACACGGACACTGGCAGATCATCATCATCATCAATATCAATTAGCCGTTATTCCAATTTATTTGGAGAAGGCGCAGCATGTCCTCTTCTCCCATACCTACTTCTCTATTACTCGTAAACTCATCAGACACCTGCTTTCTGGCCATATCATCCTTCACACAGTCCATCCAACGCACATTTCTAAAACTTTCCTCACGACCTTTTTCCCTATTCCTCCGCATCACATGCCCATACCAAGCCAACCGATTACCACAAAGCTTTTCAGTCTCCGTTGCAACATTCAAGCTTCCTCTTATGTGCTCATTTCTTTTTTAATCCATTCGCGTACATCGTACTGATCGTACGTTCGCATTGTTCGCATACACCAAGGATTTACCTACCACAGAGTTGGACCTATTCCTGATTCAGTCCTGGAACATTCCACATCCCTGATCGCGAGCTCAACGGTCAGCAAGATCACGAGAATTCACAGAAAACTTTTCACGGTAGGTGCTTACGCTTTTTTTAAACCGTTTTTTCGTTGTGAAAAACCACGCAGAATTTATTCAAATTCTCGCAAGAGTAATAGATGCATGAATTTAGAACTTGTTGTGGTTTTTTTGGTGGATGTTTAGTAGGAAATTCGGCAAAATACAGCTTTAAATATGAACATAATACAGATGGAAATGGATTTTTATGACCTGGGAATTCCAAAGATATTCCTGACAATACAGATTTTCAAAACAGAATCGAAAACAATTCGTTTATCCCAATCCCGCACAAAGTTGTGGGGTGCAGACAAATTCACTAAAATCACCCTGAGTAAACCTGGGAAAAAATTGCATAAAATTCCGTTGATGCCGCCCAAAAGCACAAAAGTGTGTCAACGATTTTAGTCTTTAGGTTAACTTTTGTTACAGGTTTTCTTCAAGAATCGTTCTTTCATTTGTGCTTTGTACTTAGAGGGAAGACCAGCCCCCATATTCACAAACGCTCGGTTTCGATTTCGAGTCGGAAAGTCGTAGGTATGTCTATCTCGCGCGCTTTCGTAATGCCAAAACAAGAAAAACATACAACTTATCGAATCGAAATCGAATCCTGGTCTGCATGAGAGTCCACCAGGCCCCCTATTCACAAACGCTTGGAGTTTGTGAATAGGGGGCCTGGTGGACTCTCATGCAGACCAGCGATGAATGGCACAAAGGGAGGAGGCCTTTGCTCAGTCAGCAGTGGATGGAACGTGAATGGAACGTGGCTGAAAATAATGAAGGACCCTTAGACAGAAAAACAGTCAACTAAATAACCTCTCCTTTTTTATTTATCGGTTAAAAAATTAAAATAAAGTAGTATTAAAATAAAGTCACAAACAGCTATATAAAAAGACAGCTTCTTAGAAAAAGTTGTTGATGCCTCGAAGAAAAATGAAAACTGTTTTTATTTTATATTTTAATACTATTATAATCTTAATGCCTGATTATTAGCTTTAGTTCGTAAGATTGTTAATACTTTTATTTGTTTAATTACTTTGTATTGTTTAAAATTGTGAGTTGTTTTTTGTATATTTTATTAAATGTTTATTATTAGGTAATTAGCTGTAATAGCAGTAGTTTTTTATAGCCTAAAAAAACTAAAACCTGCAGTACTTAAGATATAAACATTATTTGTAATTTTGTACGCCTTGCATGGCAGCACAAAAGGTAGATTATAAGGTAAACTAATTTACTATCAAAGAAAATAAAACGGAAGGCGAGAAACAATTTTCTAGCGGAGCTTTCATTATATTTATTTAGGTATTCGATCTGGGCTTGGTATTTAGGTAGAAAATTAATCCTATTCTGATCTAATCTAATCCTAATCTTTATTGTGTGAAAACAGTACCTTTTAGGTACTATCCAAGATTTGTTACTTTTTTATTTATAAACAATTAATTACGTAAGTTTTAGATAGTTATGATATTCTTGAGGTAGCTAGAAATGTAAATATGGCATCATTATAATGTTCCCTTTGTTACAAAGAACGGTTTTGGGATGATCTTTACAGAATCTGCAGGCAAACGGAACAATAAAAGTGTACACTGGTGCATCACTAATATTTATACAGAAAAAGACTTAAAGCAAAATGCCTGAATGACTAATTTCTTTTGCCCTGAATACCTAATTTTTTCTTCGAAATCGTTCGTTTTATTTCTTAACAGGATTGAACGTAGTGATGGTTCCGACATAAGAATTTGCGGAACTTAGGTATTAACATTAAGTCGAGTTCAGAATGCCAGAGTGTGGTTGAGGCTACGGTTACCATCCATCCGGAATTGTCTTGACATGTCCGGTCTTTTAGTCCTCGTCTGGCCTTGTCATTTGTCCGGACTTTTTGACTTTAAGGAAATTGAGCTAACTTCATCATTCTTCTGCTCCTAGTCGGTGTAAAAAGACTCTTAACTCTTAACGAAGCCGTATAACAATTTTAAACTCTAACCCTCTTACTAATAAATGCGGAATAAAGTTATACTAGGAATAACAAAGGAATAATCATACATTTTCATAGGTTTAAACTTAGAATAACTTTATTCTGCGTTTATTAGTAAGAGGGTAAGTATCTAACGAATTAACTAAAAATCTTTGAAGTTTTTGGATTCCAATAGAGCTGAAATTTTGCATACATGTTTAGTCCAGATGACAATGCATGGTTAGCTAAGTGACGTCATTCTAAATACAATATGGCGGATTACCAAACATGTCAAACTAGTTATTTTTTATACATTTCCATGATATGGGTAATAAATGAAAGGGTTTGAAAATTACGTCACTCTGAAGCCTGTGTTTTTCGTTTTCTTGAATATTTAATTAAGTATATTGTAAGTTGATGAGCAAGTTGGAGGAGCTCGTGGCTAAATAATAACAGCCGTCCGGGTCGATCTTTAAGGTTAAGCCGTGCTTGCCGAGGTAGGTCCGTGGATGGGTGACCATAATTACATACCGAGTTTCCTCCGTGCCTCGGAATGCACGTTAAGCTGTTGGTCCCGGCTGTCATTTGTAGATCTTTGACAGTCGTTACGAGTAGTCAGAAGCCAAAAAGTCTGACATCCAGTCTTACCAAGGGGTATCGTATTACCTAGCTACTGGGTTGTGGAGGTCAGATAGGCAGTCGCTTGATGTAAAATACTGGTACTCAGCTGAATCCGGTTAGACTGGAAGCCGACCCCAAGATAGTTTGGGAAAAGGCTAGGCAGATGATGATGTAAGTTGATGAGCAAATGATTTTTTCAACACTATGAAACAATAGATTATGAATATCCTTTAAAATACTTCGGATTGTCATTGCATGTGTGCCACGAAATTGGGGCGCTATTAAATTAACTTGTCGTGTGTTGTAGGTAGCCGATAGGTGTACCTGCTACTTAATCATCATTATCATAAACCACTCTCGCAAATTCACCGTAATCGATAAAAAATGCATTGATAACACATTTGTTTAATGCATTGATGTCTGTGACATCAAGATAAAGGATTATTAGGAAAACGGTCAAGTGGTTTTGCTGTATATCTTAAGTACCTTTTTTTTTTTTTTTTGCGGATGGGAAATCATCAAATGACTTCAGACTTGACTGATTAAAACCCACCCATGTTCCTTCTTAGCCCTTTGTGTTCCAGCGCCGCGGTATCTCTTTCGAACAACCCGCAGCCCTGGCAGATATCTTAAGTACCTAAGTATTTCATAGGTGACTTTAAGATTACTTAGAAATGTTATACAAGTTGCCAGGGACAGGGACGCTAAAACGGGTACCACATATTCAGTACTTACCTTCATCATTTTGTGCCCTCGCTCGCGACTGAAAGCACACTAAGATGACAGAAATTTAGAACTGTGTGATTACGCTGAAAACCCTTTGTACAGTCGACCGCACGTGGAGCGACCGACCTTGAGCGGGCTTAGCGTAGAATTGAGAACTCGGCTTACATGCTACATAACACTTGCGGGCCACTGTACAAAAACAAGAGTATACCTATCTATTTCTGAAATGACCGCGGTCATCAACTATCGTATTTCCCTAAACCACCTCCAGATTAGCTTGGTTGTTAACAAACGATTTAATTTTCCAAACAGCGTCGCCATATCATGTACCAGGCTGTTATGACTCCACAGGAGTATAGCAACGCATTACAGTAGTACTAGCTAAATCTTTTACCGTTAACCCGTTGCGTTCCAATTACACGCCCAAAAGCAACCGCCAGATATAGGGATTAATTGAGTAACCCAATTCGAAACATCATTTGTGCAGTACCGTTTCAATGTAACGGACCAAAATACAGCGATTTTGTTGCTTGCAAATTGAGTCGCAAAGAGGATTGGGGTAGATTTGTGTGCTCAGTGGGTTTGTTGTGTAAACCTTTATGTGTAACTTCGGATTAGAACTGGAAATGCAATATTCGTCGTATGTATCTAATACTTTTCAACGCACTTCTTCAGAAAGCGGCTCTTATTGCTTCACTCTTATTCTCTTACGTTTACAATGCAGTGTTTTTAATTGTAGACATTTGTGTCAATCCTGCCTCGAGTGCATTGACAAACCTCGCGCTTCCATCAGTCTTCTACTTGTATGAATCCTCCCATTTACCTGTCAATAGCGTAATAGTACATTATGATATAAGTGCGGTAAGTTGAAAATTACAGCCGAGGCAATATTGCTAGCCCGAGCCGTAGGCGAGGGCTACAAGAAAGCAGAGGCTGTAATTATCAAAGCGCACGTATGTCATACGACGTTTTATAACATATTTGCGAGGAAATAAATAAAACTCGGACGAAATTTTCAAATGAAAACAATACAGCGAAAAGAAAAAGCGCGCGGAATATTTTTTACTTGTTACAAATTATGAAATTAGCAATGCGCGCGCATCAGCGCTTTTTTTAAGACAAAGGCACAAAAACAGCCAGTATTACTAAAAAAAGTAAATTAATATTTTTGTGTTACAGATAAATGGTTGTAATTTATGGTCAAAATTGATTAAATTAAAGAATTAAATGTTTATTTATTATATTTTATCTCCCAAAATAATTTTATTCATAAAATGTTGACCACTTTACTGACATAAAAACTCTTTGCTAAGATTTAAAAAAGTACCGTTCGTTTTAGACGGAGCATTTTGATAAGCCGTGCGTTTTACTTTACATTACCGCACTAGTGCGTAATGAGATACATTACGATACTGAACTTAGTGCAATAAGAGACCCTTTACGAGCAAATGTGTTATAAATTATTTTTCTTTCTTTCTTTCAGTATTGAAAATGTTTTAATTACATAGGCTTGTGCTAATTGTTAGCAAAACACATTACATTACACAACTAAATCAACTTCTTTCTCTCTCGAGTAACCTTCTTTGTGCCAAATAGTGGAAGCACACCTGGTATTTGCGCTCGTTCCAATTTTTGCACGTTTTACATTGCTTAGCAGACTGTATGGCGATCGCCTTTGTATATGTATACAAGGTGTTGTTTTGCATCCTCGTCAAAATTCAGGAGGTTGTCACAAAAGACCTAATAATCAGTTAAAATTACGATACCTAGTTAATTATTAATAAACGCTGATTTTTCGGTTGTTTAAGTTTTTCAGTATTTCAGAATAAACCCCTTAACGTGGATTAGGGAATAAGAAATTATCAAATAAACGTTTGAGATTGTTTGTATGTGTGAAAGCGCGGTTATAGGGCGAGGATCAGACGGGCTGCGTTTAAAACAAAAGGGTGGTTCACACTTACCGATTTCCGTAGATTAAGAATAAAAAAACTTTTTTACAAAAAAAAAAAAAATAACCCACTTCCATAAAACACTAAAAAGTGGCAAATAATTTTAGTTTCGGCAGTCGGTGACTTGTTTGTTTCATTTACTTTTTTGCCACCGACTTCCGAAACTAAAATTATTTGCCACTTTTTAGTGTTTTATGGAAGTCGGTTATTTTTTTTTTGTAATAAAGTTTTTATTTTAGCCTTTTCAGTTGTGGTATCTCACTTTAATCCTAGTCAAGTATAATTTTTACATTGTAACTAGAAACCATCGTCCATACATACGACAAAGGACAAAATGCATAATAAAGAGGATGACTCAACAAAAAGTACTTAAGCAAAGATAATAAAATTCATATGGCTCCACCGGGCAAGCTTCTCTACCAAATGAATGAAAAATCATCTAAATCGGTCCAGTAATCACGGAGAAATCGGTGTACATACGTGAAAAATTTACATATAACAAAATTTTTAATAAAATGAAAACTATATGGCCAAACTATATTATTTCTTTATGGGACCAAATGGCAGGTATTCCACATCAAACTAAAGAAGAATCACGCAAATCGGATCATAAATCTCAGCGTAATCGGTGTACATACATAAAAAAAACTAATCGAATTGATAAGCTCCTCCTTATAGAAGTCGTTTAAAACAGGAAAAAAAAAAAAAAAAAACTTATTATTGGTACACCTGGAAAGTGCATACCGTTACGATTCCAACAAGCCCAAACACAGCTAAGATTCATTGCCTTGTTATGGAGTTCCAAAGCCTGTCTCTTGGATTCATCATCAGATCTGATGGTAGAATGGTTCTTATTGGACGCAAATGCTTGTTGTAGAAAATACCAAAATCGCTGTACGTTTTCCTATAAAATTTTAAGAGTTCCCTCGATTTCGCCAAGATTCCATCATCAGATCCTGATTTGGTGACTATGGGACCATTTGGGAAGTATACCCTTTCCAACAAAAAAAGAATTTTCCAAATCGGTTGGCAAGCGACGGAGTAATGCGCGAACAAACATAAAAAAAAAAAAAAAAAAAAATACAAACATCCGAATTGAGAACCTCCACCTTTTTTAGAAGTCGGTTAAAAATAAAAATTACCTATTCATTTTATTATTGATTCGGGACGGGAATCATTAGCATAGTTACCTCCTTGAATTTGACGAGGATGAAAAAAACACCTTGTATAAGGGGATTAGAAAACGTGTTGGAAGTGGGTGGCACATCGCGAGGGAAGCGTGGCACAGCGCATAATTTCACGATTTGTCTATTTCAATTTCAATTATCCGAAACAGAATGCAGTCTTTGCCGTACCAGGAAATCGTTGTTATCATTTCAATTTCAATAGGACTATTCAACTTGAAGTAATATCAACGTTATTCGTAGTTTATTGGTGTTCTTCGTTCGTACAGTCAGTCCCGTTAAGTAATAGAATATTGAACACATATTAAATAAAGTTTATATAAAAGCAAGTTTCTTCTAAGACTTTTGAAAGAAAAATATTCGAAACTATTTGTACTTAGCTAATTACAATTAGGCATGTCGTCGCGCTTCGCAGCATCGTGTGTCATTTAAAAGAAAATCGTTACGTGGTAAACCTAGATTATTACTACAGGTACCTACCTAATAAATGAGAAACTTAATATGTAATGTACAGATTTTACCTTGAATATTCTTCGAGAAATAGCGTTCCAGCTAACATGAATAGCTCGGTCGCCATTAGGCGTTAGAAGGCTTCGAGCCATATTAAAACCTCCGATACCGCGAAAAATTATTACGAATCCTAGCTATTTGTTGGCTCGAGCAGTGATTGTTTGAAAATGTTGAAAAGAAATGTTTTTTTTTTCTTGGGAATATGTTAAGACTTATTCGATGATGATTATTAATGGTACCTAAGGCTATGGGTTTACGAGCTTCATTGGAGTTTAGATTCTTAGATAAACTATTTCTTCGACAAATTGTTTTTTTTTTATGGCAAGTACGCAACACGCAATAGTAGTAAAGTAGGTACATCTAGTAGCTTTAAGTACATCTTGTAAACAGTACCTGACAAACACCGCATTGCCTAAATAGTTCCTTTTTAATTGACTTCTAAAAAAGGAGGAGATTGTTTTTTTTTCATTCATTCATGTATGTACCATACTACACCGATTACTCCGTGATACTGGTGCGATTTACGTATTCTTTTGAGTAATTTTAAATGAGTTAGCTCCCTTTAAAGTTTTAACTTATTTTTTTTTAGATGTTTTTGGTTTAATTGACGGTTGAATTCACAAAAAACCTAATTATTTTTTTCAGAATAAATCGTCGAAATTGCTAGCGTCGTCACGCGTTTGGTCGACAGTGAAGAGATAAATACGAAAAACGAGTTATATAACATTTGTGCTAATTTGTGGATGTGCGGGGAGCATAAGATGCCTTCTATGCAGAATCCAGAAGAAGTTATTTATTTATTTATTTATTTATTTAAACTTCATGTACAATAGTGGTACATAGGCGGACTTAATGCCACAAGGCATTCTCTACCAGTCAACCTTTGGGTAAAATACGAAAACTTTGTGATAGGGTACAAAACAAAATATATAAAAAAATCAACTACTAGTTTACGAAAATACATACCTACAAATACATAGACACTAATACACATTATACAAATAAATATACTAATATATATTATAACAAATACCAAAATAAAAACGAGAAACCTAATAATAATTACTATGACTATACTTTAAATGAAAAGCTATTTAGTCTGACTTAAATAGTGAGTGCGAACTTTCTTTTTAAAAGTGAATTTACTTTCTGCTTTTTTAATGCTAATGGGTAGCGCGTTCCAGAGTTTTATAGTCGAGATAGCATAAGAATTAGATAAAAAACCAGTGCGGTGAGAAGGAATTTGGAGAAGTAGATTTTTGGAAGCTCGAAGGTTACGACTATGAGAACTGCCCAACACTGTGAAATAAGTTTTCAGATAATCAGGAGCACATGGATCGTTCAATATAGTGAAGAGCATGCAGAGAGATCTGAGGGATCTCCTGAGTCGGATAGGCAGCCATTTAAGCTGAGAACGGAAGGAAGAAACATGATCGTATTTTCGAAGGCCAAAAACAAAGCGAATACAATTATTGAGTAGTCGATCCAATTTATTAAGAAGTTCTTGGGATAGGTCAGAACAACAAACATCAGCATAGTCAATAATGGGAAGCACAAGTGACTGGACCAAAGTGATTTTCGTGCTAGATGGGAGAAAATGCTTGAATCTATAGAGCGACCGCAGCGAGAATGTGACTTTCTTGCTCACTTGCGCCACGTGTTTACTCCAACTTAAACTGTCGTCAATGTACAGACCTAAGTCTTTAACGTGTTTTGAAAGAGAAATGACGGAGTTCTCGAACATCAGTGGCATAAGTTGACCAGTGTTCACAACTCTCAAATAGTACGAACTACCAATGAGAATGGCCTGACATTTCCCGACGTTTACAGAAACCCCAAATTTGCCGGACCATTCTGCGATAGTTTGAAGATCCGCATTGAGTGAAGAAATGCAATTGTCAAGGTTGGCAATGTCTGATTGAACGTATAGTTGCAAGTCATCAGCGTACAGATGGTAAGAACATTTGAGGAAAGCAGTAAGGGAGTTTATAAACAAAGAAAATAAGAGAGGAGAGAGTATACCGCCTTGTGGAACACCAGTTACCAGGTCGCACCAATCAGAGAAATCCTGATCAGCATGAACTGCCTGCTGGCGACCACGAAGATAAGATGAGAACCAATCTCGTGACGACGAAGACACCCCAATTTGAGACAATATGGCTAGGAGAATGTCGTGGTCAACGGTGTTAAAAGCATTGGAAAAATCTATTAAAACCAAGACCGTTAACTTCGAATTCTCCAAGCCATCCCTAATGTCTTCTGTAACCTTAAGCAGAGCTGTGGCTGTGCTGTGGCTAGGCCGAAAACCGGATTGGAAACTGGACAAGAGGTGATTCTTAAATACGTAGGAAGAGAACTGTTTAAGGGCAACTGCTTCTAGGATCTTGGAAAGGAAAGGGAGAATGGAGATCGGTCGGAAGTGATTGGCTAAACTAGGGTTGGAAATTTTAGGAAGAGGGATAATGTAAGCCTTACGCCACATTGCAGGAAACACACCAGTTTCCAGAGATGAATTGATGATGTGAGTAATAATTGGAATTAAGTTCTCAATCATAAAAGATAGCATAGTTCGACTGACCCCATCACAGCCAACAGCCTTAGACTTAATAGATGTAAAATATTTAAGAACCTCAAGGTTAGTCACGGGGGAGAAAGAAAAAGAGTTAGGAGGAAGCATTGGCTTGGAAGTTATACCAAGAATAGTATTATTCTTCACGTCATCCGCAAGCAAAGCAGACGTTGAAAAATGTTTATAGTTATCTGTGTCTCGGTCAAACCCTTTGTCTTTAGTAATCCGAGACGAGTTGAGCCTTTGCAGATCGTATTTCAATCGGATGTTTCCGTAAGCTACGGAATCGAACCCGTGCAAAATTGGAAAAATTGTTTAGTTCCTACCTTTTGTTTAAAAATTTCGTGTTTGGATATCACGTGAGATTTGCTATTTAGATTGAAATATACTTATCTGTCGAGTCATCGTAGCTACTATGATTTTTTAGGCTCATGAAGTCAGTGAAATGATTACAGTCAGTAAAATTCGTAGCGTGACTTAATTACTGCCTAGGAGATCCAATCTTAAATACTTGTCATTCACTCGTGGAGAGAAAACGAATCTACCGTTTATTTGAAACGTTTGTAGCTCCACCGCAAAATATCCTATTTTGAGAAGAACGAAAAGTTTGTAAAAGTTAGAAGTAGGACATAAAAGCCGTTTAAAAATTGCCTGAATAAATAAGGACTCCAATAAATATGTTTTAAAAAGTTTTAATAGAATACCTAGGAACCTAGTAGGTACTTATGAAATATTACGCAAATGATAGAGAAGTTTTGTATGAATATAGGGCAGCCATGTAAGTACATGGATACAACTTGATTGTAGAAACTACTCGCGATTCCAACGTACGATAACACATATCAATACTAGGAAGTGAATAGAAAAAATGACTTCTACGTATTATCACATAAAAACACGTTTTATTATCAAGCCAGAGGCACCCAAAGTTTTGGCGTTAGTTTCAAGCTTGCGTTTGTGTTGAGCTCTCTTCGAGTGAATGAATATTTTTGGGATAACAATTTTACCTTTAGGAATTTTTGGGATTACGAATGGGAAAATTTTATGTAGTACTTACTAGCTGTCCCCGGCATGCGTTGCAATGCACATTTTACCTACCCTATCTACCTACCTACTATACCTTACCCTAACTACCTACCTACCCTACTCTACCTACCCTACCCTACCTAACCCCACCCTACCTACCTATCTACCCTACCTAGGTACTCCACCCTACCTACCATACCTTTCTCAACTTTTAAACCTTCCCTGGACTACGACAAACATTTTAAAACCAAAATCAGCTAAATCGGCCCAGCCGTTCTCGAGGTTTAGCGAGACTAACGAACAGCAATTGATTTTTATATTTATATAGATAGAAGATAGATAGATAGATAGATTATCCATTCATACTAATGTTGAACGTTACTACCAACTGTACTGTACTGTGGTTTTTTTTTTCATCCCAGGTATTACAATTTACTGCTTCTTCCAATGATGTGGAGTAATTAAACGTTTCTATGTATCAGGTTTTAGAATTTGGTAGATAATAACTAAACAACCTTCTTGGAATGGAAGGTATAACAACTATGGAAATTAGGAGTGGAATAGAATGTATGGGATGTTAAGCGGTGCTGTACTGCTGTTAGATTTGCAACCTTCGATCAAGTGCCGAACGTTGTAAATTCAACAGCACACTCAAGGTCCCTTACAACATTTCAATTTTCTTCTGTCGAAACGAGCATGCGCTTTAAGTTAAGTGCCAGAGTAGTCCGCGAAATTCAAATATTCTTATTTTTTTGTCAGGTGAGGTTTGTTGAATCAATACAACAGTTCATTTAATGGGATTAAATAAATTTAGATATTCAACTTACAACTCGACACTGACCTGCTAAATGCTAAAAACCTAAGATAAATTGAATTTGGCGAGCTACCCTGGCGCTTCCCCCTTTAGTAATAGAGAACACTAAAATAATTACGAAAGGGATGAAAATGATAATGTTTGAATGAAATCTTATTCTAATGCTTACAGTTCCAAAGTATTTTTAAACCATTCACCACCACTTACAGTACCAATTAGGTACATGCCTAGTTTAAACACAATGGAAAGCCAACAATGTGATTTTCCGAAGCAGTCTGGTGCTGCAATTATTTCAGCGCCCCCCTGTCTGGCTCGTAATGTTGACAACACTTTGAGAGCCACCGGTCGTGATGGATAAAATCAAACTGATAGCGCTCTCAGAATTCCTGTCAAGGTTGCTCTGGTCGACATTGACAGTTTAATAACCGCTCATTCAAAGAACTACGCTTGTAGATAATAGTCTGGTAATGCATTTCTCAGAAAGTTTACAACTTCACACAGGTATTATAGAATTTCATATTAAATTTTAACATCGGCCGTTTTTCGACGAATTACTAACTAAATCTTCATTTTATTAAATATTTGCTGTGTAATGTTCCATCAATTTTGCGCATGCTATTTTGCGTTTACTGAGAACTAGAGACATATACATATTTAGGATAGTAGGTACATACATATCTTAGATTTCGTGGAATCAGTGAATCTAATCATAGTGTGTGCTGGAGGCAATTTACGTAAACATATTAGGTAAATTGCCTTCCAAAGCATTCAATGGAATATAATTATACACTGACATAACGTAATTACCAGTTTCCGTCTGTCAGTTACATAGATTATGTTGTAATCCAACTTAGGCACGGCGAACACAGACGGCACAGCATGGCAAGGAATTTTTAGGTTATAATTATTTAAATATTATTTATACTGAAGAGTATGAAATAAAGTTGAGAAAAAAATGCCAAAATGTGCTTAGAAATGCCTCGGCATCCCTTAGTCGCTTCTGTAGTCTTCGGGATGCCGGGAGGACAAATAGAGGCCCGCGCCCCGCTCTGCTCGGCACTCGGTGTGTATAGGGACGTCGCGGTATACCCAAGGATACCGCGGCAAAGTTACCGTCAGAGTACTGTGTGCGCATACATGTAGCGCTGCAGAAGGATCCCTGCCGTGCCGTGCCGTAACTGTGCGCCGAGCCTTAGACAACCAAATATTCGCCACTACTTGAAGATGTTAGTTAGTCTGAGGTGTGCTACCAGTTGCGATGACCAACGTTTAACGTGATCAACGGCCAACGTTGGTTACGTTCAACGTTGGCGTTTGATCACATTGAGCTCGGACGGCAATTTTACTAGTAGATCCATCGGGATCCCCTCATCCTCGCCTTGGAACGCCGAGGCGATGCTGCTAGGATGTTTAGGTATACATAGGTGTGCAATGGAGTTTCAGAATAAGAATTGTGTCAAGATCGAGTGAGGTGATGCCGTGGTTTTATAGCATATCCACCTATTTCTCCGCTATAGAAGTATTACTGGTATTCAGCTGCTTCCGGTTAGATTGGAAGCCGACCCCAACATTTTTGGGAAAAGGCTAGGTATGGCCGTCCGTCTGAAAACACAACATTCGTATCCTCCATCTTCTACCAACAGTTCTTAAAAATAATGAAACAAAGACAGCGTGTAGTCTTTTTGATCAAATACAACTTTACCTAAACGAAAAAATCTTATTTTTAGGTTAAAAATGCATCTTTAGATCCTTTCAGAGTACAGTTCATTGCTAAATAGGATGATTCTTTTTTAGATACAATAGAATAAGAAAAGCTCTTGGTTTCTATAGGTACCAAACTAAAAGATATCATATTTATAATCGAATCAAAGAAACCTTATTATCAGATATTTCAATCAAATAAAAGGAATATTACGTTCGGAATTCAATATCGAATGAAATAGAATCAATAACATTCCGAATACTGAAAGGGAAGACTTTCAAGTAAGTACGTTATTAAGCGAGAGAATATGTCTTGGTAAAGGTGCCTACAGATTTACAACACTTGAAAATCGGCATTTATAGGGTGAAAGCGCCAAGGTAGCCCACGATTGAAATGTTCTTATACAAGGTGTTGTTTTGCATCCTCGTCAAATTCAAGGAGGTAATTAAGCTAATGATTCTCGTCCCGAATCAATAATAAAATGGGTAGGTAAATTTTTTATTTTTTTTATTTTTACGGAAATCGGTAAGTGTGAACCACCCGTGTTTTAAACGCGGCCCGTCTGGTTCTTGCGTTATAACCTCGCTTACACACATTACACACATACAAACAATCTCAAACGTTTATTTCATAATTTCTTAGTCCCTAAACCACATTAAGGGGGCTATTCTGAAATACTGACAAACTTAAACAACCAAAAAATCAGCGTTTATTAATAATTCACTAGGTACCGTAATTTTAATTGATTATTTATGTCTTTCGTGACCACCCCCTGAAATTTGACGAGGTTGCAAAACAATACCTTGTAGATTTTCATGTTATAGTCATTCGAACTAAGATGGTTGTGGATTGACTGTACCACTGCACACTGTTATACAAAGACCCGCTTTCCCTCTTTATACTATTCTTGATCGAATACATTGTAGACCAATCCTAAGTCCCTGGTGGCCAATCATGACGTCTTAAAACAATATTGTTTTACTCCTTTTCCAGTGTCGGAAAGAGATAACGCTAGACATCATGTATAGCTCCGTCTCTTTCCCACGCTGGAATAAGAGTAAACCAATACTGCTTTAAGACGTTTAGGCCAGCAGGTCATACAGCCTTAAGAGCTACAAAATTAAATAATGATCGTCAAAGACCTAGCACATCTGTAGGCATCTTAATATAGTCTCCCCTTTCGTCTAGCAGCTAGCTCGCGTAGGTGGATTACTTAGAGTGTACGGATTCCTTTCAAAGTTATAAAGAGAACTTACCTACAATAGTGACAAAGGTACGGGCCTTGAAGAATACTTGCATCTCGGGCCTGTGGCGAGTTTCATTACTGAATAGGTATACAAAATCGCACAAGGCCTCTGTTATATACTATGTATTTGCATTTTTTATATCTGATATCTAATCTATACTTATCTATACTGATATAATAAAATATATAAAGCTGAAGAGTTTGTTTGTTTGCTTGAACGCGCTAATCTCAGGAACTACTGATCCGAATTAAAAAAATATTTCAGTGTTAGATAGCCCATTTATCGAGGAAGGCTATAGGCTATATATCTTCACGCTACGACCAATAGGAGCTGAGTAGCAATGAAAATTGTTGCGAAAACGGGGAAAATGTGACGCAGACGAAGTTGCGCTGGACAGCTACTTATTATCTATCTATCTATTATTATTATATATAAATAAAAAGAGAAGTCCTGACTGACTGATTGACTGACTCATCAACGCCCAGCCCAACCTTTGAACCTAGAAAGCTGAAATTTTGCATAGAGGTTCCCTTTATAATGTAGACAAGGAATAAGGAAGGATTTTTCGAAATTCAACCCCTAAGGGACCTAAATAGGGGATGAAAGTTTGTATGGAAAATCGTCATTTTGAAAGTTAGAAAGCTGAAATCTCATATACAAGCTTCTGGATAGAAATAAATAAATAGATATTTTAGCGTTTTCGAGAAATTACCCCGGAACAGGGTAAGATGGGGGTTCAAAGTTTTACGCGGAATCCGTCATTTTTGAAGTAAGAAGAATGACACTAAATATTGAAGTTTCTGAGCAAAAATAAATGAACACGTATTTGGCCGTTTTTGGAAATACGACCCCAAAAGTGAGAAAAGGGGTTGAAACATTAGTAAAACAAATATAGTCTGCACAGCTTGAAATTTACTATTTGTGTTTCTCGATGGAATTGATAAACATCATCAACATAATCATAAACATCATCATTGATATCAATGTTTTTGGAAAATCAACCCCTCAGACGATAACAGGGGTGACAATTTTTTATTTTGTAGTGTTAGCACTTTTGTATGGACAAATATGCTAAAAAAACTTCATATAAGTACACACTTGTAGGGAATCTGGGTCATTTGTGCGAAGGACACTTGCGGGACGAAAATATATTGCGCATGGATACTTGCGCGAAAGACACTCACGCGACTGGACATTTGCGCGACTCAATGGCTTCATGGGTGTCGTTTTCGCGGTTTTAGCGGGTCGCTGGCAATGAAAATGAAAATCTGAGATGGTGCCGAGGAAAGTTTCCTGTTTTTTGTTCATTGGTGTCGTTTTCGTGGTTTTCGGGGTCGCTGACCAAATTGACGCCGAGGAAAACTTTCGGTTTTTCTTTCACGGGTGTCGTTTTTGTGGACTTCAGGGTCGCCGATAACGAAAATGATGACCTCATTTTCTAAGTGCAAATAATAAAATTTAAAATACGCATTGTCTGAATATCCTCCCCTAGGCTATGTCTGGCATTGATTTAAGTGAGAACTGCGAAGCCGCGGGCAACAACTATTATCTATAACATTTAAATGACTATTTTCGACATTATTTTGGGGGGTTAACGCATACGTGGGCAATTGCCGAAATACAGGCTGGCGAAGCCGCGGGCAGAGGCTATACTAATAATAAAGCTGAAGAGTTTGTTTGTTTGTTTGTTTGCTTGAACGCGCTAATCTCAGGAACTACTGATCCGATTTGAAAAATTCTTTCAGTGTTAAATAGCTCATTTATTGAGGAAGGCTATAGGCTATATATCATCACGCTACAACCAATAGGAGCGGGGCAGCAATGAAAAATGTTGCGAAAACGGGGAAAATGTGACGCAGACGAAGTTGCGTGGGACAGCTAATAGGTAGATTTTGTTTTTTTTTAAATATTTTAGTACCTACTGCCCCGTGGCTAAATAACAATAGCGGTCGATCTTAAGGTTAAGCCGTCCATACCTAGGTTGGTCCATGGATGGGTAACCACCCAGCAGGTAGTAAGTATTTCATATAAGTAATAGTAGTTATTTTATAGACTAAACTACGGCTGCAGGTTTATTAATTAATCCACAGTGTTAGTTTTGGATTTCCTAGAATATGTTCTCCAATTTATACAATTTCGAACTACCTACAACAACTCTGAAAGCCCGCACCGGGTTCCATACATTTAAATTAATTGGATGTGTGCCCAATGACTCCATACATATACCGTTTACCTAACCTAAATGGGTGACCCGGACTTAGTACCGGGGTTTGTGGTATGTACCTATGTAGGTACCTAGTATTTTGCCATCTATAGACGCTGCCGGGCGAGTCGATTGCGTCCTCTGATGTTTGACCAAAAGTTTCACAACAATTTAACTAAATTACAAACTGGTAAGAGCAGAAATGGATTTTGTGTATTTGAGGTTTTTCTAGTACTATAATCCTGGTTGATCCAGAAGAGTATTTTAATCCTTAGTATTAAATAATATCCCATATATATCCCAGTATTATTTAATAATATCCTGAGTATTTTTATCCTTTCCTTTTTTTTTTTATATGTACATATACAGGATGTAACGGAAAGGGTATATACATACTTAAGGGTGTGCTACAGACCATCGAACTGAACATGGTTATCATGATAAAACAAGTTTTTCAGTGAAAAAATTATCTGCTGCCCCATACAAAATTGCAATACCTATTCGACCCAAATGTATGGGGCAGCTGATATTTTTTTCGCTATAACGATGTTTGTCCGATGGAGAAACATGTTCAGTTTGATGGTCTGTAGCACACCCTTAAGTATGTATATACCCTATCCGTTACACCCTGTATAGGGTGACTGGTAATTAGTGACCGATACTTAAACACGTGACGTAAACCCTATCGGAGTATCGATTGGCGACAATTGACGGTTTTCTAGCTGACTATTATACCTACCATTTTTCAAAAATCAGCGAATGCAATTACTTCTAAAGTTAAGAACATCATCTACCTAGCCTTTTCCCAAACTATCTTGGGGTCGGCTTCCAGTCTAACCGGATGCAGCTGAGTACTAGTATTTTACATGAAGCGACTGCCTACCTGACCTCCACAACCCGTTACCTGGGTAATACGATACCCCTTGGTAAGACTGGATGTCAGACTTTTGGCTTCTGACTACTCGTAACGACTGTCAAAGATCTACAAATGACAGCCGGGACCAACGGCTTAACGTGCTTTCCGAGGCACGGAGATCAACCCGTGCGGGTGTTATTATATAGCCACAAGCTCCTCTACTTCTAAAGTTAAGAACATTTTCTTAAAAAAACTGTTTGTCTGTATAGTAGCTACAACAGCTACGGCAATTTTTTTTAATGCTCTATCTCGAAATCCACCCTGTTTAAGTTTTTCCTCCCTTTGGGTGGTTACACCCACCCAAAGGGAGGAAAAACTTAAACAGGGTGACAGTAAGATATTTCTCGATAAATGTTTAATGCTACTTTACACGTGCGTTCACTGCTTATTCTTGGAAGTGACGTAGTTATGTCGTCATGTTCGTATGAATCTTTCTTTCTTTACAAGGCAAAAGGTGACATTCTTGCAACATCCGTTTCCTGAACAGATCTGTTCGTGGCACTGGAGGTTATCCAAACAAATTATCAGGTTGATTGGGGTGAAGTTAGAAGCAGTAGATCATCAGTAGATAGATGGAGAATAGATATACTTTACTGTGCCGTGTCGTCGAGATTGATCGCGGCCAAACAGATCAGTGGCGTACCATGACGTCTTTAAACATTATTGTTCCATTCTTATTCCAGAGTGAAAAAGAGACGGAGCTATACAGGTCGTCTAGCTTCATCTCTTTCCCATTCTGGAATAGGAATGGAACAATAATGTTTTAACCGTCATAGTAACCCCCCAGATCACGATTAGAGCCTGGCCAGGGAGAAAGGGGAGGCCTTTGCCCAGCTGTGGGGCAGACGTAGGGCTAACCAAAAAAATGTTAAACAGCTCTTACAACACCATAACAAACTTTTTTTAAAAAATCTACGACATTCTAAGCTGTTCTTATACACGGTGTAATTTTGAAAGATCATGTGACACGAAGATTTACCAAGCTATACAAGATGTTGTATTGCATCCTCGTCAAATTTCAGGAGGTGGTCACAAAAGACATAAATAATCAATTAAAATTGCGGTACCTAGTTAATTATTAATAAACGCTGTTTTTTTTGGTTGGTTAAGTTTGTCAATATTTCAGAATAGCCCCCTTACCGTGGTTTAGGGAACAAGAAATTATCAAATAAATGTTTGATATTGTTTGTATGTGTGTATGCGAGGTTATAAGGCGATAACCATACGGGCTGCGTTGAAACCACGGTTGGTTCACACTTACCGATTTCCGTAAATAAGAAAAAATATAAAAATTACCTACCCATTTTATTATTGATTCGGGACGAGAATCATTAGCATAGTTACCTCCTTGAATTTGACGAGGATGCAAAACAACACCTTGTATATCTATTTTCAGTAGGTTGATTTTTTAATAAGCTGGCGTTTCTAAAATAAAAACGGTACAAGATCCGATATGAAAGCAGAAAAGGACTCGAATTCAGCCTAAAATAACGCCGCATAAAGGCGCGAGAAATTCAACTGATCGTCGGCCCACATTCGGCAGAATCTGAATCTAGTCCATCTCTTATAATAAAGGATCAAAGCTTACCGCAAATACGTAATAATATCAAAGGCGGAATAATACTTACGGAATTAACTTCAATTCCTAAACCTTTACGAATACAAAGTCAGGAAAGACCGTTACAAAATCTGCGAACAAACAATCGATTAGTTGGAATTCCCAATCATATCAAAGTCTTGAAGGACATAAGTTAATTCGTCCATTTTCATTTTAAACTGAGGTAAGTTATGTCGACCTTATTGGTTCGCCGTTACCATGGCAACTGAGTGATTTGGAAATCCCAAGGTAGATCCTGATTTACATTTAATTCTCAATGGGAAGATAACTGGAAATACGATAATCTTGCGACATTGAGACATTTAGCGTCGATCGCTACCTATCTGTGTTTATGTTTTAAGGAATATGGCTCTGTACAAGGTGTTGTTTTGCAACCTCGTCAAATTCAAGGAGGTTACTATGCTACTGATTCTCGTCCCGAATCAATAATAAAATGGGTAGGTAATTTTTCTTTTATTTCTTTTTTACGGAAATCGGTAAGTGTGAACCAACCTTGTTTTAAACGCGGCCCGTCTGGTTCTTGCCTTATAACCTCGCATACACACATACAAACTATCTTAAACGTTTATTGAACAATTTCTTAGTCCCTAAACCACGTTAAGGGTGTTATTCTGAAATACTTACAAACTTAAACAACCAAAAAAATTTGCGTTTATTAATAATTAACTAGGTACCGTAATTTTAATCGATTATTTATGTCTTTCGTGACCATCTCCTGAAATTTGACGAAGTTGCAATACAACACCTTGTATAAGCTTCGTAGAAATATGGATGTTCTAACAATGTTGTGAATTCTGAGGAAATATACAGGGTGAAAGGGATCCCGACGCACAAACGGTTACCTGGTATTCAGTTCATAGCTAGGGGTATGAGAAACAGGGTGTAAAGTTCCTCATCCCCTACCTACAGAAAAGGGAGAATTCTCCGACCAGACAGGTGTTAAGTCGATGTAAACTTTGCTTGCGACTTGTAGGAAATTGATGTTAGTTCTTCCGTCGTGTCATAGATGGTGCTGTAGTACTTTTTGTTGTTAGTTGCTTTTTGTAGGCCGCTGCACATGAATCATTCCACATCGTATATTTTTTATACATTTTGACCGCGTAGATAATCGTTTGTGCGTCGATGTACCTAACATCCTGTATTTTCTACCATGTGAATAGATAATTAAGTTTACGTAGAAATTGCGATTATTGCTTCCACATGTTCATAGATAGCGCTTTAAGCCAAGACAATTACTGACTCCTTGAATAGACATTTCACGCAAATTGATATATTACGGTGGTAGAGACATTGTCATACAACCCCCAAGCCCAAGCCTCTGTGGCTGCTCGTGATGCACCTATGACATCTCGTTCACGCAACGTATATCGTTCATTCACTCGTGTATTCACTCGGGCATTCACTGAGCACGTTGTAAGCTGAGCACATTGTAAATATTACTGCGTGCCAATGTCGCACAGAGTCAATTAAAAACTTTTACATATTTTGGATATTTTTACTGTTTTTTTTTGCACAAATGAACTTACTAACGAAGGCCAATGTCTTGCTGCAGCTTTTTACGAAACGATCGGCAAGCACGAAATTTAAAGAAATAGCCTACTATTTTTATGGGTTCCGGTTCGAATTTCCCACTAGTTCTACTTAACAGTTCTAAGCTATCTATTCAAGTGAATATACCTACTACTAGCAAATCAAAAGCGGAGTTTACGACCTACGCCAAAATGTAGTACTAGCGAGAACCAACTTTTTAGTAAAACTAGTGGGAACGAACTTATTTGAGATATGCTGGCATCTCGAGTTGTTAAGAACAAGCAAAAGTATATTGTTAAAGAAAATGTTTATTAAAAAAAAAACCGCCCATGTGCGAGTCGGACTCGCGCACCGAGGGTTCCGTATTTTTAAAACCATATTCATTAAAAATATTTTTATTATATGATGTAACTAAAAATATACGGTTTTTGCAATTTTACCTTTATCAGTGCTATACGACGCTGCTTCGTACTACCAAATTTCATGATTTTGAGTTCACGGGAAGTACCCTGTAGGTTTTGTCTCTTGCGAGTGTCGAAAATTTGCGGCATAAACGGCGGGTGAATCAACTTTTAAGGCACTCCTTTCATGTCCTCATCATGGAAGTGGCCAATTTTTTTTAATTTCTCTTAAAATTTTTAGATTGTCAACCTTAGCACATAATAAGATTTTTAACTACCACAGCAATATAATCTTTTTTTAAATTTTAAGTAAGATTTACGAGATTTTTTGGTAACTCAGCAGAACAAAATCATTCTTCATACCAAAAGTACTTGTCCCCAAGCATAGGTGATGAAACAATTTATGAATTTTCTTTAAAAATATTAATGAAAACATTAATTATATACGAGAAGTTTCGATTCAGTATTAAGTAAGCTTTACATTTTAGTACAAAATTTTAGTTATTTTACTTAAATAATATTTATTTATCGTCCCTAAAGATCTGTCCCAACTCCCAAGTATTGTTAAAAATCTCTGGTCTACTGCGTTATTGTAAAAAGTTGAAGACAATTTTCAAGAGATGGCGTCTAATTCAATGTCAGGAGATGCGAAGATTAGGTATCTAATAATTCGTTGGAGTAGACCGACAACTCCGGCCTCACGCCACCCGCCTCTCAGTCTGCGGTAAGCTCTCAGGGAGTGCGCGTGGGTTTATTGCTGTTCTACAGCGTTACGACGTAAATCGCGGTGAGTTTTTTAAATATTTTGCTATTATTACGTTACAACGTAACCCTTGTTGTCTGATTTGTAGGTCATGACCCATTTTTTTATTAATTTCAATGGTGTAATTATTTATCGTTATTTTAAGCAAAATTTTCTCCTGCGTTATTAGTAACGCAAGATACTGTTCTCCTGAGTTACCGGTAACGCTAGAGACCTTTCTCTCGCGTTACCGGTAACGCCAGAGAATGTAAGGCAGAATGACATGGCTAATTAGGGATATTTTCAGTGTTTTTTACCTTTTTGAGAGATTAATAATGTTTGTATGTAGCTATCATTACTACTAACAAATATTACAAAAATCTTAAATGCCTCCTAACACCGTTTACATGGTTTGTCTGTGGTAATAGATCAATCAAACAAGTTACTTATCTATTTAGATAATAAAGAATAGTTTATTTTGTCTCAGATCTGGGCAACATAAACGAAAATGCCGCTAGGTGCAGCTGAGAAACAGAAACGCTACAGGGAAAGGCTAAAAAATAATAAAGAACGAAGTACGAAGAAGCTAAGAAAAAGCACCGAGAACGATATCATAAGACTAAGAGATTAGTAAAAGATTTGACTCCTAAGGAAAAATATAATGCAAATAAGATATGGAGATTACGAAAACGACAACTTAAGGAACGAAAACGGGCTGTAGAAAGTTTATTACAACTAGATCTGACTCCAGGTTGGAAAACTTTATAGACGAAACTCCACCACCAACACCTCCCCATGCGATTCATCCACCAGATATGCCACCACCAGCATCACCTACTCCCCTATGCGCATCGCTATTAGCTACGTCACCATCGCTTTCAGCAAAATTAGGACGAAAAAAAGTGAAAAAGGACAGGTCGAGAGTGCATAGAGAAAACGCAAAACTGAGGCAAGATAATCACAATTTAAGACGAAAGTACGAGAAATTTAAGAAAAGATATAACAGACAAATCAAAACTAAAAACAACAAAGTTGAAAACAATGAAGACTTAAGATACAGAATATTGAGTGGTGCTATTAAGAAGACATTCAAAAAGACAAAATCTAGGAAAGACAGAGAGGTAATCAAGAAGATATTTGAAACTGTAGATGTCAAAGACTCACGAATGAAAAAACAACTACTTCGAGAGAATTTAGGTGTTGACAAAATTCTGAAAAGAAAAGAGAGCACAGATAAAAACACAGTATTAAAGAAGAAAATTAGGGATTTTTACTTAAGAGATGACATATCACGTGCAACAGCCGGTAAAAAAGAAACACTCACAAAAGCAGGCATAAAAGCTCAAAAAAGATTTATGCTAGACACCATGAGAAATTTGTTTAAAACCTTTATAAAAGAGAACCCTAATCTTCGTTGTTCCTATTTTTATTTTACGAAGAATAAACCTTTTTATGTTGTAAGTGCTTCTATCGACGCCAGAGATATGTGCCTTTGCAAAACCCACACGAACTTTGCATATAAGGCAATAGCTTTAAAAAGAAACGGCATAACGGGCACAGATAATTTAAATCTTCTTATTGAATCAACAGTTTGCAGTACTAACTCCAAAGACTGCATGTATGGTAAATGCATTCAGTGTCTCAATAAAACAAATAGTTATTGTAGTACAAATATAAAAGGTTCAATAACATGGACGGAATGGGTAAGAAAGGAAGAGAAATACACAAAAGATGGAAAAAATCTTAAAACTATTAAAAACATAAAAGAAAATAAAAATGAAGAAGCAGGTACATTTATAAAAATATTTGAGAACGACCTTGCAGTCTTTAAAAAGCACGTGTTTAATATTAAGACCCAATTTAAAAAATTTCGTTGCGTTCTTGAATGTATTCGCTCGAATGAATGCGTTGTGGTCGCAGACTTTAGTGAAAATTATAGTTGTAAGTATAGCCAAGAAGTACAATACAATCCCATCATTTTGAAGGATCACGCAAACAAGTTTCACTTCACACGGTTGTAGTCTACACTTTTAATAGTGATTGTGCAAGAGGTTATACTGTCAATTCTTTTTGCAGTATTTCTGCATCAAATAATCACCAACCTGCCGCCATTTGGTGTCACTTAGATCCAGTATTAAAATGGATAAGATCTAAATTTGATGCTGTCAATACTGTGCATTTCTTTTCGGACGGCCCAAGTACACAGTACAGACAAAAGCAGAATTTTTACTTGATGTGTACGAAATATTATGATTACGGGTTCTCTTACATGACGTGGTCATTTTTTGAAGCTGGCCATGGAAAAGGCCCAGCTGATGGCCTTGGAGGATTTCTGAAAAGAACAGCAGATAAAATTGTAGCCAATGGTGATGATATTTCGGACGTTCTGCAATTTTATGATAAGATGAATAACGTCAGCAAAATAAAAATTATATCTAATTGATGAAAACAAAATCGAGGACCAACATAAAACCTTGCCAGTCAACATTCCCAGGCTTGTAGGAACTTTAAAAGTTCATCAAGTATTTTCGAGCTGCTATGGTAAATTAAAATTTAGGGACCTAAGTTGTTTCTGTGAGCCTGGTGGTCCGGAAGGGAGAGGATTCTGTATGTGTCTCGATCCAAAGGCATACGATATCGGAGCGTCCTGTGTTGCGGAAGTAATTGGACCGAGTGCTTCCATTCCTGACTTGAAGAATGATGAGCATTTGTCGAACAATAATTCAATAACAAAAGAAATAATTGATTTCATGACATTGAACGCTAATTTGGAGCCCACAAATCGTAATCCGAAATCAAAAACACCGGACTTGGAAACTGCGTCAGATGATGATGATGATGAACCCTTGTGTAACCTAAAAATTGCAAAACAATTACAGGATATGACGAACAGACACCGAAGAATATATGACGCAATATATGGTGGATCTTCATCGGACGAAGAATTACCATGTTGCAGTCATGACCAAAGTAAGAAGATTGGATGTGGAGATTTTTTGTTAGTGAAGGTGTATGTCGGAGCATCTAAAAACAAGTCATACACCTATGCGTGCAAAACATTGACTGATGTTGAAGAAGACGGAGGAGTAAAAGTTATGTTTTTACGAGTAGTGGACGAAAACGCCAAGCGTTTCCGTTTGGATGAAAAAGATATTTCATACGTGGATTATGTAAATATAATCCAGAAATTACCGACACCAGAAATTATCAAGAAAGGACATCGTTCGTATTACCAATTCCAAAAATCGGTAAATGTGTTTGAAAAGAAATAAGACTAATTATGTTATACTTACTTCAATTAAGGTTCCTATTAGAATAATCCAGGTTACCTGTGATCTCGTTTAATTTTAAGTTTTGTTTTAATTTAGTTGTTTCTTTTTTTTGTATTGTGTGTACCTTTAAAAAAAAAGTGATTATATAAGTTGACTTGAATTGTTATTACTATGATTACACACATCATATTGCTGTTATTACTTTTTAGATAGTCTAAAATTCTCAGGCGTTACCAATTTTTCTCTGGCGTTAACGCTTTGTCTCTTAATTTGTGTAAGGATTTTTTACTATAGCTTGTACCATAATTTTATTACATGATTAAATACTGTTGAACAAACTTCAGGATTAGACTTCAACTTAGAAATATGTAATGATTGACTGATTACCTTAATACAGCGATTTACCTAAAAGTATAGCATTTAATTATGACCAAAGTAACGCAGTGGACTTTGAACTGTCTCTATTTGTCGCTACTGTTATTATAAATTAAGGTTGATTAATTAGAAGACTGCATTTTAAGTTGAAATAAATATTTACTATTTTAGTTTTTCAGTACATTTAGTTTTATTTCACATTTCCATACTTTCAAAAACGTAACTCAGGGGATAGTTTTACGACACGGGCACCAGCTTTTCAATAAAAACTCATGAAAACTAACGTAGATATCGTGGCCAACTACATAATCTCAAAATAAGACAAATTATTAAACACATAACACTTTATTTTTGTAAGTTTTCGTTATTTAGTTTTTTCATTTTTACTGTTGTAAAATATTGCCAAAAAGATACGGGCGAATCAACTTTTAAGGCACCCCGCCTTAAAAGTTGATTCGCCCGTATCTTTTGATTGCGTTGGTTTAGAAGTTTGATGACAGGAGTGAGTGACAGAGTTTGGACAGTAGACATGAGTATTTGATATAAATTGCTTGATACCTCCACGCGTTCCTGAGAAAAAGGGTCTTGACAGAGAGACAGACTGACGGACAACAAAGTGATCCTATAAGGGTTCTGTTTTTTTCCTTTCGAGGTACGGAACCATATAAACAATAATTTGGGGAAAAATAAATTCATGAGGTCCAGGGTTCGATGCACAGGTCAAGCAAATTGTTTTTAAGTTTTTTCATCAGGAATTTCTCTTTGGCAGCCATGGAGTCTAGATTTGTGCCCGGTTCATGGCAATAGGTTCGCCCCCTACTAAATGGGACTTAAACATAACTGGCGAAATGTGGTTGTTCTATTAGGTGCACCTCTGCTCAACCTTTCGGGGATTAAATGGGCAACTACAGTACTTTCACAGTTAATAGGTCTTGTGACTGGGATTGTAGCTTCATTTTTAGTGCTGTTCAACTATTCAAAAGTGCCTGTAAGTAACTGACCTTCTTGAAATAAATGCTTTTAATTTGATGTTTTATTTATTATATTTTACAAATTAATATTATATTTAAAACTAGATACTTAACTAAAATAACAACAAATTATAAAAGGGCGTCAAAAAACTCCTCCTCAACGCTGTCAACTGGTAACGTGCCCAAGAGACTGGCGGCGTTGCCACGTTGTATGACAATACTTAGCCTCTGGCCAAAGTAAAACCCAGCCCTTGGGTCACGGGAAGTGTCAACTAGGCGTTTAGATATTTCCTTGAAAAGGCTGTGAGCACTCGGACCCCACGGCCCCAGAGTTTCAACCCCAAACGGCTCAAAAATATAGTTACCACAAAGGTTACTATATTTACGCCGCTTGAGGTTCTCCGCAGCCGCAGCGGCAGCGCCTGTACAGCACGATGAGCTTGGAAGATGTGATGGCGCAAGAGTATCGACGCAAGTTGCGTCCCACACTAAAGGCCTACCCATCTTCCAAGGAAACAAAGACATGCCGTCCGAAAATAAACAATTTGATATTATCTTAAATTCTATTTCTCCCCTGAAAATGTGATTCTTAGAATCAATTATACTTTCAGTCAATTACCCAAAACCCGACAACAAACAGACCAATACAAATAATCACAATAGATATACTTATATGAGTTACTAGCTGTCCCGCGCAACTTCGTCTGCGTCACATTTTCCCCGTTTTCGCAACATTTTTATTGCTGCTCCGCTCCTATTAATCGTAGCGTGATGATATATAGCCTATAATATAGCCTTCCTTGATAAATAGGCTGATAAATGGGCTATCTAACACGGAAATATTTTTTCAAATCGGACCAGTAGTTCCTCGCGTTCAAGGAAACAAACAAACAAACTCTTCAGCTTTATAATATTAGTATGGATACTTGCTTCTAAACAACCACCCAAACAAAATTCTCAATAAAATAAAACGATATTCCACAATAACCTGCCTCAATGTAATTATAACTGCATCAATTGTACTAATTACGCGCCAGTCAGTACTGACCGCTCATCAAAGAGATTCCATTAGCTGGCTGCTGGTTGTACAATTAGATTGCAAGCTTTTATCCACATAGCGATCCATAGATACACATTTTTAGATAGCAGTGGGTGGGTTCATGTAGTTGGTTCGTGTTACCTGAAATGCATTAAAGATTTGTAATGGAGATGGTAAGGCAATTCTAGGGAGTCACCCCACTGATAAGGGATCAGCTAGAGCCTGCTAGAAAGAGCTTTGTGTCCTTTGGGCAGCAGCACATTATGCTTCACCTCTTAACCTGCGCGCTGAGGCCAAAAACATGCAGCCAAAGCGACCTCTGCTCGCGCTGCCACCGGCGAAGCTGAGGCATTTTTTTAGTAGCAGCCACAGAGCTTAGACTTGAGCCCGGTCGACGCCAATAAAGAAAGTAAGAAAAAACGTTATTGACGCAATTGCCACAAGTACACACAAAATAAAAAAAAAAAAAGAAAAACACAGATTCGGTCGGATAGGTCGGGGGTTAAAAATAAAAACCAAGAAATAACTGTGTGACTCACGGCAGTGCCAAATAGGCCCAGTTCAACATAATGCCGGACAACTAGTGCCCGACGCTGGTTTTCAACTGAACCTAAATGGTGACAGTACGGATGTCAGTAAATACAGTAATTATATAAATATTGTGTACGATATGATAATATTATGTAGTGTATTATGAAAATAAAATAAAATAATGGTAAAAAAAAAAACTATTATAAAAATCGGGAATAGGTTCGCACCCTATTACATGAAACTTAAACAACTAACAATTTAAATAACTGGCGATATGTAGATCTACTATTAAGTCTCTGCCGAACCCTTCAGGGATTACAGGCGTGATATAACCGGTCTACGATAAATAAGCTGTGACGTTGATCGATGAGATTATTATAAAAAATTAGCTGTCCCGCGCAACTTCGTCTGCGTCACATTTTCCCCGTTTCCGCCACATTTTCATTGCTGCTCCGCTCCTATTGGTCGTAGCGTGATGATATATAGCCTATGTCCTTCCCCAGGTTGAAATCTATCTTCTTGCCAAATTTCATTAAGATCCGATCAGCCGTTTATTCGTGAAAAGGTAACAAACAAACAGAGTGACTTTCGCATTTATAATATTAGTATGGATAAACGTTCTTTCCTCACTGACACTTGATTTGGAACTTTCCCTTGAATAGTGTTCTTCGTAATCAATTTAATTTGAAGACAGGAACCGTTACTTCTGCGATGCGCGGCCAAAGATCAACCTTTTTCCTTGTACACTTTTTTACTGTATTCATCGTACTTTCCGATACCTTTAAGGTAAATATTTCTAGAATTATTATGCAGTTTGTGAAATTGCATACCAATTTAGGTAAACTAACGGTATGGTTTTTTCCACGAATATTAATTGTCTTAGAAATAATTATCAAAGAACCTATTTCTTTATGTTACAGAAAAACAAAGTGTAAATGGGCCCTCACGAAGCTGTAAACCAAACATTCTATTCTATTCTATTCAAAATGATTGTTAGGAACCAACCTATTTTCTTGGGCTGAAAAATCACGTTTTACGGTAAAACTCAATGTAACGTACTCAAAACATGTGCTGATTGATATATTGAATAGTATACGGGTCATGGAGGTATTTAAAGTAAAGTTATAAACTTAAAAACTACTAATGAACAATTTGGAACTTTGACCTCCAATATCTCCCATTTTCTCCAGTTTTTTTCTCATCGAGCGGAGACTAGTATCCCAGCAGTGGGAACATTATAGGCATTATAATGCATGCTAGCATGCATGGGGGAGGGGGGGAGCCGCACGGTTCGATCTTTAAGGTTAAGCCGTGCTTGCCGAGGTTGGTCCGTGGATGGGTGACCATAACTACATACAGAGTTTCCTCTGTGCCTCGGAAAGCACGTTAAGCCTGTGGTCCCGGCTGTTATTTGTAACGTGTGTCGTTAAAAGTAGTCGGACGTCGTAAGTCTGACATCCAGTCTTAGCATGGGGTTTCGTAGTACCCAGTTAACGGGTTGTGGAGGTCAGATAGGCAGTCGCTTTATGTAAAATACTGATACTCAGCTGCATCCGGTTAGACTGGAAGCTGACCCCAACAATGTTTGAGAAAAGGCTAGGCAGATGATGCATGCTAGGGTTTATTAACAACACCTTTATGGGCTGTGCAAGAGTGTAGATTACAATAAAATTCATAAACTAGGTAAATGAACCGGTTCTTCATGAGTTCATGGCTCATCATCATCATCATCATCAGCCTGTATTCGTCCACTGCTGGACATAGGCCTCTCCCATGACACGCCACTGTGCACGATCCTCGGCCACCCTCATCCAGCTCTTGCCAGCCGCCTTGCGAAGATCATCGCTCCACCGAGTCTGAGGACGTCCTACGCTATGTTTACCGATCCATGGTCTCCACTCAAGAACTCTTCTACCCCATCGGTTATCGGTTTTCCGGGTTATATGGCCGGCCCATTGCCACTTCAGCGTGCTTATGCGGTGGGCTATGTCGATAACCTTGGTTCTCTGTGTGATGTTCATGGCTGATGCGAGTTAAATTATTCTAAGAAATCTGAATTCGCATTGCGGTCATAGAGCTCGTTAATCTGTCTAACTTTGACTGGAAATTCACGAGGAATTTATGGATGAGCACCTACAAAGCGTATAACAGTGGTAGGTTAAATAAAAATAGAACACGCAATCTAAAAGATATGTACACATAAAACAAAATAAACGTTCAAACTCCTGGAACTTTCAATCATTTGTAATACTCAGAAATGAACGCTATTCATTTTTAGAACGAAATATTATATTTGGTTTCGACGAAACCTTTTCAGAGCCTTTTTGATTGGCCAATCAAATTCTTAGAAGAGCTGGCTGTTTGCGAAGCATCCGGTCTGGACGTGACAGTCATGTCTTGGAAACCGGTTAAAACTGGAAATTTCATGTGGGTTTGCTTTTATGTGGGTTTGTTTTATTGAGAAATCTGTGTTTCAAAACACGTATCAATACACTTCCTCGATTATTATTATTTCTTTCTTCTTATACTATAGTTGTTTTATTTTATAATTCTAGTACTGTTTATTTTATTTTCTTATTCAAATACTTATGCTGTCTTGGATTCCGCACGTCATTTCACGGGTGACCACTGAAAGTCAGCGCTGTGCTGTGGGTTCACTTATGGCACAGCATCATGCTGAGTGGTAACCTGCTTGTCGCAGTCACGACGTGCAACAAGCTGTCAATATTTGTTTTGCGTTGTATGTTTTTTTTTGTCACTTTGTATGTACGTCATGTCCCCACGACAAATGATTTTTTTCCTCTTTTTCTTCACTCGACATAAGTCTGTATTCCCTGAACGGGTGGGCAGATTGTATGCCTATATATACTTACTACGAGAGCGGCGGTGGCCCAGTGGTGGCAGCCCAGACTTACGAGTAGTAAGCCGTGGGTTCAAACCCAGGCAGGCGCATTACTTTGTGTAATTTATTTCATCATCGCTGCTCTCAAAAACGGTGAAGGAAAACATCGTGAGGAAACCGGCATGTCCTAGAACCAAAAATTCGAAGACATGTGACATCTACCAACCCGCACTGGGCCCGCGTGGTGGATTACAGCCCACTCCCTCTCATAGGAGAGGAGGCCTGTGTCCCAGCAGTGGGAACATTATAGGCTAATGATGATGATGATGATGATATACTTACTAATGTATTAATGGTCCCATGCTTGAACGAACATCGAACAAAATTTTGTAGGGTGGGTGGAAGGAATACCAACTCACAAGCGTTTTAAATGTACTCAGAACATCATTCTGAACCCAATAAAACTTTGCCCGCCCCGAGATTCGAACCTAGAACCTCATGCTCAGAAGTCACGCTTGCGACCACTCGACCAACAAGGCAGCCAGCTTTCTAATTTCTATAATATCTATAATCCCTGAGTGAAGATCACTCATGAAATGCATATCAAACAGTAAGCATTCTCAAAACCTCATACTTACTAACCGCATTGAACAGACAAACCGACGCGACGCCATTATGTTATACACCGTGTAAATCACCTCATCACGAAGCCGTCAACCAAGCATTCTGTACATGAAACTAAGTAACTTTACGCAAAAATTATTGCTGGGAAACGACTTTTTTTTTGGGGGGTGTAAATCATGTTTTGTGGTAGAACACAATGTAAAGCACTCAAAACATTGTGCTGATGGACGGATTGAATAGTACGGGGGTCGTGGAGGTGTTTAAAGTAAAAAACTTAAATGAAAAACTTGTATTTAAAAAAATACTTGTCAAAAAGTTGGAACTTTGACCCCTAATATCTCCGTAACTAGAAGGTTCCCAGGTATGGTGTAGAACAAAAAAATGATCGCAATGACAGGGAGAACCAGTGCCTTTCGGCTTCGTTAAGAGGTGTTTTACACCCTTTATAATATTTTATAACTATTATACTATAACTATTTAATATAGATATTATTTTATAACGTCGATTTAAATTTTATTGCCAACATCAGAACAAAAAATAGTTATGGTCAATTAAGAAACCGCCGCGATCGTAAGTTTTTTGACCAAAAGCTTAAAACGTGCTTACCGAGGCACCGAGGAAAGTCAGCATGCGTGTTCACCCATCCACGGACCAACATAGGCAAGTGTTCGACCCGAGTGTCTGTTATTATTTAGCTACGAACTCCTATTATTATTTAGCACGAAATCACCACTTAATACTGAAAAATTATACCTACGGCCACAGTACAAACCGCGTGTGAACATAATCACAGACACCACTTGCAAACAACAAGGAACATTAGGTGCACTACCATGACGTCTTAAAACATTATTGTTTTACTCCTTTTCCAGTGTGAGAAAGAGATGGCGCTAGACATCCTGTATAGTTCCATCTCTTTCCAACACTGGAATAAGAGTAAAACAAAACTGCTTTAAGACGTCATGGTAGCCCAGCAGGACATGATTACGATATTTATTATCTTACTCACACCTTCACATCCGCCTTCGAGTATCGACACAGACTACATGACATAATGCTATGTTCCATTAATAATTCATTACATAACCACGCGTCTATCAGCGTCGACGTAAAACGTACATAGTTGCGACGTTGTAACTATTGTTATTATAAAATAGGTTCACCTTTTTATTTATAGACTAGCTTATGCCCGCGGCTTCGGCTTTGTTCGGTAATTGTCCTACAGGATCGTACTAACGGGATATATAGTATCTTCGGTGCTATTCCAGAGTATGATCTACCCCTGTGCCAAATTTCATCCAGATCAATTTTGTAGTTTTTGCGTGACAAATCCAAACAAACTTTTTTTTTTTGTGAATGGCATCTCGCAGTTTGACATATGAGGTTGTCGTCTGCTTAACCGGACTATCCTGTGGGTGCCTTAAGAGTAAGGCCTCCAGCCAGGGCATAAAAACTTACAAACTAAGTGACTGCACGCTAAGGGCACCCCCTGTGGGGTACGAACCTCGGCTTAGGGCGTCGCTGGGGGAGGACTGCATGGGGACAGGCTGGATCTGAATGGTATCATTATTTAGGGGCAGATTTAAAACTACTGGCACAGCATCGCGGGCTGGCTCGAGCGAGGGTCGGGGAGGGCATGGACCGGGACGTCGCGACGGACCTCGACGGCGAGGTCGGAAAGACAGCGGTTTGAGTCGGAACTTTTTAAGAGTGCTAGTCTCTTTGCTACTCTCCTGGAGGAGGGTGATAGCATCAACTGGAGTGACGAGGGTATGCCTAGGACGGCGTACTGTACTAATGCGCGAGGGTTCGTAACGGGCGGCCGCTGCGATGAGGGGATTATCGTGCATAATGGCGTTATCGAAGAAATGCTTCGAAAGACGTGCCATACATCCTCACAAACTTTCGCATTTATAATATTACTAGCTGCTGCCCGCGACTTCGTTCGCGTGGAAATTTAGATGGGTTTTAGGGGCACGAAAAATAGATGTTGGCCGATTCTCAGACCTACCCGATTTGCACGCATAATTTCATACAAATCGGTTCAGCCGTTTCGGAAGAGTTTGGTAATAAACACCGCGACACGAGAATTAAAATAGTTATCCCCAGCCGATGTAGCTGTGCATGGTTATCTAAGTGACGCCATTCTAAATCCATGTCATGACGATGATGATGTCCGGCTAGTTATTTTTTATGCACTTCCATGATTTGCTGGGAAAAAAACGAAACCAGCGAAAACTAAAAAAAAGAAAAACACTCAAGCTTTTATTTAAAAAAATGCTCTAAAAACAGTATCTAACACGTACATTCTTCAGATATCGAGGATTTCTTATATCAACAGCACCAAAACTAGATTAGCACTGGTTAAATCGACACAAAAGTACTGATGCTGTAGTAAATCATCACAAAATGTATCAGAACAAAGCTTTTAGTATGCATCAATATTTGCTAAAAACCTGTCTAAGCTTTGCTTTGATCTATTGTTGAAAAAAAAACACTTTTCCTTTTCCTTTTTCTGTTTATAATATCCTTCGTAGAATTAGAACTCCGTTGCGGATCTACAAGATCCGATAAAAAAATACTATAATTATCACGTAGTTATAATATTTACGACTACACAGAATGAGTAAAGCATTATCTTACATTTGTGTTTGTAACATTATACTTAACCCGTGATTATATCCGAGAATCGCATTATTTCTCAATGATTTTTCCGCGAATTTTCTCATGAGCGAGATTACATCAGAAATAAATATCTAGGTATCTAGCTAAAACTCGATATAGGTTTGATTCAGACGATTTGTCACGTCCAAATCGGATCTAGCAAAACAACTCAGTAGTTTGGCAGTAGCGAATCCCTAATGATTTTCCTACATTTTTTTTTTCTGCAAATAAGCATAGTTGTTGCGGGGATCCGCTGGATGCCAGTCGCACGGGACCAGTCAATGTGGCAACACTTGGGAGGCCTATGTCCAGCAGTGGACGTCTTCGGCTGAAATGATGATGATGATAATCTCCGAAGGGAAGGCTTAGACAGAGGAGTGGCTGGCTCATTTCGCCGGCGAACTTTTTTTTTAGTCCTACACACTATAGGTAACAGCCAGACCCGGAACAACTATCTATAGGCCATACAAATATTTGTACCGTGCGGGGATCGTACCCGCGAAACGCAGCGCAGCAGTCGATCCTCCAACCACTGCGCCAACCGTGCCGTCACTCACAATATATTCAAGTACTAGTAGGTATAAAATGAGCCATAACATATACTTATGTATACGTAGTTTTTAATCCCCTGTTATAGAGAGGCAGCCTAATGAACCTCCTGAATCAGTATGTCAGTTAGGGGTTGCGCCTCATCAATTAGCACGGGATTGCATTTTTCCATGTTCCTATCCTTTTCTGTCGCTCAGAATCAGAACCGACATTTTTATTCTGTAGTTTAGTGATTGCTTGAAGTTAGAACTGTCAACAGTTAGTATTCTTAGCTTTGCTTTCTTTGAAGGTTTACTACTTTATACTTCGTTTAAATTCTTGTCCATTGCATAAAAATGTTTCTATAGGTAAGTAATTACTTAAACTCAAGTTCCTAATGATTTTAACTTGACTATAGATACCTACGGCGTAAGACACAAAAGCAACTTTAGAATATCTACGTAAGCTGATCATTAAGATGACCGCATTAAAGTAATTATTATCACATTCAGAGAATTTTCAGGTAGGCGAGATTACATCAGAAATGGTTAGGTATTCAAGTATACATATGTATATGTAATGTCTCATTTACATTTATTTATAAATGTGAATAACACCTCCAGGAAGTAATCTTTCATGCGGATATCGAAATGAAAATATTCATTCATTCATGAATCATGATTGCGAATGTGGTTAGCGCTAAAACCATGTTCATGTTAAAATACGAGGGGATATAAAATTGTAGGGGTCAAGTATCAATAGGAATTATTCATAATTCCTGTTGCTACTTGAACAGAAGAAAGAACTTGAAGAAACTGAGGTTTCTTCGAACTTGACGACTGCATAGCCAACAATGCCGCAAGACCAATCTTGTGGTTGCATGCGTGACTGATGAGCATGAAGTCTTAGGTTCGAATCCCAGGTTGGGTAAAGTGTTATTGGGTTTTTCCATCAGAAATTTCTGATAAGCCACGGAGTCTGGATTTGTGCCCGGTTGATGGCAATAGGCTCGCCCCCTTTTACAGTAGAATTAAACATAACTGGCGAAATGTGGTTGTACCATGAGGTACTCCTCTGCTTAACCCTTCGCGGATAAAAGGCGTCATGTTATGTCATGGACCTATATGTACAGACAACGTCAGTATGTGCTAACCCCTCAAGTTTTAAAAAGTTACCCTGCTACAACATTGAATTCGTTTTGAATAATCTAAAGAATAGTTTCAAAACGAACTCAATGTTTCCACCAGGAATCAAACCATGCATCGCTTCACCGAGCTGCGTCTTACAAAAACCGCCGGTTTAACAGCAAGGCCTTGAAAATTGTGATGAAATTGGTATCTGTATCGTCCGAGTCACTTTATCTGTAGGTCTCTGACCAATCGATAGATGTTAAAATTTGAGGGTATCCATCAATTTTACTTACTTACGTCTTCTTTATAAAATTAATCCTATACCCTCGAGTTGTAACGTTAGCTTATGTAAAATATTTATAGGGTTTTCTATTGTATTGTTTGCGTAAATAGGATTTCACTAGTATACGTTTGTGTCAGTAGGTAAAATGTGTAAGTATAATTATTATGATAACTGTAAATTATCATAACAAATTGTAAAATCCATACTAATATTATAAATGCGAATGTCACTCTGTTTGTTTGTTTGTATGTTTGTTTGTTTGTTACCTTTTCACGACTAAACGGCTGATCGGATCTAAATGAAATTTGGCAAGAAGATTGATTTCAACCTGGGGAAGGACATAGGCTTATTTAACAAAACCTTTGGTCTTATTTTACTACAAAGATTTATATAACACTAGCTGTCCCGCGCAACTTCGTCTGCGTCAAATTTTCCCCGTTTTCGCAACATTTTTCATTGCTGCTCCGCTCCTATTGGTCGTAGCGTGATGATATATAGCCTATGTCCTTCCTCAAGTTAAAATCTATCTTCTTGCTAAATTTCATTAAGATCCGATCAGCCGTTTAGTCGTGAAAAGGTAACATACAAATAAACAAACAGAGTTACATTCGCATTAATAATATTAGTATGGAAAAGTATGGATTACTAAAATAAAATAGAAACATACTTTATATAAAAAAAAATTAATGCATGACAAAATGCATATGTCATGCCTAAGATTTGAGCCTCCAACCTAGTGCATGTCAAGCAGTCTTGAAACCGCCAGACAATTTATATGTTGCAGTACTATTTGTAAATGTTAAGCCTATTACTATACGTAATACCCAATCATAGTAGAAGATGAAGATTTATTTAAAAAAAAAAAAGAGTTTAAAAAAAAACACAAACTTATACTTATTTTGATTAAAGAACTAGGCCCCCACCACGGAATTATACGTGAATGTCTTTTGGGGGTAAGAACTTAATGGAGCTGTGTAAGTGTAGAACTTGAGACATCCACAACAACTGTAAGATTTATAAGGCAAGTAGTCTCAGAATCTTAAAAGAGTATCCAGTTAAAGTATTTTCTAGGATTTTTCAGGGAATTTTATTGTTTACGAAAAGTTTTTTAAACTTTTATTATAAATTATTAAGCTATAACTATAAACCTGCGTACATAACTGTAAACGTACAATAGTTGGGCGACGAGCCAGTTCCTGTACCTAACCTTTCTGCTAATCTGAAGCTACAGCTGTACGTAAATACCTGCCTACCTACATTTTGGTAATTATACCATCCGGTTACTGTAACGTTATTATTACGAACTGAAGTCAAAACAACAACTTTCAGGAATCGATAAATACAATTATTAAAATACCACGTCACCCGGCTAACGACAGACGTCACTGAAATTATTGCTGAAAAACTGCAATGGAATGCGAACATCAACATACGACTACGCACATACGGCGACCAATCAAGCTGTATAACATCAGTTTATGTGGATCTTTCATTGTATTGGAAATCTATACAAAGTATGGCCATGTTATACTGGAAATATATGGCCTGATGGGTCTCCGTGTGTACCTACGTACCTTTTCGAGTATGGAAATACCATTTTTATAACTACAAAAATTCCGTGCCGACTCACCAGAATTAATTTTATAGTACCGTCGGAAATCGTTTCAGAGAAATGTGAATAATCGACTGCACTTTAACTTTTTTTTTATCATTTTTAGGGTTCCGTAACCAAATGGCAAAAACGGAACCCTTATAATTTCGTGCGCCTTTCCGAATTTTCGGAAGGTTAAAGTATTTATCTATGCAGAATACACCTGGATAAGGGACGCACAGAACTGCAGAAAAAAGGGGAAGCCAGAAAAAAGACAAAGTTAGGTACCGATACAAAGGTATAATAAGCGGTTGTAATCCGAAGACGGAACCCTTCACTGAACGTTGCCCGACACGCACCCCTTTTATTTTTTCTTTTACTTTAAATTTACTTACGACATACCGAGACAGACAATAGTAATTAAAAAAACATGCCCGCCTTTTTGTGGATCTTACTTTTATTAATTGTTTTTCGACGTTTTCGGTCGAGTTTTACGAAATTAATTTAACTTTAATTACTTTTACTCGGAATCGTATCACAGACTTGCGGACGATGTTTTATTACGAAACAATTTTTGTTCACATTTTGTGAAATAACTTGTAATTGTGATTAAGATATTTTGGTTCGTCAGTTCTTAGGTGAGCGTTTGAAAACGTCGAGTTTTTTTTTTGAAAATAACGCATTTTTTTTTCAAACGTGGCCACTGTCTCCAAGATCTTTATAAGTACCCCTAATAAAATTATAAATGTGAAAGTGAGTTTGTTTATTTGTTTTTCAGGCGTGCACGCATTGCACGCATTAACGGCAAAAAAAAAAAAATGAATTTGACACAAGTATAAACCATGATCAGTTGGCCAACCTTGGCGTCTTAAAGCAGTATAATTTTACTCTTATTCCAGTGTGGGAAAAAGACGCAGCTATAATACATGATGTCTAGCGCCATCTGTTAAATACCCACACTGGAAAAGGAGTAAAACAATAATACTTTACGACGTCATGATAGGCCAGCTGACCTAGGACATAGGATGATTTGTTATCCCGGTAGTAAGTTCCCGTGGGATAATTGAAGACTTCCATGCCGGCGAAAGCTATTACTTATTTTATACTAGCTGGTCCCGCGCAACTTCGTCTGCGTCACATTTTCCCCGTTTTCGCAACAATTTTCATTGCTGCTCCGCTCCTATTGGCCGTAGCGTAATTATATATAGCCTATGTCCTTCCCCAGGTTGAAATCTATCTTCTTGCCAAATTTCATTAAGATCCGATCAGCCGTTTAGTCGTGAAAAGGTAACAAACAAACAAATAAACTGAGTGACATTCGCATTTATAATATTAGTATGGATACTCCTACTCTACGTTATTAGATACTTCTTGTGACTCTTATTAGTCCTAACAATGTGGAGAACGATATTGGATATGAAATCCTGAATAGTTTTTCTCGGATAGAGATAACTTCTTAGAATCCACAGAAATGGTTATTAATTCTACGTACAGATAAGTTAGTTTAATACCAAGTCTCGTCTGTGTGGCACACAATGTATAATTGTATAGCTAAATGACCGTACGGGTATTACAAGATAATTAAAGTCGTAATTTGTCTGTAATTATTTTATCTGTAATATGTGTGACTACTGTTCTATTATTGTGCTTGATGATCGTTCACGAGCATTTAGGGAATTAAATCCAGTAGGTTTATATATTTATACAGAGTGATTTTTTTAAGTGGGCTTGGTCGGCCAAATCGGACACCATCTGGAAAAGCAAAAAACACTCAAAGGAGTCTCGAGCCCGATTTTGATGAAAACTAAAACTGCAAACTGCCATATGCTATTTCTTCCCAGAATTTCATCCGTAGCAGCGACATTATAAAATTGCAGGGAAAAGGGGGTCGGCCTTTGTCCTTGATATTTATTAGATTTAATTTGGAGCACACGAAATAAAAAACCACCATGCTTTTCTGAAGCTGACCATAGACAATTTATTTTCTAAAAATGACATTCATCGACAATTCAATAGTGAGGTGCGTGTCGTAACATCCTCCCACCGCAAAGAAAGATTAATAAATCTGAATTAACATTTCTTTTAATTTTTCCTACCTTAGTGAACATAATAATTACCCAACTTTGAGGCAAAAAAAAATAACATGGCAACCAGTCCATCCTTCAGATGAACTACAGAACCTGTCAACAAATGCCCTAAAAAGTCTGCACCAATTAAAAGTCCTATCTCAATGATATCTACATTTTTGTCTGTCAAAGCAATGTTGTTGATACTTAATAAATTGTTTAGTTGTACCTACATCCTTTGAATTCAACTTAGGTATGCTACCACAAATATTGTTTTGACAAATAGCTGATACTTCCAGTTTATAAGAATTAGTTAATGAACACACATTAAAATTGTACACATTGAACTCTTTGGACTTGGTTTCAACTCCGCCAAATAATACATGGGTAAGGACTTCTTTTCCTGCAGGTGATATATTCATTTTCTCAACTATTTCTTTCTTTACATATGTACGTTGTGATCCGGAGTCTAGAAGCGCTCTTATTTTTTGTTTCTTTCCTCCAAACTCCACTTCTATGATTATTGTCTGAAGCAATGTTTCCCCTTTTTGAGCAGTAGATGCCATTGATGCAGTGGCAGTAGATGCTTGAGCGGTTTTATCTTCTTTGTGTTCAAATTTGTCTGGGCATAAAACTGTTGAATGCCTCTTCCCACAAATTAAGCAATTTACGTTGGCTCGGCAAGCCTTTGGATGATGCCCTTTTCTTAGGCATATAGGGCAGGCCTTTTTTGCCTTTAGTCTCTCTTTCCTCTCTTCTAAACTGAGTTTATTTAATTTATAACATTCAATACTTGCGTGTGTCTCTTTATCGCACCATATGCATGTGATGCTAGTTTTTTCTTTCTTAACATTAGAGACTAAACATTCTGCTGTTATCGGTTTTTCTGTTTCTATATTATTGAAGGTCTTCTTTGAAATTTCCAATCTCTGCTCGCTTTCCACTTCCTTCCTTATAAATTCTAGGAGATTATTCAGCTCATTAGCTACATCCTTTCCCGGATCTCTATTTCTCTCCCATATTTTCAAAACATCATTTGGTAAGGCAGATTCTACCATAGGCAGAAGAAAAGCGGCATAGTTCTCGGTTGTTACCTTCAATGTTTCTAGTGCTCTAAGGTGTGCAGTTAATTGGTCATATAATTTAGTTAGATTTTCCTTTTTCTCACACAGCACCAAACTTAATAGTTCTCTAATATAAATTTGTATTAATAAATCTTCTCGTGCATATCTGTTTCTTAGTTGTTCAATACATTTTTGATATGCTGTCGCTGAAAAGCCTTCTACTAATCTCCTTGGTTCGGAATCAGCCTTTACACATTGCGTCAAATATTGGTATTTTTCTGTATCATCCAATGACGAATCCTCATGTATTTTGGAGTATTGACTCCAAAAACTGATCCAGTTACGGAGTTGTCCATCGAAGGACTGTAATTCCAGTTTTGGTAGCTTGAATGATCTTTCTTGTTTTTGAATGACTGTATTTTGCTTTTCTTGATCGTGCCAGAGTGTGCTTAGATGTAGCCATCTTGATTTATATTCATATGCACCACTTAGTTCGCGTTCCAACTCGTCTTCATTGAAATCTTGTAAGTTTATCATTGCTTCTTTTATTTGCACGTCTAATCTGAACAAATTATCAGCGATTTCTTTTAGTATGATGAATTTACTTGCGAGTTCTGGTTTGGACGCTTGGGTTGCTTGGAATATGGCGGCTTCAAAGTCATTTGCGGTTTTCGTAAATAATCTTCTTTGAACTGTACGCTCCTTTTTTCGGTTCTCCATTTTAACCTGTCACGGTCGCCAAATATAAAATTGCAGGGAAAAGGGGGTCGGCCTTTGTCCTTGATATTTATTAGATTTAATTTGGAGCACACGAAATAAAAAACCACCATGCTTTTCTGAAGCTGCCCATAGACAATTTATTTTCTAAAAATGACATTCATCGACAATTCAATAGTGAGGTGCGTGTCGTAAGCCAGCCAAGGCCAATGTGGCGGCGCCTACAGTTCGCAGCAGCTGACCGTGTAGTGACTATTACTCGTTTGTGCCAGTGCTCCACGCTATTCTGTTTGTTTTTAATATGTGTATATAATCAAAATATTTGTTAAGTATTATGTAAATCGTACTCTATAAGACACATAGTTCAATAAAAATATTAGTTGGAGACTTAGTCTACTTTTATTATTTCCCATTATCATTCTAATTTTCCAAGTATAAAATTAAGACTGATAAAGCGATTTTTATAGCCATAATGGAATATTATTCCATTTTTTTTTAGTTAAATGTCTATAGTGTGAAAACAAGTTTCACTTTTACCGTGGTTTCATAAAACCACACAATCCTTTTTTCTCTGTTCCTCATAGTTTCTTATTTGGCCATCCACACCCACTTGAAAAATCCAATGCTTATGTGCAAGCGCCTCTGGTGGTCGCAAGCGCGACTAGGGGAGCGGGGGGCTAGTTGTAACAGGGGCAAGTAGTAACAAGCATTTTTTACCTACATAATAGAAGAATATTCGTTTGATTTTCAACCTAACCTCCTACGTAATACCCATTATAGTGGTGGATAATAAAGCATATAGCAAAATAAAGCACCGTGCTTATTATACATAACATAAAGCAAATGCTATCGTGGCTCTCACTTGTTGCTATTTGCTTTTTGCTTTACATCGCTTATATCGGCACTCTATGCTATGTCACTCCGTCGCACCGCAGCGCGGCGGGTGCGGCGAGTAAAAAAAAAGCAAAGCAAAGCAGTCGTCGCATGCGAGCGATTGCTTTGCTTTCGGTCGCGTGCTAAATCATTTTACGCAGCGCTTGCGATATCGCGATCTCGGGCGGCTCACGTAACGTAAACTTACAATGTTGTTATGCTTCTTTGGCTTCACGATTTTTTAGTGTAAATAAACAGTGATATGAAACGCAATTAAGTACATAAAAACCTATAATTGTGTAAGTAAGGACGATTGACTGAGTGAGATATTGTGCTGTTTTGTGTGTAGGTATTTAACGGACGAAAATGTCTAAATGGAACAGTGATTTGCCAATATCGAACTTTTTTGAAAAGCCCATTGATGGCAGTAAAACTGCTACAATTTTTTAAAATACTAATTTACTTTATTTCATATAACACTTAGCCAAAGTCCTAAGCCTGGAAAGTATGAAGGAAAGTTTATTGTTTTTTTTTACTGTTTCGTAATAAATTCATAAACGTGATGTAATATTCCGCTCTGACAAGACAACACCGCGCTTTGTTTTATTCGCACTCGCCCGTTTGGCCGTAACAGGTTCCTACGCTTATAAAAAAGCATGCTTTTAATAAAGCATATAAAATAGTTTGCTTAAAATATAAAGCATAAAGCATTAAGCAAGTGATTGCCATAAAGCAACTTTGAACATCACTAACCCATTATATCATGTGAACGCGATCAGTTCCCCGCCAGACGGCGCAGGAAGCGGTGTTGTACAGGCGCTCCGTTTAAGCCAGGTAACGAACTTTTTTTTGTTTATACAAAATTGATTATCGTAGATTTCAAATTGTTTAGCAGTTGTTGATTTATACAAATACACTTAGCATTTGTTTAGTTTGATTATATTAAATGTAATTTCACACCAAGAAAGCGACTTTTTTTTAATAGCGTTTATTTCAAAAAACCTCGCAGTAAAAATGTTACAACGTACCCCACGTTGTAACATTTTTACGGGGCAAGTTGTAACATGTTACTTATAAGTTTATAAGTTCTATGAAATTATGCAGGACGTATTGAAATTCCTTCTTTTCATGTTTTGAATAATTTTTTGTTGAACTTGATTGATTTTATCTATTTCAGAATGAGACATTACAAAAGAAAAACTGAACGTGCTTCCCAATGCTAGGATGCTTAAGAATTGGCCTGTGCTGAAGTCTTGGAAAATAAAACCAGTGTACGGAAATTATTATAAATGGCTGTGAGCCTAAAGTTCCTTTATAGTTTAAGAAAGACCATGTTTTTGTCAATATTTAATTATTTTTCTATTAGATGAAACTTAAGCAGAATAAAACTTATAATTAAGAATAAAACTTAAAATTCCATGTTTGCTATAAGGTGCCTAAGGTTTATAATGCTAAGTGAATCAAAGTCTCATTACTGAAGTAGTTAAGATAATAAATGGCTGTAAGCCTAAAATGCCTTAACAGTTTAAGTAAAGAAAGAACATGTTATTTGTTTATTTTTGAATATGTTCTGTTAGATTAAAGATATAACTTAAAAGTCTAAACCTGTTTTAGTGTTTGTAAAGTTTTTTATGCTAAATATGCAAAATAAATCTTTATAAAATATAAAACTGTTTTTAAATTCCTAATGTTACAATTTGCCCCAAGCCTGTTACAACTAGCCCCAATCACGGGGTAAGTTGTAACACTCGTCAGTTTTTTTTCGAAGTCGTTTCTACAAAAAATCTTTACAGGTTTGAGTAAAAGTTTATCTGGAATCGATAGTTGAATAGTTGTTAATTGGAATAGTACTGCTAGATTTCTTAAATACCAAACAAGTAAGCTATCATAGCCAAGAAGCGACAAATTGTTACAACTAGCCCCCCGCTCCCCTACTGAGCATAAGGCACTGCGTTCGATTCCCAGGTTGGTCAAATTGGGTTTTTCCATTAGGAACTTCTCAGTTACACCAACAGAGGCTGGATTTGGTCGCTTCCTATTAAATGGGACTAAAATATAATTGGTACAATGTGGGTGTATGACACCTGTGCATAATCCATTGGGAATTACAGGCGTGTATGTAGCGCCATAACTGCTTAATTAAGAAATAAATAAAACATCTGGCATAATTATATTACCAGTATTGTTTTTAAGTTCCGTGTAGGTTAGGTAATAGGGAGTTAAAAAATAAATTAAAAAATAGGCATAATTATATTACCAATATTGTTTTTAAGTTCCGTCTCGGTAATAGGGAACGATCCTACCGTCATTAACCAGGCACAAATGTTGAAACTCCCAAGAACTGTTTACCCTTCCTGGGAATCAAACCCAAGACACGCCCAGTAATAGCGCTTGTGACTACTAGATAACTACCAGCCAATTTAAAGCCACCGCATTAATTATTCAGGTTATCGGCAATCTGTATAATTTAGCACCCCAGACCCCATCCTACAATACTTAGGTATTAAATAGAATACCTGGGACGTCTAGGCAATGTATGAAATATTATGAATATTAATGCACATTATATACTTCGGCCCTCCGGCAATGTGTAAAATAAATAGATTATGGCCTGTTTGTATTAGGATACCTACCCAGGTGGCGTAATGCCAAACTGTTTATTACCATAGACATCCATAGTCTGTGCTGGACCGCTTAGCTCAATACACGAGCAAAATGTATTTCAACACAGACATTACTGCATTAATATACATTATGCTCGTCATTTCCAAAGCAAACTACGTACATACGAGTGCAGAGCAAAGGATTTGGCACTACCCAGTGAAACACATTAAGGAGAACTTAGGATGCAAGAGCAAGCGAAGCGAGCTCGGGACATAGGGCATCCCGACTCGGACAGGTTAGGTTCGAAGGGGATGGCGGGGTCTAGAAAGCTCCGCGTAGCGGGGCTACGTCGATAACGCTTTAGTTTGAGCATTGCTTTATTAGGATAGCATAATATATAATTTTTATTAGAATATATAAGTTAACATTATCTCATTCGATCGTAATCCATAATGTAATCAGGTAATATCATCTTTCACAAATTGCCGGCTGCGCATTCGGTATTGTATAGAATACCTAAGCAAACGATAAAATGAGTAATATTTCATACATTAGGTACCTTAATGTTTAAGGTATTATATACATTGCCTAGGTATTGTATACAATACCGGATAATACAGATTGCCGGTAACATAGGTACACGGTGTAAATCACCTCATCACGAAGCCGTCAACCAAGCATTCTGTACATGAAACTAAGTAACTTTACGCAAAAATTATTGCTGGGAAACGACTTTTTTTTGGGGGATGTAAAATCATGTTTTGTGGTAGAACTCAATGTAACGCACTCAAAACATTGTGCTGATGGACGGATTGAATAGTACGGGGGTCGTGGAGGTGTTTAAAGTAAAAATCTTACATTAAAAACTTGTATTTAAAAAAATGCTTGTCAAAAAGTTGGAACTTTGACCCCTAATATATCCGTAACTAGATGGTTCCCAGGTATGGTGTAGAACAAAAAAATGATCGCAATGACAGGGAGAACCAGTGCCTTTCGGCATCGTTAAGAGGTGTTTTACACCCTTTATACATTTTAGCGAATGTACTTCATTTTACTTATGTGAAAATTCTATATAAAACCAGAATTAACATGATGTAATAACACGGATGGAATTAATTTAACTTTCCTAGAATTCCATATAAAATGATCCACTACGAATTCGCGGTAAAATTGATCATCATATCGAGACCCTACTGCTTAAATTCCAACCTTATACCGTTGAGCAAAGGTTGAAAATGAATTGAATTGCATAAGTTAATGCAATATTTAATAGGAATGGATATTGTACTCATATACCTGTAATAATGAAGAATTTCTCACGAGTCATTATAGGCAGTAGATGTCATGTCAGACTGTATGTCTGCGAAACGGACGAAGACAAGATCTAGACAAAATTTACTTACAATGTCTGCAATACAAGGTGTTGTTTTGCATCCTCGTCAAATTCAAGGAGGTAACTATACTCATTATTCTCATCCCGAATCAATAATAAAATGTGTAGGTAATTTTTATTTTTTTTCTCATTTACGGAAATCACCGCAAGTGTGAACCACCAGTGTTTTAAACGCGGGCCGTCTGATTCTCGCCCTAAAACCGCGCTTCCACAAATACAAACAATCTCCAACGTTTATTCGATAATTTCTTATTCCCTAAACCACGTTAAGGGGGTTATTCTGAAATACTGACAAACATAAACAACCAAAAAAATCTGCGTTTATTAATAATTAACTAGGTATTGTAATTTTAATTGATTATTTATGTCTTGTGTGACAACCTCCTGAATTTTGACGAGGATGCAAAACAACACCTTGTATAACGAGATAATTGCACCGATCCATCATAATATATCTGATAGATCTCGGAAAGATTTCAATCTGAGCACAAAAAACATCGATTAATTCGTAGAAGTAACAAAATCATTACTATGTTATTTACTGTGTAAAATAATGTGTGTAAAAAAACTCTTCACGAAACCGAAGGTCACCTGTTCTCCCCGTCATTGGGATCATTTTATTAGGGTTCCGTACCCAAAGGGTCAAACGGGACCCTATTACTAAGACTTCGCTGTCCGTCCGTCCGTCTGTCACCAGGCTGTATCTCACGAACCGAGATAGTTAGCCAGTTGAAATTTCTACAGATTATGTATTTCTATTGCCGCTATAACAACAAATACTAAAAATAGAATAAAATAATCAGAAAAAATTACGACAAAACTTAAAATGTTAAAGTAAAGTTATTAGTAAAAAAACCTAGATCCTTTATCGTTTTCATTTACTCCAAGATTTATTTTTCTGTTCATCTTTTTAGAAGCTTGGTTTTAAAAAGGTCTTTTACTAATAATTTTATTTACAAACGAAGTTTGCAATCGTGTACCCATTAAGTTTGTGCTTTCTGTTGGATTAGATATCTACCTACTTTGATTGCACCTCATAATAGTTACTCAAAAGTTTTTTTCTTATTCCCTACAGTTCTCTCATTTTCTTACCAAGGTGACACAAAATAGGTAAGTAATAGGTAAATGATTGTAGTAACAGCTTAATCATCTCGTGCTAATTAATATGTTTATACAAATATAATTGAAGATAGATTGCTGAAGCGCATTCTATTTCTGGGAGTTTTAACGTAGCTCAGGATAAAACTGTAGCGACCACAAAAAGCAACATACTACAAAAACGACTACAGCGCCATCTATGATGCGACGGAGGAACTAACATCAATTTCCTACAAGTCGCAAGCAAAGTTTACATCGACTATCAAAGTGAACATGTTTCTCAACATAAATTTTTTTTTGCAGCAAAAAAAAATATCAGCTGCCTATACATTTGGGTCGAATAGGTATTGTAATTTTCTATGGGGAAGCAGATATTTTTTTGCTGAAATAAATGTTTTATGACGAGAAACATATTCAGTTTGAGGGTCTGTAGCACACCCTTAAATCCTTAAGGGTGTGCTACAGACCCTCAAACTGAATATGTTGTAACGGTAGGGTGTAACGGAAAGGGTATATACATCCGTATATACCCTTTCCGTTACACCCTGTATATAGAGTAACCCGATAACAACTATCGGGCAGTTGCCCGCCAGACATAACACCTGTCCGGTCGGAGGATCCTCCCTTTTCTAAAGGGTATGAAGAACTTTACACCCTGTTCCTCATACCCCTAAAAAACCATTATAGCCCTCCGTCTAGTTGGAAAGAATTCTCCCGTTGCACAAAGTAGGAGTAGTCTAGACTAAAGAGATTATAAGCCACTTTGAGCACTGTAATAAAATATAAAGTTACAAGTATTGTCTAACTTGACTCCTTATTAGAATAGAATGACCGTTATTTGCGTGACATACGGTACATTGAGGTGTTAAATGTAAAGTGTTAAGTGTGAAGGAGGTTCTATACCACTTACCTACTAGAATAATTCAGCATGCAAAAATATAGGGTGGAAGAGACACCGGCGCTAAGTAAGTAAGTAAGTATTTTATTTCGCAAATATGGGTACAGTACATGGTGATAATTTGGTAACAGGTAGGTTCAGCCATATTTTACCACCAGGCATGCAAAAGATATAGTTTGTAGCTAAAACAATAAATGCACTAGAAACACATCAAGAGTTTTAAATCGCTACTTAGCGGATTTTTTCAATAATAAGCATCAAAATTAGCATACAGATTCGAAAAATAAAATCATTAAAGTATAGCTACAAAAAATAATAAAATCATAAGATCATTACAGTTACAGACAAATAATTTAAATAAAACCAGTGAATTACAATACAATCATTAACATCAATTAATAAGATCATTACAATTACAGACAAATAATTTAAATAAAACCAGTGAATTACAACCATTAACATCAATTAATAAAATCACTGCAACCAATCCATTTAAATAGATTCACTAAAACGGTTAGGCACGTATTCAATACGTCATCTTTTCGAAATGTGGGCGTAGTAGTACACCTCTGCCTACCCTTTGGAGATACCAGTCGTGATGTTATGTATGCGAATCAAAACTCACAAACATGAGGATTTTCAAATTATATCGATACTAACTGTCCCGCGCAACTTCGTTTGCTTCACATTTTCCCCTGTTTCGCAACATTTTTCATTGCTGCTCCGCTCCTATTGTTCGTAGCGTAATGATATATAGCCTGTGTCCTTTCCCAAGTTGACATCTATCTTCTTGCCAAATTTCATTAAGATCCGATCAGCCGTTTAGTCGTGAAAAGGTAACAAACAAACAGAGTGACATTCGCATGGATAACAGTCAGGATTAATTAATGAAAGCCCATGATAATCAAACAATATTATTACTTATGTATCGTATTTCGTTCCACACTTCTACCCGTAAAAAACCGTTTGGTATTTGCTAATGGTTTTCTAATTTACATTTGGGTATCGAAAATTGATGTGCTTAATTAAAAAATTTATTACTCAGTAACATGATTTGATTTAGTTTAATACAGTATTAATATGGTGCTGTGGTTTTCAATAGGTAGGTACCTACATAGGTTATTAATTATATTTGTTTTACCATGGGCCATCTATGTAGGAAATACAACTGGATTGGTTGATTTTTTAAGATAAGGTTATGTCGCACTTGCCTAGGGCTGATCCGTGGATGGGTGACCATAATTACATACCGAGTTTCCTCCGTGCCTCGGAAAGCACGTTAAGCCGTTGGTCCCGGCTGTTATTTGTAGATCTTTGACAGTCGTTACGAGTAGTCAGAAGCCAAAAAGTCTGATATCCAGTCTTACCAAGGGGTATCGTATTACCCAGTTACTGGGTTGTGGAGGTCAGATAGGCAGTCGCTTCATGTAAAATACTGGTACTCAGCTGCATCCGGTTAGACTGGAAGCCGACCCCAAGATAGTTTGGGAAAAAGGCTAGGCAGATGATGAACAGTCGTTACGGTACTCAGTGTCCCGAAAATCTGACAATTACTCTTACGAGCGGGTATCATCGTATTACACAGCACTAACGGGGTTGTGGAGGTCAGATAGGCAGTCGCTCCTTTTAAAATACTGGTATTCAAGCTTCATCCGGTTAGACTTGAAGCCGACCAAAAATGCGCCAGTGACCATTTTAATCTTGTAAGCGTTCTAACCGAAATATAACCTTATATCTAGTCAAAACACTAGATAAATCTTCACAAATTCTTGTACAGACAGTGTCGAAATTTAATAGATTTTCAACTTTATCGCTAAAGAATTACGTTCAAGGTTGATTGGGAAAATATGACAGTTTAGGATAGCTTCGTGTGCTAGCGTCTGTATAACATAAGCCTAATATCTTACGCCACGCATGCTTGAACTGGAGCCTCAAAGCACTAATTACATAGACACATTAGGTTCCTAGTACCTACTGCTCAGAGTTAGGCAACATTAGCATGACTTTACATAATGTTGGAATACATTACATACACAGACTGGCATTAATACAAGGTGTTTTTGCATCCTCGTCAAATTCAAGGAGGTAATCACAATCATGCTAATGATTCTCGACCCGAATCAATAATAAAATGGGTAGGTAATTTTACCTTTTTCATATTTACGGAAATCGCTATGCTGTGTTTTAAACGCGGCCCGTCTGATTCTCACCCTATAACCGCGCTTTCACACATACAAACAATCACAAACATTTATTCGAAAATTTCTTTTACATATTACGTACGTTTCTCCACGTAACCCTTATTAAAATAATGGTAACTATTTTACCACCTCGTACCAGTTAATAAAAACCATTTTATTTTTTCCTCTGATTACCTTGGAGGAACGAAAAATTTGTTTTATAAAACGTGAGTAGTTTCTTTATTTGATTCCTGACAACACACAACTTTTTAACGTCATCTGTCACTGTTTTGATATGTCAAAGTTGACAAACCGTTTTTTGGCCAGAAAAAGTCGTGATTTTGCCGCCACATGAAAATCTTTTTGAAAGTTTGTTCAACAAAAAATTTGGTAAGTGGTTTTATGATTCAGATACATATAATAAACTAAGTTATTGTCCTTTTTGGACAATTTGCTGCCTGTATAAGCGCTTGTGTATATATTTTAAAATTTTTCAAAGATGTGGTAAATAATTTACCTTTGTTTAATAAAGCTTTGATGAAAATTCAAATCCGTATATAAAATGTTTGTTTATCATCCTGATTTTATTTTGTTTGTTTTTTGGTTATTTTTTTGAGTAATAAACTATTATAACGTCATGTAATTTTTTCCAGGGCCATGGCGTGGAGAAGGCGATTAAATGAAAATAACATACAGGCACTCGTCGATGGTCTCGACGAATTGTTTGATCTATCTGAATGTGATGTCTTATTATATAAAAAATATATAAAAAATTGCATTTTTATTTGTAATCCAACAATAAATAGGTAGAGCACGAAAAAACAACTAGTATAGAAAAAAATATGTACCACAACAAACAATGGTAACTATCTTACCACTTAATTGCAAAATGGCATACATTACAACGGACAATGGTAAATTATTTACCACCGAAAAAACACCCTCATCCCCTATTTTTTTTAATAATATTATGGAAAAAATGGAATCAGCAGCTTTTATTTACCCTAAAACCACCCTACTTTTTTTTATAACTTCCACATGGGCTCGCGTTTGAATAAGGGTTAAGAGGGTTATTCTGATATGCTGACAATTAAAAAAACAACAAAAAAAATGGCATTTAATAACTATTAACTGGGTAACGTCATTTAAATTGATTATGTATGTCTTTTGTGACATCCTCCTGAATTTTGACGAGGATGCAAAACAACACCTTGTATACCAACTTATGAATTTGTAAGTCAGCAGAACTGTAGGTACTCTACACACTGAAGATCTGCACATCATTAATTCAGTACAATACTATTCTAGGTTAAGTGCTTTTGAAGGTCGATACTGCCTATAAATATAATTCAGTGCTTTTTATTGTTAACTAGCTGCTGCGACTTCGTTCGCATGGAAATTTTGATTTATTTTTTCCTCTTGAATAATTCTGTCTATTGATGAAAACGATATCAAAATCCGTTGCATGGTTTAAAAGATCTAAGCTTACAGAAGACGGCGGAGAGCGACTTTGTTGTATACTATGTGGAGATGCTAAAGAGGAGATAGAATAGGTACTGTGGGATACTTGAGTCTCGACTAGGTAAAATCACTAGCCTTATAACCTCGCTTACACACAAACAAAAAATCTCAAACGTATATTCGATCATTTCTTATTTCCTAAACCACGTTAAGGGGGTTATTCTGAAATACTGACTAACGGAAACAACCAAAAAAATTAATTATGTATCGTAATTTTAATTGATTATTTATGTCTTTTGTAACAACCTCATGGATTTTGACGAGGATGCAAAACAACGCCTTGTTGTATATGAAACTCGTTATTAATCTAGCTTGCCATTAGTGAAAGAATTTTCGGATTTGGACCTCTTTATAATGTTAGTAAAGAAAAGGACGGTGCTTTCGGCTCTGTACGATGCTATACTCCATACTAATGCGGTCGCGGGCATTGCGAGCTATGGTTTATTTTTGAAGGATTTGGCAAGCTGGTGCAAACCGCCATAAACAGTTGCAAACTTTGTTTGTACCTGTACATTGTATATTTATTAACACTTTTAACTGTATTATTCATTACATCACGAATATTTGACTACTATTACACCTGCATCCCACATGCGGATCACCTTCATGTAACATAGTGGTTTATTCAAACTTCGTATTAAAGTGAACTTTATTAACAAAATAAAAACCATAGGTATACTAAGAATAATACAACAAGTGCATGAATGAGATTTTTCACACGATTTTAAAAATATATTAAAAACGATTCACGATTTTATAAAGACCTTTATGTTTTTACCAACAGGCTTAAACAAAAATCGTGTGAAAAATCGTGTGAAAAATCTCATTCATGAACTTGTTGTATTATTCTTAGTATACCTATGGTTTTATTACTAGTTAAAATAAGTTACTTATACCTGTTTCATATTTTCGGTCAGGTTTACAAGATGAATGGAATTACTTGCTAAATCTAGTAAAATAAAGGCTAGTTTACACCGCCAGATACCTACACTGAAAAATATAGCAAAATGTTATTAACTTCCCGTGCTTAGTAGTCCTGAAAAACAAGAGAAAGGTTTGTGCTATAAGCATTTGCACGTAATATTTTTTTAATGTATTTTGAGCAATAATCACTGAAAACAACAAAACATCACGCCTGTAATCACCGAAGGGTTAGGCAGAAGTGTACCTAATGATACATCCATGGTTTAAGTCCCATGTACTAAGGGTTGAGCCTATTGCCATCAACCAGGCACAAATCTAGACCCCGCTGCTACTGAGAAATTCCTAATGGAAAAACCCAATAACACTTATCCCGACCCGGGAATCGAACTCACTCAGGACCTCATGTCCAGTAGTGGAGCTTGCATCGAGGCAGACTTGCAGAATAAAAATAGTGCGGGAGTCCCTCCGCGCGGAAGAAGTGAAACTTCGTAATACTACACGCATGCGTTCGAGAGCCACGCATTCACTCTCGCTCTGTCTCTTTCTATTCCCCCTCCATGGTAGCGTTAAACGTTTAACGCAAACTTGTTGGAAGTCGCATAAGAAGTTTCACTTCAAAAGTAAAACATAGAATGTACATTAGAATAAATAATGCACTTAGGTATACATACTGCCTGAAAAGAAAATTAAAAAAAATGGAATGATAGACATTAACTCAGTTTACGCACATAGGTATTCTCATTTTCAGCAGACTTAAATTACGTGTCTGAAATTAATAAGACGTTGCCTACAAAAATTACAAGGTTAGGGGATCGGACTGGGTAAAGAAAACGACATTCTTTTTTGTCCGTTAGACAGGTAATACAAAAATATTAGATACGTATTTTTTGTTTTATCAAAATATCAGAAAATTACTTAGTTAAAACTCATTAAAGTGGGAGAGTGGGGCTTACTACGTCACAAGTAGGTATAAAACTTACCTACATGTGACGTCATCCGCCATTTCAACTCAATATATTTCCGTAATTTTATGACCACGTCAAAAAAGAAAAAATACGTGTCCAATACTTTTAAATAAACTACCCGACGGACAAAGAAAAAAAAATTGGATTATCCCCTATTCAGTGCAGAGATTTAGAAGCAATTTATTCAAGAGGCAACATTATTATATTTTTGTAGACACGACAACACGTGTCATGAGAACTCGAACCGTTAAGTCGTGTCATCTCACCACACCTTAACGACGCCATATTATCTTCAACATCATAATTTAGTAGAATTCTAGAGAAACGAGAACCGAGATCTTGTCGCCTCGACATTCATAAAGTTTAGTGAATGGTTGGGCTCAGGAATTACATCATACAGCCAACGGCTGCTACGAAGGTTGAATACATTTCCTAGTGAGCTGTAACGTAACTTTTAAATTCCCGTTTTCTCTAACACTAGACGATATCTGAATTAATGCGTAGGTAACTAAGAACACGCTATTGGATTTTGGATTTTAGATCCTGAACGTCCCTTAAAATGAAGCTTTTTTAGCGAAATTGGTTACACCATATAAAACGACAAAAGCCTAAAAAAATACGTGTTTGTAGATAACGAACTAAAAAGTAGAACATAAATAAAAGTTTAAAAAACCTTAAAATACGCTTTAATAAAAATGCAAACTAAAATAGATTTTTTTCTTTGATAAATTTAAATTAAGAATAGTGTGATTAAAAAAAAAGACAAACACCTCTCAACCGAAGGGTGTTTCGCATTCCAAGCGTCGCGTCGTCGGTCGTGCGCGCATCACTCACTCCTGTAGTTCCTCAAGTTGTGTACGCATACCTATTTGACTCGTGTTTTTTTTTTATCTGGAAGTACTTGTATCGTTCATTGGATCTGCTTCACATGACCACCTTGGCTTGATTTTATGGGCTACATTTTACCGCAACTGACATACTGAAATTTGCTGTGGTAATCAAACTGCTTGGTAAGTTTATGAATTTTACAGGACTTTAAGACATTCTAAACATTAACCTCTCCAACCTTGCGGCTAAACGGTAAAACATCCAGCCGGCCTCACAATGACGTCATCGAGCGTGTCAAGTGTCCTGCGCTCATAAAAAGCTTATCGCGCGAGTTCTATTAGCTCTTATCTCAAGCGGTAAACAGTTTCGGGTTCTTGATTAACGAGACCATGTATTACAATATAAACAACTGTTTTATAACTACTTGAGAATTATAAACATCGCATAGAATTCAGAGAGCTCGCCGCAAACATACTGTTGTCGTAGTTTGTTTTTTTTTGGTAAAACTACTGAATCAATTTACACGAAACTTTAGATCTAACATAACAAATATACAAGTAATCTAATGACAGTGTTTTTTAGGAGTCCTACATAAATTATTCTTGCAAGATTCCAATTCAAACGTCCTATTAGAATCGGCCATTTTCTAACTGCGCAGTTCAATGCATGAAAATACTTGAAATATCAATAAATATGAATAAATATGCCTCGAATGCATGAAATTATGAATTATCACTATTTTTTCGCTTATTACTAATGTTTCCAAGACCATATTTCATTGTAAAAGAGTCAAATTCATATTTTCAATTTCGACTGACGAACTTCACAACAAAGGAATTTTTGGAGAAATTTTTGGGTCAAAAACATAATTTTTAGATATTTTTTCCAGCAAATGACTATCTAAAAAGTTACATTATACACTAATAACATACTATACATTTACTTACCAAAGTTTAACAACACAAAACACAAAAATTTCACTGCATTCCAAAACAAAACACCACCGTTCCACACTGGCCGCCATGACTCATTTTGACAGTCGAAAAAGACGCGTTTCTTTATTTTTTTAATAATTTTGTGCAGTTGTTAGGTTGGTATGTTTGGTTTCATTTTAATCGAACTCTAGTTGGCCAGAGACGTAAATTTTTACAAACGAATTAGACCCTTACTGTACGTACGATAAGGGTTTAAGTTTGCTTGTACGGGGCGTTCCCATATGGGAACCTCGGGGCTCAACCGAATTGTTCGGCGTTCCCATATGGGAACCACGGGGCTGGAGAGAGCCGGATTTACATTACCTACGAAATTAGTGGCTTGAAATTAGTTTTATAATACTAATTTGACCAGTAATTTCACGTGTAAACGTTCAGTTTTACAATGCATGCATTACTTTTGTGACACTGGAGTAGTTTCGTGCTATGCGCATATTTTTTGTAAAACGAATGTCATGCAACTAATTTCATCATGTAAATGCTTCGATCAATAATAGTACTAGATTCCCGATGAGCGCTTCAAAAACGGCTCAAAAAATAAGACCACAAATGATTTTGTGGTCTTATTTCAAATTAGTATTGTCCAATCATAGCCAACATTAAGACGTCAAAATGCCCGCAGTGCGCGTTCAATAAATGTGAAAATAACGACTGTAACACTAAGATTTTGAAAGGAAAAAGGTTTTTTTTCGATAAGGATATATATAACTGATTTTTCATGAAATAAAAACAGAATTAAATAGTCAATAAAAGTGAAATTAGCTAATATTATGATTGTTTGACCAATATTGGCAACAACGCGCCAACTATTGTTACAAACATTGACTAATCTAGAAAAGGCAATGCATGGAGTAGTCTTGTTATTTTAAATATTATTTTTGTTTGTAGATTTCTAGCGACCCATTTCGGTGTGCAGAATAATATATAAACCTTATAAAAATTCGAGAATATGTTCGATTCATTTTGATAGTTTGAACATAACTGGAAACTCGCAAAGGCGTAAATTACAAAAATCTTTATCATATGAAAACTATACCTGTAGGTATTTTGAAATACTTTAAAACTATTTTCAATAAACCGCGTAAGTATGTTTCTTTACAAGCCACACTTTCAACAAGTTTAATTTTTTAAGATACTACGTGTACGTATACGTGACGTGCCTCGTTAGAAAGTACATGAAAAACATTGTTTAAGCACCTATAAAATTTGAGGGTTTCCCTCGATTTCTCTGGGATCCTACCATCAGATTCTGACTTGGTGACAACGGGACCACCACTAGAGAGAAACTGTAATTATTTTCCAAATTATTCATGTGTACAGCTGTATTAATAGTAAAATCTCTATTTAAAAGCGTGTTTTATTAGTTTTCTAAAACTATTATTTGCTCCATTGAATTAAAAATTCTCTTTAGTATTCGAAAATTTCCTAGTATTAGATAAATCGGTTAAAGATAATTAAAACAAAATTAAAATTAACATCAATTCAAGCTTTCGAATAAAAAAATAATTTTGAACATCAGTTTACAATTAGTACAGAAATCGGTCAACAACAAAATATAGTCAAATTGAGAAGCTCCCCCTTTTTTTTAAGTCGGTTAAATACAGTACCTACTACTTTTTTAAATCTATCAAAACTATTTGCAACCTTACAAAACGAACCTTGGCATAAAAAAATATATTCTGCAACTCTACGTCTTTCAATACTTACTGTGTTCTGAGCATTGAAATGTAATACCAAGAATTACGTCTAGTTCTAAATTAGAGTAAGCACGAAGTGGACAGTATAATGTTTTGAACTTTGTCATTTAGAATTTAAGATTCATTTTAGAATAAATATTTTTGAACTCATGACTTTTTATTTTCAAGTGACATTTTAAATTTATTGCCTTTTACCTTGCTCCGATGAAAGGACTTAAATAAGTATATTTTGTAATTGTAATTAAACCTTATCTTAGGGTGTTAAGGTTTATAATAAACTGAAGTTGTTAATATTATTAAACTTTTTTCTAAGAAATATAGATGTTTACGTGTGTGCAAACTGTGGACACTTTTGCGATTCATTTTTGTTCCTGATCCTTAATCTAGTACTATTATTGATCGAAGTGTAAATGCGACGCGAAACTAGTGTCGCGACAGCACCTGCGCTGAGTGGACGTGTGGTTTTTTGTTTGATTGCTGACAAATAGGTACGCACCAAAAATGGCTAACCACCGTTGGAAAAGCGATAAAAATATACAATTGTTGCACCCAGATGTTTTTATTCAACCCATCCTCGAATCCACCAACGTCTTTTGTTCCGAGATGACCTTATTTTTTTATTTTATATTTTATCATCTACAACGACGTTTTGCATCATAAAATGCAGCATTGATTTTGACAGGGCCATTATCTCCGCGATACTGATAATTTCACGACACTATAATTTAAACGAAAGAAGTTTCACATGTGCCGAAATTTGTTTCACGAAACTACTTTTATCATGCATGACACTTGTTTCGTAATGTAAATCTATTAAATAAACTATTCTTCATTAGTTTTCCAAATTCAAACAATTCAATTCAACAATAATTTATGGAATTTTATTTAAACAGTTGTTTTATATTTTAGTTCGTGGTGAAATTCTGTACATACTCGCAATCTTATTGTTAAACCATATTTTACGAAAATATGAAGAAAAGAAGAAATCTCGGGACATTAATCCCGAAAAAATATTTTTTCGTGAGGCATCTCCACTTAGTCTCTGTAGCCGAATGGCAAAAAACGGAACCCTTATAGATTCGTCATGTCTGTCTGTCCGTCCGTATGTCACAGCCAATTTATTCCGAAACTATTATGACTACACAGCTGAAACTTGGTAGGTAGATGTATTGTGTGAACCGCTTTATGATTTTTGTACAAAAATAAAAATAAAATATAGATAAGGATATCCCCCCTCACATGTAAGGGAAACTAAAAAAAAAAACTTTCAAACCTATACGTGTGGGGTGTCTATAGATAGGTCTTTAAAAATGACATGGAAGTTCCTAAAACCATTTTTTTTTTCAAAGTCAATCTTTTGAAAGATAGACACTTCCAAAGTGGTGCTTCCGTTTTTCTGATCACTGCTAATAACGAGGCGAGGTGACAGAGTCTTGGTTTTTTTTTAAAGGTATCTTCAACACGACTGTTGTTTAGAAAACTTGCGTTACAAAACGCATAAGAAATTCAAAACAGACAATATTGTAATGCGACATAACCATGATTCAACATTTATGATATTGTTATGTAGCGAAGTTTTGTATTCAAAGCAGTTCAAGGAATAAACAGTATTTATTATATGTCATACTACTAAAAACTAACTATTCGAAATAGTTCAGAAAATTGCTAAATAATGTTTTGTACCTAATGTTTATAATGGCTGTAATAATGTATTGTTATTAAATGAATACTCTGAAATCAGAATTCAGCGGCCATGACACACGTTTTGTTTTTTTTTGTCTCGAGTGCGTTTTAGAGAATTAAACTGCCACTTTCAAAATAGCCTATTTCAGGCCAAAATACAAGTATTTCGAAACTAAGACTGCTTTGTTTTATAATAAAACCAACTTTAACGGCTTCATTGCGCCTGTTCGGTTCGGTTATTTCGTAAAAATTAACGTTCCGAATTTAAGAGAAGACATAACTGTCATGTTTTTGTGTGTCGTTTTCGACTTTTCGGAACCTTGTTAAGCTGTTTTTAAAATAGCCTAAAGATGATTTATACATATACAAGGTGTAGTTTTGCATTCTCGTCAAACTTCAGGAGGTTGTCACAAAAGGCATAAACAATCAATTAAAATTACGACGTTTAGTTTATTATTAATAAACACTGATTTTTTTGGTTGTTTATGTTTGTCAGTATTTCAGAATAACCCCCTTAACGTGGTTTAGGAAATAAGAAATGATCGAATATACGTTTGAGATTTTTTGTATTTATAGAAGCGAGGTTATAGGGCGAGAATCAGACGGCCCCCGTTTAAAATACGAATGGTTCACACTTACCGATTTTAGTAAATAAGAAAAAAAATAAAAATTACCCACCCATTTTATAACTGATTCGGGACGAGAATCATTAGCATAGTTACCTCCTTGAATTTGACGAGGATGAAAACAACACCTTGTATTTCTGCATTGCATTATAAACCTTCTTATTTATAAACTATTTTTGTTTGTACTGAATAGGCTTGCGTTTGGCGGCTAACTCGTTTCATGTGAAGCGATAATGCGGCCTAGGGTGGAGCACGCTTGCCTAGAAGAAACTGATTCACTCGAACTTTGAAGAGATCTAGATTATAATGATCAGGGAACAGGGAAGCCGGCAGTGAATTCCACAGTCTGCCGATAAAGATTAACGTATACTTACTATAATACACCATACATTTGTGTGTTTAAAACGGGTTTCGTCCTTTCGTCTATTAACATTAAACAATATTTATATAAAACTTACCCAGGGATTAAGTAATCAGTCTAGCATCACATCGCAGCTCTGAAAGTTTTCCCACTTCGAAGAAGATTGCTCGAGAGAAAAGGGCTTAAGTTCAACTTTTCCCTCGAGCAATCTTCAGTTCTTGAACTGAAGTTGTCTGTTGTCGTTCAGTTTTTCTGTAGGGAAAGTAGAACGCACCGAGGAAAAAGTTTAAACATGATTAAAGGTTGACTGGTAGAAAATGCCCATGGCATTAAGTCCGCCTCTGTACATTGTACTTGAAGTGTTAAATAAATAAATGATCGTTAAAAAGATTTGACGCAAGGAAAGTCTCGATATGTTTATTTAAATTATATCCATCGACTTAATCACACCATGCTCAAAGTTGAAGGTGAACTAGCAAGAGCTAGTGAATATGATTTTGTCCCATCTCATCCCCCATGTCGATTCGCGAAACAAATGACATCTGTTAAAAAAAAGTTTACGCTTGACCTGAAAGTTGGTCAAGTACACTTAAAACAAAAAGTGAAACGCTTTTGGTTTGGGAATGGTTTTTTTTATATTTTAAGATAGAATAAACAAAAAATCGAAGTTTAGCACCAGACAACTTCGTACAAACATGCAATAAGGCTTGTGCATTTCTGCAAAGCGGCAAACTGACCTAAGGTGAAAAAGCGAGGGTAGGCCGCAAATTTCTAATTTTCTTACTTTTTTTGCAATTGCAATTTGCAGGTCAGTGGCGGGTTGTATGTTGATTAAAATATGATTTGCAACCCTACTAATATGATATGGCTTTACAGAGTTATATTATAATAATTAAAACTGTATCAATACACAAATAGTAGCAACACTTCATGACGACCGCTCTGTCAAGAGCGTAACGACTAAGAAGAAGAATTCAACCCTTTAGTTCATGTAATCCCATTGAATGATTTTTTCATGAAATAGTCACTACATTCGTGTTGAGGTCGCAAATTATATTTTGTTTAACATACAACCTGATACGGTGTTGCGAATTCCAAAACAATAAAAGAAAATTTGAATTTTGCGCTTCGACCCTAAGACTTACTTCTGTTAGAGGATACTTTGTGGCGCGATGTTTGTACTGTATCGGAAACTCGATGATTACCAAAACGCTTAACCCATAACTTTTCAGATCTGCATGTAAGCCTGCCGGCCTAGCATGACCGCCGTAGAAACGGGCTATGTCGACGGAAGAATCGACAAGTTGACAGATATTTCTATCGTCCCAAGCATAGCGATATTAAGAATGTAGAAAAGAAATGTTTCTTTTCTTCAGTCGACACAAGTCTACAACGTCGAGCATGACGACCATATTTTCTCTTCTTTTGACATTTGGGGGTAGAAACATTACTTCTGACAAATGTCAAACTAGTCTTATTAAAAACTAAATACGAGAAATACGTTTCGTGGTTGCGTTGAGTTACGTTCAAGAGGTTGAAATGTTATATAAAATATTTAGGTTTAATTTCGCGAAAACGATCCAGGCCTGGATCCAGAATGCAGCAACACCATCCCGCCCACGAAAAATGAAAAACTCGTGCAATTGGCTACTTTTTTTTGTTAACTAAACGTAATAATATTCAGGGAATATAAACATCACGTGATACGTCCCCGTTTCTATGGAAAAAAATTCTGTCTATGTTTTCGCAGAAACGCGAGTCGACGCGGCGCGCCATGCTCGGCCAGTAGAAATGTCAAGTTGTATAGAAAAGATTTCTTGTCGTTTCTTGGTAGAATAGAGATAGAATGGTCATGCTAGGGGGGCTGGGGCGACTACAAAGTCAAACTTTTTCAATTGACGCTGATACTTTACTGACACGGGTCTATACAATGCGTTTTTTTCATCCTCGTCAAATTCAAGGAGGTAACTATGCTAATGATTCTCGACCTGAATCAATAAAAAAATAGGTAGATAATTTTTATTTTTTTTCTTTTGCACGGAAATCGGTAAGTGTGAAACACACGTGTTTCAAACGCGGCCTGTCTGATTCTCGCCCTATAACCGCGCTTTCACACATACAAACAAGCTCGAACGTTTATTCGATTATTTCTTATTCCCTAAACCACGTTAAGGGGATTATTCTGATATACTGACAAACTTAAACAACCAAAAAATCAGCGTTTATTAATAATTAACTAGGTACCGTAATTTAAATTGATTATTTATGTCTTTTGTTGCAACCTGCTGAATTTTGACGAGGATGCAAAACAACACCTTGTATTTAATGAAAAAACACGATCTGCTGGCCTACCATGAAGTCTTAAAGCAGTATTGTTTTACTCTTATTCCAGTGTGGGAAAGAGACGGAGCTATACATGATGTCTAACGCCATCTCTTTCCCACACTGGAAAAGGAGTAAACAATAATGTTTTAAGACGTCATGGTAGGCCACCAGCGATCTGTTCCAAATCGCGTGCTAACAGTACCTACTAAGTTTAGTCATCATCTGCCTAGCCTTTTCCCAACCTAACTTGGGGTCGGCTTCCAGTCTAACCGGATGCAGCTGAGTACCAGTATTTTACGTGAAGCGACTGCCTATCTGACCTCCACAACCCAGTAACTGGGTAATACGATACCCCTTGGTAAGACTGGATGTCCGACTTTTGGCTTCTGACTACTCGTAACGACTGTCAAAGATCTACAAATGACAGCCGGGACCAACGGCTTAACGTGCTTTCCGAGGCATGGAGCCCACGGTTTACCTACTAAGTTTAGTATTAATTATAAAAAGACAGCTCTAAAAGTCTAAAAAGAGCTGTAATTTGAACTATGGAAAGTCGGAATTGTTTTCCATAAACTCGCCAATTTCTCATAAAACGTTTCAAGCGTAGCTGGAATTGTTAAAAATGTCATATGCGTACTTATTAGGCAACAATTAATTCCATGACATGTACAAATTCCTGCCGTCCTCCTATTCTTACTCCGGTATAAATTCATCATCGCCGTAATTAGTTTCAGCGATGACGTTTGGATTAATTTAATTGGAGTCATTGAAGTGTATAGTGTTTTAGTTCCACGTTACATATCTATTAGTACTTATTCATTTCAGTTTTCGACTTTCTCTTCTTTTTTTTTATCACTTCTAACACCATCTATCCATGTTTACTATAAGTCTCCTTTCTTTCACCTTGTAGGTACTAAACGTACACTTAGGTACTTATGTAACATAACATCACGCCTGTAATCCTCAAAGGGGTAGGCAGAGGTGTACTTTATAGTACACTCATATCTCGCCAGTTATGTTTAAGTCCCATGTAATAGGGGGCGAGCCTATTTCCATCTAAACCCAATAACACTTTTCTAGACCTGGGAATCGAACCCAAGACCTCATGTCCAGCAGTTGCGCTCGTGACCACTTGTCCAACGAGGCTGTCGTCCACTCCATCCACATTCATATCTACTTATTTATTTTCCCATTCAAGTGAACCAGTATTTTTAAATCAAAGTGTACCGAAATAGGTAGCTAGCTCGAGCAATGTTAGTACCAACTGATCCCTATAATTCGCTCCAGCCAATTGAGGAAATTGGTAATCATGACTCGTTGGAGATCGGACCGAGGGTACCTAATACATAGGTTCAAGAGGACATTATCTATTTGAGTGTGTCCATGTATTCAATTGTGGACGAGGTTCTTACGATACAATCAGGACATACCGCTAAAACCACTTAGGTACTTACTTATTTATTTACGAAAAGAATTATCGTGAGAAAAGATTCTTTATGCTCTATCAGAAGCCCCTCCAGCAAGTTTAGCTTTATATTTCATCACATAACATCAGACCGTTAATCCCACAAGGGTTGGACAGAGATGCACCAATAGTAAAGTGCATCCTTATTTCGCATGTCATACATTGTCTTCAGCTTTTGAAAGCAGCGGTGGCCCAGTGGTGGCAGCCCCGACTTACGAGCAGTAAGCCGTGGGTTCGAATTCAGTCAGGCGCATTACTTTGTGTAATTTATTTCATTACCGCTGCTCTCAAAAAACGGTGAAGGAAAACATCGTGAGGAAACCGGCATGATCTAGAACTAAAAATTCGAAGATATGTGCCAACATCTACCAACCAGCACTGTGCCCGCGTGTTGGATTAAAAAGCACACTCCATCTCATATAGAGGAGACCTGTGACCCAGTGACTGGGAACATTACAGATGATGATGATGACATGTCTTCAAAACATACCCATCATTTCCGGAAAAAATACAAGTTTGACAACATAAAAATCCCATATGACCGTATATAAATGTACTTATAAGGAAGGAAAATACCACACAATGATAAAAACCGTTTCTAAAGAAGTAATTTTAGAATAACGTCATAGGAAACTCAAAGCGACGGTCCCAGTTCAACGAAGTTACAGGAAAAATACAATTAAGTAATTTGTAATTGATCTTTATGTATTAACCGCAATAGGAAAAAGGTAAAATACCGCTGAGAAGAAAATTAACCTTGTAGTTTGACGTCACTAATACACTTAAGTAAAAGTAATTACTTGAGCATAAGTAATGAACATTATTTACAAACTACAAATCGCCAAGACATTCGTCGACATCACTGTCTACAGGAAAACTGCTCCAGAAGGATAGCCGCATTGCCACGTTGTATGACAATGCTGATTCTTTGGCCAAAAAAGAGGCTTATGTAATTAAATTACTTATGCAATAGACAAGAATTTAAACACATTAACAACCGTCAAAGAAAGCAAAGCCATGTATTCTAACTTTTGAAAGTTCTATCACCCACACTACAAACAATTACTAAACTATATAATAAAAATAATGACTTTCCTCGAAATAATCACTTTCACTTGTCTATAGACACGGGTGCTAGGGTTTGTTAGAGTGCAATAGGGGTGCGGACTGGGTAAAGAAAACGACATTCTATTTTGTCCGTCAGACAGGTAATACAAAAATATTAGACACGTATTTTTTGTTTTATCAAAATATCAAAAAATTATTTAGTTAAAACTCATTAAAGTTGGAGAGTGGGGGCTTACTACGTTACAAGTAGGTATTATAAAACTTACCTACATGTAACGTCATGCGCCATTTCAACTCAATATATCTCAGTAATTTTATGACCACGTGAAAAAAGAAAAAATACGTGTCCAATACTTTTCAATAAACTACCCGAAGGACAAAGAAAAAAAATTGGATTATCCCCTATTAGCTAATTTATGTTAGTCCTTTAAACCCTGCAGACAGAAATAGGAGCCTTTGTATACCTAATAATTAAATAATTTTGGTCTGACTGGTTAATTCCCGATTTCATCAAATTGAGATTATGCGTTTATAACCCGTCATTTATCCCACAGGACATTTTACTAGATTGTCCTTCTGATACGGAGCGAAAACACCATAATTTCTATAAAATCTAATTAACTTTTAGAACTTGAGAACACCACCTTCGGCATTAGTATGTTCGATCGTCAGTTGTTTCTTTATGGCGTCACTACCTGAGAAGCGACCGGGGTGTTGTCCTGTGTTGCTTTGTCAGTTTCCTCATTTTACTACATTTTATTTAATTTTCATCCGGGTATTTTTTTTACTTACCAAAAAAGGAGCACATAAATAGAATATAAACCCTCGTGGATCGGACAGGGTTTTTTTTAACATATCGTGTGAAGATAGAACAGCTCTGTGTGTGGTTTCCCTAACTCTCTATGAAGCAATATCGCGTAATTGGTTGCAATCTATTGTGAGTCGGTGAATAAGATTACGTCATAAAGATCCTTAGTATGCGTTGATGGACGAGGTTTTTAAGGAAGTTCTTGACTGTAGGGACTCATGCTTATTTTTTGGATCCCGTACGACCGACGGGACGTCCAAAGGGTACCCTATTACAAAGGCTCCGCTGACTGTCCGTCTGTCACAAGGGTGTATGTACCTTTTGAACCGTAATATGGCGAAACTTGAAATTTTCACAGAGTGTGTATTATAATAATAGGCTGCTATAACAAAAGTAAGTAAGAAATAAAAAGCATCTTTGTATGGTGACCACCATACAGAAACAAATATTTATTGGCAATTTACGGAATATTTCGTGTGCGAGTCCGACAAGCACTTGGCCGGTATGTTTACAAACTCTTGTTGAAACCGACAAATGAATCCTTAAAATACGATGTATGAACGTGGACGAGGGAAAAGGGGAATGAAGGATCGTAGCAGATGGCGTTCTGATGTTTCTGCCAACCCCCATAGGAAAAACACGTGATTTTAAGTATGCACTGATGGAAATTCAAATCTGAGTGATCAGCTGAAGGTCGAAACTCTAACAATACGTTTTTTTTGGGCGTTCATTTAGTGATTTAGTGGATTCCGGATTGTGTTCGGGAAAACGGGTATTATATAATCTCACCCGTTGGTTATGTATATAATTATATGTATTTTTAACTGCATATGTTTTCTCTTTTCAGTAGAAAATATGAAGTTTTGAAAAAAGTTTTACATTTCACTGGGATTAGGGATGATGACTGGGTAAAGAAAACGAAATTCTATTTTGTCCGTCAATCAAGTACCTAATACAAAAATATTAGATATACGTATTTTTTGTTTTATCAAGTTAACAAAAAAATACTTGTTTAAAACGCATTAAAGTTGGAGAGTGGGGGCTCACTACGTCACAACTAGGTATAAAATGTACTGAGCCGTGACGTCATGCGCCATTTCAACTCAAAATATCTCCGTAATTTTACGATTACGTGGAATAAGAAAAAATACGTGTCAAATACTTTTTAATAATCTACCCGATGGACAAATAAAAAAAATGAGTCACCATCCCTCGCGAATTTTTTTGGTTCGATACGCTACAACCAAAATGCTTGCCTGCAAAAACCCACCGTTTATTTTTTTATAAACTAAATAACACGAAGAAATCAAGGCAAACTTCGTTTATACAAGTTTGCCTTGATTTCTTCTTGTTATTTAGATCTAACGGAATTCTCTGACACATAGATACCCATCTTAATTGTTTTATATAATTTATTTCTCATGCGTCAACTAACATCTAATACGTACAAAATATGACGCAACATCGCCAAATCGGCATTTTATTCACAATCAGGAAATCAATTTATAATCCTGACTATCATTATCTCATAGTTGTGACTAATAGGGAAAATGATAAAGATCGTGTCACAATATGGATAGCAATTTTGCTACTGTGGGGTAACAACGCTTCGGGCCGGACAGGCTTTGTAATATAGCCGTTGAATTACCGACCGTTACCAACTGTCTGGATTTTTCGGAACATGGCTTTTAAAGTTATATTAGCTGTATTTGTACCACTGCTGGCCAAGGTCTCCCCGAAAAAACTTCCACCATTTCTGCAGTGTGGTTTTCTCCGGTTAATAGAATAGATTATATTTATTTTTGATTTGTTTTTTTTTTTTTTTTGATTATTTTATATGATTACCAGCTTATGCCCACGGCGTCGCCCGCGTGGAGTTCGATAATTATCCCACGGGAACATATTATCGGGATAAAAAGTATCCTATGTTTTAATCCAGGTTATAAACTACCCGTGTGCCAAATTTCATCCAAATCCATTCAGTAGTTTTTGCGTGAAAGATTGACAAACATCCATCCATCCATCCATCCATCCTCACAAACTTTCGCATTTATAATATTAATACGAAATTACGAAGTAGGATATATTATTCAGTTTAATCTGAAAGTAATCTCGTTAATCTAAACTATAATAGATTAATATTATAAAGAGGAAAGATTTGATTGTTTGTATGTTACGATTTAACTCAAAAACTATTAGACCGATTTAAAAAAAAACTTTCACCACTGTAAAGCTATCTTCATCAGGTATCATAGGCAATTATATCACAATTTTCGCGGGCGAAGTGCTAGCCTAGTCGATCCCATCCTGTATTTCTGGCAACAATGTGATAACGAACCAATGTGACACTGGGATAATGGATGACACTGTACCGTAGCTAACTGCTATCCTGGGCTATTTATCATTTTGACACATCCACGGGTAGACGGGTTGACACTGTATATTTTGCGAGCTACTCGAGAGTACATCGTAGTATTTTACTATGTTTATACAGAGTGGAAGCAACAACGACGAACTGTAAACGGTTACTCGTATTCAGTACAACATTCCAAATAGCAAATTGTCATCATCAATTTAAAAAAAAAAAAATTGTAGCAAAAAAAAAAAAAACCTACAAAAGTAAAATGCCTACACGGTAAAAAAGTGTGGAAGAACTGTTTTTTTTTTTAAAAGTACATACACACAAAAGTATATACTTATTGTCCCTCTGCTGAGCAAAGGCCTCCCCTTTCTCCTTTCATACCCCTCTATCCTGTGCGATCTCTGGCGATGTTAGCCTCACAAACAGGATTAGATCGTCATACCACCTTCGCCGTTGTCCACCACTACGGCGCTGTCCTTTCCAGTCCAGTCCAGTGTGTTACCATCTCTCCGGACTCATCCGTGCTACGTGGCCTGCCCACTCCCACTTCAGCCTGGCTGTTTTTTCTCCAATATCAGCAACTTGAGTCATGGACCGCAGGGCGGTGGTTCTAACGTGATCTATTCGCTTAAATTTTTTCTAATCTTATTCCAGAGTGGGAAGGATGGAGGTATACGTCCTCTATAACTCAGTCTCTTTCCCCCAAAAATTTTATTTGAGAAAATTATTGCGAAAAACTGATTTCTAGTTTAAAAACTAATAACGTTTGCTTTCAAAAACTCAAAAGATTTACTGCGAAATGCTGCACAAGTTAGAAAAATTTAAAACTTTAGCAAACAAATAAAATTACTTTCAGAAAAGGCTCGATAATGTTTTAATTAATGTTAGTATACAATTTTTGTAGTGTATTGGACTAGGACGGACTACAACAAGTATACAGGATGAATATTTTAAGTGGGCGTTGATGGCCAAATCCGAAACTAAGTATAAGGAACAACGAAAAATACTCAAAGGAGTCTCGACCCGATTGTGATGAAAACTGCGTCATTAGATTTTCGGAAAATCAATATTTCTAGCCAGGAATCGAAACCGTTTCTTCTGAAAAAAAATACACACACATTGTATTATTACACCATTGGATAGCGCCGGTAAAAGGAATCAAATTCTGGGAAGTAATGTGACTTGATCGAATATTTTCTTAGCCATGATGAAAAAAACCTTTTGAGCTGTTTGAAGATCCTTAGCTCTTTGCTAGTTGATGAGGATATGAGAGCAATTCCAGAGGTCAGGTGGCCTACCATGACGTCTTCAAACATAACTGTTTAACTTTTTTTTTGTGTGCGAAAGAGGTGGCGCTAAACATCCTGTATAGCTCCGTCTCTTTCCCACACTGGAATAAGAGTAAAACAATACTGCTTTAAGACAGCTGATCGATTCGAAATTTGATATTCTGTTAACATGGTAATGTTGGGTAGATGTTTTTGTGTCGAAGCTTCATTTTTCAATATTAAATCTAAGTTTTATTTTTGGTAAAAAAAGTAGATTCTATAATGTCAAAACAATGTACCTACTGGATTAAATAAACATTTTTTTTTCTCTCTGTTAAATTTCTGACAGTTAAACCTTTAATAATGAACCCTTAAAAGAGGGTAGCTCTAATCAATTGAAACTTTAACCTACACTGTAAATATTTCCCTGTTTAATAAATTATTCATAAGTCTTTTGATTTACATAATGTTGCGAAATAACTTTAAAATTGGCATTTAAGTTTTATTAAAATAATATCTGTGGGTTTTTTTATGATATACCGAAGTTAATATTAAATAGGATTGTAGGTAGAAAGGTACTGCGTAGGCTGGAACGTGGGCGGTCAACGGATGTCAGAACGATTTTTTAGCGTTCCAAGCGGTCAACTCAAGCGTGAAGGTGCTGCCTTCTGAAAATAAAATCTACTTTGGTTTCATTTCCTTTGAACTAAAACGGTAACAGGAATGATATTAATAGAGAAAAGTTAGGTAGAAATTTCACGATAATATCTATTTCTCTGAAAATAAGCTCAGAACTAACAATCGTCATGACCTTTGACAATTCAGGAATTACAGCAGAGGGGTTCAAGGCACCAAAATACTCGTCAAGAATCAGTAACGTCACGTGTGTGTCTAATAAGATAAACAAGCCTAATATTACTACAATAGACATGCAGCGACGAGTAAATTGGTGAAGCAGGAAAACAAATAGATAAAATATTCTATGAAGTGCTACTTTAAACCGTCTACGTGACGATCATCACATCCAAATTAATGTTCTTGTCCATAATGAGGATATAAAACTAACGAAAATCCCTTGACCCACGAATAAGGAAGTACAAGTAAACATAACTTTCGAAAGATGAAACACGCAGATATGGAAATATTCTTAACAATTCCGGCGAGATTGAAATATACATTAAGCTTGATAAATTATTTACTGATGTTCTCGGTAACATTCGTGCGCATTATAAATGTCGAGGAATACGCGCGGGCGCAGGCCATCTGTACGCGCATGCGCAGATTGCACCGCGCAAATACCGCCCGTGCAGTGGTGTTGTAGTCGGGATGACGAGGAGTGGCCAACATCTTCGTCGGTTCTCGAACATAATATATTTAGTAAAAAAAAAAAGACAAATACATGAAGAGGTTCACAAAAAAAGAGTCAAGAAAACAAAAAATTGTCAAGTTTGAGCAGTGATGAACACCTGCTCAAAGCTGATTTAGATGATTCCAATAAAATTCTAATCGCTATGTCAGAAACTGGTTGTCGTGTGATGAATGAGGAGAATGTCGTGAGGAAAGTTGGATGAACTGTGTGAAGGATGATATGGCAAGAAAGGAGGTGTCTGATAAGATGACGAGTAATAGAGAAGTATGGGAGAAGAAGACATGCTGCGCCCAAATAAATAATGGCAAGAGCATAATGATGATGTCAGAAACAGTTTTGATTTCAAACGGGATTCCTTAATTGCTGCTCATTCAGGAAAATTTGACAGCTTTATCAAATGTACTACTCTAGTATGACGCACACAAAGCGAGAAAACGAATTCTGTTTGACGCGCACAATTTCCCGTGTAAAATCCCATCCGTGTGGGGTTATCTCAATAACCAATACAACTGGCCACCAATATGTTAACCACACAGATTTCATTCCGCGAAGAGCAGAGGAAACAATACATGTACGGCGCACGTTGCCTTTTCTCCGCGCGCCCGCTATAGAAAGCCTGCGCCTGAGTCGCTGCGCGCGCGTTCGCGGAACACCGCAGTCCGCACAATGCCGGCCCAGCTGCGTCTTCCTGGTACAACTCACACCCGACAACCACGATAAATGCGGTCCACAGAATACCCACTGGCTTGTGAACTGATGTTCAAATTTCACCGTTTTTTAACTGTATTAAACTTGTCATTTCCAAAGAAATTGTCGTCTCATATCTTAATCGAGTTTAATACAGGCTTATTTGAACAACGTATAGAATATCATACAGTACTTTTATCCATCATGGATTTTGAAAGCTTGCTGTCTGACTCGACTGCACTAATTATGCTAAGAAAAATCTGGTTGCAAAAAGTCTTAACCGCTTATCCCTAAATGCTGTTCCGTCTATCTTTCATACCGTATTTCAGGGTCCGATGTGTCACAATAACTAATGGTATTTATATTCGCAACAAAGACAAGAATAAAATCGCGTAGATGGATAGACCTTGAAAGGTAATAAGGACTACAAAGGGTAACTGAGATCCTGCCAGGGTTGCGGGACTGTTCGAAAGAGATCCCGTGGCCCTGGAACACAAAGGGCTAAGAAGGAACATGGATGGGTTTTAGTCAGTACGAGTCTGACACTCCCTCCCGCTCCGCCCAGAAGGGGGGGGGATTACTTGATGATTTCCCAACCGTAAAAAAAGGGTAACTGAGATGACTAATAGATAGTACTTATTTACGTACGTCACGTCTCGTGCTGCGCGTGGATAGCCGTTTAGTCGTGAAAAGGTAACAAACAAACAAACAGAGCTACTTTCGCATTTATAATATTATATTAGTATGGATTTATGAAACAACAAGACGAGCTTCACCAACCCCAAATAAGGACAAGAGAATGATGAAAGACATTAGTAAGTTTTTACCTTAATAGCAAATAGTCGTTAATTCCATCTTATCCAGTTGTCAATCGTTCGCCTTCTGCATTTCTCATCGAGTCCAACAGCAATGTATGTTTGTTTTTACACCACAATACTATGAAGACGTTAACTTGAATATTCTATATTTCCATTTACCTCAACAAAAATGTGATAACATGCATCAGTTAACGATTTCCAGTCATTTTAATGAAATGGTCTCACGATCATTGGACCATTACTTCATAGATAACATTTGCAAACGGAAGTTCTATGTAAACCTTTTTGTTTAACTTTCAAGGGAAGTAAACTCCCGGAACTCAATTATAACAAGTAAGCAAGCAAGCAAATAGCAAACGTGGACGATATTATCAGAAAAGAATATGAAGAGCGGCTATAACGTTAATATTAAAAAATTAAAAACCCCACGAAGCAAAAGGCCTCAAAAAAAAACCAAACGCTTGGTTGGTGCTTGTGCTAAGCGGCCTAGTTAGTCGTAGCGGTCCCCCGACGCTACGATGTTTTGTTTTTTTTTTATTTTTTTATTATGCTTATTTCATGCTTTTTAAACTTATTTTATGTTGACCGTCCCACTCCTGGGCATAGCCCCCATTCCTTCTATTTTTCTCGGTGTCGCGCCTCTTCTCGCTTATTTACGAATAGCGAAGCAAAAATCCCGAGCCTTTAATGGGAAGGGAAGGAGGGGTTTCAGCTGAGGGGCTATGCCCAAGGTGAAAAGTGACAAGATTTTAAATTTCGAATCGACTAGACCTGTGGATGTTGTTTATATCCCTTCATAGACTAGAAAAGAGGTGATGATCTTCAAACGGCTGAGCAGATTTTCTCGAAACATAGCTAAGAACACTCTCGATTACAACATCTTTCAAACTAAATTAATTTTATCAAAATCGGTTTATCCGTTTAGGAGCTACAATGTCACAGACAGACACACACACGTCAAACTTATAACACCCCTCTTTTTTGGTCGGCGGTTAAAAATATCCAATCAATCGAGCAGATTGATAAAAGACCAGAGTTAAGCATACTTCCGTTTTTCAAGAATGATCGCATTCATTTTAGTATGCCTGTTCCGAAAAGACGTTATAATTCCGTCCCCAAGCAATGTTCTCCTTATTTGGAAAGGTCGAACCACTTTCCATGAGTAAAGAAAGTTGACTCTAAAAATTCCTTAATGAGTTTTATTCTATTTAACGTAGACGTCCGCCTTCTGAAATTCTGGGATATCGTAGATCGCAATCTCGTGGAATACGTTGTTAACGAAATGGCACCAAGAATCATCATGAAGTTATGCAGCAAACAACAACAGCCAAATATTCAAAGAAAACAAGAAGTATTATGACGATTCCGTTTGAATTGACTGTTCAAAACATATCGATTACGAGAATCGAGTGGTACCGGGCGGCGGCGGCGGGCCAACAAATCGTTTGTTATTGCGCACCCACTGCTGCGCTGACGCAGGACGACGATACCATGGTCATAAACTGTCAAATCAGAGTTCAGAGGTGTCCATACAATTGGCAGGCGACATAAATTACCTCATTAAAAACGTGCCCCGAGTTAGTAAACACATCTTTCTTTGTTACTTTTTAATTAGCTATTGTTCCAAGCCGATCCAATCATGTTTTTGCCGCATTCAAATGCTCACATTTTCAAGGTCGAAGCCGTTAATATAATGGAGATGTATATGAGATGCCTGTAAACATAAATAGAGTTTCTTGGAAATTCAATTAACTGTTTTATTTTGATCGCTAACTCGCGGCCCGCGCCGCCAGCGCCCGGCGCCGGCCAATGCGACGCAATTAGAAGCGAGTATTTTGCGTAAGTTTTCTGAACGTCGTGTGAGTGAATCATTGTTATAAGCATGTGACAACGCGTCACATTTTTTTTTTTTTTTGAATGGCATCTTGCAGTTCAACCTATGAGGTTGTCGTCTGCTTAACCGGACTATCCTGTGGGTGCCTTTAGAGTAAGGCCTCCAGCCAGGGCATAAAAACTTACAAACTAAGCGACTGCACGCTAAGGGCACCCCCTGTGGGGTACGAACCTCGGCTTAGGGCGTCGCTGGGGGAAGACTGCATGGGGACAGGCTGGATCTGAATGGTATCATTATTTAGGGGCTGATTTAACACTACTGGCACAGCATCGCGGGCTGGCTCGAGCGAGGGTCGGGGAGGGCATGGACCGGGACGTCGCGACGGACCTCGACGGCGAGGTCGGAAAGACGGCGGTTTGAGTCGGAACTTTTTAAGAGTGCTAGTCTCTTTGCTACTCTCCTGGAGGAGGGTGATAGCATCATCTGGAGTGACAAGGGTATGCCTAGGACGGCGTACTGTACTAATGCGCGAGGGTTCGTAACGGGCGGTCGCTGCGATCAGGGGATTACGGTGTTTAATGGCGTTATCGAAGAAACGCTTCGAAAGACGTTTCATAAACTGAAGGACGGTGGGCATTCTAAGGTCTACGTGTAGACGGTCATTACGGACATAAAAAGGGGCTCCCGTGACTCTACGTAAGAACCGGTTCTGTAAAACTTGCATCCTATGGATGTACTTAGGCTTGGTGTGAGCGTACACGACGCAAGCGTACGTCATAATGGGGCGGATCACCGCGGTATAAAGGCGCAACTTGCACTTGAGTGACAACTTGCTTTTTGCCGAAATCATGAAATGAAGCCTACCCATAGCAAACGCAGCTCGGTCGCGAGCTGCTTTGATGTGCGCCGCGAAAGACAAGTGGTTGTCAAGTATGACTCCTAAGTACTTGGCTTGCTTCTCCCAAGGGATAGGCTTACCGTACATAGTGATCGGGCTGAGCGCGGGTGGCTTAATTTTACGCTGTTTAGAGTAAAGAACTGCCTGGCTCTTGTCGGGGTTCACCTCGATTCTCCATTTCCGGAACCAAGCGCCTAAGACGTTGGCTGAGGTTTGGAGGGTGCTATAGATAGCGTCGTGACTGCGGCCAGTGTAATAAATGGCCGTGTCGTCCGCGAACAGGGCTAACTGAGCCTTCTTGCTCTTGGGGATGTCACTGGTGAACAGAGTAAAGATAAGGGGAGAGACGACGGAGCCCTGAGGGACTCCGGCTCTAATGGGGTGGGGGGAAGATAGTGCCTTCCCGATGCGATAGCGGAAGGTGCGATCCGACAGAAAGTCTCGTAAGATGAGCACGAGACGGTCCGGCACTCCCAGTTTGTACAGCTTATATAATAAGCCGTTGTGCCAGACTTTGTCGAAAGCCTTTGCTATGTCGAAGTACAACACACCCGTCATCGCTCCACGCTGGAAGCCAGCGCTCAAGTGTTCTACGATGCGATGGGCCTGTTGAATGCAGGAGTGTCCGGTCCTGAAGCCGAACTGCTCGTTGGGGATGAGACTCTTAGCCTCGGCGAAGTCTTTGAGTCGCTTATAAATAAGTCTCTCGTAGATTTTGCCGAGTGCGTTCAGGAGACTGATAGGTCTGTAGCTCGAGGGCTCAGACTTGGGTTTGCCTGGCTTGGCGAAACCGATGACAGTGGCCTCTTTCCATATTTGGGGAAAGGCGTTGTTGCTCAGGGCGCCATTGAAGATGGCCGCCATTAACACGACGAGCTGAGCGGGGAGGAGTTTTAACACCCTATTGGTGATTCCGTCGGAGCCGGGTGCTTTCCGCGGTTGAAGCTTATTAATGATGTCTTGCACTTCGTCAGCTGTGACCGAAGGCAGAGGATCATCAGGGTCTTCTACGGGAGGGAGGGCGGCTTTACGTTCGACGAATGCGTTCACCTCATCGAGATGTCGCTTGTCTACTGGTTGAGAGCTGGGGGAGCACTGGGACTCCAGGCTGTCGGCTAGGCATTCGGCCTTCTCAGAGTCGTCGAATGCGACGCTCTTATCGGGTCGGGTGAGGGGAGGCATCGAAACCTCTTCGGTGGAGCGCAACTTGCGTTGGAGCTGCCAGAAGGCTAGGTGGGTAGGCTCGAGCTCGCTAAGCGTCTTGTCCCATTGATCTGAACGATGCTCACTAGTGCGCTTCTTTACAGCACGCTGTAAATAACGCATGTGAGCTTTGTTCGCGTCGCAGGGAAAGTTGCTGTAGGCACGGATGGCCGCGTTCTTCTCGGTTATCAGTTCACGTACGTCAGCGGGTAGAATCCAGCGTTGATCGCTCATTGCTGGAACTTCCCGTGAGCAATCCTTTAGTACGGATTGCACGTGTTCTGTAAACGAGTTGATGGCGGCCGTCGTGTCTGCGACTGAGACAATGTGGTCGGGGATGGCCTCCAGGTGAGGCGACGTGGTGGATTTCAGCTTTTCGCTGACTTTCCTCCAGTCGGTTATCACTTGGGTCGGCGGGGGCTGGCTGGGGTCAGAGGGACCCGAGCGGGGAACTAAGTGCATGAGCACTGGTCGATGGTCTGAGTTAAGCTCATGTAAAGTCTCGATGGAATGCAACTTAAGGTTGACATTCTTGAGTAGCGCTATGTCGAGAACGTCCGGACGTTGGTCGGGGTCGTGGGGATAGTGAGTGTGCTCCATAGGAGCGATGGGATCGAAGTTGAGGGACTCACCCAGGTTATACACGTGACGTCCTCTGGCAGAGGTCGTCGTGCTGTTCCAGGCGGGGTGTTTGGCGTTGAGGTCGCCCGCTATGATAACGGAGTCACTCAAGCCGAAGAGGACGGCAAGGTCTTTGGTGAACAGAGTGTGCTCCTCGGACGTGCCGCCGGGAGGGATGTACGCGGAGGCAATAGTGATCGATTGATGACCGGTCATGCCTAGTCGACAAACTGAAGTCTCGAGCAAAGACTCCATGGGAGGGGGATCTAAGGGGATGCAGTGCAGTTCCTTTCTATAATAGATTAGAGTACCGCCCTTGTGGCAACGTGACCGATCGTTGCGAACTATGCGATAGTTGGCAATTCTCGGATCGCGGTGACTGGGCTTGAGGAAGGTCTCCTGTATGAGGAGGATATCAATTTGATGGTCACGGAGGAAGGTGGCGATTTCATCACGCTGGCCTCTAATGCCATTGGCATTAAAGTACCCTAATTTAAGGGATCGGGGTTTGGTACACGTTAATCTCGTATTATCCATTGAAATTAAAGATTAATGCCGCTGAAGGCTTCGCCTAACTTGATTAGGGACTTGAGGATAATTTTAAGCTTATCACCGTCTGTTTTAGCCTCCCTGAGATCTGCCGCCATGCGGTCTGCTTCGGGGGTGACTAACTTTGCTAACGTTTCTAAAGTTACGTTAGGAGAGGAGACCGCGGCCGCGGGGCCGGGAGGCGCGGGACGAGCGGGCGCCGGTGCGCTCGCTTGGGCCACGGGAGTGGGGACAGGGGCATCTAATAGCCCGGGAATGGGGCTGGACTTTGCTTTGCCGAGTGCCGGGAAGGCTCTCTGGTGGTTCAGCGAGGTCCAGGGAGAGGGCCTCTGAGGGCTGAGTCTCTCCGGCATCTGTGCAGTTGGTAGCCTCACCGATGGGCTTTCTCTCTGCTGGCGGGCGTTTGCACGCTTCGCCAGTTTAGAAGAGGAGCCTTTGGGGGCTTTCGGGCAGCCGCGGTAGTTAGCCGGGTGGCCCGACTGGCCGCAAAGCACACAGCTTGGTGGCTCCGTGCATAGCGATTTGTCTTTGGGTCGGGGGCAGTCTGCCGTACCATGGTCGCCTAGACACTTTACGCATCTGTGCGGCGCATGGCAGTTGGCTTGGCTGTGTCCGTACAGCTGGCAGCGGTGGCACTGCCCTACTACGGTTGAGCGGTAAGGCTTCTCTATTGAGATGCCTGTGAGGGAGCATACCGACTTCACTTTGAAGATCGGGTGGTGTCCTTCTACTGGGTCACAGATGACCAGTACCATATCGTACTGGTCTCCACCTCTCGCCTTATGAAGGCGGTGGACGGCTGCGACCGGGATGTCCTGGCCTTGGAGGTCGTTTAGGATGTCCTCCGTGGGGATTTCCTTCGGGATCCGCCTGATCACCACGCGGGTGGGCTTCTCCTCTGGAAACAACGCGTCACACGTAGGCGTGCGTTATTTTAGGGCCTGTGACGTCGTGCTGCGTGTTACGGCGTCACGATTTCCTGCAGTGTATCAACAAATAGCGATGTTTTTCTGTAACATTTTATGTTACTTTATGTTGTTGTTTACGCGGTGTTAGGGAGTTCGTTTCTTTCGTAGTATAACGTAGGTCTTCTAGGTATCTATGAAAGTATTTCTGAATACCCTTAAATTTTATTAAATGAAAGTAAATTCTTCTAGCTAATACAAATCTAGTCTAGGTATTTTAGTATTTTGTTCTTCAAAGGATTCTGTGTAAAAGGGGTTTTGTCCTAGTATGCATTTTATTAATCTTCTTTGACTTATTTCTTCTTATAAAGACAAAGACCTTTGTGCCTTTCGTCTGGTTCAGACATTTAAATGAATTCTCTGGACTCTATAAAAGCTAACTAGAAAGAATAGATAAGGTAAATGACCTGCTGTAGAAAAAATTAAGGCAATTTACCTGAAAATTTACTTCATCCATTTGTAAAATAATAATTCTTAATCGATGAAAATAAAATGAATGCAAAAGAATAAAATAGTAATGTAGGTACTTACGTACCTAATTCGAATAATCTAAGCTTACTTATTAAAAAAAAATAGGTATTTGACTTGGTGAAATCGGGATACGTTACAGCAAATTAAAACAAATTATCAATGACCTAACAAGTTCCGATAACTCTCAATATCAAATGTCGGAGTGTTAATCAATTAATTAATGTCAGTTTATGCTACGATTTCCTCGAAACAATCTGTCTTGGCGTCGTTCACTTGACTATTTCAAATTGCATCCTCGCTTGAATGCGCACCCTAGTGTTTTACTCATTTTGTACCTCGTTAATAGGGGCAGACCCATATTAGGTAAGTATGGGGTTGTTACAACGTTATTACTCGGCTATTAAGGTAGGTTTTGCATCGTTTGTCAACGGCTTTTTACTGGTCTTCATGGTGTTGTCTAGATTTGATTGTAGAGTGGATCCTCTTGTTTGTATCGGTCAGGTCAAAGGCCTATTGTATTGTATAACGCGTATTTTGCGTACGGGTGGGAAAATCATAACGCCTCGGTGTTACTGACGATCTCGCGGAGAGTAGGTATCTGGGTTATCGAAGTACTCTGGCCTGTATGAGAACACCTCTGGGCAGTGTAGAACACGTGGGTGTTGCTGTCTCATCTTCCTCCATACAGGCTCGGCGCAGTTGGTTGCCGCTGACTCGTTTGGTTTATGTATTCTATTCTTTGCTGTGACTCCTATGACAAAGAGACCGTCATCATCTGCCTAGCCTTTTCCCAAACTATCTTGGGGTCGGGTTCCAGTCTAACCGGATGCAGCTGAGTACCAGTATTTTACATGAAGCGACTGCCTTTCTGACCTCCACAACCCAGTAACTCGGTAATACGATACCTACCCCTTGGTAAGACTGGATGCCAGACTTAGCTTCTGACTACTCGTAACGACTGCCAAAGATCTACAAATGACAGCCCTCAACGGCTTAACGTGCTTTCCGAGGCACGGAGGAAACTCGGTATGTAATTAAGGTCACCAATCCATGGACCAACCTCGGCAAACACGGTTTAACTTTAAAGATCGACCCGTGCGGCTGTAATTATTTAGCCACAAGCTCCTCCTATGACAAAGAGACCGTGTTTATTAAATTAATAGTATAGCCGGGTTATCTTGAGGGTGCGGTTAAGTAGGTAAAAGAAATATGAAGGTGTTCCCTAGCGAGTGATTCTACTGCCAGTTGCAGAATTATATAGGTATCTAGGTATTATCTGTTGCGATTCCTTTTAAAAATAAAGTGCGTACGTGCTTCGGGACATTATTAAGAAAAATTCTAAACCAGAGTTGATCAAAGCGCTTCCTCGAAATTCCAAGTGGATTTTCTAGGAATATTTAAAGCCGAATACTGCGAGGTAGACAAGGTTTCAGCGGAGCATGAATATCAAACAAAGTAACTTAACTACAAGCTCTCAGGAATACTCCGAATTATGACAACTTGAGAAAGCGGGCAGAGCATTCTTAGAGCCAAGCGAAATAGCGGGATGGAATTAGGATAGCGTAAAGCCGAGTCTATCGTGCCCACAGACTTCTTTTCACGTAAACTGTAGCACAGTTGATGTTAATATTTTCAAGGAGTTTAAGTAAAACAAAGGTTGACTGGTAGAGAATGCCTTGTGGCATTAAGTCCGCTTATGTACCACTATTGTACATCAAGTTTAAATAAATAAATAAAACATTTTTTTTTATGTTTTAGTTGTAGTATCAAAAATTAATTGCGGCGACGGCCCTCTAGAGAAACTCTAAAGCACTGGCTTTAGAGTTTCTTGTTTTCAAACCCAATAAATCCGTCGGTACCTTCTCAGAAGTTTTAGGGGATGAATTTCCAAAAACCAATTAAATACAACTAAGTTTGCATAAAAACAAAAGTAAATTTTGAAGCACGTCATATTTTTGGGTTTTTAGTCTGAAATTCAGACTCTGAATGGCCCAACCGAATGGCCCATGGGCTATTCGACTAAACAAAAATCGTCTACGTTCCAGGACCGGTGGGTACCTTAGTACATTCGTTCCAAATAAATTGCGATTCTGCCATATTATTACTTTTAAAAAAAATTGGATCTAAAATATCATACATTAAAACTGATGGGGTGACCATTCACAACATCTGTTGTGGCACATATAACGCGTTAATAGAGTAAATTCTTTGCATTTAAGAATCACACGTTACACAAAAAAAGGGGTCCGTGCCAGCCAAACGTAAGCCAGCACAGCCTTCTTCAAAAGTACAGAGGAACTTTGAGAAAGAAACAGGTAGGTACATATACTCCTAGAGGCGAGTACATTGCACTGGTGCACACCTAAAACGCAGATTCTGGGGGGCTTTGCAAGGCTAACGTACAGTATTTTACCCCTTAAGGAGATGAGTTCTCTATAATCGCTATTTTATTAATATTGCTTTCTGATTTATTGAACTCTTGCGCGAAATTCATGTTTCTGGAACTTGTTTAGGGTGTACATTCCTTTGTCCATTTATAAAAAAAAACTTGTACAGTTGTACCATACATGCCCATCTTTAGAAGCGGAAGTACGTAATAAGCTGACAAGCGCATGCTTATTTACAGTTATGAGTATTACTATACGGAACACGTCAGTTACACGTGGTTCCTTCTTCCGACCCTACGTCTTTAATATTCATTGGGGCCCGTTAATTTTCTGTAGTAAGCAGAGGCTCTTAATATACGAAGTAGAGGAACTGTACTGAATGATCGTAGGATGCATACGCACGGCGATAAATCGAGCTATAAAAAAACTTGAGAGGTGTCAAGGGACACCCGGATGGAACGAAGTTATTTAATTAAATTAAATTAATTAAATTATAATATGCGAAATAGAAAGACGAAACGAAAATAACTGGCTTGCTTTCTATGAGAGAGAGAGAGAGAGAGAGAGACAGAGAAACACGGGCACGCCGCACGGCTTACAACTATAGCAAAAAGTGTCGTTACAACTTTTGGTCTTAATTTTTTCCAACTAGCCCCCTTTCGCAACGCGCGATAAGGAACTTCGTTCCAAAAACAGTTTTTGCGGATCTTACTTGGTACAGGAAATCTATCTAAAGCGAGGCCATTTTATACTGGTAATTTACCGCTTGACGTGTCGCAGTGTGCACTATACATGAGACTGCAATCTCGATCTCGAATCTTGTAAGATCTCAACGTTTATTTTTTCGTGTATAAAAGCAGTAAAAGCATATACCTAAGTACACGGATAGAGACCCTTTTATAACAACTTCCTAATTATTTTATCACAGATTCAAAGTCAGGGTGTAAATCGCCTTGAGTTTCACCCAGATGCCGCAAGCTCCAGGCGATTGGTTATTCAGCCAAAAGTAGCAATGTACATACCTAACATAACATCACGCCTGTAATCCCCAAAGTTTTTGAGCTATTAATTTATCCCCATCTGTACAGCCACATGAAAAACCTCATTGTAGGCAATCAGCATGGCTTTTTTCAAGGAAGATCAACTCATTCAAATCTAGTAGCTTTTACAGAAAATGTGATAGAATATGTAGACCAACGGATTCAGGTTGACGCAGTGTACACTGATTTTAGTAAAGCGTTCGACAGAGTAGACCATCAACTAATAATACAGAAACTTGAGAACCTCGGAATCCACGGTCCTCTCTTGCTATGGTTTCAGTCATACCTTAGAGATCGTATGTCATACGTGGTTTTAAACGGGACCCGATCTGAGGATTTTCATGTGACGTCTGGGGTACCCCAAGGCTCCCACCTAGGGCCATTGCTTTTTAATATTTTTATAAACACCATAGTCCTCTGTTTCCATCACGCAGCATGTTATCTATTTGCTGACGATCTCAAATTGACTCTGCCTATAAAAGGAATGCAAGATGTTTATTTACTACAGGCTGACTTAGACAGATTAGTTGAGTGGTGCCAAAAACATAAAATGAGTTTAAACTTTGAAAAATGTTTTCATATAAAATTTTGTCGCAATAAAAACGTTTATAACACGGAATACTCAATTTTGGGCAACACTCTTAAAGAAGTGAATAGTATCCGGGACCTGGGAATCTTGATAGACAGCAAATTGACATACAATAACCATATTGACAAAATAATTGCCAACGCAAACAAAATGCTAGGTTTTGTATTAAGAACCTCAAAACCGTTCGGCAACGCTAACACTAAAATTATTCTATATGAGACGTTGGTTCGCAGTGGTCTGGAATACTGTTCACAGGTGTGGTCACCTCATTATAACGTCCATAAGCAGCGTATTGAGCGTGTCCAAAGGAGGTTCTTGTATCATTTATCATCACAAAATAAAACCGCGCAACAACTCAAATCTTACAAGGACCGCGTTCATCATTTTAAACTACACAGTCTCACCAATCGCAGAAAAGTACTAGATCTATGTTTCCTTCACAAATTAATGACTTCTAAAATAAATACTGACCTTCTGTCAAAAATTGCAATAAATGTTCCCAGCAGGTTACCCCGGTCACATACCTACAATTTATTCAGACAATCTATGCACAAAACCAACTTAGGTGACAACTCCCCCCTTACAAGAGCAACTAAATTGTATAACGCTGTATGGCGCAAAGCTGAACTCGATATCAATCAATCACGACAGCCTTAAAATGTTTAAAAGGAAATTATATAAGCACTTCCGGTTAGAGAACACTTGAATTATCATTCCAATAATTTAATCTAATTAATTTAATAAAATACCATCATCTTTTTATCTAATTTAATTTATATTCTATTTTTATTTTAATCTCTAATTTAATTTAATTTGTCTGTATATTTTAAAATATGTTATTGTTATCATTAATTGCACGATTGTATGTATTCCCAATTTTAATTTAATTTAATAGCATGTGTACTCGATAATGGGTAAGATGTGGTTACCTGTAATTGAGTATGCGTTACATGACCATATATTGTTCTAGATTTAATTTTATATAAGAAATTGTAACAAAAACTCGTTGGTAATCCAAAATAAATAAATAAATAAATAAATAAGGGCTAGGCAGAAGTGTAACAAAAGTCAGCTCACACCGAGACGCGACGCTGCGCGCACATTTTAAAGAGCGATTCAAAATGTAACTTTATTTTCTACACGAAAAGATACACATTTCCTTGTGAGAATACGTTGCGCCACGCAGCGCTGCGCCGCGTGACGCCCGTAACGAAATATGTATCCTTTCGTGTAGAAAATAAAGTTATATTTTTAATCGCTCTTTAAAAGTGTGCGCGCAGCGTCGCGTCGCGTCGCGTCTCGGTGTGAACTGACCCTAATAGGACATCCACATTTCGCCAGTTATGTTTTAGTCCCACATGATGGGGCGAGACTATTGCCTATAACCGGGCACAAATAAAGGCTGCTACTGAGAAATTTCTGATTACAATTTGCCCGACCCGGGATTAGAACCCGCTCAGCAGTCGCGATTGCGAGAACTAGACCTACTTATACTAGCTCAACGCCATCCAATTCCATGTAAAAATATTAAACGGTTCATCCTTTTTTTCATTCTTTCTGCGTCAAATAGTCCGCCCAGCTGCCAACCGTGTCCGCCTCTCTAAAGTAAATTACGCGTAACACAAAATTCACTAGAAATATTCGGATGGGCGCACAGTCGCACACCCTCGACTGACGCGGCTGTTACTTCGAAAGCTGTCGTGTCGTGTATTTGGGACGCACTTCCTACAATTTGCCGTGGGAAGGTGCTCTTACCGACGGATGTGACTTGAGTGTGGCAGGGGCTGACAACATTTTTGTGCTACGAGGATATTTTGGCGTTATAGTGACGTTCACAGGGGGCCGCAACACTGCTCACCAGTTGTGAAGTAACAACTTCACAACTGGTGAGCAGTTCATAATTCAATATATTTCACAAAACATTGTGAAATATATTGAAATTTGAAAACAGAAACAAGATGGCGGTGTTAGTTCCGATTTTGGTCACGAGCCAAAGATACTACTAACACTATAGTTTCGTTCAATGTATTTATATTAATTCTAAGTATCCGACATACTTTTCATTTCAAAACTAAATGACTTATTTAATAAAAATAAGGCCCATGGATGAAACATAAAACAAAATTGAAATAGGTAAAGTATTTCCAAAGTAGGTACCTACCTAATCGTAATCTTTCGATTTACTCAAATTTAGCCCGAGATAGTTGTTCCAACCCAAAGCTATGATTTATTCTTGACGACTTCCAATAGGAGTTATAACTTTTCATTTTTAAAACTAGAAGTTTAGCAAATTCATTCATCCATATCCAAACTGTTTCACACTCCTGTGTGTGGGGTGCGTGCTGAGTGCGAAGCGACCTCCGCACCGCGCACAGTCGCAACGGTTCTGTGTAAGCGCGCCGGATGCGGGCAATCGCGGCAATTTGCTGCGTTTCGTTTGCACGCCCCTTGCCCAACTGCTCCGTCTGTAAACAGCCTTAACTGATTGCCTACGTACATTACACACTTTACGCAGCTTTGTTACGTGGAAAGACTTAGAAAGTAGCAATTTGGGTAGTTATGATGTCAAGCAGGCAATCTACCTGGTAATCAATGCTAAGTTAAATACTTTAATGCTCTACTGAACATTTTAAGACTCTTTTAATAGGAGCTTTTAATAGCATATTGAATGAGAATTGTGATTTGCACGAGTATAGTATGACCACTTTTAACCGTGCAGATCAAGGTGGCACTGCTTGTCAAGCTAAAATGCATTGATATGGCAAACTTGATTAATTTATAAATTTTGGTTCTGATTTTTCCCGCCTACACGGATTCAACTGGTTGAAGTGTCCTAATGTGGAAAACCTGCCAAAGCCACACGGAATGACGATAGCTAAGTCCTGATCGAACTCTGTTATGGTATGAATATCCTACTCGTTGATCTGACCAATGAGGCAATACGTACAGCCATACTTGGATCTCGCTATACTAGCGCCATTAGTTTCACAGTTTTTTATCCTCTTATTGTTTGTAAAGCACTTTGAACCTCTTCTTCAAACTTCAATTTACTAAAAATAAAAATAAAACTAGAATTCAAAAACATTCCACCCTCTGACATAATAAGGCGGAGCTCATTTTTTATAAAAAAAAATATACAAGACACTCAAAAGAAAATATTTAAAAAAAAAACTTTGAAACTGCACAATTTCGGTACAAAATTACTGAGTGAAAAAAGTTGCGTTCGCCTAGATACTACCCTCGTGGTGCTAAAAGCTTGCGGAATTTTTAAATAAACTGAAAATTGCTTGCTGCGGTGGCTGCTGTGGACCCTGTTGCGGTGGGAGCTGTGGGTCATGCTGCGGTGGGGGCTGTGGGTCATGCTGTGGACCCTGTCGTGGACCGTGTAACCCTGTTTGCGGACCTTGCTGGCCCAGAACTTTGATACCCTGCAGTAAACCCACCTGTGGCTGCTGTGGACCCTGCGGTCCATGCTGTGGCCCTTGCTGCGGTCCTTGTGGCCCGTGCAGTCGTAACCCGTGCGGACCGTGCTGTTAGTGCTCGTGCGGACAAGCTCATAGATGTATCTACAAGAGCTGGTCCATATTGTCCTGTACTGTACGCAAATTTATTCTCCTTGGGTTGTTAACTGACCAATCCAGTGGTGGATGGTGTGGACTCTGTGGGCAATTCTGTTGGACATGCTGTGGCCCGTGCAGTGAGATCCGTGCTGATCGCGCCAGATCCCTTACATGTCGTACAAGCTCAAATTTTGAATTCTACAAGTGGTGATGTACAAGACTGGCTGTACCCGTAATGTCCTGTGCTGTTTAAAAAGGCCGCAGATTCACCTGTGCTCGGGTTGTTAACTGACCAACCCTGAGGTCCAGGGTAAGCGCGCCACGTGGTTGTCGCTGTTTTTTGTCTAATCGAAATTGAACTGTGATAAAAATAATAAAAAAAAGGACTGCGTTCTTCACCGGCCGATTGGTCGGCCGGGACGCAGTAGAAATAACAATAAATTCTTGTGAAAAAATATATTATTCTGATACATGAAACTTGAATGAATTCATTTTTAGGAGTGTATTCCCGATATTCCCACTGCGATATCACCACCTGTGGAGACAACGGGAAATCGTAAATAATCGTAAGTCGTTTCGTTATCCCCACTATCCCGCCCCACTGGTGGTAGGGTAGAAGAGTCAACCAGAAGGATTAGGAAATTACCAATGACACGTGGGAGACGAGAAGAAAGGATAACAGGGGTACAAGAGTGTTACACTACCAGGAGGCCAGAATCATAAAGAAGTGTTACCTTCATTGCATGCTGAATGATAATCGAAATATATGTGTAGTAAAAAAAATGTTTCTTTGAGAAGGTTATTTGTTATCATGCTGTTATCAGGAGTATAATCACGTGTTTAAGTATCGGTCACTAATTACCAGTCAAATTAAGTTGTATGACAGATTCCTAGTTTAGTGGACCCACTGGTGGGGACAGCGGAACGATTTTTTACTATTATTTTACTAAATAAAGTATGTGCATTACTTTGGAAGTAATACACGTACTTTGTATCCATTTGGAAGCCGACCCCGACCGGCCGACCGATCTCCCATCATCCATCATCTACGTCTTCTATTCGTGTGGGTCAGAGTGACGGGTGTATTGTTTCAGAAATAAACGCACGCACGATACAGGAGAGAAAATCCTAGTGGGGCAACGTTTATTATTTTTTAAATAAAAAAAAAGTGAAGCGGAGAGGAGACGTGCGATAATCAACCATAGACATTCTTTGCGTTTTGGAATAGCCATTTTAGACAGTCAGATTAAGTAGGACAATGTCTGGTTTTGTGACCGATTTATAACAAAAGATCAGCCTCTACTTAGAATATGAAACACAAACTTTAGACTACCCTAAAGTAACCAGCGAAATAATAATTGTATGTACCTCCTACTGTATATAGGTACTATAAGTACTTTGTGATGTATCTCCCTGGCCGCCTACCCTTCCAGGAAACAGCCAATTCAATCAGAATTTCACGTTAACTTCGTTTTCTTGGAAAGCGAAAAATATGGAAATTTTTAAAGAGAATTTGGGCAGAGCTTAGGTATAAATCGATTTTGGGCTTCTAATTCGCAGAACTCATCGTGAAACGAGGACAGTGGGAACAGCGGGATTACACCGTATTTCCCAAAACTTCTTCAACGTTTTTTTCGATTATTCCCATTAGTCCCCTCTAGCCCTGTCCTCCGGGGTGACAGCTGGGAAGTGTCTTCCCAGTTGTCACCGGGGTGACAATATTTTGTGCCGTTCCAATTTCCTTTGTGAAGCTAACTCTTGTTTACTGTACTAGGTATTATATTCCAGCTAAAAGTGTAGGTGCGAAAACGTTTTTACAGCAGATACCTTTATTTAATTCATCATCTGCCTAGCCTCTTCCCAACAACTGTGTTTCCAGTCTAACCGGATGCAGCTGAGTACTAGTATTTAACATATAGAGAATGCCTATCCGACCTCCAGAACCCAGTAAGTACAAGGTAATACGACACCCCTTAGGTTAGTCTGGTTGTCAGACTTTCGGGCCACTGACTACATGTAACGAACGACTGTCAAAGATTACAGCCGACAGCCGGCTTAATGTGCTTCGCAGGAAACTCGGTATGTAACGGGTGCTCACCCGCATCCACGGACCAACTTTGGTAAGCAAAGCACGGCTTAACATAAATATCGACCTGAGCGATTGTACCTTAAGCTTCTTGCAATCATATAACTAACTCGCTAGTCTAGCTGCTGTAACGCATCCACTCTCTCCTCCCGACTACGTTCGCCGATATAATTTCGTTGAAGGTAAATCAATTTCCTAGAAAGGCTCAGTTCTACGTAAAGAGATCGCTGGGGCATGCACGAGAGAATGCCTAGCAACGGGCTCCCAATCTATACTTTTAAAGGTGAAGAGTTTGTTTGTAAGGTTGGTTGAACGCGCTAATCTCAGGTACTTACTGGTTTGAATTGAAAAATTCTTATAGTGTTGGATAGCCCATTTATTGAGGCAGGGTATACGTATCATCACGCTACAACTAGTAGAAGCGGCGCATCAATGAAACATGTAGCAAAAACGGGGACAATTTCGCGTTGAGGGTCAGCTAGTTCACTGATTATGAACGATTAGCTTTTGACCGCGGCTTCGATCGCATTAATTTAGAATTTGGCAATCAATTCGGGTTGTACTCTGCAAGACACGTGGCGCCATCTATTATCATTAGAACGTTATTGTTGTTTTCCTCGGGAACAGTCAAGGAACAGTATTTTTTTCGGGATGAAAGGTCCGTTACTGTACTTAGGCAAAGTATTAGCAAAATTACGTGATGATTGACTAGGTGGGTTTGGCATGAAAAGGTAACAAACTTACTTTCGCATTTATAATTTTAGTTAGAATAATAACTACTGGCAAAACCGCCCTTTCATTCATTTTCTAATTATCGAAATTCTCTAATCTAACAACACATTGCAGCCGGCGCTGGACGCAGCGCTTCATATTACCCGCTTTTATTGTACGATGGTATTTTACGCAATGTTCAAACGCGGATGATGTAAGCGGATTATGAAATGCCCTAATCTACGTGTGCTTTTGCAGTACATAATTACTGGTCTACAATAGGGATGATGACTGGGTAAAGAAAACAAAATTCTATTTTGTCCGTCAATCAGGTAATACAAAAATATTAGATACGTATTTTTTGTTTTATCAATTTAACAAATAAATACTTAGGCAGAACGCATTAAAGTTGGAGAGTGGGGGCTCACTACGTCACAACTAGGTATAAAATGTACGGAGCCGTGACGTCATGCGCCATTTCAAATCAAAATATCTCCGTAATTTTAAGAGTACGTGAAAAAAGAAAAAATACGTGTCAAATACTTTTTAATAATCTACCCGATAGACAAATAAAAAAAAATGAGTCTCCATCCCTATTCTACATATCTATTTTCGTGAGACTAGATTAAAGGAAGATTACAGCCATTACTGGGAATATTTATTGAAAGTGGCGGCGGTGATTGAAAAGTTGTGTGGTAATTGGTTGGCTTGGTATGGGCATGTGATGCGGAGGAATGAGGAAAGTGGTGAGGAATGTTTTCAGTATATATATAATAGATGGGTATGAAGAAGAAGAAGTAAGGTAAGAGTATAGGAAGGCCAAAGAAACTATGGATGGACTGTGTGAAGGATGATATGTCAAGAAAGGAGGTGTCTGATGAGATGACAAGTAATTAGAAAAGTATGGAAGAAGACATGCTGCGCCGACCCCAATTAAATTGGTATAAGGGAAAGAGCATGATGATACTGGGAATATTTTTAGTTCGTCGTAACTCTCGACACGAAAGAAGTAGAAATCGCTGCTCCATCTTTGATTATGAAAGCAAAATATGAAGTTGGTAACTTCCCGATCATTTTAGTATTTCAGCTGATCATACTCAAGATTTAACAGAAATACACTTAAAATATATTATTATTTCCAAGGTCCCAGGAATATAGACCATTAAAATATCTAACGTAATAAATAATGCAAACTGCAATAGCGTTTATCGGAGCTCAAGAACTCATCGCACTTCATTGCTCGTGTTCGTATATTATCGTCGTAATCTAGAGCAAATCGTATGGGTAACTACTGAACAAGGTGTCCGGAATTGGTGCCTAGGTCGGGCATTGATATTAAGGGTTGTTTCCGTTTGGTCAGCTTTTCGTTTCGGCAATTTTTGTTTCGACAGCGTTGTTATCTCCTGTTTTTGATACATTTTGTATGGCATACCAGAACCTACTAAAACGTTTATAATTAAACTGGAGTCGGATGCGATGTCATATTTTAGAAACGTAAGTTAGCTTTAGAAAAAAAAACCACCTGATCAACGCAACATTTTATTGATCCGGACGAAAGTCGACAGAGTTCACAACAATTGTAACAAAATTCCAGGGCCAGACTAACCGCAGCAGGGGCCGCAACATGACGCACAAAGGCCGCTGGTGCAGCCGCCGATGCAGCCGTGACCGCAGCTGAAGTATGAACCCGCCATGCCGGGTCTGGCACTGCAAGAGACATATTTTAAATGATACTGCTGTGTCGTTATATTGCAGCAGTGAGAGCGAATACTTTGACGTGAGAATAAGTGGTGGTTTCGATTGCGACCGTAATACAAATAAATACTCGGTAAAATATTTGTAGTCTTGTGAGTAATTGTGGACCTCCCACAGTGCCTCATATTTTTGTCTTCTTATTAGCCCTTTGCCCGCAGGCCCGTATTGACCGATACTCAAACTGATCTCACCTTGTGCTTAGATTTATTGTAGAACCGATTGACTGGTTGAATTAAGATTTAAGTACGTATAGAGTTTAAACTAAGAGTCATTGTACGATATGGGCCTTAATCTTTGATATAAAGAGATCATAGTCTATTGTTATTATCCAGTAGGTTGTTGAATACCTGAGCTATGGAGATTTTTTTCTCGATTTTAAAGCCAAATCACAATCAACCTATTCACGACGTCTAATATAATATTATGAGTATGCTCACCCGTGTAAACATCCCCTCGTTCCGCAGCAAGGAGCGCAGCAGCATGCACCACATGAATGGACGCAGCAGGGGCCAGAGCCGCAGTCAATCCGGCGGCCGCAGGGGCCCCCACAGCACGGTCCAGCCATCGGGCCCTGGCAACCTACGCAGCAGTTACGGACAGGCATTACGAAGTTTTATCTGGAACAACACACGAACAATAATAATAAGTTAGTAAGTAGGTATACTCGCACAATGGCTTGACAGTAGCAGCAAGGTAGTTTTGTATGGTGAATGAGTTTACAGCATGATTCTTCCTCGTCGTCGTTTCATTAATGCTGAAAACCGCGGCCACATAAGACGCATCAAGATACGGCTTCGCATCAGTAATGTCTCAGACTTTGCGCTTGTCTTCTTCAGGTCACGGTCATCAGCCAGAGGTCCCAAAAACATTCAAACTAATTTTAGTCATCGTAGCCTATGGATCGTAACTAAGCACTATTACTTGAGTTATCCATTAAAATGTTACGAATACTTACAATGTTGATACAAAAATATAAATATATTTTTTTTTGATGATTTTTGATGCTGATCACAGCAGATTTTTTTGTAAAATGATGTAAAATAACTTTGAATTTGGAATTTCAAAAGTAGACCATAACGCTTCCTTCTAGAAATAAAAAAAACTCCTTGGCTGTTTTTTCTTTCATCATCTTCATTCACCTGCCCTACCCCAATCATAATTTAATTTAATCGGTCTTCTCAGATGTCTTCTTCTTTCATAGTTCTCTATTAATAGTCATCTCATGAGTCACCCACCCCATTTCTAGCCATAACACCTTATTTTATCCCTTTCTTACTTTACTTATTTTTCTGTCGACCGATTACAAAAGCATAAAACCAGGAAATAGGAAAACGGGGAAAATGTAGTAGTTAGTACTTAAACCATACTAAACTATATTTGGAAACTCTGTTTCTGTGAAATCCGCTTAGACCATTAAAAAAAAACCTAAAAATCGTAAAGATCTACCTTTTTTTGTATTAATGCTGGTAATTATGTGTTAAATTCAGCTTTTCCAGCTTAAAGAAATTAGTCGAAACATGACTTATTTCAGGAATGAGAATAATTTTATTTCTATCAAAACATTGACCATGAAATGAGGAAGACTTTTAGGCATTGTAGATTGCGCGACCATAGCTAGGCGACAATCAAACCATTGAGTTCAAGCTATCCTGTAATAATTTTTTTTATTACATAACCAGATTTTTAACCAATTACGATGCTTGGAACCAGCTATGCTAGCGCCATTAGTTTCGTAGACTTGGTCATCACCATTCTCTGAATTTGTATAACCATAGAGTTTCTATACAAACGAGTTACGATTGCATCTGGCTGCTAGAAATCATAAACTTCTCAGACTTGCTCGCTGTTGAAATAAAAATAAACAAACATACGTCAAAATTAACTAAATCAAGCCACACTATTTTGGTTTATTATAAAACCTAATAAAATTACAAAAAACAGCAAAAATTTACAAAAGTATTAAAAATTACGTTTTCTAAACATATTTTTTGAAACTTTTACATCATGTGTTGCGGAGGTTGTGGGTGTTGCGGCGGCTGCTGCGGTGGATGTTGTGGGGGATGCTGCGGGGGCTGCTGTGGCTACTGCGGTGGGGGCCCCTGTTGCTGCTGCACTCCCTGCAACTGCCAAGTGTCCGGACTCAAGTACCCGGCCCCGTTCTGCGGCCCCTGTGGCGGCGTATGCAGAGGCCCGTGCGGCCGGCCCTTCGGCACCTACAGCTGGAGATACAGGCCTTGCTGCTGCCCTTAATGCTTCACAAAAGTGGTGTCCCAAATTTCCAGTCTGTTAATAAAAATGTCTGTTTTACACTACGTCTTTTTATAGTTCGTTATGTTACTCCGCATTAGGTTCTCAATCGATCTTGAGTATCAGTAGAGAAGGCAACTTTTTTTGTCAGCTTGCTCTGTCCTACTGTTTGGAAAAGGCCTCCCCATGTTTTGTTTTTTTCCAATTGTCCTTAACATTTGCCTTCTCAGACCAATTCGTTAAGAATGAGTCCAGACCACGCCAGCATTTCTTGATCCTGCGTCTGGTATGACGGCCGTCTTCAGCCACTGTGTGACTGAGAAGGCTACTAGGTACCATTAATTTAAACAATAGCCTCATAATATGTTTATAAATAAATCATGCAAATCTGAAGACTTGATATTAATGGTGTTTGACAGCTACCAAGTCGTTTTGTTATCATGAGAATAATTGTTTTGTTATATGACAAAATAATACTTTCTGGCAATCGATGCCTGAAGAAGGTGTTCGAATTTTTCATTAAACGATAGTCTGTTTAAGTGGCGAAATTTGGATTTCAGAGTGTTATGTTGGATGTTTGTAATGAAAGATACCGTTGGGTATACTTGATTTATTATCACAGGACACAGGTTACATTATGTATTTAGACAGTGCGTAGTGTCACAGACGGGTTGAGACCAAGTTATCTAGACACAAATTACAATATTTAGGTTCACTTAACCTAAAATCGGAATGGATTTTTCACCAAATCCTTTGACATTTATCCAACGTTTGACAAGTGACATTTGAGACTGATTATTATTTCGTCTGACATAATTGAAAATTTGTTTTGACATGACATTGACATTTGCACCTGAATCTATGATGCATTTAATTTGTTTATTCCATAATGACAAGTTTCCCATGACTGATGCTTTAAATTATTACTTTCTAAAGAGTTGACAATGTTTACTTTTTTATCTGAGTTTATACCTAATGATCCTTTGTTTGACTGCGAATACTGACTGCTGATTTTATGACGATGATACTGTGTGTTATTGTGAAATCCCTCAGACTTGTGACCATTCCCATCATTGAGATGTGAATATGGACACTGACATTTATTATTTTGACTATTTGAGTGGACTTTCGACTGGTTCTTCGACCTATGACTACAATCATCATTGAGATATTGCTTACAACTCTCTGACATATCACTGCTTTCAACACAGAGATATTTGACTGGTACTTTGACCTATGACTGTAATCATTTGAGATGTTGCTTCCAACTCTCTGACATATCACTGCTTTCAACACAGAGATATTTGACTTGATGATTGACACACACAATATAAATGGGGTATTAGACTTGATTTATTTAGACCTTGACTCGGATCACTCAGATACTATGTGACTGCTATTATTACATTATTGGGATATGACGTTGACTGTTTGCGATACTACTGTGATCACTTTATGACATGACTTTGACGGTGATAGACTTTGTATTGATCCTATGATAACTTGACTCGACTGTGATAGACTTAGTATTGATCGTGTGATAACTTGGTCTCAATACGTCTACACATATATGACTTGAGTTTGGACTGTGAATACGTCTACACATATATGACTTGACTTTGACTTTGAATAACTTTGTGACGGTGTGACTTTGACTGACTGTGCAACATTCCAACAAAATATTCTTGACTACAGTTAACTGAATCACACAATTGCAACTGACTGACTACATACAGACGTTAACAAAACTACATCTATACATCTTACAACTATTATAATATATGATGTTTGTTACAAAATCACGCCGGAACGGCTGAACGGATCTGGATGAAATTTTGCATTGATTATAATCCGGAATAGCACATAGGATACCTTTTTTTCTCACACTGACATATAAAAAATTCTAGCTAACGAAGTCGCGGGTAACAGCTAGTAGCAGTATACGAGTAATTATGTGACAAGTCTTTCAGGAATCTTCGAACGAACCTTGTAAATAAAATAGTGAGTGGAGGCCCTCCGCGCGGAAGAAGTGAAACTTTGTAATACTACACGCATGCGTTCGAGTGCCACGCATTCACTTTCGTTATTTTATTGAGCTTCTAAATTATATTTTATTGTTTTATTGTTGAACACTTTTTATTACATACGTTTATCGAGGTTATTCTACTCATGGAAATTGAGCGAAGGCTGGTCACACCGAAGAGTCGAATGCATGACTGTTTGCACGCCGTCTTGCGTACCTAGTAGAACTACGTAGTTACAAATATAAGAAGTTTCACTTCAATAAATACGTTATCTACCTTGTCTCTGTGGGAGTTTTATTTGAAAACAAATGAGAGCCTAAATTCCAAAAAATCCTTCAACTAAAAAAAAAAAAAAAACTTTATTAAATTTTATATAATTCGAACTATACCTCCAGTCTAGTTATCATTCCAAATATTCCGGTCATGTCGCCAATTTTAGTGGAGACTAGGAGAAGAGACAGGAAGAAAGTTCAGTAGCAGCCACAAGTTGATGAAAAGATAGGAAAATAAGGGTGACTATTTATCGAACACTTGTGTTACATGAAGTAAGTATATTCCGTCTATCGTATCTAATTTGGATAGGCCTTTTTTAGGCGGCGTTGCCACTCACATTTGCCTTTATACTTTTGTTAGTCGCCTTTTAATCATCCTCTAAACATGACAATTGCAAAATTTCTTATTTTTTGTAAAAAAGCAACGAAATAATTTATTCACAAGATCTCACGATATCTGTCCATTTGCATGTATGCTTTTGATTTGATCACGGTATGGGTGTGGTGCTCTTGCGTTTGTGGAATTGGTGGACTGCTTTTCATTATCATAAACCAGCGTACGATTTAAGACTCAGGCGTTGAAGTAAAGTTAGAAGCATACACACCACTGTCAGTTCTGTCAGTAATCTTTAAATTAGCGTTAGGATCCCTTACGTTATGAATACAATTCGGAGATAGCATACTTTAAAAACATGAGTAGGGAGTCTATCAATAAATGAAGAAGAAGAAGAATAAATGATGGGTAGGTACTGTATATAGCTGTGAATGAACGTAACACCTACAATATCTTTGAGCGTCAGGCGTCAAGGTGCGCGAGAACGGAAGTGCGGTCATTTTGTTGAACGTCCACATCAGATAATGTCGGCCGGAAGTTCCGAGCGATGTACCCGCGATAAAACATATTTAGTCACTCGACTTCTCTTTAATGGATTTCGCGTGTATTTAACAGTCATTACGCATTAAATGTTTTTTACGTAGAAATCGTAAAGTTAGTTCTTGGATGTCGAAAACTCATAAAAATAAAGTATTCCCGTGATTATGATCACGTAAAGTAAAACGTTATGAGCTTCGTCTGATATCGACTCAATCATTCAAAGAATTAATTCTCAGAGATTATTCGAGTTTTCAGAATCGATAAATATGATGCCGATGCCGCAGCATCCGTCGTGATGGACTTATATGTTGTCTGAAGTTTACTACATCATGCGAACCCACGGCCTAGGTTTATGCAGATGCTTGTATACAGGGTGTAACGGAAAGGGTATATACATCCTTAAGGGTGTGCTACAGACCATCAAACTGAACATGTTTCTCAACATAAAAAAAGTTTTGCAGCAAAAAAAAAATTCAGCTGCCTATACATTTGGGTCGAATAGGTATTGTAATTTTCTATAGGGCAGCAGATATTTTTTTTGCTGAAAAACATGTTTTATGATGAGAATCATGTTCAGTTTGATGGTCTGTAGCACACCCTTAAGGATGTATATACCCTTTCCGTTACACCCTGTATATACCGGGTGGAATGGGCGACACCGACACTAAAAGGGTTTCACGTATTCAGTAGGTACATAAAAAAAACATGTTATTGTTTCTCATACAATAGGCGATGATCACATTTTTTTTTTCTTTGTCCGTTGGATAGATTATTAATAGTAGATTATGCACCAAGGGGATAAAGTAGTGTCTTATGTAGCGGGCGCCGTATTGAATCCCGAGCAAAACGAAGTGGGGAATAAAGATCAGAATCCTGAGTGCAGCGTGGGAATCAAGGTCGCCTAAGACGAAGGCACCTTTATCCCCGAGGTGAATACTCTACTTTTCACAGTTTTCACACCATCTACGAGAGAATAAAAGCAGTAGTACTAGAATCAAGTATTCCGGAGTCAAATCACTATCGTCACTCAAAATTTTTGTGAGAATTTGCAATATTTTAAGTAATTTGTTGTTTATCAATGAACAAAGCAAAGCAATTTCCAGTATTCGCGCCTCTTTTTAATTTGTGTTCTATTTTTCTTTTAATTAAATTCTATCTCGTGGTGGCCAGTTCGATTTTTGAACAATTTTTTTTTTCTGCAGATAATAATGGTGAATGCGTGAATATTCGTATGCGATTTATGTTCCAAATTCAAATCACATTATTGACCAGCGGGGCATAATGAAATTCAGTACAATAATATTGCCCTGCTAGACCTCAGGTTGTGAATGACTTACTTTAGGTTAGGTTTGCATGACATATAATTTGACATTAATATCGAGCCGGTGGTGTGAAAAAAGTATTACGTATTTTTTCTTTTTTCACGTGGTCATAAAATTAAGAGATATATTAAGTTGAAATGGCGCATGACGTCACATGCAGGTAATTTTTATACAGACCTACTTGTGACGTAGTGAGCCTTCACTCTAAAAAATATCAAAACTTATTTAAAACTCATTAAAGTTGTTAATGAGTTTTAAATAAGTTTTGATATTTTGATAAAACAAAAAATAAGTGTCTAATATTTTTGTATTACCTGTCTGACGGACAAAATAGAATGTCGTTTTCTTTACACAGTCCGATCCCCTATTGTTCTACAACACAAAATTGAGGCAGCCTCGGACTAACCGGGTTTCTGTTTACATAATTGTAAACATAGAATTTTTACATCGGTTATAAAAACCGCTGATTCGTAAGAAAACTGCAATACCAACAAATCAAAATGTATTGAACAGCTTTTTTGATCTCAGATATTTTGTGGTAGAATTAGGTGAGACTGTGTAATAATAAAAAATGTTTTTATGTTATCCTCTATTCTATAAGTATTTTTGCTGACCGGCAAAAAAAAATTTGCCCAATCTGGCTGATCTCAAACATTTTGAGGTCGAATAACTTCTCGGTGAATTGATTTACGACATAGGTGCAATTATAAAAAATGTTTATTATGTATGCTTTATTCAAACTACAAGTTTTTTTTTTTGGCCCGGCTATTCAAATTAGCCCAAAAATGTATGGAGACTGGGTGATCTCCTTTCTATGTGGCTCATAAGGATGTACTGAGCACATAGTCCCGTTTTCGAGTCGGTGTCCTTTCCACTTTTTATTTTACTTCGGCCTTCCATTTCGGTTTTTGATCTGCTGCAAAGTTTATCATAGCATTTGAGGCTGTTGTATCCGAGTCGAAAGCGACAGTGTAATGGAAAGAGAAAGACAAAGAATACCTAATCTTAATGAAACCCACCGAAAATAATTTCAACGTTAAAGGCGGAAACACACTTACGTGTCGTGGCGTGTCGTGAACTCGTGACGCACCAGAAGCATATCATTTGAAGAATATAATCGGTTTCATACATCGTTGCGACACGACACGCCATGCAAATATGTACCTAACCATATTAAATGTATGAAACCGATTTGCTTCTGGCGCGTCACGACACGCCACGACACGTAAGTATGTTTCCGCCTTTAGTGTTGGCAGGCCTAGGTAAAACTTGCTGACTTGCAAACTAGAATGACCCTTTCAAATAAGCGAGGACATTTACAAGCTAGGTGATTTACAAAATCATTATCTGCCTTTTTCCAACTATGTTGGGGACGGCTTCCAGTCTACCCAGATGCAGCTCAATACCTGTATTTAGCATAAATCGACTACCTATCTAACCTCCACAACGCAGTTGGTACTGGGTAATACGATACCCCTTACTAAGACTGGTTTTCAGAATTTCGGGCCACAACTACCTGCCCCCCTAGCATGACCGTTCTATCTCTATTCTACCAAGAAACGACAAAACTCTTTCAGATACAACTGGACATTCTTCTGCCCGAGCACGGCGCGCCCCGTCGACTCGCGTTTCTACGAAGATATAGACATAGTAATTCTTTCCATAGCAACGGGGAAGTATCTAGTGATGTTTATTAAATGCCTGAATCTTACGATAATTCTACGTTTAGTTAACCAAAAAAAGTTGTCAATTGCACGAGTTTGCATTTAGCGGACGGTGGTGGAGCTGCATCCTGGATCGTAACGACTGTCAAAAATCTACAAATGACAGCTGGGGCCAACGGCTTAACGTGTTGTCCACGGCACGAAGGAAACAAGGTATGCATGTGGTGGTTACCCATCCCCAACCTAGACAATAGGTTAACTTAGCCACGAGCTCCTCGCGTGATATTATAAAGGGGTCTTTGACTAAAATCACTATAGGTAATGGAGTCGGAAGCTAAGTTCAGTGTTGTTCATTTGTCACACTTAAGTGGGTTTGTGGAATAGGGGACGTGCCAAAGTCGTGGAACTTATGAATCCAGTTTTCCCAATGACAATGCCGCACTGTTTATTGTGTTTCACACCATTTCTAGTAAATTGCGTGTCCGCGCGGTCTTTGACCTGTTTCGGCGAATTCTCAATTTTTCCCCATTATCTACAAAAGACAATAACCATTTTATGTTGAACTCAGGTTTATTTACTATATATTATTATCGTAGCTCAGGATAGAGCGGGGTTTTTTTATAGATGCGGGTACCGTTTTCATAGAATGCCGTGGCGAGGGGTCGCATTCCACGAACGTCGCCCCCATACAATGTCACGGTTTATTTTAGTCCATTTCTAATAACCGTGACATTCGGGGTTTCGTGGGTAATCAATCTTCAAAGTCATGCTACAGTGATTGCTCTACTTTTATGTAAATTTTAATGTTGTTCGTTCTATCTATTGTTGTTTTAAAACAAAAAGAACGGTCTACATTTTTCAACTGGCACCGGTAACGCTTCTATGCCCTTTCCTCGCCCTAACGGAATCTCCTTAGCGTTACTATCTCATACATAACATAACATCACGCCTATAATCCTCAAAAGGTCAGGCAGAGACGTACCTAATAGTACACCCATTCGCCAGTTATGTTTAAGTCCCATGTAATAGGGGGCGAGCCTATTGTCATCAACCGGGCACGAATACAAACTACGTGGTACGTGGCTGCTACAGACAAATTCTTGATGAAAAAACCCATTAACACCTGTACGTCTACCATGAGTTTTAACAATCTATACTCGCTAGCGTCTGTAGTTAAAAAAATGTATGAAAACTTTTACAGTGCCTCTAGCGGATAGTTGGGTACTAAAATGCGCAGTATGAGTCACTATAGTTATCTATCCTACGTCACCGTGTAGTAAACTACAGCGACTGCAAGTTTGTTCTTCATTTGCTTAGAATTTGGTAGTAAGCACCAACACAGCTCATGGTACCATTGAAAAAGCTAACTATAGTATTTGCTTATTGACGGAACTATTGCAGTTACGTCAAGCGATCTAACTATGACAACTCATGGTAGACGTACAGGACCTTGTGCTCATCAGTCGTGTTTGTTACCACTATATAGACCAACGAGGCACTTACTATCTCATGAAATGAAATCTCATCTTGATTTTATTTATTTAATCTTTAAAGTAAGTACACACAACCAACCAACCTACATACCTAGGCATTTTTTACCAGTCAACCTTTGGGTGATGCAGAGACAACCCACAGCTAGTGCAATCCTGTACGTGTCGAAAATTTGATTGGTTGATAATAATTATATTATTTCGTTGGTGAAATTGCCAGCTACGGTCCCAGACTTTCAGCACTGATGCAGCCGGTTTGCTGGAATAAAACGATAAGAATTTAAAATACGGCTAGATGGGTGTGCAGCTTGGCTGATTGTGAATCAATGAATATCGTAAACACAGCACCAACGACAAAGATTGGCCATGCAGCGAGCATGATTCAACCAATCACAGGAGAGACGAGAGAAGCGATGTAGATTTCAATGAATACGATTAATTGTTAATGTGAGAGCTTTCCTGAGAGCTTAGATTAATTGATTTCGGGGGAGCTCGTTGCAAAAAAATAACAGCCGCTTGGATCAATCTTCAGGTTGAACCGGCCTTGCCTAGGTTGGTCAGTGGGGTGACCACCAAGGAACTTATACAAGGTGTTGTTTTGCATCCTCGTCAAATTCAAGGAGGTAACTATGCTAATGATTCTCGTCCCGAATCAATAATAAAATGGGTAGGTAATTTATATTTTTTTCTCATTTACGGAAATCGGTAAGTGTGAACCACCCGTATTTTAACCGCGGTCCGTCTGATTCTAATTAGCGTTTGTAAATAAATAACTAGGTACCGTAATTTTAAATGATTAATTATGTCTTTTGTGACAACCTCCTGAATTTTGACGAGAATGCAAAACAACATCTTGTATACAACTGGAATGTGTATAAACAAAATGTCATCATCAAAAAACCGTACAAAAATGAACTTTATCTCAAAGGGAGAAAATACTTCGGAGCGACGAGGGTGGATTGTGTCTTTGTCTTGCAATTGCCATTAAAAGAAAATTAAAAGTAAATAGAAATCGGAAATCACGTTGATAGCTAAACTAGCACACACATCATAACGGGATTAATTTAATATTCAAACTCTAAATTAAATATAAAAATAATCATTTCTTGCAAAAAAGTATTAGATTCAATTATTTGTGAAATATTTATGAATTAAGTTATTTTCGAATGGCAACATATGTGACACTAAATAAAAAAATATGGCCCATAGACTTTCGCGTGGAACTCGTATTTTTGTTTCTTCGAGTGTTTTTTATAGTATTTAAGTATATAATTCCATATAAAATATGCTAAAATTATTAGAAAAAGATCATCCACTCTTTTTGTTTTCTCGCTGCGAACGCTTTTGAGTTGCTCATACTCATTCCAGTTAATATACCTATAAGCTCTTTGGTGACCACCCATTTCATACCGAGTTCCTTGCTTGCCTTAGAACGTTAAGCCGTTGGTCCCAGCTGTCATTTGTAGATTTTTGACAGTTGTTGCAAGTAGTTATAGTGACCCGAAAGTCTGACAACCAAGCCTTACCAAGAGGTATCGTATTACCCAGTAGGTACTAACTGCGTTATTGAGGTCAGATAGAAGTCGCTCCGTGTAAAATACAACTGCATCCGGTAAGACGCGTCTCCTCTTCGCACCGCTCGTCTTCGCTTTGATGGATTCCTGGCCTAAAATTAAAGTTAATCACTGGCCAGGTGGATTTATGTATCTCATTGTCTGTTGTACTCTACAAGGTGTTGTTTTGCATCCTCGTCAAATTCAAGGAGGTAACTATGCTAATGATTCTCGTCCCGAATCAATAATAAAATGGGTAGGTAATTTTTAACTTTTTTCTTATTTACGGAAATCGGTAAGTGTGAACCACCCGTGTATCAAACGTGGCCCATCTGGCTCTTGCCCTATAACCTCGCTTACACACATACAAGCAATCTCAAACGTTTAATTGATAATTCCTTATTCCCTTAACCACGTTATGGGGGTTATTCTTAAATATTGACAAACTTAAAAAAAAAAAAACAAAAAAAACAGCGTTTATTAATAATTAACTAGATAGATACCGTAATTTTAATTGATTATTTAAATATGTCTTTTGTGACCACCACGAGGATACAAAACAACACCTTGTATAACAGCAGTACTTACAAGACAAGTAATGCTATAGATCTTATAATGTCAGCATTAGAAACATACCAGAAGATAGTTAGTTTAGATCCAAAAACATAAATGAATGCCTTTAACAATATGCAACATCCCAGCATTTAAGGGAGGCGGTAACAGCTCGCAAATAATCCATGTTCGCACCCGTTCTAGTTCGCCTTTGCTATAAAAACATTGTACTTACTTAGTTGTATTTTATTTCTTAGATTTACGATTTTATTGCAATTTTTTTCTTGCACTGAGTGGTTGTAACTTCTTTTGACGTATTGACGTTTTACTCATTGATTATTATGGTTATTACATAATAATTATTATGTCTCTGGGTTGGCTGTGACGGTTCTGACTATGGTCCTGACAATGTCTTTCCGTCTTTCCTAAGGACTTTAAAGCTGTTGTACTTATTAGTCCCATGGTCCTTCCAAAAGAGCCAGTGTTTTGGCACGTGGCCATAGACGGTTCCAACGCCGCAACTAACGCCACGCAACCTCGTATTTTTCAAACAATTTTACAGACAACGTATTTTAGTGCAATATCATCATTATCCTGCACTTATCCCAATTTATTTAGGGTCGGGATGTCTTCTTCCATACTTCTCTATTATTACTAAATTGTAATAAAATTTAGTGCTATAATTTTATTATTATTGCGCAAAAATGTTGTCTTCAACCACCATAGTGCCCTCCTTTCAACGTATTCAAACGCTATGAAGCATGCAGCACAATAGTTTTGAAGTGAAATGTCCATGGATATTTAGGCGCATGGGCATAATCGGAACTGTAGTCGCCATCATTGTGGTATCAATACGAAACCCACAGACAAATAAAATTATTTACGATAAAAGTGTATGGCAAGAGCGAAGAGCGCTCTCCGTTGTTACGGGTACGTTAAGTAACGTCGTCAAAAATACTGGCCGAAAAAAATAGAATTCGACACAGTTTAAAAATCGAATGCGTCCCACATCGCCCTGTCACCATTTAAGCAGAAGAAATCTGGAAGACCTGACGCTTTTCCGTTACAAAATTTACCCAATTTTATTTTGTAGGCCAAAATTGGTAGTTTAGGAATTTTCTCACGATGCCGGTGTACTATGGGGGGTTCGTCGGCGGCCCGCATAGCGGCGGCTACTGCCTGTACTCGTGCGGCTGCTGCCCGACGACCGGGGGTTGCGGTCCGTGTGGACCCCTTCCAGGACCGTGCTGCGGATATTCTGGCTAGTCAGGTAATCATTTTGTTAAGTTCAATAAGCTATAATAATGTCAGTGTTTAAGAAAAAAGAGGCGGAGTGACGGCGATGAAGTCGTTCTCTTGACTGGCATTCACTTGATTTCTAGAACAGCAGCCATGCTGTAGGTAAATTGTAAATTCATATATAGCTAGTGGTAACAAGATAAAAAATCCAATGTTTAGAGATCGAGCCTAAGGCATAAAAGGGGATATCCCTTCGCGTTATTAGTTAAAACACATCTCTATAAATCTCCGCTTCGGTAAAGACCGGCTCTTATACCGTCATCTTGTTGCAGTTACCAGCAGACTGGCCGAGCGAGATCTGTATATTAAAGCAGAACGCGCAGTTTGTGGTGTCGATGCTGATGTTCGTGCTGCTGACTGCCATTGGACTGCTGGGCTTCCTCGCAGAATACCATGACAATAGCGGGAAATCAAACGTGGATGTTATCGTTAAATAAAAGTTGTAAAACTGATTTTTGTTTTTGCATAATGGTGTTGTCACTAGTCATCGAAGGCGTGCGTATGGAGGGCAGAGTAGAGAGGAGTGAGTAGAGTGCAGAGTAGAGAGTTTGGGCCAAGAACGTCAGAAACGCAAAACGACAAAATAGCAAATTGTCTAGTGTTAGTATTTTGACACAAATGGTCAGAATCGTAAAAAGACAGGTTAGCAAAATGACTGATTCTCAATATGACAATTGCGGAAAACGTCAAAAGTTTTTTTGTTGACTCGTTGGGAACATGAATCACCTCAAATAATGTTTTTGTTCAAGCTTATGAATGAAGCCTTGTATTCATTAGGCAACATTTGTTGATAAACTGTTTATGACGTGTTTATCACCAAGTTTACCGTAAACACTGTTTCTGAAACATGGCCGTCACACTAATTGTCAGTTGTTGCTAGGATGTCGCCCGAGGAGGTAGTGATGCTCTGTGGGCTCAGGCGCAAAATGTCTCTTTCGCAAAATGTCTAATGGTAGTAATGTCTCTTTCTCATAATGTCGCTTTCGCAGAATGTCTCCTTCTCAAAAGGGTTCAGTCTCATAACGTTCAAGTTGCAAAATAACATGTGGTAGCAAAAAGTTCAAATCTCATAAGACCCAAGTCTCGAAACCTCCAAGTTGCAAAATATCTACATCTCAAATCGTTCAAGTTGCAAAACAGTCAAGTCTCCAAACATCCATGTCTCATAATATACATTTTTTATTTAAGTGGATCACAATCAAAATAAAACATTCATGTTTGATTTGATGATTCATGTGTCGACCTCAGCAAGCGTGTAAACTTACCATAAGATGCACCAAAAAGGTTTAATTAGAAAGGTATCACGTTTTTATGTTTCGTTATTCCTGTCATATTTTTTTGCTGTCAAAAACCATTGTAGAAAGTGTTCTAAATATTCTGCCTCAATAAATATATTTTCTGTTTAAAGAAATCTTATTCAATTTTCGTTATAATAATAGTCGTTATTTTCTGCATAGTTCGCGTGTACTGTAGAGTAAAAATATTGTAGTTATTGACTATTTATTAGAAAATGGATCAGGAATTGGAGTTTCTTAATAATCAAAAAGGGAATTTATCATTGATTCGCGACGGATATAGATATAACAGAACTGTGACTAATAAAAGTGTAACAACTTTTTGGAGATGTGTAAATAACCGTTTGTGTAGTGCATCTATAACATTAGATGAAAGCAGAAAAAAGATTTTAAGGGAGTCTGTACATACTTGTGAACAAAATCACGAAAAAAATGAAATGATCAAAGAAAAAAACAATTTGAAACGGGCTGTTTGTGAACATTTAAGTGCAGTGCAAAAGATAGTTGAAAAAAGAAAACGTGAAAAAATGGAACAGACTGGACAAGACCTGGGACTTACATATAACTTCGTCAAACATTCACTATACCGGGCTCGTAAAAAATATTTGAATACTGACTTATTGACTCATAATTACCCAGAAAATATAACACTACCGGATGCACTGTCATACACACATACTCTTTGTTTTTGCAACGAATCTTGCAAAAAAAATGGTGAAAAGGCCTGGAAATTACTACGCAGATGGTACATTTAAAACAACACCAAAACCGTTTTACCAAGTTTTTACTATGCATTTGGACATTGGTTCAACTAAAAATCACACAAATATAATTCCTGTAGTGTATGCACTTCTCGTAAACAAATGTGAAGAAACATATGTACGCTTCTTTAATGTCATTAAAGAAAAGCTCCAGTTGAACATTAAATCATTTAAATCCGATTATGAAATCGCCATAATGAATGCTGCATTAACCGTTTACCCAACCGCAGATGTTAGTGGATGTTATCATCATTTCAACAATGCTATTTGGAAGTACTCAAAAAAGGTAAAATTAAACGCTACAAAACAGGGAAGAAATATAACTAGGATGTCTGCAATAATACCTCTGATACCAGCAAACCTAATAAACGCTCCAGATTCACCAGAAATGAAACGCTTTCGTCTTTATTTTGAAAATACCCATGTATTTTCAAAATCCCCAAATTCCAAAATTTTATCTCATATACTCAGCTGCGCTGGACACCGCCACAGAACGACGAATGCACTTGAGGGATGGCATCATCGATTGAACCGGCGAATTCCAAAGAAACCTAACATTTATTTGTTCTTATTTAAATTGAGAAAAGCGGCTGAGCATTATGACTGCAGACTGAAAGAATCACTCTTTAAGACTGTAAAAGGCAATCGCAGACGTCAATGTGACATTGATTTTGACAATAAGTATCAACAGTATTTGACAAAATTAAATCAAAATAAATTAACTATTCCGCGATTTCTTAAAAAAAATATTTTTCTTCAACTTATTTTGAAAAATTTAAAAAATGTTAACTTGCTTTTCACAAGCTATACTTTGATATACGTAACGTAATACATAAACATACGAGTATATAATATAATACCAGCAATTATTGCGTTGGATTCTGATTTCTTTACTATTAGGTAATATTAACAATAAATATAAGTAATATTAATATAGGTAATATTAAGTAACATTTGATTTGGATTAAAATGTCAGTGATTTTTGTTTTTATGTACAATATGCCTTTTAGGTTCTGATTTATTTGCGTGTGTATTATTAATGTTTTGTATTATTAGTGTTTCATAAAACAATCTGTTATTGTTAAAATGTTTTATTTTATTTTATTAAACTGTGACCTTGGTAAGGTGCTCTTCCTTGCCTGAGTTAATTGCGCACAAACTTTTTCATTATTTGTATTAAAAACGCATCTTAACAAGCGTTACAGTTTCCAACGATTTTTTTTTTGAAATTGCAATGTCGATTTCAAAAATATAAAACACCACTTACAAATCCACTTAAATAAAAAATGTATATTATGAGACATGGATGTTTGGAGACTTGACTGTTTTGCAACTTGAACGTTTTGAGATGTAGATATTTTGCAACTTGGAGGTTTCGAGACTTGGGTCTTATGAGATTTGAACTTTTTGCTACCATATGTTATTTTGCAACTTGAACGTTATGAGACTAAAGGAATAGCAGGTTAATAGCAGTGCTTTTGTATCTTAAGTAAGAAGCGGAAAAAGAGAAAAGGAAAAGATAGGCGAACAAAGGGAGACGAAGGGATTATTTCATACTTATTTCACAGACCTTCAACAATATGATGACATGTTCTTCGTGCGGCCGCCGCGGCTAGTGCGCGCACACTGGTGATTTAACTACAAACTACAATGCCAGCGACTGAACCTGGGCCGCAAATGCGTCGCTTCGATCTCGCTGGCCGCTGCGGCTTGGTATTTTGCATAAGGAAAGGAAAGCGAGCAGTGCCGAGTGGTGCCGAGTGCAAAGGAGAGCGAGCAGTGTGCCGAGTGCAAAAGAGAGCGAGCAGTGTGCCGAGTGCAAAAGAGAGCGAGCAGTGTGCCGAGTGCAAAAGAGAGCGAGCAGTGTGCCGAGTGCAAAAGAGAGCGAGCAGTGTGCCGAGTGCAAAAGAGAGCGAGCAGTGTGCCGAGTGCAAAAGAGAGCGAGCAGTGTGCCGAGTGCAAAAGAGAGCGAGCAGTGTGCCGAGTGCAAAAGAGAGCGAGCAGTGTGCCGAGTGCAAAAGAGAGCGAGCAGTGTGCCGAGTGCAAAAGAGCGAGCAGTGTGCCGAGTGCAAAAGAGCGAGTGCAAAAGAGAGCGAGCAGTGTGCCGAGCGAGCAGTGTGCCGAGGAGTATACGAAAAAACAAAGCAGAATAAAATGTGACCCGACGTATATTTATAATACAAAATCCATACATAAACACTGTATATGACTGCGGACGGCATAACCGCGATATCTTCGTTAGAGGCCCACACGTACGCTGTGGTCAACCGGGGGATATCGCTTGAAGTCCGTTTGATCCGGTCGGCAGGCACCGTGGTCGACTCCATTGCAGCGTAGGCCCCTCCCGAGCTCAGAGAGGGCCGTACTTTGTCGGCGGAGCAAGGCTCGACGCCCGCTCGACGTCGTACTCGCGGCCACAGGCAGCACGAGGAGCTTAGCTCAGAACGGAGCATGGGCGCTAAGCATTTGCCACGCTGCTTCATCACGACCGGCCGCAGCGCAGCGGGGCTTGGCCCGCAGGCTTCAGCAGCAGCCGCCGCTGTAGCAACAGCCGCCGCAGCATGGGGAACAACACGAGTAGCAGGGGCTGCAGCAAGGGCTGCAGCACGGGCTGCAGCAACCTCCGCAAGGATAGCAAGGCATCTTGACGTAGTAGATTAATGCTCAACGAAGCGCAACCGTCGCAAACAATTTAACTGTAGAGAAAGCGAGCTCGTGACTTTTCACTTTTTTTGTATTTTTTTTTTTTATTAATTTTGTAATACTGTATGTTGAAGATTTGAAGTATGATTGCTAAGTGACAATACGATGAAGTTGCAGGGCTTTTATACGCTCGTTTTTTCGTTTGTTTCGAATATCAAGCATTTTTCAAATAATGTTTTTTTTCTGCATTAGTTTTTATTGGTAAGAGTCTTCTTTTTACACGCAAAAGAGTTTCTACTGGATATAAAATAAAATAGGTCTAAAATAAAAGTGTGTTTCGTATCATAACCAAACAAGCCATAAATAAACGTCCGGCCAATAAATTCATAAATTGATATAATTTATCACAGTATTAAATAAAGAGCAGTGATTATAAAAAAAATAATGACTACCTAGGTAAAAATGTAGTCAAAAGCCTACAAAATACTATTCCAATTAAAACACAAATCCATTTCATCAAAATATTCTGCATCATTAATAAAATTCATAACTCGTACATTATGACGGTAATCAAAATAACATAATAATTTAATAGCGAAAAGAACGATTTCGTAGAAAGCACCCGTCATAGCCGACATCAACTTTGAAAATGATAAGGATAACACAAACAGTTTCAGTTCTTGGTACAACAATAATTGTTAGCATTTCATATTAACTGCTGTGTTTCGTGGTAAGTATACAAACACACGCACGACCGGTCACCTATTTAGCAATTAAAGTTTATAAATATAACATACCCGCTGCCCGCGACTTCATTCGTGTGGAATCCTCATGTGTTTTACAGGGGTAAATTGTATTACAATAAACGATCCTCTTGAATCGTTCTGTCTTTTGCTAAAAACCGCATCAAAATCCGTTGCATAGTTTAAAAGATTTATGCGTGCAAACGGCGGGATGCGAATTTTGCTTTATACTATGTAAAAATTACCTACTCACAATTTTAACAGACAACTCTTCATTCTTCGCTTCTTTACCACGAACAGAATCAGATGACAAACGACAAAGAGACCAACCGTCCTACCTAGCTGCTATTGCATCATCCCTATGCAATAGCAGCTAGGTAGGACGGTTGGTCGACGGTAGTAGATCTGAATACAGCTTCATGGTACTTTCAGCGCCTGAATGACATCGACAGGAGCGCACAGTTGCTAAACAAAACATATCTCTGGGGAAATGGTTTGCTTTTCGGTTAGTGCCTAAGCTGGTGTGAGAGTTTTTATGCCGCCCATTGGCCTCTGACTTGGCTTCACTTGCCGTCGAGAAATATCTGTCAGGCATGGTTTCATTTCTTCACGATGTTTTCTTTCATCGAAGCAAGTGCAACAACACGCACATGAAATCAGAGGGCCGTGTCTTGGATTCGAACTCGAAATTATGACTTGGCAGTCCGACGGTCACACCACTGGCACTAACAAGGATATCACTGCTATTAAGGTATTGATACAAGATGACCGCGTTAGTTCCCATTATGGCCACGTGCTTAAAGAGCCATGCAGCACTATAATAGCACAAGCATTCTAATAGTACAAATACAACATAACATCACACCCGCAATGCCCGAAGGGCAAGCAAAGTGGTTCCTAATAGTACACCCACATTTCGCCAGTTATGTTAAAGTCCCAGGTTATAGGGGGCGAACCTATTGCCATCAACCGGGCGAATTGATACACTCCGTGGATGCTACTGAGAAATTCCTGATGGAAAAACCCAATAACAATTTGCCCACCCCGGGAATCGAACTCAGGACCTCATGTTTCGCAGTCGCGATTGCGACCACTAGACCAACGAGGCAGTGCAAGGGTTTATTCCGTTTTAACATCAAAACTAATACCACTGGAATTTGTTTCAAACACTGGTAATTGAGACAAATAACAGTGGTATTAATACAAGTACTATAGCTCAAGTTCTGGAACTCTAAAACATCTTCGTGCTGCGTGTTTAACGCTACAACCAAAGGGTAAGCATTGTGTGTTAAAGCTGGGTTATTTAGATGTAGTAAATACGTGCAAGTTTGTTAATAATATGCCCACAAAGGTTGTGCGTTGTTTCATAGCTAATGGTTTCGAATTTAGTTTCACATAAATTGTTTCTCATATTATCATTTCATAGAATAATCAATACGCAGAATACTTGAAGAAATTTTAATCATCGTATTTGTTTCAAATAAAGTTTAATGTTAGAATATTCATATCATAGAATAACAAATCAAATATTCTCTATCCGTATATTGTTTATTTAACATAAAACTTATTACCTAAAAATACGTTTGAAAAATGCATGTACCCTCCTATACAGGGTGTAACGGAAAGGGTATATACATCCTTAAGGGTGTGCTACAGACCATCAAACTGAACATGTTTCTCAACATAAAAAAAAATTGCAGCAAAAAAAAATATCAACTGCCTATACATTTAGGTCGAATAGGTATTGTAATTTTCTATGGGGCAGCAGATATTTTTTTTGCTGAAAAACATGTTTTATGATGAGAAACATGTTCAGTTTGATGGTCTGTAGCACACCCTTAAGGATGTATATACCCTTTCCGTTACACCCTGTATAATTGAAACACCACGTTTACAAAACTAATGCGGGTATTCTTGTCAAGCAGGAAAACAATCTTCTTATTCTTAGTAATAGTGTCCATGCCTGTTGCATGTTGCATGCAAGCAAGTATGCAGCATGCAAGCGAGCATGCAACAGGCATGGTTTCTGTCACGGTTCCGGCGCTGCGGGGCTTAGGCGGTCCCGCGCGAACTTATCGTCGCAGGTGGTATTAACGCTCACCACCGCAGCTTCGGCTTGCTGGGACCACCCGCTCCTTAGCGCGCGCGCCGCCTCGCCCCTACGCGCGTTGGCTGGCTTATAATAATTACACTGTAGGGGTAGGGCAGACAAGACTACGTGGAGTCGGTTATAGTAAGCCAATTAAATTAACCAGTATTGGATTCTAAACGTTATGACATGATAAAACTGTACAGACCCCTATAGGGGCTGAGGACAGAACTTCTGGGAAACTCGCTTACCTAGAAGACTCTCACAGTCAACGCTAAAATTGAAATTAATTACTTATCTCTTCCCGGAATGTTGATTATATAGCTACTCGTAACATTCTAAGAAGAACTGAGCAGGAGCACGAATTTAATATCTCTGTGTTAGTACAAAGAAAATAATAGGTTGGAGAAAAAGTTTCTTCGCATTTTTTAAGAAAATTCAAAACATTTTTTAATATAGTTTATTTACATTTAACTAAAGTATGTAGGTACCATTTTGTTCGATAACTTTTTGCCCTCTTGTAGGTAGGGACATAATCCCATTGCTATAGAAATTTTGGGGCTTCTGATCAAAATACCGCGACAAGTGGTTTTGGCAGTCCTCTCGTGATGTTAACCTGAGACTGCCTAAAGAATTCTGAAGAGACCGAAACAGGTGGAAATCTGAAGGTGGCGGATGCATTAACAGCTCTCAGCCAAAATCTCTTAATTTTTGCTGAGTGGCTAAAGATGTGTGAGGTCTAGCGTTATCATGATGAAAAACCACACCCCTTCTGTTGATTAATTCCGGCCGCTTTCTCTCAACTTCTTGCTTTAATCTCATCAGTTGTTCGCAGTAGAGTTCAGAATCGATGGTCCTGCCTGGTGGTAACAGCTCATAATGAATAATGCCCTTTCAATCCCACCACACACACAGCATCACCTTGTTGCGAGTTAACCCGGGTTTCGCCACAGTCTGTGAAGCCTGACCGGCCTTTGACCACGACCTTTTTCGCACGTTGTTGTCGTACGTGATCCACTTTTCATCACCAGTTATCAGCTTCTTCAAAAATGGTTCGGTTTCATTACGTCGTAATAAAGAATCACAATGAGTACACGGATCATTAGGTTTCTTTCAGTGAGCTCGTGAGGTACCCAAATATCGAGCTTTTTTGAGTACCCAGTTTTTTTCAAATGCGCCAAAACTGTTTTGTGGTCAATTCCCAGTTCTTCAGCTACGTCGTAACTACTGATATGCCGATCTTGCTCCACTTTTTCAAAAATGGCATCCATTTTATGCGTATTATGGCGACCAGAGCGACGTGCATCTTTGAAATCAAAATTTCCGGATTGAAAACGCTTAAACCAAATTTGTGCTACTCTCACGAAAAGACTTTTTCCCCAACCTAATATAATCTTTTTTCGTAAGGTATTTCACTGCGCAGCCAGTAGGTATGGTTTTTTGTATTATCAAATTATGTCTTAAGATTTTTCATCCTACAATGCAATTGCGTTTGGACGTTACTCGCCTGATGTGAAGCACGCTTAGCACGCTTAGCACGCTTGCCTAGAAAAAAACAATTCACTCAAAGAGATTTCAAAGCTTTCAATATTTCAATGTTTTTGCATTCACTCGAATTTTTAAGACCCAGATAATAATGATCAGGAAACAGATAAGCCTGCAGTGATTTCCATAGACTGGTTTGTACAAAAAATATAGTGCGTGGAGTCCCTCCGCGCGGAAGAAGTGTAACTTCGTAATACTACACGAATGCGTTCGAGTTCCACGCATTCACTCTCGTTATTTTATTGATCTTCTAAATAATATTTTGTAGTTTTCTTGTTGTATTATTTTCATTACATAATTATAACTTATGTTTATCGAGGTTATTCTACTCATGGAAATTGAGCGAAGGCTGGTCACACCGAAGAGTCGTACTTACCATCCATCCATATACCATCTTGCGTACCTAGTAGAACTACGTAGTCACAAATCTTATAATACTGCCATCTCTTAGTGAGTTTTAGAAAATATTCCCCCTCCATGGTAGCGTTAAACTTGTTGGAAGTCGCATAAGGAGTTCACTTCAATAAATGTAGAATCATAGCGTTCTGTTCAGTTCGTGGAACTTCAACCATATAACGGTGACGCTTCGCCGTATCTCTGCTCGTCGGATGACAGAATGGGAATGGTGTTGGGGAAGTTTTGTCAATCAGGGATCTGCTATGTACCTAATGTACGATCGAAAAAATGGAGCGAAATTGGGCAACCGGGGCTTCGAGTTCGGAGCAATGCCAATGGGCCGCCATGTAGTCTCTGCGTCTACCCATCGACCTACTAGACAGCCGATAACACTCAAAACTTACTAGTAAGGTACTGCCTAGTACTCATCAATCAAATCCACCCCAAAATTCAAGCTTACCATGAATTTCTAATAGTAATTACATTGTCTATGGTATGAGATTGCAGATTCTACAGCAGTTTATTAATAATAAACACAGAAAAACATAAACCATGTTCTAGCCTTGTAGGATATACACCCCAGCCTACTCGCAATAAAGCCTGAATATTTATGTGAACTCACTCAATATTCCGGTCATATCCCCCTCCCATTCGCCGAACAGTGTTCGCAGCTGTCGCGCGTAGCCTAGGGAGGCCGGCTGCTTCAATGGCGACTATAACAGGGGCCAAGATCAAATTAATACCCGTACAAATCGCTCAACAATTCATGATGATTGAGAAACGTGCTTTGCATGGCCGAATTTTACGCTACAAATATTCACAATGGCTACTAAATTGCTGATCATTATTTTTGGACTCGTTGTCAATGGCCCGATAGCATCTATTTCTGAGATTTGGCTGCGATAATCAATATTGTTATTAGCTCACGATTTTATACGTTAGACGATTGAAAATTGTGATTGGTTAATTAATTACTTAATCAAAGTTTTGATTACGAGAAGATTATTTCCAGAATTTGGAAGTAATTAACCAATATTCTTGAGCGTTAACTAGCTAATCGTTTGTTTAAAAAACTGCTTGGATGATTATCCATTTCTCCATTTCGAGGAATAAGGTACCAAATAATTTTATTGCTTGTTAAAACTAAAAAATACTCCCTATTCATTTATATTAAACGACGTCATCTCGACAAGAAAGAAAATATGATGAAGTAGGCTTAAGCCTGAGTTCAGACATGGCGCGAACCGCGTATTTAAGTAATATTCAGACGTAACTACGTGGAGTCAAGCCGCGCGGTTAACGCCATTCAACGGCTAGAACTGTCATTGCTATAGTATAGACTATAGAGCCTCACTTCAGCTTTCAGTTGTTGCGTTGCGGGCACCGCGTGATTCGTATGACACAAAAAAAGCTCGCGCGCTTCGACACTGACTGATTTATTGATGAAGTGGTGAAAAGACCTGTAATATGGGATCTTCATAAAAGTCCTCAAACATTCTTTCGCCATGCAACTTAATATTAAATGCACAATGCACCCAATACCACAAAATAAAAAGGAACCAATACTGCCTTTTTCTACTATGAGCAACCACAGTAAATATAGTATTAATTCTTCGCCGACTTCCAACTCCAAACTGACGCAGACCGCGCACACCACTCGCTTACTAATCGCCGCTCTCTGATAGTAACACAAATATGCGTAAAACAATTTGAAGTTTTTGGAGAGGGTCTTAATATTTAAGATACCGATATTCTACATACCTACTTACCTATTATATTTTAATATGGGTAATTTGTTAACCATTCGAAGATAAAAAAATAGACTATGTTTACAAGTCGTGTCTTCAACAAACACAATTTGCGTATGAGAATCTAATTCAGTAGCTACTTACCTATAAATTCGACGCAATTAGAATCTATTCTATGAAACTCCTCCGTCGAGGATAAGCACTAGACATGTTTTTCTCAATATTTCAGAGAAATTCGTCGCGACTAACGAGTTTTATTACAAGACTTGCAAAAAATGATACTAGGTAGGTATTCAAATTGTCGAATTCCGAGAATCGAAAATGGGAAGACACAATAAAACTGTAGCAGATAATTAATGATATTATTAATCATTTCAAAAGATGTTTCAATTTCTCAGTGAGATTGTCGTTGGCTGGGTTTCAAATGAGCGTGTTGACGAAACGTTTGTGTCATCGCGCGATGATTTAAGACATACGATTGTTGTTCGTTCCTGGCGATGACAAAGGTTCCATTTTAGTGTTGTACCACTTTCGGATAATTCATTGTTGGTTCAGCTTTTAATCTTTGATTAAAGGGTACGTGGGCTAAATCGGAATTGGGTCTAACTTGTTTGACATCTTTAGAATAAATTAATTTATTGGGTGCTTAGGATTGCGTGCTTCTGGTTATCAAATAGAATTCCAAAATACGCGTGTTAAAATAGTTGGCATGGAAACCACGTATTTGTTTTATGTTGTGTGGTCTGAAATTGTAAAAATATCTACTGTTTCAGGAATTGATGATCGCCCAATGGAATCACTCCCGCTACGCCGATCTCCCTTTATGTCGACTCGGTACCTAATATAGAATTTCGCATAGTTAGTAATGAGTGGTTAGAATACCCAAAGGCATCTGCGTTTATTTCCTTTAAGAAATGACTAGTGAGCACTAAATGTGAGTGATGTGATATGCTAAATAAGAATTTGCTGCTCTCTTTGTTCAGTCTTCAAATATGGATGCGCATTGCGTATGTTAATTATACCTATGTATATATGACTCGTATGTAGTCACTACAGATGTAGCTTTGAATTCCATGGATAGTTACTGTTCCAAATTGGAACAGTAACCAGTATCCCAACATAGTAGAAAAGGGAAAAATGATAGACAGATGATGTTCTCCTATGCGGCACCGATTTTTTTTGGCACATAACTATATCGTGCAGTTACCCTACAATGCAATACCTAGTTATTTATTTTACAGAGAAGATAAAATCAAAAGTCATTTATTCAAACTAGGCTGATAATCAGCACTTTTTGAACGTCAAAATTACAAGAGACAGTCCCCCAAACAAAACGCCCGTCTATAATAGAATTACCCAATGAGTGAATGGGCATTCCGTATTGCCCATCCCTGTGAGCAATTTAAAATCGTTGCATTGAATTTAATATCGCTTCAGTACATATTTTATGACTGCCTCGTTGGTCTTGTGGATGCAAACGCTACTGTTGAGCAATAGGTCTTTGAATCGATTCCCAGCAACATGTTATTGCATGCATGGCATAGCATGCATGGCATAGCATGCACGGCAAAGCATGCAAGGCATAGCATGCATGGCATAGCTTGCATAGCATAGCATGCATAGCATAGCATGAACAGCATAACCAATCCGAGGTTCTAACAGTTTTAAGGGAATTTTCAGAAGAAATTTAGCTGCATCCGTAACTAGTAAACTTACCCTTACAAATCCGTTTTTACTCGCACCCTTCTCCCCCCCCCCCCGGGTCAAAAGCTGGCGAAGGCCTTGAAGTTTTCACGGATTTTTACTAAACATACACTGTCACTTACGGGATATCTTCCGTGATTTTCAATTATTGTGAGCTCCCGATATTTCGACGTTGTTGCAAGCGCCATGATCATGGGATGACGGCTGAAAAGCGCCCCCGAAAATTGCACTACCTAGGGGCCCCGACATGGTTAATCCGGCCCTGGTAAGAGCGTCTTCTTTCTTTTGGTTTGGGTATTCAAGTTTCGCTATAATGGGTAGATACAATAAACAGATACATGACTTCTTCTGCACCTTATATTAGTTAGATAAGGGGTTCAATTACCTACGCTACGTTTCGAAAAAAAGAAACAACACTCTTAATGCGAAAACGCCAGGCACGTGGCCAGAAAAACCATCTTGTTCTTGGTAATCATATTTTCAATCTTTTGATGCCGTAGAATCCAATATTGCTGGCATAAAACTAAGGTACGTCTGGTGTTGCCATGTTCTCGAAACATTAGATCGGATACCATTCGTAGAAATAACGTTTCGGGGAATGTACTGATGTTGCAGCCAGCTATTCGTACTATTTATTACATTACCTGGAATAATATTTTGTTGAATAGTTCTGATGAGTGCCTCGATGGTCTAGTGGTTGCAAGTGTGTCTGCTGAGCATAAGTTTTTGGGTTCGATTACCAGGTCGGCAAGTGTTATTAGGTATTTCCATCAGGAATTTCTCAGTAGCAGCCACGGTGTCTGGATTTGTGCCTTGTTGATGCCAATGGGCTCGCCCCTTATTACATGGGAGTTAAATAAAACTGGCATATTGGGTTCACCTCTGCCTGAACCTTCGGAGATTATAGGCGTGATGTTATGATGATGATGGTACATAAATATTTCTAACTTTTTCATTAGGTGTTGAACGTTTCTATTTCATTTAAAATATTATACTGCATGTATCAAAAAAGGGGTGGTCATATTTAAGAGTAGGATAAACACCATCACACTGAACTACTTTCTCCATGTAATGTAATAACAACGTAATTACTAAAAAATAATCAACTTTCCCACACAAAAATTCAAAACTTAATTGACAAAATTCCGGCAGCTAATATTTTTTCACGGATGTTGGTCCAATAGTTTCTCCAATCGTTGGTGTTCAGTTTGGAACCTTTCTGTTACACGCTGTATTAGTCTCCAAATTTAAATCACGGATAGTTACGCGATCGAAGTATTTTCCCTAGGCATGTTATTTTTCGCCTGAAACTTTTTAACGAGCGTTACGCACAAAAAAATTGCCATCATTAAACTGGCAGGCGCTAAACCAAATAAACATTTTAGTCTCATTTTGTTCTGCAGTAGACTATTTTAAAGTATATTATTTTTGTAAAATTTCGATTAGCTCATGTCATCAGTCTGAGGTAAACCCCGTGACCTTTTGACGTAACGCGTGGCGTTCATTCACAGGACCGTTGAAGTACTGACAGAGTCTATTGTGGAGGCTGGCGCGCTCTCCTCCACACGTAAATTGCTCTGTTGCTGAAAAAAAGGAATTTGTATTTGAACATTGGAATTGTTTTCCAGGAAGGTGTTGATCGTTTTCATCGATATTGGTTCACTGGGGAATTTTAATTTAAAAGTAAGCGTCCCGTTCCATGTTTAAAGGGAAAATAATCTTTTGTTTAGTTTTTTCCAGGTATCAATTAGGACATACGGTTCTAATTAACACTTCCGAATCATCAAGGTACTTTCGTATAAAGTGACGTACTTTCCTATTTGTCATTTTATTAAGAACTAGGTTTATTGCCGCGGTTGAGCTCGCGTTATGGTCAAAAATTATGCCACGGAACTTTTAAAGTATTTGGCTATATTATTTAAATAAGTTAGCTTCCCATTACTGAAAGATCAGTAGTTCCAATGATTACGCCCTACATCCATACTTACAAACTTTACCTCTTTATATTTTGTATTAATATAGACTAGCTTTTAAACGCGGCTTTGCTCTCGTAATGTATGAAATTAACCTACGGAAACGTTTTAAATGTAGCCTATGATACTAAGAGATAATGTAGGTTCCCGTTAGTGAAAGAATTTTCGGAATCGGATGAGGAGTTCCGAAGATACAAACCCCTAAATACAAACTTTACTCTTCAATATTATAAAAAGTATAAAATTATAGTTAGGTATGTACTATGTACGTACCTACTTACTTTTTAAAAATAATAACAAACAACATTAAAGCTATCGCTTTTCACTTTAATTAAATACAGGATGCGGTCGTTTTACGGAATTTACGCAATAATACCGTGATTGTGGTTTCGCTGGAATCGGGGACCGCTAACAATTCCCCCTCATGTTGCCGTTTCGACGAAATATACCTACTTAAGTACTTACTAATTTACTATGAGCAATACGACTCGCTTTGAACGAACATTAGTTTGATGTAACAACTTTCCCAGGTTTTTTTTTAAATAAATATCTATGTTGATACTTATTTCATTTCAGTAGCCTGAATAATTAATGCTAAATATTCTCACGTGGTAACAAGTTTTTGGGTCAATGTCCCTCCCACCTGTATACATAGATATGCCCCCAATAAGCGGCCCAACGCGATTACCGACAGGGGTCGTCGTGAGCTTGGTCCGCGCTAGCAGTGAGTGAACCATCACCGACATTTGTTATAGTAATGGGCTGAGTGATGATTTTTCTGTATCGATGACTGCATGACAATGACAAAAAAATATCGGTGACGGGAACAATGACAAAATCATCAATGATTTTTATTTGAGTATTAGATCTCGTCACTTCAATTGTGAGTAGATACTGAAATGATCGCGGAACGGCTTAGTGAAATTATCATTAGTTATTTATGTAGGCATGGGTTGATTTTGTCACTTAGCCCCGTAATTCAATTTGGCATGGCAGGGTATTTTAAGGCAGCACATTTCGCACGCAAACGTAAACAACGCCAGTGCAAGTATTATTGCCGTTCCTTGCGCCAGTCATTGTCATTTTATCGAAATATGTGAGTTCTTTGACTTCAGTATCGCCGATCACGCAGCATCGCAAAGTCGCAATTCACACCACAGCGCCCCCGAGACGGCCCGGGAACGTCCGATCCGAATCACCGAAGTTCGCGTTCATTCTAATAATGATTTAAAAGCATTGATGATTTTTTCTTTGTCATTGCATGATGAAATGATTTTAAAATATCGATGATTTTTACATGTGACATGATATCGGACTCATCTCTAATTTGTTATTTTCTATTAATTTAATGAGAAATGAAGGCCATAATAATATATGGCGAGAAAAACAAACAACTTTCGCACTCATACTGTATTACTAAATAAAACCCTGATTGTAACCACAAATGACTTACAAATGAGCATTTACCTACTTATTAAAAATAAATAATATTTTCTGCGGTCGTTAATGTCCAAGCAATAATAACTATTTCAGGAAACCGGGCGTCATCAACCTTTTTCTAGAAATGTTTATTTGAATCGCTTTATATTGTTTAGGTAGATAGCTACATACGTGTACCTAGGCATTGGGTGTGACACATGTTAGTTAGTTATTTGTACCAATTAAAGAGAATATATGAACATAATTGAGTTATTTTTTGCCAGTTTGGGCATTCCCGTCTATTTAGTTTAAGTATAAGAGAACTGAGTTATATCAAAGGTTTTACCCACACACACGATCATTATGTTCGTATAAACGTTAGAACCATAGGGATTACCCGTTCTAGCCAAAGAGTCATGATTACCATATGATGACGCTGCAAGCTCGCGCGCGGCATCATAAACAAAACATGACGCCACCAATCTCCGAATGGTCACGCCAAGGTTTGAGAGGCTGAGGTAGGTAAGCCCTAACACCCATATATATTACCAGTTAGGTATACATATGTAATAGAGGTCGACCCTATTGCCAACAACCAGGCACAAATTCAGATCCCGAGCTGCTACTGAGAAATACCTGCTGCAAAAGTCTAATAACTTTTTGACTTAATCGGAAATTGAACTGAGATCCTCGACAGAGTGGACTGTTATTATGTCCTCTCTCAAATAAGCTGACTTTGATTTAGTTAACGCTAGAGTCATGTCGCACTACCGTGATGTCGATCTTCAGTTTGTCGCACTAGGGTGATTTCGAGCTACAGTTTGTCGCACAAGCGTGCATTCTACCTATAGTGAGTCGCAGTACAGTTTTGTCGCACAAGCGTTAATCGCGCTTCCGTGTGTCGACCTCACGTTATACACTCGACTAATGCTATTCAGTAGCGCGCGCTTTCAAAGCTACTCCACCATTATCTGCCTAGCCTTTTCCCAAACTATCTTGGAGTTGGCTTACAGCCTAACCAGATGCGGCTGAATAACACCAGTAAATACCAGTATTTTACATGAAGCGACTGCCTATCTGAATTCCACAACCCAGTAACTGGGTAATACGATACCCCTTGGTAAGACTGGATGTCAGACTTTTGGCTTCTGACTACTCGTAAGGACTGTCAAAGCTCTAGAAATGACAGCCAGGAACAACGGCTTAACCTGCTTTCCGAGGCACGGAGGAAACTTGGTATGTCCCATCCACGGACAACCTAAGCAAGCACGGCTTAACCTTAAAGATCGACCCGTGCGGCTGTTATTATTTAGCCACAACCTCCTCAAAGCTACTCCAAAGAGGCATAATATAGAGCTGCTTAAACCACCTCTCTTATGATATTGTAATTCCATAGTGGGAAAGATCAAATGTCCTCAATGGGGGCCTATCGCGAGCATTGACTTTTAAATAAGCCAATTGTCAAGAAACAAAAAACGCCCTCAAAATATTTTTACTATTCATTGAAAGTCGAAATTCTGTCACGAAAATAATCTTCTTATTGCGATAAATTTCACTATTATGGAACTCAGGAATATCCCTTACAACACTGAAACAGTTTCATACTCTGTTTAGCAACTATTCACAGAGTTTCGAACTACCGCATAGTTCTAGCTGTTGCTGAAATATTGTTGTACCTATCAGTTGGGAATAGTCTTTCAACACGCTCGTTTAGAAATTGAGTCTTATTGCAATGCCTTTAAATTCACAATGCAGGGAATCGAACATCACTGTATGGCTCTATACATTTTACATACAAGGTAGGAAGGACACCGACACGAAAACGAAAACACCTCACATAATTTTTTTTTATTCAATCTGTTTCCTACAAAAGTGTCACGGTCAAAATGTATGGAACAGCTGTTTTTTTTTTAATTTTTAATCATCTCAATAGGATGTCAAAATTCGTAAAATGGTCAAAAACTCACAATAATACATAATATTAACTGCGTCTTTGACATCATCATCTGCCTAGCCTTTTCCCAAACTATCTTGGGGTCGGCTACCAGTCTAACCAGATGCAGCTGAGTACCAGTATTTTACATGAAGCGACTGCCTATCTGACCTTCACAACCCAGTGACTGGGTAGTACGATACCACTTTGTAAGAATGGATGTCAGACTTTTGGCTTCTGACTACTTGTAACGACTGTCAAAGATCTACAAATGACAGCCGGGACCAATGGATTAAGGCCTGCGCAGACGACAGACTTTTCTCCGCGGCGGAGAAAAAAGTACGCTCCGCGAATAAAAAGTCCGCCGCGATTTACCTCGAACTCAACGCACACGGTGTCATCGTTTATCGTCGTGCATACGTACGTCACTCTCGAGCGCACAACGCGGACTAAAGTCCGTCCGCCATGTGCGTTGCTTCGCCTAGCCACACGAGTTCTATTTTTTTCGGGGACTCCCCCGTACTTTTGTCCGGTCCGCTCTCTGCATGTCCTCGGTTATTCGGGGGACTTTTTGTACGCGGTACTTTTAATCCCTCGTTTGCGTTACTCGATTCAGTTGTAAGCGATCTATTTTAGCGGACAAAAATCTGTCGTCTGCGCAGGGTTTTAACGTGCTTTCGGAGGCACGGAGGAAGCTCGGTATGTAATTATGGTCACCCGTCCACTGACCAACCACGGCAAGCACGGCTAAACCTTAAAGATCGATCGATCGACCCGTGCCGCTGTTATTATTTAGCCACGAGCTCCTAACTGCGCCTGTGACCATTTTGAGAATTTTAACGTGATTCATAATTATTATTATCCTATTATGACTCTGCTTAACGGCCATTTTACAGCACCAGAGATTGGAATAAATAGTATACGTTCCTCTAATTTAACAGCTTTATTTCGGAACTTCATCATTAATCCGGTATTTTATACAGAGATGACTATTCACATATTACTTACTTAGCAAGGTACTTGAAGTTAATGCCAATAAACTCGGTCTTACCCATCTCTGGTAATGACAAACTTTCCTAACTTACACCAAAAGGTACCTACTATTAGGAAACAACACTAATTCGTAGTCATAATGTCGGTGGATAAGTTAGTAATGAGTTTTAAGAAAGCCTCGCTAACTACAACGTGACGTTCGGAAACATGGAGGAAAACGACAAACTAGCTACTTACCCAATATGTATTGATTTACATTCCAATTTCGTCTGTCTACTAAGGCTATAGAACGCACGCAGTTACTTCATCTTTTACAAGAAAACATAATGTTTAAAATTATCGTGAATAATTAGTAGGTACTTAGGTCAGTTGAGTTAAGTAGTTGGCTTCTGCCACAGAGAAGTAAGCAAATGGAGTGTTAAATAACTAAGAATCTAATCACGACCACGGACTGTCATGTGCTGCAGCGACCCGGCGTGATGAATTAAGGGCATAGCACACATATCAACTCGCAAAGGGATCGTTCCCGTATCGCCCTTTTACGTTATGATTCCGATTAGAGTGCGTTGAAAAAAAAAGAATATTAAATGGCACGAGTAGAGTCGGTGACGATCCCTTTCCGGGTTTATTAAGTGTGTGCTATTTCCTTTATGGTCCGCTCCGTTTCCCCCGGCGAGGTCGCAGGAAAGAGAACATTCCTCTTCTTCTTCTCTAATAATTACATGAATACCTATCCATGTGCAGGCACCATAAAGTCAGTTAATAAAGGATTCGGACGCCAATTCATTATTCAATTTAGAGAAATTGATTGCTAAGTAATTTCATTGTTCACACACAGCATAACTGTCATTTGTTGACAGCTGCATGACATGTTTAACACTTAAGGTGTTACCACACCAATCAATCGATCGTTGATCGATGACATTGATGGACATCGGTAGATGTTGATCGATTGGTGTGGTAGCTTTGTCTGATCGACTGATACCGGGCGTTAAAGAATTAATCAGAAAGGTTTTACAAAAGTAGTTTTGACTAGTTAATAGTTTTGACTGTAACATAAATATAATAATATTGATAAACTCAAGCCTTTTCTCAAATTTGATTCGTGTACAAGGTACTGAAACGACAATTTTTCAATTAACATAGTTTTATTTATTATTTACATAATATCATTTATCAATTTACGAAACTCTTCTGCGCTTCCTTCTAGAAGGTTCTTCATCACTCTCTGCCTCCTCAATTTCAGCGTCACTCGCGATCTGCTCGACTATTTCAGTAGCAACGCTTGTAGCGTCAATTTCGGCTTCGTCTGCGAACAATACATTGATTTTGAAGATTTACGTATTCTCCAACAGACATTTTTTTCAATGCAGCTGAGATGAAATTTAAAAATCCTGAAGATGTAAGGCTTAGCTATGATCAAAGCGATGGGAAGTACGAATACTCTGATCAGGTGGCGTACCATGACGTCTTAAAACATTATTGTCCCATTCTTATTCCAGAGTGAAAAAGAGCCGGAGCTATACAGGTCGTCTAGCTCCATCTCTTTCCCACTCTGGAATAGGAATGGAACAATAATGTTTTAAGCGTCATAGTAACCCCCCTGGGGGGTTAACATGACGTTTTAAAGCATTATTGTTTTAACGCCCCTTCAGTGTGGAAAAGAGACGGACCTATGAAGGATGTCTAGCGCCATCTCTCTCTTACTCTGGAATATTAAAACAATTCTGCTTTAAGACGTCATGGTACGCCACCAGCCCCCCTAGCATGACCGTTCTATCTCTATTCTACCAAGAAACGACAAGAAATCTTTTCTTTACAACTTGTCATTTCTTCTGGCCGAGCATGGCGCGCACCGTCGACTCGTGTTTCTACGAAGACATAGACAGAAATTCTTTCCATAGCAACGGGGACGTTGCTATGGAAAGTTAAAAGGTTACGTTTAGTTAACAAAAAAAAGTTGCCAATTGCACGAGTTTTTCATTTTTCGTGGGCGGGATGGTGTTGCTGCATCTTGGATCCAAGCCTGGATCTTTTTCGCGAAATTAAACCTAAATATTTTACATAACATTTCAACCTTTTGAACGTAACTCAACGCAACCACGAAACGTATTTCTCGTATTTAGTTTTTATTAAGACTAGTTTGACATTTGTCAGAAGTAATGTTTCTACCCCCAAATGTCAAAAGAAGAGAAAATATGGTCGTCATGCTCGACGTTGTAGACTTGTGTCGACTGAAGAAAAGAAACATTTCTTTTCTACATTCTTAATATCGCCATGCTCGGGACGATAGAAATATCTGTCAAATTGTCGATTCTTCCGTAGACATAGCTCGTTTCTACGGCGGTCATGCTAGGCCGGCAGGGGGGTTAACATGACGTCTTAAATCAGTACTGTTTAATGCCCGTCCAGTGTGGAAAAGAGACGGACCTATGATGGACGTTTAGCGCCATCTCTTCACCCTGGAATAAGATTAAAACATTACTTCTTAAAAACGTTATCTTAGGCCACCAGTATGATGAAAGAAAGAGGTTGCACTTTCTCCAACGCCAGTTACCCATTAGCTTGTTTTTTAACGGACATCTAAAAGAGGAGGTTCTCAATTCGTTCGGTATTTTTTTTATGTATGTATCCCAATTATGCTGCGATTTATGATCCGATTTGCGTGATTCTTCTTTAGTTTGATGCAGAATAGTTGCCATTTGGTGCAAAAAATTTCCAATTTCCATTTTTTTTTGTGGAAGTCGTTTATATTTTTTTGTAAAACAGTTTTTACAACACCTATTTTCTAAAAATATAACCCTGCCTTTGTTGTCGCTCAGTCGGGTAATAAACGTTTTATGAGTTTGGTTTTTTACTACTACTCGTACTAGTTGTCAGTTTTAAGATGTAGTATCAAAACGAGAGCTTATTATTTTGTCACGGAACTTAGTCGCTGGATGGATACAAAATAAAACAGATTCTGTGAAGTTGCACTAATGCGATATTGGCACCCGTATTTACTAAGTCAATAACCGAAGTACGTACTTATTTACCTAAGTACTTAACAAAGATATTTGACGAACCAAGGTGAATCAGGACTTCAGTACGTTGACTTTAAATTGAAAGTGTGCAAAGTATACAAATAAATTACAAGAATTTTAAAGGTATACAGACACGAGTAACCTTCTAGGAAAACCTGCTTAAACGTCGACCGCATCGTTGTTAATTTAACATGAAAAAAAATGCCGGTCTTAAGCAATTATTTACAGTACCTAAATAAATACTTAAGAACGTTAATGAGTTTCGTGAAAATGATGTTCTATTTAAGTGCGTTTCCAGAAAATCATGAAGTATTTAGTCCTTTTTTTATTTGACCTTCGACAGCAGCATAACAATAACAACTTTATGTATCGAAAATAAAAGCCCATGAGATTCTGACAGACTTGTCAGTGGCTTAAATCAAATTGTACTGAGCTAACCCGAACGTGATTCAGAGCTAGTAGATGGCACGGCTTATGTGTGTAATAATAATAGGGGATGATCACATTTTTTTCCCTTTGTCCGTCGGGTTGATTATTGAAAAGTATTGGACACTTATTTTTTCTTTTTTCACGTGGTCATAAAATTACGGAGATATATTGAGTTGAAATGGCGCATGACGTCACATTTAGGTAATTTTTATACTTACTTGTGACGTAGTGAGCCCCCACTCTCTAACTTTAATGAGTTTTAACTAAGTAATTTTTTGATATTTTGATAAAACAAAAAATACGTGTCTAATATTACCTGTCTGACGGACAAAACAGAATGTCGTTTTCTTTACCCAGTCTTCACCCCTTTTGCTTGAGGTCAGTTTTGTAGTTCAACAAATACTGCCGATTGGAAAGTGCAGACTGGAAAAAGCATGAAGAACCCATAAGTATGAAAAACCACCTTCGTTTCTTGTCGCATCAGCTAGTTCTCTCGCGTGGAGTACCTCCTGTAGCACGGGGCCTTTGATCCTGAAGTCGCGCGCGGTACCCAGGGACAAATACTGCTGCCAATTTAACTGTAAAACAATACACAGAATTACTAACTACACATGTTTTTTGGAAATATAATGTTACCTGTTTTCAGTGGATTTATGTATTTCTTTTGGGTGACAAATTTAAGGAGCAGGCGGTCTATGTGATGGTAAATATGTATAGCTGACAGCCAACACTATTCAAATTCTCACAGTTCACTGCTGGGCGTCACCCGAGTACTGCCACATTGCCGTTCTCCTGCCGCGGGAAGCCCAGCAATCACTTTTTGAAGGTTGTCGATACATCGTTGTTGCTATTTATTTATACAAGTACTTAACTACATACTGCACTTACAGTTTCCACCAAAGCGTGCAGCAAGCCAACAACATAACATTAGCTGAAGTGATTTACGCAATAATTAAGCATAGTTTTATTGCTGCTCGTAAATATATCGAGATCAGGTTTCTGAGTAATCACGGCGTTTAGCAGATTTATCGCCTCCCTGGGCTGTGGGCGCATATCGAGCTGTTTGGGTACGCGGCGAGGGTAGACGCTAGCAGGTCCCGCGAGGCACAGGCCCGCGAGCCGCAGTCGGTCGGAACCAAACAATGAACAGCGAGCTAGAGTAGTCGCGTCGTCAATTGTATAATTTAGTAGTTGACAGTAGTGCATCAACAGCGCACACTTACGTCTCAGTTCTAACGTGTTGATGCCTACCATTCCCGAGACAAACAAAGACGGATACAAATAGAATATTATCCATATTCATATATTTTTTTATATTGGTAGCTAGCAAAAGCGTTGGCGTCAATACTTGACTGAGCCAGGTGCTATGTCCTGTGTGTACAGCGTCACAGCGCGGCAATAATGGATGACGGCAGAAATGTGTGTGCTGATAGTGCTTCCCGAGCTCTTTGCTCAAACGTACTTGATAGTTTGAAGCCTCGATATTTTTTTTTTGTCTTTTGATATTAACTGCATCTCTTGTCTGCCTTCGTATGTAATGCTTGTCCGTTAAAATATCGAGAGGTCACAATAATCCCATAAGTGACAATGTAAGTTTAGTTATAAACCGTGAAAGCTTAAACAGTATTCTTTGTTTGGGTTTAAGTTTTATTTAATTTTTTTCTTCCAACTACGCAGTAATGGTATCATTGATCACTACAAAACCGATCACAAAGGATGTCTTTTTTGCTTAGAACCAAAACAGTGCAGAAATGTTGTCATTACTGCACTGTTTTCATTACTGCACTGTTTTTTATGTTTTATCTATCTATAGTTATGTATATTTCCCTTGGTCACGACATCACGCGTGAACGGCTGGACGGATTTCGCGATTTTTTTTTGTTGTTTTTGATATTGTCAGAAGGTTCTTAGGTAGGTAGTGGGTGGGTAGTAGGCAGGTCGTAGGCAGGTGGTAGGCAGGTCGTAGCCAGGTGTTAGGCCGGTGGTGGTTGGTTGTAGGTAGGCGGTAGGTAGGTGGTAGGCAGGTGTTAGGCAGGTGTCAAGCAGGTGAAATACAGGTGGTAGGCAGGTTGTAGGCAGGTCGTAGGCTGTTCGTAGGCAGATCGTAGGCAGGAGGTAGGCAGGCGGTAGGCAAGTGGTAGGCAGGCGGTGGTAGGTCGTAGGTAGGTGTTATGCAGGGTGTGGCAGGTCGTAGGCACGCGGTAGGCAATTAGTAGGCAGGTGGTAGGCAGGTGGTGGTAGGTAGGTAGTACATTTTGTCACGGTATGACGGTAGTTGAAAGAAAAGTAGATTACGCACCTCGCTAAAGTGAGTTATTAATGCACTCGTGTTAATTTAACATAACACTCGTGCATTAATAACTCACTTTGCGCTCGATGCAACAATCTACTATTAATGCTATGTGCACTTGTGTCATGTGATGCCAAATAAACGTATTTTCTTTCTTACCTTAGCCTTGTTAGCGAGCAATATGACTCGCTTGCTGAACTGCTCAGCTTCGAGCACGAGGCGCGGTATGAGCTTGGTCTCGCGCAGCACTTTGCTCGCGTTCTGTTGTTGCTGCGAGGCTTCTAAGTACGTGATGAGGTTATCCATCACTGTGGATAGCTTCTTGCCGCTTAGCTTTAGGAGGCGCTCGAAACTGGGGGAGGAAAAGTAATCTATACTTACATTATAAAGCTGGTTACATTCTTATGACAGACATAACTTAATCCTGCAGCCAGGATCGTCTCCTCACGAGGGAACTCCTCAACGTTTAATAGCACAGACACGAAAATTTGTATATAAGTTCATATTTGATGGATAAACATGAATTCTATCATGATCTCATCCTGCAGCCAGGATTGTCTTCTCACGAGGGAACTCCTCAACGGTTAATAGCGTGGACACGAAACTTTGCATACGAGTTCATATTTAATGGATAATCACGATTTGTATCATGAACTCATCCTGCAGCCAGGATCGTCTTCTCACGAGGGAACTCCTCAACGGTAAATAGCACGGACACGAATCTTTGCATACGAGTTGATGGAAATGGAAAAATAACGAACCCAAGATTAATTATAAGTTTAACCACGTTTATTCACGGATAAAGAGAGTATTCAGTTGACAGAATGACAGATCATAGACACACAAGGCACAAGCACCATAAACAATATAAAAAGTATTACGTTGAGAAATTAATGTTTACTATTTCAACATCCTCCCTTAAACATAAATTAAGCCCATCTTGGTGGAACAATATGCTAGTTTCGCATATGGTGTCGCTTTTGTTAGTACATCTGCTACCATCATATCCGTCTGTATATATTGCACATCAATAACTCCTTCAGCCACTTTATTGCGAACAAAGTGATGCCTCACGTCTATGTGCTTAGTCCTAGAGTGATAGCCATCAGATCCTGAAAGTTTAATAGAACTTTGATTATCGCTGTAAATGATCATTGCCTCATTCTTTAGTTGAGGCCAAAATGTTTCTTGAAGTTGCTTCAGCCATAAAGCCTCTTGTACACAAGACGATAAAGACATGTATTCTGCTTCGGTCGTTGACAGAGCAACAGTAGGCTGGCGTTTAGAATTCCAGCTGATTGCTCCTCCCTGGAATAAGAATGTGTAACCAGTACAGGAACGCCGGTCGTCTTCTGAGCTTGCCCAATCTGCATCACAGAAGCCATGAGTCATATTTTCCTTTGAGTTTTGTTTATAACACAATCTGTATTCTTCAGTGCCTTTCAAGTAACGCATAACTCTCTTCAATGCTATCCAATGTACCATTTCTGGTTTGTTATTGTATTTACTCAACATATTTATGACAAAACTTATATCTGGCCTAGTAATTTGTGAAATGTATAATAAGCACCCAATTATCTCTTGATAAGGAACTTCATTTAAGATACTGGATTCCTCCGATGTCTCTTTACACTTTGTATTAGGATCAATTGGAATCTTAACACTTTTGCAATCAGACATGCCATATTTATTTAGTACTTCTCTTATGTATTTTTTCTGATCTAAATATATGACTCCTTTCTTTCTGTCTCTTTCCACATGTATACCAATACAATAATTTATGTCACCAAGATCCTTTATCTTAAATTGTTTTTTAAGTTCTTCCTTAATATAATTTTTAGATTCCATATTATTTGTAAATAGGATTATGTCATCTACATATGTAGCTAAGAAGACCATATTATTGTTGTCAACAATTTTATAATAGATACAAAGATCTATTTTGCTCTGTGATAATCCCATTCCTTTAAGTGTGGAACTAAGCTTCTCATTCCACTGCCTACTTGCCTGTTTCAATCCATATAATGATTTTTTTAGGCGGCATACTTGTTTACCATTACTGTACAATGGTGGTTGTATCATATATATCTCTTCCTCTATGTCGCCTTGAAGAAAAGCTGATACAGCATCCATCTGAGAAATGTCTAAGTCAAATTTTACTGCTAAGGCAAACAGGTACCTTAAAGAAGCATACCTTATTACTGGTGAGTAAACTTCAGTATAGTCCACTCCAGGTTTTTGTGAACAACCTTTAATCACGAGCCGTGCCTTATATCTGACTATTTCTCCGTTTTCATTTGTCTTCCTCTTGAAAACCCATTTGCATGGTATGGGACGTTTATTTTCTGGAAGAGTAGTTATTTCCCAAGTTTTATTTTCCAATAAAGATTGATACTCTTCATCCATTGCTTCTTTCCAGTATTTAGAATCAGTGCCTGACAAGGCTTCTTCAACAGTAAGTGGGTCTGAAATCTGTTGAACACACATAAAGTTATTGTGTCTCTGATGAGATCTCAACGTGATGCTTCTTGTACAATCTTCAGTGATACTATCATCATTTGAACTGGGATAATAGGTTTCATCATAAGTTCTATTCAACACACAACTATCAAAAGATGTATCAGTACTTGTTTGTGACAAGGTTCCATCTTGAGTCTCACTCGATGTACTATCATCAACATGTATTACCTCATCATTATCTGCACTTACAGGAATATTTACAAGCTGTTTGGTAGGTAAGGGTTCCAGTGTATTATTATTATCCATAACTTTATCAATAAATATGACGTCTCTACTAATAATGACCTTTTTGTTTACTGGATCATACAATCTATAACCCTTTGTATGGTTACAATATCCTACAAAAACTAATTCTCTTGATTTACGATCCCATTTTAAACGATTTTGTTTTGGAATGTGTACCATGGCCTTAGAACCAAAAACTTTTAAATTAGAAAGGTTTGGTTTTTTACCAGTCCATTTCTCATACGGGGTTACCCCATCCAAAACTCTAGATGGTGATCGGTTGATGACGTAAGCTGCAGTAGTGACTGCTTCTGCCCAAAGTTGTTTATGCAGCTTTGCTTCAAATAACATGCATTTCGCACGTTCCACCAACGTTCGATTCATTCTCTCCGCTAACCCGTTCTGTTCAGGTGTATACGGAGTGCTGGTCTGATGTTTGATGCCAGAAACTGCTAGAAAATTAGAGAATGCTTTATTACAATATTCTGTTCCGTTGTCGCTTCTTACTGTTTTTATTTTCATTTCTAGCTCATTTTCTACTTCTTCTTTAAAATTTTGAAACACTGATTTAATATCCAATTTGTTCTTGAGAAAATAGACATAAACTTTACGGGAATAGTCATCTATGAAGGTTATGAAGTACTTCGCACCACCGGCAGACAATGTCTCCATCGGACCACATAGATCAGTATGTACTATTTCTAGCAATGCCTTCGCCCTTGAACCAGAATGTGGAAACGGTAACCGTGTTTGTTTTGCTTCACAACATGGTATACACACAGTATCAACATCTTTATTAGTGATAGTTATACCCTCAGCACATGATTCTAACCTCTTTACATCTGCCAAGTTTAAATGCCCCATTCTCTTGTGCCATGTCATAAGATCTGTCTTACTTTCACTCAAAACAGCATAAGCACTTGCAATAACAGTGTTCAATCTATACATGTTGTTGATCAAATTAGCATTTGCTATAAGAATCTTATTGGCATTATATATATTACAGCCCAAGTTAGTGAATTCCACTTTACAGCCATTCTTAGTCAGTTGACTGACTGACAACAAATTCACACTTAGTTCAGGAATAAATAAAACATTTCTCACCTGGATAGGGCACTTATCTTTGCAAAAAGTGGTTTGAATGTTTACTTTACCCATATTTTGCACGGAGACAGCATCATTATTTGCTACTTTAATTTCCTGAATCGGAGATGCTTGTGTATCATACATCCAGTCAGAACGTCTCGTCATGTGCATTGTTGCACCAGAGTCTATGTACCAGTCATCTTTATTCACATTGCTGTAAGCTGAAAAAACTGCTGAAAAACTGTTATGGTTAGATTTCTTCACTGTGCATTGATTTTTGAAGTGTCCATGTTTATTACAATTAAAACAACGAGGGCCTTTTCCTTTTGGCTTGGTTTTGTTATTAGAGGTATCCTTGTGCTTAGTAAATAATGCAGAAGACTCGGAAACTTTCACCTCCTGTAAAAGTTTTGTCTTGACAAAATCTGATGAAATTTTTATGCCGGAACTTTCCAGACCCATGATCATCGGTTTATAATTTTCCGGTAAACCTGCCAGCATGAGTGTTCCCAACCAGTCGTCGTCTACTTTAAAACCGATATTTCGTAATTTATACGCAGTACTCATAATTTTATTGACATATTCTTCGACACTTGTGCAGTTATCCAATGTTGTGTTGATTAAATCTCGCAATAAGCCGACTTTTCTTGATAACCCGGAGTCTTCGAAAGCATTTTGCAGGTTTATCCATACTTCTCGTGATGACTGTGCATTTTCAATATGGACGTAGTTTATCGGTTCCACCAACAAAATGATTTTTGACTTGGCTTTTATATCTTTCTTGCTGTCGACATCGGTGCCGGGATCAACACACTCCCACAAATCTTCATGCTGAAGATATGATTTTATTGCAAACTTCCATGTCGAATAATTTTCCCGGCCGGCTAATTTCTCAATTTGTAGGTTAGACATAGCCATTCTTGCCGGGTCGATGTTTGATGAAATACGCGCGAATTACTACCGTTCGATACTTTATTAGAATAAATATTAAACTTCGATCTTTAGATTTATAGATCTGGGCCCATAACCTGATGGAAATGGAAAAATAACGAACCCAAGATTAATTATAAGTTTAACCACGTTTATTCACGGATAAAGAGAGTATTCAGTTGACAGAATGACAGATCATAGACACACAAGGCACAAGCACCATAAACAATATAAAAAGTATTACGTTGAGAAATTAATGTTTACTATTTCAACACGAGTTATGTATATCGCTGATAAACAAAACGAAAATTGAAAAGCGAAGACGGAAAATAAAATTAAAATTCTCATTTTTATCTTTAGCTTCCCCTTACATAAATTTGGCCCTTCGCCACTGTAGTCTGCACTATAATATCTTACCGCACTAGCTGCGCCATGCTGGCATCGATCTGCTTGGCTAGCGCGGCGAGTAGCGAGTACAGTCGCACTGCACTGGCTAGTACTCGCTCGCTGCCACCTCCGACGCAACAGCGCAGCTTGCAGCAGCCAGCCGTCCACGTCGTTAGCTGGCACAGCTGGACTATAAGGGACTTGTATACTTCAGTTAGTTCTGGAATTAAAGTAAACGGTTTTTTTCTGTAAGACGTTCTTCTAAAGACACTTTTACACGTTAATTTTGTGGACGATATTTGATAACCCTTCCTTTAGTCGGGTAAAAATTAAATGGCGCCGGCACACATTGGACCAAAAAATTAAGCTCCATAGACATAGCACCCCTTGAAAATGAAGTAACTTATCTCGAGAATTAAAAAAATATACCAACGTATTCAAACTTAAACTCAAAGCATTTATTTCAATTAGACCATTACAGGCTCTTTTGAAAGTCAAAAAAAAAAACGAAATAAAACGCGAAGCTACAGTCCCAGTCACAAGGCATAATAACTGTGAAAGTACTTTAGTTGCCCATTCCGTAGCGTAGATCTATGGAGAAGAATGGGCAATAAACTCCATGGAAACTCTTTTAAATAAAAATATATTACAAAATCTTGGTGACATCATTCATAAGAATTACAAATATGTGAGAACGATGCAGAAATACGGGCAAGTTAAGAGCGTCCAGAGAAAAAGATTAAATCAGTAATAAAAAAATAAAGTAAATAAAATAAACCGTGGCAGCTAAGAGATGACCAGTCACAACTGACAGCGCCCGTTCACGAACATGACGCATGTATCAGCCATCATTCAACTCAACCATTTTCAAGGAAACTTAATGACCCGACACACCCGCCACCATCAGCGTGACATTTAAGTGAGCATGACATACACTCAACCACCAGGGTAATTTCGGGTCAATGAAAGATGTAGGTACTCATTAAATGGTGGCTTTACAGTACTAGTACTCACACATGTGCTATGCAATTAAATAATACTAAGAGATTTAATCTATACAATGCAAATATATTTTTACAATCTTCTGCAGCTTTCACAATAACTTCACTTGGTAATTCAGATGATTCCGATTGCCCCTATGGTTGTGGAGCAGGACCAGCATTGAGCCAAGCACTTTTATCATCAATAATTATAATCCCCCAACTTATAATATGCTTGCCTACAAAGTGTGCGTTTTATGCAAGATTTAAATTTCGTTTCATTCAGTTGTAGAATGGGGGGAGGTATTTTATTGTAACATTTCAAACAGTACCCCATGAAAGATGAGTCTACTTTAGCTAACCTGAAACCTGGCTGAACTAGTTGGTCCCTGTTTCTAGTATTATAGTGGTGCCGGTCACCTCTTTTACTAAATAAATGCAGATTTTTCCTAACGTACATGATGTTTTCATAGATGTATTGACAAGGTACCGTCATGATGTTAATTTCCTTAAACAGTTCTCTTAGAAAATCGCGCCTACGTCGATTATATATGGCTCTGTCTGATAGCTCTTTTCTGCAGAATAAATATAGACTAGATGTCTGCAGCCCGTCCCCATAGTAAAATACTGAATGACATAATACTATGAAAATAACTAAAATACACTATCCTCGCGGTATCTACATCAGTAAATTGACGGATTTTTCTGACTACGGCTGAGTTAAGCATATGCTGCTTAACTCAGCCGTCCTGCAAGAGATGTTAAATGAGGACCCTATTGTAGCCTTGAGTCGAGCGTGATCCCCAAGAAAACAGTTTCATCGATTCCTTTGACCTCCATCCTTTCCTGTCATCTTTGTAAGTTTTTATGCACGGGGTAATCTTCGAAACTCCTGATCCGATTCCAAAAATTGTTTCACTTACGGGAAGTTACATTAGCCTAGAGTGTCATAGGTTATATTTAAAACATTGTCGAAGATTAATTTCCGCACAAAACGGGAGCGAAGAGCGAGAAAAAGCTACTATTCAATTAATTGCAATCGTAATTCCAAATCACAGCACATGTCATGTTGGGCAGTAGCTCGTACTTACCTCTCTCTATCCGCTGCTGTGCAGTACGCGCCGCAGTGCCGGCGGCAGGCGCCAGGTCCCGCGCGCGACACTGCAGGTGCTCCACACTGCGGGCCCTGTGTTGTGCAGTAGCACGTGTGTACCTCTCTCTATCCGCTGCTGTGCAGCACGCGCCGCAGTGCCGGCGGCAGGCGCCAGGTCCCGCGCGCGACACTGCAGGTGCTCCACACTGCGGGCCCTGTGTTGTGCAGTAGCACGTGTGTACCTCTCTCTATCCGCTGCTGTGCAGCACGCGCCGCAGTGCCGGCGGCAGGCGCCAGGTCCCGCGCGCGACACTGCAGGTGCTCCACACTGCGGGCCCTGTGTTGTGCAGTAGCACGTGTGTACCTCTCTCTATCCGCTGCTGTGCAGCACGCGCCGCAGTGCCGGCGGCAGGCGCCAGGTCCCGCGCGCGACACTGCAGGTGCTCCACACTGCGGGCCCTGTGTTGTGCAGTAGCACGTGTGTACCTCTCTCTATCCGCTGCTGTGCAGCACGCGCCGCAGTGCCGGCGGCAGGCGCCAGGTCCCGCGCGCGACACTGCAGGTGCTCCACACTGCGGGCCCTGTGTTGTGCAGTAGCACGTGTGTACCTCTCTCTATCCGCTGCTGTGCAGCACGCGCCGCAGTGCCGGCGGCAGGCGCCAGGTCCCGCGCGCGACACTGCAGGTGCTCCACACTGCGGGCCCTGTGTTGTGCAGTAGCACGTGTGTACCTCTCTCTATCCGCTGCTGTGCAGCACGCGCCGCAGTGCCGGCGGCAGGCGCCAGGTCCCGCGCGCGACACTGCAGGTGCTCCACACTGCGGGCCCTGTGTTGTGCAGTAGCACGTGTGTACCTCTCTCTATCCGCTGCTGTGCAGCACGCGCCGCAGTGCCGGCGGCAGGCGCCAGGTCCCGCGCGCGACACTGCAGGTGCTCCACACTGCGGGCCCTGTGTTGTGCAGTAGCACGTGTGTACCTCTCTCTATCCGCTGCTGTGCAGCACGCGCCGCAGTGCCGGCGGCAGGCGCCAGGTCCCGCGCGCGACACTGCAGGTGCTCCACACTGCGGGCCCTGTGTTGTGCAGTAGCACGTGTGTACCTCTCTCTATCCGCTGCTGTGCAGCACGCGCCGCAGTGCCGGCGGCAGGCGCCAGGTCCCGCGCGCGACACTGCAGGTGCTCCACACTGCGGGCCCTGTGTTGTGCAGTAGCACGTGTGTACCTCTCTCTATCCGCTGCTGTGCAGCACGCGCCGCAGTGCCGGCGGCAGGCGCCAGGTCCCGCGCGCGACACTGCAGGTGCTCCACACTGCGGGCCCTGTGTTGTGCAGTAGCACGTGTGTACCTCTCTCTATCCGCTGCTGTGCAGCACGCGCCGCAGTGCCGGCGGCAGGCGCCAGGTCCCGCGCGCGACACTGCAGGTGCTCCACACTGCGGGCCCTGTGTTGTGCAGTAGCACGTGTGTACCTCTCTCTATCCGCTGCTGTGCAGCACGCGCCGCAGTGCCGGCGGCAGGCGCCAGGTCCCGCGCGCGACACTGCAGGTGCTCCACACTGCGGGCCCTGTGTTGTGCAGTAGCACGTGTGTACCTCTCTCTATCCGCTGCTGTGCAGCACGCGCCGCAGTGCCGGCGGCAGGCGCCAGGTCCCGCGCGCGACACTGCAGGTGCTCCACACTGCGGGCCCTGTGTTGTGCAGTAGCACGTGTGTACCTCTCTCTATCCGCTGCTGTGCAGCACGCGCCGCAGTGCCGGCGGCAGGCGCCAGGTCCCGCGCGCGACACAGCAAGTGCTCCACACTGCGGGCTCTGCTGGCGAGGTGCGCGCACACCGCGGTGAGCACGGCGTGACCGGTGCGCGAGTCTATCGTCGTATAGTACGTCGTGTCCTCGCCGGCTGAAGTGTCTTCTTCCTGGAAACGGGAGGGTCTTAGTGTACAGAGAAAAATGAAATTCACTGACAACGTGCAGCCCGCTGCCGCGTGCCGTTCTGATGTCGTGAGGAAAATTTTGAGTATGAATGTGGATGGGTATGAGATTAGAGGAAAACCAAAGAATTGATCGATGGACTATATGAAGGATGATGTGGCAAGAAAGAAGGTATCTCCACTTCTCCAGTACTTGGCGTCTCATCAGATGACAAGCAATAGAGAAGTATGAAAGAAAAAGACACGTTGTGCTATCGGCACAACGTGTCTTTTTCTATGCAAGTAATGAAGAATAGTAATGATGAATGCAAATAATGAAGAATAGTAATGATGAAGTATGAAAGAAAAAGACACGTTGTGCCGATAGCACGTGTCTTTTTCTTTCATACTTCTCAAGTATGGGATGAATGAGCATCCCATACTTGAAAAATCTATACTTTCTAAAGTTGTAACATGACAAACATAGACAGCTTGAAAGTAAATAAAACATAGATTTTAAATGCTAAAATTGGTCCTTAAGTGACTCCAATATAACGATTTCCAAGATCGATAGATCTGCGATGTTTTTAGTTGCAAGAATTTTGATTTCACTTTTATACAGGCGCTGGTTACCATATTAGTCAGGCAGCTTGGGACAGTTGGACTGTGAAATCATTCATGCCCAGCCTGTCCCTTTGCTGCCCTGCCCCAGTGGCGCTCTAAGCCGAGGCCAAGTGCGAGTCGGACTCGCGCACGAAGGGTTACGTACCATTATTTATAAATGTGGTCCTAAAAGCTCTGATCAGGAAGTGGCTCAAAATTTGTAAACTTCTTTACTGGTATACCGTTTAAAACAACGGAGGCTCTAAATTCCTCATCCGAAGTCTCACTAGCTTTGTTAAAGGCGAACGTGTCTGGATGCCCGGGTGAATTTAAATTGAAACACATAAACCCTATGACAGTTATTAAAGCTTTCCGGCAAATAAAAATTAAACTGACCGAAGTTCTATGGGGAATGTCAACCAAAGTTTGTACATCCATAGTTGAGACTATAGCACCATACCTAGCTTTAATTTTTAATTTGTGTTTGGACCAAGGAGTTTTCCCTGATTTAATGAAATATAAAGGAGTAAAGTTATCCCTCTTTTCAAATCCGGAGACAGTAAAGACACAAATAATTATAGACCTGTATCCGTGTTGCCAGTTTTTAGCAAGGTGTTGAAAAGGTAATGCTGAATCAAATGCTTAATCATTTTAACACCAACAAAATGTTTCACGATCAACAGTATGGTTTCACCAAGGGACGTTGTACGACAGACGCCGGTATAACCTTATTAAAGCACATATTTACAGCGTGGGAAGAGTCCCAAGACGCCATAGGAATTTTTTGTGACCTCTCCAAAGCATTTGATTGCGTAAATCACGATACATTACTTTTGAAACTTGAGCATTACGGACTTGGTAAACTTGCACTTAGTTTGGTTAAATCTTATTTGAGTGACAGGAAACAGCAAGTTCAAATAAATGGTGTTAATTGACAGGGTTTAAAAGTAAAAATGGGGGTGGAGGTTCCACAAGGCTCAATATTGGGTCCCTTCCTCTTTCTACGATCTACCCTATTTATTGAAAATCCAACTTCAAAATATGGTTTTATTTGATGATGACACTTCTCTATCTAGATGACGTTAATATTGCCCTACTTTAGGTTCTTAACTGGTTCACAGCAAACAATTTAGTATTAAATGGAAAAAAGACTAAATGCATAAGATTTTCATTACCGAATGTTAAAAGTAGTGATTGTGATATAATATTGAATAAAGAGAAACTAGAATTTGTCGACAAAACGGTTTTCCTGGGGATTACGCTTGATTCAAGGCTGCAATGGGGTTCTCATTTAACATCTCTTGCGGGCGGCTCAGTTCAGCAGCATATGCTGTTAGAAAAATCCGTCAATATACCGATGTAGATACCGGGAGACTAGTCTATTTTAGTTACTTTCATAGTATAATGTCTTAAGGCATTTTGTTATGGGGACGGGCCGCAGACATCAAGTCTATTTTTATTCTGCAAAAAAGAGCCATCAGAGCCATTTATAATCTCCGTAGGCGCGATTCTCTAAGGAAACTGTTTGAGGACATTAAAATCATGACGGTACATTGTCAATACATTTATGAAAACATAAGTACGTAAGGAAAAATCTGCATCTTTAGTAAAAGATGTGCCAGACACAATTACAATACTAGAAATAGAGACTAGTTAGTTCAGCCAGGCTTCAGACTCGCTAAAGTAGACTCATCTTTCAAGGGGTACTGTTTAAGTGCTACAATAAAATTCCACAAAGTATTCTTGAACTGAGTGAGACGAAATTTAAAACATGCATTAAACGCACACTATGTAAGCAAGCTTATAACAAATCGGACAATTATATCGCTGATAATAATGCTTGGCTCAATGCCGGTTCTGCTCCACAAGGACAGGGGCGCATAAATTGATAGCATTAAATAGTATTGTTGGAGCTGCTGAAGATTGGACAACTATCTTTGCATTGTATAAATTCAATTTATTTAGTATTATATAATTGCATGCCCATATTGTGTGAGTACTATGTAGTAGCTAACATTTACTGGAAACCTACGTCTATTATTGACTTGAATGTGCCCTGGCGGTTGAGAGTATGTCATGCTCACTTAAATGTCACGCTGATGGTGGCGGGTGTGTCGGGTCATTTAGTTCCCTTCAAAATGGTTGAGTTGAATGATGGCTGATCCATTCGTCATTTACGTGAACGGGCGCTATCAGTTGTGCCTGGTCATCTCTTAGCTGCCACGGTTTATTTTAATTACTTTATTTTTTAATTACTGATTTAATCTTTTACTCTGGACGCTCTTAACTTGCCCGTATTTCTACATCGTTCTCACACATTTGTAATTCTTAACATGAATTATGTAACCAAGATTTTGTAACATATTCTGATTTAAAAGAGTGTCCATGGAGTTTCTTGCCCATTCTTCTCCATAGAGATCTACGCTTTGGAATGGGCAACTACAGTACTTTGACAGTTATTATGTCTTGTGACTGGGACTGTCGCTTCATTTTTATTGTTGTTTGACTATTCAAAAGTGCCTGTAAGTGGCCTACTTGAAATAAATGATGTTGACGAGCAAAAAAATCACTTTTTTGTATGGGAGCCCCCTTAAATATGTATTTTATTCTTTTTTTAGTATTTGTTCTTATAGCATCAACAGAAATACATAATCTGTAGAAATTTCAACTGGCTACCTATCACGGTTCATTAAATACCTGGTGACAGACGGGCGGACGGACGGACAGCGAAGTCTCAGTAATAGGGTCCCGTTGGACCCTTTGGGTACGGAACCCTAAAAAAGACACTTGGACCACAAAGTACGACAGCATATAACTTTAGAAGCAGTCTTATCAATGAGGCAGTCCAGCTTGCTGCTACTCAAGTACTACACATACTAACATCGATCCTGCCGAGCGCACAGGACAGCTTAGCGAGCAGCTCGTCCAGTAGCGTCGCCTCCTGCTGCGAGCTATAGTATGACGTCAGCAGCGGTCCTATTAGTGATAGGCAGTCCTGCTTGCTAGTTCGGATGTATTCTTCGAATTTCACCAGTATCTGAAATAAATTATTTGTTTGAAATAACAATAATGTAACACATGTTCACATCAAAAGATTCACAATATAAGGACACAAATCGTTTTGCGGCGAAAAACAAACCACAACGCAACCTCATTCATGACCGACAGGTAAAACTATTTATTTTCTCTCACTCTCACTTCCACTCTTAATTCTACTCTCTCTATCTCTCTTAACTCTACTCTCTCTCCCTCTTACTTCTTAACTCTAGTCTCTCTCCCTCTCACAACCATTCTTAATTCTACTCTCTGTCTCCCTCAGCTCTACTCTCTCTCCCTCTTACTTCTTAACTCTACTCTCTTTCCCTCTTACTTCCTCTCTTAATTCTACTCTTTATTTCCCTTTACTCTCTCTCCCTCTTACTTCCTCTCTTAATTCTACTCTTTATTTCCCTTTACTCTCTCTCCCTCTTACTTCCTCTATTAATTCTACTCTCTATCTCCCTTAACTCTACTTTCTCTCCCTCTCACTCCCACTCTTAATTCTACTCTCTATCTCCCTAACTGATCTTTCGGGCCCTCTCACTCCCACTCTTAATTCTACTCTCTATCTCCCTTAACTCTACTCTCTCTCCCTCTTACTTCCCCTCTTAATTCTACTTTCTGTCTCCCTTAACTGTACTCACTCTCTCCCTCTCACTTCCCCTCTTAATTCTAGTCTCTATCTCACTTAACTCTACTCGCTCTCTCTCTCACTTCCTCTCTTAATTCTACTAGGTCTCTCCCTTAACTCTACTCCCTCTCTTCCTCTCACTTCCTCTCTTAATTCTCCTCGGTCTTTCCCTTAACTCTACTCTCTCTCTCCCTCTCACTTCCTCTCTTAATTCGACTCTCTCTTTCTGTCACTTACTTAACCGCATTGTACGCACGGCGATCAATAGAACTATACAAAACCAGTTTATGCGGATCTCTCATTGTAAAGGAAAATACATTCAAAGCGAGGCCATGTTTTACTGGAAATGTATACATTTATATGTCGCCATGTGTACGTTTGGTCTTTAGGTCAACTTACTCCAGTTTTCTGCGGACAAGAAGCTACAGGCGTCTCCAGCAACAATGAAGCGATTTGTATGAGCACCGCCAACTGCTTCTTGACAATAACGTCTCTTTCGTCAGGTATACTGTCCTCTTCAATATGTTCGAGCGCAGTGTGGACAGTTTCTAGAATACTCGCTAGGCATTCTGCTCCTGATGTACCGTCGTTGCTTTCGGCTGAAGGAAAAAAAAATAACAAAACATCACGCCTGTATCCCCCCCCGTAGGGTTGGGTAGAGGTGTAGGCCCACATTTCGGTAGTTATGTTTATGTCCTATTTAATAGGGGCGAGCCTATTACCATAAATCGAGCACAAATCCAGACCCTGTGGCTGCTACTGAGAAATTGCTGATGGAAAAACCAACAACACTTTGCCGAAACTGCGAATAGAACCCATGACCTCAAGCTCAGAAGTAGCGCTTGCGACCACTAAAGCAATGAGATTATATGTAGACTGCTTCGATGGTCCTGAGTTCGTGAGGTCCTAGGTTCAACAACCCGTGCAGACAGTACAATTTTTGGTAGCTTCATTGATATAGATACATACTAAGGTACTTACTTATAGCCAACAGGAAACTATCCATCTTGAGTGAGTAGAGAGGCGAGAACAATAACGTGAGGCAAGTCTTGAATACCTCCAGACAGCACAGCGTCGCCTGGTCGTCGAAGTCGCACATATCTCGGAACCTGTTCCCATGACGTTAGAGGTCAATTTTGAATGTACGAAATGGGTTTTGGACGTCAGTGGTTGGTATCAATTTTAATTATCAATTTGACATTACAAAGTAAGATCTAGATGTTTGGGATGCAACAATCATTGGACTTTCAACCTTATTCCGATAGTTATAAAAGTCATACGACGCCTTCGTGATGCGCAAAGACTACTAAAGTTAAACCAGAAAAGGTATGCGCTTCGATAATCTTCGGTCGAGTTACTTTCTCCAGTTGCATATTGCCATCTCATAATAGTTTTGAAAATTTTTAATGATGTAGAACACGTGGGAAACCATTCGTACGTCGATATCCATTCAATCTCGTATAGAGCTTTTACAGATATATAGAGTTGTTCCAGAGAGGTTTACCTAATAGTACTCCCACATTTAGCCACTTATGTTTAAGTTCCATGTAATTCATCATCAACCTATAATGTTCCCACTGCTGGGACACAGGCCTCCTCTCTATGAGAGGGAGTGGGCTGTAATCCACCACGCGGGCCCAGTGCGGGTTGGTAGATGTTACATGTCTTCGAATTTTTACTTCTAGGATATGCCGGTTTCCTCACGATGTTTTCCTTCACCGTTTTTGAGAGCTGCAGTGATGAAATAAATTACACAAACTAATGCGCCTGCCTGGGGAGCAGTAAACCGTGGGTTCGAACCCACGGTTTACTGCTCGAAAGTCGGAGCTGCCACCACTGGGATACCGCTGCTCTTTCGCTTGTCGAAGAGCACTCTTCCTGGGTGGCCTGTACTTACCTGGAAACACATCTGTTGTATAGGACGTTGGCTATGCTGACGACGTGTGTGGCGACGGCCTTCTTGTCCAGCTGTTCGGCGATCAGTACGGAGTGCACGCAGCGCAGCGCCCACGCGTGGAAGTCGCGGCGACTGCGGATCTGGTTGCGCAGCTCCAGGGAAGACCACGGCACGTTCTCACTGTGGGAAAAACGTACAATCAGTCTATATATAAAAACATCATAATATTTTCTAAATGGCTAAGGTGTATGGTTAACTGCATGTTTTGGCAAAAAGTGTAAAGAAAAAATGCAACATATTTTATATGAATTTTTAGACTTACGAACGCACAGTAAGAAATACGAAAAATAGAATAACGTTACCACCGTTTATTTTACAAAGGATAAGGCAGAGGCAAAGTTAACCCACTTTACGACATTATCGAGTGGAGTGGGCGAGCCTCTAGTCAACAACCGGGCAACAATTCTGATTCTAGGCTACTAATGTTTCCCTGACGACGATATAGCAACGGTTTTTTTTTTTTTTAAAGTTCAAGTCAGCTGCTAACCATAAATTGTGTAGTAATAACTTTCGCGTTGACCTACCTATACAACAGCTCAACCACCCTCACACAGAACTTGGTGTCCCACACACAAGGCAGCGGTTTGAACGGGCCCGCCTTGTCCCTCACTAAGTTAGCGAGCTTCACAGGAGCCTTGCCTTTTTCTTTCTGAGACTTCTGACTCTTCTGAGACTTGACTGTCTCGCGCGTCTCGTTTAGAGACTTGTTGCCTTTCTTGACTGCTTTTGGTGGTACCTGAAACATTAATTTAAATGGCTTAATATATTTTGAACTAGCTGTTGTCCGCTTCGTCCACGTGAAATGATTATAAAATTATTACTTCCCTATTTAAATCGTATTTTGTTAACAATTTCAAGGGCCTTTTTTTGCCCTCACTGCTTATCATACCAGCTATCTACCGACAAAATCGGTCCAGCCGTTTCGGAGATTAGCCGGAACATGAAAACTGTTTTTTTTTTTTTTTGTTGTTAGTTTCGTTTATTCTTTCATATGCGTTGAGTATATGGCTGATATCTATTTTTTATTTTGATATACACAAACAGCACTAGCAATAAAATGGAAGTGGTCTGGGCACGTAGCACGTCTCCAAGACCAGAGGTGGACAAAAAGTGTGACGGCATGGAAGGGACCAGTGGGGAAAAAAAAAAAGGGAGACCCTACAATAGATGGGAGGACGAAATAAAACACACAGCGGGTCCAAACTGGATGCATGTAGCAAAATCCAGAGAAGACTGGAACACTTTGGAGGAGGCCTTTACCTGCAGAGGGGTTCTTGCGGAATAATTACGTTATAACAAAAACTAATAATAAACAAATATAGATACTAACACTAGAAATTAATCACTTTATGTTACTAACAATAAGTTTATTGTGTAAGAAATAAAAGACATTTTTATTTTATTTATACACAAACAGACTCTTAAATTTCTCATCTGTCAACACGACCTCACATAATTATACAAACTCCTTATCTTCCGAGCCCTCTGTAATGATCCAAAGTGCGCTCTTATTACGAGTATGTACTAGTGGAACACATTGAAGTACATGAAAACAAAAATATTTGCTTATCCTGGCAATATAATGAACATTGGTTTTGAGCTAGCTATGCACTTTGTTTTCTTTTTTCACTTCCTATTCGTTTATCCGTGTCGTTGGGTCGACGATATCGTCGGACTCGCGGAAAACAGCTGGATAAGAGACGCATACCACCGGGCAGTGTAGCAGAAAAAAAAACAGTACGTGGAGTACCTCCTCGCGGAAGAAGTGAAACTTCGTTATGCTACACGAATGCGTTCACTCTCGTTATTTTATTGAGCTTCTAAATAATACAACCTGTTTTTATATCCCATAACTCTAGGGTTATATTCTGTCGGTAAAAACAATACTAAAACACCTGGAATAGGTGGTCCAAAATACATAGTTTCGGAGATATCATCAATCATAATTTACTTAGGTCAAAAATTGTCACCAGTATGACAAATCCTTCCTTTTGCGAGGTTGCCAAACTTCACAGTAGTGTAATAAAATAGTAGTAGTTTCATTGATAAATACGAGTAATTCTTTTTATTCAAACTAATAATTCATATTTAAATGCGAAAAAAAAAAAAGTATGATTGAAACATAATTCATACGCCAGTTGATTCTTTGATATGGTCTCAATCATATCCTAGAGTTATGGGATATAAAAAAAACAGGTTGTATTTTGTTGTATTATGTTTATTATGTAAGTTTGTCGAGGTTATTCTACTCATGGAAATTGAGCGAAGGCTGGTCACACCGAAGATTGGAATGCATGACTGTTTGCACGCCATCTTGCGTACCTAGTAGAACTACGTAGACACAAATCTTAATACTGCCATCTCTTAGTGAGTTTTAGAAAATATTCCCCCTCCATGGTAGCGTTAAACTTGATGGAAGTCGCATAAGAAGTTTCACTTCAAAAAGAGGTGGGCTATGGGTGTCTAGGTTCCGGGCTGATGCTGGAAGGTTCTGACCTGAAACTATGTGGGTGTAGAAGAACTTAAATCTCATAGAGATGATACTCCAATCACAATACCTACCTTTGTCTGTTCCAGAAGTTGATTGCAAGCTTTAAACAGTTTGTAAACGTCGTTAGCTGCTGTCTCACTGCTAGGATTCCACTGCAATATCTTATGTGCTATCAACGTTTCGTAACATTGTAGTGTTTGCTGCACTTTCAGGCATTTGGCTTTCGATTCTGGTGTTAAGTCTGAGAGACCCGGTTCTTCCTGTAATAATAATATTTTCTATTTAATTGGTTGTATATTTTTTTTTTCAGATTCAAAAGCTTTTTAAGCCTTGGCATGCAACCATCGCGAAATTGAAATATGAGCCATGCTGCATAAGCTCATTGCATGATTTCTTATAGATCTTTTTTGATGCCAATCGATCCTGTTCCCTACAAGTATCAAAAATCTCTATGGGACCAACTGAGGTTTCAATATTTGTCAGTGTGGTGGAGTGGTTAGTCTCCTAAGACCGTTTTCCTGTAACTACAGCATTTATCGGGTGAGCATAGATTTGTCTAGGAAACCATTAATTAAACTAAAATCAAACCATTTATTAAATTTAGTTCGTTAAAGGGAAGGTACCCGCCTCATTGTCCAATCTTAAAATATCACCCTGTATAGACCGATTTCGGCCATGGCGGCCAATATCAGAGACGACAGAGATAATATCTAGTCTAACTTAGCAACAAACATTAACAAGAGAACCAAAATGAAACACACCATATCAATATTCACAAACTGTTCGTTTTCACAGAGCTGCTGCATGATCCTGGACAGCTTACTCTTCAGGTAAGCGTTGCCGGTCTCCACTGACTGGCTGGCCAGGATGTCTTCCAGATCCTCCTCCTCACTAGGCTGGAGGAACTGGGCTACGGCGTACAGTAGCTGGGCTATAGGCTCCTGGTAATGGAAAAGGGATGTAAAGTAGAGGTATAAGAGTTAATGGCGACAGTTTTATCGTCACCATTTTGAACGATATATCGGATTCATGCGCTTTTCGCCATCTCATTCCGGACGGTTTTTTTATGTATGGATAACTGTGTGAAGGATGATATGGCAAGAAAGGAGGTGTCTCATCAGACACCCCCTTTATCTATTACTCGTCATCTCATCAGACGAGGACTCAGGTCTCAGGACGAGTAAAGGCGCTCCCTCACCGGGAGCATTCGCGTGCAATGTAACATATAGATTCGACTTTGAGCATTACATTACAATACTACCTCCCTGACCGAAGAGCGTTCGCGTGTAATGTAACATTATACAGGGTGTTTGGTGCATCGTTTGCCAAATCGAATAGGCCGAAAGGAGAGGTCATTTGCTAACTCTTCACGCCCTTTAACTCATTCCTTGCCACACCGGTTTTTTTATAACAACTTTTTAATTTAAATGTTGAAAAATTCCAAAATTCAGCATTTTAGGTCAAATGAAAACATAAAAAATTTGTTTAACCTTAAAATTTTGACTAAATTTAGATGTGTACTGTTGTATGATTCTATCAAATTCAAAATTACTCGCTAGGAACAATTACTCTCTTTTTTAATACTCGTAAAGTTTTTGTAAAAGAAAAATAAACTTAAAACTCAACTTTAAATGGCTATAAAAAAAAACTAAAAGCGATCGTTTCGTGTACTCAGTAAATGGTGGCTTTACAGTACACAGTACTCACACATGTGCCATGCAATTATATAATACTAAGAGATTGAATCTCTACTGGTTGTCTCTGTATACTTACAATTAAAACAGCTGTCACTCCATTGATCTGCACACACTTGTTGATGAGCAGGGAGGCAGGTTCTGCACCCTCCGGTAGGTACTTGCTCAAGTGTTCATATAACAACTCCAAGATAGATTCGTGAAGAAACTGCTTGTCTTTCGCGCAATCGTGTAATTCTAGAAATAAAAAATGAAATGTTGCAAGTTCAACGTTAAGGAAATTGATAGGGTCGGAATAGTTAATAGGGTCAGAGTAGTAATTAGAACACGTCAAAAAATTGTATGGAAACTGTACTAGCGCCGTTTAGTGGCAAAAACGGGATGCGCGACTATTAATTTATAATTGAAGTCATGCACAATGCAAGTTGGGAAAAAGTCTCGACACAATGGGTGCGGAAGACGGCTCAGATGCTGGCTATTTGTAAGGCCAGACTTTGATAAGTGATCTTTAATTCAGCATTGTCAAGTATTGAATTGTTAAAACATTTCGTCTTACTAGCTTTCTTTTTACCTGAACGTGTGCTGGCAAGGGGTGGCGTATAAAAGAAATAAGAGGAGCCAGATTACCCAGCAGAGGGGCAAAACAGGATAACAAAAAAAAACGCGAAAAAAACTAACGCGATCGAGTACGTTTAGTTATAGGCAAAAACTTGCCCAAAACACAGAATATATACATTTGTGATTTATTAATGTGGATAGATTGACGACACAAAAAAGTACTTACTCGTATAGAGCAGCTGCTTGACGAGTGCATCTTGTACGAGACAACGCCGCAGTATTGATACTACCTCCATACACATTGCTTCATTACGAACCCGCGAAGTTACACTGCGAAAATAATACAAAGAAGTTAACTGTAGTGTAATCAGTGGCGGTATAAGCGCTCGCAAGTGTCGCAGTGGTGTCCTTTTTTTTACGCATGGGATATCATCAAATGACTTCTCCCGCTCTGGGAGGAGCGGGAGGGAGTGTCAGACTTGTACAGACTAAAACCCATCCATGTTCCTTCTTAGACCTTTGTGTTCCAGGGCCACGGTATCTCTTTCGAACAGTCCCGCAGCCCTGGCAGGCATCGGCCCTCTCGGGCCCCTTCCTGTTTGCTGACATCTCCTTGAGGCGCGCGTGGAACACGTACGCGCCGTCGACACGGCATGTCGTCATGAGACGGACGGACGGTGAGCTAGCCCATTACTCACCGTCCATAGCCCGCAGTGGTGTCCTGGGTTCGACACCCGGGTAGTGCAAAGTGTTATTGGGTTTTTCCATCAGAAATTTTCTCAGTAGCAGCCTCGGGGTCTAGATTCGTGTCCGGTTGATGGCAATAGGCTCGCCCTTTATTACACTTGAAAATTTAACTGGCGAAATGTGGGTGTACTATAATTGGGTACACCTCTGGAACCATTTGGGGATCGCAGGCGTAATGTTATGTTATCAACTCAATTATATTACACAGACTAGCTGCCCCGCGCAACTTCGTCTGCGCAATTTTTCATTGCTGCTCCGCTCCTTTTGGTCGTATCGTGATGATATATAGCCTATAGCCTTCCTCAATAAATGGACTATCTAACACTAAAAGAAATTTTTCAAATCGGACCAAGTCAACAGATACCGCCATCTGTTAGAATCGTTTGGAGCTAACTAGATAATTGTGACTGTCAAATAATAAACAAATAATTTACAATAAAATAATATTGCGACTATAAATTGAGATGTAAGCTATCCTATCTTTCAAGTTGTATCAAACTGCACACGGTGTACATCGCGGACAAACAACGTGACACGTAATTTATATATATTAAGAAAGAAGAAAGATTAAGATAGTAACACAACATACGTTACCTTCTCTAGAAATGTTTTAGCCTATATTCTTTAGTGTTTCTCTATACATATTTCTATCCCTATTCCCTGCCTGCATAAAGTTTAAAATAGCAAAATATGTTGTAAAAATGTTCTGTGAACTCACACATTCCCCTGCTGCGTGGCGTGCAGGTCCACGGTGAGCTGCGTGAGGTAGGAGTGCGCGCTGTACTGCTCGCTGTACGTCTGACTGCAGCTCGCGCGCGACGCACTCACGCGCACGTACCGCAGCACGGACAGGAAGCCCGACAGCGACAGGCAGCGGTGTTGGGAGTCTCTGGAGAGGAGGGGAAATCGTAAATCGTCCTATGTTTCGGAAGAAAATTCAAACAAAAATCACTCTAAGTACACTAATGATAAAACACGTCACAGGGAATTTGGTCTAGTAATTAGAGAGTTGTAAACATTCTGGTCTAGTGACCAACCAACACGGCGATACATCAATTCCAGTATAACATAACCTCGCTTTGTACAGATTTCCTGTATGATGAGAGATACGCATTCACTGGTTATGCATTATTATTATTATTTATTTATTTATCAAACAATTTTTATACAAACTTTCATTTAAAAACTAAGCCCCACAAAACTGTTTTCACAGTTTGTCTGTAGGAACGGAACGATATTAAAAAATAAAATAAAAATAAACAATGTTAAACTAATATTACTCAATCAACAAATCTTAGAAACTACTTATTATACCCTCATATCTTGAGAGGTCGTCGTGCTTACACATGTGTACCAAGAGCATACTCTTTTTACGAGTTTTTTTTTCATCATCATCATTAGCGTATAATATTCCCACTGCTGGAACACAGGCCTCCTCTCTATGAGAGGGAGTAGGCTGTAATCCACCACGCGGGCCCAGTGCGGGTTTGTGGACATGCCGGTTTCATCACGATGTTTTCCTTCACCGTTTTTGGGAGCAGCGGTGATGAAATAAATTACACAAAGTAATGCGCCTGCCTGGGTTCGAACCCACTGCTTACTGCTCGTAAGTCGGGGCTGCCACCACTGGGCCACCGCTGCTCTCTGAGTTTTTTTTTATATTTTTTATTTGCGTTGGGTTAGCTCTTGACTCTAGTCTAGGCCAGAGATGACAGAGACAAAGTCAACGATGGTACGAGCTTACCCAGAAGAAGCCTGTTCACTCTAACTTTGAAGAGATTAGGGCTGTAAGCGTTCGGAAACACAGACGCAGGCAGAGAGTTCCACTCCTTTGCTGTGCGCATTTAGAAAGACGTTTGAAAACGCTTAGTGCCAATTGGTGGAATAGCAATAAGGAAACGGAAACGGAGATACTTGTTCAATGCTTGTCTCAAGTCAGTCAACATTGATATTGCATACTAAGATAGCAGATAAACAGGTTTTTATTCTTCAAGTAAGATATGTTGTTCAGATTGTTTTTAGGTTATACTCAAATGTGATAAGGATCAGAATATATATGCAAAGATTTAGATTTTTTTGATTGCTATTACACAGATGTTTTAAACGATATCAAGCCTGTGAAGTTTTACCAATTAATTTTAAAAGACCCTTTATAATTAAAACCCAATTTCAATAAGCATAAAAACACATTCACACTCTGATTTTAATAACAACTGGCAGCAGTTGGAAAGAATACTTAAATTTGAATCATACATACCTGGAATAAAGTCCTTTTCGACACACCATGACAAGAGTATCTCTAGTTCTAGTACTGAAGTTGAGGAGTGGATGTACAGCATCCAGGACTGATGCAGCTGCCTTGTAGTCGGTAGGGGAAGGCTGGCAGTTCTCCAAGATGGCGCCCAGTTGAGTGCAACGTTCTACTGATACCGGCGTCAGCTTGCACAGAACGTAAAGGCAGTCTGAAAAGAAAAGTAGGTAGATGTGGAGCGTGGTTGCAGGCTATATTATAATAACGCCTGTGAATCTCTTGAATCAAACTCAAAGCATTTATTTCAATTAGACCATTACAGGCACTTTTGAAAGTCATAAACCAAAAAAAAAAAAACACGAATCTACAGTCCCAGTCACAAGGCATAATAACTTGTGAAAGTTCTGTAGTTGCCCATTCCAAAGCGTAACTATGGAGTTTCTTGCCTATTCTTCTCCATAGATCTCTATGGAGAAGAATAGGCAAGAAACTCTTTAAAATCAAAATATGTTACAAAATCTTGGTTACATAATTCATGTTGAGAATTACAAATATGTGAGAACGATGTAGAAATACGTGCAAGTTAAGAGCGTCCAGAGTCAAAGATCCCAGACCCGCCACCATCAGCGTGACATCAGGGTAATTTCGCGTCAATGAAAGATGTAGGTAGTCATCCATGTGTTATGCAATTATATGTATAATACTAAGAAATTAAATCTATACAATGCAAATATATTTAAAACCCTATAAATGTTTCCCCAAGCTATGAAAAGCTGAGTGGCACCAGTATTAACTTACATGTTGCTCACATGTCTCACTGTACCTGCATACTGCCTCTGCGTAGTGTCGCTACACAGTCTGTCAGCTAGCTGGCTCAGTATGTGCCCGGCTGTCTCGGGCTGTGCCTTGCTGAGTCGCACTAGTATTAACTTGCCGTGTGACCAGCATGTCGGAGCGACTGGCTTAACACGAGATACGGAGAGTAGGAGGAAGGCTAGGTTGATTAGACCGACAACTGTTAATTGGCGGTGGTTGGCACTGGAACAAAATGTTATATTTTTTTAATATAACTACTGTATTACTTTGTTTCTACTCTCCCGATTTATACGACGGTACGGTTGGCGCAGCGGTTGAGCGATTTAATGCTGTGCTGCATGTCGCAGGTTCGATTCCCGCACGGAAAATATTTGTATCGCTAATAGATAGATGCCGGTTTTGCCTGTTTGTGTATGTAAGTTTAAATGTTGTATGAGAAATGGGTGTCCTGCTACCCCTGCCTAACTTTTTGGGGGAGATAAGCGGCGGCAGATGGTATTTAAAACGCAGGTTACCTCTCAGTAGTGATAAGCTTAAGTACGCAGACCACATCGACGTCTGGCGGCATGACTGCGCGCACCCAGGCAGACTCCTTAGCTCTCAGATCGTCCATGGCACGCTGTTCTATCGCTGATTTTATTACCTGTTGAAAATTCGAAGAAATAAATAGTGGAACCAACATAATAGGGGATCGGACTGGGTAAAGAAAACGACATTCTATTTTGTCCGTCAGACAGGTAATACAAAAATATTAGACACGTATTTTTTGTTTTATTAAAATATCAAAAAATTACTTAGTTAAAACTCATTAAAGTTGGAGAGTGGGGGCTTACTACGTCACAAGTAGGTATAAAACTTACCTACATGTGACGTCATGCGCCATTTCAACTCAATATATCTCCGTAATTTTATGACCACGTGAAAAAAGACAAAATACGTGTCCAATACTTTTCAATAAACTACCCGACGGACAAAGCAAAAAAATTGGATTATCCCCTATTATGGAAACTTTATTTTGTACAACCATTTTAAAAACTATGTACCCAATTAGCCTATTTAGTTTAAACGTCTCAGGCAAAGGCCAGTTGGCTCAATCATGCATGTCAGATAGCCACATTTTCATCGAAGTTTGCGACTGTCTCCGACCACATTACTTGTTTTTAGCCGACTACGGCGAAGCAAAAAGAAACGTTATGATTTTGCCGGTATGTATGTTACTATTTTTGTATGTTTATCTGTTCTCTCATAACTTCTGAACTACTTATCATAATTTGAGAGATGAGGCATTGGAAGTGTCTGTATGACCGCTGGTTATGCTATGGTGACGTCACATTAAATTGGAAATAAAGTTATCACCAAAAAAAAAAAAAAGTTTAATGATGGTGTGTTGGCTTAAGAAGCCCTTTCAATAATGTTGAAATTATATCCAGGGCCGCGCCGCCCCTGTGTGCGAAGTGTGCGGCGCACACAGGCGCCAAGACAATAGGGGCGCCCGCGCCGTCGAAATTATTTTTGTAATACTACACAAAATATTCTTTTTAGTGGAGTATCAATAAGTAAGTAGGTACAATAGGCGCAAAATATGCCTTGTAAATAACAAAACTTATATTGCGCTTAATGTACAAGTCTCGCAAGATAATATTTACGTTTGTGGTTTAATTTTACGCTTTGGGTTTTAGTTTACATTAGTTACGAGCTCAGTTGATCGAAGGAGCTCAGCGTCAGCGTTAAAATCAAAAGAAACCGCCGCGCCCGCCGTGAGTTTGTTTGAATGTGTTTATGAACGCAACCCGATGCGATGCGTGCGACGCAAGCGGGGTAGGGTCACGGGGATTCCCCGACTTTGAGAGCCAAAACAATTAAACAATCATTCAATCGAAAGTGTGTGCAAGGTGCGCATTGATTTTTTATAATAAGAATAAGTTCTAACGCTAAAAACAATTATATAGTTTGGGTCCTTTGGGTGTTAATGATTGTTTTAACGTGTTTTCAAGATGTGTGATATATAGTACTCAAGATAAAAAAAAAGAAATTATCTGGTTACCAGAATTTAATAAGGAAAAATATGTGTGATAAAAATACAACTGGAATATATAAATATTTTACGATGAAGGTGTTATAAAATCTGATTCAAAAAAGCCTTCATATAGTGGTATGTCCTTTTTATTTAATTTTCTAGCAAGTAACTGTCATCGTTTGCAGGAAAAACTTTCAGCAAATGCATTCATTGGATATTAACGCCGATGATTTGTGTGAAGTAATTATGTCATGTCAGTCTTTTTTCAAAAAATTAAATAATCATGTGGTGAAAATTCTCGAATTTGTATAATTAAACAATTTGACAGCTGTATGCCCTAACATCACTATAGCATTACGAATTTTGCTAACTATGCCTTTTACCTTAGCAAGCGCGGAAAGGTCCTTTTGTAAATTAAAACTTGTAAAAAATTACCTGCGCTCCACAATGAGCCAGGAAAGATTATAGCAACAATATCCATAGAGGAGCCCATATAACCATATTAGACTATATGTATAGACACACACGAAACTATTAAGGATTTCGCAAACTGAAAAGCGAGAAGAGTGGAAATAATATAAATTAAGTACCTATGTTTACATTCTTACACACGTGTTTTTTTTTTAATAGCATACGTAATAGTTAAATTAGTATTATTAGAAAAAAAATCTGCGATTTTGTTATTAATATCTAATTATACAATTGGAATAACATCATAATTGAAGTATGTAAAAATTTAATTCGTGTTTTATATTTCGCAGTAATTGGCAAGGGGAAGCGAACTTAAAACCAGTTCGCTTCCCCTTGAACCTATTTAGAAAATATTATCTAAGTATATAAAACCGGAGAACATTTATTTTGATCAAAATGAACAAATAATAATAAAAAATAAGTTGAAACATGACGATTCGTGAAAAAAAAGAGGCGCTTAATAGGTTTCGCACACAGGCGCTTAGGGGGGTCGGCGCGGCCCTGATTATATCCCTAGCATAATTTAAATAAAAATAAGTTTAAAAACTAAAACCTGACTACTGAAATATCACGCTTACTTATTACTAAATAACTTATTTTAAGTTTTACGGTGTGGTTTGAAAAGTTATGAACTTCTTATGTCGCCACTGCGTACCGATTCAGTGAAGACTGGGGACACGTTCACGTGAACGTGCCCGAGACAGCGTTTTGACGATGCTTGTCTTGACTTTATCCAGTAGTAATACGCCTTCGACGCTACTGAAAGTGACAAACTCGTCGCCAAATTTTGGCTGCCTCAGTTTAAATAGTCATCGACACGCTAAGAAGTGAGGAGCTCGTGACTGAATAATAACACCCGCACGGGTCGTTTTTTAAGGTTAAGCTGTGCTTGCAGAGGTTGGTCCATGGATGGGTGACCATAATTAAATACCGAGTTTCCTCCGTGCCTGGGAAAGCACGTTAAGCCGTTGGTCCCTGCTGTCATTTGTAGATCTTTGACAGTCGTTACGAGTAGTCAGAAGCCAAAAGTCTGCCATCTAGTCTTACCAATGGGTACGGTATTACCCAGTTACTGGGTTGTGGAGGTCAGATAGGCAGCCGCTTCATGTAAAGTACTGGTATTCAGCTGCATCCGGTTAGACTGGAAACCGACCCCAACATAGTTTGGGAAAGGCTTGGTAGATGAATGATCGACACGCTAAGAAGTAGAAGAAGTGAAGCACCATCTCCAAGGGCGAGTAAATCGCGGTGTCTGTCACCACGATGACAACACCGTACGTTTGTTTGATTCAGATGGAGTTTTTATTGAATTAATGTCACGGCGAGACTCACCGCGATTGTCTCGCACGTGGGGTTGGCTCGACCCCCGTATTCACAAACGCTCGGATTCGATAAGTCGTATGTCTATCTTGTTTTGGCATTACGAAAGCGAGCGAGATAAACATACGACTTTCCGAATCCGAGCGTTTGTGAATACGGAGGATGAACGCCATAAAGCTAAATAACATAACGATGTGAAACTTACATCCAAACACACAGATCTAAAGTCCGCTCCCTTGTCAGACATAGCTAAAGCCAGGTCTATGATAAAGGGGGCTCTCAACAGCTGGGTCTTAGGCCATGTCCGGATGTGCTTCCGGACCAGCTCGGGATCAGCTGCGCCTTGCGAGATGTGGTAGATGCAGGTGGATAGACAGCGGCTGAGTTCCGCTGAACTGTGGGGGACTGGAAGAAGGGTTTGAAGTTACAGAACTTACTGTGCACTGGCGAAGTAATTACATGATTACATATATCGTGTTGAAATCGATATTCCTCTCTTCTCCTAAATTATTTTCATCACTCACCAATATCATCTATATCAATGGTAGTGGATTCAGAATCCTGTGGCGGAGGTTCCAACTTGCTGTACAGCCGAGCACTGAAGTAGTGGCTCAGGTGTGACAGCACTATCTCTAAGTGATATGTCTTGCATAGTCTGAAAACAATCATTACGGAGTTAAAGAACAGAGTAGTGTGCAAATGGAAGCCTATTTAATGAATAGGGGACCGGACTGGGTAAAGAAAACGACATTCTATTTTGTCCGTCAGACAGGTAATACAAAAATATTAGACACGTATTTTTTGTTTTATCAAAATATCAAAAAATTACTTAGTTAAAACTCATTAAAGTTGGAGAGTGGGGGCTTACTACGTCACAAGTAGGTATAAAACTTACCCACATGTGACGTCATGCGCCATTTCAACTCAATATATCTCCGTAATTTTATGACCACGTGAAAAAAGAAAAAATACGTGTCCAATACTTTTCAATAAACTACCCAACGGACAAAGAAAAAAAAAGTTGGATTATCCCCTATTGACGCCTTAAATATTTATTTTATTCTGTTTTTAGTATTTGTTGCGGCAACAGAAATACATAATGTATGGTCCCATTTGACCTTTTGAGTATGGAACTCTATAAATGAAAGCCTGACTACCCTCCATCAATTGGTATTCAAGTCTGAACCCGCTTTGGCATAAATTACAGAGATAGATTACACTAGTTACAATAAATACGGGTTTACTGCTATGCTCAGGTGAGTATTTGGTTAACTCACTTGAGTAACTGATGCACGAGAGGAGGCAGTGTGTCAGGCGGCGTGTCTATGACGTGGGAACAGATCTTGTTGACTACCTGCTTGTGATCATTACGCGATAGCTGCATATCTCTGAAAAGCAGAACAGAATACGATAGAGTAGAATACTCTCAAGTAAATGTCTTTACAGATGATTTTGTTTTAATGTAACACATACATAACAAAACTGGCCAAGTGCGAGTCGGACTCGCGCACGAAGGGTTCCGTACCATTATTTATAAAAAACGAGCAAAAAAATCACTTTTTTTTACACACTGAGTTGGTTAAGTCGTTATTAATACAACTATGTAAGCACAGATGGCGCTTTCATCAAAACTGCCGCTCTGCACGAAATGTTTAATATAAATCTTATCACTTGAAAAACAATATAGTCCTCATACACTTATGGTAATTTAATTTATATAATAATTAAATGGCGTTTGTTGCCATACGGCTACATCGACATCCTAATTGATTTTTATCAGAAGCAAGTTCTCTCTATAACCGTTAGATGGCGCTGTTTACAAGATTTTACCCAATTTTACTTTTTTGTATGGGTGCTCCCTTAAATATTTATTTTATTCTGTTTTTAGTATTTGTTGTTATAGCATCAACAGAGATACATAATCTGTAGAAATTTCAACTGGCTAGCTATCACGGTTCATGAGATACAGCCTGGTGACAGACAGACGGACGGACGGACGGACGGACGGACGGACGGACAGCGAAGTCTCAGTAATAGGGTCCCGTTTGACCCTTTGGGTACGGAACCCTAAAAAAGTAAAAAAATACTTGTAATCCATTACAATGACACACACTTTTTCTCTCCCTTCTCTCACACACTATTGTCTACATTTATTTTTCATTTCAAAATATTTAAATTACTACCACCTTTTTATTTTTTTCTTATTTTGTGTATTACTACTAACAACCCTACTAAGGCTTTCTTTGTAAAAATGTAATCTGAAATAAAGGTAAATATTAAATTTCTCCTCTCTCTCTCAGGTTGCACTACCTTTGTCCTCTAAAATTTCACGTTTGTTTCTGTTCTACTGTGGGTACATAAATACTAAAATAGATAAATAAATGAATAACTGCACTGTCCTAATATATCCTGGTCAGCTTACTTGGCAGATAAATTAAAAAAAAAATAAGGAAAATTGAAAATGGAAATTAATTTAAAGAGCTCTCTTGCATTTTTGGTATAGCTATCTATCTACCAGATATATCAATTTTTTTATAATATCGAGACACTATCCAGATATGATTAAATACTAACTTGAACATGGCAGTAAGCTGTACAAGCTGTTTCTCATTCCAGCTACACTGGCACAGGGTGTGGATGCACTGCTCTTTGTACTCTGTGCCCGACAGCTCAGAACCACAGTGCTTTATCATGTCATGAGTTGATATGGCATTGATGCATTCTGGTAGAACGTCGCGCCAACTGGAAACAGGAAATGAAAGAAAGAAAAAGTATTTATTTGGACAGGACAAAACACAATTAAAAAAATTACTAATGAGAAAAAATTGAACTCTGAATTTTTTTAAAGAAATTTAAACAGTAATATTACATCTGAATGGTTAGGTAGCACTATACCCAATTATTCTAATAGACGAATAACATAAACAATAACATGCCATTAATCATTGGAGCAGCGGTGGCCCAGTGGTGGCAGCCCCAAATTACGAGCAGTAAGCCGTGGGTTCGAACCCAGGCAGGTGCATTACTTTGTCTAATTTATTTCATCACCGCTGCTCTCAAAAACGGTGAAGGATGACATCGTGAGAAAACCGGCATGTCCTTGGACTAAAAAAAAATTCGAAGATATGTCACATCTTCCAACCCGCACTGGGCCCGCGTGGTGGATTACAGCCCACTCCCTCTCCTAGAAAGGAGACCTGTGTCCCAGCAGCGGGAACATTATAGGCTGGTGATGATGATGAATCATTGGGTTTTCTTGTGATGTGACGTGATGAATAGAATTACTGTTTATGTTTGGGTTTACAGAATTTATCTGAAAAGATGAGTAACACTCTGATGGATTAGCTTGTATGACAGGTTTGGCCTTTCATGGACCATTCAGTGGATACTGTTTGTACTGCAGTTTGCAGTTACATAACATTGTTAACACCCATGAGATCTTAGGCAAAGAGTTATTGGGTTTTTCCATTAGGAATTTGTCCGTAGCAGCCATGGAGACGGATTTGAGAGGACATTACCAGTTATATGTGGGTATACTATTAGCTACACTTCTGCCTACCCCTTCAAGTATTACAGGCGAGGTGTTATGTAATCGATATATATAAAAATAAATCCCTATTTCCTTTGGTCACGGCATTACGTGTGAACGGCTGGACCGATTTCGCTAATTCTTTTTTTGTTGTTGTTTTTTATTGTCAGGAGAAAGTTCATAGGTAGGTAGCAGGTAGGTAGCATGTAGGTTGGTAAGAAGTAGGTAGGAACAAGTCCATTGCAATACATGCTGGGATCAGCTAGTAATAGTATAAAACTACATAAAAAATAACAAAACAGTACTCTGTATTTGTACTGCACTCACATCATATTAACATCAGTGTCCTGTACAATGGACTGCACACTATCATTGGACCAGCGCACCAGGTCATCTACCGGCAATCTCGGCAGCTCCAGACATAGTCTGCTAGTGACATCTCCACAGTGAGTGAGAGATGTGGACTCTTTTCTCATGGTCTGCAGTACTAGCTCCACCACCTGGAAATTATAGTTTTTTTTTTTATTTATTTATTTTCACCTACTTATTATGTCACTGAATTATTGAACCAGCCTTACCAATACCCCTACGTCTCTTCAATACACCTTTTATTGAATTGACCAGTAATAACTGGTTTATGGAGGTCAGATAGGCAGTCGCTCCATGTAAAATACTGGAATTCAGCTGCATCCAGTTAGACTGGAAGCCAACCTCAAAATAGTTGGGAAAAGCCAGATGATGATTATTGAATAAGTGTAATTCTATCATTGATTTGAAAAAGTTTTTGACCAACTCGTACTAACTACAACTACAGTCCTGACCCAGACCAGTCCAGACTGTACGTAGATACATCTTGTAGTTTTTGACTATTTAAAAGTGCCTGTAAGTGGTGGGCGCAATGAATGCTTTGAGTTTTAAGTTTGAAGAAATAGTATTCTCGAAACAAAGTTGGAAGTTCCACAAGTTAGCCCTGTCTTTACAATGTTGCTTGGTTTACGATAAAATTAGAAAATTGATTTAGAGTTAAGATAAAAACAATGATTAAAGTCAGTCTTGTATTGAAAATAATGACAGAAATTTAACAATTTACATGTTTTCAGTGACAATTTTTTTAAATAGTTTATTGCTCTAGTTTCATGGTGCAACAGGATAGATAATATAATATAACCCATTATCAGCTTGCTTGGAGTGACCACTTCATCATTCTACAAAGTACTAAGAAGTGAACATGTTATGACTTGTTCTCAGACATTGTTGTTGTTTACCTTAACTTTATTCCTGCAAGTAGCAGCATTATCCGGGAATCCATTTAATATACAATTCAACAGGTCCCCGCCGTCACTATTTACTATACGCCGCGGTAAAAACTTTAATATCTGTAAATAAACAAACGAAAAACTTGTTACAGGAACGATGTCATATAAGCTTGTTTTATTGGATAAATAGCTGTACCTGATCAATTTTGAGTTGGCAGTATTCACGTAACTCTTCGCGTTTACCAGGTACATGTCCAAGTTCCTTTATTTTATTAAATACTTTGCTCACATCCATTTTACAATGATTTTTGTTTCACAAAATCTCTTGTTTTTGTGCTCACCCGCCAAAACAACACCACATGACCACAGCCACAGGCCACAGATTATATTGACTAACTGTCAAAAAGAACGGAACTTTACGGAACTCCCGCGAATGAATTCTTGTTCATAGATCTTTTGCCTCCCAGCTTCTATATTGCATCCCTATTATATTTCGAAGTTGGCAACACCATAAAACCGTTCCAGCTTCTGAGCTCTCGTGGTTTGCTGGATCTTTAACACCATGTGGAACAGATGTAGCATGAATTTTTGGATGTTAATTCCTCATTTATTTATTTGCCAAAATAACAGTAATCATGGAAAAAATATTGCAGATTGTTTTATTTTTGTAAATAATTTTTGGGTGTTTTCTTCTACTAAAATATTTCTAATGGCATCTCCTTAACGTCTTTTTTGATGACGTCATCAGTTTATGTTTAGCGATTGAGAAGTTACGAAATTCACGAATTTCATTTTAACGCGCACGTTTGTGTACAATTAACTGTACGCGCTTATACATTTGTAAATGGTTACATATCAAACATACAAAATATCTTACGACGTTTAAAACTGAGAGTCCATGTGTAGTGTAACTGAAAGTCACCGAGACGTTCGTTACGTTACTTTTGGCGGCATCGCATGAAGCCACAGAAATAGATTTCCTTGTGCAATATTCGGTGTATTAAAAAATCGGTGAAGTAATTTAAATATCGGTGGAATTTCGGTGAGATCACCAACCTTGGATCGTTGGGAGCGAGGTGTGAAGATGGTGTGAAGTCAGTGATAACAGCAAGTCAGTATCAGTGATCGAAGCATGGAGAACCCGACGGTTAGCGGATTGAGGTCAAGGTCTCGCTCGAAGACACCCTTCCTGCGGTCGAGCTGCGACCGTGAGAATTGCCTGGAGGGTGAGGAACACACCCATCATCAGAAGTCAGGACGTAAAACTCCTGTGAAGAGAAGCACCCCTGTGAAGTGAGTAGGCTTCCTAGTTTTCGAATGTTTATCAACCATGTGTGTGCAGTCCTAACGGCTAACACCATTAGCACTGTCCTATTTAAGTAGAGTAATGGTACATAAAAAAAAAAATATATGGGCTAATTTTATTGTTTATCTTGAGCTAAGCTATGTTACTGCAGTATCAAAGATTATAAAAGATAAACCCTGTTTATCACACCTGTGAACTATGATAATATAGAGAATAAATTCTAGTAAAACTTGTTTCTGTTTTAAAATTTGTATTTTTTTGAATTATAAAGTTCATTTTTAAAGTTAATTATATTGAACATGTGCTTAAGTTTTGTAGTGTTAGGTATTAATTAAATCTTATCAGAAAACTTGCTTAATTAAAAGCTTAATTATGTGATGTTGATTTATCAATCAGGATATAGATATAATCTTTATTATCCTCATTTCTATCATCTGCATTCATTCATAATTTATTTATTTTAATATTCATTATGAAATGGCATTATTGGCTTGACTATTAAAAAGGCTTATTTACCCATGAAGAACAAACAAATTGTGTGTACCTGAAATCCTTGTTTCTATGGTAAACCAAAGCTGTGCAACACATTGCATAAGCCAACCACATCAAGTGCCAATAATATGTTTCTATCTAGACAAAATCATAACATATTCCCCAAAGGATATACGGCTGAGAAAACTAACTAAACTGCAGTCTTATATCCCCAGTATAGTTAAAATCCCATGTATTAAGGGGCTAGCTTAATGCCATCAACAAATCCATACTCCGGTCTGGCACTGAAAAATGTATGAACACAAAATCATACTGCTACAATTTATGTTTACCACAAATGCAGAGCTTTATTGTGTCATCTTTTAACACCCACAGGTTTCTCAGATTTGTATGACAGAATGATCACAAGGTCTCTAGGGCCTGAGTACCTCTTAAAGGACAAGTTTTGTTGACAATGATGTCACAACCATAGCTCTGAGGTCATAACATTCTGGTGTGAACCGACCTTGCTGTAACTAGGCACAACATGGATTCATGGAACTTTTGGTCATAACTTAATTTTAGAATAAGTTTGTAATTCATGTTTATTACTTTGTTTATGTTTAAGTGACTAAATGATTAGCATAATTCCAACATTTTATTGTATGAACTTCAAACTTGAAGAGCTCTTAATTCAAATGTGTTGTTCTAGTTTGCGTCCTATACCTATTAAGAGATAATTAAATTACTAAAGTAGGTCTTCTTGATAATCTGTCCTATTCCAAAATAATTACATTAAATTGACCCTGTTTAGATAAACAAGAATCAATTTAGGAAACAATTTCATTCTATTATTTTATCTGACCAAACATGTAACAAGCTCTCTTAGCTGCCACGGTTTATTTTAATTACTTTATTTTTTAATTACTGATTTAATCTTTTACTCTGGACGCTCTTAACTTGCCCATATTTCTACATTGTTCTCACATATTTGTAATTCTTAACATGAATGATGTAACCAAGATTTTGTAACATATTTTGATTTAAAAGAGTGTCCATGGAGTTTCTTGCCCGTTCTTCTCCATAGAGATCTACGCTACGGAATGGGCAACTACAGTACTTTCATAAGTTATTATGCCTTGTGACTGGGACTGTAGCTTCGCGTTTTTTTTTTTTTTTTTTGACTTTCAATAGTGCCTGTAATGGTCTAATTGAAATAAATGCTTTGACTTTGACAAGTAAATAAATTAAATGCTCTAATTAACCAACTTTCCCCTGATAAGACATGAATGCAAAGGAATTACTTTAACCTTGGCAAACGGAAGTGACTCACTTGATAACGAGACCATACCCCTGTAATACACAAGTATTTAACAAGTATTACACACTCCATCAGAGAAACCAATGTTTGATAAAATTATTTGCACCATCAACCAAATTGTTTCTCAACAAATTAACACTAAAGTTAGTTATTATTGTTAAATAATGGCATAACAATATTAGTATCATCTCCTTACATGATAGGCAAAGTGCCAAACAAAGATTGGTTGTACAATAGTATGTTGTAGCCAAAACAGTGAATCAAGGTCGACAAACATTTGTTTATAAGAATACCTCAAGATGTTTAATAGTAGATAACTTTGACATGATTGAAAGCATCTGTATTTATGTAGCTACAAAGGTCCAAAAATGCTTCTGACATTATCAGTCCGGATTGTAAATATTTGTCAGTAGCTAGAAACCTAAAATTCTCACACTTACCACATATTGCATGTAATCACAAGATTCAGATAAAGTGCTCCTGACAATCAGAACGCAAAAATATGAAGCGCATGACCTGGGTTAGGATTAGGACATAGATACTTTTTATCCCAGTAGTAAATTCCCGCAGTATAATATCCGACCTCCATGCATGTGAAAGCCAGTACTTTATAATACTTTGACACAAATTCTTGACACATCTCTATCATGCTTCCATTCTTCCCCAGACAACTAAGCCAGCCAGCCATCACAGTGACCTCAGAAACCATTTCAGAAGTGGAAGAAGAGCATCAGTCACAGCCAGTCCATGTTACACGTCGAGTCACCAGGAATGCAGCTAATCTCATCAAGACTTCAGACTACTCCTCCGAGGAGAGCTTAGACCGACTTAAGGGACAAACTAAAGAAGTAGTTCAGGTAAATACTCTTCTTCTTTTTATCTGGCTGAAAATTCAAAGGGTCCAAAAATTCAGCTATATGAACTTCACTCACCGATGCAGTGAAAAGGTCACTGGTGACAGGGCATGCTGTGCAAGATTGAAGATGTGCATTATCTATGGGTATAGCCGCAATTGCATATCCTTATATTATCTTCTATAGCCCTTTTATAGTTGATGGCAATATACATGTAAAAAAATACACATATGTTTATACATACAAAACATAAGAGTTGACTGAAAACATAGCTAGGAGTTCGAAATTTTGAAAATGTTTTGTAGTATCTTTTTAGACCTATGTATCCTGGTTATGTGTATGAAGATTTATTAAAATCGCGTCAGTCATTTCGGAAAATAAGGACTTAAAAGTTTGTATGAAAAGTCGTAAGGCGTAAACGCTCTTATGTAATTCAGGTAAATATTACAAAACCATATGTAAATTAACCTCAATGAATTTTCCATTCATGGTCGATGCGTGGAAAATGTAAACAAGCATGCAATGTCCAGTCTAATGAGTTTGCACTTAGATGGTATAGTGCAGATGGCTCTGTTGTCGCGAGTCTTTATGTATGCCGGTAACCGCGTGGTGTCAAGGTCTTAGTATATGAAGCATGTAATATAGACATCTTTGGTATTGTTCTAAGCCATTAAAAAAGGTCAGTCGCGCAGTACTCTTATACCGGCTTTCACGTATGAATGAGGCCGAGGTAGGAGTGTATAAGGAAAGCACGTAGCGTTTTGTAGCTTCTGGCTACCCCAATGTGACTAATGGCGTAAGTTTACGTATGTAAACTAAAGAAAGAGTAGCGTTTCCTCTGCATGTCAGCATTGTGGTAATAAGACCTAGAAAGGAGTTTACGGCCAAAGTGAGAAGCCTCCGGGTATAGTGGCATATGGACTTGCTACATCCGTATATACACAGAGAAGTTAAAACAGGCTTGTTTCATGTTTCCATCATCATAATTCTCCTGCCCTTATCCCAATTTATTTGGGGTCGGCGCACCATGTCTTCTTCTTCCATATTTCTATATTACTCCTCATCTCAGCAGTCACCTCATTTCTAGCCATATCATCCTTCACACAGTCACGTTGTCCAAAAATGCGCTACAGAATCTAAACCAGTTTTTATCACTAAGAATCAAATAAAATTAGATTTTATTATGGTTACATAAGAAGCTGTCTTGAAAAGATCGTGTCTCAATCTGTTTTCTATAAATGTGTTATACAACAAACATCTTGCATTGCGTTCCTGCATTGCTAAAAATAATGAATCAATGGTACTTTAGGTTTAATTAATTCCGAATCGCCCCGTCTGCATTTTATTGCAGTCAAGCAATTAGCATATCACCATTTAAGGTATCCGTTTCCGTATAAAGAACGTCATTGGTCTGAATAAACTTGAAAATGTTTTTATCCTCAGTTTCAAAAGATTTAGATAAGAACTGTGCAATCTTTTAAACAATATGTTACAAGGTATAGTGATTATGGCGGCCGTAAGACCAAGGTCTAGTATACTCGGTCGTTATTCGCTGTAGTTCTGAAATATGTAGATTACTCGCGTTGTAACCTTGGACGAATTTCGGGATTCAGAGATTAATTGCGTCTGTTAGTCTGTAGTTTAAACTTCTTTAGCTTTGTTCGGGTTGATTAAGAATGCCGTAGTAGAGGAATGTATGGTCTGTTGTTCTTTGATTCAAAGTATCATAACAACAAATGCCATTTTGACTCACTCGGTGGAAAAAAATAAAAAAATCATTTCCAAACAACCCTCTAAGGATCACATTTACGAATAACTCGTATCTTCAGCCACTTCTTTCTAAACAGCCGAAATCACGAAAGTCCACGCGTTTTCGCCCAAAACCACGTTTGCATGGCCAACCACACGCGCGGCACTTTATACCTATAAGAGAAATCGCATTGTAATAAACCTAGCCGCGCCTTAAACACGAAAAGCCGTTCGTGATTGCCGCCCGCAACAGCGCGTGTTTAGCCTAACAAAATTCTATTTTATTCAAATTATTTTAGCAGTAAATTTTCTAAAAAAAACTTAGCCTCCTTTGACGACTTGATCCGGAGAAAATTCATAGAATACAGCTCCCATAAAATAATATTCAACGTACTGACAGATTAACGTAACATTTTTGTCGGCTAGTAGACCGTTTGCGTCACACCCTAAGCAAACACCAGTCCAGTAATTGTTGTTTCAAGGACTCGCGTACGTATTTATGGGAACCGAAGTGGCATTTGGTTGCAGTCTTTCGCCATGTCCGTGTGTTCCGAGCGAAAATGTTCGCAAACACTAAGTAATTTGTGTTTTTACGTCCCGTTTTATTCTCCCGATGATGTAAATTAAGCAGTATGCAAACAGTATTCTAAATATTCAATTTGGTTTGAGTGGGTTGACCTTACGTTGAATAAATCAATAAACGCTTTTAACTTTCATTATTATTCCCGTTTGAACGCACCGCTATCTGTTGTTTGAATTTTTAAGATAATCCCATCTCTATTTGCTTAAAGATCATTCACCTCATATCAGGTTGGACTGTACCCGTCTATCTTAATTGAAAAGCAATTATAAAAGTAACATAAATAACAATCAAGTGATTGAACTTAACAGTCGCCCACATGTTGGTGTAATAGACGTTTTCCTTCTGCTTATACTCTTCACATTTAATGCCACTTCCGCTACAAGTCGTAGAATAATGTTAATGTATTCTATTGTCACAGTTAACGGTGGTAACAAACCTGAATCGATGCACATTAGCATGCAGTCACGGAAGTCTAGAACAATGTGATAACAGAGATCTACCTAGCTATTAACTCTTAAAATATTCTTGTTGGAAATGCGCGCGGCTATTAGCACGACCACCCAGCTTGGCGCTTGCAACCTCATATCTGCAGCATTCGGTCTTGAAATAAGTAATGAATATGACCGTTAGATAAACACCTACATTTCGCGACACAATAATTTATTGTTGACTGAGTTTAGTAAAGCTATGTGCTTCCTGGCCGCCGGTCCTGCCACCGTTGAGAACTAGAAACAGGAAAACATAACGATTATCCTTCAAAATATAAATGGAATCAAACTTCCCCCGCGTGGTTTATTTTTGAATTGCCCATACTTCACGTATGGGAGTTATTATTCCAAGCCATCTGGCGTCTTCTAGTCGCTACGCGCAGATAGCACAGTGCATTTGTTCCTTAGCGAAGATTGTAATTACTAATTTAGAACTGTGATTCTAAGATTCCTGACCTAGTTTCGGATGTGGTGCTTAATTTAGAAGTCTTCAAGGATCGTGTAGAGGGAGGTGTGGTGCTATGAAGTTGCTATGGTGATTCGGTGAGTGAAATTACGCAATAGAAGTGTATCAATCGATTTGTTATTAGTCCGGTGAGCTCTTGTGTTTTGAAGATGTGTACTCGGACGTTCAGGGTCGGTGACTGATTAGCCCACATAAACATAGTGCATGAATAAATTATCTAACGTGTACGGCGGCGGCGCTTATTTGAGGTTTATATTCGTAGCGGCGTTCAATATGTTATACTTATTACGTGTGTAGATATTTGTTATGCATTCGGCGCATGTGCAACTTCGGGGGGCTGTCTACGTCTAGCCAAATCAATAGAATCTACTTCAGTGTATTGTCCGCCTGGACGACTCTCACCTGTCCGGAATATTTATTGGATTCTCTTCGAACTTGAAAGCGGTGGCATCAGAAGACATTGGAAAACTTCAACAGTAGTATTATGGAGGTAGTTTTCCTATTCGTTTAGTAATACACGTATAACAATGCTAGTAGATTTGATACTCAATACTTCTTCTAGATTTTTATCATCACTATTATCAGGCTGTAACAATCCGGTACTGAATTGACCTTCAACTGTTCAGAATTGCAATTTGATTTACTCCTCCGCTAGTGGTACTCATTCGTATCACTTCCGCACTCACTTATATGGTCGCCAAACCTTTTGGAAGTCTAATTGGGACATCGAAACCAGCGGACTCAGCCCGCTTTGATGTAGCGGATATTGGTTATTACTTGGAAATTGGAATTGATCAGAAATAGGCCTGCTAATTGCTATGATATTTATATTATTATGTTGTATGTGAATTTTAACGTTGGCATGATTTGATAAAACGTTGGTAGTTTTTCCTTTTATAATCAATGTTGTGTATTTCCTCAAATGATTTTAACGGTTAATTAAATGCAGAATCAATCTCTTTTTCATCAATTGTTGAGTTCATAAGTGTACAGTTGGAAAGACCAATTCCAGCAGTCTATTCTTCTTTATTTTTGAGCATATCGACGGTGCACCCCAAAAATATTTTGCAAAGATTTGGAACTCTGAAATGGAATTGCGAAAAAATCGCAATTTTTTTTCGTGTGCTCCGCTTATCTAGTAGCTCAACAACTCAATGTCAAAGCCCCGTTGATGATTCACAACGTGATTCGCTTGCAACAACACAGCGCCACGGTTGGTTTGCCTTTAACAAATTCTTCTATGCTTACGAACTTTTTGTCTGCATTGCTGTTACCAATGACGATGACCGATAGAGTTTTTTTTGGTTTTGTTGCTAATAGCTTCTTTCCACGTGGATTTAAAAATAGATTTTACGTACCAATATTTCTATTAAACTTAAGAGTAAGTCCAGGTTTCTGAAAAGTCAAACCCTAATTGAGGTTCTTCAAAGAAACTCGAAATCGAAATTCAACAATCAAAAATTATTCCATACTTCAAATTCTCAGTTCAGAAAACGGCAATTAGTCCTAGATGGTTTCCCATAGCTTCGTTCGTCTGCAAATTTTGATATTATAATAAAAAATCATTATTATATCTTTTTGAAGGGTAATCCGTGACGAGTGTACAGTTAAGTTATAAATGATGTTACATCACTTTCTGATCTGCGCAGGCGCAGACATAAGAAGCGCAACGAATGTGATTATACGCCATTTCCTCTGGAGTAGTTCCGTGTATGTTTTACCTCGCCATTTCCATATATTTTGAGTGCTTAACATTATACCTAGTTAGATACCTTGTTTTAATTTTGAAATTGTGTTTTAGGATGATGCATTTTCACTGAGTTTTCTCTCAACATATTCGATATTGGTCCCCGAAAACTAATAATTTATTTAGACGTCTAAACAAGCTTTTGTTAAGCATAGAGATTTTTTTCTGTGGCCATGGACGTGGTCCTTAGATTAGAATGTGAGTTTTGGTTTATTTTATTAATCTGCGTCTTATTTTTTTTTGTTAAATAAACAACATTTCTTTGTTCTTTGTTTGTTGTCTTCTTGGCTAGTCCTCCCAGTTATTCGATTATATGAATTCTCTTAAAGCTGTACACACAATATTGTACTCCGTCTGGCACAAGGCAGGTGCATTCCGTTTTAATTGATACAGGAACCAGACGGCCCGGACCAAGATGCTTAAAAGGAAATGTCACGCGCCATTACAGTTAACGCCTTGTTCGTCCCGGATACTAACAAGATGGACGATAATTATCATCTTTTTGGTGGAGAATAATATTGGTAGTTTCTTGTGAGGTCATCGTCATTTAAAAACTTAGGGATTAAGCTGATTGAATGATATAATTGTCATATAAATTTAAAGTTTAATTTTATAGCTAATTTAATATCCGTGGCAAAAACACAGTAAGAATTAGAAAGAAAGAAAGAAAGAAAATAAGTTTATTTAATTTTATAATTAAATTATGGAACATTTCTGCTTTTATGCAAAACGTATGAGGAAGTTTCGGAAAAAACTAAATGAAGCGATCCTTAAAGCAAGATCAACCGGGCTTTTGGTGAAACTAATTGCTTTCAGAATAAGAATATAAATTTAAAAAAGACTTTTTCTTCGGATCTTTAGAAGTGAGAGAATGAGACGCATGGCCATAGTCGATCTCGCCACCGATTTTTTCTAGACCCCGATCTTAAACACAACAAAAACTATGTGTAGTTTCGGGATCACTTCTTCGATCATGTTGGTCCATGATTTAAATCATGCATCACGTAATAATTATAGTGTTCTTAAATCTGTCCGCGAGACGGAAACCAATTCAGCCGGATATGATCAACTTTTCTACGCTGCCTTCAACTAATTTTGTACCCGAATAATTTGAGGGCCTAAATGAACTGTCAGTAACAATGTAATTTGTCCACAGAACGAGATCAACAGTCAATATGAGCGTGTGTCGACGAGCTCGCAGCGGTACGCGTCGCTCTCTGACGTCACGCTAAGCCCCATCTACACATCACACGGTGTGACTCACGACCGGTAAGTTTGGCCTACAGTTTCATTGCAAATAAATTGAAACGATGCTATGAAAGAGACTAGCTGCGCCGTCATTATCGTCCACACAACGCGTTTTCACCCACTCCTGGGTATAATCTCTTTGCTTTTGCCAAAAAGTTACCCACGATACTGCGCCGACCTCAAATAAACTGGAATAAAGACAGATGGAGAGCGGGTTGGGATCGGGAAGATAACGGTAGACTACACGCCACAGAACTAGCTTTACTTCTACCGCTGAGCCTGGCCTGCATTAACTAAAGACAGAACTGTGGAGAAAACAAAGAGGGAAGCCTTTGCCCTGCAGCTGCTCCTCTAGGACATTAAAGGCTGGTTAGATCAGATTAAAATAAAAAAAAATATCAGGTCAGGACTTAAGGAGAGGAGAATGATATAAAGACGATAGCAATATGAATGTTTGTGAGGACCTGGCGACTTTTTCTCGACCATGCCTTAATTTCCTCGTCTCCTTATCCGTGTTGGCTTTAGTGATGCATTTTTTAATGATGCAGCATTTTTCTCCACGATAAAAATAACGCAGTGTGTCATCGGTGCGTTTATCAAGTGTTTTGGTTTTGGCACCATTATTAAGACTGTTTGATATTGTATTTGACCTTTCCTCAAATAAGACCGCAAAAATATGAAAGGAAAACAGACCAAAATGTCTTTTATCCCAAACTGGCTTTCCTTTCCTTGAATGAAGTTTTCGATTCTTCAAAATCAAGCCAAATCATTAGTTTTAGTGAGGGCATTCAAGGGCACTTTTGAATGGCAACATACCAAGGATTGATTTATAAATGGCTAACAAACTCCTTCTATCCACCAGCAGCTGACAGTCTGACCTTATTTTTGCTTGAAATTCCTCTCAATGTCACCAACCCTATATGTCTTCGTAAGTTTCAAGTATACGTTCACGTAACATCAACAAGGTCACGTGTTTTCACGCCTTTACAATGCATCTGCATATGCTTATGCAAATTCTGTTCAACTAAATAATAATATTCATGCTAACATATTCCCATTGACGGTTCTTATCATTGTGGTTTTTGAGATAGAGGAAAATAGTACCTACTATATATTAACATACTGTGCTTTTGGTAATTAATAATTGGAATTATCAGGTTGGTCCAAAAATGCTGCTTTAGCAGAATCATATGCATCACATGGGAATTAGAGAAATGAATCTCTTCTAGAGGAATTGCTTAAAGTGGCCTTTGTAGACCCCTTTGCATTAGACCAACCACTAATCCAGACTGAGCTCGCATGGTAGATTACGAGCCACTTCCTCTAACTGAGCGGAATCCTGTGTCCTAGTGGGGGGGGGGGAGTCTGTGTTTGGCTGATATGCTAATTGATAAAATAAGCTTTCCTTCAGGGATGGATCCTGGTTCTAGGCACTAAGTAACGCAAGATATTCGTCTTTTAGTATCCCAATTATTTAAGATTACCCAAAGCTCCTAGAGCTTAAGATTCATGATCACCATCTTAATAAATTCTCTATATTCTAACGAATCCGAAACAAACGAAAGCATCTGTCCATCAACTGTGTTTATTCCATCGCGTGTGCCCGGCGACCCTTATCTCTCTTATCATAGCAAACACGCCTCTGTAAACATGCAACCACTTGGGACACCTTGTGTGGTATATGGTACCTACCATATAGGCTTATCATGCTTTACCGTCATAAAAAAGGCTGCTGGTAAAAAAGTGGATTGATTACCGTACTTTGAAAAGAAGAAGCTATAAGTTCTTGTCGTAATGCAAAAATAGAAAACAGTCGTGGCAGAAAATGAGAAGCTTAACAAGTGTTAGACCATAAGATCCAGTATTGCTAAAACGAAAATTGGTCTCCGGAACTGCCTTTCAGTTTTTTAGGCAAACACTCCTATGATTGAAAGTTTATCCCAGTCTTATCTTATACACGCGAAAATCTTTTTGATGAAGCTTCCACAAAAACTACAGAAGAAAAGTTAATTTTCAAAATGATAATCTTTTTCTTAGATCGATGGCAATCTAAATTGTGTCGGCCTAGAACTGCAATGAGCCACTAGTTTGGCGCCTATACAAGGTGTTGTTTTGCATCCTCGTCAAATTCAAGGAGGTGACTAAGCTAATGATTCTCGTCCCGAATCAATAATAAAATGGGTAGGTAATTACGGAGATTACGGAAATCGGTAAGTGTGAACCACCCGTGTTTTAAACGCGGCCCGTCTGCTTCTTGCCTTATAACCTCGCTTAAACACATACAAACAATCTCAAACGCTTATTCGATAATTTCCTAGTCCCTAAACCACGTTAAGGGGGTTATTCTGAAATACTGACAAACTTAAATAACCAAAAAAATCAGCGTTAATTAATAATTAACTAGGTACTGTAATTTTAATTGATTATTTATGTCTTTCATCACCACCTCCTGAAATTTGACGAGGTTGCAAAACAACACCTTGTATAGCTTCCATCAGTTCCTATAATGAACAAAAATGATAATGATTAATTGACTTACATTAAGTATAAGTACATAATCACGTTTTGCTTATCGAAGTAATGATCCGCGTAAGGTTTATGCAACGCACGACTAACTCTCATCAGGTGATCGGAAAACATACGTTAAAGTGACGCGCACCTTTAGCCAAAAAGCTGTTTTTTTTTTTAATATCCATAACTGTTAAAACTTATTTTCAAAAACTCCAGTACAAACAATGCCCCTGACCGGACCTAAAAATAAATTAATATTTGCTGAAAATAACCTGAAGCTTTTTTCATCATCCATATTTTTCATACAAATTCTTACTCTGCATATCAAAGACCGATAATATCTGTAGCTTTTCTATCAATGGATCTGTCGAAGAAACAAACAAATATTGGGTCAAACGTTACTTGGTACAGTTGGCACTGGACCAAAATTTTTATGTGCCACGCTAAAAAATTGCGTCTGCTGACGTAACTGGTAATAGGTGGAACATGTTGTGAGATCAATTATCTAATTTTGACTAGGTAAGAAATTGCACCTGATTATGAGTCAAGTTTCAAATATATAAGATTCATTTTATTCGACTCCTGGTTGATTTCATCAGAATGTCATCGAAGTCGGCCACTCGAATATCTACTAGGTGGTTAGCAATAATAAAGTAAATAGACCCTAAACGAAGCCGACAGGCACTCGTACTCCCCGTCCTTGCGATATTTTTTCCACGCGAGGGACGTTGAGAGCGAAGCTTGCGTTCATGTAGTAAGTAGCTGCAATATGTTATTTCGTCATGTTTAGAAGTTACCCGAAACCGTAATGCAGCTTTATTTCTCAACTAGCTGTCCCGCGCAACTTTGTCTGCGTCACATTTTCCTCGTTTTCGCAACATTTTTCATTGCTGCTCCGCTCCTATTGGTCGTAGCGTAATGATATACAGCCTATATCCTTTCCCAGGTTGAAATCTATCTTCTTGCCAAATTTCATTAAGGTCCGATCAGCCGTTTAGTCGTGAAAAGGTAACAAACAAACATACAAACAAACAGAGTGACATTCGCATTTATAATATTAGTATGGTTCGCATTTATAATATTAGTATGGATACAATAACAGCTGTTCGGTTCGATTGTTTGGTTGAGCCGCGCTTGCTTGTGTTGATCCGTGGATGGGTGACCACCTTACCGAGTTTCCTCCCACGTTAAGCCGTTAGTCCCGGTTGTCATTTATAGATCTTTGACAGTCGTTACAGGCAGCCAGTGGCCCGAAAGTCTGACAACCTGTCTTACCAAGGAGTATCGTATTACCAAGTACTAACTGGTTTGTGGAGGTCAGATAGTCAGTCGCTTTATGTAAAATATTGGTATTCAGCTGCATTCCGTTATACTGGAAGCCCCCAACATTTTTGGGAAAAGGCTAGGCAGATGATAAAGGGCAGGGACTTTTGATTGGGAGGGTAATTATGGGTGTCTACATTTTTTTCACCCCTTTAAGGAACACAGCGTGATATTATGAGATCTATCTTCAAAAGTACCTGAATATAAACTTCTTTGAAGCCGACAAACTGCATTCCGTTCTCCCATACGCCCTGCTCCAGATGCCTTTTAAAGGTCAACGGTTCATTTGGCTAGGAAGGAAATGTCTAACGCTACTTTGTCCGATGCCCCATCTGTGTTGCCCTAAAGTCTCCTTGAGTTTGTTTGAAATTCAACAGTTACGTAATATTTTTATGAAGGACTAGCTGTACCCGGCTGTATGCGTTGCAATGCACTTTTTCCTACCCTTCTCACCTTTTAAACCTTCCCTGGACTACAACAAACATTTCAAAACCAAAATCAGCTAAATCGTTCTAGCCGTTCTCGAGTTTTAGCGAGACGAACGAATAGCAATTGATTTTTATATACGAGTATAGTATAGTAGATAGATGATAGACGACTGTTGACGGTCAAAAACCAAATGATTGTAAGTGCAAGCAAAGTGTATCAAAATCCGACTGTTTATCATGAAACTGCGGTCAAGTCCAATATTGCCGAACTACATCCAACCACACACCAAATATAATGTATTCACTATTATAATGTCATATTAAATGTTAGAATGTCTTTTCCAATTTGGTTTTCAATACTTATGTAAGTTTTCTAGGTATAGAGTTCTAGACGGTACATAAACACGTCTGGCGTCAAAATCTAAGAATTCTAAAAGCCTCTCAATTTCATTGGAATTCGCAAGGTCTTCCCCAATTTCACGTTTGTCGGATCTCATTTATTTGCAGTCCGTTTAATGGCTCGCTTATAAATCACGACTACGTTATAATGAAGTCTTAATCATTGACAAATCTTCGGAATAATTAAATTCTTTAAGCTATCAGAATTTTTTTATAGATTTTTTAACATCTTTTTGCACTCCTGCTGAAGAAATTATTAATATAAAGATTCTATCTATTAATCTACAGGTAAAATAAGCCTATAACGTTCACGCTGCTGAGGCACAGGCCTCCTCTCGGGGAGGAAACCTACCTTTATAACTAAACTTAAACTGTCACTTACAGGATATCTTCCGTGATTATCAATTATTGTGAGCTCCCGATATTTCGACGCTGTTGCAAGCGCCACGATCGCGATATGACTAGTCATGCCAAGTTATCTCGTACGTGACAGTGTAAGTTTAGTTCTAAACCCTGAAAGCTTAAGACAGTACCTGTATCACGACGAAATCTTTATGAAACCGTGTTTATACTTCATACAAACTCACCACACCACCACTTTTTCCACAGGTCGTCCCGCATAGGCAGTCCAAGTTCGTACAGCGCATGCTCCACTGACAGCTCTTTCGCTGAGCAGGCGCTCGCCGACGCCAGCATACTGCTCGAGGTCAACCCCAGCAGCGACCATCTGCCCTCGCGACTTTATAAGATGGCTAGAGAGTACTGGAAGTGAGTATCATCATCAACATCTCTTGCCCTTATTAATTCGGTGTCGGCGCAGCATGTTTACTTCTTTCATACTTCTCATCTAATGAGATAACAAGTAACGTGTTATCTCATTAGATACCTCCTTTCGTGCCATAGACACAGTCCATCCATCGTTTCTTTGGTCTTCCTCTACTCTTATGCTGGAATTGAGTATCAACGTAACTTTGAAAACTCTAATTAGCACTGGATCTGGTCGGCTACATGCTGACCGGGTAATCATTATCAGATAATGGCGACACGATGTTTGTTACGGTGTTCATAAGTTTGCCAAGCTGGATAGAACTTCATAGAAAGAAGAATGGTCTAACTGGAACTTTGTACTTGCTGAACTTCGAAGAGGGAATGATGAAAGCGGTAACGAGGGGAGGCTTTGCCCAGCAGTGGGTGTAGGCTGACAGCTACAAGGAATGGTCAATGTTAGTCCAATATCTTATACACCGTGTAAATCACCTCATCACGAAGCCGTCAACCAAGCATTCTGTACATGAAACTAAGTAACTTTACGCAAAAATTATAGCTGGGAAACGACTTTTTTTTTTGGGGGGTGTAAAATCATGTTTTGTGGTAGAACTCAATGTAACGCACTCAAAACATTGTGCTGATGGACGGATTGAATAGTACGGGGGTCGTGGAGGTGTTTAAAGTAAAAATCTTACATTAAAAACTTGTATTTAAAAAAATAATTGGAACTTTGACCCCTAATATGTCCGTAACTAGAAGGTTCCCAGGTATGGTGTAGAACAAATAAATGATCGCAATGACAGGGAGAACCAGTGCCTTTCGGCTTCGTTAAGAGGTGTTTTACACCCTTTATTAGTTACAAATAAAATAATAACTACAGAATTATAATAGAACAAAATCCTCATATAATTTTCTAATTAAAATCTATAATAAGTTTCGTCATGGGTATAGGAATCAATGGTTTGGCACATTATACAGTCGACTTTTTACTATCAACTAACTTTGCAAGTCAGTGCCAAATAGAGTACCGTCAACAAAATTGACAAATACGAGCAAAAATAAGCATGTATTTGCCCATCCACAATGCTCTTGCACTCTTTGTCATTTAGTGCTTAAAAATCTTTTAGGACTTGTATATTCATACTAACAAAAAAATGGTTAGAAAATAATTAAAATTAGCTACCGCAGTACTTTTCTTTGTGGACTGTACATCCAAAAAAATATAATTACTCTCGTGTGTCACGATTCGGTTGAGCAAAAAGCTTCGCGGAGCTCTCAAAAGCTAATTAAGTTCTCAGCTAAACATAGATTGAGTTTAAACTTCTTAATTTTATATTGTTCCTAGCGAAATCGCTGTACTTTGTATGTAGAATAAATATAATTAAACCTAAAAGCTGAAGCGAATATGACACTGTATAAATATGGTTCAGTAAATATTTTTGCGCGAATTCTTGAATGCACTTAACGATAATTTATAACATACAGATAGTGTTTATACACTTAAGATAAGAGTCGAAATTGAAAATCACACCAAAGAGTATGAAGACGAAAAGTAAAATATAGTTCTATGTTCAGCCTCGTAGCCGTTAACATGTTCAATGTCTACTCAATTACACAGATAAAGATCTGGAACGCACACACATGACGTCATTTCGTTTTTTTTAAGCGGGTATACTGGTAATGATAATTTCAAAATTGGAATCGTCAACTGTCATAATCATGCCTGTTTTAATACCAGCTGGCTGGTCTAAATGATTTCGTGAAAAGTTTTTTTTTTTTAATATTTATTGACTAATTTGTGGTTGACTTGATTTTTTTGTTAATATTTTTTTATACTTTACTGAAATATGACAAAAGTTGAGACTGAAATGGAAGTGACGGAGACTTTGGAAGGAGTTATTACGCTACGGTAGGTCTAGCTGGCTTTATTAAAAAATCCATGAAGTTGGGTTAATCTTACTATTAATATAAACGCAAAAGTTTGGATGGATGATTTTTGTTACATAATCACGCAAGAACGGCTGAACGGATCTGGATGACAGAGAGAGATTAGTCTGGAATAACACATAGCGTACTTTTTCAGCTTCTTTTTCTAACATACACATGAAAATTTCTACGCATACGAAGTCGCCGGCAACAGCTAGTAACACATGAGTGATTAAATTGTTTTTAAATAATTAAACCATTGGTTTTTTGTGAGGTTTTTTGCAAGAGCAGTATAACAATTCACGTCAATCTCTTAACTAATTAACACCTTGCTTGGCACGGGTGCCCCCTTTAAAAAAGTGTAATGCACATTTTGATTATATGTCTGTAACGCTAAAACGCCAACATTACCAATAACATCGACAACTGACTGACACCAAACTTAGAACTCACCATCATCTGCCTAGTCTTTTCCCAAACTATCTTGGGGTCGGCTTCCAGTCTAACCGGATGCAGCTGAGTACCAGTATTTTATATCAAGCGATTGCCCATCTGACGTCCATAACCCACTAACTGGGTAATACGATACCCCTTGGTAAGACTGGATGTCAGACTTTTGGCTTCTGACTACTCGTAACGACTGTCAAAGATCTACAAATGACAGCAAACTTAGAATTTCTCAGGTCATTATAAATACAAAACCTGTTCGATACTTAAGTATTAATTAAATTCCACGAATGGTAATAAGATATACAACATAATAAATGCGAGTTTGGATGGATGGATGTTCTTAAGTCTATCACGGCTCAACATATCTCGATAAAATTTGGCGCAGAGATAGATTATAGTATGGAAAAGAACATAGGCTAGTTTATTTCTCTGACATATACATATCAAAATTTCCGCGAACGAAGCCGCGGACAATAGCTAGTACGACATAAAACCATAAAAACAAAGCTTGGTACTCACAACATGACGTGTTCTGTAAGACTAGGACGGTGACAATAAAATTAGATATTATGTTCTATATTTGCATTGCGCCGCCGCGCGCAAATGCCAAGCGATGCCAAACTCATGCAGTACAGTTTACTCACCAACTGTGATAAGTGCATTTTGGAAACACTCTGTATATTTTCAAGAAACACTTACTGTTTCACTCGTGCTGTTTCTGAAGTATTTTTGATGAGAGTTTATCAGTGCGTAATTCAGTGTGTAGTTCGATGTCTTGACTCAGTTCAGGGAGAATTTTGTTTAAATATATAACTTTGGCCAATCAATAGTTATTGAGGAACTTAAAAGCTGGGTGCAAGTGATTTTATACTTCAAGTGTCACAGTGATATAAGTATACATAATACTGACTTCGTTTAACAATTAAGGGAGAATTTTGCTTGACTATATAACTATATGGAGTCTATAGTATTGAGTAGTACTTGAATACTGTAGAAACTTGGTATATACAAAAGATTTTATACTCTAAAGTGACACAGTCAATAAGTTTCCATCTGACTGCCTTCATCAATCATGTATGAAAGGCTAACGACGTTAAGGTGCACAGAAATCGTCAGGTATTTCGTTTATGTGTCTGTTAATACGTTCCGTGTCGACTTGTGTGTTAGAGTTACGGTTTTATTGTGTATTTTACGGTTATTGGGGTGTTCTTGCCTGCTTATGGTTCTATTTACAAGTTTTACAACTTCAGTATCTTTGAGTGTGTTTGTTTACCGTAATTAATATAGACGAAATGATCAGCATATGGTGATTGTAGTAATATTGGGTATAGTGGATTGGTCTCCTTCTGGTTACTTCCTGTATCCATTCATCATGCGTGTAGTACTACAACTTTTTGTGTCAAGTGTGTTGATAAAATGCAAAAAAAATGTGTCAATCTTATAATAATATATATTTTTTTATCAGTTGTAATTAACCACTTGAATACCTAACTTCGCTTCGTCTTAATTAATATATTTAAGACGTAATTTACCATATTATAACAGAAGTGGGTGCGTGTAAATTGTTATAGGAAACCGACGATTTACTTAACCATATATAAAGGGTGTAAAACACCTCTTAACGAAGCCGAAAGGCACTGGTTCTCCCTGTCATTGCGATCATTTTTTTGTTCTACACCATACCTGGGAACCTTCTAGTTACGGAGATATTAGGGGTCAAAGTTACAACTTTTTGACAAGTCTTTTATTAAATACAAATTTTTAATGTAAGATTTTTACTCCAAACACCTCCACGATCCCCGTACTATTCAATCCGTCCATCAGCACAATGTTTTGAGTGCGTCACATTGAGTTCTACCACAAAACATGATTTTACACCCCCCAAAAAAAAGTCGTTTCCCAGCAATAATTTTTGCGTAAAGTTACTTAGTTTCATGTACAGAATGCTTGGTTGACGGCGTCGTGATGAGGTGATTTACACCGTGTATACTATACGATTTATTTTACATTATGAAAATGTAATTTAAAGGACACTTTAAAAAAATACATGCCTTGTGGCAAGTTAAATTCTGAACCGACATCATCATCACGGACATTAAGTAGAAAAGAGCAAAACACCCCTTCTTTTCCATCGAGATATCCCCAATTAACGAACATCTTATCTTCTCCCCAGCAAATACCCGAAGACGGACTACACATACTCCCCCATGTCTAAGGACCGAGTGGAACTAGCGCCCGGACAGGTTGCGATGCCGAACATGTCTCGGCGCTCCCTGTCGCAGTTCCGGGTACAGGGCCCGAACACCAGCGTCGACGAGCTCGACCGTCTGTCCGCCACTACGTCGTGGACGACCAGTACTGTGCGGCGGCGGTATACGGTGAGTTAATTACCTGTACCTTTATCCATATTATACCGAGCTGCTAGTTGACCCGCGCAACTTGGTCTGCGTCACATTTTTCATTGATGCTCCTTAAAATAATTTTTCAATTCAAACCAATAGTTTCCGAGATTAGCGTGATCACCAAACAAACTCTTAAATTTTATAATATTATTATAGATTTTGATAGCACTTTACCGATTCTGGGCCTTGCACGCGTAGCATGACCCCTGTAGAAACGAGTTTTTTGTACGGAACAATCGACATAATGACAGAGAGACAATGAAAATGTGTCATTTCGTCGATTCTCTACTGTAGACCAAACTCGTTTCTACAATGGTCATGCTACGCGTGCAGATTGGCCTCTAAGAAATAATCTTAGAAGCATGAAGAATAGCGTGTCCTAAATACTCTATTGGAAAGGGAGGATACTCCGACCTGACGGGTGTATCTAGTGGTTAGGCAGTAGCCACTGCCTGACAGTAGTTGTCGGTTTTTTCTATATCTTTTAAAGTCGTCGATTCTTTTAATACCACGATTTTGCTGTTACTTCTTTATTTGTATATCCGTTGTAATGCCGTTACAATATTTTGTTACAATTTTTTTTTTTTTTTTTAAACGGTGCTCCACACTAGGAATTTCTCCTGTGTCGTGGGTGCGTTTACAAACATTTAAACTCACATACACAAACAGCCAGACAATCATTTAGAGCTGTATCTGTAAAAATCTTGAGGTATCAAATCTTAGTGAATACTAGCAGTGCTACTTCGTCCGCGTGGAATTTAGCAAAAAAGTCATTTAATTTATTTTTCGTTTTTGCAATTTTTATTTTTATTATTTTAGATTTTTCTGAAGTAAAAGTAAGTAGCTTTACTTACTCCTTATTACATGAGCTACCTGCCAATCAAAGTCCCGTCAAAATTGGTCCAGCCGTTGCAAAGATTAGCCGGAACAGACAGACATTGTAAAAAACGGGCCAGGTGCGAGTCTTACTCGCACACAGGGTTCCATAGCCCCAAACAATATAATAACAATGTTTTGAACGGTCATTCATTAGTAAACCTTCATTCAACCGCAAAACTAAATATAGGTTTGATCGTTTTTTTTTTTTAGTTTTAGTTCCATGTATGGGAGGACATCCTTATCTATATATTTTTTTAAATTTTGTACAAAAATCATAATGCGGTTCAAAGAATACATCTACCTACCAAGTTTCAGCTGTGTAGTCCTAATAGTTTCGGAATAAAGTGGCTGTGATACGGACGGACAGACAGACAGACATGACGAATCTATAAGGGTTCCGTTTTTTGCCATTCGGCTACGGAATCCTAAAAATGGTATGTTATTTTGGTATATGTACCGTAAATACATTCATATGCATGTAGTAAAAGCGGTTATTTTAATATTTCAAACAGACACTTTAAATTTATTTATTTGTATGTATAAAGCTTTTGACAGACCAACTTTAAGTTTACTGCGAAATCTCAGTTCGATGTTTATGAATGCGGTCCTAGTCAGCGGCGGAGAATTCAATATAACCTTAGTTTAGTAAACTGTGAGGCATAGTATACATCGAAGAATTCACAGTAAACTCTCAAGCTATCAATACTGTGTGAATCATGCTAAACTTGCGAGGAAATATTAAACCAGTCTTTATTAGTTACAGTCATTTAGTTATTTTATACCAATAATATATAAATTTTTAAGGTTATCCTGTTATCGCAGCAAATAAGACGAAATAGTGCGAAGTTATGGTGGTCATGCACCTGAATTTGATTTAAAACCAGATGTTAGGGTTTAACACAGTAAGATACCCTAAAGTTTGTGTGATAGAAGAAATTAACGACTCTATTGCTACTCTGGATATCAAATAATACTTAGTAACCTAGCTGTAGGTAATATTATGTTAACACTCTCACTGCCATGCTGACCGCTGGCGGGTCTTAACTTTTCGAATTTGATACGTTACACATATACTGCGCTGAATAAGTTCGGCAGGCCATACGAGCGGCCGTCAGGCTCAGTGGTCCTTATTGTTTTGTCACCTCGGCTTGTGCGGATGGTAATATAGCTTACTCAAGTTGAAAATCTATATTAATATTTTAAATCTAGTTCTATTATGAGGGTGGCAGTGAGTCTTAAGATACTCTTGTCATCATCTATGTACCTACCTATTACCTAGAAAATAAAAAATTATCCCTTTTTCCATCCGCAGTCAATAGACAGCTCGGACGACGAGAGCTCGTACCCGCGCCGTAATGGCGGCGCGCAGACAGCGCAGCAGCGCTGGTGGATCACCCGGCTCCTGCTCGCCGCGCTCAGCCGCCTCAGCACCAGCACCAGCAACACGTACCGCAAGGTGATGGGGCCCCCGCATCGGTACCCTCTTACTGATCGGAGGCCGAAAGGTATGACGGGGCTTTGTTTTTTTAAAAAATCATTACATTAGCACCTATATTCTTTTTCTTTTTGGCAAATAAATATTTTAAAAAAAAACACAAATTGCAATATCGCTTATGTACAGCGGCGAGCTTACCCCAGAATTGGGTTTTCTTACAGCAAATCTTATCCATACTCCACAAACGGTCTCTCTCTCGATTGTGTGTTTTTATAGTTTTGCCATAAATATGCCAAAAAGAGACAAAAGGACAGGCTAGTGAACCATTTGTAAATTAGTAGAGTTGGGGCCTAGGCCTGTATTCCTAGCAGAAATCTTGCCATGCCAAGTTAAAAAATCAGCATTTCTTATATAAATAATAATGTTCAAAAAATACCACAAAGGTCCACTTGCAGTCTAGCACCACCACTAAATATGGTTAGCGTTAAACGCCGCTGCCGTTAGACGATTCAAGGCGCAAGCAGACCAAACTTTAAAAATGAGTTGAGTATGATTCTTTGTCTGCCATAGATGTTGCCGTACTAAGCTTTAAAGACCACTTTTCGTCAGTAATGTTAATCTCATGTAATAGAGGGCGCATCTATTACCAATAATAGCAAACAAATCTGTTAACCCTAAAACTTCCGTTCTACCTGGAGAATACACTTAGCACAAGTTCTGCGGTTTATCCTTAGCCCGATTATATAAACTCGTGATGGCACATAATTATGTATATAATTTATTGACGTATTATTTCATCCACAACAGGCGTACTATCCCGGAGCGCTTCTGCAGTAGCGGCGCCCTTCGTGTGGATCTACACGATCATCAAGACCGCTGTTACTACCACCGTTACTACTGTCACTGAAACCGTTAGTATACCAATAAAAATACAATGTTCGTCAAACTGAGTAACTCTTTGCTTAATTGGGCTGAAAGATCACGGTTTACAACACTGTGCTGATGAACGCATTGAAAACACAAACACATGGGTCATGGAGGTGGGCCTTTGGACGGTGAGTAATGGGCAAGCTCATCGTCCGTCCGTCTTATGACAACACGCGTTTGTGTTCCACGCGCGCCTCAAGGAGATGTCAGCAAACCGGAAGGGGTCCGAGAGGGCCGATGCCTGCCAGGGCTGCGGGTTGTTCGAAAGAGATACCGTGCCCCTGGAACACAAAGGTCTAAGAAGGAACATGGATGGGTTTTAGTCAGTACAAGTCTGACACTCTCTTCCGCTCCGCCCAGAGCGGGAGGAGTCAAAACGTACCTATAATATTATGCCAGTACGTTGTCATTACCTATTCATTTCGATCGCAGCCTTTAAAATGAAACTCAAATTGGCAATCCGGAACATTTTCGGAGTCCCCTTGGTAAATCTCACCGTCTTTTATATGTCTTTACCAAGAAAGTTTTCGAGACGGATTGCATTTAAAGGGTCATGGAGGTATTTAAAGTAAAGTAATAAAAAACCTAGTACTTATTTTTTTTTAAAGTGGGAACTGTCGCCTCCCATTTAATTTAATTCAAAATTTTCGTTCTTTTTGGTAAAGTCTATGCAGCATGTACCTATACAAGATGTCAACTAATTGTATCCACAATATTTCACAGCTATCACCGAGCCGTGTTGGCGTAAATGAGAAGTACTTCGGAGAGAAACCCGTGAAGCGGCGCTGGTGGCCGTGGTTCCTGCTATTGCTGCTGCCAGCAGTCGGCTATGGATGTAAGTACTTTACAAGTATTCTGGTATAGGATATATGGGATTTGCAACTTTATTCTCAAGTAGTATAGGGCGAAACTAAAAGTTATTTGTACGAATCAGTAGAGATGCGGTTGAACCATGTGGCTGCGACTATGACTGATTTTTCAGTACATTTGTTTTTGAAGTCCCGTGGAAGCAGTCATAGCAGTTTTAAGCGTCATAGTAAGCCCCCTGGTCTGCTCTCCAGTCCGCATAACCATTGAGTTTCTTGCCGGTTCTTCTTCATCGGAAACGACCAACCCAAACCGTGCACCTTTTGTCGTCGTTTTAAAAGTGCCCATGTACGCCCATGTGAAATAACATATTTTTTACCCCCGACCAAAAAAGAGGGGTGTTATAAGTTGGACGTGTGTATCTGTGTGTCTGTTTGTGGTATCATAGCTCCTGAACGGAAGAACCGATTTTGATAAATTTGGTTTCGTTTTGATTCTTTTTGGTTCAACCACATCCTATCAGAAGTTTGTACTACATTACATTTTAACAAGGATATCATTAAGCTCCAAATGTTTCCGGCTTGCAACTATAAAATTAAGGATTAATTAATTCGCACAGGCCGCATTTTGTAAAATTACTCTTGTTTTTTGAAAATAACATAATTATACGTCAAATTCAAACTATTATAACTATAACTGCACTATTGTATTAGGTAAGCCTGTGATAATAGCGTATGTGTTTTTAAATAAATAAATATCCAAATAAAAATGGATTGAAATAAAGGGAGACTCTATTTAACAAAAATATTACTTTTTTACTGTGGGTAACTAAGTTCAATAGTTTAGTGACATGATAGTTTTGTATCTCTGATAAATCTTGTGTGTAGGCTGGAAACTTTTGGGCCTTATCATGTACTGGAAGTTTTGTATTCAGTAAGCTAATATAGTTTTGAGGTATCCGGTATTCTAAACAAAGTTGTACAATAAATACATTAAATTAGCTCACGCTGCGATCTTACTTAAAGTTTGGTTAATCTTGCGAAACTGATTATGTTTCTTAAGCTATCAAATGGACTAAAAGTATAACAACCATTTTAGTGTGTTCTAAAAACAACGAATGTTTATTCTTGTAAGTTCAAAGTGGCCACTCGTTTCTTTGTCATTGCACTAATCAATTCTTAGAATATATTATTATGAATACCGTCCTTTTAATCGGCAGTTCTTATACTAACGCCTATAAATAAATACAATGTCGCATTATGAATGACGTAAGAACTATAAAATAAGTAATAAATATTGTACAACTCTAGATTGGTGGGAAATAATACAATTAATTTAAGTTTTAACTAGTGGTTAAAGCAATCTATATAATTGAACATAAAAATATGTTTTATCACTAAAGAATACTATTTAGTTTTATGCCAACTCTTCTTAGGAAACCGTCACCTGCAAAATGTAGCATAAATCCCTAGTAACATGTACATTAATAGGTTAACAAGTCAATTCCTTACAGCGCACTACACTTACGAGAACTGGGAACGTCTCGCTATGGTAAACTTTACCGATTTCCGCTTAGACCTCACCGAGTTCTCCGCTCTACAAATGCCGAAGTTATGGCTACCAAACATTTCTTTACCGACCTTCGAGATGCCGAAGATGCCAGACATCAACATCACGTTACCAGATATAAGGGAGAACCTTCCAGAAATGAAGAAAACCTACATAGAGTACAGGGATATAGTGCAGAACAGAGTAGCCGATGCTTCCGATTATATCGTTGTTGTCGCCGACAGTTGCTTCCAGGAGGTCAAAAAGGCCTGGAGCGATCTGTTTGGATGACGCGACATCTATACCTCTCAGTTATTCTACTTCACTAATCTTATGGAAATGGGATTTTATATTGCTATATTAATCACGGCAATTATCCTTTTGCATTTATTAATGAAGAATGTAAAACGGGTTGGAGTTTTTCGACAGAGGCGCCGCCGCCGCCGCCGACGCAGGAATAGGAATTAAAAACATTTTGTTTCTTAGATTGCATTTTCAATTTTTTATCAGGTATTCTCTATGTAATTTTTGAAAGTTTTTAGGATCAGTAGATTTTCTGTTAAAAGTAACACGCATATTGGACTTAGTTATATTCCAGTTTTAAAAATGCATTGTGGACACTAACATTAAAAAAGTATTAGTATTATACACAAATTGTCGGTGGCGACGTCTGCACTGTCGTAAAAATGTTTAGACCCGAAGGTTTACAAAAAACATTCAATTCCAAAATTAACTTAAAACGGAATTGACAGCCATTGCATACTCAAAATGATAACAAGGTTTTATTTACTACGAATGCCTCTCTCTGCCGAATGTACCTAATAAAAAAAAAAGTATCGTCGTTCGTAAAAGAACTAAGTATTAAGAACGTTTTTTATCTTCGACACTGCTCTACTACCTATATTCACTTCACGCAATAGTACGATGCAATGCAGTTTTGTCGTTACTCAAGTCCTAAAAATTGTACGGGCGATGTATGAAAGTATCAGTAGTATTTACCAGTTATTACTGTACTTAATTGTCTATTTAAGTACATACCCGCTATAATTAGGGTGCTCAATTTTTGTCTCCGTACTTTGTCTTAATGTCTGTTCTCTCACTCATAAAACTGTAGTGAATTTATGAGTAATTTTAACAGAAAAAGGGGCTCGCGGATATAAGATGCTATAATATAAGATGGATGCGAGAGTAGATACGAACATAGATGTAAGTTTAAACTTAACAATAATAAAAATATTAAATACTTTTGTGCTTTAAGTTCTTGAAGAATGTGCATACATATAGAATGTAGTAGATATTAAAATTATTGAGTTTCATATCACAGATTTAAAATTTTTAGTTTCTTTTATATGTTAGGAAATTATCAGTACCTGAAAATTTAATTTCTTCAATATTTTCAATTCATCATGTAAAAAAACTTTATTTAAATTTTATTGTCATGTATGCACATGCTGACATTCAATTGGATTTTAATTGTTATTCATTTATTACAATGATTATTTATAATTTTATAAATGTGAAAATAATTAAAAATATTGTTTTATGATTGTCTCGTTGCTATTATATAAAAATATTTTATGTATATTGTGGATTAATATTATAACATGATATAATTTATTTTCATTCCGCAATACAGATCATCTATTTTCATTTATTATTTATATTTTTGTATTAATTGTCAATCTGCTGTATTAAATCATTTCGAAAAGTAAAAGCTAATGTGGTGTTCCCCAAACGATAGGGCTCTTAATATCCTTGGCGTCCTCTTGTTTGCTCATTAAAGGCACGATGGATGCTATTGAAGACACCAAACGCATAGCCAAGTTCTAGGCAGACTCAATTTATACTTCTATAGACTCGTCAACTCCCTTATTACAAAAACTCACTCAGGACTCAAGCTTTACTTAAAATTTGTTTCAACCAATCAAATGACTTGAAACTAGTTTTAAATAATACTTGAGTCTAAAGTGTCGTTCTGTAATACGGCCCTAAGAAGAAGATAAACAACTAAGATGTATTTAACCTTTTGAACGCCAGAGCATAAACGCACGCGCGTGGCCTCCATGCCAAGCCACAAATTCACCGCAAATACTTAAAAATGAAAAAAATGCGATTTCAAAAGTATTATTAACTTATTTCTTGATAAGACATTAATATTAAAGATAATATAGATCATATTTTAAAGATATTTATATAAACACACGCAAAAGTAATGATTTATTGCTTATTTCGTGTTATAATTTTTGTCACATATTTGTGTCGTTGGCGTACAGGGCACGCGCTTGCTTGTCACGTATATGTGACAATGGCGTTCAAAAGGTTAAAATGAATATGATCATTTTCAGTCTGTCGATGTACTCTAGGAATGATATAATTTCAGCAGACTATTAGTTATTTAAGAAGTATACTGTAAACAGTATACCAACATCGATGTACCTAAATTAACATGACGTGGCCATACATTGGAGTTTTACTTAGTTATTTAAGTTAATTACTGTTTTGGTACAAATTATTGTATTAACAAAAACGTGCTAATCTTATTTCCAAATTGATAAAAATTAAAAAGACTAACCCCTAGTCATAATTTCTGATTATTTATATGTGATTTCCCCTAAGTTTTTTTTTTTTTTTTGTTTAAAAGGAGATTTGATTTCAAATAAGTGCCTAAAGTGGTTTTATCAAAATTGTGCAACTATTGTTTGATGAAAAGAAGCTAAAATTAATTTGTTTGTTTATTCGTGATATTAAAGGCCAGGTATGAGGCCAGTATGTAAATTAGTTTTCTATGTCAAAACTTGATTATTATTATATAATTTTGAATATTCTAACGCAACAATTTTCTATATTTTTTGGTGTCCAATGCTTGACGCATTTGATTAACAATCTTATGACTTAAGTAATATATTTAAAACAGGGATTTATTTGCAATATTTAGTACTGTGCTGTATACCACCAGAGACAATAATCCATTCATAAGTATTGTATTACAATATGCAATAAGCACAAATATTTATTTGTCACAAACAACCTGCTTTGTTCGCTTTACTTTCGATGTGATGTTCTTAATTATTTAATTTAGTTTAAGCAAATTCGTATTCAATTGCATTTCGATGATGTAACAATTATTCTACAAATTGTGTTCTACTAATTGGTTCATTTTTATTTAATTATATCGTTCGTAAGAAATAAGTCTTGTTATTTATTCCCATATAATTCTTCCCTGTTTTTGCCATAAATATTATAAAGTCGGGGAAGGATAGAGGCCAAATCACCTATATGAAAGTGGACGTACTCGATGGACGCTACACTTTTGGGTGAGTTCAATACCTGTAATATTAATTAATTATAATACTCTGTCCTTCCCTGTCGCTCTCGTTATAACTGTATTTATTTAAAGCATTATGTGGGAAGGACAGAGGAAAAGCCAAACTGGACTAACGTGAACTATCTGTTTCAGATTACAAGTACGGTGAGCAAGCGGTACCTCCGGAGCAGCTGGTAGTGGACACTTACAAGCCCCCGCAGATATTACAAGACCCTGACTTGTCGAAGCGTATGGCGGCTTTAGAAGGCTGGGCGGTAAACGTCGACACTCGCCTCAAATACTTCGACCAAAAACTATCCCGACTCGACAACTTCGAAGCGCAAATCGAGCAATATTCCCTCAAACATTTGCAACAAAATATAATCCAAATCTTCAACGAAAACGACAACGCGGACGTTTTAGCTGCGAGACTGAAGCAATACTTCGACAAGGATTACATGACGAAGGAGCAGATGCAGGCGATGTCTCAGGAGATTCATGAACGCTTGATCAGTACTTGGAAACCGGACATGGACGAGGACAGAATCCGTCAGATGGTCCAAGAGTACCTTGCGGTCTTCGAACGGAGACAGATGGAGATCATTGTTGAGAGGATCAAAGAGTATGTCAGGGACGTAGAGGTACAGACAGTGCATACTGGAATAGATATAGAAGCTGTGAAGAGAGTGGTCGTAGGCATGCTGGATGTGTATGACGCTGATAAAACTGGATTGGTTGACTATGCATTGGAATCTGCAGGTATATTTATTACGTTTTCTTTACTAACTGTTCAAATGGTATAGGTGTTACGTCAAAAGGTGAGTATAGACTACAACATTTACTTGTAACAGAACAACGAGCCGCTCTATGATATGATCTAGTGTATCATCCTTTTACGAACTAAACGTCAAACTAAAACTGAGCTTTTGCCTGTATTGTACCATTCGTAAGAACGTTACATTACACAGAAATGCTCCAGAAAATGTTGTAGTCTATACTCGCCTACACGATTAGAGAATGTCAATCAATCTATTAACTTATCGCGTTCTAGTATGACTTCAGTAAACAAACAAGAAATAGTTCATCAATTCTATATTTACTAGTATCAATTATCAAATAACGGAAACAAATTACCTTTAGAAAAGTTTTTTTAAGATTATCACTTCTGTTTATTGGCATTATAAAAAATAAAAAAACTCTTATTGTCAAAAGGGCCTCAGCTCACCATAATGCCAGATCGCAACACACAGGTATACCTTGTGTCAATCAGCTGAAAATCAGCGTGATTTTCAGCTGCAGCCCACGAGTGCCATATGCTAGAAAACATAAACACACATATTAAAGTCTAAAATACTAATGTATGCATGCATGCACAAAGTAAATAATCCGATCTCGGGACCGGAGGAGACAAACCACATTCCAGTCACATATTCCTTTTCACTAATATTCTTTTGTGACCTCACTAACTCATCTACCATAACATTGCAGGTGGCCAAGTGATCTCCACTAAGTGCACCGAGCTGTACCAGATCAAGACGAAGCAGTACAGCATCCTAGGTCTGCCGGTGTGGTGGGTATACACGTCGCCGCGGTATGCCCTCACTCCTGGAGCCATGCCCGCTGAGTGCTGGGCTTTCCAGGGCTTCCCTGGGTACTTGGGTGAGTAGATTTTACTGTAAGAATTAACAGGGAGGGAGGGACACACAAATAAACAGATACTCAAGTATGTCCGTCGCAGCGCACAATAGTCAACGAGCTATCCTTTTCATCTTGGCATGACCTACGCTGTTATCTATCTGTTAATGTGTGGGCAGATTCCTGTCGATACAAGAACATCTCCCGTCGACAAAGGAGCAGTTGACTTAAAAGGATCTAATTTAGTTATCTTTCAATCCAGCTCAATGTTTCGATTAGCATAGAGGAAGCAATTGTTTTAAAGCAAGGAAAACTTGTTCAGGTGCAGATACATGACTCTGCCCTGAAATTTAAATTTGGTGCTGCATCACAAACGATTGGACACTTATTATCATGTTCTGCCTGTCCTGTTGCTTGCACATCACAGGAGCTGATGAACGCTACTGAAAGTTCCAAACTCGTCGCCTTAGTTTAAGAAGACTTAATTTAAATTGTCATCGACACGCTAAGAGAAGATTGTTTTAAATTATATACTACTACATATTTCACAACAGTGGGTGTCCTTAAGTGATGCAATTGAATCGACTGTGAACTCATAATTTACTCGTTCCACCTACTTTACGAGCAGCGGTGGCCCCGTGGGTTGGAACCCAGGCAGGCGCATTACTTTGTGTAATTTATTTCATCACCGCTGCCCTCAATAAACGGTGAAGGAAAACATCGTGAGGAAACCGGCATGTCCTAGAACCAACCCGCACTGAGCCCGCGTGGTGGATTGAGAGGTGGCATGTCTCCCAACAGTGGGAACATTATAGGCTGATGATGATGATGACCTACATTAACATGGCCTGATATTTAGGACAACTCTGATAGATTTCCAATTATGCTGAGACTTCTATACCAGTTGATATGCAGCTACATAGGTGAGACAAGTCTCTTCTGTGTGGTTGGCCTTGTCCCATTTACTTGGGTTCCGCGTAACAATGTTATTTCTTCCATTCTTCCCCATCAGTCATCCGGGAGCTGGAGACCATACAACTAACACAATATATATTATTTCAGTGGTACGCACGTACGCCATAATAGAAGTGACCGGATTCTCTATGGAGCACATGTCCCGCCTGCTTGCAGTCGAAGGCAAGATCGAATCTGCACCGAAGAACTTCTCCGTATACGTACGTAACATTGTCTATGTATAGAAGTATCTTATGGCATGTTACTATGACCGAGGCCATAGTAATGATCCCGTCTCTGTCTTACAAGTATAATTTGCAATTTGTGCGATAGTGTCAGGAATCACTATACCAAAGTTCGTGCTACATAACTTTTTTAGATCCCAACTTACACTGTCACTTGCGGGATATAATATGATTATCGATTATTGTAAAAAAAAAGAATATCGGGAGTTCTCAATAATTGAGAATCACGGTAGATATGCCGTAAGTGGCGTTTAGTAATAGCCCTTGAATGCTTAAAACAGTGTTCATAGATCTCTGCCTGTACTACAGACTGTAAATTTTGTTGGGTATGGCCTGCATGATGACAAAATAATTTTGAAGGTGATTGCTGCCAGACTAGATTGCCCCTTCCAGAGACACTGGGTGGGGACACTCATAGGTCTGAATAAATAATTAAATTGGAAACACTAACAATATTAATTTCATTCTTTTCTATTTCGTTAGGCACCATTTTCACTAAAAAAACTATGGACTGTAGTCTGAAATAAAGTGGAATGCAATAAAGAATTGAGTATTTAGTATTAAAGTTTCACTTAGTTATTTATAAATTATTATTAATCAGAGTTTACTTGGGTTATTGCACATTTTTTTATTTTTATTTATGCACATTTGAAAGCTTATGTTTATGTCAAAACGTGATCCGTGATCTTGTACTAGTAACCAACCAGCTCTAAGCTCAGCGATCCTAAAACTATTATCGCATTCATGAAGTTATCCATTAGTCATCAATTTGGTTGTCATCGCTCTAAAAGCTAATGTAACTGCTGCTAGTATCATAGCAGCCGTTATCATTACTGTAAAATTTACATAATAAAATCTTTGACTACCTTCTAAACCTGCTTTGCGTTAATGTTTGTTTCGTTTCCTGTGCTCGCTGTCTTGGGTTTATGGTATTGCACTATTAGATCTTGCTCACATGATTCAGTTTTGCGTCCATATCCTTTTCTTTTTGTCCTTTGTCTTTGTTATGTGCTTGCATTTTATTCATTCTTTTCTATCATTTAGACATCAGGGTTAGTATAAATACCTGACTTTACATCACACGTTTGTTGGATGATTTTTCTGGTCAACGTTTTTTAAACCTTAATAGGTTTAAAAAACGTTGAACAGAAAAATCAAGATTAATATCTACAGTTAAACTTTTTCTTCCAGGGACTGCACGGCGAGATGGACGCTGAGCCTCATCTGTTCGGTGACTACCAATACAATGCCAACGGCACAGCCATACAGTACTTCCCAGTCAAGTACCCCAAGACGACCGACATCGGCGGAGTACAGTACCCGGTCGCCTACGACATGATTGAACTGAGAGTCGAGAGTAACCATGGCAACCCGACTTACACCTGCGTCTACAGGTTCAGAGTACACGGCAACCCGCTGGCTGACATCCGCAGGGCAACCGATGACAGTATCAAAGACAGCGAGACGTAGCACACAATACAACTGTTCTTAAAAGAACTAAGATGTCACGGAATTGAACTGTGTGAATTGTGAACTAAAAAGCAGTTGAAACTCTCGTCCGATCAAATTGTGTTCAATAATGAGGATAGCAATCATTCCTAGGCATATTCAGTGTAGCATAAAGTGGCCTTATCTTTAAAATTCTTAATATTCGTAGTACAAACACTGTTGGTGACTTCGTTAAGGTTGTTCTAAGTTTTTGATGTGTGATTACGACCAGTGAAATAACGTTAATGAAATCTCTGAGACCGCACAATGACGGTAATACGCTTAGCTGTTCTGAATACTTTTTAATTTTATTTATAAATGTAGATTTTTAATGTAATGTTTTAAGGTTTTAATAAATTAAGGTTTTATTTCATAGTTAGTTTATGATTAGAAAAGTTGATTTAGAAACGCAGTGTCAATTGTAAGGATTTATACATTTTAAATCGGATTTTGTAAACGATTTACATATTTAAAAAAAAAACAAAACTACTTTAGCATAACATGGGAATAAAAACACAATTTACGGTAAAATCATGATTTATTTTTAACTTTAGTAACGAAATTAAGGAGTATTGTTATACAAAGAAAACTAAATTTGGTAGCTACTAGTATTACATACTTAAACTATGTAGACATATCTCGTTTCTAAATCGACGTAATTTTATCAAGCACATAGGCTTAGTGAAGGAGCTAGTCCAGTTAGATTTTAATAAATTCTATGCCAATATAAATTTAAGTGTTACGGATTGTCTCAAAATCGAATGTAGCCTTTAAAGCCTAACATCCCTGCGGAATTTTTGAGAATCTTATTAGGAGGTAGTTTAGTTTGTATATACTTAAGAAGCACTGCTTGTTAACGATTTTAATGGCCCTATTTTCATGTAAAAGCTATTAAGACGGCCCGCGGCCGCACAGGTGTGACCACTGACCACGGGTTAATGTGTTTACTTTAGAACGGTATAAAAACTGCCGTTACCAATAGAATCTTTAGTTTTTCCTATTTGAGTAGTCCAAAGTATGTAAAGTGTAATAGGCATTATATTTAACCTAAATCTGTTAAATCATCTATCAACTTTCTTTATTGTTTGTATTCCTTGTTATTGTTTTCATATTAAACCAATACAGCGGCTCTGTAATTGAGCAAAAATAGGGCCAAGAATCACCTCTTATATCTTTCCCTTTAGCTGATAGTCATATCGAATGATTTCTTCGAAAATGAGACTAATTAGTACCCCACACGTCACTGTTTTTAATATTAAGGTTTATGTAGTTTAAAAGTTACCACTAACAATAATCTTGTTCATTGCAATTCGTAACTCGGTCTATAAAAAATATGAAAGCTATTTGTTGTACCAAAAATATTTTATAATGATCAATCATGTCAATTAATCGGAGTTATATTTTTGTATGCATTGAGTTCCTTGGTATATCTGACATGGGGATAATATGCACGTGTATTTGGGCAAACCCCGACTATTCAAATGTCACTTAATTAAGAAGTTCTTAAAGCGTCAGACTGCATACATAAGTACATCTTAAAATTGAGTTGTTTGAGTATTCGGCAATATGCCACCTTAAAAATACTGTTAAATTGAGTACAACACTGTTCGAAATTAATCATATTTATTATCTGTACAAAATTTATAGTGTAATGTATGACAATAAACTTGGTATGTACCGTTGCACTGAGTTCTGGACCCGATGATATTTTATGCATTTTGACAGTTTTATCTTGTTAATTTTTAATACGTTTTAACTAACCGATACTGCTAATTATGTATGTGAAATATTTGTGATGTTCGAAATAAAAGTCGTATGATAAAATACGGTTTTATTGATCCCTAAAATATTGCTTTATATATTATCGTCATGCGTTAATTAGGTCTGGTTACCTAATAGCAGTCACAGACAGACAGATATCAGTCTCACAGAAAAAGAGGCCCTTGTGTCGCAGCAGTACATTAAGGTGTTCCTTCACCCGGAGTGTCGCCTGTAATGTAACATTTCAGATTAGATTTTGAGCATTATATTATATATAATACTGCCTCCCTGACTTGACGAGCATTCGCCTGCAATTTAACCTTTTGACCGCCACGTCAAAAAAGAAAAAGCGTGCCCTCAGCGCCAAGCTCCGAATTCATCCTTTAATACCTACAAAATAGTAGTGAGGTCGAAATTATATCGATAAAGCTCCTGGAAAACTGACAATATATTTTAACATGGGTTTTAATTTAAATAAAGATTATTATACCATCCTTGTGTTGAGTTTTATTTCATCGCGATTTGTACTTTACGACATAAATGTAATAATCTGTGTCACAGTTACGGCGTTTATTCCACAAATAGAAACGACAATCGATAAAACCAAGTCAATACCATCACAGCACTATTGTTCATCATGACGTTATTTTTTGTCACTCTAAGACGACAGTGGCGCAGCTGGCACGTATTTCTTGAAATTGCTCGCTTCTGCTTTAGAGGTGCGACACCGATACTTATTAATAATATCGAAATATTTTATTTTTATTGTTTTGTACTTTTAACATTGTCAACTTATAAAATTTAAGTTTCTTTGGAAGAACAAGCAATATTAATGCTTTAATTTATCGCCACTAACTGATGACATCAGTGCAGAAGTAAATACTGTTTACTGTGTTAGTGTTGTTTTCTTTCGAATGTAGACACAACACTGAAATGAATAGGAAATAGTGAGGAATAATGGTACCTACCTAGACAAAGTTTCCTTAGTTTCACAAACATGAAGTTCACAAAAGATAAAATAAAACACTATTTTTATAAAAAATCGTCTTTTAATTAAAAAGTTAGGTAGTAGAAATTGGTAGAACAATCACAAAATTTTTCTTACCTTCACACATTATATACCGTTCAATATGTAAAAGACAATCAACATAACTTTAATTTAACAATTGTATATTGATTTATATCGATATACCTATGTATTTTTAGGTAGAAAAGTATTTAAATTTTTTGGACTTCAGTAATCACGCTACGACCAATATTGATTGATAGTTAAACATATAATTTTCAATAATTGCCTAATCATTGTAAACTTTTTTCATATATGTCTGGACGTAAAACAAATATTTTTCAATATTTTAAAAATATTATTTAGTTTTATTATAAAACTAATCATATTAATCACAGCTTCACTTGGTACATTATTTGTTTGACAAAAATTTAAAATATTCATAAACCTTACTAATATAAAACACAATAAAAACTAACATAAACATAATAATAAACAAGAAAACATCTTTTTTAATATCTATTAGGTACTTTAATTTTAGTTTATGTACTAGTGGAGTTAGGTTTAGACGACATAGAGTCGTGCATACTGCCAAATGTGTATGCAAAAATTATAACTTTTCTGCAAGAGGCTAAGGGCAGGCATGCTAATAACATAAAATTTGACACTCAAAATAATTAAGAACTTTTTTTTTTTTTCTTTTCTTTAGTGTATGTTTATAATAAATAATTGCCTTGTTCATAGTTTCGTTTTATTTCCTAATGTAATAACATAAAATAAATTGATAAACTTACCGCAAAATCTTCGTCTTCTAGAACTTCCGCACTGTGTTCAGTGTCTTCCATATTAAACGTGTCATTATCGACTCCTTGCAATATATTTAATAAGTCTTCACTACTCATATTATAGTTATCCATTATTAATAATAATAATGTATACAGTAAACAATAATTTTAACTGCAAAGGAACTACTCTATTCAAAAATTTTCCTCGTTTGACGTCATGGGACTGTCAATCATAGACGACTGTGGCGTTCATGGCACAGACAATACAACAGTGTGATAGAGATGGGTATTGCAGTCATAACAATCAATCGATAATCTTTTAACACTCGACTTTTAAAGAGCGCATAGTTCAGTATTATAAAATTTTCTTGATTTCTCAAACATGAAAGTTCAATATAAAATGTTTTATTTGTTTAATAATGCAGAATTCAGAGTAAATCAAATATAACGTAGGTTGCCGTCGAGGTCGATATTCTTGTTATATTGACTGCTGCCTACATCACTACGTGTCAAGTTAAGGCGACTGTGGCGTTGAGGGCACTATGTTTTTCGAACTTTTTAACTGGTTTTCTTTTTTGTCATCTTATGTTACTACAGATGAAATCTAATCAAAGCAGTTCACTTCAAATAAATTAAGAAGAGTCAAGGTACATAATTAACAAGGGAAAAAAACAAAACAATGCTTTTTAATGACATTTATTTACGTTTAAAATTCTGTCAACCATTCGCGACCGTGGCGTACTGGGCACATTTTGGTTTGTCGTCTATACACGCCTGTGGCGGTCAAAAGGTTAACAATCCAAGATACTATTCGGTGTCACCTTGTTTCGCAGACAGAAATTTGACAGAATTTCGTTTCCCAGAAAATGTTTCACATAATATTTAGTCCCCGTATTTTTATTTCGAATATTTTTGTTTCGACTACTATTTACTTGAATGAAAAATATTTTACAGAAACACAATTCAAAGAATTTTACAATCACATTTTTTTATTTGCCCAACTTATCAAACAGCAGAATTATTTTTCAACGAATATTGTTTGTTCGATGTATGTTTCCATGGTATTTTATTTCAACGAAATTATTAACCTTAAAATATTGTCTTTAAAAGTCAATATGTTGTACTACAAAAGTTAGTGACAGAAACGAATGGCTGCAAAACAGACTCCACGTAGTCTTGTTTGCCCTACCCCTAGAGTGTAATTTAAGCCCGCGTAGGCGCGGAGGGATGAGGCGGCCCGCGAGTTGAGGAGCAGGTGGTTTCTAAAGATCGCCGCCGCGGCTGAGGCTGGCCGGCTTGCCGGCCAGCAAGCCGAAGCTGCGGTGGTGAGCGTTAATACCATCTGCGACGATAAACTTGCGTGGGGCCGCCGGAGCCCCGCAGCGCCGGAGCAGTGACAGAAACCTTGCCTGTTGCATGCTACATGCTTGCATGCATGCTGCAAGTTGCATGGTTGCTTGCATGCATGCTGCATGCAACAGGCATGGACACCATTAGTGAGAATAACAAGATTGTTTTCCTGCTTGACAATAATTTACCCGCATTATTTTTGTGAACCCGGTGTTGTAATTTTGTAGGAGGGGGTATGCATTTTTCAAAGGTTTGAATTATAGAAACTGTCGATTAAAATGTTATTCTTCGTAATAAGTTTTATGTGAAACAAACAATATGTGGATAAATAATATTTGATTTGTTATTCTATGATATGAATATTCTAACATTATTTGAAACAAAAATCGATGATTTAAATTTCTTCAAAGTAAGTATTCTGCGTATTGATTATTCTATGAAATGATAATATGAGAAACAATTTATGTGAAACAAAATTCGATTAAACAATTAGCGATGAAACAACGCACAACCATACTATTCTGTATAGAAACAAGTGTTTGTTACAAATTGATTCGTTACATGCGTACTGATGTAATTCTCGACTCAGTAAAGCGTAGTCTGTTTAGGCGAATGCTCCAAGTCAGGCACCTTCAGGCTGTTTATGTTAACCTACCAGCAATGTTAGAAAGCGTTTGGTCTTGCAGTCTTTCTAGTATATTCTTTTACAAAACGATCAAATCATCATCTGCCTAGCCTTTTCCCAAACTATCTTGGGGTCGGCTTCCAGTCTAACCGGATGCAGCTGAGTACCAGTATTTTACATGAAGCGACTGCCTATCTGACCTCCACAACCCAGTAACTGGGTAATACGATACCCCTTAGTAAGACTGGATGTCGGACTTTTTGGCTTCTGACTACTCGTAACGACTGTCAAAGATCTACAAATAACAGCCGGGACCAACGGCTTAACGTGCTTTCCGAGGCACGGAAGAAACTCTGTATGTAATATGGTCACCCATCCACGGACCAACCTGGCAAGCATGGCTTAACCTTAAAGATCGAACCGGTCGGCTGTTAATATATTAATATTATAATATTTTACAAAACGATCAAATAAGTTATGCTAATAGACACTACTTTGAGATAACGCACTGTCTTGTTTTAACCAAGTTACTGAGTTACTTCTTTATCTCAGAATTCTGATAGTAGTTTGTTATTGATTTAATTATAAATAACTTATGATTGCCGTGACCAACACTATCAAGACGTGACGTCATTTTTAACGACATATCGTATTTAAGGCTATGAGTCATTGTTCTTGAACATATGTGACCTATGCTTGGCTATCATACTGCGACATATCAAATAAATATCATTCTTATCTAATATTATGACTTAGAGAGGTGCAAGTGAGTTGTTTGTTTGTTTGTAACGCCCTAATGGATGAACGCATTTCGACGCAGTAGGTATAGCACAGCTAGATCTTGCGCTGGGTTAGGATATAGGATACTTTCTTTTTCCGTTAAACGGTAATACGTCCCCGCATGTCATAAATTCAGACCTCCACGCGGGCAAACGCTTATAATTTAAATCCAGCCTGTCCCTCATCAACGACGCCATAAGCCGAGGCTCGTTCCCCGCAGAAGGTGGGCTGTGTGTTGTCGCCTAATTTATAAGTTTTATGCCGTCTGCAGAGCCCATACACTCAAGGCACCTACAGAATAGCCTGGTTAAGCAGAAACCAGCCTCATAGGTTGACCTGCGAGATGCCATTACAAAAAAAAGAGGACCAGCGCTAGTCCTACAGAAGTCCTTCACTAATTAGGTACTGGTCATGAATAAACAACCAATACTGCAAATGAGTTTGCTTCCGCTGCTAATTGTGTTGCATCTAAGAATGTACCAACAACATAATTAGCCGTTTAAGTAAAGTATATGCTAAGCAGTCATTAGCAGTCATAAATCGAAGCCTAATGGGGTAAACATTTTTAGCTGTCCTCTAGCTAAGTGCATTAAGTATGTACATCAGAACGTTCGGCCAGTCGAGATAGGGAGCTGGCTGCTACTCCAGTTTTTAATGACGATTATATGACGCATAAAGACGCCAGCCAAAGCATTTGTGACAGAACAGTTCGAAAGTTAGAAGCATTTATTTATGGCCGAACGACCTGATATCAGAACGTTCGGCCAACCTGAATCTCCATAACTGAGGACCTTAGAGTAACTGTTACTGAATAAAGATTTATTGACGATTTAATGACAAACAACCAATGCTTTACTTTTACTCGTAATGCCACCGGTTAAAAGTTAAATGAATTTTGGTTTCTGTAACATCAGGACGTTCGGCCAACGTAATCTCCATAACTGAGGACCTGAGAGAAACCGTTAATGAATAAAGACTTAGTGACGAGACTGAAACGAACTTTTATTGTTTTATTTTTCTTTGTGATGGCCCCCTTATATAGTAAATTGAAAATTTAACATATAACCTCAAAACATTGGGATTATCGATTGCTCCACAACGAAGAAGCCTAGAATACTCGTAAAACCCCTGATGTGTTATAGGTTTCAGTGCAATGGTGTCAGTATTCTTGTTGATTCCAGATTAGTCTTTAAAAATGCACTATGGCGGATGGCGACTGAAATAGGGTGACCATGTATTCCAACGAAACAAGTATTTATCGAGTAGGTATCTATCTACCAAATGAAGCAAAACACGTCGAATTGTTGAAATAAGGTGACGATGTAGGTATTGCAACAAAATAAATGGATACGCAGACGGAGGACTTTGAGAAGGAGTGCAGATAACCAATATTTTATATAAAATGCATTAGAAATAATTGTTATAAAAAAAAACGTTACTCACACCAATGGTGGTGTGTGTAACGTTTTTTTTATAACAATTAGCTTTATGATGTGGCCTCTTTGCTTCTACTTTTATTATTTTTCCGCGTCTGGAGGTCTACTCTCTTTCTCCGAAACGTAACTTCGGAAACGAACGAAAATTAAACGTAGATACGTTTGTGACCCTACTCCATATCATTTGCGGACGCACACAATAACATTCAATACGTTAATTGTCTGTGAATTCGAATTTCTTGTGTGCGGACACAAGAAGTTCGAATTCAAAAATGCAAATTATATAGAGTAGGGTCACAAACGTATCTACGTTTAATTTTTGTTCGTTGCCGAAGTTACGTTTCGGAGAAAGAGAGTAGACCTCCTGTCACTGTCACATGAAAAAACATAATTGAAACTATCGATCGAATTTCGACCAATAGGCCACCACTAAGTTTTGCTTCATTCAGTTACGGCGGCTTTCTATAAAAATCTCAATCCCATTTTTTACCCCTGACCAAATAAGAGGGGTGTATCTGTGTGTCTGTCTGTGGCATCGTAGCTCCTAAACGGATGTACCGATATGATAAAATTGGTTTCGTTTAAAAGGTGTTTTAATCGAGAGTGTTCTTAGCTATGTTTTGAAAATATCTACTCAGCCTTTTGATGGTAATCACGTCTTTTCTAGTTGAAGGGAAATTAACAACTTCCACAGGTCTGGTCGATTCGAAATTTGAAATCTTGTCACTTGTCAACATGGGCATCGCCAGGGGTGGTGGTTACACCCCCCTTCACCCCAAAAACGTTTTATTTCGTTTATTGGCTAGAATTCGCGCAACACCGAGAAAAGTGGAAGCAATGGGGAGACCTATGTCCAATATTGGGACAGTCAAGGCTTAGATAAAATAATATAAGTTTAAAAAGCATAAAATAAAAAATAAACTTATTACAAGCACAAATCAAAGCGGACCCCCGACGCTAAGATGCTTGGATTATTTTATTTTTGGTTTTTTAGAGGTTTTTTGTGTCAGGGGTTCTTTTAAATTTTTAATTTAATTTTTATTCATTGTCATTCTAAAAAATATCAATTATTATGTACCTAACTACCTACCGCTTTTTTTGGATGATTCTTTACAAATAAAGCCTTTTTCAATTAGGGTACCTAGTTATTTAAGTATTCTTGTACTTAGTCAAATTTCCCAATCTCCAATGTCAGTCACCTTTCCACTTTCGTTTGCTTTTAGCCAAAATAGACTCGACTAATATAACAAAAACTTCACAAGTGGACACTGGTATGCAGGCATCAGCTCAACATTGCTTGTACCTATATAATTTAATATTACAACGTGTTTTGCTTCATTGTTCAGGTAATTTAGTACTCGATAAATACTTGTTTCGTTGGAATACATGGTCACCCTATTTCAGTCGCCATCCGCCATAGTGCATTTTTAAAGATTAACCTGGAATCAACAAGAATACTGACACCATTGCACTGAAACCTATAACACATCAGGGGTTTTACGAGTATTCTAGGCTTCTTCGTTGTGGAGCAAACGATAATCCCAGTGTTTTGAGGTTATATTGTAAATTTTCAATTTACTATATAAGGGGGCCATCACAAAGAAAAATAAAACAATAAAAGTTCGTTTCAGTCTCGTCACTAAGTCTTTATTCATTAACGGTTTCTCTCAGGTCCTCAGTTATGGAGATTACGTTGGCCGAACGTCCTGATGTTACAGAAACCAAAATTCATTTAACTTTTAACCGGTGGCATTACGAGTAAAAGTAAAGCATTGGTTGTTTGTCATTAAATCGTCAATAAATCTTTATTCAGTAACAGTTACTCTAAGGTCCTCAGTTATGGAGATTCAGGTTGGCCGAACGTTCTGATATCAGGTCGTTCGGCCATAAATAAATGCTTCTAACTTTCGAACTGTTCTGTCACAAATTCTTTGGCTGGCGTCTTTATGCGTCACATAATCGTCATTAAAAACTGGAGTAGCAGCCAGCTCCCTATCTCAACTGGCCGAACGTTCTGATGTACATCATTAAGTGAGGGGTCAAACTATTGTTTAAACATGTATTTACCAAACGATTACCAAATAGAATTCGAAGAATTGCAGTTGTCATAAACTCTTACTTTGGAATTAATTTGATCATTCTACGTATAAAGCCAAAAGCAAACTTCCCCTTCCGACACAATAGAATTACGATTGATTTCTTACTTTTATCTATCAAAAATCTGGACTTCAGCAGATTCCAAACGGCGAGGTTTGAAATCTGCTGAAGTCCAGCAAATTTTTTAAGAAGCTTAGGTTGGGATCGTATTGAAACTGCCTGGCAGGCTTTCTCAAGGACAACTTAAATTAACTGTCAAAACTTCATAAACGTTAAGGGTATCGATAACTAAACAATAGACAAAACTAAATCTTATTCAGGACAACCTGCGGACGTTGATCCCGTTATCAGCGGACCATCATCATTCTCTTGCCCAATTGGGATAGCCCAATTCATTATGAGTCGGCTCAGCATGTCTTCTTCCATCTTTATCTATTACTCGTCATCTCTCCCGTCTGTCTCATCAGACACCTCCTTTCTTGCCATATCATACTTCTCACATTCCATCTATCGCCATCGTTTCCTTGGTATTCCTCATCTCTCAAAGCCATCCACATTCGTAGGTACCCAAAACTTTCCATACGAAATTTTCTTTATTCCTCCGCATCACATGTGACATGCCCATAGGCTAAACCACGATAACCGATTATCACACAACTTTTCAGTCCTCACTTTGGCGCCACTTTCAGACTTCCTTTTATGTTCTTATTTTATCCATTCGCGTTAGAGTCAGCTCACACCGAGACGCGACGCTGCGCGCACTTGTGAGAACTCAGAATAGGTACGTTGCGCAACGTATTTTGAATTCTCACAACGAAATGTGTATCTTTTCGTCTAGAAAATAAAGTTATATTTTGAATCGCTCTTTAAAAGTGTGCACGCAGCGTCGCGTCTCGGTGTGAGCTGACCCTTAGGCCTGAAACTGCGTTAAGCGGGCGCCCGCGCGGTTCCATACAAAAACGCTCCGATGCGGGGACCTGTGCGCGGGCGTCCGTCGCGGGGAGGCGGGCCCCGCATCCAAGTTAAGTTTTAGTTCCCCATCCATATGGCTACAGGCACACCGTTAAAATTGAGTTAGCGACACTGCCTAAATAAAATAATCCAGCCTCCGAGCCAGGTACCCGCGACGGGGACCGTCGCGTTCCCACGGAGCCCACCCGGCCTGTCCACGCGCGTGGACACGCGTCGGTTCCCCGTCGCGGGCGCCCGCTTAACGTAGTTTCAGGCCTTACACCACAGATTGCCCCCTAGTGTCCGACTGAATGTTCGGTTTCGGTTAAGTTTCGGTTTCGGCGGCAAACTTGCCGAAACTACGACCGAAACCGAAATTGCATTCAGGAGTTCTCGCGCTGTGATCGGTCATGTTCGGTGCGCTGAGTCAAGATAAAAGAGATTTATTTTGTATATTACCTAAATATTAAGTATATGCCGAAGACTGCATAGCCATGTGATAAAAAATGAGGGTGTGAGACAAAAAATGACTGACTGATTATAATAACCTTTTCTTCATTTTTTCCTCGAAAAATGACGTCATGCTCCCTGGCGGAACCACCTTTGCTGTAACAAGAATAAGTTACATGAACAATTCTATGAAATGTCTATAAAATTCTAGTCCTATTAAAAAAAAGTCTATATCTCTAGTTTTGACGTAAACTTTAATTTAAAGTGGTTGCGCTGCGGAGTATCCTTCCCGGCGAAACCACCATGATATTTCTATTACTATAAATATTACAAGCTAATATGTAGTATCAAATAATTCTATAACAATTCTATATTGAACTAGTACCCCTAAATCCTCAGTATACTTTAAATATACGAACAAAACGGTGCCTCAAACTTTGTTTTCGAAATAATAGCTAAGTGCCTAGATTAAAGTTCTTAGCAAATAAAGGTTACGTCAAATATCAAACACGTCAAGTCCTCTAGGCGTTTAGTTTATAAGCATACAGATAAATTATTTTCTTGTTTCAATAGATTATTGTAATAAAAAATGATATTAGGTGAAATATCTGTGCATCCATCACTGACTAATACTGGCCACTGATAATAATTAAGTGATAAACGAATATTGTCATTTACTATTGTCAGGAAAGTTCATAATTACTTAGAATTTTATTTTATTATAGAATAATAATAGAATGGTTATTTCCTTTTACATTTTCGCGTAATGGCTTATTGTGTATTTTTAACCAACTTTACAAAAAGGAGGAGGTTCTCAACTCGGTTGTGTTTTTTTTTTTAATGTTTCTTACCTCAGTTCTCCGTCATTTATGAACCGATTCGGTTTTTTTTTTATTTGAATTTTTTGTAAATGAATAAGACGTTGTTTTAGTTCAGGCGTAACTACTTAAATATAGACTATTTCATCGAGTTAAATATTAAATATTAAAACACAAGTTACACACCAAACAAAAAAGAAAATCATACTTCTTGTTACAATCTGGAAGTACATTATTTCAAATGTTAAAACAAAAGAAACAAATCGGTTCATAAATGACAGAGAACTGAAGTAAGAAATATTTAAAAAAAAAATACAACCGAGTTGAGAACCTCCTCCTTTTTGTAAAGTAGGTTAAAAACAGACAAGCCATTACACGAAAGTGTAAAAGGAAATAACCATTCTATTATTACTATATTATTAAAATAAAATTCCAATGATGAACTTTCCTGACAATAGTAAATGACAATATTCGTTTATCACTTAATTATTATCAGTGGCCAGTATTAGTCAGTGATGGATGCACAGATATTTCACCTAATATCATTTTTTATTACAATAATCTATTGAAACAAGAAAATAATTTATCTGTATGCTTATAAACTAAACGCCTAGAGGACTTGACGTGTTTGATATTTGACGTAACCTTTATTTGCTAAGAACTTTAATCTAGGCACTTAGCTATTATTTAGAAAACAAAGTTTGAGGCACCGTTTTGTTCGTATATTTAAAGTATACTGAGGATTTAGGGGTACTAGTTCAATATAGAATTGTTATAGAATTATTTGATACTACATATTAGCTTGTAATATTTATAGTAATAGAAATATCATGGTGGTTTCGCCGGGAAGGATACTCCGCAGCGCAACCACTTTAAATTAAAGTTTACGTCGAAACTAGAGATATAGACTTTTTTTTAATAGGACTAGAATTTTATAGACATTTCATAGAATTGTTCATGTAACTTATACTTGTTACAGCAAAGGTGGTTCCGCCAGGGAGCATGACGTGAAAAATGATCTTTGTAGGGAAGTTTCGGTTTCGGCCGAAACTGAGACCATTGCCCCCTTAGCATTCGTTATTAGCAGAACCTAATATAATAATTGCTAGCGAGAAATATGCAAGTGTGAATGATTATGAAGTTGGTCAGAAACTTAAGAAAAAAAAGGTATCAGTTTTCTTCTTGTGATTTTTACCGTTTTAATTGTGATGATTTTTTTGAAGCGATACCTAGTATTACGATTAGACATGTGTAATAACATCCCTACTGTACAGAGTTCTAGTAAACATGGTTGCCGTATGGCGGCTGGCTATTTGTGGACGATTGAAAGTTCGTTCTATTTTCATACATAGGTCAATGTCGGTCGTTGCGCTCAGATAACGAGCGTGCATTTATGTCATGTATGTGTGTGTAAAAGGAAGATGGAAGAAAAGGCAGATAAATTTTTCAGTTTTTTTTTGTATTTTTTTCATTTTTTATAATTTATAAATGACCTAGTAAGAAAGTAGTCTTATCCGTTTCAGCACATACAATCATCATTCATGAGATTACAAAAGATCCTTTGGCGAGTGCAGTACCGAGGCCGGCGGGAGAGGCGCGCCCGCGGCGCCGCGCTCCGTCCTGCCGTCACTATTACGATTTAATTACAATAATATCTTACGTACAATTAAATTAACGGAGATTACAAGCCTGAATTGAGCAGCCGGCCGCGGGACCGGCCGGGCCGCGGGCTGCTGTCGGCAGCGAGTCGCGGCGCGCTTAGAAGCACTTCCTGTGCACGATGGAGGGGCCAGACTCGTCGTACTCCTGTTTCGAGATCCACATCTGCTGGAAGGTCGAGAGGGAGGCGAGGATCGATCCACCGATCCATACGGAGTACTTCCTCTCTGGGGGCGCGATGATCTTGATCTTCATTGTGGATGGGGCCAGGGCGGTGATCTCCTTCTGCATACGGTCGGCGATACCAGGGTACATGGTGGTACCTCCGGAAAGGACTGTGTTGGCGTACAGGTCCTTACGGATGTCGACGTCACACTTCATGATGGAGTTGTAAGTGGTCTCGTGGATGCCGCAAGCTTCCATACCCAGGAATGAGGGCTGGAAGAGAGCTTCAGGGCAACGGAATCGTTCGTTACCGATGGTGATGACTTGTCCGTCGGGAAGCTCGTAGGACTTCTCGAGGGAGCTGCTGGAGGCGGCGGTGGCCATCTCCTGCTCGAAGTCGAGCGCGACGTAGCAGAGCTTCTCCTTGATGTCGCGCACGATCTCACGCTCGGCCGTGGTGGTGAACGAGTAGCCGCGCTCGGTGAGGATCTTCATCAGGTAGTCTGTGAGGTCGCGGCCGGCCAAGTCCAGACGCAGGATGGCGTGGGGCAGGGCGTAACCTTCGTAGATGGGGACGGTGTGGGAGACACCATCGCCGGAGTCCAGCACGATACCGGTGGTACGACCGGACGCGTACAGCGAGAGCACGGCCTGGATGGCGACGTACATGGCGGGCGTGTTGAAGGTCTCGAACATGATCTGTGTCATCTTCTCTCTGCAAAACAAAGCACAAGGTCAGGCGCGGCTCAGACGCAGAGCTAGGAGGCTGTGGATGCGGACGACTGCGCTGGGCGCGGGACCTACCTGTTGGCCTTGGGGTTGAGGGGGGCCTCCGTGAGCAGCACGGGGTGCTCCTCGGGCGCCACACGCAGCTCGTTGTAGAAGGTGTGGTGCCAGATCTTCTCCATATCGTCCCAGTTGGTGACAATGCCGTGCTCGATGGGGTACTTGAGCGTGAGGATACCTCTCTTGCTCTGGGCCTCGTCGCCTACGTACGAGTCCTTCTGTCCCATGCCGACCATGACGCCCTGATGGCGCGGCCTGCCCACGATGGAGGGGAACACGGCGCGGGGTGCGTCGTCACCGGCGAAACCGGCCTTGCACATACCGGAGCCATTGTCTACTACCAACGCAGCAACTTCCTCGTCGCACATTTTGAATTAGTCTGAAATTAACAAAAAAAAATTGTTAACCTTCACTTTAATCAATTGTTGTACTTACAGTTAAACCTACTAAAGTAGTACAAGTTTCAGATCACATCCATTTAGGTACCTAGTCTGTGGGTAGAAGACCCACACGCAACCATCACGGGACAATGCTAAGTGGGCGGCGGAGTCGAAGTAGCAAATTGAAACCAAATAAGGCGAGATATGTATGGATAGGCGATGCGGTGGAAAAAACGTGGCACATGACGCGGCATGACCACATTTCACAAAGACGGACCTCTGCTCTAACCGAGCGAGAAAGTCGTTCACAAGATGAGTTACTTTCTAATTGGATTGATGACCGCTCAAGTTCGAATATCGCTAAGTGTCAGTTGGTGCCCGAGCACTGCCACGCCCTACCGCAACCGGCTATCCCAGACTCCCGGCCGGCACGCGGCCCAACCGCCCAACCCTAGCGACGTGTCACTGACCCGCACACACTAATGGGATTGCACTATTTCCTCACGCCACTATGTTATGATCACTAAACATCACAAAAAAATTAATAGGCTGCACATCTGTATCAACTTACTTTTAATTAAATAGTCCTAATAAATAAATAAATTAACTCGCTATTGCACAGCCTCGGTAAATGCTGCACAACGCCACTGCTCGAGCTCACTTCGTGGAATGTTGGCGAGCGCGGCAGGCAGAGTATATAAATGAGGCTGATTATCGGGGCGCCCCTACCCCGCCACGGCGACTTCTCCACCAATCGCACAGTACGGCACAATACATGACTTTTCGTGGCCATATATGGTATTCCGCGGCGCAGGGAGCCTGCGCGCGCCGCCCGACCCCCCGCACGCACCCCCGCCGCTGATAGCGCTCCTCTTGATAACGACGAGATCTCAAACGGCGCTCACATTGAACATTTAGCGAGCAGACGGACGCTTCAGACAGTAATGCACTGCACTGTATTAACTCTGTCTGCCTACACTCACTCACGGAATAGATGTTAACGAAAGTTCAAAACATATTGGCACACTTCCAAAAAGACAGCTGGGCACTACTGGGCACTGCAGATGCGGATAGGCAGCCAGTGGCGCTTATCTGCATAGACAGTGTTGTCAGTGATGCACAATCATACTGATTAACAGATTACACATTGATTGATTGACACATTTTTTTTACGTGAGGACGCACACCTCCATAGGAAACCAATATGAAAATTCGTGCCTTGTCGGAAATTTGCAATAAAAACAAAGCCTACATGTAGAAAATACAATCAATATAAAAAAATAGCGTCACTTACCAGTAATAAACGTTTAAAAGAGACAACAACCGCAGCGTTCGCGAACCGTGAGAAATGAATGCCGGCCGGTTTCTTTCTGTTGCTCGCTCGCTCGCTGAGGTCGGTCGATCTGCTTCACTAGAATACGCCGTACGCCGGCGCCCCGCGATTCAATCGACTCGCCCAACGGACCTCTGTAGGTGCTAAATAATACCAAATTTTCCTAATAATTACGCCGCTATATCATTGAAAACGACCTACAAAATGCTTCCACTGACAGGCCTAATTGACATATGTCATGCAATTGTTACAATTCGAAAAAGGAATGTTATTATTTTTTCCACAGAAATGGACTCGCCCGAGTTCCCCGCTTGCCGCAACCGATGGTCTTACCATATATGGGCATGGGTAAAATCCTGAGTTTTGATTGGTGCACGGTGGCAGGCAACGGTCGTTGTACGTACATGTCGCACTCCAACACACACATATTTTTTGTGATAGTGTTTGTGTCTAGTGGTAAAGCGATTCCATTCAATACCGTCTGCAAGGCGGCAAATAACTTGGCCAAGTTGAGAAGGTTGTATGCGCAATTACGCTGCAAATATTTCTACGATTATTTATGTTGGTCGTTTAATATGAAATTGTACCGCCTGCGTTTGATGTGTGATTTTAATCTCAATTTACATCTAACGTTAGACGATTTCAGTTAATGAATTAATGTAGGTACTTACTTGCTTAAGCTTACTCTTAGTTATTAAATATTTATTTGCCATCATATCCCATTTTCCTGTAGATAAAGTAAAGTATCAACCATAATAAAGCTGTGAGGTAGCCTAGCTAATTATCTAGGCTACCTCACAGTCACAGCTTTATTAGTAAATTGAACTTATTTTCGCCTGCTTATGGAGTGGTTTTGTTGGTTGGCGAGTACTGTACATCGATACGGTATATTCTTCGGTAAGTATATAATTACAGTGCCTGCCTAGGGTAGGTGGTACAAGGTCTGCAGGTATGATAGGTGACTTAGGAGAACAATAAACTAAGTAGGTAGGTAGGTACAGACGCCAGTACATCAACCAGCCCACAACAATCTGTCAAATGAAATTTCTTTAATAGATTTCAATTTTTCACTAAAAAAATTAGGTTCAGCGGTTGATTGGGAAAAAATGTCATTTTCGGGTAGCTTGACCTGCTAAGTACCAATAAAAATGGTTCAGTTTTACTAATATTTGCAGGTTTTTTCCAACTTACCTACTGCAAATTAAGTGAAATTTTGTCAAATAAATTATGCACAAACTAGATTTTTGTAAACACGTCGTAGGTATGCAGATAATGTAACGATTGATCACCATTTATTGATAACTTTCGTTTTTAGTTTATTTATGTGAGTATAAGATTATAAATTAGTTTGAATTAATAATTTACTTCCCCACTAGTTAAAATATTTCGCAATTTTGTATGACTAGAGATAAGACTCAAAAATGTTTGGCCATTAGGGGTACTTTTATCTTTTTTAGGGTTCCGTACCTCGAAAGGAAAAAACGGAACCCTTGTAGGATCACTTTGTTGTCCGTCTGTCTGTCTGTCAAGACCCTTTTTCTCAGGAACGCGTGGAGGTATCAAGCTGGAATTTATATCAAAGAGTATAGTAATATAATTTATATCAAATACTCAATCAAATTTCTAAGCCAACGTAGGGATACAGCCGTTTATGCCGCAAAGGAGATGTTTCATTTTTGTATGGGGCTTCGGCCATGACCTGGTACCTTTCAGGTAAAGTGGGAAACAATCCCCTGAATAGATTAAAGTAACATTTTTTGAATAGTAATAAATAATAGATGGTTTTAATGCACATAATAAAAATTAAAAATATTTGACGTTTGTCGCGAGAGTTATGACAGCTATGACAGGTTATAGAGATGACGTTTACATAACCTAGAAATTGTTATTTGATAATAATTGTTTATCAGAACTGATATTTTTCGATGCTTTCGTATTTGTTTTGTTCTCTGTTTTCATAAAACGTTAGACAATACGAGACGAACGAGACTGACTGACGGACACTGATGGGTTTTGTCAGTTGTCAGAAAAAAATGTCATTTTGAATTATTCGTTCAGAAGTACACTCCAAAAAAGTAGTACCTATATAGTTTTTAACGATGAAATCACCACACTTGCTTATAATTAGTTGAAAAATATGTCTTAGAGACCAATAATAATAATTAATTACAAAAACACATACTTTTCATAATTTAACGACGATGTGATATTATGTTTTTGTGTGACATGATTTCAGAACGAAAGCAAACTGCAAACTGGAAGACGCCATGTTGAATAGAATGGGGCAATAATTGAAAAACTATTACTTTTTGTGCACAGCAAATCAGGCTTAAATTCACGAAAGAATATTTTTCCTAAGTTCGTGGTATTTTTTCCTCTTTTTCAATAAATGTACATCTTATGGCCGAAAATGAAACATCTCCTTTCCGCAAATTTTCGACACTCTCAAGGAAATCAAAACCTACACTTCCCGTGAACTCAGAATCTTGAAATTTGGCATGAAGCAATGTTTTACAGCACATATACCGGGAAAATTCCGAAAACCTTACATTTTTAGTTACATTTACATCACATATTTTTATTTATTCTCTTCAGTAATTTTGGTTTGTACGGAACCCTCGGTGCGCGAGTCCGACTCGCACTTGGCCGGTTGTTTTAAGTACCTTGTGAGTCGTATCAAGAATCATGATATCTAGGTAGCTAGAGGAAGGTATTTACGGTTATTTACTGAGGTAGGTACTCTAGTTTAAAACATAATCTTCACAATTCTGCAGCTTCACGGTCACATGTGCAGGGTAGGGTGGTATTGGAACTAGGTGCTGTAATTTTAGATTCAAACAACACTTGCAACAAAATGGCTAAACAGTAGCCATTTTTTAAATCAAGTATTTTCTATGTAATGACTACAGTAATAAATAAGAATAACCGTAACGTAACCGTACCTAGGTATGTATTTTTCGTGTCTAACTTAAGTTCATTGACTTATGGAATTATGTAAAGCAGGTGTGAAGGTGTCTTCAATTTGCGAAGACCTGTCCAAAGAAAGTGATGCCTAGTAGCCTGCGGGCAAAGGCATTGAATCACGGACCAAAGAGGTCGAGGGTTCATTTGCCACTGACCAGGAGCTCTAACATCACACCTGTTATCTCAAACGATTGGGGACAGGAGATACACACACATTTATTTCCTCAGTTATGTTAAAGTACCGTGTACTTTCCTAATAGAATAGAGGGCGAGCCCATTAATATAAACTGGACCCAAATCCCGTCTCCTATCTAGGGTAGGTACTAAGAAATAGTAAAACCAGTTCAAAAGAGGATTCATTTGCACATATTCTACGTAAGTGCATAAAATTTGCCAAGAATTATCATGTACCTATGTTTATTTTTCCATAGCCTGAACTGTGTGTGTCCCACTGCTGGACAAAGGCCTCCCCTTTCTCCTTCAAACCTCTCTGTTTTGTGTAATTTTCGGCCACGTTTACTCCGCGATCATGATCGAGTAGATATTGGCGAGTATGATTCATTGAAGAAATAAAGGGATCAAGGTATTGTAATTGTGTGAAAGGACAAAGCTTTCACTTTCTTTCATTGCTAACGGGACGATGAAAACAGAGATTTAAAAACAGAAACTTCATATCCCAGTTGCCAAGCAATAAGCCAAGGAATTTATGCCAAGAAGAAAATGAAATGGTCTAGACTTTACATTAAAAATATTTCTCCATAGAAGTCAATCCCAATGGAGTTGAACATAATAGTAAAGACGGATGACGGTCTCCTGAATATATTTGAAAACAGAGAGGTGAATAAAATATAAAAAGAGGCAATGGCATTATAAAGGGATGCAAAAACGAACACACCCTTGCAGCTTGCTGGATCAATCACTGTGTGCAAAAATTAATATAGCCAAAGTCTAAATTAACATAACCTGAAGAATTAAAAGTGATTTAAGCAGTCGAAGAAGCTGAATATTTTCAAACCTCTAGACTTTGGATTAATTTAAAATAGAAATTACACAAACTCTTACTCAGAGACAAAGAGCTCGGCTAGACGGTTAGAAAAGAGCCAAAGACGCATTATTTTATCAATATAAAATGTTAACGTGTGGGGAGGGAAGAGGGACGCATGCGGACACGAATATTACGACAGTGACTCATTTACTGGAGTCACTGATGTCTGCACATTATCTGTGCTGTGACGCACCAAAGACAAGGGTTGTCGGTTCACTATCCATTATGTCGTTGCTTGACTCAACACAAAGGGCCATTTAGACGCATTTCCGATGGATTAGTACTGGTGGTGGGGTACACGGTTGTGAAAGGATGAATGTTACTTGAGTAGTCATAACACTCTGTGTGTGTAAAAGTAGCATTTAACTCCGCTTGTACAAGATGTCTAGGTACACCTTTTGTGATCTCAATCTAACCGCAGTGCACTAATTACCTAGTCAAGCCGAGAAAGAAATTTCAGCTGCACTATTACTGCAATACGGATCCCAGCAAAAACGTGAGAACACAGCAGCGAACACTTTCTGTTTATTCTTTAAATTGTAAAGATTCGATGAAAGTTTCATAAATGGTACGGTAAAGGTTATGTTGGGGATCACGAAGTCTAACCTCTGGCATTACACGCCAGTTGTTTAGACAACGTTGATTAAACTGCGCTTGATCTGTTCCGGGCTTCGCTGGTCATGCAATTCTGTGAGTCATGGCGGTCACATGCGTGCGTACTACGACGATGAGTCAATATAGTTGACTCGCTGGAGTCCACTATTTCAGTACCTTGTAAGTTATGAGCAGTGACTAATAAGTAGCACATTTTTTAAATAGATTTAGCAACCTCCGAGCGTGCAACAGGTAACATGACGATGACATCGTTACTGTTAAAGTTTACAAACAATAGCTAGCTAATGTTTCCAAAACAAACTGCTTCACCGCTATTTCATTCGAACCTTGTGGAAAGACAGACTGTCATAGAAAAAGAAAACTATTTCCAGCTAACCCAAACATAAAAGATAATTATAGCAAAGGATTATCGTCAAAAACATACTAAAACCATTTTTTTTCAACTTAAAGACCCGATGAATACTTGAAACACAACGAAGAGAATTTGCCAAGAGCTTATTCATTGTGGCTAAGCCCTTGGCATATTTTTTGAGAAAGTAGGTACTCTCACGCAGCCACTCGATACGAGGACATTCTTCGTTCAAAAAATGCTCTTTGGCTTGGAGCATACTCTTCAGATTCTTCGAATCGAATTTGTAATATTCTGACTAAGGTGAAACGAATTTCATACCCTTGATGAAATTGAATTGGCATTCTAAATTCCAATGAAGTGATCAACTGTGTACCTACTGATGATTTGGTTTTTCACTCATTTCGGTTCCGTTCTTCCCCAAAGCCATTAACCAAATATTCTACTGTGCATTTCTTCTCATCAATTTCTCGTAAACATTTCGACCGATAAGATCTCCAATATTTCTTCCGGAGCGAAAATATCATAGATATCGTACAATGTGAGACAGCTCTACTTACTGTCTGAATATGAGAATCATCATGAATTAACATTCATGATGATTCTCATATTCAGACAAATTCTAACATGCTCTGATTATTTTAACGGGTTAACGTACTTTCAAAATCTTTTCAGCCTTCATTCATTGTTAGTCTAATGAATTAGATCAGTCCATTTTAATATATATTTATAATAATTCATTTGATCTGCTGCATCATGAACGGTATGCTTAGTTCGTTATTTTCTAGCCATTTTTCTAATTCCTCGCTAGCAAATTGGTTGTGTTGTATCACCTAGTCTGTCTGTCTCGACTTGTTCAGCTCTAATATAAAATTAATGGCTGCGTGGCGTACATTTTCCAAATTCCCATATGAAATTAAAACATTTGAGCAAACAAGTTTAGTATCATGAATGTATGTATGGACGTGACACATCATGTAAACAGTGTTTATTTATCTTATTAACTTCACTGGCGGTGACTCATCGTCCGATGAGTCTTTTTTAGATATTGACAAGTTTTTAATCACTAACTGCCTAGTTATTAGTCAACGTTATCATCAGAGTTGTGGAAAACATTGATGTTTAAAATTATTTCATTTAAAAGTTCCTCCAACACTGACAAGATTGGCTGAAACTACGGAACGCCACTTGCTACTTCTAGGTCAATACATCTGGTTCATTTCTAAATTAATGCATAATCGGCAATTGTAATCGAAATTGGTAATTAAGAGGAATTCATTGCAATTAAATACTGCATTAAAAACGGTAAAAACAAAAAAAAAACTTAGAACTCAGTCAACTTATTCGTATTCAATACGATGAGTACAAAATTAACACGATATCTATATGTGTCCATAAGAAAGACACCACTTCCACAGGATCACAAGTTCATAAGAAATGAGTCAACGAAGGAAACTTACCTAGCGCTTAGAATACTAACGCGTTAGACCATTGTATTGTAATTCGGTATCGGAATACGTAATTTGTTGTATTTTTTCTTGGATGGTGTGAATCATTTAAATGTGTGATGTTTTAGGAACCTTGACGACAGTTGTTATTTGTTTTACCTGTGTAAATTCGATGAATTCATGTATTTTATTTCAGTTTTAATTATAAATTGTTTATCAGTCTTAAATTGAGCGCCCGTCGGCTTATTCGGATTCTCTGAATATTTTTTTATTGTGGGCGTATTTACCTAGGTAGGCAAATATGGTAATAATTCTAAGGCACCATCTATGTGTTGATGGTTCCGCATTATTGTCGAGACCTCCATGATGCATCTACACGTGCGTCGGTAACTTCAAAAACTTATATGAGAAATGTATTCACTATCACAGCATTTTTTTTCCAATATTACTTTTAGTTACTTGCTCTGTTATATGTGTTGTGCTGCCAACTTTTGTTAGACATTCGACCTTATAAGTACCTCTACTGAAATAGGTTATTGCAAAGTCACTCTCCCTCTTGGATCAAAGACTGTAAAGTTTACCAAACATGTTTTATGTTATATTAAAATTAATACATTTGCAATAAGACTTCTCATTCAATTGCGTACCTGGCTACTACATATTTATGAAGTTCCTATTTTTGTTTTTTTTTTTTCTGAATATACTTTTAATAAGCTAATGCCTGTCAGGCGAAAAGTTAAATTGAAAAAGTGATTAAATATTAAAGGACCAAAGATCGAACCTTGTCGAGCCCCTTATATGATAGTTTAAAAGAAAGTAAGTTTTCGAAATAACTGAAGACATGAATGGCCCCTTATTGAATAGTTTAGGAGAAACTAAGATATCGAATATAAGTAGGTATTGGTGAGGAGATGATTTGCATTTGATTCGAAAGTTCGCTTATTCGATCATTCTACAAAAATAATACAAGATTTATTACTTTTCCAGACTTGTGTAAATAATGGGATAGATATACTGAAAACGTACCCTTTGTTCACAATACGCTACGTAAAAATTAATATATATACATAAATATATAATGAAATGCCGCTCACGAACATGAAAGTGCCCAAAATGTATTCCGAATAGTAATTTTGGCAGTGTTACATATTTTAACGATTATCGACTGCCTCGCCAACTTGTTTACAAGTCATAAAACTATGTTATGTAATTTTTAGCAGATTGAGCTGAATACCAATTGAAGTTATGCATGTCGTCAACTTGCTGTGAAGCTTGCAAAAATATCTACGATGACGTGTGAATAACTTACGCTAGACGTTATAGAAAAATAACTAAATCGTCTTCCGCATTTTGTGTTTTGCATATTCATCATTTTTGTCTTTGCTAGACGTGTGGCCAGTAATTAATCGAAATCCGAAACGTGACAGTAACAAAATTAATGTAGTGTCTAGAAGTGAAATATTTTCTTAGAACACATTCAAGCAGTCTAAATCGATATTCGATTCCCAAGTCGGGTAAAGTGGTTTTGGGTTTTACCAAACAACCATCAGGAATATCTCAGTATTAGTCTGGAGTATAGATTCGTGTCCAGTTGATGACAATAGGTTCGCCTTTATGCATGGGATTTACACATATGGCGAAAGAGTGTGTACCCTTACCCTTCGGGGATTCCAGGCGAAATGTTATGTTAAAAACTGTTTGTAGCCTCTATGTAATTCTCAGCTTCTATTAGTAGCAGTTGCAATTCAGCTGTAAGTAGGACAGAACTTAATTGTCCATGATCACATTTCACGTATGATCGCGTAACTGGACAGCGATGTGATGCAAACTGGCCTAGATCCACATTTAGAAGTCCAGCCATATATGAACAATGGAAACTTAAACAGCTAATATGAGTCCTATCACAATCATACTAGACATGTTTTCGTTTGAATAGGCTCATTAATATGGCCGCCAGATAAAAGGACGTCTGTGATGAAGGGCGGACAGGACAGGCTGTCCTTTTGTAGGCATTTTTTATATTAACCTGTCAGTGAAGGGCAAAAGCGATGGATTTTTGCTATTCTGGACAAAAATAGAGGCTGGTTTTTAAGTGATTTATGAGTTTATTGGAGAAAGAGCTAGAGCTGGGTTAACATTTATTTACGAAATTCGAGTTGATATATCGTTTTAGGTTAAATAAAAGTGAATTGTTGAACTCATTCGACCCCAAAGTTCAAGTCCTTAACTCGCTGTTCATAGGCATCAATATCTAACAAAACCTTTGCATCGAAAATCTAATTTCAATAGCGAGGCAAAATATTGCAACCCCGCATCAATCTAATTACCTACACCTAAATCATTTATGCAGCAAAATTCTAGACAAATTCAATATCTCAAGATGCTAGTGATGTGCCAAAACCGTCTGAAACCAAAGACAAAGCTGCGAACCTTATGAGAGAAAAAATAAGGAATCGAACAGTTGTATTATTAAGTTGGTTCAGAACCGCATACCAGTCTAGTCGGGTAGACGTCGGCGGAGCATGTGCGGGGGTGAAAGGGGGCGAAGGGATCGATCGTCCGCCCGCTCTCGCCCTTGACCCTCGCCTGCATCGGGGTGGGCTGTGAGCATGTATGTGTGAGGGGTGTCGGCACTTCGGCAGATTTCATGCGGTGAATATTTGACGCGAAACCTGGCAACTTCCACATATATTGTGGAATGAAATGGGATATTTACGTGGTTAGAATAGTTTATATTGATATTAGATTTTGCGTGGGCCAAAAATACTGCCCTGTGCTGTGATACACCAAAAGAACTATGCCTAAAAATATCATTATGATTATAATTAAATTATTTAGAAGACCCTGTGACAGCTCCAGCAAGTCTTGGAATTATAGACAGCATTTCGCTTAAAAAGTATTTTTTTTTACTAGAAACACGTATAATTCTGCTGTCCGTCTGACCCTCGCTACCCTAATCGTCACGGGGCTTGAAAAGGTCACAAACATACAGAAGCGTTCTCTCAGAAACAATAGAAAATCGATTTCTGCCTTGCTGTCACTGCTGATGGACACTCCAATCAGACCGATTGGAATAAACCAACTGCAATACTTTAGGTACAGACTACCCTTTCAATGTAATGGCGTTATGTCCACTCCCCCATGGACAATACACCCTCACACGCTCACAGCGCCATCTGCGTACAATCGGTCCCTCATCTCTACCTCGCTACAGACCGGGCAGGGCTTGTGCTCTGGCTTTCATGGATTATGTTTTAACAACAGTTATTTGCATTTGTTTACCCGCATGGTTCGTATTTCTGTACATTTCTATAATCGGTAATCTTCTAAAGCTATTCTGTGTTTGTTAGATAAGTATTGTCGGTATCAATTCCCTTTTTTTCATGAATTTCCGTTAACTGATAAGTGGAGTCGTATTAGCACCCGAATGACGCGAGGCATGCTCTTGATGTTTTATGCACTTAAATGTACGTCCTCTTATTTAACTTCAAACCTTCTTCTTTTCGTTTTGGTGTTTAAAGAGCATTTGTTGTAGCACACTGTTATTTTAGATAGGTAGATAAAGGCACCCTAAGTCTCGTGTTTCCAAAGACAAGCCCAGCCCAGTACTCAACCCGATCAATATTGACGCAACATCCTATAAATAGGTACCTAGTCCACCTACTACCATCATTAGAGACCATTACTCTTTGTTGGCATGGGAAACGATCGTATTCTGCCAAGGGCCAAGTGACGCGCCAGAAAGCTTTCAAATTCGGAACAGTTGCACTAGCCGCGCCTGTGACGTCTACGCGCATCAGACGAAACGAACGCGTGGTGGGTGTGTCCATCTAATTATAACCGAGTATTTTAGGATTTCGACTACACATTGCTCTAGGTCAGCTATTTTAAACTACACGCTATCCCACGTAGGGATGTGATGCGTGTGACGCACTGACGCATCACTCTCTATTTGTAAACACCGACAACCATAACAAAAACCGAAATTCAATGACAGCAGCTAGATTAATTTAAAAACATGTGATATAATCACGTAACCAGTTACCCAGATGAGAAAACTAATGCAAAAAATGATTAAAAACATAATTGGAATGGAAATTAATTCATCGATATATCACCTGTTTGGAGAAATCTAAAAGATAGAGAAAGATAGGGGAAACTATACTAAAGACATTAATATTACGAGTTTTTTTTATCGCAATCGTAAACTGTTAGAAACTGTAGGTGTAATCAATCGTCAAGTGGAACATTAGAAGGGGATTAAGTTGTTATGAAAGAATGATAATAAGTAGCTATGTAGATAAAGAAAATACTCCAATAATTGTGATAAGAATGACCTAATCTAAACCTTGAATTTGCCTATCAAATTATAAGTCGATAATCAAGTGCCTTGACATTTAATGGCAAGTGGCAACGACTGTTTTATAGAACTTAGCCTAGTAGGCACTCTCTACCACTACTAAATAAATTATAATGGTAATTTAATTAATTAACGGGAACTCCTAAACCTATTTAGTGCTAAAAATACCCTAACTGCGTAGTTTCAGAGTTTAATATCCTGTTCGAAGCCTGAAAAGCTAAAAGGTGCGGTTTTCCCTGTTCCAACAGAGTTATAGCAGCCTCGCCCATGTTCCTACAATATTCCATTAGTGATATTAAATGCATCACGAATATTGCTTTGTTCGCTAGAAGTGCTAATTACTCCAATTAGGTAGAGGACGGTGGAGCTACGATTATTACTGAGGTAGTTACTAGGGACTGATTGTATTATATCTACTCACGACAACCTGATTAACGTTTCTTTGAATCGATTGTAATGAATGTGTTTATCGCTATAAACCCTGCCATTAGCTTGTATGAAGGAATTTTTCACGATAATCATCTTATCGTGCTGTTTCAATACGATACTCCAAATATAGCCCCATTCGATACCATTTATGATTAGTAACTTAATGAAATATTATATAATAAAGCAGCCATGATGATAAAGTTGCGGACGTTGAGTTCCGTTACCGCATGTATAAACTAAAATATGTAAAATGGAACGGTCAATGACTAGCAGTTGCAGTTAGAAACTCCAGTAAAGCTGCAGACGGACTGCGAGAATCGCAGTTTCGTGTCATTATGACTGTCATAAACGGTACCCCGTCTTTCACTTATGTAGCTAAATACGTACGTAATGAGATGAAAGGACAGAAAGCAAGAAAAATGCAGATTTATACCGGTATATAAATTATCTTTTATTAAAAATGTTCAGGTTAGTAACGATTTATTATAAATAAATAAAAATCTTTGTCAAAAATACGGAATCGACAATGTTCCGCACTCATTATTACGTAATATGCATATTACGATACCTTACAGCCTAGTTTTAAATACTGAACTTAAATAAAAGATCACAAGCGTAATTTGAGCCGCCCATTCAGGGGCCTGGTGTAGGGCATCATAAATTAGGAATAGTCTTACTTGCCGCTTAGAAGCACTTCCTGTGGACGATAGAGGGGCCAGACTCATCGTACTCCTGTTTGGAGATCCACATCTGCTGGAAGGTGGAGAGGGAAGCCAGGATGGATCCTCCGATCCATACGGAGTACTTCCTCTCTGGGGGCGCGATGATCTTGATCTTCATTGTGGATGGGGCCAGGGCGGTGATCTCCTTCTGCATACGGTCGGCGATACCAGGGTACATGGTGGTACCTCCGGAAAGGACTGTGTTGGCGTACAGGTCCTTACGGATGTCGACGTCACACTTCATGATGGAGTTGTAAGTGGTCTCGTGGATGCCGTTGGCTTCCATACCCAAGAATGAGGGCTGGAATAGAGCCTCAGGGCAACGGAATCGTTCGTTTCCGATGGTGATGACTTGTCCGTCGGGAAGCTCGTAGGACTTCTCGAGGGAGCTGCTGGAGGCGGCGGTGGCCATCTCCTGCTCGAAGTCGAGCGCGACGTAGCAGAGCTTCTCCTTGATGTCGCGCACGATCTCACGCTCGGCCGTGGTGGTGAACGAGTAGCCGCGCTCGGTGAGGATCTTCATCAGGTAGTCTGTGAGGTCGCGGCCGGCCAAGTCCAGACGCAGGATGGCGTGGGGCAGGGCGTAACCTTCGTAGATGGGGACGGTGTGGGAGACACCATCGCCGGAGTCCAGCACGATACCGGTGGTACGACCGGACGCGTACAGCGAGAGCACGGCCTGGATGGCGACGTACATGGCGGGCGTGTTGAAGGTCTCGAACATGATCTGTGTCATCTTCTCTCTGCAAAACAAAGCACAAGGTCAGGCGCGGCTCAGACGCAGAGCTAGGAGGCTGTGGATGCGGACGACTGCGCTGGGCGCGGGACCTACCTGTTGGCCTTGGGGTTGAGGGGGGCCTCCGTGAGCAGCACGGGGTGCTCCTCGGGCGCCACACGCAGCTCGTTGTAGAAGGTGTGGTGCCAGATCTTCTCCATATCGTCCCAGTTGGTGACAATGCCGTGCTCGATGGGGTACTTGAGCGTAAGGATACCTCTCTTGCTCTGGGCCTCGTCGCCTACGTACGAGTCCTTCTGTCCCATGCCGACCATGACGCCCTGATGGCGCGGCCTGCCCACGATGGAGGGGAACACGGCGCGGGGTGCGTCGTCACCGGCGAAACCGGCCTTGCACATACCGGAGCCATTGTCTACTACCAACGCAGCAACTTCCTCGTCGCACATTTTGAATTAGTCTGAAATAATAAGAAAGGATTGTGAAATTCCTGATGGATAGTCCTTAATTGAAAGGGAGAGACCGAATGAGACTTGAGACGAAGGATGTTTCTAGCAGAATTCAACCGTTATGTAGTAAATGTCCTACGTAACAGTCACGCCTTGTGCCAACTCACTGATAAAAAGATTATTTGATACACCTTATCTCGAAAAGATAATGATAAGAATTTTGGAAAATCACGCCTATACTTAGTTACTATCTCTATGTGTAAAATAGGTTACGAAATATTACAAGAGAACATTAAAAAAAAAACAGAATTTCCAGACAAAAATCGGGAAAAATAAGCGTGGAACCACCCCAAACGCACACTGCCCGGTCTGGGATTCGAACCCAGACGCCCTCAAATTCAGTAGACAACTTGCCACAAGACTGATGAGGTAGTTAAAATTCACCAAATCCAAAAAGCACTTCACTTATATTACGTAAAAATATGTTATGTAACGTGTAGTTTCCACAGGTGTTAATATAATATTAAACACTGGCTCTAAACGCTGTTATTATTTCGGTTTTAAAACTTTACAAATATTTATGATGTAAATCCACAATTTAATTGAATTAAATAAAACAAAACTTACTGTTAAATAATAAGTTAAATGACTAGGTACGACTCGTGCTGCTTCGGTCAAGCACGCCACACTAAATGAGAACCGGCTCTTGAGGATAAACTATATAAAACGCGCCTTATCAGAGTTCACGTACTATCGACAACAATTTATTTTCCGCCAATCACGGGCTGCCTGATGCTGCCTCAATTTTTGTCACCATATATGGTAACGCACTCGGTTCTATACACAATCTGGTGATAACGTTATGCTTTGATAACGATAATGGAGCACTACACGTTATCTAGAGCGTTGTGACTGTACAGGCGAACAATCACGTACCTGCCTCGTACCGGTGTACAATACACTCGCTCAGGGTCACCAATACGCTTCTTTAAAATACTGAAATTTCTCTTCAGTCTGTCCGTACTTTCTCTATGATTCAGCTGTTTTGCGCTAATTGCCACAAACGCCTAACATTAACCTACAAATATTTAATTAGTTTAATACTCTACCGTTGTAAATATTCTCATTATAATTACGAAAAGAGCAGAAAGCATTACTAACTGACGTAAAAGGTGAGAGATATTTTATTCTAGTAGGTAGGATGTTACAGTGGTTGCACGGACGTGGTGCAAAAAATCTGAATGTGCGTCCGAAGGTGACTGGACCAGGCCGGCCTGTGGACGACTGGACAGCTCGTGTAGGATTAGCCGTTCGCGATAAACGACCAGCCAGCACAGCCTCGCGACGACGCGACAAAAACAAACTATTTGTTGTTGAATAGAAGCGTAGGCGGTATAATTTAGAACCTAACCAGATCTACATCATCTACAACGATATGACACATCGAATGCACGTGGAAGTCTAAAACGTGACTTTAATTAGGTTAAAATCGTGAACATTAATTGAAAGTTTAACTCATAAAGTTGGATGTTACAAATTACACTGCGTAAAATATTCAACCCCGTCACTGCAGGGGTAGATATAAATCAATAGAGCTTCGAGACACCCTCGTTAAATGTTTCCTAATATACGTATAGAATAATATTGTGCAGTCGTCTGCGTGTATTGATTTTGCTCCCGCCCCCCGCACTTCGGGCAGACGCCCCTACGCGGTGCACCGTCGCATGGGGTGCGCTATGGGCAGCTATGGGGTTGCATGAATCATTCGACTGCACCCTCCGTCTCTCCTGAATTGTATTAATTTGCCGTATTTGGTAGCTCGTGTTATTGCAGATTCAAATATTTGAATTACGAAAATATCGTCCATGTAGAAACGTCGGCTAATTTCAGACAGTTATGAACCTTACAGATATAAAAACAGGTAGTAAAGATAAAATAGTTTACAATATTAGATTCTAATCAAGGCTTAGCATATCTACTGATTTCGTCGAAGTTATAACAACAAAACGTAATAATATTGTGCCGGTACGTGGCCATTACCGATCCATTTCGATCGCTGTCTTTATAATGATACTCAAATTGGTAATCCGGAACATTTTCGGAGTAACCTTGGTAAATCTTACTGTCTTGTTTATGACTTTACCGAGCAAGGTTTCGAGACGGATTGCTTTTTCCAATAAAGGGAACTACATATTAGGATGTCCGCTGTAGTCGCTGGGATGCACTTGTGTGCACCTATAGTTAATCAATATAAATTTCTTTTAATAATTATTAAGTGCTTCGATTGACTTATCCCGGGCGGACCCTACGATGGAAATTGAAGGGCCTAAAATAGCTTTAATTTAATGTTGTTTTTGCCTTTTATGTTTATGGAATCTGCTATTGTTCTGATGACTTCATTAAGGAAAATGACTATGTACATAAAACAAGATACATCCTCCATTCCATGTTGAAATATAACCTTGTAGTAATGTATGATTTCAATCAAAATGTACTTTAAAAGCAAGTATCGTATGTGATTTGAATGAACCTTGGAGTGGCCCTCCGGTGACTCACAGATTTCTCACAAGCGTTCGATGGCATGAATCATAGTCGAGATGTAATCGAATCAGGTGACGATTCGTCTCGATCACAGATCCGATCATCTATTTGTATCATGACGTCATTATTATTTTGTAATGGAGTTATTCGAAACCGTTTAGGTCATGAACTCATGATTGTCTCGAGGTGCGGCTTAGTTGAAGATTAATACTGATATTTTTGTGTTCTGATGGGATGAACGGTAATTTCATGCATTGTTGAACGTGTGTCTGCTTCAACTTCCGTTTTGCTCGCCTTTTTTCAAGGTTCAATGGACCACGAAAATACATCACTACAGTCAATCCTTAAAAACTCCTTCCAGTGACAACATTCTACTTTAAGGATTTTAACCTAGACGTTAATTCCTACAGATATTTGGGAAATCCAGCAATATCATGAACTAAAAATATAGTTGTTAAGGTAGAAGATGCCTTTGTTGTCCGTAACAACTAACATAGTCCACGTTTGACACGAATTAAGTGACCTGTTTCTGTGATGGGACCTCGCCACGACACTTAAAACTATTGGAGCAAACTTAATTCGACTTTCACTTGCAAAAGAGCCCGGTTATTAATTCTTGCCATCGTAACATACAATATTGAATAAAAAAAGCATATAAAATTACTACTCATTTAGAGGAAAGTCATATGAATGTTACTAAAATATGCATTTTAATCTAGTTGCTGAGCGAGAACACGAATTATCATAAGGAAAACTAATTTTAGTTGTTGTTAATAGTACCTAATATATACAAAGTAAAAATTGGAAATTTATTTCCAATATTTTCCATATTTAAGATTTATCTTGCTTGATATAAATAAATCGTTATGTATTTTAATTACGACGTACGCAAGTGATACAGTTATTTCTAAACAAACAGGAAACATAATAATTTAAATAACAATGAAAATTATTATTTTCCTGCTTGAAGCAGTGTTGGAGTAGTTATTTTAAAGACTTTACATGACATGAGGTTGTGGATATTTAAGGACGCTAGTTACAGGAAAAAAATGTTTGAATGGTTGCTGGAAAACAATAAATTATGAATCATGGCTGATTCTTTCTGGTCGATGACGTGTTGATTATTTTAATAAATATTTTATACAAAGAATTTTCGAAAAAAAAAACAGGACCTGGTATAGGAATAGAAAGTCCATGCTATAAGGATATTCAAGAGATCTGAGAATATCACGATAACTTTTTGAGATATTTTAGTTCAAAGACTGGTGTGACCATCAAAATTGTAAATCGGCCGCCTAAATCGAAAGTGTCCACTAAAATTTAATTTGTCTGTCACAAACCTCAATCTCACTAACAAAGCTATTTTTTATATATAATAATAAATTCTCGGGAAGTATCAATAACCATCATCGGTTAGTAAAACTCTCTATGGTAAAAAAATATCTCGCCATAGCTTTAGTCTTTCCGTAGACCACTCGCCAGCGGCCTTGGACAACATGGCCTTTCCTGCAGTTACAGTGCAGGTCGAGTAGCACGGCACGCTAGCATTAATGATCTCATTCGTCGTGCTCTTGCCACCGCCGGGGTGCCAGCTGTTTTAGAACCCAATGGCTTGCCACGCCTCGATGGGAAGAGACCACATGGTATGACCACAATGCCATGGAAGAAGGGTAGGCCTTTGGTGTGGGACGCGACTTGCGTCGACACCCTTGCGCCATCCCCTCTTTCTAGCACGGTGATCTGCGCTGGGTCGGCTGCTGTAGGGACTGAAAACCTTAAACGGCGCAAATACAATAATTTAATTGGTAATTATGTATTTGAGCCGTTTGGGGTTGAAACACTAGGACCATGGGGCCCGAGTGCCCACCTTGTATTTAGAGTCGATCAAGCGGTTGGTCGACTCTCCACGTGACCAGTGGACTGGCCTTTTTTTTGAAAGGTACAGGGAGGGGGGCACATGCGATTAATCAGGAAGTTAATAATTTTATGAAATATCCAAAAAGTAGCTATTTAATTAAATTATTTTGGGGGGGTCATGACCCCGTGAAAGGACCGCGCCTGTCATGTCGTCTCCACCTAGACTAGATATTATGCCATAAATATAGTATGTAGGTAGACAGACGGCAGACCTAAGGGTTTAACTGTAAAAGCATTCTGCATAAGCAGGTGGTCTAGTTACATCTGTTGTCTATACAGAAAAAACTATTAATGAATCTCATAAGCGTTATTTCAATTATATTATACTTAATTTTAAAAGAACCTGTGAGTTACGTTTTTAACCGACTTCCAAAAGGAGAAAGTTTTATGTTCGACTGTATGTATTTTGAAAAGCTTTTATTTTTTTCATTACTTATATTCTGAAAGTAGGTCTGAAGTTGCCTGAGGAGCGGGATGAAAGTAATACTTTTCTTCCGCTTTCAACTGACAGATGTCAAATTATAAAAAAAAACTAGTTCTATTTTCACACTTTTATTGAACCATGTTCCATCTTTTTATGCAGCCACGATGTAAAATTAAAATAACTTATAGTTAAGTATTGATTAAAGAATACATATTTTTAAAATAACTTTATTATAATTTAGTTGCATCAATTTCTTTAAAATAACATAGATTTGGGCAAACAATTTACCATTTTTTCAATGATGACAATGAAAAATAATGGCTGAATAGCTGGCTGGCCACAGAAAAAAAACAAAATAGGCGGGAAAGTGGTAATCCGATTCATTTTTTCATGTTTTTATTTTTACTTTTCTTGTATTCGTAATGAAAAGCACAGTGTTTACCTTGGGTCGGGACTAAATAAGTTACTTTCACCCCTAGGGTAACAATGCACTATTATTATGACGGCACGGTTGGCGCAGTGGTTGAGCGATCGACTGCCGCGCTGCGTGTCGCGGGTTCGATCCCCGCACGGAACAAATATTTGTATGGCCTACAGATAGTTGTTCCGGGTCTGGCTGTTTGTGTATGTCTTTAAATGTTTGTAAACGCACCCACGATACAGGAGAAATTCCTAGTGTGGGGCAACGTTTAAAAAAAAAAAAAATATGTATGTTCACCGATTTTTCCGCCAATCGTGTACCGATTTTCAAAATTATTTTTTTATTCGAAAGCTTATACTCCCGTGGTGGTCCCATTCTTACCAAGTCAGAATCTAATGATGGGATCCCAGGGAAATTGAGGGCAACCCTCAAATTTTAGAGGTAATACAATATTTTTCATATACTAACGTAATTCAAATATTTGGGACTAGTGATCATCATCTCATGATGCTGAGCTGATGATGGAAGGTATAAGTCAGGATTTGATGATAGGATCCCAGGACAATTAATGTGAATCCTCAATTTTTATGGGCATTTGTAGCTTGTGAAGTCAGAGGCAAAAAAACTGAATCAATGAAACAAAAGTCACCGACTTCTGAAGCTAAAGCTATTTTTCACTTTGTTGTGTTTTTGAAGTCGGTTTTATATTTTTGCAATTTGTTTTTCCTTTGTAAGGATACATTCTACCTTTCGTGAGTAATTAATTTCTATAGTCGCCAGATTACGTAGTTAGTTTTAACACCCAATTCCATTGAAAGAAAATTATTAATCATTTACAAATCATGCATAATTCTAGATAAATCGAGTCAATACTACTACTTTTTCCTCGTTCACATATTTTACCTTAAGCTCAGGTACGAGACGGTTCGCAATAATCTTTACAAAGTACGCTATCAGCTGACACTGAATGACGTAAGTCGGTATCGCCAAGATTATTGTAAATTCTTGGGCGAATAATACACTAAATTACATTTTTATTTGCTTCTTACGTCATGCGGTAAATATTTAGGATTGGAGGATGGAGTTAAGGACTCTAACCTCGTCATTTGGGACATGAAAAATGTTTGTGCCAAGTACTGCTGCTGTTTTGTTGCCGAAACGGCTTCATATACCTAGGTACATTAAAAAAAACCTAGTTTTTAATGGTTTTGTAAATATATCGGATAAATCTTTTATCTTTAGGTTCAACTCCTAAAGCTGATTACGAGTTTATCCGATTTAGTTTTTGTTCACCTAAAGCCTGTATTACCTACTGAATGGGCCTTTTTGGTGGAGCTGAATGTTTACTATACTTACATATGTAATCATTAGCAAATGTGAAACAATTTGTTCCGCTCCATATCAGAAGGACAATCTAGTAAAATGCCCTTGTGGGATGAATGACGTTAAAGTAAAACGACCTACTAGTAAAACGTCTAAAATTAAAAATCGTCAACCTAGTAGAACGTCTGAAATGAATAAACGGCATGTTGGGCAAAAGGACTTGCCTCCATCTATTCTGTTTCCTTTGCCTTACATTTTCGACCATCTCCTTAACGACGGGACGCCCCGACGTGAAAATAAAAATAAAACTAAAAAAAAAGACCATTCCCTACTTTAACCACATACCTTAAATGGACACAATTCTTTGTGCTACATTTATTTATTCGACATTAAACCCTACATTATCCTTATTGTGTTCTATTTTAATATTTCACGTACTTCGTACATACAAGAACAATCGTTTATTGTTCAAATTAAAAATGCCTGCCTTCTACGGCATTATGACTTTAATCGTTGATTAAAAATAACTTACAACATAGGTACCATAGACGCACGTAATTTAATCGAATTGCCCTTATCATAATTATCAAACCACAAGTAGGTAGTAACGATGACTATCGGGGTCTACACTTTGGTCATTGTTAGCTCTTGATTGCTTCATTATATTTATTTTAAAATGATAATCTCAGGGGGATGTATGTATGCCGAATCCCCTTTAACCACACAAACAACACTACCAGTCTCGCAGCTTGCTGTCTCATCGATTCATATGAATTTGATAGAGACAGCACATGATATCCAAATGCAACTTCGGTTTGGGTCTGCAGTTCGGGTATTTGGCCGTCAAGGGGGAAGCGCCACGGTAGGCCACGAAATTTTTAATGAATTTAATTCCATTGAAAGTCATTCAATGGAATTAAATTTACTTTGAAGGTTGTATTGATGATTTTAATCATTATAATTCTGTAAATACATGCGTGTTACTGTTGAGAATCATATTTTCAATCAACATGTAACCTGACACTGACCGGCAAATTACAAAAAACTAAAGAAAATTTGAATTTCGGGATATCCTGTACGTCTACCATGAGTTTTAACGATCTATACTTACTCGCTAGCGTCTGTAGTTAAAAAAATGTATGAAAACTTTTACAGCGCCTCTAGCGGATAGTTGGGTACTAAAATGCGCAGTATGAGTCACTATAGTTATCTATCCTACGTCACCGTGTAGTAAACTAAACTACAGCGACTGCAAGTTTGGGCTTCATTTGCTTAGAATTTGGTAGTAAGCACCAACACAGCTCATGGTATCATTGAAAAAGCTAATTATAGTATTTGCGTATTGACGGAACTATTGCAGTTACGTCAAGCGATCTAACTATGACAACTCATGGTAGACGTACTGGCACTTCTGCCTCTAATAACTAATACCCAAACAACAATACCAGCTTGCCGTCTCATCAATTCACTTGAATTTGACGGAGACGGCACGAGACCCAAAGGCTACTTCGGGTGCTGCGGTTTGAGCATTCGGCTTCGGTCGTTAGACAAGATAACCATAGAAATAGCGCGCGTAGCATGACCGCCGTAGAAATGGGCTATGTCGACGGAAGAATCGACAAACTAGCATTGTCGTTGTCTATCTGTGATTATGTCAATTTTTCCGTAGACAAAACTTGTTTCGACAGTGGTCATGCTACGCGTGCAGGAGATGCAAAGTTGAGAATGTTCGAGGCTCTTATACTTTATCCTGGTAGACAGTTTGAACCAGATTTATTTGGTTCGAGTTCTCAGTAAACTGTATTGAGGAAGGAAATAATATTAATTTAATTCTCGGCACTAATTGGGTTTGTGAAGAGGATGGGCAGTGGTTATCCTATTGTGTTGTAAACATGTTGCCTAATGTTTTAATTTTGGTCATGGCTAGGTTGGTCATCGTTAGGTTAAACTACCTTCTACTATTCAGTGGTTAACATTTGCCGCTTCAAATATTAGGAAAAATATTTTAATTTGGAATATAAGCTGTGGTTCAGATTACTTTTTATAACAATGGTTTTCCCTGAATTTCAGAGAAATAAAACGATATTTAACGTCACGTGTCATCGATTAGGTCACCTATATGAAATTCATATGTTGGGGGAACCATGGGCTTCCCTGAATTTCAGAGAAATAAAACGGTTTAACGTCACGTGTCATCGATTAGGTACCTATATGAAATTCATAATTGTTTTATGTTTTATCAGTTAGTGTTTTGGACAACCAATAAAATTACACCACCGCATAACATGAGATTTTTCAGTACGAGTTTCCGGTACCGATTGTTAGTGTAGGTATATACCTAAGTACCTACATTAATAGTGTACAGGTTGGAAATATCGACGCACAAGCTGTTACCACTCAGGGTTTGTTAACGTTATATTTTAGTTAACGGTTATTATTTTGTTAGTTAATAATAACCGCTAACTAAAATATAACGTTAATTAACAGATAACATTGCCAGTAATTTAACGTTAAATACAATTAACTCAAAATACGATAATAACGTTACTTAAACGTTAATTTAGCTAAAACCCGGTTACATTCAAGGTTGTGTGTGGTATGTGAGATGCTAAGTTGCTAACCATATACTGGCTCCCTCAACCACGACTTAGCGACCCACGAAATGCGGCGTTCGCAAGGTTGGTTGCAATTAACGGTTATAAAAATTAACGATAAAAAGTTGCAAAAATAACGTTAAATCTATTAACGTTAGCGGATAGTTGGGTACTAAAATGCGTGGTATGAGTCACTATAGTTATCTATCCTACGTCACCGTGTAGTAAACTAAACTACAGCGACTGCAAGTTTGGGCTTCATTTGCTTAGAATTTGGTAGTAGGCACCAACACAGCTCATGGTACCATTGAAAAAGCTAACCGTAGTATTTGCGTTTTGACGGAACTATTGCAGTTACGTCAAGCGATCTAACTATGACAACTCATGGTAGACGTACAGTTACCACTTATTCAGTACTTTCATCATTCTGAATCCCTACCTACAGGTCAAATGTATGGAACAGCTGTTTTTTTTAAATTACCTTTGTGGAATGCGATGCCTATCAGTCTGAAAACGTGGTCACCGTTTGTGCGTCGATATCCCTTCCACCCTGTAGAGTTTCAGTCATTTACCGCTACAGCCAAAATTCGTAGTCTGCTACGCGGTATATGGTGCGGGCGTAGCGGGGCGTAGCCGCAGAGACTACGCCATACCTACAAGTATAATAAACCACAGACTCATCTAGACTCACGTGTTTCATAAATTATTATACCATGACTCTGAATTCAAAATAGTATTTGACATGATTTTGGCTTCGAGTATTATTTATCGAGATAAAAATACTCTACTGACATTTTTTGTACTGATAGTAAAATAAACTAAAACCCAGTGGCAAAAAAATACAGCGCATGGCGTCACGCAGCATCCGTGGCTGTTATCATAAACACGGCCCCATATCCTGTGATAACTGCTACTACATTGTGGATGACTGAGATTACACACCTACATAGTAATATGGTGCACTCGTAACACAAAAAGCAGTATCTCAAACTATAAAAGTTATATTTTTTTGCATCTCTGTCAGCTTGAAACATCTCGCACAATTTTTTATGTATGTACTGGAAAACCGAGACACTTCCATACATTTCTTGTTTTCTCGAAACATAGATTTTTTTAAAGAACAAACAGTTTTGAAAACAGAATTGCCGGTAGTTTTGAGTTCATATTACTTTAATTAAAACGAACTCTATGTCAACGGGAGAAAAAACTTCAGAGCGAGATAGCTAAGGGGGTGGATTGTGTCCTTGTCTTGCAATTGCAGTAAAAGAAAATTAAAAGTAAAAAGAAATCGGAAATCACGTTGATAGCTAAACTTGCCAACAAATCGTAACGGGATTAATTTAATATTCAAATTCTAAATATAAAAATAATCATTTCTTGCCAAATATGTAGTATAAATTAAGTTATATTTATAAATTAAGTTATTTTCGAATGGAACCTTTACACTACGACGACTTTCGCGCGGAATTCGTATTTTTGCTTACTTGAGTGCTTTTTATTGTTAGTATTTAAGTATATAATTCCACTTAAAATATGGTATTTAAAATGGTGTTGTTTATAGAAGTGTAATAGTGAGGGGAATGTTGGATGTGGTGAATTTCATAATTATGGCTGTTGTATTATTGTGATAAAAGGGAATGATATTTAAATGGGAAATTTGTTTGAATTTTTTTTTTTTTGAATTTTTAAACGCGTTGCTAGTCTGGCGCAATACGTCACCAGCATGTCGGTGACGCGAACCCAAAGACTTTTCCCCTACCAAAATTCTCTTAACGCGGCTAAAGAAAGTTTTACTTAAAAAATAAAATTTTGTTCGAGTTACCGCGTTCTAACTCTAACTGACGGGTACAGTATCAGTATCAGTAGTAGTATTAATCGCCGACACAGTAACTTCAGCCGGCTATTTATAACCGATTCGTTTCAGCAGTTTGTTTTGTAAGAGATCATGCGATATGCACCGTGTAGTGATTATTGCCGATCGGCGCAAGCGCAAGGTCGAGGCGAACGAGACGGGCGCGCAAGTTCATTGCTCACATGCACGGCAATACTTGAACACCTTGGGTAATGTTAAACATAGTATAAATAGATTATAGCACAGCACAACCGCAACCGACTACGTGCGTGTATGACCAGGGGGCCTACTCTCTAAGTCAACGAAAGTACGGATCCGTCCGTAACTAGCTTTATACTTAGAAATGAACCCTACTCCCTAATGTTTTCAGATTTATGAGTTTTGAAAACACATCGGGAGTGAGGACAACTGTCCAATCGTATGGTCATTCAGTTTTAGTTCGGGCCCCTAACGAATCGTATGTCCGTAAGTGATAAGGAGTAGGAAACGATCGTTACTTCGGCCGAAACTACGGATTTCGTGCTTAGAGAGTAGACCCCCAGACGTGGATATATCGTAGCTCTTGGCATTCTGTGGCTTCTGCCTTCCCCCATGCGGAAAAGCGTGAGTTTATGTATGACAATGTATAAAGTTTGTACTTTGTATAACGTTTATAGGATTATTGTGAGCACACAACATTACAGTCACCAGAACTTGGCTGCCGGAAGGAAGCAGTCCTACAAATTATGGCCAAGTCGCCATCTTACTAAGTGACGTTCGGAAACGCAATGAGGATATAATGAAATTACGTACTTATTCACGATTAAAATGTCGTGAGGAAAGTTTTGAGTATGAATGTGGATGGGTATAAGAGTAGGGGAAGACGAAAGAAACGATGGATGGACTGTGTAAAGATGAAGATAGGTGTCTGATGAGATGACGATCTACTCGATCGTCATCTCATCAGACACCTATCTTCTATAGAGAAGTATGGGATAGGGACAAGAGAATCATGATGATGATTTTAATAGGCCTTCTTCGCCTTAAATGCAATATCTTCACGTTCGATTTGATGCATTGATATTTCAGCTACGAGTCTATGAACCATGCTTTTCATGTGATGTGTGATATTGAGAGAAACGATGTCACGTTGTGAATGCGTAATATCGAGAGAAAGGGAGACTTTGAAAAGAAACTCGACGTAACATTGTGGAATATCAAAGTCGAGTTAACAGAATTATACATTATTAAACTAAAAATTAATTATGCTTTGCCTCTCACTATTCATAAAATAGTTTACCATAATAGGGGTGCGGACTGGGTAAAGAAAACGACATTCTATTTTGTCCGCAAGACAGGTAATACAAAAATATTAGACACGTATTTTTTGTTTTATCAAAATATCAAAAAAATACTTAGTTAGAACTCATTAAAGTTGGAGAGTGGGGGCTTACTACGTCACAAGTAGGTATAAAACTTACCTACATGTGACGTCATGCGCCATTTCAACTTAATATATCTCCGTAATTTTGGTTGCAAGTCTGTTGAGTGGCTCCTGGGTGCGATGCCCAGGTTGGACTGAAAGTGTTACTGGGCTTTTTCAGGAATTTCTCAATAACAGCCCGGTTGGAGTCTGCATTTGTGCCGGAGTTGGGGGCAATGAGGTCGCCCCCCATTACCTGGGACATGAAAATAACTGGCCAAATGTGGGTACAACTATGCCTAACCTTTCGAGAAAATACAGGCGTGATATTTTGCTACTTCATTACGCCTCTAAAATGTAGTCTCATATTATTATTTGCGGTCTTTAAGAGTTCGTTACGCTTCAGACCTGAAAATTGGATTAAAGACAAACAACACTCATAAAACTAACGATAAACACGAATACAATGACCTCCAGCGATCCATCAAAATACATTATTTTACCTCCTACAGGAAATAACATTACAAACAGTAATTTATTCGGATCTTCGCTCATGGCTAGGGAACGCGCCAAGAATATTTAATAATAGGCAAATTAGTTTGCGAGAGTTGCAAAAAGGTACACAAGGATATAACATAAAATAACATCAAGCCTGTAATCCCCGAATGGTAAGACAGAGGTCAGAGGTGTACCTGTAGTAGACACAAATCCAGACTACATGGCGGCTACTGAGAATGGAAAAAACCCAATAACAATGAACCCGAAATCGAACCCAACACCTGAAAAAATGAAAAATGTTTGTTTGTCCCAAAAGCAGTTACATAGATTATAAATGAGACATCCCCTGTAAGTAATTAACAAATGATTACAAAAAGGTGACTAAAAATTAAATTTAAAAAGAAAAATTAAATAACTTATGCCTTTGTGAAACTGTGTGTGCGTCTTTTAAACAGGGTTTGTATTGTTGTGTGTGTGTGTGTGTGCGTGCGTGTATGTGTTTGTGTGTGTGTGAATGTTTATGTGTATGTCTTCTTTGAAGTGCCTACTTTGAAGATTATTCTCGGTGATTATGATTACTTACATTATTGATATTGATGGAATAAAGTAATTGTCTAAACAAGCCTAACCAAAACTTGAAAGACCTCAGTGCTCACTTCAGCATTAGCGTTTGCACTAAACCAACCAGGCTACATAATAAAATACGACTCAGTTTCTAAGATAATTTCCGTCCCATTTCGCGATCGCCTTCACTACTTCAAGTGTATAAGGTTACTGAGAAGCCTTAAAAGGCCTAGTGAGTGCGCAAACACAAGCATCGACCGCAGGCCATTTTTGGACGAAGCGAACATTAAACCTTGGCGTTTGAGGCCATATCCAGATGGCGGAATCCATAATAGAGTTTCTGTGGCCAATCTGAGCGTTCTAACTGTATAAGGGAAGCAATGGCGGCTTGCCTACTTAGGCATGCTTAGGGGAGTCTGCTGACCTAACATTTTAGAAAGAACTATCTTAATATCTACTGTTGCAAATGTTTTAATTAGGACATTTCAATTTGGCTTTTAATTACACGCCTACCCAAAAATGAAAGAATGTTTTATATTTTCAGGGTTTTAAATTAATTGCTCTTGAATCGTGAAGTTATGATAATATTTTATTTTTAAAGTTATAATTAAATTAAAGGCCCGTGCTGAATATATAATAACGTGTTGATTAAGGATATACTTAAATCATTAAATTAATTAATTCATAACGGGAGCAACAATTGATACTACGTTGTAAATAAATTAATGATTCTCTAGAAACCGCGGCGTTGTTTATTTAGAACAACACGTATGTATATGTACTTATTAGGTAAGGTATGTCTGTTTACCTTCATAAACCACAATACTGGTTACAATACTCTACAAATGTAGGTAATTATAAAATCATCGGAAAACGTTCTGCGGAATGGCAGGGGCCCAGAGCCCCAGACAAAGATGGCGGGGGTGAAACGAGCTTGACGCATTCAGCCAGGATTTACACTAGTTGATAATCTAAAAAGAAAGAGAGGCAGCCTCGTTTTTTTAACTTTTGAGTTTCTCGTCGTTCTTCTCCATAGGAAACGACCAACCCGAATCGTGCACCTATCTTTTAAAGTTTTTTAAGAGCCTTGTAAGCTTAAAATAAAATATTTTTATTTTAACCTAGAGATACTGCTACAAATAAAAAAAAAGAAGTGCCAAACAGTTTTTCGGATACTCCAGCATAGCCACGTGTGTAAAAGTCATTTGGCCATGTGGATACGACATAGCCGAGGGGATTGGGGAGCAGGTGTGTAAAATTTGCACCATAACAAGAACATCGGGGGAAGGAAGGAAACGATACCAAACGGTGTCAAGGTGAACTAGTGTGCACGGCTGCGGCTGTTGAAACTTGCAGTTTAACGTATTTCTGTCCTTGCGGATGTTTTCACTTGATAGCACATCACATGCCATTTATTTGTGAGGAAATATGGTAGAAATTAATGCTGTCTTCCGAAAAACAATCATGTAAATCTAAAAATACTGAGATGACGTGCGATAAAGAAGTATGGGAGAACAAGAAATTGGTGCGCAGGCACCAATTAAATTGGGATAAGTAAGGACAGGAGAATTCAAGAGAATGACGAATAATGACTCCTTTTCCAGTTTTAAACAATTTAAACACATCTAGTTTAAATTATTAACTTGAAAAGGAGTCATCGTATTCTACGATTGTGAATAACTTTCGCCAGCCCCTTTTCAGGTTTTCAATTAGGTATATTTCAATTACACCGTCTATACAAGAGGGCGAAATTAGACATACATAGAGCGTTTTCGGTGTAATAAGTTCAGGAACAAGAACGCTAATCATCGATCGTAACGAGATGCTGTGAGGACGTTAGTTCAAAGGGCATTAACCTACAGGGGTTGTTATAATGGCAGCTAAAAGAGGCGCTATTTTTGGAGCAATAACCTTGCGCTATTGCTTGCCCATTATTTTTTTTGGAAAACGATTGTTTTAAAATTTGTATTCGAAACTAAGTAGCACTATCATAGTCTTCTAAGCTTTAACCGTAATTGGTTATAATAAGGTAAGTAAGTAATTAATTAATCTTTCTAGCAATTAAAGTTAATATAGCATAAACTGTAAAATTAATTGTATGAATGAAATATAAATTGTATTATTACTTGGATTGGAGACGTACTGAATAAGAGCTGTGCGTGTTTATATTATTTCGTTTGCGAGGGCAATGACCTGACGATCTACAACGAAGATTTGCTCAGCTCCAAGAATTTCTAGTCGAGACCATGAATATTCAGATTTCAGAATCGTAAAATTAAAATGTTAACTTGCGCAGTTATTTGGTGGCTTCTACACATAATACCATATTAATTAGATTCAAAAGAAGACAGATTGTATATTTATATTATAGAATAAGTACCTACCTGCATAATTTATGTCTTTATTTAAAACTTTCTCAAATACTTCCTATTTCCGCATTCAAAAAATTATAATAACAGTAGGTACGTCTTATTTTACTTGATTGATTCTGTCCTAATGATTCATGTACTTATTAATTCCATACAATATATATCTCATAGCCAAAGTCATCACTGTAAGGATGCGCCGTTTCGAAAAAAATGCTTGTTGTGTTTTATAACTATAACGCTAGAGACAAAAGTATACTATCGAAATAAACTCCGTCCAGATTATAGGTATAACCCATTTTTTCCGCTTTCAGCACTTACCTGAGTGAACACCACACCACCAACAATTAGTTAAAGGATAAGGGTCGATGTTCCGTATGTTATTAAATGTATTTTAAATAACATATTAAAATTATCCGCACCAAACAATGTAGGTAATGTTAAGCAGGAAAATACTTCAATATTGTGTATTTTGGTTCAATACATGGGCAGTTAATGTGTTATTGTATACCTAAACTCAGAATAAAAGATGACAAATATAGAGCCCATTTACCCTGAATTCTGATATTCTTGTATGGCTATGTCAAAATGTTGACGTTGCAAACACGAGTCACGTTCCATAATTTATTTGTAGCACATATCTTTTTCAGCGTACATTAATGAATTTAAATAAGGACTTTCCAAACTTCTACAAAATTAAGTTCCAATCTGGAAATACTCACTTGACTAGCATAATTTTGCGATTTGAAATTCGAATTAACAATTGAGAGACAACGATAAGGGTATTTTTTTTTTTTTTGAGAGGTAAGATACGTAGTATAAGTACAGAGAACTAGAAAAAGGGTAAACTCCCAATTGCTAAAAAAAATATGAGTGGATAATTCATCTGAGTATCATGAACATGGAAAAATGTCGTTTCATTCCACCCTTTTTGTGCCATGGTTATTTTTGGAGCACCATGGATGGGCCCACACCCACTCACACATGATACAGGGTGTAACGGAAAGGGTATATACATAATTACATACTTAAGGGTGTGCTACAGACCATCAAACTGAACATGTATTTCATCATAAAACTGTTTTGTAGCGAAAAAATTATCTGCCACCCCATACAAAATTGCAATACCTATTCGACCCAAATGTACGGGGCAGCTGATGTTTTTTTCGCTTTTACGATGATTGTCCGATGGAGAAACATGTTCAGTTTGATCGTCTGTAGCACACCCTCTTTTTTTTTTTCCGGATGGGAAATCATCAAATGACTTCTCCCGCTCTGGGCGGAGCGGGAGGGAGTGTCAGACTTGTACTGACTAAAACCCACCCATGTTCCTTCTTCGCCCTTTGTGTTCCAGGGCCGCGGTATCTCTTTCGAGCAACCCGCAGCCCTGGCAGGCATCGGCCCTCTCGGACCCCTTCCGGTTTGCTGACATCTCCTTGAGGCGCGCGTGGAACACGTACGCGCCGTCGACACGGCCTGTCGTCATAAGACGGACGGACGGTGAGCTAGCCCATTACTCACCGTCCACAGGCTCGCGCCTACGGTGGCCGGGGGCCACCGGTAGCCCCCCGACGCCCGGGGCGTCTCCCGCGGCGGCTGGGACGTGAGGTTCTCTCCCTCTCACGTTCCGCCACCTCCTTCGCTAGCATGACTGCTTCGCAGAAGGAGGCGACGGCATCCCATTCCCTCTCGCTCCGGACCATGGATTGAACCAGGGCCGGACGCGAGAGGTCACCGCCGCCATCTGTAGCACACCCTTAAGTATGTATATACCCTTTCCGTTACACCTTGTATACATATATTGAACACATTAATACATTGAATAAGTTTGCCATATTTTTGAGACAGCACTCGAAAAGAGATAGTCTGGACCTGCCCCCGTATTCACAAACGCTCGGAATCGATTTCGATTCGGAATGTCGTATGTCTATCTCGATCGCGTAATGCCAAAATAGAGATACGATTTATCGAATCGAAATCGAATCCGAGTGTGAATAGGCTGCCTGGATAGCAGAAGACTTGGGACTCTTAATGCAAGAAGGAAGATCCACTCTTATACTAACACGCTAAAACCTTGCAGGTATCCAAACTAGCCAAGCAAAAATGTGCCGCTATTAAGACCATAAGGTTAAACGTGTTCGCCTACGTGCTCGACCAATCAGTAACTAAGTACTAACGTAAACAAACGCAAGATTACACGTTTCACCTTGTAACATGTAGAGTGCCCAAATAAGACACGAACCGTGGGCCCAATTTCCATTGGCAGAGATTAACGAGACAATTTAAAATTAAATACCCTGAAGTTCCACTAAAGGATTGCATAAAAAGAGACAGAGGAACTATTACAGATTCTGAACTGAAACAAAGTATTTCACCAGCCAAGAATCATCTTGATCATCAGCCTACATCAGTCCTCTACTGGACATAGGCCTCTTCAATCGCTCGCCACTTAACTCGATTCTCGGCAACTCTCATTCAGTCCCACCAGCCACCCTGCGAAGAACAGCGCTCCACCGCTTGCGCTATACGCGGTCTTCACTTAAGAACACGTCTACCCCAACGTAACTGAAGCATCATTAGGCTTGGACTAGATTTAGCAGCCTCACTTTTTGCAAGGTTTGTCTTCCTGCAGAACTTCCTCATAATTGCCTCGGTCCGTTATTTATTTGTCTTATTGTGGTCAAAATATGGGGTCTGTCCCAAACACACAATTCGTAGCCCGGCATGGGCTACGAATTGTGTGTTTGGGACAGACCCCATATTTTTATTTTCATTTTTTTATAATGTCGAAATTCACCATGCTGTATTCTTTTTTTCTGTATGAAAGAACCTCATATGATATCATCGTCTAATAATCTCAGTCCTTGTCCTTGACTTGACATCTGATTTAAATAATGTCTCGCCACTCCTACATTAATAAGGGTGATATTGGAATCCGGCCGGATAAACAAAGAAATTGGCATATTATATCCTGTGCATACTGCATAGCAAGCTATGTAAATAAAAAGTCTTGACACAAATACAATATTACAGAAAAAAAAATGTATGTGTGGGCTGGTTTGACCGATAGCAGTAACATAAATCAACATTAATTATCTTACAGACATAACACATGTAAGAAGATCGTCTCATCACTTAGTAACTAATCTGTCTAAAGCCGTGACAGTTCTTTTTTATCGGCGTATTTGGCTAATTTGAACAATAACGAAACTTACAAACTCATACTCCCGCCAAGATTAAAAGTCGGCCGTTTCGGCTAACTGCGCCTAAAAAATGTTAGCAAAAAAACCGGCCCAGACAACAGTGAACAACATACTAAAATTAGATAAGACAGAGAGGAGAGGACTTCCGAGACGTGTCATGCAGTGTCTTTGGCCTCCTTCGGCTCATGTCCGTTACGATTTAAATTCAAAGCGCCAACGGAATGGATTTGGTTAACGGATGCTTGATCGATGCGTGGCTGGGCTACTATTGTTTCATTATGACCGATTGAATTGTATTGTGACTCGGACAGTTCTCGCGGTATTGTCACCGTTTTGGTCACGACCTTTTATTGGTTACTGGACGACCAAGTGCAGTTCTTTACAACAACTATACTTCCATGATCCGATAAAGTGAAGCATGCCACTCCCAGAGCTCTTTTTCAAAGGGGAATAAACACGGAATAACTAAGTAAATGACAATAATCAGTAATTCCTTGTTGTAACTATTTTTCACTTTCCTTCCCCGTTGCTTCTGTAACATGGCCAAACCAAACCCATTTAATTTAAATCCCAGCGCTTACATAATTGAACAACACGTCATCGATAGTGTTATTAAAAGCAGAGTTAATTCCATTGTTATCAATGTTTAAAATTGTACGCCACTTATCCGTTCTAATGTTATAAATGCGAAACTCTGTCGGTCTGCCTGTGCCTGATACTTTTTGAAACTAAAAGCAGCGAAATGGATTTCGATGAAATTTGCCACTCAGGTAGAACAGGACTTGGAACAAAGGATGAAAGGATACTTTTTATCTTGGTAGCATGATCCCGTGTGTGTGCATGATTATTTCGACCTCGACGCAGGTGAAGCCGTGGGTATAAGCTAGTAAACTAATACACGGTGTAAATCACCTCATCACGAAGTCGTCAACCAAGCATTCTGTACATGAAACTAAGTAACTTTACGTAAAAATTATTGCTGGGAAACGACTTTTTTTTGGTGGCTGTAAAATCATGTTTTGTGGTAGAACTCAATGTAACGCACTCAAAACATTGTGCTGATGGACGGATTGAATAGTACGGGGGTCGTGGAGGTGTTTAAAGTAAAAATGTTACATTAAAAACTTGTATTTAAAAAAACACTTGTCAAAAAGTTGGAACTTTGACCCCTAATATCTCCGTAACAAGAAGGTTCCCAGGTATGGTGTAGAACAAAAAAATTATCGCAATGACAGGGAGAACCAGTACCTTTCGGCTTCGTTAAGACGTGTTTTACACCCTTTATAATAATGATACCTACTGTAATCAAAATTTACAGGAAATGAGTAACAACGAAAAGATTAGCAAAATTCCTGTTATTACGAAATCTCATGGGCTGGGTTATCATTTTCATATCATAAATTGTGATAAATTCTATTAAATATTGAAATCATAATAAAATAAAACATTTTCAATGAATTCTTACCTTGATTTAGTGATTCATGTGTAACCTTACGACACATTGTTTTCAAATATAGTAAGCAAGTTTTTTTTTTTTTTTTGGATACGGATAATTCCTTGGAAAATTACAAATAATTTTAAAAAAAGAATTAAAAGCACAAAAAAAGTTTGTGTTGGAGTAAATAAATAATAATCAACTCTGACCTTGCTTCGAAAGGGTCCGTCGAGACATGAAAGATCTAGACTATATATGCATAGGCCGCCTTTTTTCTTCTTTTTTTTTCTCTCTTTTTTCTCTTCTTTTTTATCTTTACTTATATTTTTGCAAACATTAAAATGTTTAATTCTAAGCCCGAGAGGTGATCTGTTCCTCAGGATCTTCCTATCTCAGACACCTTTCTCTATATAAGATAAGATGTACAAATGTGAACCAGTGCCTTTAATTTTTGATGTGGAGATAAATAAAGATTTACTTATGATTATGATTAATTACAAATAATTCGAAAATAAGGAGTTGCGTTGTCAGATGTACCTAATCATTTTATTATTCCGCCCGAGTAGCTATGACCTTGATTGGTGTCAGAAGACGCGTTTGAATTTCATACGTTATGAACCTATTATCACAGCACACGTCAACGGAATTACATCACCTCAATAACTTCGTGCATGCGAACCAACGGCAAAACATCACATTTATTTATAGCAATTTAATTGTAACGAATTTTACGAAACCCAAAATCCATGTCACAGTAAGTAAGTACCTAGTTTCGTTTCCGGTAATCGAGGAAGTTATCGAAATTAATCACATTTACCTGTATTGTGCATTTATGTCTTATCCACATTATTACTTGCCTTCCTTACGCGGTTCGAAAAACTCCAAAGTGATGTGTGGTGTAAATGAGTCAACAAACACTTTAAAATGACTGAAATGGTTCGGTGGCGTTGACAAGATGGATTTCATGGAGATTCAGCGTGATACCTAGATAAAATATTACATGGCATCAGAGTATTTTTGTGCGAGCCAAAGTACCTATGGCTGGAAAATTCTCGATCTATTGAAAAAAATAAGAATACTTATCTCTATAATATGCTAACACTCTGGCAATGTTTTGTTTTTTTTTCTAGATTCGCTTATGTACCAGTATTCGAAGATTGGTAAGTAAAAAAAAATAACGTTTTGTCGTTCTTCGTTCCCGCCGAACGCTATTGTACTACATCATTGACTGTCAATTTTTTGTTCACACCAATCAATGTCTAATACCTACCACGCAATTAAAGTTACAACTACGAGTTTAGGCCAAGTGTGCGTGTATCAACCAATTAACCCACATTAACGTGTTGAATGAAAATGTGAATTATTTGATTTCGGAACGCGCTTTCCTGCATTCTTTATTTTGTTCATCGCAGCAGATGGTTGCAATGGTCGACTGAATCATTCGTTCAAAAGCCCACAATCCGTAAGAGAATTTATTGGTCTGGCGGAATCTGGCAGAATATGATTTGTTTCAGTTTCAGCTAAGCTTTAGATAAGATCTAAATTTTGATTAAAAAGGGGCCTATCTGTGGTTTCTTAGTATATATGGCTATGTGATAGCCATAATAAAAAATCAGATATTTAAAAAAAATGCCTCAATAATAAGTTCGAAGTTGTGTAGCCACACCACAGTACGACATTTCACAGATAGAGGTGTAATTTAACGTCTCATCGAAAGTATCATCATTCCATTCTTCATAACGCTTGTAAATAGGCCTGTGAATCTGAAGATCAAGAGATATCTCATATTATAACATTATACATAGTAATGATAATTGTTAGAACACACGCTTCAACAATGCGTGTGATAAAAAATACATTTATTTCCGTCGATTTACACAATCCTTTGCAACATTGTGGGAAGTTAAATCTGATTATCAAAGTTTGCGAACAATCTCAAATCTCATTAAAGAATAGTCGTCTCCACGTGAAAGTGAGGAGACTGTGTATGAATAGAGAAAGTATTATAGTAGGTACTCGATGTGAACAGCTCAGATCTCTAAGAAAGTAACATCTCCATACTGCGGAAGCTATAATAAATAATAATCTTAATATTGGCTGGTTATAAAAACCACTTTATGTTCGAATTTGCACGTGTTGTAGTTGTGGATACATGGACGTCCCGGTCAGCGTCTCAGTTTAACTTTTTCTATGTTCTCTAGGATTTCGGAATATTTAATTCAAACGCGACAACGCAATGGAGAAAATGTCGAGCTCTCGTATAAATATTAATTGCCTATTTAAGAGGTTTTTTTTTTAAAGTCTTTATTCCTTCGGATCGTTAAAATAAAGAACTCATATGCTAAATTGCATGCTGCTACCCTGTCGTTTAGGCTGTGCCTAAAAGGAAATGCATTGTAGATTTTTATCTAGGCCCATCACTGTTTGGGTCTTATTCAGATAACTCGCTTAACTTCTGCGTCAGCACATAGAAGATACTCAGCAGGGTTGATCATAAGCTGAAGGCACCACAGTGTTGTGAACGACTGTCTAGAATCTCTAGAATTTCCATGTAGACGTTTCCATTCAAGTGTATGGGAATCGAAGACGTAATGTGAATATAATTTCCCGAGATCCGTAGCTAGCACAGTTACCTACGGTGGTGCAGCTGTTGCTTATTAGTATTATACAGAGGCATCCAAGCCCGTCTTTGGTCAATGAAATTGCATTTCACGCGGGCTTTTTAACTATGAAGAGACAGGTGAAGCTAGGTACCTGTCTTTCCCTCATTATCTTAAGTGCGTTGACCAATGCACATTACGTGACACCCTAACTAAACCCTCAAGGTAGGAGGAATGTTGGGACAAACCCGAGGCTATAAAATGGTTACTTCCTACCTAGCCCACACGATGACTCTAACCCAGTTTTCGTAGAACCCAGTTTTCTTCCAAGAAATAAGGTAGGTAGGAAGTTAGGCACCAGTTAGATGGATTGGCGTATCGATCAGCTGAACACATTTGGCTTGAGTGGGCAATTTGTCACGTATTGTGAGCCGACGTTTCATACGCATTAGCCTAAAATATAGGTTACGCTCCACAATTTCCCACGCCCGTTTTTCCTATAACAACAATAGACATTTTTTTAGGCGTGGTGCAGACAGCAGATACGCTACCATATAAGGCGAATTCCACACGACATGCAGCAGAGCGGATAAAGCGCGTTGTTCACGCGCCGATGCGCCCGCTGAGCACGCGACTTGCCGATTTCTGAACGACATCACACCAAAATGTGATATTATACCGCACTGGCAAACGGTACCGCGTTAATTTGATAATTTTACTGCCTGCTCTCTCTCGCTTAAATTTAAGACAAGTTTATATCCGTGTGCGTTGCATTCGCCTGCACACACCTGTGCACACTTAAAAGCGCATTCCGAAAGGTGAACGTAGGAACCGGTGACAATATTTTGGCACAACATAATATTTAGATGTAAATGGATCCACGTAATACCTCGGAAGCTTACGACGTTAATGAGTTACAAACTGTCGCCGTTATTTAATCAAATTAAATATTCATGACTGCTAATTTCTTTGAGTTTAAGAATTTTAAATGGTGTTTAATTTTTGGCTAGACTTTTTGTTACATTCTTTGGAAGTATCAGTAATAAGTAGTAAGGGGGCTAGGGGTGGAGTAGGTCAGAGGATTTTCCAAACCTATCTTAAACTAGTCAAGGGCGGGTCATTACCTGCTTAAAACATAACATCACGCCTGCAATCCCAGAAAGGTAAGGCAGACGTGTAGCTCATAGTACACCCACATTTCGCCAGTTATGTTTAAGTCCCATGTAATAGAGGGCGAGCCTATTGCTATCAATCTGGCACAAATCCAGACTCACGGAGTCTACTAGTCACTACTGAGAAATTCCTGTTGGAAAAACCCAACAACACTGCCGACTGCCTGGTAGGAATCGAACCCACGACATCATTCTCAGCAGTCACGCCTGCGGCCAGCAGACCATCAAGCCTAGGTACTCGAAATTTCTCCCATATGCTGCCAGCACTGCATTATTTCAACGACTTAGTAAACTTAAGTTACATATTATTGAATAATTATTATCTCATCCTCGTAGTCTAGACTAGATATGATGTAATTTTGCGTGGTTTTTACTTAAACGTAGGTAGGTACTGCAGGTTAGTAACAAGATCAATCTGTCATTTTTATAATATTGTTTAAGCATAGCGTGTTCACGATTGTGAGCTGAAAAAATCTGAGCTGAAATGACTTTAAATGCTGGGTTATGCAAGTGTATAAGCGATACATAATTATATCCCTCTTCCTGGGGTTAATATGTAGAAGATCAACGCAGGATCTAGGCTAGAAGAAACCCGTAGTAATACCATGAGCCATGAGTTGCATATCGTTATATAAAACTCTTAATTGATTACAGACAAATGCTCATAATTAACTCGAAGTCTGCCATTTATAACAAGGCTAATTAATTAATCCGAAGTAATAACATAGACATCTGGTTGATCTGGTACGACAACAGCCTCGAGTTGTTCTCTTTGGCCATAAAAAGGCGGGAACACGACACCTCTTTGCGCGCCATGTTTGGACAGAAATCCACTCGGTGCAGCTTTTCCCCATAAACTGACACAAAATGTAATCGTAAACAACTTACACAACTTTCCATAAGAGTGTCTTAAGTTTTACTACTTGTAGTAGTACTATTATTTATTCTGTTTTTACGTCTATTGATGTCTACAAGCGACAGACTATCGCGAAATTGGGCATTAAAATATTGGTATGATAAATCTACCACTGGGGAAATTGAGCTCGGAAGCGTGACACAAAAGGGAGCAAACCCCGTAGGTGGGTGGTACACTCGGCGAGCAATCAACCTATACTGCACCAGTTTATTTATGCGGATCTGTTATTTACATTGGTAATCTATACGAAGCGAGGCCATTCTATACTGATAATGTATGATGAGTCCTCAGGAGGCTGTAACTTTGGACTTAGTTATGGGCCATAATGATTTTACCCACAATCTCGCATTAATTTAGAACAACACATTCTGAAATGTGGTATAGCTATCCACCTCCATTGATCATGGAAATAATTTCTGCGGCACATGCGGGTGCAACCGTAATGTAATTTCTTCGTCTTTGGTTAAACTCCAGTGGCCATGCCATCTAGTGACACAAATTCAAACTACTCTACACCGTGTAAATCACCTCATCACGAAGCCGTCAACCAAGCATTCTGTACATGAAAATAAGTAACTTTACGCAAAAATTATTGCTGGGAAACGACTCTTTTTTGGGGGGTGTAAAATCATGTTTTGTAGCAGAACTCAATGTAATGCACTCAAAACATTGTGCTGATTGACGGAATAATTGTACGGGGGTCGTGGAGGTGTTTAAAGTAAAAATCTTACATGAAAAAACTTTTATATAAAAAAATACTTGTCAAAAAGTTGGAACTTTGACCCCTAATATCTCCGTAACTAGAAGGTTCCCAGGTATGGTGTAGACCAAAAAAAAGATCGACGCGTCGATCATAACTTTATGCAGGTAGGAGGTACAAGTATTTAGCCCCCTAGTTGACTCCCTGCCGAAAGATAGGGAGGCCGAGTGGCTCTGTATAACTTCATCATTACTTCATCAAGATGTGTGTATTAGAGTCAGCTCACACCGAGACGCAACGCGACGCGACGCTGCGAGAGCGATTCAAAATATAACTTTATTTTCTACACGAAAAGATACACATTTCGTTGTGAGAATTCAGAATACGTTGTGCAACGTATTCTGAATTCTCAAGGTGCGCGCAGCGTCGCGTCTCGGTGTGAGCTGACCCTTAACACAAAAGGGCAATTAAATTGCTTTTGGATATCGGTGATGCTTGCTGTGATGAATAAAATATTTAAATGACTAATTATGTTGGTAGGCAGGTATTTTAGCAATAATCGAAACAATTGGTCAAAATCAGCGACTAATTTATATTTTTCTATGGTTCTAGACAAATGAAAATAATTATGTAACTTAGCACAGAGCTATCTTTTAGATTCTCAACGATGGCTGGATACATACAGCCCTGTCCACATGTCCCTAACAGAAATTTATCTCACATGAATTAAATAATTAGTATATTAATTGTAGGTGGATGTAAATCGATGACCCCACAAGTTAACCTTCGGACTTATCCACATATGTATACAACCTGTTTTTTTTTTTTATATCCCATAACTCTAGGGTTATATTCTGTAGATAAAAATAATACTAAAACTCCTAGAATAGGTGGTCCAAAAATGCACAGTTCCGGAGATATCATCAATCATAATTTACTTAGGTAATAAATTATCACCAGTATGACGAATCTTTACTTTTGCGAGGATGCCAAATTTCGCAGTAGTGAAGTAAAATAGTAGTAGTTTCATTGATAAATACGAATAATTCTTTTTATTCAAACCAATTATTCAAAGAAAAGAAAATGCGAAAAAAAAAAAATTGTATAATTGAAACATAATTCACATGCCAGTTGATTCTTTGATATGGTCTCAATCATATCCTAGAGTTATGTGATATCAAAAAAAAACAGGTTGTATATTGTAGTGTTTGCATCGGACACTTACCTGCTGCACTTACTGCCTCCTGCTGCCACCTATGGATGGCTTGAAGCGAAATCCTCGAAAGAGACGTCACAGTGAAATTTACCTCTATATCTTTTTATTTACAACGTTCGCACTTTGATTGATTTTATCATGACTGGAGTACCAACAGCGTTTAGCGACATCTATTAAAAAAATAAATGGTTAGTGATGTGTACCTAGTGTGACGTAGCGCCATCTTCCGGAAAAAATAGTAAAGTAGCTGGCGTTTTGTTGTTGCTTCAATTTCAGCGATAATTATGCGTCAATTACTTTTTTAGTAAAGTATTTGAAAGATTACAAAAAACCATTATCAACAAAGGTAAAACAAAAAACTATTATCACTAAGGTTAACGTTAATCATCTATAAAACTAAACGCAAATTGACATGACTGGAAAAAAAATAAACAGCTGCTGCCATGCGCTCTGTCCTTGTGATTCGGATTTCAAATTTGAACATTGCATTAGTGTTATCTCTTTCACTCTTAAGGCAATTTCTGTTAGTTATTTTAGCAACACGCTTGAAATTGTAAAGTTCCTAACCCGAATTTCTGACTTTATGTCTATAGATCTCATATTTTTATGAACTAAAAATTGTCCATTTTCTATTCGACGTATACTCAATACTGTTTTACAAAGTTAACAGGAGAAATACAAGGAATTCGTGAACAAATGACTTTTGGGAGAATCACCAATTTGAATTGGAACACTTGTATTGGAAGTGATGGGAATAACATATTTCGTACTATGACAGAGAATAGGTATGTTTACATCAGTTTTATCTTAAATTGTAAAACTATCGTTACTTTTAATATCCTTTGATATTATCAATGTCTTCCCTTTCCAGGAAAAGGTCCCGCGAGGACGATTCGTGTGAATTTATGCCATTGTCAAAGAGGATAAACAATTTGCATATTAATAACAACCTAAACACGAATGTTTCTCAAACACAAGATGCTAGTCATAGCCAGATTAATGGAATAAATACTGAAAATGGAATCTCTTCGCCAAGTTCATCGTCAGGTTCAGAACGAAGACCAAGCTATGAGCCTGGAATTAGTTCCACCCAGAGTAGCTACTATTATGACAATAAGCTGTTGTTTGAACTGCATTTAGAAAGAGTACAGAGATGTGGACAGCAATTTCCATATTAGTTGTAGTGGTACTTATTTAAGTTTTCTGTGTATTATTTGTTATGTCTAATATTTAATTAGTACCTATTGTAATAAACATTGTACCTATTTAATTAAAATAGTTGATGCATGGTAACAATTTTAATTTTTATTATGGCATTTCATTGACACATGTCAAATCGATGATACATTTTTGACCAATCACGAAATGGAATTAATGCGCCACCTGGTGTTATGTTTCGTAACTACAAAAACAGTATGGCGGACATAATTTCTAGTAAATGGTAAAAGAGAAGGGGCGTCGTTGTTTATTTGTTTGCCATTAATTATGGAATATATTCTAAGCTTTCTTGAAGTGATAAATTGAGTAACTACAGAAAAAAAAAAATTAATGTCAAAGGTAAGTCACAGAAACATCTATTTGTTTACAACGTGTGAATATCCATGACCCTATTTTGGAAGCGGTACTCCGTAGTACCGTTAGACGGGGCGCGTGGCCACCTGAGCGCTCTCGAGAGAGTGCCGCGAGGGCCGCGTTCAACCCCTCCTCTCGCGATTTCCCTGGCAGTGGAGGAAGGAGCCGGGAGCGGGAGTGATTTGGTTGGTGACGGCACATGGAGGGGATCCCGCATCATGGTGGGGATGCGACGCGTGATGGTCGCACAGCCGCTGCCGGTCATAAGGACTAGTAGGGGTGAACAACCTTCGATTTCTGTCTGGTTTCGCCCACGAGCATGCGGGGTTCCCTCTTCTGTGAATAAAATTATTCTCTATTTATTTGTAATTGCGTAACTGAAAAGATATCGGCCATATTTGTTGGGACTCCTTTGTCTTAGACTATGAATGAATTTTGATAACCCTCCTGTAAACCCTAGGCCAAAAGTACGGTACGTACTACGTACTGCTTTTTTGTAGTAATGTTTATCGTTTCCGATTGTATGAATGAAGCAGGTACTTATATAAAACAACGACCAACGTCCCACGAATTTATGAGGTCAATGACACAATAACTTTTGTGATTATTTGAACTTTCTATTGCCAAAAGGTCCGTAAACCGATCAAAGTTTCAAAGTACTAGGTACTAGAACAAATTGAATTGTTTAGATTTGGGAAGTTTAAGGACTGAATCGCTTTTATTTAAAAAATTGAGTTTTTAGTCATTCAGTAAAGGTAGGTACAGTTAACAAGATGATTACCCAACGCTTGCTTACCACAGCCAGTGAACCACAACCACACCTCGCTGTCTTGTGAAAGTACAGCAAAGAGAAAGTGAGCATCACGCTAGAGCTACATGTGCATACATACACGCCAATTGTCTGTCAGTATGTATAACAGACTCGTCGGTCGACTATCGGGCCTGCATAAAAAACTTTCTTTAACCCACTTTCTTATTAGTAGTTGTTGGCGATCATCTTTCGCCTCTCACCGTCGCTGAATTAATTTTAGTGTAGTGCCGTGTTTGGTGGTCGGTAGAGGTATGTGCCCTACCATCGTGGTCCCAGTGTAGTCCCGTGCGCAGTGGCGCCGCGGTGGTGGGACAGTGGGACGTGGGGATACGCGTTGCCATAGTGACTCAAGTGGGACAGTGAATTTTATTTTTTTCCCGCTTCGGCGGCGAAGCGCGGAGGGTTAACAACAATGTGCGACATGCAGAAGATGCCCATTAGAGAAGATGCCTCTTGGTATGAGGATGACTTTTTCAATAATATTCGATATTTCAAGTGTATTTTGGCCAAACACCTGAGCGTTTACTTTAAATGTACTGGATATTATTGAAGTTCTTCCTTGTTTACATCAATTAACTAATGCTAACTTGGTTTTTAAATGTTTGACCAAAACAATTGATTTTATCCTAGTTGGAAATAAAGAACCACCACTATGACCTGTTTAAAAAAATAATTTAATGCTTTTTTTAATATTTATATACATAAAACACTTCCTACTTTCACTGTAAAGTTGTGACATTAATTCCACAAATAAGGAGTCAAACAACTTTCTTAATGCCAGCATGTTCACTCTCTATTACAAAGTATTTAATAGTTAAGTATTTAAAAGTATAAAGGTTTGTTATACTGCTCTAAAACTCAAAAAAGAATTATGTCAATATATAACAAAACAAAATCTTTGCTCCTGGCCTCCTAACCAACCACTATCAAATTGCAGGTTTAAGAATGTTTTACTAATCACAATACTTGGATTAACGGCTTATAAATATCATCTTTTCATAATTTTTAAGAAACTCTTCTTTCTAATGTTACTCAATCTACTGCGATATCCCCAAATTAAGGTCATTGCTATTCCCATGTTCTACTAAACTATTGTCTCAACAGAGTAAGAAATAACTGTATATTAGGATGTGAATGTATAAGCGCAATAACACAATGTATAAGTCTTAAAACCTTTTATTTTTGTATCAATAAAAAACTTACTGTGTTTCTAATAGTCATTATTATTTGTACTTATAAAATCCTGAGACGAATATATAAAAATGTCCAATATAACTTGGCCTTTTTCTCGGAGGACTTAATGCCTGTTTAGGTACAAATGATGATATGGATTACTGCAGGAGGACTTTCTGAATATAGGATTTTTATAGACTAGTTTGGTAAAGTGAAGTATATTTATACCACTAGATGTGTCTTTCAATTTAATTTTGATACTCAGCAGCAATTATCCATGCATATTGATCCTCACTTGAAGTATTTCAAACAAACTTAAACAATAAACTACTGGAATCTTATTTGGCTAAATAGGTCAAAGTATCAAGAAAGGAATGTCTAAAGAGGTCATCATTATATTCCAGCGAGGAGGACAGTGACATGAATTTCACCACATTCTCAGCAGTGGGCAATGCTGGCACACACTTTGTCACCACTGGTGGCCAGCTGCCCGTCGCTAAGTTACAGCAGAATGTGACTAACAATGGAGCCGGCATACAGCAGGTAATACAACAAGTGCTATACAGTATTTTTTTAAATTAAGGGGTTTTTTTCAAAGACTTTCCTTAAAAGTTATCTATTGTCTAACAACTCTTCTCTATAAGCGAACATATTTTTTAATGTTCGCTTATATTTATGGATTGAATAGGTATTGTTTGTTTGTCGAGAAGTTGAAGCTACTGGTTCCATATCTTCCCATCTAACCTCGACAAGTGTAGATTCCATATCCTCCCACAATTGACCTTCTGTGGCAGCATCTTGACAATTATATGTCAAGATGCTGCCACGGAAAGTCAAATAGATAACAATATCGTAATCATGGTTTTCTTAAACATAAATTTAAATAGAATGTACAAATTCATATTAATACACCTTTAAAGAATTAACCATAACTACATGCTACAAGTTAGACAAGCTTGCAAGGCGCACATCAAATACTTTAAGTATTTGATGTTGTAGAAATTTGGAACAAGACGTATATGCTGAAAGAAATGCCCTAGGACAAATTTATGGGCACTTGTTAGGAATTTTCCCAATTTGCCAAAAATGTCCAGGCATTTTCCCATCTCTAGTTATATGGGATAATATTGAATAGTTTGATATCCAAGTGGAAGATACATTTTTAAACAAACACAAATCTTTTTAACATAAGCATGAAGTTCTGGGTTCAATGCCCCGGTCAGGCAAAGTGTTTGTGGGTTTTTCCATCACCATCCAGCAGCAGCCACGGAGTCTGGATTTGTGCATGGTTGATGGTAATAGGCTCGTCCCCTATTACATGGGACTTAAACATAACTGGGGAGATGTGGGTGTACGATTAGGTACTTACACCTCTGCCTAACCCTTCCGTGATTACAGGTGTGATGTTATGTAACCAATAAACATTATTTGTATTGTTTTGTATAATGTTTGTAGGAATTTTATTCCTCTTTTTCACCTTTTTGTGTTTCTTCCATTTCAATGAGTGTCTTGTCTTCTAGTCTTTAAACAACTTACCGCTATTTGAAATAGAATTATAATTCAAACTCTCATGTCTGTTTGAAAGTTAGCTATGTACTGTTAGTTTTCTCTGAAAACAAGTAAACAAAATGATGAGCAAGAAGTAACACATGATAACAAATCTACTTGGGTGATAAAACACATTCAATAAATACATATTTATAGCTTCTTGAATAATTTTCGAGTACTAACTTTCACTAGTGAAAATCTTGAAGTTTATTTTCAACTAGCTGTCCCGCGCAACTTCGTCTGCGTCACATTTTCTCCTTTTTCGCAACATTTTTCATTGCTGCTCCGCTCCTATTGGTCGTAGCGTGATGATATATAGCCTATGTCCTTCCCCAGGTTGAAATCTATCTTCTTGCCAAATTTCATTAAGATCCGATCAGCCGTTTAGTCGTGAAAAGGTAACAAACAAACAGAGTGACTTTCGCATTTATAATATTAGTATGGATATGTTCTAAGCCATTGAAGATAGGAGTTTCTAATGGGAGTATAATATTTTCATCTCCGTTGTTGGTTTGAATACTCAAATGTGAAAATAAATTGTTTATTTATTTTACTATTTATGTACACACAATAGACAACACAGGAAAAAAACATTAAATATTAGAGTACAAAGGTACTGCTTATTTCATATGAAATTTCTAACTTAACCTATACTATACCTAAATATAAATACACATATAACTAAATATAAATACATAATGTTAAGATATAAACAAACACAAATCATCAAAATATAATCTAGAATTTGAAGTTCAGAAATGCCCATAAATCGTTATTACGTAACTAGAGAAAGTAACGAGCAAAACAGATGTTATTTAGAAACTACACATTCATTCAATTGTTGCGTAAACATAAACTTGAACAAAGGATGAGTTCTAACAGTCTCGGGGGTGGTAATCAGTGTTTCTTTAGAACATTAAGAACTTCATAACATTAATGTGAGAAGGACTGCCTCTTTGGTCTAGTGGTTCAAGTGCGATTGCTGTGTTTGGGGTCCAGGGTTCGATCTCCAGGTTCAGCTAATTGCTATTTTCATAAGGAATTAATTATTTCCGGCTTGTTAGCAACAGGGACTCGCTTCGCTCATTATAAGCATAACTATCGAAATGGATTATGTAGAGGAGCTCGTGGCTAAACAATAACAGCCGCTCGGGTTGATCTTCAGGTTAAGCTGCGCTTGCCTAGGTTGGTCCGTGGATGGGTGACCACCCATTACATACCAAGTTTCCTCCGTGCGTCGGAGAGCACGTTAACCCCGCTGGTCTTGGTTATCAATTGTAGATCTTTGACAGTCAAGTATTCAGTGGCCTGAAATTCTGACAACCAGTCTTACGAAGGGGTATCGAATTTTCCAGTAAGTACTAAATGAGGAGGTCAGATAGGCAGTCGCTCCATGTAAAATACTGGAATTCAGATGCATCCGATGAGACTGAGGAAGCTAACCTGATAAAGGCTAGGCAGATGATGATGAACTATCGACATATATTATAGTGCACCTTCATATTTTTATAGTACTTAATAAAAAAACCTGACGTTATGACTTATAATACTAACTATTATATTAGAACAGAAATGACGTCTGAATGATGTCAGACGAATTCCAGAAGCTAATTTATTCTAGTTAAAAGCAAGCATTTCGTGTCGATCGACAGTTTCTTAGAATACGTTCAAATACATATTTAGTTCATGACTATAAACTGAACTGTACGACACGATTCTAGTTTTATTATTAGACTAGCTGTTATCCGCGACCTTTGCCCGCGTGAAATAATTATAAAAATATTACTTCCCTATTTGAATAGGATTTTGTTAACAATTTCAAGGGATTTAATATTTTTGCACTAATAGCCCGGTCAAAATAGACATTTTGATTAACAAAAACTCGAGACCTTAGGTACTCCAGTAGAAATAAAGTGTCAAAAGTCCATATCGATCCCATGTGTGCTAAAAAAGATATTCGAGGTCAAAGGTCAAAATTTTCGGTTTTTAATATTTTTTATCGAAAACAGTAAGTTTCATCAAAAATATAGCACAGTGCAAATTGTAGATCATAAAATTATATACAAAAATGGTTTTATACTTTTTTCCTAAGAATCACCATTCCTAAGATAAAGCGATATTTTGTGAGTGTACCCCTGTATTTAAAGAAAAGTACATTTATGTTCATACTGAGTTTTAAAGAGGCAACTACGTGTCAAAAATAAAAAGCTATGAACAAAATTATATGGGCACAAGGATGGTGAGCTCGATTTTGGGCTTATTTTGGGTTTTTGATGTGAAAGAGCTCATTTACGGAGCCTCCTTCAACTTAATATCAACTTAATAAATATCATATAACGTTATAATTAAGCAAGGCAAGATATTAGTATATCAATCAAATCAAATCAAAATCATTTATTTCAAGTAAGCCAATTACGGGCACTTTTGAATAGTCAAACAACAATAAAAATGAAGCTACAGTCCCAGTCACAAGACATAATAACTGTGAAAGTATTGTAGTTGCCCATTCCAAAGCGTAGATCTCTATGGAGAAGAATGGGCAAGAAACTCCATGGACACTCTTTTAAATCAGAACCTTGGTTACATCATTCATGTTGAGATGGTACATTATGTGAGAACGATGTAGCAAGACGTGCACGTTAAAAGTGTCCATAGTAAATAAAAAGACAATTAAAAAATAAAATAATTAGTTCGAAATAAGCCGTGGCAACTAAGAGATGACCAGGCACAACTGATAGCGCCCGTTCACGAACATGACGAATGGATCAGCCATCATTCAACTCAACCATTTTGAAGGGAACTAAATGACCCGACACACCCGCCACCATCAGCGTGACATTTAAGTGAGCATGACATACTCTCAACCGCCAGGGCACATTCAAGTCAATAAAAGACGTAGGTTTCCAGTAAATGATAGCTAGTACATAGTACTCACACAATATGGGCTATGCAGTTATATAATACTAAATTGAATTTATACAATGCAAGGATGGTTGTACAATCTTCAGCACCTCCAACAATACTTTTTAATGCTATCATTTTATGCGCCCCTGTCCTTGTGGAGCAGGACCGGCATTGAGCCAAGCATTATTATCAGCGATATAATCGTCCAATTTGTAATAAGCTTGCTTACATAGTGTGCGTTTAATGCATGTTTTAAATTTCGTCTCGCTCCGTTCAAGAATACTTAGTGGAATTTTATTATAGCATCTTAAACAGTACCCCATGAAAGATGAGTCTACTTTAGCGAGTCTGAAGCCTGGCTGAACTAACTGGTCTCTATTTCTAGTCTTGTAATTGTGTCTGTCACCTCTTTTACTAAAAAGATGCAGATTTTTCCTTACGTACATAATGTTTTCATAAATGTATTGACAATGTACCGTCATGATTTTAATATCCTTAAACAGTTTCCTTAGAGAATCGCGCCTACGGAGATTATAAATGGCTCTGATGGCTCTTTTTTGCAGAATAAAAATAGACTCGATGTCTGCAGCCCGTCCCCATAACAAAATGCCGTAAGACATTATACTATGAAAGTAACTAAAATATACTAATCTTGCGGTATCTACATCGCTATATTGACGGATTTTTCTAACAGCATATGCTGCTGAACTGAGCCGCCCCGCAAGAGATGTTAAATGAGAACCCCATTGCAGCCTTGAATCAAGCGTAATCCCCAGGAAAACCGTTTTATCGACAAATTCTAGTTTCTCTTTATTCAATATTATATCACAATCACTACTTTTATCATTCGGTAATGAAAATCTTATGCATTTAGTCTTTTTTCCATTTAACAATTTAGTATTTGTTTGCAGTGAACCAATTAAGAACCTGAAGTAGGGCAATATTAACGTCATCTAGATTTTGGGCCCGTCTAATCTTAAAAATTAAAGAAGTGTCATCAGCAAATAACACCATATTTTGAGGTTGGTTTTTCAATAAATAGGGTAGATCGTTAATGTATACTAGAAAGAGGAAAGGACCCAATATTGAGCCTTGTGGAACCCCCATTTTTACTTTTAAACCCTGTGAATTAACACCATTTATTTGAATTTGCTGTTTCCTGTCACTCAAATAAGATTTAACCAAACTAAGTGCAAGTTTACCAAGTCCGTAATGCTCAAGTTTCAAAAGCAATGTGTCCTGATTAACGCAATCTAATGCTTTGGAGAGGTCACAAAAAATTCCTATGGCGTCTTGAGACTCTTCCCACGCTGTAAATATGTGCTTTAATAAGGTTACACTGTCTGTCTGTCGTACAACGTCCCTTGGTGAAACCATACTGTTGATCGTGAAACATTTTGTTGGTGTTAAAATGATTAAGCATTTGATTCAGCATTACCTTTTCAAACACCTTGCTAAAAACTGGCAACACGGATACAGGTCTATAATTATTTGTATCTTTACTGTCTCCGGATTTGAAAAGAGGGATAACTTTACTATATTTCATTAAATCAGGGAAAACTCCTTGGTCCACACACAAATTAAAAATTAAAGCTAGGTATGGTGCTATAGTCTCAACTATGGATGTACAAACTTTGATTGACATTCCCCATAGATCTTCGGTCAGTTTGATTTTTATTTGCCGGAAAGTTTTAATAACTGTCATAGGGTTTATGTGTTTAAATTTAAATTCAGCCGGGCAACCAGACACGTTCGCCTTTAACAAAGCTAGTGAGACATCGGATGAGGAATTTAGAGCCTCTGTAGTTTTAAACGGTATATCGGTAAAGAAGTTTACAAATTCTTGAGCTACTTCCTGATCAGAGCTTTTAGGACCACATTAGTCGTTAGTTATAGTATATCCTGATCAGAGTTGAAGAAGAAGGTTCCAAAGATGGAAGAAGTAGTAGAATATTTGAATTTCGATTACAATAATTTATTGGTTTATTCATAAACGCTTGATAAAGTTAAGTAACGTTTAAAAGTCAAAAAAAAATAAAAAAAAAACAGACGACAATCATAAATTTAAACAGCCATTATAAATGAACCCCAAAATTTTGAAGCCGTCTTGGAAGTTAAAGAAGTAATGTCATTAGTTGTTTTGCGTTGTAACCAACTTATTTACGATCCTTCGCTTCAGGTATGCGTTATGTCTGACGGCGGGGTGCAGTACATGCGCGCAATGGACGGCAGTATGCAGCCAGCGCCACAGCTGCTCCATGTGCCAATCCAGCTGGCAGGAGCTAAACCTGGTATGTATCAACTAAGAATTTCGATCTAACTAGACGCCAGAGGGTGGACATCACCGTCGAGGTTGAAAATAACATGAGGATGTCCCGAACATATACTTGTTTTTACTCCCCTGCAACATATCTGTCTGTTAATACTTTCGGGGCTAAGCATCCAGCATATGGGTCGAACAATAATTCGTTCGTATGCCCACTACCCGCCCCCCGAGTCTTCTTTATAAATAGCTATAGATAACTTGTTTCGCTTTTCGCAAGGAAAGTGTAAATTAAAAAAAAAACGATTCTATTCTAAACAAAGTATGCAAAGTAATTTGTTTTATAAGAAACGAAATATAAAGCTGGATTGAAGGGTGATATACGTTTATGTTTGTTTCGACTATAAAATGTGGCCCAATGAATTCAACCCACTTAGGGTCAGCTCACACCGAGACGCGACGCTGCGCGCATATTTTAAAGAGCGATTCAAAATTTAATTTTATTTTCTACACGAAAAGATACACATTTCCTTGTGAGAATACGTTGCGCCACGCAGCGCTGCGCCGCGTAACGCCAGTAAAGAAATATGTATCCTTTCGTGTAGAAAATAAAGTTATATTTTGAATCGCTCTTTAAAAGTGTGCGCGCAGCGTCACGTCGCGTCGCGTCTCGGTGTGAACTGACCCTTAGGGTTGAAAGGGTTAACACTCGCGCAGAGCACGGCACGAAAGGGAACAGGCTCATCTTCAGCATTATGATGATTTTTAAAAGACGGTCTGTTGGGAGTATTACCTTTAGCACTGGTTTATAAATGCGTCATCAAAATAACTTGTGCTTATTATTATTAATCCAAAAATGATATTGTTATATTATTAGCTATATCTCGTCGAAAAATAACAATTAATAACAATACTAATTATTTTATATTGTTCATAGGTGACCCTCAACAAACGGTGCAAATTCAGGTGCTAACGCAACCCAAGTACCACATGCAGATACCAGTGCAAGGGGGCTACCCACAAGGTAAGCAATACATCATTTTATACAAATTTTTATTCATTTAACATTTCAAGTACACACATGAATCGACAAGAAGAAAGGAACGGAAATAATACATACAAAGGTGATGCTTATTTGTAAAGAAGAAATCTCTTTCATGCCTTGTATGTTATTAGAAATCTGGCCTTATAGAGTCATGTGGCTAATGTCAGCCTTATCAAAATTTTAACTCATCATTCGATTCTTATACTAACCTCGGTCACTTAAGGTGGAAGCGACGGCCCGCGAATTTCAAATTTTCTTACGTTTTTCGCAATTTGCCGGTCTGGGTTGAGGTTATATTAAGATTACATTATATGGGGTTAAATGAACTTAAAGGGGTTGTATTGATGACTTCAATGATTTATAACTCAGTAAAGCCAGCTTAAAAACTGACACTGACAGGCAAATTACAAAAAAAGTATGACAATTTGAGTTTTGCGGGCCACCTTGTCGTTTCCACCTTAAAGGTGTAAGTATATTGTATTGTATCAACTGGAACTCATGTTTGTACCACTTTAAATCATAATGTTAAGTTTGTTCGAGGATTCGGGTGTAGGTGGGTAAATATTTCAGTAGTTATTTAGCAGTTTTTTATTTTGTACAAGCAATTACAAAGCCGGTTAAGTCCGGACGGGCGACCCGAATCATTTCATGGAAATCTAGGTAGGGAACTTAAGTAACAGTCATTAAATAGCCTATGTTGTCTCACTAGAGGCTGCATAAGAGATAGATAGATAATTTCAAGATCTCGAGAGAAAAATATTAAATAAAATAATTACTAGTCTTATGCAAAAACGCATAACTAATACATAGAAGAACTTTATCTTAGCTCATAGCATATTATTTTATGGCAAATAAGCACATTAGACATTTTAAGGTTAATTACAAGTTAGATTCGCTTACACAAGCAACATTCACTTTTTAAACAATCCAAGTGACCTTTGCACGAGGTACTGTTACCATAAATAGTGTTATTAATATAATTAAATACCTAGTTTTTTTTTTTCTTTATTTCAAGGTGGTACGGTGTTGACTGTTGCTTACTCACAGGAGGGCAACGAAAATGGGCAAATACAGCTTGTTGGGCAGGGCACCTTGGGTGAAGGTACGCTTATCATATTTTCTATTTGTTAAATGTGCAACATTCATTCACATCAACATCGCAACGCATTAGTTTATAATAGTTCTAGTGGATTTTCGTATCCACAGCGGCTTTCAAAATGTCAATTACCCGTCAATCCTTAAATATCTATTTGTGTTAGGCGACAAATCTACAATTTTAAAAAATTAAGAATTCTTTTATTTTCACTTACGAAACATTTAAAATAGTGAATTTTTCGCACATGCAGGTACATTCAGGCTGCGACCAGGTGAAAGTGCCTTGAAATTAGAGTTGTAAATGTTCACTAACAAACACTTGTGCACTCGACTGTTCGACACACTTGCACTTGTGGCAACTTACCTGATTGATGTTCTATGGCCGTATTTCCACTAAAGCGAAGAGACGTCTCACAAACAAAACATTACTACAAACTTGCTTGTTGTTATTAGTGTTATTACTGTTTGAAAAGACCTATTGCAGTGCATCTTTTGGTGCAAGTCCAAAATCGGAACTAACAATTCATCAATCACAAAACAATTTCACAAACAGCCTTTCGACGTTATTCGGGCCCCAATAGATCCTTCTAGCACCGTACAGGTTTGCCTACATGGCAAAATACAATAAACACTTTTAATTAATTCATTAGGCAACATTTGTTGATAAACTGTTTATGACGTGTTTATCACCAAGTTTACCGTAAACACTGTTTCTGAAACATGGCTATGCCATGGCATGGGAATTTTGCTTATAAACATGTTTCATAAACAATGTTTCACCACATTTGTTCGTTGGAAATCAAGCCTAGTGTTATGTACAGATAGGGCAAATCAGTTTTTCCCTCGTTGGTCCAATCTGAATCTGGGGCATACAGAACCAATTCCAGTTCTAAATCTAAAGCATTTTTTTTTTCTCTTTCATGTTTTAATCGAGTTGTATTTGACTGGGTATCAGTGTTGTGAACAAAGTACTAAAGAAGCTTTGAGAACCTCGTCCTTTTTGGAAGTCGGTTAAAAATGTGCATTTAGCATTGCCACTAATCCTTTTAACTAAGCTTTATTTTTCTATCAACAGGTCTTCAAGTATTGGCTGCCCTACCACAAGAAATGCAGTTAGTTCAACAAACACAAGACAAGGACCATATGCAGAATATGCCTCAGGTAAGCATTTAAACTAATGTTTAAATGACAGAATGTTGTCCTATTTAACCCAAAAGTTGACTGGTAGAGAATGCCCTATGGCATTAAGTCCGCCTATGTAATCAACTCGTATAGTTAACTGAGATACCATCTCGCCTATTTTTCTCCAAAGAATTAGGCAGAAGTGTACCTTTAGTACAATTACATATCGCTAGTTATGTTTAAGTCCTAAAAAATGGCAACAATAACGGTTTAAACATTATATTGCAGGTGTTTATAACGCCGACCCAGCAAATTATAATAAACGCGCCAGAAAACAAGATGTTGAATAACAACACGATGTCTGACAACAACAACTCTGAAGACACTCCTGACACGGTTTATATTAAAAACGAACCCGATGAAACTAATGATGATGTGAGTACCTACTTTATACAGGTACACCGATCGATCGATCGTCGATCGATGCCATCGATCGATGGTAGAATGGATTAGTCGACGTCAATCGATAGTTTCTACTAGTTTGATAGTATCTTTTGATGGCATCGATCGATGATCGATCGATTGGTGTGGTAACACCCTAACACGTACGTACAATACGTGCTTTGGGCGTGTAGTTGCGGACAACAGCCCGTTACATAATAATAAATCTTTATTGAACAAAACAATAATACAGATGTAAATCATTGATGTGCCAGAATACTTTCGTCTCGCGAAAAAGTGATTTAGATCCCGTCTAAGATCGACCGTCACCCATCTGCCACCGAATGAAAAATGCTTTTTAGAAGTCATAATACAAAAAGAAACGTTTACTAATACTTAAACAACCAAGCCATTCGCAATAATTACTGCGAATGGATTGGTTGATGAAATTGGTTGGCGATCGCGTCAGCGAAAGCGATGCGGCGCGTTCTGCGGCGTAATTAGGGGATATCCTACCTTCTTTTGATATTAAATGTTTGTTATTTTCGCTTCACACTGTGCCGTGTCGCTTCGCGTTCGTGTCTAGGTCGCCCACGTTAGACGCTCCAGAATATTGATAACAGTAAAGTACAGACATAAGGAACAAGAAACTTGTGTTTTCTATCTTCTTGGGCCTACAGGGTTGTCAGCCATAAGTGGGTCACTTTATGTCATTTATGTAACACTTATATGTTTTCGGATTGAAATATTATATTATGTTGAAATACAGATAATTCTTTCACAAACACGGGGGTATGGTTGTCGAGTAAAATTAGTCAAGACTCACAGTTGGTCGCACTTAAAATAGTCTTGACTTAATTTCATCAGACAACCTATTCGTAATACTAATATGTTTGTTTATTTATTAAGATTGTTTAAAAAATACTTTTCATTCGGTAATCTGATGAGTGAAGGTCGGCCTTAGGCGGGATCTTAGACTAACTAGGTAGGTATACGATGTGTAGTATGAGTGAGCGAGACAATTCAAATCTCGTCATATGGCGAATCTATGATTTAAATCTTAGCTTTGTAGCAGACATAACTTTGACTAACTTGGTCGTCTCGTAGAGAATGCCTAAAACTACCGGCTCCAGACGTTTTAAAATTTAAATAACGTCACGCCTATTTCCCCTACATTGAAACCACACAGTTAAAAAACTTAATACAAACTAACTTGGTTGAATGTTAGAGATTGCCTTAGGCATTATGTACGCTCCGAGAGGGCCGATGCCTGCCAGGGCTGCGGGACTGTTCGAAAGAGATACCGCGGCCCTGGAACATAAAGGGCTAAGAAGGAACATGGATGGGTTAGTACAAATCTGACACTCCCTTCCGCTCCGCCCAGAGTAGGAAAAAAAGCATTATGTACGCCCTTGTAATTTTCTTTTAAGTTTAAATTAATACATGGTAAGGTCCAAAAGTTTCCAGATCAAACTATAAAATTAAGGATTAATATCCAAACAAAAGTGGACTGAAATAAAAGCAGAATATGTGACATATTGAACCAAACATTTTTTTTACCATGGTTAACTAAAGAAAACTTCAGTAATTCAGTCTCATGAGAGCTTTTTATGTCTGATTAATTTAATATAGGTAGACCGGAAACGTTTGGACCTTACTGAGAACATAATATCTCTCTTTCCTAATGTACTTTATAACCATCATCACGCATCACATCTGTTTCATCTTCGCAGGATTAGGCATAGGCGAACCGGGCTCCCTATTCACAAACGCTTCGATTCGATTTCGATTCGGAAAGTGTTATGTTAATCTCGCTCGCTTTCGTAATGCCAAAACAAGATATACGACTTATCGAATCGAAGCGTTTGTGAATACGGGTACTGTAGGACATCCTCATTTCGCCTGTATAGTTTATGTATCATGAAAGAGGGCCTTTTGGCCATCAACTGGGCGCACGTATAGACTCTGTATTGTAACTGAAGATTCCTGAACCCATCAACACTTGATCATCATGTAATTAATAAAACTATTGACAAACCAGATCATCATTTGTGTTACTAGTTGTAACATTTAGTATCAAAACATCTGAAGACAATTTCACCAGTATGGGGATGACCCATATTCAAGCAAGCAAGTGACAATCATCCACATTGAAAATATCTGTATGATTATACACAAGAAGAGAGGAAAAACCACGTAAACCATAAAAGGACTCATAAAATATAGTTGTTGCACCCTTGGGTGCAAGGTAAAACACGCCATTTAAAAACATTCTGGCTGGCTCCAGTTCTTGATAATAATTATAAGGATATTGCTTGTTGTCTTCACAGTTATAATATCGTATTTCGGTTCACTTGACTCCTTAAAGTCTGAGGTTGAGTTCTATAACCGTTACATAGTGTAAGCTATAAGATCTGTCTTCAACTTTAAGGTATCACTGTTCACAAACATACAATGATCACTCACGCTTTTTCCTATGAGGTTGGCAAAAACTACAGACCTCTACGATCCTACTCATCTTGATTCTTCCACGTTCATTCATCTGGTCATACACTTACCATTGCTGAGGCTCATGACGCATCCTCGCACGTCTCTGATGGAAACGCAGTCTAATGGATAATGTTGTGTCATACAGGAGAGCTCACAGGGCACGGAGTCCGGGGAAACCATGCAATGGCAGCTGAACCCATGCCATCAACAGGATCTCGTCAAGTACCTCAGCACATTGCCGCCGCAGGTTACATTCTGTTTTTTTTTTTTTTTTATTTGGTGTCAATCAGGCCCACTCGAAGTGGCTGCCTATTGGCATCTTTTTTTTTAATGTGGGCTAATCCTTATGGATACCCTCCTTTTGAGGAGAACCAGACGTTATGGGTTCAACGCTCGAATGCTGTGTGTGCCGGCTGGAGTGAGACGTATGCTCTGTCTCGACTGCAATACACGCGCACTACTGGAAGCAGTGGGTCCCCCGCAGCAAGAGCCGCGACGAGGGCACAGCGTCGTTGGGCCCGAGCTGAACACTTCGCGAACAGTATGACCAGCAGACATCCATTCCCGACCATAGGTCCGCCAATGCCAGATGTCAACACAAGGAATACAACTTGACGCTAGTATTCAGCTACAGCACAGATACTCTACAATTCGGAACTGAGCTACGCTGTTGGTCGGTATAAACTTATAATATACATATCGTGGTTAAAAGATAAGCCAGTCAGCAGATTGGTATCTTGGTTGACTTCACAGCCCACGGTGCGACAGACAATAATTTCAATTTTATTATTTACTTTCTTTTTTTTAAATTGTGAAAAGACGCCACGGGACAAACTACAGAGATAAAAGTGTCATAACCCCTGTCGTTTGGTCATGGCCGTAGTCTGATTCTAATATGATTCCCTAATTTAATCGAAATAACGTTGAGTTCGTGAAAAGGTAAAAAACAGACGGACAGACCGGGCTACTGTCAAATTTATAATATTAGATGATAAAACTATTACTGGAGACGTATTTCAATACCCCTAAAAATATTGAATTGTTTTCCAGTAAATTCACGCCCGAAACAGTTTATATGCATTGTTTTTTATGCTTAGCCCATACTATCCCCACTTCTGGACAAGGTGTTAGTCAGTGTTTTATTTATGTAACATAAGAACTCTCCTTATGTTACATAAATAAAACATCTACTAACATTGATTTTATTTTTACAGCAAACACAAGCTCTCCCGGTATCCTTGCAACAGTTTTTACGACTAAACCCAACGGATGTGAAGAAATCAGAACCTGCAAGCATTGAGATTGAGATAGAGATGGATGACGTCACCGACGATAAGAAAGAGGAACCCGTTGCCGAGGCAGTTCTTAGCGAAGGTAAATATTAGACCAGTAGCGCGCCAACTACCTCACACAGTGGTCTATTGTAGTTTACATTTACAACTTTCAAAACTTGGGCATTCATTATGTATAACCCCTTTGTAGAACGATCGACGACTGTTTGGGTAAGATGATGATTTAATATACTGAGCGCATTTTGCATCCATTAAAGCGAAATATTGGCTTGCGCACGTTAAGGCCAGGCGCACCTTACAGCCGCATCAGACTGCAGCGCATCATATTCCAATACAAAATATGGCCAAAGTATGGCCTACGTGCCGTATGAAGCGGCTGTAATATGCACCAATCTCTACATACCTTGAGTCGACAAACTTTTGTCACAAAATAGCTTTTTTCAAACAAAGATTAACTAATATATTTCAAAATTTTTTGATTACCATGTTTAAACTCACCCATTGGCACTAACTGTATTAATTATAATTTTATTAGCATGATTTTCAAAATGAAGAAGATAGAGAACAGAGAAGGTCTGAACGAAATTCTGTAAGTACAGACAAATGTAAGATTATTTCTTTTGTGTTATTCTTTTTTTGAAGTGAAAACTTCTTTAGCGGCGTTGTGCACTTTTGTGACGGCACTTCTGTTTTTTGTCTAAAAAATTTTAAACTCGCGTCAGGACAAGTGACCCGGTCACGGACACGGTCACGTAGTTTGCGAAGGAATTTGAATTTTATGACATCTGTCTTTTTTAGTTTGGGTTTCCAAAACTGTACTTAACTGGACTTATGCACAAACAAAACCTTCGGTTTCTCCAAAGAGGTTAAATTCGTAAGACGGATTGTAATAGTTGAAAAGAGTTAAATTTTTAATGTAATATAAATTATCGTGTTTGTGTACGATAGCGCAATAAATGAATATTGTATTTTACCACATAAATGATAGTACTTTTAGACTGATATAATTAAAGCAATTCCTGAAAAATTATTCCCTAACCATTCCAATATATCAAAAATGCACATCGTTAATATTCAAGTTTTCACTACTGCCGGCACTCCCGGAGTGCAACCCGTTTTTTTTTGTTTTTCGAACATTAAGCTGAGTACATACATCATATGCGGTGTTTTCAGGAGAACTCGTAGGCTCATCCTTAGAAAGTTCACAACATGTCAATGAGAAAGCAAATATGACTGACATAAGTGTAGAAGCAAATAATAAAACTTTTGAAAGACTCGCAGAATTACCTTTAAGTAGAGATCATGAAGATTATGACACCACTGAGCTGGATTTTTTGTATGAACAACAAGACCCAACTTCTAAAGAAGAAAAACCCGTTGGCAGTCAAGAACTCGTAGGCTCAACCTTAGAAAGTTCACAACATGCCATTGGCAATGAGAGAGCAAATATGACTGACTTAAGTACAAAACCAAATAATTATACTTTTGAAAGACATACAGCAGCACCTCTAAGTGATGAAGATCATGATACTACTGAGTTGAAACCTTTGGATGAACAACAGGACCCAACTTCCAAACGGGAAGAACCCATTGGAAGTCAAGAACATGTAGGCTCAACCTTAGAAAGTTCTCAACATCCCATATTCAATGAAGGTGCAAATATGACTGACATAAGTACAAAACCTAATAATTATACTTTTGAAAGACTTACAGAATCACCTCTAAGTGAAGATAATGAAGATCATGATATCACTGAGCTGGAACCTTTGGATAAACAACACGACCCAACTTCCAAACGGGAAGAACCCATTGGAAGTCAAGAACTTGTAGGCAAAACCTTAGAAAGTTCTCAACATCCAATATTCAATGAGGGTGCAAATATGACTGACATAAGTACAAAACCAAATAATTATACTATTGAAAGACTTACAGAATCACCTATAAGTGAAGATAATGAAGGTCATGATACCACTGAGCTGGAACCTTTGGATGAACAACAAGACCCAACTTCCAAACGGGAAGAACCCATTGGAAGTCAAGAACTCGTAGGCAAAACCTTAGAAAGTTCTCAACATCCAATATTCAATCAGGGTGCAAATAGGACTGACATAAGTACAAAACCAAATAATTATATGTTTGAAAGACTTACAGAATCACCTCTAAGTGAAGATAATGAAGATCATGATACCACTGAGCTGGAACCTTTGGATGAACAACAAGACCCAACTTCCAAACGGGAAGAACCCATTGGAAGTCAAGAACTCGTAGGCAAAACCTTAGAAAGTTCTCAACATCCAATATTCAATCAGGGTGCAAATAGGACTGACATAAGTACAAAACCAAATAATTATACTTTTGAAAGACTTACAGAATCACCTCTAAGTGAAGATAATGAAGATCATGATACCACTGAGCTGGAACCTTTGGATGAACAACAAGACCCAACTTCCAAACGGGAAGAACCCATTGGAAGTCAAGAACTCGTAGGCAAAACCTTAGAAAGTTCTCAACATCCAATATTCAATGAGGGTGCAAATATCACTGACATGAGTACAAAACCAAATAATTATGCTTTTGAAAGACTTACAGAATCACCTGTAAGTGAAGATAATGAAGATCATGATACCACTGAGCTGGAACCTTTGGAAGAACAACAGGACCAAACTTCCAAAGTGGGAGAACCTGTTGGCACTCAAAATAAAAGGTATAATCTGAGAATAAGAAGACAGAACCAAGACAAAATTCAAAATAACGAATTCAAGAACAATAGTGAAAAGAAATCGAATAAAAGAATAAGAAAGTTCTATTCTAAAGTTGCTAAGCTTCTAGAAGAACTTCAAGGTATAAAAAGTTTTTCAAAAGTTAAATCATCTCAAACAAGATCAAAATACCTAACTCCCTCGAGAAAGAGACGGAAAATTAAACCACAAACAAAAGTTGCACCAACAAATTCACCACACGAACCGCCTTTTATTGAACATGAGATAACTTATATTCATAAAAAAAAGAGGGCGTGTCTCGGTGCGGCTACCCCTATCATAGTCAGTGCGCCTCCTCCTATGGCTTCTAGTGCGCCTCTCCTACCAGCTCCTAGTGCGGTGGCACCCATGGCTCCTAGTGCGCCTCCCCCCACGGCTCCCAGTGCGGCGGCCCCCATGGCTCCTAGTGCGCCTCCCCTAACGGCTCCTAGTGCGGCGGCCCCCATGGCTCTTTGTGCGCCTCCCCTAATGGCTCCTAGTGCGGCGGCCCCCGTGGGTCCTAGTGCGGCGGCCCCCGAGGGTCCTAGTGCGCCTCCCCCCACGGTTCCTAGTGCGGCGGCCCCCATGGTTCCTAGTGCGCCTCCCCCCACAGCTCCTGGTGCGGCTGCCCGCATCGTTCACTACACAGCTACTCTCCCGCAGCAGCCGGCGGCTAACATTTATGAGGAGCCGCGCACTCCGCCACCGCCCTCACCACCGCCTCTGCCATCAAACCCTTTGCTCCCACAACCTCAGCAGTCGTGGCACACGTCGCGCGTACCACCACCCCAGGGCAGCCTTTTGACAATAAAAATAAGAAATACACCAGAACCGATCCCGACAACTCTTCCATCGTTCGTACCACCACCCCCGCCATCACTCCCATCCAACCCACAACCACCCCTGTCATCGCTCCTATCACACACACAACCACCCCCGCTACTACTCCCATCGCACCCACAACCACACCCATCATCTCACCTATCACACACACAACCACCCCCGCCACCACTTCCATCCCACTCACAACCACCCCCGCCACCACTCCCATCGCACCCACAACCACCCTGGTCATCACTCTTAGCGCACCCACAACCACCCCCGCTACCACTCCCATCACACCCACAACCACTGCCGTCATCGCTCCCATCACACCCACGACCACCCCCTCTACCACTCCTTTCGCACCTACAATCACCCACGCCACCGCTACCACCGCACCCACAACCACCACCATCATCGCTCCTATCACACACACAACCACCCCCGCCAACACTTCCATCCCACCCACAACCACCACCGCCACCATTTCCATCCCACCCACAACCACTCTCGTCATCACTCCTATCACACCTACAACCCCCGCCGCTACCACTACCATCGCACCCACAACCACCGCCGTCATCGCTCCTATTACACCCACAACCACCCCCGCCACCACTCCCATCGCACCCAGTCCCGCCACCACTCCCATCGCACCCAGTCCCGCCACCACTCCCATCGCACCCACAACCACTCCCGCCACCGGTTCCATCAAACCCTCAGCCACCCCCGTCATCGCTCCTATCAAACCCACCACCACTCTTGCCACCTATTTCATCGCTCGAAACAGCACCTCTGCCATCGCTCCCATCGTTCGTACAACACCCGCCGTTACTCCCACCACCCCCAACATTCCTCCTATCGTTGCTGCCACCAGCGCAGCTACCCTCATTGTTGACACCAGCGCGGCTACCCTCATCGCTGCCACCAGCGCGGCTACCCCCATCGCAGCCATCAGCGCGGCTACCCCTATCGCTGCCATCAGCGCGGCTACCCCCATCGCTGCCACCAGCGCGGCTACTCCCATCGCTGCCACCAGCGCGGCAACTCCCGCGGCTATCGCTGCCAATAAGGCTCCGTACGATCCGAGTGGGTGTACCCCCATCCCTCCGATTGCGGTGGCTACCCCCATCGCTTCCAGTGCCGCTGGCCACTTCACTCCCATTAGCACCCTTGCCATCATCACCGGCACACGCCCCATCACTACCACAACCGCTCCCATTGCGGCCGCGGTCAAGCCCGTCCTTGCCGGAGAAGCGGTCAAGCCCGCCCTTGCCGAAGAAGCAGTCAAGTCAGCCCTTGCCGGAGAAGCGGTCAAGCCCGCCCTTGCCGAAAAAGCGGTCAAGTCAGCCCTTGCCGGAGAAGCGGTCAAGCTCACCCTTGCCGGAGAAGCGGTCAAGCCCCCCCTTGCCGGAGAAGCGATCAAGCCCCCCCTTGCCGGAGAAGCGGTCAAAACCGACCTTGCCGGAGAAGTGGTCAAGCCCGCCCTTGCCGGAGAAGCGGTCAAGCCTGCCTTTGCTGAAGAAGCGGTCCAACCCGCCCTTGCCGGAAAAGCGGTCAAGCCTGCCCTTGCCGAACAAGCGGTCAAGCCTGCCCTTGCCGAACAAGCGGTCAAGCTCGCCTTTACCGGAGAAGCGTTCAAGCCTGCCCTTGCCAAAGAAGCGGTCTCAGGGACGCATTTTGGCAATCAGAACTAAAGAGAATACATATAAAATCAATTTTGTACGCAAAGTAAAGCACGTAGAGGTACTATCTCGTATTACAAATCGAGGCAACTGTGAATGTGACAAACAATGTCAATTGAAAATTGGTACAGAGCAGCAACTTCGAATATTTAAAAAATTCTTTGGAAGCAATAAGCAATTATTTTATTTAGAAGACTTATTATCTGCACACATTAGGTTTGTTATCACCCCTCAAGCTAAGAAAATAAATAAGGTTTTTAAATATTACATACCTAAAGACGGTAAAAAAATAAACGTTTGCAAAAGGTTTTTCAAAAACACTTTTGGCATATCCGAAACTATATTAAGCTGTATAAAAAAACGTACAAATATTTTGGATTACTGTCCAATTTAGAAAGTTACAAATAAACTTCTTTTAAAGAACTAGTCGCGTTATGCTGGAACTAAGGCATCTGTCAGAAAAGTTAGCAAATAAAATAATCAAAAATGAACAACACACTCCTAGATGTGTGTAAAACTTGTCACCATCATGATCCAAAACTTTGGTGAAGACCACGAAGACAGACTTCACCGACATGTGAATGATGTCTTCAATCCAGCTTTTAGACAACCAACCCAGACATTGAGTTAGTAAAGTGTGAACAAATAATAGAAACAATCCTGTGCTAAATATGTAGCATGCAGTGGTGTGCCTAGAGGTGAACATAACTGCAAGCTAAATAAAGCCATATGGCAAGCAGACTATCAAGAAACCTTTAAAATATGAAGTTAATAGGTTAAACATGGTAAGGGTCCCAAAAGTTTACGGCCTACATTAGGTTAATCAAAGATACAAAATTATCATATCATCTAAATTATTCTAAATTACTGAAGTTTCGTCTAGTTGCCCACAGTAAAAGTAATATTTTTGTGCAATATAGTCTCCCTTAATTTCGATCTATTTTTGTTTGGATTTTAATACTTAATTATATGTAGATACTTAGTTGATGCCGGAAACTTTTGGACTTTTCTGATACTTATAAGTGCAACCCAAGTTTTTATACTTGTATGAAAGTACCGCCATTGTAACTTGAATGTGAATTAAGCGATTTTAACACACCAGACTACAAGATAGTGCTACGGAATTGTGAAAAAGGGCAAATTGACACTACTCATAAGTTATAATATTATACGATAGACTTAAGCTATAGTTAAATCGCTTATTCGTCAAACACTATAAAGACTATAAGCAATTTACTCTTAATTTACTCTTTACTATTCAATTTTTTTGCCTAAACTTAGCTAGATTGTAACCGATTATTAATACAAACAGGCACTTCTCAATGATCAAAAACTAAAAATGAATTGACAGTCCAGTCACAAGGCATAATAACTGAAAATACTACCGCCCGGTAAACTCGCGTTTTGATCTATTTGAAATAATGCTCCTGAGTTTGAATCAAGTGATGTCATCAACGAATGCCGAGCGGGAACGTTCTTGAAAGGGAAAAAGGCCTGCGAAGAATTTTAAAAATAGGTATTTGAAAAAACTATTGCCTATGCCTATGTAACTGACTGCCCCCGGAGAGTGCGATAAGGGACAGTTGCAGCTTAGACCGGCTACAGAAAAAAAAAATGACATAATCGACGTTTTGTATTCCCTTTTTTTTTCTCTTCGAAAACTGGGCGGATCCTATTATTTTTGACATTAAAATTTTAATCAAGAGTACGTCTAGGCTCGTATCAATTTCTTTTATGTTAAAAACTTTACGATTTTTTCTGGAAGTCCTCATATCACAGCGGTAAAAATTTGGCATTATATGTAATTTTTGGGGGGTCATATTTTCTTTTCATCGGACTTTATTGCTGGCTCTAAAAAATAAATGATTGCTCGAGAGGCATTTTCAGGAAGAAAGAAAGGGAATACATTTGTAGGGAGAATCACAGCTCCTGTTGCCTCTTAACTTTGCCTTAGGGTCAGCTCACACCGAGACGCGATGCTGCGCGCACTTAATATATATATTATCATACGTTACGCAACGTATTCTGAATTCTCACAACGAAATGTGTATGTTTTCGTGTAGAAAATAAAGTTATATTTTGAATCGCTCTTTAAAAGTGTGCGCGCAGCGCCACGTCGCGTCGCGTCTCGGTGTGAGCTGATTCTTAGTGTGCTAAAATTATTTGTTGTACAAGGTTGGCAACCATGTTATTGGCGATGATGACTAAGTATCATTATCGTCATCACTCACCTGCCCTTACCCCATTTTATTTGGGGTCAGTACATTAGTCTTTTTAAGTGTATCGAGTCATTATTCAAAGCTTCGTGGCTATAGACTCTATCGGCTATGAAGCCAAATGTTTATGTGTAATCAATAATCATCTAGTCATTAAACCAAAGTTAGCTAGAACGCAAACAACCGCTTTTCTCAGTAGCCGATATATTTAAATGATGTTTATATTGAAAATAGGTTTTACAAACACTTGTAACACGTCGTCTTTTTGAAACTAGATGAGTCCGCTGTTTCGAAGAAATAGCCGAAACAAACTCAGAGGTCTCTTTTTTGAAGTCCAGACATTGTTCAAGTCATATGAAGACCATGCAGATTAGTGTCTGAGATGGTCTATTTTGCTCGTGTTTAAGTATTGTCGACGATTTTTTACGGCTGTTTGCATTTTCAATGAAAGTGCCAAGACAGTAAATAAATGTACATGTTAAGATCGGCTTCCAGTTTATCTGGGTGCGACTGTAAATTAGTACCTATGTTTAATGTGAGCGAACGCCAATATAATGTGCCAAGCGAATGTAAGGATGAATGATGAATATCACGATAATAGGGTATTTGACCTTTTTAAATTCGATTTCACATTCCTTTTTTTTATTTCATTGGACTTATCGGTGGTGTAGGTGCTATGATTTGTTTGTTTGTACAGACGCCAACACATCAAGCTACAACAATCTTCTATACCTTGAATAGTTTTTCAACCTTTTTTTTAAATGATACGGTTCAAGGTTGATTGGCAAAAATTTGACAGTTTCGGGTAGCTTGACCTGCTGGTGTCTACGTCTAAGCCCGTAGCATTTGCTATTACACCTGCTTCGTGACTAATTCGGCCCTGATGTGAACACCAGATCTAATGAGTAATTTGATGTCATTCACTCGTCATTCATTTTCATAACCGTTCTTCTACATACGTATGTAGTCAAATACCCTATCATTATGAGTGTGTTGTTAGTACATAATTTAGAATGTGTGAAACAATTATGACCTATTTCACGATGTTTAAATAATACTCTCTCCAAATAACTTCAAAAAATGGAACAGAATTTGCTATTGATTGAAGAGAATTTGTATGAAAATATCTGCCAAGTAAGTTAACGGGAAGTTATAAATAAGTGGTGAAACAGGCCCTTAATCATATTGGAATAAGTATTCTTCTTTGAACTAGTCAGTTTATTCCTTTGGAAACAATGTTCTATAATATTAGATTTTATGGTTTGACCAATAAAATACAACAGTATTGAGATTTTAAAAGTAATATTTTGATAATGATTTAATTTTGTAGGTACATATATTTATATTAAATATATGTACCTACAAAATTAACACATATGAAACACACATATATTTATATTAAATATATGTGTGTTTAATATGTGTATTTCAAATAAATATGTAGGATGAAAGAGTAAGGCGATTCTTACAACGCTCATACGCGCGGTTGGACGGTGGACTTGTGATAGGCATCAACGGATATCATACAAGCCTGTCAAGACAAGATGTCAGATCCGCTTCACCGACAGACCGCGCGGACTAGCGGTGTAGTGTGAGAATCGCCGTGTAAGATATACAGAGATTGTGTCAGTCCTTACAAGCACCCTTTATAATGTGTATGGGGAATATGTAAAAAAAAAAAAACGAATTTAATGTTAAATCATAATGTAACTATATAAGCCTAGGATTTTTTTTGTACTTTCTATATCCTAACCCACACTTGAGCAAAAAATTCAGAATTATATTTAGTGAGTTGTAAATGCGAGCCTAAGATGCGGTCAAATTAACTTTTTGTCAAATTAAACAACTCGAAGATTGGTCTCGTGACCGAAACGCAATTGGGAGCCAAGAATTACTCTAATCGAGCTTGTATTATGAAAACAAAACTATGTTATTATTTTCCTAACGAAATCGAGCTTGTTTTAGGTATAAACTATATTTTTTTTTACAAAAAAAAAAAATGGTAGCAGAGCACAGGGTTTACTAGTAAAGCATAAGCGGCACGAAATCTTAATAGCTGACGGCTCTCCTACAAAAAACACTTAAAAAACTGTCCGCCTCTTTTTTTATAATAATTTTACTAGGTTTAAGTAGTAAAATAAAAGTACCTACTTCTATTTTGTAATAATGATGAATTAAATGTCATTTAAAGTATGTACTGTCACATTTTTTTCACCTCACCGTTTTATACCTTGTGCTTAAAATACAAACTGGTTCTCAAAGCTTGATTAGTTAACCAGGGGCACTCCGCCTGCAGCCATCATTCTGCAGTAACATGACTTTGCCCTACTTACTTACATAGTAGATGACAAAGCAAGCTATCTTAACATATATGGTTTTATTATAAACAAGATTATCCTTCGTGCCAATTTTTATATTTTGAACCTTCTTTCAAGAAAATCTAAGTTAAAAATAATAAAATATGGCTTTAAAACACTGACTTATCTGCCAGTTTTGTATTAATAACTTTTTCGGTTATTCATACAAAACGTACCTAACAGACTTACCTAATTTTTATTGTTACAAACTTTTTAGTAATAGGCCCGATTGAGCTTTATACTCTCTTTGGGCTCAATGCGATTACTAAATTATGCTATAACTATGGTATCTAGCTGTAGTATCTTTGTAATTTTAAAGACAAAATTTGAAAGATATTGGTAGATTATATTCTTTCTGTAAATCCAATATAACAGAATTATTATCAGTGACTAATCTGCCCTTTCCCTTACAGACGGCACTCTTAGGATACAGAGTAAAAAGAAGAAAAAATACAAGAAGAAACCTCCGAAGCCAGTGCGACCGAAGCCCGGACAAGTGGTGATCGCGACTGCACTGGACGGTTCGCCGATATTCTGCTGCCCCGAATGTCAGATGGCGTATCCGGAGAAGGAGCAGCTGGAAATACATCTCGTTGTGCATAAGATTGAGAGGCGGTTCATCTGTGGGATCTGTGGCGCTGGGTAAGTGTACGCTTCTTTTTTTCCTTCGTTTCTAATTACCTTTACACCTCAAGGGGTAGGGGGAGGCAAGTAATAGATAAGTATGGACGAAGAACACGTGCTGCGCTGTCCTCAAATAAATTGGGAGGAGAATGATGATTGTGAGACCTTCCCCCGTATTCACAAACGATTCGATTTCGATTCGACAAGTCGTATGTCTATCTTGTTTTGGAATCGAAGCGTTTGTGAATGAAGGGGTAATTGTACAGTCCTTTCAGATATTTTATTTCTGTCACCACCAACTCTACGACAACCTTATCTTAATGATTTTTATGTTCATTATGATTTGACAGACTTGCTGGTGGCAACCTATTCGATTCAGACTAAAGATCTCAGTGATTTTGACAATAATGCAAAATACTGGTAAAATAACTGTACCGTGTTCTCATCATAACTTACAACTTTGACTACTAGAAAATCCGTGAAATCGTAAAAAATTGTGGTTCAGTGGAACCCCTGCCTCTTATACACACTCGTCTCTTTTACATAACTCGCACTAGCATATTATGACATTCTTGGTGTGTACTTCTGTTTGCTACAACCCTGTCTTACTTACCACTCAAAAATCGACCTTAATCCTTTACAACAAAACTGTATTAACATATGCCATTTTTTTGTCCAGTCTAAAGCGCAAAGAGCATTTGGAACGTCACAAGCTGGGCCACAACCCAGAGCGGCCGTACGTGTGCGGCGTGTGTCGCAAGGGCTTCAAGCGGCGCGAGCACCTCAACCTGCACACCGTCATACACTCTGGCGTCAAGACTGAGATGTGCACAGAGTGTGGAAAAGGTAAAACTATAGCTATGTTAACTACGTACTGTCGATTTTCAATTGTGCGGCAGAAAAAGGTGCAGAAAATAAATTTGATTTTTATTGATTATTTATTAATTTGGTAGTTTTCATGGGGAGACATCTGCCCATAAGTGAGAAAGTTCTTTGTACAAATTTGTGCTAGCCTGTCATCGATTAGGCCTTCATCAAAATATTATGTGGTTGTGAATGACCCTATTTCCAATTTATTCCTACTTAACCTACCTTCATTTTAAACTTAATAGGAGTACATACCATAGACAACACAGAAAATAAGTACACTTGGTTTAAATACTTTTATTTTCCAACATCACAGCTCGCCTATACGTCGTGGTTTTGGTCTTTCCTTAGTGTATCATGTTGACAATAAGGACAGGCACGCACTAGGCAGACCATCCATTATTTTAATAGCTCATTGGACCCCTCACTCTAAGCAACAAAGAGTTTGTTGAATTATTTCGGTAACCACATCCTGGCTACTGCTGGCAACCATGCACAAGAAACACAATGAAATCTGATGATTGTAATTTTGACTCAAATAATGAAACAGAAACTTGTTTCTTTCAGGTTTCTACCGCAAAGACCACCTTCGCAAGCACACGAGATCGCACGAGAGTAAACGGGCGCGAGACGAAGCGGCAGGAGACAGTTCGCCGGCGCCCGTGCTCGTACAGCCATCCAGCGGGAACAACAACCTCATGCCGGAGATTACTATACACGTTAGTAATTGATATTATTTTGTAATGGGAGAGACTGACCTAGAAACGACTAAAGACATCCACTACCAGGTGTCTGACGTCTGATAGACTCCCAATAGCAGCGATTAGTTCGACAAAGATATCTAGTTTCTCGTAGTACACCACTGACTACCCCCCGTTTATATTTTATAAACGTTTGTACAGTCCATCCAGGTTGCCCCGAAGATATCGATATCAGCGATAAGACCGCCATTGTAACCATTGAATTAACAATATTGTTTAATTATTTATTTAGAACATGGATTGTAAAACAGTTTTGTTTCAATTTTGGTGTACAATAAAGTATATTCTATCAGGATTTTTCTGTATCATATTGTTCAAGGCCATCCCTTATAGGGACCGTCCATTAATCACGTGATGTTTGAAGGGGGAGGGGGGGGTTAGCGAAAATCACGAAATATCACAAGGGGGGAGGGGGTGTAGTAAGATATCACGTGTATTAATTTTTTCGTCAAACGCGCGATTCTAAACCGAAAAGCGGCTTGTAGTGTGACCTTGACTCGCCGTTGCCAAGCAACGAACGAAGTACCTGTATTTAAAGATAATATTCTAAAAATTTTAAGATTCTGTGTAGGTACTAAAAATACACGTGATTTTGGGTGGGGGCGGGGGGTTAGTGTTAAACCTCACCACGTATCGTTGGTAGGGGGAGGGGGGGGGGGGGTAAAAATGCAAAAAAAAAAAAAAAAAAAACAAAAAAAAAAAAAAAACATCACATGATTAATGCACGGCCTCATACGCACAAACACAGACTTTCTTGTTTGTTTGACATAAAATGAACCTGCAATCTATGCGCACCAGCAGAAAATAAGCCTTACTAAATAAAAAAGTTAATTTTTCCCCATTAGTTATCAGATTTCTGTAATAATCAACTCTTATTCCGCTTCTGAGCTGAAGACCTTCATATAAAAGACCCCACTTGTTTAAAATAAAATTAAAAGCCTTTTTATTACACAAAAAAGTCTGAATACAATATCTGAATTAATGACACAATAAGAAGTTCCTTTTTTATCATTTATAATATAAGATTTATTTACGATCATTCGACATTTAGATTCTTTCTTGACATTACATTTAATACTGTTTGAAAACTCACTATATTTGAATTTCATTTAGAATGTCAACTAATAATTTATAATCATTAACACCGAAAATGGGATATTTTCAATGTTTACTACATATTTGTTTTGAGTTATTTCGGCGCTGTTGCAAGCTCCATGATTACGGATAAACCATACCGTTTTCAATGTTAATGGGATGCCTTAGGGCTCAAACACATAAACACGTTACGACGACGCAACGTGCCACGTTGAACGACGGTGATGCAGTGACGCATTTGTAGAATTGCCGCAGTTAATTTCGAGAAATAGACCACACTAGACGTGTTCTCCTCCTGCTAATATTAAGAACACGGATAAAGGAGAAACAGATACAAAGAAAATACTGGACGTGCCGTGCAACGTGGCACGTTGCGACGTCGTATCGTGTTTATGTGTGGGAGCCCTTAGTTCTAAAAGTCAATTATAGTGTTAGTGACCATGTAAATGTCTAATAATTTATAGTTATAGCTGTATTTGTATGTAAATTGCGTGTATACCCAAAAATTCAACACAATGTATTTTTTTTATGAATAAACGAAATGAAATTCCTATACATAGTCGTTAATAAACTCCCTCACGCATAACATTTTTATTGCAGATACCAACAAGCTCGAACTCGGCGATGCCGGTGCAGATCAACATCCCGCAGCAGTTGGTGTCGTCGCTCTCGGCCAGCCAGCACACCGCCGACGCGCAGACCGCACTTGACGCACTACTGGCTCAGCACTCGTGACGTCGTCCGGGACTCGCGAGCGGCCCGCGGTGAACAGTCGTAGGGTAGGGAAGTTATTGAGACCAGGATTTGTGAGGGTTTTAATGTAATCAGTTATCTTAAACAACCTTCCTGGTCACGATAATCTTTATTCGCACAAATTGTACGACCTTAGACAGTGCGGGAATGCGTACAAATAGAGGTTTTCTTTGGTCACTTTTCTGTCACTCTTAGTAAGTATTAGTTACCGAAAAAGGTTTCCGCCTCTTTGTCTGCCATTCATAAAAGTTCTTTAAAGCCGCACTCCCGCGCTGTCTCATGCGGGGATCTTATGACGTCACCAACGGCTCGTACAGTGATGTCTCCATACCCATCTCAGGGACTAATTTATGAAGTATTAATACCATCATTTTACCAGCGCGAAAAGTAGATGGAGCTATACATGACTGATAGAACCATCCGTTTTTCGTAACGGGATCCTGATGGCTTTAGTAAGTTCTTCATAAAACGGTCACGGGTCATTGCTTAGTAAACTCATGACAATAATTTAGACGATGGCTATGTAGCTGGTCTATCTGTTCGGACATGCTCTCTTTGTTATTACGATTAATTTGATGACAGTTTACAAGCTTTAGAAAGTGTTTGGCTTCTGTAGTAGCACTTATACACTAATTTAAACAAAAAACTGTCGAAAAAGACGTGGTTTTGCGTTAAAAACTGATTATAGGAGCAGGACTCTAAAGTTGGCATGATCCGAACTCTTCAGACCCAACTTCTCTAAACTAACATATCAAAGCCAGAAAATTAGAAAGAAACTAGCAATTGACCTTTGTCTGTATGTGCTCTAAAATATTTAAAAAGAAAGTATGAATGAGTGTAAAAGCTATTGGGATTAAAATAAGGACGATAATATTATTGTTGCTGGTTGTGATTTGAATGGAGCCATCAAACAATACGTCAGATACTTAACTATTACAGGGTAAATCAGTCGTAATGTGAAATATAAGCCCAATGCACTGCCGAATTATAACTAAAAAGTGGTTTGTAAATAGTATTACTTTAAGAAATGTCGCAATATTTGATACAAATGGACGAAAGTCGTTTATACTTATTCTGTCTTGAGAATTGTTAGAAATCGAAAAGGCAGAAAATATTCGCCATCCATCTCGTAGAGGAGTGCCATGACTAAGTATAGAAGACTTTCTAAATAATTATTGATCACAGTTTTAATACGTCATTTGTATCAAATATCTTCACATTTCCAGTCGTGGCCTTGTATGAGTGTAAATGAACTTAGCATGGTAACTATTGAGCTCCAAGAAGAGATTAGAATAAAAGTCGTGTAAAGACATGCATTGTTTGTAAGGGAAAATTAGATTAGGAACAAAACTTGAACCAGCTTAGTCTTGTTCGAAGTAATGTGATGAAGCTTCAAGCATAATGTTTGTATAATGTGGATACATATCACGCTATCACGTAATTTGTTTTCATAATGAAATACCATGACATGACACATCAATTTTCATTCCGTCAAGCGCTGCTGCACAAACCTGTATCGTTAGGTTTTATAAACTGTGCTTTCTGTTCGAAAAATCAATCGTGCTTCCTTTTGGCAGTTGGGTCATCGAAATAAGTACATTTTTGTGGTAGGTTATTATAGTCCCGTATTTTGTATGACTATAAACATAGACAATAGTTTCCGTAATCCATATAAGTCTGTAGTTTCTACTCGAGAATCGGTTTTAAGATCTGGTCTACGAATGTAAGCAGGTACCCTTATATATTTTTCACAGTTTACCTTAAATCCAAGGGTACAGACCTATCGTCTGTTGTATGAAGTATGAACTTAGTTACTAAATATATTAAAGAAGTTTCAATACTACCAAAAGATGTCCTCCAATGCTTGGTTTCTCGTTTGATTGGAACAACACACTGAGTGCGATCAATAAGATTCATTGTAAATATCGTCATCACTGTGATATTTATACCATTACCCGCTTCTATCGCATTCTCATTACCCTCATGTGCTTATTTTGTATACAAACTTTTTCTATTTCCATCTCATTTGTGATATTTATTTATAGTCCGTTGATTGGTGCATGCTGAGATTATTATTTCTTCAAAATAAATAATTATTACTACGTATATTCTTCGTTAATTCGATCCGTCCCATTTGGAAATGGTTTTTCATATTGTTGTGCTATTTTAGGAGATGTTTTATGTATCTACTATGTGTGTAAAGTTTACTTACCGGCCTACTGCTTAGTAATCCTAGCGTCACCATCGAACGGACTTGTTGAGCTGACTAGGTTCCTCGCAATTGTGTGAGAGATTATTTTTCTAAACATGCGATGAAAAGCAAATGTGTTATATTTTTGTCTATTACTCCACTCTGTTCTCTTTTGTAACATTCAATAAAATGAAGATGTATCACACATTTGCGCGAGTCATAATATAAAATTATGTTAAATTTAGGCTTTTCCACCACACGATATTAATATTATCAGCTTTAAAGTAGGTGTAAATTAATTTCCAATTATATTTTTGTACTTAGTATAAAATTTTTGTAATACATCACTACACTGTGGCATGTTTTGTATGTCTTAGCTTAGCACGCTGCTATTGCTAGTTCAAGGTGCTCTATGAACATTAATTAAGTTTGCAAGTCTTTTCTGGACATCCAGATGTCTTTGTTTTAATCAATATCATGGTGATTATGAAAATCAGAGTTCTCTATATCTGGTAGCTAATTTTTTTAATTAATTCATGTAGTCCAAGTCTAATAAATACTTTCATTTGTTTCCTCATTCTCTTATTAATATAATAAATTGTATTTTTGTACATTTTGTTGATATAAGTCTCTATTTAATTACGTTGCTTAGTCTAGTACGGTTCGTCGTTCTAAATCTCAAAAACTTATTTAATTTTTTTGTATAACTTTTTAGGCATATTGTGCGTACTTCGGTCGAAAACTTTACTTGTTATCTTACTGTTATCATTTAAGATAACGTTAGCAGTTAACCAATTTAGAAGCGTATTTTTTTATTCGGTTTTAAATTAAATTAGTTGCAAGTATTATAAGATTAAGACATAGCGAATAGACCATTAACTTCTGTCCGGAGTTATAAATGTAAAATTTTGTATGAAACTTTTATTTATTAAGAAGACACCGTAAGAGTAAGAATAAAATCACTGATTTTTTAAAGTATTGTCTTTTATTTCACACCAATCGCTTACTAAGCCATACTGTTTATTTCACGTATTTATTACTTGGGGTATGTATTGTCGATGTTGGCCAACATTTAGCACAAACCGCCACAACACAGCCATGTTAATCCAACACTCCAAATCTGTGCACTTTTCTGGTTCTGGCGCGCTAATACTCAAGTTACCCTTGCTTGAGCCAATTAGCACTGTTTACGTAAATAGATATATGTAATTCAATGTAAATTAAACCAATATAAATTAATCCGATCATGGAATCACCGCGAATTAATGGCCGCCCAGGCTTCACCGTGCACAGTCATAATTAATGGCGTATAATTTGTGCTGTGATTTCCTGTGACAAATGATGAACCATTAGTTTGCTAAAAAACTGTTATTTTTCATATTCAGTGCTCCTAAACACTCATAATGAACCTTGTGAGGAGAAGATTGAGCTATCATTTTAGCTTTTCTATTTATTTGACGCTTGCAACCATTTACAAGGTTATTTCAGCCCCATCAGCCATTGCCAAGTATCACACTGCCGGGCAAACCCCTCCCCGTTTATCCTTATTAGTTAAGCCGCACGGGTCGAACTTTAAGGTTAAGCCGTGCTTGCCGAGGTTGGTCCGTGAATGGGTGACCATAATTACATACCGAGTTTCCTCCGTGCCTCGGAAATCACGTTAATTAAAGTCCCGGCTGTCATTTGTAGATCTTTGACAGTCGTCACGATTAGTAAGAAGCCAAAAGTGTGACATCCAGTTTTACCAAGGGGTATTGTATTACCCAGTTACTGGGCTGTGGAGGTCAGATAGGCAGTCGCTTCATGTAAAATACTGGTACTCATCTGCATCTGGTTAGACTGGAAGCCGACCCCAATATAGTTTGGGAAAAAGGCTTGGCAGATGAGGAGTTTAGTTTAGGGTATTGATTCTTCAGTAAAAATATTACTTATTCCTCTTAATGTGCACAGTCGATAAATAAAACAACATTACGGTATTTATTTAAAGATAAGATATAAAAAAGTACTTAGGGATTGTGTTAATGCAGGCAGGATCACAGCTTCACACGCCGTCTTTTCTTCACCGCTACAAGATGAAACGCCATTACAGTTACGCCGCTCCAACATTACCCACGAAAATTACACGGCTTATGTTTCTAACACCTAAATATTTGGGGTTCGTACGTTCAACCAATGGGGCGGAAAACAAACTCATTAACATTTTTACAGTCTTTGAACATGTTCAGGGACTGTAAAAATGTTTGTAAACAGACAGAGAACAGTAAAAGTACCTACCTTGGTTACGTACCTTAGTATAATATGCCTTTATTTATTTGCTTTTAGGATTTCTACTCCCTTTCCTTCACAATCTTCTTATGTAAATTACATTACCAAACTTTGACCCTGAACTTGCTTTGATCTTGAAACAGAGGGTAACTCCTTTGAGTGGTTACTTGGTTCGTGTCGTGGTAGGCTCGGCCCCGGGCCGGCCGGGCGCGCGATTGCCGCGCCGCGCAGCCCCCGTCGCGCACCCTGTCCGCGCACCCCGCACATACACCACTTACTTATTTCATCAACGACGAACAATTAAAACGCGATGAAAACCTACTTTCTGGACACGAGACAGGTAACCATTCCATTATGTTTCCACTGTTTTGTGTCTTCTCGTGTCGCGGCGTCTCAGTGCGCGTTCCAAGATCGATGGTGTGAGACGGCGGGCCGGTAAAAATAAAGCGTTAGAAATGATTGGGGTGAGGCAGAATGGCGGGGGTTGAGTGAGCGCCCTACTAGGGGCCGCACCCTTTGATTCACTTTGTTGTGGTTCGCAACGAGTACTCCACCTGCTCAACAGAACGAGTGCAGTTTTTTTTTAATAACTCGCGTGTGACCTTGCGGCCCCCACTGACGTAACACTATTCGCGTAACTACGATGTCTACCGCGGTTTCAGATTCAGTAAACGACTATGAACTTTGCTCCGTTCACTGGACACATCCCGACGGCAGCAGCAATCCCTTCTATCCACCAGTTCGCTGCAAAGTTTGGGTATGAAGGTGGAGGCAGTAGCTCGGGAGGAGTGCTGCAGGAGACGCGCTACCATACGGCGGGTGGCGGCGGCGGGGTGCAGTTCGCGGTGGCGCCGGGCACGGGCACGGTGGCCGTGGATGGCGTGAAGTTCAGGCAGGCGGAGAGTGTGGTGGTGGTCAGTAGTGCTCAGCCTGGCACTGTGGCGCTGGCTGGGCTGGCACCCATACATACAGGTTAGTTAGTGCTTTGATGCCAATGAAAATCATTCAGGCATAAACAATTTCAGTAAACTCAGGTTAAATCAGCGGAAACCACTTTATGTTCTAATTTAAAATTAGAACCAGAGTTAAGTCAGACTCATTTATCTACATTTTTCCCAATATCAACACCCACCTGTAAACCCCGTATCCTTGGAAACAGTGAACACTGGCGTGAAATACCAGACGATATCGTCTTCGTCAGTGAACCTGGGCAACATCGCGTATGGCGGGCAGGCCAGCTACGTGCAGGCCGAGTCGGTGCATCAACATCTGAAGGCGGAACAGCGTCCTGACAAGAGGGAGTATCGAGAGGAACTGCACCATGACCTCATGGCTACTATGATGCAACAGCATCAAGGGATCAATGGTAAATATTACCTTTTATAATTCCTGTAGCTTTACGCATTGATATCTCATACTTGCGGAAGTTCGAAAAGTTCTTAGTACCTTAGATTATATCTACAAATATTAATTTTAAACACTGTCGTCGTTTAGCCAAATGACTTCCGAACCTAGAAATATGGGTTTCCTCCAATTTTAAACGGAATACAATCTGTTAATTTTGCTGCCCTTAGTGAGTTGAACATTTTCACCATCCTTTATGTACAAGATTGTAACGACTCCTTCTTTATCTTTAGGAGCGCAAGCGATGCCTCTGCAGCAAGGCCAGCAGCTACTAGTAGTGCTGCACGAGCCGAAAGAAGCAGCAGCATTAGCTCGAGCCATCAAGCAGGAAGGTCGGAATGATCGCGGCGGTGCCAGCGCGCCTGCTGAGTTTATCAGTGAGTTACTTACCGTGGAGTTAAATCTTTCAAACCGATTCAAACAACCGTGCTTTGTTTGAGGGAATTCAAATATCCTTTGATCTGTTTTTTTTTAAGACTATGTAAAATACTGGTATTCGGCTGCATCCGGTTAGAATGGAAGCCCATCTCATATAGTTGGAATGATTGGTTATATTTCCCAGGATATTGTTTGATTTGATAGATATTGCGAAACCGGAGGTGTGAAACGGTACTTCTGCCAAAATTATAAAAGATCTAAAAACCAAAAGCCTTTGTACTTTCTTAACATTATATACTAACAAGCAAGCTATTTCATTCATAGTGAAATACAATCTTTTCAGTAATTATTTCAACGGAGCCTCATTGGCTAGTCTACTCGCTATGATTCTTTGGTTGTAGCCTTATAAGTACGGCTCAGCCATAAGTGGATTCAGCTTCTCGTGTGTCATGTTTGCATATTTCTCATGAAACCGTACTTATTTGTTGTTTTCTTGGTATAGTTACAGAGAATTTCTACAAATATATTAAATTATTAATTGTTTACTTTATTTTATCTATAACCTAAGTGTTAACAGTGTAGAAGTCTATCTAAGTAGTAGACACATTAAAGCCGTATAGGTACAGGGAAACCAGAACAGGTATACACTTCCATAATTTTCTTGTTTCCGAGCTACTAGGAAGTGGAATTTTGTCATAATTTTTTAGTGTATCAACCATTATATTAAAAAAACACATTCTCTAACTATAACCTACTTTCGCCTCCATTTCGACATCACCAACGACTGCTTCCTGCGATTTTTCCATGTCTTCGCATATCATTACCATCATTCTCACATCACTCTACCATTCACCTAGTATCGTGTGCGTCAGGCATTGGGGACGTAACTGACAGCTCGACGTGGCAGACCCTGGGCGGCGGCGTGGCCGACTATCTGTCTGCCTTGCCACTGCCTCTGCACCATCTCCTGAAGTACTCCACACCTGCTACTGTGATCGAGAATAAGAGAGAAGAACAGCCGACGATTGTGGCGACTGTCAATGCTAACGTCTTGAATGCTATGCCTAACATTGCGCACACACACACAGTAAGTTTGAATTTTATTCCTATTATTTCCGAGTAATTCTAGCCAGATAAATGAAGGTATTGTTTCTTCTTTTTGGTAACTCGGTGTTCTTTTGTGCCATTCTCATCATTAGCCTATAGCAACAGTCCACTATTGGGAAAAGGTCCTTCTAAACACATTCTCAATCATCGGTAACTCTTATCCATCTGCCATTAGCTTTCCTGCAAAGATAGTTGTTTCATCTAATTTGAGCGTGCCCTACCTTACTTTTCTCTATTCGCGGTCTCCACTGAGCACCACGTCTAACCCAACAGTTATCGGTCCTACTAATTTTCATAGCTCATTCGTTTGTGTATTTGATTTAGTTTCCTGTTTTTTTATAGTTCCTACCGTAAATCGTGATTTTTTACCACAAATAAAACTCGTTACCCAGCATAATTTTTGTGTACAGTTACTTAATTTGATGTACTTGATGTAGAATGTAACTGTAATTTGATGTAGAATGCTTGGTTGATGGCTTCCTGTATTTAAATTCAATTAATAAAATAATTAAAATTACTTCCCGTTGTCCCCGTTAATTTCTTGTAATAAATGCTTTTCAAATTATGCCCGATGTCCCCGTTGAGTTAAAATTAGAAGTGGGAGTGCCTTAATATAGAGAGTATTGTCCCTATACAAACGAAATGGAACAACTAAACACAAATAACATCTAAATAATACCATGTGATTGCGACAAAAGTATTTATTATTTACGAAGAGTTTGTATACACCTGGTATTTGTCTGACTACAACTTTTCAATGAAATATGCAATGTTCCAGCAAATGCCCGCGAATACAAACAGCGTGGTGGTACAAACTTCGACGATAGTCAACCCGACCGTGAACCAGAGCACCAACACCGTCGTCATGTCCAAGAAGAAGAAGAGAAAGAAATCCATGAAGGAGAAGAAACCGCGGCCTAAACCGGGGGAGATACGACTTACTACTGCTTTGGGTAAGAAACTACCTACGTACAGGGTGGAAGAGACTGTAGGGGTTGTTTTTTTTTTTGAGGTTTTTATGTGTCGGGGGTTTTATGTATTTTTTTTTTCATACTTTTTAAACATATATTATTCTTTCTTAGCCTTGACAGTCCCACTCGTGGGCATAGGCCTCCCACCATTCCTTCCACTTTTCTCGGTGAAGCTCGGCTTCTCGCCAAACAACAAAAACAAGGAAGTTGTTACATTTTTAAAAATCCCGATTTTTAGGGGGCGGGGGGGAAGCCCCTGGCGATGCCCATAGTGACAAGATTTCAAATTTCGAATCGACTAGACCTGTGGAAGATGTTTATATCCCTTCATCAACTAGAAAACAGGTGATGATCTTCAAATGGCTAGAGCTAAGAACACTCTCGTTTAAGACACCTTTAATATAAAACCAACTTTATCAAAATCGGTTCAGCCATTTAGGAGCTATGATGCCACAGACAGACACGTCAAACTTATAACACCCCTCTTTTTTGTTTGTTTGGGGGTTGATTAAATGGAAGTATTTTATTAATTCTTTGCAGATGGCAGCACGCTGTACTGCTGTCCAGAATGTCACATGGCGTATCCTGAACGAGAGCTTCTGGAGCAGCATCTAGTGGGCCATACCATGGAGAGAAGGTATTAAGATACAACTTTTTTTAGATAAAGTAGAGTTAATTCTTCTAAAAGATGGAGATGGACCTTTGGAAGCCGCTGGAATTGGCGTGAAGGTACCACGACATATCCATATATCTACCAGATTTTGCTTCTAATAATTAAAACCTGAGAAAATTTTCAAAAAATTGCTTTTGCAGCCGAGGTCGGAAAATATCTGACGGGAACATTTTTAAAAGTAAGTACCAAAGTCAAGGCGTGAAAAGTTAACAGACAGACAGATACTTTCGCGTAAATGTATGTATTATTATTAAATTACTAGCTGTCCCACGCAACTTCGTCTGCGTCTCTTTTTCCCCGTTTTCGCAACATTTTTCATTGCTGCTCCGCTCCTATTGGTCGTAGCGTGATGATATATAGACTATAGCCTTTCTCGATAAATGGACTATCTAACACTGAAAGAATTTTTTAAATCGGACCAGCAACCAAACAAACAAACTCCTCAGCTTTATACAAGGTGTTGTTTTGCATCCTCGTCAAATTCAAGGAGGTAACTATGCTAGTGATTCTCGTCCCGAATCAATAATAAAATGGGTAGGTAATTTTTATTATTTTTATTTTTTACGAAAATCGGTAAGTGTGAACCAGCCGTGTTTTAAACGCGGCCCGTCTGGTTCTTGCCTTATAGGCTCGCTTACACACATACAAACAATCTCAAACGTTTAATTCATAATTTCTTAGTCCCTAAACCAAGTTAAGCGGGTTATTCTGAAATACTGACAAACTTAAACAACCAAAAAAATCAGCGTTTATTAATAATTAACTAGGTACCGTAATTTTAATTGATTATTTATCTCTTTCGTGACCACCCCCTGAAATTTGACGAGGTTGCAAAACAACACCTTGTATAAGATTGTACGACTGGCACGGGAGTCCTATTCAGCTATTCAAGCTTTACTATGCAGTGTCCTAAGTGTTTGTTTACCTGCCCTCTCGACGACCTGTATAACGCCTCTGACGCTGCAATAAACATGGCCACCTACTGGGCAAGTAACATCGATTCAACTAGAAGAAGCCTTTTTTTCACACATACAGGAACATACACTACATATCAGAATTTCTAACATAGATAAGAAGTCAGGGTCTAGAAACACTTATTTCAATGTAACCTCCTGTGGCTCCAGGTTTATTTGCGACATCTGCAACGCAGCCCTAAAGCGTAAGGACCACCTCACCCGCCACAAACAGTCGCACAACCCCGACCGGCCGCACGTCTGCTCAGTCTGTATGAAGGCGTTCAAGAGGAAGGAGCAACTCACGCTGCACTTCGTCATCCACTCGGGGGAGAAGAGGCATGTTTGTAATGAATGTGGGAAAGGTGCGTTTAACTAAGTATCAGTATTATTATAGCACATATAGACCCGGGTCGAACACTAGCCCGCCTCCCGAGTCGTCTTTATACGTAGCTAAATGACTTGAGCAAACAAGTAAAAATGAATTATTTTAACTTGGTAGCTAAAGTGTAAAGAACATAACCTATCTAGCCATTTTTTAAAGTAGTAGATCGGCTTCCAGTCTAACCGGATGCCGCCGAATATCAGTAAGTTTCATGGAGTTTAGTGTCTATCTCCCCTCCACAAGCCATTCAGGCTTCTGACCACCAGTAACGATCTGTCATAGATTTTCAAATGACAGCCGAGACCAATGGATTAATGTGCTTTACGTTAATTGGTGAATGTTCCGTAATTATGGATTTTTCCCCTAACGGATCCGCTATTACCTTTAATCATATGATCATACTTTAACCATAACTGTTGTAACGTGGGCGCCCTAAACCCATATTCCAGAAAATATAGGTGTGATTTTTTAATTTCTAAATCTTCAGGATTCTACCGCAAGGATCACCTCCGCAAGCACACTCGCTCGCACATAGCGCGGCGGGTGAAGGCGGAGATGTCTCAGCAGACCACGTCGAACTCGCCGCCGCTCGCAATGGCGGTGCCGGCGCCCACGCCCGACCCTTCTTGACCGCAATCCGACGACAAGAACGCCAACGATCTGCTGACACTCATCGCGACTCGACTCGAGTAAGTAGGTTCGCTTCGTAGGTTGAGGGATAGATAGGGAAATAATACTTTGTTTCGAAGCGAAGCTTGCGAGCACTTTTAAAAGATCGATTTTTAAATTGACGTGGTCACTAACACTATATGAACTATACTGGAAATGGGATATTGACCATGTTCCACGTTCCAAAGTTGCATTGACACCGAACTTACCTTTTATTATGGAATAACGCTTTCATGTTCGTTGACAAAAATAGATAACAAAAAGTTAGTTAAAAAGTAACAAAAGTTTAACATGTTGCTTTACAAAAGGTAACTTTGGTGGATTCTTAAGGGCTGAGCTAGAAGACCTAGCCGCCTGGGTTCGCATTTCTGTTGAAAATTTTGCTTGTAACTTCGATTAATCGATTCAGGCATTTTTCTGTGGCGCTTGTGAAACAATTCAGCTACGAGAAAATGCTGATAGATAAGGCTCAGCCCTGAATCGATCTTTAACTCCAGATTATTATGGGTATGTTGATATCAAAGATCTGTGTGGCTGAAAGTGTGTAGTGCCTCGAACGGTTTTAAAATCGGGTTAATAGGTTCAGAAACATGATACGCACAGTTTTGCTTCTAGACGCAGTATTACTTCTTTTTCGTCGGCGGAGGTGAGTTGATTCAAGCGTTCGTGTAATAGGTAATTTGGAATCGTGTAATATATCTGCTATGAAGTATAATGACTGATGTTTACGGATGTTTATGTCTTTACCGGTTATTAGACATTTTGTTATCTGTTTGGGGTGTTTAAATTTAACATATTTTTTTATCGTGTAGAGCAAGAACGCGCTTAATAATCAAGGAAAAAGTTTATAAATTGGAACAGGCAAAGAATCAACTCTCCTCTTTAGTGCAATATATTAAAATGATTAAATGAACTACATTTGAAACCTTTTACTTAGATAAGATCAGTTATTTATTTGATCACTATGAACATTAATAAATTACAAAGCAATATCGTTCAGAAAAACCTACACTTATGAGTATTTTCTGTAGTAGATCACCTCAATGACATTCTAAATACTGTAATCTTGTCATTTTGCGTTAAAAAATGTACATAATTTTTAATATAGTTTATATGATATATATATACATTATATTTTGTTTCACCGACATAGGATGTGAGATTGTGCCGTACCAATCTAGTCAAATGTAAGTACAGTAGCGATCTGGCCGTAAATATGGCACACCCGCCCGTTTTTGCAAATGCTTTAGTCAGGCGTTCGATGGCTATAAGTGTAGAGGAAGACCAAAGAAACGATGGAAGTACTGTGTGAAGGATGATATGGCAAGAAAAGAGGTGAATGCTGAGATAACGAGTAATAGAGAAGTATGGAATAAAACATGCTGCGCTGACCCCAAATAAATTGGGACAAGGGCAGGCGAACGGATATGCTTTACTCGGGCATTGATTTCATAATAGGGGATGGTCACATTTTTTTTTCTTTGTCCGTCGGGTAGATTACTGAAAAGTATTGGACACGTATTTTTTCTTTTTACACGTGGTCATAAAATTACGGAGATATATTGAGTTGAAATGGCGCATGACGTCCCATTTAGGTAATTTTTATACCTACTTGTGACGTAGTGAGCCCCCACTCTCCAACTTTAATGAGTTTTAGTATTTTTTTGATATTTTGATAAAACAAAAAATACGTGTCTATTTTTTTGTATTACCTGTTTGACGGACAAAATAGAATGTCGTTTTCTTAACCCAGTCTTCACCCCTATTGTTGTTTAGAGTTAGTTACACGGACATCAGTTTTTATAAATACGTAAGTACGAGAAAGTCCCTCTACAGTACGACCACTTTAAGTTTGCAGTTCAAGGTGCGCTGCTTGTCAATAAAAAATGCATCGATATGTCAAACTTGATAAATTTATTTTAGTTCTGTTTTCCCGCCTACACAGATAAGTTGGTAGAAGTGTATATAGCAGGATGTATCATATTTACGCCAGGGTAGGGTACTAAGTACTGTGAAAGTGTTCAAGGACAACCCAGTTTCGGTGTTGCAAGCCTGGGTCGAAAGTATTCTTGAAAACGTTTCTGTAAATAAATTGAAAAAAAAAAGATAACAAAGCGTCTAAAAAGGAAACTTAACTAGAGTAAGTTAAATGAATTTTTTTATTTATTTTCTTATTGGAAACATTTATTTAATTTAATTTGTTATTTCCCAAAATGTATGTTAAGTATTATATGTTATCGCCAAGGCAAAGCTTTGCTATAAGGGCAGTTTAAGCAATAATATAAAATCGTTTGCTCACTGCCAGAGCTTTACAATGTAAAAGAAAGTGAAACCCCGTGTCCTCATATAAGCGATCGTCGCGCGAATACGATTAATTGCGCATACACAGGACCTCTTTAGGGCATGCAGACCCTGGTACCATAGTAAAACCGGGTTTTTCCCGGACCGTAACCGGGTTTCCCATGCCCTAGTCATATTTCTGATTTTGCGTAAAAATGAGTACCTAGCATAATTTTATATTAAAAAAATTATAAGTGATGATTGCAAATTCGCGCGACCGTTCCCGGAGAACGCGTTAGTTCGATGAATTCAGAACCTGAATTCGTAAGAATATATTTCGCTGTGATGTAAACTTTTATACATTTATTGTGTTTTAATATAAATTTTAAATGTTGTACTCCTTTAAGGGTTGTTTTCTATTATTATTGTTGTTCGTTTGATGTCTGTATCTGTTCCTTTTGTTTGTGTGATTAAATTTGAAGTACCTAAAGTATAAGTTAATGTTTATGTAATATAGCTGTTATATACCATAGAATGTTTGTTCATAACTCGTATATTAGGATAGGATAGTACATACCTACGGGTAGTGGTTCACTTAGGTACGTACAAAACATATTTTTATAGTAAAATGGACGCTCAGTCTTAGATGTTTTAGAACTTGTAATTTTTTGAAAAAGTTTAAATAGCAAAATTATTTTTAAAATTTGTTTTAGTCGATTATATTTTGTAACTGAACTATTTGTCTGACTAGAATCGCTCAATATTTATCGAGCCACGAATGCGTCTTTGTCACAGGCAGAATCAGAATAAAATAGAATAAGGTTTTTTTGCTAATCAGCACTTTTTGAATTGTATAATGGCTAATTAATGGTGTACAATACTTAGTATTTCTTACAGTGACATCGCATTTCCGCATTGCCCAGCGGCGATGACTCAGCATAAGCATTAATTTTATTTCATGATCGTTAAGTTTTTTCGAAGGTTTTCATCCTTCATTAGCTACATATACCTATGTTGTTTTGTAAAAGCCTAATTCCATAATATTTTCCACAAATCATAATAATAATAGTACATAGTTATATCCAGCTTCCCTTTGCCCGACATCGTGCTTTCGTGTTTTAACTTAAATATAAAATTTTACTTGATTTTGTAGTTTTATTTGACTCTTCTCTATGTATGTTTTTTACTCGAGCTGAATGATTATGTGACATAATCATACAGCTCGAGTAAGACTCGTTTCTTAGATAAAAGTGGTGGTATCTGTGTTACTTCTGCTTAGCCCTTCGAAGAAAATAGGCGTGATGTTTATTTGTTGGCATAAAAATTGAAATACAAATGTTGAGTGCAAAATACTTTATTTTTGTACTTCCATGTCACATTAATAAACTTAGATTAGAATCACAACGTTATTTTGAATGAAAAGACAAAATAGAGGAACTTTACAGAAAGATAAACTTACAATTAATATCGATTACTTTGCCAGTTACAATGTTTTTTTAAAAACATGATTTCCAAATTTTTAGACCACGTCTTTTTTTTTGTTGATTTTATTGAAAAAAAAAGTCAGGTTTTTTTTGGCACTAAGTAGTATAAAAAATACGAAATAGCAGTGAAAAAATGATTCAATAAGAGAAAGTTAGAAACTGGCAACGAATCCGAGTATTTGGTTTACATGGCACAAATAGTGACACACTTATTAACTAACAATTTCATTCTCCACAATATCTTAATACATAGCAAATCACAATAAAATATCAAAGTTTATTACCGAAGAACATTCAATGTTATACTACAAGAAGAATTTGAGAGATATGCAATTCTTTATCATTGAGCTCATGGCAATATACTACGTACTTGGACCCAATGCTCATGCATATAAGAAAGTAGACGACAAATGTAAAAAAAGATTGTGTGGTTTTATGAAACCACGGTAAAAGTGAAACTTTTTTCACACTCTATACATTTAACTAAAAATTTTTGGAATAATCCATTAAGGGTATAAAACGTATAAAACGCGGAGTAGGGATAAAGTGAAAGGTGCTCTGACGAGCGCCTTTCACTTTATCCCTACTCCGCTGCCGAGCGTCACGCGACATGCAACACACAGACGAAAAAGTTTGAGACGATGTAATAAAAGTTTCACTTTAAAAACTTATGAAAAACTAGCTTTACCCTCGGTTTAGCCCGCGTGGTCATTAAAAAATTATCCCCCGGGAACGTTTTACCTAACTAGATAATAACTATCTTTCGTCTTATCCCTCTTGTCACGGTCTGTCAGTGTGTCATATTATAACTGCTAAACCAATTCGTTCCAGCTGCTGTGTCTTTCACCAGGACATGTCTGACCTGGAAGTCTTTAAATAGACACCGGACCGAGGTTGGTCGCAGCAAGAAAAACCTGCTCAGGTGGGCCCTTGATTGTAGATGTGATGCTGTTCCACAAACGATGGGGTACTTAATTGTGTCCTGTCGTTTGTTCATTACGCTAACGCTACGATCGACGCTAGAGGGGGCGCCAAACAAGTGGCTCAGTTTAGGGCCGACACAATAGGGGATAATCCAATTTTTTGTTTCTTTGTCCGTCCGGTAGTTTATTGAAAAGTATTGGACACGTATTTTTTCTTTTTTCACGTGGTCATAAAATTACGGAGATATATTGAGTTGAAATGGCGCATGACGTCACATGTAGGTAAGTTTTATACTTACTTGTGACGTAGTAAGCCCCCACTCTCCAACTTTAATGAGTTTTAACTAAGTAATATTTTGATAAAACAAAAAAATACGTGTCTAATATTTTTGTATTACCTGTCTGACGGACAAAATAGAATGTCGTTTTCTTTACCCAGTCCGATCCCCTATTTAGATTGCCGATTAGATGATCGACACGCTAAGAAGATTATAAATGCGCAAGTTACTCCTACCTTTCCACGCCAACGAATTATAATTAAATATTCACACGTGGAACCGCGGGTAAAAGCTAGGCATGAAGCTTGTCATGATATGTTTTTAATTTGAAAATATGACCGTCGTTACTAGGACTAGGTAACATAAAACTCTTAATAAAGTTAAATAATTACTTTACATGTTTTTAGAACATCTTTTGTCGCCTACTTTATTATCTCCCCACACTCATTTCAAATAACTATATACAATGTTTTAAGAATTAAGTTTATAAATAAATGCTCTGTTCCATACAAAATTATTTATGTACTAATATCAATGCAAAAAAATTGATATTTTTAAAAGAAAAAAAAGCTATTTAATTAACTATAATTGCATTATTTTGTATAAAGCAGACAAATCGACATGCTAAAAGGAAACTCCACTTTTTTCAATTTTAATTTTAAGTGTAACGCCTGTAAACAAAATGAACCGATCCAACAATGTTGGACTTCGGTACTGGAATCTGTTATTTACTTCGTCAGTAAAGTTGTATATGTACATATATACTTTTTGATCAATTCACATGGCTAATTAATTTGAAAACGGTTTCATTTTTAATAGTGCCCACTAAATAATTTTGAAACAGGCCCTTGTCTTTGAGTACGATCAAACAATGAATACATCAATAAAATTAAATCCACAATTTTCAAACTAGAGAATAATGATTAACTGAATGACTGATTCTCATTAATCTATACATTACGAGGCGACAGGCGACGCCTGAGGGTCTATGGTAACTGCTCGTTGTTCCCCATTGTCCATAGACACTACCATTTGGTACGGGACTTTGATTTGCAGCGGCACACGGAGTTTTGTGTTCGATGGAGCCTGAAAATAAATAAATTTATATTTTTTTTTTAGAGTTCCGTACCCAAAGTGTCAAACGGGACCCTATTACTGAGACTTCGCTATCCATCTGTCACCAGGCTGTATCTCATGCAGTGTGATAGTTAGTTTTATTATGTATATCTGTTGATGCTATAACAACAAATACTAAAAACAGAATAAAATCAATATTTAAGGGGGCTTCCATACAAAAAAGTGATATTTTTTGGTCGTTTTTATTAATAATGGTACGGAACCCTTCGTGCGTCAGTCCGACTCGCACTTGGCCGGTTTTTATTAAACAAGACGCGATTATTACAAAAATAACACTGTAGCGTTACGTAGCTCGTAACACTTACGTAGCTAGCCTTCCTTGATAAATGGACTATGCATCACTAAAATATTTTATTAATTCCCGTGATTAGCTCGTTCAACCAAACAAACTTTTCAGCTTTATAATTTTAGTATAGAAAAGTGAAATATTTCTGTCTACTTACATGTATAGTTATCTCAGGTAAGACCTGCTTCTTGGGCACCTTTTTAGGTAAGGGCACTTTGTTGATGGGGTACAGGTCTGGGAGCTCCTTCTTAGGCTTCCCCTTATTATGCACCAGCATATGTTTCTGTAGGTGGTCCTTACGGTAGAAACCTGGAGAAAAACACAACATCATTATTTAGTTGGTAAAAAAAACTTACAACAAAAAGTACTACAGCGCCATCTATGACACGGCGGAAGAACTCACATCAATTTCCTACAAGTTGCAAGTAAAGTTTTCGGACGACCCTCTCTATTCTATCGGGGATGAGGAGCTTTACACTGTTCCTCATACGTTTAAACTGGTGACCCCGTCGTAATCAGATGGGCAACTACCCGGTGGTCACAACCGCTTTACGATTTTTGTATAAAAATAAAAAAAATATAGATTAAAGACATCCCCTCCCCAAAGGGAACTGAAACTAAACTAAAAAACCAAACCTATACGTGCGGGGTGTCTATAGATAGGTCTTTAAAAAATGACATTTAGGTTACTATAAACATTTTTTTTTCAAAGTCAATCGTTTGAAAGATAGACACTTCCAAAGTGGTAAAACGTGAGTCCTCTAATTTCTAAAGTAAGAGGAGAAAAATTTTTAAAAAATATTGGGATGTAGAGCGTAAAAAAACTTTCAATGATAATTGGTTTGAATAAGATTTGATATTTAGTTTTTGAGATATGGGACTTTTTCACCAAACTGCAGCAGTAACTTTGTTTTTGATTAACTTACTATGAAAAACAAATTTAGTTTTGCGGTTGAGTGGAAGTTTACTAATGAATGACCGTTCAAAATATTGTTATTATATCGTTTGGGGCTATGGAACCCTGTGTGCGAGTAAGACTCGCACTTGGCCCGTTTTTATTTACTAACACAATTTATATTTTTTCATATGTATGTAAGGTTCGATCTTTGGGCCAAAGTTGCCTGAAAATAAGTATATGTTGTTATTAACAGTAAATGCGTACCTTTCCCACACTCGGTACAAAAGAATGACTTGACGCCAGTGTGTATATGCAGATGTATCTTGTAATGGTCTTTCCTCTTGAAGGGCTTGGAGCAGTACTTGCAGACGAACACTCGCTGCGGGGTGGGCAGCTCTCTCTCTTCAACTTCCACGTACTGCACGCTGTCCAGCGCTGCGAGCTCGGATACGTCCATCTGGATATGAATTTTGAAGAGGGTTAGGGAGGGTCTTTGTGGTTTGAGGGGAACGCCCCAGGGTAGCCCGCGAAATTCTAATTTGTGTTAGCTTTTTTGGAATTTACAGGCCAGTGTCAGGCTGTAAGATTAAATAAAATATGAATCGCTAACACATGTGTAGTTACAGAATGAATGTCATTCAATGATATTTTCATGAAATAGATATTGAATGGGTTTAAATTATTTCGAGGGTTGTATTGCTGGTTTTAATTATTATAACTGTGTAAAGTATATCTGTTATGCTTATGGTCGCGAATCATATTATAATCAACATAGAACCCGATACTGTACTGCAAATTGACACACACAAAAAACACGGAGCACCCTGGCGCTTCCACCTTAAGGGGTAGCTTTTTGGTCCTAAGGGGAATAAACGGACATGATCAATTGACATCCTTGACTCCAGAAATTTTATTAATCTGTTGAATGTTGTGACTCACAAATTCCTGGGGATATTTGTTTTCTTTTTTGGCTTCGTGAGTGATGACGACCTGCGGGGAGGGCGGAGCGACGAGCTCCTCGTACTGTGGCTCATCGTCGAGTTGTGTGTCCACTAGTAGCGACGACGAGATGCACTGGTGAGCCTCGCACTCAACATTTGATGGGAAACCTGCAATAGGGGTGCGGACTGGGTAAAGAAAACGACATTCTATTTTGTCCGTCAGACAGGTAATACAAAAATATTAGACACGTATTTTTTGCTTTTTAAAAAATATCAAAAAATTACTTAGTTAGAACTCATTACAGTTGGAGAGTGGGGGCTTACTACGTCACAAGTAGGTATAAAACTTACCTACATGTGACGTCATGCGCCATTTCAACTCAATATATCTCCGTAATTTTACGACTACGTGAAAAAAGAAAAAATACGTGTCCATTACTTTTCAATAAACTACCCGACGGACAAAGAAAAAAATAATGTGATCATCCCCTATTATTTCATTGTTTCTACAATTTTTCACAAATTAAATCAAATCATTTATTGCATCCATATTGTACACTTAACAGGTGGTCAAAAAAAAAAATAGACACAATTATGGACCCTGTCAGGCACAGCACATTTTAAATAAGTAGAGAGAGGAAGAGCGCTTCTCTAAATTTTCCTTGTAATATCAAGGAACAGAAGAAAGATTACAATTAAATTACAGTTATTATAATTTCGAATTATTTTATATCCTATTAATCCTACTATCCATGCTAATATTATAAATGCGAAAGCCACTCTGTTTGTTTGTTTGTTTTACACGACTAAACGGCTGATCGGATCTTAATTAAATTTGGCAAGAAGATAGATTTCAACCTCGGGAAGGACATAGGCTATATGTCATCACGCTACGACCAATAGGAGCGGAGCAGCAATGAAAAATGTTGCGAAAACGGGAAAAATGTGACGCAGACGAAGTTGCCCGCGCAACTTCGTCTGCGTCACATTTTTCCCGTTACAGCTAGTAATATTATAAATGCGAAAGTTTGTGAGGATGGATGGATGGATGTTTGTTTCTCTTTCACGCAAAAACTACTGAACGGGTTTGGATGAAATTTGGCACACGGGTAGTTTATAACCTGGATTAACACATAGGGTACTTTTTATCCCGATAGTATGTTCCAGTGGGACAATTATCGAACTCCACGCGGGCGACGCCGCGGACATAAGCTAGTTATTTTATATTTCCGTTTACTTTTGTATTAATATTTTGCATTCAAGTTTATCTATACACACATAACATAACATCAGACCTAAAATCGCCGAAGGATCAGGCAGAGGTGTTAGCTTATTGCCACCAACCGTGCACAAACCTAGACTCGGTGGCTGCTACTGAGAACTTCCTGATGGAAAACTCAAGCACACATAACACTTTGCTCGACCTGGGAATCGAACCCAGGACCTCATGCTCAGCAGTCGCGCTTACGGCCACTACACCAAAGTGACAGTCAACTACTATTTTTCATGCATGGATTGTTGGGGTTTTCCGCAGGGAACTTCTCGGTAGAAGTTTGGGGTTTGGATTTGTACTCGGTTGATGGCAATAGGCTAACACCTCTGCCTGATCCTTCGGCGATTTTAGGTCTGATGTTATGTTATGTGTGTATAGATAAACTTGAATGCAAAATATTAACAGGCGAAATGAGGGTTTACTGTGGGGTATGTACTGGTAGTCATAAGAGCAACTGCCGAGTGTATAGCTTCCTTGTTTTGACTGACAATTAGGGCAACGTTTTTTTAAAGGACATTGTCACTAGTTGTGCCCGTCTTTCGCTATTTGCCTGAGGTTTATATTTCGGCTTATTTTGTCGGGGATTCAAAATAAAAAAATCTAAATATTTTTATTTGACATAGGCTTACATGGGGACTTATAAAACGTCGACAAAAAGGTGCACGGTTCGGGTTGGTCGTTTTCTATGGAGAACAACCGGCATGAAACTCCATGGTTACTCTTTTAAATCATTTGGTTTTACAATATTTTTATATTACAGGGACATCATAGGCCGGACAATAAGTCGTTGCTTACTACAAAACTGATTCTGTTGGACAAATAGAATCTAAGCGTAATACCAGGAAGACACACCCAACTGTCGACTCTATCACCTGCAGTTACAGTCCACTATTGCACGTACCTTCTCCGCAGGCAGAACACCACACTTTGAAGACCACCTTGTCGTGCACGTGGCGATGTGTCTTCACATGCTGCTTCCGCTTGAACCGTCGATGGCAGATGTCACACTCGTGGGGACGACTCTCCTTCTGTTGGCGCTCTGAACGCACTATTAGGAGGCTGTTGTCTGTTGCCTGGAATAGATAGAAAAAGCGTGTTTTTAATATTAATTAGTTAAATAATTTAATACTGGTATTCATCTGCATCCGGTTAGACTAGTAGCCGACTCAAACGTGGTTGGCATAGCCTTTTCCTAACCACGTTAGAGAGTTAGAAACGTAGGACAAACTGGATGCGCAAGATAGGTATTGCGGAACAGCTTTGGGAGAGGCTTATGTCCAGCTGTGGACTGTGAAACGTGAAGTTGATTGAAACTAACAGACTTGCTGTACATCGATCTACATACGATGGAACAAGCTCACCAACAATTTTTATTTTGTTTTGACTGGCTTATATGTTGATGATTAATCAAGGTTGCCCATAATTTTCTGAAGCACGCAACCGCGCCTTCAGCTTGTTTAAGGGGACATTCCAGCACTAGCTAGATATGCGAATAATTCGAGGGAACCAAAAAGGTTAGCACGCTACCGTTCCGCAGCACTCTTCACTCTGCCTGCAAAATTTTCATCACAAAGGTCAAATTATAATGTCAAATACGCTTGACCTTAGTACTGCAAAATTTGTATTTTAACTCTAAAAATGCCGTTCATGGTTCCATTCCAAATAAGCTTAAAACTCATACAATTATTAATTGGGTTTCTGATTTTGAAACTATGAAAGAAAAAAGTTTTTACTTGACTCGTGTTGTTATAATTTACAACTAAATAGTAAAATAAATAAATCATCAGTACTAGGTCATCCACAATTTTATAAAGACATCTTATAATTCCTAAAAAGTTCCAAGAAAATGTAGCTTACATAATCGCTCTGTATCGGCTCCCCTTGCGCATAATCTTCATCCTTGCTGTACAGGGTGTACGGCTGCAAGTGTTCGTTCATGTGATTCAGTAGCTGGTCTTCGAGGTGGAAAGCTGGGGGCAAAAGTAACATAAACTGACAAAATTGTTTCTTGCAACAACTTGTGGTAGGTGATCACAGACGGCAATACCTTTGCAATACTAACGGTATCGCGGATTTGTTACCAAAGGCAAAGCTAATATCTCTCATGTGACTACATCAGCACTTGATCTTCAAACTGGACTTTATTTAGTATCCATACTATTCATTACAAGGGACTAAAATGGGGGTTGTACTATTAGGTACATTTCTGCCTAACTATTTGGGGATTACAGGCGTGATAGTAGCATGTATTCATTTGACTAATAAAGACAAATGACTTCTCCCGCTCGGGGCGGAGCGGGAGGGAGTGTCAGACTTGTACTGACTAAAACCCATCCATGTTCCTTCTTCGCCCTTTGTGTTCCAGGGCCGCGGTATCTCTTTCGAACAACCCGCAGCCCTGGCAGACAATCTACAGCCTAAACCGCTTGTACTCTTTTACAAGCGATCTACAGCCTAAACCGCTTGTAAAAGAGTTCCTTATTGTATATAACTAAGGTGAGCACTACTGCCGTCCCGTTCTACTTGGGGCCAGCGCAACACGTTTTGTCAACCATTCTCTCCTGTCAGACGTCACAGCAATATGGATTCCTTTCATTTTTATATCATTCCTCACAAGATCCATCTATAAATTTCTTTGGTCTTCTTCCATCAATATTTATATCTATCACTCCCTAGTCACATGCGTTTCATCCCTACTCATTAATATCCTCATCACTACTAATATTTGATCATTAAAGCCCCAGGGAGGTGAAATAAAGGAAAGTTTATCATTTTTGTCAATTTTTGGTTGACAATCTTCCTCCAAGAGAACCTGAGAAGCTGGTACCGATGAGCTTTTCACAGCGTAATGCACTATAGTGAGTTTTCATTATATTTAACTAATCATTGTATACCAGTACGTACATCACTTATAAATTCAACCAGCACCAGCTCACGATACTACAAGAAATATAATTCAAAATCGATACCCGCCATCTGCAACTGCGCTATACTATGGAGCACCACATGGGTCAGTTTGACACAGATACGAGTACCTATGAGTTGATGTTAACTGTCTCATAAAATTTTCCGAGAGATTTTGAGGAAAGTTTTGAGTATGAATGTGATGATGCGGTGATGGGAATAAGAGTAGAGGAAGACCAAAGAAAAGATAAATGGACTGTGTTAAGGATAATATGACAAGAAAGGAGGTGTCTGATGGGGTGACGAGTAATGGAGAAGTATGGAAGAAGAAGTCATGCTGCGCCGACCTCGTGAATTGGGATAAGGGCAAGAGAATGATGATGATGATCATATTTTGAAATGTGTCACATTTCAAAATATTGTGTATGTATTGTGTTTTCACAACAACAGTAACAAAAGACAAACAGCATTACTGAAAATAGAGGCTTGTATCTCTACCTAGATCAATCTCAGTATACTGGGGTATACGGTAGGCCCCTATACTGTAAAATGATACATGAAAAGTGGACGGTGAAAATCAATACTACAGCTCTGATCACAGAATTTCGCAGTATACTCTAATTGCTATACAAAAGCATAAATCAATTCAATTCATTTATTTCAGACGTTCATCCATAATTTGGTTAGTTATTACACTTAAAAATAATGTTAGTAATAGTTAATCAAAACAGATAGTAAAACCATGTAAGTACAGCGCACGCAGAGGTACAACGCCTTTTTAATTCTGCTAACCACTAGCCAAAGATGAATAAATTAGTAGAGTCGTCTGCAGGCACTATGAATGAAAGCACGGTGAAGGAATTTTGTTGCATTATGAGTAAAAATGAGTAACATGAAATGGTATTTTACCCATAATCTCTCGAGAATTCAGTTAACTACGTCAACGTAAGTACTCCAAATAAGGTATTTTGCTAACCAGCAGAATCAGTCCAAAAAACATGGAAAAGATACAAATGAACTGTCAAAAATCATACAATAACTTCAGAAACAGGAAGAAATTTTAAGCAAAACTGAACTAAAATGCGCCACCCAAATTAATCTCGGCAAGAAACGTTCGTCACTGCTTCATCATTTGTAGGAATCGGAGCCGACCCTAAAAATAATCCCGTCCTGAACCCCCCAAAGACCCCTCCCCAAAATAAATTAGATCTCTAAAACCGTCCATAATCTAGCGTCCCTTGAACCACCCTAACCGTGCCCCCTCGTAAGGCCCATGGGGGATCGCCCCTAAAATAGGGGAGGGTCTAAAAAGGTCGACTGGCCCGTTGCTACGCGTGCATATGTGTTCGCTACGTAATTGTAAACTGGGCACTCGATATTGATTTGAGCGGCTATACACTATAAGTTGTACAAATTGTAGGTCATACGTGGGTGACACGTACTTTGTACTTTATTTGGTATTATGGGGGTATTCTTTTATGGTAGTATTTTTTTAAGTTTCCAGTACCTAAGCTAGTTAATTAATACGTCTATTTGTTGCGATGTTTTTCATTTGTTTAATTAAATTCCTTATTGAACGGTAGGTTGTGACAAGAACATGGAAGACTGATTCTTGAGTGCTCTTTTCTTTGCTTCACTTTGCACAATCTTTTGAATTGGGAGACAGCAAAATGAAAGCGTGTTTAAAGTTTAAGATCTGCGATCTTTTGGGCAGTTTTTCAACTGAGTATCTGGGTCAAAAATAAGCGTTGGTTGCTAGGAAATGGCCGTAACATGAAGGTCTGCTCGGGACTCTCAGTATTCTGAGCCACTTGGCGCCCCCTTACCCCTCAAATCCTCCCTCCCAATGTCACCTGTTCGTTCGCGAGATGGCTGCGCAGCGGAGCTTCGGAGCTTCCAGCAAATAAGTATATTAAGGATGCTAAAGCAAGAGCACTATGGATTGCAGTCGCAACCAGTTCCTACGCGTCGCGTAGCGCTAACGCTGTCTTTTGTTGATGTGTTGATTAATTTCATAATGTCAGTGCGAGCCGCGAGATTTAGTCTCGAAAGCCCGAACTTGATGGGGTGTTTGTTTTGTGAAAAAACCAGGAAATTAGGTTGTTAACCCCGACTAAGTAACAAATCATGCGGTATAAAATGTGGCAGATGAGCGGCAAGATGCGACTTGCGACAAGTTCTACTTTGTTTACGATGCTGGTTTGTCTAGGCTAGCGTCGGAGGCCACTTTGTTTTGTGCTTTCGTTAAGCGGTCTACTTAGCGGTCCCCCGACGCTACGACGCTTTTTTTAAAATTTATTTTAGGATTTTGAGAGGTTTTTTCTGTCAAGGGTTTTTAATTTTTTTATTTCATGCTTTTTAAACTTAAATTAATTTTTCTTAGCCTTGACTGTCCCACTCCTGGGCATAGGTCTCCTCCCATTCCTTCCAATTTTCTCGGTGTTACGCCTCTTCTCGCTAATTAACGAAAACAAGGAAAGTTATAAATTTTTCCTTTTTAGGGGGAGGGGGAGGGGGATTGGGGATTTACAGCCCCCCTGGCAATGCCCAAGGTGACAAATGACAAGATTTCAAATTTCGAATCAACCAGACCCGTAGTAGTTGTTTATATCCCTACATATTAGAAAAGAGGTGATGCCCTTCAAACGGCCGAGCAGATTTTCTCGAAACATAATTTTATCAAAACCGATTCATCCGTTTAGGAGCTACAATGCCACAGACAGACACACAGATACACACGTCAAACTTATAACACTCCTCTTTTTTGGTCGGGGGTTAAAAATAGAAATCAAAGATGAACCGAAAGAGGACGTCAAAGTCAAATTGGGAAAAGTTGACAAAGTTTCTGTCATAAAGGAGGTTCCATATTTTAAAAGTTGAGGTGTACCTTCCGAAGAAATTGTGAGATGTTTGATTTGTGATAAAGAACTGAACTTGGCGCACAGATAGGACCATCCATTCAAATCTAGGCTGTCGGCAGCCAAACTTATTTATGAAACAGCGCATAGGACGCATGACGGCGTGTTTATAATGATCCATAGATACCATTCACCCGAAGATATGATCGATAAAGGCATGCATTACCACAAAAAATGCTATGTCAAATATGTTGAACCAAAGAAACGATCTGGGATGATATCTGTAAACGATACGTATAAAGGTTGGAAGAAACTGCTGGATGAGATAGACGATAAACTCACAACAAACTGCTTCGAGCTCTCATTCTTGTCAAAACGACTGGCGAGGCTGACTGAATTTAAGATGCAATAATAGAACCAGAGACAGTTAAACCTCTTCTTATTGCTAATAGGGGATAATCCAATTTTTTTTTCTTTGTGCGTCGGTTAGTTTATTGAAAAGTATTGGACACGTATTTTTTCTTTTTTCACGTGGTCATAAAATTACGGAGATATATTGAGTTGAAATGGCGCATGACGTCACATGTAGGTAAGTTTTATACCTACTTGTGACGTAGTAAGCCCCCACTCTCCAACTTTAATGAGTTCTAACTAAGTAATTTTTTGATAATTTGATAAAACAAAAAATACGTGTCTAATATTTTTGTATTATCTGTCTAACGGACAAAATAGAATGTCGTTTTCTTTACCTAGTCCGATTCCCTATTATGGGGACAAGTTATTTTTCTTCTACCCGGCTGGTGTAACTTCTGTGTGGTATTCCTGAGCAGCGTTCCTTTAAGCGATGCTTAATGAAACGCTTACAGTGATTTGATTAATCATGATAAATACATATCCTTATCCTTTTTTTGAAGTCTGTTTAAAACGTATACGAGTAATTCCAAAGAACGAATGTTATTTATGTCTAAGGGTGGGTGGTCCAATATACAGTCCGAAGTAACTCAAACAAACCTTCGTTACATTTGCTTGGTCGCTGTTCGTGTACATTGGACAAAGATATTTGATAAGTGTAATACCACCCTAAGATAAGTGTCTAAGTAGCTACATGTACCGTAGTAAGACATTTAAATATATTATGTGTGGTGAACCCTTTTTATTTGAATTGCTCCTATAATCAGTAATAGGGATGAAGACTGGGTAAAGAAAACGAAATTCTATTTTGTGCGTCAGATAGGTAATACAAAAAGATTAGACACGTATTTTTTGTTTTATCAAAATATCAAAAAATTACTTAGTTTAATAAAACTCATAAAAGTTGGAGAGTGGGGCCTCACTACGTCACAAGTAGATATAAAAATTACCTACACGTGACGTCATGCGCCATTTCAACTCAATATTTCTCCGTAATTTTATAACCACGTGAAAAAAGAAAAAATACGTGTCCAATACTTTTCAATAATCTACCCGACAGACAAAGAAACAAAAAATTGTGATCATCCCCTATTACCAAAAAGCACCAGTTACTACATACATACATCACTCCTGTAATCCCTGAAGGGTTAGGCAGAGGTGTATATATTAGTACACCCAGCTTTCGCCAGTTATGTTTTAAGTCCCATATAATAGGGGGCGAGCCTATATTGCACCAAGAGTTCTAGTAAAATATAAATACATTATATCTATCTATATCTTATTCAAGTTTGTATTTGTATGGCCTACAGATAGTTGTTCCGGGTCTGGTTGTCTGTGTATGTGAGTTTAAATGTTTGTAAACGCACCTACGATACAGGAGAAATTCCTAGTGTGGGGCAACGTTAAAAAAAAAAAGTTAGTAACGTGATCCTATCGGTCACAAACTCATAACATTTACCAAGTACACTGGACATGTAAATTAAGCTAATGCATTGCGAAAAATATGCATGTCGTAGTATCACACATACAAGATCTAGGACACACTTTAGTTACACACGCTTGGCGACACAAATATGGACGAGATTTCAAATAGGGGAGTGTCAAAGGTGTGTCGATAGGACAACACAATATTATAAACACTAGTTTATTACAATTTGCTACTACTAACAATATAAAATGCTGTTTTATTGAACCACAAGCCGTGTGCTTGATGGAATTTCCCATTGCCATCTTTTTCAGGATCCTTAGGGGAATGAGTTTCTAAAAACCTTTTCATCAACTAACTTTTCGCCCGTAGTACCAAATTCCACGTTTCTAACTTCATAAATGACGAATTCTCATCCCTTCAGGGGCTCATTTATTTAATCCTTCCTTAGTTCCTCTTGTGAAAAATTTCATGATATCAAACCCAGTTGTTAAGGCTGTGCGTTATCATCATCTGCCTAGCCTTTTCCCAAACTATCTTGGGGTCGTCTTCCAGTCTAACCGGATGCAGCTGAGTACCAGTATTTTGCATGAAGCGACTGCCTATCTGACATCCACAACCCAGTAACTGGATTATACGATACCCCTTGGTAAGACTGGATGTCAGACTTTTTGGCTTCTGAATACTCGTAACGACTGTCAAAGATCTACAAATGACCGCCTGTGCGTTATATATCATGAATATAAGTAAGTAGATATTATTATCTTAACTCTTTTGTTTATTTTCATGGCTGGCATCTTTTTCACCATTAGCTAAACCAATACCTCTTTTAGTGACATGCGATTCGTCCCACATCACATGTTCACATCATGAAAGTCGGCCCTATTCTCCTTACTAAAAGCAGCATTAAATGTATCCTAGGTATATACAGCCAGGATGAAGCAGCAAGCTGTGACGCGCCATAGGCACATCAGCAGATTACCTAACGCAGCATAGGTGCGGCTGACGCGCGCCGCTGATTTAAGGACCAATTTAGTAATAGTCAAATTCCTGTCTATGTACTGCACGGCTGATTTTGTTCCTTGTTCAGGTTAAAGGTTTCTATTTTGTGGATACGAATGATACTTTTGAGTTTGAAAGTGGCACCTGTTACAGAAAAATGTAAAGGAATCTGTTTGTCTTGGTACGGATATGTAATAAGGAGGAATGATAAGCATGTGACTAAAAGAGTGATGGGTATGAATGTTGAGGGATGGAAAATGGACGGATTGCGAGGAATGATGAACGCGTATACACAGTTTGGTGTCCGTGTTATTAACGGGTGAGGAGTTCTCTCGTGAGGAGACGATTCTGGCTGCACGATCAAGTCATGTCTGTCATAAAAACGTGGTATATTGCACCAGTGCGAAGCGGGCGGGTCGCTAGTAAGCTATAAAAATACACCTAATCTATTATCTACACATGTCCTCAAAACAAAAACTTCTAACAGTTTCAGTTCGACTTCGATCCCTCTCACAGGGGAATTAACATCAAAGATGGATAGTGTTGTTGAAAGATTTTATCCAAAACTATATATGAGCGAAAATAGCCACTCAACGGATACCAGATAACAAGAAACGACAACGCGGCAGGCCCAGAAGGAGATGGCGGGATGAGTTGGACTCGTTCTCTAAGGATTGGGCTACAATCGCACTAGACCGCGAAAAGTGGAAGGAGGGAAGCCCTGCAGTGGGGCAATATAGGATTATAATAATAAGTGCGAGTGGGACTCATCCACGGAGGGTTTCGTACAAATTCACTTGTTATGTGCGTTAATTAAATCATAAAAATATTATTCGTTTTTTTTTATGATTGAGTTACAAATGTATGTAATGTTTCCCTGTGCTTGTAGTATAAGACGATATTGCCAAATTTCATACTTCTTGGTCAACGGGAAGTACCCTATACCTATATTTTGATTCTCTTGAGAGTGTCTAAATATACGTTTTATGCGGCATAAACGGCCATATCTTTTTTTACGTTAACTTAGAAGTTTAATTTTTCACAGCTTGAAGGGTTTGTTGATCTGAATAGTTATATGGTTTCAATAGGGGATAATCCTATTTTTTTTTCTTTGTCCGTCGGGTAGTTTATTGAAAAGTATTGGACACGTATTTTTTATTTTTTCACGTGGTCATAAAATTACGGAGATATATTGAGTTGAAATGGCGCATGACGTCACATGTAGGTAAGTTTTATACCCACTTGTGACGTAGTAAGCCCCCACTCTCCAACTTTAATGAGTTCTAACTAAGTAATTTTTTGATATTTTGATAAAACAAAAAATACGTGTCTAATATTTTTGTATTACCTGTCTGACGGACAAAATAGAATGTCGTTTTCTTTACCCAGTCCGATCCCCTATTTCAACTCGATACCTCCACGAGTTCCCGAGATAAAACGTCTTGACAGACAGACGGACAACAAAGTGATACTATAAGGGTTCCGTTTTTTCCCTTTGAGGTACGGAACCCGAAAAACTACCTTTTTACAATTTACAATATTGGTTGAGATAGGTAAATAAAATCAGGTTTTTAAATAAGGACTAAGCAAAACGCGTAAGTAAGGATCATAACAGGTTAAAATATTGGTAAACGCTGATCGTTAATTCATCCTCTTCTATGGTAATAGAGAAAAACAAGTACAAATATATTATTTACTTGGGGTAGGATGAATTTCAAGGTAACGTTAAACCTGCCCCACCCGAGGCACCCCCTGTTACTTATAATTAGTGATTATGTAATTTGAGGAACAATTAACCTAAAAACACGGACGACCCTCGAATCGTGCAAAAAAAAAAAACAATCTCTAATAATCACTACTGGCAGAAAAATAATGATGTTATATTGTTTTAGGAATAGGTTCAAGTTTATTATAATGTAAAATGTACTATCGTAAGAATATTTTAATTTTTTTTGGTAGATGAGAACCAGACTCTTCTTCTAATGCTTGACTAATCAATACAATTGAACAAGTACACGGACTTGATATTCTGTACGTAGGTACTGCGATTCCAAACACCCGGTACACACTGGACCGCTAGTATTCGGCAATACAGAGTCTAGCTACCTAATCTAACTAGTCTAGCTAATCATCATTAGCCTATAATGTTCCCACTGCTGGGACACAGGCCTCCTCTCCTATGAGAGGGAGTGGGCTGTAATCCACCACGCGGGCCCAGTGCGGGTTGGTAGATGTCACATGTCTTCGAATTTTTGGTTCTAGGACATGCCGGTTTCCTCACGATGTTTTCCTTCACCGTTTTTGAGAGCAGCGATGATGAAATAAATTACACAAAGTAATGCGCCTGGCTGGGTTCGAACCCACGGCTTACTGCTCGTAAGTCGGGGCTGCCACCACTCGGCCACCGCCGCTCTCCCTCTATCGTAATGTGACTGTGTAAATGTATTATTTCTATCTAAATATATAAAACTCAAAGGTGACTGACTGACATAGTGATCTATCAACGCACAGCCCAAACCACTGGACGGATCGGGCTGAAATTTGGCATGCAGGTAGATGTTATGTCGTAGGCATCCGCTAAGAATGGATTTTGATCAATTCTACCCCCATGGGATAAAATAGGGGATGAAAGTTTGTATGAAACTTTGTGAATTTCAAACCGATCGGGCTGAGACTTTGCATGCATAAAGCTGCTATGACGTAGGCATTCCCTATGAAAGGATTTTGATAAATTCCACCCCTAACGGGATAAAATAGGGGATGAAAGATTGTATAAATCTTCTTAGATTTTCGACTGATTGAACTGAAATTAGAGATTGGAGCTATTATGATGAAGACGCCCGCTTATATAGGATTTTGATAAATTCAACCCCCATGGGGATAAAATATGGGATGATGGAGGTTGTAAATGTATTAGTTTGAACCTATCAGTACCTAATGGAACGAATAAATTAAGACTAACAAAATAATTTTTAATTCTAAATGTTGACAATATATTGCGTTAGTAGTATTTTAAAAAGCGCTATCGTTGTGTTTTCAGAGTTACATATACCCGATGATGAGTGGCCGCTGTATCTAGTAGTACATACTATGCCTAAATATTTCTAGCGGATTGTATTTGACGATTTTGGTTGTTCTTTTCTTGGCATATTTTGGATTACATTTGCTTTGTTTCGGTTTAGTAGTTTTGTTTATAGACTGCTTTGTATTTGGCATTTGTTTTGTTTGGTTTAGGGTCAGTTCACACCGAGACGCGACGCGACGCGACGATACTTGAAGAGGCCAGTGATTTCGCGCTGCGTCGCTCTACGCCGCGAGGCGCCGCGCGGCGCAGCGCGGCGCAGCGCTGCTTGGCGCAACGTATTCTGATTTCTACTGAAATCTACCTCACGAGGCCGCTCGACGCAGCGCGACGACGCGCTGCGTCGCTCAACGCCGCGAGGCGTCGCACGGCGCAGCGCTGCGTGGCGCAACGTATTCTGAATTCTCACAACGAAATGTGTATCTTTTCGTGTAGAAAATAAAGTTATATTTTGAATCGCTCTTTAAATGTGTGAAGAAAATCTGAACGTTAATGGAGAAGTTGAAGAATGTACTGTCGTCCCTATTGTTGGTGACGGTGCATGTTTGTTTCGTGCTCTATCTTATTTAATGTACGGAACACAAGATAGAGCGATGGAAGCGCGTTCAGAAATTGTCAGATAGGTATGTGGTTAATGACTGGAGGAAGTTTTCAATTATGACCCACGACAGGAATGGTGATAACTACGTAACACCTGACGAATATTTTGCTGATTTATTATCCGTTGAAGAGTTCTCTCGCCAGGAGACGATCCTGGCTGCAGCATCAAGTCATATCTGTCGTCAAAATGGAGAGAACTAATTTGATATTCAGTTGCAAGATTTGACCAATACATGCTAACAAGGAAAATTAAATCATAAAAAAATAGTTGGTGTATAATAAAAATACACACGTTATCAAACGATCGCAGTAGCACGAGTGCGGATGGAATGGGTCATCGACTGACATGTGTCCGACATCGCTATCTCCTACCTACTGTGGAATCAGGCCCCAGGGGATCTAACCATCTTAGTTGGCGAATTCTGGGCGAAGGAGAGTACAACCCCCCTTTCCAACCGCCCCTGGGTAATACAGTATGTTAGTTTAAACGAGGGACATATTCAAACCCATAATAGTACATGCTAACATGATACTAATAAAAATATAAACAAAAAAAAACACTGATAAATAACAGACAGAACCATACCAAAATTTTGGCAAATGTCACGCAACGTGTATACACCCTCGCGCTAGCGACTTAATACTATCGCAGAACATGTGAGCGGGTCAATGACTCTTAGGTATAATCCATTTTCCCTTCATACTTTTAACTTACCTGGCTTAGGACAGTCCAAAATATCTAGGCACTAAACAAAACATTAAAAATTCTTCTATACAGGGTGTAACGGAAAGGGTATATACATCCTTAAGGGTGTGCTACAGACCATAAAACTGAACAGGTTTCTCATCATAAAAAAATTTTTGCAGCAAAAAAAATATCTGCTGCCCCATACAAAATTGCAAAACCTATTCGACCCAAATGTATAGGCAGCTGATATTTTTTTTTGCTGCAAAATTTTTTTGATGGTCTGTAGCACACCCTTAAGGATGTATATACCCTTTCCGTTACACCCTGTATACGTTATAGGTTTTTTACATATTTGGGACGAGAATCGAATACTGAATACCCTCCCTCAATATGTCCCTCGTTTAACCTAACATACTGTATAACATGCAGAGCTACTGAACACCAGGGTCGTCAATTTCAAAATAGCTTTAAGCAATAATAATAAATATTTTTGTTGCCACCGTACCAAGTACTCATCTGCCTGGCCTCTTACCAACAAAGAAAATCAACTTCTAGTCTAACAGGACGCAGCTGAATACCAGTACTTGACAAGGAGCGGCAGCCTATCTGACCTCCACAACACAACCCGGTTACTGGGTAAGAGTATCCTGCGACATAAGTCATTTATCCATTACAGTTGTTATAAAAAAAATACAAGCGCGCTATGTTATACCAAGGCGTACAAGTATTCATTCGGAGGTCATTGACATCAAAATTGATACCATAATTACATGAATGGAATGCATATAATAATAATTTGAATTTGGCAAAAAAAAAAAAATGAATATCAAAAGTAAATGTAAGTTTACTACGTACGTCAATGTCCGAATAGTGTTTACATAAAAAATTGGAGAAAATAGTAAAATAATACAAAATATCACGTGCAATGTTAAATGGAATTGAAATTAGTACCAATTAAGGTAAAAACAATCATTACATTTTGTCTGTCAAAAATTCCGAATATGCTTTATTCAACAACAAAGATTTAAGGCTTGCCATGTGCTGAAAACATGAATTAATCATTAACCAATTCAGGGCATGCAAAACCGGTTTTTCCCGGGCTCTACTATGGGACCGAAACCGGGTTTCGATGCCCTACCAATAATCGATACATTTGTGAAAAAGTGTCAAATAGAAATTATTTCAGCCAGTAACTCAGGTTTACAGCTCTGATTAGGAGTTTAAAAAAGTGCTTTATTCCGAACACTGTTACGTGTCGGTCACCCTCTCCATGCATCTGCTCCATAAGAAGGGGGGATCGTCATGACAACGCCGTGTGAAAAATTAGTCCCATGCACACCCTTTTGTACTTGTCTATAATTTTTAGTTTTAGGTTTTTTTCCAGATATTCCCAATAAACTACCTGTATGTCTAAATTGAATGACTGAAAACGGGTTAGATATTTCGGATGAGTTGTTGATGGAAACTAAGTTTTAAAGTAAAAAATACATTGTGATAAGGTTAGCAAAACTGCAACTTGTAGGTCTAGTCCACATCTAAAATCAATTTCTGGACCTACAAAAGTATGATATTATTCAAACTCAAACTCAAGGCATTTATTTCAATTAGACCATTACAGGCACTTTTGAAAGTCAAAAAACAAAATAAAACGCGAAGCTACAGTCCCAGTCACAAGACATAATAACTTGTGAAAGTACTGTAGTTGCCCATTCCAAAGCGTAGATCTCTATGGAGAAGAATGGGCAAGAAACTCGATGGACACTCTTTTAAATCAAAATATGTTACAAAATCTTGGTTACATCATTCATGTTAAGAATTACAAATATGTGAGAACGATGTAGAAATACGGGCAAGTTAAGAGCATTCGTGTTAAATACGACATCGCTATGTTCTTCCCCGAACTTCGCATGACACACCATATTTGTTGATACAAAACGCAACAGTATAACTCTGCTAGCAACTCTGTAACTCTGCTACAAAATCCAACACACCAAGCCACTGTCCATATCCAACATCATCCTTTACTCCATGCCATCAACCCCGAGGTATTTGCCGCATCGAGAGGGGGATGTACCCTTATGACGTCAGCTGCCCATCTCGAGTAACGGGCCCAACCGGTTCACACGGACCCTACGGGCTTGCGGACGAGAGGGCAAGGCCAGACCGTTCACTGCGCAAAGATAGAAAGCAAGCCTATGCTGCAATGTTATCGTTGCATCATGTTGCTTTCATATCTTGATATGATGATATTGCAGTGATCTTAACATATTTTGGTGGAATGGAACTTGTGCAAAGAGGAAGCAGTTTTGCTTTTAGGCCATTAGGGGATCGGACTGGGTAAAGAAAACGACATTCTATTTTGTCCGTCAGACAGGTAATACAAAAATATTAGACACGTATTTTTTGTTATATCAAAAATTACTTAGAACTCATTAAAGTTGGTGAGTGGGGGCTTACTACGTCACAAGTAGGTATAAAACTTACCTACATGTGACGTCATGCGCCATTTCAACTCAATATATCTCCGTAATTTTATGACCACGTGAAAAAAGAAAAAATACGAGTCCAATACTTTTCAATAAACTACCCGACGGACAAAGAAAAAAAAATAGGATTATCCCCTATTGCACCAAAAATTACTCAACGTAAAACGCTTAACTTGTTTATAACATTGTTCTGTTTCCACCAAACGTTTGATGTTCACAGGCACAGTGTTTTAAACTAACTAAACGTGTTTAGTGATTTATTGTTTAAGTGAGCCATCATTTAAAGTTAACCAACATACATGCATAAACTAACAACTATTTCCTAAGGGGGTAGGCAGAAAGTTATAGACAGAAAACGCTACCGACGACGTACGGTAAAAGAAGTATGTAGGGATATAATACTTCTTTTGCGTCGTCCACATTTAAACATCTGCTCATACACGCATAGTTAAGTTTTTTACTTCTTGCCTTTCTGAGGGGGCGAGTGCGTCAAAATGGAGGGGAAAATATAAGAAGGGTGCCCTTCCAATCCAACGTGTGGGATGTAACGCTTACTTACGACTTTGTTTTTAATTCAAGTTTATAATGTAAAAGTACACTATGCAAAATACGGAAATGACTTGATTTTTTCTGTTTGTTCTGTTCTGTTACTATTGGGAACTTTGAATTAATATTTTTTGATGTAGCAGTCTGGAATCAAAGTCTACTGGAAAAGGTGTAAATGATAGCATAATGGTTAATGTGGAAGAATGCGCTGATCCCCAGTTACATGGGATACGGGTAAGAAGAGAGGTCTATCAACATACCTATAAAAAAAAGTTTGGTATTGTGTGCTAAATGTACATCTGGTCACTGCTGATAGCATTATGTAAGGACGGAGTCTGGTCTGGCAGTCCTTGAGCTTTTAATAAAATTGAGGAGCAAAGCTCTTAGACAAGGGTAGACTGGCTGGGAGACCGAGGTCACGACACGACCCCTAGCGACGGTCTTATACTAAAACTATTTTAACATCGAAATGGGGGCATGTTAAAACTAGTTACACGTTTCTTGGGTGAAGCATGATAATATTTTAATACTTAGTACTATTACTCACTTAGTAAAATCCTCAGTAGCAGTAACGAAGTCTGGATTTGTGCCCGATTGATGGCAAAAGGCTCGCCCCTTTACATCAGAGTTAAACATAACTGGCGAAATACGGGTATAACTACCACACCTCTGCCTAACCCTTTCGGGGATAACAGGCTTGATGTTATTTAAATGTATTACTTGCTGATGATATTTTAGTAAAGGGGTACTGAGTTGACACATAGAGAAATATGAAATCAAATCAAATCAAATCAAATTCATTTATTTCAAGTAAGCCAATTACAGGCACTTTTGAATAGTCAAACAACAATAAAAATGAAGCTTCAGTCCCAGTCAAAAGACATAATAACTGTGAAAGTACTGTAGTTGCCCATTTCAAAGCGTAGATCTCTATGGAGAAGAATGGCCAAGAAACTCCATGGACACTCTTTTAAATCAGAATCTTGTTACAAAAACCTTGGTTACATCATTCATGTTGAGATGGTACATTATGTGAGAACGATGTAGCAAGACGTGCACGTTAAAAGTGTCCATAGTAAATAAAAAGACAATTAAAAAATAAAATAATTAGTTCGAAATAAGCCGTGGCAACCAAGAGACGACCAGGCACAACTGACAGCGCCCGTTCACGAACATGACGAAAGCGGATATACTGCGTCAACCCCAAATAAACTGACATAAGTGTTGGATAACAATAGTATAATAATAATTATAAGTACAGGTGACGGGTTTATTATCGTTTTAAATTACGACTTAGCACGTAATTTTCCCATAGGATCCCAGATCGAAGCATAATAAGCCATCCTAAAATAAAAATTTAAACAAGAAAAACGAGATTTAAAATTCAATCGATCAACTTTACATAATTCAAAATCTGTCAATTTGTTTAGAAGCGAGGGGACATCCCTACCCCCAGTCATGCAGACGACTAAATTAAAGTTATCCCCCTTTCGTTGTTGCGTTCACCGCACTGGGTTAAAAGTACGTTAAGTTTTCGACAACTAAAATATAATTTGAGCAGTTGGGAATGTTTTGGGTTATTGAATTTATAACCGACCATGTTGTTAGAATGACCATTTCTACGGATATTAAGTGACAGGTAAACAAACCAACAGTCGGTTTTACAACGCTGGACTAAGGAACCACGATTTCGAATTCCAACAGTGAAGTAATTTTATGGAATTTACTTAGGTGTGATTTGTTATAGTCGCATTACCTAGGTAGTACCAAAACATACAAACATATATTTTCACCTTTCATTTTTTAATCCATTTAGGACTACGACGTATAAAAAGGTCAAAAATCCTAACTAATATGTATTAATACTATAAATTATATAAAACATTGTAAATGCGAGAGTAACTTTGTTTGTTACCTCTTCACACCTGTACCACTGAACCGATCATACTAAAATTAAGCATATATTGTCAGGTGTACAGAAACTGGCATATTATAAACATTTCATCCCGAAAAAAAAAAAGTTCTTATGATAATAGATGGCGCCACGTGTCCGAGCCGGTCAAACCGCGGGCAAAAGATAGTCTGATATAAGACTACGAGACAATTTAACTTGTGTAGAAGAGGAACAAGGATCATGCTCGACCGGACCTACGAGTTCATCACACACACATACTTCTTGTATTCGTGGGTCACTACGAATCTACTTCATTGAAAATTCCTTTTCATTATTTGTTAGTCCCAAAAGTAAGCTCATCCTTTCGGAGCCGTGAAACTTTAAGCAAACCCTTTTGAACATTTATTCAGAAATACCCGAGACCCATAAAAACCAATACAAAGGGGAGGGGCACCCTTTTAGCTCGCCCAAAATAAAAAGATATCGCAAAAAATGGAGGGGCTGGGGTTGCTCCCTAGTGACTCAAAATGGAAGACGAAAAAAAAACTATAATATTCTTTTAGCTATGCTCTTGTGGGAATGGGTTTTATAAATTGTAAATATAATGGTATTTAGACTTGTTTTGCGTGTACTTTCTTCTTTTCGTGAGGTTATTGTTAACCTGGTGTCAGAGTTTTAATGAGCCTCTGACTTGGCTTTACCTGCCGTCGTGAAATATCTCTCAGGCATGCACGTACTAAAACGAGTTTATACTACACTTCTATTTTAAAGCGCTGTGCATGTATGATCAGATACATGAACGTGGGCGAAGCAGAAGTGGTAAGTAAGGATCGAAGCAAGTGGCTCTCTGTAGTTTCTGACTGACCTTCATGTGAAAAAGGCGTGACTGTATGTATATGTTGGTATATTCTAAAAGGTTCCTTAACATAGCCTTGAAAAACATTAGGCCTCGAGAGAGCGAAGAGGATAGAGATGAAATATACCAAATGTTATCACCCTCCCATACTGAGAAGCAACAATGAAATAAGAATCAAAACACGTTTTAAATAAAGTCAGTTTTCCTCTACTCTATTCTTAGTAAGAAAGGTTTTTTTCGTTTATGGCTAACATCTGAGTCAGACCTACCTGCGCTAAGAGTAAAAACTTTTTGGATTGAATGGTCCCCGTTGAGTCATCGAAGAAGAGATCTTCGTTATAAAAAAAAGTATATTATAAAGTTAACGCCGGATCATAAATGGAGGGGCGTTAGCCTTCTACCCCTCGTTTTAAAAATAGAACAGAATGTATGGTTTGTCGCGCAGCCTGCTACTGAATCGTTCTGGCTAGATATATAATATTATACTAATTTAATGATTAGACTTGGAATAATGAATGTCGATCCGCGTCATCTATTGAGGTCCAAATTGTTAAAAAAAAAAGCATAGCACAGCTTCGTATAAAATAAAGTACCTCAACGCCATAAAATTCAGTATTTGTGGTATGGTACTCATTACTTTAATGGAATATTCTGAAACTTGATACCTATTTACGGCTTGCCAACGATTCGTGGGGGTGTAACAACACCCCTAGCCGCGACCTTGGCTTTGGCACTTCGGGCACGCGTTCAAATATTTTATAAATAATAAACGGCCTTACTCTGCCTTACTGGAATGACAACCTTTCGATCCATGACAAAATAACGTACAGTCAAGGGCAAACATGTCATACACTTAGCTAAGTTGCAAATGTAATTCTATCGAAAAGTTTTGGCCCGTGTTTTCAAATATTATTCTCACCATAATTGTATCTTTGTGTTTAATATCTCACGATGTCAATAGATAGTTGAGCTGACAACAACTTTTGAATATTTGTTACATAATATTTATATTCTGTACTATTATGTATTTTATGCTTGAGTGTACATTTTTATTCCCAGCCAGCTTAGTAAAACCGTTTGAAAAGCAACCCTCCCCTTTTTTTCTAAAATAAAATTACACACGTGCAAGACTATCGAAAGAAGGGTCGACAGAGCGTCAGGGAAAGGCTGAGTGTAACCTTGGGGCTTTTACTTAGACACTCGCAGAACATGTTTATAGAAAATGCATGCGGGTAACGGTTGTAAGTTGTAATGTAGATGATAGCTGATTAAATGCCAAAATAACTTTTGGGGATATCTATAAAAATACCAATATTAGTTACCTATATAGAAGCGAAAATAACTCTGCCAGTCTCTCGCCCGTAACGACTGAAGAGTTTTGAAGAAATTTAGGTTTACCTATAGGTAAAGAAGACCTGGGAACACAGGATACTTTTATTCCGGTAGCAGGGATAATTTTCAATATTTACGCAGGCAAAGCTGCGTGTAAAAGCTAGTGTTACGAGTACATCATATTGTGTGTTGAACAGTGCTACAGGGACCGTGGCACTCTAAAAGTACAGGTAAACCCCGTTATGAATTTGTCATACTGACCACACGTCAATAAAACCTTTTTTTCTTTAGCCAGCCTTATCTCTATCTACCCTTATAATTCCTGTTCCAAACTGAATAAACTCCCCCCTCTAATTCGAACTCGTTGTGAATTTGAGATAGTGACCACACGGGAAATAACGTCAAGAAACCCTTTTCTCTTCAACCAGTATTATCTTTCACTGCCTGCTCCAGGTTACTGCCTGAGCGTCCCCCCTAATTCAGGCGGGGATACTGCCGTAATCGCTACCTTCGGCAAACGGGTTGGCACACTACAGTATTATTAGCCATGGTAGGTAGTAGGTACCTACTATGTTATCCATACATCGGATGTAGCCCCCCCCCCCCACCCGCTCCTTCCGAAGGGACGTAATTGAAGGACGGTTCGCCGATAAGGTACTTATTTATATGTTGCTGATGACAGTTGGAGTTTTGCGCGTTTACCTTACTTGTATGGGAATATGTTTTTGTTTGTAATATAACATCACGCCTGTATACTGGGAAGAGATGATAAGTAAGTTCTGTGCACTAGTTTGTATTGAAAGGAGGTTAATCTACTTAATAAAGAATTTAAATTCATTCACTGTAGACCACGGGCAACCTAAACCCCTCCTGGGACTAGAAGTTAAAAATTGAGCACAAAAGTTTATACAACGAAGGCGAGCATTAAGGAAGGATTTTAGAAAATTCATAAAATGCATAATAATTAGAGGGTTAAAGCTTGTATGGAAGCTTCTTCATCCTTGCCGAGGAGAAATCCCACCGGGTGACTTACTTCTGAATCTTGAGCTAAATAAAATTAGAGCTTACCTTTCCCACACATGGTGCAAATATGGTCCTTCTTCATATGCGTCCAGCTGTGTATTTTGAGGTATTCTTTCTTCTTGAACGTCTTGGAGCATACGAGGCACACGTATGGCTTGTCTGCCGACCCATTAGTCTTTTCTGAAATGTTGTACTTCGTTTCTAGTGCCTACAAAAAGAACGTCTATTTGTATTTAATCTAAAATCGAAAAGTTTTGGATGATTTAGCTCAAAGTTAGTATCTAGAGTTCTGGATCCTTTGGAGGTAGGATTAGTTTGAATAAGTCTTTACATACCGGTTGAAAATCACATTAAAACATTGTTTAACCATACTGAGATCTGAGCGTCAGCTGTTCCAGAAGCCCCACTTCTGGAACAGCTGACGCTCGGATCTCAACCAAAATTACAGTATGTCGTTGTATAAAAAAGTAACTTTATATCGTGTGGCAAACCTTACATAAGAATATAATTTTTTTCACTTTCAACCAGAAAAAAAGTCAGCTACATGTGAGGGGAGGCAATATAATAATAATTTTAGTGAGGAAGGGTCAGACTAAAGCTAAATTCGAAACTATACAGGGTGGAAGTGACAACGACGCTAAAACGGTTACCATAAAAAAAAAAACAGTTGTTCCATACATTTTGAACATATAGGTCTTGCAAAGCTTATTAATGATTAGGCTAATTTTGTGAGTATACCTAACTAAGAGTCACTCTAAGCCGACGCGTTTCATCTTTTTTTTTAATCAACGCATCTGGTTTATCCTGCTTCATCGGTCAACGGTGAGCACAGATGTTCCGAGCCGACCTAAACTGAGCAAAACAAGGCAAGCCCGCCCTGTAGGGGATTTAAGCCGAACCCGGGGAAGGGCGTTGCTGGGAGTCGTATATAGGATTTAAAGCAACTTATATGCTCGTTTGAACTAAACCTAGGCTTCGCATTCATATACATACGTTAGTTAGGTGTTTTCTCATCCTTATTTGTTGAGCACGAAGTTAAGAAAGGCCTATGTCGTGAAAATAACATCGACTCTTGTGTCTTAACTAAAATCTCTTAACCAAGCAAACTCTTAAGCAAGCATATTTGGATTCGGTACAAAAAGGAGTTTTTATAGTAACGCCAATTTCATCAGTCTGTCGGTTTGTCAGTCTTTCTGTGTCTTTCTATGCTTTTAAACAATTTTTTAAACTGACATGGTCACTAACACTATCCATAACACTTGTAACGGGATATTTACCATGTTTATTATTTGTTTTGAGTTCCCGATATTTCAGCGCTGTTGCAATCGCCACGATAAACTGCAGTTATTGCGGGTGGGTGTTTATGAGCAGAAAAATCGGCCTACCCCCTTTCTTGTTCGTTTTTAGCGCTCCGTACCACTAGCACTGTCATTCACAACTCGATTCTGTTCCCGACACACGAAATTCACTGTGCCCACTCGCTAACTTTTTACGGCACTTTTTCGGTGTTTGTTTACACAGTTAAACCACTGGATTCCAGGCTCTTCGCAGTTAAAACCCGTCCTGCCAGTTGTAGTTCGTATATTTGGTAATTTCGATAGCTTTTCTTACCAGTCTTGGTATTTAGAGGCGTTCTGTCATCCAGTGGTTCGATCCTGATTCAAAGAGATGTTGAGCTATGGCCAATTTTTGGGTGTCATTATTTTTCACCTCTCTTTTCTGATGTGTTCATGCTAAATATCCCGTTACAAGTGTTATTGATAGTGCTCGGTAACAGTGAAGTAAAGACGACATTTGCCATGATTATAGACAATCATAACGCCTACGCTTGAATTCAAATATTAAAAAATAATAAAAATAAAAACCAGCACCTTATTGACATGTTTGTAAAATGGGGGTGATTTGTTTCTTATTTTACCCCTCGTAAGGCATTTCGACGAGTCGAGGTAGTATTCGATTTTTGCGATCCATTTTATACCGTATAATTCATATCTTGCAGTTGTTCAATCACTAAGTTCACTAATCATTCAAATTAAATTCAGCCGTCGCACTTACATGCAACTATATTTATTTTATTACGTTAGAGAAGATTCCAAAAATCATACCGCATCGAAAGCTATGGGAGCTTTCGATGCGGTATGAAATCATCATAGCTAAGTATAAAGACGACTCGGGAGGCGGGTAGCGCGCACATGAACGAATTATTGTTCAACCCTAGATGTTCACTTAATGAATCAGGTTTCCGATACAGAAAAATCTGTGCAGGTCGGTACTTTAACTTGCATAAGATAACATAGAAATTAATACCTGCACCAATCGGTACCGGAAATCTGCTTCTTTATGAAAACACCCATATGCTGGGTGCTTAGCACCGACAGTATTAACTGTCATTATGATTTTCAGCCATTAGTACACCACCGACACAGGCGTTGGTATGACTCATCGAGACATTGAAGGGGTCCATCACGCAAGTCAGACGACGACGCTCTACAAGGCCGAACTTTTTCTATAATTCGACGTGGTATTCTGCCGTGTGCAGCGTGTGCTTCAAGTTGGCGTTTATAAAAAAAAAATCGGGTCGGCCTGATACAGCAAAGGCAGGCGGCAAAATATGTACATTTACATTCAATTTTGCCGCCTAACCTGTGCAGAAGCTTGAACATGTGCACACAACTGAATGGCGTGCAATTGGAGAGGCCAGTATCCAGCAGTGTATTGCTGTAGGTTGATGATGACAGACATTGCATATCTACATGTGTTTTATGTGTCCTCCTGAAGTTCTTACCTCCATCTCTTCATCCTGATCCTCATTTACAACTGGTCTGCTATACTCATCAATAATCTCCTGCTTGATGTCCACCATATGGTCGTTCCCCATGTCCATATAGCCCCGATCATCCACGATGTCCACATTCTCTATGAACACTTTCGTGTGGGTTTGCAGGTGCTTCTGTAAGTGGTCCTTGCGGTAGAATTCTAAAATAAACATTTTATGATGTGATTTACTGCACGTATGATGCACTCTGCTTGGTGCTATTCAATATTTTAGTTTAAATCGCGTGCCGCTCTATTGCTTGTTACGTACGTTCTATGACAAATTTCAAAGTTTTATCTTCGTTTTTATTTTTTTAGGTAACGAAGCATTTTTTAAACCGTGACTTTTTCCAACTTTTTGAGTACCTAATTAAATCTTAAAAATCATTAAAATAATAAAAAAAAAAACCGGTTTTGATTGAATTTAAATCATAACATTCATAACACATGATCATGTTTCGTTACGACTCTTTAAAAATTATAACTTACAAAAAAAAAACGTTTCCCACACACAGGTAGTATGTCAATTTAATTGTAAAACATGAAGAGCAGGGGAGAAAGATAAAATCGTTATTATTATTACACGCACCCTTTGTTTGACCTTCACCCCTTTACTTGTTCTTTGAACTGAAATTCTAACAGAACCACTTTTGTATTGTAACTTCAAGATTGACCTAACTTTACTTAAGTTAGCTGTCCTTTTAGCTTTAGCTTGATTTCTTGATAAAATTATGCCCCATTTCTTTATGCCATACCTAAAAACGCTTGTGTTTGCTTGTAACTTTGCAACTGATTGCTGCACTATTTATTTTGCATCTTACAATTGGCATAAAATAATAAAACTATCTTTCTACTCAGATATACGTTTCTGGCATATCAGGACATTACCTGAGTTAACAATAATCCAAGACATTTTTAAATATATTTTATGTATTATACAAATGGTTTTTAAAACTGAGAAATGGTTGTAGTATCTTAGGGTTTCTTCTTATGTGTTAAACCAACAAGTTAAGTTATAACCAAAAGCAAACAGACCCCATCAACCCATGTTAACTTGATACATTTATTTTTGCATCGCATATTTTCCCGTTTTATTTTTATCATGTCTTTTGAAAACAAATATTTGTCTGACCGATAGACCTAGAAATTCATACTTTTTTATAAATACGAAACTAACAGTCTATCTCACTCCTTTACACACCTTATGGGCTTGACCACAAATATAGATATACTTAAATAATGCAAGAGCACCTACTTTGCATGTTACAACTCAAGAACCTAATTCTAGACACACAAAATAAATGTGGTCTATTTCGTATAGTAACTAAATAGACATTATAGTAGGTAGTAAAACAATAGCCAGTTTGGTTTTCAAACGGATTGTGATAATAGGAATCCAATTTTTTTTTCTTTGTTCTTCGGGTAGTTTATTGAAAAGTATTGGACACGTATTTTTTCTTTTTTCACGTGGTCATTAAATTACGGAGATATATTGAGTTGAAATGGCGTATGACGTCACATGTAGGTAAGTTTTATATCTACTTGAGACGTAGTGAGCCCCCACTCTCCAACTTCAATGAGTTTTAACTAAGTAATTTTTTGATATTTTGATAAAACAAAAAATATGTGACTAATATTTTTGTATTACCTGTCTGACGGACAAAATAGAATGTCGTTTTCTTTACCCAGTCCGCACCCCTATTGCGTTATCTAGGTATATCTGTGAGCTTGCTACAGATCTTAGTTTAGAACGTAAAATACTTTTAATAATAGAGGGTTGTATTCTGACCACAATGGCGTTTGAAGCCATGGGTAAAGCCAGTGAACTATTATATCACGTGGATCCAAAACTTTCTGGCCTACATATTAGATTTATCAGAGAACCAAAAATATTGTTGATGAATTACTGAAGTTTACTCTCATTACCCACAGTAAAAAATTAATATATTTTTTTTTGGATAATAATCTTTCATTTATAGTGGAAGCCAGTAACCTTTGGACCTTACCATGTATATTTCACACTTACTTTTATCACACACAGGACAGCTCTCACTCTTATCCCCGCTATGTATGGACCGGTGAATGTTCAGGTGCTCCTTCCTCTTGAAGGCCTTCCCACAGTCAGGGCAGACATGAGGCCTCACTTCCTGATGTTCCATGGTATGCCTGTCTAGGTGTTCCTTGCGTTTTAGCCTATTGAAGGGAAGTGGTGTGAGATTTGAGTGGGTATATGGTAGTGAGTATGAAGTTTTTTTTGGGATTAAATGTATGCTATAATGAAAAAAATGTTTGATATTCTTGAACTAGATCTAAAGTAGGGAAATATAATTAAATTAGTTAGTGTTTGTTATGTTTAAGAAATAATAGAGTTTACTCTTATTTAAATATAGGATTTATAATAAAATTAAATGAATGTTTTAGTTTGGTATCATTTTTCAAGGTCTTGAAAAGCTCCTTTCTAACAGAAAAGGAGCTTTACTTTCTGCTAATATTAGTACTTAAAGACACATAATACTCTGCTATTTTGTTCACCTTTGAACTTTTTTAGTTGCTTCAAGTTTAAATAATCCATACTAATATTATAAATGCGAATGTCACTCTGTTTGTTTGTTTGTTCGTTTGTTTGTATGTTTGTTTGTTTGTTACCTTTTCACGACTAAACGGCTGATCGGATCTTAATGAAATTTGGCAAGGAGATAGATTTTAACCTGGGGAAGGACATAGGCTATAATATATCATCACGCTACGACCAATAGGAGCGGAGCAGCAATGAAAAATGTTGCGAAAACGGGGGAAATTTTACGCAGACGAAGTTGCGCGGGACAGCTAGTAATAAATAAATAAAACATACCCAGTGCCACATATTCCACAGAGGTACCTATAAGCATTGTTATGGACCAGCAGATGCCTCTCAAGCTCCTCCTTACTATAATAACAAGCAGAGCACTCCACACAGGAGAACTGCACCACTCCATTTGGCTTCTTCACTATCAAAGCCAATTTGTTCTTGGCTAACATACTCCTTTTAATAGCCAGCTCCAAGTTTGGTACTGGCTCTGGAAGAGTGTTTTTGGTTTAGTGTTAGTTTACTTTAAAAAAGTATATTTGAATATTTAAAAATAGAATACCATACCATTATTGCTGTCCATGTTCTTCACACTATACTTTCACCTGAAAATTAAAACTTGTAAGCCCAGATATTTTTTGTTCAGATTAGAAACTTCTAACGTCGTTAGAGACAAGTTTCCCACACGCGCACAACCGTTAGAAAGGGCAAGGGCCAAAAAAACTGAACTTGAATTTGTGATCCCTTCCCCTTCCAACGGATATCGCCCAAGGCCCAAAAGCTCCCCTCTGCTTAGGGGTGACTACCCTTTGTCTACCCAAACTTCCCCTAAAGAGGGGAGGGAACCCCACTCCGTGCTCGACCCGATAGGAGGGGTGGATTTACCTTTCCCAAGCTCGGCATTGATTCAAAATCATCTACCTGAGTCCCAAACCGGATTCAAAAACATCGAACTAATATTAATTCTGCACCAATCATACCCAGTTGTAACCATTCAATATTATTTTTCGTATACGCGCGCGAAAAAGTTCTGTAACTTACACAAAGCAACATGTTTTTATTGACAACACAATAAACTTACAGTTTTGTCATGTACCAAGTCACAAAAGTTTAAATGCTTCGATATAAACACACAGCACAAATTAAATTTTACACAACTTACTGCGAAAATAAATACGAAAAATAAAAACACCCGAAAAAATATGAACAGACGCGCACCCCCGTACAAACCGTTTTGAAAGTGACTGATAGTGTTGCCTGCTCTCATGCCTGGTTAGAAAACTGCTAAAATTGATAAAAGTCGTATTTTGAGGGAAAAAATTGTTTTAGGTAATAATAAAACTTAACTAAAAGAATGACCGGTTAGAAAGGTTAGTTTAATATAGAGGTTTTGCATCCTCGTCAAATTCAAGGAGGTAACTATGCTAATGATTCTCGTCCCAAATCAATAATAAAATGGGTAGGTAATTTTTCTTTTTTTTTCTTTCTTATGGAATTCGGTAAGTGTGAACCACCGGTGTTTTAAACGCGGCCCGTCTGGTTCTTGCCCTATAACCTCGCTTACACACATACGAAACAATCTCAAACGTTTTTTCGATAATTTCTTATTCCCTAAACCATGCGTTATTCTGAAATACTGACAAACATAAACAACCAAAAAAATCAGCGTTTATTAATAATTAACTAGGTACCGCAATTTTAATTGATTATTTATGTCTTTTGGGACAACCTCCTGAATTTTGACGAGGATACAAAACAACACCTTGTATACCGCATTCGTAGTTCAACATGATTTTTCATGTTGAACTACGAATGCGGTTGTTCCATCTAATATTTTGGTATTCAGTTTATATCTTGTTAGACTAAAACCATTATAATGGTTTTGAATAGGTTAAGAAATTGATCATGGTGATGCTGAAATTCTTTTGTTTTCTTTATTGTATCTTAAAGTTATCGATCAATGATTAATATATTTTGTAGAATGTAGATATATTAGTAATCAGTGTATGTTGGCAACACACTGGTAAAAATGTTGTTTCTCAAAATAGTCTATGGTAAAGAAATGTGAGAAATAGAATACATAGCCATACTCATGATTTCAGATTTTTAAGACCTTATTAATGCTTCAATATAAGAAGCAATGTGGAATGTTTTGATAAATTGAAAACAGGTATACGTAGCGATTTCTAGACAAACACGAAAACGTCAACTGTCAGTCAAGTGTCAAACAAAGTCCAATGTCCATTCATCCATCATCCATGACATCCATCCATCATTTAAACTTGAATTAAATTCTCATCGTATCATAATTCACTCCGAAAAATACCTAAAAAGTAAAATGTCTCACGATAAAAAACTGGTTAATTTGGCGATTAAGCTGTTCTCAATAGATGCTGTCAAGTTTGGAGAATTTACAACGAAGAGCGGCATTAAAACACCTGTTTATTTTGATTTGAGGGTTATAGTCAGTTACCCCGATGTTATGGTATGTGTTTCTAATTGATTAAGTAATGTTCTTCGATTATTAAATGCACATGAACATTCTACGTTGAAATATCGTGGATTTTCATTTTTTTTTTTTTAATTCTCTTTCATATTTTTACTTTTACTCACGTGTCATATTCGGTCTGTTCCAAGTTAGTTTCGTAGTCGAAGAACTACAGAAATGAACACATGAGTGAAACTAAACTAAACAGACCCGCAAATATCTGAATTATCTTGCTTTGAAGGTCATAAACAGCAAAGAATTAGTAAGTTCTTGGATTTTTTCATTGAAAGGGCTGGCCATGTATTTTCATCTTTTTGTAGGAATCAATATCAAACCTGCTACTGGAAATTGCTATGAAAGATTTAAAATATGATCACCTCTGTGGTGTTCCATATACCGCCTTGCCCATCGCTACAATACTTAGCATACTAACCAAGAAGTCTATGCTAATGAGAAGAAAAGAAACTAAAGCTTATGGTACTAAGAAATCTATTGAAGGCCACTATAAGGCTGATCAGACATGCCTCATAGTTGAAGATGTTGTTACATCTGGCTCAAGTGTCCTCGAAACTGTAAGAGATCTACGCAAAGAAGGTTTGATAGTCACAGACGCAGTCATTATATTAGACCGAGAGCAGGGAGGCAGCAAAAATCTGGAAGTAGAGGATGTACAAATCAAATCTCTGTTTACCATGTCTTCTCTGATTGATATTTTGGTGAAGAATGGGAAGATCACTGAAGAAACGATGGTGAAAGTCAAAAATTATCTAAAGGAGACACAAGCACCTGCTATTGGTCAGTATGAATAAATATATTTAAACTCGTAAAAAAAATTAAATAGAATATTAATTTATTTTGTATGTGGGGAACAAATAAATGAAACTATCAATCGGTGGGGTTCAAAGCTTCCTGTCTGATTATTAAATGAGTGTTGCCTGTTAGCATATGAGGAGCTCGTGGCTAAACAATAAGAGCCACACGGATTGATCTTTAAGGTTAAGCCGTGCTTGCCGAGGTTGGTCCGTAGATGGGTTACCATAATTACATACTGAGTTTCCTCCGTGCCTAGGAAAGCATGTTAAGCCATTGGTCCTGGCTGTCATTTGTCAGGAGCCAAAAGTCTGACATCCAGTGTTACCATGGGGTATTGTATTACCCAGTACTAACTGGATTGTGGAATGTGGAGGTCAGATAGGGAGTCGCTTCATGTGAAATACTAAAGACTGGAAACCGACCCCAAGATAGTTTGGTAGAAGGCTAGGCAGATGGCGTTGCCTGTTGGCATATATGTTTTAACTTATATTGACTATATTTTTCAGATAAACCACTGGACCGAATCTTGCTAACCTATGAAAAGCGTGCAGAATTAGCCAAGAATGGTATAGCAAAACAACTGTTTGGCATAATGGCAACCAAGAAAACCAACTTGTGTATTTCTGTGGATTTGACATCTACTACAAAGATTCTAGATCTGCTAGAAAAAGTTGGGGAACATGTCTGTTTAGTGAAGACTCATGCAGACATTATTGAAGACTACAGTAATGATTTCATTACCAGACTTAAACAACTGGCTGACAGATTTAACTTTTTAATACTAGAGGACAGGAAGTATGCTGATATTGGGCATACAGTCTCCTTGCAGTATTTAAAAGGGTTGTACAAGGTAGGAGAGTGGGCGGATTGTGTGACTGCCCATTCTTTGCCTGGTGAGGGTATACTCAAAGCCCTGAACTCACCAAATGGTGTCAATAGAGGAGTATTCTTACTGGCTGAAATGAGCAGTGAGGTAAGATTTCTTTCAAAGATATACATGGTGTAACAAAATAAACATAAGACATCTTGCGTGGCGAGTCTTGCCGTAAACAATGACACTGAACAACTATTGTTGTATGACTTGAATTTTTAGAAATATCAAATATATCATATTTTTTAAAGTTTTATCGTAAGCGTTGATCAACTGATTGTGTCAGTTCCTATACAAAATCCATTTATTTTTAGCAAATTTTAAGTTGTCCAGTTACATGGTCCGAGAGACCACACCAGAGCTCTTGCGTTTATTATGTTATATACCCCTTGTAAAATTATTTAATTAGCACTACCAATAGACTTCAGGACATCATCACCTGTCCTTTTCCCTACTATTTTGGGGTTATCAGGAAACAGCAGAATTGATTGTCATTTGCATGGCACAACTGCTTGTCTGACAATGCACTCACTAGGCAACACAATACCCCTTGGCAAGTCTGTTTGTCAGACTCTCAGGCTTCTGACCAAAATACTTCAAAACAAAATTTAAATTAATTTATTTTTGTCTTTTTTAGGGAAACCTAATATCACCAGACTACAAAGAAGCAACAGTGTCTATGGCTTCTAAATACCCAGAATTAATCACTGGGTTTGTCTGCCAGAATAAAGACACTTTCAAAGACCCAGGTCTCATACAGCTGACTCCAGGAGTGCAGCTGGAGAGCAGCAAAGATGACTTGGGCCAGGTCTACAATACTCCAGAGAAGGTTATCTTGGAGAAAGGTGCAGATGTTATAGTTGTTGGGAGAGGCATTGTGGCGGCTAAAAGCCCTGAAGCCCAAGCAGTTATTTATAAGGATACTCTATGGAAATGTTACATGAAGAGAGTTTCTGGGAAACTGGAGTAGCAAAATTATATCATTTTTATCTTTATGAGCTACTCATAAAGTTCTTCGGTAGATTTATATTTTGTTATTCCACAAACAAGTTTTATATGTAAGTTTGTGCATATTGCATGTTACTATAAATAAGTGGAAGTCCCATAGACTTGAATACTCCTGTTGACATTAAGCATTTTTATACAAAGACCAATAACTGTTGTGATAGCATAACATAGGTAGTATTATAAAATAATATTTTGGTGCTAATACCCTGTGCCTTAACATTCCTAGGTGTTTTTACACCAATAAAACTCTATATTTTAAATATAAGCTATATAAAAAGGTATTCATGTTATGATCGAATAAATAGTGTTTATCTTCAATACTTAGTGATTATTTTCCTAGACCTTTGCGATCCGTAATGCTCCATTGACGTGAAAACACCTTGAGGAAACTGGGTCCCGAAATCGCTAACTCACGCTGGACAAGTTTAAGCGATTGTTATGTTACTGTTTGAGAGGAATCTGCTCTGCAGAGTAGTACTGCTGGGATATAGGGCAAATAGGCTCCTCTCTTGAACAATATTCTACCCAGCCTAGCACGGTTTGGTGGATGTTTTAAACAAATGCTGATTTCCTCAATAAGTTTTGAGAGCAGCGATGATGAAATGAAGCGCTCAGCCAAGTTTTTATTACCTACCCTAGTCTTTTTAGAACCCAACGATCTGGCAGTGATATCAGGGAGTCGAACCCTGGAGCTCATGCTTTGTAGAGGCGCTTGCGACATCTGAATAAGAGATAATGCCTTGACTGTCTTGTTGGTCACAAGGCATTTTATTGGCATCTGCTGGCTGCTAGTAGCAGCCCACTACTATTTTTAGCATTAATGAGAACACACATTATTGATTTATGAACGATACCATTTTTATTTATTGTAGTTGGCATCCCTACACGAAACTGTCATCTATCAAGTTGTCAATATCAAAGAAACGTCAAAATTGATAATGATGACTGCAGTTTTGTACGCAACAAAACAAAACAAAACATCGACATTATTAATATAGAAATGGATAATATAGTTAAGGAATTAGGTATAAGTAACAAAAATATATTCCCCACGGCGTCTCCTGGCCTTTACACTGTCGTCGTCCACACGAGTTGGTTGAAAAAATGGATAAAAAACCTCGAAGTGGACACCTCACTGAACAATGTAGATTTTAACTTGCAACCTGGTGAAAGTGTACCTTATCCGTGGCGAAAAATATTTATAAGGGTATGTATCTATTCAGCAATACAATGACATTAGATTTTATAAGCTACACATGCGTATCTAATAAAAAAACCCTTTTATATAGGTATTGAGTAAAAAAGTGTCCAAGGTTCTTCCACTGCCTCGATACAAGCTCAATGAAAACACCAACGAGACGCCCCTGACGTTCTCTCAATTACTGCAATATGTGTCACAAAGCAACCAAAGAACATTGTGGAAAGAATCTTACAAGAAGTACTGTCAAAATAATGATAGCAGCAAGGAAAGTACCATAGTGAATCTTTTAGAACATGATCAGCTGATGTCTGAAGTAGTGCTTCGCTTGTATGGATGTAATATAATTAGGGTAAAGTGTGATGGAGCTGGGCATATAGAGTACAAAGAGATAATACCTAATAAACATGTTCTAAAAATGTATGAAACACACGGGAACCTCCTAGCAGCTATGTTCACTATAGAATCAGACAATAATTTCTACATTATATACAGAGGACAGTATGAAAACACTCTTCTAGATTGCCTGAACTTCAGTCCTAACCTAATAGATTTGAATTACAGTCGAGGCCTGTTTATTGTGTACCAATTGTTGAATTTATCAAAGGCTATGAGTGATAGGGGGTTGAGCATAGGCATGTTAACCCTTCAAGATATTTATTTATCTGAGAATTTGTGGCTGCAAGTGTTGCCAATGATAACAAACAATATCCACTGCTTGGATGCATCCTTGATCATTGAACACAATAGAAGCAAGCAAACCACTCCTGCAATAAGCCAGGGTCCTCCTGGAAAGAGGGGGGAGGAGTGGTGTTGGAGGAAAGAGGCTGTACAGCTGGAAAAGTTGTGTATGCTATGGATCAGAGGCAGGATATCTAACCTGGACTACCTGATACACCTGAACATCTTAGCTGGAAGGTCCACAAATGATCCCCAGGCACATTTCATGGTTCCTTGGGTGACTGATTTTGCTTCCAGATGTGGTAAGTCTTTGTATTTGTTGTAGTTATAAAAGTAGTATGTATGTTTTTGTTTTATAAAAATGTGTTTGTTATGATTCATTTTGTTATCTACTGCACAGATGCTTGGTAATTATCAGTAATATGTGTGTAGTGTAAATACATGTATACACATAGAAAATTACGAAATAAATGAATCTTTTGTGTAGGGTGATTTGGAGGATGTGACAATAACTTAGTTTATCTTCTAGTAATTGACTGTTGGAAGTAATTTCACAGATTTCTGTCACTTACAAAATTGAAAGGAATTATTTCTTTTAATATTGATGAGAACCAAAAAGAAGACAAAAAAGAAACAAATGATAAAATTGATTAATAGGAAATAAACACTTAGGTTAGCTGGGCTGTTTCAGCACTTAGCCTCTTTATTGGGTCATTGTAAAAAGTTGAAGTAAACACTTATCTCAGGTACAAAATAAATAATTCATTGATTGTTATTTATATCATTAAATCAATTGATATCTTTTATCATTGAATCAAATAACCTTGTTACAATTGATGGATTTGAATGAAATAAAAATATAGATATGATAAAAAAGTGATAGTGGAACCAGTTCTCAAAAGGCTTCAATGAATCTGATATAATGAACTCTATTATGTTGGTAGATTCACCTTCTTTTACATGTGACTTAATTTATTTGTGATATGGGTGTACTATTAGGTACACTTCTGCCTAACCCTTTGAGGATGACAGCTGTGATTTTATATTAAATGGGACATGAAATGTTGCACATAAAAAAAAAAGCATTGCTAGCATAAAGCAAAAGTACACCTTACTTTCCATAGGTCTCCTGTAGATGGGAACTTAATTCTAGTTTAGCAAATATTTAACACCATAATAATCCTACATAATATTATAAATGCGAAAGTTTGTGAGGATGTATGGATGCTTCTTACTCTTTCATGAAAAACTACTGAATAAATCTGGATGAAATTTAGCACAGGGATAGATAAATATAACAAAACATGGGCGAAGCCGTGGGCATAAGCTAGCATTAAATAAGCTTCCAAATCAATCCACCATTAATATATTCTTCACATCCCTAGGGAGGAACTGGCGAGACCTAAGTAAGTCGAAATACCGCCTGAACAAGGGAGACAGACAGCTAGATATGACCTATGACGTTAGCAGCTGTACCGATCAGATACCTCATCATGTGTCCGACGCCTTGTCTGATATTACGTGCTACGTTTACTTGGCGCGCAGGTTAGTGCGAATTTGAGATTTATGTCAAGGGAATATCATCATCATCATTTCAGCCGACAGACGTCCACTGCTGTACATAGGCCGCAAATGTTACCACATTGACCTGTCCCGTGCGACTTGTATCGAGCGGATCCCCGCAACCTTCACCAGGTCATCGGTCCACCTAATGGGAGGCCTTCCAACGCAACGTCTATGTCAAGGGAATATGGTTTGTTTTTATTTGCGACGTCAGCAGCTGCACCATGCAGATCTGATCTGACTGCATACAGTTTACGATGCCTTGTCCGATATTACATGCTACGTCTACTTGGTGCTCAGTTTAGTGCGGATTAGAGATGTTTGTCTATGAAAACTCTCGGAAAGCACGTTAAGCAGTTGTATCCGGATGTCTCTTGTAGAACTTTAACTATCCCTAACGGCCTGGTCACGACTTTGGTCTTAGCGGTGCGCGGCGCGGCGAGCGGGGCGGCGAGCGGGGCGGCGTCGGGGAGCGGTGCGTTTTGCACGCCACGTACCTTCAGTAGCGGTTAGTTGCAGCGGCAGCGGTGGACGTATTTAGGTAGTCAAAACGTGCTCAAAATCATGGCGTTATCAAAATTATCCCTTCTCTGTTTAGGAAGCGGTACATTTTTAAAACAAGATATTCTTAATATGAGAAAAGGAGTACACGAACTGAATAAAAATCGGTATTTAAATAGCGAATTTCGTGACCTATACGAGGATTACAGAAAATATCCAGATAAGTTTTATGAGTACAGTTTTGACATCCAAATAGGCGGTCGATTTAAAATTTCAGTAATAAATGCCTCGGTCGGTATGCATTACCGCTACAAAATCGTCTAAACTTTTTTGTTTTAATCTACGCCGCTGAGTACGTCACTCCTACACCGCTGTCCGCGCCGCTCTGTTTCGTGGCGTCGCACTCATTCGCTTGTACTTTTGTTCCTGCCGCTCTCCGCACCGCGCGCCGCTGCCGCGATTCGCTCGGAGAAAACCGCGCGCGTTTTCGCTATGAGCGGCGTCTCGTGGCGTGCTTCAAACATTTTTATACTTTTGATCTTACCTCTCGCCGCCCCGCGCTTAGCTGCCGCTCACAGCGGCAAGGTCATGAACAGGCCGTAAGGCGACACCCTGACCCAGTCGCTTCAGGTGGTCAGAAACCTGAAACTTTGAACAAGCTGTCTTACCAAAGTTGTGATTGTGGACTTTATACAGGCAGTCACATCATGTAAACTAATGGTGCAACCAATTAACCCCAACATAAATTTAGTTGGGAAATTGCTAGGCAAATGATGATGCGTAATAATACCTTCTGTTCTAGAACACCAAAAGAGGTCCTATGCAAACACGTGCGAAACAAGTGGGTTCCTGCGGAGTACCCTGCATCAATACAGCGCATGCAGGAATGGACGCCAGACGAGTGCATACCCGAGTTTTACACGGACCCCACCGTGTTTAAGAGCATACATGAAGATCTGCCGGTACGAGAATATCTAAGTAGTTTAAAAAATAAAATTGCTTACCCATTTTATTATTGATTCGGGTCGAGAATCATAAGCATAGTTACCTCCTTGAATTTGACGAGATTGCAAAACAACACCTTGTGTTGAGGATTAGCAACTTTTGTTTGCTCCGCACGCGTGCTATTTACTGAAGTTTTCTTCGCTTTTCATATAACGATAATAGCAACATTGAGGCATCTCTGCTATGAAAACGGAATCAATCCAATATACCACGAAAACAACTTGGTTTTATCCTATTTAGAGAAAAAAATCCGTAATATCCCACTGCCGAGTAAACGCCTGCCTGACCTACTCTCCTTCTACTTTTCTCTATGTTTCGAGTTGTCAATAGTTCAGCTCATCTCCGTCTCGGTTTGCCGCGATAACAATAACCTCGAGGAACCCATTGGGTGGCGAAATTTGCCCAATTGGTCGTGTGGCATGTAAGAGGTTAAAAATGAAATTGTTTATTGAAATAATTGATTAAAATAAAGAGAGGTGTGGCAGCCCAATTTAGCGACACTACAAAAAGTACTACAGCGCTATCATACACCGTGTAAATCACCTCATCACGAAGCCGTCAACCAAGCATTCTGTACATGAAACTAAGTAACTTTACGCAAAAAATTTTGCTGGGATACGATTTTTTTTTGGGGGTGTAAAATCATGTTTTGTGGTAGAATGAAACGAATCAATGTAACGCACTCAAAACATTGTGCTGATGGAATAGTACGGGGGTCGTGGAGGTGTTTAAAGTAAAAATCTTACATTAAAAACTTGTATTTAAAAAAATACTTGTCAAAAAGTTGGAACTTTGACCCCTAATTTCTCCGTAACTAGAAGGTTCCCAGGTATGGTGTATAACAAAAAAATGATCGCAATGACAGGGAGAACCAGTGCCTTTCGGCTTCGTTAAGAGGTGTTTTACACCCTTTATATAGCTATAAATGAAGAAAAAATATCAAAATCCTAAATCCGCAGTTATAGTTATCGGCGACTTAAGACTATATAGGGTGACTGGTAATTAGTGACCGATACTTAAGCTCGTGATTATACTCATGATATGAAACAACTTTCCCAAAGAAACATTTTTTATAATCTTTCACATTTATCACCATAATACAACATCCGTCTGAAATTCCCACGCGCGCCTGTGGCCTATCAACTTGTGATAATAGTAAATGAGTAAATAAAAGTTTTTTTGGGATATTTGTTACCAATAACCCTATATAGAAAATCCCGACAACAACAGACTGTCGGCCAGCAGCCCACCAGAAAAAATCACCACACCCGTCTCTTCGGAGAATCCTCCCTTGTTTAAAGGGAATGAAGGACTTGACACCCTGTTCTTCATACCCCTATAAGCGTGGTATCTCATATAAAATTTTATGGTTTCTTTCTTCCAGGACCTGGGTATACCGTCTTGGGCGTCGTGTGTAGAAGATTTCATTACTAAACACAGAGAAGCATTGGAGAGTACACATGTGTCAGAGAATTTACATCATTGGATTGATATCACTTTTGGTTACAAGTAAGTTTATGTACGAAAGAGTAGTCGATAAATAGATGGTATTTTCAAAACTTTTTAGGGTTCCGTACCTCAAAAGGAAAAAACATTTAAGGAATAGAGGAAAGGATATAATAAATATTTAAGGGGGCTCCCATACAAAAAACTGTTTTTTTTGCTCGTTTTTATAAATAATGTTACAGAACCCTTCGAGCGCGAGTCACGACTCGCACTTGGCCGGTTTTTTTTCCGTTCTCCCCTGTTATTAGCCACGCTAATATTTACTCCTTTTCCTTCATATCATTCTTAACACAATCCTTCTATCGTTACTTTGGTCTTCCTCTCCTTCTCCATCCATCAACATTTATATTCATCACTTTAGTTACATGTGTCCGTTCCGAATAAATTTTACTTTACCTAATCCTAAAAATGTCTGTTCTAGGCTCTCAGGCGCCGCCTCAATCAAAGCCAAGAACGTGTGCCTCTCGCTAGTGGACGGTCACACGCGCCTGCGCCGCGGCGGCGCGGTGCAGCTGCTGAGCGCGCCGCACCCGGGCCGCGCGCCCCGCGCGTTGCCGCCCGCGCCTCCCCGCCTGCACTGGACGGCGCCTAAGGATGCTAGTATGTACTGCTTCACTATGTCTAGGAAATCAGCCGGTCTTAGCTAGGAAATATAAGCAGAAAGCAGCTCAGAAGTATAAATATATAGGAAATTCTTTGTTGTGTTCTATTTAGAGATTTGGGAGTTCTATTTATCGGACATGAAGACACAGAATTTTGTTACTATTACGCTTTTGATGGAGTTGAGTCTTATAAAAAGAGGTGATCTAATATACTCACATCACTTTTAAACTTCCTATATTAACACATGTGCTGATGAGATTGATTCTTTCCCTAACTAAATATTCGTCCGGAGCATCACTTTAATTATAATTACAATTGTCCACAGGAAAATCCCTTCGAAACGACAGTTCAGACGACGCCTCAGATGATGAAGAAGAATCCACCAGCCTTCCTCAGCACGTTTCACGGCTAAACGTCCCTCCCCAACGCGTCAGATCGCGACATAAAAGCAGTAGCAGAGCTCGCTCCTTGTCCAAGAGCCAGGGGATCGAAGACTCGCAGGCAACCCCCACGGAAGGCAGGGCATCCTCCCATTCGCGACATTACCGGGTCCAACGATCAGAACTAGGAAAAGGAGTCATATATTTACCAAAAGAATTCAACCCAGTAGCCTCGATCCAAGCTATAGAATCCTTGGACAATTTCCGCACGAAATGCTTCTTTACCAAAGCGGAAGATAAGGAGAAACACAAAGAAAACGTCACGACTTTAAACTTGTATCCAGTACAACAGGACATGAGACAAGATAGCACAGTTTCCAAGGAAGGACCCGATGATACAGCCTTCACAAACCACATGTTTTTAGCGTCATATGATCAAAGTTATTTGAAGAAATTCACGCAAGATGCGCATATAGAAAGTGTGCTTAAAGAGAGGAAAAACAGATCTTTCAATACTAGGTATACAACTGATGCAGCGATCTACAAGCAGTTTGTGACTGAAAGTCGTCGACAAGATATGCTTGTAATAGGATGTTTGATCGTGGAAATCTTTCTACATACTTATATGCGTCCGTTAAGGACGACGAGCGATAACTTTCTAGAACGTTACAACAACTGCCGAACGGTTTTAAAACATAACTATAATGCTTTACCACGAAGTGTTAGCTACGTAGCATCTCTACTCCTTAACGTACAACCGCCCAGCTTGAGCTATAAGAACGAACTGACTCCCAAAAAGGAGGAGCCGTTAAAGAAGATTTTAGTCACAGAAAAAGGGTTGCCAGCACCAACTCCCGCGCAGCTACTACAACCTTTATTGATGCAACATTTAATACCATTCCCGCAAAGTTTTAATATTCTATACAAACTAATGAATACTTTACATGAATATGAGTTAACTAGTACAGAGTTAAACATTCTATACATGTACGAATGTGACGGTGTACAGTGTGAAAAATACCAAAACGTTGATAAAACAAAACTGTACTTCAATCAGAAAATTGCTGAAGGAAAGATTCAAGCATGTGCGACACATCTAGAGGTGCTCCTTAACCAAGTTAATTGTTACAATCAATTCGATGTTCTAGATATCTTCTTGGCTCATTACATAGAACTGCTGCAAAACAAGGACACATCAGTATTAGCCGCGTGGTACTTATTTGATACCGTCAGCAAAGCCTTAGGGCCAGCTGAGACGAGGAAAAAGTTACTCAAACATGTCCTAAATCTGTATGAAGATGATGACTTTGCTCTGGATAAACCTGATCAGCATAAGCTGACAGATATCGACAGTTTTTCCCTCTCTGGTGGAGGATCAAATAAACAGAAGTTCGTAAAACTCTATCACAATATATTCCTTCTACAGCTGATGGTCAGGTTAGGTCTTCAGTGCTTCTTAGACAATTTCACCCAACATCTAGTAGAAGCGGTCGGTGGTTACAAAGATGTCACCGAGGATGTTGGGTCTCCTGGCCATTTATGTCACAATAAAGCCTTGTTGAACAAAAAGCCGAGATATTCCGACGATAACATGAAAAATGCTCTATCCAGTAACACAGATATATTTTCGCCTGATACGTCATATGGTTCTGAACATGTTACCACCCCGAGTGTCGAGAAGACAGAGACGAATGAAGGTCTGAAAGAGAAAGACAGTGATAACAGGAGTGAAAATGAATTGTTTCATTTCGAAACTGATAAGGATAGGCTCCCTAGCAGAAGCAGTAGAAGCAAGTCTCCTGCGGAATCCATAGACTCGTATAACTCGAATACTACACAAGAAAATAACATCCAAACTCCTTCTCCATCCATAGACCATGTATCCCCAATATCCGCTAAAAACTTCACTCCAAACAACACAACGCAAAAAGAACTTAACTTCGTTGTTCATAAAGAACAGAATCACGAAACGGTGACACCTTCGAAACAACCAACTTCGCCAATCATAGAAATTCCAACGAAACCAATGTTCACAAGCTACTTACATTTTGCCGAAGAGGATGATTCAGACGAGGTCGAATTGAGAAGGAAATCTCACGATTCACAAGTCACTTTAGATATTGGAAAACATCTAGAAAATTCTGCTAAAGGGTCTCGGAGTATGAACGATGAAGACTTTAACGGTTTTAAAGACCCAAATTCTTCTAAAATATCTGATATGAGTTGCGAAAGTCTTATATGGTTATCTCATAGATTGGGCCCAGTACTTACTTGTAGGTATATAACGAGGAATTTGTTGAAGATGTTGACGTTATGTTATATTGGGAAGGATAATCTTGCTCCGTGGGACAGTGAGGAGAAAGATGAGTTTGATGAGATATCTATTGTGAATAGCAGAGTGGTAGGCGATCGGAATGCTATGAAGGTCATCAAATGCCTCACTTCTATTGTTGGTGAGTAACTAAACATTTCTTGAAAAATGCATGAATCTGAAAATGTGACTGGTTTTGAGAAGATTTGATATTTTGGACTGCATCCTTGGTTGCTGACCATGAGGTCCAGGATTCGATTCCCGGGTCGGGCAAAGTGTTATTGGGTTTTTCCATCAGGAATTTCTCAGTCACGGAGTCTGGATTCGTGTCCGGTTGATGGCAATAAGCTCGCCCCCTATTACTTGGATCTTAAACATAACTGGCGAAATGTGGCTGTACGGTTCGATCCCCGCACGAAACAAAAATTTGTATTTCTTACGGGTAGTTATTCCGGATCTGGCTGTTTGTGTATGTGAGTTTAAATGTTTGTAAACGCACTCACGATACAGGAGAATTTCCTAGCGTTTAATAAAACATGTCTACTGGGGACCTAAAATGGCCGCCTTAGCAGAATCATAATATGAATCAAGTAAAATTCTTAAAAGGGTCATAGACGCAGGTAACATCATGAATGGTCACTGTGTTACCTTTACGAATTGTAACGTAATTCATATTATGATTCTGCTAAAGCGGCCATTTCAGGCCCCCTAGTACTAAAACCTTTTAATATTTGTCAGTTTCCTTCCAGCAATGTATGGCGAACAGCTAATAATATTCCAATACCTGCCGCACATGGGCGAGTTGATTGCGTCGTGTCGCCGTCGCCTGTCCGCGCCGCTAGAGGGCGGGGTCGTCGCGTGCCTGCAGCTCGTCAAGTATCTACTGCCGCATATGTCGGATGTTAAACTTATGGAGCAGTTACAGGTACCTATTCCATCTCTTTATTAAAGTACACAAATGCACATCCTTTATCAATATCACACACATAAAAACAAGCCATTTTCGACCTTACTGCTTCGAAATATCGCTTAGCAACCACATCGCCCAGTATATAACAAGATCATGAAAACTGAAGTCTCACAAAAAAATTAAACGTCGACAAATGTCCCATAATCAAAGTTCAATGCAAGATTCGCGAAAATAACTGACATCGTCATTTTAATCAAGTTCGATTTTATGGACCTTAGTTGGTCCTTCTATACGTACCTGATATTTGTTCCAGGATACATTCCTGAAGACAATACTGCAGCCGGCGCTCAGGTTAGCGTCCACAACGCGCTGCTCCTACCCCAGCGGGGCGGCGGCGCGATGTTCCCTCACCAGGAAACTCCTCGACGCCCTCCATGTTCTAGCTCTGAGGATCGGACCAGAGATGACGAGGAGACACTTATGTGTGCCGGCTTTACAAAGGTACAGTCCCTACTGTTCCACTGCCGAACGTAGGCCACTCCTGAGTGGCACCACAAAACTCGTTTTAATGCTACTTTTGGTGATACGCGATCTCCACTCAAAGACATCATACATCATTTATGCTGTCTTGGCTTCCTTACGTTTGTTCACTGGTGACCACTGACAAGCAGCGCTGTGCTGTGGGCCGCCCATAGCACAGCATCATGCTGAGTCGTAACCTGCTTGTCTCAGTCAGGACTAGCGAGCTGTTATTTTTTTATATCTTGTTTGTATTCATAAATATTTTTTATACGTTGTATGTATTTTTTTGTCATTTTGTATGCACGTCATGTCCCTGCGATTAATATTTTTTTTCTTTCTTTCCTGTAGGTGCATTTAAATAACCAGAAGTTGTTAAAAATGAAAGATGATGATTGAAAATTACAATGAAGTAACATTTGTTGCAGATTTTTCTTAGCGTTTGATAAAGCGACTGGCAAGATCGACAACTGGCCGAAACAAGAAGAAAGTACACCTGAAAAGGTAATAATCAAAATCTAGTTCCGCAACAGTTAGATCAAATCAATAATGTTCTTAGTGTTTATTTTCACCTTAATGAACACATTAACATAATTGTCTGCCTCATAATCTGCATGTGTCGAAAGAGCAGTGTAGCACAACACCATTATCTGCCTTAATAACCCCTCCTCCCGCCCCTGTCATCGTAACGTCTCAGAAGACCCCCCTCCTCCCCCAAATTCGTTAGTAATATCTGAACGCTCCCTAAGTTGGGGTCGGCTTCCAGACTAACCGGATGCAGCTGAATACCAGTATTTTACATGGAGCGACTGCCTATCTGACCTCCACAAACCAGTCAGTACTGGGTAATACGAAACGAGATTGGTAAGACTGGTTGTCATATTTTTGGGCACCTGTGACGACTGTCAAAGATCTACAAATGAAAGCTGGGGCCAACGGCTCAACATGCTTTCCGAGGCACGGAGGAAACTCGATACAAATGAGTCCCATTCACAGACCAACCTAGGCAAGTGCGGCTTAAGCTAAAGATCGAGCCGAGTGGCTGTTATTATTTAGCCACGAGCTCCTCCAATGTAGTACAACACCATTTAGGCACATTATAATACCCAAATTTGTCTTTGTCCCAGTCATCCGAGCAAGAGTCAACGGACTCGAAGCCGGAAGGTTTCCTGGAAATCTGTCGCGACGGCACGACGGCGGAGTGGCGCGTGCAGGACGGCCGCGTCGTGCGCGCCGACCTGCCCGACCTCGCCTGCACGCCGCCTGACCTCTGCGACCATCCGCATGATACTACCAGACTCACGGTCAGTATTTCTGGTCATCATCTTGGTTGCGAATAATATTTTAATCAACGTACAACCTGACGCTGACCGGCTTTGCAAAAGAACCAAAAAAAAATTTAGTTTCTCTTAAACGGTGGTTTTATTCGACTTGTTTAGCTTCATCGCGTTCTCGCAATAGATTAATTGTCGGTAACATTACGACATCTAAATTGAATTATTGACCGGTGAGTTGTATCTCAAGGTACAAAACTACAAAAGACTCGTTCAGAAATTTCGCCTTCTACTACTTAAGCGCATCACACACAGGGAGCGGGCGCGGGTCGGGCGTGAGACGGGCGCGGGAGTACGGAATTTGTATTTGATGCACTTATATGCGTGCGCGGGATGTGCGCGGGTCGGCTGCGGGATGTACGCGGGTCGGGCGCGGGAGTACGGAACCTGTATTTCATGCACTTATTAGCGTGCGTGGGTCGGGCGCGGTTAGTGCGCGGGTCGAGCGTGGGTCGAGCGCGGTTCGATCGTGGTTCGAGCGCGGGTCGTGCGTGAGTCGGGCGCGGGTCGGGAGAAGCCCGGGTGACGCGTGAGGACCCGCTCTGTTTTTGGTGGTGGGTGAGAGGCACGTGCACCCTCGCAGCTCCTGCGCATCACCCGACCCGCGCCCGCGCCCTAGGTGTGATGCGGTTTAATCAGAATTTTTAAGCCAACCTTTCGATCAGTATACCTATAGGTTTTCATCATGATGATATTCACAGGCTCAAGAAGAACTTCTGATGGTGTTCGATGAGGAGCTGGCCTACCGAGCGTACACGACCTTCGACAAATTCATAGGATCAGAGACCATGGAGCGCTGTCTTAAGAACATTGACACCGTTCGCGCGCTCTGCAGGAAATATGAACAGAACCACTGTATAAGGTATGTTTGTCCAAAGCTCTTGGGTTGTAATAGAATAGAATTATCTTTATTCAAGTATGATATGACTCAAAAATGATTCAACAAAAACAAACAAATAGTAGTGAATCACTGTTGTGGCAACCCATGAGAGATGGCACAGCAGCGACCCACCAAAACACAGTCTAGGCGACTTGAAATCATATTTAGGATATTAATAAAAAAAAAAACAGACCAAAAAGGCCATAAGCAAGGCAAGGTTGTTAGTAACAAGAATTTTGCTTATAACTAATGTTAGTAATTCAAAAGTAAAAATAACAAAACTAGACACACCGTCTCCCCTACACAGTAGGCTCATGGATCTCGCAACAAATGGAGTTCAGTGAACCTACTGAGCAGAACAGTATTGGTTCTCTCGCCTATCATCCTGCGGACGCTATTCGGGCTAATGACGCAATGTGTTAACAGGGAAAACCAGGCTTTTGGGACCTATATGAAGATGCCGCCACTGAAAATTATATTAAAAAAAACATGTTTAATATCAGTTAGTGCCCTAAACTGACTGCCTCATTGGTCGAGAGGTCGCAAGCACGGCTGCTGAGTACGAGGTCCTGGGTTCAATTCCCGGGTCAGGCATAGTGTTATTGGGGTTTTCCATCAAAAACCCCTAAAACACTGCCGTATTTCAGTAGCAGTCTGTAGCAATCTGGATTTGTGCCCTGTTCATAGCTATGGGCTCCTATTAGAAGGGACTTAAATGCAACTAGCGAAATGAGGGTGTACTATTAATAACACTTCTGCCAATTCTTCGGGGATTACTCAAACTCAAAGCATTTATTTCAATTAGACCTTTACAGGCACTTTTGAAAGTCAAAATACAAAAAAAAACGCGAAGCTACAGTCACAAGGTATAATAACTTGTGAAAGTACTGTAGTTGTCCATTCCGTAGCATAGATCTCTATGGAGAAGAATGGGCAAGAAACTCCATGGACACTCTTTTAAATCAAAATGTGTTACAAAGTCTTGGTTACATCATTCATGTTACAAATATGTGAGAACGATGTAGAAATACGGGCAAGTTAAGAGCGTCCAGAGTAAAATATTAAAAATTTAAAAATGAAGTAATTAAAATAAACCGTGGCAGCTAAGAGATGACCAGATACAACTGACAGCGACGTTCCAGGCGTGATGTTATGGTATGTGCTGTTTGTGTTCACAGTTCCCCCCTCCAAATCCGTCCCGACAAGCGGGTCCAACCCTCATTCAGCGACGAGCCTCTAAACCGAAAAGCCGACCTGTTTTCGACCAAGCCCGAAGTCGTCATGGACCATATTTCGAGCTCGAATAGTTTCGGATCAAATGTGACACTAGTCGGGAACAGGATAGATGTCGCTAGTGATGCTTGCGATGTGGGCAATGGTGCCCAGGGACACGGGTTCGATGTCGTGGCGTATAAGACGGATAATGGGGTTAAGAGTAATAGGTGAGTTTATTTTATTTGTTTACCTACAAGGTGTTGTTTTGCATCCTCGTGAAAATTCAGGACGTTGTCACAAAATACATAAATAATCAATTTAAATTACGGTACCTAGTAATTATTAATAAACGCTGATTTTTTTGGTGTTTTAAGATTGTCAGTATATGAGAATTACCTCCTTAACGTGGTTTAGGGAATAAGAAATTATCGATTAAACGTTTGAGAATGTTTGGATGTGTGAAAGCGCGGTTCTAGGGCAAGAATCAGACGGGCTGCGATTAAAACACGGGTGGTTTACACTTACCGATTTCCGTAACTAAGAAATAAAATAAAATTACCTATCCATTTTATTATTGATTCGGATCGAGAATCTTTAGCACAGTTACATCCTTGAATTTGACGAGGATGCAAAACAACACCTTGTATATCTTGTATAGGACAATACTAAAAAAAAATCTCCAATAAATATCAAACAAATTGAACGTGCGTCATCCAATACTTTAATACACAAGTCCTACAAAAAAAATGGATCTACAAAACTAGTAACGACTCTCGCCAATCATGTCCGATGTTTGTTAGTGGTACGTCAGGGACAGATTTAAAAATAATGTTTGGTTACACTTTTACGTAAACGACAAAAATATCACTTCTTCTCGCCGATGTAACTACATCGACAAAAATCTGCTTCCGTTGGCTAAAAATCCATCTCCACCAAAAATAATCTTCTTTTATTTTTAAATAAGATTGTTTAGGGGTATGAGGAATAGGATGTTAAGTTCGTCGATACTCCTTAGAATAGGGGGGATCTTCCGACCAGACAGGTGTTATGTCTGGTGGGCAACTGCCCGACAGTTGTGGTCGGGTTTCGCTATATACTCATAAGTCGATGTAAACTTTGCTTGCGAGATGTAGGAAATTGATGTTAGTTCTTCCGTCGTGTTATAGATGGCGCTGTACTACTTTTTCTCAAAGTTGCTTTTTGATGGTCGCTACAATTGCTTCGATGGTCTAGTGGTATAGTGACTGCTGAGCATGGGGTCGCGGGTTCGATTCCCAGATCGGGCAAAGTGTTATTGGGTTATTCCATCAGGATTTTTTCAGTAGCAGCCACGGAGTTTGGATTTGTGCCCTGTTGATGGCAATAGGCTCGCCACCAACATGGGACTTAAACATAACTGGCTGATTGCATAGGCTCGCACTCAATTACATGGGGCTTAAAAAATATAACTGGCGAAATGCAGGCCTCTGCCTAACCCTTCGGGGCAGACGAATAATTCTTCACATTGTTTATTAGGGTTCCGCACCCAAGGGTCAAACGTGACCGTATTACTGAGACTTCGCTGTCCGTCCGTCTGTCACCAGGCTGTATCTCATGAACCGTGATAGTTAGCCAGTTGAAATTTCTACAGATTATGTATTTCTATTGCTGCTATAACAACAAATACTAAAAACAGAAAAAAATAAATATTTAAATAATTATTTCTCGCAGTTGGCCGGTTGTTTTTGTAATGATCGTCTTTTATTTTCTAATCATTTCTGACATTTCTTCTTTCCCCCCACAGGCACTTACGCGGTGACTGGCTCATATACTGGGAGCACGAAATCGGTCGGCCCGACAAAGAAACTCGCTTCAACCTGAAGCAGATCAAACTGCAGACCTTCGTAGGACACACACATTCCGTCAAGTCTATACACTGTCTTGACAATGAGAGCAGCTTCATGAGCGGCTCGAAGGACAAGACTGTCAGGCTCTGGTCTTTGAGGAATCAGGTATGTTTGTACAGTCAGTGCCTTGCGTTATCTGTCCCCTCTTATTTTTTTGACAAACATGAAGCAGATCACTTTTTTTTATCTACTATATATTATTTTAATATTATAAATCTGAAGAGTTTGTTTGTTTGTTTCCTTGAACGCGCTAATCTCAGGAACTACTGGTCCGATTTGAAAATTCAGTGTTAGATAGCCCATTTATCAAGGAAGGCGTTTGGCTATATATCAACACGTTACGACCAATAGGAGCGGAGCAGCAATGAAAAATGTTGCGAAAACGGGGAAAATGTGACGCAGACGAAGTTTCGCGGGACAGCTAGTACTAAATAGGCTTGAGTTTAGCCGTAACTCGCCTGATGTGAAGCGATGATGCGGAGCACGCCTAGAAGAAACTGATACACTCGAACTTGGAAGAGATCCAGATTATAATGATCTGGGATCAGAGAAGCCGGCAGTGAATTCTACAGACTGGCGGTTCGCACAATAAATGTGGAAGCAAAGCGCTTTCTTCGAGTCCGTAGAACTTTAACCATATACCGATGACGCTTCGCCGTATCTCTCCTCGTCCGATGATAGAATAGGGACGGGGGAATTTCTGTAATGCCAAAGCACAGTCCCTGAAATCATCTCATGTGCCTAGCCTTTTCCAAACTATCTTGGGGTCGACTTCCAGTCTAACCGGATGCTGAGTACTAGTATTTTACATGAAGCTACTGCCTGTCTGACCTCCACAACCCAGTAACTGGGTAATACGATACCCCTTGGTAAGACTGGATTTCAGACTTTTGGCTTCTGACTACTCGTAACGACTGTCAAAGATTTACAAATGACAGCTGGGCCAACGGCTTAACGTGTTTTTCGAAGCACGGAGAAAACTCGGTATGTAATGATGATGATATGATGGTCACCCATCCACCGACCAACCTCGGCAAATACGGCTCAACCTTAAAGATCGACCCGTGAGGCTGTTATTATTTAGCCACGAAAAAAAACCGATAGGCTGGCAACTTGGCACTTGTTGCAAAGTGCAGTGCGAGTTACTCCCAGTGCGATTTATATTATTTTTTCCTTCCGAATAAAACAGCTAAACTAGAAATAAATTAATAGTGACTAGAATGACTAGTAAATCACTATTTATCGTTCCCAGGGTGACGGTAACGCGACCTCTCAATGCAACTGGACGTACACGGGCCATAAGAAAGGCGTATTATCGCTCACGTTCCTCGAGTCGCTGCGACTCGCCGTGTCGACTGACTCCGTCGTGCACATATGGGACCCCTTCATGGAGAGCGTCGTGTCGCAGGTTTGTTTTTATGATGGTCTATTAAAAAGCAGTGATAGCCTAGTGATTTCATCGTCGGACTGCCAAGTAATAAGTCACGAGTTCCAACCCATTACTGACTTTGCTGATTCATGTGCGTATTGTATAATTGTCACTTGCTTCGGCGAAGGAAAAACATCGTGAGGAAACCAGCATGCCTGAGACATATTTTTCGACGGCATGTGTACTCCAAATAAAAGGCCTATGGGCGGCATACAAATTCGGACTCTAGTTAAGGTAATAACCAAACGATAAGGAAAGCCTTGTTCGATTTTGCTTGGCCAAAAATGACTAGCAAAATGAACTTTATTGTAACATGCTTTTTTTTCTTTTTGAAGTGAAACTTCTTATGCGACTACCAACAAATTTAACGCTACCATGGAGGGGGAATATTTACTAAAACTCACTAAGAGATGGCAGTATTACAAGATTTGTGACTATGTAGTTCTACTAGGTACGCAAGGTGGCGTGCAAACAGTCATGCATTCGACTCTTTGGTGTGACCAGCCTTCGCACAATTTCCCTGAGTAGAATAACCTCGATAAACTTATGTAATAAAAATAATACTACAAGAAAACAACAAAATATTATTTAGAAGCTCAATAAAATAACGAGAGTGAATGCGTGGCACTCGAACGCATGCGTGTAGTATTACGAAGTTTCACTTCATCCGCGCGGAGGGACTCCACGTACTATTTTTTGTGCGTGTTAATAATATAAGTTACGCGGATGACATGGTGCTGGTGAGTGCTTCTGTTTGCGGTCTCTTTAGGCTGTTGGGCATTTGTGAAAAGCACGCTCACAGCCATGCCTTGATTTATAACCTCAAAAACAGTGAATGAATGTTTTTTAGGGCCAGAGAAATGGTTCAGGCAACGATACCTACCATAAAATTATGTGGTACACCAATTAATTATAAGAGTACAAAATTTAAAAAACCTTGGTCATAATTATGTTGTCCTCTGATCTGAAAGATGATGCAGACCCAGACATCGAGAAGGAACGCAGGGCGTTGTCTTTGAGGAGTTAGAACATAATGGTTATATTAAATGAATTATGACATATTTTATAATAATAGCAATGTAATGTATATTACATTACATTGCTATTAGGTCTTGGGAACTACCGAATAAGTAAAAGTAAAAAAAAAAACGCATAATCGTACAAGACTTTTTTGTGCTCATTAAAGTACTAATTACTAAATTAACCAAATTGCTTTACGGTGCAGTTGGACAGTATGAAGTCTCCAGTCAGCATAGTCCGTACCCTGGCGGGTCCGTCTGCTGCAGTACTGGCTGCCACTACAGACGCCACGCTACGCGTCATCGATGCGCGCACGCCGCACACCTCGCACGAACTGAAGGTAAACTGGTTTGCATTCGATAATTGACCTAATACAATCACAATTAAAGTACACTTTCATTTAGATGAGAAGAAAAAGTTACTGCTGCAATAAACCTTGTCTCCAAAAAGGTTTTTATTGGTATATTATAGAGATATATTTATTTAGACATATTTAATACAATTGAATTGAAATTGATTTGATTTGGCCTATTAAACAAGGCCAAATTGAATAAAGTAGGTCCTATGGACCTGTGGTATGATGATGGTATACATATTAGATATCCTATCTTCTAATATTACTTGAGCAATATCTAAAAGCGAGAGGTCACTCTTTTTGTAATATACAGGGTGTTTGGTGCATCGTTTGCCAAATCGAATAGGCCAAAAGGAGAGGTCATTTGCTATCTCTTTACGCCCTATAACTCATTCCTTGCCACATCGGTTTTTTTATAACAATTTTTTATTTTAATCTTGGAATATTCCATAATTCAGCACTTTAGATCAAATAAAAAAATTGTTTAGACTTAAAATTTCAATTTGATTTTGATGTGCACTGTTGTATGATTCTATCAAATTCAAAATTACTTGCTAGTAACAATTACTTTCTTGTTTAATAGCTGGTTAAGTTTTTGTAAAAGAAAAATAAACTTAAAACTCAACTTTAAATGGCTATAAAAAAAAACTAAAAGCGTTCGGGATCTTCGAATACCTTGAAAAAGTTCTCTAGTCTGTCCCCTTTCCAACGGTATGCAATATGCCCAAAAAAAAGTTTAATACCTTTCAATTTTAACTAAATGTGTAATCGAGACACTAGGCTGATATTCGACATTACAGTAAGAACAGTAGTTTTAGCATAAATAACATGCCTCAAGTAAGTAGACAGATACTGTCATTTCACTAGTGCGTAGTTACCTATCTCTTTCTTAAACAGGGTACTAACTTTTTAAGAATTTGAAACTAAAAAAATAAAAATAACAAATCACAAATCTTGTTCGAGTAGCCGCCACTGTTGCGAATGCACGCGCAGCATCTTCGTCTTATCTCGACTGTAGTTGTGCCTAAGCGTATTTCTGCTTTGATAGTCACGAAAGCCGCAATGCGTTGGACTAAATCATCCCTAGACTCAACTTCCGTAGCGTTATTTCTTTGGCTCGTTCTTAGACGTAAAGATCATACAGTCGAGATAAGACGAAGATGCTGCGCGTGCATTCGCAACAGTGGCGGACAACTCGAACAAGATTTGTGATTTCTGTTTTTTTTTCTTAATTTTCAAATTCTTATAACGTTGGTTCCTGTTTAAGAAAGAGTTAGGACACTACGCACTATTGACATTACAGTATCTATCTACTTACTTGAGGCATGTTATTTATGCTAAAACTACTGTTCTTACTGTAATGTCGAATATCAGCCTAGTGTCTCGATTACACATTTAGTTAAAAATGAAAAGGTTTTAAACGTTTTTTTGGGCATATTGCATACCGTTAGAAAGGAGATAGACTAGAGAACTTTTTAAAAGAATTCGAAGATCCCGATCGCTTTTAGTTTTTATTTTATAGCCATTTAAAGTTCAGTTTTAAGATTATTTTTCTTTTACAAAAAATTTACGAGCTATTAAAAATGAAAGTAATTGTTCTTAGCAAGTAATTTTGAATTGATAGAATCATACAACAGTACACATCAAAATTAAACCGAAATTTTAAGTTTAAACTATTTTTTTACTTTTTTATTTGACCTAAAATGTTGAATTTTGGATTTTTTCAAAATTTAAACTAAAAAGTTGTTATAAAAAAACCGGTGTGGCAAGGAATGAGTTAAAGGGCGTGAAGAGATAGCAAATGACCTCTCCTCGGCCTATTCGATTTGGCAAACGATGCACCAAACACCCTGTATATTCGTAATCACGATCTCGAAAAAGGCGCTAAAGATTTCAATGAAAGTTGCAATATATAGGGGGAATATGCGAAAAGTCAATCTACCTAAGGCTCATGTCTGGAAAAATTTGTTTCCTCTATTTTCACCTGTGAGCTCGGTCGCCCAAGCTGTATACATGGTGATGATTCAAGACCATTATTTTTGTAGTCAGCGACCGCTATATTTTTTACAAATAGTTTTGTTCCATATTCCAGTTACCGATGAGCGCGACGACGTTCATCCGCTGCATGTGCGTGTGCTCGTCGGGTGGCTGGGCGGCGTGCGGGCTCGCCAGCGGACACGTGGCCGTCACCGACCTGCGCACCGGCCTCACCATCGCCACGTGGCGCGCGCATGACGGGGAGGTCAGTATGTGGCTACTACAGCTACCGATGAGCGCGACACACGGGCTCGCCAGCGGACACGTGGCCGTCACCGACCTGCGCACCGGCCTCACCATCGCCACGTGGCGCGCGCATGACGGGGAGGTCAGTATGTGGCTACTACAGCTACCGATGAGCGCGACACACGGGCTCGCCAGCGGACACGTGGCCGTCACCGACCTGCGCACCGGCCTCACCATCGCCACGTGGCGCGCGCATGACGGGGAGGTCAGTATGTGGCTACTACAGCTACCGATGAGCGCGACACACGGGCTCGCCAGCGGACACGTGGCCGTCACCGACCTGCGCACCGGCCTCACCATCGCCACGTGGCGCGCGCATGACGGGGAGGTCAGTATGTGGCTACTACAGCTACCGATGAGCGCGACACACGGGCTCGCCAGCGGACACGTGGCCGTCACCGACCTGCGCACCGGCCTCACCATCGCCACGTGGCGCGCGCATGACGGGGAGGTCAGTATGTGGCTACTACAGCTACCGATGAGCGCGACGTAGTCCAATCGCAGAGGTATGTCGACTCGTAATGATAGTTTAGCTTAGGAAGTCAGCTATATTGCTTGAAGCATTCAACTCAGGGGTGCAGATAGATCCGGAGTTGGAGTGGTAACCGCGTTTCAAGGGTTCAGTGTATTGAACCAATGTTCCACTGTGTAGTCCGCGGAAATCTGAGAAAGCTGCTTTAGGGTTAAATTCACCAATGAAACCGCATTTAATAGTGTCAGTGTTAGAATAACGGTGGAATATTGTCACTCTCTTGAACGCCCGCTTAAATGTGCTGCTGATCGCGTTCAGTTTCGTTGGTAACATCCGCTCTTATTCTGTTGTGGTGACTAGTAAATACTCAACCTTTTTGTTTGCAATCTTTGTAACATATAACGTTTTGATGACTCAGGTCCTGAGGTTGGCGACAGTAGACGAGCATAGACTACTCAGCTCTGGTCTGGATCAGGTCACGGCTCTATGGAGACCTGACGACGGGGAACTCATAGCACATCTTAAGTGAGTAATACTTTGCTTATTTCTGTAATACTATAGCACTATAATACCCGTTGACAAAAACATATCCTTGTACATTTGCGACTGCATACACACTTGTGCACTATAAAGTCTGCTGCGTTCCAGTAGAGTGCTTAAAGATCAACTTTACGGCAAGTTAGGGCAATAAACAGACTTTTCAGAAACCTTTAAATGACAAAGAGGAAAGGTCATAAAGGCAAGCCAGGCTTTTGCGCTTGTATGAAAGTACCGGCACCTCGTCGTACTTGTTACTTAGCTAATCTCTGTTGAGATTAGGCACTGTGACCAAAGTTCTGTCAGAGAGTGGAGTATAATATCATTCGTCTGAGAGAAGACTAGTTCCCCTATTATCTTCCCCCCATCATCTTATACACCAGAACTCCTCTATCTGGTGTATAAGATGATAGAGGGAAGATCCTAGGCTGCAGTCGCTGTGGCAAAAATCGATTATTATCATCATGCACTAAGGTAACTACCGGTGACTTCCTCGTTGGTCGAGTGGTCACAAGTGCGACTGCTGAACATGAGGTCCTGGGGGCCTACTCTCTAAGTCCGTCAACGAAAATACGGGTCCGTCCGTAACTAGCTTTATACTTCGAAATAAACCCTACTCCCTAGTATTTTCAGATTCATGAGTTTTGAAAACACATCGGGAGTACGGACAACTGTCCAATCGTATTGTCATTCATTTTTAGTTCGGGCCCCTAACGAATCTTATGTACGTAAGTGATAAGGAGTAGGTAAACGACCGTAACTTCGGCTGAAACTACGGATTTCGTGCTTAAAGAGTAGACCCCCAGGGTTCGATTCCCGGGTCGGGCAAAGTGATATTGGGTTTTTCCATCAGGAATTTCTCAGTAGCAGCCACGCAGTCTGGATTAGTGCTCGGTTGATGGCATTAGGCTCGCCACCAACATGGGACTTAAACATAACTGGCTAAATGTGGGTTTACTATTAGGCACACTTCTACATAGCCATTCGAGGATTACAGGCGTGATGTTATGTTACACTAAGGTACAGTCTGTTGTCAACATTATCTGACCCACCCTAAAAACAAACGAATTTGGACCCTCTACCTGTAACATTAAGGTTTATTCAATTTATATGAGTTTGTCAGCCGAGTGCATAAGGACTCGATGAACAAATACAATAATAATACAGACACGCAAATTTGATCTTTATAACGTTAGCATTAGTTTATTTGTTATAACTACTTGTTTTAATATAATTAGTGTAATAGCTTATTTTAATGATTGTTTTCAAGTAATTCTGGTCTCGTAGTCTGTGTATAAGACTGAGAATAACAAGCTGCGAGATCAAATCCTGCGACGAAGATATTGTTTTAACTTAAATTAGTTTTTCTCCATCCAGAGGCAGCACAGAGCCAGTCCACTGCCTCTCAGTGTACTACAAGGAGTTGATCTCAGGCACAACGAACAACCGCATCGGAGTGCACACGTCCCTCTCACAAGACGCCAGCTTTTCGAGCACGAAACTACGCTCCGACACGTTTCGGGGCGTACTGACGTGTATGGCAGTATTACCGCTGAATAGACTGTTGTTGCTAGCCAGTGATAATGGCACTATTAGTCTGTTATGTTGAGTGGCTAAAACTGGTATGATTAGACGCTGAAGCTACCCGAAACTGTAAATTTTTCCCAATCAACCTTGAACCTTATTCTTTAACGATAAAGTTGAAAATCTATTATTAAAAAGATTGTTGTAGTTTGATAAGCTGGTCTGTACAAGGTAAGGTCCAAAAGTTTCCAGCCTACACACATAAGATTAATCACAGATACAAAAACTATCATGACACTAAATTACTGAAGTCTTCTCTAGTTACCCACAGAAAAAAAAGGAATAATTTTGTATAATATAGTTATTTCAATCCATTTTTGTTTGGATCCTTAATTTTATAGTTGAATCTGAAAACTTTTGGACCTTACTATATGTATACAGGGTTATTGGTAATATTCAATCCGCTAATACTCAATACTTTATTGAATTCCACAATGTAGGCTTAGGTGGTAAATATTTAACAAAAGAAACAATCGTGGACCCTGTCGGGCACAGCAAGAGATATATATTTGTAGATGAGATATTTGATAATGGGGTATATATGCAAATATGCTTATAAATAAAACAAAATAAGTTAAAAATAAAATTCGTTTATTTCAGGTCATTGACCCATATTAGATACACAAAAATATAAATACACTTTTGTCAATATTACACTATTCATGCAATAAAAAGTAATCATTGATTGATTAATAAATAATTAAAGTTAATTAAATGACGTAAAATACGAAAAACAAATAATTTAAAGTCTTATGACCCTCATTCAAATGTCAAACATTTCCAAGTAATTTGACATATCGTCGTTTAAGTTCTGACACCATGTAAGTCAATTTTATGCGGTTTTGACAGATTGTTTCAGCCAATCAAAAACAAGCAAAATGTGTATCTAATTTGAAGTGTACACAAACAATAAAATGGTATTGTAATGGTTTCTATGTAAAATATATTGAGATTTTCTCTCTCCTGTAAAGTTGCTATTTTTGACTTGCGTGGTAAACTTAAGTGCCAATATGTTGACAAAAACGTAAATTGTTAAATTACTCTGAAATGTTTAACATGTGCCATAGAGGTCATTTGGTTGCAAATGACCTACACGTCCAATTGCCAATGCATTGCCGACATATTACCAATCGTCCTGTATATTTTGTTAAAATGCATTTGATATTTTAAACATAAAATTGCTTGCTAATTAAAACTGGCTTTAAACTTTACTTTTGTAAAGATTCTGCCTCTTTCCACTGCAGGCGATTGTCAGAAATAGAAAATGTTAAACAGAATCAACTAAATGTATATTAACGACGCTGATTGATAAATGTATGTATGTATGCGTAATTTGCAAAGTCCATGGATCCGTTCGAAGATCAACAGAAAAAAAAACAAATCATTCCATGTAACACATTCCGATAAAATTTTTCAAGAATTTTTGTTTGAAATATAATTAAAAGTTAAGAAAAAAAAAGTGTGGATAGCGTGTTTTAGTTTTAAGAATTAAACTTTATTATGAGTGTGTAAGTATAGAGTATAAAAACTGTATGTGTGAATACCTCCTTGAGCAAAGCCTTTCTGGAAAAGACTATTACTTTTTCAACAATAGAGTTTGGTATGCAATATCAAGGTTTTGCATTATGTTGGCAGATGATGACTTTTCTTACGGGTTTCTTTGAAAGTTGTTATAATAAAGTAACTCAAGCAGAGTTTGAAAAGTTCTCAACTTCAAATTCAGAATTGGTGCCTGCCTAAATACCTTACTTTTTATATTCTATTATTTTAAAAGATTTATTAATGTGGCTAAGTTCTAAGACAGTAGTTACTTTAATATTGATCGTTTTAATTATGATTAGGTTTGTTTTAGACCTCAATCTTGATACGTGGGAATGGATGGATGAGGTCTTCGATAGAACGAGCATACGCTCGCAGAGCAGTCGCTCTTGCTTTAAAAGGTAGAATCAAGTTGCTAGATGTATAAAGCAGGGCCTTTTGACTTAATAGGTTTTTTTACAGACTTAATAAGTGTCGGTATTGAATATCAGTAGGTTTTTTTACAGACGTACACGGGTCAGTACTAATTTCAGAAAAATATAATTTTAAAGTTACATTTTTTACTGCTAACTGTGTTATGTTGCCCTCAAATAGCACGAAATTACTTGAAATTAAATCCATTTCTATATCAAAACCTGTCTGTAAAGTTTTGTAATTAATTAGCGATGATTATCATTCTCTGTTTGGGGGCTAGTTTGGGGTCGGCACAGCATGTCTTCTTCTTTATTGCTTTTCTATTACTCGTCATATCATCAGGCACGCTGTCCTATGATGATGCAGATTAGAAATAAACTAAGAAGTCTTGTAGTTTCGCATGTAGATAAGCTATGATAAAACCTTACCATATGTGTCGAAAGTACAAAATAGTCGTTACCAAAGATCGTAATCAATCATAATAATTATTTTGAGATTATCTACCTTCCTATATCTTTTGTATTGTCAGTTTAAACAATTATGTTAATTTTCACTTACAGTCGCACGTAAAAGAATTTTCAAGTCTTGCCACTAAGCCGAGCGGCATTTGCACTGCATCCTTGGTCGGGTGGTCGTAAGCGCGACTGCTGAGCAGGAAGTCCTGGGTTAGATTCCCGGGTCGAACAAAGTTATATTGGGTTTTTTCATCAGGTTTTACTCAGTAGTAGCTAGAGAGTCTGGATGCGTTCCGGGTTGATGGCAATAGGCTCGCCTCCTATTATATGGGAAGAGTATATGTTTGTCATGCTATCCGGCTAACACCCGGCGCCCCCCGTATCCCCGGGCCGGTGGGTGAGTAATTGATTACCGAAGACTCCATAGAAGTAGGCGACCAGGCTTCCATGGCAGTGAATGTTACTGGCAGCAAGAAATACGTTCAGCAAGCTTTTTACTTAAAAACATAACTGGCGAATTGTGGGTGTACAATGTGCTGCACCTTTGCCTAACCTTTCAGGGATTTCAGGCGTAAGCTATGTTTACGTGTCACCCAGACTAAGTGAAAATGCACAGTATACAAGGTGTAAATCACCTCATCACGAAGCCGTCAACCAAGCATTCTGTACATGAAACTAAGTAACTTTACGCAAAAATTATTGCTGAGAAACGACTTTTTTTTGGGGGTGTAAAATCATGTTTTGTGGTAGAACTCAATGTAACGCACTTAAAACATTGTGCTGATGGACGGATTGAATAGTACGGGGGTCGTTTAGGTGCTTAAAGTAAAAATTTAAAAAAATACTTGTCAAAAAGTTGTAACTTTGACCCCTAATGTCTCCGTAACTAGAAGGTTCCCAGGTATGGTGTAGAACAAAAAAAATATCGCAATGACAGGGAGAACCAGTGCCTTTCGGCTTCGTTAAGAGGTGTTTTACACACTTTATTGTATTTTTTTGTTAATGAATTTTCGAAATAACATCCCAAATGTGTAATATCGAGTGGTTGGATTATTTATTGTAAACATAATCGTTTCTCTGTACAGTAGAATTCGAAATAAAGTTATTTGTATAACTGAAAAAAAAAATGTATTGTGTAACTAATAAATCACCTCAGAAATAAAGACATATTTAGAGTGTTATCACACCAATCGATCGATCGTCGACCAATGGTAGAATGGATTAGTTTGTTTGTTTATATTACCTAATATTTTAATGTATGTAATAATATGTACGCCGTAAGGTAGACTGTAGCCGATCTCATTAATTTTTATACAACATCTTATTCTTGTACCTACATTCATAGCAAATAAAGTTTTGATTCTGAGAGTTTCCACTAGGTAAACCCATCGATCGATTGTCTACTTATCCATTCTACCATCGTTCGATGGCATCAATCGACGATCGATCGATTGGTAACACCCTTTTACAAGTGTGTTGTTTTGCATCCTCGTCAAAATTCAGGATTTTGTCACAAAACACATGAATAATCAATATAAATTACGGTACCTACTTAATTATGAAAAAACACTGCTTTTTGTTGTTGTTTAAATTTGAAAGTATTTCAGGATAACCCCCTTAACGTGGTTTGGGGAATAAAAGAATATCGATTTAACGTTTCAGATTTTTTGTATGTGTGTAAGCGAGGTTATAATATAAGGCGAGGATCAGACGGGCCGCGTTTAAAACACGGGTGGTTCACACTTATCGATTTCCGTAAAAAAAGAAAATAAAAATTACCTACCTATTTTATTATTGATTCAGGCCGAGAATCATTAGCATAGTTACCTCCTAGAATTTGACGAGGATGTAAAACACCACCTTGTATACCTGAAATCACGATGTATATTTAAAATTGTATTTTGTGTGGATACCGAATATAATACATGTATGTACTGTACATAACTTTTTTGTTCCATTTTAGCTTAGCCAAGCAGCGCGGGGCGGGGGTTGGTGTGATTTGTCGCTAATTTCACCCCCCTCCGTACCGCGCTGCTACTCCAGGCACCGTCTTATATAAACGGTATGCTTGTAGTAATCCTCATTAATTTTAATCTATACTAATATATTAGAGGTAAAGTTTGTAAAGTTGGATATACGGATTAATCATCGGATCCGATTTCGAAAATTATTTAGAAGTTACATTATCCTGGCTGTAATAAAGGAAGCGAAGTCGCGGGCGAAAGCTAGTGTATACATATATAATTAATAAACGATACATGTAGAGCTGCTAGTATAAATACCTAATTATAATAATACCTAGTATAAATACCTAATTATAGTGATGATTTAAATTGTATATAAGAAAACATAAGCGAAGCAAATGAACTGTGTATTTTCTGTACTTGTTTTATTTCATTCATGATTACTGTCGATAAACATTACTTTTATTCATGTGATCATATTTGGTTTGGAGGAGCTCGTGGCTTAATAATGACAGCCGGTCGATTTTTAGGTTAAGTCGCACTTGCCTAGGTTGGTCCGTGGATGGGTGACCACCACGTACCGGTATACCCGAGTTACCGCCGTGCCTCGGAAAGCACGTTAAGCCGTTGCCGCGTTGGTCTCGGCTGTCATTTCAAGGGGTATCGTATTACACAGTAGGAACTGGGTTGTGGACGTCAGATACTGTAGCAGTAAGATTCAGCTGCAGTGCAGTGAGATTCAGCTGCATACGGTTAGACTGGGAGCCGACCCCAACATGGTTGGAAAAATGGTCATATTTGGTACAGAGAAGGAACAGATAATCTGGCTGAACAACTTTCTCCATGGGACTAACACCTTTATCACAAAAAAAACAGTAATCCCATACTTTTAGACTGATTAAATGTAACGTAAAACGCACAGCCTGGTCTTATCGATCTTCTCGTACGGCGCTGAGACTTGGACGCTGAAAGCTGCTGACCGTAAACGCGTTGACGCGTTTGAGATGGGGTGCTGGAGAAAGATGCTGCGTATCCCCTGGACAGCATATCGGACAAACGTTTCCATACTGCGGGAGCTCAAAATCTCACGGCTGTCATCCGAGTGCCTGCGCAGAGTCCTGGAGTACTTCGGCCACATTGCGAGGAAGGACGACGGTAACCTAGAAAAACTTATGGTGACCGGACAAGGTGGATGGGAAAAGACCTCGTGGACGCAGCCCAATACGATGGTTTGACCAGATCCGTACCGCCCTTGACTCCACTGACCACAGCGCCCTTCACACAGCCAGAGACAGAAGCAGTTGGAGAAAGATCATCCGCGAGAAGGTGATTCTGAAGAAAGGTCACGATCCTCAGCATTGAGGGATACGACGCAAGGAGGGAGGAAAACGCACAGAAGAATATTTAGAACGCAAAGAAAAATTAACGTTAGATACGATATGATAAGATTTTTAAGTAGGTATATCTTATCGTATCTAACGCTAAGCAATGTTAGCAGAGGTGAATGGGTGGATAGGTGATTCATTAACCCGCTGATTCAGCCCTTTCCTACACTTTGAAATCCCAGCACAGTTCTTTCGCTGCTGGGGCACCTCGCGGGAGCCAGACTTACGCAAACCGGCCAGGTCTGCCCGGAGCTTCCAATTCTCTTATTGGAGAAGCTCCGTGAAGTCGTCATGCGGGCGACCTCCGCCCGCATTTTGGCCACTTCGCCTGGCGGAGGCCATAGTTAGCCTTCGCTGCCGCCATCATGGAGGCGGAAGCCGCAGGTATGGCCCTGAGTTTGGATGATGTCATCCGTTTCAAGACCACGACTCTTATTGCAGATTCCACCTCTCCGCAAACCTGGTCTTACACTCCGGATCGGAGCCGTCAGCTGCACCTGCCTCGTCCTCACAGGAGCCCGAACGGGATACCCCGCGACCGGCTACTCCCGGGTGGCGCCCCTCCTCGGCAAGCCTCACCGATCCCTCGAGAGCCGAAAGCCCCCTCCCGTTGCCTCGGATTCCACCATGCTTGCTGGTGGGGATCTTGCGAGCCTTCAGAAGACGACCCACGGTCGCCTTTCGGTCTGGACCGCTTGCGGAAGATCTTGCTCTCCGCAGCAGCCTCGGTCCTGTCGCGAGAGCTTCCCGCGTTCACTTCACTGGTCGCGGCCTATGAACCCGCATCCCTCATCTCTCTCTGTTCGCCTTCATCGGCTGGGTTTTTATTTTTATTTTTTTCCATAAGGTTCCTACGAGTGTGGGGGAAAAACAAGGTCCATCCAGGCAGTGCTCCCTGTACCCGAATTAGCCTTTGATATTTATAATCCATCAGAGCGTCAGCTTATACTCTGGCGGGGAACGCACAGACGACTGATTGTTCCATGGCAACACCCGTCAGCCATACATCCCCTCACGTTGCGCTGCCGCTTGAGATTCGGGGTAGCTTTTATAGAGGTTTTCTACCTCGCGGTCCGAGCGGTTAAGCTAGGCCGCGGGACGTGACCACGACAGTTCAATGATGGAATTACGAGATAAGCCTGACATTGTGGTGATAGACCAATCAGCGCGCCGCGAAATGATAATCGATGTTACCATCCCGCATGACGAGAACCTCGTGAAGGCTGAGAAAGAGAAACAAATAAAATATCTCGACTTGGCACACGAGGTTGTCAGCATCTGGACTCGGCTATCATTGTGCCGATTCTCGTTACGGCCAATGACCTGATGGCTAAAGCCTTGACGAACATTTGTCGAAGCTCTCACTTAGCAGTTGGATCAAGAACCAGATTCAGAAGGCAGAACTCCTCGATACGGCTCGCATTGTGAGGGGGTTCCTGTCTCTGCAGCCCTAACCACCGGTAGCTTGGACCCTGCTCCCGACACTGGCGGAAACCTGTTTTTTTTATATTTTTAATGTTTTTATAAGAAATACTAGTTGTCCCGCGCAACTTCGTCTGCGTCACATTTTCCCCGTATTCGCAAAATTTTTCATTGCTGCTTCGCTCCCATTGGTCGTAGCGTGATGATATATAGCCTATGTCCTTCCTAAGGTTGAAATCTATCTTCTTGCCAAATTTCATTAAGATCCGATCAGCCGTTTAGTCTTGAAAAGGTAACAAACAAACAAACATACAAACAAACAAACAGAGTGACATTCGCATTTATAATATTAGTATGGATGGATTTAAAAATGTATAAAATAAGATGAAAAAATGAATAAAGGAGATAATAATTAATTTTAGAACATAATTCCATATAAAATGTTTAGTACGGCTTAAAAACTATGTTAGTACCTTAAAACTACTTATTAATTATTGACGTACATTAATTAAACAGGACAGCACCAGAACTATGCACCTTATTCTAGTGCCGCACAATAGGACAGTCCACCCTATCTGTTATGGTGTATAAAAGGCCATTGGGGCATAGTATGTAGATTTGGTTGTGTGAGATTCCTAGTTAAGAAGGCTTATCAGTAAGCCTGACATAACATGACAGCGGGAACAATTTTTTGTTATTTTTATATATTCCCGCTGTCCCATCAGTAGGGAAAAGGAATCCGCACTTTCCTTTACGGGAATACACCGGTAACATAACTGTGAAACTACTGCAGAAATTTGAACGAATAATATTCTGTCAAAGCTAAATGACAAGTTGTCATAAAATCGCTAAAATACAAAATGTGCTCAAAATATTATTATATTCCTAAAAACGTGATATTTCAAAAATTAAGGTGTCTTTTCCACACAAGCCATTAATGAGGAGTTAAAGGTAAATTTAATGTTGAAATCACTTCAAACCGTTTTCATTGTATTGACCTACAATGTCGAGGAAGCGCTCACGCTCCAGTTCCTTTTTAAGCATTCGCCGGTTAAGTGCATTGAGCCAGACCCCCTTAGACCTATCCCGGATAAGTGTCCTTAAGAAAGAAGCAACTGCAGGCGATCACTTCCTCACGCAAGAGCAACTTGAAACCGTGTACCGGACAAATGCGACCACCGGCCTGAAAGAGAGTTTCGCTGCGGAGCTATTGCAACAACATGGCCCGAACGAGCTAAAAGAACTTCAAGGCACCAGTTTGTTATCAATATTTATGCAAAATATGTTTGGTTGGTTTCCATGTGTACTGTGGGTGGCAGCAGGAGTCAATTTCTTAGGATACTTCTTGACCATAGGAATTGACTTACCTGGGGATGAAGAACATGATGCTCACACTGCAAGAGAATATCTCTATTTAGGGCTTGTGATCGCCTTGATGATTGTAACCACGGGCTTATTTGGTTTTTATCAAGAAGCCAAAAATATAGCGGTTATGAGCGGTTTCGAAAAACTGATACCACCACAAGCAGTTGTTATACGAGATGGAATTAGAAAAACTGTACCTAATAGAGATCTGGTAATCGGCGACATTGTAGAAATTACTGGGGGAGATATAGTGCCAGCCGATATCCGAATAATTACATGTACTAATTTAAGTACGGATATGTCTTCTTTGACTGGAGAATCTGTATCCGTCAAGCATAAGACTGAATGCACTCATTCTAATCCTATGGAGTCCAGAAATATGGCATACTTTGGATGTCCTGTTACTGACGGAACTGGCAAAGCAATAGTAGTTGCGACAGGAGAGATGACACAAATAGGAAAAATTGCTGGATTGGTAACTGGCCTAACAAAAGAACCAACCCCTCTTGCAAAAGAAATCACTCATTTTATTAAATTGTTGTGTGGCGTAGCATTTCTTATGGGTATAGTGTTCTTTATTATGGTATATCTCATTCAGAATAGTTGGCTGTCAGCGATGCAATATATGCTGGGCATGGTGTTGGCCAATGTACCTGAGGGTCTGATTGTAACGTTGACTGTGTGCATGACACTGTCAGCTAAATCTCTGAAAAGGAAAAACTGTCTTGCTAAAACATTGCAAGCTGTAGAAACCTTAGGATCCACCTCGTGTATATGTTCAGATAAAACTGGCACTTTAACTGAGAATCAAATGACAGTTTCCCATTTATTTTGCAATTTCCAAATAATAGATAGAGATGACCATTCTCACTCTGCAAGTCCAACTTATAGCACTTTAGGTTTAGTTGCTTCACTTAATTTAAAAGCAACCTTCTACCATAATACAATGGACGAAGCAGTCGACAAGAGAAAAATTCTCGGCGATGCTTCCGAGTCCGCCATATTAAGGTACATGGAGAAATGCTGCTCAGCAACAAAGCTTCAAGCGGACAACCCGAAAGTGGGTGAAATTCCATTCAGCTCAGCTTACAAATATCATGTCACGATTCACCATTTGCAAACCAATAACTACTTCTTAGTCATGAAAGGAGCACCAGAAATTGTATTAGAATATTGTTCCAGGGTTCTCACGGACAAAGGTCCACAGTCCCTGACGCCACAGTTGAAAAAAGAATTAAAATCCTATTTCATCAAGATGGCAAATATGGGAGAGCGTGTGATTGGATATTGTGATTTAGCATTGCCACTCAGTGAATTTCCAATAGGTTATGTGTTCAACACCCAAGCACGTAACTTCCCCGTGGAGGACCTTGTTTTTGTTGGAGCGATATCAATGATCGATCCACCGAGACAAAATATTGGTAAATATATTGGTTTATGTAGGACGGCTGGAATAAGGGTGATAATGGTGACTGGAGATCACCCCGTGACTGCCTTAGCTATATCTCGTAAGTGCGGCACTATTACAATGCCGACTACGTATGATTACGCATTTGAGCATCACATTGATCTAGCCGATGTACCGTCGCACATTAAGAGTCACTTTCAGGCAGCTGTTGTAACTGGAGACGAACTTCGAAAATTGTGCAGTACTGATTTGAAGGTCATACTAAATAAGTACAAAGAGATTACGTTCGCGAGAACCAGCCCTCAGCAGAAATTACTTATTGTTGAGACTTTTCAATCGCTGGGTTACGTTGTAGCTGTAACCGGAGATGGTGTCAACGATTCCCCGGCTTTAAAGAAGGCAGACATTGGTATCGCTATGGGTATTAATGGAACTGAGGTTTCTAAAAAAGCTGCTGATATGATTCTATTGGACGATAACTTTGCTTCCATCGTAATGGGGGTTCAAGAAGGTAGGAGGATCTTCGACAATTTAAAAAAGACCATTGCGTATACCCTTACCTCAAACGCAGCTCAAATGGTGCCTTTTGTATTGTATGCTGTCCTGGGTATGCCTTTGCCCATTAGTCTTATCTTGATAATGGTTATTAACATTGGAACAGATCTATTACCTGCAATAAGTTTGGCCTACGAAGACTCTGAAGAAGACATCATGTCGATACCGCCTCGTAAACCGACAGATCACCTCGTTACTGGGTATTTGCTATTCATGACTTATTTTCAAGTAGGGATGATTCAGTTCTTCGCTGCAATGTATGCGTATTTCATAGTATACGCTAAGGCAGGGTTCTTTCCTTCTAGTTTGATGTTTATTCGCTCCGATTGGGAAAGTGAAAAGGCAACTGTGAGAGATACATTTGGTCGTAGTTGGAAATACTCAGCCAGGAAAAAGCTTGAGAGAAAATCGCAGACGGCTTATTTTGTTGCTGTGTGCTGGACTCAGATATCAGATGTGATTATTTGCAAGACTAGAAGAATCTCGATTTTAAAGAAAGGTATGAATAACCACGTGCTGAATCTCAGTATAGTTTTCGATTTGTTCTTTGCACTATGTGTGGCTTACCTGCCACTGTGTAATGAACTTTTTAGTACGGCGAAGATAGCATTTGCTGATTTTTTTCTGGCAACCCCTTTCATGTTCCTTATGATCGGTTTGGACGAAACCAGGCGTTACATAATTAGAAACAACCTGTCGCCATGGCTCGAACAAGAAACTTACTATTAACTTATCAAGTAAAGGTTCGTTTTACACCAAGTTCATGAATTTTATTAAGAGGAAATACCGAAATATACATAAACTCGCGCGGGTACACGGGTGTGTCCGCCCCGAAATCATCAATATATCATCATAATTACTGTGATAGGACTTAAGATGCCCATTCCAAAGCGCAGGTCTTATGGTGGCACTACACTTGGCAGATGTGTGTATCAGTCTTATATTATTTATAAAAAGTGAACTTTACCGCAATTAGCATAAAAAACATTTTGTATTGACCAAAAACGCCAAGTAGAGTGCCACCTTTAAGGAGAAGAATGGTCAAGAAACTCCATGGAAACACTCCTTCACTTCGGCGGCGCTCCGGCTTCCGACGAGGAACCGATCGACTAGTATCTATCTCGCAAAAGATTGTAGGTGACAGTAAAAGAGACATTACTATATATTGTCTCTACGAAAATTTTTCTTTCTTTCCAACTATTGATTATTATAGTTGCTACTTGAACTCGCTAATCGCTGGCGGTAGGACAGCGCCTTAGGCAGGCGTAGTGGAGTACGCTCCATTTCTTTCTCAAGGAGAGCAGGTCTGTGTCATCGGTGGAAATGTAATGAGCTGCTATGAAAACGGAACTGCCTGTCCATTTAAAAGTCAGGCTTGACAATGGCAGCATACCACCAGCAACTTTATAGTGATGTGAATAGAGAGCACCGATCTATCTAATAGGCCCGGGGCTCTCTCACTGGGACCCTGCAATGAAGTAGTTCAGATTCGAGCATTACATCAGTGAGTGAGGTGAATTGTGATTTTCGCAAAATGTTTGAATTGTTGACCACAAGATCGTTCTTTACGAAGTCACCTCTGCGAGCTTATCGTCGTAGAGGTGTTTCACGCTCACCGCGAGTGTTAAAACCACCTGCTGCTCAGCTCGCGGGCCGCCTCGCCCCTCCACGCCTACGCGATTTTACATCTAGGGGTACTACGTGGAGTTGGTTTTGCAGCGATTCGTTTCTGTCACGTCGCTCCCGCAGCATGCTCGCGTCACTCGTTCGCCTTCGCGCGTTAATGATTCCTTTTTATTTTTTATTAAGTGGTGAAAAATGCCTAACGCATACCGCGCCGTACGGGGAGACGGTTTGGTTATGTGGGGCTTGAACCCACTAAAGAACACCACCGTGAGCCTACTGTCGCCTTGGTGGATGGGCCACGAGAACTGCTACGCATGACATTCGTGACCCATCCAGCGCAGCCCGCCTCCGGGCACCAACTCCTTTGACGATGTCGGGGCTCACCTGAGACATCGCCAGCGCTGGCGAGGTCCGTGCAATGCGACAGCGATAGACTCCCCGATCTATCGCCCGCTGGCACCTCTTAGGGCGGCATCAGGTCGCTTTGGCGCCTCCTCCGCCGCCCTGTCCTCCTGCGACGAACTGCGTCAGCGAGGGCGTCTTCCTCCCTGACGCGCTCCGCCGCTTCCTTCTGCGAGATGACATCCTCGCAGAAGGATGCTACTGCCTCCCAAGCCCTCCCACTGTCGACCATGGCCTTGGCCACAGCCGGCAGGGAGAGGTCTGCCCCGATTGTTGCTGCGAGAGCACGGCGCTGCGCAACCCAAGCAGGAAAATGGTCAAGGGTGTGAAAAACCGTGTCCTCGCTGCAGCCATACACCAGTAGCACACGGGAGTTGCCTCTCATCTAGCCACTTTGTGCAAGTATGGCCAAAGCAGCCATGCTCTGACAACACCTGCACTATACGGAACGTCAACGTCCCGTGTCGCCTCCGTACTCACTGTTCCAGGATTGGCTGGATAGCCCCCACGGTCCAGTGTCAGGTACTGGTCGTCTTCAGCCTCACCCTCCACAGCCTCAGGGTTTGGGCTTAGGCCTCCATGCGCCACCTCGTGAGCGTTAATGGTCACTGTTCTAACCAAACCCAAATGATTCACCAACATAGAGGGGACCTGGCACTCCGCTCCGCTGCCGCCTAAACCTTCTAACCATCCGAGTCGGATTGCTTTGAATCGGGGTGTTTACCTTAAAGATGGTCATCAATATTATATATTTTAAACGATAGGCCTAATGATTTTCGATTAAATAAACGTTATCCATACTTCCATACTAATATTATAAATGCGAAAGTCACTCTGTTTGTTTGTTTGTTACCTTTTCACGACTAAACGGCAGATCGGATCTTAATGAAATTTGGCAAGAAGATAGCTTTCGACCTGGGGAAGGACATAGGCTATATATCATCACGCTACGACCAATAGGAGCGGAGCAGCAATGAAAAATGTTGCGAAAACGGGGAATATGTGACGCAGACGAAGTTGCGCGGGACAGCTAGTATCTAATAAAGTTATACGAAATAAGTTTTAGAGTATAGTAGCCGGGACGTTAAAACGGACGTAAATGTTATATCTAAAGAAATTATATCAACAGTTGGTATAACCCACGTTTATTATATCTTGTGAACGTTATTGAAATGAAAATATAGCAAATCCTACTGATATTATAAACGCGAAAGTTTGTAAGTATGGATGGATGTTTGTTACTTTTTCACGGGAAAAATACTGAACGGATTTGGATGAAATTAGGCACAGGGGTAGTTTATAACCTGGATTAACACATAGGATATTTTTTATCCCGATAGTACAATCCCGTGGGACAGTGATCGAACTCCACGCGTGCGAAGCTGCGGGCATAGTCTAGTAACTTTATATTATTAAGGCGGAAATACACTTACGTGTCGTGGCGTGTCGCGGTGCTTACTGTCGTGACGGTGAGTGTACACACTAACGTGTCGTGTCGTGGCGTTATTTCTGAACAGTACCTTTGCAGCGTTCAAACATACATAATGTTTTCTTCTGATTCGGATAGTGATTTTGATGAAGACCTTCAATTTCTCTTAGCAATGAAACTTCTTAAGAGCAAAAAAAAGAAATAGAATATATAAATAATAAATAGAATAGTGTTGCCAGGCGTCCCATTGATTGTGCAACCCAGTCCATAAGATAAAATACTTTTTTTTATTTATACCTATAAAACAGCGTCAATAATTAAAAAACATAACTACGTTTATTGTAATATTTCGTAATTTCTATGCGTCCAGCAAGTAATTGTATGATTGAAATAAAATTTACATTATACAAGGTGTTGTTTTGCATCCTCGTCAAATTTCAGGAGGTTGTCATAAAACACATAAATAATCAATTTAAAGTACGGTACCGGTCTATAATTAATAAGCGTTGCTTTTTTTTGTTGTTGAAATTTAACAGTATTTCAGACTACAACCCTCAATTCAAAACACTTGAAACAGAATCACCCAACTACGCACACAGCGACAATGGAGCTCTGTGTGTGAGTGACTACGTCATACCTATGAAACGCAGGCGCGTGCGGCCGTGCGATAACTTATGGCGCGCGTCGACCGGCAGCAATAATTTTGCTCTAATTTTATTTCGAAAATCACCTACATTATTGTCATAAATTTCGCTTGATACTTAACTCATTTTTAAGCATCATTGGAATACGGAAATCAGTACAGTACCTAATACAAGTGCACCAAAGAAAAGTTCATTGACCTGTAAGTTTGGTAGTTATCAGATGTTTAATAAAATGTTAGTTTTGCTTTATTGCTTTCCTGCTGAACGGACAATCCTAAAATTGGCAATCTTGGATCTTTATTCCGGATCCTGAGGCGCACTACTGAGGCTATGTAACACTCGGTACATTGTACGTAAATTCAGCCTAAAGTATTCGTAATGATTTTGTTTTCATTTGTGGATTGAATTGGTGGATTTGATATTTTTTCTTCCTACATAACGGGCTTAGGTCCATCAATAATTTAGTTAGTATCTAAAAATGTTTTTATGTTTGATGGAAATGGAAAGATGTGCTAGTTAAAGTAGGTATGTGGTGATACTATCGACTGTTAGGTATTATTGGCGTTTAAAAATTTGAAATCAACTTATTTACACTATTGAATAAAATTGATTAAGCTAACAACGTATTTAGAAAATGATAGTCGTATGAAAAAATAAGTAAATTACGTACCTAAGTTACCCGGAGGTATTGTTCAAAGTTGCCACCACCACACTCTTGGCACAGTCGAGCACGACATAGCTGGTTTTGAATTCAGCTTACGTAGCACTAACACATTCGTTTTTACGAGTAAAGTGTCGAAAGCACTGAATGATCTTTACTCGTAAGTAATTCTGTTACACTTGCCACTTCCTCCGTGTACACTAAACTGTTAACGTCTCCCCACAAATAAAAGTCTAGAGGCGTCAGGTTCGGAGATCGCGGAGGCCAGGCCACAGGTCCTCCGCGACCGATCCAGTGGTCACCAAACCTTTCAGCGTACTTGCCGACCGTAATGAGGGGGAGCACCGTCCTGCATGTAGTAGAGGTCGCGATGGAGTGCCAGGGGAACGTCCTCCAACATATCCTCAACAACGTGGAACAGCTGCTCCAGGTATGTGGCGCTGTTGAGGTACCTGTCGATGAAGTAGGGTCCAAGCACTTGTTCCCCTATTATCCCAAGCCCACACATTCAGTCCAAACCGCACTTGCAGTTTATACCTACGTCTCAACGATGTACATCGCAGTACCTAGGAGCGGAATTCGCAAAACGCATGCACTAGTCGGCGACATTAAACATACTGTTGGTTCCGGGGTCCGGGACCGCGGGGGGCGTGGCTACGCGCGTGTGCGAGAGAGTGCGTCGCTAGGCGCGTGAGTGAGAGAGTGCGTCTGCGCATTGGTTTTAGGGAATACCTACGACATTATCGAATGTTCATTGAGTTTGCGCTGTGTATGTATTGTTAGCGTTTTTTGTGTGTGTGAATGCGCGGTAATAAGGCTAGCAACAGACGGGCCGCGTTTAAATACGGCTGGTTCGCACTTACGGATTTCCGTAAATAAGAAAAAAAAAATAAAAATTAACCTACCGATTTTATTGTTGATTTGGGTCGAGAATCATTAGTAGAATTACCTCCTTGAATTTGACGAGGATGCAAAACAACACCTTGTATAATCCAATCGGACCTGGCAACACTAGCCACGAGCCACGCGCCAGTATAGAAACACATTTGCCTGTTCTGTCGTGTCGCGTCATAACCCCCTCCACCGCTCTGGCGCAATCGGCGGCGAGCAGTCGGCGCCACGACAGAACGCGTTGCGACACGACACGCCATGCAAATATGTCCCTAACCATATAAAATGTATGAAACCGATATGCTTCTGGCGCGTCACGACACGCCACGACACGTAAGTGTGTTTCCGCCTTTACTAGCTGGCCCGCGCAACTTCGACTGCGTCACATTTTCCCCGTTTTCGCAACATTTTCATTGCTGCTCCGCTCCTATTGGTCGTAGCATGATGATATATAGCCTATGTCCTTCCCCAGGTTGAAATCTATCATGTGCAATTTCATTAAGATCCGATCAGCCGTTTAGTCGTAAAAAGGTAACAAACAAACATACAAACAAACAGAGTGACTTTCGCATTTATAATATTAGTATGGAAGTATGATGCACGATGTATAGAATACTAGCTGTGCCGCGCAACTTCGTCTGCGTCACATTTTCCCCGTTTTCGTAACATTTTTCATTGCTGCTCCACTCCTATTGGTCGTAGCGTGATGATATATAGCCTATGTCCTTCCCCAGGTTGAAATCTATCTTCTTGCCAAATTTCATTAAGATCTGATCAGCCGTTTAGTCGTGAAAAAGTAACAAACAAACAAACAGAGTGACATTCGCATTTATAATATTAGTATGGAAGTATGGTAGGTATTTTTTTTACACCTTGGGTTACATTATTGGAGTTTTAGTAAGGATCCCAATTTTTTTAATAGTACGGGGGTCTTGGAGGTGTTTAAAGTGAAAATCACATATTAAAAACTTGTATTTATAAAAAAATACTTGTCAACAAGTTGGAAGTATGACCCCTAATATCTCCGTAACTAGAAGGTTCCCAGGTATGGTGTATAACAAAAAAATGTTCGCAATGACAGGGAGATCCAGTGCCTTTCGGCTTCGTTAAGAGGTATTTTACACCCTTTATAGCTTATGTCACCCGGGGATAGTGTAGCTTCCCAACAGTGAAAGAAAATTTCAAATCGATTCAGTAGTTTCGGAGCCTATTCAGCGCAAACAAACACACAACAAATCTTTCCTATTTATAATATTATTTTAGACATCGCGCGCATCGTCTTCAATGCTACGTTGCCACTAGTACCTACTATTAACAGTTCCATGATGGAACTACCGTCCTGCCTGTTATGACTTACGGGGCTGAAATGCAGACACTCAGTACTGTTGCTCCATAAATTCAAGGTTGCTCAGCGAGCTATGGAGCGGAACGAGGTGATCCGACAGAAAACCAGAGTTTTTGTCATAGCTCACAGAATAAGTAAGCTGAACTGGAAATGGCCGGCCATATTAGCTGTAGAACCGATGCCCGTCGGGGTAGACGAGTTCTTGAGTGGAGACCGCGAATCGGCAAGCGTAAGGTGGGACGGCCTCAGTCTCGGTGGACCGACGATCTTCGTAGGGTAGCTGGGGTAGCAACTGGATGAGAGTTGCCGAGAATCGAGCTAAGTGGCGTGCGACTGAAGAGGTTTTTACTATGTCCAGCGGTGGACTGTTCTGGGCTGATGATGATTCAGTGACATAACGTTGCTAAGAATTGTAAGGTTCAGCTTAGATACAACACGAAAACTCGATGTTTTGAATGTCGTTCTTAGGTATTTACCTACATAGAGCGAAGCAGGAACATCCGCCCTTCGCTTGCATGCAATGTAACTACCTACTGGCGACCCTGCTAGTTTTATAAAATCCAGTAAAACCCATATAGTTAGTTTTTTTAAAAGCAATAATCGAATTTATGGAATAAAAATCTGTCAAAATGACACGTTGCTTTTAACGTCGCTAGAACAAGATAAATTTTAAATTGTTTGCAATTTAAACGTTTTTGTTATATGCTGTGTTTACAGAGGTGTGCAAACGGGTGGTTGCATCAGTGAATTCTAAGCATGACCAAGTACGGCGGCCACGCCCACCGGGCGAGCACCACCTCTATCAGGACCCTACGCCGAGGAAGTGTGTTAGGTCAAAGCGCCATAGAACTCTCCCAGATATCCCTACTTAAGGAAGAAACAAACACAGGGGACCATTTCCTTACACCAGAGCAACTAGAAAATGTGTATCGAACAAGTGTGAACAACGGCCTGACAGAGAGCTTTGCCGCGGAACTATTAGAACGTCATGGCCCGAACGAGCTACAGGAACTTCATGGCACCAGTTTGTTATCAATATTTGTGCATAATCTGTTTGGTTGGTTTCCATGTGTACTTTGGGTGGCAGCAGGAGTTAATTTCATAGGGTACTTCCTGACCATAACCCGCGGGAGTGGAGAAGACGATGGCCACTCTGCAAGAGAATATCTCTATTTGGGATCTGTGATCTCCATCACTATTATAGGCACAGGGTTATTTGGTTTTTATCAAGAAGCCAAAAATATAGCTGTTATGAGCGGTTTCGAGAAACTGATACCACCGAGTGCAGTTGTTATACGAGATGGAATTCGAAAAACTGTACCTAATAGAGATCTGGTAATCGGCGACATTGTAGAAATTACTGGGGGAGATATAGTGCCAGCCGATGTCCGAATACTTACATGCACTAATTTAAGTACGGATATGTCTTCTTTGACTGGAGAATCGGAACCTGTAAAGCACAAGCCTGAATGCACTCATTCTAATCCTATGGAGTCCAAAAATATGGCATACTTTGGATGTCCTGTTGTTGAGGGAACTGGCAAAGCAATAGTAATTGCGACTGGAGAGATGACACAAATAGGTAAAATTGCTGGATTAGTGACTGGATTAGTAAAAGAAGAAACCCCAATTGCAAAAGAAATCACTCATTTTATTACGTTATTGTGCGGCGTGGCATTTGTCTTAGGTGCTATTTTCTTTATTATGGTATATCTCACACAGAGAAGTTGGTTGTCAGCGCTGCAATATATGCTGGGCATGGTGTTGGCCAATGTACCTGAGGGTCTGATTGTAACGTTGACTGTGTGCATGACACTGTCAGCTAAATCTCTGAAAAGGAAAAACTGTCTTGCTAAAACATTGCAAGCTGTAGAAACCTTAGGATCCACCTCGTGTATATGTTCAGATAAAACTGGCACTTTAACTGAGAATCAAATGACAGTTTCCCATTTATTTTGCAATTTCCAAATAATAGATAGAGACGACCATTCTCACGTTACTGAACCCTGTTATTCAACCTTATGTTTAGCAGGTTCACTTAATTTAAAAGCAAGTTTCCGACCTGACACAATGCATGAACCCATAGACAAGAGAAAAATTATTGGCGATGCTTCCGAGTCCGCCATATTACGGTATATGGAGAGTAACCGCTCAGCCACGAAGGTTCAAAACGAAAACCCGAAAGTGGGAGAAATTCCATTCAGCTCATCTTACAAATATCAAATCACGATTCATCATATGCTATCAACCGATTCCTACATCTTAGTAATGAAAGGAGCTCCAGAAATTGTATTAGAATACTGCTCCAGGGTTCTCACGGACGAAGGTCCACAGTCCCTGACGCCACAGTTGAAAAAAGAATTGAAATCCTATTTCATCAAGATGGCAAATATGGGAGAGCGTGTGATTGGATATTGTGATTTAGCATTGCCACTCATTGACTTTCCAATAGGTTATAAATTTGACACACAAGCACGTAACTTCCCCGTGGAAGACCTTATTTTTATTGGAGCAATATCAATGATCGACCCTCCGAGAAAAAATATTAGTAAATATATTGGTTTATGCAGGACGGCCGGAATAAGGGTGATAATGGTGACTGGAGACCACCCGGTCACTGCTTTGGCTATATCTAGGAAGTGTGGCACAATTACAATGCCAACGGCTTATGATTACGCATTTGAGCATCACATTGATCTAGCTGATGTACCGTCTCATATTAGGAGTCAGTTTCAAGCAATTGTTGTAACTGGAGACGAACTTCGTAAAATGAGCGTTAACGATTTGAAGACAGTGCAAATGAAGTACAAAGAGATAACGTTCGCAAGAACCAGCCCTCAGCAGAAATTACTTATTGTTGAGACTTTTCAATCGCTGGGTTACGTTGTAGCTGTAACCGGAGATGGTGTCAACGATTCCCCGGCTTTAAAGAAGGCAGACATTGGTATCGCTATGGGTATTAATGGAACTGAGGTTTCAAAAAAAGCTGCTGATATGATTCTATTGGACGATAACTTTGCTTCCATTGTGCTGGGAGTACAAGAAGGTAGAAGGATCTTCGACAATTTAAAAAAGACCATTGCGTATACCCTTACCTCAAACGCAGCTGAAATGCTGCCTTTTGTATTGTATGCTGTCCTGGGTATGCCTTTGCCGATTACTCTCATTTTGATAATTGTTATAAACGTTGGGACAGATCTTCTTCCTGCAATAAGTTTGGCATACGAAGATTCCGAAGACGACATCATGTCGATACCGCCTCGCAAACCGACGGATCACCTCGTTACTGGCCATTTGTTATTTATGACATATTTTCAAGTAGGGCTGATTCAGTTTTTCGCAGCAATGTGTGCGTATTTCACAGTATTCGCTAAATCAGGGTTCTTTCCATCTAGCTTGATGTTTGTTCGCAAAGAGTGGGAAAGTAGGAAGGTAATGATAATAGATACATTAGGTCGTGGATGGAATTTTGACGACAGAAAAATGCTTGAGAGACAAACGCAGACGGCTTATTTTGTTGCTGTGTGCTGGACTCAGATATCAGATGTGATTATTTGTAAGACCAGACGAGTCTCGCTTTTGAAGAAAGGTATGAATAACCATGTTCTTAATATCAGCATTGTTATTGATTTGGCCGCTGCTCTGTGTGTCTCTTATTTGCCACTGTGTCATGAACTTTTTAGCACGGAGCCGATAAATTATTCTGATTTCTTTCTGGCGATCCCCTTCGTGATACTTATGATTTGTATGGACGAAACCAGGCGTTACATAATAAGGAATAACATATCCCCGTGGATCGAAAAGGAAACTTATTATTAACTTGTTTAGTTATTTTTATTTAAGAGGAAGTTTTAGGTATTTAGTTCGTATGTTTCGTTTTTTTTATTACTTCATTGTCAAGCGAACCGTGTTATTAGCATGCATGTCCTACTCTTATTGTTAAAGGACAAGTTCATGGTTTATTTTTCCTGGAAATGGCAACTAAGGTACTTTTTATCGTCGATTTGTTCCATCTCGTAACATTTTTGCAACACGGCAAACGTAAGGACGTCGCAAGTTAGTTTTTCTAGATATTTTTTTATTTATTACGACGATGAATTAGTTCGATTGTTTTAGTTTCAAAGTTTATTTTATATTATGAACTGAATAGATAACTATAAGCACTAAACACAAGATATTTTGTGTTCAAATATAAGTCACTCGTTAGACGTTACTATAAAGTTTTATCGTCACTTTGTTAACCGCTCTCATTCTCGTTCTCAATCAAGCTGTATTAATTTTAATTAAGGACTATAATTTTGAAAAACGTAACATATCGAATTATTCGTGCGTTGGCTAAAGGGCGCGGCTAGATATGAATTTTAGAGTGGCTTGTACATGTCTGTTATTCGTAGCGGAATAACTGCAGTCCGAATGTGACCTAGATTACGCTAAATTACGTTTCTGGGTTGTATAAGCTGTATTGCAGCTAAGAATATAAGTATCTAACTGCTTCATATACATATATGTCGCAGTTAGATAGTTCTAACCGTGATATAGTTAGGCTATAGATAGCTAGCTAGGGATATAACTATATCACGGCTGTAACGATCTTACTGCGACATATAAGTACATATACAATATTGAGTCTCCCAATATTGAGATCCGCATGGATCTAGACTGCGGCCACTCTGCTGGTGAGCATCGTTTATTGAAGTGAAACTTCTTATGCGACTTCCAACAAGTTTGCGTTAAACGCTTAACGCTACCATGAAGGGGGAATAGTAAGAGACACAGCGAGAGTGAATGCGTGGCACTCGAACGCATGCGTGTAGTATTACGAAATTTCACTTCCGCGCGGAGGGACTCCACGCATTAATTTTTATCGAGGTTCTTTTTTTTCGTTTTCTTTTGAAGATTTTCTTTTGGTGTAAATTTTTGTGTAATTAAAGTTAATTTATTTGTTCTTTATTATGATTGTTAATGTTATGACATTTCTTGTGCTTGCTGTGCCTATAGATGTACTTATAAGTAGCTAAGTAATATTTTAATAAAAAAAAAACTTTCTTTTTGTATTTTTTTCTTTTTGTAATTCTTGTTGTTGCCCGAGGCTTTGCTTGTGTCATGGTCAACTATCCACAGAAAGTTTTAAGTATTAGCCTATGACACTCTGGGATAAAGTAGCTTCACGTAAGTAATAGTACCTACATCTTGATACCAGTGGGTAAACTATGTCATAATAATAATAGAGTCGGAATAATTACTTACGAAGAAATAAAGTATACCTTAAAGAACAATAGTTATTTGTGCAACAAGAGAGCAAAGTCGTTTTTTGCTGCGAGTGCTGATTTTGAATCCTGAGCGTGGCGAGGGATTCAAAGGCACGAGATGCAAAAAACTTTGCTCTCGTGTAACACACATAACTTTTCACTTCAGCAGCGAGAACACTTTAGGGGTTAAAAAAATAAACAGGAATTGATTGAAATAACTATTTATTGTGAAACAAAATAATTAACATTATAGATGATGACCTCGTCTGTGATAAATCTAAAAAATAAGATAGCAACACCGTCTCCGAAAAACTGCTTGCGCCCTTTGTAAGTCTCGTTGAAGACATGGTTTGCTTTCAGATATTTCTTGCGAGACTTCTCAGGTAGGAAACTTAATTCTGCATTAATAACTGTCTTGTTGTTTTAACTCTTCCGGTGTTACAATACTGTTCTCGTCGCTAGTTTCACTCATATTTTACGATTATTTTAATATTTTTAACTTATTCAACTCTTTTCGCCAGCCACGATTTTTTCCCCGCTCTTTTATTTAAATTAAGGCGTGTTCGGAAATAGCACCCATGATATTTTATTATTCAAAATATATTACGTAACATTATTGAAACTAGAAATAAATATTTACAGGTTAAATATCAGTTTTATTTGCAGTAAATACTTATTTTCGTTTAAATACAATAATAAGTTAAAATTTCAATAAATTATATTAAAACATATTTTTGCAAAAGCCGAACGTGTTCGAATTCAAAAACGGAACTTCGAAAGGGCTGGTCTTTGTCTCTCTCTTTCTAATGGGCGGGAAAGAGATAGAGTGTGAATTTTTCGAATTGTATGATTAACCCAAGGCTGAATAAGATATTCGGGGCTTTCTGAAAAAAATAATTCAAAAGTTACTTTGTCTCACTCAGTGAGCAAAACCGCATTTTGCTCACTGATTTCAGGCAGCAAAACCTACATGTTTGAGCTACTGAAGTGAAATAGTTATTTATCCAACACGTGAGGAAAGTTCGTTTTTCCTATGAGTTTTGATTTTGAGTCTTAAGCGAACGAAGGATTGAAAAATAGAATCACGAGCGCAGCGAGTGATTATAAATTTCAATCCTGAGTAAGCGAAAGACTCAACAAAACGAATAGCAAATGAACTTGCTCACATGTTGCATACAAAACTTTTCACCACTCCCAGCAAGAAAGTATTCAGTCATCATAGGTAAATAAATTAAATAATCACAAAGCAAATCAAAATAATTCTTTTTTCGAATTTTTGCTTCTAATGTCCTTCTTTCACAGGCTTCTTTCTTTGAGTGCGTTCAAAAATTATAATCCTAAATTTGACGATGTAATTTTTTCAATATTTAATTAAACTTTTTTAATGTTTCTGAACTTATACACTTACAATAATTTGTTAAATTTTATAAAAAACATTAATCTTAACTTATAAATATTTCTATTCTAAGCATAAAATTATTTATTTTTTAAAATATCTTTAAAACCTAACATAAAAAAATCAGGCAAGGTTAGTTTCTGAACGGGATCATTACTTTCCTCACTGTTGAAACAGTGAGGAAAAACCAACTTTCCTCACTGTTTTCGTAGAGGAAAGACACTTCTTTCGTGCGGGAGTGGTGAAATAGTTATTTATCCAACATGTGAGGAAAGTTCGTTTTTCCTATGAGTTTTGATTTTGAGTCTTGAGCGAACGTAGGATTGAAAAATAGAATCACGAGCGCAGCGAGTGATTATAAATTTCAATCCTGAGTAAGCGAAAGACTCAACAAAACGAATAGCAAATGAACTTGCTCACAAGTTGCATACAAAACTTTTCACCACTCCCAGCAAGAAAGTATTCAGTCATCATAGGTAAATAAATTAAATAGTCACAAAGCAAATCATAATAATTCTTTTTTCGAATTTTTGCTTCTAATGGCCTTCTTTCACAGGCTTCTTTCTTTGAGTGCGTTCAAAAATTATAATCCTAGACGATGTAATTTTTTCAATATTTTATTAAACTTTTTTAATGTTTCTGAACTTATACACTTACAATAATTTGATAAATTTAATAAAAAACATTAATCTTAACTTATAAATATTTCTATTCTAAGCATAAAATTATTTATTTTTTTAAATATCTTAAAAACTTAACGTAAAAAAATCAGGCAAGGTTAGTTTCTGAACGGGATCATTACTTTCCTCACTGTTCAAACAGTGAGGAAAAACCAATTTTCCTCACTGTTTTCGTAGAGGAAAGACACTTCTTTCGTGCGGGAGTGGTGAAAAATCTTTTTTTTCCCTTAATCATCATGTAAATGGTTTAATTTGTTTTATTACCCGCGCTTTGCCTCTGCAGTAGAATCCGTTGAATGTGACGCAAAGGTATTGAAATGTGTACATACGGGAGATGAATAAAAGCCGTGGGTTCACTTGCTTTGTTTACTTTAAGTCGACACTTGTAATAAACATAGAGGAGGTCGTGCCTAAATAATAACAGCCGCACGGGTCGATCTTTAAGGTTAAGCCGTTCTTGCCGAGGTTTGTCCGTGGATGGATGACCATAATTACATACCGATTTTCCTCCGTGCCTCGGAAAGCACGTTAAGCTGTTGGTTTTGGCTGTCATTTGTAGATCTTTGACAGTCGTTACGAGTAGTCAGAAGCCAAAAGTCTGACATCAAGGGGTATCGTATTACCCAGTTACTGGGTTGTGGAGGTCAGATAAGCAGTCGCTTCATGTAAAAAACTGGTACTCAGCTGCATCCGGTTAGAATGAAAGCCAACCCCAAGATAGTTTGGGAAAAGGCTGGGCAGATGATGAGTTGGAAGAACAGAAGCAGGACGTCTACACAAGAAGAAGCACAGATAGAAAGTCACGTAAGCACATAATAATTTTTAATCTTACCATGGGGTATCGTATTACCCTGTATTCATTGGGTTGTGGAGGTCAGATGGGCAGTCGTTCTATGTAAAATACTGGTATTCAGCTGCATCCCCTTACAGTGGAAACTAACTCTAACATATTTCGGAAAAGGCTGGGCAGCTAATCCTCGTTGACCTTGATCGCCGTAGTCGAAATTCAGGCGGAACTCGGGATGGTAATGATGTTTTTTTTCATCTTGGTATTGCGCTATTTGTATTCCAGACAAAGTGGGGAAGAGATAGAGCTATACAGAACGTGATAGCTCCGTCTCTTTCCCACTCTAGAATAAAATTTAAACAATACTGCTGTAAGACGTCATTTCACGAATGTTCATCTCTTAGCTGCCACGGTTTATTTTAATTACTTTATTTTTTAATTTTACTGATTTTATCTTTTACTCTGGACGCTCTTAACTTTCCCGTATTTCTACATCGTTCTCACATATTTGTAATTCTTAACATGAATCAGTAACCAGGATTTTGTAACATATTTTGATTTAAAAGAGTGTCCATGGAGTTCCTTGCCCATTCTTCTCCATAGAGATACGCTATGCTTTGGAATGGGCAACTACAGTACTTTCACAAGTTATTATGCCTTGTGACTGGGACTGTAGCTTCGCGTTTGATTTTGTTTTTTTGATTTTCATAAGTGCCTGTAATGGTCTAATTGAAATAAATGCTTTGAGTTTGAGTTTGATTTTGAGTCATTTTAGGCCACTTGGTCTGTTCCCGTAGTAAAAGTTGTATGTCTTCATAATCTTTTCTTCTTCAACCTTCAGAAACACAAAGCAGAGTGTAGGTCTCTTCAAAATCACTCCACTTTTGGCTGTTTTGTGTCATGGCTATCCAGTTTCTTCCGGCCACTTTAATGAGATCGTTTGTCCAGCTAGTCGATTGTCTCCAGCTTTTTCATGAGTAAATCCTTAAATATATGTGGGCATGGGATTCTGAAATCATATAACGGTAGGGATACGATTCTGAAATCAACCTAATTTGCATCGCTTAAAGTTTATATTCGCTTATGTGGAAATGATAACAATTCGAAACAAAGTTTCGAATAGACTATAGTTGCCTACTTGTTCATAAAATTCATGTGTAAAGACAATTTATTTACCAGGTTTTTGTTAAATTAAGAGAATGATCCCAATGACAAAATGGAGAAGACAAAAGTCATGAATTATTCAGTGATCGACTACAATCATATCGCTATACTTTTCATTCGGTGTTTTCCAGATTAACAAAGGAGTTGGCTATTCATAACAGAAATAATATGGTCATAGTTTATTTGTTTATTACTTTTAGTATTAGACACCGCGGCTACCTTTGTAAACACACACATGTATCTCAGGTATTGATGTAAGTATCGATTTAAATCGGAACACACATGGCCAATTAACTTATTGGACATGGCACGACACCAGGCTTTTAATAATTATAAGGGTGCGACTACATTACGGTCAGTTTCGTCTGGGCGTTTGTTTGTTCGATTGAAAGTTGTATTTACACCTTTAGAAAAGTACACAAAAGAAATGGAAATTTTCATCATCATCTGCCTTTTCCCAACTAGGTATGTTGGGGTCGTTGTCTAACCAGATGCAGCTGAATACCAGTTATTTTACATGGAGCCACTGCCTGTCTGACCTCCACAACCCAGTTAGATTGGGTAATACTATACCCCTTGGTAAGACTGGATGTTAGACTTTCGGGCCACTGACTACCTTTAACGATTGTCAAAGATCTACAAATGACAGCTACCAAGGCTTAACGTGCTTTTCGAGGCACGGAGGACTCGGAAACTAATGAGGATCATCCATCCACGGACCAACCTAGGCAAGAGTGGTTTAAAGTAACCGGTGCGACCGACACGAGCGGCTGTCATTATTTAGCCGCGAGCTCCAATTAATATATAGGTATGAAAATTATATACGTAAGTAGTATTTTCGATCTCCTCCGCTGTCCTTATACCTATGATTAACTTCATCTCATCAAGACATCTGAATCGTTCTTCCGGTACTCTTCGTGCTTCATTGATTCTGCGCTTTTCTGGTAGTCGCCATTGTTGCTTCTAGCTTTCAATGGTGATTTCCCGCCACAATATTCCTAATTGTAGCGGAAATATCTCAACTAAGCATAAAAAGTTTAAAAATATGCCCGGATGACTATAAGCTCGCCCTCTATAGTCTTCATCAGCAGACTGCACCAGTCCAGTGCTAGGCCATCAACTCTCATCTATCTGTGACCCAGCCACCTTGCTAAGACCGCTGCTGTTATTGACATGATTGGTATCATGGTGTTCGGGTGTCACCTCTGCCAACTCCTTAGTTAGGGGAATGCGGGCGTGGTGTTACACTAGATCTAGACCAACGATTATCCCAAACTAATAATTAAGCATAACTAGCCTTTAAGCCAACACGTTATACACATGTGTGTTAGTATCCTTGTTGCGAAATATGTATCAGGTGTAGATCGTGCGTGGTCGGCGCCTGCACAGCTGTGCTTTATATAGGCTGCGCCGCCGCGGGAGCGACACACGTGCTCTCCGCCCCACGACCAGCGCACGCGACTGACATGCTTGCTAAGGTAAACATTATTAATATTTTTTGTTTAATAAAAAGCTAAATTTATCTGTATTAAGGCATGAGTTATCCAAAATATTAAAGGCATATTAGAATTTAGAAGTTTAAACTTAATCATAAAATGTTACGCCACTGGTTTTTTTTTAAAAAATTGTGTTTTCACACATTTGGCAAAATAATTGTAAACTGCCTAACAATAATTTACTCGATCCAGGGGGTCTACTCTCTAAGTCCGTCAACGACAATACGGGTCCGTCCGTAACCACCTCTATTCCTCGAAATTAACCTCACTCCCTAACATTTTCGGATTCATGATTTTCGAAAACACATGGGGAGTAAGGACAACTGTCCAATCGTGAGGACATTTATTTTTCGTTCAGGCCCGTAAAGAACCTTTTGTCCGTAAGTGATACGGAGTAGGAAACTACCGTAAATTCGGCCAAAACTACGGATTTCGTGCTTAGAGAGTAGACCCCTGGTACAAAATTAGATCAAAAGATAGCCATAGGTCAATCAGGTTTTGCCGTTCGCCGCGCACAATACTAAAGTCCAGAAATGAATTGGAATCGTGATTATGAGGCCTATCTGTAGACGTTTCTGCTAGTGCTGATCAATGATGTCAAGATTCCATAATCGCAACGCTTGTGAAATACATTATAATCTTATAGCTTTGGGCTGCTTACAGGCGTTTCGGGGCACCGACTATAAGGAGCTACCTTTGGCCCGTATTGTTGTGTTGGGTGTGGCACACACGGGGACCGGCTAAGCAATCTAGGAATGTAGACTAAGCGTCACGAGTTCGATTCTCGCATGGGACATTTTCGTATGGCCATACAGACAGGTTTGTGTGCAACCATAAAGCTGGAAAATGCCAACTAACATATTTTAAATTTATGTTATAATAATAATTTATACCAGACTTCCAACGGTTTTGGTTCTGTTGTACGCACGGCGACTAATCAAGCTATACATAACCAGCTTATGCGGCTCTCTCTTTGTTCGGGAAATCTATACAAAGCGAGGCCATGTTATACTGGAACTGTATAGCTTAATGTGTCAACATTTAAAAAAAAAGATTTGAGACTTGTATCGTTATTTATACACCACTAAGCACAAAAAAATTCAACTGTTGTTTTGCTGTGTTTAGATATCGATACCCTTCACGCTTGCGTAGTTTCTCCAGTATAGTATTTTGACCTTATATTTAAAGTAACCCTGTTCTTCGCAGTTGTTATTATTATGTTGCGCGTGCGCCGGCGCGATGGCGCTGCCGGGGCTGCTGGACGGCATCGGCTACGCTTCCCACGGCTACGCTGCCCCGGCGTACGCTGCGCCCGCATACGCCGCGCACGCGTACGCTGCACCCGCATACGCCGCGCCCGCGTACGCCTCGTACGCGGCTCCTGCCATCGCACACGCGACGTATGCTGCACCTGTCGTTAAAGCTTATGCAGCGCCGGTGAGTATACGAAGAATTTGTTTTGGTTTGCAATCTGATACTGCTTTGTTTTTAAAGCCCCCATGTTTAGGACACACCATGCATGAGCTAGTCATCAGAATCAAGCCTTTCCATGGAATCAGGTTCTTGTCAATTGATTGGCCTGAAGAACGTGAAGAACCTGATTTAATCAAACTACACTCGCAGCGGAGAGCAGCTGTGGCCCAGTGGTGGCAGCCCCGACTTACGAGCGGTAAGCCGTGGTTCGAACCCAGGCAGGCGCATCACTTTGTGTAATTTATTTCATCACCGCTGCTCTCAAAAGCAGTGAAGGAATCGTGAGAAAACCGGCATGCAACTAAAAACTCGAAGACATGTGACATCTACCAACCCGCACTGGGCCCGCGTGGTGGATTATAGCCCATTCCCTCTCACAGAGAGGAGGCCTGCGTCCCAGCAGTGGGAACATTATAGGCTGATGATGACACTTGCAGCCGACGACTATGTTTAATACGTGGGCGCAAAAAAACTTTATAACAATCGTAGTAGGTGGCATGGCGTTCTACGGTTTCTGTCTACCCCCATAGAAAAGGGCGTGGGTTAAGTGAGTTTATGCATGCCTAGTCCGAAAAGTATTCTGGCCTTGACTTGAGCTTACTGTAAGTACCATCATGGAGATCCGGACACATGACCTCAAAAATCAATGTTACTCCGCTTGTTACTCCAATTTTCCAATGAAACTTCTTACACGACGTGTATCTTCACCAGGTGGTACGCGCTGAGCCGGTAGACCCAAACCCCGCATACAGTTTCTCATACGGAGTATCAGACCCTGCCACCGGCGACCAGAAGGATGCCTCAGAGACGCTTCAGAACGGCGTGGTGCACGGCTCCTACAGCCTGGTGGAACCTGACGGTCACCTCCGCAAGGTTACCTACACCGCAGACAAGATCAACGGATTCAATGCAGTGGTTGAAAGGACGGGAGCTTCTGCACATGCGGTGAGTAGCTTTGGTATCTTTTAAGTTCGTTGGGCTAGATAATGGAAGCTGCTGGTTTGGAAATACAAATGGTAGTGATCGAACGGTTCACTGCTATATTTCCAATCTTGCAGCAAGTATATCGTTTTTTTTGTTATTGGGTTACATAAAAATAACAAATTCTTCTTGCTCTCCACAACATTTCCACACTGACAGTCAGATTGAAACACTTCCAACTGTTTTCTATCCAGCGCTACACCTGTACTCAAAAAAGACGATTCTTACGAAATTTTTTTTCAGGTCGCAGCAGCCCCCGTAGCGAAGGTTTACGCTGCGCCGGCGCAGGTCGCCGTTGCTGCACCCGTCGCGAGGTACACGCTGCCTGCTACCCACGTCGGAGTAGCCCACCCGTGGGGCTAAGCCCAGCAACTACGAACACAAAGCGACCTAGCTTCTTGCTGAACGACTAACGATTGACATCGACGAACAGAAAATAATGCTGGAAATCGAATTTACCGTCCCATCTTTAATACAACATTATTTTCTGCCGTCGTTAGAACTGATTCCAAGTTTAGAACAGAATTAGTCTGTTGAGATTTTGATAAAAACGGTTGTGATTTTAAGGTTGTTGAATGATTTTTTACCGAGAATTTTCGGTTATTGTTGGGTTAGAAATCATAGGCCGCGGCTATATGGTAAAGGCGAAATATAATGTGTTTTTTATTATCTATATTTTGTACAAGTTAATGTTTTGGGCCTGTTTGTTAAAGAGTTTGGAAAAATGCAACGTCAAAATGTACCATTGGACGTTTTTGAGTTTGAGTGTAAAATCGAGAGGCCCTGTTTTCTAGTTTTTCTCGCCTTTGCTCTCCGGCCGCTGTCTATAGTCTAGGAGGATCGTTCAGCAAGACTAGGCGCGCCTACTGACCTCGCCCGACTACTGTAACTTATTATTTATTATGTACTGCTTTGACTGTTGCCTACGGACCTGATCTTAACGCATCGTATTATTTACGTACATGTAAATATAATGTAGTTTTATAAATAAATGCAATTTTTGCAGTATTTAATTTCTTTATTTGACCCATGTGTGAAACTATACGCCACAGTGTTTGCAATAATAACAATTCCGTCACTAACTTTCACAAATCCGCCTTTAATTTCGCCTATTATTAACGCAGTGTTCTAAATCTAGGTATACTCTTGTGTCCTATAATCTAATATATAAAATTCTCGTGTCGCGGTGTTTGTTACCAAACTCCTCCGAAACGGCACAGATTTGTGTGCATATCGGGTAGGTCTGAGAATCGGCCAACATATATTTTTCACACCCCTTAAACCCATCAAAATTTCCAAGCAAACGTAGTAAAAAATAATAAGAGTTTGTTTTACCTTTGTGATGTAAAAAGGAGTTCTGAAGTAAAGAGCTTTCAAAGTTGGAATTCATAGCAAGTATGTACGTATACAGTATACAGTAGAGTAGGTACAGCAGATATCTTGCGCTGACCCCAAATAAATTAGTATAAGGGCAGCAGAATATTGACGATGATTTAGGTCTACAGTATTAAACTTTTATGCATGTGAATTATAATGTTCCTACTGCTGGGACACAGGCCTCCTCTCCAATGAGAGGGAGTGGGCTGTAATCCACCACGTCGGCCCAGTGCGGGTTGATAGATGTCATATATATGTCTTCGAATTTTTGGTTCTAGGACATGCCGGTTTCCTCACGATGTTTCACTTCACCGTTTTTGAGAGCAGCGATGATGAAATAAATTACACAAAATAATGCGCCTGCCTGGGTTCGAACCCACGGCTTACTGCTCGTAAGTCGGGGCTGCCACCACTGGGCCACCGCCGCTCTTGATCTCTTTAATTGACTGTAATTTGGTTGGCCTCGTCATGGCGGGTAAGCCTTATTATTATGGCTTTGGCATTCTTTTTTCTTTATCCTGTGTTAGTGCCTAAGCTCGTGTCAGTTTAAATGCCGCCCATGAGCAACAGTGTTGGCATTAAAAACCGGCCAAGTGCGAGTCGGACTCGCGCACGAAGGGTTCCGTAGCAACATTTATAAAAATTAGCAAAAAAAAATTATTTTGTATGGGAGCCCCCTAAATATATACCTATTTTATTCTGTTTTTAGTACCTATTTGTTGTTATAGCATCAACAGAAATACATAATCTGTAGAAATTTCAACTGGCTACCTATCACGGTTCATGAGATACAGCCTGGTGACAGACGGACGGACGGACAGCGAAGTCTCAGTAATAGGGTCCCGTTTGACCCTTTGGGTACGGAACCCTAAAAATGACCTACTGCTACGCATTTTGAACATGAGTAGCGCAATAATCAATTCGAATTAAATCCACGAGAACTTTATTCTGCATCCGGGCCGTTTCATTTTCGGACAGAAATGATAATATTTTCTTGTAAGTTATAAGGCCTAAACGGTGTCCATATTTAGTAAATCTTGTTTATTTGGAGTTAAAACTTAGTTTTCTTGATAAATCTAGTAATTATTTATGAATCCTGTCTAACTCTTAATTACTAAAGGTAGCCAGCGCCCTAGCGGAAACGGTAGATGTTGAAATCGTCAATGTTAGAACCGGTAACTTGCATTGCCTAGTTAGACTTGGCATAGACATACATACGTCATATGGTGCTTTGGGAACTACATGGAAAGATCAGCGATCCACAAATCTGATATTATCTGATATTGTGCCATTTGTTTAAACATCGCTTAGTGTTACTAAAAAACCGGCCAAGTGCGAGTCGGACTCGCGCACGAAGGGTTCTGTATCATATCATCTATCTATCATCTATATATATAAAAGAAAGTCGTGTTAGTTACTTCACTTATAACTCAAGAACGGCTGAACCGATTTGACTGAAAATTGGTGGGGAGGTAGCTTAGAACCAGGAGACGGACATAGGATACGGTAGGGTAGGGTAGGTAGGTAGGGTAGGGTAGGGTAGGTAGGTAGGGTAGGGTAGGTAGGTAGGGTAGGTAGGTAGGGTAGGTAGGTAGGGTAGGTAGGTAGGGTAGGGTAGGTAGGTAGGGTAGGGTAGGTAGGTAGGGTAGGGTAGGTAGGTAGGGTAGGGTAGGTAGGTAGGTAGGGTAGGGTAGGTAGGTAGGGTAGGGTAGGTAGGTAGGGTAGGGTAGGTAGGTAGGGTAGGTAGGTAGTAAGGGTAGGGTAGGGTAGGGTAGAGTAGGTAGGTAGGGTAGGGTAGAGTAGGTAGGTAGGTAGCGTCGGGTAGGGTAGGTAGGATAGGGTAGGTAGGTCGGATAGGGTAGGTGGGTAGTAAAAAGTGCATTGCAACGCATGCTGGGTACAGCTAGTTATTTATAAAAAGAGCAAAAAAAACACTTTTTGGTATGGGAGCACCCTAAATATTTATTTTATTCTGTTATAAGTATTTGTTGTTATTTATAGTATCAACAGAAATACATAACCTGTAGAAATTTCAACTGGCTATCTATCACGGTTTATGAGATACAGCCTGGTCACAGACGGTCGGACGGACGGACGGACAGCGAAGTCTCAGTAATAGGTTCCCGTTTGAACCTTTGGGTACGAAACCCTAAAAACAGGCCCCAATGTGCAGTATTGTGTGATTTCATGCATATTATTACTGCCAGAGTAAGCTATACATTTTCAAACCCTCAGGCATTCAAGATTGTAGATCGTAATATGAGAAGGATATCTTTGGATCTTAAAGAAAACTATTCCCGTAACATAACATCACGACGTTTTATTTTGATTTTTCTGACTTTCAAAAGTGCCTGTAATGGTCTAATTGAAATAAATGAAAGAGAGAAAGAAAGAAAATAAGTTTATTAAATGCTTTGATTTTGACTTTGACTTTGACTTCACGGCTGTAATCCCCTAAGGGTTAAGCAGAGGTACCCAATAGTACACCCACATTTCGCTAGTTTTGGTGAAATTCCTAATAGAAAATCCTAATAACAATATGGCTGACATGGCAATTGTAACACTGAACCTCATGCTTAGCAATCGCTAACCAGTAACAGACCAACTAAAACAACCGGCAGATGATAGGATATTTAACCGTATTTCATCAGCCAGTCAATACAGTACTGGTCGTTGCCGTTTTACACTCACTTGAGCACATTACCGTATTTAGGTCGACAAATTAAAGAAAAAAGCATAAACAGCCAATATTAAACTACTCCGGCCATCCCATTTGTTGTTTACCTTTTATTTTTATTTTATTTTTTTCACTTATCTCAGTATTATTGTGTAGTTTATTTGTTGTTATTATTGCTGTACGTACAAATTTTACTTTTATTTTATTTTAAGTACTTGTTCACATATACACTTTGACAAAGTATGAAACTGTTTTACGTCCGTCACATCACTTTCTCAGGTCCAGTTGAAAACCAGCGTCGGACACTAGTTGCCCGGCATTTTGCTGAACTCGGCCTATTTGGCACAGTCGTGAGACACGGTTCTCTATTGTGTCACCTAACTTTTTTATCCATAATTTAAGGTGCCATAACTTTTTTTGTCCTAATCATCATTTGTCCGAATGATAATTCACCCGAACTTAACATCACATAATATCACATGACATAAAATTGAAATCCCTAAATATAATTTGTCCTAAATCCGTTTGTCATAAATATTACAATCAATAATATACAAAAGACATAAAAATGTTTTCTATAAAAGTTATAAGTCCTAAATTCAAATTACATAATGTTTATTTATAATAATAATATTCTTAGAATATTTTTTTTATTTTTTATACATAAATAAATATTTTATACATGTACTCAATAAAGCAGTTGATTGTGAACATGTGGTTTTTGTAAAGCAAGCAAGCAAGCATGCAGCATGCAAACAAGCATGCAGCATGCAAGCAAGCATGCAGCATGCAAGCAGGCACGCAACATGCAGCATGCAAGCATGCACGTAGCATGCAGCATGCAAGCAGGCACGCATCATGCAGCATGCAAGCATGCACGTAGCATGCAGCATGCAAGCAATCATGCAAGCATGCAACATGCAGCAGGCATGGTTTCTGTCACGGCTCCGGCGCTACGGCGCTCCGGCGGTCCCTCGCGAGTTTATCGTCGCAGATGGGTTTAACGCTCACCACCGCAGCTTCGGCTTGCTGGCCGGCTCTGCCGGCCAACCTCAGCCGCGGCGGCGAGTGTTACAACCACCTGCTCCGCAACTCGCGGGCCGCCTCGCCCCTCCGCGCCTACGCGATTTTAAATTACACTCTAGGGGTAGGGCAGACAAGACTGCGTGGAGTCGGATTTACAGCGATTCGTTACTGTCACTAAAACCTAATTTTTAGCATATGTTTTAGGACTAAAAAAAATATTATAAATGAACATTCGGAATAATACACATTATTTAACACAATACTTAGGACATATGACTTTCGGTCTTGTAAAATTAGGAGATTCAATAATTATAGTACTTGATATTATGACAGAATACTTTAAGAACTAAAGATAATTATGTTAAACAAAATTTCGGGATTTTGAACATTATGGTTACTGAAGTTTATAGCAAACGTGTTATGGATAATGATTTTCGGACAAACGATTTTAGGAGAAGAAAGGGAGTACCGTGAGACACACATAAAATATATTTATTGTGTTTACTGTGTTTAGGTTTTAGTTTTATTTTTTTAAAGCTGTGTGTTCTTGTGGCATGTTCTAAATAAACGTATTTTCTTTCTTTCTTTCTTTTCTTTTAATGGTACTGTATCTGTACGCGTGCTGATTGCTGATTGGTCGATTCCACATACCCTTTTTTTGTTGGGACAATCATACCGTCATACATTGCCACGACATCACTTCAAAGTGATTATTCATTACCTCCCTACTCCTAGACTTTTGCTAACACTTTTGCTCACTTTTGAGGTCGGCTGCCAATCTAACCGGATGCAGCTGAATATGTGGCGATTTAATGATTACTGACACACGTAGTCCCCTAAACTCAAGTGATTCTGTGTCCTCAGCTTGCGCGGTTTCAGACTGGGTGCGTGTGTAAGCTCGTACTACGCGCGTAGGTAGGTAAATTAAATACGCGCCACTATTTGCGCTTCAAAATATCGAACGGCTCGCACGAGCTCATTCCGACGTGTTTACGCGGAGTGAATGGGCGCGGTGAGTATAATTCCGGTGGATATGATTCAAATTATGTTTTATTTTTTCTCAAATACGGTGATGAAAAACATCGTGAGGAAACCGGCATGTCCTAGAACTAAAAATCCGAAGACATGACATCTACCAACCCGCACTGGGCCCGCGTGGTGGATTACAGCCCATTCCCTCTCATAGAGAGGAGGCCTGCGTCCCAGCAGTGGGAACATTATAGGCTGATGATGATTCAAATTATGGAGCTGAATGTACCCTGTTAGTTTGCGGACGGCTGTCCGTTACACACAAGAATAAAAAAATAAAAAATAAAGTATAGCATTTATTTCAATTAGACCATTACACACACTTTTGAAAGTCAAAATACAAAATAAAACGCGACGCTACAGTCCCATAACTTAGTCATCCAATATCTACGTAACTAGAAGGTTCCAGGATATGGTCCAAAACAAAAAAAAAATGAATGTCGGGGACACTCCGGGAGAACAAATACCTTTCGGTTACGTCAAGGGTATTCTTAGAACCATTTGAATAAATTACGACTTTGCCTCAACTTCGCTATTTGAGGTTGTACACTCGGAGACATATCAAGCTATACATTACCAGTATAACATGACCACGCTTTGTATTGATTTCCCGTACAATGAGAGATCCGCATAAACTGGTTTTGTATAGTTTGATTGGTCTTCATGCGTAAAACGCTTACGGTAAAGCTTCCAAAAGGAAATAGGTAGTACGAGCACCTTTACTATTATTAAAAAGAAGTAGAAAATTAAGTTTCTAGATCCGGGGCATGCGAGACCAAATATAGAAATGATTCGTATGTAGAGATTAAGAAATAACATTGGCATACGCAATTTGCGACTATATAAATATTCAATGTAACTGCCAATTTAGGGCGTACCTACGTCCGAATATGTCAGAGAAATACTGGTCCTATAATAACTGGTCCTATTTGATAACCTACTTGACTACTACTAGTGATTTAGATTGTAGAAGCTTTTCGCGCGGCTTCGGCCGCCTGTATGTCGGGATTTATCCTACGGCAACGTATTTCGGGATAAAAAGTATATGTCCTACCTATGTGTTGGCCCACTCTATGACTTTCTCTTGTATCGTGGGTGCGTAAACAAACATTTAAACTCACGTTCACAAACAAGCAGACCCGACACAACTACCTAGAGGCCATACGAGCAGGGATCCAATCCCTGACACGCAGCACAGCAGCCTATCTCTCAATTTCGTGCAGACGAAGTAGCGCGGGTCAGCTAGTCCTACTTCCTACTATCTTATTAATATTATCCTACTAATATTATAAATGCGAAAGTTTGTGAGAATGTTTGCTTGTTACTCTTTCACGCGAAAACTATTGAACGGATTTGGATGAAATTTGGCACACAGGTAGTTTATAACCTGGATTAACACAAAGAATATTTTTTATCCGGGTAGTAAAATCCAGTGGGACGATTAACGAAATCCACGCGTGCGAAGCCGCGGGCATAAGCTAGTTTATAATATTATACGATTTGATAAACTTTTTAGCGAGTTCGTAAGGTGAATCATTGAGTGCGTGAATTTGTTCACGTTATGGTTTAATGTTGGTTCTTAATTACCTTCATTCTTGGGTAAATAACTTGGTCAAGAACTTAATAGCGTATGCCGCATACAACTTCAATCAATAAAGATGAACAGGTTTCATACTTGTATTAGCTCGTAAATAATCACAGCCGCTTGGGTCGATCTTGAGGTCAAGCCGCGCTTGCCTAGGTAGTTCCGTGGATGGGAGACCACTCATGAGATACCGAGTTTCCTTCCGTTGGTCCCGAATGTCGGTGGCCCAAAAGTGTGACAACCAGTGTCACCCAAGACATAACGAGTTTGCTTCCTTTGGTCCCGAGTGTCGATAGTAGATCTTTGACAGTCGTTGTTAGTGGCCCAAAATTGGACAACCAGTGTTACCAAGGAAACATCGTATTACCCAGAACTATCTGGGTTGTGGAGGTCAGATAGGCAGTCGCTCCATGTAAAACACAGCTATGTATGTTCAGCTGCATCCGGTTAGACTGGAAGCCGATCCCAATATAGTTCTTTGTGAAAACGCTAGGCAGATGATGTGTCATACTTGTAGTAAGGAACATGACCAAAACTTGATTCTGGATGAATGATCATCTTATTTGATCACTAAAATGTTCAGATTGATTAAACCTGAGCTGTTTATCATAGAAGGTAGTTAAAGTAGTCAGTGCCCTGCATTATTTGACGAAGAAAAATAGGGAAAGAGGGTTCAGGTCTTCCGGCCGGTTCAGGTGGCTTAAGCAATGCTTTAAGACGTCATGGTAGGCCAGCTGGTATTAGCCAGCACAGACATTTGGATAGATAGTGGTTTCCGCCTCAAATGATCTTGCTTCCTGAACCCTAGAGGTACTATCTCCAATAAAACTCAGAATGAGTAGCCTTTTTCCCAAAGTTCCGCTCCGTGTATGTGTACGTAAGACAGGCGCGCGCGACGCTCCGGGAAGAGTGGCGGCTCTAGTTATAATGGACGGAACGCGCGCTAATTTAGGTAATTCTTTCATATTATTAATTCCAATACACATTTTGAAAATCTAAAATGTATACGTTATAGAAAACATGTAGGTAGTTTTGTTATTATTTATAAGCTGATGACCTTCCGTGAAGGTTTTACGCCGTACTGAGGATTTATTTTCTTTTTTAGACATTACTTTGGCATTATTTTTATCGAGAAAACTACAAGTAATCGTGTTTTTAAAGTGTATGATTTATAGTGTGAATACTTCAATATCTTACAAATTAATTTCATAACTAAAGGTTAAGTAATAATGATGCAGCAGTATTAATGATGAAGGGATCATACGAACGGAATTATTTCGAAATAACGTATCGTTTCCTCGGTGAGCCGTTAAGTCGGCATGCAGTTTTATCAGATGCAACGTAATACCAATATTTTACTTTAAACGATTGACTATCTAACTCGACACCCAAAATAAAAACACAAATATTTAACAGTTTAAATAATTCATTGAACTTCACAATGTGTCACTTAAATATTTGATATTTCAGTTCTACACTATTCTACGGCAGGGTACCGAGGCTACGCCACTCGACAAGCCTTGGACTCCGATCACACAGGGATCCTGTTCTGCTGAGCCCACTTGGTAATAGTCCTGACTATGCTGTCAGCTCGGGTGTGGGACCTGGAAGAAAAAAGGAAAAAAAAAGGCATGGCCTTTTAAAGGGCATGGGTAAATTGGTATGGACTATGGACCAGTGGCATGATTTTTTTTCCAGCGGCCACTAATGTAATTGTTGCTAGCGTATAGTAGAATATATAATAATAATGACTCCTAAAAGAATTTTGCCAAAAATTATACCGGAGCTTAAATATCTGATGCCAAAGTTGTGTTGTTCGTTGATTACAGCTAACTGTTTGCTACTGTTACATTAATTAACAAAAATGAACACTTTCCAATCGTTTGCCGTATGTCCTTGCTTACCAGCGTAAGTAATGAAATGTAGTGTGCGTTAGAAATCTGGCAACGTGCGAAACAGGTTTCTAGATCCTTAGTTTGTTGTCATGCGTTCATCCCATTTGTTTACCTTCTTATTTTACTCGGCACTTATTTTGGTAATCTTATTGCATAGTTTTTTATTTTTTATTTGTTATTATTATTATTGCTGTACACAATCTTATTTTATCTAAGTACCCGTCTCACATACACATACACTCTGACACTAAATATGAAGCTGTTTTACGTCCGTCACATCACATTCGCAGGTCCAGTTGAAAACCAGCGTCAGGCAGCCTAGCTGCCCGGCATTTTGCTGAACTGGCCCTTTTTGGCGCAGCCGTGAGGCACACAATAATTATCCCTCTTTTCTTTTTGTTTTATTTAGCTACACAATTATTAACCCTTTTTTTCTTTTGTTTATATTTAAGTATTTTTTGTGTTCATTTTCGTTTAATGTTGTGTGTACTTGTGGTATGTGCCAAATAAACTTATTTTCTTTCTTTCTTTTCTTTCTTTCTTTACCAGAATTTGATCCATAACAGCGACACTATTGAATGGTGTAATAATACAGGCTGTTTTTTTTTCAAAATCAACGTTTTAGATTCCGGGCTACTAAGATATTGATTTTTCAAAAAACCAATGATGCTGTTTTAGTTTTTATCAAAATCGGGCTCGGGATTCTTTTGAGTGTTTTTCGCTATTCCTCATAGTTGCGAATTTGGCCTTCCGCCCACTTGAAAAATTCACCCTGTATACCTCGGTTCCGATGCATTTTGGAAATAATTGTTCATAGAAGAAAATGAATGTCTTATTGTGTTCTTACTTATGAAATATTTTTCATTAGTGGCCGCAGAAAAATAAAAAAAATCATGCCACTTTTACCCAAACCCCTTTCAGAGCAAAGAATTGCTTTCGTGTCCGCAAGTGTTACTGCTGATTGCTCGCCTGTATTACATGGGACTTATAACTGGCGAAATGTGGGTGTAATATTAGGTACACCTCCGCCTTTCGGGGGTTACTGGCGTGCCGTGTTACCTGGGGCCTTTAAGTAAGGCTAGGGCATCTCTGAGGTCGGCAGCAGCGTTGGGCCTGTTGGCTGCGGCCGCCTGCGCACAGCCACACACAGCCCCGCGCAGACCTTCCCACATTTCGGGACCACCGTCTAGTCTGCGACATTGAAATCATTATTTTTTTAATCCTTTTTTTAAGAACTGCAGGGTATTTAAGTGACTTCCAAAATGGAGGAGGTTCTCTACAATAAGCTTGTGTATTTATTTTATCATTTCCATGGTTTCTAAGGCATTTTCTGTCTAATTCGTAAACAGACCAAATAATTAGATACAGTGATTGTGCCGAGTCTTGTTGGTCAATTTTTTGATAGCCAAAAGCCACGACCAAAATCTGAGGAGGCTCTCGCTTGGCAGCTGGATCAAGGGCTTGGATCAAGGGCTTGGACTATTCAGGAAGTAGTACTTCTGGACCCAGGCTTGGCCACCGGCCTTGACCGCCGGTAGCTCGGACCCTGATCCCGATGCCCGCGGGCTCCTATTTTTATAAGCTTTTATTTATATTTTTAAACGTTTTTTTTATATTTAAAAATGTAAAAGATGTTTTGAAAGCAATTCTCCACAGTTAAAAATACAAATCAGTAGGTACCTAAATGCAGGTCATATCAATTTCTAGAAGCTATTATAGTACACATTAAGCCCGCTCTATAAAGATTGATCTGTGATAATTGGGCTCACCTGTCAAGCATGTGGAAAGCTTTGGCGGCGACAAGGAACTGCCCCATTCGGTAGCTGTCGTTGGCAACCAGTTGCAACAACGCGAAGCTGTCGGGAGTGCCCGCTGACTGTCAACCAAATACGTATGACTGGACTGATTTAATAAATTACTGAAGGCATACTCATTAAATAATTTTCTCTAAAGTCGTTTACATCTTAAACATACGATTACCTACATTTACGGCCTAATAATTTAAGCTAGGGTTCCATGTTGTCATGTGTTGCAGGTACTGCTACAGAGATACAAAAGTAGTATTTTTAGTCACAAAATCGCCATATTATTCTTGTCACTTAGTGAAATGACTAAACTGCATTCTTATCACAACCATGCAGTGACAAAAAAATCATTCTTTTTTTAAAAATCAACTCCGGTTGATACATTTTGACCGTATAGACCGTGATATTGTGGGAAAAAGCGGATTATTCCGATGAAAAATGTCTATGTGGCACGGTAAATATGGGGTAGGGAGGTAGAAAAAGGGGTTCAGAATAGAATGTATATTATAAGTGATCGCAAATCTAAATCTATCTATATATATAAATATCAAAGTCCTGACTGACTGAGATATCAACGCACAGCCTAAACCGCTGGTCCTAGAGCCATGGAATTTGAAGGGTGTGTTCTTTGTGAGGTTTGTATAGGTATCCACTAAGAAAGCGTGATTAGGTTACTAGGTTCAGAATGATATACTTACTAAATACGTGGTAACCGTTTGTCTTTTTTTTCCATATTGTTTATCCTCTAATATTACAAATGCGAGAGTTTGTGAGGATGGATGGATTGATCGATGTTTGTTGGCTCTCGATGGCTTTGGATGAAATTTTGCACACGGGAAGTTTATAGCCTCGATAAACACCTAGGATACCCGGTAGTACAATCTCCTGGGAAAATTACCGAACTCCACGAGTGCGAAACTGCGAGCATAGTCTAGTTAGTATCATAATAAAGATGAAATTCTTTAATTTACCTTGACACACATCTCCCAAGCGAGAGCCGCGTCCTTGTTCATGACGTGACAGCGGCACAGACAGGCGAGGAACGTGAACGAGCTGCGGATGCTCTCGTCTTGTATCGTTAGAAGACTCTCCTCAGCCTCGCGGTAGAAACCCGTTGCTACTTTAGCCTACAAATAGTATCAGAAAAACAAAGCACTGAGAAAATGGTCAATGCGGAACCTGTAACATCATTTGTTTCTGTACAAAATCCATTCTTGGATTGTTATATTATAGGCAAATTCTCGTCAAGTCAGGGAGCCAATACTGTAATGCAATGCTCAAAATCGAATTAAAATGTTATATGATCGTTTCTCATATGCTTAGTTATAAAACCAGCTTATTACTGTCCCACTACTGGGCAAAGGCCTATTCTCATATAGAGAAGGCACGAGCGAGGGACTGGGACCCCAAACCGGCCCGAGCATTTTTGAGACGGTCGGCGCTTGAGTCAAGAGAAAGGAAAAATACTAATATAAATTTTGGATCATATGTAAATATTTTCATGACTTCCGAAGAAGCTCACTGCTCTCGGGTACTTTATCAATTATGTCGTCGCTATCTAAATTCATTTTAAGTAACAGTATAAGTTTGAAAAGTCTAGGAATTAAAAGAAAATTAAAGCTGACAACTCCAGGTAAGTTTCTTTAGTTATTTTATTCAAAAATAGATGTTACTTACTTAGACACATTCATTTTAAGAAGTAATGGAAGTACGGCTTCAAGAGCGAGCGAAGCAAGCTTAAAAAATTTTAACACCCTAACTACCTTCGACAGGTTAGAATTTTTTCGACCTACCGTAGTTACTTGGGCTGCTTATGGACAAAGTTAAAATTAAACACAAAGTAGCCTGCAAGAGCGAGCGTAGCGAGCTTGGAAATTTATACGTCTTGCCACGAATAAACTCAGATCAATTTTAATTTTTTATAGGGTGTGGAGTTCTTAATTTTTTTCAAAAATGTTAAGAGCTTTTCGCTTCGATTATTATTATAATAAAGTTTACACATTTACATTTAAAAAAATGTGTGCATGAGAGGCGAGGCTTTTACCTTTGGGCCATTACGTCTCACAGGTTCTTATTTACCTGAGCATAATTAAAGTTGAAGGTATCATCATTGACGAAGAAGCTCTTGATGGAGTTGAGGTACACCAGCACCTCTTCATAGTGCCCAGCTAGGAAGTAGGAAGAGGCCATGCACTGGCGGCCGGGGATAGTGTCACATTCAGAAGCTGAACTGCCGACCAGGTGAAAACTCTGCTGGGCCAGTTTTAGTTGCTCGTCCTGTAATTGTAGAATATTTTGACAGATATAGTAAGTACGGGTCTAGCCTGTCAAAAACTGTCCTTAAGTTTTGCTTTGTAAGGTATACGAATGTCATTATGCATGATCAAAAATACCTCTTTCTCTTCGGGCGCTTAACTGAGACGATGCTTGAGGTAGGTAGACGGTGTGGGAGGGTTGTTGACAGCAGTCAGCCATCCCACGTCTCACAGCTACCTAAGGCATAGTAGTGCTAGACGGTGGGCCTGTAGGGTATGTTAAGTGTAGGCAACTGAGAAATAACAGATGGAAGCCAATAACATGTTCAATAAATCCATGGCCGCGTCATCATTTCTTTTTTTTAATTTTCCTTTATTGGCCAACCAACATTTGTTAACACTGTACCTAACATTTTAAAGTAATATCTACCATAATTAAGGTTAGTGTTACAGGTTCGCTAAAACAGGCACCCTAAATTGCAGCATTGCTCTGCTACGCCTTCAATCTTCGATCAACTATCGCGTAAGGAGTTATGTAATCAAGTTTCCACGTAGCAAATTTACTTACATCACCAGTTTCATTATACAGTCTCACTGCGACCACAGCTCTCAGAATATAGTGTAACGGCGAGGTCGGCTGCAAGGGTTCTAGCAAGGTCCTTGCTTCCAGGGGCTCTCGGTTTCGAAGGCGGTAGCCGGCCAAATTGAGTCTAGCTTCTGGTACCACGTCCACTAGTTCCGGTAACACCTGTGGAAAAGGGAAAAAAAATCTGAATCTGTCTGATACCTTTTCACGTTTAAATATCTGAACAAATGGCTATCAAATTGGTAGACCTAGCCTCGAACCAGAAGGACATAGACCCCTGTTGTATGTATTAAAATACAGTAAATCGAAGTTGCCGGCAGCTAAGTAGTTTTAATGTATCGGTATGGTCGTACAGGGTAATCTCCAAAACCATTCAACCGATTTCAATAATTCAAAGCTTTATAGATAGGATCGTTTTGGACCTGATAGCAGGCGTTGTTGTCGCATATAAATCTTGATATTTTGTCATGTTTCCATTGCAAAGTGGCGGGTCGTTAGTAGGTTTATTTACGAAAGTTTTTTCCCAATTTCGGGGCTCCATAAATCTGATAAAAACGTGTTGTTTTTGAAAGTCATCATGCCTAGGTTGCTTCGGAGAAATGATGTACCTTTAACGCTCCTTCACCATTTCTGAATACAACCAGATTATGCTTGACTAGATCTTGGCCGAAAGTGTGCTGGTCTGAAGTCATTTGTTTCAGCTCGTTTTCAGCTGCTTTACCGTTGTACAACCTGATAATGTTGAGTTTAGTAAGTAAAATTGGAAAAGTAACGATGAAGCAAAATTCCGTTGTTTCCTTTTGAGGATTTAAAAGTGGTTTTTCCCTTACGCTAATTTAACGCTTAGCAAACAACTTAAAGCTTCTCAAATTCGCAATCTGAAATTGTATTTCAGGAAGCGTTGAAAATGTTGAAATTATAGAGGTACTAGTTGTTGAAATTATACACGCAACGATGCGTGGAAAATATAGAGAATGTGTCAAAAAAGTAGCCTATTTCGGCTATACACATAGCCGAAATAGGCTACTTTTTATTCCAGATATCTCTGTGCCAAATTACATCCAGATCCGTATTCTGTTCTGGTGTGATTGAGTAACGAACATCCATGGCACACATCCAAACATTCTCATTTATTAGACATACATATAAGTAAGAAGTTTTACTTGAAAAGATTGCAAGCCTTCAAGTTCCCCGCGACAGTGGAGGTGGGGTGCTGAGCCAGGTAGACCCCCAAAACCTCTTGGGACACGTCGTAATAGTCCAGCTTGTAGTAACAGAGGGCCACGTACACGTTCAGCGCCATGAATGTGCTGGAGGGATGCAAGAAGAGATTAAGGGATGCAAGAAAAATAGTAAAGATGCAAGTGGAAAATTTTTAATGCTTCCAATCTTGCACTGCGTATAAACGTTATCATTCGAAATGTAAAATGTGCAACTCTTTATAATGGCTAGCTACTTATGTCGCAGTACAATCGGCTTATGAAAACAAACCATACTTATTTAAAACCTCGACAATAACGTTTTAATAACTCTACTTACCATAACCCAAAACTAGTGAGTCGAAGAAACGAAATAAAATGAATGTATCCTGCCACATTCAAGATGACTACTGTCCGCTAAGCTAATTTAATTACCCATCGAGAGTAGACAACACCTTAATCCACCGATCCCAATCCACGCCGTCTTCTGTATTATATCTTTTATATCTGCAAGATGTCAAAATATAACATGAATCTGTTTTTTTTCTCTTTTTAATAGCCGTTGAACCTTTATTTTGTCTGTGTTAAGCGATGATGAAGTCGAAGTGTTTCGAAGCTATGTGTTCGTCAAGCTGTCACTTTATTCTGCTGAATATGTATCTACTGCTGGGATACAGGTATTCCCTCTGTGAGAAGGAACGGGCCGAAACTGTTAAAGGTCATCTTCGCTCAGACCCGTCATTTGATAGAGCGAGTAAAGGAACGGGAATGCTATCGCACGCGGCAGCATCAACAGTAGTCACTAGTAGTCAGTACGCTCTATGCAATTTCGTGCTGCCAAGTGATGTTGAATTAGAACCCTAATTCACCAAGCCTGCCTATAATAGGTTCCTGGATATCGACTTTTTTCTTGAACATCTCGGTTTTCTAAAATGGTGATTAATCCTCCCCGTTTTGACAGCAGTGGTGACGACATAATTAATTTACACATCGTAAAAAAAGTGCCTATCTGCAATTCAATCCTGCGATCTACAACGGCTAGCTGATTTCCACTGAAATAAACGATTTAGAAAGTCCTTAGGCCTTAATTAACAGAATTATATATAAACCTACCGCCTTTCAAGCAACAGCTTCTTATACACATCAATAGCCTCCTGGTAATGTGCTCTCAGGTAGTGCACCGAAGCGAGACACAGCTGATCCTCTGGTACATCCCGAAGAGTTGCGTGTGCGCGCATCAAGGTCTCCTCATCTCCCAGTTTGTGTGCCAGGTGGAATTGGAGACGCGTCTGGAGAGGAAGGGTAACGTCATATGTGAGATGCCTTTTCGCATTACATAACATATTATTAACTGGGTTGTGGAGGTCAGTCGCTCCATGTAGGCACAAGTCGATAAATAATTAAAATTGTATTTGGTTAGACTGGAAGGCGTCCCCAATGTAACTAGGATAGTTTAGGCAGATGATGGTATCAGGTGCCCATTGTATACAGAAAGTACCTATAGGCCTTCCACTTCTACTTCCACAGGGGGGATTCCCCCTGACCCTCCTCATGTCCATATATATTTACTACTCCCCCGTTATTCTTTTCTTATTAATTTCGTTTCGGGTTCCAAAACCATTAAATTGTTTCTCTGGGAGTTCGTCGAGCGCCATTCTGGTGCACGCCGTTGCTCCTGGCTTTAAGGAGTTACAGTGGTTTAGAAATAGTGTGGTGGGTTTTACCCCATTTGAAAAAGGCTTACCCCTCAACACAGACGGTGCTTGTGGTACTGCTATGCGCGGTGAAGACCCTGACGTCTTGACACTCATCAGAGTAAATTACTCGACCCGTCTCGTTACGCGCAACTAACTCAGACTCAGTCTCGGTTAAGTCTTTGGTCTGTAAATCATCATCTGCCCAGCCTTTTCCCAAATTTATGAGGGTCGGTTTCCAGTCTAACCGGATGCAGCTGAATACCAATATTTAACATAGAGCGACTGCCTATCGGACCTCCACAGCCCCGTTAGTACTGGGTATTACGGTACCCTTTGATAAGACTGGTTGGCCTGTAAAGCTGTAGTATCATATTATTATGTGAATAATAATCGGATACCTTTAAAGAACATTTCGGTGCTTCTTCGGTTGCTTCTTCCGATTCCTGGTACATACCTGTAAATGTTTAATGAATATCACTATTGTTACCTTAGTGGCATACAAAACTGATGAAACTCAATTAATAATGTAGTTGAGTCCTGTTAAAGACAGCAAACAATGTAAATCGAATGCCAAACTTTGTTTCCCTTATTATAATTCTCTTTAAGAATCCCTCGAACTACATGACATCCTCACAGTCCAAAGAGTATCTTTTAAACCTGCACAAGTGACCCGATAGGCTGATAATACGAGCTTTGCCTACAGGCCAATCGTTTTACGACAAGACTAGCTCACGCTGACACAGTAACAGGACAAGACAAACCTAAATAAAAGTAGCAGACAGCGATGTCCATGGCGATGTAATCGGAGATGCGCGCGTCTAGCTTGTCCCTTGTGCGTATGCGCAGGTATACGTCCAGCGCGCGGCGGTACTCGCCCAGGTGGAACCAGCACCAAGCGCTCCAGACGTCTGGCCAGACGTCCACGTTGCCCTCGTGTTTGAGGAACTAAAGAGAACATATTCTTTTATATATTGGCTATAAAATCTTGGAGGAGCTCGTGGCAAAATAATAACAGCCGCACGGGTCGATCTTCAAGGTTAAGCCGCGCTTGCCAAGGTCGGACAGTGGGTGGGTGACCATCATTACATACCCAGTTTTCTCCGTGCCTCCGAAAGCACGTTAATCCGTTGGTCCCGGCTGTCATTAGTAGATCTTTGACAGTCGTTACAGGTAGTCGGTCGCCCAAAAGTCTGGCTATAAAATCTTGCGTTCGAATGTCGCGGCATATAGCAAAGTAACTGATGAGAGATGACGCGATGGCCAATGCTTGAAGTTATAGAGCTAACGGTGTGTTTAGGACAGGGTGAAAAGTTCCTCATCGTCAAAGAGAGGAACCTCGTGGTTGTTGTATCTCTGCTACATCCCGACGGTTATTGTCGCCTTGTCGGGTTTCTGATATAAGCTAATCGCGCGAATAACTCTACGTGCGGGATGCAGAATTTTGCATGACATTGGATATCATGAAGCATAGTTCGCTCATAATAATGGCGTTGTATATGCCGCCAACCCGCCACAAGGTAACGAATTCCTTTAAGAATATTTTCAGATAATTAAAACCAAGGACGATTGTGCCGATTATGTGCAAGTTACACACAATCGGCACAATCGGCATAATAATGGACGGAATATCCTTATCATTCTCCTGCCTTATCCCAATCCAATTTAAATGGTGTTGATGGAGGTGTTCTTCTTCTTCCATACTTATCTATTCCCGTCCTCTCATCAGACACTTCCTTTCTTCCTATATCATCCACAGGACATCCATCTGCCTACAACATAGCGGTAGCAAGGTAATTTATAACCAGAATGGGGACAGAAATTACGCATTAAGTCTTGGACTTACCTCCACCATAGTAAGAGCACCGACATAGTCCCTTTTCAGCAGAAAATCCTCTAGCTCTGGAAAGCTTTTCTTAGCGGAACTGCTGCCCGTATTTATCCTGCTTTCGGTAGCTGGTTTTGATCGAGAGAGAATCTAAACGAAACAAATTATTGCTAGAATTCTTTGCATTTTCGTAAAAACTACAAAAAAAATGTTTTTATACGTATACAGTTTAAACAATTCTTTAAATCTTTAAAGCTTACCATATTTATTTATGTTTAAGAACGATTCCACAATTTTGTTTACTTTGCAACCACGCACAACGATCCCGCGCTTTTGTTGACACAATGTTGCTATAGCGACGCTTCAGAAGGAATCCAATGAGGTTCGATAACCAAACATGCTGTCAGGGTCTGTCCGGCGTTTCGGTGCTGCCGTAAAATCATTAAAAGAAAACAACTGTTGCCTAGCAACAAACAAAACTGATCATTGTCAATTTTTTGTAAAACAATTTTCATTTTAAATCGTGTGCTTGAAATATACACTGTTTTTTCTATAGTTTAACGCGAAAGAAACCGAAAACCGACCTGAAATGTCGGAGACGACTAAGTCAGGGTCTTCAATGCCCTGCGTTTGTACTGAGGAGAGTACGACTGAAGAGTCGCTTCTCAGTGGGAATTGTGAGTGCCCCCGAGATGAGCTCGGCATCGTCATCCATGAGTCAACGTGCCTCATGTTCAGGCATGAGACGATTGTTTATGATGTTAGTACCTACTTAACTTGATAATATAATTGATTTTCGTCATTTAATATCCCTTAGTGGTTATGAAGCCCCATAGGCTCTGGTTTGCTGGACGCCTGGTTGAGTCTAGTTAGCGAAAAGCCTTTTGGCTAACCTTAGCCTTAGCCTTATGCTAAGCTTAAACTTATCACGATTAAATAGTTTCTCAACCATTCACCTAAAACGTTATTTTGTTCAAGGAGCCGATCTGCGAATGCGATCACCCTCCATTTGATGAGGAAATCTGTCCATGCGAGTGCGCCTGCCCCGCTGACAAGTGCCGCTGCAATAAGTCGGGCAGGGAGGCTTTGGACAAGTAAGTTGCTATTTACTTTAGAAGTTCTGCATTACCCTAGGAATTTAAAGCAAAGTGTACGACACTTTACTTACGTCAATTACCTGCCGCTGTAATTTTCATGACGTTCACATTATCATAGTTAATTATTTTTCTCGTTAATTCAGATGGCGTGCCGAGCGAGACCTGGGCGCGATGCCAGCTGTGCTGGAGTCCACCCACCCGCTCATGCAGAAATTCCAGGAGACGCTCAAACAGTTCTTGACTAAGGAGAACGCCATCGCTGAAACGCAGATACTCAATTTGGTAACGTGATATTTATTAGTCCTTTCGCTGGAGGATGGTGCGGGTAATATTAGATGAACCGTTCCTTTATTATAAATTTACTACTGTTATTATTATTCCGTTTATTCATTTAAATATATGCTAACATTTTTAAATATTTTTACAAAATTATTTAAAAAAGGAAACATTTAAAAATATAAAAATAGTAGCCCACCAGCATCGGGAACAGGGTTCGGGTTACCGTTGGTCAGGGCTCTTGAGAGAGGAACCTCCTAACAATACGTGCCGTGTCTAGAAGTACTGCTTTCTGAATTAAACCCTTGATCCAGCTGCCAAGCGAAAGACTTCTCAGATGTTGGTCGATGCTTTTGGCTATTAAGCCATTGGGCGACACGACTATCGGCACAATGATTGCGGACTCACATCCCACATGTCGACAACCTCGTGAGCCAGATCTAGATATTTTAATTGCTTATCTATCTCTGCTTTCATGAGGTTCTCGTCATGCGGAACCGTTATATCAACAATCATTGCGCAACAGGAACGTTTCATATCACCCGCACCATCCTACGGCGAAAGGACTAAGATGCGGTTGGAAATATGACTTCAGGGGTCCACATCATCCAATGCATCATCTGTCTTTTTTTTCTTAATCAGCCTTTTTGGCTTACAATAGTGCCTACGGAGCTCGAAGTCCCGATTTCTTGAACAGTTTTTCATCATCTGAAACGATCATTGGCATAGCGGATAAGTGGAGTTCTTCAGCGCTGATAGGCATCACAGATTGCTCTGATATTTAATCAGACCACTGTTTTGTCCTTCCGTTTACTGCTTTGGACCTTAGTGGATCTTTAATAACTGTCAAATTACAACGAAATTGATTGAAAAAGTGTTTTAAATCTGGTGCTCGCTTTGTTAGAGAATTATTGGCTATTTCTTTTGTTACAGCGTGAAGAGGTAAGGCTCAGTAAGCTGGGATACGACAGAGATCTGGAGGCCATCTACCGACACGACCATGACACCAACGCGCAGAGGGTACGTACATTACAACTATCTTAATAAACGTCTTTACAGCTTCGTTGCCCAATAACCCGTTGTATCATATTTATGGCTAAACTGCCTGTTGGATTAAAAGTTAGATTTCCTAAGACTGATTAAGGATATTAAAATTATATTTAGGTACATATCATGGATAATTTGACTAAAATAATTAAATTAGCATAACGGTTGACACGAAAGATTTGCAGCTTGTGAGGTATACATATTTAAATTATAGAAATAGATCTCTTTTAATCAAGAGTTTTCTTCGTTAGGCTTATTGTTTCCAAGTAAAGAGTACAGAACACAGAAGGTTTACAGCTTGTCTCACCAGACAAGTGTACAAAGTGAAATTTTATCAGCCTTACATCAACGATGATGTAAAAGTAAAAGTGTATTCAATGAGACTGACTTATGCTACCGAAAACTTTTCGTGAGTCCTGTTCAAACTAGTTGCAGATATATACGTAACGCTTTGAAACCTATTGCCACTGTTCGAGGTGCTCTGCTTTCAACGAAGGTGTCCAACTTCAGTAGATTCACTTTGACAGATGCCATGCTAAAGTAGAATTTCCGTCGTAGGTGCTGATAGAGGAATATGAAGCAACTTTAACGCAGCGCACTTTGGAGCGTGAGGCAGCTGAGAAGCGTGCCAGAGATTCTAACGAGAGGTATAAGAAGGCCAAGGCTAAGCTAGACGAAGATATAGTTAGAGGTACTTGTTACTTACTCATAATATCGATAAGTCGCAATATTGCTATCTTTGTCATATTTCTTGGTAAAAACTTCCACAGGACTGGTCGATTTGAAATTTGAAATCTTGTCTCTTATCGCCATTGGCATCGCAAGGGGGAGCGCAGCCCAGCACACCCCTCCCCTCTAAAATTTTGTAGTTTTATTGTAAATGTCCCTGTTTTCGTTAAAGTCCTAGAAGAGGCACAACACAGAGAAAAGTGGAAGGAATGGGGGGAGGCTAATGTCAAGGGGTGGGACAGTCAAGGCTTAGAAAAAATTATATAAGTTTAGAATGTAATTAAATAAAAAGATAAATTAAAATAAAATTTCAAAAACCTTCAAAAAAACAAAAGTAAATTAATCCAAGCATCGCGTCGTCGTAGCGTCGGGGGACCGCTAGGTAGGTAAGTAGCCTGCTTAGCACAAGCACAAAACAAAGCGGACCCCAGACGATACGACATGCTTGGAATTATTTAGTTTTGGTTTTTAGAGGATTTTATATTGCATACTTCTCTATTATCTCTATTACTCGTCATCTCAGCCGTCATCTCCTTTCTACCAATATAACACAGTCTATACATCGTTTCTATGGTCTTCTTCTACTCATAAAGCACGGGCCGTATATAATTTTCATAAACTTTGCTTGACTAGTTTTAGTTTGCTTCTTAAGTTTTTCTCTTTTTGTTTACAGAACGTGAGGCTACAGAGGAGATGGAGGCCCTGTCCGCGCTGGTCCGGCAGCTGGAGGAGTGGCGTGACGAGACCGACTCGGACCTGACCGTCAGCCAGCGTTTGTCTGACAAGATGAGGGCGGAGAAAAAAGCCCTCGCCGATGAGAAGAGGCAACTGGTAAGTTACTGACAAGATACTCAGATGAAATCATCATTCCCTCAGAAAAATGTAGCCTTGTAGGCTTGTTTACTTTTTAGAAGTGAAAGTTTATTTTTCCACAAAATATAACTTTGGCTACGATTAAGTTTCTATATAATTATTTAAATAAAAATTAAATTAAAAATTTAAAAAACCCCTGACACAAAACCCTCTAAAAAACCAAAAATAAAATAATCCAAGCGTCTTAGCGGCAGGGGTCCGTTTTGTTTTGTGCTTGTACTAAGCGGTCTACTTAGCGGTCCCCTGACGCTAAGACGCTTGGATTATTTTATTTTTGGTTTTTTAGAGGGTTTTAATTTCATGCTTTTTAAACTTACATTGTTTTATCATAGCCTTGACTGTCCCAATACTGGGCATAGGCCTCCCCCATTGCTAACACTTTTCTCGGTGTTGCGTGTCTTCTCGCCAATTAAGAAAACAGCAAAGTTAAAAAAAAAAAGAGTTTCTGGGGGGAGGTGCAGCCATGGCCCAACATTCTGATCCATAGTTACTCAGATGAAATGCTTCTTATTTAGTAGAAGCAATGGAGTTAGCCAGTCTTTAGATAAAGGGTTCGTCCGGTAGAGTAGCTAACAACTAGGTATTAGTTTATTGGTCTATAGTGGTCACAAAGATTATGAATAATAACTTGTGTAAAATAGAGGTGTTACCTGCTGTAAAAAAATACACGGTTTTTTACAGTTTAGGTACGAACCACATTTTATAGGCATACATCCCAGGCATTATGTCTGGTAATCATATTTATTTATTTATTTATTTAACACTTCAAGCACATAGTACAGAGGCGGACTTAATGTCATAGGCAATAATAATAATAAGCTGGCAACACTTACGTCACATAAACGTCTTCTTTTCTGATTTACCATTTTACAAGAAATTTAATATTTAATAGTTGAACCTCTGATTTTAAATAACACCATTGAATTCCAATAGACTTCTCCAATATAAATTATCACCATAATGGCAAAATCTTTCCGAAAAACAAAAAAATCACAACCATTCCCCAAAAGATTGATCTGACATACAATGTCAGACCACGTCAAAAGAAAATTTTTAACAATAAATTAAAACTATCTATAATGAAGAACGAAGAATAATGTTGACAAGATCAGCTGCTGCTCTTCGTGCACGCCTACCGCATCCGGACTCGTCGCCCCGCTCCGCCTCGCCGCCGCCGGAACCTAGCCTCACCGTGAGTGCTGTGACACCGGCCGTGGCAGTTGCGTCGAGCGACAGTGACGAGTACTTCTCTCCGCCCACGACGCCACCACCTGTTCGTCGACGGGGAGGACGCCGGCCGCCGGACGGTTTAGGACCTCGAGGCCCACCGGCCTCTGATAGGGTCCCAGCTCCCGGCGGAAGTGTGCAGCGCATGCGATGGACGCGAACCATCAACGAAAATGTCATGCGCTCATACTATGGGGCTACAGAGGGAGGAAACAACCTGACCGCGTACCGTGTTCGGATGCTCTCTCTGTTTCAGGTGCTTGAGCCAGCTGTCAACGTGTCGGCGCAACGATTATCGGATCAGGTGCGGGTCATCCAACGTAATCATATGTTGGACGACACCGTACTTGATCGCCTGCGAACTGAAATGCAGAGTAGCCACGTCATTGTCCCTCCGTCACAGGCTGTGGTTCCACCACAGTCTAATCAGTTATTCGATAGCGCTGACGAAGTGAGTAATGACATGGCTACTAATGTAAGTACCCAGTGCAGTGAGGAAATGAGGAGTACTTTGGAAGGTGCGATTAGAGAATATCGATACATGTCGCCTGAACTTAGACCACGTTTACCTCGTTTGCCCATGCATAACAGAAATAGGGCGCTGGTGGCTGTTCTGGATTCGCAGTTGTCAAACTATTTTGATAACTGCGGAGACCTCACTGATGTTCACTCGATCCTGTACTGTGCAGCTGTAGCGGCATGTCGTGTAGCTCATGTCAAATTTTCTAATGATAAAGCTACACGATCTAAACCTGTCGTACCGGCTTGGCAGTGCAGGATTGAGCGACGTATTAGTGGGGCCAGAACACTCATCGGCAAACTAATCTGCTTCAGGGAGGGCAAAAATCGCCCTCGAGTGATGCGTTTTGTGAAGCGGGCATTTGCAGGGACTGATATTAGTCCTCAAGACTATATGTCCCGTATCACAGAACGCATCGACTTCCTCAAGCAGAAAGTGTATGCATGGGCAAACCGTATCCGTAGGTATAAGCGGAGGGTGGAACGATACACTCTGAATCGCACATTCCAAAGAGACGAAAGGTGGGTTTATAGGAGTTGGGAGCGACCGGACCAAGGTGTGGCCGACACGCGCCTGCCGGATGATGACGTCATGTGTGCGTTTTGGCGCAGTATCTGGTCGGTGCCTGTCAGCCATACCGAGGGTGAATGGACTCGAGAAGTCGAGGAGTGTGCGATCCAGTACCAGAAATGGGGGCAATCTCTATCAGCCCCCAAGACGTAGCTCGTGCAGTCCGTCCGTTACCTAACTGGAAATCTCCAGGACCGGACGGGCTGCACAACTTCTGGATTAAATGGTTTGCGAGGTCGCATACTCGCTTGGCGGCCCTATTCCAGTCAGCCTTAGAGTCAGGGTCGCTGCCCGAGTTCCTAACTACTGGAATAACCCACCTGCTCCATAAATCAGGTAGTACTGCGGAGCCCAAAAATTATAGGCCTATTACTTGTCTTCCGACAGTGTATAAAGTTCTTACATCCATTTTGAGAGCTAAAATTTGTAAACACATTGATGACAATTCGATCATGTCCGCTTCTCAGAATGGATGTAGGAACGGGTCCCGCGGTACTAAGGAGCTGCTCCTCATTGATATGGCCATTAACCAACAGGTTCGACGTTCCCGAAGGGATCTGTCGACATGTTGGATAGATTATAAGAAGGCCTATGACTCGGTGCCACATACATGGCTCATGAGGGTGCTAGAATTGTATAAAATTGATGCAACTCTGCGCACCTTCCTGATGTCGTGTATGGGGCAATGGAGGACAGTCCTTCGCTATCCAGGATGTCGACAGATACAGGGGAACAGCGAACCAACAAGGATCGAGCGTGGTATTTTTCAGGGCGATAGTTTGAGTCCGCTTTGGTTCTGCTTAGCCTTGAATCCTCTAAGCACACTGCTGGAGGAGTCAGGTTTGGGCTTTCGATTGAAGAGAGGTGGTCAAGTTATATCTCACCTTCTTTACATGGATGACCTGAAACTCTTTGCCCCCAACAACTTGCAATTGATGGAACTACTGAGGGTAACAGAAACTTTCAGTAGCGCCATCAGGATGGAATTTGGTGTGGACAAATGTGCGGTCATGCATGTAAAGCGAGGGGGGATTGTGGAATCTGCGGGAACCCAGCTCTCAGATTCCATAAATCTTAGATCCCTCTCAGCAACCGAAACCTACAAGTATTTGGGTATGTCGGAAGCGCTGGGCATCAATTCTGTTGACATGAAGCAATCGTTGAAGGAGCGCTTCTTTGGCCGCCTGAGAAAAGTATTTAATAGTCTTTTATCAGGCGGAAATAAGGTGCGTGCCTTCAATGGTTGGGTCATGCCGGTTTTGATGTACACTTTCGGCGTACTCAAATGGACTCAAACAGAACTAGACGCCCTGGATAGGAAGGTCCGTACATTGTTGACGGCATATCGAATGCATCACCCACGTTCTTCGGTTATGAGACTGTATATACCCCGGAGTTGTGGAGGTCGAGGCTTTTTAAACGCTAAGACTCTCCACAATCGCGAGATATGCAGTCTCAGGGAATATTTCCTAGAAGCCGACGTGGGGATGCATCGAGATGTGGTCGCGATGGACAAGGCCCTCACCCCGCTCTCCTTGGCTAAAGAGAACTGGCGCAAACCTGCAGTGCTTGACACTAATGACCGCAGGGAAGTATGGCAGAGTAAGGAGCTTCACGGACGCTACTTCAGTGCCCTGCATGGACTTGATGTAGATCATGCAGCGTCCGTAGCCTGGCTACGTTCCGGGGAACTCTTTGGAGAAACCGAAGGTTTTGTTTGTGCAATTATGGATGAAGTTATGATGACGAATAACTACCGGAAATTTATTGTGAAGGATGGCACGGTTGACATATGTCGGGCATGCCACCGTCCGGGCGAATCGATCCGTCACATTATCTCCGGGTGTTCTCGTCTGGCCAACGGAGAATACTTGCATAGACACAACCTTGTAGCCAGGATTATTCATCAGCAACTTGCTCTGAAATACAGCCTTGTGGAATCGGAAGTGCCGTACTATAGGTATGTGCCCGACCCAGTTCTCGAAAATGGCAATATCACACTGTATTGGGATCAATCCATCATCACTGACAGGACTATTGTAGCCAATAAGCCTGATATAGTGGTGGTGGATCGATCAGAGCGGCGCGCAATGATTGTTGACATAACGGTTCCACATGACGGGAACCTCGTGAAGGCCGAGAAAGATAAGCAAATCAAGTATCTTGACTTGGCTCGCGAGGTTGTCGACATGTGGGATGTTGACTCAGCGATCATTGTGCCGATAGTCGTATCAGCCAATGGCCTAATTGCCAAGAGCCTCGACCAACATCTGATGAGGCTCTCGTTAGGCAGCTGGATCAAGGGCTTGATTCAGAAAGCGGTACTCCTGGACACGGCTCGTATTGTTAGGAGGTTCCTTTCTCTGGAGCCCTGACCGCCGGTAGCTTGGACCCTGTTCCCGATACCGGTGGGCTACAATTTTTTATATTTTTAAATGTTTTTTTATTTTTTTTATTTATGAGAAATATTTAAAAATGTATTAAATTTGTATATATTAATGAATAAAGGGAATAATAATAATAATATAATAATAGTCATATCATGTAGTTGAGCTAATGATAAAAGAAATAAGTCAAGCGGCGCAAGCCCCACCTCGCTCAGCTTATTTGACTTTATATGCCTGAAGAAATGGAATAAAACCTAGTTAACAAAAACTACATCCCACTTGGTTGTACCTAAGTTTGACCGACATCAAGACGTGGGTCATGGGGCAATCGTATTCCGGACTGTCTAAAAGTCCACCATTTAAGTCATGATCGAAAAAATTGTACTAAACTGTCCAAGGCACTGTGTAGAAAATTTCGAGCTCGCTTCGCTCGCTCTTGGAGCCTACTTCCTCTTGAGTCTTGACTTGACATGTCGACCAAGCAAGTCATGTACATAGAATCAAAACAATTCTAACCTGTCCAGTCCCTAGAGTAGGCAGTTAATTACATAACATATTTTTCTGACTTCTGAAGCTAAACTAATTTTTCACATTTTTGTGTTCTTGAAGTCGGTTTTTTTTTCAACAAAGATTTTTAGTGAAGGCAAATATAATTTTACATTAGAGCGACTGCTGAGCATGGGGTATTGGGTTCGAATCCGAAATCGGGCAAACTGTTGTTAGGTTTTTTAGGAATTTATTAGTAGCAGCTACGGAGTCTGGATTTGCGCCCGGTTGATGGCAATAGACAGAACATAACGAGAACATAACTGGCAAAACGTGGGTACCTACTATACTCTCACGTATCAGACTGGGTTTGACACACCTATGTCCAACCCTCCGAGGATTACAGGCTTGATCATCATAGGATGTCTCCCTACTTTGACGCCTAATAGGCCGTAGGCCGTAACACAGAATTGGCTGATCTTTGGTACTCTTGTGATTCTGTTTTCAAAGCCCCAATCTCAGCAGTAGTCGCTCAAGTAAAATATACTTTTAACTCCTTACAGGATATGTTCCTATTTGGTCTGAGCAATGAAGTGTGGAAGCTGGAGTCCAAGCTGGAGATGTTCAAGAAACAGCTGGAAATCAAGAATAATGAGATGGAGAAAGTCAACGATAAGGTAAGATATGAGAAGAGCCCATGATGAATGTCATTATCATTTCAGCCGAAAGACGTCCACTGTTGGACATAGGCCATATGATGAATATAAGTGTTAGTAACTTAAAAAAAAAACTACACAAATTTCTTCAGAATAGGACTGGATTCAGGCTTGAACTAGCCTTTATAACAGGCTACCTTTTTTAGGACAAGCCCGTCAACAATGTCGACCACCAGAAAAGCGCTGAGATAATGAAGATCGACGAAGTCCCAGACAAACTATCTAACTGCCTTAGATCCCGCAACAAAATTAATCAGAAAAGAATGCGGAGGAATAAAAAAAATATAATTTTCACTTCCCTCCGTATCAGCAGCAAGCTGCCTTATTTATTGGACACCACACATAGGGTTTTCATTGCACGAAAGCACAGAAAATATCTTGATGTAAACATCATATTTAGTTCCTCTAACTGAGAACTAGTCCATTATGGAACATTTAGGTACAACGTATTGAACATTGTACAAATTCACAATCAAACGTTTCCCATCAGGTGACAGCATACGCAGCTGAGCTAGAAGACTTGGACCTTGACAAACGCCGCCTGGTCAGCCTGTGGAACACCGTGATCGTGAACATTACGCAAAGGGACCACGTGTACGACTCCGTCAGAGATGATTATAAGTAAGTTTTTAAATGAATGTGAACACACAGCGACCAATCCAGCTATACAAAACCAGTTTTTATGGATCTCTCAATGTGATGAAATAGCGAGACTATGGCCATACAGGAAATGTATAGTTTGATTTGTCGTCTTGTTTACTTAAATTACTATTCATAATTTTTCTCTTCGGCGCAGCAAGTCTTCTCCTTCAATACTTCTCATATTTATTCATATTATTGAAGTGAAACTTCTTAAGCGACTTCCAACAAGGTAGCGTTAAACGTTTAACGCTACCATGGAGGGGGAATAGAAAGAGACAGAGCGAAGGTGAATGCGTGCCACTCGAGCGCATGCGTGTAGTATTACGTCGTCCACGCACTATATTTTTGTGTTACAAAATGTGTTAAATTTGTTAAAAAAAAGGGTATGAACAATCATGAACGCTTTTAAGCCACAGCAACATTTTCTTCTTATTAAAATTACAGCACAGCTTTGCAAGACGAGGGGCTTTTACTACCAAACCTATAAAGGAGGTGTAGTCCAATGTGTCAAACCATGGTGTCAAAGTACGAGTATGATGGGGTTTTTCCAAGTGAATCTTGCATGGCTATAAGAGGTTCGCACCCTATTTCAAGAGACTTCAATTTATATGGGTGTAATATACACATCTGCCTACTCCATCGCAAACATGGCTGCGTGGCCGGGTACAGATTTTTGGGCGTTCACCGCAGAACACAGAGATTCAGAAACTTACAAACTTAATAAAATAATTTCATCTTCTTCTGTTCTTTATTATTGATCGCAGGGGGCAATAGTATAGTCTGGGGGAGGCGGCGATGATTTTGCCCACCTCTTCGAAAAAAATAAGATGTGACATAACCTGTTTTAACTAACCCAAAACCTGAAGAAGTATATTTTCTCACATTTGGCTGTAGACCATGTAGAGTGTATGACCATTTATTGATTCTTCTAGTCTTTAACCATTCACAGATCTCTACAAGACAGCTACCGCACGTTGGTTCACTCTCTCGAGATCACCAAGAAGATGTTGATGGAGGAGATGAACAAGGGCAAAGAGCTCACCATGAATAAGGACAAACTTACCTATGATATCGAACATGCTAATAAGCAGTGTGAGTATATTTAACTACTCAATCATTTTAGAAAATTTAATAGGGGAAATGTTGAATATGAATGCTATAAGAGTAGAGGAAGACCAAAGAAACGATGGATGCTGTGTGAAGAAGAAGATGAGATGATAAGGTCCACTGGGGTAATTCCGAGAATGGTTACTATCCGGAAGTTAAAAAATCCAGTGCACCTGTACTTATATTTTCCTGTTAATATTTCTGATATATTTTCAGAAAGAAGCTCTACTCAAGTTAAGTCTTTCTGAATTTTTGCAGATGACGCCGAGGATGTGAAGCGGCAGACCTTGGAAACTCAGATCAATCAGCTGACGGAGTCCATCGAACTGACTGAAAGAGATCAGGAGATGATAAGAACAGTACGTGTGCTTAATGAGAATTGATTTATAACTAATGAGAAACCTTCCTTGAAAAACAAGTACCTAACACAATAGATCAAAATTAATGCATGGGTCTTCCATGTTAGTCATGTCCCATATTCAGCGTGACTTGCCCGTGCTACTACCTACCATTCTTACTACCAGTAGTAACACGGGAAAATAATAGCCCGCGCTACTACCGCATTTGAAAGTAGTACCACGGGCAATTATTTATTGCCCGTGGTACTACCGGCGGTTGCAAACTAAAAATGAAAGAAAAACATTACAAATAGTGATGATACGACTTATCGTCGGGCCTACGTTGTCCTCTCATACTTAAGTGCCAATGCTGTAACATAGAAACATTGTAGATCCAAATGATTTTAAAAGAGTAACCATGGAGTTTCTTGCCGGTTCTTCTCCATAGGAAACGACCAATCCGAACCGAGCACCTTTTTGTCGACGTTTTACAAGTGCCCATGTAGGCTATGTGAAATAAAAATATTTTGATTGATTGATTTTGATAATAACACATTTAAAAGATAAATAATAAAAATAAATTAAAATAAGCCAGCAAAAGTACTTACTGGGCTATAAGTTGTTGTAAGTATATAAAGAGTTCTGGGAAGGTAAGTATAACTTAAATGACATCATCCAACGAGCTCTTGACACCGTCAACGTTCCAGCTGTCTGAACCCAATATCTTGGCACGCGACGATGGCAAAAGACCGGACGGCATGTCTTTGTTTCCTTGGAAGATGGGTACTGGATACGATGGGGATAGGCATTTAGTGTGGAACGCAACATGTGTCGATACTCTTGCGCCATCATATCATCCAAGCTCATCGTGGTGGCCTTGCCGCTTCGGCTGCAGAGAATCTCAAACGGCGTAAATACAAGGTGTTGTTTTGCATCCTCGTCAAAATTCAGGAGGTTGTCACGAAAGACATAAATAATCAATTAAAATAACAGTACCTAGTTTGTTATTAATAAACGCGGATTTTTTTGGTTGTTTCGGTTTGTCAATATTTCAGAATAACCCCCTTAACGTAGTTTAGTGAATAATAAATTATCGAAAAAACGTTTGAGATTGTTTGTATGTTTGAAAGCGCGGTTATAGGGCGAGAATCAGACGGGCCGCGTTTAAAATACGGGTGGTTCACACTTACCGATTTCTGTAAATAAATGAAAAAATAAAAATTCCCTACCTATTTTATTATTGATTCGGGACGAGAATCATTAGCATAGTAACCTCCTTGAATTTGACGAGAATGCAAAATAACACCTTGTATAAAGGGTGTAAAACACCTCTTAACGAAGCTGAAAGGCACTGGTTCTCCCTGTCATTGCAATCATTTTTTTGTTCTACACCATACCTGGGAACCTTCTAGTTACGGAGATATTAGGGGTCAAAGTTCCAACTTTTTGAAAAGTATTTTTTTAAATACAAGTTTTTAATGTAAGATTTTTACTTTAAACACCTCCACGACCCCCGTACTATTCAATCCGTCCATCAGCACAATGTTTTGAGTGCGTTACATTGAGTTCTACCACAAAACATGATTTTACACCCCCCCAAAAAAAAGGCGTTTCCCAGCAATAATTTTTGCGTAAAGTTACTTAGTTTCATGTACAGAATGCTTGGTTGACGGCTTCGTGATGAGGTGATTTACACGGTGTATGTAACCTTTGTGAAAACTATTTTCGTCCCGTTTAGGGTTGAAGCTCGGGGGTTGAGGGGTCCGAGTACTCATAGCTAGTTTAAGGAAATTTCGAAATGCCTAGGTTACGCTTCCCGTAACTCCAGGGCTAACTTTTACCTTGGCCAGAGGCTAAGTGTTGCCATAAACGTGGCAACGCCCGCGCCGCCAGTGTCTTGGGCGCATTACCAGCTGATAGCGTTGAGGAGGGGTTTATTAATTGGTGTTGGTTTTTTATTAATAATGTATAAAGTTAGTTTACTCTACTTAAATAAGATAAATGTAAAAAAAATAATCAAACCATAGTCAACACACATCTAGTTACTTACACTACCTTAAACTTATGCTAGCTAGCCCAGTACTTTTGGTGGGTTATTTTAATTTGTTTTTATGTTCACTAATTGTCCCATAAATGTGTTTTATCATCACTATTTGTAATGTTTTTCCTTCCATTTTAGTTTGCAACCACTTTTAGTTACTAACACGGGCAATTGACAATTACTACTTTCAACTGCTATAGTAGCACGGGCAATTTTTTTGCCCCTGTTAGGTACTACTGGTAGTAAGAATGGTAGTAGAACGGGCAAGTCACGATATTCAGTACCACCATCAGTTCTTTCCATGACAGACCTAATATCGTCAAGAGCAGGCTCATTAGGTAAACGTAAACGAAAACAGAGAATACATACTTTATTTCCCAATGACACAATTTCAGGAAAACCAAACAATGAACAATATACTGAAGAGCACTTGCAAGGAGTTGGACAGGAGGAACGAATGCAAGATGAAGATGGAGAACGAAATACTGGTGAATCTTCAGGAGTGTTTACTGAACGACAAGGCCGTGGAGGCCATGGCCAACGGCATTCGGAAGATGAGGGAGATGTCTAGAAAACAGGTGACTATCAAATTAAGATATAGAAGATGAAAAAAAAATGAGAGTGAATATAGCAAAGGCTCAATTTATGGACATTTGACATGGCCATGGACATCGACGGAGGAAAGGGGTTCGAACATTATTGTATGGATCCTGGCATATCTAGCCGCCGCCATCTTGTTTTTTTTTTCAAAATTTCCGAACCCGATAAAAGTGGTATATTTGGATAGAGGACACTTATACAAACAAAAAATGTTACATAACATGGTATCCTAAAGTGTCACGTTTCCGAGATATTTGGAAGTAAAGATCGCCATATGTGTCCAAAGGCGATCATTGAAAAATCGAGTTATTACGCGTGTGTGAGCACTCCATTGTCTTCAAATATTAGCAGCCCCCAAGTATATTTAGCTATTAATATGTTTGCAACTACATATAAAAATATTGATTGTTATAAACAAAATAAGTAAATACCTACGCATGTGTATACGCATTTTATTTAAATATCCATAGTATATAGTTTGCAGATGTTTGCCGATACCTCCTTTTGTACATAGGTAGGTACTAAATAAATCGCAACGCATACCAATATATTTAATTATCAATCATGTACATGAGGTGATAGACGAGCAGGTTAAATTCTGTCCCACTTCCGCAGTCTTGGTAAATCCCACATGAAAAAAACTGTTCGAAATGGCGCATTGTCTTTCTTGTTTTGTCGGCATAAACAATGACAAGTTTAACGAGTGGGCACTCCCACTCATCATCGTCCCTATCTCACTAGATAGGGACGATGATTCCCGGTGAAGGTGCAGAGGGGGGACGGATCAAACACCGCCGCTGCCTCTCACTCTCTCACTTTCTCTTTAAAAGAAAAGAAAATATTTTGGGACACCTTGTATACCTGGGAACTAAAATTTGAAGACAATGGAAGGCACATACACGCGTAATTACTCGATTTTCAATGATCACCTTTGGACTCATATGGCGATCTTTACTTCTAAATATCTCGGAAACGTGACACTTTAGGATACCATGTTATGTAACATTTTTTGTTTGTATAAGTGTCCTCTATCCAAATATACCACTTTTATCGTGCTCGGAAATTTTGAAAAAAAAAACAAGATGGCGGCGGCTAGATATGCCACAAAGGTTCGTACCCCTTTGAAATACTGTCTTGAACAGAACGCGCTATGCAATTTGCAACGTTTGGCTTAGCGCAGTTCTTTTATTTCAGTTTGAGCGATATTATGGCAAAGATGACTAAGCGGCGTATTTTGGTACTAACAGGCTTACCTAAGCCCTTGAAAGTAACCACAGAAAAAGCTAAAACTCTTCTTAGTTAATATGAATTAACTATTTGCTTTTCTAACTTAATCTAATCAAAAGTTTAAAACTAACATTATCTTGCAGGAAATATGTCTAATGACAATGGAGAATCAGCATGCTAAAGTGATGCTTGAAATAGAAATACTGCGGGACCGTCAAGCGAAGAATAACAAAGTGCTACAAGATAGCCAAAACATAGTGATGGCGAAGCAGAAGGAGATAGAGAGCCTTGAGGCCGAGTTCGCCCAGAAGACGTCTTATATGATGAAGAAGCAGAGAGAGTTGGATATCATACAGAAGAAGTATGCCGTGCTGAAGGAGTTGTTTGATGTGAGTGAGACACGCCTTATTTTGTTTTTATTAATTTTCAAGATCTAAGCGCAAAATAGATACCAATAAAATTCATAATGATATCCATATTATTTACTACCACTTCACTAGCTAATATTACAAATGCGGAAATAACTCGATGACCTTACCTTTTCACACTAAGTGGACAGTTAAATCGATTTGGATAAATTATGGCACAAGGATAGACTATGACTTGGATAAGGTTATTTTTATCCCGGGCGTAAGATCCCGTGGGATAATTCCTAACTTACATGTGGAAGCCGTGTTTAGATATCTTTAAGCCTTTAACTCTTATCTACTCGGTTGATGATCATGTCCGCAGAGCAAGTCCCCTCAAGAGCGTCGTATCGCCGAGCTGGAGAAGCAAGTGAAGTGCCTGCGCGAGCGCACTGAGTTCATGCAGCACGAGTGGCTGCGGCAGCAGGGACACGTGGTCAAGCTGGCTGATCAGCACCACACCATGGTCACGGATATCAACCTTCTCACCAAACGTTAGCACCAACTCATAGCTATTTATACTTATAATTTGAGCAAGCTTAGTTGGACTAGAGGTTGACAGCTGAGCACGAGTTCCTTGGTTGATGGCTTGATTACTATTTCGTTCATGTTACTGTGTTTTTAAACCAGCAGTTTCTAAGTATTAGGCCTGGATTTGTTCCTGTTTAATGGCAATTATAGGTTTGACCTTATTACATGGAGCAAAAACGTAGCTTGTGAAACGTAAACCGATAGGTCGGCTCTCCTGGCGCTTACCCTGCAGGGTAAACTTCGTAAAGTTTTATGAGACGGTATAATTTAGAATATTTGGTTAAACCAGCACAATAAGTTCTGGCGAGTCACGTAACTGCGCTTGTTAAATACAGTGCCACGACTTTCCTCATGCCTTTTCACATGAATAAACTCGCATATCATACTGAATCACCAGTGACAGACGCCACAAACAAAGCTGTAGCTAATCTAACAACGAAAGTAAGCCTTAATTTACTAAACTTATCGATTTATCTCTTCACTTCTCAGAGATACAAATCTGCGAACAGAAAATAATGCGTATCCAAGCGGAATCTGACTCGGTGGAGTCTGATAAAAACCGCGTGGAACGTTCGCTGAGGACGTTGCGCGGTAGACTGGAAGTGCTAGCACATACGCGTAAGGACGCGTTGGATAGGAATACAGACGCGCAGAAAAGCATTATGTCTATCACGCATGAGTATTCTGCCAATCTAAAGGTAAGGTGTATAAAGATAACTTATAAGGTACGAAAAATGCAAATTTTCGGTCTGACTGACCTGAATCGAAGGCATGCAACACACATCATATTCGGGGTTCGGGACAGACGAGGCGAGTCTTTTTTTCCACCCGGGCCAACTTTTCCTGAACATGCATTGTTTGTAGCACCGCTAAAGTTTCTAACTGAAACGCTGAAGATAAAAAAATCATTCATACCGGGAAACGTTCCGTTTTCTTAACGCATTCGTTCATACGAATTTCAGATCTGTAATTTAAGGTTTTTAAGAGCATCAAAGAAGCCCACAAACAGGAGGCGGCTAATATGGAACAACATAGGTGACAGTAACATTAATGGTGCTTTCATGTCTTTAATTTTCCTACAGGATGCAGAAACTGAAATAATTCAACTAGAAGAAGATATAGAACAGTTGGACAAAGATAAGATGAACCTCACACAGGAACTGGATCGCATTCAGAGGGAAGCTCTCATTTGGCAGAGGAAGGTCAGTCACCAATAGCACACAGGGTGGAACATGACATCGACGCAAAAACGGTTACCATGCATTCAGCCAATGAATCCTATAGTTCTGGACCCCCCAGTGTCAAAATATTGATCGATGTTTCTTCTACCCTGTACATTCCGGCGTAGTCCTCAGTTTTTCATTCAATCTTAGGTCCCACCCCAGAGGTAGCAAATAGAAACTTCGTTATAGCATTATCATCAACACTAAAAACGGGATATTTATCATGTTTATTATTTAAATATCGCGTTTTTTTTGTGTTAATGATAGTGTTAGGGACCAAGTCATTTTAAATACTTATTCTTTAAAGCACTAACAACTAGAGATTCTTCGCTGGCAGTGCGAAAACAGTCAGCTATACTGTTTGTGTGTGTCTCTGTTAATTACTAACTTACATCTTGAGCGAGAAAGTAGTGGACAGCTATGTCGTTTTAAAACAATTTTAATACGATGTTTTCTTTAGGGAATATTGGCAGTGGAACTGAAGAAAAACATGAAGTGTGCTAAATCAGCCGCTGGCGAAATTGGAAAGATGAGGAACGAAATACACAGAATGGAGGTTTGTAAACCTGATCTATGTATATATCCAGTGGCCCCAAAAGGTTAAAAAAAAAACGAAATGTCGGGAAATTCCTTATTAATATAGATACTTAGGTCAGTTTACAAAACGTTATACTAAGTAATGCACGGTTCAAACATTTGAAACTGGGATTTTAGATAACACCTAATGCGCTTTTTCACTTAACGTGTGGAGTGAATAATTTCAACTAATTTTTGGAGGGCAACGTAACATTCTTTGAAAGTAAATAAACTATCGATTGCCTCGTTCGTCTAGTAGTTGTAGTGCTATTGATATCCGGGGTTCGATTACCAAATGCGAAAAAAAAATTATATAAGGACAGCAGCCTGTGGCTAGAACTCGTACCCGTTTTACGGCATGAGATTCGCCCCTATAAGAAAAAAAGAATAAAAACAAAGTTTTTTTTGCACATGTATTTACATTTGCATATATTACTGCATGTAGGCCGGCGAAATGAGGGGTTAATGACAACACCTTCGCAAAAAATGTGTGTGTGTAAAATGTGTTTTTCAACTCCAGGTTCGCCGAGAACAACTCCGGCGTACTAGCGAGAAGCTGGCTGACGACCTGGCTCTGTACGTGAAGCGTCGTGATACTGTCACGGAGAAGACCAGGGCACAGGCCGCGGTGCAGAAGGCACACCCGACAAGCACTTCGCAGACCAGCTACCATCACAAGCTGAGGCTCGCTAAAGCAGACGTTACTAGAGTTTCCAAGGTACATGATCGATCATCACTGATGATGATGAATGATGATGATTCTTCTACAGGTTTTAAGGTACAACCTGGCTGCGGACGATTGTACCTTAAGCTCATAGTAGTTATTTTTGCTAGCTGATCCCATCCGAGGCGATGCTGTTACAGTGTTATACGGGGTAGAAAGGACGCCGACAACGCGAAAACGCTTATGTTTTTTTTTTATTAACCTACAAAAAAAATTATATGTGCTGTTTAGAATTATGTATTTTGGCGTCGGTCTCTCCGTATAAGTGTGTGCAGCAGTGTGGAGCTTCCTATCTATTCGCCCGAACTGCTCGAGGTTTAGGCGATGGATCCCGTTCAGTGTTTTTATGTATTGTGAGCGCCAACGCACAGTTTATTCTTCACACTTTAGGTATGGCACCTACTTTTAAAAGGTGTGCGTTTGTACGTTTTTGGTTTTTGGCAATATTGATGATGCGTGGTGTGGTCGGTGGTAGTGAATGTACACACAATTCGACTTTGTTAGAAATGAGCTAGGTCAACATAATACCAGATCAGACCCCGTTAAGAATTTGTTTGCAGGAAATCACAGAGGCCAAGACCCACATGGAGCTGTTGCTAAAGGACCAAGAGCGTTTAGACCGTGACCTGGCAGAGACCAGCGCGACCAACCAGCAGCTAGAAGAGCGCATCGCCGACCTCATCCAGGAGACGCGCGTCACGGAGAGGACCAAGCACTGGGTCAGTATGAGCCATCATCGTTATTTTCGGACGGAGAGCTGGCAGACAACATCGCGACCAGTTAGCAGCTAGAGGAGCTCGTCGCAACATCCGCCTCCGCGCGAGTTTTAGTGTAAGCCCGATGGGTCCATCCATCTGCCTATCCTATTCCCACTGTCTGACCTCCACAACCCCGTTAGTGCTGGGTTATACTATACTGCTTGGTGAGACTTTAGGGGCCGCCGACTATCTGTAACGACTGTCAAAGATCAGCTACAAATGACAGCCGGGAGTCGAGATCAACGCCTGGACGTGCTTTCTGAGGCACGGAGGAAACCCGGTAAGTAAAGGATTGGTAGCCCATTCCCGAAAATATAGGCAAGCACTGCTCAACCTTGAAGATCGACTAGTGCGGCTGTTATTATATAGCCACGAGCTTCTTAATAATATAAGTCCTATGGTGCCATTAACAAAACAATAATTCTCCTCCCAGCTACTAGAACGCGTTGTTCGCGCGCAACGCTTCGGCAACGAGCTCTCCACCGCTATCAAGCGCCAATCAGTTCGCTCTAAGAAACCCAAGGACATAGTGCTGGCCGAGCATGATACAGCTCGGCTTCTCAATGAACGCATCAAGTACATCGTCAGCACTTTACAACGAGAGTTCCCTCACGTCGAAGACAGACTAGAATATATCTGGAATACCCTGAACATATTCTCACCGGAGGATTCCCCCAAACTGGGTACAGCTGACACCTGCAAAATGCTTACGTCTGGAGGCTTCGCTCTGACTGATGATGATATTGTCGATGAAACCAAAGAAACGCTGGGAATGTTGTGTCCTTGAACCACATACAAGCAAGGATTTTATATCAAACAATATGTGATAAAGTATTGTTTAGTTTTTTTTTTTGTATTATCACTATTGTATTTGTGTGGGCTTGTCGTGTTTATGAATTTACTTAATTGAATAAAAGAGTGTGTACCAAAATAATTGTTTAAAAATAAACAAAAATGTATGTATAAAGCTGCGTCCTCACTTGGTAAAACAACACGCAATGGAATTGCCCGTGGTACTACTGGTAGTAAGATTAGTTGTAGCATGGGAAAGTTACGGGCTGTCTCGTTGATCTAGGTACTGGTCGCAATCTCGACTGCAGACCATGAGGTTCTGGGTTCGATTCCTGTGTGGGGATAATTTGGGTTTTTCCATCAGAAATTTCTGAGTAGCAGCCACGGAGATCGGTTTCGTGCCCTGTCGATTAGGGTCGCCCCTATTACATGGGAATTAAACATAGCTGCCTAACCTGTCGGGGATTACAGGCGTGATGTTTTTTATGTTTTGTAGTTCATATTGAACTCTCCAATTCAATGTAAGTCGTCGGAGAGCAGAGGTAGGGACCAAGGTGTTTGTAGGGTACTAGGTATTAGGGTACCCAAAGGGTCAAACGGACACTATTACTGAGACTTCGCTCTCCGTCTGTCACCAGGCAGTATCTCATGAACCGTGATAGTTAGCCAGTTGGAAATTTCTACAAATTATATTTCTGTTGCAGCTATAACAACAAATACAAAAAACAATAAAATCAATATTTAAGGGGGGCTCCCATAGGTCCGATGCCTGCCAGGGCTGCGGTACTGTTCGAAAGAGATACCGTGGCCCTGGAACACAAAGTGCTAAGAAGGGACATGGATGGGTTTTAGTCAGTACAAGTCTGACACTCCCTTCCGTTCCGCCCAGAGCGGGAGGAGTCATTTGATGATACACCACCCGAAAAAAAAAGGGTCTTCCATACAAAAAAGGATAGTGTGGTTATATGAAACCACGGTAAAAGTGAAACTTAGCTGCTGCGAACTATAGGCGCCGCCATATTGGCCTTGGCTGCTCTGACGAGCGCCTTTCACTTTATCCCTACTCCGCGGCCGACCATCACGCGACATGCAACACACAGACGAAAAAGTTTGAGACGATGTAATAAAAGTTTCACTTAGTGATTTTTTTTGCTCGTTTTTATAAATAATGGTACGGAACCCTTCGTGCGCGAGTCCGACTCCCAATTGTTTTTTTTTTTTTTTTTTTTAAATCAAACTACAATTAATAAATTACCAATAATAACTTTATAATATTTGAACAAACATTTTTAATTCATAAATCTTAACAAGAGTTTAACAATCAAGATTGACAACTTACTGTCGAAGGACGTATTCTGCGTGGCCAGTAACATACCCTGACCTTCGCAGAAGGAAAATAACAATTCACAATTCTGTAGCATCTTATCAGCATTGAAATAAGGTTCATAGTCACTGAGTTTAACAGCTCGGAATACTAGGCAAGCAAGTGATATAGACAACGGGATAATGCCTTCACCCCCCTCCCCGTCGCTTAGGGTGACGTCTCCTATTGCGACGCACAACGCAACACTGGAGCAATCCGTCTATTGAAATGTGTCATGAAATAGTTTAAACACATAAAATTCTATTGTAATGTAGTTTAGACTTTGTTTTAAGACACACAATGTTGAAAAATAATTGCCGTGGCAAGTTGCTTGATTTATGGGAATGTACTGAAGGAAACTTTTCGAACGCCAGGCAAGCTTGTGAAGTTTATGTAGGCGCCAGATTTTACCCATAGCGTGTAAATGGTGCTACGCTACACATAAGATAGTGTCGGCCTCATTCGGCACAAGCCTTGTGGTAAGTGTCCTAAAGAATCAGGAATTCTGAAAGAACGTATTGTGTGAAGCACGCCTAATAGGAGACTCCAGTCTTCGAAATCCGTCATATACAAGGTGGTGACGACGGTTGATGTGGACGAGACACCGACGCACAAACGCTTACCATGTATTCAGTATAATATTCTGAAACCCCTTCACATAGAAATCTGTCATGTGTCATTTCTGTAAGGGTTCCCTACCCAAATCGTCAAATGAGACCCTATTTCTGAGACTTTGCTGTCACCAGGCTGTATCTCATGAACCGTGACATTTTGCCAGTTAAAATTTCTACAGAATATGTATTTCTGTTGATGCTATAACAAAAAATACTAAAAACAGAATAAAATAAATATTTAAGAGGGCTCCCATACAAAATAAAATTTTTTTTGCTCGTTTTATAAGTAATGGTACGGAACCCTTCGTGCGCGAGTCCGACTCGCACTTGGCCGGTTTTTTAAATCAGCCGTTATTGCACTTTTATAGGAAGCAGTTTTTTTGTGTTTGTTCTTCGGTGTCCCTTACACTCTGTATACTCAACGGTTACCAGATCGACACTATCTTAGCGGGCTAGTATCTGTATCATTTATGCCATCTGGGGCCGAGGGTCATGCGGTGATGAAGTTCTTCTCATGCGCCGTGTACTCGTGGCGCTTCCGATGATCGGACCTTCCGAACTTGATGCCGCAGTACTGGCACGGGTGCCGCTTCTCCTTCGTGTGGCTTATCATGTGCACGCTGAGGTAGCTGGGGATGATAGAGTAATTTAGGAGCTTTCAAGTCCATATTTTCCAAAATGACAGAACCGATTTTGATTAAACTTAATCGCATAAGCAGGATACATAGGTCTAAAAAGTTACTAAAAACATTTTCGAAAAGTCTTAAAAAAAAAGATAATTGGAAATTTCTGTTTCTATAGATAATTTATAATCGGTCTAATTTAGCTGTAACACTTTTTTTTCGTAAATGTGTTTTTTAGACCTATGACGAAATGACTATAGCAGTGTCCTGCTTATGCTTATGAAGTTTCATTTAAATCGGTACAGTCTTTCCGAAAAAAAAAAGACTTTAAAGTTTATGTGAAATGCCGCAAGGCGTAAACGCTCTTAAATATGGAAAAAATATGCCGTGAAGTTTTTTTTTTATTTGTGCTCAAAGCTAATCGATATATTAAAAGGTACAATATGTCCAACCTTTTCTACTGACACTTTACTTAGCCGTTAGCGTATTTGTAGAATTAAATCTTATGAAGTTTTAATATTAACTTTTGCCTCATTAGTCGCAAACGCGACTGCTGACCATGAGGTCTTGGATTTGATTCCCAGGTCAGGCTAAATGTTATTGGGTTTTTCGATCAGGAATTGCTCAGTAGCATCCACGGAGACTAGATTTGTATTTCGTGGGATTTAAACATAACTGGCGAAAAGTGGGTGTACACCTCTCCCTCTTCTTCTAGGATTACAGACATAATGTAATGTTTTGTAATATTTACTTTTGCCGCCAAAAAATAGGATACTTGGATGCAAAATACAGCAGCGTCTCGCGCGGTAAAATACACATGCATAAAGTTCGTTTTATGTTTCGCGTCACTTCGCGCAATACAAAATCAGCTTTATTCGAATCTTCAATATGGTATACAATTGTCCGGTCATCGACTAGCGATATTCTAGGTAATTATAACTACACTTAACACTTAGGTCTAATACACTTCCTTGCTATTTGTGAGCCACTTTGTTTTATTTAAGTATTTTTTAATATTCTCTACGTATTTCCAAAAAACAACATCAATCTCTCAAAGTTGTGGTCATACTTATTCGAAGTGTAACAATATTGTCTATAGTTTACATTACGAAATAAAGGGAATTTTCTAAAAAAAAAATGTAGATATAAATCTACATTTCATTTTAAATTAGCAAACACGTTTACTAAAAGTTGTTATGTATGTACCTAGAATATCGCTAGTCTATGACCGGACACATTGTATTTTTAACCCCCGATCAAAAAGAGGGGTGTTATAAGTTTGACGTGTGTATCTGTGTGTCTGTCTGTGGCATCGTAGCTCCATAACGGATGAACCGATTTTGATAAAAGTGGTTTCGTTTGAAAGGTGTTTTAATCGAAAGTGTTCTTAGCTATGTTTCGAGAAAATCTGCTCAGCCTTTTGAAGGTTATCACCACTTTTCTAGTTGAAGGGAAATAAACAACTTCCACAGGTCTGGTCGATTCGAAAGGAGATGTTTCATTTTCGGCCATAAGATGTACATTTATTGAAAAAGAGAATAAAATACCACGAACTTAGGAAAAATATTCTTTCGTGAATTTAAGCCTGATTTGCTGTGCACAAAAAGTAATAGTTTTTCAATTATTGTCTATTCAACATGGCGTCTTCCAGTTTGCAGTTTGCTTTCGTTCTGAAATCATGTCACACAAAAACATAATATCACATCGACGTTAAATTACGAAAAGTATGTGTTTTTGTAATTAATTATTATTGGTCTCTTAGACATAATTTTCAACTAATTATAAGCAAGTGTGGTGAATTTATCGTTAAAAACTATATAATAGGTACTACTTTTATGGAGTGTACCTACTTCTGAATGAAAAATTCAAAATGACAGTTACAAAATTCATCAGTGTCAGTCACTCAGTCTCGTTCGTTTCGTATTTTTTAACGTTTTATGAAAACAGAGAACAAAACAAATCCGAAAGCATCGAAAAAAATCAGTTCTGATAAACAATTATTATCAAATAACAATTTCTAGGTTATGTAAACGTCATCTCTACAACCTGTCATGGCTTTCATAACTCTCGCGAAAAACATCAATCATTTTTAATTTTTAATAAGTGCATAAAAGCCATCTATTACTATTTAAAAAATGTTACTTTATTCTATTCAGGGGATTGTTTTCCACCTTTCCTGAAAGGTACAGGTCATGGCCGGAGTCCCATACAAAAATGAAACATCTCCTTTGATATCTTGTTACTTGTCACCATGGACATCGCCGTGGGGGAGAGTGCACCCCCCGCTCCCCCCTAAAAGCTCGGGTTTTTTTAACTTATAACTTTCCTTGTTTTCTTTAATTAGCGAGAAGAGGCGCAACACCGAGAACAAGACAGTCAAGGCTAAGATAAAATAATATAAGTTAAATTAAATATTTAAAAAACGGACCCCCGACGAAGCTACGACGACGCTTGGATTATTTTATTTATGGTTTTTTAGAGGTTTGTTGTGTCGGGGGTTTTTTAAATTTTAAATTTAATTTTTTGTATTACCCAAGTAACGAAGGTCCACAAATACTTTAAGTGAAGTGCCAGCTTCAGACATGGTAATAAGATACTAACTTCTTCTTTTTGAAGGTCATATCGCACAGAGTACAGCCGTATGCTTTGTCTTCTTTGTGGGTCTCACGATGACTCTTCAGGATCGAAGTGGTGGCGAAGAACTTGCCGCATTCAGGGCACTCGCATGGCTTCTCTTTTGAGTGGCTCCTTGGAAAAGAAAATTATTTATAAAGTTTTGGAATGTCAATACTCATAATTGCGAAAGTTTGTGAGGATGGATGGATTATTGTTACTCTTTCACGCAAAAACCACTGAACGGCTTTGAATGAAAATTGGTACATGAATGACTGGAATGACCTGGATTAACACCTAGGATACTTTTAATCCTGGTAGTATGATCCCGTAGGACTAAGTTATTTTTATTGTTAATAAGGTCATTTTTATCTTATTAGTTCGAGTTGGTGCCGGAGAAAAGTACCTGGAAGGATATAATAATATTAAACATTAATAACGAGAACCTCGTGAGTGGCTGAGAAAGAGAAACAAATAAAATATCTCGACTTTGCACACGAAGTTGCCAGCATGTGGAATGTGGACTCGGCTATCATTGTGCCGATTGTCGTTGTGGCCAATGGCCTGCTGGCTAAAAGCCTTGACAAACATCTGTCGAAGCTCTCACTTGGTAGTTGGCACACTCACAAGAGCCAGATTCAGAAGGCAGTACTCCTCGATACGGCCTCTGCAGCCCTAACTACCGGTAGGTTGGACTCTGCTCCAGACACCGGCGGAAACCTGTTTTTTTTTTTTTATATGATTTTGTAAAAATATTTAAAAATGTAAATAATACGGGAGAAAGTGAATAAACATTTTATTATCACACAACTGAGGCCTATATGATATGGGCGAGGCCTTTGCCCGACAGTGGGATGTACAAGATTAGAATAATCATTTTTAATTCAGTTTCTAAATAATTGTTATCTTTTTAAGTGTCTATTCAAAGTAATTTTTTGATTATTTTTTATTGATATTTCTTTACAACATTATGTGAATTTTTTTTAGGCCGATACTTACGGCTAAACATCATTGGACTCAAACGATGTAATATCTTGCATGCTTTTGTATGTATACAATGTTTAAACAAAAGTCTTATCTTATCTAACAAAAAAATATTTAAAATTATTCAGTCATCAACACAGCAAGAAACTCTGTGATTGATAGATAACTTGCAAATAATATTGCGGTTTGTCATTTCCTGTGCCAACATTGACATTATTATGAAAACGGTTTTAAATCATGAAATAAGCTAGCAATCTAATAGCTTTAATTGAGGCCTTAGTAACTTACCTTAAATGTATTTGCAGATGATATTTCTTGAAGAAGCTCTTTGAACATAATTGACATAGATGCGTTTTCTCTTTATCGTGAACTGAACGTCTGAAAAGGATAATCATTATTGTTAGATAAAATTACAACTTGGTACCAAAATGTGTCAGAGACAGAGGCAGAGGTATTACACAATTATTCAGGGCCCATTGATATCCTTCCTACTTCAATCACTTTGGGGAAGCGTTTTACAAATATTGGCTAATGACACAAACAAGTATGTAAGTACCACCCCTCATACAAATAGTTATCTTATATCAACTTACTTATGGATCAATACTCTTTGTTTTGTGGAGAACTTCTTATCACACTCTGGGCAGGGGAAGGGTCGGTCCTTGGTGTGTGTAGTCATGTGGAGTTCCAGGCTCGAGTTGGATATGAACCTGCGCCCACATGATACACATTCATGGGGCAAGGACGCACGGTTGTGCACCAAACGATGGTGCTGCTTTAATGATGTCACCACTGAAATGGATAGGGTTGAGCTAGAATTATATTTATTTCACTTTCAAAAAGGGTAAATTAATGAGAGAAACTCTGAAAACTTTTGAGTATCTATATTTTAACATGATCTACACTCAAACAAGAGCAAAATGGAAAGAGCTGGAGGAGGCCTTCGTGTCGCAAAGACACGCCGACGCCCAATCTAATCAATAATAATATTAAAAAAAAAAAAAAAACTGTAATAATAATAAATTGTAATAATGAATTTAATGAATTTAAAATTAATGTAACTTTTATGTTAGGAATTTTTTTTTTTTTATTTAATTGAATGTAAAAAAAAAAAAAAACATTATTGACTATGTAATTTAAATTATGTATATGGTGTTGGCAATAAAGGCTTAATAATAATAATTTTAACATGATATACCATTTTTTTTCCATTTTTTATTTTTTGTCCTAAGACTGGTTCTTATGGCTTTACATTAGGAGAATGTGAAAGAGACCAGTGGTCTTTACCCAGCAGTTGGACATTTGAGGAACTTTTTTAACAAAAAAAAGTCCATTACTTACATTTATTGCACAGTAAACATTGCTGCTTGAAGCCTAAATGTTTGATCTTATTATGTTTGTACCGTGCACTGTGGCTGGAGAACAGTTTGTCACATAATTTGCATTTGATGCGTTTCCGAGATGCTTCCGGTAGATGACGGTATGAGTGAGCCTTTAGATCATTTACAGTTTTCCCACATTCCTCACACATTTCTTTACAGGGCCTGGATTCTTTCTCATGTTTAACTCTGTAGATACCCTTAGTTCTTTTTATTCTTCTTTTGAGAGGTTCTGAAGGTGTGGGAAAGTAAAGCATTAATCATTAAGGTTGTTACTATATAAAAAAACTTTTTGGAATTGTAAATGAACAGGAAAGGTTCCTTAATGATTCTTGTTGGAATCATAAATTAATTGAAAGTGTTTCCATTTATGACTTCAATTTCGATTTTAGACAAACATTTTCAGTGATAAAAGGATGTGAATACATTATTAAAACATACCCTTTGGCTGCTCACTTTCATTTTCTCTCTCAAATTCATATTTAATATTTTTTATTACACTTAGGAACTCATCTTCAGATTCATAATCATGCGTAGAGTCTTCATTTTTCAAGTAGAGAACATCTTTTGGTTCATCCTTCACAGTTACAACTGGAGAATCATCACATTCATCACTAGCGGATATCTGTTCATTTTTAATACCATCTTTTAAAAATACCTTATTTTGAACACCATTTTCTCCTTGCACAGATTTCAAATATGTATCGTTTCTTAAAGCTAAACTTTTGAACTTGTGGAATGATAGAATTTTCTTATAACATTTTAAACATAGTTTAGAACTAATTTTCGAGTCTTGTTCAACCTAGGGACAGAGAGAGAATATACTCTTGTATTATCATGACATAAAATCGACAATAGGACACGATTTATTATTCCAACAAGACATTGTTTACCTGTATGTCCAAACAAAACATGAAAACATCAGCGAAACTTTTATCATCAACATTTTTAACAGTTTGTGTCTGAAATATATCTTTCTGCGACCCGCCTGTGAGACAAATTCTACACAGGTCCATGTTATTTTTTTAATATTACTACAAAATGATACTAAAATCCCAAGCCCAAAACTAATAAACACAACATTGACAGCTTGAATGGCAAGTTGGCACTTTGGCAGTGATTTGACTTGACACTTTTGACACCACAGTGGTGATTGAAAAATAAATGACTTTTCTCTTTTTTTGCCATCATAGAGGCTGCCATGCTCAATAATTTGAGCGAATTGGAAAAAAAAAAACTGCGTTTTAAAACTTTTTAACCTGTCCGAGTCGGTGCCCAATGTCCCGCCCGAGCTCGCTTCGCTCGGTCTTGCATCCTAAGTCACAGAACATATATACCTCCTAAGTTCTCCTTGTCACGAGATTTGGTGATCAATTAATCATTTACTAGGTCTTTGAATACATTTTTTTTTTGGTATTTAATTTGTTTTTTTGGTAACGTAACCTTAGATCTAAAAGTATTTTTTGGTGGTCATTTAAATTAAATCCCCATTACAAAGATATTATAGTTTTGTTCTGTAATTGTTATATAAGATATAATATTATATTGCTTGAAAATTATCCTTCTCCATAATACTCAATATTAAAATGTTGTGGTGTGACTGCAGTGGTCTCGAACCCACCGTTTTTCCGGGATGTATACACGATTTCAGAGAATATATGCAAATTATCCCAATACTTTTTTTTTTTTAAATCGTGTAGCGCCGTATAATATGGTGCTGCTGAATCTAATACACTTCTTGGTAGTTCAGCAGATATAAGCCCAGATCAAGTTAAGAGGTTGGAAGATTTTTTTATGAAGCGTGGCCTGCCCTCTGGAGGTGAGATAGGCAGTCGCTCCATGTAAAATACTGGCAGTCAGCTGCATCCCGTAAGACTGGAATCCAACCCCAAGATAGTTTGGGAAACAGCTAGGCAGATGATGTAAATTATAATGTAAGTTTTTTTTTAGAAATATACGAGTTCGATACGATCGAATATTGTATATACATATAGTATGTTAGGTTAAACGGGGGACATATTGAGGGAGGGTATTCAGTATTCGATTCTCGTCCCAAATATGTAAAAAACCTATAACCTTAATTTTTGACGTAATTGTGCTACGAAATACATTATTCATGAACACTAAGCGCGCAAGAAGTGAACTTGTAAACAGTAAAGTAATCACGCGGCAAAACGTGTGCCGACTGCCGATCCTGCCGAAAAGAAAGCGCGTACGCAAGCCTCGCCCCTTTCCTTTGTGTCGTCGCCGATGCACCGACGGGACACACCCCCGCGCTGACCGCAGTCTATGCGTGCGCGCCGCTATTTCCGCATGTAAAAAAAATATTGCGCTTCCGCGTATTCCATAAACAACCACGCTTACTTCGCGATAAGTGTGTCCTGTTAACGTGATCTTGAATAATAATCAATAAAAATGACGTCTTATCAATATTCCAATGAAGATATTGGGATATGGTTCGTGCCTACATGTTAGCAAATGATAGTGTGCGAGGAGCCATTAATTTGTATCGAGAGATATTTCCCAACCGTCAGATTCCATCGTACAATCTAATGCTGGGTGTAAACCAACGATTCCGAACATTCGGTAAGTTCACCGTAGGTACCGACGTAGCCCAAGGACGAGGAAGGGAGCCATACCCAGTGTACTTACAAGAAGCCATAGGTATTTGAATACTTCGAGTATCACCCACAGGAAAGTACTCGAAATGCTGCAAGACGGTTCGGTGTATCGCATTGGACTGCTGCATGAAGATGGAATGCAACCATACCATTTTAGACCCGTCCGTTCATGAACTTGGGGTCAACGACCACGAACCACGGGTGAATTATTGCGAATCGCAATTCACATTTGCATTGAAGATTTTTCATGTTTTGTTTAGTACCTAGATATTTTGGACTGTCCTAAGCCAGGTAAGTTTAAAGTATGAAGGGAAAATGGATTATACCTAAGAGTCATTGACCGCAAGGGTGTATACACGTTGCGAGACATTTCGACTGTGAACTGGCAACTGGTACTATCTCAATTTTGACAACTTTACAGGATGAAGAAAAAACATGTTTGCATCATTTATACAACATCTCGTATGTTAAATAAAAATACGTAGTTTTTAAATATTTTTATTGCGCATGTAGTTATAAACAAAAGTAACATTGTATGCTTCCTTCCAACATAAAATCGAGATAGGACAATATAAATCAACACAAGAACAAACATAGGACTTTTTACTTGGAACAATATGGGCTATCAACATAATTTTCTTTATAATAAAACTAACTTACTAACAATAAAGCAACATTTTTAGGTAGGAAAGTCTACAAAGTCATTAATCTAGGTGGTTCAGTCAAGAACAATTGTATTTTTTTTTATATTCTCAATTTTAGAGGTCATAATTTCTTAGAACCTATTTATCAACAAAAGATCACAAATCTTATTTTATCATGAAAACAACAATAATTACCAAAATTATGGAATCTGCAAAAAATAACAAAATAATGTTTCTTTTATGCTACTTTTGTCTACTGTCCTACACTAACAAAATCAAATTACCTGAGGCCAACCAACAGCAGGCAGAAGTGGCTGGAAACTGATTCTAGTTATTCCTGATAAGGCAAAAGAAGGTGAGCTAAAAGAAAAGAAGCATGAAGATTGAACGTGCAACCACTTTATTTTAGGAATACGGCATCTTGCTGTAAATAAGGGTGGGTAACAGTCCACTGGATTGAGTCTCTTTTGGTCTATGAAGTCAGTCCATCCAACCAATCTTTGGTAAAATGAAGTTTCACCCTGATTAGTCCTGAAGGATCATACATTATGACTTTAATGTCTGTGACCATTGGATCATTTTTTGTCCGACCGGTTCTAATGCTATTGTATCTCAATGGTTTCGTGTAGTCTTTGAAAAAGTCGTAAGTCAGCTCAATAGCCTAGGTTAGACATGGTAAGAGGGACTGCTTCTTGTTGGATAGATACCTATGGTAAAAGCGAATCTTTCTTGCTGGTTAGACATGGTAAGAGGGACTGCTTCTTGCTGATTAGATATGGTAAAAGGGACTGTTTCTTGCTGGTTAGACACGGTTAAATAAACTGTTTCTTGCTGGTTAGTCATGGTAAAAGGTACTGTTTTTTGCTGGCTACGCATACTCGTATCTTCAAAATTTGTGCGTCATTAAGCACTTTCTATACCAACCCCTTACCACGTCTCAACTTATTATCCTCCTGAAAAGAGTTGGAAAGTATAGGTAAAGCTAGTAGCTAAAAAGGTAGCAGAGCAGCGAATATCAAGACAGAGGATAAATCATTTGTAATCACAAATAATTTCTATTATTCTTCATGCTATATCGAACCCAACCAAGCAAGTGGCTAGTCAGTCATGAGGCAGGTAGGTAGTTAGAACATCGGTCTGCAATCCCTAACCAGCAAGCCTGTGTGACTCGAGGGTCTAGAATGGCAAGACGTCTATGCTGACAACACTTGAATAATACGTCATTATAACAACATTTTGTTAGATACCTTCTTAAAAAGAAATCGTGCACATTTAAAGCATGTATTTCATCATTTTCATCGTAGTTATATTTATTGGTAAACCTAATGAAACGTATTTTCGGTTGATGTTATCCTTAGTTGAATAGAACCAAGAAGTCCTATCTCTGAATAATTCCAACCTGTCAAAACTTTGAACAGCAATGCATAATGTACTATCTCGATTTACAGATTATTAACGTAGAAATCTTAAATATTAATAATAAATTTATTAAAAAACTTACCATTTCAGCTACTAGAAGACCCCAATAATGTGGGCACAGAAACCCAATATAACCCCATAAAACAGTTATTTGTTTCAAGAGCGCGCGAAATCGCGTTTAAGTCCGTACAAGTTTAGCGAGATAGGATAAAATGCTCGCATTCGCTGGCGCGTTGTAGTTAGTACATAGACATATAAATCATATGGACTTGGCATACCTACAAGAAAAACGTGCATACCTACACTTTAGTGAGCTGATAAAATGGCGGCTAATAGGGCAGCCCTTATCGATATTTCTATATAATAACATCGATAAAAGATTGTGAGAATGTTTTCATAATGTTATGGTACAATATCTACGGGTGAAAATACCCCAAGTTTTCTAACATAATAATATACCTTTCATTTGTTGTTGTTTGAGAAGTTTCGTCCTTCTTTCACGGTTAAATCGTAGAACTTATTTTGATGTTTCCTATTAAGACAGGTTGAAACTTGGAGGACAGACATATTATGCTGTTTTTTATCGACCTAGTATTCTGTAACTGATTTCACTCCATTGTATAATTTAAGCAACAAGTTTATCTAGTTGCCGGCCCGTTGAGAACCTCCTCCTTTTTTGAAGTCGGTTTTTTAATTTTATGCTCTTGGAATTTATTCTTTTAGCTATTACAAGAAATGAAAAGCAGTAAGTACAAGTCATGCCATTAAAGTTGAGACTTGACCACGCCTCCCGCCGCTTTTTCGCAGGTATCCATGAGGATCACCTCGCCATCGGGAAGTGCGGGGCAAGCGGGCGGTGGGAGTCAGGTCTCAACTTATCGCGCACGGGTTAAATACCTACTTACATCGAATAATTTTTTAATCGACCTTTTTGCTTCACTTGCTGTCCCCACGGTTTCTTTATACTGTTATCTTAAGGGGGATGCGCCAAGGTAGCCCGCGAAATACAAATTTTCTTACGTTTTTTTGCAATTTGCAGGTCAGTGTCAGGTTGTATCTTGATAAAAATATGATTTGCGACCGTATCAAACGTACGTACCAATAAGGTTCGTGAAGGTAAAGCATCGTCACGCAATGTTACTTTATTGAGTGTTCAGTTGAAAGACGATTCTTCAAAGTGAAGAGAACAAATAATTATTGTTTTTGTTGTAATTTTTATATTTTCCACACCGATTGTTTATAGCCTTAAAAGTAAAACATAAAACCAATAAAGAACCATAAAATTGCATTATCGATAAATATAAAAATGTCTGAATGCACTACTCTATCCCTTCAATAACAAGAAAATGATTTCATGTAGTAAAACTGTTGAAAATAGAGGCAAAAGGGAAAATATGAATGCTTTACTGTTGAAACTCTTCAATAAATGCAGAATCCTTTGTTTATCATCTTGAATTCACAAATTTTAACCACATAATATAAAGAGCATTTGACAGTTGACGTACCCAACTTAGGTATCAAACAGCGAGCGGATAAAATGGCGACCCGGCCGCAAATAGGTATTTCAATGACTTAGAAATGTAGGGTTGCCATTATAGTAACTGTCAAAAACACTATTATCCTTTTTCACTTACGTAAAATTATGAAAGTTAAAAAGAGATAGCAGTATTTTTCTGATTTTGGCGTCGATATGCCTCGTATTTGTATAACTGTTTTTTCTATAGTCAAACATTTCAAGTCCATATAATTTATATGTCTATGAGTTAGTACAAGTTGAATGAAGCCAATTCTGGCGCCAAATTTAAATGTATTTGAGTTAGGATTTCTTGCAACGATGTGGAGTATCAAATAGTACAAAATGGCATTAAAAAGTGAAATCTTCAAAAAATTTAGATAGGACCGGTTGCCAGTTCACAGTCGATTTGCGAAATTTTTGGTATGGTTCTGTCTGTTATTTATCAGTGTTTTTTTTTGTTTATATTTTTATTAGTATCATGTTAGCATGTACTATTGTGGGTTTGAATATGTCCCTCGTTTAAACTAACATACTGTATATATAATATATTATAATATATATCGATTTTAGTGGGCAGCTCTACATATTTCGCACTTTGACGTTCGAGAATCGAGACCACTGCACTGACTGACTGAACTGTCAGTCAGGTGTCAATGTCAACTGTCCTGTCACTGTTTGGTAGCTATGTTTTTTTAGGACTTCGTTTGTGTTGTTTTTCTTCATTCTAGTTACATTAAAGAAAATGCCGAAAGTAATAGATCTTGAAGTAAGAGAGATCGTGTTAAATGTTAGACAGCATTTTTTAAAGGAGAAGGAGCAGGTCGACCCAATACCATTCACAAAAGTAAATGATCGGCTTGCCGCTGCCACAGGTAAGTGTTACTATCCTTTTCTTGGGTATCTTATAATCCCACCAGACTCAAATGATACCCCTATCATTTAGAAATTCTAATCAACCAACGTGGGCACGGCGACATCAAACTATACTTATCCAGTATAACATGGCCTCGTATTTTATGGCTTCCCCGTGATGATGAGAGATCCGCATAAACTGGTTTTGTATAGCTGGATCGTTCCCTGTGCGTACTGTTAAAATTAGGCTTTGCCTAAGGGTCAGTTCACACCGAGACGCGACGCGACGTGACGCTGCGCGCACACTTTTAAAGAGCGATTCAAAATGTTACTTTATTTTCTACACGAAAAGTTACACATTTCGTTGTGAGAATTCAGGATACGTTGCGCCACGCACCGCTGCGCCGCGCGACGCCTCGCGGCGTAGAGCTACGCAGCGCGCCGTCGCGCTGCGTCGAGCGGCCTCGTGAGGTAGATTTCAGTAGAAATCAGAATACGTTGCGCCTCACAGCGCTGCGCCGCGCGGCGCCTCGCGGCGTAGAGCGACGCAGCGCGAAATCACTGGCCTCTTCAAGTATCGTCGCGTCGCGTGTGAACTGACCCTAAGATTGCACTAAAGTGATATTAGGCCGGTCTAAGCTGGGGAGCATAGACTGGCCTAATATTAGTTTAGTGCATTTGGGTTTGAAAGTTAAAATACTTAATGTGTGTTATAAACGGAATGTAACTCTTAATTTTTCAGGTCTTCCTTTACGTACACTATCAAGAATAGCACATGAAGCTAGTATGTCTAAGGCATTACTCAGGAAAAAAATGAAAAAAATTAAAAGAAAAACCATGATGGATAAAGAAAAGCTAGCCAACGCCTATTTAGATGAAACAAATTCTTGTGAAATGGGACCTGAATTAACTGAACGAGTTTGGCAGAAAGCCAAAGAATCAGGTACTATTGTGCTATATACCATAATTAGTTAGTATCACATCATCATCCACAGCCCTAATTCTCCCACTGCTGGGTATAGGCGTACCTTTTCTTGTGCCAATCTCCACGGTCCTGCGCCAGCTTTACCCAGGTTTTTCCCCCCATTGCAACTATGGTCGTAGGAAATTTGCGTCACATATACGATGGTCCATTGAGCAAGCTAAGAGGTCCTTTGACATAGCCATCCTGAGTGGTGGTTCTTAGCATAAATGCATTCACTTAAGCTAATAGCACTGGATTTCAGTGTATGCTAGCATGGTTGTGGTTGATCAGCACTAAATAGAAAAGGCTACCTAAAACAATTAAGCTGTGCCAGGTGCCAGTAGTTTTAAATCAGCCCCTAAATAATGATATCATTCAGATCCAGCCTGTCCCCATGCAGTCCTCCCCCAGCGACGCCCTAAGCAGAGGCTCCGTACCCCACAGACAGGGGGTGCCCTTAGCGTGTAGTCGCTTAGTTTGTAAGTTTTTATGCCCTGGCTGGAGGCCTAACTCTCAAGGCTCCCACAGGATAGTCCAGTAAAGCAGACGACAAACTCCTAGGCTGAAGTGCGAGATACCATTCATAAAAATTTAAAAATCCGTTTATGAAGTCTGGAACGTAAACATTTGAGCCGCCATTCGAATTTCGAATGCTTTTCAGTTTGCTTGTGTATACAATACAAAATTTATTTTCTCGTGGCGCGTAGTATAGATCTTATTCTTAATTCGATTTATTAATTTACAGATCCAGTTTCAGACCCTATAATACCTGAAGACCAAGGTTTCGTCGCTATGCACTATATTGATGAACCAAGTTCAGAGGACAACCCTAGGCTTGTCACGACTTAAGTAATAATCGAGAATACGACAATATGAATCATACAAATGTTTAGAAATGTGATTCTAAAATATTAGTACCTAGTCTATAGTAAGTGGTTCTTATTATTATGGATAATACTCAAGAGACTGTACAGCTCGACGGTTATAAGAAGACTGCCTCATCAGCCATCCCTATTCGATTTATGTATTCATCACGCCCGAAAAAATTATATATTGGTCACACATTCTCCCAGATAGTGTCAAATGTTTACAAAGGTACCGTGTATTAATCAAGAAGTCTGACTAGGATGCAAACCGGTGACTTTTCTTTGTGTTATGGAAATGCTCATTTTTGTAGAACTCGCTCTTTGACAGGCAAGTATTTCTACACTACTCCACTTAACAGTATTAATATACCATTAGATATCTAACAGTTTTAATAGGAATTCTTGAAACTTCTCAACAAATACATGTATACTATATGTATTTACTATATTAATATGTAACTATTTATTTTATCAGGTATATTGTATTCATGATAAGTTGTTCTCTTACCTGGAGCGTTCGCCTGTAATGTAACATTTCAGATTCGATTTAGAGCATTACATTACAATTCTGCCTGCTTGCTGACGAGAAATATTACACATTTTATCATCAAATCGTTGTAATGCTCGGTTCTCTTCCCTCACCAATGTAACAGTGGGTACTGACCGGCGTTACTGGCTGTAATGAACCATTCGCAGCGAGCATGTTACGTTTCGCCTTGTTCTAAACTCCGCGTAACATGCTCGTTTTGAACTCTTCGCTGGCCCGTGCTCCAGATTTGTTGCCACTCGTAGTCAAGATGTAGGACGACGAAGTTGTGTTGGGATCTTTGATTTTACTCAATTATTGTATAATCCCAATTAAGAAAAAAAAGAAACGTATTTGGATATCAAAATTGTTTAAGAACAGAACGTATCTGGTGGTTTGTCGTTAATAACACTATTAAAAAAAACGACGAATCGCTGCGACGTAGGTACTGACTGAAGTGCGTAAAACTCTAAGGATTCGCTGAAAAAACCGACAGCGGATTAGAGCACTCGCAGCGAGCCGCTCGTTACGAGCGCCTTGTTTACCCATACTGACTGCACGAACGCTCGCTGTGTAACACGTTACATTACGCCCCGTAACGTCGGTCAGTACCCAGCTTTATGCTCGAATTTGTAATATTACAGATTGCGCACTTTATAATCGGGTCTCCGCCCTCACTCCTCGGGACTCGGTAACGATACATTACAGGGAAATGCTTTAAGTGAGGGAGCACCGTCCTTTATATATTAATAAGGATTACGTCACTAGTATTATTTAGCTACATGTGATATTTGCATGCCAAATGTACCTAAAATATCTTGTAATAACTCTTCTGTACATACCTATAATCTATGCAAATAAATATTTACTTTCTCTAACGAGTCAGAACATTTTATTTTCTGAAGAATATAACTAAACCAATATTGCTTATGAATATAAAATAAACCAGAACCTCTTCATTCCAACACTATTTTGAAAAGATTGGGTTACAAGGTATGCTTTTTTTACAACCAAAATTAAAAGGAATTAAATGGTCCATGCTTTGTCGCTAAGTTTCTATACAACCTGAATATCAGAATGCCATTACCGATGTCTCATTTCGTCAAGGTTAGGCGAAACTTATTTCATTGCAATTATCTATTCCCTGAAAGCAAAGGCAATTTATTTACTTGTAACCCCACCCCCACAAAAATAAAAACATCGACATCCGGGGCGTCTCGCGCGGCGGTTGGGACGTGAGGCTCTCTCCCTCTCACGTTCCGCCACCTCCTTCGCTAGCATGACTGCTTCGCAGGAGGCGACGGCTTCACAATCCCTCTTGGTCGGGACCATGGATTGAACCAGGGCCGGACGTGTGAGCTCGCCGCCGCAAATCGCCGCAACGAGGACACGACCAACCTCCCGAAACAAACGTGTAAGGTGAGGACTTGCGGAAGGTGAGGCCGCCGTGGCGTCACTCCAGCCACTTCTCAAAGAGTGGACTTATCGCCACTATGGTGGCGTGCCTTGCTCGGGGTTGCGACAGTCGCTCTATCCATGTCGCCGAGCGGTACCCCCGGACTAGCCATGCGGCGTCTACCTTTTGGGGCGCGTTCAGGTAGTGGGCGGCTCACCGCCTCAAAGAACGCGCCCACACTGGGTCCCCGTAAAGAGCCGTGGACCGCACAAACCCCGCGTAGAACCAGGCCTGTCTCCAGAGCCCAGTCCTCCCCCATCCTACCCCACGAGTCTGTGCACCGAGAACCCCAAGCCAAGTTCTTGGCCGAACTGTGTGCGTAGTCGCAGCGGAAAAATGTCGAATTTCTTAATTTCAGTTAAGCAGATATTTAGTGTATGACCTCGTGTAATTGTGTATGGTAAGTACAAATTTGTGTATCCAGCCATTGGGGAGCTATTCAACAAAAACTGTTTCCGCTGGAACTACGTCATCCTAGCGGCACTTTTTTTATCCTAAGCACGTACATGAAAAAAAATACATTCAATAATTAGTGTATAAGGAGAGGTAAATGTGTATGCTTGAATGAAATTTGTTTGTCATAAAACTGCGAAGATAATCAAGTTTCCGCTGCGCTGACGTTTGGCTATTTGATGAAAATCATATAAAACAGCTTAGTGCAGAGTTGAATTTTTTTACGCACCTTGCTTTGAATTTGTGTGTAATGTTTGTGAAAACAGAATTTGAAAAAAACATACCGTTCAGAAGATATACACGTAAAAGTAAAATAAGGTTATTAGGTCCAATTACTTAAAATAGGAACTCTAGAGCCTAACTTATTACGTTTACTTGTATCTTGTAAGGGTCTACAATGCCTTGCCAAGTTTCATTTGTGTGGTCTTAGTAATTAATGAGCAATGGCATAATTTACTACGACTGGACCACTATATTGTATGACATCGGATTGCAGGACTTTTTATTGGTAAAGCAGACTAAACTTATTCCGATAATTAGTGTATTAATGCAACTATTCACATGTAAAATTTCAGGTTATTTCACTAAATAATTAAAGAGATGGAATAAAAATACCAGAACAACCGCAATTCATGAAAAAACCGACCAAGTTTGAATGGCTACGAAAAAGCGGCCGTGCAGTATATAGAGCTAACGTTCTAAAATTTCCAGTGTTGTACCATAATTGGAATGGTACAGGTTGGCACACAATTCTTAAACAGGTAACAAATAATTTTCGTAATAAAAATAGTAGGTCTGTTGTTTGTTTCTCAAACTTAAAAAAATCAGTGCGTGGAGTCCCTCCGCGCGCAAGAAGTGAAACTTCGTTATACTAGAACGCATGCGTGTAGTAACACGCATGCGTTCGAGCGCCACGCATTCACTCTCGTTATTTTATTGAACTTCTAAATAATATTTTGTTGTTTTCTTGTTGTATTATTTTTATTACATAATTATTACATAAGTTTATCGAGGTTATTCTACCCATGGAAATTGAGCGAAGACTGGTCACACCAAAGAGTCGAATGCATGACTGTTTCCACGTCATCTTGCGTACCTAGTAGAACTACGTAGTACGTAGTCACAAATCTTGTAATACTGCCAGTGAGTTTTAGAAAATATTTCCCCTCCATGGTAGCGTTAAACTTGTTGGAGGAAGTTGCATAAGAAGTTTCACTTTAATAAGAATAGCTTCTGTATCACAATATTACAAAAAAATGTTACACTTGGTAATTACTAGGTCCTTCCTTAATATTCTGCTGCTTCCAGCGTACAAATATTTTGATGATACTCGGTATAATTTGATTAAATGAAATACTAATAATAATTATAAAAATTCATTAACACCAGTAGTTATTTCAGATGTCGAATTTAAAAACTGATCGGTTTATTAGTGAATAATCTAAAGAAGGTTATTCTAACTCACTAAGATGGTGGGTTGGTTTTAGTCGTGTGTGTAGTGCACATGCACATTGTTTCTGTGTGCGTAAAAGCTCGAACGAGAAGACTAACTCGAGTTAGGTGCTAGTACAAAAAACCTAAGATTTACTTAAACATGTAGGCTTTTACAGTAGGCAATATATTAGTTATTTATGTTTAGTAAAAAACTGATTCTTTATCAATGTTATTATTACCTACTTTGCTAATAATGTGGCTTTTTTTCATTTTAATTAGTCATTATTAACCAATAAATATTTTTAAGATTAGGTATAAAGTTAATAAAGTTGTTTTATTTTCTGCTAAACAATTGTGTACGCACCTGTACAAAACAATTACACACAATGACGATACTATACTGGAAATTTTAGAACGTTAGCTCTGTATACTGCACGGCCGCTTTTTTGTAGCCATTCAAACTTGGTCGGTTTTTTCATGAATTGCGGTTGTTCTGGTATTTTTATTCCATCTCTTTAATTATTTAGTGAAATAACCTGAAATTTTACATGTGAATAGTTGCATTAATACACTAATTATCGGAATAAGTTTAGTCTGCTTTACCAATAAAAAGTCCTGCAATCCGATGTCATACAATATAGTGGTCCAGTTGTAGTAAATTATGCCATTGCTCATTAATTACTAAGACCACACAAATGAAACTTGGCAAGGCATTGTAGACCCTTACAAGATACAAGTAAACGTAATAAGTTAGGCTCTAGAGTTCCTATTTTAAGTAATTGGACCTAATAACCTTATTTTACTTTTACGTGTATATCTTCTGAACGGTATGTTTTTTTCAAATTCTGTTTTCACAAACATTACACACAAATTCAAAGCAAGGTGCGTAAAAAAATTCAACTCTGCACTAAGCTGTTTTATATGATTTTCATCAAATAGCCAAACGTCAGCGCAGCGGAAACTTGATTATCTTCGCAGTTTTATGACACACAAATTTCATTCAAGCATACACATTTACCTCTCCTTATACACTAATTATTGAATGTATTTTTTTTCATGTACGTGCATAGGATAAAAAAAGTGCCGCTAGGATGACGTAGTTCCAGCGGAAACAGTTTTTGTTGAATAGCTCCCCAATGGCTGGATACACAAATTTGTACTTACCATACACAATTACACGAGGTCATAAACTAAATATCTGCTAAACTGAAATTAAGAAATTCGACATTATTCCGCTGCGACTACGCACACGGCCGAACTCTCGCCGGGTTCCACAACACCCTCATGGCGATGTTAACCGACCACTACGCCATGCTCTGGAGCAACAGATCCTGAACGCAGCGGCAATGGTTGATGTTTGCCTAGAGAAGCCCTGATGGGGCCATGTTGGCACTCCATTTCAGTGGACGCGGTGGTGGAGGGCCTTCCCTTGCCCCTGGTCCAGGCGGGTGAAGTGCAGGCCTGCCCCCGCCCCCCGTGATAATATGATGTCATGTTTGTTCCGGCTTTTCTCCGAAACACATTGACCGATTTTGACAGGACTTTTATTGGCAGATAGCTGGTGTTATAAGAAGTAACCCCTTTTATTTTCGAAAAAGGATTAGGGTTCGTTTACGGAGAGTCGGCGAGTTGGACGTTGCATTGCGAGTTTTTCAGTTTACGAAGAAAGTGGCGCGTGCAGCGGCCCGCGTCATCACACGCACAAACACACATAATTATGGCAATGTACGATGTTGTATACGATGACGCGGGCACGTGCCGAACAGCGGAAGGCGCGCCGTGACGCCGGCGGCGTATCTTGTGGCGTTGATTGAGCTGGCACTGCCGTATGTTCGTATTTGCGCGTGTGAAACCGCTTTGTCATCTGCCGTATGTTACATGTTTCATTTAGATAAATACATAAAAATAAGCAGGTACAATGAAAAACACAATATTTATAGTCTTAGCTTTTATTTTCTTGTAAGAATGTTGGATACAAATTGCTAATTTCGTATCAAATGTTTAATAAAATGCCACAGTATAAGGAGAAAAATTGTATATAATATAAATAGAAGCATTTTGGACGCCATACAAGTACCCTTGACGCTTCCTACAGTAAATGTTACTTTATGTATGTCGATATGGCCCGAAAGAGCCCAAGTATACCAACGAAAAGACAGGCACATTAACTTATATCTATGAATAAAATATATGTCTAAACAATAAATCAATCCCCTTAGATCACGACTTGTGATGTGTAGTAAGATGTGCTCGATTACTTTAGCATATTATTAGCTGCCATTGCTTGTTTAAAACAAAACAGAATATTCCAATTAAGGTACAAAATAAAATTGCAAATTGGTTATTTAAAATACAAAAAAAAAGTATTAAAAAGCTAAAAAAATATTGCATAAAACTTTCATTCGTACAACATTATAATTTATTAAAATTAATATTTACTGAATATACAATTCAATTTAAGTGAAACACTGCAAGGTAATACAACAATTATTCTTTATAATATTAATAAAAAATTGGCAATAAAAATGTTTACTCCAACTTGCTGTGGAAAATCTAAATGCTATTCATAATAAAATATATTCTAGTCATTACTAATTGTCAAAACGTTTCTAATGCTATCACCTAGATACAATCTTCATTTTTATTAAAAAAGAAATAAATAGGCACATCACATTCACTCCGAATGTTCGAAATACTAACTTAACGAGCTAAATTAGAATATTAATTTCACATTGTTCTCTTAACTATATATTACTTAAAACAATCCACAATTTTATTGTAGTATTGCTGGTTACAACAAACGTTGCTATGGCTTTCCGGATTTTGTACTAACATAAACATTAATCATTATATTTTGTCGTTATGGATGAGTGGCCTGGTTGCTAGTAAGCGATCTTGTAAACATACAAAGCTTGAAAGCTCCACCCTCGGGTTGCCATGTTAAAAATAGATCTAAAGAACAATTAAATAATGAAGTTAAGATAATCTCATTTAATAGAAAATTCTCGTGATACTGTTAAGTACAGATTTAGCATCTATTTATAATTTTAACTAAATAATACACAATGTTGCAAAGAAAATTACATCCAAAGTAGTCGCCATAATATAAACATGCAAGCCACATAAATCAATAGTAAAATAATATTAGAGTTAACATAATAAAATGCAAATATACCTTAAAACACGAAGGAATTAATTAATACATAAATGTACAGAAAATTCTCGTAATTGGATATTTTTGTATACCTAGAGTAACCAAATTGACTTTAATTATTAAGAAAGAAATGGATTCATGGCAGTACCTTTAGCTGTCTAGGCATAGAAGAAATTTTTTTACGCTATAAATACGTTTACAAATTATACTAATTGTAAAACTAAACGTTGTCACTCTTGACGCAATTTGTCAAATGATTAAAATGACCGGTATTACATTATGAATCGGTGGTCTGAATACCGGCTGAACGATGTAGAAGTACACGTTGGAATATAGACAAGTGGCGGAATATTGGACCGGTATTATGACCGGCAGCGTAGCGAATGGTTTCGAAGAGCGCATTTGCGCGTGTGTAGCGTGTGTGCGGCCGGCTAGTTGGTCTCGGCGGCGGCCGGCGGCGGCGGCACGGGCACGGACAGCGGGGAGCGTTGCCGGTCAAACATCTCGAGGATCAGCTTCGGGTCGGTGCCGGCTGGGACCGTCACGGTGCCCGTCTGTGTGAACACCGCCTTATGAGTACCATGTTACGTTCTTCTCGGCAATCCGTGACGTCCGCGCGTGTTTACCAGGGTCTACTGCAGAATTATTGCCAAAAACGATCTCGTTTCATACTATTTCCTTTTTATACTAAAATTTAGTCATGATGGTGAGTGATCCCTGAACGAACAAAACACGAACGGACGCCACAACATTGCGTAAACGTTGGGTTAGTTGGTTAATACACAATTTAAATTTAGTTATTTTTAGTAGAGAAAGAAACTGGAAATAGAGAATTTTAAAGGTTAGTAACAGAGGCATATGAAGCTAAATAATTGATAGAAAGGTACTAGAATACTTGGTATAGAGAAGGGCGTTCATGCAAGGTCATGTAGTAGTTTGTACGTAAGGTACTATGAAAAGCAAAGTGAGAGGTACCTCGATGCGCGTGATGACTCCTTCCTCGCGACTGTGCTCTAGGACTACAAACAAAACACAAAGCGCCCGTCAAACACAAACGGATAAACATTTAACATAAACATATAAAATGGTGTATGAAGCGATTTAAGTCTTAAGATTTTGTTTGTAAATTTTAACTGTATGCTAAAGTGGTAGAAAGTGAACGATTTCTGTTGGAATTAGAGGGTGAAGAAAATTTCTAAAACAACTGCAAGTATAATTGAATAAACATTAAATATGGAGCAAAAGAAATGTAATCTGCAAACATTATTCATTCAATATTATAGTCTATGGCTATTCAAGGATATAATGGCGTGTGACCAAAATTGGAACTAATATTGTCGTCTTGTATTTCAAACGATTTTAAAATGTTATTCCACAAACAGGGATCTTCTATCAATGTCTTTCGAGAGCCAAATGATCCATGTATCAGTTCTACTAAACAATCTTGGAATTTCATCTCAAGTGATTTGATTGGTTGATTTTATTTTTGCTAACCAATCATAACAACAAGTTTTGAGCATCCAATTTAGAAACTAGCTTTTAGAAATTGTTCATTTTCTGTAACCATAATTTAATTATACAATAAAAATATTATTTTGCGCGTTTTGCAAAAGCTTTGCTTTATAAACATCATAATATAATTTGTATACAAAGTAAGCCAATTCATAGCGCATATTTCGCTTCCATGCAAATCATATTTTTATTGGTGGGGGGAAGATTGAAACCCTGAAAATAAAAACTGAATAAAATATGTTTAGTTTTGGAAACTACTTTTCAACTCGATTCGAGTTACTATTCATTTTATAATATTCATGATGTAGAATATTGAAATATAATTTTCTGACTTGTGTAAAAGGTATTTATCTGAAGGCCAATACTACTGAAAAGTACATCTATTTGCTGTCTGGGTTAAAGTGAGAAGGGTTCGTACGGGTCAAAAGGCACACATACAAGTATTGGAAGGGATCAGCATCGCCCGACTTCAGTGGTTAGTCATCAACCCACAGTAAGTTTTGTTACTACTCAAGCCGAAGCAATCCTTGTACTGTATTCATCATCATAATAGGGGATCGGACTGGGTAAAGAAAACGACATTCTATTTTGTCCGTCAGACAGGTAATACAAAAATATTAGACACGTATTTTTTGTTTTATCAAAATATCAAAAAATTACTTAGTTAGAACTCATTAAAGTTGGAGAGTGGGGGCTTACTACGTCACAAGTGGGTATAAAACTTACCTACATGTGACGTCATGCGCCATTTCAACTCAATATATATCTCCGTAATTTTATGACCACGTGAAAAAAGAAAAAATACGTGTCCAATACTTTTCAATAAACTACCCGACGGACAAAGAAAAAAAAAATAGGATTATCCCCTATTATCTTGCCCTTATCCCAAATCATTTGGCGTCGGCGCAGCATGTCTTCTTCTTTCATACTTCTCTATTACTTACTCATCAGAAACTTCTTTTCTGCCATATCCTTTACACAGTCCTATCCATCGTTTCTTTGGTCTTCCTGAACTCTTATAAAATATCCATCCACATTCATATTCGATCAAGTGCGAGATGTCCATAAAAAAATTGCCCAATTGCGAGTCGGACTCGCGCACGTAGGGTTCCATACCATTATTTATAAAATCGAGTAAAAATATCACTTTTTTGTATGGGAGCCCCCTTAAATATTTATTTTATTCTGTTTTTAGTATTTGTTGTTATAGCATCAACAGAAATACATAATTTGTAGAATTTTCAACTGGCTAACTATCGCGGTTCATGAGATACAGCCTGGTGACAGACGGACAGCGATGTCTCAGTAATAGGGTCCCGTTTGACCCTTTGGGTACGGAACCCTAAAAATAGTGACGACCAATTGAACGACAATTCAGGCCGACATAGTGTAAAATATGGACATAGTCTGAAATAAATGTTTATTATTATTATAGTGACGTCACAAATTCTTTTTTATGCCTTTTGACTCTGTTTCGTGTAAGGATTCTTTGTATGGGAAGAAAAAAATCGATCCTGAAATGCTCGAGTTGAGGCGATGCTGACCCCATGCAGCACTTAAACGCGTGAGACCTTTTCATCATCCACCTATGTCGTAGACAACTGGAGTTCTACGTGTGAGTGACGTCATACTCACTGTTCTCGCTGGTCGAGTTGCTTGTGGTTGTCGTGGTGGTGGTACCGTCACCATTGGTGTCGTTGACCATGGTGCGCGTCGTCGTCTTCACTACCATTGAGGACGTGTTCACTTGCGAGTTCTGAAGGTATAAATTTTGGTTAGTATTCGAAAGAGTTCAGAAGAGTACTCCTTCAAAGCTGCTAAAACAAAAGTCAAAAATAACTGTATTTTTACTCTTGTTGTAGCAGCTTTGAAGGAGGCTGAAGGCCTATTTTGAGATGCAGGTTACAGTTCGCAGGGTTTTTGATAAGCTATCTGTAATTTTGAAAAAAGAAATCAGTAAGTAATAGTTATAGAAATATTCTTTGATTAAAAAAAAAAAAAAACTCTCAAAATCGATTCATCCGTTCAGGAGCTATAATGACACAGACAGATACTTAGACACACACTTCAAGCTTATAAGACCCTTTATTTTGTTTGGGGGTTAAAAAGCATCTAACATGCTGTGGTATAAAGTGTCTACATAGTAGTACGATATGTAGATATTTAGGGCATATGCATATGGGCCGCTCCTTAGTCCTAGGCCAGCCATCCAGGTTCTGTCACCCCTCAATCCCTCACCTGTAAGTTGATGTTAAGCTCGGGCGGCGCTTGCGGGTCGGGCGCGGCGTTGGTGTGGTCGCGCACCGAGTCCACCGTGATGTCTGCTGACACCGCTGTTACGTCGTGAGGCGCTTCTAAAGTCTCCTCCTGTAATAATAAGAATAAGTTGGTTGAGCACTGTTTGGGAGTTACGTCATCTTTTTTTTTTTTTGATCAATCGCTGATATCAAATTCTGCAAATCGAACTATGCAAAACACTTCGTTTGTCGGAAGACATGATTGATAACAGCTAATATTTGCGAAAGTACAAGTTCTATTTTAATATTATAAATGCGAAAGTTTGTGAGGATGGATGGATGTTTGTAATTCTTTCACGCGAAAACTACTGAACGGATTTGGATGAAATTTGGCACACGGGTAGTTTATAACCTGGATTAACTCACAGGATACTTTTTATCCCGGTAGTATAATCCCGTGGGACAATTACCACACTCCACGCGTGCCAAGCTGCGGACATAGGCTAGTCTTTTATATTAAAGTAGAATTTTCAAACAAAATAAAATTACTCTATACTACGCACACGATATAGTTCCCTCCCAAACAATTAAGAGAGGTTTTTATAAAAAAAAAAAAAAACCTTTATGTGCAGCAACTAGCCCAACCATTTTTTGAATAGTCATTCTGAAATCAACTTTACATTTACTCAGCAAAATGTTGATATTTGTTTGAGGGACAATGGACAAACGATTACTACCTACAAGCTAGATTTTAGAGTTGTTCTTTGATATACTTACCCTGTGTTCACCGTTGGTTAGCGGGGGCTCTTCTACCGCCCCGCGCAGCGCGGCCGCCCACGGAGACAGGATGATATGGCATTGGGCGATCGTTACCTAAAACACAGATTTCAAATAATACAATCTACACAAACAGTTTTTTTACGTTTTAAGTATATATACTTTCATTTGCATTCAGAACGGTTCTTTTTACACACCTACATGTAATTTTTTTTTACACTATAATCTCCGAAACATCTGACGGTGCTTGACGGGTGTTTTACTCGCAGATAGTTGATGTTATAACGAATAGCTAGGGATACTTTAATTAAAAAAACCAAATGCGAGTCGGACTCGCGCAAGTAGAGTTCCGTACCATTATTTATAAATGTTATATGGGAGCCCTCTTAAATATTTATTTTATTCTGTTTTTAGCATTTTTTGTTATAGCAGCAACAGAAATACATAATCTTTAGAAATTTCAACTGGCTAACTATTTACATTGCACGGTTCATGAGATACAGCCTGGTGACAGACGGACGGACGGACAGCGAAGTCTCAGTAATAGGGTCCCGTTTGACCCTTTGGGTACGGAACCCTAAAAAGATGGATGAAAAAAGATTGCATGTAGCGGAGATGAAAATGTTGAGGTGGAAGTAAGGAATCAGTATACCATCGTGTTAGAGGAAGTTTGAATGTTTACTTTATAAATTAATGTTTTTTTTAACCCTTTTCTACAGTTGTCAGCTACGCGTGCTGCGACTAAACCTTGGCAATTACAGACGTGATATTTACGGTACCTTTATACGAGCCAATAATAGATAATATTTAGGTTTTTGCATGCCACAGTAAATTAATGTTGTTGGTTGTTTGTTCACAATGCGAAGGCTGGTCATGTTTTCTCAAATTACTTTACTATTGATGATTCTCTAATAAACTAAACTTCTAGATATCCATACCTTTGTAGCTGAAAGTGTAATCCGTTGTAATTCGGACGAGGAGTGTAAGTAGAGAGCTTCGCCACGTTTCGAGAAGCATAAACTTGAAATACCACTGAAACAAAAGTTACGTTCAAGTTACGGCACAAAAACCAAGGCCAGTGGGGTTGTTGCAAGTTGTGGTACTAACTAAAATGTACACGTTAAAATGTACACGTATATGTGCAATTTGAGCTTTTTAAACTTTATTTTTTCAAAAAGTGCTATACACTTTTTGAAATAAAAAGATTTTTTGGTCATTGAATGACGTTGGAACTGTTGGTGATCATTATTTAAGTTGTTTAGTGTAAGGACATAAAAAGGAAGATGGTGACGAATTGGACATCAATCAAGCTAAAAAAAACCAGTTTATGCGGATCTCTCATTGTAAGGGAAATCTATACGAACCAAGTCCATGTTACACTGGCTATGTGTAGTTTGATGTGTCGCCGTATGTACAGCTACAGCCGTCTTTATAACGAGTATAATAAGTTGTTGACGCCGAACACGTAACTCGAATCGTATACAAGGTTCCAAGCAATGAAAGTGATGTTTGTCCCTCACTTGATGTCCTCCTTGCGCACGGCGGCGGCGTTGAGCTGCCGGCGCAGCTCCGGGCTCAGCACCAGGCAGTCGCCCAGGTTCGTGAGGCACAGCAGGCACCACTCGCGGTGCCGCGCGCCCGCGCCACCCGCGCCTGCCGACACGCCGTGCCCGCACTCGAACCAAGCGAACGCTGTGCGACGGACCTGTACATAGGGAAATGTGTTTAGAATTCGAATAACGTTTAATGTGCAGGGTAAAAAAAAAACCTACAAAAATGCAATACCTACACGGTAAAAATGTATTGGAAAAGCTAAAAATAATAAAAACCAATACATGTATTTATGTGCGTGTTTCTATGTATACTGAAAAGGGGAGGGTGGGGAGAGTTATAGAATGTACAACGATGTGATAACCGTTTTCTCCTCAATCTCACTTGTTTATTTCTAAACGGTATAAACAAGGATTACATATAGAACCTCACGCACCACCCTTCACTTAGATCATGACTAGTTGTTACGATCGCAGAATTACTAACACGTGAACTTTCACATTAAATTAAACAAAGCCTCTCGGCTTTAAATGACGACTCGATCCTTACAGGCAAGTGAGCTATGTCAATAAAATGCTTGAATACAGCAGCTACTGGCCATTATCGTGACCGCATAGTGCGCAAGGTATCGTAAAACAGATTGAAAAAGGACAAAAATTTGAATAGTCACCAGGCACAATTAAAAAATTCTCCATAAGGTGCGCTTCGGTCTGTTCCAGTGTTAGCTAAGTACGTACCCTGGCACCCTCGTGCGCGGTGAGCTTGTACTTGTTGTGCGGCTTGAGCGACGGCAGCGAGAAGATCTTGAACTGTTCCTCCGACGTGATCACCACGCGGTGCGTGCCGCTCTCTGGCAGCGGGGACACTCCGCGCTCCACCTAACGAGGTACATTAAATTAGTTGTTGGACGATCATTTAAAATAAAAAAATAAAGCAGAGGCAGTCATAAGGACTGCCAGCAGAAATGAATACTCAAAACAATGGAATGACTGTGTTCTTTTTTTGAAAATCAATTATGCCGCTATACTACGATTTGATAGTCTGGCGCTATACGTCACGTGCTTATCGAGGTCATCGGTGAAGCGAACCCAAAGAGTTTTCCCCTATTAAAAATCGGTCGACGACTTCATAAAATTTACTTCAAAAAAGTTTTTTTTTTTTTTAATAAACTGCTGCAAAAATTGGTGACATGGCAATGACAATACGGCACTGGGCCCACATGGTGGAATTCGGGCCTATTTTGCTCTCACCGAAATTCCCCGAGGCATGGTCAGCGCATAACTTTGCGGACGTTTCGTACGGCTTTTGATAATATGAGCAGTTCTGATAATGATCTTATGAGAAAGATATCTACTGTTGCTGTGATTAAAGTATGTGACCTTTTACAGTAGATTCTACAATATCTTATCATCACGACTTACCTCTAGCGGGTCAGGCAGCGGTATTGCGGCGCCGTCCAGCACGGTGATACCTATGACGGGAGCCCTGTGCTTCAGCTGTATCTCCTTGGCTAGTTGGCAGGTGACGGGCTCGTCTTTCCTCTTGTTCGTGTTGGGCACGGTTATCGTGAACGCGAACACTGTGCCGTTGTTTGTGCCCGCCCAGAGGGTCGGTGTAGAGTTTTGTGCTGTAATAAAAGGTACTGTTGTTAAAAATATTCAATTGTAACTATGAGAAGGGTGGACCGTAAAGAGCTCACTATACTATGAATACCTCTTGTTTCTCGCTTTTTTTTTATTATTGTGGCTTGGTTTTTTTTTGCGATGGGTTTGCTCTTGTCTCTAGTCTAGGTCAGAGATGACAGAGACAAAGTCGATAATGGTAAGCCTGTTTACTCTAACTTTGAAGAGATTAGGGTTGTAAGCGTAATTTAATATTTGTATCATCGATAACCATTTATCAAAATACCAATAGAATCTTCATTTTCAATATTTGGTCTAGACAGTGAGAATAGATGACAGACATGGTTAGAATAGTTTCTAGGAGCCGTCAATTAGTGTCGGTTTTTACTTAAGCGGATCCGAGCGGGAAACGAGTATTAAACCAATCAAATTAGCGGAAATGCACATTGCCTCTCTCGTTTTGCCGAATCTTGCACTCCTATCCATTCCACTCGTATCCGCTTTGGAAGAAACTGGGCCTAAAGCTTATTTTCTATCTTTAGACTTGATACACACTGTTGATAAGGAAGGTCCTCGCGAAGTAGAGACAGCGCACCATGGAACCAAAGCCGTCGTCAGCGGGTCGCGCCTCGATGGCGCGCTCCACCGGCTTCAGCTCTGCGTCTGTATCCGAAGCCGCTTTGTCTGCTGGCTTCTTCGGGATGGGCTGTAAAGAAAAATGCCGTTTTTTAGTTGAACTGATACTGAAGATCTCGAAGAATTCTGTCAAATCCCTTATCAGCCTCCTGACAAATCATCAAATAAGCTGTTGCTATTAGATTTGGAAAAATATTAGCCCTTCAAATGAAACACTGTGATATAAGTGGTGGGTCCATTGATAACGAAACCGAGGAGTTTTAGGCTTCAGCATAGATACTCTTGGACATTTTATCATAATAAGCTTTTCAAAACGGTGGTATCGAATATTTCGTGAAGACATTAAATTTAAGCCCGTGTGGTATTGGTCACTTGTGCCACGACGAGGGAGTGACCATCAAGTATTTTTTCACTCAAGAAACGGGCGGTGGGACGGGGCTGCCTTTTTTCGACGGGACAGTTTTTTATAAGAGATTACTTACTTTAGAAGTAAATGATTTAGTTATGTTATGTTGCATAAAATATAACAAAAAAAAATATTTTAGACCAATTAAGTCCAAATTTAAAAACTTAATAATTTTAGAAACAATCACAATCACATAAAAATAAGACTTTATTTTAAATATATGAAAAAAGCAACATCCAGTGCCACATTATTGGTCTGTTCATCCAACAAAGAACTTGTGAACTATATATTTATAATATTTGACGACACGATTGGCGCAGTGGTTGAGCGATCGACTGCAGCGCCGCGTGTCGTGGGTTCGATCCCCGCACGTAACAAATTTGTATGTGAGTTTAAATGTTTGTAAACGCACCCACGATACAGGAGAACTTCCTAGTGTGGGGCAAAGTTAAAAAAAAAAAAAAATTGTGCGTGGATTCCCTCCGCGCGGAAGAAGTAAAACTTCGTACCTACTACGCGTATGCGTTCGAGTGCCACGCATTCACTCTCGTTATTTTATTGAGCTTCTAAATAATATTATGTTGTATTATTTTTATTACATAATAATTACATAAGTTTATGGAGGTTATTCTACTCATGGAAATTGAGCGAAGGCTGGTCACACCGAAGAGTCGAATCCATGACTGTTTGCACGCCATCTTGCGTACCTAGTAGAACTACGTAGTCACAAATCTTGTAATACTGCCATCTCTTAGTGAGTTATAGAAAATATTCCCCCTCCATGGTAGCGTTAAACTTGTTGGAAGTCGCATAAGAAGTTTCACTTCAAAAAGATATTCGGACAGCTCAATGATTATTTTAAAACAAACTAAACTCAAAATCAAAGCATTAATCTCAATTAGACCATTACAGGGATTTTTGAAAATCAAAATACAAAAAAAAAACGCGAAGCTACAGTTCCAGTCACAAGGCATAATAACTTGTGAAAGTACCGTAGTTGCCCATTCCAAAGCGTAGATATCTATGGAGAAGAATGGGCAAGAAACTCCATGTACAGTCTTTTAAATCAAAATATGTTACAAATAATAATAAATATGTGAGAACGATGTAGAAATACGGGCAAGTTAAGAGCGTCCAGAGTAAAAGATTAAATCAGTAATTCAAAAATAAAGTAATTAAAAAAGTAGTTTGTAAAAGTAATTATAGATACTCACTTGTGTGGGTGAAGTAGGGCTGGACGCGGTCGTTTGTCGTCGTTGTGACCTTCCTTTCCGTAGTCTTCTGAACGACTCCCTCAGGGACTTCTTGAATGACTTTCTTCTTGAAATTGGCGTGTCGCCAGCACCGGAATGATCTGGACGAAACGAATATATTTTTTATTTATTCTACATTGGGGCAAACATTATGATTTACATATCGCTTTCAACAAATACGTGAGCAGCAAATCTGCAGGCAATCTTAGGGCTCATTTACGGAGACGGCGTATTGTGATATGCGCTGCTTCAATTATCTCAGGGCATCGCAAACTCGAACGTGCAGTCTAATGACTAGATCAGGCACCATCATCGGTTTATTCAGCCAATATGACAGACGTTGGCAGACGTCTAGCGTGATACCAATGCAAGTTTGTTGATGTGTAGTTAGCTGGTGCCAGTTACCGTGCGGGTTGAGCGTGCACTTGTGCAGCAGCGCCTTGGTGTTGATGGCGTCGACGAGCGCCAGGCCGTGCGCCGTGCCGCCGCACACCAGGCCCCACTCCCACTGCGCGCCCAGCGCCGTCACGGCCGCCGGCGGGACCAGCTGTACCACGGAGCTGGCCTGGGAGGTCGGACATACTTCAAATAAACTATACACTGAGCAGAACGATATTACATATAAAAACGCCACTTACTATCATCACAAAATTATAACTTAACACTTAATGTGTAGTAACTGACAGATAAATAAGCAGTGATTTTGTGCATGGATGGGCTAGTCGGTAATTACTTCACGTATAGTTCTGTTCAAACTTTATTGCGGCTTGGAAGTTAGCTGCGAGTGGCGTTCTGCGCAGGAATAACAGTTTAAATTTTGTAGGCTCTGACTATACGTAAGGCTGCACAGAACACAATTTTAGGTTTTAGGAAGGCGCAGCGGACGCATCATAACACACCTATGTGTGTCACTCGCAGCTAACTTCCAAGCCGCAATAAAGTTTAGACAATACTATAGCAAATTTTCTCGAGTACAAAAACACACAGCAAAGTTTCTTGGGTAACAAGTGTTATAAAAACGATATTTCTTATTTTCGCATTAAGTGAGTTTCGGGTCATCTTCATCAACAAGTACAAAACAATTAATGTGAATGATTTACCTGGTATCCTTGCGGGAATGTAAGAGATCCCGATCGGAGCGTCAGCTGATCGTGTCCCTTCCACACGAAGCCGTCGCGATCTGACACGATGTTCACTGTCACAGACTGGGAAACAACACTTATATAAGATAACCAAACAAGAGTGGCATACCCAATGCACCTAAAAGCTAATAAATCTTGATCTTTGAGTTTAATTGGTGAACAGAGATAAATATCCACCATCCAACCTAACCAAGTGAACTGCTGGGTGCGGTCCGCACCCAGCTTTTCTATGTCTGATAGTGAATATAAATGTATTTTTCTACCCTTATGGCGGAAGCGCTGGAGCCCGAGAAGTTCAATTTTTCTTACGTTTTTGAATTTTGCAGGTCAGTGTCAAGTTGTATGTTCGTTAAAATATGCTGCGCGACGAAATAACAGACTCGTTTGCAGTAGTTGTTGTTTTTTTTCTTTTCCTTTTACCTTTTGAACGCCAGAGTATAAACGCACGTGCGTGCCTTTCACGCCAAGCCACAAATTCACCGCAAATACTTACAAATAAAAACAGGAATTTCAAAATAGGTATTGCTAACTTATATCTTGAGAAGACATTTAATATTTAAGATATCTAGATCACATTTTATAGATATATATGTAAACACACACAAAAGTAATTATTTAAATAGCTTATTTCGTGTTATAGTGCACCACATTTTTTGTCACATATTTGTGTCCTTGGCGTACAGGGCATGCGCTTGCTGGTCACGTACATGTGACAATGGCGTTCAAAAGGTTAATGTCCCACTGCTGGGCTGCATAGTCTTCCACTTTACTCTCCATGCGGTTTTCTCCGGTTTTAAATTTATAATTGCATATTCCCTTATTTGTTTACCGAACATAAACAGTTCTATTGCAAGTAATTAATTATAAGTTATTAAGTTTTAATAAATTATTATAAATTTTTTAAGTTCGGGTTTATGTCTGTCCTACCACTCATCACTAAGTGACAGTCAGTCAAAAAAGTGGGAACATTTAGGCTGATAATGCTTATGCTAGTCAGTTTTAACAGCTGGATGAGTCACATTTACGCCCAGTTACGGTTATCCTAATTTTAGAAGATTATAGTTTCATATCTCGTACCTTTACTTCAGCAGTGTTGGAAGACGTCTTGAGGCTCGCGACGACGATGTGACCCGCAGCGCCGCCGATTGTCAGCATCCCCGATAGTGGACACAGGATTACCTAGAAAACACAAGAGTTGTTTACTAACAAAATTTTTCAAATATTAAATGATATTTCAAGGGTTCCCCAATGCGGGCTGCGGGTTGTTCGAAAGAGATACCGCGGCACTGGAACACAAAGGGCTTAGATGGAACATGGGTGGGTTTTAGTCAGTCAAGTCTGACACTCCCTCCCGCTCCGCCCAGAGCGGGAGAAGTCATTTGATGATTTCCCAACCGCAAAAAAAAAAAAAAGGTTTCCCCAATGTTATCAACGCAGGCAAAACGGAAACTTCATCAATTTTAAATCCGAATAAAATATTAACTTATGGAATCAAGCATTACTTAGCGGAAATCCCTGACATTCAAATGTTATGTAATATATTAAGTGTTAATTCCGCGAAAAATATTCAGTCTTGGATGCAGGATGCAGCACCGGCGTCGTCGATGCCACGTGGAGGGACGAAACACGTGTCGAGTATGAGCATGCTAGTTATATTGCTTTTCCTTCATGTGCATGTTTTGCGGACGAGAGGACAGCGCTGTGTCCTGCATCCAAGCCTGGATTTTTATCGCGGAATTAACACTAAACATTTTACATAACAAAAATATCTAGATTGATAAAGGACTAAAGTGAACAATAGGGGATAATCACTTTTTTTTTCTTTGTCCGTCGGGTAGTTTATCGAAAAGTATAAGACACGTATTTTTTCTTTTTTCACGTGGTCATAAAATTACGGAGATATATTGAGTTGAAATGGCGCATGACGTCACATGTAGGTAAGTTTTATACCTACTTGTGACGTAGTGAGCCCCACTCTCCAACTTTAATGAGTTTTAACTAAGTAATTTTTTGATATTTTGATAAAACAAAAAATACGTGTCTAATATTTTTGTATTTCCTGTCTGACGGACAAAATAGAATGTCGTTTTCTTTACCCAGTCCGCACCCCTATTTTGTGGATTTTAATCTTCAAAAGTATGAACATACTATACAGGGTGTAAGTCATGATAATATGTAATTAATGTGATTCTGATCCCCCCCCACATAGAATTTTTTCATCGGTAATTAAAAAAAAAAATACCGTTTCATACATTTTGACCGTGTAGGTATTGCCCTTTTGTAGGTAACAGCAGTTTAAAAATCGAAAATATCCGATGAGAAATTTCTGTGAAGGCGTTCAGCATTATGTACTGCGTGCGTGGTTAGCGTTATCGCGTTGGTGACCCTTACACCCAGAATAATCAACAACTTTTAAAATACTTGAAAGTACGTTTTTAGGTATCCTTACCCTTTTAACGGCAAGTCGCGGATCATCGCTATAAGGATCAAAGGTGCCGACTCGTCTGAAAGGAGGCCATTCCTCTTCGTCTGTCGGACTGTCGTTGTTCTCGCCAATTTCTTCACCACTAAACATAAGAATAGTACATTGATTATATGGCAACAAAGGTGGGTAGGCTGACCCTGGCAAAAGCGTGGTTGAAGATGTAGGATGAAATTACATTACTCGCACGGGTGAGCATTTGCGGGTACCTCTGTCTCGTATAGACGTCATTTGATGGAGCGAGTAGGTCTTTCGCATCGGAAGAACTTCAACGAGCGATTGTACACACTTTAGTGGGTTGCAATTCTAAGTGTTTATTGGATTGGCATAAAGGGAAACATATGCAAAGAAATGCTGACCTGTGCGTGTAAATTTGATTTCACCCGTAAGCAAATTAACGTGGCTGCGCGTATATGGCGCTAAAGGGTACCGCGTTTCGCAACGAAAGTTAGCGTGAAAACTGCGCGGCGTGACTGCCAAGGCAAGTAACGTAAAAAGATGAATTTGTTTTCTATTATAGCTAGTTTAAGTTACATTTTGCGATACTCAGTGTAAAAGAGGTCTTCGGGGACCACATGGCACAAAGTTTAAGGCCAAAATTATGAGAATATCACAAAGAAGGTAAGGTATCACAAAGAAGTCTACAAAGCTGAGAAAAATTAAATCGGAAAACATCGCTCCTTTTTCTCAGCTTTCATTGAAAAAAGGTAAAAAGGTTATGATTATGAACTATGGTATTTTAGTATTGCTAAAAAAGAAACATTCAATATTTGCAATGATATGATTTATGAGAAAAATAACAGGTTACAACAAGAATGGAGTGACCACAGTTATAGACGTGTAATCGGCTAGAGTCCATCAGTTAGAGCTTTTATGTATGTAAATGCAGTAATAGCGAATAATCCGACGCGGAGTCTAGTGATACATGATTTCGTTTTCACTTCTATTGCTAAGCTCTTTCTGACGAGTTCAGTTTGTCTGGATTTGTGACCAGGTGATGGCAATAGCGTCGCCCCCTATTAGGGGTCGTCCATTAATCACGTGTTTTTTTTTTTGCATTTTTTATCCCCCTTGGTGATACGTGGTGAGGTTTATGACTAACCCCCCGCCCCCACCCAAAATCACGTGTATTTTTGTACCTACACAGAGTCTTAAAATTTTTAGAATATTATCTTTAAATACAGGTACTTCGTTCGTTGCCTGGCAACGGCGAGTCAAGGTCACACTACAAGCCGCTTTTCGGTTTAGAATCGCGCGTTTGACGAAAAACTAAATACACGTGATATCTTACTACACCCCCTCCCCCCTTGTAATATTTCGTGATTTTCGCTAAATCCCCTCCCCCCCTTGCAAGCCTCACGTGATTGATGGACGGTCCCTTACATGACTTAAAGATAACTGGCAAAATGTGGGTGAACTATTACCACCTCTGTTTAACCTTTTGGGGATTACAGGCGTGATGTTATGTTCATTCTGACCAGCTTAGGCCGATTCCAAGTCGAAAAGTATGTTCACTCCCTCAGAGAAAAACAGCATAGATTGAAAAATAAACTTTACTACGGTATAGAAAATAGAACTAATAACATTCTTAATATTGCGTGCATTACTTTTATATAAAAATCGGCTTAAAAATGCCTGGATTGAATGTAAAAAATCAAAAAAAGTAGCATGCAGCTGGCAATTAAAATAATTTTCCATGCTTACAACATTATCTGTTACCTTGTGGTCGACCGTTTGAGCCCACTTCGTTATGAGCAAGCAATAAGCAGAGGAACATATCGTTAGCTAACGTTAAAGGCATCTACACACAGAAGGCATTAGGGTCGTAAGATTGACGTGAGTCAATAGTATGTTCTTGGCTCATATTATCTCCAATTTATAAAATTCTCATGTCGCGGTATTTGTTACCAAACTCCTCCGAAACGGTAGAATCGATTTGTATGAAATTTTGTGTGCATATCGGGTAGGTCTGAGAATAGGCCAACATCTATTTTTCATACCCCTAAAACCCATCAAAATTTCCACGCGAACGAAGTCGCGGGCAGCAACTAGTTAGCTATACAGTATGTTAGGTTAAACGAGGGACATATTGAGGGAGGGTATTCAGTATTCGATTCTCGTCCCAAATATGTAAAAAACCTATAACGTATATAGAAGAATTTTTAATGTTTTGTTTAGTGCCTAGATATTTTGGACTGTCCTAAGCCAGGTAAGTTTAAAGTATAAAGGGAAAATGGATTATACCTAAGAGTCATTGCCCCGCTCACATGTTCTGCGATAGTATTAAGTCGCTAGCGCAAGGGTGTACACATGTTGCGTGTCATTTGCAAAAATTTTGGTATGGTTCTGTCTGTTATTTATCAGTTTTTTTATTTATTAGTATCATGTTAGCATGTACTATTATGGGTTTGAATATGTCCCTCGTTTAAACTAACATACTGTATACACTTATCTGTGTCACAAAGAGTAAAGAATTGCAAAATAAATTGGGATTAAGGGGAGGATGAAACAGTTTTCTTTGAAATTTGTTAAGTAGTGGCCCGAAAGTCTGTCAGCCAGTCTTACCAAGGGATCGTATTACCTAGTACTAACTGGGTTGTGGAGGTCAGATAGGCAGTCGCTCCATCTAAAATACTGGTATACAGTTGCATCCGGTTAGACTTGAAGCCGATTCTAACATAGTTGAGAAAAGTATAGGCTAGGATTATTCAGAAATATACAACATAAAGGGTGTAAAACACCTCTTAACGAAGCCGAAAGGCACTGGTTCTCCCTGTCATTGCGATCATTTTTTTGTTTTACACCATACCTGGGAACCTTCTAGTTACGGAGATATTAGGGGTCAAAGTTCCAACTTTTTGACAAGTATTTTTTTAAATACAAGTTTTTAATGTAAGATTTTTACTTTAAACACCTCCACGACCCCCGTACTATTCAATCCGTCTATCAGCACAATGTTTTGCGTTACATTAAGTTCTACCACAAAACATGATTTTACACCCCCCAAAAGAAAGTCGTTTCCCAGCAATAACTTTTGGCTTAAAGTTACTTAGTTTAATGTACAGAATGCTTGGTTGACGGCTTCGTGATGAGGTGATTTACACCGTGTATACGAATTATTGACCATAAAGCTTTTGATAAAAAAAAAAAAACCCGTATCAGGTTTCTACCAAAATGTTTGTTATTAAAAGTCAAGAAAATTCCATTAGAACATCTCCAGAACTGTCCATCTCAAATACCTCCTGTGTGTCGACGCCTCTATAGCAAGCTATGAGTGACTTTTGCAGGTTATGTAATCATCATATAGAAGCTAAACTAGACTTTTGTTAAAAATATCTAAAGTATCTTAGACAAAACTTAAGTATGCATGTAGAATTTTAACTATTTTTATTTTTAATTAACTCATTTACTTAGTAAGTTAGTGGGGAATTAGTTACATTTTATTTTAGAATATTAATAACAGATTAAAAATTAACTATTTATATTCTGCCATACATTCAAGATCGTCTTGTAAACTTATGAAATACCTAAAGGTATAATTGTACACGTCCGTGCCGTGTCTAGGACGTAGTCGGGGCATGTAGGCTTCTACTCACAAGACTGCACGGTTGTGTTTGAACGACTTCATAAAATGTACCTACACACTAAACATCGATTTTTATGGTATTAGTAAGGTCCAAAGTTTTTGGGTTCAACATCCAAACAAAAAAGTATTTCTTTATTTTTTTTAACTACAAAGAACTTTACACAATTTAAGTGACATGATAGTTTTTAATCTCTGATTAACCTGTGTAGGCCGGAAACGGAGGAGCTCGTGGCTACGGGTCGACCTTTAAGGTTAAGCCGTCTTTGCCGAGGTTGGTCCGTGGATGGGTGACCATAATTACATACTGAATTTCCTCCGTGCCTCGGAAAGCACGTTAAGCCGTTGGTCCCGGCTGTCATTTGTAGATCTTTGACAATCGTTACGAGTAGTCAGAAGCCAAAAAGTCTGACATCCAGTCTTACCAAAGGGTATCGTATTACCCAGTTACTGGGTTATGGAGGTCAGATAGGCAGTAGCTTCATGTAAAATACTGGAACTCAGCTGCATCCAGGTAGACTGGAAGCCGACCCCACGATATTTTTGGAAAAGGCTAGGCAGATGATGATGTGTAGCCCGGAAACTTTTGGACCTTACCATGTACTACACATCGATGTCTTTACTGAACACTACCCACCCATATTACCTAGACCTGGCACAGATGTGTTTATTAAGACTTAAATTAACCACATATTGTGCAGTACACTCACCTAAACAGCTGTGCCGTAGTATACTTGTACAACGGCGTCATAGCGACGCCGGTGACGTCCCAGAAGCGAACGGATCCGTCCTCGTGACCCGTCAGTAACAACTGCCGCTCGGCATGTTCGCTCGACTCGGTGATGCCGCCCGATATCGGCCACGCGCTCTCCGAGTACACGTTGTCGCTTTGCTGTTGACCTGCGAGATAGTTCGAATATTATTAATAAATATAAGATACGCCTGTAAACTGCCCCACCCTCACCCACATTTCGGCAGTTATAAGTCCAATGTAAAAGGGGGCGAGCCTATTGCCATCAACCTGGCTGCTACTGAGAAACACCTGATGGAAAAACCCAATAACACTAGCCCGACCTGGGTTTCGAATTAAGGCGTCAACATAAATTAAAACAGAAAAACTTTATTTTATGATTTGAATATTATAGACTGATATAATAATACAGTCAAAGTTCGAAATGGTCAAGTTATTTCCAAATACATTTGATTTTAAACTTTTTCAGAGGAATGAAAATAAGGCATACTGTTATTGCAAGTAATAATTAATTCAGAGATTACATGACCTTCTCATTCTTGACTGTAAGTCAATCAAAAGGAGAGATTTTAAATGTAAACACAAGCACAGAATCAATTGTATTTTTTTTTACCAATGGCAATCTTGACTAATTCGGATGTCTATGGCAGCTAAGTACCTACTCGAATCTGTAGATTACATTAATTTGTATATTAGCCTGCATTCCACGAGCATCTTATGCCAAATGAACTCACCAGCAGCCACAATATTGTCGTATACGTTGGAAGCCACGTTGTCAACCAGCTGCGCCGTCGTGACGGCAGACGCGTGTATGGACACGAGGTAGGGCAGGCGGAGTGGACGCCAGCGGTCGTCGCACAGGTCTATCACTACTAGTTCTTCTTCCGCTAGTACCACCTGAAAAATAAATTAAGGTCAGTCTGATATTTTTAACGTCATGTTTTAAACTTGCTCAACACGCTCAGCTTGCAAACGAGCAGATCTCCAAGTGATGTGCTCCATCATGTCCTACAGGCGATCACCGGGTGACACCCGGTCGTTACCTCTCGGCCGATTCGGTGCAGAAACTTCCCGAAACAACCGTGTCCGGTGAGGACCTGCATCAGGCGGAAGGTGAGGTCTCCAGCCATTCCTCAAAGAGGGGACTTATCGCCACTAGGGTGGCGTGCCCTGCTTGCGACGGTCGCTCTCTCCATGACGCCAAGTGAGAATAAACGACCCTTATGCAAGTGAGGATGCTGAATGCTTAAGGCACATAAACAAGCATAAGCATAATTTCATTCTTAAGCATATATTTTATTTCGAATCCAACGGTTAGCGAGGAGCACTTAAGTATCGTATTTAAATAGAAGAAAAATCTTCTACGTTAACAAAACATGTAAGAATCGTACCAAAGCAGCGGCGACTTGGTTTACGGTTTGTAGCAGCATCTGCGCGGGAGTGTTCGGCCGGTCTTCTTGTAGTGGCACGCCGTCCGGCGGTACCGGCGTCGTTGTGAAGAAGTCGATTACCTGACGGAGACAAAAGTATTATTAAAAGAGGAATGACGCTTCATCTATAATAAAGAAGTATGCATGCTGCGCCGACCCCAAATTATTTGGGATAAGAGAATGATGATGATGAAGCTTTATCTGTAAAACAAGATGGGTGGAGTATGTCAGGAATGATGTTATAGAGTAAAAGATAGCGTGATGGTTGACAAGTAAGGATGGATAGTCCGGTTAAGCAGTAACAACCTTAGCAGGTTGATCTGAGAGTAGCCATATAAAAAAGAAATAAAAAATAAAAACAAAAAAAAAAAGGGTAAGGATGTAAGTCATAAAAAAACGAGTTCCGATTATTCCAAGTAATATGATACAAGGGCACGAAGATGATGATGAAGCTTTATCAATACCTTTATTCCAATTACTACCTGGGCGAACGAGCTCTGTTCGGGCGAAAATAGAAACCACGAATTATCCCAGATAGGAGACCTAGCTAGATCGATTTTTAGCCCAGGTAAACTCATATTTTGCATCTTTTATCGAAATCGTTAGAGACGTTTTCGAGTACGTGATTACAAATAGGGTTATTTGTAAAACACCGGCAACCTCTCAGGACTATATTGCTAACATCATAATCAACAACTTTTGTTCTATGACTTTTAAAAATTCGTATTCATATCCGTATACAAAAATAATAATATTTAAATTGAACGCTCTAAATACCGCACGCTCATAATACGAAGTCTATGCGAAGCAAAAGAAAGCTATAGTACAATAGCGAGGAGAGCGTAGTCGTTACCTGAGAGGTTCAGGTGTTTTACAAATAACCCTGTATATACAAATATTGCTTATTTAATAGTATAGGATATGATAGATTAGGGGTCGGCGCAGCATGTTACACATTTTCGGAAGAATTTTTTGTCCGAACATGTATGCCATTCAGTCCGTCATCTCTGTGTTATTATTTGGGTAAGACAGCTTATCTGTTAAACTCCACACTCCTTTTAACACTATTTTTGTTTATTTAATACTTACTCGGCTAGTAAAATCGAAGGCGACGTGTTTCTCTCCCTGTTGCACTGTGACGGTGTATTTGTCGGAGTACGAAGCTCGCGGCATACCACCTGCAAATCAAAAAAAATACTGTTTAGACAGTGAGCAAAAAAAAATGTAGTATACAATCCGGCCAGGGTGAATTGCACTTGTTAACTACGGGTTCTGTTTTACCAAATAGAATTTGTCTGTGTAATACACGTTTGACGTTTGTGTGCAAAACGACCGAAATTAAAAACTCCGATCACATCTCTGATTTTGTTGAATCTCATGCGCCATTGTAATTGGCTGATTGAAATAAAAAGCAATCAAACTGCCTTGAGATACTCATCATATCCCTAGCCTTTTCCCAAACTATGTTGGTGCACCGGATGCAGCTGGGTAGTCTGGGTACCAGTATTTTACATGAAGCGACTGCCTATCTGACCTCCACAACCCAGTAACTGGGTAATACGATGTATAGTAAGACTGGATGTCAGCCTTTGGGCTCAATACTCAATTATGTATTGCATTCTATATGTATTACAAAGATAGTGTTATCAAATAAGAGATCAGTATGGATCAGATTTAACAATAGAATAATTTGAATAGGTTTCTTGAAGCCAGGGAAATGTGAACCCCATGTTAAATAACTATATAACTTCCTTACACTTAACTCAGTATCCTCCTGTAAGTTGTTTCCCATGGATTTTTGAGGTTTAACATACATAACATCACGCCTATAATCCCCCCAATGGTTAGGCAGATGAGTACCTAATAGTACACCCACATTTCACCAGTTATGTTTAATGTAATAGGGGGCGAGCCTATTGCCATCAACCGGGCACAAATCCAGATTCCGTGAGTGCTACTGATAAATTCTTGATGGAAAAAGCAAATAGCAATTTGCTAGACCCGGGAATCGACCGGGGATCCGGGAATCGAAGGACCATCATAATGCTCAGAAGTCACGCTTGTGCTCACTAGATCAATGAGGCAGTTTTGAGGTTTAAAATTATAAATATACCATACCTGCATAAATAGTGATCTCATCGCCGTCGACACTGGTCCTGTTCAGGATCTTGTTGATGGCCTTGCAGGGGTAGGGGCCGTATGGTGTGATGGGCTCCTTGAGGGGTCGGTCACTGGCCGCGCCGGCAACTTCCCAAGTCACGTACGAGCCGTCGTTGTGGGATGAGGTGAAGTGCTCGCCTGTGGAAAACGTTGAATAGTTAAAACGTCTAAGGGGGAAGTCAAAGTCAAAGCATTTATTTCAATTAGACCATTACAGGCACTTTTGAAAGTAAAAAAAACAAAATGAAACGCGAAGCTACAGTCCCAGTCACAAGGCATAATACCTTGTGAAAGTATTGTAGTTGCCCATTCCGTAGCGTAGATCTCTATGGAGAAGAACGGGCAAGAAACTCCTCTTTTAAATCAAAATATGTTACAAAATCTTGGTTACATCATTCATGTTAAGAATTAAAAATATGTGAGAACAATGTAGAAATACTGGCAAGTTAAGAGCGTCCAGAGTAAAAGATTAAATCAGTAATTAAAATAAACCGTGGCAGCTAAGAGATGACCAGTCACAACTGACAGCGCCCGTTCACGAACATGACGCATGTATCAGCCATCATTCAACTCAACCATTTTGAAGGGAAATAAACGACCCGACACACGAAGCGCCACTAACGAAGCGCCAGGAGAGCTCGCGAAATTAAAATTCTCCTGTATTTTAGACCCTTTCGAATCTCATAACACTGGTATTAGCTTCTATTGTTAAATTCGTAATATAATCGAGTTAACCCTTATTAAATTTTAAATAATATAAAAGATTAATCTTTTAAGCGATTTCGCTATTATTCAGTAATGCAATTCTAGATTTGTAAGTTTGGGGCTCTGATTGGACATATGTTTGAAAAATAAATCGCAACCTGGACGCGATAGTGCACACAGCGACACTTCAACCTATAAATTTCCAATATACACCACCTCGCTTTGTATCGATTTTGCGCATTATAAGAGACCCGCATAAACTGGTTTTTAAACCTTGATTGGTCGCCGTGCAGTCTTTAGGTACATTTTCGATTTTAATACGGTTTTTTTTTAATCCTATTAATTATTTCAAAAGTTATTTTTTGACACAATCAAATCTACATACCCTCATCATTCCAACACAAGCTCTCGAGCTGTTGATTGGACACGAAGGTGTGCGTGGGCGCAGCGGCGACGCGGTCCCATAGCACGACGAGTCCTCTGTTGTAGCCAATCAACAGGCGGGATGGGACCTTCGGGTGCTCGCAGATGGCTTCTACCGCACCTGGGTTTACTTTGAAGTCTTCTGGACAACTGGAAAATAAGGAAAAAGGAGGTATGTTTTTTTTATTACACAAGTTTCCGCTCGCGACTTCGTCTGCGTGAACATTTGGAATAAAAGTTTTAATTCAGATTTTAATCTATATGTGGCACCAATTATCATCCAAATCCTTCGTTAACCCATTTTCGCGACATTGAATAACAATTATCTAAAAATATAAACTTTTACATTTAAAATATTAGTAGGGCCACAGCAGCGTCAGCCACTCAGCCTACAGCAGTCAGTCGTCTTCAATTACACGCCATTTATTCGATTCTTGGCAACTTTTCAGGCAGCCATCCTGAGAAGATCATCACTACTCCTACCCTAAGACCGTCCTACCTTACGATATTTCTGAATAAAGGTCTATCATTTTTAAACCCAAATCCGTTACTACTCGAGTCAGCTTTCAATATAAATTCGTTGCTGAACGTAATTATTTGTATTAATATCATCAGAATTTGTAAACCAAACGAATGATTGGACATTGAAAGCTAGCCGGAAACTACATTCATAAAATCTTTCATATGTTACACTACAGATAGACACTTGAATCAGAAATAAATCAAAGAACATTAATTTTCTCAGAACTTTTAAAAATCGCTTTGTCAGTAAACTTTTGTAAAAAATTTAAATAATTATAGGAAATTTCAGTCTGGATTAGAGGAGATTTGCTTCAAACAATCTTTTGAAATGTTGACCTAGTGAAGGTCTAGAATTCTCGCGCATATCTGCATTTATTTATTTATACATGCTGCATTTACAGTGTGCACCAAAGCGTGCATTTACTTATAACTTTATGAAATAATTATGCATAGCTTTACTGCTACACGTAAACATAACAAGATGCCAATGCTAAACGCCCTGATTGCTCAGGAACCGGTCTAGAGCAATCAGGGCATTTAGCATTGGCTGCTGGGTAAAGGAAGCGCAAGACCAGTCGTTGGGGCAATGCTTGGAGAGGCCAATGTGGAGCAGAGTTATTCATCTGCAGTCTCTTTCCGTGACATTATGTCAGAGAACAGGATCTCATAGCCCCCTTCCACTATTTCCTTTTCAGGAACTACTTAAGTGTAGTTCTGATTCAAGCAAATCATTGTTATCAGCTGAAGTACCTGAGAAAGATATGTCAAACGAACTAGTTTTTACTTACTTTTGCATAACAACATCCTGATATATCACATCTTCGGTGACGGCGAACGTGTTTAGGTCCAGGTTGTATATGTTTCCTCCTTCGGTACCAATCAGTAGGTGCTTACCCGTCGACTCGACGCATAGCGACGAGATCTTTTTGTTCTTGCCCTCGAATATGTATGTCTTCAGCTCCACTAGAGATTTCTCGTTTATCTCCCATAAGTGGAGGCTGTTGTCGTCGGAGAGTGATACTAGACGGCCTGTGCCTGAAAGGGGAATGACAGAATTGATTATAAGTGTTGTTAAAATATTGATACATCTTCCTGGCCCCCAATTATCACGTAGGTCCAAGTTTCCGGCTTGCACGAATAATCAGAGATACAAAACTATAATCATCAGCCTATCATGTTTCCACTGCTGGGACACAGGCCTCCTCGCTATGAGAGGGAGTGGGCTGTAATCCACCACGCGGGCCCAGTGCGGGTTGGTAGATGTCACATGTCTTCGAATATTTAGTTCTAGGACTTCCCGGTTTCCTCATGATGTTTCCCTTCACCGGTTTGACAGCAGCAGTGATGAAATAAATTACACAAAGTAATGCGCCTGCCTGGGTTCGAACCCACGGCTTACAAAACTATCATGTCACTGAATTACAGAAGTTTTCTCTAGTAACCCACTGTAAAAACGAAATATTTTTGTTCAATATAGCCTATATTGAACAAAAATATTTCGTTTTTACAAAAATATTTCCTTTATTTTAATCATTGTTTTATATTAATCCTTGATTTTATCGTTAAAGCCGGAAATTTTTGGACCTTACCATATACCAATTACTCCAATTTATTTTGAGTCAATGCATCACGAGCTTGTGTGCATCATTTTAGTCTTTTTCGATTCTAACAACCTTCGACGTTCAGACATATGTTTGTTTCGTATAAAAATAAAAATATGCTCCTAAAGTAGTGCTCATTTTAGTTTTATCTGTTGATTACGTGATTCCTGACAAAAATAGTCGACTTCCCGTCTTGCTACTAACTGATGCTGTCATCCAACATCCCGGATGACTGCTAAAACGCAGATTATTCAGTAAGTAGGTATGGTTCGGGGATGGCCAATTTTGTGCCGGGAACTCCACGATACTGTAGTTACTAATGCCTGATAAATGTTGATAACCTCGCCCTTATCACTTGGTAGTAACCGATCAATGAACTGTTAGTTTAGCCTTTAGGATATTATTATATATTATTACATCTACCTAAGTAGGTACCTAACCCCAGAGGCCAGGTTTTTCTGTTAATTCATTGCACTCTTATCATTTCTGCTAAATATTATCTTTCGATAAGATTTGACCAAATTAAATATCGAAAATTTCATCGTTAAATATGTTTATGTTTGCATTTTCTTATCAAACATAACTAGAGCCCTACAATATGTAATAATATGTGATGTCGAGTATTACACACTTAACTATTTATGTGCAATTATACAGTCACGGGCACAATATGGATACACTTAGCAACTTAAAAAATGATTTCCTCTATGTATCGATCGGTCTTTTATTCTGTTGCGAGCATGGCAATTTGAAGCTCATACTGATAACAGCTACTTACTTCAAAATACCATGAATCTGACCATAACATAAATCGCTTATTAGCTTAGTTTAAAAAGTCGCCGTGACTGTATGTACATGGAGTTATCTAAAAAAGGGCGTAAGTGGAGTACCTCATGAGTGTGGCACAGATGAATAATGTCCTAAAATAATACCTTATCAAAGTCACTCGGTGTGACTAAACGTTTCATAATAAACTGAATGCGTGGGCGCAGGCAAGCTGCTGTGAACTAACGAAATATGTGTTTTATTCCTATCTGTTTATATTTTAATACGATTAAACATAATATTCTAGGACTGCTCATGATTTCCGAGTAAACTACTGTTGTGATGTTTTTATGGAGTTAAATTAACTCTTTGAGACGTTTTTCTTTCAGGAAATTTATTTCTATAAATCCTTATCAGAATATTATGTAATGTTCGACTAAGATATTTTAAAGCATAACAACACATTTCAATTTATTTATCATCAAGACCATAATCTGATCCAAATGATCTAAATAAAATAAGTCATACATTACCTGAAACTTTATCTAATCCAGGTAGTGGCTCACCTTAAAATATTTCACATATCACGACATTATAATTTTATCAGTAGTCTGTCATGTCACTGTGCTTGTTCTGATTGTTGATTTCAAATAGGTCTACCTTTCCACATACTTGACAAGTCGTATTTGTCTAAAGTTGTAGAAATTAACTACGAGTACCCTTTTAGCAATAGATTACCCACAACAATATATGAAATTAAATTTCATTTATTTCAGGCAAGCATAACCCCACATACGGAAAAATAACATTGGCGTAAAAAGAAATTAAAATACAATAATTTCATTATAAGAGTTAAATGCAAATTAAAAAAAACACAATAATAAAAAAAAAAACAAATAATTATTTATTAGGATTGCGTTTATCAATTAAATAAAATCGGGGTTTTCCGGGTCGGGGGCCTCGGGGTACTAAGGGAATAACCCATTTGATTCCCAGCTAACATTAGTGTTCTGCTTACTTCTTCCGATCTGTCTAGCCTTTTCCCAACTATGTTAGGGTCGGCTTCCAGTCTAATCAGATACAGCGAAATACTAGTATTTTACATGGAGCGACTGCCCAACAACAACCCAGTTACTGGGAAACATAAGCCCCCTGTGCAAGAGGTACTTACCAGGTATAAAATGTATCTGTGTGACAGCCGAGTCCGAGTTTGTGTGCTGTCCGTATAGTTCGACGCCGGGTCTGCCGTAGACCTTGAGGGCGCCGGTGGCTGTGCCGAGCGCCACCACTCGCAGGAGCGGGTCCCATGCTAGCGCTGATGCTCTGTGTGGGAAACCGTGCTGGACAGTCTGTGGACAAAGGAGAATGGACTTGTTAGCTTTTTGTTTGTGGTGGAGATGTTACTCAAGTAGTGAGACCAAATAGGTTGGTTTAAAAACAATGTTTATCCTAAGGCGATTGTTCCACTGCACCTTGCTGTCGCGTAGCGCGGTGCAGTTTGATAATCACATAATGTGGTACAGTAAATTCTTGATTGGTCTTTTATCTGTGAAAGGGAACGGGCTTTGATTCGGCGGTCCTAGTGGAATGGTGTAAAAGTAGTATGTCTGATACGCGGTATTGATTTCTGATGTGATGATGAAAACACAATATTAGCAAGAGGCATTTGATTCATTTCAGATAAGATTTTGACAGGAAAAAACAATTTTATTTACAAGTATTTTTCCTCAATTTCAAATTAGCCACTATTCATCATAATATCAGCAAATACAGCGGTGTAAATAAGGCCATAGGTATTCTCCAGTGGATAACCTTTGGGCGCTGCAGAGAGAGACAAAAGTAGTAAGTAGGTGCAATTCTGAAAAAATGCACTGATTGCACTTACATTCCGTAAATATCCCTTAATAAAAAAGTAAAAAGGATAGAGCATAAAATTATCGACAGGATTGCCTATTTATAGGCCAATTACATCCGACAAATGTGAATAGGCGGGTAATTAAGTGATAGAATGAGGTTTTTGTTGCCGTTTTGACACCTCCAACACAATGGGCTGTCGTCACAAAACGTGCAAAGATGTCTGACTCATACTAGTACTTGTTATGTAGTACTTAGTATGTACTAGCAACTGGGTCGTGCTGTGGGCATCGATTTTGCAAAAAAAAATTAAATTTTCCTTCACTATTTGACTCTACTCGGTCTTTTATTTGTTACAAAATTGATATTGCTGTATTCTGACCTAGTCATGGTTACCCACTAAGGTTTAAACGGCTTTAGCTTTTTTTATCTAAGAAAGTCCTAACTAAAACTTTTAATGCCACTCCATATCTCCCTAAACGTCAACCAAACATCTGGTTTACATACGCCACGACATGAGAACCTCATGCTTTTTTTACGTACTTTAAAAAAGAGACAGTAATTGAGGAATCAACTCCTTTTAGGAGACAGTTTTTTTTGTATACCATCGCGTGCCTGCGAGCCATTCAGTGTTATGTTCCAACGCATAAATTATCTTGCACTTGCGTATTAACAAACGATTACTATAAAAATATAATGACTCTTAGTTATCGACTCTGAACAGGGACGTGGGAACTCGCGTGGACAAACGTGTCGTCGGTAAATTGCATAGGTATGTGATACTCCTGCGAATACCTAGTAATGTGAATGTAGTTACTCGTACGTAGCCAAGGCAAATCTTAAGCCAGGGGATTTGATTAGCTGCGGGTTGTTCGAAAGAGATACCGCGGCCCTGGAACACAAAGGGCTAAGAAGGAACATGGATGGGTTTTAGTCAGTACAAGTCTGACACTCCCTCCCGCTCCGCCCAGAGCGGGAGAAGTCATTTGATGATTTCCCATCCGCAAAAAAAAAAAAAAGAAAAAAAAAGAAAGGGGATTTGATTATACAAGGTGTTGTTCTGCATCCTCGTCAAATTCAAGGAAGTAACCTGTTAATGATTCTCGACCGAAATCAAAAATAAAATGGGTAGGTATTTTTTTTTCTTTTTATGGATATCGGCAAGTTTATAACGTCGCTTAAAAAATCTCTAACGTTTATTCGATAGTTTTTGAAACAATGACAACTTTAAACAACAAATAAAATGTTTTTTTTTTTTTAATAATAACTATGTAGCGTAATTTATATTCATTATTTATGTCTGAGAGCAGCGGTGGCCCCGACTTACGAACAGTAAGCAGTGGGTTCGAACCCAGGCAGGCGGTTTACTTTGTGTAATTTATTTCATCACCGCTGCCCTCAAAACTGGTGAAGGAAAACATCGTGAGGAAACCGGCATGTCCTAGAAATAAAAATTCGAAGATATGTGACATCTACCAACCCGCACTGGGCCCGCATGGTGGATTACAGCCCACTCCTTTTCATAGAGAGGAGGCCTGTGTCCCAGCAGTGGGAATTTTATAGGCTGATGATGATTTATGTCTTTTGTGACAACATCCTGAATTTTGGCAACCCCAGAACTTAAAGTTTGAAAGTTAGTTGTTTTTTATCCAAACCCAGGAGCTAATTACGCGGTTATGGTGTGGGCTCCATAACAGCATCGAGAGGTATTATCAAAGCATTTTTCTTCTCAACTCGAGAACGTTTCTGAAGACTTCAACCTTCACTTAGATAGTGAAGTGCGTTTCAGAGACCAAAAAAGTCATTAATATTTTGGTATTAACCCATCACGCAGACGGTTTTTGGTAGAACTTAATAATAATTTTGCCATGCATTGTTGTCAGAGATTAACTAAGTATAACTTTACTACGCTTCTCTCGGTACGTGGCTAATATGAAAAATTTGGAATTGATCACGTACAAACTGTCATACTATAAATTTGCCACTCGTCTGTCTACTCGTGTGTTTCAGAGTAATACTTAGCTAGTACCTCCGTTAGAAAATCCTAATAAAACAGTGTAATTGGAGGTCAGACATGTCAAATGAATGGCAGCTATCAATTAAAGAAAGAAATTCTGAATTTAATTTCAGAAGATGAAAGAATACCCACGCTACTACGCATTCGGATATTTTGGGAGCATGAATGACCAATATTTTTAAATATCATCGCGCTTAAGTATCACTATGTAGTAAGTAGAGGTAGTTCTATGACTGCAATGGCGGTAAATTACAGTCAATGTATCATTCTCGCATTCAAATGCAAAGATAGAGGTGTAATTACCGCTTTTGTTGGCCGATATCTGACCATACATCATGTTGGTACCACCATATCATTATACGAAATTCAGGCCACGTGAAAGCCAGCTCAATTGAATACAATAGTGAAGGTATTCCGATGTAGGTACTAATGGCGCCTTCTAGCTTTGCTGTCAAACATTTGACGTAAAAATATTAATTGCGATGAGTCGATGACTCAGTCAGAGCATTAGCAAAACCAATTATGGTTATTACGAGGTTCACGTTATCGTATGAATCAGAAAAAAACCATAAGTAAACAAAACGTTTCTTTAATAGACAGGCATTTATAAATAGTGTAGTTCTAATTAATTTCTATTTAAAGCAGAGGGACGCTCAACATAATCTTGGACTTTATAGCTTTAGGAACAAGGTATATTTTCGCATTGTTGATGCTCTGACAAAAGTTCACAGTTCGATGGATGCCGATTTGGAATGCTGTCGCATTCCTGATCGCAGCCAGCGTGACCATAGACCTTAAATGCTTATATTATGTTGCTTATCACACAGGTTTTGTCGTTGCGTATCACATTGTGTCATCTTCGGTTAAAACAGCTGCTGTTTCATAGAATAGCCGGCTATGTTTGAACTGTGAAGTTTCCTTGTGGATGTGGGAAATTTTCCGTTAGATCGAAAAATATATTTAATTCTTTAAGTCGTAGACAGCTACTATGGGACCACACAGTCCAATGAGCAATTCAATATTTGCATTCTCCAATATCTTTGGGGCTTTCAGTACAAACAGTTGAGCAGAAAATCAGTATTTTACATTCAGCGACTGCCTATCTGACCGCCACAACCCAGTGACTGGGTAATACGGTAAACCCTTGGTAAGACTTATTGTCACACTTTCGTTTTTTCTGATTATCCGTAACGATAAACAAAGTTCTATAAATGACAGAAGCTTAATACTCTTCATTTGAAACCTCAAATTAACTTCTTTTTTTTTTTCAACACAAATTCACGCTGCGCCTTTCAATATCATCATAACAGTACTTTCTCAATCTAACAACAACAGTCAACACACAACAAACAAGCTGGTCGGAACAGCCACTAGCCACTGACGTCCATTGTCCAACTCCGACCACGATTGTGCAACAGAATCTGCTAGTAGTCAGTACACGTGCACTCGCCTACAAAGTTCGATAGATAGCTTTACTGGACCGGTTTAGAATAACGGTGGTTCTCAAACTAGATTAGAATCGTCTTTAAGTCTAAATGAACAACCTGTTTTATTTCACCGAAAATAGCCAGATATTGTAATTGTAACGAGTTAGATGAGGTCTAAACCAAATCACACAAGGGTACAAAAATTATGCTGTTTGAAACTGACAAGGCCAGTGGTCCTCGTTCTTTCAAGGAGGACATTGAGTGATAGAACAAAAGCATCAGTATTAGGAGAAGATTATGCGCTGCGTGTCGCGGGTTCTATCCCCGGACGGAACACATATTTGTATGACCTGCGGGTAGCCGGGTGTGGCTGTTTGTGTATGTGAGTTTAAATGTGTGTAATCGCACCCACGATCCAGGAGAAGTTCCTAGTGTGAAAATTTTGAAATTCTTTCAATAACGCCTTCGCGTCTCGAGAAAGCAAATGTTTGAGAATCCCTGTCCTACACCGTTATGGGGTCTAGCCCGTCATACAGCAACTTTAAGGATACAAAGCTCAAGACATGGGCATTATTACAGAGTACGTAGAACTATATTCTGTTGAAAACGTTCTGCCTAACGAGATGATCGCTCAAATCTCGCTTTTTTGGTTCAGTGCAATGCCCTAAGAACGCGATGTTGTTTTAGATAGCCCGAGATCAAAGATTTTCTAAGGTTTCATAAAGACTTAAAAGGAGTTTTGATAATCTTAGTTGGAGCGACAATGTTATTGTCAGGACGTTTTCTGCCGATAAAATGGCAGCTAAAAAACTCGTAGAATTTGTTGTGTGCTTTTAAACTTTTGTACGCTTTCCTGCGAGCCATTGATAGAACTAATACTAATAATACTAAAAGGAGGTTTATACTGGCCCATTGACTTGGCTTCCGCTGACGAAGAGGTTCATAGCATACAAATCGATATACGAGCAGTATTATTGACTGTGCTCTTTGGGAACTCAAGCCTCCATATCTCTTATGCGAGCAGTATTATTTGACTGTGCTCTTTGGGAATTTAAGCCTCCATATCTCTTGTGCATATCATTTGTGTTCTTTCCATATCTTTAGGGAGTTATCCGACCTATTACGTCCCGATCAGTTAACAGGATTACCCTCGTTTTATAAGCATATTTTTACATAACTCTAATCCCCGCAGGGTTACTCTGAGGTTAGAGGTATATCTGATAGGCCACCCACATTACGCCAGAACAGTTACATTTTAAGTCCCATGTAAAACAGGGTGGAGGCTTACTGTAAATTCAGGCAGTTTGCTAAAGAGAAATTGCTGATGGACCCAGTAACACTTTGCCCAACCTGGGAATTGAAAGCGGGACCGTATGCTCTGAAGTTGCGCTGGCGACCACAGGGTCAACGTGACAGACAGATAATTGCCTATAATGTCATAACAACAACTGATGCGCTAATAAACTTATTACGATAATTACGAATGTCACTCGTTCATCAATTACGTATAATAGCTGAATGTATGTAAATGACATCGGTCATTCATATTCATGATGGGTGAGGAATTTAATCAATGTGCTAACCACATGGGCAATTAGTGTTGCTGTTTGTATATCTGTGGTCATTATGCGTCAGGAGTTGGGCAATTTGGGGGAATAGGTTATCTGTTAGCTTAGCTTGATGAGCTTGAAATGTGGGTTTAGTGTCGAGTTAAAGCTTTGAAAGCAGTATATTTTGATGAAGGCCCTCAATACTCAATTATTTATTGCATTCCATATGTATTACAAAGATGGTGTTATCAAATAAGTGATCAGTATGGACCCTGTCGGGCACAGCAATATTAGGAGACAGGATGCCTCTTTCTCTCAGTAATAATTCAATGGATGATGGTATGGATGGATTGTGTGGAAGATGATATGTTAAAGAAGGCGAGATGATATGTTAAAGATTACTGAAATGAAAGCTGATAGGCTCGAGCTGGCAGCTGCAGATCTCATTAGCCTAAATGGGGTTTAAACGACCCATCTCAGACACAATGCGAGTGTGGAGCGCCAACACAGGATATGCCGTACCTTCTTTCCTGCCCATCGTGCACAAATAATTGCACCCTCCAGGGCTCGAATCAAACGAGGCAATCGACAGAGCTATCTAGGTCGCTATATATGTACTGGTCGGACAAAATCTGAAGAAGAAGAAGCTGATAGAAACGTTTTGAAGAAGAAATGAGACATCCTAATCAATTGAGATTGGTCAAGAAACAGTGGATTATTGGTTCTCCAAGGTTATGCGAAATCGCATGAAATGTAAAAGCATTCACACATCGTCTAAAACTCTAAGGGTCAGATCACACCGAGACGCGACGATACTTGAAGAGGCCAGTGATTTCGCGCTGCGTGAACTGACCCTAAATATACCGCGCGTCTTATCTAGCAGTTCATCCATAGTGCAGGTGAAAGGGTTATAAAACCTTGTGAAGACATGCAGGTGCAGTGTTACCTAGATCTAGCTTTATCATCTATATTAATCATCAACCACTTGGTTTACGAGGAACAATCCGCTCGTAAACTTGCATATCACATTAGCCCAGGTTAACTGGAAGTAATACAATTGTCCACATCAAATTGCACTGATATGCCTACGCACCTTGCAATGATGTCATTGTACCATTTTACAGCTGCGGCTTTCGTGCCAAGTGACGTCATTTTATGAGGGCGATTAATACTCGAGTTCCAAACTTTTGTCGATCGCTTCTTGTTTGTACGGCATGCATCGTTCGTTCTACTTTTTGGTTCTTCCGGGATCGGATTTTCTTTAGTAGGAAGTGGTCACCCTTTCTTTTCCGTCTATAAGTCGTGCTTGGATTATCTATAAAATAAGTTATGGCAGGTGGCTCGACAAATATGTCTACTTGAATAACCATGACGTCATGTTCCAAAAATCTGGTTGGCCTTACGACTTGGCAGTTGTTTTGCGTAAAACAAGAAATTGGTGAAACAGTGTCTATTTGAACACTACTTTACGACCAAACCCCGATATTTGGTGAAAAGTACCAGCACTGGTACTTTGTTGCCAGACACGTAAATAGACAAAAAATTAAGTAGTAATTAGGAAAGATGGTACTTAAAACGACCGGATAAGGGGCCACGATTGTCTCGAGAGTATTTCTAATTGCTCAGCCGAAGAGCATTTAAAAAACGACATACAAAAGTTTATGGTTGGCCAGTTAAGACGAGTCAGTTCATTAAAAATAGACGTACAACAACGAAAGCTTGACTCGAATGCTTTTTAAGTTAAAAGAATCCTGGGAAATATCACTTCGGAAGACATTAGAAGGCAAATTACTCTATTATTAACGTCCAAAATCCAGTCGCGATCTGACCTCAGCAACAATCAATGTCAAAAAATTGCCAAAAGTGTCGGCAAATTCGGACAATTTTGAGAGGACTGGGATCAAAATACGGGAACTGCCCCTCGGACATCCTGCAAAAACCTCGTTCTCATATCTGTCCTTATCAACAAAGAGATAACCTGTCCATATGATTATATAGTGAACAGTGATTAAATAGTCAAAGGTGATGACCCTGGTAGTGGCCTTGACCATTACCGCAGGAGTGCCGATAGTGTAAATATAATTAACGCGCCCAGAATATTTATATAATGTCGTATGAATCACTCTGTTCCGGATAACAGAGAGTTTATTTATTTAGATATGTGTGTTGTGCGTATCTTTACGTTACTCATGCATATAGACGGGCCTCATCTAGCAAATATACATTGGATTTAGATTTATGAATATTATGTAAGGTACTTACTTCGTTTTCTGCACTTTTTAAATGCCGTATCCCAGAAAGACAGTCTGATTAGTTGTTCATTTGATCAATATTTAGATAGAGGATCTACCTACCGCTTTTAAACTAAAGAAATTTCAATTTCAATCAATTTTTATTTTATTTTTCTCTTAGGAAACCAAACTTTCTGTAACATTTGCAAAATTAATTGGTGGTCGTAGTAATAAAACCTCAAAATGGCACTGAAAATTCAGTGCAAGCTACATCAAATTCGGGTCTTGCATTCAGAATATTATTAAAAATATTGTAAATTTTCACACGGTACTTATATGGCTTCGGGAGGAAACGGAAACCTAGTCGACGACGCAGCGCGAATTCATGCGTACATTATAATGTCAACGACTTCATACAACTGTAGAAAACCTTTTTGTATACATCCTTAGTATTTATCTGACTTCTTTCCATCAAAGAATTAGAACGAATTTGGAAGAGGGACCTCCAAAATTGTTGTTCAAAAGTTCTTCTCAGAAATCATTTCGCAAGTTTACAACCACTTCAAAAGTCTGTGCTCTTAATAGCAGACGTAATGCCATCAACTATGAATGATTGAAAGTGATTGATTTACACAGGCCAAAAATATTTAAGAGGTCAACGAGACCAATTCTTAACTATCAACAAGGCTTTGATAGATGAAGACTAAAACACTCGAAACTCGAGTTGGTAAAATTGGTACATTCAAAATAGATGTGGATGAGAAGATGTAAGTTTTTATGTAGGGGGTAATCTAAGGAACTACTGATCCGATTCCGAACATTCTTTCACTAACGGGAAGCTACTTTATCTCCGTGTGTCATGGAGTATATTTAAGAGCTGGATATACGCCAGTGACCTTGGTCATTTGGGCGTTACGTCCCCCGCGTGCGCCTCCCACCCCTCACAATAATTTCGTGCAACGCGAACTTCAAATAGTTCAATTATATTGCATCGCAGCGCCCGGCGCCCGGCCCCCACCGCCGCCGCCCGCCGCATGCTATCTACTTATTATACTAATATTATATTATAGTTTATTTATTTACATTAATATTTAGTTTATTTTTTCTATAAATGAATGAGCTTTAGTATTATAATTGTTTTAGGTTTTTTTTGGTTTTTTTTTTTTGAGGTGCCCTTTTCTATGAAAATATTAGACCAAAATAAGACCTTATTTTTATGAAGTTAACTGTGTAATTTGATTGTGCATCGGCTTCTCAGAATAATTTTCGCAAATTCCAAACTTACCTAGTTTAGTAAAAAATTTAAATTTTACCGTTTATGGTTAAGTAATAAAGTCCTAATTGGCGTATTAGTATATGTATATTAGTATATGCGTATTAGTATATGACTATACGGTAAGTATCGGGGGGCACGGCAGTGCCCCCGCCAAGTCGAGCGCGAAGCAAACACTGCCGTACCATCCTTTACTGGAACCATTTCACCGCGTTTTCAGGCCCTTATTTGAGACTCTCTGGATAAGGCCAGACGGCAGAAATGTTCGTCATCCAGTAAGCTATAATCACATACTTAAAATCCAAAATTTCAAGTCTGTAGGTCATTTAGTTCCGAAGTTAAGCGAAAGCAAAGTTTCTCATATATGACACTCACTCACTCACTCACTCATGACCATCAGAATAGAACTAGTACTTTCCATAAACTCAGAGGGCTAAAATTTGGTACAGAGTTAGGGTTTTATGGCCACATAAAGGGAAAACTATAAAAACTAGGATAATCGAAGATCTGGAGTACCTGGTGACCCTGATTAGAAAACACAAGAGCCCAACCAAACTATTAGAGATTGACATACCGCCTTTACAAAAAATATTCAACTTGGCGGGCCGCTCCATTTGATGTCAAAAATCGAAGGTCTGAAGTATCTGATGAAGAACCCTTAGCTGGACTCAGCTGTATTAGAGATATGGTAATGCCCCCTTCTACTATTGGAATATTACATAAAAAAATCGACTGTCATTGCAAAAATCCAGCGTAGTGGGACACATCTTCTAATCTAATTTAATCTAGTCTATAGCGTCCCACTGCTGGGCGTTAAGTAATACTGTTTCACGTTACACGTTGTTTACACGTTTCTTCAAAAAGAAGTGAAATCCACCAAAAACATTCTGTAAAAAACTAGCCATGTCTCGATAGAGCTGCTTATTTATCTCTAAAAAGTAATGAAATCTAGACAAAGTTGTGCCAAGTCTAAGGTTCCTTACTGCGATTTCTTTATTATTATAGTAAATGTTGTGTGACTTGGCCGTTGAAGGGTACACAAGGGTACAAAACCAGGTGCTCCATGACACCATTGCACCAATCTGTCGCCAAAACCGCTACCCATTGACGATGGAAAATTGCCACTTGGAAAACGTTGATTCAATAACCAGTCAATTGTAGGCTTGATAAAGCTGCGTATTTCAATAATACTTATGTATAGGCGAGCCTGATACAAACAATATAAGTACTTATTACTATTATAATAAATAATAAGTTGCACAATCAACAACAGCCTAAAATGAGACACTAGCGTCCAGTTACCAATACCAGTATGGGCTATTATCTCGCTTAACAAACATAGGTAATAGTTACTAGTTACAACAGATATAAAATTACGTGTAAACAAAATTGACTTGTACCCACTAACGTATAAAGAATGTTCAACGGCCAAGTCACACAGCATTAACTATAATAATAAAGAAATCGCAGTAAGGAACCTTAGACTTGGCACGACTTTGTCTAGATTTCATTACTTTTTAGAGATAAACAAGCAGCTCCATCGAGACTTGGCTAGTTTTTTACAGAATGTTTTTGGTGGGATAGACACTATACCGTATACCTATTAGTTTTTTGTATACCTACTTTAAAAGTTATTGCAATTCTATAAGTACGGTATCAACTAAGTTTTGAAGGACAGTGAATTTTTTTATTACCGTTAGGTATAATCGCAGTAAGGAACCTTAGACTTGGCACGACTTTGTCTAGATTTCATTACTTTTTAGAGATAAACAAGCAGCTCCATCGAGACTTGGCTAGTTTTTTACAGAATGTTTTTGGTGGGATAGACACTATACCGTATACCTATTAGTTTTTTGTATACCTACTTTAAAAGTTATTGCAATTCTATAAGTACGGTATCAACTAAGTTTTGAAGGACAGTGAATTTTTTTATTACCTAACAAGTACATAAAGTATTAAGTAGGTAATTACCATTTTATTCTTTGCATTCTCTTGTATTTTATTTCGTTACTTACTCCTTATTACAGCAGCTATCTGCCAGTGAAAGTTCCATCAAAATTGGTCCAGCCGTTCCAGGGATTAACCGGATCAAACAGACAGACAGACGGACAGATAGACAGACAGACGGACAGACAGACAAAAAGTATAAAAAATGTTATTTTGGTATATACGTACCGTAGGCGTATACATTCATATGCATGTAGTAAAAGGCGGCTATTTTAATATTACAAACAGACACTTCAATTTTATTTATTTTGTATAGATCTAAAATAGAAGTAGTCTAAGTTACTCCTTATTACATGAGCTATCTGCCAGTGAAAATCCCATCAAAATCGGTCCAGTCGTTCCAGAGATTAACCGGAACAAACAGACAGACGGACAGACAGACAAACAGACAAAAAAATTAAAAAATGTTGTTTTGGTATATGTACCGTATATATACATTCATATGCATGTAGTAAAAGGCGGTTATTTTAATATTACAAACAGACACTTCAATTTTATTTATTTGTATGTATGTATATAGATTACACTTCATGCGTCTTTTTTTGTCACACATTTTGATATTATAATAAGAATAAACAACAACTAGTAATTATTATGTACAGCGTTATACCTAATTTCATACTAAAATAACCTAATATTTACAGACACTATACATAATAAACCCAAAACATTTGTAATTGGTACGGCTACCGTCAATTATTTTGTTTGCGGAGAAAAGTGTCACAGGTCCGTTTAGCACAGCGTCTCGTCCCGCACTGATTTATTGGGCGCCGGAGGGGTGGCTACGCGATTTGCGAGTAGCGATTACGTAAAAAAATCCATATAAATAAATAAGAAAGTTATTGGCAAAAATAAGCCAAAGGTCCCTTCGGCATTACTAAATATAATATATTGGTGGCAATTAAAAGATCCTGTGATTGATAGTTTATGAGAAAAATGGTAGTAAGTTACAAAAACAGAGGCCACTTTGCATATTTATTTATGATATTACAATAATATTTTTAATTTTTTTGAAGCCAAGAGGACATGCTCTATATTGTGTAGATTAATATATATTATTTTGAAAAAAAAACTTGCATGGGTTACGAAAAAAAAAGGTTCTAATGTATCCTATATGAAGCCCAATTCACGTATATCTACGCCTTAAAGCTTTCCCGAGGGATAACTTCCGTCCTTAACGCGAGGGAAGCCGCGTGCAAAAGCTAGTGGCTGATAAAATTGGTACAATTAAATGGAACAGGAAAACATACATCAGATTCATAAAAATGTCTACACATCAAGATTTGTACTGGTTCCGTATAACGGTGATAGCAAAGAACAGTTTCGATAGACAGGTGCCAGTATACTTGTCAAAACAGTCTCCATAGACAACCAATTGTAAGTTGCATAGCTCAGCTACTAAATTACTTTTTAATAATCTTTTCTTGTTTTTATTATCATAGCGGTCTGTCAGCCTGCCAATAAACAAAACGGACTACGTATGTTAAACGTTCGAGAGGTTTGATTTTTTATATCGAAACCACTTGAGGTATTTTAAAGGCTGTCTGGCATGTGGGCGAATGTTGTAATACATATAAATAGGATAGTACATGGAGGGCTTTGCGTATTGTTGCCATGCAATTTTTCGCTTCGCTGGTGGAAAATATCGATCAGTGTGAGTTCAACAAACTTGCGAATAGTTAGCATCAATGAATCAGAATCGATGTGTCGGTACACTGTCGAGTTATTTAATTAGATTGTAATTTTTGATGGATGCATTCTGACTGTGATATGTGGATGCTTCCTGAAGGCCATTTACAAAACTATGAAGCTAAACTTTCAGCTTTAAACCTTGCTGACCTTTCTCCAACTCTAAAAGTCAGTAAGTTTAACATTTTTGAATTAGTTGGTTCTTCTATGAAAGTTCTCTTTCCGAGTTGATGATAAATGTGCATAAAATATTATGATAAATGAGTTGGCCCACAAAATGGCCACGCCAATTGCGACACCAGTGAAGTTTTTAAGGTACTGTGGTATCCACGAAACTAAAAAAAAAAAAAACAAGTTATCCTCTGCACATTACCAAAATGACCATGCCTCGAATGAATGAATATGACGTCATATACGTTGCTTACGTCTCGGTGTCACCAGTCACTGGCCGGCTTCCTGCACAACTTCCGCACCCAACGCGCAGGCGTCGCGCGTCGCCGCCATTGTTGCCATAGACGCGGGCGCACTGACTAATCGATTGTACGTGATAACTGCACGCTATGGCGGATTTTACAACTTGTCTACGCTGAGGATTGAATTGCGAGCATTGATTATATTTCTCTCTTGGGTCGGTCCCTCATATCTGAGAATCGTGGTCAGCCTGAGGGTTGCATCGGGAGCGGATGATCTGCTTCCATCGGTTTCTGTCCATCGCGTCTCTTACGACCGTGTAGAATTTGGAGGACGACGACTTTTTGCCTTGATCGGTCCATCTTGTTGGTGAGCGACCGCGCGATCTCTTGATTAGTAGATTATATTAATGAATAACTATTACCCGCGGCTTCGCTTGCATGGCGGTCAAGTTTTTTTTTTTTTATTTATACTTCTCGTACTTTGGTGGCTTATGTAAGGCAGACTTAACGACACAAGGCATTCTCTACCAGTCATTCTTTGGGTCAAATAGGACAGCCAAAGATTGGAATTATCCCACAGGAAACCTTAATATGTACCCTGTTTCGTTTGCGTTTCATTGAAATCCTTTTAGTCGCTAATTTGCGAAAAGGTAACAGACAGGGTTGTTGCAAACGCTGAAAAGGTAACAGACAGGGTTGTTCACAACGCTAAGATGATGACATAGTGGAGACGGATGGTGCTTTGTGGGCTAGAGGCACAAGAGACCGTGACAAATGGAGGAGCCTGGGGGAGAGGCCTATGCGTCAAAGGACGCGCTGATAAACGAAGACGCCGAAAGCCGAAGTGCAATAGTTATGTTTTGTTTATTTTATATTATACTGTAATTCGTTTTAGTTTTCAGTCAATAAAGGCTTTTTATATTTTATAACAGACAGGGTTATCAGTAACCCTGTCTGTTACCATTTTAATAATATTGCAATTGATGGAGACTAATTGTGTCGAAAGTTGTATGTGTCGCTAATTTAAACAGAAATTAATTAGCCTAAACAAAATAAGATAAAACGACATTTAGTAAGAAAATTTTAAATCAATAAATAGAAACTTTGAATAGAAATTCGAATCCTGATTCAGTGGTTTAGATTGACAAGAAAATACCCTGGATAAACCCTTTTAGGCATTTTATAGAATCAGCCACTAATTTCATTTACCATCAATAAATAACGATAGAAAGCGCCCAAGCAGCCGTGAGTTAGAATGATAATAATAAAGAATAAATAAACGGTCAATTAGCTAAGTAATACCAGTAATAGGCGTCTACCCTTATATGGATGGCGTATTTCCTCTATATCGGTGGCTATACTCGGGGGACTGCATTCATCCGTGATTGGTCCATTCAGTTGCGCCGGCGCTTCGATATGTGATTCATTGATAATGGTAGGATGCTTTATAGTAAAGTTTAGAGGTCGCAAGCGCGAATTTTGAGCGTGGTCGAGCAAATAAGTGTTATTGGGTTTTTCATCATTCTCAACAACAGCCGCGGAATATGGACTTGTGTCCGGTTGTTGGCAATGGGCTCGCTACAAGGTAATTAACATAACTGGCTAAACCTAATTAGCTACACCTCTGCCTAAACCTTCAAGGATTACAGGCGTGATGTTGTGTAGTTTGTGTGTGAGATATAGTCGTTTCTCCTTTCTTTCCTTTCCTGCACAACCACCTGCTTCTTCCAAGAATTAAAACGAAGCCAATGATAGAGCTGGGCTATGCACCAGTCGGATAATTTTGAGTGAAATCAAATTATAAATAAGTAGAAGTAGTTTGTATACAAAATAAAAAACTTGAGAGGTGTCAAGGGACACCCGGATGGAACGAAGTTCCTTTCACGTACATAATATCAATACATTTTAGATTTAAGTTAGTGTGCGAAAAATAAATTTTTTAATTTAAGGAAGATTAATCCTTAATTCGAAGCAATACGTCTTACTTAACTGCACAACCGAATTTGTACTTTGTAGTTCGGTCACTCAAAATAATAATCATATCTATCCTTACTCACATACACACCCCAATTGTACGTAATTTAAGGAAATTTCAACTTTATTTTAAAGAAATAAAGCTTACAATAGCTTACTATAGCAAAAAGTGTCGTGACAACTTTTCGTAAGATTTTTTTCCGTCTAGCCCCCTTTCACAACGCGCGATAAGGAACTTCGTTCCAAAAATTGAAACACTGACTTATAAGGTAAATGGTGTTCATTGATCAATAGTGACGCATGAGATGCTGTCTCTAACGGCACTCTGAATTAAAAATAACATTATGAATAGGACTCTTTTTTCCCTATATAGGTGTGGAAGACGTTTTGTATTATTACCTTTAAAAAAAATAGTGCGTGGAGTCCCTCCGCGCGGAAGAAGTGAAACTTCGTAATACTACTGTGGAGTGAATATATTGAGCTTCTAAATATTATTTTGTTGTTTTCTTGTTGTATTAATTTTATTCCATAATTATTTCATAAGTTTATCGAGGTTATTCTACTCATGGAAATTGAGCGAAGGCTGCCTCCGTATTCACAAACGCTCGGATTCGATTTCGATTCGGAAAGTCATATGTCTATCTCGCTCGCTTTCGTAATGCCAAAACCAGATAGACATAATATACGACTTATCGAATCGAAATCGAATCCGAGCGTTTGTGAATAGGGGGCCTGGTCCCACCGAAGAGTCGAATGCATGACTGTTTGCACGCCATCTTGCGTACCTAGTAGAACTACGTAGTCACAAATCTTGTAATACTGCCATCTCTTAGTGAGTTTTAGAAAATATTCCCCCTCTATGATAGCGTTTAACTTTGTTGGAAGTCGCATAAGAAGTTTCACTTAAAAAAAAAAAAAACGTTTGTAGCCTATTTCTTTAAGAAAGTCATTGAATACGCAAAAAACACAGTAAAATTAAACCACACATTCCCAAAGATAGTATTCTCATTTTATTAGAAAACCATGGTCGTTGGAATTCCATCAGGTAAAGTAACAGTAATCGATAAGCTTGCGCATTCATACTAAGGGACATTTGCGATTACTAACAAATTCTGCAAAGAGACATTTTAATCATATTCTCAGAAAATTTAAGCTAATCGCATATTTCCAGAATCCTTTGATATCATCATCATCATCATTAGCCTATAATGTTCCCACTGCTGGGACACAGGCCTCCTCTCCTATGAGAGGGAGTGGGCTGTAATCCACCACGCGGGCCCAGTGCGGGTTGGTAGATGTCACATGTCTTCGAATTTTTAGTTCTAGGACATGCCGGTTTCCTCACGATGTTTTCCTTCACCGTTTTTGAGAGCAGCGATGATGAAATAAATTACACAAAGTAATGCGCCTGCCTGGGTTCGAACCCACGGCTTACTGCTCGTAAGTCGGGGCTGCCACCCCTGGGCCACCACGCTCTCATAATATGTCTCACAATATATCTCATAATATCTCCTTTGATATAAACACGTTTAATGGAAATATGAATCAGGTACCGGATAAGATAACCTGTCCTACAATATAACGCAGTGAATCAACAGAAACACCTTTATAAAAAAACAAATTGTAAATTCTAAATGCACCGATACACATTTTGAATCAAAAACTTCACAATACATATCGGGTTAGTTATGAATGGTTGACTCTTCCGTCTCAAGAAAAACTTCAATGTATGGTTTGTGGTGTAACAGACATAGATAATGACTCGAATCATAGAGCAGCGTGCAGGTGATTGTGGAATGAGTCAGACACCTATTGACATTCTGCACGAGTGCAAGGCTTACTGCTGTGTTTCATTTGCCTGCGAACGGCTTGAGGAAAAATATCTTTTAGGTTTTTGAATGGATTTACGTATGAAGACGAATAAACCATTATTGTTGTTGAATTTCGGTTTGCTGTGACGTATATTCTTACGCAAACATTTAAATCTATCGTTAACCATCGAATTTGTCATTCACGAATAAAGGAGGTAAAGTTTCTCCAATAAATAAACTTTTAAACGTACCATCAAAGGTGACACCAGCCGTATAAGGCTGGCTACAATGCAACGATCTCCGTACGGTGAAACTTCGTGAGTTCGTGCAGCAAGAAGGCGGAGTACCGTTGCTTTTAACATTTGAACCTACATCCGATCACAACCTCTTTTTCAACATTCATTTATGGTGCATGTAATTATATAAACCCTATTCCTTAGGCAGTATGGCTGGTGTTCGAATGGCTTAGCTTAGCAGCTGTAAGTATCTTTGCGCTTAAAACTCTAAATAAAGACTTGACGGTTTAATAAGCTAATGAACGCTTAACGGTACAGTATTGTATGTTTAATTAATTCTTGAGATGACAGATGTTGCGTCTCATCCCACTCGAAGGGTCAATGATTGGGAAACCTATTCGATGTAGCGGGAAATTATCGTGACGACAGCAAAACGTGAAGGTCTAATGGTTGGGTAGGTATACCTACCTATATAATATATAGCAAACATAAGGCATTAAGATCATAAGATCTTACCTACCAATGTAATAATACATTGGTACGGGACGCAAATAAAGATATGAATATGTAGGTATATCTTAACCTAAACTCAAATACACGGGAAGATGTGAATTATTATAAATCATCTGGTTAACATAACAAAATATTCACAGAAATAATTCAATACACTGTACTGAATGAAACAAAGTAAAAACAGTTACCTACTGTCAGTTTCAATCTTAGGTAAGCATTTAAAATAAACATTTCTATGGAATCGAATGCACGCGAAAGTGAAAACCGATTCTCGTATGCAATGCGATTGAATTATGCAATGAGTAGGAAATGGAGCACGCCGTGTGATCTCGATACTGCCTAGCGGAACGGTAGGCGCGGTTGTCATTGAGAATACTGCACATATTGTACTGAAGCCATGTATGGCAAAATTAAGAAATACAGTCCCCGACAGTCACCAAAAAGAGCAGAAAATCGAACCGTTCCTAGCAGAACACCTCTACTGATAGTAGGTTACGCAAAACTTTCAAGGAACTTCAGGAATCATCAAACCAAAAGCCTCATCAAAAAATATCGCTTCTGAGCATCAAAGCAACAATCCATTCCTTTCATCAAATCTATTTTTACCCTCACCAAACATGCAAATCAAGCTATCTTTACGTCGAAAAATTAACCAACAACCAAGCAACATCATGGCGGCACAGCACCCACGTTTCGCAAACAAAACACGATGCATAGCAACGGTCATAAATATTCATGCTGATACTGGCACGGGTCGTTGTCAGCAATGAGTTACGATAACATACCTGGTCCGACCTTCGTCAGGAGCAGACGACTAAATGTAAATATACGCTGACAAGGCACTTGAAAAGAATTGGATTTCAATATGGGAGTTGAATCACTGTGTGTATCCTCTCTTCTAGTAAGCTTTTGTGAACATAAATGCGGCAAACGACAGAGCTGTCCCCTCTGGTACCGGTCAGCCTAAATGTAAGTAATCGACATTAAAATGCCTTCAACGGTTTAAATACACCGTGTAAATCACCTCATCACGAAGCCGTCAACCAAGCATTCTGTACATGAAACTAAGTAACTTTACGCAAAAATTATTGCTGGGAAACGACTTTTTTTTGGGGGATGTAAAATCATGTTTTGTGGTAGAACTCAATGTAACGCACTCAAAACATTGTGCTGATGGACGGATTGAATAGTACGAGGGTCGTGGAAGTGTTTAAAGTAAAAATATAACATTAAAAACTTGTATTTAAAAAAATACTTGTCAAAAAGTTGGAACTTTGACCCCTAATATCTCCGTAACTAGAAGGTTCCCAGGTATGGTGTAGAACAAAAAAATGATCGCAATGACAGGGAGAACCAGTGCCTTTCGGCTTCGATAAGAGCTGTTTTACACCCTTTATAATCAAACAATAAAGAAGGTAATCAAAGAAGAAACCAACAAAAGTTACATACCCCAATGACTCAATAAACAAAAGGCAAGAAAAGAAAAAGTTTTAATAAAGAGCTAGGAGTTTTGAGCCTGCTCCAACTTTATTCGAGATAGATTTCTTATTTAGGACTTAAAACTTCTTAGCAGTTCCACGAAGTTACATTCCAGACGTACAAAGCAGCCAAACCTCTTAAAAGAAAAGACAGAAATAAAGTTAAAAACAATTTAGCTTATCTTAGAGAAGAAAAATGTGCCTTTTTTCTAATGTTGAAGAGGTTGAGGTTAAGGGTTACTCTCGCGAACCCTTTTCTTGATACACCGCCGCGCCGGGAAACCTAAGCAAATACTCTAGCAGATTGTCCGAAGGAAATAAAAGATTAAGGAGCTTGGGAACAACGACCCTATGCAAGAAGATGAATGAAAAACCCTGAGTAACGTGTACTTGAGAAGTTATTAGTTATTACACAGAAGAGTGGAACTGCTACACTAAATACGATTTAAGAAGTCTCATCAAGGTGTAAAATATGGCACGATAGACCAAATTCTCCTGCTGTCCCTGAAACTAGCACGTGTCTGTTCCACACCATTTTTGTTACACCTCCAATATTGATAGTGAATAATATTTACGTACTTGTGTGTGCTAGCAATGTAATGTGCTGTCAAATATATCACTATGTAGCGCACAAGATTGGAACAGACGTGAAGCAAACCAGTTTGCACGTACACAATTTACGCTAGACAAACTTTGATTTATTAGACTGGATGCTCGAGGGTGCAATGTCTTCAAGGGGTGTGAAATACGTAAAATGTTTACCAGAGAGTGTACAAAGAAGATAAATAAAATAAGATTTGAAGAAGAGAATTTCAAAGAACACTTCAAGGTACATTTTCTTTGCCAACAAAGTTATGGAGTGTTACTCTCTACAAATTGTGAAAACTTAGAACATCTTAATACAGATTTCAAAGTATCCTTTGAGGGTAATGTTACTCCTGTAGGAGCTGTTTATCATTTCAGTCCTTTACATAATAAATACTTAACATTTATTATGGACTTAATGATTTGAGAATTTTAATCACACTAGTTATGGGTGTGCCGCCGTTTCCTCTCGCGATTATGTTTAAATTATTTCAAGATGTCCTTATTTGCTCAATAATTATTTGCATATTTAAGGGCCGAAGCGACCATGGTTTTGTTCAGCAAGAACGTTTATAAATAGCAAATTCAATTGTACCAAATAAAGGGCTCACTCAAGGAAATAATCTTCTTGAAAGAAATACTTTGTCATCATAAATGGGCCCTTAAATGACCTCTTTACGGTCCCTTTAGCTTAACGGCTTACGTGAACAGATAAACGGTTAATATTCCACACATGTAATTAAATTTTCCCTTATCTACGCGTTTATTGTTCCCTTAAGGAACTTTTCATTAACAAAGTAAGTTTCTAAGTGATGAGCGTCAGTAGTTTAAGTTTGGTTGGCATAATTGCTGCGTGTAAATTCTTATCGAGAGCCTTAGCTGGGTCCAAAACTAAGATATCCATTTATTATCCACAGAACTCTCTGCACACGTTTCTCATCTCCGATGATGGTAGGATACGTAAGAGGATTTTAGTTAAAACGTGTCAATTGTTCAGGTAATATCAAGTTGGCTAGACAATTGGAGACTATGTCGTTCAGAACAACGTTGCAGAAAAGAGGAATGATGACGGTGATGAACATTCCAGTAATAACATATTAACTAATAATCGTACGTATCCATGCAACCTCGGTCTTCTTCAAGAAGGGCGCGTAATCGACGATACTATATCCGATTACGTTATCAACGAAACGATAAGAGTACACCGAAGAAATCAATAATTTTAGAAGTAGGTACACATGTAGTGCCGTATTACTTGTTCTAAGTAAATGAGTCATGGATGTTGTAAACGTTAATGTTTTGTCAAGGATTCTGTAGTAATAACTTGATGTAATATAAATTGAATATTAAATGTAGGCACTTGGAAATGTGGTGAAGACGTACACAGTTTTGTCTTGAAAAGACATGCACAATTTAAACGAGCAATTGTTATACCGGACGATCAAAGTGTCAATGAAACAGGCGGATTGAAAATTATAGTCAAGAGAAGTATCTTAACGAACAACGAAAGAAACAAAACACTAAAAACCGAACTAAAATACACAAGTCCCAAATGATATATAGCTTTGTAAACAAATAATAACACAGTAAAGGTAACACGCGATTCTCCAATAAGGAATCGATGCAGGGACGAAGACAATAATGGCGTAATAAAAAGACGCACGAAAATCATTCATTATGCCAAGTTACATCACAAATAAAACTTTAATGGTGGAGGAGGTGTACTCTCGTATTAGCTAATAGGAGAACCATAAAATAATCGTAAATGTAAAGAATTTGACCAAATGGAACAAAAGTACGAAGCTTTCGATTCGGAGGATTGAAAGCGAATGTTTGAAATGTATAGGGAGAGTGGTCTGTTTATTTTGAAGGAGTGTATATGTTGTTAACTGGGGTTTATTTGGGTACTTTTATTACCAGGACAAGGAATAAAAACTAAGAATTACCACGTGCAAGTGTGGTTTTGTTATGACTCGTCAGTGTATAATTAAACGAGCAAATATAACCCCTAAACCTTCGTCAATAGGTTAAAACGATGAAGATTACAATTTTGGAATTAATTCATCAGTGTTCCGAAGCCAGTCAAGACTTGAAAACTTAGGAAAAAACAATCAAGAGAAAGAGAACTTTTTGCAAGCTGTAATTAAAATTAATATCAAACACGGTTAGGTGCAAAAACCGAACACTTTCCTTATTTTTAACTGCATGCAAGACCACTATTAATCTTTACACATAAATATTTCCACGCTAACCAGTGGTGGTGGAAAACAGCAAACATGAAAACATGGAGAGGAGGAGTTAGAGAGGACGAAAACGAAGACCATACACAAAGTAGTAATTCTGAAGCAAAAGATGAAAAGAGATGCGGTAGACCTCGCAGGAGATGGCGGGGCAAGCTGAATAGAACCAACGACCAGTGGTCCACAATGGCCCTGGATCGAAGGATTTAGAAGTCAACAGGTAAAATACTAGTTGCGGGATGCACTTCGTACAGGTCACGATACGAAAAAGCCCTGGGTTCACAGACAAAATTCATAAATCTCAAAAATAAGAAACAATTTCTCTCAAAGACAAATGTTTTGTTTCCTTCAAAATCTAGTCTTGTCTGGCTTCCAGACAAAAGTGCATACTAAACCCACACCTACCCGCTTATGTTGATAGTCTAGCTTTCCAGACACTATCTACGTGAGCTTTTACTGCCCATGCCTCCTAAAGTAATGTATTGTCTGTGCAAAAACTAGACTGGCCGTCTGCAAGCAAATTGCTATAGCACGGTTCATTTCCTGGACTCAATTTACGAGTTAAACGAGAAAATAGCATATAGTTTTCATTTCTGCTCATCCAACATTTTCAACATAAGTACGTCGATTGATTAGCGAAGAAACTGCAAACCCATAATTTAAAAAAATAAGGAATTTAATAGAGAAACATAAACCAATCCCTAATGGGCACAGTACAAACCCTTTAGGGTCAGTTCACACCGAGATGCGACGCGACGTGACGCTACGCGCACACTTTTAAAGAGCGATTCAAAATATAACTTTATTTTCTACACGAAAAGATACACATTTCGTTGTGAGAATTCAGAATACGTTGCGCCATGCAGCGCTGCGCCGCGCGACGCCTCGCGGCATAGAGCGACGCAGCGCGGCGGCGTCGCGAAGCGTCGAGCTGCGTCGAGCGGCCTCGTGAGGTAGATTTCAGTAGAAATCAGAATACGTTGCGCCATGCAGCGCTGCGCCTCGCGGCGTAGAGCGACGCAACGCGAAATCACTGGCCTCTTCAAGTATCGTCGCGTCGCGTCGCGTCTCGGTGTGAACTGACCCTTAGGCACACCTCCGAAATTCTTTTTTTTTTAATTCTTTTGCACCAACAGCTTTTTTTTTCGTTTTAAGGTAGCCAGTTCGACACTAGCTTGCAATATACTGTAAGGTGGGGTCAAACAAAGTGTAATTAGCAAGTGAATCGATACTGAGAGCGTCGAACCTAGCGTAGGGCTTCCAAAGCCCTTGTCAGGTGAGTTCTGATATCCAGTCAACCGTTAAGGCTTCCTTGCAACCGATTGTGCGATTTGTGCAAGGCACAACAAGATTTTCTTATCTTATTTTGCATTTCTTTCAGTAATGTTTAATTTTTTTATTTTTAGGTGTGCTGATCATTTCTTTTACTTGTGCTTCTTTATTTAGACGACAGATAATTGTTATTTCATCGCATCGCGTTTCCGACCCCAAATAAAGGAGTCAGGAGCATAATTATGACTTGTGCTTCTTTACTTAAACGTCTGATTATTGATTTCTCTTTAATTTTTTCGTAGCGCAATAGTTAAGGAATTAATTGAAGAGACCAAAGCAATCGAGTATTATATAGAAAAGATACTCCTATACTACAAGATGTAAGAATGCCAAGTGAAATTCGTGCGTACACTCGTATAGGTTTAAGGATGAGCATGTCATTGTTAGGCTATAAATAAAGGTTCGACCTTCGCCGAGGTGATCGTCCGGTCACAAAGGCCTAGCTGGTATATTCTAACCTATCTTTTATTAAAAACATTCATACAAAAAAGAAAATGGACAATATAGTCTCGTTTTTGTTACGATATTAATGGAAAAAGTAGCGGATGATTATTTTTTTGGTATAGCTGATGACTATGTGATTGAATTCGTTAGAATTGATATTGGCTTTTTTTTTGTTTAAGTTATGTACTTACAATATTTCACGCTGTGGTACGGATTCGTTTTTTACTTTGAATATTCTTATAAAAGGTTCAGTACTGTTGAATTTAAATGGAATGGAGTAATGACTACACGCACATTTACCATTACAAACTTTTGTGTATTCCTACCATTTGTAACAACGCACCCACATTCTTGTTTAATTACTAATTACTTAAATTCATTAACAAACACGACATAATGCGTTAATTTGGGTTTCATTTTTAAAGAGAAATTGTCAGTCATAGACATAATTTAAGAAATTTTAAATCTTGGCACTCACAGTGCGGTTATTTGGTGTCTATAAGCCCAACAGTTTTAAGTCTGGAACGTGTCCATGCATAGATCAGTCGCGTTACTATAAAAAATATTGCCGCACCATTCATCTGCACTTGATTTTATAACAAAAGGCACAGAAAATTCCTTTGTTGAAGCAAGATACAGACAGACAGTCTAGTTATCTATACACTTCAAGGACCAGTGAAAAGTAAAAACGAAAATCAAAGAAATAAAAAAACCCGTGACATAAGAAGAGGTGGTAAATAGTGTTTGGTCAAAATAACATATCAAAATAGATTTCAAAAACAAAATTTAAAAAATCATTCATCTCAAAAACATCAACCTCATCATAAGCATACGCCATAAAAAGCAGCAATCAAGAGAAAATGGAGAGAGGCAATACGAGAAACGCTGGTACCATTAATACACGAGCACAATGCGAAAACCTCGGCATTGTGGGATCATCTCACAGTAATTGTCATCGCTTACTTAATGCTCCGTGCAACGCCCTGAATGAGGCTCAAAAGCGCCTTTTATTGTGGCTATTATACTTATTTCTTCGTTGCTTCGTATGTAAATAGCAAGATTGTGATACTTTGGGTCTTAAACGCTAATTTTCGTATCTTCCCCAGGAATTGTTGTTGACATTTTATGAAACTAAACCTCTTTACTGTTACAGTCTATACAATTTTGTTAAGTCTGTTATCACTGTCGGAATTCGACCGGTTCAAAAATGTATGACCACATGGACAGCATTCCGCATGGCAGAACCCCGGACCTCAGCAACGCGATTAAAACAAAAATCTAATGAATGCGGAACGGTGCGGTGCAAATAACGCTCCCGAAGTCAACACTAAACAATATGCCATTAGACCTATTACCTACGATAATTTGACAGCTGTCATATTTGACAGTTGCTATATTTTAGTACATTATTTTAGCGCTTATTATGCGAATATTTAAGCACCTGTTACTATTTAAAAATTCAGTAATAAAACCATGTATGAATAAATCGTAATTGAAATTGATTCAGAAAAGGATTTGGACTATGGAATTTACATAATGTGTTTTATTCAAATAACGTACACAGTTACGTCGGTTTTCGGATAGAATCTTGTCTCTACTAATTTACATTGTTTTTTAAATGCAAAACATAATAATGGCCTACCTCTCTACAAGTTTTTGAGTGAAAAAAATTACGCAGACTGAAATTAAAGCATTATTTGTACATGTCTTCATTTTGCACTTTATCAGATGAAAAATGGTTTTTAAATATGTTATATTATGATAAGAATTCGCGATTAAAATATAATGATGTCGATGGCGGTCGGTGAGGGCCGGTGAATGAACCTAAACCCTGGCTTATCGTGCATCGGCTGGGTCTCGGAAACGTTCCTCAATGCAAATATGTACAGGGATGTGTAATCTCTCAGAATACACATATTTACACGTGGAGGATTATTGTTGAGCAGTTTATGTGAATATTCTTATTATTTGTGAAACAAGAACGGATATTTTTCGAGTTTTTTTTTAATATTCTGGGCAAAATTGATGATTACTTGAGAATCCGATCAGAAATAGTTAAAGCCAAATCTAGAACACGATCCCATGCAAAATCGCATACAATTTACAACACAGTATTTTTTATTCATTTGCAAAACCAATAGACCAAAGGCATTAACATTTTACAATAAAAACATCAACCAGATTGAATGATGAGTACACATCATTAAAATGACTCGTGACTAAAGTAGCGGAATATCTTGCAAGCGGGAAGCCAATCAAGAAATAGAACGACAGCCCAAAATGGGAAATGCCACCCTCGGGAATTGGATGGGTCGTAGGAATTTGTCTCCAAATGTGTGTTATAATAGTTAGCCTGAATTGGTGATGTGTGTAGCAAGTAGGAAACCGTGGGAGGCAAGCAGTTCAGGCAATGACGCGGCTTAATAGAGGTTAAGATGTGTGGCCCCAAGTAACGAGCATCGCGCCTTGTTGGACCAACTATGTCCATACACACATACAGTCAAATTGGATGACTTGCTTTGTCATCACGTGAACGTTCAATGGAATGCTGAGGAGAAAAGTGATTGAAATGAGTTCCATCATGATACACTAATATTAAGTTTGCCTCCGGGATCAAAAGCTGCTATTAAAAATGAAATGAAAACAGTTTGATACTTTGATATCACATCTACAATGCATGTGAAAGCATTTGAAGATCAAAACATGGAATAAAGATATGATACTATTCATACCGGAGATAGTTTATAAAATAACGTGTGTAATGACGTGGGCCTGTTACTCAATCGAGAGCGATCCTACTGAGCATGTGGCCCGCTCCGTAGTTTTTATATCATCAAATTAAAATACCAAAAGCTATAATCAAATGGTGGTCGGCGTCTGGTCAGCATCACAAGTCTACATAAAATGATACTAATCTATACAATAGCTTACGCGGCATATTTTTAAATATTTATTTGTGGCTTTTGGAAAGGTGAACTGATCATCGGCCGAAGCCAGCTTGGCAGCCGGTTGCTGAATGGATATTTTCATCAGACGATTGTTGACTGCTTGTTTAACTGACGATATTTGACTTGTGAACATACTCGAGCTTTGTTTTGTGTCAAATTATTTGAAGCTGGTAATAAATATATGGTTGTATCTACATCATTGATATATAAAAAACCTTTTTATATATCAATGATCTACTAATATTATAAAGCTGAAGAGTTTATTTGTTTGGCTGAACGCACTAATCTCGGGAAGTACAGGTTCGAATTGAAAAAAAAAAATTGTTGGATAGCCCCTTTATAGAGGACGGCTACAAGACATCACGCTACGACCAATAAAAGCGAAGCATCAATTAAAAATGTTTCAAAAAATGGGGTAATAGGGATGCAGACGAAGGTGCGCGGGTCATCTAGTAAAAACTAAAATTCTTTGAGTCAAGGTCCTTATTGATGCTTCGTCCGAAACAACAAAAAAAATATTGTACGAACACTTTATCAAAACATCTCGCGGGGCAACTCTTGCGCAAGTATTTAGTTAGTTGTGTGTAGAGTACATTCAGACAATACAAAAGAAGCAAGATGTGGCCGATCGGTTAACAACTGTGCTGGCACTTGGAATGTGGTTTCGTCAGGTCCACATAATTGAACATATTAGAATAGGATTTCTGGAGTGGGCTAGAGTACGAAGATTTTTATGTAAAGAATTTAACAGAAGATAATACGTATAATGTTTAATTTTGTGAAGATTATTAAGAGCTGTCTAATGATGAATAAGAGATTGATTAAAAATTTCAAGTTGATCAAGTATTTGATCCTGAAAAGTATTACATGTTTGGTTTTTGACAGGACAATAATTTCCGTAACCACTTTGAATGTGTCATTCATTGGAGGTAAAAAAATATTTGTTTTTGTATGACCGTTAAAAAGTAAATATACGGCTAAACACACGTGCGATTTTCCTAATACTTCAAGCATAGAACTTGAGTTCTATGAAATAATACAGAAATTTAATACTACCTACAAATTTCAAAGACCGCTTTTTTTAAACAAAAAACCAAAACAGAATCCAGTAAACAGGTAGATCTGCCAGGCATTAATTTAAACACTAAGATTAGCGAGAGCTTGGAGATCAGCGAAGTAAAAATAAAAGGAACCAAGGTACTGATCGCAGTTTACCAAAACGGGTTTACCTGAGCAACCTGTGTTATTTCGGTTTCGCCTAAGGTTGCCTCAGGTTTTCCAAGAAAGGGGGGCGTGAATATTGCCTGACCTGAATACAACGGCCTGTTTAAGTCAAAAGCTTTTTGTATCTCAGAGCGATGCTTATGGAAATAATATTTGATGAAGAATAACGGCAGGTGTGTTTTGATAAGCTATACGAGATTATAGAGGTTTGGTCTAATTTCGATGCGTAAAAAGTTAGTTTTTTTTAAAAACTGAATTAGCAATTTAGGCATAGGCTGATTTAGCATGGCCTGGGTTAAGAAATAGGATAGGGTTTACCCTAGAAGGATATTCACGTTAGATAATTTCCGACCTCTAAGCGGACGAGGCCGTGGTCACTCGCTAGTATGCTAAAATTTAGAAAAGAATTATTTTAATGTGTAAGTAATGTGACCACGATACATCGATAGCGGTCTTAGTACAAGAGTAAGAACCGACTTTGCACGGTTAAACATGCAAGACGAAGTGCAATAACATACATTATGCATGCCGGTGATGTCTGTGAAAATTTCAAGTAAAAAACCCGCCATTTGAATAAATAGGTCCATACTATTATGATGCAGAGTTTACCTATGAGTAAACTGTGAGTTATGTCTAGGTTTACCTTTACCTAAATTTAAACAACTGCTATATTACCTAATAATTTATATTATACTCAGATTCTATGATTTATTATTAGTATTCTTGAATTTTATGTTGTTGTCACGATGCTGCGTATACCTATGATAGGAGTAACTACATGCCAGCGATTTTATTTTTGTTTTCTGAAATAAATAGTATGTATTGCTGTTGGTGTACCTACTAATAAATACTAATATAGACCCGTGGCTACACCCGCGTGGAAGTCAGAAATTATCCCACGGGAGCGTGGTATCGGCATAAAAAGAATCCCATGTATTAATTCAGTTAAAAACTATCTGTCTCTGTCTGCCAAATTTCATCCAAATCTGTTAAGTCCTTTGCATGCTTGAGTAGCAAACACATAAACTTTCACATTTAAAAAATAATACGAGGATTCAAAGATAGCCCACTGTGCCGACCCTGCATGGAGGAAGACGAGACAGCTGCTCACGTACTTCTACACTACCCAGAGGTTGTATCATACAGGGCAAAGTACTTCGGTAACCCAGGTACTCTCCGCGAGATCAGCAATACCATGGAGCTGCTGGCCTTTCTCGGGGAACTAATGTAGATCGCTTAATGTTCCCACCCGTACGCAAAATACGCGCTTTAGACGTGGAGTTACGGAAACCAGCCCGTTATACAATACAATCGATAATTTAATTGCCTATTTATAAATTTTAAGAGTCTAGTCATAAAATTAAAAGCAGCTTTTCTCTTGTCTACTACAAGCTAGTTATAAAATTAGCATAGTAGGTAACACCGCCCTTGTTCCCATCGAAGGCGCGGCATCTAGGACGGGTTTGTCAGTAACCGTCTACCGTGTGTGCAGTCTGACGCCCGCTTTATGCAAACAGTTTCTTTAACATGCAAAGTGGTGGCTAGGTTAAGCATAATGTGGGTTTAAAGTTAGAATGAGGTTTATGACACAATGTATGCTAAAACGAGAGAGAAAATGACTAAAAAGTTGCTTAGTTTTGTATTAGGGGTCTTTGTGTAACGAACTCTTTTTTAAGATGTTTCTAAATTTTCAATTCACCAAGTAGAGCAAGAAATAAAGGACACTTGAGTGGGTAGATGGTCGTCTGTTTTGGTATGGACATGTGATAAAGATGGATAGAACACATGTGACTAAAAGAGTGATAAATATAAATGTTGATGTCAAAGTCAAAGTCAAAGCATTTATTTCAATTAGACCAATACAGGCACTTTTGAAAGTAAAAAAAAAAAACTAAATAAAACGCGAAGCTACAGTCCCAGCCACAAGGCATAATGACTTATGAAAGTACTGTAGTTGCCCATTCCGTAGCGTAGATCTCTATGGAGAAGAACGGGCAAGAAACTCCATGGACACTCTTTTAAATCAAAATATGTTATAAAATCTCGGTTACATCATTCATGTTAAGATATACAAATATGTGAGAACAATTTAGAAATACGGGCAAGTTAAGAGCGTTCAGAGTAAAAGATTAAATCAGTAATTAAAAATAAAGTAATTAAAATAAACCGTGGCAGCTAAGAGATGACCAGTCACGGAGAGATGAGATGAGATGGATGGAGATGGAGCGGAAGACCAAAGAAAAGATGGATGGATTGTGTGGAAAATGAATGAAAGAAAAAGGAGTAAATGATAGCTTTCGGAATGACAGGGGGACCCCAAGTAAAATGGGACAAGAGCAGGAAGATGATGAAGTGGAAAGATGGTAGATAGGCCTTTGGCATGCAATAGGACACTTAAGGCAAAACATGCTTAACTAAGTTAATCCAAATTGATTTATGTTTTTATAATAAATATAGGCACGTAAATCACAAGGAAAACCAAAAGGTACGAAACCAAGGGGAAGTCCGATGACAAATGACAATATTATAAATTCCTTTTTCGATGACGCTATCGAATGGCATGAAGAAATACGTAATGACAAGATCGTATCGTTTCGCAATGATGCTCTTAATAGCTGCTATTAAAAATATAATAGACTCTAATTGGGGACATCGAAATAACTGTAACAAAGCTTATTATCCCCGATGGAATTTCACCAGTTAAATTTAAGACCTATGTAATGGAAGGCTAGTCTACTGCCATCAACCGAGCACAAATCCAAACCACAACTCTATATCTCAAATAATATCTAAGCCCCATCAAGTGCGCTTCCAAGAAGACGATGATGTAAGGTACGAATAGAAAAACGAGAAAAGTACTAGTCTATATCATAAACCTGTTGATTATATAATCGTTTATTACAGAGCTGCGACAGCCACAGGGCATGACAAACCAGTTCCCACAGTGAGTCAATATCAGCACTACAAATCAACGGTCTCAATCTATACGAGTACCATGTTGTCAACAAAAAATCTAAATTGTTACAAGTTACAACAATGAAAGACACGTTTGAAATAGAGGAAAAGATGGAGAGGAAAGTGGTAGCTTTAGCAAGTGTCAAATGAGGCTGTTTTCGAACCAATACCGAATGAACTAACTAAACTTACAGATCTAAACAAAACTAATAACCAAAGTAATACTCGTATAACAGAATTTAATATCTTGTTAAAACTATGTATGAACTCTTTGATGTATCAAACTTGAAATTAATTTTAGTCATATCTTTTAGCGTAACATAACATAATATGAAAGGATTAATCAACCATCTACTACAAATTACAGTATTTTGTAAATCTTTTGTTATCTTTATATCAGTTATGGCTATTGGTGTCGACGACGTCAAGTCAACAATTGGATTATACTCGTAGAACTAATCCATGTTACTACAAGGGATTACCCTGATTATAGACAACACAACAATGAAGATCCTTTATGAAAAGATGAGTATAATAATGAGGTCTACGAGTATTGTCCTTCAGCAATTAAATCTAGATGACATGAACAGAATTTGGGAAGTAGTGTCAATAATTTCGCCAGACCGCAAATCGTTTGCGGTTGGCTGCCAGTTTTTGGCAGCTGCACTTAATAAATACCCGAGACCGGAATTTCAGCAATTAATTAAAACCACAATTTTGGAGCTCATTTATTCGGTCTCAGTGTCTCACTGATGCTAAGCTGGCCACTTGCTGCAATGGAGTACATGATTGAGTTATAATTTATATGAAAGCTACTGTAGTGAATGTTAAAGAGTGGACAATTAGATATATTAGAGAGCTACTGCAGTAGACTACATGTCGGAGTTATAAAACATGATACGAAAATAAAAGGAATGGCTAATGGTGATGAGATAGTAAAGAGTGGATTAAAATTGAAAGAGACAGGTAGAAACTAACGAAATGGAAAAGCAGTCTACTATCTCTCTACTATCAAAACACAAAGAAAACTAGAAACAAAGCGACACACCAACTGAACTCTATAAACTCAACTGCATAACAAGTTGAAAGCCTTATCGTAAACTTGTCAGCATTATATTTAGTGAATGCAAGTCTACAACAGTTAGCATCCAAGTTTAAGTAAACTGGCGCAGGAACTGATAACAAACTTGGACACGATGTTGCGCAGAACTTGGGGAACGAAGAAATTCACTTAAAATTTCCTCCTGCCGAGATTGCGAGAAGTTCTGTTCGCCTTGTTACTTTGCCGATAAGAATGAGAATGTTTTCACGCGAATGGGATTTCATGTGACTTTATTTGCCGTAGCAGTTATGGTATACGGCAAATTAGGCTTTAGTAACAGTTAATAGCAGCGTGTTTAAATTGCATTTTCATTAAGTGAATTGCGTTATGGTGTTCTGAATTATATTGTGGTTTGATGGAGACTGAAAAGTTGGAAAGTATTGGCAGCAGTGTTACCAAAAGGCATATAAGTATGAATTTATAAGCTGTGATTGAAATTAGAAGTTATAGTTAGACAATTATTTTTATCACAGGTATAACTGGTATATTATAGCCACATCATACCAAAATAACACAGTCAATTTCCCGAACATTCATTCCACTACTTAAAAAGCCGATAAATATTTTGTATCAGTTATTGATAAAAATTAACGGTCAGGACAAACAGGGTGCGGCGTTTATTGCACCTCGATCCTGATATCGATAGCGACAACTAAGCACACCACAGCGGTAAGGACTTGGGCAAATAGTGGAGATATCGGAACTATTGAGTGGTTCCAAACGCTTATTATAGTTTAGTTTTAATCAATTGTGTGGAGTATATTAATAATCCAATAAGTTTAATAGTTTTGGCCTCGCTTTATGTTAACGTAGCGTAATACATTGATTTGATAGGTACTGCAGTAGGTACTAATGTTTTTCAATTGGACGTACGTGTAATAGTCTTAAGATGAAGTCTGACCAAAAAGCACGCAGAACGTTGTGTAGTAGAAGATCAACCGATGTCGCACCTCTAGATCAGGCTTACGAGTACGTCATCTGAGCGTAAGCAAGGATTAGGACTGCAGCAGGAATTTCACCCGGGTTAAAAGCTATTGGAATTACAAGGAGTCGAAAATGTCGCATTCTCGAATAGAACTCATCATCATGTGCCTAGCATTTTCCCAAATTTTGTTGGGGTCGGCTTCCAGTCTAACCGGATGCAGCTGAGTATCCAATCAAAATTCAGAGAACCAAACAATGAAACTACACAGATTTCTGAACAACAATATTACTCGTTTGGCGTAGCTGTTAATCGATACTGGTTCAAATTGGCCAGGTGTTCGGCCAACTAATCAAAAACTTGCCACTAACATTACCAGGCAATTAACTTTTTTACAACAATTAGTTAACAAAACTCGTTAAGTATATGACTCTATGCCTTAGAGGCCTCTATATGGAAACCACGCACAACTCTTGGCAAAGAAAACTAGGTGTCTATGTATGTGTATACATAAAAGATGCTTCGACGGTGACAGATTTTTATTCCTTTGATGATAAACAGTACCTTTGCAGTAAATTTTCCGCTCTGTCGGCCTCTTTATTATGAACATTCTGATATTGGTTCCATTAAAATTTGGAAAATCCTTTTTACCAGAATGGCTGCCGTTGAAGACCAGAAGTGAAAAGATGGACCTTTGTGATAAACTCTACAGACATAAATGCCCGACAAAATCTGGGTAAGATATCGATGTTCGTCATTGCAGAGAAAAGCTTAACAGAAAAGGCTGTGGACTCTGGAGGCCAGAATAACCAACACAACTAAAATGTTTGGCATTTAGAAAGCGTAGCTTCTAGACAAAACATACTACCAACAAGTGCTAATCTTCGGACTATAGCATTGACGACAAACTGATATCGGTTGCACGGTGTTATCTGCCGGCAATACGATAAAGCACGATAGCACACCCAGCACCTACTACACTGTTTGGTAATATACTATTACAGTAACAGAATTAAAAAAATGGAATTGTATTCGAAAGCAAAATACTTGGGGATTTCGACGCATTATTTAAACTGTATTGCTTGTTTTAATAAAATTTGTAGAAACGACGTGGCAGGCCCAGAAGGAAATGGCGGGATGAGTTGGACTCTTTTTCAAAGGATTGGCCTACAATAGCAATAGATCGCGAGAGGGAAAGGAGGCCTTTGCCCTATAGGTATTGTCCCACTGCGACAATATACGCTTATAATAATAACAATTGATTTATTTCTAAATTCAGCTTGTTGAATACGCAACTGGTATTCAGTCAGCAGTTTGCAAGCCGACCCCAACATACTTCGACAGCCTTGTTGGAGGTTGATGACATCGTGTTTCAAGCGATGATGATTTAATCAATTGTTTCTCGTAACTACTCAAGAGATTATCATGAAAGCGTAGTGTCTACTCCAAATGGTGCAGTTGACTACTGAATTTTAACAGTATATGGAATAACTTTCAATTAAGTGTTCAAACAAAACATTTAGTGGTTTTCAGCGACTTGAAACTCCTGTTTGAGCTCTCAGACTATTGATCTTTTTCATCCGGTTAATAGAGCCATTAAATAACTTATTTTTATTAACACTAGCACTAGACTCAAGACATTCAAAACAAACTAGAAGCAATTGATCATTAGAATCAAAACTTTCTACCATTATAACAGGAACGAACAATTTCAGAGTTCAATAACTTGACTTGAAACCCGTTTAGCTTATAGATGCGAGGATGCGATCGATCGTCATAACACTTGAATGTTGATTTGAAACAATATGCCGCGACCTTGATACCAATCTACATGGTGTCATCGCACAATTGGGATCGTCATCGTCAATAGATTCCAATAAGAAAGAGGCTTACTTCTGAATGAACATCAATAGACCATATTAAAACTGATTATTTGAACTATGAATTGCTCGTCAGTGTAGCAAACAGTTCAATATGAACGAGAATATAATTTTATTGGTTCTGATGTTGACCTTCGGAATTGAAGTTTCTTGAGAGCATTTGCAGGGTTATGTTGCATTTTAGAACGCGTATAAGTAGATCGCGGACGTGAATATGGATAGACAAGTCACGGTGAAAAGTATATGATAGATTGAAGACTAGAATAAATAAACCCAAACCGCAAGTAATAATAAGGACCAGGGAAGTAAGATGATGTTGATGAGATGTACTGAATAGACGGCACGGTTGGCGCAGTGGATGAGCGTTCGGCTGCTGCGTGTCGCGGGTTTTGCACCGACGACACAGGAGAAATTCATAGTGAGGGACAAATACTTGTGACTGTCTTTCGTTACTTAATAAAATACAGGGCATAGACAACATCAAGGTTTAAACATTTATCACATAGACCAACCAAACCTAAACCAACACAATTCTGCAAACCTAATGAATCAAGATAAGTCATGTCACAACTATGACCATGGCCCATTTTGAACACAAAATTTCAGGTAAGTGACTAAAAATTAAGTGCTCCATCTAATCTGAAAACAAATAATGAAGGGCGATAACTGTAGCAAACAGTTTCGTAATCTAGGTAGGTTGGTTATCTTTGTGTAATATGGGGCCTAGTATTTTTTTAAGAATTTGTGTTTGATTAAATGTTTGTAATGTTATTTAAAACTTGGTCTAGAAAGATTATAGTACTTATGTTTGCTACATTAAGGGTCTGAATTAGTCTATGTCGCTTTATAGGTGGTATAAGATAATGTAAACTTGAAGTGCTTGGATGAAACTATCTTTAACACATCAACAATCTGCACATTTCAGGAGTAAGTTGAGGCAAATGATAGAGCTGTCCAGGTAGCAACTGGTGAATCAACACGAAAAGACGAAGAATTATTAGGCCCCCGTCAATGTTACAAAAAAAAAAACAGAGCATTCAATGGACACAAATCTATCAACAAAGTGACTACAATATACTAACATAGACAGGGTGTGGACTAAAAAAGGTCATAAGTTATAATAATCTGACCTTGCTGAACAATTATTGCCAACCAAAACCACACTCATTGGGCATGCCTGCATTTGATTGGCCACAACTATTAGTTACACATGAATTAATCATGGAAAGAATACCCACAAGAGAGAAATAGTAGGTATATTCAAAGACAATAATAACAGGGATGAAGGAGTATTTATTCAATAAGAAAAAATGCGTCATAATTAGTCATTGTAGTACCACAGAGGATTCTCACAGTACAATCATTATGTCATAGAGCAATGACTAGTTTTTGTCATCGCTGGCTGCGGTGAATGCAAATAAAATGAACAAGAGTTTCAACATTGTCGTTGGTTATTTACTTTCTGAATGTTAGAAGATAATAAAGGGAACTATTTGTGTGGTTTTGCCTGTATTTGTTTGTAGATCAAATGGGAGACTGTTTTTGATTGACGCAGTCAGTGGCTAGTTTTTCAAACAACTCATTCATCTAAAAAGTATTCAGAGAATATATTCATTTATTTTATTATTTCACCATAAGTATTAAACAATATATACTACAATATAACATCATAATGATACTATTCAGTATCAACTGAAGTGCTTGGTTTATCATGTTTTATTCTGAATGAGACTGACATTCATAAAAAGTTTAAAATGATGTATTAGATTGTTTAAAACATAATGCTTGTAGTTAATACTTATACAATCTTAACATTGTCGGTATGAGTTAACTTTATTTATAGTTATCGGACTTAATAATGATAGTTTTATTTTATACGTTTATTTATGTTAATATTTTCATTCAAATTAAATCAAAATAATGATTTTTGGTTTGTAACAATTTTATATTTTTACCTGCAAATAAGTGTCACTTAAATAATACTGGCAAAAAGAATTAATTTGAAGAACTTGAAGGATTTGAGGCACATTCCTTTGCTGATAAGCTTCAGAAACGCAATGTTATCAGTCTAATGACACAATGCATTACTGAAGGAACAAGCTGTCATTATAGAGGGCCTACAACAGAAGAGTTGTTCTTCAAAACAATAAGTTTGTTATGTTAGCCCAGACATAGAAAGTAAGGTACAGTTGAATAAAGTTCTGTATGGACTTTCTAAAACGCATAAACAAATGACAACATGCTAGGTACATACCTTGCGGAAGGCAAACAGTTCATTCTGAAGTTTCTGCCTCTCAGCAGAGGGCTGCTGCCCCTTGCCGCGTATGAACTTTAGCATCCTGCCGGCCTGCAACAGAACAAGCACTTAGTGCACTTGCACTCGTCACACACAACACAACAAACAAGCAAACAGACAACACACTACCCCACCATTATAATTTCATGCTTAGACGCGCGAACAACCGAACACTAGTATACCGACCGGCACCGAAAAGCCGACTGAGTTTCATAGGCTGTTAACTCATGCCCGCCGATACGATCGCATAGCCCCCGCGCCCAGATAATAACACGAGCTACACTTGAATCGCAAGATAACCGGCTCTAAGATAACACGATCGATAGCCCAATATTACGAAAAACACCTTATTAAAACTGTCTCTATCATAATTTCGAATTATGGCCACTAACCGCAGACAACGCCTGTCCGACAGGTTACACGTATAACAATAATACGATGTTTTGGGTAACCTAACAACAAGCGTCTGAAGATAAATAAAGTTTACATACCCAAAGACGACAGTTTGAAGGGTTTTAGTGATAAAATCCAAAATTAGAGAGATGACAGGCAAGTCACAAACGGCGTCAGAAATACACACAAACATGAAAAAGCACTCACAAATTCATGAACGCACGCACGCACAACGCACCCACACTAACGTCGTGATGTGACGTGACTGGTTTTGTGTGTTGCCACAAACTGCATTTCATTTCCCCAAAGCGTGCTAATAAAATTATCGTACATTCTAAAAACGACATCTACACTTCAATAGGATTTTAATGTTTGCATTGGTTACTATCTATTTATTACTATATAAAGCAATATATACATATTAATTATCATCTCATCAATTAAATTCCAATATAATAATATATGTTAGCATGTAGCATATTTTCAAGATATTTGGGTACTCTACAACGCAGCATTGATTTAATACTGAGTGAATGTTACTAATAAAGTAATCTATTTTATTCGAGTAGCTTTGTCAAATCATTTGAAAACCACTTGTAAAGAAAAGTGCACTATTTTGCTTGTTTTTTTTTACAATTGCAACATTTTCTTGCAGTGCGTTCAAAAACATAGATGAAGTTAAATACTTGTAATGAAATAATGCAGTTATTTTAACTAGAATTCTAGTAGTTTAAACCTAAAATGTAGTTCTTTTAATACAATTGAAAATCGTTTATTAAAAATGTTAACAAGCATTAAACTGCATCTATATTTTTTTTCTTTAAATTTAGATTTAACTTAGTTTCTGAATGATTTTGCCACAGCTTGTGTAATATTTTGTATTGCCAATTATTAAATGGAAAAATACCGTATTCATAATTTATTGTATTTTCCTTTTTATTCTAAAAGAAGATTTCGGAATGATAAGCGACTTATTAAGCGTTAATGCTATTTGTGAAATGGAATGCGACAAATAAAACAAAGCGTTGAAGCGGTGCGATGAATAACATCAGTTTAATGAAAAGTGACATTTTGCTTTTATTTTTAAACAGGCGCTTTCACACAAAACACATAGAATAAATCAATGTTTACTCTACAGTACAGGTACTGTAGTTGCGGGACCAATTTGCATTTTTAATTCACTCACACTTGCACTAATTGCAATTTTCACGGTGTGCAAACATCACAGAATTGTATAACCAAACATTGTTGCAAAAAGCATGAAAATAACACTTGTTTAGTCAAACGCACCGAGGGCTGTTCTTCCAGAGATGTTACACTCATTTTTATTTGTAGTAAAAGTAAATCAGGGAGGTCTTTCTCGTCACATGTACTCAGTACGTACTAGCAATCGATGGCAGCCGGCGTAATCCTCCCTATTTAGTCTGTGGTTACCACCCTCTGCAAATACCGAGGGGTGGGTTTTTTCTTTTTTTTCTTAATATCCGCAAGGTATTGTTGCCTTTTGAGGGCTTCCATAGCTAGATTTAACTTCCATAGCAATATTATTATGTGAGTTTAGTTTAAATTAATGAGGGATTTGGGTATTAATATGTGCCAGAAATTTTCGACGAGTCGAGTAACTTTTATCTGTAAATACGAGTATATAAGAATATGGCGATTTGACATACATCTTTTACTTATTTATAAAAGCTGTCAAACAGATAAAAGTTATCCAACAAAAACCGATCGTTCTTTTATTTTTTAGTTTGTTTATAAATATCACGGTTTAGCTATTCGCGGGAATCTTGTCGATGGAAAACCTAGAAATAGAAATAAAGGTGGCAATTTTTAATAAAAATGCTGTTTAGAGAGGTGTGACCATTGAACTATATTACTTACGTAGTAGTAACACCTCAGTGGGAGTGACACAAGGATAGGTCAGATTTTATGTAACGGTGAGTCGATACCTACCCTACCTTTTAAACCCTAAACCTGGTGGTGGTGATCTGATTATGAAGTGTGCCTACTCCATGTTTAAGATTGTTTGATAATTCTATATTTTAAATTTTAGAGACCCCTAACCAAAATGTGCAAACAGGAGCCTATAATATTTCCACTACTTTGGCATAGGTTTCTGTGCGAGGGACTAATAATCCACCACGAGAGCCCAGTGCGGGTTGCCGGTGCTAGGACATACCGGTTTCCTTCACGATGTTTTCCTTCACCATTTGCAGAGCAGTGATGCCTGTGATAATGAATTAACTTGCTCAAAGGGCCTGACAAAGTCTGGGGTCCCCACACCTGACTCTGGGTTCGAAACTACGTCTTAAAAAACTTGTAACTCGCAGACGTTTCAACAAGGCCATCATTTCTTGAGAACTGGTTAATTCTAACACCATATTCTCCTATTATTATGCCATTAGAAACAAAATACTCATTCAGCGAATCGTAGCGGACATTATTTACATAATACTGGGATTAAATTTAATACGGTTTTGTCCTTGCATTTGAATATTTGTGTCCACATTTCAAGTTGGTTCGTTCTTGATCATAATTAATTATTTATGAAGGACGTTAATCTAGCCGCAGGACAGAGTAGAAGCAGTAATTTAGAATGTTCCTGATTGAGGTCAGATGGGCAGTAGCCTTATGTAAAATACTACGGAAACGGAAAGCCGACCCCAACATAGTTGGAAAAATGCTAGGCAGGTGATGATATAGTTAGGATAATTAGGATAACGCAAAGAAGATGAAGTGCCAGCGTCAAGTACCCTGCACCTGGCGCTGGCACTTCATCTTCTTTGCGTGTCAGACCAAATAGTGTTTGACCAGCATGTAGCCACCTGAATCCTGAAAGTTGTAAGTGGTTGTGTATGACGGGCAGGACAGGAGGTGGAGTATATCCTGCAGAGGGGCTCCAAACTGGCACGGTGCTTTTAGCATTTCGATCCTGGTGATGTGAGATGAGATGTGTAAAGAAAGAAAAAAAAAACCATTTGCAACACATGCACCTGAGAAGAAACACATTTAAAAATAACACTTACTAACATGAAAAAAAGGCCCTGTGTGCCTCACAGCTGTTGTGCACTGCCTGTATGCCTGACGCCTGAACCCCGATTTTCAAACGGACCTTGGTTCAATGAGGAGTATCTAGATCAAAGACAGGAACTTCTGCAATCTTACTGTTTAGTATTTCAGTTTAGTAAAGGGGAGTTTCGTGTGTTGTCACCGCAGGTATTGTATTAATTTGCAGCGTAGGTATTCTGGCGTTGTTTTACTAATCTGTGTAATAAAGTAAACAAGAAACTCTTGTCAAGTAGAGTGTAAGGACCATGAGTAATTTTGGACCATTTACTCAACAGTGATAACACCTATCCCATAGGTAAGCTTTTAGGGTATTATTAATTTCTTATTATTTCTTATTACGCTCGTTTCTACTTCTCTACTCTTTAGATATGTAGCTTGCTGGCCTGGTGGTTGTCAGCGGTAGGTAGGGAGAAGGACCTACTGCTGAGCAGGAGGTCCTGGATTTCCCCATCAGGTATTACTCGGAGGGGGAATCTGCATTTGTTCCCGATTATGGTACCTACTACACTAACCCCCTTTAATACGAGTGTATGACAAAATGCGCGAAATATGGGTGTACAATGGGTTCGCCTCTACCTAACCTTTTAGGAATCTTCTATATGCTTATGCTTCTCTTTGCTCGTTCTATATTATATGCTTCTCTTTGCTCGTTCTAAGGTCGTGGCTAGATAATAACAGCCGCCCGGGTCGATCTTTAAGGTTAAGGTCCGTGGATGAGTGATCATAATTATATACCGAGTTTCCCTCGTGCCTAAGAAAGCACGTTAAGTCGTTGGTCCCGGCTGTCATTTGTACATCTTTGACAGTCGTTACGAGTAGTCAGAAGCCAAAAAAAGTCTGACATCCAGTCTTACCAAGGGGTATCGTATTACCCAGTTACTAGGTTGTGGAGGTCAGATAGGCAGTCGCTTCATGTAAAATACTGGTACTCAGCTGCATCCGGTTAGAATGGAAGGCGACCCCAAGAGAGTTTGGGAAAAGGCTAGGCAGATGATGTGAAGCTTCTCTTTGCCTATGCACAGGCCACTGCTGCATTCTGTAGGCGGGGTCCCGTGTAAGTAAAGCCTCGTATCCACTAGGCAACATTTGTCGTCATGTTGCGCAACATGTTGCTCATCATGTTAAAAGTTAGAGCGGAACATTTGTTTAGCCACATTGTCTGTCTACGCATGGTCAGTCGTCGACGACATGTCGCCAGAGGAACTAGCGTTGATTTCACCGACGGAAGTTATAATTTTTTCAAAAAAATGCATCAAAACGTTGAAAACCACGTTGGCGGGTTAGAAATTACTAATTTAATTGAAGATCTGACAAACTTTGCTTAGTTCTGAGCGTGCCCCCCCTGTGCTCAACTGCATGTTGCACGGAAACAAACAACAAGCCGCTCTTCATGTTGCGCGCCAGCTCGCAATGTCGCGTGCTGTTGTGCAACGCTGCCGAACATGTTGAGCGTCACGTGCTGCACGTCAATTGTTGCCTAGTGGATACGAGGCTTTATGTTTAAAAAAAAGTAAACATAACATAATGCGATGAGTAAAAGTCTTTTAAAACAAATTTACAGAAATAAATGTGGTTTATGAAAACCAAAATAGATTTTAACCAGCGCAAACCCCTTAGAGTTGCTATTATTTTCTCAATGTCGTTGTTATAAAAGAAAATCGACTTTCTATCCATTTCAATACCCATATTTTAAAGCGAAGTACACTCCAGTGCACGTTTCCCGAAGATACTAAAATTCTTATTGCAAATTACATTGTACCAGATATGATCACGATGGAGGAAGACATTGTTTTAGATTTTCCAGAATATTCTATTGAAGACAAGATTTGGGACCTGTCCCACTACCGATGAGGAAGCGATTAGCTATCGATTATTTTGTCGCTCAAGAATAAATTTAGGTAATATTAATGTAACAAAGATCAAACGATGCACTGTCGGACATAGGCCTCTCACAAACGCTGTACCCATTTCGATTCGGAAAGTCGTAGGTATGTCTATCTCGCTCGCTTTCGTAATCCCAAAACAAGATAGACATACGACTTAGTCGAAATCGAATCCGAGCGTTTGTGGATAGGGGGCCAGATGCCTTCTTAAGATAGATGGGAAGCTTGTTTTAGCAGCTTTTTATTTGCTAGTTAATTAGATAGACTTTTTATATAACTAGTGCCATTTTTTTTTACCTTATGTAGTACAAGTACCTACATCAACTTCACTTTTCGCATCGTTGGTCTCAAGCGTCTCTTTCTGGTCCCAAGCGTGGCTGCAGAGCATGAGAACCTAGTTTAGATACTCGGGTCGGGCCAAAAGTTAATAGGCTTTCCATCAATAATTTTTCAATAGCAGCAATCAGTGGAGTCTTGATTTGCGACACGTGCAATCCCTTTTACATGGGACTGAAAGATAACTGGCGAAAGACCTTTTACACAGTAAAATAATTCTTTGAAAATACTAAATATAAATAGGTATTACATCTAATACCTATTTATATATAGTTTTTATTATAAATAATCGTTTGATGTTGAGGTCATAGGTCCAACTAGCTAGAGTCGTTTGCTTCATCGGCTCTAAAAGAGGTACTTAGACAATATTAAAAGTTGATCACTGTCTGTCCGCACACTCTGTCCGCGGAACTATGTCTCGACTCGACCACATCTTGGGTCGTTTATAGTTGGTAGCTATATTCGCTTCCCGCTAATCGTTGGCGGTGGGACAGTGGTGCTTTCGTCTTGGGATTTGAGAGCGCTAGAGTAGAAACTGGAAGCGAGGATTTGACTATGAAGGTCGGATGAGTTTCGGGTATTTACCTACAGGGGTTCAAACGGGTGTCTCTTGACAATTGTGATGTTTAAACGAAACAACACACAAAATGGTTGTTTGTTCATAAATTGTATCTAGGTTATTATGCTATTAGAAAAAAAGGGTAGGTACCTCGTAATCGTTTACCTATTTATTTAACTTTGATTTGAATAGCCTAAACAAACTGAACAATTCCTACATGGATTTTGTGGTGGAAATTTTGTTAATTTTTAGATTATATTAAACACTGACTTAAAAGCTTATGGACTGTGTATATCTACAGAATTTGTGTAGAAACTACAATACAAAACCGGCCATGTGCGAGTCGTACTCACACGCACACGAAGGACGGCACGGTTGACATATGTCGGGCATGTTCGGCCGAATCAATCCGTCACATTATCTTCGGGTGTTCGCTTCTGGCTAACGGAGAATACTTGCATTGACACAACTTTGTAAACAGGATAATCCATCAGCAACTTGCTCTAAAATACAACCTTGTGGAATCGGAAGTGCCGTGCTATAGGTAGGTCCTGCCCGAACCAGTTCTCGAAAATGCCAATATCACACTGTACTGGGATCAATCCATCATCACTGACAGGACTATTGTAGCCAATAATCCTGATATAGTGGTGGTGGATCGATCAGAGCGGCGCGCAATGTTATTGACATAACGGTTCCGCATGACGAGAACCTCGTGAAAGCCGAGAAAGATAAGCAAATAAAGTATCTCGACTTGGCTCACGATGTTGTTGACATGTGGGATGTGGACTCAGCGATTGTTGTGCCGATAGTCGTGTCAGCCAGTGGCCTAATTGCCAAGAGCCTCGACCAATACCTGATGGGTTTTCGTTACGGTTTGCGGTCAGAACCATACACAGACATGTCAAATAAACAATGCCGTCACCGCCAGGGCTAAACTTTGAAAGCGAGGATCCCATTCATCTGTGTATAGTTTGCCAATTTTGCGTGGGCACGATACACTTTTTATACCGTACGATCTACGATCGTGTGACGACTACTTATGTGGCAAATAAATCAGTACTGTAGAGATGTAAACCTCATGGAAAGTGAATCTTACACTGTCATTAATAATAATATAATTTCCCAAACATACAGATAAGTGTACTTGTAAGTTTATAATTTTGTATGTATGCTCTAACGTTACGACGATCGCTTTACGACATCTCTTCTTATACATTTGAACTCTCATCTAATCTCATTAAAAGGAGACTTCTTGCTTGTCTTTTTTCTAGGCTCTCGTCTCAAACGGAGATAGACCCTAATTTTATAATTAGAACTTAAAAAAGATAGAGGGGTTCTAGATGGCGATCAGGAATTCGGGATGTCGACATGTAAAAGTTATTCAAATACCAATTAACTGTTTTATTTGATTCCGGAACTATGACAGCGAAGACCCATAAGTGTCATTTTATTGACACCAAACAAAGCCGGATTTACATTAAGCCGGATTTACATTACGAAACAAGTGTCATGCATGATAAAACTATTTTCGTGAAACTAATTTTAGCAAATGTGAAACTTCTTTCGTTTAAATTATAGTGTCGTGAAATTATCAGTATCACGGAGATAATGGCCCTGTCAAAAACAAAGCTGTATTTTATGATGCAAAACGTCGTTGTAGAAATGATAAAATAAAAAAAAGGAACAAAAGACGTTGGTGGATTCGAGGATGGGTTGAAAAAAAGCATCTGGGTGCAACAATTGTATATTTTTATCGCCTGTCCAACGGTGGTTTGGTTAGCCATTTTTGGTGCATACCTATTTGTCAGCAATCCAACAAAAAACCACACGTCCACTCTGCGCAGGTGCTGTCGCGACACTAGTTTGGCGTCGCATTTACATGATGAAATTAGTTGCACGACATTAGTTTTACAAAAAATATGCGCATAGCACGAAACTACTCCAGTGTCACAAAAGTAATGCATGCATTGTAAAACTGAACGTTTACACGTGAAATTACTGGTCAAATTAGTGTTATAAAACTAATTTCAAGCCACTAATTTCGTAATGTAAATCCGGCTTTACGAAATTATTGGCTTGAAATTAGTTTTATAACACTAATTTGATCAGTTTTCAATTGGCTAGAAAAGTAAATACAGACGCGTTACTTGTTGCATATCATGGTCTAGTAGCCTCAGTCCTACGATACGGTATAATAATTTAATAAATACTACATATTTATTTTCTGACAAATTTGGTCAAGGTTTTGGTAGCTTATTTAATCAGTGTTCACAACACTATGTAATAAATAATTGTTTACCCGGTGCCAGTGTTAGCCAATTAATTCGTAATATCAAATCAACTAAAATAAATCCCAATTCTACTGTTATTTTATTATATGGGAATAGTTTAAATGTAAGAAAAAAGGACATAGTCGAATGTGTCCATTTGATGTTACATCTCAATGAGACAATTAATTGTAAATTTATTTTCTGTACCTTGCCTTACTCTCAATATTTGTCTGTTGAGCAAAATAGGTGCATTTATGATTTAAATATGTTAATTTATAATAGGACGTGTCGTCACAGTGACGCTATTTTATATTTTGACTGTAATCAATTTATCACTGATTACAGGCTCACTAACCACACCATGTTTTTACCACCTAGTTGTAAGCGACATATTGCTAATCTCTTAGCATACAATATACACAGCAACACTGGTACCCCTGTTGTACCAATGTTTACTTGTGATACTAACACTTCTACTGATACTAACACTACTGTTTATACTAACACTACTATCGATACACCTTGTTCTTTAAACTGTTAGGTGCGACAACGGGTAGACTGCATATGTTGAATGTTGTGCATCAAAATATGCAGGGATTGTCCGGCAAAGATGTAGAATTAAGTTTATTTATGGAGAACTATGATGTTCAGGTATTATGTCTAACTGAACATTGGTTGAAAGAACATGAAGTAGCGTTTATCAATGATGATTTCTATACTGTACAGAGTGCATTTGTCAGAAAAAATGCTATTCGCGGTGGATCTTTAGTTCTTGTGTCAAACAAGTTAAAATGTAAACAACGTTTAGACTTAGTTAATCTTTCCGTTGAGCGCACTATTGAGTTGTCTTGTGTTGAACTCGAGCGATACATTATAATTTGTGTTTATAGGCCCCCTTCTGGTGACTTTACTTGTTTCGAATCTGTAATGGAGGATTCACTTAATAAGTTAAAATCAAGTAATAAAAATATAATTTTATGTGGAGATTTTAATGTTAATATTTTAGATGTTACTCCACTAAGTATCAGGCTTCTCAATCTGTTTAGATCTTTTAATTTAGTTAACTTGTTTTTTGAACCAACAAGGATCACGGCGTCTTCGTCGACTTGTCTTGATAACATGTTTAGTGATTGTGATGCCGAAAATAAATTAGTGTTAAGTGACTTATCTTCGGATCACTGTGGATTAATGGCTAGCTTCTCTATGCCATTAAGTAAAAAGCCGCGCAAAATAGAATGCAGGCCTTACACAACTAGTCGTTGCAATAAGTTTAAAAATAATATATCTCTTAAGGTTACACCGTCAATAGTGGATCACGAAACTCCTAATGAAATTTATGAAGCCCTTTTCGATGTTGTTCAAAATGAGTACCAATCTGTTTTTAAGTCTAAAACTATTAACATTAGTGGGCCTTCCGCTGGGTTCAACCAATGGGCTACACCAGGTATTTATAAAAGTCGAGCTAGATTATACGAGTTGTATGGTTTGAAACAATACCGGTTTGATACAACTTTTCTTGAGTATGTTAAAAATTATTCAAAATTATTTAAAAAGATCTGTGTTATTGCTAAATCAAAATTTTTAAGTCAGACTATTAAAAATTCTAATAATAAAGTAAAAGCCACTTGGAAGATAATAAACAATGAAACGGGTAAATCTGTTAATAAAGACAATCAACTTGAAATCATGGTTGATAACAAATTAGTTAATAATGCAGCCGACGTAGCTGAGGCATTCAATGAGTATTTTGCCAGCATACCGATAACTACGACTCGCACTTTAAATTCGTCGCCGTCTAAAGCTGAAAACCTTTTGCATAGTAGCGTGCCTAAATGTGGTCTCGTATTTAGTTTTGAACATGTAACACCTCGTGATATAGTTAACGTTTTTAATTCACTTAAGTCTAAAAACACAGGTGATTACTGGGGCTTTTCCATAAAACTTTTGAGTAATATAATCGAAATCTTAGCCCCCTATCTTGCTGTTACTTTTAATAAATGCGTTGATTTAGGTACTTTCCCTGACCTTATGAAGAGCAGTAAAGTCATCCCTCTATTTAAATCAGGCAGTAAGAATGATATTGGCAACTTCAGACCAATTTCTATTTTACCTGCGTTTAGCAAAATTTTTGAAAAGTTAATACTTAAACAGTTGCTAAGACATTTTAATCTCAACAACCTTCTTCATAACGATCAATATGGCTTTACAAAAGGTCGTTCAACTACAGATGCGGGTGTTGCTTTGTTGAGACACATATTCAACGCATGGGAAAACGCGCAAAATGCAATTGGTGTTTTCTGCGATCTCTCAAAAGCTTTTGATTGCGTTCACCACGACACACTTTTACGGAAACTACGTTATTACGGTGTTCAAAATGAAGCCCTAAATGTAATAGATTCGTATTTACAAAATAGATTCCAATGTGTAGATGTCAACGGCGCGAAATCGTCCGGGCTACCTGTTCAGCTAGGTGTACCTCAAGGCTCAATACTGGGACCGTTTTTATTCTTGGTTTATATTAATGACTTACCATATTATTTGAAGGGTATTTGTGACGTTGTACTATTTGCAGATGATACCTCTCTTATCTTTAAAGTAGATAGGAATAGACACGATTTTGAAGAAGTAAACAGCGCTCTATCAATGGTCACGGATTGGTTCACAACAAATAACCTTGTTCTTAATGCCAAGAAAACTAAAAGTATTAAATTCGCCTTACCTAATGTTAAAAATCTAGGTCCCAACATTATTCTCGGCAATGACGAGCTTAAAACGGTTGAGTCAGCTGTGTTTCTGGGTATAACAATAGATTCAAAATTACAATGGGGTCCTCACATATCAAGCCTAGCGGGGAGACTTAGTTCGGCCGCATACGCCGTCAGAAAAGTTAGACAATATACTGACGTTGATACAGCACGGTTAGTCTATTTTAGTTATTTTCACAGTGTTATGACCTATGGTATTCTGCTGTGGGGCAAAGCCGCTGATATCCAAAATATATTCGTTCTTCAAAAACGAGCGGTTCGTGCAATTTACCAGCTGGGTGCACGAGTATCTCTGAGAGATTTTTTTAAAGAGATTGGTATTCTCACGGTGGCTTCACAATTCATTTTAGCTAACATTTTGTATATTAGACAAAATATCCATTTGTACTGTAAAAACAGTGATATTCACAACATAAACACTCGAAATAAGCATAAACTACGTGCTCCCTTTCACCGGCTTCATAAGGTTCATAATTCATTCGTAGGGCTTGGTATAACATTTTACAACAAGCTACCATCTTCCTTTTTAGATTTGCCATTTAATGTGTTTAAAGCTAAAGTGAAATCTAACCTTTGTTCAAAGGCCTACTATTCCATTAACGACTACTTAAACGATAAGAATAGTCGGTCGCTGGGTTGAGCTCAAGACAATGTTTATGTTCTTTCTTTCTCCAAATTAGCTTACTAGTATTATATAACCTCACGCGTAGTTTTTTTTTTAACTTTATTTTTTATTTGATTTTTTTATTTTATTTTACTTTATTTCTATTTTATTCGTCTGTATGCACGTGTAAGCGGGCACGCCCTTTATGTCCGGAGGCTTTATTTATTCTTGAGTATATTTTTTAATATTTTATTTTATTATTGGTGCGTGCTAGCTGACATGTGACATTAATTTGATATAATGGATTCCTTGTTTATATAAACTTGAACACTTTTGTATAGAATCTGGTTCTTCTAACCTAACAGACAGATGTGTTGCTGGGGAGTTTGTTCCGCCACTTCTTCTTCCCAGCTAAAACACTAGGAAGTGGCGAAGGGCGGGCGTTTTGGGGGACTGTCTCTTGTAATTTTGACGTTCAAAAAGTGCTGATTATCAGCCTAGTTTGAATAAATGACTTTTGATTTTGATTTTGATTTTGTATAATTTTTTGTGGTAATTCCCCGGACAAGGGATTACTATTCAAGGCACAAAAAAGGTGCATTAGAGCCATGTGTGGTCTGAAAACAGATGACAGCTGTGCACCGTACTTTAGATCATTGGAAATACTTACGGTACCAGCGTTATACATATTAGAAATTAGTATCTTCGTCAAAACAAATCCCAACCTTTTTGAAAAAATGACAAAGGTACGAAATGTTCCAATTCGTAGTCAGTACAAAAATACTTTGAGTAATTATAAATGTAAAACTGCATTAGTAACAAAAAGTGTCCTTGGTATGGCTCCACTCGTTTATAATAAAATCCCAGATGCCATCAAAGAATTGAACTTTACTTAGTAAAAAATGGCTAACCACCGTTGGACAGGCGATAAAAATATGAGTTTTAACTAAGTAATTTTTTGATATTTTGATAAAACAAAAAATACGTGTCTAATATTTTTGTATTACCTGTCTGACGGACAAAATAGAATGTCGTTTTCTTTACCCAGTCCGCACCCCTATTTAAACGAAAGAAGTTTCACATGTGGTAAAATTAGTTTCACGAAACTAGTTTTATCATGCATGACACTTGTTTCGTATTGTAAATCCAGCTTTAAGTAGGTAGTAGACAATGAAATTCCTGACTTTATTTATCTCATAAACTAACAGCTATATTCAGTATCAAATAAAATAAAACTAAAATAATAAACTAATATAATTAATTAAATTAGAAGTAAGTCAAAGTAGCGTATTATAGGTCATTAGCGTACAGGTTAGGAGCGAAAATTTCGAAATGAATAATTAGCGAAATTCAGGTTGTGGCTATTTCTAAAACGACTACAACGCATTCTGTTAATGAGTAAATGCCAGAACGCGTTCTGAGCCTTTTTCAAACATCCACAAGCCGATGAAACACATTATTTAGGAACTTGCAGATGTTGATGGGTAAGGTGATTCCTAAATGAGCCAGCCTGCTTTAAGATGCTGCGAGAATTTGCAAAATATGGGAGTCGTTTCATAGTTTTCGCGGGTGCCGATGCCGATACTGAGATCAAAAGGAAAATCCAAGATGGCGTCGAGGTAAACTTTCGGTTTTTCCTTCATGGCTGTTATTTTCATGGTTTTCTGGGACTTAAATTGATAGCCACTTATCTAGATCCTCTGGTTAACCTCAAGACGTTCATTGACATACTATTAGGTAAATTCAAAAGAAAAAAAATGAATAGCAATAAGTAGTCATAATTTCCTTATATTAAAGCCCATTGGTTTGTGGTCGAAGAATAAAGTTTTAAAACGGAAGATACACGCGTCTTGATCAGTAAATTATCTGCCCATCATCATCAATAATCAAGTTGTTCCGAAGACCTGGTGAAGGTTGCAGAAATTCACTGGATGAAGGTGATGTGGGATTGGTCGTTGTCGTTAGGCAAGTATTTCCTAAGGCAAGAATCAACGTGCGGTTTTATTGCACACTCATTTATAAGAATCTACTAAACTCTCACGAAGTTAAAGTCGCGTAATATGCCCGATTTTGCTAGCATTAGGTAACACTTCAATGAACACCTAAACAACTATTCAAGTGCAATATTATATGGGCATTCATTTCGATATCGTTTGTTGTTAGTGAAAACAACAACAAAAAGCCTTAGCAGTATTCGTTCTATGAATTGTGTTTTTCATAATGACTTTAACCTAACCATAACGTTTTTAATCTCTTGGATTTGTTTTTCGAATCGTCTGTCAATACGACCCAAATCGGACCCAAATCTTATAGCATAAAGGTCTTGTCTGGTTGTGGGTTGGCAGCCGTTGCCATGGTTACCCACATCGATTGGCGCCGGGCGCATCTTGCATCGTACAACAACCTAATAAGGCTTTGTCGGGAAGAGGGAAGACCGAATGAAGGGAGGTTTCCAGTACGGGATCGGGCTATAGAGTGTGTTATAGAATTGGCTGCCGTTCGTCTGTTGAATGTGGTTGGTAATCAAGTTGCGGTTGATATCGTTCAATACATGGAATTGTAGTAACTTGTGAAGGGTTTTTAGATGACTTATTTTTATTTATTTATTTTACTATTTATGTACACAAAGTAGAAGCTCGAAGTGGAGGAGCTCGTGGCTACAAAATAACAGCCCCACGGGGCGATCTTTAAGGTTAAGCCGTGCTTACCGAGGTTGGTCCGTGGATGGGTGACCATAATTACATACCGAGTTTCCTCCGTGCCTCGAAAAGCACATTAAGCTTAAGCCGTTGGTCCCGGATGTCATTAGTAGATCTTTGACAGTCGTTGCGAGTAGTCAGAAGCCAAAAGTCTGACATTCAGTCTTACCAAGGGGTATCGTATTACCCAGTTACAGTCGCTTCATGTAAAATGCTGGTACACAGCTGCATCCCGTAAGACTGGAAGCCGACCCCAAGATAGTTTGGGAAAAGGCTAGGCAGATGATGATGTACACACAGTAGAAAACACTAGAAAAAATAATAAAATTTTTGAGTACAAAGGTACTTATTGTCGGTTTCTGAACGCCTTCTGACTCTGTGTCAACCAATTTGATTGGGCATTTTTTGATCATCTATATTATTTTTAGCTTCTAGACGTCTGTAGGAGGTTTGGTTTTAATGGCTGATCTTTTCTTTTCCGTTTGCATTTTTACAGTTGCGTAGGGACCAAAGTTAGTTTATTTTGGACTTCTAGTTAATTAAGCAAATTTTACTATAACCAAATTAGAATGATTGTTTTTATTTAAAGTGTACAGTTAGATAGTTAATTATGTTTAGATAGTTTAAAGATTAGTTTCGTTTTTATCTTAAGTAGGCTTCTCTTTGTTACCAACTAATTCTGAAGAACATTAATACGTTTATGACTACCAACAAATTAAGCAGACATGCAATCAGTGCCAAAGCACTCAGCTAAGCTTCGTTTGGCTCAGAGTGAGTTAAATAAATTGTTGTACTTAATTTAAAAGAAAATTAAGTAAAAGCATTGCGAATGCTCTTCCGCGACCGCCCACAAGCAACCCCAATTTTTTTTTCACTGCTATCTTAAGTTTTTAAAACAATGTAGGTATAGGAAAGTAGGGTAAAGCTTTGTGAAAAATGTTTTCAGACTTCGTCTTTCTTCTGTTTAAATACAGAGCTATAGTATGACCACTTCACGTGTGCATTTCAAGGTGGAGTCTCTTGTCAAGAAAAATTTCATCGATATATAATAATTGAAAATGCCTGGAAGAGTTATTGGTCCATGAAGGAGTATTTCAAGGGCACTCTGCCCATGTCTCTGAAGTGAAAGCTAATGGACATGTGTATTCTCCCCATCTTGACCTACGGTGTACAAACTTGGTCTTTGACTAACATCCAAAAGTCCAAACTCAAGGTTTGCCAACGTGCTATGGAGCGCAGTATCTTAGGTGTAAAATTAACAGATCATGTTCGAAACACTACACTGTGCTCCAAAACTCAAATCATTGACGTGGCTCAAAAGGCTTCCCAACTTAAATGGGACTGGGCAGGACATGTCTGTCGCATGCCGCAAAGCTCAGGATTGGTGCGCTGAAACAGTGACACGGGGTCGCGGCAGACCACGAAGGAGATGGCGATGGCGGGACGAACTGAATGTTTTCCTTGAGAATTGGAAAGAAGCAGCACAGAATCGTGACCGTTGGAAGGAATGGATGGAGGTCTTTGCCCAGCAGTGGGACGATACAGGCTAGCTATATAATATAATGTAATAATTGGTACATTTATTTTAGTTCTGTGTTTTCCTGCCTGGACATATAACTGCCACCAACATGACTACTAACGCAATATGGACTTGTATCAATTAATGTGTGCTTAGTCTGAAATAAATATTTTCAATTTCAATAAGGTGTTTTTGGCAATTGAATAGCATTGACAAACGGCGCTGTTGGTAAACTACCGGTAAAACGTAATGAATAGGCATCCGAAGGAGAATAGGACAAAACTTTGAATGGGACTTCATCGTTGAATACAAATAATTCGTCACAAAACACTATTGGGATCATATCTGTTTTAATTTAATAAACAATAGAGAATTTTTAGGCTACCAATAATATTTATTAACGTTTATAATAAGCCTATTAAAGTTTCGTCCCGATTCACCCCCGTGTCCCTAATCATCCCATTTACTACTTTCAGTTTTACAGTTATTTTACTTCTAGCTGTTAAGTTGACTAACCTAAGGCTTGTGTAAAAACTATTGTTACGGCGGCTGCTTTGCAAGAACATTCTAGATTACGTTCGAGTCTAGAATGTTCCACTATGGAACTGTGTAAAAAATTCGAGAATAATTCTAAAATGTTGTGAAGGTGGTTCGAGAAAGTCGTAGAACTTTCTACATAGAAGGATGAATTTGAATAGCCGTCGGGATTGCTGGAGCGGTCAGTTTTATTTTGGCTATACAACGAAGCGAATCGAAGTGAGCTAAGTGAGTTATCCTTAGTGAATAGTGATCAGTGGTGAATTTGTGATGGAGTTATAAGTGTTTTGTGATTAATAAAGATATTTGGTGTTTAATCGGTGGTGATTTAATTTGTCCCATTTCCAGCTCGTAACTATATGTTCTACACGGCAATCATACAAACCTCACGTTAGCCCAGTTAATTGCTAGCGGTAAATAAACTATGAGCAGCGGTGGCCCAGTGGTAGCAGCCCCGACTTACGAGCAGTAAGTCGTAGGTTCGAAGCCAGGCAGGCGCATTACTTTGTGTAATTTATTTCATCACCGCTGCTCTCAAAACGGTGAAGGAAAACATCGTGAGGAAACCGGCATGTCCTAGAACTAAAAATTCGAAGACATGTGACATCTACCAACCCGCACTGGGCCCGCGTGGTGGATTACAGCCCATTCCCTCTCATAAAGAAGAGGCCTGCGTCCCAGCAGTGGGAACAATATAGGCTGATGATGAAATAAACTATGAAAGCATGAAGTGACATTATTTTGTGAAAATCTCTTGACAATAAGCCAAAAGATTACCTGTACCACATTATAATTTGGGTAACTAACCAAAATGTGGCGGAAATGTCAAAATGTTGATTTAATTAACCCAAATTGTACGAAGGCATTTTTTTATTCAGCCTCTCCGAAGACACCGGTGCTGCCTTGTCTGAATTTAATTTCGTTTGCTTGTGATCCTGTGGATGTTTTGATTTAAATCTCGAACGGAAATCTTATTTAAATAATTATGAACCAAATATTGGGGATTCGCATTGATGAGTGCGGACGTTTACTGGACACACCGTTACTGGTAATCGATGCACAACCGCCACGCTTTAATAGTAATAAGCGTTACTACGCGATTTTATCCACACGATAAGACAAATCGGCTAAATTAAAATACCACTTTTATCACAAAAAATAATAACTAGCTATCTAGAAAGAAAAAAAAACAATAAAATATCTCTCTTTATAAATTTTGATATCGAAGCATTGTACTGGTCACATTCAGAAACTATATATTTCCAGCCATCTAAAATAAATTCAGTTTAGTTCAGTTCAGCCGTTTCGGAGGAGTTTGGTAACAAACACCGCGACACGAGAATTTTATACATTAGATAAAAATAAATTGTACAGCCAGGGCTACCTGTGAGTAATACAATAGACTAATATTCAGAAGCACGGGGTACAGATAGTTAACCGTGAAACACCTTGGTGAACCAGGGGTACAGAAAATTAACCGTGGAACACCGTCGAACACCTAGGTGAACCAGGGGTACAGAAAGTTAACCGTGGAACACCTAGGTGAACCACTTAGGTGTTCCATGGGTCAGTAACCGTTTATTCGATATAGATTATGTCTGATGGTTTTGTTAGCTCTTTAAAAATAGAACTCTGGTTAATACTTCGAATTATTCAGTGTTTTATACCAGTCATCCATAGTTTGCTTAGTATACAACCTGTTTTTTTTATATATCCCATTACTCTAGGATATGATTGAGACCATATTATCAAAGAATCAACTGGCATATGAATTATATTTCAGTCATACTTTGTTTTTTTTTGTTGTTTTTTTCGCATGTTCCTAGCTTTAAATATGAATGGTTTGAATAAAAATAATTACTCGTATTTATCAAAGAAACTACTACTATTTTACTACACTACTGCGAAGTTTGACAACTTCACATAAGTTATAAAGATTCGTCATACTGGTGACAATTTTGGACCTAAGTAAATTATGATTGATGATATCTCCGAAACTATGCATTTTTGGACCACCTATTCTAGGAGTTTTAGTATTATTTTTACCTACAGAATATAATCCTAGAGTATCAAAAAAAGCAGGCTGTATATCGCAGTTAGTTGTTTAACATAACATAACATCACGCCTGTAATCTCCAAAGGGTTAGCAGAGGTATACCTCATAGTAGACCCATATGTCATATACAAGTTATGTTTAAGTCCCATGTAATAGGGGGCGAGCCTATTACCATTAACCAGGCACAAATCCAGACTCCGTGGCTGCTACTGAAAAATCCCTGACGGAAAAACCCATTAATACTTTGCCCGACTTGGGAATCGAACCTGGCACCTCATGCTCAGTAGTCGCGCTTGGGACCACTAAACCAACAAGGCCGTCTAGCAGTTGACAGTTTATTTAGTGGTTTTTATTTACCCCAAAAGTTATTTTCAGGTTTTATTTTATTTCCAGTTACAGTCATCATCATCAGCCTATAATGTCCCCACTGCTGGGACGCAGTCCTCCTGTCTATGCGAGGGAATGGGCTATAATCCACCACGCGAGCCCAGTGCGGGTTGGTAGATGTCACATGTCTTCGAATTTTTATTTCTAGGACATGCCGGTTTCCTCACGGTGTTTTCCTTTACCGTTTTAGAGAGCACCGGTGATGAAATAAATTACCCAAAGTAATGCGCCTGCCTGGGTTCGAACCCACGGCTTACTGCTCGTAAGTCGGGGCTACCACCACTGGGCCACTACTTTCCCACTGGGCCAGCGCTGCTCTCGCGCTCGCTCCCAGTTACAGTTTCAGTAGAAAATAATATGCACAGTGACTACAAATAACATTTATACCAGCTGCTCAGACCCACGGATTTACTTGACATTATTCAGGATATCGATGAAACTGATACTATGAATTTTCTACACAGGGGATAATCCTATTTTTTTTTCTTTGTTCGTCGGGTAGTTTATTGAAAAGTATTGGACACGTATTTTTTCTTTTTTCACGTGGTCATAAAATGACGGAGATATATTGAGTTGAAATGGCGCATGACGTCACATGTAGGTAAGTTTTATACCTACTTGTGACGTATTAAGCCCCCACTCTCCAACTATAATGAGTTCTAACTAAGTAATTTTTTGATATTTTGATAAAACAAAAAATACGTGTCTAATATTTTTGTATTACCTGTCTGACGGACAAAATAGAATGTCGTTTTCTTTACCCAGTCCGATCCCCTATTAGAAGAATATTGGAAACTGACTGATATTAAATTCTACCCTAAACATAAAGAGTGCAAGAGTTTACCAAATGTAAGCATTAATTTGTGTAGACAATTCACAAGACCTTTCACAACAACATTTTACAAGTTATTATGCCTTGTGACTGGGACTGAAGCTTCGCGTTTGTTTTTTTTTTTGACTTTCAAAAGTACCTGTAATGGTCTAATTGAAATAAATGCTTTGAGTTTGAGTTAGACGGCACCGTATTTTTTTTTTTAATATAATGAAATACTATTCTTCCTACAAAATTGCATATTATGAAACTAAAAACTATTGAAGGAGTAAAGACCCAGCTTCCTGTTACACCAGTCTCTTTCAGAAACGCCCAAAACCCAACCATTACCTCTGTTCAGGCGCCGTCGGCTATCTTCGTCAGACTTCGGGTGGCTGCGCGGGCAACGGCTTTGGCAGCTGTGGGAGCCGAGCGTCACTTCTTTAGCGAGAACAACCGACGACACACGCGAGCCCTATTTCTAATTCCGGACATAATTTTAGATATACTTGTCAGTTTTACAGTTCACTGCTTTTGATTTAAAGTCCAAGTTAAGACCCTAACAACATCCTTTACCTAGGAAATCTGTAAAATGCACACTGACAAACAAACCTATTCCCTTTTCCAAGAACGTCCAATATGTGTGCTGTGATCGTTAAAAGTTTTCACGTTGACTTTATGGTCGGGCGACTTAGTTATAGCCGTTGAAGTCTCTGGCAGTAAAGTGTGAATACTACCCAACGTACCCAACGTACTCGAGACCAGTTGAGATGAGATGTTACGGTAAAGATTAAGGGTCATATAGCTGCTGGATTGCGGGACGAAAAAGAGCTGATTTTTGCTTGTTACGTGTGCTGATTAATGCTTTTGGGTGGAGTTACCGTCAGAAGAGTAATTGTGTAATGTTAGTTATGTTCTATGTGTGTACTTACCTAAGTTATTGTGGAGGACAGAGAGGCGGGTCCCACTCTATGCAAAGTATTGGTAATTTTGTAAAAAGTGCATGAACATTAGAAAGAATTATGTGGTTTTATGAAACCACGGTAAAAGTAAAACTTTTTTTCACACTATAGACATTTAACTAACAAATTTTGGGAGCGCCTTTCACTTTATCCCTACTCCGCGGCCGACCGTCACGCGACATGCAACACACAGACGAAAAAGTTTGAGACGATGTAATAGAAGTTTCACTTTAAAAAAAAAACGGGTTGCATTCCGGGAGTGCTGGCAGAAGTGAAAGCTTGAATATTAACGTTGTGAATTTTTGATATTTTGGAATGGTTAGGGAATAATTTTGAACAAATTGCTTTAATTATCAGTATAAAAGTACAACCATTTATGTCGTAAAAAAACAATATTTATTTATTGCGCTATCGTACACAAACATGACAATTTATATTACATTATGAATTGAACACTTCAGAACTATTAAAATCTGTCTTACGAATTTTACCTCTTTGGAGAAACCGAAGGTTTTGTTGGTGCATAAGATAATTATCCAGTTTTGGAAACCCAAACTCAATGACAGATGTCACAAAGTTTACGAATTTTTGATCAGGACACGTGACCTGACGCGAGTATAACACTTTTTACCCACCACAAAAGTGCACAACTCCGCTAAAGAAGTTTTCACTTCAAAAATTGAGGAAAAACTAAAATTGCAACGTGCCCTGTAAGATGAGGCTACAGTTGAAGAAATCAGTCAATAATTCATCCGTGTAGGTGTACTAATACATGAACGTGATCAGCATTCAATAGAATTGCAGGATACTATTTCATCTCTTCAAATACAATACCTACTTTGTATCTTTATATTTCCAGATATATTTAAATGTACAATATGGAGTCGGGGAACGAAATAAATAATATTTGCATATCCCTGGGCTGTGCTGGTGCAGACGTAACAACGCCTGCACTGGCTTTGATATACGCTTTTGTAGTTAAAAATAGTTATAAATGTTATATTGAATGGAATATTTCTATAGTTTTTCTATATTTAAATATTGTTATTCATCTTGTGCTACTTTATCTGGATAAGTATGTTCCTATCAAATTAAGTCGAGATTATTTCATAGAGGAAACGTAAGTGTAGTACGTGAAACGTATTGAAATAAAAATTACAAACACGCAGGTTTCGGCTGCTTTACTATATTTCTTTGACAAGTCATGTTTGCGCAGATATGAATGATTGAATTTGAACGAATGCATGTATTTTAAGCTATCGTAATCGTGTTGTCACTTTTAATAGGCAGAAATCATTCTAAATTACCAACATTCATCATCATCTGCACTCAAAACGAAAGGAAACCATCGTGAGGAAATCGGCATGTCCTAGAACTAAAAATTCGGAGACATGTGACATCTACCAACCCGCAATGGGCCCGCGTGGTGGATTACAGCCCACTCCCTCACATAGAGAGGAGGCCTGTGTCCCAGCAGTGGGGACATTATCTGCTGATGATGATGATGATCATCATCTTCCTGGCCTATGTTCCATGTTACTTGGGGTCGGCGCAACATGTTTTTTTTCTTCCATTCTCCTCATACCAACATTTTATTGTAATATTACAACATGAAAACGTAATTAATTATGAAATCCCACGTTGATAAAATTACATCAAACGACAGCGTCGACACATGAGATATTTCTGAGCTTATTCCAAACATACGCCCAAATATGGTCCCCATTAATAATTCATAACAATACGAAAGCTTTCACAGGTAGTAAAATACACGTAAATTAAGTGCCCCTAAGGCTGGCAGACCCGATAGCATACGAATTAGTTGCCAAACGCAAAATAATGATTGCAAAGTTCTCGAGGTATGAAATAAAGCGGTCCTGTGTTCACCCCGACCCGGATACCCGTAACTTTAGGGGGGTGAAGAGGGGGTGTAACCCCCAGAACTTTAAGCATTCACCCCGGGTTCTTAGGACTGGACTTTTGATCCGCTCGCTGCCGTTTTTAACTATGCTATTGTGAGGATATTAAAAGGTTTTTGTAAAGGTTTCCTATTCTCTGTCCATTTGAGAACTTGTTGCGTAGATAGATACTTATGTGATTATATTCATAGCAGTTGGAGTGATATAACCGTATAAGATTTCTTTTATCGTCGAGCAAATGTTTGATCTACCAGCTACAAGTTTTTAATCGACTTTAAGCAGTGGTTGAGTATCAGCAAAATATGAGTGAACTTTTTTTTGTGTTTTTTTTTTGTACTAACCATGAATATTATTTCAGATCCTACTCATGTAGGTGTGTAATGTCACTATGACTATTAATAAGACTGGAAACGGGATGCAGCTCCGAAATATCGAGAAATTAAAACAAATAGTCCAAACTTGGTAAATATCCCGCTTCCAGTGTTATTGATAGTGTTGGTGACCATGTCAGTTTAAAAACTTAATTTCACTGTGGTGTACAAATCCTTTGTGTTAATCCGGATTATAGTATCTGAGAACTTTCATTCACATCCGATCTGTACTTTTTGTGTGAAAGAGTAACAAATATCGATCCATCCACACAGACTATTTATACTACATTTAATATAGACGTAGGAAAATATAGAGGTGACATACCCATAACTGAACTGTATTGTAAAATCTAATCTTTGGCGAGAAGGTCTGCCCACCCACTTACAATCAAAGCATCTCTCGTCTCGCCTTAATTCATACCGGTATAGTATGTAGTATGTATAAACATGTCTATGTATTCTGTTGCCACCAAACCACTCGATTGCAGACACCCCGCTTACAGAGCTATGTAGACATCGCAAGGAATGTTCGGCATCCGATGTATGCACGTACTTAGTGCTGGCATTAAATAGCGAAAGTGATTGGAGATATCATCTACATTAATAATAGTATCTTCGTAGAATATGCATATCTATAATACCTACTGTACACCAAAATATATTGCTTTAATGGGAACAATTAAATAAATGTTATTCTTTTTAGCGATGCTTAGTTTGCGGCTCACCGATTACCGAGTACGGCTCAAATGTTTTGTTTCTTTGATGACGAATGAACTTATTACATTTTTTTTCTTGCTTTGTGGTTCCACAGAAAGACACGTTGAAGTGCTACCAAATAATAAATAACCAGTCGGCAAGGTAATAGTGGTGAAGATGACCCAGAATACGCCGATCGTATTTGGTATCGCCATTCTCGGCGGCTATTGCATTGCACAAAATAGAAAGCAATTCACCTAGCCAGCAAATATTGCTTAATGATGTAAGCAGTATATTTACACTATCTGCATCATAACATTGATATGTGCTGTATGCTTTTAAAAACCTAATTGAGGAGGAAGAAAACGCTAACAACATATACATTTTCCACCCAAAATTCTTCTAACCGCGCAAAGACGAAAACCATCACCAACTCCACTTAAAAACAGAGTTCCTTACCCATCAAGAGCGAACGACAGTTACAAAACTCCATAATTGTCTCAAGACAGACGTCCCGGAGCAATCACCATCAATCCATTAGGCGCAAGTGTTCCTGTGCAGACGACGATTTGACTATTATGTGAATGAATGAGAAACTACTGCGACGGCGGGGTTGTTGGATTAAACTTCTGAATTTTCCCCATTTTTGCCCACGTTTTGCAACTTAAAAAGGAGAAAGGAGGAGAGGTTTTACTAGAAAGGACGTGAGAGAGACGGAGAGGTCGAAGTAATAGAGACGTATGGAAGATGAAGACTCCCAGCGCTAAACTCAAATAAAATGGGATATGGGTAGAAAGAATGATGATTGAGGTTATTTTTTTTTCCGATTAAACTTTTCAAACGGAGCAATATAAAACTATGTTATTTCACTAAAGTTACCGCAAGATATCAAATTCTGTGTATGTGTTGCCCGTCCCAGGCCCGCTACCAAGCTTTCAAGCAATACACAAATTATTACTAGATTGCTAATTTGGCTGTAAAATGTCACTAGACTTCCTTAATTTTACAGTGTTGTTCCATTATATTGAATATTTTCCCAAGGATTTTATTTCCCTAAAATTTCCCCAAAAACCTTTTTTTTCCCCAAAAAAGTGAAAGGAACCCCAATCTACCAACATTGCGAGACGGTGTGCACTCGAGTGAATGATTTGGGAGCACTTAAGTTAACGACACGATTGTCGGATGTACAAGTTTTAAGGTGAGGACTGCTGGGTCAGCTTAGGTTCCGTTCTTGGGATATGAGTTGTGAAATAGGAAAAGTTATTTTTAGTTACATTGTGTTACAATGAAGGAAGTTATTCGTAATAGTAACAGAAAGTCCTGATAGATAGCGCAAACCTGGATGTTATGACTATTCTTGGTCAAAATCATTTCCGACACCGTGCCACGGACATATTTCTGCAAAAACGTTCATGATGACGCCTCCAAATCAAACTTTACAGGTAATTTTATCAAATTCAATGAACGAAAAAGAAAATGAATAACAATATCGATATCTTTACAAATCAATAAAATTAAAGTGTACTGATTATAATTTCAAAATAACAGCTTTTTAGTGAATGCATATGAAACTATAAACGATACTTATACTAATACCTTACTAGGAGATAGCTGATGGTATAAGGAGTAACTTAGATTACTTTTATTTTAGAAAAAGGGTCAGGGTTCCGTGCAAAAAAATTAAAACCCTAGAAATTGTTAAAAAAAATCAAATGGGGAAATAATATTTTATAATAATTTCACGCGGACGAAAGTTGCAGAAAACACTAGTCATTGATAAAGTTATTGCAAGTTTCGCAGCTTCTTGCCGCAGGCATTCCAAACGGGACCATTGACCTCATGCTTCCATTTTTTCACTTCAGGCGAGGTGGATTAGAAACCGCAAAGCAAGCCAAGCATGAAATTATATTGCAACCCTGAAGTTCAGACGTTAGAAAGCCTCGAACTGTGAAATGCACTAACCCCTTTGAAGATAACAATTAAGTAATTTGAACATGAACTTTTGCAACAAAATAAAATATGATTATCTTGAAGTAAAATTAAATAACATAACTGTACTTTCACATTAAATAGAAACAAAGAATTATTCTTGTTTTTCTGTTAAAAAGGGAAAATATAAGAGGAGTTGGGAGTGTATTCTAACTTAATTCGCTTTCCTGTGATGATATTTTTGCCTACTTACAATACAAGAAATATTGATGAAAGTTAATCATGGGAGAGAACAGAAGCACATACGCACACTTGACACTTAGTGAACATAAACATAACGTAACATCACGCCCGTAATCCCTGAAAGGGTTAGGCAATGTGTACCTAATAGTATACGTATGTTATGTTTTAGCCTCATTTTATAAGGGGCGAGCCTATTGCCATCAACCGGGCATAAACCCAGACTCCACTGCTGCTACTAAGAAATTCCTGATGGAAAAACCCATTAAGAATTAGCCCGACCCAGGAATCGAATTCAGAACTCCATGCTCAGCTGTCGCGAATCGCAATTGCGACTTATAGTGAAGTGGAATAATCCTCCTAATATTATAAATGCGAAAGTTTGTGAGGATGGATGGATGGATGGATGTTTCTTACTCTTTCACGCAAAAACTACTGAATGGATTTAGATGAAATTTGGCACACGGGTAGTTTATAATCTGGATTAACACATAGGATACTTTTTATGCGGATAATATGTTCCCGTGGGACAATTATCGAACTCCACGCGGGCGACGCCGCGGGCATAAGCTTGTATTAAGTATTCGAGTACCGTGTCACAAACACAAAATTTCCAGAATTAATTCCAAAACTATTACGAATCATCTCTCATTCAAGCTTTCATTAGAATTCATTGAAAGCGTACCACTGCTCCACCTGCAATCAACAATAAACCAAGTTTTAGTACAAAACGACCGTCTTCCTGCCTCTATTGTCCGCTGTCTAGAATTCTAGACTAGATTTACGGCCACTAGAAGTCTAGGCATGTGGTTTTATGTCGTTCTAAGTTAGTTAGAACAATTGGAACAAGTTGGGCAGCGGTCGGGCTTTTGTTTGTACTGTGTCAATAGCTGCTGCTTGCGGACTCAACCGCATATTAAGAAAATTATATTCTAATCTAGGTTACAGTCGATATGCTTACGAAGTTTCATTCAAATTCGTTTATAACATAACATCACGGCTGAAACCCCCGAAGGGTTAGGCAGAGGTGTACCTAATATTACACCGACAATTCGCCAGTTATGTTTAAGTCTCCAGTCCTATTATTCTCAGTTATATTTAGCTGAATCTGGTAAGACTGGAAGCCGACCGCAAGCTATCGAGCAGCGAGCCTAAGCCAGCCAGTTTCAAATGGATATTCCTGACCACCAGCATGCAGCGGAAGCGCATTCCTGGTCAGCACTCTCAGCCTCTCATCAAGCGACCTAACACACTGCGCTTTCAGCCGGTCGAGCGCTTCATTACCTCCCAGTCGACACTTCTAGCTGTCTGCCACATCGCGGCACTGTACAACGTCCGACGCACCGGAGCAAACGCAGTGCTGGCGCCGACACACTGGGGTTCACATCACCACCACAGACTGTTCCGACTCACCGTGAATGCGGCAATGACCTTTCAACTGGCTCGGCAAAGTACTACAAGATACAATCGTTATCCGGTCTCCAGGGGGAGTGATGTAGCGACCTACAAAAAGCAACATACAACAAAAAGTACTATAGCGCCATCTATGACACGACGGAAGAACTAACATCAATTTCCCGTAAGCAAAGTTTACATCGACTTAAGACTATATAGAGGAACCCGACAACAATCGGCGGGCAGATGCCCACCAGACATAACATCGCCTGGTCGGAGGATGCTCCCTTTTCAACGGAGTATCGACGAACTTTACACCCTGTTCTTCATACTCCTAAACTGGTAGGTCAGTAGTTGGGGAAAGGCTAGGCAGATGATGATGATGATGTTTAAGATCCTTGATAATAAGGGGCGAGCCTATTGTTATCAACCGGGCACAAATTCAGAATCCATGGATGCTCCCTAGAACACTTTACCCGACCCTCGAAATCAAACTAAGGACCTCCGTCTCAGCAGTGGCACTTGCAACTACTAGACCGACGAGGCAATTTGTACATTGAAATACGCGTGATGGAGAATAAAATATACAAACAATCAATCAATTAGCTCAGCCTATTGCGGTCCATTGCTGGACATAGACCTCTCCCAAACAGCGCCACAGTGCCCAGTCCTCCTGATTCCTCATCCAGTCTGACCTAGCCACCAGACAAACATACTGTTACTTTGCCCACTGCTGGGCAAAGGCCTCTCCCCATGACTTCCAAATCCTTCGATCCAGGGTCAATGTGGACCACTAGTCGTTGGTTCTGTCCAACTTGTTCCGCCATCTCCTACCAGGTCTACCGCGTCGCCTTCTGGTTGTGTCAGCGCCAAACGTACAAACGTTTAAAATGTTTATCTACTTCGGTTTCGTTATATTCGAATTACAAAATTGACAGCGGTTTCATTATGATACCCATGACGACATCGGGTAGCATTATGCGAATAGACATAAATGCTAAAATACAAGCAAAGACATTCTTAACATACAGCCAGGTACCTATAATATTACTTCGAAATCGAGACAATGTAAAAGATGTTTTTAAAAATGGAACAAGCTTAGAACAAAAGTATCGTATACTATTTTGTAGCGGCTACAAGATCTTTGCCTTATACCTAATAAAGACATACATATAAATAAACAATAGTCAGTGTGTAGTTAAGTTTCTATTAAAAATACTTTTTTGTCTATTACTGTGTTTTATTCCTTCCTTCGTAGATAATCTTATAAGCAACTGTACGTTAATGGTCTTTTAATAACTCGTGCCCACCTATTTCGGTACGCGCTACGCTTGTACCGAAAAATGGCACTCGTATTAAAATACCGTCCATAACGTAACAGTTGCATAAATGGCTATAATAGGATTAGAGCGTTAGATGGTTTAGTCTGTATTGTGCCGGAGGCATGCAGACGTCGTGGTTGAAGTAAAGCTTTTTGGTTGTATTCTAGATAGAAGCGTAGAACGGTCAAATTAAGTTCGGAGTTTATCTTGTTTTCTCTAAATGGTGTTTACTACATATCATTATGTTGTATATTGTAATATTAAACTGGAATAATTCGTTTTGTAGACACTTGAATGAACGGTTTACCATTGAAAAATTGGACTAGTATAATAGGCGAGTTTTTTGATACACTTTTAGAACTTAAGACGGTATGTTAATTCTTTGTTAAATTAACACGTATAGTTAGACCTGCAGCGTTAGCTAAGGACACAACTGAACATCATCATCTGCCTAGCATTTTCCCGGTAACCGGTAACCGGTTTTCGTGGTAACCTTCATGTCGCAGTCACGACGTGCAAGCTGACAACTTTTTTACTTTTTTTTTTTGTTCCGTCTTATTGTACTTTTTACAAATGTTTGTTATGCTTTGTATGTTTATTGTTTTTTTTAAAGCTTTTATTTAACTTGCAATGTATGTAAGTTTAATGTTCCAAGTATTACCTAAATAATAAATCTGTTCTTCAAATAAAGTTTTCAAGTTTTCATTTGAAATATAAGTTCATTTACAATATAAATGCTGGGTAATATGAGAGTTAAGTCATGGACTCGAAAGCTTGGCATCTGGCCAGCACATTACCGTTTGCGATATAGGTGTCCTGCAAGTAAGTATGCAAAAAATAAGAGTAATACTCGCAAAAAACTATCTTTATTTATTGTTATTGTGTTATCATGTTTTTCTGTGGAGTTTTTGCGAAGTTCAGTAATTGCAGCAATTTTGCTATTAGGACTTCATGTTTTATGCTAGGCTGTAGGCAGACGGGAGTGGATGACTATAAATAAGGGCGTACCTACCATTGCCTACCTTTGTTAGAACCCTTTCGAAACGTTTTCTACTAGTTAACAAATCCTTCAAGTATGTAGAAATTGCCGTAGTACAAGTTATGCCATATGGGTCTCCGATAAACCATGAATCGATACCAATCAACTCGGTTGCATTTTGATCATATTGGAAGTCGATTGATGATCAGTGATGAAGGTTTGATACATATTTCAAGAATGTGAACTAGGAAAATATGCTTGTATATTCTACATATGTACGTTAATTATTAGGTCAAGTTTTTTTTAAATGTTGTATTGCAGTCTATGTTAATCTTTATATACTTACGTGTGAATCAAGTAACAAAGTAGGTTGCTAGTTGCTATGGATATAACAACAATACCTCACGTTAGACTGTCTCAAGCCGGTTTAATTAAGCTCTAATTAAAGGGAGATTCCGACGGAAGCCATTGATCATCTGCTGAGCATATAGCCTATACTTATCAATAGATTTAGTTTAGCGTATATAATTATGCAAATGAAATCGCAACGTCATGTAAAATATAGTTAAAACATACTGCTGTGGTAGACTTTTGTGTGTAGATTCCATATGAAGCCATAACGGGGCTTTTTTCAATGTAAAATCTATTTTTAGCACACAGTAATAAAAGGAAAAACAAATATATGAATAATCTGAACTTCTGATTGCAATTATTTGCAATATCGAAAATAATGAGCGTTACGCGAACGTTAAGCCATTGGTCCCGGTTTGTAGATCTTTGACAGTCGTTACGAGTAGTTAGAAGCCGAAAGTCTGACATCTAGTCTTACCAAGGGGTATCGTATTATCCAGTTACTGTTGTGGAGGTCAGATAGGCAGTCGCTTCATGTAAAATACTGATACTCAGCTGCATCCGGTTAGACTGGAAGCCGACTCCAAGATAGTTTGGGAAAAGGCTAGGCAGATGATCGAAACTAATGAACAGTGACGGAAGTAATGGTATTACTATATTTAACAGGATGTGTAATTTCTATATACTTGCTTATAGTTACTATTGTATAGAATCTGGTTCTTCAAACCTAACAGACAGATGTGTTGTTGGGGAGTTTGTTCCGCCACTTCTTCTTCCCAGCTAAAACATTAGGAAGTGGCTAAGGGCAGGCGTTTTGGGGGACTGTCTCTTGTAATTTTGATGTTCAAAAAGTGCTGATTATCAGCCTAATTTGAATAAATGACTTTTGATTTTATAATTCTAGTTAGTATTTTGGTAGTAGTGCTCTTTATTCTTCTAACAATATGGTGGCTTTTTGATTGCAACAGTGCAGTGGTGGGTAAAATTACTGTGAAAGAGCTGTAAATAAATGGCCAGCATATACAGGGAGCGGCGGTGGCCCAGTGGTGGCAGCCCCGACTTACGAGCAGTAAGCCGTGGGTTCGAACCCAGGCAGGCGCATTACTTTGTGTAATTTATTTCATCATCGCTGCTCTCAAAAACGGTGAAGGAAAACATCGTGAGGAAACCGGCATGTCCTAGAACCAAAAATACGAAGACATGTGACATCTACCAACCCGCACTGGGCCCGCGTGGTGGATTACAGCCCACTCCCTCTCATAGGAGAGGAGGCCTGTGTCCCAGCAGTGGGAACATTATAGGCTAATGATGATGATGATGATATACAGGGTGGAAGAGACATCGACGCATAAACGGTTACCACGCATTCAGTGAATCTTTCTGAACTCCCCAAATAGAAATAAGGTTCAGAATTATCATATTCTGAATACATAGTAAACGTTTCTGTGTCGGTGTCCCTTCTACCCTCTATTTAGTAAAAAAATCTGGTTGCACTCCGGGAGGGCCGACAGAAGTGAAAACTTGAATATTAACTTTGTGTATTTTTGATATCTTGGAATGGTTAGGGAATAATTTTGCACGAATTGCTTTTATTATCAGTATAAAAGTACTATCCTACTAATATTATAATTTATGCGAAAGTTTGTGAGGATGGATGGATGGATGGATGGATGGATGTTTGTTACTCTTTCACGCAAAAACTTCTGAATGGATTTGGATGAAATTTGGCACACGGGTAGTTTATAACCTGGATTAACACATAGGATACTTTTTATCCCAATAGTATATTCCCGTGGGACAATTATCGAACTTCACGCGGGCATAAGCTAGTCATTTATATAGTAATGAATATTATCAATATTTATTTATTGCGCTATCGTACACAAACATTCATTCATTATATTAATTTAAAAATGTAACACTTCAGAACTAAGTATTACAATCCGTCTTACGAATTTTACCTGTTTGGAGAAACCGAAGGTTTTGTTTGTGCATAAGATAATTATCCAGTTTTGGAAACCCAAACTCAATGACAGATGTCATAAAGTTCAATTTTCTTCGTGACCTAATGTCAATCCGTCTTACAATATTTGATATTTCGATCGAGTTTAACATTTTTTACCCATCAGTAAAGTGCACAAAGCCGCTAAACAAGTTTTCACTTAAAAAAAAAATAAGTAAAAAGAATCAGCGTTAGCCTGCAATCAAAAGGCAAAAATTGTGATCATCAGCGTAAAAGTCTCGTTATGTCAACCAGATATTTCTTTTACCTATAAAAATGTTTTGTAACGATACGATATCTCCTAAATTGCGCGAATTTAACAATTTATCTAACCCGCTGCTGTTTCTCGAATCGTCACGTATGTGAACACACCTGTCTTTACTTGACACATTTGGATACTCAACCATAGACACGGTATCGATTTTTTGGGGGCATGGGTAACTTTTGGCAAGGGCATAAAGTCATTGAACCTTGTTATTATATTCACAACTTGCAACCTAATTTTAAGTTGGACTCATTAAAAATGAAATATGTTTTTCACTTCAGTAGCTCAAACATGTAGGTTTTGCTGCCTAAAATCAGTGAGCAAAATGCGATTTTGCTCACTGAGTGAGACAAAGTAACTTTTTAATTTTTTTTCAGAAAGCACCGAATATCTTATTCAGCCTTGGGTTTGATCATACAATTCGAAACATTCACACTCTATCTCTTTCCCGCCCATTAGAAAGAGAGAGAGACAAAGACCAGCCCTTTCGAAGTTCCGTTTTTGAATTCGAACACGTTCGGAATTTCGTACTAAAGAGATTTTGCAAAAATTATGTCTTTTAATGTAATTTATTGAATTTTTAACTTATTGTTGTATTTAAACGAAAATAAGTATTTACTGCAAATAAAACTGATATTTAACCTGTAAATATTTATTTCTAGTTTCAATAATGTTTCGTAATATATTTTGAATAATAAAATATCATGGGTGCTATTTCCGAACACGCCTTAATTTAAATGAAAGAGCGGGAAAAAAAAATCGTGGCTGGCGTAAAGAGTCGATTAAGTTAAAAATATTAAAATAATCGTAAAATATGAGTGAAACTAGCGACGAGAACAGTATTGTAACACCGGAAGAGTTAAAACAACAAGACAGTTATTAATGCAGAATTAAGTTTCCTACCTGAGAAGTCTCGCAAGAAATATCTGAAAGCATACCATGTCTTCAACGAGACTTACAAAGGGCGCAAGCAGTTTTTCGGAGACGGTGTTGCTATCTTATTTTTTAGATTTATCACAGACGAGGTGATCATCTATAATGTTAATTATTTTGATTCACAGTAAATAGTTATTTCAATCAATTCTTGTTTATTATTTTATCTCGTAAAGTGTTCTCGCTGCTGAAGTGAAAAGTTATGTGTGTTACACGAGAGCAAAGATTTTTGCATCTCGCCACCCTCGCCACGCTCAGGATTCAGCTTTAGAATCACTCGCTACGCTCGTGATTCAATCATTGAATCCTTCGCTTGCTCAGGATTCAAAATCAGCAATCGCAGCAAAAAACAACTTTGCTCTCTTGTTGCACAAATAACTATTTTGCCTTACAGTCGCTTTGCTCCTCGAGATAGTTAATCTAACCTTTGAGCTTGTTTTCTTAGATAGTTGATCGTAGTTGGGTAATTGTTTGTTTTTTGGAATAGAAGTCTTAACAAAGCAATTAGTTTAAAAGTGTTTTTCAACACACTTGCTCATAAAGTGTCTTTATGGTCACCGCAATTAGGCACAGAATGACACCCATAATCAAACTGTGACTTTTTCATTGCTATAACTCACTAGTGAGTTATAGTTTTTTTTTTATTTATTGGTTGAGGTGCTTGTTCTTAAAAAAGTTTTTATTCAAAAAAAAGATCGTGTTCAATGTATTGCTTACTCATTTCATGCAACTTCTTATTTAAATAGATAATTTTAACTCGTTCGTGTTTAATAAATAAAACTTTCACTCAAATATATCTTTTGTTTTCTCTGTAATAAATGAAAACTTTAAATTCCCCATTTTGTACGTGGCAGAATAAGCGCATCCCTATGCGCGGAAAATAAAAAAAATCTTCATCCCTTTAGTTTGTGGCTGATCGCAATGCGCGCGCATAGGAAAACTGAATAATTTTTCCCACCATAGCGAATCATTTCAAAACTCGTTTTCACTGTTGAAATTATAGTTATTTATTAATTAAAATGTCTACAAGTAACTAGTACCTAGTAACGAAGAAAATGATTTATGTTGTACACCGCCCGATATAAACCCGATATGTGAAGCCCTTAACGTTATGGAAAGTTTACTACCTGAAAACTCCAAGGAAAAATATCTATTATTTACTGAATAAAATGAGTTTTTATTGTTATTTTATTCACAAGTGTGTTGAAAAACGTCGTATGATACACGTGTGTATTGGTGATTACCGTCCTCGGCTCTCTTAAGACCCTCACCTAACGGCTCGGGTCTCAATGGCGCCTCAGCGGTAATCACCAACATTACACACTAGTACCATAATGTACTATTTTCAGCGAAAAATTAACAATGATTAAAAAAAAAATTATAATGATGAGATAGATATTAATTTAATATTTTCTAAAGATATTAGAGATTGGTTGTATTTAAAAATGAAGTGCAGTAGAATCTTTGAAAAAGAATTCTCAAAAGAGGAAAATCCTATCTGTTATGTGGCTGGTGATTAAATATTTTGTGATGATTTTCTATCAAAAGCGTTGGAACAATTTTTTCTTCAGAAGACTTGTCAAATAATGTATTTAGATATATTGCTTTCATTACTCAATTTAAATACAGCTCATAACGTTGATCATCAAAGAGAATTAATGAAGTTTGCATAATTCATCAATATAGGATTGGGACTTAAATAGAATAATATTACAATAATTTACTTACAAAATATTGTTTTTATATCGATATGAATATGTAAAACAGTGTTTTTCTGCATGTCTGTGTTCACTTAATTAAAATAATATATTTAAGATACAGACTAGATATCAAAATTATACTTTACTAGCACTTCGCCCGCGACTTCACCCGTGAAAATTGTGATATAATATAGCCTATGTTACTCGGTAAAGATGTAGCTTTTTAATGACGAAAGAATTTTTAAAATCGGTCGAGTAGTTTTTGAGTTAAATCGTAACAAACAAACAATCAAATCTTTCCTCTTTATAATATTGGTTTAGACTAACTTTTCCTCGCGGCTTCGGTCCTATTATGCACGGAAAATCACTCACAGGAACGTTTTAAATGTAGCATATGACACTCGGGGATAATGTAGCTTCCACTAGTGAACGAATTTCGAAGATTACCCCTACATACAAACAATCGATCTAACTTTACCTCTTTATAATATTATTAAGTGCAGATTAGTTAATCAATAGAAGTATGGAAAAGACACAGACTTTCCAATTGCAGGCCTATTACCTTAAACCTCGCCCATTCTTGTACCAGCCTGCCTAGCCTGAGGAGTGAGGGCGCTCTCGTATGTTCACCGATTCGTGGTCTCCACTCAACCACAACCACAGAAATATAAAAATCTGTAGATTACATCTATGACCACTACGGTCATCATACGGTCAAGTAGATTTTTTAAACTCTGTAAATATTATTCTCTACTAGTTTTTTCCCGCGACCTTCGCCCGCGGAAATTTTTATAAGACTATTACTTCCCATTTCATTCGGATTTTATTACAATGTTTCTTAAAACTTTAAACCCTAATCCTTTTTCATAAAAACCCAACTCCTTATAACATAAGCTATATGCAAGTAAAAGTCCAGTCAAAATCGGTGCAGCCGTTTCGGAGATTAACCAGAACAAACAGACAGATAGAAAAAGATAAAAAAAGTTTTTTGTTACGAGTACCGTATATGGTATATTCTTTATATACGTATAGATTATAACACCATCAACCCTAACTTAGGGTTTTCCCCATTATTTTGCGTGTTTTTCCAGTCCACCAGGCCAAGGAATATCAGTATTTTGCACGGAACTACCATCTGGCCTCCAAAACTGTAATAGGATAACACGAAACTCCTTATCAAGACAGACTTGTTATTACCTACCTACATAAACGGTTTAATGCTTGTTATCCAGACATAAATAAGATATTCACAGTTTACCTTCACTTGCATGTTCCATTTACTGCGTTTCTTAAAGCTAACTTAAGTACTATGTAAACTCAAACACACGCCATGTTTACGATGTGATCGTTTTTATTTGATCGAACGAACAGGAAAATAAATAAAGTAGCAGTGTTTGTAGTGCAGTTCAGCTCAAAGTAAAGAGTAGAAAGCTCTATCGGCTAATACTTCAGAAGTAAATATGTTTTTGAAGAAACCTAGGAAAGTACAATACAAACATACGCATTTTATGTCGCCAGGATCGCCGTTTCTGCTATTCTAGTTTGGGGTTGGCGTGCTAGTGTGCAGGCTCATGATACATTTCATCCTTTTATCCATCTAAAATAATGACAAACCTGCAACATTTATGTGTTTTTAGATAGATTTTCATGGACGTTGCTGTAATTTTTATCAGCCGGGTCTTGCCTGCTTGCTAGCTTTGCGGTTAAGTTATCCTACAAACACATTTAGAAACTGCATGAAGTTATTTGGTACAATTTCCTCAATAACATCATCTGCCAAGCCTTTTCACAAGTTTATCGGGGTTCGCTTCCAGTCTGCCAGTATTTTATACAGGGTGTAACGGAAAGGGTATATACATACTGAAGGGTGTGTTACATACCATCAAACTGAACATGTTTCTCATTATAAAACATGTTTTTCAGCGAAAATATTATCTGCTGCCCCATACAAAATTGCAATATCTATTTGACCTAAATGTATGCTGCAGCTGATATTTTTTTCGGTATTACGATTTTGTCCGATGCAGAAACATGTTCAGTTTGATCGTCTGTAGCACACCCTTAAGTATGTATATACCCTTTCCGTTACACCCTGTATAGAGTTACTACCTATCTGACCTCCAAAACTCAGTAAGTATTGGGTAACATATGGTACCCTTTTTTTTACCGATGGGAAATCATCAAATGACCCCTACGGCTCGGGGCGGAGCGGAAGGGAGACTTGTACTGACTAAAACCCATCCATGTTCCTTCTTAGCCCTTTGTCTTCCAGGGCCAAGGTATCTCTTTCGAACAGTCCCACAGCCCTGGCAGGCATCGGTCTACTCAGACCCCTTCCGTTTCGCTGACATCTCCTTGAGGCGCGCGTGAAACACGAACGCGCCGTCGACACGGCCTGTCGTCATAAGACGGACGGACAGTGAGCTAGCCCATTACTCACCGTCCACAGGCCCGCACCTACGGTCGCCTGTACTATGGTACCCTTTGGTAAGACTAGTTGTCAGATTTTTCAGACCACTGACTACATGTAGCTACTTTCAAAGACCTAGCAATGACAGCCGAGACTAAAAGTTTCCGGAATAACGGCTTTGATAATTTTTACCCATTTAAATAAAATAAAATTAAGCGGTAGGATGTTCTTAAGAGTTGTAGGAATTAGAGGAAAGTTGTTGAAGCTTAACAAAAATACTCCTCTATGCTGGATGAAGCGAGGAATTCATTAAGCTTAGCGGGCTGCGGTTTGTGCGGCTACCGAGAAAACGAGTGAGGCAGTACGACGAAGAAACCTCGTACGTGGCAGTTAAAAAGAAAATGTCTTCTTCCTGACAATTTAATTTTCTGCTATTTAGTTTCCAAGTTTGTGTAATTAGAACCTCTAAGGAAAAAATATTGATAAAAGGTACGAGAGGATGATGATGATGTTTATGTATGTAACATCACGCCTGTAACCCCGAAGGGTTGGGCAGAGGTGTTCCTAATAGTACACCCACATTTCGCCAGTTATGTTTAACTTCTATGTAATAAGGGCGTGACTACTTCCAAAATATTTCGTGTAAATAAATCTTTTATAAAACTCTCGCAATTAATCTGCATTACCTACACTACACAATTCCCTACTTTTGTAAACACTTGCTTCAAACTTTGACTTTGAACTTTGATTTCGACGACACGATTGGCGCAGTGGTTGAGCGATCGACTGCTGCGCCGCGTGTCGCGGGTTCGAACCCCGCACGGAACAAATATTTGTATGGCCTACAGATAGTTGTTCCGGGTCTGGCTGTTTGTGTATGTGAGTTTAAATGTTTGTAAACACACCCACGATACAGGAAAAAATCCTAGTGTGGGGCAACGTTAAAAAAGGGGAAAAAAAAACTCTTTTCCCTAATTCGTCGATATTACAGAAAAAACTTGTTTAAAATGTAAGTACCACTGGGCACCTACATTTTATTATAAATACCAAGGCCATACAACTATTCGAGTGAAGTCAGTCTCAACCACATCATCAAACGATTCGTCAGACTTTCCATAACCTAATTACGATACATAAATAATGACTTCTGCTGAAACTTTCAACTCACCTATACAACCACAGTGATTCAAAGGAGGTTTTCAAACGAATTACTTCATGATACGGCTGTTTCCGAGAACTAACTTCGTAATACTGTGACTCAACGCTATTGTGTTGCGACAAAGAGCTTTGAGCTTCACCAATGTAGGTATAGAGGTTGTTGAGGTACAGTCAGAGACGACATCGATCGAAGCACTTCGATAAAGAAGTTGCACGAACACGTGAGTCAAAAATACATACCTAGGTTATTATCGAATGGTACATTTTTAGTGTTCACTTCAAATTGTTTCCAACTTTACGACGGTGCTTGTTTCAGTTTTGAGTCTAATGTATTATTACATAGGATTTAAAACATTTGTGCCAAAAAATAGGTGTTCTATTACAGCTCCACAGAATCCATTGGGGATTACAGGCATGATTTATGTTATGTTATGTTAAATGTAATAAGAATTTCAGTTTCAGTTTTCAATCCAAATTCTTTTGTCAAAAGTTTGAAGAATTTGGATTGACCTACTTCTGTTGCTGACCGTGTTTACTCGATAGGTGAGCTAGTAAGACTACAAGGTTATTGTGAACCGCTACTACATTACCGATTTCGGAGTTAAACCTACATACATATATGTTTAATATACCTACGTTACTAGAGGCATTATGTGTGAGAGCTACCGAACTGGAAAAAGGTTTAGCCTAAGGTCAGAGCTCCCAGCTGTAGGTCAATTTAGGACTTAAACACCGTTGCATGAAGTCTAGATTTAAATTATAAACTATACAATGTGTTGTTTTGCATCCTCGTCAAAATTCAAGAGGATATCACAAAAGTCATAAATAATCAATATAAATTACGGTTCCTAGTTAATCCTAACCATATCCATACTAATATTATAAATGCGAATGTCACTCTGTTTGTTTGTTTGTATGTTTGTTACCTTTTCACGACTAAACGGCTGATCGGATCTTAATGAAATTTGGCAAGAAGATAGATTTCAACCGGGGAAGGACATAGGCTATATATCATCACGCTACGACCAATAGTAGCGGAGCAGCAATGAAAAATGTTGCGAAAACGGGGAAAATGTGACGCAGACGAAGTTGCGCGGGACAGCTAGTAATATTATAAATGCGAAAGTAAGTTTGTTTGTTACGCTTTCACGCGAAAACTACTCAACCGATCATCATGAAACTTTGTACACATATTCTTGGATGTATTAGAAGTAACATTGGGTATATATCATCACGCTACGACCAATAGGAGCGGAGCAGCAATGAAAAATATTGCGAAAACGGGGAAAATGTGACGCAGACGAAGTTGCGCGGGACAGCTAGTTATTAATAAACGCTGCTTTATTTTGTTGTTTTAATTCAGCATTTCAGAATAACCCTCTTAACGTGGTTCAGGGAATAAGAAATGATCGAATAAATGTTTGAGATTGTTTGTATGTGTGAAAGCTCGGTTATATGGCGAGGATCGGACGGGCTGCATTTGAAACATGGGAGGTTCACACTTACCGATTTAAAAAAAAATACCTGACTATTTTATTATAGATTAGGGTCGAGAATCATTATCAAAGTTAGCTTGAATTTGACGAGGATGCAAAACTACAGCTTGTATATTGATTCTGTAACAAGACACAAGAGGAGGCGACGATGAGAGATTTGATGAGATGACGAGATGAAGTATGGAAGAAGAGGACATGCTGCGTCGACCTCAAATAAACTAGGATTAGGGTAGTAGAATGATGAATGATAGTGAATCTATATTATCTGACTAAATGGCCTCCAAATTGGTCTAATGTTAAATGATCTACAAAATTATTCAAATAATTTTGAAATGTTTGCGTTCACTATGTACGAGCAACATAAATGAACGCTTATATTATTGCATTATTGGAATGACAACTTTTGGCAGTGAACTGAGCGTTGAAAATCCATTAGATCTATTTTATACACGGTGCAAATCACCTCATCACGAAGCCGTCAACCAAGCATTCTGTACATGAAACTAAGTAAATTTACGCAAAAAATATTGCTGGGAAACGACTTTTTTTTGGGGGGTGTAAAATCATGTTTTGTGGTAGAACTCAATTTAACGCACTCAAAACATTGTGCTGATGGACGGATTGAATAGTACGGGGGTCGTGGAGGTGTTTAAAGTAAAAATCTTACATTAAAAACTTGTATTTAAAAAAATACTTGTCAAAAAGTTGGAACTTTGACCCCTAATATCTCCGTAACTAGAAGGTTCCCAGGTACGGTGTAGAACAAAAAAAATGATCGCAATGACAGGGAGAACCAGTGCCTTTCGGCTTCGTTAAGAGGTGTTTTACACCCTTTATTATTAATTACTAGCTTATGCCCGCGGCGTCGCCCGCGTGGAGTTCTATAATTGTCCCACGGGAACATACTATCGGGATAAAAAGTATCCTATGTGTTAATCCAGGTTATAAACTATCCGTGTGCCGAATTTCATCCAAATCCATTCAGTAGTTTTTGCGTGAAAGAGTAACAAACATCCATCCATCCTCACAAACTTTCGCATTTATAATATTAGTAAGATTAATTATGTTGCACGTTGCAATAATCTTAGTGAAAATGGGCGTAATATTTATGAAGCAAGTTTATTTTATAGATTTAATTAAACAGCTGAACTATGTTTTACAGAATACAGCAATTTCTTACCTTTAAAGCTACTTTAACTCCATTGTAATTTGCACTGCTAAGTAAACTGTAGTAAGTAAAGTACTTGTACAAACAAATATAAAGCTGAGGCGGATTGACGGCTTCGGGGCTCGTTAGTTAAAGTGTCCTCACAACAAAATCTTAAATGGAGCCAAGAAACTAGAGATGCTACGCTCGTAGGCCCTCTACGAGATTTGCTACGAGCGTAGCGGGCTACGTAGCGCTACATTGGAAATTCATTTGTGTCGTTGAAGGTGTACATTTTAAGGTTTTAAGAACCGGATCAGACTTTGGACTGGCTACGAACATCGGGCATTGATTTTTAACCGACTTCTAAAAAAGGAGGATGTTATGAACTCCACGAGGTGATTGGTCCGATTTTCATTTTTTTTTTCATTTGGTACAGGAAATTCGCGTGGTGGTCCCATATGAATTTAGTAACCTAGCTAGGGCAGATTAGGAGTTATAATACGTATTTTTTCTTCTTTGTCTATGTTGATGACTTACTGCACGCGTAGCGTGAGCACATCTACAGTGGTCATGCTACGCGTGCTGGAATCATAATACGTTGTTACAAAGTAAAATTTTGTTACAAAGTAAGAATTTGTGTAGGACATTAACACAATAAAAATTAGCATTTTAGAAAAAAAAAAGTGAAAACATCAATGGCAATAAAGTCAATAAATCAAACAAAGTCACCGACATCCCAAAGTTTATAAGTATCCATGATGAAGTGTGAACCAAGTAAGAACTCTAATATATAAAATTCTCGTGTCGCGGTGTTTCTTACCAAACCTCTCCGAAACGGCTGAACCGATTTGTATGAAATTTTGTGTGCATATCGGGTAGGTCTGCGAATCGGCCAACATCTATTTTTCATGCCCCTAAAACCTATCAAAATTTCCACGCGAACGAAGTCGCGGGCAGCAGCTAGTACATAAATATTTTTTTATTCAAAGTTAAAATTGGTAGAATACCATATAAATCTTAGAAATAATACAGGTATAACAAAGTTCGATGCCTGTACTAGGTTAAACCTGCATCACAAGCGAATTGTTTTCTAATAATAACTGTTAGGACAACAGATTTCTAAACAATATTTAAAAAAAGAGTTTTATTTTTAAATTGAGGAATAATTAGTTAATTTGTTATAATATAATACCTAATTTACTTAATCTCTATTATTTGTTAGTTAACAACAGAATTAATGTACCTAGGTCTTAAACAATTATATGATGCAACATGCCAACATTTTTGCTATAAAAATTAAACAAAAAAAAAAAAAAAAAACGCAATAAAAATACGTACATGTATCGTTGAGTTAGCAACAAAATATACGAAAGTCTTGTTGTTAGGCGCACTAGGAGCTCTCATAATCAATAGACTTGATGAATCTATGTTCTGCTATTTTCCTAGCAGCACATTCAGTGTCTCTGGTCTTATGGTAACTGGGTTTTTTAAAGCGCGAACAAGTCTCGCATTTCGGAGTTTCAGTTTTCCTCGCACACTCGGACATCAAATTGCCTGGTTTGCCACACATAGAATTGATCTCTCTGCATGATATTACAGCTTGACCGTACTGTTGGCATTTGTAACACCTCGTTACTAATGTGAATTCCCTGACTGGACAGGACGACCTATTTATGAAGATCCTTGATTGAGGTATTAGAGTTTTACCTATACAAGGTGTTGTTTTGCATCCTCGTCAAATTCTAGGAGGTAACAATAATTTTCGTCCCGAATCAACAATAAAATGGGTAGGTATTTTTTATTTTTTTTCTTATTTACGGAAATCGGTAAGTGTGAACCACCCGTGTTTTAAACGCGGCCCGTCAGATTCTCGCCCTATAACCGTGCTTCCACACATACAAACAATCTCAAACGTTTATTCGATAATTTCTTATTCCATAAACCACGTTAAGGGGGTTATTCTGAAGTACTGACAAACTTAAACAACTAAAAAAATCAGCGTTTATAACAGCGTTTACAATTAACCAGGTACAGTAATTTTGATTGATTTGCGTGTCTTTTGTGACAACCTCCTGAATTTTGACGACTATGCAAAACAACACCTTGTATTGGCTGAAACCCCTATAACGTAATACCATCCAAAATCTGTTTCATCAGGTCGCGCTTTTCTTTAAGGGTATCATATTATCCGCGTGAATGGCTTTTTACTTTAGCGACTGGTAATGGACTGCCATCTGCGACGTACCAGATCCAAGAAAGTTATAATATATTACCAAATGATCGTATATTACAAAGGTCAACTGTGTAGCTTCTTGGACACTCACAAACCCACAATAGCATTATTATACTTACACAAGCGAATATAATATAACTAGACACACAATCCTACAGACCATATATATATAATAGCCCATCTGTTACGCCTTGACCCAAAAATGTGTTTACCAGCAATAAAGGCTGGGTCATATCTCCCAGTATTTTAAAACTTGTGGCAGGGCACATATTTAACAAGGCTCGTTGGTCTTGTGGTCACAAGCGTAACTCCTGAGCACAAGGTCGTAAGCTCGGTTCTTACGCCGCGTAAAGTGGTGATGAGTTTTTTTTCAGTAGCAGCTCTAGAAGTCAGGATTTGTGCCTGATTGACAGCAATAGGGTTAGTTAGGAATCCATACTTCCATACTAATATTATAAATGCGAATGTCACTCTGTTTGTTTGTTTGTTTGTTTGTTACCTTTTCACGACTAAACGGCTGATCGGATCTTAATAAAATTTGGAAAGAAAATAGATTTCAACCTGAGGAAGGACATATGCCATATATCATTACGCTACGACCAATAGGAGCGGAGCAGCAATGAAAAATTATGCGAAAACGGGGAAAATGTGACGCAGACGAAGTTGCGCAGGTTAGCTAGTTAATAATATTAATAGTTTATTGACACAAAGAATCATACATTATTGTACACTGGTTAACAAGATGCAAACTATGCTGCAGAAGTCTGTATACAGATATTGTGAGCCCTGCCTCTTAAACTAGGATAACCTGTATCTTGAGAGTGTTCAGCTGTCGGGTTACTTAAAATTAGAGATTTTACAACTGCGGACTGTGCTAACTTATTTTTGTAATCACTTTGTTTATTAATTAAACACAACTAACAAAACGTGGGTGTACTACTAGTTCAATTTACTCAAGAGGCACGTGCCTAAATAATAACAGCTGCTCGGATCGATCTTTAGGTTAAGCCGCGCTTATCTAGGTTGGTCCGTGGATGGGTAACCAGATGATCACCCATAATTCTCTGCATCTGTTTGTCTCTGCATTACCCAAAGGTTGACTGGTAGAAAATGCCTATGGCATTAAGTCCGCCTCTGTATTATGTGCTTGAAGTGTTAAATAAATAAATGTACCAAGTTTCCTCTGCGCCTCGGAAAGCACGTTAAGCCGTTGGTCCCGGCTATAATTTGTAGATCTTTGACAATCGTTATAAGTAGTCAGTAGCCCGAAAGTAAGACAACCAGTCTTACCAAGGGGTATCGTAATGCGGGCCTGTGGACGATGAGTAATGGGCTAGCTCACCGTCCGTCCGACGACCGTCCTCATGACGACAGGCCGTGTCGACGGCGCGTACGTGTTCCTAGCGCGCCTCAAGGAGATGTCAGCAAACCGGAAGGGGTCCGAGAGGGCCGATGCCTGCCAGGGTTGTGGGACTGTTCAAAAGAGATACCGTGGCCTGCAACACAAAGGGCGAAGAAGGAACATGGATGGGTTTTAGTCAGTACAAGTCTGACACTCCCTCCCGCTCCGCCCAGAGCGGGGGAAGTCATTTGATGATTTTTCATCCGTAAAACAAAAAGGGGTATCGTAATACCCAGTAGTAACTAGGTTTTGGAGGTCTAGGTCGAGATAGGCGGTCGGCCCAGTAAAATTCTAATATCCAGCTGGATCCGGTTAGACTGGAAGCTGACCTCGACATATTCGGGAAAAGACTAGGCAGGTGACTGTCGAACATTTAAAGGAAAGAGGAAGGCCAAAGAAAAGATGGATGGATGGTATGAGGAATGATGTAAAAAAGAAAAGAGTAAATTTGACGGCACGGTTGGCGCAGTGGTTGAGCGATGAACTACTGCGCTGCGTGTCGCTGGTTTGAACTCCGCACGGAACAAGTAGTATATCTATACAGTATATATATATAGTATATATATACAGTATGTGAGTTTAAATGTTTGTAAACGCAGGAAAAAATACTAGAGTACGAAAAAAGATGCCAAGTTTACAAAAAAAAAAAGTTGCCCTGACGTCTGACAGGTGAGAGTGGAAGATGAAAACGTGTTGCGCCGACCCCAAGTAGAATGGGACAAGGACAGGATGATGATGACCTTTGACCATTCAAATAAAATCACTGGCCCCAATATATTTGGGAAAAAGCTAGGCAGGCAATGGTAGTGATGCTTAGTTCACTTTACATAATTTCGCAGGTTTTAAGGCCCAACAATGGCCGGCTGCCGCTACTGACAGCTAATCAATCCGCGTTCACCCACCACCGCTTTTTAATATTACCGCAAGCTTGGCTTCACGACGCGCGACGTCGCATTGTTGTCTCAACCTCTTGCAAATCATGCGACGGCATCTAACCGAGAATGTTTTCAGAAAATACGGAGCTTTTCAGAAGGAATTAAGGATGGTTTTTGTTTGTGTAATTGGTGTTTATTTGGGAGCTTATAGGGCATTGTATGTTTGATATGATTGAGGGTGTGTGGTGTGTATATAATGAACTAGCAGCGCGTCTTGTAGCACGATACTTGCACGCTCATATACAAGGTTTATACGTACCCTTTATTAAGCCGTCAACCAAACATTTTATACATCAAACTAAGTAAGGAATTCAAAACATTTGTGCTGATTGAACGGTACGGGGGTCATGTAGGTATTTGAAGTAAAGTTAAACCGTAAAAATTATTTTAAAAAAGACTTGTTCACATTTTGATAAATGATAAATAAATTATTTTGCAAGTAGGTTTTTTTTTAACTATATGGGGCCGGTGTTTCGTACCTGACTACTCTGAGAAGAAACAGCCGAAACAAACTCAGAGGTTATCTGTTAACTTGTACTCTTTTAAAGTCCAGACATTGCTCAATTTACATGAGGTCTATGCAGATTAGTGTTTGAAATGGTCTTTTGAAGAAAGAACCACACAGATTTGAGTGGACCTGTCCAGTCAGTGCAAGCATTTGTCAGTTATCGTGTAGCTCGACTTATAACTCAAGGAGCTCAACGAAATTTGGATCTTTGAGTTACAACATCTCCGTAACTAGAAGTTTCTCACTTATAGCCCAGAACAAAAAATGATCGGAATGACGGGGAGAAAAAATGCCTTTCAGATGGATTGTGTGAAAAATGAGATGAAGGAAAAAGGATTAAATGATAGCATGAAGTATGACAGAGGAGAATGGACGAAAAAGAGACGTGTTGCGCTGACCTGACCCCAAATAAAATGGGACAGGGGCAGGAAGAAGAGATAAATCCCTTTTTCATCTCATGAAGACACTATCTGCATCGTTGGTTTAACGGCCGTAAGCGCTACTGTTGAGCATGCTGGGTTCAGTTACCAACCCAAGTGAAGTATTTTTGCGTTTTCATCAGGAATTTCTCAAAAGCGGGCTAGTGTCTACAATTGTGCACGGTTATGATGGCAAATGGCTTTCCTTCTCGCGATGGAAAGCTATACTACCCCTTCGGAGACCAACAGGCGTGATGTTATTATTTCTTTGAAAAAAGCTTATACAGGATGGAAGAGACACCGACGCTAAAAACGGTAACCACATATTCAGTACATTATTCTGAACACCCACCCACACATAGAAATAAGGTTCAGAATGATGTATGGGTAGGCTTTTAGTATGGGACGCAACTTACGTGGTGTTGTGCTGGCATTGCCGCTGCGACGGAGAACCTCAAGCGACGTAAATACAGTAAGTACCTTTGTGGTAACTATATTTTCAAGCCGTTTGGGGTTGAAACTCTGGGGTCATGAGGTCCGAGTGCTAAGGAAATTTCGAAACGCTTAGTTGACGCTTCCCGTGGCCCAAGGGCTGGCTTTTACTTTGGCCATACGCTAAATATTGCCAAACAACACGGCAATGCTGCTAGTCTTTTGGGCACATTACCAGCTAACAGCGTTGAAGAGGAGTTTTTTGGCGCCCTTTTATAGTTTATTGTTATTTTAGTTATTTAATTTATTAGTTTGTTAACAGTTGTAATGTAAATTGTAGTTATTTAAATTAAATCCAGAATTTTCATGTTCTTAATACATAGTAACTGTTTCTGTGTCGGTGTCCCTATCACCTTGTATTCATTGTGTTTCAGATGAAAGATGCTACAAACACTTTAAACTGCTACATTACGATGATGTCCTGTGAAAATCCCCAAAATACATTTTATTAGTTTAACCATTCCACTTCTGAAGTTCCCAACTTCTACCTTCACGCTCCATTTCATTCCATTTCCATAGATAGTGTACCAACGGAGAACGAAAACAAAGTTGTTAGTTTTCGTTTTCTGCTGCAAAGTTGTTTTTTTTTTCATTATTTTTAATCAAACAGTTCCATGAAAGTTCCCATTCCGTCAAAGGACATTTTTGCAGTGAAATGTTTTTAAAGGCAATCGTGATCGCTTCCTGATGCTTCGCCGTAACTATTGGTTCTGGGAATCGCTTTCGAGTTATTCCGTATAGTATAACGAGTGAGTGATCAACTGTTTGATGTTGTCCGTTTTCTGAGTATTAAAAATCCTTGAGTAAGGCTTGACATTGTGGACGATGAGTAATGGGCTAGCTCACCGTCCGTCCGTCTGATGACGACAGGCCGTGCCGATGGTGTGTTCGTGTTCCACAGGCGCCTCAAAGAGATGTCAGCAAATCGGAAGGGACCCGAGAGGGCCGATGCTTGCCAGGGCTGCGGGACTGTTTGAAAAAGATACCGTGGCCCTGGAACACAAAGTGCTAAGAAGGAACATGGCTGGGTTTTAGTCAGTACAAGTCTGACATTCCCTTCCGCTCCGCCCAGAGCGGGAGGTGTCATTTGATGATTTCCCATCCGAAAAAAAAGGCTTGACATTGTATAAAACTCTTCCATCGTTTTTCAAGGACATAACACTAACATAAAACTACGCCTGTAATCCACAAAGAGTAAGGCAGAGGTTTTCTTAATAGAACACCCACATTTCGCCAATTATGTTTAAGTCCCATGTAATAGTGAGCCTATTTCCATCAACCGGGCACAAATACTCCATGGCTGCTAACTAAAAAATTTGTGAAGGAAAAAACCAAAAACATTTTTGCCCGACCTTAGAACTCAGGACCTTGTGACCAGCAGACGCGCTTACGACCAACGAGGCAGTCCTCAAACCCAGAGTAATGTTATGCTAAGCTTAATCCTCTAAAACTTATTGTTGAATCTAAAGATTATTTTTATTAGATGTAACTTTACTATGATTAATAATGGGGATGATTTTAGTAGATTAACTATTGTATGGTATAGTTTTTATGTTATTGTACCTAGAAGCTTTCGAAAACACGCTAAAAATAGGTGGACCAAAAACTGTACCTAAGTAAATTCCGCATTAAAGTCAAAAGTCAAAGCATTTATTTCAATTAGGCCATTACAGGCACTTTTGAAAGTCAAAAAAAAAACAAAATAAAACGCGAAGCTACAGTCCCAGTCACAAGGCATAATAACTTATGAAAGTACTGTAGTTGCCCATTCCGTAGCGTAGATCTCTATGGAGAACAACGGGCAAGAAACTCCATGGACACTCTTTTAAATCAAAATATGTTACAAAATCTTGGTTACATCATTCATGTTAAGAATTACAAATATGTGAGAACAATGTAGAAATACGGGCAAGTTAAGAGCGTCCAAAGTAAAAGATTAAATCAGTAATTAAAAATAAAGTAATTAAAATAAACCGTGGCAGCTAATTATTATCACAAACTTTCTATTTATTATTAGATAACCTTTTGATTAACCTCAAAATGAAAATGTTTGTACAACATAGTTTCTCCCTATACGCCTACATGATTAATTAAACTAAACCGTAGGAGTAGGAAGATATTATGATCGCTGTCCGTACTTGTGCGGTTTCGCGTTGACTCGACCCATATTAATCTTTACATAAAACATGTATACTTTATGCTTTGAAGGGGATTGGCAGGGGTCTCAGTGTCTAATAAAAAAAAACCTATAATGGGACCACTGCAGGGCAGTGACCCTTTCGTAAGATAATGCATGCTTCATCATCATCTGCCTAGCCTTTTTCCCAACTTGATTGGGGGTCTTACCAGATGCAGCTGAATACCAGTACTTTACATGGATAGACTGCCTATCTGACCTCCACAACCCAGTTAGTACTGGGTAATACGAAACCCCTTGGTAAGACTGGTTGTCAGACTTTCGGGCCACTGACTACCTGTGACGACTGTTAAAGATTTACAAATGACAGCCGGGACCAACTGCTTAACGTGTAATTCGAGGCACGGATGAAACTCATCCTCAGACCGACCATGGCAAGCACGCATTAACCTTTAAAAGATCGACCCGTGTGGCTGTTATCATTTAGCCACGAGCTCCTCTACCCGAGTTTTAAAGTTTCTAGAAAGAGAGACGCTGGAATCACGCCGCAAAGTAAAAAAAAAAACAAATTAGCAATTGGAATGTTTTTGTGAATCTTGTTGAAAGTTTTCAGGCAAATAGGAATCGCATTCACAGTGACAAAGAAAAATCTGCAGCTTCTGTCAGACCCGTACATAATTTTGAAATTATTCGATTCAATCTGAATAATTAATTTTCTCACGTAAACATGAATGCAAAGAGTTGTCATGGTAGGGCACTTACGTGAATCAACGTACGTGCATCCAATTTCACCGGCTGACTGTGAGCGGAAGGATCGAGAATAGAAGCCGGCGCAGTGTTCCCAATAAACCTCTGTGAATGCTAAACTATACTGTCATCGATATGTAGTGAGCTGAATAAAAAACCCTGTTTATTTGGAGTTTCATTTGCTGTTAACTGTTTGGTAGATACATATTTATGGAGAGTTTATGCCTTTATGCTATTACTGGAAAAACGGTTGGTAAATGGTCAACATGATTTAATTTTGAGAATTATACTTATGTAAGAATTATAATTATAATTATAATTATACAAGGCGTTGTTTTCAATCCTCGTCAAATTCAAGGAAGTAACTATGCTAATGATTCTCGGCCCGAATCCAATAATAAAATGGGTATGAATTTCATTTTTTTTCTCTTATTTAAGTAAGTGTGAAACACCCGTGTTTTAAACGCGGGCCGTCTGATTCTTGCCCTTTAACCGCACTTCCACACATACAAACAATCTCAAACGTTAATTCTATAATTTCTTTTTCCCTAAACCACGTTAAGGGGGTTATTCTGTAATACTGACAAACATAATCAACCAGCAAATTCAGCGTTTATTAAAAATTAACTAGGTACCGTAATTTTAATTGATTATTTATGTCTTATGTGACAACCTCCTGAATTTTGACGAGGATGCAAAACAACACCTTGTATAGGGGAATTACGCAAGAAAGGAGAAGAAGAAAGGAGAAGGGAATCTGATGAGATGACGAGTGTTTGAGAAGTATGGAAGAAGAAGGGATGCTGCGCCGACCCCAAATGAACTGGGACAAGGCCAAGATAATGACGATAAAGCTTTTTACAGGGTTACTAGCTAAGTCGACCTATTCCTTGAAAGGGCTCACAATAGTAGAGAACATCTGGTTCCCATATTATGGGTTTCACCCAAACGAACATTTAGAACAATTGAGTCATCGCACAAAAAGCTGGTCGTGGTGTTTTTGAGAAAGGCTGGGGATGAAGGCAGGGAAGTTGAGTCGGGGCGTCTGTACCCTATAGCGGTCTTACACCGCTATAGGGTACGGACGATGTAAAGCTGTTTGAGTTAAGTTACAAGACTTGGTGAATGCTGAGAGGCTATGGCCAAGTGGACTGTGGCGAGAGTGCGATAATGATCGAATAAGTAAATATAGTCAGGTTAAAAGCCCTGTTTAGACTAATCTAGTATGTGTGAGTGTGTTTGTTGGTGAGTGATTATTGAGTATTGTTATTCACTGTTTACATCATCATCTGCTAAGCCTTTTCCTAAACTATCTTGGGGTCGGCTTCTAGCCTAACCGAATGCAGCTGAGTACCAGTATTTTACATGAAACGACTGCCTAATCTGACCTCCACAAACCAGTAACTGAGTAATACGATACCCCTTGGTAAGACAGGATGTCGGACTTACTAAGGGGTATCGCCCCTTAGTAAGTCTGGATGTCAGACTTTTGGCTTCTGACTACTCGTAACGACTGTCAAAGATCTAAAAGTGACAGCCAGACCAAAGGCTTAACGTGCATTCCGAGGCACGGAGGAAACGCGATATGTAATTATGGTCACCCATCCACGGACCAATCTCGGCAAGCACGGCTTAACCTTAAAGATCGAACATTGCGGCTGTTATTATTTAGCCACTGTTTACAATATGTAAAATTTATCAACCGCTTAGCCTTTTTCCAACTATGTTGGGGGTTGACTTCCAGTCTAACTTGATGCAACTGAATACGATTATTTATTAAGTTAATAAGTATTTTACAATATCTAAAAGTACAGAAAGATAATCGTGAGATTCACTTCGCATTCTGATCAAAATTATCCGTCAGCACGTTTGGTAAATACACATGGTTTTTAAAACTATCTCTGGTGCTTACGGTGCGGTGTCTGCGGAGCACCCTCGTCGGCGCATCGTTAAAATCGAGCGCCCTTCACTAGGCACCTCTATGCACGCCTCAGCACGTCTTTTTGTTACCCGCTTTAATTGTTACTGGTTTCAGCTTTGTTTTTGTCTAGATTTTTTGTTTGAGATAAGACATAGTAACGAGAAAACGGTAAATACACTGCAAAATTATAATAAAAATGAAGTATGTAACCAAAAAGTACAATTTTGGTTACATATCTTGTTGATTGCACTCTATCTATTTTTCTACACTTTATCTATTTTAACATAATATGCGAATTGGTAAAATTCGACGAGGTTAGATCAGCTACAAGTATTTTCATTAACCTCTAGATATTTATCCACCAAAATTGACTTAAGTACATACCGATAACTTAAAGGAAACCAAAATGCACTAAAAACCAAAGTCCCAAGTAACCGACTAATAAGAACAGAATCCTTTATGAACTTCGCAGACTTCCGGACGGCCAATGAAAACACTACAACAGTATTAAATGGCAGTAACTATAAACTCCTCTTAAAACCAAATCAGCTCATTATAAACTTGAACAATCTCAGTCAGCTAAACAATCCCTTGAAGCTGGCTGAAAGGAAGACTTTATAAAGAAAGATAGACGGGCAGCGAACAAGTTTATTTGGTAAGATAATCTGACTTTAGAGAGCATTGAGTTTTGCGTACGTCTTATGTTTGGTGTAGTTTTGACTGCTCTTCGTAAAAGTTGAATCGAAATGAAATGTCGACTGGTTCAGGAAGGATTGAAGTATAGATGTAACAAGTTATATTTTTGTTACGCGTGTTTTTCTTTTACTATAAAGTGCATATTTATGTTATTTAAATGGGAATTAATAGGCACTGACGGAACCCGGAAAATATAGATAGATGGAAGAAAATTCTTTGCTCATTTTAAATTCAACATAAAAAAAACATGATGAATACAGGCATAACAAAAGGTTTGACCCAAAAAAAAGCTCACATCACTTCTATTTATCTATCATAGCAGAGAGCAGAGGTGTTGACATGATATAATAGACCTATTATATCATGTCAACACCTCTGCTCTAAAATTTCTTCAAAAGCACAAACTATTCATACATCCCCCTCATAAAACTCGACAATTCAATCTAAAAACAGCCGGCAGATTACAAACAGTAAAAACAAGCACATGCATATATTCCACCCCGAGGTGAGCCGTGAACGTATGGAATCTGTAAAAGGCTTCATCAGGGACCACCCCGTATGCGCAACTTGTCCACCGCGGCGTGCATCTAATTTAACTTGCTTGCCAGCGCTCCTACCAGTGCAGCGGTTGTCGGTAAAACTATTCGTAGTTAGTTGGTGTGAAGTCGTCCATGATGAAATATTTCATGATAGACTTCAGAGATAGACAACGGAAATCTACAGTAATGGACAGCAAATAATCTCTAAAGATGGGGGTTCATGGACGGCTCAGATTTCAAGTGTGTATGCGTGTCTCCAAATTAATTGTGAGATATTAATAAAAACTTTTTACGAAAAAATATATTTTTATTTTACCCTTTTCAGTTGTAGTATCTCACTTAAATTCTTGTCAAGTATCATTTTTACATCTTAACTAGACACCAGCACACCGTCCAAACATAAATAAAAAAAATGTTAATAAAATGAAAACTACAGGGCCAAACTATATAACATTTTTTATGGGATCAAATAGCAACTATTCCGCATCAAACTAAAGAAGAATTACGCAAATCGGATCATAAATCTCAGAGTAATCGGTGTACATTCAACAAAAACTAATCGAATTGACAACCTCCTCCTTTTAGAAGTCGGTTAAAAGAAGAAAAAGATTTCAATTTTTTCTTTAAATTATTACTTGTACCTACACCTGGAAAGTGAATACCGTTACAATTCCAACAAGCCCAAACACAGCTAAGATCCATTGTCTTATTATTGAGTTCCGGTGCCTGTCTCTGAGATTCATCATCAGATCTGATGGTTCTTATTGAACGCAAATGCTTCACTTGTTGTACCAAAATCGCTGTACGTTTTCCTATAAAATTTTAAGAGTTCCCTCGATTTCGCCATGATCCCATCATCAGATCCCAACTTGGTGACTATGGGACCACTTCAGAAGTATCTCCTTTCGAACAAAAAAATAATTTTGAAAATCGGTCCACAGTTGGCGGAGTAATCGCGTAACAAACTCACAAAAAAAAACTCCTCCTCCTCCTTTTAGAAGTCGGTTAAAAAAAAACTTTTTTTGTCGGAGTACAAACCTTTTTTTGCATAACATTATTATATACTAGCTATACCCGGCATGCGTGACAATGCCCTTTGTCCTACCTACCTCCTACCCTACCTAACTACTCTACCTACCTACCCTACCCTACCTCAACTTTTAAACCTCATGTTCGATATTTTTAAAATTTCCTTTTATATAAACCTAATTGCAACAATTAATAACGAACACAAAAAACAAATGGTGCAGTCGTTCGGAAGCTATGCGCGTACATACATTTCGGCGATCCATTTATATTGATCCAAACCCTATACGATTGAGGTTAAAAATATTGCTAGATATTCAAAAAGCAAACTCAAAAACAACGAGTGCCCACATAAATATTGTATTAAAAACAATTTTTCACTGTTTTCTTTACGTTACAAGAATAACCAACATCTTTTCCTCTTAGAACATCTCTTGGGACGCGCTGGTGTGGTTAAAATGTAACCCATGTCCGTCCAGAGTGTCATCTCATTTCAGACGAAGAATGTTTAAAATCGGTTCACTGGGCTTGAAGATTATTTCGAGCATAAAATATATATTTCCTTACATTTTATTTCAGTTAGGAAAACTGGTTCTGTAATTTCCAAGCCTGGTATTTTAATCTTAACAAGTTATTGTTCAGTATGTCGTATTTATAATTTATTCCGTTAGACTCGGTCATCATGTGGGTGCATCGTGCAGTGAAAAGACACAGTTGTTAGTTCGATAAAAGCAGTGTACCGCGTACACGCGGTACACTGCTTTTATCGAACTAACAAATTACTTGAAATTACAACCCAAAACACAATAATACCAGGCACCATAAATCAGGTACAGTTCCGGGACGTGTTGACTCCACTGCGATCAGACACTCATTGTCATCGTTGCTGCGAGCTCGAAACATCACGACCCTGAAGTGGCGCGCTTAGGTGTGGGTAGACTGGTAACAAGGTAGCGTGATGCCACCACTGGCGCTCTTGCCGATTCATTTTCTGTCCGTAGGTACTAATGACCGGATCCGACAAGTATGAGTGTTTGCCATCTCCACACTTCTCATGTGCAGCGTTATCGATTCCTAAAGCAAGACCACTAGCACTCTGCTGACTTTTGTTTTCATCTGAACACAAGACAGTACCTGGTGGCCTCCTATGACGTCTTAAAACCTCCTTTTCCAGTGTGGAAAAGAGATGGCGCTTGACATCCTGTATAGCTCCGTCTCTTTCCCACACTGGAATAAGAGTAAAACCATACTGCTTTAAGACGTCATGGTGGGGCAGCAGGTTTAGTATTCCATAGCCCAAAGTGCCTTCGGTAACGTCTTCTATCCTCTCAGGCCGAAGGTATGTACGGTCTATGTTGGACTCCAAACATATGAAGGACTTTTATAACTATTCATTGTTTTTAGTTTAATAAAAATACTAACGGAATACAAATTTCCTCTAAGCGGTATAAAATTATCATCAAATAGTGCTAGTTCCTGTCACAAGTGCAAAATGTGATTTGAAATTATCTTGCGATCACCTAACTTCGTGGCTTTTTAAATGTTTCGTCTCTACCGATACTGTTAACCTGCGCCATCCCACTATTGGGCAAAGACCTCTCCCATGACTTCTAGTTGTTTCGATTCAGGGCTAATAACGTTTACAGTTTTTAAAAATAAACTGTATGCCAATAGTAGGGACTGGCTGGTTCGCAATACTCCCTGTTATTCGTAATATTGCTACACTCAACTACTTTGATGGGTGCTCAAATCTTGATTGATAACTCGAGTTTTCCGTCACTATCAAACTTTCAAAATCGGTAGCTTATACATCTAGTTTTAATACCTAGTTTTAGAACGAAAGCACGTAGAGCTTTCTAGTTATAAAGTTCTGATGTTATGGAAATTCGGGGCTCTCTAGTCTAGGTTTACGCAAAGTTTGATGCCTAACAAAATAAGACCTAAACTGAGAGCCATGTCAGAACATCAATCGTGTTGGTAATTTGTCGCATAATAATAATAAACGAAAAACAAAACATATTTGCAAAAAAAACTACATCCAATACCACAAAGAAAAATATCTTTTTTTTACGAAAGTAGAGAAATTTCGGTGACTTTGTTTGTTTCATTGACTTCATTGTCACTGACTTCCGCAAGTTGCATTTTTCTCAATTTTTTATTTTTTGAAAAAAAATTTTGTTTATCATCACGAAAACTGCTCAATCATTACAGAGAAATCATTGTACGACGCATTTGGTGCACATCTCAACTTGTACACCATGCTCACATGGTGAACTTAGCAACTGGTGCACTTCTCATATGGTACACTTCGCAACTGGTGACCTTCTCAATTAGTGCACTTCGCAAAAGGAGCACTTTTTAAGATAATAACTAAAAGTAGTACAGTTTGATTTATAATATTATAAAGGTTATTGATATAATATGATATTATATCATGTCTTTATTATGATAACTTTTTGCTGTAAATCTAATTTTTTCTTACATAATTACATTTTTATTATTTCCGAGTGACTTTTTTTTATTTTTGATAAAAAAATGTTGTAGTGATTATGTAGAGTTAATTTAAAATAATTTATTTTTAAGAAAATTACCTACGCAAAACCAAAGATTCTTTAATTTTTAGACAATTTTTCCTCATCTCCATTCATCTTAAAAAGTGCTCCTTTTGCGAAGTGCACCGATTGAGAAGTGCACCATTTGCTAAGTTCACCATTTGAGCATGGTGTACAAGTTGAGATGTGCACCAAATGCGTCAAACCCTTTGAAAAAAAAATAGACGCTGGTGCAATACATAATTTCCTCCTTTTTGAAAGTCGTCTTTTTTTTATTCACGATGAAAATTTTCTACGTGAGGGGCGGGGGCGGTACAGAATGATAAACTGAGGACGCGGTCAGACCTTGTGCGTCGGAGTCGCTTCCACCCTGTGTGATATGTTTCGAGGTTGAGAATAGATAGAAAGCATATTTTTCTGTCGCAATGACGTGCATTACAAAAAATAGTACTCACAATACATACAATAGTAAAATAATTTCGAGGAAGTCCTGCCAGGTAAGGGAAATGTTATAAAAATAAATATAAACGTATCTGGAACTAAACAAACATCCGCCGTAAATGCCAAGGCCAAGATTATTCAGGGATAATGATGTCAATCCGATGGGCGTTGAGTAGGCGGCATCCCTCTTCATTATTATTTACTAGTTAATAATAACCAATTATCTGACATGCCTGAGATCCCGGGAAACGTTATTTGTGTATTTAAAGTCAAGTTTTCTTACGATCGATCTGCCATATTATTTGAAGAGAATATATATAATCATCTTCCTGCCCTTGTTCCATTTTATTTGGGGTCGGCGCAACACGTCTCTTTCCTCCATACCCCTCTGTCATTCGTCATGCTATCATTTACTCCTTTTTTCCTTCATATCATTTTTCACACAATCCATCCATCTTTTCTTTGGTCTTCCTCTCTTTGTCCATCCATCCACATTTATATTCATAATTTTTTTAGTCAAATGTGTTCCATCCCTCCTCATCACATGTCCATACCAAGACAGACGACTCCCTTTCATCTTTTCTGTAACAGGCGCCACTTTCAAACTTCCTCTTATATGCTCATTTCTAACTATATCCATTTTAGTCACTCCACACATCCATCTCAACATTCTCATCTCTGCTGCATGCAATCTTTTTTTTATCCGTCTTCTTCACTGCTCAGCATTCCGATCCATGAAGAGAATATATATATATATAAATGAAAAAAAAACCATTCATCATCAGACTATAACAGTCCACTGCTAGACATATGCCTCTCTAATCGAACACCACTTAACTCGATTACCCGTTTAGCTTACTTATTCTGTGAATTATGTCAATGAAAAAACCTGAAGCCTCGACTGGGCTCAACACTGAAATGTAGGATGTAGATTATTACGAAATACGCGAAGCAGGTTGGGTGGGTTATAATTTTGGTGAAAAATCTAACAAACTTTAAATAATCAAATCTTCTTTATTAAAATTCGCGACAAATTGAATATCCGTAGTAACGTGTGTACGTTTAAGATCATAGGACCGAAATAACTTTTTCTCCACCTCTCCCGATCACTGATAATAACACAGCAAAATTAGAACTGACATCCTACGGAAAGATAAACCAATATACCGTAAAAAACACCTATTTTTGTTGTTCGAAAATAGAAAACAACATTTCCACATTCGTCCGCCCTCATAATTTACAACCAGATGGGTGACATTTATCAGCGAACATATCCACTGTTCCTCATCCATCAATGGGATCCCTCCATTCATACCAGCATATACATCAATTTCAATGAGTCCACAGATTTACGAAGGACCTACATAAATTAAACATTTTCATCGCTGGCAACATTAACTGACTAAATTCCTCCCTTTTGCTTCGTTATTATGCCATGACAGTTATTGTAGAAACTTTCGCCCCGACTTTGATTCCGACCAGAAGCCTTTATATCCCCACCTCAATCGTTATAAACCTTACATTCAACAGAACTATCTCTATCTCGCCCCAACACATGCTCTAAGAAAGGGATGGATATAGTACAGGTGGAAAAGATTACGGGAAGCTGCAAGTTTGATTGGTCAAGTCTTTTGTTATCATAAAGTCGTTCGAACATCGAATTTATGGAGTCTGGCAGTCTATAGTCTATGATAAACGACAACAGAGAGATCAGAAAAGTATTCTTACCATATTTTATTGTCTCTGACAGGCTACTGATTGGTTGTTCAGAGGGAAATATTTTGCAAACAAAAACGTTAATATTTTCGAACGTTTTTCCTGTTAAGTTTGAATTATCTTATGATTGGCATTCTGAAAGTTTTAATGGGTTTATGTTGTTGCTTTAATAGGAAGATTGGGAAAGTGTTTTCTTTTACTTAAGTCAAAATTGTTTAAGTAAAATATTAAAAAGCCTTTAACAATGTATAAAGTTACTTTTAATTTTGTTGTGTGGTAAAAATAGGTCTTTGATAAAAGGTTTCCTGAAACTAAACGTTTCGTAGTCAGGGTTAATTAGTTATACTTAATTAAAATAAAATTAAGTGTGTGAAAATAAGAATATCTGCAAATATTCCTCCAGTTATATGTGTTGAGGTTTTAGCTGTATGGCTTTGCCTAACCTGCCTTCGTGGTTCTTCAGCAAGTTACTGGCATAATAGAATATGGTTTTATCATGACGAAACGAATACTTTTTCGTTTTAGGAACATCAGAATAAAAGCACATCATCATTAAAGGCCATAAAATATCAAATGACTAACATCCTTCAGAATACATTCAGCATAAACCCTCATTACTAGAAAGGAAATTAAAAAATGAACTGTTGGTTGGGTTGAAGGGGTTGAATGATGAGATATTATAATTGGCTGAGGCTGTTAGGTGAAACAAAGGTCCGTAAAGGGCGAGCGAGGCTTCCGGGTGGTATCGAGTGTACCCTCCCGCCCGGACAGGCGGGGGACACGGATTATGTAGACCGTCAGAGGTGGCAGAAATGAAGATTTTCAATGAAAAAACTGGTTAAGCAAAATAATCTTAATTGTTGAAATGGCTGCACTACAAAAATCAATGAAAGAAAGAAAGAAAATACGTTTATTTAGCACATGCCACAAGAACACACAGCTTTAAAAAAATAAAATTAAACTTAAACCTAAACACAGTAAATATATTTTATGTGTGTCTCACGACTGTGCCAAATAGGCCCAGTTCAGCAAAATGCCGGGCAACTAGTGTCCGACGCTGGTTTTCAACTGGACCTGAGAAAGTGAAGTGACGGACGTAAAACAGTTTCATACTTTGTCAAAGTGTATATGTGAACAAGTACTTAAATAATATATATAAGTTATATAAAAATAAAATTTTAAAAGTAAAATTTGTACGTACAGCAATAATAACAACAAATAAACTACACAATAATACTGAGTTATGTGCAAAAAAATAAAATAAAAAATAAAAGGTAAACAAATGGGATGGACGGAGTATAAGTTTAATTTAATATTGGCTGTTTATGCTTTTTTCTTAAATTTGTCGACCTAAATACGGTAATGTGCTCAAGTGAGTCAAGGAAGGTAGAATGTTCATGCGTCATATAATTGATACATTGACTGCGACCATATCCAGTTTACGTTGCGCTTCCACTAGATACTGCCGTAAACGTCTCCTAAATGTGTCTATTGTGTTGATTTGTCTTATCGGCGGGGGTAGGTTATTCCACACTTTGGAAGCTGCATAGCGAAAGCTGCCTCTGAAAGCTGCTGTATTATGTGGGTGCGATGACAGTTGTTGCGAGCATTGCCTTCTCAAACATTCCCGTCTACTAGCTACCCAACTGAGTTTATTAAACAGGTAGTCAGGTTTTTGGAATTTAACAACACCGAACAGAAGACACGCCAGGTGTAGTTTTCGTCTGGACTTCATTTTTAAGATAGAATGATTGTTGAGAAAGGGTGTAACATGACTTCTGCGAGGAATGTTGTAACAAAACCGTGCGCAAGCATTTTGTACCCTTTGAATGAGTCTATCTGTACGAGCTAGTAAGCGCGGGCCGTACACAGTGTCGGCGTAGTTCAACCTAGATAGAACTAAAGTTTCCACGAGTTGTTCCCGTAGCGATTCCGATAAATAAGACCTCATCCTGTACAAGACTTTTTGGCGATAGAAACAATTTCGTACCGACTTCGCCACGTGTTTCTCAAAACGAAGGTCTTTGTCCATTGTAAGCCCTAGATTTCGCGCCTCATACACTCGCTCAATTGGTTCTCCCATTAGTTGCAACCCAAAAGTTATAGGTAGTCGAGCCAGCTGCTGCCTGGTGCCAGAAACCATATACTTGGTTTTTGAAGGGTTTAACGACAGACAGTTCTCTTCAGACCAAACGGCGATGCGTTGAAGATCATCATTAAGATCCTTTATAGCATTGTCATATTCGTCAGGTCTAAACGAAATATAAAGTTGGACATCGTCGGCGTATATGTGGTACCTGCATTTCAGAAGGCTTCTTATTATGTCTGCACAGTACAGAATAAAAAGAATTGGACCTAAGATAGAGCCCTGCGTTGAAATGACGTTGTTTTGTCTTAAGTATTTTTTTGAACGTTATATAAAAGGGAAGTTAAACTGGGCAAGCTTTCTTAATAAAACCGTTAAACAAAATTAGCTGACTTGCATTTTAAATGATCACATTTTTAGAAAAATACATTATATTGATATTTCAAATTAATTCACATTATTTTCATCTCCTTTACATTATGCTACGTAGCTAAGAAAGAAGAAACAGCTATTAGGCCATAAAAGTACTCTTACTCTCTTACGAACGGAGATTCAAGAGTACTTTTATGGCGTCTTTCTGGCCTCGCTCATCGCTAAGCTCCGAGTGAACTTGACCGAGGTTAGGAGGCGTTGAATATTTAACACTGCCTATAAGTATCACCTACCCTTTTCAACCCCACTTTTTCTAATACCCCAAAAACGAAACAAAAGAGCAAAAGCACGCCCTATTCTGCCTATTCACCCATCTACCCTCCGCCATCTTTAAGGTTTTCGCGCGTTGTTCGCAGCGGGCGGCGCGGCGCAGCCAGTGTTGGTCAGTGCCCCGCGCGCCGCGTACCGAACGATACGCGTTCCCGACTGACACTACGACTACATCACATCACTTGCTATTCTGTTTTTAAAATTTTGAATTATCCATAATCGACGGTTATTTTTTTCTTCTATTCGACCAGTGTTTTGGCCATGTGGCGGGCTTAGAGAAAAGAGTATTCCTCAAGGTAAGTTATAAGATATTTTCTGTTTCAGGGTGGTTTGGCACGTGTTTTTGCTTCAGTTTCAGTAAAATGTTGTCTGATATTATTTATTTAGCGTAATGGATACAGTTAATGGAAGGCTGCTTTGTATTCGTTACCTATCTATTTTAGGTTGTATAATTTTACGCTAGGTGAAACTTATACAGTATATTTTGGTTAAGTTTTTATAGGAAGGTTAGGCCTTAGGAATTGTGAAAAAAAAATGGGATGAATATACGTATCAAAATCTTAAACAAAGTATACAGATTAGATTTTTGCAATGAAACTAGATTATAATGAAATTCATAAGATCTAAATAGTGTTGGGATAAAAACTCGGATTAAAATAAATGGCCTAAAATCTTTAAATCTCTTTTATATAAAATATTGTCATGATGACATCTTCAATAAATAATATTATATCTATAAATTAAATATCTCTATCACAAGGAAAACGCAAGGGTCAACGTACCAAGCTTTCACTGTCCTTGATCATATCACGCAGCTCTTAACAAAAAAGACATAACTCTCTGATCTCTTTGAAAATAATAGTTATTTATAAATAATAAGGACTGTTTTTTTTTTTGCCATCTTTATCAATTTTTGGAAACAATAATTCGAAGCGTTATCGTAGCAATCTGCTACGAGGTCTACGGCGTAGTCATTTATCGTAGCAGATGCGGCAAAAAAAAATCGTTTCTTTTACAACTGTGATGTGATAACTTTGTAAAAATAAACATCATTTATTATTAGTTACTATGACTAGCTATGTTAGTCATAATATATGCACCAAATTTAAGGATCAATAAACCCACAGGCCAAAAATATAATAAAACATTGATATTACCCCCTTCTCGTGTAGTAATTTGCGTTGTAATATTATGAGCAACTAGTATTTTTTTTTCTACGTAAAGATTTTATAGCTCACGTTTATTATGCCATATTACTTTATTGCAAAAATACCATTCTAAGCATTCAGTAATATGCATAGTTATGTTGGAACCTGGATAACTTTAAATCTACAACATAATATCACGCCTTTAATTCCATAGGGGTAGGGCTGAGATACTTGTAGTACACCCACTTGGCATTTCAGACTTTGGGTCGCTACTAATAAATTCCTGATATTTTAATCATTTTCATAAATTCTAATAATCCAAAGTTTAATTTTCATTTTATCGCTTAGAATTTTTATATTTTGGCTCCCAGCGGTCTCGTACCGAGTTTTTATGTGCTGTAATGTTAACCCGTAAAACGTCGAGTGTAGTTCCACTGTTACCAGTTTAATGACCAGCGCTGAGGGTTGTTTGTTCCATTCCAGTTCTGAGGCACGGCACGGGAGGGTTATGGCCCAAATTCTCGCGTTTTGTTTGGGAATATTTAATTAATAAAGTTTAAGAGCTATGGCTCGTGACTTATTACGGGCTTTTAAACTGAATGTACCCGTAATTTGCAAGCAGGCTTTTGATCAAAACTGGTTTAGTATTTTCGCATTATTTTACAAAAACCGACAAAAATGGTAAAAAGAAAAAAAAAATATTGTTATCGTATTTTTCAAGCCATTTTAATTATCCGTGTTCGCTAAACGCCTCTTCAGTTAAATATCGACAATTTAATAAAGCCATAGACAACTCACAAGCTTCATTAAATTACATCGTTAATAGATTTTAATTTAATAATATTAAAAACGAGCTTCTTCAAGAGGCTTTCTTCAATTTACTGAGACCTTACTTACTGAGAATTCTTTTAAAGAGAAATCTTTCACTTTTAATCGGAATTAAATTGATATTATGAAGTCGGCCCTCTTAAATCGCGACAGAATAGGCTTCTTACACAAAATAGGATCTTGTATTTGTAAATAAGATCATGCATGTTTTTCGAGAAGAGTTAGGGAGCGGTGTGTTATACCATCATCATTTGTCTAGCTTTTTCCCAAACCATGTTGGGGTCAGCGTCCAGTCTAACCGGATGCAGCTGAGTACCAGTATTTTACATAAAGTGACTGCCTATCTGACCTCCACAACCCAGCAACTGGTTAATACGATACCCCTTGGTAAGACTGGATGTCAGTATTTCGGCTTCTGACTACTCGTAACGACTGTCAAAGATCTACAAATCACAGCCGGGACCAACGGCTTAACGTGCTTTCCAAGGCACGAAGAAACTCTTAAAAATTGACCTGAGCGGCTGTTGTTATTTAGCCACGAGCTCCTCATAGTAAAGTATGACCCCCATTAGTAACTTATGTTTAATTTCCATGTGATCGAGAGTAAGCCCATTGTCAGGAACCGGACACCTTTCTATCTACGGAGAATTTCTGATGGAAAAACCCACTAACCTTCCGACCGATATGTGAATCGAACCCAGCACCATATGTTCAGCAGTAGCCCTTACAGCAACTAGACCAATGAGACAGACGCCTTTTTATTTTATTTTAGCAGGCTTCCTAAAAGCCTAGACCATCATACAGAATGTTTCACGCTAGTTAAAAAATGTTATTATAATGTAAAAGATTATTTAGAAGATAAAGATATTGTATTTTAATTATAGAATTTATTTGTGTAATCATTGAATATGATGGATAATATAATTACTTTGACTTATGACATTATTAATTTGCTTCTGTATAATTTCACATGACATTATTATTTCTTATTCAAATTTAGTTATGTGTAATGAAATTGACCATACCGCAATGACGTTGTAATTTAATAACATTAATATCATAGTTTACCAAATATATTTGCACACCTCGCATGGTTATAATACAGTGTACCCCACGAACTTTGTAACATCCCCTTAACCTGTGTTATGCAATTAATGATTTGTTTGCATAACACAGGCTGTGTATTTAGACATAATTTTTAAATACGTTCCCTATAACCGCGCTTTCATACTTATTCCTTTCTTATTCCCTAAACCACGTTAAGGGGTTATTCTGAAATACTGACAAACTTAAACAAACAAAAATACAGCGTTTATTAATAATTAACTAGGTACCGTAATTGTAATTGATTATTTATGCCAATTGTGACATCCTCTTGAATTTTGACGAGGATCCAAAACAACACCTTGTATAAATAAGAAGTCACATTATGAAAGATGAGTTCAGAATAATAAACTGAATAATGCACTACTTAAAGAACTTATTTCAGTATAAAACATCGCAATTCGCTGATATATTCTACAGAAAATTTTACAAGGAAACGCTTTTAACGACTATACGTAAAGACCAACCATGAACCATTATTATTTGAGACGTCGTGGTGGCGCTAGTAGCAATAGCCAAGCAATATTGCTTCGAACTCTATACATGAGATATTTGTTCCATTTTTCGCTGCGTATTAACAAACACTGGTCGTCGTTATGTAGTGAATGAATGTTGGTATATTATAGAGTAAGCTTATAAAATATTCAAGAAAGATAATTCGAAAAGCAGTAGTCTTGTTAGTAATTCGGAGGACACACACTAATGACTCATTCAAGTAGACATTTATTATGCATCGGAGTGAGCATTTATTGTGTGTGTGTGTGTTTTTAGGAACTCCGATTTTATTATTTATACTTTGGTAATGGGTATTGGTTGATTGTACACGGTTATTAGAGTTACTTTATTGAGATATTGTTTGTAAAGGAATGATTGATGATTGATTTTATGGGTTAATTGCTGAACTATGCATTAAGATTTAGGACGGATAAGAATGAAAGAAAGAAAAAAATATTTATACGGATACGTTAGTATTTTATTGATTTTGACATTACGAATATGGAAAAGTCTATGCTACTATTACAAATACGAGAGTAACTCTGTCTCTTGCCTCGTCAGGCCTTGAAGGCTAAATTGATTTCGATATTTTTTTCCACACAAATACGAAAAGACAATTAAAGACAATCTGGTTTAGATGATAGGAAGGGTACTTTTGTAAACAACACCGTGGGATATTATACAACCACCACGCTGGCAAAGCCGGGGTTAAAACTTAGCACAAAAATAATTAACAAAGTTCAACGTAAACGAAATAACACTTTGATGATCGAGAAGTTTTTCACAAAAGGGAAAGTCCTTTTCAAGTAGCCAGTCACCATTACATTTAATGCTACATTACCTAGGCTACTTATAGTTTTCACAATAGTACCTACGTGCAATAGAGGAGAAGAAGAAAGGAGGTGTATGATGAGATGACAAGGAACAGAGAAGTACAGAAGAAGATGAAACATGCCCTAAATAAATTCTTCAAACCGTGGGCGCGGGCCTGTCGACGGTGAGTAATGGGCTAGCTCACCGTCCGTCCGTCTTATGACGACAGGCCGTGTCGACGGCGCGTTCGTGTTCCACACGCGCCGAGAGGGCCGATGCCTGCCAGGGCTGCGGGACTGTTCGAAAGAGATACCGTGGCTCTGCAACATAAGCGCTAAGAAGGAACATGGATGGGTTTTAGTCAGTACAAGTCTGACACTCCCTTCCACTCCGCCCAGAGCGGGAGGAGTCATTTGATGATTTCCCATCCGTTAAAAAAATGGCAAAAGTATGATGATGACTTACATGTAATAGAACCGAACAGTCTTAAATGAGAATAGAATAGAATAAAACTCTATATACAAAGACCATTATCTATTTATAATAACCCTAAAAACCTTGTCACATATTCCTAATACACCTCCAAATAAACGTTTCAAACCACAACAAAGGCCAGAATAAACATCCCAAGACAATACGCAGATATGACATTAAAGCCGGTAATTTAACGTAACTGTTGGTACACAGACCGAGAGGCACTCATTAGGACGTAACAGCATTAGTGGGACCGACGCCGGCGTCGCCGTCGGCCAATTAGAGGGAGGGATACACCGCGCTGTCTTTTATCATTTCTAACTGCGTTTTAAAAAGTGCATAACGCAGTCGAACGTAGGTTTCAGTCACAAAAAATGCGTTTCTTTTATTTTTTGTGAACCATGTGCTTTTTTGAAACGATATTGAATTAATCGGCCGTTTTTAAAAGGTTTTTGTATGTGAGTCGCCTTTTGATTGGATGACTTTGTAAACATTGGGAGTGCAAAATATGAAAGCATTTCTCGACGATGATGATTGAGCTCTATATACCAGGCTTTATTATATACTTACTAGCGACCCGCCCCGGCTTCGCACGGGTGCAATGCTGATACTAAATACACTATAAAAAAACTGTGAACGTTGTATATAAAAACATAGCGGCCCGCTTTGGCTTCGCACGGGTATAAAATATATAGCCTATGTCACTCACTGAAAAAATTATTAAAACCGATCCAGTAGTTTTGATTTATTCATTACTGCCCGTGGCCCGCACGCGTTATATTTGGAGTAAAACAATCCTCCTTTCCCTATACCATGAAGATTTCCTGCTATCTTTGGAATATATAAATTCATGCACTACATTTCAACTTATTTACTTTTTTCATTTTTACCTATTTATTTTATTTTTACAACAATTAATATATTACAGAATGTCTATAAATACAACGTTCACAGCTTTCTTGTCATTAGACAATACAAACATCCCGCCCCGGCCGGCCGGTACCGTCGCAAACGCTACGTCCCGCAATTTTTAAATCTGTAATATCTTCGAAAATATTCATTTAAATCTAACTCTAGCTGTAAAGAGCCTGTATAGATCTATATTAAATCAACAATTTATTTAAGGTATTTAATTGGATAAGGATTTAAATGAATATTTTATTTATATTTTTGGAAGGAGAAGATTAAAATCGCTTCGAAAATTAGCCATTATTTGTCGTAAAAAGTAAATGACAAAAAAATGTTATTGTGGGATATCCATAAGAGATAGACATATACCATCACGGAGTTTTCTGTAGATCTTTTCAATGTGTACAATACTTAGTACATTATTTTGATAAATCTCGTAGGGTTCAGCCTACGTTTACAATGTAAGCGGAAAAAAAGTAATTATTTACGACATCACATTAGAAACCTCAAAAATAACAGTATTCAATGGATGTTATTATACATATAAACCTTCCTCTTTAAGCACTCTATCTATTTAAAAAAACCGCATCAAAATCCGTTGCGTAATTTTAAAGATTTAAGCAAACATAGGGACATTGGGACATAGGGATAGAGAAAGCGACTTTGTTTTATACTATGTAGTGATATTTTGTAAGTAAATTATTGTAATATTATTTGATTTAAGTCCCAATCCTATATTGATGAATTATGCAAACTTCATTAATTCTCTTTGATGACCAACGTTATGAGCTGTATTTAAACTGAGTAATGAAAGCCATATATCTAAATACATTATTTGACAAGGCTTTTGTAGAAAAAAATGTAAAAAATAACCTTCCAACAACGCTTTCTAATAGAAAATCAACACAAAATATTTAATCACCAGCCACATAACAGGTAGGATTTTCCTCTTTTGAGAATTCTTTTTCAAAGATTCTACTGCACTTCATTTTAAATACAACCAATCTCTAATATCTTTAGAAAACATTAAATTAACATCTATCTCATCATTATAACTTTTTTTTTAAACATTGTTAAATTTTCGCTGAAAAAACACTTTGAAACTAATTGCTTTGTTAAGACTTCTATTCCAAAAAACAAACAATTACCCAACTACGATCAAAAATCTAAGAAAACAAGCTCAAAGGTTAGATTAACTATCTTGAGGAGCAAAGCGGCTGTAAGGCAAAAAACATATTTCATTTTTAATGAGTCCAACTTAAAATTAGGTTGCAAGTTCTGAATATAATAACAAGGTTCAATGACTTTATGCCCTTGCCAAAAGTTACCCATGCCCCCATACAATACTTAGTACATTATTTTGATAAATCTCGTAGGGTTCAGCCTGCGTTTGCAATGTAAGCGGAAAAAATGAAATTATTTACGACATCACATTAGAAACCTCAAAAATAACAGTATTTCTCCACTATTCAATGGATGTTATTATACATAGAAACCTTCCTCTTTAAGCACTCTATCTATTAAAAAAAAACCGCATCAAAATCCGTTGCGTAGTTTTAAAGATTTAAGCATACATAGGGACATATATGTAGTGATACGTGCACTTTTTAAATCTACGTAAGAATTTGATCTCAAACCCAAAAAAATAAGTTCTATATTCCTAACACACTCGTACAAACAGCTGAAGTTAAAGAATTCGTTTGAAGAAGACTAGTGTCACGCCCTTGCTTGGATCGATTTCTACGACTTGTTAAAACATGGACTTTTCTTGACAATTAATTGATATTTCAGAAATAGTCCATACAATAAATAAAAAATAAAATCATAATCCTTATTATTGGACATACATACCTTTTAGAAAAAAATCTTAAAACTATAGTGAGTCTTTTCAAAATCCGTTGCCCGGTTTAGTAGAACAATTCGGTCACACAGACAGACACGGAAAGTAATTTGGGTTTAGAAAGCAAAGTTGCTTTTAAAATATTGTTTGTTGAAGTTTGCACAATTCCATGGACAGGAAATATTGAGATAAATGATCCGCACGTGGATTGTGTAAACCTAACAATCAATATTTTGCACAATCGACATTTTACCAACACTGCAAACTTTTGTGTTGAACCCATTGAAAAACACGTGGACGAAACTGGGACAAAGCCTTGGAAAGTTGCACGGAAGCCCCAAAAGTATTCTGTTAATATTGGGTTGGGTTGGGTTGAGGCCAGTACAAACACGACGGAAAATTATAATTATACCCCATTGTATATAGATACAAACAAACACAAAGAGCAATTTTGAACTTAATCAACACGTAGTTAAGTATTCAGTTTGCGTGGCATTTAATTAGCGCCGTAGTTTTGTTTTTGATTTGAATAGCGACTTGTTAGTTTCAACAGAATTTGATATTCAAGAGATAATTAGCTACACATATAAGATTTATGAATAATTTAGAATATTTGTACTGTTATCAAATATTGCGTTTTATAATATGTAAGTATAGTTACCTTCTTATGTAAACAATGTGTTCCGAAACATTCCATTGTTTTTTTTACTACTGCCACATACACCGAACAAAAATATTTTACTTTTATGGAAAAGCTCTGTTTATGAAGGTCTAGCAGACCCGCCCAATTTCGTCTGCGTCACATTTTCCTCGTTTTTGCAACATTTTTCATTCATGTTCCCTCCGCTTCCTTCTTTGCTCCCTTCATCTTCTTCTTGCTGCCTTCCTCGATAAATGGGCTATGGAACACAAAAAAAAAAAAAAATTCGAACCAGTAGTTCCTGAGATTTCGCGTAAATCTCGGGAACTACTGGTTCAACCAAACAAAAAAACCCATCAGTTTTATAATATTAAAAATAATTACAGATACTATCCGATTGTTCGGGACGGCAAGATTTGGCACAGCCGGTCGGCTAATAAGTTCGGGAAAACGACGCCCGGCTTAGCTGAAACCGTGCCGACCCTAAGCCCACCACCAGCGATAAAGCACCCCTGATGTAAAATACATTATGAAACTTTTTCAAACAAATTCAAAGTGATATAATGGTCATACGCGATCCTATCATCCTAAAAAAGGTCCCAACATTAGTGCCTTCTTTTTACAATCCCACACAAGTAACCTTTATCGTTGAAACTTTGCAAAGAACTTTCTAGAGAACCGAAAACATTTCTAAGTTTCTAGCGTACCTATCCTTGGAGACTAAAACTTGCTGGTAATGGAGTCAAGCTGTCGACGTTTCTGTCCGTTCAATTTGGCTTTCTACACACATAGCCACTTTTATTTTAGACGACTAGTTGACTAGTTTTACTTCAAAAAGTGAAACTTCTTATGCGACTTCCAACACGTTTAACGCTACCATGGAGGGGGAATATTTTCTACAACTCACTAAGAGATGGCAGTATTACAAGATTTGTGACTACGTAGTTCTACTAGGTAAGCAAGATGGCGTGCAAACAGTCATGCATTCGATTCTTCGGTGTGACCAGCCTTCGCTCAATTTCCATGAGTAGAATAACCTCGATAAACTTATGTTATAATTATGTAATAAAAATAGTACAACAAGAAAACAACTAAATATTATTTAGAAGCTCAATAAAATAACGAGAGTGAATGCGTGGCACTCGAACGCATGTGTGTAGTATTAAGAAGTTTCACTTCTTCCGCGCGGAGGGACTCCACGCACAAATTTTGTATTTTTTTTATTTTAGAGGTTTCATGTAAAAGTTATTCGAAAAATATCAGTATGAATGACTGGTAGAAATTCTTTCATGATTGGGTTATGTAAGTGCAAATATCCTGAGCTGATGATCCTTTGAGCTCAATTCCCAGTCATAGCAATGTCTCATTAAGTTCTTCCAAGAGGGTTTGTTTAGTAGAAGTTTAGCGAATTAAGTCAAATTGGCAATCGACCTCGAGATAAAGATGTATACAACGACCCAACACCAACCGTCAGGCAAAACAAGACACAACGCGTGTCAGCACGCGTAGCATGACCGCTGTAGAAACGAGTTTTGTCTACGGAAGAATCGACATAATGACAATTAGACAATGACGATCTGTCATTTTGTCGATTCGTTTCTACAGTGGTCATGCTACGCATGCTGTCAGAAGATCCTCCCTCTTCTAAGGAAGATGAGTATCCCGTTGGTATCGACGAGGGAGGAATCAAACATGTATACACAGTTCAAGTGTCAAGTGTTGAGAATCTGACAGTGCAATCATATTTAGGCATTCATAAAGGGATTAAATATAATGAGCACCAAAAAATACTTTGAGATCCTAAGCTACGTTACCCAAAAAAAAATACTAAACACCAAAAAATTTTTATTCAAAGACCAAATATAGTAAATGATCACCAAATATAGTAAATGATCACCAAATATAGTAAATGATCACTAAATTTTGTGGCAAGAAGAACTTAGGAAGCAAGTGCGAGCAAAGCGAGCTCGGGATATTGGGCACCCCGACTCGGACAGGATAGGTTCGAAGGGGAGGCGGGGTCTAGTGAGCGAGCGGAGCGAGCGAACTAAGACCCCGACATCCCCTTCGTGTTAGGTTACTTTAAACCCTGCAGAGAGAAATAGGAGCCCCGCGTAGCGGGGCTCCGTCGACTACGCCTTAGTTCGGAGCTGTGATTTTCAGGTTTTTAATTCTGGTGATCATTTACTATTTCTGGTGATCATTTACTATTTTAGGCAGTATAAAAATGTTTTTTAAGGTTATATTTACTTTATCTGGTGTTATGTTAAACATAAGCCATTCATAAAGGCGTGGTTTAGTATTAGTGATGATAAACAACTAACAAAATGTTGGTGGGCTATACAATAAGTATTATATTGGGTTTGTTGAGAATACTTACACATCTCTATGTCACTTGCCCAATTTTGCCGATATAACTTTTCTTGTTTCTTACTTTGCACTGAAACTTACAAGATCGTAACGAAAAACATTTCCAACGTGTCCCAAGTGGACTCGAGTCTCAAAGTTCTAACCAAGCTGTTGACGGGGGTTTATTAAACGTGAACTTCTAATATACTAGCTTATGTCCACAGTTTTGCCGGCGTTTTGTTTGGTATTTGTTCCACGGGATCGCTATTCCGGGATAAAAAGTATCCTATGTGTTATTCCAGACTATTATATATTCTTGTGTCTTTCGTCCAGATCTATTCAGAAGTTTTTGCGTGAAAGAATAACAATCATTCATCCATCCATCCTCACAAACTTTCGCATTTGTATACTTTACTATGTAATCTCCTTTATAAAACACAGATGCAAACATAAACCTGGTTTCCATGGTGTAGGCAGAAACTGCAGGGCGCCACCTACTACGATCCTAACACTCTATTCAACTTTTGCCTTATCTATGTTCTTACATCTGATTGTCCTTTATTATTATTTATTAGTTATTATCTAGCGAGTCATTCTGGTTATTATCATATGACTTATTAATTTAATCCTGCCTTCAAAGATTCTTTTTGTTGCATAATACTCTACTTCCACGTCTTTTAACAGCTTAATTCCTACGTTTACCTCCTGTCTTTTCTTATATATCAACAAAAAGCTTAATGTAATTCGATCGAACAGTACCGTAAACGAAAAACGAAAATATATTTCTTTAAAAACATTTATTTAATCGAAATGGACTTTGAAACTTTCCACCATTTCCCGAGCTGTCGTCATCTGTCGTTTCAATTTCGAGACCCCGCATTTCACCGACTTTTCGGAACCTGCATGTACTGCGAAATCGAAATGCCGCGCCGGCCGAATGCGAATTCGTTCGCAGTTAGAAATGACATGAATGTGGGAAGTGAGCGAGCGATGTGGAGAGCCCTTGGGGCCCTATAGCCCTTTAGAACGGCTCTCTCCGTTGTTCAGGTGCTTGACCTCTCTCGCAAATTAAGAATGCTCTGCGCTGTTAATGAGATCATAGTTCAGCTGTAATTAGCTATGAGGCTAGATAGTTCGTGTATTATTATTTAGGAAGAGATGATTGAATAGTTCTTGCTAACGTTTTGGGAATTACAACGGGAACGTACTACCAGTATAAAAAATATCCTATGTCTTAAGCTAAGTCATGGTCTACTACAGATCTACCATAGGTCTAAGATCGTGTGCGTTCAGCGCTAAGGCATGAAAAGGTAACTGAAAGGCAGAGTTACTTTCGGATCATCATCATCATCTGCCTAGTCATTTTCCAATCGATCTTCAGTCCAACCGTTACTTTCGTATAAATTGTAATATTGATATGGATTTACGGCTTGAAGGACGTTGTTGCAAATTGTTTCGTTTTTCATGAGTCGTAGACAGAATAAATTGTTACGCTAACTTCTTCGAAACTCGTATTCAAGTAATAAGTAATGTACTTACTAAAAATATTGCTTACGAAGTCAAAAGAATCCTATATCTCGCTGTCAGCGAAGTTACCAAGTAATATCTGTCGCATTCGTTTTTCTGGGAAATGGCCGCAAAACTTTCAGGATACCCAGAACTTTCGGAGGTAACGAAAGCCGAAATTCATCGAAAACTTCAGTCCTGATAAACAATTCATGTATTCGCAATTTGCACACAAATGAAACCGGCTGTTGATGATGTTAAGTTAGTTATGTCGGGGCCGAGAAATAATTGAGTTATGGTGGCTCGCGGCACCTAACAGCCCATTTCTACCCTCGCACCAAAATCGAAGACGATTATTAAAAGCGTTTTAATAGAGCACCGGTTTTTATAGCCAGCCTCGGGCTCTGTAAATAAGAGTCGAAATTGCTTTCGGTAAATTCTCTCTTTTGCTAACGCACTGCGGAGGCGACGATGGGCGGTGTGTTAAAACCAACGTTTCCCGTTTGCTATTTTTAGGAAGGATTCCATTAAATTGTCCTTGTTCGCGGCTTGACAAATTACAACACGCGGTTTTGTTTTTTGGAGTTAATTAAAACTTTTTGGACAGATACGGTAAGGTCAGGGGTCATGAGTACCTACTTGTATCGTGGACTATATAACCAAGCTAAACTCGAATCGGCTTTTCAATCTTATTACTACTTATTACTTTATATTGGTGAAAAGTTGCAGACCGTCAGTGCACTCGGTTGAACATAATATGTAGGTATACGAGTATTTGCTGCAGACAACGCTTAACTACAACTGACTGGTTTTAGTGAAAGATATGCATCTATGAAATAACAGCACCCATGATTAATATCCCAAACAATGAGCATTATCATCGACTGCCCTTCCTCCATCAGAATCCATTATATAAATGGCTTGTCCGTACAAACAGAGCAATCATGAAAAGGACTTAGATCTAACAACAAAGCCCCCTATTGTTCGGTGCGGAAACAAAGAATGTCTCAATACAAATCGTGCACTATTTGCTTCTCATAATTCAGTCTTTGTCGAGAACAACTAAAAGTCGATGTCGGGTCGTGAGACCACTGAGATGAAATTGTCTCTTTCAGTGCGGTTGTACTTGATTGTAACTAACGTTGTTTGTGTAGATCGATGGGTACTCGAGACAGACTCGCGGGCTGCAGCTGAAAATCAGCGTCAGGTGGTACACTTTGTGTTGCCATCTGGCATTATGCTGAGCTGATGCCCTTTTGACATTAATAATCCTATTTGTTTATTTATTTTGTGTAATTTTTAAAGTGTTATTAATGCCAAATAAAAATAATTTTCTTTCTTTCTTTACTTGCGTTTTTGTAAATAGATTTACAGAGTTTTTATTTATAAGCTACACACATTGGGATATTGCACCGTCCTTTTATGATTGGCTCTACATAATTTCGAAATATTTAATATTCATGTTGGAGTACAAAACTAAATGCTTTCTGACAAGCTCTACCAAATCCGGCAAAAATACGTCAGGTCTTGTAACATTGCATTACAGCTTCATTTTTATTGTTGTTCGACTATTCAAAATGGCCTGTAACTGGCCTACTTGAAATAAATGATTTTGAATTTGATTACGCCTATAATATTCCGAAAACCGACGTGTTAGGTGGAGTAGTTACTGATAGTAGGTACACCTCTGCCTAAACACCACATTTCACTACTTATGTTCATACTCATGTAATACGGGGCGAGCGTATTTACACACAGACAGTGCACACAGTTGTTATTCCATAAAATTACGTCCTATTGTATTCCATGCACGTCATCATTCCATAGGTCTATTACGTGGAATTATTATAAACGCACAATCCCTCCTAAAAAGACAATACAATACACAACCAAATTACCCACAATCCACTGCACAAACAATCGATAGCCCTCAATCCTAGCACAGAGGGCTGCAAGGGCACAGCGTTGGCACAACAGAGCACAAGAGTGGCACAGCAGTGTCACAAGGGCCCTTGGTCACCATGCGTTGTGCCAACGAGTGAGTATCGACCGCGCTGCGCCGTGGGTATTAATATCCTAGGTATTGCAAGGACATCGCATTGTCGGTGTGAATGTGTGAAATAAAGAAACGGGGATATACGAGAGTAAAAAATTGTGGTTATTGTTTGACCAATGAAAAATTACCACAATTTTTCTTAAGCAAAGAGATACTACTACAAGAAGAAATTTCATGAAATACTGTTTTCTATCTCAGCGAGGCGAATAAAATAACTGCCACGTGTAACATGTAAGGGTGTTACCACACAAATCGCTGGATCGTCGATCGATGCTATTGATCGACATCGGTCGACGTTGATCGATTGGTGTGGTAGCTTTGGCTGATCGACGGAGACCGGGCGATAAATAATGGATCGACCGCTGATCGATACCATCGATCGACATCGGTCGACGTTGATCGAACGAATGGTGCATTAGAAACTGTAGATTGACGTCGACTAATCCATTCTCATACCATCGATCGTTGGCATCAATCGATTGGTGTGGTAATACCCTAAGAGTGCTATAGTTCTTTTAGCTCGTGATATAATCGATCTTTTGCAACAAGGATGATAATTAACTCAAAAAATTTGACTTTTCGATGTCATTTGTAATCCATATTAATATTATAAATGCGAAAGTCACTCTGTTTGTTTGTTTGTTTGTATGTTTGTTACCTTTTCACGACTAAACGGCTGATCGGATCTTAATGAAATTTGGCACGAAGATAGATTTCAACCTAGGGAAGGACATAGGCTATATATCATCACGCTACGACCAATAGGAGCGGAGCAGTAATGAAAAATGTTGCGAAAACGGGGAAAATGTGACGCAGACGAAGTTGCGCGGGACAGCTAGTTCAATATAAAATTAACGAAAGTCAGTATTAAATTAAGTAACGAAATAAGTCAAATAAACCCTTCATCATTTTATAAATGGTTTCTATGCAAAAAAAAAGGCAATGTAATGATTTGGACAAACTTAAAAAACGCTATCTGTAATTCTTTGTTTTCGAGTTATGTCATTATTATCGCAAACAAGCTATAGTCGGACTTAACCCCCTTTTCTTGTTTTCACAAATGCTCACCGACAGCTCCTCCTAACAGTGTGAAGCACGCGCCTAAATTACGAAATCTTTAATTGGTTATGACAAGCAGATCGATTACGGGGATCTTTGTTTTGTCCCGATTTTGGAAAAAAAAAACACATAATATGGTTCTTGTACTGTAAATAAATGATATTAAAAAATTATTTCTTTTGTGATCATTTAGGTACAAAAGCGAATGAGCTTTAGTCCTTTCAGCAATTGATTTATTATTGAAAACTACGAAGGGTTTGATCCTTTTTTATGTTTGGATAACAATAGTTATTTGTGTATTTTCTTTTCTATCTAAATGAAGGTCATTGCAGGTTCGCAACTGACTGAAGGTTAAGCTAGGTTTATAGTAGCATTCACCTATATAATAATAATGATAGTATCAAATATACCATTCCTTCCAAACTAGCTGTGCCCGCGACTTCGTCCGCGTGGAATTCGATTTTTTCTAAAATAGAAGTAGCCTAAGTTAAAATACTTCTTATTACATCAGCTATTTGCCAGTTAAACTCGCGTCAAAATCGGTCCAGCCTTTCCAGAGATTAGCCAGAGCAAACAAACAGACAGATAAAATTGGTTTTTTATTTATTTATATGTACCGTATATACAATCATATGCATGTAGTAAAAAGAAGTTATTTTAATATTACAAACGCACTTCAATTTTATTTATTTGTTATAAATAAAATTGAATAGAAAAATGAAATGTATTGATATCATATTGTTCATCATGCACGCTGCTTGCGACCTTTCTGAAGAAAGTCGTCAATAAGGTCAAACTATGCCCTTTTGATACGTCCCCTGCTGGCGTTTCTACTGACGTCTGTCTTGTGAACACATGTTGTTTTCATTTATTCTCTCAACGTTACCAAACCACATCATGTAAAGAAAAAAAATCCATACATGTATACTTCGTAAGCATCTAGCCAATGCTGTTCCATAATTTCAGTTATGACAACACCCATGGAAAATATTCGTGAGTTTATTTGGAATTTTGTAACCAGAAAGATGATGCCGTTAATAGCTCAAAAAACTAAACTACATGTAGTGTTTGTGATTTATAATCTAGTAAATAAACATGACGTTGTTTCCAGCACACGGGTAGTGGGGTCGTCAGTCGCATGAGAGCCACGGGCGATAACGGACGTCTACTCGGATACTGGTGTGGTAACGAGCTAATTGACGTACCTCCTACCGTTCATCCCATTTGTTTACCTTCTTATTTTACTCGGCACTTAACTTTGTATTATTATTGCGTAGTTTTTATTTGTTATTATTATTGCTGTACACAATCTTATTTTATATAAGTACCCGTCTCACATACACATACACTCTGACACAATATATAAAACTGTTTTACGTCCGTCACATCACATTCGCAGGTCCAGTTGAAAACCAGCGTCGGGCAGCCTAGTTGCTGAACTGGCCCTATTTGGCGCTGCCGTGAGGCACACAATAATTGTTCCTCTTTTTTATTGTTTTATTTAGATACACAATAATTTCCCCTTTTTTCTTATACTAAATTTAAGAATTTTTGATAATTTTTGTAAAATGTTGTGTGTATTTGTGGCATGTGCCAAATAAACTTATTTTCTTTCTTTCTTTCTTACCTTTTGTGACGTGGAGCACTACACTACATTTACAAATTAACAAACAACACCTATCGCTTTTTAACCCCCGACCAAAAAAGAGAGGTGTTATAAGTTTGACGTGTATCTGTGTGTCTGTGTATCTGTGTGTCTGTCTGTGGCATCGTAGCTCCTAAACGGATGAACCGATTTTGATAAAATTGGTATCGTTTGAAAGGTGTTTTAATCGAGAGTGTTCTTAGCTATGTTTCGAAAAAATCTACTGAGCCGTTTGATGGTAATCACCTCTTTTCTAGTTGAAGGGAAATTAACAACTTCCACAGGTCTGGTCGATTCGAAGAAATCTTGTCACTTGTCAACATGGGCAACGCAATGGGGAGTGGCTGCACCCCCCTCCCCCCAAAAACTTTTTTTTTTTAATTTTGTTGTTTTCGTTTATTGGTGAGTAGTCGCGCAGCACCGAGAAAAGTGTAAGCAATGGAGGAGACCTATGCCCAAGATTGGGACAGTCAAGGCTTAGATAAAATAATATAAGTTTAAAAAGAACGAAATAAAATTAAATTAAAAATTTAAAAAAAAATCCCGACACAAAAATCCTCTAAAAATCTAAAAATAAAATAATCCAAGCGTCTTAGCGTCGGGGGACCGCTAAGTAGACCGCTTAGTACAAGCACAAAACAAAGCGGACCCCTGACGCTAAGACGCTTGGATTATTTTATTTTTAGATTTTTAGAGGATTTTTGTGTCGGGGGTTTTTTTCACTAAAATAAAATAGAGTTGAAAACTCCCACGGATAAACTGGCATTGTAATCTCGTTGATAAACTCCGCCATATCGGATCCGACAAAAACCCCCGATGAACAAGGGGGACCTTTTAAAATAATTACGTGCAGATGTGACTCCGGTTTCAACAAATTCATTAGTTCCAATGGTCCCACACGTAGTTTCAAGTTACTAACAAGTTGGTTTTATGTTACTGTTTCGATAATTTGGTGGTTTTGTAAACATAGTTAGTTATATTGAAAAACATTGTTTAGTTCATTAGTTGGTTCATTTTATGTTACTTAGATTTTTCTTAATGGGTCCAAATTAAAGGAAAGACTTCCTAATACAACATTTTGGGTCCAACCATTCTGTCTTATACTTGAAAGTTAGTTTAAATAACTCAAGAATGTTCGAAAATTTGTGAAAATTGATTTCAGTATTTCTAAGAAAAAGGTTTCTGAGCAATGAATGAAAAATGAGAATACCTATGAATTTAAATGTGGTTGAGTCGGGGCTATCAAAGAACTTTTGATACGATATACTTCATATTTATAACTGTATCCATGTGATTAGTGATTATATAAAGTAGATAAGTAATGAAAAATGTATCGAAACAGCGAAATATTTGACAGCTATATGCGGTACATTGCCAATCTTAAGAATCCACCTTCTTAAAGGGTGAGCACTTGGAGAACCCGCGAAATTCCAATTTTCTAGGTTCTGTTGCAATTTGCAGGTCATTCAATGGAAATGAACTAGAAAGGTCGTATTCATGATTTTAATTATTATAATTCTGTAAATACATATGTCTTGCGAAACAAATTTTAATCAACATAAAGCCTGACACCTGCAAATTTCAAAACAACGTAAAAAAAAATTAATTTCACGGGCTACCGTGGCGATTAAGCGCACAACTAACATTTCCCTGCACCGAATGACTGGCCTTTCATAAAAAAAAAACAACAAAGTGTTTATCCCTGTCACTAAAAATAAAGAACAAAGTGTCAGTTTACTGCCAGTACTCATGCAACGCTGAAGGCACTAGCAAGTTAGTACCGAATAAATTGTAGTGATAGCATCCGAACATAAAGAATTCTTATACCAGGAAGATAGGGGTAAGTCTTAAGTTTAGTACCGAAAGTAGTACAAAGGAGTTTTACAAGTAAAACCAGTAGTTTCTGACTACTCTCTCTTTGAAGAGAAAACTGGGGAATAGTTTTGCCTGTACCCTCAGTTTGTTAAGAAAGTAGTTAGTTTATTGTATTGTGAAATTCCTGTTCAAGGTCTGTTCTGTTTTGCGGTTTTGTATAGTTGGATTGCGTAGTTTAGTAATGTTTTGCAAATAGCATCAGAAATATTAATCAGTCAATATAAAACAAAGTAAATAAAACTACACTACCTATATACCTCGTACATATATAGGCGTGTATCGTACAATGTAAAGGGTAAACACATCAGCGGCAATGCTCGCGTGCCGCTAACATTTACTCTGTTTGTCTGCCTCGTGTGACTTTGCTTATATAACTACCTAGGTATATAAGCACCATCGTGTATCAGCTTTAGAATTTAGTTTATATGGTAGATAGGTGCCTTTGTTTTATATGTATAGGTCCGTATCAGTACATATAAAACAAAGGCACCTATTTAGCAAAAATCGAAATTGATTGATGAGAGTGCATTGTCGTCAAGAAATCTATCGTTGACAAAACAGGTTCATACAGTTTTTGTTGTATTAAGCCGTGTACAATGAGTATTAAGCCTGACTTATGAAATAAACTAAATGAAAAAAAATAACTGTTAGAGATGTGATAGGATCCGTGTTCTTTGTCTGGTATTTTAACAGATTGTGAATGTTAGAAATTAATATTGTTTAGAATAGTTTATGGTAGTTAGGCTTTTGGGTAATATACGGTGGAAACGTCATCGACGAACAAACGATTACCACGTATTAGGTACGTGAAATATAGTAAAAAGTTAAAAAAAAACGGACGTAAGTTTCATGCGCTTTCTACCTCTGGGTGAAAACAAAAGAATTAAGTTGGGACAGTACCTAATAACATACTATCTGGTAGGTACACGGGAAGACCATGATAATGCTCTTACAATTGTCTCTTTGCATTAATTTTCCCAGAGCATGTGGTAGGTACAGAGGTTGTGACTGGGACTGTAGCTTCGCGTTTTATTTTGTTTATTTTGACTTTCAAAAGTGCCTGTAATGGTCTAATTGAAATAAATGCTTTGACTTTGACTTTGACTTAGTACCTCAGGAAAGGTAGGTAAATTGTTTTGTTAATGATGAGTTTTTCATAACACTCTGCAGACATCCTTTTACCGTAATTTAGCAAAGTATTTTACACATTTTAATATAGAGTATATCAGAAAATAATAAGCTTGAAATGCACTTAAATAACAACAAGGTGAAAAGTCCCTGTGACATCGTAAACGCGTACCTCCTAAATCAGATAACCGCAGCAGTAAAACAATCCGCCCACAATGCTGATTACAACTAAAGATATAAACTTACACATCCACACTTCACACGATTACAAGTCACGATAATACGACTTTAACAAGACTTCCAAACTTCGCCCCCATAGTTTTTACACCAGCTACAAATTATTACTTACACAATAGGGGACCGGACTGGGTAAAGAAAACGACTTTCTATTTTGTCCGTCAGACCGGTAATACAAAAATATTAGACACGTATTTTTTGTTTAATCAAAATATCAAAAAATTACTTAGTTAGAACTCATTAAAGTTGGAGAGTGGGGATCACAAGTAGGTATAAAACTTACCTACATGTGACGTCATGCGCCATTTCAACTCTATATATCTCCGTAATTTTAAGACCACGTGAAAAAAGAAAAAAATACGTGTCCAATACTTTTCAATAAACTACCCGACGGACAAAGAAAAAAAAATAGGAAAATAAAAATAATAATTATCCCCTATTGTATCTAGGTACCTACAAAATAATCTTGAATGTGGAACTAGACCGAAGTTATTGACTTTTCGCGAAGCTAGTGCCGAGCAAATAAACTAGTTGAATAGGTCCTAAAATTTAACTGAATTTTGCGATGGGGCTGGTTTTCGAAGGTCTGTATAGGATGTAGAAGAGAGAAAGAATACATGTTCGTTTGGTACATGCCACAAAAACCCAATTTGAAATTAAAGAAATAAATAAGTAACTTATATCTAAACAAAAAAGTTCAAACTGCCGGAGCAACTAGTGCCCGACGGTGGTTTTCAACTGCACCTGGATGGACTAGACCTTTAGTATGACTCCTACTATTGACATAGACCAGCCTTATGAATCAGGCCAAGCTTGTTTGTCCTTGGCCAAAGTAGCCAGTAGCCAGGCTAAGGCTAATAACAACAAGACGATCATAGGCCACCCTGATTTAATGGGTATTTAGTCTGTACGGCCCAAAACTTCAATCTCGGTAATCAAAATTTGTCTTTTAATGCCTAAGGTTTTGTTAGAACTGTAACCTACACATCCAAGTCGAAGGATAATGGCTTAGTTTATCCTGACTGGTAAACTGGGTTGGCCTAGGACAAAGAAGTTTGGCCTACAATCGTGTTTGGCCAGTAACTGATCTAACGAGCGTAAGCTTTGACATAGAGTTAAAAGGAATACCTACAGAAGTTCCCTATATTTCGGACATTCAAAAAATTCTAATTCCAGTTTTAAACTAGTCCGAACAGAATGAATAATAAATAATAAACCTTCACTTCCTACCACCAAACAAAAAAAACCACGAACTAGTTACAAAGAATAGTTCCCTCTAGTGGCATTTGCGGTGAACTAAAAGCCCCAGACTACACATAAAGCCACAAAATTCGCGTGTAAAGCTATCGCATAAAAATTAAAGAAACAAAAAAGGGTTGCTAGCACCAAAAAGCCCAAAGTGAAAAGTCTCCGTGGTTTGCCGCGGTAACATTCTTTTGTTTGGAACGGCAATTATTTTCAACTGGCGTGCCAGGGCTAGTAAATGCTGGGATTTGTTCGACTAGACTTGTTTGGGACTTTAGTATCTTTGACCGGATCGGGTGGAACAAAAAGTAGGAAATGTTCTTTTTTATTGGGACTTTTACATCGAGCAGACATTTTGGTGAGTTTTAATAATAATTTACTACTAAAAAATTACAACAAATAAATCAGCTGTCGCATACATTTTGACCCTGTAGTTATTGCATTTTTGTAGAAAAAGCTGTTTTTTGTTTTAATAACCGAAGAAAATTTTCTGTTTTCGTTCAGAATGTTAATGTTAAATTAACTCCATCTTGTGTATTCAATCCCTGAAGCCTATAATACCATATCACCGATCTATTTCCAGCCGAAACTGGATTTCGTGCCTAACTGAGCAAGCAAATAACCAAGCCACTTCAGGTATAAAATTCGCCCTGGCAACCCTATCCAGTGGAAAGATAAAGAATTTATTTACATAGCTCAAACTACTGTTTTGAGCACTGCCAGCGTACATTTACATTTTGTCGACATTTCGTGGACTTTAAACACTGAGTGTACAAGTACGAATTATTGTCGCACTAGTTATTGTGGAGTTTCCTAGGTTCGTGTGTTTGTAGTTTGTGTTATTTTGGACCTCTGAACGTGACTAGGAAGGACGTGGGGGAATTAATGCGGAAGAGAATGACTAGAGCTGTGGGGAATTTAGGGATGCTAAATGTTTTGCTTTGTTTTTAGTAAATACAAATAGTTTGTGGTTTTTCATAGACATAATATTATGGTGTTGCAAATGAGGATTATTCTTATTCTTGCTAACTTATTATGTTTGTTTTTAACTCCCGACCAAAAAAGAGGGGTGTTATCGAAAAATTAAAGTATGTAGGTACGATTATTTATTTTAGATTTTTGATTACGATGCTGATAACTTGAAATTCAAAATTAATTAGCTTTTACTTACCTTAATATTTTTTTACGGAAAAAGTTCCCAGAAAGTTATAGGTGAGGTATTTGCCCAGCAGTGGAACATTAAAGACTTATTTTTAAAGTAAACCGTATTACATCAAACCCTCTAAATAAAACATAGCTAAGAACACTCTCGGTTAAAATACCTTTCAAACGACACCAATTATATCAAAATCAGTCCATCCGTTTAGGAGCTACGATACCACAGACAGACACACAGATACACACGTCAAACTTATAACACCCCTCTTTTTTGTTCGGGGGTTAAAAATAAAACTTTTTGTCTATTACACGTATTAATTTAATATTATATACATAATCTATACATGGTGTATCGGAAAGGGTATATACATACTTAAGGGTGTGCTTCAGACCATCAAATTGAACATTTTTCTTCATCGGAAAAACATCGTAATAGCGAAAAATTATTTAAATTAGTTACTTTAAAAAGAAAACATGCGTGCACATCAGTTTTAAATTTTTACATAAAACTGATGTAATCAAAAACTTGCATTTTCTCTATAACAGTCTATCATTTTCCAATATGGCGTCAATTCGCCATTGTTGCGCCAACATCGTGCACGTTGAGAGTCATCGACAGTGCCGTTCATTATACGGAATTTTGCCTCCCATACACGACTCGAGCACCCTCTAGCGTCACTGGCTCGAATAGAGCTCCACCTCAAATATGTACCGGTTTCCAGCTCGGAAATGCTCGAATAGAAACCTCTTATGCTTTTCATGGTGGATTTACGAGCCTGAAATCGAGCAAAGAAACTATAAAGTAATATTAAGACTCGTTTTGCGCTGTTAATTACTTTATAATAAGTGTTAAAATGAGGTGACGTATGACTAGGGTTAATTTAGGATCGGCCTAATTTAATTGGCCGTTCATGTGGTGATTTAACGGGGCGTATATTATTCAGGAGGATCCCATCCATATAGAAAACAATATGAATCATTTATTTATTAGGATTACCTGTAGGCCTAAATAAAGAGACATGACAAGTCATAAATATAATAAATAGAATAAAATTTACATAATCTAACGAAAATAAGAGCTCGTGGCTAAATAGTAACAGCCGCTAGGGTTGATCTTCAGGTTAAACCGCGCATGCCTAGGTCAGTCCGTAGATGGGTGACCACCCATTACATACCGAGTCTCCTCCGTGCCTCGGAAAGCCCGTTAAGCCGTTGGTCTCGGCTGTTATTCGTAGATCTTTGATAGTCGTCACAGGTAGTCAGTGGCTTGAAAGTCTGACAACCAGTCTTACCAAGGGGTATCATATTACCCGTACTCTGGGTTGTGGAGGTCAGATAGGCAGTTTTTTCCATGTAAAATACGGGCCGATCCCATGGCAAAATAGTTGGGAAAAGGCCAGGCAGACGATGAATCTGCCAAAAATCATAAGTCAATCTTGTTGAAAGTTGTTGTACAGTAATTATAGAAAGCTTTGAAAACGATTACGTTCTACTCTCCGATTATGAATTATCTAAGTATAAAGAAGAATAACCATGATCGATAAGCTAGCAGAGAAACCTTTCAAAGTACCTAAACAAAAGGTAGGTAATTCAAATTCGCACAAAAAAATAAAGTAACTTGAAACTTTACCTTCCCCACACCTACTGCAAAAGTATAAGGAAAATGCGTATACATTACACCCTTAAACGTCGCATCACGACCCTCAAGACGTGAGCTATCGATTGAGCAATATTAAAATGTTATATTGAATGACAACGCACAGGAGTAGACACATAACAGAGACTGAGCTTCATTAAATTGTGTTGCTTAGGTGCTCTAATACACCGTACGCCTTTGTGCATCAAACACTAGATCATCTATTGGTTAAGAGTAAAGGCTCCCGCAAGCAGGCGCGACGCGGCGTCGAATCGATTATTCGATCCTACCGTATCGAAAAGCGATGGAAAAGTGATAGATTAGGATAGTCTCCAGGAGTACCGCTTTTTGAATCAAGCCCTTGATCCATCTGCCTAACGAGAGCTTGAATATATTATTATAATTGCCACTATGGCCTATAGATGCCATGCTAATGTGTTGCAGACGACATCTTAAAATTGGGTTGTCATATTGACTCAAATCTTTTAGGATAATCCTTCTTATGCCTTACTTTCTTTCAAAATCAAAATGCATCAAATATTAGATGTTCGATGCATTTTTTACAAATAAAGAAGTAGATTTTCAAGTTACGTAAATACACACAAAACAACGGCTGCGTACAAAATGTTCTACGAATCTTTTGTTTCTTGTCGCGGAGCGTAGCGCGGCGTATCGCCCTCTCGAAAAGTGATAATAAAATCTGAAACGCGTCGCATCGCGCCTGTGTAAACAGTAGCTTACGTTTTCATAGAAATTGTTCTACGGAGGTTTTATCGCCGCGTGTCGTCGCGACGCGTAGCTCCTGTCTGCGGGAGCCTTAAGCCTGTGGGAACACTGACAGCACATAGAAAATAATAAAAGCAAATATTGAAACATGTTACATATTAGGCAGGCAGCACGCCAGAGCATACAAAAAATACGGCGGCCATTCATTCATATTCGTATACAAACAAGACAATTTATATTACAATAAAAATTTAACACCACTTCAATAAGTGGACCGCTAAACATATGTCGTCATATATAGGGTGAAAGATACATCAACGCTCAAACGTTTACCACGTAATCAGTACATCATTCCGAATTCCCCCCCCCCCCCTCACTGCAACCATGCAGTGTTGGAAATATCAATCCTCTCTAGTACACTTTCGTATCTACAGAAACGCTTCAAATAGATGCAGAACTGCTATACAAGTAAATACCTATATGAAGTAATTTACCCATCACACAGCTCTTGTATGAGGCTCGTTCTCTGTCAAATATTTACTCCTTTACCCAGACTAAGGGCGGAACCTTAGCTGAGTGAGCTGACAATATCGATTTCCTTCGTAATAGATATTGATATTGAAGGTGATTCCGCGATTAAAGGCATTATTGACGGGTATACGAGTAAAAGGCATTTTGATAAAGGTATGTGACACGCAATGTAGCGGTATTTACGTTTAGGTATTATTATAATAGATTACTTAGTTGATTCAATATTTTGTTGTTCAAGGTAAACGGGTATAGTCATTAGTGATAGAGATCTTACAGAATTACTTTATTGTTGACAGTAATGATTTTATTCATGAAACTTTTTTAAGGAACATTTATAGTGCCGTTGTTTATTCAGTGAACAGGTTTCAATTAATTAATCAGAATAGCCTTTACAGTCATAAATTCTGTTTAAAAAAAGATTTTTTCACTTCAGTAGCTTAAACATGTAGGTTTTGCTGCCTGAAATCAGTGAGCAAAATCGCATTTTGCTCACTGAGCGAGACAAAGTAACTTTTTAATTATTTTTTTCAGAAAGCCCCGAATATCTTATTCAGCCTTGGGTTAATCATACAATTCGAAACATTCACACTCTATCTCTTTCCCGTCCATTAGAAAGAGAGAGACAAAGACCAGCTCTTTCGAAGTTCCGTTTTTGAATTCGAACACGTTCTGAATTTCGTACTAACTAAAGAGATTTCGCAAAAATGTCTTTTAATGTAATTTATTGAATTTTTAACTTATTTATTTATTTACTATTTATTTCAGGCAGAAGTACCCATACACAACAATTATAATACAGCGGATAAGAATTAGAATAAAATAAAATTACATTTCACTACATTACAAAATTACATTATTACATGCATTACGATTACAATTACATTTAGAATTACATAATCAGATACATTTGGTTATTATAGCTGGAATATTAATTGCCATATACGAAGAAGTAGTTTACCTCGTATATGGCCTTCAATATTCCATTGTCAGACTGATGTATTCGGCTCATAAAGGAGGCTTGTGCCTTTCTCATGACAGCGTTAAAGTCATCTACCCTGTTCTCAGCAAACATGCCGGACGCACTACACCTCCATGGCATTATTGTTGTATTGAAACGAAAATAAGTATTTATTTGCAAATAAAACTGTTATTTAACCTGTAAATATTTATTTCTAGTTTCATTAATGTTACGTAATATATTTTGAATAATAAAATATCATGGGTGCTATTTCCGAACACGCCTTAATTTAAATAAAAGACCGGGGAAAAAAATTAGTGGCTGGCGTAAAGAGTTGAATAAGTTAAAAATATTAAAATAATCGTAAAATATGAGTGAAACTAGCGACGAGAACAGTATTGTAACACCGGAAGAGTTAAAACAACAAGACAGTTATTAATGCAGAATTAAGTTTCCTATCTGAGAAGTCTCGCAAGAAATATCTGAAAGCATACCATGTCTTCAACGAGACTTACAAAGGGCGCAAGCAGTTTTTCGGAGACGGTGTTGCTATCTTATTTTTTAGATTTATCACAGACGAGGTCATCATCTATAATGTTAATTATTTTGATTCACAATAAATAGTTATTTCAATCAATTCCTGTTTATTATTTTATCTCCTAAAGTGTTCTCGCTGCTGAAGTGAAAAGTTATATGTGTTACACGAGAGCAAAGTTTTTTGCATCTCGTGTCTTTGAATCCCTCGCCACGCTCAGGATTCAAAATCAGCACTCGCAGCAAAAAACGACTTTGCTCTCTTGTTGCACAAATAACTATTCTAACCTAACACTGTTTCAACACATAATCTAGCGTTAATATTAATAAAAAAGAACAAATTTTGAATTCAATCAAAACAGAGAAATATTTGACAGTTATTTGCGAAGCTGCTAACTTTCAGAATGCACTTATTGTATCCTCATATGTGATTTAGCCTTTAGACTATTGCTGAAAACATGTATGTATACATAAAACTAAGTCATGATAAAATAAAGGTTGAGCTCATTACACAAATATTAAAGTTAGAACGATTTGGCTTGTGCAGTGTGCCATATTTGTGAGTATTGTGCCAAAACCTTGGAACTTGGTACCTAAAACGTTGGCTGCATCGCCACGACAAATGGAAAATGCTAATCATGTGTCCCGCATACAAATGCAAGGATTTCGTTTATATTTATATCACATGGGTCTGGGAAATTGGTTCCTTAGAATATTTTTTTAAAGAACATATTAATTGAAACAATATGGGGCAATACATTCATTCCAAGTTATTTAAATCTCTAGTTCAAAATCATTGCTGGTGTCGAAACAGGTTAGGACCTATGGACTTAGAACACAGCCAATTAAAGTACAAAATAGTCAAGTTCACGACTAAAGGGGTTTATTAAAACACGGAAATACTGTTAAGTCCATGAGTTATCACTAAAAATGGTAAAAAAGGTATAAAAGCTATTTCATTTATGAACTTTATTAGAAAAGCTAATCAAGGACGCATTACTTACAGCAATAAATTAAAGCTTAACGACATAATAAACAAATATAATTTTCGGGATATCGCCAAGCAGTTGGTCGACTCTTCACGCGACCAGAGGGCTGGCCTATTTTTGGCCAAAGAATCAACATTGCCATCCAGCGTGGCAATGTGGCCAGCCTTCTAGGCACTTTTCCTGTTGAGAACGATGTAGACGAATTTTTTGACGCCCTGTAATATTACAACACATTTTATTTATTTGCTAGTTTATAAACGCAAGCAGGTACGCATTTTTTTTATTCTGTAAGCCCTGGCCATTTATGTTCCAGGCTACAGGCTACCCAAACTATGGATATGCAAAAGATTAATCCACCACATTTCAATATTATATCTAGCATAATATAAATGTTTAATGTTTTTCCTGTGTTGTCTATTGTGTGTACATAAATAGTAAAATAAAATATAATGTTGCATTAAGTAATTAAAGATTTTTTAAAGCACATTTGAAAATAGAGGCTTTGTCGCCAGGAATTTCTGGCGAAATGAAATAACCTTAAATTACTCTTTTAAAGATGTATTTAAAAACGACTGGTATGAACGTATTTCTACAAAATGTTATAAACTCGACTTAGGCCAGTTCCCTTGTTTGCTTCCTAACAAGCGGGCCGGGACACTCATAAACTTAATGTTTGGCTTTCGCTGCCAAATTAACATAGTGACAAGGTACAAGTTTATAAGACTTAGTAGTAAAACTATGAACTTACTTCCACATGGAAGTGACTGCAAGCAAAGTTCATGGCTGGAACTCACTGGAGAGCATAATTTTATGAGTACAGGGATTAGACTGGTAAATTATGAGTCTTTATGTTATATGGCAATATAAAAGAGTCCATCTTTTAACTGTCTTAAGACGGCCAAATAGCAATAAATCACTTAGGTACTATTGCTACAGAATGAACAGTATTACCTAAGTACACACGGTGAAACATCAAGCTATGGATTTCCAGCATAATTTTTGTATTAATATTATAATGATTCTCGACCCGGATCAATAATAAAATGGGTAGGTATTTTTTTTTTGTTCTTATTTTCGGAAATCGGTAAGTGTGAACCACCCGTGTTTTAAACACGGCCCGTCTGGCCATTTAACCGCGCTTTCACACATACAACGAACCTTAATCGTTTATTAGATTTTTTTTTTTTATTCTCTAAACCACGTTAAGGGCGTTATTCTGATTCAAAACGAATGTTGATTTTGTATTGTTTTGTGAATAAATAAGATAGACCAACTATAAAAAAAGACATCAAAGATAAAAGAAAAGAAAGAGAAGAACGATAAAAGAACACAAAGAGAAGTACGGAATGCATTGAGAAATACTGGTCCCAAATAGATCCTAGATAAAAGAAAAAAAAAGGTAAGTACGGAATGAATTGAGTAATACTGGTCCCAAATAGAACGTAGATATAAGGAAAAGAGAGGGAAGTACGGAATGCATTGAGAAATACTGGTCCAAATAGATCCTAGATAAAAGAAAAAAAGGTAAGTACGGAATGAATTGAGAAATACTGGTCCCAAATAGAACGTAGATATAAGGAAAAGAGAGGGAAGTACGGAATGCATTGAGAAATCCTGGTCCCAAATAGATCCTAGATAAAAGAAAAAAAAGGTAAGTACGGAATGAATTGAGAAATACTGGTCCCAAATAGAACGTAGATATAAGGAAAAGAGAGGGAAGTACGGAATGCATTGAGAAATACTGGTCCCAAAAAGATCCTAGATAGAAAAAAAAGGAAGGAAGGGGACTTAAGGGGAGTAAGCAATTCCTTTCTCCTACAGTGGGAAAACTGGAGGGCTACTCTCTTTCTCCGAAACGTAACTTCGGCAACGAACGACAATTAAACGTAGTTACGTTTGTGACCCTACTCTATATCATTTGCGGACGCACACAATAACATTCAATACATTCGCTGTCTGTAAATTCGAATTTCTTGTGTGCGTCCGCAAATTATATAGAGTAGGGTCACAAACGTAACTACGTTTAATTTTCGTTCGTTGCCGAAGTTACGTTTCGGAGAAAGAGAGTAGCCCTCCTGAAGCTAATACGTAGATTTTCGAAATGACCTAAACCTTATCAGTTATCACTCAGCAATTACTCAACTAACTTAACTCACGGTTAACTATTACTACAACATCAGATAATTGCGAGCCGTCTCCAAAGGAAGCGAAGTGCCGAACAACTTGACTACGGCAACTTACCGACTTCGCTAACTTTATATTTAGATAGTGAGCTATCTCTAGTTCACCTGTAACCCGTCTCATGTATTTTTGATTCGATTCGCCAACTGTGCGGAGTTGAAGATTTCGTCAAGAAAATATGAAATGTTTTTCGAAACATAGTTTTTCTTTTTTGGGAAGTTTTGATTTGATGTCGTAGAGAAAGTTCTCTGATAAATATCTTCTATTATCCAATCAAAATATTTTTATTTCACATAGGCCTACATGGGCACTTATAAAACGTTGACAAAAAAAGTGCTCGGTTCGGGTTGGTTGTTTCCTATGGAGAAGAACCGTGTGTTTCAACTTTTAAAATCATTTGGTTTTACAATATTTATCAGCGTTAGTATATATTATTATACCTAACCCAAAATAATGTTTCACTCTCTACTGGTGAAAGACTTGCCAGCTTTACCTTCGCTGCCGCGGGTCACGTTCTATACAGGGTGTTGTTTTGCATCCTCGTCAAATTCAAGGAGTTAACTATGCTAATGATTGTTGACCCGAATCAATAATAAAATGGGTAGGTATTTTTTTTCTTATTTACGGAAATCGGTAAGTGGAACCACCCGTCTTCTAAACGCGGCCCACTTGATCCTCGCCTTATAACCTCGCTTAGACACAAACAAAAATTCTCAAACGTTTATTCGATAATTTCGTATTCCCTAAACCACGTTAACGGGGTTATTCTGCTAGCTCACCGTCCGTCCGTCTTATGACGACAGGCCGTTTCGACGACGCGTTCGTGTTCCACGCGCGCCTCAAGGTGATGTCAGCAAATCGGAAGGGCTCCGAGAGGGCCGATGCCTGCCAGGGCTGCGGGACTGTACGAAAGAGATACCGTGGCCCTGGAACACAAAGGGCTTAGAAGGAACATGGATGGGCTTTAGTCAGTACAAGTCTGACACTCCCTTCCGCTCTGCCCAGAGCGGGAGGAGTCATTTGATGAAATCATAATCCACCCATGCATCCGAAAAAAAAAGAAGGAAGAATTTATTCTACAACAAAATAAAGCAGTGTTTTTTAATAATTACTATAATTAATATTGATTATTTATGTCTTTTGTGACAACATCCTGAATTTTGACGAGGATGCAAAATAAAACCCTGTATTTTACAATTTCTAAGGAATGCGCCCAAGGTATCCCTGTCCAGTCATCCTTTGTGGTCTACCACGGTCCATCTCGCTGTTTGAGAGCAGTAATCTGGTCTACAAAAATTAAATTGAATTTGTAGGTAAATAAATCAACAAATTTCGTTAGTATCAAACAAGCAAACATCTTATCAAGTTTGTCAACTGTAAGATTTAGGTAGATATAAAAGAACTTAATAAAAAAAGATAATTAAATTCCTCTTGAAGAATCTCTCCTTATTTTTCCGTCTACCGAGTACGTGCCCTCCTTACTTTCTTCCACAAACAAGTTAGCAGGAGTACCAACATAACGAAGTTATTAACCTGTACCACAGATAATATAATTCTAGCGTACTTGTTCTAACAACAATGGAGGGAACTATAAATTAGTTTTGTGGCCCTCCTGAACCCAAGCAATAGTTGTAACTAGGTTTAATGTTCGCCCTAGAGGTCTTTAGGTCCACTTTGATTTATTATAACTGCCTTTTAGGCCATCTGTTCGTGTTGATATATCAGAAGTGACGTTTTTATTGGCGGAGTTATCATATTTTGTATTTTATTCGTGGAACAAAGTCGAATTTGGTGGGTTTTGGATGGGATTGTTGTTTATTCGTATTAGTTTGCTACAATATAATTAATAGTATTGTCCAGACGTGTTTATTTGTCAGTCTACCTACTCCGAAGCATTCATGTACATCCGTCTCACCCTGAGTCGTCAACCATTCTTACTGACTTATATGATTACTTTACAGACAGATGTGTTGCTAGTACGATTATTCCACTACTTAATCTAGCCAAACTAAAGAGCGGGTATTTTATTTTGACGTACAAATGTACTGATTTTCATCCTATTTGAATAAAACACTTTTGATTATTGTTCAAGAAAAGTAGCTCTTCTTCTGCTTAATTTCAAATAACTTCTTATTCTTTTTAAACACAGGCGATATTAATCAAGATTTTTAAGACACGAACCAAAGACAAACATAATTTCATCCTGTTCAATTCGCTTGCCCCTCCGCCCGCTTATCCATCATTCTATCTTTTGTCTTTGTTAGACCTCGGATCTTAATCACCGTCTTTTTAATTAAACACGAGCAAATTCCTTTCTTTATGTCCAATGGAGGGTGGAAATTGGGTAAGAAAAATGGAACGTGAATGTTACAAAGGAAATTTGGCCATACTTGCACGTAGGGTCATTATTCTTTTGTATTTCTTTAAAACGTTCCATAGAGCTCTGTGTACACTTTGGTACAGTGCCCCGCACAATTACCTGACCCATCTCACAAAGCAAAAAAGAGGCAAATGGGTCAGGTAACGCTGCTCACTGACTGTACCATAAAAAAAAACCTTTAGCAAAATCAAATTGCTATACTAAATTCAGACCGCAGATGCTTTAGATTAATATTCCTGTTGAAAATACGCGAATATCAAAACGAAACTGGCCGATGTTAAACCTCGTGACAATCATTGCTGTCCCTCAAAGATCTAAAAGATCTTTTAAAATTACCAAACAACTTAATCATTGAAGCCTCTGGGACGAGCAGGACTAAACTATTAAGTGTCCGCACTAAAAAATTGCTTAAATACCGTTTGTTCCGTTCCCACAGACGAACCGAAACTGGTTTTGTGGGGCATAGTTCTTGAGTAACAATTTTTATAAACTTTGTTTTTAATAAATAAATAAATTTTAAAAAATGTGGTCCGTATTGGCATTGAATCGAAAGAAGACATCTGGAAAGGCCTTTCCCCACTCCACCCCATTGTGGAGTTATATTATATGTAGTTACTGTTGGCCTAGAAGTGAAGTTGATCATAGCAGTACTTCCATATCGAAATCGTCTTTAATTCTCCTTACCGAGAAACCTATACCACCAACCAATCATAGCCTTGGCACCGCCAACAAACCCAAACAAACAATAAGTTGTCATAACGCAACTTAACTGTCCTACAAGCATAATCTGAAGTTTCATTAATTACGACGTCCCAGCAGACGAGAGATTTTAATTAAAAGCAAACATTGCCGGGACAAAAGGACTGTCTCACACAAGATCGCTAACAAAACCAGCAAAGCATTTTTAACGATTCAATTTAATGAGAATTCTCGTAATTATTCGTGTAAGGTCTTGAAGAGATTGCTATAGAGGAGGTTTGGAATGGGTAATTATTTATGTATACGTTTTATGTTATGATTGTGAGGATGTAAACTACCATCAATTATTTAATAAGAAATTATAATTATTGTCAGTGAAAAAGGAGTCTGAACTTGTGCTCCCGGTTGATGGCAATATGTTTTCAATATACATGAGTTTTAAACATTCTTAACTGGCGATATGTGGTTGTGGTTACAACCCTGCGTAATCCTTCGGGAAAGTACAGGGGGTAACTATGACGTCTTAAAATATTATTGTGTGGGAAAGAGACGGAGCTATACAGGTCGTCTAGCTCCATCTCTTTCCCACTCCGGAATAAGAATAAAACAATACTGCTTTAAGACGTCATGGTAGGCCAGCTGGTGTGATGATATATTGTTGCTGTTGTAAAATCTACAATATTCAAAATGAGTATCGTGTATGACATACATGCATAACTCATGTTTCATAACTCATAAGGAAGCGTAGATTTTCAACCTTAGAACGTTCAAATTTCAGATCCAATTTGAACGTTCTAAGGTTGAAAATTAAATTTCAGTGTGCAGTGGATTCAAATAAACGCAAATTTTGCTCTGCACCTGTGACATCCTCGTATTCACTAAATGTACATAATTATATGAACTGCTCGAAATAATCGTGTAAAAGCTGGAACCTATCTCTAAGGTTATTGTCATAAATGTGTAAATTTTCCTGCTTTTAAACGTGAAAATTGTTTATTTTTGAGACTGTGTCGGTCCTGGCCATTGTTTGTTTTTTCATTTCCTTTTTTTTATTTGTAACACTATTTCGGAATTCAAAAAGTATTTTATTTTTCCGTACATGGATACCAAATTTAATATTCTCTTTTATTCATATCAGCCAGTAAATATCGCTTGAACATGGAACACAGAATGCAACGAATAAAAGGGATAAAATATTGGCAATATTCAGGCTTGGCAAACTTAGTTACTGGCACAAAAGAGGATGCGGCCTCTTATTCCCTTGGCGTATTCTCATTATCATCTTGACATTACCTGAATTTCTATATGACACGCCATTTAGAAATATGAGCGAAGTAGGCTCCATAATAATAAAAATAGGTAAAAAAACTTTTTAAGTTAAACGGTTTTATGTTAAACATACATTGCAATGTTTAAGATAAATGTACTAAAAACCAAAAAATAATAAAATAGATACAGTCGTGGGAATTATAAACATATGCATAGACTAGACTAAAATAAAACCGTGGGGCACGTCAATTGTCTACAATCGTTGATTAAAATGTTTGTTTTGTAATGTTACACTATAATTAGGCAGTTGTTCAACCGACAACGATGGACGTGTGATAAGTAGGGCTAGAATGTGGAAAATAGACAATTGACGTGCCCCACGGTTTTATTTTAGTCTAGTCTATGCATATGTTAATAATTCCCACGACTGTATCTATTTTATTATTTTTTGGTTTTTAGTACATTTATCTTAAACATTGCAATGTATGTTTAACATAAAACCGTTTAACTTAAAAAGTTTTTTTACCTATTTTTATTTTCTAGTTTTTAGTTTTTATTTCTCATTCTGTTTAATTCATTTAGTGCTTCAATATTGCAAGGTTTCTTGCCCGTTAGTTTATTACAGTCCAACTCCTCTATATACGTAGTCCCTGCAATGATCTTACTCTACTAAGAGCCACGTAGGCTTGACCTTCTTCAAACAGTTTCGCACCTAAGTATACGACTGCGTGATCCACAGTGCTGCCCTGCATTTTATGTATTGTAGAAGCCCATGATAGTATTAAAGGCAACATTCTTCTTTCAGCCGTCCCGTAATTGTACTTAGCTGGAAACTGTATGGCTTTCGGGTGTATAAGATGTACTCCGTCTCTTGCGAAATCAATTCGGACGGAAGGTACATCTGTTGCATACATCTGAGTTCGACGAAATTGAGGCCAAACGATTTCGTTGATGTAGCCTATAGCGCCATTTACTAATCCCTTTGAAACGTCAATATTGGACCGTAGCCATCTTGGATTTTAATTTTATATAGTACATTGTATTATACTGGTTGAGCACTTTTATTTGATACCCATATTGATGGGATCGATAAAACCTACGTTATCCGCCATTTTGTAGCGGCCGCCATCTTGTATTTCAATTTTTTATAGTATATTGTATTCTGCTTGTTGAGCCCTTTCATTTGATACCCATATTGATGGGATTGATAAAACCTACGTTATCCGCCATTTTGTAGCGGCTGCCATCTTGGATTTCAATTTTTTATAGTATATTGTATTCTGCTTGTTGAGCCCTTTCATTTGATACCCATATTGATGGGATTAATAAAACATAAATTATCCGCCATTTTGTAGCGGCGGCCATCTTGAATTTATAATGATAATGAATAAACATAATTGTATTGTCACCAAAATTAAAAGTGTATACAAAATTTCAGATTAATCGGTTGACAGGAAGAGGGTGAAATTTGAATTACTAAATTTGACCCAAGAATAATAAATAAAACAAACGGGGTGAGCTAAATAAAACCGTTTAAAAACTACGTACATCATCTTGTTCATCAATACAATTGCCATAGACAATTTCACAAATGTTTACCTACAGCACCCTCCGGACAATGCCATTGAAGCGCAAAAGAACTATGACGCACTAATTGATAACCGTCTCAATTCCTACTTCCCAACAAAACCATATTTATCTTCCAGCCTTAATCAGTCGCCTGACGTTCCATTAACATCATTAATTAATATCAGTTTACCTTCAGAGCTATTTAAACAGAGCGGTCAGTTCAAAACACCAGAGTTATCTCTGGAAACTTGCTAATGTTTGTTTAATTAAACTTGTTCTGCTAGTTTGATACCGTGCCAAATTATTATCGGGACACCGCACCGTGGGGAGAGAACCAGACAAACCTCCTTGCATCCCTCTCTCCTTATTTCCATCGTCGGGAGAGTGGATGAGGTCGAAACCAACCTCTTTGCATTAGGCCTCGTTCACAGCCTCGTGCGGCGACGTGAAGCAGCTAGCGTGCTTGTTTCTTATTTCCTTAGTGTGTGTAACTCTGCGAGTGGCATCGCGGTGATAGCCACTTTTTTTTATTTGTTAATAAAAGAGAAGCTTGTGTATTTCACCAGATATGGCCAGTGTATTTTTTTTTCCTTTTCCTCCGAATGGTTGGTTAGGCATTTTTGATGTAAGTGCTTTTCTCATGGATTCCTGCCTCCCTGATTACTGAGTCTGCAGTCGTCATCGCGTGATGTGTGTTGCTTGAGCGTGTAGAGTGGCCAAGTCTCAAAAAGCTCGTCTCTGAATATTTTTACTGCTAAGTGCTGGCTGGCTTTTGTTGTATATAGATGACTTACTTCTAAAAAACATGCAAAGTGCTTTTGGCTTTGTTATTCGGATGTGAGTAATAAATTGAATTTTCTCGGAGATTCGACGGAGTGAGAGAGCAAAACGGATTATTTTCATTTTTCATGGTAAATCGTCATGAACAGTACCTATATGGTTTTTGTTATTATATTCTGAGATTGCAGCCGGTTCCGCCACACTCGTTATTTATTTATCTTGTATTGTTAGTGTGTTTACAAACATTATTTGTGTCATACTGGGTGGTATGGGACATCGACGCACAGACAATTACCACGTCTTCATTCCCCCTGTGACCACTTAGTTCGACTGCTTAGTCCGATCGATCGGACGACGTTAACATTTTTTTCTTTTCGTTTCGTTTTACCAGTAACTGAGAAACGTTTCCAAGTTTTCTTTACATAAAATCCTAATTTAAACTATTCAGACATTTTAAAATAACCATGTCATTCCAGTAGTTGCCAAGTGATGACCTTACCAACGAACTGCACTTCGTTTATATTTATATATGTCGCAGTACGACAGTTACAGGCTATATTGCTAGGGATATAACTATGTGTCGGGTCATTTAGTTCCCTTCAAAATGGTTGAGTTGAATGATGGCTGATCCATGCGTCATGTTCGTGAACGGGCGCTGTCAGTTGTGCCTGGTCGTCTCTTAGCTGCCACGGCTCATTCCGAACTAATGATTTCATATTTTAATTGTTCTTTTCGTTTTTACTATGGACACTTTTAACGTGCACGTCTTGCTACATCGTTCTCACATAATGTACCATCTCTAAATGAATGATGTAACTAAGGTTTTGTAACAAGATTCTGATTTAAAAGAGTGTCCATGGAGTTTCTTGCCCATTATTCTCCATAGAGATCTACGCTTTGGAATGGGCAACTACAGTACTTTCACAATTATTATGTCTTGTGACTGGGACTGTAGCTTCATTTTTATTGTTTTTCGACTATTCAAAAGTGCCTGTAACTGGCCTACTTGAAATAAATGATTTTGATTTGATTTGATTTGTATCACGGCTGTAGCTATCTTACTGCGACATATTGATATCGTACCAACAAAAAATCGTTGTAGTACATACATATCACTCAGATAACACTGTCACTGAATAGTCCTTGCAGTCAGATTCTTTAATCGAATCAATTGGAAAAAAAGTTTGTCTTTTGAAAGTCACGTTGACCGATCGATCGGACCAAATGTTCTAAAATGACAATCGCCGTCGTGGTCAGACTCCTTAATCGGACCAAGAAGAAAACAAAAACACAACGACCGATCGATCCGACTAAGCAGTCGAATCAAGTGTTCACAGGGTTCATTCCGAACATTACACGGTGTATCGGTAATTTAAAAACTCCTGTTCCATACATTTAGATCGTAAATTGTAGAGCACTTAGATCCGGAACTACTGTCAGACCGTACAAATATTCTGTTCATTCACAAACTTATTTTTATAGTACCAGTAATAAGCTTATATTACAACCCAAAGGGGTAATTTCAAGAACCACAGCCAAATAGGTCGAGGGTAGTAAAAATTGGCAGAGCTGCTTGGCCGAGATTCGCTGAGAAGTCACATTGCACCTAAGGGCGCGTTGACATTAGTTGACGCGCGTCTAATGAGAAAATAACGCGGTGAGATCGCACGATTTGATTGATGACTTTTCTAAATGCTTTTTGAGGGCAACGTTAATGCGAATTAGTTAGTGAAGTTTATTGTTTTAACTTGATTTAACAAAAACTTTTACAAAATTACTCAAAACAACAAGCCCGTAATCCCCAAAGCGTTACGCAGAGGTGTACTTAATATACACTCCCGTTTTGTCAGTTATGTTTAAAAGGGGGCGAGCCTATTGCCATCGACCGGACACAAATCCAAACGCCATGGCTGCTACTGAAAGAAAAATCAAATTCCTGATGAAAAAACACAATAACACTTTACAAAATTACAAACACATAAAAAGCTGCGTGTGTCCAGGTATGTTCTTAATATTTACTTTTTAGTTATAAACAACAAGAGCGAGCGAGGGAGGGCTGCTGGGTCACATGTTTCCTCTCAACGTGGAAAACATTCACCTTTTTTGATCGCAGCGGTAACAAAATATAAGTAGGTATTAGACCGCTACTAGATCAATAAAAAAACTTGAGAGGTGTCAAGGGACACCCGGATGGAACGAAGTTCCTTTAGATTAATATTAGTGAAGGTATTGTATTTTTTAATTTTTTATCATTATTTTTTTTTATTATTAACAAATATAATGTAATATATTTGTTATTTCGTTTGTTATATTTGTTATATTAATCAGTAGGCTCAATTTTAGTAACTTTCTATGAGAGAGAGAGACAGACAGAGAAACACGCGCACGCCGCACGGCTTACAACTATAGCAAAAAGTGTCGTTACAACTTTTGGTCTTAATTTTTTTTCGTCTAGCCCCCTTTCGCAACGCGCGATAAAGAACTTCGTTCCAATAATCAAACAGACCATTAAAATAATGGTGGCTTGCAAAGATCCTGATACTTGCAACAACTAATATTGTGAGTGACAGTTACTCGCGTGTATCAAGCTAACAAGCACGTCACTCAATGCTTGTACACCGCTTATGAGCTGCCAGAGTATCGTCAATCAGTATGTACACGGCCTAAGAGTTGCCAGAATTTTACAGCACGACTTTACCGTGCAGATAGACACTGATGATCGTCTCATGAACGAGCATCTGACAAGCTTGGCTTGTTTTTTTATTTATTCATCCATGGGAATCGGGGATTTTTCATAGGGTTCTGCGAAATTGATTCTTAATACAGGTGAACTGATCAAATAATTTAGTTCTACAAAATAACGAAGCAGCAGCAATATGTAGTGATTGCAGCAAGCGTAAGAAAAAAATGTAAGTGTGTTCCAAAAAAAAAAAAAATTGAATATCAATCTACAATTGGCGGAGATATCGGTGGACTTACATTAAAAAAAATACATACAGTCGAAAAAAGAAACTTTTTTTTTTTTGAAGTCGGTAAAAAAAACCTGGTCCTAAAAATTAAGTCAGCACACAATTTTGATCAGTTATTGTGATAAACACTCCAATTTTACGGTCTTTTTTTCAAGACCAGTAAACAAGTAAACAGGCCCGTTCAAGCAAACATCCATAAACAATATATCAAAGTAAAAAAACAAAGTGGAAAGTCATTATGACACCCAGCAATATATTACAACCCACATTAAACGGGACAGTGTGGCCTACCCGTATCAAACTGTTAATAATCGCCTCCTACCCGGATCATGTACCATTTACACCGTAAATGGGTGAATTTCAACAAATGCCATTTTTTTTATCATATCGGTGAACTTTTTCATTTATATTTTTTTTGTATATTTTTCAGGTTTAATGTAATCTTTAAGATATCAAATATCCCCAAATTTAATATCATCAACGTATCATTTAAGACTAAGGAGAAAATTCAGTTTGAATTCTGTTTTTCACCGATATGACAAACCGGCACCGATTATTTTTTCTGTACACCGGTATGATAAGTTTATCCACCGAAATGATGTACATATCCAGCGATATGATAATCTATCCACCTTTGAACATCAAATAGGAAATAGTTAGTAGGTACCTATATATTTTTACAAGGGTGACTTAGAACTGACGACCTGAACTGAGGTGCATAAGTAGATCACATCCAAAGAGAACTGAGTTCTTAGAAATTCAGTTGAAATATATTTTTTTAAATAATGTACCTATTTTATTATATTTACTTTCTTTTTTATTATATTTACGATAGGTATTATGAATTTAAAAAAAAATATTTATTTTTATTATCATTGTCTTTGTAATAGTATTATACTTTACTTAACCAAATGACACGGGATCTACCGATATGATAAAACGAATCACCGAGATGATAAAATGATCTACCGATATGATAAAGTAATCCACCGATGTGACAAAACTGTGCGTTGATCAAGAATCAAAACACCGATATGAGATATAAGACACCGATTGATTTTTTCGGTGTAAATTATCACATCGGTGGTAATAAAGACCACCGATTACAGCGATATGAGATACAGCGACGTGAGAAATAACACACTTTTTCGAAAATTAGAAAAAATGCACAATATCTAGGATAAATTCAATAACAGTCAATGAAGCTAATTCACTTACTACCTCTGTTAGAACCAAACAACAGAAATAAAACTACTCATTACACTAGAAAAATGCAACCACCGAAAATATAAAATAATTGTCCGAGAGCAACTGAAATGGCGTACTTATGTTATTGGCGAGAATATGCAGCGATTTGACACAAATCCGTCCTGACTGCGCACTAGCACACACTAACGAGGAAAATAAAATTGGGGTGGGGACGCTGTCGGAATCGTCGATGTAAAGTTAGGTTTAAATTACTTTTGTCCAGCGATATGAGAACATTTTGCAGGACAGGTACGTTTGTGCCTCTCAGTAATAATAATCGTTAATTATGTAATAAAATATGCTAAATATTAACAACAAAACTAATATTCTATAAAATAGAATAAGTTATATACTTAATTTACTTATTTCTATTAGTGTATAAGCTTTTTTGTTTGTAAAAAAAGAAGAGGGACAGCACCGATTTGAAAAAAATAGAGGTTTATGAATTTATTTCAACCTTTGTTAATAGTCCTAGGCAAATTATATTTTTGCCACAACCCAATAACTACCTATTAAATACAAAAAAATATAATTCAGTACGATATTCCTTTTTTCAAATACTAATTTCACCGAAGACAAAAAAATAAGTCATTTGGGAAATTCACCCAAATAATAAAAGTTACCGATAGTAACTATAATAAATGAACTGAGAAAAAACGAGGAAAGTTTTTTGTAAATAAACTATTTGTTGTTTTGGTAGGTAGTCCGTGGAGACTTTGTCTACAGTAGCGATCATTTGCATTGGTGAAGAAACTATTCGACAGTAAGTTGATTGTTCCAGGAGTTTTCTTCATTTCGTGCCATTGATCTACACTTTTATCCAACAAGATAGACGTGACAATCATTTTCAAAGCGATTCGTATTTCTAAAACGACTTGAACACTTCATACAATAGGGGATCGGACTGGGTAAAGAAAACGACATTCTATTTTGTCCGTCAGACAGGTAATACAAAAATATTAGACACGTATTTTTTGTTTTATCAAAATATCAAAAAATTACTTAGTTAAAACTCATTAAAGTTGGAGAGTTGGGGCTTACTACGTCACAAGTAGGTATAAAACTTACCTACATGTGACGTCATGCGCCATTTCAACTCAATATATCTCCGAAATTTTATGACCACGTGAAAGAAGAAAAAATACGTGTCCAAGACTTTTCAATAAACTAACCGATGGACAAAGAAAAAAAAAATGTATTAACCCTATTTTATTCTTGCGGAAAACACAGAACTAAATTAAATGAATTTTGACATATCGATGCAAATTTTCTTGACAAGCAACGCCACCATGAAGTTAAAGTGGTCATACCATAACACGATTAACGTAAGTTTTTCGGTAACTTATGTCAGTGTCATACATTTTGGGCTTTTCCTTGTAAAGTTGAGCCACTAATAAACATTTTATTTCCGAGCTTTTTTATTTCCATGCTACAGTATTTTAATAAAAAGAATGTTTTTTTTTGCAAAAGTATGATCAAAAACGTGACACATGAACAAATTAATCTTTGTAATATTCATACACACATAATACGCTGGTGTTCCAAACCACATCAAAGCTAGCTCAGAAAATTGTTTAACCATTTGAACACTCGACTGGCATGTAACACGGCCTTTGTAAGTCCCGCTGCACTTGCAAGGAACCGACAAAAAACGAGAATATCTTGCTGGCAACCCTGCGGTTTTATTTTAAAAAACCTCGGAACTTCCACTACGGAGGCGGAAGTTTTATTCGATTGTTCTTTAGAGAAGTACCTAGTATTGAAAATAATTGGGGGTACAAATAAAGGTGAGCTCTTTAATGGGGTTTCTTTTTTTTTTCCTTTTTGAGGTATAGTTTTTAATAGTTGGCAAGAAAAAGCGAACTGTATGTAAATTTTTTCTTTTGAAACCTTTGTTTTTTGCAAAGTAATCAGATCATACCTAGAACGAAGAACCAAAACAGAAAAAATGGATGTCTAAACGCGCTTAGAATTTTTAAATCGCAAATTAAATATTGTTCAAATCGTGTCGTTTAAGATCCTAACATCTGTTCGTGGTCCAGCATAGTGAAAAAACAAACTTAAACAAATATTAGTAAAGGTAAAACTTTCTTTTTAAACAACCTAAGTTTTACAGTTCACAGAAATGAAACCTCGTAACCAGCAACGGTTTTAATTTATATGAGCAATAGGGGATCGGACTGGGTAAAGAAAACGACATTCTATTTTGTCTGTCAGACAGGTAATACAAAAATATTAGACACGTATTTTTTGTTTTATCAAAATATCAAAAAATTACTTAGTTGGAACTCATTAAAGTTGGAGCCCACTCTCCAACTTTAATGAGTTCCAACTAACTACGTTACTACGTCACAAGTGGGTATAAAACTTACCTACATGTGTAATTTTATGACCACGTGAAAAAAGAAAAAATACGTGTCCAATACTTTTCCATAAACTACCCGACGGACAAAGAAAAAAAAATAGGATTATCCCCTATTGTTCGAAAGTCTCGCGTAACAGCAAAAAAATATGCATTTCCCGTCATAGTCAGTTCAAAGTTGAGAGAAAAAGAGCGCAAGACATATCTGCCATCCCTTTCATTTCAGTCACCTATTTCGGCTACCTCCTTTCATGATGTCCTTTAGTAGGGAAAGCATTTGCAAGTTTAATGGAACGGTCTGGTGGAGAAAAGACTTCAATTAGCAACAGCCCCTAAAATGCGGGGCGATAATGTCCCTTAAAAGTTTGACTTTTCAAAAGGCGATGAAAATAACTTTCAGCGTAGATTATTTAGATACTACTTAAGCTTAAATACTGGCTGATAAATAAAGTTTTCTCGTCCATTAAAGCCTGTATTTACCGTCTGGCGAACAGTAAACATAACTAAGAATTAATCAAAGCATTTCTAGACGTATTCCAATCGTCTGGCTTCACTCGTTGCTTTTCGCTACAAAAACACTGCAGTGCGCTGGTACAAGATGAATTCATCAGAGCAAGTTAATGAACGCTAGAAAAACTGTTGAATTGAAAATTTCGCCAACTCAGTGAGTGGGTATGGTCGCTTGGGGAGGAACGGACGTCTGCCGTGTCGCTTTTTACGTCATAAATTATAAATTTTGCGCCTCTTGCATATTAAAAAGGATCATTTTTGTGAATTTTAGGGTACATGATGAATGAGGAAGCGTTGCTATATTCATTGTTTATTCAAATAAGCTAGTCCGTTTCCCTATTTCCTTTATTACTGTGCGCTGAATACCAGAGCACCGCAGCTTCCCATTTCGAGCTGAATTCGATTTGCTACACAGTTGCGGTGGCACACAAGTTGCAATAATGAACAGGCAGTTAGAATTCAAGCTAGGTACTCTATTTCCTTAAACGATTGTTTAATTAAGAAATCTATTTAATGCAGCGATACTATTACAGTGCTAAAATGGCAATGGAAACAGCATTAAAATAAATGATTTGAATAACAAAACACGATGAGTACTTAGAAAACATTAAGAAATCCGATATTAGATAACAGACAACGTCAATTCACGAGAAAATCGAGCAAGACATTTCTTACCTGCTTTTTGGAATCACTGGGGAGAAAACCTGACAGGAATTCGCCGATTACGTATTTATGTTTAACATTTTTGTGTAAAACCATAGAGCAGATGAAAGCGCCTCATCTTGGGACATAAAAGGTGACCTCCCTTTGAGTCCTCGCCCCTTCCCTCGCCCCCCTGGCACAATGAGAGACGTTGTTTAAAAGTAGGCTAACGTTAAAAGAGTTACATTCAACTTACGTCGCCCGACTCCGGAATTGTGCACATGATATATACTCTGCTTATTTTCACATTTCACATTTACGCCAACTGCAGGTCGGTCGTTGTATCACAGATTCTCTTGTTTTTCCTAACTTTTTTCCTTTTAATACCGTACGTTGTAACAAACTATAAAAACCGTAACAGACTTTGCTTCGGAATTGCAGTTAGTTTTACCGGAGGGAAAAAGTAATCAAAATAGCGGACGAGCTTTCCGATTGGATTCAACAGATGTATGGTGGCATGGTGTGCTGTTGTGTTTGTTAGTTTGTATCGGACAGCTGTGTTAACGATGTTTTACTGATGGCAATTAATGTTACAATATTTTTTATTCAGTTCAGCCCCCGTATTAACAAACGTTCGGATTCGATGTCGATTCGGAAAGTCGTATGTTTATCTCGCTCGCTTTCGTAATGCCAAAATAAGATAGACATACGACTTATCGAATCGAAATCGAATCCGAGCGTTAGTGAATAGGGGGCCAGGTGTTAAACAGGGTCTTTAATTTATTTATTCATCAATATCTGGACTTGTATTAACATTAAAATATTTTTTGTGTTCTTTTTAGTTTGCTTTGTAATAATGATATTAACATTTACTCGGACTTATCTGTACATAACTTTGTACGTTCATATTAATATTTGGATTCTCGAAATTGAGTTTTTTGAATTGTGAAATGAGTTTAATTTAATTTATCAAAACCCACAAAGACCGTACTCCTTTTACGATCCTATTGTTGTGTTACATTAAAACAATTAAAGTTTTCCTATTTAATTAGGTTGCGTAAGATTTATGGTTAGGGCAACCCTAATGTCAACCAAAATGGCAGGCGCGGTTGTCAGTGCACACAACTTTACACCCTCGTCCTTCGGTTAAAGTTATGTTTGATCAAGTTTCCCCGTAAATGTGTTAATAATCATATTTAAAACCAGCTGTGACTGGGTCGACCGAATACATGTATACTTTTGAGCAGAAAATTACGTTTTCTGATGAAGGCAAATACGCAATTTTACGGATGGCTTCATTCAGATATTTAAATTATTTGCAGTAAGAGAGAATATAAATAATAAAGTTGGTTGATGAAATATAATTAATTGCCTCTGGTATTGAAACAGATTACAGTAAAGTAGACAACAAAGCTATGGAGTCCTTATGGATGTCGAGGATTCTGACATAGACATAATATAGACGGTATCTTTTCTACAACAAACGACGGTATTTTTTTTGACAATTTAGTGATGGTATGGCAAAAAAGGAGGTGCCTGATGAGATGACAAGTAATAGCGAAGTTTTAAAGAAGAAGACATGCTGCGCCGACCCCAAATAAAGTGGGATAAGGGGTGGAGAATCATGATTGAATGTAGCACTGCGCTGGCTAGTGTTTTTCATAATACTTTTTAAAAACTAAGTATATGGAATACCAACAGCAAAATATAAAAGCTGTTGCTTTGCGTCCTCGCCAAATTCAAGGAGGTAACTATGCTCATGATTCTCGTCCCGAATCAATAATAAAATGTAAGTTTTTAAACTGACATGGTCACTAACACTATTAATAACATTTACTACGGGATATTTACCATGTGTATTATTTGTTTCGAGTTCCCGATATTTCGGCGCTGTTGCAAACGCCATGATCACGGATAAACGCCGAAATATCGGGAACTCGAAACAAATAATACACATGGTAAATATCCCGTAGTAAATGTTATTAATAATAATAAAATGGGTAGGTTTTTTTTTTATTTTTTATTAATGGAAAACGGTAAGTGAACAACAACAACAACCCCAATTTTGACGAGGATGCAAAACAACACCTTGTATAAAACAAATAACATCTACGCAGACACAAAGTATACAAAAATTTCAAAATATCATTTCAGAACACACACATGGTGATATAATATTTAAATGTTAAAATAAGAACCGTCGCGGGCTTAAATCTCGCTGACGGGAGTTTAATTTTCTACAAATCCCGGTTCAGATCGAGAGAGGGCAAAGTTACTCATATAATCTGTAACGTAAACATTATACATATGCCATGGCTTTGAGAAATTCTAATACAGTCATATTGCTTTGGGAAATTGTAAAATGTATGAGGTATGTCTGTAAAACCCTTGAATAATCTCGCTTTTTAATAACCTTTGGGTGTGCTCATAGCAAGAACGAGTGGAATAGGTTATCGTGACGTAACGCTCAAATGATTTTAAAATTGAAAGTACTGTTTTCCAATTTATTAAATAATAATTAAATTAATTATTTTTTTTATAATTTATTGAATTATGATAACTTTATACTTTCTCATAATCATGGTCACACAACATAAGTCCAAATCAAAATTGTAGTTAGTTAATCTTGACAGAATTTTCAATCCAAAAATATCGTTTGAATTTAAGTTACGTTTATAACAGTCCTCTTATGTAATACACACAAGTATAAGTTTTACGAGTAATAACTAAAACCCGTTAATATTGCGCACCGGAAAAAGATTGATTCATGGAGAAAAAGTACCATTTAAACATTAATTAATTTATGGCTTTGTCTTCCAGAGGGCGACATATTTAATTTAGTTTTTAAGTCAGATAACCTTTAACCAGCGGACAATAAAGATGTTTGTAACGATACCTTATTTGTTGAATTATGATAACTTGTTTATAATTTAGATACACCCGTACCTATAGGCTGAAATGGTAACGCTTTGTCGCAATCAGGTCAAAAGTCATCATCTTCCTAGCCTTTTCCCAAACTATCTTGGGGTTGGTTTCCAGTCTAACCGCATGCAGCTGAGTACCAGTATTTTACATGAAGCGACTGCCTATCTGAACTCCACAACCAAGTAACTGGGTACACTCCTTAGTAAGACTGGATGTAAGACTTTTGGCTTCTGACTACTCGTAACGGCTGCCAAGATCTACAAATGACAGCCAGGACCAACAGCTTAACGTGCTTTCCGAGGCACGGAGGAAACTTGGTATGTTATTATGGTCACCCATACACGGACCAACCTCGGCAAGCACGGCTTAACCTTAAAGATCAACCCAAGGGGCTGTTATTTTTTAGCCACGAGCTCCTCAATCAGGTCAAAAGTAACGTTAGAATAACAGTTATTTTCAAGTTATAACTGCTACAATTTCATAGAACGTTTTACCCCGGTCACATAGAAAAGCGATCAGTCTTAGTCACATAGCAGTGTGTCACTGATACTTGACATGGGGGCTTAAGATTCAATGACTAAGCGATATTTGAAACGATATTTTGGCGTTAAAATAACTCTTAAGATAGATTGAGTACTTCAGGAGAAAAGTTAAAAAGTAGCTTTGAGTCTCTCTCTTAGCTGCCACGGATTATTTTAATTAAGTACTTTATTTTATTTTTTTATTACTGATTTTAATCTTTCACTCTGGACGCTCTTAACTTGCCCGTATTTCTACATTGTTCTCACATATTTGTTATTCTTAACAGGAATGATGTAACCAAGATTTTGTAACATATTTTGATTTTAAAGAGTGTCCATGGAGATTCTTGCCCATTCTTCTCCATAGAGATCTACGATACGGAATGGGTAACTACAGTACTTTCACAAGTTATTATGCCTTGTGACTGGGACTTTAGCTTCGCGTTTTATTTTGTTTTTTGACTTTCAAAAGTGCCTGTAATGGTCTAATTGAAATAAATGCTTTGAGTTTTTTGAGTTTTTGAGTTCATTAGTATAATTTAAACTTACATTATGACTTATCGGATCTCATCCGTGATTATTGTTTATTGTGAGCTCTGAATATTTGGCTACGAATCGCCTATCTTTCAAAATTAAAGTTCGCGAGTATTTTCGGAAAAAGCTAGCAGTATCGTCACATCGTTAATATTTTCCCTATAGTTTATCCTTTTGTATTATTATTTATATTTTGATATATATTTATAGTATTTTGATATTTTTTTATAGTATTGTATATATCCTTTGTAGTGTGTGTTTTAAAATTCAATGTATAATATTTTATAGATATACACCTACCACTGTTTGTCTCTGCATCATCCAAAGGTTGACTGGTAGAAAATGCCTATGGCATTAAGTCTGTACTATGTGCTTGAAGTGTTAAATAAATAAATAAATATTTCGACGCTGCTATTGCAAATGCCATGATCGTGGGATGAGTATGCTCGGAATAGATACAAATTTAGAACTCGTAGTGAATAACTGGCAGCTGTGTTAAATTGGATTATTATACCGCTGTCCACCCCATGCTTGTCCACCCCGGGTGGACACGGTCACAACTTCTTTAAATATTAACAATGGCCATGTCTAGTGAACAGCGTCACTTTTAAAACCAAACACTCGCTTTGTCCAACTCTGAGATCCTTGATTGATTGATTTCATTGCATTGGTAGAGAGAGTATTGCCGCTAGTATTGTTTATCGTCAATCTTACCTAACCTTCTAACCTTGCCAGAATATGAGGGGTTTGCAACACTTAATATTCTTTAGCTTGTATACAGTATGTTAGTTTAAACGAGGGACATATTCAAACCCATAATAGTACATGCTAACATGATACTAATAAAAATATAAACAAAAAAAAACACTGATAAATAACAGACAGAACCATACCAAAATTTTCGCAAATGACACACAACGTGTATACACCCTTGCGCTAGCGACTTAATACTATCGCAGAACATGTGAGCGGGGCAATGACTCTTAGGTATAATCCATTTTCCCCTCATACTTTAACCTTACCTGGCTTAGGACAGTCCAAAATATCTAGGCACTAAACAAAACATTAAAAATTCTTCTATATACGTTATAGGTTTTTTACATATTTGGGACGAGAATCGAATACTGAATACCCTCCCTCAATATGTCCCTCGTTTAACCTAACATACTGTATTAATTGTTACTTGCTGATAAATTCAAAAGTCTTTCAGGGTGGTCAGATTGATGGAGGATATTTTTTAGCCTCACATGGTTTTAATAATAATATCATCGTTGCAGGTACAATGTATCTGAGGTGGTGGCTGATGGTGGCCGCGGCGCTGGCCTCCGCCGCCGCTGACGAGGCTTCCGATCCTGAGGGGCTGCTGGAACCTGTTCCTGGTAAGTGGAATGTAGCTAACAATACGTTGTTGCTTACTTGTACGGAACCTTGCTTTTCAAGTGGAGGATTGAAAAAAAAGGGGACTTCTGTCTCCTAAACCATGCCAGAACCTTTTTTCTAGGAGCCAACGTTCCTTCACACTATGATTTTCATCCATTCCTTCATAGATGCGTTAACGTTAATATAAGTTGGCTATTCGAGATATATTTTTTATACAAACTTACATACAAGTATGAGAAGACGAGGTTTATTGAGAATTCAAAAAAATATCCAAAACGTGGTCAAGGGGACCAGTATTGCTACGTTGAATGGCAACGCTGATCTTTTGGCCTTAATATAAACCAACCCTCTAGTCACGTCAAAAAGTCGACCAACAACTGGGCGAGCTCCCTTTATGCTTAAAAAAAAGATATCCCAAAATTAATGACTTAAAACGTGGCAAGTTAAAGAAAAATATGCATTTTAAGTATGTAGTATTTAAACGTTAATTAAGTTTATACGTAATTTCCATTAACGTCGTTTATTCTTAACCTATCTGCAAACTGCACCATTTAAAAGATAAGACAATACGTCCAGAACTAACGGCAAATGAGAAAAGGAACAGAAGAAAATGCTATCCGGAGATTACTTCCTCAATAAACCGGTCTTAATTACTACGCCGTAGCCTCGTAGCACCCTCTACGACCGCTCGTAGCACGGCGTAGCACATAATTCTCTGAGTACGTAGCTATTACTTTGGTTATTATGTAGCCTTATAACGCAGTTAAGCTGACAGGAGCAGCCATATTTAAAAAATCGGACAAGCGCGAGTCGGACTCGAAAACAAAGGGTTCCGTAACACCAAACAATATAATAACAATATTTTTAACGCTCATTAATAGGTAAATTTACGTTCCAGCAAAACGAAGTATTTCATAGTATATTAATAAAAAACTAAATTACTGCTGCAGCTTCACACAAAATTCCCATATCTCAAAAGTTTAATATCAAATTTTATTCAACCAATTGTCAAAAAATGTGGGTTTGTAGAACGTTATAAGAACTTTTTTTACGTTCTACAAACTACACGTTGACGGCACGGTTGGCGCATTGGCTAAGCGATTGACTGCTGCGCTGCATGTCGTGGGTTCAATCCCCGCAGGGAACAAATATTTGTAAGGCCTACAGACAGTTGTTCCGGGAGTTTAAATGTTTGTAATACACAACATAGGATAAATTTATAGTGTGGGAGCAACGTAAAGGCATACGGACGCACAGACAGACGGACAGGACGAATCTATAAGGGTTCCGTTTTTGCCGTTTTGCAACGGAACCCTACAAATGTATAAAAGGGAGTAACGAGACAAGACGTTTAGCCTTGTAATCTTAATGTGTATAACTTAATATCGGTTTATACGAGTAAGAATAATAAATGAGGTGTTTATGGTAAAGGGGATAGATAGCAGAGATATTATCGCATCAACGTGATACCACGTTACAATTACCAATGTATTTTCCAAACATAGTAATTAAGCAACATATGATGTGCGATTTATTTATAAGGCGTAAGTTCAACAAATAAGAAAATAAATAATGTATTGACCATAATAACCCACAAGAAAGCGACATAATTTTTCCTAAAAGCAATAACAAATAAAACTACAAATGTACGACCTTTTATCTTACATGATTTTTTATAAAACAAGCACTACTCCACATACTTTTCATATCAAAGTCATGATAATATTTCGTACCGAAAAACCTTTTTTCAAAATTTATCAGTCTCGGTACCGGACCCCGCCGTGCGACCGTGATAAAACTATTTTTAATTAACAAACTGATTAATATTCTCTGTGAAAAACGCTACCCTTCGCAGTTTTATAGAGTAATCCTACGTTAACATTGTTGCTGGGATTTAGATTGTTTTTGTTGTGAATTTATTAAAGTTTAAGAGATTTCTTGTTGAGGAAAGAGGGCAGAATAAGCGCTTGAAGTTTTATAGGTAAGCTTATTTTATAATGTTATACATATTTTTAGCTTGAAAATACAGGGTAACTAAAATACAAGGTAAACACAGGCTTCTCTTTCTATAAGATTATATTTTTTATTGCCCCTGTACCTGAGTCTTAAAAGTAAATCAAAGTATTTATATCAGTAGGCCAGATACAGGCACATATGAAGTGTCTAAACAAGTCAAGAATAAAAGGAAACTTGAGTCGCAGTCACACGGCATAATAACTGTGAAAGTACTGTAGTGCGCCATTCTAAAGCGTGGGTCTCTGTGGAGAAGAATGGGGAAGAAACTCAATAGACACTCTTAATCAGAACATTGTTACAAAACCTTGGTTAGCATCATTCATGTTGAGAATTATGCTTTATGTGAGAAAATGTGGCAAGACGTGCACATTTAACTAACACGACACGATTGACCAAATTTGTATGAACCTCTGCCTTACCGGTGTACTAATATGTTATTTGTTAATAAACACAGCGTACTTCATAATACGACAGCGAACTCACTGGAATCATCTCGGTTTCGAACTTCACCATGCATTCAATACAATTCCAAAGTGATTTTTGAAGAATAACACTTGTTTCATACACTCAGGAGGAGGAGCTCGTGGCTAAATAATACCAGCCGCATGGTTCGATCTTTAAAGTTAAGCCTTTGTTTCTTGCCGAGGTTGGTCCGTGGATGGGTGACCATAATTACATAACGAGTTTCCTCCGTGCCTCGAAAAGCACGTTAAGCCGTTGGTCCCGGCTGTCATTTGTAGATCATTGACAGTCGTTACGAGTAGTCAGAAGCCAAAAGTCTGACATCCAGTCTTACCAAGGGGTATCGTATTACACAATTACTGGGTTGTGGAGGTCAGATAGGCAGTCGCTTCGTGTAAAATCCTGTTACCCAGCTGCATCCAGTTGGACTGGTAGCCGACCCCAAGATAGTTTGGGAAAAGGCTAGGCAGATGATGAACACTTGTTTTATACAAGTTGATGGATGGAAAGGGAGAGGAAAACTAAGGAAACGATGGATGCATTGTGCGAGGAATGAGAAAAAGAAGTAAATGATAGAGTGACAAGTTGAAAAAAAAAGTTTGAAAAGTTCTGGAATGGCGACCGCAAACCGGAAGACGATGCGTTGGAAGGCCTCCCACTAGGTGGACCGATGACCTGGTGAAGGTTGCGTGGATCCGCTGGATGCGAGTCCCATGGAGCCGGTCAATGTGGCGACACTCGGGGGAGGCCTATGTCCAGCAGTGGACGTCTTTCGGCTGAAATGATGATAGCGCGACGGTTGACAGAGGAGAATGGAAGAAAAAAACGTGTTGCGCCGTCAAGGGCAGGAAGATGAAAACTTGTTTCCCCCAACACTTCTTCAACGCACACATGAAGATTTCTCCCAGCCTTCATACAAGAGTTTTCTCTAACGTAAATTAGGTATCTGGAATTCTGGATACAATAATAGCAAGTAAGTGGAGTATACTTGTACGAATCTCTCATTTTATGATGTCTGCACGTATCGTTATAGTTCGGAGTTCTTTCATAGCTTTCAGAGTACGGGTCTTTCAAAGTACTTTTGTCTGTACTGGAGACCCATCCGTCTAAATACAATAATATTGTCTCTGGAAGGTTTTTATGACGTGTAATCTCTGAGGTCTACGATCAAACTGTAGGTTGACTTGAAGTGGCCCGTCCTGTACAGCTGTAATCTTCTTATATATAAAATTCTCGAGTCACAATGTTAGTTACCATACTCCTCCGAAACGGCTGAACCGATTTGTATGAAGTTTTGTGTGCTTATCGGGTAGTTCTGAGAATCGGCTTACATCTACACACATCAAAAGTGTCTAGGGATCAACATATATTTTTGCAATAACTTTTCTCCTGATCGATATTAATTAAAATTTTCTTTAAGGATTCATCAAATAAAGTGTTTTCGTTTGTCACAGTAACGATAAACCAAGTCACCTTTGCATTAATAAAGAAATTTGCCATTTTCTAATAAAGGGATTTTTGACATTTGAACCACTAACATTAAAGTTCGAAAAAAAGACTGAAATAACAGTTTTCTTTAAAATTTTATTGGATAACTTAAACAATTAATAATCCGTGTTTCTACCGCGAACACTAACAACACAAGAACATCGGTTTGGCATACTCAAAATGAGTTCATCCAAATCACGCTGTGGAATGGCCGCCCATGTTCGTTGCAACAACAAAAAAAGGTCTTCTTGCGACTGGATACCCTCCATATTCGGCAGAGCTCTTCTCTGTAGCATATCCCATGCATGCTCAATCGGGTTCAAGTCTGGCGACTGAGCAGGCCAGGGCAGGACATTGATGTTAGCTGCGGCGAGAGTCTGTCTTACAACTCTTGCGGTGTGCGGTCGTGCATTATCATGCATTAACTGAAATAAGGGACCGATTTGCACTTGTAGAGGAACGATGACGTCTGATACAATCGTCTCAGCATAAATTTGAGCGTTGAGGTTGCCTCTGATCCAAATCAACTCAGTTCTTCCGCCGATCCAAATACCCGCCCATACCATGATGGTTCCACCACTATAAGGATGGACTTCCTGACAGGATTTTAATCGCTGTTGGCGTCCAGGGGTTCTCCAGTGTCGTATACGTCTTGTATCCGGTCTCATACCAAAACGAGACTCATCAGAAAAGCACACGAAACGCCATTGTTCTTCTGCCCAATTTCTGTGTTCAAGAGCCCATTGATATCGAATCCTACGATTGTGCATTGCTATAGGTGGTACCCGTAGCGGTCTTCGGGAATGAAGGTTCACTTCATGCAAGCGGTTTCTGACTGTTTGGTCGCTAATTAAGTTCCCTGAAGAGTGATGAAGGCTCACGGCTAACATCATGGCGGTTATTGTTGGAGCTCTTCGAGTTAAGATTTGAATGTATCGGTCTTGTCTCCGTGTGGTGCAGCGATACCGTCCTCCATGGCGCTCAGCCACGGTACCAGTGCTTCGGTAACGTGTCCAAAGTCGACTGATAACACTCTGACTTGTATTCAGAGCTAAAGCCACAGTACGTTGCCGGGAACCAGCTTCTATCATTCCCACGGCTCTGAGCATTTCTTCCCTGCTTAAATGACGTCGCCGCTCCATAATAACGTTGGTTTTAATCAGTAGTAGGGAAACAGTAGCACTAATAATGTCTTCAATGCGTTATATGTTTTTATAGGGAAAATATTGACAGCTGATTTTCATCTTTTACTCGAATTTGATTCACAGTTCCTGATTCAAATTATGAAATGCACCAAAAAGGATCCATATAAATTTATAAAATCATAAATTTATTACAAAGCCACATCTCAATCTCAAGAAATCCGCATAAAAATGCTTGATCCCTAGACACTTTTGATGTGTGTATTTTTCATACCCAAAACAAAAAAACCCCGCGAACGAAGTCGCGGGCAGTAGCTAGTAAAATATAAATATGTAGATTCATTCTTACATATGACAAATTACTCAACCACATAAAGGAAACTTATTTATATTTTATGTAGTTAACTGTAACTCAAGTGTATTACTTACTATAAAGTATAAACGATGGTAGGTAACGTTATGCTAATTTATGCCATTTATTACACGAACCCTTTTTTTGGTTTACTTTACTTCGCAGTAGCTTTATTTCCGTTCTTGTCCTATGCCTACTTTGTTTCCACTTAAGTCTTGGTATATATTTATACACCACATATTAAGTAAATTCAATTCATAAATATTTTGGTAATTCAATTTGAATTAACGTGGTAAACTCATCTCATTAGCACTCACTTCATCACTAACATTTCATTTTATGGTTTCCACCACCCAAAACCATTGATTTTTACTAAAGGGTGCTATAGAGAATTACGTTTCTTGTTATTTATCATTAAAAAAATAAAATGGATAGGAAGAATGCACACAAAAATTAAAATGTAAATTGATTGACCAAATGAATTATTTCTTTACATGTTATTTTTCTTATTTAAATTGACATGCTTGTATTGACATACTTAATATTGTAAACATTTGATGTAATATTTTTGACTTTTCTATTTATTGTGTTTCAAATGTTTTGACATGTAATTTGTAATAATGGATTTCTATAATTTTTTAACACTATTGATTGTTATCTGAAATGAATTATATTTAATTGATTATGTTTTGCATGCCCATGTGACGGCAGAACATGGAGAGCTAACTTATAAGAGAACATCTATATACCAATTTTTACCCATGTTTGCAAACTAATAAATGATTTGATGATTTGATTTGAAGCAAAAGGAACTGACATAAATATATGAACAGTAAAATATGCTTTAGGGAAACCGTCGAGATAAATTAAGTCCGCCACATTTGACTATCATTTTGCATTTTTACATTCTAACAACAATATAATTCACTGTTACAAATATTAAAAATATGTTGTATTATTTGTGCTAAGTAAATCTGTAAATATATTTTATTTCTTTCCCCTCAATACAATTATATTAATCATATCAATACATAAGCCAAAAAATACGCTTATATAAATCAATTTATCGCACTGAAAGCAGAAATACCAATAAAAGGAGGTCGATACGCAACATATAGTCTATAGAAGTAATACACAAAAGAGTCTACACGTAAATTCAATCTTCCCTTGATCCGGGGCATAGAGGCAGAATGCGTACGTTCCCTTGCTTCAGACACGTCATGTAATGTTATGACCTAAATAAAAATAAAATCCTGTCGCTGCGTATTATGTAGGAAGTTTTAGGGATGCGTAATAAAATGTAATATGCAGTTTTGGTTCGATGGATAATATAATATGTTGCAGCAGTTTTGTCATATAATAAGTTATAGGTAGTATAAAATAATATAGCATGCTTAAAACTTGGGAAGCAAGACAAAACCATTCAATAGAATGACGTCGTTAAAGCAACAATGTGTATGGTGAAATATATTTTTGACTGTCTGAGAACACAATAAGTTCTATATTTCCCTCCTTTCTACTTCTAGATATAAGGCAGTTGGCACAACACATACAAGATCATCCAAGCAGTCTCCTAAAAGTGGACTTATGTTGGTACTGCCACATACAGGATATCATCATAATTGCGATAGGTACAGCTCCTAACCAGTATCGTACATTGAACAGGAATGCAACTTATGTAATTCCCGTACTATCTCTGAACCAACATACTATTTTCCAGTACTTACATAAACACATACAACAAACATGCGTGCCGCTACATACGGTCCGGTAAACAGATCCCAGGCATTACAAACAAGCTTACGTATGTAGTTTGGACGCTCCTCTGAGTAGGTAGGAAATGGAGTAACAATATAGCGGAGACAGCATAAAAAATGTTAGCAAAAGTACGGATTAATTAAAAATAAAGTGCTACATGAATCTTTGCCGCTCGTATGACGTTGATATGTAACGGCTAAAAGCCGGCTGTACCTAGGTCCGGCCGGTAGCAGTTGGTTAAACTTAGGTATATCCTTTTCATTGCTGGGGTATACCGACCAGATGGGTTCGGTTACAGCTGTGACCAAGACACGCAAATCAAAGCGAGCATAGTGAGAGGCGCCGTGGTAGCTGCCGGCGAGCACTGTAACAAAGTTAGTTTCATGAAATATCCAGTAAAGAGAAAGCTAGGCCTGTTTTTACCCAAATGCATCCCATTACACCTAGCCATCAATATACTGAGCCAAGACCTTTTTTGTAAAAGTATTTTTCAAAACATCTCATTTGTATGATTATGCCAAACACATGTATTTTAGTTCTTTTTTTTCTCTTGAAATGCCGAAAATCTTATGAAAACATCATTTTTTTTATGCCTCCAATGTGATTGATTGGAAAAACATGTGTCTATTTTCAGTTTTGTATGGTTTCCGCAGTGTAATATGCCACCCTTCCTACCCTACCTGTTGATCTAAAAAAAGCGAGTAAATCTTAACAAATAAAAGAAATAGTACACATCTTACTGTCTCCACAAAAACATAGTTATTTATTGTAACTAAACGTTTGTCGAACCTTTTAAATTAAATCTGCCTAAATGAAAACTAAAATGTTTTGCCTACAACACACTATCATCATCATTCCCTGCCCATAACCCAATTTATTTGGGGGTTGGCGCAGCAATTCTTCTTCTTCCATACAACTAAGTATAACACATAGAACATGAAACTTTTTACCAAACACACTAAACCAACTACTCCGTGTACTAACTACTCCGTGATTCAAACATTTCGCATACATAGGTAGTACCCGCAGATGGGCTTAACTTCGTTAAATCAATATTAACACGTTTTCGACGATGCAGGCTGGTATTACAACGAGATATTCCGGAACGTTCGCTATTTCATTCCGCTTATTAGTTCGTGTACGGTTTTGAGAGCTTATTAGTGTTTTGATATTGTGATAAAAATTTTGAAAACCTATAATTATTTTGAAGTTTATAAATGAGATAGTTGAGCTTCTGTATAAAAATAATCGTTTTATGGCTATGTATGAAAGAATCTGGGACTGGCTTTTTTTGCATCGCGGGTAAAACTTGGATAAGGCTGAGACAGGAACGGGCAGATGCGTCGCTGCCAAAGCGGCAAATCAAAAGAGGGGAAAAACTGAAGACGGGAGCTCAACCTGCACTGACTGCGGACCTCAGCTCCTTGCCAAGAACGAGTCATGTTGACGAAGAGGGTTTCACTAAAGTGGAAAGGAAGAAGAAGAAGCCCTGTTCTCGTAACCAGTGTGGTACTGCACCGACTGATCCCAACATGTTGCTGCGCCCTGCTGTGCCTACGACGCAGCTGTACATTTCGCGTCTGCATCACCTCACGACGGTTGAGGATGTCGTGCAGTATGTGAAACTGAAAACCGACTGGACTCTGAGGGTCGAAAGGTTGGCATCGCGCCACAACATCAACTTTAAGTCGTTCGTGGTACGATTTCCAATGCAACATCTACAGTTCTGCGTAAAAGAGGACTTTTGGCCGAGAGGTGTCGTACATCGACGTTTCCGAGGACGGCTAAGCGACACCACACACCACGCAGCGAAACACGACGCCGACGATGTTACGTGTATAGTCATAGTTTAATTAAGGTTTTAGATGTGTATTAGTTTATTATTGTTGTATGATTATTTGTGTATTTTAACTATGGGCCTTAGTTGCCTGAAATAATATTATTACTATTATTAGAAGTGAATTTAACTACAATCTTTTTATTACAAGATACTATCAGAATAAAAACATAAGCAACGTGACTCGCCCTCAACCAAAATGTGACAAAAACGAAAGGCAAAATACGGTTACAGTAAAAGCGGGGTTCTTCGTGCCAGAAAAATATTTTTCGAGGCACGTCTTATCGAAAAAGATTGCACAATCCTTAACAAAAACAGAGTAAAATGTATATTGTATACCCATATTTCGATCCAATATTAATTCCACCTTCAAAATCCCACCCCAAGGCGAAACTGAAGATGATAAAAACGTTGGATGAAAGGCGCGAATTTCCCCAAAGAATATAACTATAAATGTAATATTTTCACAAAATGGCGTCTGTAAAATTGGCGGTAACATCGATAACTATACGTGGGTGGTTATTCGCGCGGGATCTCTGACCTAAATAAACGTTGGAGAGGTTTTTATTAACAAAATAGTATTGTGGATATATTAACTATTGATGAAATGTAGGTATACGAACACTTACTTTTGAGTATGGAGTCAAGTAAGGTGTAGAAGTAGTATTCCAATTCAGTATTTTTGAATACGTTTCCAGCATATAAAAGCAGGAACAATCTCCATCACTTACACGTGGTACAACAGTCCCGACGAAATCACGTCCACAATACATGGCATTAATATTATTTGTACATTGCTGAATGTACACCAAACATCTAAGAAATGTATGTGGAATATTTACAGACATGTTTGTACTGCAAACAGGAAAATGGATCGGATGTACGAGGAGAGGACTTCAAGTTTGACAGCTGTCGATGTATCGGCACTTTACAGCGGAGAGAGCAAAGAGAAACCTGAAATTTTTAAGAAAATATAGTTCTTTTAACACTCACTGCTTTTGGATAACAAAGTCCCTTTTCGTGTCTGCCGGTATGAGCGCTTAGATCTTCACACCACCATTGAGAGAATTTATAACAGAAAGTTTCTCCATATGACACATACATATTAACACTGAAACATGTTTAGACATGACCTCATATCAGTACCTTGATTGTACCTGTGCAAAACAGGGTCGGGTCGCTAGTATAACATAATATAGCACTCAGCGACGTACACCTCTCTCAAGTATCAATAATCATTCCTAATGCGTATATGAACTTTATTTAACAAAACGCCTGCTCCCGTAAGATAAGCCGTTCTGTGTCTAATCGTGTCACGCGGTGTCGCACTGTGACGAACAAAGACGAGCTTCATATTGTGCCCATAACCATTTATTTATTTATTTAACACTTCAAGCACATAGTACAGAGGCGGACTTAATGCCATAGGCATTTTTTACCAGTCAACCTTTGGGTGATCCAGAGACAAACAGTGGTAGGTGTATATCTATAAAATATTATACATTGAATATTAAAACAAACTACAAAGGATATATACAATACTATAAAAATATATCAAAATACTATAAATATATATCAAAATATAAATAATAATATAAAAGGACAAACTATAGGGAAAATATTAACGATGTGACGATACTGCTAGCTTTTTCCCAAGTGAAGCCATTCACGTCCTATAACGACCTCGCCACTAATTGGAAACAAGGGAGCTAGAATGTAGGTACTGCTTTGTGGAATAGGTTGTTAGGTTACATTATTAGGAATCGTAACTAATACGAATATTTGTTGTTTAAATCTGGAAATAAAAACAATTGCTGTAAGAAATTTCCTTTTTCGTTCATCATCTACACTGCCTTTTCCCAACTATGTTGCCGTCGGCTTACAACTGAATACCAGTATTTTACATGGGATTACTTTCCATGTATCTGTCATCCACTGCCCAGTTTCTGGGTAATGCGATACCTCTTAACTGGACGTAACGACTGAAAAAAGGATTTCATAAAGAAATTCGCAAATGTGAAATTACTGTCCATTTACCAATTAAGACTACACCTAATTGTTTATTCAATTCAATCAAGTCCAAAGAAATCAGTGTATTTTTACAAGCGTTTCATTAGCTTCACCTGTATGTTTGTTTGTAACCGACTCCTTTGGGCGCGATTTTGACATGTCATTACACACCTAGGGCAGTAAAGTAAAAAATGCACCCTATGCTTTTTTTCATAATTTAATTTTTTAGTTCGGTTTTCTATAAACAGCGTGTTTTTTTGTTTTTTTAAACTATTATTATGTTTAGTCAGCTTACTTTCAATTTACCCGTAGAAATTTTCTTGTTGACCACATTTTTGGATTTTCTTTTCGAGGTTTTTTTAAAACGTTATCCAGCATTTGCTTGCGTGTTCCTCATTATAAGAAACATATGTAATGCAGTGAATTTATTTATTTCGGAGGGGCTTTTAACTACGTAATAACAGCCGAACAAGTCGATTGGAGTTTAAGTTACCCTTGCCGTGACCGGCTCATAGATGGGTGACCATTACATACCGAGATGTCTTACCATGTATCTCTTTAATCAGTACCTGAGCTGTCAGACAGGCTGATATTCAGCTGCATCCGGTGCTAACACCTGATGAACAGTTTTTTATTTTTTATTTTATTAAATGATAAATTATGTTTATTTGAGTCATGCAAATAGGTTTTTAGGTCGTGTTTTTTAGGGTACAGTTGCCAAATGGCAAAAACGGAACCTTTATGGATTCGGTCTATCCATGTGTCTGTCTGTCCATCCGTATGTCAAAGATTTTGTACCCCAAGACTATTAGCACCACACAGTTGAAATTTGGAGAGTAGGTGCTTTCTGTAAACAGCGACACAAATATAATGTGAAATAATGATAAATAAAAATAAGGGTGAATCTTAATACATGTGACTGAGGGTTGAAACAAAAAATATATAACTGTGTGTAGACACCCCGTCTACAGTAGGTCTTGAAAATGGATATCGAGGTCCCTTAAATACTTTTTTCTTAAGTGAGTTAATGAGATATAGGCTTCCAAAGTCGTAAAAGTTCTCGTCTCATATCTAAAATAAGAAGAGGAAAATTCTGAAAAAAATTAGGTTTGTAGAACGTAAATAACTTTCAACGAAAATGGGTTTGAATAAGATATGATATTAAGTTTTTGAGATATGGTACTTTTTCATCTAACTGCAGCAGTGACTTTGTTTTTCAATAACATCCTTTGAAAAACAAATTTAATTTTGGTGTTGACTGTTTTATAAAAATGAGCGTAAAAAAATATATTATGGTATTGTTTGCTACGCAACCCTGTGTGTGCGATTTGCACTTGGCCGGCGTTTTTTCAGACTACGTGAAGCATTTCGTACCTGACTACTCTGACAAGAAACAGCCGAAACAACTCTCTCTTTTAAAGTCCAGACATAATCTTGGTCAACTCACGTGAGGAATATACAGATAATTATCTAAGATGGTCTTTTGAACCAAGATCCACACAGATTTGAGTGGACCTGTCCAGTCAGTGCAAGCAGTTGTCAGTTAACGAGTAGCTCGACTCATAACTCAAGGAGGTCAACGAAAAGACGAACAATACCAAAGAAGGACATTCGTGTAGGTCGCTTATAGTACTCAAACAGCCAGACAATCGATCGACCCACATGGTCCTCACATTCACACTAATCGAATAAAATCAATTAGACTTTACAAAATAATGATTAAATGGCACCACAATAAAATAAATATTCATTTCAAATCTAATAAACAAATGAAAGCCAAAATTTCGACAATCTTGAGAAAATTTAATTGGAGCATCTTAATCCCAAGCCTTTTTGTCTTCGAGATAGTGATTAACGATATACTTAGTAAGTAAGCTTTTACACAATCTTCCGTTTTATAAACGATTTGTATTTATTTAGGCTTAGTGCTTGAATACGATTCGGAAGTTTATTATAAAAACGTATACATTGGCATCAAAACATAACCCCAATTTGCTTAATCCTCTTGTGTAGATTATTAACGTTAAACCAATTAACGAGTAACTAGTTGTTGACGTCTGAATAAAAGTGAAGTGTCGTCTGCAAACAACAGTATATCGTGATTATCCTTTATGAGGTAAGGGAAGTCATTTAGATAATTATGAAACAAAAATGGGCCTTGAATTGAGCCCTGGTGTACCCCCATTCTTACTACCGATTCGAAAGATCTTATCTCGTTAACATCAACTCTCTGAATCTTATCACTTACATATGAAGTAAAAAAACGCGTTCTGGATGCCGTAGTGATGCAGTTTCCTGATTAATATTTCAGAATAATTTGTTAATATTTTGAAGAACACAATCGAAAGCCTTGGACAAATCGCAAAAAATGCCCAAAACACCGCATTTATCCTCCCAAGCATGAAATGTGAGAAATGTGTCCTAAAAGTTCAACACCGGCGGCATCAGTAGTTGAACAACCCCTTGCAAAACCGAACTGTTTATTATGTAATAATATCTATTGCAAAATATTTGCATATTTTCTAAAAATTAGTTTTTCAAAAATTTTACTAAGTGTGGGTAGTCTGATGTACATCAGACTCCACTAATTGTAACCCGATTTGAACAATAGTATTATCTTACTATTTTTCATGAGATTAGAAAATTCACCACGGTCAATTCAATCATTAAGAATTACAGCTAGAGCTATAATGGTTAAGTATAATGGATTTATCAACGTCCACAGAATGACCTCATAGATCAGCGTCATTATACGTCCATAGATAGTCCTATGTGCGTCATTATCTCGTATTTATTTTACCTTGTATTCGATTTACCTGTATAAACTTATACCCAATCTAAGAATGATTACCTAAATTAGTTAGGTTGAGTTAGCCCAATTTTACTTATTGAAGTCATCATTCTAATTAATACTTTAGGTAATATTGTACAAACAGGAAAATAGGTCCATAGTAAAAACATATAACTCGTATAGTCTTGATTTGGTTTAGTCGCATTTAGTTCCAACTGTTGTACCATCGTTAGTTTCCGAAGACATCTTAAATAAAAATTATGGCGATAATTATTGCTAGAAGTGGACCGAAAGTCTATAATACTTTAACGTGTGCTACAACGAAAAAAACTTTGACACTCAAAACTGTGATATGGATTTCACAGATGTCTTATGCTCGGAAATTGTTCGAAACTCTCGAGGTTTCAACATATTACATTGTTTTTGTGCTGACAACAGCTACTTTGATATTCGGGGTGACGTCATGGTGCCTCTTCAGGAAATTCCGAAATTACAAAAACTATGTGTGCCTCAACGCAATTTTAGCAAACTTCTTCATCTCTTCAATGATGCACATCACAAATTACGTCAAGGAAAGTATCGCACTCAATTTATTAGAAACATGTTGGTTTTCCATTTACACTATATATGTATTAATGTTTTTAGCAACAATCAAGCACCACTGGTTGCTAGTTATATGCCACATGTTTTACATGGACATTGTAAAAGTTTTTAATGTTCATATCCGGTGGAAATATCTAAAGAGTGCTCTCTTTGCCTGGCTCGTGCCGTTAATAACAACCCTAATTCATTTTCTTGTTACTTCTGGTTTGTTTTTCGAATCTGATGTAAATCCTAGCGATGTAGGATTTATTATTTTTATTTCAACAGTGACAATAAATTGTTTGCTTTACTTTAGAATTGTATACTCACTTTATTGTAATCAGAATGCGAGCGCACATACGGCTACGAACAAATGGCGTCACTTGTACATTGCCACTTTGGTATTTATATTGAGCGACATCTCATTGTTGTCTTTTCATGTTGTTTCGTTTATAAATCATGGGAACTCAAAAATGTACGATGGAAAATTACAATATATAACTATTCGAAAAGAAACTTATCATGATGTTTTTGATAAAAGAGAAATCACAATCAGCGATAACAAAATAATAAATTGTCTGCTTATATTAATATATCACTTAAGCCCGTTACTATTGAACGTTTATGTGGTTATTGTAAAGAGTAATCGAGAGTTGTTGTTTGAATTTTATGTAAATAAATTTAATCGTCGGACATTGCCAGCAAAGGATATGGACATTGATCACTACATCAATTTGCAAGAGATAGTTACTCATTGCAATGGTGTTGACCATCCGGCGGTCCTTGATATGTAATACATGTATTTTTGTTATGAAAACTTCATAAAAACGATCAAGCAATTATAATTTTTGCCTTTACCGACCACTTGCATTACAGAAAATTTGTTAAACGCTAAATTAATTCAAAACAACTTTCGAATTCTGTCAATCGTTTGAAGACAAAAATGTTGTTTTGTTTCAAAATGTTTACCGGTTAATGTTATTATTTATTGTTAAAACGGGCCTAAAATAATGAATTATTCACATTTGTAACTATCTATAAAAACATAAGATTTTAGTAGGTATGTTAAATAAATATTAAGTTCGCATGTTGAATGATGAAAGCGAAATATGTGAAACCATCATTTAGAAGACCTTGCTGTACCAAATTTCATATAAATTATAATTTAATCTTTTTGAACTGTATTCTTTGTTTTATTAGTAGTAGTTATTTTAGTAGAAAGTACTTATGTTTTAATGCAGTCAGAACATGCTGAAAATGTTTGAAAATTAACATATTTTATTTATGATGTTACCTACCACTGTATTTGATATGTAAGAAGATTGTAAAATATATTTGCATTTTACAAATTTAATAAAGGTTTATATTTCTATCACATTAATTATTTGTTTTTGTTTTATTTTGTGTGCACTTGTGGCGAATTCAAAGTCATAAGTTTACTGCTCAACACATAACATAATAATAAATTTCCAGATGTCAATTGAATGCGCAGTCCTCTGTGTTGTACCAATTCAGGCATGCAAAATTATACAATTTCATAAATTCCAATTAATTCCTTAGACAATGTCAAAAAAAAACAATCATTACTAAATTATAAAATAGATGTACATACATTGATAAAATAGATGTTCTATTATAATGCATGCTGTGACAGTTGTCAAAAACACTTGAAGAATATGGTCCCACGTTGGGCTACAAGCGGACCCCCCGTCTCCGTGAACGTCCAATACGCCCCACGCACCGCGCGACGCCTATTGCACCGCGTCGCCCGACGCGCCGCGTCTGCGTAAATGAGCAATGAGTGCTGACTCAGGCGTTACGAGTTTTCCACGACATGTCTCTATCCAGTTCAAGCCCTAAAATTTGTTGCCCTCTCTAAAATTATTTTGCCTCCATATTTAATGTCCGGTTTTTATGATTTATCCTTTGCTCAAAAGTTATTATTTTAGTTTTGTCAATATCCATTCTTAAATTATTCGCGCCCATCCATTCTATTAGTAATTTAGTACTTGGAGACAGTGGTTTATCTCTCGTTCAAATCTCGTCGCATCATTATTACCACTAAAACCGACCGTGGTATGTGCCAAATGAACATAATTATTTACTACTTTTCTTTCCAAATAGACGGAAATTATGTTTTTATATAATATAACTTTACTCCCCTCATGAGCAAGACACTGCTAACTGTAATCTACTTTTTGTAGTTCTGGACTGCCAAAATGTGGTAAGCTTTCCCTCACTTACTCTGTCCTGCGAGCAGTCATTAAAGATCTTAAGTCTCTCTAAGCCAGGGCATTTACAGATGTCATGTTGGACGAAAGTGCAGGAGCATGAAAAATTAATTAATATTTATGGCTACACTGATATCTAAGCTCCCTTTATCATCAATCTCCTCCTGCCTGATGCTGATTTATTTTCGAGTCGACGCAGTACGTCTTTTTCTTCCGTAAATCACAGATACTTAAGCTAAAGCGCTGAAAATAATGTATTGTTTTTTTTTTTAAATTATCTCTTATTTTAATGGGAATTGTCACAATTATCACTCATTGGAGGATATTCTTATGATATTTACATTTTAAAAGTTCGTTCTTTTTTTGATTTTCAGCGATCTATTAACAATACGGATTTTTTTCTCTTGGTCTTTAGAAAAAACAATATCCAACGAAAATGCGTTACGTAATTGTAAAAACTAGGTTGAACGGTTAGGCGTCCACTTCCGGTGGAAGCCGCACCGGAAACAGAGGAAATGAAGACGTGCCAGCGACCAAAGCGACACCTACCGCTCATGCCGGATATCGGCTCCGAATGCTGCTGACATTACGGCTGAGCATGTCACTGCCAGATCTTACGTCACGGACAGATTTTGGGAAAAACGAGAGAAATAATAATATTATTCTGTGGGGTATTTGTTGAGGTCGATACTGAAAGTCAGCATATAACATTTCCATCTTGCAACTTTGATTCATCATCATCATCATTTTAGCCGAAAGATGTCCATTGCTGGACATAGGCCTCCCCCAAGTGACGCCACATTGACCGGTCCCGTGCGCTTCGCATCCAGCGGATCCCCGCAACCTTCACCAGGTCATCGGTCCACCTAGTGGGAGGCCTTCCAACGCTTCGTCTTCCGGTTCGCGGTCGCCATTCCAGAACTTTTCGGCCCCATCGCCCATCCGTTCTGCGAGCAATGTGCCCTGCCCACAACAACTGCAACTTTGATTAACTGGTCAGTACTGGGCCTCATCTTTTCTGAATTCTTTTGTATTTATTTGGGATTAATAACGAGTTACATTGCTATGTATATTTTGTTAAATTAAAACTACTTAAGGGGGGTTCCTATTGGCGGCGGTGACCTCTCGCGTCCGGCCCTGGTTCAATCTATGCTCCGGAGAGAGAGGGAATGGGAAGCCGTCGCCTCCTTCTGCGAAGCAGTCATGCTAGCGAAGGAGGTGGCGGAACGTGAGAGGGAGAGAACCTCACGTCCCAGCCGCCGCGGGAGACGCCCCGGGCGTCGGGGGACAATCAGTGGCCCCCGGCCACCGTAGGCGCGAGCCTGTGGACGGTGAGTAATGGGCTAGCTCACCGTCCATCCGTCTCATGACGACAGGCCGTGGCGACGGCGCGTACGTGTTCCACGCGCGCCTCAGGGAGATGTCAGCAAACCGGAAGGGGTCCAAAAGGGCCGATGCTTGCCAGGGCTGCGGGTTGTTCGAAAGAGATACCGCGGCCCTGGAACACAAAGGGCGAAGAAGGAACATGGGTGGGTTTTAGTCAGTACAAGTCTAACACTCCCTCCCGCTCCGCCCAGAGCGGGAGAAGTCATTTGATGATTTCCCATCCGCAAAAAAAAAAAAGAAAAAAGGGGGGTTCCTATGACGCTTAAAACATTATTGTTCCATTCCTATTCCAGAGTGGGAAAGAGATGGAGCTAGACAACCTGTATAGCTCCGTCTCTTTTTCACTCTGGAATACAATAATGTTTTAAGACGTCATGGTACGCCACCGGATATAATATGATCCTGTAATGTACACTCAATTACAAGTAAGTAGCTTTTTTTTCTTCGAAGTAAGTAGCTCCAGAAAGATGGCAGAATTAAAGAAATCTTCACAACTCAAGGCAAATAATATTAACCAGTAGAAAATTGTAGCCTTTTTTTCACTATTTACAAGTAAAGTTTCTCGGTTTCAGTCATGTTTAAGGAGTTAACAATTTCCACAAACTGTAACTTGTTTCTAATATCAGGTGTCTGTTAAACAAAACGACGTTTAGACGTCCCCTTTGGCTGACTTACTGACTAACATTGTAAAGGGCTTAAATTCTCCCTTAATACCTACTTTTACTTTCAATACTTCAGCAGTAAATATTTAACAAGAATTAACTTTGAACCTTTGTACTCAAATGTTGTATATTATTTTCTACTGTTGATACTACTGAATGTAGTAAATCAAGAAAACAAAAAAAACTACTACTTTGTTGTTTACTGTGTACATACTCGGAAATAGTAAAATAAGAACATAAGAAATCTTTTCAATAAAAAAATCTTAAGTTTGAGCGAGTCTATCTTTGGAGTGAGACTCGCACCCGTTTCTATAAACAAGTCAAAGTGTTAACTTGAGTAAATGTCATTATTTAAGACACGACTTTTAAGTAGCTTAGTAATTTCTTGAAGTTGGAACTGCAAAAGTTAGAATTCTTAGCTTTGCTTTCTGTGTCAGTTCTTATTTCGTTCAATTTCTAGTCCAATACTTGATTTTTGTCTATGGAAGCTTGATAGGTACTCGTGTGTTGTAGCACTTTCGTTCACATAATTAATCAATTGAGGCTGATTTTATGATGTTCGAACCCGACACCATCAATATCATAGATCAGATATATTCATGAATGAAAGTCATGTACAAAAATATTCGAAATATGAAAACGAAAAATTTCAAAAACACTCATTTCTCATTCACCATCAACATTATTGTGTAAACAGCCACAGACTGAAGCAAAATGGCCAAATAATGCGCAAACCGTTGTCAGACAAACAACGGTCCCCAATTTGACTGTCAGCGTCAAAAATCGGTCAGAACTGAAATTCAGGTCAATTCGCACATGTTGTTCATTTTAACGTCGTTACTTTACGTTGGACAAACCTGGTAGAACTCGATTTTGATATAAACGTGTTAAAAACAGTTCTGTTGTCACTTGACGATTCAATGTTTCATCGATTGCTTTTTTTTCCTAAATTACCATTATTTATTGTAAAATAATCAATGTCATACCCTCCCTATTTTTCCAAAAAAAACTTTGATGACAATACTAGTAGTGCGGTCCTCCATTTATAAAACCTTTTTTTGTCATCATTAATTTAATAAGAGACATTAATTTGACGAGGGCATTTTTTAATTAATCATAGTCAAAGAAAGTACCTGGTCTTTGAAATATGTGTAGCCACTTCTATATTAAAAGTATAGAACCCCAAGCCTATCCACCCCTCATCCGTCATTTTGCCTCGTATTTTTATCCCATTCATATTTTTACCTGCCGACTGAACAACAGAACAGTTGTTCGCAAGGATGAACGAAAGCCAGCCTGTGTGCGGTTGTATCTATTTTCAGACTTCCGCTTTCCACGAATATTTTGTTGGCAGTGTTTCATGGAGCATAGAGGTTTTATTTACTTTTGTAGCTGTGGGTAAAAAGTAATCTTGCTGTCTATGGTTTGAACTCTACTCATGTTTCAAACTTTTGTGTAAATCATTGTCGACTACATTTTGTTAGGTATTTTAATTTAATTTTAAGTTTGCATGCTGAAATAAGTCGGCGAAATATGTGAAACCTTTTTTATTTATAAGACCATTATGTACCATATTTCATGCAAATAAAGAATCTTGAATCTCTACTTTACTGCTGCTACTACTTTTTTACTGTTCTCTATTACAAAACAATAGTATATTAGAAAAAGCACAGTTCTAGCTTTTGGTTTTTATTCACAGACATGCTTATTGGTGGTAAACGGGTCGTGAGATGATTCAGGGCTCGTCACAAAATAAACTTTTGAAAAGGAGGTTTGACTTGATGAATGAATGAATAAAAACCAACAAGTTTTATAATAACGCCAGCGTCATGTATCGACGCCCGTATAATCCGCTCAGCCAGTAATCAGATTGGCTCACTCCTACACACACCCGAGACACCCACACACCTGCCAATTCTACTTAGTCTGGTAGCGCTCAGATCCAAAGTGACGGGATACGGGCAAGTTATCCCAATCAATTGTTATGGATTAAACGATATTGATGAGGTTTCCAATATACTGGCGGTTCTAAATATCGACGGGTAAGGGTATTGGCAGTTTTGTTTGTGTAATTTCGGACACAATAAATCATTTTATATCTGAAGTGAAGCGTTGCGTGGCATGCGCCCCGTTTTCAAGCTTTGGTGGTTACAGCAGCGGCAAATTGTTGAAGTGTGAATAAAGTGTTAATCTTTTTTATATGTATTGGATGTATGAATAAAAGTCACCTGTGTTTAGTAACCTATACCCAAAATCCATACTTCCATACTAATATTATAAATGCGAATGTCACTATGTTTGTTTGTTTGTATGTTTGTTTGTATGTTTGTTTGTATGTTTGTTTGTATGTTTGTTTGTATGTTTGTTTGTATGTTTGTTTGTATGTTTGTTTGTTACCTTTTCACGACTAAACGGCTGATCGGACGCTAATGAAATTTAGCAAGAAGATAGATTTCAACCTGGGGAAAGACATAGGCTATATATCATCACGCTACGACCAATAGGAGCGGAGCAGCAATGAAAAATGTTGCGAAAACGGGGAAAATGTGACGCAGACGAAGTAGCGCGGGGCAGCTAGTGTACGATAAACAAGAACATTGGAAGACATGTCATAGAAAAAAATGTGAACTTGACGCATTATGACATAGTTCCCAAGTTTGACCCTAAACTGAAACTAGTCGAGCGGGCAAAGGCCAATTGGATCCTACTAGTAGACAACGATTTCCCGTAGTTTCTCTCCCATCTATTGTATTTAAATGTCTTTCCCCATGCCCAATAATAATAACAAACAACGCCACCCATAACATTATCCCTTGTCCCCATAATCATTGGAATAATAATCAGGTCATTTTCTATATCCTGTCGACAGCTACCACTATTAATTCTGACGTTTTCCTGTCATTATTTTTCACGACCGTTTGAGCGTTTTATCTTTGCAAGACATGCGGAAATTGATTTTAAACGATACATTACACAAAAGGTCACAAAATGTTTGATGGAAAATAATTTATAGTTTTGTGAAATTTACAGTTTAAGCAGTTTGTAAGACAGCTTGTCCTGCCTTTTACATAATCATAGCCTGTCCTGCCTTTTCAGGATTTGCGGTCAACTTCTAGACCAATCGGATACAGTTGAATACTGCTCGCAAATTTCCAATTCGGGCAAAATTTTATGTTGAGTGCAAAAAACTGCCCCTCCCCTTATTACACTAACTCCCATAACACTTCTGCTGAACCTCTCTATCTGTCTCTATGCCATGTGCTTTCCAATAACCCACCAGAGAAATACAATAACGATTTATCTTTTCAATACATGCGTTATTCCGTATTTTACAGGAGCAAATGAATTAACAACGTTCGAACCGAGCTGCAAACATCTAGCCTATACCCACGAACAGTGTTTTGCAACTCTGTCAAAATTATTGATCTTTATGCCGTTGCAATAGAGTTGCTGATGGCTTGCTGCTGGCAGAGATAAAAGGACTGTATAGACTACTTATAGGCTACCTACGGGATGTTGAGAGGGGATGAAAGTGGAGCTCGTCCGGCAGATTGCCGCACGTCAGTGGGGCCGGCTTTGGGTTGCTCCGCAGACGTGGTCCATAGCCAAGCAAAGCCCGGCCCCCCAAAGAGACAATCATATTACTGTGGTCATGTAGGTACTACCGCGCTCACTGGCGGTCAAGCACTTTCCAACCTAAGTCCTCAGGAATTAAGAGAGAGCGCGGTAATACATGACGTTATATTAGATGTTTTCTGGTTTCTAGGCCTGTACCTCCCTCTTTCTTATAGCTGAATTACTTTATGGTAAGCGCCAGGGTGAGCCTTGAAATTCAAATTTTCTTACGGTTTTTGCAATTTGCAGGTTAGTGTCACGTTGCATGTTGTTCAGAGTATGTTTTGGTGGTGGTATTCAGCTGCGTCCGGTTAGACTGAAAGCACACCCAACATAGTTGAGAAAAGACTAGGCAGATGTTGTTGTTTGTTTTGTAATTAATTAATAATGCTATTTTTATTTGCTTGCCTCCGTGATATAAAACAACACACTAAAGATGTCACACATCTCGATACCTTTTTATAAGTTCAACCAAATCTGCTTTTAAAGATGAATTAATAATAATTCAAAAAACAGATCAAGCTGATTTCCAGTACAAATAGATTACCCATTGTCTTCCCTAGGGCGTCGTCAGATTTGATTGAAATTGTTTGTTAAAGTACCAAATTACCATCGGTTTTCGCTAAAAACACGCAACATTTGTCGATAAACCTGATTTATTGTAATGGGTTTGCCCTACTTTAAAATAATACTTGATTTATAATATTTATTTATACTTTATGTTTTTGTGTGCTTAATAACCTAGTAAGCTGCGGAGCACGTGGTTTAATAAATAAAGCTGCATGGTTCGATTTTCAAAATTATGCAGCGCTTGCCAAGGTCGGTCCGTGGATGGGTGACCATCCATTACATATGCCAAGATTCCTCCGTATCTCGGAAAGCACGTTCCGGTGTTCATTTGTCGCTCTTTGATTGTCGTTACAGGTACTCGTAGTTAGTCGCCCAAGAGTTTGACAGTTTTACTAAGGACTTATAGTATCTGCTTACTATAGATACTTTATACTCACACTTATCATCTATATTCATACTTTTATTGGTTTTACATTAGCATTTTACCAATCATTTCGTTTTTATAAATATTTTCTTTATATCCTTTGTTGTGACATGTTTACTTCAAATTTGTCAGATGTCATTTACTTTTATTTTTTATTCTTACCAGCCAAACTCTCTATGAAGGTTTCATTTAGATTATATATTACTTAAAATTATTATCATCAATTCGTCAGTTCAATTGTTGTATTTTTAAGATTTGCTGTGTAAAGAAATTCTGAGTTATATTTATAAAAATATTATGCGCAAGGTTTTTGACCAATTGTTACTGGCTGCTTTGAAGACTGGCAGGTTGCGTCTTACTAGAGCGCAGCAGTTTTGAATCTGAAAAAGAAATTTGAAGAAAAAAACGGAAGATCAGGGTATAAAAGGGATTTCTGACGGATGCCCTGGTTCTAGTCTGGAGTTAAGAGTTCGGTTCAGTGTGGAGACGAGAAATCAGTATAGTCTAAAATCAAGAAAACAGCTAAGTCTACAGTTTGGAGTCAAGATCTGTCATATCTTGAGTTTTGAGCACAGCCTGGTGGAGTCAAGGAGCGGTCTTCGTTTGGTGCTGCCGTGGCTGCTGCTAGCTGCTGTGAGGAAGCTGCTCTGCGAGCTGACGAGCCTGGCACTGGGGCGGTACGTGTCTGCTGGTGGGTCCTGCCAAGCCGCCCTGCATCAAGTTCGTCGTGGTCAAGCTCATCTTGATCAAGCCAGCATTCTACAAGTGGATGTTTGTCTTCAGATACTATCACGCTCAGAGATTTGCGGAGACATTCAAATCATTCCCGGTTAACCTGCCCTTCACTTTTTTATTAATTTATTGTATTTTTCATATCATCATTTATTAAATTCATTTTCCCCTAATTACTTTTTTAATGTACAAAACTGTTTACTCCTTTCATCAAGGAATAAGCAAGTTTGTTACATTTTGGCTTTCAACTGGGTTGTGGAGGTCAGATATAGTAGTATTTAGCTGCATCTAATTAGACTAGACGCCGACCGTAACAAAACATATTTGGGAAAAGGCTGGGCAGATGAGGAGTAAACCTAATAATCTGTATATAGACTATGGACTATTACAAACAAATGATCACGTTTTATAAACCTCTATTTTGAATTTGGCTCACTAGCAACTAAAGAATAATACGGAAGTAAAATTTTTAACTTTCTTTCTTTCTAAAATTTTTATTTTTCTTTTCGAATTGCATTTTATTGAAAAAATAAATGTTTTTTCACAATATTCAACAGTTTAGAATCTCCCGAGATTTATAAAACATGTGCGACAGAAAATATTATTACCTGTGAAAAATTCCGTCCACTGTCGACTCGCACCGCCTAGCTTTTCGGTGCCACTTCACACACCAATGCAAGCCAACGCTTAGTAATCTAAAGCAAAATTTCTGATTGTTTTTTTTTTCAGATTTACCCCAAGTTTTAACATTTTGAATGTGTATTATTTGTTTCGAGTTCCCGATATTTCGGCGCTGTTGCAAACGCCATGATCACGGATAAACTGATAAAATGTTATTAATAGTGTTAGTGACCATGTCAGTTTAAAAACTTATATTTAACATTTTGGCCAGGAGTAACTAGCCAAAATGTTAAAACTTACTACTAGGATGTTGTATCTTATGCAGTGACTGCGGAGACACCGCGACACGACTTTGCGACGGTTTGTCGTGCACGGATGATACATGAACGTGGCCTGCGAGTGATTATTGCTTCAGTTTTCGTCCTTAGATGCGTATGCTGGTTTCTGCACAGTGTGTGTCTCGTCGCAGCCATAAGCCCGTTACTTCCCCACTCCGTAGTTGAGCAAAACACGGCAAATTGGTTCCATTAGCGTGCATTAGGGGGCGCTGCCGACACAACTGGGACCGCGGATGGCCGCCCGTTACGGAAAGTGTTTTGGCTCGAGGACAGGCCCGTCTGGCGCAAATGTTTACTCCAATATAAGCGCGTTTGAGACTGCTAATAGAGTTAATTGTGGATGTATTTGAAAACCATCACTTGAAGATCTTATTAATTTGTGAACAATAACTACATTCATTGTAGTTGCGTAGATAAGTGAAATTACCAAAGCTTCAACCATTTTATATGAAGAAAAATAAGTTTTTTTTTTTGAAGACCGAATTATTAACTTGAGAACGTATTTGATGGCCGTCTAGTCCAGCCTAGATAAGCAAACTCTAGTAAATGATTCTTTACCTATTATGTGACGGTCGTGTTCAGTGAGTTTCATATTTCTACATCGACTTTCAACCTAGATTGACACAAGCTTAGACTGTCTCCTTGGTCTAGTGACCACAAGCGTGACTGCTGCGCTTGAGGTCTTAGGATCGATTCCCGAGTCGTGCAAAATGCTGTTGGAATTTTCCATCAAGAATTTACCAGTAACAGCCACGAAGTCCACTCGTTACCCGTGGTCCCGGTCGGTTGACCCATTACCGGGTCCATGGGTAATTTTAATTACCCGTGGTTCCATAGCATTAGGGATTGTTTCCTGTACTTCTGAATATATCGATAAAAAATACAAATCCATAATAACAGCATATTAACGACGTACGTTTATTGACGTACTTACGTACGTCAAAAAAGATCACATATTACAAAGAGAGTAACCTTTTTCCTGTATTAGTCATATTGGTTCTGCTCTTTTCTCATTTTGACATAATTAGGTATTTCTGAGCAAGTGCGCACCGAAATTTAATATTTTTTGCGGAAACTTTATTAAATGTTAGGGTTTGTGAATTTACATTTTGGTAATTAATTATTTTTATCGACATTCGTAATAACAGAGCTTTCATTTTAATATTATCTGCTGGCAACTTTACCCTTTTTATTATATTAGGGGTCGCTCTGTGATCGATGGATGAAAACTGGCGGGAACCAATCAGAGCACTCGCTATTCCCCGCGCCAAAAAAACGGTTTTGCGCGGGAAAACAAAAAACGCTTGGCCGGAGGGCTAGGCATCAACGTCAATGGCGAGTACATCTCACCTTCGATTTGCCGACGATATAGTGGTCATGGCTGAGACCATGGAGGACCTCAGTACAATGCTCGATGACCTCAGAAGAGCTTCCGGAAGAGTGGGTCGGAAAATGAACATGGTCATGTTGAATGTAACACCCACTCCTATCAAGATCATGACGACAGGCGGTGCCGACGGCGCGTTTGTGTTCCACGCGCGCCTCATGGAGATGTCAGCAAATCGGAAGGGGTCCGAGAGGGCCGATACCTGCCAGGGCTGCGGGTTGTTCGAAAGAGATACCGTGGCCCTGGAACACAAAGGGCCAAGAAGGAACATGGATGGGTTTTAGTCAGTACAAGTCTGACACTCCCTCCCACTCCGCCCAGAGCGGGCGAAGTCATTTAATGATTTCCCATTCTTAAAAAAAAAAAAAAAAGTGTCTCAAGATGAAGTCTATGACCAGTGTGTATTGCCAGTGATTACATACGGGACCGAAACGTGGTCGCTCACAATGGGCCTCATCAGAAGGCTTAAAGTCACCCAAAGGGCAATGGAGAGGGCTATGCTCGGAGTTTCGTTGCGTGATCGAATCAGAAATGAGGACATCCGCAAGCGAACCAAGGATACCGACGTAGCCCGAAGAATTGCCAAACTTAAGTGGCAGTGGGCAAGGCACATTGCTCGCAGAACGGATGGGCGATGGGGCCAAAAAGTTCTGGAATGACGACCGCGAACCGGAAGACGAAGCGTTGGAAGGCCTCCCACTAGGTGGACCGATGACCTGGGGAAGGTTGCGGGGATCCGCTGGATGCGAGGCGCACGGGACCGGTCAATGTGGAGTCACTCGGGGGAGGCCTATGTCCAGCAGTGGACGTCTTTCGGCTGAAATGATGAATGATGTCAGTGTCTTCGGAGAAAGGCACCGAACCAATAACGTGTCGAAGTCTTGGCATAGCAAAATTGAATTTAAAAAAAAAATGCACAAATATAATGCGTCTCCTTAACGTTTTGGTCAAATTATCGAAATTAAAAATAATAATCCAGTTAGATTTAGAACAAAAATAGCAATTGAAAATGATGAACTCTTAACCGTTACACTAATCGAATTAATTACTGGCGAAATATCAGTTGAATACGCATTAGAAATGTTAAGATAGTTAATGAGTCATAAGTCATTAGTGCATTCGTTGTGAATTCATCATATTCAATATAGTTCTGGTATGAATATGTTTTTTTTTTTTTTTTTTTTTATTATAAATAGGCTCGCGTTTGACCACTATCTCACCTGATGGTAAGCGATGATGTGGTCGACGGTGAAGCACGCTTGCCTAGAAGAAACCTATTCACTCTTGACTTGAAGACCCCCAGATTGTAGCTATCGGGAAACACAGACTCCGGCAGGGAATTCCACTCCTTAGCGGTACGCATAATAAAAGTATTCCCAAAGCGCTTAGTGCGTATAGGTGGGATGTCCACCATGTACCGATGGCGCATCGCCGTACGTCTGGTAGTCCGATGATGAAACGGGCTAGCTGGAATTAGGTCATGCAATTCCATCGCACACTCCCCGAAATGTAACCGGTAAAAAACCGATAGGCTGGCAACTCGGCGACGATGTTCAAGGCTCTGGAGCTTAGATTTGACCAGTGCCTCATTGCCAATGAGCCTCTTGGCCCGCTTTTCAACCGACTCAAGTGCATCAAGCTGGTATTTGGCAGATCCGTCCCAGAGATGAGAACAGTACTCCATGCATGATCGAACTTGCGCTTGATACAAGCTGAGCAGCTGTTCTGGCGTGAAGTACCTTCTCACCTTTGCAAGGACCCCCAACTTTTTGTTCCCAAGGATGGTTTTTTTTTTATTTGCTTATGAATGAGTAACCTTTATTGTTTGTAACTGATGGTTTCCATTTTCTATCGATATAGTCAGCAGTCCGGGAACAATCCCTAATGCCATGGAACCACGGGTAATTAAAATTACCCTTGGACCCGGTAATGGGTCAACCCACCGGGACCACGGGTAACGAGTGACGAAGTCTGGATTTGTGCCTGGTTGATGGGAATAGGTTCGCCCCCTATTACATAAGACTTAAACATAACTGGTGAAATGTGGGTGTACCTAAGACTTACTAGGTACACCTCTGCCTAACCCTTCGAGGATTATAGGCGTGATGTTATGTTATGACCTAAACTTTTCGAAAGCTTCTGTAAATCCATTTTTTTTACAAAGACAGATTGTCACTTTGTCAAGGCGCTCTGGAGGAAAACATAGGCAGAAAGCAAAAGAGTTTTTAATACAAGGTGTTGTATTGCATCCTCGTCAAATTCAAGGAGGTAACTATGCTAATGATTTTCGACCCGAATCAATAATAAAATGGGTAGTTTTTTTTTTTTTTTCTTATTTACGGAAATCGTTAAGTCTGAACCACCCGTGTTTTAAACGCGGTCCGTCTGATCCTCGCCTTATAACCGTGCTTACACACATACAAAAAATCCCAAACGTTTAGTCGATAATTTCTTATTCCCTAAACCTACGTTAAGGGGGTTATTCTGAAATACTGACACATTTAAGCAACAAAAAAAGCAGTGTTTTTTAATTAATAACTCGGTACCGTAATTTGTATTTATTATTGATGTCTTTGTGTTAACATCCTGAATTTTGACGAGGATGCAAAACAACACCTTGTATAGTTCGTTAATCGAGTTTATATTAATATTTTGCTACAAACTAACGAATATGGTTTTGCGGTTGTTTCCCTCAGATACCCTGTTATAAAATTAACCTCATTACACAATATGACGGGGTAGAAAATCCGTTCCACGCAGAGCTGCGTATAAGTTTATGCGCGTGTAAATGTCACCGGTTTCAGATTCTCATTGTGAATCAGTTCGCGCTCCTCTGCGTAGCTCGGAACACATGAGTTATGCTGATTGTGTTGTTCAGCCAGGGGAGTAGTGGCAGGGGAGAATATTATAATTTATTCACGTTCTTACTTTGAAATGATGATTCTTGTTGTTATTTATAGACACTAACTCCAAAAGCAGCATACCTACTTCCTATAATGTAAATTAAAATCAAAAGTAATTTATTCAATTAAGACTTATTTTTCCCTTTTGATACCAGTACATATTTTATAATTATTTTAGATGTATTTGTAGTTTGTACAGAATAAGGCTAAAAAATCAGAACTTTGAACGCCAAAATGATTCAATGTCTCTCTAAATGCCAGTCTTCGACCACGACTGATGCACACTAGCAGTTGTTGTCCAAGAAGTGGCAAAATGTACTTTCGACGTACTCCAGGCTATGAAGAAAGTATGGGGGAGGTTGTTTGCTACGCCTTGCTACACTACAACCTGCAAATATAGTTATGCAATGAGGTTTTTCTTATATATTTTATGCTGGAACGAGACAGATAAATAATTATCATATTCCTGTCCTTGTCCTTTGTTATTTGGGTCGCCGCAATACGTTTTTTTCTTCCATTCTCACCTATCATTAGTCACGCTATCATTTACTACTTATTCCTTCATATGTTCAAAATAAATACAACTTGTGCTAGTAACAAATCGAGAGTGTCTTCAATTTATTTTTTCTTCTCTTATATTTTTCATCATAGCAATATTCACTGTATACGAAACTTCGCAATAAATCTTAAACGAATATAAATATCAGCAGAATCTTGCAAGGGAAGCTGCTTTAGGGAAATATGTAAGGATGTTGATCGGGACGATAAGCCGGAAAACTAAGTGTTTGTGCAAGAATCTTACTTTGAACTTTACTCCTTAGATCGTTTTATAAACTTCAGAGAAACGAACGAATGTTTATCATTCTCTTGCCCTTATCCCAATTTATTTGGGGTCGGCGCAGCATGTCTTCTTCTTCCATACTTCTAAACTCCATATTATGCTTTATTAACATTTGTGTGCTGTACTGAATTTTGTATATACTATATAAATAACCAACTGATCCAGCATACCATCATTCCAACAGAAAATTTCATCTCAAAAGCTAATTTACTAAATCACGCACGGATAAGCATTGAACCGGAATCCTGTCACTATAAAATGCAATTTCGAAACAGCCCGAAATTCCGAGCGTTATTTCATCCAAAATAATTGGGAAAATCTCAGCTAAACCCGTTCGTTGTGTATCGTATGTACTTTATTTTATAATCATGATGCTAAGCTCTCGCTTTGTGTAATGAATCCAATACCTGCCGTATTGCAGGGATGCTAACCTTTTGGCAGTTGTGATCACTTCATTGATTTTCGCAGGAAATGGATGTTGTACTTTGTACTGCTGAAATGATGTTGCATTTATTTTCATTATGTATTTCTGCAAACACATACTACAGTTAGTTAGTACAGTTACAGTTTCTGCACTTAATAATCAAGAATACATAATGTTCCGACAATCGAACAATGAGTAAATATTTCTTGGAACATGTAAATGCGATAAAATAAAATATAATTCTATGAATTTTGGATGAAAATGTTGTTCATTAATTCTCTTTATTAAATTTAGCAGTATTCGTTTGCATAATAGGTTGATCAGAGATAAATCCTCATGCTAAAACATAGTAAAAATAAAGGTACTTTTTTCAATAAATCTTTTTTTTTTAAACCCAAAAAACAAGTCAACAAAGCAGTAAAAACTGGTTTCTATAAGCTCATCAACAAATCAACCTTAAACGTTTATTTTATAAAAATATAACTCAAACAGAACCCAGTAAACAACACATAAACAAAGAAAAACAGGCTTCATTTGAAACTGAACTCTCTTTCAACGAACTTAGGTAAAATAATATAAGCTTACGTAGAAAATGATATGAAAGGTACGGGCGCGTGACCTGGGAGCTCACCCGATAGGTCAGTTTAAAATAGATTCAGTGAAGACGTACCAACTAAGGGTCAACGTAGGTATCAACGAGTTATGGAAGATCGATAGGAGGTTATGTTTGTTGATTCAAACTAATTCAATGCATTTCAAAAGACTTTTTTTATTGTATGTGAATGTACATACACTACATTATTTACAAATAACAAATAGATCTGAAATAATAATAAAAAATTTGCAAGTATCAAAATGGAAAAAAAAATACTGGGTGTCAAAAAATTCGTCCACATCGCTGTCAACAGGTAAGCAGAAGATTGATTAGTTTTTTAGTAGTGTTATTAATACTAGAAATCTCTTAAATATTTCCAAGTTTGGAAAAATAACGAAAACAAAATCACAAAAAAAAAGTAGGTTTTGTTATATCTTGTATTCTTTTAGCGTTTGGAAAGTAATCTTAATTAAGTCAGCCCAGTATCTAGAGTCTTCAGTAGCGTCTATCAGTTTCTGTGCCGCATAGAAAACAGCATATGCCAGACACGATATGAAGTATCCCATCGATGCCTTGCATCCTCCCATGTCATTTGCGGTCGGCGCAATACGTTTTTTTTCTTCAATTTTGAGCTGGTGGCGTCCCATGACGTCTTAAAACATTATTGTTCCATTCTTATTCCAGAGTGAAAAAGAGACGGAGCTATACAGGTCGTCTAGCTCCATCTCTTTCCCACTCTGGAATAGGAATGGAACAATAATGTTTTAAGCGTCATAGTAACCCCCCTGATGAATGATTGTAATTCGTCAAGCTATCATTCATTCCTTTTCACTTCATTTATTTTCTCACATCTTCATTTCTTCATATTTTCTTTGGTCTTCCTCTCCCCCTTCCTTTTTTTTTTTTTTTTTTTGAATGGCATCGCGCAGTTCAACCTATGAGGTTGTCGTCTGCTTAACCGGACTATCCTGTGGGTGCCTTTAGAGTAAGGCCTCCAGCCAGGGCATAAAAACTTACAAACTAAGCGACTGCACGCTAAGGGCACCCCCTGTGGGGTACGAACCTCGGCTTAGGGCGTCGCTGGGGGAGGACTGAATGGGGACAGGCTGGATCTGAATGGTATCATTATTTAGGGGCTGATTTAAAACTACTGGCACAGCATCGCGGGCTGGCTCGAGCGAGGCCATCCATCAACATTTATATCCATCACACTTTTAGCCAGATGTGATGTTCGCCGACTATTACGACTAATAAGCTTCCAACTATTGCAACTCCATTTTTTTTTTTATGTGAATAAATTACAACTCGTAATTTGAACTTGTAAATATGTTGCAGATACTTGTAGTTGATGAGTTTAATTTAAAATTCTAGTTAAAACAAATTGGCTTTCATAAATTAAACTTTAAAATATAAGTAAAATTTTGTGGAGCGTAACACTTTTAGTTGGCAGCATATTTTTAACAAACTTTCGGTTTTGCTTTCATAAAAAAAGTTTCTTGGCCCGTAAATAATTTCTATGTAGTCTTCACGTTGCCTTTGACCTATGCTAGCTGTGGCGGTAAAAATAATTATATCTATTTTGTATTCACGTCACTTTCCACGTATGTTAAGTAAAACAAAGCTAACTATAGACATGAAATCGTATGAAGAAAGGCGAACACGGCTTTATAAGCACTGCATGGTTTCAGCATCGCCTCGACACAAGCCACTTCAGCAAGGGAATTTTTCAACATAGGAGAAAAATGTTGTCAATCAATAATGCAACCTCAATTTATTATTTAACACTTCAAGCATATAGTACAGAGGCGGACTTAATGCCATAGACATTTTCTACCAGTCAACCTTTGGGTGATGCAGAGACAAACAGTGGTAGGTAGGTATATCTATAAAATATTATTCATTGAATACTAAAACAAACTACAAAGGATGTGTAAAATACTATAAATATATATCAAAATATAATACTAATATAAAAGGACAAACAATGGGGAAAATATTAACGTTGTGACAATTTTTGAATTGTCGTTGTCTCAATTCAATAAAATACATAACGCCTGTAATCCCCGGAGTTGGGCAAAGGTGTACCTGATAGTACCTACACCCACATTTTGCTCGTCATGTTTAAATTTCATTTAATAACGAGCGACCCTATCGGCATCAACCGATCACAAATCCAAATTTCGAAACTGCTACTGGTGGAAAAAAAAAACAAAAACTCTTTGCCCGACCTGAGAATTGAACCCAAGACATACCCGGCTGCGGGTTGTTCGAAAGAGATACCGCGGCCCTGGAACACAAAGGGCTTAGAAGGAACATGGGTGGGTTTTAGTCCGTACAAGTCTGACACTCCCTCCCGCTCCGTGGGCGGAGCGGGGGAAGTCATTTGATGATTTCCCATCCGAAAAAAAAAAAAAAAAAAAAGACCTCATACCCAGTAGTTGTTATTAATGGACCAACAAATCTATTAATATTCCCCTTAATTAAGCAATTAAGCCTTTTACATAATAAGTAATAACAACTAATACTTCAGACCATTATCACAAGATCTAGTCAAATAAATCGAGCGAGCAAATGCTAATTATTTTCTTAACTAAATTACAATCAACGAACATTCGTTCTTCAGTTCCAAAAATAGACATTGTAACTTGTGGAGGAGACTTCGGTCGAAAAAGGTCGTATAAAATAAGTCGTACGTACAGTCGGCGACGAATTTCGACGAATGACGACGATGTTTTAGATACTAATAAATTGACATGAAATTATTCAAAAGACAGCGTTTTTACCATTTCGTGTAATGTTATGGTTAAACATAAATTCCCCATACGGCGCCAAAACATGTTCACGAATTAATAATCGTCTCGCTTGCTCTTACTGCACATCGTATCTATTGTTTCATGTGGGATGTGCGACTTGACGTACGTACACTTTTTCACGAAACCTAAGCACAGTGAGGGCTCATCTTTGATTTGCATTTAGGGTTAAAATTCGCAATAAGATTTAGTTTAATTTGAATCATAAGCTTTTATTTAACTTGCCTTGTTAGTTCATTAGTATTAGTAATTGATCAAATCTGGCTACTCAATTTCAAACCAACCGATCGAGCTCAAACTTTGCATACATGTGGTTCTGTTGACAATACATTTTTATGATAGACATGACTTGCTCCTGCAGCCAAGATTGCCTCAGAGTTCAATATTATTTTATTTTCTTACATAAGTTTTAATCGACTTTAGTTGCTGACCGTGCCATCGTCTTACAAAAAAGTTTGAAATCACTTTAAGAGTTATTTTTAAAACTGTTTAAAAAAGCAGAGGTACAGAACATTAATCTCTTTTCCTGATAAAGCATTTGTACACGAGGGGTGTTTGAAAAGAATGGATTTCACAAGCGGCTCCGAAGATAATCTCGTTTCACCATCATTGGACTAAAAGGTTAAAGAGTATGCATAAAGGATCAGTTTCATGTTAAATAAATTGCTGTTTGTGTTCAGGGAGATTATTGATATTATTTTACGGAATTCTTATTTTAATTCTGCGTATAACTTAAATTAATTCTGTTATTTTGTTCAATATTAGCTCTTAATATACTGAATTACAAATAAAACTCTTGGTAAGTATTTCTGCAGAAATACAAATTCCGATTGAAGTCAACAGATAATTCTGTAATAAAGAATTATCTGATAACCCCCCTGATGTATATATGATAATAATAGGAACCGTAATAAGCTGTATTACAGGATGAAACAACGTTACAGAATAAATTGAATACAGTTTTTGTCACGCCGTGGTACGAGTTTTTATCGTGTAATTTATATCCTTTATTTGCCCACAAGCTTTTATATGAGTCTACCTGTACGTTTACATAGCAGTTATATTTTGGGCAATTTCCTCCTGACCTATCAATTTTAAATACAAGGTGTTGTTTTGCATACTCGTCAAAATTCATGAAGTTGTCACAAAAGACAGAAATAATCAATTAAAATTACATCACCTAGTTAATTATTATTAAACGCTGACTTTTTTGGTTGTTTAAATTTGTCAGTATTTCGGAATAACCCCCTTAACGTAGTTTAGGGAATAAGAAATAATCGAATAAACGTTTGAGATTTTTGTTTGTGTGTAAGTGAGGTTATAAGGCGAGGATCAGACGGGCTTAGTTTAAAACACGGGTCGTTCACACTTTCCAATTTCCGCAAAAAAGAAAAAAAAGAAAAATTACCTACTAATTTTATTATTGATTCGGGACGAGAATCATTAGCATAGTTACCTTCTTGAATTTGACGAGAATGCAAAACAACACCTTGTATAATCCTTGCGTCATGCCAACGATAATTTTTTTTCTATAGCTCTCACGATTATGTTCTTTTTTTCATAGACGATAGTAATAAACGTAATTGTATACCACATATGACGTTACAGAATAATTAAAGTCATTTGTAAAATAACGAATTTATAGCTATGTACACCCCAAGTTCGTATATAATTCAATCTTTGACACAAAATACATCATTTTTCAGCTTACTCACCAGAATGAAAACTTCGCAACCAAATTGTTACAAATTTCAACATAGCATCTAATTTTCATACTGTGCTGAAGAATTAGGTTCGACATAATTTACATATTGAACATACACATTTCATGTTATACAGAGTGTAATGGAAAGGGTATATACATACTTAAGGGTGTGCTACAGAGCTCGGGGGGCAACCAGTGGCCACCTTAGGCGCGAGCCTGTGGACGGTGAGTAATGGGCTAGCTCACCGTCCGTCCGTCTCATGACGACAGGCCTTGTCGACGGCGCGTATGTGTTCCACGCGCGCCTCAAGGAGATGTCAGCAAACCGGAAGGGGTCCGAAAGGGCCGATGCCTGCCAGGGCTGCGGGTTGTTCGAAAGAGATACCGCGGCCCTGGCACACAAAGGGCTAAGAAGGAACATGGGCGGGTTTTAGTCAGTCAAGTCTGACACTCCCTCCCGCTCCGCCCAGAGCGGGAGAAGTCATTTGATGATTTCCCATTCGCAAAAAAAAAAAAAGGGTGTGCTACAGACCAACAAACTGAACATGTTTCTCCATCGAACAAACATCGTAATAACATTTGGGTCGAATAGGTATTGCAATTTTGACATATACATTTATTTATTTATTTACACCAAACATACAAATATCCTTACAGGTTAAACCCAATGCGATATTGTAGCACACTTTAAATTTTAATAATTCAAATGTCATGGACATAGCAAATTCTAAAAGTAGGTGTTTTTAAATTCACCAAAAGTGCAACAGAATATATCTAAGTCCTCAGCAATGAGGTTGAGATTGCGCGCTCGTGAGCGGTGCCTCGCGCAGCAAGTTAGTTCGCGCGCGCGGTTCCACCAACAACCGCAGCTGACGACGACGACCCACATACTCGTCTGGTACAGCTAGCTCCACCCTTCGCAAGATATCCGCATTGTGTATCTTCTCTAATTACCTTAAAGATATAAGTCACCAGTGTGAGTTGCCTCCTGACCCTTAGTTCATTATATCCAACCATTCCCAAGACAAATAGAGTTGGATACATCAATGGATGCAATGGATATACCCCGTATTCCCTCATATATTTGTACCTAATAAATTTATTTTGTACTCGCTCCAACATGACACTATACTTAGTTTCATGTGGAGCCCAGAAAACTGCATTACATTCTAGTTGACTTCTTACTAAAGCATTACATACATACATATAACGAAGTATACAAGGCGTGAACTGACCCTTCACGAAGCCGTCAACCAAGGAAAACAAAATACCTTTAACGAAGTCGAAAGGCTGTCATTAAGATAAGTTTTTTTGTTCTGGTCAAAATTCCAACTTTGTCACAAGTTTTTTTTTTAATACAAGATTTTAATGTTATAACTTTATGTTTAATACCTCCAAGACACCTCCGTACAATCAATTCATTTGATAAACCTGCATTACCTTTAATGGTAACTTAGCTTCTTCATTCTTTTCTTTATTTACCGTAGATAAAACTTTTCAAAGTATTCTAGAATTTTCCGATAAAAACGTGACCTGAAAACCATGTAGTTGAACATTGTTGTCAATGCTGCTTGTCATAACCATTGCCCGTAATAATGACGTACATGACTCCGGTCACGTTTTATAAGAAAACTAAAAAAAAAAGAAAATGAAGAAATACAAAAGCGTACAGCACGCATTACTCACGTGTCCACGTACTACAAACTGTCAACTGGTCGATCGGAGTCCTCATCAATATGCCACTCACTCCGGCTGAGTGAAGACCCTCTCGACTGGCATACAAAGCACACATTGACTACTCACTTCGTTATTAACTTCACTATCAGCTGATATTCTTGTCAGTAAGTACTGGAATAGGCAATTTATATACAACTACATTTTATATAAAGACATTTTCATTTTTACCATTTTTTACCGAAGCCAAAGGAGTTGTTAGGGATCGTGGTAGGACTGGCTCACTCCTATGGGAAAAAGTACTGACTTTATTTTTATACAAAAGTACTTCATTGTAATAAAGTAAAATGAGTCTGGCTATAGTAACATTTTCACAAGACAAAATGCCGTTGATTATAATGAGTGTCAAAGTATCCTTAAAGAAGCCGTACGGCATTTGTTCTTCCCCTCATCGCGTTATTGCGAGTTTTTTGTTCTAGACCATATTTGGGAACCTTCTAGTTACGGTGATAATATTGGGGGTCAAAATACAAGTTTTTAATCATTTTTTTTTTTTTTTTTTTTTTTTTTTTTTTTTTTGGTATGGCCACTCGCAGATCAACCTTCTGAAGGTTTTAACTGCTTAACCCGGACTATCCTGTGGTGACCTCAAATGAATTTAAGGCCCCCAGCCAGGGCTTACAAACTAGGTAAAACTTAAACTAAATGACCGCTCGCTAAGGGCACCCCCTGTGGGGTTCGGACCTCGGCTTAGGGCGTCATTGATTGGCGGACAGCAAGGGACAGGCTGGGTCGTATTATTATTAAGGGAATTTAAAGCTACTTGCTCAGCGGCGCGGGCTGGCTCGTCGTGCAAGGGTCGGGGAGTAACATTACTGGGACGTCGCGACGGGCCTCGTCGGCGAGGCCGGTAAACGGATCGGAGTCTGTTTTTGTGTTTGCGAAGTGTGCTGGTTTCCCTACTGCTCTCTTGAAGGAGGGTAGTGGGATCGTCGGGTTCCGTGAGGATATGCCTAGGACGGCGAATCTTCCCTATCCTGGTGGGGACGTATCGGGCGGCCAAGTTTTTAATCAAGTTATAACTTTATTTTTAACACCTTCACGATCCCAGTACTATTCAATGCATCTATCAGCACTATGTTTTGAGTGCGTTACATGGAGTCCTACCGTATCACGTGATTTTTGACCCCAAAAAAAGGTTTTTCCCAGCAATGATTTTTACGTCCAGTACTTAGTTTGACGTACAGAATGCTTGGTCTTCATGAAACCGTTATTTCGTGAAGAGTCCATACCTTTTATTTTAGGTATAGACTTAGTTTCCTTCCCGGGAAAAGATATGTAACTATAACATTGCGGAATTCAACACGAAATATTAAACAAGAATTATTTCGATGTCATTCTTTGTGGTTTTCTATAGCAAAATAAAAACAAACCTGCCTTGAATGAAAGTTTCATATCAATCAAATCGGCTCTCCCTATTCCATAGCTTCGAACAACAAACAAATCTTTCCATTCTGTACCATCTGCATTATTCAATCGTCAATCCATAGAAAACTACGAACGTTTCTCACAAAGAGAGCCGTGTCTTCACAATAGAGAAGAGATAACATAGTTACATGTCGGTCCAAATGCGGCTGACTCGACAGAAGCAGAAGCACTTACTTGCTTCGCTCTTCGAGTACACAGCCTCCAAAGTGCTTCAATAAAGCCCAATCTTTATTGTTGTTACGGAAACAATGGATTGTATTTTCGTACCGAAGTATAAGCCGATTTTAATTGCAATTATTTGAAGCTTAAACGGTGTACGGTTTCAACTACCGTTGAAATTGTGTTCATTGTTTTCAATTTCAAGCACTGATTTAATTTTCAAATTAACCACTCATGTTTTATAAAATATTCACGTTAATTTGTGCCTAGATATGGTGTTTTGGGTAAACAAGAGCTAACTTATGACTTTCTAAATTATAACGCGCATTCACAAACAGATAATTAACATTCTCATTAGGTAACAATCACATTGTGTGCGGAAAATGAATGCGCTAATGTAATAATCACATTGTTGAGTAATTGGCAACGAAAATTATTGATTTTATTACGAAGCGTTTTTGTGGTGTCAAGTTGACAACACAATGCGTATATGCCTGTGGCTGCATTAGGGATTGACCACATTTACTGACGAAGAATCTGCTTGAGTAGTTCAGAAAAACGAAATGTATTGAAAGCGAAAAAGAGCAGCTCGTGGCTAAATAATAACAGCTGCTCGGGAGCGGTTATGCCGCGATTCCAGAGGTTGATCCGTGAATGCGTGACCACCCATTGCATACCGAGTTTCCCCTGTGCCTCGAAAAGGAATCACTCCCGCTATGTTGATTCCCTTTACGTCGACTCGTCAACTTTCTTGGTTTTGATGCATTGCCTTTTATTTCAACTCGGCGTGGCTGTCACAGAGTACAGTCACATTGAAATCGAATTACGGCTGCGCTTATTAAACGACTTCAAAAAAAAATTGTGAGTGGAGTCCCTCCGCGCGGAAGAAGTGAAACTTCGTAATACTACACGCATGCGTTCGAGTGCCACGCATTCACTCTCGTTATTTTATTGAGCTTGTAAATAATATTTTGTTGTTTTCTTGTTGTATTATTTTTATAACGTAAGTTTATCGAGGTTATTCTACTCATGGAAATTGAGCGAAGGCTGGTAACACCTAAATGCATGACTGTTTGCACGCCATCTTGCGTCCCTATTAGAAATATGTAGTCACAAATCTTGTAATACTGCCATCTCTTAGTGAGTTTTAGAAATGGTAGCGTTAGACTTGTTGGAAGTCGCATAAGAAGTTTCACTTCAAAAAAAAGGTTATCTATTCGACCTGTATGTATGTAATATTGTCAGAATTGTACAGTTTTTGTATATGTTGGTCTATAAACCAGCTTCTATACGTGTGTGCCAAATTTCCAGTTTACCCACGCATATCTCATAAACTATAATTTGAATTACATTTTTTTTTTATGGATTAGATATATTTCAACTTAGGGAACAGTGCATAAGTTTCATCAAAATTGGTTCAGTAATTTGGTTTTTCAATCAAAATAGATGGGAAAAAAAATGTCATCCAAGTAACCGAAATTGCGTGTTTACGACTAACTTCTAGTAACAATGTAAAATTGATTAATGACTAGAATTTGTATGTACTTAGTATACCATACAAATTCTTATTTTACCCTTTTTAGTTGTAGTATACTATACTACTATAACTATAAGCAAAGTAGTCCTCGTCTTAAGACTATATACAGGGTGTTGTTTTGCATCCTCGTCAAATTCAAGGAGGTAACTATGCTAATGATTCTCGTCCCGAATCAATAATAAAATGGGTAGGTAATTTTTCTTTTTTACGGAAATCGGTAAGTGTGAACCACCCTTGTTTTAAACGCGGCCCGTCTACTTCTTGCCTCGTACGTACCTCGCTTACACACGTACAAACAATCTCAAACGTATATTCGATAATTTCTTAGTCCCTAAACCACGTTAAGGGGGTTATTCTGAAATACTGCCAAACTTAACCGCTAGATCCTTTTTGTTCCTCCAGAGGAACATCACTTTTTTGCTTATCGGCCCGCTGTTCTTATCGTACGTCTTTAAACAAAAAAATCAACGTTTATTAATAATTAGTTAGGAACCGTAATTTATATTGATTATTTATGTCTTTTCTGACAACCTCCTGAATTTTGACGAGGATGCAAAACAACAGCTTGTATAGGTAAACCCGACAGTAACTGTCGGGCAGTTGCCCACTAGACATAACACCTATCTGGTAAAAGGCATAATTCATGAATCGAAGGAAAGCACGTTTAGTTCGTTGGTCCCAGCTGTATTTGTAGGTCATTTATAATCTTTACAAGTAGTATTGGCCCAAAAGTCTGACAACCAGTCTTACCAAGAGTATCGTATTAACCAGTACTTAGTAGCTTGTGGTGGTCAGATAGACAGTCGCTCCATGAACAACGCTGGTATTCAGCTGCGAAAAGGCAGGGTACATGATAATCAAAAGCGGAAAAATCCGTCATTCGCCCCGTGTCGGTTCGAATGACTTGACTAGACCCCGGACTATTCACATTTATTCCACGGACATCAAGCTTTTGGTAACCGACACAAGGGAATAACCACATTAACTGTTAAAGCAAGAGATATCATACAGCAATATCACGATTAACAGACGCACATTTGCCTTACGAACATAAAAAGTCATGCTTAAATAGAAATGAGTGCGGGTCGGATCCTTTATTAAATGATAATGGTGTAATATAGCCGATTTCGGCCGTCCCCAGCACATTATAAAGTTTTAATATTAGCACTTAGTTTACATTCAGCTATTTAGCGCAAAATAGCAACTGCTAAAATCGAGTCATCACATTGCTAAAAGCTAGATAATAACAGGTGCCACATATAATAAAACCTTATCCTTACCTTAATATCCTAATGAAACACTCAAACACACGGTTTTTCTGAAAATCGGTCGCAAGACTTCATGCTGCTCAGTAGCGATCCAACGAAGAACTTACTATCCACCACATCATCATTCTGCCTTATCAAACAATCGATATCAAATCACCAAACCCCATGAGTAACTCCGACTCATAAAATAGCTCACCACTCCTGCCCATTCACACGACATAATCATCCCTCAGATACGTCTAACGATATCCACATGGCATAACCATACCTCGGATACGTCTGACGATATATTCGTATGAAAAGCGTACTTACCTACGTGAATATTGATACAGTAACGTGTTTGAAGCGAAGGCTACACGTTCGTTAGTTTGTGTTTGTTCAAGTGTCTCTTAACTGTCTCTCACTTGTGTTTGTGTAGTTTAGGTATTCGTGCAAATTATTGCATGTATCGAATGTAAGTTTTGTTTGTTTATTAATATCAATATCAAATCCATATTAAATTCTGGTATTCAGATGCATCCGGTTAGACTGGAAGCCGACCCCAACACAGTTGCAAAAAGGCTAGGCAGATGATGAAGATTAATATGATTAATAAATACATAAATTTATTTAAATATAGCCTTTCCTCTTCGCGCTCGGATGGAAATGTGTTTCGCATTCATTACTTAATACGTTATTAGCTATTTTAGCATTTGGATTTTTAGTTAACCTGGTTAGTTATTAACATGGTTAGTTTTTATGCCATCAACTGATTGTTGCACTGATGTCCTAGCATATTTATATGTATATAACAAACCAGTGCAGTGTGGCAAATTGTTGGACGTTAGTGAAATAAATAAATATTATGTTGGATTATATATTGAGCAAGGTACTCCCCTATATAGTCCCCTTTCCACGACATTAAGAGGAATTCGAATTCGAGAAGAGTCACTTGTCACTTCCTAACATTATTTTTACTTTTATTTCCTTTATTCATACACATTTTTTTACATTTAAAATATTTCTTGAAACAACAAAAAAAAAAACATTAAAATAATTAAAAAATAGTGGTACGCCGGCGTCGGGAGCAGGGTCCAAGCTGCCGGTGGTTAGGGCTCCAGAGTCACGAACCTCACAATGCGAGCCGTATCGAGGAGAACTGTTTTCTGAATCAGGCCTTTTGATCCAACCGCTTAAGGAGAGGGTTACCTATTATTATAATTAGGTATTACATAAGAAGAAAACAAAAATACGACCAATAAAAGAATACCTACAGGGGATAAGGAACATTTACCAACGTATCTTATTATTTTGCAACGTTCTTTTCTCTTATGATTTTCATTATCATTATCAGCCTATAATGTTCCCACTGCTAGGACGCAGGCCTCGTCTCTATGAGAGGGAATGGGCTGTAATCCGCCACGCGGGCCCAGTGCGGGTTGGTAGATGTCACATGTCTTCTAATTTTAGTTTTAGGACATGCCGGTTTCCTCGAGATTTTTTCCTTCCTTGAGAGCAGTGGTGATGAAATAAATTAAACAAAGTAATGCGCCTGCCTCGGTTCGAACCCACGACTTACTGCTTGTAAGTCGGGGCTGCCAACACTGGGCCACAGCTGCTCTCTTATGATTTTACCTTAGTTAAATAATTAATTGTTATTTTCCATAGCCACAGCTGAACTGCCGTTAAACTTTTCCTGAACTGAAAATAAAAGTCATCGTAAAATAAAAGCTCCACAACACTTTATGATAAAAGCCAGCGCTTTAATAATTCCAGGACGGACAACTTTATTAATTTTCGCAACTGATATTACCCGCAGACTACTAATTTTAATCCTTTGCCATAAGCCGACCTTTTAAATATAATATCTACAATTTTATTTGATAACATAGCAAACGGTTTTGTACGCCAGACTGTCAAGTATTTTATGAAAAACTAGCTGTTCCCTGCCACTTATTTGTGTGTAAGCTTCTATATCTCGTTCATAGGTTGAGTTGAGTCTGAAAATCCTTTACTCTTAGTCTATACCAGTAAGTACATCGTAGTGAAACCTGTTCGTAGTTTGAAATTGTTGCATTCCGTAATTTCAGCTTTATCTGTTAGTGAACCACAGCAGTACTTAATGGAGTTGGTATCTATAAGGAAGGAAAATATATCTATGAAGTACAGAAAAACTCTTAAATCGGAGAAGTGTCACCGACAGGAACAAGCGTTGCGTATGTAAATACAGAAAATGGATACAAAACTGTTTACAAACCCATTACAAATATCCATTACCCAATTTCAGAAAATTGTTATGCCTATAAAGACATGAAATTAAATAGCGAAAAGGTTTCTCGCATTTACCGCGGTTCTCTCTGGCTATAGTCATGTGACCAGCTGTTGTACGTTTACCGGAAGTTCCGGTCTGGAGTCCCTTTTGTAGTCCGACCTCTTTTAGCATTCAGCCTTTTAATGTCTGGCTTTTGAATGGCTTAATACTCCTGTGTCGAATTTAAAGCAAAGACAATTCTAGCAAAATATAAACCCCGTGAAATGAATAAGGATTGCAGTCATTTGCATACCGTGCATGTGCATTTTTATTTAAAAATCTTACTGCAGGATTTTATCAAACTCTAGTTTTATTAATTTTTCCTACGAATACAAAAAAACATTGCAACATCATAAGAAAGGACAAAAAATACGAAACGTTTTTATATTTTCCTAACGAGCGCCGATTAAAAAACAACATTCTAAAGCTTTTTCTTTTCATCTCTAAAAATAAACCCAGCATCCACAGACCCTGTGTTTACAGTCATCCCCACGTATTGGAACCGGCAGACGGGACTACGGGAGCATTTTATCGCTCGCAACGTGGACGCTCGCGCCTGTAAAGCAGCAGATATAACCCCCCTTCCACCCCCTTTTCAACCCCTGAGGGTATTTCCCTCGCCCCCATATCACCCTGTATAATCGATCGACTCTGCCGGATACTGTGTTAAGGAGACGTCGAGTCTGTATTGAAATAAATGTGTTTAACTGCCAAGGGAACTGAGTGTTAGTATCAAATGTGATTTGGAAATAGACAGGTGAATGATTTGTGTGTTGGGGAAATTAAATAAAGACGGAGTCTGTGTTTCCCAATAGCTACAATCTGCTTCGCCGTCGATCACATCATCGCTTACCATCAAATGAGATAGTGGTCAAGCGCGAGTCTACTGATAAAAACAACGACTTGCTAGATGTTTTAAATACATGAGTAAATTTATGCAACAAGTAGGTAACCTACTGACTTTTCATCCTTGGAGTTGTTTTCACTTTGTTTTATTAATGATAATGTAAACATTTTACAAACATCCGCTCAAAGCCGTACCAAAACAAACTTCGTAAGAAAAACCACAAAAATGTGAAATTATGCAAAATGCTGAAATGTTTTCCTTAAGTAAAGAAAAGTTTTCTAAACAAATATTTTGACTACTTTCTTTATTACAAGATGGTGGTAGGAATAAATGTTTATTAAACATCTTTTGGGTTGTTCCACTTAACAATTTTACGTTCCTCATTTTAATTTGAAACCCTTTTTCTGTCTAGAACATTCGTTCCGGATTCTCTGAAGTTTTAAGAACTTGCTTCAAGTCCGTCGTTTAATTTCTTAAAGTCTTTGATGTAATATCCTTACCTTAAGTCGGAGCGTGTAACTCAAGTCTCAACTTGGTGTCACGCAGAATCCGATTAAAACGTATTATATAGATGAAGATGTGTATATAAGGGTGTTGATAGGATTATAATGCTTTGTGTGAGTAAAATTAATGATGTGGGAACCGGAAGTAAACTTTATGGTTTTCAGAAAGAAGGAGTATTTATGTGGACCTATGGGTATAACTTGGCGGCTTACTGCAATGTTTAACTATGCATGAATTTTACGCTATAATAAATCGTTTCAAGTAAATTAATAGTTTCAAGATTTTGTTAGGACCATCCCTGAGTGCGTGATCACTGATCATGGATCCAGTTAAAAACCAACTTAAAAAAATATTTAAATTTAGAACTAGACAAAAAACACTATAAGGTGTGTTTTTTTTACGTTGAAATGCTTATCGGGACAACATGCCTTTTGCAAGTGTGCATTTTATAGAGCGAGCTTTAATATAGACATTTTCTACTAGGAAAAAAGCTACAATAACCCAATAATTAGATGTTACCGAACAATTAATATTCAAGAGGTACAAATTAGTCTCATCATATAATGAATATTAATGACTATAGACAAAGTGATGAATGACTCTCATTAATTCGGGGAATCGATGAAAGCTTTTTGTTTATTGGCAATGTTGCTGATAATTTGTCTGTATTTGTTAATGACGTGTTTAATTTGTTTTTTTTTTCAATATGTTGATATTATTGCAGTTATCATAAAAAACTTATTTAACTTCAAAAACTTATTTAAGATAATGATTATATTTACCATAATCATATTCAGATCCAACAATCTTATTTTAAAATATACTTGACAACCAATTTACAATATTCAATTTCTCAAGCAAAACACCAGTTTATCAAATAAACTTTAAATAGAATAGAATAGAATATTCATTTATTTGCTCAGAATGTAGGTATTGACAATAAGGTGATTACAATAAGAATTCTTGAACATTCTACCATTATGGCATGCAAACATTGATGCAGTTCAACATCAAGCATATAAACATTGACACACAACTAAAATGTGCTTGCAAGCTCTACGAACGTCCAACAACGTTTTCTAGATACACAGTTACACCAATCTCGTCACATTTCTATTTCCGAACTGCCGACATTTATCGAGACATAAAGTTGAAACCGGTTGAAACCCACCAACGTGATACAGTGACAAGCCGCCATTTTGTAGTGCTTGATAGAAACGGTTGAGTGAAACTGTGTTGGTCGTGAATGGCCGTGTTTGTTTCTTGGTTTTAAGGTTATTTCTATCATCACGATTATACACGCCAAAGATGTAGGCAGAGGTGTATTGTTTACATGTTTTGTGCAGCATACCCTGGTATCTATGGGCAAGTTTAAGTAATTACTTATTAAATATTTTTTTTTGCAATAGACAAGAAAATGAAGTAATTTTTATTGGAAGCGAGCCTAGTGCCATTAAGTTCGGTTTCTTTTGCTCCGAAATTTTGAAGTCGTAGTACTTACTAAGGGCTAATTAACATTCTGTAAATAACAGAGACAAACTCATAATAACGAAGACGACTCAGAATAACACTGCATAATCCAAGAATCTAAACTAGGATTTCCTTGCAAGCGCGAAGAAAGTTCAAAGACCTTTTCCACCTTGAGGAACACCAATCTCACATTTCCCAACTACCGACATTTATCGAGACATAAACGCCATACCCACCAACGAGCGTGAGCCATTTTGTATTACTTGGTCAATGCCGACGATACTATCCAGTGTTTGTTTGAATGGACGTGTGTTTGTTTAAAAAAAGTGCCCAAAGGTATGTGCAGAAGTGGATACCTTAAACCATATACGTTTTACCTGAACCAAATTGATAACGAGCTTATTACCACTAACCGTGCATAAATCAAGAGTCGAATTAAACCCGTTTTTTTATTTTTGAAGTAACAGTTGCTATGGAGATTTTTAAAGGAAATGCTAAATAACACTTCCTAGGAAAGGAAAATAACCGTGGGGCCATGCTCAGCAGTCATACGTGCAACTACTATTTATACTTTGGTACCTCATTCGGGAGGAACTCGTGGCTAAACAATAAAAACCGCAGGGCGATCTTTAGGGTAAGGGCTTGGGGTAAGCTGTGCTTGCCAAGGTTGGTCCGTGGATGGGTGACCATAATTACATACCGAGTTTCCTCCGTGCCTCGGAAAGCACGTTAAGCCGTTGGTCTCGGCTGTCATTAGTAGATCTTTGACAGTCGTTACGAGTAGTCAGAAGCCAAGAAGTCTGACATCCACTTACCATCAAGGGGTATCGTAGGTATTACCCACTGGGTTGTGGAGGTCAGATAGGCAGTCGTTGGATGTAAAATACTGGTACTGAGCTGCATCCGGTTAGACTGGAAGCCGACCCCAAGATAGTTTGGGAAAAAGGGTAGGCAGATGATGACTTCATTCAGTCAGTGAATCAGGGTACGATAGAAGATACAATCACGCATAGATAAAATTCAGTAGATAAAAATATAAACGCGTTGAATTGAGAACCTCCTCCTGTTTTCGTCGGTTAACAAGGTATAGTACTTTAACTAATCTCAGTACACTATCCCTACCTAACTTAAAATTAAGTTGTTTGTCTCTGGTCTAGACCCCCTGGGTAAACTGCCGGATTAGTATCCTCACTACCGTTTTAATACCAGTTAGCTTAATATTTCATATATTCACCGAGGTCAGACGTCCGATAAACTTCTCAACTTTGGACAGGTCAAAGACTAGACGTCTAGGTAACTAGATTATGGACCAAAGACTAATATTTAATTTCTTATGAAATTCCCCTGCCTGAATTAACCATCAACAATTCCTTCTGTTTCACTAATAGACCCAGGTAGACGTACTTGTAAAGGTAGTTTTTAAAGTTACTTTTACTACTAGCTGAAGACCCGCGCTACTTCGTCTGCGTCTATGCAACATTTTTCATTGGTGCTTCCCTGCTCTTGCTTGTAGCGTGATGTTATATATAATTTTTCAATTCGGAACAGCAGTTCCCGAGATTAGCGCATTCAACCAAACAAACAAACAAGAGACTTATATATATATACATATTTATAGAGACTTTAAAACACTCTCTCTGTGTTTGTTTCCGTGTTTCAACACATCAAAATCTCACAGTGGTCGGCTGGGAAACACAATCAAAAGATTGACGAATGTAAGTGTTATCTTAACCAATATACACAACGAGAATAGTTATTTTTCCCATTTAATAATATTTATTATTTCTTCTAAATGAATAGCAGATATTTAATCAGCTATCTCCTACACTATTCAAATGATTTACCTTCCAAAAGGTCAGGGCAGCCATTTAATATCTTTAAAATTATTCAAAAGAACTAAACATCTGCAAAAGGTCAGGGACTTTGGTCAAACAGCCTTTTGTAGTCTCTCTAGCCAGTCTACCCCAAATTGAAAAGAGGTCAACTCACTGACACAACAGTCTTATCTACCCACGCTTTATTTACATAATAAAGAGGCGAAAAGACTCGCCGGCTTCATCGCTAATCTGGTTACTGAATAGCTGACAACACTAGAAAAATGCTCTTAAAAAAACATCAAGGCGAAACCAGAATGTTCAATTGAACCAAAAATTTGAAGATACGTGTCATCTATCATCCCATTACTGACCCGCGCAGTGGACTAACACTCGTTTTTTCTAAGTAAGTAAAATCCTACGTCCTAGTAGTAAGAACAATATGTCTTGTGATAAAAAAACATGTACTTTCTATCAACTGTTTCTACAGAAACCCGAAAATACTTTTTTTATTCTTTTAAGCAAAATATAAGCCAAGTAAATCCCTTATAATAAAAAAAGTCTAACACTGTAAAATCAAAATCAAAATATTTTATTTCACATAGGCCTACATGGGCACTTTTAAAACGTCGACAAAAGTTTCACGGTTCGGGTTGGTCGTTTCCTATCGAGAAGAACCGGCAAGAAACTCCTTGGTTACTCTTTTAAAATCATTTGGTTTTACAATATTTGTATGTTAAAGATACACCAAAAAGAGATTTCCACGACACAGTTCATTTATTTTCCCTCAATTTAAACCCCAGAGGAAAACGACCCAATCTTGCTAATTCAAAAATGAATCAAATAAACATCTACTTACAGATATTTTTTCAACATCCCAAGAACGTATAATCTACAAGTAAAAACTCTTCAGTAAGTGCCTGACAGTGGGATTTCAAGATGAGATTAATTCCGGGGGAGGTAAATCGTCAGAATTCATTAGCTGGCTCTCAGTCCCGGATCTGTAGTCAGGTGACGGATCTTCAGCTATCTTGGCAGCGTCGTCGTTAATTTGCTGGGAGATCCGTCAACCTTGGCCTCGTTGGATCGAAGATTTAGCTGGCTCAAGGACTTCTGAAACGGTCGTGTCGAGAGCTCAAGTGAAGGTTTAGGTAAATCGTTTCTTGTGAAGATTTACTTGTTTGCTGTAGTTTACGTAAAATTATTGTACATCTTTGTTGACTTGATCAACATACAACTTTAAAAATGTGATCCGGTCGGACTGGATATGGAACGCTTATAAAAAGCCGGAGTTGATTGTAGACTGACATTTTGGAACTTACATACGCTCAATAAACCAGGATTATGCCGTTGTATGTCGTAATTCGACATACATCGGCATAATCTATTGTGGTGTATTATTGTAATATCCATAATCCATACTAATATTATAAATGCGAAAGTCACTCTGTTTGTTCGTTTGTTTGTATGTTTGTTTGTTACCTTTTCACGACTAAACGGCTTATCGGATTTTAATGAAATTTGGCAAGAAGATAGATTTTAATCTGGAGAAGGACACAGGCTATATATCATCACGCTACGACTAATAGGAGCGGAGCAGCAATGAAAAATGTTGCGAAAACTAGGAAAATGTGACGCAGACGAAGTTGCGCGGGACAGCTAGTAGAATATAATATAAATACTTTAACCTAATTACAAAGCATAAATTAATACTTTAATTACACTGCATACACCTCTATCCACCCCAACAGAGGATACAGTGGATGGTATATCATATACCCTAAAACCAGCGAAGAACAAGAATAGAAATCCGTGAAGCGACTTTTGAATAATAAAAGCAAGTCATCAATAATGCCAGTCATCATAAAAGCTCGTACTTCGAGCAAAAGGATCTACTTATCGGTCTCTGGAAGAAGTAGGCGTCAATTTATATTCATCACGTCGGATTTTGCAGCACTTTTATTTATAGATCTGAAAACTCATGGTGATCAATATAAAGTTCATAGGGTGTTCATGTAACTGTTCAAATGTAATTGCAATGACCAATTTACATAATTGTGGTGGCCGAATTATTTTATAGACGGCGTAGGTAAATTTAATCACATTAAAAGTAAAGTCGTAGTAAGAAAGTATTTCTTCTGTGCGAAGATTTAATTTGAGGGTAGCCCGCGAAATTCAAATATTTCTTAGGTTGTTAGGGTTCCGTTCTCCAGGGGTCAAACGGGACCCTATTACTGAGACTTCGCTGTCCGTCCGTCCGTCCGTCTCCAGGCTGTATCTCTTGAACCGTGATAGTTAGCCAGTTGAAATTTCTACAAATTATGTATTTCTGTTGCCGCTATAACAACAAATACAAAAAAACAGAATAAAATTAATATTTCAGGGGGCTCCCATACAAAAAAGTGCACACACTCACTACGCTTTCCAAGCTATAAAAATAAGTTTTCTTTTCCATGTTTTACATAATATACAGTAATGTATGTAATGTAATTGATCGCCATCGATTGTTTATGGTCGCAAGCACTACTACAGAGCAGGATGTCCCTGGTTTGACTCCCGCGTCGTGACAATAAGCCATTAACCGGCCATAAATCCAGGAGCTCGTGGCTAAATAATAACAGCCGCACGGGTTGATCTTTAAGGTTAAGCCGTGCTTGCCGAGGTTGGTCTGTGGATGGTGACCATAATTACATACCGAGTTTCCTCCGTGCGTCGGGACCCGGCTGTCATCTTTAGATCTTTGACAGTCGTTACGAGTAGTCAGAAGCCAAAAGTCTGACATACAGTCTTACCGAGGGATATCGTTTTACCCAGTTACTGGTTTGTGGAGTTCAGATAGGCAGTCGCTTCATGTAAAATACTGGTACTCAGCTGCATCCGGTGAGACTAGAGGCAGAGCCCAAGATAGTTTGGGAAAAGGCTAGGCAGATGATTAATAACAATAAGCCCTGTAACCTCGTCCCCTATTACATAAGACTTAACCATAACTGGCGAAATGTAGGTGCACCCCTTCGGTTATTATTATGTAAGGTCGGTACAAAGGAGAGTTACAACAAAGACGCGCCAAACAACGACGTAGATACTATTTCATTCTCTCTGTACATTATTCAAATGATCGCTCAGATGATAAAGCAAAAATATAGACTAAGAGATAACGTTAACATTACTTTTATAGACACAGACTTCAAAGGCAACCTTGGGGTGGTTAGGTTACTTACAATAAAGCAGGTGTATGATCGACTGACTTAAATTTTCCGTTTTAATGAAACTCTCTTCTGTCTGGTACCTTTTTAACGGATTGGGATCGTTTTTTTCTTCTTTTATTATTAAATAGGCTTGCGTTTGCCGCCACTCCCCTGGTTTAAAGTGATGATGCAGCCAAGGGTGGAGCACGCTTGCCTAGATGAAACAGATTCACTCGAACTTTGAACCTAGAGTACTAGATCCAGATTATAATGATCAGGGAACACAGAAGCCGGCAGTGAATTCCACAGACTGGCGGTTCGCACAATTAATGTAGGAGCAAAGCGGTTGGTTTGGGTCCGTGGAACTTCAACCACGTAACGGCGACGCTTCGCCGTATCTGTGCTCGTTCGAAATATGAAAATGTCTCACATCTGTAAATATGAATCTGGCACACGCGTGTCCTGGGTAAGGTTAGGATACTTTTTATCCCGATAGTAGGTTCCCGTGGGATAATTTCAGACTTCCACAAAAAACATACAAGGTGTAAACAGACTTTTCACAAAGCCGTTAAACCAAGAATTCTGTACATCAAACTAATTAACCCTACGTAAAAATTATTGCCGGGAAACGACTTTTTTTTTTGGGGTGGAAATTCAAACTCAATGTTACGTACTCAAAACATTGTGCTGATGGATGCATTGAGACATGGAGGTGTTTAAAGTACAGTTAAAAAATTAAAAACTAGTATTTAAAAAAAAAAAAAAAAAGAAAAGTTGGAACTTTTACGTCCAATATCTCAGTAACTATAAGGTTCCCAGGTAGGTTGCAGAACAAAAAAAATATCGCAATGAGGGGGAGAAAAAGTACCTTTCGGCTTCGTTAAGTGTCTATTTACACTCTTTAACTTAAAATATTTATAATTCCACTAGCTGTTACCGTCTTGATCGTTTGCATAAAATTATCAACCACCGTAAAAACTGGTTCAAGAGGGCTCGAGGATCAAAGGATACCATCAAAGTGCACCTCTAGATAAGTATCATCTTTTCTTTTAGTCTATCATCAGACACTTACAAAATTGATCAAAAATATTTTTTAAGTGATACTTTTATTACATCGTTTCAAACTTTTTCGTCTGTGTGTTGCATGTCGCGTGACGCTCGGCCGCGGAGTAGGAGTACCCTTAGTGGAATATTATTCCAAAATTTTTTAGTTAAATGTCTATAGTGTGAAAAAAAGTTTCACTTTTACCGTGGTTCCATAAAACCACACAATTTTTTTTTTATCAATTTCATCTAATAGATAACGTTAGTAATTAACACAAAGAATAACCCTGGTATCTACAGTCAAGTAAATGCAAGCATTTTTATGCATTATACAAGAATTTGAACGAAGTAGAACCGTTTGACAGTTCTGACTTCAAGTTTTAACTTAACTACAAAATAAAAATCGTATCTTAAGTTAATACTCAAGTAATCACTTTGAATTGTTTAAAGATAATGGTGTGAGTATTGTTGATGTGTCAAAATTAAACGCATTGTCATTTTTATGAGCAATATAGTACAAATACCAAAATTTAAAATACGCGCAGTCAGCATCCATACAGCAAAACGACCTCAAAAACCCCCATATTTGATGTCCCTACACAAAGCTACAAGGAAAAATATCTACCAACCATAATACACATTGGGACACGGCCATTACACCACCAGGCACGTTCCTACCCACTACCCAGTGCTGATGTATGCATGAATGCGGCTACACTCTGTGATTTATGGAGTAATCTCCATGGCGACACCGCTCCGTATTTTCCACTTAGGGACTAGGGATCCTTGTAACTATTTCTGGATAATTTTTGAGAAATACATCCAGATAATTTAATTTTGAGTTGAAATGGAAGTTTACGGTTGAATATTGTAGTGTTAAAAGTGGGAGTCATTGTTTTATCAGCTCTGATACGACTAGTGGTGAAAAATCGTCTGTTTTTTTTTTCAATTTGTTTCAGAGGTGTCAAAAACACGATGATCCTGTTTAGCACGAAAAGCCGATGAGGAGGCATGAAAAATCATGTATTTGGGTTAAGAGCGTTTACAACTTACGACATTTCATACAAACTTTGAAGTCCTTATTTTCCGAAATGACTGAACCGATTTTAATTAAACTTTATACGCATAAGCAAGATACATAGGTCTAAAAAGGTACTAAAATCACATTTTCAAAAAAAATTGTAACTGCTAAATGAGACCGATAGGTAATCAATAGGGATGATGACTGGGTAAAGAAAACAAAATTCTATTTTGTCCGTCAATCAGGTAATACAAAAATATTAGATACGTATTTTTTGTTTTATCAAGTTAACAAAGAAATACTTAGTTAAAACGCATTAAAGTTGAAGAGTGGGGGCTCACTACGTCACAACTAGGTATAAAATGTACTGAGCCGTGACGTCATGCGCCATTTCAACTCAAAATATCTCCGTAATTTTACGATTACGTGAAAAAATACGTGTCAAATACTTTTTAATAATCTACCCGATAGACAAATAAAAAAAAATGAGTCACCATCCCTATTTACCATTAGAAACAGAAATTTCCAAGTATCTTTTTTTTTTAAACATTTTTCAAAAATATTTTTTTGTAACTTTTTAGACCTATGTATATTGCTTATGCGAATTAAATTTCATTAAAATCGGTACAGTCATTTCGGAAAACAAGGACTTGAAAGTTTGTATGAAATGCCGTAAGACGTAAACGCTCGCTTTTGTCTCAGTTTTTAGCAGCACAAATCTTGACTCAGACTTGTAATCCCTTATACCAGGGTACGATGCATTGCTCAAGGCAGGTCTGTATAAACCATGATAATCGGCTATCCATGTTCATCCCACGTATGTACATCTCACTACACTTAACGCAATTACTCCGACGCGATCCGTTATTAATATTATCACGAACATCAATTTGTGACGTCAATTGACAATAAGGCTTCGGTATAAATGGGACTGACACGTGTATCACAAAGCTTTGTCAAGCCAAGGATATTATGTGGGCACATTCACTTAGCACAATTGAAAAAATATATTGACTGTAAACATTTTACCCGCCAAAGTATTTCCGACTCTATTCTAAAATTCAGTGGGTATGAAGTTGTGTTGTTGAGTTTGAGGAAAACGCGCAATTGTAGTAAGCGGCTTATTCTGAAATAGAATGAATCGTTGACGTTAAGGGTTGTTATTTTAAGTGTTTTAGAGCCTTTAATGAGTAACGCAACAATAGGGAGCTACAATGACAAAAATAGTAATTTACATTGTCTGATTTGAAAGATTATAAGTGTAGAAAGGAGATGACTCATGAGACGCCGGCTAATAGAGGATTTATTTCGTTCCAATCCCAAAAACTAATACCAGGCACTGGTATTTGTTTCAACAAATTTTTATTCTCAATTCCGAACTGATACCACTCTTTAAATAATTAAATTTAATGTGCGAACGAATACCAACAATTTGAATTTGGAACAGTCAACTCCGAAAAACCTAATCAAATTAAATTGTGTTTTCAAATATTACTACTCTAATATTAATTTTCTAACTGTTTTTGTACGGTACAGTCACCGGATTGCATTGAATTGGAAACTGATCCCGAGATCCGTGGAGACAAACCCCAGTCAGTTACCAAAGTTACAACTAATTTTTTTCTTGTTGTTGTAATTTTTTGTCTTTCTCTCTCTCACTCTCTCTCTCTGGCACGGCTAAGGTTTAGTTACTGGGTTGTGAAGGTCAGATAGGCAGTCGCTTCATGTAAAATACTGGTACTGAGCTGCATCCGGTTAGACTGGAAGCCGACCCCAACATGATTTGGGAAAAGGCTAGGCAGATGATGATAATTTTTATATTTATATTTGGTTTGCAATATTGCGTTTTGGAATATAGGATTCCATATTATATTATATATATTTCATAATGTTATGACTGATAATTTGTGTATGCCTATCTCTTTCTTTCTTTGTCAAAGAGCATTTTTCCACCACACTTTAAATGAGCCTCTACGAAGTTTTGGTTCCTGAAAAACTAAAAAGCAATAATAATTATTAAATATCTAAGTTTTGTATATTTCTTTAACACAAATAAAGAAGGTATAAACCTGGTATTGGGTAACCCCTCGAAGCCTGCCATTTACGACTCAGCCAGAATCTTTAATAACCGTGACAATACCGTCATTTCCTGCAATATTTCACCGTTGACTCTGCAGTATTTTAGTGTCAGATCCGTCAAGTATTACGGGTTTAAAGTAAGTGAATGCACTTAAGTGCTTGTCTCTTGTAGTCCTGCTGTACCGAGTGCACTTAATTCCAGTCCGTGAGCACGAAAGTACTCGTAAAACACAATTCCTTTGCACTGACGAATAGGTGTTGATAGACAAGGATAAATCAGAGCAGAGCTGTTTAGTGATTTAAATCCTTAATACCTATCAAGACCAAAAGCATCACAATTAGCACATTTGTAGGTACTGCAGAGAGATGAGAGGCGTCATTGATTCAATATACTGTCCGGAATTTTGTTGAACTGAACCTATTTTGCGCAGCCGTGAGACAATATATGTATATTTCGTTTTTTAGATAAAGTTTATTTTTTATTTTATTTTATTATGTTTATTGTGAACTTGTGGCCAAATAAACATATTTTCACCCCCCCATCTCGGAAAGAGTATTTTTGCTCTTCGATATCTGAGTGCAAAAGCCGTTTTTATCCCCTAGAGGATAAAGTAAATTGAATTTAGAATATCGTGTGCACTAAGTTTGTGAATTCAAAACATCATTAAACCTATTTACTTCTACCTCCATGGTGCCGAATTCATCATACAACCTTTTTTAATTTGTTAAATACTCAGACTCGTAACCTTCTTGGTGTCCATTTTTATAGTTTGATTGCGCGCGCCATTTTCTTCTCACGTCACATTGTTAAAGCAACTTTGCACTCTTGTATAACAAATAACTATTAACCATTCATTTGTCTTGAATGGAATACTGACAGACACGGCTATTGAAAGTAGCTTAAATGTGAAGATCGCAGTCAGTTTATTTGTGAAATTCGCCTATTGTAGATCTCCAATTATTAAGTACCACAAAAGTATGGTTGTGTGCCTACCATACACATCCATAGATCTCTTCACACATTAAAATCTAAGATCCATTTTTATTCTGTTAGTAACTTTTAAATTAAAAATATATCTCCCTCGGCACAAATTTTCTTTCAAAGAAGATTCGTAAATAACAAAGTATATAACGTGTATTCTAAGAGAAGCAAAGATTAAAAACATTGAATAGGCTTCTTCAACACAAAGCTCTTTGCTCCATTTATACGATTTGACGAAAAATTTAAGGAGCACTCTACAGATTTCCGCATTCGTACGTACGGTATGTTTGTACACTCGAGTGTGGCTATAAAACGGTGCGCCAGCAGAAATAGCCGAAAAAGCCAAAATATAATAGCAGAAAATATCAAGGGTCAAATCTGAATGTGAGGATAACAAAGGGGGAAAATATCGTATTACCGGCCAAGGGTAAAACCGATATTTCATACAAAATAAATATGTCCGGCTTATGACCGAATTTATGGACAAATGAATAAATCATGCCGGATCGTTGGCGGTAAAACACGGCAGAAAGACATTTGTGGTCCAATTCTTTTTGTATGGAATTATAATGGTAATGTGTGCCGTGTGTTGCTATGTCCTTGTTGGTAGGTGCTTTGTGATCGGCACGAATCTAAGGGCGAATTTCACCAATGAATTTAAACGATCAGCACAACTAAATCGCGTCACGACATCAAGTGCCAATATACCACAACAGTGCTGATATAGCTCTTGAACGGCGAGGTTAAGATATGACGGTCGTGTTGTATCAATGGTGAAATTCGGCCTAAGACAGTAATTACTTAATCAGTACAGACTATTAGGTAATACATGTTTCATCATCAGCCTATATTGTTCCCACAGCTGGAACACAGGCCTCCTCACTATGAGAGGGAATGGGCTGTAATCCACCACGCGGGCCCAGTGCGGGTTGCTAGATGTCACATGTCTTCGAATTTTTAGTTCTAGGACATGCCGGTTTCCTCACGATGTTTTCCTTCACCGTTTTTGAGAGCAGCGGTGATGAATAAATAATACATTTTTAATTGCGAAAAAATCTTTTGCTCAGATTTGCGACCAACCTACAAATAAAATCTAAGAAGTGAGTAACAATTGAGGGAAATTGTGTTCACCAGTCATTCATAGAATTTTATATTGAAAATTCATTTGATCAAACTGTGAATACCTTCCATTATATACCTATTGCAATATAGCGGCAATCCGAACTAATTTGATTGGTTATTTAGTTATTTGCAATATCGTCCGATATTCGTTCATCGAGTCCAATCAAAGGCAAATGAATGGTTGCAAAAAATAACTAGCAAACAGTGCGAGTTTCCGCCATTTTGGTTGATTTGATTGGAAACGTATTTTATTGAGTAAAGCGAGGATTTTTCTGTTAATTGTTTGTTGACCATTTCATCGAAAAATCGACGTAATTAAGCATATAACGTGCGTATTGTACGTTATATGCGTAGAGATCTGGAATTTAATATCTTTGTATAGTATTGGTATTTTTTTAATGGAATAGTCATTGGCATTAGTGGCACCTTTTTAGGAGAGATCTTTATGTCTACGATGTATACAGAGAAAAAAAAACCAGAAGTAAACCCTACACGACACAATTATATTAAATCCCTTTGAGCAATGTAATAGAAGAGTTACCAAAAAGAGTGTGTAGGTACTAGAACGTACGTAGATTTATTTGAAACCTACATCAAAATCAAACTAGACACGTACCTAATGAAATAAATATGTAAATAACAACCTTTATGCCTAGAAAGGGTTATATACCTCTTCTGAAAAATAAAGCGCCTTACACACCCGATTTTTCTCTTTCACGTAACGATGAAAACTAAAATGGCGGCGGCACAATAAATCTGGTGCGTGCCTGGGCCATTTTTTACCAAACTGTGCGAATACAGTCCGCCCCAGTTCTACTTCACAGCCATCAGGGTTTAATGACCTGTTATCTACGTGGGTGTTTTTCTGCGATAGTGTTGGGTGTTGGGCCAAATATGGGAAAGCTTTAGTTACTTACCGTCGTTCTTTAGGACTTCCCCACTTAATATCTTTGGTGGGACATGATTTATTTGCCTCTGCAGTTCATTATCACCTAATCTTTTTCATAGCCTATTACATTACTTATATGGAACATAACTGGTGAACTCACCTACAGTTCGCCAGAGAGTGGTCATATAGGGTAAACTTAGTCACAACCTTCGAGGATAACAGTCGTGATATTATGTTATGTTATCCTCCTAATAAAATATCATGACTATTCAAATCCCAGAGAAAACTAAAAGTCAAGCAAGAAATATTATAAAGCAGTGAATCATCAGCAATTTTTTATTATAAACACCAAATGCCCGCTCGGGTTAAAGATTTAATCGCTCCAACCGCCAGCGCTAAATAAATTATCCTTCATAACGGAAACTTCGTCAAAAAGATTTGCATCATCCCGACTTCAAAAGCGAATTTAAATAATCCTTTATCTAATGTCCAAACATCCGACATTGGTCCATATCTGGCACAGAGACCACAAAGATAAACAAATTCTGAACCGTCAACAGTTCTTTGTAAATAAATCCTCTTTTGACAGAGGTGAGTGACCTCGGCTTGCTTCGAAGCCAGAATTGGGGGTAGTAGCCTAACCTAAATTGGAAAACTTTGCTCTAGTAAACGTTCTCTCGCGAGAAATCATAGAGATGCTCCGAAAAGTTTTAATGGATTCGCAATATACAACTAAATAAAGATCGTATAGTATGGAGTATTTGTGGACATTGCTTTTAAATATATTATGGTGGGAAGAGGAAAAAAAGACAGATAAGTAGTACCTTAGGGTTTCCCATTTTTTTGTAATGTTGTACATAGAAATAAGTTGCTGAGGGAGTCGTCTTAGCGACCGGTTGCTTACCGACCAACACAATAAGCTTTTGAAAAGAACCGAGTTTCTTGGTAACCATCAGTAAGCTTTGTGCCTATTTTGGTTCCGTAGAATTGTGTAAGTACAAAGAATACCTGGGCCTATTTTAATAAAATGAATCTCTACGATTTCTTATTTAATAGTTTCCACAACCAATGTCGGTTCCTATTGAAGTCTTTAATTTTATTTTTCTTAGTTTCGTTATTATTCATACATATGTTTAAATGATTAAAAAACAACAGGAATTAAAATTCAATAATGACTAAAATGGGCATTATTAACATCATTACATTCAAAAAAACGTCTAATAAAATCCGTTAACCTCTTCACAAATTACAATAATATCTGCTTGCCAGTTTAACTCCGTGAACTTAAAATAACGAGCTTCGAGTTTCATCCTCATTGGAAAATGAAAGATAATACCTTTTCTTTCAGTTTTCAATTTAATTTAATCCCCTCAGTGATTAGTATAACTTCTGGCAATAATCGTTATTCTTATTCAAAGCCGGAGGAGCCCCACATTATTATCCACTTTATTGAGTTGAAACATTTTGTTTGATACAATTAAACGTACCAAGAATAAGAGAAATTATAAGTGATTTAATTTCGTTTCGTTTTATAAACTTATTGATTGACAATAATGCATGATAAGAAAGAGAAACAAAGAAAAAGTGTTTACTTGGCTCGCATAGGACAACACAATAAAACAAAATTAAAGAAAACAACCGATTCTAAAAGGCCTCATCTCATCATGGTGCAGTTGTAAGTAAAAAAAGGGTTGCACTCCGGGAGTACCGGCAGAAGTGAAAACTTGAATATTAACGTTGTGCATTTTTGATATTTTGGAATGGGAATAATTTTGCACGAATTTCTTTAATTACCAGTATAAAAGTACTATCATCAGTACAAAAGTATTATCATATTATGTGGTAAAATATAATATTCATTTATTGCGCTATCGTACACAAACATGCCAATTTATATGACATTAAACGTTTAATACTTCAGAACTATTACAATCCGTCTTACGAATTTTACCTATTTGGAGAAACCGAAGGTTTTTTTTGTGCATAAGATAAGTTTGTAGTTTTGGAAACCCAAACTCAATGACAGATGTCATAAAATTCAAATTCGTTCGTAACCTAATGTCAATCCGTCTTACGAATTTTCCAGTTTTGGAAACCCAAACTCAATGACAGATGTCATAAAGTTCAAATTCCTTCGTAACTTAATCAATCTGACAGTCACGTGTCCTGACGCGAGTTTAACATTTTTTACTCATCACAAAAGTGCACAAAGCCGCTAAGGAAGTTTTCACTTAAAATCTGATCAAGTAAGATTTGGTAATCTTAGCATAGAAGATATTTAATTAGACAACATCTGAATTTTTAACTCTCACATTTTGACACAACTCAAGACCTTAATTTTCATAGACGTGTTACGGACCCACGTTTCCACTAAGCGGAAAAATCCTCCCGCTCTTACAGAGGACCGTATCCGTATTACCTTGGAGTATAAAATCAAAAGCATAGACAGAATAGATAACGACATAGCATGTCACGTAGGTATTTTATGCTAAATCAGGAATAAATGAACGCAAAGACTAACTTCCAAGTATTTAAGCGAGAAATACGAAGGACTGGAACAAACTCCCGTCATACCCTTTCATAATATTTACCGTCTATCATTATACCAGAATTTCACACGTTGGAAACAGCATGCCCGGCAGGTGTGGAGCCGACGATAGCATTAGCGTCGGTCAGTCTGCGCTCATCGCTCCCACCGCTCACCGCTCTCAACACTTTCCGTATTCCACGCAGTGCCGTGGCTCTTATTAGAGGAGGAATGTTGTGCATTCCAAATGTTTCAGGAAAATACTTCAGCATTTTAAATAGCTCGTGGTTTTGAAAAGGATACTTCGTTGGTGAAAAGATTTTTGATTACAAACTGATTTTTTAGGGTGAATGCGTCATGAAAAGTGATATTTGATGAAGGTACTCGATCGCTGTTTGATAAAGGGTGTAGTCTATCGCCCATTTATGGGAAATATATAGGTATTCGAAAATTAACGATAGACTACGCGTCCTCGCACACTATCAGGATAAATCTTTTTTGTGGCGGAACCTAACTACGCCGTGGCTTGACCGCTTTTAGGTACCCAACGAAATTATTATAAGGTTTTGGCGTTCAAATACTTTCCACATATTATTGTCACACTGCGAAAACCAGTAGTATGATACTTACTATACTTTAATGCACATCTTTGTAGCACGGATTTCATTCCTGTACTTCCTTGCAATATTCATAAAAGTAACTATATTCACGACTAATGTAAGGCAATTGCATACGTTGACAACACAGACGTGTCCACAGCACATGTAGATTCGCATTGAACAGCCGTAATCAAGCATTACAACCCATGTACAGTAGGTAAGCACACAGCTGTGAACCTAAACAACATAATTTAAACATCACATCGGCATTAAATTAACGGTTCCCGAACCAGATGCTAAGCTGAGGCTTTGCGGGGTCCTAACGTACCCGCACAAGGCCATTTGTACCCCAATAATCCCCCTTTGGCCCATTAGGCCTTCAATTGTCTTAATATACATCAGTTCAATGAACTAAGAGGTCGATCCTATCTGCTTTATTGGATCGCCAATGAATATTCGGAATAAGGTTTTAAATCTTAGCCATTGAGGTTTTGAATGTTATCTTTTGATGGATTTTTGTGTTTTAAATGGGTAGTATTTAAACGATCGTCTATAAATTCAAAATCAGGCTGTCAAAAATACTAATTATGGCGTACTGAAATACCAAGTGAGCGAAAGACTGAAAACGACGACTTAAAAATACGAATTTGAGGCATAAGTTATTCAGAACGATCAGCATAATAGTTCTTAAGCGAACAAATTTCTATTTGAGTAAAAATTTTGCACATCACATTATATTCAACATCTGGCATATATTTTATTCCAAGAGTGTTGCGCTATAACCTAATCGAGGCGTTTCAAATATCATGTTAAGCAATGAGCCAAAGACTCACAATAAAACCTAAAACTAACTTATAAAATAAGAAATCCGATTGATGTATACAGTCGACAGCACATTAAGCTTCACAATACGGTGCGAAAACCGTCGCTGTCACGTCACACGGCGTAGTCGTAGCCCCGCTGCGCGGGATCCTATTTCTGTCTGCAGGGCTAGTTCGCTCCCTTCGCTCGATTTAGTTTTTGATTCGGCCACTTGGAATTTTAGTTGCTAGCTTAGATTAACTGTTTCCCACTGCTAGTAGCTTATTTTAGGAATTTTAATCATTCATAATTTATCGCTAGTTTAGTTATTTTTTCGCAAACATAATTTATAGCCGCTCGGTTTAGTATTAAAGTATCTCATTAACAGTCGTCCATATATTATTTATACGCTCGGTTTAATTTCCGTTTTAAATTAGTTTAGTTTTTATTTTTCTCACTTTGAGTAGTGGAGCAAATGTTGCTGTTTCGTGGCCTATATTGACAGTTGCAAAAAGCCAGCAAAGACAGATAACTAGGTCGCTGATAATCTTAACATAACAAGCCTCTATATACACGGTGTAAATCACCTAATCACGAAGCCGTCAACCAAGCACTGTACATGAAACTAAGTAACTTAACGCAAAAATTATTGCTGGGAAACGACTTTTTTTTGGGGGGTGTAAAATCATGTTTTGTGGTAGAACTAAATGTAACGCACTCAAAACATTGTGCCGATTGACGGATTGAATAGTAGGGGGGTCGTGGAGGTGTTTAAAGTAAAATTCTTACATTAAAAACTTGTATTTAAAAAAGTACTTGTCAAAAAGTTGGAACTTTGACCCCTAATATCTCCGTAACTAGAAGGTTCCCAGGTATGCTGTCGAACAAAAAAATGATCGCAATGACAGGGAGAACCAGTGCCCTTCGGCTTCGTTAAGAGGTGTTTTACACCCTTTGTACATCCATTTTCGACACAAAAGTGAAAAAATTGAATTATGTGTTACAACAAGTAGGTAAATTCGGTTCATACCTTCTTATTCCTAAATGAGAACTAAGCCTACGTACCCAGATATTATTGAACTAATTTAAAAATACTTTCACAATAAATAAAAACACAATGAAGAATTCGTTTGGTATCCTTAAAAGCTCCCGTTGTTTTCTTTTTTATAAGTCTTATTAGAGCTTATTTTTAAACATAAAAATGGTGAAACGAGTAATCAAAGGATGAAATGAAATGCCTATTTTTAGAAAAGGTATAGAAAGCGGATACACAATATGGCTGCTGTTTTCGTAGAAAACAACAAAGCCGAAAAGTTTTTCAACATTTTGGACAGCAAAATAGGCACGTGTATTGTCAATTAGCTTCTGCCCGCGAGATAAAGTTGGCTAGGACAGATATATAGAATTACGGTAATCTGAGAAGCTGGTTGATTTGGAAACTTACAAAACACAGCTTGAAAAAAGAAAATACAGTTTTGGAATACACTATGTTCGAAGTCAACCCTCAAAACTATACAAAAATAAAACGTATGTACATTCGTAAAAAAACATACAATTACTTTTCATCCAACTTCATATGAAAAACTACCCTTTCATATCGTACTGGAAAAAAATGAACAAAATTTTACACTCAATAAATCAAAAAAGTTAAAACTGTGTGAACGACGAGTAACGATTCAAAAGCTCTTTATCAAACTAAAAATTCACATTTCCTGTAACTTCAATCTCAAAGCTTTTACATGCAAATTGCATCGTGTGGCGATTTTACATAAATTACGTCTATGTACATGTAGGGGCAGACAGGGCTGGACAGTTTTTGAATTACTAGTAATTGTAATACATATCGTCATTTTACTGCCGTTTGCTAAAGAATCGGAAGACGTCAAGCAACGGCTCTTTCTAATTGAAAGTGAACACTAAATAGAAATTGGTATTGTTCTATTACCTAGGTACAATAGGGGTGCGGACTGGGTAAAGAAAACGACATTCTATTTTGTCCGTCAGACAGGTAATACAAAAATATAAGACACGTAGGTAGTATTTTTTGTTTTATCAAAATATCAAAAAATTACTTAGTTAAAACTCATTAAAGTTGGAGAGTGGGGGCTCACTACGTCACAAGTAGGTATAAAACTTACCTAAATGTGACGTCATGCGCCATTTCAACTCAATATATCTCCGTAATTTTATGACCACGTGAAAAATGAAAAAATAAGTGTCCAATACTTTTCAATAAACTACCCGACGGACAAAGAAAAAGAAATGTGATCATCCCCTATCAAGCAGATTTTTCACTCTCTTTCTTCTTCTACTTGTAAATGCTATTTTAAATACCTGATACGTGGATGTTCCTTGTGGTTGGATACCTTGTCGTTGTGTTTAGTATTTCAAATACTAAGTACAAAGTAGGCTTTAAAATACATTATCACCTAATAAATAGTACAGTTATAGTTTTTGTCAAACGGTAAAAACCTGCAAAGATTCTGAGAGTAATCTCCTAAAAAAAATGTTAGTATATTGTATTAAATATTTTATATTTCAAATACATGACTAGAAAATATGTCGTTTGTATTTTAATTAAAACAAAGCTTGAATTTTGCCTAACCCTGGATACAGAATATATGCGGTGTGCGTGTCAGGCAACAATAGCCCTTATTATAACGATCGATATTGTATCGGCTCGCCGCTTTCAGCAAATATGACAGCTTGTTTAAATAGTCTGCTACATTAGCCATCATTGTCCGTCGGTTTACAGTAATGCGGTCGTTTTCATGTAAAATTGTGACCGTTGATGAATTTTTCGTTTGAATCGTTTGTCGTTGAATTTATATTTTATCAGCAAATAACGGTGACGGGTATTATGTCTCAAAAATCGATACCTACATTCCTGTACGGACGTTATTGAAAAGCTCATGTCAATCTTGTTGAAAGTCATTGTAAAAATAAAAAACTCTTTTAATGCGATTGCTTCTTTTCTAGGCCCTATATGTATACAAACTGTTGTTTTCCATCCGCGTGTTGTATTATTTTGGTAAAAGGGAATGAGTATAACAAAAAAAAGTTTCTTTGGGAAAGCTGTTTGTTATCATGAGTATAATCACGTGTTTAAGCATCGGTCACTAATTACAAGTCTATATAAGGTGTTGTTTTGCATCCTCGTCAAATTCAAGGAGGTAACTATGTAGTGATTCTCGTCCCGAATCAATAATAAAATATGGGTAGGTAATTTTTATTTTTGTTCTTATTTACGGAAATCGGTAAGTGTGAACCACCCGTGTTTTAAACGCGGACCGTCTGGGTCTCCCCCTATAACCTCGCTTACACACATACAAACAATCTCAAACGTTTATTCGATAATTTCTTATTCCCTAAACCACGTTAAGGGGGTTATTCTGAAATATTGACAAACTTAAACAACCAAAAAAATCAGCGTTTATTAATAATTAACTAAGTACCGTAAATGTAATTGATTATTTATGCCTTTTGTGACCACATCCTGAAATTTGATGAGAATGCAAAACAACACCTTGTATAGTTAGTTCACTTCATTTCCAAGTTGCCAAGTTATAAATAACTATAAAAATGCTCAACTTTCAAGTTCAGTACCTACGTATATCCCACGTAACTGATTTGGTTATGCCCAATCCGGCAAGAAAATTAACTAAAGATTTTTTCGAAAGTACGATTTGCATCTCAAATATTTTTCCTTCAGTAGTTTCTACAAATATAATTTAGTTTATGATAACACTTGCCTCCATATAAATTCAGCAGTAGCACTATCTTGAAAGGTTACAAACCTAAGACAGCACTGGTAACCCAGTCAGCGTCCCACAGTGGAATAGAACGTAGAAATTCAAGTTATATTATAAGTATGCAGACATGTCTCCCAAACGTCCCTGTTTGTGCGATAAATATGCAAAATATGATGTAAAACATGTTTACCTTGTTCCGTTTCTTGATGTCCTTGTTATTGGAACACTCTTGCTTTGAGAACGTTAGGTACATACATAAATGAATAGAATATTTTCTCGGAAAAAAATATTGAGGTTATCACCTGCCTAGCTATTTCCCAACTTTATTAGGGTCTGCTTCCAGTCTTACCGGATGCAGCTGAATACCAGTATTTTACACGGAGCGACTGCATATCTGAGCTCCACAATCCTGTTAGTAGGTTAGTGGGTAATACGTTACCCCTTGGTCAGACTGGTTGTCAAACTTTCGAGCCACTGACTACCTGTAACGACTGTCTAAGATCTACAAATGTCAGCCGGGACCAACGGCTTAGTGATGATCTGGGTGACAATCATTACATACCGAGTTTCCTCAGACCGACCATGGTAAACGCGACTTAACCTTGAAGATCGACACGTACGGCTGTTATTATTTAACCACGAGCTAAAATTATTGAGATATAAAGAATTGAACCGGTTGTAAAACAGCTCCAATGAGATTGTCTACTTCTCTAGACTTAGAGCACCAAAGTGTGGAAGGAAACCATATCATAGGATATAGAGATGTGCCTGTGGACGGTGAGTAATGGGCTAGCTCACCGTCCGTCCGTCTCATGACGACAGGCCGTGTCGACGGCGCGTACGTGTTCCACGCGCGCCTCAAGGAGATGTCAGCAAACCGGAAGGCGTCCGAATGGGCCGATGCCTGCCAGGGCTGCGGGTTGTTCGAAAGAGATACCGCGGCCCTGGAACACAAAGGGCTAAGAAGGAACATGGGTGGGTTTTAGTCAGTCAAGTCTGACACTCCCTCCCGCTCCGTCCAGAGCGGGAGGGAGTGGGAAATGACTTCATTTGATGATTTCCCAACCGCAAAGGATATAGAGATGTCGTCCTATTAACGTTGCAATGGTGCAGCTACCTTAAAGTAAGTAACGGCAAGATCCAAATGGCTTTTTCTCTGTAAGTACATGAATAACCCACATGCCGTCGGCTATCGTTCATAATAAAAATACACACATCTATACAAAGTGATAGATAACCACAATACAAATATAAACCTACGTCTTCATGCGTGGGGGATAACACAATATTAAAGGTTATATATCACAATATACTGTACTTATCCTAATTCGAGGGTCTTTGGGTCTTCCCAGCCAGTTTGATGTGCGGGTGACGTTAATACATCGGATCCTTATGCTCCATTTACTGTCATCATTGAAGACACCTTATTTGAGAAGCAGGTTTACATCACACACCATAATGCATCTATAGACAGATAAAAGTGAGTGAGTATAAAAAAAAAATATGTTGCTTTGGGAAAGTTGTTTGTTATCATTAGTACAACCACGTGTTTAAGTATCGGTCACTAGTTACCAGTTACCCTATACAAGGTGTTGTTTTGCATCCTCGTCAAAATTCAGTAGCTTGACACAAAATACATAAAAAATCAATAAAAATTACGGTACCTAAGTTAATTATTAATAAACGCTGATTGTTTTGGTTGTTTAAGTTTGTGAGTATATCAGAATAACCCCCTTAACGTGGTTTAGGGAATAAGAAATTATCGCATAAAAGTTTGAGATTGTTTCTTTGTGTGAAAGCGCGGTTATAGGACGAGAATCAGACGGGCCACGTTTAAAACGGGTGTGTAATATATGCCATAATAACAGATAATATATTATCACTTGAAATAACGTTCACAGGATATAATTTTCATATGCTATAAAAACAAATAAACTAATTTCATGTGATCTAATATTTCATTCCATATAAACTTCTTTTGCTCTAATAACACTTAGTATAACGTTCAGTTTACCTAATTTTCATTTGTCCTAATTTTCATATTTACTTATTTTCTGCCGAAATTCTGTAGTGAAAAAGTAAATATAAGAAAACATCATACTGTTATAACCTCATCTAACCCAAATGATTCACCAACAATAGAATGGATCTGGCGCTAAAGGTCATGGTTCTAACCTAACCTAACCCACATGATTCACCAACTATATAGCGGCTCTAACGCAGGAATATATGAGGAATAATATACTAACTAAATATTATACTACCTGAATATTAGTTCAAATGTGCATTATAGAAAATGTTTATTAAACCATATAAAATTAGGTAAACTGAAATTATATCAATAATTCATTATATCATTTCATCGTTATACTAAAGAAAAATTATATTAAATGAAATTAGGTCATGTGATCGTTAGAACTTTTGTTATTATGTCAAATGGTACGCACCCGTTTAAAACACGGGTGGTTCACACTTACCGATATCCCAAAAAATAAAAATTACATACCCATTTTATTATTGATTCGGATCGAGAATCATTAGCATAGTTACCTCCTTGAATTTGACGAGGATGCAAAACAACAGCTTGTATAATGACTGTGTACTTTTCTGGTTAGAAGACTGAACACATTTTGAGAGTTTTTTATTAATGAATTTAAAAATGAATGAAAAATCTTTAAAGTTGTACTCGTACTCGCAACAGGCGTGCGTGTATGACTAGATGTATGAACGTGGACGAGGTAACAGGAGTATGTAAGGATCGTAGCAGATGGCTATCTGTGATATCTTACCCCCATGGAAAAAGGCGTGAATTTATGTATATGTATGTCTGTCCATCCGAAAACCAGCCGATACTAGTTGCCGAACTGGGCCTATTTGGCACAGCAGTCGTGAGACACATAAAATATGATTTTGTTTCTTCTGTGTTTAGGTTTAAGTTTTTTTTTAAGCTGTTTGTTCTTGTGGCTTGTGCTAAATAAACGTATTTTCTTTCTTTCTATCTTTCTTTCTTTCTTTATATGTCTTCAAAGTTGAGTGGTTAAGTTGCAAACGCTAGAAAGAAGTAAAGAAAAAAAATGTCGTTATATGAACAACATGTTACTTTATAGCATGTGTTATGATTTGATTATTAACCCGTCAGAAGGCGCGCCTCAGTTAGTTACACGGAGAGGCGCGCGCGAGCAAATTACTCACACTACTTTAAATGCTTATATTTCTACTTTTTATATGTATTTATTGGCTTATAATGGAATTATATAAATAAGACAAGGTTTAAAAAGTAAGAAAGTGAATATTTTAATTAAAACTACGAAACATAAATGCAACTTCAAAAGCAAATTTGTGCTTGACGTCGATCATCCATTTTACAAGATGTTCTGGGTAAAAACAAAAAATATTATTATTCAAATATTACTGCAGTGTTTACATAATAATTAACCAATATAATAAAAATAAATAAAATAATATATTCTAGAAAATACAATAATGCTTTTTTTATACACGGTGTAAATCACCTCATCACGAAGCCGTCAACCAAGCATTCTGTACATGAAACTAAGTAACTTTACGCAAAAATTATTGCTGGGAAACGACTTTTTTTTGGGGGGTGTAAAATCATTATTTGTGGTGGAACTCAATGTAACGCACTCAAAACATTGTGCTGATGGACGGATTGAATAGTACGGGGGTCGTGGAGGTGTTTAAAGTAAAAATCTTACATTAAAAACTTGTATTTAAAAAAATACTTGTCAAAAAGTTGGAACTTTGACCCCTCATATCTCCGTAACTAGAAGGTTCCCAGGTATGGTGTAAAACAAAAAAATGATCTCAATGACAGGGAGAACCACTGCCTTTCGGCTTCGTTAAGAGGTGTTTTACACCCTTTATGATGGGCGCGTGATGAGCAAATTGCCGCACGATGCTACGCGGCCTCCGGCCTCCACAAACACTTCGCTGCGCGGTCGCAACCGAACTGACCGGTATGAGAGTTGCGTCAGTAGGGAGGGGATGAATAGTTAGGAAGCTACCTAGGCACTTGAGACGTTAGGGCATCAGTATCACCAAAAGTTTTAGCTTTTAATTTTTGTGTGAGCAAATTACTCATAGCGCGCCTTCTCACGGGTTAATAGACTGTATACAAAAAAAAAAAAATTCACAATCAAAATTATACAAACCTACCGATTATTCATAAGATTTTAATCACATTATAACCAACATCACCTTCCAGTTCTAAGATCACAGTCTCGCAAGTAAATGCAACTTCCACATTTACACACATTGCAGGAATATTCAAAACGTTATCTGGTGTAGAAATTACATCACCGGCTTGGATTGAGCGCACCATCTGTATGCAAATGTAGTCTCATGGTGCCGGGGTCCCCACGAACAACATGAGATTATAAGGCATGCTATACACCAGTTCGGGTCGGTATTAATATGTTTTGACTGTGTAGATGTATGGAACAGACGGTTACTTTGAATCAGAATAGTGCTTGTTGGTGGGTCCAGAATAATGAACTAAAATGGATTCTATTCCTTACAAATTTACTCGGTAAAATCACCTAATAAATGTTTGTGTTACGATGTCCCTTACAGTGTGTATTTCTTTAGAAAAAAAGCTACTCGGCTGAGCTGGGTGGTGAATACCAACTGCAACATATTAATTCTGCAAAAGCACGAGCCGAATGCCTAAAAAAAAGTAAAGCATTACTTCGGGTCAGCTTTGTTATGTAACAAAAACTAGAGAATCAAATGTGCCGACCGACGATCCTAAACGTGTGTAGCACCCTACGAAGGTATATTCTAAACGAATATTCCAAACGATGTGTACTGATGAAAACTGATGTTAAAAATATGTAATAATGTCTTCGAGTCGACACGACAATTATTCAGCAAATACTGCAGAGTGCCGAATCAAGTGTGTGCCACGCCTAAGACCCCCCAATATATTGCAATGTCTCCGGGCTATATATCTGAGACCTAACGTAGCTGGAGCGAGGTCTATCAATGTCTGAAAGCTTAGGTACCGTTTTGTCAACTTGATCAAAATTAACAGTCTCGTCTCGGATTTCTTTGCGAACAGTTTTTGCAAATAAGAACAGGTTATTTTTTTCTTGGGGGACCTATTTCTGAATACTTAATTTTACTCCAGTGATGTCATACGTTTGTGAAGACACGGCTAAATTCAACTTAAACGCCCATTGTCGGTTGTTATTGATAGAGGCACGGTCGAGGTAAGTATATTATGACCGGTTTTTTCTTCTAAACTAGACAATGGATTTACACCATCATTATGTGAATTTATTTTGAAAGGTTTTAGTGGATCACAAACGACTACTATTCGATATTTTATTAGCCGTTATAACCCTGTGAAAAATGAGCGGGCTGCTCGTAAAGTGTAGTTACATCACATAGATATAACTACATGTTCATAATTACTTTCCAACACATACAAACCTACTCAAAGCAAACATTCCGTCGCTTTAATTAAATTTTAAATTACAAACTTAATCAAATATATTGGAAAATGAGTGTTTTCAATCAACGGGCACTTATAATAAATTACATTATTGATGGGACTCGGGCGCTCGCATTAATTTGATGAAACCCAAACGGAACCCGACAAATGACTTTACTTGTTAATTTCCTTAGAACGCGGACACTTTTCATAATTTATTTTTCGAATTTTCTGTCCTTTATGAAATGAACGTTTATTTTTTCAATTACGGAATCATATTTATGGTTTTGTGTGTTAAAACGACGATGCGGTTGGCCCAGCAGGGGATGGTTAGATGAGCTGGACTTAAAAATGGAAGGGAGGCCCTTTGCCCTGTAGAGAAGCAACAAAGACATGAAATAATAAAAGAATAATAAAATCGATTTAATCTCATATTATTATTTATTATATTAGACGAATTCGCGGCTAAAATTGAGCCGCAGTGGCCAAGGTAAGTCCGTGGATGGGAGACCATCCATTACCTACCGATATTTCTCGGTTCCTTGGAAAGTAAGCTAAGTCGTTGGTCCCGGCTGTTATTTGTAGATCTTTGACAGTCAGAAAATCTGACAAACAGTGCTACCAAAGGTTATCCATATTTACCAATAAAGGGTGTAAAACAACTCGTAACGAAGCAGAAAGGCACTGGTTCTCCCTGTTATTGCGATCATTTTTTTGTTCTACACCATACCTGGGAACCTTCTAGTTACGGAGATATTAGGGGTCAAAGTTCCAACTTTTTGACAAATATTTTTTTAAATACAAGTTTTTAATGTAAGATTTTTACTTTAAACACCTCCACGACCCCCATACTATTCAATCCGTCCATCAGCACAATGTTTTGAGTGCGTTACATTGAGTTCTACCACAAAACATGATTTTACACCCCCCAAAAAAAAGTCGTTTCCCAGCAATAATTTTTGCGTAAAGTTACTTAGTTTCATGTACAGAATGCTTGGTTGACGGCTTCGTGATGAGGTGATTTACACCGCGTATTAACGGGGTTGTGGAGGTCAGATAGACAGTCGCTCTATGTTAAATAGTACCTAGTGTTTGACCAGATATAGTTGAGAAAACGCTACGCAGATGATGTTATTATTTGAGTTTTACACAAGTTTCAAGTTTTAGTTTACAAGATACAAAGTTTATATCAAGTAAGGTCCACACAGAAATTCTGGACTAAACAAAGTTGAACGTATTAAAGTGAATTTTCAAGATTATTTATATCTAACAGAAGTTGAATAACCCCCACTGACAATAGAAATTACAATCAGTTGGTAAAAGTTAGGAATAATTTAATTTATCACGCTAAAACTTTGGTTGCTCAACAAAAAAGTTGCGAACGAGTTATCTAAATAGAATTTATAACAACACAAAGTTAATTATTTACTTGTCGAGACAGGTTTACGAGGAAAAAGTAAATCAAGGAAATTGGTTGGTTATTCTTATCAAATTACTTCGATCTAGCTAGATAATTTAAATTTATTATTAGACTAAACTTTCAGTGATTTTTTAACAGACTAGCTGTCCCGCGCAACTTCGTCTGCGTCACATTTTCCCCGTTTTCGGAAGATTTTTCATTGCTGCTCCGCTCCTATTGGTCGTAGCGTGATGATATATAGCATAGGGCCTTACTCAATAAATGGGCTATCTAACACTGAAAGATTTTTTCAAATCGGATCAGGAGTTCCTGAGATTAGGGCGTTCAAACTAACAAACAAACAAACTCTTCAGCTTTATAATATTAATATTAATAAGTAGTATAGATTTTTGTCTTCGTGTTATAGCTTGGTTATCATCTGGCTTACCTTTTCCCAATTGTGTTGAAGTCGGCTTCGAGTCTTACCGGATGCAGCTAAATACCATCATTTTAGCTTAGTGATGTGACAAATAAAGTCAATAATTATCTTAAAACATCATCATCATCATCAGCCTATAATGTTCCCGCTGCTGGGACACAGGCCTCCTCTCTATGAGAGGGAGTGGGCTGTAATCCACCACGCGGGCCCAGTGCTGGTAGGTAGATGTCACATGTCTTTGAATTTTTAGTTCTAGGACATGCATGCATTGTTTTCTCACGATGTTTTCCTTCACCGTTTTTAGAGCAGCGGTGATGAAATAAATTACACAAAGTAATGCGCCTGCCTGGGTTCGAACCCATGACTTACTCGTAAGTCGGGGCTGCCACCACTAGGCCACCGCTGTTCTCATAAAACTATACCTTGTAGCTCCACTACAAAGTTCTAAGAAATTAATAAAGTTACTAACAACGCTCAGAAATTAACATAAGCACATTGTCCACAACTCAACAAACCAGTGTTACCAAAAACAAATTCAGCCTCAATCCTCAATCACATATGTCAGTGTTAAAAATAAAATAAAAAATAACAAGCCCCTGGCAACCCAGCCACTCTTGTGTCAATGTAACAACGATAAAGATAACAAGGCTGCATAAATAGATGCTATCGCCCCTCGGGCCACAGAAAATAAATATTGCGAAAAAGTAGGTCACTAAAATGCTTTTGATCATAGCTGTATAGAGAACATACCTGGTCTGTTGGTGGTTGCTATTATCCTGAGGACCATTTCTCCACCTTTTTATGTGAAGGTACGAGAAGCTACTTTACCTTTAACATTTTTTTTTTGTATATTTTTTAGCAAGGTGCATCTATTGGGGCATTCTTTAAGGGAGCGAAGTACTCATAAATAATAAAAGCAACTATGAAAAATAAAATCATCGTTCTGTACAGTTTTCTGAGTTATGCGACTAAATTTATTTATTTATGTACACACAAAATACTCAACAGGACAATATATTTTTAGATTGAAGAGCACAAAGGTACAGCATAAATGTCGAAATGTCCTGTCGCAATTTCCTGATATTTTCCCATAACAGAAGTTTTATGTTTTCATGATAACTTCACCCTTTAATAATACCTCAACTTAACAATTTTCTTGTATAAAGTTTATTTTCACATTGCGACGATTGCCTGCGTAACTGGCGTAGCACCGACGCTACGCTGGCGCGTAGTGACGTAGCAGCGTAGCGACGTAGCAGCGTAGCAACGATAATTCGATGCATTCCTTTCTTAACGCATACCGCTAACGAATATTTAAAGTAAACGCAATAAAGGAACAAAATTAAATAGCACTTAAATACAAACCAATTCATATACCCGCTGCAAAGCGCGACACGAGCCATCAGCTCGAACGCTAAAGCACTTCCATTAAAGGTTAGGGAGCAAACAAATCGTTCTCCCCAGGCTAATTCGATATCGTACACTTAATTAATCTGAGTGAAAACTGCCGCGTCTGGAAACTACTCGCTCCCTCCAACACTTTGTAGTGAAGACAGAATTGCCACTTGTGTCTACACTTATAATATTATTATGAAGGACATGCCAGCATGCCTGAGAGATTTCTCGACGGCATGTAAAGCCAAGTCAGAGGCAAATTCTGTCACTAATAGACACTACACCATTGCCGATTGCTATAGGATATGTTTTATGGTAGATATAATAAAATTAAAACCTTGTCTTTAATATGTACGAGTACATTGATGCAATATGATATTGTACTTTGTAACTGTCAGACTATAACAATCGGGTTTTTTGATTCGATTGATTAAATCAACTGCAATTGTTAGATTTTTGTTTAGCTATCGGTAAAAAAACCAGACCTACATCATGCCAAGGTTCAGAACAATTAAATTAGAAGGAATAGCATATTCCTGTATTTTGATGCAAGCAACACACATGCCGCAGTTGCCATTTAAAGTGTAAACGACGGCACGGTTGGCGCAGTGGTTGAGCGATCGACTGCTGCGCTGCGTGTCGCGGGTTCTATCCCCGCACGGAACAAATATTTGTACGACCTACAGATAGTTGTTTCGTGTCTGGCTGTTTGTGTATATGTGAGAAATTCCTAGTGTGGGGCAACGTTTTTTTTAAATACAATACAAATACAAACCCTCATCCCTTGATGAGTATTTACACTTCACAGCCACTAAAAACGGATTTGAAATAAAATAAGACATATCAGGTTTCAACAGAATATTGACCTTCTATACCCGTCTCTGCTTTGGTTCCCTGCCATCTAATCAGATTACAGCAAGATTTAAAAAAGGCTCCTTCATCGTCTCCCGTAATTGTATAGGTTTTTATTAGTCTGTTGTCAGCTAAGGATTTTGAGCTCGATGTCCGTTTCGCAGCTTCTTTATAAACTGGATTTTTTATTAGATTTCATTTTCACGAAATAGGGGACGAAAATGTGATTGGTTGAACGTAATACGGAGTCTGTAATATATTTTGCCAAATTTAGGCTAAAAGTAGACGCTCTACGCTCTAAATTACATTTCTAAACACAAAATTATGTTATGAGCACGTAAATATATTTTTTCGCTTATTAGAAAATCCTGAAAAAACTCTGCAAGTTTTATAAGGCCCAAAAGTCTCATCGCAACTAACCAATTTTTTTTTTTTTATAAAGATTCAGGCGCCTTACAAGTCAGTTCATAAATAACTGGCCAGCTTTTTACTTAATATCTAGAACATTTCCCGCGGCTGTTCCGCGTGAAGTAATAGCGTTACGTTTAGGCTCGTGTATTATGAAGGCAAGCTTACCGCGTCGCTCATGATTAATGTTCTGCCAGTTTCATTATGTACTGAGCTATTACGTCAAGTCGTTTCAGAAATGGGGAGGATTTAAGTAAGACTGGGAAATGTGTCTTGCCACTGCGTTGTAGTGGTGCAATGTAAATTGCACTTTGTTTACAATAAAATTCAAATTTTGTTAGTATTTTAATATTGTGAAACGAAAACAACTGCCGACAAACTGTCTTGCAGTTTGGCAGACCTTTTATATGTTGTTGCTATACTGATTTTGAGTAAATAAAAAATAAAATAAAGAATCTAAAAATATACATTTAGTTCAAGCTTTTTAATGTATCTGCGTATCTGTGAAAATACGCACAATTGACGACGCTGCTAATTTTAAGTTAACTAACGCTATAAATACTCGACTGAAAAAATATGCAAACACTGACAAAATTTAAAAGCGGAAAAACAAACAAAGAAATGCATTTCATATTTCAGCATTCATAGTCAACAAAAAAACTCCTAATAAACACAACTGAAAACTCCGTAAATTCACTGTGCAAAGTCCGTGTGAACAAAATTACACGTCCGTGATGTTAACACACGGTGTGTCAACCTAGCTGGTGCCTACTCTCACAAAGCCCGTTTACCAGCTGCCTCATACATTCAATTTCAAAATTTCTTTTCAAATAGGACAGGCGCATTTTAAATTTCGGACAATTAAGTCACTGCACCCAACTATTTTGGCCAAATGTGTATTTACCTTTGAATAGCACTAGATTAGAGCTGACAGTTTTGAAAAAATTGAAGTTGATTTTAAATGTCTACACATTTCATTTACGACATGAATCATTTCGCACTTGTTTTAAATAAGAAGGCACGTTGCTATCTTGTTTTGCAATAAAAAGTCACGAAAAAAATATTGCTAGTATTTACTAAAAGCGCCCCAAAACCATGCAGTACTGTATATGAGCACAAAAAGTAGTTGATGAAGCAACCTCATTTTTTGAACAATGAGAATAAAGTCCTTTCAAATCGTTTATTGAAAAAGGTTACATTGAAATGAAAGGTCAATCGAAACAATACTGGCCGGTAAGGTTGGAAGCCTTTTAAAACAATACACAATAGATTTTTTTGTTTTCTTTTAAATTGTGTTGCGTATGATAAGGGAGTCTTTTACAAAGCAAATTAATTAATGAAGCAAAACTTTTCTCTATAGAATTGATATTTTACAAAAAACCTACAGAAGAAACCTTTTACGACCACTTTGCAAAAAAAAACTGTAGTTTCAAAAGTCGGTGACTTTTGTTTGTGTTTGATACACTTTTCGTCGAAAACATTACCTTCTCCTATTTTGTAGTCGCACTAACCATTATGTTTTAAAGTTATACAAGTATATTTATTTTGTTTGTTACAGAACCATCCACAAATGACTCTGAATACTCCATCTACGTGGGCAAATGGACTGAATGCAACCCCCTGGGTGCGGGGGAACATGCGGCACGCACTATAGAGAGGTACCATACCATAGCACACATTCATCTGTTAGCTTTACAGCTACATTTCAACAGCAACCTTATTGCTACGATCATAAAGATCACTGTGACAGCGATGGTGGACAAGGATGGACGTAAAATAATCTGAAAGAACGCATACATTCCATTTTTAGCTTTGACAACGGCCAGTTTTTACCATCAGTAAAAACATTTATGCTTTTGGCGCGGTGTTATTTTTTTTAATTCTTTTTTTAGATGGTTTCGTGTCTGGCATTCAGTTGATCATTTTTTTAATAATAAAAACTTCATGATAAATTGGTTTGCAATAATTCATATCACTTTTAAAATGATATTTATTTTACGTTAACCAAAACAAAGACAAAGTTGCAACTGCACCTTTGTTTTTGTTTCATAGTAAATTATTACTTTTCCAACTTTTTGGGAAACCAATATAAACAAATATTCATCAATAAACCGAAATCAAGGATAAAACACACACAAAACTCTGTCACAACAGACACGCATGATTTTATAATATTATTTTTTGAAAACTCTACCATTTTGACAAATTGGATGCCAGTCGATCCATCAACATCGCGCAAGTAACTCGCTTTCAAAAACTCCATTAATCTTCGTAGACTAGGTTCAATACTTTTTATTATAGCTGGTATCCCATCCAAGTTGTCTAGATCTAATTAATTATTATATTCATTAATATTATTTTTTATGGGAAACTTGTATTAATAGCTTTGCCTATTTTACGGTGCTCGATGAAGAATTTTTAAACACAAATTCTTTTCTTACATTTTTATATCCCCTTTTCGTACTTACTATCTGTGTCATCCAAAGAGTTGGCAACAACATAGATAATCGGGAAAATAATACGACGAAAGTAAATAATAACCTTATAGTGATATAGTGAGATCAATATACAGGGTTGAAGGGACATCGAAGCTCAAAAGGGTTACCTCCTGCTCAGTACACTATACCAAACACCGACATGGAAATATTTCATTAGTTATTAAAAATAAAAATCTGCTGTTTCATACAAAAGTGCAATACCTACACAGCTAATTTCTAATTCCCCCCCTCTCCCCCGGTTCCATATGGTGTACTGAATCGTGGTTACCGCTAATGCGTCGCTGTCTCTGCCACCCTGTATACACTACCCTAACTGTACATGATCAGTGTTTAATCTTGCGAAACATACCATCAAAAACGCTATGAATAAAGTATTCACAAAAACATTTCCAATCTCGCCTTTAATCGGGATTGAAGGAAGTAAAGATAAAAATACTTCTTTTGATATAACATTGCAAGTATTTTCGGCCTTCCTTTTATTCGGACCTTTCTTGTATCTTTTTATTTCTTCCGTTCAGAATTTTTCCGCATAGAAAAATTCCTGAGAGAAAAAAGCTTGTATGAGTGCTTTTGTATGTTCGATTTATATGTACATGTTGGTTATTTACTATAGGTATATGCGAACGGAGACTGACTCGCTAGTACATACACCCCGACTTGGCCTGCAGCGTCGCCAGGTGCAATGTCGCAAGAAGGATGGACAATTTGTTGAAGCCATGTAAGTTTATCTTTATTCTACATCATGTTGTGTCTATACTACCTGAAATGTAAAGTTTGGATTTGGTAATTTTTGATAGATTGAAAAAAAAAACTCTTTCGTAGTTTAAAACTACGGTAAAATAAGGAAATCAAGTATAACGACTTTAACACGTTACGGCCCATTGTTACGCTACTCAAGGCAGATTTCCAAAAGTAAATATTGTGTCTTCTAGAATACAAATACGCCCTAAGCCGAGGCTCGTACCCCACAGGGGGTGCCCTTAGCGTGTAGTCGCTTAGTTTGTAAGTTTTTTTATGCCCTGGCTGGAGGCCTTACACTCCGACAACCTCCTTGGTTGTAATGCGAGATGCCAGTCACAAAAAAAAACTAATATAAATTCCTTAACAAGTGTAAGTTTGTTTACAAAACATGCATAATTCACAAGTCGTGAAAGAAATTTCATATCCTGAAAGTTGTCTGATCTTGTGGCTCAAGGCTTGCATTCTCACGACACTTGGTAACTGGGTCAATTAGCTCACTTATTGATCTAATGCCACTTGAGCATAAAAACTTTATGTGCGAAGTTATGGGAGTCGAGATGGTATGGAACACTTTTCATCCCTCGTCACGTGCCAAGCAAAGAGTTTTAGTGATCATTATTTGAGTTTATGCTGACAGCCATATTATTCTATTGCTATTTTGTTTTGGAGCCTTCGGGAATATAATTTTGTAGCGCATGGGAATAAGCCATCTCACGAACGCTTTCCGGAACGTCTTGAATAAATGATGGTGCGGTGTTTTAGAAATGCTGATTTATGTAAGGACGTGTTCATCAGATTCGATGTGGGAAGAGAATAAACGCTAAATCAGCTATCGGGTTTGGATATTACTGTATGATCTGCAAATATTCTCCGAGAACATGATAATCCATAACATCGTGTTTTTTTACGCAATGAAGGCTTCTTTTGAATGAATGAATAAGTTTTATTTAATTCCTTACAAATAACATTAGCAGTTAATTAAAATAAACACTAGTTAACAACTATCATCAGCAACAAGTAATTAATACAATAGAATCAGTAATAACTATTAAAAATAACAATAATCGGTATTCAAATAACAATAATTAACACAAAGGCTCCTAAAGGCTTCTTACAAAGGAATATTACCCACACTTTTAGGTTCCAGGTCCATTGCACTTACTAAGTCCATAATTGTACGGCATTCATAATATGATTTAAATTTGCTAAAATACAATCTCGTCTCAGGTATTGTGGACCTACACTAGCGCAGATAGGAACAGCTCGTGTGTGCGTGATCCGTGAGGATTGCATACTGGCCGAGTGGTTACCATGGCGACCACGGCCAGATGGTGCACTGGTGAGGACACGGAGACTAAAGCGATTACCGCAAGGTTTGTGTACAGTTATCCTGCATAAGTAACATTAAAAATAGTTGTCAAAAATATTAGAAGCTGGTCTGAGTGGGTATACTGTTCTATGGGCGCTATAGTGAGTGATTAGTATTATTTTTCAAAAGCATTAGTTAGATTTCCTACTAAACTTTTCATAACAAAAACTGATATTCTGACATATTATTATCATTTACCCAGGAGGAGGCAGGGAATGTGAAGTGGTGGAGGAAGTAAGGCCAGCTGCCTTGGAAGCTAGTGCACACTGGACCCCAGGGCCTTGGGGTCAATGCCGCGTCGCCATCGAGATTGGACACTCTACTGCTTTACCTGGTCAGTGCTTTATCATTGGAACTTTTAGGAAAGAAAAGGTGTCCATAGGACTTATTTTTTCAAGGTTTTTATAAGTAATACCAGCCGAAAATTCCAACTCATGCCAAGTTTCCTCCGTGCCTCGGAAAGCACATTAAGCCGTTGGTCCCGGCTGTCAAATTTAAATCTTTGAAAGTCGTCACACGTAGTCAGATGTAAGTTTGACAACCAGTCTTACCAAGGGATGTCGTATAAATTAGTTCTAACAGGGTTGCGGAGGACAGATAGGCGGTCACTCTATGTCGAAAACTGGTACTCAGCTGCATCCAATACCCCAATATAATTGGAAAAAGGCTAGAAAGATGATGAACTGTCCCACTGTAAGACAGAAGCCTCTTCTGAATTCTCTTAAAGAGAAGGAATGAGCTTCGTTTCCACGCAATGCGGGTTTTTGTATTTAATTCTAATTTAATTGACGTAGGTTTTATTCTCAAGAAAATAAAACGCAACTTAACCTCAAGCAATAAGCATTCAAGATAACTTTATCCTTACCAACATTTCGTTAGAACTCTATTAATTGATAAGTTTTATACGTTAATTTTCCAATCATTCCTTTCACATCCATGTTTTCACTTAATTGAATTCCTTCACTGCTTTATTGCTGGCTATATAATATCTCATTTTCTATAACATCGGCTAACATTATCGTTTCTTTGTTCGATTCATGGTAATGGCCATAGACACTGGTCCCACTGCCAGCGATTACCGCATAGTGAGTGTATGATGACAAAGGACGATTTCTCGTAGGTAGATATGCAGTTTGCGTATGCACCATGTCATAGTCTCTCAGCGAGTCCTCTGTCACTGAACAAGTATACTCTTTGATAGCTCTTATCGCTGCGACAAATGAGTTGTCACTCAGTAGGTTTGAAAAGTCAGCGATCAACGAACATATCTCTATTACTGACAAGGAGCTCGTGGCTAAATAATAAAAGCCACTTTGGTCGATCTTCAAGTTGTGAGTGCCTGCTAGTCCGTGGATAGGTAACAGCCCATTATATACCGAGTTTCTTTCGTGCCTCCAAAAGCACGTTAAGCCGCTGGTCCCGGCTGCCATTTATAAATCTTTGGTAGTCGTTAGAGAGGAGCCTGACGTAGTCAGTGACCCGAAAGTCTGACTACCAGTCTTACCAAGGTCTATCGTATAACCCTGTACTAACTGGGTTGTTGAGGTCAGATAGACAGTCGCTCCAAGTAAAATAACGTTTCTTGAGCGCGAAAATCGTCGTTTGTAGTAATTTCCTCGTTTACAGTGAGACAGATGCCTTAGCGAAACGCGAGCAAATGATAATAAGGTTAATTTTGATGAGTAATGGACTAGCGCTGTTGCTGACCCATTGTTCTGTGGAGATTAATTGATAAACTGACATGATTTGTAGCGATAATTACGCTAAAACTGAACGCGAATTATTGCATGAATTTGTATTCAGGAAGATAGGGGTGGATAACCTGGATGTTGCAAATGATTTGCATAAAGCGCTACATTAGCATTCATAGACACATTTCCGATTAATAATAATAACAGATTATTACTGTCTCACAGAGCCTTCATCACACAGAGATTAGGTACATGAGCAGGGTACGCGATTTCAGACTTATAAAGTCTGGCACGCGCAGCATGTCCGCCGTAGAAACAGGTTATGTTGACCGAAGAATCGACAAACTGACACATTGCCACTGTCTATCTGTCATTATGTCGATTCTTCCGTAGACAAAACTCGTTTCTACAGTGGTAATGCTACGCGTGCAGGTTTCTGCTGTTTCTGACTGCCTCTTTGGTCTAGTGGTCGCAATCGTGACTGGTGACAATGAGGTCTTCGATTCGATTCCCGTGTCGGGCAAATTGTTATTGGGTTTTGCCATTAGAAAGTTATTAGTGGCAGTCACAAAGTCTGGATTTGTGCCCAGTTGATGGCAATAGGCTCGCCCCCTATTACATGGGACTTAAACATAACTGGCGAAATGTTGGTGTTCTATTCGGTACACCTCTGCCTAACCCTTCGAGGATAAAGGTGTGATGTGATAAGTTCAGGTGGCGTACCATGACGTCTTAAAACATTATCGTTCCATTCTTATTCCAGAGTGAAAAAGAGACGGAGCTATGCAGGTCATCTAGCTCCATCTCTTTCCCACTCTGGAATAGGAATGGAACAATAATGTTTTAAGCGTCATAGTAACCCCCCAGGTTTCCTTACAATATATTTTTCATCACACTTGCACGTAAACAGTGTCATAACATACAGGTTAACTAGGCTGTAATGCCCCTTATTAATTTTTTTTTAATTTACAGCACAGCATGACAGCACACAGGTCATGTCAGTTCAAGCAAGGAGTTTACACGCAATTGAAAAATTGTCTTATAAAGTTATTTAAACAGGAATTTCATTCAATCTCGCTACATGTTATTTAATTACTCAACTAATGTTCTAAAATCTAAATAATCGATAGTTTTTTGTATCAAAACGTCGTTTTTTTTTTTTTTTATACTCCGTCATGTCTGTATACCTAGGTAAGTATTTGCCTTTAACGTGTCTGAACAAAACATTTGTATAATCTGTGGTGTGGGCAAACAGCCCGCCATCCGCAAATCAGTTCACGTATTTCGTAATAATATGTGCTGACTTGTGTATATTCATAATTATTAGCTCGCAAATGTGATGAAAAACATTGTATGTTTCACGGGCGGTACGGGAATTACGAACCTCGACTCAGAAAGCCCTCAGTCTTCGACTTCGGGCTTCTACTAGAGCCTCGATCGTAATTCCTTACTTACCGCCCTTAATACACAATATACTATTCTTCACCGTTGTCGTCACATGTCCGATTTTCTGATTTTAAGTTACACACGTTTTCAAATCTTAAACAGTTCGCAACTTGTATTAAGCAAGTATTTTCAAATATCTGGCATCCGTCAATGTGAATAAAGTATATCCCTATAACGGAGAGGGGGCCTGTGTAGCAGTGAGAACATTATAGGCTGACTGATTTTACCTGTATGATACCTTTATAATACCTGTATCATACCAGTATAATAACCACATAACAACTGTATTATACCTGTATAATAACGATATAACAACTGTATTATACCTGTATTAAAAAATCTTCTTTATTTCCTGAGCATCTCAGGGACTGCTTTGGAAAAAGAATTGTTTAAATTAAAAACATAGTCCTCATGAACCTCTGTTCATGATGTTACTCTTAACCTTTTAACATTCGATGTAGTCAAGAGAATTCATTTTGTCTTGACACCGTAAAGTGTTTGCTGACATGATGAATGGCGTTTGGACGCGAGCCATGTGTTAAAACTGCATCGTTGATCACTTAGCTCCTGTTACATATTCATGGAATTCGTATGAGGACTTGGGCAGAAAGATCCAGGACAGTTATAACTTAATTCCGTGAAAAGAAGTTTTTAAAGTTAAGCTATGTTTTACTAAGCTAGCCTTAATACATTGGCCATCTTTGTCTTCTGTAAGAGTGCTCAACTCGGAAAGGGCATCAAGTGCAATGGAATCATCATTAGCCTATAATGTTCCCACTGCTGGGACACAGGCCTCCTCTCTATGAGAGGGAGTGGGCTGTAATCCACCACGCGGGCCCAGTGCGGGTTGGTAGATGTCACATGTCTTCGAATTTTTAGTTCTAGGATATTCCGGTTTCCTCACGATGTATTCCTTCACCGTTTTTGAGGGCAGCGGTGATGAAATAAATTACACAAAGTAATGCGCCTGCCTGGGATCAAACCCATGGCTTACTGCTCGTAAGTCGAGGCTGCCACCACTAGGCCACCGCTGCTCCAATGGAATATTACTTGTATATTGTCGGTATCGTTAATCGGACGGGTAGATTGGCACGAATGACGCTGAATTAGAATAGAGTACTATTGTGATGTCATTCAAACCAGTGAGCTAAGAGGTGGCTCAGAGCTGGTTATCTTTATACGTAATGTGATGCAGCTGTTGGTGCATCAACATCTTTTTCCATGATCAACATAACATTAATGATCGTACAAGAGATCATTAATGATTCCGGGACTATATCCCCTATTTATTTTTTGTTATAGGCTCTCTATCTAAGTATTACTCCTTTTCAAAGTTGAATTAAAAGAAGTTAGGGTACAGTAAGGTAGTTGAAGTTACGGTGCGGTAATCTGACAATCTTCAATTTGTCCGACTATAGTCGTCAAATTATTATCGAATAGCTGTCCTGCGCAACTTCGTCTGCGTCACATTTTCCACGTTTTCGCAACATTTTTCATTGCTGCTCCGCTCCTATTGGTTTAGCGTGATTATATATAACCTATAGCCTTCCTCGATAAATGAGCTATCTAATACTGAAATAATTTTTCAAATCAGACCAGAGGTTCCTGAGATTAGCTCGTTCAAGCAAACAAACAAACTCTTCAGCTTTATAATATTAGTATAGATTTGACTTACCCTTCAAATGTTTATAATAATTTTACTTATTCAGTGAACACAGACGATGACGATGATGCGGACGATAATGACGCGATCTACGATGACGATGATGACGCTGACGACGGCGACGACGAGGGGGACGCGGCGCGGGTTGCGGGCTGCGGTGGAGGGGGGCAGCGGAGAGACGCTACCTGTGTGCGCGCTGATGGCAGAGCGCTACATCCCGCGCAGTGTGCCCATGCGCCGATGCCAACGCTTGTACAACCTTGTGAGGTGAGCTTCGACATAAAGCCCGCCATAGACGATAGATTATGCATGTGCAGTTAAACCTGAACAGTCAAACTGTACAGGCATATATGGACATGAGTAGGAGAAAACTGGCCAGTTATCCTTTTTTTTTTTTTGCGGATGGGAATTCATCAAACCACATATTTTGTTCAACTCCGACTAACTGAATTCTTAAATCAGATCGACTTTTCGGGAAAAAAGTGAAAGTGAATTGTACTCCGCTTATGTGTAAAATGAATAAATAAATAAATAGTTGCTAGAGTTTTATATCTGAAGTCATCATTCTGATAATGGCATGAGTCAATATAGGTGACTAATATTCTACCGTTAAAGCTCTTTCTATGAAATGGCTTACATTCAGTTTCAGCCCCATACTATCATTGAATACCATGAAAACCATGACTATTTCAAATGACTCATAATAATAATTGTGCTTTACGGTAGTGTTCATCAATAATTATGGCTGAATCATGCCTATTTATTGATTTAAAATAACGAACGCGTTTTAAAGGCGAGCGTTTCAGGAGCTGTTTTGAGCCAAAGCGATTAGAAATTGAAGGTGCATTCCTTGAAATGGGTGTTACTGAAACTATTATATATTCTATATTCTTCATTGTCCTCCATTTTCGTTCGTTTCATTAAGTTTTTCCTAAGCTTTAGTTTCAATTCTTATTCTTTTCATAGGTTCCCTGTCCTCGTGACTGCGAGGTTGGCGATTGGGGAGAATGGGGAGCGTGCCAACCTACTGACGGATGCCCGCTCTTTCCCGTGCAACAACTCACTACTACTGGTAACTCAACATTTTAACCGCAAAGCAAAACATCAGCAAAATATACAAGTCTTTTTAAACCTTGAATCCTGAGATCCTAGTATCCCCTCATCTATCGGTTTGCATCAGGAGAGATCGAGGTCAAGAGTCATGACATCAGGAAAGAAAAACCAGTTACGTACCTCCGACCCGTGCACGTTGAATCGTCGCACGGCTCGGAAGTAGTCTACTGGTTCTTCTTAATATCATCATCATCAACATCATCTCAGCCCGAGCTTCATCATCTACTGCTGGTATCATTCATATTTTTGTAGTTCTGCTAGCATGCTTTTATGTAATAGCTTCGGAAGTCGTTGATAAAAAATAGAGAATCTAAAAAAACAAAGTCACCGAATTCCGTAGCTAAAGTTATATTGCATTTTATTATTCAATAATTTTCTACATACAATCATGTTTGGCACACGGGATTAAAACCCCATATACTAAAGGTGCCTTCAAATTAGTGGCGTGAAGAAGCGCTACAATGGTAGCTCTGTGGCGTGCTAGCCGCGCCACTACGGATTTTCATACTATATTAGAAGCGCAGTCGACGCGCCACTATCATGCCGCCTGCCATTTTTGCATTTTGAAGTAACACGCACAATTTCACACTGCAGGGCTTCTTCACTCCTCTGATTCGAAGCCGCCCTAACATATACGATGTTTTGCAAATGTCCAATGTCTATACACACAACAATATGACATACATACTGGTCAAATATATGATAACCTTCTTTTTTTGAAGTAGGTGAAATAGAATATTTTTTACTATACGTCTCGGGCTATGGCACTGAACAACTTTTGTACTAGGGTGAATTTCCCAAATGACTTATTTTTTTGTCTTCGGTGAAATTAGTATTTGAAAAAAGGAATATCGTTCTGAATTATATTTTTTAGTATTTAATAGGTAGTTATTGGGTTGTGGCAAAAATATAATTTGCATAGGACTATTTACAAAGGTTGAAATAAATTCATAAACCTCTATTTTTTTCAAATCGGTGCTGTCCCTCTACTTTTTTTACAAACAAAAAAGCTTATACACTAATAGAAATAAGTAAGTTAAGGATATAACTTATTCTATTTTATAGAATATGAGTTTTGTTATTAATATATAGTATATTTTATTATATAATTAACGATTATTATTACTGAGAGGCACAAACGTACCTGTCCTGCAAAATGTTCTCATATCGCTGGACAAAAGTAATTTAAACCTAACTTTACATCGACGAGTCCGACAGCGTCCCCACCCCAATTTTATTTTCCTCGTTAGTGTGTGCTAGTGCGCAGTCAAGACGGATTTGTGTCAAATCGCTGCATATTCTCGCCAATAACATAAGTACGCCATTTCAGTTGCTCCCGGACAATTATTTTATATTCTCGGTGGTTGCATTTTTCTAGTGTAATGAGTAGTTTTATTTTTGTTGTTTGGTTCTAACAGAGGTAGTAAGTGAATTAGCTTCATTGAATGTTATTGAATGTATCCTAGATATTATGCATTTTTTCTAATTTTCGAAAAAGTGTGTTATTTCTCACGTCGCTGTTCTCATATCGCTGTAATCGGTGGTCTTTATTACCACTGATGTGATAATTTACACCGAAAAAATCAATCGGTTTCTTATATCTAATATCGGTGTTTTGATTCATGATCAACGCACAGTTTTGTGACATCGGTGGATTACTTTATCATATCGGTAGATCATTTTATGATCTCGGTGATTCGTTTTACCATATAGGTAGATCCCATGTCATTTCGTTAAGTAAAATATAATACTATTACAAAGACAATGATAATAAAAATAAACATTTTTTTTAAATTCATAGTAGTAAATATATAAAAGAAAGTAAATATAATAAAATAGGTACATAATTTAAAAAAAAACATTTCAACTGAATTTCTATTAACTCAGTTCTCTTTGGAAGTGATCTACTTACATTAGACCCTAAGTACAGGTCTTCAGTTCTAAGTCACCCTTGTAAAAATATATAGGTACCTACTAACTATTTCCTTTTTGATGCTCAAAAGTGGATAGATCATCATATCGCTGGATATGTACATCATTTCGGTGGATAAACTTATCATACCGGTGTACAGAAAAAATAATCGGTGCCGGTTTGTCATATCGGTGGAAACCAGAATTCAAACTGAATTTTCTCCTTAGTCTTAAACGATACGTTGATGATATTAAATTTGGGGATATTTGATATCTTAAAGATTACATTAAACCTGAAAAATATACAAAAAATATATAAATGAAAAAGTTCACCGATATGATAAAAAAAATGGCATTTGTTGAAATTCACCCACTACGAGTTTGTGTAATACGCCAAAAAGAAAAAGGACTTTCTATTCTATAAATTATTTTCAAAAGTCATAGAACAAAACTTGTTCAGTATCATGGTCTCACTCACCACATGAGAGGTTGTGCGTTTATTATTTGACACCTTGTATATCGTTACTTCCTAGTCCTACAAAACAACAGAATTTGAAGTCCTAATTTTATGTACTCTCTCAAGGCTACAGCGTCCGTCGCCGGCGAGTAATCTCCGCAGCTTCTGGTGGCGGGGCCCCCTGCCCCCCTCTCGAAGAGAAGCGAACCTGCAGCACCCCTCGCTGCGCCTCCTGGAAGGCGCTGCCGTGGGGGCCCTGCGTACTCAACCAGCCCCACACCACCTGTGGCCCTGGCAAGAGGAGCCGCGAGTTGAGATGTGTTGGACATGATGGGGTAACAGAATTTTTAAAAGGAGCACTAACCTTTTTTTGAAAATCGGCCGTGTTGGTCCTGCCTTGAAGCGTTTATGTGTACTTCACGCAATAGATGACGAACGGCGCGGCCATCTGCTTTACACAGACTCATTATCAACCTATCTTAGAGCATGCTAATCTGTCCAAGCAGTTGAATATGATTCTTGCTATTTATTATTTCAAAACTGGGATGACAAAATCACAGCCATTTTGTTCAACCAGCCTCAAAAATCATTTCAGACATAATCTATCCATAGTCAATCTTTGGAAACGAATTTCACATAATTTCCCTACCTTAGCTTTTCTAACCATTTCATCATAATCCCACAGAAAGAAGCTCAACGCGCATGGTGCAGTGGAACCGGCGCGCCCCCTCGCAGTGAGAGATGTCGCATCGCCTGCGCCGGCGACTGCGTGGTGTCATCCTGGGCCTCTTGGAGCCACTGCTCGGCTCCCTGTGCCGCGGCTGCTCATCCACGACCATCCAGGATTAGGCGACGTCATATACTGGCCCACTCAGCTCCTAGTGAGTACACCACATTGTCAAGAAATAATCTGCCAAGACTTTACCCATACTGATGCTTCATCACCCGCGCTGGTGACTGTGTGGTCGTGGAGCTACTGCTTAGCTGCCCATCCACGACCTTCCAGGACCAGGCGACGGCTCATTCATTTCAGGACCCAGTATAAGTGGCGAAATGGATTAACCTGGCTACTCACAATCTTTGCGTGTCGAAAACACTCAAATTTTGTTTGACCAATAATTAGCTCTCTGCACGGTTCTCTCATTAGGTTTATTTAAGTCATGAAAGAACTGTACTTTAATTTTGTCTTTTTCGGGGAGTTGGAAAAAAACTAACTACTGCATAACAGGCAGTACTTCACGAGTCCATAAGTTCTATTCTCTAAGTAGATGATGATCGAACTTCTACTGCCTTCCGGAACTAGGCAACAGTACATGCCCATGCTGCAAATGAGTCTAAGACTGTTGCATACTATTTTTTATCACAACACCTCGTGGATTTGAAACGGTTTGAAACATTCATCATCGATACCACAAGTTGTGTTAAAAGTTATGACTAATAAACATCCCGTTTCAGACGGCTGGCCCTGTCCATCAGAAGACCAGCTGCTCCAGAACGAGACCTGCAACAGTCATGCCTGTGCCACCTACTCCTGGCTCGCCACGCCCTGGGGACCCTGTGAGAGACGGCGACAGGACTTCATGCCCGTCACCAACTATACGGACTTGCTGGTCAGTTCTTAAAAGGAAAAATATGATGCTTTTTCTACCTGTGTCGTTTAGTTAATGTGTATTTGCTAGGCAGTAAATGTATTCTGAACATTGATGGTTTTTGCATCAATTATGTGCCACTAATGCTCTATGGGCTTCATCTTAGCGTGTCGATGACAATTTAATTTGAGTGAGTCCAAAATTTGGCGACGAGTTGGGCACTTTCAGTAGAGTCCATCAGTGCGTCGATTCTGTAAAATTCAGACGACAACTCACATCTCACATCTCTATCCACTTTCACTTCGCGTATGGTTCAAAATGACCTTGATTTTGTAGCCAAGGGAGCGTCCAAGTGACGGGGGAATTACCTTACAGAATGCCACTTCTTACGTCATCTCATACTTTATCTGTCAAAATCTCCCTGTTAATTTAGTTCAACTCGCTGACACGCTCGTAGTGGTAGCGCTAGTGTAAATTCGAATTATCAACCGTGTTTTTAGAATGCCAATCAAGAAACTCACAGCGGATTCAGATTCGAAGTTCTAAGTGAGGTCTTACAGAATCACACCGCTGATCCTTTTCATGTGCAAACAACAAGACAGACAGTAGGACACGATATCAAAATAAATGTCCCATTGTGTTTGGGGCAACAATTCATATATCTGTGAATCTCCACCTGAACAGGTTTTCTTTGCTTCGGCCAACCTGGTTCAGGAGTCCATTAAAAGACTCATATTTTAACATTGTCTACAGGATGGGGAGACATACAACGAGAGTGATGAAGAAGAGCCGTGCATTGAAGAAGGTGAAATGGTGCGAGATGTGATGTGCGTCCAGAACAATGCTGATGTAGTTCGTGAGGCTTTGTAAGTATTCAATAACTGAGATTGTTGTCACTTTACAGCATTTTATTGGAAATTTCTTGATCATTCTTATTATACAAGGTGTATTGACCCTTCACGAAGCTGTCAACAGTGCATTCAGTGCATCAAACTATGTAACTCAACGCAAAAATTATTGCTGGGAAACGACTTTCTTTTTTGGGGTGATAATTCACGCTTTACGGTAGGACTCAATGTAACGCACTCACACACTGATGGATGCTTTAAATAGTACGGGTGTTTTTTGTGGATGCATTGGGTATTTTTTTTTATAATTGTGTATTTTTAATAAATTGATAAAAGTGTACCTATATTTTTGTGTATACAATACGGGTCAATGACCAGAATTAAAAAAATGAATATTTTATTTTTTATTTTAAATAAAAAGTAAGAACCTTGACCCCCAATATCTCCGTAACTAGAAGTTTAACAGGTATGGTCTAGAACTATTTATTTACACCCAATATAATTGACTGTTATACATACTGCTGGCCTGGTTTTAGACTCGACGGAAAGTATGCTTTAACACATAAAACTTATCCATAATTGCAACGTAAAATTTTGATTTTGATTTGATGACATAATGTTGTTGAATTTTATTATATTTAGATGCGCTCCTCTGAGACGTCCGGCATCGCGTCGCACGTGCACAGTACGTTGTCGTCGTGGATGCAGGGTCGAAGCTTGGATGCCCTGGTCACCCTGCCCTAATACTTGTGGTAAGTGCCTTGTGAATCTGGGCCAATAGAACTCTCTTTGATTTGGAGAAAATTACTCAAAACGTGCAGTTATAATTAAATCTGCGCTCCCACTAACCTCGTCGTGGAACTGACGAAGTTTTGGTCCAACAAAATTTAAGATACTGTCTAGCCAGCAACACGAAGAAGAAGACAAAGTACAGGGTGTACGGGAGACCGACGCGAAAACGCATTCTGAACCCTCTCATGTAGAAATTTTTCATCGGTAATTAAAAAAAAAAAACTGCTGTTCCATACATTTTGACCGTGTCGGTATTGCACTCTTTTAGGAAACAGTTTTTTTTTAAGTGAAACTTCTTATGCGACTTCTAACAAGTTTAACGCTATTATGGAGGGGGAATATATTCTAAAACTTACTAAGAGATGGCAGTATTACAAGATTTCTGACTACATAGTTCTACTAGGTACGCAAGATGGCGTGCAAACTGTCATGCATTCCACTCATCGGTGTGACCAGCCGTCGCTCAATTTCCATGAGTAGAATAACCTCGATAAACTTATGTAATAAAAATAATACAACAAGAAAACAACAAATAGTTATTTAGAAGCTCAATAAAATAACGAGAGTGAACCCGTGGCACTCGAACTCATGCTTGTAGTATTACGAAGTTTCACTTCTTCCGCGCGGAGGGACTCCACGGACTGTTTTTTTTTTAATACCAAAGAAAACTTAATATTTGTGTGGATTCAGAATGATGAACTGAGTATGTGGTAAGCGTTTTTGCGCCGGTGTCCCTTACACCCTGTATATATCCTTAATTTTATTTTCGTCTCTCTATCCCACAGAGCCAGGCAAGCAGATCCGTGTGCGCGTCGTACACGGCGGCCCTAGCTGCGGCTCGCGCATGGAGACGCGCGACTGTCCCGTGTCCCGCTCGTGTCGCGCGCGCGACGCTGCCTGGGTGGCTGGCGACTGGAGCACGTGTCGCCTGCCGCCTATGCAGCGCTGCGGCGTCGGGTACAGAGTCAGGAGTGAGTACATAGTGGAGATATCAGATTAGGACGACGCAATCAAGAATTGACGCTGGCTATCGCAGACCACTGCTGGACATAAACCTCTACCGATTTCCATCTCAATACCCTGTTCTCTGCCTTCCGCATCTAGTCCGACCCAGCCACCTGTATGGGGCCGTTGCCGTTGGTCCATCTAACTGTGGGCGTCACACGTAAAGCTTTTCGTATACGGGATGTCCACCGTGCGTGCACAAAATTTTTAAGTCAAGGTACGGAGAAGTGCTTATCAGGAATGGAAAAACAGTTGTAGGAAGATCTGCCTGGCCCTTTTATTGCGTTTAGACCTCCTGATAGATTTCCTGCACTCTGGGACGGTTCGCGGGGTTTCTTTTTATTTTGGGTATGAAAAATAGATGTTGGCGAATTCTCAGACCTGCTTAATATGTACTCAAAATTTCATACAAATCGGTTCTGCCGTTTCGGAGGAATATGGTAACTAACATTGTGACACGAGAATTTTATATATAGGATAAGACCCACGTTACTCATACTCAGTTATGTTCCAGGCATCTGGTGTGGATCTGAGTCACACCGCGTAGAAGCGGGCGCTTGCGCCGGTCAGCTGATACCCCGCGCCGTTGCCGCCTGCCGCGTCACTTGCGAACACATCACGCCTATAACCTGTGACGTCATATGCGCAGACCCGCTCAAGTAAGTGAACAAAATAATTTACAATGACTTCCTTGAAAAATCATACAATTGTAAATTCTGAGTAGCAGGTGTATGGAGGAGGTCGTCAGGGACCTAAACTTTTTATTTCTTAAATTATAGTCCTCATGAATTAGGTATTCCAGGGGTTATGTTGGACTATAACCGACTAAAACTCCATTGATATATTCAGCTTTGTTACCAGTCTTACCATCACATGGCCATCTGCTTGTCTGCGATCCAAAAACTTAATATTGTTCTATTGTTTGCAGATTCCTAGATGCTTCGGATCCCGATGTTCCAAACTGCGTTTGTAAGAACGTATCCTTGGAGCTGTTACCGACCGACTCGGACTGCATCCTTCCATCTGGGTATGACGTTATTACTATAAGTTACTATTCTCTTTACCAGAACATAGTCAACGATCACTGTTACAGGTCACTGTAAATGAACCAAATCTGTCTCGTTTCTTGAATCCATCCTGAAGACCATAGCAGGCAGGTACGATTCTCCTTTGTTAGGTGATGTTGTAAGATGCATTTTGAACGACCCTAGTTTCTAAATAGATACATAAGTTTACTAACATAGGTAAAAGTTATCTTTTTGTTTACTTACCCATATGGATGTTCCTTATCCGAAATAAAGATTATTTAATTTTCACTTTTGTGATGGGTAAAAAATGTTAAGCTCGCGTCAGGACACGTAACCGTGAGGTCACGTAGGTTGCGAAGGAATTTGAACTTTATGACATCTGTCATTGAGTTTGGGTTTCCAAAACTGGAAAATTCGTAAGACGGATTGACATTAGGTTACGAAGGAATTTGAACTTATTGACATCTGTCTTTTTGAGTTTGTGTTTCCTAAACTGGATAATTATCTAATGCACAAACAAAACCTTCGGTTTCTCCAAAGAGGTCAAAAATCAAAAGTCATTTATTCAAACTAGGCTGATAATCAGCACTTTTTGAACGTCAAAATTAAAAGAGACAGTCCCCCAAAACGCCCGCCCTTCGCCACTTCGTAGTGTTTTAGCTGGGAAGAAGAAGTAAAATTCGTAAGATGGATTGTAATAGTTTTGAAGTGTTAATTTTTTTATAATGTAATATAAATTGTCATGTTTGTGTACGATAGCGCAATAAATGAATATTGTATTTTACCACATAAACGATAGTACTTTGATACTGATAATTAAAGCAATTCCTGCAAAAAAAATCCCTAACCATTCCAAATATCAAAAAAGCACAACGTTAATATTCAAGTTTTCACTACTGCGGCGCTCCCGGATTGCAACCCGTTTTCTTTTTCAAACTATGTTGGGGTCGGAGCCTTTTTCTTATTAAGCAGTGTATAATGCCTAAGGCATACCCCACCGTCCATAGAGACGGTTTGGTTATGTGGGGTTTGCACCCACTAAAAAAACACCACCGCACCGTGAGCATACTGTCGGATGGGCCGCCAGAACTATTACGCTTGACATTCGCGGCTTCCAGTGAAGCCTAATGTAACTCGAAGCCAGAAAGTTTAACCATGTCTTTGCATAAAACTTCTAGACTAAACTTTCCTGGTCTTATGTGTGATGTTCATTTTACTCGACTTTTTATATAGGTTTATTTTTAAACCCGTTGTTTTTGGTTAAATATTTAAATGAAGAGTTTAATTGTAGAATGGAGTGCGGTGAAGGCAGGTCTCTTCGCGCCGCCAGATGCATGGTGGGAGGACGAGACGTGCCGATGGACGTGTGCAAGAAATATCACCCGCTTACTGGTACGCCTCCGTCTTTATACATTTTCATGGTTACCTAAATTGCAGGTGTACGCCTACTTATTATAGCTGGGCAGCAAAATCTTTTAGCCTCTTTCTATAAGCATCATGAATATTATTCATTAATTGTTATAGAAGGAGCAGTCTTTGATTTGTTTCCTAGACTGAAATAATAAAAAAACACACGACTTCTGCTAAGACTCTACTCAGACCAAATCCATATAATGTCTTCCGATACTTGTCACAATTAATTGCGTCCGTTCCAGGTCCAAGCCGCGTCCGTGAGGCGTCCACCGACGGCTACTCGTACGACCTCGAGTTCCCGTCGCTGCTGCGCGGCGCGTGCAGCGTGCGGTGCGCGCGCAACTGTGCGGTCGGCGAGTGGGGGGAGTGGGGGCCTTGTGCTTCCGAGACTGGCTCTAGGGCCGCTTTCCGCTTCAGGACGAGGTGGGTAAAAACCGATATACTTCATTTTGGGTATGAGAAAACCAAAATTATATCGTGTTGGAATTCCTTTTCACAAATCGTGTTGTAGGGAGGTTATAGAGGAGAGCTCAGGCGGAGGGCGCGAGTGTGGCGCCACGCTGCAGCGCGCCACGTGCGCCGTGTCGGAGCCGCGCTGGGCGCTCGGCGACTGGAGCGTGTGCGCGCCGCCGCGCTCGCTGTGCGGCCGCGCCGTCATCAACAGGACTGTCACGTGAGTACCTCTTATATATTATGTCCGTACTAACGCTCTGTAACATAGAAATATTGTAAAACCAAATGATTTTAAAACAGTAATCATGGAGATTCATGCCGCTTCTTCTCCATAGGAAACGACCAACCCGAACCGAGCACCTCTTTATCGACGTTTTATAAGTGCCCATGTAGGCCTGTGTGAAATAAAATTTTATTATTTTAAATAAATAAAAATGAAAAGGAAGTTTTATTTCTGTTCAGAGTATCTTCTGATATGAAATAATGTTAGAAGATAAAAACATTAAAATCATCGTTCTCCTTCAGTTGCGTAGATGCCGAGGGTCATCTCCTGGAACCCGCGACATGCGAGGCGGCGGGCGCAGGCCCGGCCCCCACACGCGACGCCACCTGCCGCGCGCCCTGCCCCAACGACTGTGTCGTCAGCTCCTGGTCGGAGTGGAGCCCTTGTGAACAGGTACCGTTACTACCCCGTGCCCCACTGGCAAATTAAGAGGGGACTCTAGTCGGTATTTCTCCATACAAACGTATTCCGCTGTTTTCTTCCTGGATAATGCGTCTAGAGCAATGTTTTTTTTTCTATAAATCTAGGTCTTATTAATACATGCCCCTATCATTTCCTTTTTTTTTTTAAACATAATCACTAAAAGAATTATGACAATCTAAAACCCCGAAAAAAGCCCGTTTTTACCGCCATGTTCAGACGACTATCAGACAAATTAGATAAGTTTTTAACAAAAAAGAAAATAATGGAAGCATAGATATACCTTTCCTCTAAATTTTGATATAAGAATTATTTAGATCAGTTTAGTTTTGAAGAAGAAAACAGCGGAATACAACACGTCTTTTGGTCAGACTTTCGAAGAGAGATTTTTGAAGGTAAAATCAATAATAGCAATAGTTTCTTCAAATCAAATACTTTCAATTACCGACGTCGGGACGTAGAGTCCCCTCTTAACTTCGTACCCCGCAATCCTACAGCCAGTGTTACTTTACCTCTTTTTCTATATCGTATGGCTAATGTCTAATCAAACAAACAAACAGCAAACAAACAGCAACCGAATTATGAGGAAACTGGATATCGGTGTGATTTTGACAGTGATGCAAGCACAAGGAAAAAATAATTTTAAAAGGTTTTTTTTTGGTCGATTCAAAAACATAAAAAAACCGGCTAAGTGCGAGTCCGATTCGTGCACGAAGGTTTCCGTACCTTTATTTATAAAAACGAGCAAAAAAAAAAAACTTTTTTTTTTTTATGGGAGTTCCATTAATTATTTATTTTATTCTGTTTTTATTATTTGTTATTATAGCGGCAACAGAAATACATAATCTGTAGTCATCAACTAACTATCATGGTTCATGAGATACAGCCTGATGACAGACGGACGGACGGACAGCGAAGTTTCAGTAATAGGGTACCGTTTGACCCTTTGGGTACCTACGGAACTAAAAAGAAACAAAGAAGTCGCCTTTTTTTTCGCAACAAAGTTTTTTTGTTTTTATTACTGCCTAACTAGCTAGTTTCAGCAATCGCAACCGAAAAAGCTGAAGCTGCGTTGTACCAAATGCGCATAGTTTAATCTCTCATTTGTTCATCAGACTAAGTGGGGTGGTCGTCGTGACCGCACCCGCGTAGTGCTCCGTCCCGCTGACAATGGTGGCTCCCCCTGCCCGCACCTGGTGGGGGCAGAGCCCTGCTCCCCGCACGCCTACTCCTGGCACGTCGCACCCTGGGATGACTGCCAGCCCCTAGGTATGTAAACAAGCATGACAAAAATTTGACAACCCGAAGTTATGATTCTACTAGCTTATGCCCACGGCTTCACCCGCGTTTTATTCGGTAATTGTCCCACGGGATCGTTCTACCGGGATGAAAAGTATCGTAATGTGCAATCGGAATTCCAGACTATAATCTATCCCTGTGCCAAATTTCATCCAGATCCATTTATTATTTTGCGCGTAAAAGAGTAACAAACATCCATCCATCCATCCGTCCTCACAAACTCTCGCATTTATAATATTATAGTAGGATAAGATAGAAGGATCTAGCCAATTCCGGCCATAGCATAGCGTTTGCGTTGGTATGATGGGTTTTAAGGGTACTTATTGAGAGCTTTTCTGACCTGATCTTACCCGAAGTATTTTATTAGTGAACTGACATAGTAAAGTTCACTAGCTACTGACCATGAGTTCACTTACATAAGTTCACTATTTTCATACATTATTAAAGGAAGAAACTCTAAAAATATCTTCGAGTCTAAGTCAATAAATAAATCATTCGCTTTCAGGAGGATCACCCTGCGGTGAAGGCACAAAGAAGCGGTCTGTCAGATGCCTTCGAAGTGACGGAATTTTCGTCAACGACTCATACTGCCCTGTAAGTTGAACATAAACACACATAAGTGTATCAGGTTCCTTATTCCACTAAGTTTTCAGAAACCGTCTCTTTCTCTGCTTTTAAGTCACGATCACATTCCACCAGCAAGTCCATCATCTACAGTTCTGCACTGTTCGCAGTTTCATCAGAAAGCCAAACTTGTTAAGTGGCACATTAACCTATGTGCCGTAACTATACAAGGTGTTGTTTTGCATCCTCGTCAAAATTCAGGAGGTTGTCACAAAAGACTTAAATAATCAATTAAAATTACGGTACCTAGTTAATTATTAATAAACGCTGATTTTTTTGGTTGTTTATGTTTGTCAGTATTTCAGAATAACCCCCTTAACGTGGTTTAGGGAATAAGAAATTATCAAACAAACGTTTGAGATTGTTTGTTTATGTGGAAGCTCGGTTATAAGGCGAGAATCAGACGGCTCGCGTTTAAAACACGGGTGGTTCACAGTTACCGATTTCCGTAAATAAAAAAATAAAAAATTACCTACCCATTTTATTATTGATTCGGGACGAGAATCATTAGCATAGTTACCTCCTTGAATTTGACGAGGATGCAAAACAACACCTTGTATTTATTGTCGACTAACTCTCACATCGATAAGGCCCTTGTGTTAAAATGGCAACAACTACATAGCATCCGTTTCTTTCTCCACCACAGAACACCACAGCCACCGAAGCCAAGGAGTCGTGGTGCTACGTGCCGTGTGGCGTGGACTGCGAGCTGAGCGAGTGGGGAGCGTGGGACGCGTCCGCCTGCTCCTGCGGCGACGCCAACACTGCCAGCCACATGCGCCGCACCAGGTACAGAGCAAAACTTCTGACATAACAGAACAGAACAAGGAGCATATGCATAATCAGCAACCATTCAAATGTTCCCACAGCTGAGACACAGGCCTCCTCTCTATGACAGCGAGTGGGCTGTAATCCACCAGCCCAGTGCGGGTTGATAGAAGCCACATGTTTTCAATTTTTTAGTTCTTTTTACATGCCGTTTTCCTCACTTTGTTTTCGTTCACCATTTTCGAGAGCAGCGGTGATGAAATAAATTACACAAAGTAATGCGCCTGCCAGGATTCCAACCCTAACTTACTGCTCGTAATTCGGGGTTGCCCCACTAGGCCACCTCGAACAGAACAAGGGACTCTCACGAAATCGAGAAGTTATCTGATGGCAGACGAGATACTCTTGAAACTTGTCAAGGCGCGGTAAAGTCAGCTATGTTTGCTTCTGAAGTAGACCTTTGAGTGGAGTTATCAGCCTGCCCGTTTCACCGCCACCCACAACCAATAACATTGCAATACACAGCCTACATTTTCATTTCTTTTAGACAACACCTGACGGCTGCAGTATGGCCAGGCCGGGCGTGCCCACCCACTGAGCAGCGCGCTCCATGTCCTCGGGAGCCGTGCCTCAAACTCGTTGCCAGACCCTCGCTCGGATGCCATATACAAGTCGTTAATGAGGTAAAAAAACTTTTGTTTTTAAAATCTTAGTTGGTTATTGTCTCTACAAACCGATTTGCTCATATCTAACTGACAGGTGGTGAAAAATTAAAATACAAAGATTGTATTGCTGTCTCGTTTCTTGCGAAGGCCTCCTTCCAAATATTATTTTACTGCTACTATTACGGTACTGCCTACGTATAGGAAGCATATTCATCATAGTAATATTCTGCTTTAATGAAAACGGAAGTCGAGCTAGTGGGTTTCACTCATAAATTTAAAACAGTTTAAACTTCTCCTGTATCTCCTAACCCAATCTCGTTTCTCGCCAGACGTCAACGGGCTCTGAAGCAGCCGGTGCATGTGGTTGGGGCGTGAAGGTGTCGCACGCGCGCTGCGAGCTCACCAGCGCCGATGACTCCGCCGAGCTGTTCCTGCAGCCGTGGCGCTGTGCCGCTGTGCTTCCCGGCAGGATCGTCGCGCCGCCCATGCACTACCAGGTCTGATCATACACCATAGTGACGGGGCTTGAATGTGGCACACTCAGATTCCCTTAACCTTCACTTAGTCCACCTTTGGTGGGGGATCCACGCTGTAGCTGCCACCATACTCTCAGCACCGCCAGGTGTGCTGACGGAGAGTTTATTCCGCCACCTCTTTCTAGCTAGAACACTAGAAAGAAGAGAGCAGGACGGGGTTATTGAGGATTGTCTAGTCGCGTTAAGTTAAATAAACTTTCGATATTATATATAGATTTTGACTCGATAGGATTTTGCCTATATCAGCCAACCGTTATTTGAGTATGGTTGAAATATTAAGATCTAATGAATATTTCCCTAGTACATCAACTACATCTGTTTTCAGGAGGACGAAGTATGCGAAGTAGAGTGTGGTTGCAAGCAGTCGGAGTCAGGTCAGCCGGGCCCCTGGGGTGCTTGGGGCCCATGCCGCGGTGGGGCCCGCTCGCGTACCCGGCAGCTACTGGTGCCAGCACGTCGGGCTTGTAGCATTCCTTCCAGGTACATTATCATGTCAGTTGGAGCTTGGAGCTTGGTCAGCTAGCCTTCGACACTATAAAGACTGCCCGATTGGACGCCTGCAGATAAAAAAAAAATTTTTTTTCGGTGTTAAGTTACGATTAAAATCTTTTGAGAAAATATTTAGAAGGCAACAAACAATTCAGATTGTAACCGGCGGCGGCGAAGTCCAAATTCATTTCTTTTTGTATGAAATTGGCTCTATTACTCCTACATTTATCTTAAAGCAATTGAGCCAAATTTATCCATATAGCCGAATGATTACCGATTTGAACTCATAACAAAAGACAATAATAACTGGAAGCGGGATATTGACCAAGTTTACTATTTATGAACCCGCGTCCAGTGTTATTGATAGTGTTAGTGACCATGCCAGTTTAAAAACTGATATAGTTTGTAATAACTGTACCATGTGTACGTTCAGATACGTGACGATCGAGTGGGCGAACTGCACCGGCGAGCTGGACGAGATCCCCGACCTGCTCGCCGTGGAGCCGCGTGACGACAAGCCGCGCCGTCACAACCACCATGACATCTACCACGACGGATACATCGGTGAGACTCCACCACAGCTTCACTGTACAGCCAACCAAGCGTTGCCATACAACGTGGCAACGGCGCCAGTCTCTTTGGCACATTACCAGTTGACAGCGTTGAGGAGAAGTTTTTAATGCAAATTTTTTCTTAGTTGTATTCTAGGTTATTTAATTGTTTCTGCACACGCATAACCATTTTCATCATCTGCCTAGCCTTTTCCCAAACTATCTTGGGATCGGCTTCCAGTCTAACCGGATGCAGCTAACATAATAATAATACACGCATAACCATTTTAGGAGCTCAAAATACTAATATTTTATGCTCATCAATAACAGAGGGCAGCAGTTCCGTGCTGGCGGTGGTGTGGACGGCGACCATCGTGCTCAGTCTGTACGGAGCCTACATGTTGTACCGCGGCTTTATAAGGTACGTCTACTCTTCAAACGAATCATCATGTTTTTTGCGTCCAATGCTGACAATGCCTATTCCCAATGCTGGGACACAGGCCTTCTCTCTGTGAGAGGGAGTGATGCGGCTTCGACTAGACTACTCTGTGGCCACGTGGTGGACTACGGCTACGTCCTCCCCACAGAGAAGACTCCTGCGTCTCAGCGTTGAGAACGTTATGGTTATGCTGATTAGCTGATCTCACATTTTTGCTCAACATAAATGATGTTACCAAGATTTTGTAACATATTTTGATTTAAAAGAGTGTCCATGGAGTTTCTTGCCCATTCTTCTCCATATAGATGTACGCTTTGGAATTTGCAACTACAGTACTTTCACAAGTTATTATGCCTTGTCAGTAGGACTGTAACTTTGCGTTTTGATAATTTTTTTGGACTTTAAAAACTGCCTGTAATGGTCTAATTGAAATAAATGCTTTGGGTTTGATGCATTAGGGTATCCATTTTTATTACCCGCAAAGTATTTTACGAGTTTATTTTATGATAATTCCAGGTGCTTGAGGAGTAGAAAACTGAAGACCATCACCAAAGTGTAAAGCCGCACCAGGTAATATTTGTGAGAACTCGCTCGCCGGTGACGTCATCACCGGCCCTTCTCGTTCGCAAGGACATCGTTCTGTCTGCGTTGTACCTTCATTACGTTGTTCTACTGTTGTTGAGTTTCACTATCATCTAAGTTGACGTTAAATCATTCATAACATGAGTTTGCTCATTTAATTCGCGTCCATTATTTGCGAATTGTAACGTGTTATCATTATCTTCTACAATAATATGTATCGACAACTGTAACCACATCAACTACTGTCAGTGTGTACACATTAGTAATATAACAAATGATAGCCAGCAAAGAGTCTGTCCGCAGGAGTGCTTCCATGTTTTTACTACGTATATAAAAATAATGCTTTAGACGGTTTTTATAACTCCACGCTAAACGATTAGCTGAAGCGATGGTCGGGCATTTTTGATTGACAATATACTCGTTAGCTGTAACTGTAATACTAGCTAGCTCGCCCGCCACCGCCCGGAGCGGTCTCGGTAGACAACGTTGGACGCCTTCTATTCGAGTTATTAAGGAGTAGCCCTTTTTAGGATTCCCGTAACATTCCAACCGTCGGAAACTGAGGCAATGTGACTAACACAGAGCCGTCCATTTTGATAAGCGATACTTGAAATGATGCGACATAAGTTGGCTAGGACTTTCAAATATATTTAACATTAATCGCAGTGTTATTGACTTGAAAAACTATTCCGCTAATTTCTTTACAATAATTGCAATTTACGCAAAAAGCAGCAAATCTATTTTCAGGACTCTTTCAGTGACTACTATTTTTATAAAACAAAACTTTTACGGTAATCTTTTTCGCACAAATACTAAAACATAATAATTTTAAGTGGAATTTCAACGCTTTGTTAATTTACAGTACTTTATGATAAGCATTTTAACGAAACAGTAAGATTAGTAGATGTCGAGGGGAGTGTACTGCGTGTAGTCGTACCGTATACCGGGGAGGACTTGTGTTGACCAAGTAAGACGTGACACATCATACCACATATCAGTGTTAATCTTAAACAATCGTCGTAATTACTATAAAATATCTTCTGCGTATGAACAAACAAACCATTTTCCATTCCCAGCAAAAACATCGCGGGTTCAACAAGATTTGAACATCTCATGCGCCAATTTGAAACAAATCTAGTCATGTGCGGAAGACTTTTTATAAAAAAACGCTTAATATCATCCAAGTAGAGCTTTGGCGCACAAAAAACTACCTAATATGAATAGTGTGTAAGACCTATTATTAACTGATCATACCGTTTTGAGATAATAATCGTGTATAACACTTTTTTGTAGATTTTGCATTTAAGCCCATGTATTGTGTACAAGTATAAATAATGTGAGTGTGTTCTATGTCTCGTTGACTACTCTCTCCTACTTTTCACTATTTCCAGTGCCATGTATTTCATTCTTTGAAACTTGTAGACTATCAATAAACTTCAATATCTACATTTCATTAACTTCATTTAGCTTCTACTAATTATTATCATTTATAATTTTTGAATTAAAATCTATTAGATTGTTTGTGTCTTTGTATAATATTGTTAAGTTTTCATGCACGAGTATAATATGATTATTATCCTTGGCTACTTCTTGTTCCTTCATGACAATATTGATAAATGTTATTTATATCGTATTCTATATAACTGTCTACTATCAACAACTTCTCTGTACTTTGATTCTGTCCTTTGATAATATCTTTTGATCTGTCAGTACGTTATCAAGCCAATGTATTTGTAACCGTATTATTATGCCATTACGAGATATTGATGTGAAACATGATAGTTAAGGAATCGTGTTAGACAATACAATATTTGATATTTAATAAAATTTGATTGTGTTTTTATATTTCTGACTTTTATTTCTCACTTACAGCAGTACTTGAAGTTCCCAAATAGCTAAGCACATGTATAAAAAAAAGTAATTAAAAAACTATAAAACCCGACTGCAGTAAAAAAATCTTAAATTAAAAATGATTCACTGAAAAGCTAAAATCAAGCACATTTTAAATTAAATAAAAGTTGGAAGCAGGCCGGACCCATTATATTTTCCAAGCTCTAATAGGTCCCGCCAAGTTCCAACTTTCTCGGGTTTTTTAGTTTTTAATTACTTTCTTTTCAGATTTTAGTTTGTAAATTCCTTTATTTTTGCAAACAAAAATCGAACTTCGATATGGCACCCGAAATCCGCCCTTTTTAACCGACTTCTAAAAAAGGGGGAGGTTCTCAATTCGGATGTTTGTATTTTTTTTTTTTATGTTTGTTCGCGCATTACTCCGTCGCTTGCCAACCGATTTGAAAAATTCTTTTTTTGTTGGAAAGGGTATACTTACCAAATGGTCCCATAGTCACCAAGTCGGGATCTGATGATGGAATCTTGGCGAAATCGAGGGAACTCTTCAAATTTTGTAGGAAAACGTACAGTGATTTTGGTATTTTCTACAACAAGTGAAGCATTTGCGTCCAATAAGAATCATTCTACCATCAGATCTGATGATGAATCCAAGAGACAGGCTTCGGAACTCCATAACAAGGCAATGTATCTTAGCTGTGTTTGGGCTTGTTGGAATTGTAACTGTATGCTCTTTCCAGGTGTATACATCGATTACGCTGGGATTTATGATCCGATTTTCGTGATTCTTCTTTAGTTTGATGTGGAACAGCTGCCATTTGGTCCCATAAAAAAATAATATAGTTTGGCCATATAGTTTTCATTTTACTAACGTTTTTTTTATATGTAAATTTTTCACGTATGTACACCGATTTCTCCGTGATTACTGGACCGATTTAGACGATTTTTCATTCATTTAGTAAAGAAAGCTTGCTCGGTGGAGCCATATGAATTTTATTATTTTTGCTTAGGTACTTTTTGAGCCATCCTCTTTATTATGCATTTTGACCTTTGTCGTATGTATGGACGATGTGCTGGTGTCTAGTTAAAATGTAAAAATTATACTTGACTAGGATTAAAGTGAGAAGGAACCACAACTGAAAAGGCTAAAATAAAAACTTTTTTACAAAAAAAAAATAACCGACTTCCATAAAACACTAAAAAGTGGCAAATAATTTTTGTTTCGGAAGTCGGTGGCAAAAAAGTAAATGAAACAAACAAGTCACCGACTGCCGAAACAAAAATTATTTGCCACTTTTTAGTGTTTTATGGAAGTCGGTTATTTTTTTTTTGTAAAAAAGTTTTTTTTTTTTTTAAGTAGCCAGTGTCACTCGCGCCACTAAGATGAACCTAACGACGTATAATTTATCGAAATCCGTTAATCCATTTAGGAGTTACGAGGGAACATAGCAACGGACATACATACCCACATAACTAAATATACATACAGGTCAATCAAATAAAAATGGGCTTCGCCGCAGTCGGGTAAAATCGTTGTCCCACACTAGGAATTTCTTTTGTATCGTGGGTGCGTTTACAAACATTTAAACTCACATACACAAACAGCCAGATGCGCAACCTATAGGCCATACAAATATTTCCTGCGGGGATCGAACCCGCAACACGCAGCGCAGCAGCCAATCGCTCAGCCACTGCGACCACCGTGTCATCTAACGATTGCCATGATTGCTTTTATTGCACAGCGAAACCCAATCGAACAATCGAGAGCAAAGTAGGTAACTAGGTAATCATACTAAAAAAAACAAAAACTTGTATCAAATCATTTATTCTTATACTTATATCAAATCATTTATTCCTATTCCTAGATCGCCAGTCATTTCATAGCAACATTTAAACTGGTGAGAGCTTTAGGCTCGTACTTAAGCTCGGCCAGTCCTTTGTGCACAATGTCATTGACCCGAGCTGCTCGCAGCTCCTTCCTGCAGGTAGCCACGTCCTTCTCAGCGGCCGATAGATTCTCTAGGTTGTTGAGAAGAACCTAACATGAAACATGCAGAGTTACCAAGTTGTAGTAAGAGGTTGTAGTTGGAGGGTGTGTGGGCGGGGCGTCATCATACCTTTGCTTCTCCTTCAACCTGGCGAAAGGAAAGCGCGGAAAAAAGCAAACTAAATCATATTTATTTATCTCATAATTCATGAAAGTACTAGGTATTTGTTCTATTAATTAATTTGTGTATTGAAAAACGTCTTATTGATACACTTCAGCATTTGTTACTGCAGTTCTTAGCTCCATAACACTGAGTTCTGCCTCTGCTGCACAAAGTTTTCCAAATTTTATCAAAACGTACTATTTCAATGCTATCTTTGAAAACTGCCTCAATTCCTATAGTCGGCTATCTTAAAGAGGCAAAATCTGTACTAACCAGTTTTATTAATATACTACCTTACCAGTAACAACCATTGTTTTCTGGTCATGTCTTTCTTAAAACTGGGCTTGGGGTACTATTTTAGAAAGCTAATGAGACAAGGTAGACTTTCCTGTAATTTTCACGACAAGAATGATTCATTTATTATAATTTTAGTTAAATTTAGTCGAAAAAACAAGGAAATTTCAAGATTTCTGGACATGAACTTTTCGGCGATAATTTCGAAAGGAACTGTTTTGACAAATTGGTTTTCGAACGATTTATTAGTTCATGTGCAATCCGAAAAATATCAGTTTAATACCCTGAACGGCGTAGATTTCTCAAAATCTGTGGTTTAAGGAAGAGCTGCAAAGGACATTGCTCATCATCATATGAGAATTGGTCCAAACGCTGCCCAGGAATGGTAGTACCCGCGCTGGGTACCTGGCACTAATATATGTCTTTATACAAAATATTTTTAAAATCTATCCTGCTGGGGTTCCTATTTTATTTAACTATTTATTTTGATGAAATTATTTTGTAAACATGTATTCTTTGACATACTGTTAAGGTTTTTATTACTCCTTTTATGACCACAACTAAAGACATTTTGTATAAATGGACAGTTTTAGTATTTATTCCGTCCGTATTGGAAGTGATAGGTAGGATATAACAAAAAGTGCCAGGTACCCAGCGCGTGTACTACCATTCCTGGGCAGCGTTTGGACTAAAGTTGGGCAATCTCAAAGAAAAACATTTTTACAAAATAATATCATCAACATAAATATTTAAATAAAATATGAACCCCAGCATAGATTTTAAAAATATTTTGTATAAAGACATATGTTAGTGCCAGGTACCCAGCGCGGGTACTCCCATTCCTGGGCAGCGTTTGGACCAAAGTTGAGCAATCTCCTTTCCTAAAAAACTTTCCAAAATCGATTTCGCTAAAATAACAAAAATTGGACCGCTGGTTATCGGGTCCGAATTCTTGTAAATTACGTCTTTTATCACTCATGTCAAGGAATGCACCCAATTAACAGTCACAGGGTGACTGGTAATAGGTATATGTGTGAATAAGAAAACAGTTAAGGCTGAGCGCAGACTTGAATCAAGACAGTTTTAAGACAGACTATTGCATTACAAAACATAATAATGAAGACGCGCACACTTCAAACAAAACGTCTCATAGACAAAATTGTCTAATACCTACAAGAACTGCGACAAGTCTGAGTAATGATTGTTAGCTTCCCCTTTGTCCTAAAATTTTCCAGCTCTGGTCGCTCGCTAATACGTCATATACTTTTGAAGATACATAAACTGAAAAAGTTCCTCTTTCAAGATGAAGTGCTAAAATGTTCGAGCTCGCTCCATCGAGCTTCTAAGCTCAAGGTGGCCCCACTCCCGGAAATAAACTTGTTAATGCCCATGATCGTTTTGTACGGGTAAATCCAGAGATAATTGTTATAACTTTTTTAATCTGCCTGTCTTTTATTCGGGATAACGCCACCTATCAAAATTCCTGCCCTTCCCCAAAGTCATTGGCTAGGACTGGGCATGACTCTTGCATGCTAGTCTCATAATTATTCAGAAACTTTTATGCGTTATTATTTTAACAACAATACCTGTATGAATGGTTAAAATAAAATCTAAATGTGTCCGAGGACTGCAAAATTTTTCGAACTCGTTTCACTTGTTCATGCATTCTGGAGTCCATAATTATTAGTTTTGAAACTGTTATACATAAGTCGACAAAGTAAAATATCAAAAGAAAATGTAATATTTCCAAGGAGAGGTGAAAAAAAAGTCTCCTTTCAAGCCTGCATGGTTCCGAATTTTTTCTCCAAAGTCGGCGAGGCTTTATAAGCCTTACAAATCGGAGGAGAGCTGCTAAAATTTTTGAGCTCACTTCTCTCGCTCCTGAATTCTTAAAGCTGTTGATAATTATAAAAATATAGCATATAAAAGGCGGGTGCAAGAAAAATTTAGTTCGCTGCACTCGTTCTTGCATATTATTAGTTTCTTTTTGTAAAAGGTCCGTCCGTCTGTCTGTCTGTCAAGACCCTTTATTTCGGGAATGGGTGGAAGTATTGAGTTTAAATTAAAACCGTATACTCAAGTCTACAGTCCCTTGAAGCTGTGAAAAAATCAAACAAAAAATAATGAAACGTTTATGCCGCAAAAAACGCATATTACGACGACTTTAAGGGGATCAAAACTGATAGGGTACTTTCCGGTGACCTAGAACTATTAAATTTGGCAAGTAATATCGTCTTATACTACAAACTGTACAGGAAAAAGTCTAAATACTACACATTTGTAGTTAAATCATAAAAAATATAGTATTTCCAATTTTTTTTTGTTTAACTACAAGTTTGTACGGAACTCTCGGTGGGCGACTTGGACTTGCACTAGTCCGGTTTGTTCGCCGTCACTTTGCGGATTTTAGAGCGGTCGTGCCCACGACCTATTTTGAGGGCTGGATCCGTACGTGGGACGAAGGTCGCGAGCAACAGCTTGTATTGAATTAACCAGTAACTCAGATCATATGAACACAAAAAATTGTTCATTTCCAACAAAAAAACGACTAACAATGTTGTTTATAAATTTTAATAAAATTGGAGCACACAAGGGCTAATAGTGATAACAAAAAAAATAAAAATAAAGTTTTAATTACAATAATACGGTGCGTCTTCAAATTCTACCGCTGCTCTCTGAGTCTTAACCATGGTGGGTGAATTATATGTGAAGACATCAGAACAATAATAATCTTTAATTTTTTTCATATCTACGCAAAGCTCTTTGCTCCCTGTTGTCTCACCTTCTAATAATGTTGCGATTAAAGTTTCAAACAGCTTCGGTTGGTACATACCCAAACACGTGAAATTTGGACTAATTTGCGCCATTCGAGTGCAAAGAGAACTATGATCACTGTAAAATAAACTAAGGTTAAGGTATTCTGCTAGAGCACGAAATATTTTCCAGTCGTGTCTAGCTTTTCCCGGAGGAGTGACGGCAGGATACGCAAACTGTGACCTACCCTCCATATTCAAGAAGAGCCCGCCTGCCTCTGAGTATGCACTTCCAGGCAAAATCAAAGAAGCATACTCCGCGCCTTTGTCACCTTGAAAACCTATGTAAATTACTTTAGTATTTCCAGGCGGGCACCACTCATAAAATATCTCATCTGCTCCGAGAGAGATGACTAACCTGGGATTCTTCTTCGGAAACGCTCTCTTTGCTCCAGGCCTATATCCTGCTTCTAAGGCACCGGCAAAACTCGCCTCTCTAGTAACAATGTTTATCAAGTCATTTTTTGGCTTTTTAACTCCTTTTGACCCTTTATGTACAGCCCTCATTATGGTAGGACCTGCTTCACCTTCTAGTGCCGCTATCCCAATAAATATAAGAGGATTCTTAGCTTCCACTAAAGGCCCTAGAATGGTATGCATACCACTAATATCTTCTGCTAAATAAGTAACGTGGTAGTTGTAATCACACTTTGGACCAACCACGAATATATCACATTCATTAGTTCTATATGCTTGTCGAATCCACATGTTTAAAATTGGTGCTTCAAATCGGGGATTAGTGCCAATTAATATAATTACATCAGCTTGTGGGATATCTTTTATAGGTCTGGTCAAACAATATGAAGCCCTTATGTCAGCCCCAGAGCTTGTGTAATTCAGCCCTCGTTCCACATAAAACATCTCGCATCCTATCATGTTGAGTACGTCTTTGCAGGCTACCAAAGTCTCGACATTAGTATAGGGGCCAGCTACCACCGCAATATCGTCAGGATTTACTGCTCTAATCATATCACGAGCCATTTTAAGGGCGGAATCCCATTCAAGCGGACAACAACAAGAACCTTTTTTTGTCATCGGAATTACCAGCCTCTGCATCTCAAGCGAATCTATTGCCCATCTGCCCTTATCAGAGACATATTCTTGATTTATTTCATCGTGTTCACGAGGCAAAACACGAAGTACTCGGTCAAACCTATAATTTAATATTATATTCGTACCAACGGCGTCTGTAACATCAATAGAATTAGCTTTCTTTAATTCCCAAGATCTAGCTTTGTACCTATAGGGAATGTTCGTCAACGCTCCCACTGGACATAAATCTACGATATTTCCAGATAACTCAGATAAAAACAGTTTGGGAACAAAAGTTCCAATCAGCATATCGTGGCCGCGACCAGTTGATCCCAAAACTTCCAGGCCACATACTTGAGAGCCGAAGCGAATACATCTGGTACAATGAATGCAGCGATTCATATTTCCGCGAATGAGTGGGCTTATAGTTTTACTTTCCACGGCTCTTTTACCTTCGAAATGTATGTCTGTGAATCGTGAACGATCATTGCCAAACCGCATAGACAAGTCCTGCAGATCACACTCGCCTCCCTGGTCACATATGGGGCAATCCAATGGGTGGTCGACAAGTATGAACTCTAAAATAGATTCTTGTGCTTTACTGACTACTTCTGAGTTGGTGCGGATCCTCATGTTCTTGCCGACGGGCACAGCGCAGGCTATTTGCGGCTTCAACCAGCCCTCCACCTCCACCAGGCACAGGCGACAGTTGCCAGCTATTGACAAACGTTCATGGTAGCAGAATGATGGTATCGTCACACTTTCTCTTTTTAGAGCTTGCATAATCGAAAAATAAGAAGGGACTTGTACGGGCTTGCCATTTATAAATATGTTCACAACATCTTTACAATTATGTCTTATTTGCAAGATCAGTCGTACGTTTCGCCATTTTAATAATTTGTTTCTAATTGAAAACGCTTGGAACATTTTGTTGTCTGATTTCTATTCACCATAAATACAATATGACACAATAATCAAATTATAAATTGATTAATGTCATGTGTCAGGGTTTTTTAGTATAGTATGACCACTTTAAGTGCGCAGTTCAAGGTGGCGCTACTATTTGCATCGAAATGTCAAACTTGGTACATTTATTTTAGTTCTGTGTTTTATCGCCTGCACAGATAAGTTGGTTGAAATGTACTAGCATCTATAGTGTTTTGCTTTATTGAAAATGTTCAATTCTACTGAGGTTTTAATACAAGACAAAAAACAAGTTCAAAAATAAAAACCAGACTACTGAAAAATTACGCTCTAAACAGTAAAACATATTCTCGTCTGAAAACGTTGTGTATTTGCAAACCATTCAATACTTATTGTGTATTAAATAAACAACTGACACATTATATGTATTTAACTAATATAGTGATGTTAAGAGAATAGCCATGGTCATACGCCACTTTGCCCTAAAGTTTATGATCCGTTACTAATGGTAGAATATATTATTCTATTCTGAAAATTCATCCATTAATGGGCAGCTACGTTATTCCTGAAGGTTAGCTACTTATATTTAAAACGTTCCCGTGGGTTAATTTCGGACCAAAATGCGACGGAAGCCGCGTGTAAAAGCTAGTAATTGGACAAATCAATCGGGTCGTGGCAAAGAAAAACCTGTCTTTTCACACGTTCTGACTGCCGGCTTACTGGATCATACTGAAAACTGTCACGCGATTTCGCGCCCAATATTAGTGACACAGACTGTATCAAGAGCGATACGCAGGTGTGGTCCTTTTTTCTTTCGAGTAGTGGAATACCATCCTCCTAGCTGGTGGCTATACACTCTTGACCGAGAGCTCTTTTCTCTATGTCTTTCCCGAGACGTCTATCAAAAGGACCGACGGAGAGCAAGCAATGAACACCAAACACAGCTTAAACGTGTGAAAAGAGGCTACCAGCGACCAAATTTGTTTTGAAGCCACATTATGACATACCTGATGAATTGAATCGATTAACAGCACAAGTGCATCTTTGAACTGGAAAAAGATTTCGGTGGCTCTCTGGTACCTGCAAAGAAACATACGAGTTCATCATTACTGATGAGCATGAGCTCCTGGGTTCGATTCCCACTTTACGGGAACTGCAGCGCATTACAGTCTAAAAAAAAAAAAATGATGCTGCCCGCCTAAAGTATATCATGCAAAGGTTCTTCCAAATATTCTTTTAGCGCTCGAATGAAGTTGTCAGATGCTATTCAAAAAACAAAATGGTGGCATTATTAGTTACCATAATGGTAACGCGCCAAACTATCCATTTACAGCTACAGGGATTTGCATTTAAAAGTATAGTAAGAAAGTGAAAGCAGTGGCAGTGCCCAGTGGTAGTGGTACGAGTTGTTAGGTCGCGGATTCGAACCCAGGCTGGCGAATTATTTTGTGCAATTTATTTCATCACCACTCCTCATTACACTCAAAACAGGGAAGATCCTGTCGCATGTCGTCGCATCGTCGAAGCATCGTGGGAAAATCGGCATGTCTTAGAACCTAATATTTGTAGACAGTAACATCTACCAACCCGAACTGGATCCGCGTGCTAGATCATCGACATAAAGCCAGGGCCAGGGTCCTACCATTGGGATCATTATAAGCTTATAATGCTAAACGCAGACAGATGCGACGCGATTCTGGTAGAACAATTTCCATAAAGTTTTCATAGAAATTGTTCTACTAGAGTCACGCCTGTCTGCGAGAGCCTTAAGAAAGTAAATCATCCAAGTTACTTGTGGTCGTGCACGGCATCAGTAAAGGCGTAGTCGAGCGCGAGCCGGAGAGCGCGAGCGGCGCGCGGCGCGGCCGGCGCGGCCAGCACACGGCGCGCGCCACGCTCGGCACAGCGCGCAGCCACCAGCAAAGCACACGCATCCGCTGCCGCTGCTGAACGCTCCCAGCCGCTCCTACTAGCACGGACCGTGGCGTTAGTTTGGACAAGCAATTTCTTACAGTCATGATGTTCAATCTGATAAAAGATTTCCCTAAGTATGAAAGAAGAAGACATGCTGCGCCGACCGCAGATAAATTGGGATAAGGGCAGGAAACGATGATGATGATGATGAAGAGTTTTCCCTAAGAACATGAGAGAAATGATCGTCATATGCTCCAGTATACGATGGGTCCCTATCGCAGATGGTAAAATATGGCGTAGTTCCACATTTGGCTGACTTAATTTCGTGTCCTTATTGTCCTGTTGTCTGCACGTGACACGAACTGATAGAAGCTATTGAAGATGCCAATCACGTAGTCAAGTTCTGAAAAGATTAGATAAGACCCAGTAGCCATATAATTGGAAGCGAGCATAGCGAAAAAGAGACGTGCGGTATCGACGAATCACATTGATGATTGAACTGACACCGCGTCTTTACTCTCTCAGGTCCAACCTTTCCCGTCATTTCTTTCTCGTCATGTTCGTGAACGGAGCGCCCGTTCAGCCATCAGTTGTGCCTAGTCATCTCTTAGTTGCCACGGCTTATTTCGAACTAATTATTTAATTTTTGAATAGTCCTTTTTGTTGCTTACTATGGACACTTTTAACGTGCATGTCTTGCTACATCATTCTCTGCTCTGCTTCATAATGTACCATCTCAACATAAATAATGTAACCAAGGTTTTTGTAACAAGATTCTGATCTGAGTGTCCAAGGAGTTTCTTGGCCATTCTTCTCCATAGAGATCTACGCTTTGGAATGGGCAACTACAGTACTTTCACAGTTATTTTGTCTTGTGCCTATGACTGTAGCTTCTTGTAGATTTTTATTGTTGTTCGACTATTAAAAAGTGCTTGTAACTGACCTACTTGAAATAAATGATTTTGATTTCATTTCATTTCACGTCTCCTTTCCACTCAGCTCGACTCCGCTTTGGTGCAAACCGGGCGTCTAATTACAATTCTTATTACTGACTTTCCGACAGTAGTCATCTTCCAGGCCGGCATGGCGTCGTCGAGCAAGCGCACCGCCGCGTGCGCATACTCGGCGGCGGCGCGGAGTCTCGCGGACACCGACGCTAGTGCATCTCGCAAGCCCAGCGCCTTCGTCAGTGCGCTCTCTTGGGCACTGCCGGGACGAGCCGCAGGGCCCCAGATGGATTCTACCGAGAGTGCAAAATATATGCATAAAATGTGATGAACCTTTCGTTAGTTCAATAATTAGACATGTAGAAACCTACCTTAGAAATCTATATATTAATACGTGAAGCAAAAACTTGTACCCTTTTACAAAAATTTCTCAGACGGATGAGTAGGGACACAGTTAAAGTTTATATGGAGAAGGAAGGAAGTGCAGAAAGCCAATATTTTTATACAAATGCATGAGAAATACTTACATTAAAGTAATAAAAAAAAAAACATTGCACACGCTACCATGCGTTTGACAAGCACACAAACATCCATGCTTGCATGAATTCAAGGTGGTATTCATTCTAACAGTTCCGTCTCTACACACAAGTTCTGGGCAGCTCCAGGTGACGCATCTCCTGCAGACTGAAGACCATAATATGATATGGTATAGTTACCCAACAAGTGCTGCAGCTGCGCGTACAGCGAGCGCGAGCGCAGGATCTGTGCGTGCAGCACGCGCCGCTCACGCACCAGCTCCGTATGGCGCGTGCGCAGCCAGCTAAGCTCTAGGCGACGCATCTCCTGCAGACCATGACCACTTTGTTTGATGAGTATACTAAGTCCTGGTTTCCCTCGAAGCAGAGAAGCACGGAGGGTAGGAGACATACAAGTTTCTACCAGTCATGGAGTGACGAGAGATGCGACGTGGATTTCAATCAATTTACTTGACTGCCCACTTTAATTGATGAGTATACTCCTGGTTTCCCCCGAAGCAGAGAAGGACGGAGCGTAATAGACGTGCAAGATTGTACCAGTCATTGGAGAGCCTAGAGATGCGATATGGATTTGAATAAATTTAGTTGACTGCCCACTTTATTTGATCAATTCACTAAGGCTCGGTTTCTACCGAAGCAAAGAAGGACGGAGCTTAGGAGACGAGCAAGATTCTAGTCACAAGAGAGACGAGACACGCGATGTGGATTTCAATCAGCAATACGAGGGCGGTTTGATATGTCCGTGACTTTTAGGGCTCATGGAGACGCGGCGCGTCGTGGGGCGCGTCTCTGTTAATAAGCCCTAAAAGTTTCCTGAGAAAAAATCCGGTGGAATATGATTCAAAATAAAAAGCTGAGCACCCTATCAGTTTGCGGAGGGCTGTCCCTTACACCCCGTACTAAATCCATAAATATCCTGTAATGGTCATATAAGGACCTTGATTTTTATCAAGCACTAAGTGTACACTAGTAGTAGTTATAGTAAATAGTAGTAGTATGGTATTTTTAAGCTTTATATAAACACTATTACCATAGAAATGATATCAGCAAACACATATTTATTTATGCAATTGAAATATATAGGCGTTTAAGAAAATTTAATCTTTCGTCGCAAAATTAAAAGCAATCGTAGTTATTTACTGGCTACCAATAAAGGAACGTACCTTTCTATTAACATTAGCGACGAAATCCTCATTTTCCGATGCTAACATCGGTCGTCTGTACAGGTCTAAGCTTATAAACAACTAGAAAACAAAAACATTTCACAATTAGTTAAACTTCTAGTGCTAAAATAGCCCGCGAAATTCATTTTTTTTTACTTTTTTTTTGCAATTTTCCAGTCAGTGTCAGGCTATATATTGAACACAATATGACTCGCGGCCATAATAAGTACGCATTTACAGAATTATAATCATTAAAACCATGACTACAACCCTCCTGATTTAATCTCATTATTATTATTATTTGATGAAAAAGTCACTCAATGGGGTTAAAATGAATTTAGAGGGTTTTATTGAAGATTTTAATGATTTTAACTCAGTACAGCCATATTTGTTACGGTCGCGAATCATAGTTTAACCAAAATACAACCTGGCTGCAAATTTAAAAAAAAGAAAGAAATTTGAATTTCGTGGGCTATCCTGACGCAGAGCTTAATTTATCTTTATTTCAATTCGTTTAGTAATGCATATAACGCAAAGGTGTAATATCGGCTTACTTGGTGAATGGTCTTTGCATACGTATCTTTCGTGACAGTAGCGGTGATCTCTTCAAAAGTCTGGATTTCCTACAAAAAGAAAATAATCAAATGTAATCCTTATCTGACTTGTCTTCGGTTTTTTCTTTATACTTATTAAGTCACGGATAACTTTGCTAGCGAGATGCAGACCATATTAGTTCTTCAGTTTTGTCATAGATGGCGCTGTAGTACTTTTTGTTGTAAATTGCTTTTTGTAGGTCGCTACATCACTCCCCCCCCCGGAGACCAGAGGTCGATAGTAGAATGAGTCACCTTGTAGTATTTAGCCGTGTCAGTTGGAAGCTCGTTGCCGCATTGTTTACGGCGAGTCGGAACAGTCTATCTGTGGTGTCTGTCACCTCTATAAACCCAATAACACTTTGCTGGAACTTGGTATCCAACCCAGGACCACATGCTCAGCAGTCGCGCTTGCGACCACTAAACCAACAAGGCAGTCAATAAAATTAGTGCAAAGAAAAATCAAGCGATTCCACAACACCCTCAGACCATTACTTCGCCTGCGAAAGATTAGGATCTACAAGACGTTTTCAATGTTTTTTGAGCTATTTAATTTTAGTATCGACAGCGGCAGTACATATCGCCAAAAAATTACTGTTCTTTCTGTAATTGAAATACACTTAATAGCATCTCACCTGTTGTATACTCTCCAGCTCAATGGCCACGACTGCTAGCCTGGCGGCTGGATGAGTCCTCTCACTCTTGGTTATCTCTTCGTCTAACCTCGTTAGTGCTGACAGTACCGTCTCCGCTTTGATGGACTTCATTGAAGATTTAGAAGGCTCGGAATACTGCTTGAAAATTGATTTATTTAGAACAATAAACTAAGTATTAATTGTTGAAATCCGACCGTCATTCATATTGTTTCTTGTTTTTATGTTTTTTTTTCTCTTCATATTTGACTAGACATAGGCACTTGAGTAATGTCGCTCTTGAGTAGTGTCGAACAAATGTCGCACAAACGTTTTCACTTCAGTAGCTCAAACATGTAGGTTTTGCTGCCTGAAATCAGTGAGCAAAATGCGATTTTGCTCACTGAGTGAGACAAAGTAACTTTTTAATTATTTTTTTCAGAAAGCCCCGAATATCATATTCAGCCTTGGGTTAATCATACAATTTGAAACATTCACACTCTATCTCTTTCCCGCCCATTAGAAAGAGAGAGAGACAAATACCAGCCCTTTCGAAGTTCCGTTTTTGAATTCGAACACGTTCGGAATTTCGTACTAACTAAAGAGATTTTGCAAAAATGTCTTTTAATGTAATTTATTGAATTTTTAACTTATTGTTGTATTTAAACGAAAATAAGTATTTACTGCAAATAAAACTGATATTTAACCTGTAAATATTTATTTATAGTTTCAATAATGTTACGTAATATTTTTTTCACCACTCCCGCACGAAAGAAGTGTCTTTCCTCTACGAAAACAGTGAGGAAAATTGGTTTTTCCTCACTGTTTGAACAGTGAGGAAAGTAATGATCCCGTTCAGAAATTAACTTTGCTTGATTTTTTTATGTTAAGTTTTAAAATTATTTTAAAAAATAAATAATTTTATGCTTAGAATAGAAATATTTATAAGTTAAGATTAATGTTTTTTATAAAATTTATCAAATTATTGTAAGTGTATAAGTTCAGAAACATTAAAAAAGTTTGATAAAATATTGAAATTTAGGATTATAATTTTTGAACGCACTCAAAGAAAGAAGCCTGTGAAAGAACGACATTGGAAGCAAAAGTTCGAAAAAGAATTATTTTGATTTGCTTTGTGACTATTTAATTTATTTACCTATGATGACTGAATACTTTCTTGCTGGGAGTGGTGAAAAGTTTTGTATGCAACATGTGAGCAAGTTCATTTGCTATTCGTTTTGTTGAGTCTTTCGCTTACTCAGGATTGAAATTTATAATCACTCGCTGCGCTCGTGATTCTATTTTTCAATCCTTCGTTACTCAAGACTCAAAATCAAAACTCATAGGAAAAACGAACTTTCCTCACTTGTTGGATAAATAACTATTGAATAATAAAATATCATGGGTGCTATTTCCGAACACGCCTTAATTTAAATAAAAGAGCGGGAAAAAAATCGTGGCTGGCGTAAAGAGTTGATTAAGTTAAAAATACTAAGATAATCGTAAAATATGCGACGAGAACAGTATTGTAACACCGGAAGAGTTAAAACAACATTAAGTTACCTACCTGAGAAGTCTCGCTAGAAATATCTGAAAGCATACCATGTCTTCAACGAGACTTACAAAGGGCGCAAGCAGTTTTTCGGAGACGGTGTTGCTATCTTATTTTTTAGATTTATCACAGACGAGGTGATCATCTATAATGTTAATTATTTCGATTCACAATAAATAGTTATTTAAATCAATTCCTGTTTATTATTTTTTCTCCTAAAGTGTTCTCGCTGCTGAAGTGAAAAGTTATGTGTGTTACACGAGAGCAAAGTTTTTTGCATCTCGTGCCTTTGAATCCCTCGCCACGCTCAGGATTCAAAATCAGCACTCGCAGCAAAAAACGACTTTGCTCTCTTGTTGCACAAATAACTATTGTCGCACCATCGTGATGTCGATCTTCAGTTTGTCGCACTAGGGTGTTGTCGAGCTACAGTTTGTCGCACAAGCGTGCATTCGATCTATAGTGAGTCGCAGTACAGTTTTGTCGCACAAGCGTTAATCGCGCTTCCGTGTGTCGACCTCACGTTATACACTCCTCGCGATGTGCTTTAAGGGATCATAAAGTTTACCTATCACCTATCTAAATTATGAACTTATCCGAAAAATATATAAGTATTCCTTTAGCCAGATTGCTTATCACTATATAGTATTAAACAAAGTCGCTTTCTCTGTCCCTATGTCCCTATGTCCCTATGTATGCTTAAAACTACGCAACGGATTTTGATGCGGTTTTTTTTTAATAGATAGAGGGCTTGAAGAGGAAGGTTTATATGTATAATAACATCCATCGAATAGTGGAGAAACACTGTTATTTTTGAGGTTTCTAATGTGATGTCGTAAATAATTACATTTTTTCCGCTTACATTGCAAACGCAGGCTCAACCCTACGAGATTTATCAAAATAATGTACTAAGTATTGTACACATTGAAAGGTCTACAGAAAACTCCGCGATGGTATTTGTCTATCTCTTATGGATATCCCACAATAACATTTTTTGTCATTTACTTTTTACGACAAATAATGGCTAATTTTCGAAGCGATTTTAACCAATACAGCATTAATCCTTATCCAATTAAATACCTTAAATACATTGTTGATTTAATATAGATCTATATGGCTCTTTACAGCATATGATTTAAATGAATATTTTCGAAGATGTTAGAGATTTAAAAATTGCGGGAAGTAGCGTTTGCGGCGCGGCGGTACCGGCCGGCCGGGGCGGGATGTTTGTATTGTCTAATGACAAGAAAGCTGTGAACGTTGTATATAAAGACATTCTGTAATATATTAATTGTTGTAAAAATAAAATAAATAGGAAAAAATGTAAAAAGTAAATAAGTAAAATGTAGTGCGTGAATTTAGATATTCCAAAGATAGCAGGAAATCTTCATGGTATAGGGAAAGGAGAATTGTTTTACTCCAAATTTGACGCGTGCGGGCCGTGGGCAGTAATGAATAAATCAAAACTATTGGATCGATTTTAATCATTTTTTCAGTGAGTGACATTGGCTATATATTTTATACCCGTGCGAAGCCAGAGCGGGCCGCTATGTTTTTATATACAACGTTCACAGTTTTTCTGTAGTGTATTTAGTATCAGCATTGCACCCGTGCGAAGCCGGGGCGGGTCGCTAGTTATATATACAATCAAGATGTTGTTTGAATACTGAGATCAATTAGGTACAGCCGTTAAATTGCACAAAAAATACAATGTAGAAGTTATCAACATCATCCACAGCTCTTCTTCATCCATTGCATAGAGCTGTCTATTCTTGAGACAATCTTCACACACGTGTCCGTTTCATCAAAGTTTTAGCTGTGATGGTAACAATTTCGTCTGCCTTTAAAACTATCACATTTAAAGCTATACAATTTAAATTATTCATATAATTTAAGAACACTCACAGCAGCCACACTACTTATTTTCTGGGAACTCGCCATGCACCCCATGCCCACTTTCTGCACCATAACTAACTAGACTACTTCACAAACGTCTTCAACGGTTCTAAATAGCAGCCAAACAATGGAGGTAAACGGGCCAAGGTTACTACGTACAGAATGGCCAATATTCTTTAGGCTTCAAAGGGATCATTGGCAGACAATAGAGCTTTCGCGGCACGGTACCGAACATGATAAGAGCTTTTTATATAATTATGTGGATGTGTGAAAATGTGGAGGTGGTATCTAAATACCTAATGTAAAATGCAAACCGTTATTGAATTTCTAACACCAGGCAAGTCCATCCATCCATACACCATCTAAGTAAATTCTATCTCATTTGAAGCGAACACAAATGATGAAATGGTACAATTACCTAGGTATAATTTTGCAGTTTTTTACTCCTGTAGGTAAGTAAACCGCAAAGAAGTCCCTCCTTCATAAGCGGCCGCAAGTGCAAATATTCGTTCTTCAGGAAAAATGCAATTTTTGTAGCACAATATGAAACATTGACTAAAGCTCAGAAGTCCAAACTCAGCGTTTGCCAAAGAGCTATTTAACATAGAATTCCTAACATTAAAATCTCCGATTGAATGCACGACACCTTAATACGGCTAAGGGTGGTAATACACTTATCAAATATCTTTGTCCAATGTACAGTCCATGGTGACTCAAAGCTGTTCGTTACATTTGTTTGTTCGCTGTTCGTGTACATTGGACAAAGATATTTGATAAGTTGTATAATACCACCCTAAGGCTGCGGTTCCACTGAGGCGGAGCGGGGCAAGGCGGAGACGAGCTGTGCCGCGATTCACCAATCACATGGCTTGAAGTGAAGTGAAGAGGAGAAGAGATGTGGATTTCAAGCCATGTGATTGGGCAATCGCGGCACAGCTCGTCTCCACTCTGCTCCGCTCCGCCTCAGTGGAACCGCAGCCTAAGACAGGCATAGCCGATGTTGGCGATAAGTCTGCAAGATTAAAATGGTACTGGTTGGGTGACGTTTCTATGCCGGACAGAGGGGCGAATATATTCGCACAATGGGTACCTGAAGATGGCCGACGTAGCCGAGGCAGGCCCAAGAAACGCTAGCGTGACGATCTGGCCTCTTTTTTACCAGATTGGTCCGAGAAGGCAAATATCAAGGAAAAGTGGAAAGCCATGGGGGAGGCCATAGATATATTTTTATATTTGTATGGGGGAGGCCTTTGCCCAGCAGTGGGACAGAGCAGGCTGACATAAAAAATAAATTAAACTACAAGTAGGTAGGTAGGCTAGGATTGCTGATGTGTGTGTTCCATACCTACTTAAAATAGGTACCTACGAATAAAATAGATTTAATTCAATTTACTCTCTATATTGCCTTATAAAAAGACCAATAATATGTATTTTAAAAAAACCTATAATAGTTTATGTTGAAATTGCTTCGCACATCCACGTAGCATAATTAGTTACTATCACGGTATTCACCTCATAACACGAAACTAGCATGAGTTGCAGCAGAAACGGACGCCTCACACATTTTTGTATACCTATCTAAATAATCTACATTACGCTACGCAAGGTAGTGAGTCAGGGAAATTATTACAATGTTTCGATATGTAGCGTAGATAGATACTTTACGCTTGCTTGCTGATTCATATCGTTTTGTGATTATGTTTAATAGTCAGTTTTATAATGATTTTCTTTATCTATTATTATTTTATTAGCATTTTTATGTAGGTATATCGTATATCTCTAGAATCCGTGCGGGATTTCCTTTCGCCAAATTACCCATGAAGCCAACATGAACGGGAATAAATTAATATGGCATTTGTTTAACCACTTTTATGGTTAAAAACCCAGCAGTTAGGTTGTGCGTCCTAAGTAGATTTATTTTATATAATCGCTCCCTTGCCCTTGACCCAATTTATGAGGAGTCGGCGAAGCAAGCATGCATTTTTTCATGTTATTATATCATTCCTTACGTTTTGACATGTCGCCGTCTCGCCCATGGTAGAGTGTAAGGGTGGATATGTATTAACGTTGCAATGCACTTTTTATCTACACTACATACCATACCCTACCTACCTACCCTACATACCCTACCTACCTACCTACCTACCCTACATACCTTAACTACCTACCCTACCCTACCCTACCTACCCTACCCTACCCTACCCAACCCTACCCTACCTACCTGTTTATCCTACCTTTCTCACCTTTTAAACCTTTCCTGGTCTACGACAACTATTTTGAAACCAAAATCAGCTAAATCGGCCCAGCCGTTCACGAGTTTTATCGAGACTAACGAACAGCAATTGATTTTTATATATATAGATAGATTGCAACATAATTATCATGCAAATGATCGTCAAAGACCAATCAAAAACATTGTGCAATACGTACTACAAATAACTAAAAAGTTAACAACAGATTGTGCAAATGTTGTGCAATACTGAAACCAAAATCAAAAATTCCCGCTCTTTGACTGAATCGTATTTTGGGTTCTGTTAACATAACGAGAATATCATCGTATATTAGTAAAACATTCTATAGATTGACCATAAGAGAAGTGTTTGATGTGAAAACATTTATTGTATTACGTATTTTATTTCGTAATAATTTTGTAATTTATAAGTATAGCGTTTCATTACTAAAAATATTATATAAAATGAAATATTATTTTTTTTTTTTTTTTTTTTTTTTTTTTTTTTTTTTTTTTTTTGTGGCAACTGAGCCGGATCCGACTATTCTGCCAGTGTCACGTCGTGACGGCCCCACGTAGGGACATGCCGTCGAACTTTGTGCTCCGTGGTAGTTGTTAGTCTAGGCTGAAAGGACGAACACATGGGTTAGTAAAAACACATAATCAAATTTACAAGCTTATAATATACAGATATAATATATACTAAACATAAACGGCTATATACAGACTAATTACATCATTTACGCACCAACTAAAATTTCAAATCATTTTCTTTTAAAAATGTAGCCAGAATGTGGATTAATTTAGGAGAGAAGTGGGAGAGAAGGGAATGGAAGTTGGTTGGGAGAGGAATGTTTAATTTGGAAACTTTTCGGTAGAGGTCAAGGGATTGATTGTTTAAGGAGCAGGAAAAGAAAATATGGTCTAAGGTACCTTCCTCAAGACCACACTCGCACAGGGAACTATCCCGGACATGAATTTTGTGCAGGAACACTGGGCTACAACAATGTCCGAGTCTTAGTCTACAGAGTGACGAAACAGTTCTCTTCGACAATTTATGGTATTTAAAAAACCAAGGCCTACGTTGAATTTCGGGCTGTATGGCGGCATAGTAGGTGCCCTTGGTTTTAGAGGTCGTCTTCCATGTTTCAGTCCACGAGTTAAATAACTTGGGTTTGGTACCATTCCGCAAATCGTAGTTATGAGCTACGTAGTGCTTTCGATCAGCCGGATTCGATGTGGCATACTTTGCTAACGAATCAGCGCACTCATTGCCAACAATACCCGAGTGACCGGGGATCCAGGCTATCTCGATGTACAAGCCGTTTTGGGAGCAATCAAATAACAAGGTCTTAATATCTACAATGATTTGACTATGGATTTGACTGTAAAATTGATTTTGTTTTAAGGCCTGTATACTACTACGAGAATCTGAAAAAATTACTGATCTTGTTATTTGATGGGATTTAATATAGTGTATGGCTTCTAAAATACCAATACACTCTCCTGTGAATACTGATGTTTCTGGTGGGCATTGGAAAAGTAAAGCAATTTTGGAATTTTGAAAGTAAACTGATACACCAGTACATTCTGTATCAGACAATTTTGAGGCATCAGTGAAAAAGAAATTCCATCCTTCCCAGTAACGCTTGACAGCCGATTCAAAATCGTCTCTAGCGCTCGGGGAATTCTTTGATATACCAAGTCCCAAAACGGCTTTTGGTTCGAAATTAATCGTTTCATATGCAGCAGAGAAGACCGGGAGAGTAGGATATTGGCAAATAGGCGAGGAGAGTTGTTTAAGCTCTCTGTACCTATTTATCAATAGGGGAACTACTTTATGGTTCCAATAGGAAGAATTATTAAAGGAAAGGTCGATTTGTTCTAAAATTGGGAGTAAAGGATGGGATGAGAGGGAAAAAACTTTAGAAAGGAAGCGATCTGCCAAATACTGTCTCCGAAGGTGTAGGGGTGGTTCTGCACATTCAACTTGAAGCGCATTTATGGGAGAGGATTTCATGGCTCCAACGATTATTCTGAGACATTTGGCTTGGACACTGTCTAATTTTTTAAGCGCTTCTTTGTTGCAGGGTTCTATTAGATAACTGCAGTAATCCATAGCGCTTCTAGTCAACGCATTATAGACCAGTTTAAGGGTATAGGGGTGAGCTCCCCACCATACCCCGGCCAAAGCTTTAAGGACCGACACAGTACGTTCACATTTTTTAACCGTGCTGTTAATGTGATCGACCCCAGACAATCTTGAGTCCAAAGTTACTCCCAGAAACCTAGCCTTATCTTCGACTGGGATGGTTTGTCCATTAATGTTTATATCAATTGGGGGTACAGAACGCTTGCGTGTAAAAATGACAGCTGTACTCTTTGGCGCACTTAAGGACAAACCATTGTCAAGTAGCCATTGATTCAGTGAAGCCAGAGAGACATTCATCGACAGAGCGGCATCCTGAATGGAACTGCCACAGACCATTAATGCAATATCGTCAGCATACTGAAGGATTTTGCAGTCGAAATTAAGGGAAGAGGACAGGTCAGCCGTATAAATGTTATACAATGGAGGACTAAGAACAGATCCTTGAGGTAATCCTCTCCAGACCGATCTTTGTTCAGAGTCAGCTCCAGGTATTCTCAGTTGAATAGTGCGATTGTTAAAGATGCTACCAATGATGCGACAAATCCTAGCCGGGACTCTCAGCTCGTGCAGCTTTTGCCTGAGATTAGGGAGGAGTACCGAGTCATAGGCAGCTGATATGTCCAGAAAAACAGCAACCACAGACTCATTCCTGCTGAGGGCCAGCCGGACCTCTGACGTGAGGATACCCACACTATCAGCTGTGCCCAGACCTTTCCTAAAGCCGAATTGAGTCGTTGGGAGCAGTTTCCTGTTTTCCACCAACCACACTAACCGGTTTTTAAGTAAATGTTCCAAAAGTTTAATTAGTATGGACGATAAAGCAATAGGTCTGTATGAGCAATGATCATTAGGATCTTTGCCAGGTTTTAAAATCGGGATGACAATTTGAACCTTCCACTCTGTGGGAATATGGCCAGAAGTAAAACAGAAGTTAGCCAGGTCCAGGTAATATTTGCGGGTTTTCGGGCCAGCTTTAGAAATAAAAGAGTACGGGAATCCATCCACTCCCGGTGCGGAATCCTTGACGTGGGATAACACAGTTTTTAGTTCTTCGAGGCTAAATGGCATGTTCATTGGGTCGTCAGTGTTGTCTGCATCATTGATGTCAACACTGATTTCCTCTATACTCGGAACATAGGCTGGAGCGATTTTTGAGAAAAACTGGTATCCCAGTTCTTCCGTCAGGTTGTAAGAGGAGGCAGGTGCTAAACTACTCCTAAAACGCTTCACCTTTCGCCACACGACCGAAACCGGGGTGGAGGGACTCAGCGAACCACAATATTTTGACCATCCTTCACGTTTCTTTCTTTTTAAGAATTTCCTGGACTTAGCTAATATCTGCTTGAAGGCAATGAGGTTATCCAGGTTCATATTGCAGTTGACTGTCTCTTCAGCCTCATTTCTGGCCCTGACCATGTCAGTGCATTCCCTATCCCACCATGGCGGGGAAGGAAGTCTACCGGAATGGGGTTTTTTGGAGGGGAAGCAATCATCAGCTGTGGCGGAAATGGTGGAGGAGAAGGATAGAAAACAATCCTGGGCATTATCTCTGTTAACTTCTGGAAGAGAAGATGTTCTTAAGTCCAGAATCTTAGAGTATAAATCCCAATCAGCTGAATTTAATTGATGTTTTAAAAGTGGGGGGGAATCTTTAATGGGAATATCTTTGGAAGGGAATTCAATTATGATGGGATAGTGATCACTTCCATAGGTCATATCTAAGCGGCGCCAAATGAGGAGACTGGATATATTGGATGAGCAGAACGTCAAGTCAACGCAACTTTTGTTCTGACCGGGTGCAGACCTGCGTGTAGCACTGCCATCGTTGATGAGACAGAGGTCGAGATCATCCAACATATCAAGCAAGCCTATGCCAAAATTATCGCAAGTATCCGACCCCCAACGATAATGGTGACAGTTAAAATCACCCATGACAAGTATTGGACTGCTTACACTGCATAATAAATTTCTAATTACTGCAAGGTATTCGGGTTGTGGGTGCGCAATATAAAAAGAAAAAATATTTATACCCTCAGCCTTCACAGCAACAACGTTTATGTCGTCGCCAACAAAGGTTAGAGGAATCTGGGAGGAAGATACCTTGCTATTGATGAGCAAGGCACATCCTCCGTATCCATCAGATCTGTCATAACGCACACCGCCGAAACACGGCAACCTGAAATTGCTTCCAGGTAAGAGCCATGTCTCGGCAATGCCGCAGATTGATGGTTTGTATTTATTGATTAAAAAAGAAAGATCAGGCTTTCTGTGAGTAATACTCCTCACGTTCCACTGAAGGAATGTCAGGGGATGGAACATTGTGGATATAATTAAGAATTGTGGTCAATTTTGATGCAACGTGGTCAGGTATGGCTTGATTTGGGCTTGAAAGAACAGACATTAACATATTGGTAATTAAATTTAGAATATTTGTGGAGTTATCCTCCCGTCTATAACTCATTGGCTCTGCAGCTTCCGCTGGGAGAGCACAGCCATTTCTTGATGGGGAAAAGGAGTAATTTTGGGTGAGGTTCGAGTGAGCTTGTCTATCATAGCCAGGTGAAAGGGGAATACGAGGTTTGGGTTTCAAAAATACCGTTTTACGGTATGAATTTTGGGTTACTGGGATAGGACTTGAAAACTGGGATTGTGATTTATTCATAGTTACATTGTTGCGTGGGGAAGATTTGGAAGCTTCAGCATATGATCTGGAAACAGGTGGGAAAACTCGACTTGCCTCCACATACGAAATCGATTTCTCCGCCATCAGAGCTTTGATGCTCTTCTGTCGGCCCAATTCAGGACAAGCACTGTCATTTGCGAAATGGTTGCCAGTACACGAAACACAGAAACTCAATTCAGGGGTGACTTCACATCCATCACCTGGATGATCTTCACCACACTTAAAGCACCTAGGTTTTGATCTGCAGAGAGGGCGGGTATGGCCAAAGCGACAACAATGGAAGCATTGGACAGTTGGGTAGGTGTATCGCTCAACTGGGAGAGCCGAGTAGAAGCAGTACACACGCTTCGGTAAGACTTGTCCATCAAAAGTTAGTACAACAGTCTGTGTAGGCCTCCACTCGATCACACCAGAAGAGGACACCCTACGGCTCATCCTTCTGGCCTTGATGACGGAGCCACATCCCTCTGGAACCTGAATATGTTTTATAATCTCATCCTCTGACCACTCAACTGGTACATCCCTAACAATACCCATTCTTGTGATGTTGAATTGTGGAATGGCAGCAATGTAATTGTGTTGGGATAATATTTTATTGTTAAGAAAACTGTTTGCATCCTGATGTGACTTGAATTCAACTGATACACGATTTCTGCCTATACGTTTGATCCCATCGAGACGTATGTTATTCACATTATTTATCGTCAAAAACATACCAAACTTGATGGGTTGTAGAACAGTGCCTGAAGTTTGTTCGTCTTTAAGCGATACATTAATTACGTATGGTGGATTATCTCGAGCTGTATATGTAAGTCTGCCGATAGTATTTTTCGCAATCTTGGGCTTTATATTGAAAGAAGCAGGGGGCGAACCAGCGACCCTCTTGCGACTAGGGGTGTCCGTATCCATACTAGAGCTTTGTGTGAGTATTTCGGAATCATGTGGAAGAGTAATTGTTAGTCCAGGGGGGAGATCAAATAGATTATCAGGGGGGTCAGGATCGGGGGGTTTTTTGGGGTCCATAATGACTAATTATAGTTAAAAAAGGACAATTACAACTAAAAACAAACCTTAAACCAAGAACACAAACACAAGGAACAGTTTCGATCAAGTTTCACACTAATAAAGTTCAACAAAGTCGAAAATATTCGTAGCACTAACAAAAGCACGTGTTTAGCCTTCACCACTACCAACGAATCGAAATATTATTATTCTGTCTTGCGTTCTGAAAGGTGCAACGACCAACCCTACTGTCAAATTGTCAACGTCGATCTCCCCCTTCACCCTTCTTCCGAATCCGAATCTGTGATCCGAATCATCCTTGTCATATCGTTATAGTTATTGCAATTTTGTAAATTAATAAATTATTTTAGTTTATTTTTCGTTACTATAAAGTTATTTTTAACAAAAACGTATCGGTAGACAAAACAACGAAGTGGTAAGTCAAATTAATTTATCATATAGTTAGAAAGTGGCACATGTTGGTTAGTCTCGAATTTAATAACCAATTACCCATTTTATTAATTTCAGGTAGAGTTACACGATTAACTCGAGACCTCAGGCTTCGGCCTGCGGTCATAACATCACCGTAACTACAAAAAAACTCGTATAATCCGCAAAATTCTTGGCCATACTTCCTCCAGTTAAACACAATATATTTTGTTATCCCGTTATCATGTCTCAGTGGAACAACACATACGCTTACAATAACCAGTACCAAGGTTGGAACGGCGACCCAAATGTCCAATATGTCAACCAATCTTACTACCCCAACAGACAAGAGCAACCCAACCAGTATGTGAGCTTTAATGAGTTTCTTTCTCAAATGCAAAACAGTGGTACACCCAATGCTAACAACTATAGCAATGTGCAATATGAAAACTATCCTGCAAGACAATATAATTACCAGAATGTACCTTCCAGTGCTCAAAACCCCCAGTTAGACAGTTATGGTTATTCAGCAACCACAGCCAATGTGTCCAGTGGCACAGAAGCATACCCAATGAATGTTCAAAGTCAATACAACCCAGTGGCACCCAATCCTAATGCTTATACTAATGCAATGATACTCAAATCTAATCTCACTCCAACAGCTACTGAATTTGTGCCAAAAGGTTCCATGATGACACCTACAACAAGCACTCAGAACATTCCTGAATCTAGTACTGCACAAGATGATAGTGAATCTAGAAATAATTATAGTAATGTAAATGAACCTAAGAACCATTACAGTATGAATGATTCACGAAACAACTACCCTAGTACAAACGAACCACGAAATGCTAGTGGTACTTCATCAGCCACCAACTGGAGAGAAAGATCGCAGAGCTCACAACAAAACACTGAAACAAGCCAGAAAACTGAATCGTACCAATGTCCACAAGAGCACCCTAAAAGCCAAGAAACAAATGGTCGCCACCGTGATAAAAATTATCGCAATAATGAATCTAATGGGCGCCATGATGACTCAAACAACCGCAATCAGGAATCAAGCAACCGTAATCAAGAATCAAACAATCGAAATCAAGAGCCAGATAGTAGACAGTTTGAATCAAGTACTCGCCAACAGGACTCTAGCAGTCGTAACTATGAATCTAACAACCGAAACTATGATTCAAGTAACAAAAAAGGCCAAGGAAAAGGTAATTACAAGTTAAAGAATAAAGATGATGCTCGTACCTTTTACAACAGTGCAATTACTAAAGACAGTCAGGATGTGAGGAATGGGAGAGGAGAAGCTTCAGGTCGTGGAAAGAATTGGGTCGGAACTCCCCGGCTTAGAGCAATGGAACGCAATAGCACTGAAGATGAACAATATGCCAATACTTATTTACAAGGCAGAGAAGAGAGGGATAATAGAGACAGGGAAAGTGAAAACCGGGAGAGGGATAGAGAGAGAGATACCCGTGATAAACAGAGAGACAGCCGAGATACTCATGAACGGGATAGGGATTACCGAGATGTCCGTGACATAGATAGAGACAACCGAGATATTCGCGAGAGAGACAGAGGTAACCGCGACATTCGTGAAAAAGATAGAGAATTCCGGGAAAGGGGTAGAGATTACCGAGACAGGGACAACAGAGACATACGTGAAAGGGATAGAGATTACCGTGACATTCGTGAGAGGGAGAGGGACAACAGGGATATCCGTGAAATAGATAGAGATTTCCGTGATTCCCGTGACTCGGACAGAGATAATCGTGATACTCGCGAAAGAGACAGAGGTAACCGAGATATTCGCGAAAGGGACAGAGATACTAGAGAAAGGGAGAGGGCAATAAAGTCAGAGAATGTTCCTAGTCCTGCTCGAAACAAAACTAAATATGGGACAGATCAAGGTTTGTACAAGCTTTTATTATTCTTTAAAAAGTCGGAATCTCATTACATTATCTTCAGCACAGAAATTCATGAGATGCATTGTAATCATTGTCAAGGAACAGTTCATAAACTGTTTATTTTACTCATTGATGAAATAATGTAACCTGTTGAATGTTTTGTGCCTATGGTTATTTTCTAATCAATCTTTGAGTTTTCTCTTCAGTTCTTAAAGTCTAATAAAATACATAGCATAGCACACATCATTGGCATGATAATAAGGAATGATGTAAGCTAGCTTCAAGATCTTTTAATTGATAAACAACAGATGATCTTTGTTATTCCTCTACTCTACAGTAGAAACAGTCTTGTTTCTCCATAAATAATGATTGCTTATTGTAATCATAAATTACACAGACATTGTTACAGTATTTATAACAGCTTATGTACAAAGGCGACCTTAACCCAGAAGAGCTCAATAAGATTAAATATATTTAATACTAGCCGTACCCAGCATGCGTTGCAATGCACTTTTTACTACCCACCTACCCTATCCGACCTACCTACCCTATCCTACCTACCCTACCCTACGCTACCTACCTACCTACTCTACCCTACCTACCTACTCTACCCTACCCTACCCTACCCTTACTACCTACCTACCCTACCCTACCTACCTACCCTACCCTACCTACCTACCCTACCCTACCTACCTACCCTACCCTACCCTACCTACCTACCCTACACTACCTACCTACCCTACCCTACCTACCTACCTACCCTACCCTACCTACCTACCCTACCCTACCTACCTACCCTACCCTACCTACCTACCCTACCCTACCTACCTACCCTACCCTACCTACCTACCCTACCCTACCTACCTACCCTACCCTACCTACCTACCCTACCCTACCTACCTACCCTACCCTACCTACCTACCCTACCCTACCTACCTACCCTACCCTACCTACCTACCCTACCCTACCTACCTACCCTACCCTACCTACCTACCCTACCCTACCTACCTACCCTACCTACCTACCCTACCTACCTACCCTACCCTACCTACCTACCTACCCTACCCTACCTACCTACCCTACCCTACCTACCTACCCTACCCTACCTACCCTACCCTACCTACCTACCCTACCCTACCTACCTACCCTACCTACCTACCCTACCCTACCCTACCCTACCTACCTACCCTACCCTACCGTATCCTATGTCCTTCTCCTGGCTCTAAACTACCTCCCTGCCAATTTTCAGCTAAATCGGTTCAGCCGTTCTTGAGTTATAAGTGAAGTAACTAACACGACTTTCTTTTATATATATAGATACCAAGTTCACAAAGTTTTTCTCCTAATATTAATAGCTGACTTATCCTGGTTCAGCTACAGATGCTCCCAAGTATAGAGTGTGATTAAATAAAAATACATAAACCTTTTTCAGTAAACAAAGAGATGACCCAACGCGAGCGTCTCATGGAACAATTAGACAAGGGTACACTGGAGTGTCTCGTCTGCTGTGACAGAGTCAAACAGTTTGACCAGGTGTGGTCTTGCTGCAACTGCTACCATGTTCTACATCTGCGGTGCATCCGGAAGTGGGCTATGAGCAGTATGGTTGGTGAGTACATGGTTTTGTTTATCCTTAACTTCCTTAACTTAACCCAGTTTGCCACTATAATATTTATGAGGGAATTGTATAATGGGCTGGTGTCAACAACTCCATATCCCAAGCGCGTATTTTGTGTTAGGATTAATGAAGGAAACTGGCTCCCTTAGCCAGCTGATGCTGATGCTGTTTAAGTTGTATATTGTATAGCGGGCTCATTTCCGCAAATCCACGTCTAAGGCGCGTATTTTGCGTAAGGGTGCTGTGTAAGTTACATTTCATTGTATTGAATTGAAGAGTGTTCATGGAGTTTCTTGCCCATTCTTCTCCATAGAGATCTACGCTTTGGAATGGGCAACTACAGTACTTTCACAGTAATTATGTCTTGTGACTGGACTGGGAATGTAGCTTCATATTTTTTTTGGTTTTTTCAATTATTCAATAGTGCCTGTAACTGGCCTACTTGAAATAAAAGATTTTGATTGATTGATTGATTTGATAGAAGATAGTTCTGTGTGAGTTCTTTGTTGATTACTCAATATGTTTTAAAAGTTCAATAAACATTGTGTAATTTAGCTGACTCAGACCAATATTTGTTCTTGTTTCGTCATAAATCAGTATGTAGTACATGTCTTGTTTTATTTACCTACTTAAATGATTAACAGGTAGAAAAGTATCAGGCTGTATTTTCTTCCTCTCTACTGTAACAATTAATAGAAACAATACAAAAAATAAAAAGCGACAGGGAAAAGACTTCAGAGAATTGAGCTTTTATTTCCAAAAGTAGTTGAACCATTAATATTATTGCCAACAGAGGGCAAATGGCGCTGCCCAGCCTGCCAGAACACGAACGAAACCATCCCTACGGAGTACCGCTGCATGTGTGGAGCGGTGCGCGCGCCGGAGTACCAGCGCGGCTCCACAGGCGCGCACACGTGCGGCCGCGCTTGCCGCCGCGCGCGCGCCTGCCCGCACCCCTGCACGCTGCTGTGCCACCCCGGGCCCTGCCCGCCCTGCCAGGCCACTGTTATCAAGTATGTATGAAAAAATAAAAAGAACAGAGACAAAGTGGAGAGGCCTTACGACAAGATATTTTTTGGGATAAATATCCCAGGTTTCGGAACATATTTAAGTACAACAAAAAAATAAAGTAAAACAACTATCAAATTCATTTACGGTTTCTGTTTTTAAAAAAAAAGAGAAGGCACGGTTTTTATTGTTTGAAAAAAATAAAGATAATCTCCTTATATTCGCTTGAATTATATAAGTAAGCGCGGATGCTAACGGAATTTACATACCAGCTTAATTATATAACTAACAATCCCTTCGATAGGTTTGGTCGCCATTTGATTCCTATGAGAATGCAAAATTACTGTCAACAATGACACAAATTATCTAATAATTTCGTCCCGAGATTATTTTTATTTTTAAAATATGGTATAACAATAGGATTGCGACTAGGTACCACATTTAACCACGGACTAAAATATAAATATAAAACAACTGTTTAAATAAAATTCCATACATTATTGTTGAAAAAAATTGTTTGAATTTGGAAAATTAATCAAGAATAGTTTAATACGTAGAATGTCTTAAAAGTCATGTCAAATTCATAAACTTACCAAGCAGTTTGATTACCAGAGCAAATGTCAGTATGTAAGTTGCGGTAAGACGTAGTCCATAAAATCAAGCAAGGTCATGTGAAGCAGATCCAAAACGATAAAACAAGTACAAAGAAGTCAACAAAAAAAACGAGTCAAATATGCGTACACAACAAACAAAAGACACAGCAAGTTTTGGTTATTTTTGGAAATAAAAACATGAGGCGGACTCGGTTCTTTACCTGAATTAATAACGATAGAAAACTTATCCTTACTGGCTTTTTGAGAACTACCTCCTTATTTTTGAAGTCGGTTAAAAAGGAAAACGAATTGAATTCGTTTACTCTATTAATAAAATTAATATTTAATTTACTTAAGGGATGTTCCGAAACCCCGATATTAGTCCCGAAAAAATTTTTTTGTCGGACGCGTCCACTTTTTTTGTCTCTGTTCTGTCTTTAGGTAGGTACATAAAAAAATCTTAGTCGTAAGGAAGTCTCCACTTTTTTGCTTCTGTTCTTTGAACTTTAGGTACATTAGCTCACCTTTTTCCGATGACTGCTTATCAATCAACTACCTAGCAATCCTCTAACCCCAGTTACTCCCAAGTTTTCTACCCCCTTAAAATAGAAGCATTAAAATTCAACATCGTCTTCCCGCCCTTGTCCCATGTTACATGGGTCGACGCAACATGTTTTTGAATTGAAACTTCTTATGCGACTTCCAACAAGTTTAACGTTCTAATGGAGGGAGAATATTTTCTATTACCTACTAAGAGATGGCGCTATTACAAGATTTGTGACTACGTAGTTCTACTAGGTACGCAAGATGGCGTGCAAACAGTCATGCATTCGACTCTTCGGTGTGACCAGTCTTCGCTTAATTTCCATGAGTAGAATAACCTCGATAAACTTATGTAATAAAAAGTGTACAACAATAAAACAATAAAATATTATTTAGAAACTCAATAAAATAACGAGAGTGAATGCGTGACACTCGAACGCATGCGTGTAGTTATTACGAAGTTTCACTTCTGCCGCGCGGAGGGACTCCACGCACTATTTTTGGAACGAAGTTCCTTATCGCGCGTTGTGAAATTCTTACGAAAAGTTGTCACGACACTTTTTGCTATAGTAAGCTATTGTAAGCTTTATTTCTTTAAAATAACGTTGAAATTTCCTTAAATTACGTACAATTGGGGTGTGTATGTGAGTAAGGATAGATATGATTATTATTTTGAGTGACCGAACTACAAAGTACAAATTCGGTTGTGCAGTTAAGTAAGACGTATTGCTTCGAATTAAGGATTATTCTTCCTTAAATTAAATATTTTATTTTTCGCACACTAACTTAAATCTAAAATGTATTGATATTATGTACGTGAAAGGAACTTCGTTCCATCCGGGTGTCCCTTGACACCTCTCAAGTTTTGTTTTTCTTCCTTTCTCCCCTGTCATACATCACATTATCATTTACTCCTTTTTCCTTCATATCATTACTCACACAATCCATCCATCTTTTCTCTGGTCTTCCTCTCCCTCGCCATCCATCAACATTGATATTCATCACTCTTTTAGTCATATGTGTTCCATCAGATGTCCATACCAAGACAGACGACTCCCTTTCGTCTTTTCTGTAACAGACGCCACTTTCAAACTTCCTCTTATATCCTCATTTATAACTTAATTCATTTTTGTCACTCCACCAACTCCAACATTCTCATCATCAAATTCAACATTACTCCTTTTTTGCAGACCTTGCGGTTGCGGTGCGGAAACCCGGTCAGTGCTCTGCAGCAGCAAGTTGCCGCAAGTGTGCGGCCGCGTCTGTGGACGTACCCTACTGTGTGGTGTGCATAACTGTGCCAAGGACTGCCACGACGGACCCTGTGACATCTGTGATAAGACTGTCGAACAAGGTATGGAAAGAGATTCTCTTTGCAAGAGTTTGTTTTAATCTCATTTACATACCATCTTTAATTATAAAGGCACAAAAAATCAGGATTCAAAGCGTGTTTATTGTATTAACTAAGCTGATTGAATGGATCACAAATCCAATAAAAATACAATTCAATGAAAATTTTGATTTTGGTGCATTTTTGGCATCGACAATTCAGCTCCCTAGCAAATTTTTTAAAGTGACACAAAAAAGGTAAGTAGATTTTGAATTCGTGAAGGGTTTTTTAACCCGACGAAGCCGAAGAAGTTTTATATAAGCTATGTATTTCTTCACTCATAATGTATCCAGTATGCCACTGCCCGGCCGCCGTGTCGCGCGCGGTGGCGTGCACGGCGGACACGGGCGCGTGCAGCTCGTGGTCGTGCGGCGACTCGTGCGGGCGCGTGCTGGCGTGCGGCGCGCACGTGTGCCGCGCGCACTGCCACGCGCCGCCCTGCCAGCCCTGCCAGCTGCTGCCGCAGTACGTGCACAGCTGTCCTTGTGGGAACACGCAGTGAGTACTCAAAAACTATATTGATCCAGCACTGAAATTACCATGCATTTGATTAAAGATAATAATCCACAAATATTGGAATCCTTGGGATTGCTCGTTCCAGACAGGAGGCTACGGTTAGGACCGAGGGAGGGGCTTTTTAAAGTTCCGGCAACCCGTACAACCATATTAAAGTTTGCACCATTGATTCGTGCAGTAAGAGTACTCAATAGTGTCTTTCGGTGTTTGGACATATTTTCATGCTCTTTGGCGGAATTCCAGAGGGTGACACTTAGTATGTTGTCCACTGGGTAACTTGTGCTTCTATCCAGACCCGTTACTTGGAACTGGACAATTGGATATTTATGACTACTGTTGTTAGCTTGGGTCTTACCTGTTAAAACAAATGTAAGTGATAATAATAATTTCTTTATTGGAGTATCCATGACTCAAAAACTGTTAGTAAAACTTAAGACTATGTTAGTAAGCACTAATAAAACAAACAACACAATGGATCACCGCTGCGCCAACCCATGAGAAATCGCACAATTTTTTTTCTACCTCGTTGGTCTAGTGGTCGTAACCGCGACTGCTGAGCATGAGGTCCTGAGTTCGATTCCCGGGTCGGGCAACGTGTTATTGGGTTTTTCCATCAGGAATATCTCAGTAGCAGTCACGGTGTCTGGATTTGTGAACGGTTGATGGCAATAGGCTCGCCCCCTATTACATGCGACTTAAACATAACTGGCGAAATGAGTGTGCACTATTAGGTACACCTCTGCCTAACCTTTCGGGGATTACAGGCGTGATGATATGTTATAAAAGTTACATTTATATCGTAACTAGCTGTCCCGCGCAACTTCGTCTGCGTCACATTTTCCCCGTTTTTGCAACATTTTACATTGCTGCTCCGCTCCTATTGGACGTAGCATGATTATATATAGCCTTCCTCGATAAATGGGCTATCTAACACTTAAAGATTTTTTCAAATTGGATCAGTAGTTCCTGAGATTAGCGCGTTCAAGCAACAAACAAACAAACTCTTCAGGTTTATTATTAGTATTAGATTAGATTCAGTTTAGTTTTGTATACTAAGAAAACAACCCACCCTTTGAAATCATTCAAACCCTTGATTCCCGTAGGTTGGCGAAAGACTCGCGCGCGGCGTGCACGGACCCGATCCCGTTGTGCGGCAACATCTGTGCCAAACCGCTGCAGTGCGGCCCCGCTGGAGACAAACATTTCTGCAAACTTAATTGTCATGAAGGTAAGATTATGATTGGATTTTCAACTTTAAGCGTTGAGCTGAACTTCGAATCCAACAGCGCGGTCACAGCTCCTTACGGTATTTCTAATTTCCACTGTCGTTCCTGTTACCATTAGTCGGGCATACTTTTGCAGTAGCAATCACATGAATTCGAAAATGGAAGCATGTTACTTTTTAATTTGCGAGACTGTCATTTGTTTATTCATTGTGGCGCCCTTTCAAAAATCAAATTGAATATAAGTCGTGAACATTTCAATGATTTTCGCTGTGGCAGTCAACAAGAAAGTTGCCACAGACTTACATATTTATCAGAATCCAGAAACTTTCCTTATAGCTTAAATACGAATTATGTTAACAAAAAAGGAATAAAACGTGCTGACAAGAATGTAACACTATCTGTCTGTCGTTTTGTCTGCATGCCTGTCTGTCTGTCTGTCTGCCGGGATATTTGCTTCCAAAGTCGTCGTATTAATTTTCTCGCATCAATGGGAAAAAGTAGAGTACACGAATTGTAAAAAAAAAAAACATCTTGTTCTTGGTCTTTGTATCCCTCGCTCTGCTCAGGATTCTACTCAAGAATCATACGCTGCTGTCGGGATCCAATTTTGCTCCTCGAATTAAATTCCCTTTTTTTTTTCACTTGTTGTATAATTTACTATTCTCTCGTTATTCAGGCCCGTGTCCCGAATGTCCCGATAAGACAGTGCTGCAGTGCCGCTGCGGTCACTCCAGCCGCGAAGTACCCTGCGCTGATCTCCCAGAAATGTACAACAATGTGCTGTGCCAAAAGAAGTGCAACAAGGTAACATACCATATTGTTTTGGTGGCAGATTTCTTAGCCTAGGTGGTCATTAGTGGAGATTTCAATGCCCATCCAGCAACACGTTTCTATGATGAACTAATGGGGTTCTGTAGTGATCAGGACTGGTTGTGTGTAGACACTGAACGATTGGGAGCTACATCTTATACCTACACATTCATAAGTCAGGCACACGGGTCAACAAGGTGGCTTGACCACTGTGTAGTAACCAAGGCGGCTGCACAATCGGTCAATAGAGTATATGTTCAATATGATGTCACTTGGTCTGACCACTTTCCCTTGATAATCGAATGTAACTTAGATGTAGTAGTGCCTAAGAAATGTGCGTCTGAGTTATTTGTAAACAACGAGGTTATGTGGGGAGAAAGAGAAGCGGCACAAATTGAATTGTATAATAGGGAATGTCATAAGCGGCTTAAACTGATAGACTTTCCTATAGAATTTCAAGACTGTTGTGATCGTATTTGTACAGATTTAAATCATAGGCATTTTATCGATAAATTGTATGTGCAAATCGTTGGGGCATTACGTGAATCGTCAGTAGTGAGTCGAGATAATAGTAAGCGCATTAAAAAGAAAGTAGTTGCTGGGTGGAACAAATATGTTAGCGAGGCACACAGGCTTGCCCGAGATAAATTTATAATATGGTCGTGGTACGGTAGGCCCTCGACTGGTTGCTATTATGATGAAATGTGTGAGGCGAAGAAAATTTTTAAATCGCGATTGAAATGGTGCCAAGACCGGGAAGACATGATAAAAATGGATATTTTGGCATCTAACCATGTGAAGAAAGATTTCCGCTCATTTTGGAAAAACACGAATAAATTTAACCATAAGCCGGGCCTGCCTGTGTGTGTCGACGGTGTGAGCGATACCCAGGAAATAGCAGATCTTTTCAAAGATAAATTTCAACTCAAGTCGTCGTTAGGCCCGTCGCAGGCGACGATCAATGTTGAGTCCAAGGGGGCTGTGGAAGTGAGAATTGCTGCTAAAGACATAGCACGTATCGTGCAGTCCATGTCAAGAGGTAAATCTCCAGGCCATGATGGGCTCAGCATTGAGCATCTTCGGTACGCGGGTCCCCACTTACCGCGTGTCTTGGCGTTGTTTTATAATCTGTGTATGAGTCATACGTATTTACCCCACGATATGTTGAAAACTGTAGTAGTGCCAGTAGTTAAGAATAAAACTGGAGATATAACAGATAAAAATAATTATAGGCCCATATCGCTCGCTACTGTGGTCTCTAAAGTATTGGACAGCGTGCTTAATGCACAATTAAATAAACATGTCGTATTGCACGATAATCAGTTTGGTTTTCGGCCTGGTTTGTCGACGGAGAGTGCGATATTAGGGTTTAAGCACGCTGTGCAGTACTACACAGACCGCAGCACACCTGTTTACGCCTGTTTCCTCGACCTGTCGAGTGCTTTTGACCTGGTTTCCTATGACATTCTTTGGAAGAAACTAAATGATGCTCATCTACCACGGGAAGTTATTAATATTATGAAGTATTGGTATGGGAACCAGGTGAATAGCGTTCGATGGGACGGGGCGTTTTCATGTCCTTACGGGTTGGAGTGCGGGGTGAGACAAGGGGGTCTGAGTTCTCCAACACTCTTTAATCTCTATATGGACCAATTGATTGTGGAGCTGAGCAGTACCAGAGTCGGATGCTATATTGATGGCATATGTGTTAATAACATAAGCTATGCTGATGACATGGTGCTGCTCAGTGCCTCAGTATGTGGTTTGAGGAAGCTAGTGGACATGTGTGAAACATATGCTCGAGCGCATGGGCTTGTGTATAATGTCAAAAAAAGTGTCGTTATGGTCTTCGGGGCTAGTGGTAAATATCCGGAAGCTGTGCCTCCTATCAGACTGAGTGGTGTACCCTTAACAAGGGTTCAGCAGTTCAAGTACCTTGGGCACGTGTTGGCTACTAGCCTCAAGGATGATGACGATATTGAACGAGAGCGGAGGGCGCTGTCGGTGAGGGCGAATATGATTGCCCGCAGGTTCGCGCGTGCTTCTAAGACCGTGAAAGCAACGCTATTCCGAGCTCACTGTACCTCTTTTTATACCAGCAGCCTGTGGGTACATTTTACGCAAAAATCGTACAGCGCCCTTCGCGTTCAGTACAATAATGCTTTTAGGATGCTGATGGGGCTGCCTCGCTTCTGTAGCGCATCAGGGATGTTCGCGGAAATGCGAGTAGATTGCTTTTATGCTACAATGCGGAAAAAATGTGCATCCTTGGTGCGCAGGGTGCGGGCCAGCTCTAATAGCGTCCTGGGCATGATTGCTGATAGGCTAGATTGTTCTATTGTTAATCGTTGCTCCAGAATTTCGAGTGGTGTTCTGCAGCAATGATTAATATTGTGTTCGTTTTGTAGTGTTTTCTTTGTAATTAATATGATAAAGTACTAACATAGTCTTAAGTAAATATTGTTACTAACCGTTTATATGAGTCATAGTTACTTGAAATAAATAATTTATTATTATATTAGATGACTGCGAAAATCCAGGCGCATATCCAGATTCTCGATTATAATTACAAATTCAAGACTGATGATAGCACGGTTTTCACCTAATCTAAAGCGAGGACTAGCGCTCCGGTGCGAAGATGTGCAAGATTCGACAGATCACAGGAGTAGCGAAGGAATTGATGTGTATTTTTACCAATAAGATTGGTTAATTCCTGCACATCTCCGATTTGGTGGAAACCGGGCCTAAAGTTGGTTTGGGTCGCAATTTTTGTTGGAACTATACTCATTTGCTTTCCAAAATAGCCCCACCAAGGGTTACGCGTGCGTAGTTGTATGACTGTACGGTCAGCAGCAAAAGTCGCTTTACATTACCAAAATTATAAGACGTCTTAGTTTTAGAACGATCCATATTAACAGACTGGAGTAAAAGACATAACAATATTTTCATCAATGATTACACAAATTCAGAAAACAATATAACATCAGATCACACTAACCAGCATAAAACTTGGAGTGATATTCATAAGTGTTAACCGACTTTTGATGCTGACTGTACTAGCTGACCCGTGCAACTTCGACTGCGCGAAATTTTCCCGTGTTTACAACATTCTTCATTGATGCTCCTCTCCTAATTTTCTTAGCTCGATGTTGTAGCATATAGCCTTCCTCGATAAATAGGCTATCCAACTCTTAAACAATTTTAAAATTCGAAGTAGTAGTTCCTGAGATTAGCGCGTTCAACCAAACAAAGAAACGCTTCAGCTTTAAACTGCTTCAAATTAGTAATTTAAATCCAAATTGTCATCTTCCCCAGAAACTGTCGTGCGGGCGTCACCGCTGCCGCACGGTGTGCTGCTCCGCGACGTCGCACCGCTGCGCCGTGGTGTGCGGCCGCACGCTGTCGTGCCAGACGCACCGCTGCGAGGAGTTCTGCCACACCGGCCACTGCGCGCCCTGCCCGCGCGTCAGTGAGTACTCGCCCTTACAGCGTGCCCAGTTTTCCCTAAAGCCTCGCCCGTGTTGCCATAGCGACTGAACAGTGTGACTAGATGAGTCTCAGAGAAACAATTCAAGTGTATTGATTAAAAAAAAATGGTTTTGAAAAAAAGAGTTATTTCTTAGCCTTTTATTTCAATTTCTGATGATGATTGTGTTCATCTCCAGGTTTCGACGAGCTCACTTGTGAATGTGGTGCGGAAGTAATCCTGCCCCCCGTCCGCTGTGGAGCCCGGCCTCCCCCCTGCAGCGCGCCATGTCCGCGCGAACGACCCTGCCGCCACCCGCCGCACCACTCCTGCCACTCCGGGGACTGTCCGCCTTGTGTCGTGCTCACTACCAAGCGTTGTCATGGTGATCACGAGGTGAGTGATCCATATGCAGCGCGCCGTGTCCCCCTGCCGCCACCCGCCGCACCACTCCTGCCACTCCGGGGACTGTCCGCCTTGTGTCGTGCTCACTACCAAGCGTTGTCATGGTGATCACGAGGTGAGTGATCCATATGCAGCGCGCCGTGTCCCCCTGCCGCCACCCGCCGCACCACTCCTGCCACTCCGGGGACTGTCCGCCTTGTGTCGTGCTCACTACCAAGCGTTGTCATGGTGATCACGAGGTGAGTGATCCATATGCAGCGCGCCGTGTCCCCCTGCCGCCACCCGCCGCACCACTCCTGCCACTCCGGGGACTGTCCGCCTTGTGTCGTGCTCACTACCAAGCGTTGTCATGGTGATCACGAGGTGAGTGATCCATATGCAGCGCGCCGTGTCCCCCTGCCGCCACCCGCCGCACCACTCCTGCCACTCCGGGGACTGTCCGCCTTGTGTCGTGCTCACTACCAAGCGTTGTCATGGTGATCACGAGGTGAGTGATCCATATGCAGCGCGCCGTGTCCCCCTGCCGCCACCCGCCGCACCACTCCTGCCACTCCGGGGACTGTCCGCCTTGTGTCGTGCTCACTACCAAGCGTTGTCATGGTGATCACGAGGTGAGTGATCCATATGCAGCGCGCCGTGTCCCCCTGCCGCCACCCGCCGCACCACTCCTGCCACTCCGGGGACTGTCCGCCTTGTGTCGTGCTCACTACCAAGCGTTGTCATGGTGATCACGAGGTGAGTGATCCATATGCAGCGCGCCGTGTCCCCCTGCCGCCACCCGCCGCACCACTCCTGCCACTCCGGGGACTGTCCGCCTTGTGTCGTGCCAAGCGTTGTAGCAGCGATTTTATTTACAACTAGCTGTGCCTGCGACTTCGTCCGCGTAGATTTTAAGAAGAAGTCTTAGTTACGCCTTATGACATTAGCTATCTGCCAGTGAAAGTCCCGTCAAAATCGGTCCAGCGGTTTCAGAGATTAGCCGGACCAAACATAGAAAAGTAGTAAAAAATGTTATTTTGGAATATGTACCGTATATACATTCATATGCATGTAGTAAAAGCGGGTTTTTTAATATTACAAACAGACACTTAAATTTTATTTATTTGTATAAAATCATCTTTATGATTTTCTGTTCAACAGGAAAGAAAAACCATACCTTGCTCTCAAGAAGAGTTCTCATGCGGCCTTCCATGCGGAAAGCCGCTGCCATGTGGCAAGCATACCTGTATTAAGACCTGTCACAAAGGACCCTGTGACACTGGCAAGTGAGTAATTTTATTGAAAACGTATTTTTTTCTTCCAGATATAAATCCACATACAACAACAACATTTACAAACATACACTACCATCCTACTAAAATTATAAACGCGAAAGTTTGTAAGTATGGAAGGATGGATGTTTTTTACTCTTTCACGCAAAAATTACTGAATGGATTTGGATGAAATTTGGCACAGGGGTAGTTTATAATCTGGATTAACACATAGGATACTTTTTATCCCGGTAGTACGATCCCGTGGGACAATGACCGAACCCCACGCGTGCGAAGCCGCGGGCATAGTCTAGTTATTAAATAAAACACATTGACATTAGACACACACTAACTATAATAACTTATGTACTTTACTGAAACTCGCACTGCTAAGAACGTAGCATTAGGTCTGAACGAGTACTGGTCCACATTTTTGTGAACGAGCGAATGGAAATATTTGCCTTTGATGCAACTATACATTTTCGCTGAGTGTTCGATTTTAACTCGAACAGAAACAAAAAGTTAGTTACAACCCTAACGTTCTCACTTGGTCCCCAGATGCACGCAGCCGTGCGCGGAGAAGCGTCCGTCGTGCGGTCACGGCTGCGCGGCGGCGTGCCACGCGGGCGCCGCGACCCCGTGCCCCAGCGCCGCGCCGTGCCGCCGCGCCGTGCGCGCCACGTGCGCGTGCGGCCGGCGACACGCCGAGCGGCCCTGCTGCGACAACGCTAGGGATTACGCCAAGTAAGTAGGCGGCGTGCCACGCGGGCGCCGCGACCCCGTGCCCCAGCGCCGCGCCGTGCCGCCGCGCCGTGCGCGCCACGTGCGCGTGCGGCCGGCGACACGCCGAGCGGCCCTGCTGCGACAACGCTAGGGATTACGCCAAGTAAGTAGGCGGCGTGCCACGCGGGCGCCGCGACCCCGTGCCCCAGCGCCGCGCCGTGCCGCCGCGCCGTGCGCGCCACGTGCGCGTGCGGCCGGCGACACGCCGAGCGGCCCTGCTGCGACAACGCTAGGGATTACGCCAAGTAAGTAGGCGGCGTGCCACGCGGGCGCCGCGACCCCGTGCCCCAGCGCCGCGCCGTGCCGCCGCGCCGTGCGCGCCACGTGCGCGTGCGGCCGGCGACACGCCGAGCGGCCCTGCTGCGACAACGCTAGGGATTACGCCAAGTAAGTAGGCGGCGTGCCACGCGGGCGCCGCGACCCCGTGCCCCAGCGCCGCGCCGTGCCGCCGCGCCGTGCGCGCCACGTGCGCGTGCGGCCGGCGACACGCCGAGCGGCCCTGCTGCGACAACGCTAGGGATTACGCCAAGTAAGTAGGCGGCGTGCCACGCGGGCGCCGCGACCCCGTGCCCCAGCGCCGCGCCGTGCCGCCGCGCCGTGCGCGCCACGTGCGCGTGCGGCCGGCGACACGCCGAGCGGCCCTGCTGCGACAACGCTAGGGATTACGCCAAGTAAGTAGGCGGCGTGCCACGCGGGCGCCGCGACCCCGTGCCCCAGCGCCGCGCCGTGCCGCCGCGCCGTGCGCGCCACGTGCGCGTGCGGCCGGCGACACGCCGAGCGGCCCTGCTGCGACAACGCTAGGGATTACGCCAAGTAAGTCATGACGAGCACCGACATGGAAGGACAGTGTGTGATAATACCCTACCACAATGTTTTCGTATTGTACAAAAAGGTTGACTGGTAGAGAATGCCTTGTGGCATTAAGTCCGCCTATATGATGTGTGTATAGTGGCAACTATTGTACATGAATTTAAAATAAATAAATAAAACCTACCTAGACTACTACTGCCTCGTCTGGTTGAGGCTCAACTTTTGGGAGTCTACAATATAACAAGGTTGACCGAATAACCACTTTAAAGTCCTAAAGAGGCCGATCGCTCTGAGTAGTGTCAGTAACAGTCGGCCGTACAAATGTAGGTCATTCATTTTTGCTTACTTCGCGCTCTGCCTTATACATATACTTCCATGGGTCCCTACATGGGCTCGGACAAATAAAACAGATGTAACGATCGCCAGTCTTACCAAACGGTGTAGTTTTTTACAGTAAAGGAGCTGTGCAAATTAAATAGGCATTCACTTCATGTAAAACACTGGTATTGATTTACAACCGGTTAGACTGGAAGCCGAATATAACATAGATGGAAGAAGGCTACACAGGTGATTTTATTAAGAATCCTGTTCATTTAAACAAATTAAAATATCCTGCTAGATAAGAGATGAACAACACGCTTTTTTTCTTTCTTGAATTAATTTCAACTGACAATAAATATATTTGTATGATTTTGGATATGCAAGGGCACAGTAACCCATGAACTTGTAAGTGCTCACTTCAACATTCGTGTCTTGTATCAATCAGTATTTAAAACCGAAATCTTTGTCAACAGGATGATGAGCGCTCTAGCCGCCACTAAAATGTCAGAAGGTGGTTCAGTAGACCTGTCAGATGTGCAGCGCCCCGGCAGTATGCTGAAAACGTAAGAAATTCTCACCTCATTCACAGTTAACTAATATTACCAACAAAAAAAAAGAAATGTGATATCTGGTAGCTGATTTCGGCCGTATAGCGACCTAATAGATCCTCTTGATCGAATTTGGATCATGGCACCCAATCTTTGCGAAGATTAGCGGGTCATATACAGGATACATTTTTACGATTACCTATAGTGTTTGCGTACTGTTTCGTATTTTACCAAATTGAGCGAGTTCCTTAGGTTTGCCGTACATCTTTACTTCCCAGAATTAGTTCTAATAATTTCAGGTTCGAAACCTGGCTAAGAAATATTGATTTTTCAAAAATCCAATGATTCAGTTTTAGTTTTCATCGATTTTTTTTTTCGCTTTTCTTAATAGTTTCGGATTTGGCCAAACACGCCCACTTAATTAATTTTACCCTGTACTTTACAGTTCACATGTGTGTGTGCGCAATCTGATACGACCGGATAGAAATTAAGCGCACACGCAACGGTTTAATGTGATTTCAGAGGCATATCACATCACACAGCATACTTCCAAACTCTGGGTTGATACTGTGATACTGAGGTCCACACATCCGGCCGAATGGTTAAAGTTCATATACAGGGTGTAACGGAAAGGGTATATACATCCTTAAGGGTGTGCTATAGACCATCAAACTGAACATGTTTCTCAACATAAAAAAGTTTATGCATATACATTTACAATATCAGCTGCCTATACATTTGGGTCGAATAGGTATTGTAATTTTGTATGGGGCAGCAGATGATATTTTTTTTGCTGAAAAACATGTTTTATGATGAGAAAAATGTTCAGTTTGATGGTCTGTAGCACACCCTTAAGGATGTATATACCCTTTCCGTTACAGCCTGTATATGTAGGGTCAGAGTATATAGTTTTTTTTTTTGTCTTCCAGTCTAGAATGCGACGACGAATGCCGCGTAGAAGCCCGCACCCGTCAGCTCGCCCTCGCCCTGCAGATCCGCAACCCCGACGTGTCGGCCAAGCTGGCGCCGCGCTACAGCGAGCACGTGCGCAGCACGGCCGCGCGCGAGCCCGCCTTCGCGCACCAGATACACGACAAGCTCACCGAGCTCGTGCAGCTCGCTAAGAAGGTAAGGGAAGAGAAGTAATTTCTGAATCGACACACAAAACAACAAAAACTGTCGGACATGGTAAGGATCATAAGCTTCCGGCCTCATATATAAAATAAAGAATTAATATCCAAACATAAGGATGGAAATAAAGGCTGACTATTTTGAACAAAATATTTTCTTTTTTATTGTGGGTAAGGGGTCATCCATAAATTACGTCACACGAATTTCATGATTTTTTGCCCCCCCGTCCTTGTCACAGCTGGTCACTTTTGTGAGACTCCCTAGTGTGACGTCACATATTTTGCAAATTTACATTTAGAAATTATTGAATGAAAACAGTGTTTCTGAAATCAGTTTTATTTCCATTTAAATAGGGATGATGACTGGGTAAAGAAAACGAAATTCTATTTTGTCCGTCAATCAGGTAATACAAAAATATTAGATACGTATTTTTTGTTTTATCAATTTAACAAAAAAATACTTAGTTAAAACGCATTAAAGTTAGAGAGTGGGGGCTCACTACGTCACAACTACGTATAAAATGTACTGAGCCGTGACGTCATGCGCCATTTCAACTCAAAATATCTCCGTAATTTACGATTACGTGAAAAAAGAAAAAATACGTGTCAAATACTTTTTAATAATCTACCCGATAGACAAATAAAAAAAATGAGTCACCATCCCTATTATTTTTTAATAAAATTATATGTCTGTATAAGTATAAGGCACCAATTGTTTTGTCGACCACTCGCTCCACTAGCCAAAACATTAACAACAATGCCGCCAAACGCATAAAGTTGTATTATAATATAGTTGTATATGTTTTTGAGGTTTTCGTAAAGTAATAGTTTAAAGTTGGTGCTTTAACACTTAGATTATTATAGATTTGGAAATGTGACGTTACCAAATTTAGGACCCCCCCCACCCCCTTGTCACACAATGTCACACTTCGTCGTCCCCCTCCCTACCCCTTAACGTGTGACGTAATTTATAGATAGATCCCCTAACAAGAGAATACTACAGTAAGTTAGTGTCATCATGATTGTTTTGTATCACTGATTAAACTAATATGTGTAGGCCGGAAACTTTTGGACCTACGTAGATAAGTAATCCACCAGACACGTAACCTGTGTTTGGAGAATCTTCACTTTTCAATGTCCTCCTTCCATCGTAATTAACACAATTACTAAAACGCGCACTGCAGCTATCATGTTCATTTTTGCGTTGATATATATTTTACAACCCTCAGTTACATGAACGAAGGGCCCCCTGTTTTTATTTTTCATTATTTTGCATCATATTTGTGTAGCGGTTCATAGAAGGCACGTCAAATTTCAACTGTGTGGTGCTAATAGTCTCGGAGTAAAATGGCTGTCACATACGAGCGGACAGGGCAATCTGTAAGGGTTCTGTTTGGTAAAAATTACTGTACGCCAACGACACAAATATGTGACAAAAAATGTGGTGCACTATAACACGAAATAAGCAATTTAAATAATTTACTTTGTGTGTGTTAATTTATGTATCTTTAAAATATATATCTTAAAAATTTAATGTCGTATCAAGAAATAAGTTAATATGACTTTTGAAATCCCATTTTTTAATTTTGTTAGTATTTGCGGTGAATTTGTGGCTTGGCGGGGAGGGCACGCGCGTGCGTTTATGCTCTGGCGTTCCAAAGGTTAAGCATTTAACTGGACCCAACGGAATCCTCTTAATGAAAAGTTTTATTCTACAGTCCAAACAGAAGACGCGAGCGCACTCGTTCCCGTCGATGAACTGGCAGAAGCGCCAGTTCATACACGAGCTGTGCGAACACTTCGGCTGCGAGAGTGTCGCCTACGACGCTGAGCCCAACAGGAACGTTGTCGCCACTGCTGATAGAGAGAAGGTATTTATTGCTCTTGCGGAATTATTTGGAACTTTCTCTCAAATCTAGTTAATATTTCCTGGGGTCTTATCTTAGTTGTTAAGTTTTTTTTTTTTTTTTTAAATGAAACTTTTATTACATCGTCTCAAACTTTTTCGTCTGTGTGTTGCATGTCGCGTGACGCTGACGGTCGGCCGCGGAGTAGGGATAAACAATCCTTTTTTTTTTCTTAATTTTATTGTGTGGTTTTATGAAACCACGGTAAAAGTGAAACTTTTTTTCACACCATAGCATTTATTAGAATACTTACCACATCTCTTCACAAGATAACACATGCCGCGCTCCGGAGCGCGCGACGTTGCCGCTTTGCTAGGTCAGTGAAATTTATTTACAAGGGGTGGTTGCGTTTTACTCTAATTTGTAAGCTATTTAGTTAAAATCTTAGTGTTACGGTCATTAACGGTCAGCTGCTGCGAACTATAGGCGCCGCCATATTGGCCTTGGCTGCTCTGACGAGCGCCATTCACTTTATCCCTATTCGGCGGCCGGCCGTCATGCGAAATGCAACACACAGACGAAAAAGTTTGAGACGATGTAACCTGGGCAGCCGTTGCTTAACGCTGATCACCCATCCACATACAGACCTCGGCTAACGTTGCTTAACCTTGATCACCCATCCTCGTACTGACCTGGGCAGCCGTTGCTTGCCCTTGATCACCCATCCACATACAGACCTCGGCTAACGTTGCTTAACCTTGATCACCCATCCTCATACTGACCTGGGCAGCCGTTGCTTGCCCTTGATCACCCATCCACATACAGACCTCGGCTAACGTTGCTTAACCTTGATCACCCATCCTCATACTGACCTGGGCAGCCGTTGCTTGCCCTTGATCACCCATCCACATATAGACCTCGGCTAACGTTGCTTAACCTTGATCACCCATCCTCATACTGACCTAGGCAGCCGTTGCTTACCTTTGATCACCCATTCACATACAGACCTCGGCTAACGTTGCTTAACCTGACGAGCGCCTTTCAATTTATCCCTACTCCACGGCCGAGCGTCACGCGACATGCAACACACAGACGAAAAAGTTTGAGACGATCTAATAAAAGTTTCACTTTAAAAATTTTGGGAGTGCCTTTCACGTTATCCCTACTGCGCGGCCGCCCGTCACGCGACATGCAACACACAGACGAAAAAGTTTGAGACGATGTAATAAAAGTTTCACTTTAACAAAAAACAAAATTATTGCGTGATTTGATTTATATCTGTAGACTTGACTGCCTCGTTGGTGACAAGTGCGACTGCTGAGTTTGAGGTCCTGAGTTCGATTCCCAGGTCGGGCAAAATGTTATTGTATTTTTCCATTATGAATTTCGCAGTAACAGCATCAAAGTCTGGAGTCGTGTCCGGTTGATGGCAAACATTACTGTCGAAATTTGGGTGTATTATTAGGAACACGTCTACATAATCCTTCGGGAAGTCCGTTCCTACGCTCAGGATTCTACTTTAGAATCCTTCGCTGCATTCAGGATCCAACTTAGTCCCCATCAACTATTCTACTACCGACACATAGTGAGTGTATCAAACAATGTCGCATTCACTAAACGTAACGCTGCATATTTAAAACAAGGCTATCAAATGCTCGTGTTCATTGTGGTCGATGTAAAGGTGGATACAGACTTTGCGAGGCATGCGCCCGCCGTCGCCCGTGCGTAGCACATACCTCGCCACGAATACAAAGGTTGCGAGGCATTCGCTTTGTTCGCGGCGCATGCCTCGCAATGTCTGTATACGGCTTAAGAGTGTATCGTACCCGCAGTCGTGGCTGCCGGCCATGAGCGTGCTGGAGGTGCTGGCGCGCGAGGCGGGCAAGCGGCGCGTGCCGGGGCCCGTGCTGCGCGCGCCGGGGCCCGTGCTGCGCGCGCCCGCGCCCGGCCTGCACGCTGCCAGTGCCAGCGCCGCCAACGTCAAGTACGTACTCCTGGGGGGTTATGACGTCTTAACGCACTTGTCATTCCACTGTGAGAAAGAGACGGACCTATACGTCTAGACGCTATCTCTTTCCAACTCTGGAATAAGAATAAAACAATACTGCTTTAAGACGTCATGGTAGGCCACCTGCACACTAACCTATGTTAGCTCTCACACACACACGACAATCTTTAGTGAACATTTCATATACAAGGTGTTGTTTTGCATCCTCGTCAAATTCAAGGAGGTAAATATGCTAATGATTCTCGACCCGAATCAATAATAAAATGATTTGTTTTTTCTTTCTTATTTACGGAAATCGGTAAGTGTGAACCACCCGTGTTTTAAACGCGGCCCGTCTGATTCTCGCCCTATAACCGCGCTATCACACATACAAACAATCTCAAACGTTTATTCGATAATTTCTTATTCCCTAAACCACGTTAAGGGGGTTATTCTGATATACTGACAAACTTAAACAACCAAAAAATTCAGCGTTTATTAATAGCAGCGTTGTTACCGTAATTTAAATGATTATTTATGTCTTTTGTGACAACCTCCTGAATTCTGACGAGGATGCAAAACAACACCTTGTAGATTGCTTTGAATCTCGTATAGTCTCGGAATGCATCCAGGATGACTGAGAAAACTACGAAAGATCTTTGTAATAATACGAGCATCAATATATGCAAAAAAACGTGTTTTGGGCGATCGAAACTTGATTGCTGCTGATTGGGTAATCCAACGTCCGTGTCTATAGCCAAGTTAAAGTAAGTACTTGTGATAATTGCAATAGACAAGAATTTAAACGAAGTAAGAACCGTCAAAAAAAGCATATTTTAAATTTTTGCCGGTACTCAATTACTACAAGTTATTACTAAACTACAGAATAAAAATTGTATCTTAAATAATTAATTTTACTGAAGTTATCCACTTTGACTGGTTTATGGATACGTTAGAGTCAATTATCAGAACTAAGCCCATTCGTCAGTGCATAGCAGACATAATACCAGCAGCAGCCAGACTTATCCTCATTGTTTACGATGTCCCTTAAAACATAAATGTATTTTTTTTAATAAATTGTCCTGCAACATAGTATGTTAGTTATTTGACCATCATGTTCAGAGAATAAACTTAAAATTACTTGAATCTGAAAATAAAACATGAAGTCCATTCCATCACAGATCGGGCTGGGCAACACTTACCTCAACGAACGCATGGGCCGCTCGCAGCCAACCGAAACCTCAGCAGTCTCAGCAACCGCAACAACCAGCCGCAGAGAAAATCGACTATTTCGACAACCCGCCCGACAACTAGGCGGCTAACACAAATTGTAGCGTAGGAGGGTACACTCAGTGCATAGTATATTCTATTTATTTTATTCTTTATTTAAAACATATATGCATACACCAAAGTCACTTTTAGTAGAGCAACATTTGCAACTTTATCTGGTAACACTTACGGTTTACTTGGTCAATTTTCCGCTAGATGGCGCTGACCATTATCCAGTTTTTTCTTTTGCGGCCACTTTGTTGCTTTTTATCGGATGTTGCTCATCTCGCGACTATACCTCTATACGGATTATCATATAAAGCATGTTTTTTAAAACTTGGGTAATGTTGATTAACACTGAAACCTTAAACGAATCTTTGTTAACTCTTGTCCACTAACTCCCTTACAAACGTTGCTCCACAATACACGAGTATCTTCGGTGTGCATGCACTATAACATAATTAACGTTCCCAGTGCTGGGACACAGGCCTCTCCCAGTGAGAAGGACAATTATAAATACTTAGATTAATTCTGGCCTGGCGCCATTTTGATTGGGATGCGTTTAGTATGCGCACGGGTTCAGAGGCCGCCTTGGCGGTGCGAGCGAATCGTGTGCCGTACCGCGAAAAGACCGAACTCTTCTTCAGCTTATCAAACAAAATGTACCTATTATATTATTTATAATTATATTCTCGGCTGAACAGGAGAACGAAGTTTTAGTACATTAAAAGTAATAAAATTATACTTATTTGGGTGTGATAAGGCTGGAATTTGGAAAATACCCAGTGATGTTTGAGAAGGTAATTAAATGAAGGCACATTTTATTTTTGATTCCTATCAATTAATTTGTCTAATAAATCAATTAATTTTGATCTCCCGGTTATTTATTTCAACAAAATAGTTACTTAATGCATTCATGCATGCGCAATTTTGTTTTTTTTTTGGTCTTTTTTTTTTGTGCACTGAGTGTACATCAACAGACAATAGAGTCAATTTTATAATTGTTTACTATTCTTACTGTAATGTATTTGTACACTAAATCAAAATATCGAATAGTTAATGTATACAGTTTTGTAAAGGGGGGGGTGGGCAACTATATTCGGCGTATGAATTGATCGCACAGCAGAGCAATGTCTGCTTTATGCATAATTAAATTTAAAAAATATATGAATAATCTCCAAATTTTATAATAGCTCCTATACACGATAGCAAATACTGGCAAAACATAGCAACTCTCAATAAAACAATTAATATTCGCAGACCAGTAAGGGCCATCGTGTAAAGGAGCTTTAAAAAAAAACTAGCACAAATGTGAAGCACTTAATATTAAAGCTAGCCCCTTTACCAAACATAATTGATCGCGCTTATTAAATAGATATTTTATGAAAAATTTCTGTGAATTGAACACGCTGACAGCGTCCAATAGATGCACGCCTTACATATTACCGTCATACGATAAATATAAACATGATCATATATATTTATATAAATATTTAAAAAGTAATAACCATATAGATTTGTTGTATGAACAGGTTTTTACTCGACTATGGTGAAACTAGTTTTTTTTTTACTGGAGTCTAGCTGTGCACCGCGACATCTGATCATTATTATTAAAAAAAAAAATACTTCCCTATTTGAATCGGATTTTGTTAACAATTTTGTGTTGTTTTTTTTTAATCGGAACCCTAACCGTTTTTCAGAATAAAAGTAGCCTAAGTTACTCCTCATAACAGTTATCTGCCAATAAAAGTCCTGTCAAAATCGGCCCCGCCGTTTCGAACATTAGCCAGAACAAACACAATAATAATTTTAAAAAAATTGTTATGATTACCCTACATACTTTCATATACATTCAGTAAAAAGCTTGTATTTTAAAATTACAAACAGACACTTCAATTTTATGGTACAGATTTGTAGCAATACTATTTACAACCTATAGTCCTGTTACAGTTATTCACACAAAAATTCAAAACCAGTGTTCTCTATCGGCGTTTCCATAAGGTTGCTTTTGAGTTACTTCTGTCAAAGGTAAAATAAGTAAACAGAAGAGCTCATGAACTGACTCGTGTGTCACAAGCCGGGCTTCCCGGTAAGGGTCAATTTATACAAGCGCAGAGTCGAAGCAAGCTTACAGCGTGATGTTTGGTCGCACCTCCTGGTTGATCTGTAGTCGGGTATAAGGTCTAATAACTGCCTTTCATAAGTAGTGTAAACAAGGTGGAAGGGATACCGAACCTGAGCCCCACCACATTAAAAAAAAAAACAGAAAAATCTACTGTTCCATAAATGTTAACCGTGTAGGTATTGTACTTTTGTAGGAAACAGCTATTTCTTTTGAATAACCGATGAAATATTTCCATGTGAGGGGGCTCAGAATGATGAACTGAATACGTGGAAACCCTGACAAGTAGTTCCACACATACAGATCAAAGTACTTCGGTAACCCAGGTACTCTCCGCGAGATCTCCGGCAACACCAACAATCTGCTGGGGAACTGCTTTTTTGGGGAACTAGGTTGGATCGAATAATGTTCCCACCATACGCAAAATACGCGCTTTGGACGTGGAGTTGCGGAAACCAGCCCGTTATACAATATACTTGGTAACCGTTTTCGCGTGTGTCCCTTCTACCTTGTAGTAGCAGAAGTCAAATATGAGTCCAAAGTTTGACCTGCACGCGTAGCGTGACCACTGCAGAAACAAGTTTTGTCTACGGAATAATGACAGATAGACAATGACAATGTGTCAGTTTGTCGATTCTTCCGTCGTCATAGCCCGTTTCTACGGCGGTCATGCTGACCACTGTAGAAACAAGTTTTGTGTACGGAATAATGACAGGTAGACAATGACAATGTGTCAGTTTGTCGATTCTTCCGTCGTCATAGCCCGTTTCTACGGCGGTCATGCTGACCACTGTAGAAACAAGTTTTGTCCACGGAATAATGACAGATAGACAATGGCAATGTGTCAGTTTGTCGATTCTTCCGTCTTCATAGCCTGTTTCTACGGCAGTCATGCTGACCACTGGAGAAACAAGTTTTGTCTACGGAATAATGACCGATAGACAATGACAATGTGTCAGGTCGATGCTTCGTCGTCATAGCCCGTTTCTACGGCGGACATACTGACCACTGTAGAAACAAGTTTTGTCTACGGAATAATGACAGATAGACAATGACAATGAGTCGGTTTGTCGATTCTTCCGTCGACATACCCTGTTTCTACGGCGGTCATGCTACGCGTGCTGTTGTGGAAGGCGCTACACACAGTATGTTTGGGTCGGCATGATACTATGCAGTCGGGTGACAATATGTAATGTCTATAGAGAAACCCTTCGCTCAAATTGTGGCTTGAATCTGCTTAGACCGAATCGAATGCGCCGGTGCCTTCCCAAACATGTGTGCGCCCCTAACAAGTAGCGTTGCCTTAAATCTACTGAGCGCACTACATCAATATTTTAACTTTAAATAAACTACAGTAATTCTGGATATTGTTATAGTATAAAATGTTTATAAAACACCAATATACCGTTAAATGATGATACAAATATTACCCATAAATGTTGTTAAAGCAAGCTTAATAAAACCGTTTGATATATAATTGTCTAGGCTATGTTTTCAATAGTTCTGTTATGTTACCTTCCTTATAAAAATATTTAAAGGGTTGCTCTGAGAAACTCTAAACAAAATGTATACAATTTACAAACATAAAGAAAAGTTAATTTTTATACTTTTTATAAGGAAGGATCAGAAACTAGTGTTACTATTTATTTTTATAACACTTTAGTTAGACGATATTTTTCTACTTATTTTGAAGAATGTTTTCAAAAATGCTTCTAGTTTTAGTCGGATTTAAGTAGTATTAAAATCATTCGATTGTAAAAATGATTATCTACCCAAGAATTGAATATATTGTTTTACCTGCTGGCTTGACGCTAGTGAGGTACTACAATATATTATTTATGAAGGGAAAACAAATTTCAGCAGTCTCCTCTGATTGGATAATTAGTTGATTGAATTTATAAAATGAAATATTTATTGGAAACATCTATTTTCTAATAAAATTCTGTGGTTTCTGTTCTAGTTATATACATTTTCTGTGAAACTGGTTTGTGTTTGATACGAATTAAAAGGTGAAGGGGGTTGCGTTCTTATGAGACATTTTCGATGTAACTTCTACGTAGAAATCTATAAAAAATATTGTAACTAACTTAAATTCGCTGTTGTACAGGCGACAAGTGTATTAAAGTGTTACGTATTTGTTATACCTGTTTTCTTTTATTGTCACATAGTTATAGGGCAACACCCAATAAAATACTTAAGAAACCAGACTATCTCTAGTCACTGGTTTTGTGTTTAGCCTTCTATACACTACGGGCCAGCCACAATGCGGCAGACCGCTTACAATTTTATTTTATAATAGGGGTGATCACTATTTTTTTTCTTTGTCTGTCGGGATTATTAGATTATTGAAAAGTATTGGACACGTATTTTTTCTTTTTTCGCGTGGTCATAAATTTACGGAGATAATATATATTGAGTTGAAATGGCGCATGACGTCACAAGTAGGTAATTTTTATACCTACTTGTGACGTAGTGAGCCCCCACTCTCCAACTTTAATGAGTTTTAACTAAGTAATTTTTGATATTTTGATAAAACAAAAAATACTTGTCTAATATTTTTTATTACCTGTCTGACGGACAAAATAGAATTTCGTTTTCTTTACCCAGTCTTCACCCCTATTGCAACGCACTGACTTGCGGCCAGCTGTTAACCGCTCCGGTGGGTTGAGGCTGCGGCGAACCGTGCCGATGGAATATTGCGGCTTGCAGCATGCCCTCAGCGCACTGCCTGGCGGCTCCGCAGAAACACGTGCGCAGGATTCTCTCCATGGATTTCGACCCTTGCGGCACGCCGCAATAAACCGGGACGATTCGTTGCAATGCCTAAACTGTAATACTTCCAATAACAAAACTTTTGTATTTATTATGTTTATTTTGTAACAACAATTTCACATATCATGCTTAGGGTCGTCAATGTCCTTCAATATGCTATCTATGCAGTGAGCAATGTTCAACATCGGATTTAAGGCCCTATTACGATACTTATAACATTGCCGTCTAGAAACCTTCGGCTTTTCTTTCAAAATGTCTGGCCAAGTGCCGCTGGAGGAGGATCTCGAACTAATTTCTTCTCTGTAATGATATATATTGGCATATCCGCACCATGGTTCACTCGCGCTGCGGGCTTGTTCTGTGGCGTCCGTCCCATTGACGAGAGATTGCGTACAAAAGGGTTTCCAATCATTATGAGAACAGTGTCTACCTGAACATTTTCTTTCCGAAAGTCTAGTTTTGTTGTGCTTTTTTGAATTTCTTGACAATGGCTGCAAAATATTGATTTTTTTAAGTGTAAGAATCTCAGAAGTAGCTATGATGATAAAACGAATATCTTAGCTGAAAAAATACCTTAATTTCACATATTTTCCTGTGTTTTCGTAATTGTACCGATTTTTTCCGTTTAACATTTTGATTGGGACTCGCGCTGGACACTACTGATTCAGCAAACTCTATTGGAGAGACGTAAGGCTGCAAAATATTACCTAAAATTAAAACTCCTACTAATTATATTATTTCTTGTGTATATCACTTTTAAGAGATTTAATATGGGTAGCAAGTAAACACACAAAATTTGCACGCTGCATGTTGCGTGTCAACGCACTGATTGAACGAAATTAGATGCATTTTCTGTGTGTTGGTCTGTGCGTGTTTTCTATACAAACGGAGATACTTACAAGTAACGTTAAAACACGCGCTACGCTGCGTGGCAGTGTGTTAATCGCCTAACGTCTATGTAATGTGTTACGAATAATATAAATAGTACTAGATGCGCATTTGTTATTTTTGATGTACAGTACAATTTATGTAAGTAGCTATAAATATATAAATAGTGCAATCATTTATTTCGTCTACATGTGTACAATTAGGTGTAGGTAGTAACAGATGTAAAAACATTTGTTTGGTGTGCGGCTGACACTTCCCCTTATAAATACTGTCTTTATTAAATCTGGTATAAATGAAACCGGCCAAGTGCGAGTCGTACTCGGGGTTTCAACGGCAGCAGATCGTAGAAGTCACCTAATTTCCAAATTTCATTTGTGTGGTGCCAATAGTCTCGAAGTAAAAACTCGGTGACATCCGACGGACAGGCCGAATTCATAAGGGTTCCGTTCTTGCCATTTGGCTATGGAACCCTAAAAAACTTAGCTACCTACCAAACTTCAAATTAAACAATATATTCTGCGGCTGCATAAAAAAGAGCAGAGGTGGCCCAGTGGTGGCAGCCCCGACTTACGAGCCCTAAGCCGTGGGTTCGAACCGTGTATTTTATTTCATCACAGCTGCCCTCAAAAACGGTGAAGGAAAACATCGTGAGGAAACCGACATGTCCTAGAACTAAATTAAATTCGAAGACATGTGACATCTACCAACCCGCACTAGGCCCGCGTGGTGGATTACAGCCCACTCCCTCTCATAGAGAGTAGGCCTGTGTCCCAGCAGTGGGAACATAATAGGCTGATGATGATCTATTAATAAAAATAAAACTGGAATATGAATGACCTCTACTACCCAACAGCCGTTAGAACGATAATTACTCACACATTCTGTTGACGCCTCGTCGCAATACATCACATGCTAGTACCGCCGTCAGAAACTGCGAGCTGTAGTCACAGTAGCAGTTACCTGCAACACACATTACATGCATTCAACTGTCAGTTTGTGGCTATTCGAAATGTAAACAAAATGTTCAAAACAATCACCGTGGTTCAATTGCACAACTTGATATGCGAAAGATACTAGCCGGGACCATATTGCGATTGCATTAGATTCCGGATCAGCTTTTTTGCTAACCTGAACTTTCTTCAGCTCTCGTACTGCAGCTTCAGTAAAACTCTGCACATCAGAAATTTTATCGACGTCTTCAAGTTTAGCAATATTTTCTAAACACATTATATCCTCTTGAACAGAGTCGAGCTGCATATTTATGTCTTCAGCTATCGAGTTATTCATATCGGCGTTTACAGAGTTTACTTCTTCGTCAAGAGAATTTTGCTCAAATTCCATTTCTTTCGGTGGTATAAACTCGTCCTGTTTTAGATTCTCCACTACGCTGGTAATGCTTCCCATATAACTGACGTTGTCCTCTTTGTTTTGGTCGTCGATATTCACGTAGTTCTCTAAGCAGCACTGGCTCGCCGATAAATTATCTGGACTGAACGTGTCGCCCTCCCCGTCGCCAGTAAACTCATTAGCTCCAGTAACTTGCGTCACTCGCTCGTCCTCTTGCAGGAGGAACAAACTTTCGAAGAAGTCATCGTCGCTCGTGCTCAGTGTCGTCCGCTGCTCATAGTTGTTGACGTTTTTATCTCTTTTTAATCTAGATTCGCTTTGACAAAGACCAAATTGGTCGTATAGTTTGCGCCTAGCTCGTCTTTCTGACAATTCTTGGCGTAAAATTCTTTCCTGATAGGAACGATCTTTCAGTTTCTGAGCAGCATCCAACTGGCTTCTTTCGAGCGATTTAAACTGCTCGTATAAATACCAAGAGCGCACCCGGTGCGATTTTTTATTGATTGTGTCTAGATCTAAAAGAAAATTGCATGAAATTAAAACCCAAGCCTGAATATCATTAAAACAAATCGAAGAGGAAAAAATATGACATTTACCTAGAGAATCCAAAAACTCCATATCACCATAAATAAAAGTAAATCTATTTGTATGTTAGTGTAGTCGGGCGCGTTAAATAAATAGGGTTTACATAGTTCAAGCAAATTTTTAAAAATTTTGAAGTTTATTGGGTAGGTACACCGTAATCGGTTTCTCAGTGCTTTTTCTGACAGAATCTTGTTTGTTTTTGACGTAGTACTAGCATTCTTTGTAATAATTCCAAAAAATCTGCTGCCAGTTACACAAGTCATCAATCACTGTTGACACAAAGCTCTTTTGTGATATCACTGGCGTTTTTAGTTGGTGTTGGTTACTCGCAAGTTCTTTCTGGCTCCCTGATTGCGCCAGATATTGTGCTATACAGTTTTTTTTTTTTTAATAACCAATGATAAATTTCTATGTGGGGTTCGGAATGATGTACCTACTGAATATGTTCCACCTTGTATAGCCGCAGTTTATCTGTAAATCGCCACCGGGTATTTCTCTAACCAGCGCTGAATGTACACTCGGATCACAGAAGGGTAAGTCCAGGGGAGGATATAAGGCCTTTTTGGCCGCAGCCCAGGTACCCCATTCACCATTCATTAAATACAATGGACCATATTTAGAATAAAAAAATTAGAGTCGTCAGGTATACAGGGTCAGGATTTTTAAGTCATAACTTTTCCTGCCTGATGACTTGTTGGACTAACCCTTTTGCTAAAGTAGCAAATACTATGGGCCCCGCGTATCTAAACCCTATTTTTGTACGGTTGATTGGTGAAAAGAAAACCTGATATACTTACCTATCCATGGCAGGGTGCTGAAATTATCGAACTCGCTTGGCTCACCTCTGATATCCTGGAATCTTATACTTTTGTACCTTTGAGCAGCGCGGGCGCACTTATGCCTCTACAAGATACATGTACATATGTTTAGCATTGGAATACAAGGTGCTAACCAACACGAAGCCAAAGCAGAAACCCTTCACGAAGCCGTCAACAAAGCATTCTATATGTAGCGACCATACTACAAAAAGTACTACAGCGCCATCTATGACACGACGGAGGCGGTCCGGAAGGTATCTAGGTAAAATTATAAAATTAAAAACTTCTTTTTCAAACAAAAGTTATGAAAATCTTGGAACTTTGACCTCCAGTGTAACTAGAAGGTTCCCAGGTACAGACAAAAATAAAAATAAACCAATGACTGGGAGAACAAGCAGTGCCTTTTTATACTGTTACGTCGTCTGCTTTACGAGAACATTCTAGGATTACATTCGAGTCTAGAATGATCCAGTATGTCTTGAAGATTCGAGAACAATCCTAGAATGTTCCACGATGGAAGTGTCTAGAAAGTTCGAGGAAGTTCTGGACCTTGCTGGAACTTTCTAGAAAGATTGGTCCGACTATAGAGTTATCCTTATCTAGAAGGTTCAGGAAGGTTGTAGAACTTTCTCGAATAGGTTTCCCCTAAGGAACTACCTAGACATTCACGGAAGTTGTGGAAGTTTCTCGAATATGGGTCGGCCGTATAAATAGGCGACGGGTTAGCGGAAGTGAGTTAGTCCCCCCCGACCCTTGCTCGAGCCAGCCCGCGATGCTGAGCCTTTAGTCCCTAAATAATGAAATCACTCAGATCCAGCCAGTCCCTTTGCTGCCCTCCCCTAGCGACACCCTAAGCCGAGGCCCGAACCCCGCAGGGGGTGCCCTTAGCGAGTTGTCGCTTAATACAGATTATTTTGCTGCCCTGGCTGGAGGGCTTAAATTCTAGGCATCCACAGGATTAGACCGGTTAAGCAGAAGCCAGCCTCAGAGGCTGAACTGCGAGATGCGATACATAAAAAAAAAAACGGAAGCGAGTTAGTCTTATTTTGGCTACGAAACGAAGCGATCGAAGTGAACTAGTAGTGCGATATTTAAGTGAATAGTGATCAGTTGTGTAATTGTGATTAAGTTTAAGTGTTTGTGTAGTGTTTTAAGATAAAGATTTTTTGTGTTTAATTTGTAGTGTGTATAATTTATCTTATACCCAGCTCATAACAATACCTTTTATGTATCTTTTTACCACTAGCTACGTATGAGTTTAGGTCGGGTGAAGATAAAATACTCCGCCCTGCCGACCCCCGTGTGCGCTGGCCTTTCAACATGGATGACTCAATCCAGTAGTGAAAAGACACTTCTATTTCTTGCACCACAACAAGCAGGTGTGCTGCTGCTAAATGATTTTTTTCCAGCATTTCCTTTCCCCAGCTCAACACTAGGAAGTAGGTGAAGGGCGAGCGTTTTGGGGCACAGGCTTATGTATTTTTGCTTCCAAAAGTGCTGTTTCTCAGGCTAATTTGAATTAATGACTTGATAATAGAAAACCAGCTAAACAGGAAAAAACTAACAGCACTGCCAATGGGCTTCGAAACAAGTACCCCGCGGTTAGCAGTCGCGTTCGCGACCACTAGACCAAAATGCCAACATACGTAGACGCGTGGTTACAGGGTGGAATTTTTAGCTAGTGATAGCTACTCAAAGGAATCATTCCTTTATTTTTAAAAAGAAACATATCTGCATTCAATTCATCATATTCAAACTCGGTAATCGAACCAGCTACAATCCGAAAAAATTACATCCAGTAATTCTATGCTATCGATCGATAGGGTCAATCATAAAGTGGGTGATAGACGTGCGAACTTTAAGTAAGCGGGTTTTAAGACCGCGAACTTACTCAGCTCGACGTCGGTGACACACTCTGTGACCATAAAACACAAAGCTTCTTCCGTCGATGACATGGTAATACAGTGTGAGCCAGCTTCTCGTCTGTCACCGACGTCGAGCCGAGTAAGTTCACGATCTTAAAAACCGCGTACTTAAAGTTCGCACGTCTATCACCCACTTTAGGATCGAAATCTCTCTATTGTAGTCTGTGCTTCGAGATGTTATAAATAACGCAACCATAACGTTTGATTTGTGTAAGGCACAGAGACGGATAGTTAGGTCTGCAGTAGTCTATCGATACAAATAATCAAAAACTTTTGAAGTAAACGAACATATTTAATAGACCACAAAACAGTACAAAACAAACGTATGAAACCACAACAGACTAACTAACATACAACGTAGTTATTAAAATAAAAAAGTGTGTACGTGTAAAATCATTTGTATACCTACAAAATACAATTTAACGCAATAAAATAATGTCGTACTAGGTGTAAAGTTCAGTAGAAAAAGGGTAATTTAAATTACCACTGGTCCAACAAAGACCCAAGATTATCTTAATATAATTACGTACATTTAATGAGTCGCTATTTAACTCAGATATTTACTACACTCATTACTTCAACAAAATTATAAAAACATTACGTTCCTTCTGGGGCAGTCGGATAACTTAAGATGGGTATCATGCACCTAATGATGGTTATTGTATGAACCTGACTGTACGCACGGCGACCAATCAAGCTATAAAAAACCAGTTTATACGGATCTCTCATTGTACGGGAAATCTATACAAAGCGAGCCCATGTTCTACTCGAAATGTATAGCTTGATGTGTCGCCGTGAGTACGACATCCACATGAGTTAGCCACGTATTTGTTTGTTCTGAATATAGAGGAAAAAACTCTTAAGCTGGGTACTGACCGGCGTTACGGGGCGTAATGTAACGTGTTACACAGCGAGCATTCGTGCAGTCAGTACGTCGTGTTACGGGTAATCCAGCGAGCAACGAGCCGCTCGTTGCTCGCTTTGAGTGCTCCACCCGGCTGTCGGTTTTCGGCGAATCCTTTGACTGTTACGCGGTTCAGTCAGTATGCTGATCGCTGATGCAAGTCGTCACGAGCGCACGCGGTGCGTCGCACGTCGCCAGTGATCACACGTCGTTCCTCTCGTAGTTTTTTTCATTTATTTCTTAAAACATGGAGTGGTACAAAGAAAAAACTCTGTATTTTATTGAAAAATACAGAGAAGAACCAGATTTGTGGAAACCAGCTCATCCAGCCAAAAGATAACAACACGTCCTCGCTGTCGGCCATCTTGAGTGAACTAGCGGCGAAAACGGAGCACAGAGTTTTGACGAGCATGTTAGGCCGATTTTAGAACACAGCGTAACATGCTCGATGCGTAACACGCTCGATGCGAATGTTACATTACACCTCGTAACGTTGGTCAGTACCCACCTTTAGAGTTGTCAAGGAGTGAATCCGCGAACAATTTGTTTTCCTATGCCAAGTCACCTTCCTGTTAGCCCCTGTACCCGTACTATGTTCGAGCTACCATCGTACCACGAATTGTTTCTATCGTTAAATGGCGTAACGTCATTGTACTTAAATAATTCCATGTTTGTGTATTTTTAGGAGCTACATGTGTGATATGATACGACACACCATGCTTTTGCAGATTTAAACAGGCATCGTTTTTTACAACAGGAAACTGCTTAATTGATCTTTGTTAGAGTAGAGAGCACTTGTTTGCGACATAAAACGATACGTGCCAAGGGCGACTGTCGGAAAATACATTTTGATAACGACTATGGTCTTATAGCCAATGTACAGACGCCAGTAGGTCAAGCTACCCGAAACTGTCAGATTTTCCCAATTAACCTTGAACCTGATTTCCTAACTGATTCAGAAAATGACCATGAAGTTGAAAATGTATTTAAGAAATTTGACAGATTGTTGTGGGTTGATGTGCTGTCGTTTGTACTTTGGCAGAGGGGTAAGTCCAGCTATGCCGAGTCTAGAGATTATCCCTCTATGGTTCTGAATAGTGTATAGGTTTCCGTTTATAGTACAGTCATTTGGTTCGATAAACAGAGGTTACCTGAAAAATTGTGGCTTAGTTTAAAAAAATGGTATTTTTATAAACTATAATGTGCTCTTTCCGAATTTCAACTTTGCGACCTCGTACTGTTCGTACATTTATATCGCTCGCGCCGCCATTTTGGTAAAATGGCGGCGCAAGGGAATGCGCCTCTGTCCCTTCCGAAGTGGAAGGGAGTGGGTCAATTTAGTTGCTCGCGAGTGTATTAATCATCTACACTAACCCGTGTTCTTCGTATATTTATACTGATGACTCAGACTACATATTTCTATTGAGTTCTGCCAACAGATGTTTCGTAGAAGGGAAGGGAGAGAGGCGACGCATTGTCTTAAACCTGCTACGTCTACCATTCTAGTAACCTTGCTACCTGGAAGTTGGAACGCATAGTTGTATATTTTTCGTAAATATACAAAGAACATGGGTTAGTGTAGATGAATAATAGGTTGCGACACTTACTCTACTTCAAGATGGTGTGGAAAATAGTTTTTTAGCTGAACCGCATGTTGAAATTCACTTTGCGGTTCTCGTACGCCAAAACTATTGATCTTACAAAGAAAATCGTGGCACACAATTATTAGGAAATGTTCTAAAGTTTAATTTTTTTCGTAAATATTTTTATTGTAAAATCTATCAAAAAGGAGATATTGTCGAAAAACTACTTTTAGGCGCCTTTTTCCAAAATGGCGGCGCGAGCGCAAATGTACGAGGTCGCAAAGTTGAAATTCGGAAAGAGCACATCAAAATCTATAAACATACCAATTCTCAAAACTCCGCCAAAAACATTCCAGGTAAAAATACCGGTAGTGCCTATTTTCCAAATTGAAAAGATGATTGCGAAACGTTACTGTCCGGTGTTGCCTATTAGTAATAGTCATGTAGGTAGGTACGTAGGAAACCGAATTTTTTACACTCGTTTGCAAATTTCGCTGAACAAAACTTTATAGAGAAGAAACTTTTAAGTCGTAAAAATATACGCCCTTCAGACGACACATATTTACCCAGATTTGTAACTAGAGATATTTTAACAACACTAGTAGAAGAAAATGGCGCCACCAGCCGGCTGCCTACTGTATCCAGGGTTGGTCTGAGAAGAATGGACTCCAGAGTTCATAAGTTTTACACTGAATGGAGATTTGCGTTCCTTGATTCCTCCGCGTTTCATCGGATGCCCCTGGAATATATAAAGGACTTGTTAATAATAATTAATAAAGATAGAAGTCATATCTAACCGTGGCAGTGAGGTTTGTGACCCATAAGAGTAGTTTTAGAGTAGTAGTTAGTAATTATTCTAAAGCTGAGATATGAAACTTACCATGGGTACATGGACTGGTGGTTTTTTGTCAAAGGTGTTCCGAAGTCTCCGCCAGGTTTCGCAACCAATAGTTTCAGCTTGTAGGTATAAATCCTCCTTATCCGCAAAGGTCTCTGTAGTTTGATTGTAGGTCGTAGCTAGGATCAAATCCAGACTATCTTTTGGTACTCTAAAACGATGAACCAAATTATACCACTGTAGATATTTTATGAATCTGTTGAGGTGAGGCGGGTCGTAAAGTACCTAGGTAGATAGGTAGGCCCTACAGACTCACGCGAGAAGTGTCAATAGAGACAACAATATTATGATACTGTTTTCTTTCCTCACCTGAAAAACCAGGAACAGCGAACGCGAGAACGAAATGTCGAGTTGAATGTGATTGTGTTGGGACTTATACATGAATAACCTATGGTATTCTATAAGTAGATAAGAGGAATTTTAGTCTGAAAGTGGCGCCGGTGACTGAAACGTTGTGTGGTAACCCGATGTCGTGGTATATGATGAGCACAAGTGTAGAAAAAGACCAAATAAACGATGGATGGACTGTGTAAAAGTTGATATGACAAGAAAAGAGGGGGGGTGATGAGATGACGAGTAAGTGTGGACAAGTATGGAAGAAGACATGCTGCGCCGACGCCAAATATATTGGAATAAGGGTAGGAGAACTATGATGATGATGATGCTCGTAGATATCTATTTAGGCTTAGAAAAAACCGCCTAGATCACGTTGTTTTTTATCTGTTTCATTTCTTAGCCACGCTCGACATAAAAGCCCACCGAGTGATATTTTTGTCGTTGATCGTTTCAACGATTCATTCACTGCTTCAAATATTTATGCTGATCAAACTCCAGTCACAGTCCTACCGGGATATATTGATATGTTAGTACTTTTCACCTCAATTATTCCGTTTACTTACTTGAAAGGATGATAAAAACTTAGCCGCCTTACACTTGCAAGTGTATGATGCGAGTACAGCCTATACCCAGTTGAGCCCACATGTTTATTTTGAGTTGCAAGGATAATATCTTTGCTAAGGTCGCCCTCTTTCCTTAAATCAGGAAGAAGAGTTTTATTTCTAACTTGTTTGATCTCAAGCATTTTTCCGGAATGTTGGTTAACACTACGAAGTTTATTTAGTATTGAAAACGAAAAATTTCTAAAATTGGATTATACTTTAGCTGGACAATGGATTTTTAGACATCAAATAAAATACTCCATAGCAACCGCGCAACAACAATGGACATACAATAAAAAAATATTATTCCACTATTCACCATAAATTATTATTTACTTGCTTCCACCACACTGAAATAATCACTAGAGTCAAAAAAAATTGTAACTACGAGCATTTTATTTTTTATATGCCTAATTGCCGAATATAAAAGTATATTTTTTCTCCATGACAACATTATAACCACATCCGTTCTTGCGCTCTGGTTAAAATTCTATCGTTATCCGGTAGCCATATTTAATTTTACGCTTGCACGCTGAGGTCGCCCGCGACCCGCTTGCTGTGACGCCATTTTAATTTAATTGTTGTGACCAAACGGTGAAACATATCTATTTCATACGCTTTAGTTGTTGGAAATATAATACAAGATGAGTTACGGAAGGCCGCCGCCGCGTATTGACGGCATGGTGTCGTTGAAAGTGGACAACCTAACATACCGCACAACGCCTGAAGATTTGCGTCGTGTATTCGAAAGATGTGGTGAAGTCGGTGATATTTATATACCCAGAGACCGGTACACCAGAGAAAGCAGAGGATTTGCTTTCGTCAGGTAATTTATTTTCCTACTTTTTATCTATCTGCTTCAATGACGTCATATGCCGTTACCGGTAAAATACCACCTGCCCTGCCCGAGGACGGCAATATTTCTTTCTATGTCTCATTCAAAATGTATGCCCAACTCCCCGTGAATCTACATAAACTCTAACTTGAAGCGCATCCATCTTATTACTTCAATTTGTTAATTGGTGTCCGGATGATGCATTTCAAATCACTTTGGGGTTAATCGCATTATCATTATGATAGCAAAGCTCGTCATTTATCAAATCTAGGTTCTACGATCGCCGTGATGCGGAGGAGGCTCTGGACTCGCTGGATGGTCGGATGCTGGATGGCAGGGAGCTCCGAGTGCAGATGGCGCGCTACGGGCGCCCTTCGTCGCCGTACAGAAGCCGCTACGACCGCCGCCGCAGGTAACATAGATGCATTGTCTTCTTTCGTCGGGACGCATTCCGCTGTACTAGCTGACCACTCATGAAGCTTCCCTTTTTTTTATCAAGATCCTCTACTGACAGAAATTTTGTCAAAATCATCTGCTTCAAATCTTTAAAAGTAAATATTGATTGAATAGATTTGCATCACCAGAATGCCACCTTAGTTGTCATGATTTAATTTTAATTCCAAACTTAAATATGGTTTCGATGCCTGCAATCTTAGTTGTTTCTTTTCGTATCTTTTTTTTGTGTATTTCCTATGTTGTGGTCAGCTAGTAAACTAAACTTAACATATCATTTTATACTGTTCAGCTCGCACAGACGGAGGTGGTACATGTTACAATTGTGTAGCTCCAAAGTCTCCAGTTGCGTTTAACACATCAGGAAGGGGCGCTCGCGTCACTGGCTTGAGCAGAGAATGTATTCATATGTGTTGTGTGATGGTTATTCTTTTAGCAACTCGCGTTCACGGTCTCGTTCACGTCGTCGATCCAGGTCTCGTTCGCGCAGGCGGTCGCGCTCGTACAGCCGCAGCCATTCTCGCTCTCGCAGCCGCTCCGACTCCAAGAGCTCGCGGGGTCGCACCCGCAGCCGTTCTCGCTCACGATCACGCTCCAGGCATTGAAGTGCTGAGTAAGTCCACTTACAAATACTTAATTGTTTAGTAATTCAACCTGTTCTAAACCACAAGGAAATCTATTTTTTCGTAAGAATGCTATCAATCTATTTTATGGGTTGTGTTTGCAAACAAAAAACGAAAAATCTCAATAAAAACAAAAAAAAAATAGAAGAGTGTTCTTAGTACTACTAATTTGTTTTATAAAATTTTGTTAATCACAATTATTGTTTAAATATTATCCTTCTGAAATTAATACAAAATACTATGCCAACTTCTTGTTCTCCTCCAACTAGGGTAGTTGACTAATTAGTGTGTTTTCCTCATGCAGGTTGAGAGTACCAGCTGTAAGCTGAAGTGCTGTACTACAATGTCTCTCTGAGCAGCCTTCAGCCAAGGTACTAAAACTCATCAGTTACTCATAAGCCATCCACAGACCTAACTATGATCAACATAGTGACAAAACATGCAACGTAACAAATTATAATTTAAGTTCCCCTAATTTTAACATAGGCTAACTGCATAATGTAAGAATTGTATCTCTAGAGATTTTCATACTTTATTTTTTGTTTATATAGAACTTTCATGAAATTCTCAACATATCTTATAAATTACTGAATACAATAAACTGAATTGAGTTTATTTCATTTGTTGAAATACTTTTGGTTTACTTAGTTGTATAATTTTTTACTTAGTTTAGGGATTTCTTCAACAGACTATTTCAGTCACTTGTATTAGAGTCTTCATGTTCATATTGTACTAGATTAAATGTATGTAATTAATCAGCATTAGGTGTGTAAGACCGATGTGGTCTTAGATATTATTTCAGGTTTAATATAACAAAATAACTGGAACATCATGTACCTACCACCACAAGTGATTAATGGGCTAAATTGGGCATTAATGTGGGACATCATCATTCATGATTCTTGGTAAATAACTCGTAAGAATGTGATGCCTGGACTCTTAGTTTCTTTTATGATGTATTATTTTTAACTTTGTCAATATTATCTTAAGTAGTAGGCCTTTGCTTTTACGGGAACCTTTTAACCACCAAGACTTATTTAGTATTGTGAATTGACATCATTCAAAACTTTGAAACTGTGTAAGCTTACTTTACTATCAAAATTGCATCATCAGTAGCCTGTTTTAGTGATTAAAAGGTAAAGATGGCTTAATTAGAGACATGATTATAACCAACAATAGTAGAGCATGCGGCCTATTACTTACGACTTTTACTTTAAGTACAGCATTTATTGCAAATATTATAAATAAAACTACCGATTCTGTAATATTAATTGAAATGTTGGTATGCTCAGGGCGTGGAGTACGCGGGGAGCGAGGCTGTATGCGGGGAGGGGGGGTTTGCTGTTTGCTGACAACTGCTGAATTGCTGTTGTTGCCGTACATAAGTTATGAGTAAACTTTTATATTTATTGACAAACCGAGACACGCATAAAGTAGGTAAACTTGACGTCTTTCACGCAACACCAAGGTGTGGCAGTAATTTTAAAACCACGTAGGGCGCGACATCGTGCACATCACTTAACTTAATTTCACAGTCCACAATTTGTAGTGCCGTCTCAAAACATCGTTCGTTATAATCTTCTGAAGTCTAATCAATGGTGTCGACGTAGTTGCGTCGTAAACAAGCACCAAGTACAACGTAAGCGCGAGTAGTAGGTGGCGGCCGGCAGACCAGCAGACTGCGAACTAATATACTCGTTTGTTTGGCAGGCCGGTGCTGCACGCTGGCCTGTTTGCTGTGGCAGTTTCCTGTGCTGATTTGCAGATTCGCCTAGGTTTATCGGTAAAATGGAACGCCCTCCCTGCCTCCCGATTAACGAACGATCTAAGTACATGATGCGGCTTAATATTTTTTTATTTTATTTAGCACTAGGATCACGTTTCATTTTAAAGGAATGGTTGCTTGTACCTAATAACTTGAAGATTGATGAAGATCGTCACAGATGATGACACCTGGCACTGGATTTAAGTAGGTTTTGTCGGAAATAAATTAATTAAGAATATATTTTGCTTTTTTATTTAAACATCCTCCCCTACTTATATCTAAATACAAAATACATGACTACTCGTTGGTACTGGTAAATAAACCAGAGAAATACACAAACCTCCACTTACACATCGGGGGGCACGGCCGTGCCCCCCGCCAAGTCGAGCGCAAAGCAAACACTGCCGTACCATCCTTTACTGGAACCATTTCGCCGCTTTTTCAGGCCCCTATTTGTGAGAACCTCTGGATAAGACCAGAACGCAAGGATTTTCGTCATCCAGTAAGCTATAATCACATACTTGAAATCCAAAATTTCAAGTCTGTGGGTCATTTAGTTCCGAAGTTTTAAGCGAAAGCAAAGTTTCGCATTTATGACACTCACTCATGATCATCAAAATAAAACAAGTACTTCCCATAAACTCGGAGAGCTGAAATTTGGTACAAAGTTTTATGGGTTTAATGGCCACATAAAGGGAAAACTAGGATAATCGAAGATCTGGAGTACCTGGGGACCCTGATTAGAAAACGCAAGAGCCCAACCAAACTATTAGAGATCGACATCGGACATACCGCCTTTACAAAAAATATTTAACTGGGTGGTGGGACGCTCCATTTGATGTCAACGAAGGTCTGAAGTATCTGATGAAGAACCCTCAGCTGTATTAGAGATATGGTGGTAATGCCCCCTCTCTGGTACTCCCTTTCTTCTCCTAAAATTTTTTGTCCGAAAATCATTATCCATAACACGTTTGCTATAAACTTCAGTAACCATAATGTTCAAAATCCCGAAATTTTGTTTAACATACCTAATTATCTTGAGTTCTAAAAGTATTCTGTCATAATATCTAGTACTATAATAATTGAATCTCCTAATTTTACATGACCTAAAGTCATATGTCCTAAGTATTGTGTTAAATAATGTGTATTATTCCGAATATTCATTTATAATAAATTTTGTAGTCCTAAAACATTTGCTAAAAATTAGGTTTTAGAGACAGAAACGAATCGCTGTAAATCCGACTCCACGCAGTCTTGTCTGCTCTACCCCTAGAGTGTAATTTAAAATCGCGTAGGCGCGGAGGGGCGAGGCGGCCCGCGAGTTGAGGAGCAGGTGGTTGTAACAGTCGCCGCTGCGGTGGTGGGCGTTAAACCCATCTGCGACGATAAATTCGCGTGGGACCGCCGGAGCCCCGCAGCGCCGGAGCCGTGACAGAAACCATGCCTGCTGCATGTTGCATGCTTGCATGCTTGCTTGCTTGCTTTCTTGCTTGCATGCTGCATGCTGCGTGCTTGCTTGCATGATGCATGCTGCGTGCCTGCTTGCATGCTGTTTGCTTGCTTGCATGTTGCATGCTTGCTTACATGCTGCATGCTTGCTTGCATGCTGCTTGCCTGCTTGCTTACAAAAACCACATGTTCACAATCAACTGCTTTATTGAGTACATGTATAATATATTTATTTATGTGTAATAAAAAAATAATATTATTATTATAAATAAACATTATGTAATTTGAATTTAGGACTTATAACTTTTATAGAAAAGGTTTTTATGTCTTTGGTATATTATTGATTGTAATATTTATGACAAACGGATTTAGGACATATTATATTTAAGGGTTTCAATTTTATGGCATGTGATATTATGTGATATTAAGTTCGGGTAAATTATCATTCGGACAAATGATGATTAGGACAAAAAAAGTTATGGCACTTTAAATCTATATATATAAAAGAAAGTCGTGTTAGTTACTTCACTTATAACTCAAGAACGGCTGAACCGATTTAGCTGAAAATTGGCAGGGAGGTAGTTTAGAGCCAGGAGAAGGACATAGGATACGGTAGGGTAGGGTAGGTAGGTAGGGTAGGGTAGGGTAGGGTAGGGTAGGTAGGTAGGGTAGGGTAGGTAGGTAGGGTAGGGTAGGTAGGTAGGGTAGGGTAGGGTAGGTAGGTAGTAAGGGTAGGGTAGGGTAGAGTAGGTAGGTAGGGTAGAGTAGGTAGGTAGGTAGCGTAGGGTAGGTAGGATAGGGTAGGTAGGTCGGATAGGGTAGGTGGGTAGTAAAAAGTCCATTGCAACGCATGCTGGGTACAGCTAGTTATGGATAAAAAAGTTAGGTGACACAATAGAGAACCCCCCTCTCTACTATTGGTACATAAAAAAATCGACTGTCATTGCAAAAAACCAGCGTAGTGGAACACATCTTCTAATTTAATCTAGCCTATAGCGTCCCACTGCTGGGCGTTAAGTAGGTTATACTGTTTTACGATACGTTGTTTACACGATTCTACAAAAAGAAGTGAAATCCCACCAAAAACATTCTGTAAAAAAACTAGCCAAGTCGATGGCTCTAAAAAGTAATGAAATCCAGACAAAAGTCGTGCCAAGTCTAAAGGTTCCTTACTGCGATTTCTTTATTATTATACCTGTTAGAAAGGAGGTCTTTTATACTTCAATGTAAATACTATATGGTCGAGGGAACTCATTAGACGGAGTTTAAATCTGACATCTTTTGTATTGTGTCGATTGTTTTTTCTCTGTGTGTCATGAATTTTCTGATGGTATAAAATAAATCTATTTGTTACCAAAATCCGAGTATCAGTGAATACATTCCACATCTTTATTCAAGATAACTGCGTGCAAGTTAGTTGGTGTGAGTTATACAGCTATAGGCTTACACCAACAGGTTATGGACCGTTCGTAAGTTTTTCCTGATAATCTTGGACAGAAATCGTGATCGAAGACACAATCATGGTCAATAGCAGTACGAGTGGTACGACAACTAGTACGATGTCTAGTAGTAGCTTACCTGCATTCGAGAAGTTAGAGGGCTCGTCAAATTATTCGACGTGGAAATTTTTAATGCAGATGTCTTTAGTTCATGACGATCTGTGGACCTACGTAACAACTACGCCAGCTGCCACAGACTTGGAAGCTACAAAGAAGGACCAGAGGGCTTGCGCTAAGATCTGTCTTATGATAAATACTGATCTACTAGTATACGTACAGGAGGCTAAGACTGCTAAAGAGGCTTGGCAAGCATTAGAGAACAATTGCCAAGATAAAGGAGTGATAAATAGATGTCGGTTGTTGGGAAACCTTGTCAGCTTGAAGCTAGAGCAATTCAGCTGTATGAAGGACTATGTCACCACTATGATTAAGGTAGCTCAGCAGTTACGTGACATCGGTAAGGAAGTAGACGATGAACTGCTAGCAGCGATCATGCTACAAGGCCTTACTGAAGAATATGCACCGCTGAAAATGACAATAGAGAATGCCAACATCACACTGACATCAAATTATGTCAAAACCAAACTGCTTCAACAGGATAGTCCAATACCTTCGACATCCAACGAGAATGCTTTGATTGCAAGAGATAACCGTTCAAGATACAAGGGTAGTTCTTCGAACAGTGGAGGCAATAATAAGCAAACGCGGCAGAAGCGTGAGAAGCAAAAGAAAGAAATAAAATGTTTTGTGTGTGGAGGACCACATAAAGCATTGAGTTGTCCCAAGAATCCCAATGTAAACAAAGACAAGAAGGAATCAACATTACTTGCATACAGTACCATGGACAGCAGCAACAATGAGTGGATAGTAGACTCAGGAGCGTCATCTATCATGACCTATCGGAAGGATTGGCTGACTAATTATAAAGACTTTAGTAAAGTGCAGGACATTAGTGTAGCTAATGGTCAGAAGTTGTATGCATATGGTTCAGGAGATGTCATTAATGATGGTAGTATGCAATTCGGAGTAAAAGAGGTAAAGTATGTTCCTGGATTGTCTGCGAATCTATTTAGTGTGGATACATTGGTGAGTAGAAACAAAGTAGTCGTATTTTCCGAGAGAGGGTGTGATATATATGACAAGGATGAATGTTGTATAAAAGAAGGAGTGAGTTACAACTGTAAAAGTGAGAATGGAATTTATAAGTTTAAATCCAATAATACAGAACCTGACTCAGCATTTGCAGTTTCCGTGCCTGATGAGTACGAGCTTTGGCATAAGAGACTGGCACACCTTGGAATACCCAACATGAAGCTGTTGAGAGATGGTATGGCGACAGGAGTAAGTTTCAAAAATCCGGATTTCTTACAATGTGAGCCCTGCTTGAAGGGTAAGCAAACACGAACACCATTTAATAAGAAAAGTAAAACGAGAGCAACAGAAGTACTTGAGCTTATACATTCAGACATTTGTGGTCCAATGAGTACGGACTCGCACGGTGGCATGAAATACTTTCTTTTATTTATTGATGATAAAACGAGGTACACTTTCGTTTATTTCTTGAAGAAGAAGAGTGAAGTTTTTTCCAAGATAGTGGAATTCAAGTCACTTGTAGAAAATCAAATGAATAAAAAGATAAAAATATTTAGGTCTGATAATGGAAAGGAGTTCGTGAACAAAGAGGTTAGTCAACTATTTAGAGAAAATGGGATTATTCATCAACTAACTGTTGATTACTGCCCCGAACAAAATGGAGTTGCAGAACGTGCTAACCGCAATTTAGTCGAGAAGGCTAGGTGTATGCTAGAGGAAGCGTACTTAGACAGAAGGTACTGGGCAGAAGCTGTTAATACAGCAGTGTATTTGAAGAACCGCTCACCCACAAAGGCTGTTGAGGTGACTTCCTATGAAGCTTGGTCAGGACTAAAACCCGACTTACGTGAGCTGAAAGTTTTTGGTTGTAAAGCTTTCATGCACATTGACAAAGCTAAACGCAAGAAGCTCGATGCGAAGAGCAAGCAGATGATCTTCGTAGGATATTGCGCAGAATCCAAAGGATATAGGCTTTGTGACCCTATCACAGCTAAGCTTCAGAAGTCAAGAGATGTGACTTTTTTTGAGAACCAATTCTTCAATAAAAGAGAAAAAGTAGTTCCAGAAGAGAATGCTCCTAGTGAATTTCTAAATGTTGAAATACAAGAAAATGAAAGGCAGCAAGAACTGACGCAAAACAACAGTAACTCTGGTGAGGAGATTACTACGACAGAAACTATGGATAACGAAGATAACTTTGAAGATTGTACTGGAGATGCTACAATAGAAGAGATTCAAATCGAAAGAGACGAGACACCTGAAACACAAGTGGATAATAACAGGAGATATCCACAACGTGATAGAAAGTCCAAAAGTTACGATGACTTTTATTTGTATAATGCCACAGAAGGACATAGTGATGATCCAATCACTGTCGAAGAAGCTCTCAGCAGACATGATAGAGACAAATGGCAGGAAGCCATTAATGCTGAACTAAATGCCCTAAAGAAGAATGGCACTTGGAGCCTAGTCAAGCTGGATAAGTCCCATGTTAATTTTAATGTGGTGGATTCCAAATGGATATTTAAAATTAAAAAGGAGCAAGGGGGGAAAGAGAGATATAAAGCTAGACTAGTAGCTCGTGGCTTTACACAGAAATTTGGACAAGACTATACGGAGACTTTCTCGCCTGTGATTCGGCACAGCACATTGAGACTATTATTCGCTATTGCTGTTGAGAATAACCTTTCTATTGATCAGATGGATGTGGTTACAGCATTTTTGAATGGAGATTTGACGGAAAGAGTTTATTTGAATCAACCTAGACTTTGTGAAGAAAAAGGCAAAGAAGACTACGTATGTCCCCACTAAGCATGAAACTTACAGAAACTTTCTACAATGTTGATAGACCCCCCATATGAACGTTTAAAAAGAAAGATCATAAAAACATTACGGCTATTTTCATTTAACATGTATGTTTTAACTTACCAAAATGTTTAAACAGATGTCGCAACAATATTACGTATAAAAGTTGTTTTTTAAACTTTGAAGCAACAAACTTTTAATAAGTTACTGGAAGTTATGTTAGTGATATTCCTACAATGTCACTATTATAACATTGCAGGTGAAACATTGTAGCAACCTAATTTTTACAGCATATTTTTTAAAACATTGCAGGTACTTAACAAACTGAACTTATGAAAACTTTCAATATTAGCATTCCCGCAATGTCATTTTTGCAACGTATTTTTTTTAACCTTTATACAACGTCACCATTACAACGTTGTTGTAACTTCCATATACAACATTGCCGTTATTTTGCAAATGAAAATTATTGTCACTTACAATTATTAACATTCTTGCAATGTTATTTTTGCAACATTTTTTTATTAAACTATATACAATATCACCATTATAACGTTGTTGTAACTTCCATATACAACATTGCCGTTATTTTGCAAACAAAACTTATTGTAACTTACAATTATTAACGTTCCTAGAATGTAATTTTTGCAACATATTTTTATTAAACTGCAAACAAGTCACCATTACAACGTTGTCGCAACTTCTTTATACAACATTGCTGTTACTTTGCAAATGAAAATTATTGTAACTTACAATTACTAACGTTCCAGGAATGTCATTTTTGCAACATATTTTATTAAACTGTAAACAAGTCACCATTACAACGTTGTTGCAACTTTTTTAGACAACATTGCTGTTACTTTGCAAATGTAAATTATTGTAACTTACAATTAATAACGTTCCTGGAATGTCATTTTTGCAACATATTTTTGTTAAACTAACATTTATCTCCGTTTATTAGTAAACCAATGTAGCTGTCACGCGGACAGCATTCAGCTTTGACTTTTTGTTAAATATGTATCTATGTGCGTTAGGCGAGCGGGCAGCGACCCGCCAAGTCCATTATATAATCTACTAGCTGTACCCAGCATGCGTTGCAATGCACTTTTTACTACCCACCTACCCTATCCGACCTACCTACCCTATCCTACCTACCCTACGCGACGCTACCTACCTACCTACTCTACCCTACCCTACCTACCTACTCTACCCTACCCTACCCTACCCTTACTACCTACCTACCCTACCTACCTACCCTACCCTACCTACCTACCCTACCCTACCCTACCTACCTACCCTACCTACCTACCCTACCTACCTACCCTACCCTACCTACCTACCCTACCCTACCTACCTGCCTACCCTACCCTACCTACCTACCCTACCTACCTACCTACCCTACCTACCTACCCTACCCTACCTACCTAACCTACCCTACCCTACCTACCTACCCTACCCTACCTACCTACCCTACCCTACCTACCTACCCTACCCTACCCTACCGTATCCTATGTCCTTCTCCTGGCTCTAAACTACCTCCCTGCCAATTTTCAGCTAAATCGGTTCAGCCGTTCTTGAGTTATAAGTGAAGTAACTAACACGACTTTCTTTTATATATATATAGATTAAACAAGAATACAAAGTGGGAATGGACTCGCATTCATGATGACGCGTTCACACGAATAAAAAATATGTTAGCATCCGATAAAACATTAAGTACCGCACTTTGATCGGAAAGCTAAAATAATATTAACTGTAGACGCGTCGCCAACAAGGCTAGGAGCCGTATTATCAAAAGTAGGCGGGGATGGATTAGAAAGAGCAATATCACACGCGTCGCGAACACGCGTATTTTTTTTAGCTGACTGTCGTCAGTTAAAAAAAAATACGCACAAATTCAAAAGGAAGCAACTGCAATAATTATTGGGGTAAAGCGATTTCATCAATACCTATATGGTCAGTCAGAACCCTTTGTGCTACGAACGGACCATAAACCCCTGCTAGCAATTTTCGGGGCTCACAAAGGCATTTCCAGAAGTGTCCGCGAACCGCCTACAGTGATATGCAATATTTTTATCAGCGTACTAGCTGTCCCCCCAGCATGCGTTGCAATGCACCTTTTACCTACCCTATCTTCCTACCCTACCTACCAAACCCTACCCTGCCCTACCTACCTACCCTACCCTACCCTACCTACCTACCTACCTACTCTTACTACCTACCCTACCTTACTACCTACCCTACCTACCTACCCTACATACCCTACCTACCCTACCCAACCCTACCCTACCCTACCTACCTACCCTACCCTAACTTTCTCACCTTTTAAACCTTCCCTGGACTACGTCAAACATTTTAAAACCAAAATCAGCCAAATCGGTTCAGCCGTTCTCGAGTTTTAGCGAGACTAACGAACAGCAATTGATTTTTATTTATATAGATAGATAATTATACATAGAGTATGTATATTAGTAGCAAGCTGCTTGCTAAACAGCGCGGACTACCTATCGCGGGCAAGCGTGGGTTAGAAGGGGACGAAGGCGCTGGACGAGCTCGCGGACTGCGAGGATCGCGCGACCTACGTCAACTTTGTAGTGGAGGGGGACCTACCGGTGACGGCGGTGACACTAAGCGACATGCGTCGCGAGACGCCAGACGGACGGCTCGCGAGTCGCGATACTCATTTGTATATTATAAACGGCTGGCCCAGGAAAGTTAATGACGCAAGCTTAAAAACATTTTTCAACTGTCGTACACTGTTAGCTTACGAAAAGGATATCTTGATGCGTGGACATAAAGTCGTTATTCCGTTATCTTTGCAAGAAAAAGTATGTAGGGAGTTACATAGTCCAAATTTCGGAATATAAATATAGTGAAGATGAAGGCGGAGGCTCGCAAACGGCTGTGGTTTCCCCGGCATAGACGCGAAGCTCGAGGAAGTAGCGGGGGCTTGTGACGTGTGCTGTGCGCTGCGTCCCGCGCCCGCGCATTCCCTCTCGCGCCTTGCCATTGCCGCCGTACCTACCCTTTTTATCGAATTCACATAGACTTCTTGGGCCCATTCCATTTTTAATTATCGTGTCGTGTACGCGTATAGTAAATGGGTAGAATGTTACGAGATGTCCTCGACTTATTTATAATTCAAAGGCAGTTCTATGTAAATTATATGATTAATTGATGTCGCGGTTTGGGATTCCACATACGTTACAGTTGGTGAGTAGGTACGGTAGGTACATCGTTTAATTCGTTAGAATTTAGGGACTTATTTAACCTAACGGTATCGAGCATGTCTTATCTCCCGTATATCACCCGGCCAGTAATGGGCAAGCCGAGAGCTTTGTGAAGATTGTTAAAAAGGGGCTTAAGGTTATAATATTGGAGGGTTGTACTTAATAAAAAAACAATACATGAAAAATTGAAAAAAAATTATTTAAGTAACTACAGAAACTCTAAAAATAGTACCTACCACTGATAAATCAACAGCGGAGATAGGTAGTATTCGGGCGTGCGATGCGCTCGCGCCTGGATTTGTTGAATCCGATCGCGCCGTCAGCTTCGTCCACAGACACAGACCTAATTCATACCGTCGCACGCAATCAGTCCTCACAGGCTAAACACTATCGCGGGAAACACAGAACAGACTTTAACGTCAACGAAAATGTTTGGATAACCAAAAATATTAATAATAAAAAAATCCAGTGGATTCAAGGAATCATAAGAAAAAAATCGCCAATATTATGTATAGGTACGTAATTAGGTATACGTACCACATACAGGAATTGAAGTCACCAGGCACATAGATCAAATAAGGAAGAGACAGTACTCATCACCAAGCCACGATCAGGACTGGGACCCGGACGTGGTACCCGATTTGGCGTCACTTGTTGCCAGTCACCCTGAGCCCGTCGGGCAGCCAGAAGGGGGAGGTGGGCCGGTGGCGGACCTCGGACCAGATAGTCCGGCGACTCCGCGCGCCGCACCGATAACGCGTAGGCGACAGGCAATCAGCCCGACCTTCGCGACACCTACGGCGGGCGACGATGACTATGACGGTGATGGTGACGATTCAACCATAGAATAAGTTTAGCGCGTGATAGTTAGGTAGTATTACCTAGTATGAAGTTAGTTAAGAGTATTCTCCAATTAAAGGGGAAGGAATGTTAGATAATGTGCGTTCGGCGAGTGGGCTGCGAGTGCTGCGACCCGCCCCGCCCCGCGCCCGCGGTACTTAGGTACCTCTGCACTAGCTAATAAACAGTAGGTATGCAACAAAGACTACAATATATGTATATACCTATATGGGCATTATGAAACGATCTAGCGAGTTTCACTGACGTGTACACTTCCCTTCCGCCTAAGTACCTATTACTCCCGTATCTAACAATTTTGTAATGACTCGCACGGTAGGTATCTACCTAGTTGCTAATATTATTGTTGATCGAAGGGTCAGATCGTCCATCGTTCGCGGCTATTTTGTCATACATGACACTACACAAAGACACGTCTACATGAAAAATTATTAAATTAGGTAGGTAGCCGTAGGTACATGTAGTGTAGTGTGTAGGGCAAACAGCCGCAAATTATCCTTGTAACGACGTAAAATCGCGTACGCGTTTTGCCGCCGCTCCAAACTTAGGTAAGTACCTACTTCGTCCAACGCCGCGTGAGCCGCGTCGCCCGCTCAGTACAAGTTCCAGCGTCCCGCGCCCCGCTACCGCACGCCGCCGCCGCCCGCGTCGTCGACACTCGACCGACATCGACAGTCGGCCTACCACCTTACTAGCGAGTGCGCACGCTCAACTGCGTGGCGCCGATACCTAAAGTGTTGTACGCGAGCCCTAAACCGCCTTGGGTAGTTTAAGCTAGCCTGTACAGTTTATATAATGTTGTGTGCCCGAATACAAACCATTATTTACCATCCCGTCACTTCATTTCTCTGCCCCCAAAAGCTACGGGCGTTATAAATTTGCGCCTAACTAGTGGCACGTGATCCGACGCGAGCGCGAAAGAAACCGGGCTACTGTGATATTCCTACTGGACTGTGCTGCCGTTATTATCATCTTGGTTCGCTGCCGAGCGTCATCGACGAGAAGATGCCGCCGAAGACACGCCGACACGTATCCAAGGATAACCACGATGTTTCCAGTAGTGACGAACAAAGCCACACGTAAGGCCACGCGGTTGTTAACCACGCGAGTACGAGCACTGTGGTGACGCCAACACCGCCAACGGGTAGTAATACGATCTCCATGACCGAAGAACAACTCTCGCTACTACTAGCCAACGTGATGCGAAGCGTCATGACGCCAACGCCGAGCTCGCCAACCGGCGAAACAACAGGACCGACTCATCCCACCGCCACACACACTGGATCGCCGATGCTGACCCTGGCATAGTAACTTCACCCGGTGCACGGCCTGCTACGACGGAGCCGCACGCGGCGCGGATCCCTAGAAGCTTTCGTCGAGAGCGTACCTACCTAGGTACTTAGTTACAAAGAGTGCGCAAACGTGCTCGACGAACACTCTCTTCGAGGTTTGCCTATGTTGCTGACAAGAGAAGCCGCCGTGTGGTGGCAAGGCATCAAATCGAGTAATCGACCGTGGAGACCTGGGAGTTGGGACGACGCGATACGCCGACTTCGGTTCATGTACGGTGCCCCTCGCCCCGCTCACCGGATCTTTCGAGAAATCTTCGCACGAGAATAAAGTGATAGTGATAGTGCCGATTCGTTTATATCGCGAGTGCGTGCTAATATGTCGCGAATACCATAGGTATAATGTATCGGAAATAATGCAACTAAATATTGTATACGGCCTTTTGCATCGTAAAATCCGTAAAAGAGTGTCACGCGATACCTAGTGTAAGTAGTGTCTACTCGAGCGAGCAAGATACGTAGAGGAGACGCTGGGCGAAGTAAGTCAATCTCAATCATTAATTCCACCCCGCGATAATAACACGAGCCACTATCACGCAAATAACATTGAAAGTTCTAAATCTCGAAATGTAAACAATAACCCTCCGACTGCGAACGTTATTCAAAATAACCCTTCGCATGCCACACGCAACTCTAGTTCGAATAATTGTAGTGACGCGAATTCGAAACGTGTTAGACCACGCTGCGCTTTTTGTAAACAATTTGGTCATTCTATAGATGGGTGTAGGAATAAAACGGGATAAAATTTCCATTGTAGTCCGCTGATTTGGAAATTCATATTTTTTTTTGTAGATAGTACTCATAAATAGAAAGGTTCTCACAAATTATCAAACGGCGTAACTTCACGGTTTACGATATATAATTGTTTAAAGTTTCTATACAAATAGCAAAAAATCACGCCATTTGCAATTTTTAGGTTGGATAAATTGTCATGGTAGACGTCAAAGTTGACATTTCACGTTCCGTTGACGGTAGAGGTGTATTTTAAAAACCTTTATTTAATTTTATGTCATATTTTTTACTTAAATATAATTTTATTTTCACATATCGACAAATCAAATTTGGTGTGTAATTAGTGTGCACAATAACCGTGCTGTATTATGCAAAATTACATTTACTTTTTTACAAAAAAATTACGAATTTTTGTTTACACTGTGAATGGAACGTCACGGCATTTTGTTTTATAGCGTCTTTTTTTTTATCTGTTAGCCGTCACTGTAAGTCATCGTTTGTTGCCCTTGCGGTTCAGATCGTTTGACTACTTTTGCTACCAGTAGAATTTGGATGCAAGAGCGAGCGAAGCGAGCTCTAGACTTGGGGCACCCCGACTCGGACAGGTTAGGTTCGAAGGGGATGGCGGGGTCTAGTGAGCGAGCGGAGCGAGCGAACTAAGACCCCGACATCCCCTTCGTGTTAGGTTACTGTAAACCTTGCAGACAGAAATAGGAGCCCCGCGTAGCGGGGCTACGTCGAGTACGCTTTATAGGCGAATATATTTTAAGTTTAGGTTATCATCCAAATTCTCCTGGCAGCAAAAGTAACATTGCCTACAGTAGTAGTAACAGCGCCGGAGATAAGGCGGAGACAAACTGGGGGGGGAGGGGCCAGTTCTCCCCCCAGTTTGACTAAATAGCGCTATTCTAACCTAAAAACTTTAACCATGAATATCTCCATAACCATGGGGCTGCGCGGTGTTTGGGTGGTACAGGTGGGTAGCCTCCTCCCCTCCCTTCCTCCCACCACCCATCCCGCCCCTTAAATCGACGGTCAACAATGGAAATTTTAACCCACCGTTTCCAAGTTAGCTTTTTAATTTTTTTTCTTGTTTTTACAAAACGCGCTATATTTCCAAAATGGTAGCTCAGATGAAAATATTTTCTGGAAAGAAACTGTTGTTCTAGTAGAAAACTATGAGATGGTGTACAAATACCCAAAAATTTTGAGAAAAAATTAAAAGAAAATTTAAGTCCTCGCGCCGTAGCGCCCCTAAGGCTACACTCCAAACATAATACGCTCTAAGTGTCCGACGTGTTTAGGTACATCATCCGCTGACAAGGTGAGTTTCCAAAGTGCCGACTCCCGCGAATCTGACCTGTCGCATCCCACAGTAAAGATAGGAGTTGCGTCTTTATTAGGTGTCGCAGTGTTAGATACTGGTGCCACCGAGAGTCTCGCTAGCCCTGGATTATATAAAATCCTCCTCGACAGCGGCGTTACATTCACGGAAACGTGCCGAAATCTCAGTCTCGCCGATGGAACTCGGCAGGTACGTGAATTGCTGGTATGTACCACAAAGGTCACTATTCAGGAACGCGTTATCCCCACCACTTACCTAGTGATACCAGAAGCGAATAATAGGACGCTTCTAGGACAAGATTTCATCGCTAGAGCAGGTATATTGTTGGACCTCCAACATAACTGTTGGTACTTTCGTGATGCCCCTGGGCAGAAGTTTACCCTGTGTCACTGGTGGATGTGAGGCTGTATGCCTCACATCCACCAGTGACACAGGGCTGATGCAGGTCGACACCACCAGCCTGGCGCTGAGAGAGGATAAAGGAACGAAGTTGCCACCTGCCCAGAGAACGCAGCTCAACCAGCTCATAATAAATAGAGCTGAGCGCTTCGCCACCGATCCCCTACAACGTATGCCACTCATCGCATTCGGGTTGACGAGAAGCAGGAGACGACCACTTCACCACCATGTATAATGTCGCAAGGTAAGAAGCAGTTGTTAGCCGGTGAGTTTGAGAAAGATGAAATAGAGAACGTGAACTTGATTGCTGATGCACTAAGCCGCCCAGCCTGTTGCGAGGAAAACCCAGGTGGTTGCGAGGTAAGCTTAGTGAAAGTAGATTTGCCGCTCAGGAAACCTGATGACGTGTGCACTAACCTGCTCAAAAACCTCGAGCTGAAGAACATTTTAGAGGCGACCGACGAACCCTTTAGGGGGAGGGTATGGTCAGAGAGAGGCTGGTCTCCCGATTATAAGGTAGGTGACCTTATTTTGTTGAGGACGCAAGGGCTGAACGATGTTAGCCACGGACAGTCTGCGAAATGTAGACCTCGTAGGGATGGCCCTTACCGTATACGAGAAGTCGTAAGTCCCACTACTTACCTAGTGGAGGGAATCGTCAAAGATGAGCACATTGGGCGTTACCATGTCTCTCATCTGACACCGTTCATCGGTGATGTTGAGGTTCTGATTAGCATAAAGCGCAGACGTGGTCGACCCGTAGATACGATTGCTAGCCCGAACGCGAGGGCGCTATGTTCGAACTAGAGGGGGAGTGTGTAACGCGTAAAAATCGCGTCCCCTTTTGCCGCTCCAAACTTACTTCGTCCAGCGCCGCGTCGCCCGCTCGTACAAGGTTCAGCGCCCCACTACCGCACGCCGCCCGCGTCGACAGTCGGCCTACCACCGCGAGTAGCGAGTGTGCACGCTCAACTGCGTGGCGCCGATACCTAAAGTGTTGTACGCGAGCCCTATGTATACCGCCTTGGGTAGTTTAGGCTAGCCTGTACAGTTTATATTATGTTGTGTGCCCGAATACTAACCATTATTTACCATCCCGTCGCTTCATTTCTCTGCCCCCAAAAGCTACGAGCGTTATATCCTTCTATATATTTGTACCTGTAGTTAAATAAATGAAAGAAAATTTGACTACCTACATAGTATTAAATCATTTATTTCGCGAGCAACACGACTCATAGAGCGTTAGTAACAATACACTTACAATCTATGTTAGTAATACCCTTACAAATAATATAAAACAAAAAAACAGATAAGCATGCACTTAGGCATTTTTTAGTTAATTTAAATCCATACTAATATTATAAATGCGAATGTCACTCTGTTTGTTTGTTTGTATGTTTGTTTGTTACCTTTTCACGATTAAACGGCTGATCGATTTTTGCAATTTGCAGTCCAGTGCTAGGTTGTATGTTGATTAAAATATTATTCGCGGCTGTAAGACGTACCTATGTAGTTTCAGAATTATGATCACCATAATCATCAATACAACCCTCGGAAGTTAATAAAGGTCGAGGAATGACTTTGACCTTGAAAAACTCGTTCCTCAAGTTACATGAACTTGGAGGGTTGTATTGATGATTGTAATTCTGTAACTACACACGTCTTACAATCGCGAACAATATTTTAATTAACATACAACCTAGCACTGGCCAGCAAATTGCAAAAAACGTAAGAAAATTTAAATTTCGCGGGCTACCCTGAAGCATCAGCCTTAACTCCGAGTTGGCAATAGGGATGCACGATTTTCTCTTTGAATCGATTTTTTGGATCGTAATGGATCGTAGGCCTCGGACCGATTCTTGGATCGGATCGTATGCTCTTGAATCAATCTCAAAAAAATCGATACAAAAATCAAATCAAAATTTGCATTAATCTTAACAAATAAAACACTCTGAAATCCGTTTTTCTTGTATTTTGGAAAGGTTTGTTCGTTTTAGGTGTAAATTCACACCGATTTTTCTCAAAATTGGAGGTCTCCAAAAATGTATTTTATAATTAGAACAGTTTGTTTTTGCTATGTCCATCCACATATATTTAAATTATACTGGTTAGAATTCTGAAACCGACTTCAAAAAAAAAACACACCAACAATAAACACAAAAAAGTGAAAAATAACTAGCTTTTGAAGCCAAATTTCATTTCATTTATTCATAAACTATTAACACCAATAACAAATCAATCAAACAAAAATCAAGCTTCGAAGTAGGTGACCATTGTTTAGTGTTTTTTCACCGACTTCTGAAGCTTGACCTTTGTTTGATTGATTTGGTGTTGGTGTTTTCTTTTTGTAACCATGCCAGACACCTATAATATGGATATGTATCCAATACAATAACAATGTAATTGTCTGATTTACATGTACCGAGCAGAAGATGCCCTTTAGGTCCGCGACCCTGCTGCTCTGTGTACTCGTAAAATTCTCCTTCCCAATGTTAGTGTGTTTCGATAATATTATTTCTTTTCTTTTTGTAACCATGCCACATACCTATAATGTGGATACGTATCCATTATATAAACAATGTAATACACTTTATTGTCTGATTTACATGTACCGAGCAGAAGGTGCCCTTTGGGTCCGCGACCCCGCTGCTCTGTGCACAGTGTGCACTCATACAATTTTCCTTACCAATGTTAGTGTGTTTAGATAATATTATTTCTTTTCTTGTTCTTTTGAGTTTTTTTTTTAATTGTGTAGTTGTTTTTATTTTATTCTTTTTAACCGACTTCAAATTTATTTAATAAACGAGGCCTTTATCAAATTGACTGGTTTTTTAATATTCTGTCGACTACAACTAATTAACTTGAATTTTATTTTTATTTGCTGTATACATTTTCTGATATTTCTAAATATAATATAGCCAATTTTTTCGAGACTGTAAATAAAGTCATCCGGTATATTATAGCTAAGTCTGTGACAGGCATAAACTTCCTTTTAGTTTTGTAAACTTACATGCAATAAGTTGCAGAAAAGTACCTACCTATAGAAAACCTCTATTACTATTCTGGAACTTGTTGCATTGCATGTAAGTTTACAAAACTGAAAGGAAGTTAATTAAGCAACTTGAATGCAGATTTTATTTGCAATGTCATAACAACAACAAAAAATCAAGTTACATGAACCCTACATGCTCAAGTTACCTGTTATTACACATGTAACGTTGCCATGACCATCGAAATGGAAGTTACATGTGAATTATTATCGCGACGTTAAATGTGCAAGTTATCGGTATATTACAAATGTAACGTTGCCATGACCATCTAAACAGAAGTTACGTGCAAGTTACATGTGCATTATTAACGCGACGTTAAATGCGCAAGTAACCTGTTTAATACAAATGTAATGTTGCCATGACAATCTAAATGGAAGTTACGTGCAAGTTACATGTGCATTATTAACGCGACGTTAAATGCGCAAGTAACCTGTATATTACAAATGTAACGTTGCCATGACAATCTTAATGGAAGTTACGTGCAAGTTACATGTGCATTATTAACGCGACATTAAATGCGCAAGTAACCTGTATATTACAAATGTAACGTTGCCATGACAATCTAAATGGAAGTTACGTGCAAGTTACATGTGCATTATTTACACGACATTGCATTTGTAGGTTGCCGGTAAGGTTCAATTAAAATGGCGTTGTAACGTTAATACTTAAACTTTCAGATAACTTCCGAATGTGACGTTACTGTAACATATATTACGAAATTTCTGAAAAATTTCAAATGTATAGTTGCTGTAATGTATCTAAATTAACTTGCAGAAACATACAATAAAACCTTTCTAGTATGTTACCACTGCTAAGTCCACGTAACGTTGCAAATTATAGTTTTTGAAAGTTTTATCTGATCTTTATGAGCAACATTGCATCTAATGTTTCTGGCGTTGCCGTTAGGGCTATTTAATCTATGTTCCTGGAACCTTGCTACAAGATTGCACCTTTGCATTTGTAACTTACACCCACCCAATTTATAGTTTCAGCAATGTTTATGCAACATATTCGTGCTCAGTGGGTCTGTTGAAGAAAGCCCTGTATGGACTTAAACAGGCACCCAGAGCATGGAATAAGAAACTACATGATGCTCTCATTGAGATGAAGTTCAAGAGATCTGAAAATGAACCATGTGTTTACTTCAGAAAAAGAGGAAATAACATTGTCTACATTGCAGTGTATGTGGATGATATCTTGATATTTTACGACAATGAAATTGAGAAAGAAAAAGTCAAGAACGAATTGAAAAACAATTTCGAAATGAAGGATTTGGGAAAAGTAAATAACTTTCTAGGAATGAAGATACATCAACATGGTAGTAAGATTACTGTTGATCAGGGTGAATACATACAGAAAATTCTGAAAGAGTTCGGAATGCATGACTGTAAACCAGTGAAGACACCATTAGAGACTGGTAGAAAACTGGAGAGACCCGTGGAAGAGAATTTCATCCCACCTAAAGATATTCCCTATCAGAGACTAATTGGTTCACTGATGTATCTAGCTATTTGCTCGAGACCTGATATAAGTTATGCCGTTGACTATCTTAGCCAGTTCAATAGTTGTTATACAAGTGAACATTGGAGTGTAGCAAAGAGATTATTGAGATACCTGAAGGGTACAATCAACTATAAACTTAATTTTGAGAAGACAGGGAAACGTCTAGTTGGATATGTAGATGCTGACCATGCCGGAGATATCAGTGATAGGAAATCTTTTTCTGGCTACGTATTCATTTATGGAGGAGCTCCTGTATCATGGGAAAGCAAGAAGCAACGTACAGTAGCCCTCTCTAGTGCAGAGGCTGAATATATAGCCATGTCTGAAGCATGCAGAGAGTCAACGTTCCTCAAGCGGCTTATAGAAGAGCTTACCGGAAAGGAACGCCAAGCTATCATGCTATATTCAGATAGTCAGTCAGCTATTCAGATAGCGAAGAATCCAGTTCATCATCAACGGACTAAACACATCGATGTGAGATGTCACTACATACGAGATGCATTGAATGATAACATTGTGAAGGTGGAGTACCTGCAGACTGAGGCAATGACTGCAGATATTTTCACAAAGTCCTTGCCACGATGTAAGAATGAGTTTTGTGTGAAAGAGATGAATTTGAGTGCTTGATAATAATGATGAGGAAGCGGATACTATAAAGTTATTTCATTGAGGAGGAGTGTTAGAAAGGAGGTCTTTTATACTTCAATGTAAATACTATATGGTCGAGGGAACTCATTAGACGGAGTTTAAATCTGACATCTTTTGTATTGTGTCGATTGTTTTTTCTCTGTGTGTCATGAATTTTCTGATGGTATAAAATAAATCTATTTGTTACCAAAATCCGAGTATCAGTGAATACATTCCACATCTTTATTCAAGATAACTGCGTGCAAGTTAGTTGGTGTGAGTTATACAGCTATAGGCTTACACCAACAATACCTAGTTAAAGTTGTGTGACTGCCGTTGAAGGGTACAAAACCAGGTGCTCCATGACACCATTGCACAAATCTGTCGCCAGAACCGCTACCCATTGACGATGGAAAATTGCCACTTGGAAAACGTTGATTCTATAATATAACCAGTCAATTGTAAGCTTGATAAAGCTGTGTATTTCAATAATACTTATGTCTAAGCGAGCCTGAAACAAACAATTTAAGTACTTATTACTATTATACCTAGTAAATAATAAGTTGCACTATCAACAACAGCCTAAAATGAGCCACTAGCGTCCAATTACCAATACCAGTATGGGCTATTATCTCGCTTAACAAACATAGGTAGTTACAACAGGTATAACATAAGGGTCAGTTCACACCGAGGCGCGACGCGACGTGACGCTGCACGCACACTTTTAAAGAGCGATTCAAAATATAACTTTATTTTCTACACGAAAAGATACCTACACATTTCGTTGTGAGAATTCAGAATACGTTGCGCCACGCAGCGCTGCGACGCGCGACGCCTCGCGGCGTAGAGCGACGCAGCGCGGCGTCGAGCGGCCTCGTGAGGTAGATTTCAGTAGAAATCAGAATACGTTGCGCCATGCAGCGCTGCGCCTCGCGGCGTAGAGCGACGCAGCGCGAAATCACCGGTCTCGTCAAGCATCGTCGCGTCTCGGTGTGAACTGACCCTTACGTGTAAACAAAATTTAAAACGTACTTTTTACTAATGTATAAAGAATGTTCAACGGCCAAGTCCCACAACATCCATACTAGACTAATATTTTAAATGCGAAAGTCAGTCTGTTTGTTTGTTATCTTTTCACGACTAAACGGCTGATCGGATCTTAATAAAATTTGGCAAGAAGATAGATTTCAACCTGAGAAAGGACATAGGCTGTATCATCACGCTACGACCAATAGGAGCGGAGCAACAATGACAAATGTTGCGAAAACGGGGAAAATGTGACGCAGACGAAGTTGCGCGGGACAGCTAGTGTAATATAAATTGTCTTGTCTGTGTACGATAGCTCAATTAATGAATATTGTATTTTACCACATAAATGATAGTACTTTTATACTGATAATTATAGCAATTGGTGCAAAATTATTCCTTTACCATTCCAAAATATCAAAAATCCACAACGTTAATATTTAAGTTTTCACTTCTGCCATGTACATCAGAACGTTCGGCCAGTTGAGATAGGGAGCTGGCTGCTACTCCAGTTTTTAATGACGATCATGTGACGCATAAAGATGCCAGCCAAAGAATTTGTGACAGAGCAGTTCGAAAGTTAGAAGCATTTATTTATGGCCGAACGACCTGATATCAGAACGTTCGGCCAACCTGAATCTCCATAACTGAGGACCTTAGAGTAACTGTTACTGAATAAAGATTTACTGGCGATTTAATGACAAACAACCAATGCTTTACTTTTACTCGTAATGCCACCAGTTAAAAGTAAAATGAATTTTGGTTTCTGTAACATCAGGACGTTCGGCCAACGTAATCTCCATAACTGAGGACCTGAGAGAAACCGTTAATGAATAAAGACTTAGTGACGAGACTGAAACGAACTTTTATTGTTTTATTTTTCTTTGTGATGGCCCCCTTATATAGTAAATTAAAAATTTAACATATAACCTCAAAACATTGGCATTATCGATTCCTCCACAAGGAAGAAGCCCAGAGAAACCGTTAATCAATAAAGATTTTGTGACGACACTGAAATGAACTTTTATTGTTTTATTTTTCTTTGTGATGGCCCCCTTATATAGTAAATTAAAAATTTACAATATAACCTCAAAACATTGGGATTATCGATTGCTCCACAACGAAGAAGCCTAGAATACTCGCAAAACCCTTGATGTGTTAAAGGTTTCAGTGCAATGGTGTCAGTATTTTTGTTGATTCCAGATTAATCTTTAAAAATGCACTATGGCGGATGGCGACTGAAATAGGGTGACCATGTATTCCAACGAAACAAGTATTTATCGAGTACTAAATTACGTAAACAATGAAGCAAAACACGTCGAAATTGTTGAAATAAGGTGACGATGTAGGTATTGCAACAAAATAAATGGATACGCGGACGGAGGACTTTGAGAAAGAGTGCAGACAACCAATATTTTATATAATATGCATTAGAAATAATTGTTATAAAAAAAAACGTTACACACACCAATGGTGGTGTGTGTAACGTTTTTTTTTTATAACAATTAGCGTTATGATGTGGCCTCTTTGCTTCTACTTTTATTATTTTTCCGTGTCTGGAGGTCTACTCTCTTTCTCCGAAGCGTAACTTCGGCAACGAACGAAAATTAAATGTAGATACGTTTGTGACCCTACTCTATATCATTTGCGGACGCACACAATAACATTCAATACGTTAATTGTCTGTGAATTCGAATTTCTTGTGTGCGGACGCACACAAGAAGTTCGAATTCAACAATACAAATTATATAGAGTAGGGTCACAAACGTATCTACGTTTAATTTATGTTCGTTGTCGAAGTTACGTTTCGGAGAAAGAGAGTAGACCTCCTGTCACTGTCACATGAAAAAACATAATTGAAACTATCGATCGAATTTAGACCAATAGGCCACCACTAAGTTTTGCTTCATTCAGTTACGGCGGCTTTCTATAAAAATCTCAATCCCATTTTTTACCCCCGACCAAAAAAGAGGGGTTTATCTGTGTCTGTCTGTGGCATCGTAGCTCCTAAACGGATGTACCGATTTTGATAAAATTGGTTTCGTTTGAAAGGTGTTTTAATCGAGAGTGTTCTTAGCTATGTTTTGAAAATATCTACTCAGCCTTTTGATGGTAATCACGTCTTTTCTAGTTGAAGGGAAATTAACAACTCCCACAGGTCTGGTCGATTCGAAATTTGAAATCTTGTCACTTGTCAACATGGGCATCGCCAGGGGGGGTGGTTGCACCCCCTTCACCCCAAAAACGTTTTATATTTTTATTTCGTTTTTTGGCGATAAGTCGCGCAACACCGAGAAAAGTGGAAGCAATGGGGAGACCTATGTCCAAGATTGGGACAGTCAAGGCTTAGATAAAATAATATAAGTCTAAAAAGCATAAAATAAAAATTAAACTTATTACAAGCACAAATCAAAGCGGACCCCGACGCTAAGATGCTTGGATTATTTTATTTTTGGTTTTTTAGAGGTTTTTTGTGTCGGGGGTTCTTTTAAATTTTAAATTTAATTTTTATTCATTGTCATTCTAAAAAATATCAATTATTATGTACCTAACTACCTACCGCTTTTTTTGGATGATTGATTACAAATAAAGCCTTTTTCAATTAGGGTACCTAGTTATTTAAGTATTCTTGTAAGTACATAGTCAAATTTCCCAATCTCCAATGTCAGTCACCTTTCCACTTTCGTTTGTTTTTAGCCAAAATAGACTCGACTAATATAACAAAAACTTCACAAGTGGACACTGGTATGCAGGCATCAGCTCAACATTGCTTGTACCTATATAATTTAATATTACAACGTGTTTTGTTTCATTGTTTAGGTAATTTAGTACTCGATAAATACTTGTTTCGTTGGAATACATGGTCACCCTATTTCAGTCGCCATCCGCCATAGTGCATTTTTAAAGATTAATCTGGAATCAACAAAAATACTGACACCATTGCACTGAAACCTTTAACACATCAAGGGTTTTGCGAGTATTCTAGGCTTCTTCGTTGTGGAGCAATCGATAATCCCAATGTTTTGAGGTTATATTGTAAATTTTTAATTTACTATATAAGGGGGCTATCACAAAGAAAAATAAAACAATAAAAGTTCATTTCAGTGTCGTCACAAAATCTTTATTGATTAACGGTTTCTCTGGGCTTCTTCCTTGTGGAGGAATCGATAATGCCAATGTTTTGAGGTTATATGTTAAATTTTTAATTTACTATATAAGGGGGCCATCACAAAGAAAAATAAAACAATAAAAGTTCGTTTCAGTCTCGTCACTAAGTCTTTATTCATTAACGGTTTCTCTCAGGTCCTCAGTTATGGAGATTACGTTGGCCGAACGTCCTGATGTTACAGAAACCAAAATTCATTTTACTTTTAACCGGTGGCATTACGAGTAAAAGTAAAGCATTGGTTGTTTGTCATTAAATCGCCAGTAAATCTTTATTCAGTAACAGTTACTCTAAGGTCCTCAGTTATGGAGATTCAGGTTGGCCGAACGTTCTGATATCAGGTCGTTCGGCCATAAATAAATGCTTCTAACTTTCGAACTGTTCTGTCACAAATTCTTTGGCTGGCATCTTTATGCGTCACATGATCGTCATTAAAAACTGGAGTAGCAGCCAGCTCCCTATCTCAACTGGCCGAACGTTCTGATGTACATCTTCTGCCGCCACTCCTGGAGTGCAACCCGTTTTTTTTCCCATTTAATACTAAAATATTAGCGGTAAACTAGTTAAGCACTTGCATTAGAGCGTTATTTACATCGTCGAAGTTTGTAGCATGTTTGTTAATCCTAAATATTAAAGACGTATCTTCAGCTTCAGCAAATAACACCATATAAGGTTGGTTTAAAAAAAAACCGGCCAAGTGCGAGTCGGACTCGCGCACGAAAGGTTCTGTACTTACCATTATTTAAAAAAACTGGTCAGGTGCGAGTCGGACTAAGGGTTCCGTACCATTATTTATAAAAACGCAAAAAAATCACTTTTTTGTATGGAAGCCCCCTTAAATATTTATTTTATTCTGTTTTTAATATTTGTTGATATAGCGGCAACAGAAATACATAATCTGTAGAAATTTCAACTGGCTAGCTATCATGTTTCATGAGATACAACCTGGTGAAAGACAGACAGCAAAGTCTCAGTAATGGGGTCCCGTTTGACTCATTGGGTATGGAGATAACCTCCTACATTAGATACTCCAAACTGAACAACTTTACCGCCTTAAAATATTATAGGTATAGATAGGATAGGAACAACAAGCGAATAAGAATAAAATTGTTTATTACAATATATTACGCCTTAATAGTAAAATTAACAACTAAAAGTCCATTTTTGGCACCTACCAACTTGAACCACCTGCCAGCCTTATGTTCTTGGCCGACAGCCACATACAACTGTTTACCATCACTCGTAAACTGCATTGAGTTTACAAAACCATTCACTTGTACACTAAACATAGGCAAGACTTTCCTATATTGGTCACAGATTCTCCATAGCCTAATACTAAGATCATACGAACCTGATGCAAAAACGTCAGAGTTCAATAAAGTTGCCAGACTAGTTATCCACCTTGGTACTTCATTCTCTGAGCCATGGGCTTCTGTAACCACACACAGAGGCTTCTTTTTTAGCACACTCCATACACATAATGATCCATTGTCACTGCCGGACACAAAATGCTCCTCATCTAAAAGCTTGATTTCATCCAGGCTTCCCACTGGTCCATTGTATATCAATTGCGATTCTTCTGCTATTTTCCATATTCTGACTGTAGTGTCTCTTCCTCCTGCTGTCAGTGTTCTTTCTCTTGTTAAAGCATCAATGGCTGTGATAGGTGACTGGTGTCCAAACAAAGTTTCAACATAGGCCATCTCATCTAATGACCATATTTTCACTGATCTGTCTTTACTGGCTGAGTATAAATCATGTGTATTCTTTCTAAAAACAAGCCCTGTTACTACATCTTTATGGCCTTTGAATGTGTGTATGTGCTTGAGTGTGTCTGGATCCCAAACTTCAATATTTGGTGAGTCATCAGATGAAACTAGATATTTGCCATCAGTAGATATAGCAAGAGATTTCACATCACCTTTAATATAATTGGAATGAGTTTTATAAGTTAAAGTACCAAGTTTTCTTTTCTCTTTGATGCCCCATTTGATTATGGATCCACATTTGCTGCCAGTAAACGCAAAGTTGTTATCACTGCTGATACACACACATGTTAGTGTAAGGCGGTGTTCCTTTGCACGAATAAGTCTGACGTCTGTTTCACTTGGTTCTACATATTTTTCAGCGACTTCAATCTTTAATTTACCTTTCTGTTCCAAATAGTCTTTTTTCAAACGATTTTCAACGGCATCATCGACTTCTTTGAGCTCTTCTCGCTTCGCCTCCTCTTTCTCGATTTCTTCTAGATATTTCTTAGCGAGACGTAACTTCTTCTGCTCTGCCGTTTCATGGTCACTTTCCGACTCCTCGGCGTCAGAAAACTTTCGTAAATCTAGTTCACTATCCGAAGATTCTTCACCATTTTCTAGGTTAGGCGCGTTCGGTTTTTTGGGATTCTTTTTCTTTACTTTCTCACCTTTTCTTTTTTGCACTTGCCTGGATTTTCCTTTTAAAAAGAATGAAGAAGACATTCTTCAAAGTGAAACACTTGATTTATCACAATAATTTGATTAAAATGGTAAAATAAGTTCAGAAGAGGCATGCAATGCACGTTGGCCTTTTGATTTGACACTGACAAGACAATAACTTGACATTGACACCTAATCGAAAAGGATGTTCTGTCAAATTTTAGTATGTTCAGGAATAGTAATTTTCTTACGTTCTGAAATATTAACAGTTCGTTGTCGTTTGCTGCACTGCTTATGATTAAAATCGATCGAAGCCAGGTCTTTTATAGTTTGAACTGTACGGTATAATTATGCTGTGTCCCTGACATTTTAATGAGCTTGGCCACTCTGCTTTGTTTCGTCTATGTAGTTGCCTTGTAATTACCATGAGCAATAAAATGAGTGGGTATATAATAGGTCTTTACCTATGAAATTGCCGTATTGCAGTACAGACTTTTTCAAACAAAAAAAAGTTTTGATTGGCTATGAGTTCTAAATTCAAATTAATTTTGTTTTAAAAATATGACATTCTATTTACAAAATCAGTCTTTTGTTTATTCATTAGCGTTGTATTTTCATTACATTTCAACATTTTTCCTCATAATGGATACTTTGAAATTTCGTGTAATTATGGAATATGAGTTCCGTCGTGGCACCAACGCGGCACAAACGACCCGTAACATCAACGACGTTTACGGAGAGAACTGTACAAACGAACGCACAACCCGTTATTGGTTTGCTCGGTTTCGTTCTGGGAATTTTGACTTGAAAAATGAACCTCGTGGTCGTCCGGAAACTTTGGTCAACAATGATGAATTAAAGGTGATTGTTGAAGCTGATGAAACTCAATCTACAGCTGAGCTGGCAGCAGCTTTTGATGTTAGCATTAAAACAATATTGGTCCATTTGCGACAGATTGGCAAGATAAAAAAGCTTGATAGATGGGTGCCCCACGAACTTAACGATCGCCAGCGCAACGTACGCGTCGAGACTTGCCTTGCGCTGCTTAACAGGCACAGAAATGAAGGAATTTTGAACCGAATTGTTACGTGCGACGAAAAATGGATTCTTTTTGACAATCGAAAGCGCTCAGCAAGTTGGTTAGATCCTGGTTCGGTACCAAAGCAATGTGCAAAACGAAAAATGACCCCTAGAAAGGTGATGGTCACAGTTTGGTGGTCTAGTGCTGGTGTGATTCATCATAGCTTTTTACAAAACGGCGAGAGCATTACTGCAGATGTGTACATTGAAGAACTGACCACAATGATGGCGAAACTCGCACGTCTGCAACCAGCTTTGGTCAATCGGTCGTCTCCACTGCTACTTCACGACAACGCGCGGCCCCATACTGCACAACAGACCGTCTCTAAGCTGCATGAGTTGGGTTTGGAAGCTCTCCCTCATCCGCCATACTCACCAGATCTTGCGCCTTCCGACCATTACTTTTTCCAAAATTTGGACAACTTTTTAGCGGGAAAAAAATTCAATTCCCGAGAGGCAGTACAAAACGCCTTTGAAGAGTTTGTTGTCTCCCGTCCAGCTGATTTTTTCAAGAAGGGCATCCATAAACTGCCACAGCGTTGGCAAAGATGCATTGATTGCAGGGGTGATTACTTTGAATAAAAGAAATAAACAAGTTCGAAAAAAAAAATACTTTAACTTTTTTCAAACAAAACGGCAATTTCATAGGTAAAGACCTAATATTTTGTAGGGAAATTTAGGTAATGTACAACATAAGTTTTCCTAACTTAATGTTGGATCTGTTGATGTCATAAAATAAAATCAGTATTTAGTGCTTGTCATGTAGATTTATTTATATTCCACATTCTTAAATTCTATTATTTGAATGATATGTAAAGCAGTATATGGCCACTGAAGTTATATAATTAAATCCAATTTTCTGATGGTAATATGAAATAAAGAGAAGAGAAATAAAGAGAAGAAGAGCTACATTTTAACATACACCAACCAATTTGACTGTAACATTTAAATACAGCAACTAACCAGATGAGTACATAGTAACATAGATACTGATCACTAGTAAAACATGAACACGGATACTTCAGTCTCACATAGGTAAAAGTCATGAATTCAGAATGTAGCTAGCTAAAATTATGTATATTACATGTTTAGTATTTTTAGCTTCACAATATCTATTCTATCCCAGTTAGTGTAGTAACAGAGGTTACAAATTACGTAGACCACTGCAACAATATTATTGCCTGGACCAGTAAATCTTTCATCCTACTATTGTGTTAGCCCCTCTCAATTGTAGGTATCCTGCAGTGATGTCCATTGGTAAACTTCGAACAGTTGCAAACTCTTCAGCATTGCTGTAAAATAGCTTGGAGTGACGATCTATGTAAGGAGCGGGGAGCCCAGATATATCTGAATACTTCTTTGTTGGCTTAAAAGTTGGCGGAGCGTTGATAGAGTAATCTGAAATAAAAATTTAGGGTATAGCAAAATACACTTGAGTCTTTTTAAATCTCAAATAACTAATGGAATTAATTCTTACACAACACAGCTTCGTTGGGCCATGGTAGTGCTCTTTCAGCCGTTAATATTTGTTTCAGAGATCTCCACATACGTTTTTTACATCCACTTTTGACGACGAATTTATTTTCATTTTTGAAACAATATGTTTTCTCCGAATCACCAGTCATGGTTACTCTTATTTAAATAGCCAAGTTTCTCTTCGAAATTTCGATAATTCACAGCAACTCGCAAAACAACTTTCGAGATAAATCAGTTTACATTACGGCTAGAAAATTACGAAAAATCTTCTATCTTACACGAAACACAATCATCAACAAGACTGAAGACATTCAAGACAAGACTGACTGCTGCAGTGTTGCCAGGACCCTTAAGTCAAAAGTTACGTTTCATTTCCTGAAAAGTTACATTTTTGCTGCAAAAGTTACATTTTTTTAATTTCGAATTTTTGAGGTCGGAGGCAAATTGATTTCAGGATAAAACAGACTTAGTTTCATTTGTTCGCAGCGCCATCTTCATAGTTGTTATTACGTACCATTATTTATAAAAACGACGAGCAAAAAAAAACACTTTTTTGTATGGGAGCCCCTTTAATACAAGGTGTAAATCACCTCATCACGAAGCCGTCAACCAAGCATTCTGTGCATGAAACTAAGTAACTTTACGCAAAAATTATTGCTGGGAAACGACTTTTTTTTGGGGGGTGTAAAATCATGTTTTGTGGTAGAACTCAATGTAACGCACTCAAAACATTGTGCTGATGGACGGATTGAATAGTACGGGGGACGTGGAGGTGTTTAAAGTAAAAATCTTACATTAAAAACTTGTATTTATGAAAATACTTGTCAAAAAGTTGGAACTTTGACCCCTAATATCTCCGTAACTAGAAGGTTCCCAGGCATGGTGTAGAACAAAAAAATTATCGCAATGACAAGGAGAACCAGTGCCTTTCGGCTTCGTTAAGAGGTGTTTTACACCCTTTATATATATTGTATTCTGTTTTTAGAATTTGTTGTTATAGCATCAACAGAAATACATAATCTGTAGAAATTTAAACTGGCTACCTATCACGATTCATGAGATACAGCCTGATGACAGACGGACGGACGGACAGCGAAGTCTCAGACAGTCTCAGTAATAGAGTCCCGTTTGACCCTTTGGGTACGGAACCCAAAAAAACAAAAAAAACTTACACTATCGACGATGATTTGTCATCTCTCTTTATTGTGTATTAAATTGAGTACTAGTGAATAGGTTTCTTATAGTCTTGTTGTATACTTTTTAAAAATTTTGTTTTTTCTGAAATTACAAAACATGACAATTAGATAGGCTTATTATATTAAGACGAAAACTAAAAATATTGTTAAATACACCGTGTAAATCACCTCATCACAAAGCCGTCAACCAAGCATTCTGTACATGAAACTAAGTAACTTTACGCAAAAATTATTGCTGGGAAACGACTTTTTTTTGGGGGATGTAAAATCATGTTTTGTGGTAGAACTCAATGTAACGCACTCAAAACATTGTGCTGATGGACGGATTGAATAGTACGGGGGTCGTGGAGGTGTTTAAAGTAAAAATCTTACATTAAAAACTTGTATTTAAAAAAATACTTGTCAAAAAGTTGGAACTTTGACCCCTAATATCTCCGTAACTAGAAGGTTCCCAGGTATGGTGTAGAACAAAAAAATGATTGCAATGACAGGGAGAACCAGTGCCTTTCGGCTTCGTTAAGAGGTGTTTTACACCCTTTATATAGCGCATTGGAGACAAAAAAAAAACATCAAATCCACCAGCCTAGCATTAGTTTTTAGGGTTCCGTACCCAAAGGGTCAATCGGGACCCTATTATTGAGACTTCGCTGTCCGTCCGTCCGTCCGTCTGTCACTAGGCTGTATCTCATGAACCGTGATAGGTAGCCAGGTGAAATTTCTACCGATTATGTATTTCTGTTGATGCTATAACAAAAAATACTATAAACAGAATAAAATAAATATTTAAGGGGAGCCCCATACAACCTTGCGTAACGCAACATTCAACAAAACAAATCACAATCAGCCATGTAAATTTTCTTTTTTGAGCTAAGTAGTACCTACGAAACGAAACTGCGCGAACTTGCAAAGTAGGAAACGTACGCGCACACCCTCAAGGCAAATCAAGTTCTAATACGTGCGGAATAAGTTTCATTTTGTCATGGCAGTTTCATCTAGTGCCATCTCTGAGTATGATATGGAGTGAAATTACTTTTTAGGTGCGTTCAATTTGGATGCGATCGTAAATTGTTTGCAATAAAAAACTAGTGTAACAAATCTTGTTGTTCTCAAAAGTTACGAAAATTGCCCTAAATCTAAAAATTACTTACATGTTACGCGAGGGGGTCAAAAGTTACGAAAAATGTAAGAAATGTAACCTTCTGGCAACACTGGACTGCTGTCACACACAAGTCACAAAGAGCCAACTGCCAAAGCCATGGAACTGTTAAGTACTGAGTCAAACCAAAACTGCTGTCACAAGCTGTTCATTAATAATATTCAATTTTTTTTCTCCCATCTGGACCAGTTCCTCCCATCAGTTGCCATGGCTGACCAATGAGCTCCGGACACAGGTTGACCGAAGCAAGGCAAACCCTGTTCAGGTGGAGATTCGTAGCTGTCTCTGCTCGTAGTGCAAATGTGGTGTCGCCCCACAAATGATGGGACACTTGATATCGTGTTCTGCCAGTCCTGTTGTTTACACACCACAGGAGCTGATGGACGCTTCTGAAGGTAACGAACTCGTCGCCAAATTTTGGGCTATTCGATTGAAATTGTCATCGACACGCTAAGTAGAATAATATTCTATGCTGTGTAAACGAAACTACATTCCTCTCTTCACTTTTTTTAACATACGTAATATCAATCCCAACAATATACTAACTACGCTATTTGACCAAGACAACATAATTTGACCCATGGAATCACAAAAAACGGGTTGACCGATTTGATGAAGTGTGCTTGGTACCTAATAGTTCCATGGAATCGGCCAAACCTGGTTGGTGTTTGTGAAGATAGACAGACACACGTATTCTGGTCAAAGGGTCAAAAGAAGGAAATTAGCCAGAAAAATATTATTACCGAGATATTTTAATTAAATCAGAAAAAGATTATACAGTTAACAATATACAGGCTATTTTAGTTAATGAAAAATATGACCTGAAAAATATGACGCGTTTACGAAGACAACCTTTATTGCACGTGGATTGCCATTGCACCAATGAACGAAATCAAAACGTCAAAATAAGTTTGAGGTTATTCTTGTGTGCTAAGGAATGTGTTAATTTATAAAATTAAATAAATATGGATATCGTTAATGAAATATTAGAAAAAGAACAGAAGAAATCTGAAAAGTATAAATCTATTACGGTAGAAAAGCATTTAGAAGTAGATCTTGATATAGGGACTTTACTGGCATCGGATACAAATGACTTGGATACAAAACTATTACAGTGAGTTGATTTTTTACTTTAAATTTGATACTCTTTTCGTTGAAAATAAAAATAAAGTTTTCATATGACAAACACTTTTCTCAAAATGACAACATACGCCAAAAAATAACTGCGTAATTAAAAATAATCGCAGGCTTAATAACCACACATGTTATTTCCAGGGCCAACAAAGACGAATATTTAACGTCTTTAACCCGTGACAACACACAGTTACTCCTCAACAAAATATGGGAGCTACCCACAGAACGGCTTGACGAAGCTATTGTTGTAAAGCTACCAGAACCCAAAACAGTGATCCCAAGGGCCAAGCCCTGTCCCAAGCCGAAGGCTCTCACTAAATGGCAAGAGTTTGCTAAAGCTAAAGGTATCACAAAGAAGAAGAAGGATAAATTGGAGTGGGATGAACAATTGCAGAAATGGGTGCCTTTGTATGGGTAAGTTTAACACCAATTGCAAAACGTTCCCAGTAATAAAATTAAACTATTGTAATTCCAGCAAGTTTATTTAAAAAAAAGGCTTATGATATTTATACATATAGGCTGATATGGACACATTACTTACTAGTACCATACTATTAATAACATTTGTAACAGGATATTTACCATTTGTTTTGAGTTCCCGATATTTCAGTGCTGTTGCAAACACCATGATCATGGATAAACTGAAGTTATTGCAGATGGGTGTTTATGACCAGACAAATCAGTCTACCCTCTTTCTTGTTTGTTTTTTGCCCTCTGCACCACTGATACGCACTCACAACTCCCTGGTAAATATCCCGTTACAAGTGTTATTTATAGTGTTAGTGACCATGCCAGTTTAAAAACATAATCTGCTACTCAATGTTTTGTATTAAGTAGGTATACCCATGACATTTATATAGCTTCAGTTTAAAAATAACATTCCTCATTCATTCTAGTTTCAAGAAAGCAGCTGCAGAGAAAGAGAAGAACTGGTTGATAGAGGTTCCACAGAACTTGGATCCCATGACTGACATGTTTGAGAAGAAAGCCAGTGAGAAGTCAGAGAAAGTTGCCAAGAATGAGCTGCAGAGGCTCAAGAATATTGCCCGGGCAAAAAAAGTCAAGATACCCAGAGTCGGTTTACCTGTCACCTCCGATAAGGCATCAGCTACACAGGTACGAAGAAAATTGTCTCAAATAATTATTTCTGATTTCATAGTTGTAGGAGAAAAGTGCTGGGAAGGATATGGAGGACAGCTTTACCCAGTAGTGATAATATATAAAAATATATAACTATGAATTCTATTTTTATTATCTACTTTAAAACATTGCTTTTGATACAACATATTCTACCTACTCACAATTTCACACATGTATTGTGTTTTTATTTTTTATTTTTATAAAGTGGCAGTTTATTTGATTCACTCAGTAAGCTCCTCCTCAGACACCGTTCTCTTTAATATTGTGCATTTTATTTGTCTTGTGCGCTTTGGAAAGTGTTTTCCCTAATACATTTTCATTCAACATATAACTTTTGTACTTGTAGTTAGATACAGCAGCAACCATAGCCAAGGCATCAACAGCATCACTTGGCAAGTTTCAAGACAAACTGCCCAAAGAGAAGGAGGCCAGAGGCAAAGGCATTCATGAGCTCATCCCAGGCAAAGAAAGGAAGCGCAAACTGCCTATACCGACACCGGCACAGGAGAGAGAAAACAACTTGAATATGCTTGATAACATCCTGAACAAGAGGCCCAAGATTGATATGGATAAGGCAGTAGCTAAGCAAATACATGATGAGCAAGTGAAGTGAGTATTATTTACTATTTTAATAAGTAACATTATATCATCATGCCTGTAATCTGCGACGGGTTAGGCTGAATTGTACCTAATATTACACCAATGTTTTGCCAGTTACGTTTACGTCTCTTGTAATAGGGGGCGAGCCTATTGCCATCAACCAGGCACAAATCTAGACTACGTGGCTGCTACTGAGAAATTTCTGAAGGAATAAACCCAATAACAATACCCAATAAGCAGTAAGCCGTGGGTTCAAACCCAGGCAGGCGCATTACTTTGTGTAATTTATTTCATCACCGCTGCCCTCAAAAACGGTGAAGGAAAACATCGTGAGGAAACCGGCATGTCCTAGAACTAAAAAAAAAACTAAGACATGTGACATCTACCAACCCGCACTGGGCCCGCGTGGTGGATTACAGCCCACTCCCTCTCATAGAGAGGATGCCTGTGTCCCAGCAGTGGGAACATAATAGGCTAACGATGACGATGAAACCCAATAAAACTTTGCCTTACCAGGGAATCAAATCCAGGACCTTGTGCTCAGGGCAGTAGTGTTTGCGACCACTAGACCAATGATACAGTAATTTTTGCTAAGTTGTTCGCTGAATCTTGCACATTTCGGGCTAAGACTTAGTCCGAATGTAAATTATCTACATTTACAATTTTGCATGAGTCAAGCCTAAAATATATTTGTTGCACCACTTGGATTAACTAATGCTACCTAATGCTCTCTTAGGTAGTCCCGGCGTTTACCTATTGCCATTAAAATCTGTCATGTATTGATGATATTGGCAACGATTCAGCAGTTTGCCATTGTATATTAGGGTGGTATCCGCTAATCAACGTCTAAAGCACGTATTTTGCGTACAGAACTTTAGTTTTCTTGTAGCAACTCTAAAATTTCACACACCTTTGCACTTAAACATGGAAATTGCGCCCCGGTCAAATTGGGTCAGGACACTCTACCACAGTCACAATGTATAAAGTACCTGGGATTCTACTTGGATCGTAGGTTGACATGGAAGGATCACCTAAAGAAAATAAACTACCGTTAAACTACCGATTCAAGAATTTGCTCTGGCTACTAAACTTAGAGTTTACTGTTCCATCATAAAACCAATATGGACATATGGAATTCAATTATGGTCTTCCACAAGCAAATCAAACATCATGTGCATTCAAAGAAGTCAAAACAGCATCCTTAGGGTCCTAGCAGCGGCACCCTGGTACTCTCGCAACTCAGAAATCCACGAGCACCTGGAAATTCCAACAGTCCTAGAAGAAGCGAAGTGCTACCTAGAGAAATACAAAGGCAGATTAACCAACCATCCAAATCCCCTCTCACGTTCACTGTTGATGCCAAATCCTATCAAGAGACTCAAGAAAGCGGATATTGTGCTGCCTGATTAAATAGAATTTGGACATTGGTCTTGATTCTGTAAAAACGTGATGCATCTTTCCAAACATCTGATCATAGTCAGCCGGCCTAGAAACGAGCTATGTCTACGGAAGAATCGACAATTTGACAGATATTTATATCGTCCCAAGCATGGCGATATTAAGAATGTAGAAAAGAAATGTTTCTTTTCTTCAGTCGACACAAGTCTACAACGTCGAGCATGACGACCATATTTTCTCTTCTTTTGACATTTGGGGGTAGAAACATTACTTCTGACAAAATGTCAAACTAGTCTTAATAAAAACTAAATACGAGATATACGTTTCGTGTTTGCATTGAGTTACGTTCAAAAGGTTGAAATGTTATGTAAAATATTTAGGTTTACTTTCGCGAAAAAGATCCAGGCCTGGATCCAGGATGCAGCAACAGCATCCCGCCGACGAAAAATGATAAACTCGTGCAATCGGCAACTTTTTTTGTTGTTGACTATACGTAACCTTTTAACTTTCCATAGCAACGTCCCCGTTGCTATGGAAAGGATTCCTGTCTATGTCTTCGTAGAAACGCGAGTCGACGGTGCGCGCCATGCTCGGCCAGAAGAAATGACAAGTTGTAAAGAAAAGATTTCTTGTCGTTTCTTGGTAGAATAGAGATAGAACGGTCATGCTAGGGGGGCAGGGATGACTGATAACAGATAAGAACAGAAAAAAAAAACTCTAAAATTTTACTTTTTTTTTACAGCCGTTCGGAAGAAAAGAAGAACACGAAACCCGCCAAAGGCAAGCGTAACTTTAAAACAAAGACGAAGGGCAACAACCCCACCAATTTTACAGCGAAGAAACCTAAAGCTGGAAAAGGAGAGAGGAATCCTGGTAAAAAGGGACAAGGCAGGAAGAGAAGATAAGGATTTAGACGAAAAAAAAAAATAGACTTGTAATCTTTTAATATTTTATATTTTAAGAGGTAGTTTTAAGCTTGCAAGTACATTTCCCAAGCAACCATGAACCTTATTCTTTAACGATAAAGTTGATTTGGGGTAATTTTTTTGCCTTTTTTGTGAAGAATAGTAACATGCAGTCATAAGTAAAAAGGTCCACTTTGGCATATTTTACTATTTAAAAAGTCTCTTGACGAAGTTAGTCTTTCTTATACGATGTATAAATTCAAAAAACCTCTGTTGAAAAAGCCGAGTATTTCCAGTCGCCCCCATATGGATTACCCCAGGTGGCAAATCATCTGTTTGACCGCTATGGATATGAATGTAAGGGTGAAATAAAAACAATTGCAAACCATTTAAATTGTATTTTATTTCCTTTAACAAAAAGTTTATCTTGAACTAGTATTTTACAATTCCTTCAGAAACCATAAAGTTTATGCGTTTATAGACAAACAGGTTTATTTAATAAACTGCACATGTGAATACAAAAAAAAAACTAAAAACAACTATTTCGGTAAACATGTATGAGAAAATACCATTGGAATTGTAAAAAAAATAAGTATGGTCGGACATTTTAGCACAGATAATTCCTTAATTCTATGGGTATACAACAAATATTGTGTCTGATGGTATTACATTTAATGTTGCTAATGGTAATGTGATCTACTTATGTTTACGTGTTTTTAAATGATTAAGTGCAGATATTTTAAAGGCTTTAAATCGGTTAAAAATTAAAAGTTTCGACGACAAATTTTAGTAAAGAAAGTTTTAAGTTTGACAAAAGAGTACATTTTTCATTATTTTGTTTAGAGAATAATTTAAAACATGTAAATAAAAAAAGGATTGTGTGGTTTTATGAAACCACGGTAAAAGTGAAACTTTTTTTCACACTATAGACATTTAACTAAAAAAATTTGGAATAATATTCCATTAAGGGTATATAACGTATAAAACGTGGAGTAGGCATAAAGTGAAAGGCGCTCTGACGAGCGCCTTTCACTTTATCCCTACTCCGCGGCTGAGCGTCACGCGACATGCAACACACAGACGAAAAAGTTTGAGACGATGTATAAAAGTTTCACTTAAAAAAAGTATATTTACAATGTTTACTATATGGTAAATATCCCGTTACCAGTTTTATTGATAGTGTTGGCAACCATGTCAGTTTAAAAACTTATATGTTCATATTATGGACATTTTATTGCTATGAAAATATCTGCACCTAGATACACTGCACCTATAAAAGCACAAATCAAAACACTCGCTCTAATACAATCTAAACATCAGTCCTAATCTTCAACATGTGCAGCATTAGTTCCTACATTTTTGTACCAGTGTGCTACATAATAATTAATAGGTATAATGATATCTTCCTTATTCTACACGTACACACTATTAGGCAGAGGAGAAGGTATATCGATTAATACTGTATATTCGAAGTCTACACAACACGCTACGCTACGCAAACAACTTTTACTAGAAGCTACATGGAAGCTTCTACCACAGCCTATTCTTAGCCCATACAGTAATATAAGTCATCGTATGATACGGTATATATTAAAGCTCTTACATGTTTTCGACTGCATTCAATTTTATGGACCGTTTAAGATAGAGCCATCATTGTTCTAGTGCTGAAAAGGACTATTCCTATAGTCTTTTTTTCACAAATAAAGATGGTTCTGACAAAACAGCAAATAAACGTGTCTGTAACTTGCACTAAAATGTCTCTTACATGCCATTGTGTTGTTCACCAAATTACCATAAGGGTCAGTTCACACCGAGACGCGACGCGACGTGACGCTGTGCACACACTTTTAAAGAGCGATTCAAAATATAACTTTATTTTCTACACGAAAAGATACACATTTCGTTGTGAGAATTCAGAATACGTTGCGCCACGCAGCGCTGCACCACGCGACGCCTCGCGGCGTAGAGCGACGCAGCGCGGCGTCGAGCGGCCTCGTGAGGTAGATTTCAGTAGAAATTAGAATACGTTGCGCCATGCAGCGCTTCGCCGCGCGGCGCCGCGCTGCGCCTCGCGGCGTAGAGCGACGCAGCGCGAAATCACTGGCCTCTTCAAGTATCGTCGCGTCTCGGTGTGAACTGACCCTTACGGAGATATTAGGGATCATAGTTCCAAATTTTTGACAAGTATTTTTTTCAATACGAGTTTTAAATGTAAGATTTTACTTTGAACACCTCCTCGACCCCCGTACTATTCAATCCGTCCATCAGCACAATGTTTTGAGTACGTTACATTGAGTTCTACCTCAAAACAAAATTTTACACTCCCCAAAAAAAAGTCGTTTCCCAGCAATAATTTTTGCGTAAAGTTACTTAGTTTCATGTACAGAATGCTTGGTTGACGGTGAGGTGATTTACACGGTGTATTATACTGCTAGAAGAGGTAGCAATAGAAGTCACTAGAAGTTGTAAATTGCAATTGGGCCTACTTTTGAGCAAGTTACAGACATAATTGTACATACTTGCGGCTTATAGGGCCTCTAAACTCGTCAACCGTTTACCCGATCCCTAGCTGCAATAAGGCAGCTCGGTAGACCCAAATTCTCCAGCAGACTGCAAACCCTGACTGAAGCGAAAACGCTTATTTTGATCTACTGTATAGAATAAGATTAGACTGCTTCTAATCTATAAGTTTTTCCTATTATTGAATTTATTAACCACGTTGATTTGAAGCGATAATTCTAGGTGTGTTCAAAAGTTCAAATTCGAGCAAAGCAAGGTGGTCTTTCAGCAGCTTTAAGTTTGTGTGCCTGGATAAAGGAAATTGGCTAGCCCCCAATAGGGGATCGGACTGGGTAAAGAAAAAGACATTCTATTTTGTCCGTCAGACAGGTAATACAAAAATATTAGACACGTATTTTTTGTTTTATCAAAATATCAAAAAATTACTTAGTTAGAACTCATTAAAGTTGGAGAGTGGGGGCTTACTACGTCACAAGTAGGTATAAAACTTACCTACATGTGACGTCATGCGCCATTTCAACTCAATATATCTCCGTAATTTTATGACTACGTGAAAAAAGAAAAAAAAATATAGGATTATCCCCTATTACATGAGACTTAAACATGACAGACGAAATGTAGTTGTATTATAGAGTAGGTATTACTCTGCCGAACTCTTCGGGGATTACAGGCGAGATGTTATGTTATCTGCTAAAATATGTATATCTCTTGTCAGTGATTGACATGATGCATTCATGCACAAACCAGTTTAGTTGTTATCGCAGATAGATAACAACGACGCATGTTTTCATTGCCAAAGAATAAATTATATGCAGTACTGTTGTGTTCATGGCTGACATTATGTATTTCGTGTTTTATAGTTACTGGGAATCGGTATGTAAGTAGATGCATAAGTTTATTTCTTTGTAGTATTTCTTTAATTCCGATGCTACTCTCATCCCATAAAATAGTATATAATAAAGAAAGAATTATAGTAGAAAGTATAAGAATTTAGAAGATGTACCGGAGTAGAGCATGCTTCCATCTTTAAGTATTTTGTAAAGATTCTACTTTCCATTTTTTTTTTTTAATTTCACCATCTACCTCAAATCAACGTGGTAAGTAGGTACTACATCTTACACATTAATATTGCTATTCATCTCTATAACTCTATCTAAACAAGTTGGTAAACGATTGTCACAAAATAGGATTTCTTGATATAATTAGGTAATATACTTATATTATACATTGGTCCACAACACAATCATCAAAAGAGAATTTCCGATTGCAGAAACTTCTTTGAAGATTGTGTGGCAGATCATTTTAGCATTAAGAGTAGGTTAATGGAAAAATATTTTTAGCTTAAGGTAAGAATAGCAATGATAAATAGAGCTGTCTTAATAATAAAGAAGACAGTATTTAGAATAAATTAATACTCTTTACACAACCATGAGAGCCTCTTCCACATTACGCTTACATGCTTAAAACGGTTTTTTTTGTTTGAATTTTACAGGATGTAACAGAAAAAACTTAATACTTTTTAAGGTGGAAACGCCAGGGTAGTCTGTGAAATTCAAATTTTCTTACGTTTTTTACTGGTCAGCGTCAGTTTGATATCTGAATTACCGCCTAAGAGGTATTGCGCTTATTCTGTCACACCCTGTACGATAGACGGAAACGTAGTCGGACCCCAGCTAGATAGACAGATGGCCTTAAAAAGGGGCTGGATATCCAGCAGTAAACCGTGTCTCCTGTAACCTACGATATCAAGAATTTCTGCAGAACTTGGGCAGTCGTCCGCCCTGAAGAGCCCCCACCTTGTCGTTTATTGTGGTTATCTTGGTCTCCATGTCACTAAACATCGTGGTAACCAGCGTCTTTAGACAGTCCAGTTTGTCAGTTAAATCTGTGATGAGCGTTAACATTGAAGATTGGGTTTCGTGTATATTTGTGATTTTGGGTTTCTTTTTAGCTGGCTCTAAGTACTCAGACTGAGTTAAATGCCTTCTAGTTGATATGGTGGTTGGAGACAGGTTGTATGGAGCCCCACAAAGTCGGGAGCTGGGACATTGTCTGTTGGGGTTATGGCATTGTTTCGCATTTCAGAGCTCTCACTCTGGTGCTCTACTTCCGGACCCAAAAGGTCGGTGCGGTCTGTAAATCTTGAACTTTTTTCGATGTTTGTATCTAACAAAAAAAAAAAGTTTCTGTTAAACAGCGTGTACTAGAAAGGTGTGGTCATATTTATTGGTGTGATACAGGTCATCAAACTGAATAACTTTCTCTTTTTTTCTCGATGAGGATGGTCCCATGGAGCAAGTTTTTCAGGTGGATGGTCTGAATCTCACCCTCAAATATTGGTACCACACCTTTATACTACCACACGCTGTGAAGTAGTTCCATTGTTTTGTCAGTCCCAAAAATTATATTTGTAAGTAGTAATACACAGCTTTTAAATTAGTTCATTAGAGTTGTTGGGAAATATCGGTTTTGTTTTGTTATAAGCCTGTGGAAAAGGCCCTCGTTCCATTTCATAAATCCTATCTAAGATTACAATTATATTGAAATCCAAATCATAAAACATTCAATAATGAGAATCATTTAAGAAATACAAAATGTTCTAAAAAATTCGTTAGTTTGGCACCAGGTGCCGAATCAGTCAATAAATTAACTATAATAAGTCAAATTAATTTGGCTAGTGACGAAGCAACGGTCAATTCTCATTTAGCACCATCTGTTGGTACACAGGTAACTTAATTCGAGACCAGTTTGAGCGTAGTTCTGGCAAAACGTACCAACCCACAACAGAACTTTTACCATTTTCTGTTTGATCTGACTGATTAATTTTAAATGCGTCGTTGGTCTAGTGATCGCCAGCGCGACTGCTGACCTTGAGATCCTGCGTTCGATACCCGGGTCGGAAAGTGTTATTGGTTTTTCCATTAGGAATTTTTCAGTAGCAGCCAAGGAGCCCCGATTTGTGCCCAGATGATAGCAAAGGGTCGCCTCCTATTACATTGGATTTATACATAACTGGCGAAATGTGGGCGTACTATTATATATTACTAGGTACACCCCTGCTTAACCCTTCGGGAATTACAGGCGTGATGTTATGTGAATTTACAATCTGTTCTAAGTATAACTTTTGGATGTATATGGGGCCGATTCTTCTGGATAGTAGGTACTTAATATTCCATATTTAGAATCTTTTCGGGGTTTCTCTGAAAGATCGAGTTCGTAACGAGGTGATCCGACAAAGAACCAAGGTTATCGACATAGCCCACCGCATTAGCACGCTGAAGTGGCAATGGGCCGGCCATATAACCCGAAGAACCGATAACCGTTGGGGTAGACGAGTTCTTGAGTGGAGACCACGGATCGGTAAACGTAGCGTAGGACGTCCTCAGACTCGGTGGAGCGATGATTTTCGCAAGGCGGCTGGCAAGAGCTGGATGAGAGTGGCCGAGGATCGTGCTCAGTGGCGTGTCATGGGAGAGGCCTATGTCCAGCAGTGGACGAATAGGTACAGGCTGATGATGATGATAATTTAAGTGAATTAATAAGAGATTGTGGGTTAGCACATTCTGGCAGAACTAAGCCCGTTTGTTATTCCTAAAGTTTGATTTAACTATGTTCACAAAAGGCCTATTAATCCTTGCTCGATCTTTGTTTAGGAAACTGATCTAGATAACATTTGCCTTTTCAACGAATTGTGCTGTGCCTTAAAATAATAAACAGCTTAGTTTAAATAGATTAATTAATGGTTTTTTCTTTTTTAAAACCAGTTGGCTTTATTTTAGGAAAGATTATATTATTTTTCTGGCCTTCTATCACACATTCGTTTCGTTTACAGAACGCACTTTATTTAAGTTCGTTAAGTAAAGCTTTTGTTTCTTAGGAGCTTTATTCTTATGCGAGTCTTGTTAATATTCCATTTAATGAACGTGAGCAAGCGCTTTATATCAATATGACCGTTAACTTTATACAAATACTGTTCATATTCGAATGCGCCGCTTTGGTAATTTTACTTTGTTTAGCCAAGTCAAGTCTTGCCCATTAAGATAGGTACGCAAACAGCTCCGTTTTAACCAGTAAAAGGGTTATTGAGACAAAATGAAAGCAAACGCTCATGTGATAGATGTCTTGTTTTTTCATTTATAAGTTTTGTACAAGCCATAGTTTTTATAGGTATTCCAAATATTATTTATTTACAGTTCTTCCACGGATATTTTACCTTTGACAGCAGCAAGTTATTAAGAGGGGACTCTAGTGGGCCTTTCTCCATACAAACATATTCCACTGTTTTCTTCGTGGATAATGCGTCTAGAGCAATGATTTTTTTCCAAAAAATCAAACTTGTTAATACATGCCCCTATCATTTCCTTTTTTTCAAAATATAATCACTAAAAGAATTATGACAATCCCAAAACCCCAGAAAAAGCCCGTTTTTACCGCCATGTTCAGACGATTAACAGACAAATTAGATAAGTTTTTAACAAAAAAGAAAATAATAGAAGCATAGATATACTTTTCCTCTAAATTTTGATATAAGATTTTTTTAGATCAGTTTAGTTTTGAAGAAGAAAACAGCGGAATACAAAACGGTCACGATTTTTGTAGGTAAAATCAGCCTGAGCTGCAGTTGTCCCTTTCACACTTTACGGGGGCTTGGTTGGGAGCAGCGCGACGGCAATAGTTTCTTCAAATTCCTCGGGTGTAAGGTCCTCTCTTAAAGTTTGTCAAAAGGAATGCTAGCGACATCTATGACGCAAATTGAGAACTAATATCACCATCCTTAATCGCGATATTAAAATTTTCTTTATAGAAAAACCCAACCAAAACCTTTGATCAGTAGGTAGCCTACCAGACAACACCCGTCTGCTGACCTATTATGACGTCACGACGTCCTGATGTCTAACGCCATCTCTGTCCCACACTGGAAAAGGAGTAAAACAATAATGTTTTAAGACGTCATGGTAGGCCACCTGGTCACAGGGTCGTCCCGTTCATTTGAGTACTAAGGAACTTTATACCCTGTTCTTCGTACTCCTAATCAGATATTGACAGATGTGTAGCAGAATCCCAAGAACAAACTTATTCTAGTGACAACAAAGTTCACTTTAATTTGACAATGATGCAAAATCAAACGTTAAATAACTGCGAAAGAACTTTACTTTTAATTTTAGTCTCAAGGTGTTACTGTTTATTTTTTTATTTCGTTTCACAAACATATTGTTTATGGCTATCTAACAACCCTGTATCAATAATGCGGTTCTATGTCAAAAATTCAAAATGCTGAACAATATTTTAAACGAAACAAAATACAAGTTCTTCTTTATAATGCTATTTACAGCATTAAAGAAAATAATATTGTTGGTACTTAAGTACTAGTTTAATATAAATAACTGTATTTATTAAATTAAACCAACCAAACTGAGTCAATAGATTTTTCCACATTACTAATTTATTACATTGATTTCTAAGACACTGAAACTTTCCAATTCAAACATATTCTTACCTTATATTCAACGCACAAAGTTCATTTTACTCTCCGAAGATTTATTTTTGACTCATTGTTTCTTTACAGAAGAAAAATCTATCGCGTAGTTTCAATATCAATTCATTCAACGTTACATTTGGGTAAAATACTTAAAAAAATAACAAGTATAAAGTAAATAAGTATAATATTATACAGGTATATAACTCTTATACTATGTCATGAAGGTAAGGAGATCAATTTAAGGAATAGAAATACCTACTGCGGTTAAATATTAACAATAAAAAGTTTTATATTGTTAGAAAACGAACAACCAGTACATACAAAGACTACTTGAGTTCTATTAAACATAGCCGTTTAATTACTGACAAAAATCGCAGAAAAAAATTGATCGTTAGATTCTCCTTCGCGTAAAAAATTTGCCCGTTTTGTTTCAAATCGACAATAGAATAGTATTGTCCTGCTCATATTAAAAATCGTACTACAGCGTGATACAGAAAGGGTGTAGACATACTTAAGGGTGTGCTAACCAAGGCACAAACCAAGTATCAAACTATTATTGGATTTATTAATTAAGTATATTTCATTTAAAAAAAAAATGCTACTAGGTATTGAAATTTTGAATGGTCACCATCTGCCTAGGCTTTACTCAACTATGTTGGGGTCAGCTTCCAGTCTAACCGGATGCAGCTGAATACCAGTATTTTACATGGAGCGACCTCCACAACCCAGTTAGTGCTGGGTAAGACCGGTGGTGGACTTTTGGGCCACTGACTACCTGTAACGAGTTAACGACTGTCAAAGATCTACAAAAGACAGCCGGGACCAAAGGCTTAACGTGCTTTCCGAGTGACGGGGAACCTCGTGGGTGGGTGGTCACCCAGCCACGAACCAACCTAGGCAAGCACGGCTTAACCTAAAGATCGGTGCAAACAGCCGTTATTATTTAGCCAGGAGTTCGCAGACTATATTTTTTTTGCGAATTTGTCGTTGGTGCCATCGATAAAGTTGTTAAGTTTAATGGTCTGTAGACCCATAAGTCTGTTTAATTATAATTAAACAGACTTATAATAATAATAATAATAATAATATCATTTATTTCAGGCAACTAGGGCCCATAAAACACAATACATATATAAGTATAAAAAACAATAACTATAAACTAATAAATACTTTATACAAAAATAACAACTACTGCACACGAAGTGACGGCGTCGTATTACGCTGCGAGGTGTCACGTAGCTGGCCGCGAAAACGCCGATACAGCACCCCTTTCGGCCAAAACTCTTCCTTGAGGAAGGTCACCAAATGATGAGTCGGAACGCGCACCACAAACGACTTGAAATTGGTGTTATGGCGCGCCTCCAGCTTTTCCACCCTCAAGGTCCAGTTGGTCTTCACCCGTATGTACTCTACGATGTAACGGGACACGTACAGCTGCGTCGTCGGTACTGCAGGACGTAGCAGCATGTTAGATCCTGCCGGCGCCGTCCCACACTGATTGCGATACGTAGGCTTCCTCTTCTTTCTCTCCACCTTGATGAAGCCGTCCCCATAGCATGTGTTCTTCGTTGGAACCTGCTGTTCGTGGTCCATCACAGCGCCCTTAGTCGCGCTCGTTGCTGAGCGACTCTGCTTGCCCCCTTTTGGTTTTTCTGCTTGTCGTTTTATTTGCGACACAGCAGGTTTCGTCTTGGCGACAATTGCAGAATAGGCACATTTGGGGGTCGATGTACCTATAACACGCGTCGCCTCCCCGGCGGGTACGACGCGATCAGCGGAACACGATGCAACGCTTGCATTCTTGACAGCCGATGACGTTGATTCACTCGCCGACTGTAAACTGCAAACAGAAGCATTTTGTGCCCCGCGACGTAGGTTTACGTTGGAGCCTTCCGGTGACCCACTTGCAGGAATAGCATTGCGCAACAACGCTACTTCGGCTCGCAATTCACCAATGATGACATCTGATGACTCCAACTTGGACTTCATCTCAGCCTGGCTCACCTTCAGAGACGTAATATCCTTCAGCAGCCTGGTGACGTCGACGTGGTCGAAAGTGACAGGAGGCAGCTTGTGCAGCTCCTTCGCCACAAAATCTGGCACGTCATCCGGATCGGTCTTCTTCAGCAGGTCGATGATGTCCTGCAGACTCTTATGGATCAACCTTTCCGTTACACGCTTTAATAGTCTTATGTGCGAGCTAACTCTTCTCAGTTCAAACACTTTCGTGCGACTAACTACGGTGAGAGCACATCAGATCTAACAATTCAAATCATTGAATGATTGAACAAAAATACATATATTTATTTAGTTATACTTAAACTATAATATTACATGAAACTTGAGTAAAAATATATCTTCTTAAACAAAGTGGTCCGAAGCATCTGTATTCATGATAATTTTGCGAAGTAGATCAATTTAGGTATGCTAATCAGAGCCGAAGTTTAAGCCGGGGAATATTGCGGTGTTGTATATGAATACAAATGTCTGATGAAAAGTTTAAATTGCTTTTGAGATTTTGATACAGTCTACTGTATAAAGAGATCGTACAAGACGATGAAGTCGTTACAAAACACCCATTTTGTATTCTGTCTTAATAAAAAAATAAAAAAAAATAGTTTAAATATTCTTGTCTATGTCTAGATATAGGGTGGAAGAACACAAACACACAAACGGTAACCTTGTATTCAGTACATCGTTCTGAACCCCTCACATAAAAACTGAAAAAAGAACCATGTACCCCAATAACAAAAAAGATATTCCGTACATTTTGACCGTGTAGGTAATGCAGTTTTGTAGGACACAGCACATTTATTATATTACCCGAAAAGTTTTTTTTTTAATATCTATGGTTAGATTGTGTGTTAAGAGTGATGTATTGAATACGCTATTGTAACAGTTTGTGCATTTGGAGTGGGATTACACACCGGATTCTCCGTTGACTAGGCAAATGCTTGGGTAGCCACCGAATATACACTTCTTGTTTAAAAAGAAAAGATCTTTGTTATTATTAAAAAACAAATCGATTTGTAAAACAGTGCATAAAATACTTAAAAATAATATTTACAGCTCTCATAATACATTCTCTGTCGTTAATAAAATATAATTATGACAACGCAACAAGATTTCATTCAAATACCACCTTATCACAGGTCGTTAAAAATACAGCGCATATAGCAGAAAATATAGCTTATAATATAACGTACTATTTGTATAGAAATATACTTTGTTTGCTAATATATTGCAGTTATGTTTACGTACAAACTCAGTATCCTAGGGGCATAATTTCGTAGGAAACACCAAATTATGCATATCACGTAACTTTTACAGTGCCGGGAACGTTTTGGTTTCAAACCTAATTTTAGAAACGTTCCACTGGCTTTTGCACAAACGTAATGGCAGTGACCGTCCCGGAGTGTCTACTAGCAATATGTGTAGTACGGCGCGGCGGGAGCCACTACGAGCTCTTTGAAAAATGGATAGACTCGAAAGTGTTAAGAGACGAGGACTTTTCCAAAACATGATGTTTCGAGAGCCGTCATTGGCAGTGCCAAGCTGGCAACACCGAAAAATGCCCTAGAATTCTGAATCTGTACTGAACACTTTTAATTTATAACAGCTTACTTTTACTCAATACATTGGCCGCCATAACATTTCTTACACAGTGTGTAAACGCCCGACTCGGCGTCATGTTTCCCTTTGTAATGGCACACTATATGCACCAGCTTAAGATTCTCACGCGTGAATATTTGCAAGTAATACCTGTCAGCTTCGATACCACCCACCTTCGAATTTTTATCACATAACATACATTTAATATCACCATTGTATAACCCGTCGATAGCTTGTAAAATCTTTGGGATTATAGACCTTGACAGCTCAATTTTGTGGTCGAGATTCCAGGTTTGGAATATGATGCGCTCCTCGCGGCTGCGGTAAGGGTTGATAATGTGTTCTCCTTCGTAGAAACACTTGTCAACGCTCCACAGGCCTCCGCATTGGAACAGACCAGTCTCGTCGCAAATGCGAGCGGTTTTGTTTGCTTTGCGGTTAAAATAAGTGTCATTGTACTTGTATGATTCAAGTATGTTTCGTAGGTCTATCAAGAACTGGTCTATGAGTTTCTTACCTCGGCCGTTCTTCGAGTGTATGTAGACATCGGAGGCCTGGAGAGCTGATTTGGTCTTGTAGTAGTACCCACGCATCCGATCTTTCACGCGTTTCGACATTGACTGCTCTTTCGTTTTTTCTGATGGTTCTAAACCTGTTAACATTTAAATATGATTATGTTACAAGAATATGTTTCGTGTTACATAAAAAATACTGTGTTTTATTTGGCTCCTTTGTTAATCTTTAATTTTGCTTCATTTAAGTACAGACCTTTTTAATCATTTTGATTTATTTTTACTATTACATATATTATATATTATTTTTATGGACGATTGTTAGGTTAGGCAGTTTTTTAAAATTGTACTGCAAAATTTAGTCCTCTTCTGCTTTAATGAACAGTAAATTGTGAAAATATCACAACTTTTAGTCTTTAAATAGTTTTACATGAGGGTAGTTGTAAAGTTATTTCAAAATGCAAAGTTTAATGACGGGGAACCGACGCGTGTCGACAGGCCGGTTGGGCTCCGTGGGAACGCGACGGTCCCCGTCACGGGTACTTGTCTCGGAGACTGGATTATTTTATTTAGGCAGTGTCGCTAACTCAATTTTAACGTTGCGCCTGTAGCCATATTGATGGGGAACTTAAACTTGACTTGGATGCGGGGCCCGCCTCTCCGCGACGGACGCCCGCTCAGGTCCCCGCGTCGCTCGGAGCGTTTTTGTATGGAACCGCGCGGGCGCCCGCTTAACGCAGTTTCAGGCCTTATAACCTGAGTTTTAATAAGTGTGTGCCTCACTGGAATAGTATTATGTTATTTTTATGTTTTTACATAGGGTGGATGGGACAGTAGTGCTCAAATGGTTACCACACAATCAGACACACTACATAGAAATGTTTCAATGGTAATTAAAAAAAAAACAGCTGTTTCTTATATTTTGACAGTGCAGATGTTGCAATTTTGTATTGTAGGTGTCCTGTAATGTAACATAATTTAAACAATAACAGAATCTTTGCTTATGCCTTCAACATACTAAAATCACCTAAAAAGTATTTCCACTGAGATTAGTCAGCTCACAGATCTCACATGGAATGATAGTTACAATGTCAAGGCCACTGACATGCAATCAATTTTTGATGTGGTTGAGCAGATCTAACTATTTAAATTCTTACAGTGTAACCAGTCTCACCTTCAAACCATGCTGGATCCTGTGTCCTTTCACTGAGCATGGTCCTGGCATCGTCAGCAGCTGCAATGTACTTTTGGAACACTTTGAACTTCTCCTTGATGTTGGTGGTAAGGAACTCCTTGGCTGCTGCTCCGGTGTCAATGTAGTCTTTCTTCTGGGACCGGATCAGACTATAGAAGTAATCAAAATCTGGGGGACAACAACATTTATTGAAAGATTTGAAGGCCATTTTTTTCTTTCTTTCTCTTTTTACCCATAAGTGTTTACTCAAATCTGAACCGAAAATGAACCTCTAACCAGAAATTTATTACTGATTTATTTGGAATACTTTTTTTTTTATACCACTCCATTCATCCAATCATGATCAGCTGGACATTAATAGGCCCTAAGGAGGTTCTAGCAGATTAATACAAGATCAATCTACCCATCGTAATATTTCCGACATTTTCAACTACTCTATTAGCATTACCAGTAACCATTTTCTCTGTGTTCTTCAATAATATGAAGAGTGTTTGCGAGGGCAGCGTGGCCAAGTACTCGTCGTCCTCCACTTGTGTCCCATCCTCCGCCACGCAGAGCCGGCAGTCTGCGCAGCTGACATTGAACTGGAAATCCCGAGTCGGAGAATTAGGTCAAGGTACACGAATATCGGTCAAGGCTTCACCCTGACCCATTTGTTACAAACGATAAACACGGCTAATCATGACTAAAACTAGCATTAAAATACGTTAAAAATACCACTCAACAACATTTTAGACATAAATATTAAACAGGAACAAAGTAATTTTACTTACGCCTAACTTTTTGCATGATTTCTCGATCAACTCTTCAAGATTTTCGGCAGCAACGCCTATTTTCTTCTCCCTCTTTACATCTGTCACTTTGTATCCTTTTTTCATGATTAAAATAAAATTATTTCACGGGTAAAGTTACATTTATTTATAAAAATAAAAAACAAAGAAATCCAACAGCCGAACGCGAGATTGCAGCGCAGTTTGATTCTAAAATGACGTTTGTAAACAGGGTTGCTAGTTGCGCGAGTAGAATTTCCAACATGTTTTTCCGTTATTTAGAGATATTTATTTGTGCCGTGTTTATTACTTGTAAATTACTTTTTTGACCTGAGTTAGAATTTATAAATCATTTGCTAACAATTTTAAAACTCATTTAAATGATTTGCTAGTTTATGAGGAAAGTTTCGGAATTTGGCAACTTTGTTTCAATTTTCGCCTCCCCTAGTTCCCCAACCCCAACCCTCTAGTTACCAACCTTAAGACGGAAACATACTTACGTTCGTGGCGTATCGTGACGCGCCAGAAGCAAATCGGTTTCTGAATACAGGGGACAGGGCAAATATGTCATTTGCATGGCGTGTCGTGTTGCAACGATGTATGAAACCGATATGCTTCTGGCGCGTCATGACACGCCACGACACGGAAGTGTGTTTCCGCCTTAAGCTAATCTTTTCATTCTATGCACCCAATAAAATTGGTTGACGTTAAAAAATAAAAAACTGAAAGATGAACAGATTTTAGTACTAGCATGTATGATTAAATCTACTACTAATATTATAATCGATATGAATGCATCGTAAAAGTCAAAATGATTAATTATGATAAGGATCCAAATGAAAATCCTTTTATTATCATCGTAGGATTTATTTTCATCATCATGTCGGCAGGAGAGCATCCACCAGTTAGGGTATATATACCTATATTTTCTGTGACATCCACGAAGCATCAGCTTACTCACCGATGTATTTAGCATACATCATAATCAAACAAAATGCTGTTTTACATATTAACATTTTCCTAAATAAAAACCGGCCAAATGCAAGTCGGTCTAGCGCACCAAGGGTTCCGTCAGTAGCACCAATAGTCCAGGAAAATTAGGGGTTTCACCTCGGAATGACAGATAGTCGGCTATAAACTTGTATAAACCTTTATTTTGACACCCTAAAACTTGTCTCAAAACCTACTTATCGTAGGGTGTCCGCCAATACTGATATTCTAAGGTCAAATGTCCTGACCTCTAATGATACTCTAAATAGTTAAACACTGCGCGCGGTAATCGGTATGCCCTCTATCTCAAAAATGGTTCAAGATATTAAAAAAAGGTTTGAACAAAAGTTGTAGATAATTTAATCCCCAACAATATTTAAATTGAATAAAAATAGCTTAAAACCCAAAGGAAACGAGATATTTGCAATAAATGTGTAAAAAATCGTTTATTTTACCTTGTAATATCTGTAGTCGCGGATACCCTACGATAAGTAGTTTTTCAGACAAGGGTTTCAAAATAAAGGGTTATACAAGTTTATAGCTGACTATCTCTCATTGCGAGATACTTCCCCTCATTTGAGTGATTTTCTTGGACTACAACCAACCATAGACATATAAATACTACAACTGACTACAAGCAGCCGAGCCCTGTCACAATAGTGTTGTTCTAGTAGATCCGACTATCCGAGTCCGTGTGAGGTGTGAGCTAGCTCAACTCGTTTCCACTCTATTATTCCCGCCAAATTAATGTTTTGCTGTCAAGCTAGTCGGTCACTAGGAAATTGGTTCTGTTTTTTCTAACCAAATCCGAAATACAATAATAAATAGCAGGTCGTGTGCATCTGCATTATTTTTATCGTTATTATTTTGGTCTTTAGTTAAGTTTGGCAGTTTTATTATACCTCGTTGTTATTCTTCCTGGGTTGTTATTTAGCTGTAATTATCACTCACACATCTGATTTTCAAATTGTTTTGTTTAAAGGCTAAATAAAATTTATATTTGGTGAATAATAGTCATCTGAAAATGAAACGTGGTGCCCTAATAGTCATTGAGGGGGTCGATAGGACTGGAAAGTCAACACAAGCCAGAAAACTAGGTAAGTAAATAATTACGTGTATTTAAAACTGGTTCTTGGTAAGCTTCAGGTAAAAGAGTCACTTTTAAAAATACGTGTCTTCCAAATAACAATGTACTCATTGCAAACCTGTTGAGTCCACATCTTCAAAAGCTATAAATATATTCTCATAATGAAGCAGCTGTGTCTACAGATATAGTAATGTGATCCAATTCAGAAACTTAATATAGCAGAGCCATTATATAATAACAAGTCCACTCTTGTTACATTATTGTAATTTTATAAGTTTAATTTATAATTCTTGTTTCTTTTTTTCAGTTGAGAATCTAAAGAAAAAGAATATTCATGCAGAATATACTAATTTCCCTGCCCGAGATACAGATGTTGGAAAAATCATAAACAGATACTTACAACTGAAGGTCATTTAATTGATTTTGTTCCTTTTTGATAATATTTTTCTTATCTACGTTAGATTTGCTATCTGTAATTTTGTATGCCTATTTAATCCGCCAAGATAATCTTTCAGATTTTATAATTATAGGCGCATGCAATTATCTTATCTGTTTATTGTAAAAGCCGTGATAAAAGCAATGTAATACTTACCATCATATTTTCTTGTTGTGAAACTATTTCGTTGAGTCCTAGTTTGTTTTATTATTGGAATTAAATTTTAAGAATATGTCTAAAAGAGATAATTGAAAGAAAACCAATATAACATTGTGTAAAATTTATTATTAACTAGCTGACTCTCTCAACTTTGTCTGTGTCACATTTTCCCCGGTTTTGCAAGATGTTTCATTGATGCTCTGCTCCTATTGCTTGTAGCATGATGTTAAATGGGGTGACTGGTAATTAGTGACCAATACTTAAGCACGTGATTATACTCATGATAACAAACAACTTTCCCAAACAAAAATTTTTTTAAACTCATTCACTTTTATCACAAGCTGATAGGCCAACGGCAAGCGCGCGCGAATTTCAGACAGCTGTTACATTATTGTGATAAATAGAATGAGTATAAAAAAATTTTTGTTTGGGAAAGTTGTTTGTTATCATGAGTATAACCACGTGTTTAAGTATCAGTCACCCTGAATAGCCTTTCGATAGATTCGCCTTCCTCGATAAATGGGCTATCCAACACTAAAATATTTTTTTCAATTTGAACCAGTAGTTTCTAAGATTAGCGCATTCAACCAAACAAACTCTTCTGATTTATAATACTGGTATAGATAAGATTTACATCAGTCCCTGCCCCAGCTTGGATGTGGCTCTTGGACACAAGGGCCTTCTCCGATGATCAATGTTTGAAGTAATACTCTTGAATTACTTCTGTCTTCTCCTTGATTTGGGAATTGCTTGTAAGTGCTCTATGCACTTATAGATAAGCCTTGCAAAAACAATTTTACATAATTAGACAATTTAGAGAATTTAGACATAATTAAAACATAGACAATTTAGACATAATTCAAACATCCTTGATGGACCCGTTACTGATATAAAATTCTTCGACTATTCCAGAATGATCTATCTGACGAAGTGATCCATCTGCTGTTCTCGGCTAACAGGTGGGAGAGAGCTAAGAACATTATAAAGACATTAGAAGCCGGCACCACTTTAATTGTAGACCGATATTGTTATTCTGGTGTGGCATTCTCAGCAGCCAAAGGTGATCTATATTTTTTAGTATCTTGTTTCTAGTTTAAGAAGAATGAAAGAAAATGTGTGTTTATTGGCATGAAAATAAAAATCGTCTTTAAACTAAGAAAACGTAAACGTAATGTTAAAGAAAACAGTTTGAAAGGGGCTATTATAGGGAAAAAAAATGTGCTTGAAAAAGAAACTAAATAGTTGCTGTGCAAATTAAAACCTATTTCTCTTTACTCACCCAAAATTTTTTTTTTTTCAGGTTTAGATTTAAATTGGTGCAAGTCCCCAGATGTAGGTCTACCTAAACCAGATAAGGTGTTCTTCCTCACAATGCCAGTTGACTCAATTAAACAAAGAAATGGATTTGGCATGGAAAGGTCAGTGACCCAGGTCATCTTATCAAATTATAACATGTTTTTCTGGACATGCATTATTATTTTTAAGTGATTGTAAATGTTATGAACCGAAATGGCATAGTCACCTCACCGCCACTTTGATTTGCCGGTTTCATCGTCGCCGAAATTTTTAACTATGCCGGCTACGATGGCGAAAAGCTCAAACTCTCCTTTGTAAAAAGTCCTTCACATGCACCTTATACAAGCACAGGACTGGGTGACGTGTCTACACTGTGGTGTATAAAAAACCTATAGGCTGAAATGATTATGTAATACTGATCACACATTGTTTCATACAGTTTAGGCCTTCGCTCACAGCGACTTTCTGTTGCGAGACTCGCTCGTTAGTTGCTACTGAAGCGTGACAGTCTATCGTGTTAATCTATATTGATAGTAGCAATACATTAGTCGTATAGTCTGTAAGGTAAAGTACCTATGGGCCAAAGTTGGCTGAGAGTAAATTAATGTTACAATCATGGTTACGTGGTGTATCAGAGCCGGTGTATTTTTTTTGCATCACTACAATCGGGCGCGGTCGGAGAGGGCTAATAATGTTGTCAATTTTATATTATATTTAGATATTGGTTTGATTTTCATTCATGTTTTTCTTATTTCCTTACAGGTATGAAGTATTAAACTTCCAGAAAAAAGTATCTGAAACATATACCAAGTTAAAAGAAGATGACTGGGAAGTTTTGGATGCTAACAGGTAAATATTTATTTGGTAAAAAAAATGTTGTAAGGAAATAGAGCTTCCTTATTAATCCGATTTTCTTCGTGACGAATAAATTGCCTGATTGACAAGTTTTTGTCCTAATTTCGTAAGCGCGAGGTCTAAAAATATTGCGGCTTATGGACCAAGGTTGAGTGTCATACAACCTTAGGTTTCGCACTTTCGCTGCTAAGTCCAAATAATTTATTTTACTCGTATGCATCATCATTAGCTATGTATAAGGACTACTCGGGAGTTGTGGGCACACGAAATAATTATTGTTCGACCCATATGCTGGGTGTTAAGCACCGAAAATTTTAAGAGGTTATTATACTTATCATTATGAACAAAAAAAACTTCCGAAATGAAGTTGTTCGAACATATTCTGAAGAGGCAAATAAAAATCCACAAATGTCCCCACTATGAATCTGAGATCCTCAACTCTGAAAGGATACAAAGATTTTTGTAGAGATGGTTATTTTATGGCCTATATTGGGTTATTTATGTCCTTTTTTTGTTAGTCCAGATAGCACTGTACTCTTCCAGCATAAAACGATTTATACAAAATTCCTAGGGACATGTTCCTCTATAATCAACTTTTGTTATTTTTCAGGTCAATCGACTCCATCCAAGATGATTTGCTGGAGAGGACGCTGAATGTAGTAAATGACGTAACTGATAAAAATATAGGCAAGCTTTGGACAAAAGAATGACATGATAATGATATTTGGTATTGTATCTAGGTATGTAAAGAGTGACAAGTAAAGAGACGCCTATACCCGTAGTGGGTAAAGTTAGGCAATGGATTATGATGTTGTAAAAAATAATGTGAATTCTTGGAATATCTTTATTTTATTTATTTAAAGAAAAACAAACAGTAGCACAATAAAACTTAGTTACAATACCTTAAATATTACATTTTTAACAATTATGCTACCCACTATGTTCTCCACAGATAACAATTAAAAGTATTTTAAACTAGCTAGTAACAACACAAATACAATACCGATAAAACAGTCGTTATCCTGGAACAAATATCTTGATTAGGGAGCGTTTAAGTATTACGTAACGATTTTGGGGGGAGAGAACGTTTCAGAAGACCCCCCGGTCTTCTGAAACGTTACGATGCGTTACAGGGGCGGGAGGGGGGATTTGAACTACGCGTTACGTAACATTGTTTTAACCCTTCAGAACGGTCACGTAGAGATTTTTTTCTCGCAGCGCGTTACCAGGGTGGAGGGGGGTACAAACAGAAGTTACGGCGCGTTACATGGGGGGGGGGCAAAAATCTCCAAAAATTGCGTTACTTAATACTTGAACACTCCCTTACACAGTCGAAGTTGCGCGGCTGTCCCGCGCAACTTCGACTGTGTGCCTAGTTCTATATAAAAAGGGTTATAAGTAAGGTAAGGGTTATAAGTTCTATATAAGGGGTAGGTACTGCAAAGTTTAACTGTGCTGCCTAATGATTTGTATAACTGCAAAAAAGTAGAAGGTCAACGAAAATCCCTGGATGATCTCATAACAAAACTAAACATTTGGTAGGCCTTTTTAACAATTTATTCTATGTGAACATCCTGATGGAGCTTCGAATCTAGCAGAACACAAAGATCGCGTTTTTTGGTAAACATGACCCTTTGGAAGACTAAGGTAAAGCTTATTGGAAGAGCTAGTCTAAATCTTACTTGAAATAATTTTTAAGACCTTTAAATCGTCAGCGTAGAGAAGAAATTTTGAATATTGCCAGCAGTAAAGGACCTAAAATGGAACCTTGTGGTACACCGGAGGTGACCCGAAAAGAGCCAGATTCAAAACCATTAACAACTACCCTTTGTGTTCTGTTAGTCATGTAAGATATAAACCATCTTAAAAGGTCCCTTCTGATTCATTGGATGCAATTTTATTAAGTATAGTATGTGGTCAAGTTTATCGAAAGCCTTCTGGAAATTTGTGTAAACCGCATCAATCTGCTGTCTATTATTGAGTCACTTAGTGAATAATGTTAATCTACAAGGTCGAAGGGACATCGACGCGAAAACGGTTTCTACTAATCATTCTGAACAACAAACAAAAAAGAGCTTTTTCCTACAGAAGTGACAGTGAAATTACCTATATGGTCGAAATTCAAAATGTATGGAAAACCTGTTTTATTATTATTTGGTTCATAATGATGTATTGAATAGGTGGGAACCGTTTTCGCGTCGGTGTCCCACCTGGTATACAGTATGTTAGGTTAAACGAGGGACATATTGAGGGAGGGTATTCAGTATTCGATTCTCGTCCCAAATATGTAAAAAACCTATAACGTATATAGAAGAATTTTTAATGTTTTGTTTAGTGCCTAGATATTTTGGACTGTCCTAAGCCAGGTAAGTTTAAAGTATGAAGGGAAAATGGATTATACCTAAGAGTCATTGACCCGCTCACATGTTCTGCGATAGTATTAAATCGCTAGCGCAAGGGTGTATACACGTTGCGAGACATTTGCGAAAATTTTGGTATGGTTCTGTCTGTTATTTATCAGTGTTTTTTTTTGTTTAAATTTTTATTAGTATCATGTTAGCATGTACTATTGTGGGTTTGAATATGTCCCTCGTTTAAACTAACATACTGTATATGTAATAGTTTAATACAGTAGTAAATTGGGGAATGGGCAGCAAAATGATGATACGTATGTCATGTAAGATTCTGTTTCTTTTTTTGTGAGAGGAGTGGTGACAGCCCCAACTTACGTGCTACTGCTCGTAAGTTGGGGCTGTCGAAGCCGTGGGTTCGAACCCAGGCAGGCGCATTACTTTGTGTAATTTATTTCATCACTGTTGCTCTCAAAAACGATGAAGGAAAACATCTTGAGGACACCGGCATGTCCTTAAACTAAACATTCGAAGACAAGTGACGTCTACCAACCTGCACTGCGCCCGCGTTGTGGATTACAGCCCACTCCCTCGCATAGAAAAGAGGCCTGTGTCCCAGCAGTGGGAACATTATAGGCTGATGATGATGATGCCATGTAATTAGTTGTAAGTCTTACCTCTGTCTGACAAGTTGACAAGCTATAGTAGTGAATACAAATATACAGTTACACCCAAATACGTTCGCTTTGCATTGCACAAAAGTAAAGTTTAAGCGTATTCCACAGAGCCTAAAGACTAAGGTCTTCAATCAGTGCGTCCTGCCAGTAATGACTTACGGGGCCGAAACGTGGACACTCACGGTACGGTTGGTCCATAAACTCAAGGTCACTCAGCGAGCTAAGGAGCGGGCTATGCTTGGAGTCTCTTTGAGGGATCGCATCCGGAACGAGGTGATCCGACAGAGAACCAGAGTAGTCGACATAGCCCACAGAATAAGTAAGCTGAAGTGGCAATGGGCCGGCCATATTAGCCGTAGAACCGATGACCGTTGGGGTAGACGTGTTCTTGAGTGGAGACCGCGAATCGGCAAGCGTAAGGTGGGACGCCCTCAGGCTCGGTGGAGCGATGATCTTCGCAGGGTAGCTGGTAGCAACTGGATGAGAGTTGCCGAGAATGGGTTTAAGTGGCGAGCGATTGAAGAGGCCTATGTCCAGCAGTGGACTGCGGTAGGTTGATGATGGAAGTTTAACTGAGACTTTTTTTTGTGAAATAGTATAAATAGGTGCGGCGATAACCACCCCATCATCAGTATTATAATATGCTGACCTCACACTACAACTAGAAAAGCCTCTTTCTATAGATACATTGACTATGTATTCCTTACATAATTACAATATAGCTAATGCAAAAATGAGGCGTCGACCACAAGTAATTAACAGGGAAGGTGATGATGAGTTAGTTAATGCCAGAAATAACAAAACATTTATAAGCATTTTATAAATAAGATATATATACTGCTTATACTATTTACTTTATTTGACGGCGACGCGGTTTTTTTGGAAAGTATTCGCCATTCATAAATAAGCAAATTTTAAAATAGTTCCTATTTTATTGGACTTGGCTGCTGGTTCCGTCATAAGAATGTTTCGGAATAGTATTTAGGTTGAGATCTGCTGTAGTCTTAGGCACTTCGTACCCGGCGTCAAGAAACACCAGATGCGAACTCACCTTACTTTAATGCTTTTTATTGCAAAAAAAAATGTTGTATTTTCTTTCATCATATTACTAATAGTTACTTAAGAGCCTGAATTCATTCAATAGTTAGAAAATAGTAATTTTTGATCTTCTGAAAAATAGACAATATTATTATTATTTTATATGTAAATGGAAAATAAATTGTTAAGTTAAAAACAATCTACATAATTTTGACTAATTAAAAGTGTTTTTTTTTTTATAATTAAGCTTTGTTTGATTTTTTTTTTCATAAAATGGAATATAACGTGACAGAGGAGCTCGTGGCTAAATAATAACAGCCGCCCGGGTCGATCTTTAAGGTTAAGCCTTGCTTGCCGAGGTTGGTCCGTGGATGGGTGACCATAATTACATACCGAGTTTCCTCCGTGCTTTGGAAAGCACGTTAAGCCGTTGGTCCCGGCTGTCATTTGTAGATCTTTGACAGTCGTTACGAGTAGTCAGAAGCCAAAAAGTCTGACATCCAGTCTTACCAAGGGGTATCGTATTACCCAGTTACTGGGTTGTGGAGGTCAGATAGGCAGTCGCTTCATGTAAAATACTGGTACTCAGCTGCATCCGGTTAGACTGGAAGCCGACCCCAAAATAGTTTGGGAAAAGGCTAAGCAGATGGAATATAACATGACAAAGTATAAAGGTCTCTCGCTACTCGCACGGAATTTATTTATTTAAACTTGACGTACATTGGTATTGCCACATAGGCGGACTTAATGCCACTAGGTATTCTCTACCAGTCAACCTTTGGGTTAAATACGACAACACTGTGGTAATGTACAAAAAAAATAAGAAAAATACCATTTAGCTAACATAAACTGATATAGGTACATAAATATTTATATTATAATTATTATATGTGCCCGACCCAGTTCTCGAAAATGGCAATATCACACTGTATTGGGATCAATCCATCATCACTGACAGGACTATTGTAGCCAATAAGCCTGATATAGTGATGGTGGATCGATCAGAGCGGAGCGCAATGATTGTTGACATAAAGGTTCCACATGACGAGAACCTCGTGAAAGCCGAGACAGATAAGTAAATCAAATATCTTGACTTGGCTCGCGAGGTTGTCGACATGTGAGATGTTAACCCAGTGATCATTGTGCCGATAGTCGTATCAGCCAATCAATGGCCTAATTGCCAAGAGCCTCGACCAATATCTGATGAGGCTCTCGCTAGGCAGCTGGATCAAGGGCTTGATTCAGAAAGCGGTACTCCTGGACACGGCTCGTATCGTTAGGAGGTTCCTTCCTCTGGAGCCTTGACCGCCGGTAGCTTGGAACCTGTTCCCGATACCGGTGGGCTACTATTTTTATATTTTTAAATGTTTTTGTATATAATTTTGTAAAAATATTTAAAAATGTAAAACGTATGTTTGTTAAATGAATAAAGGGAATAAATACATAAAAATAATACGAGAAACATTACAATAATTACAAGACTACTTATGACTGACTAGGTAGCGAGCAATATTTTATAGTACACATAGTAGCGCGGAATCGCAGTTTTCTATGCTCATATCCCTTTCTGTCACTCAAAACCGTCATTTGCTAGAGCGGGATTGCTATCGCATGCGGTAGCATCGACGATGCGTTCGGCAGAGCACGCTCTGTTTCTCTGCGTGGATAAGCTATGAAAGAAAGAAATTTCTCTTAATTTACAACATTTAGGAATCTGAATTTTTGGTCACTATAACTTCTTTAGAAATCACAGAGGTTTTAAAATAGGGAAATGTTTAAATGCAAATTTAACACTGACTACCCCACCAATGGCATGGTATATCACGTAAACTACTGGAGTACTCTAATTGAATTTTGGGTATTAATTTTATCTTGCAAGGTAGGTAATTTTCCTCTGTAGGTTTGAAGAAAACGACAAGTCACAAGCTCCTCAAACTTGGAATCAATACTCAAGTTGTAGTCCTGCTGAACGAGCGCGCGAAAGTTATCATCGTTGATTTCTCGGTAAACACAAGTGATCCAGTTTTATTTTTTTTGACAAAATGAATCACATATAAGGGTAATAGGTAATTGTATGCTTACGAATAGCTGTGGCATGCCTTTGCCTTTTGCGGTGCTCATGGTGGTCCTGCAGAAGGGAGCGTGGCTACCGCCGGACCACTTTCAAAAACGATTTTCTCGAAAGTACTAATTATGTTGATCGAGAACTAATTAGAACCAATTGCTAACTAATTATTTACCAAATATAGAAGCGATTGGCTTGGTAGTCACGGACATCTGTTTCTCGCTCTACCAAATGACGATACTGCTAGATGGGATTCAACCCCAAAGGAACCAAAATCCTGGCCAGTAAACAAATCTGTCTAGCCTTTTTCTATTTTGGAATCTGCTTCCATTCTAGACATGCAGAATGTTGTTGGATACCAGTAATTTTCTACATGGAGCAACTCTGGACTGGTTTCCATGCAAAAAAGAGTCGTGACGCGTGTGCGGCGCTTGGGCTACTTTACTGCTATGGTTTGCTTTAGCTGTGAATAGAAGTGTGTAGAAAAGGAAATAGAAGCTTAGCCCTGCAGAAGTAGGAGTTATATGCAACAATAATAATAACAAAAAAAAAACAGTAATCCCTACGTCCTTTGGGCTACGTATCTAATACCGATATTCAATATGGGCGATGACATGACTGGCAGGTTAAAAAAAAGATCAAATTTTTAAAAATACGTTTATTTTTTCTGAACAGTCTGTAACAAGTGTTTTGCGCCTTCCGAAGTCTGTTTTTTTAAGATATTTACATGAGGCTTAATTTTCTTTTTCAAAGCTTTCGCAACGGCATTTTCGTTGCTTTCAATTAGTTTTAGAAGGAAGAAACACCCTCTGTTGGTTGGCAGCCACAGTTCGATCTGGAAAAAGTAAATAAGAACCGAGCTTGAGACAAATTCAAGGAGTTTACCGTTGGCGTTTGCTACTCTGCTATAATTTAAAATATCCTTGGCTAGCCAACAACTAGCATTCTTTTGAATGGACAAGATGAAAACTGCTTTCCAAAATAACAAATTTTATGGAAATTATGTATCAGAAATTGGAGTTATTTTTACAAGCTTTTATTGAACTTATTTCAATAGAATCTCATGTCACAAATGTTGATCTACAGCACCCTCCTGACAATGACATGAAGGTATCAAAAGATCCGTAAAGCACTATACTACAGATGCCTCATTAATTTTGGGAGTAACCAATATATGCAGCAGTCATTCAATGAAAGAAAAAAACAGAGGCAGTCATAAGCACTGCCGACAGAAGAGAAGCGTCGGAAAAAAAAATTGATAAATCACATTTTGTCATTTTTTTTTTCATTGGTTGTTTTCGTACATATCTTGCTCCATGGTTAATGTAACCCGGTCAAAAACTGATAAATCCGCTCTAAATTCGTCCGCAAAATACACGTCCGCTAAATAACGATGGCGATCGGAACATACCGAAAAATCCCTAACATTTTTTTTGTGTTTTATAAAAACCGATATATCCAGTTGGTTTGGTCAATAACAGATATATCCATTTTCTTTTTTTTTTATAACTGAACAGTTACCACAGTCACGAATGCAGTATTTAGGTTTCCAAACAGTGATGCTGACACCAATAAATTGATAGATTTTGTTTAACTCTAAATTAGAAAACCACGAACTTGGCAATATTTTTACATTTTCCAAAAAAAACAACAATGTGATTTATCAGTTTTTGTTCTGACGCTCCTCAGTAGTGAAAACTCAAAACAATTGAACTACGCGTCGCTAGTCTGGCGCAATACATCACGAGCATGTTGAGGTCATCGGTGACGTGAACCCATAGGTTTCCCTTACCAAAAATCGCTCAACGTGGCTAAAGAAGTTTTCACTTAAAAAAATAAGGAGAATGTTATACTTACTGTGTCATCCTCCAAGTGCTCAGCAATGGCTTCACCCAAAGTGTTGGCATCCTTGTCTTTGTCCAATGTTGCCAGCTTCTTGAGACACATGTGAATGCCAGCGTCCTCCACCGCCAGGACGTCCTTGCCATCAGTGGTGATGCGCCAGTCAGGCTTGCAGATCACCTTGGCTAAGCCTTCTAGGATTTCTTTTGTTGATTCTATGAAAGAGATATTATGGTATTATATATGGTAAACTACTTTTGTTCGCGTAACTGTTTGATTACATAATCATTATGGCAACTGTAAAACTTAGCTTGGTTACACTTGACTTTATCAAAGCAAATGTCGTGTCCATGAATCAATCGAAAATAAAAATTCCAATGACCTTTTACTGGGCATCTAAATAAAATTAAGCTGTTCGATTTTTCAACTAGCAGCGTAAAAAATCAACAGCCAAAGTTAGTAATGCTAATGCTAGCCATTAAAGGAACATTGATTAGGCCAGTTAAACAATTTGAAACTTTAACCCTTATAAAGGTAGGTACAGCGACAAGCTGCAGAAAGCTACACATTTCCGTAGTTATAACATGACCTCGCCTTGTATACATTTTCCCCATAAACTTGATTTGTATAACTTGATTGCTTGTCGTGCCTACTTTAGCTAAAGTACACATACCTATCGACAGAACAGCGACGGCCAACAGCATATTCGTCTTACTACTGAGCCAAAACGCAGGATCTTCTTCCATATCCGTCTTCAAAGCGGGCAGGATTGCCTCCCTCAGTTCGGACACTCTGAGTTCCGCATCTTTCTTGGACGTGCCGCTTTTGGCGCCCTCTTCCAGGAATTTGATGAAACTGGGATGGAATGCGCCTGAATCTTTGGGTTTTACTAGCCAGTGTAATGTCTAAAAAAAAAAGATGAATATTCCTTTAAATGATCTGCTTGTTTTTGCTTCTTTTGAAATGATTTTGGTGGTATAAAAGTCAAAGTATTTACAAGGTGTTGTTTTGCATCCTCGTCAAAATTCAGGAGGTTGTCATTTAAGACATAAATAATCAATTTAAATTACGGTACCTAGTTACAAAACGTGTAAAATTAGTATTATCGTTGCTTTTTTTTGTTGTTTAAATTTGTATATATTAAAAATCTATCGTATAAACGTTTGAGATTGTTTGTAGGTGTGAAAGCGCGGTTATAGGGCGAGGGTCAGACAGTCCGCGTTTAAAACAAGGGTGGTTCACACCTAACAGTTTCCGCAAATAAAGCAAAAAAAAAAACCTACCCATTTTATTATTGATTCGGGTCCAGAATCATCAGCCTAGTTACTTCTTTGAATTGGACGAGGATGAAAAACAACAGCTTGTATGGAAACCAAACTATAAAACCTACTTTATCACCAAATATCACAATATTTGGTGATAAAGTAGGTTTTATAGTTTGGTTATGGTAAATCAAACTTACACATTACATTACAGTTTTAACAATATCATCCACATTATTTGGTTAACATACGGGGTCAATAAATGTGATTAAGGCCAAACCACCTACTATTTGTGCTTCAAAATTTAAGCTACATACTAAATAATTTTATTGAAAACTTACCATGTTACCCCAATGGTCTTTAGCAATGTTCTTCAAATTGGTTGCTAATGTTGAAACAATGGCTTTCTTGACTAGAACCGTGTCGTCGACGGAATCAAAGATGGCGATCAGTAAGCGGTAGCCAGTCTTGTGTTTACTGAGAGCCACTGCATGTTCTTTCACTACTTTCAATATAGTCTGCAAATTAATGAAAATAAAGTTTATTACATTTATTTACAACAAGACATCTGCTATCACCAACCGCCTCTGGCTCTCTTTTCACTACAATGGGTTGGTGATTGCAGGGGTCTGTTGACGTTACAGAATTAAGGTCCACACACACTTATAAGTACTGCACGGGATCAATCTGACCCGTTTGACGACTGAAACGCCGAACTTTCGCCTCATTTACGTAGGTCGTCGCTACATTCACGGAGCGGTATGGGGTTATCGGCGCGCCGTAAGCCGGGCAAAGCATGGAAATAATCGCGGCGACCGAAATTACTGGAAATTATTGAAGGAAGCGTTTTCCCAGCACTGGGATAATGCATGCTTATTTGAATGGCTATTAAATCGAGTATCACACATTGGAATTTGAAATGCCCAACGCAAAAAGTTACAATACACGCACTCGTAATGTCCCTTACGATATTTCAAACACTGGATATTGTTACGAGCTGGGTATAGGACAAATTAACACACTACCAAACAAACACTAAAAATCTTTAATTAACTTAAAACAGTTTAAAACACTTCACAAACACTTAAACTTAATCACTAATCACTTAGATATTGCACTAGTCGTTCACTTCGATCGCTTCGTTTCGTAGCCAAAATCAGACTAACTCCTTCCGCTAACCCGTCGCCTATTTATACGGCCGGCCCACCTTCGAGAAACTTCCACAACTTCCGTCAATGTCTAGGTAGTTCCTTAGGGGGAACCCATCCTTCGAGAAAGTTCTACAACCTTCCCGAACCTTCTAGATGGCTCTATAGTGGAACCAATCCTTCTAGAAGGTTCCAGAAAGGTCCAGAACTTTCTCGAACTTTCTAGACACTTCCATCGTGGAACATTCTAGACTCGACCGTAGTCCTAGAATGTTCTCGTAAAGCAGTCGGCGTAACAATATTCTATCCAGACCACTTCTCAGAATTCCTAAACAAGATTTCTTTACATACCTATATATCTTTATTATTCTCACCTTTTTATCCTTATTAGTGCCCTGCCACACACAGATGGAGGCGGCGTTGGCGCCGGGCAGCGAGTTGCTGAGCGGCACTATGAGAGAGCTCAGGGTCGAGATCAGCTCCACGCGGTCTTCCGCGCTGCACTCGCGGATATAGTCGTACAGGATTGAGTGGAATAATCTGGAATGTGTGACCTCGGCTTAGTAATGTATGGTGTACAGGAGCCAAGCTCGTAAGCGTCCAAGCGCGTATTTTGCGTATGGATGGAAAAATTGAGTGATCAATCTTTTCAATTTAAATTCAATTGAGTAGCGCAGTATATAAATGTGTGCTGTAAATTGTATTAATCTTATTTATAAATTAATTGATACATATTTTATTATACGTAAGCCCAGCCAACATTTTCACATTTTTTTTTTATCATTTACTCCATTTTTTCATTTGCAGCACTGAGAATCCAACAGTTTATAATGCGCGTCTGTGGATAAAATGATTGGTCTTCATTGGACAACGAAAAATAGTCACTGCTGCGTTAAATGTAAGCTCGTCAATAAATATTAATGGTAAATAAAGTACTTACTCTCCGTCATGTAGATTCTTGTCTAGAATCTTCTGTAAGTTAGCCTTGCAGGCCTGCAGAATGGCAGTCTTCATCACAGGGCTGTCCTTGTAGGTATCGCTAATGGTCTTCACTTTGTCATCCTTTGTCTGTGGGGAAAGGTAGATATTTTTTTTTATAACAGTTGTAAAGGTGTCCTAAATGTCTAAAGCCAGGAGAGGCAACTTGTTTTTTTGCATAATTAAAGTATTACTTTCAAGAGTATGTATTCTGGAAGTTGGCAGCAAGATAAATAGCTGTCAAATGTTTAGTTGTTTTGATTAGTTTTACAATGTTATTTGATTATGTTAATAAGAGTAGGGGAATACCAGAGATCATAGATGGACTGTGTGGAAGATGATATGATTAGTAAGGGGGTAAGTACTGAGATGCCTATTAATAGATTAATATGCAAATAAATTGGGATAAGGAAATGATGACTTCCAATTAATTACTTAAGGAATTCATGAACTAAAATAGCTTTGTATTACAGAACAAAATATATATCAACAAGAACATGAACTTATGAAAAGTTAAGTAGACTTCAACTCAACTCAAAGCATTTATTTCAATTAGACCATTACAGGCACTTTTGAAAGTAAAAAATAAATAAAATGCGAAGCTACAGTCCCAGCCACAAGGCATAATAACTTGTGAAAGTACTGTAGTTGCCCATTCCGTAGCGTAGATTTATATGGAGAAGAATGGGCAAGAAACTACATGGACACTCTTTTAAATCAAAATATGTTACAAAGTCTTGGTTACATCATTCATGTTAAGGATTACAAATATGTGAGAACGATGTAGAGATACGGGCAAGTTAAGAGCGTCCAGAGTAAAAGATTAAATCAGTAATTAAAAAATAAAGTAATTAAAATAAACTGTGGCAGCTAAGAGATGACCAGTCACAATTCACTAACCAAATCAACTTACATTCTTATAAATATCTCCATAAAACTCCTGCTGCATATGACACTTCTCTTTCTTTGTAGCAAACTCTCCATACGCATAGTCCAACACCGGTGCACTTATTGCATGAGTAGCTATTGACACAATATGGCCAAAGAACTTCTTGAGCACCTCATGTCGTATAAACTCTGTGCCATACTTCAATATGCGTTTGACCGCATGCTGCCCGTATTTTGACTGGACCATTTGAACCATCAAGTCTAATAATTCTTCTGTAATCTCATTCTTGATATCGTCTGGACCATATTTTAGTAAAACTTGAATGACACGGCTGAGATCATGTGTTAAGGCTATAGATTTGTAGTGGCCTTTAAGCAGACAGTGAAGCTCCTTGCAGGAATTCATCCTGAAGTCTTGTTTCACCACTTTTCTGGAAATATTAAGAATTATTCAAAGGAGGTTTATGGGTGGAACAGAATTGCTTTAATTACAAATATAGGGATTCTTTCTACAATAAAACCTTAAATATCAGTCAAATAATATTTTTTGTTTAGTTTTAATTACTTCAATCTAAATCATTAGACAGGAGTAAATGATGCTGTGACATCTGACAGAGGAGAATGGAAGAACAAAATGTGTTGCGCCCAAGCAGTATGGAACAAGGGCAGTAAGATGATGACTTCAATCTAAATAATTCTCTCCTTTTAAAGGAAATAGTAGTAAAATGCTCAAAGTTAATTTTCAGGTTACCTTTGTATCTGTGCAGCTAACAATTTAGCCTTATGTGACACCTCAAACACTTCAGCAGTGGCCTTAGCCTTGCGTCGCGTTAACCTCAGTTCTTTCTTCTCTTTTTTCATCTCAGACCACTTCGGCTTCTCCCCATCGGCTTGATCTTTCGAAAAATTTGGTTTCCCTTTGCCATCTTTACCAAAATTAGGTTTTCCCTTGCCATCTTTGCCAAAATTAGGCTTTCCTTTGCCAAATTTGTTTTGATCTTTCCCAAAACTTGGCTTTCCTTTTCCATCTTTGTTGAATTTAGGCTTCCCAAACTTATTTGGACCTTTTGCACCATCCTTCTTAGAATCCTTTTTGAATTTATTGTTTTTGGCATTTTCGCTTTCTGCCTGTTTGCCGTCAGCATTGTCTAAGTTCACCTTCTTCTTCTTAGGTGAACTAGCATCATCTTCATTAAATTTTCTTTTAACTTTTTGCATTTTCAACGAATTACACAAATAATACACGAGGTTATGAAATTCAAAATGCTAATCACCCTTTTTTATAAACGGTTACATACAATGCACGTAATAAGTAAATACTTTCACACTATGCGTAAGTTTATTGACTGCATATATAATATATTTAACTAATTGCTGATTGAATATATTTAACTAATATATAATAAAATAAAGCCGTGCTTTAAACCACACGTGCAAATTATTGCTTTTTTATTTGACAATTCGTCGTAAGGCCTTTTGACATTGACGTAAAGCTTTAGTTTTCAGATAGGGCCTACCAATAGTTAAAGAATCGTTAAACAGTCGTAAATAATTTAATGTGAACAGTTTTTTCTTTTAGTAAAAAATTATTGCACTAAAACTTAATAGCTCTCGTATATCGAATGATGTACCAGAAATGATAGTATTTTTTGAAATAGCCAAACAAAAATCAAGACTTTTCGGAAAGCCGGAAATACCAAAACTGAACGTCAATGAAATGTCAAAAAAACGTCAAGACGTCGTTCCAAACAATCCAAACACTTGCAAGACGAAACTTGTTCTGTTTTCTTGGTTTTCGTGAACAAAATAATGTTGAAATAAATTCCAATTGAAAAAGAAGAAATATTCAAAATCATTTTATGTACAATGGTTGATATAAATAAATATTTAGAGAGCCAACTAGCGCTTGCGAAACAGAAAGTTATAATTAAAAATAAAAAGGACAATGTTTCTGAAAAAAGTAAAGCTGCTGCTGAATTTATATCGAGAAAGCAATCGAAAAATTTTGGAAAAAAATCTCCGAAAGAGACATCCAAAGATACACCAGTGCCGACCACTTCCAGAACGAGAACATCCACAGTTTCTTCAGAGAAAGATTCTGACGATGAGTATTTACCTTCCGACGAGGCTGATGATATTATTGATGTAGCTGCTGAACCCTCAATCTCCACCGCCATTGCCCGCCCTAAACATAACTTAAAGAGAACTGTTGATGATGGTGACACTGCCAGTTACAAGGAGAGAATAGAAACCTGGAAGAAAAATTTAACAGCAGCTAAATCAAGTAACTATGATGGTGAAATTATGACAGCTGATGTGCAGTATGTGCTGGAGGGTAACAAGGACCCAGAAGAGCTCCATGAACTGCAGAATGGGTTAGTAGTTCCTAACTTTATTTGGAGGCAGCTGTACAAGTTCCAAAAGATTGGAGTCAAGTGGTTATGGGAACTACACCAAGTAGAATCTGGAGGATTGTTAGGAGATGAAATGGGTTTAGGAAAAACAATCCAGATAATTGCATTTCTGGCAGGTCTGTCCAAAAGTGACTTAGGTGCTTGGGGAGGTCTTGGTCCTACCATTATTGTTGCTCCAGCAACTGTTATTTACCAGTGGGTCTCTCATTTTCACTTCTGGTGCCCACACTTAAGAGTCGCTGTTCTCCACCACACGGGGTCCCATGCAGGAAACCATAACCAACTGATCAGAGACCTACACACTGCACACGGGATCCTGTTGATCACTTATGCTGGTGTTGTGAAGTACACTAAAGATCTTACAGCCCGGAAATGGCATTACATTATATTAGATGAGGGACACAAAATTAGGAACCCTGATACCCAAGTCAGTAAGCTTGTGAAGAAGTTTCAAACTCCTCATAAGATACTCATTACAGGTTCTCCTATGCAGAACAGCTTACAAGAACTATGGTCATTGTTTGACTTCATGAGACCAGGCCTGTTAGGCACTTATGCAGCATTTATGGACCATTTTGCAATGCCCATTACTCAAGGGGGATATGCTAATGCTACTGAATATCAAGAAGCAACTGCTTTAGAAATAGCAAAGGCACTGAAATTAATTATTACACCTTACATGTTAAGGCGAACAAAAGCTGAGGTTCAAAGTCATATTAAACTACCAGAGAAGAATGAACAAGTGTTATTTTGTGCTCTAAGTCAGGAACAAAAAGATCTGTATATGGGCTATCTAACTGGTAACACAGTAAGAAGCATATTAGACAAAGATAATAAATATGGGGATCCTATAAGAGCAAGGATATTGGTGGCTCTCTGTACTTTGAGGAAGATCTGCAATCACCCTGACTTGTACCTCTATGAGGCTCATGAAGATTGTGATGGCATAGACCCAGAAATATTTGGCAACTACAAACGATCTGGCAAAATGACTGTTGTTCATTCTTTATTAAAAATTTGGCAAAAACAAGGTCACAGGGCTTTGATATTCTCTCAGTCCAGAGGAATGTTGTGTTTACTAGAGCAATATTTACAACTTCAAGATTTTAAGTATTTGCGAATGGATGGCTCAGTAAATGTTGGGCAGAGACAGAATATGATCAAAACATTTAATGAGAACCCTGAATACTTAGTGTTCCTGGCCACAACTAGAGTTGGGGGACTAGGGGTTAATCTCACAGGTGCTGATAGAGTCATTATATATGACCCTGACTGGAACCCAGCCACAGATGACCAAGCTAAGGAAAGAGCTTGGAGAATAGGTCAGCATAGAAACGTAACAGTTTACCGACTACTTTCAGCCGGAACTATTGAAGAAAAGATTTATCAGAGGCAGATATTCAAGCATTTCCTCAGTAACAAAATATTAATAGACCCTAATCAAAAGAATGTGTTGACCACTAGCACATTACAGGGTCTTTTCACTCTTGAAGAGCTGAACTGTGATGGCGACACTGAAACTGCGTCTCTTTTCAAACACACCAAAATAAATGTTGATCATAATGCAAAAAGTAGGAAAAGTGATGACAAACATTCCAGTAAAACTAGCTCATTTTCAAATAAAAAAATAGAAGCTATGAAGAGGATGGCAAGAGAGATAAGTAAGAAGATATCTAAGGATAAAGAGGAGAATAAGGAAGAGAAAGACCCCAGAGAAGAGTACAAAAAGAAAAGAGAGCAACTACTGAACCCTCCTAAAGTTTTAGTGCCTGAAATTAATTTAGTAGATGATCAAGTTACTAATATTCCATTTGAAAGCATACTATCTGAATTAGATATAGTGAATATGCACATAAAAAAGGATTATGAAGAAAATTTATTAAAGAATGTTTTAAAAAGCCAAGAAAACGAAGAAGAAAGAGAAAGTGATCATGGTGGAGAGGAAAGTCCTGAGAATGAAGCAGAAAAGGTGAATGCACAAGATAACGCATGTAAAGAAAAGCCCGTAAAAGAAAGAACACCTGAAAGAGATAAACCTTTAATTGCTAGAGAAACTAAAAAAACACATAAAAGAAAACATTCTCTAGATGCAGAAACTAAAGTAGAAAATGTAGTTGCAGTGAAAAAAGTGAAAAAGAAGAAGCATATAAGAGATAGAGAGCAAGAAAAAAATGATGATGACTATGTATTAAGTAAATTATTTGCTAAAGCCAATGTTAAGAGTGCTTTGCAGCATGATGTGGTTGTTGGGTTGGCAGAAAAAGAGAAACAACATAGAATTAAAGAAGATGCAGTAAAGAAAGCTAAGGATGCAGTTAGAGCTATCAGGTTTTCTTCAAAGTGAATCATAGACAATTATATCTCATGCTTTTATCCCGGGTATATTCTACTTATAGGTGAAAGAAATATACTTTAATATTATTCTAAATATTTGTTTTATTATTAATTATTTATTGTGTTTTAATTATTCTGTTGATGTAGTGCATGCTGCGCTATCGTGCGTTTTCAATGTGGGTGGGTAGGGGTATAGAATACCACTTCTACTTAATGCTGGTTCGATTTCCACATCGGGTAGTGTTATTGGGTTTTTGCGCCATTGCAGTAGCAGCCCGAAATATTATTTACGTTCGTAGCCAGACGCTGCAGACCACTGCCCGATTAATACAATATGCTTGACGGCGGAAACACACTTACATGTCGTGGCTTGTCGTGACGCTCCAGAAGCATACATCGTTGCGACACGACACGCCATGCAAATATGTCCCTAACCATATTAAATGTATGAAACCGATTTGCTTCTGGCGCGCCACGACACGTAAGTATGTTTCCACCTTGACTACAATATATCTCTACCTAACACATGACTTAAGGCGCAAACACACTTACGTGTCGTGGCGTGTCGTGACGCGCCAGAAGCATATCGGTTCATACTTCGTTGCGACACGACACGCCATGTAAATATGTCCCTAACCATATTAAATGTATGAAACCGATTTGCTTCTGGCGCGTCACGACACGTAAGTATGTTTCCGCCTTACTGGATGGCGTTATACTTACCATGTTAGGTTTTTTTATAATAATAATTTATACAATCAAGACTATCGAGAATACCGAACTTTTAGCTTGGTGTGATAAGTAAAACTATGGCAACACAATATTTCAATTGTCAAAATCTAGCTGCCTTCTTCAGAGTGCATAATTTTTGGAAATAATTGAATAATATTGGATATTTTTCGATAGATTAGTTTAAAGCTTGCGCCTGACATTGCCTTGTGAGATGTTTGTGTGATTTAGATGTAAACTTTGTGTTTTACACCGCTAAGTCAACAGTTTGGTCTCAAGCGTATCGTGGAGGGATTTCGTGAAATTCTGATCCGATTTGTGGTTTTTGGCTCAGATCTTGTTTGGGAGGACGTCGGCGATATGTCGAGGAGAAAACTGCCGCCGCCGGGGTTTAACTTCAAACCCCCAGAAGAACAGGTCGTGTGAGTGTCAACCAGCACTAATCTGTCTACCTGACATATCCATTACATACAATTTGTGTTCTTTACATCGAAATACGAATAAAATTATTTATGCTAATGGAGAAATTCCATAAACCCAAATTAGGGGCACCCTGTCTATGATAAAACACATGATACCCTTGGTAAACAGATTATTCATTTGAATTTCCAAAATCATAGCATTAACACCTGAAAACTTGTTGTATCTGTTAAATTCAGTGAGTATTACATATCAATCTATGTATATATTACTAAAACTGGCCTAAAAGAATGGATTATGTGATTATTAGTTACAGTTTGTAGTGAGAAACAAATCTTGACAGAACAAAATGATAAGCATGCCACCATAGGTAGGAGGGTAAACCTAGATAGATAATAGGCTATCAATGATAATAACAGTTGATAGGTTGCCTCTAAAAGATTTCTCACTACAGGGGTCATGCCATTTAGATATCAAGCTTGATTTTACTAATAAAAGATAAGTTTATGGATGCAGACATTGCAATATTAGTATTTTTTGTATACTATAGTAACACTATATTTCCATTAGCTGTGCCCGCAACTTCAGCCCCGTGGAATTTAAAAATTATTTAGTTGATTTAGTTCTTTTTTGTTTTTGCATTTTTTATTTTAATTTTTATAAAATAGAAGTAGTCTTAATTGCTCCTTATTACATCAGCTATCTGCCAGTGAAAGTCCCGTCAAAATCGGTCCAGCCATTCCAGAGATTAGCCAGAACAATCAGACAGACAGACAAAAATTGTAAAAAATGTTATTTTGGTATATGTACCATATTATATACATTCATATGCGTCCAGTAAAAAGCAGTTATTTTAATATTACAAACAGACACTTCAATTTTATTTATTTGTAGAGATTAAAAAAAAAAACAACCTGAACCATTTTAAAATGTTATTAAATTTATAATGTATAAGGTTTTGTATTGCTCCTTAGAACACCTCCAAGAAACTTGGACAAGCAGACAACAATAACAGTAGATGACAAAACATTCACGGTCCATGCAGATGACTTGATCAAGATTTGTGACCTGGGCCGTGGAGCCTATGGCATTGTGGAGAAGATGAAGCATATTCCTAGTGACACCACTATGGCAGTCAAGGTAGCTATACTGTTAACTGGAAATATAAGCCAACAAACTAGCCATAAGTCGACAGTCAGAAACCTCCTTAGGGCTTGTCCACAACACCACGTCACGACGTCGTTATCGTGAAACGGTGCGGTGTCGCCTGTATTCCCGTTGTCCCCGTAGGCCTTGTCCCCGTTAACGGGGACAAAGGGAATTTAATAAAATAATTAAATTTACTTCCCGTTGTCCCCGTACGCTGTCCCCGTTAATTTCTTGTAATATATGCTTTTTAAATTATGCCCGTTGTCCCCGTTGAGTTAAAATTAGAAGTGAGAGTGCCTTAATAGAGAGAATATTGTCCCTATACAAATGAAATGGAACAACAAAACACAAATAATATACTACAAAAAAATCACTAACAAACTAAATAATAGGTAGGTACACCATGTGATTGCAACAAATGTATTTATAATTTACGAATGTATTTGTTTAAAAATATAAAGTCTTAAATGTATGAATATACTAGCTTCTGCCCGCGGCTTCGCCCGCCTTTTTTCGGTAATTGTCCCGCGGGATCACACCACCGGGATAAAAAGTATCCTATATGCTATTCCAGACTTTTTTCTATTTTTACTAACTACCTCCTACCCTACCTACCTACCTACTCTACCCAACCCTACCTACCCTACCCAACCCTACCTACCTACACTACCCAACCCTACACTCCTTCGTCCACTTTGGTAACTAAAATTACCTAACCAGTTACAAGAGAAGATTTTTTCCATATTCGTAGATCAAATTATTTCCATTTTCGTAACCAACAAGTTACAAGAGAATAATTTTCTTTCGCTGCTTGGAACTAGTTGTGAGAGAATTACACTACCCAACCCTACCTAACTATCTACCCTGCCCTAGCCTACCTACCCCACCTTATCTTACCTACCTACCCTACCCAACCTACCTAACTACCCTACCCAGCCCTACCCTATTCCTTCATTTTCTGATATCATAAGGTAGGTAGGTAAGGTTACCACACTCAACTATCTCCTGGTAAGCTATGTTCTCCTAGTACCTCAATCCTGACCACGCCGCCCCAGACACGCTCGCAAAGATAATAACGCGCCAGGGCATCACCAACTCCACGCCCAACTATCTCAGGCTTGCCGCGCTAAAAAACCCACGTTTAAAAAAATTACAATAATTTAAAGTGGACAACGATACGTGCAATCTTAACTGTCCGTTGTCCCCGTTGCCCATATGTACTTAACGGGGACACCGGTAAGGAATCATATGACGTGCTGATGTCCCCGTGACGGGGACACAGATTACGGGGACAACGGGAATACAGGCGGTGTCGCGGCTCGTCGCGTTGTCATGCACTGCTAATGCGCGACATGGAAACGTTGCCGCCAAAAACGCGTTGGATGTCTTCAGTAGCGGTACATGGCTACGATTTGTTCACTCAGTTGATGTTTCATTTGTTGAACTGTAATAAATAACAGAAGTTCGAATTATGAGCGTCTTCTTAACGATAGCAGGAGCAGAATACGTCTTGTGCGATCCATAATTAGAAAGAGACTGCTATTATACAGGTTCGTGAGTGAAGAAAAATAATAATAAATGATGAAAAATATCGTGACGTGCATTTTTACGACATGGCAACGTAAATTAGCACGTCACGTCAACGTGACGCGCCGCGACACCGCATTGTTTAACGTTAACGACGTCGTGCCGTGGTGATGTGGACAAGCCCTTATTGGTTGATAACTGACTGATTTTATCCTATGATGTTGTTATCACTTGAATGAAAAAACACTCGCGTTTTATAAAAAAAAAACCTTTTTTAAAGGTTTTCTTTATCAATGCTAGACAGTAAATACATTCTCTTCCATAGCATTCTCAAAACTGTGGTGCTAAGTCTTTTCTTTTTCTATACACAGAGAATCACAGCATCATTCAACAGCCAGTCAACAGAGCTGAAACGTCTGCTCATGGACTTAGATGTGTCTATGAGAGCCAGTGCCTGTCCATACACAGTGCACTTCTATGGTGCCATGTTCCGCGAGGGAGACGTTTGGATCTGCATGGAGGTCATGGACATGAGCCTCGACAAGTTCTATATGAAAGTGTACCACAACAAGCGCACCATACCTGAAAACATTCTTGGGAAAATCACATTTTCCGTAGTCAGCGCTTTACACTACTTATATTCTAAGCTCAGAGTAATCCATAGAGATGTAAAACCTTCTAATATCCTGATCAACAGGAAAGGAGAGGTGAAGATGTGTGACTTTGGTATATCTGGATACTTGGTTGACTCTGTTGCCAAGACTATTGACGCGGGCTGCAAGCCGTACATGGCGCCCGAGAGGATCGACCCGAGCGGCAACCCTGGCCAGTACGACATCCGCAGCGACGTGTGGTCGCTCGGCATCTCCCTGATTGAGCTGGCGACGGGCACGTTCCCCTACAACACGTGGGGTACGCCCTTCGAACAGCTCAAACAAGTAGTAAAGGACGACCCCCCGAGACTACCCGCCAACCAGTTCTCTGAACAGTTTGAGGACCTAATTGTGCAATGTCTTCAGAAAGATTACAAACAAAGACCGAACTACGACGCGCTGCTCATACACCCATTCTGTCTGGATCACAGTCTGGAGATTGACGTCGCGTCGTTTGTTCAAGAAATATTAGACTTACCAGATGAATCCTAGTGATAGGAACATTATTTACGTACCTATTAAGTACAAGCGTTTACCGACTAACCTTAATGTAGTTTAATAATTGAAAAGATATAAAATAATGTTATTAACCATTAAAAAAAATTAAATTATGTATTCTTTGTAGAGTCGCTGTCGCAATCGGCGTACGCGGCAGTTTTAAATGTTTGATTTCAAAGATGATTTGGTGTCAACTACGTGAAGTAATCAAGTCTTATGTAAGTGGAACATTGTCAATTTAGTAACGTAGTAAGTAGTACGAGGGTAGTTTGAAGTAAGAGTAACATGTTGCTAATATGTTTTTATCTACATGTAATCTGTTAATCTTGACCTCAGAGCGAACAAAGGAATTGGTATAACAAAATAATGACTGGCAACATTTAATAAGCATCACAAAATTATCATAATTTAGTTTTAAATAAAAAAATATTTGTTTTCAATTATGTGGTTTCTTTATTTTACCTCACATACCCTTTTTTTTCTGAAATGAGCCACTTGGCGTCGTCTGCTAGGTATTTAATTAATCCTAGGAAAAGAAGGTGTACTTATTAGATACAAAAAAAAATCGCTTTCAAGCCTGCGCAGACGACGGAATTTTTTCCGCGGACTTTTTTGTCCGCTAAAATAGATCGCTTACAACTGTATCGAGTAACGCAAACGAGGGATTAATAGTAAGTACTGCGTACGAAAAGTTCCCCGAATAACCGAGGACATGCAGAGAGCGGACCGGACAAAAGTACGTGGGAGTCCCCGAAAAAATAGAACTCGTGTGGCTAGGCGAAGCAACGCACATGGCGGACTTTAAGGGCCGGGCCCACTGCCGGCACGGTACGGTGTGTCATGGCAAAGGATTTTAATACTAATTAAGTTGTTTTGAATCTTATTTCAATGAGTTTAGAGTTTATGTTACTTTACTTTGATACCACGATGCCGCGACGTGCCGCAGGATGTTGCGGCATGACGCGCCACGCCGCAGGATGCGTCGGCATGACGTGTCTTGCTTTTTCATTCCACGGGATGCCGCGGCGCGCCATTGCATCCCGCGAGACGTATGGGTCACTTTGGGGTCGAGGAATTATGATTGCTAGCTAGTTGAAATAAGGTTGAAACTTGTGCATGCAAGCATTTCGGTGGGGCGCGTTCCGGTCGGTGCGCGGGGGCAAGGGAGGGAGAGACACAACAAATGTTCTCTATGCGACACAACCAACTTCGAATACGCGCGGAGCAAAACTGATGGATGCCAGAGTGGCTGGGCTTTCAGCAGGATGCCACGGCATGCCGCTGCACGCCGCGGGATGCCACTGCATAACCTGCCATGCCGTGCCACGCCGTCAGTGAGCGCCGGCCCTAATCCGCGTTGTGCGCTCGAGAGTGAGTACGTATGCACGACGATAAACGATGACCGTGTGCTTTGAGTTCGCGGTAAATCTGCGGCGGACTATTTATTCGCGGAGCGTACTTTTTTCTACGCCGCGGAGAAAACTACGTTATCTGCGCAGGCTTTAATCATCATCTTCTTGTCCTTGTACCATTCTATTTGGGGTCGGCCCAATACGTTTTCATTTCTATTCTGTCCGATGTCCTGTCAGGTGGCGTACCATGACGTCTTAAAACATTATTGTTCCATTCTTATTCCAAAATGAAAAACGGAGCTATACAGGTCGTCTAGCTCCATCTCTTTCCCACTCTGGAATAGGAATGGAACAATAATCTTTTAAGCGTCATAGTAACTCCCCAGATGTCACAGCATCATTTACTTCATGTGACTAAAAGAGCGATGAATATTGATGTAAATGGAAGGAGAAAGGCCAAATAAAAAAAACACTTTATATTAAGAAAATTTATTTAAAATCATCAAAACATCATATAAATAAAGTAAGTACAAAATAGTACTAAGTACATGTCACATTTCTCTTACAAAATAAACGCCAGACGGCTCCGATACGATATTATTCACAGTAGAACTAAAGCGTAATTGACTAGATAGACGTAAGTAGATTAGAAGGGCGAGTTCATTCCCAGCTTGGTGCCGAAGTCCAGGCGAGCGCGGCGCTGGTTGCGACCGTCAGCTCTGGGGGACGAGAAAAGACGTAGTAAATAAAAAACATTAAATTATAACATTAACCTTTTGACCGCCATAGTCGTGTGTAGACGACAAACCAAAATTTGCCCAGCACGCCACGGTCGCGAATGGTTGACAGAATTTTACACATAAATAAATGTCATTAAACAGCATTGTTTTGTGTTTTTCCCTTGTTAATTATTTACCTTGACTCTTCTTCATTTATTTGAAGTGAACTGCTTTCATTAGATTTCATCTGTAGTAACATAAGATGACAAAAAAGAAAACCAGTTAAAAAGTTCGTGCCCTCAAAGCCACAGTCACCTCAACAGGACACGTAGTGATGTAGGCAGCAGTCAATATAACAAGAATATCGACCTCGACGGCAACCTACGTTATATTTGATTTACTCTGAATTCTGCATTATTAAACAAATAAAACATTTGATATTGAACTTTCATGTTTGAGAAATCAAGAAAATTTTATAATACTGAACTATGCGCTCTTTAAAAGTCGAGTGTTAATAGATTATCGATTGATTGTAATGACTGCAATGCCCATCCCTATCACCCAATGTATTGTCTGTGCCGGGAACGCCACAGTCGTCTATGATTGACAGTCCCATGACGTCAAACGAGGAAAATTTTTGAATAGAGTAGTTCTTTTGCTGTTATTATTATTGTTTACTGTATACATGATAAATAATGGATAACTATAATATGAGTAGTGAAGACTTATTAAGTATATTGCAAGGAGTCGATACTGACACGTTTATAATGGTTTTTTTTTAATACTATCCTACCTAAAAATACATACGTATATCGATATAAATCAATATACAATTGTTGAATTAAACTTATGTTGATTGTCTTATACATATTGAACGGTATATAATGTGTGAAGGTATTAAAAATGGTGTGATTGTTCTACCAATTTCTACCACCCAACTTTTTAATTAAAAAACTGATTTTTATAAAATGTTTTATTTTATCTTTTGTGAACTTCATGTTTGTGACGCTTAAGAAACTTTGTCCAGGTAGGTACCATCATTCCTCATTATTTCCTATTCACTACAGTGTTGTAAATTGTCTACATTCGAAAGTAAACAACACTAACACAGTAAACGGTATTTACTTCTGCACTGATGTCATCAGTGACTGGCGTTATACTAAAGCATTAATATTGCTTGTTCTTCCAAAGAAACTTAAATTTTATTAGTTGACAATGTTAAAAGTACAAAACGAACAAAATAAAATATTTCGATATTATTAATAAGTATCGGTGTCGCACCTCTAGAGAAGAAGCGAGCAATTTCAAGAAATACGTGCCAACTGCGCCACTGTCGTCTTAGGGTGACAAAAAATTACGTCATGATGGACAATAGTGCTGTAATACTATTGACTTGGTTTTATCGATTGTTGTTTCTATTTGTGGAATAAACGCCGTAACTGTGACACAGATTATTACATTTATGTCATAAAGTACAAAGCGCGATGAAATAAAACTCAACACAAGGATGGTATAATAATCTTTATTGAAATTAAAACCCATGTAAAAAAATGTTGTCAGGTTTCTATGAGCTTTATCGATATAATTTCGCCCTCACTATTATTTTGTAGGTATTAAATTATGAATTCGGAGCTTGGCGCTGAGGGCACGCTTTTTCTTTTTTGACGTGGCGGTCAAAAGGTTAACTAAGTTTATGACTATAAGGGCCTTTTTATTGTCATGCGTGTTTGAGCCCGTCTGCAGGCCATGCACGCGTGCGTGCTGTCCGCAACCTATCGTATCATACATGTTTTTATTGTCATGCGCGCCACACACGCGCCGGCGTGGCGAAAATAATCTGCTCTGCGTGCTGCTCGCAACAACGTTAGTTGTTCTTTTGATAGGTTGCGGGCAGCACGCACGCGTGCCTGGCTTGCACGCGGGCGCAAACACGCATGGCAATAAAAACGCCCTAAGAAATTAGATCGAACAGCCTCGTTTGTCTAATGGTCGGAAGCGCGACTGCTGAGCATGAAGTCTTGGGTTCGATTCCTGGGTCGGTAAAAGTGTTATTTGGTTTTTGGCAATAGGCTCGCCCGCTATTACATGGGACTTAAACATAACTGGCGAAATGTGGGTGTACGATTAGGTAGTTACACCTCTGCCTAAACTTTCGGGGATTACAGGCTTGATGTTATGAAATCTGATCGAAACAAAATTCACAAACTCGCTTGCTGTGCCAAAAGCTCGACATCATCTTCCTGCCCTTCATCATCATCAGCCTATAATGTTCCTGCTGGGACACAGGCCTCCTCTCTATGAGAGGGAGTGGGCTGTAATCCACCACGCGGGCCCAGTGCGGGTTGCTAGATGTCACATGTCTTCGAATTTTTTGTTCTAGGACATGCCGGTTTCCTCACCATGTTTTCCTTCCTGCCCTTGTCCCATGTTATTTGGGGTCGGCGCAACACGTTTTTTTTGTCCCATTCCCCTCTGTCAACCGTCACGCTATCATTTACTCCTTTTTAGGGTTCCGTACCTCGAAAGAAAAAAACGGAACCCTTATAGGATCACTTTGTTGTCCGTCTGTCAAGACCCTTTTTCTTAGGAACGCTTGGAGGTATCAAGTTGGAATTTATATCAAAATACTCGAGTCTACGTCCATTGGAGCTGTGAAAAAATCAAACTTCTTAGCCAACGCAATCAAAAGATACAGCCGTTTATGCCGCAAATTTCCGCAAATGTTCGACACTCGCAAGGGAATCAAAACCAACAGGGTACCCGTGAACTCAGAATCTTTAAATTTGGTACGAAGCAACGTCTTATAGCACAGATAAAGGAAAAATTGTGAAAACCGTAAATTTTTAGTTACATCAATAGTAAAAAATATTTTAATAATTAAGGTTTAAAAAGTACGGAACCCTCAGTGCGCGAGTCCGACTCGCACTTGGCTGGTTTTTTTCCTTCATATAATTTCTCATAAAATTATCCATCTTTTCTTTAGTCTTCCTCTCCCTCTCCATACATCAACATTGATATTCATCACTCTTTTAGTCACATGTGTTCCATCCCTCCTCATCACATGTCCATACCAAGACAGACGACTCCCTTTCATCTTTTCTGTAACAGGCTCGACTTTCAAACTTCCTCTTATACACTCATTTATAACTTTATCCATTTTAGTCACTCCACACGTCCACCTCATCTCTTTTCTGTTGCATGCTACCTTATTTCATCCGTCTTCTTCATGTGCCATAAGCTCGACATTTCCAGTAAAACTTTGGAATCTTCCTCGTTCGCAAACAACACTACCTCAGACTAACTGATCTTAAAGTGATATAGAGTTTTCTGAGCAGCAGTTTGACTTTGTACCTTACTAGTGGTATCAGTATAATTAAAGTAATTTGTTGGAATTATTACAGCTCCCTAATTTGCTACCCCTTCAAAGAAAAAAGGTGTGTTGTTATAAAACTTACTTGATCTCCTGCCACTTGATAAGCTCGTTGAGTGCGAACACTAGGAACAGCGAAGCGGCGTAGCCCACAGCCAGCGGCCACGGGACATAGTACTGCAGGTCGCACACCCCCCACTTTTCGCAGAAGCCGTAGCTGCTGCTTAGCATTATGCCGCTGAACGACAACTGCGCTAGGATTCTGGAAGGGAATGCATGAGGTATACTGAAAACTTCTTTGCCATGTGGAACGGGCAATGAGAAACTTATTTCCAGACGTGGTTGTTGAAACGGGCAGAGCGGAGAGGAGACTAGCGGGAATCGATCAATCATTCCAATCACCAAAGTCTGAATTCACCTACTGCTGGGTATAGGCCTCTTGTTTATTTTTTCGGATGGGAAATGATTAAATGACTCCTCCCGCTCTGGGCGGAGCGGAAGGGATTGCCAGACTTGTACTGACTAAAACCCATCCATGTTCCTTCTTAGCCCTTTGTGTTCCAGGGCCACGGTATCTCTTTCGAACAGTCCCGCAGCCCTGGCAGGCATCGGCCCTCTCGGGCCCCTTCCGTTTTGCTGACATCTCCTTGAGGCGCGCGTGGAACACGCGCCGTCGCAGGCCGTGCGCCTGTCGTCATGAGACGGGCGGACAGTGAGCTAATCCTGTGCCATCCTCATCCAAGTTTTGCCGCCGATGGCAACTTTGCCGTCTGTCGACCAATCACAATGGTTCAAATCCACACGTCTCTCTATCTCGTCTCTCCTAATTGGTCGAATCTTGCGACCGCATTGTTGGAAAACGGGCCTTAATCAAGAGGATAGAAGCCCTATTTGGGCCTTTTTTAGCCTATTGTATCTTTAATACAACCCTGAATCTATTTCCTCTTATTCTTGGCTTTACACCTAAGCTTTTAGCAAATAGGGTGCCTTTTTTTCTAAGAGTCAGCTCACTCCGAGACGCGACGCTGTGCGCACTTGTAAGAATTTAGAATACGTTGCGCAACGTATTCTGAATTCTCAAAACGAAATGTGTATCTTTTCGGGTAGAAAATAAAGTTATATTTTGAATCGCTCTTTAAAAGTGTGCGCGCAGCGTTGCGTCGCGTGTGAGCTGACCCTAACTCCACCAATTTTATTGTCAAACGTAGTCCGTTAAAAATACCGGAATTGATGGAATAATCTTACTATCTGATCATATTTCTTTATGTACCATATATTGGTGAATAAAAAAAAAATTAAATATGAAAAAATAAATGTTAGTAATGAATTAAATATGTATACTTACAAGATGACCACAGTGACTGACCAAACTTTGTTAGCCCAGAAACACTTCTGCCATATAGAAGACTGTCGATGAACAAATGACAATGATATCACAACTGAAAATAACACATATTATTTTATGAGTATATACAGGAGATACTATATTAAGATTATGTGCTAAATTGCTTATAATGATAATTGTATAGTGAATACAAGAATGTGTGATGGAGTACTATCTTAGGCTGTCCACCGAAGCGAGGCTGCGGAGCGGAGAAACGGAGAAATATTAACCAATAGGATTGCATAAAAACTTCGAAACGTCTCCGCTACGCTATCTAATTGGTTAATAATTCTCCGTTTCTCCGCTCCGCATTATCACTCCGCAACGGTGGACAGGCAGCCTTATTCTTATGTGATTGACACAACTTCTGCAATATTTTCAATCAAAACAATGTTTTATGAATTAAAAGGGCAAGTGACACCTTTAAAAAGATTCACAGTGTATTATAGACACATCAATATGTTTTTTTTGTATAAATATTAAAAAAAAAATCTGCAAAATTACGTTGGATTCGGAAGTCGATGACTTTTTGCCACCGAGAATCAATGAAATCAGTTAAATGGCAAAACATTATAGACATATATATTAAGCCCGCCTCTGTACATTGTACAGTGTTAAATAAATTATACAACAACAAAAAAAATACTGACAAATTGAGAACCACCTCCTTTTTGAAGTGGCATCTCTTCCCTCTCATCTTGTTTTCTTTTTTTTTCTTCACTCTTAAATCTATTAGAAAAGTAAAATCTATTGTAAAAGGTTTTAATACTCACTTAAATGCAAAGTAATCAACGCCAGAGTAATATGCTGCGCCAAATAGAAGCCATCATAAAAGTCGTCTCCCCAACCGTGCCAGCTCTTCAACGTGAGGTCATGCGTTGCGTTAAACTGTCCCACGTTGATCGGGTACACTATCCAACACGCAGTCGCGTTGGTCGCCTGGGCCAGTTGCTCGCAGAAAGCGCGCAATGTAAACGCGTAGAGGACGAGAATCGAGAGGACGGCTGGAAGGAACTTTAGAGCGTAGCACCAGAATACGAAGACTGCCATCTGTTGGTGGAGAAATGATTTGAGTTAGAAAATTGCGTTAAAAATACATATTTTATACAGTATACTGTACGATCGAAATGCAAAGAAAACGAAGAAAAGAAAAAAATAGTGCGAGGAGTCCCTTTGAAAAAAAAAAAGAATTTTTTGCGGAAGAAGTGAAACTTCGTAATACTACACGCATGCGTTCGAGTGCCACGCATTCACTCTAGTTATTTTATTAAGCTTCTAAATAATATTTTGTTGTTTTCTTGTCGTATTATTTTTATTACATAAGTTTATCGAGGTTATTCTACTCATGGAAATTGAGCGAAGGCTGGTCACACCGAAGAGTCGAATGCATGACTGTTTGCACGCCATCTTGCGTACCTAGTAGAACTACGTAGTCACAAATCTTGTAATACTGCCATCTCTAAGTGAGTTTTAGAAAATATTCCCCCTATATGGTAGCGTTAAACTTGTTGGAAGTCGCATAAGAAGTTTCACTTACATAAAAAAAGAGCGATTCAAACAATATCAGCTTATACGTCTTACGTATCGACAGCAAGTTCAATTCCCATGTAGGGCAGTGCTATTTATTCGTATATCGAACGCCACGCTAACTAGGTAGTGGAGGTCAGATCGGCAGTCGCGCCATTCAGCTGCATTTGGTTAGACTGAAAGCTGACCTCATGGTTGGGAAAAAGGTAGGCAGTTGAGGATGGAATTCCACAACATAACAATTACACCAATGGAGCAAATGTATTGTGCTGGTTTTCATCCATCCCTTGCGCAGTGGATGTCGAATGGGCGGTGGTGAGACCCCCTATGTTAGTTTTTTCATTCAGAATTTCTCAGTAGCCCGTAGTTTGGTTTTGTGCCCGGTTGTTCACAATAGGCTCGCCCTTCAGACTTTAACATAACTCTGCCAAACCATTTGGGGATAAAAAAATATGTTATATGTATAGCAATATAAAAGAAGTCCTACTTCTGTAGAGAAATAAGTATAGATGGGATTGAACAGTTAAGAGCTGATCACGTATCATACGACGGCCGTGCTAGGAACGTGTCAGGAATGGTGATCTGGACTCATTCTTAACAGATTGGTCGGATAAGGCAAACGTTAAGGAAAATTGGAAAGCCATGGGGTGGTCTTTGTCCAGCAGAGGGACAGAGTAGCTTGATATAAAAAAAAAGTATTAGACTACGTCCCCTACCCAACTAACAACGTCGCGTGCCATGCATAGACCGTCAACAATATTGTCGGCGAGAATAGTTTACCGGTGCCGATAAGCTAAATAAAAAAAATAAAACAAATATGTGACCTTAGCATTCATAAGCAGTTGCGGGCGCGTGGCCGCTCTCTGCATGAGCGCGGTGTCTCGCGGCGCGAAGGCCAGCGCGGCCGCCAGCGCCGGCACCGCGCCCGCGCCGCCCCACAGCGCGCCGCCCACGCTCAGCGACAGCGGCACGAACGCGCACAGGGAACCCACCTGTACCACACAACACATCACTCCATCTATTCTCATAGCTTCTTCTATCGTGTCGATGATACGACTTGTTAGGAGCTCATGGCGCAATAATAACAGCCGCTTGGGTCTTCGATCTTCACTTCTTCAGATTGAGCTGTACGTGCACGCATTACATACTGAGTTTCCTCCGTGCCTCGGAAAGCACGTTAAGAGGGGACTCTAGCCCCGAGGAATTTGAGTATTAGGTATTTGAAGAAACTATTGCCGTCGCGCTGAGCCCGATCAAGCCCCCGTAAAGAGCGAAAGGAACAACTGCAGCTCAGGCTGATTTTACCTACAGAAATCTTGACCAAAAGACGTTTTTTATTCCGCTGCTTTCTTCTTCAAAACTAAACTGATCTAAATAATTCTTATATCAAAATTTAGAGGAAAAGTATATCTATGCTTCTATTATCTTTTTTGTTAAAAACTTATCTAATTTTTCTGATAGTCGTCTGAACGTGGCGGTAAAAACGGGCTTTTTTTGGCGTTTTTGGATTGTCATAATTCTTTTTGTGATTATGTTTTGAAAAAAAATCACCTCTTAAGCCGTTAGTCCCGGGTGTCATTTAAGCCCAAATCACACAGAAAGCGGCCGCGGGTCGAGAAAACGCGCACGAGCTACGCCCGTAGCCCTCCACCACAAACGGAGCGGGTCGTGAGCAGGACAGACGCGGCTCCCGCGCGTCTCTCGCGCATCTCCCGACCCGCGTCCATCCCGCGCCCGCTTCTTGGGTGTGTTGTGCTTTAAGATCTTTGACAGTCGTAACCATTTGTCAAACAGTCTTTCTAAGGGGATGTTAAGTAATGGAAGTTAGTATTACCCAGTACTAACTGTGTTGTGGAGGTCAGATAGGCAGTCGCGCCATGTAAAATACTGGTATTCAGCTGCAGCCGGTTGGAAGCCGGCAAGGCAGATGATAATGATGTATTTAATTTTACGTACCTGCAGCAGAGCGATGAAGCACACGCTACATATCCAAAACTGCGTGCTGTTCCATAGACAAGTCATGTAGTGACGCGAAATCGTGATTAGCGTGAATAGCGACACGTCAGCATCACGGGTCATCTGTAGATATTATTGTAAAGTGAGCTTGCTTTGGAAATAAGAACATAAGTCCAGTATTGTTTCCACTGGATTTTCAATGCACTGCTTAGCGCCGACAGTTCAACATCTAACAGGGGATGGGGTCCGTTAGATTCATAATACTAAGTTCAATTAGGGCTCATGGTCTTATATCGTTTTGGGTAGCTTTTGTCATCCTAAAATCAACCTTAATTTTAGGTTATCATTAGCAACAATGTAAATTTTCGAGCGAAAATACTTTATATACATACCTTTTGGCTACAGTAGTTTGTAAGTGGCTGGTCCTGCCATTTATTTTGTAACTGAGCAGCGTGAAAATGTTAAAAAAATAGTAGTATAATTAGGAACCTATGCTGAAAAGTAAGACAATCAAGGAACCGGTGTCCAAAAAGAAAAGCATAATTATGTAAAAATAAGATGAGATATATAACTTGTAAGATTGTTAATAAATATGGCTATTTTGATTTGATTCGATTGATACATACACAGTCAATTAAATGCAGTATTTGACGCCAATTCTTTTTTACATTAGGGGCTAGTAATACATTGCATTCACAGTACGAGACGCCTCTTGGGCAGATTTGGAACATTATGTATGTAGGTCAAAGTAGAAGTATGGAAGAAGAAGACATGCTGCTCCCCCCCCCCCCCCGACCCTTGCTCGATCCAGCCCGCGATGCTGAGCCTTTAGTTATAAATCAGCCCCTAAATAATGAAATCACTCAGATCCAGCCAGTCCCTTTGCTGCCCTCCCCTAGCGACGCCCTAAGCCGAGGCCCGTACCCCGCAGGGGGTGCCCTTAGCGTGTTGTCGCTTAGTTTAGAACCTTTTTGCCCTGGCTGGAGGCCTTAAATTCTAGGCATCCACAGGATTGACCGGTTATGCAGAAGCCAGCCTCAGAGGCTGAACTGCGAGATGCCATACATAAAAAAAAGGATTGTGTGGTTTTATGAAACCACGGTAAAAGTGAAACATTTTTTCAAACTATAGACATTTAACTAAAAATGTTTGTAATAATATTCCATTAAGGGTATAAAACGTATAAAACGCGGAGTAGAGATACAGTGAAAGGCGCTCTGACGAGTGCCTTTCACTTTATCCCTACTCCGCGGCCGAGCGTCACGCGACATGCAACACACAGACGAAAAAGTTTGAGACGATGTAATTAAAGTTTCACTTTAAAAAAAAAACATGCTGCTCCGACCCCAAATAAATTGGTATAAGGACAAGAAAATGATGATAAACGATGTTTGTCGTTCAAACATTCCGAAGTGTAGATAAGTCAAGGTAAGATTGGAAGGTATCGTTTGGCAAACTTACCGAAAGGGAGCAAGGAACAGAGTTGAGCGCTCTCGCCAGGTCGATGGGTCCGATGCACGACTCCGGGACTTGGTACGGCGGCATCTTTTGGCACAATACGGGGTACAGGGGCTCTACTGCTATGCTAAAATGGAATGAGAAAAAATCTGTGATCTAATAAGACAAGAGATGGAAGAATGGAGTGTCACGAACTTCATCAAGTACGAGTACTTCCTTAAAAATATTCAAGAAAATGTGATCGAGAAATCGCAAAGAAAAGAGATTAGTGATGTTTTTTATGCGTAATAGAATTGGCGCAAAAGAAAAGAAAATACGGTGTGTTTCGTGCAACACAAAAAGCACGCATGCATATGCAGGACGATAAACGATGACACCGCGTGCGTTGAGTTCGCGGTAAATCCGCGGCAGACATTTTATTCGCGGAGCGTACTTTTTTTTCCGCCGCGGAGAAAAGTCCGTCGTCTGCGCAGGCCTTAAAAGACTACTTTACATCATCGAGTCGTAGTGGTTCCGAGTTATCCGAAGTTCGAAATTCTGACAATCGACAAAAAACGGGGTATCCACTATCCTGTATCAAGTAACTGGGTTGAGGAGTTCTGATAGGCAGTTACTCCATGTAAAATACCGGTATTTAGCTGCATTCAAGTAGCATAGATGGAAAAAAGTGGATCACGTCACGCAGTGGGTGCCAGAAGACGGGCGTCGTCGCCTAGAAAACGCTGGCGTGACTACTAAAGGTGGATACACACCTTGCGAGGCATTCGCTGTGCGTTGTTCGCGGCACATGCCTCGCAATGTCTGTATACGGCTTTAGAACCGTTTGTGAGAGATTGGCCGGAGAAAATCGCACAGAGAGAAGAGTGGGACAATATAAGCTAGGAAAAAAAATTTTTATAGAAAGGCTGAGTAAATAATTGTGAGGTTACCTTGCATCAGCCTGCATGAATATCTCCATGTTAAGACAGTTGGCCGCCGAGCCCATGACGCACACGACCTCGCCGTAGTCCTGCATGATCTGTATCATCTGCTGCACGGAGCGCGCCGAACAGTCCGTGAACAGAGACACCAGGAGAGGCACGTTGTCCACTTGCTCGATGTGAGGACGGATGTTCTCTATGCCGCGGGGGAGCTTCGCCTAGGGATTACAGAGGTATTGAGGAGCTTTGAGAAAGTTTCGTTGTCAAATTGGGTCAAGAGAGGGCGAAAAAGCGTTGACCTGTGGTAGAAATGAGTCCGATAGCGATTTATCGAGCCCCATTTACGAGTTGTATTAACTTCTGAGTATGAACTAGAGCAGGCACTTTACGTTCTGTTATTTGTTTCATCACAACCGTTCAATGCTCTCAAAACGGTGACGTAAAACATCGTGATGAAATCAGCTGTCCTTAATCAAAAAATGCAAAAATATTTGATATTCATCTGAAGATGAATGTCAAATATTTTTGCTAAGATGAATCTTAGCTCACTTCAGCTACTAGTAAACAAAAGGATGAAAGCTGCTAAAAGGATTTGGATGAAATTTGACACACTGCAGATAGTTTATAAGCTTGATTGACACATAGGATACTTTTATCCCGATAGTACGATCCCGTTGAACAGTATCCAAACTACACGCGGGCGCATCCTCGGGCATAAGCTAGATTAACGATTAGCCGCCGTCGTCGTCATAAAGTAAGGAGTTCGTCACTATATGACGACAGGCCGGTCCGACGGCGCGTTTGTGTTCCACGCGCGCCTCAAGGAGATGTCAGCAAACCGGAAGGGATCCGAGAGGGCCGATGCCTGCCAGGGCTGCGGGTTGTTCGAAAGAGATACCGCGGCCCTGGAACACAAAGGGCTAAGAAGGAACATGGGTGGGTTTTAGTCAGTCAAGTCTGACACTCCCTCCCGCTCCGCCCAGAGCGGGAGAATTCATTTGATGATTTCCCAACCGTAAAAAAAAAAATGAGTTCGTCACTAAGGGTGTTACCTCAATAAGGGGTAGAATGATTAGACGACAAACAATCAATAGGTTTACTCTAGTAGATACTTTCGATCGACTTCGACTAATCCATTCTACCATCGATGGATGGTATCGATCGATTGGTGTGGTAACACTCTAAGCCTTATAGCCACTTACTCTGTTGCTCATATCGAAGTTGACGGGTGCGGAGTGGTCCGTGGAGTCTGTGAGGCAGGACAGCGAGCGGCACGCGTCAGCCGGGGAGCCGTCCTCGTCGTTTTCGTCGTCGTCCAGGAGGGAGTCTGCGTCCGCTGACGGGTGGCTCGTTGATATGCTGCTGCGTTGGAACTGCCAAATTCATCACAATAATGGTACTTTATTTACCTTCTACCTACGAGTTCACGATTAACATGAGGTCCTGCTTTTGCCATGAACAGATTGTGTATATGGCAACAACACTGGGTTTTGTATTACCAAATCGATGAGTAATTATATGGACTTTATGTCGTCATATTCGTCTAGGTGTTTAATCAACATAAAGGTGCTCCTTCACTTGGAGCATTCACCTGTAATGTAACGTTACAGAGTCGACCATTACATCAGTGAGGCAGGAGGACCGAGCATTACAGTGCGCAGCATGTAACGTTACAATTTGTAACAATCACTTGTTTGTGTACAGAATAGTATCTTGGATTGTTACATTATAGACGAATATTTGTCAAGTCACAGTACTGTAATGTAATGCTCAAAATCGAATCTGAAATCTGTTACATTACAGTCAAACGCTTCAGGGAAAGAGCACCTTAAGACCAACCAAACTTAGGTGAAAGTCTCCAAAAAATCTTCACCAGCAGCTAAAGAAATATAAACCCAAAAGAATATAGCCATCGAAACCATAAGCAGTACCTTCAAATTAGTATGCGTAGTGATAGAATGCCTTGCTTTCTTGATCTCGTTGTCAAACTTGACAGTGCTGTGGTCCAGATTGATGGCGCCCGGCGCTGACATCGACAACGCTTTCGAAGTCGCCATGTTGCTACTGTGTCGTTTGGCAGATTTATACAACGGTTATAATGGGGTAAGCTTGTTTTTGTTATAGCTGTGGGAGGACTACCACCTCGACATACGGAGATGGAGCTATGCAGGATATAAGTTTTTAAACTGACGTGGTCACTAACACTACCAAAAGCCACTATAAAGGATAGACCCTAAAGGAGTCTGAGGGCATTTGTTCTCCCCGTCATTGCGATATTCTTTTTTCTTCTGGATCATACCTGGGAACCTTCTAGTTACTGAGATATTGGACGTCGAAAGTTCCAACATTTTAAAAAGTTATTTTTTTTAAATACTGGTTTTTAATTTTGTAACTGTAGTTTAAACACCTCCTTGATTCGTTTACTATTCAATACATCCATCAGCACAATGTTTCGAGTGCGTTGCATTGAGTTTCACGATAAAAAGTGATTTTACCCAAAAAAAAAAATCGGTACCCACCAATATTTTTTGCATAGGGTTACTTAGTTTGAATAATGCTTGGTTGACGGCTTCGTGAAGCGTCTGTTTACATCCTGCATACCTAGACTGGTAAGAGAAGCCATTGAGATTACCAAATATAAGAACTTCAACCTGGAGGATGGGTTTCAACTGTCATGAGCCTGGAATCCAGTGGTTCAACTGTGTAAAAACCGAAATAGTGCCGAAAAAAGTTCGCGAGCGGACACAGTTTTGTGTGTCGGGAATAGAATCGACTTGAGTGGTGCGTAAAACGTACACGAAAGAGGGTACATAGATTTGTTTGCTCATAAACTAAACACCCTACCGCAATAACGTCGGTTTATCTGTGATCAAAGTGCTTGCACCAGCACCGAAATATTTCGAACTCAAAATAAATAGTAAACATGGTAAATTTCCCGTTTTTAGTGTTAATGATAGTGTTGTATAGCTCCATCTCTTTCTGACATGGAAGTTAGATTTAAATAATACTGTTTTTAGAAGTGAGGGTTGGCTCCCAGTGTATACTTGCGACCCATTAAATAAATAGCTTTTACATTATTCAATGTAAGTTTTCTGTTAAAAAGTTATTCATTTTTTCTAGATACATAAAAAAAAACTGTTTTGTTTTTTGAAAAATTGAATAACTATCTATGGTTGACTATACTTACTACACCATACAAGCTACAATTTTGCAGTAAATTGGCGTAAATTAACATTTAGTTTTATTTGCAAGATCTCCATTGCTTGCTGTACTCGAACACCTATAATTATCCTACTTATTTCTCTAACCAAGTTCAAAACAAATCACCAATTTCGATTCAGCCCCCGTATTCACAAAAGCTCGGATTCAATTTCGATTCGGAAAGTCGTATGTCTATCTCGCTCGCTTTAGCAATGCCAAAACAAGATAGACATACGACTTATCGAATCGAAATCGAATCCGAGCGTTTGTGAATAGGGGGCTAGGTCAGGTATTACTGATATAAGGTGACATTTGTATTAAACATGTTGTGTGACTTTATTAATTCGTTGTAGATCTTACATTATTAAATAAACAAACTAATGTGTTAAACAAAATGTGTCATTATTATGAATGAACAGCCAAGTCAACCGCAAAATGGAACTCGTAGTGGTATCTATTGATAGTTTAACCGTTTTAAGCATAACTATAAATAAAAGTCAGGAAAACAAGTGATTTTACGAATTACCTACAAGACGTGATTCCCGGTTTAAAATCTCATTTCCCTTTCCTGAAATTGAATTATTTACAAATACGATATGAAGTGAAGCTATCAAAATATTTCGAGGGAAGCGAATTTCTTGTCTTGTAAGGAATTCGTCGTCACAAGACCTCCTGTATAGCTTTTATAATGTGCAGGATATGCACATGTATATTTGAATTGCGAAGACGTCAAATCTATAGTTTAGAAGCGTTTTTTTTAAGAATGACAAAGTTAATTTTATGCTAGTTAAATGCTCGAATATACATTTTTATTGTCATCTTATATAACTTATGTCTTAAATTAATCTTAAATAAGCGTTATTGTATGTTATGAATGCAGTGTGTATGTAGTGGTTATAATAATTAATAACAAAATGAGAATTTAGTGCTGAAGTCAGGTTAGCTCAAGCTTAAGTGCGAAGCGAAACTTAAAATAATGTAAGATTCTGATCATATTTAATACTTTAGTGGTTGATTTAAATATCATGCAAGAAACAGACGTCTCACTATATCACGTCTATTTTACTTTAAAGACCAGTAAATATGAACAAAATCATAAATGAAGATTAAATACTAATGCAGCATTGTTATTTCACGCCCAGATTTTAGTTTTGTGATTCCTCTCATATGACTATCTGCTTTTATCTTGGAGACCAGAGGCTTTTTTATCGGGGTTATCACTTCAAAAGGGGTTTGGTTAAAAGTGGCATTTTTTTTAAGTCTGCGGCCACTAATGAACATTATTTCATTAGTAAAAACACAATAAGACTTACTTATTTACTTCTATGAACATTTATTTCCAAAATGCATCGGAGCCGAGATATACAGGGTGAATTTATCAAGTGGATGGGAGTTCAAATCTGAAACTATGAGGAATAGCGATAAAAACACTCAAAGAAATCTCGATTTTGATAAAAAAACTAGAACTGCATCATTGGTTACACCATTCGATAGTGCCGCTGCTAAGGATTAAATTCTTGGAAGTAATAGCATACGGCAAACTATAGGAACGTACACGTACAAACAGTGAACAGTAATCAACGAATAACACAACTTTGACATCAAATATTAAGGCTCCGATACAATTTTCAGCAAAATTCTTTTAGGAGTTATTATTATAATATATTCCACTAAACGATGGCAACAATTATCATTGTGACCGCTGTGAAAAAAAAAATGAAATTGGTTCATACAATGTTACCCAAACCTCTTTGAAAAGACCCGACAAAAATCGAATATTAGCATTAAAGTCTGAAGTTTTTATAATCTTCCCTATTCAGTATTTATTGGCTTTTTTATTTTCTAAAAGAAAAACCCTTATGTCCATGTATGACCTGATTACCATACTCTCATGTTAATTCATTAACTTTTCATGAAGACACGTCACTAAAGTCACAATAAACTTACAACTGTAGACACAGTCGTCATTTGAAATGCCATAATACCTCTGGGTACATTGTTGTATTCAAGCTCAATGCTGAAAGTTGACAATCCAACACCACGTTCAAAGCCTTTTAGTCATTACAAATTTCGAACACGTTCAATTCCTTTACGTCATTTCAAATTTCGAATGTCGTGTCAAAAACGTTCTCCCACCGTTGACGTGACAACCTTTCCCCCAGACGTGAGATAACAAAGCAAGCGCGATAGAGCTGAGAAAACAAACCTATAATAAAAGCCGAGCGCGGCTGCGTCATAGGCTTCGATGTGCCTATTGAGCCGCGTGGGCGGGCGCTCCTTGCCCTGGGCCAAGGTTTGCGACGACAAGGGCGACGCGCTCTTGCTGTCAACAATGTGTGACGGTAACAGTGACGGACCACAGCCTCCTTAAGGACAAACACGCCGTTTTTGTAGCGTCGGTCATTTTAGTCGATTTATTTCGTGTAGCAACACTTATAATTTACTTGGGTTCTAGGTCTAGCAACACTTTTATGATGACGGTTGTAAAAGAGGTTGTAAGGAGTTTTTATGTCCTGTGTCTATGGCTAAATGTTTAGCCCCTTATTTATTTATTCTGGTGACAGTCATCATTTTCCTGTATTTATGTGACTTGGGGTCTAGCAACACTATAGTTGTGTTTAGGATTAGAGGTTGCATAATAATATGTTCTTAGTATTATTCTGCAAAAGTAAAACTTTGAGCGCGAGCGTGAGCTTTTCAAGTTATAGTTATCAAGTCGTAGATTAAGGCTGTAGTCCCTCACATCGAACTATAGAAAAACACTAACATTTAGAATTAAAAGACATTAAAACCTTTCGGATTATTTTTTTGCTAAAAGAAGGGATTTAAAAGGACACAACATCCATTTCTAAAGAGTGTCGGGTACCTTCCTATTTAGTTTTTTTTTTTTTTCTTGTACCCAACCACCCTGTATAACATCAATTTAACATCAAAAAGTTAAATCAAAGACAGAAGAAAAGTCTACACTTGTGCTGTGTAATTGCTGTAGTGAAAATGATGAGTTTGTTATAATAATGCCGAATTAATTGCCAATTCAAGCGACATGTTAAAGTGACACAAAATGGAACACTCTGTTAGTCCCGCCATGTTGTTTTGCAGTTTTTGAAACCCTCTGTGCACGGCCGGTGGGGCATATGCATTATAGGTGCCATATGATTTTGCTTTTTTTAGTGATCGGCTTTTGGTGTATTTACAAAATGACTTGTTATTTTAAATACTCCCTTTTGCAAAATACTCACATTTTTGTGTTTCGTTGTTAGGTTACGACATTGTATGAAAAATATGTCATGTTTAATAATGTTTACCATTACTCCCATATAAGAGGTCAATTTCGGTATTTTTGTAAGAAAAAATATTCTATCAAGCAAACGAACAAAGTATAATGACAGCCCAAAGACACAGCTGATGCAATTTACGAACGCATCATGCAATGTGTTATTATGTCATTGACATAAAGTTTAAATTGCAATGACCAACGCGCTTGTGAAATAAATCAACTACAATACACTGATCAATCGTCTTTTTCTACTTGATAGAATACTTTTTCGGGTACACAAAATAATTTAAATAATATTCATAAATTGACAAAAACCTACATATAAAATTCAAAAAATGTTACTAAAACAATTTTTTCCTTTTATCTAACTACAAAGTCTACATTACCTCGCACTTTCTTCGCTTATAAGTGATATGTGGCAGTTCCACCCTGACTCCAGACCCATCTTTTCACTGAAGACCCTGGATCTCAGCTCGTTCTCCTTGCTGAAGTGCACGAAGCGGATGCATGCGCGTTCTAGACGCTCTATTAGCTCGACCATATCGCTTTGGGCTTGGTACTGCATTGTCACCATGCCTATGAATACCTGCGAAGGTTTGGTGTAATGTTTTTAAGCAGGGATGAGTGAAAATCGTGAAAACCGATAGGATTTTATCTGCCTAGCCTTTTCCCAAACTATCTTGGGGTCGGCTTCCAGTCTAACCGGATGCAGCCGAGTACCAGCATATTACATGGCGCGACTGCCTATCTTACCTCCAAAACCCCAGTAACTGGGTAATACGATACCACTTGGTAAGACTGGATGTTAGGCTTTTGGCTTCTGAATACTCGTAACGACTGTCAAAGATCTACAAATGACAGCCGGGACCAACGGCTTAACGTGCTTTCCGAGGCATGGAGGAAACTCGGTATGTAATCACGGACCAACCTCGGCAAGCACGGCTTAACCATAAAGATCGACCCGTGCGGCTGTTATTATTTAGCCACGAGCTCTTCTACTACAGCAACATAGTGCAAAAGTAATACAGCGCCATCTATGACATAAATTAAAAACTAACATCATAATCCTAAATCGCGCAGTTGAAGTTATCCGCAACTTAAGATTATATAGAAAAAAAAATAGTGCGTAGAGTCCCTCCGCGCGGAAGAAGTGAAACTTCGTAATACTACACGTATGCGTTCGAGTGCCACGCATTCACTCTCGCTCTGTCTCTTTCTATTCCCCCTCTCCAGGAGCGTCGAACGTTTAACGCAACAGTGCTTTCATACCCCCTCCATGGTAGCGTTAAACGTTTAACGCAACCTTGTTGGAAGTCGCTTATGAAGTTTCACTTCAAAAAACCCGACAACAACTTCGGGCAGTACCCCATCAGACACACCACCTGTCTGCATATAAAATTATTTTAAAGTGTAAATTAAATATTGAAAGAAATGTGGCGTAGTTTACCTGGTTACATTGCATATCGAAGAAACCTTCAGCGTCCTTCACGTCCTCATCTGTCACCTCGTTGAACAACAAAGAGTCTGAAATAAAAGAAGGCGTTACTTTCAAAATAACTGTCCAGAAAAAGCTTCATATAAAAAACAACCAATCTGTCTTCTTTTTGCCAATATATTTTGAGATCGTAAAAATACTAATAGGGATGATGACTGGGTAAAGAAAATGAAATTCTATTTTGTCCGTCAATTAGGTAATGGAGAGCAGCGGTGGCCCAGTGGTGGCAGCCCCGACTTACGAGCAGTAAGCCGTGGGTTCGAACCCAGGCAGGCGCATTACTTTGTGTAATTTATTTCATCACCGCTGCCCTCAAAAACGGTGAAGGAAAACATCGTGAGGAAACCGGCATGTCCTAGAACAAAAAATTCGAAGACATGTGACATCTACCAACCCGCACTGGGCCCGCGTGGTGGATTACAGCCCACTCCCTCTCATAGAGAGGAGGCCTGTGTCCCAGCAGTGGGAACATAATAGGCTAATGATGATGATGAATTAGGTAATACAAAAATATTAGATACGTATTTTTTGTTTTATCAAGTTAACAAAAAAATACTTAGTTAAAACGCATTAAAGTTGGAGAGTGGGGTCTCACTACGTCACAACTAGGTATAAAATGTACTGAGCCGTGTCGTCATGCGCCATTTCAACTCAAAATATCTCCGTAATTTTACGATTACGTGAAAAAAGAAAAAATACTTGTCAAATACTTTTTAATAATCTACCCGATAGACAAATAACAAAAAAATGAGTCACCATCCCTATTGTATTCAAGTATTAATTGTGTTTGACTTTCTAGTCCAACGTGATGCAGCTGAATACAAGTATACACATGGAGCGCTTTCTATTTGACTTTCACAACCCCGTTACTAGGTAATGCTTTATCTTTTGGTAACACAGGTTGTCCGATTTTCGGATTTCTGATTATCAGTAACGCCTCTAGATACACCGGGTAAGTTTTCAATAGCCAGCCAAATTTTATATTCAACTAGGTGTCACCGGCATGCGTTGCAATGCACTTTTCCCTACCTACCTTTCTCACCATTTAAACCTTCCCTGGACTACGACATACATTTCAAAACCAAAATCAGCTTAATCGGCCCGGCCGTTCTCGAGATTTAGCGAGACAAACGAACAGCAATTGATTTTTATAATATACGAGTAGATAGAAGATGTATACAGGGTGTAACGGAAAGGGTATTATACAGTCTTAAGGGTGTGCTACAGACCATCAAACTGAACATGTTTCTAATCATAAAAAAAAATTTGCATCAAAAAAAAAATCAGCTGCCTATACATTTGGGTCGAATAGGTATTGCAATTTTCTATGGGGCAGCAGATATTTTTTTTGCTGCAAAAAAAAATTATGATGAGAAGCCTGTTCAGTTTGATGGTCTGTAGCACACCCTTATGGATGTATATACCCTTTCCGTTACACCCTGTATAATTCAGTAGTACCTATCTAAATCATAAGAACAATCTAAATATTTATTAATTATTTTTGAAATCTAAATTTTATAAAAAAAGATCACATTTTCAATTCAATGTTTTCATTACTATTTATTTGATCAGAGTATTAAACACTATTACGGTTGAATAAAGAGATCTTAATTTTAAAACTGGCAGATTGATCACCCTGTACTAACCATTTTTTTTTGTTGTCCTGTGCGAGACTAATAAATACTTTTTCTTTATTTCTTTATTATTATCAACTTACCCGTCGAATGAAAGTGTAGAGCGGGTGCGTCGGCCCAGTGGTTCGACAGCGGCGCGTACAATTGTCGGCTATCAGCCGGCAGCTCCAAGTACATCGCTGATAGGGATGATGATATGCCGCGCGTTAGAGGCCTGGACAATACACATTTTTGAGGCATTAAGCACCTTAACAGAAGCTAGGGGCTCGTCCTTTAATTTCATGAGGTTTGAAATGGCGGCGGGGGCAGAAAAAAAACACGGTTTGTCAATATGGAGGGAGGGAATAATGTGAAAATCACGCTTATTTTTTTCGTAGATCGAAAAAAGTTAGTTTAGTGTGAGGCGTGTAAAATATTTTTTAATAATAGTGAATAAAATTTCTATCTAAACATCCGATTATTTTTATTAAATCAGATTCTAACGCTATCTGATCTTTTCAATTATACAAATACACGTGTTGCTGAGATGAGGAGGAGGGGTAGCATAAAAACCTCACGACATGTCAGCAAGGGGGAGGGAAGCTATAAAAGTGGCCTGATAAACCTCACGTGATTAAAAGATGGCCCCGTACACTTAGAGTATTTTGAAAGAAACCCTGTTCTTAATACTTCTACACAACGTTTTTCAAAAACTTATGCGCAATCAGAATCTGCAAGCAATAAGTGTAAAACAAATTCAGTGCTACATACTTATAAGCGAAGGCGGTACAATAGGCGGTGAGCGAGTTCCTCTGATAGAAGTCGATGATTTTCTTCCGGTCAGCAGGAGAGATCTGCGTGAGGTCCTTCCCGTTCCAGTAGTCCACGCATGAGTCCAGGATTATGTCGGCGGTGCCCTGCAGACGCAAAGCCAAGTGAATATCAACTTTATGCTAGTGTGAATTAAAGTTGGTTTTATAAGTACTGGTACACGTCACATCAAGCTACAAGTATCCTGTTTAACCTGACCACGCTTTGTATGAGCTTCTCGTGCAATGAGAGATCAGCTTAATTTGGTTTTGCATAGCGTGATAAGTAAGAATGAATTGTCTGCAATTGATGCTATTTCTGCTTAATTTTACTGCAGATTTGGTTTAGAAATAAACGTGTATAACGAAACGTTTTTAAGTTAAGTTGGACAAGGATCTTTGGAGCGTATCCGTAATCTTGTTTTTTTAAAACAATTTCATACAACACTCACTTATATTTTACCTAGCCAATGTCACTTAAACGCCAAAAGATCCTTAAACCACTGTGTACTACAAAGAAGCGGTATCATTTCAATTTGAGGCTTACATTAGTGTTCAAAAGAGTCACAATGACTTGTGCTTCTGCCTACCTGTGTGAGCATCTGCAGCTGATTGGCCTGGTCCTTTACAACAACGGCCAGCATGTGAGGCAGAGGAACTTTGACCTTCGTACTCAGTTGTAAAGAACGAACGAAGCGGGTTTCACGACGAATTGTGTCTGCTTGCTGTAGAAAAAAATATGTGTTTGCTAAATGTTTGCGCATTTTATTAAATAATAACTCTTTTCTTTAGTTTGCCGTATATCATTACTACCCAGAATTTGATCCTTAGTAGCGACACTATCGAATGATGTAATAATACAGGTGATGTTTTTTTTTTTCAAAATCAACGATTTAGATTCCAGTTTTAGTTTTCATCAAAATTAGGCTCGAGACTCCTTCGAATTGTTTTCGCTATTCCTCATAGTTTCGGATAAATCTCAAAGTAAACAAATAAATCTCATAATCGTCAACGAATCCGAAAGTCTGCCAGGACAACTGACAACTGGCCAGGATGCCGAGGTTCTCACTACCCGTAACGACTGTCAAATATTAGAGATGATAATATCCGACGACGGAGCGACTGGATTTCCAATATTGTCTCTCTACTATCACTCTCTTCTATAAACGCATAAAAGATTGAAGGTCCCATGTCAGTGAGATTTATACAGGATGGAAGGTATATCGACGCAAAACGGTTACCATATATTTGATAAATTATTCTGAACCCCTCTATACATAGATTTTTTTCACCAATATATTATGTATTTACATGAATCGACTATCTATATGACCTCCTCGGTTGGACAAAGACAGGTTCTCTAAAAAAAATCGACTTACCAGCTGTCTAAATATTGCGAGACACTCCTGCACATGGTAAGACTCGGTGACGGCGTCCGTGAATCCGATCTGCTTGGCTAGCTCGCACAGGCATCGTCTGTTCGTCACAGGTACTAGGTCTTCACTGTAATGGAAACAACGAGGTGTAGGATCGCCCCCCTAATGCGTAATAGTATATTGTGTATTAAGGGCGGTAAGTAAGGAATTACGATCGAGGCTCTAGTAGAAAAAATTACAGGGATGATGTTGTGTCTGTGTTGTAAGATCAAGTTCTTTTTAAGGGTCTTTTTAAGGCGTGACTTTCGCTAAAATCGAGTCAGTGTTTGAGGTGTCTCGTTTCGTTAGTCTAGTAGTCGCCAGCGCTACAGTTGGCGGCTCGGAAGTTAGCTGCGAGCGGCGGTCTGCGCAGGTTTAACGGTTCAAACTTTATGACGTCTCGGAACATCTAACGTAAAGCTGCGCAGAACACAATTTTAAGTATCAGTGGGGCGCAGAGGACACATTGTCCTGACTGTATAATGCGCAGACCGTCACTAACCGTTCTGTTCAAACTTAATGGTGGCCATGAAATTAGGTATTTCATGGCCACCATTAAGTTTGAACAGAACATTAGGTATACTTTTTAAGACCCTTTGTGGATAATAGGAGAGATCTTAATTGCTTCCACAGCTAGACCCTTAAAAGATGGCTGAGATAGACTGGATGCGGGTGGCGGATGACAGTATTGTGTTGCAGCTTGGCAGAGGTCTAGGTCCCGCAGTGGACTGCGATAGGCTTAGTTGATGGCGACGGCGAGCGAGTGCTGCTTGTACACTATACCTGTACTGCGCCTCGCACGTGAGATGTGCGCAGAAGTGCGCGTACGTGTGTCTGGGCGCGGGCGCGCACGTGTTCAGTAGCGCGGCGAGCCCGAGCGGCTTCAGGCGCGCGAGGTGCTGGCGCCAGCGCTGGTCGTCGAACTCCACGCAGAATGGCGCGTTCTGGTCGTGGGTTAAGTCTAACACCTGATGAAGTAATGGCGAATTAATACACACACAATATTATAGCATAAGATTTTCAATTCAACAATGAAACGCCTTTTCCAAAGATTGCCCACGCCGGGACTAACCCCTTGGATTTTGTTCCAAAAACTTGAAAACAAAGGACTATGGTAAGTACTACAATCACCATTTCAGTAGTTATTATAGACGTCGCGCGGCAGTCTAAAAAGAAAATCGTTATAGAACGACAGATTAAACATACAAACAAATAGACAATATAGAAATAAAGAAGGGCGTAATTTTACAGCGTATTTCATACGCGCCGATGACGCTCGTTTTAAAACGCGCGGTCGCGCCGCCGTGAAAAGTGCATTGTTGGGCTTGTATCGATTACAAGAAGCGAAAAAAACGTGAAAAGCACGTTCGTATCGTATATTTGTATCGCGTCTGCATCGCGTCTACGGCGCCACTGAATTTCTGAACGTCTGCTAAAGGTTACTGCCGTTACTGGCCACAACTAAATCTCGTCTAGAGCCCGTAAAACGCGCGTCGTCTATGCCAAAATATAACACCGTGTGAATAGGCCCTAAGACAAACCTCTTAAATATATCAGCCTTTTCCCCGTTCCCATAAGTCTGTCACAAAAGTACAATAATTAGTGACGGTACTTTCATGCAACATGCCTACAAGCCCGGCTTGCCCGTATAACCTACTACTCTGCTTAATGTAAGGGTTTCTGAACAGTCTGCTTGCCTTATGGGCTTGCCGTAATTTGGCTCCTAGGCACTGACCATAAAGTGACTAATTCCTAAGCATTCTCCTCATCACATTTCCTCAATCACTTCATCAAAGACACGATCCTCTTTTATATTAACCTCACTTACCTCAGCAATAGTGGAAGGTTCAGCGGTCTTCGTACCCTCAACGGGCATGTCAATCTGTTCATCGCTCTGGTGACCCATAGATCCCACCAGGCTGGTCTTGCTGGAGTTGTGCGATGATGGACTGGAGTTGCGGAGGAAGAACACCTTCTCCGCTGTGGGGTTCGGCCAGGATAGGATGCCTTTTTTGTCTACACAGCTTAGAGCCTAGGGAAATAGGAATAAAGTTGATATTGTGTTGTCATTTAAGCACTGTGTAGTCCTGAGATATAGGTTTATTCCTTGGTAGAACCGAATTCTTTATATCTTCTATATATTTTATTATCACCATCATCGTTCTCCTGCCGTTATCCTAATCCATTTGGGGTCGGCGCAGCAATATCTTCTTCTTCCATACCTCTCTGTTACTCGTTATCTCATAAGACACCTCTTTGATTGGCAGTAGCTCTATAACATTCAGTCGTTTTTAGCTGTATCTGGTTAGACTGGAAGCCAACCCTAAGGTAGGATACTTAAGAAAAGGCTAGGCAAACAGAACGTGGTTCAGAACAGAAAGTGGTTGAAGGGCTGTTGCACAAACATTAGTTTGCGATCGGACATTTCGTTTCTTTTACCTTTGACGTTCTTGCAAGTACGTATGTGGAACGAAAAGGTTAGGCAGCGTTCGAAAACATAAATTTTCCGTAAAATTGCATTCATAATATGAAAAATGCACTCTAGCCCATTACTTGTACAATATTAGCATTTCTGTATTTCATCCGACAGGATTCTGAAGCGAAGCCGTGGGTAAAATCTAGTATTACTTGACAAACATAAGTTGATACGCGGTGGAAATTGGAACAACGCTTACATATACTGGACCTGTAACTGTACCTGTCAAATGACAGGTGGATGACGTTTTCCTTAGCAAGCAGCGCCACCCTCGTGTCACAAGTTATGTTGTTCGAGATATACGTATTATAAACTCACCGACAAAGAGCCTAGGACATGCACAATGTTGGCAGTCCTGCAGACCATGTCTTCCCTGCCCATCAGAATGTTGAAGAAGGTTTTGCCTAATGACTTGAGGCTCTCTGGTTTAAGGTTGGACTCGCTCATCGCTTGGATCAGAGGATCGCTCGCGTCTTCCGATATTGAACACGATTTCGGACGGACATATTTTTGGCGAGTTTCTGATAAGAGTTTGAATCTGGAAATAAAGTAAGTTACCTAATAAAATGAGTTTAATTAATGTTTTTTTTGCTTGCTGTTTCTTGCCCATTCTTTTCGATAGAGATCTACGCTTTGGAATGGGCAAAACAAGTGCTTTCACAAGTTATCATGTCTTGTGACTGGGGCTGTAGCTTCGCTTTATTTGACATTCAAAACTGCCTGTAATGGTCTAATAGAAATAAATGCTTTGAGTTTGCTTATATTTTTTGTCAAGAAAATCATTAATCTGTTGGCAACAATTACTGAGTGGCCACACTTAGGCCATGTAGGTACTTTTTATGAAGTAATGTTAAAACCAAGCAAAATTAACTCACCTAGCCAGCCCATAGCAATTCAAAGTGACCCAGGCGATAGGGAAGACGATCTGCAGTAAGGGCAGCGAGGCAGCGATCGTCTGCAGAAAGTAGATCTCCGTCCAATGCGTGACGCCTGGTAGGTGGTACACGTGGCGGATGAAGCTAGCTATCACCACCAGTGATATCACGAGGGGCAGGACTATGCCTTCCATTATTTTTACTGTGCACTGCAACATTTCAACATCATAACATCACGCCTGTAATCCTAGAAGGGTTTGGCAGAGGTGTACCTTAATAATAATATATCTTTATTTTCCAAAAATACGGATAATTTAAATTTAAGTTTACAATTTTGAATTTATTAGGATTACTTATTGTAAGAATGCGATTTTTAAATAGGCTTATTTAAAAATCGAATGGAATAAGTTAATTTAAAAGTTTCGTTTATTGATTGTTGTGTTACTACGAAAAATGTAATTTTAAAATGAGTAAAAATTCAACTTTCTGACTAGTGCATGGCTTTGCTGAAATTATCTATTTTTCCAGTTTTTCTACATTTACTTACTCTAACTGTCATATTTATTTTTGTTAGTAATATCCGAAATGTTTTTGTGAAAAGATCCTTACCAGGTACCTCTGTTTCTCAAAGATAGTGACAGGCCTGATAGTAGCCTGTTCCAGGGCTAGCTTCAGATTCTTGAGGTAAGGAGTCTCGCACATTCTATACGCTTTGTTTCGATGTGGTGTTCGAATCCGGGGAGTGCTGAAGTTATCTTTTTGCTGGAAAAGAAATTAATATTAATTAATCAATGTACTAGCGCGCTCACTTTTCAAACTTATTAGGTATTCAGTCGACAACTTATAACTTATCACCCTTAAAGCTTATACCCCTAGGGGTGATAAGTTGTCGACTGTCAGTGGGCGCGCAACAGCAGTGATAGCCTAGTGGTGTGACCGTCGGGCTGCCAAGTCATAGGTCTCAAGTTCGAACCCAAGACACGCACCTCTGATTTTTGTTTTTTTTTGTATTATCATCACTTGCTTCGTTGAGGGAGACATTTTCGCAACGGCATGTAAAACCAAGAGCAGCGGTGGCCCAGCAGAGCAGCGGTGGCCCAGTAGAGCAGCGGTGCTGGCGCATTACTTTGTGTAATTTATTTCATCACCGCTGCTCTCAAAAACGGGGAAGGAAAACATCGTGAGGAAACCGGCATGTCCTAGCTAGAAGTTAAAATTCGAAGACATGTGACATCTACCAACCTGCACTGGGCACGCGTGGTGGGTAAGCCCATTCCCTCATATAGAGAGGAGGCCTGTGTTCCAGCAGTGCGAACATTATAGGCTGATGATGATGATGATGTAAAACCAAGTCAGAGGCCCTAGGGCGGCATAAAAACTCTGACACACATGTTAGGCACTAACACCACGATAAACATACAGGGAGAATTTTCAAGTGTTTTTATGTTTCACCTGAAAAATTCACCCTGTATATAAACCTACGCCATTATTCCAGTACCTGGCTTTTTCTACTTGGTACATAGTTTTGCTATGTGTAAATTTATTTTACATATAAACGCATCGTGGCATTCGTGTCAAATTAATTCATTATCACCTGTATAAGAAATACGAGAAAAGTTTCCATGTGTTAGGGCAAATAAAAATTCAAGTTCTACATATTTACATGTCTAAGTTAATAAAACTTACAATTATAACAAAAAATAAAAATAACAAAAATACGTAGCTGCAAATCACGAGCTGCCCGACATGTGTAATATAACTTGTATACCATCGATATAAGGTTGAAATTGCAATGATAGTCGGGGACTCGTTAAATGCAAACAGCATTGTCAGTACCGGTGTTGTAGGCTGGAAGATTTGTCCGAAGAACTGCTCTGGATCCTCTGGCTGCAGGCCCCGGCAGTGACCTGGGATCTCCTGGCCCGGCCTGAGCACGATCACATCGCCTTCCACCAGCAACGCCCAGGGCAGGTTCACTATGGTCGCTGAAATAATACCTCCTTTGTATTTTACGTTATGAAATCATTACTATGTTTAGGGGACGAGAATGGATATTTAAGGTTTGTATATCGGGATTTGCCTAAAATTCAGGGAAGTAAGTGACTTCTTCCACTAATGGGAAGCTGCATTATCCCCGCGTGTCATAAGCAATATTTAAACTGCTCCCTAGGAATAATTTCCGAACATAACGGGAGTGAAGACGAGGGCAAAAGCTAGCTAATGATAAAATTTAATGAAGTTATTGCATTCTATACTGCACTCAAAAACGTTTTTTTTTTCGTGCTTATTAGTCTGCTCAAATAAATTGTCTGAACAGAACTCGTCTTATGCATGCCGAACCAAACAAATTGCCCTGTAATGTGACATAGGGCTGCGGCAGACCACGCAGGAGATGGCAGGACATCCTAGATGTATCCCTTAAGATTTGGAAAGAAGTAGCGCAGAATCGTGACCGATACAAAGAAAGGACGGAAGCCTATGCCAAGCAGTGAGACATCAGGCTAGTAATAATAATAATAACATTTGTTATCTAATAGGTTGGTATTGAGTAGCAGGAGGTGCTCGTGCTAATTTTGAATTCACGACGTGCTCCTATATCAGTCAACACCTTTATTTAGGATCAGATAAGCCTGAGCCAATTGCTGCAGCCTTGTGGCACTGCCAAATGTGCTATTGCCCTAAAACCAGCGCCAGATAGTTCTTATCTATTAAAAAAAAAAGTAAAAAATTGACCCTGATTAGGCACACAAAGTATTGTGCGGTTGGTAATTGCGTATTTGCAGCTGAGTCGACCCGATGCCGCCATCGCGATGATTGTCACAAAATGTTGACTTTTAGGCAAATTTAGTACGCTCGACGACTACTCAAACTATACCAATAGGGATCATTTTTTTTTATTTGTCTATGGGATAGATTATTAAAAAGTATTTGACACGTATTTTTTCTTTTTTCACGTAATCTTAAAATTACGGAGATATTTTGAGTTGAAATGGCGCATGGCGTCACGGCTCAGTACATTTTATACCTAGTTGTGACGTAGTGAGCCCCTACTCTCCAACTTTAATGCGTTTTAACTAAGTATTTTTTTGTTAACTTGATAAAACAAAAAATACGTATCTAATATTTTTGTATTACCTGATTGACGGACAAAATAGAATTTCGTTTTCTTGACCCAGTCATCATCCCTATTTAAGCGGATCTCTCATTGAACGGAAAATCTATACAAAGAGAAGCCATCTTATAATGGAAATGTATAGCGTAATAATAAGTCAACGTGTGTACAAATATATAGCATTCTTAGTTTTTAAGCGAGTGTTAAAATGTTCAAGATTTATCTGGCACTGGGTTAAGATTTTAAAGTAACTACTATTCAGGGGTGTTGACACTTATAACGGAATCGGCTTGAGCCGAATATGTCTCAGAAAGAGCTTCATCATCTGCCTAGGCTTTTCCCAACTATGTTGTGGTGATTTATTCCCTTTATGTTGAGTCCGTGGTCAGCTTCAAGTCAGACGGAGAAATAAATGCGAATACTCCTCTCTCTCTTTAGAAATCGACCCTAAGACATAAAAGCGGTTTTCCCTTCGCATGCAGGTAGGGAAAAGGTTGGCCATCCCAGGTGTGCGCTTGGTATAAATAAGCAAATATTTTATTAAAAATCTAAATAAAACTTTCTTACAATCTCGGTAAGTCCATTGCAGAATCACACATGGTGAATATGGAGCGCATAAATGTGGATAATGACTCTCTTTCCATTTTGAACTCTCTATAGCTCGATCCAATGTTTCTGTAATAAACAAAACAACAGTTATTAAATCAAAGACCAACATAATTTTGACCAGCATTTTCTTGCATCTTTTTCCCTTTCTGTCACTTAGAATTGCAACTTACTAAAGTGAGAGGTCCAATTGCATAAATCTTACGTCAAAGTACTGAAAGTACTTCGAATATGAATGAATGCAGATGCTTGCAACCAGGTTTTTCGCTCCACCAGAAGATGCTTTTACGTGACAGAATGATATAGAGATACTCGAAAACGCTGATCCATATCCATGCGGAACACTGCTCTGCACAAATGTTTTCCAAAAGTATCCTGACAATTTCATTAATAGAAAAAGTATAATCTTCATTTGCATGAGGCTTTTAACTGGCTAGATAAAAGATCAGCCGTACTATGACTATCCCTGCCTAACTCTTTGAGGATTACAGGTGAGATGTTATTTTAGGATATAGATTCCAATAGAATTTTAAAAGTCAATTTCTTTGAAATATTTTTTTATATTTATGTTATTGTTACAGCAAATCATTATGAGTTCATTAAGTTGTTACCTAATGATGAATGATGATGATGATGAATGATGCTTATTGATAATAGATAAAATTTTGTTTGTGACTACCACCATAGACTTATTTCCTGTCTTGTTTGACCTACAGACAACATTGTTTATAATAATGCGTACTTTCACCTCTGGAAGAATGCCAATAAATTAAACTAAAATATATTGAATGGGTGTGGTTGTTCTATTGGATTGGAAGAGGTTTATGTTTATTTTTGCAGGTTGAAGTACAGTGGAAGCTATAATCTTCTTAATTTATAAAAATCATGTGTACACATGCTATGTTTGTGCATGCTAAACTCCCATCCAGCCAATTTCAATGACATTTTAGGTACATGGTGCCCATGCGCAGTTCTGTATCAATTTGATAAATGTGAAAGCAAATCAGTCTGCCATTTCACATATTATAAAAATAAATAGTGCAGTGTATTAGACAATAAAAATGTGCAAATAAACACAACTACACTGTCTTCTAAACACTAAATATACAAATAAAAGTTACATAACATCACACCTGTATGTGCCCAAAGCGTTGGCAGAGGTGAAAAGAATTGCGTTCCTTTACTACACACACCTAACACCAATTATATTAAAGTCCCATAAAATAGACGAAAATGCAACAAATAATTGTCTTGAACACTTACCTAAAACTTTCCTTACTCTATGAGGTACTTCATTCCTGTATAAATACTCTTCATTGAATGCCACCAAAAAGTTGACTAACAGTATCACAATTAAGAAAAATGCTTCCCATAGTAAATAGGCATGAGCTTGTACAGACTCCCCAAGAAGGTATGTAAGTATCAAGCAGACTACGTAAACTAATGTTATTGTGTAAGCGACACCTGACAGCAGCACTTTCTCTGATGAAAATGAAATAATATTCCGTACCAACCCAAATCTGAAATATTTATACATGAATTAAAATCTTAAAGGTATTTGAAACGATGTAGGACACACAAATTTAAGACAGATATTTTTGTAATATCTTTGAGAACAAAAGCATTCTATTATGCCTGGAATCATGGAAAACTCTAACATTATCATACCCAGTTGGATTTTTCTTCCTGTGCTCTTCTATAACATTTCGTATATCATCACGGAGTTTAATGAGTGCTGTTTTCGTTGTATAACCCAAGGAGTGTAAGTTATTATCATCCATTGTATCATTTATGCCATTCACATAATTAATTCTTTAAATATTACACTCAAATCGTATGAAATTAAAAACGAAATTATTTTTATCAACACTGAATACTACTGATGATGAAGGTTGTCGTTCAGTTCTGAAAGTATCGTTTTAATTATATAATTATATTATCAACTTGGTTTATTGGTGATTTTATTTGATGCGGCATTAAAATTACATTAAAATTAAAAACTATTGGCGACTGTTATCGTTATGACAGTCATTAAGATTTTCACCTAAATATTAAAACAAAATAACACAAAAGTAAAAAAAAATAAGTATGTAGTTTTCGAACGTTTAAAGCTATTGTAAATGTCAGTCGTGTCACTTATGTCAAATTTGTCAAAGTCACATGTTTGCTAAGTTTGGATTTTCGGATGTTGTTTGGATACACGGTACACTATAGTCGGTACACTATTATTGGAAACTGGCCAGAATATTATTTTCTAGTTCAGTAAAAGATAGGTAAATTACGGCTAACGCTACATAGTGTCAACACCAGTCCTGCACTCGACATTTACAAATTATCACTGATATCACATCCAAAATGAACGACATGAATGTGATTCTTGTTAAACCTTTCTTGTTACTAATGTCAACGTTATGTTCTATTAACTTCTGTGAAAATAAATGCGTCTCGCCAACTACCAATTAATAATGTTTTAATTTCATCGGCCTCTGGCTTTTAAATAATAACAAATCTGCCTTTGTTTGTTTACTTTTGCCAAGTTATACGGGAAAATAATAGTGAGGCAACATTTTCCTGTTTATTATTGATTTGTTTTCACCTGCATGCTGCTAACTTCAGTCGATGTCACGCGGAATGTTGCCAAGAACAATTCCAGCATTCCATCGTCGTCAGTCCTTATTAAATTAATCTGTCAAAGGAGATGTTTGATTTTGGGCTACCAATATGTACACTAGATAGATAAATAGGAAAAAAATAGGGGAATTTCGTAAAAATACTAACAAATTAATTTGAAGAAGGGTACAGTCGTATAATAATTATCATTTTAAAAGTTTTTTACTAGGATAACCCTTTTTTAGGACAGCCATGACAGTTGTTTGATGTTTGACGACATTGACAGTTTCAAGAAGTGCCGTCTTTGAGTTTTTCTTTGCTTTGAGTTTGGACACGTCACTCAAATGTCATTGTCAAAATGACATTTTTCGCCTGCTCGTGATCTGATCCACCATGTTTAATTTTTATGTTGTGTTGCTCTCTTTGACAAAGTTTAATTTGACTGTACGTTGAAACGAAGAGAAATTAAAGAAAATTGACGATAAAAAACGGTTACAGTATTATCTAGCAATATTTAGATATAGTGTACATTGTGCTGGCCCAGGCTCCATACATTTCTGGAACATCTCCTTTTGACCTGTTTAAAAATAAATATTTCTTGCCATTTTATTTTTTTGTGCGAAATGGCTATTCATTATTCCACGATTGGTTATGACAGGCGTGCAAATTCAGACACAACACAAACAGCTCTTATTAAAATACGATATTGCGTAGTTTTATTGTTTTCCTTCTTAGACTTAATCTTCATCTTCGCGTTCTATTTTTTGCGGATAATTTTAGCTTATGAAAACAATGGGTAAGTAGGTATATTTAGCTAGCAACACCGCCGTCAATCATCGCTGCACTGCACGAACTGAACTGAAGTTGGCTTTTCTGAGAATTTCAATACTCCCAAAGTTTTCTTCTATTTTATGTAAGTACTGTACTGCAGGCGTTATAAAATTTTCAATGCAGAACGATTAGACCCGACCCTGTCCCGCGCTTACAAGTTTTATCGAGTACTCGATCCCAGATTATAGTAGCGTTTTCTAATAAATGTGGTGCGCGTATAGTGACGGTGCTCAGTCCAGTCAGTGTGTGTCATCGTGTTGAGACCATCGGTGCGCCATTTAGCTTGCGATATAAAAAAACAAGGAATGTGTCCTTCTCCGCGATCGGTTTAGTTGAAACCAGTGCATCCGGTCGTGATGGAGTGACAGATTAACACAGCAGTTATGGAAAATATATGTACAAATACCCGAAGAAAGTGCGAAGGGTTCCGAAGGGGGCCGCAGCTAGGACTATGGATGTGGTGTATATTAATCAAATGTTTGATCAGTTTACCGTGCATAATATCCAAGTGTCAAGGAGTAGACATTTCAGTCTCTGTGTACCCTGAAGGTATGATTAATATACTTTATGGGGATCCTTTGGAAATGTTTTGTGTGGCCGAGCATTACTCCGCTGATAACCTGGAGTTTTACCTTGGTCCTAATATTCAACCCTCGGAAAAAGTTAACACGACTACAAGGAGGCTGTATATTCCAAATTTGCCGAGACAGGTATACACATACTATTGCAAAAATACAGTAACGCAAAAGCAGTGCACTTTCAGAGTGCTGGTGGACATACCTCCACCCAACGTCACTGACTTTGGATGTATGTCCAAGAACCTTGATGAATTGACATGTTCCTGGACCTCCCCAAACCCCCATGAATACAGTTTGACAAGTTATAATTTATCATTTTTAATAAATGGAAACATGGTGGAGCCCCGTGTAGCAAACAGGACTAATAACAATGTAAGATGGGTTACCTATTCTGAAACAAGCAAACCCAGGTATAAACAGATGGAAAATCAATACTATTTTCTTTTAACAGCTTCAAATCATTTTGGTACAAATACACAGAATTTTACAATTGACCATTTCTCTATAGTGAAGCCTAATCCACCGGAACAGCTGAAGGTATTGAGTAATGACACACATAGTGTGCTGCTTCAATGGAAGATTCCACACAACATGGTTGACTTTCTGTCGTGTGCCATTGTGCATAGGATAGAGTACCAAATTGCTAAAATTGATAACACAGCTTACTTTCGTAGTGTTGATGCATCATCTTTGATGTCAAAGGAAAAACGAAATAACAAGACTTACACTTTCTTGCTCTCAAACCTACCATATGCGCATATGTCATATGAGGTCAGGATATACATAAAGACAGCATTAGCCACTGAAGATAAATTCTGGTCTGACTTCAGTTATGTACTGTTTACAACTGCAAGTGAGAGGCCCCGGCGGCCCCCAGACACAATAACCGGAGCATTTGACCAATCAATTTATGAAAATAAAAGAGTGATATATGTGTATTGGCAACAACTTGAAGAGTATGAGGAGGCTGGTGATAATTTCACCTATAAAGTAGTTGTTCAAGGATCTAGGCACCCGCAGACATTGTTTCCAGATAAAAACAAAAGCTTGAGTTATGTTATACTTGATGGAACAACTTTAGATGCTATTGATGTGACTATTTGGTCCACTAATGCAGTTGGTTCATCTGTTAACAGCAGTCACCTTTACATTCCATCAAAAGTAAATACTGAAGCACTTAATGTAAAATCTTTTACTAAATTAGCCTATCAAAATGGCACATACAAATTATCATGGGTGGGCGTCAAGCACATTGACAACTATACCTTGTTCTGGTGTCAACATAATACTAGTCAAATTTGTACAGGACGCATGAACTTCACTGTATTGGATCCTAATCAGAACACTCATGTTATTGATCTGCCAAGAGACAGCAGGTATCAGTTTGCTATATCTGCTAATAGTGGATTTAAAACAAGTGGCATGACATGGGCAACTTGTGACATTTATAAAGATGGTATTCCAATATTTGGGTTTCCTGTAAAAGTCAACCATGATATTCCAGGAAAATCATTTGTCAAAATCACTTGGTCATTGTCCTGTACCCTACCAGAAGGTACTATAAAAGGATATCAAATATCATACTGCCCTGTCTTAGCCACAAGCACTGAATGCGACACTTCTTTTGGAAATAAATCCACATATAATGTTACTAACCCAAAACAGATGGAAGTAAACATTACTGATCTGAAACCTTACACAACATATCAGTTTTTCCTGGCTCTGAACACTACAAGTGGTCTGAGAACAATTGAAAATGCTTCCACAGGAGTGACAACCATTGAAGATACACCAACACCTCCAAGAAATGTTGTTATTTCTGATGTGCAGAGTGACTCACTAATAATTTCATGGGATCCACCTCTACATAAAAATGGTGTAATAGGAAAATATGTAATTTCAATTAATGAAAACGGCAAAGAAACAAGACATGTTGAAAAAGTGGTTGAAAAGCAGCATGAAAAAGAGGAGAAGAGAAAAACTACCTCTAGAATGGACTTCCAAGTGACTGACCTTGAGGGGTTTTACAATTATTCATTCACCGTAAAGGCTTGTAATTCAGCTATTAGAAGTTGTTCAAAGCCCAGCCCCGATAATGGCATCTTTGTCAGGACGAGGATTGGCCCTCCTAGTAAGTTGGATGCTCCTACAGTAAAAAATAATCCAGATAAATTGATTTGGGAACGTCCTCTTAAGCCAGGGGGAACTGTGGATCTGTACCAAATAAGAAGAGTGAAAGACGAAAGCACTGCACCTAGAGAAGAAATATTTAATACAACTAATTTGTATTATTCTCTCATACATTGCGAAGATGTTGATGAAAGTGAAACTTATCAAGTCAGAGCAGTAAACTTTGATGAAGATCCTTACCATGGCATATTAGCTGATAGACTAGAAGTAAAAATGCCTTCAGAACAGAATACTAGATTTCATGAGTACCCTGGTCCATGGAGTCCCCCCAGCTCGGTATCTTGTAAAAGCAAGGATAGACTAGCTATGATTTTTATCCTTCTTGCGATCTGTGCATTAATAGGCATGATGTACGGTTCCATTAAGCTATACAAAAAGTATAGGAAAATGGAAGATATAAAACCAGTGTTACCAAACGGCTTAGGTATACCTGAGAAAGATATTTCTAAATACGCTTTTGGAGGATGGAATCCAACAAACAAGGACGATAAACCATCTTCAGACGAGATGTTGTTACTACCGAACAGTAGAACTACTGTGTCAACTCCGGAAACCAAACAGCACACTGAAAACAACTGCGGCTCCAGTGACCACACGGACAGCACCGCTCTGTCGGACACGTCGCGCGGAGCCGTTGAGAGACAAGCCTCCACTTCAGACGACGGCTCGGACTCGTCCTTGCACTTAGAAGAACCCGTGAGGGCTGAAGACAATAAAGCAACGCAAGATGAAGATTCTGCAAATTCCGAAACTGACAATTCTAGAGAAAATTCACCTTATTTTAGTGACAAATCATTCAAGAAAAATCCTAGTGGTTACGTACAACAACCTGTAGTGAATCCGGTCAGCGGATACGTACAATCTGCCCCTGCACCCCATACAAGTCCAATTGCAAAACCAGCAGCACAGCCTGCCAGCTCGAGTTACGTTATGGCAGCTCTGGCGCCGCCTATATTCACGACTGGAGTCGCACCGCTTGGCGTCCCAAGTCAACCGCCAGCTTCTTCGGGCTACGTGATGCCTGAAGACGCACAGGCAAAATCCATGATGAATTTCCCCAAGTTAGGACCGTCGCCCACAAAAATTTTCGGTTCTGAAAGCTTGCCAATTATGCCTACCTTGCCACAGCCAGTGAAAAACGGCGCCGACAGCAGCTACATTCAATTACAGTCTTTGGACGCCTTGCCTAGTCATAAGCAACCAGTACGCAACGCTGTACCGTTAAAGCCGCCAGCGTCAAGTGGCTACGTAAGTCCCGGAGACGCGGTCATAAACAAGCACCTCAACAACATGCTATCGGGCGGTCAGCTCGAGGAGTCTGCGATACTGGACCCGACCATGTCGCCCGACGCGTACTGCCGATTCTCGTGGAGCACTGACCCTGCGAACGATAATCTCCATTCGTTGCTCACCGACTCGCATACGTTGAACTTGTCGAAAAATTGAGCCCAATATAGCATATAATAAGTGACACAGTACTGATAAAATAGACTTTAAGTGACTGAGTTGTAAATAATGAACTTAAGGAGCTTTACGAAGTGCTATACAATTATTGGACATAATATAATTACACACAAGAATGTGGATGTGTTGTCTAGTGATAATTCTTGTGCCTTATTAATTTATTTTAGGTGATTTTTAAGAAGCTTAGTAGGTAAGATTTCATCAGCAGCTTTAATAAAATAGAACTATGAAATTCGTAGAAGAATTTGATCATTCGCATTATTTCAGCATTAAACCTCGACAAGCGTTACAACACGTGATGTTTGTTACAGAAATTAAAATAAGCGTGTAAAAGAGGTTGAAAATGGAGGGTATATATAGAATTAATTTAGTACCAAGTGATCTGAGCGTTGAGGAGACAATACTGCAAATTGCGGACACTTTGGATAACCTCAACGGCATCGTAGATGATGTGTTTGCACGGCTGACGACAAGAATCAAGCAGAACTTGGACAAGACGAACAAGCTCAATGACAGAATAGAGTTATCAAGATCTAAAGTGGAGAAGCTAACCGGTATGCAGAAGGCGATCAAAGTTTTCTCGAGCGCCAAGTATCCGGCCTCAATAACCCACGAACATTACCAATCAGCTTTTGACGCGGATGGATACCAACACAAGCCTAAAAAGGTTACTCTGAGTGGGAAGACTCAGGGGCAGTCAAATGAGAAGGAGTTACAAGTAAGTCAATAATTAAGTTGGGAGTGTTACACTGTGTCTCGTAAGCCAATTTTGTGTAAACAATGTGTGTACTCGTTATCAGTTACTTGATTTAAACATTGTAAATTGTTAGCTGTAGACGTTGGAGACAACTTGATACGCAGAGTGCAAAATTGTACAGTCGGTTATGAGTAAAATACGTAACTTCGACGCACAAAATATCGATAAATGCTAATACGATGCTACAAAATTGCGATGCACGCTACTGCGAAAGACCGTCTCTGCGAAGCCACTACACTTCGATGCACGTTACCGCGATAGATCTTTACTGTGATACTACTTATCTGCGATGCACGTTACCGCGAAAGATTTTCACTGCAATACTACTTGACTTCGATGCACTTTACCGCGAAAAATCTAATATTGCTGTAATCATGTTTAAAAATGGCCAGATAGGCACTTTATGGAAATGGATTATGTTGGTAACCTGAATTTTATGAAATTTCCTAGTCAAATTCATTTATTATTCGCTATCACAGACAGGATTAACAGCGGGTAGCTACATCATGTCAAAAATATAGCTAGCTAGCTAGACGCTTTACTGACGCTTGCAAAGTTGAGAGAATGCGGGTCCCAAACTGGGCAATACCAAAATGTGTCCTGTTTTATATCTTCTTGTCTCAACGACGTCAAAAATAACTAGATCATGTCAAAATTATTCTCTCAAATTTGCAAGCGTCAGTAAAGCGTCTAGCTAGCTATATTTTTGACATGATCTAGCTACCCGCTGTTAATCTTGTCTGTGATAGCGAATAATAAATGAATTTGACTAGGAAATTTCATAAAATTCAGGTTACCAACATAATCCATTTCCATAAAGTGCCTATCTGGCCATTTTTAAACATGATTACAGCAATATTAGATTTTTCGCGGTAAAGTGCATCGAAATGAAGTAGTATTGCAGTGAAAATCTTTCGCGGTAACGTGCATCGCAGATAAGTAGTATCGCAGTTAAGATCTATCGCGGTAACGTGCATCGAAGTGTAGTGGCTTCGCAGAGACGGTCTTTCGCAGTAGCGTGCATCGCAATTTTGAAGCATCGTATTAGCATTTATCGATATTTTGTGCGTCGAAGTTACGTATTCTACTCCAGAAAAACGGTGAACGTTGTATATAAAAACATAGCGGCCCGCTCTGGCTTCGCACGGGTATAAAATATACAGCCTATGTCACTCACTGAAAAAATTATTAAAATCGATCCAGTAGTTTTGATTTATTCATTACTGCCCGAGGCCCGCACGCGTTATATTTGGAGTAAAACAATTCCCCTTTCCCTATACCATGAAGATTTCCTGCTATCTTTGGAATATCTAAATTCATGCACTACATTTTTACTTATTTACTTTTTACATTTTTACCTATTTATTTTATTTTTACAACAATAAGGGATCGGACTGGGTAAAGAAAACGACATTCTATTTTGTCCGTCAGACAGGTAATACAAAAATATTAGACACGTATTTTTTGTTTTATCAAAATATCAAAAAATTACTTAGTTAAAACTCATTAAAGTTGGAGAGTGGGGGCTTACTACGTCACAAGTGGGTATAAAACTTACCTACATGTGACGTCATGCGCCATTTCAGCTCAATATATCTCCGTAATTTTACGACTACTTGAAAAAAGAAAAAAATACGTGTCCAATACTTTTCAATAAACTACCCGACGGACAAAGAAAAAAAAAATTGGATTATCCCCTATTAATATATTAAAGAATGTCTTTATATACAACGTTCACAGCTTTCTTGTCATTAGACAATACAAACATCCCGCCCCGGCCGGCCGGTACCGTCGCAAACGCTACGTCGGTCGCGCAATTTTTAAATCTGTAATATCTTCGAAAATATTCATTTAAATCATATGCTGTAAAGAGCCATATAGATCTATATTAAACCAACAATGTATTTAAGGTATTTAATTGGATAAGGATTAATGCTGTATTGGTTAAAATCGCTTCGAAAATTAGCCATTATTTGTCGTAAAAAGTAAATGACAATTTTTTTTTATTGTGGTATATCTATAAGAGATAGACATATACCATCGCGGAGTTTTCTGTAGACCTTTTCAATGTGTAAAATACTTAGTACATTATTTTGATAAATCTTGTAGGGTACAGCCTACGTTTGCAATGTAATTATTTACGAAATCACATTAGAAACCTCAAAAATAACAGTATTTCTCCAATATTCAATGGATGTTATTATACATAAAAACCTTCCTCTTTAAGCACTCTATCTATTAAAAAAAACCGCATCAAAAACCGTTGCGTAGTTTTAAAGATTTAAGCATACATAGGGACAGACAAAGCGACTTTGTTTTAAACTATGTAGTGATAACGGCCAAAGCAAGTAATTTCGTTGGAAGGGATGTAGCTTTTTTGTCTATAAAAACAAGTTTACGTTATGTATTAATTATTCCAGCCTTTCACGTACATGATGTATGTAGAATATTTTCGCTTATTACATTTATACTCAAACTCTGTCTCACAGTTTACTCTTCAGTTTTCACCATTTATGATAGTTAGTTGCAAGAATAGATTGAAAGAACTATTTCTCACAATTAAGCTCTTCAATGATATCTCAACTTTGCATAAACGGCAAATTGTAATATTTCTATTATATTTTAGGAGAAACTCCATTTCTACCACGTGAAAGTGGCAGAGCCTAAAAGTACGAAACCCAAACAGGACTTTAATTTAAACACTATGATTGATAATTTATCAAGTGTTGGTGACCTGTTGATCTTTAACACTGATGAGAGTCCTTATCTTGGGACCACGCGGCCCGCGATGGCGTACGTGCCGGCAGTGCCCTCTAAGGTCGAGAGCAAGAGCCTCTTGGAAGCGGCGCCTAGCTCGATACTGAATAGAGATGTTCTGAAGCGTGATGCGGATGAATATTTGTATGCACCTGGCATGGGCATGGTACGTATTGTTGAATTCATATGGTGATTCTTAAGCTCTTTTTTATTAGCAGTTAATAAAAAATATGCTGAAGAGATCCTCAGCATAAGAAAATAATTGTTAAAGTTGTCGATGCTTTAAAATGTAGAATCACTCAAAACTATCTGGATTCAAAAACTCATGATCATCAATCATTAACAGGTCCCGGAGCTAGAAATGCCACTAGACCTTCCACACCTGCCTGGCATAGCGGGTGACGTGCAGTTCTCCAACACGACTGACGGGTCCATTGCGCCTTCAGTCGTTACATCACCAGTGGCGCCAGTCATGGCTGTACCGGAATTAGAACTACCGGATCTGAAGGAACTCCCGGATGTAAACGTGCTTAAGGAACAAGAAGTGCCCGTGACAGTGATAGTGCCGGATATACCTGATGCCCCGCCACCGCCACCCGCGCAGATGCTGCCGCCACCACCCCCGCCTCCGCCGCCACCGCCACCGCCTATGGACATCACACCACCTGTCGATAACAAACGGTAAGTGTTTTGAGTGTTTTTACTTTCTATTTGCCGGTTTACTTTAGGAACAGGTTGTGGAAAATCAGAAGAAAATTTATCAGTTTTTGATGTTGTTCTAATGATCTCCAACTTTTATTTTGTGCGAGTGTAAGGGAGGAGTAAAGTTGAAAAAAAGTAATATTCCATCCCCTGCCGAATTTAAAGGTGCTTCTTGAGAATGCTGACTTGAGAATCCAATTGTAACAGAACATCGAGCATACGTCGTTTTTAAATTTGTCGAACTGAACAAGGAAAAGAGCCAAGCATAGAGCCAAACATCGCTTCGAACATTTTCATGATCTTTGCAGCCAACGCTCTAGTGGATGCTCGTCAAAAACATATTCTTCACGAAGATTGCAGGCTCGGCTAAAAGCCCGAAGCAAATTTACTGTCCTTTCGCTAGAAAGCTCGCCAGAACGATCGATAGAATGTTCGCCAACCCCAAAACGCTCTAGTTTATTTTTCTGTAATGTAACATTCGCAAGAATGCTCATTACAAGTGAATGCTCAAGTTTATCAGCATCTTAATAGGTTCGCCAATCAGTCTGATCGCAGAGTGACTCCAAATTTCAAACGTATGACTCACTAGTACGGATTAAACATTAAAGCGTATTGTTGATAAGGCTGTAAAGCATTAGCAAGTCATATGCCGAATTTTATACGCGTTTGATTCGCGGAGATTTGGCACACGGACGGATGTGCAAGAAATATAATCACGCCCATTATTTTGGCAAATCTTTGTTTGAACAAATCTCTGTCTCACTCTAATCTATGCAGTGTTGCCCTTGAAAAAGGATTTTGACAACTAACCAGGGGTCGACCAAATTCAGAAGATGTTTTAAACAAACGATCACACGGTTGGCATATGTCATCATTGTATCTGTCAGAGCATTTACTTAACCATAATTGAAAATTGGATGAACGTACCAAGTGAAATCCAATTGTAATTTTATTTCATGTTGATCTGAAATATAAATTGATTTACAGTGTAGTTTTCCTTAAGCTACTCTATGGGATCGCGTTTTTATTTAGAGTATAGATAATAAAAAAATATACTTAGTCAAATGTTGTTCTGTGGCTACACTAAACGTCACTTTTCTTAACCATAATTATACATTTTTCTTCGCCATCATTCATTTTCTTCCTATTGTTATGTTACGTAATTATCATCGGAAACTTGTTTGTATTTTACTCCCTCATTATCGTTACATTCTTAAAACATTCGCGAAATAGATTACAACAAAAAACTAGTACCGAATTCCTTAGTTCCAAACCAACACGTGTTTATTTTTTACCCATCAAGGCCCATATTAGCCTTATCATATATCTTTACCTGATTTTTTGTCTCTCCCCGGGCGCCATATGCGCTGAGAACAGAGATTTTTTCAACCCTAGATAAATAGTTCTAAAGTTAATATAAATATGAAGACTCATTCCACTGTAGCAAGGTGCACGTGAAACCCGCTGTATGCATTAAACATTAATGCTAAAACACTGGATATATCCTCTGATTGACTATGGGATTTTGTGTAATTAAAGGTTCATAATAGATGCCATTTAAAAAAGTCGTTCTGAGTATGCATCATCTCTGCAACTAATTATCTTAGCTATTTACGACATCAGGTCTATAAGATAGGGATCAATTATTCAATTAATTCATTGATTACCTGATAATGTTCGTGTACGCCACCCTTGAGAAGACAGCTTTAGGAAACGGACAAACAAGTTTTTCGCTGTAATAACTAGAAATCTTTCAATTCGTAAATTATCTGGTAATTTTTCCGCGCGAGCCAAATAGGGAGAGGGAGTAATTTAATTAGTACTGCTAGAGCCTAGCAGCTAGGCAATACAGATAAGAAGCGGTTCAAATATGTGTTAAAAGGTGTGATGCACCTTGGCCATCATCGGCACCACCTTACTGCAAAGTGCATTGCATATCATAAATCTCTAATGGCGGTTAACAGAATTAAATTTAGCCACTTGATTTCACACGATAATAATGTGGGAATATTCAAATTCAAACGTATTTTAGTATAAATCCGGAGTGATTCCCATAGTTCCCGGTAACAGCGCCAAGTGGGCCGACACTTCAGGCCTTGCCGCCAGCACACGGTTCCCAGTAGATGCATTGAATTACATGAATCGTAAGCACCTTCGCTACAAAAGAAAGTCGTTATAATAGATACAGTTTCGTAGAAAAATGTAAATCGCTGTGTTTTCCACCTCTGGATTAGAGTTATGGGTCACTTGACCCCTGTTTACTCCATCAATGGAATATTAAATAGCTCTAAAGTTGTATAAATAAGCTCTACTGCGTTTTAACAACTTCATAAAATAAATGTTTGTTTTATACGCGACGCGAAGTGAGCTTACATGACAAAACTAAGTAAATGATAGGTCCGCTTGCTTTGTTTTTATCACGTCAATATTTGCGCGAAACTGAACCAGATAATGGATCAAAAAAAACCTCATCAGCTCCGGTCGGGTTCTCATTTAAAGACTAGACGTGGCCTGTATCATGTATGTCGTTAGGGAGACCCTGTTAATAATAGTACTTACACTACTAATAGTTGTGCAAACTAATTTATACAAGCTCAGAGGCGTATTCCGTTGCCATCTCCAATGAGATGAAGTGGAATTAGAAGAAGAAGCTTGATTAACACGTACACAAAAACAATCTTACTAGGATTAGGTCCCGAGTATTCCCAACCGTCGACAACTTTTTCAAGAGAGTGCGTGTGGTAAGAAATACAGAATGATCTGCATTGATCAATAATAGTCCAAAGATTTTAATTAAGATAGTTCTTCATGAATCTAATTAATTAGTCGTCTTAAGTTAAAAATAATAATTTCCATGCATAATATATTGAAGTGAAAGAAAAAGTCGGCAGCTACTAATCAGGATAGCTAGGTGTTACGTATATGGAGATGTGGTGATTAGTGGTCGTATCGATTTCTATTAGGGTCTCTTTAGGTGGCCACGTGTGGTGCTAATCAATATTGATGCCTGTTAATCACGTCGGGCTCTTGTTTAATTGAGACAAGATGTTTTTAACTAGTCCTGGTCTTGGGAGCTAAATAACGGTTAATTGGTAAAGGAAATGTACGTAAAAAAGACTATCTTGGAGTTAGTACGATATTCACTTTAGTTTTGTATCATTTTTTTTTTACTGCGGGTAGGACCCGAGACACGCACCTCTGATTTCTCGGATTTATTATCATTTGCTTCGGTGAAGGAAAACATCGTGAGGAAACCAGCTTAACTGAGAGATATTTCTTGACGGCATGTAAAGCCAAGTCAGAGGCCCATGGGCGGCATAAAACTCTGACACCAGTTTAGGCAATTACCACGCGATAAAAAAAGAAAAAAGACGGCAAGACGACTACAGGGCATGAAATATCAGGGCTGCGGGTTGTTCGAAAGAGATACCGCGGCCCTGGAACACAAAGGGCTAAGAAGGAACATGGGTGGGTTTTAGTCAGTCAAGTCTGACACTCCCTCACGCTCCTCCCAGAGCGGGAGAAGTCATTTGATGATATCCCATTCGCAAAAAAAAAAAAAAGGGCATGAAATGTCTGCATATGCTTCATTAGCATGATTTATACGCAGTGAAGCTTGAGAGTTCACTCTCGGAGCCAACACAACCTCAACTCATGAAAGAAAAAGCTGGCATTAACTAACTAGCTTGTTCTGTCCCACTGCTGGGCAAAGGCCCCACTGTACCTTCTCCACACAATATTGTCTTGCTAGCCTTTTAGTCAAATTATAATTAACTAGATTTTGCACCCGTTATGTACGGAAGTTAGCCCGCGGGAACGTTTAAACTTCCCGTTAGTGAAAGAATTGTCGGAATCAGACCAGTAGTTCCGAAGATTACTCTTAACAAACAAACTTACAAACAAATTTTACCCTATTTAAAATATTACAGGAAAGATTTATCTTGGGTTTTCAACGCTGTCATGATTCCGACGACGACTATACGTTTATTTAGTTAAAGGACTTCCTATTAGGAGAATTTCCTATTAAATAGATTAATAGATTGATTTATAGATACCAAACTAGATCTATAGAACTAGCCAAGTAATATAGTAAATAGTCACGTTCTTATGTACTTATGTGACATGTATAGCTTGTATCATATTTTAGTGGTATGTAGTCATATACGTCATTGAATACCTCATTTGTGGATTTAAGAAAGTCTTATCGTGTTTTTCCAATATAGCTAATGGGATTAACGTGAAAACCGATATACATAGTGGGCTTACGCACGGCGCACGGCGAGCAATCACGCTATACAAAACCATTTTATGCGGATCTCTCATTTTATTGAAAATCTATACAAAGTGGGGCCATGTTATACTGGAAATGGATAGCTTGATTTGTCGCTGTTAATTTATATTATAATACTAGCTGTACCCAGCATGCGTTGCAATGCACTTTTTACTACCCACCTACCCTATCCGACCTACCTACCCTATCCTACCTACCCTACCCGACGCTACCTACCTACCTACTCTACCCTACCCTACCCTACCTACCTACTCTACCCTACCCTACCCTACCCTTACTACCTACCTACCCTACCTACCTACCCTACCCTACCTACCCTACCCTACCCTACCTACCTACCCTACCCTACCTACCTACCCTACCCTACCTACCTACCCTACCCACCTACCTACCCTACCCTACCTACCTACCCTACCTACCTACCTACCCTACCCTACCTACCTACCCTACCCTACCTACCTACCCTACCTAACCTACCTAACCTACCCTACCTACCTACCCTACCCTACCTACCTACCCTATCCTACCTACCTACCCTACCCTACCCTACCCTACCGTATCCTATGTCCTTCTCCTGGCTCTAAACTACCTCCCTGCCAATTTTCAGCTAAATCGGTTCAGCCGTTCTTGAGTTATAAGTGAAGTAACTAACACGACTTTCTTTTATATATATAGATTTCTTATCTCTGAAAGTGTGAACCTACATAGTTTCTGGTCTTTCTAGTAAATTTCTAGTAAACAATCAGAATCAAATCATATTGAAGATAATATTTTCGTTTCTGAACATTTTGTAATATTGATCGGGTTTATTAATTATGTAAGTGGTTTCGTAGCAATCTGACGGCACGGTTGGCCAGTGGATATGCGATTGGATGCTGCGCTGCGGATCGCAGATTCGATCCCCGCACGGAACAAATATTTGTGTGACCTACACGTAGTTGTTCCGGGTCTGGCTGTTTGTGTATGTACGCACCCACGATACAGGAGAGAATCCTAGTGCGGGGTAACGTATTTTTTTAAAGAAATGAAAAATAAGAAACTTATGAGCGATTCTGTATCAAAATAAACAAACATTTTTGCTTCGGTTATATTTAAACCCACTGAGCTTCGCGTAAGCGAAAACAAAAAGAATATTTACTCTCAATTAAAATACACAAACGCAAATGGCCGTCTGTTGAAAGCCAATTAGGACCATAGTAGTATCTAGAATTTCGAATATTCTAGAATACGGGGACTATTTACAAACCACACGGCTTTCCCAGTACCGTGTTCTTAAGTAGAAACAGTCGTTTTGAAAACAAGTGCCGAGTGTTCCGCAGAACGGTGTATTGTACAAATAGTATTACATGTTTACTCTCTTATGTTTCTGCGGTTATCGAAGAAAATAGCAGATCAGCTGCTTTTAAAATACTTGATCCTACTTTTGAGAAAACCGTTGATCATTACTGTCGCAAAAAGCATTAAAATATCTGTGAAGCTATTTCAAGTTTCCAAATCAAACTGCATCGTGGGAAGAATAGGGGATAATCCAATTATTTTTTTCTTTGTCCGTCGGGTGTTTATTGAAAAGTATTGGACACGTATTTTTTCTTTTTTCACGTGGTCATAAAATTACGGAGATATATTGAGTTGAAATGGCGCATGACGTCACATGTAGGTAAGTTTTATACCTACTTGTGACGTAGTAAGCCCCCACTCTCCAACTTTAATGAGTTTTAACTAAGTATTTTTTTGATATTTTGATAAAACAAAAAATACGTGTCTAATATTTTTGTATTACCTGTCTGACGGACAAAATAGAATGTCGTTTTCTTTACCCAGTCCGCACCCTTATTGGACCATAAACCATTCTCGACGTGTCAGATTAAATTGCCTATATCCCTTTCAATTGGACATTGATCCTGAAAACAAGCACTATCCAGCCATCGTTGTATATCGGGACAGTGTTGACAAACTAGGGCTGACAGCTCTAAACATGTCAGGACGTCAGTACTGATAGGATCCCAATTAACTGTCGGCATTTTGTATGTGAAATGCGCACAGCTTTGAAAATGTGACTGAGCTGTGTCAACCCAATTACCGTTGTTACCGACTTCTGATAAATCCTCTTATAAGGGAAAATAAATAGATTGTTTAGTTTTTGTTGTGACCGTAGTCTATTCAGCCATCAATCTTGAACTAGTTCCGAAGAATAGGGTTGTGGAGTTAAGCCAAATGAGCGCATTCATAGAAGTTTGCAATATGATTCTTTAACGGTAACGAGTCCTATTCCATTCCGTGTAGATATGCTGTTAGTGTTTATATTGTTCTGTTCAGGTTAATAGGTGTTGTGTAGGCAGTCTAGGAAATTTATGTGATTCCTGTTATTCGTTGTGCCTGTATAGACCATTTCGCACCTCAATTTGTCCGATTTCGTCTGTGTGGAATTGTTTTACTGTATGAAAGGACAATCTCTGTAATGTCTTTTAATAAGATTTTTTAAAATTATTTTTGCTGGCGACGTTTTTTTTTAATTTATTTGTTATTTGCGATTGGTTTGCCCTTGACTCTCTTTTTAAACCGCTTCTGTTTATTTTGCACAAATTGATCTCTTGTAGGAAGGTCGAAGTATTCTATTGAACTCATTTCCACTTCGTGCCATTTAATTAGCTATTACCAGAACTCTAGCGAGGCAAGGAGCGTATCAAAGTTATTTTCAGTCCCGATAAAATGCATGAAAAACATGCCTAGCGGTCTGATAAACATCGCTAATGCGACGCTTGTATGTAATATGGTCGACATGGTGTAGCGTATATTTTAGCGATAATAAATCTTGCGTTCAATCGCACCGCGTTGTCCGACCCTATACGGCTTAGTTGGAAGCTTTTTCACTAATGAGCAGCGCAGTAATGCAGCTATATAGACAGCTTATTGACAGCTGCGAAGTCATTAGACGACTTGAGCTAAATTATCTCCAACTTTCAGATGGCTACCTTTTCAGAAAGATTTATTAATTTCTGTTTTCTATAATGTCGATACTATATTATGAGTCGGAAGAGTAAACGTACTCATTAGAAAAACGGAATACTGAACTCAGCAAGCGAGCTTGTTAGTCATGTTTCATCAACATACAGAAAAATAAGCATGCAATTTAGCGAGGGAAAACATGACGGTATTGTTTTCAGAAATACCTCGCAACTTGGATGCAGCAAATTGCGGCAATTGTTTTCTTGGACTCTGTTTTCAAACGGAAAAGCTGCGCCAAAATATTTGCCGAACAAAACACCTGCAGTACTAAAACCCAGCAATCGCACGCGCTAATTATAAATTCTCTTAACATCGGTCTATATAACACATTTCTCAGTAAACCTGAAGGTGCAAGGGAACAATCAGAACAATAGTAATTAGCTTCGATTTCGCGTTTGTTCTTTTGCACAGTAATGGGATTAAAGAGCACAAAAACTTGACTAAAGTAAAGATTTCGAAATTAGTTTTTAATTGCGTCGTGCACGATGATTTAGATCTGTTTCTTAAACGGAAAGTTATTGCGAACCGATTTATGTGAAAAAATTGGAAATTTAAAGTACGAGCAGAAGTTTTTCTACCATGTAGTATCAGGAACGATATAGGCTTAGATTCACGCTTTTGTGTGCCTGCTCTAGCGAGGGTACTATGATATTTAGTAGCAGTAATGCATGCACACGTGAATCTAGATATAAAAGGAACAATCCCAAAGCCTGTCAATCCAAGCACACTTTATGTACATTAAACAGTAAAGCAGCTCATAATAGTGTGCAGCGAAACGAGAGAAGAGAGATAATTTTTTGGTGTATAATCATTTAATCAATCACGGTTTACGTTAGCGCTCAATTCAATGTAACGCACTCAAAACACTGTGCTGATGAATGCATACAATAGTACTGGGGTCAGGCCGGTATTTAAAGTTATAATTACATTCAAAGCTTGTAATTAAAAAAGTAAACGTGTGAAGTTGTAGCTTTGACCTTAAATTTGATCTACTTAATTTTTTTATCGCAATGACGCGTGACGGGGAGAACAAATGCCTCTCAGCTTCGTTAGAGTCCCGTTGTACTCATTCCATACAATATTTGAGGTTTATACCAGTTTCACTTGCCTTTCAGTAACACTACCTAAGCGATACTGAAATGAATTCCTATTATGCCTAATCAAAAGTGCTCTTTACTGGATTTTCAACGGTAGGCTCAGCGCCGAGACTTGACATTCAAATAGTATTTTTAGGCCATCATTTAGGTAAGAGAGGGAGAGGAAGACCAAAGAAAAGATGGATGGATTGTGTGAGAAAAGATATGAAGGAAAAACGAGTACCTTTTTTTTATTTTTTTTGCGGATGGGAAATCATCAAATGACTTCTCCCGCTCTGGGCGGAGCGGGAGGGAGTGTCAGACTTGACTGACTAAAACCCACCCATGTTCCTTCTAAGCCCTTTATGTTCCAGGGCCGCGGTATCTCTTTCGAACAACCCGCAGCCCTGGCAGGCATCGGCCCTCTCGGGCCCCTTCCTGTTTGCTGACATCTCCTTGAGGCGCGCGTGGAACACGTACGCGCCGTCGACACGGCCTGTCGTCATGAGACGGACGGACGGTGAGCTAGCCCATTACTCACCGTCCACAGGCTCGCGCCTACGGTGGCCGGGGGCCACTGGTTGCCCCCCGACGCCCGGGGCGTCTCCCGCGGCGGCTGGGACGTGAGGTTCTCTCCCTCTCACGTTCCGCCACCTCCTTCGCTAGCATGACTGCTTCGCAGAAGGAGGCGACGGCTTCCCATTCCCTCTCGCTCCGGACCATGGATTGAACCAGGGCCGGACGCGAGAGGTCACCGCCGCCAATCGCCGCTACGAGGACACGGCGGTGCTCAGCCCAAGCGGGGCAGAGCTCCACGGTGTGCTCCACCGTGTCCTCCGGCCGATCCTCGCAATAGTAACACCCGGGCGTTTCCTCCCGCCCGATTCGGTGCAGGAACCTCCCGAAACAACCGTGTCCGGTGAGGACCTGCGTCAGGCGGAAGGTGAGGGCGCCGTGCCGCCTCTCTAGCCACTCCTCAAAGAGGGGACTTATCGCCACTATTGTGGCGTGCCCTGCACGTGGTTGCGACAGTCGCTGTCTCCATGTCGCCATGAGATCGTGCCGGAGGTCTGTCCGCTGAGCGACAATTTGCCGCGGCAGCGGAGTTTCCCCCCGGCGTAGTGCCTCCGCGCGCCATTCGTGCAGGCGCGCGAGGACTATCGCCTCCAGATCCCATGGCGGCAATCCGGCCAAGAGGCTCGCCGCCTCGCCGGAGATCGTGCGGTACCCCCGGATCAGCCTTACGGCTACCACCTTCTGGGGCGCGTTCAGGTAATGGGCGGCTCGCCGCCTCAAAGAACGCGCCCACACCGGGGCCCCATAAAGGGCCATGGACCGCACGACCCCCGCGTAGAGCCTCCGGCAGGAGGCGTTTGGACCCCCCAGGTTGGGCAAGAGCCGCTTGAATGCAGCTCCTGCCCGTTCCAGTTTTGGGGCCAAACGTCGGAAGTGCTCCACGAAGTTCCACCGGCTGTCGAGGACAAGCCCTAGGTACTTCAGCGTCGACTCGACGCCGATGGGAACCCCTCCTACCGTCAGTATGGATCCCGACGGTGGCGCATTCCGAGGCCCATGAAAGCACATGGCCTCGGACTTGTGCAATGCCACCTCGAGACCCAGTTGCCGGATTCTCTCCACGACTATCGCAACCCCGCATGTCATTAATTCGGCCGCCGCTTCGTGCGACCTCCCCTGTGCCAGCACCAGCGTGTCGTCAGCGTAGCAAACTACGCTGACACCACTAGGGAGGTCAGCGCGCAGCACCCAGTCGTAGCCGATGTTCCACAAGGGCGGCCCCAGAAAACGAGTACCTAAGTATATGATAGCGTGACGAATGACTGGGGAGAATGGAACAAAGAAGACAGAAAAAAACGTGTTGCGCCAACCTTAAATAACATGGTACAAGTGCAGAAAGATGATGATAATTTAGGTGAAGCCTTGTATTAGTGAAGATGAGTCTTACCAACTCATTCTGGCTCTCCAGTTCCCCCTAAAGTTACGAATCTCCTAATCAAAAGTCGCTTTATAAATCTAACAGAAAAACGACGTATCATTCGCTGAATCATTATGTCATAGATTGCCTACTACGGCCTAACTGAACAGATTTATCAATTGTCGCACCAACAAAAGAGTCCGGCGCGGCGGCGACTCGATTGTCATCTTTTGCCCGCGGATTCGTTAGCGTGGAGGTCGGAAATTATCCGACAGGAACTTCGTCTTATTGATGATTCCCACCATCATCCTTTCAGCCCGTAATCATCCTTTCAGCCCGTAATCAGCTACTGCTTGGTATAGATGTCCCCTTTCTTCTGTCGGCTTCTCGATACTGTTCGTCTATCTGTTCCTCGCGATTGATGATATCTTCAACCCAACCCGCTTTTGTACGGCCCTGCGTTCTTTAGCCTATTGGTCACTATTCGGTCAAATCTTTACTTCACCGTCCATCTCCGCGCCTTACTAGATGCCTGTTATTCAAGTAAAATATGCTTCGATCAGAAATTTGCTAACTCGACAGCTTTAGTAGTGGCTTCTGACAGTTTTTTTCTACCTCATGGCACAAAGAGCATGACAAGGGAAGTACTGCCAAGATAAAATGTCACCTATCTACGAGTATATGTCCTGACACAAGTCATATTGTCCGCTTGCCAAAATATGTCCTCCAAAGACGTGATCGGTGAAGGCATGAAAACGACATTTGTAACATGAGTATGCGTGATTGTTAGTTATATTCACTGCCAGTATCAGGCGGCTTCCTTGGCTAAATGAACACTCACAGAGGTTACATGCAGCTCACAGATTGTTAAATGAACAAGTAAGATTGAGTGTTTTGAAATACGACGAGTGTCTCGTTGGTGTTGTGTTCACAATCGCGACTGCAGATCATGAGGTCGTGGGTTCGATACTCTGGTCGAGCTTATTGTTTTTGGGTTTTGTCATGATTATCATGTCAGAATTTGAAACGATTGCATGATACACATATAGGCTCAATAAGTACGAGTATATATTGTATAATATGTATAGTCAATATTAGAGTCAGCTCACTCAGCTCACACCGAGACGCGATGCTGCGCGCACTTGTGAGAATTCAGAATACGTTGCGCATACGTATTCTGAATTCTCACAACGAAATGTGCATCTTTTCGTGTAGAAAATAAAGTTATATTTTGAATCGCTCTTGAAAAGTGTGCGCGCAGCGTCGCGTCGCGTCGCGTCTCGGTGTGAGCTGACCCTTATAGTCTTCGATGTATGAATACTAGATTCATACATCGATCCGTCGATCTGTTTTGGCTAATCTCAGAAACGGTTGGGCTGATTTTGACGGGACTTTGACTGGCAGAGAGCAGATGTTATATAAGGAGAAGCTGAGCCTACTTTTAATTATAAAAGAATTAGGGTTCCATGCAAAAATAATAAAACCCTTCGTTAACAAAACCCGATTCAAATAGGGAAGTAATATTTTTATAATAATTTCACGCGGACGAAGGTCGCTAGTACTGTCATCATAATGTGCAATCCAATAAATATCTTACTAGGAGAGCTAAGGTTATCTCACTGTAGTAGTTATCAACGGACAGATGAGGAAAATGAGCCAAAAAAAAACATCTGACGCATTTTATTTCTGCTGTGTTGAATAACCCACGATTTCACAAGCTACCAAAACCTAACTTTCAATTTTTTTATTTTTGTTTTATAAAACGATGTTTACTCTATAATTGGGATGGTGACTCATTTTTTTTTATTTGTCCATCGGGTAGATTATTAAAAAGTATTTGACACGTATTTTTTCTTTTTTCACGTATTCGTAAAATTACGGAGATATTTTGAGTTGAAATGTCGCATGACGTCACGGCTCAGTACATTTTATACCTAGTTGTGACGTAGTGAGCCCCCACTCTCCAACTTTAATGCGTTTTAACTAAGTATTTTTTTGTTAACTTGATAAAAAAAAAATACGTATCTGATCTAATATTTTTGTTTTAACTGATTGACGGACAAAATAGAATTTCGTTTTGTTTACCCAGTCATCATCCCTATTGTTGATTCCGAAAACCTATTAGATAATTGCTAGGGAATTAACTGGAATCCTTTTGATTTCATAAAAGGCGTTAAAAAAACTGATAAATATCATTTCTAATGTGTTTTTGATTCGTTATCTATGTTTAGGATGTTATCTATGTATCGCGTAGTTACTCGTTGATTTCTCTTCTAATCCTATAATCGATTACCTATTTGAACAACACTAAACTACGATTTTATCGATTGACTTCAGAGAAATTACATAAGACCTTTAAAATCTTATCTAAAATTCTAATAAAAAAGGTATCACTACGATGTAAGTACCTGCTTAGGGTACAGTCCTATATCTATGGTACAGTCACACCCTTAGCATATTAAAAGTGATTTTCTACTGTACTGTATTGATCACAATTTCATGTCATTACGAACACAGTATTTTGGAACAAATGTTATTATGAAATAGGTCGTATCTCAAAGTTGTAATCGCAACTCCACAAGAATACGAGTATCAGCCCTTGTATTCACAAACGCTCGGATTCGATTTCGATTCGGAAAGTCGTATGTCTCTCTCGCTCGCTTTCGTAATGCCAAAACAAGATAGACATACGACTTATCGAATCGAAATCGAATCCGAGCGTTTGTGAATAGGGGGCCAGGTTTGAATTGGTAAGTGTGATAGAAGATATTGGTGCTCTTGACTGTACTCAATACCTGTCTTCGTAATATCTGATATCTTATTTTTCATGTCTTTTCGTTAATGGCAAAGACAAGATCTAATTAGTCGTAGTTTTTTTTTATTTACTTTTTGTATCTAGCGGTTATTATGTAAGTAACAACCAGCCCATGCTTGGCACGCCACCGTGTCCAAAACTATCCTATATTTCAAGTTGGAACCAACCACTCATGTTCTCAAAATCTCATTGATATCGGTTGGGTTATTTCTGAGATTAGCGTGTACGAAAATAGTAACACGTGATTTTTAATTATTAGGAAAGCTGAATATCCCTCTGATAATCCTACTTACCTACTATGAAATAATATAATTATGATATAGAAACAGTACCTGGTTGGTTACTAAATAGTTTAAATGCAGATTGTATCACGATATTGTTATTTTTTTCGCTCCATTCAAATATTATGCAGTTATCTGAATCCGTTTTGGTTACATCTACGATGGTACACTTTCGGGTTCAAATTTACATTGAACTATATTATTGAATAATATTATTAACATGGCGGAAGTTTGATTTTTGTGGCGTAATTAATATTCAAAGATGATCAATATACATGAAAATAAATCTTCGTATTCTATTAAACTCATGAAAGGCCTTGAGAAACCTTCCAAATCCTTTTGATCACGACGATCTAATTAAGATTTTAATATTAATTTTAATTACAGAAATTATGTTACTGGGCTTGTTTCAACAAAAGGAGATTATAACACAATTATTGTTGACGCTACCCAAAGCATTAAAATCAATAATATTTATGAAGTGACAATTCAACTGGTATATTTTAACGAAAAGTTAAACCAAAACCCCTATAACCTTTATCTCAAATGCGATCCCTGTTAACAAAAGCTCTGTATGAAAACACCGCCCAATTAAAAAAAGCATAGGCGATCATGTTACGTTTCTGTTTATTTTACATTCATCGACTATTTGTGGCTGCAGTTGAAGTTTTCATCCTTTAAAGTTATAAAATTGAACGGTGGATGGACGGATTGTGTGAAGAATTATTTAAAAGAAAAATTAAATTAAAAATTAAAAAAAACCCCGACACAAATTACCTCTAAAAAACCATAAATAAAATAATCCAAGCGTCTTAGCGTCGGGGGTCCGCTTTGTTTTGTGCTTGTACTAAGCGGTCTACTTAGCGGTCCCCCGACGCTAAGACGCTTGGATTATTTTATTTATTGTATCTTAGCCTTGACTGTCCCAATCCTGGGTATAGGCCTCCCCATTTCTTGCACTTTTTTCGGTGTTGCGCCTCTTCTCACTAATTAACGAAAACAAGGAGTTATAAAATTTAAATCTTTTAGGGGGGAGCGGCGGGGGGTGGTTGCAGTGCCCCCCGGCGATGCCTATGATGACAAGTAATCAGATTTCAAATTTCGAGTCGACCAGACCTGTGGAAGTTGTTTATTTCCCTTCAACGAGAAAGAAGGCTTTTAACGGCTGAGCAGATTATCTTAAAACATAGTTAAGAACACTCTCGATTAAAATACCTTTCAAAGGAAACCAATTTCATCAAAATCGTTCGTTTCGTTCATCCGTTTAGGAGCTACGATACCACAGACAGACATACAGATACACACGTCAAAATTATAACACCCCTCTTTTTTGGTCAGGGGTTAAGCAGTTAATGATAGCGTGACGGTTAACAGAGGAGAATGGAAGAAAAAAACGTGTTGCGTCGACCCCATGGGACAAGGGCAGGAAGATGATGATGCTTTCCATAGGTCAAACGGCGGGTAATGTGATATTATTCGTGAGAAAGAAAGCTTTTAACCTTGAGCAGTGTGTCAATGTGTCATTTGCCAAGGTCAAGATCTCCAATTAAGGTACCCTTTTTTACACGGATTTCGTCCCACAAATATACGCAATTACCACTCCATAAGTTATAATTTTGCATGTTTACTACTACGAATTCGTCTTTAGTACTTAACAGAATATCGTTAATGTGTCTTCCAAGTAGTCTGACATTCGAAAAATCGCTGCCATATTGGTTAGTACGGTCCGCAAAAGATAAATCATCGTCCGAACTGAAATTGTTTATGCAAACGTCCTTGCCGGGCCGCATTGTTTCTCCGTATGCTAATGACTTCCCCTATAAGGGCGTGTCCATACAGAGCTTTATGTTACATTATGTTTATGTATTACTTAGGTATGTGTGATGCGTTTTAAGTTGTGTACTTAAGAACAGTAGCGCCGTATTAAGGCAAAATCAAAATATTTTATTTTACATTGGCCTACATGGGCACTAATAAAAAGGTGCACGGTTGGGGTTGGTCGTTTCCTATGGAGAAGAAACTCCATGGTAACTCTTTTAAAATCATTTGGTTTTACTATATTTGAATGTTGCGTTAGTACTTAAGTATGGGAGGACAGCGTAAGGCTTAGGGTAAGCTTAAGTTTTATTTTACAACCGAGACGAAGTTGATATTCTTACACTTATTATGACTTAAAAAGATATTTTGAAATAAACCCTTTTTTTTTTAAGTTTTTTTTTTTTTAGGCCAATGACTGCATGTTGTATAGTTATAATCATCATCATCATCCACAGCCCGAATTGTCCCACTGCTGGGTATAGGCCTCCCTTCTTGTGCCATCCACGGTCCAGTGCCAGCGTCATCCAGGTTTTTCCCCCGATGGCAACTATGTAGTCTGCCCATCTCGCCGCCCGGACGACCCACATTTCTTGAATAGTATAATAGTTACATACGTATGGTTTATTTAATTTGGCGCAGTATTTAATTATCTCTTTTTGGCTTTAATGAGTTAAACTCCTTTTTATTACATATTGATACTTCGTTTACTTGAAATTTCAAACGTTTCTTCGTTTGCAGAATGCGAGGCATATAACTCGAAAGTCCCTATGTACATTTTAGTCAGAAAAGTTAATTAAGTAAGTACTTACTTAACGGGCACTTAATACATTTTATTTGAAACGTGCAGCTGATGATTCTCGCTTTTTTTTAATTTAATTCCTTTATCAGCTTGTTAAACTTGGAAATGCACTACATTTTTATACTAAACTAGCTATCCCGCGCAACTTCGTATGCGTCACATTTTCCCCGTTTTCGCAACATTTTTTATTGCTGCTCCGCTCCTTTTGGTCGTAGCGTGATGATATATAGCCTATGTCCTTCCCCAGGTTGAAATCTATCTTCTTGCCAAATTTCATTAAGATCCGATCAGCCGTTTAGTCGTGAAAAGGTAACAAACAAACAAACATACATACAAACAAACAGAGTGACTTTCGTATTTATAATATTAGTATGGATTACGTTCTTCTTAATTGTACTACGTAAATAACTGTTTAAGGATTTTTAATTTTATCTTCTGAAATAAATACAGATAGTACTTATTTCAGAAGACAAATTCGATTTTTTCTGTCTCAGACCATATTCACATTATACAGTATGTTACTTTTTTGAAATACCATTTTCACCTCCCGTTTCTTTGTATTCATGGAAAATGAAGAACTAATATGCGTGGTAAAACACTTAAATGCACTTCTATCTCAGTACAAAGTACTGCAGTCTATTTATAGATTTCTTATGAACTTGAGAACTTCAATTGCTCGCTTTCTAACGTCGCAGGTGGAAAGTGTACTACGAATGGGTAGTCTCGTATGTGCGCGTAATATTTAATTAAAATTGACCCTCTGTTCTGAGAATAGTCTATGAAATGTTTTTAATATTTTAAAAGCTTTAATACGATGAGTTTTTATTTTGTTTTGATCCGAGATTTAATTACAAGCAGACAGGAGAGAGCCTTTAGCGCTGAATAAAATAAGAAAACAGTTTTTATAAATAAGAGAATTCTGTTTCCAGTTAAACGAGAACGCGTAGGTATTAATGGATCGTGTATTGATAAAATTTCCTGCTTTAGTAGTACATAATATAAAAGTAATAAAAAATCTTTTCAATAAAAGTAAATACATTCTGTAGGTCTCGTATTCAGATATTGCTGCAGGTATCGTTTGAAAAGAATACAGCCTTTTTACGAGTACACTTTTATTGTCGTTCTGTAATACGGACCTAAGGATGCATGTTGGGTTCCTGATAGTGACAAAACTTCAGTGAATCGCTACTATGAATAAAAAAAACGTTAATGATGTCGAGAGACACTTGATCTTCCCGTCATTGTGACATATTTTGGTTCGCCACCATACCTGGAAAGTTTCTAGTTATGCAGACATTGAAGTCAAACAAAGCTCCAACTTTAAAAACTTTTTTTTTTATCTAATAACTTTACTTTAAATACCACCATGACCCCTGTACTAATCAATGCATCCATCAGCACAATGCGTGCGCTACATTAAGTCCTACCGTGATTTGAACCCAAAAAATGTCTTTACATGTACAGGATGCTTAATTGACGACTTCATGAGGAGTCTGTTTACACCTTGTGTACTCGTAGCTTTAGGGTTCTTTATCGATTGCTGCTGTCGAAGAAAAAATAACTGCGAAAGGATTGTATGCCTTTGTCTATGGTGTTTTAGGCCACAGGTACATCGATTAACAACTGTGTTCGATGATCGATCTATCGAATACTGATCGATGAGCGGTCGACGCTTGCATTATAAATTGTATCGACGTTGTCTAGTGACGTGCACTTTCATCATAATTGCTAATTAATATTGTGGTGAAGTTTCAAGGGTATAAGCGTTGCTAATTTCCTAGTAATTGTTTGTCTTTACGTTGACGTCATTTCAATTGAATTTGTTTCTAAATATCAATAGGCTTTGGGGTTTAAAGTTTATTTTATGAATCTGTTATGTATATATACGTTATACTTTTGTTAGTCGGTGATTCTATGCGTGCGTAATGAAAGACTCTTTCTTTGAAATCAATATCACTTTGGCCGATCTCTGGTAAAGCTTTTATGCTTAAAATTGTAGTCTTGGACGATCTTTTCAGTATAATGCGGGAAGAATCACAACTTTAGATTTATTTGGCTCATCTTCTACAACGTACGATTTTTCGGAATTTACGGGATATAAATTCTGAATAATTTTACATAGTACAGACGCCAGCTGGTCAAGCTACCCGAAACTGTCAAATTTTCCAAATTAACCTTGAACCGCACGGTTAGCGCAGTGGTTGAGCGATCTACTGCTGCAATGCGTGTCGCGAGTTCGATCCCCGCACGGAACAAATATTTGTATGGCCTACAGATAGGTTACGGTCTGGCTGTTTTGTATGTGAGTTTAAATGTTTGTAAATGTACCCACGGTGACCCACGATACAGGAGAAATTCCTAGTGTTGGCAAAGTTTTAAAAAAATACCGTATTCTACAACGACAAGGTTGAAAATCTATTAAAGAAACAGATTGTTGTATCTTGATGTTGTAGCTCTGTACCTAAGTCAAATAAACTGGTCCTATTTCAATCTTTTGTCCTGTTACTTACAAGGCTTAAGCACCGGATCCCAAATCATTATCACGCACAAATAAAGACGCGCACGCGCAAATTAAATTATCGCATGCATGCAAATTATGTATTGTTCTAAATTTGTATGTTTCAACTACCTTGTTATGGCGAAACAGTTGATTTGAGAATTGAGATGCGATGAATGAGGTGTAAGGTTTTATTAGACCATTGTGAATTAATTTATTGAGCTAGAAATAAGGATTCATTTTATGTTTTAAATGATGTTTTCATGCATGTATGATTTATTCAAAGAATGCTGTGTGTACCTTTATCTCGAAACTTAATAGTTCAGAGTAACAATATTAATGATTGCAATTCGTAATCGATATTTTTTGCTAACATTAAGAAACATTAGGAGCAATCATGCTTTGCATGATTGCTCCTAATGTTTCTTATAGCATAACATAACATAGGTTCCAAACTGTTGAATATTTGTGAATGCATTGAACGCAACCTCTAGTAGTACATATTTTTGTCACAGAGGGCTCTGTTCTGTCACTCACTCGTAACGCTAATCTTGTAACCGTTTTCTCTTAAAAACTTACAATATACTTTTATAAAATCAAGTCTTCTCGTTCTTTAATTGCACCACCAATAATCCTTTATGGTAGCAGAGCGTGGTTTGCAATCAGTTATACGGATCGTGAAGAAATCAGGAAATAAAAGTGTACCGGTGAAATAGTTGAGAGGTTAAGAATTTTCTTTTTACACGTGCTAAAGCCGGCAATTGGAAAATACTCTCAGGACCTGCTCAGAAAGAAAACAAGATGGGCTCATATATGTTTAACTTGGAGAAACTCACAGGTCCACAGTGGAACGAATGTATGGGAGCGGTTGGACGTAGACATGTCCGAAAAAAAAGAGTAAAATTATGCCAAACTAATGATGCCATCTTATTCGATTACTTAATGCCTTCATAAATTGTGGTGATGAATTTCTTCATAACTCCCATATTTCGGGAGTAATTTGAGAAAATGTGAAATTTTACTATGAAAATGAGTGTATCGAGCTCTCTCCCTCCTGATTCCGGGCTTGTTTCAAGTAGCGGTCTCTAATATCATAATGCTATTACTAAGAGCTATATTTAATACTAAGACACATAGTGCGCCAAATGTGCACTTTCTGGGATAAAAGGAAATGAAAATTTAAAAAAAAAAAAACGTTTTTTCCCCATTTGTATTTACTTTAAACCGCAGACAGACTTATTAAGAGGTCTATAAATATATTATATATATACAGAAATATATATTAACAAAAATATTCACAAGAACTGATGAGAGTATGACTTTTAAGTAAGTTGATAATAAATTACCTAGTTTCATTAAAAGTACAATAAATAATTAAGATGTAAGCTCTAATTTACTAAGTTACACATTTTAAAACAATAACATCATTTAATTATCTTCGTCATCATCATCATCATCAATTAATTCAAATTCAGAATCGATGTCCGCTAAATCATTTATGTTAACAAATTCGATATCACTTTTCTCAGAATCCGTAAGCTCATAAAATTCCTTAAAAGAAGATTTTTTTACAAACTTATTTCCTTTTGGACGGATACTTGTAACAAGTGGATCAGAAGACAGTAAAAGATTGTGCATAATATCTTCATTGCATGAGATACTGCTATGCTTTCGAGAATGCCCCTCTCTATATTTTCTAAAATCTTTATTTCTAGCCTCAGATGCCTCTTCGGATAGAAAACCAATGGGCACAATTGACATGTTCTGAACTATGTCTGGCCCATGCATTAAAATTTTATGAAGTGAAGAAGGCATATAATACCATGGGTATAACTCCACGTAAAGCTTAGCAGTATCAAAGCAGAACTCTCGGAATTTAGTTACGTTGATCTTCTCTCCTGATGAAATACACTGCAAGATCACACAGATTTTTCTTAAAAGCATAGCATCTATTCCGGTCAGTTCAGCAGATTTAGTGTAGTTTTCAAAAAATCTCCTTGCCGAGTTGCCATTGTTGGTGGATCCACTGCCTTGTTTCACAACATCGAGAAGTAAGCCCGTTTCTCTTCTTACAGCCTCTTGAACTCTTTTCTTCCTGTCATCAACTTGCCTTTTTGCTATATCACCCCTTACTTGCCATGATTTTATGTCTAATTTGTAGGAAATGTGTAATAAGCATTCCATTGAGCGAATCCAAGCGTGAAGGGTGCTTAAGCTATATTTATACATGTCCTCGTTTGCGTGTTTATCTTTGATTAACTCTAAATTATTCATTTCTTTAGGACAAGCCTTGCATATGTCACACACTGAAGCTGCTGTATTGGATATAATGGAATGAATTTTACCATCAATCATTGTCAACAGCAGTTGGTGTTTGACACTAATTCCATCAGTGATGGTGGATGGAGTTAAGGCTTCAATCTCTGCTTCGATTTCAGCCATCTCTCTCTGCACATTTTCTTTGGTTTCCTTTATAAACTTAAACAATATTGGCCGGCAAAATGAAGTGGAAGATGGTCGCTCGTTTTCCCAAATTGTTACACCTTTTGAGACGAGCCGCAGTGGTACAAGACTAATCATAAAATTACTAGCAAGATCGATTTGCTCATCTTCACTCGTCCTTTGATGATAAATGCTTTGGCTAGATGATCCGTCAAAACCCCATTTGCTGGTCAATACGAGCTGTTGATTGGGATCAACAGGGGTTTCTAACGACCTAATAAGTCTTCTTGAGGTTAAATCCATCAAGGCTTGTAATTTGATTTTTGCAGAGCTCTCTGTAACTGTGAGATCTTCTTTGGCCGGATAGCACTTAATTTTTTCTTTAACCAACATGTAGTAACTCGGGTATTGAAGAGCTCCTTCTTGAGTGTTGAAATCCCGAAGAGTGTTATAGCGCCATTTCGATAAGTTCATCGATACATAAAGAGCCAATGCCTTCAAAGGGGATATTTCCCGTACCTGAATTGATTTACCTTCAATGAAGGCTTTGATTTTTGAGGCCTCTTCTGGATTCTCCGTCAAGTATTTCATAACATAAGCTGTATCGCTTTGTCCTGCCTTTTGAAGCGCCCTTTCGGCCGAAAACATAATTTCAGCGCTGCTACTGCTGCATGAAAGACTATCTTCAGTGCGTCTTCTTTTTTGCCGGTTACTAAGGTCCTCAAAAGATTTACGAGGACTAGGATGTGTACAAGTTGAAGCATTAGATTTAGCAGGAGAAATTATGGGCTCGATGACGTCACTTATATTTTCTGTAGAAGGTTCCATATTTTCATTCTGTAATTCCGGCCATTGAATTGCAGCCTGTAGCCAAATCTCATGTTTCTTCCGAAACTTATCTGTGCTTCTTCCAGACTGTGTCCATTTTGCATAAATGCGGTAGCAAAATCGACGACACCAGTCTTTTAAACTTGTTTCAGCACTTTCACATAACTGAACACAACTGTTATCTTTTAAAACACTGAACAAATAGTTAAAGTCGCGTAAATCTTTATGTGCGCGTGCGCATAAAGCAACGTGAATATCAAGATTTGTATTAAAATTTGGAAAATACATTGCGAGATTAGCTTGGATACAACGAGGTGTAAATCAACACTGATTTTAAAGTTACTAATAGTGACCTATTTATATAAAATCCAGGTATCCCAGGTATCCTTTGTTAAATATTGCAAGGTAATTAGTTATTGTGATAATTAGTAAATGATGCATGCTAAATTAGTGTATTAAGAGCCATTTAGTAATTAAATAATAGCAATGTTCTTATCAGTAATCATTAGTGCATCAGTTTTATATGTAAACCTTAAGTCCCTAATTATATATCCTAATTAGCTTATATCTTCTCTAATTGGCTGCTCAGAAATGTTATTGTAATAAGGTAAACCTTTAGAAAAACGGTTTTAATCAACAAAATAAACAAAAAATAAAAAAATTGTGTTATAAAATAAACATCACTCTTTATCCCAGAAAGTGCACATTTGGCGCACTATGTGTCTTAGTATTAAATATAGCTCTTAGTATTAGCATTATGATATTAGAGACCGCTACTTGAAACAAGCCCGGAATCAGGAGGGAGAGAGCTCGATACACTCATTTTCATAGTAAAATTTCACATTTTCTCAAATTACTCCCGAAATATGGGAGTTATGAAGAAATTCATCACCACAAGTTATGAAGGCATTAAGTAATCGAATAAGATGGCATCATTAGTTTGGCATAATTTTACTCTTTTTTTTCGGACATGTCTACGTCCAACCGCTCCCATACATTCGTTCCACTGTGAGGTCGTGAGAACTTCGCGACTTGGAAATTTAGTGTAAGAACATATCTGGAGCACGAGGAGCTTTGGGAGTGCGTGGAGCCTAGTTCAGATGGCGCGGTTGATCATAAAAAGGATATTAAAGCGAAATCAAAATTGATTCTACTGATTGATCCCCAAAACTACGTCCACGTGCAAGATTGCAAGACCGCACGAGAGGTATGGAATAACCTAAACAGGGCCTTCGACGATAATGGACTGACGAGAAAAGTAGGTCTGTTGAAGGATTTAGTTAACACATCACTCGAAGCAAGCAACAGTGTCGAGGACTACGTGAACAAAATAATGTCTACCGCGCATAAACTTAGAAATATAAAATTCGAAGTCAATGAAGAGTGGCTCGGGACGCTAATGCTTGCAGGTCTTCCTGATGTTTATGCGCCTATGATTATGGGGTTAGAGAGTTCAGGTGTACAGATTAGCGCTGACTTAGTTAAAACGAAGCTGCTACAAGAAGTAAAGTCGACAGATTCAAGTGCAGCCCTATACACAAACTCTAAGAAGACGAAGAATAATGAACATCCCGACAAACCAAAGGGACCGAGGTGTTACAATTGCAACAAGCATGGCCACTATGCAAAGTTCTGCAGAAGTTCCAAGAAAACGACAAACAAACAGCATAAAAATGGAGACAGTACAAATTTTGTTGCAGCGTTTTCAGCTACATTGGATGGACTAAGTGACAGGTGGTTTGTAGACTCAGGTGCATCTATGCACATGTCTGGAAAACGAGAATGGATGTACAACGTCACCAAACCACCAGTGAAGAGTATAACGGTAGCCAACAGAGAGCCGCTACCAGTAGATGGTGTTGGATGTATCAACATTAGTCTACCCGAAGGGATTATTCAGGTGAAAAATGTTCTTTATGTCCCTGGTTTAGCAGCCAATTTACTGTCTGTTAGCAGTATAGTTAAAAGTGGCTACAATATAACATTCAATGACAAAGGTTGCTATATTTATGATGGTAATAAAAAATATATTTGTTCAGCCACAATCTATAATAAACTTTATGTACTAAACACATTAAATAATTCTGAAACTGCTCACTTATCATCTTATAATGAGAAAGTCAAGAACACCTATTTATGGCATCTGCGGATGGCTCACCTAAATGTTTCAGATATAAATAATCTGTCTGACCCACAGTCAATAGAAGAAGCCCTGTCATCCTCACATGCTGTGCAATGGAAGAAAGCTATGGATGAAGAGTACAGTTCCTTAATGAAGAACAACACATGGAACCTGACAGATCTTCCTTCCAATAAAAGGGCTTTACCATCAAAGTGGGTATTTAAAACAAAAACTGACCAGGCTGGAAAAATTGTTCGCTACAAGGCAAGACTAGTCATAAAAGGATTTGCCCAGAGGAAAGGCATCGACTACGATGAAATCTACTCTCCTGTAGTAAGGTATCAGACCATACGCCTTTTATTTAGTTTAGCTGCTAAGCATGACTTAGAGATTGAGCAGATGGATGCTGTCTCCGCATTCCTGCAAGGGGAAATAGACACTGACATTTACATGGTACAGCCGGAACTATATGCGCAAGGATCCAAAGTATGTCATTTAAATAAATCCATATATGGCTTGAAGCAAGCTAGTCGACTATGGAACATAAAATTGAACAATGTACTGCAAACCATAGGAATGCATCAATGTAAGGCCGACCCATGTGTATATTACAATACAGAAAAGAATACTTACATTGCTGTGTGGGTTGATGACCTACTCATATTTACTTCTCAACAAAGTATGATGGAGATGTTAAAGGATAAACTAATGCAACACTTTGAGATGAAAGACTTGGGAAAAGTAAGTCAATGTTTGGGGTTCAATATAACTAGAAATGAAAACTCAATTATGTTGGAGCAGAAGAAATACATATGTGATGTTTTGGATAGATTTGGAATGTTGGAATGCAATGCTGTAAAAACACCTATTGAAGTTGCACTTAATTTCAGCCATGATATGAAGACTGACACAAGAACTGATTATCCTTATCGACAGATCATTGGCTGTTTACTATACATAGCTCAAGGCACAAGGCCAGATATTGCATTCGCAGTCAACACATTAAGTAGATACAACAACGAACCGAAGACTGAACATGTAGCTGCAGTAAAAAGAGTGCTAAGGTACCTACAGGGAACTAAGGATCTCAAACTAATATATACCAAAGATGGTAATGCAAGCATCATGGGATACTGTGATGCAGACTGGGCTGGTGATGTGCTCGACCGCAAGTCGTGCAGTGGTTATATATTTTTGTTACAGGGAGGTGCTATTTCATGGTCATCACGCAAACAGCAAACTGTGGCCTTGTCAACGGCAGAGGCAGAATATATGGCTATGTCCTTAGCCACGCAGGAGGCGCTATGGTTGCGCCAGCTTAGCGGGGAGCTTGGCTGTGAGCTGAATGAACCTCTCACCATCTATAGTGATAGCCAAAGTGCTATAAAACTTTCTACAAGTGATTGTTATTTACCCAGAACAAAGCATATAGATATAAGACATCATTTTCTCAAACAACATGTATATAATTGTGACATTAAATTTAGATACTGTAAGGGTAGTGAAATGATAGCAGATATTTTAACCAAAGGTACTACCTCTGAGAAACATTTGTATTGTTCAGCAAAAATGGGGCTTGCGTTCAGGGGTGGGTGTTGAATATTTGTGAATGCATTGAACGCAACCTCTAGTAGTACATATTTTTGTCACAGAGGGCTCTGTTCTGTCACTCACTCGTAACGCTAATCTTGTAACCGTTTTCTCTTAAAAACTTACAATATACTTTTATAAAATCAAGTCTTCTCGTTCTTTAATTGCACCACCAATAATCCTTTACAAACCAACATCACACCTTCCTTTTGGCTACAGCAGTTAACACGTGTAACTTCGCCGAACGTACGGCTCTCGATTTTGTTATTCATAGACTAAAGGATTTCGCGAACCTATTATCATCAGCGCCGACCATAAACAAGTACTGGAGGTTCGCCAAAGCATTAGGTTTAAACCACGTGACCAAAATTGCATAGTAAGAAATGGGATTCCCTGATTGCGTCATGAGACGGGTCTTCTGTCATAAATGGTTTCATCTCGTCAGGTCGTTGGCATTTTGCGGAGGTATTTCTCTTGACGTTTGACTGACAGTTCTCTCACTTGACATTGACAGTTCCAATGTCATGACCGGTCGATCTACTCGTTAAGATACGCTTTAGCGCCTCTTCTTAGAAGTAGGGCTTCATACTTCATTCGGTGGTTGTTGTTATAATAACTTAAGTTCTCGTAAGACTGTATCATCCACGCAATGTTATGCATCAGTGTATTAGATAAATATTTGTGCTTATTTGATTACGTCTCGTCTTTGTACTAAGAAACCATTTATATTTCGTGGTTTTATGTCCGTTTCAAATGATTATTTCCATCTTTGGTTTACTTAGATTGAATTTGAAAATTCTTGACAGTTTGATTTATCCAAAACGTCATAGATGACGCTTTCAGGTACGCGTTTTTGTGTCACCCTTACCCAAACCTAGAAGATGGAAGGTAATAATTTTGAGGTAGTACGCACAATGACAAATCAAGCTATGAAACCAGCTAAGTAATATACTGATGTCTCATTGTACCAGAAGCTTATACAAAGCGAGGTCAGGTTATATTGGATATGTAAAACTTGATGTGTAATAAATTACCTTTTTTATAGTCTACACGTGGAGTCTTCTTATTAGCGTCTACCTACAGAACCCAAGAATAATCGATGAACTGAAGACCACACACTTATAACAATATTTATTATTTGCGGCGTGGTTTCCTCTTAGAAATGAATGCGGTGGGCTATTCCCTTTTCACACGAAATTAATATGATAGCGGAACATGACGCGGTACCGTGTATAAATAGAATTTCCGAGCAAATTATTAATTTAGTTAGTAGTATTATAGTAGCATCCATTGATATGACTTTGCAGCTCGCGTGTTGCCGATAACATGTAATTAGAAGAATAGTGGTTTGCGTGTAATCTCAAGTAGTTCTTACGTAAGGTTACTCGTTCGTTTCAGGGGGCCTACTCTCTAAGTCCGTCAACGAAAATACGGATCCGTCCGTACCTAGCTTTATACTTCGAAATGAACCCTACTCCCTAATATTTTGAGATGTACATGAGTTTTGAAAACACATCGGGAATAAGGACAACTGTCCAATCGTATTGCCATACATTTTTAGTTCGGGCCCCTAACGAATCTTGTGTCCGTAAGTGAAAGGAGTAGGAAACGACCGTGACTTCGGCCGAAACTACGGATTTCGTGCTGAGAGAGTAGACCCCCAGAACGCAATTTGAACAGATTTATCCATTAGCCCAATCTTGTTGTCAATATTTTAGGATTATTATGACCTGTTTCCATAATATTTACTGTTAGACCTTTTACTTGGAGCCTTGAGCTGAAATTATATGATTAATTATAGATAGGGCCCGGATAATCTTGGATCAAATTCATGCTAAGGCGATTACTTGTTCCATTGGTTTGACAGGTTGCAATCATGTATCTTGTGCTGATATTTACTAGATTGCCGTCTTATAGTTAGGCCAATTTGCATGTAGTCAGGTGTGGTATTCTAATAAACGTAGGCAGGCATTGCTTTTCTAATATGTCAAAGCCTTTTCAAGTTTATGTGCATTTGATTACGGCTTTACGATTGATTTCCCATTTCACTCTCTATTTTGAATTAATAGTCTCCATTCTTGCTACTTAGTATTAACACACTATTTTTTGAGTTTATAATTTAATTGATTGGATCATACAGTGAACAGAAAAGGGTTATGTATGGTTAGCACGTTGGCCAAAAAGCCACCATGGTTTTGCTCACACATTTGCACAGTTTTGTCGTTTTCCATGAACATTTTGCCTAAATGTGGCTGAATTTCGTTGATGCACTGTTGAATCTCATATTTCAATAAAAAAAAAATATATCAATGATAATATCTAAATATACATAAAAAGAAAGAAAGAAAATATACTAATTTGTCGCAGGGACAAGACGTGCAAACAAAATTAAAAAAAAAAAAAAAAAACTTACAACGCATAACAAATATTTATAAATACAACAGGATGAAACAAAAAAGTTGATAGCTTGCACGTCGTGAATGCGACAAGAACGTTACCACTCAGCATGATGCTGTGCCATAAGGGAACCCACTGCACAGCGCACTTCGCACCCTGGGAGTCTACTCTCTAAGCACGAAGTCCGTAGTTTCGGCCGAAGTTACGGTCGTTTCCTACTCCTTATCACTTACGGACATAAGATTCGTTAGGGGCCCGAACTAAAAATGAATGACAATACGATTGGACAGTTGTCCTTACTCCCGATGTGTTTTCAAAACTCATGAATCTGAAAATATCAGAGAGTAGGATTAATTTCGAAGTATAAAGCTAGTTACAGACGGACCCGTACTTTCGTTGACGGACTTAGAGAAACCCCTGGTTCGAATTTGTAAATAGTAGAATCTGTCATATGTCGACTAAACCCTACATCGTCGTTTAGCTAGGTAATCTTCGTAACTACTGATCTAATTTCTAAAGTTCATCATGATGTAAAGACACTATTACCAAGTGCAATAAGGTACCTACGTTTCTTAACGCGGACGAAGTCACAGGCAGAAGCTAGCCAATAATAAATCGATTGTTCAGTGATTCACTGAACAGGTCCTGTCTTGAGCAGAAAGTTCTTATTATAGCCTTCATTCCTTTGTTTGTTCATACATTTCATCTGAAACTTATTTAGTATGTTAAGTAACTGTTCATGTTCAACAAAAGACCTTGCCGATGTAATCATGCGGGGTTTGTTTGCATAACACATACATAGAACTATGTACTATATACTGCGAAATTCTATTTCTGTATCGATCTGCTCAGTACAAGTTGTTCTAAGAAAGTGAATTTGTGAGGCGTTGGTAGATGATGTGAATTCGAATGCAGAAAAGACGAAATCCGCAAGTTGAAATGTACAAGTTAAATTTAAATTAGCTAGCGAAATTAGATCTTATGTGTCATCAGGATCAACATTACGATCCCTGTTTTACATCATTAGCATTAGAGAAAATATAAAACAAGTTTATGCCAGTGGCTACCCCCACGTGGAGTTCGGTAATAATGTCTCACTACCGGTATAAAAAGTATCCTATTTATTGATCTAGGGTATAAACTATGTGTGTGCCCAATTTTATCCAAATCTGTTCAATCATTTTTATGTGAAACAGTAGCAAAGATCGATCTCTCCATCCTCCATAAACTTTCTTAGTTATTATAATAGTATTATAAATAGCCTTTTTGATGTTGTCAGGTGTGTTTTTTTATGATTCATGGATTTTATCCATTACTTTCTAAACTTGTAATGTCCTCTATAATTTATTTATCACCTCATTGTGAATGTTTATCCTCACTAATACCCGACAAACGGGAAAACACATAATTTACATTTAAACGATAATGGTCAAACAATCACATAACGACGAAATAATTGCGTCTATAATTTTACGTGTTTTAATAGGTATTTTTATAAGGAAAAGAAATACACTAGTTTGCACTTAATCACATTACCTAGCAGTCAGTCTGACTGGTAGAATCATATATTCAATTCAATTAATTTATTTAGTCAGACAGAGATATCCATAAAAAACTTCAACAAAATATAAAATACCATAAATAATAAATCACAATATGTACATACAGCAAATTAAAATAATAATTTAAAATAACAAAATAACGAACTTAATTTATACATAAAATTCAAAATATGGAAATTAATACATTTTATATTTCATTATATTCAGGGTGTAACGGAAAGGGTATATACATCCTTAAGGGTGTGCTACAGACCATCAAACTGAACAGGTTTCTCATCATGAAATTTTTTTTGCAGCAAAAAAAATATCTGCTGCCCCATAGAAAATTGCAATACCTATTCGACCCAAATGTATAGGCAGCTGATATTTTTTTTTGCAGCAAAATTTTTTTTATAATGAGAAACATGTTCAGTTTGATGGTCTGTAGCACACCCTTAAGGATGTATACAGGGTGTAACGGAAAGGGTATATACATCCTTAAGGGTGTGCTACAGACCATCAAACTGAACATGTTTCTCATCATAAAACATGTTTTTCAGCAAAAAAAATATCTGCTGCCCTATGGCAAATTACAATACCTATTCGACCCAAATGTATAGGCAGCTGATATTTTTTTTTGCTGCAATTTTTTTTTTTTATGGTGAGAAACATGTTCAGTTTGATGGTCTGTAGCACACCCTTAAGGATGTATATACCCTTTCCGTTACACCCTGTATACCCTTTCCGTTACACCCTGTATACATTATATATTTTTGTGGGTAGAATATTGATTGTGTTATTTTAAATAGCGATTGATTCTTCTATTATAAGTTCAACGTTATTGGACGATAAGTAAACGTCACTTCCTGTTATCGGACACTAACATGTTATTCATTAATTAAATAATAATCTTAATTCAATTATATGTTTATTCTTGTATGGATCAGAATTGAGGAGCTCGTGGCTAAATATTAACAGCCGCACGGGTCGATCTTTAAGGTTAAGCCATGCTTGCCGAGGTTGGTCCTTGGATGGGTGACCATAATTACATACCGAGTTTCCTCCGTGCCTCGGAAAGCACGTTAAGCCGTTGGTCCCGGCTGTCATTTATAGATCTTTGACAGTCGTTACGAGTAGTCAGAAGCCAAAAAGTCTGACATCCAGTCTTACCAAGCGGTATCGTATCACTGGGTTGTGGAGGTCAGATAGGCAGTCGCTTCATGTAAAATACTGGTACTCAGCTGCATCCGGTTAGACTGGAAGCCGATCCCAAGTTAGTTTGGGAAAAAGGCTAGGCAGTTGATGATGATGGATCAGAATGTTGGGCCACAAAAGGGATAAATGAAAGGCATTTGCATGTGTCTGAGATAAGAATGCTAAGAAATGAGTACATAAGAGGATGTCTGAAAGTGGCGCCAGTGACTGAAAAGTTGTGTGGTAATCGGTTGTCGTGGTATGGGCAAGTGATGAGAAGAAATGAGGAAAATGTTGTGATGAAAGTTTTGAACATGAATGTGGATGGGTATAAGAGTAAACGAAGGCCAAAGAAACGATGGATGGACTGTGTGAAGGATGATATGGCAAGAAAGTAGGTGTCTGGTGAAATGACGAGTAATAGAGAAGTATGGAAGAAGAAGACAGTGCTGCGCCGACCCCAAATGAATTAGGATAAGGGATTGAATTGAATTAGGATTAGGATAAATCTATTACTACCGTCTGTAGTAAGCAATCGACTTATTGTCGGGCCTACGCTGTCCTCCCATACTTAAGTACTAACGCTGTAACTTCAAATATTGTAAAACCAAATGATTTTAAAAGAGTAACCATGGAGTTTCTTGCCGGTTCTTCTCCATAGGAAACGACCAACCCGAACCGTGCACCTTTTGTTGACGTTTTATAAGTGCCCATGTAGGCAGGCCTATGTAAAATAAAATATTTTGATTTTGATTTGATTTTGAGGGCATGAAAATGATGATTCAATTATTATGTTAAAACAAACATTTTATCCAATTCAGAACAAGAAATCATAAAAATAACTTTATTACACTTTTTGCGAATTTGATCTCATCAAGTTACTTGGAATGATAGCCAGACTGGAATGTCTTGTTTGGTTTCGTCCTGACCGAGGTACTGGCACAATGATCACGCGAATTTGGCAGTTACGAGAACGCTTTAAGGCTTCTAATTGCTCAACTGTAGACGATAAAAATATGAATATGGAGAGAAACATAAAAGCTAGGGTAGTAGGATTGAGTGTGAAGCTTTTTAACGTTCCCATTCCGATGTTGCAATGTCATGTATTTGCCTCGGAATGGTTAGCAATTACGCCAAACGTGGAATCATATTTTTCTTTAGACTGTAAATGGGGATATTAAATTGCGTACATGTCTTTGAAAACAAGCACTAGAAGCTTGGACAGTTATTTTATGCTGTTATTTTAAGTGATGTTATGCTGTGAATATTAGTCGTAAGTAGAGAATTTATCCACTTGGTGAGATAATTATGTCTTGAGGACTTCTATGACGGTTTTGAATCCTGGTTTTTTGTCAGCTGTATAATTCTTAGTTTTTCCTAAAGCCGAGAATACAAGAACGGTTTTAATCAGTCGAGGCCTGCTAACATTATGACTAGATGTGAACCTGCATTATTAATACATTTTCTTGGCGTCCAATCTGAACAAGCAGGTTATTTATTGTCGTCTGGTAAGCTCAGTGCCTTGTGCAGGCAACTGTTTTTTTTCTCCTTCCGAATTTGTAATAAACTCAGTTCTTTAGCCATACCTATCAAAATCTGTGTTCCTTTCTTTTTTTCACGTGCGCCGGACACGTATAAAACGTAAGCATTTTATGCTTAACGAGGCTACTGATGCAGCAAGCTAATTTGTGAAAAACGACAACTTTACAACTCAAGTACTTACTTAATCCAGGTCCAGGGTAATTCTGCACTATTTAAGTGCAGAATTACCCGCTAAGCTCTTGTCACCAAGCCACATCCTTCAACGCGAATTAACAGTACATTGATACGGGCATGAACAAGTCGCATGTAGCGTGGTCATTTTCAAATCATATTGTAAACAGTTCAATTCGTTGCGTCCGGTGCAGGTCAATAGCTCGCCACTTTATCAACGTAATCAGTCGTGAGGTTATCATACTCTGATCAATTGTTTCGGATCAGTTTTACTGGAAGAATTTTTGCTGAGGTACCGGTTGGCAAAACTGCTACATCCATTGATCCATACGAATATTATGAACTCGAAAATAACTCTGTATCTCTGTTACCATCTAACGGCACACACGTAGACCGTAACCTAGGTTAAGAAACAGGACTTTTTTATCCCGGTGCAATCAATTCGAAAAACAACGCGGGCGAAGCCGCAGGCAATAGCTAGTCAGATTATAAACAGCACTACTTATTAGCCTTATAATAAAAAAAGTCTTGAATGAGGTTGCGTATATTTGTTTTTTTTTTTTCTAGCCAACCATTATGATCAATTGGTATTTCGACCCTACCAACAATTTGATCTTGTTTGTAGCTTGTTGAGTCATGCTCAGCAATAAATTTATTGAATTTAGTCGGTACAACAAGCTCTTATTGAACGAAGTAGCGGTCTTTGACTCGAAACAGTGCCTCGTGCTTTAAAACAGTTTAGTAAAACTAAAACTGCTAACTTCGCTTGTCTTTGATGAAGGAAAATCGCTCTCTGTTTCTCTGATCTACCCTGTTAACAAAGGTCCAACTGGGAGTTTGATTCAGGTTTAATCAAATGAAGCTCGTCATTTTGATAAAAGCATCGACCTTTGTGCTCTCCTCCGTTCCATTAGCGAAGAGAGTGTGAAAGTAATTGGATTAACGCAGTGCTGTTACGCATCCAGAGGTATTGTGATGTGTTGGATTAGCGAGATGGGAGTGTGGGTAGCAACTAAAACAAATTGGCGAGAGTTTACTCGCTGGTATGCCAAGCATGAGTATCTCAGCCATTCTCAGCGAACTTTCTGCCCGCTGAGCGAGCATCGCTGAACGAATAAACTCTTTGGGAGCTCTTTTCGCTTCGAAAAAGGCGGAGTCGTCGACGATGTGAGCAGTTAGCGACAACATAATATCACCTACAATCTTTTGTACATTTCTTTATTGAGAAAATCGTCAATGGCCAACGAGGAGCCACTGCCGACGAGGAGGGGACTAGCTACCTATAGCTAGTCCGCTCCTCGTCGGCAGTGGAACAAGTTAGTAGAGAACGAGTCTTTACCAAAAGCGTCTCCCCCCTATCAAAGATAGCTAATTACCACTGTGTTTCGTTCTCAATATATTATTCAGTACAGTAGTAGCTTTCTAGAGCTTTTGAACTAGTTCAAATACTGGTTGCATCACTGAATAACTAAACACTATCGATCGATGGCTGTACGTATATGCAACGTTACAAACTTATCGTTTTTTTTTTTATAAAACATATAAAATATCTAGATGTACTGGTCTATCACGTAACGAAGCTAATCCGCTTTATATTTTCCATCACAATTTTTTTATGAAAAATCACAGAGGAAATACAACAGATAAGAATGATTTCTATTTCGGAATACATTTGGTCATTTGGGTCGTTTTTATTCGTGGAAATACGGATAAAAGATTTTTTGGTGCCACAGTATTTTGTTCATGTGCCAATTTCTCTATTCTAGTCTGGTATCTGTCTAATAGTTCGTATTATTGTGATGACGCAATGCGGTGCGATCGTCCTATATTAATTAGCAAATAAGTTTTCTCGAGTCTTGGCGTTTACATAAATTTCCTTGAAAGCCCACTCGAAGGACCATTTTTCCAAGTCCTTACAAAAGTTAAAAACAATTAAATCCCGTAGAGTGATGGACAGACATGTCCTCATAATTGTAACTATGTCTACAGGATTAAACAGATATCAAATCCTTACATCGAACAGCTTGTAGCATCATGTCCCAAAATACGCTCCACAATTTTAATAAAGACTCTTCAGTTGAAATTTTAAGTGTAGCTCCAAAAACCCTTTTGTTCTAAATCGTGTTTTAATTCTATGACGTAACTTCGTCACAGGCTAGCCTTAAGTAGCTAGTCTAGACGAGCTCGGCCGAATCGATACTCGCCTAAGGTCAGAATTAATTTAATGCAGTATAAAGTAACACACACATGGTTTTGTTTGATATGAAGTCAGCACACTCGCACATACTTGTTTTGTTGTAGATTATAAACATTGTACAAAACACACACATATACTTGTATTCATAAGCATATAATGTGCGTTCGTCCATCGTGTGGGATCTTCTTTGAGATAACTTTTTAAGTGTTTCAAGTTGAACCATCAAGGGTTGTCATTGACAACCCCTTAGGACGTGACACGTGATGTCTCGTCTTAGGATCTTATTGGCGAGTTTGATAATTTAGTTAGTTAGTTTATTTAAATATTTATTTTTAGAAAATAATTTTATTATACTTACCACTAATTATTTAATGACAAGAATAAACCTTATTAGACTAGTTTGATATTAAATAATTGGATAGTTTGAAATCAGACTGCCCCGTTGGTCGAGTGGTCGCAAGCGCGACTGCTGAGCATTAGGTCCTGATTTCGATTCCCAGGTCGTGCAAAGTGTTATTGGGTTTTATCCATCCGGAATTTCTCAGTAGCGCCACGGAGTCTGGATTTGTACCTGGCTGATAGCAATAGGCTCGATCCCTATTACATTGGACATAAACATAAGTGGCCATATGTGGGTGTACTATTAAGTACACCTCTGCCTAACCCTTCGTGGATTACAGGCGTGATGTTATGTTTGTTTGACTTTCGATCCCCTCAGGATATAAACAAGGAAAAGTTAACATGAGGTGTTCTTGATAAAACTATTTTATAATCCTACTAATATTATAAATGCGAAAGTTTGTGAGGATGGATGGATGTTTGTTACTCTTTCACGCAAAAACTACTGAATGGATTTGGATGAAATTTGGCACACGGGTAGTTTATAACCTGGATTAACACATAGGATACTTTTTATATCGATAGTATGTTCCCGTGGGACAATAGGGGTGCGGACTGGGTAAAGAAAACGACATTCTATTTTGTCCGTCAGACGGGTAATACAAAAATATTAGACACGTATTTTTTGTTTTATCAAAATATCAAAAAATTACTTAGTTAAAACTCATTAACGTTGGAGAGTGGGGGCTCGCTACGTCACAAGTAGGTATAAAACTTACCTACATGTGACGTCATGCGCCATTTAAACTCAATATATCTCCGTAATTTTATGACTACGTGAAAAAAGAAAAAATATGTGTCCAATCCTTTTCAATAAACTACCCGAGGCACAAAAAAAAATGTGATCATCCCCTATTATCGATTTTCACGCGGGCGACGCCGCGGGCATAAGCTAGTTATAAAATAAGACACATTTTTCACAGTTGTGACATGCAAAAATATAATTTTATCAATATCAGCGGTTGCTAAGCAATACATCAGCATAAGTTTAAAAAAGGTTATCAAAAGTAATTAGGTTTTAGTATAACATACTCCTTCAGGCGACCACATCGACCCAATAATTTTTCAGTTCTTCCTTCTTCCCAATATAGGTTTGGTGGTGTCACCAAATCTAATATCAATCTCGAGGCATCGATCGAAGCTTACTTCACGAAACTTGCTTCAGACAAATAGTTGGCGAATGGCGGCATGCTCCCCTTTCTAAGCCCTGGGATTCACAGACGATTAAGTTATCTCATTACCCTTTAATCTCCTAGAGTCGACTACAATTTCATTTTGTTTATACTTTGAGACGAGTCTGACTTTCAACCTAGTCTGCTAAGGTGCTTTGTGTTCGTCATCTCATCTACATAATGGATACATTTTATTACTCGTGTTCTAAGTACCGAGTTATTACGTCATGAGGGTTTTACTGCTCACGAAACGTTACTTGTAATGCTTAGGACACATCTGCCTTTAATTTTATACCGGACGCGATTTTGTTCCAAGATAGGGGCGGAATCATCCAGTCATAGTGAGTGAGCGCAGGTGTGAACATATCTTTTTATTAATATCGTCAATCTGTGGCGATGTAATAAAAAGATATTTTATGGTATAATTAGTAATAGGTAATACGTTTTACTGAGAAACACACAAGGATCCAACAAACAAATTAGTATGTTTAATTTAATTATTTATGCGAATCGCTAGGATTTTGTTCTTTTAATTGTTATAGACTGTAGTTTCTCACGCGTAGCGTCACGACAATTTGTCTTCCGTTGTTGTTATAACTTGCGTTTTCGACTTACATTGTATGCAGGCATTGCAGCGGTAAATGGAATAAAAATCAAAAGAAGACTTTTGATTTTTATTCCATTTACCGCTGCTCATTTGTTAGTTTGCTAGTTTTTGTCCTTTGTCGTATGTATGGACGATGTGCTGATGTCTAGTGACAATATAAAAATGATACTTGACAAGAATTTATGTGAAATACCACAACTGAAAAGGGTAAAATAAAAACTTTTTTTACAAAAAAAAAAATAACCGACTTCCAAAAAAAAAAAAAAAAAATGTGGAAAATAATTTTACTTTCGGAAGTTGATGGCAAAAAAGTAAATGAAACAAACAACTTGAAAATTTTAGTACGATGTTGTTAGTGTGGCTGTGCAAATAAGTCTTAACCTACCTCCAACGGCAAAAAGCTTACATTCCCTTTTCCACACATCCCTGTTCCCCACACATTTCGATAGGAATCAAGATCGCGTTCTTCACCTTGCTCAGCCGGATGGGGTTTAAAGGATCCCATTTAACGCTGCTTATTTGTTACACTTGTCATGAAACCATCCGTTTCTCTTGTCAACAGAGAAGTGAAGCCTGCGACGTCGACGCCTGCACCTGCACCTGCGCCTGCGCCGGTAGGCGACGCGCACTCCAGCCTTATGGCTGCCATCCGACAAGCGGGCGGGGCTGGCCGCGCCAAGCTCCGCTCGGCTTCCGAGTCCACACCACAGAAGGTAAGACATATACGTACATTGCATACACAAGCTCACGCCTTCTTTCCATACCTATGGGGAACTAGTCTTACCTAAGAGTATCGTATTACCCAGTAACTGGGTTGTGGATGTTAAATAGGCTGTAAAATACTGGTATTCAGGTGCATCCGATTGCATAGAAAGCCGATACACGACGCCATTTTGAACATAGAAATTTTCCTTCCGTTATTAAAAAACCGGCAAAGTGCGAGTCGGACTCGCACACGAAGGGTTCCGTACCATTATTTATAAAAACGAGCAGAAAAATCACTTTTTGTATCCCATGATATTTTGCCCTTTCGTCTATTCCTTATATATCTATTTTATTTTGTTTTTAGTATTTGTTGTTATAGCATCAACAGAAATACATAATCTGTAGAAATTTCAACTGGCTACCTATCACGGTTCATGAGATACAGCCTGGTGACAGACGGACGGACAGCGAAGTCTCAGTAATATTTATGGTCCCGTTTGACCCTTTGGGTACGGAACCCTAAAAATGTGCTGGTTCCTACAAAAGTGCAATACCTCAAAAATGTATGGTCAAAATATATGGGAAAGCAGTTTTCTTTTTTTTTAATTACTGATGAAATTTTTCTATGTTCGGACGGACGTACTCACTACGAGGTAAGCGTTTTCGCGTCTGGCTCCCTTGTACCTTGTCTCAGCCGTATTTCGTTCGCCATTTGAAGGGTAATTTTTGCCCGACGAAGGTATGAAAGTCTTGAATGTACATAGCAAAAACTAATATAGTTTGTAATCATTGATGGTAGGCTGCGATGTCCAAAAATATACCGTGCGCACGAGTCCTTACGGTTTGCAATGTATCTGGCTGTCATGTCACTGAAAATATTATTTAATAGGATGACATGGCACAAAAAAAATGTTTTCATTGAGATTCTTTCTTAATGATAATATAGTAATTATGAATGATTTTCCTTAATTTATTTAATGAGAAAAGACATTAAGATTAGCTCAGCAGAAACTTGTGTCAAAGGTTGAAATTATATTTAAAAAAAAAACAATTCATTGAAACGCCTCAATTCCATGAATATCATCTTAAAATAACAATAACAAGTTTATCTACGAAGTTAGCGCCCCGTGCTGCACATTAATATACTTAATAAATTATTATACAGAAATACCATTTTATATTTCAATGCCCCAGACCTCGCAGATAAGCTCTCAGATATTGCAAACTAGTATTAAATCTACATAGCACAGAAGCTGCAAAAGAAAACCTAAAACGGATGATTTACAAAGGGAATGAAATAACATTCATAATTAACTACAAACATTATACCTACATACGTTTACATTTACAGTAGTATTCTACAGGGTGTAACGGAAAGGGTATATTATGCATACTTAAGGGTTTGCTACAGACCATCAAACTGAACATGTTTCTCCATCGGACAAACATCGTAATAGCGAAAAAAAAATCAGCTGCCCCATACATTTGGGTCGAATAGGTATTGAAATATTGTTAAATTATCATGTAGCACATAATAAACCTTTCGAAAATGGTTTTAATGTTGGTGGAGTCACCTCTTGAATTGGTTGCTTTGTTTAGAATAGCAAGCAACGCGTTCACCTAGAACTAGAACCTAGGTGATCGCGTTGAACACAAAGTATTTTTTGAAAAACTACTGCGTTTTACAATAGTACCTACTTTATTTTTATATTATGTCTAGGTCTTATCTCAAAGTTGCAAGTATGCCACGAAGAACTAGCTTTTAATTTAAGCTGTTTGCAGAAATACCCATTTATAAGATTTATGCTCCTGATTGTACACGAGAAAAACAAATAAGAATTAACTCGTAAATCTTACGGTTCGTAGAAATAGAATGACAGCCATTGATGATGATGACCAATTAACATTTTACTATTCGCCCCATTGAATGCGAACATGCGTACAATTTACGAGAAAATTCTCAAATGAAAATTAGGTTGTAATTAAAACAGAGGTAAAATACAGGCATCATTTTCGCAAGTGCAAACATGAGGTCTTGGATCCGAATCCCAGGTCGAAACAAGCCTAAATGTTTGCCTTGCCTTTATATTTAACCTATTCTTCCTGATTTTAGGGGTTCTGTACAGTCTGTTTGCCCTAGGGGCTTGCCGTATTGTTGGACCCATAGATATAATAAACAAGGAGATATGCCCGGTACACCATTTTTTATATTTCTATGGTTGGAGCCTAGGCACGCCACTGATGACAATAGGCTCTCCCGCCTACTACATGAGACTCAAACATAACTGCCGTGATGTTGGTGTATTGAAGGTACACCTCCCCCTTCGGGATAAACCATGCTGCATGTGGTATAGGTACATGCAATACTGCATACTGATAAAATTCTGTAAAGAGAAATACAACATCTACGTAGATTAATCGTGTATTGTGGGTATCATGAATATTTGAATGACTAAATAGGGTGGTTACCCTATTTGGTAATTCAAATTTTCCTCAGAATTACCCAATTGTGAGGAAAATTTTAGTATGATTACAGTTAATTAGCAATTAGAAACACCAAATAATTTTATTAATTTAACAATTACAAAAGGTAGCTAACACCAGCTGGGTATCCTTTGTACTGTAGAATTAAATTCGTCATGAGATTTAAAAGCTTTTTTTGTCTCTCAAAATAATAAATTCATGAGCCTAAAACGTTTGTCCTTGACAGTACTTGATAGACCTGTAGAATGTTATTTTTGCCTAAGATTTTATGTTTTTTTTTTTGTGAATAATTCAATTAAACGTGATAAATACAACAACCTTATGCTGTGACAGTTTTACTAAGCTACTTGTCTATCTGAAATTTAAATGAAACTCTTAACTAAATCTTGTTAGCAACACGAGAAGTTTGAGTATTCTTAACCTCTCCGACCTTCCGGCTCTAACGGTAAAACACCCATCCGGCCTCACAATGACGTCATCGAGCGTGTCAAGTGTCCTGCGCTCATAAAAAGCTTATCGCGCGAGTTCTATTAGCTCTTATCTCAAGCGGTAAACAGTTTCGGGTTCATGATTAACGTGACCATGTATTACAATATAAACAACTGTTTTATAACTACTTGAGAATTATAAACATCGCATAGAATTCAGAGAGCTCGCCGCAAACATACTGTTGTCGTAGTTTGTTTTTTTTTGGTAAAACTACTGAATCAATTTACACGAAACTTTAGATCTAACATAACAAATATACAAGTAATCTAATGACAGTGTTTTTTAGGAGTCCTACATAAATTATTCTTGCAAGATTCCAATTCAAACGTCTTATTAGAATCGGCCATTTTCTAACTGCGCAGTTCAATGCATGAAAATACTTGAAATATCAATAAATATGAATAAATATGCCTCAAATGCATGAAATTATGAATTATCACTATTTTTTCGCTTATTACTAATGTTTCCAAGACCATATTTCATTGTAAAAGAGTCAAATTCATATTTTCAATTTCGACTGACGAACTTCACAACAAAGGAATTTTTGGAGAAATTTTTGGGTCAAAAACATAATTTTTAGATATTTTTTCCAGCAAATGACTATCTAAAAAGTTACATTATACACTTATAACATACTATACATTTACTTACCAAAGTTTAACAACACAAAACACAAAAATTTCACTGCATTCCAAAACAAAACACCACCGTTCCACACTGGCCGCCATGACTCATTTTGACAGTCGACAAAGACGCGTTTCTTTATTTTTTTAATAATTTTGTGCAGTTGTTAGGTTGGTATGTTTGGTTTCATTTTAATCGAACTCTAGTTGGCCAGAGACGTAAATTTTTACAAACGAATTAGAACCTTACTGTACGTACGATAAGGGTTTAAGTTTGCTTGTACGAGGCGGTCCCTTTTGGGTTCGCCGGGGTTCAACGGAGGGTTTGGCGCGATCCCCGATGGGCTCGCGCGGGCCGGAGAGGTTAATATTATTAAAACAGAATAATTTAAATGCTACCTAATTAATTTATTCACAACACCATAATATTTTTTTTTCCATTTGAATAAAAAATTTATACCAATCTTAGGCAGAGATAATACAGACTCTTTGCTTCAACCGTTGACAGAAAACATTTTGTTGTTTATGTCTGGCTATAGACGCTTGGCATCTAGCTCTAATTTGAACTGGGATTTCACATTGGCTTTTACGACCGATTCGTTGTGTGGGTTAATAGATTTTCTTTTAAATTGAACCTTGCGACAAATTCTAGTCTTCTAAATCTCGAGAGTTAGTGAGTTTGTTACATCTGCGTCAATGGTGATTTGGGGAATCGCCTTTATTTTAAAGCCACATATTATACTAATATTATAATTATAAAGCTGAAGAGTTTGTTTGTTTGCTTGAACGCGCTTATCTCAGGAACCACTACGATTTGAAAAGTCTTTCAGTGTTAGATAGCCCATTTATCGAGGAAAGCTATAGGCTATATATCATCATGCTACGACCAATAGGAGCGGAGCAGCATGAAAAATGTTGCGAAAACGGGGAAAATGTGACGCAGACGAAGTTGTGCGGGACAGCTAGTTGAGAAATAAAGCTGCATTACGGTTTCGGGTAACTTCTAAACATGACGAAATAACATATTGCAGCTACTTATCTATAAACATATTATTTGAACGCAAGCTTTGCTCTCAACGTCCCTCGCGTGGAACATGATTCCAAGTAATCTATTGTTTTCTTATCTAAAATATCTATATCTATAATAGTTTCAATTTTTGTGAGTAAAACAACGAAACCTTGGTAGTCGGTACACCCACATAATACGAACAGTCTGACGGTTCACAGAATCAGCGATAATTGTACGGCAGGCTACTTCGTTTCTAAGAAAGGCCATTATAATAGTGCATGATAACGCCACGATAATGGTATCAGCACCCATTGTGAGCGTCTCCACGTGCTTACTGCATTGTTGTTTACTAAGATATATATTTTTCTTTTTCCTCATATTTAATGACGTCGGCAGATTACCTATGTGAATTTTTGTTCAGGAACACTGTTTCGTTGGTCTTTTGGTCGTAACCTCCTCTGCTGCACTGAGCTTGAGCTCCTGGGTATGATTTCCAGATGAAATCATACCCAGGAGCTCAAGCTCAGTGCAGCAAAGTCAGCTTTTTTTTTTTCGTTGCAGTCCTATTCTGGATTTATGCTCGGTTGATGGCAGGCAAGAGACCGAAATGCGAAATGCGAGTGTCCAGTTATACACTCGTTTGCCTAACCGTTCGGGGATTACAGGCGAGAGGTTATGTTTTTAATGACGTCATCAAATTACGCGCATTTTTTATTCCGGAACCTTGAATAATAAATAAGCTTCATATTCCACACTGTTAAAATTAAACGCGAAATAGCACCGGGCGTATGTGTAAACATACCACATTGTGAATGAACAGACTGTTTTTTTGCGAATGTAAACACTCGCGATTTATGATGGCAACATTGACGTATTTCGATTTTACTTGGAGCTCGAACATTTATGTGTATTTACTAGTCAACAAACTGTTTGCTTGGTGCATCCATCACGAGGAAATTGGACTGTTGAGTTGAGTTAACATAACGCTCCCTAAGAACGAAATAAGAAATTGCGTGAAATACCTAAAACTACTCCTAATAACGTGGGTCATCGTATAGCTCTAGTGAATCAAAAAGTGAAGATACCCTGTTAGAAAAGGACAAAAAAAAAACATCCCAAATGTTACTGGAAATTCCCTACAACACGAAACACAAATTAGCACAAACAATTTTGTTATTTCCCCCAAAACGAAAATGAAAATGTTAGGTCACTTTTGTTCTCAGGGAACGAAAACTGGACTTGGCTTTGTCAAAATAATCTAAACCATACAAAACAAACCCCGAATTTTTTAAAGTAACTATCTCAACTTAACTAAATGAGTCCGAAATGTGACTTAAATTGAGTACCGCGTACACATTCAAACCATACATTCACACAACCAGGGACCTTGCTTGTATTTAGTATGCAAATACTTAATTAAGGTTACAAATACTAAATAGTCAACACGTTGAATCGAAATTCTCTTGGAAATTCTCAATGTGAAGCTGTAGTTTGTTGCCAAATATGCACATCTCATGAATTGAAAATTTTGAGATTAACAGGTTAGTTTGGTTAGCAGAAGTAGAGCTTCAAGTGTAAAGTACTTATTTCTATAGTGAGGGGTTTAACCGTAAAAGTTCTAGTGAGGGGAACACCCTGGCCGTGCCGACGGCGCGTTTGTGTTCCACGCGCGCCTCAAGGAGATGTCAGCAAATCGGAAGGGGTCTGAGAGGGCCGAAGGGGTCTGGCAGGCATGCCAGGGCTGCGGATTGTTCAAAAGAGATACCGTGGCCCTGGAACACAAAGGGCTAAGAAGGAACATGGATGGGTTTTAGTCAGTCAAGTCTGACACTCCCTCCCGCTCCGCCCAGAGTGGGGGGCGTCATTTGATGATTTGGGAACACCCAATACAATATTTGCAGACTGTTGTCATAACAGCTCTAACAAATGTCACAATCACATCCTATGATCTGGAATAGAAGTTAAACATTATTGGCAGTCTGTCATAAAATGACACACATAGCATAACATCAGGCGTGTTTCCCCGAACTTGACAGAGATGTGGACACCTACATTTCGCGAGTTAGGTATGTAAGTCCCATGTAGCCTCACCCCCTAGGTAAGGCTATACAAACAATCGGCTCGAATCCAGACTCAGGGTTGCTTCTTAGAATTCCGAGATGGAGAAACCAGTAACCTTTTTATCCGACCTGTCAATCGAATCGATAACCTCTAAGCGTAGTTAGATGAAGGTCGTAGCGTTATATCATCACTACCGTATGCCCACGGGTTAGTCTGTGTGGAGTTCCGTAAGGGTGATTCCACACTAATCGATCGATCGTCGATCGATGGTAGAATGGATTAATCGATCTATAGGTTTACTTAGTGGAACTATCGATCGACGTTGACTAATACATTCTAACATCGATCGATCGATTGGTAATGTAACACCTTAATTGTCCCACAGAATCGTACTACCGGGATAAAAAACTATCCTATGTTTAAACCACCTGTGTGCCAAATTTCGTTTAAATCCGTAACATAAAATACATCCATCTTCACAAACTTTCGCATTTATAATCGTATTATGACAAAAAAAACTCAATAACTGCGTTAAAGAATATTTCTAAAAGTCATGCATACTAAAGTGACATTGTTATTTCAAAGGTGTACGGTCTTGCATAAGAGCTAATACCCTCGTAAATGCAGTTATTATCGGTACAGACGAGAAAACATCGTTGAAGCGTGGGTTGTAGCGACAATCTAATCTGCTTTTGTCGCAGATTGTACAAGATAACATTTTGATTCATAAAAATTTTTTTGATTTGATTCTGACTCATCATTTGATTCACTGTTTTTTTTCGATCGTGACACGTACTTTTTTATGGGAGTTTCCAAGTACCCTATAATCTTACACCGAGATTTGGTACTGGGAATACGAATGCGTTTTTCCAATGCAAAAAATCTTGTTAATTGGGTATGTATCAGACGTTTTTTCCTCACATGTGATAACATCGTTTCTAGGTGGTCGGACACTTGTTGCTGTTTAAATTGCACTTGTACGTGTGAACTGTTAATAGGTGTAATTTATGTTCTTCACAGATTGCGATAGTCTGTTGTTTAGAACGACAGGTTGATAGAGCGACATCGTCATTACAGTGTATTTATAAACATAACATCACGCTTTTAATCCTCGAAGGGTTAGGTAGCGGTGTACCCAATAGTAGACCCACATGTCACCAGTTATATTTAAAGTCATGTAATAGGGGGCGAGCATATTGCCATCAACCGGGCTCAAATCCAGATGCCGTGGCTGTTTCCGAGAATTCCTTATGGAAAAACCCAATAACAATTTGCACAACCGGTAATCGAACCCAGAACCTCATGCTAAGACGTCGCGCTTGCAACCAATCGACCAACGATGCAGTTTATGAGGTATAAACAATACTGTCCAGCTGTATTAATTGTTACTGCTGAAGTGCAGTAGTACAGAATTATTGGTAGGTAGGTAGATTGTTTCGTAGAATTATAAAATTCTCTTCGTATGTATATGTGAACATCACCTAAAATCAAATTTATACGCGACAGGAAAAATATTCCGTCTGACCTTCGATTATTAGAAGAAACGGACAACTTATGCAAAACAAGTAATTAACCTACTAGTTTTAATAATATTCTGAGACATTAATTAAATGAATGCTTCTTTTACCTAAAATATAGACCGTCACGCAGCAGTTTGTAATAGCGTAACTAATGGTTCTACATATATTCCCTTTTGAAATTCTGTTCACGCCATCATAGCAACGAACCGTGAGGATACAAAGACAGCAGTAAAATGTCGTCCCAAACATTTATTGAGCGCGCGTCGTGTGGTATCGATCGTCTTACAGTAGTGATGCTCAACCTAATCCGATACTTTACAGTATCTATCGATACTGTAAGGATGCGATACTCTGATATTTACGAACGATATAAACGAATACGATAAATACTTGGATCGATACAAAAATACCGGTATCTAAATTAATGGATCGTATTGTGCCGCATTGTCCTTAACTGCATGATCACTTGGTCAGTCAATACAATACAAACGGAGAACACAAAAAGATTCTCATGGCGACATGGAGACAGCGACTGTCGCAACCACGTGCAGGGCACGCCACAATAGTGGCGATAAGTCCCCTCTTTGAGGAGTGGCTAGAGAGGCGGCACGGCGCCCTCACCTTCCGCCTGACGCAGGTCCTCACCGGACACGGTTGTTTCGGGAGGTTCCTGCACCGAATCGGGCGGGAGGAAACGCCCGGGTGTTACCACTGCGAGGATCGGTCGGAGGACACGGTGGAGCACACCGTGGAGCTCTGCCCCGCTTGGGCTGAGCACCGCCGTGTCCTCGTAGCGGCGATTGGCGGCGGCGACCTCTCGCGTCCGGCCCTGGTTCAATCCATGGTCCGTAGCGAGAGGGAATGGGATGCCGTCGCCTCCTTCTGCGAAGCAGTCATGCTAGCGAAGGAGGTGGCGGAACGTGAGAGAGAGAGAACCTCACGTCCTAGCCGCCGCACAGTGGAACGAATGTATGGGAGCGGTTGGACGTAGACATGTCCGAAAAAAAAGAGTAAAATTATGCCAAACTAATGATGCCATCTTATTCGATTACTTAATGCCTTCATAACTTGTGGTGATGAATTTCTTCATAACTCCCATATTTCGGGAGTAATTTGAGAAAATGTGAAATTTTACTATGAAAATGAGTGTATCGAGCTCTCTCCCTCCTGATTCCGGGCTTGTTTCAAGTAGCGGTCTCTAATATCATAATGCTAATACTAAGAGCTATATTTAATACTAAGACACATAGTGCGCCAAATGTGCACTTTCTGGGATAAAGAGTGATGTTTATTTTATAACACAATTTTTTTATTTTTTGTTTATTTTGTTGATTAAAACCGTTTTTCTAAAGGTTTACCTTATTACAATAACATTTCTGAGCAGCCAATTAGAGAAGATATAAGCTAATTAGGATATATAATTAGGGACTTAAGGTTTACATATAAAACTGATGCACTAATGATTACTGATAAGAACATTGCTATTATTTAATTACTAAATGGCTCTTAATACACTAATTTAGCATGCATCATTTACTAATTATCACAATAACTAATTACCTTGCAATATTTAACAAAGGATACCTGGGATACCTGGATTTTATATAAATAGGTCACTATTAGTAACTTTAAAATCAGTGTTGATTTACACCTCGTTGTATCCAAGCTAATCTCGCAATGTATTTTCCAAATTTTAATACAAATCTTGATATTCACGTTGCTTTATGCGCACGCGCACATAAAGATTTACGCGACTTTAACTATTTGTTCAGTGTTTTAAAAGATAACAGTTGTGTTCAGTTATGTGAAAGTGCTGAAACAAGTTTAAAAGACTGGTGTCGTCGATTTTGCTACCGCATTTATGCAAAATGGACACAGTCTGGAAGAAGCACAGATAAGTTTCGGAAGAAACATGAGATTTGGCTACAGGCTGCAATTCAATGGCCGGAATTACAGAATGAAAATATGGAACCTTCTACAGAAAATATAAGTGACGTCATCGAGCCCATAATTTCTCCTGCTAAATCTAATGCTTCAACTTGTACACATCCTAGTCCTCGTAAATCTTTTGAGGACCTTAGTAACCGGCAAAAAAGAAGACGCACTGAAGATAGTCTTTCATGCAGCAGTAGCAGCGCTGAAATTATGTTTTCGGCCGAAAGGGCGCTTCAAAAGGCAGGACAAAGCGATACAGCTTATGTTATGAAATACTTGACGGAGAATCCAGAAGAGGCCTCAAAAATCAAAGCCTTCATTGAAGGTAAATCAATTCAGGTACGGGAAATATCCCCTTTGAAGGCATTGGCTCTTTATGTATCGATGAACTTATCGAAATGGCGCTATAACACTCTTCGGGATTTCAACACTCAAGAAGGAGCTCTTCAATACCCGAGTTACTACATGTTGGTTAAAGAAAAAATTAAGTGCTATCCGGCCAAAGAAGATCTCACAGTTACAGAGAGCTCTGCAAAAATCAAATTACAAGCCTTGATGGATTTAACCTCAAGAAGACTTATTAGGTCGTTAGAAACCCCTGTTGATCCCAATCAACAGCTCGTATTGACCAGCAAATGGGGTTTTGACGGATCATCTAGCCAAAGCATTTATCATCAAAGGACGAGTGAAGATGAGCAAATCGATCTTGCTAGTAATTTTATGATTAGTCTTGTACCACTGCGGCTCGTCTCAAAAGGTGTAACAATTTGGGAAAACGAGCGACCATCTTCCACTTCATTTTGCCGGCCAATATTGTTTAAGTTTATAAAGGAAACCAAAGAAAATGTGCAGAGAGAGATGGCTGAAATCGAAGCAGAGATTGAAGCCTTAACTCCATCCACCATCACTGATGGAATTAGTGTCAAACACCAACTGCTGTTGACAATGATTGATGGTAAAATTCATTCCATTATATCCAATACAGCAGCTTCAGTGTGTGACATATGCAAGGCTTGTCCTAAAGAAATGAATAATTTAGAGTTAATCAAAGATAAACACGCAAACGAGGACATGTATAAATATAGCTTAAGCACCCTTCACGCTTGGATTCGCTCAATGGAATGCTTATTACACATTTCCTACAAATTAGACATAAAATCATGGCAAGTAAGGGGTGATATAGCAAAAAGGCAAGTTGATGACAGGAAGAAAAGAGTTCAAGAGGCTGTAAGAAGAGAAACGGGCTTACTTCTCGATGTTGTGAAACAAGGCAGTGGATCCACCAACAATGGCAACTCGGCAAGGAGATTTTTTGAAAACTACACTAAATCTGCTGAACTGACCGGAATAGATGCTATGCTTTTAAGAAAAATCTGTGTGATCTTGCAGTGTATTTCATCAGGAGAGAAGATCAACGTAACTAAATTCCGAGAGTTCTGCTTTGATACTGCTAAGCTTTACGTGGAGTTATACCCATGGTATTATATGCCTTCTTCACTTCATAAAATTTTAATGCATGGGCCAGACATAGTTCAGAACATGTCAATTGTGCCCATTGGTTTTCTATCCGAAGAGGCATCTGAGGCTAGAAATAAAGATTTTAGAAAATATAGAGAGGGGCATTCTCGAAAGCATAGCAGTATCTCATGCAATGAAGATATTATGCACAATCTTTTACTGTCTTCTGATCCACTTGTTACAAGTATCCGTCCAAAAGGAAATAAGTTTGTAAAAAAATCTTCTTTTAAGGAATTTTATGAGCTTACGGATTCTGAGAAAAGTGATATCGAATTTGTTAACATAAATGATTTAGCGGACATCGATTCTGAATTTGAATTAATTGATGATGATGATGATGACGAAGATAATTAAATGATGTTATTGTTTTAAAATGTGTAACTTAGTAAATTAGAGCTTACATCTTAATTATTTATTGTACTTTTAATGAAACTAGGTAATTTATTATCAACTTACTTAAAAGTCATACTCTCATCAGTTCTTGTGAATATTTTTGTTAATATATATTTCTGTATATATATAATATATTTATAGACCTCTTAATAAGTCTGTCTGCGGTTTAAAGTAAATACAAATGGGGAAAAAACGTTTTTTTTTTTTAAATTTTCATTTCCTTTTATCCCAGAAAGTGCACATTTGGCGCACTATGTGTCTTAGTATTAAATATAGCTCTTAGTAATAGCATTATGATATTAGAGACCGCTACTTGAAACAAGCCCGGAATCAGGAGGGAGAGAGCTCGATACACTCATTTTCATAGTAAAATTTCACATTTTCTCAAATTACTCCCGAAATATGGGAGTTATGAAGAAATTCATCACCACAATTTATGAAGGCATTAAGTAATCGAATAAGATGGCATCATTAGTTTGTCATAATTTTACTCTTATTTTTCGGACATGTCTACGTCCAACCGCTCCCATACATTCGTTCCACTGTGCGCCGCGGGATACGCCCCGGGCGTCGGGGGGCAACCAGTGGCCCCCGGCCACCGTAGGCGCGAGATGCCTGCCAGGGCTGCGGGTTGTTCGAAAGAGATACCGCGGCCCTGGAACACAAAGGGCGAAGAAGGAACATGGGTGGGTTTTAGTCAGTACAAGTCTGAGTCCTGAGTCCCTCCCGCCAGAGCCGGAGAAGTCATTTCACAGTCACACAAAAAGATAACAAATGAATGTCTGAAATTTTGCCTATACTCTTCATTAGTAAGTACCGTCAAACAGGTTAAGTAAGACCACGGGAGTGAATCGGGACGAATCTTGAACGGAATTACAATGTTGAATACAAACAATTTGTAAGTTTGTAACTAAAAAGGAATTGGGTTTTCATTGTTTTAATTGAATAAAAGCTATCAATAACATTAAACTAGTACGAAAAAGCCTATTAAATATCGCCTCGATTCATCTACTTGGTCCTATTTACCCCAATTCGCGTAAGATACGAGAATTACATTTGCATCGATCAAAAGTATCGATACGATACACATGCAAGTCTCGTGCAGTGCATCCCTATCTCACAGTTTAACGGAATCCGCGCTTCTCATCATTCCACTTTGTTGTGCGTTTCCAGCTAACATTGTGTATGCTTCCAGTTACTACATGCATGTATGGATCTCTGGGCCTCCACGTGATTTGTCCGTATATTCAAATTGTGTTTAAATCTCTGAACCTACTGTACTTGAGGAGAATGCGGAACAACAGCAACCTTCTATGAATCCAATGTTTTTTGTGGCAACCATTATTCTGTGAAACATATAATTGTATTAGGTATGTTTGGCATTCACAAAAAACCATGCCATTGTGATGAACTTTATAAAATTTGGCTTTAATTTTGAACTTCCCAAAATGCGTGGGGTTTTATGTTGAAGTAGTTATGAAATTCAGCCTGAATCAGAATTTTAATACACAAAGTTTTCCGCGTCTAAAATGTATAGCGATTAATGTATGTAATATCCTCTAGATAAAACTCTTCTACGAAATATTAAAATAATGCGCACGTCTGTTTGCCAATACCACACATCTTCATGAGAGTGCCAAATCTGTGAGTTGTTAGAAACAACTGTTAAGTAATCGATGATAGCAAGCAAAGATGGCGTAAAATAATGTTTCTTAATATTTGCCTTACACGTAGCAATACCCAACGTTCACAAGATCGGTTCTCGGCTTCAGACGACTTATCGTTCCCCAAAGCCATTGTATCCACGTCCTACCGGTAGTTTCCAACAGACGGACTCACTTATCATCATTCTGAGAGCATACCCGCTCACAATATATTATTAACGCGTGGGCCTGAATGGACGTTAACATTTACGTGAATACACGAAATACTGACTGGCCGGTTTTATATTAAATACGCGCCACACGTCCGCTACAATTCCGTTGGGGAGCTTAAGTTTATGAAAGGGTTAGCCATGACGTAACATGTTGACATTTAGCACTAAGCCCAGATCGCATGGATGACTAACTCCGCTAATAAAGAGTTTTTGCTAAGCTCTGGTCCGTGCAAGGTACAGTAACGCATATTACATCCATGTCTTACATATGGACTGGTTCCTAGAAGAATTGTTGATTTCCAAGTACTTATAGTTTTTGTGGTCACAATTATGTGTATCGTTCGGGATTTTTTCTTCGATACCATAATAGGAGCTTCGAGCTGTAACCGCGTGAAGTGTTAGTTATTATAACAGTGCGAATAGTGCAATAATACAGGAGGAACTGTAATCCGCAGTAAAATAAAACAAAATAGCCTTGCGTAAAAAAGTTGGATAAACACACATAAGGACACCGAAGGTATGAATATGAACAGTAAAACTGACTTATACAAAGGACAGTTGGACTACTCGCTCTAATTAAACGAGTTTACATTAGCTATTGCCAGTTGGCGCCTCATGCCGTGACAAATGTCCATCTATTTAAAGATCTGTACGTTATTATTAGTGATCTAACGTCTAGTGGGCGCTAAACATCTTCACAGAGGATGGGATCGGTCAAAGTCGTCACGAATTCTGAGAAAATACTATCGGATTTGTGATTACTACTAATCGCGTATAATTAAACCCACATTTAGCAGGTTCCAAGGGTTATTCAGAGAACTCCAAAAAGTACCTGTCAAAATATAAACGTCATTCGTACAATAAATGTCAATTCCGGGGGGCCTATAGTAAGGCCTCTACAAATTGACAGCGGTAACGATGATGGAAAAGGATGTTCTACTCCCTCAATGTTGTGATGTTTATTTGTCAAGTTATGATTTCAAGTTGATACCAATATTTCTTGAAAGCGATCCGTAACATAAACACTGTCTATCGATATTTATTCAATCATAAAATTTCTCGGTAGTCCGATTGTTCCAGAATGTTTTAAAGTTACTAGTCCTCTAAATCCGTTCGGATCGATTTGTCTAGACTCCAGGCGCCGTTTGTTCTGTACCTTTCTAAACTATGAATTATTAGATTAATATTTACCTAAGTGAAAGGATAGAAAGTGATTAAATAGCACTTTCGCACTAATATTAGTTTTGAAGTTGAATACGCGCGTTTATCTTTATACAATTTAACCCAAGCAATGATTACAAAATCTGTGCTTGCTTATTCTTCTAATACTGGCTAAACTGGTACCAAATTATACAGCAAATGCTTTATTATAATCGTATTTAACTTGTCGCCATTCCGCAGTGGTCGGGCGGACTGCATTCCGGTCGGCTGGGCCAATTATACGGCACATTTCAGATGTTTGATTTGCCACGGTCCGTCCAGGCGCGGAACGAATAGGGATCTACGGCGTATCGTGACGGACTTATAATGCCCTTTATACTTTACTTTTAAGGACTCATAACACAATACAAGTTGGTCCTTATATTCTGCTTATACAGACTGTGGTTTTAAAAAGGTGGGTTGTACAAACTACATCGAATGGATCCTTATTTCACAGAAATTCTGCGTCGTAGGTGGCGCTTATTGATCAGAAATATGTTTTGAATATCGTTCTCATTTTTTTAACCACCTTCAAGCATAATTTTGGGCATAAAAGTTGTAGATTTCCTTATAAACTAAAACGGTTTGTAGAATTTGTATTCGATACTGCAAACACATAAATATAAACTTGCAGGAATTGTAGGCGTCGCATGGCAGACTTACGAGTGGGAGCGGGTATAACAATAATTTTTACAACACCTTTGTGACCAAAAATTGTCTTGCACAAAATTAATTTGGTTTGCCTAAACACCAAACACCCACTGAAAATTCAAAGAGATTTGTGTTGAACATACATAACCAATTAGGATGCTTTCAAGCACTAAGGTTTGAAAAGGCATCGAATCAAAAGCCGAGTTAGCTTTCCAATTTTGGGGCATTTTAGAGAAGCGCACAACAACAAATTCATGCCGTACAGGTACATGCTGTATATCCTCCTTCTACCAAACGCAAATGACAATGGTGAGGCACTCCTTCAATTCGGGCGCGGGGTTAGGACTGAGACGTGTCCATTGTCGCCCATAATAGCCGATTGGTTGCGGCTTGCCCCCTGTAGCCCTTACTACAAATAGCCTTGTTGAAATTTCCAGCCAGTTTTCGGAATTTAGTTTTGGAAGTATGTCGCCTATATTGTTCGATAACGCATACAAATTAAACGCGATTTTGTGAATACGCAACTTGTCACGTTTGCAGATTTTAAAGAGCACTGAGTCGTTGTTGGCTATTTTCTGATTTTATTATCTGCCCGTCCTTGATACATTATTAATATATTTCTTTTGGGAATTTCCAGCTACATTTTTTATTCGATTGGACGCGTTTCCTACGACTTTATGTATATTGTAGTTAGCAACAGGAAAATACAAAGAACGTAGGTGAAAAATGGCGATGCCAAATTGAATAATTATTACTTTTTTATACCGGCATGAAATGCTTTTGCGAAACGGGCGTCAATAATATAATACTTCTCTCTAGTCTTGTACAAGTGTTGTCAACAATTAATAGGTACTCAATTTACTCTCGCTTGTTTGAAAGACCTACAAAACACAATTAGCGCTTAGTACGAGTATAAATGAACGTAATTGTGTTCTTGTCGAACGTTTGAAGTTGTCAAAGGCAGTATGCTTCAACAAAATCTTCCTCTAAGTGTATTTAGTCTGTCGTGCACTACCTATTATTTGAACACAGTTGCTATGTCTAATTCATCAGCATCCTCGGCATCAAAAGCACAAATAGCTTCTCGTACATTGTACAGGATACGAAGACGAACGTCACGTCAAGTGTAACTACAAATGTATTCAGCACATTCCAACTCATGAATTTTTTCCTCGTAAAATATCTCGGCAAGGTTGACAATGCTACGAGAAAGGAGATGGTTCCTCGAAGTGGTCTCCGTTAAGGTAATGAGTGAGTTAAGGTCATAATATATCTGTCAGTGCGAGCTGGCTCCGGCTGGCGTAATGGTGCAGATGGGCCACTTCCACACTTCGGATCTATACTTTGTTGCACGGTGATGGGAAGGCACTTACTTCGAGTGCCTCAGTCGTGTCTGAAAATGAGCAAGTGCATTCGTTGATTAATGATGCTGCTAGGTTTGCTGAGTGCTTCTCTAAATCTTTTATGTAACCCTCAACTGGTTGTTGAACCAAAGTAATAGCCGAGCGAAAAGATCTGTAGTGTGAGAAGAACCTGATTGTTGTTTTGGGTGAAATAGCAGAGAGTATACAATCGAGACTGTAAAAGTCTCATCAAGGATCATTACTTTCTGCGGGTAGTTCGAAAGAGATACCGCGGCCCTGGAACACAAAGGGCTAAGAAGGAACATGGGAGGGTTTTAGTTAGTCAAGTCTGACACTCCCTCCCGCTCCGCCCAGAGCGGGAGAAGTCATTTGATGATTTCCCATACGCAAAAAAAAAAAAAGGATCATTACTTTCATTTACTACGCTAACACAGCATTTGTTGCATTAGATAGTAGCGATTACAAGTTGAGATTTATTTGAGATTGAGAGTCACGGATGTTTCTGCAATTCTTATAAATTAGTATTTCGGAATTTTACATAAGCCAGCCTGGTTCGGTTTATATAATTTATTTATATCGTACATCTTATTTCTCCGAACAAGAAGAGTCGTTACCATAATAAAACTCTGTCAAACAGGCTTTTTATTCAGAAATTCCACGGAAGTCCCAAAAAACGGATTAATTAATTTACTTCGTTGGAAAAAAATATGCATAATAATTAATATATCTGTAAGTATTAACATCTGACATTTGGTTTTATGATAAAGAACTGGAAAGAGCCGCAGCAGGGTGATTTCCAATAAACGAGAATAATTGTTAACATTTGTCATTTCTAGTAGGACGGTTCTAGATAATTGCGTGCCATTGACCTTTAGTTGTCAGTGCGATAAGTTTGTTCAATAGATACGGCTTCTTCGTATAGCAATGGTTGCGCCGGTGCATTTCGGAGTTATCATTCGTCGCTTTTTAATTAATAAATGTTTATCAGCGAGCGACGCCCGCGGCGCTAGCTAGAATACTTGTCGGAAGTGAACCGGTTAGGAGGAACCAAGGTTCATCATCATCTTCTAACTTGATATAATATAATTATAGATTTATTATAACTGCATTAATTCGTCAGCTATTACGCCTATTGTTTTGAATCATTAGTGTAGGTGTACCTACCTATCTATTTACACCAATCGATCGAACATCGATCGACAATCGATTGATAGTTTTACCTAGTGGACTAATCCATTGTACCATCGATCGATCGATTGGTTTGGTAACACATCGAATAAATTCTCAAAAATACCTATTTGAACCTGTCTTAAACTTACAGTGAAAATATTTAGTGTAAGTACATATTTTCGAAAAAATCTGAATAATTCATATTTTTTCCTGTTTACCTAACTAATTAACTACCCAATCAAATTCAACTTGATGAATTACTACCAAAACGAATGTTGTTATTATGCGATTTACGATAAAAGCTATCGCTATTGTTTTGGTAACTTTGACGTACGTTGAACATAATATTTACTTACCGATTGGTTACCCACGTCACTAATAGTTTAGTACAACCGGAAACACTGTTTTTCGAGGAAATGTATCATCTTTATAGGAAAGACCTGTCAAAGCTCATTGTAGGTGGCGTGTCTATAGCTAGGTCCTAATCTGACCAATGAGATCGAAGCTATTTTATCATGAAATTTCAATTTTCAACCAATGGCAATGCTTGAAACATGCTATATGTGTATCCCCATTCAAGTTACTTCATCATTCTCTTGTCCATATCCCAATTTATTTGGGGTCGGCGCAGCTTGAAAAACGTGCAAAAATAAAGCATTTTTATTTATTTAATGCTGTGTCCCTGTGCCCCACCATCCGCCACGTTTGACGTTTGTCATTCGAATTTACTCACGCGCATTTTGATGTTACCCTTAAATAAAAATAAAAAAAACGTTTTTAAACTCAGATATATCTCGGAAACTGTATCACTTACGAGATTCATCACTGAATATTTTTTGTTAGTAAACAGAATCACTTAATCTATCGATTGACACTAGAAAACCAGTCTTTTTTTTAAATGGAGGACGGCATTGATTGATGTGCCAGGTCCCATACAAAAATGTCGGAAACCCTTTGTAAAAAAAAGTTATTGGTTTTATTTTCCTCCCTTTTGTCTTACGGTCTGCGGAAACGGATTTATAATAACAAAGAAAAGGAGTCACTTTCCTTCCTCATCCGAGAGATTGGGTGACGTACCAAACAACTGCTTTAATTTAGACAGAAACAATACGCATCACATTGCTCGACGAAAACAAGGATGTTTTCAACATGGCGGCCAAATAACAAAATATTGGCACGTTGAGCTTTTAAAAATCGAAGTACCTACCTATTGTGTGCTTTGCAATAAGGCAGAGGATCTTCTATTTTTAAGCGTTTCGTATTTATACAACAATCAAACGCGATTGTGATCATCTTTTCCGTAATCTATGCCAATTTTTTTTTTTTATAACCTTTCCGTTATCAATATTATCACTGATAGATTGTCATAATATCTAGCCTACAGGTCTAGCTCTTCAGGATTTGCCTTTACAATCACATCATCATTTGCCTAGCCTTTCCCAACTACGTTATCGGCTTCCAGTATAACCGGATGCTGCTGAATACTAGAATTTTACATGTAGCGACTGACCTAACAACCCAGTTATTCTTGGGTAAAAACGATACCCCTTGGTAAGACTGGTTGTCAGACTTTCAGGCCACTAACTACCTCTAACGACTGTCAAAGATCTACAAATGACAGCCAGGCAGGACCAATGGCTTAGCGTGCTTTACGAGGCACTGATGAAACAATGGGTGCTCATCGGCCACACACGGACCAACCTAGGCAAGCACGGTTTAACCTAGAGATTATTCCGAGCAGCAGTTTTTATTTGCCACGAGTTCCTCTTTACAATGACAGTCACTAAAATCGATAGTAACAGGAAAATCGGAATTAGTAGAAACGATTTCTACTTTCACCTAGAGTTCTATACAAGGTATTGTTTTGCATCCTCATCAAATTCAAGGAGGTAACTATGATAATGATTCTCGACCCGAATCAATAATAGAATGGGTAGGTATTTTTTTCTTTATTATTATTTACCGAAATCGGTCTTAAGTGTGAAGGTGTTAACCACCCGTGTTTTAAACGCGGCTCGTCTGATTCTCGCGCTTTCACACATACAAACAATCTCAAACGATTATTCGATAATTTCTTATTCCCTAAACCACGTTAAGGGGGTTACTCTGTTATACTGATAAACTTAAACAACCAAGAAAATCAGGATTTATTAGTCATTAACGTTTGCCGCAATTTAAATTGATCATTTATGTATTTTGTGACAACCTCCTGAATTTTGACGACGATGCAAAACTACACCTTGTACATGACGAGGCTTACATATACACAGTTTTATTTTTATTTTATTCGTCTGTATGCACGTGTAAGCGGGCACGCCCTTTATGTCTGGAGGCTTTATTTATTCTTGAATATATTTTTTTATATTTTATTTTATTATTGGTGTGTGCTAGCTGACATGTGACATTAATTTGATATAATGGATTCCTTGTTTATATAAACTTGAACACTTTTGTATAGAATCTGGTTCTTCTAACCTAACAGACAGATGTGTTGCTGGGGAGTTTGTTCCGCCACTTCTTCTTCCCAGCTAAAACACTAGGAAGTGGCGAAGGGCGGGCGTTTTGGGGGACTGTCTCTTGTAATTTTGACGTTCAAAAAGTGCTGATTATCAGCCTAGTTTGAATAAATGACTTTTGATTTGATTTTGACAGTAAACACACCCAAGACCACCGTTATCCAATAGTCCAATACACTACTTGCACTTGGTAACTTTTTACTCTAAGGACAGCTGGCGAAGGAGAGAAGTACCAAAGGGGTACTTATCTCCGGTTAAAGGAATTTGAAGAAACGTTTATTTTCATTCCAACAGGATGGTAAACTCTCAAAGTGATTCTGTGAAATCATTGTGATTTGGTTTCTTCAATAAAGTACAATATGTATTCATCATTATAGGTACCTGTTTGGTTAGCCAATCCTTTTAACAAGAAGTGATATATAATGATTTCGTTGGAATACCTTATAAAAAAAGCTTTACCTAACTAGTAATTTATCGTGCCTAAAACCACATGATAGGTTTTTATAAAAAAAAAACGTGTTAGTTATGGCTCGTGCCAAATTTTTTTTACATTTCAAATAAACTTATACCTTTTTGCAGTGGGGGAAGGTAGAAACTTGCAACTAGGTACTCCTACTCCTTTTGCCTTGTCCGTACATAAGGCGATCAACTGATCATACAAGATACGGACCTTTCTGAAGTTTTTAGTCGAAAAGCTTTCAAATACTCCATTACATAACAGTTCTATTCACGAGGATCTCTATTACATACGTGTTAAGTATTCAAATTGATGGGGCTACATATCATCTCATTGTTTGGCAACCGGCTCTGAAGCCGAGGTTATTGGCACCATCGGCCATCGCCCACTGAAATACGACCTCGATGACCGATTCGATGAACTGTCGACATGTATCAACGTACTCTTAATTAACAACTATTATTTCCTTGTATCATCAATGATACAGTTAAAACATGAATGGGGAATTTTGACAAGGTTTTTTTGCAATATAGCTCTATCTCATGTATATAAATTATCCAAGGCATACATATAATATATGGTCTTTTCTCAGAAGGCAGGTGACGTACGCTCATCGTTAATTGTCGTTGTACTATTTAGAGCACTTGGACTAGTTCTCAATAGAACATACCTTTTAGACGTCGCAAATTAGTAACACAATTTGGTTACGATTCCCCGAAGCGACTCGCCTGTTAATGTGTCAAGGTATCAATTAATGATGAGCAAATATTTATGTTTATATACTCTTTAATATATTCCTGACTGTGACAAGCTTTTAGCAGCTTGAATGTTTAATGTGGACTAAGTGTTTGAGACAGATTCTTCAGTGGAACTGGGGCGTACTGTGCGGAAACGGCTCGGATCACTTAGCATTAAAATTTAGGTTAAGTTTCATATGAACATTTGTGATGTGTTACATCTGGGTACTAGGTAGTCATATTTGTCGAAAAGTATTGCTATTATATTTCGAATAAGATTTGCTTCGCAGATTACAAAATTTTAGCCATACCGAACATAGTTTGCAAATTAAAGGTTAGACAGATGATGAATGATCATTAAAAACCAAAATGGACAAAAGAATAAGGAAATGTCTTCCATGATAATCTCATTTTTTGTCCGTTGCAAATGTTTTGAGTTCATTTTAAGCCGATATTTACCTCTAGCTGGCCAAACTTGACTGAAACCCTTTCTTTTGTCAACAGGGCGGTTCCACACCAGGCGGCGACCTGATGGCAGACCTCCACGCAAAGCTGTTGATGCGAAGACGCGGCATCTCCGGGGCTGAGCGATCAGGAGGTTCCGTACTCCATACCCTGGCCAGTGTCATACCAGAACCCGATCAGTCTTCACCACGGTCTTCCAGCGAAGACGACTGGGAATAATCTTGACGTAACCAACCTCCTTGGAAGTAACAAAGAGAAAATTTCTGTAATTACCTTTAACCATGTGTAAGTGGCTATAGTACTGAAAGGTTCTTTTTTGCACTAATGGTATTGATGTGTAACGAAAACTGGAAGCCATTTCTTCGTCTTTTCTTAAAAAGACTATTTTTCTGGAACAAGAACCTCACAGATCCAAGCATTAGTATAAATCTATTTCAATGGGAATATTTAGCAAGCATTTGTGAACTCAGTGTACCCGCACTTATAAAGAAAACCTGGTAACAAACAAAAGCAAAGGCGAGAGAGACAAAAAGAAAATTGTGTAGCGCTATCCCTCTCTCACGATTTATAGCCCTCCCTATCGCCCTCCAACGGGCGTAATGTCCGAGTGAGTATTAATTCTTTAAATAAAGTCGTTACAGGAATACGCGATCGATATAAACTGCAGGTCCTCTGAGTTCACGGACGTAAGTCATCGATATTTCCTCCGGGCGGAGCTCGGCTGTAATTACACTCATGAAAATGAGTATATTTATTAAGTTTTAAATTACGGAAGATTTTTTTTTTTATTTTAAAGAAAATTGTAAAGTGAAACGAAATTATGTACATTTTTATACAAAAAAAGGCGGATATTTGTCGTAATAACTGCTTATATTTCTCACATGCGTAATATTTCTTCTCCCGTCTGCAATTAAGAGGTTCTCTTAAGATAATTTTCTTGGTACTGCCATCTGTATGTTCTAAGTAAAAACACATTAATTTGTTCTCCGAAAACTCGTTATCGATTGTTGGTCGTATAATAGGTATATTTATGGTCATTCCGCATTAGGTTTTTATGTAACTCTAATCTTCATATCTTCTCGGAAGTAGACTTGGACATACAATTCTGAATCGAATTAAATCCACCTTTATCTCGTCCGTTTCCGAATACTTAGAACAAAAATTTCAGTTTAAATTTTTTTGTTCATATTATGAAACAAAAACTGTCTGATTTTTTACACGAGATGTGTTTATTTCAAGTAGTGCAGTCGTTTCCTACGATTTTCCTCAATTCTCGGTACGTTCACAAATATCTTGGCGGTCTCGGAAACCTATGTAAAATAATGGTTAGAAGATTTACGAAACGTTTTCCTTGTTCTAGGATAATTGTTGATGTTGATCTATAATTAAATTTCAATTAGTCTAGCGATAAAAACTGTCGTAGTCGATGTTAAACATAGCTCCATTATAGTGTTGCTGAATTACTGGGAAAATGTCTGCGTTAAACAGAAATCATATACGCATGTTATGTCCACGCGCGGACTGCGAAAGACTGAGTTGATTGGTTAATATTATATTGCGATGTTTATAGTGACGTCACAAGAAAATACAGTGAACTAGTGAACTGAAAGGAAACTAAAGGAACAGCTCTACTGGGATATTTTGACGCGCTGCCGATATCGGAACTAACACAGCTTGTTTTACAATACAATTTCACAAATGTTTACCAACAGAGTGAGCAGAATATCCTTGTATAACTGTTCCCTACAAGGAAAAGATGTTAGTGTTTCCAATTAGAAATCGTAATATAACATCACTGATAGTGTCAACAATCCAAGCGTCACTGCGTCACATCGCCGTCGTCGTCAGTAAGACGTCACTGCTGACGCATTCTAATTACTGTTAATGCCGTTGCATTGGGATTTACCTAGTTAATTAAATGTTGAATTTGTTGTAAAAAACATTTGTAAAATGAAAATTAATTGTACTTCACGACGTAACGTTACGTAAAAATAATTACATTTGGCCGGTTAAACAAAAACACGAAACATATTTCAAATCAAATCAACAACTAAGTAATTAAAGGGAATCATAGGAACAATCCAATTTGAGTCGACGGTAGTATTCCGTGAAGTTTTTAATAGTCGAGTTCTATTTACAAACAGAGATTGGAAAAGGGCTCTCGTTCCGGGAGGTTATTACGATAATCGTATTTCTCACTAGTGACTATCTCGCTTTCGTTTCTACGAAGGTGCTCGGCCACATTAACAGTGTTCCCTGCAAACTATCAACTGGTTCGGCTGATTAGCATTTCCAGAATTGAGAAAAAGCTGCCTCGGTACGACAATCGAGTTCTCGGTGTAAGCGAGTAGGACCATTTCTAATCGATGAGACAAATAATACACGATAGATTGGCCTAAGTAAAGAAAGTGAATTATAAGCCCTAGATGTGAACAGACTGTAAAGGTAAGAATTAATAGAATATTCATTGCGAACGTCATTAGTCGTAAGGTGTTCTAAAATTAGCATCGAACAAGCGGAAAACAGGATGGAATCTAGGTTGATAGGAGCTTGTGATGTTCGTGCCTCAGTGCGACAGGTGCTAAATATACATATAACGACATAGGAAAGAAAGAATAAACTAAAAAGTTTCGGTGCCCAATCTAAAATGTAACTGCATAGCACGAAGTAAGTGTAAGGTCAAGCAAGACTGGCTTGTGTATAATAGAGAACTTGTTCGGAGGTACGTGGTCAGCGGTATTTCACGGCGCCCGCCTGTTATTGGCAATGAATGATATTACGCATGAATATTTGTTGCGAATGTTCCCGCTTTGCCAGTGAACTGTCTATACACCCGTGCCGAGCCGTGCGTCACGATACGTAGAATTTCTTTACGCTGTTGAAATTGAAACATCGTTCAGATTTTATCAATTATTCGTCTAGATTAAATGTTTAAAGTAAATGTTTTGAAATTATAATAAATTCATTTTTAACTCTGTGTATTGTATAGTATGGTTCATGGACCACGTGTTTTGAAAAGTTTGTCTTAACGTATGCTTGCTCAAAAATCGACGTACCTGTAACTACCAAGTTATTAGAAACAGAAACCCACGTAAAGCTTACGTAATTTACTTATTGACTTCTATAAAAAGTAGCAAATCTAATTAATTGATCTTTTCTTAGAATATGATTGATTCGTCATTCAAAGTCTATGTCAACAGTTTTATTGCTTTCACCAGAAATTACGGAAAGTTTTGTATTAATATGAATTTTATCGAAGAGGAGAGCCTTAAACGATATACATAAAGAAAAAGACAGGGTCGGAAAAAACAAATTACACGCATAACACGTAGTAATTTAGGCTGTAAGGCTAGTTCTCAACACATGGTGTATGTGGGCACGTGAGGAGTTTTCATTATATGAGAATTAGGTAAAATGGCGGCGAAACGTAAACGTGTGAGGTTTGTCGCTTTATTTTGTTTTGGTCATCAGTATGCGTCGGCGACGCGTGCCGACTGTTATTCACATAAACTGTTAGCTTCGTTTTGTTACGAGGATTAGTGACAGAAACTGTTTGCTAACTTCTACGATTAGCTTATCTATAGCTGTAAATGTTGGTGTCTTAAGGTAAAACGAAATAATGTTTCTATTTGTCTAAGCATAAGGTCCTAATTGTCGTAATTTTAAAATATTATAATTAAGTGGAATGTTTGTAAGAAATTTTCTTCATTAAGCTTTTTTTCAATAACAGTTGTTAAGTTTCGTAATTGCTTACAGTGAATCAATTAATTAATATTAATCAGTGAACTTTAAACAGATCATTAAAACTGTTGTTTTCCGGTATCACATGTGGTGTTAATAATACATTAAACCTCAAGTTTTTCTCCATATTTATCCTTAAACAACTTATTAATATCAGCGACCTTAATACCTTAAAGCAATAATCCCTCAGTTATTTCAAATTGAAGGCATGCTTGGAATAATTCATGCGTTTATTACGTGTAGTACTAAAGTAGCACTTTAAACCATACGTCTAATACAATACAGTGTACAGTACTTTCGGAGTGGGATTTAGACGGGTTACGAGTTCCGTTGAAATTAATGTTCCGCTTGAGCCGTTGGAATATAAAAATAATAGAAGGATTGTCTAAAACAAACAACAAGAAGTTCTAAAATCACATTGGTACAGTATAGTTTTGTTTGTTAGAGCTTTGTTGAAATCACCACTCGGTAGTTTATGAAATTGTCCGTTGTCTTAGAAAAATGTGGATATTCTGGATAAGAGTTAGCTTATATCGACAGAATTAAGTACTGCGTTAAAGAACTATTGTCTGTCATACTCTTGTCCTGTCATTAATGTTATCTAGGAAGGTTTGTTGCAAGTACTTTTTTGTGTTCTGCTTGAGTTTTGTCAATATCGTCATTATCATAATTATGTCGAGGCAACGTCGTAGCATTTTTAAAAGCCGGGTCTTGCCTTTTACACGCCAGACCTCAAAAGCTATCTTTCTGTGCGAATTCCTATAGTTTTAAATTAGCTATGTAAGTTTCAAGCCGGAAATTGCTTTTCCACTTTGGCGTTGGGTCGATACGAATTGAAACTTTACGAGTTTGCTTTTCAAAGTAGACGACGCGCCATTTCGAAGTCTAGAACGTGCATAGAGAAGCGACGCAGCATGCTGGTTAAAATTATATTGCATTTTACCGGGAAATCAACTGAATCTACTTGAAAATTCTGTTCAATTTGTATCGATTCTCTTCCAATCGAAAAGTTCCATAATTTAGGCAGAATTGCACAGTTACATCAGAGATTATGTAAAAAAATTATAAACGCAGCTATCCGTGTGTGGGTGCTTTACATAATGCCATTGTTTTAGCTTATATTATTTTAAAAGTTAAGTTTTAAATCCGCCAATTTTATGTATTGATAATGAAATCGCATGTCATACAATCTAAGGGGCTTATACTGCACTTTGATGCTACGCCATATTCAAAATTTTAAGAAAAAAGTCACGCAAATTTTATAAATATTTTTTGTAATTAGTTGGTAGTAGTAATTGTGTAGACGCGCCTTCAGACGCTTCAGTGCGGCGTGTTTTAACTAATGAGTACTTGCCTTCGATATCTAGCGTTGTTAGTAACACCTTTTACATTGGTGCATTCATAGGGTCAGTTCACACCGAGACGCGACGCGACGCGACGATACTTGAAGAGGCCAGTGATTACGCGCTGCGTCGCTCTACGCCGCGAGGCGCCGCGCGGCGCAGCGCTGTATGGCGCAACGTATTCTGATTTCTACTGAAATCTACCTCACGAGGCCGCTCGACGCCGCGCTGCGTCGCTCTACGCCGCGAGGCGTCGCGAGGCGCAGCGCTGCATGGCGCAACGTATTCTGAATTCTCACAACGATATGTGTATCTTTTCGTGTAGAAAATAAAGTTATATTTTGAATTGCTCTTTAAAAGTGTGCTCGCAGCGTCACGTCGCGTCGCGTCTCGGTGTGAGCTGACCCTTACTTGAGGAACACATATAATGGTCTGATGAGATTAAAGATTTCAACTAAGAGAAAAGAGTAATAGAGAAATCGACATGTTTTACGTGAATGTTTCTCCAGTACCTAATACCGAAATATCTCTGTGTAAGCAAAAAGTATCACAAAGCAACATTATGTTGTTAAGCTTCTTACACATTTTCTATGAAGTAGAAACTGTGGTCTTTACAAGGCAGGATTTAATTATGAGTGGTTCCGAAGTCGCTCAATATAGGAGCTTACTTGGTTTCTTGTTACAAACAAATCAAGGCACTGAAATCTGTCATTTTCACGTAACTTTTTACTAACGACATTAGACGAAGAATGCAACTAGGGTAAGACTGAAATTCCAGATTTATATTTCAAAATTAATCTTTATTTTTTATCAAATAAAACGTAATTATGTTTAAGTGCATCATAGGGCCCACTAACCTGTAAGCAAGTGCTAAAAGAAATCTGAATAGTTATAAGTTTGAATGTATTCCGACTGTTTGTGTAGCTTGTCGGCGAAAATAAATTAAAACTATGTTGATATTATAATGAATTTAACGAAATTATGTATATAGGTACATAGAAAAACTTAATATAGATGTTTTTAATTGTATAAAAACTGTTAGCGTATGTTAATATTATCCAACGTCATTGTCCATTGAGGCGTATTGTTATAGATTCGTCTGTACGTATTTCGCTATGTTAAGATGTTAAGTAAAGTCTTTGAATGTTACGTCTCAGTTCTCATTGGTCCTTATTGATACTTGCCTTCAGTTTTATTTTAAGTTTTGACTGACTGATTTAAATGTTCACGTGTTATAGTTTATAGTGACTTTTTTACACTCCATGCATTTCTTTTAAGTCAATGCAAATATTTTTTTAAACTATTTAGGTACAACAAACCATAGTCAACTGCATATTTTTGATGGATTAGTGTGGTTTGTTTATGTTAACGAAGTGTAAGTCATTAATTTATTGCAGCCAATATTTACAGTAAAGATGTTTGTTAGTATAGTATAATGTAAAAGTTTGCCCTGAATCGAATCCATGTAATGCACTAATCCGTCTCATAGTTGTAATTTGTAAATATAAAGTCGGTTTATTAACTGTTCACTGGATTGTTTCACGTTGTCATTTATACGTACGTTTGTTGTATGATGGGTTTTACATGTTACGAATACGATGTATGGTATGTTCATTCATTAATTATGTATAACGAAATTTTAAATATCTACAACTACTTGCGCAGTTTTATTTCGAATCCCCCAAGGATGTGACTCCTCTGAAAAATTGAATTGTTAGAGAAAAAGAAAAAGATGTTTCTCGGTACGAGAAATGATGAGTGTGTTATTGAGGGTCACCGACTCCTTTTTACGCATTCTGATTATTTATAACGGCAGGCAGAGCCACCTCGCTAGAAAGCTACGTGTTTCGGGTTTTACACGGCATTGCCCCAGAATAGCGCCGTCAAGATTTCCTGGTATCACCGCGCCGAGTATTTCGGATCGGAAATAAGGATTCTAAGAAATCGCTGGCCTCAGCCGGCCGCAGCTCGCGCGTGGAGGACGCGCGACGAACTCGCCTGCATGTGTGTGGGTGTGATAAACGGACTTTTGGGTCTGGCCGCTTATACGACCCAGTGTAATTGACTAAGGTCAAGATTTGAATAAATTGTTTTTTTTTTTGTATTGGTTTCGTAAACAAGCGTAACAATATTGAAGTCCATTGACGTAATAACTAATAAGTAAGCAAGCATCAGGATCGAAAGAAGAAATTATGGTGTAGTTCCGAACTGATAAACAAGACAGATCATTGCCAGAAAAATAGTATCTAATTATTATTAATAGTTATTGGAATCGTGAAATGTACATGGACACTTATTTAGAGCTAAATTGTAGGCTAATGTATAAATAAGTATATTGTAAATAAATTATTGCAACGCTTTTCAATTCTTGATTAGAGCTACCTCTGTAAATGCACAACTTACAGCTGATGACTGTCAAACAAAATGTCAACCTTGACAAGTGCCAAATAATCATTAGAATGTTTTGTTTTCGTGATTAATTTTCGTGAAAATCATTAATTAAACGATAAATAATTAGCAAAACGTGGGCCGTGTATTGTGTTCAGATATAATTCATGGTCACAATGGCGGCGGCGTTTCAACAACAGATCTTCGCGCTGGATGCACGGTTCAATGCGTACAGGGCACCAAACAATCCAAATTTCAGTAAGTATGGCTTATACTTTATGTTACAAACCAGCTTTTGATTATTAGTACAGTTTTCCCGTTTAAATTAATTATTAGACTAGTCCAGGAGCTAGGGAAATCAGTGCATACTCGAAAAAGTCTCAAAAACAAAAAATACATTATGCTTGCTTCATTCAACAGACAGAAGTAATTAAAACAACTGAATTGTTTCTTCGTTTGTTTTATACAGAAACTCTGTACATACGTCGCCGAAGTCAGCTCCTTAGAGAAAATGCGAAGTTCAAGGTAAGGCTTAAAACAAGAAGAAGTATTCTGTTCCCTGCTATATTTTTGTCAATAACAAACCATTAATGATTGTAGGACATAGAAACTATCAAAAAGTATATAAATGTAAGAAGTCAGTTGCTGCAGCGACGGTATGGCGTACAGGACAATATCTCAATCAGTTCATCATCTTCTCGAGCCAGATCTAGCAGCAAGGTAACATCTATTGATCTGTTTTAAATACAAAAATAACTAGAACAATATGGACTGAGAAATTCATAATACTTATAGCACGTTACTACTAAGGTTGATAATAATAGGAAAGGAGAAAATTCCTATAGTACAAAGAACTAATAAAATTACTTTAAGAATAAATGTTTTACTATGATCTTCTTAATAACTTTGTAAAGCTGTATGCCTACCTAAGTTACACAGAGATCATCTGAGGAAATTGTGTTATTTTTCAAAGCTGTCTTTTATGGCAGCCCTATGCTGCCATAAAAGACAGCTACTTTGCATATATTTCATAAAAATAGAGAAAATGAAACACTAAATAAAAACTATTGTTTTGATAAATAGATGATATTCTTGATGATAGAAACATGATTTACTCAGAATGTTTCTGTTTTCTCTAGGTTCAATTACTTTGAACAATAATTTAACCAGATTATACTGTATTTGTATTAATTTGTGGTAACATAAACATACAGAAAGCTTTTTACAATGTGCACTAAACTTAGTATTAATATTGTAATGTTTTAGGCAAGTATCTTGGCGGATGAGACACCATCATGTGCAAATTCAAAGAAGAAAAACGATATGTCAATATCAGAGAACTATGCATTCTCAGGAGTTCATCACATATTTGACCAGGTAAGATTTTACTATCATGCAATCAAAAAATCAAGCATACAAATAATAAGACTTTAGTCAACTTGATTTGTTGTTTCAAACTGGGTTGCTAAAAATGTAAGCTGCCATTGGCACTTACATTTTTAGCAACTGGTTATATTAATGGCTCACTTAAAGCCCTCACTCCTCCTCCAGGTCGATATTCAGGTTAAGGTTTGACTTGGTTGGTCCGTGAATTGTTGACCAGCCATTAGATACAGAGCTACCTCCGTGCCTCGGAAAGCAAGTTAAAGTGTTTGTTCCAGCTGTCAATTGTAAATCTTTGACAGTTGTTACAAGTAGTCAGCGGTTCGAAAGTCTGTCCACCTGTCAAACCAAGGGGTATCGTATTACTATTTAGTTTGTGGAAGTGATATAGTATTGGCAGTCGCTCAATGCAAATCAGCTGCATCCAGTTAGACTGGAGGCTGACTTCAACATAGTTCGGAAAAGGCAAGGCAGATGTTACAGGTAATGCTACTGACAGCTAGACAGAGAAATGATTTTCAAATTGTTTCTGTAGAAGCTGAATGAGAGTGGCTTAGTGTTGAATTTCTACTACATCCGAACTGAAAGCCATCTTAACTATCCCCAGCACACGGAACAGGTGAGCGTCGTGAAGTTCGCGAACAACGACCGCTCGAAGCTTTGCTGCGGCTCGGACGACGGCACGGTGTCCATCTGCGACGTCACCGCTACCCCGCCGCGCGTCTCCTTCATACTGGACGGACATACTAAGCCTGTCACCGGTATGTCAATATCACCGATAATCCGTAAGATAAACACGTGCTTTGGACGTGTAGTGTATGTTCGATTCCCAGGTTGGGCAAAGTGTTTTTGGGTTTTTCGTGTTTCATCAATTCATCGTCGGGAATTGGTTGATGGCAATAGGGTCGCCCCTTATAACATGGGACTTAAACATAACCGGAAAATGTGGCTGTACTAGATCCATCTCTGCATAACCACCACAAGTACCCACAACAAACTGCACGATGCCCAGTTTGGGTTTCGGCCGGGGTTGTCAACAGAAACCGCAATTCTTAGTTTGAAGCATGCTGTCAAGTTTTACACAGACAGGAAAACACCTATTTACGCTTGTTTTCTAGACTTGTCCAGGGCTTTTGATCTTGTCTCGTTCGATGTTCTCTGGCAGAAATTGTCTGACACCGCCGTGCCGCCGGAGCTCGTCCCACTTCTACAGTACTGGTACATGAAGCAGGAGAGTCGGGTGCGCTGGGCAGGAGAGCTCTCGGAGCCGAGTAGGCCGGAGTGTGGCGTGAGGCAGGGTGATCTGACCTCACCGTTGCTATTTAGTCTGTATGTGAACCCACTGATCGAGCGGCTCAGCAGCACACGTGTCGGTTGTTTTATTGATGGTGTTTGTTTCAATAATCTAAGCTATGCAGACGACATGGTGCTGCTGGCCCCCTCGGTCGGTGCGCTCCGTAAGCTTCTCGATGTTTGCGAGTCATATGCTGCTTCTCATGGCCTTGTATACAACGAAAGCAAGTCAAAATACATGGTCTTCAAGTCCGGTACCAGGTGTCCCTCCACCGTCCCTCCTGTTTTACTGAACGGTGTGGAGCTACATAGGGTGTACTCTTTTAAATACCTGGGCCACTTGGTGATGGACGATTTGAGGGACGACGCAGATATGGAGAGGGAACGCAGAGCATTGTCGGTTCGGGCTAATATGTTGGCACGCCGGTTTTTCCGTTGTACAGCTGCAGTCAAAGTAACGTTGTTTAAAGCATATTGCATGTCGCTGTACTCGGGGAGCCTGTGGTTCAACCACACCCAAAAGGCCTACAATGCTCTGCGGATTCAGTATAACAACGCGTTTAGGGTGCTGTTGCGTCTGCCTCGGTTCTGTAGCGCGTCATCTATGTTCGCTGAGGCTCGTACCGACTGTTTCGATGCTGTGCGGCGTAAGAAAGCGGCCTCGCTGCTAAATAGACTTCGTGGCAGCCCCAACAGCATTCTGAGCGCCATAGTCGGGAGGTATGACAGTCCGTTGGTGAGGTCGCTAGTCACCTGTACACTGTCTGTGTTTTTAGTTAAGTACTAACATAGGTTAAGAATATTGTTACTAACCCAATGGATCTTGGTCATCTGAATAAATGAATATTATTATAACGTTTCGGGAATAGGGGATGATCACAAATTTTTTTTTCTTTGTCCGTCGGGTAGATTATTGAAAAGTATTGGACACGTATATTTTATTTTTTCACGTGGTCATAAAATTACGGAGATATATTGAGTTGAAATGGCGCATGACGTCACATGTAGGTAATTTTTATACCTACTTGTGACGTAGTGAGCCCCCACTCTCCAACTTTAATGAGTTTTAGCTACGTAATTTTTTGATGTTTTGATAAAAGAAAAAATACGTGTCTAATATTTTTCTATTACCTGTCTGACGGACAAAATTGAATTTCATTTTCTTTACCCAGTCTTCACCCCTATTACAGCCACGTTAGGTTTATAATGAATCCACTACTGACCCGTGTTGTCATAATATATTTCAATGTGAGTCAGTTTACGAAGCATCCTGTAGTTCATAGAAATTGATAACGGAAATGTGTACGATAGTATAATGCTATCAATTTCCTTCCTCACCAACTATGCGATTAACCTTGGCAGTTAGGCCTACGAAGTACTGGCTGGCCGAAAGAGCCCCCAAAATCACGCAAAATAATATGCTTCCTGATGATTTTAAATGAGTAACCATGAAGTTTCTTGCCGGTTCTTCTCCATAGAAAACAACATGGGTACTTATTATGCAGGCGTATGTGAATTAAAAAAAATGTTTTTTCACAACAAAGCTTCTTCGTGGGTATAGTGGATTACTGTCAAGCATGGGTAAGCGAGACTGATAGGTATGATCCCTGGAAGTGCGAAAAGAGTCTTTAGACAGGCTAAGCGGCAATTTTAATTCGCCCCTTTAACAAGATACTTATGTCAAAATTTAAAATCCAACACTGCAATATGTTGTAGCGTTAATTTGAGTGTTAATATAAGATCTTTTTCCCTTTCTATCGTGAAGGATGCGACTGGTCAGCTTCGAACGAGCTGCTAGTCACCTGCGCTCTCGATGGCGCCCTCAGCCTGTGGGAGGTGAACGCCCGGCGGCGCCTGAGGGCTGTGCCTGATCAGCTGGGGGCTCCCTTACTATGCTGTGTCTTCCAACCAGCTAATAATAATATGGTTATTGTATCCTTTTTACATATGGGGCGTTGAGTATGTCAAAAGAAAAGGGAGGCCAATAACCAGCAGTGGCTGAATTCAGGCAGTGGATGATGTTGATGATCCTTGATACAAATATACTTCTCCAACTGAATAGTTGTAGTTGGCTTGGTTGGGCATGTGATGCGGACGAATTAGGAAAATGTAGCCAAGAAAGGTTTGTATGTTAATTTGGATGGTTATAAGTGTAGTGGAAGGCTTAATAAACGATAGATGGACTTTTTACATGACTTTCTAGTCAGTTATTATCCAGGTAGGTTATTTATGTGATGACCGCTTATTGAGAAGTATGGGAGGAAAAATACTGTGACGAACCCAAATAAATTAAAATAACGGCATGATGACTTCTCCAATTAACTCTGCAAATAAGCGTAAGGCTGAATGGCCAGGGTTATTTCATGGAGTTTCTTATAAGTTATTGTGTAATTTAGTTTAACAAGAGAAAAGAGGTTGGTGGGATGATGGAATCTCTTAACTAGCGTATTAATGACCGCTTGCTTAATGATGCGTATTTGATACTGATATTCTTTGAATAATAAGAGGTTTTACACTGGTTTCAAATTCTAAGAAAGACACCAACAAAAGTTTTTAGAAATATTATCCTTAAAAGTAACCTCAGGCTGGCAACGCAAGAGGAATGGTGGAAGTACTCAACATATCAACTGGAATATATCCTAGAGGTGAGTCTACCTACCTACTACCCACTACTTACCTACCTACTTTCGACCTACCTACCTAAAAACCTACAAAGACCAAAGTATTAGAAAACATTAAAAAAAAAGATTAATGAAATCAAGTCAAATGAGGTCAAGTTGTTCTCAAGTTATGGCGTGACCAAGGGAAATAGGGATTCATTTTTATATATATACAAGGTGTTGTTCTGCATCCTCGTCAAATTCAAGGAGGTGACTATGCTAATGATTCTCGACCTGATTCAACAATAAAATGGTTTTTTTTATTTTATTTACAATCTAAATCGGAAATCGGTAAAAGTGAACCACCCGTGTTTTAACGCGGGCCGTCTGATTCTCGCCCTATAACTGCACTTCCACACATACAAACAATCTCAAATGTTTATTCGATAATTTCTTATTCCCTAAACCACGTTAAGGGGGTTATTCTGAAATACTGACAAACTTAAACAACCAAAATAATCAGCGTTTATTAATAATTAACTAGGTACCATAATTTTATTTGCTTATTTATGTCTTTTGTGGCAACCTCCTGAATTTTGACGAGGATGCAAAACAACACACAAATCAATTTTTTCTGAGTTTATCTCTTAATTGTCGCAAACGAGCAAAATATTAACCAACAGCGCCGTCCTAATAATTTCATTCAAGCGTGAAAAATCCACGTGGCACTGTATGATTATACTTATCTTTGATATCAACTTCATTTATCAATAATGTACTCAAACAAAATAAATGAGTCATATATGAATGTGATAAATTCGTCATTAGTGGTGTAAATAGTGCGCAATGTAGGTTTTTGTGCAGTAAGGGAAATACGTCAAACAAGCGTTTGTGGTTCCTTTATGATGAATAATATAAGTAGGTACCACTCTATAGACTGGTTGTACTTTTAAGGTATGCTAAACCCAAGGGAAACTCAAATTCCCTTATTTTTTTAAGTGCAAGGGAATTTGAGTTAATAAAAATATTGCGTGGAGTCCCTCCGCGCGAAAGAAGTGAAACTTCGTAATACTACACGCATGCGTTCGAGTGCAACGCAATCACTCTCGTTATTTTATTGAGCTTCTAAATAATATTTTGTTTTTTTCTTGTTGTATTATTTTTATTACATAATTATTACATAAGTTTATCGAGATTATTCTACTCATGGAAATTGAGCGAAGGCTGGTCACACCGAAGAGTCGAATGCAGGACTGTTTGCACGCCATCTTGCGTACCTAGTAGAACTACGTAGTCACAAATCTTGTAATACTGCCATCTCTTAGTGAGTTATAGAAAATATTCCACTTCCATGGTAGCGTTAAACTTGTTGGAAGTCCTCCACTAGGGGTAATAAAAGACCTGCCCTGAATTCCCCCCCCGAGAATAATTTAGTGACCAGCGATGATGTGCGAGAAATAGTGCAAGACGTTATCAAAAGAGAGCTTGCTGCTATGTTACAACAATTAAATAACTCAATTGTTAGTATTATCAACAAGGAGTTGGAACCAATTGGGAAAGAAGTGAGAGAACTAAGCGTATCACTAAATTACCATACCAAGCAATTTGAGGACTTCCAATCTGAGCATGTTGCCTTAAAGAATACTGTGAGGGAATTGAAAGAAGAGAATATCCAATTGAAAAGCTCTAACTCAGATCTGTGTCAGCGTCTTAATTACCTGGAGCAGCAAGCGCGGTCCAGCAACCTTGAGATACAGTGTTTTCCTGAACATAAACAAGAAAACCTATACACTGTTATTAAGCAGCTGGGATCGGTAGTCAAATGTGAACTGAAGGATAGCGATGTTCTACACTGTACCCGTACAGCAAAGCTCCAAACCGATAGTTCTCGTCCTCGGTCTGTTGTAGTTCAGCTCGCCTCGCCAAGAATACGGGATCAGCTACTTGCTGCCGTCAAAGATTATAACAAATCCAATAATACCAACAGGCTTAACAGTTCAGACTTTGGACTTGCGGGTAACAAAACTCCGATTTATATTGTGGAACATTTATCGTCATCTAATAAATCTCTTCATGCTGCCGCAAGGCTGAAGGCAAAAGAAAAGGGGTATAAGTATGTCTGGGTGAGAAACGGTAGGATTTTTATGAGAAAAGCTGATAGTGAAGGACAAATTTTGATTAAGAATTTGGAAACTCTAAATAAGATTTTGTAATATTTATACAGTATAATTTTTTTCTCATTTATTTTATGCATGCTTTAAAGAATAATTAGAAAACAAAATTCAAAAGTTTAAAAATATATTACCAAAATAGTCGTGGCTTACGAACTAAGACCCATGTTTTTTATAGGAATCTATGTTGTAACGACTTTGATGTAATTATATTGTCAGAGACTTGGCTTAATAGTTCTGTTCTGAGCAACGAACTGTTCGACGACAGGTACGTAGTCTATAGAAGGGACAGAGAAAGTAGTCTAGCTTGCGGGAAAAAAGAGGGTGGAGGAGTTCTGATAGCTATTAAGAAGAACATCAAGTCCAAACGCGTAAAAGACTGGGAAAGTAATTCCGAAGATCTCTGGGTCTCTGTAGAACTACCATGGACACGAACAGTCAGTCGAATAGCTCTCTGCGCAGTATACTTACCCCCGCCAGTGCGTCGCTGCACTTTGGAGCATTTTGTGGATTCTTGTAATGCAGTCTTTGAAAAAATAACTGACTGTGACGTTTGTCTCGTGGGTGATTTTAACTTAAGTGGCATCGATTGGAAATGCGTGGGTGACTCCGGAAATAGCGTTGGACGAAACAATATTAATGAACTTTTGATAGATTTTACTTCTGTTAACATGTTGAAACAATGTAACTTAATTACGAATGCCGCTGGTCGTGTATTGGATCTTGTGCTCTCAACAATACCACTATGTTCTGTAAATGAATGCATGTATCCTTTAAGTAACGTGGATCAACAACATCCCCCTCTAGACATTGTTATTTCATTTGACAGGGTAGCAAGTCTCCCCTACAACATACAAAAAACAACTCCTGACTTCCATAGGGCGGATTATCATGCTATTCGTAATTTCTTAAAAGAATTGGACTGGAATGCATTATTCGGTGATCAGAGTGATGTTAATGAGATGCTGGAGGTATTCTACGATACTCTTGGCGCTGCGATACAACAACTTTTGCCATTACGTAAACCAAAAAGTCGAAAATACCCGTCATGGTTTAGTCGTAAACTGATTAAAATGTTGAATGAAAAAAATAAGATTCGAATACGTTTTAGGAAGTATAAGAACCCAATGGATGCAATAGAGCTCAAACTAATTAGTAAACGTTGTGAAAATCTCGCATCTACTTGTTACAAGGATTACGCAAAACACCTAGAAGACGAATTGGCATCTAACCCTAAGCTACTCTGGACTTATCTAAAAGCTAAACGAGGAGGTTCAAGTGCTTACCCCTTAACCATGACAGATGGAACTACCACTACTTCGGACGGGTCAAAAGTATGTGACCTTTTTGCAGGCTATTTCTCGTCAGTTTACAGCCCGGATGATAGTAGTGGTGCTGATTATAATTCCGAATTCATGCAATTTTTAGAAAATAATAGTTTGGGTCTAACTGCCCCCGTTATTTCTTGTGAATCTCTCCACAAAAAACTGAATAGCTTGGATCCGAAAAAAGGGGCTGGGCCAGATGGAATACCTCCAGTATTCATTATTGCATGTTCATCTCAATTGGTTTACCCGCTTGTGTTGATTTATAACAAATCATTGACGACTGGTATATTTCCTTCAAAGTGGAAAATCGCAAAAGTGGTGCCGGTTCACAAATCGGATGACAAAGGCGTTGTAACCAATTACAGGCCTATCTCCGTATTATCCTCGTTTGCCAAAGTTTTCGAGTCACTGATATGCCCCTATATTCAGGATCATTTGAAGATATTTCTAAGCGACCATCAGCACGGATTTGTTAGGAACCGTTCTACTAGTACAAACCTAGTCCCATTTACAGAACTCCTTTTAAGGCTATTGATGCAGGCCATCAAGCTGACGTAATCTATACGGATTTCAGCAAAGCGTTTGACAAAGTATCTCACAAAATTTTAATGACCAAGTTGCGCGCCTACGGCATTTCTGGATCCTTTTTGGATTGGCTAGGTTCGTATTTAACGGACAGATCTTTCTTTGTTGTCGTTAACGGTTATCAGTCAGCTCTGCAATGCGTGTCTTCTGGTGTTCCTCAGGGCTCGCATTTAGGGCCAATTTTATTTATTTATTTTATAAACGATATTCCACGTTGTTTTCTGTTTTCTGATTTTTTTATGTACGCTGATGACTTAAAGTTTTTGAGAATTATTAAGTCTGAAGATGATCCTTTACAACTTCAGGGTGACCTCAATCGTCTAGTTCAATGGTGCAACAGTAACAAAATGGAACTGAATCCCAAAAAATGTTACCATGTTAAATTCACTAGAAGGAACATCCCAATACGCGGTAGTTACCACATAGCCGGAGTCGAAATTAAGGAAGTTGAAACAATAAAGGACCTCGGTGTACTGTTTGACAAGAAGTTAACTTTCACACCACACCTCGATAGTATTATAAAAAGAGCTTCGAAAATGTTAGGGTTCGTCTTAAGAAATTGTAAAATCTTTCGTCACAACAGAACCAAAATACTGCTGTATAATAGTCTCATTCGTAGCATCCTAGAACATAACAGTGTGGTTTGGCGCCCTCACTACGCCACACATTCACTGCGACTTGAACGAGTCCAGAAACGCTTCGCATGGCATCTCGCATTTTCCAATGGAATTGCCAAAAAAGTACGTTCCTATAGTAAAAGACTGAAGCATTTTAACATGATCTCACTAGACAGACGTAGACACTTTGTGGATGCAATGTTTGCTTACAAAATTTTTAAACATAGAATAGATTGTCCTAGTTTACTTTCCCTTTTCAGTTTTCGTGCACCCTCTAGAATCCCGCGTAGTGCAATCACACCTCTTTGTACGCCATTTAGAAGAACGGTTTTGGGATCCAATTCGCCTGTTGCAAGAATGTGTAAGGCAGTTAATGGCTACAGTGATGTTATTGATCTCCACTTTGACTCTCTTGCTAAACTTAAAGCCATCCTTACACGTTTACCAAGCAACCCCTAATCACAGTCAATTATTATTAATATTCCATTGTGTCAATTTTACCATTGTTCTTGATTTTATAATTTTAATTCTATAATTTTATATATGCGTATATGTCTCTTTTTATTTTTGTTTGTTATTTATATGTTTAACTATCAATTTTATTCAATGAATTTTAATTTTAAGTAAATTTACCAAGTTTTCAATTTTAATCATTGGATTTTAACTTTATGTCGATCTTTTAGCATCAATTTTATTTAATGAATTTTAATTTTATGTCGATCTCTCTAAAGCATCAATTTTATCAATTTACTGTAATCTAATTTTAATTTAGCTTTTACTACATAATGTGTTCATTTTCATAAATTATATTTTTATTTAATTTCATTTTCAATCAATTTTGTCATTATTCTGTTATTTTACTATTTCAAGTTTAATTTAATTTTATTGAATATTGGCGCTTAGTACTTACTAAGACTAAGTTAGCTTATCTTCCGAATTTACTGTTCTGTGCATGTGGTGTTTACCTATAAGTAATTGTTGCACTGTAATTTAATTTTAAAAATGTATTATGTCGCTGTATCCAGTGTGAACAATTGTTGGTAGACCTTTAATAAATAAATAAAAAATAAATAAAAGTCGCATAAGGAGTTTCACAAAAATATTTTAATAGTGAATTCGATTCTAAAGTTAATAAATTCGGAAATAATGTTAAGTTGGTAAATTCGGGATTAATTAAGTAGTGGTTAGTGGTCGTAAGCACGATTACTGAGCGTGTCGTCCTCGGTTCGATTCCCAGTTCAGACAAAGTGCGATTAGGTTTTCCATCAAAAATTTCTCAGCAGCAGCCACGGCGGCGTCTGCATTTGAGCCCGGTTGATCGCTATAGCCTCGCCCCCTATTACATAGAAGTTAAATACAAGCTGTTGTTTTGAATCCCCGTCAAATTCAAGGAGGTTACTATGCTAATGATTCTCGTCCCGAATCAATAATAAAATGGGTAGGTAATTTTTTTTTTCTTAGTTATCGAAATGGGTAAATGTGAACCACCCGTGTTTTAAACGCGGCCCGTCTGATTCTCGCCCTATAACGGCGCGTCCACACATACAAACAATCTCAAACGATTTTTCGATAATTTCTTATTCCCTTAACCATCATATTGTTAAGAGGATTTTTCTGAAATACTGACAAACTTAAACAACCAGAAAAATCTGCGTTTATTAATAATTAAGTAAGTACTGTAATTTTAATTGATTACTTATGTCTTTTGGGACAACCTCTTGAATTATGACGAGGTTGAAAAACAACACCTTGTATAACTGGCGAATTGAGAGTCTACGATTAGGTACACCTATGCCTAACCCTACTGGGATTACAGACGTGATGTTATGTAAGTAAAAATTATTGTGATCTGGACTGTGACGCAATTTCAGAAGTGAAACTTGAAAAGGCTGTGGCAACTCTTTTTTGAAAAAAATAAATCAACTCTCTTCTCCAGGTGGCAGCAGTATTCTGGGAGGCCGAGTGCTGTCCATAGCTTGCGAGTCCAGCGGCAGAATGTTCTGGGCAGCCAATGACAAAGTACAGTACCTAACTGCGGACATTTTCTGCTAACCACTAAATTTAGACGCAATAAATACCCAGAACTCGTAGCATGCTACACGTTTTACCGAGAATAGTTACAAGTTTATAGAATTTTGTTTGTTTGTGGTATTTATCAGCGGAATCTAATGTTTATTACAAACATTCCGAAGTATTTGGAACTGAAAATAAAAAACAAACTGTGTAATATGATGATTTTATGCACCTACTTCTTTGTTCTGTCATGGACAGGACGAGCAATTGACTTGACTATAGGCTAAAATTGTGCGGAAACGTTAAGGTTTTCAGGTCAATCGGATATCTGTAAAAAAAAATCGTTTCTATAACAAAACACACACAAGAATTATCTGTTTATAGGCTGGAATTCTGCTTAACATTATTCATCCATCATGGAGACAATGTTGTGTAACGGACCGGTTTACAATGAATAGGTACACACAGCGACATGACGCTAGACATTTCCAGTATAAAATGACCTCGCTTTGCATATATTTCCAATACAATGAAAGATCTGCATAAACTGGTTTTGTATAGCTTGATTGGTCGATACGATGCCAGCAATGGTGCAATATTTAGTATTTTTGTCATCGACATTTTTCATTAAATAAAAAATACCTACTTGTTGCTGAAATAATGTTACGGTTCACTTGAATGTGCCACTCCAAACCTGTGACAGTTTTCTTTTCGCATTACGAAGGATTTTGTAAAAAATTGTTTATTGCTTTTTATGATAGAAAAAAATCGTTTCCATGCTAACGTATGGTATCTTATTACCCAGTACTAACTGGGTTATGGAGGTCAGGTAGGCAGTCGTTCCATGTAAAATACTGGTATTCAGCTGCATCCGGTTAGACTGGAAGCCGATCCTAACATACTTGGGAAAAGGCTAGGCAGATGATGATGATAACATAATGAAATGTCATTATGGCTACATAATTAATTAAATGGCGTGGCGATGCGTGAGGATGTTAACCAAGCTATTATATACAGGGTGTGATAGTAAGCTATCGCATGGACAGCATGGGTGGCGGCCTGAGCAAGCTGCGGCGCTGCATTGTGGGCGGCGCTGTCACGTGCCTCAGCTGGAGCCCCTGGCTGGCGCGACATCCGGCCTTGCTTGTCAGCGCTGCCGATAACTCGCTGTATCTGTTCAGGTAACATCCCCCTATGCAGACTATACCCTACCCTTTTTTTTAAATGCTCATTTTAGCGCAAGTGCCACTGAAGATCTTTCCAAGTTTTTATTTCCAGCGGTTTACGCGTATTTTAAATATCTTTAGTTGGAAAACATTGTTTACTAAAATCTATCTTTAGTGCTTTTTTTTTCAATTTTAATCATCTTTTAATTAACCTTTTAACCTTTTGAACGCCACAGTCACATATACATGACACGCAAGCGCGTGCCCTGTACGCCAACGACACAAATATGTGACAAAAAATGTGGTGCACTATAACACGAAATAAGCAATTTAAATCATTAATTTTGTGTGTGTTTATTTATATATAATTAAAATGTGATCTATATATCTTAAATATTAAATGTCTTATCAAGAAATAAGTTAACAATACTTTTGTAATCCCTTTTTTTTATTTGCAAGTTTTTGGGGTGAATTTGTAGCTTGGCGTGGAGGGCGCGAGCCTGCGTTTATGCTCTGGCGTTCAAAAGGTTAACCGCCTACGTCGGATTAATCCGACAAATATTTTCGGGTCCATTTCGCCAGGGTCGTATATTTCCGACTAAAATATTTAATTACGCTGTATTCCATCAAAAAGTTGTTTATATTAGGTAAATAGTTAATTAAGTAATCATTTACAATTAAATGCACTTCAGTCTCTTAATTAGAAGTCCTTAAAATAATGTTCAAAGTTCAATGAATTACTAATATTATTTTTAGAAAATTGTATTGATGTTCAACGCCCATGTCGGAAAAATCCGACATTAGGGATGGGACAGATACGATACAAAAATAAACATAAATCAAAATGTTTCTCTTTATACTGACTAACCTGTACTATTACTATAATGCTGAAGAGTTTGTTTGTTTGAACGCGCTTATCTCAGGAACTACAGTTGGAATTGAAAAAATCTTTTTGTGTTGGATAGTCCATTTATCGAGGTAAAAATAGACAAAAAAATAGTAAAAATGAAAATTGTTGCAAAAACGGGAAAAAAATATTCTATTAGGTAGGGAACTCGGGTAGGTACGTAGGTTCGCTAGGTAGGTAGGTAGCCAGTAGCCGGGAGCGAAGCTGCGGGCACAGCTAGTTAACTATAAAGGGTGTAAAACACCTCTTAACGAAGCCGAAAGGCACTGGTTTTCCCTGTCATTGCGACCATTTTCTTGTTCTACACCATACCTGGGAACCTTCTAGTTACGGAGATATTAGGGGTCAAAGTTCCAACTTTTTGACAAGTATTTTTTTAAATACAAGTTTTTAGTGTAAGATTTTTACTTTAAACACCTCCACGAACCCGTACCATTCAATCCGTCCATCAGCACAATGTTTTGAGTGCTTTACATTGAGTTCTACCACAAATCATGATTTTACACCCCCCAAAAAAAAGTCGTTTCCCAGTAATAATTTTTGCGTAAACTTACTTAGTTTCATGTACAGAATGCTTGGTTGACGGCTTCGTGATGAGGTGATTTACACCGTGTATAAACAAACACAGCAATTGTTAATTAAAAAAAAAAAACTAATATTTGTGAGTATTTCATTTACTTTCTTTGAAATTAAGTTTAAATATACGTGTGAAATGTCAGCGACTTACTTGATGGTTCCCATCCCTAGCCAACATGTGCTGAAACTTACTTTGTTAGTACTCCCTGCGCCACGGTCGGATAAAGACGACCGCTTCTTACGTCATAAGCGAGTGCCGACTTCTGGAATTTTCCATTAGTGTTGTGCCTATGCATGTAGTTTTACATTCGTGTGTCGATAAATTTAACTCTTGAGTTAATTTTTTCGAGCAAGTATAGTGTAATACAAATTGTGATAAATATCTTTATCATGTCAAAAGATGAACTATTATTGACATTGTCCAAGTAAATTCTTTATTTCTGTTTGTTGTTAAATTAAGTTATTTTAATACAAATTGTGGTTGAGATTTATCGTAACCTATTTAGATGGTTACGATAATTAGTCAATACGTAAATTACTACCATTGAGAAAATAAAAATAAATTGTGTTTTCAGACTATTGTATTATTTATTATGGTTAAGTTTCTATATCAATAACTATTGTCTGACAAATACGTAAGTCAATCAAGAAATACAAAACAACAATTAGTAGGTAATAATTGCAAAAATGTGATTGAAAGAAACTTGTTAAACTTTAATGTAGGTAAGTAGTACTTATTAAAACGAAATATCGACATCGAAAAAGTTGAGTATTGCACTTCCCTCTTTGTTGTCGGTATTTATTTTTCGATTCACTGTGCCGGGCGCTAGGGGCACGACAATTGATATGAAGTCGGGCGGTTAAAAGGTTAAAGAAAGAGATTCTATAAGGTATTGTTTTGCATCCTCGTCAACATTCAGGAGATAGTCACAAAAGACATAAATAATTCATTAAAATTAATCAGTCATTATAAGGGGGTCTCAGGTAAGGCCTCATTAGGTGTAATAAAAATCGATTTACAGAATTTAACAAGAATCGATGGTTAGGTGGTCAACACCACAATCGTTTCCAGAGATTGGATGCAATAAAACGTTTTCTGGTAATCTATTATCAGTGCACCGATGATTTTTGACCTGACCAATTTATCAGTAAGTCACCAGTGAAGTGAGATTTGGAGATAAAATAATTCGAAATAATAACTTATGAATCAATTTGTAGATAATAAGGAAAAAATCGGTCAACCCTTGGCGCACCATGTTTGTTTGGAGAAAATGTAGCAAATATACCTATGTCTTATTACCATAAAAAAATCAATTCGAAACACGAAGGGACTCCGAAGGTATACCACTTTTTATACCATTTCCCATAAAAAAAAATCACGTTTGGTGCCATAGCTCTCAATATAAGATTCTGATAAGAAAATGCTTCCTAGGTTTTTTACAGCTTATAAAGGCCTATACGATGGAATAATTTGTTTTTCAAAAACTGACACATGTATTTTTGAGTTGCCTATGTCTCTTTGCTTGTATGGCGTCGATCCACTGTGTGTCATTGCGATATTTTTTTTGTTCTACACCATACCTGGGAACCTTCTAGTTACGGAGATATTAGGGCTTAATGTTCCAACTTTTTGACGAGTATGTTTTTAAAATACAAGTTTTTAATGTAAGATTTTTACTTTAAACACCTCCACGACCCCGGTACTATTCAATCCGTCCATCAGCGCAATGTTTTGAGTGCGTTACATTGAGTTCTACCACAAAACATGATTTTACACCCCCCAAAAAAAAGTCGTATCCCAGCAATAATTTTTGCATAAAGTTACTTAGTTTCATGTACAGAATGCTTGGTTGATGGCTTCGTGATGAGGTGATTTACACGGTGTATACTATTTAAACATCCAATGCATTGATGTGAATATGCTCAAAACCATCGTGTCGTTACAGAATAATCGACCGCGAAGGTAACCTGCAACTAAAGAAACGTTTCGACGTGTTGCACACACAGCACAGCGTCAAGTCGACGTTTTGTCCGATCATGTCGTTTCGGCGCGGCGTCTGCGTCGTCAGCGGCAGCGAGGACTCCTGTGTCTACTTCCTCGACATAGAGGGGCATGCGGAACATCCCGTTGTTAATAAACTACAGGGTAAGATCCGTAACTATACAGTATGTTAGGTTAAACGAGGGACATATTGAGGGAGGGTATTCAGTATTCGATTCTCGTCCCAAATATGTAAAAAACCTATAACGTATATAGAAGAATTTTTAATGTTTTGTTTAGTGCCTAGTAATTTTGGACTGTTCTAAGCCAGGTAAGTTTAAAGTATGAAGGGAAAATGGATTATACCTAAGAGTCATTGACCCGCTCACATGTTCTGCGATAGTATTAAGTCGCTAGCGCAAGGGTTTATACATGTTGCGTGACATTTGCGAAAATTTTGGTATGGTTTTGTCTGTTATTTATCAGTGTTTTTTTTTTGTTTATATTTTTATTAGTATCATGTTAGCATGTACTATTATGGGTTTGAATATGTCCCTCGTTTAAACTAACATACTGTATAGTCATCATTCTGACTTGCTCTTATTCTAATTTATTTGGGGTCGGCGCAGCATGTCTTCTTCTTTCATACATCTCTATTACTTGTCATCTCATCAGTTACGTCCTTTCTTGCCATTTCATCCTTCAGACAGTCCATACTTCTTTGGTCTTCCTCTACTCTTCATCCAAACAATTAAACATTTTCGAATAAATTCCTTTCACACATATTCATTTAAAATTGGTAATATGTGGTCACAAAACAGCTGTTGACAAGGAAAAATGAACCTTAAGATGATAAGATGATAAACATTTTCATTGCATAATCTACACATCTATTGATACAAAATTGATTTATCCATGTCGTGCCTACATTTCCCGACTAAAAATCAATGGATAATTGATTTTTTTATGACCTTTCTTATTATCGTTCTCAGGACACGCATCCCCAGTAATCGGTGTGAGCTTCAGTTACGACGAGAGCTTGCTAGCGACCAGTGACGTCACCGGCCTCGTCATTATCTGGAGACGGAGTTGAACTTCCACGCTTCAACTCTGAAGTTAGATCTGATATAATTAAGTATTGTTTAGTGTATATGTTTATGTTAACATTCCGTACGTTATCTTTAAGTAAAAGGCTTATATTGAGTCACAAGTTTTATTTAATTATTATTTTTTTCATAGAAATACTTTTAAAAGACTCGACAAAGTCACAATATGAAAAGACTTCCAATGCGTTCACATTCACTAAATACTGCCGACAACTCATACAAATCAATAACAACTTACGATCAATAAATACCATAATTAAACTGGACAATTCATTCAAATAAATTCCTTATTTTTTATATCATAAGCTTGAAGTAAACTAATCTGCTGAGTAAGATTTTCTACAAACCAATAGAAATGTTTGGTTGCCTACTCGGAGCTAACGTAACGTTGTCTTGTTCGGCTCACATCAACAGCGCACATCTACCTCCCCTACGCATCGTAACAAAATGAACATCTATCACTTATTTACATCTGTACATTAACGAAAACATTCTAAAACTGTAAAAAATAATGTTCAGAACAATAAACGTGTAGTACAATTAATACAATCAATAAATTTTCATATTCAAAAAGATTATTTTCTTCAATACATAATAACATTAAATTATATTTACAGCAGTAACTAAACAACTAAAACGCGATGATATGGAAATGAGAAGAATTGCACATTAGGTTCACACTTGGACGTATTGCGGACTATAGTGATGACGTTTATATAGTGGCACACACTTCGCGGTACAGTCAGCAACAGCGCGACCCATCGACAACGTATCGAGACACCACTACGTTAAACTTCAATAATAATAAATAATAACTGGGAATTTAACGACTAAAGCTAGACATTCTGTTGCTGAGTGTACGTAATACGCAATGTCGATCTATCACCACAACTTGTTACATCTAACACTACACTTATCTAATATAAACTTTTACTTAACTAAGAATTGGCTTTTTAACCTCAATCGTAGACCGAAACGCTTTAATTTAGATATTTTTGAGGTTTCAAAGATGGAAGAGGCGTACTCACTTGTGCGTAACATAATAGGTCGTCACAAATAACATGTAATTTAGACATTGAGATATATGTTGCGCTCGGGCACCGCCGGGGACGCCACAACGTATTCGTTCACATATCAAAATAATAAAAAGTAATTTTGGTGGGAATCATACAATACTATACATAAAACATATAATTTTAGTGGGCGTGCACCTCGAGCGCAACGCGAGCGTATTCTATCACTACAACATACGAAATAAGAGTAAAAAACGTTACGTATGAAAGTTACTAACAAGTACGACGATCGGCTGCCTTCATTGTAGACCAATGTGATGGCAGGCCTTCTACAATTCATTCATTACAAATATAAAATCATTGAGGATTAACGAATTAGTATGGATGTCATTCACAGAGAGAGTTATTCTATGGTAGGCTGGAACTACCAACGAGTGTGAAGTCGGATTAGCCGCGTGCAGAGAAATAACGGCGTGCGTAAGTCCGAATACACGTTAGCGAATTAAAAAAAAAAAATTTTTTAGTTAAATGTATGATTTTGACTGCAATTCAACAATTATACGTGCATCAAACAAAATCATCGCACGCGACTTAAGATCTAATGAAAATATGTCTCAAAAACCCGGACGCCACTGATCACATAAAATTAGGCTGTTTTTTGTGTAAAAAGTATCAAAGCCTTAAACTTACGAAAGCGATACACTATAGATATAATTCATGGCGATTTGTACCTTTAGAGTAGATTACCGAATGAACTGCGTCCGGTCTTGCTTGGACTATAGAAGTTACTCGGCTGGACAAAGCATCCAGTTCAGTAAACACTGTGAGACCAAGTTAGGAAACTCAAACGTGGACGTTATTTACATTAAATGTTTAATGGTTTTTTGATATTAATTAATAGATTAAAGTTCCCGCAGTTAATTTCCAAAGGCAATTTTCGTTCATAAAGGCGAAGCGAAATGTTTGTAAAATTTGAATTTTATCATTGGCAACATTCAAAAAAGTGAAAATGAACGATGTTTGAAACACGAAAAGTTTACCTAACTCGACAATTCTGCAATGCTATAAACATCGATGGCCATACTTCCGATATGTATATCAAGTTTATGTCCAGCATTTAATACTTTTTGCTGATTGTAATACTATTTTATTTAATAATGGCAATAGTTCGTCGACTTGAGTTCGACGGGTTTATGTGAGGGTTACGAAAACCCCCACAAGGAGAAATGAAATAGTTAGTTTGAATTAGAACCAGTTACTTAGTACTAAAAGAAGGTACATTCAGAAAATGAGAACTACTAAATAAATCTTACGTTCACACAAACTGATGCCTAATTCAATCCAAACTACCATATTTCTTTCCCAAAACGTAACCTACAACTTTATTCCTCTAACAAAGTTTCAGTTACTTCAGATCTATCGTTCAGTACCTATTTATACAAAACTACTGCTACTTTGTTCTAATTACGAGACGTTTGTCTTGTTGCGCTCGAGGGTGGCTTTGGAGCTGCTCTCAATGCCCGAGTCTTCATCACCGCTGTCTAGGACGGTCCCCTCGCCTTTCACGGCTTCAACGACCTTGGGACTTTCGTCCTTGACCTCTGTTGTATTTTCTTCAACTTCATCAGTAAGTATGAGTTTCTGTTCAGGTTCAACTTTCGGGGAACTCTTGCCGAATGTCGAGAATGTCGGTTCTGGTACTGGTAGGTCCTCACAATCTTTCTGAAGGGGAAGTGTTGTGGTCACTATAGGCGTGTCGTCAGTCATGACGAGGGGAGTCGAACCAATTTCTTCCCGTCGCTTCGGCTTGTCCAGCACGAAGTTGAAGACTCTGTTGTGTCGTGGTGATGGTATGTGGGGACTGGGTGGGAGGTCGAGCTTTAGTTTGTCCCTCGTATGTCGGAGACCGCCTAGCGCTTCGCCCCCTGGAGAGCTCGGGCTGACTGATTCACTGGAGCTGGCACTATCGACCGGTCTCCAGGTGAGTTCTGTTTCTGGAAGTTTCTTTTTGAAATCTTCATCTGTTGTGGACCCTGGTGTTATATCCTCGACTCCTGAGTCCGGTGTAGTGAAGTCTAACGAGGGTGTGCGGGTCTGCATGAGCGTGGTGGTGGGTAGCGGGGAAGGAGGGGGCGGGAAGTCCTCCGTGAGGTCGTCGGAGAGGTCTCGCTCGAGAAGCGACGGCTTCACATGCTTGCCCGGGAAGAACTGGCTCGTGGTCGACATGATGCCCAGGCTCTCGAAGGGACGCGCTGAAGATGATATGAAGAAGTCTTCGTCGTAATCTGTGGACAACGGAGTAGTTAGTGCCCAGTCATGGTAAGATTAGAGTAGCGTAACATCGATTTAGAGGTTTGCTAGTGTGTACAACAGCAGTTTTCTCTTTGCTGATGATGGTCTTCCTACCTACGTCTTAGATCAGGAAATAGTAATGGTGTAAATAGACACTTAATGATAGAATAGAATAATACTTTATTGTACACCAAAAATCAAACATAACGGGTTTACAAATTTTACAATGTTATGGTTACAACGGCGGTCTTATCGCTTATAGCGATATCTTCCAGACAACCTTTGGATGGAAATTACAGAATTAAAAATTAAAAGGGGGTAGTCAGTGGTGTACTCTACACAAAAGTTTTAAACAAAACAACAACATAACAGTTATACAAAATAACAAAATTAAAGTTATCTACTTCAAATATGAACATATACATGTATAATATAAATATAATACATACATAAATATATATAGATATTTGTGTGTTTTTAACATTAAATGGAAAAAATAATGAAACTAGAATAGTGACAAATTTTGACTCAGAGAAATTACTGCGACTGAAAATGATTTGTAACTAAGCTTTTAAAAGTAACGAGTGACTGTGCTTGTCTTACCGACACTGGCAATTCGTTCCATAAACGGACAGCCTGGACCGTGAAGGACTGGTCATAAAATTTGGTGGAATGTGCCGGCATCAAAAGTCTCAAATTCTCCGATGATCTCAAGTGTCTATTATGACTGTCATGTAGGAACTTGAAACGTTGTTTGAGATAGGAGGGCGTTGTGGGATTAAACAGAATACTATAAAGAAGGGATAAAATATGCGCATTCCGGCGAAGGCGGATAGGCAACCACTTGAGTTTAACGCGAAACTCTGAGACATGATCATATTTGCGCAAACCAAATATGAATCTGATACAAACATTTTGGAGTCGCTCAAGCTTATCTAGCTGCACTACAGTGAGATCTGGATAACAGGCATCAGCATAGTCGAGGATTGGGAGAAGAAGAGATTGAGCAAGCGCAGTTTTAGTGGCAGTTGGGAGGAAATTGCGCAATCTGCGTAAAGACCCCGCAGATGCAAACAGTTTACGACCCACTTCTTGCATTTGTGGACCCCAAGACAAGTCTTTGTCAATGTAAATGCCCAGGTCTTTTACCGAATCGCTATATGGAATTGTGGCACCATCAAAAACAATGTGGGGAAGTTTCGTCCAGTCAATTTTTGAACGCAACCTAGGGCTGCCGACAACAATGACTTGAGTCTTCGCAGGGTTAACCTTCAAACCATGATTCAAACTCCATTCAGAAATACGTGCCAAATCCTTATTCACTAAATTCACTGCATCAGACAATTCATCTACGGGAGCCTGAGAATAAATTTGCAGGTCGTCAGCATAAAGGTGGTAAGATGACAGAAGTTCATTTGAAATAGAATTTATAAATATGGCGAAAAGAAGAGGAGATAGAACGCCCCCCTGTGGTACGCCGGCAGAGGTATTGCACCATGAAGATAACGCACCTTCAATGCAAATACGCTGTCGGCGGCCACCCAGGTAACTACGAAACCAATCAATTGCCGTTGGAGATATATTAAGAGAGCCGAGTATACCGAGTAAGATATCGAAATCGACGGTGTTAAAAGCATTACTGAAGTCTAATAAGGAAAGTACCGTCAAATTCCCATTCTCCATACCTAATCTTATATCGTCTGTAATGTTAATAAGAGCTGTAGTAGTGCTATGACCTGGACGAAACCCGGATTGGTAAAAATTAAGGAGACTGTTTTTACAAAGGAAAGCACTAAGCTGATTATGGATAAAGCGTTCTAAGACTTTGGATAGGAATGGTAATATGGAGATCGGACGGAATTCAGAAAAAGAAACAGGATTACTCTTTTTTGGGAGAGGGGTAATTTGGGCTTCTTTCCAACAAGATGGAAAAGTACCACAGGATACGGAATAATTAAGGATATGGCAAATGACAGGAAGAATTTCGTCCAGGATAGGAAGTATCATCTTGCGACTGACACAGTCACTACCAACAGCATTAGACGTAATGGATAGTATACTCTTCTTAACATCACAATCAGCAAATTGATTAAAGACGAAAGGAGAATAATCGGGAGTGGGAAGAGATGAAAGATTATTTAGAGTTTTGGCTTTAATAGCCCCATGGAAATTACAAGAGGTGGAAAAATGTTTATTTAGTAATTCAAGATCTAAATCTTTAGGAATAGATTCTTGACGAGACTTTCCGACTCCCATTGATCTGAGGAATTTCCAAACTTTAGCTGGGTCACCGTTCTCGACGGACTTATGAATGTGGTGGCGTTGGGCATCTCTACAAACCAAGTTGCTGCGATTGCGGATAGCAACGTACCTTTCACGATTCAACAAGTTAGGTCTGCACTTGTATCTTGATTTTGCTGCCGCCTTCTTTTGCAAAATGACTTTCATGTCGGCTGTTAGCCACGGTGCAGGAAGATGTTTTATCTTTACTAACCTAACTGGCGCATGGACGTCATAGAGCTGGTTAAGGTTAGAATTGAAAAGATCAATTTTGACATCAATCGACTCCGCATCGACGAGATCAGACCAATCAATGTTGTCGGCATCCTCACGAAGGCTTTCAAGGTTCATACCACCAAAACTGCGCTGTAGAAGGGTCTTAGGCTTAATCTTAGGAGGGCGGATCTTGTAAGAGAGGAAAATTAGATCATGGTAGGAGAAAGCGTCAGCTGAGCATTGCCCATGCTTAGCTACATGATGTCAAAATATACGTGTTCTCCCCGTCATTGCGATCATTTTTTTTTTGTTCTAGACCATTCCTGGGAACCTTCTAGATACGGAGATTAATAGGTCAAAGTTCCAACTTTTCCACAACTTTTTTTTTTTTAAAATACTACTTTTAAAGGTTACGAGTAGTCAGAAGCCGAAATTCTGACATCCAGTCTTACCAAGGGGTATCATATTACCCAGTTACTGGGTTTATTAGACAGACTAGTTTACCTTTACTTACCTCCATGACCTGTTTACTATTCAATGTCACATCAGCACAATGTTTTGTGTGCGTTACCTTGAGTTTTAACGTAAAACGTGATTATTCACCCCAAAAAACCAAAAAAAGTCGTTTCCCAGCAATGTTTGCGTAGGGTTACTTAGGTTACTTAAGGTTCAAGGGTCCGTTTACACCCTTATTTTTTATGGATTGGAAATCATCAAATGACTTCTCCTGCGCAGGGCAGAGCGGAAGGGAGTGTCAGACTTGTACTGACCCATCCAGGTTCCTTCTTAGTCCTTTTTGTTCCAGGGCCACGGTATCTCTTTCGAACAGTCCCGCAACCCTGGCAGGCATCGGCCCTCTCGGACCCCTTCTTTCTGACATCTCCTTGTGGCGCGCGTGGAACACGTACGCGCCGTCGACACGGCCTGTCGTCATGAGACGGACGGACGGTGAGCTAGCCCATTACTCACCGTCCACAGGCCCGAGCCTACGGTGGCCCGCCGTCCTTTTAAACCTTGAATGTATACGCACCAGCTCCAAACGCGATGCCGGCTCTGAGCGGGTACAGGTCTAGCGGACTGGGCCCTCCGAACAGTTGTCCGTATCCTAGTTCAGCTTCCTCCACACTCGTCGGGTCCCATTCTAAAACAACAGAGTAAAATATCACTAAACTTGCTTCTTTCTATCCTTCTAGAAGAAGTTACCAGGCTCATCGAGTTACATCGTATATTACGAAAATAGAAATTTGAAATAGCTTTGTATCGTTCATGCCTAATAAAGCCGGCCACAGACCTAACGATATACTGGTGCAAGTCCAGACTTGCACCAGTATACAGTTACGTGTGTTGGAAGATAATTGCACAAGTTTAGATAATTGCGCAAGTTTCTAGACTTGACCAATTTTCGATTCCGAACTTGTGCTTTATTTGCGTTTGCGCAACTTTACTGAATAAAGGGCGTAACCATTGACAACAGCTTAAAATAAGTTTCTTCATCCATACGCAGATAGTTATGCCAGTCTTTGGTTGCAAATTTTAATTCGTTTAATAAATTGCTGTGTGACTAATGCTCTCTTTGCATTACCCACTCTTTACACCATATAGTTCGGTCCTTACGTCGTCTGTTTTTTTTTTTTTATAGCAGATAAGCCAACTTTTGCCAAAGCATCATCAAAGGATGCCATTACCGCGCAACACAACACAACACATCTGGACGGTGTCTTTCACAGAAATGAAATCGTTCAAGTTTACTTGAGCCGTCTGTGGTCACTCTCACTGGCAATAGTTGGCTTAATATCTCTGTTATAAAAAAAAACAGACAAGACGTAAAAACCGAACTATATGGTGTAAAGAGAGCATTATTCACACATCATATTATAAGTTCTTTTTTAATATTACGACGCCTATGCAAAGTCCAATAATTTCTCTCATTAGTATATAAATTATTTGGCTAACTAAACATCCTTTCACAGTAAGCATTGCTTAACCTACTGAAATTGATAACACAAATGATCTGAAAATAAATCGACGAATCCCGACCATCTGGCAATCCTACCGCAGGACGTGCATACAATCAGCTGGCTGAAACACGACTGAAGTTGAACGCGAAAATGCCACACACGCTTCGGTAAACTTGCGCAAACGCAAATAAGCACAAGTTCGGAATCGAAAATTGGTCAAGTCTAGAAACTTGCACAATTATCTCAACTTGCGCAATTATCTTCCAACACACGTAACTGTATACAGGTGCAAGTGCAAGTGCTGGACTTGCACCAGTATATCGTTAGGTGTGTGGCCGGCATAAGACAGAATAAGAATAAACCTCGTTTCACTGCCTCCTTGGTCTTGTGTTCGCAATCGTGACTGCTGAGCAAGAAGTCCTGGGTTCGATTCCCGGGTAGGCAAATTGGGCTTTCCATCAGGAATTTCTCAGTAGCAGCCACGGGGTCCGGATTGGTGCCTGGTTGATGGCAATAAGGCCCTATTACATGGGACTTGAAGATATCTGGCGAAATGTGGGTTGTTTATTAGGTACACCTCTGCCTGACCCTTGGAGGGTTGGAGGCGTTATGTTATGTTAAGAATAAACCTATAGAACCTCATCACATGCGTAGCCTTTTCCCAAAGTATCTTGGGGTCGGCTTCCAGTCTTACCGGATGCAGCCGAGTACCAATATTTTACATGAAGCGACTGCCTATCTGCAACCTCCACAACCCAGTAACTGGGTAATACGATAGCCCCTGGTAAGTCTGGATGTCAGATTTTTGGCTTCTGACTACTCGTGACGACTGTCAAAGATCGACAAATGACAGCCGGGACCAACGGCTTAACGTGCTTTCCGAGGCACGGAGGAAACTCGGCATGTAATTATGGTCACCCATCCACGGACCAACTTCGGCAAGCACGGCTTAACCTTAAAGATCGACCCGTGCGGGTGTTAATATTTAGCCACGAGCCTATATACAAGATGTCGTTAAATCACAAGATAAACGGCTGATCGGATCTTAATGAAAGTTGGCAAGAAGATAGATTTTAACCTGGGGACAATCATCACGCTACAACCAATAGGAGCGGAGCAGCAATGAAAAATGTTGCGAAAACGGAGAAAAACGCAGACGAAGTTGCGTGGGACAGCTAGTTATTAATAAACGCAGTTTTTTTTTTTTTGTTTGTCAGTATATCAGAATATCCTATAGAACCTATGGATGAATATCCAAAATACCTGAGTAAGTAGACAAGTCCGGCAGATAGGCGGCAGGTGAGTGCGCCTCGATGTCGGCTACTTCACGAGGGTACTCGTACACGCAGTGGTACTTCTGACGCTTGAACACTACTCGCTTCTTGTTGTCCTGGGGAAATAACGTCTTATTATAATACGAGTATATGACATATAGTGCCTATAAGCAATCCGGAGAGCTCGAATGTTGAAACGCCTAAATACATGGTAATATCAAATATAACCGGCTTCTACTAAGTTATGTGTAAAAGAAGCGACTTCACTCAACATATTTAAAAATAAATTATCACTTTTATTTACAATGACGAAACACTATAATAACTGTGTTGTGTTTAATTTTGTTCATAACAGCAACATCTTTTAACTTGTGCCTTCGCCTTATCTTAGCGATGCAGCGAACTCGCTTCTAATTTTGTTGATAATGATCACAGTGTATTATGCTTTTTTTCCTCTACCCGCACTGATTTTATATTTTTAAGTAATAAGTTTTAATGTTCTCATGTAAGTGGCGATTGTATAAATGGGAATTAAGTTCTTTAAACCTAATAAAGGGACCACAGAAGAGTAACAATTTAAATAAAGCTATTTTCTATGTTGCGTACGAGGCAACGAATCATGCTAGATAAATTAATAGAAATAAGGGCAAAAGTTTACAAAAGAAAAATGAGACTTGACACTTGCAATGAGCTCACCAGCCCTTTTTATGACACTGCCTGCAGTTACACTAAAAGTTACTTATTTTCTTCCCTTTTATAGACTACAATATTTATAATTTAGCAAAAAACACAACTGGTATACTAACGCGCTCTATTAATTTTGAGATCATTTCAAACTTACATCACAGATAAATATAATATTAGTACATAAATAATCATGTACTGTGTTATAAATAATATAAACACAACAGTTTTCCTTCCTTATTTTGGACTGTGCTTTTGTTGGGAATCTAATCACATGAGTCATTACAGTTTATAAATTAAATGACGTATTGCCTGAATATCTGGTTTGGAAAGTAATTTTCTAGAAAGATAGGGAATCACGAGACTAACGCTCGTTAATAACCGACTTCCGAAATGATCTGCCACATCGGAACTTTTCGGTAGGTCAATTCTATAACTTGTAGTGTATGCCCAAGCTTCAATGACCTGAATTTGCTGCTGGACTGCCTTCCTTGCTCTATCTTAATTTGTTAATAGTCTATGATTTATCGTCTCTTTGGCCTTCCCTTATTTTGAACCATTTTATCCATTCATACTCAAAATATTCTCATGTTATCACTCAAGTTAAATAACAAAAAAATCCCAATACATACGGGTGTTGCCTGCTCCAAGCTCCTTAGCGAAGACTTGGCGGGTGCTGCGCGGCAGTCCCATGAGGAGGGCACAAACTCCACCTCATCGCCTTCGGAGCCCGAGCCGGAGTCCGCAGACGCGTCCGAAGCCCCCGAGCCCGCCGATCCGCCGGCCGGAGACCCGTGGCGGTCCCCGCCGCTGTTATTGCGGGATTCGCCTGTTCGCTGCTGTGAGTGGAATGTGGACTTCAAAGTTATATTTGTTTGGGTTATTGATAGTTATGATGATTAGTTTATTCGAGCTTAGTACTTTAGTGTGCAAATGTGCTGGACTTTTGCTAATGTCTTTATGCAAAATTCAAAAGCGGTTTTCTTGTATTTCATTATAGTTTGGCTTATAAAATACTGTCCGAAATAACTTTTAAAATATGTTTTCGTGTATACATATTAGTGCTCGTGACTATACTCACAGCGACCAATTAAGTTAGACAAAAACAGTTTATATGCAGGGTATATTATAATAACATTTAACAGTTTATATTATACTGGAAATGTATCGCTTGATGTAAAGTTAAAAGGGAATCGTCTTTCATGGTATGATGATGACGAGGAGAGACGAATCGCGAAAAGTGATGAATATAAATGTTGATGGAGACGGAGCGGAAGATTAAGGAAACGATGGATGGATTGTGTGAGATATGATATGAAAGGAAAAGGAGTAAATGATAGCTTGGCGGATGATGACAGAGGAGAATGGAAGAGAAAAACGTGTTGCGCCGACCCAAAGTAACATGGGACAAGGGCAAAAAAAAGGATGATGTGTCGCCATGTGTACCACTGGCGAAACAGCTGGCCCCCTATTCACAAACGTTCGGATTCGATTTCGATTCGATAGGTCGTATGTCTATCTTGTTTTGGCATTACGAAAGCGAGCGAGATAGACAGACGACTTTCCGAATCGAAATCGATTTCGAGCGTTTGTGAATACGGGGTTATTTTTTATTATGAATGGCATCTCGCAGTTCAACCTATGAGGTTGTCGTCTGCTTAACCGGACTGGACTTACTGAACCGAATGCACCTCTCAAGCACTAAGCCGAGTTATAATGTCTTAGCGACAAACAATCGAGACATAAGTAAATATAATCGATTTCTTTTCACTCGGCATTAATGTCATTAATATTGAAAGTATAAGTTACTAAGCTCGTATAAACTATTCATAAATGGAAATAGATTTTCAACCGCAATGAGACTAAACGACGACCCCAATATGCACAGAACAAGACTATGAATCTTAGAATGAGTATTACAGTAAGAAAAATTATAATGACTCTAAACTGAATATTACAAATGATCTCGCCTGCGTTTTACAATACGACTTGCAAGGCAAAACGTTCATGAGTTGATAATGTGTTGTAATGGATACGTACTACTAAACTACTGAATGAACATGTCAAATTTACACGATACAAATGTTTACAAAATAACTAAAAGCATGTCCGATGCCAGACAGATGCAAACCCAAAATGATATCAAAAGTTTTTCACAGGTTTTCTTACCTCTGATTTAGCACTGTAAAAAATTCACAGTTATCTTTATTATATGTTGTCAGAGGCAAAAATAACTGCGAAAGGATTGTGAAATGGGATCTAAACAAAAAAAAAATGAAATGCTAATTAAATTGTTGGAAATTTTTTTTTTACACAAAGTATGTATTGAGGTAAAATCATGAAGTTTTCTAAAAAAAATGTTTGAATTGACACCACAGAAACATTCAATTTAACCAGCTTTCCATAAAGCCGATGTCAGACGCTTCACTCGGGAGACTTCATTTTTGTTTCATTTCATGTTCACGCGACAAAAACAAGAGTGCATAGAGCTGAACCGTTTGCATGTTTCATTTCGATCATTCTATAGACGAGCGCCGAAATCCAAAATTGTTGTAATTTTTGAGACATTTTAATGTTTTCCAAATGTCACTAAATGAAGACAAAAATGAGCGAAAAGTGAAGCGCCTGTTAAGCAAGCAAGCAACAAAAAGGTACCAGGCACACATAAACACATAGGAGATAAAGACTTACGTGGTCGAAGTGCGTGGATGGCACGACCGCGGTCTCGTGGCCGTCGCCGTCCTAGCACACACACAAGTCACGTCACATGCACACCACACCGACACCCATATTTATATACATGTACCACTTATGTACCTTTTGAGAGAGTGACGATTTTTTAGATAGTAGAATACTCTTTATTATGTACATCATCTGCTTAGCCTTTTCCCGAACTATCTAAACTATGATTATGATTATTTATGTAACAAACCAATTTTGACAATACACAGCTCAGAACTGTTCTGACCGTTAATTATTATTGTTGTTAAGTAATGCATGTATGAGTAAATAGCATTGTGATGATTTAGACTTACTTATTCAATTATATTTTGTACGCCATTAAGGCAAAACGTGACAGTGACTCAATAGACCTTTATTTAACATCTTGCATTTATTTGTGTATACTCATGTTTTAGCAAAATAAATATCTTGTATCTTGGGGTCGGCTTCCAGTCTAACCGAATGCAGCTGAGTACCAGTATTTTACATGAAGCGACTGCCTATCTGACCTCCAAAAACCAGTAACTGGGTAATACGATACCCGTACCCCTAGGTAAGACTGGATGTCAGACTTTTGGCTTCTGACTACTCGTAACGACTGTCAAAGATCTACAAATGACAGCCGGGACCAACGGCTTAACGTGCTTTCCGAGGCATGGAGGAAACTGGGTATGTAATTATGGTCACCCATCCACGGACCAACCAAGCACAGCTTAACCTTAAAGATCGACCCGTGTGGCTGTTATTATTTAGTCACCAGCTCCTCATTGAACAAAAATTAAGCAGTGATTGCCAGGATCGGTTTGTGGATAGGCATCCATTACATACCGAGTATCCACAGTGCCTCGGAAATCACGTTAAGCAATGGCTTTACTTGCAACGATCTACAGACAAGACAGACCGGACTGTATTATGGGTGTCATCTGTAGACAAGCCTAAAAGGAGAGTTGCCAAGGAGATTACCCAGTCAATGGGTTGAGGAGGTCACATAGGCAGTCGCTCCATGTCAAATCTGGGAACGGTTCCACTTAGTGTCGATTTCATTCTAACTGGATGCATATTGTTATTATGTACGCTTTTACTTTTACATACTAATGTAAATTGAAGAAACCACAATTGAATGACCTTCTGCCTCCATTTTTACCAAATATGTCTTGTTACAACATGGAACCACAAAAAAAAATGTCTTTGAATTATGATGGACCTTCCTTTAAAGCCGACCTCATTATCTATCTCTTATCCCATTTTTTTAAAAGTATTTCAATTTTTTTTTTTTTTGTTAGTACGGTCAGTAGTTTGAACCTTCTGTCTAGTCCCATGGGAAAAAGGTTTCAAGTTATTTATGTATTTTCTTATCTCTATTAATATTGACGTCATTCTCCCACAAGGCAACACAAGCGACCATATCGGGGCATAGCAATGGCTTCGTGTACATCTGTATAAATACAATTACGGGGAGCTAAACTTTATAGTTCAGAGAAGCGTAGGACGAATTTATTATAATTGGAATTGCATTATAAGTTCTTTAGTAGTTTAACTTGATAGCTCTGTCAAAAGGAATTTTACAAAAAAATATGGTCATCATGATGTGGCCAAACTTCAAGCATTTGTATGTGAATCTCTATGTGGCGTAATCTCGAACTAATGCGATTTCACAAGGCGTCTAAATAAAAGCGCACTCTAAATTCAGAGCACAAAGTTGAAATTTCAACATAATCATTTTCCTGCCCTTATCCCATAATTATTCATTCTGGGTCGGCGCAGCATGTCTTCTTCTTCAATGCTTTTTAAAATTGAAATATCAAGTGCATATATTGATTTTATGTTAATGTAGTTTTAATGTTCTCGAAAACGGGAATTAGTTGGATTTGCAAGTTCAGTCCTCGTTGGAAAATCAATTGTGCGCAAATACTTGCAGTGGCGTCACACAAGATATTCGAAATATGATTCGAAGTATGGTATTTACAAGTTAGTAAAAAAAATGATACAAAAGTATTTATTGTCTATGGCGACCATAGTCAAAACTTTGCACTGAGCTGTCAAGTTAAACGTCATCACATATCTAGATATATGGTAGTTGACCAACACAAAGCAGGGAGAAACTACAGAGTATCCACACCATTACATTAATCACATGTTGTATAGCATTGCTTTAGTTACAATAGCCCGCGAAATCTCACACCGGAGCAGGTTTTAAATACAACGGTTGGTTTTTTGTGACTTGGTTACTTTGGATTTTTATGTATTATTTGTCTATTTTCTTGAGATCCCCGATTTGTGGTTTTGTTTGTCCTTATCTAATTTAACTGACTTGCTAGATTTAACCAGCCTATAATGTCTACAGGACCCTAGAGGGGTCCCTGCAATTTGCTAGTTCCCCTTTCAGAAGTTTCCTCCATTGATCGCTTTTCTAATGTCTGTACAATAAAGAAGTTAAGCCAATGCAAGATGACAACTTTCGCACCGATATTTAAACCAAAAATAGAAATATTCTCATTCATCAAGTAAGAAATGTTGTCTTTACAAAGACCATTTTTAATACCAGGTCTGAGTATCTAAACAATATGTTGTTTGACAGAAAATTTATTGGGCACTTTTGAAACTTTGGAAGCTAAGTGCACTATAGTTACATAAATCATCATCATTCAGTTGCCCTTATCACAATTTATTTGGGGTTGGCGCAGCATGTCTTCTTTTTACATACTTCTATAGTTGCAAAATAAAGCCCCAAATCCAAGTAAGCCTTCAACTTCAAAAATAACACCAACATCCAATAGAACCAAGTCACACCGAACCAACTTCACCCCCCACAGCCCCCCCCACTCACCTTCCATATAAACTCTCCGCTGGAAGAGTTGCTGGTGTGCGAGTCAGAGTCGCTGTCCCACTCCTTCAGCAGCTCCGCGGCAGTGTCGCGCTTGTCCGCGCTCTCGGGAGACGTGGGTTCAGTAGGAGAGTCTTGGGTGAATGATGTGCTCATTATTTCTGTTGCTGGGCCTGGAGAAAACAAATGAATTTTTTTTACTATCGTGAATAGGCTTGCGTTTGCGCAGATCGGCGGAACATGAACATGTTCGAAAATAGTGTAAAGATTGTTGGACCTTTTTTCTTAGTACCGAGTTCCCCGGTAGGGTGCGATTCTACTGAAGCGGATACGAGTAGAGCAAAGAAAAGCAGAGAAAAGGAATCGTCTCGGATTGGTTGATTCCTGTACATCTCTACTTCAGTGAAGCATTCATACTTAATGTCAAAAGAAAAGTTTCAATGTGATGTTTGTTAAGCAGCTTGCTGCAAGCAAGTGGAAATATCAGCCAATTATGATATTACTGGGTATGCAAACTATATCGAAATGGATAAATAAGAAAGGAACTCACCAGTGAATCTGATATCACTCAGCAACGGAAAGTACGAATCTAGCGTACAAAACTTCTTCTCATTCTGCAGAAAATCTTCCGTAACTACTGCCATCTTATCATTCTCTTCTGCGACTCCGTTCGTAAGCTCACCGATCTCTTGGAGCTCATCCCTTATACTCTTCGAATCTTTAGGACTTTCTAGTACTTGTATTTCTTCTAGTAGGGGAGTTTCAGGGGTTTTAACCCTTTCTGCGGCGAGGTCCACTCCTTCAATCGGTGGTTCTTCAGTCTTCAGATCTTTTGCATCATCATCTACGTTACTCTCGAGCAATTCTTCAAAGGTCTCGTTTAGAAAGTTGACTGTAGCAAATTTCTCGCTACCGCCATTGCAGTTTACTTCTTTCACTTTACGACTTTTCTTGTCGCTCGATTTCGAAGTGTTTGGGGTCGCTCTGTGTATTTCCGTTAGAAATATACTGTTCACTGTTGTGTCCGTTTCCTCTGATACGGTTTCGACTTTCGGCGATAAATGCTCAGAGTTTATTAGATTCTCTTCTTCGTTAAAATCCAATTCCCCATTAATTTTGTTTTCTAGTAGTTTCTCGAAAGCGTCGTGCGCTTGAAATCTACTAGTGTGGGTATCGTAGGAATGATTTACATCTGGGATGTTCACGTCCGAAGAGTCGTAACTCCTGTTCGAACTCTCTTTGAACGCATCCATTGTACTTTCAGTTATAATAATCGAATGCGGTTGCTCTGTCTCATCGTCAGCATCGAAATTTATTAAAAAATTGGGTTCTCTAAAATTAACTAAGCTGTGAGATTCATTTAAATTCGTAACGATAGGCGGACTCGTTTGAGATTGCGGATCGTTCGCGATTTCTCGGCTTTCTGACTGACTAGTCTGATCGAAGTCTGTGACCAGTGAGCCCATGGCGAGTTCACTCGACATCCTCTCGCTCTTGAGGAGCAGGGAGCTGGCATCGATCAACGACGACAAGTCCTGTGGACGACTCCTCACAGAGCTCTCAAACCTCTGAAAATCCTCCGAACTGATCCCGCTCTCCATGCTCTGACTAGACTTATCTTTCGAGTTGACGTCTTGAGGTTTCGTTACCGCCGAGTTTTCGAAGTCGGAATACGTCGGCGTACGTTCGGATACAGCCAGGCTATCTCTGTTGCTGTTCCTGCTCAAAGTTTTGCTGTCTCCCTCTAGCAGCACCTCTGTGTCTTGGTTGGCACATTCATTGCTCGCGTTGGAGGATAAATCTTGCGGTCTGACTTCCGCAGACTGTAGGAAGGTCTGGAAGTTGACACTGTCTTCGGGAGACTCCGTTTTAACTTCGGGTAGTCTCATGGGGATACCTTCGACGTTTTCAGTGTCGTCGATGAGGTCGGTAAGAGGTGTGCTCGTTACCGACGGCTCCATGTTCCTATAATGGTAGTTGGGGCTGTCGGTGTGAACTAAAACAACTTGACTTTCAGGTTGTTCTGTGCCATTGTGGCTATCTATCAGATTGTCTTGTAGGCAGGATATGTCGACACTTTCCATTTTATTTAGACAAGGTTCGGATACAAGCTGCGGGCTCGTTATATCAGTTACCTTATCTTCAGCTGGGTTGGGCGGCGTCATATCCGCATCACCTGGCATGGGAGACTTTCTAACCAACTCTGGTTGTGCCACCTTCCAGTCTTCAAATCCTGAGGCAACCTCCGTGGTACAATTTGAGTACGAGGGCATCCCTGACATAAGTGTACCGTAGGCGAGATCTTTTGTCGTGTTCTTCGTAGAATCGTTCAAATCTGACTTTGTTAAAACGGACGGCGTTGTGCCAGCGTTATCAGTCTTCACTTTCGTATACGTATAGTTATCGTTGGCGGTTATCGAGTCTGGTGAGAAAGTTTCGCAGGCTTCTGACTTGCTGTCGTGTATGATGTAGGTGGAGCAATGGCTGGCTTCCTTTTCATCTTCGTTGTGTGTTAACGTGTCTGTGCTATCACTATTGCCTTCATCTTTCTCTGGTTCGAATTCTGCTACGTCCGGGTCCATGGCAAGGTCGTCGAAATTCTCCTCGACATTGTATAAAGTGTCGTTGGAGCACCACGAGTCTATGCTGGTCGCTTTGGACAGGCACTGCGTCTCGGACGGCTTGGAGTGGTTCGCGTCTGTGGGGAGGGTAGTCTTCGATAAGGTCGAAACTCCCGTGGCGTTGTCGAGGTCGGTATCTGGGGCGGAGGTATCGGTGGTAGGACTCAGGAGAAAGGGCGACACTTGCGATATACGCTCTAAAGATTCTTTCTCCTCCTCTTTCGTGTACGTTTTGTCGTCGATCGGCGATTCGGTTTCGGGTATAATTTTCTTAAAAGGGCTGGCGTTCAAGCTGTCTGCGCTCATTGTAATTCTGTAAATGGATAATTTATAGATTAAGAGTTTGACGCACCTGTTGTGAAGCTCTGTAGTTTCGAATGACGTGTAGAAACTAATTGCTGGACTGTTACAGGTATTAAACGTTTTAATTAACGCCGCATAATTTCGCAATCGAATAGCTTGCGTGTCGGTCTTCAATATGAGTCGATTTAAATAACCTATTAGATAACGACGTTTCTGATCGTTCGCTTTAGATATGTTTTAATTATACATTCCATAGCAAGGTCAGGGTACTCTTTTATTCAATGTTTATTTATTTATTTTACTATTTATGTACACACAGTAGAGAACACAGGAAAAAAAAAACATAAAACATTTGAGTACAAAGTTTAGTGCACATCAATGAAAATATGATTTCTTATCATGTTACTATAGTTTTTCCAAAATGTAATAGAAAGTCCAGTATTTCGCTGCACAAAGAGATTCAATAAACTTAGTTCTTCGACCATGGAATAAAATATTTTGCGATATGGGGATAAAATTGAACAACTGATTCATGTTATAAGCCTTAAAATATGAAGCGACCATTACAGTCGAACATTAAGCCGGGTGTGTGTAATGTAGTTTGTCCAACAGCCTTCATCAACATTTACCAACACCAATTACAGTTTCCTCAATTTCTACAAACAAATATATACTCACTCTCTGCTGCTAACAAGGTCGAGATCCCTGTGTATAGTATACGTGTTATCTCGGGACTCCTTGGTGCCATCTTTCGAAGGGTCCCGTGACTGTTCGATGGTGTATGTGGAGTGTTCGTGAGTACCGCTTTGGGCGCCTGTTGGCAACTCTGTGACTTCATCAGTACTGTTGTTGCAGGGTTCAGGGTAACTCTCTGATGATTCTGTGCGGGTTGATAGGTTCCCTGTGGAAGGACATAGGAGTTAGAAGTTGTGTTAATGTTAGGCAAGGAAGCTCAAGCATAATGAGTATAGGTTTGTACTGTTAATATTTAGGAGACATCATCAAACTGGTTTAATACATTTTTATATCAGTCAGTGTCCGCTAGACAAAGAAGCGTAGGGTAGGGAAGGTAGCGTAGGTAGGTAGGTGGCTTATGAAAATAAATCAGAAATTTCAAGAGAGTACGAACACTTTTGATAATTTATATTTCAGTGTCGATAAGTTGAAAACAAGTTTTTTTTGGAAATAAATCGACGACTGTGCGTTCTTGGGGTCAGTGAAATTAACCACCTTTGCGTGTTGCTAAAACAACAGTATTAAATGTAGCAGTGTTAAACAACTAGCACGCAGACTTGACAGATCAACTATGTACGTCTACCATGAGTTGTCATAGTTAGATCGCTTGACGTAACTGTAACAGTTCCGTCAATACGCAAATACTACAGTTAGCTTTTTCAATGGTACCATGAGCTGTGTTGGTGCTAAGCTACCAAATTTTAAGCAAATGAAGCCCAAACTACAGTCGCTGTAGTTTAGTTTACTACACGATGACGTAGGATAGATAACTACAGTGACTCATACTGCCGAATACTGCGCATTTTAGTACCCAACTATCCGCTAGAGGCGCTGTAAAAGTTTTCATACATTTTTTTAACTACAGACTCTAGCGAATATAGATTGTTAAAACTCATGGTAGACGTAATGTTTTGCTTTATACTAAACTAGCTGTACCCGGCATGCGTTGCGATGCACTTTTTCCTACATACCTAACCTACCCACCTACCTACCTACGCTACCTTCCCTACCCTACGCTTCTCACCTTTTAAACCTCTCCTGAACTACGACAAACATTTCAAAACAAAAATCAGCTAAATCGACCCAGCTGTCCCCAAGTTTTAGCGAGACAAACGAACAGCAATTGATTTCTATATACGGGTGAAATTGAACAGATGCGACAAATTTAAATATACAATAATACGTGTTGTCAACAAAATTTAGAACATATCAAACGTAAAATTAAAAAAGAATTGCGGTCGCCGGGAAGGGATGTCGGCGCTGGCGCTCATGCGAGGTTTGGCAACATCGCGCGATACTTACACTAGAAAATAGGCAAAATTAGGTAAATGACCGCTATGAACGGCAACGGGATTATTGTGCACTGCGATGAGTAGGACGAGATTTTTTGATACTTTAATTTTTCTTATTTATTTTGCATATTAATTTATTTTGCTGAGTACCGATAATTCGTACTTAAATAAAGATAATAACATCAATGGACCATTTTAAAGCGATAATCACGTAATTTTTTTTTACGATTTAGATTGTAGAAAAAACAGTTTATAATTACTCTGTTACTGTAACTGAAGCTCCCATTTCTTTTTGTCGCATTTATTCAAAGTCAGCCTGTATATTATATAGATATGTTAATTTGGCTACAGCTCGCCTGATGTGAAGCGATGATACGGCCTAGACTGGAGCACGCTTGCCTAAAAGAAACCCATTCACTCGAAATTTGAAGAAATCCAGATTATAATGATCAGGGAATAGAGTCGACAGTGAACTCCACAGGCTGGCGGTTCGAACAATAAAATGTGGAAGAAAGCGCTTTCATCTTGCATTTTTAACACGCTACGCCCCACCATGCCTGTGTTTATGATGATAATAATGATTGGCTTACAGTTCATATCGTTCTCGTAAGCCGACAGTTGCTGGCCGGTCTCCTCGGCGATGGGACTCAGCGCGCCGGGGTAGCTCAGGATCAGTTCTGGCGGCGGCGGCAATTCCGCCGTCCATTCTTGTTCTTGTTCGCATGGTGGTTCTATCGCGGCTACCTGTGGGTGACATCGAATATTTTGTGTGAAAAGAAACTAAGAAAAAGAGCGTGCGTTGAATGTACAGCAATTAATAAACACGTTATAGTGAAATAATTATCTGCTGCCCCATACAAAATTTCAATACCTATTCGACCCAAATGTACATACGGGGTAGGTGATATTTTTTCGCTAATACGATGTTTGTCCGATGGAGAAACATGTTCAGTTTGATGGTCTGTAGCACACCTCAAGTATGTATATACCCTTTCCGTTACACCCTGTATATACACACAAACCACATACTGATCAAAAAGTATCTTTGTATTAAAACAACGACAAAATTGAGAAATAAATTACCTGTTTCAAATCTTCCATCGGAAATTCCAAGTGCATTTGTTTAAAGTCAAATTCCACATCAAAACATATGAAAATTCCCCTCATTTATCACTTAGGAACTAATTTAAACATTAGTCATTCTTTGACACACCTTTTTACTGATATTGGAATTTAATAAGGATCGATATAAACACGTTTTAAAAAAAAATTGAGTTATTGTTGTTCACAACAAGAATAAATAAGCCTATTTTATCACTGCACAAGGATAAGGCAAGTTAACCATTTCCCGCGATTGATTGCTACCGTACGATACGCTGAAATTCAATAATCGATAAGTTTTAATCCAAGATAAGGATTATATATTCTTGGGTTTTCTAGAGTATTTCTGTGTGCAACGTGTATTTTGCCACATTACGCATAATGTGAGGGTAAGTCCCAATGTAAGCTTATCAGTGGACAGTGCAATTAAATGATATTCTAGTGAATCACCGCACTTTAGTTTTAAAAATAATAAATGTAAACAAACCACGATATGATTCTATGATAAAAAAGTGAAACTTCGTAATACTACATGCATGCGTTCGAAACTTCTAAATAATATTTTGTTGTTTTCTTGTTGTATTATTTTTATTACATAAGTTTATCGAGGTTACTCATGGAAATTGAGCGAAGGCTGGTCACACCGAAGAGTCGAATGCATGACTGTTTGCACGCCATCTTGCGTACCTAGTAGAACTACTCTTACTACTCTAACTCTTAGTGAGTTTTAGAAAATATTCCCACTCCATGGTAGCGTTAAACTTGTTGGAAGTCGCATAAGAAGTTTCACTTCAAAAAAATGTTGACTATAAATACTAGTACTTCGATTCACTCTCTGCTATACTATCTTTTTTTCTGTTTAATTCGTAATAAACTACCTTTTTAACTTGATCGAATAATCAATGATAAGTCTGGTCAAAACGTAGTTATTAATTTGGCGGCAACAGATTTTCTAACTAACTTCAAATTGGCGTTAGTTATTTCAGTCCGCCTATCACATACTGCTGTGACTGTCGCATTTGATTTTGACAGCCTGTCAGTTGGTTTTCATGTAAATTAGCCTTTCGGAAACAAGGTGTTAGTATGTATTAAGCTATGGTTTTATAACTCACCTGAGCCAAAGGCAACTTCAGTTCGAGTTCATTCCTCAACGCTTTAACGCACTCTTCATCCAACGTCAAATTTTCTCTCAAATCTTCAACAGACCCTCCATTACCCGCCAAATAAGACTCCGGCAACGCATCACTTTCTCTCATCAACATGTTCTCTTCATCAGAAACTATACCTTCAACTGTCAACGGACCAGAATATTCTATGTTCATGTTATTTTCATTCTCGGCCATCGCTAGCTTTGACGTAATTTGTAACTCTATCTGGTTTAATTCTATCTCTTTTTGTAAAGACAGATCTGGTTCTAACACAGGTGCTGGGTCAGGAGTTAGATCTATATCGACAACGTATTTCTGCTGTGATGTCGATGCGAGAAATACTCCAGGGGAGTTAGGAGGCGTTAAGGGCGAAATTCGCTTCTCGGTACCGGAATTCCCGCTGTCAGTCTCAGTCTGAGGGTCTGACTGCTTCTCGCTTAGACTTTGAATATCATCGAACTGTAGATCATCATGTACTATGTCGGGTACTTCGTTTAGGAAGTTACCGTCTCGTAACGGAGATGGGGTTTCGAGATTCATCTCACTGAAGTTTGAAGAGAATGCTAGTAATTCTTCTTTCGGTAAATCAACTAGTTCTGTTGATTTAACTCCTTTGAAGAGTTCTAAGGTACAGTTCTCAAAAGGGCCGAGAACTACTGAGCTGTTTTCATCGTACGTGTCCGTATGGTGACTTTTAGTTGGCGATTCAAAAGGGCTCAAGCTATCCGGAACATATTTCTGTTCCAATTTAGTAAAAGACGTTCCAATTCCAAAATCTGCTGGAACTCTAGTTTCTGATAGTATTTGGGTTTCTTCTTTGACAGAGTTTTCTATAGTACTATTAACCTGAGAACTGTCACTTGCTAGAGGGGTACTTGATACAACATCTGCATTTTGACTGTTGAAAACTTTTTCCATGTGTAAGAAGTTATCAACCTCTTTTAGCCCAAAACTGGGTAAATCTAGATATTCAGTAGATTCGTTCCTGACCATAGAGCATGTTGTGTTGTCTGTGGTAGAACCTTCGAGACAGGATCTGATGACGTTTCTTACGTTACTATCTAAGGCGTTATCGTTTAGTAGATCGTTATTTGTCGTATCGTTTATAAGATCCATGTATACAGCATTGTTTGATGGTCCTGCGATTTCATTCCGTAAATTATTAGATCTAGGGATATTTTCATCAGCTGATTTCTTATCATTCTCTTCAGAAACAGGCATTTTAGGGACATTAGCTTCTCTATTAGGTGTTGCATTTACAATCTCAGCATTAACAGAGTTCACTGATTCATTGACAGGTTCATCTATTTTGATAGAACACTCTTCATCAATATCCTCTTCAAATTTTGCCGCTTCTACGGTTACATTTGCTATGACAGATATTATGGATTTTTCATGAAGGTCTGGTTCAGGGACAGGAAAGTTTTCGTACACTGTTTCTTCAATTTTGGACAAAGATTCTTGGGAAGCAGTTTTTGTGTCTTCTTTAGGGTTGTCAGCTTCACCCATCTTCATTTGGTTAATGGCAATAGTTTCAGCATTATTTTTCTCTACATCAGTATCTAAAGGGATGTGCGTTTCTTCAGTTACAGTAAAGGTTTTGTTCGAAACTTCAACAACTTCTTCGTCGACGATTGATTCTTCATTAGACCGTGTATTTTGAGTTTCTCTAGGATTATTGCTGTCTCTTTCTAAGATTTCAACAGAAGTTTCGAGAACAATTTTATTAGTTTCCACTTTAGAAGGTGCAGTCGTTGCTTCAACTTCAACTAAAGGGACAACATTATCAACCACATTTGAATCTTCAGTAAAGTTGGCATCCTTGAGTTCTTCTTCTAAGCCAACAATATTTTTCACTGTTGGTTCTTCCACTAAAACATTACTTTTAGCCAGTGGCACGACACTTTCTGTGTTATTTGATTCTTGTACAGAAGATTGCAGATCTTTTTCAGTTATTACATCGAAATCTTTTTCCATTACGTTTACTGTTGGCAAAGTTACGCCCACGTTCGATACGTGTCTTACTTCATGTATTGGAGCAATCTTCCTTTCTTCCATAATAAAATCCGAAACTTCTTTAGAAATATTTGTTTCAGCTTTTATGATAACATTGGAATAGTTTTTCGCATCTTGTAGACCTTGATTATTAATATAATCAGCCGTTTCATTCAATACTTGTTTTTCAGTATTACTTTCTTCGGTTGTAATAGCAGATTGGGGTTTGTCCTCTTCTACTCTACTGACAACAGTTTCTTTTTCTTCTTCTTTCATTGCATTTTCAATTTGCTCTTCTACAGTGGCAATTTCTTTTTCATTTTCTTCCTTAAAAATATTTTGTACTATTTCAGGTGGCAATTCTGGCGATGGAGATTTCACTTCCTCTATTACAATTGTTGGTATATCAGTCTCTTTTGTTGCATTCAAGTTAGAATTTTCAATAATATTCATACTTTGTACTGGCTCAGGTGTTGGTTCTGGAGATAGGGGATCTGAAGGCTCTAAGTCGCTCAGTTCTCCTAAACTATCCTCTTTCGAGTCTGCAAGGGATTTAGAACTTTCAGTTACTTTTATGAGATCACTAACTAGGACTTCTTCAATATCACTTTCGACGTTTGTATCAGATATTACATCTTCAACAGTTTTCTCTTCTAGCTTCCCTTCAGACAATTCTTCGCTCGATTGATCTATTTTACTAGTTGACATTCCATGCACCATTATAGGCAAGAATATATCATCTACCATTTGTTCCAGTTCGCTCTTATCTAAAGAATCCTTACTCTCTACCTCATGAGGCGTACCTTCACTCAGCTTTCCTACATCTTCTATTGACTTAGTTTCATTCTTAATATCAGTACTTATTTCTTTTAAGTTACTATCACATGATGTTTGACAGTCTTTTCTAACGTTCAATTGTTCGTTATCACTAGCACTAGGTATCGACGCTACACATAATTCCTTCAGCTTGGGTATTTCACTATCACTACTCACTATTTTCTTATCATTTGGCAATTCAGTGTGCTGATGTACAGATTCGACTGTTGTATCATCAACTATAACATCGGGTGTTACTCTTTCTACTTGGACTTGTATTTCAATTCTTGTGACGACGTCTACATCTTTGATTGGCGTGTCTGGCGTGAGGTTCTCGAGTGTGTGCTGACTGGCGGTGTCGTGCTCGCTGTGTCGCTCGAACGAGTGGCTCAGAGTCCCGATAGTATCCCGGTCGAGATCATCGTCTTCACCCGTCTCGGCATCCTCTGATTTAGACCCGAAACCAGTATCTAGAATGCTCTGGAAATTCGTAATTCCAGGAGACTTCACCATACTGGATTGCATCGGGTAATCTTTCTTGCAGTCTAAGCTCAGATTGTCTCTAGAAGGACTGGCCTGGTGGCTGGACTCTGAACTTGAAGTTTTCTCTGAGTTCAGTATATTATCGAGATTCTTAATGACGTCGCTCACATCTTTGTAGTAGCTGACATCATCAGTGCTGCCAGCCATGATGTCTTTGAGCCAGGGGTCCATGGAGGCGTCAGACCTGTCCTGTTCCTTTTCTCTAGCGTCTTCGAGACTGATATTTCCTTGATATTCAAATGCGGCCGTCTCGTTGTGTGTGAGGTAGATGTTCCTGACATCTTCTAGTGAACCGTGGAGGTTCGTCAAGCTCTCCGATTTGATCTGTACAGACATGTCTTTGTCGGACATGATGCTGCTGGATCGCGAGACGGCGGTGTCCATGTCGACGCTGAGGGAGTCTTGTACATTGGTGTTGAGGTCTTGGTCGGAGGTCGTGAAGTGGGAGGCCATGGAGGTGGATGGTGCGTGGACGATGGCTCTATGCTCGTCGAGCTTGGGGATGGAGTTAGGCTTGAGTCGTTGCCAGCGCTCCTCGAAGTCTGCGCTGCCGTAGCCGTCGTCCCTCGCGCTGCTGGCCTGGCTGCTGGCGCGGTGCGACGTGTACAGGTGGTTGATGAGCGCGTGCACTTGCGCCGCCGTGGGCCGGGCCTCCGGGTTGGGGCTCCAACATAGCTGCATTACTTGGTAGCTGGAACAATATACATTTGTTCTTTACTTTTTCTATTATTTGTATTTTTGTTTGTAAAACGAGTTCTGCGGAAATACTGGGCTGAACATAAACATTATTTCATTGATAGAAAGCTAAACTCCTGAATAACATAGAATACTTAACCTACATTTTTCTGGCCTACTGTACAAACTGTCCCTTTATTCATAAGTATGAACACTGTTATATGGCCACATTACAAAAAATAAACATTTAAAAAAGAATAACCATGGAGTTTCTCGTAGCCTCTGCTCCTAAGGAACAAAGTTACCAATACGAACTGTGCACCTAGCTTCTGGTGTTTTATGTACGTTCATGTATGTTTTTTGACGTGACAACCTCTAATAAATCGATGAACGCCGGCTGCATGCACGAAAAAGGATGACTCATTGTCCCGTTACGCTCATTGTACGCTTGCGCCGCATCAATGTTTTGTTATGACGTTGTCACGTTAAACTATCGTCCGTAAACCAACTTTACAGGCAACCAATTTTTATTTCAAATTATGTCTGTCTGTTTGTTCTGGCTAATCACCGAAACGGCAGATAGCTGATGTTATAAAGTTATAAAAAAAATGTGTTTCCTTTGTTAGTTGCGTACGAAATTAAATTTTGTTTAACTGTTTGTTATAACAAAAATAGTACTCATACTTAGTTTGTCAAAGTTCATGTGAAATTCTATATTTAAGTTTAAAATGTTGTCAAGTAAGTGAAATCCTTGTTATTTCTTATTGAGAAATAGATGTCTTTAACCATATAAAGAGTAACTTAGGATCCTTTTATTTTTTCTCTTTTTGAACGACAGAAAATTCGAGTAAGTAATAGTAATAGTAAGTAATAGTAATATCGTAGAAGCAAGTCGGTAAGTAGTGTGTAGGTGGTGCTCACAGATGGTCCCGGTAGACGGCGCAGAGGTCGGGCGGCGGCGGCGGCAGCGCGGGCGGCGCGCGGCCGGCGCACACGTGCCACGCCAGCGCGCCCAGCGCCCACGCCTCGCTGCGCGCCTGCGCACAAACACACAATACTATAACATAACATCACGTCTTCAGGCTTCACACAGCGGTTTCAGACTCGCGGATTTTTTTGTCTCAGCTTACGCGCTTACACGATCGAGTGGAAAACGAACGGAACGTCACACGCTAAAGTGAAAACGCCCGAAATCACCAATCACCGAAGAGTCCAAGTTTTTCCATAGTACTATCAAAAATCAAGTCATTCTATTCACATCATACTTTGATATTTATAAAACAAATGTCATAGGACAATAGCCTTCCACTGAAAAATGCACACAATCGAAACCTTTACTCACAATAGCGATGCTTGGAATAAAAGTATCAAGTGTGTGATATAACCAGAGACGATGACAGCAAGCTGTGTCATCATTCTCTTGCCGTTACACAAATTTATTTGGGGTCGACGCAACATGCGAACACATAATTTTCTACTTATTTATTACTCGTCATCTCAGCTGTCAAATTGTTGTATACAGTGTCAATGTAAATTAACTGCGGTACTTCATACACGTCATTGATATTAATATTTAATGACAATAGTATCAATCAGACCCACAGCACATAATCGGGTCGACGACTGCTGACAGAGTAGTTCCATGAAATAACGAATTAATCTTTTTTTTATGTCATTAGATATCCATACCCATCCCGTTTGTGAAGTTTTGCTAACTAATTTAATGTCATCATCTGCCTAACCCTTTCACAAATGTTTGGGGTTGGCTTCCAGTCTAACCGAATATGGCTAAATACCAGTATTTTACATAGAGCGACTGCTTATCTGACCTTCACCACCCAGTCATTACTGGGTAATACGGTACCCCTTGGTTGTCAGACTTTCGGGCCACTAACTACCTGTAACGACTGACTGATCTCCATTATTGTGGTTCTCTCGTACCATGGTGGTGAAGCAAATAGACAAATATGAAAGACCATAATTAGAACACACGAACGACCCATAATATGCTGCGTGATTAGCACCGATAGTGTAAAAAGCGCATTACTACGTACCGTGTATACAGGTGGATGCGTGCGCGATTCTGGCGCAGACAAGTCGTAGGGAGGCTCAGCGGACACATATCTTCCTAGGACGGCGCGTGCATTGTCTGACGTACCGCGTACTAACACAGACCCGCACCAAACGTTGCTGAAAGAAAAAATATAGGTTAAAAAAATAATCTTGAAAATCAGTCTACAATAGGGGATAGTCACAATCTTTTTTTTTCTCTCGGGTAGATAATTGAAAAGTATTGGACACATATTTTTTCTTTTTTCACGTGGTCATAAAATTACGTAGATATATTGAGTTGAAATGGCGCATGACGTCACGTGTAGGTAATTTTTATACCTACTTGTGACGTAGTAAGCCCCCACTCTCCAACTTTAATGAGTTTTAACTAAGTAATTTTTTGATATTTTGATAAAACAAAAAATACGTGTCTGACGGACAAAATAGAATTTCGTTTTCTTTACCCAGTCTTCACCCCTATTGGCTTAGAAATCGGTGAACCTACATATCAAAAATACATACAGTCGAGCATAAACTCCCCTCCTTTTTTTCAACTCGGTTAAAAATAAAGATATTCGAAGATTGAATTGCACAGACACACACAGCTTACACAGCCACAGCTAAATGAATTAGGAATTCAGGTTGAAATCAACAAAGTTTCAGTTTGGAGCTTACTATTCTTGCAAAACTATTTGTTCTAGGGTGGGATCGGTTATCGATGGGCACAAGGCACTTAGCACAAAACCCACATGTGTTACTAAGCTGGGTACAGTCAATGCCCTGCACGACCGAATCCCTCTTCGCCTGTTTTCTCTGTAAGAATGGTCTGGTAATGCCTGGCACTGACTGGACGAATAGAATCCCATTTTATTAGAGAAGGCGAGGTTCAATACTGGGCCTGAAATCTTTAAACAGAATAAAGAGGAGACTAGGCGACGGATCCTTTTTTTTTAACTTTCTTCACCGCACCACTAGGAAATCAATAAAAAAAAATCCCATGACAATCCGACCACTATCACTCGACTACAAGACGGCTTATGATGGGCCCGAAATGTATGGTCAGAATAAAGACGAAGCTGGAGCCACAAGATCTGTTAATACATACCCATACAGAAAGCCGCGCGAGTGCAGGTGCGCAAGCGCAGCGCTGACGTCACACAAGAGCCGCAGCGGCACTCCGCCCTCGGTCAGGATGGCCATCTTAGGACGGTTCACGTCCAAGTACTGTTGGAGGTCCTGTAAGTTATGTACACGTATTTTAGAATTATTTCTTTAGGTTATGCTGAACTATACAGATACCGGTTTTTTAAAATTGATGATAGACTCATCGATAGGCACTAGTGGCGATTCAAAACTTTTCGAAAAAACGGAGGTGATGCTACCAAAACGCCTGATCATCTATTTGGCTTTAAATTACTCCTCCAAATATTTCCCACGGTTGATGGATACCAGATGAAGTAACTTCGAAGGTTTTATGAAGTCCAGACAGTCATTCAACAAAAATGAGAAATGGACTAAAAAATAGTGCGTGGAGTCCCTCCGCGCGGAAGAAGTAAAACTTCGTAATACTACACGCATGCGTTCGAGTGCCACGCATTTACTCTCGTTATTTTATTGAGCTTCTAAATAATATTTTGTTGTTTTCTTGTTGTATTATTTTGATTACATAATTATTACATAAGTTCGAGTATCGAGGTTATTCTACTCATGGAAATTGAGCGAAGGCTGGTACCGAAGAGTCGAATGCATGACTGTTTGCACGCCATCTTGCGTACCTACTAGAATTACGTAGTCACAAATCTTGTAATACTGCCATCTCTTGGTGAGTTTTAGAAATATTCCCCCTCCATGGTAGCGTTAAACTTGTTGGAAGTCGCATAAGAAGTTTCACTTCAATAAAATATCAGAGTGGTACCGCAGGGATGGCAATAGAAGTAAAGGTCGACAAGTGAAACGCTGGGAAGAAGATCTCAAAAGAGTTGCCGGTCCAAAATGTATCTTTGTAGTGGGCCTTTATCGAAGGACAAGCTGTTATGGCAAAAATCGATCGTTAGTAATAATTTAAAGTATTATACTGTAATAATTGTAAACAGAAATAAAGGCTTATTTGATTGAAGTCCAGGCAAAATTCACAATCTACGCTTCCTACTGCAAAGGCAGCAATGAAACGTTCTTGAAACCAGAATCCGCATATTAAATTCAATTCTCCAGCTTCCCGATACTTACCATAGAACAAAGTTCAAATATCAAAATCCAGGGATCCTCTTGCAAGCATTTGGTGACGAACGCCAGAACGTTTTCATGACGCACGTCGCGGTACATCCTGGCTTCATCCAGAAACCGCGCTTTATCCTCCAGGCTGGCGTTCTGGTTGAGGATCTTGACTGCTACAGAGCTCGTGGAGCCATTGTCATCGACCTCGCCTTCAACCACCTGTAGAAGGAAAATTCAGAATATGTCACAGGTATTTATGTCATGTTTCATTTCTTTACAATTTCAAAAGATTCAACAGGCAAAATCGAAAACAAAAAAATATATTTCACGTCATGGTCTACATGGGCACTTATAAAACGTCGACGGTTCGGGTTGGTCGTTTCATAAGAAGAAGAACCGGCAAGAAACTCTATGTTTACAGTGGTACAGTGGCTAGGCTTATCCTCTGGGAAATGCAAATGTTATGGAAGACCTTCCTTCCATACAGTATTTCTCAAGTCTATATAACCAAGCAACCTCAACAGGAGACCGAAAATCGTTTTGCTTAGATATTGGTGGTTATTATATTGGTGGGGCAACGCGAGGTTGCGACTTTTATAGCCCGCCCTTCCCTTGGTGATACGTCATAAGGTTTTATCCCCCCCCCCCCTCCGTCCATAACGTGTTTTTTTTATTATTAAACACAAAATCGGTTCCTCGGGTTTTCAATACAATATTATGACATAATACAAAATTTAATTTTAATGTGATCTATTTTCTTCGTCTTTTTCTGCTCTCTTCCCCCGTGTCGAGCTTCACGTGATTTAAAGACGACCTCAAAACTACAACATTTTTTTATCTGTATGTCTCTTCAGTATACGTGTGTACTAACATTATTACTTTATTGCTCATAGGAATCATCAATAATATCGTGAAACGTGATGTTTTATAATCATCACGTTTGTCATAACCATTGATTATGGCATTGATACAAGATTTAATTGAACGTGCAAGTCTGAGTTTTATTATATTTCCTGTAAATTGACATAAATTATATTTTATGCTTGGGATATAAAAATCTGATAAAGGATCTTCTTCATAGATGAATGTTTATTATTAATTGATTTTAAATACGACTATAGCGTCTCAAGATGGCTGATCCACTGAAAGTTTTCACTTAATTCTTAAAGGCTAGACAAAACCTCGACACCGCCGGGGCCGGATCAGAAAGAGGTGGCGAGACTATCTGGACGCGCACCGTGAGTACTGATTCGAGGAGGCACGGGAAAAGAGCTCATGGAAGGTATTGGGGGCGGCATTTGCCCAGCAGTGGGACAGTACTGGGTATTAAAGAAAAGAGAACGTCTCTACACCCTCATCATCATGATACCCGGACCACGTCCGGGTCTAGATACAGCCATACAGGCCTCTTTCAAGGACCACCAAAAAGACATGAACTGCGCTGTTATCCAGCAGATTCCCGAAAACCTTAAATAAATCAGCCCACCTTGAGGAACAGTGTATTCAGTTTTATTCGTGTTGTATTTCGATTGTCAGTTCTACATATTACTTACTCTTCCAAACCATCCTCTACCGATTTCTCTTAGGTACTGCAATCGATTACGCGGGAAATCTTCATCGCCTGTAACCAAATATGGTAAATTAGGTACATTTAAAATCAATTTGCTGCACGTTTCTTTGTATATGCAAGTTTATATGGAAACATACTGGTGTAAAGTGGGTGCGGCCGCGATGAAAAATACACGTACAATAACGGCCTATAAAAATGAAATGATGTTTATTTTACAAATAGTTTTTTTTTACAAACACTTTTACAAGATGACATTCTATCATTATGTTAAAAATCATTTGGCCCTCTTGGTTGGTAAGGGGGCCGTTGCTCCTCATATCCAATATTTTCGCTTCTCCGCATGGCAGAAGGAACTTTTGCCGACATTTGTCTCAGTAAATACCTATTAATTAATAGTTTAGTACTCTCTGCAAACAAGGACAATAGTCCCAAAGCAGCGTGCCTGCACCCAAAACGTATTGTTCCTATGTTTCTGTATACAAAGCCAAGCAGAGATAGTCATCGGTCATGGGAACTTTGTAATGGTCGAACGATAACAATGCTGCGCGCTATAAACTCTGAAAGGTCTTAGGTCGGTATAACGTGTCAATCGACAACTAATCTAATCCCAACCAGATTAAGGTTGATTTTCTGATAAAACGAGGTGAATATTTTAAGTAAGGCTTAGGCACTGATTTACGGATTACGGGACTTGGCCCCTAATATTAAAGGCTTTTAAAGTTGCCAATTCATTTCCCCCGAGACGAGGATGGATGACAATTTTTGACGCTTTGTGGACACTTAAAGTGAATTAAATGTCGTTTTATCACAACTTATTTCTTTTAAAGATTAAATCCCGGCGAAGGGTGGGTAAACCGTAGTCCTTATCTTTTACGAGGTCCTTAGCCACGACTTTTGTGGCGTTCCATTTAGTTAGAATGATTTATTTTACTGCCTGGGTCGCCTAAAGCTATCCCGTTCTACCGTTTTACATTTTGGAAGCTGTAAATGTCTAATACATAAGTAACACAATATCGGGCAAAGCAAACAACAATGTTGTCATCAATTTGTGTATCTCAACTGAAAATGTCGTCGTATTTTGCCTAACATACAAATACTACACAGGTACAACTTAACGACAGGAAAACAACCGCAGCCACAGGAAGGAAGTGACGACGAGAACTGGATGAATAAAGATGCAAAGGTATATACAAAAAGAAGTGTAGGCCAGAATTGACGATATTTCATAAATTGAGCGCATAACTTCGATTTAGTAAGTAGTCAAGGTTATGTTGAAGGTATATCGATATTTGTCCAATTAGCGGTAGTTGCTATTCCATCCACACCAGCGAAGGGTGAAACTGGATTGAAATGAAAATGTTTACCCAATTACGATCTAGTTTCAGTGGAACCCAGTACTGAAATGAAATACTGGGTCAATGCAAATCACTCTTTAAGTCAAGGTAATAAGATAACTATGAAAACTCACCGAACCAGTCAGCGCAATGCTCCAACGGATCAGCAACTCTAATCCCAGTCGGCAAAGGCTCAAACTCCACCACCGACTCCCTGCTGACCCTGTTCCTCTCCTCGTTCTCACTCACGATGTACGCGCCCGCGTTGTTGTTGGCAATGTTCTGCATCTCTCGCAGAGATATCGGCCCGTTGTTATTGTCTTCACTGATGTTATTGTTGACAGGTTCGACGAAGCCCGATTCGGGCGGATGGGCCCGACGACCATCGTGAAGGTGGGTCGCGCTTGCAGTAAACAACTGTGGGAGAATTCGAACATTTCATTTATTAAGGTTTTAAAGTAAAGAGGATGATTGTGTACTATGGTGTTGTATGGGGTGAATGCTAAGTTTGGAGTTAGTGATCTGTTAATGCAAAACATAAAGGATTTGAATTTGTGTTTGTAGTCGATCACAATACATTCATTCATGCAAAGGGCAAAGACACAAAAGAACATGATGTCACGTAAAACAAAAATTGTGTGTGTCTGACAACATGACACGTGAAATTTGTTGTAAACAAACTCAAATAAAACACAAGGGGTATCTTCAAATAATAACCTCCACCAGAAAATCTATAAAACACACAATTAAAAGCAAAAACTAATGTTCACAATGGTACAAACACAGCTACGTCATCTACTAAGTACCTGATTGTCCGCTCCTTCGTTCGGCTGGCGACAAGAGAAAACAATGCATCAGACATATGATCTTGTTCATACAGAGTTATGTTTGGTATTGTTCGTACAAGGCTCTAAGCACTTAGTAAGGTTACGTGATATTGCGGAGAAGAGGGATGACGCTGGACAGTGCTCTAGATTTTAGCGAAGCTATGTTTATTTTTATATTACAGTGAAGTAAAGAACAAATTCAACGCCAGTAGTCTGTCCTTTTTCAGTTACACGAGACCTAAATACGCAGTTGGAATTTCAACGCTCAGTTCATCAATACCAACATTTGGGTTTTGGCTAGTGTTACTAAGAGAGACACCATGACAAATGGAGTAGCCTGGGAGAGACCTAAGCGTCAAAGGACGCGCTGATTGACGAAGACGTCGAAGTGCAATGGTTATGTTTTTCTTAATTTATACTTTATTGTTATTAGATTTCAATATCAGTAAATAAAGGCTTTATTATTATAGTGTCACTGTACACAGGCTTAAGTAACTTTTTGGACCAATGCAGGCTCCTAAAACGTGGGTACTGTGTATTTTAGCATCATAAACACTTCGTTCTTTTTCTTTTAAATAGGGGTAAAAAGGTCGATCTCTATAACACATAAAGCATTAGCCTTGTATGCAACTATGACTGTACAATGACATACTTTTGTCACATCTAATTGGCTAATGCGATCTGCAGGCGTCGTCCCCCGGATTAGCTCATCCAAGCGAATTACTAGAGCTTGTGCAGGATCGGCGTTTCCATTGGTCAGGGTCAATACTACACTATGACTAAACTATTTTTTTACAATTGGCCTTAATATCATTTAGATTCCCAATAAAACATAATAATAAAATAAAAAATAATAATAAACGAATTTCGTCAATGAAACTTGAACGCGATTAGTACATCTAAGCCGTGTTCAAGTGATGTCAATTCTTGAACCGATGATACCATTTAATTTTACGTGCGAAATTCACCTTATTTGACGTTTCTAACATAAGCTAAAGGGTTAATAAGCATATTTCTGAACTATTTCTACATATGAGGTCTTTTAAATACTTCACTAGAAAAGCCGAGCAGCAGTAGTAATCCTCGCTTTTACATACAAACATAATTGGTCAATTACTGTCTGTGAATAAGAGAGTTGCAGGAAAACAGCGCTCGTTCGCTTTCACAAAGGATAACTACCAACGTATAATAATATGTACTAGTTTAGATAACTAGGTCATTAGTAGTGCATGTGAGGACTTAGGAACTACGTGTTCTAGGAGTTTTAGGTGCATTTGTGATGAAGTTTCTTTCATTATAAGTTTTCTGTAATGTGGAAACAGACGCTTCAATTTCTGTTCGTTTTGGTTTTTCATTCGGAATTATGCACTTCAAGTTAAACGTGGCTGGACATAAAACGAATCAAAACTGATCGTGAAATGAAACGAAAATGTATACGACTGAGTCGTCTGATAACTCTGAATATCATAATTCTGCCCTTGTCGCATTTTACTAGGGGTCGGCACAACTCGTTTTTTTTTCTTCAATTATTCTCTGTCAACCGTGAAGCTAACATTTACTCTTTTTTCTTTCATAATATTCCTCACAAAACCCATCCTTAGTTTCTGATAACTCTGTTATAAGTTAAAAAATCTAGTCGTGCATATTGCATGTAATCATTTCAGCTATTTTACGGACTATTATATACCATTATAGCTAAGCAAAACAATTTTTTCGCGCCACGCCTCTTTCAGGGAAACTAGGTCACTGTTCAATAAAAAAGATATATCTACTGATTACTAGGTCAGCATTTTCCGACTAAATTATACGCCTAGAAAGAATATAAATTTTATTTATGTAGCAAAAGCGAAAAATCATCTAACAATAATTGTATGACCTTGATTGGCGCTCTATTCATGTACAGCCGTGCCCATTGACTGTGGGATCGTTTGCTACAATGGGGTATTCACCAGTGCAGTCAATCCGAAGGTTTTTTGACAATAATGAATGAGGTTAAATTTAGATAAATTGGGATGTTAAACGGATTTTTAGAAATGATTAAGCGAACTAAAAAATACACGTGAATACGAGCACGAAACTATTAAATATGCATTTTGGGATGCAGCTGCAGGTGAAGATTTTATCTCTTCCGGTGGATGTCGTGACAAACGAATTTACAGCAGGTGCCAGGTGGACAAAACGACCATTCCGCTGCGGGGATCGTGTACGAACTACTTTGCAAGATGTTGTCAAATCCCATGCCAACGTATTACTTGGCCGCTTTATTTTCTGAAAGGAAAATACAAACGCGAGATTTTATCGGAAACTTATCTGGCTTTCAGAAAATGGGGTGCCCAGATGTAGAAACAGTTCGTCTCTTACCAGAATACACCTAACACAAAAATCTAGGACAAAGTAATCGTACATAGCATAAGGATTTATCATTATAAATCACTGAAGCCGGAAGACGTTCATTGCAGTACACGGGTCTCCCTCGCCATTTGATAGGATTGATTCAAGCCGCTTGTGCATCGGTCCCCTGCATTTTAATAGGTCGCAGATCCGTTAAGATATTTGGGTCAACATTTTGTGATACCTAGGATCTGTCGGTTAACACCACGCTAGTCATTCGTCAACCGATTTTCGGGTGCGCGGATTTTTTTGTTTTCATTGTAATTTGCTGTTAATTTACGGCTAATTATCCAGTTCTTTATTTGTTTGGATGTTACATTTGCCATGCTAAACCCATCCACAAACTAATCCAGGCAAGCGCGGCTTAACCTATAGATCTACCCGAGCGGCTGTAATTAATTCAGAGAGGTGAACAAGTGTCGAGTCCAGGGCTACTACTAAAAATTCTTGCTGCAAAAATATTAATAAATGACTACTGGAAATCCACAAAAAAAAACAGATTGAACCTTTCTTATATCGATTTTTGCTAAAAACGAGTCGAGGCAAATGTATTTTTCCGCACAAGAACGCGTCGACATTGACAGCATAATTGAATAAACTTGGTCTTCTACACAAATACACTTCGAGTTCTATGTCCTATAGCCCGTGTTGAATAGGTACATTCGGGGACAAAATTACTTGTCCATTACAGGGTACGCCGTCAATACTTGGAAAGCAAGGTTTTCATTATGGCAATCGTGTTGCATCTCTCGAGGTGTCACACGCAACGAATCGTGTGAACTGGCACGAATGTTGGGAGTTAGGTTCTTGTAATCTCATTAGGTTTAATTTAGTTTTTATGGTGTGTTTATAGTCAAATTATTTTCAATGGTCCTGTTAATGAGCCAGTGCTCATTCACGCGGACCATTCAAACTAGTTTAGTTTCACTAAACTGGCGATAAGATTTATTTCATTAGGTCATGTCTAGAATTCTTCATTTCGTCTGCTCTACACGATTTTAGGAAGTGGCAAACTGGCTGACTTAATAGTTACCAAATCACTATATCAATGTTTTTATTGTGAGCAGAGTATTCCCCACCTTCTGCCACATCAGTTTTTGGTTTTCAAAGACGGGTTCTCCTCATTCGGGGAGTCATCACTCGATCCACACATTGGATGGAAACTGACATCAATTTAACCGAACTAAGTAGTTGAGATTCCCTTGAAAAGTTTAAACAGCCCGAAGGATCGCAAAATCTTCGAAAGCATTGACCGAATGAAATCATCCTAAGTCCACAGCGATACCTGCGTTTAATTACTAAAATGACGTTAAACACATTGGGACTTACGCGAGTTGTTAACAAGATAATTGTCCGCTCATGTGTGCGTGACAAAATGTATTCCACATCGGGGCATCGGCACATCGGCTCGTATTACGATTCATGTTATGCAGTTCATCGCAGGTTACGTCAAGGTTTGCAACGACCGTTTATTTTTAATTCGCACTCACTGTACATCGGCCTATTTCCGGACATTGTTGTCATTATTATAGTGAATGGTTTATTTTTAACTTAAGCCGGAAGTGTACGGACTGCTAAGTGACTGGAGTTAGGATATAATTTAAGGTGCGAAAGTAAAGTTTTAAAATTCAAAAGAAGTGAAGTAAATGACGAGAACTTTCCAAAACTTACAATCGAAATAAAATTAAACGAAACGAAACTTAATTTAAAATTCTTTACAGCCAAAGATCAATCACCTATAAACAAAAACGAACAACCAGATTCAAGGAAACACAATTGCACAATAACAGAACATAATAATGCATATAAAAAGCGTTCCCTGTCGCTGTAGCAACGCTGGCAACACCGGCAATGCTGGCAACAATAGGCGACAATTCATAAGAACACGAGTCCCACACAATGAAGTTATAAAGTTTATAGTCGAGTCCGCAGCTCCACACATTGTTTGATCCGAGTATCCGAGTATCTGAGCCTTGTTAGGGAAAGTGAATGATAACGGTGTCGAAATGTAGGACGACTACTTGACTGTGACAAGTCGGCGTTGGATGGTCGGATCAATCCGTTGTTTCCTTGTTTTGTTGGTAAAAAAACAACTTCTGGTCGTCGAGTGCCGTTTTTTGTTGCTGAAGGCGAAGTAGCGTTTATCCGGACAAAGACTGCTGTCATCTTTAATTGAATGATGTGCCTATTTATCAGATGGCGATTCTTGGGATTACTACTAGGATTTTTTTTCAACTCTGCCAGTGAGAGTTTGCCAATTAACTGTCCAATGTTGAGCAATAACTCTGATGATGCTTGAAATCTGATAAATCTTGCAATCAGTCCGTGTTAATCGTAATTTGCATCTCACGACTATATTTTCAGTATTTATGGAAGTCACTGTTGATCTATTTCTATTTCTTAGAGCTGTTAAATGAATGTCGATGTATGAGTCATGGTCCAAGCAGAAACGATACCGGTATTTTTTTTAATGCGGAAAATCGGATCATTCGCGAATTATTAGGTTAGGTTTCTCAAAGCAAGACAAAGATACATTTTAATCCTACGCCTATTTGTAGACCACAAAATTGGATAAAAGCTTTTAAAAACAATGACAACTTTTTTAATATCGATGAACTCGAAAATTAAAAGAAATTAGCCGAGCGTTACGTAAAGTGGAAAACTTAATTAATATCCCACCCTCTCTAATTACTTAGGCCGAGCAACTAAGCAAATTATGGAGGTTTCAGTAAATAGGACAAAGGACTAGCCTGACGTCACTATAATGCTGGTGACTGGAGGGACAGGCGAGCCTCAACGAAGGTCGTATTCGTAGAAGAGCCAATTCAATTACCAAAAGCAAAAGCTTGTCATTACTAAACGTTTGTAAGACAATGCAAGGTCTTTGGAAATGTCCAATTTAGCCAATAAGGGCTGGTCTTTACGTTTTGGTGCTAAATGGTAATATGTGTCAATGTCGCTTCGTAATCAACTCCAAAGCACAGAATTGACTGATTCACTGTACATTATTCTCTGAATAGCCATTCGCATAATACAGTACGATAATACTGCCCTGAAGCATGATAATTGTGTGAATTGATGACGTGAATTGTTACAACAGTTGCATATGCTTGCAAACAACATATACGCATAACATTGTGTAAAATATTTCTCCACAAGATAAATTTTGCGAAACTAGATTAAACGTAACACCGATAGGCATCATTACCGATATCGCGTGTCCGTATGTTATAAAAATCAAAATGTACGATTTTATGGAACATTAGAAGTATGGACGTACAATCTGAGGAGTGGATGTATGAAATATGTTCTACAACCTTGTGATTTCGTTTTTTCGGACAAGTATAGTGTTCCGTATCTAACACCGATTTACCATGCGCTATTTTCTCAGAATAAATGTACCCAATAATGCCGGAAAATCGAAGGAATTACGAAATCGGACACCCATCAAGTTTTCTTATAAATCAGGAGCTCAATTTCAAAAGCAATCCATCAAAGAAGGATCAGATACTGCACGTGTTCCAATAAGGAAATCTAATAGAAACTTTAATCCTTTCGATCGAAAACCATCTTAACATGAAATATTACGACGCAAAGTCAACATGAGTGAAGCAGAGACGAGAGGAGGAAACTGACATATTATTATAAGAATAGTAAGTAAACAAGATTTTCTCAGTAAAACTGCGTAGCAATACCCAGACTAATCTAAATGGAATTCTGCTCGGATGGTGGCCGATAAAAGTAATTGCTTTCTTGATTGTTTTACTGGTTTAGCTTAGGTTTTGTCTTAAAAAAGGAAGAAACAGCTGTATCATTACTTGGTCCTACAGTCATGCCTATAACAAATTTCAGGTCCTATGGGCCGAAAACAGTTCTAATTTTATAAATTTTAGAAATAAAATAGTGTGTCCCCGAAGAAGCTGATTTCGGAATTACTGGGTACGGACAATGTAAATCTACGTCATCACAACATTGTGAATTCTCGGCATAACATAAAACCTTTTCTGATAGAAAACGAAATTAGGTACCGTAAACCATTTATGTTTGTCCGAAGGCAGTAATACTAGAAATATATCAGGGTGTATTTTCTTTAGTCCTGAGACCGTCAAACACAGCTAACCAAACATCAGTGATGAGGCATTTGACATTGACAACGACTTTGTGGTAATAGCAGTAAGGGGGGTCTTTGAGTGTGTTACCAGTTACCACTGATGTAAAACGTAAGGTTTTCGCCTTCCTCTTACTTGGCTGTACCTACTCACTTCTCAGTTAACTATATTAATTTTCGGGCAGTCGTGCGTGTAAGTATTCTTGTTGGTACATAAGAACATTAATTGCTCACTTCCTGAGGCATGCAAGACGCCGCACCGCAGCAAAGAAAGTTAATGGCTTGAAGAGAAATGATTTTTTCTTATTTATTGCCCGCTCAATGACTTCCTTCGAATAGTTAATCAAATTAAAAGTAGAGGAAATCAAACACTTGAATTTAATCAACCGTCTTGATTAAAATGTCGTCCATTTTTTAGATCACAAAATAAATGCGATTTTACTTTAAAGAATCACTTTTTTTGACATGAAAGGAAAAATAATATGAAAAAACTAGTCTTTTATACATATATATTTCCAGCAGAAGATTATATTTATTTTTTTGCAAATTAGCACCAAATCTCCCGTCTAATTGCAGCGTTGACTACCTACACAAAAAATTACAAGAAAAATAAATTTTACAAGACCACATGCATTTCTCATTTGATGTACACATTGTGAATTCCAAACAAAAATAGATTTAAAATGAATGACACCGCGTTGGTGCCAAAATAATTGGAATAGCGGTGTGGGCATTGACATTCTTCGAATTAAAATTCACAGAAAAAAGTGTTCTGATAAAAATATAGATTATGTATGTAGTGATCAGACGACTGATATTTAATGGCCCATAAAATAAATCTATTCTGACTTAAAAGTAAGTGAAATGATAGAAATACAGTGTGAACATTTCAACATTATATTGTCCATTGCGTTTACCGTGTTAAACTTTCGCCAAGTTTTTTGGCTAAAGACTATGTCACAACAATGCTGAAAGCTTTGAAGTTGGGCCACAGTCTGAAAAGAATTAGAAAGTGAAACATAATACGAGTGAAAAGACAAACACTATTATTGTCTTCTCAGGAAAGATCATGTTTCCTACACAAACACCTAAATTTTCCAAAGAACTTTATTACTTTGACAAGGGTCAGTTTGTTAAAACAGAAGAACATTCATTAACTCTTAGTTATCAATAAGCGGTCCGTGTTCAAGGCGAACACGTGCTCTGTACATTGTAATTAGCGTGCGCGTGAGTCACCGCGACGATACGATGCGCCCGCGCATTATAAAATACGTTCGCTTTTATCTTGCGCATGTCGTCCGTCGCCACTTAGTAGACGGATAGAGTTGTTTGGACAAGCATTGTGGGGGATAGACATAACTTTAACAATGACGGAATATAAATAAAAGTATAAAGGACGTCGCGACGTAAATCTGGTCAAATGACTGACAGACGGACTTAAATGTTAATGGGTAGTAAAGAGCCTAGTACAACCATAGCTTATGTTAATACGCAGTCTTGGGAGTGAATACCGATATTTTTTATGCGTAGATCTCCTAATGATCTATTTCCGTCAGCTGAATCACTGCACTGATAAACCACCAACGTGATTACGTCAGAATGCACATCACATTAATAGTTTGCTTATCTTTTAATGGCAATCGACCCTTTCAAAATCGACGACGTAGGTAGAAAGAACAAAATCTGAAAACTCTGAATGAGAAGGGATTTGGGCTAGAACCTGAAACATTCGTACTGTAGTTTAAATGCAGGACAAGTTACGGTTAATAGTTGCAGCGCACATGGTCCAAAATCGCTTGGCTCTTCAGTTTTTGTGAAATATTAACCTGTTAAATGGTTTCCTCCAAAACACATTTAATCATTAACTCATTATAAGAACATTCCAATACACCCTTTTGCAAAAATAATAGACACCGTTAGACACTAAAAGACAAACTGTTCCATTAGCATAAAGAACCAAAAATCCAAGTCGTTCCGGAAACAATGATAACCAAGGAGCGTTCAGCGGAGCGGTCGTATTACATTGACACAATTAATTGGCCATTACACTGCATTACAGCGATGGGCTTTCAGAGGTTCGGCTTTGTCGGTAGAGTCGCGCATCCGGCTTGCGACCGGCAACCACAACACGGTAGGAGCCTGTGGTCGAATAGCAGGAAATTTATGGGAACTTCGGTACGCAGATAATCTAGACATTCCCGGAATCTTTTTATGTGGAAAGGCAGCCTGATATCTTGATGGGTAAAAAAACCGAGCATTTGATAGAAAGGTTATGTTTTAGAGTTGACAGATATATCAGCAACTCAGTTTATAAAATTTAATATGGATAACCACGACATAGAAGAAATAGAACAGACAACGTAACAATAGACAATATTGTTTTAAGGTTTCAAAGCCGTAGGAAGGACACGTAGAAAAATGTGAGAACTATTCGCTTGGTGTTTGAAACTAGAACAGACAAAAGGCTAAAGACAAAGTGCTGCATGCACTAATCTTATTCCGGAACAGATCTATGTTGAGAAGATGACGTGTACTGCAAATGTAGGCAAGGGTAAACATAAACTTGTAAATCGTATGCAGCTGATATAAAATATTCATCGGAGCAAGATTATAATTCAAAAGGGTTACACAATGGTGCATGCTGCTGTACGCCGTATTTACGGCCCCAGGCTTGCTAAAGAGCTGTTGACATCTTTGCTAAAAGCATACGACAATTGTACGACTCTATAATATGTATGTGGGAGGCTTTGTTTGCCTGTGTTTTTGTACAAATACGAGTATAAACCAGGATTTGAAACAGCTAAGAGACATTTCGGAACCGGAATGCTATAGGGACTATAAATTCAGATGGTGGTGTAGGTGTAGCGGTCGATTCCTAAATCCCACTTCCAATGATATTTATAGCACTTCTTGTAAGAGTCTCTTACAAAAGTAATCCCATTAAACAGAAACAGTACGTGCAAGCTTGAGAGTAATGAGTTGAACTTATACATAAACAGCCAAACACATTTAAAATATTGCGACACCTCGTTCGTTCTGCGTTTTTATGTTTACGTTAATCTTTTTAAAATACATATTTACATCGCAGACAAAAACTCCAGCTAACGGAATATGTTGTGTCAAACATGAAAAGCAAATTTTGTGAGACCTGCCTCAACGCGCTGATGCTCGTGAAGCTTGGTTTGAGTTTGATTAACCCGCCAAGGTATTTGCTTTGCGAATATAATGGCCGAGTCAGCGTGTGAATTTTGTTTTATAATAGAATAGACGTCCTTTTAACGAAGGATGTTGTGATGTTATTCAAAGTTAAAAGTCTGACGTGACATTTAGACAAATATTCTTTCAAAGTCATAAGTTCTGTGAATTTGGTGGCAAGCAATTTGAAGATGACGAAGATTTCAGAAATTCTCTTTCTGTTTGTGGGTCTTTCCAAGGATTTGAGAAAATCTTTTATCTGATTAAGGCGCTGAGAAGGTTGACAAAAGGACAGTCACGTTGGAGAAACGGGACGAGACTTACAGGTACTAGCAGTTCATCAATTGACATTCTAGAGAGAAAACTCCGTCAGTTTTCGTTTTAACAACTAACAAAAACATCACTCTCTAAAACTGTGTTTCGGCTAGGAGATGTTGTAGTGGAATTAGGACAGCTCTCGTTTAGCGTTGCCATAAATACAGTTCGGACAGATCTGGTGAGGAGAGCTACAACAATACCGCCGCTGGCACGTGACGGACGTTACTCAGGTACTCGCATTACTCTGCACATCATCTAAATCGCGATCTACTCTCATCATGACAGTACATTGCCGGTTTTATAGCCGCTTCATATTTTAGTACATGAATCAGAGTAGCGATGGGGGAGGTGTGAAGCGATGACAGCGTGGGAGGGGCACGACTGTGGGGTGTGCCCGCCGCGGGCTCTATGCCAAGTAGAAGCGCCACTGCATCGTCAGATGACTGGCATTATATTGCACTTACTACATCTACTTCCAATCTTAATCTTTTACACATACGGTTCATTTTAAATGTTGATGGATGAAAAATATCAGATTGTTGTTTCGTCGTGTGAATGTCTCGCGCGTAGTCTAGGGTTTTTATGTGAAGTATCTCAAAGTCCGCCGTGCAAAGAATTCGCGTCGGATTGTTTTAGCGTATTGTGAGAAATGTCGCTGTGTATTTTTGGCGCTCCATTTCCTTGAGCTTGATACCATCAAGATACATTAATACCAACCATAACCAGGAGAAAAATTGCGCGACGAAATAATTCATTTTTACACATTGTTAATCGTTTGGTCGAATTTTTTTAGCCAAATTATTACAAATAATTATTATTCTCTTGTAATTTTGGTCTTGAAACTGCGGATAAACCAACTACTTACACCAAAACGAGCATGCTTAATATCAGTCTCGCCTAAGGCCACGTAAACCCACGCTCTGTTAACGTGGTTTAAATAAATGAAGTACACAAAAATAATATATTTAATCTTAGCCAAAATCGTGACAAGAAAAAACGAGACTATATTAACAATGTGATTTAGAACAAACTGCACAAAAAGCATGTCACACATGTTTACGTTAGTGCGTTGTCAGGACAGGTGGGCGAAGCGTGCTGACTCACAGATAACGATTATCACATTGTTTTTAGACAATTATAAGTGTGAATAACACTGTTTACAAGCGCCAGTGTGTAATCTGGCGCGTTGCAATTGAGGCTTCCTACAAGGTCATCGATGAGTGTACTTAGTGCCCCCAATAATACCATTGAGACGTGGAACGTATCGTAATGCGGTGTTCGAAGTGTACGAGCAAATAGATTCGTTCTCAATACTTGATAGCACGTCGGAGATAAAAGAAAACTTGTAAAGGAGGAAAACGTGAATGAGTAGTCAAAGAAAACTGAATCACCAATGTTTCATTGTCTCGACTACAGTAAAGATATCAATTGTGTGAACGAAATGCCTTTTGTTATAGTGTACCTTATCAGGAAATAGAGCCGCGGGAAATTCGGGCAACCAAAGGCTATAATTCACAGGAAACTGGGCAGGAATTTGGCACGATTAAGCCTTTATCTCTGTCTCGGTTTAGGATTTAAGACTTCGGAACCTCGCTTGTTACATTTCGTTTTGAAATATCTCCTATCTAGACTAGACTTATTCAAAACCTGAAGTGCTATCTTCAAAGTTCATTGCCCCATTTATACGCTGAATTTCAACCAAATGGTTTTTAGAAAAACGCAACAGAATGCGAAATGGAAGACCACGAATTATAGCCGACGCGACGGGCTACCTAAAGCATAGTTTATTACAAGTCAATGGCTGTAGGTAATAATAAAGAAACAGTATATTTTCTTTAGTGATTCCAATTCCATTACACTAATTGGCCTATAATGGTCTAGCTGTAGTTTTTAATAAAAACTATTGGCTTCTACGAAATACTGGAACCGGGCATTTTAGAATATGTCCCGAGAGAATAAAACAGTTTCTGACAAGGACTTAGTTTCGAATTCACATGAAAAATGGAGAATTCCTGTAATATATTTTTATAGTACTTCAATATCTTGGCAATTTTTCGACCATGGTCGGCATTGTCGTCATAAACTTATTTACGACCCGTCCCTTCCCTAGAAAAGACAAGTTTACGTCATGCCCCCGCCCAAACAATATTTACTTCAATATCGGATGTCATACGGCAAATTAAGTGTGTCTGACTACCAGATCTTCTAGCTAGTACATCCCTGACAAAAGAAGAAAGGAATAAACATATCACAACATCCATTATTTCTCCAATGGAGGAGGCAGAGTTTTACCACATTTCGCGGCTATGTTTAAGTCCCACACTGGAATCGAGAATATGTGAATGCAAGCTCAACCAGAGCACATACGTACAGCAGACCAACGCGGTAGTTAATAAAGAAATGTCTAGTCCAGGTAGCTTCAAAGTTCACAAAATCAATCGAGCTCAGTTCAAGACCGGCGCCACAACACAACCTCCACTTTGTAACACTTAGTTTAATCACTTAATTACAATGAGTGCTGTGATAAAATTCTATGGGCAATTTCAGCTCGGATACATTGATCCAGATTGATAAATTAGTTTTCGAGGACTAAGGGGCGATTGAGGTTTAATTGCTTGACTATAAATAAAACAGGATCGGTCTGTTGACATTCATATTAATAAGGACTATTAATAAGGGCTCATAAAGATAAGAAAGACCTCCTTCATGTATCAGCGTTAGTCAGACCAGAGCCAAAGATAATTTTCAAATTAAAGACCGTAGATAAATAAGGTCTGATGCATTAGTTAGAGTACAGCCAAACAAAGATTTCAAATTAGGTGCTGCCCAAACAAAGACGGAAGTAACTCGCTTAGCTCAACATCATGAATTCGTGATACGTCTTCAAGGCAACTCCCGAAATGGAATATTAATATACAATTTTGTTTTCGAAAACCGCAATTCCATATTTCCCCTTGAGTGAATTATAGAAGAGAAACTATTTCCCTTCTAAAAAGGTCGCTTTTTGAGGTACTGCGTTTTTAAAGCTTCCTTTGGGAGTTGCCCTCAAATTGATAATCCTAAGGTTAGGAGCCCCTAGAGACACGAAGGCCACGTTTAAACCAGTAACCTTTGAAAAGACAATTTGTTTCTAGTTATAACTAAAACGGGGAAACTACATCATTATTTATTCCAACCATGTTTAGTGAGAAGCAGATACATATCTGTCTATTGTTAAACCAGGTATATCGACAAGTCATTGGCTTAGCTGGTATGCGTAAAATAAACAGTCTAGCTAGTTATGAAAACTGAACTCTGTTTTCCTGTCTGCGGAAAAGTCGATGAGTTATAAAGTTATAATTAGTCATGAAAGAAGCTAATACATCTGTTACCACACGAGACAGATCAATCATTCCTATCGAATGTAAGTTCCTAAATATTTGTTTGGGCTAACGAAAACTCGGTGAATTTTGGCACAGTTAACACTGCAAAGCTTTTGCCAGATTGTGTTTTGCAGTATTCATACTACACTGACGTTGCTGACAGACATGGCTTTGTTTTGGAGCAAATTAGTATTCTCTTACCAAAGTGGGTGGATATTTTTAAAAACAACCAAATTCCAGAGATGCAAATTCCGGAACAACATTTTAGTCAGACTTGTCGGTTGTAGGTCGTAGAATCAGTTGCTAATGGACTCATGATACATTTGATAATTGATTGTACGCAATACAATAACTGAGGTCACAATTAGCGTGCGTGTTTTAAGTGCCGTCTTAATATCTGTATGGACTCAGTCCAAACAGTAACTCACAGACAAAATCTCGATACATACAGACCGGAACATCTCACAAATAGCTATCGCCTGCCCATTAGCGACCAGTCTCATGCAAAAACAATTCAAGATATCAGATGCAGATCAATATCGGCGGTAATAAATACCAGAAATAAACATTGTGACTAATAACTGTACACATGCCTGGTTGATGTGTGTAGACACATCATCGCGTAGAATAGAACAATACCGGTGCCAACGGCTGAGTAAGTGTTGGGTAGACCCGTATGCGTCTACTGTTACCGTTTGGCTGACATCTCTAGGCACAGGCGTTCCCCTATGGCTGAAGAACAGGTGTTGCGCTACTTCTCCTCGTTCCCCAACTAAAACACTAGGAAGTGTGGAAGGGTGAGCGTTTCGGGGGACATTCTCATGTGCTTATTCTCGGCTTAATTTGAATATATTACAATTGATTATCATTTAATGCTAGGAGTCTTACTGTATTCAGAGTAATACAGTAAGACTCCTAGCATTAAATTTAGTTTACGGAAAACTTAATTGGGTTTACGCCAAATATGCCAACTTCTCCTTGACCGGATTTACTTTTGCCCTTTTTATTATCGTTATCAGCCTACCCTTTTTTTTTTTGCGGATGGGAATTCATCAAATGACTTCTCCCACTCTGGGCGGAGCGGGAGGGAGTGTCAGACTTGACTGACTAAAACCCACCCATGTTCCTTCTTCGCCCTTTGTGTTCCAGGGCCGCGGTATCTCTTTCGAACACCCCGCAGCCCTGGCAGGCATCGGCCCTTTCGGACCCCTTCCGGTTTGCTGACATCTCCTTGAGGCGCGCGTGGAACACGTACGCGCGCTCGACACGGCCTGTCGTCATGAGACGGACGGACGGTGAGCTAGCCCATTACTCACCGTCCACAGGCTCGCGCCTACGGTGGCCGGGGGCCACTGGTTGCCCCCCGACGCCTGGGGCGTCTCCCGCGGCGGCTGGGACGTGAGGTTCTCTCCCTCTCACGTTCCGCCACCTCCTTCGCTAGCATGACTGCTTCGCAGAAGGAGGCGACGGCTTCCCATTCCCTCTCGCTCCGGACCATGGATTGAACCAGGGCCGGACGCGAGAGGTCAACGCCGCCAATCGCCGCTACGAGGACACGGCGGTGCTCAGCCCAAGCGGGGCAGAGCTCCACGGTGTGCTCCACCGTGTCCTCCGGCCGATCCTCGCAATGGTAACACCATCCCTACCCTTAGGTGCTGATGGCATAGCCCTCAGGTCCCTTTCAACGTCGCAAAAAATCATAATCTTCTTCACAATTAAAACTGTCTGGCAGCATCATGACATGAATATGGGTCATATCAAAGACCACACACAAGGACCACAAATCTGTTTTCAGCATTATAAGTCCAGATTAAATAAAGCCGAGAGATTGTTTTACGGTCTAATGGCTTCTGAAATGTTGCCTTACGAAATCCTCACTAATCATTTAATACTGTTGTAACTTTAAAAGCTTTTGCGTGTGGTTTGTTGTTATACAAGTTTTACGTTGTTCTACTACACTACTTCCCCGTATTCGTTTTGTGGTTTCAATTTTATAAGTATTACCTTATTCTCTCAATAAGAAATATAAATAATAAAATGTACTCAAATGTCCGCAGCTTACCTCATTCAGACAATAAAATGACACTAAGAACTGATAGCAAAGTGCGCATAATTTTGCCTAAACGGCGTATAGTTATACAGTAATACAAGCAAATTACGTCATGAAAGGGACAGTTAGAAGACTTAGAAGGCCGAGAATAGCGTAACAATGACGTCATTGACGACCCACGCGAAAAATAAACAGTTATCGTCTCCCATTACTCTGAAGGGGCTCTTAACAAAATCTTTGTCCGCACACGAAAGCGCACTTTTCCCAGAAAATTTGCGGATATTTTATCAAATCTCTCGCGGCACAATACCCGTGTTCCGGCCACAAAAGCGTAACGAGGGGCAGACCAGAAGTTTAATTTAGAAAATACGGTACAAGAGTAAGTAATTCACATGCGGTGGAATTCAAGCATACAATGTAGAAGACCTGGTTTCCTTACTTTTTTTGTACTAGATAAACAGCCTTGATTTTGGCAGAGACCAGCTTCGTATACTTAGACACCTAATTGAAATTCTCTCGTCTCGGCGTACCTACTCCGAATTCGTTGTTCGCTTGTATGTTTAGCGGAACAGATGTGGATTCTGAGGGCGCACGGGATCTGCACTATTGTCTTGCGCACGTATTGTGATCGAGGGCGTGCCGAGTGCGTTGACCCCACCCGTCGGCCACTGATTAGATATACAACTGCAACTTTTATTAGACACTACATTAATGGTATGGGAGCAAGATTATGACGCCTCGACACAAGGATCCATTATGTTTGTTATCCATTCTAATGGTATGATAAAGACTAGCATTATTTAACTGTACATAGATGAATTCTTCAGTGTTAGAGTTAGAATCTAGAATAGGTATGACGGTTTCCTTCACAATTTAAAATGGACGAATTAGGCTAATATATTATTTAAGTACACTTTATTGGCTGATAAAGCTTATTCTAGGCTTGTATTTTAATCGTAAAGTTAGTTAAAAAAATATAGTATATTTGTTTGATATTTTATATTGATGAGTAAATCTTCTATCTAGATTATACCGTATTAAATGATGTTAATACCCTCTAATATTTACATACAGATACATTTCTAAACAAAAACAGTCTGCTGAACTAAAAACCAAATTATTGTTTTTGTATACAATTTGATAAAGTTCAATGACCTACATTTGGGACGGTCTAACATTATCTAAGTTTGGACCAAATGGTTTTATTGGGTCATAAACGGAATTTTATAGAAAATAACGATTTCATCGTCAAAGACTGCCTGAAACTTTCTTATTGCGAATTTTATGAGGCAAATTAAATGGCTGTTAAATGTAAAGTGAGCTGTAAAACACCTGTTTACATGTTGATACTGTTGTATTTGCTATATAAATGGCGTAGATAGACGGTGAATATTGAAGTATTAGTAGAGATGGGCCGAACATGGGTTTCACCGAATACGAACATTCGGCCGAATATTCGGTAAAACTTTTACCGAACCGAATATTCGGCCGAATATTAGGTGATTCAGCCGAATACTCGGCCGAATATGAATATTCGGTAAAGTTGCCGAATATACCGAATACCGAATATATAAAAGGAATATTCGGCCCATCTCGTAAGTATTACCTAATAGAGGAATAACGAAGGAAGACACTGCACCGACATAATAGGAAGAAGGCAGAAAAATGATACTAATGAATTACTAATTCACTGTACTACTTCTATTTGTTATGAGCTTGCTTTGAGTATTTGTATCTTGTGCCGCATGCCTTGTCATATTTGTACCTGATGGCAGTGTGTCTGCGTCTTCGGAGTACGTATAGCTGAATTTTGGGCGAAACTTATTTGAACTTTTTGCCATCGATACACTAAAAATAGAATGTAGGAGGATTTCGAAGCCAAGTTCAGTAGAACTGAAAACACTTTAGACTAAATAGTGCTGAGGAGTTTATTAAAAATACTACGACATTACGACACAAAACAACACGACAAAGATACTGGGTAGTAGAATAAAATGCTGCAACATCGTGTAAACTGTGACAAGTTATTAACCCTTCACCTCCACACAATGGTGACCCTTGGTAACTCCTGCATGGGAAGTGGCAGCTGATGCATTCCGTCCCCATTTAGACACGAACCGATAACGAAAACTCGTGCCTTATGTAAGTGGGCATACAAGATATATTTGTGTAGCTACCTTGAACTATATGATCACAATTTTTTGGTGTCACCACTCATTGGCTAAGAATAGGACATTGTTTCTGCTCGTGGGTGTCACGCCATGTATCGTGGCAGTATGTAGTTTGTGCGCACCAATAATATCGATCCTAGTATTGTAAAGTAATTAAAGTAATCGTCTAGCGGTCGCAAGCGCGACTGCTGAGCATGAGGTCGTGGGTTCGATTCCCAGGTTGGTCAAAGTACTATTAAGTTTTTCTATCAGGAACTTTTCAGTAGCACCTACTACGGAGTCTACGCGTGAAGGTATCAAGCTGGAATTTATATCAAGTACTCAAGTCTACTGTCCCTTGGAACTGCGAAAAAATCAAACTTCTAAGTCAAAGTCAAAGCATTTATTTCAATTAGACCATTACAGGCACTTTTGAAAGTCAACAAAAACAAAATAAAACGCGAAGCTACAGTCCCAGTCACAAGGCATAATAACTTGTGAAAGTACTGTAGTTGCCCATTCCGTAGCGTAGATCTCTATGGAGAAGAACGGGCAAGAAACTCCATGGACACTCTTTTAAATCAAAATATGTTACAAAATCTTGGTTACATCATTCATGTCAAGAATTACAAATATGTGAGAACAATGTAGAAATACGGGCAAGTTAAGAGCGTCCAGAGTAAAAGATTAAATCAGTAATAAAAAAATAAAGTAATTAAAATAAACCGTGGCAGCTAAGAGATGACCAGTCACAACTGACAGCGCCCGTTCACGAACATGACGCATGTATCAGCCATCATTCAACTCAACCATTTTGAAGGGAACTAAACGACCCGACACACCCGCCACCATCAGCGTGACATTTAAGTGAGCATGACATTCACTCAACCACCAGGGTAATTTCGCGTCAATGAAAGATTTAGTTACTCATTAAATAGTGGCTTTACAGTACATGGTACTCACACATGTGCTATGAAATTATATAATACTAAGAGATTGAATCTATACAATGCAAATATATTTTTACAATCTTCTGCAGGCGTAAGCTGACGCAATCAAAAGATACAGCTGTTTATGCCGCAAATTCCGCAAATTTACGACACTCGCAATGGAATCAAAACCTACAGGGTACTTCCCGTGAACTCAAAATCTTGAAATTTGGTACGAAGCAACGTCTTATAGCACAGATATAGGAAAAATTACGAAAGCCGTTAATTTACCGCATTTTTAATGAAAACTTTTCACCGAAAAAAATAATTTTTATCTTGAACTAACAGGTTTGTACGGAACCCTCGGTGCGCGGCCGGTTTTTTCTTCAATTCTCCTCTGTCAACATTTACTCCTTTTTCTTTCATATCATTCCTCACACAATCCATTGATAGTTTCCTTGGTCTATGTAGTACCATTATCATCATACCAGGCATAAAGAATTACCATTTTTATTAAAGTTTAATCTGATCTAGAATCAAGTTTATTCAATCTCGAGAATGTTTAATGTGAAATTGCATTAATAATTAACTATCTGTCCCGCGCAACTTCGTCTGCGTCACATTTTCCCTGTTTTCGCTACATTTTTCTTTGCTGCTCCGCTCCTATTGGTCATAGCGTGATGATATATAGCCTATGTCCTTCCCCAGGTTCAAATCTATCTTCTTTCCAAATTTCATTAAGATCCGATCAGCCGTTTAGTCGTGAAAAGGCAACAAACAAACATACAACCAAACAAACAAACAAACAGAGTGACTTTCGCATTTATAATATTAGTATGGAAGTATGGATAGAGTAGTAAAATGTAAGAGAAAGTTTATTATATTATTACAGATTAAAGATATTAATGTGGGAAATAACTATTTTTTTTATACTGCACTGGTTGTTAAGTCCATAACTATAATAATAGACTGTAGACTTAATAAGGAAAACTTATAATCTAAGCTGTTTTCCATAGCTTCCTCATGATTAGCATACTATTATTTTAGAAAATATATTATGATCAATAACATTGGAGACAAGGATTTTTTTAAACTTACCATATCTTTCCAAATGGATGACTATAAGTATGTCTTTTATTACTCATTTGTTTTTTTCTTTAGTTTTGGGAAACATTAGACATGAAAATAATGTCCTTAGATATCTACAACTTTAGGGTTTAATGCCTTAAAACATGATCTCTTTTATCACTAACTGTCACATAAGCAGCAAAACAGGATACCAAACCAAATACTTCAATAATATAATTATCTACTATGTGCCTAGTAAGTAAGAAATCAAGTGGGCCACTAAACTTATTGTTTTGACACTGTATTTATTACAAACAATGTAAGTGCAGATAATATATGTATTATTTATTACAGACGTTAGGAAACTAGTCTTAGACTAGTGAATAATATACTAACTTAAAATTACCAAAATAAAAAATCTTGTTACATAGATCTCAAGAAAACCCTCTATGAAAAACGGGTAAAAAGTGACACTATAAAGGCTTCATTCTTCTTTTTAAAGAGGAAACCTCAAAAATTGAGAATTCTTAATCATGAATTGAATTGAATCTTTTGTGATCCTAGACTTTCAAGTGTAAAATAGATTACAATTACGGAAACTAAGGAGACTCAAACAGGATAATATCTGCTCTTATGTTTATTACACTTTAGTGACACGGTTGCAAATAGGCTACTGTTTATCAAAGGCAAGCAACTTATTATTAACTTATCATGCACACTCCACTCAGGCATCATATCAACATCATCATCGACTTACCTTGCAGTCCTTATGCCGGTAGCACCAGGTGCACCCGAGGAGCAGGCCGACAGCGGTGATGAGGAGCGCCAGCGCAGGCACCGCTGCATACATGCTGCCCTGGGAGCCCCAGCCTTCCAACCGGGACTGAGAACTTGCATCTGTAGGTAGATATGTGAGTTAACCACAGGGGAAAATCCTGTATTTTTGAGACTGCTTGCATAAGTTAGAAAAAAATCTACGTGGAGGGGCTTCAGAATGATGTACTGAATATGTGCTAACCGTTTTGGCGATAAGCTATTTATCTCTCAATAACAGCCACCCGGGTCGATCTTTAAGGTTAAGCCGTGCTTGCTGAGGTTGGTTCATGGATGAGTGACCATAATTACATACCGAGTTTCCTCCGTGCCTTGGAAAGTACGTTAAGCCGTTGGTCCCAGCTGTCATTTGTAGATCTTTGACAGTTGTTACGAGTAGTCAGAAGCCAAAAAGACATCCAGTCTTACCAAGGGGTATCGTATTACCCAGTTACTGGGTTGTGGAGGTCATATAGGCAGTCGCTTCATGTAAAATACTGGTACTCAGCTGCATCCGGTTAGACTGGAAGCCGACCCCAAGATAGTTAGGGAAAAGGCTAGGCAGATGATATGTGTTTTATGGGTTAGTCTGACATTGTGTTGCCTGAATGACAATAATTTTTATTTGCTTTGTTAACACGCAATAAAAATAAACTGCAATTTATTGTAGAATGACAAATGCAATGAAGTTTACTATAATGTATTGTTAGTATTTTGCTGCTTGCATGATGATGTAGGCTAACAGCCTACAGCCTTACAGTGGGATGCCACAGCTGGGTATGCCATGTATGTATATTAAATACTACATACTTTAATTTCTGGTTTGGAAAATGACACCACATAATAATTGAAACTTGTAAATAAGGAAAGCTTGGTCCGGTTTTTTTTTTTAAGTTTTTATACTAACAAGAATAGGGAAGGTAGATTGGTACAACCTTAAGTCTATGACAAAAATTAAATTATACTAGTTTCTAGTTAGAATCAGTTTGTCTCCATTACAGAATTGCAATATGTTTTGTCAAGGCTAAACTTTAATGATTTGTAAGAAACTGTGAAGAAACTTTGTCTGAAAAGATAGTGTATGTTTATAGATTAATTTTTAAGATTGTTTTACAAAACAATCTTATGATGGAGATAGTCTGCATTTTATGGTACTTACATGGAATAGTTCCCTAATGGTTCTCACATACATTTTTTAAATTATGCTATAGATCATCAGGGCAAAGGCCAACAGTACAGCTTATTATAGCAAGCAGAACTTTATGATAAATATCTTTTTCTATGAGTAAATTAAGCACAGGAAATAGTAACTAAGATATCAATCCTTTTTAATGGAGGCCTACAGGTGTTTCCTTATCATAATGTGATAAAATACTGTTATTATAATACCCAAACAATAATATGAACAGTGATAACACTGTTTAGATAACAAAGTCAGAGATAAGCAATGTTTATTTACTTTTACACATTTTTGTACCTTTGCTTGAGGTAAACTATACATAACTGATGAGTTTACTTTAAGTAATTATATTGTATAGTCAATAAAATACTGTATTGCAGGGCAATTAAGTTGATGCTCTAATCTGTTGTATTAAAGGCTGATAGAGTAGCAATCACCGATTTCCCGTAACACTAGCATTTCGTTTGCTTAGGTAAATATACAGATATACATGTTTGGACAAGGACAGGCTTTGACTACCAAACAAAGTGCCAGCAGTAATGAACAGTGAATGCTTTGAATTTAAAATAATTATTTTGTGGGTACATTTACAATGATTAGCTCTCATTTGTAACGGAAATCTGTATCACATCCTTTTTAACGCGAATTGATATACTTTTCTAATCTGAACAGATGTTAGCTTTTGTAGACACAATCTAAGTGACAAAAAATTAAAAAGTTGTCCATGTACCTTTCACTTGCGCCCGGAGGCGACACACAGAGAGATAAATACTCAATTAATTATTGTAAAACATGCATATTACCACAAAATGACTCACCATGAGGGTAGGTTTGCGGCGTTGATCGGAGAGGCGAACAGTGTCCCAAGTGTGAGCCGGTCAAGGCCACCAATATCACCACCCATATCATACTCATCATTGTCACATTATTTGCACAGCCGCATTATTTTCCGTTTCATTATTTATCGTTTTCATACATCACAACACAAAAAATACACGGTCCATGACAGGTTTGCACTGAACTAAAAATATTGTTACACTATAAAGTTTTTTACGAATCAAATTTTAAAAAAAGATCATGCCCACTGTCTGCAGTATTTGTTGCACTTAAAACTTAATTTTCCTAATAAATTTCGTGCACATTTACATAAAAATTGCGCAACCCGCAGCTGTATAGAACGCCATTTTTCTAAATCAGTGTTGCTGTATCTATTTATAAAATTTTCTACCATTGTCACTCGTCTTGCAACGTGGGCAACATTTTTTTGGAAGCTTTTTGATAAGATGGCAACCCCTAAGTTGTTTATGTTTAAATATTTATATTATGTTGAACGATAATAAAAAAGTAAATCAACTTATACAGTGAAAAGTATCATTATCTTTTTAATTTACATTTGTTAATTTTGTCATACATGCCACCAACGCGAATCAAATGCCAGCGAGGAAAAATCGGCGGTAAAATTGCCATACCAAAAATTGAATAGATGAAAAACGTCAATCAATCAACTGTCAAAACCGGAAAATTCAGAAAATGTTGAATGTCGCAGAGTAAAACTCTGTTCCAAATCTGAAACGTTGTCATGAAAAAGTAAATAATAAAATTATGAAATGAATCATACCAAAAATAATCTTTATATTAACAAATAAAATCTTGAACGAATGCTCGTAAACTCTGTCTTGGAATATCAATAACCTCAAAACACATGTACGGTATAAGTGTATTGTTTAGTTACCGTGTAGTTAGCAAACTTAGCATACGTTCATATTCGTCTGATAGTACTAAGAAGCTATTGGAATTTTTAGCCGATATGCCGAAAGCGAGTTCGGCAAGAATAGCTGAGGCGCAACGTCAAAGGCAACAGATAACGAAGAAAAGTGAAAAGTATGCACCTAGCACTGTGTACCTACAGGTGCTGGGTTCAGGCGCTAGGGGGGCACCTAACACATTGTACCTTTTCACGGACCAGAAACGGTAAGCCGCCTGCTAGGTATAGCTTTGAAAACGCAAGAACTCTTGTACGCACTTTGTTTACCTTTTTTTTTTGTCTTTTTTCCGAGTGTCTACCGGAAACAATTTACTTATATTAATGCGTTATTTTTTTTTTGGCTATAGATTTTAGATAATAGTAAGCATAATCAGCCTATGATGTTACCCACTGTGGGGATATAGGCCTTTTCTCCGTGAGTAGGGGTCAGCTGTAAACCAGTTGTGCTGTGATAATATTCAGCTGAATGCATTTATTTTCCTTCTCTTCATTCAGTTCTTCTGATAGTCCAACAAGTTGGACGGGTCCCTGAAAAAGACGGAACCAATCAATGCCATTGTACAAAAATCTGATGCAACTTGGAAATAATTTGTTTCACAAGTATTGTTTTTTTTTGCATCATACTTTCTTCTAGTTTGTGTTCTGTGGAGGTCAGATAGGCAGTTGGTCCATGTAAAATACTGGTATTCAGCTGCATCCAGTTAGAATGGAAGCCAACACCAACAAAGTTGGAAAAAGCTAGGCAGTTGATGATCCATTTTTTTTTATCCACGAATATCTGACCCTTCTAAACTTTCTTCCACTTTTTGAGCATTTGGTGTCTAATTGCACTCAACTAATAGTTTATGCAAATAAAATAATTATAAAAATAAATAAATACCTATATCATTTTCCAGATATTTATTTAACTGTGGAGAATGCACACAGAGGCTTGCCCATGAACACAAAGTGAAACTTTCACGGCTCGATCACATATTCATCACCAGTAAAACTTGGAGAAACATCGGAGGCCTGCCGGGACTGTCGCTGACCCTGCAGGATGTTGGAGTGCCAAATATAACATTACATGGCCCAGAAGGCTTGGTATGTTGTCTTAGAATCTTTACACGCATGTGCTGATGATCCATCTAATCTGTCTCTTTTGTTACTTGCTACTGGAAGGGTTTTACAGACTCATTTCGGTCAGCACATTAGTTGGGCACTATTACTGAAATAACAAAGGCAACTTGAAGCGATGATGACTCATGCTAATTGGTGAACTCCACTCGGCATTCACCATTGCTGAATCATGTTCGGGTTAGCTTGGCACAATTTGAGCCCAGCAGCTTTTTCCCAAACATATTACCTTATATTCCAATTTACAACCTGGCCTTGCCAGCCCAAAGCTGAGTGTGGCACCTTTTGTATGGCATGCAAACCAAAATCACACCAACCACTTCTGTTCAGTCACTGCTGTTGATGATAAAAAAAACTTTCATTTGTTAATGTTCTAGGATGAATTATATGCCGCAACAAAGCGGTTTGTGATAATGAAAGACATGCAAGTATCAATGGCAAAGTGCAGCCCCTGTGAAGATTTTGATGACAATGTTATGAGTGTCAAATACATAGTATTGTGAGTTTGATATTCTTTATTTTGTTTTCTACACTGCATACATAATTTCACGCTTATTTCCCATGACAGAGAGAGAGGCAGAAACTAGAGGATGCCACCAGCTAAGGTCCCATTCAACACTAAATAAATGTGTACATAAAACAAAGAATCTTGATAAACAAAAAATAAGAATTATAAATTAGCCACAGCCTTTTTTAGCAACAATTTTAAAAGAAGCATTGAAGCATTTTAGCTCTGGTCAAATTGAGGCAAATTCCGCATGGGATGCAGGACAGGAGGATATTCTCAAAATAACTTGTTAGTTTTGTGGTGTTCAGACTCACAAGTGGACAAAATAGTCGCATAAAACAAAAGACACGTCTGCCGAATTTTAAAATCTATAAGTCCTTCATCATTTCAGAGGCCCACACGACAATATCTTAAAGGATAAATCTGGCGCAAGGAAACCAAGAATGGACCACTTAGAAAAAGAGTATGAAGAGTTTGTTCATGACGAAACTGACTATTATAAGCCTGAGCAACGCAATTTAGAGTCAGCCACAACTGTCAAAGGCAAAAATGGTAAAGACTTACCTGGTAGTGCAAAGGCTAAGCCAAAGCCTGCTGTGGTGGAGAGTAAGTTGTTTTTTCTTTTGTGCTGAACATTATGATTTTCCACAAAAATAGTTACCAATGAGGTATTGCTAACCTGTTGGTGGTTTACTAATAATGTTCTCTTCCCTATTTTAGTAGCCTACGGCTGCTCAAAATGAAGCAATAACCCTGGCCCCCATGTAGATGTATAGTATTTCGCGACTCAATACTATTTTAATTAAATGCATATTTTGCTACAGATCCTATTAAAAAAAAGACTGAAAAGGTTCTACACGAGCTGCAGAGGAAAAGCAATTGTTCTGTTGCCTACATCTGTACGTTAAAGGTAAGCATGACAAAACCAGTTTATGTGGATCTCTCATTTTATTGGAAATCAATACGAAGCGAGGCCATTTAATGTAATAGCTTGATGCATCACTGTGTGCACACATTATGTATACTGGCAAGTGACTGCCCAAGAACAAAAACTAAACTACTTGCCAACTCGTTTCTAGTTGCTAGGTGTAATCACTTTTCACTAATTTTTGGTGTGCCTAAAGATATACTGAGTAATTTAACCCTATTTCTCGATAGAAACGCCTGGGTACTCTTGACCTAGCCAAGTGTGTGGAGAAAGGAGTGAAACCTGGTCCTCTGCTGGGCCAGTTGAAGTGTGGTCTAGATGTGGTGCTGCCTGATGGCACCCTGGTTCTGTCCAAAGACGTGAAGACACCTGATGACCCTGGACCTGTATTTATTGGTGAGACTTTAAATGATATAAGAATCATCATCTGCCTTGCTTTTTCCCAAACTTTGTTGGGGTCGGCTTCCAGTTGTTCCTTCCGGATGCAGCTGAGTATCAGTATTTGACATGAAGCAACTGCCTATCTGATCTCCACAACCCAGTAACTAGGTAATACAAAACCCCTTGGTAAGACTGGATATCAGACTTTTGGGCTTCTGACTACTTGTAACGACTGTCAAAGATCTACATCCGGGACCAACGGCTTTACGTGCTTTCCGAGGCACGGAGGAAACTCGGTATGTAATTATGGTCGACCATCCACGGATCGACCTTTGCTAGCACGGCTTAACCTTGAAGATCGACCCGTGCGGCTGTTATTATTTAGCCCCGAGCTCATCCTTTAAATGATATAAGAAGATTCGAGTAAAAATAATGAAGATTTTATGGGTTCTATACAAGTTTTCAATGAATATGACGCAAGGCTTGGCAAAAGAGTTACAAAATCACAACATTGTGCTTTATAGGCCAAGTTAATCTTGCTGTTCCAATATTCATATTATAGAGTCTGCTTATAGGTTTTTTTTTCTAGGAATACCACTACGAGCCATTGTTTATTTCTGCTGTTATTTTGAGCAGAGTACATTTTATAGATACAACGACAATGAGCTTCATTCATTTATGTTTAAAATAGCTTATGCCAACGACTTCGCCCGCGTTTTGTTTGGTAATTGTCCCACACGATCGTACTACCGGGATAAAAAGTATCCTACGTGCGTGCTATTCCAGACCATTATCTATCCCTGTGCCAAATTTCATCCAGGCCCCCTATTCACAAACGCTCGGATTCGAATTCGAATCGATAAGTCGTATGTCTATCTTGTTTTGGCATTACGAAAGCGAGCGAGATAGACATACGACTTTCCGAATCGAAATCGAATCCGAGTGTTTGTGAATACGGGGGCAGATCAGTAGTTTTAGATTGAAAGAGTAACAAACATCCAGCGATCCTCAGAAACTTTCTCGCTTATAATATTAGTAGGAATAAAGTAATTAATACATTGTGATCTCATGTTTCAGTCCTAGACGTGCCTGAGCTATCGTATCTGAAGGAGGCGGAATTCTCCGCTCACTTTGACAACGGCACCAATCCCCCGGAGAACATCCCCGCAATCATCGTACACTTCACACCCCCTGACGTGTTTCATCATCCGACGTAAGTGTGCTCTTTCAAATATTTTTTATCCAGGGACCACTACGCACATAAAGTAGCACAGAATCTGACCGTTGGAAGGAATGGATGTGCAGCAGTGGGACAATATAGGCTAGACTTAATATAATATACATATTATAAAAATAATTCGTAATCCATCAAATTAATATAATAACGTCATTGTCCCAGGTACCGCGCCTTCATGGCTATGTTCGGGCCCCTCCCCCGCCACTTAGTCCTCAACTCCCAAAACTCCTGCCTAGGCTCAGAAGCAGTACATCGAACCCAGCACAAGCTTCACCTGTTAGACCCTGACATATTCCCCCTACTACGTGACGTCAGTGTGCCCGCCGTTTGGAACGCACACCCCCCTGTGCCCAAGACCAATAGCCCTGTGAGGCTAAAGGGGTTGGAGGAACTTAAGAATAAGGTATGTCAGGAATTGTGAAATTCGCGTGATGAGATATTGGTGCTTTGTCTGTGCTTTGCGTAAGTTTATTGAAACAAACTCGTTTAGACAAGAAAATCTTATAATTGACTGAAGCTGATATGCAAAGAAAACGATAAATGATCAGCTATATTTCTAAAATCCTAACATGACATATGCCAAAGAGTTTACGGTCCCGAAAAAGTCAAGAAAAAATACAGTACTTAATTTTGAAGCCTCCTTTCGTTGCAATAATGCACAAATTTTACATTGCAATATTAGTACCACCCAAACTATCTTCAATACCAATCCTTAAAAGATCAAAATTCGTGACATAGAGCAACAAAATTCACTGTCCAGGGTAGTTTATAGGTTTTGTTTTCAATGCTTCAATAATAACAGCCCTTGTTCCAAGACAATTTTACGTAGCTTATGTAATTATGTAGCTCAGTAATGGATGCGGTGAAGGTGCGATCACATAAAATCATTTGTAGATAGCGCTCGCGCAGTTCCAGAACATTATAAACTTGGAGGGGTCAGCCAAGGGCGACGGGCATCAGCCCTTGATGGACGAGTGTGACTCGGTCACCAAGTTGGAGCTATTGGCGGGCAGGACGCTGACGATGTTCCATTTGAGGCCTAAGAAACAGTTGGACAGGTTAGTACTATGTTGTAATGATTTATTATCCAAGGAACCTATCCGAACGCGGGCAAGGAAGCGACTAGCTATCATGGCAGTTGCTCATAGTCCAGCGAATAAACTATCCAAACGACTCACTCGCTGCTCGTGAGCCTGCAACAAATTGCGAACTTTACTCAATTAAGCCTAAGGTGCTGCGCAAACGTAGACACATTTGTGTCTTGTATCGGATACAAGCTATCAATAAATATTTGATTTCTATTTATCCAGTATGAAATCAGCCACTCCACGCTACAGGACATAGCAACTACGGTTTCCTGTTAGTAGCGCCAGTTTGTAAGATGACGCCAGGCAGTAACGCCAGTTTTGTAGACAAATGCTCAATTCTAACGAGACAATTTGTTATAAAAAGACACTATTCCGATTTCATACATAGTTAAGTTAGTTCAGTCAACAGTTCATGTTTCATTTTATAGCACAACTACAAGAATTACACACAGATTTTGCCAAAGCCTTTGACACTTTCAATCATAATCTAAACCCTCTATTTTGCCACCTTAGGTCAGCAGAGCCGAAACTACACATCCAAGAGTACATCCAGGAGACGATGGACGTGGACGGCTTCGTGGGCAGCCTGGAGCAGTTCCGTCGCCTCGTGGACAGCATGAGATACGCCAGATGTGACTCTAAAGAGTTCCCCAGGGTCGTGTTCTTGGGCACTGGCTCCTGCATACCCAGCAAGACTAGGAATACTAGCGCTATTGTTCTGCAAATTGAGTGAGTGTATTACCAGAATATTTTGCAACATATGATTTTCTCGAAGTAGGCCTTAGCCCTGCAATGATATTTAGCGTGAGTCACTAAAAATACAAGGTGTAATTAAATTAGCTAGTGTAATTCCATATATGTAATGGGTATCGTTCAATATGACAGGGCGAATCTATTGCATCATCCGGGCACAACTCTAGAATCCTTGGCTGTTAACGACAAATTAATCCAGATGGAAAAACCCGCTAGCAATTAGCAGTCGCGATTGCAACCACTAGATCAACAAGACACTCAGTCATAAAACCTTCTATTGTGTTTGTATTTATTACGTCGGTAAAGTTACGCTGACTAATTTAATTGAACTTTGTATGAGCGTACGGCCCATGATAAATGGCAGGCCAATAGAGCACACAATCACACATTGTGACACTTAACAATTTCACCGTACAAAGATCACTGAATTTATTGTTACTTTTTCAGTGAAAATCATTCAATGTTATTGGACTGTGGAGAAGGCACGTTTGGTCAGCTGGTGCGTTACTACGGGCCCAAGAAAGTGAACGCCTTCTTAAGGACACTGAATGCGATATACATCTCTCATTTACACGCTGACCATCATATTGGTAAGTCAGTGCACTATTATATCTCCTGCTTACTTGGCTAAGGCAACGGTTCTTCCGACGGCGATTAGCGAGAAGCGGGTAGCAGCTAGCATCTAAAAACGAGTTTTATGTTTGACAGAGTACTCGTGGGCCGTTATGAACAGTCCGCTATCAACTTTTTCTGACCCCTTTATTACTTGATTGAGATAAAAATTGATATCTATGGTCACTAGGATACATTTAACTAGGCATAACAAGTACACGTTGTACCAAAACCTCGCAACCACAACTCCTTTATTATTTATGATACGCGTAAGATTTGATATTTAGCGACAGTTAGTACGGGTTAGTTGTTTCGCCAGTTTAAAACGATTCTACTATAGTTGCTCCTTTATCGGCGGCGGCACGTGCCTAATCTTTGAAATCTCTGAAATTCGTTCGGGAGTATATTATTTCCGTTTATTGCGTACCATACATATTTCTTAAAACAAACATTTAAAAATTACTAGGCATCGAGAACTGGGTCCAAGCTACCGGCTTTCAGGGCTCTTAAGAGAGGACCTTCCTAACGGGTACACTACATAAATACGAAAAACTTTATTCCGATAGTCCCAAGGCCGAATTTCAAAATGCCGATTGTCATAATTCCGAATGGTTCAAAATTCCTAATATAACAACTTCGACTCATCATTACACCTATTTTTATAATTCCTAAATTTCAATATTCCTAACGTTTATAATTACTATTCTCAAAATACCGAGTTTCAATAGATCGAATAACAAAAAGTCCGACTTAATGATAATTCGAAACATCAAAAACACGAATTCCGATTATTAAAATCCAGATTAATACAATTCCGAAATAAAAACGCCTTGTAAAACTTAATAATACAGGGGATTTGCAGCATGTAAGCAAGCATGCAGCCTGCAAGCAAGCATGCAACATGTAAGCAGGCATGCAACATGCAACCAGGCATGTAACATGCTAGCAGGCATGCAACATGCAAGCAAGCAGGCATGCAACATGCAGCAAGCATTATTTCTGTCACGGCTCCGGCGCTGCGGGGTTTGGGCGGCCCCACGCGAGCTTTTCGTTGCAGATGGTTTTAACGCTCACCACCGCAGCTTCGGCTTGGAGCCGGCCAGCCACAGCCGCGGCGGCGGGCCTTCAAACCACCTGCTCCTCAGCTCGCGGGCCGCTCCACCCCTCCGCGCCTACGCGGGCTTAAATTACACTCTAGGGGTAGGGCAGACAAGACTGCGTGAAGTCGGTTTTGCAGCGATTCGTTTCTGTCGCTAAATTTTGTAGCACAACATGTTGACTTTTAGTTTATTCGAAGTATTGAAAATCGGATGTCGTTTTTCGGACCGAGAACCCTTCGAGCATTTGATTCTTCGAACGTATGAAAATCGGAAAACTAACAAATAGCATTTACGACTTTCGGTAAAATAAATTTCGTGATTTTTAATAATAGACATTATAATTCTTATGGATTATGAAATTCGGACTTTTGGCACTCGGATCATTGAAATTCGGAATAAAATATTTCGGAGTATTTGGGTGTTCCCCTTCCTAACAATACGCGCCGTGTCCAGAACTACTGCATTCTGAATCAAGGCAGCTTCTACAGCAGCTTGACAGCTTGTGCTTTGCAGCTTGATCCAGCTGCCAAGCTAACACCTTCTTAGATGTCGGTCGAGGCTTTTGGCTATAAAGCAATTGGCCGACATGACTATCGGCACAATGATGTACTCACCTGTACTTTATTTACCTTTCCGCAGGCCTAATCGGTGTGATCCAAGCCCGCCGAGAAGCGATGAAGGAGGTGGCGCCGGGCGACAGCTCTGCTCCGCCGCCGCTGTACCTGCTCGCTCCCGGACAGATCGTGACGTGGCTCACGTTGTACCACACGCAGTTCGAGAGGCTGCGGGCCGACTACACGCTCATCCCTAACCAGAATCTGGTAAATACCAAATTGTGGCATCAGATTACATTCCTCGTAGATATCGTTGAGTTTGCTTCACGCGGTAGGCGTCACCTAAAGCTTTTAAAAAGTTTTCATTTTAATTTACTTGAAAATTTGAACTATAGTCCATTAAGTAGGTAGTTGCTTTGACACCAGGCAGAACCAAAATTCTGTATACGGTTATTATACAGAACCAGCGTTTACGTTACGGTTATTATACGTAACCATTTGACAACAAAAATGCAAATTTTCAATAAACTCTCAGAAGCCTCAACTTCTCGGTATGTGCAATATACCAAAGACGAAATTTAGGTTTTCTGGATCTTGAAACAAAAAAATTGTCAGTAGCAACACTAACAACCGAGATTCTGAATTTTCAGTTGAAGGCAATAGGCTCGCCATCTATTATATGAGACTTAAACCGAACTGGTTTAATCTGGGATTACTATAAATGCACACATACCTAATCCTTCGAGGATTAAATGCTTAAAGTTACATAATATTGGAACAAAGGCCCTGTCTTCTGTCTGCTCTACTTTATAAATGCTAAACAACAACTTCTCGTTACAGCTCCACGACCACCCTCAACACACAGACTTAACATCAGCTGTCCTGGCAGCTATCGGCGTGCAAGCGATGACGACCTGCATCGTGTCGCACTGTCCCAACGCCTTCGGGGTGTCCGTACAGGTGGACCACAGGTACAAGCTGACCTACTCTGGAGACACGCTGCCTTGTGAGGAGCTGGTTAACATTGGTGAGTAAAACTAGCTTAAGCATAATCAACCTATGACGTTACCACTGCTGGGACACACCTCATTTCTGTGAGAGAGAGTGGCCCAGTGCCCAGTGGTGGTTGTATATTAGCCGGTCAGCAAGGTAGTACCTGGCCTCAACTGTCGAAAGTGCATCTAACATATACTCAGCTTTTCAAATCCATTCATTCACCATCCATGAATCCATTTAAACCTTTGTCAAATTATACAATGCGAACGACGAAGTAGTCAAAAATGACGCACAGGACTGTGCGATTGATTGATAGATAAAAATAAATAAGCAAAAAGTATTATCAATCTTCAATTTCAGGCCAAGACTCAACCCTCCTAATCCATGAAGCGACAATGGAGGACGAACTAGCCGACGAAGCTCGAATGAAGATGCACTCAACGACAACCCAAGCTATCGACATCGGACAGAGGATGAACGCTCGCTACACAGTGCTGACGCACTTCAGCCAGAGATACGCGCGGCTGCCGCGACTTAACTCGCACATTCTGAACGATAACAACAGCGTCGGGATCGCGTTTGACAACATGCAGGTACGTTGTGACATAAATCATTCATTCATAACGAACGAATGAATGAACGCTCTACTAACGTACCGTGTTCAGTCATCATCAGCCTAGCCTTTTTCCAACTAGTTTGGTCAACTGCCAGTCACTGGATGAAGATAAAAACCAGTACTTAACATGGAGCGACTGTCTATTTGACCTCCATTATCCAGTACCTAACAGGCAATTCGACCCCTTGGTAAGACTGTTTGCCAGAACTTAGGGGCTCCTGACTACCTGTGCCGACTGGCAAAGATCTTCAAATGTAAGGCTGGATGTTCGTCTTAATGTGCTTTTCCAGGCCCGTGGGGTTTCATGTTTGTTCGTGGTGTTTAATGGATGGTCCTCCATATGTGGACCGATCTTGGCAAGCAAAGCTACAAGCGACTAATAGATGCCAAGAAAATAACTGCAGCACTCACACTTCTGTAAAGACTCGCTTTGAGACTAGTACCAATTTTTTCTTTAATACTTATTTGTAACCCTTGTCCCCAGATCACAATGAGCGACCTGGAACTCCTACCCCACATGTACGCGCCCCTACAGCTGATGTTCGCGGAGCACTGCGTCGAAATGGAGCTTAAGGCAGCCCAGAGACAACGGCTCCGCGAGCTCCGCGCTTCTACACCAACCATTACGCCTGGTAAACGATCACGTAGCCATAGCAGCGCTTCTAGCGCCTCCGATGAAACTAAACGCTCTCGTAACCATGGCAACGACAATAAAAAAACAAAAAATCAGACCTCCCAAGAGCAGAGTAACTTGAAAACAAATGAGGATAGTAACTTGCCTGGTATCAGTAATACTAAACGGTCCTCAAAAAGTAGTGAGAAAGTTTCGCCTTTACATGCACGAAAGTTTAGTACGGAATGTGTGATCACGGATGATAGTAAAAGCAATGATTGTATGGAGCAGGACAATTCTAATACACCTACAGAAGTTAATACTAGTTAGGAAATAGGAATAGTCGCTTGTGAAGTTAGATGAGCTCAATTTTTATGCGACTTGACATATAATGTTAATTTTAAAATGGTCAGCCAAGCATTGAGAATCCAACGTCGTACTTTTAGTTAGGTATACAATTATATGACGCCTACTGTAAATGATAACTTGGCAGTAGGCATATTTAATCTTTCTTTTCTTGTTATTTTCTTTTCTTTTTTGTCAATGTGTCGAGCGTATCCAGTTTGGGAGTCAGCTGTAGGTAGGTATTTATTTTAAATTTTTAATCTCATGTTGATAATTTTTCGTATTTATCAAGATCCAGCAATGTCTTCTTAAGATCTACGATTTTATAGTTCCAAGCTTCTAACATACATAAGAATATTTCGTGTAAGAATGTCAGAATTCGGTAATTAAAAACTGGACACGCTCGACCTTCAAGGTTGATATAGTATACAGTTGTTGGATTTCAGGTTCATAAAATAACGTTTTATTTGTCAACTTTACTCTCTGTTATAAAGTTTAGCTGACATTCAAATTCGATTAATTGTGTGTCATCATGAAATGCAACGACTAAAGGCTGCGGCAAAACGAAAACGTCTTGTACAGAGCCACAAGGTCCTGCTCGAAACGTAGTTTGAAGGCTCTGTTGGTAATTATTTGTGTAAATTCTGAATGAAGCTATTAAACTATTTATAATAGATAAAATGCGGATCAATGCTGATAAATGTGATTCAGAACTGATGGCGCTGGTGTAGAAACGCACACACACATTGGTTGTTGGTTGAAAAACTATTAATGTTATACCTCATTTGTCAGATTGCAACTTAGTTATGGACTTAGTTATGCCATCTTCAATGAGCTTTGAACGTCCTTCTGTACAGTTAAGAGAAAATTTAAAAATGGCGGATAAGTTCCAATTTTGACCACACAGTAAAAGATCCTTGTCCAACTGTAAGAATGATGTTGCAATCTTAAGGCGGAAACATACTTTCGTGTCGTGGCGTGCCGTGACGCGCCAGAAGCAAATCGGTTTCATACATTTATATGGTTACACACGACACGTAAGTATATTTCCGCCTTAAGTTATCGCAAACCATAGGCTGTAATAAGTTCGCATAGAATGCATTAGATTTGTATAAAGTACATGTAGTTGGTACGTTTCGTTATGTTGTTACAATTATCAATAAATAATGTCATGTAATCTTGGTTTCATTAATGTCACCTCTTGATCCCATATCCTGTAAGAATTGAGTAGATAGCTGCATGTAAGTAAGTATAATTCAATTACATTTGTCAGTAAATATAATACGATATTGTCGAGCGAGTATCGAAATTCCATCCGATGGCAAGAATATTTAAGCACTTCTTTAGTTGTCACTTAGTGTTACTGGAAAGTGATGAGTGTTGCAAGTAGGTATCTTCAGTTAACCAAACCATATGGCAAAGAGGAGCAGTTTTTTAGTGCGTTTAGGTTTACGGAGATACAGCTTTATAGTACAACACGAATCCTTAGCTGCTTTTAAAGCAATCGAAAAGGGAAACCAAATGTCCCAATGTTGTATGTAAGTGAAACTGAACGACACAGTTTGCCAAAAATGTACCAACTCACACAAACATTTATAACATTAAAAAAAAAAAATGGTAATCAAAGTTGATTTTCAAACTATAGCCGAGTGTAATTAGACAAAAAATACTCAAAAGGTGTAATGAACTTTATAGTGGTCGGGTTTTCGTGGGACTTTTTTATTGAGTTTGTGTGAAAGAAAATTTGGTTATTTTCTTGCTAGCTTTACTTCTCATATTCTTCACTAGTAAATTACACCGTCCGAAGCCGGGACACGCCGAAATGTCGGTAAATAAAAACAAATAGTAAACGTGGTAAATATCCCGTTTTCAGTGCTGATGATAGTGTTAGTGACCATGTCAGTTTAAAAACTTATAGTATGTATTAAGTTGATGGACTCGCTGTTTAAAAAATATTATTATATAGGTAATCTGTATGTTAGATGTCCCGTTATGCAAAAAAGTACTAACTCACATATGGTTACTTCAAACCCGTGAAGTGCTGCATGCTTCTTTTGACGGTTTAATGACATTGGCAGGAGGGCGCTTTTGGTAAACATTTGTGAAATTGTCTGTGAAAAATTTGAAAAAATCAAGATGGCACCGTTCTGATTAGGACCATGCGTCCAAAATATCTAAGTATAAGTCACCTATAGATATCACTCAAATGTGACGGATGAGTACCTATATATTGTGTAAAATGTATTTTAGAGCCCGAACACTCGCAGAGCCGCAACCGAAAGATAATACCGAATCGCGGCGCCGCCTCTGCCGTACCTGCCAAGCGCACGCGGTACAGGGAAAGCAATGCTTCAAGTAAGTTGCAGACTTTTTGAGTCGATTAGTTGGTTGCTAAATTAAATGCAACTGTTGATTCATGAATGAACAGTAGTAGGTACCTGAGTTACAGATTTTTTATGTACCTAAAAGTTTTTTTTGTTAGTTGATACCACAAAAAAATCTTAATTAAATAACTTAATAATTAATCTTAAAACATTAATTAAATAATTTTACATCGTTACTAGAAGTTATCAAGGGACTATCATGTCTTCGACATAGGCCAAGAAGAAGAAAGAACTTATTATAGGGAGCTAACTCATAAACTTTTCAAACAAAGTTATTGGAATGTGAATGGGACCACCGCACGCCCTTCCTCTACCAAATGAAAAAATAATCCGTAAATCGCAGAGAAATCAGTGTACCTACATACATGAAAAACTAAACGCTTGTAGAATACATAACCTCCTCCTTTTTTAGAAGTCGGTTTGGATTTGGTAGTTAAAATTATTTACTACCTTATTACTACCTTCGCACATTTCCTCAAAAATACATAAAAGCTTTACTTGTGATGAGTGATATCATAATTCTATTATGGCTTAAATCGGGTAAACCTGGATGTGACTGGTATAGCAACTTGAAATTGGTGGAAGCAAAACGAGGCCTATGTCCTACTGTGAGTGTAGTCAGACTGGATGATGAGGATGACAAATGGGCCAGGCCTAAAATGAATTCTCGCTAGCATACAACATCTGCAAAACCTGTTCGTTTGTTCAGGGCTCCGTCAAGAGATCAAAGGTATGACTATTACGGGCGCAGTCAGAAACCCGCGGAGCGTGAGCAGCAGGAGTAACTCGGCTTCTGAATCCGGCTCGCCGAGCTCTAGGATGACTACCTCGCGAAACACTACGCCGAGCCGCACATCCCCACGAAGCACATCTCGTAAGTAAATGGTTTAATTAATATTAAAAATGCGAAATGAATCCTGTCTACCTTTTGATGACCTGGGTTATATCGGATATTTTTTATACCGGTAAGTAGCATAGTTCTATTCAAACTTTAAGCCTAAGGCGACTCGGAAGTTAGCTATGAGTGGCAGTCTGCAGAAATTGCAGAATGATACAACTCCCTAATACAACTGCCCCATTCCCTAAAAAATTCATTAACATGTCATCAATACACACGTGCTTGAAATAATTTAGTTCGAATAGGGCACCCAAGCATAGAGCGAAGTAAGGACCGAAGTAAAGATCGGCGTAAGGATCATTCTATAAGCGCAAAGAAGGAGGTAGATAAACTTCCGGAAATAAGCGGTTCACCAGGTAAATATCTTAATTTAGCCAAAATAATATGATTTTATATTTTGTCTTAGCGAATTATGGCAACACAGGGAACACTTCTCAAGGTCTCTTAGTCTCTTCCTTTAGCTGTAACATAATACTACGCTTATATAAATTCCCCGAGAAGGTGAGGTTTAGTAGTACTAGTAAGTCCAAAAGTTGCTATCAAAAGCCACTTTGACATAATCCGAATCACACCCCGCGGCACTCTCGAAGTACCTGTGGTAGGTACAGTCAGCATCAAAAGTCGGTTAACACTTATAAATATTACTCTAAGTTTTGTGCTGGTCAGTGTGACCTGATGTTATATTGTTTTGCGAATTTGTGTAACCATTGATGAAAATGTTGTTATGTCTTTTACCCCAGTCTGTTAATATGGATCGTTCTAAAACTAGGACGCCTTATAATTTTGGTTATGTAAAGCGACTTTTGCTGCTGACCGTACTTCGAGGCCGCCGGGTGGCGTAATCTTATTTCGTCAAGTGAAGTTTTGAGTCTCAGATAATAGGGTGGGAAATACCCTACTGAATAGAATCAATATCAAAGAGCCTTGCTATGGGATCGTACTATATTGAACCCAGGACCCCATACTGCTTAGTGACCACTAATAATAAAAGGTATTGTGTACAGCATGTACAGCAAGTGTAAACTCCTGCAAATCGCCCAGTGACACACCTTCGGGACACGTGTTTCTAGATAGTGAGTACACCTTGATTAATTTTACTTCTAACATTCGATAAAAAACTAAAAAGACGTTGGGAACTCCACTCCACTCCATTTGAATATAAAATTATTAAAACACTAGCACATAGAATATAAAATTGTAAAAACGCGGGCGACGACTTCGTCCGCGTTTTTTTGGTAAGTGTCCCGTGGGATCACACTACCGGGATAAAAAGTATCCTATGTGCTATTCCAGACTATTATCTATCCCTGTTCCAAATTTCATCCAGATCCATTCAGTAGTTTTTACGTGAAAGAGTAATAAACATCCATCCATACTAACAAACTTTCGCGTTTATAATATTAGTAGGATGTAATGGGTCTCACCTGCTTCCAAATGTCCTGTTTTTTTAATTACAGATTTTTATTACCTGCCTTTTTTAGTTTATTACTACAAGAAGTTTTAGATTTTTTAACTTTATGTGTATACAATTTGTCATTTCGAATTACTTTCAAACACTAAGTTGCTTCATGCTTTTGTAATTACAGGTAGTTATGGTAAACATGGCGTCTGCTTGTCGCCATATTGAATTTTGATTACTCTCATGTAAAGAATCATCTAAATCGGCCTACGCGTTTGGTCTCTAGAGCGCCACAAGTGTATAATTAGTCCGGAGGACGAGCTGGTGCGCTCATGTTCTGGGCAATAACAAGCTTTCGTGATTATTAAGGTATTAAAATATTATAACAATTCTCTTTATTATTTATAGCTCGTTCAAAAACAGTGAACAGTGTGAATTCAGGGCATCCACCCACTACAGACGACGTTTTGGACACCATGAACCACACTCAATTTCGAAATAGAAACGCTCGTGAGTACTTATTTAATATCTTATCATTCAGCTACAGCTAGGTCACACAAGCAGCAACTGGATGAGAGTCGCCGAATATCGAGTTGAAAGGGCTGGGATCAGAGAGGTGTATGTCTAGCACTTCTAGCAGTCAGTTGCTGTAAGTTAATGAACATGTCCCAGTATTTGGCAGCTGCAAAGGCATTCGCAGCCAAATTCTGACTTTTCTCAGAACCCAGCAACTTTTTGCTTTTTTTGAAGTGAAACTTCTTATGTGACTTCCAACAAGTTTAACGCTACCATGGAGGGGAAATATTTTCTAAACTCACTAAGAGATGGCAGTATTACAAGATTTGTGACTACGTAGTTCTACTAGGTACGCAAGATGGCGTGCAAACAGTCATGCATTCGACTCTTTGGTATGACCAGACTTCGCTCAATTTCCATGAGTAGAATAACCTCGATAAACAGTAATAATTAAGTAATAAAAATAATACAACAAGAAAACAACTAAATATTATTTAGGTAGAAGCTCAATAAAATAACGAGAATGGCTGCGTGGCACTCAAACGCATGCGTGTAGTATTACGAAGTTTCACTTCTTCCGCGCGTAGGGACTCCACGCACATTTTTTTTGCTGCTGCCCAACAGCAATCTTTCATGGATACATGCAGGCGTGCTTTTAACCAATCAGTGAAAATTGCTGCCAAATAAAGCAGCTTACGCCTTTAAGAGGGAAGCCACCACCCTCTGCATGACTGTTGTTTCTAGGTGCTGGTGCCTGCAAGAGCACCGAAAACAAGGGATACGGCAAGCCGTTGGTGACACCACTCAACAAAAGGTTGACTATCAGGAGAGACCAGCCGTGGCCGTTAAACAACCCTAGTGAGTCCCTCACCCCTGTTACATGGCATTTAAACCAAACTAGCGAAATGTAGGTGAACTATAAAGCTCCTCACCCTTCGGGTATTACAGGCTTGATGTTATCACAAGTATGTGAGTCACTTGTTAGTTAGGTATTGTACTCAAAGTTAGATACAAATCCGGTATACGATGAGCTTAGTTCTGCTACAACGTACTAACCCACATAAAGATTGGGATTGATTTTACTGGATAACATTATAATAACGTAAAAAATACTGGCCAAGTACGATTCGGACTGGCACATTATTTGTTATAGTTTTATTGTAAATGCTGAATTATAAAACCAAAGAAATTTCATAAAATAAAACATGACCTATTTTTATAGACGGTGCAGAAAAGGTCACACGGACATACCTTAGCGGTACGAAATCTCCCAACCGGAAGAATAAAGGTACATCATAGTGATTATATATGATTTGTATTGAATTCCGTGTCATGTTATCCTGCTAGGACAAATTCCTATTGTTACATTTCCGATCCACTGTTTGTAAAATGTACGTGCGTATGTTGGCTAGACGAGGAGCAAAGTTGTGGCCAAGGTTTTGCCAAACTAACGAACGGTACGATAGCGCGATGATTTAACGATATTGTCAGTCTCGGGAAACACTTGAATGAGGGACGCATGGAACCGGGAAGTACGGCAAAAGAAATGAGAGGTTAATACTCATCGGTGGGTAAGTCCGGGTTGAAATGAAGATGAAGTATGATGGTAGGTACATTGAGTGCCTTTATTGCTAGGTTAAGCGCATCTCAAATTGAGTTATTTCCCATACAGAGCAAACCGCACGGCCACCTATGGAAAGTGTCCTTAGAATACATTTTTACCGTTGAAATACTATATAAAGATATTTGACACTTCCACGTATTTCTGTTGATTAATGGAATGTTTTTTCAAGCGGAAAACAGAGAATCTCCCTCCCAAAATGCTTCTCTTCAGCGAACAAAGTTGATCAGCACCAAAATACGTGAGTAACAGCTTTCGTTAAATTCTCTTGTGCTTGCACTACACTTGGATTATTTACTTAATTATTAATGTTTCCGAAGACGTATAAAATGCACGTTGCACTTATAATAGTTATAAACCGATAAAGTACATTTTGCAATAAGTGATTATTTTTGCAAATGCTCCTTGTGTGCCATCATTATATCCGTTAAATAAACATAATGCTGCTGTTTTTTCACTGTTGCGTTTGATTTGTTTAATTTTGTCTTACTGGTGCACATTTATTGATCGACTGTTGAGAAGTTGCCCGAATATTGTTCAATAGTAGCGCGGCAGTTATCACACTGCAGTTTTTTTTAGTTAAGACAAGTTCCTAAGTAAATAGTTTAACAGCCGAACTTTCAACGGTTCTATTTCAGTAAAGCTTCATAAATTTGATGTTGTCACGAGTGTTCTTGGACACTTAATATTCTGGCGCGTGGCCCGCATCACTACCTACATCTATCCGCACGGGGGTAGCGGCGGGATTTTGATTGTCACTATAATAGTATTTGCTGTTTTGTTTTGGACAGCCACGAAGGTCACGGTATCCGGGAACAAGTTACGGGAGTCGATTACTAATCCCAATGTCTTTCCGGATACTAAAATTCCCATCCTGAGAGCCAACCTCGGCGCTAAATGTGAGTGCAATTTTCCGATGACCTGAAGTTTTTATAAATATTCATAGAAAAAACGGCCATATTTTTCTTAATTGCCGGGCGGGCGATCCTTTACAGTTTCCGATGCTGGTGAAAACCACTGATTGTCTCAGTTGCATTCTACACCGTTTCTAACGATTCCAAGGCCTGGTAATTTTCAGCATTTAGAATATCTCTTCATCACGTACCTATGCGCGGCTCAACCTAAGTATCAGATAACAAGTTTAGTTTTCTCAGCATGTTTTCATTTTCAGCATTACGGCCTTCGTCCTCATCCATACCAGCTAGAAGATCTATTTACAGAAGTCCGTCTATGCAGACACCAAAAAAATCACCGGATAAAAGTCGAGGTATATTGCTGAGCATTATTAGCTTGTAAAGAAGGTGCTATATGAATCTGAACCGGAGGGTTATCGTCACCTCTCATAGCAGTATTATTTTAATTTTACTTCAGTGTTTTAAGATATGGAGCTAGATATCATGTAGGTATGTGTAGCGCTTAGGTAGTGTAGAATAATACTCCAGATGATAATAACGAGGTATATTTATAAGGTAGCAATTTATGGAGAATATGGAATGCTATTTACAAAATATGTGCATTCTTAAGCTAGGCATATCATGCAAGTAGTGGTTTAACAACAATTTCTATTAAGTGAATTACTGGCTGAATCGCTGCATGACTTGCAGCAGATGCTGGATGGCCTAGTTTATTCTTCACTACGCATTGGCCTCAGGGTGAACTTGGACAAAACGCAAGTTATATTTAACGAACATGTCACCACAGGACCTATTGTTGTCAATGGCGGTCCTCTCACGGTTGTTCGAGAATATGTTTACCTCGGGCAAACTCTGCAGTTAGGTAAGAACAATTTTAAGAGGGAGGCTAATAGAAGAATTTAGGTGGGCTCGGCAGCGTTTGGGAAGCTTCGTCGGGTCTTCACGTCGCGTATTCAAACGAGGTGATCCGACCGAGAACCAGAGTAGTCGACAAAGCCCACAGAATAAGTAAGCTGGTGTGGCAATGGGCCGGCCATATTACCCTTAGAACCGATGACCGTTGGGGTGGGAGACGTGTTCTTGAGTGGAGACCGCGAATCGGCAAGCGTAACGTGGGAGGCCCTCAGGCTCGGTGGAGCAACTGGATGAGAGTTGCCGAGAATCGAATTAAGTGGCGAGCGATTCAAGAGGCCTATGTCCAGCAGTGGACTGCGGTAGGCTGATGATGATGACCAATAAGTGAACAACCAATTAGAATTATTTGTTAACATAAACATCAGAATATATTTCTGTGAGAAATTCGTGTGGACGCGCGCGCGGTGGGGCTCCGTCGTCACCTAGAGCGCGACGTATTTGCAACTTCGATCAATTATTGATCGAAGATTTGCAACGCATATAAATATTGCGGATTGCCGCGCGGGCCACAGTAGTAGTTTTATACCCTGGCTGGAGGCCTTACTCTCAAGGTACACACAGAATAGTCCGGTTAAGCAGACGACAACCTCTTAGGTTGAACTGCGAGATGCCATACATAAAAAAAAATGCGGGCCACAGTGAAGCCAGCGCAGCGCCGACGAAAGGATGTGTAGGAATTCATGTATAGCAGCAACAGAGCAGGCTGCAATATATATGTAATAATGATAATAAATATGAACCTAATGCTATTAGAGTGGTGGTGTGGTACCGACTTTTCCGCGCGTTCACATACTCAAAGAGTTTTGGAAGTAAAATATTTTTATTAGATAAACGTTGCTACATACCACAGTATGTTCAAGTCAAACAGTTACCTACCTCTCATCATCATCTGCCTATGTCAATCTCGGTTCACTGCTGTATACACCTAGACATCTTTATTAGCAGGCCATTCAACCACTCTCATTTAGCAGCTACCAGCCATCACGCCAAGATCTTCGCTGCACCTAGTCGAGGCCGCTCTACCTTAGAGCGTATTCACACGAAGTCTCGTATTTTAAATGCGCCAGCGTTTGTATCGATTTAAATGCGCGTACGAAGCGATATAAACGAGAACGAGAAGTGCGTTCAAAGCTCGTTTGTGTCGCTGCGTATGCGCGTTTGACAATATTAAGGCGCGCGCAAGCATTGCGTTGCAATATCAGGGAAAGAGCGCGCGCCCACGTCACTTTGCCCTTCATACGCATTATGCTACTGTTGTCTCTGTTATACCTACTTACGAGCGACTATACCGCGTCTGCATTGCCGCATCTAGATCATATATCGCAGATGACACGCGTACACGGTACACGACAGCACTGAATTTCTGAACAAGAGATAAGGTTTACTGGCTGCGACTGACTCTCGTCGACGTGAAAATCGTTTGGAGTGCGTTAAACCAGCGTCATTTGCGATGAAAAAATACGCCCTGACGTTTGCTGATTGCCACTTTGTTAATCAATCGTTCTTCCAGATTACTCGAATACTACGACGTACAAATTCAAGCTAGAAAACCGCGAACCACCCGAAATCAAACATTGGACGGCTGGTAGGTGAAAACAGTTTTTTTTGCAGGTATACATACCAACCCACATTAAACTGTCATGTCACCCAATTTAATTGTAAAACAGATGATAGATTATTGTTACTACTTACATCAATTTTTAAAAAATAAGCATACGATTTGATTGTTTTTACCTAATATTTTTGTGACGATTTCTTCCTCGTCGTTTATACATAGACTGTGGGTTGGTACATTATGGTATGACTGCGGAAACTGAGAAATTAAATACGATTGTGTTAAATAAGTTTTTATCTTATCTTGAGCATGGAATATATTTTCAGACAGGAATAAAACACCCCCGCGCTCTCCGAACAGATGTAGATCACCTATGCAGGACAGAATTGCAGCTGCTGGTAACAATCATTCGAATTATAATTAGGTATCGAAGAGTTCAAATCTCAAATTACGAATGACTTTAGAGGCAATACGTACATCATCGTGATAACCATAGGGCATTATGAGATACTTCAACTTAGAAGTGGATGCCTAGACTAAGCTAGTGGAGAGAGGGGTATAAGCTTTTTAAGCTATAAACAACGTGTGCTATTGCATGACAGGATCTTTTACCTAAAGGAGAACGAAATAAATAAGAGACTAGCATTATTATTGTGGTAGGGAATTTTTGTCTATAACAATATCAAATTACTTGAGAATAATTAGAAGCGTCAACATGTTTTCTCTTTTAGAAGCAAAAAGAAAATCGCCGTCACCAACCAAAGAACAATCATCAAATAATGAAACGTCACCACCTCCTCTGACTAGACCTTATCGTAAGTATAAACTTAAAACCAAGATGAGCTCATGATTAGGAGAAAAAGAAAATACAGTTTGTGGTTCGAACGACTTGTTTGCTCAGAGGCCCTAGTACGAATTTTAACGTATTGCATCGTATTGTAACGCTAGACTTAGACGTGAGTTTTGTACTATGGGCCTTACGTTCGAGCAGTCAAAATTATATCCTAGTACGTCGTAGTAAGAGATGCTTTTTGAATTCCAGTTACGTCGAAGTTGTGTTATGATTCCTGACCCGACCACGACATGGAACGGAGATTTTACTATTGCACAAATTGTTTATTTTAATTGTGCTCTATTGTGCCACTTATCCCGGTAATTTGTGCCTTGTACTTTTTCAGTAATAAGAGTACGATTGTGGTCGGGCTGGGGATCACGGTTCCTGACCCGACTACAACCAGATCTAATAAAATATCAATAGTGGGAAGTTACTGATTATGCCAAAAATATGTGTCAAATTGTGCCTATGGCACACGAAATTCTTTTACTATTCATATCACAGAATATATCTTGATTCGGATAAAATTGAATAATTAAGAAATAAAGTGTTTCAATCACACTTACGAAAAATTTATAGACACCAACTACCCACATTTAACAGCTTTAAAACTAAAAGCAAAAAGGGTCGGTACCTCAAATCGTTACGTAAATAACAATAGTTGTACATAATATGATAAGTACATTTCCGTTAATTTCAATTTTATCCGAATCAAGATATATTCTGTGATATGAATAGTAAAAGAATTTCGTGTGCCATAGGCACAATTTGACACATATTTTTGGCATATTCAGTAACTTCCCACTATTGATATTTTATTAGATCTGGTTGTGGTCGGGTCAGGAACCGTGATCCCCAGCCCGACCACAATCGTACTCTTATTACTCAAAAAGTACAAGGCACAAATTCCTGGGATAAATGGCACAATAGAACACAATTAAAATAACCATTTTGTGCAATGGTAAAATCTCCGTTCCATGTCGTAGTCGGGTCAGGAATCACAACACTCGAAGTTAACGTTTACAATACGATGTTATGTGGTAGAATTCGTGATAAGGCCTCAGGTTGTTCTATTTTTTTTTCTAGTCTCTGGATTCCCTACACATAGTAGCAGTAGGTATGAAATTATTCAGAAATCAGAATATGGTATGACCTATACCTACCTACGTTCGGTATAATTTTAACGGTACCGTTACTTCAGTAGGATTTTCAAATAAGACCTCCCTTTGTTATCAACAATTTACTTGAATACAACAGCTGATACATACTTCAATACTAATCAACATTTTTTTATGCACCTCAAAGATTTTCTCTGAAACATTGGATAATGGTGGATAATGTATTGCTATTTTTCTTTCTTACAAGCAGGCAGAGGTAATTCATAAAATAATTAAGCATCATGTTTTACTTTGCCTACTTATCGCATTTGAAGGCTATTTTGGAATATTAGAATTTATTTAAATGTTTTACAATTTTTCAGCACCTGTCCACAACAATAGAAGTTTCCAACCCCAGTTAGAAGATATAAAGAGCTCTTATTTATTGTTAAACAAAATTTCCCAGGATAGCGCGAGAACGGTTACTAAAGCCGGTATAGAATTCTAATACAATAAAAAAATTATTTCAATAGTTGATCAATAAATGGGGCTGTCTGTACAAAAGTGGCCCAACCCACATTTGTATGTATTTTCATTTATAGCCAAATTACACCTTGGATTTATCCATTTCTAGGTAAGGAACATCAGCTTTAGAAAAGTCTCATTATATTTTTAATAGCTGTAAAACGGACATTTATTTAAATGTGGATTAGTACACTTTTGATGTCCCCAAATTACCGCATTCTGATTTCTCGAATATTTCCAGTCTTGTAATATAAAATCTATTATTTTAGTGATTGGTCTGCATTCCTATTCATTTGCAAGAGTGACTGATTATAGTTTAAGGGCTGATAATAACTAAAGGAATCCAGTCCAATTTCACACAAGGTAATAGAACTCTATAATATTATTTTATATGATGTGTTTTATACACCTAAATCACCTATCTTTCGTTTTAGATAAAGACGCATACAAGGTATCACATGCAGTTGACCAATTCAATGATGAACGGAGAAGACATAAGTTAATAGAATGTAAAAAGAAATTCCAAAGTTCCAGGTTCTTTGAAGATTCAAGTAAGTTTCAAAGACAATTTAAAAATCCATGACATTTTAATTATTTTTATTACAGATTGCTTACAGGTAATATTCTAAATATTAACATAACAATGAACTTATTTCCAGGGTTTGAAAAAATTGAAGGTCTGAATTGGATCACATGGAAATAAACACGAGTTTAAATTATAAACAATCTGTATTTTTTAATTTATATTGGCTGTAACATATTATGGTGTCTAATGTTAAAGTTTACGAGCAAAATGTATCAATTACAAAAATTGAAAAAGAATTATGTGTTTACTTAGAAGAACCAGAACCTTTGCTATCCTTGTCTTTGTCTTTTTGTTCTTTGTCATCTTTCTCATCCTTATCCTTTTTGATGGTGGACATAGCATTGCGGATAGCTTCGCTCTGAGGATCAACCCCTGGGAGATTTTCCAGTACACTTTGAAGGAACGCAGGATCATTCATGACTTCAGCATACTCTTCTGAAACATCCATGTTCTCTTCAGCAGCTGGAGCATCCTGTTGCATACTCATCTGCATAGCCAGAGCAATCTGCTCTTCCTCCGAGAGTTCCATAGCTTCATGACCTAGAGACATAGCCAGAGCCCGCTCCATGCCAGTGTTCTGAGGTTCCCCAGTCTTGCCAGCCTCTCCTCCTTCAGTAGTTGGTTGTTGCCGGCGAGACTCTTCTTCTTGGCGCTGTCTCTGCTCCTCCATAGACACACGCAGGGCAAGTGCCAGCTCAGGGTCTTCATTTGGATCAACTCCAAATTCGAATGGAGACAAACCTGAGCCAGATGGACCTGCTCCATCACCACCAATTAATGGGCTAGAAATTAAAGCTTCAGAGAGTACAACGCAGCCACCAGCTGGGACAGATACTAGATGGCTACCTCCCGTGTTGCTGTCTTTACCATTCAAAGTGTTCACAAAGGTTGTCAGCACAGGATTATTGTCTGCATCTTCGCCGAATGACACCACATCACAATTTACCTTCTCCTTCTTCAACCTCTTAGCTAGTTTAACTAGTTCTTTCTCATCGAGTTCTACTGGAGAGCCGACGAACACCACAATGCGCATCTTGTGGTTCTTGCCCTGACGATGCTTCAGCGCCAAGTGAGCGATTCTGATGCCAGTCAGAAGATTGATATTCCCGTTAGGCTGGACACGGTGTAACTTGGACATTATGCGGCCAACATCACTGGTTAACGTGGCCAACACTTCTACATTAGCTAGCGTCAATAAACCCACATTATTTTCAGGATTTGACCGTGTTTTAGAATGACATACCAGGTTTACGGCATCTTGCTGTGCCTGCAGCCTTGTTGGCAAGAAATCTCCATTTCTCATATAATCACTGTTATCCACACAAATCATAGTACTTTCCAAGACCATTTTGCTTAATTATTCGGATACTATTTATGAAATAAACAAATTGTGAACACCTCACAAAGAATGAAATCTGCTGTATAATCATAGACTATTTTTTTTTAAACATAGAGGGAAGTCCACAGATAATAATTTATGTCAGCATTTTTTTTAATTGAGACTCCACCATGCGTTTTCATAATAATTTATATTATTTTAACTTTTTAAGGTAAAATTATTGTATTTAAAGCTTCAATATTGAATAGAATAAAATTTTGATGATTTCCATTTCCTATTTAAATTACGTTAGCTAAGAATATCTATTCGACGTATACAAAAAATACTAATATTGGCTATGGTTTAAATTTGACAGAAATGAAATGATTATGAATTGACAGATTGACCGACACCGAAATCCGAGGTCAGTTTCATTCCATAAAAAATTTGTGAAATCCTGTAATCATGGGTTTCGGTGATTACCCTAAGGAATACAACCCGGCGACCCACGGGCCCTATGACCCCGCCCGCTTTTATGGCAAGCGTAAGTATGAGTTCAGTCGATATCTTGTCTTTCTTGAGTTTACCATTTTGATTATGTAATTTTCAATCTCGTTTTCAGCTGATACTCCCTTCGGACAGGTAAAAATCAATGAGCTCGGTGCATGGTTCGCACGCAGGAATAAGTCGCCCCAGGCCGTTGCTGGTGCTTTCAGCCGAGGTAACAACCCAGTTAAATACGTTTTTTTAATTCTAGATGCATTATTTTGAGGTTAAAAATGTATTGAACATTTAATTTTTTCATTGGACGGTACTTTGTTCTGAATAAAGTAAAATCTAATTCTCATGCAGCCAATCAGACATTGGATAGGCATACTTCACATCCACCCACGATACTAGACTAGTAATGTTACTAGACCCTTGCATTATTTATCTAAGGTAACTTACATTTGACTTAGAATTTTAGTCACTAAAGTTGAAGACAATATTTTCATGCTACAATTTTTACGGATGTATTATGGTTATAATATAAGAACAAAGACAAATTATTTCAAATCCAAGGCCTTTAGCTACTTCTGTGAACAATAAACATAAATGTTGTTATAATTGCAGCCTGGTGGAGGTGGCAGCACAAGTACATGCAGCCAAAGAAGGTGGGCATTGCCCCCTTCTTTCAGCTGCTGGCTGGCAGCATGACTTTCTTCTATGTCATTAACTACGGGAAAATGAGTAAGGAAACACTCTTTCTAGTTTTACTTCAGGATGATGACTAGCTTGTATGGGAGTATGGTTTGAGGTGGCCATACATATCGACAACTGGAAAGGTTTAGGGAAGACTTGTGCTCAGTAGTTTGAAAGAACAGAGCTTGCTAAAAACAGGAGACAGAAGGATTGAATTTTGATCATTGAGTAACTATAAAAGCAGAGAGCTTGTTCTGCAAGAAAACCAATGTTTTAGTGACATGTTTTGTAAAAGATATTGAAGATTCCTTTACTGAGATGCAAGGGAATATGGAGAATGGGTACAGATATCCAGCACTCATTTGCAACAAAAAAGTATTATTTACCAATAGTGGCTTTAAATTAACAATGGATAAGGGACAGTAACATTTCAAGATCCAATTTGAATCTTAGTAGGAAGAAACATAAATCTAGTCTTATTTAAGTGTCTTATTTAGTATCATGTGACAGGAATTAAAAATATTTCTTTTCTATTTCCAGAGCACCACAGGAACTACAAGTACCACTAATCGGGATCCCTCATGTGTCATTGATATGCATGTTATTTATGTATTCAATCAATTATGTGAATCTGTATGTACTAGATCAAGCATCCCTGCAATAAAGTTATTAGTGTGAACTAGTTGTTTTATTTCGTTTTTTTTCAATATGTCCTATAAGTGAACTTTTTAAAGAATTTGATGTCAAATTTCCACTCAACATGGCAAATATCATTAGGTAGATCATGGTACTCATACAAATCTGTGTCCATACATGCACTTGTGCAATGCATAGCAGCTTTAGATCTGTTATAATTATACCATCTATCATAGATCTATAGTATCCAAAGTAATAATACCGCAAGTGTCTTATTGTTGCATTGCTGCTATGAGTGTTGGGTGTAGAGTAAACTTAGCATAATGTTTATGTACTGTCTTCAAAAGTTGAGTGTGCTCTTTTTTAACACAAAATCACAGCTCACAATGACTTAATTTATTTCCCGTGCAGACCAGTACCCTGACCTGATCACAGATGTTTGACCATCCTTTTAAAACCAAAAGAAAGGACCAAGGAAGAGAGATTTTTGTTAAGTGTTCATAGTGGCCTGGCGCTGCAAGAAGGAATAGTCTGTAGTCTAACGCGAGTTTCGGTGACTGTACATGGTTGCTTTTTAATTTACTGATTATCAAAAATTCACATTATGGTTCAGAAATCACAGACAATATTGCAACCAGTTTAAAAAGACAGCTGTATGTTAAAACTACTTAGTTACGGCAGATGTATTTTCAGAACCAAACATTAAATAAAACAAATAACTTCGAAAAAATATTTTAATTACTTAGGTAGCAATAATAATTTATTCAACACATGCATTCTCTACACACACTTGCAATCTTGCATACAGTTCGTCAAATGCAAAGTCTGTTGATCACTAGGACTGCCGCTTCCACGGCTCACCAGGGCTTGTTGCTGAGATGAAATATCACATAAGTGTCCCATGAATTAATCTGGAACAAATAAAGAACAATTAATCAAAAGTTATTGTATTACCCTGTACTATCTGGGTTATGGAGGTCATATCAGGCAGTCACTCCACATAAAATACTAGTATTCAGCTGCATCCAGTTTGACAGGAAGCTGATCCCAACATTGTCTGAAAAAGGCTAGGCAGATGATGATGAATTATGAAATAATGAACAATTAGTAGTGGCAAGAATAGGCATCTATACAAATCAATAAAAATGAAGTATTTTTGTACTTTCAAAATGACAGCTTTTTACTGAATGCATATGAAAAATAGAAGAAAACACTTTTTTTATTTATGTCTGTCTGTTACTGGCAGATAGCTTATGTTTTAAGGAGTAGCTTGGGCTACTTTTATTTAGAAAAAGAATTAGAGATAAATCAGATCCATGTAAAGAAATTAAAACCCTTGAAATTGTTAACAAAATGAGATTCAAATAATAATTTCACACAGACAAAGGTTGTGGGGCACAGCTAGTTAATAAGAGCACAAAATTGTTTCAACAGATACCTGAGAGAATGCCACCTGCTACTATTTATACATGGAGCATTCAGATGATAACATGTGGTATTCTGTTGTTTCTGCCTACCCAGCTCCATGGGGAAAAGCTGTGAGGTTAAGTACAATATAGAAATTGTAATATAGAAGGATTGATGATGATTGCAGATGGGTAGAAGCACGCTGCTATAACTTAGTAATATCAGAAGTGTGAGCCTAGCAAAAAGTTGTAGGTATCTTACAGAGGGTTTGTTTGCCATATTAGTTCTTGCATGTAATTGTCTTATTTTTTTAATCTTTCTATGGCCTATTCAGTTGAAGGCCTATGCATGCTTTTCAGTAGATATTAGTACAGACAGGATATCACATTTAATATTATTATTTTATGTGCAAGTCTTGAAACAGGACAAACAGTTAGTTAAATTATTAAATTGAGTTGCTGTTTTATGCTCTTTTTTTTTCCAAAAGTCTGCTCAAGTTCGGTACCCAAGTCAGAAATTGCTATTTTTCAAACAAAATAAAATCTGTAGGTGGGTTTTAACAAAAATATATAATTGATGATAAAGGTTATTGACCTTTTTCTTTGAAAAATTGAAGCTATTATTCTGATTGCATCAGAAATTCAGATTTTTTGTATTTGAGTATGACTCAGTCATGGAAAGTACAAGATTGTTGCCATGTTTATCATAACCAATTAGATATAGTATGGGCGGATTTTATGGCTTGACGAATTAAATATTTGCAATATGAAAGAAGCTTGCAGAACATAACCTTACCTAAAATTTTAATTGAGCTATTCTACAATTCAGATTTGCCCATATACTTGGGCTTTAGCTCTTCTATTCTTTTGATGAAATCTGTCTTCTCGATGCAACCGTCGCAGACCTCATCCCAGTCGTTCAGAATCTTCTTCAGATCTCGCACTTTGAGTTTCTTCAGATCTACGTTGTTTAAGTCGATCTGTTTGTCGAACCTGAGGTCGCAGATCTGTGCGTCCTTCTTCTTTAACTTCTCACAGATTTTGTCTGCGGGCATAGACCAACTCAGGGGCTTTGAAAGTTCACCCAAGATACCAGTCGCAGATTCCTCCAGACCGCCTAAATAGTAACAAAACCTGTTCTCTTTATTCTTGGACCCTTTACAGAACTTCTTGAACTCAGCCTCAATTGATTTAGGGACCTTCTTGACATCATCTGATAACGTGGCTGCGAATTTCTCTACGGTTTTGATACAAACTTCGCATTCGCCTTCCCTTAGTGCAAGCGATAACTGCACGATTGTCGCCAAGAATAATAAATGAAACACACTTAATTTCAACATTTTGCACTAATATTTGCTAATGAGCTAAGCTAAATTTAACTCCAGCTGCTACGGACAACGCAACTTGTTACAGAATAAATAGAAATAGTACAAAATTAAAGTGATGGAAGAATCTCGTCCATTCATCGAAATGAAAACGTTGACAGCTTTACTTGGCGAGCTGTGATTGGTGCACGTTATGGCACGCTGGAGATGTACACGTGTTTTAGAAATTTTGATCGATGTCTGTCTCTGAAACTCTGACGTTTCATTTTAGGCGATTATTAGTAATGACATTTAAAAAAATATTACGTCCTAGTGTAGCACCTGTTCGTCCTACTGACTCGGGTGCGGCCAGCGGCTTACACCTTCCTGCCAGCTATTCGCTACCTTTTCCCTTGCATGAATCGTACGTAACTATTTTAAACGGTCGTGGCTTCATTATTCGCTCCTTAGGAAAAACAGTTTTACTTTAGCCACTACAATAGTCGCTATTATAAATAACAAGTAAAATACAAAAAGAAACATAGGTTTGCGTTTGATCACGGAACCAACATATTTTCGGCGTGTTGAATTTGTTACAAAAATCTGGTAGTTTTTTTTTTTTTAAAGTTGGAAATAATGGTGGATTGCTTCAGAAAGTTAGAAAACACGGTAAGAAATAAAACACTACGCTACATAACAGCTAGCAGGGGAAAATCGAGTAAAATGGACGACGGGGGTGGAGAATTGGGAATTTCCCAGTACTAAAACATCATAAATGTCCGCGGGCTGTCAATTTCAATCACATAATGTCACTGCAATGTCACTGTCACCAGGTCGTCATGGAAACAGACTTTGTTTATCAAGTATTTTTGTTTTATCGATATTTCTGATTTAGCGATCGTCGAATTATTGATGTTACAAAAATGAGTGATACGAAATCGTCTCTGATGGATAATCCTCGCGTTGCGTTGGAGGCCCATATCACTATGTTACAAAGCGAGTCAAAAATGGCTCGGAAACAGGCGCTGGTGAAAATAAATGAAGAGATATTTGAAAATCCAGTGAACAAGGACTGCGACCTGACTGTTGTCTTCCCAGAAGTGTATGCTTACGTCTTGAAGAGCTTCTCTGACGCTTCTGAAGGATGTCGGGAAACCGCGGCGTTGATAATATCGAATTTTGTTGAAAAACTTCCTTTAAATGATTACTATTTGACTTATATACTGCCCGTTATAGTCCGTCGTATTGGATGTCCCGAAATCGTGGAGGAATCTGAGGAAATCCGTCTGGTGCTTATTCAGCTTGTACACAAAATACTGGAGAAGTACAAAGTGTCTTATCTTTTGAGTCCTTTTATCAATGACCTGACTAGCATCCTCACTAAAACGGTTGCTGATCCGTACCCTAGTGTGAAGCTTGAGGCTTGTGAGTGTATAATCATGGTAACCAAATCACTACAGAGGGACTTTCATTTCCAATCGGAGAGCTATGTGAAACCTATCTTGTCTAATTATGCACATCAACATTTTAGAGTACGAGTTGCGTCCATCAAAGCTATCGGTAATTCTTATTTCTTTAACACAATCTGTTTATCTAATAATCACAAGTTTTTTCCGATTCCTTAAATTTTAAAATTAACATTTAAACATAAGTCAGCGTGCTGTGCACAGCTTATTTAAATAGTAACTAATTCTTGATTAAAATAGTTTTAATATAATGAAATTGCAACTGCATGATTTATATTCATAAAATGCATTTGAAAATGCACCAGTTCCTTCAGAAATTATAAAAAAGAAAACTTGACTAAGTATACAAGTAATAGCTTTATTTCCTTATACAGGAGCAGTAGTTATAGCAGGCAATGCGAGATGCTTTGAGCTGTCCATCAGCCCGATGGCAGAGAAACTCTTTGACGAGAACACCCAGGTCCGGATGCAGGTCACTCTGGAAGTTGGCAACTGGATGCTGAACTATAGAGACCGATATTCCTTTTGGCATCGCATGTTACCTCTGCTGCTGACAAGGTAGGTATAATCTGTTCCAAAAGTATTATAAGATAGTGTAAACAAACATATTTTTTTTCCTTAGCCTATTTTGTCCCATTGCTAGGCAAAAGCCTCCACCATAGCCTTCCAAAATCACTAAATGACATTAGTTACATATAAATGAGAGAACTGGTAGCAGTTAGCAGGGTTGGTACAAAAAAACCAGCAACTAAACAAGTGTAACTTTAATAATAACTAAAAATATTACGCTCTAAAAAGTATCAAACAAAGTGTATCAACTTTTTAATAAGTTTAAAATCTAAGTGTGTTCTGCTATATTTTTATACAGTACATCATTACGGACCCCCCACATAGACTTATCATATTTTTTCTAACAACTATAATTCTTCTTCTAGTCTAAGTGACGTGATGGAGGAAGTAAGAAACACCGCCACTACCTTCTGGACCAACATCGGCCTTCAATACATGGAGGAAAATGAGGAAGACTTTAAGAAGAAGACGGACTTTCTCAAAGATGTTCCGACACACTACCCTCCAGATATTAAGAGACCTAACTTTGGCTGCAGAATGCTGGTGCAAACCAATATTGGCAAGATAGTACCAGCTATTTCTAGAGGTACGTTACAGTGAAGAAAATATCGGTTTTAAATTACACATTTATAAAATACGACATTATCAACATTTCAACTAACTTCCTGTTATGGTAACAAAGAAAGTGTCCTGTTTTACATAAAAGAGATGGATAGACAGACGGACAGATGAAATAGGCTTAGTAACAGGACCACTAGTTTCACCATTTTGGTCATGAAACCCCTGAAAAATAAGTGACATATGATCGCCAGCATGCATTTAGCGAGGTTATTCCTTTCTCTTTATGCGCATCATCTTCTTTTTCTCTCAGAAATGGATGGCTGGCAAGCAGACGCGCGACTCCGTGTGTCGCAGCTCCTATGCTGGTTGATTCTCTGTGCGGAAGAGGGCGCCACTCAACATGCCCACGCCATCATAAAAGCTATGATTCGTGGCGCCACTGATGAAGATCCTAGGGTCGTACCTGAGGTAAGAATACTTGCTATTTGCTTTTTCTGTCTATTAATTAGAGAGAAAGCGGATGCAAACATTTTTACTACTTATTTTTATCTATTACTTTTTTATGTCGAAGAGTTATGTACATCTACCATGAGTTGTCATAGTTAGATCGCTTGACGTAACTGCAATAGTTCCGTCAATACGTAAATACTATAGTTAGCTTTTTCAATGGTACCATGAGCTGTGTTTGTGCTTACTACCAAATTCTAAGCAAATGAAGCCCAAACTTGAAACTTCCTCGCGAAACTATGTCACTGCAATTGTACACTAAAGACGCCGTCCGCCTCTCACACTGTCTTTTGCCAGTAAAGTGGGTGGGGATAGATACACGAACAAGTAGTCTCTTACTTGACTTGGAGATCTTTTGCTCATTCTAAGTACATACTTATGATTTATTGGCAATCTAAATTGTGTCGGCCTAAACTGTGCCACTAGTTTGGCGCCTCTAGTAGTGTCCATCTAATGGGCCTACCACACGCACAAGCCTCACCACAGTTTTGCCTGCGCAAGCCGTTTTGTACAAGGAACACCGTGCGTGCGGTTGGTAAAACTGTCAAACCGGCTTGCGCAGGCAAAACTGTGGTGAAGCTTGTGCGTGTGGTAGGCCCTTTAGATGGACACTACTAGAGGCGCCAAACTAGTGGCTCACTTTAGGCCGACACAATTTAGATTGCCATCGACACGCTATGAAGAAGTAAATACCTATTTGAACGTTTAGAATAAAACACAAGCGATAGATGTTACACAGCCTTACTGTTGTCAAGTGAAGTTGAAAGTGAAACAGCACCTAAGAACACTTAGGTGCTGTTTCACTTTCACCCGCAGACAGAGCAGCATTTTAAAACTCCTTTTCCCAGATAAAACGCGCTGCCGAGTTATTCGGCTACTTCATAGTCCCCACTACCTGGTGGCCACTACTGGAGGCCGAGGTAGACTCGTGGGCCGCTCTCCTGGTCCTCGCCAATATCATCAGGGGTTCTCGCTCGGAACTGCTCCAGGAGAAGGTGCTGGAGGAACTGTGCAAGGAGGCTGCTGATCCTGATAGGTGCAGAACTAGGAAGGTAGTAGCCTAAGCGTCGCCGCCACGCCACAACGGTATACTTGCGTGTGTGAGCTCAACTCCGCTCTCATCAATAACATTATTACAGACTATAATCTATCTCTGTGCCTTTCATCCAGACCCGTTCAGCTGTTCTGGCGTGATTGAGTAACAAATATTCATCTAAACTTTCACATTTTAGTAATAAGATTAAATTCACTGACAGCTAACGTACAGCCTAAGCTGCCGAGTCTAGAAGAATGTGCAGATGAGTTCTCGTTATTTATAGACAATTTATAAGCAAAATTTTAAGTAAGGATAAAGATTTTTTTTATATATGTGTCGGAGACAGTCATTAGTACGGACATGAATCGAAAGCGCGCCAAAAGCGACCTACTTACCAGCCTACCCACACCCAAGCGCGCTTACTACAGAGTCGTGATGTTTCGAGCTCGTGGCGAGGAGGACAGTCAGTGTCTGATCGCGGCGGAGTCAAGACGTCCCGAAACTGTAACCCGATTCATTGTGCCTAGTGTTACTGTGTTGGATTGTAATCTCAAGTAATTTGTTAGTTCGATAAAAGCAGTGTACTTTGTGTATAGAATCTGGTTCTACTAACCTAACAGACAGATGTGTTGCTGGGGAGTTTGTTCCGCTACTTCTTCTTTCCAGCTAAAACACTAGGAAGTGGCGAAGGGCGGGCGTTTTGGGGGACTGTCTCTTGTAATTTTGACATTCAAAAGGTGCTGATTATCAGCCTAGTTTGAATAAATGACTTTTGATTTTGTAGTGTGTGTTTTCATAGCACGAAACCCATGTTCTGCCCACATGAAGACCGTGTCTAACGAAATAAAATCACCCTACTACCTAACCCTAACATGTATTATCATTTTGTAGGTGTTAAGTGGGGTAAGTAAGAAAGTTCTATCGAACACAGGAGTTTATTCTAGAGAAGTTTCAATTCCTATTTTTTTTATAGTATACTTTTCAATTTTTTACCACGGACATACTCCATAATTATTGTTTCAAGCGAGTATTCAGCCCTTAGTTTTTACTCATAGACAAGCACATTTTGCAGCCTAAATACCAAAGAAACCTGCTGTACACCTGCGAGGCCCTGCTAGACGTGTGCGGCGAGGCGTGCGCACTAGTGGCCGACGATCTGTTCACCATCAACTTCACCGTGTTCGCCATGCCCGTTGACGATACTATACAGTTCATGGCACTCTGTGAGTACCGTAGTTGTAGCCCTTTTATGCTAATGTGTGTCTTTAGGTGTGAGGATAAGGGTATCAAGCTCCTCATCTTTCAAAGAAAGGGGAAGATCTCGGACCAGGTTGCCTACCATGAGGTCTTAAAGCAGTATTGTTTTAATCATATTCCAGAGTGAGAAAAAGATGGCGCTAGATGTTCTCCATAGCTCCGTCTTTTTCCCACACTGGAATGACATTAAAAAAATACTGCTTACATACTGCGTCATGGAAGGGCCCCTGTGCTGGAGCCGGATGGTTCTAGTTGGGTTCTGTTAGTGCCTATGTTAATCGGATGAATAACTTTAATATCGTAGGATATGTCAGTTCAGTTCTTATGTGGCGGTATAGATGTCGCCACATGCATAAACTGTTTTACTAACACTTAGATTTAAAGTTATTTTTGGGCAGTTTAGTAAAATTATTTTTACTGGAAGTTAACCGGCAGGATTGATTCCTGCAACGAATGGTCTTAAAAACAGATAGTTATCCTGGGTCGAGCTATTACTTAGAAACAAGATAAATTCCAAATCTCAAAATTTATTCTGAAACCGCTTTAATATCTGTCACTAGCAAACGAGGTTTTTTTAAACAAATTCTAAAAGACAGATAGATGAATGATTTAGTATATATTTCCTCAGCTAACTTGGACAAGCTGCGTTACGCAGAAAATTGCGGCAAGACCCTCATCAGTCTGTACGACAAGCACATTGGCTCCGTGCTGGCTGACATCACCAGCGATGCGCTGACCTGGACACAGCTGTCTCCTGACAAGTGTCTGCTCGAGTGTGCGATGCTGCATTCTGGTAAGCTTTGCACTGCATGTTGAGCAGTCTATTGACAAGCACTCTTCAGCTTCTATTGCGTTGAAACTCTGAGGGGCTACCATGACGTCTTAAACCAGTATTGTTTTAATGTCAGTTCAGTGTGGGACAGAGACGGATTTATAGAGGACGTCTAGCGCCATCTCTTTCCCACTCTCGATTAGGATTAAAACAATACTGCTTTAAGACGTCATGCATGGTGGGTCACAAAGTCTCACTGAGGCACATCACGCGCGTAATGCAGGACACGACTACGCGTGTCGATTGTTTTAGTAGCATGACTTTCTCGCTAGTTTAATTACGGTACGGCCATACATGTTGTTATTTGTTATAAGCTTTGTGTCAGGGTAGCAGGGCGAATTCCTGCCTTACCTCTTCCATTTTTCTCTCTCTTTGGCTATTTGGGCTCAATCCTTTTGGTAAGACTCCACCTCGTCACGCCATCTTCCTCGGGGCCTACTGCGTCGCCGGGTTCTGTAAACTTAGCTAAAACTGCAACCCGCATTATCCAACGTGTTAAATAGACTTCTTGTCTAGGTTCCGCGATCGGTAACCAGCTGCACCTCATAGCCCCACTCCTGCGGGAGTGCCTCGCCACCCCCAAGGTAGACCCGGAGGTGAAGCTGAAGGTGTTCACCACGCTGTCAACGGTGCTGCTGAGGAGAGACGTCAACTTCACCAGGTGTGACACCGACAGGCTTGAGGCTTTCCTCAACGTCGTTATTGAAGGTACGTTGAACTGGTATCAATACTTTTAAACTAATATTATAAATGCGAAAGTAAATTAGTTTTTTTTTTTTGGCGATCTGTTAGCTCTTGACTCTAGTCTAGGTTAGAGATGACAGAGACAAATTCAACGATGGTACGAGCTTACCCAGAAAAAGTCTGTTCACTCTAACTTTGAAGATATTAGGGTTGTAATTAAGCGTTCGGAAACACAGACGCAGGCAGAGAGTTGTTTGTTTATTACCTTTTCACGACTAAAAGGCTGTTCGGGTCGTAATGAAATTTGGCAAGAACATAGATTATATCCTGGGGAAGGACATATGCTATCTTTTTTTTTGTTTTCGTCACCCATATAAATCAAAATTTCCACGCGAACGAAGTCGCAGACAATAGCTAGGTCACTATTAATATTGTATTAAAGGCTGACACAGATTGCTTTGAAATCGCACACAGATACACCATGATGTGGGTTAAGAAACGTGGAAAAAACTTCAATCTCCATGTGGGGGAAGGGCGAAGACATTTTATACATACCATACATCCATGAAAGTCCTTGTCTATTTTGTATTAACATAGTCGATTGACATGCAATTTCGAAAAGCTGTTCTGCGACAAATCACGAGGTGCGATCGGAGTAGGTAACCGGACAAACAAACTTCATACCAATGCGCAATCTTGCCCCTTGCTGGAGGCCTTACATTCAAGGCATCCACAGAATAGTCCGGTTAAGCAGAAGCCAGCCTCATAGGTTGACCTGCAAAATGCCATTACCAAAAAAAAAGAACTACAAAGTGCGCCATTGGACAACTTAGAATCCTATTAGGGGTCTCTCTCATTCGGAAACACCAAGACTATCTGGTTTAACTGGACATACTTCTCTTTACCCGACAGAAGTAATAATGCCGAACCTGGTGTGGTGTGCGGGTCGTACTGCCGAGGCCATCCGTTCTGCCGCCGTGGCCTGTCTGTGCTCCGCCCTGCAGGAGAACCCTCATAACGAGAACCTGGTCACCGAGGTCAACGGTGGGGATGGCGATACCGGGGATAAGGTAACGATAATATCACGCCTGTAATCGCAGACGGGTTAGGCAGAGGTGTACCTAATGATACAGCACATAGATTTTGGCAGTAAGGTGAAGTTTACTATGAAAAACTTCTCCTATCTTTTACTTTCCCTGGAAGTTAAGGTTAATATCTTATTTTGGGTCCCTGTGGATACAGGCACACAAAAGGTCTGGTGGCAAATACGTCCAAAAGGACATACTTAATAAAACCATATTTATTGGCAGACATCGCATGCTTGGATTATGATTTTTTTGAACAAGAGTTCCTTTATGAAAGTGAGCACGTAGGGATTCTAAATGGTAAATAGGGTATAAAAGTTTTATGGAAGTTTTATCATTTTTGGCGATGAGTATACCATCGAGGCTGGCTTGAAAAATAAAATTAGAGCGTGGAGTCTCTCCGCACGGAAGAAGTGAAACTTCGTAATACTACACGCATGTGTTCGAGTGCCACGCATTCACTCTCGTTATTTTATAGAGCTTCTAAATAATATTTTGTTGTTTTCTTGTTGTTGTCTAATTATTACATAAGTTTATCGAGGTTATTCTACTCATGTAAATTGAGCGAAGGCTGGTCACACCGAAGAGTCGAATGCATGACTGTTTGCACGCCATCTTGCGTACCTAGTAGAACTACGTAGTCACAAATCTTGTAATACTGCCATCTCTTAGTGAGTTTTAGAAAATATTCTCCGTCCATGGTAGCGTTAAACTTGTTGGAAGTCGCACAAGAAGTTTCACTTCAATAAAGTCAACATTAGCTTGAACCTTCCGACTTCCGGGCTACGCCAATACGGGGCGATCTCTTCCGTCTGCCTCTTTCTGCTTAAAAAGTAACTCAGCCACTTAATCCTCAGCAGGTCAACCTCTTCCCAACCAAAGAGTCCTTAGAACCGTTTCTGGAAAAGATGGTGCCTCTGTTGGTTGGCTTAGCTGACGACAACTCGACCCTGACGCGCCAGCACACACTGCGAGCTGTGTGTTGTCTCGCCGTGCTGGCTCGGCAGCGGGGATGCTTCAAGGGGGATACACTGCACAAACTGTACTTTGGTAAGTCCACAGACTGGATCAATGACCATATGATGCAGAGGAATGAGGAAAATGTCGTGAGGAAAGTTTTGAGTATGAATGTGGATGGGTATAAGAGTTGAGGAAGAGTAAAGAAACGGTAGATGGACATGTCTGATGAGATGACAAGTAATAGAGAAGTATGGAAGAAGATGACATGCTACGCCGACCCCAAATAAATTGGGATAAGAGCAAACTAATGATGAAACAGACCGGATTAATTAATGGTTCCTAAAGATTAACTCGATTTTTGAAGCTCATGGCTACATAATATCAGCCGCACGGGTCGATCTTTAAGGTTAAGCCGTGCTTGCCGTGGTTAGTCCGTGGATAGGTGACCATAATTACATACCGAGCTTCCTCCGTGCCTCGGAAAGCAAGTTAAGCCGTTGGTCCTGGCTGTCATTTGTACCTAGATCTTTGACAGTTGGTACAGGTAGTCAGTGCCCGTACGTTAAACAACTTGTCTTACCTAGCGGTATTGTATTACCCAGTAAGAACTGGGTTGTGGAGGTCAGATAGGCAGTCACTCCATATAAAATACTGGTACTCAACTGCATCCAGTTACATCGGAAGTCGACCCAAACTTATTTGGGAAAAGGCTAGGCAGATGATGAATTAAATAAAATGGACATTAATTGTGGATTTATGCAACGACTACCCTTACGTTTTTAGATACTACTTTAGAAAATAAATTGTGACACCTATAATAAATCATTTTATTTCGGACAACTATGAGATCTATAAATTGTTAGTAACAGGTTTGCACTTAAACACTATTGTTAGTAACTTAACTACAGACAAATTGATGAGAGAACCATCAGCTTTAACATGTAATACTAGGGTATATGTCTTCTCAACAATTGCCTTACTATGGTGGAGGACGTATCGGCCGCCACAGCTTTCAGGATGCTATTGTGACTGCCTCTTATTTATACCTATGCCTTGAAAAAAATCCAATTATACTCCCTCATTTCTTCTTCACACTACTTTTTTCGCACTAGACCGCGAAAAGTGGAAGGAGGGAAGGGAGGCCTGTGCCCTGCTGTGGGACAATATAGGCTTATAATATATTTCTTCCTCAGTGGTACTCAAACGCCTGGACGACAGTAGCGACAAGGTCCGTTCTTACGCCGTACAGACTCTAGTCACGCTGTTCACGAACCGTCCGGAACCGTACGACACAATCTTGTACGGCGCGCACATCGACGCTCTCTACAGCGCCATGCTCATTCATCTGGATGATGCGGACGAAGCTTTTAGGAAACAGATGCTGGGTGAGTCTTACAGTACTTAGGTCTTCAGGGCAGGGAATCAGGCCTTTCGAGTACTTTGCGGAAATCCATGACAGTAAAATTGAAAAAGAATATTTAGTTTCAATTCCGCTAATACCGCCGCTCGCAAAAATATGTACACACGGCGATGCATCAAGGTACACATATCCAGTACTAGCTGTCCCGCGCAACTTCGTCTGCGTCATATTTTCCCCGTTTTCGCAACATTTTTCATTTTCGTTCCCTACTCCTATTGGTCGTAGCGTGATTGTATATAGCATATAGCCTTCCTCGATAAATGGGCTATCTAACACTGAAATGATTGTTCAAATCGGATCAGTAGTTCCTGAGATTAGCGCGTTCAAGCTAACAAACAAACTCTTCTGCTTTATAATATTAGTATAGATTCTGCTTTATAATTTTAGTATAGATAACTTGACCTCGATTTGTATGAGCTTCCAGTGCAATGAGAGATTAGCTTACTTTGGTTTTCATAGCTTGATTGATTGTCGTACATGCAGAAGATGCGATCGACTCAACATCGGCTGAGGAGGAAAGGCAAAACACGGGGTAAAGATGATTAGAAGACATGGCCCATTGCCATGGACTGGACGGCCAATGAACGCCCGTTATTAAAAACTAGCTGTCTGGCGCAACTTCGTCTGCGTCAAATTTTCCTCGTTTTGGCAACATTTTTCATTGCTGCTCCTCTCGTATTGGGTATAGCGTGATAATATATAAATAAATGGTCTATCTAGAACTGAAAGAATTTCGAAATCGGATCAGTAGTTCCTGAGATTAGCGCGTTCAAGCACACAAACAAACAAACTCTTCAGCTTTATAATATTAGTATAGATGTATCTCGGAATTTCTATCTCCAAATTGGTTTTCTGTTTGTTTCAGAGGCGTTGATGAAGCTCAGCGACATTGACCCGCCGCTTCTTATGAAGAAGGTGAAAGCCAACATACATCTTTACCGAAACAAGACTGCATATGAAAGATTGTCTAATCATCTTGTGAAAATAATGTTAAGTGAAAAAGATAATGATACACTGTAGACAATCTTTGGAATAATAATTTTACCTTATTAATTAACAAAGATTTAAATCGCTGAAAATGATTGCGGTTCTCTTTCGTTGAATTTAAAACGACATTTGAGGAGACTGCAGAAGCCTTTCCAACTATGTTAGGTCATCTTCTATTCGAACCGGGTGTAGCTGAATACCAGTATTTTTCATGGAGCGACTGCCTATCTGAACTCTACAACCCAGTTACTGGGTGATAGGGTACTACTTGGTAAGACTGGTTGTCAGACTTTCGAGGCCATAGACCATGAAACTGAACAACTTTTGTTCTATGACTTTTGGAAGTACATAACTTTTTTTTTAACAGTTGTCGCTTAAGCCGCGCTTCCCTAGGTTGGTCTGTAGATGGGTGACCACCACAATGTCCACATTGTTACCAACTTTTTGTTAATGAAAACTCGATTGAAATACTTGTGTATTTGATTTGAGGTATGTTCTATGTTAAACTGTGCTTAAATTACTGGCATGTGAGAGTAGTTGATTTGGTCAGGGTGGATTTAACGAGGAGCTCGTGGCTAAATAATAACAGCCACACAGGTCCATTTTTAAGGTTAAGCCGTGCTTGCCGAGGTTGGTGCATGGATGGGTGACCATAATTACATACAAAGTTTCCTCCGTGCCTCGAAATTCACGTTAAACTGTTGGTCCTGGCTGTCAATTGTAGATTTTTGACAGTCGTGGTCAGATAGGCAGTCGCTTCTTATAAAATACTGATACTTAGCTGCATCCGGTTAGACTGGAAGCCGACCCAACATAGTTAGGAAAGGCTAGGCAGTTGAGATAACTTGCGCTATAAGTTAACATGTTATGGTGTGCAAAGGCTAGGCAGTTGAGATAACTTGCGCTATAAGTTAACATGTTATGGTGTGCAAAGGCTAGGCAGTTGAGATAACTTGCGCTATAAGTTAACATGTTATGGTGTGCAAAGGTTTTAAATGGTATGCACCAGGTTAGTTAGTCCATTTCTTTTATCCTGGCTGTACCTAATATGATTGAATTTCATGAAATGTGTCTTTAACGTAGTTCTATTTTAATTATACCGAATTCTTTATTAATATTTAATTTAGTTATAGTTTACGAAAGAATGTTCTGTTGATGTGCACATGAGTGGTTATTTATGTTTTCGTGCAATAAAAATTTAAATAGATCTGATGTATTTTCAATTTGAGACTTCTTAGAAAAGGTGATAAGGTCTACAATCCTTTAACAATCACTTAATCTTTGAATTTATATTTCTGCTAAACCACTGCGATTGTTATATTCGTTGCAACGGGATGCGTCATGGTAGCCCGCGAAAGTAATTTTTCTTAGGTTTTATTTTTTTTGTAATTTGCATGTCAGTGTCAGGCTGTATGATTTGCCATATTTCTTTGGTATTTTTGAAGTAAAACTTCTTATGCGACTTCCAACAAGGTTGCGTTAAACGTTTAACGCTACCATGGAGGGGGAATAGAAAGAGACAGAGCAAGAGTGAATGCGTGGCACTCGAACGCGTGCGTGTAGTATTACGAAGTTTCACTTCTACCGCGCGGAGGGACTCCACGTTTTCTAATTTTGTTTATTTGACTTTTTATATACTTAAGCAAGTTTATTTCGCAAGGAATGTAGGTACTGCTGAATTCTAGGCAAATTAATACCTTAATATATAATAATATTTATATTTAATATATTTTTCAAAAAATATAAAACGCTAGTAATTTAAATCATTCCTTTATTTAAAAAATAAATACACTAAAAATAGATGTAAAAGCTACATAGTTATTAGTTAACAATTTACTTAAGTGATGTCGCAACATAAAACAATACCCTTATTTATAAGCTATAAAACTAAATCTTATTGTAGTAGTTCTTAAGATGACAAGCCAAGGTTACCTAGAGTATTTATGCGAAAACATAACCTTTGATGCTATGCTTTATGACAAGTACAAGAGTTGTTAATTCTCGCATAGACACGTTAAAATAACTTATAGAATACACTGAAAGATTCAGCAGCACGACTGTACAATTTATACGGAAATCAATTTGTATATCATGTGCCTTGCCTTATTTTTCAATAGGCATAGACAATATTACTAAAGTGGTTTACAAACAGCGCCCTCCGAAAACGTTATTCAGGCGCCAAAAGAACTATGACCATAGATATAAAAATAAACCATCTCTAAACGGAAAATTTAAATTATCAATTTGCAAAACAGCTTAGATCCTCGACTTCACAACATTTAGATTTTAATAATAAATTCATAGCTCATCTAGGTCTAAACCTCCTTGGTCTTGGAACTCTTTGGTACAATATATCTAGTCCGAACCGTTAAGGAACCTTGTGAAGATCTCTTTGTACTGGCCATGGGGGTCCTCCTTCTTTACCAGCTGCTTCCAAATATCGGGGGTCTTCGTCTGGAAACCCTTGACAACAGTACGGATGAGGTGTTTCTGCCTAGGACTGCATTTACCACAGCCGGTTTGCAGAGCATCGGGGATGGTTTCTGTGAATCAAAAATGAATTGTGTAATGGGAGTTTATAACTTAAAATGATGCCTGTGATTCCAAAAGCGTAAGATAGAGTTGTAGCGTGTGTTTAAGTCAGGTCAGTCAGGTTACAGGGGACGAGCTTGCCAGGATTCAGGCGCGAATTACGGCATGTTATGGATGAGAAGTTCCTAATGGATAAACCCAATAACACTCTACCCGACCTGAGAATCGAACCCATGACATCATGATCAGCCGTTGCGTTTGCGCTTGCTTGTACTAAGAGTCTAGTGCAAGGAAGCGCAAGCGCTACGGCTTATAATATATTGCTAAATTATTAACCGGTTCTTCAAATAAACATCATTAATGGACTATATTGCAATAAATCCTACTAATATTATAAAGTGAAAGTTTGTAAGTATGGATGGAAAAACTCGGGCGAAGCCGTGGGCATAAGCTAGTCCTAAATAAAATTGTCACCAGGAAAATACATCGCAGTTTATAAAAGAAATAGAGTAGTATGAATGAAATTAATAACGAATTACAAAGTTAACAAGTTGTCTATACTCACTCTTGAAGTCCGTTCCCTCAGGGGTGCAAGGCCCAATGCTGAGGAAGCAGTGTCCGTAAGACTTCAGCAGCCGAACATTCCCGACCAGCGTCTCCACATCGAAGTTATCGTAACGGGTGTCGTATGTCGACTCGGGCCTCGCGCACACCGCCGCGACCAGCAAGCATAGGGCTAGAGCAGTCTTCATGGTTCTGTGGAAGAAGTGGGAAGATTATATTTCCTTTTTTTATCTCTTTTTTTTCTATTTTTTTATGTGGCCCTACTCTTGGGATGCGGCGAGTATCGAGGGTATCCTTTACCAACATTAAAACTCACATCCAGAACCGGAACAACTATCTGTAGGCCATTTAAATATTTGTTCCGTACGGGGATCGAACCCGCGACACGCAACGAAGCTGTCAATCGCTCGGCCCCTGCGCTAATCGTACCCGATATCCTAGATCGCTTGTACACATTATTTTTTAAATATTTAAATAAAGCAAACAAAAATATTTAAAAAATGTTGTCCGCCGGTATCAAAAGCAGGATCCGGCCTATGATTTTCCCACTGATCGCACGTTGGCTTGCTTTTGTAAGTGGGAACGGGCCATAATGTAAGTACCACGCGGGCCTAGTGCGGGTTGATAAGTAGTTTTCTTTGAAATCAGCATAGGTACTATAATACGATGCTAGCTGATGGCAATAGTTTCATTTTTCTAAACTTGCGTCGCATTGCCAAACTCGTGTTATTTTATGTTATCTTTCGCTAACAATAAACGACTAGATTTTTTGCATATTTTTTTTAAGGAGTATTTGAAATTTAATTAATTTGTAAAGGAATAAATAATCTAAACGACTAGTAGGAATAATTCAAACTTTGCACTAAGCTGAGCGTTAAAAGCATTTTTATTTTAAAGGATTCATCTTGTAGGACCTGGTCTAATAATGTGAAAACGGGCATTCATGTGCTCCGAAAACGAATTTACTATACCGTATTTTAATTAAAGTATATCAGGTATCTGATGGAAGAAGGCTGTTGTAGACGAGGCAGGCCAAAGAAACGCTGGCGTGACGGACTCATTCTTATCGAATTAGTCGGAAAAGGCAAACGATACGGAAAATTGGAAAGCCATGGGGAGGCCTTTACCCAGCAGTGGGACAGAGAAGGCTGAATAAAAAATAAAATATATCAGGTATATCTCTGACTTAGCAATAGCTTTACGAAAATATTACGGTAGTTTTTGGTTAAGAAACTTCCAAATTATTTGATAAAAAGTCTATGGGAGCTATTTTAAATTAATACGAAGTCTTCTAGCACTTCGATAGCAATAATAATAAAACGTCTTACAAAATAATATTGAGTAATAAAATATACAAAACTATAGCGTCCCGCCCCTGCTTCACAGTATGTTTAGACTTTACAAATGATTGAGATTTCAAATATTAAACCACATAAACCTTGCGGAATAAACGCTCTAAATTATGGCGAAAACCTCATTAAAAAATCGGTTGCGTAAATTCGAAGAACAACGCGGTCATATAGACATCAAATGCTACTTAAAAAAATAAAGATACAGATAAATAAAAAAAAAACAACTTACATTAAATAAGTATTTCAAGTTCCTAGGTCCTGACAGCACTGAACTATTTACTACACTGAGTCTCTTTATATAACAAGATTGTAACTGAGGAAATCCTAACACAGAATGTAAATATAGCAGTCAGCATTGGCATTGGTAATTATATCATTGCTGCTGACGCTGTAGAATGTAGGCAAACCGCAACGACAACAATACGTGTAAACTTCAATTTTTAGAACATTTTGTCAATACTGCATCATTCTCGTGAACATGATAATTAATATGTCTAAGGGCTCAGTCAAATTGAGGGCCATTAAGGTAATCGTTATTAAATAGTTCATGAATAGCTGAACCGCAATTTGGTTATGAGGTTGGAGCGAAATAGCAATACCTACTTTATAGTTAATTACTATTAAGTATATCTAATTGTTAAAGTGGAATGGCAAAATACTTAATAGCTAACTAAATATCTTGTTGGTTCACATTAGGAACTGTTAAATAATTTAAATTCCAGCACCCCCATATTGCGTAACATATTTGCAATCACTCATGTTTGGAATTTCTAATTCATTGCTCATTAAGTATGAAAAAATTAGTTGGCCCGACTTTTCGATAACACAATAAAAAAAATAATAGGCATTGCAATGTATTCACACATACAAGGTATAAACGGACTCTTCACGAAGCATTTTATACCTCAAACTAAGTTAACACCGCGCAAAAAAATTTGCTGGGAAATGAGCTTTATTCTTGGGATGAAAAATCACGGTTTACGTTGGGGCTCAATGTAACGCACTCAAAACATTGTGCTGATGGTTGCATTGAAGAGTACAGGGGTCATGGAGGTATTGAAAGTACAGTTATAACATTACAAACTGAAAAAGTTGGAACTTTGTCCTCCAATATCTCCGTAACTAGAAGGTTCTCAGGTGTGTTGCAAAACAAAAACAAAAAAACGGGCCAAGTGCGAGTCTTACTAGCACACAGGGTTCCATAGCCCCAAACAATATAATAACAATATTTTGAACGGTCATTCATTAGTTAAACTTCCACTTAACCGCAAAACTAAATTTGTTTTTCATAGTAAGTTATTGAAAAATAAAGTTACTGCTGCAGTTTGGCGAAAAAGTCCCATATCTCGAAAACTAAAATATCAAATCTTATGCAATTTTTTTTTTACGTTTTACATCCCAATATTTTTTCAGAAATTTTCTCCTCTTACTTTAGAAATTAGAGGGACACACACACGTTTTACCGCTTTGGAAGTGGCTATCTTTCAAACGATTGACTTTGAAATAAAATGGTTTTAGAAATCTCGACGTCATTTTTAAAGGGGATTAAATATAATGAGCACCAATAAATACTTTGAGATCCTAAGCTACGTTACCCAAAAAAAAATACTAAACACCAAAAAAATTGTATTCAAAGACCAAATATAGTAAATGATCACCAAATATAGTAAATGATCACCAAATTTTGTGGCAAGAAGAACTTAGGAAGCAAGTGCGAGCAAAGCGAGCTCGGGATATTGGGCACCCCGACTCGGACAGGTTAGGTTCGAAGGGGATGGCGGGGGGGGGGGTAGTGAGCGAGCGGAGCGAGCGAACTAAGACCCCGACATCCCCTTCGTGTTAGGTTACTTTAAACCCTGCAGAGAGAAATAGGAGCCCCGCGTAGCGGGGCTCCGTCGACTACGCCTTAGTTCGGAGCTGTGATTTTCAGGTTTTTAATTCTGGTGATCATTTACTATTTTAGGCAGTATAAAAATGTTTTTTAAGGTTATATTTACTTTATCTGGTGTTATGTTAAACATAAGCCTTTTTAAAGACCTATCTATAGAGACCCCGCACGTATAGGTTTGATGTTTTTTTTTTTAGTTTCAGTTCCGTGTCGTTTTCGGGAGGGGATAACCTTAACTATACTTTATTTTTATTTTTGTACGAACATCTTAAAGTGGTTCACAGAATACATTTACCTACCAAGTTTCAAGTGTGTAGTCCTAATAGTTTCGGAATAAAGTGGCTGTGACATACGGACGGACAGACAGACAGACAGACATGACCAATCTATAAGGGTTCCGTTTTTTGCCATTCGGCTACGGAACCTTAAAAATGATGACATGACGAAGAGAACAAGTGCCTTTCGGCTTTGTTAAATCTTTTTACACTTTAGATTACACAATCAAGTTGTAGTTCAGTTAGTTTTGCTAGTATGAGTAGGAGATCGACTTCCACAGGCGTGTTTCCTTTTAACTAGCTCAGCTAAGAGTATGACCGCCGTTCGCTAATAGTTTAATAGCACATTATTTATATTTTAATAGCTCATTATTACCATTCTCGGATCAATCTCCAAAACGGGCGTATTCGTGTGATCGCTCTGGTGCTTTTCAGATATTGATATTTAATGGTAATTATGTAACTCATTAAAAATAATGATATTCAAATGGTATATGTTTACTATTGGCCTTCAATTTACACAAACAGTTATGGAAATATTTAAGTTCAAAAAATTTCACGACCAGAGCAATCATAATTGGTGCCAGAGCGATCATAAATGGTAAAATCAGTCAACAAAAAAATTTATAAAATATTATTTATTTAGCCGTTTCAGTCATATTCAGTGTACCTACTAAGTGTAACAAGATTATATGTAAGAAAAACTTATTATCAGTCAAACATATTAAAAATACGGAATCTTTTATATAAAAAAATCGCTAAAATAACAAATTAACATTATTGTAAAATCAACTTTTGGCATAGCTTCATTTCTTTGGACTTAATTAAAGATAAATGAGACAAAATTAAAAACCTTTTGAAATCAACTATTAAAAACAGTCTCTTACATTTATAAAATGACGTAGACTCATTTTTTTTTTAAGTAATTAAATAATTTTATCATGTTCTTTATAAACGTTTGTCGTTTATAAAGAACATGATAAAATTCTTAGAAATTAACAATTTATAAACGTAACGTAATGCTTATATTAGGACTCGGAATCATGACTAAAATAACAGTATTTTCATGATTATTAAGAGATTTGTAATAATCAAATTTTCCTTAACTATATCTTTAGTAGAAAGTAAAGAATTCAAAGAAGAACACAAAGTAAATGCAATTCAGATAATTAGATCAAATTAAAATATTGTTTTTAAATTATTATGATAACAAATTTTCATAAAAAGTATAAAAAATACAATTTCTATAAGGCTTAGTTGATCAAAAAATTAAGAAAATAAGGTTTATTGGAAGCTCAGAAAATGGAATAGTCTTCGGAGTCGGAGTCGGGTAAATCTTCTTTTTGCAAGGAAGATAAAACTACCTCGGAAATACTGGGAGTAATTAAATTTTCATATATGGGACTTCATTCCAAAAACTGTCCGGCAGGTCCGAGTCATGTAATGATTGATTATTTGGCATTTGTGGGAGCTGAATTTGCTTCTCCTGAGTGCATTTTTGGAACGCTTAATCAGCGAAGGCCGGCTTGCCTTCCTTGATGCCCGTGACATGTTTCAATCTGCAACAATAGTTGCCATTAAATTTTAGAGAAAAAGGGGTTTTGGGTTTAGGTTACCCGAAGAAACCTAGAAAAGATTATAAATTAAAGGTTATATGCATAGTTCATTGTTTTTATAGATACAGTCCGGAACTACTACTTAAAATAGATTTATTACGCATAATCAATGCAAAATATCATCGCTCTGGTCTTTTTGGACAGAGCAATCAGAGCCATAGCGATCAGAAAAAATCACAAAATCATAAATATTGCCGAATTAAAAAGCAATAGAAACTTGTGATTACTTCTCAAAAAAAACATCATAACGATCACTTAATTCACATAACAAAGACATTCACAAGGTTACTATTGAATTTAAATAACGTGCCATAGCAATCATAAAATTCGAGAACCAAATCCAGAGCAATCATAAACTTACCGTCGTAATTTTGGAACGCGGGAACGTGGCACATAGATCAGCTCCTCAGCGGTTAGACCACTTCTGGCGTTGCAACGCAGGAGGGGAATAGAGTGTCTATGTCGCGTAACTGGGGATGAGCGCGATGTTTTACCTCAGCGCAGAGCGATGAGATAAAATGTCCGGTCACGATTTTAAATTAAAATTGTGGTAAAAGTATTGTTAATACAACTAAAAATATTTTATTACTATGAAGATTAACTATTTGTTATGTCATTTAAATAAGTGGTTTGGTATGATACTTCTCATTAAAAAGTTAAAGAATATTTTTTTCATTCAATCGGGAGTTGGGTCAACCCAGAGCGATCAGGATTTTAGGGTTTAAGATTTTTTTTTCAATATTTAAAATAAACTTATTCATAATATTAGCCTTGTATCACGTAGATTAGACACCGACCTGTCTATAAAAAAATATTTTTAAAACGTTTTACGATTTTAAAATGGGTTTATCCTGCCCGACACGCAAAAAAATGCCTCTGGAGATCGACCCTCTCTTGCTCTTATTTAAGTTTATTTTTATGTAGGCAAGCATATTATAAGTTGGGGGATTATATTGATGATAAAAATGCTTGGCTCAATGCTGGTCCTGCTCTATATGCTTTGCTATGCTTATTATGCCTTGTGACTGGGACTGTAGCTTCGCGTTTTATTTTGTTTTTTTGACTTTCAAAAGTGCCTGAAATGGTCTAATTGAAATAAATGCTTTGACTTTGAATTTGGCGTGGACGCAGTATGTCTTCTTCTCCAATACTAAACTTCACAATCAGCCGCCATCTCAGTAGTAAATAGCTCGCCCCGATCTGAACACAGCCTAACTATTCGCATATCCTTGTTGTTGTTAGAAGTATCAATAGTTGTTCGACATAGTTCGATTTCAATCGATATGATGTCACTTACGTAAATCATGTTATGTGGGTACTTTGGCGATTGTTTCATATACAAGGTGTTGTTTTGCATCCTCGTCAAAATTCAGGAGGTTGTCACACAAGACATAAATAATCAACTAAAATTACGGTACTTTGTTAATTATTAATAAACCCTGATTTTTTTGGTTGTTTATGTTTGTCAGTATTCCAGAATAACCCCCTTAACATGGTTTAGGAAATAAGAAATTATCGAATAAACGTTTGAGATTGTTTGTATTTGTAGAAGCGCGGTTATAGGGCGAGAATCAGACGGCCCGCGTTTAAAACACGGGTGGTTCGCACTTGCCGATTTCCGTTAATAAAAAAAATTACATACCCATTCGATAAAAAAAATCAATAGGGCATGAGAGGTGTTAAGGGATCTGAAAGGATAGCAGATGACAGAGACTGGATGTCAGACTTTCGGCTTCTGACTACTCGTAACGACTGTCAAAGATCTACCAATGACAGCCGGGACCAACGGCTTAACGTGCTTTCCGAGGCACGGAGGAAACTCGGTATGTAATTATGGTCACCCATGCACGACCAACCTCGGCAAGCACGGCTTGACCAAAGCACGGTTTTTTTTTTTTTTTTACGGATGGGAAATCATCAAATGACTTCTCCCGCCCTGGGCGGAGCGGTATCTCTTTCGAACAACCCGCAGCCCTGGAACAACCCGCAGCCCTGGAGATGACCCCTTCAGTCGACCATTTCAATTTGGCAAACGATGCACCAAACACCCTGTAGATGCATATGACCTTCGCTTGATTAGGATGTTGGTTCACGTTGTAGGGGCTCTAGCTTACCTGTACCTTTCGACAAGTACATGCCAATTAAGAACTTTTTCGACCAGTTTACTGAGTGCGTCAGGTTGTTTGAATTATTTGAATTATAAAAGTTTCTCTCGTTATTATAATGTGCCTAGTCTTTTCCTAACTATGCTGGTGTCAGCTTCCAGTGTAACTGCTTGGCTGGATGCACCGGAATACCGGTATGTTTAAACGTGTTTTGACTGCCCATCTTACCCTCACAGACTAGTTACAGAGTAACAAAATATCTCTGGGAAAGACTTAGTTATTGTCAGTGATATAACTGATAAAACCTTTCATAAATACAAGGTTTTATTATGCTTAAAATTTACAGAATATTTAAGACAAATTGGTGACAATACTAATGACAAACGAAATTATAAGAAATACATTCATAAAGAAAAAGAGTAAAGAGTTTCTATATATCATTCTCCCGCACTAATTTGTAATGTAATCTTCTAAAAATTTTGGTGGCCGTCTTATGCGGCTGGATCGATGATGTATCTCCTGTGGTGGAGATAGGGGTGGTAATTCTTCTTGAACTCGGTGTCCGCTATGATCAGACATAGGTTCATTCAACTCTGTAGGTGTAACGTCACGGTTTTCAGTTATAGGTGATGTAGGCGGTGTAACAAAAGAATCTTCTTCCTCACAAGTTTCTTGGGGAGCCATATCATCTGATCCCAATGGTGCTAGATACCGATTCGAAACAGTAGTCTCTCGTCCATCGGGATATCTAATATACGAATAATCTGGATTACTGTGTAATAATTCCACCTCCTCAATTATTGGTTCGTATTTATTTGATCTATTCAATTTCTTCATTAAAACTTGGCCCGAATTCGTAAGCCAAGTTGGTATAGAGACTCCGTTAGTTGATCTTCGAGGATGTCTAAACATTCGCTCATGCGGTGTGAAATTAGTAGCAGTGCAAAGTAGGGAGCGAATAGAATGCAAGGCTTGAGACAGGACTTGCTCCCAGTTCTCGACTGATAAGTTTTTGGTTTTCAACGCAAGAAGTATTGTTTTCCAGAGAGTCGAATTCAATTTCTCCACTTGTCCATTGCCCTGTGGATTGTAGGCAGTAGTTCGACTTGTAGCGATACCTCTCTCATGAAGAAATTTTTGAACTTCAGAAGAAAGAAAAGCTGTGCCGCGATCCGAATGAATGTAAGATGGAAAACCAAATGTCATGAATAGATTATTGAGATGTTTGATCACTGTTTTCGAGCTGACGTCAGTACAAGGAAAAGCGAACGGAAATCGTGAAAATTCGTCAATTAGAGTTAAAATGTATCTATTAGTAGTATTCGTAGGAACTGGACCTTTAAAATCTATACTTAAGCGTTCGAAGGGAGCCGTTGCTTTGATGAGTCTTGCATGCTCATCATTGATATTTCGCAGGTATCTAGGCTTTATTTCTGAACAAGTTCGACAAGAATTGGTCATGTTTCTGACTTGTTCAAGAGAATATGGTAAATTCTTAGAACGTATCCAATGAAACATACGTGAAATGCCAGGATGGCAGAGAGCTTCGTGGAACGATATAAGTTTGGCTGTATTATTTTCTGTTGAGGCACAAACTCTAGACAAAGCATCGGCAGCGTAGTTTTCTTTACCAGGCCTGTACACGATATCAAATTTATAAGCAGCAAGTTCCAACCGCCATCTCTGAATCTTCTCATTTTTAATTTTACTAGAGTGTTTCATATTAAACATAAAAGAAACTGAACGTTGATCGGTTACCAAACGAAATTGCTTACCAATAAGGTAATGGCGCTATTTTCTTAAAGACTCTACGATAGCATAAGCTTCTTTTTCTATGGCAGCATGATTTTGTTCGGTTGGATTAAGGGTTCTTGAAAAGAATGCAACAGGCCTAGAGTCTTGCGTTAGCACTGCTGCGATAGAATGATCTGACGCATCAGTTTCGACAGTAAACGGTACATTTTCATCGATCGCATGGATTGATGATTTGGAAATGTCGTGTTTTAGACTTTCAAAGCATTTAGTTTGATCGTTTGTAAAGGGAAAAACTGTCGTTTTAGTAAGTGAGTGAATACGTTCTGAAAAATTAGGAATCCATTTAGAGTAGTATGCGAACATACGAAATGTACGTCTGAGACTGTCCTGTGGTGGTGGTAATTCAAAAAGTGGCTTCAGGCGGTCATGGTCAGGTTTGATAATGTGCTTATGAATATTGTAGCCAAGAATATTAATATTATCTTGAGAAAATTTACATTTTTGCATACTCAATGTCAGACCGTACTTTTTAACGGCTGTCATAAAGCGGTTTAAATTGTGGTCATGTTCTTCATGAGTAAGGCCATAAATAGTAATGTCATCAAGGTAAGCATATGTTTTGTCAAGTTTTTCTTTTCTAATAATCCAATCAATTGTTCGTTGAAAACTTGAGACGCCATTTGTCACTCCGAAAGGTATACGTCTGAACTGATATAAATTATTTAGAGCTTCAAAAGCAGTATACTTTCTTTCTTCGGGTAAAATAGGAAATTGATGGTAAGCACTTTTCAAATCAATCAAGCTAAACATTGTGTTCTTCGCTACTTTTGCGACTAAGTTCTCGATATTTGGCAGTGGATATGCGTCAAGTTCTGTGTAGCGGTTAATTGTCTGAGAATAATCAATTACAAGTCGCTTCCTATGCGTTTCATTCTTAATTACGAGGACTTGAGCTCTCCAAGGTGATTTACTTTCTTCAATTACACCTTCAGCTAAAAGATTACTGATCTCTTCCTTAATAAATTTAGTATCTTCATCAGTGTGTTTCCTGGATTTTACAGCAATAGGTTTGCAATTAGGAGCGACGTTTGCAAAAAGTGGTACGGCTGGTACAGATGCTGCAGCGACATTACACACCTGGAGCGGCTTCTTTGGCCCACCAAAGGAAAATTCTAACGACGCATGTTCTCCGAGAATATCATGACCGACTATTATATCGGCGCAAAGATTTTTGACGATAAGAAGATTCACATTGTCGTATTTGTGATGTCCAATATTGATTGTTTGAAAAGTTTGGCCTTCCACTTGTGATATATGGTTAAGTGAGGCCATTGATATTGTTTGACTGCAGGGCTTCGTTTTAAGTCTGCAAAGTTTACAGAAACTATCATTTATAAAAGAAACGGAACTTCCTGTATCTAAAAGTGCTTCCGCTCTTATACCTTTGATGTATGCAGGTACAGTAGCTTTTCTAAGAGACACAGGTGATGCTGCGACAATAGTACAGGCTGAATTATCCGTGTCTGTTGTAACTGAATAAGATTTTGTGGATGAACTTCTACATACAGAAGCAAAATGTCCTTTTTTGTTGCAAAGTTGACAGACTACTTCTAATGCTGGACAGTTTTTGCGCAGATGTACTTGTCCTCCACAGAAAAAGCATTTTCGTTGGCTTGAATGAGTAGCAGAGAGGTTCCCGTCTTGCGTTACTCGTTGTTTAGAGACATGAGCAGTTTCTTTATTAGTTGCGTTCACTGGCAGAATATTAAAGCTGTTTGAGTTTATCTCAGCTGTTTCTAAAGAAATTGCTTGATTGTAAGCTTCATCGACAGTCAAAGTAAGATTTTCTAAAAGTCGCTGTCTGTATTTGTTTGATAATATACCAGATATAAAGGCATCGCGTATGCAGTCGTTTCTGTTAGTTTCAGCGTCGACGGCAGTAAAATCACAGTCTTTAGATAGTTGTTTCAAAGCTTGTAAGTAGGAATCTATTGTCTCATCAGAGCGTTGCTTTCGCGATGCAAGCCTGTGTCGCGCGAAAATAATATTCTTTGGTTTTACGTACAGCTTTTGCAAAACAGATACAGCTTCTTCATAGCTTTTACTTTCATTTATGAATTCATAAACGTTTGGAGAAATATGGTTAACGAGAAGTTGATACTTAACTTCGTTCCATTGATTGTCCGCCGACTGTGCGTCCTTTGCTGATGAAGAAGGAGCGGTCGCATTATTTTGACTAGTCACGAAGTATTCAAATGTTTTTATCCAATGTTCCCATGCTTTGGATGCAGTACCATTAGATGGGTCGGCGTCAAACCTTTCTGGCCGTAGATATTTTTCCATATTTTATTTAAGCATAATAAATTGATTTATCTGATAAAACCTTTCATAAATACAAGGTTTTATTATGCTTAAAATTTACAGAATATTTAAGACAAATTGGTGACAATACTAATGACAAACGAAATTATAAGAAATACATTCATAAAGAAAAAGAGTAAAGAGTTTCTATATATCAGTCAGACTTTCGGGCTTCTTATAATCTGTACGTAAAATCTTTGAGTGTCAGCTGCGTTATCTAGGGCCAGAAAGGGTCACATTATGTAATATGTGGACACTATCCACGGACCAGCGGCGACCAACGGCGGTGGCCCAGTGGTGGCAGCCCCGACTTACGAGCAGTAAGCCGTGGGTTCGAACCCAGGCAGGCGTATTACTTTGTGTAATTTATTTCATCATCGCTGCTCTCAAAACCGGTGAAGGAAAACATCGTGAGGAAACCGGCATGTCTTAGAACCAAAAATTCAAAGACATGTGACATCTACCAACCCGCACTGGGCCCGCGTGGTGGATTACAGGCCACTCCCTCTCATAGGAGAGGAGGCCTCTGTCCCAGCAGTGGGGACATTATAGGCTACTGATAATCCACGGACCGACCTCGGCATGCGTTGGTTACATTCGCTTTTTAAGAAGGTCCACTTGTGTGATAGATGATTATGTCACGAAACGTTAGGTGCAATATTTACCTACAATACAACAGTGCACTCGTTACACTGACCTTCTGATTTTGATGCAGCTGTTTGCAAGCTAAACTTTAGTGGTAAACAATCAGCACTTTATTGACACTTAATATTAGCTACTTATTAATATTTAACAGTAGCCTATGATCCGAGTAAGGACTTCACATCGTGGAAGCACGTTGCCTTTTGTATTTTTTTAAACATTTGACCTTACATTCATGTGACTGTTACTAAATTACCCTAGTCTGATACAATTTTCGTGTTTCCTAAATCATAATTGTTATTAGTACTATAGTCCATTTCAAAAGAAACGCCACCTGGTACGATCCACGCTCCTTTGCCTCGTTCATACATCTGGTTATTAGGCGGTCTGCTTATTACACATGCCAGTAAATCGGGAAAGTAGCTGGCATGAAAGTTACTGGCATGTACGAGTAACTGGCACACTGCGGATACATTTGCAAGTATTCAAAAGACCATTTCAGATACTAATCTGCATGTCCTCATGTAAATTGAGCAATGTCTGGACTTTAAAAGAGTAACAAGTTAACAGAGAACCTCTGAGTTTGTTTCGGCTGTTTCTTCTCAGAGTAGTCAGGTACGAAACACCGGCGCCATCATTTATCATAATTAATTGGAGTAGGTACTTAATATGAGCTATGATTTGAGATATATTTCAATTCTGTTCGACTTAAACCTATTTTGACCAATATCCTTTTTGTATTTCTAATTTTTTAAGCTAAAAGACTTTATTCTATATCAATAAAATCGATACGAGTGACATTTGGAGGTTTGGTTGGTTTGACACAATTGTGACATGCGCGTGTAAGCCGCGCTGTTATCTTTGTGTTTTCTGTTTGACCATTCAAGTAGATAAGTAAACACAATTCAAATACGATTCTATTTCTAAATGATATTATATTAAACGGACATTTTTATTTTATGTAAATAATGGACGTAGTTCGTAGCAGTAAGTAGAAATCACAAGTGGTTTGGTATACCGTAAGCGCGGCAAATACTCATTGATTTTTAATTATTTTTACAGATTTTAAGGACACATTGCCCTTAATAAGTGATTCTATAGAGAAAGCAGACTTTATTTCTATAGATGCGGAGTTTACAGGGCTTATAAGTGGGCGGGACGTGTCAGTTTTCGATTCGCCCGAGGAATATTACGTTCGTATGTTAAATGGCTCTTGTGAGTTTCTATTGATTCAGTTTGGCTTGAGTGCGTTTCACTGGGATGAGCAGAAGAAACACTACATGAATGACACATACAATTTCTACTTGTACCCGCGCGGCCGGCCTGGGCCAGACAGAATGTTCCTCTGCCAGAGCTCCAGCTTAGATTTCTTGGCTTCCAATGGGTTTAACTTTAACAAGCTAATAAAAGAAGGTGAGTAGTAACATCTTCATTTTCTTGTTTGTAAAAACTATTCTACCCTAACAAAAAAGGAGAGAAACGGAATAGGAGAATCTTACATGGGACATAAGTCAAACTAAACAATAGTCTTATTCCAAGAATGCAACTTAATATTTAAATAATTATAGGATTTGAAAAAAATTGACATTATATAGAAAAACTAGCTGTCCCGCACAACTTTGTCTGCATCACATTTTCCCTGTATTCGCAACATTTTTCATTGCTGCTCCGCTCCTATTGGTCGTAGCGTAATGATATATAGCCTATGTCCTTTCCCAGGTTGAAATCTATCTTCTTGTCAAATTTCATTAAGATCCGATCAACCGTTTAGTCGTGAAAAGGTAACAAACAAACATACAAACAAACAGAGTGACATTCGCATTTCTAATATTAGTATGGATCATGGCCTAAGGGTATGCTCCTGCTCTAATCCCAATTAATTTAGGGTCTCTATTAATCATCACCTCAGTAGTTGCTTCGTTTCTAGCCATGCCGTTCTTCACATAGTCCATCCATCATGTTGATTCAATTAAAAATCTTAAATCGCTTATTTCAGCTACAATAATCCTGCAGAAATTACCTGATAATCAACTACCTTTCAAATAGCACATGTTTTGCGGTTTTCATAGAAAATGTAGTGAGGATGTTGAAGAATCTTCAACATACAATCATTATCACACACTTAATCCTGGAAGGGTTAGGCAGAGGAGTACCTAATGGACACACACATTAACTGATTCTTCAATTTCTTACGTGCATCTTGATAATTGCAGGTATCACATATATAACTGCCTCTAATGAGAAAAGGTTACGGGAATCATTGGCTGAGAGGCAACAGTCATACAACAAGGAGAAGGATGTAGTGACTATACCTGAAGAAAACAAAGCCCAGATTGAGGATATATGGTAATATTTTAACGTTTAACCTAACAATATGAATAAAGAGAAATAGGTAACAATTTTGAGGAGATTATACAATAAAGTATAATCTAATAGCTCATACCCACGTCTTCACCTGCATGAAGTTTGGTACCTACCTTGCTTCTTCTTTTTAGCATATCAACGGCAAATGTGTGTAGCCCAAAACTCAACCACACATAAGATGCTCACTGATGCAGTATTTTATCATCTAGTGCGCAGGAGATTGGGTACAGTACTAACTATATCACTTGAGATACTTACAAGCAGTTTCTGATTAGCTTATGTCATTATAGAACCTAAGGTGGTTCTCTACTTATGTATCCTGCATATGCTTATAAAGTTCATTAAAATCAGTTCAATCATTTCGGAAAAAAAGGACTTAAAACTTTGTATAAAATGCTGTGAGGGGTAAATACTCTTAATGTACAGCAATAAAACATCAACAACTCCTAAGCTTCCATTACTCAATTTAAAAGTACAGCAATAAAACATCAACAACTCCTAAGCTTCCATTACTCAATTTAAAAGTACAGCAATAAAACATCAACAACTCCTAAGCTTCCATTACTCAATTTAAAAGTACAGCAATAAAACATCAACAACTCCTAAGCTTCCATTACTCAATTTAAAAGGACAGCAATAAAACATCTACAACTCTTAAGCTTCCATTACTCAATTTAAAAGTACAGCAATAAAACATCAACAACTCCTAAGCTTCCATTACTTAATTTAAAAGTACAGCAATAAAACATCAACAACTCCTAAGCTTCCATTACGCAATTGTAAGACTAAAAATTATTTATAAATCAATCTACAGTGATAATATATTCCTTTAAGGTGGAAGTGCCAGGGTCGCCCGCGATATTTGAATTTTGTTTGGCAAACATCATTATAATAGAAATCCTTACCCTTATGGCGTTCTTTTCCTTTCTGTAAAATTGTCTGTTGAATAATCACAATCATTGATTTACTCTGCAGCAAAAAAGTAAAGAATTTCATTGACAACACTACAGAAGATGAGATGGAGATTGACAAATGCAACTCGTTTATAAGGATGCTGCTCTTCCAAGAGCTAAGAACCAGGTTCAAGGATGAAATTATACTTGATACTAAGATCCTAGAAAATAAGACCAGGTAATCATTTGATTTTTATGCTTAACCCCTGTGATTCCCATACAGATTATTTACTTAGCCAATTTACTGAAGTTGTTTCAGTAAGTTTGTTGGTATAGGGCTATAGGGGGTTTTCCCTTTTATCCAGCAAAAATCTCTTTCATTTTATTTTCTTATACTAAATATGCTTGCGTTTGGCCGCATGTTGCCAGATGTGAAGCGATGACGCGGCTTAGGGTGGATGGAGGATGTTTGCCTAGTTGAAACCGATTCACTCAGAACTTTGAAAAAACTAGATTATAATGATCGGGAAACAAAAGCCGGCAGTGAATTACACTGACTGGCGCGGCGGTTCGTACAATACAAGGTGTTGTTTTGTAACCTCGTCAAATTTCAGGAGGTGGTCACAAAAGACATAAATAATCAATTAAAATTACGGTACCTAGTTAATTATTAATAAACGCTGTTTTTTTTGGTTGTTTAAGTTTGTCAGTATTTCAGAATAACCCCCTTAACGTGGTTTAGGGAATAAGAAATTATCGAATAAACGTTTGAGATTGTTTTTATATGTGTAAGCCAGGTTATAAGGCAAGAATCAGACGGGCCGCGTTTAAAACACGGGTGGTTCACAATTACCGATTTCCGTAAAAAAGAAAAAAAAGTAAAATTACCTACCCATTTTATTATTGATTTGGGACTAGTAACATTAAATTCAAGGAGGTAACTATTACCTCCTTGAATTTGACGAGGATGCAAAACAACACCTTGTATAATGGTGAAATGCAACACTGCTCATCTGGTGATAGAAGAATGGGGATCTCTGCCCCTTTCCAAAGTAGGACAGAGAATTCTTTCTGCTCTGCTGTATCTGCTTTGAATAAAAGGAAATAGTAGTAAACTGTCTTGTTGGTTTGATGGTTGCATTTTAAGCTTTACTGCTAAGTATGAGGTTCTGTTATTGGGTGTTTCTATCAGAAAATTCTCAGCAGCAGCTACAGAGTCTGGATGTGTGTGTAGCAATATGCTCCCCCAATTACATATCGAACATAACCGGTGAAATGTGGATATACTATTATCCCTGAGCAAATCACCTATGCGACCTGAAGTTGAGAGATGCACAATCGAACAAACTATTTAGTATAGAGGCAATAATGTTCATTATTCTACTAGCTTCAGTATATTTTTTTATTGTGTGCATTTTAATGCTTCCAGGGTGCTTAAAGTGATACGTAAAAAAGAAGGTATGGAGGATCAAGAAACCATCAGGAAAAAAAAAGAATGGGATGAACTAGAAGAAGCGGTAGGCTTTACCAAAGTTGCCAAAATGATCAGCCAGTCGGTAAGTTACTTATTGTATGGATAAACTAAACAATAATACACAACTCAATAACCTGAAAAGCAAATAACAAGCACATTGTAAATAAAATTACATTTGGAAGCAGGCGATACCCATTCCATTTTCATAATTATATACGCAAATGGGTATCTTGGTTTTGGCATTTCAGTTTTTTGTCTGGTTTTATAGTTTTTTTTTTTAATTTTCATTTTTTAGATTTGTCATATAAAAGATTTCGCATCTGTTCCATACATTTTTTCTGTAGGAATTGCACTTTTGTAGGATATAGCAGTATGTTTTAAAAGTGATCTATGAAAAATTTCATTGTGGGGTTAGGAACAATGTACTTAACTCGTAGTAACCGTCTGTGCGTCGATGTCTCTTTCACTCTGTATATTAATGGTTTTTCGCTAGTCAGCGAAATCATTGGGATCAGTCGATCCCACCACACATCCATTGTACTATGTTATGCAAAGTGAAATTAGTGCGTGGAGTCCCTCCGCGCGGATGAAGTGAAACTACGTAATACTACTCGTACTCGTTATTTTATTGAGCTTCTACCTAAATAATATTTTGTTGTTTTCTTGTTGTATTATTTTTATTACATAAGTTTATCGAGGTTATTCTACTCATGGAAATTGAGCGAAGGCTGGTCACACCGAAGAGTCGAATGCATGACTGTTTGCACGCCATCTTGCGTACCTAGTAGAACTACGTAGTCACAAATCTTGTAATACTGCCATGTCTTAGTGAGTTTTAGAAAATATTCCCCCTCCATGGTAGCGTTAAACTTGTTGGAAGTCGCATAAGAAGTTTCACTTCAATAAAAATTTTGTTTTGTTCACACCGCCCGCCTTCAGCCAGAACTTTGTGTAACAAACAGCTCATTTGGAGTTGTTAGCTCTACTCACTCGTCTTAAACACGACGATGATGAAACAAATGATGGGGCACTTAATACCGTGTCCTGTTGTTTGTTCATTTCAGGAACTGAAGGACACTACTAAAAGCGCCACACTATTGGCTCAGCTCTGGGCCATCGGCACGCTAAGAAGGAGAACGCGACGTGTCTTCTTAGATAAATAAAACAAAATGGTTGCCCACAGAGAAAGCTGGTGGTTGGTCACAACATGTTGCTGGATGTCCTCCACACATTGGGCCACTTCTTCCAAGACTTGCCTTCTGACTACGACGCGTTCAAGGAGTTCACACATTGTTTCTTCCCCAAGTAAGATATTCACGTTTTTTAATTTGGATTAGAATTCGCATAATAGATTTTATAATGAAATCAATAGCACAAAATTTTGATTGAATGTTACTCTATGTTACTCTCAATAAACATCCTAATAATGACACTATTTTCACGATTATATTTGCCAACTGTTCATAATTATGATGTTCACAAAATATTGTACTCGCAAAACCTGCATGGGCACACTCATTATCACTTTCTCACCCGCTCATCATCAGCCTTCAACAGTCGACCGTTGGACATAGGCCTTTTCAATTGCACGCCACTTAACTCGATTCTCGGCAACTCTCATCCAGTTGCCACTAGCCACCTTGCTCGTATCGTCGCTCCACCTAGCCTGATTGTCCTTGCCCTTGCCGATTCGCGGTCCGGAGACCTAGGGTAGATCTTGAGTGGACTCAAGAACACGTCTACCCCAAAGGTCATGGGTTCTACGGCTAATATTTTGTGAGCTATGTCGACAAATCTGAACCTCACCTCAATTAGTGTTGTCTCTCTTTTTAAACGATGTTCATAATATGTAACGGTAATTCCTCTCTCATTTACAGTCTATTAGACACAAAGTACATGTCAAGCTTGCCGCCGTTCAAAGACAAGCTAGGCTCCAGCGTGCTCAGGGAATTGCTGTCCACTCTTGCTGAACCTCCCTTCTCTTTACCTACAGTTGGTGAGTATTGAAAACTGTTTGTTTTGTGACTGCAGTTGGCCTTGCGACCAGTTTTGAGGCCCCGAGGGCATGTAGTGCGAGGTCCAATGATGCTGAATTTCTATAAAAGAATCGTTTTAGTTTAAGACCAAATCACAGAAAGCTGAAGATGGTCGTAAGCGGGACGGGCGCGTTAAGGTGGATACAGACTTTGCGAGGCATGCGCCACGAACGGCGCACAAAGAATGCCCCGGCCATACGTTGGCTTGCCCTCGCACGTGTGTAGCACATGCCTCGCCACGAATATAAAGGTACATACCTTGCGAGGCATTATTATTTCATTATTGCATACATTCAATGTCTGTATACGGCTTTACCTGTGCGTCAGCCGCGTAGCTCCCGCGCTTAATCCGACCCGCGCCCGTCTCACGCATGTTCTCTGAGTGATGTCGTACATATAAGTACAAGAAATTACTCCCACTGGTCTCCCGCGCCCGATTTCTGTCTGTGCGCTTTAATATACCTAAAAATATTAAAAGGTAATGCTTAACATTCCTTTTTCTACTTGTACCCCGAGTCTCGATCTTTCGTCTAATGAAGGAGGCTCGCCTAGTTTTCAACCGTGCAGAATCTAAAATGCTGTAACTGGATTTTCGAGTACTCAATATTGAACCTTATGGTTTAGTAATTTGCATCTGTCAAGAGGGCGTGAGTCAAGTACAAGTACATTGCACTATTTACAGTGCAAACCTAAACTAGGCTAGGTTTTTTTCTGTCTAGGTTGGTTCGTATGACGGCTAGGCGTCTTTATCGCGGATTACTTTAACTGCGCGATTTAGGAAAATGATGTTAAGTTAAAGTCAAAGTATTTAATAGTGTGATTTTTGGTGACACATTAGGTCTTACAGTTAGGTTGTGGTAACTCAAAAAACTACCCTTAAACAGTGTATGCCACACTATTTTACAATATAAGAATTTAACATCCATGTTACATACAATTTAACAATAAAACAATATTTATAGGCAATTCAATTCAATCAATTATTATAATAAATATTCAGAATACAATTTAGTGTTAGTTCTTCATTTGTGGCACAGATGGTGCTGTATTACGTTTTGTTCTGTGTTACTTTTTGTAGAGCCGCTACAATCCCCTTGACGGATGTCACGTGATCAAATCGCCGTTCCGTGTAAAGTTTCATTCAGGAAGTCTTTATATTTAAGGTCCACGTCTTCATGTTTTTTCTCAATCAACATTGAACTTAATATGTTAATGATAAGGTTGAAAATCTATAAAAGATATTTGACAGATCGTTGTAGTTTGATGTGCTGGCGTCTGTACAATAATACCTAATATACCACAGCCTAAAAAAAAAAATCGGTGAGTCCCTCCGCGCGGAAGAAGTGAAACTTCGTAACATTACACGCATGCGTTCGAGTGCCACGCATTCACTCTCGTTATTTTATTGAACTTCTAAATAATATTTTGTTGTTTTCTTGTTGTATTATTTTTATTACATAAGTTTATCGAGGTTATTCTACTCATGGAAATTGAGCGAAGGCTGGTCACACCGAAGAGTCGAATTCATGACTGTTTGCACGCCATCTTGCGTACCTAGTAGAACTACGTAGTCACAAATTGTAATACTGCCATCTCTTAGTGAGTTTTAGAAAATATTCCCCCTCCATGGTAGCGTTAAACTTGTTGGAAGTCGCATAAGAAGTTTCACTTCAAAAAATAACTTCCGTCCCTCAGGATCCCTAGAAGGCCGCGGCTACTCACACCTCGACGACAAGGAGCACGAGGCAGGCTACGACGCCTACATCACGGGGCTGTGCTTCCTGGCGATGCACGCGCATCTGTCGCGCATGCGCGGTGAGGACTCCGAGCGCCTGACCCCAGGCTCGGCCACAATCAAGCCTTTCTTGAACAAGCTGTTCCTGGCCAAAACTGCGAGGCAGGACAGCCCGTATATCAATGTGATGGGCGCTGATCGTAAGTTTTTTTTCTGTATTTATAGATGTTCTAACTTAACCTTAAACTTAACTGGCGAAAGTAATTTTCTGCTGAGGTATTCTACCTTTATACTTTTGAATTATGAGTATGTTTTTGTGTTAAGATATCGGATATCCAATTGTTATGGTTTTCAAACTAATATTTTAAGTTACTTGCGGGCGTTAACCCCAAGAATGCATGATATTTTTTTTTTTAATATTCAAGAAAAAAAAAAAAAATCATTTTCTTAAATACTCTTTGAATAGACTCGGTTGGACGTTATAACTGAAAGAAGTGGACTGTAAAAAAATAAGTAATACCACAAATAACAAGTAGGTTCAACGTGTGAAGACCGAAAGAAATAGGGGACCGGACTGGGTAAAGAAAACGACATTCTATTTTGTCCGTCAGAAAGGTAATACAAAAATATTAGACACGTATTTTTTGTTTTATCAAAATATCAAAAAATTACTTAGTTAAAACTCATTAAAGTTGGAGAGTAGGGGCTTACTACGTCACAAGTAGGTATAAAACTTACTTACATGTGACGTCATGCGCCATTTCAACTCAATATATCTTCGTAATTTTATGACCAAGTGAAAAAAGAAAAAATACGTGTCTAATATTTTTGTATTACCTTTCTGACGGACAAAATAGAATGTCGTTACAATTTACAGTTGCCGGTACAATAAACTACCCGACGGACAAAGAAAAAAAAAAAATGGATTATCCCCTATTCCCGGAGTGGGAATAGGGGATAATGATAATGTCTGTGAGCTGAGTGATGGATAGGGCACGCAGCGGTGCTCGGGCAGCTCGGGGTCGGTACTCGCGCCCGCGCCCTACCCGCGGTCGTCATCGCGTATGTGAGGCGCCGACACTCTTACTGTGAAATTTCTCTATGTAATTTTTTACTTTATTTGAATTTAAAATGGTTAGAGCCATAGCAATAGTGTGAAAAAACTCGTAGAGCAACTTTAAAAACTCGTAAAAGCACCGTTTATTGAACGCTTCAAATTTGTTTCAGCAACCCCATGCAGGGACCACGTCTTTCACCTGGTGTTCCCCAGGGAGTGGCAGAGGAGCGACCTCAACCAACTATTCAGTCCATTCGGTGAGATAAGTATCTATACTAATATTATAAAGCTGAAGAGTTTGTTTGTTTGTTTGCTTTCTTGAACGCACTATTATCAGGAACTAGAGATCCGATTTAAAAAAAACTACAGATCCTATAAAAAAAAATCAACAGTGTTAGATAGCCCATTTATTGAGGAAGGCTATAGGCTATACAGGGTGTAACGGAAAGGGTATATACATCCTTAAGGGTGTGCTACAGACCATCAAACTGAACATGTTTCTCATTATAAAAAACTTTTTGCTGCAAAAAAAAAAATCTGCTGCCTATACGTATTTGGGTCGAATAGGTATTGCAATTTCCTATGGGGCAGCAGATATTTTTTTTGCTGAAAAACATGTTTTATGATGAGAAACATGTTCAGTTTGATAGTCTGTAGCACACCCTTAAGGATGTATATACCCTTTCCGTTACACCCTGTATATCATCACGCTAAGACTAATAGGAGCGGAGCAGCAATGAAAAATGTTGCTAAAACAGGGTAAATGTGACGCAGACGAAGTTGCTTTTTTATATTTCCTAGTTCTTAGTTCACTGCCTCATTGGCCTTGTGTTCGCATGAGGTCCCTGGTTTGAATCCGGCAGCTGGGTCTCGAGGTGGCATTGCACAAGTCCGAGGCCATGTGCTTTCATGGGCCTCGGAATGCGCCACCGTCGGGATCCACACTGACGGTAGGAGGGGTTTCCATCGGCGTCGAGTCGACGCTAAAGTACCTAGGGCTTGTCCTCGACAGCCGGTGGAACTTCGTTGAGCACTTCCGACGTTTGGCCCCAAAACTGGAACGGGCAGGGGCTGCATTCAAGCGGCTCTTGCCCAACCTGGGGGGTCCAAACGCCTCCTGCCGGAGGCTCTACGCGGGGGTCGTGCGGTCCATGGCCCTTTATGGGGCCCCGGTGTGGTCGCGTTCTTTGAGGCGGCGAGCCGCCCATTACCTGAACGCGCCCCAGAGGGTGGTAGCCGTAAGGCTGATCCGGGGGTACCGCACGATCTCCGGCGAGGCGGCGAGCCTCTTGGCCGGATTGCCACCATGGGATCTGGAGGCGATGGTCCTCGCGCGCCTGCATGAATGGCGCGCGGAGGCACTACGCCGGGGGGAAACTCCGCTGCCGCGGCAAATTGTCGCTCAGCGGACAGACCTCCGGCGCGATCTCATGGTGGCATGGAGACAGCGACTATCGCAACCACGTGCAGGGCACGCCACAATAGTGGCGATAAGTCCCCTCTTTGAGGAGTGGCTAGAGAGGCGGCACGGCGCCCTCACCTTCCGCCTGACGCAGGTCCTCACCGGACACGGTTGTTTCGGGAGGTTCCTGCACCGAATTGGGCGGGAGGAAACGCCCGGGTGTTACCATTGTGAGGATCGGCCGGAGGACACGGTGGAGCACACCGTGGAGCTCTGCCCCGCTTGGGCTGAGCACCGCCGTGTCCTCGTAGCGGCGATTGGCGGCGGTGACCTCTCGCGACCGGCCCTGGTTCAATCCATGGTCCGGAGCGAGAGGGAATGGGAAGCCGTCGCCTCCTTCTGCGAAGCAGTCATGCTAGCGAAGGAGGTGGCGGAACGTGAGAGGGAGAGAACCTCACGTCCCAGCCGCCGCGGGAGACGCCCCGGGCGTCGGGGGGCAACCGGTGGCCCCCGGCCACCGTAGGCGCGAGCCTGTGGACGGTGAGTAATGGGCTAGCTCACCGTCCGTCCGTCTCATGACGACAGGCCGTGTCGACGGCGCGTACGTGTTCCACGCGCGCCTCAAGGAGATGTCAGCAAACCGGAAGGGGCCCGAGAGGGCCGATGCCTGCCAGGGCTGCGGGTTGTTCGAAAGAGATACCGCGGCCCTGGAACAAAAAGGGCGAAGAAGGAACATGGGTGGGTTTTAGTCAGTACAAGTCTGACACTCCCTCCCGCTCCGCCCAGAGCGGGAGAAGTCATTTGATGATTTCCCATCCGAAAAAAAAAAAAAAAAAGGTCCCTGGTTTCAATTCACGGGTCGGCCAAATTCATATTGAGGTTTTTCTATCAGTAATTTCTCAGTAGTAGACACGGAGTTTGGATTGTTGCCCGGTTGATGGCAATAGGCTCGCCCCCGATTACATGGCACTGTTTAAACGGCCAATTGTGGGTTTACTATTAGGTACACCTCTGCCTAACTCTTCTAGGATTAGAGGCGTTATGTTATGTACTTAGTTTATTGAAGTGAAACTTCTTATGCGACTTCCAACAAGGTTGCGTTAAACGTTTAACGCTACCATTGGGAATAGGGAGAGACAGAGCGCGATTGAATGCGTGGCACTCGAACGCATGCGTGTAGTATTACGAAGTTTCACTTCTTCTGCGCGGAGGGGCTCCACGCACTATTTTTTTTAGTTTACTCCAAGATTCGTGGTGAAGGTCGCGGTAATCCTCTGGATGAAGCACCTGACTGGTTGATGTGGTGACGGTTGGATCCTCCAAGGCATCTGCCTGTGGACCTCGATGACATCCTCCATCTGAAATGATGATCTACTCCTAAATGGTGACATTGTATGATCTAAATCTTTACAGCAGTATTATGACCAGAAACTCTGGTCTTTTCACGGGGGAGATTTTTTTGATATTATGATCAAGAATGAATATGATTTATTCAGCCTATCACAATTATTGACAACTGAATTGTCCCGTTAGTGTCATTGTTCGCAAGCGAGAGTTTTGAGCGTGGAGTCGTCGGTTCGATTCCCGGGTTGTTAGAAGTTTTTTTACTAGGAATTTCTCAGTAGTTTCCTCGGAGATCGGATATTGGCGGTGTCACACTACCGTGGCTCGTGCAGCAGGGCAAGCAGTTAGTTGGTCCTACGCCTGATCTCTCCTCAGTGGTGTCGAATTGCCGATGTCTCATAGGAATATGAGAGAAAAGGAACAAAGAGTGCACCTTTATTTTGCACAGACTTGTGTAATATAATATCTCCTGCGTATTTAGCTAATCTACAACGTGGCTAGTGAAGGAACTCTTGGCTAAATAATAAAAGCCCCACGGGTCGATCTTCAAGGTTAAGATTCCAAGGTCGGTCTGTGGATGGGAGACCAACTGACTATCCATTACAAACCGAGTTTTCTGCGTGCGTCGTATTGGGGACGGCGTCTCCAATAAAGATAGGAAAAGGCTAGGCTGATGATGACTTGGTTAGTCTCCGTTTAAAATTGGCTGTAGTGCCTGGAACTCAGCCAGGAGGATATTTTGTACAGCTGGGCATAACCCTCTCCTAGGTTGTGGGAGTACTCTAGCTTCTTTCTCTTCAATATATTTTTAATACTAAGCATAAAACCTTTCCACAGGGGCAGTAACAGTGCACTTCCTTGACGATTCATCTGCCTACGTCGGGCTCGACCGTCGCGACCAAGCCGGTGACGTCATGCGCGCGCTCGCCAAGAACTCTCGCGTCACACTCACGCCCTTCCACAAGCATAAGTCCGGCAGAGGAGACAGCGAGGTACCTAATACGTTGTTTTGTTTTAGATCTCATCTGTAAAGTTTGCTACTGGTAGGCTAGAAAAAAAGTTATAGTTTTTGAAGTGAAACTTCTTATCCGACTTCCAACAAGTTTAACACTACCAGGAGGGGGAATATTTTCTAAAACTTACTAATAGATGGCAGTATTACAAGATTTGTGACTACGTAGTTCTACTAATTACGCAAGATGGCGTGCAAACAGTCATGCATTCAACTCTTCGGTGTGACCAGCCTTCGCTCAATTTCCATAAGTAGAATAACCTCGATAAACTTATGTAATAAAAATAATACAACAAGAAAACAAAAAAGTATTATTTAGAAGCTCAATAAAATAACGAGAGTGAATGCGTGGTTCTCGAACGCATGCGTGTAGTATTACGAAGTTTCACTTCTTTCACGCGGAGGGTCTCCACCTACTTTTTTTTTTTTAAGTTATATAAACTCAAAGTTGGAGTATCGGTCCAACGTTTCCTTTACGGACTTGCTTCGGGCACTGGACGGAGATAATGAACTGAAATATCTGTTAAAGTCCGGTGTGCTCTTGTTAAACGTACCTATTTGGTCGGACTTCAAGCTAGTAATACACATGCCTATCACTTTAATGCACAAATCTATGCAAGTAGCAGGAATAGCAGGTATGACATTGTAACATTACCAATCACATATCGTCGCTTAAGTTCTAACACCGCGTAAGAAGAAGTAACTTTACAGGAGATTAAAAAAAACGACATAATAGGTGATAATCCAATTTTTTTTTCTTTGTCCGTCGGGTAGTTTATTGAAAAGTATTGGACACGTATTTTTTCTTTTTTCACGTGGTCACAAAATTACGGAGATATATTGAGTTGAAATGGCGAATGACGTCACATGTAGGTAAGTTTTATACCTACTTGTGACGTAGTAAGCCCTCACTCTCCAACTTTAATGAGTTTTAACTAAGTAATTTTTTGATATTTTGATAAAACAAAAAATACGTGTCTAATATTTTTGTATTACCTGTCTGACGGACAAAATAGAATGTCGTTTTCTTTACCCAGTCCGATCCCCTATTATACCTAGGTATCCTTCTCATAGAGAGGAGGCCTGGGTCCCAGCATTGGGAACATTATAGGCTGATGATGATGTTGATGATACCTAGGTAATGGTACAATACCATTTTATAATTTGTGTTCACGTCAAATTAGATAGAGATGTTTCTTGTTTCTGATTGACTGAAACAACGTGTATTCCGATTTTCTAACGGCATCAAAATGTCAAAACCGCTAAAAATTTACTTGCGCGGTCTTTGAACTTAACCGACGAAATTTTTACGACTCAATGGCATGCAAGCTACTTGCATGCTTTTGTGTAAGTTACTGATATTATGTACAGGCTTAATAGTACGGGGCTTTTAGGTTTGAACCTTGCATTAAATATAAACAGCGATTTTTTTCTTGAATCGTGTACTTGACCTTAGCTCTCCAAATAATAAAAAAAAATTAAACATTTTCCAAGGCCGGATCAAGGTCAAAAAGACGAAAACGCGTTTTTGTGAATAAAAACGTGGGCAAAATTATTAACAGGACGAATTTAATTATTTTAGGTAAAGAACTGGTGACAGTAATATATTTTTTCAGAATTAAACATTTTCGTCCACGGAAATTTCGATAAAAAAACATTTACGTAATTTTTGGATTGTACTTGAGGCAAAAATATAAACAGCGGTTTTTTTACATAAAATAACTTAAATTAATATATTAAACCTCCGTTAAAAAAATTAAACAAATTTGACTCACGGAAGTTATTAATATCAGTTTTTTTACAATAGCGGTCGGGGCAAAAATGTAACAGGGTTTAATTTTGTTTAACTTTCATCTAAAGGCTATTTCTAACCAATTTACACGAAAATTAAACACTTTAAAGCAAATACTGAAAAAAAAAAAAAATGTTTACGTAAAATACGTTTGCAAGCTTCATTCTTGTATTTGGTGCAGCGCTTTCATAGGAATTTGATCTTTCCGTAATAGAGATAAGGTGTAAAATCGCGTATACGTAACAAAACACTATTAAGACTTACAAATGTTTTGATGTGTTCCCGGTTGTCATACTTTCAAGTAAATATCTGGTTCCCTAGCACGAGCGCATGGTGTAAACGTAAAATGTCGATGTTCACGTTACGTTGTTCGTCAGAGTCATCCATATATACGAAATAAATTATGAAATATTGTACGTAATACAAGTATTTTCCATTTTGAAATCGACGTATTTACGATCCGTTTAAATCAGTTTTTAATCAATATAAAACCTGACACTGCTGTGCAAATTGCAAAAAGCGTAAGAAAATTTGAACATCACGGGCCAAATGAAATTTTTCGTCGCGCGCGATATTTTTTTTTTCATTCATAATGTTGAAATACACTAAATGTTGAATAACATTCATAATGTTGTCGAAAATAGTCATTTAAATGTTACAGATAATAGTTGTTGGCCACGGCTTCGCGCGCGCGTAAGTGTAAGTATAGGACACATTTTAATAGTTGTGTAAAAATCTGCGCTTTTCGAAGTAAGACGCCACATAATTCATTCTGGTTAGAAAAATGTATATTACGGCGTTTTTTTTTTAATTTTTTTTTGTGTTGTTAGGGACCTAAATGGGTTGAACCAGAATTTATTTTATACATGTCTTCCGAGTGACGATGCTGTAGCTCAAATGCCCCGGTCATCCATCCACCTAGCGATATAGGTTATGGTGTAAATGAGCTAACTTACTTAACTTTCAATATTTTAAATTAAAAAATACTCGGATTAAACCAATCTTTTTAACTCCCGGAAAACTACACCGTGTAAATCACCTCATCACGAAGCCGTTAACCAAGCATTCTGTACATGAAACTATGTAACTTTACGCAAAAATTATTGCTGGGAAACGACTTTTTTTTTGGGGGGTGTAAAATCATGTTTTGTGGTAGAACTCAATGTAACGCACTCAAAACATTGTGCTGATGGACGGATTGAATAGTACGGGGGTCGTGGAGGTGTTTAAAGTAAAAATCTTAAATTAAAAACTTGTATTTAAAAAAATACTTGTCAAAAAGTTGGAACTTTGAACCCTAATATCTCCGTAACTAGAAGGTTCCCAGGTATGGTGTAGAACAAAAAAATGATCGCAATGACAGGGAGAACCAAAGAAGCCTTTCGGCTTCGTTAAGAGGTGTTTTACACCCTTTTATACTAATGAATTATCCTAGCTCTTCTGTGTAAATGACGTTTGCGGTGTTTCCTTTTGGGGCTAAAATTACTAAGATACTCGCCGAGCTCACTTCGGAGCACGCAACATAAAACTGCACACGTGAGAAGCAGTTATCACTTAAATCAATGCCAGCCATATCCTAGGGGAGGATATTGAGACATTGCGTATTTTAATTTTTATTATTTTCACCTAGAAAATGAGGTCATCATTTTCGTTATCGGCGACCCTGAAGTCCACAAAAACGACACTTGTGAAAGAAAAACCGAATGTTTTCCTCGCCGTCAATTTGGTCAACAACCCCAAAAACCACGAAAACGACACCCATGCACGAAAAACAGGAAATTTTCCTCGGGGCCATCTCCGATTTTTTTTTATTGCCAGCGACCCGCTAAAACCACGAAAACGACACCCGTGAAGCCATTGAGTCGCGCAATTGTCCAGCCCTCGAGTGTCGGTCACGCAAGTGTCCATGCGCGCAAATATCTTTTCGCGTAAATGGGTTACCGCAAGTGTCCTTCCCACAAATGACCCAGATTCCCTAGAAGTGTGTACTTAAATGAAGTTTTTTTTAGCGTATTTGTCCACACAAACGTGCTAACACAAAAAACAATAACAAAAAAATGCCATCCCTGTTTTCGTCTGAGGGGTGGAATTTTCAAAAAAATAGATACGTGTTTCACGTCAATTCAATCGAGAAACACAAATAGTGAATTTCAAGCTGTGAAAAACTTTGAACCCCTATCTCACCCTCTTAGGGGGTAAATTCTTAAAAACTCTAAAATACGTATTTATTTATTTCTAACCAGAAGCTTGTATATGAAATTTCAGCCTTCTAACTTAAAAAATGACGAATTTCCATACAAACTTTCATCCCCTATTTAAGTCCGTTAGGGGTTGAATTTCGAAGAATCAGGAAGGATTCTTCGAAATTCAACCCCTTGTCTACATTATAAAGGAAACCTCTGTGCAAAATTTCAGCTTTCCTGGGTCATAGGTTTGGGCTTGGCGTTGATGAGTCAGTCAATCAGTCAGTCAGGACTTCTTTTTTTATTCATATAACATAGATATAATATAGATATAACTTTGTAAAGCCATTTGTTGACCCTCTAATTGCAAAAGAACAATTTGAATTTCGCAGGCTACCCTTCCACTTCCACCTTAAGTATGTAGTAGCTATCTGCACTGTAATGGTGAAATAAGTAATATAATTACCTCACCTGCATTTAACATGTTGGGAAACTGTGTTGTTATCGTCCTTTATAAAATAACACTATTTCTGTATTTTTAGCCAAAGAAAACGAGGTGGGTGCTACATTTTTTCAACCACCCTGAAAATAATCCACTCTTGAAATAATCATTTAGGTTTCGAGATATGGAACTTTTTTATCAAAACTGCAGCAGTAACTTTGTTCATCATTAACATACTATAAAAGAAAAAGGATTGTGTGGTTTTATGAAACCACGGTAAAAGTGAAACTTTTTTTCATACTTTTGACATTTATCTAAAAAAAATTGGAATAATATTGCATTAAGGGTATAAAACGCGGAGTACATAAAACCGACCGTCACGCGACATGCAACACACAGACGAAAAAGTTTGAGACGATGTAATAAAACTTTCACTTTAACAAATTTAGTTTTACTGTTGAGTGTATGTTTACAAATTAATTAGCGTTAAAAATATTTTTATTATATTGTTTGGTGCTACGGAACTCGGTGTGTGCGAGTATGACTCGCACTTGGCCGGTTTTCTAAATGAAGATTTAACGTTAATGACGATCATGTTTGTAAACAGTAGGTATGTCGCCACTGACCGACTGATGGCTTGCCGTTTTTATTCCTATGCTTTTACAATTACAGAGTAACACAATAAAACCTACTTGCAAAATAAACATCATTTATCAATAAAAACACACCGACTCCTAAAAAAGAACACAGTCATACGCATACAATGAACGCAGCGCTTATCTTGGATACGCACACTAGCACACGCTGTACGCTGCTCGCTGCTTAGCGCTGACGTCACGTTAATCGTAATTTATTTTTTACTTTTACTTTATTAAATAACGCTCTAATCTGTTTAATTTTGGGAGATTAATGTTTGGATTGATATATATCCCATTATTAAATGAATTTCAGTCCTGTTACATTTTTGCCGTAAGTAGTATTCAAGATTTTTGGATTTTCTTGATTTTCTGTGAAGTCCGGAGCAGAATTTGTTTAATTTTCATAATAATAGTTAGATATGTTGATAACAATCACTTTAGTACTATTTTTGTCCTGTTAATATTTTTGCCTTAAGTACGAAGTCAAATTATATGATTTAAAAAAAAAACTGATTGTTCCGTGGACGCAAAATGTTTAATTTGCTGACCTACTCGTAGCACTCAATCTGTTCTACAATACTCCAAATAAACATACCTGTTTATATTTTTTTCCACCAAGTTACAACATATTTGACGTTTTCTTAAAAAAAACACATACGCGGAGGTGAACTTTTCGCGGGATACAGCATAACATACTCTCCTGTCCATACCCTACACATTCAATGAAAAAAATCGCTGTTTTTAATTAATGCAGAGTTGGCCTAATTTTCGGCGTAAATTCCCCGGACTATAAGTGAAACCAAATAAGTGAAAAGGAATTTTTGAAAGGTTTTAGATTTCCGATGCATTCAGCGTTAATCCAGCGTAAGCGATCGTCAAACGTTTACGCAGCGTAGACTCTACGTGAATGTGTTGCTGAAGCCGCGTAGTTTAGCTACAATGACGCCTAAGCGACACTAGTGTAACGTGTACGTTTACGTAGCATCTATATACGCGGCGTTAGTGCAACGTTTACGCTGGATATACGCTCATTGCCACTATTATTGAGACTTTGTGGGGTTTAGTCAAGTTCATTTCAAATCTTGTTTTTGTGTTGTGTTCTATACAACATTTAATTTATAAAGTCCCTTTCCATGGGATCGATATACCGTCATCGGCAGTATTCATTCTCTTTACGTCACCTCCGGTTATTGGAACCGGTTATAACCACGCTACCGATTCATAGCTGTGTTTGTGTATTCACAAATGGAATCTGACCATTTACACACAACATTATTGTCATTTGACACTAAATATTTGCCGTCATCGGAACAACAATATCATTTGAACATTATTTGCATTTGTTAATGTCTTTTGACCAATAATGTCACTTGACCATAATTTCACTTGTCCAGAATGTCACTTGACTATAATGTCACTTGACCATAATGTCACTTGACCATAATGTCACTTGACCATAATGTCATTTGACCATAATGTCATTTGACCTTTTCCAAATTGGGAGTCAAAAGTACACCACACGTTCGTTACACTGATGACAGTATATTTTAAATCCCATGCGATTGGTGTCGAATGTATTAGCAGTTTTTGTTTTTTTTCTTCTCTTTGCCCCATCCTGGGTCGGCTGAGTTCAAGTAAGTAGGAAAACACTTTACTTTTCATTTTTCCAAAAATATTTTTTACGATGCCTTATTAAAATAATAAAAACAAATCATAACCCCACGTTTACACCCCACACATGTTATGTAAAAGATTTAAAAAAAAATGGCCTTTGCCAAACAAATACCATACCGTTGTTGTTTGCGACAACTATTTTGATAAATACGTGTTTGACAAGTTCTCTACAAGTAATACAACTTGTTTTAAGTGTAAACGATAAACGAAAACATTGGACATACCATGTATACATACATCTTTGCAGTGGCGTGCCTCCAATGAAACGGGGGCAAAGCCCAACTAGACAAATGACGATATTGGGGTAAAAAATAAGTTTCGCTGCCTGTTCTGATAATGGTTTTGAAAACCGTTTTATTTTCCAATTATTTAAATGTGCCTAAATAAAAAAATACTGCGTATTTTATATCTCGTCACAAAATAAATTACAACTTTTTTAATATCTTGATTAATAGTCAGTGTCAAGTAAATGATATAAGAGTCATCTATTGAATTAAATTTAACAACTGAACTCTTCGTGTCAATTCGTCATTATTTAACTTGCTCTCTACAGTCGCTATTGGCAAAATTTTAAAAACACTGATAGATGGCGCACAAACAATAAATTGGTTACTAATAAAGTATTGAAAATATTTGTAACTTTTTGTTACTTCGTTAGGGTGGAAATTTTGATGTTTTACAGGCATAAATTATAAGTACTATAATCTTTCTCATGAATCATTCTGTAGGTATATTAATGAAAAACGCATCAAAATTCTTGCTTAGGTACAGACGGCGGGAAGCAAATTTGTTTGTAAAGATTACTACTACTACTATGTAAAGATTACTCACAACGTAAACAGCGATAATTCTTCATTCTCGTTTCTTTACCACGAACAGATGACAAATAACAAAACAAAGCACACAGACACTCTTACCTTGCACAGTAACGATTTCACACACTTAGAATCCTTCACAAGAAACAATTTGAATACGTTTTTGAATTCAAAACAAAAATCACTTCAAAACAAAGTTAATTTCAGCAAAAACTAATTGCAAAACTTTATAATACAAGAAAGTGAATAAATAATATCACAAAAAAAAAGATGCATCAGTAATCGCTCAAAACAAATATGAACTAATTTGAAATCGTTTTACTTTCTATGGAAATTCGCGCTACGCGCAGGTCTTTGCGCCGCTTGCCCGTTCATTCTTGGCGCCAACACACATTCACTCTCTCAAACTTACACTGACATACACGCACACATTCAAAGAAAAGCCCAGCTTTTAGCTCCATACAATTTTCCAAATTAAATACCTAATTATTTGATCAAAACAGAGTCATTTTACTAGCAAAGACAGAGAGGTCCGACAAGCCAAATGCAGAAGCCAGTGAGTGCGAGTGGGAGCATCCGAATGAACATTGACTGTAGGGTCCGACCATAGCGAACTATGCTTGAACTCTTCTTTTGTTTAGTGTTAGAGTGAGCCAGTCTCGCGGCCAGTAGGTATAGGAGATATTAGAATTTTTTAGCCACGTCGTGCATCGTGAATTCTTGATAATTTATGCGCGCGAAATTTGACGTTATTATTATTTTGACATACATTTTTGTTTTTGTTTGGAATGTTTTTTTTTTTCTTATTTGTTTAGTTTGATTGTTAGGCAAGCCGGGCTTTTCGGCTTGTATGATAGTTCCGCCACTGCATCTTTGAATAATTCGTGTGAAAACGCGGGGTTAGCAAGACTTGAATCTCAATGTTTAAAATTAATATACTTTTTGGAAAAATAAAGAATGAGTAGTATATATGTGTAGTTAGAAGGTTTAGGAAAAAAGTTTAAAATTAATTTCTGTGACTTATAATTAAGGCTGTACAATATATCTGTGAGATATGAGATATACGTAAATTGCATAAAATGCGGTCTGGAAATGTCTTAGCGGCCTTATCCTTACCCCGGAGCTAGCGCGGTTAGTTTTGGCGTAAGGGCCTTTTTTGTGTTTGCGCCCGCGTGCAGGCCAGGCACGCATGCGTGCTGCCCGCAACCTATCATACATGTTTTTACTGTCGTGCCCGCCACACGCGCGCCGGCGTGGCTAAAATAATCTGCTCTGCGTGCTGCTCGCAACAAGCATGCGTGCCTGGCCTACACGCGGGCGTAAACACACATGACAATAATAAGGCCCTAACATATCGTATACTTGTCATATTTAATAATGAAGATACAATTTTTAATCCTTCCTTATTTTGGTTATCGCTCCATTGCTAGAGTAAAACTGGAAAAATAAACGAAAAACAATGCAATAGGTACATGATTCTCACAGATTTAAGTAAGAAATCGATTGTTTCGATTTTCTTGCTTGAAAATTGGTCTCGTAAACGAGTCCTTCGTTTACACGGGGTCATGTAATTGTGTCGAGAGAGTTGAATACATGTCTTTGAAAGTTGCAATTAATTTAATTTTTATTAAGTATTTTAATATTGCAATCACTTGTCCACAGATGGCGTTACGGAGGGAGCGGCCCAAAACGGATACGTATAAACTAATGTTCGTATTTGTGTTCATGTCTTCCATAGCGCTCTTAGTGTTGTTCAACTGCTATACCTATTTTGCGTCGAAGGTAGTTAAGGATATTGTAGACGCAATCATTGTCTTGCCAGACGAAAAAGAACTATAAATGAAAAGCTTTATGGCCCTACTTTAATTGATGCTGTAAAAATTTGTGACGAGATCACCATGACAGTTACAAATCGAGCTTTAGAACGGGACAGCGATATAGACAAAGGTCTTGGAAACCGATTTTTTTTTTCAAACTTGCCATATTTTTGTCCGGGTATACTGTATGGTCACACATTTGGTGTTTTTGATTGAGAGGGTACTTTTTTAATTTAGCTAAAGCTTCGATTTTTTTTTCTCTCCACAAAAGTTGTTTATCGATATTCATTATTATAATAAGAAGTACATGCAAAGACTTAATGGCGGACTGTATTAAATTAGGTTAGGATACTACTTATCCCTGAAAGGAAAAGAGTGCGAATATTAGTTTTTTATGCGTCCGAACCAAAAAGTATCGGAATACCTATTATTTTTGGAACATTGAATGCTTAACGAGTGTGTATTTTTTTATTCGGCGTTTTTTGAAACATATTTCTTCTGTTAAAGAATTTGTTTCTCGAATATTTTGTGGCAGTATTATTTTGATATTCATATTTTACCTTTTATTTTATTGAGTTAAGCTTTTTTTTATTTTTATGTGTTTTGTGGCTATTTTGATAAAAAAAAGATACTAAACTATCGAAAAAGCTTTCGAAATCTTATTTGCTTAAAAACCGTCTTATTTTCACAATAAGGTAAGGTAAGTATTTTAAAAGAGCTACATTTGCGGTTCGCTCTTAAAATATACCTAAGAGTAATTGTAATGTGGGTTCCACTTAGTACGCACGGCACCCAAGCTATAAATAACCAGTTTATGCGGGTCTCTCATTGTACGGGAAATGCATACAAAACGAGGACATGTTATACTGGAAATATATAATAGTATGTCTTAATGTCTCGCCGTGTGAAATATAATTGTATTCGACGACGCGACCTAAAGCTTAAAAAAAATTGAACCTAACAAGCAAAGTACAATTATGTTGAACCTATAAATAATTTGCATGTGTTTGAATGTTTAATAACTTTACTGATCATGTGGATGTTTAACAATAATAATAATCCATTTATTTCAGGCAACTTAAGGCCCATAGACAAAATACACAAAATAATCTTATACAACTTTAATAATAAAATAATCTATAATCTTATATCTTAGGGGTAGATTTATGTTTTTCTACAATATGTGTCACAGAGCTTTAAACAATATACATTGTGGAAGGGACATCGACGCACAAACGTTTACATGTGTTCAGTACATCATACTGAATCCCGACACAGTTTTTTTTTTATCGGTATTAAAAAAAAACGACTGTTTCCCACAAAAGTGCAAAACCTATACGGTAAAATGTATGGAAAAGCTGTTTTCTCTTTAAATTACCACTTTTTTGTATTATTTGTTATTGTTCTTTTTAACCCTTACCGTTTTAATTCATCTTTGAAATCTGGAGGGCTACTCTCTTTCTCCGAAACGTAACTTCGGCAACAAACGAAAATTAAACGTAGTTACGTTTGTGACCCTACTCTATATAATTTGCGGACGCACACAATAACATTTAATACATTTGTTGTCTGTGAATTCGAATTTCTTGTCTGCGTCCGCAAATTATGTAGAGTAGGGTCAAAAACGTAACTACGTTTAATTTTCGTTCGTTGCCAAAGTTATGTTTCGGAGAAAGAGAGTAGCCCTCCTGGAACGATGTCGTATCCCTCTTGGAGGTAGGAGTTAATAGCTGCGACACAATTTTGCAACTAATGTAGCTATTTACGTACGCACTCAATTTGTAAAATGTGTTTTTGTTCCCATCAAGGTTATCATTAATATATTATTTCTATGTGGGGAGAGGGGGGGGGGGGATCGGATGTATATACTGACTATGTCGTAATCGTTTGTGCGTCGATATGCCTTCCACCCTGTGGATGTGCCTATTGATTTGATCGAAGATTTAAATAGTTAGATTCGCCTTACCTCGTCAAAAGTGGGTCATCGTTTTGGTTTGAATCGATACCTCTATAAAGAGGTAAACTTTGGACGTATGTAGGGGAACTATCTGATTTTGTAAATTCCTCTATTAATGGGAAGCTACGTTATCCTAGAGTGTCGGAAGATGTATTTAAAACGTTCCGTTTCTCCCGCTCGTCCTAAGCATGGTTACAGCACATCTAGCGATTTAAGTCTTTGTGTATGTTCAAAATTACCATGCGTCATAAATATTCAATCTAAGTTTCTCTGCAAGTAGACGGACTGAATTAGTGGTTTAAAACCCAATGTGATATATCTACTGATAAAGTTTACTACTAACCGCATCTTTATGTAAGTCATTTAATTTATTTAGTTTACGTCTGACAGCGTCAAACCAACAAAAACTTTATTACATTGTCAATATAGATCACTTTTATTTGTCAGCCTTGTCACTTCCCAACCGAAAAGCAACGAAAATAAAGGTCACTCATGTCGACAGTGATGCCCAATCTGGTGGCGTACCATGAAGTCTTAAAACTTATTGTTCCATTCTTATTCCAGAGTGAAAAAGAGACGGAGCTATACAGGTCGTCTAGCTCCTTCTCTTTCCCACTCTGGAATAGGAATGGAACAATAATGTTTTAAGCGTCATAGTAACCCCCCAGACGTAATCTTACCGTGAAAGAACAGTAGGTGCGTCTATTTTTTAAAAGCTCTGTGTTCATTTTCTTGTAATGCATGACCCATGCTTCTTTCCATGTGATATGCGCTTGACTTGTTCTTCCTATACGTTGTGATGGCTATAGACAATACTATTAGTATTATAGTAGGTTAAGCAGTACGTGTGACTTTTATGTTATTAGCAGTAGATAGCATAGTTGTCTGTACTTAGGTTAGTTTAATAAATTGTTAGTGCACTTTTATTTTGTTTTTTCATCCTGTTATTCCATATTTGAAATTTTGCGAAGACGGCCCCGTTATCTGTGGTTTGTCAGTTTGGCAGGATCTGTGTTCTCTGGAATATCTGAAAGTATATGAAATACGAGTATAAGAAAAGCATATTTTACGATCAGTTTTCAGTCTTAGTATAATTATCCCAATTGAGTACACAAAAAGTTCTATAAAAACTAGTACCGAGAACTTCTTGAAACTGTTTGAACGTGAAAAATTACGGATTTATGAAGCTTAAGACCGTTGCATTTAGTACGAAAAAAACTACGAAATAATCGAGCTGGTTGGTTTCAAAAATAATTTCTTTAAGGCTGATTCCGAACTCGACTCTTACTAAACTTTTGCACACTCAAGCAGAGCTCTAGACAGGAGACTTCAGTAAATGTATCTGCCAGTATCCGATGTCCGGAGCCGAATCCGCAATTTTACCAAACCTATACAGTTGAAGAAAAATCTCGTAAACTTTATCTTAAGGAAGGTAGCCTTACATTTACAGCCGCCCCACGCCTTAGGACATCAAGTAACCTATATAAATGGTCCATAAATAATCTTCTAACTGTTAGCCACACATTGTAGTAGCTGTGAATCTACTTTGTTTTAAGCGGACTGCACCAGCGCTCCGCCGCTATTGTACGCCGCGATTTAACGGATCGTGAGAAGATATCTGTAGTGGGGCTAAGAGTTTGTAACAACAAGGATTGTCCGTAATTATAAAATAGGAGAAGTTTTCTTTAAATGTTCAGGTGGTAGCGCCAGGGTAGCCCGCGAAAATCTTATTTTCTTACGATTTTGTTTGTCGAAAAAAAAAATACTGCCGTAATACGCATGCAAGCCATATACGTTACGACCGCGAATCATATTCAAATCAATATACCTACAAACTGACACTGACTTTTTTATAGCTAAAAACATTAAACATTCATTCCCCTTGGCATCAACTCCTCATGCAGTGGGTGTGTTGAACCGAGGCAAATAATTCTCATACGTACACTGATTCAACAATCTATGATATCATATCTAAATAGATATCATTTTTATAGACAGTATCTTTCGGATATGTTAAAAAAGGTAGCGGAAGCTATTTCTTATAACTATGAGATAAGAGACCGATGCAATGGACAGATCTTATTCACTAAATAGGGTTGCGTTTGGCTGCAGCTCGCCTGATTAGAAGCGATGGTCTTCTGTAGTCCTGACTCCAGAGACTAGCCCAGGACTACTAGTAGTAAAAATAAGATTTCTGTATCTGGACTTATTGGTCATGTTCATGCTTCACTAATACATACACTTAAGGGCGTGGGGCTAGGCAGAAACTACAGTACGCCTTCAACTACTTTCCAAACATAATCACATAATCAAATCAACAAAAGTGACGGAACCATCCCATTTCTATCTAAGACCACACCACCGCAATTTCATTAAGTGATAACACTTCATTCCGGTCAGACACTTAGAAATTTGTTGTTACTATCGTATAAATGTAAAATACTAGCTTATGCCCGCGGCGTCGCCCGCATGGAGATCGATAATTGTCCCACGGGAACATACTATCGGGATAAAAACTATCCTATGTGTTAATCCAGGTTATAAACTACCCGTGTGCCAAATTTCATCCAAATCCATTCAGAAGTTTTTGCGTGAAAGAGTTACAAACATCCATCCATCCATCCATCCATCCATCCATCCATCCACCCATCCATCCATCCATCCATCCATCCATCCAGCCATCCATCCATCCATCCATCCATCCATCCACCCATCCATCCATCCATCCATCCATCCATCCATCCATGCATCCATCCTCACAAACTTTCGCATTTATAATATTAGTAGGATAGCGTTACTAGCTGACCCGCGCAACTCTTCGTCACATTTTCCCCGCTTTTGCAACATATTTTATTTATGCTCCGCTCCTATTGGTCGAACCGTGATGTTATATAGCCTATAGCCTTCCTCGTTTAGTGGGCTATCCAACACAATTTTTCATTTTTATTTTCAATTCGAAACAGTAGATCTTCCAGAAAGTTCTACCAAACAAACAAACTGTTCAGCTTTATAATATTAGTGTAGATATCCTGGTATCATAGTAATTGATGCCGCCCTACTCGGTAGCCTGTACAATGGCGCGTGGCGATACCGCCGACCCCACGACCTCGCGTGCGCGCTTCCGCCATCTTGCATTTTAATGCGCCCGCGCAGACCCATTTGCATACCTAAGACGTGTGCGATGATATTTTATTCTCATTTAGTTTACTTATGCACTTAAATGGAACTTTCTATGTTTGTTTTGTTTGTAGTAGAATGGTTGGATTTAATTGTTTTTAAACGTTTTTGTTGTACGTTTGTGAAGATTATGTTGCTTGTCTGAGATTTTTTAAGTAGGCTTACTGGCCTGCTCTATATTTCTTCTAGATCTAAATTTCGCACTCTTTTTTTATTCGGGGTTGACAAAGTTTCTAAGAATTCTTTGATCACAGTCTGATGAGCCCAATTAGAACTGCGTCATCATCCATTTAGCCCATGAATTAAAGCGAGCGTCAATAAACTAGCTTGGCCAAAAGTGTAGCTTGAAACACTGCTGATAGGTGTTTTCCGATCACGAGATAGTTTTCTAATTTATATGTAAGGTGTTGCTTTGCATCCTCGTCAAATTCAAGAAGGTAACCATGCTAATGATTCTCGATCCGAATCAATAATAAAATGGGTAGGTAATTTTTGGTGAATTTACGGATATTGGTAAGTGTGAACCACCCGCGTTTTAAACGCGGCCCGTCTGGCCCTCGCCTTACAAAAATCTCAAACGATTATTCGATAATTTCTTATTCCCTAAACAACGTTAGGCGGTTATTCTGAAATACTTATACTACAAATTTAAACACCAAAAATAGCAGTGTTTTTTAATAATTATCTAGGTAGCGCCACAAGACATAAATTTTCAACATAAATACCTTGATTTTTTATGTCTTTTGTGACAACATCCTGAATTTTGACGAGGATGCAAAACAACACCTTGTATAAAAAAGCTCTAGAAGCTGCTTATCATCATCTGCCGAGCCTTTCCTGCCTTCCCAATGATGATGGGGTTGGCTTCCAGTCTAAACAGATGCAGCTGAATACTTCAGGAGTTATTCATGTTTTAAATGCAACCGTTCTTGCAAAAATCTTTCCAAAAGCTGCAATTCAACAGGAAATCAAAAGCGGCTCGCTTTCAAAAATATAAATAGATAGCCATACAACAGCTCATTCTTTCACCGGTTCCTATCTAAGCATGTCAACTCCTATTAACATTTAGCCACACAGTTCATAAATATTGTCGTACAGCCATTTGCATGCGCCTGAACACAGGAGATTCGGAGATTTACGCCCACTCCGCTTGCTTTATGCCTTCTCTGTCTATTTGGCAAATCTTTTGCGTCCTTATAAAGTAGTTGAGCTTCCTTGAATGGTTTGTGCGTGTTTGCCGCCAAAATTGAGCCGACTTTGATGTTTAGCTTTGATCTTGCTGTGTGGGATGGTATGCAGAATTTTCTAGTGCAAAATGTGGGTAGTTATGTGCGCTTTTATCGTTCGTAAGTGTGTTAGATCGTGTGTTCTCCGTTTGGATTAATTTATTAATCTGATGGAAGTATCAATCAAGAAATTAATATACGGCCGGTTCGCTTTGACATAAGCTCCTATGCTCTCTATATTTCCTATGCTCTACAATTTAAGGATTCGTTCTACAAACACACATTATTTTCGCACAAAACTCCTTGCCATATTACTCTTAACTCTTACCAGGATAAAAATCAAAACAAAAATCATTACACCAGATCAGATGCATACTTCTACTAAACCATTAAGGGCTCCAGAGAATCGCTACCAGGAATCCATAGAAACGGACAAGTGCATAGATAAAGAGCCTCAAATGCTGGTTGTATAAAAAGCCCTGTGGCCGCAATCTAGCCGGTAGGCTCGTAAACTGCCGCGATGCATCGCTCGTGCCGATCATATCGGGTCCGCTGACTTACGTCGTGAGCCAAAGATTAGCAGACTACGCAGAAACGACGTATCGATCATCTCTGTTCGTAGGAGCAAGTAAGATGAACAGACAATGGTTTTGCTCGTTATTAATAAGGAATATAGCTACTGTAGACATTATTTTGATACGAACTGGCATAAATCGCCTTCATTCCTAAAGGTCACAGATGTAGGTTACTATTTCGTCAATCTACAAGGTGTTGTTTTGCATCCTCGTCAAAATTCAGGAGGTTGTCACAAAAGACACAAATAATCAATTAAAATTACGATACCTAGTTAATTATTAATAAACACTGACTTTTTTTAGTTGTTTTTGTTTGTCAGTATTTCGGAATAATCCCCCTAACGTGGTTTAGGGAATTAGAAATGATTGAATAAACGTTTGAGATTTTTTGTATGTGTGGAAGCGAGGTTATAGGTCGAAAATCAGACGGCCCGCGTTTAAAACACGGGTGGTTCACACTTACCGATTTCCGTAAATAAGGAAAAAATAAAAATTACCTACCCATTTTATAATTGATTGGGGACAAGAATCATTAGCACAGTTACCTCCTTGAATTTGAAGAGGATGCAAATACCTTGTATAGATCCCCGAGTAGGTAATAGCGATGCATGGAATAGGCGATATGATTCTTAATTCACGTCTTTTATCTTAATGATTGGCCTGTTAGGCTGGTATGCTATAGCCACTAGGTCCTCCAGCTAAGTGGCCTATATTACTTTATAATTGGCATCTAGAGACCATAGTCACAAAAACAGTACCTAACCACCAATTATAAAATCCAAGAACAAAATTTTCGCCAACCAGGTGGTCTATCATTAATCAGTTGATCTATGGTCCGCACGCGCCAAACTGGGTCGTTCGCGCCTCGGCCGCAGATAGCAATGACGGTAGTTGCACATTGTGCCTGATTTAATAGTTCGTGATGTGGCCACATGCTAATGTTGGCGTACAACGGTCGATCACGCGATAATTGTGTGAATTGAATTTATTGTTGGTTTTAAGGTAAGGGACGGCTTGTTCGCGCATAGTTTGCATAGTTTTTGCGAAAAGTGAGTTGGAGTGAAACTTTTAGTGCACTCAAACTACAATAGCTAAGATTTAACTTTTCGCCGAGTCTCGCAATGGTCAGAAAACACTGACCTTGTTAGGTTAGTGTATTCTGCTCACGATTATAGTGTCGAATTATAAAGTGAGTGATTGTGCTTACACTGTTCATTCTTTCAGTTTGTTTGTTGTAAAAAGCTATTTTTACAAGAAAACAATAACAAAACCACCCATAAAAGCTTTACAAGCCTACAATACCACACTACTTAGAATAAAACCAAAGACGTCATTTGTTAAGTGCCCCAACCGCACTCCCGCGTATTTCCATTTCAAAAGCTTAATCTACACTTTGTAAGGAACTAAGAAGTGAAACATACGCAGTCGTTGAGCCGACGGCGCTGTTCGCGACAATAAATCGCGGGCATCGTCGGGTGGTGCCATTAGTATCACGTCACCGAATAAAGGTAGAGACACACAGGGCGATTGTTGTTGGCAGATTCTGTGCTTCTGCGTACCGGCTGCAAACTCCTCAGTACTGACAGAAACTTCAGTACATTATCTGTCAGAGTACTGTGTTCAAATCTGACGTCCACAATTTGTACGTCCAGTTTGATTGTAACTTCAGTGGGCGCAAACAGCGGCAGCATTGGTTTAAAGTTGCTCTATTGATCTCTTTTAGATTTCATCACATTTTTTTTTGTAGTCTACTGGGAGCTACGACGAAAAAACACACTTGTCCAGCTTAACCCCGATCTGGCAATAGCTTGCAAAAACAAATTTGGTGAAGTAAGAACTCTTAACTTGCAGTTCAGCCAGCCTTCTTGTCACAGCATGTACGCATCTGTGGTAACAACACGTGTTTATCATCATGACACAATGTTGATACCATCGCACAGTGGCTCCTGTGGCACGCTAGGTCCTCCCGCTGTGCTCAAAAGCCTCCATGACACTAAAGTCTGTTTATGCTTGCCACAGTATTATCAAGCAAAAATCACCCCGTGCGTACTGCGCTCGGCGCTATTGCCGCTATCATTCACCTTTTGTTTCTTTGGCACGTGCGCGTGAATCTGGTCTCTGACTAATATCTTAGAGCCACTTGCTTTAGATCTTATAAGACTCCTGTTTGGATGGTCGTTGAATCGAGGAACACGCTCATTTGTTACCACTTTCTATGCGTTTTGTTGTTTACGTAGAAGCAAATATTTGAATGGTTGAAAGAGGTTGCTGCTTTTGCATCTTGGCTTTGGACCGAGTTTCAGTTTCATTTAGTCAAATATAAGCTTGCTTGATACTTATTCACATCTAGAATAGCATTGTATGTACGCTTTTTTCTTAAAAACTTTGCTTATAGTTAATTAATGATTTGCTAAATACACACAGACATTTAAACGTCACGCAACTTTGAATAACATTTAAACGTAAACCGCGAAATTGCTAACGACTTGAAAACACTAAAATAAACTTTTTTGTGGAAGGACCATGTTAACGTTTTCTAATGAAATATTAAATTAGACGACGGTAAGTGGGAAGATTAATAATCTCTATCTGTGGACCTCAAAGAAAGAGGTTAGCGCTACAGCTCACAGCGCGGCAGCGGAAACAGTGATTCGATACTAAACAAAGCACAAAATAAATAAATAGCACTAAATCGTCTGCCTACCTCTAAAGGTCACGGCGACATGTAACCGAGCGTTTCTGCGAAATTAACGCTTTGCTCGAAAGGGCCCGAGTTCAGGCGGCGAACGTGTACGGATTTCTTTACACCGTTCCATTCTACGCTTTAGATCCACCAGGGATTGTACTAACAGTTCATTAAGTAAGCACTAATGGACGAACAATGCTTTTATTTAGCAAATTGAGATATTTTGAGTTTGCTGGATTCGTTTGATGGTTTGCTCGATTTTAGAGTAACATTACGGTCATATGCGTGCATACTATTTGAACTTACGAAGGAATGGGAGCTGACAATAAATCTCGCACAGATTAAAATCGAAACCAAAGACGCAGACCGTTACGACATGTACCAGAGGCTGACTTTGATAGGATTGAAGACGAGCCGTGGTAATCAGCCGAGAATTATCAACCGTTATAATTTACTGCCACCATTCAGAAATACGTGACCTCTCATCCTCTAGCCCTTACAAGGATCTGTTATCAGCTTTTCGATAGGAACATTCGCACATCGTATCTCAGTAAATCCCTTTCGTCTTGTCGCCTGCCCGCTGCCATCGTCAGCCACCTAACGGGGCGCTTTCGATATACGCGATATTCGCTTTGCGTCGCCGACCAGATAACTATCTTACAATCTCATTAGCTAATAGCCAATTAAGTTGAGCGACGTGTCCGGGCCGTTTTGTCATTGACGTTTCGAGTTTTACCTATTTGGGCCCGCTTTGGGCGCGACAACGCTTGTCAAATGATCGTCAATTACTGTGGTTGCGAGTTACGGTCGTGGGGTCGAACGTATGTTAGCTCTTCGAGTGTGAATGTCGTTTGAATGCGATTTTGTGGATCGTGTCTTCGGTTTTTAAATGTTAAAAGTGATTCTTGACTCGACAGGTGCGGCCAATATGCCGCTGAAAGTGTCTTTAATGCATTTAATACAATATTCAACGTCGCGACCCCAAAATCTCTTAAAAACCAGTTCTTAAGATTGTCATTTCCTCGGATATGTTACAATATGTTCAGGTTTAAAAACACCGCAAATTATTTTCTCAACATGCGTTTACGATCATCCAAACACTCTTAAATAAAAAAAAAAACCAGAACAACGAAGATGCATCTATGTAGCTTGGAAGTAAAAATGCGCACTAACAATGTAAGATTTGTGCGGCAGTGATCGACCGAGCGCACGCGACGTACCGATGTGTCGCTCCGACGCCCGATTAGCGCGCCTTGTTAGTGCACACCCGGCCTACATGACTGCAACACTATTTTCTATAATATTAATTCAATATACATTGAAGATTGATTTGTAGGAGAAGTAGCTTGTGGCTAAATAATAGCAGCCGCTCGGATCAATCTTAAGGTTAAGCCGCGGTCGTCTAGGTTGATATGTGGATGTGGTATATGGTGACCACCCATTAGGTACCGAGTTTCCTCTCCTTTGTAGATTTTTTAAAGTCGTTACAGGTAGTGGCCTCAAAGTCTGATAACCAGTCTTACCAAAGGGTATCGTATCGTATTATCGTAGTATTATCTGGCCTACAATTGCATTAGATCGCGAAATGTGGGAGAAGGGAAGGGGGAACTCCAATCTGATTCAGATGACCCGCACCAACAACATTTTCACTCATACATACCCTCATCTTTCATTCAACCTACAGCACAGAACCGTGTTGTATCTATTGCTACTGCATCAACTCTTTACCGGCTAAATGTGATATGAATAAACACAATGCCACTGTGGAGCCAATTTGCAGGAAATATCCCACTTTCTTGTCTGCCAATTTTTCACGACCACGTGCACCTTTATATTTTTTTTTTTTATTTGGATTACACTTTAAGCCCTTGATCCCGGCTGTCATTTGTAGATCTTTGACGGTAGTTACGGGAAGTGAGGAGCTAGTAATGATGACAATGACAACCAGGGTTGTGGAGGTCAGCTAGGCAGTCGCTCAAAGTAAAATGCTCATGCATCCCGTTAGACTGAAAGCCGGCCCCAAGACAGTTATGTAAAGGTTTAGCAGATGATGATGATATTGAGGGACTGTAAAGTACCTCAGAGTGCGTCAAAACCATCTAAATCCTAGAACATTGGCAGTAAAATGCGCGCTAAGTCGCTAACTACGTGGGATTGGTGCGGCAGTGATTGAATGCGTCCCGGAGACGTACCGATGTGTCGCTCTGTCGTGCGATTAGCGCGCCTCGTTAGTGCCTGCTAGACGCATGATGATTGGGAAATGTAGACTGTTTTGTTTGTCCAGTTTTTGCACTTGTTTTTCCTAGGTGCGTCCAAGACTTCTAAAGCAACTGCTTCTTGATCTATAGTAAAAAGAACACTGGGGGTTTTGGTAAAACCATTTGCAATTAAGTGCAAGTCCAAGACTATAAAGCTGCAATTACATTGTTGTCAGTTCAACGCTCTTCACAATTTTACAACAAAAAAGCTCATTCGCACGTTAATTTGAACGCCTCCATTTTCCGCCTTACCGCGACACCCATTAACTACTCTTACCAGTTAAGCAACATTAACCCCTACCTAAACGGGACCAAAAAACAGTCACCTTACACCGAAACAATCCCTTTTCTTTGTTAAACCATTTATGGGTGGTCACACCAAAAGTGGCTTGGTACCATGTAAACGTGCCCTATGCAGCCTAGCAGCCTAGCGCTTGCAGGTGATTTACCCGAGGTTTGCCCTTGTCCCCTCTCCAGGCGACACGACTAATAAATACGGGTAGCGATTTAAAGACGAGACCTAAACGTTACTCCGGAACAAGAACGTGTAGGGTTACGTTTGATAGCTTTAGGAGCTCGTTTTTGTAGAAGTTTAGTGTCAGACTGAAGTGCGGAAATTATTTTGGTCTAGATAAAAGTTGTGGAAAGTTTTCATGGTGGTGTAGATGTTAAGTTAGGCGCTGTAACTGGGAGCTTAAAAAGATTGGCGTATATAATATGATTGGGTGTCATGTCATATACACGAGAGATTTTGTGTCATACAATGATAGACCAGGTCCCGATTTAGATCTTGACTCAGGTCTCATAGGATCTTAGATGTTGTAGGTTAGGCTTGATTTGGATAAAACCCGACTAGAAAACTGGTGAAATGTTGTTTATAGACCTCCAATATAGCAGCTGATTCTGAAAAGATAAGTAATTACAGAAAAAAAAAATAGTGCGTGGAGTCCCTCCGCGCGGAAGAAGTGAAACTTCGTAATACTACACGCATGCGTTCGAGTGCTACGCATTCACTCTCGTTATTTTATTAATCTTCTAAATAATATTTTATTGTTGTACACTTTTCATTACATAAGTTTATCAAGGTTATTCTACTCATGGAAATTGAGAGAAGGCTGGTCACACCGAAGAGTCGAATGCATGACTGTTTGCACGCCATCTTGCGTACCTAGTAGAACTACGTAGTCACAAATTGTAATACTGCCATCTCTTAGTGAGTTTTAGAAAATATTCCCCCTCCATGGTAGCGTTAAACTTGTTGGAAGACGCATAAGAAGTTTCACTTCAAAAAAGTCCAAAGATACGTTTCGCTGCGTTCATTTAAAATACGAAGTTTACAAAGCTAATAATAAAGTTGTCGCCTAAACATTGCAAATATCTTCGATTCTGCAACATACCATAAGGTTGCATTTGGAATAAGACCTGACATAGATAAACTGAAATAGTTTCTTGAATCATAAGTTCCTGTTTTCACCTGCCTATTCGCGTAAATGTCAACAGCGTAAAATCTGAGAATATTGCTTGTTGCGTTATTATAATTCAGGGAATCGATAAGACGCGATCGGGCTTGCTGTCAGAATTGGGTAACTTGGTGTTGTTTCTGACTTCATTAGGGGTACAGCTTTCTGTTTAGACTTTTCGAATAAACAATACTTATAATTTTTCAGACGATACAGAATAGTCGTGTTGCTGGTAGAGACATTTTGTTGTAATTCTGCTGGGTAACACAATTAAGTTGTTCTTGCTTTTTCCATAAGATTTTTAAATATGAGCTTTTGCTCACAATTTCTCCAACTTTTTTTTTACATTCTGTACGATTTGTTCACACTTAAGCTTTTCTAAACTATGTTGGAATTTATTTCACATCGCCCAGATGTGTTTAATAAACCATGTACTACTCATGTGAGCCAATCAACAGCAGATCAAGTGTCAATCGCGTGTGTCCACATCAATTCTGCGATAACATCTTCAGAACTTTCAAAGCGACGTTGTAAGTGTCAGTTACTAGTATTACTTGACCATCATATCTTGAGACGCGGTGTAATTTGGAATGTACTTAATTTGACAGGTAGATGATGTTTTTCTTAGCAAGCAGTGCCACTCTGATGTTTCAAGTTATATTGGTCAAAGTAATAAGTGCGGGAAATCGTACGAAATTCCTTTAAATGCCGATTAGTCAGTGATCGCGTTAATGGTTCTCAAAACGGCGCCGTAACGCGCGTGCGCGCACGCACTCGGAGTATAGCGCGTAGGGTTGCCAAATGAACAAAAATTAGATAGTTTGGTATTGCCTAGTTGAATTGCCGTTATAAACGCCATTTTTTTTGTACAAACAATTGAACTTACATTATACTGCGTCGTTTTCTTAGTAGTTTTCTGGGTGTGGCCTATCTCCTGAATAATTTTCTTTACAAGCTGTTGTAACGTTATGATTTATTTACCTATTCATTATTTGCACAACTCTCATTTTATCTATTGATTTATTATGGCGTAGCCAGCTTTAGCTAGTAACCTAAAAGCCAGTTGTCTGACACAGTCCAGCACTACAAAGATGTTAATTAAACAAGACATTGCACAATTCATAATCAAATAAAATATTCAAAACACGAACGGGACCCTAGCGCCATAGACAGTTTAAACCAAAGACAAGTCTCAGCCCTGAGCGGATTGCGCGCGCCAAATAGTTCCCACTAAGAACGATTACTCTTGGCGATAATCACCCATCGTTGTTCGTTACATTCCATTAACATAAAGCTAAGGGAACGCTAAGTCGCCGGGACGGGTCCACCCGGTATAAAAATGTAATCATTTCTTAGGAAACTATGAAAATGTTGACACTGGACACTTCGTGTGAATATGCTGTTTATGAAATAATGAGAGCTTATTATCTATTTAAAACGGTATGCTGCAACTCTCGGCATCCATTGCCTTTAAGGCGTCAATTAGAGTAATTGGAAATGTATGAATAAATTACAAAAATGTATTCGGAGTTGTTATTCTTAAATTTTGCTGTAGTTCTAATTTCTGTCATCCAATTAGAACTACAGCAACTCAAGGTTCAAGGCTGGGAAAGATTGTTGATGCTGACTGCAGGTTAAATGCAGAATACACTATCTATGCAATAACGCGACCGCAAAAGAAAAGTAAAAATGTGTTTCGTGGAAAAATATAACAGGGATTTGAAAACCGCAACGCTTTCAACCACAAACCTAACTAAACAGCCCATTTTCTAACAGAAATAGGGTAATAGAAGCAATCACGCAACAAACTGAAATGAAATTCTACGCTTATTGTCTCGCTATCGAACCGAAATCATTTGATTACCAGATCATTAACACTGATTTAATCCAACATGATTCTCGCACAATGTTGCGAAATTGAACAACTATTTCAACGCAAAACCATTTCGTGTGTAATAAATGCTGATTGACCTGTAACACTGCCGTGTAGAATTACTGTGAAAACTAATAATCATAATGTGCACTGACAGAAATAATAATTTTGGGTAAATTCGGGGAATTCACGTTAAGAAGACGAAAACGAAATTGAATTCGAAGGCCAAAGTTTAAAAATGTTTGAAATCAATTCGCAACTCATCTCAAAAACTGTCCACGTCAAAAACGTCTAAAAAATGCAGGGAATTTACAGATAATTTTGACATAATTATTGAGACACGTTCTTTGACACCATCCTCGCAGGTTTTCGGAGATAGCCGATAATATTTTCTGAACCGCTTCGTATTAGTCTGATAGATAGACAACGACGTGATCCCATAAAGATTTCGTTTTTTCCTTTTGAGGTACACAGAACTCTAAAAGCGAATTCACACAATTTGCCGCAATTTTTTTTGTCTAGATGCTGGCACAATTCTCGCGTTCTTTGTGTAATTTCTTAGCACTTCATTCCGGAAGCATTTACGATTACGTTTTAACTGAATTTTGTCAAACAGAATTCTTGAGAAGTAATTTAATAAACTAGGCGCTTGAATCGATGAAATATTTAAGTAAGGTAACTTATTCCTTTCCTTATTTGTTGTTGTTTATTCTGTCAGAAAAATGTTTACTATTCACCCAGAAGAAGCAATTAAGTCCTTCAAAACCCTATAAGTGACATTGACGCCTTAACACGACCCAACTGAACTATCCCAACAAGGAAAAACGCGTGAAGATACATAAATCGCATGTATTTGACGGTCGTTACAACGCGGATGCTCGGGCCTCCCGTCCAAAGCCCGGACCTACACTTTGTTTTCAGATGAGACTCCATCATACACGCACTAACAATATGTCCTTAGCCTTGTCTATGGTCTGTTAACTCGCCCATTCCTCTGTATAAGGCCGTTATTTGCGATGTAACACGTCGGAGTATACAGAATCGGATTGTGTGAGCATTTTAAATCATGTGAGCCAAATTGAGGGTTTGTTCTGACGATCTGGAATGGGATAGGCTGCATAAGTTGCTGGCGTATTAAGGACGTATTTAATGGAGGAAGATATCATTGTAGTGAAGGGCCTTGTTCTATAGATATTAATAATGATGAAGTTTAAGGTACTTTGACAACGAAGTATCTATAGAAGTAATTTGGAACGCATTACGAAATAATAAAGTGAGACTAAAATTTTTCTCAAAGCTTTGAAAGGGGTTTTTTTATGAGGCTTGTGGTGTTATTAACGAGTAATGAATAATATAGCTAACCTTTGTATAATTAGTGAAGTTTTCATTTAATTAAGTTACTGCGGCTTTATGTGTCTGAAAGAACCAGCTTCAACGTTACAGAAAGGCTTTAATGAAATATTCAAATACAAAAAAAAGGGACAGAGATAACCGTGCTATGATTTATTTATAAAGCCGTTGCTCTTATACCAAAGTTCTTGCTTCAGTTCAACTAATTAGATAAACTTTTTCTAATAGGTATTTTAATTGAAAAATATGATGACTAATTCAATGGAATTTCCTATTTCATTATCGCGTTACAAAAAATAAAAGACCTACGGGAACGTGTTTCCAGTTGGAAAAATGGCATCTAATCATCCGTTAACTATGTGTTTCACCATTTAATTTATTAACGTTTTTAAATTTAATATTAGCGGTTTCGATAGGATTCGCACAGCGGGGATTGCGTTTGCGATTCCTAAATCACGCAACTACGAAATATTAAGCTTACGCAAAAAATTGGTAACTGGACATAAAAATCGATTGAAAGTTATTTTTTTTAATCGAAGTGGGGTTTGTCACATTATTTCCGTTTTTATTTGATATAAAAATGTGTCAGATTTTGTTTCGTATTAAGAAAGGCTATAAATTGAACCTGTGTTCTTACCTACCTGTGTTGCCAAGCACTTGAACGGCTTCACTGTACAGCTTTCAAATGGAACTGTAATTTACTGAAATTAATTAAATCCTGCTTTGTAGAGTATGTGTTTATCAGAGCTGTTGTTGTATGCAAGACTACCTGAATCTTGTAGCACCTACATCAGCCTACTTCACCATTAGATGCCAAAGAAAAATTTTAATGCCGATTCACCACGATACGTTCCGTTCATCCGCGTATCCCAACGATGCCTTAACGGCGGGAACATAGCTTATTAGCGAGCGTTACAACAAAAAATAAAAAGTTACAAGTCAATCAAATGTTGTCTCTGGTGTGTCATCTGCGCGGCGCGCCGCTCGCCATATACGGTCAAACGTTTGATAGATGAACCGTCGTCAGCTTTGACTCCCTCACGTCCGCAACTATAACATATAAATAACATTTTTATATAAAAGTATCAAAGGCTTCCTCTCTAATACTTCAAATCTAATCACGTAGAAGTTTTTATTGGACAATGTTTTGCCTCATCGTATATAATTGATTGATCTTCAGTACTGAGTATTAGATTTAAAATAAGTCAATTTATATCCAATGCGAGGGTAGGATGAAGAGGATTGCGACGTTTTATGTCTGGCCGTATGTTAGTTTGAGATTGAAGAGGTCTCTTATTAAGGTATAAGGATCGTCTTAGATTTAAGTAGGCTATTCCATAAATCTATATAAAATACGTCCGCTTCATAGTGTGAACGTCTAATACATTTTTATAAGTCAACCATAGATTCTGTCCGCCTGTCAAGTCCCCTTATAATTTGACGTTGTGAAAAATAAGAGGGGGGTTATCTAAACCTTTTACGGAGTTACTACCTTTCCATAATATCATCCATCATACTGCTTCTTTTTTAATAATATAGTGGCATGGTTGATCTGCAAAACTACGATTTATTTAAGGCCTCTATGAGGACTGACTGACCAAAACTACAAGTCAGCCACAAATTGATCATTTATTTCTAAGAAAACAGGACACGGTAGTTTCGAGAATTCCTTTAAAAAAATAAAGGCAAAAAACAACTTTGGTTAGTCGTGACCGCGTTCGAGTAATTTGGTTTGCCGGCGGCGTGTTCCCGCGTCGACGACAGGTGAATGCGCGACGCGGCGCTAGTGTCGCTAGTGCCGGCCGATACTTCAGCCACAATTAGCGGATGCGTTCGGATACCAATTAAACGGACACGGCGACAAGTCCTGCGCCTTCGCTCTGGTTAGAAAAAAAGAAGTGCCAGAGACTTAGCGTTCCTGGTTCAAATTAAAACATTGCGGTGGAAATCAGTACCTATTCTATTTCCAAACGGCTTTTCATTTTTTGGAAATACTGAATTAAGAATAATGTTAAAGGAAGAGAAGAGAAGGAAGGAAGAATAAATGAAGATTAATAATGCTAAAAAACTTTCCACTGCCACTTTTTAGCCTTATATTTTCAGTTCTTATTTTTTCATGGCAGCCTTGACTGTCTTGAAAAGGAATCTAAATAGTTCAATTCTCAGCAAATCAGTATGTATTTACCTATGCAGTAGTATTTCATGTTTGTAAACTTGCTCATAAATAAAAAGATTCGATTAGTACAGAAACAAGTGAATCGGAACTGTTGCATTACAGGCGAATGCCCCCGGATTATATCGCATTTCGCGATAGGACCGCCCATTGTATCACCCTATTTATAAGTTCTTCATTGAAATGATAACTGTAATTTATTTGGTGTAGATGATTAAGAGGGTTTAGGCTAAACTCGCCCCTTGGATCCTTGTCCCTTTCGATGAAAATGTTCCACTCACCCCGTTTTTATTTTATTTTGGTGTAGTGATTCGCGCCTTATGAAGGGGCGAGTGGAAAATATATATTCAAACTATCTAACAATTGTTTTCCCTTTCAGAGCGAAGACGGATTTTCTGAAGACGAAGCAAGGTTTGTTATTTTTAATTTATATTCTCTTTTTTCATCATCATCATCATTTCAGCCGAAAGACGTTCACTGCTGGACATAGGCCTCCCACAAATGCCCCATTGACCAATCCCGAGCGACTCGCATCCCGTGGATCCCATTAACCTTCACCAGGTCATCGGTACACCTAGCGGGTGGCTTCCTACGCATCGTCTTCCGGTTCGCGGACGCCACTCCAAAACTTTTCAGCCCCATCGGCCATCCGTTCTGCAAGCAATGTGCTCTGCCCACTGCCACTTAAGTTTAGCAATTCTTCGGGCTGCGTTCGATCACGCAAGGAAACGTCGAGCCCGCATAGCCCTCTCCATTGCCCTTTGGGTGACTTTAAGCCCCCTCACCACCTCCGTCTTCTTTGCCTCAGGATTAGGCAGAGGTGTACTAATAGTACTCCCGCTCTTCGCCAGTTATGTTAAAGTCCCATGTAATAGGGGGCCTATTGCCATCAACTGGGCACAAAGACAGAATCCGTGGCTGCTTTTGGTAAATTCTATTTAGTATTACACTTTTATTAAGAAAGCTTTTTTCCGCGAATCGGCAAGTGTAAGATGAAACGCCCTCAGGCTCGGTGGAGCTACGATCTTCGCAGGGTGGCAACTGGATGAGAGATGCCGAGAATGGAATTAAGTGGCGTGCGATTGAAGAGGCCTATTTCCAGCAGTAGACTGTTGTAGGCTGATGATGAAGAGAGCAGTTCATTCAAGAAACCTATCATTGTATCTTTGTCTACAGTGTTCAACCGGAGCAACCAGACGATCCAGAGCAGTCAGTGGACGTTACCCCAACACCTTCAGACGCCCCCGCTTCCCCAGAAAGTGAGCCGGACCCGTTCCAACAGCACCTCGATGACATCGCCGCCCGTGGCGACCAGGAAGAGGACATCGTCGGGAATGTTTCAAGTAAGCAGCTTAGCATAGTCACAGCTAGTTCAGTATTTATGTAATGGTTATTAGGCTGGGGCCTCATTAGTGCGTTGTGTCGTCGCAACGGATCAATGCAATGTATACCGCACCTGCTTTGCGTCGACTCACGACGTCGTAACGCAGGAGTCGTAACGCACTTCGGAGCGCGTTAATTTACCCCTCTAACAGTGGAACACTGTCCTTCGTCGCAGCGGAGCCCCGACTGTGCAGCACACCTAGTGCTAGCATACCCAGCCAAGGTTCCCCAGGCTTCGTCTCTCGTCCGTCGATCCTTTACAACATTGCGTGCGACGACGCAACGCATAATGTGACATATCACTAAAAATATATGTCAAACGACGCAGCGTCGATGCAACGCACTATTGAGGCACGCACAACGTTACTTTAGAGTAATTTACTTCATCACCACTGCTTTCAAAGCGGTGAAGGAAAACGTTGTTAGGCAACCGGCATGCCCTAGAACCAAAAATTCGAAGATATGTGACATGTACCGACTCATAATGGGCCCAAATAGACGAAGGCTGAGTCACAAAACGCAAACGCAACGCAATTTGTTAACGCAAAAAGAAATTAAGACGTAGAAACATAAATTTAACACAATTTGTCATCATTACATATTTTTTTCTGCTTTCGACAATCTTTACAATACTGCTGTTGAGCATTCTCAAATATTAAATCAATATATATTTTTGAACACCAATCTACTTCCACCAGGTTGACGAGGCGGAACCTCTAGCGAAGAAGTCGTCGGTGTCCCCGAGTGCACCCGACACCCCCCGACCAGCCCCCGACGTCGGAAGAACAAGCGCCGTGGCTCTAAGACCCCGGCCAGAACCAACGAACGGACCCAAAAAGACTGATACAGCAGACACAGGAAAAAACCAAAACATTGCCAAGAAAAAAGATGGCGCAGAAAAGAAAAAAGAAAGGATAAACGAAAAAGTAGATGCTAAAAAAGTGATTGAGAAGTTTGACAGCAAAGCTAAGTCGAAATGTGTGAGTGCTTTCAAGGAGAGCGATAGTTGGGACTGATGGTTTAATAAATAAGTAATAAGCCATGTTGTATTTCATTGTTTTATTTGATGAAGATGTAACTTTTAATGTTAAGTTATAAATCACACCTGTTAAATACCTACACTTAATTGAGACCAATGCAGTTATTGCATTGCTCTGAGAGCAATCCAATAACTGCAACTAAAACAAAAAATAATTGCCATTATATTTTCAAATATATTTAATAAATATAACATTCATTTATAATCTGGCAACTTTGGCCCATAGATATTATCGTTACAGACTAACACACGTCTATACTTAATATTATAAAGCTGAAGAGTTTGTTTGCTTGAACTTGAACGCGCCAATCTCAGGAACTACTGGTCCGATTAGAAACAGTCTTTCAGTGTTAGATAGCCCATAAAGGAAGGCTATAGGCTATATATCATCACAATACGACCAATAGGAGCGGAGCAGCAATGACAAATGTTGCGAAAACGGGGAAAATGTGACGCAGACGAAGATGCGCGGGACAGCTAGTTATATGATAAAAATACATATTGGGTTAGTAAATAGAACCTTAGAACTACTACATATGTTAGTAGTACTAGTGCACTATGTCACTATGCGCCGCCGTAACAATTTATACTGCGAAACGCCTTTATCAGATATTATGCGATAATAAAATCAATAGGTACCTAAATTCCTATGCGGATATAAACTAATAGAACAGGACATATCCCTTGTTCGACTAATTAAACAATACCAGAGTATTCTCAATTCCACCTAACTTACTCAAGATTGTATTAAATTAACGAAACATTGCAGCATTGTCTTGCTATACAATGTTTGAAAATTATATGAGAACCAAGCTTGAATTAAGCTAAGTTTAGTTGGCTCGTTAGTCTTGTGGTCGCGACTGAAGCTGCTCAGATCGTGAGGAGAGGTTCCAGGTTTGATTCCCAGATCGGGCATTGTTATTATTTTTTATTTATTTATTTATGTTGGGATATTCGTGTTACTCGTTCTCCGGGTTGCAAACGTGACAAAGATCGCAAGATATAAAGAAAGATAGGTAGAACACTCCTTGTTATGTACACCTTACAAATTAAAGAAAACCAGTCTTAGCACGGGGTTTTACCCAGTTCTAACTAGCTTGTGGTGGTCAGATAGGCAGTCGCTCCATTTAAAATGCTGGTACTCAGCTGCACCCGGTTAGACTTGAAGACGACTCTAACATACGAAAAGGCAGATGAATAAAATTAGAGACATAAAAATATAGACAGGCTGACACAATGGGTAATGGATTTTAATTATAAACTGCTTAGCTTGGTAAATGTGTTAAACTACTTAAATAAGTAAATGCCTATACAAGGTGTTGTTTTGCATCCTCGTCAAAATTCAGGAGGTTGTCATAAAAAAATACATAAATAATCAATTAAAATGACAATACCTAGTTAATTATTAATAAACGTTGATTTTTTGGTAGTGTAAGTTTGACAGTATTTCAGAATAATTCCCTTAACGTGGTTTAGGGAATAAGAAATTATCGGATAAACGTTTGAGATTGTTTGTATATACGGAAGCGCGGTTATAGAACCAGAATCAGATCGGCCGCGTTTAAAACACGGGTGGTTCACGCGTACCGAATTCCGTAAATGAGAAAAAAAATATTACCCACCCATTTTATTATTGATACGGGACTAGAATAATTAGCATAGTTACCTCCTTGAATTTGACGAGGATGCAAAACAACACCTTGTATAGGTTCTAATAATTAGCATTTGCCATAAGATAAGCACACAAATTCCTAGGTACTATCGCGGACACTTCCGCCTGACCACCACTAGATTCATTTTTGCTTGCACTTAATAAATAGAAGCGCTCTCTAGCCCCGCCCCTTGACCTTGAGTTACGAAAAGTTTATTAGTTTTATTAACTTAATAAAATAAACAAAGATATTCAAAAAATATTGGGTATAGTAATTGCAATAGCGCTTTCCTATTAGGCGAAAAGTTTAAGGGAGCGTGGCTTGCCGCCGCCGCAGGATTTAAGCGAAAAAAAATTTTTAATGGTCAGGCGGCAATGGCCGCGATAGTACATCAGAAATCGTAATTACATTTTAAACGAATTCTGGGAATATTTAAAACAACACACACATATAATTATAGCAAACGGTTCAAAAGTATGACAAATCTTCAGTGTTCCTAGATGCTTCGTAGTAGGTAGTCGTCGCCAGCATGTTTGGGATTTCCAAGGGCATTGCATAGTGGGAGGCACATGCCGCTTCGAAACCCCAGCTCTACCGCGACATACTTTGCTATTTAACATATTTACTTATATTTAGGTGTCGAGCAGAAGATAAACAATTTGGATTCCGTATTTGCAACGAATGAAAAACATGCGGCCAAACTAGACCGGTCATTTTGGTAGGATGAATAGTCGATCGTCTGCTCAGCACCTTATAGTCATGGGCTCTAATATATATCTTATATCATATTCTTTGAAACTAAGCAATAAAACAAAAGAAGAAAGCTTGTCTAATAGAACATTATGATATAAGTGCGGTAAGTGGAAAATTACAGCCGAGGCGATATTGACAGCTCGAGCCGTGGGCGAGGGCTACAAGAAAGCAGCGGCTGTAATTATCAAAGCGCACGTATGTCATACAACGTTTTATAACATATTTGCGAGGAAATAAATAAAACTCGGACGACATTTTCAATTAAAAACATTACAGGGAAAAGAAAATGCGCGCGGAATAATTTTCACTTGTTCACAAATTATGAAATTAGCGATGCGCGCGCATCAGCGCTTTTTTTTTAAGGCAAAGGCACAAAAACAGCCAGTATCACTATTAAAGTAAATTCATATTTTTGTGTTTTGTTACAGATAAATGGTTGTAATTTATGGTCAAAATTGATTAAATTAAAGAATTAAATGTTTATTTATTATATTTTATCTCCCAAGTTAATTTTATTCATAAAATTTTGACCACTTTTCTGACATAAAAACTCTTTGCTAAGTTTTTTTTTTTTTTGTACCCTTTACTAGATATTATAGACCCTTTACGAGCAAATGTGTTATAAAATTAATTTATAACACATTTGCTCGTAAAGGGTCTCTTATTGCACCAAGTTCAGTATCGTAATGTATCACATTACGCACTAGTGCGGTAATGTAAAGTAAAACGCACGGCTTATCATAATGCTCCGTTTAAAACGAACGGTACTTTTTTAAATCTTAGCAAAGAGTTTTTATGTCAGAAAAGTAGTCAACATTTTATGAATAAAATTAAGTTGGGAGATAAAATATAATAAATAAACATCTAATTCTTTATTTTAATCAATTTTGACCATAAATTACAACCATTTATCTGTAACAAAACACAAAATATTAATTTACTTTATTAGTAATACTGGCTGTTTCTGTGCCCTTGCCTTAAAAAAAAGCACTATTGCGCGCGCATCGCTAATTTCATAATTTGTGAACAAGTAAAAATTATTCCGCGCGCTTTTTCTTTTCGCTGTTTTGTTATTTTTTGTAAATGTCGTACGAGTTTTATTTATTTCCTCGCAAATATGTTATAAAACGTCGTATGACATACGTGCGCTTTGATAATCGCCTCGGCTGTAATTTTCAACTTACCGTACTTATATCATAATGTACTATTAAAGTGCATCCACAGTAGCGCAACTTCTTGTGTCAATACATTGTGCAAATAAATAAATAAATTCTGCATGGAAATATTAAGTTTATTTTCCGGCCACTATTGCTATCTGCCACATGTTGCTCATCGCGTAGGTAAATAGCGCTTATCATAACAATTGTCATACGTTGACTGTATTTATTAAAGTTTTGCAACGCTACAGTACAACTTATGTAATAACTTTTTTACTATTTACTATCCGTTGTTGCCCATTATCACTAGCAAACTTTGCTTCGCAAAAACTTCAGTGTGGACGCAACTTTAGGCATAAATATTTCTAACAGAATCAACCAGCATCCATTCATTTGATGAACAACACATGACAGTGTCGTGAACTTGTGATCTACAATACAATGCGATGGCGGGCTACATGAAAGTCACGTCAGCTTCTGCTAAGCCCTCTTAATTAACGAGCGACATTGTATGGCACAATTAGTGGAACGGTCGCCACAATTGTTAGGTTTTGTTGTTGTCTTGTAATATTACGGTGGGTATTTGGTCAATTAATGGGTAAGCTGATCCTTAATGGATTGGCTTGGGAATTTGTGTAATCACTTCTGAAAGAGATTCCAGCGTGTCTCGGGAGCCGAAAAACGATAATTTCAATATATGATTTAAAAAGTGACAATTCTTGTTTCGATGGTGTTTTTAAGTTCTTCAAACAATCCTGAGTCTTAAGAATAAGAAACGCAATAGACTGAAAAACTAATTACTAAGCAAATAAAATTTAATAATCTATTCTATTCTATTCTTTTCTATTCTATTTTAAATTAAAATGTAACAACTGCCATGGTTTAAAAGTTGTATGTCATGTAAAGGCTACAACACAGCAAATTAACGTAGCTTGACAATCTGTTTAACAGTTTCTTTCCCTGGCAACACTACAACAATGTGGCAGGTACGCACGACGACCAATCAAGTTATACAAAACCAGTTTATACGAATCTGTCATTGTACGGGAAATCTATACAAAAGCTAGGCCATGTTATACTGGAAATGTGTGAGTGTTTGTGTCGCCGTGTGAACTATGTCTAGGTATAAGAACTTACAATTAAGACAGGACAACACAAAATTAAAAAGCAGCTCTTCTTTATCTTGATGATAACCTTCTAAGCGTTGGCAAGGTCCACCATAGCTTGGGACTTAGCAGGCCAGTAAGAATGGCACACCGACCAGACCGCCAAGACCCTTGCCGTGATAGACCGTCTTCAGTTCTTGTTGTTCTTCACCGACGTTCTTTGAAGAATTATTTTGATATTAAATTATCAAGCTAGTCTATACTTACTTGGCTGATGAAGCAAAGAAGTCCTGTAGTAGTGTGTCGTGTGGTGTGGTCACCGCGTGTCAGAAAGCGCAGCGTTGGATGACCAGCTGGATGGCCCGACGACCTTAGAAAGGTCAGACTTGATGCGGAAAGCGGAGGACAGGGTGTTACGGCATAGCCTGGGGAAGCTATTATGCAGCCGTGGACAGCAAAAGGCAGAGTTGATCGCAATAACTTATAGTTGCATCCAGCTACGTCCCAACTTAAAAACTTGTTAAGCTTATAGATCACCTAACGTTCCCCACAACTAGAACGTCGAGCATAATTGAAAGATCTGTAACAAAAAAAGAGAATAACTTGTAAACAACATTTTTCATTTTCATAGGTTTGTGTTTGTAACTAAGCGATGATGTGGTCGAAATAAGTCAAAAAATTGGATTAGGTAGTTAAGCTTAACTGAGTTGAGACTCATCAACATCGATTGCTTCACTACCCTCAATGATACAATTTTTATTAATCAAGATAGCAACATAGTTAGTATGCAATTTTCTCAATTGGCAACCTTTTGAAATCAACTCCATTAGATGCAAGCTTAACAATTACACAGTCTTAACAGTTTCTCATCGCTTTCAATCTAATTTTATGAATGTAGAATGTCTCTGCTATCATTATATAACTATAGCCTTCAATTAAAACGGCAAGTTGCCTCTTTTTTTATTGTTTTATTGCTAATTAAGTGATTACTGCAGTTTCATAGACGTCATGCAATTACAAATGGTGGATTGCGCGCCATATTTAAAACAATTACAGCCTTTTGGCTTGTGCAATTGTAGAAACTGTTCGAAAACAATTATTTTTTTCTCAGTAATGAGAGATGCGATTACTAATAATTGTTTTGAATTTTACATTTAGTTATTTCGATATAAGTATCAATTGAGTGTAACTACATGATTGCTTTAAGACAGCTGATACAAAGGGTGAATTCAACATTTAAATGTTTCACAATTATAAAGACTAAGTATCACCCTCAGAAAACCAGGTAAGCGCCTCTAATTATCACTGACATAAGCATAAAGGTAAGGTTGTGCCCATTGCTAATAATACACACATCAAAAAAGTCTAAGCAACACAGATATTTTTGCATTTTTTTTTTTGTCGTGTTTTACTACGATAGAAACGTAATTTAATTATGAAGTTAAAATAGGCAACTTTTAAGTAAAAAATTAAATTAATCATTTAAAAAAACCTCCGACAAAAAACCCTCCAAAAAACCAAAAATAAATTCATCCAACCGTCCGTCGTTGCATCGGGGGTCCTGTTCTTGTACTTATTACTTATACTTCGTTGTTCTGTTCTTGTACTAATTAAGCGGTCTTCTTAGCGGTCCTTAGCAGTTCGTTGGTTCTAAGTGGTTAGGTTTTTGGTGTCGGGGGTTATTAATTTTTGTTTCTTTTTCATTTTTTTTTAAAACTTATATTATTTTTTGTTAGCCTTGACTGTTTCAGTCCTGGGCGTAGGCCTACCCCCATTCCTTCCACTTTTCTCGGTGTAGCGCGTCTTTTTGGGGGGGATGCCCTTGGTGTCAAGTGACAAGATTTCATATATCGAATCGACAAGACCTGTGGAAGTTGTTTATATCCCTTCATCAACTAGAAAAGAGGTGATGATCTTCAAACGGCTGAGCAGATTTTCTCAAAACATATCTAAGAACACTCTTGATTAAAAAACACCTTTCAAATGAAACCAATTCTATCAAAATTGGTTCATCCGTTTAGGAGCTACGATGCCACAGACAGACACACAGATACACATAACACCTCTCTTTTTTTTTATTTAAAAACTCCTGACCAAAAAAATTGGTTGCCTGTAAAGTCGGTATACGGGCGAAAGTTTTACGTGACAACGACTTTGAGTGGTAAAATAATTTTAATGTGAATATTCATTCGTATAGTAGGAAGAAGGATGAAATAATAGTAACAATTTAAAACATTTATTTGCGCGTGCCTTTCACTTTTTATGTCTGTCTCTCTCGCTCTTAGGCGGGCTAACCATGCCCGAGTGGAAGGGACGCGTGCCTCTCACTCGCTCTCATTGTGAGCGCATAACGTGAGCGGAGCGTAACGCAGTTTCTTGAAGTGTCACCCGGCAAACCAATTTATAAGACGTTGTCACGTCAAAAAGAGACCCCTTTTTTTTGGTCGGTGGTTTTAAATAAAAAAAAAAGATGTGAAGAGAAATGAAAAGTTTTTGAAATTAAAAAAAAATATGAGGCCTAGCAAAGAATTAAATAACAAAGAAACATTTCTCCTTTCCTAAATTCCGTTCATTTTAATATTTTAATATTTTGGTTTCCCTAACTTTGATTTTTATAAAGTATAAAACCTGACGTGACATTGGCTGAATGCACAAACCGTGCGAAGCCAAAATGAAAAAAAAAACAGTGCGTGATGTCCCTGCGCGCGGAAAAACTGAATCTTTATAATACTACATGCATGCGTTCGTTCGAGTGCCACGTATTCACTCTCATTATATTATTGAGCTTCTAAATAATAATTTGTTGTTTTCTTCTTGTATTATTTTTATTACATAAGTTTATCGAGGTTATTCTACTCATGGAAATTGAGCGAAGGCTGGTCACACCGAAGAGTCGAATGCATGACTGTTTGCACACCATCTTGCGTACCTAGTAGAACTTCGTAGTCGCAAATCTTGTAATACTGCCATCTCTTAGTTATCGGCGTCATATACCTCTTGGTGAAGGTTTTCGATCCAAGTCCAAGAGGTTTTCGATTTTCTCCTATGGTATAAGTTTCTATTCAATGGAAAGATGTGTAAAAATGTATTAAAGGTAACTTAAATAATTTGGTGAAGATTGCTTAAAGCTCTTTCCCCGAGGAAATACCATGTATGCTCAATGGAATTGAGAAGGCCGGTAAAATTCTATGATATTGTATTCGTTGCACAATTTATTTACTATTTTCGATGTGTACGGATTATCGACACTCGGATCAGCGGGAGTTGCAATTCCGATTTAGGATAGGATTAGGATTCTCGATATGTAAAGATTGGTCACCAAACCACGGATCAACCTAGGCAAACGTTGACCGGTGGCTGCGAAAACATGCATTACATTCATAAATTGACAGCCTACAAGCTCATAGCCCCAAGAAAACAAGAATTAAAATAATACAAACGGTAACTTTTACGCTAGCATTTCGTTGCATATTACAATCGTATCTTAGTACTCTCCGTAGGCGTTAGGGTATCTACACACCGGCGATTAATCAAGCTCACATCGTCGGCAGGTGAAGAATGGTTCGCGTGTTGGCCTCAGGCGGCGATTACAGATTGTGCCGCCGCGCCACGTCTAGTCGAACTTGTGCAGGTTACCTTACTACAATCGTAAGATGGTGTTAAACTTTTAAGACTGGCAAGACTAGGCTTTGTTCTTTTTTCTGGGTCGTTTACACTGTGTTGTTGGGTATCTGTTAGGCAGTCAGGTAAACGGTGAATGTTAGATGCTTGTTAACATTCTTGAGAGAAAACAGGGTTGAAGATGTTTTTATGCATTCTGGATTGGGTTTCAACTTTTGCATTGAATGAATGTTCTGTGCCGATGTGGAGCTGTGTTGAAAACTATGCTCTACGTCCTGTAAATCCCGCTCATTGTCCTAATATATCAAGGTTATCTCATGATGCCGTGGAAGCCACAAAGTTTAAAAATCAGTCTCACCAGCTACACGAAGCTACTGTTGCATTTCTTTCTTTGAAAGTTTATCTAGCGTTTGCCAACACTGTTAAACACTTAATTTTCGGTCATCATCGAAGTAAGCTCAAATCATCAATATTTTATCTAAACTTTCCATCCCAGTAGGCAATTCCTGAGCTGCTTACATTCCAACATGATTACCATTTCATTATACTTTTCATTCAGTACCTAGATAGAAAGTACGCAGCTCTATAACACACCGATAGAAAATCCTAAAATCTTCCTTAAAAGCATTATTTAATAAACAAGCAATACGGGAGTCGATACGCAAGGGCTATGAAACGCCGCGCACGACTCAAACGTACGATTATTGCTATTGTCGTCGCAATACCGCCGGCAGCGAGTGTCGTACGTGTGCAGCCCGCTTTATATGCTTTAGTGGGCCGGATTAATTATTGTTTATGTTATGTATTCAGCTGTAGCGATTTCAGTATGAATACTATTCATTTGCATAATTCATAATGAGTAATTAATATTGTGTTTTCGATTGTGTTGGGAGATTCTATGGCAGATGAGGTAGGAACAAAAATATTGCTTGGGAAATTGTGCATTAGGTTCGACAAAACGGAATGTCGACAACTTGCACATTAGCTTTGGACATCAAACTCTGACAGATACTTCAGTACTATATCTGTCAGTGTGGCTTTCGCAAGATTTCCGTACCGGTTTGCAACTGAAAAAGCCTTAAACGTAGCAATTGATGTACGTTGATGTCTTTTTCTTGAGACACTGAGTATACTGTAAAAGACATCAACGCCCAACAAGTCTACAGTACATTATCTGTACATGTCCAAGGATCTCGTCGCCGTGGAGTCGAAGTTCGGTTTAAGCCGCACTTGCTCAGGTTGGTCCGTGGATGGTTGACCACCCATTACTTACTGAGTTTCCTACCTGCCTCGGAAAGCACGTTAAGCCGTTAGTCCCAGCAGTTATTCATAGATCTGTGACAGACGTTACAGGTAGTTAGAAGGTAGTGGGCAGAAAGTCTGACAGCAAGTTTTACTTAGGGGTAGCACCCAGTACTAACTGGGTTGTGGAGGTCAAATAGGCAGTCGCTCCATGTAAAATACTGTTATTCAGCTGCAGCATGGGAAAAGGCTAGACAGATGATGATGACATCTGTCCAAGTCGTTTTGACTGCACCTTTAGGAGACTACACTGCACTTTTAAGAAGAATTATATTAGGTTTCCATTAGATGAGATGAAGCTAAGCTAAGCTCAAGACAAAGTAAATAACCGTGCAAAAGGTCTTATATGATTACACAAACATTTTGTTGTAAAGATTGTGAGTTTTCTGAACGACCGCATGCCATTCTACTGCAGATTTAAAAAATCTGGGTTCCATTTTCAATAACTTATTAAGCTATGTAAAGCCGTTACTTTTAAAATTGCGTTAGATTATTAGTTTATTACAGAATATAAAAAAGGATTCCAGCTTAGAAAACTGTAATTGCTAATAAAGTTGAATTTTCCATAGCAGTGTTGCAATTCTATCAATAAAATATGTTATTGTTTTTAGATGGTTTATTTGATTTGGCTATTGTAGGCTGTGAATGTCAAAAGAAATTATTTATTTACATAATGCAATTACACAGCCGTCGCTACCACCGATCTAAAAACAATATATTATTGTTACAATAAACCCCGTGGCAGTGCCATTGTCCACCACAGGAAGCTAATACCACCTTCATTATCCACAAGTATAAATCATAAGATTTATATTTCGATGATAAATTCGTCTAAAATAATCCCGTCCGAATCGAATAATGGCTGTCGCATCGTTACTCGCTGCGGGCAAATCGATTCATTCGAATAATAGAAATCGCGAGACGTCGCGCGTCGTCCGCGATTCAGTTATCGATAGTTTTGTTATTATACCGAGTGCTGACGGGAAATTGAGTGCTGAATCGATTATTCGTTTATAAGTAATGCGACGCTTCGGGCTAAAATAAATAAAGGTTGGTTTTGTTGTTTGTAAATCGATACCGTTTTACCGTATTCGATTATTTATTCATGGAATCGTTATCTGTTATTTCTGGGTTTGTTGGTTTAATCGGGAAATAACAGTTTAGTGGCCCGAGGACGATGCAGCGATGGTAGGAAGGTTCGTGTCGATCGTCCCTTTAAGTGATTGCTGCAATTTTCGAAATGGGATGTCTGGACAATGGACAACGACAGATATTAACGGTGTTCGTTGCAAGGTACTACTTTGTGGTGCTTGTTGGGTCACCATAGGTACACATTTATATTTATTTATAGCTAAGACTTGAGGCACCTAAACAAAATTCTACAGAATAAACCACTATTCATTTTTTAGTGTTAACAAGATTACAGAAAACTTAAATTTCCCAAAATTATTTTTCCAAATAAACATCATGAAAATGAAGTTGAAGGGGAATATGGTTATCGTTCCTATTTGTACTGCCGATAGTATATTTGTTCCAGTTGTAAATGTGATGATGATAACAAGTAATAATAGTACCTAAATTAATAAATGATATCCACACTGCCTTTATATGCCTTCCTATTTGCTGCTTTGGATTGACATAAGCTACAGAATAACTTATGAAAATCCTGTTGGAAGTCGTTGGGGACATAAAAAACGTTTTGAATACTTTCACCTTTAACTAACTATATATAAAAAATCTTGGTAGTTAAGTTGCCCACTTCCCAGTTTCCGATTGAGCTTATATTTGGCATGCATGTTTAGATTGGATGACAATGCATGGTTAGCTAAGTGACGTCTTTCTGAATCCAATATGGCGGTCTCCCAAAGATGGCGCACTAGTTATTTTTTATGCATTCCCATGATATGTAACAAATAAAAGGGTTGGTTAAGAAGAATATGAGAATTAAAATGATTTCACTCTAAAGTGGGTGTTTTTAAATGATATTATTTTATCTATTTGCAGTTTGAATCATCAGGCCCTTATCTGTACGCAGACAAGCTCTTCTGTTTCGCATTTTCGCATAAAATTCTATTATCAATGTAATCTAATCCTCAAGATTTTTATCTTAAAGTAAAAGAGCATTTAAAACTAATTGGGTCTTTAAAAAACAGTTATCGATTCTAAAGGTTTGTAGTGTTTCAGCGTACCCAACCCACCACTGCTCGTAGAGATTTTTAAAGTAGCTGTTTCGAAAATTATGTTCGAGGGCCCAATTGCAACACTAATTGCTAATTCCTCGACTGCAGCGAAGCATTACCAAAGTTTTATGATTTTAATGTGGGTATCATGTATGTTCATCTGTTCCTTCATAACTACTAAACTGTTTATCATAATTTGACAAATGAGGTATCGTTAGAAGCGTCTTAATCGTTCGCTGGTTATAGCAATAACACATTTGAATATGGCGCCCTCTAGAAGACAAAGTCATGAACTAAAGAAATGTTTACTATTGCTATTCTGTTAATATGTTCTTGTTTCATAGTTTTTTTTTTGAAACATGTTTGTGAAGCTCATTAAATAAATAAAATATATCTAGATGAATCGAAACTACCACAACGATCCTGAAATCATAAATTCATTACAATATCTATGAAACAGTTAACCAACCGCGCAAACAAAAGCAGATCATAACGAAAAACCCCCTCTCACAACCCAGATACATTCTACATTAGAAGATTACTCCCCCCTGCGGAACCCGTTACATCAGCTATAAATAATGCATCAGATACTGGTCGTAATGATAACGAGCATGGCCTTCCAGTTAGCTGATATTATTTAAAACATGGCTGCCATTGTTTGGGTACTAATGGTGTTCTGTTGTGATTGTGGTGCAGTCGAAGATGCTGGATGGGTGGGATCTGTATTGATTTGGAATGGACGGAGAAATTCATGTTTTTCGTCGAGTCTGGAATGTATTTTAAAAATACCCTTAAGAAGCCTTTGAGTTACGGAGATATTGGGGGTTAAAGCCTTATAATTTTATTTTAAATACCTTGACGACCCCCGTAAATGTCAATGCAGCCATCACCATAATGTTTTAAGTGCGTTACATTGACACTTCCAACAAAACGTGATTTTTCACCCCAAAAAAAAGTTGTTTGCGTAGAAATATTTCGTTTGATGTACAGAATACTGGGTGGACGGCTTCATGATGGGTCCATGTATACCTTGTGTGTACTTGTCCATCCAAAGGTTTTCTGGTTACGCTTTTGTGAGAAGACCGCCGTTGTACTTTGAATGTACGTTTTTGTTTGGTATAATGTTAGTGTAGGTGCAAAACAGCTTAATGTTTTCATCTATGACAAATAAGTGAGGAAATATTGTGTCAGATTTGGAATCCGTAAGGACAGGTTACTTCTTAGCATTATTCATTTAAAATACGTAACTTCTTAATCTCTCAACTTTAGAATTGTTGTCCTGCGGCATAAGCTGTTAATTAATCATTCAATTATATTCTTTTATTAGATAATTTGATGATTACATGCATATTCATTCACGGTAACATTATTTACAAAGTTACTCTCCAACCAAACTGTTGTTCAAAAAGCTAGTTATTAATATGAATCAGTTGGTTGCCTGCAGCGACTCGACCTTAGTTCCTGTGTGGCACACCGTCCGCGTCGGCCTAGGAAACAGGTGTGCTCCGTACCCTGTTATCTATAGCCACATCGCAAGAAGAACCGGGGAACGAGCCATTTTATCTATGGTTCCTGCTTTACGGCTAAGGGGTAAATTGATGGATTTGAGATGGTATTTTATATTTTGAAAATTCACTTTAGTTTTACTGATTTTAGATTAGATTATACGTTTTAGGTAAGGTTCTGTAATAAAAGCCTGAATTACACATATCTACAAGGTGTTGTTTTGCATTCTCGTCAAATTCAAGGAAGTGACTATGCTACTGATTTTCGTCCCGAATCAATACTAAAATGGGTAGGTAATTTTTATTTTTCTTCTTATTTACGTAAATCGGTAAGTGTGAACCACCCGTGTTTTAAACGCGGCCCGTCTGATTCTCGCCCTATAACCTTGCTTTCATACATACAAACAATTTCAAACGTTTATTCCATCATTTCTTATTCCCTAAACCACGTTAAGGGGGTTATACTGAAATACTGACAAACTTATAAACCCAAAAGTATCAGCGTTTTTTAAAAATTAACTGGATATCGTAATTTTAATTGATTATTTAGGTCTTTTGTGACATCCTCTTGAATTTTGACGAGGATGCAAAACAACACCTTGTATAAAGAAGTAGTAAAAACGAAGTAGTAAGTAAAATTCTGCTTATTTGGAGCAGTACAATACTTTCACAACAAATGATGCCCTGTGACTGGGACTGTAACTTAATCATTTTGGTTTGCACACTAAAAGGTGTCTGTAATGGTCTAATTGAAAGAAAAGAATTACCCTCTTACTAATAAACGCGGAATAAAGTTATACTAGGAATAACAAAGTAATAATCATACATTTTCATAGGTTTAAACTTAGAATAACTTTATTCTGTGTTTATTAGTAAGAGGGTTAGAGTTTTAAATTCAGATGCTAAACAAAATAGCACACAATGAGCATATGTATACGAAAATGATTAATTTACACACAACGACAGCAGAACTAAATAAACAAGCTTTCAACTAGTAAACAAGTACCCTTTTCAATAGTTTGTGTTAGGTATATTGGTAAACTTTTCAAGCGTACAAACAGTCCTTTATAATTCTGTCATCGCAACTTAAAACAACAACCAAACTATTGTACACATCAACTGACAATGCCAATACGATCGTGAGCTTAAACAGAAGGGGGACTTAAACAAACAGTAATATGAAGACGGAAAGGGGGTCTGGACAAAGTAGCACCCAGATTCAAAAGCTCAATTGATTCCTGTACAGCGTACAGTCAGCTACGATTTATTGTCCGGTTTCATTCCGATTTCCGAGCCGTCTTTTGTTCGCGATGGGCCGGTCACGACTCCGCAGGAATTTCTAATACGTCGAATGGCTTGATTTTATTTCTATCTATTAATCTCATGGGTTTTTTCCCGTAAGTCGTGGATTTGTTGGGGTGGGAGCATCGCATAATATGGTGCAGGTGGATTTTGAAATAGGTATTTAGGGTTGTATCGTTTTTCTATAGGAATCAAAGGACATAATTTTATGATAACAGTAGATTGTGGAAGTATTTGAATTTCCATCTTATCGGATCTAAATAGACTGCAGGAATACAGAGCAACAACGAACTTTAGGAGGGTAAGCTTGTTTGATAGTTTCTTTCGTGGAACGTTGGAACTAACTTAGTTTAGACTAGTAGGATATTAAGAGGATTGCTAAAGTTAATTCTACCTAACCGTTCGAGAGCGTACGTCTTGCTTGCTTCAAGAGTCACTCGTTTCCTTTACGTGAGTATCGTCGCTTCACACGTATGTGTCACACGGTGTGCTCTAAACAATTTATATCTTTTTTTTTGCCATAGACACTGTTGGAACCAAAGACATTCAAATATTTATGAGCGATAGTAAAATAAATAAGTAAAATTAAAAGCTTTATTGTTCAAGAGGGCATTGTCAGCGTTGCCAGAAGGTTACATTTCTTACATTTTTCGTAACTTTTGGCCCCCTCGCGTAACATGTAAGTAATTTTTATATTTAAGGCAGTTTTCGTAACTTTTGATAACAACGAGATTTGTTATACTAGATTTTTATTGCAAACAGTTTACGAACGCACCTAAAACTGGCGCGTCTAAAAACGATTTCACTCCATATCATACTCAGAGATGGCACTAAATGAAACGCGCCATGACAAATTGAAACTTATTCCGCATGTTTTAAAACTTGATTTTGCTTGAGCGTGTGGCGCGTACGTTTCCTACTTTGCAAGTTCGCGCGGTTTCGTTTCGTAGGTCACTACTGAGCACTACTGATGTACTACTACTGGTGTACTACTGAGCTCGAAAAAGAAAATTTACATGACTGATTGTAATTTGTTTTGTTGAATGTTGCGTTACGCAACGTTGTATGGGAGCCCCCTTAAATATTTATTTTATTCTGTTTTAAGTATTTGTTGTTATAGCACCAACAGAAATACATAATCTGTAGAAATATCAACTGGCGTACCCAAAGAGTCAAACGGGACCCTATTACTGAGACTTCGCTGGCTGTCCGTCCGTCCGTCCGTCTATATCCTGTCTACAGATTATGTACTTCTGTTGATGTTATAACAACAAATACTAAAAACAGAACAAAATAAATATTTAAGGGTCCTCCCATACAAAAAAGTGATTTTTTTTCCTCGTTTTTATAAATAATGTTACCGAACCTTTCGTGCGCGAGTCCGACTCGCACTTGGCCGGCTTTTTTTTTGCATTGAGGCGATTTTGCCCTTTTTGAACAGTTCTAAGATTTGCCCCCGACCTCAAAAATAAGGAATAAAAAAAAAAAAAAAAATGTAACTTTTGCAGCAAAAATGTAACATTTCAGGAAATGAAACGTAACTTTTGACTTAAGGGTCCTGGCAACATTGGGCATTGTACAAGCTCAATATCACTAGCCTCCACACTAGGATTCCCTGTGTCGTGGAGTCTCCTTCGTCTTAAAAAATAAATAGGAAGTAAGGCATACTATACAGTCAATAGCATCATACAGGTAAGTTTCTTATTAGCCATATAGTAAAAATATGCAATTCTCTGGAATCGCATATTTTATACTGTAGCCTTTAATTTACTTTAATACTGTAGACTTTAATTTTTAATATTGCTCTGGCAATATTTAAAATTAAAGTAAAATAGACGGGACAAGACGAAGAATATCGTAATCCAATACTGTTATTACTTATTATAGTAACAAATCGTGCTGTCTACTGTCACATACGCCCGCTTGTCAGGTAGCAATCTTGTGTCAAAATCGGCAAAAACGCGGGATCAAAATATTTTTATGAAAATATACCAAATATCCGCTCTATTAAAAATCTATTCAAATCACTATGGTTGGAACAAAATGTCTTTGACAAGCGGTAAAAGACAAAAGACAGTCAAAGCCTCCTTCGGAACTAACGTTACAATGCACAAACAACAACAGCAGTCACAACCAACCTCATTTCCTACTTAAATCTCGTGGCTTGTCGGATAAGAGCAACATAAATACTCCAAATACGAGAGAACACATCATTGTGTAGCTAAAGATGAGCATGGTTACCATATCCAGTGGGTATCGTGGCGCAGTGCCGTGTAGTCATCCCGCACAATGCGGGTGCCGAGTATTTCATAAGTGCGTTTACATCGCACTAGAATGAAGGTGGGATGTGTAGGGACAGATAAAGTGGGGTTAGTTTTTGGTATTCTGTTAAAAACATAGTTAAGCGCTATTGTTGAGCCGAGCTGTGAGCCCGATTCCCTGGTGAAACAATTTTTTATTGGGAGTTCCCATTAGGAATTTCTCAGTAACAGCCCGGGGTTTGGATTTGTGCCCGGTTGATGGCAATAGGTTGATCCCTATTTTGTAGGACTTTAACTTAGTGGTATTTGGATGTTCTAAGGCCTTAATTGTTAAGCCGTCATTGAGTTTTCCTGGCATCATTCGTCTGGAATTTCTTTGCGACAGGAGCGTATCCTGATGACATAGGACAGCATCTAAATCTCACAACTTTTCACATCCTTCCTATCTAATGCAAGTCGTAATTCGCGTCCGTGAACTCAGCAATGTATTCTTATAATATTATAAATGCGAAAGTTTGTAAGGATGTATTGGTGCCTGGATGTATGAATGTTTGTTACTCTTTCAGGTAAAAATCACTGAACGGATCTGGATGAAATTTGGCACACGGATAGGTAATGGTCTGAAATAGCACGTTTATGTCTTTTTATCCCAGTAGTACGATCCCGTGTGACAATTACCGAACAAAACGCGGACGAAGCCGTGGGCATAAGCTAGTTTTATAATATGCACAATAGCAGTGCGTAGTATTTCATACACGCTAGACCAGCCACGCTCTCAAATGGTACAGGAATTAAGCTAAAATTCAATTTCGAGTAGCGACAGAGCGAAAATCTTTCTTCGTATGTATAACATGAAATAATTAAGAACGCATAAAGACACGCAACCAAAATCAATTTGTGTAACCTAAGTTAACATTTACATAAGATTTTGGAAAGTAGACGGCTTCGGTAGAAAGTGTCTAAGGTACCCAAACTGATTAGAAAGAACTTGGGTCGGAAGAAGAAAGACGAAATATATTGTGAAATAAGAAGTAATTATGTGCTTTTCTATCTTAATATACCTATTGTCCTGTTAAGTATTATGTGTCCACATAAATAAATAAAGCCGTAATGTATCAATGAGATAAATGTTTAGTCTTACGCAATATCAAGTTATCCCAAATAAATAAAACTAAAGACTCGTCGTCCGAACTGGTAACCCCCTTAACGTGGTTTAGGGAATAAGAATATATCGAATAAACGTTTAAGATTGTTTGTATGTATGAAAGCGCGGTTATAAGGCGAGGATCAGACGGGCCGCGTTTACAACACGGGTGGTTCACAAAAACCGATTTTCGTTTTGAAAAAAAATAAAAATGACGTACCCATTTTATTGTTGATTCTGGACGAGTATCATTAGCTTAGTTACCTCCTTGAATTTGACGAGGATGCAAAACAACATCTATAATATATGTGTGAAAATATATTAATTATTTTAAATTGACGTTACCTTAAATTTACACCGTGCGCTCTTGCTATATGGCGCATGTATAGAGGTTGAGTGATCCTTATAATCTAATCTTCGTTTTTAGTTTTGAAAAACACCAAAAAACTCGGACTCCTTCAGCCAACCACCGTCAACCATCATGAGCACAATACTTTCAAAGATCCGAAATATTGCTAACATTCGTAGACAGTTTCTTTTCTGCAGCCAGTACGGTCAGCACAAAAGCCTGGACGCGGGGGCGTCGTGCCCACGCGACACGTCCCTAATTAACCGGCACAATTAACTGCACAGCGCGCTGCGTAATTGTGTTGCTGACTGTACGAGCCCGACACTGTTCGTGGTCGGTATTGTTGTGCGGGAAGTATTTGTTTCCTTGATTGGTTGGGCTTTGGTTTACAATTTTAGATAGGAGGTGATAAATAAAGATTTTTGGAGAACAGGGAAATACATGGGTTATCGCCTATCTAGTATTTTTCCAGCTCTGTTGGGGTCGGATTCAATTTAATAAGATGCACCTGGATCCCAGTATTTTACGGGGAGCGACGCGCGACGTTGACGGCACGGTTGGCGCATTGGCTGGGCGATTGGCTGCTGCGCTGCGTGTCGTGGGTTCGATTCCCTAAACAAATATTTCTATGACCTACAGATACTTGATCCGGGTCTGGCTGTTTGTGTATGTGAGTTTTAATGTTTGTAAACGCACACACGATACAAGACAAATTCCGTGTGTGGGTCGAAGACGAAAAACTATAAAAAAACCGTCACAATTCAGTTACTGGGTAACACAACACCCCTCGGTAACACTGGTTGTAAGACTTTTGGGCTCCAGGCATCTCAGAAACCGAGTCTCGTAGTATTAGAGATCGACCGATCTGCGAGCCGACCCGGGCAAGCGTTGCTTGACGGTAAGCGTTGTAACGGCGGGTCGGGTTAGGTAGGGACTGATGGTAATGGTTTGTTGGCTTCAATTTTAAGTCACGTGACATCCGTGACACTCCACTGTACCTGCGTAGTGGATTATTCCTACTACAGGTAGGCAGTAAAGGGGTATGAGGAACAGTGTGTAAAGTTCCCCAAAACTCCTTAGAAAAGGGAGGATCCTCCGACCAGACAGGTGTTATGTCTGGTGGGCAAATGCCCGACAGTTACTGTCGGGTTTCTCTATATAGTCTTAAGTCAATGTAAACTTTGCTTGCGAGATGTAGGAAATTGATGTTAGTCCTTCGTGTCATAGATGGCGCTGTAGTACTTTTTGTAGTAAGTTGCTTTTTGTAGGTTGCTACACTCACGAAGAGACAAAACCTTTGTCTCAGTTATGGGGTAGTTTAACATGGATTATGGAGATACCTTCTGCTGCCCCTGTGGACTCATTAGCGCAAATGCGACTACTGAGTGTGGGCCCTAGTTTCGATTCATAAAGCAGAATAGATGTACTTATAACAAATTATAATTAAGATATCCTTGCATCCATTTACGTAAAAGAAAATAGTCTCTCAGAATCTCGATGATGAACATTCGAAATTTATTTGTTCTTCATAGCAAGTTTTCGAAGTTTCTTACATCGCGTCCGAGTCTAGTCAAGTCAAGTACTTTTAAACTTTATGAATACAAGGGGCCTAAAATAACTTCTTCTAACTCACGTAAATGGTACTTTTAAACTTTATGAATACGTACTTCTACGTACTTTTAAATAATGCCGCTTAAGCAGAATCATAATATACGTGTCCATCAGTATTTTAAACATCAAAGTTCAGTAGACACTCCCTCGCAAAGGGTCGGCCAAGCAACCACATCATTAGGTCCTTTGAATTTGACTAGACTTGTTTGTATGTACATCGTTAATAGATCTGGGTTCTCCCTGGGGGTGCAAGAAATACCAATTACAAATAACGAGGACGCGAACTGATGCTGTAGGTTTAACGTTTTATATCGACCATTTGCAAAAGTCAGGTCGCAATCTATTCATTATTACAAGCTCGATTTACAAAGTCAATATTTTTTCTTGATTTTTGACATATGGCTTTGATATTATTACAAGCCTCGGTTGCTTCAAGGCAAACCGATAATGGATAATGGCTGATCCTTTCATTTGCTAAGCAAGGAGAATAGATGAGGACAATTTATCAGACACAAGCATTTTCCGACTCCATCGCTCGCGTTTATGTCGTAAATTTTACCACGGGATTGGATCTGCTACCAGCCGGGTTAGAAATTTGTTAAGGTCGTATTCGAAGTACCTGTATGCTCAATGTGTGCGCGTTAAGCATAAAAGCGTAAAATCATTTTTAGAAAGAGAGACCGATCGTTTTAAGGCAGTGCTACTGAATGGAATCAAATAAAACAGTTCACAACTTAGGACCCATTGATATTAATGATACCGCTATTATTTTCTGATTAATTTCATTACGGGATCCACGGCAGTTAATTTATCATCTGGGAATTCGTCGAGTTGATTCTGGTTTTCAGCAGTTGCAGTGGTTTGGAAATAGTGCGGCGGACGTCATCATCTGCCTAGCCTTTTCCCAAACTATCTTGGGGTCGGCTTCCATTCTAACCGGATGCAGCTGAGTACCAGTATTTTACATGAAGCGACTGCCTATCTGACCTCCACAACCCAGTAACTGGGTAAAACGATACCCCATGGTAAGACTGGATGTCAGACTTTTGGCTTTTAACTTCTCGTAACGACAGTCAGAGATCTACAAATGACAGCCGGGACCAACTGCTTAACGTGCTTTCCGAGGCACGGAGGAAACTCGGTATGTAATAAAATTTTGGTCACCCATCCACGGACCAACCTCGGCAAGCATGGCTTAACCTTAAAGATCGACCCGTGCGGCTGTTATTATTTAGCTACGAGCTCCTCCTCTGCTTCGTACATGAAGGCTTTCCGAATCCATTTAAAATCAAGCGAATCCGAGTTCACCATCTAGCGAGATCCCACAAACATTTAGTTCAGGAAGCGCACCCACAGCATTTATGGCATCTCCAAAGACAACTAACATCTGGTAAATGTATCATTACAAACACTTAATTGGTTAGCCGACGCTCAAATCAATCAATGTGTCACCGGGCGGTGACGTTGACGCGGCTCGTTAGCCCCGCCCACGTGCGCACGCGACGTGCCGTCTGCTTCACGTGTTAATATTGTGCCTTTGATTGGATGGGTGACACTGAGGTGTCAGTGGTATCAAGGGATAATTACTTGCACTTACTGGATGTGTTTTCAGTGTTGATGTGTGAAAGGCGCAAATAAAATACAAAAACACATAAAGCTAATGCAATTTTTTGCCTAAGCTGGAGGCGTAAATATCAATCCACAGGATTGCTCGATTATGGCTGCGGTTCCACTGAGGCGGAGCGGAGCAGAGCGGAGACGAGCTGTGCTGCGATTCACCAATCACATGGCTTGAAGTGAAGTGAAGTGGAGAAGAGATGTGGATTTCAAGCCATGTGATTGTTGAATCGCGGCACAGCTCGTCTCCGCTCTACCCCGCTCCGCCTCAGTGGAATCGCAACTTAAGAGACGACAACCTTATAGGCATATAAGCGAAAAGTCTTTTAAAAAGAAAACTAATCTGCTCCAGAGAGTCTAGATAGGTGATAACCGTTTTCGAAGATATGTATGTATGTTTTAGGATTAGCAAAACATGATTACAATAGGAGGAGTTCGCAGCTAAATGATAACAGCCGCTAGGATGGATCTTCAAGTTAAGCCAAGCTTGTCTAGGTCCGTGGATGGGTGACCACCCATTACTTACCGAGAACCCTCCGTGTTTCGAAAAGCACGTTAGGCCTTTGGTCTCTGCTGTAACTTGTACATCTTGACAGTCACACTTTGCTCCACCAGGGGATCGAACCTAGGACCTCATGCTCAGGAGTTGCGTTTGCGACAACTCGACCAACGAAGCAGTCATACAAATAACTTACATACAACTGATAATACGTATACCTTAAAAAAACACAAACATGACATCAAGCCTGTAATTCCCCAAGGGTTGGGCAGAGATTTACTCTATAGTACACTCACTAGGCGTGAGAATTACCTAAAACCTTTATTATCTATTGGCTGTCCCACGCAACTTCGTCTGCGTCACATTTTCCCCGTTTTCGCAACATTTTTCATTGCTGCTCCGCTCCTATTGGTCGTAGCGTGATGATATATAGCCTCTGTCCTTCCTCAGGTTGAAATCTATCTTCTTGCCAAATGTCATAAAGATCCGATCAGCTGTTTAGTCGTGAAAAGGTAACAAACAAACTTACTTTCGCATTTATAATATTAGTTAGGATACCCTGAGAATTATCTATACCCTGAGAATCCAGTATATCTTAGGTACCATCCACCTGCACCCAAACGTCCTATATATATCGCAATTTACCTCCCATGCCTTGATTACCGCAGTTCCCTACAGCATAGTTCGTTACGCGCGATATGGCAATCAGACCCTCGTGCTTTGTGAGAGTTTACTTATCTGATACATAGTAAACTTCATAAATATTGTAGGATGTAGATACCTTAATTAAGTTAGTAAAGAGTCATAATCATTTAGATGGCAGTTGGCGACGATATTCTGGCGCGATTGTGTAAAAATTTATGTGTATGGATAGTGGTAGAATTATCGCATACTAGCTGATCCGTGCAACTGCATCTGCGTCACATTTTCCCCGTTTTTTTTGCAACATTGCAACATTTTTCATCGATGCCCTGTTCCTATTGGTGGTAACGTGACTCAATCCGAACCAGTAGTTCCTAAGATTAGCGCGTTTAACCAAACATCAAACTAACTCTTCAGCTTTATAATATTACTAGCTGTCCCGCGCAACTTTGTCTACGTCACATTTTCTCCGTTTTCGCAACATTTTTCATTACTGCTCCGCTCCTATTGGTCGTAGCGTGATGATATGTAGCTTTCCTCGATAAATGGGCTACCTAACATTGAAAGAATTTTTAAATCAAATCAGGAGTTCCTAAGATTAGCGCGTTCAAGCAAACAAACAAACAAACTCTTTAGCTTTATTATTACTGTATATAGATAGTATAGATTTACTGATTAAGAGCAGTGATGACTTAGTTGTTACATTCCAGATTCACGTGTCACAGGTCATAAGTTCTTACACAGGCAAACAATTTACTTGTTGTCATTCATTTAATCATCACTGCTATCAAAACGGTGACAGAAAGTATTGTACGAATGCTGGCATGATTTAGAACCAAACATCTGAAGGTATAAAGTGCCTTACTTCTCTAACAGTGCCTCCCTGACTGCGATATGCTGGCCGACTATGATATGGATTGAACTCAGTTTAGTTCCGGAAAAGTTTGATGCATTGTTGACATAAACAATTGATTAGATCAATTTATTCTCTTAGCTTGTAGTTTAGTAATACCTATGTTTTTTTTTATATTTAGTAGGCCTACTCTTGACTTCGATCTCGTCCTGAGGACAGAAATGAGGTCGACGATGGAGCAAGCTAACCCAAAAGAAGCCTAATTACTCGCGATTTAAATAGATTCAGGTTGTATGAACTATGGTACACCGACGCAGGCAGGGAATTCTAATCCTTGGCTGTAATGTCCAGTGTTCAGTTGTTGGAATGTTAAGTGGTGCCTTTTTTGAAAAAAATACGCCGATTTCTCTTGGAATTCTATGCCTTGAACTACAGCTTACAGGAATTGATTTTGACCATACCACCGGCCAACTACAGCGGTCTATCAAATCCCCATCTTCAGTAACGGTGTTGCCAATATAAACTGCGGTATTGCTAACAAAATCGAACATTTAATCTAATCCAGTTAAGTGGAAGCTAATGCTGTCGTGACAAGCGCTGTATTTATTTATTTCGCGATGTTGGAGTTATCTTCCCCTTAATGGGCGGCCAGCTAAGAGCTTGATTATCGACGTATGGGCTGACCACAGACTATCACCACATTTTTTTTAATGACACCAATTAAACTGAACGTGATCGGAGATCAGCACATGAAAACCGCGTTTAAGAGCTGCCAGTTCCATCATTGTTGCGGAACGTTGTCACAGTTCTTGTTTGAGTTTCAGATGACATCTCTGATCACGTTGAGTTTATTGGTGACATTCAAAAATTCAAAGCTTCTGATCGAGTGTGTACTACAGAGTTGAGTGTACTAAAGTTGTTGACAGTAAGTGAGCGCTTACTTACTGTCGATCACTTTTCACCCTTTTGCCTTGGCTATGGTTGAAAAGTGGCCATTACGCTACTATTAATTCCTTTATTTATCATATCATCCGCATCATTCAGCCTTAAACGACATTTTGACATCAAAGAAAATCATTTTTTTTCTTCCTAGTCGAGAACCACAAGATCGTGTAAGCTCTGAGGGAAACTTTTTTTTACTCCTAATAGGGGATCATCCAATTTTTTTTTCTTTGTCCGTCGGGTTAGTTTATTGAAAAGTATTGGACAGGTATCTTTTCTTTTTTCACGTGGTCATAAAATTACGGAGATATATTGAGTTGAAATGGCGCATGACGTCACATGTAGGTAAGTTTTATACCTACTTGTGACGTAGTAAGCCCCCACTCTCCAACTTTAACGAGTTTTAACTAAGTAATTTTTTGATATTTTGATAAAACGAAAAAATACGTGTCTAATATTTTTGTATTACCTGTCTGACGGACAAAATAGAATGTCGTTTTCTTTACCCAGTCCGCAACCTTATTATTTAAAGGATGTATCATCATCGTCTGCCTAGCTATTTCCCAACTGTCTTAGGGTCACATTCAACTCTATCCGCATGCAGCTTAACACCTGTAATTTTAAATGGAGCGACTGCCTATCGGACTTCGACAACCCAGTTAGTACAGTGTAATACGATATTCTTTGGTTACTCTGGTTGTCAGAATTTCCGGCCACTGCCTGTAACGACTGTCAAAGATCTACAAATGACAGCCGGGACCGGAAGAAACTCGGTATGTACCATCAATACCAATTTATGACAAGTCCCCATATTTCGTAGTCACACTACCCGAGGGATAAATTTAAAGAAACATCCAGATATCTGTATCTTATTGCCTCCGGTTAAGTTTAACTGTCGATTGCAGTAACGTGCGCTTCGCTGATACTAGCCACCAGAGGTCACCGGGATTAGTAGGTACTGTTGAGGAAGACGATATTTTACTTATGGTTTTGTAAGCGGGAGTATTAATTATGCGTTATAAGGGCCGGTCTAAGCCGGTGCCGGTAGTGCCGGCACCGGCTTAGACCGGCCTAGAACGTTAGCAACAATTTTCCAATTTTGTAGGGTCAGTTTTTCAAAGAAATGGAAAACCGTAATACGCTTCAGATTTTTTTTTTCATGGTGCAATTGACGAAACTGTGGTTATTCCTCATTTTTACGATGATTTTATGCCCATACATGGGACAACGAAAAAAACTGCCTTACACGTACATACAAATGTATGGGCTTTTTACAAATTCAAACTGTGCGCATTAAGAAGCGGAATATAAAAAAATAAATTTAGCGTTACTTGAATATAATGTAGTTTAAGAGTCAGCTAGGCTCACACCGAGACGCGAAGCGACGCGACGCTGCGCGCACACTTTAAAAGAGCGATCCAAAATATAACTTTATTTTCTATAGGTACGAAAAGATACAAATTTCGTTGTGAGAATTCAGAATACGTTGCGCAACGTACATTCTGAATTCTCAAGATGCACGCAGCGTCGCGTCGCGTCTCGGTGTGAGCTGACCATAAGAGCCTGTGTTGGTGACATCATCGGGGACATGATGTACTAACGAACATTTCATCAGCCGAGGATAATTTAGGAACAATCACATTACCTAAGTACATAATATATGTATGTCTTAATTGACTTAATTTTTTTTTATTGAATCTAGAGAGGGCGTTACTTTAGTTTCTTCATTACATCTTCATTCAACGCATTCAACTTATAGCACTGAGTTAATAAAAACTACTGAACTAACCCGGCCCATTCAGTCATCTCGTACTTCCTAAAGCCAAACATTAGATGTAGTTTGTTGCTTGCGTGAAACGGTTCCTCTCAATTATAGGCATGTTGTAATGATTAGGCCGGTACACACATACCCCTGAGCGTGGTTGTACGTGACTACTGCTACGTCCGTGGCTACTTTATCTTATAGTGTGGACTAAGCTTTAGGCGGGTAGCGGGTGGATGTAATCAACTTGATTCGTAAGAAAAAATATGTTAGGGACAAAAAGTAAAGAGAAGAGAGCTCAAACATTGATTACGACGCTTGTTTATGGTGGATACGTGTTTCGAGACTTTGTTAACTAAAAGTCCAAATTTCCTCACCTATCCAAGACATATCCAAGATAAAACTAGAATATACATATAAAATGAAAAAAAAATAGTGCTGGCCCAAATTGAACCCACAACCTAGCATGGAAACAAATTGAATTTGATTAAAGAGAATTGCTTGCGACCAGTTTTTTGAAAAATATAAAACGCTTTATATAATCAGTATTACGTCAATAATTTAATTATTAACTAACTAGACAAATTATAAATGTTTTTAACTATGTATTTTATTAATAATTACATTTTGTTTACTCTCTGAATGTAGCGAACATCTTATTTTTTTCTTTACAAATCGGTTTACCACAATCGAAATTACTAATTAACACGTGCACATGAAAGTAATTAAAACCTCGTATCGCTTACAAGTTGTGCCGCCCCATAATGAGAGCCTGGAGCGGTGGTCAGTCAGTTCGGATCTCGGGCGAGGCAGTCTCAGTACAAATAATATTTAAACCAATGGACACTAGATGGTAAGTGGAGATAATTGTGTAATTATAGTAACATAAATTAATCTTAAAGTTCCTTTTTGGAAAATGAAAGTGGTTTTGTGTGTGTGGTGTGAATCTGGGAGGCCGGTAGTTTTGAATAAAAATGGTGGCATGGGGAATTATGATGTTGGCATTATTAACCTTAGAATACGATCTTATATGATATTACCATAAATTACTAAGTAACACCCCGGGAGGCTAAGATGTTATAAATAAATTAGAATGCTTTTTCAAATTAATAAAAGAAAACCCGACAGAAAAAATAAAAGATTAAATTATTTCGATGAAAAAAAAACACATTTGAACAATATCTTCAGCAAAACGGGAAACATTTTCAAATTTCGAACAACTCTACAACACCCTGCTACACGAACAGACAAACCATAAACCAGACGCGTTCGGATACGCGCATCGTGCATCGTATAAAAGCTACTTTATAATGTCAGCGCCTAACATATGTAGCGCGCGACGTTATCGCATCGAGATCGGCGTCTTATCGACAATCGAATCTCTTCTTAGTTCGAGTTATCGATATCAATACCTCAGGCGAATCGATCGGATAGAATATATTTTAGAACTGTCTGTTTGTCACTGTAAAGTACCAAGTTAGACCGGTAAAGGCATGCGTGTGTCCGATCAGATTAGAATTCCGTGAAAAAAAAACAGCTTAGATCTACGTTCTGTTTGAGAATATGACCGGCAAAATCTAGAAATAGTCGAAAACTAGAACATATGCCACTACACTATCACGAGCGGTCGGACCAAGTGTTCACAGGGCGACATTTAACGTTTAATTGTTACAGATGGTCGCCAATGATGGCACGCTTGGCGCAGTGGTTGAGCGATCGACTGCTGCGCTGCGTGTTCGATCCCCGCACAGAACAAATATTTGTAAGGCCTACAGATAGTTTTTCCGGGTTTGGCTGTTTGTGTATGTGAGTTTAAATGTTTGTAAACGCACCACGATACAGGGGAAATTCCTAGTGAGGGGCAACATTAAAAAAAAACTGAACTATACCAATATACTAGACTCCGTGCACTGAGAAAAGAAATCGTTTGCAATTTCACAAACAAGTTTGCACTTATTTCATCATCATCATCATTTATTATCAGTCTGCCGCAGTCCACTGCTGGCCATAGGCCTCTTCAATCGCTCGCCACTTAACTCGATTCTCGGCAACTCTCATCCAGTTGCCACCAGTCACCCTGCTCGTTTCGTCGCTCCACCGCCTTATGTCCTTGCCCTTGCCGATTCGCGGTCTACACTCAAGAACACGTCTACCTCAACGGTCATCGGTTCTACGGCTAATATGGCCGGCCCATTGCCACTTCTTATTTTATTTCATTACATTTTAATATTAAATCGCAGCGATAAAATTTCGTTAGACTATGGACTTGACATTCACAAAAATGAACCATATTAACCTTATGTATGTTTAAATTAACATGCCTTACTTTTTTGGTGAGTTTAAGATTAATTATTTTGAATCTGTAAAGTCTTTTTCAAATCTGCGTATCTATTTTATGCGTTTTCTTAAAACTCAAAATAAATTTAACATCTATACTACCGACCTATCATTAAACTCATTATAAACCAATTGCAGAACATAATAAACGAATCAAAACTAAACACAAGTACAAGTTAACATGCCCTGTTCAGAGTTTAATTAATTCGAAGCAGCGCACACGTGTTGTTACGTAGCGTTATCGTATCGCATCTACATCGTCTCTACATCGCGTGTTATCGCAGCGTATCGTCGCGATAGGTGCGGCATGCGGCTTACAGGAAGAGTTGGGGAATGTTATACCTACAGCGTGTATCAAAAAGGTGTGGTCATTTCAGGATGCGATTTAGACCATCAGATTGAACAACTTTCTCCATGGGAACAGCATCGTTATCGCAAAAAAAAACAGCTGTCCTATACAATAATTTTAGGTGGAGTAGGTTTTGAAATTTTAATTGTAATCTTTGTATCTGGACCACATAACAACTACCTGATAAACGAGGATTTTAGTAAAGTTACTTGAAATTATTGAATAATCATAATATCTATCTTAGCGTATCAAAACAAACTTAAAACAATAAACACAAAAAAATTTACTCAGAACATCACTTGCACTAACAACAGATATCGAAGATGCTTATCTAAATTAAAACCATAGATTAAACAAACGCTATCTTGATTATAAGATGCAAGCGAACCCCGCCACTGATTACCTTATTATGTAAAAACGTATTAAATTACATACTTAAATTAAACTTCATGTAAAAACACAAATTCAATTAGAAATTATAATTTGCATCACAGTAAATTGTGTGTTTCGTATCAGTGTTGCCAGAGGGAAAAATAAAACAGGTATTTGTCGTTTATTACTGGCAACATAACAAAATGGCTTATACCGTTACTAAATGGATGAAGAATCATAGGTTTTAACCTGATTATAACAGATAATAAGTAGCGAGGGATAATCTAAGTTTTAGTATAATTTTATTTATGGGACATGATTTGTGGGTAAAAGCTGCTAAGAACTCCTAAGTACTCTTGTAAGGTTGCAAGTTCTTTGAGACTTCCATGCTTAGAAACATTATTTGTCAACCCGGAGGGTTCTCTTCTTTACTTCCATCTCGATTAGTCATTGCGAAGAAACTTTGCAATTTTTTTTTCATGTGCATAACTTTGTTGAAACGGAAGTCAACCTCAATGTTCCTGCTATGGCTGAAAATTTGCGAACCCTTTTCAAATCTAGAATACTATCGGAATTTGTCGAAGTAAAATCAATGCTACATGCTACCATTGCAAAATAACAGACACGCCGAGTAGGCTTTAGTGTTTATGAACAAAACAATTTCCTTAATAAATTCGTTGTTTTCGGACAGATTTAACACCTGTGCCTAATCACCTTTCCCTTCCAAATACAATATACCAAATATGGTGATAACCATTAGTAGTTTGAGAAGTTAGCGGATGTAGCGCTTAAAATAAATTGTAACAGCGATGGAAGCGCTGAGCACACGCGATTCTCTAATACCGCGATATTCTAATATCGATAAATAATACGTCAAGATAGTAGCAACTAGTAAGGTAGCAGTATGTGGTGCGATTATTTTTACTGCTGTTAGTGGCATACGGACAGAAATGATGTCGAGCAACAAGTATTCAGTTTGAATCATAGGTGATAGTTCTAACATGTGTATTACTATCCTTTCAGGATCATATTCTACGGTTAATGAGCAAGACCGAATTGTTAGCCATTTCCGGAATACAATATAATAACTTTGTTTAGGCTATTTTCTCCATGAAAAGTGTTGCCAATTAAACCACCATATGAATTACGAGTATCCAAGTCATATCGAAATTGGTTGGTTATTACTGTCAAGTTTTGATTTTCTGGTTCAAAGTTTATTAATAAATACATGTAATTCATTAAAAGTTACAATAAAATAAAATATAATCGCAGCCACAATTAAACAATGCAATCACACAACTGACACAACGCCTCCATTTTTAGCAACATTCAATTTGCCATTCATTTCGAACGTACGTGAACGCGTTCTAATTTTAATATTTTATCTGTTGCGTTTCGCGCCATAAACAAATAGTAGCAAATTGCTGCTGCACATGCAAATCTATTGTTTTTAATAGGACACTGCTATTAGCTCCTAGACAATTTTCAATAGGCCTTATAGAACCAGAAATCGTAAGTAAAGGCTGGGATAGCAAATGCGGTTTCTATATTTATTAATCAACTAGCTGTTCCCGCGACTTCGTCCACGTGGAATTTAAGAAGTAGCCTAAGTTACCCCTTATTACATCAGCTATCTGCCAGTGAAAGTCCCGTCAAAATCGGTCCAGCCGCTTCAGAGATTAGCCGGAACAAACAGACAGACAGAGATGATAAAAAAACATATTTTGGTATGTGCACCGTATATACATTCATATGCATGCAGTAAAAAGTTGTTATTTTAATATTACAAACAGACACTTCAATTTTATTTATTTGTATAGATGTATAGATGTGATGTGGGTGAAACTAGCTTGGAAAGATTTTCTTTCGTGAATTTTTTTTTTTTTTCAAGTAAGAAAATTTTTTAGATACTAGATACGTTTCAAGTTAGTTAAAATATGTTAAAATTTTCATCTTCAAATTTGACGTAAGTAGGTACTTTAATATTTTTGGCAATTGCATGACCTCAAGATGTAATTAGTTTCTATGTAGTCAGTTTCTTTTTCATCATAAAACCATAATATTTTACTCTTGTGATGCTTACCCTTTTATTGTACTTAGAAACTCCAAGTCCAGTGAGGCCCTGATGCATTGAATTTTATTTCATGCCTAATTTGACAGCAATCTGCAAAAAAACAAAAAGAAAATAAATGAGACATTCTAAATTAAAAAAAAAAAAACGGATATTCAAAAAGTCTAGGTAGTGCTGGCCAGCTAATGCATTATAAAGTTCCAAACAACGTTATCCGATGTAGCAGCCGACATTATGTCGTGTACCGGACGCGGATACAGTACTACTAGTGATACTAATACAGTACATAGGTACAGGCGTGGTATAGTCACCAGCACCAACATGTATACACTTAGCAAAGCTTTTAAAAGGGATTTTCTGCTATCGCATTGATTGCAATTTCATGTCGTTATGAACATAGTATTTTAGCGCCCATATTATTAAGAACTATTCGGTCCATCAAACTAAGTTACTCTACTGCTAATAATTATTGCTGGGAAACGACTATTTTTGGGATGAAATACTCGTATAACATTACAAACTTGTATAAAGACTGTGGTATATAGACTTGTAAAAAACTTGATACTTTGTCCTCCAATATCTACGCAACTAAAAGGTTGCAGTGTACAGAAAAAAAAAATGCAATGACGGAGAGAACAGGTTTGGCTTCGAGTTGAAGACCATCGTATCCGTCGTGAGGGGAACTAAGACATGCTTTTCCCAGAATTACTTTTAACCCAGAAGGGCCAACAGAAATAAAAGCAGCTAACTTGCAGCTCACTTAGTCAATGGGTCCAGTTGACCAATTCAAAAATGCATTAGGTTGACTGGACCGCGGGTCACGTCTGTGCGGAAACATTTTATTTATTTATAACCAACTTATATTAACAGTTACACCACACGTAAAAGTTATTGGTTAAACATTAAGACCTAGTAAAACTACACGAAATTAGCCAGAATTTGCTCTTTAGTCAGTTCACTAAAGAGCCTCACAAACAGCTTTGTCTGCACAGCATGAGACTTCATCGAATACAAAGTTTCCATGAAAATATGAACATCACTAACATTATGATTTAGGAGTTCCTCATATTATGTTTTAATTAATTTATCAATTAATATTTTTATATTAATTGAAATCACTTATCACTAAAGTTATGAACTACATAAAATTAACATTGTACTGCACTGCAAAACTGTTGCAGTTTTCAAGAGAAGAGTAATAGTACATTGTGATATAAGTGCGGTAAGTTGAAAATTACAGCCGAGGCGATATTGCTAGCCCGAGCCGTAGGCGAGGGCTACAAGAAAGCAGAGGCTGTAATTATCAAAGCGCACGTATGTCATACGACGTTTTATAACACATTTGCGAGGAAATAAATAAAATTCGGATGACATTTTCAAACAAAAACAATACAGCGTAAAGAGAAAGCGCGCGGAATATTTTACGCTTTTTTTAAGGCAAAGGCACAAAAACAGCCAGTATCTATATATATAAAAGAAAGTCGTGTTAGTTACTTCACTTATAACTCAAGAACGGCTGAACCGATTTAGCTGAAAATTGGCAGGGAGGTAGTTTAGAGCCAGGAGAAGGACATAGGATACGGTAGGGTAGGGTAGGGTAGGTAGGTAGGATAGGGTAGGTAGGTAGGGTAGGGTAGGTAGGTAGGGTAGGGTAGGTAGGTAGGGTAGGGTAGGTAGGTAGGGTAGGGTAGGTTAGGTAGGGTAGGGTAGGTAGGTAGGGTAGGGTAGGTAGGTAGGGTAGGTAGGGTAGGTAGGTAGGTAGGGTAGGTAGGTAGGTAGGGTAGGGTAGGTAGGTAGGGTAGGTAGGTAGGGTAGGTAGGTAGGGTAGGTAGGTAGGGTAGGGTAGGGTAGGTAGGTAGGGTAGGGTAGGTAGGTAGGGTAGGTAGGTAGTAAGGGTAGGGTAGGGTAGGGTAGAGTAGGTAGGTAGGGTAGGGTAGAGTAGGTAGGTAGGTAGCGTCGGGTAGGGTAGGTAGGATAGGGTAGGTAGGTCGGATAGGGTAGGTGGGTAGTAAAAAGTGCATTGCAACGCATGCTGGGTACAGCTAGTTACTAATAAAGTAAATTAATATTTTTGTGTTTTGTTACAGATAAATGGTTGTAATTTATGGTCAAAATTGATTAAATTAAAGAATTAAATGTTTATTTCTTATATTTTATCTCCCAACTTAATTTTATTAATAAAATGTTGACTACTTTTCTGACATAAAAACTCTTTGCTAAGATTTAAAAAAGTATCGTTCGTTTTAGACGGAGCATTATGATAAGCCGTGCGTTTTACTTTACATTACCGCACTAGTGCGTAATGTGATACATTACGATACTGAACTTGGTGCAATAAGAGACCCTTTACGAGCAAATGTGTTATAATAGTATATTGTGTATTAAGGGCGGTAAGTAAGGAATTACGATCGAGGCTCTAGTAGAAGCCCGAAGTCGAAGACTGAGGGCTTTCTGAGTCGAGGTTCGTAATTCCCGTACCGCCCGTGAAACATACAATGTTTTTCATCACATTTGCGAGTTAATAATTATGAATATACATAAGTCAGCACATATTATTACGAAATACGTGAAACGATTTGCGGATGGCGGGCTGTTTGCCCACACCACAGATTATACAAATGTTTTGTTCAGAAACGATAAAGGCAAATACTTACCTAGGTATACAGCCATGACGGAGTATAAAAAAAAAAATCGACGTTTTGATACAAAAAACTATCGATTATTTAGATTTTAGAACATTAGTTGAGTAATTAAATAACATGTAGCGAGATTGAATGAAATTCCTGTTTAAATAACATTTTAAGACAATTTTTCAATTGCGTGTAAACTCCTTGCTTGATGAACTTACATGACCTGTGTGCTGTCAAGCGGTGCTGTAAATTAAAAAAAAATTACTTACCGCCCTAGGGTTTTATATGGGGCATTACAGCCAAGTTCACCTGTATGTTATGACACTGTTTACGTGCAAGTGTGATGAAAATTAAAAAAAAAAATACTTACCGCCCTAGGGTTTTATATGGGGCATTACAGCCAAGTTAACCTGTATGTTATGACACTGTTTACGTGCAAGTGTGATGAAAAAGAACATTATCTTTCCATTCCGTCATAGTGCCTAAGTATTCATATTATTAGTTTTTATTTTATTTTGCATTTTAACATAAGTAGTTATTTGCTTTACGTATTCCATTTTCTCTTCTTATTTTACACACGATGTTTACATCTCTGTTAAGGGTTCCGTAGCCTCATGGCAAAAGCGGAACTCTTATAGATTCGTAATGTCTGTCTGTCCGTCCGAATGCTACAGCTACTTTATTCCGAAACTATTAAGACTACATAGTTGAAACTCGGTAGGTTTATACAAAAAAAAAAACATCAAGGGGAGAGGGCTCCCCATGCATGGAACAGAAACTAAAAAAATAATTTCACCATAACTATAAGTGCGGGGTACAAATAGGTTTTTAAAAATGAATTTGAGGTTCTTAAAAACCATTTTCCTCAAAGTCAATCGTTTGAAAAATAGACAAAGTGGTAAAATGTGTGTCGGCCTCTAATTTCTAAAGTAACAGCAGGAAAATTCTGAAAAAATTATGATTGTAGAAAGTAAAGAAAAACTTTCAACGAAATTTGGTTTGAATAAGATTTGATGTTTAATTTTTGAGATATGGGACTTTTTCATCAAACTGCAGAAGCAGTAACTTTGTTTTTCATGAACATACTATGAAAAACAAATTTAGTTTTGCTGTTGAACGTAATACAATACAACATATGATAAGCCTTCAAAATATTTATATTATATTGTTTACTGCTACGGAACCCTGTGTGCGTGTGAGTACGACTCGCACTTGGTCGGTTTTTTAGTATTTCATTTCGCAGGTATGCTGGAAGAGATTTCTTTTACGAAATAAGCATCACCTTAGTATCTATTTTCTGTTCCTTTTGGTCTTTTCTGAATTAAGTGTGTAGCTAAAAAGGTAAATTTATAAATTGTAATCGTAATAGACCAGACTGGCAAGGCTACCGTACCTAAGTTAATGAGAACATGGGAGCCACGCGCGAGGCGTGACATCATGGCGTCTATTAGTTTACTTCATATGAATCCAGTCCAAAACCTGCAAGTCATGGTACGTAAATTGAATGTACAAATTGATGCCCTGCAGGAACAAGTTCAGACACTTCAAGGAGAATTGAACTGCATCAAAGAAACAAAAGGGACTACAGAACCTGCTCAGACTACAAAAAACGACGTGGAATACTGTACAGACGAGGATGACCTTGCTAAAGAGACTGAGTGGATTAGGGCCAAGAGCAGGAAGAAAAGGAAGCTTAACACCTCCCTCTCTCCAAAACAACAACCCGGAAGCGCCCAACAAGACAATCATCAAAATCATCAAAAAAATGAGAAAGTGACTTCGGTCAAAAAAGTGCCCTTACCACCGCCAATCATAATAGACGGAATCAAGAACTATCAAACGTTCTACGATTCGTTAATTGAAAGCCAACCAGCGGAATCATTTACAGCAAAAATGATGAATGGGGATTGTGTGAAGGTTAACGCCAAATCAGAAGACTCATATAGAGTAATTGCCAGGTTCTTGTCTGAAAAAGACTACCACTGGCATTCATACGAAAACAAGCAGGCTAGACCAATTAGAGTTGTGGTAAAGAAACTACACTCTTCTTGCCAACCAGATCGAATTAAGGAAGATTTAACAACCCAAGGCCTAAAAATAGAAAAGGTAGATAGTAAATTGAGCTGGAAAACCAAAGAACCACTCAACATGTTCGTTTTATCATTTTATAACGATGAAGATGTCAACAAAATCTACGGCATTAAGTACATATTAGGGTGTAAAATTGAAATACATCCACTCAAAAATCCAGCACTCATTCCCCAATGCAAGAGATGCCAAGCTTATGGGCATACACATAAATATTGTCAAAAAGAGCCAAGGTGTGTGAAATGCACTGGCAAGCATCTTACAGCCAATTGTACCAAATCTCCGCAAGAGAAACCAAAATGTATCCACTGCGGCCTACCTCACCCTGCCAATTATAGAGGGTGTGAAGTAGCCAAACAGATGCAAATTATGAAAAATAAAGTTTTAAAAAAGAAACCTACGGTGCCTAATACCCAACAGTTTCCTCCTATAACACACCCTGGTAAACAGGCGCAGAAAGCAAGTGTCCAGTCAACTGCAAAACAACCAGCCATGCAAGTAACCAACATTGGTACTTACGCTCAAGCTGCAAAACAAGGATCTCAACCTCTGAACTTAGAGGATAAGATTAACCAGATCTTGAAGTGCATTACCTCATTTGATAAGAGATTAGAGAAGCTAGAATCCAGCACTAAAACAGCTGTCTTGAATAATCAAAAATGAATAACACACTCAAAATAATGGCGTGGAACTCCAATGGACTCCTCAAACATCAGCATGAGTTGCAGGCGGTCCTAGATACAGAAAATATAGACGTGTGTTTAATCTCCGAAACGCATTTCACAAAGCAATCTTTTATCAAATTTAGAGGATACATGATATATAATTCCCTCCACCCTAGCAACTCTGCCAGGGGGGGTAGTGCGGTTATAATTAAAGAAAACATTAGTCACTACGTGCAGTGTAAATATGAAGAAGAAGACATTCAAGCAGTGGCAGTATCTGTTAAAACTAAGTTTTGTCAAGTGTCCATTGCAGCCATATACTCGCCTCCTAGGCACATGATAAGAAAAGAGCGATACTTACAGCTTTTTGAATTATTAGGCCAGCGATTCATCCTAGGCGGCGATTTTAATGCTAAGCATACGCATTGGGGTTCAAGACTTACTACAACTAAAGGAAGACAGCTCTTAAGTGCAGTTAAAGAAACACATTGTGAAGTAATGAGTACAGGCAAACCTACATACTGGCCCACTGACCACCAGAAAATACCGGATCTTATAGATTTTTTCATCTGCAAAAATATATCCACCAATTACATCAGTTTGGAGGAAAGTTTTACTATGAACTCTGACCATTCTCCGATTATACTAATGCTAAGTCAAAAAATCCTATTAAAAGAAAGCCACTTAACCTTGGTTAATAAGTCCACAGATTGGGACAGTTTTGCTCTTGATCTAGATAATATTATCGACCTTAAAACTCCGATAAAATCGCAAGATCAGCTTGACTCAGAAGTAAACAAATTTATTATTAATATTCAACAATGTGCGTGGAGCAATACACCTCAGCTAAAACGCAAATATAAGGGATTTATCTATCCTAAAGAAATTGTGGATTTACTATCAGAGAAAAGAAAACAAAGGAAGTTGTGGCAGCAAACAAGGTGCCCGCGTCATAAAACAACACTAAATAACCTAACTAAACGACTAAAGAGAAAAATTCTACAACTTGAGGATGAATCTCTGAATACCAACCTTCTTCAGCTTACCAATGACAAATCAACGGATTACTCACTTTGGAAAGCAACGAGAAATCTAAAAAGGCAGATTATACAAATACCGCCCATCAGAGATAGCAACGGAAAATGGGCAATAAGCAATGACCAAAAGGCGTTCCGATTTGCACAACATTTAGAAGAAACCTTTCAACCCAACGAAAGCTCTGTAGAAATACATGAGAGTGTAAATTTATCACAAAACCAAAGAATCAAGCTTGTGACTCCTAAGGAAGTAATGAGAGAAATTCAAAACAACATTAGCTCAAAAAAGTCTCCCGGTTACGACCTCATCACAGGGGAAATTCTAAAACGCCTCCCACGCAAAGCCATAGTAAAGCTGACCAAACTAATAAATGCTTCATTTATCTTAAAATATGTACCTGAGCCATGGAAGGTTGCTGAAGTCATTATGATTGCGAAGCTTGGGAAACCTCCCCACGAAGCATCATCATACAGACCCATTTCTCTGTTACCCGTACTATCAAAGTTATTTGAAAAACTGTTATTAAAACGGATAAAACCAGTAATAGAAGATAAAAACCTAGTTCCAGATCACCAGTTTGGCTTCAGAGAAAAACACTCAACGTTAGACCAGGTACATAGAATAACTAATGTTATTGAAAAAACGCTAGAAAATAAAGAAGTCTGTGCTACCGTGTTCTTAGACGTCGCGCAAGCTTTTGACAAAGTTTGGCATGAGGGTCTCATATTTAAGCTCAGACGCATGCTACCAGAATTTGTAGATATCCTAGAGTCGTATTTAACTAAAAGAATGTTTAGAATACGCCAAGAGGACGCATATTCCGAGCTAAAAACCATAAAAGCTGGGGTGCCTCAAGGAAGTGTGCTTGGCCCAATTTTGTACTTGTTATACACTTGTGACATCCCAGAGCTGGAAAACAGCACCATAGCGACCTTTGCAGATGATACTGCTATTATGGCCACCGGATCAAGCCACAGAGAAGCAGTAGAGAAAGTTCAACTAGCTGTGAACAAAGTTTACGACTGGACACAAAAGTGGAAGATCAATCTGAATGAGTCAAAATCAGTTCACATTAACTTCACAAACAAACACAGTGACTACCACCCACTCTACATAAATGGTATGCAAATACCTTATGCTAATACAGCCAAATACCTTGGCATAACTCTCGACGCCAAGCTGCGTTGGAAAGCCCATATCAAAAAGAAAAAACAGGAACTCGATATTCGTTATAAACGTTTGCATTGGTTACTGGGAAGGAAATCCTGTTTATCAATACATAATAAGCTGATAATATACAAGCATATCCTGATGCCAATTTGGACGTATGGTATCCAACTTTGGGGCTGTACTAAGCCAACCAACGTCAAAATAATTCAACAGTTCCAAAATAAAGTACTCAGGGCTGCTGTAAATGCACCCTGGTACATAAGAAACGATGACCTCCACCGTGACCTCGACATGGAATTCGTCACCACCATCATACAAAAATTTGCTGAAGCCCACGAACACAGACTCCATCGACACGTGAATGTTGAGGCAATCCAGCTGTTAGACAACACAGGCATAGTGCGTAGACTAAAGAGAACTAAACCATTTGAATTAGTGTAGTGTAAGTGAATCAATAATAGTAACAATGTTGTGCTATTTATATAACACATGAACAAAGTGTTTTATCAATTTTACCAGACTCTAAGGAAGTGTTACGAACGTGTGTAAAAGTGCATACCTAATTATGGACACTATTCTTAGCATTAACATAATTTATAACGTAGCATAATAAGTTAGATTTAAATTGTTTATTAGTCTTCTTAGGCTAGATTGCAATTATCTAGTAAGAACTTGGTTCTTATTAATAAGGAAAAAAAATATGAATCCAGTGATGTTATCAGAACTTTAATGTTTTAAACTGCTAATGCTTACATACTTGCTTTCAAAATAAGTGCAATTTAACTACTTGCTATACGTATAAGAGCATACGGATTCGGTCTTAAGTTATGTTGAACCTAAACCTTTCAGTCGGCCTTCCTGACGAGTCTATCCTTGACCATCATCTCCTTATCTTTCCAACAGTGTTGGGAACGGCTTTCAGGCCGTGTGTGGTGTATCCGTATGCAGTTGAATACCAGTATTATACTTGGAGCGACTGCCTATCTGAACTCCACAACCCAGTTAGTACTGAGTAATACGGAAGCCCTTGGTAAGACTGGTTGTCAGACTTTCAAGCCACCAACCACCTTTATTATTGACTCAAAGTAGCCGTGACCAACCGATTGTGGTGCTTTCCGAAACACGCAGGAAACTCATAAAACACGGACCAAATCAATGATTTTTCTTTTTTAACCTCGTACTCCAAATTTTTATTATATTTATTAATTTATTTTTTATACCTATAGTGGTATAGGTATAGTTTGCATTTTTTAAGACGGTCTTCAGACTAATGCAAACATCTCAACAGTCTACTCATCAATGTACCTATTCGGTCAAAAGAGTAGCGATGAAAAAAACCGGTCAAGTGCGAGTCGGATTCGCGCACGAAGAGTTCCGTACCATTATTTATAAAAACGAGCAAAAAGAACACTTTTTTGTTAAATATTTCCCTTAAATATTTATTTTATTCTGTTTTTAGTATTTGTTGTTTTAGCATAAAAAAAACATAATCTGTAGAAATTTCAGTTGGCTACCTATCACGGTTCATGAGATACAGCCTGGTGACAGACGGACGGACGGACGGACGGACAGCGAAGTCTCAGTAATAGGATCCCGTTTGACCCTTTGGGTACGGGACCCCTAAAAAAAGTTAAAACAAAAATTCTTGTCAGCACTAAAAACAAAAAAAAAATAGTTCTTATAGCTGATAACGTTAAATTACTACAGCCAACGTTTACGGGGAACACGTAATAAGGCCTTAGGTGGAGCATTATGCAAATAATTCCAGAATTGCCCATCTAACGGTGATCGGTCACTCAAGTACCGGTAGGAGTAAAGTATGTATCCTAAGTGCTTGTATGATGGAGATTCCTCGCTTAGTACAGTATTTAAGACACATTTCTGAGGCCTGTATTAATTAACTGCTTTGAATAAGAACGATCATGTGAAGATACTTAGAAATGGATGATTTTCGCAGCTCTAGGGTACTCCTGGGCCGGTTTTTTTTTTCAAGACAAAGAGAAAACTTGCTTTATCGTTTTCACAAGTGGGCAATGTGGTGCTGTTTCTATTATTATAATCCTGGAAGCTCAGTCAATCAGCTCAGCTTGACATCTTGTGGCTCGGTGGGATGGCCCCGAATTACGGGTAAGTTCAAGCCTAGACAGCATCTAATTTTTTTTGTCTTTAACCGTTACTGTCCCACTGCTGAGCAAAGGCTTCCCCAAATTCCTATCACGAGCTCTTTCCCTGTGCCTCCTCGAACGCTCGCTCTTACGGTGAAGGAAAGGACCAAGAATTCGAAGACACCTATTCCCTCTCAAGAAGAGGAGAACTGTGTCCCAGCAGCGGGAAAGTTACAGGTTGATTATTCTTATGCCTCAAAGTTCCCGGCTTTGGTTCCATACGAGTACTTCAAAAGTGTCTGTACTCTTCCAAACAATCTTTCAATGCGAGTATTTTTAAATATTCGAGTTCCTTGTAATCTTAGCGCACAAAATCAATGCTGGTTCTTCATTTAGATGGTTGAGAGGAGAGAATGGAATGGATGAAAAAAACGTGTCACACCGACCTGACCGACCCCAGGTAACACGGTACATGGGCAGGGGATGATGATGACAACGCAGTAATGTACCCAACATTATTTTACCCATAGTTTGAAAGCTTTCCATCTTTCGACGGAAGTTAACTCCCCTACCATTCAGGTCATAATAAACATTGCAATAATCCAATCTTTACCGCTAACTATTAATAACGAAACGATTATGTGCAAGCCAGGGATTTCCTCAGAGCCCAAAGGTCGGCTCAGCTGTGTCATTATACTTGCACTAGCGTAATGAAAACCGCTCGGGGCTACTCTTTGTTATGTCAGTACACCTTGTTAGAATATTTCATTTCCTAGCTTCTATTTTCATATTATAGTCGAGTTTACATGCGTTAAAATTAAAGGAAGAAGTGGCCATTTTGAGTCTATGGCTTAAGTTTGTTTTTTTTTTAAAGATGGCGCTTTATTTTTTAGTGATGGGATTTCATTGGTGTTTTGAAAATGATTTTAGTCGAATTTATTATGGACGTGGTTATTACTGGGCTTAAAAAAAATGAAAAGAACCTGTTATGATTTTCTATTTAAATTATTGTGGTTTTCGTTTTTTTGTTGCTTAATGAATTCATAGTAAACTTACCATATAGAATTTTTTAAAACCCGGATTTGACTTTTTTTTTCTTAAGCGGCCATAATTTAAATATAACATTGAATTAGTTTAGTAACTTACGTTTTAAATTAAACCTTGTCCAAGATAAATTACGGTACAAAATTGTGCTGTAGAAACTACACATTTCCCTATTCAGCAGTAATGCAGAACCCATGTTAAGCTTTTTCTAGGATCGAGTAAACTGGCTTATATGGCAATAACTATCTGGTAGAAGCTGGATGAAGCTGTTTGTTCAATGAAAAAACCTGTAAATAATGCTTTAAAGTTGTTGTGCTTTTGCCTTTAACAAAGTCATGTGGTCATAGACATTGTAGAGATTCCGTGAATGCTAAACTAGCGTGCTAATCAATTACCGAGTAATTGATTTCATTAGAGAACGATTATCCCACCGATTTTTTATCGATTAGTACCGTTGTGTTGGTCCTGTTGTTTCTGCTGAATATTCTCTAGAGTACTTAATGTATTTTTTCAAATTGTGTTTCTAATTTTGAAATCAGCTCTTTATTGTCTTTTACTTTCCTCAACGAGAAAGGAAATATTGTATTCTGCCTAATTTATGGTACAATGGAATACCGATATATATATTGTATTTTTGATATCCAGATGCGAATAGTAATAATAAGCTAACGTATAAATCCATGTTATGGGAGTTTAATTCAGCAAGTGTTGAAACTATGCCGGATCGATGAATTTCAAATTTGTTCAATTTACTGCTTTGATGCAAATGTCCGGTCCCGGAGCTTGACAGCGTAATTTATTCATTGGAAAATCCTATGTCGGCTGATATTCCCAATATGGATTACTATTTCTGTACATGTGTGTTACCTACTGAAAACTTTAGACATCGGATGTTCGAAGATTTATCGGTAACTTAGTGTTTGTCTACAGCTCAAGGTAAGGATGAAATTGAGAAAAAAAAAAACAAAATTACCATAGTGATCGTGCTGTACCATAGTTTCATTTCCAGCGGAATTAATATGCGTTTCTTGGTGGACAGGCCGGGATCGTGAACGTGACTTACCAAGAGATGAATAAAATAATTAACGTTTTTGTGTTGTTGCTATTTTTGGAAAATTCAAGATATTTCAGTTGCTTACTTTAAAAAATCCTTACAAGAAATGCCATGGAAGTGCTGGGCTCACAAAGAGATCAACCTGCTACTAAAACGACCGTGTCCAAGAACTCAGCTGAGGCCCTCGCAATGCCAGGCATATTTTGCACCAATTGTTTTTTTTTACCCAAGCTTCAAGAAAAACAACTTGCCTTAACTACCTACTTATCGTCGTGGCTTCCTATTTCAAATCGTTGCCCAATACAAATAAGTTAGTTACACACGTGCGTCCGCACAGTACACACGCCTGCAGTGTAATTGCTGCACTTATTCAATCTTCGCGCGTTCCGTATTCGGATGGCGTATCATTTACGCGTTTTCACGCTAGGAAAATAGTTTGTAGCGGGCTTTATTTATTTGTGAAGGAATGGGAGGTAATCTTTCTAGAGAATGTGACTAGCGTTATATACTTAGTTTACCTTTGACAAAGTGATTAGGTATACAAACAAATGCGGGCAAATCGGAGAACCGAGCCTTAAAAATATGTATCTATCCCGTTCGTGGAAAATTTTTCTTGCATAGTCTCAACCGAATTAAACTCTTATCTTCTTTACTAAAAATCTTAAATTTATTAGCTAGGAGAGTTGCATCGCCTAAATTGCTGGCACAATAACGCCATAGGGTACTTATAGCGGCAGAGAGGGGATTAATAAAAAAATATCTCTATCAAAGTGAAAATCACCTAAACCAGCTAATCCCTTTATGGGATTAATCTCCTAAATTGATGAACAGAAGATGGACGTTTGTATTAAGTGCGACATCTTTGTACGTGGGTCTCACCGGGCACATCGCATTTTTCATCGCGTTTTTTTATAATCTTTTTTCCTCCTGCCAGTGAACTAAATAATAACCTAGGCGAGACTAGTCTGCAATATCTGTAAAATCTGCAGGTCTCAAAGAAAAAAAAGCAATCTAAAATAATTCTATTCTCAAAGCCAGCTCCTCTGCATATAAAATCAAGACGATCTTAAATTATAGTCAATTTGAAAGCCGACAGTAGTTGTCGTACGAAATAAAAGGTGACCATTTATAGTATAACAATGTGGGATATTTCCGCGGCAGAGTGTCCCAACAATGAGCCGCCAATGGGACAATTTGGCGCGACCCGTGATCCTGTACCATACTAATAGCGTGTGGTCTAAGCTATGAGCGGATGTTCTGCTTTATTTAACGTGTTACAAGACCGTCCGACCGTGTAGGTAAGCACGAAACGACCAATCAAGCTTTATAAAACTAGTTTACGCGGATCACCCAGTAAATCTAAACAATGCGAGGTCATATTATACTGGAAATGTATAGTTTGATGTATCGCCGATTGTATCAACTAATAACAGTGTTTAGACAATGTTGTTTTGAAGTATTTCGTGTGGTAGAAATACCGACATGATTTAATGATATGGCAAGGGTTATTTCTAGGCAGATCTCGAAATGCATTATGATTATTGTCACAAATGTCTGATTGTCACGTCACTCCAATTCTGTAAGTAAGCCGTATTTTATGTGTGAATTGTTTTAAATTGATTAAGTCTTCTTCTTTTTTCGTATTAAAATACTTATAAAGAGATTAAAAAGACTTATAAAGTAGTAACAAGTTTAACACAACATTAGATTACGATTTTTTTTGCGTCTATCGCTCGTAAATATTTGAATGTCTTTGTAAAAAACTAACGAAAATAAACCGAATTCAAGTTCACTCGTTTTACCATTTAGACATTTGCAATAACGCAAACCGCACTTTATTTTATCCATACTAATATTATAAATGCGAAAGTAACTCTGCTTGTTTCTTACCTTTTCACGACTAAACGGCTGATTGGACCGTTATGAAATTCGGCAAGGAGATAGAATATATCTATCTATGTGGGGAAGGACATAGGCTACTTTTATCCCTGAAAAACACATCAAAATTCACGCGGACGAATTCGCGGGCAGCAGCTAGTAGTTTACAATATATTTTAACGTTCGCCAAAATTATGTCATATAAATGCAACCTGACAAGCGGACGTGTCACACTATACTGATCGATATTATACTATGTTGTTATAAATATTGGATAGCGATCTTCCTCGTCTTGCTCCGTCTATAATTTTTAATGTCTTTGTTTCGTATCAATAGTGCATTCTGTCAAATTACAGTGCCTGGGCATCCTCCCTTTTCAATAGAGGATGAGGAACTTGACACCTTGTTTGTCATACCTCTTTTACTAGTTCTACTCGTCGCTGATACTTGACCAACACTACACCACCTCCGCTACGTCGCCGCCGTCTGGGGCACCGGAGAGGTCATTGTGGCAGTATGTTTTTGGCGTAATAGGGCAGGTTAGGACGTGGAACATAGTTCGTGACACAGTTCTACACTCATACTCCACTGCTTTTCGCGCATAGCCCTTCAAACAAAGAGGTTGTAGTCAAATCTTCGCACTTGAATCCCGAGACGATTCTGGGATTTCCAGGTGTACCAAGAAAGATCCTGTAGGGACATGGTCATTGCTCAGCTATACCGCTTTCAGCTCCCAACTTGCGCCAACCAATATTTTCTATAATAGTTTACCATTTAAAGCGATGATGCGACGCATTGTGCGTGCAGCGCGGTACACACGAGGTATGAACGCGGCTACCGCGCGGTACCGGCTAAACATGCGCAAACGACGCTTGGAACGCACGATTTATGCGTTCTAGGCTTCCGAACATTGTGTGCAACACTTAGTGGCTTAGTTATATTCATGCTAGTTGTGTCTGGGGGTTGCCAGATACAGTTAGGAGGTGAAACCTCAGCAGGAGGTTATCAGTGAATCTGAGAAACTCAGCACAGCCATTATCAGTTTTCTGTAGTCTGGACAACAATTGCCACTATACTTAAATTGAAACTTCACTGAAACAAGAAACTATAACGGATTACGAGATTGAAGATACAGCGATATATAGAAACTAATACTTGTTAATAGTCCGTGGTGAGTCGTAGTTTAACATTAAAATCTGCAACAAAACGCAACGGCAAACATAACACAACTACAAACAAAAGTAACGATTGTTGTTGTTTTATTGTTATGTTTTATGCCTGGTTATCTTAAAAATACACAGCGTAACGCCATCAAGCCATGCAGCTTCCATCAAATGACGCGCGTCTGTCTCTAGTTTCCTTCACGTGAGTGGTGTCGTGTCGCAAGATTTGTGTCGCCGACGCGGTGACCCGTGGCAACCTCTCAGTCATTTTTCCGCAGTTGCTGATCCAAAACGCGTTTTACATGAGCATGTAGCCCGTGTTCAAGCTGTATTGACGATTAAAATAAAACAAAACTTCTGTTAATATGCGTAGAGTGGCGAATTGAATATCAGTAGTCTACAATAAAAGAGGTTCCTATGACGACTTGGCGCCTATCCTACAATCCCACCCTGGCGCCCGGCGCCCGCGCCTACCTTGACCGCACACAATACTAGCCTGAGGGACGACCTATGAAGTATGTTTAACGCTTAACTTTACGACTTTACTATCGGAACTGAAACTAATGATACCAAACTGCATTATTTCAAATCGTACTTTACAGATTGTTCAAAAATACACCTTAGACAGTTGTTTTATGGTTGAGTGTTGAATGTTTTCTGTGAACAATGTAATCTCCAATCACAAATCAAAGAAACAATCATACAATAGTCAATGTGTCGCGCAATTGTTTATACTTTAACTTTATGGAGGTATCGCGAATGGCGCGTGTTTGTTCCCGCCTTTGGACACACTCCTCCATCATTGTTGCAGCATTATATTACCACTTCTTATACCGACAAATGTGGCGATTGTAAACCTTAAAGCAGAAGAAATAGAGTTGTACAGACTGTATGTAGCTGTGGTAAATTTTAGGATTCAAGCACGCAGTCTGGGTGGTACTGCCTAATATGGGCATTAAGAAAATTATATGGAAAACGATTGAAATCACACTTGTAATGGATTATCTACACGTTTTCTGCAACAAAGTTGATCTGTTGAAAGTACCCGTTTGAAATACTCTGTAATTGGGCTTAATGGACGTCAATACGAACCCATAGATAAGTTTTATTGCAGTTTTTCATTTAGCTTATAATGTGAAATGAAACAATGTAATTAACATCAAATGCTCATCAACACACACACGCTTTGTCATTCCATAAGTATTAATTAACAATTAAAACGTTTAATAATGTTAATATAACATACAAAAATGTATTATTTCTTTTGTTACAACTCTAACAACAGTTTTATTTTAATTTCAAAACGATTGTCGATTGTCTATGATAAGCGGCTGCCATGTTTTGCCGCCAAAAGACATTTTTGTAATGGCCGATGTTGAATTTATGTTCTGATGGCACACGATCCATCGCATAGTAGTTAAACAAAAGGTTAATCAAAATATATAGATAATCAATCATTGGGCAAGTCCCTAAAAATACTGTTACAATTTATTTTTAGATTCTTTAGAGAAGTAATAAATGAAAGAAAATAAAACCGCAGTTTTATACACCACAGATAAATTAATTCCATGATCTGTTTCAAGTTTCTTTTGTTTAATACATATTTGCGCATTCACCATTTTAGTTTTAATTAATTGTAATGACATTAATGAAATTATACATATGATGTATAATTTTAACATTGTATTATTTAAATGGTCGCATAATGTGTCTGGTGGTGGCAGCCCCGACTTACGAGCAGTAGGCCGTGGGTTCGGACCCAGGTAGGCGCATTACTTTATGTAATTTATTTCGTACCGCTGCTCTCAAAACGGTGAAGGAAAACATAATGAGGAAACCGGCATGTCCTGAACTAAAAAGACATGTGACATCTACCAACCCGCAATGGGCCCGCGTGGTGGATTACAGCCCAGTCCCTCTCATAGAGAGAGGAGGCCTGTGTCCCAGCAGTGGGAACATTATAGGCTAATGATGATGATGATGATGATGATGATGATGATGATAATGATGATGATGATAATGTGTCTAGGTTTTGAAATTTAGTGTGTCGTAGTTTTAGATCGTTGGCAATTAAGGGCACCTACCAATGGCAGTATTACCATAGCGAATAATTCAGATCGTGTGTGTCTGAATCCATTACGAAATGGTTTAGTGAATACATGAAATATATTCAGATTCATTAAGGATTCGTGTCAACGGAAAATCATACAGTTTTAAGTGAAATATTTCATATCAAGATTCAAGAAGGTTTTGATTGTGGTATGGAGACCAGATTTAATTAAATAAATTTAGGAGTTTTAAAGTCAAAGACACTTATGAAAAAAATAGTGCGTGGAGTCGCGCGGAAGAAGTGAAACTTCGTAATACTACACGCATGCGTTCGAGTGCCACGCATTCACTCTCGCTCTGTCTCTTTCTATTCAACAAGACCAACAAGATTGCGTTAAACGTTTAACGCTACCATGGAGGGGATGGTAGCGTTAAACGTTTAACGCAATCTTGTTGGAAATCGCATAAGAAGTTTCACTTAAAAAAATACGGCAATTATAAAAGTTAATTCGACTATTCCGATTATAACTTCACGCCTGTTATCCCCGAAGAGGGGATTGATTAGAGGGAGACTCATTTCGCCAGTTATGTTTAAAGTCCCATGGAATAGGAATCAAACCTAGTACTTCATGATCAGCAGTCGCGATTGCGACCACTAGGCAATCGAGGCCTTCCATCTTATTCGGTCATGTCATTCCTTTGTCGCATAGTTCAAAAATGCTCGGAACTACTTATGAACTGTCACTCATGAAGCTTTAAAATAGAGACACTGACGACGAAATAACATTTCAGGTAAAGCTGTTTTAGTAATCTTGGTACCTACTGCTTATTCCAACTCTCGATACAATTCGACAATAATTTTAACAGAGCCTCCAATGGTTTCCGCCGTGAGCATTGTAACCTGTCATCTATATGTTCCGTTGTACGAAGCACTTGTCTTATTAGCATTGTCTGTGCGGACTAAACGCAACGTTCGCTGCGTGATTTGGAACGCCTTTTACGTGGAACTACAACAAACATTATTTTGCACCCGAAAATGTAACAGTGCTACTAATTTTCTGAGGCGTAGAGATGATTCTTGAGTGTTTGAGGTGTAAAGGTAAGTTTGTTGAGCTATAGTAGGCTGTCATGTAATGTATTGCCGGACAAAGGGTATGATTGTGTAGCTTCTCTGTTGGCTTAATTACTAATGTTTACCGTATTGGCCTCATTGTGCTGTCATATATTGTGTTATGTAATAAATATTGTGCCAACAAAATTACAGAGCTTTATTCTAGTTTTATTTACGATGGTTCTCAGATTGTATGAGAGCGGACTATAGTTTTCTGTCCAGTTCAGTCGAGTTCATTACTGATGAAATATTTCTTCCAATGTGGAAGGTTTTGTTGGATCTGTTTGAGACTGAGATGATAAGATTACTCGAGATGGAAACGAATAAATCTGTGTGAGCACTTGTATAGCTGTGATTGTCATGCCTGACCGAAGTTATTATACCATGATTAATAACACTCTTATCTTTTATGATCTTAAACGAACTTTGGGTTGTTAACTGCACATATTACAATAATATATTCAGCAAATAATCCATAATACGTATGAGAGTCTCACGCGCTGTCGCATGTCGTAACGAATGCTATCCCCTGAATATCAAGCGAAGATTTGACTGATGTAGTCACGATCGAGACACGCGCTTCCAACGTTTTTCTTGTACTTGTGAGACAAGCGACCGAGTCGTTTACATTGGCTTATGGCCGCCCTGCAACCAGCGGACCATTAATTAATCCCATAACGGGCCACCGACTGGTTTCAACGATTTTGAATGACAAAATTGCTGCCCCCAGAGAATTAACTTGACGGATGGTGTAATTGTGGTTTGAAATATTATTTCACGATCTACCGCTAACGATGTCACGTGAAATGGAACAGTCCAATAAAAAAAACAAACATGGCGCCGCAACGTTTCCCGCGCAAACCGCACTCTTTGATTGTAATCGCGCGCGTGAAGTTCTAATTTCGAATAGATAACTGTGATTGGTCCGGCGCGGCGTGGGAGGGGCGGGGGGTGCGTAGAGGCGCTGCGTAAATGGTGAGGTGCGTTTTTGCGGAGCAATTGGCGAGTGAAAACTTGCCGGATCGCGTGAACGCGCGGAATCAATTGCAAACGCGTACGCACGCCACTGCAAAAAAAGTGATATATAGCTTCGGATAATTATAAGTCATGTCTGTGGGTAACGCGCGCCCGATAAGGGAATAAGCAACATTTGTACAGGAATACTGCGATGTAATTGGGATCCCGCCTATAAGTAGGCTCCGCATGCTTTTATATCAAGTTATGGGGATAATGAGTGCTGATAAGTAGGCTGTCCGTGTATTCATTTATCATTAACGGTCTTCAAACGTTTCATGTACAGAATGCGTACCTAGTCTCAAATGGTTTGGAAATTGCTCGCTGCGACAACACTGTTGAATTGAAAAATAAAAGGCTACTTTATCGTGCTTAGCGCTACCTTTTTTTTCATATGGGATATCATCAAAAATTACTTCTCCCGCTCTGGGTGGAGCGGAAGGGAAAAAATAAATATTACTATATGTATATCATATTGGTTTTAGTGTTTCGTTCATAAATATAAATAGGTTTCGGGTGCAGTATCTTATAATGTATAGGTAGCATTTAACGTCCCCAGCTGTGTAACATAGCTTGAATTTATGGTCTACTTTGATTGTGGTCGTCGTGAATGGGTTCATTCATATACAATATGGAGTTATAAATATGTGTGTAACACCTTCATATCAGTAGCAATCGCATACTTCGTCATCATCATCATTATCAATGGTACTTTGATCCATCTATGGCAGGGAAAACGCCTTCTCTTTCTTGCTCCATGCTTTCCTGGTCTTTGTGAGTCTAATCTTGTCACTAAGATTTAGGATAAAACTAGAATTTATTCTGAAATATTTTAAGAATAACCTTTGAATAATGCTAGTTTCAGCTTAACTTACATACTTAAGTAACTGTTACCGGCAAAATATTTTCTCTAGAAGTTTGCGTCTTATAACCACATTTTATACATTATGTAGAACACCACAGAAGCTAATGATACACTTTTTAACTCGAGCACCCACACACCCGTGGGTGTTCAATTCTAATTCTAACAAATTCGCTATTGAACCGACACGAAATAAATCAAGCGGTTTGTATAAAATAATAAATAACATAACGTGAGGCGACAGTAACGCGAATAAATCGCGGCGCGGCTAACGAGTCGCGTCGCGTCGCTGACCGCGCAAACGCGCGACAACCGTGAACCATTGGGAATGTCATCTACAGTACTTTCACAATTATACTACCTCCGCCCTTGCATAGCTGTCAAAATCGTAATGCTTGTGGCAATAAGGCTGTTGTTAAGGCTATCACTGACAAGTCTATCATTTTTTTTCTTCATGCAACCTATCCCATGACATCTGTTCTGCAAGCGTCATGTTGATAAAAAAAAAAATAAAGATCTTTGTTTTTGGTTTATAAGGTTGTTATAGGACTACAGCAGGCTGTTGAGGCTGAGCTAAACAAACTGTGTGTTGACTATACGCTCACACTTATTCACATAATTTCGTCAACGCCAACACTTATAACGGCCATGTTTGAGTTGTGCATTTTGAAAATGGAATGTGTGAAATTGGAGTAAGCGAGGTTGGAGTGAAATGGAATGTTTTGCTGTGTATTTGATTTATTCTGTAGGTCGTTTTTAAACTCTGATCATGACCAAGTTCATGACATTGAAGCTGTTTTTTAAAAAAAGTCAAAGGTTTCATTTATTTGTAGGTGTTTTTTTTCAGTTTCTGTGCATAGTTTTTCTTGCCACTTCACCACAATGGAACTTGATTGAACTCATTCCGAGGAAGCAGAGTCTGGCATCGAGCGGGAAATTGTGAAACGAATTTTCATCTACGACACTTAAATACACACAAGAATCAGTCACCTTTGAACAGTGTCCCTGTATTTATTTTCTTTGAAAACACTCATTCAGTCCCAAGAAAGTAAATTAAATTGTGTGTTAAGGGTCTATTCGGACGTGGGCGCGAGAGGAAATTAGGTATTGAAGCGCTACTCACACAGAGATAGACACATCTATGTGTACACAGTGGTTTGTTGTTATTTTGTTGTTATTTTTATTGCATGTATACTTATGAAGCATGGGAGTTGGGTTGGTTTATTGCACAGTTTTCGAAGTCGCTGATTACAAAACTAGGGTCAAAATTAAAAATCAAGATGGCGCCACTGATAATTTGCAAGTTTTCCTTCACGGAAAACGTTTTCATGGTTTTCAAGATGGCGCCAACAAAAATATACCATTTTTTCGTGCAGCAAAGTTAGAGAAATAAGTGAATTGAGAGTGCGAGAGCGAGCGAAGCCAAGATATTTATTTATTTCGGTCAAAAAACCATACCTTAGCACCATCGAAAACCATGAAAACGACACCCATGATAAAATATTCGAAAATAATCTCAGCTGCTACCTTGGATTATTATTTTGACCTAACTCTCAGCTTTAGCACTCTCAAATACCATGAAAACGCCACCAATGATGAAAAAAAAATATTATGACCCCAGTTTTGTTATCAGCGACCTCGAAAATTATAAAAACTATTCATTATTACGACAAAATTGTGAATCGGAAAGAGACATACCCAATGAACGATGCAAGCTTGTAATAACATACACAAATAATCGGGTATGTGAAAAAAATCTACAATTTTGGTACAAACCTTGTATACGTTTTTTTCCCGATGTTTTCTATATAAACTTATCATAAAAAAACCCATACCACGAACTCCTATGATTGCTCCTTAACACTACAAAATGTTCAGTAAGTACTACATTTTAATGCGTAATTTTATCTAAGATCACTCTCGTTCACTTTTACGAGGTGAGCAGAACGGCTGCCGAACTAATTAAAGTGCGACGTTAGCGCCACTTGAGATGAAGATCATGATTATGTTTTAAATTATGTTTATAATGAGAAATACCCCGTGTTTTATACATCCTCTTTATCCTGCACTAGATGGGCAAAGGCAGTTTTAATTGCCTTTTAGTAAGTATACAGGGTGGAAGAGACACTGAAGCTAAAACCGTTAAATTCAGTAAGTACTTACATCATTGTGAACCCATGAAAAAAAAAACAAACTGTTTCCTACATAACCGCAATATCTATGCTTTATTTTATTTTTTTAAATAACCAATGAAATCATCTATTTCAGAATGGTGTACTGAATACGTGGTTACCGTTTTTAGTGTCAAATCAAAATTTTAAGTCTAAACAATTTTTTTTATTTTTTTATTTGACCTAAAATGTTGAAGTTTGGAATTTTTCAAAATTTACACTAAAAAGTTGTTATAAAAAAACCGGTGTGGTAAGGAAAAGTGAAGAGATAGCAAATGACTTCTCCTTTCGGCCTATTTGATTTGGCAAACGATGCACCAAACACCCTGTATAACATTGTTATATTGCATTGTTATTCTAAGTGTACAGTATTGTTTTCTGTTGCAATGTTGAATAACAGATTACATAATGTGGACGTGTTATAAAACACAAGTTATATAATATGTTACATAGTCTGTACGCACCTTTAAGAAAAAAGTAAAATTCAAACATAAAATTATATGATAAAAATGCTTCCTGCTAACTGCCTCTTATTTTGTCGGTGTTAAGACGACGCCGCGACGCTTAATTGCTTGAAATTCCTGTTAAGAACTCGTATTAGTTTAACGTGACTGATCTAGTAGCATATGAAAATAAAATAAAACATTACGTTTACACACAATTCACAGTAAATCTAATTACATTGCAGATGTCCATTCGATTTTAAAACGAAATTCTTGTTAATCGAGACTCACAGATTCATGCCGAATCCAATATGGACATCGGTGTTCATTGTGCAAAGGAATCGACTAGACCTAATGAATCGATCCATTATAGATCGATTCGATCAATTAAGGACGTCCGAGAATCGATAAATCACGAGCCAGACTTTGAGGAGCGTACCTAATAAAGAAATGCTCGGAGTGGTAGAAACTGTGAGGTTACGGGAAAACTAATTAAAATAAAATATTGTTATCACAAATACTTTAGTATTAGTAGTATCATTTTCGTCGAAGCGTCGAAAATATACGGTGCCCAAATATTTAGGCATTGATTTCAGTGCCATCTAGCGTTAGTGAACGAGTGTCAGTCAGGCATTTTCTCTTCTTTTTGTAAAAAAAAATGTTTGATTAATAAATTAATACTGGAAATGTTTGTTTGAATGTTTTATGAATATTAAATACTGCAGGTTGATATCAATATGCTGCTTTATTACTTGAGTCTTATATGTTAAAAATGGAAACAAATTCAAGTTGCAATAAGTGCACTGCTGTACCTTGAATAGCATAAAATAGGTATGATATTACATAATTTAATAAATCATAACTAATTCCATCAAGACCATTAACTACTAATATCTGTCCAAAAACAGATGAAAACCACTTTTTTTTTTACAAAAATCAGACTCATTCTCAAATCAAATGAATTATCAGTAATGACGAATGGACTTCTGTAAATTCTTTAGACAAACTGAGACAGCCCTAAGAGACAGATTTTCAACGAAACGATTACTAACGAGTGAAACATTAAGTAGAATCGGCACGAACAATCTTAGTAGCTGAGTAAGTTTGTAATAGATCAATTTTCTTAAGTATTGACTTTTTTTGGTTGAATCCTGCTAATGTCCTACTTCCAATTAATATTATAAATACGAATGTTTGTGAGGATGTCTGGACGTTTGTTACTCTTTCACGCAATCAATTGTGAATGGATCTGGATAGTAGTCTGGAACAGCACATACTTAGGATACTTTTTTCGCGAATAAACGCTGTTTTATGTTTTATTCCGGTAGTACTGTCCCTTGGTACTATTTCCGAACAAAGCGCGGGCGAAGCCGTGGGCACTAGCTAGTTATTGATGAGATGAGGTTTATTTCATCATCATTACCATCAGCCTATAATGTTCCCACTGCTGGGACACAGGCCTCCTCTCTATGAGAGCGAGTGGGCCGTACACATGTCTTCGAATTTTTAGTTCTAGAACATGCCGGTTTCCTCACGATGTTTTCCTTCACCGTTTTTGAGGGCAGCGGTGATGAAATAAATTACACAAAGTATTGCCTGGGTTCGAACCCACGGCTTATACTGCTTGTAAGTCGGGACTGCCACCACTGGGGCACCGCTGCTCTCTCAGAGGTTTATTTAACGTCTACTTTAACTCAAATCGTTCCATTTAGCGTTTCTTGTGGAGCGTCTTCTCTCGTAACGGCACACATTTTGGAAATAGCTCCTATCGACTGATTGGCTGTACAGCAAAGGCCACTCGTGAAGACTTATCAGAACCCTTAGTTTTAATGAATTCGGCTCTTAATTACGATACTTTAGGTACATTACCCACACGAATCTTCTTCTAATTGTGTACGATTGACCTGGAAAGTTCAGTCATTCTCCTCGTTCAAGTTCTGAAATGTGAAGGCAGTAGTGCATGCTGGGCAAGAAAGAAGACGATCCATGTGGCTTCACACAGGACATGGCACCAAATTTGAAAATTACTTAAAAATAGATCTTTTATTTCGGACAAGCAGCATCCATAGAAGGTTAGGAAAAGTGTGGAAATTACGAATTTTACTTATAGCCCTTAATGAGACCCCATTTGGTATGAGTTTTCTTCAGCCAATCTTGATGTATAATTGCTTAATTTTTTTCCAAAATAGGCACTGCACTGCATGTCCAGGTGGTAGGCAGGGACTAAAAAACACCTTCATTAAGGTTACAGAATTATAAGTGTTACATGTTGAATTGGTAAAAGAATCAAATAGGTAACACTTTTAAATGTGTTTTCAACCGTAACATTTCTGTAACAGATATAAAAGTGTTAATAAGTGTAACAGGTAAATGCAGCATACTAAAGCTATAATTGATTATTTCAGTTATACGTATTAACACTTATTAACACATATAAAACGTTACACTTTGATTCGGTAACATTATTGTATCTGTTACATTTAAAAGTGTTTTTCTGTTATAACTGTTTTAAAAAACAGTGTTAAAAACACTTATTACGGTTACAGTTTGAGTCCCTGGTGGAAGATGAACACCTTTTACAACAAGGCCAAGGCCAAATACATAGCACACTTATATCTTTTGTCACCAATATAATATTTTTTTAAGTAGCATCCACACTTAGTTACAAGCTACGCTTACCAAGTTCTCTTGAAAAGTATACGAAGAAATATGATCAGATTCGCGTTGCGTGACCAGCACACATTTCGGCGTCGCCTGCGCATAGATTTATAACGCAAGATCTAGCATGTCATTATGTAGGTACTATGATGTCTGTAGATCATTGCAGGTCTGTGCTCGCGTATCCGCTGAACATTGGTATAATCTAGCTAATTTTAAAGATGGGTAATCCTAGAGATGGGGTAATTTTAAAGATATGTTTGAACGCTTAATGTCTTAGGTAGTTAGTAGGTTGTTGAGTATTGGAAGTCTTTCCTTGGGTGAGAAAGTTTTAATAGGGCAATACAGGAAAGAAAAATCATCTTGTGATTTTAAAGCCTGCAGTAGAAATATTAGGGTTTACGGTTTCAATTTATCAAATTGAATTTATAGGTTACTCTATGTAAGTGACTCCAACGTTTTTAATAATACGAGTACAATAAGGTTATATTTACGGCTTAATCTCAGGTGATTACAATCCAAGATAATAATAAATAGCAAAGCTCACGTGACTAAATTTATAACATAATGCAGAAGCAAGTTAAAGAAATGATTTGTACTAAGTACAAATCATCTTAATTTCCATATCATTAACACCGTTTTTTATGGGATACTTTATCATAATTATCTTTGAAAGGCATTTTTATTGCCCATATCTATAACAAATGATTTACATAAAGCAGTAGTACTTGATCAATTGCATGAGGCAACTAATTTGCGATGTTGCCAGCAATAAAATAAATTGTTTTGTAAAAAGGTGCACGCGCACATAACGCCTCATTAGAATATACACAATCGTGTTTATATTTGCATAATTGTGGGAAAATATGTACAGAGTGTTCATGTCCATTTTGTTTATGTTTGTTAATGAGTTTGTTTTGAATGAAATTGTTATGTTCCCCGCAAAATGGTCACCCTTTCCATCTGTCGCTGTGTTATATACGAACTTTGTGGATGGTTTCACTTCAGCCTTCTCTTGCAACAATCTGCCGTCATCAAATTTCTAATGTATTGTTTCATCATCTACGCCCATCAAGGAGTGTGTAAGACCACATTGTGATGCGCTATGTCATCATCATCAACACAAAGCAGCTCTCTTCTATCGCATACCATACAACTCCGTTTCAGGCATCTCTCAATCAGTCGCAACCAGTAACCTTGCGAAAACCGCCAGTCTGTGGAATTCACCGCCGGCTTCCATGTTCTCTGATCATTATAATCTGGATCTCTTTAAAAATCGAGTGAATCGGTTTCTTCTAGGCAAACGTGCTCCACCCTAGGTTGCATCATCGCTTCACATCAGGCGAGTTGCGAACTTGCGAACAAGCGCAAGCCTATTTACCTAGGTAAAAACATTGCTCCACCATGCTTGGGGCGTTCCTTATCTTGTGTTTGCCGATGTCTACCCCAACGGTTCATCGACATTCAACATTTATGATATTTCTATTTATAATTTAAATACGATACAGTATAGACAGTTTTCGATATATCTACCTAATATCAGTAGTTTATCTGTCCGTAGTCTGCATCATATTTTCCATTGATGCTCCGCTCCTATTGGCCGTATGTTATATAGCCGGCTTCGATAAATGGGCCAACCCTAAAATATTTTTTCAATTCGAATCAGTAGTTCCTGAGATTAGCGCGTTTAACCAACCAAACGAACAAACTTTTCAGCTTTATAATATTAGTAGGTATAGTAGTTGTTTTTTTGTTGTTGTAAATATTTAGTTTTAATTATTCTATAAGTAGCTTTATTTCATTGATGTGTTTATTTATTAAGTACACGAATCAAAATGTGTAGGTAATCTAAATGTTATGTTTATATCATGTAGTTTATTTACAACGATTTGTTTTATTTTTCAAAAGATAAAATAATAAATTTTATGAACGTATCTTAGGTTCCAGATTAAGTAGCCAGTTGGTATTTAAATAATTTTATTATGATAATGTACTGAAACAAATGTGTTTAAAATGGAAACCGTCTGCCATTGCGCTTAGAATTACCATTACTTTAGTGGCTTTATTTAATGTATGATGGGGCAAAATGTATTTTGTGATTGTAACTCGATATTTTTTGTTCTGCAGCTGATTATAAGTGGAGTTGTAGTACATTTGTGTTGGTCTTTTATTTGTTTACTAGCAAATGGCTATTTGGTGATGGCCACGGCTTCACCAACTTTTTGTTAGGTAATTGACCCATGGGATCATATTACCAAGATAATATAGCTATGTGCTATTCCAGACTATTATCTATCTCTGTGCCAAATTTCATACAAATCCATTCAGAAGTTTTTGCGAAAAAGAGTAACAAACATCCATACATCCTGACAAACTTCTGCATTTAAAATATTATAGTAGGAAAGTATTAGGAGCTCGTATGAGTAGTAGGAGCTCGTGGCTAAATAATAACAGCCACCCGGGTCGATCTTTAAGGTTAAGCCGTGCTTTCCGAGGTTGGTCCGTGGATGGGTGACCATAATTACATACCTAGTTTCCTCCGTGCCTCGGAAAGCACATTAAGCCGTTAGTCCCGACGGTCATTTGTAGATCTTTGACGGTCGTTACGAGTAGTCAGAAGCCAAAAAGTCTGACATCCAGTCTTACCAAGGGGTATCGTATTACCCAGTTACTGGGTTGTGGAGGTCAGATAGGCAGTCGCTTCAAGTAAAATGCTACTCACCTGCATCCGGTTAGACTGGAAGCCGACCCCAAGATAGTTTGGGAAAAGGCTAGGCAGATGAGTAGGAAAATATTATTAGTATTTGACGCTTTTGGTAGATATCTGGTGTGTATTTTATTGTGCAACTAAAATTGTTTTGTTACAATACACTTTTATGTTATTTAATCATGTTGATGTCTCGAAATGTATTTGGTTGGTCTATTATTATATTTAGATGTTGTTTTTTTTATTTATCTTGGTACAATAAACAGCCTGATTCAATTAATAGATACCTAGGTCATACTACTTAGTAGATTACTCTTTGTCTGCAATTATTGTAACGACTAAAATAACATTTTAAGTATAAAAGCATCGCTTGATGACTTCACTACAAAAATAATGGGGTAGCCAACACACATCTTTATTTTTAAACCTTTTATGAAATAATTCACATAAAGTCCGCAGAGCAAATGGCTGGGTACATGAATATGGTCCGATGCGACATTGCGCATAAATGTAGCAATAAATTATTCGTTGATTACTTCGTACGGCGACTTACTGCGATTAATAGCGTTTTAAGCGATCGCCGCGTGCTCGGACTAGTGTTGCGTAGGTTTTGGTAAAGGTCTGATCTTGCCTTGAATTTTTTTTCTACGAAAAATTATTTGTTGTTTCTTAAAATGGTTCAGGTTAAAAACCCTGTGTAAAACTAAAATTTTGTCGGTCACAGTAAGTCCAAACTTAGTAAGTCTGACTTTAATATTATATTTCAGAGATATTATTTTGTTTTAAAAAACCCCGACAAAAAAAACCTCAAAAAAATCCGTCGTAGCGTCGGGGGTCCGCTTTGTTGTGTGTTTGTGCTAAGCGGTCCAATTAGCTGCCCCCGACGGCGACGCTACGATGGATTAATCTATTTTTGGATTTTTAGAAGTAATTTCTGTCAAGGGTTTTCAAATTTTTAAATTTTATTTTATTTTTTGCTTGTTTGTTACATAAGATTCAAATTAAATTCTTAACAAAAAAAAAACCTAGGTAATAACTAAAACTAAAATACAAATTATGAAAGGGCGTCAAAAAACTCCTCCTCAACGCTGTCAACTGGTAACGTGCCCAACGCGTCCCGTGAGACTGGCGGCGTTGCCACGTTGTAAATTATTTTTTCTTAGTTTTGACTGTTCCACTCCTGGGAATAGGTCTCCTCCTATTCCTTCCACTTTTCTCGGAGTTGCGCCTCTTCTCGCTAAATAACGAAATCCGAGCTCTTACTCCTAAAAGCTCAATATTTTTTACAATTTAGGGACGGGGGGTGTATCTCCCCCCTGGCATTGGCCATGGTGACAAGTGACAAGATTTCAAATTTGATGTTGTTTATATCCCTTCATTAACTAGACAACAGGTGATGACCTTCAAACGGCTGAGCAAATTTTCTGCAAACAGATTATTCAGATGTATCTGATCCAAGATTATTGAGCAGCTCCCTGTCAAAACTGCCAGTCAGCCCACACCTTAAGATTATCAAAGCTATTCATACCAACATTTCATTGTGTATTCAGCCCTATCATATTAAACGACACGTAATAGTCCTGTCGTGTTATATCCTATCTTAATGCACAGCCATCTTGAAATGTACGGCGGAATTGAGACACAAAATATTATAAAGTAGAGAGTATTTTGATAAAGTTGTGGTGGTTAAAAGTGCTAGTATAGAAGTTTGTAGTTCTGTGGTATCGGATATACTTTGTTACTGACGACGTTATTCTTAAAAGGATTGGATTATTGGTTTACAAATTATCTTGAAACTGTAAGTAGGTAATCTTTTAGAAATAAGAAAAAATATTTTGTAGAAAAGGCTGGTTATTTTTGAAAATTATATACTACTCTCAGAAGTGTACACGTATTACGACAATGAGAAAACATACAATAAATTCTTTTATTTGGGACAACATATGAACCAATTCTTAAAAGAAAACACTTGAGTTTGATACACATCATCTGCCTAGCCTTTTCCCAAATTTATTGGGGTCTTCTTCCTGTCTTAACGGATGCAGCTGATACTAAATGCCAGCACTTTACATGGAGCGACTGCCTATCTGACCTCCAAAACCCAGTAAGGACTGTATAATACAATACCCCTTTGTTAGACTGGTTGTCAGACTTTCGGGTCTCTGACTACTTACCTGTAACCCCAGTCAAAGATCTGAAAAAAATGGTTGTGCGTTGTTTCATCGCTAATTGTTTAATCGAATTTTGTTTCACATAAATTGTTTCTCATATTATCATTTCATAGAATAATCAATACGCAGAATACTTACTTTGAAGAAATTTAAATCATCGATTTTTGTTTCAAATAAAGTTTAATGTTAGAATATTCATATCTATATATATAAAAGAAAGTCGTGTTAGTTATTTCACTTATAACTCAAGAACGGCTGAACCGATTTAGCTGAAAATTGGCAGGGAGGTAGTTTAGAGCCAGGAGAAGGACATAGGATACGGTAGGGTAGGGTAGGGTAGGGTAGGTAGGTAGGATAGGGTAGGTAGGTAGGGTAGGGTAGGTAGGTAGGGTAGGGTAGGTAGGTAGGGTAGGTTAGGTAGGGTAGGTAGGTAGGGTAGGGTAGGTAGGTAGGGTAGGGTAGGTAGGTAGGGTAGGGTAGGTAGGTAGGTAGGGTAGGTAGGTAGGGTAGGGTAGGTAGGTGGGTAGGGTAGGTAGGTAGGGTAGGGTAGGTAGGTAGGGTAGGGTAGGTAGGTAGGGTAGGGTAGGGTAGGTAGGTAGGGTAGGGTAGGTAGGTAGGGTAGGTAGGTAGGGTAGGTAGGTAGGGTAGGTAGGTAGGGTAGGTAGGTAGGGTAGGTAGGTAGGGTAGGTAGGTAGGGTAGGTAGGTAGGGTAGGTAGGTAGTAAGGGTAGGGTAGGGTAGGGTAGAGTAGGTAGGTAGGGTAGGGTAGAGTAGGTAGGTAGGTAGCGTCGGGTAGGGTAGGTAGGATAGGGTAGGTAGGTCGGATAGGGTAGGTGGGTAGTAAAAAGTGCATTGCAACGCATGCTGGGTACAGCTAGTCAAAGAATATATCAAATATTATTTATCCACATATTGTTTGTTTCACATAAAACTTATTACGAAGAATAACATTTTAATCGACTGACAGTTTCTAAAATTCAAACCTTTGAAAAATGCATACAGGAGGGTCCTATAAAATTACAACACCGGGTTCACAAAAATAATGCGGGTAATTTATTGTCAAGCAGGAAAAAAATCTTGTTATTCTCACTAATGGTGCCCATGCCTGTTGCATTCAGCAAGCATGCAACTTGCAGCATGCATGCAAGCAAGCATGCAACTTGCAGCATGCATGCAAGCATGTAACATAGAACAGGCAAGGTTTCTGTCACGGCTCCGGCGCTGCGGGGCTCCGGCGGCCCCACGCAAGTTTATCGTCGCAGATGGTATTAACGCTCACCACCTGCTCTTCAGCTCACGGGCCGCCTCATCCCTCCGCGCCTACGCGGGCTTAAATTACACTTTAGGGGTAGGGCAAACAAGACTACGTGGAGTCTGTTTTGCAGCCATTCATTTCTGTCACTAACTTTTGTAGTACAACATATTGACTTTTAAAGACAATGTTTTAATTTAAGGTTAATAATTTCGTTGAAATAAAATACCATTGAAACATACATCGAACAAACAATTTTCGTTGAAAAATAATTCTGCTGTTTGATAAGTTTGTCAAATAAAAAAATGTGACTGCAAAATTCTTTGAATTGTGTTTCTGTAAAATATTTTTCATTCAAGTAAATAGTAGTCAAAACAAAAATATTCGAAATAAAAATACGGAGACTAAATATTATGTGAAACATTTTCTGGGAAACGAAATTCTGTAAAATTTCTGTCTGCGAAACAAGGTGACACCGAAAAAAATGCCTAAGAGCAATATGCGGTATCAGCCCATTAACATCCTGTCGACCGCTGTTTAAAAAATTGAGGCTATTAACTCTAACAGGCCTTTTCATAATGCAGGTTGGTATTTTTGTGAAGGAGCACTCAAATTTTTTTATAGCATGCGACCTGCATTCGAAATACACTCGTCGTGACCCCACAAGATTAAGAATACCTTCACATCAAAGCACATTATGCCAAAAAAATAGTTTAATCACAGCAAAAAAAAATTACAACAACATACCAAAAGAATTAAGAGAACTCCCTTTAAAATATTTTAAATCCAAATTGCATAAATGGCTCATTGATAATTGTTTTTATAGTGTAAAAGAATTTTTAGAAAAAAAAGTGACTGATAGATATGGTTACTGAGCTCTACAAAATATTTCATGTCAGCGACGTTTAATTTTATATTTTATTTTTAAGCTTATATTTATTATTTAAAGATTTCGAATAGATACGAATCCTTAAATTGTAAGCGTTATTACCTAGACATGCTATAGTATTAATATTTTAACAAATGTATGTCTCGTATTAAAATTCATGTTTAACATGTTCAAATATTTGTATGCCATTCTATGGTAAAACATGTAAGTTCACAAACCTATTTATAAGACCTAAATGTACCATGTTTTTACACAAATAAAATTATTCTATTCTACAATTGACAGCTGGGAACAACGGCTTAACGTGCTTTTCGAGGCACGGAGGAAACTCGGCATTCGCGGCTTAACCTTGAAGATCGACCCTTATCGAGCATATTTATTTGTTATTTTCATAAATACTATACCTAATGCAGACAGGTTTCTAGAGTTGGTGATTGGAGTTCCTCCAAATTCATATCTGGGTTGCGCTGCTTATCTTAGTTCTAGAAACTGAACGTGGTTAACTGTCTACGCCTAATGAACTCGGCAATAAATTAAATTGGAAACTAGGCTTGATGCATTAGGCGTGTAATAACCAATAAGAGTAACGACTTACGAGTTGTATATGGAGTGTGACCAAATCAAAGGTGATATACAAGGTGTTGTTTTGCATCCTCGTCAAAATTGAGGAGGTTGTCACAAAAGACACACAGTTAATTAATAAACACTGATTTTTTTGGTTGTTTATGTTTGTAAGTATTTCAGAATAACTCCCTTAGCGTGGTTTAGGGAATAAGAAATGATTGAATAAACGTTTGCGATTGTTTGTATGTGTGGAAGCGCGGTTATAGGGCCAGAATCAGACGGCCCGCGTTTAAAATACGGGTGGTTCACACTTACCTATTCTATTCTATTTTTAATTATGGCAAGCAGTGCCGATGTCGACTATTCTGCCAATGTCGAAAGTGACTTGGAATTTGTGCGCGTGTAACCTATCAGCTGTTAGCCGCGTGATGCCGTTCAGTCTCATTACTATCGTACCGTACTACAGTGGGTAGGCAGAGCACTCGCAAGGCTCGCAACCCCGAATTTTGGGTGCGTACCATTTGTTAGTTTGTAGACGACCACCCTCCAAACCTAAAAAAATACTATATCTCGACATTCAATCTCAGATCATTAGCAAATGAAGCAAGAGTAGCCGAATTAGAATACGCAATATCGGAAATTAACTGGGACATTATCGGTATAGCTGAAGTGAGAAGGCAAGGTTACAAAATAGAAGACAGGGGGATATATCTTCTCTACTACTATGGCGAAACAAAAGGAGAGAAAGGTGTGGGTTTCCTAGTAAAAAAGCAATACAACACAGACGTACAAGATTTTATCGCGATATCCGAGAGAGTTGCTGCTTTACATGTATATATACATGGAAAGGAATTCTCTGTAATCCAAGCATACGCACCTACTCAAAGGGCCACTACAGAAGAAATCGAAAAATTCTATGCTGATCTAGATACAGCAATGAATAAATGCACAAAAAATATAATATTTTTGGGAGACATGAACGCAAAAATAGGATGCCCCAAAGAAAATGAAGAATTAGTCATGGGAAGATATGGTTACGGAAAAAGGAACGATAGAGGAGAAACTTTCATACAATTTTGCCTTCAATACAACTTAAAAATTTCTAATACAATTTTCAAAAAGTCTAATAAGCTTCGGTGGACCTGGGGATCACCTGATGGAAAATCAAAGAATGAAATCGACTTCATAGCTACAAATGTCACAAAAAATATACAAAACGTGAATGTGATGAGTAATCTGCGACACCCTAGCGATCACAGAATGATTAGAATCACCCTGAATTTGGAGAACAACAAGATGTCTCGGGCTCACTATCGATGCAAATTGAATACAGAAAATAAAAGTGCAAACGAAGATCGACCATCCCTGACCGGCTATGAAAAAGACAGTGTGCAGCAATTGAACAAGAAAATTGAGACCTTTTTACTTAAAGGCTACAAAAAACAAACTGAAGACACAGCTGAAAAAAGAAATAAAGATTATATAACAAAAGAAATAGAAACTCTGAAATATAAAAAACACGTATTAAAAAACAAGAAACACAAAACTAGGGAAGAAAAGAAAACTCTGAGTAAATTATACAGGTTAATACATAAAAAAATAAAACGAAATATTAAAAATAAGCGACTAGAGACCATTAGCAAATTCATAGAAGAGACGGGAGGAACAAAAAAGGCTTATAAAAAACTAGAAACTACCAAACATGTAATGGCACAACTTCAGAATACTTCAGGAACCATCGTTACACACAGAAGAGATCTAATGACAATAGCTACACAGTTTTACAAAAACCTTTACACATGTACAAATAAAAACAACGAGAAACCAGTATATATAAATTCCAAACCCACCCTAGAACCAGTCCCACCTTTTTTAGAAAACGAGATAAAGCTATCAATAAATAAACTGAAAGCTGGAAAGAGCCCAGGACCTGATAGAGTGACCAACGAAATGATAAAAGCTGCAAAAGAAACAGTAATAAAACCAATCACTAAGCTCTTTAACAACATCTTGACAACAAAGGAATTACCAGAAACATGGACATGCTCGGAAATAGCTCTATTATATAAAAAGGGCAACCCCAAACTGATATCTAACTACAGGCCCATTAGTCTTATATCATGCCTATATAAAGTATTCGCATCGACCCTACTAAGACGTATAACAACGAAGATTGACGAGAACCAGCCAATAGAACAAGCGGGATTCATGAAATCCTTTGCTACCATTGACCACATTCACACACTGAAAATAATAATCGAACGGTTTACAGAATATGACCTTCCCATATATATTGCTTTTATAGATTACTCTAAAGCCTTCGATTCAATTTCACATTACTCTATATGGCAGGCTTTATACCAGCAAGGATTAGACCACGACTACATAGAACTTATCAAAGCGATCTACTTGAGAAGCTCTACAAGAGTACGACTGGAAACCAGAGGACCAACATTTCAAGTCGAGAGGGGGGTAAAGCAAGGGGACCCGCTTTCCCCCAAGCTTTTTATCGCAGTCTTAGAATCCATCTTCCAAAATCTTGATTGGAGTAATAAGGGAATAAATATTAATGGCAAGTACCTCTCACACCTCAGGTTTGCAGACGACATAGTACTACTGTCGGAGGACCCGTACAAACTGAACCACATGATGGATTCCCTTAGTCATCATAGTGAGACCGTCGGGCTACAAATCAATTGGGACAAAACAAAAATTATGACAAACCGTGAACAAATACCTATATCTGTACGGACTGTACCTATAGAATATGTCGTGGACTATATTTACCTTGGACACCTAATCTCAACTAAATCTTGTACAGAAAAAGAGATCGACCGCAGAGTGAAAAGTACTTGGAATAGGTACTGGAGTATGAAGGAAATTTTCAAAGGTCCCATACCAATAAAACTAAAAACTAAAGCGATGAATATTTGCCTAACACCGGTTCTTACTTACGCATGTCAAACCTGGCCTCTCAAAAAATCCTTTTTAAGTAAAATAAGAAGCTGTCAACGAGGAATAGAACGAAGTTACCTGGATATCAAATTGAAGGACAAAGTCAAAAGTTCACTGATAAGGAAAAAAACAAAGGCAAGAGATGTGGTCAAACAGGTCCTGACACTGAAATGGAAATGGTCAGGACATATTCAGAGAGTTACGGATGAAAGATGGTCACAAATTATTACAAATTGGTAACCAATGAGCAAAAAAAGAAGGAAGGGTAGACCATGTAAAAGATGGAGTGACGACATCGTACAAACAGCTGGAAACTTATGGCCCAGACTGGCAAAAGACAGAGTCAGCTGGAACAGTTTGGAGGAGGCTTTCACCGCAAAAGGCGGCCCTTACACTTAACAATACTAATCTTATCATAAGTATAAACACTAACATCACTAACAAATAAATAAATAAGTACACAACACATTAGATATTAGATACAAACTAAATGTAAGGGATAAATAAAGCTAAATAAATAAATAAATAAATAAACCATTTGTTATAATAACAAAAGTTCTAACGATCATATGACATAATTTCATTTGATATAATTTTTGTTTAGTATAACGATGAAATGATAATATTAATATTATATTAAAATAAATTATTGATATAATTTCTGTTTACCTAATTTTATATGGACTAATTAATATTTTCTATAATGCACATTAAAACTAATATTCAGTTAGTTTATTAGGTTAGTATATTATCCCTCATATATTCCTGCATTAGATCCCCTATATGGTTGGTGAATCATGTAGGTTAGGTTAGAACCATGACCATTAGCGCACAGAGGCGAGCGAGCGTGCCGCGGCAGCAGCCGCCGAGTGCCAGATCCCCGCTATTGTAGGTGAACCATCTGGGTTAGGTTAGGTTAGAAACATGACCATTAGCGCGCGAAGGCGAGCGAGCAGAGCGAGCGTGCCGCGGCAGCGGCCGCCGAGCGCCAGATCCCTTCTATTGTTGGAGAATCATTTGGGTTAGATGAGGTTATTACAGTATGATGTTTTCTGATATTTACTTATTCACTACAGAATTTGGCCAGAAAATGAGTAAATATGAAAATTAGGTCAACTGAACTTTATAAAGATAAGATAAAGATAAGATAAAGATAATTTATTTGTCAAAACATGCGTTTACACACAAAATTGAGCATGTAAGATCTTATTAATTCGGGTAGGTCCGTACATGCTTTTACCTGGTGAGGTGTACAAATTTGTTTTTTATTACAATTATACAGATTATAAAGTTTTAAGCCATTGTTTTTCTGAGTACATTCATAATAATATTTATAACTGATGTCGTTATTACTTTCTTCGAGTTACATTATACAAATACAATAATAATAAAAAATACAAATCGTCCAATTGTCGTGAATAATAGAATTGAAATATGTCAAAAGGTACAATATGTTGACAGTTATAATATGTCAAAAGGTATCATATGTCAAAAGGTATCCGTTAAGAAGTCATTAATATTATAGTAACATTTGTCTGTTAATAAATTCCTAATCTTTTTTTTAAATAAATTTGTTGTCAGTGCTCTGTAAGATTGAGGTATTTTGTTATAAATCTTCGGGGCCATACCAAAAAAGCTTTTCGACATTAGAGCAGTTTTTGCTGAGTGTAAGCAAAGTTGGCTATTGTCACGGTCGTATACTAAATGTTATTAGAGCAAAAGAAGTTTATATGAAATGTAATATTAGATCACATGAAGTAAGGTTATTTGTTTTTATAGCATATGAAAATTATATCATGTGAACGTTATTTCAAGTGATAGTATATTATCTGTTATTTTGGCATATATTACGCACCCCCGAATTTCATATAGCTGTTGTTTTATTATTGTGATATAAGTAAATGAGTATAAAAAAATGTTTCTTTAGGAAAGTTGTTTGTTATAGTGAGACCGATACTTAAACACGTGATTGTAACGTGTTTAAGTATCGGTCACTAATTACCAATCACCCTATATAAATGAAATAGGGGGACAACATACGTCTATATTTCAAAGGAAAGTTCAGTGCAGCTACAAAAGTATACTCCATTATTTACTTTTATCAGTATAAGCTACGATAAAGCAGGTGTCTGAAAGGTGTGAACTACATAAACGGTTATTGTTGACTTAATCCGAGGCCCACAAATTGCACGTAATCGTAATTGTTAAAAACACTTAAAATAGATACCCAAAACAAATAAGTTGGTTTTAGGAAACTTGTACTAATAATACTGGCTTCGCTGTCCGTCCGTCTGTTTGCCTGTGAAATAGATAGCGTAAGAGACGCAGGATAATTTCGTAAATTGCCCTTAATTTATATTTATTCTTTATTTATTTAGATATTTATGCAAATTTATTAAAGTAATAAACAATTAAAACTAAAATAACAACTAAACAACTAATTATAAAAGGGCGTCAAAAAACTCCTCCTCACTCAACGATGTCAGCTGGTAACGTGCCCAAGAGACTGGCGGCATTGCCACGTTGTATGGCAATACTTAGCCTCTGGCTAAGGTAAAACCCAGCCCTTGGGTCACGGGAAGCGTCAACTAGGCGTTTGGAAATTTCCTATAAAAGGCTGTGAGCACTCGGCCCTAGAGTTTCAACCCCAAACGGCTCGAAAATATAGTTACCACAAAGGTTACTTAATATATTTACGCCGCTTGAGGTATTTATCTGGTTTTTATTTAGTGTTAGGATATAATGATATAAAGTTACCTATGCCAAAAAATATCATCCTTAATCAAGCAATATAATGATATTACGCCCGAGTACGTCCGCTCTCATTGGCTAGTTAGTCGGCCAATATTGGCTTGTGAGTGTGGCCAACATTATATATTATACTTTTCCTCGAATGTTCGTTATGTTGGCTTCAAGGTAATGCGGAAGAGGCGTTAACGGAGGTGGAGAAATTGTAATGGAGTTATTACGGCCCACTGGCGTCCGTAACTGGTGCAAAGCTGGGTTCTCCGAAAAGATGGGAATAAGGCGCCATGGTCATTGAGCTTGATAAGGGGAACAAAGATCCATATTGGCTTTTTAGGTCCTTCTTTGGTTTTTCTAGCCATTCGGCTCAGAAACATAGTGAGATTTTTTGTCTTCCCCGAATTAAACCGTCAGAATTTCTAAAGACACTTGCAAGACCATTGAGCTTTAGTCTTCCAGGTGGCATTTATCAAGTGTAATATTTTCTCTACTATCAGTTTACAGACAATCTTACCAACCATTTGTTCCCTTATTCTTTTATTTTTCCAGATATCTTATTTATCAAAATATCTCTGGAACTCTCATCTTCGTGACCGTTTAGAAGTGGGAAATAGTCCCACATGCTGTCTCCAGTATAAACATGTGTTGCAAGGTCATAAACAATAGTTTTGTGATCCGAACTTGTTGTATTGTGTGTGCTGCCGTGGGCTTAGAAGTTCTCACGGCGCGGTAGGTGCATGTTTGGAAACATAGGGAGGGATAAAAGTGGTAGCGGGAACGCCTGAATGATTTTTGTTCAATAAAGTATTGACTACCTCATTGGTTTAGCGGTTGCAATCGCGACTGCTAAGCATGCGGGCCTGGGGTTTGATTCTCGGGTCGGACAAATTGTTATTGGGTTTTTCCATCAGTAATTTCACAGTAGCAGCCACGGAGTCTAGATCTAGATCACGCCCCCTAATACATGGGACTTAAACATAACTGCCGAAATGTGGGCATACTTTTAGGTACTACAACTCTGAAAAACTCTTCGGGGATTACAGGCGTGATGTTATATTACTATATTAGTATTGATTTTTTAATAGACCGTTCCAACAGCAGAAATAATCTTATTTATGATTTCTTAGCTTTAAAGGCGCACCGAGGAAACGATACTTAATTTCGAAATAATTCCGTTCGTATGATCCCTTGCTGCATCCTTATTACTTAACCTTTAGTTATGAAATTAATTTGTAAGATATTCAAGGATTCACTCTATAAATCATATACTTTAGAAACAAGATTACTTGTACTTTTCTCGATAGAAAATAATGCCAAAGTAATCTCTAAAAAAGAAAATAAATCCTCAGTACGGCGTAAAAACTTCACGGAAGGTCATCAGCTTTTAATTAATAACAAAACTACATGTTATCTATAACGTATACATTTTAGATTTTAAAAATGTGTATTGGTTTTAATAATATAAAGGAAATACCTAAATTAGCGCGCTTTCCGTCCATTATAACTAGAGCCGCCACTCTTCCCGGAGCGTCGCGCGCGCCTGTCTTACGCACACATATACGGAGCGCATATATACTAGATACCTACCACCAGAACCTCGGTGCGCTCTTAAGCTTAATCAGAAAGAAGAGTGTGGTTCTAAAATTGCTTTTCCAATCAGATACTGGATAAAATAGCGAGGTAACTCAGATTCTTGCGTGTTTCAGCATTACAGGAATCCACAAAAATAAAAATAAAGACCACACCATTATCTTAAAGTACAAGTATAAGGATAGGAAGAAACATTTTCAGAACTGTCAGAACTGTAACCACAACATACCTACTGATTTACCGAGCGATCGTTGAACTAGATGTCATTCTCGTTACGAGTAACTTACGTCATATTTCTCCAGTCCTCATTCCAATATTTCCAATTGATTTGGGGTCGGCGAGCATGTCTTCCAAACTTCTTCTTACTCGACATTTCTTGAGTTTTTTTAGCCATATTGCACAAACTAAACTTACGTAACAGTCCCAACTATCATCCCGTATGTTCATCCTAGATTCTGCTACGTGATAAGCATAATATAAAAATATGCGGCAGGTCCTGTGGTACAGGTTTAGCGTCATTTTGACGCGACTCAGATACAGAGAGACCTGTATCTACAAGGTGTTGTTTTGCATCCTCGTCAAAATTCAAAAGAATGTCACAAGACATAAATAATCAATTAAAATTATGGTACCCAGTTAATTATTAATAAGCCCTGAATTTTTTGGTTGGTTAAGTTTGTCAGTACCTATTTCAGAATAACACCCTTAACGTGGTTTAGGTCGATTAAACGTTAGAGATTGTTTGTATGTATGAAAGCGTGGTTATAGGGCGAGGTGGTTGACACTTACCGATTTACGTAAATAAGAAAAGAAATTACCTACCCATTTTATTATTGATTCGGGACAAGAATCATTAGCATAGCTCCTCCTTGAATTTGACGAGGATGCAAAACAACACCTTGTATACCAATACACCAAAAATTAATAAAGGTTAATAGTTTGTTTGTTTGACCTCGTAGCAAAATAATAACAGCCGCTTGGGTCGATATTCAGGTTAAGCCGCGCTAGCCTAGGTTGGTCCGTAGATGGGTGACCGCCCATTACATACTGGAACTACCAGTTGGGTTAAAAAGATCAATTTGCATCTCATAGCCCTATTCTTTGGGAGGATTATAGTCTATTTAACATCACGCTACGATTATTAGGAGCCTAGCAAAATGGGAAACAGCGGGTAAAAACGTAGGGCACAGCTAACTTCTCACCGGTTTTGTGTGTGTGGGATGTTTCGATGTGTTAAATCGTTTCTTTAAATGACTTAAGTAGCGTAAGTGACTTTATTTGTTTAGATTTGCTTTTCTTGGGTTCTGCAAATGAAATAATGGATGCACTTAATAAATGCAGCATGTTTTTGTTAACATTAGATACAATTCTGATTTCCGTGGTTCTATCTTTATGTAACAGTATGTATTGTACGTGTTATTTTTTGTTGAACCGAGTAGAATAGATACATTTATATCTTTGAACTGTAGGTAGGCAGCCAAACCTTAAATCACTGATAGACAACTAAACTGGGTCTAAAAGCATGAATGAAATTCACAAGAATTTTATTTAACAAAAGTGAGCACTAGGAAGTATTTTTGACAATTCATGGCCATGTCATAGGTCTGTGGACGGTGAGTAATGTGCTAGCTCACCATCCGTCCGTCTTCCATCTTATGACGACAGGCCGTGTCGACGGCGCGTTCGTGTTCCAAGCGCGCTTCAAGGAGATGTCAGCAAATCGGTAGGATCCCGAGAGGGCCGATGCCGATGAGAGTTAAATTTTAGAATCATCAACAGTCAAAAACGCATTGAATTCGCTCAGTCAGTCCGTCTAACTGACTCCGGCCCTCGACCGGTTTCTCATATTTTTTAACTGGCAAGCTTCTAGGATTACATGCTAATTTATACTATCTTCAATAATTAAAATATTAACCGATATACTTGACAACTTGCTTCGCAACACGAAGTGTTGGAACGAGAGGATTTCAGACACCTCGACTTTAATAAATACTAGTTTAGATTAGCTTAGATTAGCGTATAGCTTATTACTGGTATAAAATAGGTAGTAATAAGCTTCTTAGCCTTTTCTTCTTTAGGCGCCATTTTTATTTTCTTCTCGGCGTGTACTGCATCCTTTTTATATTTACAGATATATATCATCATCTGCCTAGCCTTTTTCTATGTTGGGATCGCCTTTTGAGGAACCGGATGCAGCTGAATACCAGTATTTTACACAGAGTGACCACCTGTCTGACTTCGACAACCCAGTTAGTACTGGTTACAATACATCCTTTTGGTAAGACTGGTTGTCGGACTTTCGGTCCACTGACTGCCTATAACGACTGTCAAAGATCTACAAGTGACAGCAACAGGTTAACGTGCTTTCCGAGGCACCGATGAAATTCGGTATGTAATAGATGATGGTCACATATCTACGGACTAACCTAGGCAAGAACGGCTTAACCTGAAGAACGATTCGATTGGCTGTTATTATTTAGCCACGAGCTCTTGGCGTATTCTGCATCCTTCTCATATTTATTTACAGACATAGGGAACAGTATACCAGATGGACTGGACAAGCAGCAGTCGCTTCCCAAACGTCATTTGTATAATTTCAACCAAGTTTTCAACGTGATTGGTATAATGTTCTCGTTAGCTTATGTCAGTTGTATTGCATGCAATTTTGACTTTTCGATAAAAGAAAGTCAAAGTCAAAAGTTTATTTCAATTAGACCATTCCAGGCACTTTTGAAAGTCAAAAAAACAAAATTAAACGCGAAACTATAGTTCTAGTAACAAGGCATAATAACTTGTGAAAGTACTGTAGTTGCCCATTCCGTAGCGTAGATCTCTATGGAGAAGAATGGGCAAGAAACTCCATGGACACTCTTTTAAATCAAAATATGTTACAAAATCTTGGTTACATCATTCATGTTAAGAATTACAAATATGTGAGAACGATGTAGAAATACGGGCAGGTTAAGAGCGTCCAGAGTAAAAGAATGAATCAGTAATGAAAAAAAAAACAAAGTACTTAATTAAAATAAACCGTGGCAGCTAAGAGAAAGAAAGAAAGTACATTTGTCCAGCACGCGTAGCATGACCACTGTAGAAACGGGTTTTGTCTACGGATGAATCGACACAATGACAGATAGACAATGGCAATGTGTCAGTTTGTCAATTCTTCCGTCGTCATAGCTCGTTCCTTTCGGCCAAATTCTTTTTGCAAAGGTTTCGAGGTGGGAGAATATTGGTTGATTATTTTCTGAGCTGAAAACATAAGCTGTTAATTTTGATGCTGAAAAGAGGACTGAAAGGCGTTCACTCCTTTCAGTTATGTTGTAGGTAATGTTTATGTAGAATGTTGTGTGCCTTTTGGTCTGTGCTAAATAAGTGTAGTTATTTTCTTTCTCTCTTTCATCCGTTCTGAGCAACTTAGACAAACAAGTCATGTTCGTGAACGGGCGCTATCAGTTGTGCCTAGTCATCTCTTAGTTGCCACGGCTTATTTCGAACTAATTATTTTATTTTTTAACTGTCTTTTTTGTTTTTACTATGGACACTTTTAACGTGCACGTCTTGCTACATCGTTCTCACATAATGTACCATCTCAACATGAATGATGTAACCAAGGTTTTTGTAACAAGATTCTGATTTAAAAGAGTGTCCATAGAGTTTCTTGCCCATTCTACTCCATAGAGATCTACGCTTTGGAATGGGCAACTACAGTGCCTTCACAGTTATTGTGTCTTGTGACTGGGACTGTAGCTTCATTTTTATTGTTGTTTGACTAATCAAAAGTGCCTGTAACTGGCCTACTTGAAATAAATGATTTTGATTTGATTTGATAAGCCAGATATTTTGACTGTTCCTAAATTACACACCCAATCACCCAACGAGCTTAGAAATTCTTCAGGAGGACGATGGGCGTCCAGGCGACGAGGCGACTCCAGTTATTCAGCGATAGGCGCAAACATCGGAATACATTAACACACAATGTATTCTGCAGGAGTACTGGCGTACATTCAGGCTATAACTAACTGGGTAATCTGTGGACCTGGCTATTTTTAGGAGGAGGTTCGTTATTTAGCAGTATATTTTTTTATATAATAGAGCAAGTTCTTAGGAGGAGCGGTGCAGTGTCGCAAATGTAGTAGTGATTTAGTTCACGTGCTGACTGGGGACAAAAGTTAAACACACTATTCCCAAACGACTACACGTCCTGAAAGCCAGAATCAAGTGGCGACCCCCAGAAAAGCGAGCAGGCGTTGGTGATGAGAATATTTAATTCAATTAAGTCTATTTACTTATTCTGTTACAATTACATACCAATAACTTTACTCCAGTAGCAAGCAGTCGGATATCACCAGGATGGCGATTCAAAGCTTCCTTTACAAAATATTCATTTAGAAAGATTTCCATAACTTGTTCCAAGTCCACAGTTCCTGTGTGTCTCACATCGTAGTCGTAGCTGATGTATTCAGAAGATAACATCTAAGATTGTACTGATAACTATGTCTGATATGACACGCGTTCATACTACAGATTACCGAGTATTTACACTGTAATTATAATACTTGTATATGCTGTAATAAAGTCTAACACTATGGTTTTATTATTGAAATAAACCTGTTATTCGTACAGGCGTTTACTTAACCAATAAACCAGTTGTCATTTCAAATGTTGTGGTTGACTGAATTAACAACAACTACGATTCATAAAAACTCCGGGTCAAAAAAAAAAGTCCGAGTACAATTGTACACTTCAACCAACTTATTTGTGCAGGCGGTAAAACACAGAACTAAAATAGATGTACCATGTTTGACGTATCGATGCATATTTGCTTGGCAAGCAGCGCCACCTTGAACTGCACACTTAAAGTGGTCATGCTATTGTAGAAAATCTTTGGATCAGAAAAGTTATTCATAAAAAATCTATTGCCACAAATGCCCAATATGGTTCCGAATGCCAAATTCAGTGGTCATAGACTTAGAATCGAACTTTCTTGGATTATAACTTTCTTTTTTTTGTGTGTAAATACAAATCATGTAGTTTTAATTCCCCAAAAATATGCACAATGCCGATGCATAAAAAAAAAAAATTAGCATGCCATGCACCCAAATCTATAAGTACTTAAACGGCATATTGCATACTAGCTTCTGCCCACGGCTTTTTTTTTTTTTTTTTTTTATTTTTTTTTTTTTTTTTTTTTTTTTTTCTGGATGGGAAATCATCAAATGACTTCTCCCGCTCTGGGCGGAGCGGGAGGGAGTGTCAGACTTGTACTGACTAAAACCCACCCGTGTTCCTTCTTCGCCCTTTTTGTTCCAGGGCCGCGGTATCTCTTTCGAACAACCCGCAGCCCTGGCAGGCATCGGCCCTCTCGGGCCCCATCCGGTTTGCTGACATCTCCTTGAGGCGCGCGTGGAACACGTACGCGCCGTCGACACGGCCTGTCGTCATAAGACGGACGGACGGTGAGCTAGCCCATTACTCACCGTCCACAGGCTCGCGCCTACGGTGGCCGGGGGCCACTGGTTGCCCCCCGACGCCCGGGGCGTCTCCCGCGGCGGCTGGGACGTGAGGTTCTCTCCCTCTCACGTTCCGCCACCTCCTTCGCTAGCATGACTGCTTCGCAGAAGGAGGCGACGGCTTCCCATTCCCTCTCGCTCCGGACCATGGATTGAACCAGGGCCGGTCGCGAGAGGTCACCGCCGCCAATCGCCGCTACGAGGACACGGCGGTGCTCAGCCCAAGCGGGGCAGAGCTCCACGGTGTGCACCACCGTGTCCTCCGGCCGATCCTCACAATGGTAACACCCGGGCGTTTCCTCCCGCCCAATTCGGTGCAGGAACCTCCCGAAACAACCGTGTCCGGTGAGGACCTGCGTCAGGCGGAAGGTGAGGGCGCCGTGCCGCCTCTCTAGCCACTCCTCAAAGAGGGGACTTATCGCCACTATTGTGGCGTGCACGTGGTTGCGATAGTCGCTGTCTCCATGCCACCATGAGATCGCGCCGGAGGTCTGTCCGCTGAGTGACAATTTGCCGCGGCAGCGGAGTTTCCCCCCGGCGTAGTGCCTCCGCGCGCCATTCATGCAGGCGCGCGAGGACCATCGCCTCCAGATCCCATGGTGGCAATCCGGCCAAGAGGCTCGCCGCCTCGCCGGAGATCGTGCGGTACCCCCGGATCAGCCTTACGGCTACCACCCTCTGGGGCGCGTTCAGGTAATGGGCGGCTCGCCGCCTCAAAGAACGCGCCCACATCGGGGCCCCATAAAGGGCCATGGACCGCACGACCCCCGCGTAGAGCCTCCGGCAGGAGGCGTTTGGACCCCCCAGGTTGGGCAAGAGCCGCTTGAATGCGGCCCCTGCCCGTTCCAGTTTTGGGGCCAAACGTCGGAAGTGCTCAACGAAGTTCCACCGGCTGTCGAGGACAAGTCCTAGGTACTTTAGCGTCGACTCGACGCCGATGGAAACCCCTCCTACCGTCAGTGTGGATCCCGACGGTGGCGCATTCCGAGGCCCATGAAAGCACATGGCCTCGGACTTGTGCAATGCCACCTCGAGACCCAGCTGCCGGATTCTCTCCACGACTATCGCAACCCCGCGTGTCATAAGTTCGGCCGCCGCCTCGTGCGACCTCCCCTGTGCCAGCACCAGCGTGTCGTCAGCGTAGCAAACTACGCTGACACCGCTAGGGAGGTCGGCGCGCAGCACCCAGTCGTAGCCGATTCTGCCCACGGCTTCGCCCGCGTTTTTTCGGTAACTGTCCCGCGGGATCACACTATCGGGCTAAAAAGTATCCTGTGTGCTATTCCAGACTATTAATCTATCCCTGTGCCAAATTTCATCCAGATCCATTCAGTAGTTTTTACGTAAAGGAGTAACAAACATACATCCATCCATCCATACTTACAAACTTTCGCGTTTATGATATTAGTAGGATTAATGTCATGGATTGCGGTAAAGTAACCCCTGATTCTATAACTTACCTAAAAACTAAGTTTATTTGAGACGAAATAAGGTCGATAATAACAGTTCAAGACCCAACAAATAATGGTCAGACATTATTTAGAATGATGGGTCCTTCATATGCTCGTCCTATAAGGAGTGTCTTCAAGTGTTAAGGTATAACTTAACTGATGTCATGATAAGATCAGTTACGAAGCTCGCTGTTATGATATCGATCAGTCGCAAAAAGTCTGTATGTTTGAACGGAGATAGTTTTTGAAGTGAAACTTCTTACGTGGCTTCCAACAAGTTTAACGTTTAACGCTACCATGGAGGGGGAATATTTTTTAAAACTCACCAAGAGATGGCAGTATTACAAGATATGTGACTACGTAGTTCTACTAGGTACGCAAGATGGCGTGCAAACAGTCATGCATTCGACTCTTCGGTGTGACCAGCCTTCACTCAATTTCCAAGAGTAGAATAACCTCGATAAACTTATGTAATAAAATAATACAACAAGAAAACGACAAAATATTACTTAGAAGCTCAATAAAATAACGACAGTGAATGCGTGGCACTCGAACGCATGCGTGTAGTATTACGAAATTCCACTTCTTCTGCGCGGAGGGACTCCACGCAGTATTTTTTTGTTTATAAATTGTAGCAGTAGTACTACGTTTATTCTTTATAGGTAAGAGGATTTGTGCGTTTTTGTTAATGGAATCAGAAGATGGGTTTTAATTATTGTCGTGCAAGGTTTATTTATGGTCTTCTCTTCTACAATACAAAAATTATACCGAGGGAAACTTTGTAACTTCTAATTACAAAAAAAGCTTTGACAAGCAAAATGTTCGTAGACAGAAGCTAGTTTTCACCTTCTTCCTCTTCTCGCCTTAGCACTGAGAATGAAAAGTCCAAAAGTGTAGTGAAATAATTTCGGCATCCATTAGGTGCAGCTTAGTCTTAGTGAAAATGAGCATTCATGTATTTCTTGTCACTATTTTTCCTGGCAATTCTGCATTTACCAAGAAAAAGCGCTCAATAAACGTGTGCTTCCTACTAGCACCAACCGTTTATCGTCAGATTTCTGAGTCAGTCTCCGATGACATGTGTCGCATGTCTGTTAGCGCCCTTACATCCACGATCGTCGTCAAGATATCAATCGTTGACAAAACAGGTTCATACAGTTTTTGTTGTATTAAGCCGTGTACAATGACTATTAAGCCTGGCTTATGAAACAGACTAGAGTGGAAAAAAAACTGTTAGAGATGTGATAGGATCCGTGTTCTTTGACTGGTATTTTAAAGGCTTTTTTCTGTTTTTTTAACGTTGTCTCATACTAGAAATTTCTCCTGTATCGTGGTTGCGTTTACAAACATTTTAACTCACATATATAAACAGCCAGCCCCGGAACAACTATCTGTAGGCCTTACAAATATTTGTTCCGTGCGGGGACTGAAGTTGATCGCTCACCCACTGCGCCAACCGTGCCGTCAAGTATCCGATAAATATCATAATAATTATTAAAGAAAGTAATTATTATGATAATTTCGAACCTTGATTAGAAGGCACATCGTGCCTGACATAGTGGTTGGTCTGCCAACATTTCAACAATCTCTAAGTAACAATTTATCTAGGAGTTGCCTTGCTATTACCACGACCTGCTAACTGTCTTGTCCGCCATCATTTCATACTCGATAAACCTATGTTATTCGACCTATCTAACTAAAGTTTAACATTACATTAATAAAGATACATTTATATCTTAAAGGCCTATTTTCTCTTTCAAATAGACATGTCGAGAATACATGCAATTCCAAGCCCACTTTCAGAACTAGGCTGTATGCAAACATGGTATGTAAATGACCAAAGTGTTGCCATTAACAAGATGATAAGAATTCACTAACGAGCATCTATATTAATATCCGATGTTGCCGGTTGTCTGGCTTGATTGACAGATGTCAGAATGGCCGTGTTCAGTTTAGACAACTGAGACGCCATTTTGTATTAAAGTAGGCAGGTTAGTGTTGCCATGATAATCATGGATTTATTATCTTTATTCATTGTGTAAGTGACAATAGGGTTTCGTGTTAATTATGTAAATTCTATATTAATTTAAATGAGTAATTACTAAAACTAGTAACAACTTATGTGTGTAATTATGTTCATGTAAATAAGCAAGTAATGTATGACGCTTTGAGGTTGGCTGTCCGTCTGTCACACAGTAATGTGGTTCTAATTAATATTCCAGTTAACTGTTAGTTATTAATTAAGGATGCTGAATAGCTCATCTTAGGATTACACGTTCGAGTTGATCAGAATTTCAACCATAAATATATGCATTATTACTTAATATATAATCAAGGCAAAGAGTTTGTTTGATTGAACGCGCTAATCTCTCAAACTACGTGATTTCCATCGTTCTTGTTGCCTTTCCTAACCCAATTCTTGACAAAGGTTATAGGCTATTTAACATCACCCATATGAGCCGAGCAGTAAAAGATATAACGAGTTAAACTTTGGAGCGCATTTATTTATTGATTAATAATAGCGTCACCTTATTTGACGATTTTCCATATTTCACTTACAATTATCATGTATCAACCTTACTTGTTTCTTTGTTATCTTGGTGTGTTGAATTTCAGCATTTTGCCACAGATATCGAAACCAAAAGCTTGCATAGCAAAAAAGGAAGCTACGATTAATCTAGTTTTCGGATGTTATATTGACACGTATTCAGGATTCAGTTTTTAGCAAGGACCTTAAATTATAACTTGAATGAGTACAAACAAAATGTCAATATCAAAAATTAACTTTATCTCAAATACTCGAATTTAATGGGAAGCGCAAAAGAACATGTGTACCCAGCATTTATCAAAGACTGTATAACGGAAAGACGTAGACTTCGCTCTGTATGGCAAAACACCCATTATCCTAGAGACAAGGCTGCCTTTAATAAAGCTTCACAGCAACTAAAGGCACAAATAAAGGAATGGAAAAATGAAAACCTGCAATCATATCTGGCAAAACTGACACATACTAGTGCCACAAACTATTCCTTGTTGAAGGCCACAAAAAACCTAAAGCGCCCTCAACAACAAGTAACACCATTAAAAACACAATCAGGGCCTGGGCCTGCTCTGACAGTGAAAAAGCTAACACGTATGCCAATCATCTGCGTATAAAGTTTTTGAACCACTTCCTAGCAACAATCAACAGCTGGACAATGAAATACACAATACCTCACTTCTCCTAATCAAATGTCACTGCCTTTGAAGCATGTTACAACACAAGAACTAAGGCGAGAAATCCTAAAACTCAAGGAAGGCAAGTGCCCCGGTTACGATCTTATTGACGCTACTTTGTTGAAGCAACTTCCAAAAAGGGGGTAATGATTATACTAATTATCTTCAACGCGTGTCTGAGATTATCCTTCTACCCAAGCCAGTGGAAGATTGCCCAAGTAATAATGATACTGAAACCAGGCAAAGCACCTCAAGAGGTAGCATCATACAGACCTATTAGTCTCCTTCCGGTAATTGGAAAACTTCTGGAAAAGGTCATATTGAATAGAATGAGAGAACATCTATCACAGATAATCACCAGTTTGGCTTTAGGGAGGGCCACGGTACAATCGAGCAAGTGCATCGGCTATTTAATGTTATTGGTAGAGCGCTGGAAGACAAACAATATTGTAGCGCAGTTTTCCTAGACATTAGCCAAGCATTCGACAAAGTTTGGCATAATGGGCTACTCTTTAAAATCAAAAGAACGCTTCCACATTCCTTCTTCCCATTATTAAAATCTTACCTCGAAAATAGGCCACGAAGTAAAATATAATTCCGACGCATCTCAAATGCATGAAATTAAGTCTGGAGTCCCACAGGGTAGCATACTGGGACCAGTTCTCTATCTTATGTTCACAGCAGATTTACCCACTCATGCTTCGACCACTACCGCGACATATGCAGATGACACCGCAATCCTATCAACACATGAGAATCACGAGGCTCCATACGAAATGCTCCAACAACACCTGACTCTGATCGAAACATGGTTGCAGCAGTGGCGTATTAAAGCCAATACAGATAAGTCGGTTCAAGTAACCTTCACGCTCAGAAGGAAAACCTGTCCACCTGTAAAACTTGGCAATACTATATACCACATTCAGATGACGCCAAGTACTTAGGAATGCACCTTGATCGACGCCTAACCTGGCGCAAACACATATGGACCAAAAGGAAACAATTAGACTGCAAACTTCGAAGCATGTATTGGCTCAATGGTCGTAAGTCGCAACTGACAGAAGCCAGTAAAATGGCTATCTATAAGGCTATACTGAAGCCTGTATGGACTTATGGCATACAGTTATGGGGAACAGCAAGTCATAGTAACGTAAATAATAATCGATATGGTTTACATACTAGATTTGAATCTGCGAACAGTGAAAGAAGAAATAGAGTCATACAGCAATAATTATCAAAATAGACTAGACCAACATGTTAATCAACTGGCTGCTGAATTGAGGGGAGAGGGCAGCGTGAGATTCTCTCGACTGAAGAGAAATAGCATACCAGATTTAGCTATGAGATTTGCGGACAGAAGATTTGCGTACTTAAAAGTAAACTAATATTATTAATTATACCAAGAAATAAAGTACGAATTATCGATTTCTTTTTTCAAAATTGTTCATCCTTTTATAAATAGTCTGGCGTTGATCTAGCAAGAGGATTGCTACCACGAGGTGATCATACGGTATCCCCTTATCACCCAAACAAGTAGGCTCATCAAGAATAACACAAAACTGTCCCAAATGTAAGTACAAAATAATGGATGCCCTATTAGAAAAAGATGACATCCACTCTCGAAGTTTTCTCGCTCAGAACGCATTTGAGTTGGTCGTACTCATTCCAGTTATATAAGTTCCTTGGTTTTGAGATTATATTTATCCTTCCTCAAAACCCTAAAAATATAGAATAATTATGAAACAATACACCATCGCGACTCGAATTACTGAAGAAACAAAATAGACAATCTTTTGTTTCAAACCCCATACAATTTTAAATGAACTGCACCAACCAAACAGCCGTTACCAATAAACTTCTAATTCCAACCTAGCATAACATATTCGAAAGGAAACGAAACTTAGCAGAAATATACACGATGCAGAACGGAGGTAACCAGAATACCCCATCAATTCCTGCGGGAATGACCCCGCAATGTCCGGGAAAGCGACGTTTTGCATAGCGTGGCGCAATCGGGAACGAACTTAGGGTACAAGCACAGTGCAAGCGGCGCGTGGAGCGGAGCGAGCAGAATATCTATACTAATATTATAAAGCTGAAGAGTATGTTTGTTTGTTTGTTTGTTTGAACGTGCTAATCTCAGGAACTACTGACTCGATTTGAAAAATTCTTTCAGTATTAGATAGCCCATTTATCGAAGAAGGCTATAGGCAATATATATTATACAGCTACGGCCAATAGGAGCGGAGCAGCAATGAAAAATGTTGCGAAAACGAAGAAAATGTGACGTAGACGAAGTTGTGCCGGACAGCTAGTCCTACTAATATTATAAATGCGAAAATTTGTGAGGATGGATGGATGTTTGTTACTCTTTCATGCAAAAACTACTGAACGGATTTGGATGAAATTTGGAACACGGGTAGTTTATAACCTGGATTAACACATAGGATACTTTGTATCCCGGTAGTACAATCCCGTGGGACAGTGACCGAACTCCACGCATGCGAAGCCGCGGGCATAGTCTAGTTTTGATATAAAGGAGTATCCATGGAACGGACAACAAAGAGAGTAGACTGATTTGTCTGCTCTTAAGCAATCACTCGCAATAACTTCAGTTTATCCGTGATCTTGCTTGCAGCAGCGTCGAATTATCGGGTACTCGAAACAAATAGACATGGTAACACTATCATTAACACTGATAACGGGATATTTCCCGTTATCAGTGTTAGTGACCATGTCAGTTTAAAACGTTATGGTCTCCATGGAGTTTATCCATTAATACGGATCTCCACTTGGGCAACTACAGTTTTATACAAGGTGTTGTTTTGCATCCTCGTCAAAATTCAAGAGGTTGTCACAAAAGACATAAATAATCAATAAAAATTACAGTACCTAGTTAATTATTAATAAACGCTGATTTTTTTGTTTGCTTAAGTTTGTCAGTATTTCAGAATAACCCCCTTAACGTGGTTTAGGGAATAAGAAATTATCGAATAATCGTTTGAGATTGTTTGTATGTATGCAAGCAAGGTTATAGGGCGAGGATCAGACGGGCCGCGTTTAAAACAAGGGTGGTTCGCACTTACCAAATTTCGTAAATAAGAAAAAAAGTAAAAATGACCTACTTATTTTATTATTGATTCGGGACGAGAATCATTAGCATAGTTACCTCCTTGAATTTGACGAGGATTGGCCTTGTATAGTTATTATGCAGACAAATTATGGGTTTGGGACGAACGGAAAACGCATATTCCTGCTTGTGAACACAATATTCTACAAAAAAAAATACAGACTTCGTCTAACGATTATCTACCTTATTGCTACGAGCTTATAGATCTCTGTGATTTTGACACCGCTGCAAGGGTGGAAATAAAATAAACAGTGAAACACTATATTCATACACGAAAATAATTAACATTTTATAATATATAAATAATTATTATAATATGTTTAAAACACCAGCTCGCGAATTCCGCTAACCGCGCCGCTCCCGCTGTGTTCGTCAACTTAGCTCTTCCATCTCATTCTTGATGGCTGACGATACAATGTTTCGACAGCTTTATGGCAAGGATTGTTTTACAATGTTTTAAGTGAGATATTGGTGAGTGTGGTATGAAATCGGAGGATGTCGCTTTTGTGGGATGGTCTATGGTCTGCTTTGACGACCCGTTGATGCTGTGATTGATAGGAATGCGAATTGATGCATCTTGATTAGGCTCTTGATTTATTAGTCGATTATTTATCGCTATAAAGTTGGCTAACCTGAATATGTTCTACAGTGGAATCATTCACTCATCATCAAGTAGCAAGTGACGTCAGGTTAGCCAACTTAATAGGTACAAGTTAAATAACTGAACGTACTGTATCTGTGTAGGTATGTGGTTTTGTTTAGTATTTTTGGAAATTCAAAATAAGGACAACTGTTTTGTAAAAAATAAATCTTAAGTAAAACACCGTATAATTATCGCGATTACAATTTCATTGCAGATTTTATACCTAAGTTTAGGAAGCATTTGCATAATGGCACTAGAAGAGATCGAATTTAAAGGTTGTTGTAGTAAATTAAATGACCTATCGTTCCAACCTGTCACTTTATATATATAAGTACGCCATTACCCCAACGACGTTTACAAGCCGCAAAGGAAGATAAGCTGATATCCATTACTTTTCATTTATATCATAAAGGTAGTCTACCTTTTTCCTTACATCTCTATCTATTTTCCCACTTAAATCACCAAGTGTTGCCATGCGCGAATTAAAAATGCAGTCATACCGTGCGGCGTAAGCGAACGCACCATTCATCATTTATGATGAATTTACTTCTTCGCAACTGGCAACATCCGCGCACCTGCACACGTCAACACTCAACAGATAAAAAAAATATAATATGGCGTCTATCGTCATACGCCATTCAAGTCAATTGCTTACAATAAAATTAATGATCAGACATAATTCTGTCTGGTTTATGACAACTAACATAAATATTTAAGTTGTAATAATAAATAAATGCCTTTTAGGATTGATTATTATTTATGTTTCTTGACGTGGTGGAGTGAGGAATTCATTTGGCAACGAAGAACAACCAGCCTCTTTTTTAGCCAGTTGAATATGAAAAGCTCAACATTTCTTCCTTGGTGGTATGAAAAAAAAACTTCTTTAGTAATAGTTATACGGGGCTTAAAAGCGTACCTGGTAGGATTGTAGCATAATACTTATCATCAATTCATGTTCGTCACTTGAACAGACATAAATAAATTATAATACCAAGGACCTCGTTGATCCCTAGATGTCGTGTACGAAATTACATTCTCACGTGTCTTTGGACAGTTCTAAAAATGCATTAAAATTAGGTACAATGGTTGCAGGCACAAGAATTTAATCTATAGACCTTTTAACTGACTTGACCAAATAATGTATCATAATTATTCATTACACAGTAGAAAGTGTACACATTATTCGTATAAACGCCTTAATTATCATTTTTATTCGACTTTCAATTACATTTTCGACCTAATCATTTGAATTTCGTTATAAATAAAATAGGATGCTATTATTAACACAAGCCTGTAATTCATATACGTTGGGGACGTGAATGTGTGACGTTACTCAAGTGTCCGAAGCCCAGCGTGACGCCGAAGACGAGAAACGACTAAATACGCGGTATTTATTGTAACTGGCAACACTCATTTTTCGCGGGCAGAAATGTATAGAGAAATTACTAGTGCCAAGTAACCTTTTACAATGAGTTATATTTAAACGTTTGATTGTATAGATTTCGTGCTCCGTTTCATTTAAAGTGTTATTAATTGTTTTTATCATTGTTGGAGATCTCTAGACCTTGTTTTGTAATATTATATTCTTGATGCGTGTAAAGATAGTGTGTAATCGATCTTGCTTAGTGAATGAATACGCGACAGCGAAGGGAAGTAAATGACGTCTACCTATGAATGCTCAGTTTTGTAAAAAAGAGTAGAAATGTCAGAAATGTTATTTTTGAAATGGTATCTATCTGTCAAAGGTATGTAAAAAAAGTTATGAAATAAATATTGAAAACCGTATTTGTTCAGAAGCCGACTAGTTGGCATAGCAAAATACCTAAAACTAATACAGCAAAAACATAATTTACAATACGACAAAAACATATTTTATTCTGAACTTAAACACTGGATTAAACCATAACACAAGTAAGAGATTTTTATGTAGGTACTCAATACTCGAGGAATGTCGGTCTGTACTGCCAACAAGAATAAATATTTACACCAAGCACAAGAAAGCTTCGGCCTGATAATGTTATTCATTCACTGGCTGTAAGAAATGAGTGTAAGGCTGTACTTGTAATGTATACCTTTGCTTGCTTTGTGTTCGAGAGATAAGTTTAAAAAGTAAACTTGTCTATGTTGAAGCGTTGTTCTTTTTTGTGGCATAACGTTTTTGCGCGCGTTAATATTTTGACCTTTTAAAAGTGATGCGAAAGAATATAATATTAATTTATTTATTCATAAAAGTTAACAAGGAACAGATAGTAGTTATTACCATACACATTTATTTTTAAATGCCCTTAGAGTTCTTATCAAATAAGATATCAGTATTGTTGTGTATAAGTAGTATAACATGAACATCCTTGATATCCTAACGATAAGCAATTAGACGTATATTAATACAACTAATAACACGTCCACCGATTTGACAGAGACGTAGTAGGTACACCATTATTAATGTAACTACAACGATCGCTCAATCAAACAGCAACAAGACATTATCAAAGACCCTTTTTTTTCAAAAACTCTTTTCTACAACTTTCTCTGATAATATCTAGGAACACATCTTTATGTTGGCCGGCTGTGTCGAAGTTATCTGTTCTGAGGATCGATACCTTATTGTTGACGTGGTGAATGCTTCGATTGAGCTGTCAGCGTGGTCGCCCAGAGCAAAGCTGTGAAGACCTAATGTACAAGGTATTGAGCTGCACCTTTTAAAATACGTTGAATATTTATTATGGTCGCGTTCAGTTTAGGTGTTGCTGATATTTACGCGATGTTCGGCGAAATGTAAGTTATCGATTGTTTTGTGGCTGTTGAATCTGTTGCGTGGTGTTTTTTTTTGCTTTTAAGAGATACAGTCAGCAAGACCAGACACTGTATCGTTTTTATTGTTAATCCATTACAAAAACTACAAGGGGTCCCCCATCGCTGTATTCTGGGAATAGTGAATTTAAGCTGTTTGAATTATTGTGTTACTAGCGACCCGCCCCGGCTTCGCACGGGTGCAATGCTGATACTAAATACACTACAGAAAAACTGTGAACGTTGTATATAAAAACATAGCGGCCCGCTCTGGCTTCGCACGGGTATAAAATATATAGCCTATGTCACTCACTGAAAAAATTATTAAAATCGATCCAGTAGTTTTGATTTATTCATTACTGCCCGTGGCCCGCACGCGTTAAATTTGGAGTAAAACAATTCCCATTTCCATGAAGATTTCCTGCTATCTTTGGAATATCTAAATTCATGCACTACATTTTTACTTATTTACTTTTTACATTTTTACCTATTTACATTTTCATTTTTTTATTTTTACAACAATTAATATATTACAGAATGTCTTTACATACAACGTTCACAGCTTTCTTATCATTAGACAATATAAACATCCCGCCCCGAACGGGCGGTACCGCCGCAAACGCTACGTTTCGCAATTTTTAAATCTGTAATATCTTCGAAAATATTCATATAAATCATATACTGTAAAGAGCCATATAGATCTAAATCAACAATATTAAATCAAACTTAAATACATTGTTTATATTAAATCAACAATGTATTTAAGGTATTTAATTGGATAAGGATTAATGCTGTATTGGTTAAAATCGCTTTGAAATTTAGCCATTATTTGTCGTAAAAAGTAAATGACAAAAAAATGTTATTGTGGGATATCCATAAGAGATAGACATATACCATCGCGGAGTTTTCTGTCATCATCATCATCATCATCATTTCAGCCGAAAGACGTCCACTGCTGGACATAGGCCTCCCCCAAGTGTCGCCAGATTGACCGGTCCCGTGCGACGCGCATCCAGCGGATCCCCGCAACCTTCACCAGGTCATCGGTCCACCTAGTGGGAGGCCTTCCAACGCATCGTCTCCCGGTTCGCGGTCGCCATTCCAGAACTTTTCGGCCCCATCGGCCATCTGTTCTGCGAGCAATGTGCCCTGCCCACTGCCACTTAAGTTTGGCAATTCTTCGGGCTACGTCGGTAACCTTGGTTCTCTTGCGGATGTCCTCATTTCTGATTTGATCACGCAAGGAAACTCCGAGCATAGCTCTCTCCATTGCCCTTTGGGTGACTTTGAGCCTTCTGATGAGGCCCATTGTGAGCGACCACGTTTCGGTCCCGTATGTAATCACTGGCAGCACACACTGGTCATAGACTTTCGTCTTGAGGCACTGCGGTAAGTTGGACGAGAAGATACCACGCAGCTTTCCGAACGCTGCCCAGCCGAGTCGGATTCGACGATTGACCTCTTTCTCGAAGTTAGACCTACCCAACTGGACCGTTTGTCCCAGGTAGACATAATCGTCTACAACTTCGATAGTAGAGTCTCCGATCTTGATAGGAGTGGGTGTTACATGGGCATTCAACATGACCTTGGTTTTGTCCATGTTCATTTTAAGACCCACTATTTCGGAAACTCTACTGAGGTCATCGAGCATTGTACTGAGGTCCTCCATGGTCTCAGCCATGACCACTATATCGTCGGCAAATCGAAGGTGAGAGATGTACTCGCCATTAACGTTGATGCCTAGCCCTCTCCAGTCCAGAACCTTGAAGACATCTTCCAGTGCAGCGGTGAACAGTTTCGGAGATATGACGTCTCCTTGTCTCACACCTCGCTGCAGAGGGATAGGTTCCGAGGTCTGGTCCTGAAGTCGGACTGACATGGTGGCGTTTTTGTACAAACACTTCAACACCTCGATGTACCGATAATCAATTTGGCACCGTTGGAGAGACTGCAGTACAGCCCAAGTCTCGATCGAATCGAAGGCTTTCTCGTAGTCCACAAACGCTAAACAGAGAGGCAGGTTGTACTCTTCGGTCTTCTGTATAACCTGTCGCAGCGTATGTATGTGGTCTACGGTGCTAAAACCTTTTCGGAATCCGGCTTGTTCGGGAGGCTGAAAATCGTCAAACCTGCGCGCGAGACGATTCGTGATGACTCTTGAAAACAACTTGTAGACATGGCTCAGAAGTGAGATGGGCCTATAGTTCTTCAACCTGGCGTTGTCGCCCTTTTTGAAGAAGAGTACCACCACACCCCTGCACCATGCCTGTGGCGTTTTCCCCTCGAGTATGACGGAATCAAACAGCTTCTGAAGGGCCTTAAGAACCGGTTTTCCACCCGCCTTCAGAAGTTCGGCCGTAATTCCATCATCACCCGGTGCTTTGTTGTTTTTAAGCTGTTTCAGAGCCATCCTAATCTCATACAGGCTGAGGTCCGGGATGTCTTCGGTGTAGTGTCGGGTCAGTCTAGCTCTTGGGTCATTCGCTAGATTTACAACGGGTTTCCTGGTTGACGTGTACAACTGCCCATAGAATCTCTCGATCTCCCTCAGTAGCTCCGGTTTGGCGGATACAATTCTGCCATCGTCGGTCTTCAGTTTCGTGAGCTGGCTCTGCCCAATAGCCAGATCTCTTGCAAATACCTTTGAGCCTTTATTCCGCTCAATGGCGTCTTTGATACGCTCGGTATTAAAGCGGCGGAGGTCGCTCTTCAAGGATTTAGAGATCCGTCTATTGAGCTGCCGGTATTTCCACGCGTCGTCTGAAGACTGCAGGATCATCTCACGCCGTTCCTTCATGAGCTTGAGAGTATGATCAGAGAGTTTTTTGTTCTTCTGTGCACGACGGGTCTTGAAGAACTTAGACCCTGTCGTACGGACAGTTTCCACAAATCCATCGTTGCATTCGTCCACTGAGCTTCCTAGGCAATCGAAACGATTCTGGAGTTCAAGCTGAAAGCTCTCGGGGTTTTGGATTTGGATCTGTGCTGGTCGGAGCGTAGACTTCATCAGTCGAGACCTTTCAAGCTTAATATTGATGTTCAATGTGCCTCTTACCATGCGGTGATCGCTCCCAGTTTTCACCGAATTGATCACAGAGACATCATTGAACATTTGCTTCTTGGTTGACAGGATGAAGTCGATCTCATTTTTAGTTGCACCATCGGGGCTCTGCCAGGTCCACTTCCTGTGCTCACGCTTTCTAAAGAAGGAGTTCATCATATAGAGGCCCTCCTTCTCCATAAAACTAGCCAGTTGGTGTCCCCGGTGGTTCCGACATCCAAACCCAAATTGTCCCACCTGCAGCTCATCTCCGTCTCGTTTGCCCAGTTTTGCGTTGAAGTCCCCCATGACAACGGTAAAGTGAGTTTTGAAACCATGCATGGCTTTGGAGATATCCTCATACATGGTCTCCACTTCGTCGTCGGGGCGTGCCGAGGTCGGGGCGTAGACCTGTATGACCTTCAGCGAATATCTTGAGGATATTCTGAGTATCAGGTACGCCACCCTGGTCGACACACTCTCTATCTTCACCACGTTATTCACAAGGGACTTGTGGACGATAAACCCAACACCACCCTGGGACTGCCGGTCACCCTCTCGGAAATAGAGTAGGTTGCCGGATTTCAGGATCATCGTGTCCTCCCCCTCTCTTCGGACTTCAGATAATCCTACAATACTCCATCGCAACCTGCTCAATTCCTCTTCGAGTTCGGTTATCTTCTCGTCAGTTCGGAGTGTTCGCGTGTTGTATGTTGCCAGGTCAAGTCGTCGGTATAGGCAGCCGGATCTCTTCCGGAGATTCTTCGCACCCCTTGCCACGCCATTACCTCGACCGCTACCATAGTCGAGGATGGACGGGCTGCCGGGTACTAGGGGCCATTTTTGTATTGCGCTCATTAGGGGGGGTTTTTGCCATAATCGCCACGCTTGGCAGACGGGTTGGCGATCGCAGTACGGTTGTTGCAAAAAGCACAGAGAACGCTGCTGCCCATTCTCTGGCAAGTCCCTTAGTCGCCTCTTACGACACCCACGGGAAGATATGGGATGGTGCTATTCTTAACGTCCGACACCATACAGAACAGCATCATACAGTTTTCTGTAGACCTTTTCAATGTGTACAATACTTAGTACATTATTTTGATAAATCTCGTAGGGTTCAGCCTGCGTTTGCAATATAAGCGGATAAAATGTAATTATTTACGACATCACATTAGAAACCTCAAAAATAACAGTATTTCTCCACTATTCAATGCATGTTATTATACATATAAACCTTCCTCTTTAAGCACTCTATCTATTAAAAAAAAACCGCATCAAAGTCCGTTGCGTAGTTTTAAAGATTTAAGCATACATAGGGACATAGGGACATAGGGACATAGGGATATAGGGACATAGGGACAGAGAAAGCGACTTTGTTTTATACTATGTAGTGATAATGAGTTGATAATAGCAGCAAACCTGTGTCTGTGAGTTTTGCTATCGCAAAAAGATTAACTGTCACGTGTAACGTCAGCTAAACTCACAGATAGATGTTTTGCTGTCGCCATGAAATATCTTTATCTTTTTCTTTTTTTTTTATATCTTTTTTTGGGATTTGCTTCTAACATTAAATGACCACAGTTCATAAATACCCTACATACAGTTACCTCAAAATATACAGCCCACAGAAGGTATATCAAGTACCTGTACACCATACCTCTGCCTGTCCTATCCGGTATTCAAACGTACCGTATTTCGCGTAATGATTTAAGCAAAGCGTCTACAACCTCGTTCATTAGGAGTCTTCAGCCGAAAATAAATAATCGTGGTACAGACACATCTGTGCCGTGTTCCGCGGGAGTTAAGATCGTGGATTGTCACATTAATCACGATTTGAGCGGGATGCGGCCAGTAGGCAGTGCGCATCACCGACTTGTATCGTGAGGCTATGAAATAAGAGTGTTGAGTCGGAGTGAATAATAATGCTTTCCTGGTAGTTGTCGACAAGGACACTGAGAAATCATCATTATCTGCCTAGCCTTTTCCCAACTATGTTGCAGTCAGCTTTCGACTCCCAGGAGTCGGGACAAATGTAAGTTTTCTTTCGTTCTAGTCTTAGAACTTAACCCTAGTACAAGGTTCCTCAGAAATGGGGCCACCTACCATGCATTTAAGCCTACAAATCTTGGTCGTCTCCATTGCTGAAAGTAATCTTTGCTAATAACTTGACATAGTAAAGTGATGGTTGTGGGCACTGTAAAATGTGACCGAACGCGGCCACGAGATCAATCTTCTGGTGGCAAGGGGGCGGGACGAGGGTACGGCATCAAGGACTTGTTCTGTGAACTGTCATGTGTGCCTACACCGAGGCGGGGTAATCTCGGTCTCCAGACAGGCATAATCCGCCTGTAAACTCCCCACTGCTGGGAAGCAGGCCTCCTCTATATGAGAGGGAGCGGGTTGCAATCCACCACGCAGGCCTAGTGCGGGTTAGTAGATGTCACATGTCTTCGATTTTTTGTGTTTTCTTTCACCGTTTTAAGAGCAGCGGTGATGAAATTACACAAAGTAATGCGCCTGCCTGGGTTCAAACCCACGGCTTACTGCTCGTTAGTCGGGGCTGCCACCACTGGGCCACCGCTGTCTACCACTGCATGGCCACCACTACTCTCTAGACAGGAAAGCAGCAGAATTCAGAATGAAATACTTACGACAAAGAAAGAGTGCAACAATTTAGCTGAACAACAAGTTATATCCTATCTAGTGACGTATTCGCCGCATTTAGACCATGTATTCAAAACAAGTTCCGCTCTTTTCATAGCTACACAGTGTCTCAGGAACTAGTTTGGCAAATGGGCGGCGGCATCAATCATTAGCTCGATATGTATCGGTCACACGGCGCGGCGCGGCTACAGCGTGCGCGGGCGCATCAGTACCAACCTACGATAATAAGGTACTGCTGCCCACCTCCTAGCTTTCAGGAGGTTTGGGAGGGAGAAATAGGGGTGGTTGTTGGATTATTTGAGAGGATAAGGGTACTGCCAACGATTTTTGATTATCATCATCTGCCTAGCCTTTTTGCAACTATGTTGGGATCGGCTTCCAGCCTAATTAGATGCAGCTGAATACCAGTATTTTACGTGGAGGCAACTGCTTATTCTACCTCCATAAACTAGTTGCTAGGTAGCACTGGGTGGGTGGGTGGTTTCGATTTTCGCTCGATACATATGATTGCTACATTGTACTAAATAAAGAGTACTTTTTCAATATATCTATCTTATTTGTATGGTTATCAAGATACACTTATTCCAGTTCTAGATTTTTGTTCTTCACTGTAAATGCGTAGGCATGCATAGGCTGCCTTCATGAGAAATGCAACATACTGTGTTTAATGCTGTCCACCTTCCAATCTTCAGGATTTCTGGGAGGAGGAGATAGTGGAGTGTAGAGTGATAATGTCTATTAATGATTTAGAGAGTATATGAGTATTCAAAGAGGATTGATGGTTTCTTAGTTAAGGATATGGATTGTTAGTTGCGCAGATAAGAGAACTTTAGATTTTTCCTTGATATTCCTATTTATTTGTATATATATATATGATTGGATACAACAACAGTTTCAAATCTAGATTCTTGTGCTTGTCGGTAAATGCATTTAGTTCATTAGAAACCTTGATACGGTATTTTATTTTGTATATTAAAAAGATTTAATGGACATAAATGGCTCTTATAATTTGTGTCTCATCATTTTCGTCTGCAGAATAAAAGTGTGGATAAATGAACTTATATAACTTCCTGGACACACACCAGCTTTGTTAAAGTACATGTGGGAGGACCAAGATCTTGGGTTGTCAGAACACAAGGAACCAACACGTTTCGCGGGCGGATGGGTAGTCACAGTCTCACAGCATGATATTTTCAGTGTAACAGTGTCAAAATCCAGCTTTAATATCTGATACATTTTGAAAACGTCATGCTCCCTTCAAGATGTTATCTTTTACTCGCTTTAAACAACACCCACGGAGAGGGGCTAAAAATTTAATTGTCCGGTTTCGTGTTCCTAGATGGAGTAGACAGAATTCACAGAACCTTTGGATGTAATCATTCTACCGACGAATGTATTCTGTCCTCTGGAATTGAAAGTGCGTCTAGTGTCGTAAAGTTTTCTGGCCAGGCTTTAGACCGCAGTTAATAAAAAAAATACTCTGGTTAACCTAAGAGTGGGATTTTCTAAACGCTCGACTAATGTCGCTATCTCAAGTTATTGAGATAGCGACATTAGTCGAGCGTTTAATATTTATAAGTTTGAGTGAAGATTCTTTTAAAAACATACATAGCGGGTGTAAAAAAACCCTTAACGAAGCCGAAAGGTACTTGTCTTTGCGATATTTTTAAAGTGAAACTTTTATTACATCGTCTCAAACTTTTTCGTCTGTGTGTTGCATGTCGCGTGACGCTCGGCCGCGGAGTAATAGTAAAGCGTCGCGTTTTATACGTTTCATACGTTTTATACCCTTAATGGAATATTATTCCAAAAAAATTTAGTTAAATGTCTATACTGTGAAAAAGAGTTTCACTTTTACCGTGGTTTTATAAAACCATACAATCCTTTTTTCTGTTCTAGACTATTCTGGGAACATTTTAGTTATGGAGATATACGTGAACGTATGAGTATTTTTCACCCCAAAAATAAGTCATTTTCCAGTAATAATTTTTGCGTAGAAGTCCTAAGTTTGATGGACAGAACGCTTGGCTATAAAAAAGAAATATAAATAAATATATATTGTGAACCAACCTGTATACGTAAAATTTAAGTATCTGCATACACGATTAGACTGTTCAGACGTTCCTGACACAGAACACTTGTTTTTTGTATAAATTGACCACTAATTATAATTGATGCCTACCTCGCGTGGCCGCGTGGGAGCGACGAGAGATTTTGACGGATTTGATCCGTCCACTGTACTGACATTTGACAAAAATATGGTTCGATGGTGTGCGATGGCCATGAAACAGGTTGACGAGATCTCTTTAGACAGATATACATATAACACTGGCTGAATGTGAATTACGATGTAGGTATATGTAATGTTATGTGTGCTGAAATATATTAGTTGTCCAAATCTTTTTGATACGGTACCAAAGATTGTCATAGTTTAAGATAGTTTATTCGCCTATGCCTTTTTTAAATAAATATTATCATCTGCCTGCCTTTTCCTAACTATTTTGGGGTCGGCTTTCAGTCTAAAAGAATGCAGGTGAATACCAGTATTTTACATGGAGCGACTGTCTATCGGACCTCCACAGCCTAGTTAGTACTGGGTAATACGGTACTCCTTGGTTGTCAGACTTTCGGGCCTCTGACAACTTGTAACGACTGGCAAAGATCTACAAATGACAGCCTTATTTAAATAAATGTCAGTCAATAAGACGATAATAGCAGTCATTTGTTTGTATTACTCGTACCTCGTAATCAAAAGAGGTCACAGAGATCATGATATTCCCGTCACAATAAAAAATGAAATCTTAACAAAATCATTAATTTCTACAAACTGTACCACCATTGTGATCACTTCAGGAAGCCTATCCAAGGTCCACAACAGGTCTTTATGAATATTTCCACAAAGTTGAGAGCAAGTACTCACGATTGTGATTGGATAGCGTCCAGGACTTAGCATGAAATATGAGACCCCTTTGTTGCAAGCTGGACATCATCAGATAACTTTGTATGAGCCCCCCGTAATGTGTAGCAACCAGTTTCCTAGATAGTAGAGGAATTTATTTATCTAAACGGCTTATTGCCTTTCAAGGGTTAGCAGGACGTTTTTTTAGCAATACGCTGTTCCTGCCTTGCGAGTTTCTCTTGTATTATGGACACAAATCGATTTTGAAATACACAAGTCGCATATGTTATTTTTTTTGTTCATAAAGACTACGTAGAGCTTTGACCTAGTTCAAATTTGACGAATTGCCGATTAGACGAATACATATTAGACTTGACCATTTTCGTTCAACCTGTACATTCGAGTATAACATTATTGGCAGATTTCCGGCCCCTAAACTAGGTACGCAGACCTGTATCTTAGGAGTTGAACATTTTTCGGCTTCCGTTTTCTACGATATAATAGAACCGTGACATTTCAGTAACATTATTATCCACTGTACATACATACATAGGTACCCGGAAAGACCAAACATTTGCAGGCTTTTCATATTTTTATTACGTGCTGGAATTAAAACCGTCTGACAGCTCAGTAACTTGGTTGTGGAGGTCAGGCAGGTATTAGCATCATGTAAAATATACAGCTATATCTGGTTACACTATCTGTCACTTAGATGCACCGTAACATAGTTTGAAAAAGGTTGGCCGGACATGGGTCCTGCTGCCTTCCTTTTTGATGTATACTCTGTACTTGCTTCCTAAAACACCCACTTGTGGAGTAAGATGCCTCCTATTCATTGATCTACATGGAAGAAACTGCATGTGGAAACAGATGACCTATTCGTAATATTATGCGATCATCTAACCTTTATCCTAATTAATATGTTACTAAGGTTTACTTTTCTTTAGATAAAAGCTTTAACGAAGAATATGTAGGCTCAGATGACAAATTAAACACTTATCAAAATCAACAAATCAAATCTCAAAACGGTAATCAAATACCCCAACATCAATTCAAAACAAAACCAAAACATTAATAGAGTAATAATTAGTGGGCAAAATAGTAATCTGCACACAGAATCGATTGTAATCTCGAGACAGGGTCCAAATGGGCGTATCGCTTCTACAATCAGTTATATTTGCATATACTATGCACCGGTACGTGTTCGATCAGACAGATATGCGTTACTAGGGATGCTTATAGTAATGAATGGTCGGACTTATGTACTTGTGTACGTATGTATGTGTTTTTAGAACTGGATTTCGTGATTAGAGATGTACGGATTTGCGGAATCTTGCGGTTGTGATCTGTTGCTAGGCTACGTCGCTGAGTTATAGTGTTATGTTTGAGTTTTCTATTTACGATGTAGATCAATGGCAAAAACGAAGTACTAGTGTTATTATTTCACCACTAAGTCACTGTTGGATACAACCTACTATGTGTCATACTTATACACGGTGTAAATCACCTCATCACGAAGCCGTCAACCAAGCATTCTGTACATGAAACTAAGTAACTTTACGCAAAAATTGTTGCTGGGAAATGACTTTTTTTTTGGGGAGTGTAAAATCATGTTTTGTGATAGAACTCAATGTAACGCACTCCAAACATTGTGCTGATGGACGGATTGAATAGTACGGGGGTCGTGGAGGTGTTTAAAGTAAAAATCTTTCATTAAAAACTTGTATTTAAAAAAATACCCTTCAAAACGTTGGAACTTTGACCCCTAATATCTCCGTAACTAGAAGGTTCCCAGGTATGGTGTAGAACAAAAAAATGATCACAATTACAGGGAGAACCAGTGCCTTTCGGCTTCGTTAAGCGGTGTTTTACACCCTTTATGTTATGATAAACCGTTTTTGTGCGTTTGGTGTTAACCTGTAATTAATTGTTGCACTTGTAAATGTTACTCTAGTCATTAAGTCTGAAATGTACATCGTGTAAACAATTGTTGGTTAACCTAAATAAATAAATAAATACTTCAGGGCTTGTTATTCGATCACTGGCTCAAAATACGTTTCAATCAATACACATCTACAACAACAAAAAACTACAAATCTAAAGCGACCTATAAATCAGCCGCGGTGAAAACTTCGGCCAAGTTTAAAACAATTAATTAACCCTACAGACCTAATGCGCACATTGTCGTACATAGATAAATTATTAGATAAAGTTTATTAAGTTTTGTATAATTTTAATAAGCTAGATTAGTTTAGGAAGTAAGTTGATACCTGTAAAAGTACGATGGGATTGACAACGTCGCATTTGTGTATAAAAATCCTTTAAACGAAAAAGAAAAAAAAAAAGAAAAAAAAATACCTAAGCATAGACAGCCTATAATGTAGACTCCAGGACTCAGCCCACCTCTCAATAAGATCCCAGTACAATCCAGCACTAGAATCCAATAACTTAATTACAGATAACATCGACAAAAAAAATACAACTGGTATTCTACGATAAGTTATATGATAAAACAAAAAGATCACCGACATAATAAACATATAGAATGTTACGAATAGTTTCGCGATCTTTTCTTGTTGGCTATCTAAATAGTTGATCATTATAGCACTTCTTGTACCTACTACCTACTGGCAGCTACTGGCGCCAGTTAAGGGGTAGTAACTATATTATGTCAACGACTATGATTGCCTAATAAGGTTTGTGTTTACAACTTGCATGTTTATTGCGGATGGGGTTCCGTATTCTGAGAATTAGGGAAGGCAACCTTTTGGTTAAGTCTCTCAATTCGTTTGACAGAAAAAAAAAAAAACTTCTTCCCGAATATTTTTATAATATGTTATGAAAGTTTACGTAGGAATCAAAAATAAAGAATAGGAATTTCAAATTCAGAATTCGAATTGGACGTACGTTTTCGTTGAAGGTCCGAATTGTCATGCAAACTGTCGAAACGTGCTCATAGAAATGAATTTACTAAACAATCGTGTTTTTGAAAAATTTTTAAGGGGCTGCGCAAACTTAGACACTTCTTGTTAGCAACACGGCACACTATCACAGAAAACCGTAGTTGCTGTATCCTGTAGCGGGGATCGGACACAGTCACCGGTTGCTACTCTTGGTCGTAACATCCTCTAAACTAAACCTTTGTTATGCAAATAAATGATTTTGTATTTGTATTTGTCACTGGTAACCGTAGTTGATGTGTCCGGTAGCGGTGATCGGACACAGTCGCCGGTCGCTTGTTCTGGTCACTGGTACAATTTGTTGCTTGTTTTCCGTCAGTTTCAAGATGGACGTCGATGACCCGCTCGGTGTGCGTGGCTTGCTATGGACACCGATTGCAAATCGTCCTTAGCGCAGCTTAGTACAATTGTAAGGAAATTTGTTAATGTTGCTTGTGTCTTCAACAGGCGACTTTCAGTTTCCATTTATCGACACCGAATACTTTTTGATCGGCAATGAGTATGTGTCAAGCGGAAGTAACTAGACAAAAAAAAGATTACGTCTGCGCAGGGAATGATTTCATACCGGTTACATATAATACGAGTAGAAATCAAATATTCATAGGTAGCTTGTATCTGACACAAGACACAAAAGTGTCCAAGTTTGCGCAGCGCCTTAATCAGACTTTTCAAATACGGAACCCCTAATATACCAGTCACACTTATCTTTTCTTGATCCAAATACTTCTTGGAAAAATACATCGTTCACATGACCGATCATTTATCTAGTATATGGTTCAAGAGTTAGTTATCAAGTCGATAGAATTGATACCACTTGTTTTATTAATCCACTAGACAGACTCAACATTTTTCTCCTTACAGGGAGTTAATCGCAGAAGTTTTAATGGAATTCATATTATGTATGACAAAGTGGTACGTTAATAACATACTTAGGCATCGTCCAAAGCAAACGTATTGTCCGCCGCCGACTGTGAGTGCGCGTTACGCAGTTTATCGCTTTTCCATATATATTTAACTTCTCGTTCACACCAAACCGACTACATTCATTCATACGTCTAATTCCTCTTTACAGTGAGCACATTCAAAGTCGGCGGCGGACAGTACGTTCAGTGTTTCCACACTTATAACAAGGTTTGTAAGTATGGGTCCTGCAAAAAAACCAACAGTTTTATACAATTATAAATCCTTTAAAAAAAAAAACTAGCGTCGTAGCGTGCGTCGGGGGACCGCTAAGTAGACCGCTTAGCACAAGCACAAAACAAAGCGGACACCCGACGTAACGACGAATGAATTAATGTTTTTTTTTTGTTTTTTAAAGGCTTTTGTGGCGGGGATTTTTTAAACTTAATTTTTGTTGCGTGACTTCTCGCCAATTAACGGAAACGGAAGTTTTTTTATTTTCAATTTATAAAAATATTCTGAGCCAAAGATAGACACACAGATAAACACGTCAAACTACACAAAAAACACCCGTTTTTTGGTCGGGGTTAAAACAATAAAAGAGCTGCGCCTTTAAAACTAGAATAAGGCCTCTTATGGCAAGAAAGGATGAGCAATAGAAAAATTATAGAAAAGTATGGAAGAAGAAGAAATGCGCAAACCCAAATGAATCGGGATTAGGGCAAGAAAATGATGATCAGTGCTAGGGTAATATGCAATCATTTGGAAATGCAATACCGGCGAATTCTAAAGTAACTCTGGGTCTCAAACAGCAGCAAACTGTAACGTTGCAGGCCCAGGAGATGTCGGGGCGAACTCAACTCTTTTCTTAAGGATAAGACAATAACAGCTATTGATAGCGAAGTGAAAGGATGGAAAAAAGGCCCTTCAGTGGGACACAAATAACTTATACCTAATAAATAATTATTTGAAAAAGATCGGGCATTTCCATGGTGTTAAAAGATTCGGATGTGGATTCCAATCACTTCCATTTCTTTTTTTTTCTTTTAAACTTTACTGTCCTCCATTTCTTTCCATGAGCAGTTTTCTCTGTGCCTCCTCGAACCAGTCCTCGCGGTGCGCATCCAGATCAACTTGCCACCCCTTTCTGCAGCCTTCTTGCCACATCCATTATGCCAGCTTTAGAACGCAGCGCAGTTTTCGAAACACTGTCTTGTCTATTGACACCCAGAATGCTGCGTTTCATTGCCCTTTGGCAAACTCGAAGGCGTAATTTCTGAGACTCGGTGAGTGGACCAATATCTAGTTCGTGGAATATTTAGAATTGGCGAACCATATTTTGTATTATATAAAGAAATATGCTACGAAATTCATTTTAGTATTACATTTATATAAATATAGCTTGTGGCTAAATAATAACAGCCCCACGGGTCGATCTTTAAGGTTAAGCCGTGCTTGCTGAGGTTGGTCCGTGAATGGGTGACCATAATTACATACCGAGTTTCCTCCGTGGCTCTGAAAGCACATTAAGCCATTGGTCCCGGCTGTCATTGGTAGATCTTTGACAGTCGTTACGAGTAGTCGGAAGCCAAAAGTCTGACATCCAGTCTTACCAAGGGGTATCGTATAACCCAGTTACCGGGTTGTGGAGGTCAGATAGGCAGTCGCTTCATGCAAAATACTGGTACTCAGCTGCATCCGGTTAGACTGGAAGCCAAGATAGTTTGGGAAAAGGCTAGGCAGATGATGATTTATATAAATATCAAATCTTCCATGAAAGGTCAATCCATCGTATGAACTCAAACTCACATTATAAAAGAACGAAGCTGGCAGGAAAAACCGGCACAAACCTATCGAATAGAATAAAATACTAGTTCAGGTCTCGTAATAAGCAGTTTAACCTGCGCCATAAGAATTTATGAATAAGAAAACTGGCCATTTGAAATATAATCGGCAGTAATAGACAATAATATAGAATTTAATTCGAACAGGAAGCATTAGTGAAGTTTATATCCTCTAGTAAATACTTTATGTTCCTTTACCAAAGACTTTTATGGTTAACGTCTACAGCTTTTTAATAAAATGTCAATAGTTATTTGTGTTTTTTACTTGTCCAGTTTGTGGGTGGCAATTAAGGCGCCCTTTCGAGAACATACCTGTTTTCGTAAAGAGTATTTTCAGGCAATCTAATGTCGAGTAGGTGTAATTTTGGTGCGAAGCCGAAATTGGGAATAATGTCGCCATTTTCTTTTTTCACTACATTTTACAGAACAGTTTTACAAATGAATAACAACATCGTGTTCCTGTCAAGTTGTCAACGTCATTAAAGCGCCAAAATATCCTTGCAGGACAAGACATTGCTTCGATAGCAATTCTAAGCTAGACTAAGTAGGTACCTATAGTTATTCACGATTGTTTTCAGACTAAGCCTGTACAGGAAAACGAAATTGTGACAATGCAGTTCAGTTTTAAGGCTCATTTGAGTTATTTTGTGATCCAGTACGGCCTTTAGAATTCAAACAAAAACCACTGTACCATTTCTTATCTCATAATCTGTGCTTTTCACACCAAAACCAGGCTTGAATGCGTTCTATTGAACCGTAGATAGTCGAGGAGTTGACTTATTGCATTAAATTAAACCGCTGTTCGCGTACTATAAACTTAGTTTACATCTGAATGGTTTTACCGACTATGAGAGAACATTAGTTAGTATTTGTGTCGCAATATGATTTTGTGGTGCAGATGCGGGGTAGTAAATTGTGCTATTTGGTATGTTTTTATGGTAGAATCGGGCTTTGAGATTAGGTGACAGTGTTTATCGTAATCGGAGCTTTGATGAAAGTTGCAGCGCGGAATAAACGTTGGAGCAATAGCCTTTTAATGCTTCTTAATGTAAGGACAGGGATGAAGCACAAATCACTGTATCTTGACTATCTCGCACTTCAATTAATATCTCGGGATTCATCATGACACTTTCCATCATATCTGTCAATGTTTTTTTAGTGTCCCACACCACCTTCAACAGCTCTTCTTATGGTTACAGGAATTCTTCATATTTAAACTATTTAAATGTCTTTGAAATGACATTGACAACTTTGACTCTACATCGCGCGATAAAAAAGTTTCAATACAAAATATTTATGCCTGCAAAAGGAGAAGACGGCTTCGTCCATCGAATCACTTCAAAATAATCATTCCAAGTGTTGTGTTAAATAAATAAAATAAAAACTGGTAATACCTCACGACGGGACGCAACTACTAACTGGTACCTAATACATCTAAAAATGCAATAAAACATGGTACAATCAGCAACGTTTTTGCTGTCGGTACTAATTTACCACCCACGGGCCTCTATTGATTAGCAATATATTGATTGCAGCTAATAGTCTAAGACCTAAAATGGAGGATATGTAACGAGTTCTCATATGTTTGACACGTTTTAATCAGTGTTGCTAGTAGGTGGCAGACATGTGATATTGATTTAGTTTTTATTAATTGTTTTTAATATCAGGTATAGAACCTTAAGAAGCTTTTACTCATAACACGCCTGTAATAAGGGGCGAACTTATTCCCATTAACCGGGCAAAAAACCAGATTTCAGATTGCCACGAGATCTGCCTAACAAAAAACCCAATAAAATTATTGCCCAACCTGGGCGTCGAACCAAGAACGTTGTAGCTTAACACTTTGTGAACACAAACCAACATAATATAAAAACACAAACCTTCGCAGAAAATAATTTGGCAGGTTCTTTTATCAAGATACCGCGGCCCTGGAACACAAAGGGCTAAGAAGGAACAGGGGTGGGTTTTAGTCAGTCAAGTCTGACACTCCCTCCCGCTTCGCCCAGAGCGGGAGAAGTCATTTGATGATTTCCCATCCGCAAAAAAAATAAAAAAAGAGGCTCTTTTATCATGTTTTCTTTACAGTAACTGCCAGTATGTTTCCACGTCATCCCAATCTCTAGGGTGAAGACTTTAAATTGCTTCTCTTATTACTAGCTCAAGTAAATAAATAAACCAGCAGAATTTCATGCGACAATCTAATCTAACAATCTCTCCTTGTTATGTCTATATTGTCTGATTGAAAGGTATATTAACTTATGTATGTCCCCACCACAATTAGTCGCAATTAAACCACCTCAAAGCAAACACGCATTTTAAATTACCAAATCCCCGCTAAGCAAATATCAACCTTAATCACATATACATAGTGGTCAAAATCGAGCCGGATTCATTACGGAAAAAAACAAGTTATCGAAGATATCGGGCGGTCGCCGGGCGGCCGGCGCGAACAATAGCGAACCGCATTCCAGAGGTGATTAGTAAATAGAAGCAAGTAAAAAGGTGCGATGAGTACTACTAAGGAGTTAATTAATGTTTTAGAAGACACAGCTGCATTATTACAAAAAACACAAGTCAATTTGAAGAAATGTCCTAAAACCAGGTTGACAAAAGGTTATGTTGAAGCAAGAATAAGATGTATAGAACAATATTGGACATCATTCAGGGAAACTCATCAACAATTAGTGAAGATAACACCGAAAGAACAGAAACAAACGTTACAGTACTTTGTTAACGAAGATTTCTTTATTTACGAAGACTTGTATCTTGTGTTATTAGCCGATTTACAAGACCTTTTGTTGACTATCAATGCAGCGTCCGCGCACACATCCACGGCATCGAAAAGCGATTCGTTTGCAAGTGTGAATAGTGATCAACTCGTTAGGCTGCCGAGGATACAACTACCAAGTTTTAGTGGGAATTACGAAGACTGGCCTACTTTCCAGGATTTATTTGTATCATTAGTGCATGAAAACACGGCGATCAGTGATGTTCAGAAGTTGCATTATTTAAAGAGCAGTGTTACCGGTGAGGCCGAGACATTATTAAAGCCTATTCAAATTACACAAAGTAATTATAAACAAGCATGGAGTGTTCTCAAATCAAGGTATGGGAATAAAAGATTGATTATCAATTCAGTGTTAAAGAAACTATTTTATCAAAGAAAAACAACTACTCAATCTGCAAATCAAATAAAGAATTTATTAGACGTCACAACGGATTGTTTGAACAACTTGCAAAACTTAAATATAAATACAAGCTCATGGGATCCTATAATTATTTTTCTTGTGATACAGAAAATGGACCCTGAGTCTCATAAAGAGTGGGAACAATCTGTTGGCACAAATGAAGAAGATATATTGCCTACCTGGAATGATTTGAAGGAGTTTCTGCAATCAAGATACCGTACGTTAGAACTTATAATGTCAACATCGGGCACCCGTGAAAAACCTGTAAAAGAACGTTCACACCTTGTAACTGCTACAACCACCACTTCACCATCGTCAACAGATAGAACATGCGTGTTGTGTAAAGAAAAACACACCTTATGCCATTGTAAGGATTTCACCAAACTGCAACCTGCTGAGAGATCTGAATATGTTAAGTCAAACAAACTTTGCTTTAATTGTTTGGTACCAGGCCATTCTGCATATAAATGTAAATTGCAAATGACCTGTCGCATATGCAGTCGACGTCATCATACTCTACTACACCGAAAGAAAGATTCTGCATCGGTACAAACTGAGGACTCTAAACAACCGAATGCATCACAACACAGTGTAGAAGAGAAGGAGGAAATAGTCAACACTACGATCGCGTCGCATCACAGTTCCAAACAAAGCACAAGTATAGCGCTACTAGCCACGGCAACAGTTTTAGCAAAGAACGAGCATAATCACACTGTTGTTCTACGTGCGCTAGTGGACCAAGGTTCGCAGGCGTCATTTATCAGCGAGAAGGCGACTCAATTGCTCAAACTAACCAGGCAAACAGCAAGAGGAAATATCATTGGGGTGGGATCTACAAGAACCAACGTTGATCACGTGGTGCAACTCAGGATTGGTTCTCGATGGAATCCAAGCTTCGAGATCAACATACAGGCATACGTTATGAGTAAACAGTTGACCACGAGAATCCCCTCCAAAGCTGTCACTGTCACACATTGGCCACACCTAGAAGGACTTAACTTGGCTGACCCGGACTATCACAAGCCAGGTCAAATTGACTTGCTTCTAGGTGTTAAAGAGTATGCACAAATAGTGCAACAACAACTAATCAAGGGTCCTCCCGGGTCTCCGTGTGCCCAAGAAACAAACCTGGGATGGATCTTGTTTGGAGAGGTTAACACCAATTTACAAGAGGAATCTTTTCTGGTCCTTCATCAGCAAATAGAAGTAGAGAACCTGTTGAAATCTCTTTGGGAAATTGACACTGAAAGTAAAAGAAAGTTAACAAAGGAAGAAAAGCTATGTGAAACAATATATGAAAATACTCATGCAAGAACAAACGAAGGAAGATACATAGTAAAGTTACCTTTTCAAACCGATAATCCGTTATCTCCTAACGGAAACACAAAAGAAATAGCAAGACACAGATTAATACAGCTAGAAAAAAGATTTAAAAGGGCACCTACACTAAGGGAAGACTATCAAAAGGCCATGCAAGAGTATATAAAAACAAATTACATGGAAGAAATACCTGAAAAGGAAATTAAGAAAAACAAAGCGGTATACTTACCTCATCACGCCGTTGTCCGCGTCGAAAAGGAAACCTCGAAGACACGCGTTGTGTTTGATGCTTCAGCTAGAGGATCGAATCACGTATCTCTCAACGATGAACTGCTTGTAGGTCCTCAGCTGCAAGACGACCTCAGAGATATTGTTATGAGATCGAGATTATATCGCGTCTGTTACGCAAGTGACATACAAAAAATGTATCTGCAAGTCTTAGTACAAGAACAAGACGCCGACACATATCAACGCCTTTTGTGGAGAGAAAAAGAGTCAGATCCGATCAAAGAATACCGTATGCTTCGTGTCACGTTTGGTACAGCGTCAGCACCCTATCTAGCCGTAAAAACTCTTCATCAAGTGGCTGAAGATGAAGGTCCAAATTACCCAAAGGCTGTACGCATTATTAAATCTGACTTCTACATGGATGATTTAATATCAGGTGATGACACTGCAGAAAAAGCCATACAAATAGCACAAGAAGTTTCTCACATACTACAAAAGGGTGGCTTCATATTATCAAAATGGTCTTCCAATTCTACTGAGTTTATGCGATCTGTAGACGCAAATAAAAGAACAACACGGGTACACTTAGATTTGAAATTAGATGGAACTGTGCAAGCCTTAGGATTGATCTGGAATCTAGGAACAGATCAATTTCAATATAAAATAAACTTGCCGCTGATTTCGGATAATGTTACAAAAAGAACAATCTTATCGGATATGCAAAAACTGTTCGATCCTCTGGGATGGATTGCTCCGAGTTTAATCTTGGTGAAAATGCTTATACAAAAGCTGTGGCTAGAAAAGGTTGGCTGGGACGACAAAATAAGCCAACAGCTGGAGGACGAGTGGTTGACTCTTCGTGAGGACTTGGAAGGAGTAAAAGAAGTTTATATTGATCGATGGCTTGGCACATTAAGTATTGATGTAGAAAATATTGAAGTCCATGGCTTCAGCGATGCCTCCACTCGAGCATATGCAGCAGTGGCTTATATCCGAATAAAGATGCGAGATGGCTCGGTGTCAACAAAACTGCAAGCGGCAAAGACTAGAGTGGCACCGCTACGAACCGTTTCCTTACCACGGTTGGAGCTGTGTGGAGCGCTGTTGTTGTCGAGATTGCTTAAGCAAATAGAACACGCCATGCGAATCCCTACATCAAACATCTACGCATGGACAGATTCAACCATTGTCCTTGCATGGTTATCTGGCGATCCCCACAAATGGAAAACATTTGTAGCGAACCGGGTTGTAGAGATCGTTGAAAATGTAAACAACAACCGGTGGTTTCATGTCTCATCTGAAGATAATCCTGCAGACATTGGATCCCGGGGCATGTTACTAGTTGATCTGAAAAGGTCCAATTTGTGGTGGAAGGGTCCAGTTTGGCTCTCTGAAACAGAAATAAAATTAAAACAAGAAAACACATCTACAGAATTAGAAAAGAAAAAGGAAATACAAGCAAATTTAAAAATAGAACTGGAAGAAAGTCTAAAGATACAATTTAAAGAATTCGATAATCTAAGAGAATTGATCAAAGTCATAACCTATTGTAGAAGATTTTTAAATTTTAAAAGAAACTTAGAAAACACGCAAAAGGATTTTACTACAAGGGAACTAGAAAAGTCTTTACTAAAATGCATAGAATTAGCACAACAAGATGAATTTAAAGAAGATATAGAAAGACTAAAATTAAATAAAGCTGTAAAAGGAGAAAGTAAAATTAAAACCTTGAATCCTTACCTTGACGGCGACGGTATCCTCAGGGTGGGCGGTCGACTTCGTAACGCAAACTTGGATGAGCCGGTTAAACATCCTATAATATTGGGAAACAAGAACGAGTTGGTGCCTTTGATTATCGCTGATGCACATCGCCACACATTGCATGGGGGCGTTCAACTTATGTTAAGTTACCTAAGCTCAAAGTATTGGGTTGTACGAGGAAAGGCACTTATAAAAGCATGCATACACAAGTGTCTAGTATGTGCTAGACTCAGAGCAAGATCAAGGATACAGATAATGGGTGACCTACCTAAAGCGAGAGTAACTCCTGCTCGAGCTTTCATACATACCGGAGTTGATTTTGCAGGCCCTTTTCTAATAAGCATGTCTAAAGGAAGAGGCATCAGAACTCAGAAAGCATACATCTGTGTATTCATATGTATGTCAACCAAGGCTATGCACCTTGAGCTTGTTAGTGATTTATCGTCTGAAGCCTTTATCGCTGCATTCAAGCGGTTTGTTTCCAGAAGAGGAAAATGTAGCGATCTATGGAGTGACCAGGGCCGAAATTTTGTTGGGGCCAACAAAGAATTGATGGCCGCATGGAAACAAGCAAATCTGGTCTTTGAAGGTGACATATCAAACACATTGGCACTGGAAGGAACACAATGGCATTACATACCAGCATATTCACCGAACTTTGGAGGTTTGTGGGAGGCGGGTGTAAAATCTGTAAAACACCATTTGAAACGCGTGCTCACCACCAATCTCACATATGAAGAAATGACCACGGTGCTGTGCCAAATTGAGGCTTGTCTCAATTCTAGGCCATTGTGTCCTATCGATGACAAGGATCCAGACTGCATAGAAGCACTAACACCCGGACACTTTCTAATCGGCGAAGCTCCTATCGTTGTACCGTCACCTGATTTTAAAGATACAAGGATTCATAACTTGTCCCGATGGCAATACACCCAAAAATTACTTGGCGATTTTTGGCGACGTTGGCAACAAGAATACCTGACACGGTTGCAACAACGTCCCATTTGGTTAAAGAAAGTAGAAGAATTCAAGATTGGTGATGTTGTTTTAATAAAAACCGATGGATTACCGCCTGGCAAATTTTCTTTGGGTCGTGTTGTAGACAAACATCCTGGACAGGATGGCATAACCAGAGTCTACAGCATAAAAAGTGGTAATAGTGTAGTGAAGAGATGTTGTTCAAAGTTATGCCCTTTACCCATTGCTACGGAGTAAATGAATGATTTGTTAGTGTCAATGTAAAGGTTATGTTAAAGTTATTACAGTTAAGTTTAGTTAAAGTTATGTTTGATTTATGTTAAAGTTATTACACTTAAGTTAAAGTTATGTTCGATTTATATTAAAGTTATTAAATTAATAAAAGAACTATGTCCTTTTGGTGGGCGGCATGTTATGTCTATATTGTCTGATTGAAAGGTATATTAACTTATGTATGTCCCCACCACAATTAGTCGCAATTAAACCACCTCAAAGCAAACACGCATTTTAAATTACCAAATCCCCGCTAAGCAAATATCAACCTTAATCACATATACACTCCTTATTTCTGAACTAATAATTTGTTCAGACACACGACATTTTCCTAACAAATTCCGCAGTTATGTCTACACGTCTGTCCGTGTTGTTAGTGAAGTTACAGCTAAAACTGTTATTCGGGCAAAAGCAGTTTTGTCTGGTTGCGGTCAAAACCGTCAGTGAGATTAAAGGCGTTTTTTGAATCTTATATCCGCTTTTTTTTCGGAATCAATTACCTAATCACTAATAACAAATGTTTTGGATGAGGGAGAAAAAAACCTTAGAAACCAAATATAAGACAATAAATTAATATAAATATAATGTATTGTTCTATTTGTAAGTACATAAATAAATAAAAAAGTAAAAAAAAAAATTGTATGTTTTTATTAATTCGAAGTTATAACAGGTCAAAAGTTGTTTTGGCTCATTTTTGAGGTCAAAATATTATTATTGTGACATGCATTTGCTCTTGACTCTATTATTAACAGATTGCTGCAGCCAATTAAAGCTTGACTGATTTTTTGTAAGTTAGACAGATTTACAGTTTAGCCTGTAACAGCGACACGTAAATATCTGAGAGCTCATTGTGCCTTAAATCGCTCGCGGCGATATCATTTCGCTATCATGGACATTTGTCTCTCATTGCGGATTTGAAGGCGGCTCGCACACTTGCGATTCTGCGATTACAATTTGTAACTTAATTTGTGTGGGTTTGTGAAATGTAGACGGAATGGACACTGAAAGTGTATTCTGTAATTCTTGTGTTATTTGAATAGAAAATGGGCGTAAATTTCTGTTAGCGGAGAATCTAAGTCACTCAAGATTTTTAAATTTTTTATTGCCTTATTGAGTAAGTCGAGATGGACATTGACTGAAGTAAAATAAAATATGACGTCATGACGTTTTTCCCCTATAATGCGAAGTCGTTAAGTTCGAATGAAAAAAAAAAAACACCTCATAAATCTCAACCAACACTTTTATACGCCATCATTTGATCACACCGATGTTAACTAGTCTTTTCAGACAAACAACACTTAAAAGAAAAGACAATAAATTACAAAATTCAAGCGTAACCATTTTTGCTGCTTTTAAATGAAACACTCAGCGATGGTACCATAAAATCATTAAGTCGTAAACAATTTTAATTGACTGTTATAGTCTTCACCACAAAGCTCTGACTACCATTCATCATTTCGCAACACGCAACACTGTATTAGCTGTAACAGTATCTATCAATCAAAGTCCCTAAGTTCTAAGACATAAAGACTAAAATCCCAACAGAAGAAGACACTTACAATCAAAAGTCCCTTATTTCTAAGGAATAAGGAATAAAATCCTTACACATACTAGAAAAGAAGAAGTCACTTGTTATCAAGAACTGTCGACAAAAAAATTGCCAAACACCGATGTTAAGTAGCAGTTAGGTTCAACTTATGTTGATCGTGTTGCCGGCCTAACCTAACCTAGGGTTCCCAGATCTCTAAAAAGTTTATTTTTTAGAAATTTATTTTTTTCTGCGATTTTTTTTTATAGGTTACATCACATAATTGAGACAGTTTTTTTGCGCCAGTACCAACAGGTTAAAATTTTAAAAATAAACGCCATTTAGAGTACATGTGTTATCTACGCAAGTGACAGATCGATTCCAGTGTTGACTTCCTGAAAAATAATTCTTATTTCGTCATATTTTTTTTTGAAGATTCTGTAACTTTAAGACTTCCCTTGCGTCACCGACACTGAGCTAAAATTCCATGCGGAATTCCGGACGTGAGGCAACCCTAGCCTAACCTAACCACACCCGTACATGGACGTCACTTCCTAAAGTACTGAAGTAGTAGTGTTAAGCTCATAGCCATTATTCACGGCGTCGGAACAGAGGTAAATCAAAAGCGCCGCGGTGTCACTTCTGCGTCTAAAACGGCCTATCTGATCATTGACGAAGACTGGTCTGGTTGTTTTCTCTTTGTACTTACATACTTATTTGTTTTATAATGCGTTTATTAAGGAATTGTGTGGTATGATTTGTTTAGATGTAAGTGGTATATTATTGAATTACTATACGATATTACGTAAATGCTAGAACTGCTGAATTATGACTAAATGTATCTATAAATAAAAAAGCTAACAAAATTATAAAGTTCTCTAAAAAGGGATCCATGATCCGCCTTTTTTTATTTAGTTATACATACATAAATCCAAACTCGCGCCATTTTGACAGACGATGGGCAGATGGTAAAATTGACTGCAACTTCGGTATCGCTCGATCTGAGATAATGAGCCCACAGACGCGCCCACTCATATAATAAGTCAAGCTGTAATGTATCACGTCTTAATTCTCAATCGGATTCATTCACCCATTTCCATTCACTGCTTCATTCGCCACTTCATTCAATTACGAAAGAGTGAATGATAAGTTTGTCAGATAGCTGGAATTATAATAATTGAAGAAACTACCCAAATTCGAAAAATAAGGTAAGTTTTACGAAGCTGGGTAATTTTCCTGGATTAGTTAAAACTGGTAAATTAATAAATTACTACAACGGTTTGTGGGCAACTCACCAATATGTTTGTATTGATCCAAGGAACGCAAGGGACCTGCAATGGAAAAAGACGCCATTAATTTAGTCGATTATTTACATACATATTTAAAACATAAGTTACTTACTAATAGAACCTTTATTTTGCACATAAACTCTTTTATAAGTTTATTGAGGTTATCAACTAAGTACATTACAGTAACGTACCTACGTGCATGGGGATTACCCATGACCTCCTAAAGCCATTCTATCGACAACGGAGGTCGTATTATGGCAGCTTATATCATAAAAAATATAGAAGATAATGCCCGAACAATGATAGCTTTCTAGATTTCAATCAGGCGAGTGATCAGATGTGTTCCGATGTAATGGTGGTTGCTGACTATAGGACTGGTATTTGTTGTAACATTAGGTGATACAGTTTTTGAATAAGCATATTGACTGTATTGTCATTGAATGCTCCACATTGTGAAAGAAAAGTTACTTAATGAGTAATTAGGTAATGGGAATCGATATTTCCTTTATTATATTTTGCAACGTGCATTCTGCTCTGGATTCGACTTCATGACTTTTTTAACCTTACCTACTCTTTTGCAGATGTCAAGTTTATTATGTACTTGATTTAAAAACCGGTCTAAAGCTGCGGCGTAAATTTCCAAGCTAAACTAAAAACTCTTACAAACTGCTTAACTTATTCGGCAGAATTCGCTTACGCATCAATGTGTTACAAACCTAACGACATTTCGGCACGTGGCACTTCACATTTAGTTTGACAGTTCGTGATCGAGTGCTTATTGTTGTCTGTGACCATTCAATAAAAAAACAACTGTATTAATCACTTTTATTAACTTATAGTCGCTATATCAAATCGCCTTTGGAGCTTTTTGAATAAGGTTGAAAATCCTATGAAACCTAAATAAAATTGTTTCTTTTTTAAAGCCGCTTTATTGCCAGTATACAATATTTATAGATATATTGATAGTAAGTTGTAACGTGGGTGTAAAATGGTCTCCTATGATAGGTTTCGTTCGTTTCTATATGAATGGACAAACATAGTATTTTATAGGTGCTACTATAAAAATAAACATTATATTATTGGTTCTTTAACGGTGTTGTTTCTAGATTTCTATTACAGATAGGTTGGCATCTATAGCTGTTATAACTATTTGTGTGATTGAATTGCAAAATTAATTGGTGATTATTGATGAGCAATTACGTTTCGCTACTTGATCCAATGATGGTAATTGATTTCTTGCTATGACTCTTAAAGAGCATTTTATAGCCCGTATTAATCTATCGGTCATATTTCCCGCTCATAAAAGTCAGTAATTTGAACTATAACTTGATCCGACTTTTAAATTTGTCTATTTACACTCGCTGAAGTCATAGACAAGTAGCTGTCGCTTTCAAAACGTTTCGTATTTCCTCAACGACTTACAACAGGATTGACATATTTTTTTCGGTAGTATTTTTCTCATCACTGGTTATATAGTCGATCCGTTAAAGACCTGGGGAGCTACGATGGGTTGAAAAAAAGTATATTTTGCGGTAGCATACTTTAATTAATGATTTCCTATTCGTAGAAAAAGGCAAGCAGTAAATACCAATCCGAATAAATGCATACTATTGGGTCCGTCATTAAGAAACCTAAATAAATTGAACGATTGCAATATAAATTATGTATGACACAATCTGTAATCACCAAAACATTTGTCAATGTCACAGAAACAGAGACAAAACTCCTTATCTATGGTCATTGAAATGCGCTCTGTCATAGACAGTCGTTTGTTTTTGACTAAATATTAACTGTTAGATAGATACTACCGAGTTTTAATTTCTACATCCGTGATACTGATTAAATAAATTAAGAAATATTGAAGACTTAAACATAGCTGGCAAAAAGTGGGTGTTGGGTATTGTAGAGGGTCCCGTCCACCAAATACTTCGAAGAAAACAGACGACAGAATTATAACACACTTATGTGCCGTTTATTGGGCCTGAGTGGATTATCGCGCAGTCCCACTCAAAGAATAGGAGGCCTGTGTCCCAGCAGTGAGAACGTTATAGGCCGGTCATGCTCACATGTAATGTTACGTTACCGACACTTTTCAGAAGAAATCATGAAAGAAATCATTCATCAAGAAAAAGAAGAAAGATTACAATTAAATTACAGTTATTATATTATTATATCTAACTGGGGGAACCTTCTAGTTACGGAGGTATCGTGAACAAAAAAATATCGGAATGACGGGTAGAACAAGTGCCTTTCTAAATAAATAGTTTTGCTTTCGGCTTCGCTAAGGGTCTATTTACACCCCTTTATAGCTGTGCTTACTTTACTCAGTCTTAAAGTTTGGCGTCAATAGTGCCTTTTATCACCTCATTGAACTAAATTGTTTGACTCTGACTTTGAAAAGTTTTGTTACACATTCCAACCCAAGCAAAGCCTTTAAAGTATCATACAGCTAATTTATACGTATATCTTCTATACGAGCTCGTAAATTCCATCCTTCTAATCGTCACATACCGATACCTCATCTCATTTGCAGCATCCAGCAGATATCAGATCGCCGCATAAGAGTACGGCTGAATTATTTAAATATGCCTATACAGTACCCATGTCCCGTCAGATGCCTGGGGCTTGGTGTGGGGGTTTGAAATGAGCGGGGATATGAGCGAAGCGGAAAGATAGAGGATAAACCGTTGTTAGAAAAACTGTTTGTAATATCCTTCTGTAGACCTTCGTCTTCATCATCTTAGCAGAAAGATTACTGCTGGACGTAAGTCACATACGAGCATCACCATGATGAGAGTTCTGTACAGCAAATATAATAGCATAATAATATTATCGGTTGTTATGTTATAGCGTAAGAATAAAAACAGTTGCTACAGGTTGCTTGGTGATGGCTCTGCTCAAAACCGGTGGCTTACATTGCGTTTGATAATAATTATTGTGAAGGTATCTAGACTAATTTCTTTCTACGTTTAATGTAATGATGAATGAAATGTTTATGTTTATTAATTAAGGAATGTAGGCAAATAAATAAAAATAAATAGAATGATCAAAGACAATGCATGCGACCTAAGTTGTGATAAAATAAATGTGGGAGCGAATGAAACATTTAACCGCTTTCTTCATGGCTCCACACTCCACATCAGCAATATTAACGGAGACAGCGCCTCTTGATCCACTAATAAAGTCAGAGGTGCGTTAATTTACCCCATAAAACAGTATTACTGATATTTGCAAAATATTAATTTTACGACCTGCGCTAATAATCGCCGGTTGTACGAGAAACGGCGTTAAACACTTATACATGTTTCTATTTATTTTATTACCGTTTTATTTCCAGGAACGCGGAGTTAGCAGTGTAGTATCAAAATGCTGTAGGTTAGTTGTATTTGCGTTTCGAAAATCGTTCGTATTTGCGCTAATTAAAAAAAAAATGTGCGCGAAAATTTGTGCCGCACATTTGTTCCACACAATTGTTTGTGCAACACAACATAACACACACATTTCAGACAACATTTCACATCACATTCCACAGAGGGTGACACAATGGGCGGTCCTATCGCTAAATGTAATATTTTTAAGACAACCTTTGGATGGATTCGAGGCAGAGCGAGAAACAATACTGCAGATAGTCTGTGCAACTATTTACATAATAATATACTCGTACATATGATGCATGGATATTTGTTACTCTTTCACCAAAAAACTACTGAATGGATCTGGATGTTGGCACTGGAATAGTACAGCGGTTACTTTTAGTTCCAGGAGTACGATCATGTGGGACAATTACCCAACAAAATGCGGGCAAAGCCGTGGACATCTAGTATTTATATTGAGTGATGCATAGTGACCTGCACGTGGAAAGCGACCGGATGAGAGTCACATACCGGTACAGAATAGCCTCCGGAAATTAGTATATTGATGATCATTGCCTGATTTTACGATTCAGCGGAATATTAGTTTTAGGTACTAATAAAGCTGGATTATCAAGGTTGATTTATTTATTGAGGTGTAAAACGCAGTCCCCGAGCCAAACGCAACGATAGACGTTTTTTGGAGCTATCTACTCTTTATCCAAAAGACTAACTAATAAAAAGTACATTAAATTTCTGCATAATCTTGATTCCAAAATAGTAGTTATTTGTTTTTGTTTTAAGTAGTACAATGTTTAACAACAAAACCACAGAAATGAGAAATAATTATTTATAAAATGCATCTACCCGTAAAGTAACCATTTTTTTGATTTTCTATTTCTGTAGGCCGCCTACTGAAACTGCCAGACAATCGTTAAAAGAGAAAAAAACAAAAAAATATAAGGGGACTCAATAAAAAATGGGAGTAAAGTCTCCGAGAACTGTTGAACCTCCCAAAACTTGCCACAGAATGTTGCCACTAACGAAAATCCACTTAAGTGTCATATCTTCACTCTACCCACATTACCCATACTCCCGTTAATCTCGCACTTTGGTCGCTTCAAAGTCGAACGTATCTCACCCGCCGGCGACTCGCTATAAACCGCTCCGGACGCTTTATGCAAAATTAATTAAAATTACGAAGCCTTCGTAATAAGGAGTTCTCACTAGTAAATTTTGTAAATACTGCTTTAGTTTCTTTTGCAGCCTTCGGCGAGTGCGTGGTGTGATGGACGATAATTGTGGGAAAATTGAAGAAGATTGTGCAGGAAGGTGGCTTGAACCAACATTGCAGGCTTGCGATGAATAAAGTTACATATTTTAGAGGATGACTGATTTATTCTTACTGAGGCTTAAATTATCGAAAGAAAAATTATGTGCAAAGAAAATTGTTTGCCCGAGGAGGATGGTGAAATTGCAGGTTTTGGTATGAGAATGTTTGTTTTCAGTGCTAATATTTATGATCTGAACAAAACTGAATTTATTGGAAATTTTCGTCTTTATTTATTAATTCCCAGTAAGGATGGGAAATCATCAAATGACCCCCTCACTCTGGGCGGAGCGGGAGGGAGTGTCAGACTTGTACTGACTAAAACCCATCCATGTTCCTTCTTAGCCCTTTGTGTTCCAGGGACACGGTATTTCTTTCGAACAACCCGCAGCCCTGGCAGGAATTCCCAATACCTTATCTTGCATTCTTGTTTTTAAAGACAACAGGAAAATTGGAATGTTCGCACAATTTTCTAAACCAATTTCAGTACTATCAATAACACTGGAAACGGGATAATTGCCGTGTTTACTATTTTTGAATATCGGGGTTTATAGTTTCCAAAATTAAATATAACTCAAAACAAATAGTTATCAAGGTAAATATCCCATTTTCAGTGATGTTTATAGTGTTAGTGACCATGTCAGTTTTTTTTTTTTATCGATTTCAATATTTTAATATGTTTACTGACTTTTCTTCTACCTGAACTCAAGTGTAAACTCGACCTGTGTTACAACTACCAAGTACTCCTCGCGTCGCTGACGAACCCCTACGTTTACTTATCACATCTAATTGGGATTCGCACGACTGCTTTATTTCCATGTTTATCTAAAATGAGAGAGAAATATAGCTCTTTTAGTACCTGTGGCTCGGCGAACGATAGTTATGTTCTGCTAAGAGCTTTTGAAGAGCTAGTGTGGGGCACATACATATGGATGATCAATGAGGAAATTGTGTCTTAATTTCAATATTACTGTTGTGAACGACATTTTTTATAGTGTACTAGCCCGCGACTTCGTTCGCGTGGAAATTTTTATGTGTACCTACATATGTGTGAAAAACAAGAAAGGCAATGTCCTTCCCCAGGATATACTCGTACTATATTTTCTTGCCAAATTTTATTACGATCACAGATCAGCCGTTTAGTCGTGAAAAGGTAACAAACAAACTTAATAGAGTCACTTTCGCATTTATAGTATTTAAGTATGGGTTTTCTTACTGTCGCTGAATACGTTGACTAAATTGTTTGGCAATACGGGTCTTTTGTGTGATGAATTGATTTTGAATTCGTGTTGTTTGTGGGAGGGAAACTCAGTATAGGTTGACAGGAACATTCTCCAATCAGAGCAAAAGCTTACAAAATAATCAGCCAATAATGTCCACTACTGAGACACAGGTCTCCCTTCCCCACACAATCTGAGCCTCGAATAATACCATGCAGACACTTCGTATGTGTTGTTTGTATGAACATTTTAAAATGCAAGACAGATATCGATGGCTCTCTACAAGGAATACCCGTATACTAATATTGTCTCATAGCAATCAATAAGGACTAATCATTTTCTTCTTACCAATTAAAAAGGCATCCCCAGCTGCCATTTCAACTTGGTAATTCTACGTCCTTCTACGGCTGCATCATGAAAAGCAACGGTCTTAGGCCAACGAGGTGTCATCTTTCCACAGAGAGCAAACCAGACTTCCTGAGGCTCTTGTAATTAATCCATGAATATTCGACGAGCTACAATTATCGGATTCTCGGCCTAAGGTGTGATACAAAAACACGTCTCAAGCATAAAGGGCGTCATATAATTATTCACATTGCAATTAATGCTAGTATTCCATGTACTTTTTGTTTAATAAAACCACTGTTGGTATTTTAACAATTTCCTTACTAGTATTATTTGTGGTGTAAAAAGGTGATGGATTGTCGATCCAGGAGCCTGTTGCTGATAATTCTTAGGATTTTGTATTGAGTTAGTATTGTGAAAGGTATCAGCTGGTGTTCCTTAGTAAGTTTGTTTGTTAAGTAGCTGTTGATTTATTACTGTTGATTTTTTACTGAGGAGCAAGGAACGATGATAGGATGAAAGTGGGGTGCATTGATAGGAAAAACTTCCGAGTTCCAGACTGTGGTGATGTGAGGTGCAACATTGTATATGGTAAACTTCTTCTAAGTTTGTTTACATTTACGTGAGTATAATTTCACATACAGAGTTTTCTCCGTATCTCGGAAAGCAAGTGAAGCCGTTGGTCCCAGCTGTCATTTGAGATCTTTGACAGTCGTGACAGGTAGTCAGTGGCCCAAAAGCCTATCAGCCCATCAAATCAAATCCATTTATTTGCCAGAATGTAGTTTTACACGGTGGTGTGATCTTAAAACTAATAGTGGCCCCTTTACATTCTACCATTGCATATGGTGTGCAAATATTTCATTTTAAACATGGCCCTTTTATTATTATACTGAGGTATTACGTTGGTATTATAATAATTGTAAAAAATAATCATAAACTATACTAACAAATACTCAGCAGGATCAAGAAATTAAAATCTCATGCATGCATGTAGTTAGAAATAAATTCATTAATTAATATTGGTGTCAAAGCTATACCTACACACATCAAAAGTGTCTAGGGATCAAGCATTTTTATGCGGATTTCTTGAGATTGAGATGTGGCTTTGTAATAAATTTATGATTTTATAAATTTATATGGATCCTTTTTGGTGCATTTCATAATTTGAATCAGGAACTGTGAATCAAATTCGAGTAAAAGATGAAAATCAGCTGTCAATATTTTCCCTATAAAAACATACAACGCATTGAAGACATTATTAGTGCTACTGTTTCCCTACTACTGATTAAAACCAACGTTATTATGGAGCGGCGACGTCATTTAAGCAGGGAAGAAATGCTCAGAGCCGTGGGAATGATAGAAGCTGGTTCCCGGCAACGTACTGTGGCTTTAGCTCTGAATACAAGTCAGAGTGTTATCAGTCGACTTTGGACACGTTACCGAAGCACTGGTACCGTGGCTGAGCGCCATGGAGGACGGTATCGCTGCACCACACGGAGACAAGACCGATACATTCAAATCTTAACTCGAAGAGCTCCAACAATAACCGCCATGATGTTAGCCGTGAGGCTTCATCACTCTTCAGGGAACTTAATTAGCGACCAAACAGTCAGAAACCGCTTGCATGAAGTGAACCTTCATTCCCGAAGACCGCTACGGGTACCACCTATAGCAATGCACAATCGTAGGATTCGATATCAATGGGCTCTTGAACACAGAAATTGGGCAGAAGAACAATGGCGTTTCGTGTGCTTTTCTGATATGTCTCGTTTTGGTATGAGACCGGATACAAGACGTATACGACACTGGAGAACCCCTGGACGCCAACAGCGATTAAAATACTGCCAGGAAGTCCATCCTTATAGTGGTGGAACCATCATGGTATGGGCGGGTATTTGGATCGGCGGAAGAACTGAGTTGATTTGGATCAGAGGCAACCTCAACGCTCAAATTTATGCTGAGACGATTGTATCAGACGTCATCGTTCCTCTACAAGTGCAAATCGGTCCCTTATTTCAGTTAATGCATGATAACGCACGACCGCACACCGCAAGAGTTGTAAGACAGACTCTCGCCGCAGCTAACATCAATGTCCTGCCCTGGCCTGCTCAGTCGCCAGACTTGAACCCGATTGAGCATGCATGGGATATGCTACAGAGAAGAGCTCTGCCGAATATGGAGGGTATCCAGTCGCAAGAAGACCTTTTTTTGTTGTTGCAACGAACATGGGCGGCCATTCCACAGCGTGATTTGGATGAACTCATTTTGAGTATGCCAAACCGATGTTCTTGTGTTGTTAGTGTTCGCGGTAGAAACACGGATTATTAATTGTTTAAGTTACCCAATAAAATTTTAAAGAAAACTGTTATTTCAGTCTTTTTTTCGAACTTTAATGTTAGTGGTTCAAATGTCAAAAATCCCTTTATTAGAAAATGGCAAATTTCTTTATTCATGCAAAGGTGACTTGGTTTATCGTTACTGTGACAAACGAAAACACTTTATTTGATGAATCCTTAAAGAAAATTTTAATTAATATCAATCAGGAGAAAAGTTATTGCAAAAATATATGTTGATCCCTAGACACTTTTGATGTGTGTATGTCAGTTCAATTGATAAAGTTCAGTAAAATGTCAGATTTGAACTTACGAATAAATAAATAATTGTACATCTTACCAAGAGGTATCGTATTACCCAGTACAAACTGGGTTGTGGAGGTCAGATAGGCAGTTGTTTCATGTAAAATACTGGTATTCAGCTGAATCTGGTTAGACTAGAAGCCGATCCCAACACAGTTAAGCAAAGGCTAGGCAGATGATGAATTTATGCGTAATTATATCAAGACGAACTACATAGTTCCTGGCACACCATATTTTTTTTAGTCATCGATGCATCTCGTTGTTAAACTGACTTTGAAATGAGTTATAAACTCAATCCTATGCCTCACTGTCATTTTAGGCAGTGGTGCGACTATTCAAACTTTCCAAAAAGCACAACGCTTTTTAGTTTACATTTGCGTCGCGTGGTTGTCTCCTATAGTGATGTAGCGTCGCAACTATACGTCATTGAGAGCTACAGAACCGAGTTAAGTACTACGTGCGAAAGTTAAACGAACAACGCTTTTGTAGGGTTAGCAAATAAAACAAGGACATCAAAAGAAGAAGAGATTTAAATAGCGTGCGATTTGAGAGACCTTTGTTTTCCACTGGAAACTGTAGTCTTGTGATAAAGTGAAAAGCACAAAAAACTTGAAGTAAGTTTTGTTTTATGGCAAAATTACCATCGTATCTCGAAAGGGTAGGTCTAGGTTCAGCAGTGAACACTGTGAACATTTAAGGGTGCTATAAGTCAGTCGTGACTTGAGAACGGCGGACGCGTTAAGTCTAACTTGCGTGATTTAAACGCACAGTGATCTAGTAGCGTTAGCAACGTCAGGGGAAGCTGGGAAAGAATTATAGGTAGTAATTATAGATAGATGGGATTATTTTAAACTGTGATGTTTTTCTGTCGTGTGTTTCTTGCTATATCAATCTCCGCACCGCTTCGCACGTCTCCGCAGAGTTCCGCAGACCTCCGCTTATCTTCACTCCGCTCCGCTCTCTTGCTTTCTCTTCTCTCAGCTTTAAAACAGATGTTATTGTCTAATGCTTGGAATTAGGCATTAGACAACTAATAAACACATGACATACTAATATTATAAATGCGAAAGTTTGTGAGGATGGATTAATTTTTTTTTTTACTCTTTCACGTGAAAACTACTGAACGCATTTGGATGAAATTTAGCACTCGGAGTGATGATAACCTGCATTAACACTAAGACTTACTTTTTATCCCGTTAATATGATCCAGTGGGATATTCCTCGAACTCCAGGTAAGTGTTCTTACATGTAATGTGCCAACATAAGGGGACAAATAAAGGGAAAGGACCTTTAAACCATTTTTCTCCTTACTTCTACCCTTCTACAAAAAACTCACAAACACAGATCGTCTGCTACTTGCGTCACCATACACACTGTTCATCTATAAGTTACTGACCATCAAAAGAAAAGCAACATCCAAACGCACTTTGAAAGCCAAAGAAAACATATAATGGATAAACACATAGATATGCCTATTTACCTAGCTGGGCTCACGAGGACTGCATAATATATATCAGTTTTTTGTCCATTCTATAGTCCTTTTTTTACGGATGGGAAATCGTTAAAAAAATCCCGCTCTGGGCGGAGTGGAAGGGAGTGTCAGACTTGTACTGACTAAAACCCATCCATGTTTTTTCATAGCTCTTTGTGTTCCAGGGCCACAGTATCTCTTTCGAACAGTCCCGCAGCTCTGACAGGCATCGGCCCTCTCAGACCCCTTCCGATTTGCTGACATCTCCTTGAGGTGCGAGTAGAACACGAACGCGCTGTCGACACGGCCTGTCGTCACAAGACGGACGGACGGTGAGCTATCCCACTACTCACCGTCCCCACAGGCCCGCGTCCTATCTAGTCCTGACATAGAAATACACACGGTAACACATTAAGCTATATAGGGTGACTGGTAATTAGTGACCGATAGTTAATCACATGATTGTACTCATGATAACAAACAACTTTCCGTTTTACAAGAAACGTTTTTTTATACTCAATCACTTTTATCACAATAACACCACAGCCAAATTAGCGCGCGCGTGCGCCTATGATCTATCAGCTCTAAGCCGCGTGACGCTGTTCTGTCTCATTACTATCGTACCATGCCACAGTGGGTAGGCAGAGCACCCGCACGGCTTGCAACCCCGAATTTCATATGGCTGTTGTTTTATTGTGATAAAAGAGAATGAGTACTAAAAAAAATTTTTCTTTGGAAAATTTGTTTGTTATCATGAGTACAATCACGCATATATACGCATAACACATACGAAGTTTAAGTATCGGTCATTAATTACAAGTCACTCTATATATATCCAGTATAACCTGACCTCGGTTATGAGCTTCCCGTACAATGAGATCCGCATAAACTGGTTTTGTATAGCTTGATTGGTTGTCGTGCGTACGTGAACTTGCGTTGATAAACCCATTTATATGTAAGAGGCTCTATCAGTGGATACTAAATATTATGTATATAGACCGTAATTGAATTAAAAAAGTTAAATAATGCGTACATTTTATCTTTGCTTGAAACAGAAACTTATGGCGTGCGAGTTGTTTGTCTGTTTAGAAAATTAGAAATAAATGTTGTTTTTTTTTTGTGTTGTTGGTAGTTTGGCGTTTTGAAAATTGTCTTTAATATCGTTTCGAGTATTGGGCTTTTATGCATGACGGTTTGTTGGTGTCTGATGAGATGACGAGTAATAGAGAAGTATGGAGGAAGATGACATGCTGCGCCGACTCCAAATGAATTGGAATAATAAACAGTATGATGATGGTTTATTGGTTTTACTCGACAAGGATTTAGTCAAAAGGGGGTAAGTGTCGTTCATAACATAGAAAAAAACTGTCAAAACTGTCTATGAATAATGAAATATTATATTCATATAGTATCTGAGCTAATCTACAAAAAAAAATACCAATATTTAAGTCGTAGGGAGGTGATTTTATTTCGTTAGACACGGTCTTCATGTGGGCAGAACATGGGTTTCGTGCTATGAAAACACACACTACAAAATCAAAAGTCATTTATTCAAACTAGGCTGATAATCAGCACCTTTTGAATGTCAAAATTACAAGAGACAGTCCCCCAAAACGCCCGCCCTTCGCCACTTCCTAGTGTTTTAGCTGGGAAAAAGAAGTGGCGGAACAAACTCCCCAGCAACACGTCTGTCTGTTTGGTTAGAAGAACCAGATTCTATACACAAAGTACACTGCTTTTATCGAACTAACAAATTACTTGAAATTACAATCCAACATAGTAACACTAGGCACAATGAATCGGGTTACAGTTTCGGGACGTCTTGACTCCGCCGCGATCAGACACTGACTGTCCTCCTCGCCGCGAGCTCGAAACATCACGACTCTGTAGTAAGCGCGCTTAGGTGTGGGCAGACTGGTAAGTAGGTCGCTTTTGGCGCGCTTTCGATTCATGTCCGTACTATTGACTGTCTCCGACATATATAAGAACTTTATTCTTTATAAGTACCAATATTTTTTTATACCAATGACATTACGTTTTATTTTAAAGTTGCTTATGGTTAAGAGACTTTTACACGTCAATAAATTTTCTCGTAAATATAGTTGACTTGAAGTTAATTATTACTTTTCATTGAGTAACCGTTATCAATAAAACCTAATGGGTCTAAATAAAATTGTAAATTGGGTCCACTTTATTGACTGGAAAATGAAAATAATATTCCTAAAAAGTCGAGAAAAAAATAATTTCTAAACCAATTTTGTCCGTTGATGTCTAAATGAATTATTCCTCAAGTGACAGTTACAAAATACAATATTATTCCTGACCAGACCCACGGGCAAAGCTAGTTTCTAATAAAATATTCAGAGATGAGAGACTTTTTACCATTTTTATTGGTTTTCATATCGAGTTGGATACAGTGATGCACCTTATTAAGGAAAGTGCTATAATGTCTCGGGGAGCGAAGTTTAAATACTGAATTTATATAGTTATATTATTTAGAATAAGAAATACATTGTTGAGGTTATAAATTACATGGTTTTCTGCAGTTTTGTTTGTTAGCACGTATGTTGCTAGTATTTTTGAGTTGACTTTATAATGTTCAAGTGGTTGTGGTTTTATTAGTCAAGGTGTAAATTTTTTTTTTGCTGTATCTCGTCACTGGTTTCGTTCGCGGGGTTTTTTTTTCGGTATGAATAATAGATGTTGGCTGATTCTCAGACCTACCCGATACGCACACAAAATTTCATACAAATCGGTTCAGCCGTTTCGGAGGACTATGGTTACTAACATTGTGACACGAGAATTTTATATATAAGATTAAGTTTCTTTACGTTTTTTCTAAATTAGACTAGTTAATTATTATTTCTCTTACTAAATTACGTAATGTTTTAAGTTTGTGATAGCTTCATCACAAACCACCATTACATTCATCGTACTACACGTTTGGTAATAAAATTTTATTTGCTTAATTATGACTGACTCTCGCAGCAATACCAAAAAAAAAAACAAAAATATATGCTCCCATATTTTTTTTGCTATCTCTTCCAGCTACAGCGACAATGCATTCCACTCCACTTGTAATACATTTCAATTTATCTCGGAATCGTCGCATTACCTCGAGGTATAACTGCTAAGACCTTTATTTAGTGTTGGACCACCTTCACTTCAGGATTTCGAGTGTTCTAGAGTCTGCCACTATGCATGGAAAGCCTTTTCTATCACTTTGCTTTTAGTTTATTGGGATTTACTGATCAAGCTTTATGCGAACTTGAAGACATTTTTGATGACGTTGGCTGATTCCTTGACTAGTACAATTTTAGTAACACTATGAGTCTTGTTGCTCAAAATAAATGAATAATAATAAATTAAATATTCTTGCATATTACTATAAGCTATCCTACTATCTAAAATCCGGATGGTGTTCGATAGCAACAGTTGGCGGCAACAAGAATGCATCGCCCACACCGCAAGGTCACCGCGTGGGAGGCTGATTTAAATTCAATACCGCACGCTCGTCCGCATTGCGTTGTGCTAAATATTGAGAGGAAAAAGTGGACAAGAAAGTGATTGTTGTCTGTTAGTTACTGGTCTTGATGAGTCTTGATGGTAGTATGGTGATGAGAAAGAAATACCAAATCCATTCAAACAATCTGTTCGGGATCTTGATGGAAACCACTATAATTCACATGATAATCGTTTATTAGGACACTGCTTAAACTTTCGTACATTACTAGGATTCACAAGTACTTCTAAATTAAAATAATAATCATTAAAATCTATAAAGTTCTCAAGAGACGTTAGCGCTCTGTTCATTGTGAAGTTAAGAGGGGACTCTAGTCGGTATTTCTCCATACGAACGTATTCCGCTGTTTTCTTCGTGGATAATGCGTCTAGACTCTAGACGACTAGATTTGGAAACAATCATTGCTCTAGACTCTAGAGCAATGATTGTTTCCAAAAAATCTATATAAGAACTATTTAGATCAGTTTAGTTTTGAAGAAGAAAACAGCGGAATAGAAAACGTCTTTTGGTCAAGATTTTTGTAGATAAAATCAGCCTGAGCTGCAGCGGTCCCTTTCGCACTTTACGGGGGCTTGGTCGGGCGCAGCGCGACGGCAATAGTTTCTTCAAATCAAATACTTTCAATTACCGACTAGAGTCCCCTCTTGAAAGGCCCAGACAACCTTCTGTCAAGCTCAAATTTAGTTTGACAATGACGTGACATTGAAATTACTAAACACAATCCATCCAATTACGCCAACATCACGCTATGTACGAGTATCACATTATTTAGGTCGCGTTTTGTAATTTTCTAAATTTTAGATTTCCTTAGTGGCAGTGGCTATGCATCGACTGCTGCTCTGTTTGTCGCGGGTTCGATTCCCGCACGGAAAATATATTTGTATGGCGAACAGTTGTACCAGGTGTGGCTATTTGTGTATGAGTTTAAATGTTTGTAAACGGACCTACGAAACAGGCGAAATTCTAAATGTTGGGGCAAAGTTTTATTAAAAAAGTGTTCATTAAAGTTGTCCAGGTCATCAACATGAGAAGAAGCAGAAGAATGACCAGTGAACCTTTTGGCAAGTATTGACGTTTCCAATTCTTAACCCATTCAAGATGCCTACTTGCATCGTATTTGTTACCAGTAAGTGGAAATGTATACAACAAGAAGTGTCTGCACAGCCGGTACTAAACAGTCATGCTAGCGAAGGAGGTGGCGGAACGTGAGAGGGAGAGAACCTCACGTCCCAGCCCCCACGGGAGACGCCCCGGGCATCGGGGGGCAACCAGTGGCCCCCGGCCACCGTAGGCGCGAGCCTGTGGACGGTGAGTAATGGAATAGCTCACCGTCCGTCCGTCTTAAGACGACAGGCCGTGTCGACGGCGCGTACGTGTTCCACGCGCGCCTCAAGGAGATGTCAGCAAACCGGAAGGGGTCCGAGAGGGCCGATGCCTGCCAGGGCTGCGGGTTGTTCGAAAGAGATACCGCGGCCCTGGAACACAAAGGGCGAAGAAGGAACATGGGTGGGTTTTAGTCAGTACAAGTCTGACACTCCCTCCCGCTCCGCCCAGAGCGGGAGAAGCCGGTACTAAAAGAGAAAACTTTATTGGCATTATAAAAACAGAAACACCTTAAAATTAAACAAAATAAATAATGAAAACTATTAATACCAAAAAGGGTCTCAGCTCAGCATAAAGCCGGCAGGTATACCTCCTGACGCTAATTTTCAGCTGCAGTCCACGAATATAAAAGGGGGTGTAATAAATTTCTTCCTTACCAAAGAACATGGCAGACTAAATGTATACTGCTGTCATTTAAAGCGTAAAATAGGGTGTGAAATGAAATCTAATATATAAAATTCTCGTGTCGCGGTGTTTGTTACCAAACTCCTCCGAAACAGCTGAAACGATTTATGAAATTTTGTGTGCATTTCTCATACCTCTAAAACCCATCAAAATTTCCACGCAAACGAAGTTACGGGCAGCAGCTTGTAATTTTATAGGTATTGCCAAATAAGTGGTTGCCATTAAATAAAACATTTCATGGAATTCATCAAACCTTGTGAGATGAAAGTCAAGACGCAGAAAGCATTCCACAAACAATTAATTCACAGATCGACATCATTTCATTAATCCGACCGCTACCAACCGAGATCCATAGATCAACAAACTTTCGGTCCTTGAGGCTACAACCAACCACAGAGAATCCATTGAATCGTCCATTTTGCATGAATTATCATACAATTAGCCGTCAGAAGCACCGCGACGTTATAGCCGTCATTGTTAACTGGGGTTTAATCAGTGCGCGAGATTTATGCGCCGGCGCATTTGCTTGAGTTAGAGCGTGCCGCTGGCGGTTGTCGCGTTTGATTAAGAGCTGTAGCGGTGGATGCCGAATGTGGATAGCGAGGATTTTTTCGGATTGCTAATGGTGTCAGACAACGCAGTCTTTTTGGTGGTGGGAGGAGATATGTATGTTACAAGTTTAAAACCAGATATATGTATTATGTTGCTACTTGATGCCACCTTGTCAGTCCAACGGGAGTAAGGTATTGAAGTGTTCTTATAAAAAGGTGTTTATATCTGCGATCTAATGAAGTGAAACTTCTTATGCGACTTCCAACAAGTTTAACGCTACCATGGAGGGGGAATATTTTCTAAAACTCACTAGGAGATGGTAGTATTACAAGATTTGTGAGTACGTAGTTCTACTAGGTACGCAAGATGGCGTGCAAACAGTCATGCATTCGACTCTTCAGTGTGACTAGACTTCGCTCAATTTCCATGAGTAGAATAACTTCGATAAACTTATATAATAATTACCTATGTAATAAAAATAATACAACAAGAAAAAACAACAAAATATTATTTAGAAGTTCAATAAAATAACGAGAGTGAATGCGTGGCACTCGAACGCATGCGTGTAGTATTACGAACTTTCACTTCTTCCGCGCGGAGGGACTCCACGCACAATTTTTTGTTATCTGCGATGTTGCTGGCTACTGTAGAAATTCAGAGGCTGTCACTGAATGGTCATCATATCTGCATAGCTTTTTTTTACAACAGCATTGCAGTCGGCTTTGCAGTCTAGCGGGATGCAGCTAAGTACCAGTATTTTACATGGAACGATTGCCTAACTGACCTCTACAGCCCAGTTAGTACTGGGTAATACGATACCCTTGTTAACAGTGGTTGTCAGACTTTCGGGCCACTTACTACCTAAAACGACTGTCGTCAAAGATCTACAAATGATGGCCGGGACCAACAGCTTAACGTGCTTTTCGAGGCAAAGAGGAAACTCAGGGATGTAATAGATGATCACCCATCCAGACACCAACCCTTGAATGAGTTGCTTAACCTTGAAGACTGACCTATGTGGCTGTTATAAGGAAAATATCACTACACATACATATATCACGATCAGACCTTTCAGTTAACAGGTCTCAGAATATCTAAGCTAAAACAGCTCGGAGACCTGTTAAGTAGACCATAAAGTTAAATCGTAAGTTCATCAATCAGTCAAATGATAATTAGTTTTTCAAACCATACTTAAAACATTTTGAACAGTCACGCTAACTGGCAATCACACAACTTTGAAACGATTCACGACACAAAATAATCAGACCAAAAATCTAAGGTGCCATCATTTATTAGCTATCAGCCTATTAGCTTCGTGATCTGCCAGGGGACAGCCCATAACTAATGTAATAATCTAGATTCACTGGGCGTAGTAATTAAATACTGCTATAAACAAGCCGGGTGCCCCCGGCAGAGAGAATTTCACGACTGACCAGTGATGGCATGGCAGGGGATGGTGCAGTAGTGAAACTGGGAAGAGTAGTCGTTAGTAGTAATAAAGAGGCTGTATAATATTCTTGTGGTTTTAGCTTGCCATTGGCACATGCTCTTACAAAAAAAAAACTTTAGAACAGATATTTTTGTTAGGTAACCTCTGCACTGCCAACAACGACGCCATTAAAGTAAGTCGCGAAGTTTTGGGATATCAAAATTTCATGCCAGTAACAGCAAGGAGAAGCAGCTAAATTAATGCCATGCAGTTTTGGTGGCACTCTGTTTATGACCAGCTGGCCTACCATGACGTCTTAAAACAGTATTGTTTTACTCTCATTCCAGTATGGGAAAGAGACGGAGCTATACAAGATGTCTAGCGCCATCTCTTTCCCACACTGGAAAAGGAGTAAAACAATAATGTTTTAATATGTCATGGTAGGCCACTAGGACCACCGATTTTGAAAGTATACTGTCGAATCTTGTGTTGTGATCTTGTTTTGTGATTGACATAGGGAGGGTTTTGATTGGGAGTATTCGCTTTCAATGTACCTAAAAATAATTCTGATCATCTTTGAATAATCTAATAGTATTATATAATTCGATTCTATTTAATTATAATTCGAGTCGATTGCCTAATTACTTATACATATAAGTATTAGATTAATTGAATAGGCTTTCAAAAACCCACAGGCTGTCCGCCCTTTCCTAGAATGAAGTCCCTCTCTTTCTTTTATTTCTCAGAGAATTCCTACGTCGTCTCTATGACTTATGGTCGCATTTAGACGCACACATCCATCCGGGTGACTATTTCAAGAACAAAACCAACTAGCCCTTCTGTTCCACCTACACTGTGCCTCAGGGCTTGACATACATTACACCAACAACTAGATATCATGCAGCAAGACCCAAGGGTGTGAGGAGCAGCCATAAATTGTTCCTCAGAATATCAGAACGAAATGAAAGGACACGGATGTTTCGAGAAATGTGGAGTTCTTGGGTTTATGAAGTAATTAAAACGACTGGAAAGTATGATTCATAGACACATCAACTATGTGTATCTAGAAGTTTAGAGCAGATCGAGTCACGAAGCAATTTTGTTTAATTAATGCTTTGTTTTATTCATTCATTTTTAACTGGTGAATTGTAAGTATACCTCTTATCCAGCTCCAGCTTATCCATTTGGGGATGTAAACACTATAGACCATTAATTTAACTTATAAATGGGGCATATAAATGTGACGAATACGAAGACGAAAATGGGTCCGCTTGTAGTAAAAGTAGAGTTTTTGTTTTACTTGTTCCAGGCACCTTTTTATAATTAATGGCTGTAACGATAAATTAATTTTAAGCAAGCAAAACCTGCACGAAAACAATCACGAAAAGATTGAGCACATTTAAACTTTATTCGAAATAAAATTAATCAATTAATTCGTTAAAGCAAGTAGCTGCTTATTAGCCAACAAGTATAATAAAGAACTGTTATTATAATAACAGTCAATTATTTCTCTGCTACTAAACAATTTAACAATTATAAATGCATTACAGAACAGTGTATTTAGAGGGTTACAAATCGAGTTTGGTACAATTTTGCCGTCATCGTTCGAAGAGTATTAATTTGTCTGTATAGTTGTTTTTGCATCAAAATATTATTACGCTATAATTTAATTGGGGTTGTTAAGGTTGTATGTAAGAAGCTTTTTCTGAAGGAATATTTACAGTAATTTATTTTCTGCTGGATGTGCTCAGACAGGAAGTTTTTGGGACAAACTTAGGTTGATGATGCTAAAAAGAGTCAAGTGCTTGCTTTGGATTTTATATGCAGATAGATTACTATATCCAGTTTTCTACTGCTCCCCCCACGCCGTTTTACAAGCCAATTTTATTTCATAGAAAGAAAAAGTTTAATGAAACAAACTTGACATTCGAAGTTACAATTACAGTTCGCAATATGAGTTCCAAGAAAATCTCATTATTGTTTACAAGCAAAGTCACTCAACAAAGCCTAGCCTAGCTAAACCACAGATAAACTTTCTGGTTTTATAAAATAACGAAGTTCTGATCGTCGCGGGCTATTGCTCCATTAGAAAATATCTCAACGACAGAAACCATCTATTAGTAGAATATAGCCTGAGGGTTACAGGGACTAAAGTAAACGTAGATAGATAGAAGTGTACCTAACAGCCCACTCATATTCGCCTTTATGTTTAAGTCCCATGTAGCAGGGGGCGACTTTATTGCCATCTACCGGCACAAACTCAGATTCTGTGGCTGCTACTGACAAATTCCTGAAGAAAATACCCAGTTACACTTTTGCCCCATCTGGGAATTGTGCCCAGGACCTCATGCGCCTGCGACCACTACACCAGCGAGACAGTTCAGATAAGGATATATCTCATCGACAAGAAACCATATATTATTCCATAGGCATATCTCATATTTTACTCTGGACGCTCTTAACTTGCACGTATTTCTACATCGTTCTCACATATTAGTAATTCTCAACATGAATGATATAACCAAGATTTTGATTTAAAAGGGTGTCCATGGAGTTTCTTGCCCACTCTTCTCCATAGAGATCTACGCTTTGGAATGGGCAATTATAGTACTTTCACAAATTAATATGCCTTGTGTCTGGGCTTTGTGTTTTGTTCTATTTTTTTACTTTCGAAAGTGCCTGTAATTGTCTTATTAAAATAAGTGCTTTGATTGTGAGTTATAGGCTGAGGGCTACAGGGACTAAAGCTAATACAATTAACAACCATTACGCCAATAGTTCGAGGGACTAAATAAGTCTTTAACCCGAGGTAAACACTGTGCTTTTCATTACGAATACAAGGAAAGTAAAAATAAAAACATTTATTAGCTATAGAAAAAAATTGAAAATTTTATTTTACATAAATCAACAACTTTTCCCGCCTATTTTGTTTTTTTTTTCTGTGGCCAGCCAGCTATTCAGCCATTATTTTTCATCATTGAAGAAATGGTAAATAGTTTAACCAAATCTATGTTATTTTAGAGAATAAAGTTATTAAAAAAATATAGATTCTTTAATCAATACTTAACTTTAAGTTATTTCAATTTTACATCGTGGCTGCATAGAAAGTTGGAACATGGTTCAATAAAAATGTGAAAATAGAACTAGTTTTTTTTTAATAATTTGGCATCTGTCAGTTGAAAGCGATTCTCCATAGGGATGAAAAGTATTACTTTCAACCCGCTCCTCAGGCAACTTCAGACCTACTTTCAGAGTATGAGTAATGAAAAGGTACATACCTGCATGACTGATGTAACCATAACGTCACACCTGTCATCCTCAAAGCGTTAGGAAGATGGGTACATAATAGGGCACTCACATTTCGCCAGTTAAATTTAAGCCCCATGTACCAGGGGGTGAGCCTATTGCCATTTACAGGGCACAAATTCGAACTCTGTGGCTGCCATTGAGAAATACCTGAAAAAAAAACCACTAACACTTTTGGGAATTGTGCCCAAAGCCTCATGCGCCTGAAACCACAAGACCAACGACGCAGTAAAGATAAGAAAATAATTCAATGACAAGAAACCATCTATTAGTACATAGGCATTAGCCTGAGGGCTACAGGGCTAAAGTAAACACCGCTAACAACCATTAAACTTAATTATGTACTGGACCATGAGTTATTTATTACTTACAGAATATTTTAAGCATTCTAAGGAACCCTGGGGATATAGTGATTTGTAAACGTTGGATTAAAGATTGCTATGTCCTCAGTAATGTTGGAGTGAGAAAAGTGGCAATGACGGTTATGATGCAAAATGGATGGAAAGAATTCACATTTGGAGCAAATTCGAAAGGTATAGGTCAAAATCAAAATCAAAATCAAAATATTTTATTTTACATAGGCCTATATCGGCACTTATAAAACGTCAACAAAAGGTGCACGGTTCGGGTTGGTCGTTTCCTATGGAGAAGAACCGGCAAGAAACTCCATGGTTACTCTTTTAAAATCATTTGGTTTTACAATATTTGAAGTTACAGCGTTAGTACTTAAGTATGGGAGGACAGCGTAGGCCCGACAATAAGTCGATTGCTTACTACAGACGGTAGTAATAGAGAAAAAAAAAAAAGGTACTGATATACAACCTGTTTTTTTATATCTCATAACTCTAGGGTTATATTCTGTAGGTAAAAATACGACTAATACTAAAACTCCTATATCCGAATAGGTGGTCCAAAAATGCATAGTTTCGGAGATATCATCAATCATAATTTACTTAAGTCAAACATTGTCACCAGTATGACGAATCTTTACTTTTGCGAGGTTGCCAAACTTCGCAGTAGTGTAGTAAAATAGTAGTAGTTTCATTTTTATTCCAAGCAATAATTCATATTTAAAGCTAAGAAATTGCGAAAAATCAAAAAAGAGTATATATTCATATGCCAGTTGATTCTTTGATATGGTCTCAATCATATCCTAGAGTTATGGGATATAAAAAAAAAACAGGTTGTATATGTTTCGGGTAATGCTAGAAGAAAAAGTTATCTTAGGTCTAAGCAGAAGTGCAACTAATAAGTCCACCTACATTTCGCCAGTTCTATGTAATAGGGGTCGAACCTATTGCCGTCAACCAGACACAATTCTAAACTCCATGGCTGTTACTGAGAAATACCTAATGGAAAAACCTAATAACACTCTGCTCAAAATGGGAATAGAACCGAGGAACAGCGGTGGAGCGGCGGTGGCCCAGTGGTGGCAGCCCCGACTTACGAGCAGTAAGCCGGGGGTTCGAACCCAGGCAGGCGCATTACTTTGTGTAATTTATTTCTTCACCGCTGCTCTCAAAAACGGTGAAGGAAAACATCGTGAGGAAACCGGCATGTCCTAGAACCAAAAATTCGAACACATGTGACACCTACCAACCCGCACTGGGCCCGCGTGGTGGATTACAGCCCACTCCCTCTCATAGGAGAGGAGGCCTGTGTCCCAGCAGTGGGAACATTATAGGCTAATGATGAGGGGATAATCACTTTTTTTTTTCTTTGGCCGTCGGGTAGTTTATTGAAAAGCATTGGACACGTATCTTTCTTTTTTCACGTGGTCATTAAATTACGGAGATATATTGAGTTGAAATGGCGCATGACGTCACATGTAGGTAAGTTTTATACCTACTTGTGACGTAGTGAGCCCCCACTCTCCAACTTTAATGAGTTTTAACTAAGTAATTTTTTGATATTTTGATAAAACAAAAAATACGTGTCTAATATTTTTGTATTACCCGTCTGACGGACAAAATAGAATGTCGTTTTCTTTACCCAGTCCGCACCCCTATTGCATCTACACACCCCAGACGTGTATGGCTAGTGACCTACCTATGGTAAATAACCTCCACAATAAATACATAGGAATAGATTTGAAGGTGTATTAGGATCTCGTTACTTTTAAAAGCTTAGTTACGAATCATTTTCAGTCTCTGTAATTTCATTGCGTCAAAATTTGTCACTATTCTAGTTTTTTTCTTCCACTTATTGTTAAAAACACACAAATATCTATTATATATATATATATATATATTTATTTATTTATGTATTATATTTATATTATACATGTATATGTACATATATGAAGTAGATAACTTTACTTTTGTTAAATTGTTATGTTGTTGTTTTGTTTAAAAATTTTGTGTAGTACACCACTGACTACCCCCTTTTTATTTTTAATTCCGTAATGTCCATCCAAAGGTTGTCTGGAAGATATCGCTATAAGCGATAAGACCGCCGTTGTAATAATAAAATTAGCAGTTTTTTAAAGCCGTTATGTTTGATTTTTGGTGTACAATAAAATATTATTTTATTCTATTCTTAGCGGCGTTAGTTTAGTTTGCGTTAGGTGGCGTGTTGAAATGTCTACCTACCCCCGTAGGAAAAACGCAAACAATTTTATGTTTACCATGAACACACAATAATATTTAACGACACTTACATTGTATAGTCTAGAATGTTATACCATACTAAGTAGAAACATAAACAACAACATCTCGCTATGGCAAACATATTAATATTTTTTTTCTGTAACGCAACTGTGCACTTGAAAGTAATATTCTTAATTAAAAGGGCAAAATAATCTTATATCACATAGGCCTACATGGAAACTTATAAAACGCCGACAAAAAGGTGCTCGGTTCGGGTTGGTCGTTTCCTATACGAAACTCCATGATTACTCTTTTAAAATCATTTGGTTTTACAATATTTTTCACAGTGTTAGTATTTAAGTATGGGAGGACATCGTTGGCCCGACAATAAGTCGTTGCTTACTACAGAAACTTAGAACAAGATAAAAAGTTACCAAGGATCTAGGAATCTATAATCTACAATCACAAACAATCGTTAATTAAAAAAGAGTCCATACACCAACTAAAAAAAGAAAATATAAAAAGAATAAATTAAACAAGAGACAAAAATGTTGTCATTCGTGCTGTTACTGTTCTAAACAAAATGTGTAATGATTTAAAAACTATTGTAAAACGTGCTTAAAAAGAATAGAAAAAATATTATTTTTTTCCATTCTTTTTTAGATTGAGAATAGTAGAGACATCTACACATGTGTGCCGTTTAAGAGCTACCAGGGAAGCCGCATGCTCGAAGGGGCTATGTCCAAGCTTGTCTATCTTCAACGTAGTCCTTAATTTTGTAATACCTGCGCTTTTTTAAAGGTCATGTTTAATGTAATTTTTGAACTTTCCATCGGTCAGTTCTGTAACTGACTTCGGCCACTTATTATAAAAGCGTATATTTTATATTTAACTAGCTATAAGCCCGCGGCGCTACCCGCGTGGAATTCGATAATTGTCTCACGGGAACATACTATCGGGACAAAAAGTATCCTATGTGTTAATCCAGGTTATAATATACCCGTGTGCCAAATTTCATCCAAATCCATTCAGGAGTTTTTGCGTGAAAGAGTAACAAACATCCATCCATCCATCCTCACAAACTTTCGCATTTATAATATTAGTAGGATAAAAATGACTTGCTAGTTTTAGTAAATCTGAATTTGGGTATTACAATTTCGTGTTTACTGCGTGTACTTATATTATGGAAGTCGCTTCTAATTTTGAAAAGCTCTCGGTATTTGGGGACATATAAAATTCACTCTAAGATATAAAGTGAAGGCAGAGTCAGTATATCGAGTTCTTTAATTTTTATCTTTGAGTGACTCGCGAGGATTCATTTTATAGATGGCGCGAACTGCCCTCTTTTGTAATATGAAAATTGAACCAATGTCTGCTGCTGATCCCCACAGCAGAATGCCATAAGACATAATACCATGGAAATAAGAGTAGTATACTAACTAGCTGTGACTACATCAGTTAACTGCCTTATTTTCCTAACTGCATAGGCAGCTGAGCTTAACCTTCCCGAAAGAGTTGCAATGTGCGCGCCCCACTGAGTTTTGAATCCATAGTAATCCCCAAGAATACAGTTTCCGCTATAACATTAAGTTTTTTGCCGTCAAGATTTAAATTTAGGTCACGTTGTGGTACATTTGGTAAGGAAGACTTGAGACATTTTGTTTTGTTCGTATTCAGTAAAAGATTGTTAGCTGCGAACCATTTCGAGAGAATAGTCAGACTTTCGTTGGCATGTAAGACGTCCGTATTTTTTTTATTAATTTAAAAAAAGATTGCGAAGTTAACGAATCAACGAAATTAGCGAGTTTACAAGATCATAAACATTACATACAATGTATTCTTAGTAATGTGGAGGAGCTCGTGGCTAAATAATAACAGCCGCCCGGGTCGATCTTTAAGGTTAAGCCGTGCTTGCCGAGGTTGGTCCGTGGATGGGTGACCATCATTACATACCGAGTTTCCTCCGTGCCTCGGAAAGCACGTTAAGCCGTTGGTCCCGGCTGTCATTTGTAGATCTTTGACAGTCGTTACGAGTAGTCAGACGCCAAAAAAAGTCTGACATCCAGTCTTACCAAGGGGTATCGTATTACCCAGTTACTGGGTTGTGGAGGTCAGATAGGCAGTCGCTTCATGTAAAATACTGGTACTCAGCTGCATCAGGTTAGACTGGAAGCCGACCCCAAGATAGTTTGGGAAAAAGGCTAGGCAGATGATGTATTCTTAGTAATGTATTATTGGTACTACACTAATAAATTAAGTTAGTATAGTGTTATAGTGTTCTTTTTTATTTCTTTTGCTGTGCCTAATCTGCCTTAGATGGCTTTATTGATATTTGGCGAGAAGAGGCGCAACATTGAGAAAAGTGGGAGGAATGGCCTTTGCCTAAGAGTGAGACAGTACAAGCTAAAAAAAAACTTGTGTCAGAGTTTTATACCAACCTTGGACATCCTGGTTTGGTTAGCTCACGATGATAAATAAAATTATTGTTTTACTAGCTTCTACCCGCGACTTCGCCCTGCTAGTAATCAGAAAGAAGCCGTATTGATCTTACATTTGTTTTCTACATCACCAAAAGTTGACCTATATACATACTGCGCGTGAAGTTTACTAATTTAATTAATTTTAGTACCGCAATTTATTATTAATATACGACAGTGTTATCGCTATATGAGATTGACTGAGCTATGGGCTGACGGTTTCTATACAATAATATGCACAATGCTTCATCTATTATTGGATATTATAAAATTCTATGTGTATATATTATTTCTATACATATTTTCAGTGCTTTCTATGTCACAAATAAAATTGTACTGATCGACCTTTAGTTCCCAGATATTGTATAATGGGTATATATACAACATGTAACGTAATTAACGCACACCCTCAAATACCCCAATTAGACTATTATGTTATAATCATAATACATACACTGAATTTTTAATTTAACATGTACATGCATTGTTATTTATTAAATTAGTTATACCAATTCTTGGAGAACGTTATGGTCATACTACTACGCACGCAACGCACACATTCGCACAAGCAGTTATCGCACCACTCGGCACAACATAACGAAACTACGTCCATTTCAAATTTTTTTGAACGTACAGGGTTAATATGACAATAAATTCCGTAGTTTTAATTATTTTTGGGATAAAAAATTACCTATATTAATAATGATAGAAATCGATTCAGTAAACGATTCTGAACAAACTATTTTCAGGATGTGCGTTAGTTAAGTTACATGTTGTATGCCCTTAACGATGCCGAAAAGCACTTGTTCTCCCCGTCATTGCAATTTTTTTTCTTGAACTTACATGGCTACCTTCTAGTTAAGTACAGAGATATTGGGGGTCAAAGTCAAAGTCAAAGTCAAAGTCAAAGCATTTATTTCAATTAGACCATTACAGGCACTTTTGAAAGTCAACAAAAACAAAATAAAACGCGAAGCTACAGTCCCAGTCACAAGGCATAATAACTTGTGAAAGTACTGTAGTTGCCCATTCCGTAGCGTAGATCTCTATGGAGAAGAACGGGCAAGAAACTCCATGGACACTCTTTTAAATCAAAATATGTTACAAAATCTTGGTTACATCATTCATGTCAAGAATTACAAATATGTGAGAACAATGTAGAAATACGGGCAAGTTAAGAGCGTCCAGAGTAAAAGATTAAATCAGTAATAAAAAAATAAAGTAATTAAAATAAACCGTGGCAGCTAAGAGATGACCAGTCACAACTGACAGCGCCCGTTCACGAACATGACGCATGTATCAGCCATCATTCAACTCAACCATTTTGAAGGGAACTAAACGACCCGACACACCCGCCACCATCAGCGTGACATTTAAGTGAGCATGACATTCACTCAACCACCAGGGTAATTTCGCGTCAATGAAAGATTTAGTTACTCATTAAATAGTGGTTTTACAGTACATGGTACTCACACATGTGCTATGAAATTATATAATACTAAGAGATTGAATCTATACAATGCAAATATATTTTTACAATCTTCTGCAGCTTTCACAATAACTTCACTTTCTAATTCTGATGATTCCGATTGCCCCTATGGTTGTGGAGCAGGACCAGCATTGAGCCAAGCATTTTTATCATCAATATAATCCCCCAACTTATAATATGCTTGCCTACATAGTGTGCGTTTTATGCAAGATTTAAATTTCGTTTCATTCAGTTGTAGAATGTGGGGAGGTATTTTATTGTAACATTTTAAACAGTACCCCATGAAAGATGAGTCTACTTTAGCTAACCTGAAACCTGGCTGAGCTAGTTGGTCTCTGTTTCTAGTATTATAGTGGTGCCGGTCACCTCTTTTACTAAATAAATGCAGATTTTTTCTAACGTACATGATGTTTTCATAGATGTATTGACAAGGTACCGTCATGATGTTAATTTCCTTGAACAGTTCTCTTAGAGAAAGTTCCCACTTATTCACATTTGAAAAAAAAAGGAAAATTTCATAACGTCATTGTTACTTATAATACCTCCGCGACCCCCGTACTTTTCAATGCATCCATCAGCACAATACTTTGAGTATGATATATTGAGAGATACCTATAAAACGTGGTTTTTCTCCCAAAAAAGAGTGGTTTCTCAGCAATATTTTTTGCGTAGCGTTACTTAGTTTGATGTACAGAATGCTTGGTGCTTGACGGCTTCGAGAACACCATGTATAATTATCATTAATTAAATTGAGCAAGGTAAAATAATTGCCTTGTTTACTTTATCGAAGTACAAATCCATGAAGAATATAAAATATTAAAATTTAAGAAAATAATTATTCAGCATCGACAATTATTATTTCTTGCACAATAATAAAAAAATATAGCACTATTTTAGTTGTGTAATTAAAAATAAAAATTACGTCGTCCTGAAACAATTAAATTACTTTGTCAGCTGCAGGGTATTCCGAGTTTAAAAAATTAATATTTGTAATTTTCAAAGTTCACGGGTGATAATACTTTTTTCATTCATAATTATTGGAAAATTGTTTTTTACCTTATTTCTGTTTTATGTCTTTTTATTTTGAGTAAATAAGTTGTTTACTAAAATAAGAAAAGCTGCATTTTTGCTGCGCAGAGAACAGGAGGCGACTTGGTTGAAGGAATTTACAAATCGGGGCACTTGCGAAAAATGTAACTGTATATATTTGTTTGTCTATGATACTTGTAGCACTACTAGAAAATTTTAACTTAAAAATTGTGATAAAATTAAATAATAGTAAATTTTGTATATATTTTTTATGAAAATGACAAATCCGTTGAAAGAATTATTTCGGCAGACATTTAGTTTTCTTGTTGTAACATTGTGAAAGCCGCAATCATCTAAAAGTTATCTAAAAGTCATATTAGAAATAGAAACCGATCGAAATTTAAAAAAAAAATTTGATCACGTAATTCTTAAGCCCCCATATTTCTTATGCTGGCAACGTGCTGTACGTTGCTAGCATGAAAATGGCATAACAATGATGAACCTGCGAGCATAAAGCTAACTACCTCGGGTCGCTAGTTAGCCTTATTATAAAGCATTTACCTCTTTTTAACATGCTCAGTTCCACGAAATGATACTTATTCAACGGTATTATAGTAGTTTTGTTGGCAAAAAGTGTGAAATTCCTGGTGAGATGTAGGTAGGATTTGTTTCACGCCAATTTGTACTCATTAGACTGGGGAAAAAAATATAAATCGAAGTTCGATTTTAAAAAAAAAGCAGGATTAAGTGAGCGTAAATGATATCTGTATAATCTCTAAGGTTTTTGTTTATTGTATGTCAGAAGGGAATGTCGAAAAGTGTGGTGTAATCAAAAGTGATTATCCACAGCTCTACGGATGGGTAAATTTTTAAAAGTAAGAACTCGCAGTTATTCAGTCAATGTGGAAAACCAAGCAGCTTGTTGTTTTGTCTATGGTTTTAATTAAACTAAATGGCTCGACTTGACATTTGGACTTTTTAGTTTAATTTGAAATGGAAGGATCTGGTGATTTAAGAAATTCCACCGCTTTTAAATACATAATTCAAAATTAAATAAGTGAAATAGAAATACAGTTACGATAAATTTCGATTCTGGGTTGGGTTTAGGCAAAGGTTTCAATTTAGGTTTTTGAAAATTTTGACGAAAAAAATAAACAATAAGAAAAATAGCAGACGAACTTCAAAACAATTTTAAATATTGTTGTTATGTTAAAAATAACAATGTAGAAACTTTAATTAATTTAATTTGCAACGTAAACAACTATTAAAACCAACTTACATATTACCGTAGCGCGAATTCCTCATACAACAGGAAACCGCAAAAAAAAACACATATCACATTTCTCGCAACGATACTCCAAGTATTTATTAAGTAATTAACATTATCTATATAATTTAAATAACAGCTGACAAACTACTTTATCTTACCGATTGAACTTTGCCGAAAAGATCCCTATTTAAGATAAGCACTACATAAATTGCTATTAAAATTAGTTGTGCAAGTCCGATCTGTATCGTTTCACAACTTAAATATAAATCTTTATAATTCTTAATAATTACATTGGCAACACCGTTGGCGGTAAGCCGTGGATCTTGCCACACTAAATGGCCACAGATAATCTAGGCTCGTTTTTACAAAACCTTAGTGGCAAAGTAGTGATTAAGAAATTAAGATTTAATTCATGGTGGAATGACAAAATTATACAAGTCGTTTATTAGACTTATTAACGTGTTTGCAAGTGTGTCACAGTGTATGTCCTAACAAATTAATTATGCGCTTTTAGAAAGAAAAAGACATATCAAGAGCATACTTAGAATAACAACGATTATTTTTGCAACGCAACGGTAATTTTTGCGCACAGATTTAAACTCGCCAAAATTGTGTAAGAGTCCAGCATGAGTATTTTGGCGTTTGAATGTTTTTGATAGAAAGGCGCTCTTGGAAAACAGTCCTTAACAATCAGAAGAAGAAGTTCCAACTGAAAGGCACATTTTTATTAACTCTTGTCAACATTTAAAAAAAACGTCAATATTTTTAAATCATTTTAAAAATAATCGATTATAAAATTCGAATAAACAAACAATTCATCATCGCAACGATTAATTGTGAAACATCGATTCGATTTCCGATAGACAGGCAAGTATTTTAATTAATAAATGAATACGAACAATTATAAGGTGTAATTGTGTAGCCGCACTGGTTATCTATCCAAGTTATGTTCCTATCGGCTAATTGAATGTCTGAACGCAAGATCGGGGTACGCAGTGCGTGCTTAGTGGTGTGACCAATCGATCGGTAAGATTAGAGGGGTCCCTGTAATATATTTTGTCGATACAGTATTCGTGATAAGTTTTGTGTCTGATTGTGTTCCTTTGTGGTAAAACGTACCGCCCTAGTAAGATTACGTAAAGCACAGAATTTATTGGTTGAAGTGAGTTAGGAATTTTGGCAGAATGTGTAATTGCTTGTTGTAATTTGGGCCGAATAAATTTATATTACCTTATCTGTCTTTAGTGCATACAGTCCTCCATTTCTTCCAATGCCCAAGGCAGCAGAAAAATATTGGAGATAATCACAATCAGTTGCTTTTTGCGTTATAAAGTTATAACAAGTAAATAACACACTCCAAATAGCTTTCGTTGTAATAAAACACCAAGGGCTATCGTCTTACCTGGTAACTGGGCTTAATATCAGATAGTTAGGTGCCATTTGAAGTCATTCATTTCATGTACATTACATTCAGCAGCTTTCGTGTGAGTGAAAGTCGACCCGAACATAGTTGGCAAAAGGCTAAGCAGAAGAAATTAAAAAATGACAAAGTTTCACTATAGTTCAACTTGGATCTCTTAGCGCGTGGCCATGATTGCAACTAACGCCGCCGCGCCGGCTGGAGTTTTTTTTTTAATACAATTTCACAGCGAGCTCCTGGCAATGTCATAGAGGCAACAAAATATATAGCAGGACTGTATAAGCCAGTGAACCTCCTGAATAAATGGTATTCCTACGCTAGGATGACATACGACTATTTGAAGTCCACTAATAATCGGCCTTCATCCCACCATGGCAGGGTATGGCAGGGTAATGAGCCACTATTGCAGATTTCATCTCCTTTACATCACCGATGGACCAAGCCAGATAATGCGAACGAGTTACCTAGTAGCTAGTATTGCGCTTCTTAATGAAAGCTGTATATTTTCTCAATTGGCAGGGTAATTACTGCTACAGATTAACAGTTAATAGTCAGCTGACTATTAGGTTGGCGTGTTGGTGTGTTGGGAGCTTGGAGCCAGTGTTTGGTGTTGGTTATTGGAATCCAGAAGGCCTGTAGTGTTTCCTTTGTTTCGAAATTAATGTCTAACATGATATGTTATTGCAAATAATAATATTTTATAAAACTAACAAACACGCTTTTGATTGACGTCATTTTATTTGTCTTACTCTTTTCAGCAAACGATTTCATTTGGCCTAAAATAAATGAATTTGGCGGGCTACCGTGTCGCTTCCTTACTTTATTACCTTCCTTAAGATAGATTTTTTATAGAGGCTTCTTTAATATTATGATAAAAAAAAACCCCGGTCGGATTAGATTCTATTTACTTAATCGTTTTAGAATTCAAGCAAAAAAAGTACCCCGATAAAACTAAATAAAATGCACTCGTACTAAAATGAAGAACTTACATGGCAACACAGAGGCGCGGGCGGCGACACTCCAGCCGCTTCTCGGGTCGTGACATTATAAACAAACAATTGACGATCGACCTTACTAATGCCGAAGATGGTGTTCTCAACATTTTAAAAGTTTCTTAGATTTTAGGGAAAATTGGGCACAAAAATCGTGCAATATAAGGTTTTAAACTGACATGGTCATTAACACTATCAAAATCACTTGTGACGGGATATTTACCATGTTACAACAAATAATAAACATGGTTAATATCCCGGCACAAGTGTTATTGATAGTAAAATCATTCATTTTGGTATCCATTAATGTATTTACTTACATAAATATTGTTTGTTTCTTGTCCCTTTTGGATCGGACAAGGTTCTTTTTTAACATATTTTATAGCATAGTATCTAACAAATCTCCGTTACAAATAACCCACTTACCTATTTCTGCTATTTGTTTGGTGGGCTCAACAACAATTTACTGCCAATATCTACCTACCATGCAACTAATTCCCTGTTCACCATACATATTTCTGTATAGGCTTCTGAGTAAATCCTACTTAGAATTCATAACTATTTAGACTTTAGATAAACACATAAATAATTTAAAGTTAACTTGGATATAGATACCGTATTCGTACCTAAAGACCGTATGCTAGGGCGTTACAGTCTTTTTTAAAAATAACTCAAGCCCACTACTTTAGCTGGTGATATAACACAGGTTTACTTTGAAATCTTTTGTAGAAACTGGATTAAAAAAAAACTCATATAAACATTCGATAGGGAAGCATAAACTGTGGTTCCATAGATAACTTGACATTCTTTCACCCCTGAAAGATTGTCAATGAATTCTAATTCTTGTTTTCACAAACACTGGGTGATGTCTAAAAATACCCCTAAATAAATGTGTGCTGTTGGCTTTTCGACCTTCTGACATTTAGGTGTCAGTCAGTCTTAGATGAAGGAGTGCGGCTAAATAAAATTTGCAGCTCGGGACGTTCTTTCGGTTAACTCACGTTTGCTTACGTTGATCCGAAGATGGAGAAAGAATAATGGCTATCCATTACATACCGAGTTTCCTCCATGCCTCGAATAGTACATTAAGCCGTTGGTCCTGGCTGTCGATTGTAGATCTTTGACAGTCGTTACAGGTAGTCAGTGAACCGAACGTCTGACAACCAGTCTTACCAAAGAGTATCGAATTATCCAGTACTAACTAGGTTGTGGAGGTCAGTTAGGCAGTCGCTCCATGTAAAATACTGGCATTCAGCTGCATCTGGTGATACTGGAGCCGGCCTCAACATAGTTGGAAAAAGGCTAGGCAGAACATGATGAGGTTTCACCTAGTCTTAGTGAAAACGGCTGTGAGTCATCATGTAGGTGCAGTAGATATCGAAATCAAATCACTTAAATACCCTTAGTTTACTGCAAAATTATTGTAATAAGTGTTTTCATCGAGCAAAATGCAAAATGGCTTCATTTCACAACAGAACATTAATTATTTAATGACTGGGTTGCCAACGTAATTGTCTTACTCACTATAAAATCAGATAATTTCGTTTGAGATAGCTTTTCTGTTCAATAGCTAGACAATTTTTAATAGTTCCTTTCTTGTTTTGGTATTTGTTGTAATCGATAAATATTTTTGAGATAATAATAAAAAACTTTGAGATGAAGATGCGTGTTGAAGAATTCCACACAAGAAATGGCAAATTTGACTGTATTTTATTAAGGTAGGTAGATACTAGTTATCGAATATATTAGGAGTAAAAAAAGCTGGGTAAAGCGATTGGTAATTATTATTATATCCACTCCTTACTGGTCCGAAAGTACTTGTATAACCCAACAGCACAGAAAGTGACAAGATGCAAGCTCATCGCCCACACGGTGTTAGAGTAATCCTCTCGCCTTAGTTAACTCATACATTTACCTGGCAGACTGTTTGTCATAGACGAGTTGTGTATTGCGGTTTCTCTTTCAATATTCGCTGATGGATGGAGAAATTCTTGTGTTAATGTAACCACTCTTGTAAGCGGGGAATTGCTTTACACACTCGAACTCCTAATGCCACTTTGACAGTTCAGCAACATTCTTTTACATGGATTGAAATAAATGATTCTATTCTATTCTATTACTGACGTGAAATACACGTCAGTAGCTCCCAACCTACCTTGGACCAGGGACGACTTTGGTGTCTTTATTGCTAACAGGCAACGTAAGATCGTAGATAAACATGGACATTGACAAAAATATATCTAGGCGAGTGAATTTAACTCACATAATGCAAAATTGGAATAGTATAATGTGTATTAAGGGTGGTAAGTAAGGAATTACGATCGAGGCTCTAGTAGAAGCCCGAAGTCGAAGACTGAGGGCTTTCTGAGTCGAGGTTCGTAATTCCCGTACCGCCCGTGAAACATACAATGTTTTTCATCACATTTGCGAGTTAATAATTATGAATATACACAAGTCAGCACATATTATTACGAAATACGTGAACTGATTTGCGGATGGCGGGCTGTTTGCCCACACCACAGATTATACAAATGTTTTGTTCAGAAACGTTAAAGGCAAATACTTACCTAGGTATACAGCCATGACGGAGTATATAAAATAAAAACGACGTTTTGAAACAAAAAACTATCGATCATTTAGATTTTAGAACATTAGTTGAGTAATTAAATAACATGTAGCGAGATTGAATGAAATTCCTGTTTAAATAACATTTTAAGACAAATTTTCAATTGCATGTAAACTCCTTGCTTGAACTTGCATGACCTGTGTGCTGTAACGCTGTGCTGTAAATTAAAAAAAAAATACTTACCGCCCTAGGGTTTTATATGGGGTATTACAGCCAAGTTAACCTGTATGTTATATATGACACTGTTTACGTGCAAGTGTGATGAAAAATGATATGAAAACCTTTATATATAATTAATATAATTATGATAGTGGAGGATACAAGAGCGATCGAAGTGAGCTCGAAAACTTTAACAATTATTCATGCAAATATAGGAATTAGTATATTTGTTGTAGAAATGCTTGAGAATAATTTTACAAGAGCGAGCGCAGTAAGCTCGAAAATTGTAGAACCCCGCCTCTGATAGATTTTTAATTTACCCGCTATAATGGGTTAATTGAAAATCTATGAAAAATAAACTCTTTCCTATCGTTTGCCTTATCTCATTACTTCCCAGAATTTGATCCTTAGCAGCGACACTATCGAATGGTGTAATAATACAGGTTGTGTGTTTTTTTTAATCAACAGTTTCTGAATATTCCTAGCCAGGAATATTGATTTTTAATAAATCCAATGATGCAGTTGTTGTAGTTTTCATAAAATCGGGCTCGAGACTCCTTTGAGTGTTTTTCGCTATTCCTCACAGTTTCGGATTTGCCCATCCACGCCCACTTGAAAAATGTACCCTGTATATTCCACTATACGCTAGCAACAATTATATTTGTGGCCGCTGTGAAAAAAAATCATGCCACTGGTTCATACAAAGTTACCCAAACCCCTGTAGATTATTTTATCTCATTTAGATTCTGACTATCGGCTAAAGTACGAGGAGAATTTCTTTTTACTACTCTTTTAGACTCATACTGACTAAAACCACAAGTTGCTCCTCTTTGTCACTTCTAGTTACAATTACATGCTCCTTAATCACCCCAGCAGAAAATACGATGAAAATAATCCAAGCCCATATATACCACAACCTACTTAAAATTCAAAATGAGCAAAACACACAATAAACAGGAGTTGTGTAACATAATCCTTGCAACAACTCTTTGTTGGCAGATAAATAGAAATTACAACAACGTTGTGGAATTTGTATGCGTTTAGTTCAGAGGATTAATTTTATTCAACGCGCCGGCGCTTCACGGCACGCGATGACAACATGGCGACTGTTATTTGTGAGGAATTGTGGATAATGTTTAGGATTATTGGCGGAACACGAATTTTTTGTTGTGTTTGAACTTTTGAAGTATGTTCGTGCGCACAAAAAATCAGCTGTTCCATACATTTTGACCATGTAGGTAGGAAACAGCCAAATTTTAGGTATATCAGTTATTTTTTAAAATAATTGATGTATATATCTATGCACGGGGTTAAGAATGGTGTACTAAATACGTGGTAGTTTATGGAGTTTGGCAGTAGTATACCCCCGTGCCGCGGAAAGCACGTTAAGCCGTTTGGTTCTCCGCCTGATCTCACTCCGGTCGTGTCGGATTGCCGTCCTATCGGACTATGAGAGTGAGGGAACAAAGAGTGCACCTGTGCCTGCGCATACACTTGTGCATTATAATATCTCCCGCGCCGATGGCTAATCTCCACTAAAATTGGCTGCCGCGGCCGAAAACGGTCGGAAGGTCTATATGATCATGAATATATATATATATATATTTTAGCGTGTGTGCGTCGGTGTCCCATCCACATTGTATAATGTGTGAACTTAAGGGCGATAGCAGACTTCTCTCTTTAATTTTGTCACTTGTTATAGGCCTACACATACGCACAAATATCATAATCAGTCTATAACGGTCTTGTCTGTATATCAAAACGGAAAAAAGATAAAAGAGATAAGAAGAAGAACAAACTAAGAGCGGTTTTGTTGTTGTTTTGTTTCTTTTCTCTTCAAACATTTTTCATTCTTTGAGAATTTCATTATTAGTTTTGCTTTTCAGATAATCCTCCTTTCTCCGAAACCAAAGACATAGCAAAACGCAGCAGCGGGAGGGAAAGGCCGTAAGGGTAACTGCCTACTTCATAGAGAAACATAAAACGTGTATGTAAATACATAAAGACTCGTGACTCTTCACAAAGTGTGAACATTCTGTTCTTTGATTGATAAAAGTATTACCTAGTAATATATTGATATTAGCAGTCGCTTTGCAATAGTTAAATGGCTACTATTTCATATTGAAATGTATTCATTTTGATCTTGAATAAGGTATCAAGACTACGAGTTTTCGTTTCTCATAGTCTGATTACGTCATTAACACACAAAAATACAGCAAAATTACTTATATTAATTTTAGATAAACTTCTTTAATATGCTCTATGGTCACAAATCTTGACGCCATGGAAACAAAACACGGTAAGTAAAAATTCTAAATTCAAAAAATCAAATCTTCATATTCTCACCTGTCCCCACAGAGCATCTCTCAGTCGGCTCTAAGCAAACGCCACAAGCTATTCAGCCAACGTTTACCAATCTTATAACGAGTAAGTATGTAAATTGCGGATCGTGACCGGCTCCCGAAGTAATTAGCTTGAAGAAGTGCGGATAGTGCAGGAAGCAAGTGTGATTGATGCGCGGGAAATTGAATGTTTTCGCTTGGTAATTAAATGTTTAAAAAGTAAACCCCTTCCGTTACAAGCTAAGGATTAAACTAGAGAAGTTAGCTCTAAATGAATTGCAGAAAATATATTTGAATATAGCATTTCGACTTCGTAAGAGCATGTTCGCACATTCCGTAGGTCTTGCAGTGGTTTAATGAAATAAATCTAATATAAATAGCTTACAACTTGACATAGTCTTCGAAAGTCCGCGTTTTCGTAAATTAAAATTTAAAGCTAAGTTTGCACCTCGTACGTCTGTTATGTGTGGAGAACTCTTTAGTTCTTTTGTACAAGGATCGTTTGCAAGTTTCATGGCAAGAAATGAGGTACCTATCTGATGAGATGACAAGTAATAGAGAAGTATGGAAGAAGAAGACATGCTGCGCCGACTACAAATAAATTTGGATAAGGGCAAGAAAATGTTGATGATGAGTTTACCGCGTTGCCCAAAAAGTCATTCGAACGCCAAAAATGCCTTGTAGACCGTAGTAGGTACTGTACAGTACACCATGATTGCTTTGGTTCTCGAATTGCATTGTGACAGCACTATTGGTAACATTTTGTTTCTAGACATAGTATTTAAATAGAAGATAACGTCGTTAATTCTGACCATGGACACCCGCCAAAAGACCATGGTTGACTATTGCTTTATTATTTTTAAAAATAATGGGCCTAAGGATAAGATATATGTGAAAATAATGGCTCTAGCATAGCTAGTTCCAAACATCGTCAATAGTTGAAAATCTGTTAATGGAATTTTAAACTTCAAAATAGTTTGACGTGATTGGTTAAATTAGGACCTAGCTATGGTCACACCATTTACAATGAGCTTTACTACCGACCTGCCCTATTCTTCATTTAAAAAAACCATAGACAACACATTTAACTTAATCATTATAATCTTTCGTATGTTAAATAGTTTAGCGTTGACTCGTGACTCGTTTCTAAAGCTTGGGCTACACTTAATTAGCCTAAGTAATTAAATGTTAGACCTAAGATAGCGAGTAATACCGATAAAGGTAATTATTTTGATTTTATGCGCTGTAACTGTTAATGATTGCCTTTATTATATTGTAGCTTTTGATTTCAAGATGGTGGTATTTGTATAGAATGTTCGTACGTAGGTTTAGTTAAGTGAAGACTTTATTAAGTTTAAGGATGTTATTGGGTACCAGTTGAATAAAGAGTTACTATTTGTAAGTACTTTGGTTTATCTGAAAAAAAAAAAAATGTTTATGGAATATTCCTTGTGGTTTTCAAAAGCAGGTTTTTTACATGAATGTTCAGTTATTTCCCGTCTGTGGTCCGATATGTTATTTGTCGTGGTATGGGCATTTGTGATGCGGAGGAATGAGGAAAATGTCGTGAGAAAAGTTTTGAGCATGAATGTGGATCGATACAAGAGTAGCGGAAGACCAAAGAAACAATGGATGGACTGTGTGAAGGATGATATGGCAATAAAGTAGCTTTCAAATGATGAGTAATAGAGAAGAAGAAGTATGGAAGAAGGAGACATGCTGCGCCTAATGCAAATGAATTGGAATAAGGGCAAGAGCAATGATAATAATGTGGTCCGATATTTTGATAATTTTATAGCTTTGCGTTACCAATGCAGGCACCTTTCATTTTGGGACTTAAATTCCTTTGCTGGTACTTTATCATCCAATCTCAAATGGAAATCCAAAACAAATAGCTAGCCTGACGGACTAAACCGAAAATCTCGCTCCAGATTTATCGGCCGGCGCTTATAAAGACTGAGTCACAGCCTCGCAGCCAATTGGCTTGTAAATCAAATCAGCTCAATCTAAACGAAGTTATTTGACACAATTACTCACCGTCCAACCATTCGGATTCCCGTTGTGTCGTGATTCATAATTTATAATAATAGATTGTTATTTTATTGATACTATAAATTGTTATTGCCAATTTGCGATTGAGTTGTTCGAATATTGTGTTGAGGGTTTGGGATTTCACCAGCGACATCTGACGCGCAATCATGCAAATAGTAAACATGGAAAATATCCCGTTTTCAGTGTTAATGATAACGCAATCACCATTCCAAACTTAAATGTTGCAATAATAAAATAATTATGCATCGCAATTATTTTCTACTAGATAATTATTTTCAAGTAGCGTTTGTGTGGGTTATCGCTTGCCGATATCGTCCTAAATTGGTTTCATGTATCCAAACAGCCAACTCAAAGGTCATGTCTAGAATCCACATAAAATGTCTATTCAATGCGTAATAAGTTTTTGTGCATCGCAATTCGCAAACTAATATCTGTCTATTGCAGTGGCATTGTTTAAATGCCACGATTTTATGTATGTTTTAAATTATATTAAAATGTTAAAAAGCTTCACGACAAAAGGTTAACCTTCACGAGGGCATTCGTAAAAGTCGAAGTTTTTCTTACTAATTTTATTTGTTAATCCAAACATCTCACATCACTCATCACAGCTTTCAGTTAGAGTTTCAATCTGGTGTGCTTTTCAGCACTTTTTCTCAACCTACTACAAGACTTCTTATGTATAGCTCCAAGGGCTAGGCATATGTTAAGTTCATCTGCGCACTCGGCAGGCAAGGCTGCTGCAACCAAATGATTGAGCAGCCGCAGTAGTCGACGGCCAATCGTGACCGTATTGTTTACAATTTACGGAACGTAAAATAAATCTGGCTGCTATGGCAAGTGTCCGGACTCCGAAGATAGCCACGTGAATTTGTTTTGTCTTACTCTGGCTGCGCGGATTTATTCGGCTGTCATAAAATCATACGCGTTCCAGTGGCTGCTGGCTGCTGCAGCCAGAATCCGTGGCCGATTAGTGCGTGGGCTCCAATATCCATCAGAGTGAATCCTTTTGTTTACTCTCGATGTGGAAATCCTCAATAGATGTCCTTCGCCCTGGGGAGAGCGGAGGGGTCTGACAGACACCTACTGATTAAAACTTCACCGGTGTTCCCTCACACACTTGCATCGGTGGGGCAGCGGGATCTAATGCCATTTTCGCTGCCCCTGACTAGTGCCGGCTCGGTTGACCTGCGCGCTGTCGCAGCCAGGTTGCCTAGTGCGTGCATGCTAGCCAAAGAGTCCATATTAAGTCGCAATCTATCATAACTATTATCTATGATAATTTAAGATGGATCACAGGAAACAGATTTGCTGTGCCGATCGTTCATGAATAGTTCAACGTGTCAATAGTAAGTGGCTCAAAACTAAGTTTGATCGTTCAATCATATTATGGTCCACGATCACCGAAGTTGGTAGAGGGGACGTAAGTACCTTGTAGTCGTGACTTTTCAAATAATAAAGAGTATTTGGGCAATGTTAAGCAACAATCTTATTTATTTTATAAAATACAGTGAGGAAGGGACATCGATGGAAGTAGAAACTTCTCAATCGTAACCGCCGTGACTTCTGCAGGGTTCAAAGTAGTGACTCAGAAAATTATATACGGTTTTTGACATCCACCATCCCGTACAGAGCTCGCGGATGGATAATGGTGGATTATGACTCACTGCTTCTCTCTCTTCTCTGCTCACAGACAGGACCGTATCCCACCAGAGTGGCAACGTTACAGGGTGAATCGAATCGAATACGTCACGTCGCCATCAAGTGAGATTAAAGTAATTGTTTTATAATGTATGCCGACAATTGCTCAACTCCCATGTGTAAAATTAACAACAACTAACTCACTAACATTTACTTGCTATTTAGGCCATAATTACTTAATATAAAAAATTAAAATATTACCCACTACACTACTTAGATAAATTAACTTTATTCTTCAGAGTTAAAGTTTAATATTGCCTGAAAGTTTTCTTTTGCTACTAGGTTAGGTAACCAATAAAGTTGTTTAATAACTCATTGAAATTACAATTAATTATAATGTAATGGTGTAATTTTGTCCTTATAACATTGGAATGCTAATTTTTTTGAGCAATAAACCTACATGCTTCAACAATGTGTCTAAAAACCCATGTCAATTATGGTCTGCCCTTGTCACACGTATAGGAAATTGGAATGACAGAATGAGACAAAAATATAAACAAGGTGTTCCTAAAGTGTCAACTTTTTAGTGGCCTGTTGAAGTTCGGAACGTCCCATGATATTTATAGCGTCATATGAATAAAGCGACCATAAAGGTAATTTGGATGAGCATAAATAACGATTATGTCCATAAAGTGATAGATGGCAGTGCCATCGAATATGATAAGCTAATCAAGATAGCTTTGGTACTTCTTAACAGCGAATTCCACCAATGAAACTAAACACGGTCATTCTTAAACTGCGTTCAAAGGCTGTCAAAGTCATTATTCCATAGCAATGATTGTGTAATCATTGCTTTGGAAAATTGACTTTGACAGACACTCTTCTATCTTGACCCTCTTTCATCTAAAACATGGCGATTCTCCTATTTTTTCCCGAAGGTTACAAAGTACAGCCTTATTTCTTTAATAATGCTGAAGTCTCGTGTAAAAGAGCGCGAGCTTGGCCGAGTTTAATGCCAAAAACAAACACGAATAAAGACTGATAAATTCCTTACGGCAAAACTAAATTCCACAATACCCGAACTAGGAATCAAACACAAGTTGTCCTATCACATGAAAATACTCCAAATTGAGACTATTTCACAGCACAATGAAGCCTACAATTACCTATCAAAGATCTTGCCAATCTGGTCCATATTAAATGTGGATTGTGAAAATAACTAAATTAGGTAAAATCGATGATCGCTAAGTACTGTCTGCGGGCACTGGTAGCCTTTAGTCTACGTCCGATACCGTGGAGGTAAGTATGGAAATGGATAGGCTAATGCTTCTGTTAAAACGATCTAGTCGCCTAGAAAGTTTTTAAGAATTCTATAAAATGAAAACTTTAAACATCGCTTAGTAATTATAAGAAGAAGGCATCTATAAAATTAAAATTTAAGCAAGAAAAACCTAGGTGTGATATTTTGCGGTTTTTTTTTTAATCGAATTTTATGAAATGAGCTTTATGAAAACTGAAAAGATGAAAAACGCAGCGAGTAAATAAAAGTGTAAATGGACCATAAGTCAAAAACAGTTTGGTTGTGAATCCACGAACAACAATATATCTCAAACACAATCGCTGCCACTGGAGCCATCAATCTTGACCACTCCATTTCCTAGCTCATTGCATCCACATAAACCAGCCTCTATTAGTGATATAATGGGACTCAGATAAGGGTTTTAAACGCACAGTTTAAGGGGAAAGCGCTTTAAAGCGCTGTAAAGCCCCACAGAAGGCTCAAATGACAGATTTAGTGCTGTTTAATTAAGCGATTCACGATACAGCCCGCTTTAATGTATTTTATCTGATTTTTGAAGTTATTTACAACAAGTTATCAGCGGAAACGAGTAGTTTAGATGTTAAATTTTGTGATAACAAAGCGTTTTACTTAGATTTATGGTGTTAAAGAGAAATGCTGTGAGGTAAGAAGCTGGCTTGTTGTGTAGGCCGCTGATTAAGCGGTAATCGGTGCTGTGTCGGTCATAAATGCATGGAGTGACGGGATGCTTGTTACGGATAAAGAAAACAAGCATGCTGTATTCGAAATTATGAGGTTGAACTTCCTTACGGAAGCGATGTGGCTAATTATGAAAAAGCTAATCGGAAATATGGCACACTACGTTGACCGACAAAGGCAACATACTGGTAGCTAATAATGGTTAGTTCCACAGAATTATAAAGTATATAAGTAAGTATAATTCGTCGTATATCGTATAAGTAAGTATAAGTCGTCTTTGGCATTGTCTCCGCTTTTGGCGGATGGTAATAATATAAAGTAGTAGTAATATAAGTTGACCAACAATCATTTTCGAAGCTATTAAAGATCGTTGAGAACCATAGATCATTCAAGCATTTTCGATTTGGCAAGCGATAAACAAGAATAACGCATGAAAACAGCTATTTCAACTATTGACAGGTTGACAGTCAGAAATGTTCAATGCAAAGCTCGAGTTTTCCGAAAAAACTGTACCTATATCTTTATCACACACTTTAAGATAGCGGTATTTTGTGTGTCAAAGAATAAAAGAGCTCTCTTTCACATCAATAGAATCACTGATGCATTCAAATCTCTGCTTACCCAACTTGCAATGCCACAAAACAGTGTTGCAACAAAAAGTAGCAACGTGCTCGCCCCGCTAATGGTCAGCGAGCACTAAATTATATCCAGCGGCAGGTATTTCTCGTTGTCTGATAAACAAAATTAATTACCGCAGCGATAGTACTTTAGTTTCCGACGTATCTCAAAATGTTTCGTTCATCGGACTGATATAAGAGTTGCAGTTCGCTTTGTTGTTGTTTTGCAATGGACAAACTTTAAATGTCCTGTAATTGTAACACATGGTTTTTGTGTTTTATTGTATCTATTTTACTGAAAGAAAAGGTGTGGAACGTTTTTAAATAAGCAATGGTGACATCAATATCTGTAAATTTAATGAGCTCTATTAAATTTGTTACCTGAATAAACAAAGTAACAGCACGACCAGTACACGTTAAAAAATAAAATTGAGACGAAGGAGTCTGACTTATTTCGCTAGATAATGAAATTTGGTTTCTGCCTACCACTGGAAAAAGGCGGAGAAACAAACAACTCCAAGATTATGCCACAATACACTGAATGCAAAAGGTTTCACACCCCTGAAACAACATCACAAAAGCCACAATACTAAGATGGCAAGTCATTTACCTTATTTATCCTCAAACTAATCTCTACTTATATTAATGGTATAATGGTCGAAATTCCTGAAAAGCCTTTCTATAATAACAGCCAAGTTATCTGAGAAATAGGAGTCAAACGTTAATTCGGAATAAACTTTAAATGCCAGATGTTGTAATACACAAATGCCAGGGGACTACAATGGCCAGATATGTCCGACCTTTAGACCAATTACTATTGAGAGATTGGAGAGAATTATCTATGTGAAGCTACTGGATGAGGTAAGTTCTGATGAGGTTAGATGTGTTTTTAGCATGAAAACGGTTGATAGAGATGTTTGGAAGAAGATGTGCTCCGCTGATCCTAAATAAATTGTGGTAAGGTCCCATTGGAAATCGCGTTATAGAACTCAAATGGAGTTGGGCAGAACACTTGGCAAGGATCAGTGATGACAAATGGACTAATGCTATCATCGAACGGCGTCCAGGAACTGGAAAAAGAAATGTTACCATCGGAGGAAAACCTCGATAAGGCTGGCCACAGAACAGTGGAGATAGGCACAAAAAAAAGAGAGGTTTATACCCAATCGTGGGGGAATTCATGCTGTTGATCATGATGATAGTTTTAAGCATGAAGACGGTTGATAGAGATATTTGAAAGACGATCTGCTGCGTTGATCCCAAATAAATTGGTGTAAGGTCGCATGGATTTCCTATATGGAAATTACGAAAGTAAAAACACACTTAATGAAGGCTAACAGATTCTTCCAGTCATTGATGCGATCATTTTTTTTTTGTACTGAACCATAGGAACCTGGTTACACAGATGATTTGTAAAACTAGGCACACTTCGGACTAGTAAATTTGTGTCTTTACTATTATTATAAAACTGAAAAGTTTGTTCGTTTGTTTGAGCTAATCTGGGGCACTACTGGTTCGAATTTCTTTTAGTGTTGGATAGCCCGTTTATCGAAGTAGGCTATGTACTATTATTAAGCTAGTACCAATAGGAGCGGACCAAACATATTGCAAAAACAGGGAAAATGTGACGCAGACGAAGTGGCGCGGGTCAGCTGGTACAAATTAAGTATTCATTTGTCGTTATAGGTACTTCCAGAGATGATTAAAAATTAAAGCCTTAAAGGTCCCAGGTGCGGGCTCCATGGAGGGTGGGAAGCCAGAGAGACGAAACAAAACTACAACTGTACAATGGATACTGCAAGCCCATTCAACACCGTACACACACGCACACACACAACACCAACTAACACACCTCCCACACAAACAAACACACACACCACACAATCACACACCGGAGCGGAGGCGAAAGCCAAAGATGCTCCCAAGAGGGGTGCAAGCAGCACCTCTCTCGCCCCTGGATGCTCTGCTGTCAGTGCAGCGAGCTCCAGTGCGGGTACCGGTCCGGCTGCGGCGAGAACCGCGGCCCAGACCAAACGCAAGTCCCGGAAAATACAGAGGGCATCGGCGCTGACTGGGACCAGTACCGATCCTCTTCCTCTTTCAGGTGCACAGCCCCCCACGACGGTTAACACCGGTGGCAGGGCCCCGCTACTCCCAACACCTCCACCTATGGCTCCTCAAGCCACCCCTCCCCCGCTGGCCGCTACTGGCCAACCGGAGGAGATCTGTACCACCGGGGACACGTCCGCGTTTACCTGGCAGGTGCAGGGTAAGAGGCGGAGGAAGGCTACGGACACTCCGGCAACGCTTCGCCACTGCGCTGATCCCCCAGCGCCAGTTGCTCCGGCCCCTTCAGTGGGCAACGGAAGGAGGAGGAACAGACCGTCCAAAAAGGAAAGGCGTCAATTGCAGTGGAAAGGTAAGACTCCACAAAATCTAAAGGCTAACGCCGCGGGTTTGGCTCGACCAACCAGCGGTAACGTCATCTTCTCCGCAGGCAGGCGGGAGCAGGCCGAGGTCGACAGTAGTCGCCCCGGTCCCAGCCAACCGTCAACCAGCTCCGCGAAGGGACAAGCCCAAAGTACAGCACAGCGACCCGGTCGGAAGGATCAGGCCGTGGCCAAGCGAGCTCTCAACGAGACCTCATCACCTCGAGGGGAGCACAAGCGGCCGCGGCTTGATAATTCCAATCGGGCCGCCAACCGCAGCTACGCCCAAGCTGTGAGCTCCGAGCTCGACGTCGCAGTTACCTGCGGCCGCACGGGGTTCATAAGTAAGGAACTATCAGACGAGGTGCTCGCGGCCATCCAGAGGAAGATCGTCGCTGAGTGCCTCTCCGCGAAACAAGACTCACCTGCACCGGCCTTCAGAGCAAGGCCGGTGTTCACCGGAGGGGTCCTGAAACTGTGGCCAGGGAATGACCACACCTTAGCCTGGCTGAGGGCAGTAATCTCTGAGTTGCCTCCCCCCATTAGTACTTCGCTAGTGGTCAGGAGGCAGTTGGAGATCCAACGACGGGTGAGATGCGGCATCCTCATTCCGGATGCTCAGAGGGTTTTCACAGAGCAGTCCATTATCGGGCGTGCTCTGTGCTACCAGAATCCCTGGGTGGACATAAAGGGATGGGTACTGCTGCACGCCGACAGACAGGCCGACGCGTGGTTCGTGGTGGTTGGGGTCCCTGAGGACCAAATTCCGACCCTTATGAAAGCCGAACGTCGTCTCTCCTTCGGGGTAGGGACGGCGTACGTTAAGTTCCAGGGTCCGAACGGCAGATTTGCCGATGTCCCTCAGGGATGGGACCCGACCACGGGGACAATCGTGACGGCACGGACAGAGGAGGCTACTCTTCCCCTCACCGACACTGCGGGTGCATCTGCGACAGTGGTGCCAGCAGCGCCAGCGCCAGAAGCGCCCACAGCGCCATCGGCGCCTACTGCGCCAGCGGCGCCTACTGCGCCAGCGGCGCCTACTGCGCCAGCAGCGCCAGCGCGAGAAGCGCCCACAGCGCCACCGGTGCCCACAGCGCCAGCGGCGCCTATAGCGCCTACAGCGCCAACAGCGCTGGCGATGCCAGCAGCGCCAACCGCCCCGGCCCTTGCCGGCGTGGACGCCGTCCTCTCATCTGGGGACGAGCTCGACGGCAATACCTTGTCGCCGGTCTCGGAACTGGAGGGGGACGGCTTCGACGCAGGTGACCTGTTTGCCGGGCTGCGTCTGGAGGGCGACGAGGAAGGCACGACCAGCGATGGCGTCCCCTTCGTCGACCTGTAGAGTGCTGCAGGCAAACCTCCACCACAGCCAAACCGCAACGGCTCAGCTGCGTAAGTGGTTGGAGGTTCAACATACGGCCATTGCTTTGATCCAGGAGCCGTGGATCAGGGCTGGCCACATACAAGGCCTCTCCAATCTTGGAGGTAAGCTTCTCGTTAGTACAGATCACGATCACCCTAGATCGTGCATTTATACGACAGGTAATATTAAAGTACAACCAATGACAGACTTCTGTTGCAGGGATATCACTGCAGTAAGGTTAACCATACAGCGTGACGACACAGAGGTAGCAGTCGTCTTCGCCTCGGCATACATGCCTGAGGCTGAAGAGCCGCCGCCGCATGACCTCGCCCGCCTCGTGAGACATTGCGAGAGCTTGGGGCTGGAGGTTGTCATAGGCGCCGACGCAAACGCTCATCACCCTCTGTGGGGCATGGAAACGCAAAACGAACGGGGTAAGGCTCTAGTTGACTATTTATTCACTACAAACTTAACCCTACTAAACACAGGCTCCGAACCAACCTTCGTAACCAGGCGTAGTCGTACAATCATAGACATAACCCTGGCATCAGAGGGTGCAGCGGCCATGGCCAGCGGGTGGCAGGTGTCCAGGGAGGCCTCCTGCTCGGACCATAGGTGGATCCGTTTCGACATCCAGGTCAGTGTCACGCCAATACTGCCTCGGCGTAACCCACGCAACACAGACCGTGCGGCCTATACACGAACCCTGGAAACCAAGCTCGCGCCAACCGATTATCGGACGACGTTCGAGGACATCCTGCAGATTGACGACCAAGTCAACCATCTTACAAAATCAATGTTAGACAGCTACCACTCAGCCTGCCCTGAAACCACTCCGTCCTCGACGCCGGGGCAGCAACCCTGGTGGGGAGCGGATCTGGAACGCAAGCGCAGGAAGGTAAGGACAGCCCTGAACAGAGCCATGAACAGCTGTGCTGATAAGGACTGGGACGCGTACAAAGCGGCCAAATCCGACTACAAAAAGTGCATCAGGTTCAGGAGCAAAACTGGATGGCGCAAATACTGTGGCAACATCGAATCATGCCAACAAGCTAATAGGGTAAGGAAAATACTGGCTCAGCAAAACACGACAGGGCCTGTTGTTCTCCGAAAACCAGACAGCACACTCACCACATCTACGGAAGAGGCGATGCGCGTCCTTATTGAAACTCACTTCCCAGGATGCGCTTTCGCTCAGGTAATTGAGTGGACCGAGACAAATCAAACACCAACAGAGAACGACTGGCGCTACGCACATAAAGTGGTAACGCTGGAGAAACTCCAGTGGGCGATCCAGTGCTTCCATCCTTTTAAGGCGGCAGGTCCGGACGGCATCTTTCCTGCATTACTACAGTGGGGGGGAATCGCAGTTGCCGGCAGACTGGTGTCCCTAATGAGAGCGTGCCTGGCCTTTAGATACGTTCCAAAAGGATGGAGGGAAGTGAAAGTCATATTCATTCCTAAGCCAGGTAAGAGTGACTACACCAATGCCAAATCCCACCGTCCAATCAGCCTAACCTCCTTCCTTCTGAAAACCATGGAGAGAATTTGCGAGAGAGAGCTGAGGGAGGGCGCGTTGAAAACTATACCACTACATAGCAACCAACATGCATACAGCTCGGGTAAGTCCACTGAATCGGCACTCCACCTGGTAGTCAGTCGGATTGAAGATGCTATACATCAGAAGGGTACCTGCCTTGGAACCTTCATAGACATCGAAGGAGCCTTCGATAAAACCAACTTTTCCAGCATCAGCTCCGCCCTGTCTCGTCATGGGGCGGAACAGGTGCTTATTGACTGGATTACTAACATGCTGAGCAAACGAGCGGTTCGCTTGGAAGGACAGCAGCAGATGGCTCTGATAGCCAGAGGATGCCCCCAAGGTGGAGTAATTTCCCCCCTCCTCTGGAATCTAGTGATAAATGATCTCATCACCAAACTCAACGATAGTCATTTCTACACAATTGGGTATGCAGACGACCTCGCTATTCTCATTTCGGGAAAAGTGACAGGAACAATCTGTAACCTCACCCAACAGGCGCTACGCATCGTGGAACGATGGTGCAGGGAATATGACCTTTCAGTCAATCCCACGAAAACTGAGTTAGTCATGTTTACCCAAAAACGTACTTTAGGACCTTATCGCTTGCCTAAACTATTTGTTACAGAACTTCAGTTAGCCACCGAAGTCAAGTACCTGGGAGTCATCCTAGACAGTAAGTTAAACTGGAGTAGTCACTTAGACAACAAAATAAACAGGGCGTGCATCACCTTCTGGCAGTGCAGGAGGATGATAGGTAAGAAGTGGGGCCTATCCCCCAAAATAATACTTTGGCTATACTGCGCGGTGATCCGTCCCATGATCTCGTACGGGGCGGTGGTCTGGTGGCCACGCACCAGACTAGTCACAGCCTCGAAGAAACTCCAACGCATGCAAAGGCTTGCCTGCATGGCAATTACAGGCTGTATGAGAACCACTCCGACAGCGGCTCTCGAAGCCATGCTGGAGCTTCCGCCGCTCCATCTGTACATACAACAGGAGGCAACAATGGCGGCAGCACGCCTCAAAACACTTCAACTGTGGAGTAAGTCAAACACGCAACACACTGCGGCACTAGAGGGATTCTACAACGAGTTCCCCCTGGCGAAAGCCATTAATGATCGGATACCAAAACAGTTTGTATTCGACAAAAAATACAAGATCCAGCTCCACGAGGACCACCGCTGCGAGGGGTTAAATCCTGCAGAGTTACAGATCTTCACGGACGGATCTAAAACAGGTACAGGTACTGGGGCCGGAGTCTTCTCAGAGGATCTCAACATCCATATAGCCGTACCACTGGGGGTCCACAATACGGTATTTCAGGCGGAATGCATGGGCATTTCCCTGGCCGCATCAGCCATCTTAGCCAGGAGGGCTAAGGACCACTCTATCCGCATACTTTCAGACAGCAAGGCTGTACTGTTAGCACTAGACAACCACACGGTCAACTCCGGGTTAATATACGAGTGTCACCAGCGCCTAAACCAGGTCGGTAATCACAACAACATAACCATACAATGGATTAAGGGCCACAGCGATTCCCGGGGCAACGATGCTGCGGACGAACTCGCTAGAAGGGGTTCCAGTAGGGCAGCAGTGGGACCAGAACCCATCGTGCCACTCCCCTTCGGGTATCTGCGGACTCTGGTAAGGAAACGCACCAGGGATCAACACCACAAACTGTGGCTAGACCATGGTGAGTGTAGGCAGGCCAAGGAGGCACTTCCTACTATAGATGGCCGCCTCACCAAACGGGTGCTTCGGCTGACCAAATTACAGCTCCGCATAGTCACAGCCGCCATCACTGGTCACGGCTCTTTTAATAAACACCTCTTTGTCCTAGGAGTCACAGATAGCCCACTGTGCAGAGCCTGCATGGAGGAGGACGAAACAGCAGCCCACGTGCTTCTACACTGCCCAGAGGTTGCAACATACAGGGCAAAGTACTTAGGTAACCCAGGTACTCTCCGCGAGATCGTCAGCAACACCAAGGGGCTGCTGGCCTTTCTCGGGGAGCTGGGGTGGTTGGAGTAATGTTCCCACCCGTACGCAAAATACGCGCTTTAGACGTGGAGTTGCGGAAACCAGCCCGCTATACTATACTATACTATAAGCCTTAAAGGTTAATTTCGGGCTAGGGTTAATTAGAGCAGCGTTCATAAGAGTAATCTAGTTATTTATATTTCCCTTGTTTAAGTATTTATTTTAACAGTCCTTAACTCAGGAACTACGTAAAAACTGCTGTATTTCTGACGGAGTGCAACGCTGCCTCCATTTTGCACCCATTTATTAAAACCAAAGTTATTTCGAAGACAAACCAGAAATATGCCAGTGCATATTAGTAATTCTTAAAGATATTATTACTTCAAATTATTATTTTGACGACGAACCTGCGCAACAGGCGGGCCATTTGATGACATTTCTGTATTTGTACAATGTCATAATTTCAGTATGTTTAAAACTCTAGTTGTGGTAAAAATAAATAATTGAATGCATTTTTAGTATGTAACAGGAATTACAACGACATAGAAATTGAGTAAAAAATTCAGAAATTGTAGGAATTCTTATATAACAATGCTTAATTATATCTCTAGTTGTACAGCACATATTCTGGCGCGTGGCTCAAATAGAAACTGTCGGTGCCATCTTGTTTTAACAGAGTATTATAATGTGTTGCAAAACCAAGTTGGCAGCTTCCGTCATCAGTCATCAATCCGAACGTCAAAAGCCCCTTGTGACATTGTAAATACCTATAGAAAATAGTCACAGATAATTAAAAAGACTATATACTACTAAACTTCAACCAACATATCTGTGCATTATAAGGGAAAACTAAAATAAATGTACTAGTTTGATAAATCTATGCATTTTTGTTTGACATGAAGCACCACCTTGAACTACACACTTAAAATGGTCATACTATACATGAAAAATAAGGCACAGAATACAAATATACTAGCCAGTCTGCCTGCCGTAGCGTCGTTTATGCCATAACAATTAACAAAACCTCGCCAGACATGCCAACACCTGCCAGTAAAGATGCCATAAAAATATTTCGGGTTCTCTTTATAACATTTTTGTTTATGTCCGTATCCTGTTTTTACCATAATTAAACTAAATGGAAGTATAATGTGGCCAGTATGAATTGGCGAGCCAGTGTGGCGCTGTTCGTTGCGGCAAATGTCGCAATATGTTATGTCAAATAAAGTAGGTTTTACGTTAGTTCCGTGTTTTGCCATCTATCAGTATACATTGATCATCCAATGATATATTTTTTTAATTACACAGAGTGGAAGAGAAAAAAAAAAATGTTTATGTTTTTAGTTGGTCGGAAGTGTGGGCTTTTAGCCCTGTCTCTACTATACGTTCCTATTTAACTGCAGTTGCGTGTTTGTGTGATGTTATGAAGATAATGAGCAGGTACTTAAGTGAGTATTTACGTACATTCACAGATCGTAAAAACACCGTGTTGCGGCGCCGGCGCTACGTTTCAGTTTTCATAATTCTTTTATTATCGATTTTACACGTGTTAAGATGTGTTAACAAAAACATTAAAAACAACCCCTACGAGTATGCATAGCGTAGTCTCCATATTTGATAACTTTTCCTAAATTATAGTATAGACTTTTGGAATATGGCACCATCATAGGTTTTTCAGAGCGATAGATAGTCTGTCTTAAATGGAACTGACAGGGCAGACCGTCATTAGAATTGGGTAAAATTAGCCACATATTGGGTTCGAAACAACAGAAACCGAAGATGGCGTGAGGAGTTAGACTCCTACCTAAAGGATTGGGGCCAAATTGCTAAAGATAAATGGAAAGACAAAAACAAGGAAAACATTCACTCAAAACATTCACTCAATACTGTTTGATAACTCGTTGGGTCGAAATAAAGGTGGACCTTTTATAGGCTTGGTATACTGCCGATTAGATTACAATATTGAACTGTCCCGGACAAACATAAAATAATTTAGAAAACGTTGGAGGCCTACTCTCTTGCTCCGAAACGTCACTTTGGCAACGAACGAAAATTAAACGTAGTTACGTTTGTGACCCTACTCTATATAATTTGCGGACGCACACAATTAGTTCGAATTCACAGACAACGAATGTATTGAATGTTATTGTGTGCGTCCGCAAATTATATAGAGTAGTGTCACAAACGTAACTTACGGAATGAAGACGAACGAAGTTACGTTTCGGAGAAAGAGAAAGAGAGTAGACCTCCTGTCGCGGTGGTGTCCGAGGAAGCGAATGTCCGCAGGCCAGCTTGCGCCGCCCTCAGCTCTCCTCCCTAGCCGATGACGTGGACGATGACGCGTAGGTAGGTCACGTCGCCTGCACGTGCCGACTGCGTGTTTGTTGGGTGCGATTCCCAACAGGACCAAACAAGTTGAAAATAGTTCTACATGATTTATGTCTAAAGACAGCCTTAAAGTCAAGTCTGCGCGCAGCCTAATAAATTGTATTCGTAATGATGTGTTTCGTAGATGCAATGATTTGTCTGAGCTACAGCTGTACTTACCCGCTATCTGCCTTTGGCAACGCTGACGACGGCCCATCTGGAAGTAAAACGACACTTTTTAATAATCCGAAATAGTTTTTGTATATAAACATATCACCACACCTGTAATCCTCGAAAGAGGAGGCAGAGGTGTACACATTTAGACAGCAATATGATCACACATTGCGTAGTTTTGTCGTTGAACTCTTTTCTATGGCCGATTGTCCATAGAAAAGAGTTCAACGACAAAACTACGCAATGTGTGACTGCTACGCAATTACGAAGTCTATGACACGGGTTGCCGCGGGTAAATGAGTGGTGTCTCTGTACTTATGTAGCAGACCCACAATTAGCTATATATATTTTTATTCCATGTAATAGGGGCGAGTCTATCGCGATCAACCGAGCACAAATCGAGACTGAGCTGCTATGACAAAACCCAGACGGAAAAAACACTTAAACCATACATAACATCACGCCTATAATATCGGAGGAGTTAGGCATCGGTATACCTAGTAAGTACATCCTCATTTCACCAGTTATAGGGGGCAAGCCTCTTGACATCTACGGGGCACAACTGGCTGCTACTAAGAAATTACTGATGGAAAAACCCAATAACAAGTATTCCCGACTCGGGAATTGAACCCTCATGTTCAACAGTCGCTATTGCAACCACTGGAGGTTAAGTTACGGTTAAGTTACTAGAGGTTAAGTTGTCGAGGCACTCGACAACTTAACCGACTTGTGAATTTGACCCAGGATCTTATGCTCAGCAGTAATAATTGAGGGGTGAAGACTGGGTAAAGAAAACGACATTCTAGTTTGTCCGTCAGACAGGTAATACAAAAATATTAGACGCGTATTTTTTGTTTTATCAAAATATCCCAAAATTACTTACTTAAAACTTATTAAAGTTGGAGAGTGGGGGCTGACTACGTCACAAGTGGGTATAAAAATTACCTACATGTGACGTCATGTGCCATTTCAACTCAATATATCTCCGTAATTATATGACCACGTAAAAAAAGAAAAAACACATGTCCAATACTTTTCAATAATCTACCCGACGGACAAAGAAAAAAAAATCTGATCATCCCCTATTGGTATATATCACAGTTCTTACAATAATATAATTTGATAACTAACAAATGATTCCACGTAAATACTCACCACTCAAAACCATTCCGATCAATCGATTCCACCGTAACTCAAAATCATAGATCGATTGACTCAACAATCGATTTGTACCAGTTAGCTCCACCATTAGGTAAGGCGTTTAACCGTCGGTTAACTAAACAGGCTGTGAGTTACTGGTACTATTTGCTTTGAGCTCTTTAGCCACCATTTTACTTAAAAAAAAAATATGGTAAGTGGATCATAAGTTATGAGCGCGGTGGAGGTGTTCGCGTTCGATTTTCGCTGAGATCAGTTGTGTTGCATGCGATCGCGCGCGTACCACAGTGTAAAGTGCTAACGCATCAAAACAACGCCGTCAAGTCGGCTGCATCACAATGACCTAGTTATTGCGTAATGCTGACGGCTGACGGCTAAAAACATTGTTAAGGCGAAGTTAATACTCGTTTTAATTTTACAATGAATTCGAAAAAGGATGCTTTATGTGAGAGCACCAGAGTGAGCTTAAAAACAGAGACGGAACATCTGTTATACAAGTTTTATTGTGAAGAAAAAAATGAGCGACTAAAGCTCCAGCAGAACCTAAATGACTTGAAAAGTCAAATAGAAAGCCTCCAGCAACAGCTGAAACTTCAAGCGGAAAACCCAACGAAACCAGCAACAACCGCCATTGAGACTTCTTCACCGCCTGCTGAATATGCAACGGACGAAGAAGAACTTGCCCGAGAAACAGGGTGGATACGGCAAAAGAGCAGGAAGAAAAGGAAATTGAACACCTCTCCTGCCCAACCCACTCAAAATGAACACGAAAGAGACGTAAATGAAATTAATGAAAAGAACATCAAAACTCCTATGCCACCACCTATTGTTGTAGATGGTATCCAGAATTACCAAAAATTCTTTGATTTTCTATGTGAGAATCAATCAGCTGACGCGTTCAGCATCAGAATGATGCATGGAGATACAGTTAAAGTAAACGCCAAAAACGAAGAATCGTATAGAGCAATTTCAAAAGCCCTTTCAGATAACGCCTGCCTTTGGCACTCGTATGAAAACAAGCAAGAGAGGCCAATTAGAGTTATGGCAAAAAAATTGCATTCTACATGCATCCCAAAAAGAATAGTCGAAGACTTGCGCAGCAAAGGCTTCAAGATACTAGAAGCAGTCAACAAACTGAGTTGGAAAACCAAAGAACCACTCAATATGTTCATGCTGACATTTTCAAATGATGAGGAAACTAACAAAATATTCAACATCAAACAGATATTAGGATGTAATGTGGAGATACAACCATTAAAATCCACAAAACTAGTACCTCAGTGCAAAAGATGTCAGGCGTACGGCCATACGCAAAAGTACTGCTCCAAAGAACCAAGGTGCGTAAAATGCACAGGTAAACATCTCACCAAGGATTGTAGAAAACCAAAAGAAGAGAAGCCAAAATGCGTCCACTGCGGAGCCCCACATCCGGCTAACTACAGGGGATGTATTGTAGCCAAAGAAATACAGCAGATACGACTGAAAAAAACGAAAAGGAGTCATATGAACCCTCAACAAAGTGCACCTGCCGGAAGAGGTGAAGACCCTAGCCAGTTAAAGTTAAAACCAAGTCAAAGCGCGATGCAAACCACCAGTAAAAACGTCTCATACGCTCAAGTAACTACTAGAGGCACAGCGAAAACGCCTCTGGCTGATACGAACAGCGACAAAAAATTGGATGAAATCTTGAAGTTCATGTCGTCGTTCGACGAGAGATTAAAAAAAATTGAATATAGCAACAAAAATGCTACTTCTAAACTAAAAAAATGAATACTACACTTAAACTTATGGCGTGGAACTCAAATGGGTTACAAAAACATCTGAATGAGTTACAAGTAGTATTAGAAATAGAAAAAATTGATGTGTGCCTAATATCAGAAACGCACTTCACAAAGCAATGTCATATTAAGCTTAAAGGATACAAAGTATACCATGCGCTACACCCTGACAATACTGCAAGAGGCGGAAGTGCCGTTATTGTTAAAGAAAACCTGAAGCACTATGAAGTGTTTAAATGCGAAGAGAAAGATATCCAAGCGGTAGCAATTTGTCTACAAACCAAAAAATACCCCTTAACAGTTTGTGCCATCTACTTTCCACCTCGGTACATGATAAAAAAAAGACCACTATGTGAGTTTTCTAGCCCGCCTTGGCAATAGATTTATCTTAGGAGGTGACTTCAATGCTAAAAACACTTATTGGGGTTCCAGACTAACAACTACTAAAGGCAAAGAATTACTGAGTGCCATAAAAGAACTAAAATGTGACGTCATATCTACTGGAAAGCCCACCTATTGGCCAACAGATCCAAATAAAATACCGGACTTAATCGATTTCTTCGTAACCAAGAATCTTTCAACTAGTTATATAAAAACAGAACAAAGCTATGATTTGAACTCAGATCACTCTGCAATTTATTTAGAAATTAGCGAGAGTATTTTATACAAAGATAACAATCTCACTCTTGTTAATAAATTTACGGATTGGGAGAGTTTCAAGGCCAGATTGAACGATCATATAGACCTTAAGGTTCCATTAAAAACCCCCGAGCATCTAAACAACGAAGTTGAAAAATTCATAATGCAAATCCAGCAAGCAGCGTGGGACAATACACCTCACTTCAGCAAAAGGACGAAGGGAAATATGTACCCCTTCAGAATCAAACAGCTCATTATGGAGAAAAGGAAACAGAGAAAAACGTGGCATCAATCTAGGTGTCCTGATGACAAACGAAAACTAAATAAACTTACAAAAAAAGTAAGAAGATTAATCCAGGACTACAAAGACGACTCAACCAAAACCTACCTTCAGAAATTAAGTAATGACCATAGGGCAGATTACTCCCTTTGGAAAGCTACTAAGCATCTAAAGAGGCCGATAGCCCAAATTCCTCCCATCAAGTGTGAAAACGGGCAATGGGCACTTACAAATGAGCAAAAAGCTATGAGGTTTGCAGAGCACCTAGAAAATATCTTTCAACCAAACGAGGGAGAAATCATCGAAGACAGCACCCTGCTTAATATAGTGATGCCAGATAATAACGATGCTATAAGACTAGTAACGCCGAGAGAAGTTGCACGAGAAATAAAACAGAAAATAAGCCCACGAAAATCACCAGGTTACGATTTGATAACAGGGGAAATACTTCATAACCTACCAAAAAAGGGTTTGGTTAAGTTAACAACTCTTATTAATGCCGCACTGAGGCTTAAATATGTACCAGACTTATGGAAAGTTGCTGAAGTGATAATGATAGCAAAGCCCGGGAAACCGGCTCATGAAACAACGTCATATAGACCGATCTCCTTGCTACCAATTATGTCAAAGCTGTTTGAAAAGCTGATACTCAAACGGCTTAAACCAATAATAGATAATATGAACATTATACCAGAGCACCAGTTCGGTTTTCGAGAAAAACACTCAACGATCGATCAAGTGCACAGAATAACAAACGTAATAGAAAACGCGTTAGAAAACAAGAAAGTTTGTTCTACTGTTTTTCTAGACGTAGCTCAAGCGTTTGACAAAGTATGGCATGAAGGTCTTATACATAAATTAAAAAGCTTGCTACCGAAACAGTTTGCAGATATATTAGAATCCTACATTCTAAACAGGGTCTTTAGAATAAGACAAGAAGACGCTTATTCAGAACTTAAGCAAATAAAAGCTGGGGTACCGCAAGGAAGTGTGTTAGGTCCGGTCCTGTACTTACTATACACTTGCGATATTCCTGAATCACAACACAATACCATTGGGACTTTTGCTGATGATACCGCCATAATGGCCGTTGGAAACAGCCACGAAGAAGCAGTAGAAAAGGTTCAAATGGCTGTTAATCAAGTTTATGACTGGACCAAAAAATGGAGGATAAAATTAAATGAATCCAAATCTGTACACATAGACTTTACTAACAAAAAGCAACAGCATTTTCCAGTTTATATTAACCACAAAGAAATCCCTTACGAGAATACAGCGAAATATCTTGGTATGACCCTTGACGCAAAGCTACGCTGGAAAGCCCACGTCAAGAAGAAAAAAGATGAACTCGAACTACGGTTCAAAAGAATGTATTGGCTGCTTGGAAGAAACTCCAATCTGTCCGTGCAAAACAAATTGTTGCTATACAGACAAGTCCTGATGCTAGTTTGGACTTATGGTATTCAGCTGTGGGGCTGCACCAAACAGACCAATTTATTAATAATCCAACGATTCCAGAACAAAGTACTACGGGAAATTGTAAATGCACCCTGGTATATACGAAATGATGACCTCCATCGGGACCTAAAAGTTGAGTTCATCGAAAAGGTGATACAAAAATCTGCAGAAGCTCACGAACAGCGACTTCATCAGCATGTGAACGTCGAGGCGATCCAGCTTCTCGACCACACAAACATAGTGAGAAGACTAAAAAGAACAAAACCGTTCGAGTTAGTGTTTAGTGTTTGTGAAAGTGAATAGTGTAATGTAGCATAAGTGTTACCAAATAAACACAAGAACGAAGTGTATTCGCCTTAATAGAGACAATAAGAAAAGTGCCATTGGACACATTCTTAGTAAAGACAATATAGCAGTTTAGGTTTTAATTAAATTACTTATTAGTCTATATACAAGGCTAGATTGTAATAATGATTAGGGTTTATCTTTTTGATGAACACTAGGATAAGTGAAAAAAAAAAAAAAAAAAAAAAAAAAAATAAGTTATGAGCAGTACTTTAGGTGTTTAGCGTTGGAACTACTTAGGGAAGATTAATGTAAAGGTTAAACTTTATGTGGGTATACTTACCATGTGCATATGTATCCTTATTTTAATTTGAAACGAGTAATATGTATTGCAGAGAAGTACGTCATTTCCTTAGATCAGTGGTCACCAATTTTTGATTCTTCTGTTTTTTTTTAAAGTGAAACTTTTATTACATCGTCTCAAACTTTTTCGTCTGTGTGTTGCATGTCGCGTGACGCTGACGGTCGGCCGCGGAGTATATAAAGTGAAGTGAGTATATAAACGCGCTCTGCTGAGCGCCTTTCACTTTATCCCTACTCCGCGCTATAGTGTGAAAAAAACGTTTCACTTTTACCGTGGTTTCATAAAACCACACAATCCTTTTTCTATTTCAATCTTATCGTACAGAATCCAGGACTAGATACGGCATTGCGATGTGCAAAAACAGTCTACATGCTACATAGATTCTAAACATCATCCGGTATTTTACTCAAAGGTTCCCTTTTTCAGTTAGGGCACATTATTTAACTTTCATACGTACTTGAGTTCATTTGTTTTCTATGACCTTAAGATATTACTCCTTTTAGATATTTTTTTTTATTTAAATGATGTAATTTAGAATTTTTATTATTATTTTATGACATTTTGACATTTTCCTGTACTTTATGACATTTTTTAATTATTAATTTTATTAAATTAACGTAACTTAATTATTTTTGTGCTTTGAATTATATTATTGTGGTATTTGTACGCCTTTCTAGGCAAAACATGTTGAAACTATATATATATTTTTTTTTGTAATCATTCCAACTGATTGTAAACCTACACGTGTTTTTGACAAATAAATTTCTCTTATCTTATCTTATCTCTTATCTTAAGTTTAAGTTTAAGTTTTAGTGGAAGATCTGATACAAAAACAAAAAGTTAATAACTTTTTTCTTTTGTGTCAGATACTAATCCAAAAATGTTGTACTAATTATTGGTTTGTTTATTCACATTATTGTAACGTATTATTGGAATAAAACAAACATACATCCATAAAGCTGTACAAGAATCAATCAGCGTGTGGTCACGGTTGGAACTAAACTTGTGTTTTTTTTTTATATATACTTTTTATAAATATTTACCTATAGCGGGCTCCTTGGATGCCTGGTAACCCTTGTTTATTTCCGGACACTGCGAAACATGAAGAATTCTAAAGAAAAAATTTTATTAAGAACTAGCTGTCCCGCGCAACTTCGTCTGCGTCACATTTTCCCCGTTTTCGCAACATTTTTCATTCCTGCTCCGCTCCTATTGGTCGTAGCGTGATGATATATAGCCTATGTCCTTCCCTAGGTTGAAATCTATCTTCTTGCCGAATTTCGTTAGGATCCGAGCAGCCGTTTAGTCGTGAAAAGGTAACCAACAAACATACAAACAAAATAAACAGAGTGACTTTCGCATTTATAATATTAGTATGGATTCTTCATGTCACGCAGTGTCACTAACAAAAAAATATTATAGAAAGCTGACTGACTAAGCACCTAGCCCCTTATTAGAATATCATCACTCCAGCCAGAGATCACCAACCAGATAGCAACAAGGTCCTACCAATCTGCTACCCTGATCGGAACAACAGCACACTGACATCATAAATATGGTGGAAGGTCTTCGTGACAAACCCCCATTTGGACTAACGAGGTTCCCAACACCATCAGGCTGTATCTGTTATCTCAAATGGAGTGTGAGATTGGTTGCTTTGTTGGGATTGTCTGCCTACTAAGGTGATTATTTTTGGCATACATTTAGGTTAATTGGTGCTGGTATTTTGCGCGAAACTCGAAGAACTAAACATGAAAAAAAAAGTCTTCTAATCTAAACATAAATGATGTAACCAAGATTTTGTAACAAAATTTTGATGTGGAGTGTCTTGCCTAATTTTCTCGATATACATAGATCTACGCTTTGAAATGGACAACTACAGTACTTTCGCAAATTAATGCCTTGTGACTGGGACTGCAGCTTCGTTTTTTTTTTTTTTTTTAATTTTTTTATCTTCATTAGGGTATGTAATGGTCTAATTCAAATAAATGATTTGAGTGAGTCATTTCACACACGTTTATAGATGTTTCTTTGTATGATCATGCTCTAGGATTAGAATTTCAAAATTTTTGTACGACATTGGACAAAACTACCAATATCTATTTGAGTTTTCTGTCCAGCATCACAGTCAGCTGAACTTCATATATATATTTTTTTTTTTAATATATATTTTTTTATATGTTTTGTTAGGGCAGGGCATGTATACATACAAACTTACATATAAATGAAATGCAAGCAGGCGAAAGTAAAGGTCATTGAGTAATCGTTTCCAGCTGAAAGGAGCTATTAGCGTAGGTCCTTGGGACATAAATACAAGTGCAGTTAAGGAGATGTACTTTACCTCTTTTCCTTACAAATTGGGTTCTTCAAAACGATATTTACACATCATGACTGAAATCCATACTAATATTATAAATGCGAAAGTCACTCTGTTTGTTTGTTTGTTACCTTTTCACGACTAAACGGCTGAACGGATCTTAATGAAATTTAGCAAGAAGATAGATTTCAACTTGGGGAAGGACATAGGCTATACACTTCGACCAATAGCAGCGGAGTATCAATGAAAAATGTTGCGAAAACGGGTAAAATGTGACGCAGACGAAGTTGCGCGAGTCAGCTAGTTACAGATTAAAAAGGAACGGGAATATGATTTAAGAAAATAATATAATATATTTTTTTCCCTTAAGAAAATGACAAGTTGAACAGAATATTAATGCAGTTAGAATTAAGCACAAATAATAAATATGAGCAACTGCGCCCGAGCTAGGCTGAGCCTGTACTTCAGGTCACAGTTCTCTTCCCAGAGTTGTGAGCAGTAATAACAAAGGTTACAATACAAAAGGAAATAACCGTTGGTTTAATTTTAGTCATTTAAATTCCAAACGTTCATGTGTGTTTATATCACTCCATAACATGTGTCTAAAGTTTAGAAGGTTTCAGGAATTTTATTTAGCAATGTGTTGTGATAAAAGCATGGTCCATTAACAAAATCATTCTTGCGCCAGGTGAATTCACAACCAGTTTTTAAGAGTATTTCCCTTATTTTTATGTCATTACCAGAGGTCGGAATTAGGTAGAGTTATTTATGTACTTGCATCGAAATGTTGATATTAAACGGATCTTCCCGGGATTTCCATTGTAATTGCGCATTAGAATTTTGCAACCTCGGACATCCGATGTCGGATGGTTTAAATTGTGTAAAATTATATAACTTTTTATTTAATAAATCACGGCATTTTTCTGCTCTATAAAATTAATCTCGGTATTTGAGGCATATCCACCTTATTCTTTCGTCTGTGAAATCAGTGTATGTACTTAAATAACTCTACCTAATTCGGACCTCTGGTCATTACATGGTGTACATGTTCATTTTTACGCTTTTATTGTAATTGGAACGATGATTATTTTTATTTAGAAAACAATGGCGACAAACAGAGCTTTAAATTACTTTTAAAATTATATCTTACCTTTTTTGAAAGAGGCTGTTCTAATTTGGTGTATGCTACTTGCTGATGTTTTTTTTTTTTAACGAAAGCGGAATACTGCCTAAAAATTGAAAGATAGGTAGGTCAGGAAGAAAAAGTTATGCACCGGTTAAAGTTCTACTCAAAATTTTAATCGGTTTAAGTGATAACAGAAGTGACATTTTGCCAGTTTGTTTCGTTATTTATAGATAAAGGGTATTTAACTGCTGACTGCATACCTTCATAAATACGAAGATAGTTAGCTGCAGTTAGAAACAATTACTGATTTCACAAAATCCTAGATCGCCGAAAAATAAAATAATGATAGAATAATAGCTGCACCGCTGGGTATTTACTCAGATTTATTTGGATAGAGTGTACGGAACCCGGTCCCATAGTAAAACCCGGGTAAACGTGGAATGGGACCGAAACCGTGTTCCAGATGCCTTAGATGTAGACAGACACTTGGGGGGAAGCCCTAATAAAGACCGGTCCTACGTCTCTTACACCCTATCCTATGATTCGAAATAAACGTTGAAAATACAAAATGAATTGTTTGTGAAAAACACTGTTTTCTAAGTACTTCATAAAGCCATATCTTGACATCCATAGCTAAAGAATACCTCCAACAATATAAGTCCGAAGCCAATCTATCAACGGTCGCTATTTTTAACCGAACACAAATATTTACAATCATCTACTGGCGGAGTACAGTTAGTTCAATTTAGCTGCGCAGGCGCTCTTGTGCCGATATAAAGAGATCTCAATATGATCGGACAACAAATTGAGCGGCGCGCGCAGGGTTCGCAAGAGATTTTGCTTTTATTGTTTATGGGAGAAATAGATTAGTTTTTAGCGGTTAGCTGGAGGCAGGGGCTTCAACGGGGAAAGATAACACTCTATTCATCGTGTTTTTACTTCTGACCTTTCTTGCATCAATACAAATACTGGTATTCAGCTGCATCCAGTTAGACTGGAAACCGGCCTCAACAAAGTTGTGAAAAGGCTAGGCAGATGCCTTTAAATTACTGTCAAAATCACAATGATCGTTATTCTCCTTATTGCTTTTAAAGGCACGTCCTGGAGCAAAACCCAGCGGTAGCCGTTTTTTGTGCAATTTTTTGGAGTTTTCTACTCTTTATCCATATGTATATATCTACATAATAATGACTCCAAAATGGTAGTTTTTTGTTTTTATAATGTTTAATTAATCTCCTCACAACGAAACTACAGAAATGAAAAATAATTATTTATAAAATGCATCTCCTCGTAAAGTTACTATTATTTTGATTTGCTACTTACAATAATGGAAAGGCAATTTAATAAAAAACATTATGTGAAATATTTTATTCTAAAATTTGAGCGTACTCACTATGTATTGCAGTGTGACGCAAGGTCTTGAGGGTAAAACCCGTGTCGTTTGTGATCGCGCCACGTCGGCTCCCGTACTTGCTTGCTGCTCACTTCACATTATCAGTAGATAATAATATTAGATCATTGTGTGTTTTTGTTATTGACGTTTGTTATTGTTTTTTGTTAATTATTTATTGTTTTATTTACCGTGAAAGGACTCTTTGTGTGTGTAAAGAACTATTGACTTTTGCGATAAGATGCTATTGTTGTGTAAGCAGTCAAAATGCCTTAGTACAAGAAAGTTGTGCCATAGAGTCATGAAACTACAGACAAGAACATTCACATTAATTAAGTACCTACGTGGTTCAATGCTTGTTATGTTGTGATTTTTGTGTGTAAATATTTGAGATTTAATGTATTTTAAAATAAATAATCTGTTTTAGGTCAAAAGACTGCCAAACTGATAAACAATAACCTCTAATTGAAATTTATAATAATATACTACCGATAGATATATATAATTAATATTTTTTGACCCTGCATAGGTAGAGACCTACTTTAATGATGTTTTTTTTTTGTTTTTAGAATCTAAAAAATACACACCGCACAAACGCAGGCCTATTCAAGGCCTGCGTTTGGCCGCAACTCGCTTGATGTGAAGCAATGATGCGGCCTAGGGTGGAGCACGCTTGCCGAGAAAAAACCGATCCAATCGAATTCTGAAGAGATCCAGATTAAAATGATCCGGGAACGTTGACTAGTTCATCATTTAGGCTTCCCCCCTAAAAGATATAGCTTACGGCACAAATCTTCTCAATTCTGCGCAAACGCAACCCTAGCGTGATACCGTGAAATGAAGATGGCGGATAGAGGCGAAATAATTTCATTTGCCCCTCACAGCCGTTAATCCCTAGTATCCCAGTATCGTAGCTCACGAACCAGTCCGTTGTTTGTAACTTGTGCAGATTTTTACACAGATTATTAAAATACACGCTCTTGTAATTGGCTGTTCTAATTGTAACACTTATTTTAATGGAGCTGCGATTGGTTTATGGTGGTTTAATGTTTTGGGATTGGCTGGTTTGGAGTTGGTAATCAAAAGGTTTAGGCGGAAAAAATGGGCCTAATTTAAGTTACTGCAATGTGGTACAAAGGTGGTTTAATGAACAAAATGTTCCTCCACCTTTGTACCTACTTACTGTGATTTCATTTGATGAAAAGCACCCATCAGGGCAGTACAACCAAACGAAAATTTCGGGTTGGAATGGGTTGAACCAACTTAACTTGCAAGGCAGTGTCAGTCGCCTTTAGGTTATTATTGCCACAACAGATAATTCTCAAATAATGACAAATATGAACACGTCAAATTTTCAAGAACAAAATAAAAATTCTGCTAAAAGATGTTTTGAAATACATAAAAAAATATAGCAAATCACCACAACTTTACGCTACCAACATTACAAAATTGCAAACAATTTCAGGGGCTCCCGATTGCGAGATTCAAAACAACTATTAATCTAGTGGCGGGAGCACAAAACTAGTATTTATAGCGAACAGTTTACGTACAAAATAATCTATTAATATTGTAAATAGTTACGATTTAATACCAACCTTACGGAGGCTCTCGGCGTCCGGAATTACAAATTGTTCCGACCTTTTACGCCACTGCACTGGTACGAGTATGAAGATGTTCGGTTGGTACGAAGCTGTTCTTTATTTAAACTATTTTTTGCGTAGTTTTTCTAAAAAAGTTCGTTTCTTTTATTTTTAATTTAGTTAGTTTATTTTTAATTTGCATCTGTATTATTAAGGGTCGTGTAAGTTTTACAGTGGTTTCGTAATTTTGACAGCATAATTTATTTCAATTTCTTTTCGTTTTTTATTTAGTTACCGGACTTAAAGGTGGCTAGTGCCGGTTTTCCAGGTCTTTACGACTTAATTCGGTTTATTCAAAAAAACCTTATCTATAGAGATTCCTGTATTATATGTTGGTTTAATTTTAATAGATACGTTAATTTAGAATTGTGTAGTTTTCATAAAAAGATTTCATTTCTTTGTAATTACATAAAAAAATCTAACGAGTTTCATGAAATAGTTTTAACCATGAAATAACACAATTATAACCATGATAAAATAACAATTTGTTTTTGTTATCTTTCATTTAGTTCTAGGTAATATGTTTTATTTATCAGACACAGAATCAAATGTTAGGACAAATTACGTTTTACAATCAAGACAGAGACCTTTTTATTAAGATCTTTAGATACTAGACAGGTGAAAATGGAACGTGAAAGTATTTAGCACTATACAGGCTGTAACGGAAAGGGTATATACATCCTTAAGGGTGTGCTACAGACCATCAAACTGAACAGGTTTCTTAGCATAAAAATTTTTTTGCAGCAAAAAAAATATCTGCTGCCCCATAGAAAATTCCAATACCTATTCGACCCAAATGTATAGGCAGCTGATATTTTTTTTTGCTGCAATTTTTTTTTTATGCTGAGAAACATGTTCAGTTTGATGGTCTGTAGCACACCCTTAAGGATGTATATACCCTTTCCGTTACACCCTGTATATTGATTTTAGATAAAAATAAGTTATTTTTAACAGTGTAATAAATGAAATGTCGAAATACTCATTAAGTCTACAAATTATCAACAAACTGATCATTGATACTTATTTAATGGGAAACTAATTAGAGACTTCTATCTAAACCATTACATTTTTAAATGGGCCTTATGTACAAAAAGGTCCATATATTTGTGCGGTGTGGTGTTAATACGATAACTGCAAAACAAGGAAAATTGCCATTTAAAGAATATTTTTGTGTCGTGATATTTTTAGATTTTGATGCAACGGTTGCGCAACGCCGCAACGGTATCATAATTTTTTCGTGAATTTGTTCTGGAAGGTTATTTTTTACATTGTAAAATACATAAAGTTTTAGAGTGTATGATATTAAATTTCAATTAGATATTCCTCACCTTTTTATTATATTTTGTATACATTATTTACAAACTGCAAATAAATAAAAAATAAAATATGTATACAAGTATCAAAATCACAGGGCGTCAATAAATTCGTCGACATCGCTGTCAACAGGACCAGTGTCCAGAAGGCTGGCCACATTGCCATGTTGGATAGCAATGCTGATTCTTTGGCCAAAAAAAGGCCAGCCCTCTGGTCACTTGGCGACATCCCGAACGGATACAACTCCAAACGGATCAAATACATAATGACCAATTGAATTATTGTATCTGCGCCGTTTCAGGTTTCTAGCACCTGTAGCAGCCAAATTTAATCTAAATTTCAATTAGAATAATGGAAATTTAGATTATTCTTAAACGAAATCTCGTTGGATTGTCAATGAAAAAAAAACTATGCAGTGTAGTGACGAGCCCCTAGTCATATATATGTTACGACTAAAGGTGGGTGTGAACATAAACTTAAGATTAGCCGGCTAAACTTAGGTTTATCTTCGAGAAGCAGCTAAAGTTCGATATCATGTTAGTTTGTAACGTGATATTCCATCTTTAGCCGGCTAATGTGCACATTAACCGGAACGAAACGGCTAAAAATGTATTCGATTGACGCGCTGGGCCACAGCAGGCTATCTAGGCTATCGAGAACCGAACTAGTTAGACGGGGTGAGTTATTAAAAGAAAAATGGTTAGGTTAGGTTAGGTTAGATCTGTGACATCCTATCCAGAAACAACTAGATTATACAGTATGTTAGTTTAAACGAGGGACATATTCAAACCCATAATAGTACATGCTAACATGATACTAATAAAAATATAAACAAAAAAAAAACACTGATAAATAACAGACAGAACCATACCAAAATTTTCGCAAATGTCACGCAACGTGTATACACCCTTGCGCTAGCGACTTAATACTATAGCAGAACATGTGAGCGGGTCAATGACTCTTAGGTATAATCCATTTTCCATTCATACTTTAAACTTACCTGGCTTAGGACAGTCCAAAATATCTAGGCACTAAACAAAACATTAAAAATTCTTCTATATACGTTATAGGTTTTTTACATATTTGGGGCGAGAATCGAATACTGAATACCCTCCCTCAATATGTCCCTCGTTTAACCTAACATACTGTATAGAAAGAAATATGAAAAATAAAAGGCTACCCGAAACTGAACTAGTTTTATCTTTTATTACGAAATTTGCACCATTTGTAGGTGTTTGTGAATCTTTCTACAATTTTAGCCAAGGGCCTGCGGTTACACTTGAGTTTAGCCGGCTAAAGATTAAAGAAACTAACATTAACACCTCCTCGAAGTTAGACCTAAGTTGAGCCGGCTAATCTTAAGTTTATGTTCACATCCACCTTTAGCCGTAACATATACAGTACATACGGTTATCGTGACGCACGAAAGCTGATGTAAAGAAATAGTTAAAGATCTTTTTCTTATATCTCTAAAAACAATTTGGCAGGCACAATAGCGAAGTAAATTATCCATTTAACAAAACATCACGCCTGTAATCCCCAAAGAGTTAGGCAGGGGTGTACCTAATAGGAAACCCTCATTTTAAATTTAGAGAAATAAGAAAGATTTATTTGGCATTGCACACAACAATACAATAAAAAAAGTAACAAGAAAACTAAACACAAAAAAAATATTTTGCCTTATGTTGTTTTATTACACATAAAATTAATTACTTAACACACAAAACAATAACACAACAACCGCCATAAAATCTAATAAAACAAGTTAGTTGATGTTGATATGATAATCGCAGTAGTCCGGGTTTGAACTTTGTCCTTTCTCCCGACTACCGGCTAGCCTCTCCGTGAGCTAGCACGCCCCCGACAACACTTGGAAACTATTCGATATTTATATAAACACGAGCATTTCTATTTTATTAAGACTATGAGAAATACTTATGACGAAGTTATCATTATCATCAACAGCCTATAATGTTCCCACAGCTGTGACACAGGCCTCCTCTCTATGAGAGGGAGTGGGCTGTAAATGCTGTAATGCTGTATGGGAATACTTTTATTATGCGTACCGCTAAGGAGTGGGATTCCCTGCTGGAGTCTGTGTTTCCCGATAACTACAATCTGGGGGTCTTCAAGTCAAGAGTGAATAGGTTTCTTCTAGGCAAGCGTGCTTCACCGTCGACCACATCATCGCTTACCATCAGGTGAGATAGTAGTCAAGCTAGAGCCTATTTATAATAAAAAAATGCCTGTAATCCACCACGCGGGCCCAGTGTGGGTTGGCACCGACGAAGTAGCGATCCCAATTCATTTGGGGTCGCCCTGGTATGTTATTATTATTGTTCCATGCATTTCTATTACTCGTCATCTCATCAGATACCAAACCCGATTTCTTAACATATCATCCTTCACACAGTCCATCCATAATTTCTTTGGTCTTCCTCTACTCATATACTCATCCACATTCATACTCGTATTGGGCTAATAATCTTACTCTATCACTGACGGGATATATTCCGTGATAATTTATTTATTTAAACTTCATGTACAAAAGTGGTACATAGGCGGACTTAATGCCACAAGGCATTCTCTACCAGTCAACCATAGGGTAAAAAACGAAAACATTGTGATAGGGTACAAAAATATTTACAAGTAACTACTAGTTTTCGAAAATACATAGACATACGTAGACACTAATACACATTATACAAAAAAAAATACTAATATATATTATAACAAATACCAAAATAAAAACGAGAAACCTAATAATAATTCCTATGACTAGACTTTAAATGAAGAGCTATTTAGTCTGACTTAAATAGTGGTGGCGAACTTTCTTTTTAAAAGTGAATTTACTTTCGGATTTTTTAATGCTAATGGGTAACGCGTTCCAGAGTTTTATAGTCGAGATAGCATAAGAATTTGATAAAAAACCGGTGCGGTGAGAAGGAATTTGGAGAAGTAGATTTTTTGAAGCTCGAAGGTTACGACTATGAGAACTGCCCAACACTGTGAAATAAGTTTTCAGATAATCAGGAGCACATGGATCGTTCAATATAGTGAAGAGCATACAGAGAGATCTGAGGGACCTCCTGAGTCGGATAGGCAGCCATTTAAGCTGAAAACGGAAGGAAGAAACATGATCGTATTTTCGAAGGCCAAAAACAAAGCGAATGCATTATTGAGTAGTCGATCCAATTTATTTAGAAGTTCTTGGGATAGGTCAGAACAACAAACATCAGCATAGTCAATAATGGGAAGCACAAGTGACTGGACCAAAGTGATTTTCGTGCTAGATGGGAGAAAATGCTTGAATCTATAGAGAGACCGCAGCGAGAATGTGACTTTCTGGCTCACTTGCGCCACGTGTTTACTCCAACTTAAACTGTCGTCAATGTACAGACCTAAGTCTTTAACGTGTGTTGAAAGAGGAATGACGGAGTTCTCGTACATCAGTGGCATAAGTTGGCCAGTGTTCACAACTCTTAAATAGTACGAACTACCAATGAGGATGGCCTGACATTTCCCGACGTTTACAGAAACCCCAAATTTGCCGGACCATTCTGCGATAGTTCGAAGATCCGCATTGAGTGAAGAAATGCAATTGTCAAGGTTCGCAATGTCAGATTGAGCGTATAGTTGCAAGTCATCAGCGTACAGATGGTAAGAACATTTGAGGAAAGCAGTAAGGGAGTTTATAAATAAAGAAAATAAGAGAGGAGAGAGTATACCGCCTTGTGGAACACCAGTTACCAGGTCGCACCAATCAGAGAAATCCTGATCAGCACGAACTGCCTGCTGGCGACCACGAAGATATGATGAAAACCAATCTCGTGACAACGAAGACACCCCAATTTGAGACAATATGGCTAGGAGAATGTCGTGGTCAACGGTGTTAAAAGCACTGGAAAAATCATCATCATAATTGATTGTTTTGAGTTCCCGATATTTCGATGCTGCCGCTGTTGCAAGTGCCATGATCGCGGGATGACAACGCAAATAAAATGAATATGATTAAGTAATAATGTAAGATAAAACCGTGAAAGTTTAAAAACAGTGTTTGGGCCAAAAATATCTACCTAATTTTAATGTTGCCATCAAAACGAAGAAGCATCCGAAATTATTTCTGATCATCCTGTTGTTTAGTCACTGAAATTAGGATTTTATGTACGATTAATTAAGGCTATAAAATAGAAACGATTTCCGTTAGTGTATAGTCACATTTTTTTCTGAGAAACCTATAAAAAAACATTTACATTTTAAACTGTTAGCTGTAATCTTATCCACTTTACATTTTACCTCTATGAAACTCTCCGTCCCACATCGGATACAGTGTTGATATGATAATCACAGCACCAACTGAACTCTGGTCCTTTTGCCCGGCGTCTGGGACTACCGGCGCAGGCGCAAGCGTCGTGCGCTTGCACACCCACTTCCCGACCTTACGACTTACAACTACTTTGATATTTAGATAAATGCGATCGGTTTATGTGTTACGTGAAAGTTGAGTTATATTGTGATTTAGTTACGATGTTTTCTGTTATCTCAAATATTCTATCCATTATTGTTAGTAGGTAAAACGACGTTTGATTTTTGTCCCTAAGGATATTTAAAGCATAGCATAGAGAAGATTTGCATGGAGAGCATCGGTGGCCCAGTGGTGGCGGCCCGACGTACGAGCAGTAAGCCGTGGGTTCAAACGCAGGCAGGCGCATTACTTTGTGTAATTTATTTTATCACCGCTGCTCTCAAAACGGTGAAGGAAAACATCGTGAGGAAACCGTCATGTCCTAGCACTAAAAATTCGAATACATGTGACATCTACCAACCCGAACTGGGCCCGCGTGGTGGATTACAGCCCACTCCTTCTCGTAGAGAGGAGGCCTGTGTCTCAACAGAGGGAACATTATAGGCTGATGATGATAATACAGAAGATTTAATGATGTTTTTTTTTTCGTAAATAAAGCTGTTTCTTAGTTCCATAATAAAATCAATATTAAAGCTGAAGTTTATAAAGGGTGTAAATCAACCCTTAAGGAATCTGATGGGCACTTGTTCTCCACATCATTGCGAGCGTTTTTTTGTTCTGGACTATACCTTCTAGTTACGGAGATATTGGAGGTCAAACTTCCAACTTTGTCACAAGTTTTTATTTTATTTTAAATACTAGTTTTTAAGGTTAAGACTTCACGTTAAATGCCCTCATGACCTGTTTACTAGTTATTGCATCCATCAGCACAATCTTTTGAGTGCGTTACATTGAGTTTTACAGTAAAACGTGATTTTTCTCCCCAAAAGAAAGTCGTTTCCCCTCAATAATTTTTGTAGTACAGAATGTTTTGGTTGCCGGCTTCGTTAAGTGTCTGTTTACACCTTTTATAAAACACGTACAGAAATTATTATGATGAACAATAAAAAGTAAAGTAATAAAACATTAGAGCACATCTCTAATCTCCCAATGGTTGGGCGGAGCTGGTGTACCTAATAGTACACCCAACTAAGATAATTATAATAAAAAATAACCCACATCAAAATGATGAAAAATAGCAAGAAATACAAACTTCGTAACGTCATACGATAAACAACTTAATAGGTGCCTATTGTGCTTAAGCATAAAGGATATTAATTTCCTGAAATAATTCCACATTTATACCAGTTCTGCATGCAAACAATACTTCTAAAACTGCTTAATTAACCCTATCAACATTTAATGTTTTAATTTAAAAATTATAGATATCCCTGATGATCGTCAACTGATAAGCTAATTCTCAAATGTCTCCGTGTGACACAATTATAAGGAATGATTAACAAGCGGACATTAGTTTAGTTAATTAATATTATTGTCTCAATGATTCGTGTTCGATTAATCCTGAGATACTATCGAATGAGACGTAAAGAGCAATTACGTTATTTGCTTAATTGTTAATAGGTTTAACTTTTAACGATTATTATTCGTTTCGTTTAATGTCGCAAAGTAAGTATAAAAAATTACCAGCTGCGAAGTACTTATAGGTGAGAGAAATGAAGTAGAAAAGAATGAGGAAAGAAAACAAAATATCTTTGGATAACTGTGAATCAATCTGGAAAAGCGATCAACTTCATTTTATTTTTCGTGACCTAAGACCTTGCTATTTGTAGCTTTGAGTGACCATAAAATTGCATAAACAGTGGTGTGTCTGTCAGACTACCAAGTTCGAGCCCAAGACGCGCGCCTCTGATTTTTGGGATTCTTGTGCGTATTGTATAATAGGGGATCGGACTGGGTAAAGAAAACGACATTCTATTTTGTCCGTCAGACAGGTAATACAAAAATATTAGACACGTATTACTGTCTCTTAAGATACAGGTCTCCTAGTTTAAGAGACAGGGTTCATTATTATTTGTATGCATAGACTTATTTTTACTTAGAGTTAAATCTTCTGTGCACAAACTAAATTATATGCTTATTGTATTGTATTTTTTGTCACCTTGTTTTGAACTGTGTCTGTGTCTGTTATTCGGATAAATAAACAATTTATTATTTATTATTATTATTATATATTAGGTACGTTTTGTTTAATCAAAATATTACTTAGTTAAAACTCATTAAAGTTGGAGAGTGGGGGCTTACTACGTCACAAGTAGGTATAAAACTTATCTACATGTGACGTCATGAGTCATTTCAACTCAATATATCTCCGTAATTTCATGACCACGTGAAAAAAGAAAAAATACGTGTCCAATACTTTTCAATAAACTACCCGACGGACAAAGAAAAAAAAATTGGAGTATCCCCTATTCTTGCTTCGGCTAAGGAAACCATCGTTAGGCAACCATGCCGAAGTCAACAGCATGTAAAGCAATTTTGCCAAGTCAGAGGCTCATGGCCGGCATTACAACTCTGACACCAGGATAGGTACTAACCACACGATGAAGACAGAAAGAAGATGAAATCATTGAACAATTTGGAGAAGGCTTAATTATATACCGTAGCACATGCGACCACTTGTTTATCATCCTTTAGAACTAAATAAGAATCAATCTTAATTATCTTGTGACTTCTTGTGTTGTCGATATTATACCTAATCAATCAATCAATCAAAATATTTTTATTTCACATAGGCCTACATGGGCACTTGTAAAACGTCGACAATAACTAAGACTAATAATTGGTATACCAAAGACCAAATTAAGAATGTAGAAACTCAAACTCAAAGCATTTATTTCAATAAGAGTATTACAGACACTTTTGAAAGTCAAAAATAAACAAAATAAAACGCGAAGCTACAGTCCCAGTCACAAGGCATAATAACTTGTGAAATTACTGTAGTTGCCCATTCCGTAGCGTAGATGTCTATGGAAAAGAATGGGCAAGAAACTCCATGGACACTGTTTTAAATCAAAATATGTTACAAATATATATAATACATGTAAGGAATTACAAATATGTGAGAACGATGTAGGAATACGGGCAAGTTACGAGTAAGAGCGTCCAGAGTAAAAGATTAAATCAGTAATTCAAAAATAAAGTAATAAAAAACAAACGTAATAAAAGTAAAGTAGGTAAACCTACTAAACAAATGCAAAAGGCAAGGAACCTTTCGCGCGTTAGCCGTTGGGCTACAGTGGCTGCATACTAGGAATTGGGCGTACCCGCTACATACAGTTTCATTATATTCACACCATACAAGTAAAAGTCAATCTATTAGAATTTGTACATTATCAGAACCTTTAAAGTTAAGTTAGAATTGGAATGAACATTCCGAAAAGGGTAATAAGACCATGTAAATAATTTACCAAACGTAGGAAATTCCGTGAATTATCAGACATAATTTTGTAAAAGATATTTTATCATATTGTTACATCGATTAATATGATCACCGTAGCGAATTAAATACCTACCACTCCCTCTTTTTCTGCCTGGTTAGCACACCCTTTGCATATTTGCAGCCGTGCCCACATTATCCCTTTAGTTGAGACGGTCTCTAAAGACGCTTTAGACTGATAAGATACACGTCCACATAATTTAAACGAGCCCATTTAAAACATCGATAGGCTTACTTTTGGGAGCATTGCTGGCCCAGTTGTAGATCGTGGATCATAAGCACTATTCCAACTGTTTCCTTTATCTCTGTAGGTAGTTTTTTCAAACGGTAAAGGAAGCAAATGAAGAAACTGCCATGTCCAAGATCCAATAAATCCAAAGCATGAGACATCAACCCGCGCGTTTTAGATGACTAGATACCCATTCTCTCTCACTACTCCAGTGTCCCAGCATTGAGAGCAGTACAGTTGGGTCACTTCACACTAACAGGATGTGCTTATCCTGTTCTAAGACCTCAAAAAAATCTAGCCTTATAATCGCCACCCAGGTAGATATCTGTGCCACAAGACGCATCCGTCGCGAGGCGAATCGCTCGAGATTAGCATGTATTCCGACGATGGCATTAGCATAATTACTTATGGCAAGCTTTAATGCCGTCGTGACATGCCATGGCTGTGGCAAATTGGCAAAGAAGTATTAGATAACACCTTCACAGGTTTTATTAGAGATCAATGAGTTCAAATACTTTTTTTGGCATGAATGCTTGAATTGACATAGACTTTACTGATACAAATTCGATTTGTTTCGTTCCAATTTTAAAACTATTGTCTTTTTTATTTCTTTTATGGAAGTTCCATAGACAGGTGGAAGTTAATTTTAATTTAAAGCTTTCATGTGTCTAACGATTGATGTATATCAACTTTTAATGTTGTGACACGAGCAAAGCTACAGAGGAACGCAAGTTCTTATAAATAGTTTCAATAGTTCTATTATTGAGTTAGGAGAGAGTCTAATGATGACATAATTGATCACAAAATGTCAATATTCTGTCCGTTGATAGATGATTAGTGTTATTAAAAGTAGGCAGCTACTGTAGGTACACATCAATGCACTTAGCAATAACATGAAACTCGTTCTATAACACATTATTACTCGATCGATTGTCACGATAAAGAGGGTGGCTTTTATTCATCACAACACCACATTAATAAATTATGTTATTTGTTAATGTAACCAGTTAACTGTCAGCACAAGCTGTCGGATAGTCTTTGAGAAAATGCACGTATCGATATGCCGACGAGCTGAAGTCTATTTAAACATTTATCTACAGTTGATGATAATTCGGCTATGGATCGCGACAAGCTAGGTTCGATGCTAAGGTTGTGACCTAGAATCTCTTCGTTTAGGTTGAAATTAAGTTAGCTTGTTTAAAAATATAAACTTTATGCTTGATGAAGTTCCAGAATGACAACTCTGAAAATGTCATAAAATATTTGAAGCACTAACAGATGTGTTCTATGAGAGGTTTCCCAAAACATGATTATTTACATGTTATAGAACAAAATTGTGATCACAATACCAAATACGTAACAAAATATGGCCTCTTTTTGAAGTGCCACAGAAGATGAAAGATTTAGATCAACTTGTTCTAAAGCATTGAAGAAAAAGTCAGCTATGATTATATTTAACAAGCCGCGATAAAACACAGCATCTGTCTTAAAATAGAATGTACAGTAACGCAAACAGCTTAATCAATGAACTGCCTTTATCAGTACTGAAAAAACTAGACCAAATGATCGTGCACTAAGTTCCACCTAGAATGAAAAGTATGCAGCATACTTTCACGAATATACTCTCAGCAAAAAAAAAAGAGAATGAACTTATTCCGATTTTTCGCTCGCAAATGGTTCACTCAAAAAGTGTATGAATGTGAACGAACTCTGGTTCCTGGAAAAGTTGTTAGCTACCAAATTTCAATCAGTACCCGGTCGACAGTCAGAGCGGATAGGTTTTTGTGCTTACACGAAAAACATTATAAAATGTACGCTTTTTGTCGATCTATAAGAGAGGTGTAGAGTTGTCTTTGTTGAGACATTTTTTTGGTGGAAATATGAAATTGCTAATAGTATTTTTTAGTATATAAGTTATTTTGGATCAAAGTCAAAGTGTGTTAATAATATATTCCAATTTTTTATGACGACTTCAAAAAAATTATTGGTCAGGGTAGGTAATTGCATCGTTTTTACGTATCTAGCTCAAATGGTCATTTGAAACTTCGCGATATGATCTATCTAAGCTTACAATTTACAAAATGAATAAACCTACTATCAGTTACGCCATTTCTGCCGACATACAGCGTTACAATTTATCTCTACTCGCCCATCCATGAAAATAAAAGACAAAAATCCGAGACACGTATAAATCGCGACTCCATGCCACTCGTGTGTTGCCCGTTCATCCGTTTTTGTTCGGTTGAGATGGTTGATACGCGCTGCATTAAATCTTATAATTAAATGCGGATAGGCGTATTATAAGAAGCTGGTTCGACACTACTCACGTATTTTACTAGCTTTTGCTGTGGGTTTGTCTGCGGTTTGCTGGCGTTTTAGGCCTCTGAGGTAGAAAGTATTTGGATTTGGTTCTTTGATACTGATTTTATGGCATATTATTACACAAGTACCACTATTGGTTCCAAGGGTCAAGTAGCTTACTCATCTTTTGAAGCAACTTCGTAACGAATGCTTCCGTCACGACAAGATAGTTACTGCGATGGTTATACAAGGTGTTGTTTTGCATCCTAGTCAAATTCAAGGAGGTAACTATGCTAATGATTCTCGTCCCTAGTTAATAATTTAGAATATTTTTGGTTGTTTAAGTTTGTCAGTATAGCAGAATAACCCCCTTAACGAGGTTTAGGGAATAATAAATTTTATCGAATAGAATAAACGTTTGTGATTGTTTGTATGTGTGAAAGCGCGGTGATAGGGCGAGAATCAGAAAAACACGGGTGGTTCACACTTACCGATTTCCGTAAAAAAGAAAAAATACCTACCCATTTTATTATTGATTTAACACTTCAAGTACATTGTACAGAGGCGGGCTTAATGCCATAGGCATTTTCTACCAGTCAACCGAGAAACCGATTCGGGTCGAGAATCATTAGCATAGTTCCCTCCTTAAATTTGACAAGGATGCAAAACAACACCTTGTATATCTACAGTGAAATGGTTCTTGGGAATTTGCCTAGATACTTATTTACTCTATCCCTCATAAAACTAACTTAATTAACAGCTGTATTTTTCAAATCTAACAGCATCAAAGTATGCCAACGTTAACTTAAAGTTCTAAAACGTTTGTGGTCTAAACCATATCTTAGTAATTTAGTCACAGTAAGTATATTACTAAAACTAGCATAAACGGACAGACAGACCGTTGCAAACGAGATCAGCGTACCTACTTATAATGGTCGCATGTAGTGATTATTAAAAGCGGATAGGCGTATTATAAGGAGCTGGTTTGACACTGTTCGGAATATATTTCAAAGATTACCTGCTGTAAGACACAACGAGGAATGTTCAAACAGATATATTTGTTGCGATAAGCTTTCGTATCTGGTTGACGTTACATCATAACGTAATCGAGATTTAGAACAGAATACCAATTGGGTTAAATATTATAAAGTTGAAGAGTTGGTTTGTTTGGTTGAATTATTAGGTTTGGTTATTCCCATGCGCTCCAAAATTTGGCACCAAAACAAAAAAGCAACGGATGAAGATAGGAACTAATTTATAGGAATTATTGGAAAAATCTTTTATTGTTGGATAGCCCATTTATCACAAACAACATCACGCTACGACCAATAGGAGCGGAGAAGATGAAATTGTAAGGTATAATGATACTTAAATTGAAGACCTCAGTGACATAAATGAATTAGTTATAAAGCTTATTACTAGTATAGTACTATAGTAAACACTAGCTTATGCCCGCGGCGCCGCCCGCGTGGAGTTCGATAATTGTCCCACAGGAACATACCATCGGGATAAAAAGTATCCTTTGTGTTAATCCAGGTTATAATCTATCCGTGTGCCAAATTTCATCCAAATCCATTCAGTCGTTTTTGCATGAAAGAGTAACAAACATCCATCCATCTTCACAAATTTTCGCATTTATAATATTTGTAGGATTTACGATGCGGCATGGGTCGCTGTTCGTTAACATCTTAAACTGTTACGCCGCCATCATATTGTTTTTCAAAAACAATATGGCGGCTTTAGTTTGATTTTGGCCACGTGCCAAAACGTCCTGGGACAGTTATTTGTGCTTCAATGATAAGAAAAAAAAATAAGATTTAACAAAAAATAGACATTTCATCCTTAAATGCGTACCGAAGCTTCGCCATACTCCATAGATCTTAATCACTAATTACAATTCTGAATAGAGAGTCTACTTAAGTTAGTAAGCGTGTTGCTATGTAGTACCTATCTTTGTATATAAAAACATATAATAAATCATTCGTTCGTAACAGTAACTGGTCATGATAAATTGTTAACAGTCATTCAACAATGAGAGCTAGTTTTTAGTCTGTGGCATGAGATCAGATGGTCCCATTCCTTACGTACCTGGTATGACTTGATATTTTTTGTGTTTAAATATTTATTAGTTTGTCAATAAATGGGCATTCTTATACAGTAATTATGAGACCCTCCGTTGTGACAGAGTCAGTACAATAAAAATTACCTACCCATTTTATTATTGATTCGGGACGAGAATTATTAGCATAGTTACCTCCTTGAATTTGACGAGCATGCAAAACAACACCTTGTATATGTAGCTCGATCAAGCCGCTCTAAATCTAAACTTAATCAGCACATTCTGTATAACATTTTTGCTCCTTCAGAACTTGCGATTATTCATTTAATTTCACTGCAGTGTGTGTAAAACTAGATTACAAAATTATCACCAATAGCAATTTTAGAAATCAAATATTGCTCTATAAATGGTATCAAACAGCGCTTACTAAACACTTCGTTAGTCCTACCCTTGGAAAAAGGAAATAGCGTGATCACATGAAAGTGTTAATCTAAAGTCGAATAACATCTTTGTTTCCTATTTGACGTTATTTCCACTTATGCAAATACCAGTTTATAACTGCTTAAAATTAAGTTGATTGCAGAATGTCTGGTTCTACGATAAAATTAATTGAAGTGGTAGTGCGAAATGAATTTTACTCAAAGGCGTTAAGGTTGTTTTTCCAAAACCACATTTGTTGGCATTTTTGGAAACAAGAACTACGAGCGGAGCTTACCGTTGATAAATTATAAATTCATAACACGAGCAAACATTTGGTATTCATTGCACGCTGCGGGAAGACTTAACTTAAAATAATAATTGATAATTATTTATGAATGTATAGTTAATTATCGGAGCGCCTGTGACCACATAGTTGCACTTGGGAATTAACTGGTAAATATACAGTGACCGGTTCGGGGCGGTTTAGTGGGTGCGATGCGGAGATTGGACCACAGCAGGGACTGCTGGCATAGACAAACTGGAATTCTATCAGCGGCAACGATGCCGCGATGATCAAACAGTAAAAATTGCGTTGAATTACAAACTAAGGCCTTCTTTCTTTAACGTGTGGTCAGCGCCTAACCTGGGGGTCTACTCTCTAAGTCCGTCAACGAAAATACGGGTCCGTCCGTAAATAGCTTTATACTTCGAAATGAACCCTACCCCCTAATATTTTCGGATTCATGAGTTTTGAAAACACATCGCGAGTCAGGGCAACTGTCCAATTGTGTTGTCATTAATTTTTAGTTCGGACCCCTAACGAATCTTATGTCCGTAAGTGATACAGAGTAGGAAACAAACGTAACTTCGGCCAAAACTACGGATTTCGTGCTTAGAGAGTAAACCCCCTGGTGTCAGACTTTTCCTCACGATGCTTCAACGAAGCTAGTGTTGCTTATACAATACGCAAATGAATCCGAAAAATCAGAGGTACGTGGCTTTTTTTACAGATGGGAAATCATCAAATGACTCCTCCCGCTCTGGGCTGAGCGGAAGGGAGTGTCAGACTTGTACTGACTAAAACCTATCCATGTTCCTTCTTAGCCCTTTATGGTCCAGGGCCACGGTATCTCTTTCGAACAGTCCCGCAGAGAGGTGCGTGCCTTGGGTCTGAACTCGTGACCTATGACGGTTAGACTATCACTGCTTTGATTTAATTGAGACTGACTAGGCTTTGGTAGAGGCCGGGCCTAAGACCTAATATATCACCAAAAATCACACTATTAAATACTTTGACTTTGACTTTGAGGGCAATCTAGTGTTGGTTCGTCCGGGGGTTCGAGGGTGACACCCAGACGCTTACGAGACCCACTTAATCACACACCTAGTTAAATATTGTGATACTAAAAATCGTATCGTACCAGTATCGCAACTTATAAACGACACAACAAAATTGAGACGTCCCAACTTCAGATCAAGTCGATCGGTAATCTAATTAATATGGAGCCGTTTATACCACACGATTAGCTATCGTTTCGACCGTTTAGATTTCACAATCTAACTCCAATGCCGGCGTAAATTGAACAGTGATTAGTTCACTCCTGTAATCTTGTGATTGTTTATGTGATTGGAGCTGATTGCTAATGAATGGTCTGTGGGATTGAACTGCTCTGGACATCGGTTGAGACGTGATTCGGTTGTTTTGTTTTGTCTAATGTTGTTTTGTTTATCGATTTTGTCTCTTGTTTAGAGTATATAATTATGTGTTGTCGACACTTAGCCAACTCCATCATAGTTAAGAAAAGTTTAGGTTGATGATGATGAAATGATGATCAACTATAATGGAAATGTATGTAAGTATAGTGGAACTTACGAAATCTATACTACATACTATACTACAAACACTACACAAATAGATGAAATTGAAGTGTCTGTTTGTAATATTAAAATATCCGCTTTTTACTACATGCATATGAATATATGCATGTAGTATAATATACGGTACATTTACCAAAATAACTTTTTTTACAATTTTTGTCTGTCTTTCTGCCTGTCTGTTTGTTCCGGCTAATCTCTGGAACGGCTGGACCGATTTTGACGAGACTTTCACTGGCAGATAGCTGATGTAATAAGGAGTAACTTAGGCCGTACGTCTATTTAAAAAAAAAAAACTAATATAACGCGGACGAAGTCGCGGGCACAGCTAGTTGAAAATACAAATCATCATTGCAATGTTTATTCTTCTGTTTCTAAAATTGATTACGATGCGTTTCCACCCCAAAATACCATATTTGAATGCCTTTAGCGTTTTAACATAGTTATTTTTGGTTACTAAACTAAACAAAAGTGCACCGATTGAATGTCTAAATATTTTTTCTCACATTTTTACTGGCACTAGCATCAGCATTTCCCACACCCAACACACGGACAGGGCAACTTAACTTACTAACTAAGCACGGGTACTTTTTACCTTACCTGATCACAGTAATTTCTCCTGGCTTTCACGGGAGAACCTGCATTATAGGTATAGAGCAAAATTAGACCAGCCATGGCTGTGTCGGACTTAATTAAACTAAATTACGCAGCCTTGGTGTATGGCAAATTGATGTAGCGCGTGCCCGTGTACCCGGATAGGTTAAAAAGTGGGATTAATATGCTATGGTAGTATAACAGTTGTGCGAGACTGATGGTTATGTTGTTAGGGAAGGCTTGGATCTTTGATGAGTTGGTAATCAGTGGGTCTGGTATGTAGGAATGTGTAGGTACTGGTTGTCAAGTCTGAGTTAAGCGTTGTGTGTAATTTAGCATGTAGGATTTCTAGCTTGAGATTTGTGGTGGATGATATTTATTTATTTTTCACACATGTTTCCTTTGCCATTACAGATAATAAATCTAATGCGACAAAGTAACTTAAAATGTAGTTAACTATATCTTACATACTACATAGTACGTGGCCCTTGTGAACTCACCCAGTTTACAGGTGAATATGTGTATGACATCCGCCACCGTGTTGAGAGTGCGCAGCGCACGAGTCTTCGGTGCGCGCCGTAGCAGGTTAGTGCGCGCACTCGGTACCACCAGAAGCTGCGGCTTGCGCCTGCGCCGGCGCCCCAGATATATTAAACCCTATATCTGATAGTATACCTGAGTTTTGTATACTCCCTCTTAAAACTTTGAAAGTATACGTTGCCAGTGTCACTTCACGCCTAATTTCTAATTTGTAGTACCCTCACCAGTAGCCCACCTTACCGAGACAGAATAAGGCAGGATACAGTAACGGGAGTTTGGGGGAGGCCTATGTCCAGCAGTGGACGTCTTTCTGGACGGGTATCCCCGATATCTTCCATACAGCTTTAATTAAATATATCTGACGAATTTGTTTTGTATCCGTTTGAGCATATTTTTATATGCATGAGCCATTCTTTGGATTTGTTTTTTCTTTAAGAAATTGGAACACAAGATTCGAATAACGCCTGTAATGACGATGATGACCTAAATCATCAGCAAGCATCACCATTCTAGTCGAAAAATGTCCTACGTGGGTCGTATAGGTATGTACATCTCGATCCCAAATGTGCTTGATTGAGTTTTATTTTCCCTACTTTTTTCGTATCAGTATCGCCCTGCAGGTCCATCATACTTAAGTACCACCTACCTACTGCTTCCACATAGTAAAGAAACAGTGTATTTTGAAACGATGATTATAAAGCCTACCGACCGTTTATACAAATCAAATCTGACACCACGATCATCATCATCATCATCAGCCTATAATGTTCACACAGGCCTCCTCTCTATGAGAGGGAGGGGGCTGTAATCCACCACAGGCCCAGTGCGGATTGGTAGATGTCACATGTCTTCGAATTTTTTGTTCTAGGATATGCCGGTTTCCTCACGATGTTTTCCTTCACCGTTTTTGACAGTAGCGTTGATGAAATAAATTACACAAAGTAATGCGCCTACCTGGGTTCAAACCCACGGCTTACTGTTCGTAAGTCGGGACTGCCACCACTGGACCACCGCTGCTCTCGACACCATGATAAGTCAAGCTAATCATGTAAAACTGAACACACGTCGTTTATACTTACACGTCTATTTACGTCAGATTTTCTTCTACTAATTATATCTATTTTTTTTCTCTCACAATCCATTTCATAGTATTATACAGGGTTATTGGAAAAACACCAACAACCTCTAAAGAGGTCGTTGTACTTATCATTATGAACAACATTTACTATGGGACCAAACCTGAAATCACAAAAAAAACAGCTGTTTCGTACTTCATGTTCACATAACTCGTCAAAATGTAGGGAACAGCTGATTTTTTTTTCCACGATTTTGGGGTTGGTCTCATAGTAAAAGTTGTTCATAATGATGAGTAGAATGACCTCTTAAGAGGTGGTTGGTGTTTTATCAAAAACCCTGTATATAGTGAACTATAGAAACTCGTGTTTATTCATGCGTGATATCATGGTATGTAGTAAAAATCGTTCGTAGGTAACGTTAGGAGCACTAATATGTATACGTTGAGCAAGTTTTAAAAGTAATTTTCTCCTACTGTATTGATTGTTATTGCTCCCGGTTCATGGCGATCGGCTCGCCCCTTATTATATGGGAATTAAAACATAACTGACGAAACGTGGGTGTGCTATTATGTACTTAAGAGCACACCCACATATCGGCTGTTACGAGTATGTTAACAGTACATCACTGCCTACCCGTTCGGGGACTGCAGGCTTGATGTTTGTGTGTATTGATTGTAATTTGATGATGTTACGAACATATTTAGAAGCCCATATATTATACAGCATGTATCAATATGCTTCTTATTCTTCGCGAGTATCATGTTGGTCCCATTGAGAAAGTTATACAGTTTGATGGTCGAGATATACCATCCATAAAATATGACCACAGTACTTTCTGACACCAGCTATACAAAATAGGTCATATCTCAAAGTTACAATCGTTTTTAGGATTCCGTACCCAAAGGGTCAAACGGGACCCTATTACTGAGACTTCGCTGTCCGTCTGTCACCAGTCTGTATCTCATGAACCATGATATTTAGCCAGTTGAAATTTCTACAGATTATGTATTTCTGTTGATGCTATACAACTACAACAAATACTAAAAACTGAATAAAATAAATATTTAAGGGGGACTCCCATAGAAAAAAAGTGATTTTTTGCTCGTTTTTATAAACAATGGTACGGACCCTTCGTGCGCGAGTCCGACTCGCACTTGGCCGTGTTTTTCTATTTTCCTTAGTGTTTAGATATTTGTGCCCGTAGCTGTACGTTATACTGACTTCACTCAGCAACTGCGTCTGTGGCGGTATGCAATAAACTGATTACATTAGTGAGTAACGCCCAAGCTTAGATGCAAGGGGGGGAACTACCTTCTACGTTATTAAGTGGGAGGTGTCACAAGACGCGGTGAAGGTGGGGAGTGCGTGCGCGCACATTTTCATGTATGGTGCAATGAAGATAGGTTTGTTACTATACTTGTGCAACACAACCGCCTTTTGTGCGATTAAGTATTCTAATTCCTCATTCGATTATTCGTTTTTGCTGATAGTTTCGTACGCACTTACTACTTTTTAACGCACCGTTTTGCAATGAGAAAGCTGATATTGTATTTACATTATCGAATTAACATTACGGTTTAGGCATGGATTTGTTTAATTAGCGGAACATTTACATAGTTTAATACACGATTGCATTGCATCTGCAATACAAAACTATTTTTTTGCAATTCGAAAGTTGTTATTTTTTGCTTCAGAGACTGATGAAAGCCGCTGCTTATCGATGCATATTTTTTTTTACTTATTCATAATGACTGGACTCAATAGGGGTGCGGACTGGGTAAAGAAAACGACATTCTATTTTGTCCGTCAGACAGGTAGTACAAAAATATTAGACACGTATTTTTTGTTTTATCAAAATATCTAAAAATTACTTAGTTAAAACTCATTTAAGTTGGAGAGTGGGGGCTCACTACGTCACAAGTAGGTATAAAACTTACCTACATGTGACGTCATGCGCCATTTCAACTCAATATATCTCCGTAATTTTATGACCACGTGAAAAAAGCAAAAATACGGGTCCAATACTTTTCAACAAACTACCCGACGGACAAAAAAAAAGAATGTGATCATTTATTGCCTACGTCAGGAGCTCGTTGCTAAATAATAACAGCCGCGTTTACCTAGGTTGGTCTGTGGATGGTTGACGACCGATTACACACCGAGTTTCCCTTGTGCCTCGGAAAGAACGTTAAGCTGTTTTTCCCGGCTGTCATTTGTAGATATTTGACACGTTACAGGTGGCCCGAAAGTCTGGGAACTACTTTCCTAGGGGTACCGTATTTTAGCACTAGCTGGGTTTTGGAGGTCAGATATGTAGTCGTTTCATGTATAATTCCATGTAGCTCAATCAGCTGCACCCCGTTAGACTGGAAACCGAATCCAATATAGTTGAGAAAAGGCTAAAAGATGAATTACAACAAACGTTAATTGCTAAACATTGAATTCTCTGAAAGCACCTACTGCATCTTAACACGTCAAGCCGTCCTTCCTCTCCTCGTAAGATCACCAAGATTTTAACGACTATGCTTATTCTCCTTTCCAGTAGGTACATTTTTCTTATAACTATCACCGGTTTTTAAGACATTAAAAGTCGGGTTCATCATGGCAAGGCAACCAGCTTTTTCCTGCATTCATTGACCACCTTCACAACTAGGTCGTCTCAACATCTCATCAGATCAGCAGGACTGATCGAAAGGCGATCTGATAACACACACACAAACACAGATATTTCATCTCTGGATATGCTCGCGTGTGAACCCCATCTCACTTGATTTAAGCGATAATGCAGACGACGTTGATGGTCAGAATGATGGGCAGTCGTCCCGTGGTAAAGGCAAAGTTCAAAAGCAGCAAGTTAAAACGTTTCATAGTCAGAAAGAAAGTGACCGAACTCAAAATTACGGAGATTTGCGTTAAATACATAAAACTACTCCTAATAACATGGGTTATCGTCTAGTGAATCAAAAAGTGACGATATCGCGCTAGAAAAGGACAAATAAAAACATTTCATCGCATGTTTTATTGGAACCTTCCTAAAACACGAGCACAATAGGGGATCGGACTGGGTAAAGAAAACGACATTCTATTTTGTCCGTCAGACAGGTAATACAAAAATATTAGACACGTATCTTTTGTTTTATCAAAATATCAAAAAATTACTTAGTTAAAACTCATTCAAGTTGGAGAGTGGGGGCTTACTACGTCACAAGTGGGTATAAAACTTGCCTACATGTGACGTCATGCGCCATTTCAACTCAATATATCTCCGTAATTTTACGACTACGTGAAAAAAGAAAAAATACGTGTCCAATACTTTTCAATAAACTACACGACGGACAAAGAAAAAAAAAATATTGGATTATCCCCTATTTTGTCATTTCCCACAAAATGCAAATTTTGTGCTATCTCACTTTTCTTCTCAGGATTGCGACGTGTAACTTTTGCTTTGTGTATTAAACGCCAAGCTTCGCACAGATGTGGCAAATCATCATGCGTACCAGTGGATGGTCGACTGGTAGTTTTAGAAACAAAGGCGTCGCTCGCTTCTCAGCAACCGACAGCTATGCGTGTATCTTTGCTTTTTTTAGACTGGAAGCCGAGACTGATATGCTTGCCTACATCACACCATACCTATAAACTCGTGACTTGACGAATAGCAGAACCCCATCAAGAACTGCTTGCCGCGCATAATTGAAGTGGTAAGTGCAGGCGCTTATCGCTTATACCGCTCGTAATGAACACGATGTAGTAAGCGACGTCGTTTACGCTTGAGATGTAATTTCCGATGTGATGCACTATGTTACGGGTTAAGGCTAACTAACCAATGGTATTGGATAACCTGTTTGCGTGGTTAGGGTTAAATCCTGTGGGTTTGCTTTGTGGTGGCAGAAAAGCTTCTGTATTTGATTAATTTGGACAATCGTTTGTGCTTATAGGAACTCTCTGCTTAACCCCTTTCTTGACGGAGTGCACTGTCAGATACAGTCTACTTTGAAAAATCATATCAAGAAAAATATTATTGCGCAAGGTTCTCTGGTGTCATAAAAGCAACTAAACGATGACTCAAGAGCAAAAGGGACGCATCAGTGAAAAAAAAGTAAGACTCTGCGAACAAAAGTTAAAACAACTGGCAGTGTCCCTTTCGGAGACAATGCCCTTACCGTTTCGTGAATTCCGTGTGTAAAAGGGAATTTCTTGTGTTTTTTTTAAACGCTGCTAGGTCACGCCAAGAAAAGTACAGTCATCATCATCATCATCATCATTAGCCTATAATGTTCCCACTGCTGGGACACAGGCCTCCTCTCCTATGAGAGGGAGTGGGCTGTATTCCACCACGCGGGCCCAGTGCGGGTTGGTAGATGTCACATGTCTTCGAATTTTTGGTTCTAGGACATGCCGGTTTCCTCACGATGTTTTCCTTCACCATTTTTAAGAGCAGCGGTGATGAAATAAATTACACAAAGTAATACGCCTGCCTGGGTTCGAACCCCCGGCTTACTGCTCGTAAGTCGGTGCTGCCACCACTGGGCCACCGCCGCTCTCAAAGTACAGTCAAATTGTCTTAATCGCATTCCTGACATGCACCTCTAATTCACTGCAAATATACGTTCATACGAATTCACGTCAAAACAACTCACTTTCACCATTTCCTTTCAGCACACGCGTCCCTTTTAGCTACTTACGGTGGCAAAATAGTCAGCATCTCACACCCATAATTATGGTCGAACTAGACATCTTTCTAAATAACTAAGTTCTAACTTAGATCTAATTACGCAACACCTTCATAAAGGAAGGATTACCGACTATAATCCTGGCTGCTTGTGGAATATTCGTGGATATTATGCACAAACTTGAGCATATTCCAATATGGAATATGCTCAATTTTGTGCACTATACGATATATCACGAATTTGACGAGGGCTTCGGAAACAGCGGGTGAGCAAGCGATTAGCGATGATCATTACTACTTCGCGCATTTTAGCAAGCATTTGAGTCTCTAGCATAATTATACATAAGTGGAGCTTTGAGCCTAGTTTTATGCTATTATTGCTAACTGTAACACCTGCCAAGAGTAGTTTCCAGCCCTCCGGCCGTTTTAGCAAATGGGATTCGCAACCAGTTGCGGGTAAAGAATTTTTATTCTTTGTTCGCAACCAGTTGCGAATCAAGATGTTTTTTTCCTTACCCGCAACTTAGTTGCGAAAAAAGAATAAGAACTTCACAAAAAAACAAAGTTGCGTTTGGTGAGAAGCATTTTTTAATTCGGAACCGGTAGCTAAGACAACAAATTTAAAAAAGAAGAAGTGAAATGGTAATGTCAGTCTACGCATATTTTTACTTAATATTGTGAATCATTATCATCTTGTCCTTATCCCAATTCATTTTGGACCCAGGTGACCATCTTCATGCCATATCATCCTTCACACAGTCCTTCCATCGTTTCTTTGGTCTTCCTCTTCTCTTATAGCCGTCAACATTCACACTCAAAACTTTCCTCACTGAACTGCTTATCTGAAAAGTTATAGGCACAGGAAACCTCAAATATAGTAGCAATGCCAGTCAATCTTAATTATTAGAGAAGGTACTTACAAGTTGAGTTTATATTTCTATTTCGTCCATCTTGTGGCCCACCATTCGAAAAACATGTCTATCGGACGGGACGTATTTTATCGTAAAATAATATTTCTGTTATTTAGACACCTCTAAATCTACGTATTGTCCCTATAAATTATATGTGTACGAGAAATGAAGTGATAATATGCGGGACAATACCTCTATTGGTGTTAGGTTTCATAGGGACGTGACAAAGTGACAAAGTTTGGTTTGATTGTATCGATAATTTTATTCGACGCAGAAATGTCGACACCGTCAAATGAATTACAAGGTTTAGAAATAATTTTATTGATATATATCGTAAATTAACCATCGAAACGTAAGTTGTCCGAAATTAAATAACTAATCAAAGTTAACATTTCTAGTCAAGAAATTTAATGTTTCGCAAAAAATATGTCAATATTAATTGAGTGACAATTCAAGCAATTAACTGAAAAAAAAACCAGTACGAATAAGTACCATACCACCGTAGGTAACTATCATAATTGCCCGTAACAAATGTCAAACCTTAAATCTCAATTCACCTAGGAATTTACGATCTTTAGAGCAGTATTTATCGATATCGATATTCTCGTAACAGAATGACGCGTGTCAGCAATTTACGATGCAATAACTCATAAGTATTGTACGAGACGACAGTAACAGCTCTAACACGAGCCGTTAATGCATGTCGACCGACTTCACTTGATTGATATCAACCCACCGATATTTATGATGTTTCAAACCACTTTTTTTGAAGACGATTGAGCAAATGTATGTGTTTTGCTTGTTTTTAATGAGGTTTGCAATTAACTTGGTGTAGGACAAAAAAACAGATCGTTTTCTTTTGATTGACAAACTTCTTGTTGGTATTAATGCCTTTAATTAATGTCCTGGGAGGGTTTATTTCAAATATCATTAGGCCCGCGTGTGGATTAAGGCTTATTCCCCTTCATAGAGAGAGGAGGCCTTAATCCCAGCAGAGGGAATTCTGAAAAACTCGTGATTTTGAAAGTAGGCTTTAATGACCGTTAGATTAGATAGATTTAACTGAAACATAGGTTAGATAAAAAAGTTTTGGAGGACCTTCACTTTGTAGTTTATTCATTTTCAGTTTGTAAATTCTTCGAGGTCTGATTTTGGTTCATCCGGTTAAGCTTGACTGTTAATATCGGTCGTAATTATATTTTAAATTTATGGCCCTGAACATAACAAATAATGATAATTATCAAGGTATTAAAACTTTGTTTCGGGAGGTTCCTGCACCGAATTGGGCGGGAGGAAACGCCCGGGTGTTACCATTGCGAGGATCGGCCGGAGGACACGGTGGAGCACACCGTGGAGCTCTGCCCCGCTTGGGCTGAGCACCGCCGTGTCCTCGTAGCGGCGATTGGCGGCGGCGACCTCTCGCGTCCGGCCCTGGTTCAATCCATGGTCCGGAGCGAGAGGGAATGGGATGCCGTCGCCTCCTTCTGCGAAGCAGTCATGCTAGCGAAGGAGGTGGCGGAACGTGAGAGGGAGAGAACCTCACGTCCCAGCCGCCGCGGGAGACGCCCCGGGCGTCGGGGGGCAACCAGTGGCCCCCGGCCACCGTAGGCGCGAGCCTGTGGACGGTGAGTAATGGGCTAGCTCACCGTCCGTCCGTCTCATGACGACAGGCCGTGTCGACGGCGCGTACGTGTTCCACGCGCGCCTCAAGGAGATGTCAGCAAACCAGAAGGGGTCCGAAAGGGCCGATGCCTGCCAGGGCTGCGGGTTGTTCGAAAGAGATACCGCGGCCCTGGAACACAAAGGGCGAAGAAGGAACATGGGTGGGTTTTAGTCAGTACAAGTCTGACACTCCCTCCCGCTCCGCCCAGAGCGGGAGAAGTCATTTGATGATTTCCCATCCGGAAAAAAAAAAAAAAAAAAGGTATTAAAACTTTTAAACATTGAAAGCGTTTAATTAAAAAAGTTACCTGCTTATTATTTTAAAGCGTTGAGTTAATAACAGTCTTGTTTTATATTCGTTGTTACAATAATAATTTATTTGCTAATTTATTTGAAATGCGAAAAACATTATTATGAAAAATAATATGTTTGGAAATGAGAATAAGGGCCAATAGTGAAATAAAGGTGGATCAAGAAGTATGGAACTTGAAAACATGCTCCATCGACCAAAAATGAAGTATGATAGTGAAGACAAGGTTCTTTTGGGAAACACGAAAAGAAAACAAATGTTCCCCTTACCATACAAGGTGATTGGTAACTGGGTATCTTTCTTTAAATGGGTGATACTAGAACTCATTTGCAAACTAGGTTGTTTAGAAGAAATCGAACTCCATCGAAGATCTTTGGAAATATTTCACCAGTCATGATCTGTTGATTATGCAAAATCTACGCCATTCATGATGTTCAACTGATACTTTTCTGATAGGTCAGGAAGGAGAAAACCCTTCGAAAAGAAATTTGACATAAATGTATTTCTACTTTTGGAAATTAAGCGAAATAAAAGTCATGTTCTAAAATTTTCTTGAACCTTCCCTTATTTTTCAAGGTAGTTTTCCCAAAATAAATGTTCGCTTCTTGTTGGCTTATCGATACGGTTTCTGTTCCAATCCTTGTACATAAACTGGAAAAAATTGGCATAAGGGGGAAACAGTTGAGCATTTTGGCAGATTACCTAACCAACAGAACTCAATGTGTTCAGATTGGTACCTACACTAGTTCTGATCTACCAGTTACCTACGGCGTGCCGCAGGGAAGTATTCTTGGGCCGACCCTTTTTCTCGTTTATATAAACGATCTCCTTTGTCTCAACTCATTTAATGGCAAAATAATCTCTTACGCAGATGACACTGCCCTCATTTTTGCAGCTAAAACATGGAATGAGACTTATCAGCTAGCCCAAAAAGGTTTTGATTTGGTTAAAAGGTGGCTTCGTGATAATGTGCTTACCCTGAATGTTGAGAAAACTAAATACCTGACCTTCTCGATCCGTGCGTCCTCACAAGTTAATCTAAGTTTAATTGCACATAACTGCTCATTCGACACTTCAGCTGATTTGAAATGCTCATGCAATTCTTTGGAGCGTGCAAAAACCATTAAATATCTAGGCGTAATTATTGATGACAACTTAAGCTTCAAAGCTCACATTCAGGCACTGAGTAAAAGAGTTCGAAAGCTTACCTACATTTTTAAGACATTGAGGCACATAGTTAGCCCTATATTACTGAAGCAAATCTATTATGCGCTTTGTCAATCACTGATTACTTACTGTATATCGTCTTGGGGTGGTGCACCAAAAACTACGATAAAGCAACTCGAAGTATCGCAAAGATCCATACTAAAACTCAGTACTTTTAAACCTTTTCGCTACCCTACCACACTTCTTTATGAATTCTGTGAGGTCTTGACTGTACGCCAACTATTTGTCTTAACCATCATTAAGAAGCAACATACTACCATGGGATTTAGTTTGAGCATGTTAACAAGGCGGAGAGGTTTACCTGTATGTAAGAGGATATCGCACTCAAGAACTGCTTTTATTTGTAGATTTTTTCCCTTTTTGGGCCCATTTTTATATGACAAAATCAACAAGACTCTTCATTTGTACTCTATGAATAGGGCAATGATAAAAAGATCCCTAACTCAGTGGCTGGGAAGACTAACATACGATCAGACTGAGGATTTGCTGACTATCCTAAGGTAGTGATACAACTTACTGTCGGCTTTTGTTTAAGTATTGTGGCAATATTCTATAAGAATCTACTAGCAAAAGTAATCAGATACTCTCTCACACACCCTCTCACACACATACACACACCCTTTTCATCTTACACACCCAGAGGACAGTAACCCTATTTTTTAATAAAGTATTCTTTCTGTATGTAAATATTCTAAATTTAATTTAGTTTGTATTTTAATAATGTTTACTTTTGTTCGTGAGCTCATACTTGCTTAATTAGTTTTGAGGGCTTGAGGCGCTGCGTACTGAAACACAGGCTATAAACCTAGTTCGGTAGCAGATGCTAAAAAATAGACACAATGTCAGAGGATAAATTTTTAAGATTAATATTAAGTAGCTTGTTGACAAATTGTGTGAACATATGTATATTTTTCTGGTCTAATAAATATTTTTATTATTATTCTCTTTATTTATTTGACAAACATATGTTTTACATTTTTAAATATTTTTACAAAATTAAATACAAAAACATTTAAAAATATAAAAAATAGTAGCCCACCGGCATCGGGAACAGGGTCCGGGCTACCGGTGGTCAGGGCTCTTGAGAGAGGAACCTCCTAACAATACGTGCCGTGTCCAGAAGTACTGCTTTCTGAATCAAGCCCTTGATCCAACTGCCAAGCGAAAGACTCCGCAGATGTTGGTCGAAGCTTTTAGCCATTAAGCCATTGGCCGACACGACTATCGGTACAATGACTGCTGTAGTCACGTCCCACATGTCGACAACCTCGCGAGCCAGATCTAGATACTTGAATTGCTTATCTTTCTCTGCTTTCACGAGGTTCTCGTCATGAGGGACCGTTATATCAACAATCATTGCGCGACGCTCCAATCGATCTATCAACACAATGTCAGGTTTATTGGCAACAATAGTCCTGTCAGTGATGATAGGTCGATCCCAATACAACGTGATATTACCATTTTCGAGAACTGGGTCGGGCGCATACCTATAGTATGGCACTTCTGATTCCACAAGTTTGTATTTCAAAGCAAGTTGCTGGTGGATAATCCTGGCAACAAGGTTGTGTCTATGCAAGTACTCTCCGTTAGCCAGACGAGAACACCCAGAAACAATGTGTCGGATCGATTCTCCCGGACGGTGGCATGCCCGACATATGTCAACCGTGCCATCCTTCACAATGTGTTTCCGGTAGTTATTCGTCATCATAACTTCGTCCATTATTGCACAGACAAAACCTTCGGTTTCCCCGAAGAGGTCACCGAAACGGAGCCAGGATACGGACGCTAAGAAGTCTACATCGGGCCCATGTAAGGCCCGGTAAAATCGTCCGTGAAGCTCCTTGCTCTGCCATACCTCCCTGCGGTCATTAGTGTCTAATACTACAGGCTTGCGCCAGTTCTCGTTAGCCAAGAAGAGCGGGGTAAGTCCCTTGTCGACTGAGACTACATCTCGGTGCATCCCCACGTCGGTTTCTAGAAAGTATTCCCTGAGACTGCATACCTCACGGTTGTGCAGGGTCTTAGCATTTAAGAAGCCACGACCCCCACACTTCCGCGGGATATACAGTCTCATCACCGACGACCGTGGGTGATGCATCCGATTTGCGGTCAGCAGTACGCGGACCTTCCTATCAAGGGCATCAAGTTCTGTCTGAGTCCATTTGAGTATGCCAAAAGAATACATCAAAACCGGCATGACCCAACCGTTGAAGGCGCGCACCTTGTTTCCGCCCGACAGAAGACTGCTTAGCACCTTATTCAGGCGGCCAAAGAAACGTTCCCTCAACGATTGTTTCATGTCAGCAGTATTGATACCTAATGCTTCCGACATACCCAAATACTTGTAGGTTTCTGTTGAGGAGAGGGATCTAAGGTGTACGGAATCCGAGAGTTGAGTTCCCACGGATTCCGTAATCTCCCCTCGCTTCACATGCATGACTGCACATTTGTCCACACCAAATTCCATCCTGATGGCGCTACTGAAAGTTTCAGTTACCTTCAGTAGTTTCATCAGTTGCAAATTGTTGGGGGCAAAGATTTTCAGATCATCCATGTAAAGAAGGTGAGATATGACCTGACCACCTCTCCTCAACCGATAGCCTAGACCTGAACCCTCCAGCAGTGTGCTTAGAGGGTTCAAGGCTAGACAAAACCACAATGGACTCAGACTATCACCCTGGAATATACCACGCTCAATCCTTATCGGTTCGCTGTTCCCCTGCATCTGTCCACATCCTGGATAGCGAAGGACCGTCCTCCATTGCCCCATACACGACTCAAGGAAGGCGCGTAGAATTGCATCTATCTTGTACAACTCCAGCACCCTCATGAGCCATGTATGCGGAACCGAGTCATAGGCCTTCTTATAATCTATCCAACATGTAGACAGATGCCTTCGGGAGCGGCGAACCTGTTGGCTAATGGCCATATCAATGAGGAGCAGCTCCTTAGTACCACGGGACCCATTCCTACATCCATTCTGAGAGGGAGACATGATGGAATTACTCTCAATATGTTGGTTAATTTTAGCTCTCAAAATGGATGTAAGAACTTTATAGACCGTTGGTAAGCAAGTGATAGGTCTATAATTTTTGGGCTCCGCAGTACTACCTGATTTATGGAGCAGGTGGGTAATGCCTGTCGTCAGGAATTGGGGCAGCGACCCTGACTCTAAGGCTGATTGAAACTGGGATGCCAAACGAGCGTGCGATCTTTGAAACCATTTGATCCAGAAGTTGTGCAGTCCATCCGGCCCTGGAGATTTCCAGTTAGGTAACGGACGGACTGCACGAGCTACGTCTTGGGGGCTGATGATAATTGCCCCCATTTCTGGTATTGGATCACACACTTGTTCAACCTCCCGGATCCAACCACCCTCAGTGTGACTGACAGGCACCGACCAGATGCTGCGCCAGAACGAACACATAGCGTCATCATCCGGCAGACGCGTGTCAGTCACCCCTTGGTCCGGTCGTTCCCAAGCCCTATATACCCACCTTTCATCGCTTTGGAATGTGCGATTCTGAGTGTATCGCTCCACTCGCCGCTTGTACCTACGAATACGGCTTGCCCATGCACAGATCTTCTGCTTCAGGAAGTCGATACGCTCTGTGACGCAGGCCAAATAATCACGAGAACTAATGTTAGTTCCCGAGAACGCCCGCCTCACAAAGCGCATCACTCTAGGGCGAGTATTGCCCTCCCTGAAGCAGATTAACTTGCCTATGAGTACTCTAGCCTCACCGATACGCCGCTCAATCCTGCACTGCCAAGCTGGAACAGCTAATTTTCGTCGTGTAGCTCGGTCGCAGTTAGGAAATTTGACGTGAGCTACACGACATGCCGCTACAGCTGCGCAGTACAAAATTGAGTGGGTATCAGCCAGGTCTTCGCTGTTGTCAAAGTGGTTTGACAGCTGCGAATCTAGAGTACACACCAGCGCCTTGTTTCTCTTGTGCATAGGCAAACGAGGTAAACGTGGTCTAAGTTCAGGCGGTGTGGAGCGGTACTCACGGAACGCACCCTCCAAAGCGCTCCTCAATTGTGCGTTGCACTGGGTACTCACGGTTATAACTTCGTCAACATCCTCTTCACCACCGCGATTGGATCGCAGCGAAGCACTGGATACATTCTGCATCTGCGTCACGATTATTGGCGAAGCAGGCGTAACTGGGTTACTCCGTGAGTCGAGGCGTAGTCGATCAAGTACAGTGTCATCCAACATATGGTTACGCTGGATGACCCGCACCTGATCCGATAGTCGCTGCGCCGACACGCTGATAGCTGGTTCAAGCACCTGAAACAGAGAGAGCATCCGACCACGGTACGCAGTCAAATTGCTTCCCCCCTCAGTAGCCCCATAATATGCGCGCATGACGTTCTCATTAATGGACTGAGTCCATCGCATGCGCGACACATTTCCACCGACAGCGGGGACCCTGTTCGGGGCCTGTTGGCCTCGAGGTCCCAAGCCCGCTGGTGGCCGTCCTCTTCCTCGTCGTCGTGGTGGTGATGGCGTCGACAGCGGGGAGAAAAACTCGTCGCTGGAGCTCGACGCAACTGCAACGACCGGCGACGCAGCGCCCACGGATGAGGCGCATCCCGGCGACTGCGAGGCGGAGCTCAGCGACGAGCCCGGAGATGGTTGGTGTGCCTTTTGTGTTCTGGCTCGACTTCGGGTCAGCATTCGTGACAAATATGACATTTCATTTTGCTTTTCTCTGATAAATTTTTGTTGAATCCGACTGGTTTTGATTATTTATAAAACTGTTTTTTTTTTTTTCTTTTTCATTGTGTTGTTAAGCTGGTCATTTCTATAGGTTTTCTTAATTATTTTATTGAATTAAAGTAAACGTGTGAAAAAATTTGTCTTGTCACTTTGACACTCGAGCCACAGATTTATTTATTTATTTATTATTATTATTATTATTATTATCTTCTTGTGTGATTCTGCTAAAACGGCCATTTTACACCCCCCGACATTTGTTTAACCACGCGGGTGCAGTGGTGGTGGTGCATGTCGCATACCTTCGATTGTAAGATCTTAGGCATGTCTCCCCCACAATGTTGTTCTTCATTATTTGGAAAAATTTACTGAGCTCAAACCCAAGTAAGTCAGATATGTTTTTGAGCCACTACTGCTCTTATTCTAAACCTAATATAATACATATTTTACATTTAAAAAATGGCGATCAACATTAAATGTTGACTCATAAATTTTATGAGTTCTAGACTCCTCCATGGTGCCAGTTGATGCCACAAACCGTTACGAAGTTCAAGACAATAAACAAAGGCATTTCCTAAGTCGTTTAGCAATAATAAAAGCAGTAAAACAATAGATAATTAGAGAAGTATGCTCGTTAGAAGGTAGGGCTGTTAACTCATTCATTTAAACAACGGACAATAAAGCATATATCCCTGAGACTGATGGTGAAGAGGCTTTCATCTCTAAGGATGTACCCATAACTTATATTACTACTTAGAAAATCATTATCATCTGCCTAGCCTTTCCCCAAAGTATCTTAGGGTCAGCTTCCAGGCTAACCGGATGCAGCTGAGTAGTGAGTACCAGTATTTTACATGGAGCGACTGCCTATCTGACCTCCACTACCTAGTAACTGGGTAATACGATACCCCTTAGTAAGACTGGATGTCAGACTTTTCGATTCTGACTACTCGTAACTACTAGATTTTGTCTATAAAAAACGTCGTAATAACCGACGTTTTTTTACTAGCAACAATTTTTTGCGTCGACGTCCCTTACACCCAGTATACTACATGTTATAAGAAATGGTATTTTTGAGAGACCAAATTTATCTTTTAGGAAGCGTTCCGCATACTTAGTGCAAAAATAAGATGAAATCGAAAGTATAACAAATAAAAAATACACAAGTGCTTCCATCATCAATTCATCATGATTGATGAAAGATTAAATTTAATCGACACTAAAGATTTATGTAAGGAAATTGTTTTCTAAGTATTCATGACGCTATAAAATTCCATAACTCGTGTAATGATTATTTTATCGATATCGAATTCCCATCACTAGTTTATGACGTGTGGCAGGCAGTTTAGAAGGCAATAACTCATCGTCGCTTATGATATGACAGTAACAGGCACAACACTATCTAGACGGTAATATTTTGTGGTGCAACACTTAAATTGATCGCTATTAATGTTGTTCTTATATTTCTGACAGATTCCATTTCGTCTAAATCGCGTTTAATATTTGTATGAAAATAGTAAATTATTCCTGGTTCGTGTTTCTGAGGTTTTGTTATACCTTATTGATCCTGGAACTGTAGTTTTCTTAGAAAAATATGATAAATTTGTTTGAATGTTGGACTGATTTCAGTTTCAGATTCAAAGTATTTATTGAAAGATCCAATATATGTAATAAGAAATATTTCACATTTCTAATGGGAAATAAAAAAATAAAATGAAAATATTTCACATTGCACGCACTTAACTGGATTTTGATCCATGTTACCCAAATAAAAGAAACAATCTCATCCTGAACTAAACCGTTCTTTCAAAATTTAATAACACAAATGTCATAATTGTTAAAAATGATTATTGAATTACTAACGAATTGAATTACTGATTATTGAATTACTACCATTATTTTTAAGAGTGTCTACTAACAAAACTATGGATCATTGTGTCTGAGAATAAATGAATTATTATTAAAATCCGGTCAGAAGCTCCAACAACAAAGTTGTCGGAAAAAATAAAAGCACAGCAAATAACTAGGCTACTTATTACACTTTAGTGTTGTTCTGAAAGACAGCTAATTTTGCCTGTAAGCCCCAAGTGACACAAATTGCACGCTCTCACATTTTTCCCGTACAATTTTCGCGTCACTTGGCCTCCGAGCCTGCAGCTACCGTTTCGTCTCAGTTACTAACGATAATAGTCGATAAATAATGGACTATGAGATATGATGACTGTTCACAATTGTCGATAGTCGATGATAGTAGATGCGATGCGCAACACTATTTTGTGAAAGGTTGAAGGAATGTAATCTTAGAAAGAGTTATTTTTAGATAAAGGAAATTCCAAAATGCTTCTAAGTGCCTCTTTGTTTTCATAGATATTGTTGTTGGTTCATGTTATTTTACTGAAAGGTAATGCTTAGGATGAATTGAAAGTGCATATCATAGTTTAATTTGCGGAGATTGGCGTTTGGTTACGAAAGGCTAAAGTTAATGACGACTGTGTCAAAATCTAAATCTGCCAAAAATTAAATGAATGGAATCATGGTGTTCTACATGAAATTTCTCAGTTAAATAGATAATACTTTCGCAGATAGGGAGTATATCGCAGATCGCTATTAAGTGCTCCGCTCCGGAGGTCTGACAATAATCTATATTGTACTGTGTCGACATAACTCACCTGACGCTTTATTTATCGATAATACATAAACAATATTATGGTTTGTCCCAGCTTTAGAATTCAATTTAGCTTAGTGAAAGACCATAAAATACTAATATGGAAGCTTTCGATTTGAATGTGATTTTTGGTTTACACCTTACTTCTGCGAAGAATATTGTTTGCGTGGTTTATTATCAGAAAATGATTGATTGTTTTAAAAAAATACCACTTTTGAGAGGTCAGATTTCAGTTATATACACGGTGTAAATCACCTCATCACGAAGCCGTCAACCAAGCATTCTGTACGTGAAACTAAGTAACTTTACGCAAAAATTATTGCTGGGAAACGACTTTTTTTTGGGGGGTGTAAAATCATGTTTTGTGGTAGAACTCAATGTAACGCACTCAAAACATTGTGCTGATGGACGGATTGAATAGTACGGGGCTCGTGGAGGTGTTTAAAGTAAAAATCTTAAATTAAAAACTTGTATTAAAAAAAATACTAGTCAAAAAGTTGGAACTTTGACCCCTAATATCTCCGTAACTAGAAGGTTCCCAGGTATGGTGTAGAACAAAAAAAAATATCGCAATGACAGGGAGAACCAGTGCCTTTCGGCTTCGTTAAGAGGTGTTTTACACCTTTTATGTAACTCAGTGCGGTGTTAAGAAGATTAGAGCATACCAAAATGATTCTTTACCCTCAACGTAGAAATAGTTAAAAAAACACATTCGTGTTATATTTTGACTTTAAATTTCAACGCTGAGAACAGACACCTCCAGGGCATCTTAATGCTCGTTCCATCGTAAATCTCATGTATCGCTTTTCAACAGGCGTTAAGTCAAGAGCAGGACCCTTACCAATAAATTACAGAATTATGCCCGTTTTCAGTAAAACTAAGCCACGACTATTATAAATGCCTAAATACAAATTTTACTGGAACAGTGACACGGGATTGCGGCAGACCACGAAGGAGATGGCGGGAAGAAATGGATGTCTTCCTTGACAATTGGAAAGAAGTAGCACAGAATCGTGAGCGTTAGAAAGGATGGAGGCTTTGCTCAGCAATGGGACAATTTGTCAAAACTCGGTTCGTGACAGTGCGTTTTTATTGAAGCATGCATTATCATCGTAGGGGTCGCCTAAAGTTAGTAAAAGGTAAGGTTCTATATAATTATTACAATGTTGCACGGGTCAGCCAGTTGCTGACCAGCGTAACTTCGTCAGCGTCACATTTTCCCCTACTTGCAATATTTTTCTTTGATCGTCCGCTTCTATTGGTCGTCGCGTGATGTTATATAGCATATAGCCCTCTTTGATAAATAGACTATCCGTCACTAAAATAATTTTTCAATACGAACCAGCAGTTCCTGAGATTAGCGCGTTCAACCAAACAAACTCTTCATGTTTATAATATTATATTAGTATAGATGTGTAAGTAAACACCTTTTCCTAAAGCCTTATACCATAAACCTGTGGACATCTATTTTCGGTCCACAATTTCGGTGTACAGCATCTAAGTACAGCGGGTTGAGATAACAATCTCTATTGTCCGGTGTCGTAATAACTCATCTTATGCCTTATTTATAGTCGCATTATCACGTCCTCTCGGGGAAATTTACTGCAAAATGTTTACGTACATGTTTCGTTTTGAATAGATTTCTTGAGGAACTCTAATGGTGTGTGAGATGTGTATTAATTTTCAGTTTTGTTGGTTGACAATTGGAGTTGAAGTAATGAGAAGATATTAGGGATATTAGAACAGACTTACAAAGCGTAAGCGGTTTAAAACCTAAAACTGTTATTAAAAAACATGGGTAATTGGGTAAAGTTAAGAGAACACAAATTAAGAGTGCTGCATTTTTGATTCTTTTATGTTTATAACAAACTTGAAGTCTTAGACTGGTGCCAACCATTTTAAATCGTTAACTTAACTTATTAAGTGATAAAATTGAGAAAATTGTAACATTGAGAAAATTGTAATGGCGAGCCAGCGATATGACATCTTTAGCATTTAGTGAAGCAGAATGCAACTATGGGTTTGACAAAGATAGCTAGCAAGACTAATTACCTTATTCAAAGATCCGCCTATTGCGGCCAAGAAATTCTAGGTATAAGATTTGGTGGTTTTCAACTGTTGTCATGGCAACAAAAGTCAAATTAAAAAATGTGACGTGCTCTACAATTTCGACGACAAAATAACAAGATTGACTTTATAGTTATTGTTGTATTGTCTTAGGCGTCTGGCTATTGCCAGAAGCCTAAAGACAAAGTAACACTCTAACAGCAAGCACGGTGACAATTTTCATCGAAAATGATTTTGATAATTATTATTACCAATAAACAAAATTATAGATACCTACTTATGCTTGTGATAACTCCTTCAAACCTTAAATCTCCACAAACTACATAAACAAGAAACACAACAGTCCTACTTATATTATGTTCGATAATATTCCAAAATAGCCCACATTTTCCATCTTGAACCCCGACACATTATTAGACGCAGACCGGTGGCTGTTAGGAGTCAGGTTGTAACTCCTGACCCCGTACCGCTTTATCATATCTTTCACCAACATGCCCGAACAAGCACGAGTATGCAATATCTGTATTTCACAGATATTATACGGATAATGCATGTAGATTTATGTAGATACCTTAGAATTATAGATATATGTTTATGTGGAGCACGTTTAACTGATTTATTGGATAAAAACATGTTTTTGGGTTATGTAGTGGTCAATAGTCGATAGGGCATACATATATTGTATTTACGCTATATTCGAAAGCGATTTACTTGTATTACACCTACCGAAATGTAGACTGGTAGAAAATGCCGATCGCATTAAGTCAGCTTTTGTATTTTTTTTTTATTTACAATCCTACACTGCTGGGCAAAAGCCTCCTATAGAGGAGGCTATAAAAATGATGATGGAGCGGGGATAAAAATTAAGGAAGGAGATAGCTCCTTCCTTAATTTTTATCCCCGCTTATTTTCAATTCAATCATAAGAATTTTTTCCTTCAAGTGGATATTAAATAAACAAAAACGATTGCAACTTGAAGAGAACAGCGTTTACATTGTAGTATGGTAATTTTAAGGTCTTTTATGGTGTCATAAAAGTTCTACCAATTCTTTAGGAGAGAAACGCTTATGAATCTTGTGTGAATGGGAGGTATGCATGCTTATAACTGCATCTAACTATCTCACGAGGCACTGTCTAGATAATACTGATCAGATAAATAAGTAACGAAAGGATATCATCACTAATATGAATTAAGAAGCCGGGCAAGTAATGTGAATTTTACAATTCTGAAGTACTTTCTAACATCACTGAGATAAGTGAAGAACAACTTAAATGAAAAATTTAAAAAACCCCCGACACAAAAACTTCTCAAAAACTAAAAATAAATTAATCCAAGCGTTGTAACGTCGGGAGACCACTTAGTAGTCGGGAGACCACAAATTAGACCACTTAGTAGTTGCTTTTAAAACTTATATTATTTTATCTAAGCCTTGATTGTCCCACTCCTGTGCCTCCCCTATTGGTTACACTTTTCTCGGTGTTGCGCCTCTTCTTGCTAATTAACGAAAACAAGGAAAGTTATAAATAATAAAAAAAAACGAGCCCACTTTTAGGGGGAAGCAGTGGGGGTCCCCCGGCGATGCACATGGTGACAAGTAACAAAATTTCAAATTTCGAATCGACGAGAGCCGTGGTTATTTCCCTTCAACTAGAAAAGAGGTGATGAGCAGATTTCTCAAAACATAGCTAAGAACACTCTCGATTAAAACACCTTTCAAACGAAACCAATTTTATCAAAATCGGTTCATTCCTTTTAGGAGCTACGATGCCACAGACAGACACACAGATACACACGTCAAACTTATAACACCCCTCTTTTTTGGTGGGGGGTTAAAAACAGCGTGGGAAGTCTGGACTTATAATTAATTAAAGTCTGAAATCGCCAAACCTTCTTTAGTGGTGTGGTGATCACCTTTTCTTTATGAAAAGAGGCCTATGTCCAGCACTGGGACAATAACAGGCTGGTATTATTTGTCACTTAAAATTTCCCCTGTCGCGCGTCGTAGTATAAATTTTATATTTTCCCAACACCACGCAAGACACAGTAAACCTCAAGTAGTCCCACTTAATTAGCTGCCTACACCACACAGAATATAGAGGCGCTATATCACAGTGATGAGTTATACTGCCGCTGTATACAATAGCGATCGTTATCGTCCCCTAAGCGTGCGCCAGTGCGCATAAAGACCACTTTCACTCAACCGTGTCGGATGCGAAGGACCACCTAATTTGTGAAGTGAATATTTCTCTGAGGTTGTTTTGAAAAGTGTTGCCTCTGCTCAAGAATATTGATGAAATAGAATTTTGATGTAATTCAGAGCGTTGCTCAAGTGTTTGTGATGTCACAATAAAGTGTAGTGCAGTTTTATAGTCAGGTGACGGGCGCTGTTATTAGTTTTGTGCCTCCGCGGTTTTAGGGGTCCGTGGGCAGGAAGTATCAGTAAGGTCTAAAGCTTCCGGCTTCAACAATAAAATTAAAATTTTTAGGGATGGGAAATCATCAAATCACTTCTCCCGCTCTGGGCGGAGCGGGAGGGAGTGTCATACTTGTACTGACTAAAACCCATCCATGTTCCTTAATAAGACAAAGTTCTTAAATAGTAAACAGGCTGGGGCCCGCGAATTCGTCCGCGCGGTAATTTTGTAGTGTTTTTTCAGGGATAAATTATATAACATAAACCTCCCTCTTCAAACATTCTGTCTTTCGATGAAAACCGCATCAAAATCCATTGCGTAGTTGATGAGATCTAAGCGTACAGACGGGTGGAAAGCGACTTTGTTTTTTTTTACTGTGTAAAGATGCTTAGCGATACAAAAAGCACGTCGTGTTGTCAAGAGGTATACAAAAAGGTATATTGCTGCAAATCATGTTTTAGATGTTCATAAATACAGATGCTAGCTGATAAAAATTCCGTATCAACAAACACGAATAAAACATTGTATCTGTATCTTTAATGGTTTGTTTATTCGAATTACTAAATTATGTAACAACACGCGTAAAAGAAATAGCGAACCCACATAAGAACTGCTACAATTTTAATCTGCCAACTCGAAGGACCAGAAAAATGGCATTACCCAGAAAAATCGCTGGCACGCTTTATCTTACCATCGAACCTGCTAGCTATAACCTAAGTATTTATCACCCATAACGACATCCACTATAAAAATATTTTCATACAAAAAACTACATAAAATCATCTTTCATATCGTGTCATCAATAAAACCAGTCTCGACTCGGAATTTCATGAAAAAAAGCACACGAATACACGTCGACACTTCCTTAGTTGCGTATTTTCTTCATAAAAAATGATATTGAGAGCAGGCAGTTCCAGGGAGCATCCATATGGATTACATCCTCAATTAATGTTCAATGGCATTATCCTGATTAGACGCGCTGGTATGCGGCCACAGGACGGGCAGTAAGACAAGTTTGTACGGATTTTTAAAACTTTGTTTGGCGACGGAGTCTGGGTTTGCGAACGGTTGATAGCAAAATGCTCGAGAGGTCGAGCCTTATTACATGGGACGTAATTTAACCATAACTGACAAAATGATGGTTTACCCTTAGGCACCCTGTAGGGAGGGACCACAAGCATGATGAACTTAAAATAATTAAGAATTTAAAAGGAGACTCTTGTGGACCTTTCTCCATAGAAACGTATTCCGCTGTTTTCTTCGTGGATAATGCGTCTAGAGCAATTTTTTTTTTCCAAAAAATCTAGGTCTTAGTAATACATGCCCCTATCATATCCCTTTTTTTTTTAAATAATCACTAAAAGAATTATGACAATCCAAAAACCCCAAAAAGAGCCCTTCTTCAAAACTTTTTTTTACTTTTCCTCTAAATTTTGATATAAGAATAATTTAGATCAGTTTAGTTTTGAAGAAGAAAACAGCGGAATACAAAACGTCTTTTGGTCAAGATTTTGTAGGTAAAATCAGCCTGAGCTGCAGTTGTCCCTTTCGCACTTTACGGGGGCTTAGCCGGGCGCAGCGCGACGGCAATCGTTTCTTCGAAATACCTATTCTTCAAATTCCTCGGGGCTAGAGAGCCCTCTTAATTTTAAAAATTAGTTCTCCGGTCTGGTGCTGCTTAGCTGATCCAGTAATGTGACTTGATTTTGTTCATATTTTCAGTTTTTATCGTTGTCATGACTACTGATACTGTTGACCTGTGTCATTCCACTGCTGCGCAAAAGCCTCTGATTTCCAGTTGTTTCGATTCCAATGTAAACCAAACGTCGCTGGTTTTGTCCAGCTCGTCCCATCATCTTCAACGAGGTCTGTCTGTTTCATGACTAGGCAAGGTGAAATAATATGCGCAAAGATAAAAAAGGAAAGGTCTGTCAGAATAAATACTCAAAAAGCAACTCGTAATTTTGTTTTATTTATACTTACAACTACTACAAGGCATTGTTTTGCATCCTCGTCAAAATTCAGGAGGTTGTCACAAAACACATAAATAATCAATTTAAATTGCGGTACCTAGTTAATTATTAATAAACCCTGATTTTTTTGGTTGTTTATGTTTGTCAGTATTTTAGAATAACATGGTATAGGAAATAAGAAATTATAGAATAAACGTTTGAGATTGTTTGTATTTGTGGAAGCGCGGTTATAGGGCGAGAATCACACGGCGAACCTCCCGCGTTTAAAACACGGGTGGTTCTCACTTACCGATTTCAGTAAATAAGAAGAAAAAAAAACTTATTTTATTGATTCGGAACGATAATCATTAGCATAGTAACCTCTTTTTATTTGACGAGGATGCAAAACAACACCTTGTATTTATCATTTAACCATCTACAAACACCGTTTAAAAACATAAAATTACTACTTCACTAATTATTAGTTGCAATCTTAGAAACTCGACTCAAAACTAAATAATAATTCAGTAGCCCTAACGCAAACACATAAAGTTACACTCTATTTACTACATAAAGAATCACTAGAACCACAGTAATTTTTGCAGTTGATTTACTGCCCTCTGTACTGTGTAGCCCACACTATTATTACACTGTAGGCTTGCTATCACGGCGCAGCACTAATGGAGAGAGCAGAGAATAATAACAGCATCCAGCCTCCTTATAATTGAAACATCGAACATCCAAGGCGCAAGTATTTCGTATGGCTTATTATGTTATTAGAAAAATGGCGGATTTTTAAGTAAAGAGGGTCGTAATGATAGGTCGGGAAGAGCAGATGTGTTTGTATGTATACTTAAATTACAGTGTTCGCAAATCCGTATGCCATTAAAAGTGGTGTTTACGGCATTTATTTTAATTTAAATGCTCTTTAACTTTCAAAGAGGTACAACAATGGAGGTAGAAACTGATTATTTCCTGAATTAGGAGTGGTCTAGTGGTCACAAGCGCACCTTTTGGATAAGTTCCTGGGTTCGATTCCCAGGTGGGGCAAAATGTTATTGAAATTTCCCATCAGGAATTTCTCAGTAGCAGCCACGGAGTTTGGAATAGGGATGATGACTGGGTAAAGAAAACGAAATTCTATTTTGTCCGTCAATCAGATAATACAAAAATATTAGATACGTATTTTTTGTTTTATCAAGTTAACAAAAAAATACTTAGTTAAAACGCATTAAAGTTGGAGAGTGGGGGCTAACTACGTCAGAACTATGTATAAAATGTACTAAGCCGTACATTTTATAGTCGGGAATTACAAGCGTGATGTGATCTTTCTTATGTAGTAGTGGTCCTTCGAGTCGGATACAGCTGAGATTTTTCAGGTCTAGGGATTTCTGGTTCCATTTTTTTTACAGACCGTCAATATACCTTATCTAATAATAAACTTAACTCATAACGACATCAACGATGTTGAAGGTCGAAGATTTTGGTTGACAAGTTTTAATTAATCGGCCCCAAAAGTCAAAAGTGTTATACAAAAATAGTTATTAAGGTGTTAAGTACCGGAATCAAAATTAAAAATCGAAACTTAGTGGGGGGCCTGCCAGCTAAGAACATTCACGGCGTTTGGTTATGAAAACTTTAGGCTTCCTACGCACATCGAACATTGAACCAACCAGTCAATATAAAAGGTGAAAATAGATTTTTAACAAAGCCGAAAGGCACTTCTTGTTCTCCCCGTCATTGCGATTTTTTTTTTGTTCTGGACCACACCTGGGAACTTTCTAGTTACGGAGATATTGGAGGTCAAAGTTCCAACTTCTTTTATAAATTTTATTTTGAATACCACCATGACCCGTTTATTATTCAATCTATCAATCAGCACAATGTTTGTGAGCGCTAGTTTTACCGTAAAAAAAAAATAGTGCGTGGAGTCCCTCCGCGCGGTAGAAATGAAACTTCGTAATACTACACGCATGCGTTCGAGTGCTACGCATTCACTCTCGCTCTGTCTCTTTCTGTTCCCCTCCATGGTAGCGTTAAACATTTAACACAAACTTGTTGGAAGTCGCATAAGAAGTTTCACTTCAAAAAATTTAATTTTGCGTAGGGTTACTTAGTTTGACTCCTTCCTTGGTTGACGCCTTCCCGAAGGTTCCGGTTATACCTTGATTACCCCGTAACTAAAACCAGCAACATTGGCGGCAGTTTTTCTCAAAGGAAAATAAACACAATTGCCTTACGTTACATTTCTTGCGCGAGTAACTCGACGGTGTAAAGTTTAAATGTCACAATTACCTAATTGTTTTAACGTAAAATTGAATGAATGTGTGAATGGTGAGGGGTTGATTTAATTGGAAAAGTGTTGATTTTGAAGTGATGCGGGTGGGCAAACCAAGGTAAGAGCAATATTGAAACAATGACTTTGACTTTTATCATTTTGGTGAATGATCACAACAACTTGCGTAATAGTCGTAGGGTTTACATTATCAGAATAAATAGATCCTAACATTCATCATCATCATCATTAGCCTATAATGTTCCCACTGCTGGGACACAGGCCTCCTCTTCTATGAGAGGGAGTGGGCTGTAATCCACCACGCGGGCCCAGTGCGGGTTGGTAGATATCACATGTCTTCGAATTTTTGGTTCTAGGACATGCCGGTTTCCTCACGATGTTTTCCTTCACCGTTTTTGAGAGCAGCGATGATGAAATAAATTACACAAAGTAATGCACCTGCCTGGGTTTTAACCCACGACTTACTGCTCGTAAGTCAGGGCTGCTACCACTGGGCCACCGCTGCTCTCATGGTGACTAATTATTGAAAATTATTTACCACACAGAAAAGAGAATTTCATTTCCGCTGATCCTAACATTGCCTAACTAAAAATATATATTTTAATTGGTAACAAAGATCAAGACTCCAAACACCAATTCCCCTCCTTCGTCCCTCTTGGAAAAAGAGTTTCTGAATGCGTCCTATATTGTGTACGTTGTATGAAATAAATTGTTGCCTAACAACTGAACTTCTATTTATGCCGGAAACGTTAACCACATCCTCTATACTGCTATAGAAGCTGATAAATCTACGTGACTTTGAAATTCAAAAGATTCATTCATCATAAAAGTTTATATCAGAAAACTACAGCGCTTACCATGAATTGAATTTCCTTGGAATACGGAATCACGAAGCAAGGTTCTACAATAAGAACACAAATGCCTGTTTTACATAAAAAATATGCTACATTCATATAAATGCAAATATTAGTATTCAAAAGTGCGTCTTTATTTACGCTTTCGTATAGGTGTCGCACAGGTTTAAGGTTTAAGAACTTTATTATTCCCCATCAAGAATTCTTGGTTGTAAGTGTGTGTGTGTGTGTGTGTATAGTGCAAGTGGAATACAAATGAAAACAAACAATTCTCAGTTATGATACCATAAATGACGACAAAATGCAAACTAAAGCCCCAGTTTGTCAACGTGGGAGGCCCTAGATATATACACAAAAAAACCAGCATATTTCAATATTCATCAATAACCCCCATACATCATGCATGACAGTTATTCAAAAGTAAAGGAAATCAACCATATACTCCTTTAGCGTCAAACAAAAAGGTTTCTGTTGTTAATAAATTAGAAATGTAACAAATAATTAGCTTTATGTAACGAACGTTACACGAAGCTAATGATAAACTAATCCTATTTTAGTCACGTCGCGGAATCTGATTATGTTTTTATTTCTCATTACATTATTTTATATGGTAACATTATAAAAAGCAGAAAGACAGATGAAAAACTGCTCTAGTTATAGTAGTTATATTAATAATTTTATGGCGTCCAATTGTGTGTAGGGTGATTAAAATAGAGCATTCTTTGTAAGTTTACGATTTTTTGTTCAGTTTTTAATCTAGAATATATTAATTTGCTTTTATTCATAAGTCAACGGCTCAATCTTACTGTCATTAAGTCTTCTCACAATGGTGTGCGTCCATAAGATAATGCTAAGTAATGTATATTGGTATTAAGGTTTCACTCTAGGCACTGGCTATTAGTATAGATAATATAGTTCTGCCCTGTGGTTTTATCCATACTACATTTTCAAAGTAGGTATACACTGTTAAGGTATGGATGAGACAACCTCTGGGGCTCGCCGTTAACAATAATAATATGAATTATCTGCACCATTCAGTTAGGTGGAATGAATTAAGAATTAACTGCTACGCGACTACTAATGTGTCATTTATTTATTCTCATTAATATGATAATACAAACTGTTGTTTTGCATCCTCGTCAAATTCTAGGAGGTAACTATGCTAATGATTCTTGCCCCGAATCAATAATAAAATGGGTAGGTAATTTTCATTATTTTTTCTTATTTACGGAAATCGGTAAGTGTGAACCACCCGTGTTTTAAACGCGGCCCGTTTGATTATCGCCCTATAACCGCGCTTCCACACATACAAACAATGTCAAATGTTTATTCTAGAATTTCTTATTGCCTGAATCACGTTGAGGGGGTTATTCTGAAATACTGACAAACTTAAACAACCAAAAAAATCTGCGTTTATCAATAATTAACTAGGTACCATAATTTTAATTGATTATTTATGTATTTTGTGACAACCTCCTGAATTTTGTTGAGGATGCAAAACAACACCCTGTATAATAGAGAAATTAGGTTTCGAATACTTTCTTTTAAAACAATGCAAACGCATGGATATCGCATCAGAGCTTACAGATTTTATAAAAATATTTTTAGCGGGTGATCCTTATTGAAACAAATTGAAAATTGTTTTAATACAATTTCCCAAAATAATTTCACGAACGTATTTCAAAAATGCCTGTCACAGCCAGCCAAACGCCATAAGATTCCTGTAGCTTTGTAGATAAAACAAAAAGTAAGTGTAACTGTATAGTCCAAACCGCATAATGACAGAATAATGTTACGTCACTTTAGCATCGTTTAACCGTTAAATTGAGTCCCGCTGAAGTTGTTTTAATAACACCAATGACCAATGACACGGTTATTAGCTGTCACTTAAAAAGTTAAATATCCTAAAACACGCCCATACGGAAACTTTCGCCAGTATTTATGTTTTCTGAACCTTGAAACCACAACACAGCCCACTCTTAATGACTAATTATGACAATAAATTGGATTAACCAACGTCTTAATATTACCAGCCGTAAACCACAGGCACGTAATACAAATTATTCTTATTTAATTAGTTAATTAAGAGGTACCGCAAGCTACGAATTCTCAGAAAATAACTATGCAAGCATTCTACACCTCACTGTTAATGTTCTTGTCAACAAACGAACGCATTAATAAAATATAAGTAAGCTTTTTTTGATCACCATAATGATCACAAATTATTGCATATTTCGATTTACCCATTTCACACCAAGACTGCCTAAGTGTTAACAAATACCGCCCAAGATTAAAAAAACAACATTTTTCAAAAAAACACGACGCCATTTTGTTTTCTTTCGCAATCTAAATAAATTAAAATCGCTCTATCTTTGTCTATTTCCTACAAAATAGAAGTGAACAAGTTGATTTTTAGGAATTAGTAATTGGTTGCAAACCCTATTTTCTTGAAATGTGGTTTGAAAAACTTGAGTGATATCGGCGTAATTCGTAGTATTTCTGTCCACACAGCAGGTCCTGGAAACATTATAATTTCTATGGTACAAGCACAAGCTAAATGTTCAACGGAACCCGCGGTTTATCGGACTCAGGGTATTTTTTTATCTGTATCGACACTAGAAAGATAAGCTAGGGATGTGCTACATTTGAAAAACACCCAAAATTAGATATCAATTCGGGGATTAAGTAAGTCGGGCTCGAACTCACTGGTGGCCGTGGTCGAAAAGCACGCTGTCTCACTTGGTATCGTGCCCGACAGAGATTATCAGTAGAGAGTATCAGTGATGAGCAGTTAGACACTAGTCTTCACGCACATCTAGTTCGTACGCACACACACAGCGTTCCGAAACGTAAGGCGCGAGTAAAAAAATACGAAAAGGACTTTGGAAGATAGTGTTTTATGAAAAAACCACTGCGTGTATTAATTACAAATAAAATGTATTGAATTCTTTGATAATTGTGCTGTGTCGGTACTGACTTTGTTTTGGATATTTGACACTTCTTTTATTACTAATTTACGACCAAAGTTGCGTTAAAATTTGCAATAAAAACGAATCCTTGATAGCTCGTAACTTTTTACTGGCTTTTTATTTTCCTATTCTGTTTCCGTACAGACAAAATTAATAATGAGACAATACCATATCATGTTTTACTTTGGATGTGCAGTGTCAAACAGTGGAGTAAGTCCCCCCCGAAGTTTCTATAGAAAAAATGTCGAAAAGCCCAAATTACCTTAATTGCCCAAAACGACAATTAACAGTCTTGGATCTTTTTAGTAGTACAGTAATTATGTATATGCAATTAAGTGTTTCTCAAAACTATCTTGACTGGTAATAATGCATAACTTTTAAATAAAGTTTTTTTTTCCATCCGTCCTGTATCCACCCAAGATCTGTGTATTGTTGAAGCCTGACTTAGAAACACCTGAACTCCTTTTTTGCACATAAGAGCCTATGTAAAATATCACCTATTAATTAGACTCCTGGGGGGCCACATTACAAATGGCGGAATTATGTATAAAACAAACAGGCAAGCAATTGTTTCCTTTAAACTGTCATGCTACAAAAACGAAGCGACGATTGACCAATCAAACTCTTCAGCTAGGGCGCTTTCGGAAACCTATCCCCGTACTATTAATTACATTCTCAAAACAACGACACGAAGAAACAAAATTATCAGAACCACATAACCTACAAAGGATTTAAAACTAAGTATCACAAAATCCACAGAAATAATGTGCTGTTTCCTATACTGTTTTTCAAAAGAAATTATCGATGACCGCGAAACGATCGCAACCCTATGAAATGAAAAATGACGGACAGTTCCAAATAGTATTTATACCAGAGATTCTAGTAAAGCACGGGCCACTGCACTGCACCTTTCCCGACCCTCTTTTTCTTTACCGTCGTTATGTTCCAGACTTACTAATGTCTTAATCTAATGTTTCTGTACTGAAGTAAAAAAGTATAATTATGTGACATTTTGTCATTATTACATAATGTCTCGCATTTGTCAGTAGTTTAGTATGTGGTTCGTGGTAGACAGTTCGTTGTGGCTGACTCGCTAAAGACGTTAATACTTTGTTATAGGTTATATAGTCGCATGTTATATACGTGTATGTATGTAATTAGTCGCAAGTCGCAGCAATGTAAGTAGTTTTGAGAAAATAAGATCGAAGTACATTATTTGTTGGTTTTTAGGGTTCCTTACCCAAAGGGTCAAACGGGACCCTATTACTGAGACTTTGCTGTCCGTCCGTCCCTCTGTCACCAGGCTGTATCTCATGAACCGTGATAGTTAGCCAGTTGAAATGTCTACAGATTATATATTTCTGTTACCGCTTTAACAACAAATACTAAAAACAGAATAAAATAAATATTTAAGAGGGCTCCCAGTAATTTTTTTGCTCGTTTTTATAAATAATGGTACGGAACCCTTCGTGTGCAAGTCCGACTCGCACTTGGCCGGTTTTTGCAATTTGTAGAGTTGCAGTAGTTCTATACGCCAGTAACACAGTGAACCACGTGGACCACGTGGGCGACAATTCCAATAAATGAATGACTCACTTGATCAATCTGCCTGTAGAACGGTTTACCACGAATGTTTACCAATATGGAACATGAAGTTACGGTGGGGAAGTAACCCATACATCGAAAACATTAATAAATTAAGATTCTAATAATTCGCTTACCTAATTGCACATATTGCTGTCCATATCCACCAGTACAGCCTTCAGGGGTATATTTACCTGCAAAAAAAAAACAATTAATTTATAATTCACACTAACCAATCCAAGAGGAGCTCGTGGCTTAATAATAACAGCCGCACGGGCCGATCTTTAAGGCTATGCCGTGCTTGGCGAGGTTGGTCCGTGGATGGGTGACCATAATTACACACCGAGTTTCCTCCGTGCCTCGGAAAGTACGTTAAGCTGTTGGTCTTTTGTAGATCTTTGACAGTCGTTAAGAGTAGTCAGAAGCCAAAAGTCTAACTTCCAGTCTTACCAAGGGGTATCGTATTTCCCAGTTACTGGGTTGTGGAGTTCAGATAGGCAGTCGCTTCATGTAAAATACTGGTATTCAGCTGCATCTGGTTAGACTGGAAGCCGACCCCAAGATAGTTTGGGAAAGGTAGGCAGATGATGAATTACCAATCCAAGACAACGCCAGTTATAATAACACACAAGACACTTAAAATTAATATTTTATTTTCTTTTCTATTCGCCAACTTTCAACTTGGCAGTCAGAAAACTTAATAAATACTTAATTAAATAATTCTGAATTATCCTACACTGTAAGTCAAAGTCATATTAATAAAATTAACAAAATCAATTTTATACAATCCTTAATACCGGTCTCATAAATTCAAAGCACAACGGTACTTCATTTTGTCACATCTCAAGCTCAGTCCAATAGTCTACGGTCCCAGCCCAATTATTTTCACAAGCGGCCTGTATACTAAATATCATTTCTAATACATTTAGGTATTCCTATCTGTTCTAACGAATGCACCGGCCGCGCTATGCAGATCGCTGCAGCTTTGATTTACATCCTACCTTGTTACCAACCGTAGGAAAAAACCTACGACGTGCAAGTACACCGCTTACGAAGTTACACGAGCTAACTTCGACAAAATTCGACGAATTTCTGCTAAGCTCGTGACCAATTTTCTATTTGAATGTCGATGGATTTTAAATTCGTTTTGTGAATGGATTGGCAGTTCAGAGAATTTTGGCAGTTCGTGATGGTTCGAAATTCAAAAGTCACCGACTTAGTTTTTTTTTTAGATGCCATGAAATTCAATGATCTGCGTTTGGTATTACTGTAAATGCAGTGATCTGTAACGGCCTTTATTTTAGTCTTTTTTTTTTATTTCATACTGTATTTATAAATCAAAATCGTCTATTGTTAGGTATTGCGTTTATTGTTAGCAACGAAAGTAAAAAGATTGAGAACAATGTGTGTTATTCTATTACAAGCCGTGGTTAGTAGACCGTAACTAATAACGTGTAGTCGCAACCTTATACGTTTACCAATACACACGACAGCACTGAATGTTATATGTAACGTTATTAATAAGTATATTTTTGTTTAGGAAGAAAACGTAAAGACTTCGGTTGTTGGTAAGAAAACCAGACCAACAAAAATGTAAAAGTAACTCAGTCTTAAAATTCGTTGCACTATTTAACGCATCGCAAAATCGCAAATGTGTCTCGTGAAGACACCGGTCTTTGACAGATGCCTAATGAAGTCTTAATCTATCAAGGTACGGTGTCGGCAGCTAGCTCCCAATTTTCCCATTACAGTTAGACTGTCTGTAGTAAGGCGGGGGATGACAGGTCAGGTAGTGTTAAGCTGTGACCAAGTGGTGCTTAAGGACTGGAAAGTGAAGTGTAGGTCGGCGGCGAGATAGGCAGACGACGTTGTTGCCACCGCAGTTATACCCCGCATGAGACTGGCACAAGAACGTGTACCTTGGCACAAGCAAAGAGAGGTCTATGCCCAGCAGTGGGAGAAGTGGGCTGTGGATGATGATAATGAGTTGAGTTAATTCGACGAGAGCAGCGGTGGCCTAGTGGTGGCAACCCCGACTTACGAGCAGTAAGCCGTGGCAGAACCCAGGCAGGCGCATTACTTTGTGTAATTTATTTCATCACCGCTGCCCTCAAAAACGGTGAAGGAAAACATCGTTAGGAACCTGGCATGTCCTAGAACTAAAAATTCGAAGACATGTGACATCTGCCAACCCGCACTGGGCCCGCGTGGTGGATTACAGCCCACTCCCAGGAGGCCTGTGTCCCAGCAGCGGGAACATTGTAGGCTGATGACGACTTCGACGATTTCAAAATCAAAAATGATGCTGTCTTTACTTATTTTACTGGACTGCCTTGTTGGTCTAACAGTCACAAGCGTGACTGCTGAGCAGGAGGTCCTGAGTTCGATTCCTGGGTCGAGCAAAATGTTATTGGGTTTTTTAATCACGAATTTTTCAGTAGCAGCCACGGAGTCAGGATTTGTGCCCGATTGATGGCAGTAGGCTCGCCCCTATTACATGTAACTTAAAAATTAGACTGGTGAAGTGTGGGTGTACTTTTATGTACACCTCGTGTTTTATGTTATTTTATTGTATTTATTACTAGCTTTTGCCCACGGCTTCGCCCGCGTTTTTTCGGTAATTGTCCCGCGGGATCACACTACCGGGATAAAAAGTATCCTATGTGCTATTCCAGACTATTATCTATCCCTGTGCCAAATTTCATCCAGATCCATTCAGTAGTAGTTTTTACGTGAATTAGTAACAAACAACCCGCCAACCCGCACTGGGCCCGCGTGGTGGATTACAGCCCACTCCCTCTCATAGAGTGGAGGCCTGTGTCCCAGCAGTGGGAACATAATAGGCTAATGATGATGATGATGAGTAACAAACATCCATCCATCCATACTTACAAACTAGGATAGGATATTTCGTCCCCCATTTCAGCGGAAAGACCCCGAATACCTGAAAACCTATCAGGCATATCCTACGATCGTTCGTAATCAGTGTACGCGCACCTCACCGGGATCCCTCGGATAGAGTCATACGTATCTTCTGCAGAGAATTATGTGAACCAACTCGAATATTTATAGTTAACTAATAGATGAGGTTACATTTGTTCATTTTATTCCCAGACAGTGGCCATTTTTCGCTATTGACAAAGATATAAATCTTCTCTGTAACAAATTATCTATAGGGAATGTTTAGTTCGAGTTATTGTTTCCTTAGGAGTTTTGCGGAATGTTCAGTTAACCGATGATTTATAGAGAGAATAGTTTGTAGATTCGTATTTGTGTGGAAAGTAGGATGGGTTGTTGACATATTGTTTGTTTTACTGTAAGCTTGGTATTTGTAGTGGAAATATTGTAAGTATTGCAAAATATTGACCGTTTATGGCTGAGTAGAAGAGTGGTAAAAGCAAAGGTTGGTTTTTGGTCTGAGATGGAAAATAATGTTATTCTTATCGTGTCGATGACAATTTAAATTGAGTCAACCCAAAATATGACAACGTAGTAGTATGATTATACAGTATGTTAGTTTAAACGAGGGACATATTCAAACCCATAATAGTACATGCTAACATGATACTAATAAAAATATAAACAAAAAAAAACACTGATAAATAACAGACAGAACCATACCAAAATTTTCGCAAATGTCACGCAACGTGTATACACCCTTACGCTAGCGACTTAATACTATCGCAGAACATGTGAGCGGGTCAATGACTCTTAGGTATAATCCATTTTCCCTTCATACTTTAAACTTACCTGGCTTAGGACAGTCCAAAATATCAAGGCACTAAACAAAACATTAATTTTATACGTTATAGGTTTTTTTACATATTTGGGACGAGAATCGAATACTGAATACCCTCCCTCAATATGTCCCTCGTTTAACCTAACATACTGTATAATATTATAATTGCAAAATAATTATAATTGCTACAGCAAAAAACATCTTGAAATTCTAAGTCTAATTTTGTATCTTAGATTTTAGGATGACTCATGTAGTCATGTTTCTAGTTCTACAGTCTGTTTGTTGTCATGCGCCCATTAAAAAAAAAAAGAAATTGGTTTCTTTTTTTTTTCTTTTTTAAGTTGATGGTTTTCTCAGCACTTTACTCGGTATTATTATAACTAGTTTTAGTTTTATTTATTACTTCCTTTATGTATAATATTTTGTTTAAATATATTATTTAAGAACCTGTTACACGAACACACTTTGACACACAGTATGAAACTGTTTTACGTCCATCACATCAATATCACAGGTCCAGTTAAATCAAAACCAGAGTCGGGGAGTCTAGCTGCTTGGCATTTTGCTGAACTGGGCCTATTTGGTGCAGCCATGAGCCACACAATAATAGGGGATCGGACTGGGTAAAGAAAACGACATTCTATTTTGTCCGTCAAACAGGTAATACAAAAATATTAGACACGTATTTTTTGTTTTATCAAAATATCAAAAAATTACTTAGCTAGAACTCATTAAAGTTGGAGAGTGGGGGCTTACTACATCACAAGTAGGTATAAAACTTACCTACATGTGACGTCATGCGCCATTTCAACTCAATATATCTCCGTAATTTTATGACCACGTGAAAAAAAAAATACGTGTCCAATACTTTTCAATAAACTACCCGACGGACAAAGAAAAAAAAAAAAGGATCATCCCCTATTATCCCTATTTTGTTTTTTTTTTTTCCTTTTAGAGTATTTGTTTAGTATTAAGTTTTTTTGTTACTTTCTTTGTCTTTCATGATATTCTGTATTTTATTACTTAGTAGTTGCAAGCGCTTCTGCTCGGCATGAGGTCATGGGTTAGATTCCCAGATTGGACAAAGTCCTTATGGGTATTTCCAGCAGGATATGATCAGTACCTACTGATGTCTCTGGATGTATGCCCGGTTGAATGGAACTTAAAAATAAACTGCCGAAGCGTGGGTGTAGTGACTATAGGTTTTATACAATAAATGAGTTTTTGACTAATAAACCCATTTGTAATGGTTAAGTAGCATAAGTTCCCATTGTTGAAAACTATTGTTCCTATTTTCACATTCCTTTATTTATTTAATTTAATTTTATTGATGTTATATCGTAGTTCCTTGTTATATATTTTTTTTTAATTTTATTACTTTATCCTGTATCTTACACACAAGTAGGTAGGTATATTAAATTCTAAAAATGTTTTATTTTGTTACTACGTCTAGAAGGTTGATACCTAAATGTCGACTACATTTTGTTAGGTGTTTTAATTTAATTTTAAGTTTGCATGCTGAAATAAGTCGGCGAAATATGTGAAACCTTTTTATTTATAAGACCATTATGTACCATATTTCATGCAAATAAAGATTCTTGAATCTTAGGCACATCTCTGCCTAACCGCTTAAAAAATACAGGCGTGATTTTTTGTTATGTTATTTACTTGTTACTTCTTGTTTGTTGATGCAAATCAAATTTAATTTTGCAAATAAAATCATGCGATTTTAACAAATTTTCGATCTTCTACAAATGCCTTGCTAATTAGGTTCGTAGGTAAACGGATCTCTAAACTTCTCAGCAATATTTATTGACAGTAAAAACGATTTATTTCTATTTAAACACTTTATAATGCAGACCTACTTGATTTCTGATGGCCTGAAGCACATTTTCAGAGCGCAACGCAACAGTAAAATAGCTCACTAATTTGTGTTCACGGCTGATCTCTAGGCCTTCGGGAATAAACGAGCTATTTATTGCCTGGGCTAGAAATGCTGCGGTAGGTACCAGACCTGATACTGGGTAGAAGTTGATGGTTTCAACTTTCATATTATCGTTATTATTGTCTGAAATTATTTATTATATCTATAATCTTTTACTTTGTGTAATTTATTTCATCGTCGCTGCTCTCAAAAACGGTGAAGGAAAACATCGTGAGGAAACCGGCATGATCTAGAACTAAAAATTCGAGGACATGTGACATCTACCAACCCGCACTGGGCCCGCGTGGTGGATTACAGCCCACTACCTCTCATAGAGAGGAGGCTTGTGTCCCAGCATTGGGAACATTATAGGCTGATGATGATAATCTTTTACATAATTTTTTTATAAGAAGTTTATTATGTTAACATGTGTACCTACACAGGAATGGAACACATGTGACTAAAATAGTGATGAATATAAATGTGGATGGATGGAGAGGGAGAGGAAGACCAAAGAAAAGATGGATGGAATGTGTGAAAAATGATATGAAGGGAAAAGGAGTAAATGATAGCATGACGAATGACAGAGGAGAATGGAGGAAAGAGACGTGTTGCGTCGACCCCAAATAAAATGGGACAAGGGCAGTAAGATGATGATGTCTACCTACACTATACAGGGTGTAACGGAAAGGGCATATACATCCTTAACGGTGTGCTACAGACCGTCAAACTGAACATGTTTCTCATCATAAAAGATGTTTTTCAGCAAAAAAAAAATATCTGCTGCCCCATAGAAAATTGCAATACCTATTCGACCCAAATGTATAGGCAGCTGATATTTTTTTTTGCTGCAAAAATTATTTTATGATGAGAAACATGTTCAGTTTGATAGTCTGTAGCACACTCTTAAGTATGTATATACCCTTTCCGTTACACCCTGTACATGGTGGAAGAAACACCGACCCACAAACGCTTACCAAGTAATCAGTACCTACATCATTCTGGAAAAATCTGCTGTTTCCTACAAGACCTCCACACTGTCAAAATGTATGGAATAGCAAAATTTTTCTTTCTATTTAACCTTTTGAACGCCAAAGCATAAACTCACGCGCGTGCCCTCCACGCCAAGCCACAAATTCACCGTAAATACTTACAATTAAAAAAATGGCATTTCAAAATATTATTAACTTATTTCTTGATAAGACATTTAATATTTAAGATATATAGATCACATTTTAAAGATATATAAATAAACACACACAAAAGTAATGATTTAAGGTGGTTCCGCTGACGATCCCGCCGCCGTTTTTTCAATAGATGGCGTTGTAGTCTCGCATTTGGGAAATATCAAAGATATTTGGTCTCGCAAATATCTTTGATGGACAATATTCTATTTGCGTAAACTAGCCTTTTGTCTTGATTTTTCCACATATACAGTTTACTTGTTAACTCTTCTCAAACGGAGATTTTAAAGATTCCCCCAAGTCGTCTCCACTTCATATATGTACACACCATGCACACACACACATGCACACGTAAACGGTTACTTTCTGAACCGCTAGATGGCGTTCTCATCAAAAACGTTTAATTAGGAAAGATGCAGATAGCTTAGATTATCATTATTTTATGACTAAAATGTTTAAAAAAAATAATACGAGATGGGCCACTGCAACGTTTTTATTTTAGTTATTATTTTTTTACAATAACTACCCATCAATAGTACCTAACATGAAACGGAACGTCGCTTGTCGCGATTTACATATTTAAATGTCAGTGACATAAACATTCAAGTGGGAAAATCTATTCTGTTCTGAACAGTTCTTTCTACAAGGGAATCTTATGTTCTGGTTCTGGAATCTTAAATTAGTTGTGATAAATGTGTTGTGTAAGTGTCATCATCGTCATCATCAGCAGCCTACCGCAGTCCACTGCTGGACATAGGCCTCTTCAATCGCTCGCCACTTAACCCGATTCTCGGCAACTCTCATCCAGTTGCTACCAGCTACCCTGCAAAGATCGTCGCTCCACCGAGCCTGAGGGCGTCCCATCTTACGCTTGTCGATTCGCGGTCTCCACTCAACAACACGTCTACCCCAACGGTCATCGGTTCTACGGCTAATATGGCCGGTCCATTGCCACTTCAGATCACCTCGTTCCGGATGCGATCCTTCAAAGAGACTCCTTATGTTGTGTTCTTAGAATAATAATTGTGTTTTACACAATTTGTTTGGTTATGTTGTGTTTTACTCTAATTATATAATTAACTATTGTAAGTCATGCTTTTTATTCAAGTAGTATTAGTATTCATTTACCCAAAGTAAAGAGCCTGTCAGGGTTCGAACATACAACCTACAATTCATAAGTCAAGGCCATTTCCACTAAGAGGATATCACTGCCCACCTTTCAACTACATAATACAATAAATTGTTTATAAAAAAACAATCTAAGTCAAGTCATATACGCACTTATAAGGCAAAAAAATACAATTGATACAAACTCAATGCATTTATTTAAATACCATTTACAGGCAGTTTTGAATCAAAATCAAAATATTTTTATTTCACATAGGCCTACAAGGGCACTTGTAAAACGTCAACAAGAAAGGTGCACGGTTCGTGTTGGTCGTTTCCTATGGAAAAGAACCGGCAAGAAACTCCATGGTTACTCTTTTAAAATCATTTGGTTTTACAATATTTTTTTGTTACAGCGTTAAGACGTAAGTATGGGAGGATATCGTAGGCCCGACAATAAGTTCTTGCTTACTACAAAACATAGACCAAGATAAAAAGTTACCAAGGATCTAGGAATCTATAAAGCCCACAATATCAATGTCCACACATTTCAAGGTGTTTCAAAGTGTCAAGGACTCAGGTCTCTAGTTGCACGTTCCAAAAGGGAGGTAGATCTCTATGGACAAGAACGTGAAAGAAACTCCATGGATACTCTTTTTGCAAAAACTATTTGCAAAAAAATTAAAACTGACTTCAAAAAACAAAAAAAGTGAAAAATAACTTTAAGCTTCAGAAGTTGGTTAAGTACTTGTTTGTTTGATTCAGTTTTTTTGCCACCAACTTCTGAAGCTAAAGTTATATTACACTTTTTTGAAGTTGTTTTGTTCTTTGAAAAAAGTTTTTTATTTATCCATTTAGTTGTATTATCCTATTAAAATTTTTGCTATGAATGTAAATACAATACATGTATTGTTACATTATCATGGTAATATGCTTATCACCAATCAAATGGAAACTAACATACTATGTATAACTAACTGTCGAAATCTGGTTTTACTTTACACATCTGCATACCAAAATGTAATATGATGAAAATCAATTTATAGAATATTACATTTTGGCCCAAAGAGCATACAATACACGACTTCCTAAAGAAGACACAACTTCCTAAAGAAGGAGGTTATCCATTCGACTGTGTTTTTTTTTTATCTTTGGAGATATCCAAATAAATCTGTTGTGACAACATCATAACGTTACAGCGGGATGTAACGTTATGATGTTGTCACAACAGATTTGCTGTCTATTATTGAAGAGTTCTATTGGATATCTCCAAAGATAAAAAAAAACACAGTCGAATGGATAACCTCCTTCTTTAGGAAGTCGGTTAAAAATATACTAAATAGCCACATGGTGCTTATTTACAATGAAATTAGTATACAAAAAAAAACTTTCCAATTGATAACCTCTTTCTTTTAGAAGTTGGTTAAAAATAGGTAAAGGGAATAAAAAATGAAGCATTGACAGATAAATAGGTATAGATATATAAATATGTATAAATAGATAATAGCGCGGGTAGGTGTAAAAAAAAGAACGTATCTCCAATATTGATTTGATATTTTAATTAGAAATACTCAGTTTATTTACTTATTCTTTATAAAATATCAGTGTATAACTTTTGCATAGTGAGTACTCACGTTTGCAGCTCACACATGTGACTAAAGCTATAACTTTCCACCACCTGCCAGCACATCACTTCACTTTCACTGTGACCGGTCACAAGGACACCATGTCACAGCTTGATGAGATTGCATTGGTACAGAAAAGCCTTGAGGATAGCTTTGTCCGGAAGATGAGCGAACTGGAGGCACAAATTCAGTGCGCAGGACCAGCCAAAGATAATGTGGCGAGGGTAGCTGAGGAGTTTCGGACCTTCAGGGAGCTTATCTTTAGCACTTTAGCATGCTAAGTCTGCTTAGGAGACAGATTAGCGAGTGTGCCAGACAGGTTGACCAATTGGAGACCTGGCATCGTCGGAAGGCACTGATCTTTCAGGGCATAGCAAAGGTTGAAGGAGAGGTCAGTAGCACAGTGATCCTGGATCTAATTAACAAGAAGCTGGGCCTTTAATCAGTAACCACATCCTCCATAAAGGTCTAAAACAAGCATCACCACAGTCCTATTTATTTATTTATTTAAAATATGTTACACTGGAACGCCACACTTAGCAATTACACCGGAACGCCACACTTAGCAATTACACCAATGAAGCACAATAATAACTAAACATATTATAGCTGTTGATCTTCCATCATCATTCGAAAGGCCGCGGGCCGGCAGCGGCAGCTCCAGCATATGGTGGATCACGCTCGCTCACGCAGCGATTTTAGTAAGATTCTTCAACTATGACGACAGGACAGGAAGTAAACATAAAATCTCATCGTTTGAAGAATTGAGTCCGTTGCTGCTGAAGTACCTATCCCAAAGTGCAAACTTCTGGAGATAGCCTGAAAAACAAGTAAAAATAATCGTTAATTTTTGGTAACAAAACTCTTAAATATTATCTTACAAAATTCACGCATTAGATACCTACGTTGCGTAGGATTTACTTACCTTTTAATATGCTATCTTTTGCTGTTTGGTAATGATAACCTTTGATTAGTTTTGGCTCGTAATCATTGTTTTGCTTGACTTTGTTTTTTTTTTATCTTTCTTCCTCACACGACCATGAGATGGATTGTTACATGTCTTGCGTACATCGTACATTCGTACAATAGTTTACCCTCAACAAGGATGTTTTTGTCATTATTTTTCTTTTTTGAAAACATATTGCTAATGCCATTATGACATGACTGTCTTTGACAGTGACATCGGGTTTTCAAGGATCCATAGACATATAAATTATATGGACTTGAAATGTTTGACTATAGAAAAAACAGTTATACAAATACGAGGCATATCGACGCCAAAATCAGAAAAATACTGCTATCTCTTTTTAACTTTCATAATTTTGCGTAAGTGAAAAAGGATAATAGTGTTTTTGACAGTTACTATAATGGCAACCCTACATTTCTAAGTCATTGAAATACCTATTTGCGGCCGGTTCGCCATTTTATCCGCTCGCTGTTTGATACCTAAGTTGTAGTAATGGGCTGAGTGATGATTTTTCTGTATCGATGACTGCATGACAATGACAAAAAAATATCGGTGACGGGAACAATGACAAAATCATCAATGATTTTTATTTGAGTATTAGATCTCGTCACTTCAATTGTGAGTAGATACTGAAATGATCGCGGAACGGCTTAGTGAAATTATCATTAGTTATTTATGTAGGCATGGGTCGAGTTTGTCACTTAGCCGCGTAATTCAACTTGGCATGGAAGGGTATTTTAAGGCAGCACATTTCGCACACAAACGTAAACTACGCAAGTGCAAGCATTATTGCCGTTCCTTGCGCCATGCGCGAGTCCCGGTCATTGTCATTTTATCGAAATATGTGCGTTCTGTGACTTCTGTATCGCCGATCGCGCAGCATCGCAAAGTCGCAATTCACACCGCAGCGCCATAATGATTTAAAAGCATTGATGATTTTGTCTTTGTCATTGCATGATGAAATGATTTTAAAATATCGATGATTTTTACATGTGACATGATATCGGACTCATCTCTACTAAGTTGGGTACGTCAACTGTCAAATGCTCTTTAGCTGTGGTTAAAATTTGTGAATTCAAGATGATAAACAAAGGATTCTGCATTTATTGAAGAGTTTCAACAGTAAAGCATTCATATTTTCCCTTTTGCCTCTATTTTCAACAGTTTTACTACATGAAATCATTTTCTTGTTATTGAAGGGATAGAGTAGTGCATTCAGACATTTTTATATTTATCGATAATGCAATTTTATGGTTCTTTATTGGTTTTATGTTTTACTTTTAAGGCTATAAACAATTGGTGTGGAAAGTATAAAAATTACAACAAAAACAATAATTATTTGTTCTCTTCACTTTGAAGAATCGTCTTTCAACTGAACACTCAATAAAGTAACATTGCGTGACGATGCTTTACCTTCACGAACCTTATTGGTACGTACGTTTGATACGGTCGCAAATCATATTTTTATCAAGATACAACCTGACACTGATCTGCAAATTGCAAAAAAACGTAAGAAAATTTGAATTTCGCGGGCTACCTTGGCAGATCCCCCTTAAGATAACAGTATAAAGAAACCGTGGGGACAGCAAGTGAAGCAAAAAGGTCGATTAAAAAATTATTCGATGTAAGTAGGTATTTAACCCGTGCGCGATAAGTTGAGACCTGACTCCCCCCGCCCGCTTCCCCGCACTTCCCGATGGCGCCCGTATTGTACCGTGGCGGTACAAACACGCCCCTGTTACGTCACCGCGCTCAGGTCTCAACTTATCGCGCACGGGTAGTACAAGTCGTGCCATTAAAGTTGAGACTTGACGCACCACGTGGTTTTAGCGGTATCTTGATAGATACCGCTGAGGTGATCCTCATGGATACCCGCGAAAAAGCGGCGGGAGGCGTGGTCAAGTCTCAACTTTAATGGCACGACTTGTACTTACTGGTTTTCATTTCTTGTAATAGCTAAAAGAATAAATTCCAAGAGCATAAAATTATAAAACCGACTTCAAAAAAGGAGGAGGTTCTCAACGGGCCGGCAACTAGATAAACTTGTTGCTTAAATTATACAATGGAGTGAAATCAGTTACAGAATACTAGGTCGATAAAAAACAGCATAATATATCTGTCCTCCAAGTTTCAACCTGTCTTAATAGGAAACATCAAAATAAGTTCTACGGTTTAACCGTGAAAGAAGGACGAAACTTCTCAAACAACAACAAATGAAAGGTATATTATTATGTTAGAAAACTTGGGGTATTTTCACCCGTAGATATTGTACCGTAACATTATGAAAACATTCTCACAATCTTTTATCGATGTTATTATATAGAAATATCGATAAGGGCTGCCCTATTAGCCGCCATTTTATCAGCTCACTAAAGTGTAGGTATGCACGTTTTTCTTGTAGGTATGCCAAGTCCATATGATTTATATGTCTATGCAAGGATCGGATACGCTCACGACGTAGACAGATAGTTTTCTCTGTCTACGGCTCACGATAATTTTATGTTTGTTGAGGGCGTAAGGTGCGTTCCGAATGCCACAATTTTATTTTTCTGTACTTATGTATTTATTTTGGGTTTGTTTTTTTTTTCTATTTCATTGTAACTTATTTTGATTCCTTGGTTGTTCACTGTGTTTTAAAATGATGATGTTAGCTGGCGGGTGGTGCAGAGATGCAACCATCGTACTTGTTTAGCATGTAGTTTATTTTTTATTTTTTTATAGTTATTTTAATTTTACAACTATATTTTTTTTTTTAATATTTTATTCGTATTTATGACCACTATTTTCGATAATGAATCGTTTTTCTCAGCTAACAAATCTACTGCCACTCTTGAAGATATTTTTTGTTCCATTACAGACACCCTTGGTGATACTTTACGTCAAAACTTTAACCATAGTCTTGACCGACTGTTTAATGTTTGTCACATCAATGCCCAGAGCATTCCCAGCCACTACAATGAGCTTTACGATACTTTTACGAACAATAACGTCCATACCGTCCTCATTTCAGAGACCTGGCTATAACCTGAGCTTGCGTCTACCACTTACTTTCTACCAGGATTCGTTCTCCTACGGAATGATCGAATCGGTAAGAGAGGGGGCGGTGTTGCAATTTACCTTCATGCCGATTTTTCTTTTAAAATTATTGCTACTTCTTCCTCTTCTACTAATTTGGCTGAATTTCTTTTTTTAGAAGTTTGTGTTATAGGAGCTAAAACTGTTCTTGGAGTTGTGTATTGTCCCCCGTCCCTTGATTACTTCATCGAATTAGAATCGGTCCTAGAATCATTAGGTTCGGAGTATGCACATCACAGCGTCATGGGGGATTTCAACACCAATCTCCTTGCCCACAACTCCCCTCGATCCTGTAAACTCCTACATCTGGTCGAGTCAGTTAGTCTGCATGTCTTGCCTGTCCAACCAACGCATCATAACACTGTCGGGGATGATACTTGGCTCGACTTGATTCTCGCATCTAATCCTTCCCTAGTCGCCTCACATGGTCAACAGGACGCTCCTGGCTTTTCCCATAACAACCTTATTTTCCTGTCTTATGTCCTTAAACCTCCTAAACCCAAACCTACCTTCCAGTACAGGCGTGCCTTTGCGCGGATGAATGCAGAAAAACTCATCGAGCATGCTTCCAATATTGACTGGACGCCCCTGGAGGAAGCCACATCAGTCGATGATAAAGTGAATACTTTTAATGCGGTTGTAGTCAAGTTGTATGACACCCACGCTCCTGTCAGGAAAGTCAAGTTGAAGCGCTCACCTGCCCCATGGATGAACAATGGAGTTCTAATGGCAATGCGACGAAGGGATCGCGCGTTCCGGAAATATAAAAAGGATCGGTCCGAGGACAATTGGACCCTTTTCAAAACTGCTCGCAATCGTTGTAATCAGATGGTAAGCAACGCTAAACGCAGCCACATTTTTGATAATATCACTTCTGGTTCTCCTGCTGATATTTGGAAATTCCTTGGAATTCTAGGTATTGGCAAAGCGCGGCCTTCAGACCTTCCTAAGGCATTTGGTTTGGACGATCTAAATCGCCATTTCTCCACTGTCCCTACTCTTGATAGTCTAACCAAATGTCATACCATTGACTATCTTGCTGGTCTGACGCGACCCAATATTTCTCCCTTTGTCTTCACCCCAGTCGATCCCGGAGAGATCAAGAAGATAATCCTGTCCATTAAGTCCAAAGCCGTGGGCTATGATAACATCAGTCGTCACATGATTGTGAAAGCTCTTGATCAGCTCCTTCCTGCAATCTCCCATATCGTTACAACTCCCTTATCAGTCCATTGCAATCCGGGTTCAGGCCCGGCCATAGTACCGTATCAGCCCTCCTTAAAGTGACTGACTATATAAGGCGGGGAATGCAAGACACTAAAGTTTCGGTTTTGGTCTTAATTGATTTTTCCAATGCTTTCAATACCGTCAGTCACGAAGTCCTTTTATCCATCCTCTCCTATCTGATGGTCTCTCCGGAGGAATTGGAATGGTTTTCTTCCTATCTTCGGGGGCGCCAGCAATCAGTTCTTGCTGGTGACTCTAGCTCCAGCTGGTGTGATCTTGATGCTGGCGTCCCTCAAGGCGGTATTTTATTCTCTATTTTTATAGATCTCATAACTACCGAGCTTCAGTGTGTGTATCATCTTTACGCTTTCGACTTACAGCTTTACTGTCAGGCTAGTGTTGACAGCTTGTCCAGTGCGATCGAGGAGCTAAACCGGGATTTACGTTTTGTCAAAAACTGGTCTGATCGTTTCGGGGTGGCGGTTAACCCAACCAAGTGCCAGGCTATTATTATAGGGAGTCCCCATAGCCTGAGAAGGCTGAATGGCTTAACGGTGCCACCGGTTACCTTTGACGGCACGGTTATTCCGTTTAGCTCTGACGTCAAAGATCTGGGTTTGCATGTTGACACTTGCCTTGACTGGCGTAAGCAGGTCGCGATTGTGAGCAAGAAAGTCACCGGAACATTGCGGTCGCTCTATCGGCTAAAAACTATTCTCCCATCACACCTATAGGTAATGCTTGTACAGTCCCTAATCTTCCCCATAATTGACTATGGTGATGTGTGCTACCGACTTCTTAATAACTGCATTCGATTCGTATTTAATCTTCGTAAGTATGATCACGTCTCCGCACATCGGTCACTTTTAAAATGGTTGCCCATCCGACAACGCAGAGCGTTGAGAGCTTTGACTACCCTATTTTCTCTTCTTAATAAGCCTACTTCTCCTTCTTATGTGACTACTTATTTTCAATATTTATGCTCTGCGCACAGTAAGAATCTTCGTTCCTCCAATAATCGTCTTCTACGTTGGCCTTCTCACCGCTCTCTTTTCTCAAGTCGTCTTTCTTTGTCCAGGCTGTCTTCCTTTGGAATGCGCTCCCTCTGAACATCAGGTTGGCCAACAGTCGGTTCACATTTAAAGTTAAAGCTCGCGAACACTTACTTTAAGAAGCTGGCAGATTCATCTCTTAATTAAATTGTTGTTAGTTTGTCTCTCTCTTTACTTATTGTACATATATATGTATGTATTTATGTATGTATCGTTATATTTTATTTGTAAATGTTCTCTTACCATTTGTTATGCTGCACCTACTATGTTTTCTCTCTGCATCACCCTAAGGTAGACTGGTAAAAAATGCCTAAGGCATTAAGTCCGCCTTTGTACAGTGTTTTCATACTTGTGCATAAAGTTTTAATAAATAATAAATAAATAAATAAATTATGTGATAGATATTTACAAACTGATTCAAGATCAAAGAACAAAATCGGTTGGAGTGTGGGCGCTATGGCGCGAGGACTTATAAAAAAAATGCATTTTTTTTTGGTTTTTTGCACACCATCTCATAGTTTTCTACTACAGCAACAGTTTCTTTCCAGAAAAGATTTTCATCTGAGCTACCATTTTGGAAATATAGAGCGTTTTGTAAAAACAAGAAAAAAATTAAAAAACTCCTAACTCGGAAACGGTGCGTCGGAGGGCCATGCCACTCTGAACCTAAATAGTTTCTATGGACAAGGGTAACAAGGTTCTGCAAGAAAAACGGACGAAATCTGTTAGTTTTTTTTTTTCCGAAAATTTGTGTCTTTGCCCCTAACGATACTCAAGCTCTCAAGCAAGATCGACCGACACAGAATATTTTTTTCAATTTTTTCTTTTTTCTCAATATTTCTCGGATTTTTTTACACCATCTCATAGTTTTCTACTAGAGCAACAGTTTCTTTCCAGAAAATATTTTCTTTTGAGCTACCATTTTGGAAATGTAGATAGTTTTATAAAAATTAAATAAAATTCGGAGGCCCATAATTTGGAAACGGTGCCTCTTGGGTCCATACTTCGCAGAACCTAAATGGTTTTTATGGCCAAGGTTAACCCGAAACTGCCATTTTTTTTTTCAAATTTCCAATTTTTTTTTTTTTGGAAAATCCACTAAGTCCCAAAAAATTTTTGTGCCGAAAATTTTATTTTTTTGTTTTCTTTGCTGCACATAGTGCCCCTAAGCGTATACTTCAACTCCTAAAAATCCGCCCCTTAGACGACCCACTGACCAACAAATCACCAAGATTTCAAAGATAAACTTCCACTAGCTTGAAAGCTTTTTAGTTCTAATCTTCTCTTTATATACAAAGCCTTGGAACACTAAGGGTCAGCTCACACCGAGACGCGACATTGCGCGCACATTTTAAAAAGCGATTCAAAATTTAACTTTATTTTCTACACGAAAGGATACACATTTCTTTACAGGCGTCACGTGGCGCAGCGCTGCGTGGCGCAACGTTTTCTCACAACGAAATGTGTATCTTCTCTTTATAAGTGTGCGCGCAGCGTCGCGTCTCGGTGTGTACTGAGTCAGAACACCTACACCTACCTGTTAGGGTCAGTACTACTGACATAGGTTTTAAGAGATTGTGCCAAAATCTACAATTCTTTCAGAAATCCCTAAATTTCTACCTACCTACTACCTACCTACTACCTACCTACTACCTACCTACTACCTACCTACTACCTACCTACTACCTACCTACTACCTACCTACTACCTACCTACTACCTACCTACTACCTACCTACTACCTACCTACTACCTACCTACTACCTACCTACTACCTACCTACTACCTACCTACTACCTACCTACTACCTACCTACTACCTACCTACTACCTACCTACTACCTACCTACTACCTACCTACTACCTACCTACTACCTACCTACTACCTACCTACTACCTACCTACTACCTACCTACTACCTACCTACTACCTACCTACTACCTACCTACTACCTACCTACTACCTACCTACTACCTACCTACTACCTACCTACTACCTACCTACTACCTACCTACTACCTACCTACTACCTACCTACTACCTACCTACTACCTACCTACTACCTACCTACTACCTACCTACTACCTACCTACTACCTACCTACTACCTACCTACTACCTACCTACTACCTACCTACTACCTACCTACTACCTACCTACTACCTACCTACTACCTACCTACTACCTACCTACTACCTACCTACTACCTACCTACTACCTACCTACTACCTACCTACTACCTACCTACTACCTACCTACTACCTACCTACTACCTACCTACTACCTACCTACTACCTACCTACTACCTACCTACTACCTACCTACTACCTACCTACTACCTACCTACTACCTACCTACTACCTACCTACTACCTACCTACTACCTACCTACTACCTACCTACTACCTACCTACTACCTACCTACTACCTACCTACTACCTACCTACTACCTACCTACTACCTACCTACTACCTACCTACTACCTACCTACTACCTACCTACTACCTACCTACTACCTACCTACTACCTACCTACTACCTACCTACTACCTACCTACTACCTACCTACTACCTACCTACTACCTACTACCTACCTACTACCTACTACCTACCTACTACCTACTACCTACCTACTACCTACCTACTACCTACCTACTACCTACCTACTACCTACCTACTACCTACCTACTACCTACCTACTACCTACCTACTACCTACCTACTACCTACCTACTACCTACCTACTACCTACCTACTACCTACCTACTACATACCTACTACCTACCTACTACCTACCTACTACCTACCTACTACCTACCTACTACCTACCTACTACCTACCTACTACCTACCTACTACCTACCTACTACCTACCTACTACCTACCTACTACCTACCTACTACCTACCTACTACCTACCTACTACCTACCTACTACCTACCTACTACCTACCTACTACCTACCTACTACCTACCTACTACCTACCTACTACCTACCTACTACCTACCTACTACCTACCTACTACCTACCTACTACCTACCTACTACCTACCTACTACCTACCTACTACCTACCTACTACCTACCTACTACCTACCTACTACCTACCTACTACCTACCTACTACCTACCTACTACCTACCTACTACCTACCTACTACCTACCTACTACCTACCTACTACCTACCTACTACCTACCTACTACCTACCTACTACCTACCTACTACCTACCTACTACCTACCTACTACCTACCTACTACCTACCTACTACCTACCTACTACCTACCTACTACCTACCTACTACCTACCTACTACCTACCTACTACCTACCTACTACCTACCTACTACCTACCTACTACCTACCTACTACCTACCTACTACCTACCTACTACCTACCTACTACCTACCTACTACCTACCTACTACCTACCTACTACCTACCTACTACCTACCTACTACCTACCTACTACCTACCTACTACCTACCTACTACCTACCTACTACCTACCTACTACCTACCTACTACCTACCTACTACCTACCTACTACCTACCTACTACCTACCTACTACCTACCTACTACCTACCTACTACCTACCTACTACCTACCTACTACCTACCTACTACCTACCTACTACCTACCTACTACCTACCTACTACCTACCTACTACCTACCTACTACCTACCTACTACCTACCTACTACCTACCTACTACCTACCTACTACCTACCTACTACCTACCTACTACCTACCTACTACCTACCTACTACCTACCTACTACCTACCTACTTACTACCTACCACCTACCTACTACCTACCTAAGAGAACCTTCTCCTGTCAGTAACATACAAAACAAAAAAACAATTATCGAAATCTATCCAGCCGTTCACGCGTGATGCCGTGACCAAGGGAAATAGGGATTCATTTTTAGATATATATATATATATATATATATATAGACTAGCTGTCCCGCGTAACTTCATCTGCGTCACATGTTCCCCGTTTTCGCAACATTTTTCATTACTGCTCCGCTCCGATTGATCGTAGCGTGATGATATATAGCATACGTACTTCCCCAGGTTGAAATCTATCTTCTTGCCAGATTTCATTAGGATCAGATTAGCCGTTTAATCGTGAAAAAGTAACAAACAGACATACACACAAACAGAGTGACTTTCGCATTTATAATATTAGTATGGATATATAGATCGACTAGCTGTCCCCGGCATGCGTTGCAATGCACTTTTTACCTACCCTATCTACCTACCCACCATACCCTACCCTACCCTACCTACCATACCCTACTACCCTACCTACCTACCTATCTACCCTACCTACCCTACGCTACCTACCTACCTACCTACCCTATCTTTCCTTTTAAACCTTCCCTGGACTACGACAAACATTTTAAAACCAAATTCAGCTAAATCGGCCCAGCCGTTCTCGAGTTTTAGCGAGACTAACGAACAGCAATTGATTTTTATTTATATAGATAGATAGATAGAACTACGGCGTTTCAACGTGACCTTGACCGCGTCGTGTATGTTTTATTAGGTAGTACCTACATTCATGAATGTAAATAGTGTGATGAATGAATGTAATCCTACTAATAGGTATTATAAATGCGAAAGTTTGTGAGGATGGATGGATGGATGGATGTCTGTTACTCTTTCACGCAAAAACTACTGAATGGATTTGGATGAAATTTGGCACACGGGTAGTTTGTAACCTGGATTAACACATAGGATACTATTTATCCCGATAATATGTTCCCGTGGGACAATTATCGAAATCCACGCGGGCGACGCCGCGGGCATAAGCTAGTGTTATAAAATGTAAGTACATTATTAGTTTATTACATATACCACGAAAAGTGCACGTACAAAATTAAAGTTTAGTAAGATAAGCTTTGTGCTGCAGGCTGTGGCTTCATAACGAATTATGTCTGAATACCTACTTGTTAATAACTAATAAGTTTTACCTATCACACAGTAAAATTAGAACCAACTCCGAATTACACATTTCATCCCTAATAGGTACTTTCAAACTTTGGTTTGAACATCATGACATAATTTAAGAATGTTTAACTTCATTCTTAAAAAATGATAAATCTAATTCACCCAAACAAAAACGTCGCAGCCAGTACCTACCTAATATTCGCGAGTCCACGCACTTATTACTGGCACCAACTTACAATGACAACGCCACGCCATCTAGTATCAACAGATAATTATTTCGAGTTTTGTTATGCAAGGGGCTCGATTGTTCTTTAGAAGTTCTTTAGATATCCGGTAGATGGTGTGACTCCAAGCACGCACACTAGCAAAGATTTTTCGTTTTTTTTTCGGCCCTGGAAATCCTATAAACCTTGTTATTTCTTTATGTTTGAAGGGTTTTGCGACAACACTAATTCGTAATAACATCATATTGTTTCATTACTTCTACAAAAAGCATATAAGTATCGAGATTTTGAAGAAACAAAAATGTATGGGAAAGTGCGATTAAACTTCCACCTTAAATTACGTATTTCGTGTTATAGTGCACCACATTTTTTGTCACATATTTGTGTCGTTGGCGTACTGGGCACGCGCTTGCTTGTCACGTATATGCGACAATGGCGTACAAAAGGTTAAACTCGAGTTTTGTCAACTCATAAAAACCATGCGAAGCAGGGTCGGGTCGTAGAAGTCTTAAATAATATAAAAATAACACAAGATCTTTTTCTTGAATCTCTTTGCGAACGCGATGTTTATCAACGATTAAACTAGGTATGCAACAGATTTTGATGCAGTTTTCATAATAATTTATCTCAAAAGAGTTATTTATGTGTACAATACATTCATAGTAATAGACCACAGCCTACCTTTACTACCAACTGAAATAATCCAGAAATTGTTTTCTGAATGGGTTTAATTTTCTAAAGCATAGAAATGAAGGAAAAGCGTCATAAATGAGCAGTAAAATGAGCAGTATTACCGATAAACCTGCTCGAGGGAATGCAAGTAAAGTTAAGATTTAATAAGGAAACTATGCATTACCGTTCTACGTTCAAATTACCTTCATTTTAAACACTAGTTTTTGCCCAGAACTTTGCCCGGGAAGACTTCGAAAATTATCCCACAGGAAGTTGCTATTTATTGGTATAAAAAGTATTCTATATCCTAACATAAGTCCACGTCTACGTGTGTGCTAAATTTCATCGAAATCTGTTCAGGCGTTAATGTGTTATATATAAAGAATCAATTACTATCGCATTATCCGATAATTATTTTAATGTTAGGATGATGATTTATTCGTATTTGAATACCAATAAATCATCACTATACTACAATTGGTTTAAAATTATTGCACGAAGATGAGCACCAGTTATACGAAACTGATAGATTTTCGGTTATCGTTCGTTATAACTTATAAGTTAAATGTCTAATACAAAAACGGGCCAAGTGCGAGTCTTACTCGCACACAGGGTTCCATAGCCCCAAACAATATAATGACAATGTTTTGAACGGTCATTCATAAGTAAACCTTAATTCAACCGCAAAACTAAATTTGATTTTCATAGTAAGTTAATGAAGAACAAAGTTACTGCTGCAGTTTGGTGAAAAAGTCCCATATCTCAAAAACTACATATCAAATCTTATTCAAACCAATTTTCGTTGAAAGTTTTTTTTACGGTCAACATCCCCATATTTTTTTCAGATTTTTTCTTCTGTTACTTTAGAAATTAGAGGGGGGGGGACACTCGTTTTACCACTTTGGAAGTGTCTATCTTTCAAACAATTGACTTTGAAAAAAAATGGTTTCAGGAACCTCAATGTCATTTTTAAAGACCTATCTATAGACACCCCACACGTATAGGTTTGATAGTTTTTTTTTTTTTTGTTTCAATTTCATGTATGGGGGGATATCCTTATCTATATTTTTTTTTAAATTTTGTACAAACATCATAATGCGGTTCACAGAATACATCTACCTACCAAGTTTCAGCTGTGTAGTCCTAATAGTTTCGGAATAAAGTGGCTGTGATACGGACGGACATTCAGACAGACAGACATGACGAATCTATAAGGGTTCCGTTTTTTGCCATTCGGCTACGGAACCCTAAAAACGAATACCACTGTTATTTGTTTCAAACACTTACTCTTAGTAGAACCAGGTATGAGTGGTATTAGTTTTTGCTATCGAAACGGAATAAACCCTCGAATCTGTATTACATGTAAAATTATTAGTAGACATACGAAAACCGAAAGAATTCGACATCAATATCTTGTTCCTGACTTTTTTGTTGGCATTTTTGTAGTTTGAGAATTACCGATTTTAACTTGATTTTAACTTTTAACTTGTAGCGATGGAATGACAAGATTGTCATTTACAAATAACTACTTTGCACCAAATTTGGTACGTACCTACATATTTCTTTGCTAATTAATTTGTCTGCTGTCCCTCTATTAAACAATTTTGGAATAGCAATTTTTAGAGGTTGACATTACAGTACAAGCAATTCCATTACCATTTTTATTTATAAAAACAAAACGTGACAATTTCGTTTGCGTAAGGCTGCACACCGCCACAGAAAGTCATCCGACTATGGCTACCGGAATGTCATTATGTCACATTAAGTATGGTCTCATATCACAAGCCACAAAAAGACCACCAGTAAAAACAAAAACAATCATTCCTTTAAAAAATATTTAATTCCCATGTAATTTGCTAAGAAAAAAATGTCGCCTAAAAACGTAAAAGTTCACATTAGATTGAAATTAATTTAATGGATATTAAATGTCTTCGCGATTAGCGGGACAGTGACCGTCTGTCTATGGGTCGGACATATCGGGAATATTCAATTTAAATTAATTGTGCGGCATAGTCTCGCATTTTGTCGGCATGTCGAAAGATGAATAATTATACGATAATATCTTGTTTTTTAATGAATCATATCTTTGACTGTACCGCCGTTTTTATTGTAATTATTACTTCGGGCAAGAGAACCAGCGTGTTTTAACAGGCGCTAGCGAGATGCCTACGTTTCGGAATGAATGAAAAAATGGGATGTTTCTGAATTTAAACATAAAAATCTTTCTCGTGTTCAGCTTGACTTACTAATTAGTTGTTGTAAATAGTTTTATTTATTTATTTAAACATCATGTACAATAGTGGTAAGTACATAGGCGGACTTAATGCCACAAGGCATTCTCTACCAGTCAACCTTTGGGTCAAATAGGACAGCAATGTGGAAGAGTACGGTGTGAAGGAATTTCAAGAAGTACCTACTTCTTGAAATTGCTTCACACCGTACTGGTTTTTGGAAGCTCGAGGGTTACGACTGTGAGAACTGCCCAACACTTTTTTCCAACACTTTTTTTATCAGTATTATCTGTTAATTACTTAGAACCTGAATGCGTTTCGTTTTCATTTTTATTATAGGGATTTTTGGTTTAAAATCACTGTAATGTGTTCCATATTTGGTTCATGTTCTTTGGTTTCAATTATGCTAAACGATGCATGATGAATTGCAGCATAAAGTTCTTCTTAATATAATTGTTAGGTACATCATACCTAATATATTTTTACCAACGAACTAACCGCGTAAAATGTTGTAATGGTCAACTATTTAATACCATTTAGCGACCTCGCACACTACGCTCTGCCACGTATTTTGGCCGTAGAAGATTCGGCCAAGAAGAAAGTTTGGTCGCACGAGCAGCCGAATGACCAGTTTTGTTCAAGATAGCGGCATGTCATGTGGCAAGTCGTAGGTAAGTCGTGGCCACGCCACGTAGTGCGCGCGATCCCTCAATGTAGAGAACACTCACAAAAGGGGTCTCTATGGTCGCCATTGTAGTGGCTTGACATTTAACTAAAGTATATTATTATTGATTATTTATCATTTGTCGGTTTTATTAAAAAGAATAATTAAGTATTTCTAAAAGCGTATAATAATATATCTGAATGCATCTGTAATTTATAAACACCCAATTATTGTTAGGAAAGATATTACTTATGCTGTAACAAAAATTAATATTTTTTGCAATAATTTCGAAAGGCTTTTTTTTTCAATTGTTGCCTCTCCTTATGTCAACCGTCATGTTAATTAAGTATTGTATTTTTACAATTGAGCATCTCGTTATCATGCTGATAAAGGGATGAAAGAGTTCCGCAGCAGTTGTAATAGACAATTAATGTTTTTGTATATTGTCTATGAGCGCGGAGCCATCAAGGTGTCGCTCGTTGTCTATGCCTAGAGTTTTGACCATTGAACGAGCCGACCATCGATAAAACTGTCACCTGTTGACTAAATGGCGGCACAATTGAACATTTATGTGATGTCGATGAAATAGCATGTTTTAATGTTGATTAATTTATGTACAGAGACATTGGATATTACATCCGATACCGGCAAAGATAACACAATAATTAGGTTAAAATCGTGCATGCATATTATTTATTACATAAATTCAAACTCAGATCATTTCCTTTGTCCTGAAGACCGTAGCAGGCAGGTACGATTCTCCTTTGTTAGGTGATGTTGTTCATAGATGCATTTTGAACAACAACCTGGTTTCTAAATAGATACATGAGTTTAATAACATAGGTATAAGTTATCTTTTTGTACACTAACCCATATGGATGTTGCTTATCAGAAATAAAGATTTTTTATTTTTTTATTTATTTCAATCAGACCATTACAAGATACCTACATATATATATCAGTAATCCGAATCAGTCACTTAAGTCATAAAATACTAATCTTAACAATAGGACACTGTGAGTTGAGTGACTACTGTTAACGGACGATATTGGTACACATTAACCAACTTAGAGCTGTGCAGGCGGGAAAACACAGAACTAAAATAAATATACCAAGTTTGACATATCATTGCATTTTTTCTTGACAAGCAGCGCCACCTTGAACTGGATACTTAAAGTGGTCACACTGTAGAGGCACACATAATAATTATTATGGCTCTACCTATTATAATAATAAAAAGGTTAAAGTTTACATGTTTTGATACCTTTTTTCTTCTCTTATCTTTGATCTCCAAAAAGTCGTACACTTTTAGAAAGCCACTCTGTTGCCGAGTGTCATTGGATGTTTTTCTGGGAATCCTAACCCAAGACCTAATGCTTAGACCATTATAGTAGGTAGACCAAAGAGGAACAAAAAAACATGTAAAATTATAGGTACTCTAAAATAGTCTTATAGTAAAATTGTCATAATGTTGCTCGTAACATCGACATAAACTTTACTCTGGGGACCCTGTTTAGTAGCAGTGGATGATTGATTTTTGGTGGTGGATTTTTTTGCCTCTAGTCATAATAATAACACATACCTTACACATATCTTCAGGTATAAAAACAATTGTCTTCTGGTAAAGAACGAATGTTGTGTTTTCAACAAACGCATTTTTTTTAATACAATATCTAACATAAGTTTATTTACCTACTCTAAGTATTTGCCCACTACGCGATACTACAATTCGCGTAGTAGTCAAATACTTAGAGTATAATAATAGTCTTAAAAATATAAGCTGTTTCTAGAACAGCTTTGCAACAGGGTTTCAAGTTTCAAAGAATGCGAATATCATACAAAAAGTTACTGATTTGTAGCCCTTTTGCCACTCAGAACTAAATGACAAAAACTCTCTCATATCTTATTATTTATGTATGAATAAATATGCCCATTAATTACTATTTCAATCATTATTTAAAACGACCTATAATGGCAACCGGTATATTTAACACATAACATTAATAATACTAGTTCCTATAATCGATAATAGATGGCACCACTGTTGCCAGAAAGATTAGTACCGTTATCGCTATCTCGGTCGCTCCTGGTGTTTTTATATATTCCCGTTTCATGTGACTCACGCGAAAATGGCTATTTCTCCGAAAATAATATATTTTTGTAAAATATAAAATTCATTAGTGTTTTATTAGGTAAAATGGAATCTTTTTCAATAAACATAAGTGAAAAATTACACAAAAGTTCTAAATCGCGCTATTAAAGTTTTCGTCGCCCTTTGCATCTATACAGCCGCGACGACAGATTTCTCGGGGAGTCCGTTTCTACACAGTGAAGTAGTACCCGGGGTGGATCTGCTCTAAGTCCACTCCACAAGCAAACACGTCCTTGCTGGGGGGATCGTGTAGACGTATCGCATGACGCATTCGGGATACTCAGGTCATCAAAAATGCCTGATATCACCACACTCGTGAGGCTCTATCGGCGCCAAGGATCATTCAGAAACCGGCCGACAGCCAAGCAAACAAACGCAAACGCGCACTAAGCATTATCGCAAACAAGCAAAACAATCTCTTAATTGAGTCAAATCGAGGAACGCACCTCAATCCCACTGATGTAGAAAATTTGACTTCCTTTTGTTGGTTTTGAGAAGATGTTCCAACTTAATGATTTTCATATTTTTAAATGTTAGCTAAGCCAGAGAGGTGATCTAAACCTCAGGACTTTCTTGCCTAAGACACCTTTCTCTACATAAGATTGTGTATAAGTTTGTGTGTAAATGAAGATTTATGATTCGTTTTCAAAGACTAATTCTGTTAAATCAGTAGTTTAACATAATAATAATAAAGAGTACATATATACTGATTGTTACTCACAGAAAAGCATTATAACAACAATTTCTAACTACTAGTACACTAGTCATGTCTTGATTGTTATTCAAGCTTTTAGTCAGCTCTCTCTTACCGACCTATTTTATTACTGACTGATAAAGAAATGCCGACCCAATTCTTCATTAGTCGGTATGTAATTTAAGGTTTTTTTTAAAGTGACACTTCTAATAATGCGACTTCCACAAGTTTGCGTTAAACGTTTAACGTTACCATGTAATTGGTAAAATCAACCTTTTCCCATTAAAATAAAGTTTGTTTTGGAATGATGGTTGATCTCGTTTTGTTTTTGAAAATTCCACGTCAATTTCTCTCTTTTCTTTTACTTCATATTTCGTTATAGGTTTTTATTTTCATTTCCACACGAAGTTTCACTTCTTCCGCGCGGAGGGACTCCAGCCCCCCTAGCATGACCGTTCTATCTCTATTCTACCAAGAAACGACAAGAAATCTTTTCTTTAAAACTTGTCATTACTTCTGCCCGAGCATGGCGCGCACCGTCGACTCGCGTTTCTACGAAGACATAGACAGAAATTCTTTCCATAGCAACGGGGACGTTGCTATGGAAAGTTAAAAGGTTACGTTTAGTTAACAAAAAAAAGTTGCCAATTGCACGAGTTTTTCATTTTTCGTGGGCGGGATGGTGTTGCTGCATCTTGGATCCAGGCCTGGATCTTTTTCGCGAAATTAAACCTAAATATTTTACATAACATTTCAAACTTTTGAACGTAACTCAACGCAACCACGAAACGTATTTCTCGTATTTAGTTTTTATTAAGACTAGTTTGACATTTGTCAGAAGTAATGTTTCTACCCCCAAATGTCAAAAGAAGAGAAAATATGGTCGTCATGCTCGACGTTGTAGACTTGTGACGACTGAAGAAAAGAAACATTTCTTTTCTACATTCTTAATATCGCCATGCTTGGAACGATAGAAATATCTGTCAAATTGTCGATTCTTCCGTAGACATAGCTCGTTTCTACGGCGGTCATGCTAGGCCGGCAGGCACTATTTTTTCTTTTGTGAATAGTACCTACCTAAGATTTATTAACATGTGGTACCACACAGTCCTATTTAGCACGGGTAGTATGACCGCCGTAGAAACGGGCTATGTCGACGGAACAATCGACAAACTGACACATTGCCATTGTCTATCTGTCATTATGTCGATTCTTCCGTAGAAAAAACTCGTTTCTACAGTGGTCATGCTACGCGTGCTGGTATAACTTTTATAATCTGGAAATAATAACATAACCTAGGACAGGACATGTAGGTATAGAAACTTAAATGGAAACATAGCTAAGCGTTATTCAGCCTTTACAAAGTTAATTCGATTATCTACTGAAGTACTATACAAGGTGTTGTTTTGTATCCTCGTCAAAATTCAGTAGGTTGTCATAAAATAAATTAGTAATCAATTAAAATTACTGTACCTAGTTAAATATTAATAAACGCTGATTTTTTGGTTGTTTAAGTTTGTCAGTATTTCAGAATAACCCCCTTAACGTGGTTTAGGGAATAGGAAATCATCGAATAAACGTTTGAGATTGTTTGTATGTGTGAAACCGCGATTATAGAGCGAGGATCAGACGGGCCGCGTTTAAAACACGGGTGGATCACACTTACCGATTTCCGTAAAATAATAAAAATAGTAAAAATTACCTACCCATTTTATTATAATGATTCGGGACGAGAGTCATTAGCATATTTACCTTCTTGAATTTGACGAGGATGCAAAACAACACCTTGTGTACCTACTATTTAGGTATAACAGCACAAAATTATGTCATCTTCTATCGAGGAATTAAGTAGGTATGTAGGTAGGTACTACCTAACTCATCGATTAGGGACTATTCACACTTATTAAGCTCCATTCGCGTTTTGCTGAACGATTTTGTGTGACCAAAATCGTTCAGCAAAACGCGAATAGAGCTGAATAAGTGTGAGTAGTCCTTTAGGCACCTTTCAACGTTCTCCCATAAACTGACGATTTTTAATTTCATGTCATTTATTGCGTAGGTACCTTAATAACTTGAGTGCACTAAAATTAAAGACGATTCTCGATAAATTTATTCCATATACCTAAGGTCACCCTTCGTTTCTCCTCACTCTCATCCTTTGTTAAACGATAGCCGTCAGTAAAACTTGTCTTTTGACCCCAATTTTATCTGATAATCAGTCAATAGCCTCTGGGTAGATAGGTACAATGGATGAAAGAGCACCGCAATACAAAGCTTCTTTCACACAATGAATGAATTACGAACCGAAGCTTTAGCACGTACGGAGCTCTCATCGTATGGGAAATCTATGAAGAGCGATACCATAATATACTGGTTATAATATAACTTGATGTGTCGCCGTGTGCAAATATGTATAAACGTAACATAAATACGAACGATTTAGAATTATAAAATTGTCCTAGGCGTTATAATAACCATATTGTTATGGCTTGTATAACGAATATTAATAATAATTAGTTTTATTTAAAAAAAAAAAACAAACGATCGGTATATGCATATTAAGCATAATCAGCCTCCAAAGGTTCCACTGCTGAGACTGGGACACAGGCCCCCTCTCTATGAGAGTAAATGGGCTATTTGGGCGTGTGTCACAGCATGGCGGACAGACGTCTTCCCAATTTTTATCTCTTCCATTTTCTTGTTATTTTGCTGATGCTGCTAAGCTGAATACTAAGAGGATAGTGTGTGTGTGGTGTTACGCGAAAGGATAAAATAAGGAATGACATACATAAGAGGAAGTCAGAAAGTGGCGCCGGTGACTGAAAAGATGTGTGGTAATCGGTTGTCGTGGTATGAACATATGAGGCAAATGTAGTGAAGAAAACGCTGAGCATAAATGTAGATGGCTTTAGGAGTAGAGGAAGACGAAAGAAACGATGGATGGACTGTGTGAAGGATGATATGGGTAGAAAGGCTGCTGAGATGACGAGTAATAGAGAAGTATGGAAGAAGAAGACATTCTGCGCTGATCCCAATTAATTAGGGATCGGAGCAGGAGAATGATGATGTTATCCTTCAACGTTTTGAGAGCAGTGCCAATCAATATTGCTATTGGTAAATCAGAAGGAACTAGCATTTTACAACAACGTGGTTTTGCTTCTAATATATCGTGACAGATGTCATTTATCTGTCACTACGGAATAATAAAAACAGTTTTTATAATTCCGTGTCTGTCACAGTAGCGTGATATACGTAAAGATAAAATTGTTTAGTCATAGAATATAATTAATGTTCTGTCATTAATTATGTTATAATTGGATTCAAATTGACTTTTCAAATATAATTAGTCAATTATATTTATTTATCATCATTCATTTTATTTTTTACACCTGTGACAGTTATGTGTGTTAGTAATATTGTTTTAATATCGCTCCAGTGAGGGAAAAAGACGGAGCTACAGAGGACGTTTAGCAATGTCTCTATCGCACTCCGCTTTTGAGACATAATAATTATTTAGTAGGCTACCAGATCACCTATGGTCTGACAACATCTTTAGACCTATGTATCCTGCTTATGCGTATTAAATTTCATTTAAATTGGCTCAGTCATTTCGGGACAAAAAAGGACATTTTTTTTTTTTTTTTTTTAATTGAAAGACTTGAAAGATGTTTGAAATGTCGTAAGGTGTGAACGCTCTTAAGTAAACCTGCAAGGGCACTTATGAATATTAGCACCATGCGGGCGATGCCACAGGGACACAAGCTACTTAGTTGTACATGTTTTCATATAATATCTTTGGACACTCTTCTTCTTTTTCTTCTGCTAATTCGCAGTTGTCGTAAACGCAAATGCATTGGCACATGTACCTAAGTATAATGTATATTACCTTATCTTATCAGTAGGTAATATAATTTCTTTTTCGCTGTAATTTTTGGTAACAAAAATTTATTTTCGGTGTACCATCATTTATAACATTTCATCAGGACTATCACCATCCGTTAATCTTTTATCAATTTTGTTTTCCTTTACTTCTGTTGTTGTTAACGTAACACAATATTCGAAAATAAAGGGTGTAAAACACCTCTTAACGAAGCCGAAAGGCACTGGTTCTCCCTGTCATTGCGATCATTTTTTTGTTCTACACCATACCTGGGAACCTTCTAGTTACGGAGATATTAGGGGTCAAAGTTCCAACTTTTTGACAAGTATTTTTTAAATACGAGTTTTTAATGTAAGATTTTTACTTTAAACACCTCCACGACCCCCGTACTATTCAATCCGTCCATCAGCGCAATGTTTTGAGTGCGTTACATTGAGTTCTACCACAAAACATGATTTTACACCCCCAAAAAAAAAGTCGTTTCCCAGCAATAATTTTTGCGTAAAGTTACTTAGTTTCATGTACAGAATGCTTGGTTGACGGCTTCGTGATGAGGTGATTTACACCCTGTATATGTCGGAAACTGGATACAGATAAATACAGATATATATGGAGCGACTGCCTAGCTGACCTCCACAGCCAGAAGACACTTTTTTTTTCCCAAAGTGTCATACTAGTCAACTCAACGGACATTTCTTCTTTATTAATGATCTTTAAAAATCTCATCAACAATGTTGAGAACGACAAAATCCAAAACATGCTCTCAAACCTCGATCCGACAGCTGACACAAACTATTCGCTGTGGAAGGTCACCAGAAACATGAAGCGCCCAAAAACACACATACCTGCCGTCAATAATAATAAAGGAGGATGGGCTAGGTCTGACCTAGAGAAAGCGACAACATTTGCCGAACACTTGAGCAATGTATTTAATCCACACCCAGAGAGCTGTCGTGAACATACAGAAGAAATAAAAAACTACTTAGAATCACCAAATCAAATTTGCTTACCATTACAAAGTACTAGCCCTAAAGAAATCTTCCAAGAAATTAAAAATCTTAAGGAAGGGAAAGCGCCCGGGTATGATCATATAGATGCAACACTCCTAAAGAAGTTTCCGTACAAGGCAGTAATGAAACTTGTTCATATATTTAATGCTTGCCTAAGATTTGAATACTTTCCTGGACAGTGGAAGATAGCACAGGTGATAATGATTCCCAAGCCTGGTAAACCTATAGAACAAACAAATTCATACAGACCCATCAGCCTTCTGCCAGTCATTGGAAAACTGTTTGAACGGATACTCCTTAACAGAATAAAAATTCACTTAAATACCGTACTACCACAGCACCAATTCGGATTCCGTGAAAGTCATGGAACAATCGAACAAGTTCACCGTATTGCTGACATTATTAGTAGATGCTTAGAAAATAAATTATACTGCTCTGCAGTGTTTTTAGACATCAGCCAAGCTTTCGACAAGGTATGGCATGAGGGCCTTATCTTCAAAATCAAAAAGTCACTGCCACACTGTTTTCTTCAGATACTTAAATCATACCTCGACAAAAGAAGCTTCCAAGTTAAATGCAATGATGACAGCTCTGACCTCTACGAAATCAAGTCGGGCGTCCCCCAAGGTAGCATATTGGGACCTATCCTGTACCTCATCTTCACTGCAGATATTCCAACAGATGACCAAACGATTACAGCGACATACGCTGATGACACCGCCTTGCTGTCCTCTCATAGCGACCCTGTAACTGCATCACACACTCTGCAAAGTCATCTAAATAAAATAGAATCATGGCTTAAGCAATGGAGGATCAAAGCAAACGAAAATAAATCTGCTCATGTAACCTTTACTCTTAGGAGAGGCACTTGTCCTCCGGTTAAGCTAAACAGCAAAGAAATACCTCAAACCGATAGTGCAAAGTACCTGGGAATGCACCTGGATAGAAGGCTCACATGGCAGAAGCACATCTGGGCTAAAAGAAAACAATTAGATGGAAAACTTCGTGGTCTTCACTGGTTAATCGGTCGAAGCTCACAACTAAATAACACCAGCAAAATCTTGGTATATAAAGCAACTTTGAAACCTATCTGGACCTATGGGATACAATTATGGGGAACAGCTAGCAAGAGTAACATCGACATACTGGAAAGATTCCAAAGTAAAGCACTAAGAACCATGTTCAGTATACCCCAATGTATTAGCAACAAATACATGTATCTTGACCTAGGTATAAACACTGTTCGTGAGGAAATAGTCCAGGCAAGCCTGAAATACCAGGAAAAACTAGCAACTCATGCAAACGAACTTGCACAGGCCTTAAGTGGAGAAGGTGGACTACAGTACAATCGACTGAAGAGACAAGGCGTTCCCAGTCTCGCCCAAAGATTTGTAGACTGAGTAAAGAGGAGGGTTTGCTGGAAAGTTCAGCAATTGATTGGCTCTCGATGATAACAATAAAAATAATCAGGACATGTAGTTCCAGCCAAACAAGTGGCTTATTGTTTACAAACAGATTGCCATAGAGCAGAAAATACATAAAAAAAAAATAAAAAAAAAATAAAAAAAATGATCTTTATGAATGGTGTAAATAAATATATGCCAAAGTTTGATGTTTAATTTAATTGCGGGAATGGCAACAAATGACACTTTTCACATATTAGGCGCGTAACGGACAAAATTGCACTATTTATTCATCCCTTAACACATTTCTTTCTAAAAAAAAAAACTAACAAAATATACGAAGAAAAAAATCTGTAAAAACGCGCTTGGTATTTTCAATGCCCCTTGTTCTTGGCAAATCGTTGCGGTCATCGAATTGCGTTCTCGACTAAACGTCCGCTAGAATGAAGAATCGATTAAATGTGTTAAATGTCATACGACGGGTGCGACAAATTGCTGCGGCGGGACTGCGGCAAAACGTAGTAAGAAGCGGCAAATGTGACGCCTAGTTATTGGCACGTGTTAAGTACAGTCGCTACCGGAGTTGCATGGAGAAACTTGTTTAAATACAAATAAAAATAGTCATGAACTAGGAATTTCACGTCTAGACAGTAATATTTTTTTTTTAATCTTTTTGTTTTTTTTTTTATTCGTGGTAACCTTAAATCTGAATCAGTAGCCTTTGGAATTAATTTTATTGATTTAAGTAGTTTTGTTTGCCGAAAAACTTTACCACTCTCTACATGATTCATCGAGGTGTCCTCTTTTTTTTTTACTTATTTGTGTATTTTATTTTTATAACATTATCTTTAAAAATACTAATCCACATCTAGGCAGAAGGCACATACATAATACAGCACTTAAGATTAATAATAACTAAAAAAAGGCCGTGACTTTGTTACTACTTATATATTTAGATGGGTAAATTGAAACTTATATCGCTGTTGTTGACTGTTCGTCCGCTCCTTTGTCAATGAACTTCTACCTGAGCCAATGATAAAGGCATTTTTACGCGTAAAAGACAATTTTAAAATACCTTTTGCTAACATATTTTATTTTGACTTAAAACTAAGAACCCATTATTGGCTAAAAACGCTTAGTTTAAGAACAACGCTAATTGAATTTTCCGAGAAATATTGTATACATTCACAAGTTTTTATTTTAATCTATCAAAATGTTAGACCATGTAATTGTAATGTTTTTTTTTAAATACTTGAATATATAACTAAATTCTTGAAGCTTATAAATATCATTTTACGATCAATGTTTCTAAGAAAAATGGCCGCAGACTACTCCGGACAATATAAAGACGTTTCCTACAAATGAGCAACAAACATCGAGTGCGTGCTTTTAAATTCAAAACAACAGTTATCGTAAAGGTCACAATAAAAATGTCGTTTCCGATAGCAGCATTCATTGTTGAATTTTGTGTGGATTAATGTCCCCACAATTTTGACTTTTCCCAACGGATACGCTGGCGCGTTCTATTCGACGTAGCCGTTGGGAATGTGTGCGAGTCAGTAGGATTCTGTTCGAAATATTGCCGTTTCTCAATGTGTGGGTGATTTACGAGCGAATGGAAAATCTTTATCAAGTGAACGCCGTTTCAACGTTGGGTCAGTGCGGTTTTCAGAATGTTCTTCTAATTGGGCGCATTTTAAGGCATTTCATTAATTATGCTATGCACAAAAAAATGTCACAGTGGTTAAGGTTATTGGTTAAGGTTTAATCTAATTAATAAAATGTTTTATTTATATTTTTATCTCGTTAATACAGCAAAATGTTGGGGACCAATTATAATGATAGGTCTCTTCTGTTTATGTCGTCAAGTTTTAAATAAAATGAAGGATCTTTTAGCAAAAATTAACGTTGTGTATAATTAAATGTTATGTCTGATATCTTAAATAAACTGATCTTATTGATAGACTTGTAAATAATGGATGTCACGTGTTAAGCGTAGCTCTAAGGGATGATTTGCCTTTTTAAATTTAATGTAGACTCAACGAGACGACAGATGGTGCGCCTCCAACCAACCAGTACGGTGGTGTAACATCTGCGGATCCTGCAGATGTGAGCTTCTATAATAATAATACGGCGTTTTTCGTTCAAAATGCTTGTCAATTAGGAATGATAATTTTCACACTTAATATATAATAGGGAATCATTGTATTACGATTATAGCAACAGGTGACATTGGGTGCTTCCCCAAATTACCATATTCCTAAATGTTTGAGAATGCATGAGAATTGCTGCGACAGTAATTGCGGTGCTATTATATATAACGACCACGTTTTGCAATTAGCCAGACAATGGGACCTTTCAATTACACCAATCAATGTAAGGTAATAAATAGTCCGTTTCTATTTTTGGAGAACGCTATGATATGCCGCTCTTACACTTAATTGTAGGTACACTAATAATGGCAAATGTCAAAGTAGAACATGTTCAATACCTCAAACCTTTAATAAGTGTAATAAATTGGGATCCGGAAACTTGGTGACCTTATTTCCCAGTGTTTCGGCCCTATATGTCTTAAAGCATAATGTCAGAAGAACGTTTCATTTATTCAAAAATAGAAGTCATACCTGTAACTTGCCTCATAATTGTATTTTTTCTTCATCTGCTATTTCGAGTACATTTCACACTGCGAAAGGTTAATTACCCAAAGTATAAAAAACGATCACCTGCCAATTAGCTTTCAATACTAGATGGCGTGTCACGACACTACTTGATGTTTCTTTGTAAACCTAGAAATGGCATTCAAGCCGTTATGATCGAAAACTAGTGTCACTACCTCACTTAAGACCTTTCACAGCGGATACTTGACCATAAAGGTTAATTAAATGTTTTTTTGTTGTATTAGTATCGTCATAGAATTTAGTATTTTTTTCTGCATAAAGCATAATAAATTCTTATTGGACTAATTTTTTAACGAATATAGAAAACTCAATTGAAGTCTTTAGTTTTTTTATTTTTATTGTGGATATAACGTTTTTTATTGTAAAAATAAATAAAAAGATAAATGGAACACATTGAGCTGTTACTCTCGACATGGAACGAATTATCATTTTTGTCACGATCTTGGCACATTTTTTCATATTATTTTTTTAATTACGTATTGATAATCCGGTTGTTAGTTGAAGGGTTCCGGGACAAACAGTACTACTGTACTTTGTCTCATGTTTGACCACGCATCTTTAAAACAGCGGGAAATATATTCCACAATTTTTGCGTTCTAAACGAGAATGCTTCCTACAAATTGTAACCCTACAAGAATGCTTGCCTCAGTTAATGCTTAAAATAGCGTGTGTTCTGACATACAATTAATTGCTGTCAAATGAATACATTTATCAATCTCTGTCATAAAACGCATGCTATCATGTGTTTTATTCATTCGACGCAAAGTCACGTAGCCTATTGGCGGACATTATTTTCTACAACAATTAGCAAGGTTAGTTTGTGGGCGTGTGTCTTGGCAGCGGGAAAAAACTTTTACACTATAAACTGTAACTTTATCACACTAAAAGCTGTTCTTGTAATGTCAATAACTTATTGCGGACGTTGCAGAATTTCATATTAGTGTCGTATAATCGTCTTATTAAGTCAATGGTTAAAAAAAAACTTCAAGACGGAGTATTTTTTTTATCAAACATGTGAACATTTGCAATAAAAAATGAAGTCAGCTTAGAAACAAAAACAGCAGAATTAGCTATTCGATTTTTTTCCATTGATAATTCTTCGTTCGCTTCGATTGGCGTAGTGACTGGGAAAATTTTGTAAGGCAGACAGAGCGAATGGGAATTCGATCATCGCTTAGCAGTAAATGAAATGTGTGCGGCCTCGTCGCCGTTGGGAACCACGACTAGAAACGAGTGTCCATTCTTTACGTGAAGGAAAGAGACACAAATAGACATATGGAAAGAACGAGTGCTATTAACGTGCACGCTACAGGAATTCAATCGGTTTTGCTCACTTTTTAATAAAAACCGCATCCAAAATGTTGATGAAACGATGACAACTGAATCAATTGATATTGTGATTTAATTATTCGATGCAAACGGCATCAAAGGATTGTATAATAAAATACCTATGGATAATAACATTTGTTTGCGATACTAAGATGCTTAATTATGATGCCCCATCCGTATTAGTCTGCGCGACTTGAAAGATTATTCAATAAAATCTGCTTTTATTGAACCAAGTCTTTAATATATTAAGATGTGAACACTTAATATGTCATTAATTATGCATTAAAGTAAGACCCATATAACACGGCATTTAAATGATGATGCCTTATTGGCATCATTAATTTAAATGCCCTGTTGAATGGCGGATTTGTATCTGTAAGAAAAGTTCGCACATGAAAAAAAACTGCTTTCTGGTTTCGTACTTAGGTAAAAAAACACATTTTGAACAATATACGACTATCTTACAGCAGTCTTTATTTTAGACATACAGAAATTTTACCTTTTCTTTTCGAAACCAATCAAGTTACACATAAACGACTTTTTGCAGCGTTTCAAAAAGTCACAGCAAGTACTCCGGTTATTTTACAACGTAAACGTTGCGTCGTGATTGGGAAAAAATCGCAGTACTAGAATATTTTTTAATGGGAATAATATTTTATATATCACATTCAAGATTAATTTATATTTAATGAATTACCAGTGTTTAAACTTTATATTAACGAATTACGAGTACATACGATTTTTTTATACTAAGCAAAGGAATATTTTGAATTTTCCTAATCGGTTTTGTCTCGAAAAGTAGCAAAGTATGGCCACAGTCATTCTTCGCTCGGGAATGATTAATTATCCCATTTTTTTTCAAGTTTTTGTTAAGACTAGTTTCCTTTTTTGTCTAGTTTTATCTCGAACTAGAACAAGACAGGGTCTTGATAAAAGTATATAATACATATTTACAAGGAAATGAAATAAAAAGTATACTAACGATTTTATTTTGGGATTACGGGCGTGGATTTACTTCGCTTTTATTTGTAAAAATACAGATTGCTTCTTTCATTAAGGCGCGGTTCTAGACGACTTTCATGCATTTGAGGGGGTGAAACATATGAAGAGGGGGTCGAGTAGTCCCGAATCACGCCGATGTGCGACGTCAATAAATGTATAGAAGCTTAATTTCAACACTTAGTGTAACCGTACGATTAGCCCAACGCGCCGCCAACCGATATCGCACATTGTTTACGCGGCGATGTGCAGGTTCGAATCACAACACACGCAATTATTTTTGTATCTTATTTTTAAAGTATATTGTACCTAACTATTTTTAAAATATTTTTATAATTTTTTAATAGGAGTAAAACGAAGTAAAAACTATTATTTTATAGAAAAGGTTTACGAAATATTATGTAACAAATTCGTCAGACGAATAATAAATAATCTTATACAACCTGTTTTTTTGATATCCCATAACTCTAGGATTATATTCCGTAGGTAAACATAATACTAAAACTCCTAGAATTGGTGGTCCAAAAATGCATAGTTTCGGAGATATCATCAATCATAATTTTCTTAGGTCAAAAATTTTCACCAGTATGACGAATCTTTACTTATGCGAGGTTGCCAAACTTCGCATAAGTAAAGCAGTTAGCAGGTAGGTAGCAGGTAGGTGGCAGGTAGGTGGCAGGTAGGTGGCAGGTAGGTGGCAGGTAGGTAGCAGGTAGGTAGGTAGCAGGTAGGTAGGTAGCAGGTAGATAGCAGGTAGGTAGCAGGTAGGTAGCAGGTAGACGCCAGGTAGGTAGAAGGTAGGTCAGGTAGGTAGCAGGTACGTGGCAGGTAGGTAGTAGGTAGGTAGCAGGTAGACGCCAGGTAGGTAGAAGGTAGGTCAGATAGGTAGCAGGTACGTGGCAGGTAGGTAGCAGGTAGACGCCAGGTAGGTAGAAGGTAGGTCAGGTAGGTAGCAGGTACGTGGCAGCCTGGCAGGTAGGTGGTAGGTAGTGGGAAGGTTTCATTTGGCAAAAATTGAATCTTTTTCTATGTTCTAACTAAATGTAAATTACGTTACATAAGAACACATCGTGTGGACTTGTACAGTGGCGTAGCTACCTTGGGTGTCACACCATGTAAAGTTACAATAAATACATTTTATGTGATTAACTTAATTTCTTGGACGACAGCAATCTGTGTTCTTTCATTTTACAATTTGAAGTAAGTATTAGCTTTCACGCATTGTCTGGAAATCAGGAAGATCTGGTTTGCGCGACATCCCATGTTTTCAAACAAAAATCGACAAAAAAAATTGAAAATTTTACATTTTTTTTTCTTCATAATGTCTTGATTTTGTTCTTGAAGTGGGGTGTCCTGGACGAGGTGGATGAATAGATGCATGAACAGGTGAACACAAAATTAAAACAATCTAATTATTCTAATTCAATTTTATTATTTAAAAGAAAAAAAAAACATCGAATACATGAATACAAAGAACTGTGGCTGGATATAGTTTGCAGCTGGTGGATGAAATGCATAATGTCAACGACTCTTCGACCATTAACTGACTTACTAACTTAAATTCGGTCGACGGTTCAACGAATAACACATCGTCAGTGATTTCTCTGTAATAAAAAAATACGTTATTTTGTAATTTTGTTCTCAACAAAAAAAAAAAACAAGTCCGCGTTGATGGCTTTTTCGTTATTTTGTGAGAAGCGGCTTGCATCTCATCGGGAAAAGTGGAAGGAATGGAGGAAGCTCTTTGCCCAGGAATGGGACAGTTCAGCCTCACAAAAAAAAACAAGACATGGCAAAAACTCGGTACGTACGAATATAATGCGTGGACGTACGAGTGGATGGACAGACAGGCAGGTGGACAGTTATATAGTACCTTAACTGAGAACCTACGGTTCGGTAAGCTTAGTCTTCCTGTATTACATGAACTATTATTGATTCAATTAATCTGGTAGAACAATTGGTCTGGTAGTTGCGAAGTGGATAAGTTGATACTTACTTATCATAATTTGATTTTGGATGGGCTCCTGGAGATGTGGAGTCCATATTAATGTACCAGGGTTTTCGTGTTCAGAGTACTTTTGTAATCTAACATTGAAACAAATAAGTTTTTAAATTAAAATACATAATTATTTTACATCATGTGATTTTTTTTTTTCAGAACAAATCATCTTTTTATTTCATCTTGAGTAATTGGCAGTAGGCATTAATTGAGAAAATTTGCCACCAAGAGACTAAGGCTTTTTTAGAATTTATTACTATGAAATCCGTTACCAATTTCAATTCAAATTATTCATGTGTTTATGTTTCATCGAATAAGATCTTTTTAGTGTCCTCCGTGTATTTTTTTTGTTGCCCATTTTTCTTAATGTACAATAGGCAGGAAAGCTCCTAAGAAGCTAGGAAGAACGAACTAGGTTAGCCGAAGATTATCTATTAACAACAGTGGCAGAAATAGCAAGTATGTAGACAAGATAGAATCAGTACTGGTCGATAACATATTTGGTACAAAGCCGGTTTTTTTTTTGTTGACTCATTTACATAAGATTACTTTTATTTTATTTATAGTTCCTCTAAATTTTATTCTAGATCAAGTTGGTGCCTACGAAAACATTTGGTATTTTATCATGGCTGTATTTTTTGTAGTTTTCGTGATTGCTGATAACGAAAATTTGACCAAAATAAAAATGTAATAAAAACCACATTTTCAGTTCTTTCGTCATGGGTGTATTTTTCATGGTTTTCGGGATCGGTAAAAACTATATACGATAAAACCAACTTACAATATAATTATGTTTCTTCGGGTTCCCCTTTCACAACTTTGACCCTTCGCCACTGAGGTTCCTCATGCACAATTTTGACTCTTCGCCACTGATATAAAGTCAATTTAATATTTTTATTTACACAACTTATGACTAAAATCGAAAAAAAATTTAGACCAACAAAAAACTAATCACGAAATAAGATATAATAAGCAGCTTTCAACAACAAACAAATCGAAATTTATTTGAAAAAAATTTGAGCTGCGAGCGAAAAAAATTGACATAAGTCCATCTAGCAGCGCGCCTCAGCGCTCACTGTCACTCTGCGTAGAAATAAAAGAGATGCGACAAGACGCCGCGAATGGCGTGATGTTTCATTCGACTCGTTGGATTATTTATCATTAAATATATTAATCCTTACAAATATCTTATTTCAAACGAAAAATAAAAACAACAGTTCCCTTTATTATTCTATATTCCATCACTGTTATTAATTTAGTCAAGATTTGTTGAGCAGTAATATCGTTATACTAGCTAGAAATTCAGAAGTTCACGATTTTTTTTCATCGGGCTTTTATTCCAAAAACGTGTTTTGGACACGAAGGTCCCCTCATAAATATGCTCAAGATTAACATATATTTTTTTTGCTGCTCTAAAATGCACACATTTGGCTAAAAAACTGTTCAAAAATGCCTATTTTTACTAGGAACAGCGCCTTAAACGACGATATTAAAGTGGCAAAAAATTAACCACTTTTTTTGCAGGACGTTTTTTCGAATATACTAACTAAATCATATTAAATTCTTACCTAATCCTTTTCATTGAACCATTAAAGACATTTATTTTAACACAACGTAGTACATCAAAATGGTTAATTGAATGGTACCATTTGCGCATACAAACTCTCCTTATTATTTCCTTTTCTTATTTTTCTAATACAATTACGTTACTCATGCTTCATGGATAATATTATTTGTTATTATATAATATTTAATACAGTTTGTTTGTCTGGCAAGTATCACTCTGAATGTAATACAACGCAATCCAGGGTCAATTAATGCGGTTTTGCTATTATTTTGCAACTATAGGTGCTAAAGCTAAAGTAAACTAATCTTTCATGGGTTACTGTTTAAAATGTTACAATAAAATACCACCCCGCATTAACAACTGAATGAGACGAAATATTAAATCTTGCATAAAACGCACACTAAGTAGGCAAGCATATTATAAGTTGGGGGATTACATTGATGATAGAAATGCTTGGCTAAATGCTGGTCCTGCTCTACGACCATAGGGGAAATCACATTACCATGTGAAGTAATTGTGAAAGCTGCAGAAGATTGTAAAAATATCTTTGCATTGTATAGATTCAATATCTTAGTATTATATAATTGCATAGCACATGTGTGAGTACTATGAACTGTAAAGCCACCATTTACTGAGTACCTACATCTTTCATTGACGCGAATTTACCCTGGCGGATGAGTGAATGTCATGCTCACTCAAATGCCACGCTGATGGTGGCAGGTGTGTCGGGTCATTTAGTTTCCTTCAATATGGTTGAGTTGAATGATGGCATGACATGCGTCATGTTCGTGAACGGGCGCTGTCAGTTGTGACTGGTCAATTCTTAGCTGCCAGGGTATTATTTTAATTACTTAATTTTTTTTTTCTTAATACAAGAGATTGAATCAATACAATGCAAAGATATTTTTACAATTTTCTACAGCTTCCACAATAATTTCACATGGTAATTTGATTGCCCCTATGGTTGTGGAGCAGGATCAACATTAAGCCAAGCATTTTTCACATCAATGTAATCCCCCAACTTATGATACGAGTATGCTTGCCTGCATAGTGTGCGCTTTATGCAAGATTTCAATTTCGTCTCATTCAGTTGTAGAATGGGGGGAGGTATTTTATTGTAACATTTTAAATAATATCCCATGAAAGATGAGTCTATTTTAGCTAGCCTGAATCCTAGCTAAACAAGGTGGTCCCTGTTTCTATTATTATAGTGGTGTAGGTTATCTTTTACTAAATAAATGGTAATGATTTTTCCTTACGTACATTATGTTATCATAAATGTACTGACAAGGTACCGCCATGATGTTAATTTGCTTAAACAGTTCTCTTAGAGAATCGCGCCTACATAGATTATACATGGTTCTGGTGGCTCTTTTTTGCATAATTAATATAGACTCGATGTCTGCAGCACATCCCCATACTAAAATACCGTATGACATAATATTATGAAAATAACTAAAATACACTAGCCTCGTGGTATCTATATCTGTAAATTGACGGATTTTTCTGACAACATATGCTGCTGAACTCAGCCGTCCTGCAACAAATGTTAAATGAGGACCCCATTGTAGCCTTGAGTCGAGCGTGATCCCCAAGAAAACAGTTTCATAGACGATTCAAGTTTCACTTGATTCAATACTATCTCACAATCACTACATTTGACATTTGGTACAGAAAATCTTATGCACTTATTTTTTTTTCCATTTAATACTAAATTATTAGCGGTTTATTTACCTGCAAGGGCGTTATTTACGTCGTCGCGGTTTGTGGCACATCTGTTTAACCTAAATGTTAAAGAAGTATCGTCAACAAACAACACCATTTGTGGTTGGTTTTAAATAAGTTGGGTTGGTTATTAATCACTATTACATACGAGTAGTATAAAACAAAGTCGCTTACTCTGTCCCTATGTCCCTATGTATGCTTAAATCTTTAAAACTACGCAACGGATTTTGATGCGGTTTTTTTTTAATAGATAGAGTGCTTAAAGAGGAAGGTTTTTATGTATAATAACATCCATTGAATAGTGGAAAAATAGTGTTATTTTTGAGGTTTCTAATGTGATGTCGTAAATAATTTCATTTTTTCCGCTTACATTGCAAACGCAGGCTGAACCCTACGAGATTTATCAAAATAATGTACTAAGTATTGTACACATTGAAAAGGTCTACAGAAAACTCCGCGATGGTATATGTCTATCTCTTATGGATATCCCATAATAACATTTTTTTGTCATTTACTTTTTACGACAAATAATGGCTAATTTTTGAAGCGATTTTAACCAATACAGCATTAATCCTTATCCAATTAAATAAATTGTTGATTTAATATAGATCTATATGGCTTTTTACAGCATATGATTTAAATGAATATTTTCGAAGATATTACAGATTTAAAAATTGCGGGACGTAGCGTTTGCGACGGTACCGGCCGGCCAGGCCGGGCTGTTTGTATTGTCTAATGACAATAAAGCTGTGAACGTTGTATTTAAAGAAATTCTGTAATATATTAATTGTTGAAAAAAAATGACTGACTGACTAGATTAGGAATAAAAAATTACAAGTTTTACTTATTTTAAAGTAATAACCAACTTATATATTAGTTTTTCGATAATTTTATTCTGATTCCTGCAAGCCTATCTTTGAGTACTTTCCATTCGATACCAAGACTTAACTCTTAAAATGTAAAATAAATGCATTTATTACTCGAATTCAACGTGTTACAAACAAAAGATGTTAGTTTTTTATGTTATTTGAGATGTTAGTCGAACTTGTCAATCACACTCGTGTTTCATGACTTCATGCCAATTAACATCTTGTCCAATATAATATGCAAGTGCTTTGTTAATTTTATATTCTTACGCATTTTCCTTATGTAACACATTTATATTTTATTATTAAAAGCCATTTAAAACTGGGAGCTTTATTACACAGGTCTTACCAAGAAAAGTAATTACAAAAACAGCTATCAATTTTATTGTCAAGATAAAATCCGCTGTGAAAGGGGATGGAGATACAATGTAGATAGCGTTATCTTTTTCTACCATCAGAATTCCGGTGTCGATAACTTAATTCGTGCCTTTCGATGTTATAACATATATTTGTTCCGTTTTTCAGCAAGGCATTTATTGGTAAATGATATGTTTTGTAAGTCATTTTCTTTTTCTACTTTCCTACTTTTTGACGTAATCCAACGCATTGTTGCAGCAGTCTTTTAGTGTTGTCACCGTTTTCTAGATGTTCACTTATTTTTTCATGCAACTTGATTTTTTGGGTTGTAACTTAGGGGTCAGTACTGTTTCAGACTTAGTCATCTCCAATTTCTTTACTGAGACTGAGGGAGGGTATAAGTTTCATTCTCACACTTAAAATTGTTTTTAAATCTTTGTTTTGTAAACCGTGCAAACGTTCTTAATTTATGATCTCAAAGACTAAAGTTTATAAAGGCACGAATTCTGCAGAAGAACTGAAAGAAAAACTTATTTAACCGTTCATAAAATTCTATTTTTGAATGGCATGTCAACAATACGACAGTCAGACTCATTAATGTTCATATTAATATAATTTAAATTAGTACTTATTGATTATTCTTTGATGTCGTGTGAGTACCTAACTACTGACTGAATACCTAGGTACTTAGTGTGTCAAGAAGCGGAGAGGCATTAAAAGTTGTGATCTGGCCGCCTATTCACAAACGATATCGATAAGTCGTATGTCTATCTTGTTTTGGCATTACGAAAGCGAGCGAGATAGACCTACGACTTTCCGTATCGAAATCGAATGCGAGCTTTTGTGAATACGAAGGCAGGTGATGACAGCAGGGTGATAGCACCCTGTTATTTTGTTTTGTGTCAGGGTTAAGACAGATGAAGGGCATGGTAGTAGTTTGTCACTTATATATTGTGTGACAGGTATAGAGTCGACTGTCTGCTTATAAGCCTTTAAACAAGTCATTTCTTTCGATTCACTCGCATCTGGCTAACAAGAATGTAAATAAATGTTTCTTTTTCGATAATTTTATGTTTATTCGTTTATTTTATTTATTTAAACTGACATGGTCACTTACACTATTAATAACACTTGCAACGGGATATTTACCATGTGTATTATTTGTTTCGAGTTCCCGATATTTCGGCGCTGTTGCAAACGCCATGATCACGGATAAAATAAAAACTCGGAAATATCGGGAACTCGAAACAAATAATACACATGGTAAATATCCCGTTGCAAGTGTTATTAATAGTATTTTATTTATGTTGTAATTGTAATTTTTGTTATGTTATTAATTACTTTTGTGAATGCTGGTTGACTAGTAACTGGTGATTATGCAAGTCCGGGGCATTAAAAACCTTTATTTAAGATAATGTTGCAGATAGAAGCTTTCGGCGAAACTATTTTAATAAATAAATAAAAATAATTTATATATCAAAATCATTTTACATTATATATCATCATAATTCATATCATCACTTTATATCATTTAGTTTTAAGCAAATTTATATTGTATTCAAATTGTATGATTTTATAATTAAGATTTGAAAACTTTATGTTGTTGTCACTATGATGAATGCTGTGTATACCTGTAATTGGCTTACATACCAGCACTTCAATATTATTTTTATTGTTTCATTTTAATGCATGTACCAAATAAATAAATAAACAAAGTAAGAAAATCACAGATGTTTTGTTGTGGCAAATCTTAGTGAACTTCAATGCGTGAATCATTGCTTTAGTCAAAGTCAAGCCAAACTTGGTCAGTATACATACTTAGATGTATGTACTTTCTGAGCATAATGGATGTAAACGTACCCCTTTAACGAATCTGAAAGGCATTTATTCTATCCGTCATTGCGTTATTGGGAACCTTCGAGTTACGGAGATATTGGGGGTCAAAGTTTTAACTTTTTCACAAGTTTTTTTTTTTTTAATAACAAATTATTAATTTCATAACATTACTTTAATTACATTTAGGACTCAATAATGCATCCATCAGCGCAGTTTTTTGAGTGCGTTAGTTTAAGACCTACCGAAAAACCTAGATTTTCACCCAAAAAAAAGTCGTTTCCCTGCATTTTTTTTTGCGTAGAGTTACTTAGTTTAATGTAAAGAATCCTTCGTAGCTATCCTCGAGATGGGTTCGTTTACACTCAGTATTGTAACTCAATAAGTTTCACAAAAGTCAGAATTCTATATCTTTACCAGACAGTCTCTAACTACATAAAATAATACAAAACAATCCTCCCATATCATTCCCATAAACATGACATAACACAAAACATCAGCCGATTGTTGACGGATATTACGCATTGATGGATTATGATCCAACGCTTGCGACAAAAAGTCGCACAGTCGCGAGCGGTCGCACGGTCGCGCGTGCTTCTGTAATGCGGCGCCGTCTAGCCATGCTCTCAGGTAGACTGGATGCGGTGATATATCTTCATCGACGTTGTTTTTAAGTCACAAGATTAAACTTGGTGATATAGCTCTAGATAAGAAACCAAAGGTATGTTATTGAATATTTTTTCGTCCTTAACCACGCGGTAAAGGCATTCTTCCCAGGAACGCTTGTTTGGAGATGGCTGATAATTTAGAACTCTGGATGATAATAATTATGAAATATGCTTCCTCTATCGCATTGATATCGATTTTTTTATACTAGGAATTTCTCTGATACACAAATAGCCAGACCCGAAACAACTACATGTAGGCCATATAAATATTTGTTCCGTGCGAGATCAGTCAGCCACTGCGGTAACCGTGCCGTCAAAATCAATCATCAATTGCAGTGCATTTTTATTCAGCGGTAAGATCCACCTACATTCTTACCAATTCACAAATCCCACCTGACTATTACAAACACTGCCACTAATAGCCTTTTCTTCCAAACAGATGCCTCGACTCTTATGATAATATGCACAGTTATCCAACAGATCATCTGTTCTATTCGCAACCTGCATACACGGTGTAAATCACCTCATCACGAAGCCGTCACCCAAGCATTCTGTACATGAAACTAAGTAACTTTACGCAAAAATTATTGCTGGGAAACGACTTTTTTTTGGGGGGTGTAAAATCATGTTTTGTGGTAGAACTCAATGTAACGCACTCAAAACATTGTGCTGATGGACGGATTGAATAGTACGGCCGGGGGTCGTGGAGGTGTTTAAAGTAAAAACCTAACATTAAAAACTTGTATTTAAAAAAAATACTTGTCAAAAAGTTGGAACTTTGGCCCCTAATATCTCCGTAACTAGAAGGTTCCGAGGTATGGTGTAGAACAAAAAAATGATCGCAATGACAGGTAGAACCAGTGCCTTTCGGCTTCGTGAAGAGGTGTTTTACACCCTTTATACCTGGCGGAACATGGCGATATTACACTCAGATAAACATGTTGCCACACTTTTGCAGTTCTGGCAACGTGCTTAATTTGCTTCATTTTGTGTGGTTTCCATTGCATGATTTCTTTTTGCAATTTTTTATGTTATTGTCTTTGTGTTAGTAATACTATGATTTATACAAATAATAGTACTGAATAAATTTCAGACAGAACGGACAAACTCAGCGGAGACTAGCACATGGATATATTGATTTGGCTGATGCTGCTAAGTTGAACACTAAGGGGTAATGTGTGTGGTGTTACGCGAATGGATAAAATAAGAAATGAGTACATAAGAGGAAGTCTGAAAGTGGCGCCGGTGACTGAAAAGTTGTGTGGTATGGACATGTGATGCGGAAGAATGAGGAAAATGTAGTGCAGGAAACGTTGAGCATGAATGTGGATGGCTATAAGAGGAGAGGAAGACCAAAGAAACTATTGATGGACTGTGTGAAGGGTGATATGGGTAGAAAAGAGGTGACTGAGCCGTGATGACAAGTAATAGAGAAGTATGGAAGAAGAACACATGCTGCGCCGACCCCAAATAAATTGGGGTAAGGGCCGAAGAATTATGAAGTGTGTGCACAAATACATGAGCACTCTCTCTAACTTCATACGAATGGGGCGGTAATCAGACACCACTGAGGAAGGTCTAGCGTTGGAGGAGAGGTCTCTGAGTCAGGTCTCGATATATTAAGAAAACGGTCACCCATCAATAGAATCACATCAGCAATCGCAGCTTAACCTCGCAGATCTTAGGGGTGCTGCATTGGGTCGGCCTAATTCGATACAGGCCGGCGGCGAAAACAAATTCATACTTACGAGCATTTTGCCGCCCGGCTGAACTGAATAGGTACAGATTAACAACTCCTCCAGATAGATAATCAAGTTCTCAGCTTACGCTTTGTACTGAACTTTATCTAGAATCGCAGTACAGATGCTCACCCTACCGTTATTCCGTATCAGCTTAACTTATCGTTGCTAAGTAAACAACGGCCCTACAGATGTTTCGACACCGCCTGCCCGCCTGCCCGGGCGCAGGTAATTTGCAAATAAATGATCTCGCTATTATCCCTGCATTGAGTATATCCAAGGTTTCCTTATGGTTAGGCCCTCTACAGTCATCGTAGTGTTGTGAAAAGTTGCGTTTTGGTTATGAAACTAACTTCATTTACATCGTGTCCATTGGAATAATATAGAGATCAAGAATTCGTTTATTAATCTGTCTGTTTCTTCCGGGTAATCTCCGAAACAGCAGAGCCGATTTTGATGAGACTTTACCTGCAGATATATGATGTTATAAGGAGTAACTGAAGCTACTTTTATTTTGGAAATAAAGATTAAAGTTCCGTGCCAAAAAAAAAAACCTTAAATTGTTAACAAAATCTTATTCAAATAGGGAAGAAATATTTCTGATGATATATGTTATTATTAATGATGATGATGAAGGTCGTGGACAACAGCTAGTAAATAAATATAATGAAACATCTCATCTAGTCAAACTTGACCAATGTGCTTTAGATAACTTTGTAAGAAGATACCTAGCTACCTTTACTTACTTACCGTAAGTATTCAAAACGTGGGCGGATCAGCTTTTAACAAAAACTGCCACCTAACAGGTAAGATATTGTAATTTCTTTAAAAGCTTATTTAAATGCTACAAAGTAGTAGCAGTTTGTGGCAAATAGTTTGTTTGAAACATCCTGTTTTTATTATTCAGATTCTCGTAGTAAGCTCTTTAGTTGAGTGGTATGGGTATCTAAGTGAAAAAAGGCTTTCAGAAGACCTAATTTGAAAAAAATATATATGAGAAAAGATAATCGCAAGCGCTACTGCTAAGCATGGGGTCATTGGTTTGATTCCCAAGTTAGAAATTCCACATTATATACCTATTGTAGATTGTCAAATCCACCTCAATTGCTAATTCAGAAACAGGCCATGACTAAACAATATGTAGCGAAAATACCACGTTATCAGCCTAGCTTTTTCTTAAACTATCTTTGGGTTGGCTTCCAGTCTAACCGGATGCAGCTTAGTACCAGTATTTCAGTCAGACTTTTGGCATCCGGGCAAATGACAGCCGGGACCAACGGCTTAAATGCTTTCCGAGGCATGGAGGAAACTCGGTATGTAATTATGGTCACCCATCCACGGACTAACCTCGGCAAGCACGGCTTAACCTTAAAGATCGACACGTGCGGCTGTTATTATGTAGCCACGAGCACCTCCCATAAGTATTAAAAAAGTCAGAAGAGCCCAGTTTTGGATTCCATTCATCAACTCATAATGGGGGCCTAAAACACGTGACGTAATGTATATCATTACCATATTATGCTTCTGCTGAAGCGGCCACTTAAGGCCCCCTGATTATCTAAAGTGGGTAACTTAAATATAATGATATCACTGGTTCGATCACGAGTTCCTGATTACCATCACATCAACCACACCAATTATATTGATCCGCTAATAAGACATTTGTTCAGGAGATTATGAAGAGTTCTGTTCCCATTAAATTACCATTAGCCACCGATAATGATTGGTAGTCGATATAATTGTACACGTCCGATCATACATTCGATTCTTTTCAATGGGATTTTATGATAGTTATGGTTTTAGGGCGAGAATACACAAGCAGCTCTCGACTTTTCATCAACAATAGTGTGCAGAATCGTTATAGATGATTTTCATACAGGAACCTATAACGAAGAGACAGATCATAATAGATAATAAATAGTTTTTCTGAAAAGGAACCTCTTGAAAATATGAAACTTTCTTAGAGCCTGTCGAAAAATATAACGACCGCAAAAAAATACTTTTAACGTTAAAATTTCCAGTCCAGACCTTTCACTCGCGATGCGATAACGAGTGACTTATAACTATCCTAACTTCCTAATCCTAACTAATATTATAAATGCGAAAGTGGGTTTGTTTTTTTGTTACCTTTTCACGCCTATATCACTAAACCGATCATCCTAAAATCTATACTAATATTATAAATGCGAAAGTCTAAGTCTCAGTCTAGTGTTTGTTTGTTTGTATGTTTGTTTGTTACCTTTTCACGACTAAACGGCTGATTGGATCTTAATGAAATTTGGCAAGAAGATAGATTTCAACCTGGGGAAGGACACAGGCTATATATTGTCACGCTACGACCAATAGGAGCAGAGCAGCAATGAAAAATGTTGCGGAAACGGGGAAAATGTGACGCAGACGAAGTTGCGCGGGACAGCTAGTTTTGCATATATGTTGTCAGGTGTACAGAAACGGACACCCAGTACCCTAGTACCTTTCATCCAGAAAAAAACAATGTTCTCGAAGAAAACAACAATAACGTTCTTATGATAATAGATGACGCCACGTGGCCGAGCCGGCTTATTGTCAAATTATAAATTAAGCGTTCGAGCGAAGCCGCGGGCAAAAGATTGTAGGTATGTAAATAAAATAAATAATTTCTTTGACAAAGTAAATATTTTTCAAACGAATGAGGATTCGAAACTATACTTACAAAAAAATATCTATGTGAGTGTTTTTTTTACGCACAAGGAATTTATATGCCTGCATTGTTGTGAAATTAAATTATATACTTATATCTAAAAAATCGGGTCGAATCCTCTAGTCTACCCAAGCCCTAAGTTCTCTATAAAATAAATCCAATGATTGATAGATGATTGGCCGATCAGGGCCAATCTCGATAATTATTTAATGAAATATACTACTGTTAAGTGATCAGGTCGCAATGGCATGATGATAAAGTGTATGATACTTAATTGTGATAATCTAGAGGAAAGGATAAATGGCTTGTTAAGCTGGAATAGACGGTATGGATATACTTGTTAGCTAGAGAGCTTAGATATGTTTGATTCATAATAATTCGAAAGTAAATAATTATTTTATGTTTTCTATTAAATCACACTGGGAAGGTGTAGAGTAGGCCATTGGAATTTATTAGATAGATTTATTTTCTCTTTATTGAAATCTGTACACATTCATTATATTTTTAAATATTTCAATCTAAAATGCGGTCAGCGTTCTGGGCACTTTTCCTATTGACAGCGATGTGGACGAATTTTTTGACGCCCTGTAATTTTGATTTTTGTAAATTTTTTTTAAATTATTTTAGATATCTTTGTAGTTTGTAAATAATGTAAATATGTAATATAAAATTTTACTGATACATCAACAATATCTAAAAAAAAAACATTTAAAATAAAAAAGAAACATAGATGGAATATTATAATGAATCAAAGTACCTAGTAAGATTTTCAACCTTAGAGATCACAAATGACTTCGCCTTTAGCGCCACCTACAGTTTGACTTCTTCTTACTAAGGAGTGGTAAAAGTGGTTTTTGTAATGTCAAAAAGTACTGATTCTCAAAATTATATAACTAAATTACTTTCAACTTAAATTTTTAGGGGAATAAGAAAATTATATCGAATGACGTTCTTAGCCGAACCATCGTTAGCTCAGCAAGAAAAGACACACAGTTTTCCAAAGATAACATTAATTTCCACCTGGATAATCAGTTTCCAATACCATTACAGCTGTTAACTAAAACTATTCAACAGAACATCTTATTCTCGATCCACGGATTGTTATCAGAAACCAGATCATAAAGATTAGCGATCGTAAAACAAGCATTAGGTAGCTGTGATACCCGATTCTAACATTGGACATTAGCTTATCAAAACATGTATGTGTTTTTACAGTAGCATTTTAAGCTAGTGTCAAGATACAGAAGAGGGGACTGTAGTGGGCCTTTCTCCATACAAACGTATTCCGCTATTTTCTTCATTGATAATGCGTCTAGAGCAATGATATTTTCCCAAAAAATGAAGGTCTTATTAATACATGCCCCTATTATTTCCTTTTTTTCATAACATAATCACTAAAAGAATTATGACACTCCAAAAACACGAAAAAAGCCCGTTTTAACCGCCATGTTCAGACGACTATCAGACAAATTAGATAAGTTTTTAACAAAAAAGAAAATAATAGAAGCATAGATATACTTTTCCTCTAAATTTTGATATAAGAATTATTTAGATCAGTTTAGTTTTGAAGAAGCACTTTAGTTTAGTTTTTTTCGCACTTTACGGAGGCTTGGTCGGGCGCAGCGCGACGGCAATAGTTTCTTAAAATATCTATGCTTCAAATTCCTCGGGGCTAGAGTCCCCTCTTAAGGTGGAAGCGAAAGGGTAACACGCGAAATTCAAATTTTCGAACGTTTTTTGCAATTTGCCGGTCAGTCTTAGGTTTTATGTCGAACAAAATACTGGACAAAGGCCTCCCCTTTCTCCTCCCAAACCTCTCTATCTTGTGATATATCTGGCCAAGTTCGCCCCGCAAATAAGCACAGATCGCCACACCAACTTCGCCGCGGTCTACCTTAAAGATATATTATTAATAAAGCTGAAGAGTTTGTTTGTTTGCTTGAAGGCGCTAATCTCAAGAACTACTGGTCCGATTCAAAAAAATATTTTAGTGTTAGATAGTCCATTTATCGAGGAAGGCTATAGGCTATATCACTACGCTACGACTAATAGGAGCGGAGCGGCAATGAAAAATGTTGCTAAAACGGGGAAAATGTGACGCAGACGAGGTTGTGCGGGACAGCTAGGGGTTAAATATAGCGCCAAATAGCAAGTTAAAATGTTTTGCGTCCCACTCTTAAGAAGTTAACTCTCCTATCTTACAAAGCATAATAATACACCGTGTAAATCACCTCATCACGAAGCCGTCAACCAAGTATTCTGTACATAAAACTAAGTAACTGTACGTAAAAATTATTGCTGGGAAACGACTTTTTTTTGGGGGGTGTAAAATTATGTTTTGTGGTAGAACTCAATGTAACGCACTCAAAACATTGTGCTGATGGATGGATGGAATAGTACGGGGGTCGTGGAGGTGTTTAAAGTAAAAATCTTACATTAAAAAGTTGTATTTAAAAAAATACTTGTCAAAAAGTTGGAACTTTGACCCCTAATATCTCCGTAACTAGAAGGTTCCCAGGTATGGTGTAGAACAAAAAAATTATCGCAATGACAGGGAGAACCAGTGCCTTTCGGCTTCGTTAAGAGGTGTTTTACACCCTTTATAATTTCACTGCGGCCACACTTATATAATAATAACATCCAGTAATCTTAAAAGCTTCAAGTTACAGGTTATAAAGTTGATGTTTTGTCAATACGACTGCAACTGACCTTAGTTGCAGTCGTATTGATAATCATAATTTTACTGCATCTTTGGTCTAGTGGTCGCAAGCTGGACTGCTGACCATGAGGTCCTGAGTTCGATTCCACGTTTGGGAAAGAGTTATTGTGTGCGTTTTCCGATAGTAATTTCTCAGTAGTAGCTACGAAGTCTGGATTTGTGCCCAGTTAATGGCAATAGGCTCGCTATTACATGGGACTCAAACATAACTGGTGAAATGTGGGTGTACTTATTAAATACTCCTCTGCCTCATCATCATCTGCCTAGCCTTTTCCCAAACTATCTTGGGGTCGGCTTCCAGTCTAACCGGATGCAGCTGTGTACTAGTATTTTACATGAAGCGACTGCCTATCTGACTTCCACAACCCAGTAACTGGGTAATACGGTACCCCTTGGTAAGACTGGATGTCAGACTTTTTGGCTTCTGACTACTCGTAACGACTGTCAAAGATCTACAAATGACAGCCGGGACCAACGGCTTAACGTGCTTTCCGAGGCACGGAGGAACCTCGGCAAGCACGGCTTAACAAAAATAAAAAATCGACATATTTTAGTTCAACAGATTTTCATACAAAAATAAAAATATTTGTGTGTTTTGTGTTTATTGTTACGAAGTCTATGCGAAGCAAAATAAAGCGATAGTTCAATAGCGAGGCGAGCATAGTCGTAACATTTAGAACGTTCAATTTCAATATTTTTACTCGGAGGAGGTTGTCGGTGTTTTACAAATAACCCTGTATAACAATCATAATTATACGCATACAGATACATATATATGTCTCCAGTCTCGTTTAAAAACTCCATGTAAGACAAAATAAACATAAAATTACGAAGATGTGATAATTACTTGTTACCCTACCTGGCTCTGCCCACACAAGCAAAACCATATTATTTAAATAATACACCGCTAACCACTTATCCTGTAAGAAATAAACATACGAGTATACTCATCCATCTTAGTTGTACCATCACTTACAGTTAATAAATATGTTTATTTTTAAATACTTAATTAAGGTTTGTTTTTAATGTAACTGAGGGCATAGACAAAATGAAATTCTCTAAGCAGCAACAGTAATGGGAGAATAAGCTATCGAAAAGTTTATGTCAGTCTTGTTGGAAGTCGTTGTAAAAAGATGCAACTGTTTTAAAACAGATTGCTAGTTTTGTAGGCCGCAAAACATCTGCTCACTACGAAAGGGAAATAGTTACATGATAAATATTAGCTGTTCAGGTCTGTGTGGAGCCGCGGGCGAAATCATAGGAAAAACATTACTCGTTTTGAAGTGCTCTTACACACTATATGTTAAAGAAACGTGTCTACTATGATTTAGCTTTCAAATAAATAAAGCTTTTTGAACCAAAAACAAGTACATAACCACTACATAATATATAAAGACCTGATTATAAAAATATTTCTCCTTTTCAGATTTATACACGAATGAATAAAACAAATTATTTTAAACAATTCTCAAATTAAATCAAAACTGTCATTTAAAGGAATGTGACAGTTGAATTAAAGCAAGAAAAAATTTTTTTTAACGGTAATTCACGTCAATTGAAATATTACTTACAACTGTGCACAGTATTTTGTGAAGGAGCTAATAGAAGCCATTAATTAGTACTGTTTCTTGTATGTCATTGAGAGGAACATGAAATTTAAAAAAAACACACAAAAAATAAAAATCTTTTCTCACTTCAAAAACACTGTGTATCAACCCTTACATAAAATAGCAGTCGCCGAACGCTTATTTCAATGTCCCTGCATCTCTGTAACTTAGTAATTGAATTGTCTCGGATCCCTCGCTCTCTGTATTTATGTAGCTCATAATTTATGAGCGGCCAGCCATATTCCAGTATTTAATCGTAGCTCACTCATGGACATATGTCAATGGAAGGATTTGAAGTAAATTGTTGGAAAGTTGGCAGTATTGAGGATGGGACCTAACTTGTGTGAGACTGTGGGTTGGTAAATTGTTTTGTGAGTACGGTAATTTGTTTGGGATAAACTAATATTAAACGATGTAGATGTTAAATGTGTTAAATTATGTCTGGTTAGCCGTATTCCAGTTTTTAATCGAAGCTCACTTGTGGGTAAATGACAATGCGTGGAAATTTTGATTTTTTTTGGGATGTTGGCTGCATTGACGATGAGATCTAAGTTGTGTGAGATTGTGGGTATGTAAATTGGGAAGTGTCGCCACTTTAATTGTTGTTACACTACATGGCTTATTAAAGACATTTTAAGAATTAGAAGTTAGTGAAAACTTCATTTTTTGTTATGCATTTAACGTAACATCACATCATCCTTATCTATGAAAGGCGTAGCAGTGTAGTACACATGATAACCCTGCCTGACCCTGAATCGGATCAAAGAGGCTTAACATTTGCAATAGTAGGTACCCACCAGAATTATTAGTCTAGTGGGACTTATTAGTTCACTGTACAAGTAAGACTACCTCACAATAGTGAGGTCGTAATAATTGTCGTACAATTATCAATATCACACAATCACAAAAAGGCACCTATATTGGCATAGGTATAGGGTTAGCAAGTTTGAATTAGTGGCGACCATAGTGAAATCTATCAAGACAGGATGAAAAAAAAACTGGTAGGATGAACATAGGGTAACTATTAAACTATGCAAAAGTGGCACAATGCCAGTATTTAACTACGAATCAATTATCAGTAATCGAGTGACCTCGGCAGGTAAGTGATAATTAAACAAATTGATTGCGCTAATCATGTTCAGGGAACCGACTGGGATGGTAATGTTGGAAACTAACATACTCAGCATACGCTGTGTGATGCATATTGCTACTGTACTAAATAAGAAAACTTAATGATTGCATCAAGCATCAATTAACTCATCCCATTACAATTTACTGCTGGACAAGTGGGGTTTCTTTGCCAAAACGCGGCAGGCCTAAGTCCTAAGTGAAGAAAGCAAGTGAGTATCACAGAAATGGTTTTTCATACTTAGAGGAGAAGTCATAATCAGAACGTCTGCCAGGAGATTTCAAGAATTCTTTTGACGATTTAAATAGCCAAGAGGAGGGTACATTCAACCGTCTTGACTCTCGACATAATATTTTTAGTTACTTGTTATTTGCTAAAAGTGTATTAAATTGTGAGGTAGATTGATTGAAACAGCTGAAAAATAAATCTCTTGATTTTCTTTACTAAAACAATTCAGATATTGAATCTACAATAACACCTGTTACCCAGCTCCTACATGTAAAACATGATTCCATGAACTCCTGCGCCGATGATCGAAACAAAAGCAATTTTATTGGCTATCCCGCGTTTATTACGGGTACCGTGGGCACGGGAAGTGGCTTCACAACGGAAAATGAATTACAGGCCGAACATAATCGATTTAACTCTATAAAAGATGGATTGTTTAAATAGAAAATTGTTGTTTTGTACAGTTCGTTTTGTTTTGTATATGTTCATTTTCAGTAGATTCTTGAAACTTTTTGTTATTTAATTAACACAAATTGACAATTGACAGTATTTGCACAAATTGACAATACAAATTAATCTTTATTTTTCACAAAATTAACCTGACCGTTTTTGAGACCAATTTTATGATCGAAATAATTATAATATGTATTGAATAGAGATATATAGATTCATTCATACATGCATTCACATGCATACCAAATATTTGCAGCCATTTTTGCGTAACGTAAGCTAAACATACAATATGCAACGTCCCATAAATCAACGTTTAACAAGGTTGTGATAGGCACAAAAAATACAAGCGTAAAACTAACATAGCACGCTATGTAGACGAGGAGATGGCAACATATATAATGATAGACCATGTAAAGTGATCAACCGGAGTAATTTAGTGACAAAGAGTAAAAAAATGCAGAAGTTCAATACAATACGCGATGATGAACGCACGTATATGCAGTTATATCGGTAAGCTTTGTTTCTGACTTCTCTTAATTTTAATCTTCTTTTGAGCACATTAAAAATACTGCATTAATTTGGTCGCTTTTAATAGCTTCATCTGTAACTAACTAATCTTGTAGTTAAATATGACCCAGTTTCCGCTGTCGGATTGAGCTAAAATAGTTTGCACCATATATTTGTATACCACATTTCAGGCAAATAAATGAATGTATCTATCTATCTTTGTATAAAATACCGTAAGGTGTAAACGCTCTTAATAAATACAACCAAGTATATCAAGCCCGTCGAATGTTGTGTTTGAATGAGTTGATGCAGAATTGAGCATTCTGCATAATTGTTTGGTAATGTTTGGCCTATGTTTACTAAAACATTGCGTGTTGGTCACGCCTCTAATGATGACTTTGGAAACACAGTTGGTAAGAAAAGAATCTAAATAATGTAAATGTAATGTCTACCTCTTCCTTCACGCTCCACTTTGTTTTGAAAGAAATGAGAGAGAGAGTATTGCGTTGAATACGAACTTTTACTTAGCTTACCTTATATTTTGTAGATGAGTATTTCATTTTTAACAGCCGCCCGGGTCGATCTTTATGGTTAAGCCGTGCTTTCCGAGGTTGGTACGTGGATGGGTGACCATAATTACATACCGAGTTTCCTCCGTGCCTCGGAAAGCACGTTAAGCCGTTGGTCCAGGCTGTCATTTGTAGATATTTGACAGTCGTTACGAGTAGTCAGAAGCCAAAAAGTCTGACATCCAGTCTTACCAAGGGGTATCGTATTACCCAGTTACTGGGTTGTGGAGGTCAGATAGGCAGTCGCTTCATGTAAAATACTGGTACTCAGCTGCATCCGGTTAGACTAGAAGGCTAGGCAGATGATGATGAGTATTTCATTTTTACTAGAACCAATAATGTGGGTGTCTGCTAAGTAAGATTTTAGACAAATTAATAAACAGCAAGACAAAAAAATACGAATCTGCATATGTATATTTGAATTGAATGGTGGGACAGGTCTCGGTTTTCAGTTTAGAAAGACCTTTTCCGTACTTTTTCCCCCCACTGCTTGGCCAAATACAGGCGGAATACCTAAGATTTTTTTAATTCAATAATAATAAGTTATAAATAGTGGTAAAATTTTACGACGTAGTCACTTTTTCAAACAGACTTTCATGGTTGTTAATTTTAAGTTAACGCTAGAAATCAATCGTGCAGAAAATTGCATCGCTTTAGCCATCAGAACTGTAGCCATTGGTCAGTGATATTGTTTATAATTCATGTTTACTTTGTGGATCTTTTTATATTACATTTATATATACATATGCCAATGTTAAGCTTTCGTATTCTGATCGCATTTTAAATAAAAAAGGTCATAATAGATTAGCTATTCATATATGGACGAGAAATTGTTCCTAAGCTAATTAGCAAGTGGCAGCTTGTTTTTATTTATTTTGTATTTCAGGCATATGTATAAAAAGTTAGCTGTGTTGTAAGTTTGACTAATGTTAATAAAATACTATTCACTATTTAAAGTTCTTTTATTAAGAATCAAATGCACAATCAAAGTCGATCACATCTTGCATAGACCAGTGACCACAGACACACAATGGCTGTTCAAATCCCAGTCATAGATAATTACAACACAGAACATCCTCTCTGTTTTAACAAAAGAATGAGTATGTGAATACAATCATTAACATTTTATTACTAAGGTCACAATCACTTGTTAGATAAATCATGCTATATTATGCTACAACACAAAACATCAATTAGAATTTACTTAAAATTACTTAGAAATAATTCAACCATATGACTAACTAAATCATACATAAATGATGGATACACATTTAATGCAGTGTGTAGTCATTAAACCTTACTGGTAAACATCTTGATCTTACAGGTCTAGTGCTATGACTTTGACTCGGAATTGGCTCAGCTGTATCACGGTTAACATCTGAATTTGGAATCACATTATTATCAAGAATTAGTTCACAACCATAATCAGTATTATCATACATAGCAGATTTATTTTTATTTGGATCGTTATTTTCAAAATTATCTAATAAACCAGTTTTCTTCTTGTCTTTATTTTTGTTTGGAATGTCCTCATTTTCCTTTAATACCCCTTTATATGGTTTTATATGTATTAAGTCTCGTCTATATATTACCCCGTCTACATTCACTTTATATGACCTTTCATTAACTTTTTCTACAACAAATCCTAATTTCCATGTGTTAGTGTGTTCTGGACTTATTTGCACCGCCACATTCTGACCAATATTTAAAGAGAAGGGTTGTTTACATTTTTTATCATAATAATATTTACTTTTGTCTCTTTTAGCTTTAATTATTTTTGGAATGTCAGTCATCACTACTGGAATGAGTTGCTCTGGTACATTTGGCATTAAAGTCCTAGTTTTTCTAGATAGAAACTTTTGTGCAGGACTACAATCATCTCCACCACTTGGTACATTCCTCTGGTGTAACAGAGATATCCAAAAATCTTCACCGGCCTCATATGATTTAAGAATGAGTTTCTTTGCAGATTTTACTGTAGCTTCAGCAATTCCATTAGACTGAGGATAATGTGGCGAGGAAGTTACATGGATAAAATCCCATTCTTCAGCAAATATAGCAAATTCTCTATTAACAAAATTAGTAGCTCCATCGGTACATATTTTTTGTGGTATACCATGTCTTGCAAAGTTCTTTTTACATATATTAATGACTTCACTAGAAGATAAATTTTTTATTTTATCAATTTCATAAAAGTTTGAGTAATGGTCAACAGTAATAAGAAAATTAAGAGACTGTGAATTTAGTTTTACATTAAACACATCCATAGAGATATACTGAAAGGGATACATTGGTATGTCATGAGACAACATTGGGAATCTAGTTAGAGATGGGGAATATTTTATGCAAATTTTACATTTTTCTACAAAGTTTTTTATATCATCAGACATGCCTGGCCAAAAAATATTTTGCTTAGCTAGTTTAATTGAATTAGCAACGCCACTGTGACTTTTATGAATTTTTGGCAACATGTAGTTTCTCATGCACCTGGGAATTAAAATCTGATCATTTCTAAATATTATGTCTTCCTGAATAGACAGATCAGAGGCAAATTTATAAAACCATCTGAGGTTTTCAGGCATATCTGAAATATAATCTGGAAATCCGTTTACAATATATTTTTTGAGCTCTTGACACTCTGGATCATTCTCCATTTCTTTCTTTATGCTTTCTATTATCTTGTTTGAGACCTTCAGATATTTTGCTGAAGAATGTTTACTAATAATCTCAAAAATTTGTTTAGCATTATTAAAAGAATGAGAGTCATCCTGTATTGGAGTAGGGGCTCTGGAAAGTGCATCTGCTACAGAATTGTTTTTTCCACATATATACTCTATGTTTAAATCATATCTTTGAAGGATCATTAACATAAGTTGCAATCTTTTTGGAGCTTCTACTAGTGGTTTCTTGAAAATATTTATCAAAGGTTTATGATCTGTTTTTACAATAGTATTAGTATTCGCAGTTATATATTGACTGAATCTTGAACAAGCGAAAACCACAGCTAACATTTCTTTTTCGATTTGGGCATACCTTTTTTCTGTACTTGTTAAAGTTCTAGAAGCAAAAGCTACAACCTCATTATTTTGATAAAGAGCTGCTCCAAGCCCCATGCTGCTGGCATCGCATTCTACTATTAAAGGTTTATTCATGTCATAATACTTAAGTGTTGGTAGACTGCTTAAAGATGAAATAATCTCATCAAATTCTAACTGTTCCTTTTCTGTCCATTGCCATAAAGCATTTTTCTTTGTTAATTCTCGTAAAGAAGTGACTTTTAAACTTAAGTTTTTAATAAATTTACTCAGGTATGTTACCATTCCTAGTAGTCTTAATACATCCTTGGAGTTTGTAGGTATTGCGATATTCTTGATAGCTGTGATTTTCTCTTCATCAACCTTTAGGCCAGTATCAGTCAACACATGGCCATAAAATTTCACTGATTTCTGTAATAAATTTAATTTTTCTTTATTAAGCTTGCAATTATTTTTTCTGAGTCTTATTAAAAGGTTTTCTAAGTTAATGTTATGGTTTTTTATAGCATCCTCGGTTGTATCACCTATCCCATATATTAAAATATCGTCAGCCATTACTTCAATACCCTTAAGACCATGTAGGGTTGATAATAGCTTTTGTTGAAAGATTTCTGGAGCAGAGGAAATGCCAAAGGGGAGCCTTAACCACCTATATCTACCGAATGGCGTCCAAAAGGTAGTAAGCTTACTACTCCTTTCATTTAGCTTAACATGCCAAAATCCTTTTAATGCATCCACTGTGCTAAAAACTTTAGCTTTTCCAAGTTCTGGTAAAACCTCTTCTAGCGTTGTAAATTGAAAATGTGGTCTTTTGAGAGCCTTATTCAATGGGATAGGGTCTAGGCAGATACGGAACTTTTTGCCTTTACGAACAATTAATATATTATTAACCCAATCAGTATGAGACTCCTCTTTAACAATAATATTATCTTTTACTAACCTGTCCAGTTCGTCTTTAAGAGGTGCTCGGAGAGCCATAGGCACACGACGTGCCGGCTGAATGCGAGGCGGAATATTTTCATCAATTTCCAGATCAACAATTCCTGGTAACTCACCATAACCTTCAAAAATATCCGAGTACTTGTTTATAATGTTTTGTGCTTCTGTGGCACTGCCATTGCCCACTGATACCACATTACAGTATTTTATTAAACCTAGGGCAACACAAGCAGATTCTGACAATAGAGGTTGATGACTGACATTCACAACATGAAAATTGATAACAAACTTTTTCTTTTTGTGTATACATTCAACATCAGTCACACCTAATGTTTCTATGTCTGTTTCATTAAAACATTTTAATTTTAGATCAGTAGGACACAAATGTTTCAAGCAGTCTTTTTTACAAAGTTTTTTGTATTGTTCAGCACCTATAACACAAACATGAGCTCCAGTATCCAATGTACAGTAGACATTCAACCAGGTGTTATTAAACTTCAAGTAGAGGTTCACTTCTTTGTGGCCGGAGTGTCGATTTGTCCTGATCTTGGATATGTATGTACTGTTATCACTGATTTCTTCCTCCGGGTCTTCTGTATTCAACTCTTTCACCATTTTTGTCTTTTTACATACTTTTTTGGAATGATTCCTACCTTGGCAATTTTCACATCTTTTTCCCCAAGCAGGACAAAGTTTCTTTTTGAATACATGCTTCTCACCACAAAATTTGCAGAGTAATGGTTTGCTGTCAACATTGGTCTGTTTTTTGTCAAGTTTGTGAATCTTTGCAACAACTTGTTCGGAACACAAATTCTGAAGTTGTTCAGTTGTTGCTTCGGCCGATTTACAAATCTTAATAGTTTGGTTAAGATCCAGTTGATCTATCCGTAATAATTCTTTTTTAATTTCCGGATTTCTAATGCCCACCACAATTCTGTCTCGTAGCACTTCATCAGTTAAAATGTTGCTGTATTCGCAAGTTTTAATTAATTAATTTTTTAATTTTCTTAACTCCAGTATATAGGTATCTATGTCTTCGCCCTCTGCTTGTGATCTTTGGTTGAACATGTATCGGCTATAGATAACGTTGTGTTTCTTCTTTAATTTTTCTTCAAGCTTCTCAAATATTTTAGCCTCACTTTTCATGTCTTTATCGTCCAGGCCAAAGTGCATATATTTCTTCATGGCAGCATGCCCTATAGCATTAGTAAGAAGTGTAGGTCTTTGTTCATCCTTCAGACCTGTGGCTGTAGCATAATTTATCCACGTGGTCTTGAAGAAATCTAGAGCTTCTCCCGGATCCCCCGAATCTACATCGAGAGGCGCCGGCCATGGAATGTGTATACGCGATTTTTCTTGAGTCCCTTGCATTTGCAATTGTGTTTGCATAAGTTTCAGAAGTTCACATTGCTTTTCAATTATTTCGGTCAACTCTGCCATTTCTTTGGTAGCCATTTTGTTTCACGACCACACGACTAAAAGCGACTAAAGGCGATATTTCTTTTCGTTAAAGAATCTTGCTGTGCATACTTTTACTTTATTTCTGACACCATGTTAATAAAATACTATTCACTATTTAAAGTTCTTTTATTAAGAATCAAATGCACAATCAAAGTCGATCACATCTTGCATAGACCAGTGACCACAGACACACAATGGCTGTTCAAATCCCAGTCATAGATAATTACAACACAGAACAACTAATAAGCGTTAAATAAAAAGTGCTTATGAGTAGTTCGTGTAAAGAAATGGCTGTTTGCTTATTTGTATACTTGCTTATAATAAGTATGTAATGTACAGGATATACATGGAGGGGCGGAGTCAGAAGCTTTAAACTATGTTTAGGATGTTTGTGACATACAGTCGTGTAGGTTTGCAAGCAGTTTGTTTCTTTCTTATTGAATGTGGGTAAAACTATAACGTCAAAATACGTTACCTAGTTAATTATTAAAAAACACAGTTTTTTTGTTGTTTAAATTTGTCAGTATCTCAGAATAACCCCCTTAACGTGGTGCAGGGTTAATACTTTATATATGTTAGTTTTATAAGGTATATATGTGCCAGTGTAGCGTGAAATAAATGCGATGTTATGTTATAAAAAATTATCGAATGAACGTTTGAGATTTTTTGTATGTGTGTAAGCGAGGTTATAAGGCAAGGAACAGTTGGGCCGCGTTTAAAACACGGGTGGTTCACACTTACCGATTTCGGTAAATAAGAAAAAAAATGAATTACCTACTCATTTTATTATTGATTCGGGTCAAAAATCATTAGCATAGTTACCTCCATGAATTTGACGAGGATGCAAAACAACACCTTGTATTGAAAGTGTGGTAAACAAAATAATATTCTTTATATAACATTGTTGTCAGAATTTAAGAGTCATTCAAGCTAGGGTATACGAGACAGGTTTATCTGTTCAGTACGTCTACCATGAGTTTTAACAATCTATACTCGCTAGCGATCATCGTCAAGCGATCTAACTATGACAACTCATGGTAGACGTACAGGTAAGCTTGAGCTGCGTAGAGGTCATATCTGCATAGTTTTGCAACATTCACGCTCTGGTTTACCTGTACAGTTCAACAGCACAGGTAAACCTGTCAGGTATACCCTGACATATGGCTACCTCTAAAGACCTAAGTACAAGGAAACTTAATTTTAGCGAAGTAACACCAAGATTACTTACCCCTTAACCACGACCTGCTGGCCTACCATGAAGTCTTAAAACATTATTGTTTTACTCCTTTTCCAGTGTGGGAAAGAGATGGCGCTAGACATCTTGTATAGCTCCGTCTCTTTCCCACACTGAAATAAGAGTAAAACATCATCTGCCTAGCCTTTTCCCAAACTATCTTGGGGTCGGCTTCCAGTCTAACCGGATGCAGCTGAGTACCAGTATTTTATATGAAGCGACTGCCTATCTGACCTCCACAACCCAGTAACTGGGTAATACGATACCCCTTGGTAAGACTGGATGTCAGACTTTTTTTTTTGGCTTCTGACTACTCGTAACGACTGTCAAAGATCTACAAATGACAGCCGGGACCAACGGCTTAAAGTGCTTTCCGAGGCACGGAGGAAACTAGGTATGTAATTATGGTCACCCATCCACGGACCAACCTCGGCAAGGACGGCTTTACCTTAAAGATCGACCTGGGCGGCTGTTATTATTTAGCCACGAACTCCTCAAACAACTGGAATAAGAGTAAAACAATACTGCTTTAAAACGTCGTGGTGGGCCAGCTGATCAAACGCTCGTTTAGCCGGGAGAGCAAAAATAATTCATTAAAAATGATCGGCATTCAGTAACCATAGCTTTTAAAGCCGTGTGTATCACTAACGGTCGGGCAACAAGGCAGTAAAAATGCCCGACACAGTAGCAGTAGTAGCAGGAATCTCGATTTAATAACTTGAGATGTTTTTATATCATATTTGAAAAGGTATGGCGTTAGCCAACTACAACTTTGTAACAAACTGTGTTCAGCATTTGATGAGCGAACACAGAAAAAATTGAGAAAGAGATAAAATAGAGACTTTCTTTATCGTGTGGTTAGTGCCTATTCACAAACGCTCGGATTCGATTTAGATTCGATAAGTCGTATGTCTATCTTGTTTTGGCATTATGAAAGCGAGCGAGATAGACATATGAGGTTGTCGTCTGCTTAACCGGACCATCCTGTGGATGCCTTGAGAGTAAGGCCTCCAGCCAGGGCATAAAAACTTTCAAACTAAGCGACTACAAGCTAAGGGCACCCCCTGTGGGGTACGAGCCTCGGCTTAGGGCGTCGCTGAGGGAGGACTGTATGGGGACAGTCTGGATCTGAATGGTGTCATTATTTAGGGACTGATTTAAAACTACTGGCACAGCATCGCGGGCTGGCTCGAGCGGGGGTCGGGGAGGGCAAGGACTGGGACGCCGCGACGGACCTCGACGGCGAGGTCGGAAAGACGGCGGTTTGCGTCTGAACTTTTTAAGAGTACTAGTCTCTTTGCTACTTTCCTGGAGGAGGGTGATAGCCACATCGGGCGTGACGAGAGTCTGCCTCGGACGCCGTACTGAACTAATGCGCGAGGATTCGTAACGGGCGGCCGCTGTGATCAGGGGATTACGGTGCTTAATGGCGTTATCGAAGAAACGCTTCGAAAGCCGTTTCATAAACTGGAGGACAGTAAGCATTCTAAGGTCTCCTAAAGGGGCTCCTAAAGGGGCTCCCGTGACTCTACGTAAGTGAATACGGGGGCTGGTGTTAAAGTTTTTATGCCGCCCATGGGCCTCTGACTTGGCTTTAAATGCCGTCGCGAAATATCTCACACTCTTATTGGTTTCCTCACAATGTTTTCCTCCACCCAAGCACGTGATAATTATACAATACGTACATGAATTCTAAAAATCCGAAGAGCGAGTCTTGGGTTCGAACTTGGGACGAATGAAAAAAAAAACGGATTAGTTTTTATTGCTGTAGGGTAAGAGGAACCTACAGAAACTAGTCGTTATCGTTTTTAGCAGCTAGGCGTAACTGAACTGAGATTCTTGCCTTGGAAAAATGATTAACTGCATTGACGGGCAATCAAAGAATGTGTAAAATAACATCAAACCTATAATCCCCGTAGGGTTATGCATAGGTGCACCCAATAGTTCACCCATATTTCGCCAGTTATGTTTAAGTCCCAAGTCGTAAAGGCCGACCTTATTGCCATCAACCGGGCATAAGTCCAGGCTCCGTGGCTGCTACTGAAAAATTCCTGATGGAAAAACCTAATGAAAAAGGAAGACAGAACAGAGTGTAAGTTCTTAAACTGACATGGTCACTAACCCTATCAATACCACTACCGCTACCGCTCCGTACCACTACCGCTCCGTACCACTACCACTGTCACTCACAACTCGATTCTGGGGGTCTACTCTCTATGTCCATCAACGAAAATACGGGTCCGTCCGTAAATAACTTTATACTTCGAAATTAACCCTACTCCCTAATATTTTTGGATTCATGAATTTTGAAAACACATCGCGAGTAACGGCAACTGTCCAATTGTGTTGTCATAAATTTTTAGTTCGGACCCCTAACGAATCTTAAGTCCGTAAGTGATACGGAGTAGGAAACAATCGTAACTTCGGCCGAAACTACGGATTTCGTGCTTAAAGAGTAGACCCCCTGTTCCCGACACACGAAACTCACTGTGTCCATTCGCGAACTTTTTATTCGAGTTGTGAGTGACAATGCTAGTGGTACGGAGCGCAGAAAACGAACAAGAAAGGGTGTAGACCGATTTGTTTGCTCATATACTCGTGATCATGGCATTTGCAACAGCGCCGAAATATCGGGAACTCAAAACAAATAATACACATGGTACCTAAATATCCCGTTACAAAAGTTATTTATAGTAAAAGAGAGCGTGTGTGCATAAAACTTGTCTACGAACACTCAAATGATAAGATGAAGAAATTATGCGTCTTGGCATACCTTTCCTTTTTCTTCTAGCAATCATTTGTTGCAGACTTGCAGCCCAACTGCTTAGCAAAAAATCCAATATGTTTAATTCAAAGTGAACCCAAGACACGACGCCTATTCACACCCAATTTACTCGACCTAACAACTAGCAAAGAAAAACCATGTTTTCCTCACACTTCCATTGAAAACATAACTACAACTTAAATAAAAAATAGGCCTTATTAGAAGGTATTTTAATAAAGACTTTTCAGACTGTATAGTGGTACCAATTAGATATAAAAAATCACAGTGTGTCCTCTACTTTATGTTGAGTTTAACTCGACTTTATGAGGTGGGTAAACTGGAATGCGCAGTTTACGCGTCCATTGCGCACTTTATTTGTAATGTACGGGTTATTTCTTGTGCGGAACGGTAATGGACGGTGCGCGGAAATGAAATCATTTGGATGCCGATGTACGAGATTGTACAGGTCTACAGGTGTAAGGTGTTTTTACGATTATAAAGTTGGGTTGTTAAATTTTTTAAGACTTTGGAATCTTTTAGTGACTTTAAATCATGGATGATCTTATTCTTATTACGCGATTAGAGCACATTTACAGTACTTGATGTGATGTTAAATAAACTTAGCCTAAGGGTAGGGACTATGATATTATCAAGGGAAAGACAAGTATGTCATTGACCGGAAACTACCGGAAAATTAGTGTGTCCGAGAACCACAATCAGAGAACGTACTTAATCTATTGCACTTGCAACTCGCCTGCCCACTGACATCAACATAATTTAAATTTATCAAGGTATTATTAGGACTCCTTACTTATAATAATTATAATCCTTTAGTAGCGCAACATGACCAATATTGTAATAGTTTTGACAATGTTAAAATTGTTCGCCTAGACCAGAAACAAAATAAAACCAAATTTAGCTTACGCCACAGAACGTTCCAAAAAAGACCTCACCACCGTTACCCCGCCCCGCCGCCAGATGGCGCCACACGTAACCAAACAAAGCGCGCCACATTTCCCGTGGGAATGGCTATTTACCACCGTAAGCCCTCGTACAAACTTCATTAATCTGTCGCATTGCTGTGACCAATCCTGACGACGCGTATAAGGACAGGGACACATTAGAGAATGTGGAGCATGCCTTACGACATAATCAGATGTTAGACACCCGTTTATAGAGATCGTTATAACGATTTGACGCCTTTTAATTGTGTAGTGATAGTATCGGGGATGGGAAGTAACTTGACTGGACTATTATCCAGTTTAGATGAGTGCTTGATAATTATTTAAATTATGCGGGTTTGATATAGATCTTTTTACTGCAGTGAAGTGTTGAAGTTAGATTTTTATGCAAAGATTCTCGTAGAAGATACTTTGTCATTCCAGCTGAATTAATAAAATCGCAAATAGCGATCGTTTTTACTTTTATAAAATAAAAATGAAAGAATTTGTGGCAGCATTATAAATTAAAGTCAAACCATTTATTTCTATTCGATTTATACGAAGAATATATTTCTTCGTATAAATCGAATAGTTAGTATAATAATATTTCAAACTACATTCGCAACGATAATTTCGTGTGGGGAACTTTGAAAGTTAAGAGAAAAGCTATAATTTCAAAGATAGATTATGGCGTGACGTAACTTAAGTGTGTTATTTCTTCTATTTGTATGTACTTGAGTTAAAAGATTGCAATTGAAAGCGTAACAGGAAAATTACAACAACAACAATCGATTTTAATTCGCTATAGTTCGCTTCTGAACTTGTATAATGCTTAAATAATTGGACTTTCACATACTTCATTATTTTGTGTAAGTCAATTTTGATACACAATACTGTTCGTGAAAATCAATTAGATCGGTTGTATGGAAAAAAAACGAATGAACCGATGTGGTAATATAATTATTATAAATACCCGTGAATTAATTGCTTAAGGGCTCGCAACACTGGACTTGTGAGATCTTGCAAGAGTGAAACATTTGGTTGTCTAGTTATTTATTTATTTTACTATTTATGTACACACAGTAGACGACACAGAAAAAAACAGAAATTATTTCAGTACATAGGTACTGCTTATTTCATAAGAAATTTCTGCCAGCAGAACTGCGAAAGGAGAAATGAAAAAGAAAGGTAGACGATAGTGTGTGAGAGGAGAAAGAGAAAATGTGTTATGTTGCTTTTCATTAATTAACTAAATTTCGTTACCTACCAAGGTAATACAATTTTGACCCATGACTTGGCAGTCTGATGGTCACACCACAACTTGATAAAACAAGACTGTCTGACTGATTTAAATGCACACCAATTGGTTCAAAAAACCCTTGTTTCATACTTAACACTCAGGTGACATAAACTAAGTATACGCAGAGGGCTGTACAAACCACAAGTCATGGAAGTATTCGTTCAATCTAACTCTCGTTTATTTGTGAAGCCACGAGCAACTTCTCAGAAGCAAGTTCATTACAGATCAGATTGGAATCAAATTACATGCTTGTCAGTGTTTAGTATGTTAAAGTTGGCTGTCTATTGGTGGTAAATGGTAGTCTAGCGACCTACAAAAAGCAACTTACTACAAAAAGTGCTACAGCGCCATCTATGACGCGACGGAAGAACTAACATAAATTTCCTACATCTCGCAAGCAAAGTTTCCATCGACGTAAGACTATACAAGGTGTTGTTTTGCATCCTCGTCAAATTTCAAGAGGATGTCACAAAAGACTTAAATAATCAATTAAAATCACGGCGGTCTAGAGACCGTGATTACTATTTATTGAGAAATTAATTATTATACATTGTTTATCAGTATTTTAGAATTTCCCTTTTAACGTGGGTTAGGGAATAAGAAATTATCGAATAAACTTTTGAGATTGTTTGTATGTATGAAAGCGCGGTTATAGGGCGATGATCAGACGGGCCGCGTTTAAAACACGGGTGGTTCACACTTACCGATTATCGTAAATAACAAAAAAAAAAAAAAAAAAACTACCCATTTTATAATTGATTTGGGACGAGAATCACTAGCATAGTTAACTCCTTGAATTTGACGAGGATGCAAAACAACACCTTGTATAGAGAAACCCGACAACAACTGTCGGGCAGTTGCCCACCAGACATAACACCTGTCTGGTTGGAGGATCCTCCCTTTTCTAAAGGGTATGAAGAACTTTACACCCTGTTCCTCTTACCCCTAAGGTAGTCTTACCAAGGGGTATCGTATTATCTAGTACTTACTGGGTTATGGAGGTCTGATAGGCAGTTACTCCTTGTAAAATACTGGTATTCAGCTGCCTCTGGTAACTCTGGAAGCCGACCCCAACTTAGTTGGGAAATGCTTAGCAGATGATGATAATATGTTTCTAAAATTTATTGCATCAGGATTTTTTTGGCAGTAGCACTCAGTCAGGACTTGGGTTATGGCAATAGGCTCACCCCTATTACAACGGACTTATAGATAGGGGAAAAATGGGGGCTTACTTTATGCTATAATTACATAAGGCAGCAGCCTTACTACAGCTGTTACACACGCACGGTACAGTACAGCGGTGTGATTCTGTAAGACCTCACTTAGAACTTCGAATCTGAATCCGCTGTGAGTTTCTTGATTGGCATTCTAAAAACCCGGTTGATAATTCGAATTTACACTAGCGCCACCACTACGAGCGAGTCAGCGAGTTGAACTAAATTAACAGGGAGATTTTGACAGATAAAGTAAGAGATGACGTAAGAAGTGGCATTCTGTAAGGTAATTCCCTTGGCTACAAAATCAAGGTCATTTTGAACCTTACGCGAAGTGACAGTGGATAATGATGTGAGATGTGAGTTGTCGTCTGAATTTTACAGAATCGACGCGCGACGTACAGTTCCGTTCATAGTGTACAGTTGTTATGTCTGTTAAGGACTCAATAGTGAATATTAACAACATCAAACGACAGAGTATGCAGGAAAAACATCAGTCTTACCTCAATGATTAAAAAAAAACTTAGAGATTCATTTTTAGTTGCATTGTAAGGAAACATGTTTTAGTCAGTTTCTCTGAAAAAAAAAGCATCTTTTTGCATAAGCTGTAATTCGTAGAAAAATATCTAAGGTTAATTACGAATAAACTAGATCATGTAGACATATATAATATAGCTACTATACCTAAATACATGCCTACTACACTACATTGTACAGACGAACAAACCTCACGTAGAAACAAACCAGTATTGTACAGCCTGCAACAATGTATCGAACTTATAATCGAACCAATAAAGAACAATTGGACACGTCTAAGTGGAAATTAATTCAGTTACCGAAGCTCTAAACCGGTTCGAACCGAAATCGGTTTTGCGATATTTAATTTTGTTTTGCTGGTTTTAGTTACCATCATAAGGAAACTTCAGTTTGGTTATAAGAGTAGAGGAAAACCAAAGAAACGATGGATGGACTGTGTGAAGGATCATCATCATCATCAACCTATAATGTTCCCACTGCTGGAGCACAGGCCTCATCTCTAAGGATGTATGATGAGGGAAGTGGGCTGTAATCCACCACGCGGGCCCAGTGCGAGTTGGCAGATGTCACATGTCTTCGAATTCTTAGTCTAGGACATGCCGGTTTCCTCACGATGTTTTCCTTCACCGTGTGAAGGATGATATGGCAAAAAAGTTATCTGATGAGAAGACGAGTAATAGAGAAGTATGGAAGAAGAAAACATGCTGGACCGACACCATATAAATTGCAATCAGGGCATGGCAACACTGTTGATAAGGAAAGTTCATCAGCTATGGAAAGAAAGAAAGAAAAAGACACTTATTTACGCCAAACATGACGCTAAGTACTCTTTGATTCACTTGGGACTCGATGACCCCCAGATAAACAGTTCGGCTTTACAGGATGCTTGATTGTAAACAAACATACCGTTACTTTTTATCCGACTTCTAAAAGGAGGTTTTTTATGTATGTATACCGATTACGCTGAGATTTATAATCCGATTTGCGTGATTCTTTGTATTGTATATAGTTTGGTGCGGAATAGTTGCCATTTGGTCCCATAAAAATTTCATATACTTTGGCCCAGTAGTTTTAATTTTATGAATATTTTATTTTATTGTATATGTACATTTTTCACGGATGTACACCTATTTCTCCGTAATTACTTGACCGATTTAGAAGATTCATTTGATAGAGAAAGCTTGCCCGGTGGGCCCATATGAATTTTATTATCTTTGCTTAGGTACTATTTGAGTTATCCTCTTTATTATGCATTTTCAAAAAGTTTACTTGACTCCTGTTGACAGATATGCCAAATACTTTTATTTCAAAGAATCATCATAATTATTGAATTATTGCAGCATTTCCCTTAAAATTACAATAATCTCGGGCAACCACTCAGCTGACACAGGTCCAAGGCACAAGCGCAGCCATTTAGTGTGATGTAATAAAACGGTAATTCCACTTGCATATGTTTTTTTCAAGAACCAACAACTGGTTTTAAGAAGGCCAGTGCCTTCATTCAGTGCTGTCGTGTTTTGTTTATTTTTTAAGAGTAAAAGTTATTTTAAGACTGGCAGTGATGAACATTTAAATGCTTTAAAGTAATCAGTCGCGAGTTCTGGTTTCTTAAGAAAAAAAAAATCATGAGCTGGAAATTTAAATGATAAATCGTAAAAATACAGCCCCCTTGGTGTCGTGGTTGCAAGCGACACTTCTGAGGGGAGGGAAGGAGTCCTGGGATCGTTTTACGGGTTGGGCAAAGTGTTATTCCATCAATCAAGAAATTTTGCAGTAGTAGCCACGGTGTCTGGATTTGTGGCCGGTTGATGGCAATAGGCTCGCCCCTATTACATGGGATTTAAATATTACTAACGAAATGTGGGTTTACTATTAGATATACCTACCTCTGCCTGAACCATCGGGGATTACAGGCGTGATTTTATGTTTATCCTACTAATATTATAAATGCGAAAGTTTGTGAGTATGGATGGATGGATGTATGGATGTTTGTTACTCTTTCACGCAAAAACAACTAAACGGATTTGGATGAAATTTGGCACACGTGTAGTTTATAACCTAGATTAACACATGAGATACTTTTTTATCCCGGTAGTGTGATCCTGTTCGACAATTACTGAACTGATTGCGGGCGAAGCCGCGAGCATCACCTAGTGACTCACATTTAAAAATGATAACAATTATTTTCAAAATGCCTACCTCATTCTGTTCGTCTAAGTATAAGAAGTCATAAACAGCCTTTTCCTGTCAATTCGTTGTTGGTGCAATACTATCTGACCCCAGAAAGTCAGAACGGCAATAACCGGAGGATATCAACGGAATTCATGGCCAATAACAGCAATTTATTATATAGTATATCAGTAATGTACTATTATATTGGTACAGTTTGACCCTGGTATGATTACCTGTTTTGTACGGAACCGCTATCTACTAAACAATAAAATTTAAATACAGCACAAAGTACTTTAAAGGTACTTTCACATTAATGTGGAAAATATCGCCCGATATATTATGTACCTACCTCAATCGTTTTCCTAGTCACGACAAAATATACGCCTTTTTTTGACGATAAAATAGAATACAGCCAGAAAGAGTTCAGAAAAAAAAACACCTAAGAATAGTTTAGAATTAAATGTATTTTTACAGGGGCCTAATCTTTACGTCAGATGAGCTTTTTACTATTTTATGAAGCAGTATTACAGATTCCGAATAATGATAATAACATAACATCACGCCTGTAATCCTCAAAGGGTAAGGCAGAGGTGTACATAATAGTACACCTATATTTTACCAGCTATGTTAAATTCACATGTAATAGGGGACGAGCTTATTACAAAATATATATTAATACTAGCTGTACCCGTGACTTCGTCCGCGTGGAATTTAACAAATATTTAGTTTATTTTCATTTTTGTATTTTTATCGACATTCCTTTTTTTTATAATAATTTAAGAATTTTTCTAAAATAGAAGCTACTCCTTATTACATCAGCTATCTGCCAGTGAAAGTCCCGTCACAAGCAGTCCAGCCGTTCCAGAGATTAACCAGAACAAACAAACAGGCAGATAACAAAAATTGTAAAAAAAAAAAAATATTTGGTATATGTACCGTATGTGCAAGTAGTAAAAAGCGGTTATATTACAAAAAAAACATTTATTTGTATGTATAGATAGTAAGTTCCTGTATGTTTATGTAAATCAAAATCTTTGTTTTGTCAGACTGTTTTAACCTTTCACAGATTATAACTGTTCTACACTTACACTGGTATATCTTTCATGATTATCAATTTATTAATGTAAGCTCCCGATATCTCGACGCTGTTTTGCAAGCGCCATGACCGCGGTATATCTGGAGAATGCGCGTGGATGGTTAATAAATAATTTTGTTAAATTGTTGGGTAAAGGCTTCATTTAGGATTGTTGACATTACAAATTCGAGACTGCTAATGGAAATTTTAGTGCAAACAATTAATTTACAAAACATTTCAGCATTTAGCAAAGCACAGTTACTAGTGTGAGAGAGCCTTTAAATTCCATTTACCTATATTTATAGGGACGATACCGTTTCGGAATGTGTTTGCTACTGTTACAGAAAATAATATATAGGTACATGTGTAGGCAGCTATGTATTAAAACCTCAATGGTTTACGACCTGTGAGTTTGTTCCTGTGTTAGTTATCGAGTGGTCGGAGAGTTAGCACCAGTCTCAAATCTTATCCAGATTTAAAACCAATTAAACTCCATAAGATTTTGTAATTTTTTAAAACTGCAAAGCTTTTAAGTGCTGAGCTAAGCCGCAAGCATGTTAACAAGAGAAGTTTTAATTAAAAACCAGGCACTAGCACACGCGCGCGTTTTAAACATAACGTTAAAACATCGATTTTAACATTAAAACTTCTAGTTTCACATTTATTATAGGCATAATTTTAAGAATTTATTAATATCTATGGATGATACTGATTGTCCTTCTTGCATACAACCTAACGTACTGCTATAGGATAATTGTATTTACGTTATACCGTGCGCTCGTGCTGCGGCCTCATTTTTCGCAAATTATATGTTTCTTCTTTGACAATTTTTATTTTCTTTCGCTTAAAGATTGATAGCCATACAATTAATTAAAATAACTTCAAGGAATCCTTAAAACGCAGTTCGTATTTTAAAATAAAATTGCACTATTTTGCCAATTATTGCCTGAACCAACACATTGGTAAAAGGTATTTCAATAATAAAAACAATTAGAGTTCTTATCACAGAAGTATTTTAATTTATTCATTGAATGCATGAAATAACGTACTAAAACAATCTAATTAAATTGGAATTACAGTAATTAGATTTTAGCAACGCTAATAAGAAAGAAATGGGAATATTTATTTGTTAAATATCTAAATATTCAGTTCTTTATTAGTGCAAAAATCGTGTTAAACGGTTTATTTGTCAAATTATTAGCAAACAGAATTAAAACATTCTACAAACTTAATTAAAACGGGTTAATAAATAATTTTGTAAAATTATTATTGCGGGTTAAAATTTATTCGGCAGATGTCGAATATGATTGAATTAATTGATAACAAACTAAAACGTCAAAATCAAAACATCTTAAATCTTTAACAGATCAAATCATCAAGAAGAGTTTTACTAATCTATGTTTTAATAAAGTTAATTAACAAACCCATATATGAACATACGAAAAAATTTAACATGAAAATGGATGAATTTCTGCTAAACAAGATGTAAGATATACATTGAAAAGAATTCGTTAAAATAAATCAATTGAAATGGTTCCTTTTAATTGACCTTTTTTTCTTGCCTATGCTTTGGTCGCGCCATCTTAAATAGGCATAGACTAGTTGACGCTACGACTTAATTAGTTGGCAAAGATCTATGCTAGGGCTTTAGGGGTCCGTATGTTACATTAGTGTCAATCAAAATCAAAATTAATTCATTTATTTCAAGTAGGCCAATTACGGGCACTTTTGAATAGAAAAACATTAAAAATAAAGCTACAGCCCCAGTCACAAGACATAATAACTGTGAAAGTACTGTTCTACATCATTTTAATGATTTATTTCGATTTTCCTAATTATTTTTATTATTTGACATTGACATCAATGCCCACTGCATTGTCACTACAATGCAGTGGGCATTGTCAGTATGTCTTCAAGCATTCTCACATTTGCACCGAGCAACTATTAAGCGATTCCTATTACGACGACTTTCGAGAAGGTAGTAAATAGATACCATCTCGTTATCATTGCCTTTTTGCCTGTAGAATAAAATTCAAAGCTACTGCGGGTTAAGAAAAAGTACAATTCAAAACTTCTTTTGGTTACTATTTGCTTATTATTAAAATCTAACTACCCTACTCCCATGTTTAAACCTTCATAAAAATTGTTAGATCCATCACTTGCCACTTATTTGTACAACACAGCTCATTATGTAAATAACAACCATAAACAAACTGCATACGGAACACACCATAAACTAACACTCGCACTTGACAACTTTTTTATTTTAGCAAGAGATACAGACTATATACAGCACGTGGCTTTCCTTGCATGCTAATGACGTGTGCCTTATCTTTAGAAAAAAACTCGTTAATCTATGCTCTGCATGGAAGTTACTGGTTACTGTTACTGATTGAAGACCTCATATTTCAGATTTTTTCGCCATTGTGTGTTATCTTCAAGATCTTACGCCTTTCTGGGATCAGCAGGAGGAGCAGTTTCAACATTTGATGTATCTGTCGCATCTCTGCGCATCTCTGGAACGTATTTGCTTTATTGATCAACTGTTAGTAAAAAGATATGGAATGCCTTTCGTTAATGAGCTCCATAGCTTTTGGTTGTTGTGTTGGCCATGCAGCAACTAAATTCTTTCGTAAAACATAAGAGAACTAGTGTCCGACCGAATATTCGGTTTCGGTCGAGTTTCGGCAAAAAAACGAGTTTCGTTTAAATTTCGGTTTCGGCGGCAAACCAGGCAAAACTACGACCGAAACCGAAACTGCATTCGGGAGTTCTCGCGCTGCGATCGGTCATGTTCGGTGCGTTGAGTCAAAACAAGAGATTTATTTTGTTTTGTTCTTTGTTTATTACTTAAATATTAAGTACCTATGCCAAAGACTGCATAGCCATGTGATAAAAAATATGTGTGTAAGATAAAAAAATAACGACTGACTGATATAATAACGTTTCCTTAATTTTTCCCTCAAAACATGATCCTTGTAGGAAAGTTTCGGTTTCGGTTTCGGCCGAAACTGAGGCCGTTGCCGAAATTCGGTTTCGGTTTCGGTCGTAAAAACCAGTTTCGGTCGGACACTATGAGAGCATATGAGATAAGAGGAAATCTGAAAGTGGCGCTGGTGACTGAGAGTTGGGTTATAATCTGTAGTCATGGTACGGGCTTGTGATGCGGAGGAATGAGGAGAATGTCGTGGGAAGACCAAAAAGACAATGAATGGACTGTTTGAAAGACGATAATGATTATTATGGCTAGAAAAGAGGTGACTGCTGATATAAAGAGTAGGTAATAGAGAAGAATGGAAGAAGAAAACATGGTGCTCCGAAATAAAATGTGATCTGTAAAAAAGAATATTTTTAAATATCCAAAAATACATATCATCATCATCATCATCAGCCTATAATGTTCCCACTGCTGGGACACAGGCTTGCTCTCCTATGAGAGGGAGTGGGCTGTAATCCACCACGCGGGCCCATTGCGAGTTGGTAGATGTCACATGTCTTCGATTTTTTTGTTCTAGGACATGCCCGTTTCCTCACGATGTTTTCCTTCACCGTTTTTGAGAGCAGCGATGATGAAATAAATTACACAAAGTAATGCGCCTGCCTGGGTTCGTAGGTTCGAACTGGCTTACTGTTTGTAAGTCGGGGCTGCCACCACTGGGCCACCGCCGCTCTCTCTCTCTCTCTCTCTCATATAGGTAAAATATATTGTGTGAAACTATTTATTGGCTTATGTTTAACATAACACCAGATAAAGTAAATATAACCTTAAAAATCATTTTTATACTGCCTAAAATAGTAAATGATCACCAGAAATAGTAAATGATCACCAGAATTAAAAACCTGAAAATCACAGCTCCGAACTAAGTAGTCGACGTAGCCCCGCTACGCGGGGCTCCTATTTCTCTCTGCAGGGTTTAAAGTAACCTAACACGAAGGGGATGCCCCTTCGAACCTAACCTGTCCGAGTCGGGGTGCCCAATATCCCGAGCTCGCTTTGCTCGCACTTGCTTCCTAAGTTCTTCTTGCCACAAAATTTGGTGATCATTTACTATATTTGGTCTTTGAATACAATTTTTTTGGTGTTTAGTATTTTTTTTTTGGGTAACGTAGCTTAGGATCTCAAAGTATTTTTTGGTGCTCATTATATTTAATCCCCTATTTATTTATCAAAAAAATCACGTTACCTGTAACGTACGTCTGTCTGCAAAACATGTTTTCTTCTACTATACTGTATTTTCAACTCGTGAATTATTTTTGTATCTAAAGCTAGTGATGACATGGAAAACTATCGAAAGCGTGTAAGCCGCAGGCTAATCATCTTTTTTAAAACCCCACTGTTACCATTCTATGTAATTTTTTTATTAATTGTGCCGGAAAAATTAGGCTTTAACACCGATTAGTATGCAAAACATAGCGTGCAAAACACCTAACATCTGTATATTGTTAGGAAAAGATACATTAACATGTAATAAAAACTAAATTATTTTACTAACAGAATACTGAATGCAATCACAACATGCTATTACATGCCAAACATAAACAGCCATGTTTAAATTGTAACAAAGATAGAATAAACTCGTAAATGAAGAGAGAAAATGAAATTAAAATTAAATAATGTCAGCTTTGGAGTGGACACATACATATTACGATGTTGCCATGTTGTGGAGAACCATATTGTTTATTTGAAAACTGCAAAAATCCCTCGATGACCCTTTTAACCTTAAAAAAGATTCAACAGAAATATTTTATTAAAATTTCTTCAAATTAATAAATAATTCCACTTTAAAACACTAAACTTGACCCGGCCAACTTGCAGCAATGTTCAGGATATTATTCATCAGATAACGACATTCTGCTAATGATCGCGTACGTGTTATAATTATTCCTAATGCATACGTATTGCTAATATTGCATTCAAGTAGGTACAGTTACGGAAAAGTATTATTAGGTATCTAAGTACGATTCATAGATCGCTCTCATATTAAATAATAACGTAACTTGGCCAATGTCTTCTGTTAGAATTTTCACAGTTTTGGTGTGGAACATGTTTGAGCAATCCTCCCGATTGAAGACAGCTAGATCTAGTCATTCTATTTTAAAACACCATAACCTGATGCAAATTTTGCGCCATCGATAATTTTGTAACAAACGAGTACAGTATCGATACTTTAGGGTTTTTTACTACCCACACCACATCCCTACCACTAGGTATGTATTAGAGCCTAATACCGCCCGGCCATATTGGGAAGCACTGATTTCTAATTAAGTGTTAATATGGCCGTTTGGTAATTTATTTAGATTCTTATCGAGCTACGATTGAGATGTTAGCATGTAGTGAAGTAGGTTTTTATTTAAATAGTGCAAATTGAATGACCTACTGTATTATGTAGCCAATTTAAAAAGGTACATATCGACTAACACTGAAAATAAACAGTAATTAAAAAACTTTCGCAATATAAACTCAAGAGGAATTTGTCAAAAATACGATTAAGACGACGCTTAGTTGACAATGCAACTATTTACGATTTGATTTTGAGTGTCTTTTGGCCGTCACATATTAAGAAGCTGTCACCATTAAACCCTAAAATGCTTAACTATTTTAAAAATAACAATCGCTAAATACAAGTATATCGAGATGTCGTGAGCGGGCGCTGTCAGTTGTGACTGGTCATCTCTTAGATGCCACGGTTTATTTTAATTACTTTATTTTTTTAATTACTGATTTAATCTTTTACTCTGGACGCTCTTAACTTGCCCGTATTTCTACATTGTTCTCACATATTTGTAATTCTTAACATGAATGATGTAACCAAGATTTTGTAACATATTTTGATTTAAAAGAGTGTCCATGGAGTTTCTTGCCCGTTCTTCTCCATAGAGATCTACGCTACGGAATGGGCAACTACAGTACTTTCACAAGTTATTATGCCTTGTGACTGGGACTGTAGCTTCGCGTTTTATTTTGTTTTGTTGACTTTCAAAAGTGCCTGTAATGGTCTAATTGAAATAAATGCTTTGACTTTGACTTTGACTTTTGTCAAAAAACACGAATCAAGTTATCGCTAAAGTATAAATAGAGATGTCAAAAACACGAATCAAGTTGATTATAAAACAGTTATGGCAAAATCCATTTATTCCACACAAAGCTATAAAAACGCAAACGAGCCAAATATTTTATTTATTTAACGTAAAAATGACATAAAAACGCACTTAAAGTCCGTTAAAATTTGTATCACACAACAGTAAAATATTAGATTTATTACATTGTTATAAAAATCGTGAATCTTAAACATAACTTTTTTTAGCCTAAGCTGACATGAGAGCTAATATATTTTAATAAGCTGCTGATATAGCTGATATATCGCAACTAATAACTGGCACATAAAAATACGAGGGTATCAGAACAGATTTATGATCTTGAAAAGGTAAAACTAAGAATAGATCGGTAATAATAGAATGTGATTTTTAAGGTGTTAAATCATTCATTTAATTGCTTATGGAAACTATCGTTTGATTCTCTTTGAAGGATCGCATCAGAAACGAGGTGATCCGACAGAGAACCAGAGTAGTCGACATAGCCCACAGAATAAGTAAGCTGAAGTGGCAATGGGCCGGCCATATTAGCCGTAGAACCGTTGACCGTTGGGGTAGACCTGAGACCGCGAATCGGCAAGCGTAAGGTGGGACGCCCTCAGGCTCGGTGAAGCGACGATCTTCGCAGGGTAGCAACTGGATGAGAGTTGCCGAGAATCGGTTTAAGTGGTGAGCGATTGAAGAGGCCTATGTCCAGCAGTGGACTGCGGTAGGCTGATGATGATGAAACATAACTGGCGAAATGTGGGTGTAAAATTAGGTACACCTCTGCCTAACCCTTCGGGGATTATAGTCGTGATGTTATGTCATGACATAATACATATATCCACGTGCATGTATTTGGCCCCAACGGCATCTAGTTGAGGCCCAAAAAACGTGTCAATCAACTTCAAATTCAGAAGCACGTGTAAGAGTAATAAGGAGGCCACAGTAAGAGATTGCAGCACAAAACGTAAGCAAAAAAATCCCGTTGGTTTATATCGTCCATCTCGATTCTTGTCTGACCTGATCGATTCTTGCAAAAAAATTCGTTGAGGACAATGACACATGTATTTTATTGTAAGCCTAGCTTTTTACTTTCAGAACAATATTTATGGAGATTATATTTTACGCACGAGATGATTCGCTACAAAAAATTAAGTAGCAACTTTGAAAACAGTGCAATAGGGCTGAGTATTCTTAATACTTAAAATGGTTAATATTGATGAAGAAAATACTTGGACCACGGATTAGTTGTATAGTATCTGCCTACTACAGACACTCTATACTCACACTTATCATCCATATTCATACTTTTATTGGTTTTACATTAGCATATTACCAATCATTTCGTTTTTATAAATATTTTCTTTATATCCTTTGTTGTGACATGTTTACTTCAAATTTGTCAGATGTCATTTACTTTTATTTTTGATTCTTACCAGCCAAACTCTCTATGAAGGTTTCATTTAGATTATATATTACTAAAAATTATTATCATCAATTCGTTAGTTCAATTGTTGTATTTTATAATTAATTGCGAATATTTGCTGTGTAAAGATATTCTGAGTTATATTTATAAAAATATTATGCGCAAGGTTTTTGACCAATTGCTACTGGCTGCTTTGAATACTGGCAGGTTGCGTCTTACTAGAGCGCAGCAGTTTTGAATCTGAAAAAGAAAATTGGAAGAAAAGAAACGGAAGATCAGGGTATAAAAGGGATTTCTGACGGATGCCCTGGTTCTAGTCTGGAGTTAAGAGTCGGTTCAGTCTGGACACGAGAAATCAGTATAGTCTAAAATCAAGAAAACAGCTAAGTCTAGTTTGGAGTCAAGATCTGTCATATCTTGAGTTTTGAGCACAGCCTGGTGGAGTCAAAGAGCGGCCTTCGTTTAGTGCTGCCGTGGCTGTTGCTAACTGTCTGCTGGAAGCTGCTTTGCGAACTGACGAGCCTGGCACTGGGGCTCATTACCTGTCTGCTGGAAGCTGCTCTTCGAGCTGACGAGCCTGGCATTGGGCGGTACGTGTCTGCTGGTGGGTCCTACCAAATCGCCCTGCATCAAGTTCGTCGTGGTCAAGCTCATCTTAATCAAGCCAGCTTTCTACGACTGCAAGTTTGTCTTCAGTTACTATCACGCTCAGAGATTTGCGGAGATATTTAAAACGTTCTCGGTTAACCTGCCCTTCACTTTTGTACTAATTTATTGTATTTTTCATTTCATCATTTATTAAATTCATTTTCCCCTAATTACTTTTTTAATGTATAAATCTGTTTACTCCTTTCATCAAGGAATAAGCAAGTTTGTTACAGTTGGCATAAAATGTTTTGGGGCTTTTTACTTTTAATTATAATAATATAACTAATAAATAAGAGTAAATTGATGGGTAAAAGCGGATACATTAATATTATGACTTTGGAAATTATTAAAAGCATATTTGCATTTTTATTTATTAGGTGTGTGTAATTTTATAGGTAATGCCCCTAGCATTACCTATCAAATTATGGTCCTACATACAGTCATAAAGACCAAGTTAATGAATAACTTCAATAAACATTAATACAGGCGTGTTATGAATAAATTAATTACGCATATTTCTTAATTACTTTATACAATACCCTATGAACACTGCAATCAGCAGTAAACAGTTAAATTAGTAACGACACTCATTTACAACCGTGTTATTAGGGTAACCAGATTGAGATCAAAATACCATTATACAGAATTTAAAAATTAAATCCATAAGAACACTTTTATATACTAGATACCTAATGAATACATTTTTTCTAAATAACCAAATTGGCATAATTTAAATGCATAAACCCTTTCATATCTTCACTTTCAGTTAAACGTGTGGTGACATCTATACCGCCACATTCAAACTAATCTGACGTTTCCTACAACGCGATATTAAAACTGTCCGCGCGATTAACATTTATGCAGAAATTCTAAAATCCCCTATTTTTGTGGAGGATCAGATTCTTTGCACACAAATACCCTCATTAAATTTAGTTTTCGCCGGTGACAACCCTACCGATGATCTAATTTTGCAGGCAATTGATATAATTTAATAAAGTGTCGTTCAGTCTTTTTTTGATAAAATTTATAAAATGTCGTCTTTATTGATTCTAATAAACGTGTCATAAAAGATTCTTTATTGATTGTAATAAAAGTGTCATAAAAGATTTCTTTAACTTTTATAGCCTTTTGACGACTTTATTGAAATGTTTTCCTTTTGCATCGTTTTATTAAGAACTTTATAAGATCTTATGGAAAAACCCTACCTGAGGGTTGATAAAAGTAATAATTGGGGTTGAATTTTCCGTGTCAATCGCAATATTAAGAATTCGTATTAAATAATTTTTCAACACACTTGCTCATAAAGTGTCTTTATGGTAACCGCAATTAGGCACAGAATAACACCCTTAATCAAACTGTGACTTTTTCTTTGCTATAATTCACTAGTGAGTTATAGATTTTTTTTTAATATTATTGGTTGAGGTGCTTTGTTCTTAAAAAAGTTTTTATTCAAAAAAAAGATCGTGTTCAATCTATTGCTTGCTCATTTCATGCAACTTCTTATTTAAATAGATAATTTTAACTCGTTCGTGTTTAATAAATAAAACTTTCACTCAAATATAACTTTTGTTTTGTCTGTAATAAAAGAAAACTTTAAATTCCCCATTTTGTACGTGGCAGAATAAGCCTAAACCCTATGCGCGGAAAATAAAAAAAAAACCTCACTCTTTAGTTTGTGGCTGATCGCAATGCGCGCGCATAGGAAAACTGATTAATTTTTCCCACCATAGCGAATCATTTTTCAAAACTCGTTTTCACTGTTGAAATTATCGTTATTTATTAATTAAAATGTCTACAAGTAGGTACTAGTTACGAAGAAAATGATTTATGTTGTACACCGCCCGATATAAACCCGATATGTGAAGCCTTCTTAACGTTATGGAAAGTTTACTACCTGAAAACTCCTAGGAAAAATATCTATTATCTACTAAATAAAATGAGTTTTTATTGTTATTTTATTCACAAGTGTGTTGAAAAACGTCGTATGATACACGTGTGTATTGGTGATTACCGTCCTCGGCTCTCTTAAGACCCTCACCTAACGGCTCGGGTCTCAATGGCGCCTCAGCGGTAATCACCAACATTACACACTAGTACCATAATGTACTATTATTTAATTGCTCATTAATTTGTATAATTATTAAGCATTGATTTTTTTAATAAGAACAACACACCTGCGTAAAATTGCAACTGCAAAATCTATATTACCTGACTGAGCTTAAAACTTTTTTACAATAGAACTATGATATTTTTTTATTGAAGCCCCAACGTCTGGCTTGTTTATGCGTCGATAAAAAAAGAGAACTGTCAAAGTTAAATAATGTTCTGTCAACGAAATATTTACAATGCCTACATGAGGTCCAGATAACACCATTTAGGCTCGCGTTAATTAAGATTAAGAAGACGTCACCAGAGTACGTTATTTTAAAATGCGTGCTTAGAAGGTTACACACTTGACTGACAATCAGTGAAGTGTGAAAAAAAAAACATACATTTATGAGTTGCCTTTTAACAAAAATGAGTTGCATTGAGACAACTTTCACAGAGTTGCAGAGAAGCAACTTTCATCAGTTGCAAAGTAACAACTTTCATAGAGTTGCATATAAACAACTTTCATACAGTTGTACAGAAACAACTTTAATACAGTTGCACAGAAACTACTTTTATGGAGTTGGATAGCAACAACTATATTTAACAGTTGCATAGAAACAATTTTCGTATAGTTACATAGAAACAACTTTCATACAGTTGCAGTTGCAGAAACTACTTTCATAGTTACCGTGTCGCTGCCACGTGTCATTGTGATTGGGTGACATTGCAACTGCGGTTTGCGGTGGTAGTCGCCGTTGGAAGTGCATCTAAATCCTATTCTTTTGTATATTTTATTCTCCGTTTTTTTTCAACAGAGTAGAATTTACACTCTATCTTAAGTCACGTCACGAGTTCACGATACGATATTTAACCGGTTCGCAGCGGGGTAATTTCTCATCCGCTTCAACGGTGCACACAGGAGTATTCGACCTCAAAATCCGGTTAAAAGTCATTTTTTTTTTTTTAACAATTTACACTCAATTTACATTGTTTGCACACGTCACTAACCGAACTATAATAAACCGGTTCGAAACACGGCTTGGAAGGCGCCCGCTGTGGGTGCAGGTAGTCTAAACCTAGTATAAGTTGAATACGCACGTCTTCGTTTTTGATACGCTCTACTTTATAACAACTTTGCAGTTTGTGATTTGAGTCGCTTGTGGAGATATTTGGGAAAATTTTCAATGGATACCAAAGCACAGGGTATGTACTTAATTATGATACTAAAATATAATTGTTCCTTTTGATATTTAGTTTTTTATTGAGACTCAAAAGACCTATACTAAAATATTTATATTTTTGACTCAACTGCTCAGAAAAAAGGTGTTTTTGTAATAGTTCCGGGCATGATCGAGCAAAATTCATTTTTTTATAGCTTATTATAGACATCTATTATGCTATCCAAATACAAATATGTCACCCATCTTACCACCATTTTTTTTAAAGACGTTTTACATTTGGTATGTATTATTTTTGTTATTTTGCACATTGACTTAGAGTTAGTTTTTTCATTTTAGGTTCGGCCTCATGTGACATCCAAATGTGTAAAAGATCATTATACACCCTTTTTAGAGACAGCACTAAACGAAAATTAGATCAAAAATTATTGGACATGGAACAAAAGGTTAAGGAGATTACGAAATGTCCAGAAAATAAGTTACGATTAATAAGGGATGATCTGAGACATTTTAAATCCGATTTAAACAGATGGAACTTAGCAAACAATACAGAAGCACGCATCCTCAGTCAAAATAATAACTGGCTAGACAGTTCCATAACAATAGCTGGGCTACAATCTACATCAAAACGAGGGCGACCAAGCAAGTCATTCCAGGAATTAACTGATAGCAGCAAGAGGTGAAAAACGAAAGAACTTCGAGACCAAGTGCCTGTCCAAGAATTAACATACGCTGCTAGAAGTCAACGAAAGTCAGGAAACATCGAAGCATCGAAAATACTTAAAGAAGTCACTGCCACTCCTAAAAGGGCAAAAAAAATAATTCTTCAATAGGCTTCTGCTGACATCAGATCCATTTAATGTATGAGCTGTGGGCGAAAACGGCAGAAGGTGAGGAGGAGCCGGTGTTTCTTACCAGAAATTAAAGAATTATTTGTAGAAGTGGGAACCTGAAACTATCCAAGAAGTGAGTGGGGAAAGTTGTACTGACCGAATCAGGTTTTTTTTTTTTTATTTTCTTGTGTCCTATTTGTTTAATACTGTTTTTTTTAAATAAATCTTAAAATTTCACGGTATGGTTTTTTTGTATGGTTTTTATTTTTTATGGTATTTTTTTTCTTTTTTTTCTAAGATTATTACGTTATTTAAACGACATAGCATTAAATTCAGCATTTTAAATCATCTCCATTAAAAAAATAACAAGAAATAATTTTGACCGGATTTTGAGGTCGAATACTCCTCTGTGCGGTGGTTAAAATGGATTCCGCACGTAACGTATCAGTGTGTACGGTCTTTGATTCTTGGGTTAATAACTTGGGTCTTGTCAATACGCCATACACGGCATATCTGGACCAATTAATGTTATTTTCCATAAATCTACTCGGTTTTAGAGATCGCTCGGGTGATGAGACCCTTTTATAAAACCTTTTTGAACTAAACGCCCATTCCGACTAATGTGTAAGATAAAGTTTCTAACTTCGAATGAAGTTATAATTTAGCCTGATTACATTAACCCAATATTTTTTAAATGAATTAAAATAAACTGGGCTCTATATTTAGATACAAGTAAAATTTTTATATATTATTGGTATATAATATGTATAGTATAGTATATGTTATTTAACGATCCAACCAACGAGATTGAATAAATAAATGAAATGACTACGTACTTTTTAAAATGATTATAATACGGTCAGTATTTTAATAAGAATAGTTGTCATTTTAACCTGTTATTGCAAAAGAGATTGATTTAACAATACGTCACACTTCTGCAACGGTATTTTGGTGACTGAACGGAACGCCACGACATTAACAAATTAGTACAAGGTGTTGTGTTGCATCCTCGTCAAATCCAAGGAGGTAACTTTGCAAATGATTCTCGATGCGAATCAATAATAAAATGGGTTTTAAACTTTTTTTTCTCATTTACGGAAATCGGTTAAGTGTGAAAACCATCCGTGTTTTAAACGCGGCCCGTCTGATTCTCGCCCTATAACCGCGCTTTCACACATACAAACAATCTCAAACGTTTATTCGATATTTTTTTATTCCTTAAACCACGTTATGATGTTCTTCTGATATACTGACAAAATTAAACAAAGAAAAAAACAGCGTTTATTAATAATAAATTGTTTATTTATGTCTTTTGTGACAACCCCCTGAATTATGACGAGGTTGCAAAACAACACCGTGTATATCGCAGACACAATTAAATTGAGAAATAGAACTCTAGTGACATATTTGGCGCAAATGGAGAACTACCCTCAAAATCCTGAATCACGATATTAAATTTATCATCGTTAAAACCAAATTGAAAAAAACCAACTACAACTGTCGGGCAGAAGCCCACCAGACACTTTGTCGTCACACGTCGTCGGGTCGAACTTTTTGTCGTGCTAAGTACACTCACATTTTCTTCACTCGTTAATTGCACCCGTACCACTCCGGTTTGGGTCGCTACTGGTTCGTATTTTTGGTATTTATATCACCGGTCCTATCGAACGTAAACAATTTTTGATTACGGTCGAATGGCACGCGGTACCTTCGTTTTGGGCCGTTCAGACCAAATACCCTCACGAAGCCGTCAACCAAGCATTCTTTACATCAAGTCCAGTAACTCTACGGACTCAATATAACGCACTCAAAACATTGTGCTGATAGATGCATTGTATATTACAGGGGTCATGGTGGCATCAAAACTAAAGTCACAACATTTTAAACTTGTATTTTTTGACTTGTAAAAAGATGGAACTTTGAACTTCAATATCCCCGTAGCCATAGAAAAATCTCAGGTATGGTCCGTATTATTATTATATTAATAAATATCGCATTGTCGAGGAGAACAACTGCCTTTCGGCTCCGTGAAGGGAACTTTTACACGTTTTACTCCCATTACAATTTAATTATTACGAAACGCTCCTCTTCCATTGAGACCCGCCATTTTATTTTCATCAACGTCAGACTGTCAGACACAATAGACGTAACGATATCATAAACAAACAGAAACTTTATAATCAATAGGTACATTACAAGATTATTTTTTAAAAAGATCGTTTTAAATTAACTTTTGCTGTTCTAAGATGGGCGCGATAAAACCATGCGATGCTATTACCCTGTCAGTTGGTTTTGTGGTGAAATTGTATTTTGATATTTATTTACTTTAGTTTTACACTTCATTAATTATCGCCTTCCATACAATCTATACAATTGGTTAAAAAAAACTCTGTCCGATCCGTGAGGGTATTTTTAGGTGACAATATAAGACTCTATTTATATAATCACTTTGGAAAACAAGTAAAAAAAAGCACCCCGACAAAAACTTAATAAAATTTTATAAAACTAAGAAACTTACATGGCAATACAGGGGGGGGGTAGTGACGTCATAAAGTAATGAACCGATGACGTCTGTCATTGGCTCTGAAAACAACTTTTTTTCGTGACTTTCCCATGGTACAACCATTCTTACATCCAATAGTAAAACGGGCAAAAAAATTGCCCGTGTTAGTAACGCAGTTGCAAACTAAAACAAACACATTACAAATAGTGATGATAATAACACATTTAAAAGACAATTGAAGACAAAATCAAACATTTTATAGATATTTCGGATAGACTCTCTAAAATTAACTTACATTCGGCATTCACCCTTATCAGATACTAGCTGTACCCAGCATGCGTTGCAATGCACTTTTTACTACCCACCTACCCTATCCGACCTACCTACCCTATCCTACCTACCCTACCCTACGCTACCTACCTACCTACTCTACCCTACCCTACCCTACCCTTACTACCTACCCTACCCTACCTACCTACCCTACCTACCTACCCTACCCTACCGTATCCTATGTCCTTCTCCTGGCTCTAAACTACCTCCCTGCCAATTTTCAGCTAAATCGGTTCAGCCGTTCTTGAGTTATAAGTGAAGTAACTAACACGACTTTCTTTTATATATATAGATTGCTGTTTTGGTCCAAAGGAGGCTGGCGAAAATGGACCCAAAGAATCTAAAAATTAACTAAACTCCGTTCCAGTGTAAATATAAAATATTTATAACTACAGTTTTATGAGATATTTATTTTTAAAATATTGAATTTTTAGGACTCGGGAATCGAAAGTTATAAATATTTTCAATTTACTAAAATTAAGTAATCGTGCAATTACAAAACGCAACTTTTTTCCGATTACGTTCCAATCCAATGACATGTGTTTTTGCTCAAGGGTTTTCTTACTACAAATGGCTCTTTCTCTTAGTTTTTATACATTCTATTATGTCAAAAATTCATAAAAAATAACATGCAAACCTGATATTAAAACGCCAATTAACAATGCAAAAGCATTTAATAAAAATGGAACAATGCGATTTTATAGTATTTCTTATAAAGGAACGGTATCAATGATGATCGATTGAGTCCCGTCACTACTGTCATTGTCAGATCTGTGATGATCTAGTCCATCGTTATGTTTGTATTTTTGTCTGGGATTTTATGTTTATCATTGCGATTTTGTAGATTCTCGACGACTTGGCCTTTACATCTTGAACTGAAGATAATGCACCCTGTCATAGACTACCTACCGCATTCTTCTCTGGATATTGGACAATGAGTTGTTTTTGATTTGGACTTTGATTTTAACCACAAACATGCGTTGCGTTAATTTCTTCTTCTCTTACGACTTACGCTCTTCCGGAGGTGTCGTCTCTTTGATGAAGGTGCTCAGGGCTTTGAAAAAGTTCAGAGATGGGTGTATCCACGTGATTAAGTATATTTGTAAAAAAACATGTATTTATATCATAAGTTAAGAACTTATTTAAGATATCTATCTGAACAACAAACTGAGATTCGTTTTGCTTTTATATGTATAAATACATACTGTTGTAATCTTATATTAGGCTCATTCTTACTGTTGCCCTATACTTTATCGGACTAAAACAGTATGCAGTAAAAGACTGGCCGAGGTAGCAGTAGTGTATTTTACTGAGATCTTTCAGTCATCAAAATAGAAGATGGGTGGCTGTCGCATTTTGTCATGAAATATTTATACCTAATATTTATATACCCCTCCACAGGTATCAGAGGTCTTCGACCTCTATATTATCTTTCGACATTTCTGTTTTTCTTTTTTTACTTATGGAACTCTTTATGTTTATTACATTATAGGTGAATTTATTTATTTTAACATAATTAATTAATTCCAGATAACAGGAGACGACTACCTTTGTCACTCATGCTGGGGGCTGATAAGCTGCGATCCTGAAAATGAAACCCGACAGCAACTTGGCCATCGTAACGTCTGTGTTGCATAAAATAAAAACTATGTAAAAATACCAAAAAATAAGATTTATTACTCATACTTTTTTTATTCAACAAACCCTGCTTTTCAATAGCTGTACATAGCTAATCAGCTCTGGCTGTTATAATTTATGTAAAACAATATTATCTTGTCTCAGCGTAATAAGAATCGTTTTACTTGACTTAATTCGCTTATAGATCAAAATCGTAACGACATAGTTTTAATAGTGATTGAACTAATTACAGGGTTGGTAATCAGTTTAGTCTCTAGCTGCAGTCTAGCAGTTTTATGATTCATCAATTAGGTACAGGCAATGAAGTAAAAATTCTGGTTTTGGCTTATGACAAGAAGCAAAACACGTAAAGTCAGAACTAAAACTCTGAGGGAAATACAGTAAGTAGTTCGAATCTTCCTTTATGAGTCGTCTTAAGTATTATTATATTTTGATTAAGCTTAATTACGGAGACATTCCACTGTTAAAAACCTTAGTCGTAAGATTTTTAGGTTATCTTGTAAATAGACGTATATCTCTTTTCTCCCAACTTTTCCGTCTTACTTTCCATTTACTTTTCTGATAGTCTTTAGTCGTTTTACAACTATGTATAAGTTGCTATAGTGAATGCTACCTCTAAGACTGGGTCCCAATATACATGTAGTCTCGCCCGTCTCCTTTTATGTATTTTCTCCGTTCTTCTCCTCTTTGGACGAGACCAGAACTTTTGGACAAAATTGACCAAATTATACGTAACACATTAACATCCATTCTTAATGTGGCCCTGGACGACCGAGCGTGGCTGCAAACCACCCTACCAATTCGTTTTGGTGGCCTCGGCGACCGCAAAATTTCTAGTGTAATATTGCGTTCCTGCCCTCGGTCCACAGCACTGAAAAGCTAACCAGAAAGATTTTAACTTTCTCCCTGGTTGACTCGGACAAGTTCAGCAATCACAACAGCGAACCAAAAAATCGGAAGCAATATTTACGGTCTGAAATTTAATTCTGCGATAAAAGCTAGTGTTTTATACCTTCCATTAGTCCAGTATTAAGCGATGTTGTCTAGCAGATGAAAACCATTTATGTATCGGTGTTCTTTTGCACTCTGTATACGATTTAAATCTTTGTTATAAGCATGATATTTTTGTTAACCAAATAAGATAATAAGTCTTAAGTCATCCGTGCCCCATGTCTGCGCACAGCCCTCCGAAGACCCTTTTTCCTTCTTGTTCTAACAGAAAACGCATCCCGCGTTTTAATAGTGCATTACCAAATAAACTTTTCTCAGTAAAAATCCTTCAGTCGCTGTTACAATTTAGCCCAGTTTTTATCAAAGTAAAAAACACCGCAGCTCAAAAGAAATGGCACGAATCGGTCGAGTAATTTCAAAAGTACGCGGTACGTGCAAAATTGCTCATACCAAGATTATTAATAATTGTACTAACAAAATATTTAACAAGATCTATGGTTTTGACATAGAGTAATTATTTAATGAGCGATCGCTTAAAGAAAAGTTGAGTCTACAGTTAGTTAGTCTAATAACCTATCTGATCCAATAGGCGTTTCTTTATTTACTGCTAGCTCTTAGTAGCCAGAGACATAAAGAAGAAGACTACAATAAAGTAAAATTGTCTAGTTATAATTTTTTGCCACTTTCAAATAGATACATCCCATCGCTGTAGCCTTAGATTCGGCTTACACGGAAGCGGAGAGGTCAGAGAAGGAGAGGTATCTGATCATTAAAACATGTAACACATGCATGTACTCAGCTTGCAAAAAAAACCGGCCAAGTGTGAGTCGGACTCGCGCACGAAGGGTTGCGTACCATTATTTATAAAAATGAGCAAAAAAATCACTTTTTTGTATGGGAGCCCCCTTAAATATTTATGTTATTCTGTTTTTAGTATTTGTTGTTATAGCGGCAACAAAAATTCAATAAACTGTAGAAATTTCAACTGGCTAACTATCACGGTTCATAACCTGCAGTTCAGCCTGGTGACGGACGGACGGATGGACAGCGAAGTCTCAGTAATAGGGTCCCGATTGACCCTTTGGGTATGGAACCCTAAAAATGTACATGGAAGTCTCTTGCATGCCTTATTGACAAACACATAGCAGAAGTGGTTGGGGGACATCCAAGCAACTTGCATACTATAGGCATGTGTGTTTACGACCTTAAGATGCAAGCTAAGCGGAGATATGGATATGGTGGGGCAGTGTGAAACTTTCCCTACCTACAATGTTATACAATAAGATGCACGGTACACACACGCGTGGTCCATCACGAGCATATCTCCAATGAAGCAGAAACTGACAATAAATCTGTGACTACGCATGTTGGTGCGCACCCAACACAATATGCATACGACTGTATATACGAAATCTACTGTTTTTTAAAGATATTTTTATTTTAAGAAAGAAAGAAAAAGTATTTATTAGCCTCGCAAAGGACAAAACAAAATGATTTAATAAACAATAAAACAAAATTATGTAAAAGGTAAACATTACATGCATTTATGTGCATTCTTTGCTACGCAGCCAAAAGAACGTATCTATAACTGCGGAAATGAAAAACAGAGTTTCTGCTTGACAGATTGTGGAAAAAGCTTTGACAGATTGAACGGTGCGATGTCAAAAATGAAGATAAAAGGCTACTACATAATTAACGCGTTGTTAACGCAAACTGCCCTGAAACAAATTCCTCAGCTTTTTGTTATGACCACCTACCCACTAATAACGAAACAAATGAACATTTGACATTACTCTTAAGTCCAAGCAAAAAGCATTAACCTCTAAAGATAATAAAAAAGCCAGGGGCTACGAATACCTTACAACCCCTCATTATTGTGTCAATCAACAATTTACCCAATCAATATAATAGTAGGCCGTTTTAATTTTAATTGTAACGATCAATAAACAGGGTAATAGATCTGTCTCTTTAGCCTATCAGCTGATTTGTCAACTAAACACGCATTGCCGTGACAAGATCTGGCATTTGTGTCACTTAATCTTTCAAAGAATGCGACAAAATCTTGACATGGTCAATTACAATGAGAGACATAATTAAAAAAACTTGATTCACAACGATTCATAGTAATAGGGATGGTGACTCATTTTTTTTTATTTGTCTATCGGGTAGATTATTAAAAAGTATTTGACACGTATTTTTTCTTTTTTCACGTAATTGTAAAATTACGGAGATATTTTGAGTTGAAATGGCGCATGACGTCACGGCTTAGTACATTTTATACCTAGTTGTGACGTAGTTAGCCCCCACTCTCCAACTTTAATGCGTTTTAACTAAGTATTCTTTTGTTAACTCGATAAAACAAAAAATACGTGTCTAATATTTTTGTATTACCTGATTGACGGACAAAATAGAATTTCGTTTTCTTTACCCAGTCATCATCCCTATTGTGAATCAGGCAATCGTAATTTATAAATACAAATTACTTACATAAGCAATAGCTTTAAAATAGGGCATTGAGAAAGTCAATACTCAGGAATCGATTCAAAGTTGGCAGGTGACGGTGGTCGCACAAAAAAAACGTAACGTAAATTAAAACAATTTCAAAATTTAATTGCTCGTTTCTCGCATCATTATGATTAACTTATATGTAAGTCTTTATTCATATCCGTGGGGAATACGTATCGTGCTCGTCAAAACCAAAATGCCATACAGTAACTGTGTTTTTAACGTTAATTTTACATCGCGCGTTCGTGTTGGTTTTCTACAAAACCGACATATCATCGAGACAGCCATCATTTTTCAACCGACTTTCTCACTAAACCAACCCCAAAGCCATACCTCCTTTTCCATTCACTCCAACCAACACTTCTGCCCACCTCTACACGGAAACACGCTATCGAAGAAATAATTAAAACAGTATATTTTAATACGTAGGACACTAGGCCCCTCTCCTCGCGAAAGCCGCTGTAGTAGGGAGTGGGTTCCGCCTGAGTGCGCGTCTTTGAGACCGCCCAATAAACGGTGGATTGCTGCGTTTTTATGTACATACCCCACCCAAGGCGCGGGAATGTTGGGAAAGTGAATGTTAGGAAGCGATTGCTTATGTATTTAATGGTGAACATATGGCTAAGAACGGCCTACGTGTGGTGTAGATAGTACGAGTATAAGTTACCCGTTATATGTTAGAGCAATGAGTGACGCCTTCTAAGCGAATTGATGCTCATTTATTTTGTGCGTAGGTGCGCAGTATTGATAGATCCAATGTACGTTTAAGTTATGTAATGCAAAAGACCACTGGTTTTCGTTTGCGTTAAGTTAGGTTAGCCGTCTATTAACGTATGCAGTACAACTTGCATTATCAGCTCAAGTGTTTGTTTGGTTAAGTTCGAGCAATGAGCGAAAGCCTTCTAAAAGAATTGATACCCATTTGTTTTGTTATAAATGTACGGTGACCCTGTAAATGATGTACTTAAGTGGTGTCGTAAAAATAAAAGACTAGTTCACGATAGGTAATGAGTACAATAGAAATTGTGAAGTCTTTGTCGTTGCTGCAGTTTGTGATTCCATTTTGGTTTGTAACTTTAATATGCTAGACCTCAAATGAAACGGTAAATAGTAGTGTCTATAATGGCTTTACATTTATTGTTTTTTACAAGAGCTATTACGGAATCATAAAATACAACCCACTACAAAAATAGTGAATCATTAATTAAAATATCTTTGGATCCAATGTCAAGAGATATGACATCCTGGTCAATGGTTTTACACATGGGTGGCAAGACGGACCTCCCGTAATCCTATGACACGTTGAGTGCCAAGTTATAAACGTTTTAAACATAAAACTTCGTAGAAATATGCCATTGTCTTCGTCACATGCAATAACTTTTTTTCTGATCAAATGACGGATCTAGGAGTATCAGGCTTTTAAAATGAATTATATTTTTAGTCCATAAAATTCATGGAACTCGCCACGATTGATATAAAAAGCAGAAAACGTTAGAATTTCATCAAGCTAGTTCGTGTTGTGATTCTGGGTTCCGTGGACATTCATTTTTATGTAAGCCATTTTGTATGCTAATGTTACTATACGTACCAGTGGCGAAGGGTCAAAATTTTGTAAGGGGAAGCCGACGAAAAAAATGAGATCATTAATTTTGTTTTTAAAGTGAAACTTTTATTACATCGTCTCAAACTTTTTCGCCTGTGTGTTGCATGTCGCGTGACGATCGGTCTACTCCGCGCTATAGTGTGAAAAAAAGTTTCACTTTTACCGTGGTTTCATAAAACCACACAATCCTTTTATTCGTCATCGCATTTTTAAATTTCATTTTGATTGTCAGCGACCCCGAAAACCACGAAAATGTCACCCATGATCAGTATACACAAAAATTTTCGAAGGACTCAACTTGATCTTTTTTTCATAACTTATGTATTGTAACGATTAAATGCACAGGAACTATAGAAAATATGTTTATTCATAAAAGTGAACGCGTATAAATACAATATTTCATGTCTATGCTATTAACCGTTGAGGAGTTCCCTCATGAGAAGAGGACCCTGGCGGTAGGATGAATTCATGATACAAATCGTCATTATCCATCAAATATGAACTCGTATGCAAAGTTTCGTGTCTGTGCTATTAAACGTTGAGGAGTTCCCTCGTGCAAAGACGATCCTGGCTGCAGGATAAGTTCATGATACAAAACATGATCATCCATCAAATATGAACTCGTATGCAAAGTTTCGTGTCTGTCCTATTAAACGTTGAGGAGTTCCCTCGTGAGAAGACGATCCTGGCTGGAGGATAAGATCATGATAGAATTTGTGTTTATCCATCAAATATGAATGTGCATACAAATTTTCGTGTCCGTGCTATTTACCGTTGAGGAGTTCCCTCGTGAGAAGACAATCCTGGCTGCAGGATGAGATCATGATAGAATTCGTGTTTATCCATCAAATATGAACGTGCATACAAATTTTCGTGTCCGTGCTATTTACCGTTGAGGAGTTCCCTCGTGAGAAGACAATCCTGGCTGCAGGATGAGATCATGATAGAATTCATGTTTATCCATCAAATATGAACTTGTACACAAATTTTCGTGTCTGTGCTATTAAACGTTGAGGAGTTCCCTCGTGAGGAGACGATCCTGGCTGCAGGATTAAGTTATGTCTGTCATAAAAATGTATTGTTCTTAAAACCAAAGGTGTGCGCTAAATTTCAGCTCAATCGAGCATCGGGAAGTGGTTCTAATTTAGCTTGCTATACATACAAACATTGAAAGTTCCCTGTCGTAACTCGAAAATCTTCGGCTTACCTAGTCCTTACAAAACGCTGCTGATAGCTGCGAAGTCACGTGTCCGCGTTCATACGAATTTAGTTCTGAATTCTGACACCCGAGCGTCGGCTTACTGGCGCCACATGTTGCTTTCTTTGTTGACATGAAAAATGCTGGCATTTATGTAATGTTTTCAATCCTATGATGTATTTAATGTCTGTACTGTTATGTGATAACCTCAGATGTGTACATAATTTACTATTTGACTACAGTAGACACTAGACACTACGTATAGTGCCTTGTTCCCAAAGGGAAGCCGGCAGGAATCGGCTTCTTAGGAGCCTTCGGGCCTGATACGTACTTATAAATAAGAAAACTTGTCTATGCAAGAGGACCACAAACGTCATCTAACCTTTTAACAAAAAAATACAGTTACTCAAGTAGGAATGTCCCCAACATGTCTAATTGTTTTTATCATCGCGGAGCTCTTCTCTGCAAACTTTTTGTAGTGTAAAATTAAACGTTAATTAAAAATAAATTCAGTTTTTTTTACATTAACAGCCTACAATGTGCCCACTCCTGAAACACAGGTTCTTTATGAAAATTACTATAATTAATGGTAATGGTAATTTTTCAATCCCGTGCGGGGTTCCCTACACATTTGCTCTAAGTCATTGGCGCTAGAACATAAAACATACCTATATTTTGCCACTTATGTTTAATAGGGGATGATCACATTTTTTTTTCTTTGTCCGTCGGGTAGTTTATTGTAAAGTATTGGACACGTATTTTTTCTTTTATCACGTGGTCATTAAATTACGGAGATATATTGAGTTGAAATGGCGCATGACGTCACATGTAGGTAAGTTTTATACCTACTTGTGACGTAGTAAGCCCCCACTCTCCAACTTCAATGAGTTTTAACTAAGTAATTTTTTGATATTTTGATACAACAAAAAATACGTGTCTCATATTTTTGTATTACCTGTCTGACGGACAATATAGAATATCGTTTTCTTTACCCAGCCCGCACCCCTATTTCCATAGCATCATCATCAACTAACCTAGCCTTGCCAGTTAAGTCCCAATGTTTTCATACCGTTATGAAAGACTGATTTCTTTTGAATAAAGCATTTAATTTTACAACATACTCATCAAATCTCTTAGACTGACAAATCAATCTCTCAATATTCAAATTCTGAATCCGAGACAGAACCCTAAATAGTCTGAAATCAAACAAAAAACGGCGCAGTGTCACGCACGATCGCTCGGCGTCAGATCTCCAGTGTCTTTGACATTGAGAAGTGAATCATCCTCGTTTCTGTCACTACTGACGGCTAGCAAATTGTACCCAGAGAAGAAGAAGAAAGATCGGTTGTGTAGTTTATAGAAATCAATTGGAAGTTCATTATAGTGTGTCAGTTTTCTTTTTCGCTGTTTTAGTTTTTTTTTTAGCACCGGTAAATGATTAGCTGTCCTATACGTTTTAATCGTGTTGGTGTTGCCTCCTTCTTCAATTTTTTTTATTGGTGGGCTTGTGGCATGTGCCAAATAAATATGTTTTTTGGTTTAGAATCATTGATTGTTGAATTCAAAACAGTTGCACGGCGATTTATTGACTTTAGTTGACTTATTATTTACACCGTTTATAGGGTAAAAATATTTACCAAATACCATTAAAGGATTTTAGTATTTGGATGGACAAAACAAACCTTTACAAAGAATTACTTTAAAAAATTCCGAATATCACGAACGACCTACAATTTTCAATTTCAATCCCGACAGCAAACTCACAATGGGCGACATCCATCATTATAATATTAAATCACAACGCGAGTTAAACTATTCTGTCGTGAAGATCTCCGCCTCGAAACACTGCGCCATAGTTTTTATGCAGCGCTGTGCATTTTGTATTCCAAGAGTTTGATGCGCGACTAATTGCTTGAATACTGGTAAAAACTTGCTGTATGCTTTTAATATATAACTGTATTCAGTATCAAATAGAATCTAGTAAGGACAAGGTGTTTAGAAATGACTGAAAAGATATATAAATCCTTACTTATGTGATTCCGATTTTTCTACGGAATAAAAAATCTGTCATCTCCGCAACAGACCGAAGCACATTAACATATACTATGTACAAAAGTAAGATACACAGTAACAAAGAACAAAATCCATAATGTAACGTTACACAACAATTTATCAACTACCGGTGACATTAACAATTGCCTACACCCCCGCGCCCCGTCGCGAACGCTTAATGCTCTGACTTGTATCTCTATTTGCGAGGACCTCCATATTCTGAACTGCTCGTCTAAAGGTCCCTTTACATGGGCAATTTACATAAAGTTAGATTTGCAATGAAAAAGCTCAATTTCTCAGTATCAGACACGGAGTAATTACTTTAATAACTTTATTTATTTTTAATCTTTTACCCTGGACGCTCTTAACTTACTCGTATTTCTACATCGTTCATGTATTTGCGATTCTCAACATGAATGATGTAACCAAGATTTTTAATAATATTTTAATTTAAAAAGAGTGTCCATGGAGTCTCTTGCCCATTCTTCTACACAGAGATCTACGCTTTGGAATGGGCTACTACAGTACTTTCTCAAGTTATTATGCCTTGTGTACTGTAGCTTTGCGTTTTGTTCTGTTTTTTTTTTTTACTTTCAAAAGTGCCTGTAATGGTCTAATAGAAGTAACTGCTTTGATTTTGAATCTGGGTTTGTGCCCGGTTGTTGGCAGTGAACTCAGCCCTTATTGAGTGAGCCAAATTAACTGTCAAAATAAGGTCGTACTATTAGGTATAGGTACCTCTGCCTTATTCTCGTGTATTACAGGCATGATGGTAAGATTATGATGAATTTGTTGCTATTGGTATAAAATTGATACTATGCCATCGATCTACAAGCCTTATCTACTGGAAATCTAGAATAAGTGCCATTTGCAAATGATCGCTCCGTCCGACCCCTTATTAATAAATGCGACGTAAACTTAGAACCTTCAGATGAACCATTATTCATGTATTTTCAGATAACATTACTCAACGTGAATGCGGGGGGGGGAGATTGAATAACGGAGACCAACAACCAAAAGGGTGGTTGATTTTAATATGGCTGCGGGCTAGAGCTCTCTATTAAAAACATTTGTCGCCCTCAAAATGTGAATGCCAAAGAAGAACAGTTCCAAAGAGGCACAAATCTGTTATTTCCTCACAGTCAAAATAACGCATACATACCTACAGCTCATTTTTACAGAAAGTAATTTACAAAACATGTAATATACAGTATGTTAGGTTAAACGAGGGACATATTGAGGGAGGATATTCAGTATTCGATTCTCGTCCCAAATATGTAAAAAACCTATAACGTATATAGAAGAATTTTTAATGTTTTGTTTAGTGCCTAGATATTTTGGACTGTCCTAAGCCAGGTAAGTTTAAAGTATGAAGGGAAAATGGATTATACCTAAGAGTCATTGACCCGCTCACATGTTGTGCGATAGTATTAAATTGCTAGCGCATGTGTGTATACACGTTGCGAGACATTTGCGAAATTTTTGGTATGGTTCTGTCTGTTATTTATCAGTGTTTTTTTTTTGTTTATATTTTTATTAGTATCATGCTAGCATGTACTATTGTGGGTTTCAATATGTCCCTCGTTTAAACTAACATACTGTATAAATCTTTTATTTACAAAATAACGATGTAAATATAGTTATAATAAAGATTTTCCGAAGTGATAACTTGAAAGTGAAAGAAAATATCTGATTGTATCTTCAAGTCATTATCTCACGAACATGTTTCGAATCAATTGAGAGATCAAAGTAAAATGTTGTAATATAGTTTTAATTGTTTGTTAGCGATTAGTTTAAGTTGTTAATAATGTAGAATTCGGTGATTTTTATTACACAATTACGTACTGAGAATGTAAAACATATTTGTAGAAGAGATTTGTGATCATAAACCCGGAAAATCGAGATATTTAAAACCTTTTTGTTTCGAAAACTGTCTTCGACTTACAGTAAGTGTCTTCTTGATAATCACATTACGAATAACATCTATGAAAGTGCATGTTAAGGTGCTTGCTATTGCTATCTAACTTTCATAGAATACCGTTCTTCCCTTTACATAGGCTGTGTATCTATTTAAATAGGTAACGAGTATCGTTACGCCATCTAGTGCAACCTGGAGGCATAATTTATTTTAACATTATTATAAATGTCAATAAATTACGAAGGGGAATTGCAATAACTAAATTGGCGATAGTCGAATATGATAGTAGATATGAATAATGGACACTGATAAAACACAAGACGTTTACTATTAGTAGATATTAAACTAAGTCAAAGAACATTAGGTTTACTAAAATAACAGGGCAGAATTTTCTCTGTTTATTGTAGCTAATATTTCCTGAAAGGTTAGTACTATATTGTCATCTAATCATTAGCAGCATCTAAGCATCATCGTCACTAAATTAGATTTAGAAAAGTTACCCTTTGCAGCATTGTTTCCAAATATATTTGTTGGTTAATCAACCAAACTGTCTAAAGGAAGTGCCCGTTGTGACAAAATGATGAATGGCAATTTTGTGATCGCTGCATAACGTCATAAACTCATAATCATTATAAACCGACAGAAGCTCTTTGAATTATTTAAACAACTAAGTATTAGAGTATATCATAAAAAGAAAAGTTTGCTAAATAAGTTGTGGAGGTCAGATAGGCAGTCCCTCCATTTAATACTGATATTTAGCGGCATCCAGTTACACTGGGAGCCGACCCCAACATGATTGGGCAAAGGGTAGGCAAATGATGTAGTTCGTTTGTGTAGTTTGTCCTTTTATATTAGTATTTATATTTTGATATAAAGGGTGTAAAACACCTCTTAACGAAGCCGAAAGGCACTGGTTCTCCCTGTCATTGCGATCATTTTTTTGTTCTACACCATACCTGGGAACCTTCTAGTTACGGAGATATTAGGGGTCAAAGTTCCAACTTTTTGCCAAGTATTTTCTTAAATACAAGTTTTTAATGTAAGATTTTTACTTTAAACACCTTCACGACCCCCGTACTATTCAATCCGACCATCAGCACAATGTTTTAAGTGCGTCACATTGAGTTCTACCACAAAACTTGATTTTACACCCCCCAAAAAAAGTCGTTTCCCAGCAATAATTTCTGCGTAAAGTTACTTAGTTTCATGTACAGAATGCTTGGTTGACGGCTTCGTGATGAGGTGATTTACACCGTGTATATTTATAGTATTTTGATATATTTTATATAGTATTTTATATATCCTTTGTAGTTTGTTTTAGTATTCAATGAATAATATTTTACACCTACCACTGTTTGTCTCTGCATCACCCAAAAGTTGACTGGTAGAAAATACCTATGGCATTTAGACCGCCTCCGTACTATGTGCTTGAAGCGATAAATAAATGATGATCTACTGCAGAATAAACAATTTCATTCCATTTCTGAGTTAAGTTTAACGACATCATCGGTTGGGCATGAGGATCTTAAAAAAAACGCCATACAATGTCTGTTCAATTTTAATTGTAATAAGTTGCTCTCCTAGCGATAATAGTGATGTGAAGTGATGCTATAACTGCATTAACTCAATTAAAGATCCCGTATCTGGATTTTCAATCCAATTAAAACTCCGTGCGATTAGGAGTTTATGCATATAATTGTATCATCATTGATAAAACTGGAGTGTGACAAGTGGGTAGCTAAACTAGAAAAGTCCTGTTTTTAGCACGACAAATTTAATGTAAGATTAAAAGAGCCACCGTTTTAGGTGCGTAGGTATCTTCTGCCGTTACCATTTTTTGAAGTTTATCTTAGATTAAAAAATACGGTTTCCACTGGTAAATCTTGCCGTCATCACTTTGGTCAAAAAGGGACCTTACGATCTGTCGAGGTCTGTAGCTGAGTCTTGATATGCTGAGCGTTTTGTATGGAGGTGTCGAATATTTTGCCCCAGCTTCTTCTTTTAGTTTTTTTTCAAACTCAAACTCAAAAACTCAAAGCATTTATTTCAATTAGACCATTACAGGCACTTATGAAAGTAAAAAAAAAAAAACACAAAATAAAACGCGAAGCTACAGTCCCAGTCACAAGGCATAATAACTTGTGTAAGTACTGTAGTTGCCCATTCCGTAGCATAGATCTCTATGGAGAAGATTGGGCTAGAAACTCCATGGACACTCTTTTAAATCAAAATATGTTACAAAATCTTGGTAACATCATTCATGTTAAGAATTACAAATATGTGAGAACGATGTAGAAATACGGGCAAGTGAAGAGCGTCCAGAGTAAAAGATTCAATCAGTAATTCAAAAATAAAGTAATTAAAATAAACCGTGGCAGCTAAGAGATGACCAGTCACAACTGACAGCGCCCGTTCACGAACATGACGTATTTATTATTTAAATATTATATATTTTATGTGTTTTATAGGATGGAGAGGGAGAGGTTACCAAAGAAAAGAAGGATAGATTGTGTGAGGAATGATATGGAAGAGAAAGGGGTAAATGATGCCATGACGTCTGCCAGGAGACAATGGAAGAAGACAACCTTTTGCGCCGACCCCAAGTAGAATGGGACAGTGATGACTAGATGATGATGACCATCATCTTTCTACCCTTGTCCCCCGGTTTTACCTATGCGTCAGGCTTAGTGCAAATAAATGTATTTTCTTTATCCCTTTCTTCTGGTTGTTGAACAGTTGTGAGGTCAACGTCATTTCATCTCGGAGCAGCGCCGGCGCAACATTTCAAGCGCCGCCGTCTACTTTACGCCTGCAGTCTAAAGCAACAATAACAATTTAAATTAGATTGTGACTCAGCATTTATTTTAGACTACATGTTTCCCGAGACTTCGTTTGCTTGTAATGTTTCAACTATTGGATGGAACTTCTTTTTATATATGTATTAATAATGTCTCGTCATCGGTATTTTAACTATTCCGTTTCAGAAGTATGTTTGAAGAGATTTCTTCAAATAAGTAACTATTTTTTCTGTTCATTTCTCATCATTCTTAGCCTTTATCCCAGCTTTTGTAACCACTGCAGACTCTCTTGGCACGAAGCCCTTAGTACACCAACTCAATACTCAACAGTATTTTTGAGTTTTTTTTTTTGTAAAGATGTTGCCCCACACTAGGAATTTCTCCTGTATCGTGGGTGCGTTTACAAACATTTAAACTCACTATCTGTAGGCCACACAAATATTTGTTCCGTGCGGGGATCGAACCCGCGACACGCAGCGCAGCAGTCAATCGCTCAACCACTGTGCCAACCTTGCCGTCAAAGTTTGAAGGTGTTGTGTCTTCCATAAGTTGCTGCTTCTGATATTCGTTCTCAATCGATTGAAGAGCCTATTTTTTTTTTAAGCAAGTAATAATCCGTTATTTCGCTTCTTATGTAAATTGGAGCAGTTGATTCGCAATTCCCGACTTATGCCAAGTTGCGGACGCTTATTGCATGGATATACAGACAAAAAAGTAATTACACAAGATTGCTTACAGTTTTTGAGATCCAAGCTTGTAAATAAAAGGTAGTAAATCATAGCAATCATCAGGTGATTAAGTGCATCATACCTAGTTAAGAAAACAATGCCATCCAAATATTAGACCAAACTTTAAAAAAAAAAATATGACCCCCAAACTTTATCTTTTAGGAAATGACTGTGTCTTCGTCTGAATTTGCCGTATAACAACATTTAATGAAAACGTATTCTTCCAAATAACATTAACGCACTTGGACGGTTTAAACATATGAAGAAATTTTATTATTACCAGACCAACGAATGCAGCTATTAAATTGGCCTAGACAACGTCCCACATTAATCTATCCTATCAAACGAACTTCCACAGCCTGAAAATTATAACTTCATAATTATTCCCAGCACACAATTAAGCTATTTTATTGTTGTTGAAAGAGGGTGATTCAAAGACAAGATATTTTTTAAACCACCCTCTTTTCTATAGCAATAAAACAGCTTTAATGTCAAAAGCCACCCTAAGGGTATAAGATTATTGCTCTCATCACAAATATTGCTAAAGGTTAGGTTAGATCTAGATATTAGACCTGTGCCTAGTTCCCTTTAGGCTTATACCGATCTGTTTTGACGGGTCACCCCAAGGGCCCACTTGTCTTGTTAAACGTAGTTAAGTTAACCATGGTTATTATCTGAAGGGTTCTGATGAGGACGTTTTGTAATTATTGGTTAGTTACAGTGTGAAGGCTTATTAGAAATAATTAGGGCAAAATTCCACAACTTTTTTTAACATCTTTTATTTGGGTTTGAAAAATAATTTTAAGACAAAAAGGAGTACATTAAAACCAGCAAAGCTAAAATCATGGACGCCTTTTTAACCATAAAAGTACTTAAGCGATTAACTTACGAAAGCCTTTATGACTCGATCAACTTCATAAAAAATATTACAATACCTGTAAACCCTTCTTACAACACTTAAATAATTAATGACGACCTATGTTAAGCCGCAGAAAAAAAAACATTATGCAAGTGTTAACAAATCGGCAACGTGAAATCGCCTATTAAAGCATAATTTACGAACTAAAAACTTACCTCTGCTTCTTCTTTTCACTGTACATCACTGGCACTTAACACATCACTGAAAAAAAAACATTTGCGCACTTGCACTGATTCTTCACCAACTACAAGTTGAAACATTCGGGCACTCAACTTTTTAGTTCGCGATGCCGCGTCGGGATTTCGATCGTCAGCTGTTCGCGCCATCGCAAGGACGTTCGCTTTAAAAAAATGACAGCAGTATGATATAACCGGAGGTCGTTGCACCCGAAAAGCTTCCAGCCGACGAACCGTGAATGAACTGGTATATCGTATTTTTGTTTTTTATTTTTTTTACTATAGGCCGAACGCGCGCGCTCTGCCCGCGGTCTCCGCAGCGAATGAGGAGCCGAAGAACTATTTCAAACATCTTTTCTCTAATCCTTTTCTGCGCGAGCGCAAGTGTGCTGTCTGAGGCAAGTGCCGTGGTGTGCCTAACAACGGAAGTGGGGCTGTCGTGTTTAACACAAGATTTATATTTATTTAATTAATTCACTAAATCCTAACACATCTGTAATGGCGCGACCATCAATTTTACGTCTGACACTGTTATATCAAATGTTTATTAGTAATTTATTCGCTTGTAGCACCGTTTCCTGCGTTTTTTTGTGTTTTTATCTGTTATTTGCATTGAAGGTTGGTTAATTATTTTAGCTTTTTTTGATTAGTAAAAGAATTATATATTTATTCAGATACAAAAGAATTATTTTGATATATTCGTAATTTGTCAGTTAGTCTTCTAAATAAAACGCGAAAAAAGTATGCACTCGTTGATGTCTTTTGTATGTGGCAGATCGCGAATGGCGACGACAGTAATTTTACATTCAGTTTTGTCATGTGGGGTTGTGGGTATTAATTTTTGAAACTACAATTTTTTATATCGTGTTTCATGTAGAAAATTTATTTTATGTATCTTTTTTTAATAGTTATGTAAACAATATTTTTGAGAGTTGTTGAATAGAATATAATAGCAAGTCATTGTATGGTTTTCTCAACATTATTTTGTATGTATTCTAAAAGATAAATTATATTTGTACTTTTTTACTGTTGCAACTTTCAGGGGTGCTACCACGCAAAAATATTTGACAGATAAAGGGAAAAGTGTCATGTGACATACGCTGATAAGATTGCACTACTAAAGTAATTTGTTTGGTCATGGATGACATTCAATATTTGTTGACGTCTTGGACAACGAACTATTACTAACTACCAATACGAAATGTATGTACTTTGATATCTGTCACTATTATTATTTTCTTTTGTAGGACGAGATAAACAATAGGTACCATAAATCAGTTTTTTTTTTAGAAATAAAGTTATTTACTTTTGTGATAATTTCAAAGTTCTTTACCATGAGATAGGTACTAATTTCTGTAACAATTAAGTAGCTACTGCAGTTCGTGCTAAACGCAACAGATGGCGCCACGGTACGTCTTTCAGGGCGTTATTAACTGCCGTTGTAAACCGTCGGCGCGTGCGCATTGTGTAGGTACAACTTGTATGTAATTGCATATTCTTGTTTGGAGAACATTGCCATTCTTGAGATTGAAATCATCTTCGCCGTAACACATTATTTATAAGGTTACAACACTTAAAATAGAAGACAGGACGTTTTCGTTTTTCGAGTGACTGCTTAGTTTCTCTAAACATCACAATGTAGTATAACGAGGTTTTCATGGTATGTCCATTACAAATCTTTTTATAGCATGAAGTAAAATTAATGCAGTACAAATACAGATACACGATTAGAACGAAACTTACCGTTTTTTAGGAAAAACTGGATTGAAATGTTCCAGTTAAATGCTGAGCAACATTAACTTGAATTTTGAAATCCAATGTCAACGAACACACGAATTCAAGAGGATACCAGTAATTAATTAACTGAGTTTCCTCACCTAACAAATAAATGTATTGCTGTTATAACCAGACTAATGTATTCTAACCAGCCATTTTCCTCACTACTGGACAAAGATTTCTCTCTCTTCCTGCTCTCTTTCTTCTCCACAGAATTCTGTTTTGGCTTATACCGAATCTTACTTCAAACTCATTCCCAACAGATACACCATGATCGATACTCTGGCATGGTGCCTTCTGGCATGGTGCCCTCTGGCATGGTGCCCTCTGGCATGGTGCCCTCTGGCATGTTGTCCTCTGGCATGGTGTCCTCTGGCATGGTGTCCTCTGACATGGTGTACGCTGGCAAGGTGTCCTCTGGCAAGGTGTCCTCTGGCATGGTGTCCTCTGGCGTTTAAAATGGTACACAATGTTCTTTTGACACATTTCCCTTCCAACAGTTGGCATGCCCACTTAAGCATAAACATAGCATAGCATCACGCCTGTAATCTCCGAAGAATTAGGCAGAAGTGTACCTAATAGTACTCCCGAATTTCACCAGCTGTGTTAAGTCCATGTAATTGGGGCGAGCCTATTGCCATCAGCCGAGCCTGTATTAATAAGATCTAGATTTTTTGGAAAAAATCACTGCCTCTAGATGCATTATCCATGAAGAAAACAGCGGAATATATTTATATGGCGAAAGGCCCACTAGAGATCCCTCTTGAGCTTAGCGGGTTTTGGGTAACGTCCGTTAAACTAATTTATATTAGACCCAGGTTACAGATAATCTTTAAAGCGACTTCCTATTGCCATTCCACGTTATGTTTTAAATTGTCTTCTTTATGATAATTCAGATGAAATCTGATAAAAGTTCTACATAATTTAAAAATAAATCAAGAAGTAAACGCCCACTGTGCCGGCCACTAGGCTCAACTGTAGGCCATCACCAGTGTCGCTTAAATCAATGAATATATTAATATACCATCGTAACGGCACTGCCAGTCCTGCCTACCACGCCGCCGCAAACACGTTTCAATCATATCTTGATTGATCAATTGATTGATTGAATCTGAAATTAAAAGTTAGTGGGATTTTATCTAGGATATGCAAATTTTTGTTTGGCTTTTATTTTGTTTGACTTCAGAGATACTTTCATACTTTGGCGATGTTTATAAAAAAAACACCACGCCTGTATCCAACGGGACTTCGACCCATTCGTTATGCTTACTGAATCAAATCAAATTAAAATAATTTATTTCAAGTAGGCCAGTTACAGGAACTTTTGAATAGTCAAACAATAAAAATGAAGCTACAGTCCCAGTCACAAGACATAATAACTAAGAAAGTACTGTAGTTGCCCATTCCAAAGCGTAGATCTCTATGGAGAAGAATGGGCAAGAAACTCCATGGACACTCTTTTAAATCAGAATCTTGTTACGAAAACCTTGGTTAAATCATTCATGTTGAGATGGTACATTGAGTTATGTCACATTTAAGTGAACCTGACTTACTGCCATTCATCGGCAGTAATAAACACGTTCAAAATACTACCAGGATCTCGATTTCATTTTAGCGACAATCAATGTGAAAAACTTGTAAAAAAAATGTAAGGACATTAGAGGTATTTCTGCAGACTTACGGGAATTACTTATTTGAACTTCAGACTCAATAACTATTCCTAATCTGATGATCGAACCACCACGCTAAGCAGCCGTGATTACATTCACTAGACCAGAAACTCTAATAAATCATTTTTCTATTGAAACGTGATAGATGGCGCTACAACATAATTTACAGCATCCAGTAAAATCATTAACTCATGAATGCCGTGAGTTTACTTGCGGTGCCATAAAACACCATGTTACGGACATTGTTAAAATTGTATATTTGAAGTTATACTAAAAAGATGACTCATTCGACTATCCACCTCCGGTCTCCGGGAGGAGTGATGTAGTGATCTATAAAAACCAACAAAAAGTAACTTAATACAAAAATAGTTGGTCGGGAGATCCAATGGCCTAATCCAGATCATGGTTTACCTGGTGAAAATGTAAAAGAAAGTTATATAGAAACGTTTCAGGTGGTCGTTTTTTTCAGTGTTACAGGTTGGTATTGTAATTGTTGTAAGGTGTAATTAATTATACAAAATTCCACATCCGAAATTTCTGAACTTTTTCTTCTTCGTAATTTTACCGAGCTATTTGAGAACAGCTCATGTCATGGCAAGGATATTGGCGAGCCACACAGCAAGGTGGCAGCGAAGAAAATTTCGCAGGAAGTGCCAGACATACGTGTAAGCTCATCATCGCTACTCGGGGAGGATAGCTTCTCCAATTAAAATAGTCGAGTTCGACCCATTTTGAACTACACCCTCCCTTTAACGTGCGTACCATTTACCATGTGAATTAAGTAATAAAAATACTATTTGCAAGTGGCTCCGCTAGTGCAGTCCACATTTAACTATGAAACAGATCGTCTATATTTTATATAAACAAATCGTTTATGAATCGCTGCCGGTAACCGTGGTCTTACTATAATATCCAATTTAAGCGTTCCCTTATAAGTGTGTAAAGACCTATAAAGTGTTCTAATTGGCCGGTTAGAAAACACGACGCCTTACCATTGGTTAGTTTATTGGTGGAATATAATTATCATTAGTTTTGATATCAATTTATTTAAATAATACTTTACCAAGTCGGTATATGCCGCTTTAGGTGTATTGTACTTTGAATGCGCGAAAATTGTATTGTGTATTTTATATGCTTTCATTTGGGGGAACAGTACGGCTTACCTGAGTAGACATTATAATCTCGATAACTTCAAAACAGCTTATAAGGACGTTCAGAACAGTTAAGTCTATCAGTGAAGCGGGTTAATATCTAAATAATTAGTAAAACAAAATGTTTGTAAACGTTCAACTATGGTAGAGATTCTAGAGAGCGAGTGGTACAATATTCTAGCTTTATGTTAAAAACGTGCGAGTGAAAGTTTACAAAAATATACCAAAAAGGATTTGCGAAATATTAGCTTTAAATGTTGTTTCACTGGCGCAGTGGCTGAGCGCTACGTGTTGCGGATTCAATCCGCGCACTGAATAAATGTGTATGGCCTTCAGGTTCCGTCAATACAGTAGTCTCGGATCTGGCTGAGTGTGTTTTAAATGTTTGTAAAAGCTTAAAAAACATATTCTGAAACCCGAGCATATCTTTGAGACACAGCCTTCATAGCACTAGTCTTTCCCGCATTACCATGTTTAGTGTCATTTAGCCGTCAGATTGGATGGCGACATAATGAGCATTGCAATTTGAAGTACCTAATGGTGACGTCAAATTGACAAGTCGGACACTTACGGTTATAAGAGTATAATTTGTAGAGATGTCGGCAAGAGTTGGCAGGCAATAAAAAAAACTGTCATTGATTTGATAGTCGTTTATTAATGGACAAAGAAAACGTGTTGCGCTAACCTAAAGTAATATGGAACAAAAGGGGGCTTACAAGTGAAATGTCTTTTAAGGTGTTTCGTATTTCTGTAGCTTTTCAGTAGCATAAACAAAATCATTTAAGCTTTGAAGTCAACATTATTCTAACTAATATTATAAATGCGAAAGTAAGTTTGTTTGTTACCTTTCCACAACCAAACGGCTGATCGGATCTTAATGAAATTTGGCAAGAAGATACATCAACCTGAGGAAGGACATAGGCTATATATCATCACGCTACGACCAATAGAAGCGAAACAGGTGTGATGTTATTTTTTAGGGGATACCTTCTTTTCGCATAATGTTCTTTGTCCTAATATACTTCGGCATAACGATTATGGCACAATTTGTTTTGGCATAATAATACTTCGGCATAATTTTTTTAGGCATACATTCTATGTTGGCATAATCATCTTAAAGACTAATTTGTTTTGGCATAAATTTAATTCGCATAACGTTAGTAGGCCTAAAAATCAAACTAACTAGGTTAAAAGCTTAATATGCTGTGCAACAAAAGTTAGTGACAGAACCGAATTGCTGCTAGAGTGCAATTTAAAATCGCGTAGGCGCGTAGGGGCGAGGCGGCCCGCGGGCTGAGGAGCAGGCGACTGTGAGCGAGCCGCGGTGTTGAGCGAAAGCCGTCTGCGACGATTAGCACGCGTGGGGCCGCCGGAGGCCCGCAGCGCCGGAGCCGTGACAGAAATCCTGCCTGCTACATGTTGCATGCTTGCTTGAACGCTGCATGCTGCATGCTTGCTTGCATGCTGCATGCTTGCTTATTTGCTGCATGCTTGCTTGCATGCTGTATGCTTGCTTGAATGCTGTATGCTTGCTTATAAAAAAGTTATGCTTTAGAACTTTATGCTTAATAAATTTATGCTTTAGAATATTATGCTTAATCATTATTATGGTTGGACAGTTTATGCTTAAAAAATTATGCGTAAGCTGTTATGCGTAAATATATTATGCGAAAATATAATTATGCTAAACAAAATTATGCAAAGTTATATTAGGTCTTAAATTTTTATGCAAATGGATAGGGAACCATTTTTTAAGTATTACTTATTGCTTTGGTAATTTTTATCTTAAAGTAATCTAATCTTGTATTCATCATGAAAGGAACTTACTATTTAAACGATTATGCGGGTAAAGTCACGCAGCTATGCCAGTCATTAATATAGTCCTGGGACTGTAGCAGCTCTGATTTACCTGTAGTGCGCACGCGACGTTCCGATACCGAGCCAATGCGTCAGACTTACCCTAAGCGATCAAAATCCAAATAGGACCGCACTGATAACTGTCTCGTTGATCAGTGGTGGTAATCGCGACTGCTGCAAAGTGTTATTGGGTTTTTCAATCAGGAATTTCTCAGTAGCAGCCACGGAGTCTATATTTGTGCCCGGTTGATGGCTAAAGGCTCGCCCCCTACTACATGGGACTCCAAAATGACTGGTGAAATATGGGCGTACAATTAGGTACTATCGCGGACACTTTCGCCTGACCACCACTAGATTCATTTTTGCTTGCACTTAATGAATAGAAGCGCTCTCTAGCCCCGCTCCTTGACCTTTAGTGACGAAAAGTTTATTAGTTTTATCAACTTAATAAAATAAACAAAGATATTCAAAAAATATTGGGTATAGTAATTGCGATAGCGCTTTCCTAATAGGCGAAAAGTTTAAGGGAGCGTGGCTTGCCGCCGCCGCAGGATTTAAGCGAAAAAATTTTTAAATGGTCAGGCAGGTGGCAATGGCCCCGATAGTACACCTCTAGCTGATCCTTCGGGATTACAGGCGTGATGTTATATTATGTATGAAAACTTTGACGGGTGGTCGCTTAGTGGAAACCCGGGACTTATGACTTGTAGGCTGTGGGTTCGCACCCAGCCAGTAACTTTGCACAGTTTGTTTTATCACCATAGCTATCTAAACTGTGAAGGAAAACATTCTCAAGGACCAGTCTGTTCTACAACTGATAATTCGAGGTCATGTGACATCCATCAGCTCGCACTGGTGGTGGCATCTGGCATCTTCCTTCACACAGAGAAGCCTTGTGACATTAGACCATAAAGTTCCCATTTGCCATTGCTGACTAATAATGTTGAAAACCTGGACGAAAAAAATAATTCTATCGTGTTTCTCGGAATTTTTCCACTATCAAGATATAGCTCCAAAAGTCGGTACTGAAAGGAATGTTATAAACTTATGGCTAAATACAGAGAATAATAATGAATTTTAGTATGTTCATGCAAGAACTTATTTATTTTGAAGTGAAACTTCTTATGCGACTTCCAACAAGTTTAACGTTCTAATGGAGGGGGAATATTTTCTATTACCCACTAAAAGATGGCGCTATTACAAGATTTGTGACTACGTAGTTCTACTAGGTACGCAAGATGGCGTGCAAACAGTTATGCATTCGACTCTTCGGTGTGACCAGCCTTCGCTCAATTTCCATGAGTAGAATAACCTCGATAAACTTATGTAAAAAAAAGTGTACAACAATAAAACAATAAAATATTATTTAAAAGCTCAATAAAATAACGAGAGTGAATGCGTGACACTCGAACGCATGCGTGTAGTATTACGAAGTTTCACTTCTTCCGCGCGGAGGGACTCCACGCACTATTTTTGTAAACATCATATTAATATGTAGAACTACCGATAATAGTCAAATAACTTTTTTGAAGTGAAACTTCTTATGCGACTTCCAACAAGTTTAACGCTACCATGGAGGGGGAATATTTTCTAAAACTCACGAAGAGATGGCAGTATTACAAGATACGCAAGATGGCGTGCAAACAGTCATGCATTCGACTCTTCGGTGTGACCAGCCTTCGCTCAATTTCCATGAGTAGAATAACCTCGATAAACTTATGTAATAAAAATAATACAACAAGAAAACAACAAAATATTATTTAGAAGCTCAATAAAATAACGAGAGTGATTGCGTGGCACTCGAACGCCTGCGTGTAGTATTACGAAGCTTCACTTATTCCGCGCCGAGGGACTCCACGCACTATTTTTTTTTGTCGAGTCAACCAGCTGGGTTCTATGAAAATATTACCCTAAGGAAACCAGGACTATAGGGTACTGGATATGGATTCCTTTGGCAACATTGTAATGTTTAGAATCACCCCACAACGGATGCAGGTGACTTGACAAACATCCTGTTTAATGAGGTTTTTTTTTTCGAAATTTCAAGGAGGTCCTGTTTACCTAATAGGATCGACCAAAGGGGATCCAAAAATGTTTCTAAAGATACATATTTCGTCTCTGGTTAAGATACATTTTTGGGTTCCGTCGCATATCACTATCCTATATGTAACAGGAATACTGAAACGTTACAATATTTCACAATTTTCTTGTTCAGATTGCAATAAATTACATACGTCAAAAACAATGACTAAGTTCATCGTATTCATCACGAAATTACTTGGTTTAACAGGCGTAACTCAATGTGGGGTGGGAATATTTTGTGATTACCGACTCGTTTCATAGATGGCGCTTATAAATGTTTATCAGGCCACATTGTTTTGTAACAAAAACAAACACGAACAGTGCAAAAATTACAGCTCTTAACAGCACGCGAAGTTTACGTGAATAAAAAACTTATTATTGTGATTACCTGGTTATTTTGAATACTTTCATACAGCAACGGCTTCTTGAGGTCTGATTGCTGAAAAATATAAAGTGTTTAACAACTAACGGCCTGTGCACAAGCCTCCTCATAGGAGATTATGCGATACCCCCACACCTGGCAGTCATCGCCCTCTGCGGTTTTCGAAGCATCGCGTATCTGCAGGCCGTCAGGTCAGAGGCCCACACCGGAGCCCCGTACAGGGGCATGGATTCCAAAACCCCTAAGTACAATCTCCTGCGGGCGGTGCTCGGGACCCCTAGATTGGGAAGCAGCATTGCGGGTGAGGTCGCCGCGCCCATCAACTTAGGCGCCCGCAGCCGGAAATGGGGGCCGAAATCTGGAAACAGCAGCAGAATCGGCTGTCGAGTCAATCCAAGATACTTCATGGTAGAGTCGACAGCAATTTGAGGCTTCCCGACCACAATATTTGATCACGCCGCCAGCGCCCGCCGGGGGCCGTGAAAGACAACGGCTTCCGACTTGTTTAGGGCCACCTCCAGGCCCAGGCGCCGCAGGCCGCCAAGCGCCAGATCACAACTTGCGAGACGGCAGCCGTCGCCAGCAACGCTGCCTTCCGGTGTGACCTCCCCTGTGACCAGCGTGTCGTCTGCGTAACACGTCAATGGCACTCCCGGTAGGAGCCTCTCAGCACCCAGTCGTTCCACAGGAGCGGGCCCAGGAACACCGCACGATATAACGGGCCGGCCTCCGCTGCAGCCAATACCTAAGCTAAGATAATTTAATATCTTGTAATTATAGGTATCAGCGCCCACCCTCACTATTATAGCCAATGTTATTGTGGCTAGTTTGTGGAAAAATTTTGTTCAAATGTGAAACAACTGGCAAATACTCGGTAGCTTCACACGAAATACCTTTAGGTTAGGTTAGGTTAGCGGGCTGTTTCCGCACTTAGCCTCTTTATTGGGCCATTAAAGGCACACGAAATACCTTTGTGTGTATAGATCATCATAATTAAATATTGCCTCAGATGTATAAGTAATTGGCGAAGTTTTTTCTAAAACATCTTTTTGCAACATTCAATATTGTTTCACAAAACAGTAGCCCGTCAATATTTTTCAACATTCTTTTAAAAACATCGGTTTCAATGATAGTGCCGCCATTTTGGAATCCGGTAAACATGGTTAATAAAAACGGGTTTAAATTTCTGCTTACTTAGTAACCCTATTATGTCTAGGAAAATAATACTTGTTTATAGGTACAATGAACTAGGCCTGCTAGGAAAAAATATTTAAGAAAATTAAAATGTGAATATAGCTTAACAGTTTAGTTTTAATTGGATACAAACAAAGTGGTGTAATTATGCACCAATGACGGTTGTAACTGATGACAAGGAAGGGTTGAGAATGATTAATGATATAAATACTACTCATACTCATTTCTAGGGCTGCCTGGCTCGTTCGTCTTATACAGTGGTTCTAAAACTGCTAAGGGGAATCCCTGAAAACGTTTCCCATGATTCCGCAAATCAAATGCAGTTTCAATGGATCCCTCGGTAATATTGGGGCATGCCAGGTCTAGATAAAAGTATGAATGTATTATCTAGCGAGATTTACTCGAAACCGACATTCTTAACAATTACTATTATGCTAATATAATTAAAAAAGCAAATCTGTAGGTCATTTTTCGAAACAAATTGTTTTTTTTATAGTAAATTATTGTTCTACCTACCCTCAGCCATTCTTTATAACATTTTTTTTTTCGTAGTCTGTGTCCTATAAAGTTTGAGAGCCGCTGGTGTTGTGAGCTGCCAAGCGTAGGGTCTCGCATTCCGGCTCTAGGTCGAATAGAGTAACATTAATTACATTTTTTCATCATAAAATGCTCGGTAGCACCCCGGCCAGTCTGAATTTATCCCAGGTCAATGGTACGGCACGGGCGACCGCGAACCGGAAGACGGTGCGTTGGAGGGCCTCCCACTAGGTGGACCAATGACCTAGTGAAGTTTGCAGGGATCTGCTGGATGCGAGTCGCACGGGACCGGTCATTGTGGCGACACTTGGGCCTATGTCCAGCAGTGGACGTCTTTCGGCTGAAATGATGATAATGATGATGATAAACGGTGATAAATGATTGTAAATATTTTTTATTAAAAAAATAATTATATTTCAAACCAAAACTACGAATCAATAAAAACTACATCAACGAACTCGTAGCGATAATACACATATTATCGCTACGTATTTTTAAAACAAATAATAGGTCTTTACCTATGAAATTGCCGTATTGCAGTACAGACTTTTTCAAACAAAAAAAAGTTTTGATTGGCTATGAGTTCTAAATTCAAATTAATTTTGTTTTAAAAATATGACATTCTATTTACAAAATCAGTCTTTTGTTTATTCATTAGCGTTGTATTTTCATTACATTTCAACATTTTTCCTCATAATGGATACTTTGAAATTTCGTGTAATTATGGAATATGAGTTCCGTCGTGGCACCAACGCGGCACAAACGACCCGTAACATCAACGACGTTTACGGAGAGAACTGTACAAACGAACGCACAACCCGTTATTGGTTTGCTCGGTTTCGTTCTGGGAATTTTGACTTGAAAAATGAACCTCGTGGTCGTCCGGAAACTTTGGTCAACAATGATGAATTAAAGGTGATTGTTGAAGCTGATGAAACTCAATCTACAGCTGAGCTGGCAGCAGCTTTTGATGTTAGCATTAAAACAATATTGGTCCATTTGCGACAGATTGGCAAGATAAAAAAGCTTGATAGATGGGTGCCCCACGAACTTAACGATCGCCAGCGCAACGTACGCGCAGGCACAGAAATGAAGGAATTTTGAACCGAATTGTTACGTGCGACGAAAAATGGATTCTTTTTGACAATCGAAAGCGCTCAGCAAGTTGGTTAGATCCTGGTTCGGTACCAAAGCAATGTGCAAAACGAAAAATGACCCCTAGAAAGGTGATGGTCACAGTTTGGTGGTCTAGTGCTGGTGTGATTCATCATAGCTTTTTACAAAACGGCGAGAGCATTACTGCAGATGTGTACATTGAAGAACTGACCACAATGATGGCGAAACTCGCACGTCTGCAACCAGCTTTGGTCAATCGGTCGTCTCCACTGCTACTTCACGACAACGCGCGGCCCCATACTGCACAACAGACCGTCTCTAAGCTGCATGAGTTGGGTTTGGAAGCTCTCCCTCATCCGCCATACTCACCAGATCTTGCGCCTTCCGACTATTACTTTTTCCAAAATTTGGACAACTTTTTAGCGGGAAAAAAATTCAATTCCCGAGAGGCAGTACAAAACGCCTTTGAAGAGTTTGTTGTCTCCCGTCCAGCTGATTTTTTCAAGAAGGGCATCCATAAACTGCCACAGCGTTGGCAAAGATGCATTGATTGCAGGGGTGATTACTTTGAATAAAAGAAATAAACAAGTTCGAAAAAAAAAATACTTTAACTTTTTTCAAACAAAACGGCAATTTCATAGGTAAAGACCTAATATTATCTAATACCACATCAAAAGAAGAGGAATCTGGTAAGTATCGCCATCTATCACAGTAAGGTAGTACTACGCGTTTATTTTATCTAGAAAGTAGCAACATAGAATGTTGTATATTTATTCAGTACATAGAATTTCATGGCAGGTCGCAATTAGCTGAATTAATGAATCAAAAAAATGATTTAATTAGTGATTATTGGACAATTTACTGAACCACGACGTGAAGCCGGCAGGAAGTCGCACTGTATAGTATTCTGACCAATAGTGTATGAGGAAGTGAAAAACTTCGTACATGTGAAGCCAATGGATACGGGTCTATACGCCATGAAAGCGAGTGAAAGTATTTTTTCTATATTTATAATATTCTTTACTAAGATAGTTATTAATTTTCATTTGTCTAGGTATTGTAATACCTGGATTGTTCACAATTACGCGCTATTAAAAATACACTCTCAGCTAATGACTTGGCGATGACATTTAAGAAAACTCATAAATAACTCAACAACTTGTCCTACATTCGTATTTTTTTCTTTTTCTTTTAACTGACGAAATGGTTTAAATTCTTTATTAATAAAGGTTATCCTTCAGGTGGTCGCTTTGATGTTTGAAATCCAACGGAAAATTAGATGCTTAATTCTGTAGATTTTTATTAATGGTTTTTTTTTTTAAGACGGATTGACATTAGGTTACGAAGGAATTTGAATTTTATAACATTTGTCATTGAGTTTGGGTTTCCAAAACTAGATAATTATCTTATGCACAACAAAACCTTCGGTTTCTCCAAAGGGGTAAAATTCGTAAGACCGATTGTAGGTAAAAGTTTTGAAGTGTTATATATTGTCATGTTTCTGTACGATAGCGCAATAAATGAATATTGTATTTTACCACATAAATGATAGTACTTTTATACTGATAATTAAAGCAATTCGTGCAAAATTATTTCTCAACCATTCCAAAATATCAAAAATGCACAACGTTCTCGTAATTCATGTTTTCACTCTTGCCGGCACTCCCGGAAGGCAAACCGTTTTTTTTTTGACTGCCTCGTTTTTCAAGTGGACGTAAGCTAGTCCGCCGAGCATGAGGTTCATGGTTCGATTGCCAGATCGGATTGTGTGGGATTGTCTGCTATATAAAAAAAAATCATGCAGGCGGAATATGCCTAATATTGAAAAAACACCCGCACATCTACACCAATCTGTCAAATTTCTTTAATAGGTTTTCAACTTTACTAATTAATGAATGAATTAGATCTAAAATCTATTTAATATCTATATATACCTAATATCTATCTAAATCTCTGTACATAGACTTCATAATTGTATTATGAAAAAGTGGGTTTTAAGTATGTGGTCGCAGCGTATTTCCAAATAATAACAGCCGCACGGGTCGATCTTTAAGGTTAAACCGTGATTGCCAGGGTGGGTCCGTGGATTGGTGATCATAATTACATACCGAGTTTCCTCCGTGCCTTGGAAAGCTCGTTAAGTCGTTGGTCCTGGCTGTCATTTGTAGATCTTTTAACAGTCGTTACGAGTAGTCAGAAGCCAAAAGTCTGACATCCAGTCTTACCAAGGTTTATCGTATTACCCAGTTACTGGGTTGTGGAGGACAGACAGGCAGTCCCTTCATGTAAAATACTGGTACTCAGCTGCATCCGGTTAGACTGGAAGCCGACCCCAAGATAGTTTGGGTAAAGGCTAGGCAGATGAAATGATCTTATTGACACTTACGTATTACGAATTAACCAAAAACGAAAAAAAATAAACGATTTTTCTCAAAGCAGCTCATATTTTTAAATCTTTTTAATGTCTGCTAAAATTCACCCATTAAAATCAAAATCAAAATCAAAAGTCATTTATTCAAACTAGGCTGACAATCAGCACTTTTTGAACGTCAAAATTACAAGAGACAGTCCCCTAAAACGCCCGCCCTTCGCCACTTCCTAGTGTTTTAGCTGGGAAGAAGAAGTGGCGGAACAAACTCCCCAGCAACACATCTGTCTGTTAGGTTAGAAGAACCAGATTCTATACAAAAGTGTTCAAGTTTATATAAACAAGGAATCCATTATATCAAATTAATGTCACATGTCAGCTAGCACACACCAATAATAAAACAAAATATTAAAAAATATACTCAAGAATAAATAAAGCCTCCAGACATAAAGGGCGTACCCGCTTACACGTGCATACGTTTACAACACATTTGCTCGTAAAGTGTCTCTTATTTCATCAATTTCAGTATCGTAATGTATCTCATTACGCACTAGTGCGGTGATGTAATGTAAAACGTACGGTTTATCAAAATGCTCCGTCTAAAACGAACGGTACTTTTTTAAATCTTAGCAAACAGTTTTTATGTCAGAAAAGTGGTCAACATTTTATGAATAAAATGAACTTGTGAGATAAAAAATAATAAATATTATTATTATTATTTTGAACATAAATTACAACCATTTATCTGTAACAAAACACAAAAATATTAATTTACTTTATTAGTAACACTGGCTGCTTTTGTGCCTTTGCGTTAAAAAAAAGCGCTGTTTGTGCGCATCGCTAACTTCATAATTTGTCAACTAGTAAAAAATATTCCGCGCGCTTTTTTTTTTCGCTGTATTGTTTTTATTTGAAAATGTCATCCAAGTTTCATTTATTTCCTCGCAAATATGTTATAAAACGTCGTATGACATACGTGCGCTTTGATAATTACAGCCTCTGCTTTCTTGTAGCCCTCGCCTACGGCTCGGGATAGCAATGTCGCCTCGGCTGTAATTTTCAACTTACCGCACTTATATCATAATGTACTATTTAAATGTCACTCACAACTCCAAACAGTTCAGTGATTTTTGACATTTACTTTAAAATGCGGTCAGGTCAGAAACGCAGCGGAAAAATTCTGAAAATAGAATTTTTGGAATCAGAATAATCAAATCTCTAATCAAATCTCATAGATAAGTATACAGGCAAAAAAAACATCTCTATACTATAATAATATAAAGCTGAAGAGTTTGTTTGCTTGAACGCGCTAATCTCAGGAACTTCTGGTCCGATTTGAAATAAACTTTCAGTTTTAGATAGCTGATTTATCGAGGAAGGCTATAAACTATATATCATCACGCTAGAATCAATAGCAATGCAATGAAAAATGTTGCGAAAACGGAACGGAAAAAATGTGACGCACACGAAGTTGCGTGGGACAGCTAGTTTAATAATATTTCGAAAACTTAATATCGTTTTTTTAATACTAGGGTGTCCTAGTCTTATGTTTCAGATGTTACTAAAGACGAAATATTAGTGAAAATTGTAATAGTACTGGATGGATTTTATTGCCTGTATACCTAACTATTTTGTTGACTGTACATCTAAGTTTGAAACAAAAAGTCTGACATCCAGTCTTACCAATGGGTATCGTATGGAGGTCAGATAGGAAGTGGCTTCTTGTAAAATACTGGTATTCAGCTGCACTCAATTAGACTGGAAGCTGACCTCAACATAGTTTGAGAAAACACTAGGTTAATGATGATCTAAGTTTGAAACAGCAGGTTACCTCTCATATCTCCATACCGATTAGCAAGTTCCGGTGATAATATCGATCCTCTAATAAGTTTATTAGCTGCTCAAATCGCGTGCTTACTGACAGTAAATCATCGGTTCCTGCCGCTAGATTCCGAGTGGTATTACTGATAACCGTATTTATCTCTGTCTTCTACCGTCACTCATACAAAATTAATCGTTTTGTCAGATATCGTTCTGATAGATTCGTTTATAATTAATGTTTAATTAATAAGATCGAATGTGCTTTATTGTCGGAGTTAAGGGGGAAGTACCAGGGTAGCCAGTATAATTCTTTTCTTTGGGTTTTTACAATCTGCAGTGCAGCTGCAGCCATTATGTTAAATAAAATATTATGTGCGACCGTAACACATATGTAGATCAAGAATTGTAATCATTCAAATCATCAATTCAACCCTCTAAATTAATTTAATCCCATTCAATGACTATTTCATGAAAAAGTAGCGAGTTCCTAGAAACTTAAACCGCCCAGTCCTATTTTAACCTCGCACACTTATCGCTAACATCGGGGATGCCTGTCTTAGACCATATTGTTTTTTTTTTGCGCATTCGATCGGAGTGTCTAATATTGAGAATGCTACGTTCCATCATCATCATCATCAACATCAGCCTGTATTCGTCCACTGCTGGACATAGGCCTCTCCCATGACACGCCACTGAGCACGATCCTCGGCCACTCTCATCCAGCTCCTGCCAGCCGCCTTGCAAAGATCATCGCTCCACCGAGTCTGAGGACGTCCTACGCTACGTTTACCGATCCGTGGTCTCCACTCAAGAACTCGTCTACCCCAACGGTTATCGGTTCTTCGGGTTATATGGCCGGCCCATTGCCACTTCAGCGTGCTTATGCGGTGGGCTATGTCGATAACCTTAGTTCTCTGTCGGATCACCTCGTTACGAACTCGATCTTTCAGAGAAACCCCGAGCATAGCCCTTTCCATAGCACGTTGAGCGACTTTAAATTTGTGGACCAACCCTACCGTGAGTGTCCACGTTTCGGCACCGTACGATATGACGGGTAGGACGCACTGATTATAGACTCTCGTCTTTAGACTCTGTGGAATTGGCGATGTAAACACTCGACGCAGTTTCCCATACGCTGCCCAGCCCAGCTGTATTCTTCTGTTGGCCTCTTTCTCGAAGTTGTTTTTACCCAACTGCATAGTTTGACCGAGGTAAACATACTCCTTAACAACCTCGAGAATACTGCCTTGAACTGCAATTGGTTCCGGACTGACATGTTCATTGAACATAACCTTGGTTTTATCTAGGTTCAACCGGAGACCAATGCGTTGAGAAGAATCAACTAGGCCATTCAGAATATGTTGCAAATCTTGCAGCGTTTCCGCCACGATGACGATATCATCTGCAAATCGAAAGTGTGAGAGGTACTCGCCGTTTATATTAATGCCGCGCCCCTTCCAGTCCAGCGTCTTGAATATATCCTCCAATGCATTTGTGAACAATTTGGGGGATATAACGTCCCCTTGTCTCACACCACGATGCAAGGGAATAGGCTTAGACTGCCGGTTCTGTACTTGGACGGCCATAGTAGCGGCGTTGTAAAGACCTCTCAGCACTTGGATGTATCGCCAATCGACTTGGCATCGCTGCAGAGATTCCAGAACCGACCAGATTTCGATCGAGTCAAAGGCCTTCTCATAGTCCACAAACGCTAAGCACAGGGGCCGATTATACTCTTCTGTTTTCTGTATAATCTGCCGCACTGTATGGATGTGGTCTATGGTGCCGTACCCCGATCGAAACCCGGCCTGTTCGGGAGGCTGAAACTCGTCGAGTCTTCGCGCAAGACGGTTTGTGATGACTCTCGAAAACAGTTTATAGACGTGGCTCAAGAGCGAAATGGGTCGGTAGTTCTTCAAAAGAGTTTTATCACCCTTTTTGAAAAACAACACGACAACACTCTTACTCCACGCCTCTGGAGTTCTCCCATCAAAAAGAACAGTATTGAAAATGCTCTGGAGCTCCTTCATTACAGGTTTACCACCAGATTTCAGGAGCTCAGTCGTAATACCGTCTTCTCCAGGGGCTTAGAGACTTATAGACAACATCATTATTATTTTCAAAGAGCGATGTTCTCAGTTTAAGGTAGAAATACAGTCGGACAGTGATGTCTTGCGTACGGCAACATACGTGTGGCACCGTGAAAATTATCTTCTAACCCATTTTTTTTTCTCCATTTTTTAAATCCTTAATGGATGCGTTCTGGGGACAGCAAGCGTCCGTCAGACTCGTAGTCACTAAAACTACACTTGTGTGGTCCCTCGCACAATTGCGTCGGGCGGCAGCGGTATCTAATGCGACTCCGGCCGCCCCGGACTAGTAGTGCCTTCTAGACCTGCGGACCTCGTCCCGGGGAGTGAGGTGTAGAACTCCAGGGCCGTTTAAAAATTGTAAGGTACATAGACATAGCTGCTACTTTGTAATGTCTCTATACGTTTTAGCAATCGATTGACTGCTTTTGCTGAAACCCGAACCCAACCATCTTTAGAAATTATTAGGATAGTAATAAACTTTTTACAAAATCCTCAGCTGTTCCACCTAATTGATTTTTAATGTATTCTGCCTTCCGTAGAGGAAACATTCACTTTGCCCCTTAAAATATTGATAGTTCCATGAAATTGTTGAAAAAGTTTTAAATTAATTCCGTTGCCCATGTATTATCAAGGTATGCGTCAATATCCACCCATTAATAAGTGAAGAATGAAAGGTTAATTTACTCGTTAATGACTAAACCTGTCACAATCATATCAGGTAATGATGCTGTACTGCCATCCGATGTTTTAGATCAACTCATCTTGCTGTACGTCGCTCATCAATATGTCGCCATGGTAAAACGGAATGCAGAGAAAAAAGAAACAATTAACTTGTGTTTTAGTCATTGAGATAATAATTGTATTGTTAGAGAAAAACAATTATTGTGAGCAGTAAAGCATGATCAAAAAAACTAAGCAAGGGGCACATTGGCAAAAAAAAAGTTGTAAAATAAATATTATTTTATGTAAATGTACCTACGTGCCAAAAACCCGTTGGTCCCGGTCAATTGTAGATCTTTGACAATCGTTAAGTAGTCAGTTAAGTCCGAAAGTATGTCAACCAGTCTTACCAAAGGGTTATCTAGTTCTAAGTGGGTTGTGGAGGTCAGTTAAGCAGTCGCTCCATGTAAAACACTGGTATTCAGCTGCATCCCGTTAGACTGGAAGCTGACCCCAACATAGTTGGGAAAAGGCTATGCAGATGATGATGATGTATGTATTAAATAGACTTTCTCAGTCTTGGGATGAAAATTAAATCGCAGTTAAGTGAAGAACCTTATAGTTGACCTATTTAGTAGGCTTTTTAAGCGAATATAAAATGGGAGTGGTGCCAGGGGAGAAGGGGAACACCCCCCCCCTACACCTCATTGGTATAGAATTGCTTAGAATGAGATTTCTTACCGACAAATTCCGATTGACTGCCCACACGTAACCGCTCGTTCAATAATTTTTACGGATATATTCACTGATCCATTTCATTATATTTTATTACTCATTTTTGTTTACTTTACTGCTTAGTTTTAGCTGCTGAACTAGTTATTAAACGTGCCATTTATAATTTTTGACTTACCAAAACTGCTATTTACAACTGCCTCTTTAAATCAGTGCCCTTGTCTATTACTTATCATCTCATTAGATACCTCCATTTATAATTTCCATAATAATAGAAAACAATAAAAACAAACATCACCTTACACAGTAATCAATATAAACGTCCAGTAATTAAGATAAGTGGACACTATTAATGTTGATTATGATGATTGTTCAATCGATGAGCTAAATATTTGCAGTTTATGCTCAAGTGCTGAGATCATGTTTAACATTAGGAAAAAGATCGCGTTTATCATGATTGACGCCATTGACGTCGATCTTTTTATACAACTTAGTAATAAGGAGAATACTTGGACTTTGTTCCGAGGTTCCATCTATTTTTTTAATGTTTTATGTACTTTTGTTTTTTTTTATTTTTATTTTTTCAAATGTAATTGATAAGAGAAAAGATGAATAAAGGCAGGACAATATTGATATAAATTTAACTATTTCATGAAGATAAGGCATTTCAAAGTAAATAAATATCACATACAGATCAGCAATTAGCAAATATTTAAACTTCGCGAGCTGTTTTAGCGCATTCGCCTTAATAAATGAATTATTTATGACCCTTAATGAGACCGGTGAAAAGCCTTGACATTGAAAATTATACCACAAAAAGTAAGTAAATAGAATAGACAGTCAAACTCGATACAGGTAAAATAAACATCATAATTACAAAACTACAATATTTATTTTCAAATAAATAAATTTCATAAGAAGACTGCAATAATTTAATAGATAGACAATAATTATACATAAACGAGAACCTATCGAAAAGAAACACCGTTAGTAGCTTTGTCCAAAAACACGGGTATTGCGGAGAATCGCTTGCAAGAGAGTTTCCTTTTCCTCTTATCTTCTGGGAGAAAGTTCCAGATGATCAAGTCTTCGTCCGCTGTCGCCGTCGCTAGAATTCATAGAATATTTAACGTAAACTTGGCCTGAACGATATTAAAAGTCACCATGGCCATTGGGGAAGTAATGCCATGGCCGTTGCGTTGTTTTAACTGCAATAAAAAGGCTTAATCCCAATGAATTATCGCCTTAAAGTATTCGCACTTACATCTAAACACGCAAATTGTCATTAGGCGCAACTATTCATTCGCGTCACAAATTCAATAAGAATACGACATGATTTAACCAAAGGCCAATTGATAAACCTTAAGAGCGTTTACGCTGTACGACATTTCTACAAACTTTCAAGTCTTTATTTTCAGAAATGACTGAACCGATTTTAATGAAACTTCATATGCATAAGCAGGATACATAGGTCTAAAAAGTTCCGAAAACTTTTTTGAAAAAGTAGTGTTACGGCTCAATTAGACCAATTAAAAATTATCTATAGAAACAGAAATTTCTAATTATCTTTTTTTTAGATAGATCTAAAAAAAAGATAATTAGAAATTTCTGTTTCTGTTTATACGTATGAAGTAGTCACTGTTAAGATATTGGTACAGTAGTCATACCATAGAGTTCTATGAGCAGGCTCTTATTCTGATATGTATGGGCTGGATTGTAGGGTTTGGCAAGGGGGACTGAGCTCCCCCTGTATGTTTAACCTATACATAAATAAATGGATAGGTGAGCTCAGTAGTAGCAAAGTCAGTTGTCACGTGGACACTTATAGCGTGAACAACATTAGCTACGCTGATGACATGGTGCTGCTGAGCCCATCTGTCGGTGCAATGAGAAGGCTTCTTAAAATTTGTGAAAATTTATGGGGTGGCTCACGGGCTTATACAATACCGATAAGAGCGAATGGAGGGTTTTTAAATCGGGTACTATACCCTACAAACAGCTCCCTGAAGTCTCACTCTCTGTGACTCCTTTGGGTCGGGTTCCGAGGTTTAAGTATTTAGGTCACTGGGTCACGCATGACTTCAATGTGGACTTGGACAGGGATCGCAGGTCGCTGGCTGTCCGTGGCAACATGCTGGCACGCAGGTTTGCACGTTGTACAGATTTTGTTAAAATAACGCTTTTTAAGGCATTCTGCTAGTCGTTTTACACGTTTTGTACTCTTGAGCAAGTATACCCAGCGAGCATACCGCGACCTGCACGTACAGTACAATAAAGCATTCAGGGTGCTTTTGGGGCTGTCGTGGCGATGTAGCGCGTCAGTGATGTTCGCAGAAGCGTGCGTACACGGGTTCGCCGCGATCATGCGAAAGCGCTGCGCTTCCATGTTGGCGCGCTTCCGCTCCTTCTCCAATGGTATTCTGAATGTGTTCTCAGACTGGTGGGACTCTCCCCTCATACCCACATAGACAAATGAACTGATGAACCATTTTGAATGAACAGTTCGATGGTTCATTAGCTATTTATTTTTTTTTTGTTTTTTAACACAACATAATTTGATACTAACATTAGGGTAAGTTTTATTACTACTAACACTATATGGATTTTTTATTAAAATAAATATTTTGAATTTGAATTACCAAGTTTGGTCCCGTCCGGACTGAACACCATTGTCCGCACGCGGTCCAGCCCTGACCGGCCCTCTCCCCATTGGTCCACAACGGTGTCCGGGTCGCTCATCACCACCAGTTGAGAAGATGTCTTCGGGGTCGTTGACTCCCTGTCTGTTGAAAAACGTGTAAGCTTATTAAACAATAGAAAGTTCTATTAACTCCAACGTATTTCAAAGCAAGAAAAGAGGTATATTACAGATATCACAAAATGTCTGCAACCGTAAGTAAAAGGAAAAGTAAAGGGCAAAGGCATCTGAAGAAATGGAATTGGGATAATGAACCTTACTACTTGATGCGCCTTTTTTTAGTTAAGACTCTTTTTCATATTTTTTGCTGGTCGAATTAGAATTCCTTTAACTAAGATCAAGGAAAAATTAATTTTAAATCAAGAGTTCTGAACATTTACAAGTGGGACCTATATCTATTTTACAGAAACAAGCTAAATAAGATTTTCGAACGGCAAAATTTATTATTAAGACGCATGGCACCTTACCTGTGTTCCACAGGCTGAGCACTAGCTCACCCGTTCTCCTACTGAACAGCATGGCGTCCAGGCTGTAGTGGTACCTCCCGAGGTTCTGTTTCCTAACCTTGCCGGTGGGCGCATCCCACAGCGCCACGCGAGCGTGCATGTTCGACGTTACAGCACCAATGCCCAGAAGGGCACTGCGCCATGGATGCCACGTTAGAGCCTACAATGACACAAAAACCACAGTTTTATCACACAATTCCCAGGCCCTACGTAAGTGACTACATATACGTATGTCAGGCGTAACAAATTCATATAAAGTACATTACTTGAGGTTACAATTAAGTCGAGTGAGTAGATATTTTGCGCATCTTTTGTTTAAGGTCAACGTTTCGACCTCGCTAACGCTCGAATCCGGGGGTATGGCTGTGGAAGTGCAGTCCTCCGAGTAACAGGAGTGATTTGCGGGCAGCCGCATCGCAGTGCGAATAGAAATCAGTTTTACATACATTTCATCCTTGCGATCAACCGGCCTCAATGCGGGCAGCCACATGACGCATAGTTTGAATAGAAAAAAGTCAAAACTTTCATACACAAGTCGACCAAATGAGCGTAAGAATAGTCTAAATAAAATCTAATTGGTCCATGGTGACGTTCGAGCTCGCTTCGCTCGTTCATGCATCTGAAGTTCTTAGAGACAATGGTACCTTAATAGTCCAGTCAGATTTCAGACTAGAAAACAGCTGGAGACTGGGCCAGGTGAAGACCCAGACATCATCATCATTGACAGCACTTGCCGCGACGTACCGCGCGTCCGGAGACACCCTGACGATGAGGATAGCGTTCCTCTTGGCCTGACGCCAGCTGATCGGAGTCGCGTTACGAGTGAAAGTGCTCAACATTCCTTGGGAACAGCCTCTGGTGAAGAACGTAGAGAACATTTGAAAAAAATCTTGTAAGCAAAAGTCCGTGATGGCCTACGGCCTTTGGGGTCCTATGGTTGCATAAGATTATGTTATTTTCCAAGTAACTACATTTTCGCAGTGTCAGAAATTCTGAAAGATACATTATTTTATAAACCTCGCTATTGGTGAAATTTTTTATGTCTTAAACCGGATCATGGTCACATACTGTGCCAAGTTTCATTGAAATCCGTTTGAGCATAAAAAGGCAACAGACAGACAGATTTCCTTTTTCATTTTTAACTAAAATGGATAAAGCTGCGGTTACGTGATAAACGAGTTCCCAGTAGGGCTCCAGTCCATGGCTGTGATGGAGCAGTACTCAGTGTTGGCCTTCTCCTGGCACCGGCAGCTGTTCTTCTCGATGCACTTGCTCCGCGCATTGTCATGCACCTCTACCCTTTTGACTTCAGTACCTACCTGTGGCAAAAAGAAAAAAAACCAAAGATTTTTTTTGGCATTAAGCTGAGAAACAGCACATTTACAAAGGAAACCCTGCATCATAATGCCGGTCTATTTAGCACAGCCCTGTTTCCACATAGCTCTAATCTATTAATATTTTAAATCCTCGTTTTATTCCTACATGGCCTTTTCGACATTAATAAAGATTATTACGAGCTTTTATTTCAATTATGAAAAATTTCAAGGAGTCACCTACCGACTTCCATTCATTTTCATCAGGTAAATATCTGATAATGATATTCTGTAATTCATCTATTGAAAATATACTCCTAAAAACTTGAGAGGTGTCAAGGGACACCCGGATGGAACGAAGCTCCTTTCACGTACATAATATCAATACATTTTAGATTTAAGTTAGTGTGCGAAAAATAAAATATTTAATTTAAGGAAGATTAATCCTTAATTTGAAGCAATACGTCTTACTTAACTGCACAACCGAATTTGTACTTTGTAGTTCGGTCACTCAAAATAATAATCATATCTATCCTTACTCACATACACACCCCAATTGTACGTAATTTAAGGAAATTTCAACTTTATTTTAAAGAAATAAAGCTTACAATAGCTTACTATAGCAAAAAGTGTCGTGACAACTTTTCGTAAGAATTTTGTCCGTCTAGCCCCTTTTCACAACGCGCAATAAGGAACTTCGTTCCAATAACAAAATTATGGTTATTCGCTAAATATTATATGAAACTTAAAATGCTAACAATGAGCAGCTTCCCTTGAGGGTCAAACTTGCAGCAGTGTATCTCATAATCCGTGAATCCCTGGCTGATGAGGCTCTGTGATCTCCAGGACCACTTGTGGTAATTCCTGCCCAACGCTGCTACCAAGATGTTGTCGTTCGACCAGTCGAGCAACTCTGGAACTAAGGGCAAAAACAGGAAGAGGTCATTAAATAGTAAACAGAGGCATATTTTTGTTTTAATTAGTTGCATGTAGGGTTTGTGAATTCTCGACAATTTCAAAGTCACGGGACACGATACAGCCTAAAATCAAAGTCCTGGGAATTCTCGGGACTTCGAGACTTTTAAGTTTTTTTTAGTTTTTTTTTTTTTTTTAAGAGCGCTAAGCCTTTTTTGAAGAATTTTAATTAAGTTAATTTCTGGTGCAACGTATTAAAAAAAGACATTTTTTTGTAAACATCAACATTTATTTAACACAAACTTAAATCTGAATATCTTTAACGTTATTAATTATTTTCTTTATTTATTTTAATCACACACAGTTTCACTTTTAAGTAGTTAAATCTTATAGGTATAAAACGAACTTGGTTAAAAATCATGTTAATTCTTAATAACTTTACTATTATCTTGTAAACATTGTTAATTCTCATAATCACAGATTTGTTTCTTAATTAGATAATCGAAATATCCTACTAATATTATAAATGCGAAAGTTTGTGAGGATGGATGGATGTTTGTTACTCTTTCACGGAAAATCTACTGAATGGATTTGGATGAAATTTGGCACACGGGTATTTATAACCTGGATTAACACACAGGATAATTTTTATCCCGATAGTATGTTCCCGTGGGACAATTATCGAACTACACGCGGGCGACGCCGCGGGCATAAGCTAGTAAATAATAAAGCAGACTTATAAATCAGTCTTTTAAATAATCAACCAACACATTAATTAGACTTCTTTACTGATTTAATAAACTTTCTGTACGTTTTCCGGTTGTTTCAAACAACTGAAATTATTTTTTGAATACTGCTCTTTTTTTTCCAGAATCTCGAGTGCATTTTCTTGGATATTTTTTATTGGTTGTGTCGTTTGATTTACAAAAGACTCGTCAAGCTAGTAGACCAAGTAATTATTAATTAAAGTAGGCTCCTTCAATTATTTGAAAATAAAAATGATACCGGAAGGTCCCAGGACTCGAGACAACTGAAATAACGAAAAGTCCCGGGACCCAAACCCTAGTTACATGGGCGTATAATTTAGATGATTGCGTTTTCATCCCACAGAGACGTAGGTTGCCTCATTCGGGTTTTCTATCAAGAATTTCTCATTAGTAGCCACGGCGTCTGGATTTGTGCCCGGTTGATGGCATTACACTTGCCCCTAATACATGGGACTTAAAAAATAACTGGCGAATAAGACTGTACTATTAGGTACACCTCTGCCAAACCCTTCTGAGATTACAGACGTGCTATTATGTATGTGTACCTATCACTAAACCCTCAACAGATAAGCAAGACAATAATTTAATAATGTAACCAATAATAATATGCTGTCCGTGCTATAACCGAATTTGAATACTTCAATATCTATTTTCATTGGAGATTAGCCAGCGAACTGTCAGCAGTTTGACCTAATTCATTGTTTTCTTCGGCCTCCGGTTCAACAACCTGAAACGTACAGAAACCTGGGAACCAGACATCATTGTGACATGACATTACGCCCGTGAGCTCCGAATAGTTTAGCAGTGACGTACCTATAGTGTACCCAAACACCAGTTATGATTTAAGTCCCACGTAAAAAGGGAAGAGTATAATGCCATCAACCGGGCATAATTAAATACTTCTGATTTCTACTGAGACATTCCTGAAACCCTTTGCGCATCGTTAGGATCTCTGTGACCACTCAATCATAGGTTAGTTCTTTCAAAAAAATATTATGTGTTTATCGGGTTACGGAGTTTTCTTTCTAGAGCATGTATCAGAAAGGTGTGGTCATATTCAAGGTGTGATTGAGCTGATTTCGTTGATGGTACACGCTGTATATAATGAATGAATAACATACATGCAGCGTAGCTGTAAGTGGGCAGATCTAGGATGCTGTCAGCGGAAGACAGGTAGCTTCTCTTCCTAGGAACACAGGGCCACAGCTGCACAGTATCCTCTTCTCCATTCTGTGATGGTTCAGACTTCACCGGCTCCAAGCCGAAAGCCTCGTCTAAGTAGTTCGCGTATCTTTTCTGTTGTAGGTATTTTGTATACTGTGGGAAGCAAAGCAGAACGTTAAATACACAAAGGTACAAAGAGATTAAGATGAGTAGTCTTTCTTTCATAAGAGATCAGTGCATACGCAAGAGCAGGGAATTATGTTAAAAACGAATCACAAAAATCAAATAGCATCTTTAAGAACGCAAAAAAAGACTAGAAATCAATGTCATTATTATGTTATACATCGCGTATCGCTTCTAAAGCGTGTACGTACCAAAACGGCGGCAAGATCATATATCTTTGTCTGTTATTGAATTTAAAACATCGTGTGTACTAAGTTTGAGAACTCAAAACATCTTAAAAACCTATTTACTTCTACCTCCATGGTGCCGAATTTATCATACAAACTTTTTTAATTTGTTAAAAACTCAAACTCGGAACATTCCTGGTGTCCTTTTTTTTTTTGAATGCGCGATTTCTTATTGATTGCGCGCGCCATTTTCTTTTCACGTCACATTGTTAAAAACAAGTAACTTGAATACAAGTCAAAAATCTAAAATGAGAGATTCTAGCGACGAGGAAGTTTATTTGACGCCAACAGAATTGGCTGAAATTGTTAATAATGCACACTAGCTAAAGGAGCCAAAACTTTTCTGAACTTAACTGAAATAAAAGTATCCTGCGATTGTAAATGTTTTTTTTTTTGCATTTAATCATTTCCTCGCTGAGGTGGGATGAAAAGTTACGTGTGGCACTCGAGTGCAAAGATTTTTCACCTCGTGCTGTTTTGATTCCCTCGCTAACGCTCAGGATTCTAATTTAATCCTTCGCTTGCTCGGTCATCAAAATTGAGCACGCGGTTAAAAAGCAACTTTACACTCTGGTATAACAAATAACTATTTAGTGCCTCTTATCAATTAATCGTCTAATAAATTAAATTACAGTATTTTAACTGTACCAACCCGCACTGGGCCCGCGTGGTGGATTACAGCCCATTCCCTCTCATAGAGAGGAGGCCTGCGTCCCAGCAGTGGGAACAATATAGGCTGATGATGATGATGATGATGATTTTAACTGTAAAGTGTATGTAAGCTCCCTAATAGTGCATAACGTAGTAAGTACGCTCCTTTAGATTATAAGTATAATTTTAAGCTAAGTAAGCACTTTACTCGAGTTGCTTTTTAACAAAAAAAAAAATTTTTAATTGTAATAAACAAGGTGTTGTTTTGCATCCTCGTCAAAATTCAGGAGGTTGTCACAAAGAGTTAATTATTAATAAACGCAGATATAACCAAAAAGGTTAAGTTTGTCAATATATCAGAATAACCCCCTTAATGTGATTTATGTTAAAATAAATTATCTAAAGTGTTTGTATGTATGAAAGCGCGGTTAAAACACTGGTGGATCACACTTAGGTACCGATTTTCATTAATAGGAAAAAAAATAAAAATTACCTACCCATTTTAGGTACCGATTTTCATTATAAGTAAAGAAATAAAAATTACCTACCCATTTTATTATTAATTCGGGACGAGAATCATTAGCATAGTTTACCTCCTTGAATTTGAAGATGATGCAAAACAAAACCTTATATATAATTTCACGATATACGATTCGGGATACTTTTATAATAATTTCACGGGAACGACGGTCGCGGGTAACAGCTAGTAAATCATAATTTTAGCCAAAAGGCATCGACATAACCCTCTCCAAAACACCGTCACACTGCGAGGTATCCTGTGCTTCTGCCATACTGTGGTCTTCCCTCAATAAATGATAAAAAAGAAACTACGGTGTAACGATCTAACCATCTAGACTATAACAGCTAGGTGCTAATCGTTTCCGTTCCATTTATCTTACAAAATCATTGTGTATAGAATTTCCATCGTTTTCTTACGGCAAATATATCCACAAATGTGTGTATGTCTTGTTTTGTGTAATATGTTGAAATTGAAAAAAAAATGTAACATTCAAACATTAACAACCTCCTTTGAGCCAAAAGGTAGACTGGCTGCTGACACATTGTTTTTCGACGACCAATCAAGCTATAAACAAACAAGTCATCTATACTAAATATATACAAGATGTTGTTTTGCATCCTCGTCATATTTCAGGAGGTGGTCACAAAAGACATAAATAATCAATTAAAATTGCGGTACCTAGCTAATTATTAATAAACGCTGTTTTTTTTGGTTGTTTAAGTTTGTCAATATTTCAGCATAACCCTCTTACCGTGGTTTAGGGAACAAGAAATTATCAAATAAATGTTTGATATTGTTTGTATGTGTGTAAGCGAGGTTATGGGGCAATAACCATACGGGCCGCGTTGAAACCACGGGTGGTTCACACTTACCGATTTCCGTAAATAAGAAAAAAAATAAAAATTACCTACACATTTTATTATTGATTCGGGACGAGAATCATTAGCATAGTTACCTCCTTGAATTTGACGAGGATGCAACACCTTGTATATTGCAAGGGCCATCTATACAAAGCGAGGTCATGTAAGAGTCAGCTCACACCGAGCACTGCTGCGCGCACACTTTAAAAGAGCGATTCAAAATATAACTTTATTTTCTACGAAAAGATACACATTTCGTTGTGAGAATTCAGAATACGTTGCGCAACGTATTCTGACTTCTCAAGGTGCACGCAGCGTCGCGTCGCGTCACGGTGTGAGCTGACCCTTATACTGAAAATGTATGGCTTGATGTGTCGCCGTGTGTACATTATCTCTCACAGTCCGGAGCTACATCAGTTATGTCAAGTAGTATTATACACACAGATGTAAACCTTTGTCTGATCATAAATCACAGAATGTCTTGGCTAACATGTGAGTAAATATTACTTGGTCAATGGTGCCCCAGCTCTTCTGAAAATTGTCCAAGATTGTATGCCACCAGATAATAACGACAGGCATGTAAGAGCACGCCTGTAATTTCCTAAGGGTCAGGCAGAGGTATGTCCATTTAGTACACCCACATTTTGCCGGTTTTCTTTAAGTGCCATGTATTAAATGACGAGCTTATCGTAATCAACCGGATACGATTTCCGATTCTAGGCTGCTACTGATAAATGTATGGTCGAAAACCCAAATAACACTTTGCTCGACCCGGGACTCGAAACCAAGAACTCATACTCATAATAGCGTTTGCGACCACTAGACCAATGAAACAGTATATTAACGGTATCTATCTATCAGTCTGTTTTCACTTTTTACATCTTAACAGTACCAGGTAAAGGATTTAAATCAAAGCCACAAGACAGAACATGATCTTGATTAGGACATAATATAATACTTTCTACTACTACTTGAGCAGCGGTGGCCCAGTGGTAGCAGCCCCGACTTACGAGCAGTAAGTCGTAGATTCGAACCCAGGCAGGCGCATTACTTTGTGTAATTTATTTCATCACCGCTGCTCTCAAAACGGTGAAGGAAAACATCGTGAGGAAACCGGCATGTCCTAGAACTAAAAATTCGAAGACATGTGACATCTACCAACCCGCACTGGGCCCGCGTGGTGGATTACAGCCCATTCCCTCTCATAGAGAGGAGGCCTGCGTCCCAGCAGTGGGAACAATATAGGCTGATGATGATGATGATGATGATAATACTTTCATTTAATACTATTCACTCACTGGATTAATCACGAAATCTCAAGAACTACTAACTACTACTTTTGAACTATTTAACTTTAAATCTCGCAGTAAGTGTTTAGTACGGTAGACAGGGATTTTTGGAAATTCCACTCCCAAGTTGGTTTACTGCGGGGTTAAAATGGGATGGGATATTTCTAATATTCAAAGAGCGGAATGAATGTATGAAGTTATTATTTATGTTTTATGTGTTTACTGTTTTTGGAAATTCTACCCTTTGTTGTTGAGGTCAGGGCGCACCACAACAGTGATATGTCCCCTCTTTGAGGAGTGGCTGGAGAGGCGCCATGGCGTCCTCAACTTCCACAGGCCCTCACCGGATACGGTTGTTTTAGGAGGTTCCTGCACAGAATCGGGCTGGCGGAAACGCGCGCTGTTACAATTGCCAGGATCTCCCGGAGGTGTCTCGTGTTCGGCCCTGGTTCAATCCATGGTCGGGAGCGAGAGGTAATGAGAAGCAGTCACCTCCTTTTGCGAAGCAGTCATGCTAGCGAAGGAGGTGGCAGAACGTGAGAGGGAGAGAGCCTCACGTCCCAGCCACCGCGAGAGACGCCCCAGGCGTCGGGGGCTACGTGGTGGCCCCTGGCCACCGTAGGCGCGGGCCTATGGACGGTGAGTAATGGGTTAGCCCACCGTCCGTCCGTCTTATGATGACAGGCAGTGTTGACGACGCGTTCGTGTTCCACGTGCGCCTCTAAGAGGTTTCAGCAAATCGGAAGTGGCGCTCAAGGGCCGATGCCTGCCCGAGCTGCGGCCCAGGAACACAAAGGGCTAAGAAGGAACATGGATGGGTTTTAGGCAGTACAAGTCTGACACTCTCTTTCGCTCCGCCAAGAGCTGGAGGGGCCACTTAATGATTTCACATCCAAAAACAAAAAAGAGGTGTTGTTGGGTTGTTCGTATACATTAAGGAGTTTACTCGGTCTTCGAAGTTTTACTCACAAATGAATAGGAGATTATACTTGAAGGAAGTTGTTAAATGAACAATAATCATATAAAATCAATTTAGTTCGCTAGGGTCTATTTTCAGGTTAAGTTGCGTTTGCCTAGGTTGGTCCATGGATGGGTATCCACCCATTACGTACCGAGTTTACATTGTGCCTCGGAAAACACGCTAAATCGTTGGTCCCGGCTGTCATTTGTAGATCTTTGACAGTCGTTCGTTTGGTAGTCAGTGGCCCGAAAGTCTAAAATCCAGGTATTCAGTTGCATCTAGTTAGACTAAATGCGCCGACCCCGACATTGTTGGAAAAAGACTAAACAGATGATGGTGTAATAATATTGGAAACATCAGGTAACGAACTCAAAATCAAACATTCGAATCAAGAACCTCCTGACTAAAAAACTTATTCTAAGTAGATCGCGGACCTACCGCGAGCGAAGTCGGGGGTAACAGCTAGCTATTTATACATTCTAAGGATTACAGCGTGTGACTGCAACGTGTCTCGAAAGTTTTTCTTTTCGTATTTACCAGTACCTACTATGAAACACAAGTGCAAATTCAAAAGATGGCCCAAAATGCTGTTCTTATTGCTCAAAAATCGTGGAATTTATTTGTTATCAATTAGAATTACCATTTTTCAAGTGGCCCAATCTCCGCTTCACTTGTCTATTTGAAACTCCGCATATTATGTCATAATGATATGTATTACTTAGGTGTAATTACAGTTACATAATACAGTGTAAAATGTGACAACATTCAGAAGAGACAAACACAGAATCTTATCCTCAAGATTTTCTTCCAGGATATTTCCACACAAGTTTAATTGGCAGGACTCACCCACACGTCATCAGCACTTTTCTCCCTGGCTGCCCATTTCATCTTTCTGCACAACTCCGGGAACTGCTCCCGAGGAGCTATGAACCTATCCACCCGAGGTCGCTGCCCATTCAACTGTAAACAAAAAGTTTTTATACCAAACTGCACGGGAGCGCTACTGCGAAACATAACTAGTTTTCTAGTAACATTACTCGAAATTCTCAGAAGTGTATTAAAACATACGTGGAATACATCATGCGCTTTCCGCGGACGATCGCCCGTTTTCTGGGAATGTGCGCACTGGCTTAGCGAGCTTCTGAGAATATGACCACTGAAGTGCGCAACGTTTGCAAAACCGAGGTACGCTATTCCATCATTATTTATCATTTGCTGTTTTGTTAGTAAACGATTAGGTCAAGATCGAAGTTGTATGTATATGGGAGTTCCGCAGATAATAACATTTATTTTTAAGCAAAAAAAAAATGGATAAAATCATGAACCTTGAAAAAAATATATATTCTAGCGGGTAGATTTACGGGTAAACGCAGGATTTAATTTTTATAATAAAAAACTAGGTTATTCATTTGTTTTAATTATACAAATGAGACTACTTGCTTATCAAGACCAGTGATAGCAGGTCAATTATAATCAAAATTAAGGTTGATATATATGTTGAAAACAAATTCAAAACAGTGTGCCATGCCCAAGATATTTGTTCATAAATCAGAAACAAACACGTATTTTAATAACCTAAATTACAGGGGTCATTTTTCATTACTGGGGACACATTTTATCATTACTGATTTGAAACAAAACCTAACTTTTTCTGCTGACTATTTTCTTCCTAACATTTTACATTGCACAACAACATTATGTGCACTTTATTTTTAATTTTCAGTCAAAAGTCCCACGACAGAATTTTTTTAGCGTTTCCTGAAATAATGAAATACCTACCTAATAAACCAATGCAAATCACCCAAGAAACTGAACTATGACACCGCTCTGGCGACCACTACCTATTGTATTGCCCCTGCCAATAAAAATAAAGAAAATACCTTGAACGTATTCCGTATTCGTAAATTAGGAAGGCTATTATGACATAATATAACCCTACTGAAAGGCACGACTGTCAACAGAAAGGGAATGTCTTACACAAAAATTGAGTAGAATTGCCTGACAAAAACTATTTCAGTAGCTTTTGAAAGCCATTTAACCGGGTCTATAAATTTCATAAAAAATCCATCTTACAGATGTATAAAAAATGTTTATAAATTTCACAAAAACATCCATGTTACAAATGTATAGTCGCATCAATAAATGTTTTTTTGATGTCATACAAATACTTTTTTTTATTATATTTTCCAAAAGATCTTCACGTCTTAATAACCGACTTCTAAAATAGAGGCGGTTATGTATTCAACCAACATCTTTTTTTGAATCTGTGTATTTTCGTATGTAAAGCAGTTTCCTTAAGAATACCTATGCCTGAAAATGTGTTTCCATTTCTGTACTTAAGTTATTATTCCGAATGCTGGACAAACAAAAATTGGTTGTAATGATTTTTCCTCGAATATTCTTAAAGTACCTGTCCGTCTATCTGTTATGTTATCATGCCCAAATCACAGAATCGTTATGAAGTACAGGTTACCGGGACTTATAAAAGGACATAGTCTCCGTCTCATCTTAAATCTCATTTTGTGTTTAAATTTATAAAAAAAGGTAGGAAGCTAAGAATAATAACAAATCCAATTTCATAATTTAGAATACACTTTTCAGGAGAATCTTTTTTTTTTATTTATAGTCAAGGTTAATGTCAATGCGTGTTAAGCTTTAAGACGAAATATGTGCCGATATTAAGAGCTCATTATGCATACCGACAGACAATTAAACGATAAGTATCAGCTGAAAGTTAACCAAAACTGAAATTAAAATGTCAGTCTAAGTTTAACACACATTTAGAGTGTGTACTGTATGAATATGAATAGAAATGGTTTTTGAGCCTTCCTCTAGTCACCTTTCTAGCCTCTTAATAAAAAATGTTTTGTATTCGAATATAGAACTGAAATAAAAAAGAACTCGTCCAATGTTTATCCTACTAATATTATAAACGCGACAGTTTGTAAGTATGGATGGATGGATGTTTGTTACTCTTTCACGCAAAAACTACTAAATGGAATTGGATGAAATTTGGCACACGGGTAGTTTATAACCTGAATTAACACATATGATGATTTTTATCCCGGTAGTACAATCCCGTGGGACAGTGCCCGAACTCCACGCGTGCGAAACCGCGATAATAGGCTAGTCAGGAATAATCGTCATCGTGATAAAAAAGCAATTGCAATATCATTCATGTTTTGAACATAAACAGGTTTTACATTATATAAGACATACACACAGACACACGTGTCAACTCTTTTACACATTTTGTTAATTTATTTTAAGAAAATAACATACATATGTCACATCCTGCGATGATCACTATTACTGAGAAATCCACGTGACATTTTGAAACTATACGTTTCAAAACTGATTTTGTGCTCTATTGTTTTCTTTTGGGCAAAAACCTATATTATGGTATGCCATAACAAAACTCTCACCGTATTTGTACTAACTCGAAGGTATTAAAAAAAGGTAAGAAATCAATGTTTTAATAAAAGTGTGTCTATAGTAACTTGTTTGCGTAAATTTCCAATAAAGAAGTTCATTCGAAACACAAATGCAAAAATGAACTTATGATATTCGGCAAGATGTATAGGTACTTTGAATTGCAAATAAAATGCAGTATTGTTCTGTTTAATTTACTAAGCATTCATAAAATATTAAACGATGTTGATACATCACATACTAGTGGCTGACTGCAGGATTGCCTACTAAGGATCTCTAAGGTCATTTCAATCAATACTTTTTCACACATCACTAATGCCAATCATTTGCCGCACACCTATTAGTTATACGTACTTAATAAGGCTAGTTCATTACATGCAGTAAACACCGTTTTTTTTTTTAACCGACTTTAAAAAGGAGGAGGTTCTCAATTCGATTGGTATTTTTTTAATGTATGTACACCGATTACGCTTAGATTTATGATCGGATTTTCGTGATTCTTCTTTAGTTTGATGCGGAATAGTTGCCATTTGGTCCCATAAAAATTTAACATAGTTTGGCCCAGTAGTTTTCAGTTCATGATCATTTTTGTTATTTGTTTATGAACATTTTTCATGTTTGTACACCTATTTCTGCGTGATTAATAGACCGATTTAGATGATTCCTCATTCATTTGGTGGAGAAAGCTTGCCACGGTGTTGGTGGGCCCATATGAATTTTATTATCTTTGCTTGGGTACTTTTTGAGTAATCCTCTTTACTATGTATTTTGTCGTTTATCGTAAGTATGGACGATGTGCTGGTGTCTAGTTACAATGTAAAAATGATACTTGACCAGGATTTATGTGAAATACCACAACTGAAACTAATGGTCCATGTTTTTTAATTAGGTTTAATTAAAAAGTTAGAACCTTTTTAATGTTTTTTATGGATTCCAAACAGAATTCTAAGCGTTTTTTGAATTGAAACGTTTTATATTTAGAAATGTATGAATTTCCTTATTATTTTCAATTATTATGAGCTCCCAACTAATTGAAAATCACGGAAGATATCAAAGAGATCATATGACATTTAGTTATATATATAAACTTACACTGTCACTTACAGATATCTTCCGTGATTCTAATGACTTCTAACCGTGAATTTTAAAACAGTGTTCCTTGTTTTGTAAATAACAGCATGGCAGGTTGGATGACATTTCAAATTGTTAACAGTGTCTTACCATATTATTTCGACATGAAATAAACTATTTTGTCGGAAAAGTAATGCATTTATAATGTATGTCAATTGCTCTAAGTGTCGCAATGTCAAAATCAAGAAAATAAGCACGTTTTCTTATTTCGTGACGATTGCTAGAAGAAGGAGCACATACTTTTTGTAAAGATATCACATTGAATGACGGTTACATGGTTAGGATTCCTCAAAAAGACTTGAATAATTTTATGCAAAAACACTGACAACTTCCCGACCAATAATGTTTAAAAAATGTGTTTACTTACAGTTTTTTTACCAAAAGTTGATCTGTTCATCATAATTTTCACTATTTACTTATTTTATTGTTTTGTTTTAAAAATAAATGACTGGAATTACAGACATTTGTGCGTTATGAACAAATATTTTGTGAAAACTGCCAAATCTATCAAAATATTTTTAGTTGTACCCTCAATATTATGTTTCATCAAATAAAATTATGTTGGCCAAGGAAATATACGCTATTCGGCCGAGTTACTAACTCTTTTTTCTCATTTAATTAAAAAGACCATTTTAATTGTGCCTTGTTCATTAAAACCTGCATTTTTTTTCAATACACTTCTCTTCTAGTCGAATAAAATTAATTGGACAATAAGGTGGAACGAAGTTTATAGTGGTCGAATTTGCATAGGAGTTTTTTTTAAGTATTATGTTCTTAGAGATGTGAAGAAGATTTTTTTGTTTGTTTGATAGATATTCTTTTTTCGTTGATGAATAACTTCAAAATAACCGCGTTAGATACATTTTGAGAGACATTGCATTCTTAAACTACTTCATAGACGATTTCTTGATATTCCTGAATAAATGTTTAGTCACTTGACTCGTAAATGTAGTTTTCTAAAACATTTTTACGTCCAATTAAGTAAAAAAAAATATCAGTTACCAATTTCAAAAGAAATCTTGAAATATTCATATCGTTGAACAGAATGAACAATGAAACTGACCGGATTGGAGTTTAATGGATGCACACAGGTTACACTATTACGGTACTATATACATTTGACATATTTCAAGTTATTCATAAACATAAAAATTTGCGAGCGGTGATTTTTTTTTTGTAACTTGCTTCTTTACCCCTCTAGGAACTCAATAAAAAAGTTCCATGAAAATCCAACCACTATAAACTACTTTCCACCTTGTGAGTATTTTTCGTCTAATTGCACTCGACTATTCCTCAAAAACTGTCTCTTATCGCACTACGATTGCGACAATAAACTGTACAATTGCGTTCAATTTTTATTCTGATTGTTTTTTTTTTAGTAAGAGGCGCATTATGCGCCTCTTACTGCTGAAAAAAACCGCTTACGGCGTAAATATTTTTTGAATATTTAATTAAATTTGAATTTGAATATTTATAAACGGAATGTCATAAACAAACTTTATGATTGAAAAAAAATACTTTTATGAACAAATTAACATTTTTATTTGTGTTCTGAATTCAAAAAGATTTGAATATTCGGTTTAGCGGTTTCATACCTTTGCTCTCAAAGCTCTGAAAGAAAGCACCATAGTTTCATAATAACTCTAACAAAAATTACCTTTACTGATTTTTATTTTTCTAAATGTTTTGAATAATAAATTGAGTAGGTGTATTAAAAAAACGTCGTTTGATACACGTGGGAATTCGTTACTTACTGCACTGTAAATGAACCGAATTAACAGAAATTTGTTCTTAGAATGCCAATTAATGCAGTCCCGTACCTCAGAACATGATATTCTAAAGATTTTGAGAATATATCACCAGTGTATTTACGCCAGTGATTTACAGGACCTATTGTAGTTTCTACGAGTATAATGTATATGCAAGGGAGCATGGAGACTGAGGTTTGATATGCGGAAAGGAATATGAAACAGTCTGGTGATGTGATATCTGGGAGGTTTTGAAACTCCCAATACGCGTCGTGTAAAGAAGTGCTGCATTCTGGATCAAGCCTTTGATCCAACTGCCAAGCAAAGAATCCTATTATGAATTAATTATTGTTACTTATTTAGTTTTTTTCGTGGATGGACGAAAGATAAGTTTTTCTTGTGAAGAAGAAATTATTTTTCACAAGAAAACGTTGTCTTTTTCTGTAATTTATTTTTACTCACCTGTATTTTTTTTAAATCCTTCCGTATTGTACATGTTTTTTTCCATTGTTATACAGAACATCCAAACATGTCATGTCGAGTCAACAAAAGTGCACCCGAGATTTGGTAGCTAATCTTTACGGCCGTTTTAAATGGAAGATTAACCATATCTTCGTATATTCAGCATAATCTTAGCAGGTGGCAAAATCGAGAATAACATGCATAACATCACGCCTCTAATCCTCGTAGGGTAAGGCAGTACCTATGTCAAAATCCCATGTAATAATGTGCGAGTCTATTGCCATCAACCGGGCACAGATCCAGACTCCGTCGCTGCTACTTTTGCCCTACCCGGGAATCGAACCCAAGACCTCTTGCCAGTCGTGCGTGGCGACTACTATACCAAGTCGGGGAAATCGAGAAAAATATAATCTATCTATCGATCTATCTATCTATCTATCTATATATATAAAAATCAATTGCTGTTCGTTTGTCTTGCTAAAACTCAAGAACGGCTGGGCCGATTTAGCTGATTTTGGTTTTGATTGTCGTAAACCTTCCCTGGTTTAAAAGGTGAGAAAGGTAGGATAGGGTAGGTAGGTAGTTAGGTTGGGTAGGGTAGGTAGATAGGGTTTAGGGTAGGGTAGGGTAGGGTATGTAGGTAGGTAGGGTAGGGTAGGGTAGGGTAGGGAGGTAGGAAAAAGTGTGCTGTATGTTGTACAGCTAGTTATTAATAATTATTCTTCAGAATTTTCCTTTTCCCTGTTTTTCTTGCCACATTGATTCCCACAACTCCCACGTTTACCTAGCTGCCTAGTGACAAACTGACAGTCGCAAACATTTGATGTCAGACACAGGGGCAAGTTGTATAAAGCCACATAAATAAATATGGACGTTTATTAAACTATAAACAACGGCGTTTAAGGTGCCACACGCCTATTTTATGGTACTGATGCACATAAATTGTCATAGGCCCGCCTCACCTGATGCAGGATCATGTCTAACAACTAATAATCGACTTTGAGGATGTAGAAATACGCTTCAATTTGATTTAAAGGCTAAGGATTTATGTTTGACTGCGTTAAAAACCTGCATATATTATTTAAATTAAATAATATTGAACTTTATTTCAGACTACTATCCATGGTTTTGTTAGTATTTCAGTGTTAATAACAATGGTGATGATGTGGTAAATACGTTAGTATTGTTAGTGTTTCATCACCAACATCATCCATCACCACGGCCCGAAGTCTCCCACTGCTGGGCATAGGCCTCCCTTTTCTTGTGCAATCTCCACGGTCCTGTGCCAGCCTCATCCAGGTTTTACCCAGGTCATAATCATCTGTCTAGCCTTTTCCTAAACTATCTTGGGGTCGGCTTCTAGTCTAATGGGATGCAGCTGAGTACCAGTATTTTACGTGAAGCGACTGCCTATCTGACCTCCACAACCCAGGAACTGGGTAATACGATACCCCTCGGTAAGACTGGATATCAGACTTTTTGACTTCTGACTACTCGTAACGACTGTCAAAGATCTACAAATGACAGCCACGACCCTATCCGAGGCACGGAGGAAACTCGGTATGTAATTTTGGTCACCCATCCACGGACCAACCTCGGCAAGCACGGCTTAACCGTAAAGATTGACCCGTGCGACTGTTATTATTTAGCCACGAGGTTTGTTATTGTTTACCATTTAATTAGTTATTCAGCCCTATGACTGTCCCGACCCAGTGTGTCTGGAAGGGGCAGGACTGGCCGCAATCATCTTCTCTTTTTTTGCGGATTACTTCCGGTGCACTTTTGCTTTTATACAGATATCTGTCCTAATTAAAAGAGCATATTTCAAAATTAAGGACTACGTTGAAGATAGAGAAGTTTGGCCTGAGCCCCTACGCACATGCGGCTTCCCTGGTAGCTCATAAAACAGCACAAATGTGTGGATGTATCTTAACTATTCTCAATGTTATTTTGATTTAATTTTTATCTATTTTTTCCATTATTTTTAATAAGATGTTTTAAAATAGTTTCTAAATCATTACACCCTTTTGTTTAGAATAGTTACAGCACGGATGACAACATTTGTGTCACTTGTTTTATCTAGTCTTTTTGAAATATCTTCTTTTTTTTTTGTATAGACTCTTTTTCTTTTTTACCTATTGTTTGTAAATGAGTGGACATTGTAGGCCTTATAGATTCCTAGATCCTTGGTAACTTTTTATCTTGTTGTAGTAAGCAACGACTTATTGTCGGGCCTACGATGTCCTCTCATACTTAAGTGCCAACGCTATAACATAGAAAATTGTAACGCCAAATGATTTTAAAAGAGTAACCATGGAGTTTCTTGCCGGTTCTTCTCCATAGGAAACGACCAACCCGAACCGAGCACCCTTTTGTCGACGTTTTACAAGTGCCCATGTAGGCCTATGAGAAAAAAAAATATTTTGATTGATTTGATTTCATTTAATTTGATTTATATTGTAGAAAGATTATTCAAGAACTACTTTAGAAATGTGACTAAAATTAATCTACCAAATAAAAAAAAGAATCACGCAAATCGCACCAACAATCACCGAGTTTGAGGTACCAAACATAAAAAAACAGCTGAAATGAGAACCTGCGCCTCTGTAGAAGTAGATTAAAACATTCTAACAAACAGACAGGAGTATTTCCCCACTGCTAGACGTTTATCTTAAAGAAGTTTTCTGCTCCATCGCTGCTCAAACGTTTTAATTACGAATGTGGGACAAAACGGTAACTTCGCGCCCGCGCCGCTCCGCGATCTGATTGCCGCTATTCTACATAATGCACACTGTATACATACTTACATTTTTTGGTATAATTCCTAGGGGTTAGTGGGAATATGGAAAAACCTTTAATTTTTTAAAGTTTAGGTTTATAACACTTTAGGCTAAGAGCGGAAATTTTATGTAGGTTACCTATTGGCCATACCAAGTTATGTGGATCGTTAAAAGCTTTCAAAGCTAGCTTGCATTTTAGCAACATGTTTCCAATGCTGATTATGCTTTTGCTTATGCTAATCAGACATTGATGTCCGATTAGCATAAGCAAAAGTATAATTAGCCCTCAACGTTCCCCCTTCACAGACCTCCTCTGTATGAGAGGGAATGAGGAGGTGTAATCCACCACGCGGGCCCGATTAATACAGGCCCGATTAGATAGAGATTCGCCTGTTGACTTCTTGGTTTCTTGATTTTGGTTTTCCCAGGTAGATATAATCATCGACATATTCAAATTGCTTTCCCTCAACCTCGTGGGCAGGTCGCTGCTGTTTGCAGCAACCTTCGTTTCCTCGTGATGTTTAATTTAGGGCCTATTAATATACTAAAATAATGGAAGTCTTTTATCATGGCTTTGAGAGTTTATAGTGTTTTTGAGAAAATAATATCGTCTGCGAAAGGGAGGTTGGCTCAGGTAATTCCCATTGACATCAAATCCCTTTTTGTTAAAGTTCTTCATTCATGTTTCATGATGTGCTGTAATACTGCTATAAAAAGTTTTGGAGACAGATGATCTCCATGTACAACTCTCCGGCGAATTTTAATCTTTGGCCCAGTACTATCCATCTAAACTCGGCTTTTGCTTTGTTCGTAGATATTTTTCATGATGTTGACATAATTATTATGACTGCAGCATTCTTTGATGATTGAGAGCTTTAATATACTATCATGTGATATTGAGTCAAAAGCTTTAACGGAATCTAAATATCCGAGTTAGAGGGGTTTTCTAAACTTTATGTATTTTTCAATCATCTTCAGCCTATATTCGTCCACTGCTGGACATAGGTCTCTCCCATGATACGCCACTGAGCACGATCCTCGGCCACTCTCATCCAGCTCTTGCCAGCCGCCTTGCGAAGATCATCGCTCCACCGAGTCTGAGGACGTCCTACGCTAGGTTTACCGATCCGTGGTCTCCACTCAAGAACTCTCGTAACGAGGCGATCCGACAGAGAACTAAGTTATCGACACAGCCCACCGCCATTATCACGCTGAAGTGGCAATGGGCCGGCCATATAACACGAAGAAATCGGTTCTTCAACTGTTGGGGTGGACGAGTATTTTTAACCGACTTCTAAAAAAGGAGGAGGTTCTCAATTCGGATGTTTGTATTTTTTTTTTTTTTTTTTCAATAAACTGGTCTAATGTATAAAGATATGACTCATAGTACAAAAACCTCTGCGATGATGTTGAATAGGTGGGTTATAAAGAACTTTCGCGATGCCCAACAAAGAGAAAATCATTCTAAAATCAGCCCAGATTTCACCTATTCTACAAACAAAGACATATATATAACTATACGTCTATTATACCAGCCTGATGAAGTTACAACCGGCAAAATATTCTAGAATAACGGCCGCTGTCACACCGTACATTGTACATACAATGGCACGCGTGCAACCCACTGATTTACAGTCCGATTGAATACTTATACGGTGTGAACACCGCCCAACCTTGCCGGAAATTTATGAGGATCGAACACCTCGAGTTATGTGTAAATAAAGTACCTTTGTAGGTATGTACTTGGTATTCTAAAATTTCTGATTAGTCTGTCAGAATTCTTCGCATAACTTATTCTGTTTTCTGTTAAAGGAACGCAAAGACTGCTGTACGGTTCCCGAAATGGAGGTGTTGACATCTCTGCATTGGTATGTGTAAGAAGAATCAGGTTAGAGGGCAAGCTTCACACGGTAAGTAACACCTGTTTCATAGAATTAATCTTTCAAACCATGTTGAGCAAGCAAGCATTTGGAATTCTCTCTTTGGGTAGCAATTTCGCAAAGAGTTTTTTTGGTTTTTGTTTTTGTATAGCTTAGCATACAAAGAGGTTGAAAATATGTTTTCATTACTCATACTCTGAAAGTAGATCTGAAGTTGCCTGAAGAGTGGGTTGAAAGTAATACTTTTCAGCCCTAGGGAGAATCGCTTTCAACTGACAGATGTCAAATTATAAAAAAAAAAACTAGTTCTATTTTCACATTTTTATTGAACCATGTTCCAACTTTCTATGCAGCCACGATGTAAAATTGAAATAACTTAAGTTAAGTATTGATTAAAGGATATATATTTTTAAAATACTTTATTATAATTTAGTTTCAACAGTTTTTTTTTAAACAACATTTATTTGGGCAAAATATTTACCATTTTTTCAATGATGAAAAATAAAGGCTGAATAGCTGGCAGGCCACAGAAAAAAAAATAAAACAGGCGGGAAAGCGGCAAACGGATTTACTCATTATTTATTTAGCTAATTCATGTTTTTATTTTTACTTTCCTTGTACTATTCGTAATGAAAAGCACAGTGTTTACCTCGGGTTAAAGACTTATTTAGTCCCTCGAACTATTGGCGCCCTCACTTCATTCGGGCGCCAAACCCCGTCTCGGGACTAAATAAGTTACTTTCACCCCTAGGGTAACAATGTACTATTAAAAACCCTTTACCTATTCCATTTTTTGAGGAAACTAAAATATTTGTTTAAACATATCCATAAAAAGTACTAACTAGTAAATTCTACTTTTAGTGCTGCTTAAGCTCAAATATTAAGTACATTAAGTTAAGTTAAGTTATCACGTTAGCCTCGGAAAGCCTGTTAAGCCATTGGTCCTGGCTGTCATTTGTAGATCTTTGACAGTCGTTACGAGTAGACAGAAGCCAAAAGTCTGACATCCAGTCTTACCAAGGGGTATCATATTACCCAGTTACTGGGTTGTGAAGGTCAGATAGGCAGTCGCTTCAGGTAAATTACTGGTACTTAGCTGCACCCGGTTACTCTGGAAGCCGACCCCAATTTAGCTTGGGAAAAGGCTAGGCAGATGATAATGATTAGCAGTTATGATGCCAGTAGTGCATCTATTAACCAGTTAGCTCATTTATCATGATAACTTATACAAAGATTTTGATGGGAAGGCATAATATATTTAGATCCAAGACAGCCATAGATACATAGAACGATGAGCTGGATGTCAAAACTTCCACAAACTCGTTCTAAAACTTATATAAAATACAAAATTTCCATCCGTAAGCTGTTAATGCACACGTAGTTGGTTAATAAATTCTAAGCAAGCTATTCCCGGGCGTCAAATCTTACCCATAGGCAATTAAATGCATAAAATATATATTTACATTGACTTTACTATCACATGAATAAAGTTATCTTCAATTTACGAGAATGCACACCTCAGAGTATATAGTGCGCTTCCTATGGAGTGGCAGATGTAGTTTATTTTGGACATCGCAAAGCCATTTTGACTAGTGAATGCAAACCTTTTTCGGCCATATTTGTAATGGCTAAAAAATCGGGTTTTGTTTTAAAGTTTCCGGTTTTTCGATTTTTTTATAATTTTCGAATATCAACATTCCTATACCACGCATTTTATAACACTTAAGAATCTGGTACAAATATAATAAATAAACTCTTTAATTATAAACTCTAACTTTTAAAAGGAAATCATAAGTCTATTCAATACTCTCCATAGCGTCCGACAATAGTTGATTCGAGTTACTCGAATATTTTTCATAATTCGCAATATTAAGTACAAAAAATATAAAACCAGCATTTTATAACTCTAAATCTGGTACAAAATTAACCATTTAGGTGCTGATAATTACTTCATTATGTTTAGTTGATCTTTGGATTCTGTTGGTTAAAATTATACCTACTTAGCTTGCATTTTTGTTGAAATTATTTATTTATTTCTTTGTTGAAGTTATTTATTTCTTTTATTAGATACCTTTATATTTAATGATTGAAAAAGTGCAAGATGTAGATCTTACAAGCAGTTTAAAATGTCACAAAAGAAATATTTTCAAACCGGTTTTTTTGTACAGTACCCAAAAAAAACGGGTTTTAATTTTGGGCGGTTTTGAATTCCCTAATTTTGACGCCAACAATCTCATTTGTATTTTTTTTTTAATAACTTATCAATAACGCTCTGAATGATCATCAGTTCGTAACAATATGCAGTTGGTTACTCTTCCAGAAGTTAGTCAATGAATTCAATCATTCAGCCCGTCGCATCTCAAGTATATTATCTTTTGATCTAATTTAGACCATAACATAACACTATGTGGATCTGTATATGGTATTTATTTCAATCAGAAAATATATTATGGCAAAGTAGACATCCAGTAGAGCATAATCATCATTCTTCTGCCCTCATCCCAATTTATTTGTGGTCGTCTTCTTCTTCCATACTTCTTTATTTATTTATTTATTTTACTATTTATGTACACACAGTAGAGAACACAGGAAAAAAAACATAAAACATTTGAGTACAAAGGTACTGCTTATTTCATACGAAATTTCTGCCAGCAGACCTGCGAAAGGAAAAATGAAAAAGAAATGTAGACGATAGTGTGTGAGAGAATGAAAAGAAAAATATGTTTATGTGCCTAACCTAACTTAACCTATACTATTACCTAAATATAAATACACATATAACTAAATGTAAATACATAATGCTAAGATATATAAACAAATATAAATACATATATAAATCAGATTTGAGAGGAAAGGTAATGCTCTTTCACTCGGTTTTTGAATAGCGAAATGGTCTTTAAGTCACGAATGTTAGGCGAAAGTGAGTTCCACAACCTTACAGCATGAACAGAGAAGGAATAGGAGTAATAGCTGGTTCTTTATTACTTTTCTCTTATCTTTTTTTTTGGTCTTCGTCTACTCATGTAGCTATTCACATTTAAACTCAAAACTTTCCTCACGACATGTTTCTCATTCCTCCGCACTACATGTAGCCACGATAACCGATTACCATACAATTTTTCAGTCATCGGTGCCATTTTCAGACTTCCTCTTATTTAAAAAGTAATTTATACAAAAACAACATTTATGCTTAACGAAATCCTTAATTCTAATCAGAACCCTTAATTCCCATATACGCCAATCTCCTCTGCCCACACTACATCATTCCTTGCCACACCAACAGGTGACGTAGGTGGCGGACAATCGCGCACAAAGGGAAGTGTCCGTGGATTTATTGACGGCCCCCTGAACCCTGATTATGGACCTTATTTAGCAGCCGACTGTACGTAATAGACAGTTTGACCTGACTGATGTAATAAACGAGACTTTATTATTTGCATCGATATTGGTGCAGGTTTTAAAGTTGGACTAGGGACTTAGACAACGTGGCATTCTATGGTGGTAACATGGATCTTTTGGCGCTGGAATGACGTTGACAAGATGGTGGCGTTCGTGCGCGAAGATGGAAAAGTCACAAATGTACCATATTGAAATAAAGGGTGTAAAACACCTCTTAACGAAGCCGAAAGGCACTGGTTATCCCTGTCATTGCGATCATTTTTTTGTTCTACACCATACCTGGGAACCTTCTAGTTACGGAGATATTAGGGGTCAAAGTTCCAACTTTTTGACAAGTTTTTTTTTTTTAAATACAAGTTTTTAATGTAAGATTTTTACTTTAAACACCTCCACGACCCCCGTACTATTCAATCCGTACATCAGCACAATGTTTGGAGTGCGTTACATTGAGTTCTACCACAAAACATGATTTTACACCCCCCAAAAAAAGTAGTTTTCCAGCCATAATTTTTGCGTAAAGTTACTTAGTTTCATGTACAGAATACTTGGTTGACGGCTTCGTGATGAGGTGATTTACACGGTGTATATCAACGAAAAAAAAAAAAAATTTAAATACGAAACGCTTTGGATTGCCTCTTGTCTATGCGCCCTTGGCACTGTGGTGCGCTATTAAATTAACATGGGTGATTAATGGCTAATTCATCAAACTAGTTTTCAACACATTGAGTGATCGTAATTATGCGCATTAAACACATAATTAAAATCAATTAAAATTAATGTGTCGTTGTAGCCCTTACGTTGTGCTATTCATATTCAAATAAGTATTTATTGCACTCATTTGAAAAGTAAGTGTTGCTATTGCAATAATATGGCTATCATCTGTTATGAACCCTGTAAGGGCAAAGCAATTTTCCAGTAATAAATGCAAATAGATACATTTATAATTTTCTTCTTTTCGAGTAAAAGGTAAAACAATGTCAACCACATTGGTTATTTCAATATGTAGATTTTTCTTGCACACTTTACAGTTATTTCACCGTTCGATTTCGGATTATAATAAGTTGTAGTTTCAAAGATTAAATTGTTCTGGTTTTGTACGACACCCATCTATACAGCTTAAACAAAAATCGCATAAACAAAATAATTCTAAATCTTAGTTCTATACTTAAGATTAACAAAGAAAGTTAATTACATAAAACCTCTCTTTAATACAAAACTGAAGTAAAACGAGTAAACCTCTATCGTTTTACCACAACTAAGTAAATACAAGTATTTCACTAGGAATTCTCGACCGTATATCATGCGAGTCATTGAGTCGTCTGTGTCAAGCGGACATCGCAATAACCTCGTGGCTAATTTATTCGCTCATTGTGCTACTGTTCAGGTAAGCGCCCGCGCAGCCGAGTATCTGTGGGGCTGGGGAGCTGTGGCTGGACCTTAAGATCACACGGTATTAGGGTGTGGTTTAGTGATGAATAGTGAGCACACTTATTTTGGCTAAGGTTTAAGTTTAACATTATTTAGAATTTAGAATTAGCATTGCCATTCAACATGGCAATACAATACAATACAATCCTTTACTTTCAGGCAACTAGGCCCATAGAACATAATACATATATAAACATAAAAACACTATCTATAAACTAATACATAGGTACTATATAAAAATCTTTAAACTCTCTTAAAACTATTGTACACGAAGTAACGGCGTCGTGTTGCGCTATATAAACCTTCCGCGGAATCGCCGATACATGACACCCTTCGGTCAAAACTCCTCCTTGGGGAAGGTCTCGATCTGATGAGTCGGAACTCGCACCACGAACGACTTGAAATTCGTGTTGTGACGTGACTACAACTTCTCTACCCTCAAAATGCAGCTGGTCTTCATTCGTACATACTCCACAAATGCTGCCAGTCTTCTAAGCACGTTTCCGGATGACAGTGATGTGGAGGAGTATTTTGACGCCTAATTCCTGTTGTTTTTAAGTTAGTTTGTATTTAGTTAGTTAGTCTATGTAAATATTTTGTATTAATTTATTGTTTAAGTGAATAAAAATTAAAATAAAAGTAAAAAACAACACACATTATTTAGTATAGAGCAAGTGAGCGTAAAACTTTAAATAACCAAGACTCTAGAACTAGCAGTAATCAAAGCAAACATTCAAAATTGTGTATTAACAGTTACTTGTACTTTATTAAAAGTTATTCTTATTCTTTATTGATACTCTACATTCACTTAATTCAAAGTACTCGTAGGTAGGTGCAGAAGTATTTCTGTTTCAATAAAAAAATAAGTCTTAGCTTCGAAAGCACATTATCGGCATAAAACTTTTCAGATTATTACTGAAAAATAATAAGTACCTCGTGGATTGACAAAAATATTACTTGTCTACCAAATCGGAACGCAGGAAAATGCTAAGGCATGCTTAAAGCAATAATTATGCAATGAAAACTGTGTGAAATAGGCCTTAGGCTAGTCTTGTGGGTTACAGGAGGATATTTAAACCGAAACAAGCCTGAACTTAAGTTTGAATGGGAAATTGTCCAATAACAACATCTGATTTTTAAACACACTTTCATGCTTTCGTGTTTTATAACTAAACTTAGACTGTCAAACTGCTGCCCCTGCTGCTGCTGCAGCTGTCGCTGTGTCTGTGTTATTAATATCAGGAGCGCACAATAAATAATAATCACGGAAGATATCCTGTAAGTTACAGTGTAAGATCTGATTTTTATCCCTCAATGAATCTATTAATATAAACTTTCACTGGTTCTATCAGCGTAGGATAATTTAGATTCGTTATCTACGTTCTACCATTTCAACCTCAACATGTAATTTTTTATAAACCATTCATAATAATATGGCGTCTGTAAATATGGATTAGGATATCTTCTAATATATAATATTTTCTTGTCGAGGTGTTTGTAACCAAACTCCTCTGAAACGAGTGAACCGATTTGTATGAAATTTTGTGTGCATATCGGGTACGTCTGTGAATCGGCCAACATCTATTTTTAATACCTACCCCTAAAAAAAAACTCGAAGTCGCGGGCAGCAGATAGTTAAATAAATAATTACTACAAATATGTTAGTGAACGGATTGTGATATTCAATAAATTATGATGTAAAGGAACTACAATACGCAAGACAAAACAAAGCCGACAAAACAATCTAATCAAATTTGCAGCAGTAATATTATAGGTACCGATAGTTACCGATATAATTCTCCATGCATTCCGCAAATATCTTCTTTGTCCCAATTGTGTGGTTAGATCATAACCTTGTGGTTTATGTCCACAAATTATTGGTTACAGGACTGAAGGCGGCGCACAATCGCCTCAGACGATTATCGACGATTTAGGGTGTGGTGCAAGGTGCATAAGAGAAGCGGATTTCAAGTTAATTACAATCTAATTGCCTACACACGCGTGGAGTGCGGTAATGTCCCACGGGATTGTACTACCGGGATAAAAGGTATCCTATGTGTTAATCCAGGTTATAAACTATCCGTGTGCCAAACTTTTAAATCTCATGCAAGAACATAATTTTACTCAATATATAAAAAGCCCGACACGTATTACACCAAACACCGCAACATGCATAGATCTTATATTCACGAACTTTGTCTTCAAAGACATGTACACAACTACAGAAGAGCTAGGTTTTTCTGACCACCATAGTACAATATTACATTTAAAAATACCTAAACAATCAGTTAAATATAACTGGTACATAATGAAAAGACTATTTAATAAAACAAATATATTAAAATTCAAAGAGAAAATACAAAAACTAAACTGGAACGATATTCTTAAAAACAACATAAACATTAATATAAATTATAAAACATTTAATGACATACTCATCTCTATTCTAAACCAATGTATACCGTTGCGTAAAATCAAACTAAAAACAGAATATAAAAAATATTGGCTCACTGTAGGTATAAAAAAATCTTGTTTAAATAAAAGACTATTAAAGACATTAACAACAAAGACAAAAAATCCAATATTAACAAAATATTATAAAAAGTATATAAAGTATAGTTGCAAAAAAACTACACTTTAAAAATAAAATGTTGCAATCTAACAATAAAGTTAAAACAATGTGGGGAATAATCAATGAACGCACAAACAAGAAACTAAAAAGTGAGAAACACAATATAACCCTACAAATAAATAATAACTTAACTTCAAAACCCCAAGAGGTAGCCAACATATTTAATAGCTTCTTTACGTCTATTGGTGGCGACAGCACAAAACCTACCAACAGCAAACTAAAAGGACCTCTAGCGATTTCAACTACACAAAATACATTATATCTTAGCCCAGTAGATCCTTACGAAGTAAATACAATAATTAAAAATTTAAAAAACAAAAAAAGCCATGGGATTGACGAACTTCCACCCACTCTTTTAAGACAATGCGCTGACGAATTAACTTTGCCATTTTATATACTACTTAACCAATCTTTTGAAGAAGGCGTTTTCCCCGATTTATTAAAAAAAGCTCTTATAAAACCGATCCACAAGAAAAATATAAAAACCGACCCAAACAACTACCGTCCCATTGCTCTTTTACCAACAGCCTCAAAAATATTTGAGAAAGCCATGTGTGATCGTGTTTATGCATTTTGTGAAAAATTTAATATATTCAATGATAGTCAAAATGGTTTTCGCAAAAATCGATCTACCGTTTTGGCTGTTTATAAATATATACAAGAAGCCCTCAATATAATTAATAAGAAAAAATACGCTGTAGGATTATTATTGGACATGTCAAAAGCATATGATAAGGTGCAATTTGATATATTATTAACTAAACTATATAACATCGGTATCCGCGGAAAAAGTCACGAATGGTTCACATCTTATCTAAACAACCGAGAACAAGTTGTAGAAATAGAACATTACAATCATAAATCAAAAGAAATAGAATTAATTCGATCCCAAAACATGCCCGTAAACGCTTCTATACCACAAGGAACTGTGATAGGGTGCCTGCTATTCCTTGTTTACATAAACGATCTCCCTAACCACATCAGTGAGTCATGCGTATTGTTCGCCGATGATATCTCAATCTTAACATCATGTGATAATAATATAAATTTAAACCAAAAATTGAGTTCTATACTTGACACAATTACACACTGGATGAACGAACACAATCTTGAAATTAATTACAATAAGACTAAAATAATAACTTTCCACCCCCGACAAAAAACACCTTTAAGTATAAATTTCAAATACAACGGATCAAAATTAGAAACTGTAAATAAATTCACCCTTTTAGGCATGGACATAGATTCAAATATACATTGGAAATCACATATTCAAAAAGTAAGAACAAAATTATCCAAATTTTCATACGCTCTCCGAGAAATCAAGAAAACAACAGATCTCAAAACAGCACTAGTAACATATTACGCGTACGCATTTGCATGGCTCAAATATGGAGTTATCTTATGGGGAAATAGTACAGACGCGCCTACATTATTCACCATACAGAAAAAAATGATTAGAATTTTATTAAATATCAAAGATACAGACTCGTGCAAACCTCATTTTAAAGACCTAAAAATATTAACCCTGCCCTGCCTCTACATACTTGAAATTTGTAAATTTGTACGAAAATATCCGCAATACTATACCAAAAGAGGAGATATCCAAACAAAAATTGCACTTAGACATGAAAGCAGAATAAATATACCCACTTCACGATTAAAAATGCACTCTTCTGGTACATTTGTTATGTCCATTAAAATTTACAATAAGTTACCGGAATACATCAAAAATATTGATAAAACAAATATGTTTATCAATAAATTAAAACAATTTCTAATAACCAAAAGCTACTACACTATTGACGAATATTTTAACGATAAATTTCAACAACAATAAAAACTATTTTTACATAATACCTAAAATACATAAATAGTATTTAGCTTTTTTCATTGTCAATAATGTAATTCGTGCAATATATAATATAAAAATACTTACATAAATATAACTTTAAACCAAATATATAAATAAATAACATAAAAGCAAATAATGCAACTATTTTAATGATACTATTTTAATTTAATAATTATTTATTTTCTTTTTACTAACAAAAAACGCCTTCATCCTCTCTCCTATTGAAAATTAACTTTGCTGTGCCCGACAGGGTCCATAATTGATTCGATGTTTTAACATACCAACTGTTACATGTACACATTATGGAATGCAATAAAGTATTGAGTATTGAGTATTGAACTTCATCCGCATCCGTTCAGTAGTTTTCGCGTTAAAGAGTACCAAACATCCATCCAGCCATCCTTACAAACTTTGGCATTTAGTAGGATTTTTTAAGTAATTCAGTAAGTTTTAATGTATAAGGTAACAACAAACGTAACCTGAATAGTTAACCTTCAGGAATGTAGGTAACATATTTTTTGTAAGGTAACCATTAGCATTACTGCCGTTTCAACGTGACAACTCAAGGACCAGCGACCAGCAGTTCTTGTTGAAGTACGCTAATAGACTAAGGTAGGGAGATTACATCATCATCATCATCATTTCAGCCGAAAGACGTCCACTGCTGGACATAGGCCTCCCCCAAGTGTCGCCACATTGACCGATCCCGTGCGACGCGCATCCAGCGGATCCCCGCAACCTTCACCAGGTCATCGGTCCACCTAGTGGGAGGCCTTCCAACGCATCGTCTCCCGGGAGATTACGTTGGTCAGCTATTAAGACCAAGCCCACTGCCTCATCGGCTTAGTCTTACCTTATTGGAGAGGTTTTTCAGAAAGTTCAGCAGGCCTGCGTGTCTGACCAAATGCATGAATTTGGACGAGACGAGAGAAGTATGTAACGATTGTAGCAGTTAACATTCTGTGCTGTCTGCCTACCCCCGTAAGTGAACGGCGTTAGTTTATGCATTTGTATTTTTCCCGGTTCACACCAAAACGTCTTTCTCTTTTGAATTAAGGCAATTCATTCCAGCTGTGTTCTTTAATGTCTATTTTGTGTTTACGCTACGTTCATTATTATATTAATCTATGTTTTACCTACTTTTGAAAGTGATTACTACCGAACAAATAAATACTTTTAATTATTGTTTAGAGTTTATGTACAGTTTTACATTTATATTTATAGCCATATTAGGTCCATAAGCTTAAAGACAAGAGTTAAGGCAATTTAGGGCAAATTTCAATTTACAGCACAGCAGCTAAACGATAACGGAAATATATTGTGTGTAAATATGGACACATCTGTCTGAATATACTTAGTCTTGTAAAGGAGAAAACCTCTCTCAAGACATAACTATATCGTTACTATATCATTTCTCGAAAGTTTTTGCAGAAACACGTTATTTTTTTAAAGCGACTACAACTTTTCTAGGTTATCCTGTCCTTTTATTACGACAGGGTCATTTTTAGGGTTCGTTGGCCAAATGACAAAAATAGAACCCTTATAGATTCGTCTTGTCCGTCCCATATGTCACAGCCATTTCACTCCGAGACTATTTTCACCACAGAGGTTGAAATATGGAAAGTAATACGTGCCTTTTATGAACCGCTATAAATAATATGGTGTGAAATTATGAAAAAATAAAAATAGGGGTGGCCCTCCATATATGTAACATTAAACTACGTATATATGAGTGTCTTTCGATAGCTCATATTCGATATCCATAGTTTGATAAAACGTTTTTTTGATATGATGAGTTTCCTTCTAAAGTCTTAAAATTGTGCCCGTCCTCTAATTTCTAAAGTAAGAGGAGAATAATTCTGAAAAACGTGGGTTTGTAGAACGTAAAATGAACTTTCAACGAAAATTGGTTTGAATAAGATTTGATATGCAGTGTTTGAGATGTGGGACTTTTTTGTCAAACTGCAACAGTAACTTTGTATATCATTAACATACTATGTTAGTTTTCCTGTTGAATGTAAATGAACATATTATGAATGAGCGGAAAAAAAAATGTGTCCGACTCGCACTTGGCCGGTTTTTATTTTATGTTATTTCAAAGATAAATAACATAATTAATTAACTAGCATTTTTTAAATTCATAATAATCATGTTATCAACATGACATTCGAACTTTTAATTGGTTCAGTCGAGAAGACAGCTGTTTGTTGACAGCTGTCAACATTTCATAGGACTTACACTCGTAAAACAAACAACATAAACGTTAGTTTACCGTGTACATAATTTACCTGATTATCATGGGCCATGTAATAGCAGTGTCATTTGACGATAAGTCCGACTTCAATTTTAACATAACAACATCATATATTTCAGGCTACAATGGCCCATAGATAAACGTGCAGTTCAAACCCCCCTCCCGCCCCTGTAACGCATCTTTTCAGAAGACCCCCTCTCCCCCCAAATTCGTTACGTAAACCTTATAAACTAACATAAAAGTAATACCAAATGTCATTTTAATAAATATGACTTAAACCTATGTTAGAAGCACTTCACTTGTTCACACTTCACTTGTGCTGACTGACCAGAGTAACTTGTCCACGGAAGCGACGGAATACCACGTCCTGCGGCTAAAAGTCTTCCTGCATCAAGATGGGCTGATAAAAATTCGGTACTCCCACCACGAACGCCTTGCCACAACTCTAAACCAAAATCATTTAAGGTAAATTGTCAAGGGCAACAAATAAACGAAGTTGGTGAATACAAATTTCTTGGACTCATTCTTGATCAGCACTGTCACTGGAAATTACATATAGAACACGTTTGCAAGAAAATCAACCAATTTGTGTATGCTCTTAAACGTTTAAGACGTAGCTAGTGAAGCGGTCGCCCTTACTGCTTACCACGGGTATGTATCCTCCTTACTCAGGTATGGACTCCTACTCTGGGGGAACTCGACAAATGTAAATGAAGCATTCATTGTTCAAAAAAAATGCCTAAGAGCAATATGCGGTATCAGCCCATTAACATCCTGTCGACCACTGTTTAAAAAATTGAGGCTATTAACTCTAACAGGCCTTTTCATAATGCAGGTTGGTATTTTTGTGAAGGAGCACTCAATTTTTTTTATAGCATGCGACCTGCATTCGAAATACACTCGTCGTGACCCCACAAGATTAAGAATACCTTCACATCAAAGCACATTATGCCAAAAAAATAGTTTAATCACTGCAATAAAAATTTATAACGACATACCAAAAGAATTAAGAGAACTCCCTTTAAAATATTTTAAATCCAAATTGAACAAATGGCTCATTGATAATTGTTTTTATAGTGTAAAAGAATTTTTAGAAAAAAAAGGGACTGATAGATATGGTTACTGAGCTCTACAAAATATTTCATGTCGCGGCGTTTAATTTTATTTTTTATTTTTATGCTTATATTTATTATTTAAAGAATTCGAATAGATACGAATCCTTAAATTGTAAGCGTTATTACCTAGACATGCTATAGTATTAATATTTTAACAAATGTATGTATGTTAAAATTCATGTTTAACATGTTCAAATATTTGTATGCCATTCTATGGTAAAACATGTAAGTTCACAAACCTATTTATAAGACCTAAATGTACCATGTTTTTACACAAATAAAAATTATTCTATTCTATATTCTATTCTATTCTTGAAGTTGACGTTGCAGCGCGACTCCAGTAACTGCACCCTCGGTGGGTCCCGAATTATTTTTTTTAAATAATAATGAAATTTTGTTTGAAGATACTAAAGATTTTAACATGTTTGGTCGGTTATAACCGCTAGACTAAGTTTTACATAAATTTAGGGAAGAATAAAAATATGGATAAGATGAAGGATGATACAGATGATGGGATGATTAGATCAACCGTAATGTCCAATGACTGCACGACTAACTGAATAGTTAGTTTCGTTTCCACTGCCGAGCACGCAGTTCTGGATTCGATTCTTAAGCTGGGCTTTATCCAACTTACTAATCGAATTCAGATTCAGACTTCCAATACACTGCCTAGAAAACTGGCTCATTCAACTTCAACTTACAATTTATTTCACTCTCGTAGATTTTTTTATAACAAGGAGCTCGTGGCTAATAACAGCCGCCCGGGACGATCTTTATTTTTATTTTTCATCCGGTTAGACTGGAAGCCGACCTCAAGATAGTTTGGGAAAAGGCTAAGCAGAGATCGCTTGCGGCTTGGGTGTGAATTCTGCCTTAAATTGTTTGCAATAACACAATTTCCCCACTTGTATCAAAATGTACTATTTGAAAGTGTACTAGTTTGACTTTTGTTAAATAAAATGTAATTCTATTTTTTGAAGTGACACTTCTTATGCGACTTCCAACAAGTTTAACGCTATATATATATTAATATATTTATATAAATTATTTGAATATTTTCTAAAACTCACTAAGAGATGGCAGTATTACAAGATTTGTGACTACGTAGTTCTACTAGGTACGTAAGATGGCGTGCAACCAGTCATGCATTCGACTCTTCGGTGTGACCAGCCTTCGCTCAATTTCCATGAGTAGAATAACTTCGATAAACGTATGTAATAAATATGTAATAAAAATAATGCAACAAGAAAACAACAAAATATTATTTACAAGCTCAATAAAATAACGAGAGTGAATTCGTAGCACTCGAACGCATGCGTGTAGTATTACGAAGTTCCACTTCTTCCGCCAAATTTTTAACACGTATTTTTTGTTTATTAAAAAAAATAGAGAGTTTTACATAAAATAAAACTTACCTATTATTTTTTCATCAATATCCGGAATCCATCTTGAGTCAAGCACCTGTCTTTCAGCCTGTTGACAGCGATTTCCTTTGCCTCTCCGCTGGTCGCGCCCTCTATGCTTACCGTTGGTACTAAGTATTTCAAGCGCGCCTCGGGTGATCACCCGATTTATCGTCATTATGGAACTCATGATGCACCAGGTAGACCTTACCTGGATTCCGGATATTGATGAAAAAATAATAGGTAAGTTTATATGTTTTTATGTTTAATATCCGGAATCCATCTTGAGTGATGTGTTTGTTATCACCTGGTGCGCTAAACCCAAAGACGCTATAATGTGTCGTATAATGTAAAATATCGGGTTAATAAAAAACATCGTCAAAATTATGTTAATGTTTCACAATAATTAATCTGGTATGACATACTACTTTTAGTCATAATATAACAAAACAATAGGTTTCGAAAATAATAATAAAAATATAATTCTTAATGCACAGGATCAAAATAATTAGACAAAGATGTAGAATGATTGAGAACATTTGAATCATTGTGATGTAACAGTTCTCTCTGATAATAATTCTGGAAGGTATGAATCGTTTTCCAGTTACCGGTGGCAAGAATTTGATCAATAGGAAAATTCTCAACGAAATTGAGGGAAGCAACTGCGGATCTTACTGAACCTGGAGATGCATCAATACCAGCAGCTTTTAAAAGAGATCTTACCCATCCACCAATAACAGTTCTAGAAGCAGGTTTAATAACCCCTTTAGCTGTAATAAACAAATGCTTTATATTTCCTCGACAGTTTGAATAAATGCATATTAATTGTCTCAACCAAAAAATCAGATTTAATTTTTTATCAGGGTGTTCTCTAAGCCTCCATCCAGACTGTCTGTGGTTATGGTTGTCTGTTTTAGAACCAAATGCTGGCCACAATACGATAGACGAATGTTCATCGACTAAGCTACTGCTATCAATTCGCAACAGAGTAAGGTCGTGGACCCTACGGCCTGATGCTAACAATTAAAGAGTAGCCACATGTCATGCTACTTGAAATATGTTATTTGTAATAAATATGTGTTGCAATAAAACTTAAGGGTTCCAAATAGGTGGTTTAGCAGATTTTTCTTTTGCTACAGAAATAGCTTCTAATATGTGCTTTATAAAGAAATTTGATGACCAATCAATATTAGATGTTATGTGTGTGAAAGTTGAGATAACAGATTTGTTTACCAAAATAGATCTGTATGCAAGACCTATATCACAGTGTAAATGTGCTAAATATCGAGCTACCTGATCCGCATTAGGGTATTTAAAATTTATCGAATGGGACTCACACCATTCCATCGGCGCCACACTGGTCTGTAGGTATTGAATCTGGAGCCCCTCCAGCTTGACATAAAGAATTTTTGTTCTTTATCTGTCCAGTCTGTCAAAATACCTTGCCACCCTAAATCAGCCATGCTTCCAACTGTAGGTCTAGCACTTGCAGCGGATGCGTCCCTGTTCTGGTGTCTATTAGAGAGCAGGCTAGGTCTGAAATCAGATAAGGGGGATGTTGCGATCGCCATTGAACATCTGCCTGCCAAAATACCTGGCTCCACTTTAGGGCAATCAATATATAGTCCCCGCTGGCTTGGTTCAGCTGTTGGAGAACGCAGGGAATCAAATTGGGTGGTGGAAACAACCAAGCTAGGTCGTAGTGCCACTGATGACAGAACGCATTGTGATGTTGGGCTTCCTGATCGTTGACGTCCAGTGATACGTACTTTGGTACTATGTGGGCTGTTCTCGACACGAAGAGGTCTATCTCCGGCGTAACCCCACATTCGAAAAATTGTTGTCGTTGCTGACCTCGTGAGGTGCCATTCTGGACAAGCCTTCTGCCGAGAAAGAATCTACCTCGGCATTGAACATGCCCGGTAAAATAATGTGCTGTCAGATGAATGTTCTGCTTGTCTAGAACATCAAGAAGTTGTCGAGTTTGATGAAGCAGTTTCTTGGATTTTGTGCCGCCGTCCTTGTTTATGTACGAGACTACTGTCCGATTGTCGGTTTGCAGCAGTATCTGTGCATCTTGGAGTTGAAGCTGGTTCTGACGTATAGCTGCGTAAACGGCAAACATCTCTTTTTTGTTGGCATGCCATGTCTTTTGAGAATCTTTCCAGGTTCCCACAATATTTGTGTCACCGAGTTGAGCCCCCCATCCGATGTCTGATGCGTCTGTGGTCAATAGTTGTGACGTCACTGAGCTCAAGTGTATCGGCATCGACTTTCCTATGACTTGACACCACCACTCCATCTCTGATCGAGCTGGTTGAGGCACAGTGATCGACCGATACGGGTGTTTCGCCGACAGCTGTCGACTGTAGTATTGCAGAGTACGACAGTGAAGGCGACCTCTCGGAGTCACGAACGTTGCAAAGTTGAGTCTCCCCATTAGTTTGGTACTGTTTGAGGGACCAATTGCTTAACTGAAGCTGTTGGTGAAGTGCTTTGCGTAGCGTTAGGCACTTTGGTTCCGAGAGGGACTTTGCGTTGCGTTTTGTATCCCATGTAATGCCGAGGAACTCGAGGCATTGTGTCGGATCCAGTACAGACTTCTCGTAGTTGATTGTCCAACCTAGTAAACGGAGTATCTTGATCGTGAATGCGATGTCGTCTTCCAACTGCGATTTTGACTGGTTGGCCAAAAGAAAATCGCCTAAATAAACTACGTACCTGATCTTGTGACTCCTCAGGAATTCTGCTACCCACTTGGTTATCGTGGCAAACGTTCTGGGTGCCGATAAGAGGCTGAACGGCAAACACGTCATCTGGAGTAGCTGATGTTGACGTGAATTTTCAATGATAATTTAGCCTCAGGAACCTGCGATGCTGCTATGCGATGGCTACGTGGAAATATGCTTGGCTCAGATCTAGTTTGGCCATCCAATCTTGTTGTTGTAAAAAACTTGGTACATGGAAGTGACTGAATAGGTGAAACGGCTTGGCTTCTACGAACCGGTTTAGTTTTTTTTAAATTGAAAATTAGACGGTAGGTCTGATCACTGATCTGACTTGGGTACCAGAATGAACGTGGAAAGGTAACTGGGTGTCTGTTCTGCAGGTTCTAGTACTTGACTCGAGCATAGATTGGATTTGTATGGTCATATTGGGAGAGGTTTTGGTTCTGTAAAATTTCAGAACTGTGGGACTCGGAAATATTAGCGGCGGTTTGAGTATGAAGGGTATGCGTGCCCCGTTCAACAGTCGGCATATTTGGTCTGGCGCACCCAGATTGCTCCAAGCATATTGAAAATGCCTTAGACAGCCGCCTTGAAATGTCCGACAGTCATTCGCGACGCTTGTTTTTAGGGATAGCCTACGATTGAGATTTCTTACCCTAAGGTAAGTTTTGGTGTGAAGCGTTTAAGGCCTGTCTTTGTCTTTTAATAAAGGTATCTCGACGAAAAAACCTGTTGTCAGCTTTGTTACTAGTCGATGGTTTTTGATTTTGATAAAAGTTTTCCTTAGAATATGTTTGTGGTATTGATTTAGGTAGTTGATACCGTAAGTTTATCCACCCCCCCAATTTTATGGAGGTAGGTTTGAACTGCCTTATCATTAAAAAGATATTCTGTACTAGGAGTCTAGGAGGAATTTTATATAGGACATCACGATGAAAAGCTTTGGAAATTTGGCGGAACATAGCCTCTCTAAGGAAAACTTTTTGTAAAGATTTGTGCTATTCGTCTTTTTGACAAAGTAAAGCATTCGTTAATCCAGCAAAAGATCTTTCCAATCAATATGAGCGCGAATTTTCTTTCAACATGTCCGATTCAAAACTTTTTAATTCGTCGTTAACATTTAACTCGACGAAACCGGGGGTAGCTAAATATTTCTTTTGTGCATCCGAAAACCGAACCGCATTCCAATCATCACACTCAAAACGCTGTAGCTCCGTTATTTTTTAAGGTATGTTTCGTTTGCTCTAAGGTAAATCGGATCTTTTACTGTTGTAGGTATGTACCGACTATCGAAAAAAATCTGTAGTTTGTTATTCTGAGACATGTTTTCAGGTCGTCGTAGATTTAACTCGTTTGTAGTTACGGAAACGGTATTAATGTTAGCACTTCTTGATGTGGTAATATTTTCAATAACGGAATTTTTCGAAATTACGTAATGAGGTTTGTTGCCAACTTGTTGTGACAAAAAGTCGAAGTGTGCGTTACTCACGGTTAGGGAGTCCCTCCTTACTTTACGTTTCTCAGGGCTGGATCCACTGCTTGTAGAGGAACTGCTATCACTATCTCTTGCACACGGCGTCGGGAACGAACACGTTTACGGGATAGTGAACCGTCTTCTGGCTCTAAATTATTATTAGGATTTTCCATAATAACAACGGAGAGGTACAATTTCACGAATTGAAACTATAATAGTTTTACCAAACTTAATTAAAATAAGCGGGAAGTAACTTTTTCGCGAAGTTCAAATAACGCTATCAACCGAACGGCGCGAAAAACGACGCTATAATGACGATAAATCGGGTGATCACCCGAGGCGCGCTTGAAATACTTAGTACCAACGGTAAGCATAGAGGGCGCGACCAGCGGAGAGGCAAAGGAAATCGCTGTCAACAGGCTGAAAGACAGGTGCTTGACTCAAGATGGATTCCGGATATTGATACAAAACAAATAATATAAATTATACTATTGATTTATAAAATTTAAATTAATAGAAAATGGCTTAGTTAATGGGGCTCACTACGTCACAAGTAGGTATAAAATATACTTACCCGTGGCGTCATGCGCCATAAGGTACCGCCTCCAAACTTCCTTCATCCTAAGCTACAATAATAGTACATTATGGTACTAGTGTGTAATGTTGGTGATTACCGCTGAGGCGCCATTGAGACCCAAGCCGTTAGGTGAGGGTCTTAAGAGAGCCGAGGACGGTCATCACAAATACACACATGTATCATACGACGTTTTTCAACACACTTGTGAATAAAATAACAATAAAAACTCATTTTATTTAGTAGACAATAGATATTTTTTCTTGGAGTTTTCAGGTAGTAACTTTCCATAACGTTAAGGGCTTCACATATCGGGTTTATATCGGGCGGTGTACAACATAAATCATTTTCTGCGTAACTAGTACCTACATGTAGACATTATAATTAATAAATTACTATAATTTCAACAGTGAAAACGAGTTGTGAAAAATGATTCGCTATAGCGGGAAAAATTAATCAGTTTTCCTATGCGCGCGCATTGCGATCAGCCACAGACTTTTTTTATTTTTTTTTTATTTCGCGCTTCTCGGGCAGGCTAAGGTCTTAGACCATACCGCCTCGTCTTCAATGTTATTTTCTTTCTTGATTTTTAAGTAAGGCCCAAGCCTCGTCCTCAGTAGTCAGCCACAGACTAAAGGTATGAGGTTTTTTTTTTATTTTCCGCGCATACGGTTTGCGCTTATTCTGGCAAGTACAAAATGGGGAATTTAAAGTTTTCTTTTATTACAGAGAAAACAAAAGTTATATTTGAGTGAAAATTATCTATTTAAATAAGAATTTGCATGAAATGAGCAAGCAATAGGAACATTAATTTATTTGTTCTATTGAACACGATCTTTTTTTTGAATAAAAACTTTTTTAAGAACAAAGCACCTCAACCAATAAAATTAAAAAAATTAAAATTACCGTCCTCGGCTCTCTTAAGACCCTCACCTAACGGCTCGGGTCTCAATGGCGCCTCAGCGGTAATTACCAACATTACACACTAGTACCATAATGTACTATTATGTGAGTAAGTTGAACAGTAGCCCACATTAAGTTGAGTAGCCATTTCATAATTATTCGCCAACAACTACCCGACCGATCAATACAACTCCTTTATTTTCTGTTAAAGGACAATATTTCGATAATGACACTCGTGATGACAGCACAGAATTGTAATGTTAATGTAGAGGAAAGAAGCAGGAAAATTCATTTCAGTGAGCTTAATTCATATATACCTACGTGGAAATAGACGGACATGCCTGACTTTACGCCTGAAAAGGCGACCAAGATTGCACTATTTTTTGTTTTGCAGCCTCGTTTAAAAACAAACACTTTCGTAAAAATGGTTAATCCATCAGAAAAGCGAAACGTTTGACAGCTATTTTTGACGTTATTGCCAACTTTCAGAACACACAGCCGAATTCGATCATGCCTGGCCGTAAAGATGCCCTAGATAACTTATTGTTTCCTAGCATTGTATTTGGTGGTTTTCCTGCTGCGTAAAAAATAGTCACCTGATTCAGAAACCCAGAAATCCCATTCAATTCCTCAGCACTGCAATAATTCTCAAACTACCCACGTTCAGTACACAGATCGATATCCTTCAGGTATTTAAGATATCCCACGTTAAAAGCAAACCGCAATTAGGTGCAACACGACCCCACCACAAAGCATTGTTAGTACTTTTGCGAGCCGATACAACAATAAAATAACAACATTAAGGTCACTCTGCATCGCCTGGAGATATTAGAGCGATGGTCTGTAATGGCGTGGAGAAAAGTATTAGTTTTTTTTTTTAATAATACCAGCCTATTACTGTCCCACTGCTAGACAAAAGCCTCTTTTCAAATAAAGAAGGCACGAGCATTGATCATTGATCAATAATATTATAAAAGGTTTATCTTGAAATATTACTGTTTGCTATCAATGTAAGGGTAAAGCATGGTGTGGGTATGGCCCACAATCACAATCAGAACTTAAGGTTCCAGCATTCAAAAAAAAAAACATTTCTGGCTCATCAAATTATATCAGCACCTAGTAAGGTGATGAATAATGATAAACAAGTAGACTGAAACATACATATAAACAAAAGTATCCTGAGAACAATATGAGAATTGAATAGAATTGAATTATTGAAATTGAACACTCAGATGCCAAAGTATAAAGGGTTTCAATAAAAATTTAGGAAAATTGACCCTTTTGAGAGAACCCTTAAAAAACACTAAGGTGACCAATGACAAGCAGGTGGGCTACACGGTTGATGCAACTCTATGACATTCACAAAAACTAGATTTGTGTCTGTACTTACATGTTCGTTTCGGCCAGTCGCGTGCGAAAAGCTACAAACATTTCAGCGAAACTAGTACACTTAAAGTTGACCCATGAATTATATCGTTAAAATAATAAAGATACTAAAATAATTAACTTTAAATGATAATATTTCTCCTACTCTTAATCCTTTTAATTAAAAACGCCTATGAAACAAATCAGACGTTTATCTTACCTACATGTAATACACCGAGATCTCAGCTAAGCCGCGTCAATAATCCTGCATCACTTCTAAAGCTTATCAAAAGCTATTACATACTTAGTCCTGTCTTATCATGTATTAGACTTATTAATATTACTTGTAATTGCATGGCTACCTGTTTGGATATGACTATTAGGTTATCTTAGTCTTAGTTGGCTGATAGCGCGTCAAAGACGCCGAGGATGAGTTATGTAGCGCAGCATATGGTTAAAACAGGGTATACCTACAAGATGTAGACGGACCCTTCTCGAAGCCGTCAACCAAGCATTCTGTTTATCAAACTAAGTAACTCTTCGCAAAAATCTGAAATATTACTGTTTGCTATCAATATAAGGGTAAAGCATGGTGTGGGTATGGCCCCCAAAATTTTTTTTTTTTTTTTCCGGATGGGAAATCATCAAATGACTTCTCCCGCTCTGGGCGGAGCGGGAGGGAGTGTCAGACTTGTACTGACTAAAACCCACCCATGTTCCTTCTTCGCCCTTTGTGTTCCAGTGCCGCGGTATCTCTTTCGAACAACCCGCAGCCCTGGCAGGCATCGGCCCTTTCGGACCCCTTCTGGTTTGCTGACATCTCCTTGAGGCGCGCGTGGAACACGTACGCGCCGTCGACACGGCCTGTCGTCATGAGACGGACGGACGGTGAGCTAGCCCATTACTCACCGTCCACAGGCTCGCGCCTACGGTGGCCGGGGGCCACTGGTTGCCCCCCGACGCCCGGGGCGTCTCCCGCGGCGGCTGGGACGTGAGGTTCTCTCCCTCTCACGTTCCGCCACCTCCTTCGCTAGCATGACTGCTTCGCAGAAGGAGGCGACGGCATCCCATTCCCTCTCGCTCCGGACCATGGATTGAAACAGGGCCGGACGCGAGAGGTCGCCGCCGCCAATCGCCGCTACGAGGACACGGCGGTGCTCAGCCCAAGCGGGGCAGAGCTCCACGGTGTGCTCCACCGTGTCCTCCGGCCGATCCTCGCAATGGTAACACCCGGGCGTTTCCTCCCGCCCGATTCGGTGCAGGAACCTCCCGAAACAACCGTGTCCGGTGAGGACCTGCGTCAGGCGGAAGGTGAGGGCGCCGTGCCGCCTCTCTAGCCACTCCTCAAAGAGGGGACTTATCGCCACTATTGTGGCGTGCCCTGCACGTGGTTGCGACAGTCGCTGTCTCCATGTCGCCATGAGATCGTGCCGGAGGTCTGTCCGCTGAGCGACAATTTGCCGCGGCAGCGGAGTTTCCCCCCGGCGTAGTGCCTCCGCGCGCCATTCATGCAGGCGCGCGAGGACCATCGCCTCCAGATCCCATGGCGGCAATCCGGCCAAGAGGCTCGCCGCCTCGCCGGAGATCGTGCGGTACCCCCGGATCAGCCTTACGGCTACAACCTTCTGGGGCGCGTTTAGGTAATGGGCGGCTCGCCGCCTCAAAGAACGCGCCCACACCGGGGCCCCATAAAGGGCCATGGACCGCACGACTCCCGCGTAGAGCCTCCGGCAGGAGGCGTTTGGACCCCCCAGGTTGGGCAAGAGCCGCTTGAATGCAGCCCCTGCCCGTTCCAGTTTTGGTGCCAAACGTCGGAAGTGCTCAACGAAGTTCCGCCGGCTGTCGAGGACAAGCCCTAGGTACTTTAGTGTCGACTCGACGGCGATGGGAACCCCTCCTACCGTCAGTGTGGATCCCGACGGTGGCGCATTCCGAGGCCCATGAAAGCACATGGCCTCGGACTTGTGCAATGCCACCTCGAGACCCAGTTGCCGGATTCTCTCCACGACTATCGCAACCCCGCGTGTCATAAGTTCGGCCGCTGCCTCGTGCGACCTCCCCTGTGCCAGCACCAGCGTGTCGTCAGCGTAGCAAACAACGCTGACACCGCTAGGGAGGTCGGCGCGCAGCACCCAGTCGTAGCCGATGTTCCATAAGGGCGGCCCCAGAACCGATCCCTGTGGAACACCGCACGACATCTCTCGCCGGTTCCACTCTCCATTGCGACCAGGGTAGATGACGGCCCTGTCCGTCAGGTAGTCCCCGACCACACGACGAAGGTAGGTCGGCACCCGGTGATACCGGAGTGCCTCCTTTATGCAGCTCCAGGGCATGGTGTTGAAGGCGTTGGCGATGTCAAGAGACACCGCCAAGACGACCCCACCCCGAGACACTGCATCCCCCGTCGTGAGAGCCCTCACGCGCATGATGGCGTCCACCGTCGAGCGCCCCCTGCGGAAACCAAATTGGTGTTCCGCTAGGTCCGGCCCCATCCCCACAAGGTGCCCGGCGAGGCGGTTCGCAATGACTCTTTCAAAGAGCTTGCCCACCTCGTCGAGCAACACAATGGGCCGGTATGCGGACGGAGAGTCCGCAGGGCGCCCCGGCTTCCGGATGAGGACCAGCTTCCCCGTCTTCCAACGAAGCGGGAACTGGCCTCTCTCCAGGCATGCGCTTAAGAGCCCTTCCAGTCGGGGCCCGAGAGCCTCCGAGGCCAGGACCCAGGCTTTGCCAGGCAAGCCATCGGGTCCCGGGGCGGTATTTTTGGCTTTAAGCCTGCCTACCGCCACTCTCAGGTCTACCCCGGTCACTTCGGGAATCTCGTCATCGTCCTCGTTGTGGTCCACTTCTGGCACCGCAAGCGGCGGAGCCATACCACGTCCTCCACGAGCTGAGGGCGGAGACTCTGCGTCAGCGGGGGGGCCCAGGTGCGGAGTTTGTCCCGCACCATCTTGTACGGGCGCCCCCACGGATCTCTGTCGAGAGTCTCCAGCATCTCCTCGCGGCCCAGGTCTCTGGCCCGCTGGACAGCCTCTTGGAGGGCGGTCTTCGCTGCTCTGTATCCCTCGTACAGCTCCGCCTCAATAGCTGCCGCATCCGTAGGGCGGATGCGGAGCCTGCGATGCCTGGCGTACAGGTGCCGCGCGGCGACGCACGCCTCGCGCAGAGACTTCAGCTCTCGCGACCACCAGTACACCTGACGCCGGGCGCGTCCTGGCCGAACTCGGGGCATTGCCACGTCGCATATGTCGGACATGGCCTCCTGGAACCACCCTGCCTCGTTGTTGATGTCGGCAGGCCTGTTCGGTGATGTCACCCAGGCCTGCACTATCGAGGCTTCCAGGAGGAGCTCCCGGTCCAGCTGCTTCAGCGCCCAACGCGGACCACTCGGGGCCTGTGAGACCGGCGCGCTTGAGTCCTGGGCGGAGACATCGAACCGGATGTACCGGTGGTCGGAATAGGTCTCCACCCCCTCCATAACGCGCCAGTCAACGACACGCGATGACAGAGCAGGGCTAGCGAACGAGATGTCCACCACCGACTCGCCCCGCATCCGCACACACGTGGGGACAGAACCCCGATTTAGGACGACCAGGCCCACCTCCAGAGCCCAGTCCTCCACCATCCTACCCCGCACATCTGTGCAACGAGAACCCCAAGCCAAGTTTTTGGCATTGAAGTCCTCGAGCACAAGCACGGGGAGGGAATAGTTTCGGATGACGACACTCAACTCCATGAGGGAGTTGTGGAACTCGGCGAGAGTTCGGCTCGGGGAGAAGTAGACTCCCGCTACGACGATCTCCCCGAACCGTGCTGCTACGCAACCCGGACCCTTCCTGACACTCTCAAGGGTCGGGGTACCGGCGGCGGCCGACGAAATTATGGCCACTGAGCCGCTCAGGTCCTCCACCCAGTCTTCCCTGGGCGGGACAAAGTACGGCTCAGCGACCACGGCGACGTTAATCAACCACTCCGCCATGCTCTGGAGCAACAAATCCTGAGCACAGCGACAGTGGTTGATGTTCGCCTGGAGGAGGCGTAATGGGGCCATTATTGGCACTCCATTTCAGCCCCCTCCCGGGCCCCCTGTGAGGGCCCCGCATCAGTTGTTGCGGCGGCGGTGCTGACGGCAGCGGTGGGCGCAGCAGTGGCGGCGGCTGCGGCGGTAGCGACGGTGGAGGCGGTGGCTGAAGGCCTTCCCTTGCCCCTAGACTTGGTGGGTGGTGCGCAGGCCCTGCCCCCTGCCCGGTGATCGGCCGGTTTGCCCGCTGCCGCACATGCAGTGCAGTGCGGGGTGGCGGAGCAAGCCGCGGCCATATGACCGGGCTAACCGCATCGGAAGCAGTCTCCGCTGCGGTCCACCTCCGAGGTGCATCGACAACTTACGTGGTGCCCCACAAAGCACCGGTAACACCTCAGAGGTCGGGGCTCCAGCAGCTTCACCTGCGCCGACACCCAGCCCACCAGGAGCCTTCCAGCCTCCACGATTGTTCGCGCCGCCGTCACAGGGCAGCTTACCATAACGGTTCGTATGCCCGAGTGGTCTGGACGTAGGGTGCCTGCCCTGACCTGCTCAGCAGGGCACCCACCAGACCTGGTGACGGCGGCGACCACCTCCTCCTGGGTCACAGAGTCGTCCAGGCCCAGGATGCGCAAGTCTGCGCATCTGACGGGCCTGGACACTCGGGCCTCATCCGCATCTAGGGACGCTCTGAGCTTTTCAGCCAGAGCGTCAGCGGACGGGCCACTATTTACACCGGGGATCTCCAGCGCTCTAGCCCCTGTCGCGGTGACTTTAAGCCGGAGTCCCCCAGTGATCCCGAGCTCTGCGAGATCCACCGTCGCCTTCGCCTTCGCGAGGACGTCGCGGTAGGACACGCCCCTCTTTTCCGCTTCCGGCTGTAGCGTGATCACTACAGCTGCGGTCTTCGGGGCGCGGAGTCGAGCCGCGACGCCTCGCGCCTTGCGCTGACGCCTTCGCTCCTCATTGCGGGCTTTTTTGGCCGCCTTTCTCCCCTTCCTCCTTTCCCCGACCACCTGCCACTCGGCTTCGGCCACGGGAGGATTAGCGGACGGGGGGGGCGGCGGTGGCTGCAGCTGCCTTGCTGCTGGCGCTGGCACATTCAGCGCCTGAGGAGCTGCTTTGCCCTTCCTCTGCTGGGCCGCTTTCGGTTTTGCCGGAGCTGCCTTTCCAGGGGCCGGCCTAGTCCTGCCGGAGGACTGGCCAGACTGCCCTGGTCTGGAAGTGGCAGCCGTAGCAGCCGCATATGAGGCCGCCTTCGGGCCCGGGACCACCCTCGGGCCCGGGGTCGCATTCGCATTCGGGCCCGGGACCACCCTCGGGCCCGGGGTCGCATTCGCATTCGGGCCCGGGACCACCCCCGGGCCCGGGGTCGCATTCGGGCCCGAGCCCGCCCCCGGGCCAGCGGCCGCCTTGTTTGCCGCCAGCGGAGGGCGCAAGACAATGCCCTCCAGGACGGAGAACCGCGCCTGGAAGGCAGCCAGCTCCTGCCGAACCAGTTGCTGAACCTGGTCCTCCACAGGCATGGACTGGTTCTGCCGCTGTTGGGGCACCTCTTGGGAGCCGGACTCACGCAGATCGGTCAGGTCTGCCCGGAGCTTAAGATTCTCCTCATGGAGAAGCTCCGTGGCGGCCGTCAGGCGGGCGACCTCCGCCCGCAGTTTGGCCACTTCCCCTGGTGGAGGATACATAGCCTCCACTGCCGCCATGATGTTGGCGGAAGCCGCAGGTATGGCCCCGAGTTTTTTTGACGTTAACTTTTTTAAGGCCACTACCCTTATGGCAGCTTCCACTTCCTTAACAAACCTGGCCTTACGCTCCGCATCGGAGCTGCCAGTTTCATCCACCTCCTTTGCACCGGAGTCCGGAAGGGCCTGCCCGCGACCGGCCGCTCCCGATCTCTCGGAAGCCGAGAGCCCCCTCCCCTTGCCCCTGATTCCACCACGCCTGCTGGTTGAAATCTTAGGAGCCGAGGCCAACTCCTCTTCGGAAGACGACTCGTAGTCGCCTTTCGGTCTAGACCGCTTGAATCCCCCAAAATAATTCTTTGGCTATACTGCGCGGTGATCCGTCCCATGATCTCGTACGGGGCGGTGGTCTGGTGGCCACGCACCAGACTAGTCACAGCCTCGAACAAACTTCAACGCATGCAAAGGCTTGCCTGCATGGCAATTACAGGCTGCATGAGAACCACTCCGACGGCGGCTCTCGAAGCCATGCTGGAGCTTCCGCCGCTCCATCTGTACATACAACAGGAAGCAACAATGGCGGCAGCACGCCTCAAAACACTTCAACTGTGGTGTAAGTCAAACACACAACACACTGCGGCACTAGAGGGATTCTATAACGAGTTCCCCCTGGCGAAAGCCATTAACGATCGGGTACCAAAACAATTTGTATTCGACAAAAAATACAAGATCCAGCTCCACGAGGACCACCGCTGCGAGGGGTTAAATCCTGCAGAGTTACGGATCTTCACGGACGGATCTAAAACAGGTACGGGTACTGGGGCCGGAGTCTTCTCAGAGGATCTCAACATCCATATAGCCGTACCACTGGGGGTCCACAACACGGTATTTCAGGCGGAATGCATGGGCGTTTCCCTGGCCGCATCAGCCATCTTAGCCAGGAGGGCTAAGGACCTCTCCATCCGCATACTATCAGACAGCAGGGCTGTACTGTTAGCACTAGACAACCACACGGTCAACTCCGGGTTAATATACGAGTGTCACCAGCGCCTAAACCAGGTTGGTAATCACAACAACATAACCATACAATGGATTAAGGGCCACAGCGATTCCCGGGGCAACGATGCAGCGGACGAACTCGCTAGAAGGGGTTCCAGTATGGCAGCGGTAGGACCAGAACCCATCGTGCCACTCCCCTTCGGATATATACGGACTCTGGTAAGGAAACGCACCAGTGATCAACACCACAAACTGTGGCTAGACCATGGTGAGTGTAGGCAGGCCAAGGAGGCACTTCCTACTATAGATGGCCGCCTCACCAAACGGGTGCTTCGGCTGACCAAATTACAGCTCCGCATAGTCACAGCCGCCATCACTGGTCACGGCTCTTTTAATAAACACCTCTTTGTCCTAGGTGTCACAGATAGCCCACTGTGCAGAGCCTGCATGGAGGAGGACGAGACAGCAGCCCACGTGCTTCTACACTGCCCAGAGGTTGCAACATACAGGGCAAAGTACCTAGGTAACCCAGGTACTCTCCGCGAGATCGTCAGCAACACCAAGGGACTGCTGGCCTTTCTCGGGGAGCTGGGGTGGTTGGAGTAATGTTCCCACCCGTACGCAAAATACGCGCTTTAGACGTGGAGTTGCGGAAACTAGCCCGCTATACAATACTATACAATACAATAGACCGCTTGCGGTCCTCCGCAGCAGCCCCGATCCTCGCGCAGCGGGAGCTCTCCGAGCTTCCCGCACTCACCTCTCTGGACGCGGCGTCGGACTCCGACCCCGCATCCCTCCTCTCCCTCTCTTTGCCGTCACCGGCATGATTTTTATTTTTTAAATCTTTTACCATATTGGTCCCACGAGTGTGGGGGAAATACGAGGTCCATCCGGGCAGTGCCCCCTGTACCCGGATAAGCCTTTGACATTTATAACCCGCCAGGGGGTCGGCTGGTACCCTGGCGGGGGTCGCACTAGAGACTGATTGTTCCATGGGAACACCCGTCAGCCATACATCCCCTCACGGTGCGCCCCCGCTTGAGATTCGGGGTAACTTTTTATAGAGGTTTTCTACCTCGCGGTCCGGGTGGTTAAGCCAAGACCCTCGGTCCCGATCGAAGCCGCGAGACGTGATCCACGACACTCCGATGATGGGATTACGAGAACGACGACGGGGACAGCGGAGGACTACGTCCCTCACTGTCTGCTCGGAGGCAGGGTGAGTGCACACCGAGCCCGCCCTTGCTCCTCCGCTGTGCCCTCTGCTTTTCAGAGAGTCACGCGGAGAAACGCCGCGTTGGTTCGGGTTGGACCCCTCCACGTCAGAATATTCGCCACCGGCAGTGACATTCCCCGGAGAATGGGAATCTCTTCCCACTCCTCGGGGAAGGACACAGCCGGCGCCCGGGGTGCACCGTCCTAGCAGCTACTTTTCCCTCCAGACGTATCGAGAGGGACCAGCAGCCACTAGGCGCACGGGGAGGTTTTCTGACTCAGCACCCCGGCCCACAAAACTTCAAAAATTGTTTAGTAATACCAGCCTATTACTGTCCCACTGCTAGACTAAAGCCTCTTTTCAAAAAAAAGAAGGCACGAACATTGATCATTGATCAATAATATTATAAAGGTTGTTTTGAAATATTACTGTTTGGTATCAATATAAGAGTAAAGCATGGTGTGGGTATGGCCCACAATCACAATCAGAACTTGTGTTGGAATGATGATGAGATGAGATTTTCTGGAACCCAAAGGTTTTATAAAAATAAAAATAAAACCTTTCTGGCTCATCATATTATATCAGCACCTAGTAAGGACACTCAGATACCAAAGTATTAGGGGGTTTCAATAAAAATTTGGAAAAATTTACGTCTTTGAGAGAACCCTTGGAAAATTATAGACAGCAGCAAGTACAGGTAAATGATGTAAATTCAATGGCTTTGAAAGTAAAAATGGGTGTACCACAAGGTTCGATATTGGGTCCTTTCCTCTTTTTAGTATATATTAATGACCTTCCCCATTTATTTAAAAACCAACCACAAATGGTGTTGTTTGCAGACGATACTTCGTTAATATTTAAGATAAACAGACGTGCCACAAACCTTGACGATGTAAATAACGCTCTAATGCAGGTCCATAAATGGTTTACCGCAAATAATTTAGTATTAAATGGGAAAAAAACTAAGTGCATAAGATTTTCTCTACCAAATGTCAAAAGCAGTGTCTGTGACATAGTATTAGAATAGAATAGAATTTTATTTATGCAAATATGGGTACAATAGTTGTTATAATAATCAAGGCTCAGCCATATTTTACCATTCGGCATGCAAACATTTACTTACATTGTTTATGAGACATGTACTTAGGTATTTACATTTTAAAACCAATCAAAATTAATAATATATCAATTAAATAACACATAACATAACAATTAATTAACTAATACATTTTTCTGCCAGGAACTCAGTTACACTGTAGTACGCTTTATCTATCAAAAATTTACGTAGTCTACTCTTAAACATCGCGGTATTTAAATTTTTCCATCCACTTGGTAATTTATTATAAACAATTGGAGCCATGCAATAAACACTGTTGCGCATCAAAGCCGTTTGACTTGATACTTGACATAGCTTACTATTGTCACGCCTGTTCCTTGGGAATACATCAGCTAGGCGATTAAAACGATTTGGATTTTGCTTAACAAACATAGCTACTTCGAAAATATAAATACAAGGAAGTGTTAGGATATTGTATTGGTTAAAATAGGGCTTGCAACTGTCTGTAGTTTTAAGTTTAAACAATGATCGGAGACATCGTTTTTGGGCCTTAAATGCTATGTCTCTATCTGTTGAGTTCCCCCAGAAAATGATGCCGTAGCGTAAGTATGATTCAACTATGCCAATTATTGAATCAAGAGAAACTTGAATTTGTCGATGAAACTGTTTTCTTGGGGATCACGCTCGACTCAAGGCTACAATGGGGTCCTCATTTAACATCTCTTGCAGGACGGCTGAGTTCAGCAGCATATGCTGTCAGAAAAATCCGTCAATTTACTGATGTAGATACCGCGAGGATAGTGTATTTTAGTTATTTTCATAGTATTATGTCATATGGTATTTTACTATGGGGACGGGCTGCAGACATCGAGTCTATATTTATTCTGCAGAAAAGAGCTATCAGAGCCATATATAATCTACGTAGGCGCGATTTTCTAAGAGAACTTTTCAAGGAAATTAACATCATGACGGTACCTTGTCAATACATCTATGAAAACATCATGTACGTTAGGAAAAATCTGCATTTATTTAGTAAAAGAGGTGACCGGCACCACTATAATACTAGAAACAGAGACCAACTAGTTCAGCCAGGTTTCAGGTTAGCTAAAGTAGACTCATCTTTCATGGGGTACTGTTTAAAATGTTACAATAAAATACCTCCCCACATTCTACAACTGAATGAAACGAAATTTAAATCTTGCATAAAACGCACACTATGTAGGCAAGCATATTATAAGTTGGGGGATTATATTGATGATAAAAATGCTTGGCTCAATGTTGGTCCTGCTCCACAACCATAGGGGCAATCGGAATCATCAGAATTAGAAAGTGAAGTTATTGTGAAAGCTGCAGAAGATTGTAAAAATATATTTGCATTGTATAGATTCAATCTCTTAGTATTATATAATTGCATAGCACATGTGTGAGTACCATGTACTGTAAAGCCACCATTTCATGAGTACCTAAATCTTTCATTGACGCGAAATTACCCTGGTGGTTGAGTGAATGTCATGCTCACTTAAATGTCACGCTGATGGTGGCGGGTGTGTCGGGTCGTTTAGTTCCCTTCAAAATGGTTGAGTTGAATGATGGCTGATACATGCGTCATGTTCGTGAACGGGCGCTGTCAGTTGTGACTGGTCATCTCTTAGCTGCCACGGTTTATTTTAATTACTTTATTTTTAAAATACTGATTTAATCTTTTACTCTGGACGCTCTTAACTTGCCCGTATTTCTACATTGTTCTCACATATTTGTAATTCTTAACATGAATGATGTAACCAAGATTTTGTAACATATTTTGATTTAAAAGAGTGTCCATGGAGTTTCTTGCCCGTTCTTCTCCATAGAGATCTACGCTACGGAATGGGCAACTACAGTACTTTCACAAGTTATTATGCCTTGTGACTGGGACTGTAGCTTCGCGTTTTATTTTGTTTTTTTTTGACTTTCAAAAGTGCCTGTAAGTGTGATCCTCTCCAGCACGACCATGGATGATTACCTTAATTTTAATGCGGTACATATTCATGAAAAAATGTGTACTTTATTGTTCTAGTGACTTTAAAAAATGTACTCACTTATTTTCGCTGTTATAACATATAGACCGTGGCCGTGCTAGGTAGAACCTTTCTGCCACGACCACTATAGATTTTAGGTATTTTTATCAACTTTAACATGAAAAGTTATATAAATAAATTGTACTGCAATGTATATATGTTTTAATGCATTTTATATATAATTTTAAGCAGTCATTTACCCGTTTTAAAGAGATTTTTTTCACCTAAGTGAGTAATACCACTGGTCGATAACAGATGGCGCTGACTCTAATTAATTGCATTGCTGCCAATGCTAAAAGTTCTTTATGTCTTTTTGTGTGTGTCGTCTGTCCGCAAATTTTCTTCTTGGCACTGTGACTCCTGAACTGTTTGTCAGATCGAGCTAAGTGAGGTCTAAAAATATTCAACTCGGTCCGGAGATGGTGCGAGTGCGATCGCGCTCACCCAGATGCATAAAGGATGCATATTTTTGATATGGTTGTTCAAACAAAAATATTAAATATCCATGGGATATACTCATTTATTGTTATTTTATCGATTTTTATTTTTAATCTTTATATCCCGCTTTTCGAATTACGTGTTATAAAATGTAATTTGATTGAATTTTGCCTACTTAGAAATAATAATAGCGTAACACGAAAAAAAGAGATAAAGAGATTTTTTTGGTGAAAAACATCTCTTTATAACGGATAATGACTGCATAAAATTATATCTAAAATGGAGTACATTTCAGTACAATATATTTATATAACTTTTCATGCTAAAGTTGATAAAAATACCTAAAATCTATAGTGGTCGTGGCAGAAAGGTTCTACCGCCTGTAATGGTCTAATTGAAATAAATGCTTTGACTTTGACTTTGAATTAAGGGATACCAGATATCGAATAGGCGGTGACCGGGGTGGCGGCGGCGGTGAAAATATGCATTTAATATTCATTGGTTCTTAAATAATATTGATCCCATGTCACAGCTGGCAACAACTGTACAATGCATTTAAATACTAACAAATGCTTGTCTACAAAATGGTATTGTAAGTTTTCTATTGTTCTACGTTCACACCAGTTTTCCGACGTTTTGACTCATAATTCGTTTGCAAAAATCACACTAGTGTACTGTTCATTTTCCAAGTTAAAACAAAAAACTATTTTTTATTGTTAAATGATTTATTGACCTTATTTAAGAACACTTACTTTCTACTAAGTATACCTTGAAACACTCAACATTCAAGATCTCTGTTAGTCCCTCAATATTTTTCACTTCTGTTTTTGTAGCCACAATTAATATACTGAAATACAGCGATATTATCGTCATGTGTAAGCTGTGTCTCGTCAAGAAGTTTTGAATGAGTTATTTACCTATTCAATAGCATTAACTAAATCTTGAATTAATACTGAAACTTAACTACCGTCGTCTGGTAACAAAATAGGAGACATAACCATCATTTGCCTAGCCTGGGTCGGTTTCCAGTCTAACTGGATACACCTGAATACCAGTATTTTACATGGAGTCACTGCCTATCTGTCCTCCACAACCCAGTTAGTACTGGGTAAAACGATACCCCTTGTTATGGTTTGGTTATAGACAGACAGACTTTTGTGCTCGAAATAGGAGACACAATCATTCCATGCAAATTATTGTTTCTTTTACCCGATCCAGTAGCAGCTCGATGTCAGTGAAAAATACTCGCACTAAATCCAATGACCTCCGGTGTATTCCCACTCCCATTCACCTCGCCTCACACACAATGTGAGTAATGTACGCGTGCACGTATGTGCGCACACGCATATGGGCGGCGGCGGCGCCGACCTTTGACTCGCCTCGTTACGTCTCCGTCACCGATTGGGTTAGAAAATGACTACCGGTCCCCGTAGTAGTGGGATCTGACTGTCAGTTGATGACCCGCAGTGAATTTTCCAACTTTTCTTTTTGTTATTGATGATCTTAGTGTCAACGACCGTTAATAGATTTCACACTAACATGAAGGCGTTTCTTCTTTTATGTAGAAATAAACTTAGGTTCCTAGTCGTGGGCACCAATTAACACTTTTCACAATCAATCAATCAATATCTTTATTGTGGATCATAGGTAGGTACATAATACAGGTCTTAAATAGTGAAATTGTGCTCAGCTACGTCCTGCCTTAAGGGCATACAAAAGTTAAATTACAAAAAAAAAAATTACAGTATAGTTTAAAATTAATAAGATTTTACATAAAATATAAAAAAAAAAACAGAACGAATTATGGTAGGCACATCAGTGGGCCACCGAACGCATCATGACTGAGGGGCACTATATTGAAGCAGTGATTTGTCTGAGAGGAAGTATTTTATAGAGTAGTAGCACTTGTGTGCATGTCATGGAGATTCTTTTTATTTTTTTTCATTTCCTTAATAATTCTACCTTCACGCCGTATTTTTTCCTGAAGAAAATTAGAAAAAAAAACATGTCAAAGGGAAACTTGGAGACTCTCCGTGTCTGTATGTCACTACCTGTCACTGTCTGTAACTATATGCACCTGCGTAGTTGTTACCGATTTTATGACAACCAACTGGGCAAAGGCATCCCTTCATTCCTTTCCCTTCTCACGACTTACTGTCACGGGCAATCTCTCTTCGTTTAAAAAAGTAAATAGCAAAAAATCAAACAATTCCAAACCAAACTAACAAGACCATAACCAAACACGGAAAACATTACAAACTTTATGATATGTCCATCAAATCGGCAAACGAATCCGATCGTAGGCTACGTTCGCAGAATACTCGACGGTTGGCCGCGGCTGAGCTGAACCGCTGAGCATTCCGGTCGCCATGTTACATGCGCGGCGAAGACGCGACTCACGATCAGTCCTGGCTATAACTCCGGTAATTGACGTCAGCCACCCAGCCGGCGGGGGGCAAGCCGCAGGGGGGTAAGTCCGGAATTTAGAAATAAGTGGAGCAGAGGTTTCCAGTTTATTGAATGTGCTTCTGAATGATGGGGGCGTGTAAGCGTCGAGAATTGAGGAGTTGAAACTAAAAATGCAAGCAAATTGGAAGTAAGTGTGGTATAGTAGTATGATGTCTCCTTTAGGGTCTGTTATTCTTGATACCCACCGTGTGTAAGAAATGAAACTCAAAATGTAAGCTGCCACATTAAACTTCACGGTGTCATCAACTGGTCACATTTACGATGCTCTCTGTTTTCTGCCTTCATTGTAATCAGCTAATCAATCCACCATTTTCGTAATTTTTACAACTTATTCTGTCCGGTGCGTAAAACTCCAAAATCTCATGGAAAATACATTTTTCACTGCTATTTTTTTATTTGCGCTTGACAATGTTAACTCCTAATAAACAACAACCCAGGAGCTATTCGCCTTTGTATTATTTCAGATCCCGTCAAAAATGCAAATAAAAGGGTAAAACGAACGCAAGAAATTTTCAACCTGTTTTTTAACACAACCTTTTTTTCTCAAATCCTCAGTTATCCCACTTTACCACGGGGCTGTCGGCATCCACTCGTCCCTATAACTCTCGGGTCGCGTGCGGTGACTTCCCTATGATAATTTAATTGTTGTGCGTGCGCTACAAAATATATTTATAGCTGGCAACCCACGAGCTAGGGTTCGATAGAGACGGCTTGATAACAGGTGGGACCGCTGGAGGGTTAGCTTGATAAATATGTTTGTCTAAGAGTTTAATAACAGTAGTAAACAAGTTAATACTGTCGATGAAGGACCCCCTTTGAACATGTACCTAATGAGTTGTGAGTCTGCAGAAGTAACAGGTTTACGCTTAGCAAAAAAAAAAGGTGCGAACTTTGTTAATTATCTCTAGTCATTATCTCTAGTTAGTGATGCAGGATAGGACTTTGTTACACTCTACTCCATCCAGCTCATTATTTACTGAAGAAGGGTCCTGAATAAGCAAGTATCCAATTCAATCCAAATTCTTTCAATAGGTTTTCTTAGTAACAGCTATCGTTAGTTACAGCAGACCAACTGATGGCAATAGGATCACTCCCATTCCGCGAATTATTACATAGGTCTGAAACATACTAAGCTAGTATGTTTCAGACCGAAACAGATGAAATGAAATGAGGTTATTCATACTTGCCTAACCCTTTAAGGAATTCAGGCAGGCTGTTTTTATTATGTGTAAAATATCTGATAAGAATATGTACAAACACTGGTTTTACGAGCTCGTAAGCTTTCACGGTTGATAACTAAACTTATTCTGTCACTTAAGGATATCTTCCGTGATATTCAATTATTGTGAGCTCCCGATATTCCCGCGATCTTTGCGCTTGCAACAGCGTCGAAATATCGGAGGCTCACAATAATTGAAAATCACGGTAAATATCCCGTAAGTGACAGTGTGGGTCTAAAAAATATTCTGTCCACGTCCAGTCTCCTCTTGAGTCTATGGCACCACAAAACAAAGCTCGTCCCGTATCGTATGCACTTGGAATTAGGGCTGACACCGCGAGAATTTAATGCAATAAACCCGCTTCAATCAAGCTGCTATTTTGTGCTTCACTTTGCTAGGGATTCACGTTACAGTGGCTGCTTTGATTGTGGCTGTCCTTCAAATGTTAGGAAGCTTGACAATATTGATAATTTAGTAATTAATTAATTAATAAAAAAATATGTCGGGACTTTCTCGTCAACGTTTATTATTTCGAAGTATTGTTCGAAGAAATCATTATAAAAAGAATGAATTTTATGAACCTCAATGTCATTTTTAAAGACCTATCTAACTTAACTAAATCACCCCTTTTTCCAATGAAGATAAGCTTATACAACTAAACGCTACCAGCTACAATCTTTACCTACTCCTTTTACTTCGTCCACGGTCATACACAAAACTTAGGTAGTTTCAGCTACCCGCCGTACCTAAAATAATAACGTGGAACTAGTGATAACAAAATTCAACATTAGTTCCATTATTTTCAAATTCTTTTAAAATTGGAACCAGTGATTGAAAAAAAATATTACTAACTGTTTATGGTTTTGGTTTTAGTGGCAAAGAAGGATGATTAAAAGAAGCTAATTCAAATTTGCCACATTTAGGAGAGCTTAGGGTATGTTTGCCACCCCTAACCCCGCGGCACCACAAAGCGTGTAGATCGCGAGCTCGCAATATCTCGTCCGTGCCCGTCCGTAGCTATCCGCGTCCTCTATAACATTATATTATTTATTGTGTATTAGTACCGTTGTACTAACACGACTAATGACGTTTGTGCGACATTCATTATCCGGCGTAATTGTTGTTTATTATGCTCAATACATCCCCGATTAGGTGCTAAAGTGTGGCAATGGTCTGAGAATCGAATGATTGCCGATGTACCACAGATAATTGGTATTAATGTTATTGTCCTTCTTCTAGTGCATCGTTAATTTTAAAGTGATAAAATTAATTATGAAACTATAGCTTAGGGTCGCAACTTGCACCTAATTCATAACACATAAAGTCGTATTTGCCTATTTTAATGACAATCCATAATACTAACGTGTTACGACACTTGTAGCAAATCAAAATGGTTATGATTATGACTGTACATAATAAAAATTACAGAACAGGAAACGGTGATAGGGTTAAGCAAAATAAATATTTTTCTTATTCATCGGTCACCATGAGGTCATCATCATAATCAGCCTATAATGTTCCCACTGCTGGGACACAGGCCTCCTCTCTATGAGAGGGAGTGGGCTGTAATCCACCACGTGGGCCCAGTGCGGGTTGGTAGATGTCACATGTTTTCGAATTTTTAGTTCTAGGACATGCCGGTTTCCTCACGATGTTTTCCTTCACCGTTTTGAGAGCAACGGTGTTGAAATAAATTACACAAAGTAATGCGCCTGCCTGGGTTCGAACCCACGGCTTACTGCTCGTAAGTCGGGGCTGCCACCACTGGGCCACCCCTGCTCCATGAGGTCACCTCTTTGTAAAATGTAAACATCTCATGCTGTAGTATAGGATATAGTAAGTCAGAAATTTGATAGCGGACTCAATATGATCGCATCAAATTAGTTTAAGGAGAATGTGAATATCATGAATGTCATGATTCTAAAATCAAAAACGAAGCTTGAAAGTAACCTTTTCAACTTATTGATACTCGCGCTGCTCTGATTGAACGTTTAAAAACCCTATAACATCATGCTGTTCCAACACAGCTCAACTTTCATTTATATAAAATAATAACAAAGCCATGGCCTGGGAACGATTCTCAATGCGTAAAATCACCGCCCTGCCCGAGGCGACCGACACAAGATGCATTACTTTGCACATAAATTATTTCGTTCTCTATTAAGTACGAATTTCATATCGCTGTGCCTATGTTGCCGTGTCTTCGTGGACGGATCTTTTATTGCGGAGATTGAGAGAAAAGAGAAAACGGTTATTGAGAGGAAAATCCGAGGCTATTCTATTTAATTTCTAATTGGACATAATGTGACTGTCATTTCCATTTTTTAACCCCCGACCAAAAAAGAGGGGTGTTATAAGTTTGACGTGTGTATCTGTGTGTCTGTCTGTGGCATCGTAGCTCCCAAACGGATGAAGCGATTTTGATAAAATTGGTGTAATTTGAAAGGTATTTTAATCGAGAGTGTTCTTAGCTATATTTCGAGAAAATCTGCTCAGCCGTTTGAAGCTCATCATCTCTTTTCTAGTTGATGAAGGGATTTAAACAACTTCTACGGGTCTAGTTGATTGGAAATTTGAATTCTTGTCACTTTCTCACCATGGGCATCGCCAGGGGGGTAGGCTGCACACCCCCCCTCCCTCCTATAAGCTCAAGTTTTTTTTTTAATTCATATCTTTCCTTGTTTTCGTTAATAAGCGAGAAGAGGTGCAACACCAAAAAAAGTGGAAGATTAAGGCTAAGAAAAAATAATTTAAGTTTAAAAAACATGAAATAAAAATTAAATTTAAAATTTAAAAAACCCCCGACGGACAAAATCTCTAAAAAACCAAAAATAAAATTAATCCAAGCGTCGTAGCGTCGGGGGACCGCTAAGTAGACCGCTTAGTACATAAAATATATATACAAACAAAGCGGACGGTTTTTTAGAGGTTTTGTCCGTCGGGGGTTTTTAGAATACTTTCTGTAGCGACCGCAATCAATAAGCAGTCGCTAACCGCGTATCAATCGGTCGCAAGCTACCGCACTCCTGCGCAAATCACTCGTCACCACCACTCAGACGTTTTCTGACCACCGCAATGTAATGGTTAAGGCACCGTGGTGTAAACGGATAGAATTAAAGGTAAGACTATGGTGATAAGCAGAGATTAGCGGTCATTTTTAACCAAAAAAAAATTATTACGAAAATAAAGACAATGGAAAACTGTGTTAAGATATAATGCTATTTGCTACTGCAATCCATCCTAATCCTCGCAGTCTTGTTTGTCTCACCTTCCATGCTTAGGTCTTCCATTTAAAAACATTAATTTTGTACAGTTTACTTCATGAGCAGCCTTTATTGTTAACAGTGCAGTGACACAGGCTTCCTCTCTGTGAGAGAGAAGTAATCGGTAATCTTCACGTGGGTCCAGTTCCGTTGGTAGATGTTGTCACATGTCTTCGGTTTTTTGCTCCAGAACATAATACTTTCCTCTCGATATTTCCTTCGCTAAGAGCCATCAACCTACACCACTGCACCCCACAGTCTACTTACCTCTGATAAATTAAAAGCAATCTAACCGCTTCTCTTTCCACTAACACCGAGGCTACACGTAAGGTCAGGCCATCGGAACATGTAATAGGTAAACGTAGCAAATTGTAACATGTTTACATCGCGCTCAGATTATGGCCAAGCGGCCGTTTTGTGGCGCCTGCCTCTGTGGCTTATTAGGCATCGGACTTACTGCTGGCGAGTAGCGAGAAGCGAGTAGAACTAGCAACCAAAGTTTACTTTGTCATGTACTTAATACTTGCATACAAAAAGTCACGCCTTTTTCCCATGGTTGTAGGCAGAAACCACCATCTGCTACGATCCTTACATACTGCTTTTGAATCGTCCACGTTCCTTTATCTGGTAATACACACAAGACGGTTAGGAGTACTCTGACCCTTCTAAACGAACCCTTCGAACCTCACTAATAAGGTCAGTTTATCTACTTAACAATAAGACAATATCTAACATATTCAATTAATTATATTATATAAAAATGAATCCCTATTTCCCTTGGTCACGCCATAACTTGAAAACGACTTAACCGATTACATTCATATTTTTTTTTATATTTTGTAACAGCTGACATTTGACATTAACTTGAGATTCCTTGTTTATATAAACTTGAACACTATTGTATAGAATCTAGTTCTTCTAACCTAACAGACAGACGTGTTGCTGGGGAGTTTGTTCCGCCACTTCTTCTTCCCAAAAAAATGACTTTTGATTTTGAACACGAAACACAGTTTTGTTTTATACAAAACGCAAATTTCGTGTTTTGTTCTCAAAGAGCGACATGTAATTTTTACTAATCCAGGACTTACAAATCTTTTGTTCGTTTCTTGAGCAGAAAATAGTCAATAGCTTAGCTGGTCGCTTCCTCTTACGGTGAGACAGGAGCCTTACACGGTGGGTTTGCAAACCTTTGTTGTGATGTCAAGTAGCTTATTGTATCTCATATGAGGTTGGGCAGCTGCTGCGGTATTTACAAGCTGATGTATTTCGGACACTCCTATGTTTCGGACAATGCATTCAAAGCCGACTGTACTGCAATTATAGTAGGTCTATTCGAAACGAAAACATAAAGTGACTCCCTCTTTACATAGAAAAGCCCAGGTCTAGATATTGTGACATTTATTCCCAAATCAGTGATAACGCTGATGGGAAAGTTAACGAAAACGTTTATGTCAAAATACTAAATGATTCAAAGGGACTGCCACTGTTTCAGCCCTCAGAGTACTGTTTTTTTTTGTGAATCCGTTGCGTTTGATAACTTCAAACTCAACAAATACGTCAAGAAGAAAGTTTCAAGTATTTTCTCTTAGTTTTTTATACCTATTACTCTTTTTACACATTCCTTCAACATGGCAACTCCAAGAAAATCACAATTGGCTTCCGTACACTCATTTCTTTTTCCTATTTTAGGTACGAAACAAACCAGCCAGTAGCATTTTACTCCCCAACTTCACTTCTACATCGAAACTCAATATAATACCAACCTTTTTGGATAAGAAACAAATGCCGGACAAAGGTGCAGGATACCAGTGAATGAGCCAATGCGTTTATCACTCCGATGCTTTGTGTCCTTGAATTATGCAGCGTTATTGCTCGGCTTGCATGACTTAGCACCTGGCTGGACAGACTAACGCTTCGTATCGGCTTTAAATTGCTGTTGGTTTGCGTCGGCGCAAGTCGGAAGGGATCGGGGTGATATCATGAATAAAGTTTTGTCGTAGATTTTTGTCGTCTTAGTAAAAAAATCTAGTACTATTCATTTTTAAATTGCTGACCCACGGTTAACTGAGTATTGAAAATTATCGATTTAAAAAGAAACGTACTCGTACATTTGTAACAGAATTTTTGAATAGAATAGAATAGAATAGTATTTATTTCTGAGTGAATGGTACATTAGGATCTTAATCTAGAAACAGTTTCACATACACTACCGTTGCCGGTGTAGAAATATTAAAATTAGCATAAAAAGCCAAACTTCTAGGCTACAACAATATAATTATAATAGTTTGTCATCAAAACGCTAAATAAAGTTATATCCCCATTAATGTAACCCTAATATGATTTTAATACAATGTCAAGTTGATAAGTAGGCTGAAAAGTCAAAGTACTACTAGTTACTAATTATATAATGTCAAGCGATTAAACAAAAATAAAAAATAATACTAACACATGTCAATAGGTATACATACACAATTACACACACAAAGTATTGATAAAATATAATGTCAAAATTTATAATTTAAAATAAATCATTAACCAGTACAAATAACAGATTCTATTAGTTTGTCTTCTAAATATTCCTTAATGTTATAGTATCTTTTTACAAGCAATAGTTTGAAGAGTATTTTTTTAAACATTGTCAGAGGTAAGTCTTGCAAACTATTTGGTAGATGATTGTAAACAATAATCGACATGCAGTATACATTTTTCTTAAATAATTTCAATTTTATTTGTGGCAGTTGAAGTTTATCTTTATGCCGTGTTCGACTATTTGGCCTGACTGTGCTCGTTTCAAACAGATTATAATGACTCTTACTTGAATGTGTAGAAACGTTAAAATTGTCTTTTTGGTGAATACCCAAAGTCAATATACCTTGTAAGCTTGCATAAATTCAAGGTGGCATTTATTAATATTCTTACATAACATAATATAACGCCTGTAATCTTCGAAGGATTAGCCAGAAGTGTAATGATATAATGATACGAGTATAAGCCCAAATTACAGTTTGTAAAAGGGCTGAAACCATTAAACAAGGTGTTAATTTACGGGTTCTATATATTATTATTTCTTAACTAACTGTGGTTATTAGAAAGCCCCTGACATAGTTTAGTCGCAATTTGCTGAATATCAGTAAAACTATGTACGTTTAACACTAAAACAGTCCGCTTTAGCTACGAACTTAACGATCAATTGAAATGAAAGCCTTAGCCATACTATCTATAGGAAATCGACACTCACCCATTAGTGACTATACTATACTTATGCTGTGATTTTATTACAGAGTGATTTCTTCTTACTAACTAGTGTTATAAAGAACGTTCCACAATTCTGTTTTGAGAGCCTGTACTGGTGACACTGGTGGTGACGATGTCGGAAAGGGATGGAGCTATACAAGACGCCTAGCCCCATCTCATGGTAAACCCCCTGTTCCTCTCTCGGTCAAAAGCTTTCACTTCTCTCGATGTTGAACTTCTTTATTGATTAATTAGCCATCCAATGCGGCCCGCCATCTTCTCATCGGTCTGAAACGACCACGTCCAGAGGTCTCGGCTTGAGTCTTGCGGTATATGGACACATGGTAGTTATGCTAAATATACACGGACTGATATGATCAATCATATCTCAGCACTAAGCTGACTCAATTTTGATTTCTATAGATACGCTTACAAGAAGGAGGTTGGCTGATGATAGACGACCGCTGCATTTTTATTAAAAAAAGAAGACACCAGAAGGAGGCTCGACGCGGCTGGTGCCCCATTTCCCCAAGTTCTCCAATGTAAATTAAAAAAAAATACAAAATTGTACGACTCTGTCTTGACCGAAATCTAGAATGGTACAGTCGCCGAATCAATGCTTACGTACGTATTGTGTAATGTTATTTGTTACTTTAGAGAATCAACAGGTTAAAACGTATTATGTAATTCATCCCACACTGAATGCCTACCCGTCTTCCATTGAAACAAAGACATACCGTCCGGGCTTTTGCCATCGTCGCCTGCCAAGCCATTGGGTTCTTAAACAGCTGGATCGCCAACGGTGACAAGAGCATAATCGGATGATGTCGTTTAAGTTCTACTTACCTACCCAGAACTCATATTCATACTACCTTCTACTTGAGCTAAAAAACCGACCACATCGAGATGTGGCAATTTCAAACGACCACAAAGAGAAATTCGGGTTGTGGTTGTTTTTGATTTTCAACCACAACGCGTACTGAGCCTTTTTCAAAAAGTCACAACGCGAACCGAATTTACTTAATATATTATTAAAGAAAAAGAACCCATGTTTGTGGGTAAGGTGAAGTCAAAATTAAATGAATTTTCCAACTTTTACCCCATAGTACAACTTATACAATAAAGAAAATATGTTCCAAAATAAAATTAATTTTAACTAGGTACTGATTTTATTTTATTTTGACACTTTAGGAGACGTCAGTACTGGAATGATCAAGTGTGAACATTACAAAAAAATGAATTGTACAAATGTAAAATGGCGCATGGAGGCACTTGAAATTTGGGGACATAGGGCATCAGCCCTCGACGCGACGGTGGCCGTTCTAAATTTTAAAAATATCGCCTGGAATTCTCCAACTAGCTCTGCGACCGTGTGATGGATTATGACCCTCTCCCTTTTATACACTTAAGGTAGACATACACGTTAGGTTGTACATGACAGTTTTAAATGTGCATGCAAAACGTCCATCCAAAACAGAGTTCCATTTGGACTGTTCAGGCTAAACTGCACAAGCAAAACCTATCATCTATGGCCGGCTTTAAAGGCTGTGGTAATCCCTTACCCCACTTACATTTATATGCAGCAACAAAGCAAAAGGTAACTGTACAGTTACCAACATTAAAAATCGATTTACTCAGACTTTTCTACGACTATCCTGTTGACTTAGCTCCAAACTTCAGAAAATTCCTAGCTATCTTATCTACGCTCTAGTGCATCAAAGAAACCTGTTTGGTTCCGACTCGCCATAACGACAGGTCATGTCATGATCAAGGCGTAAGTGGAATAGCAACTGAAGTAGCCTTCGCAGAGGTAGATGCAATTTACTGGGTAAAGTATTAAAACATCCAGATCACAGTTCAGCTTCTAAAAAATCTAAAATAGATAAAAAGAAGAAGACAAATAGTCTAGATTGATGTCATAGTCACATAATGTTGAATGATAGAGAAGTGCGTTCGTAAGTGCTACACTTAAATCCAGATAATACTGTTCCTTTTATACAACTAGTGCACCTGAATAGGTCCTTTTCTTCAGAAATTCTAAACAATCATTAGGAACTAAAATTCAAATTCAAATCGCAACATCAAAATCATATATTACAGAACATACGAGCGAACGTGATCGCATTTGTTTGCCATTGTCATCGCTGCCGATACGGGCCGAATAAAGCCGAATACACCCGATACGCATCTCAGCCTCGGGCGCATGACACAGATAATCTAAGCATTCAGCCACCCGCCGAGTTACCAGCGATTTTATACAGCCAACTTAATAAATGCCCATTAAAATAAATTGTTTGGCATTGTCATAGCTTCCGATCCGTGCACGTTGCCTGATCCTCGTTTACATTAGCCATTCTGAGATAATATATGGGCTGTAATTTATGCCTTTAACTATGTCTATAAAGAATAGTAATGGCCCAAGATTGCTTCTATTGGAAATGGATATTGAAGAGTTAATAAAGTTTTGCGTGATTGCGGATTGTACGTGCGGAGAATATAAGCGTGGCTGGACAGGATTTGTTTGTGGTAATTTATGGGCACTTCTTGTTCTGGTTGTACGATGTGCTTTGTGCTCGTATAGCATGCAATATATTTGTGAATTTTATCGGTATTCAGATTTTCCATTAATTTCACGTTTTCTTGTAAGGTAATTGAATATCCCGGAAGTTTTCAAAAATTCACAGAGCTACAAAAAGACTGATAAGGCAAATCGTAAGACACAGTCCTAATTACCTGATTTTCCATAGGTTCTCAATGACCTCTCTTGTCCTTAAATCCTGCACTGACTACGGCGTCTTACATTCCCAAGCCCCATGCCATCAAATCAATTTAAATTTATAAACCATTTTTATATAAAGATGGTAAAAAAATGAAGCAAACAAACTATAACATTAAAGAACTCGTACAGTTTGTTATTGCAATGCCATTATAAAAACATATTGCTTGGTTTTTTCTGTTGCATCCTAGTCAAATAGTGTCAATAGCCTTAAGCAAACTATATTTTTAGGGTTCCGCTTATAATACAAACTAAAGCAGTGGAGTAGGACTAGGAATTGGCGAAGGGCGAGCGTTTTGGAAGACTGTCTCTTGTTATTTTAATGTTCAAAAATGCTGATTATCAGTCCAATTTGAACAAGTGATTTTGATTTTGCAGTCTGTGCTCAGATTAGACACTAATGATATTTTCAAAATAGGAAGAAGACTACAGAAATGAGGGATGGACAGTGTAACGATAATATAGGTAGCTAGAAAGAGTTAAATACTGAACGGATGATAGAGAAGTATCGATGAAGACCCCAAATAAATTGGAATAGGGGTGATGACGATTTTTAGTTTTTTCACCCCAGTGTGTATGTAAAGCTAAAGATTTCCAATGTTATCAAAGGCTAGTTTTCATAATTTTAATAAGAGCATAATTATGTGGAAGACACTACATCAGACTGTAACTGTAATTGTAATGACTGAACCTAAGTCGTTAATCGCCGGGCCAAGAAGAGTTTCTGCTCTCATAACACGTATGTAGGCAATCGGCAGAACCCGTGTTTTTAAATCCTGCTTGCGTTTTTTTGTTAATATTTCTTTAAAATATGGCACACGCCAGATTGCAATCGCACGTCGCAAGTGTAACGAAATGGCGGGCTGTCAATTTGACATGAGGAAGCAATTTGCATTTTTTTGTAAACAATTAATCGAAGCGGTATTTTAATTCATTTCGCGTTCATTCATATTTATTCGTAGTCATTGTTTTGTTATTTAAACGTACTTGCATGAAATTGATTGGAGCCGTATTTTTGACTGATATTTTCTTAAACATTTCGTTATTTATTTGAAAAGTACCGTTGTATATTTATCATCTGCCTAGCCTTTTTCCCAAACTATCTTGGGGTCGGCTTCCAGTCTAACCGGATGCAGCTGAGTACTAGTATTTTAAATGAAGCGACTGCCTGTCTGACCTTCACAATCCATTAACTGGGTAATACGATACCCCTTGGTAAGATGGTTGTCAGACTTTTTGGCTTCTGACTACTCGTAACGACTGTCAAAGATCTACAAATGACAGCCGGGACCAACGAACGTGCTTTCCGAGGCACGGAGGAAACTCGGTATGTAATTATGGTCACCCATCCACGGTCCAACCTCGGCAAGCACGGCTTAACCTTAAAGATCGACCCGAGGGTGACTGTTATTATTTAGCCACGTGCTCCTCAACCGCTCTTAAGTGTATTATTAATTTTAAGGTTTGCATGTTTGGGTGTTTGTTATTCAATCACGTGAAAACGGCTGAAAGGATTTAGATGATTTAGCACATACATATTTTATAACCTGGATAGTTCAGTTTAGTTAAGTTTTCATCCCGATAATGATCATGAAGCCAGCAAAAATGTTGAATCCTGTATAGATGGTATGTAAACATTATCTCACAGCCACAAGTAGTCAGGTAGCTGTCACTAATGTCAACTGGCAGTCCCCACGAATGTCAGGAAGTTCTAAGGATACCGTACCCTGGACTGGCCCTTGGTGGTGCTAGTGAGCCTGTGATATAGCTAGTAAATTGTGTTATCAACCTATTAGCTCTACTCTAAGTGGATACTATAAATCCAATCTAAGGAAAATAGTAACACTTCGTCACAATGATAACAACTTCATGAATGACAACTTTCTCACTTTTACTTACTTTTGCTACTAACAACGCGATATATTTTACGACAAAAGAAACAACATCACTTTTGTGTCATAAACACGATGACACATAACATAAAGAAAACTTACACTTTTATCATCAACTTTTAGAAATGGTAGCTGACAGTTAACAAGCAAGGAACCTTTCCTTTCATTTAAGCATATCTTTTTTTCTGTTGTGTGACAGCAGACAACGACAGTTCTATCATCTTGTTTTAGATAATGAATATGACATACGGAGGGACAGGGCGGCACACATTTTCGTTACCGTTCAACATTAATTTGTAATAAAACCAGTAGATACGATTCGAGTTCCCATCTAGTGTTATCTTTTATGACGTATAAAGGCGGAGTTTATATTTTCCATAATGATTTTAATTTAACTACAGTTCGGCATTTTAAAAAGTATTCTCTTAGGTTACAGGATCTTTAAAACCCTCAATTATCAGTTGTCATGTGATGCGTAAAGGTGGATACAGACTTTGCGAGGCATGAGCCACAAACGGCGCACAACGAATGCCCCGGCCATACGTTGGCTCGCCCTCGCACGTGCGTAGCACATGGTACACACCTTGCTGTATGCCTGCTCAATGTCTGTATACGGCTTAAGAGGAAAGTGTAGTAATGAAAGTTTTGAATATGAAGGTGGAAACGACGGATGGACTGTGAGAAACAAGATATGGCTTTCTGCTGTGTGTGCAGAGAAATATGGAGGAAGAAGATTCCACTGCGCCGAACAAAAATAAACTAGGATAACGGTGGGCGAATGATGATGACGTCTTCGATCTGGTGAAATTTTCTCTCGGATAGGTTAAGGCAGATTGTTATTTATTAAGGCCATCCATCATCTGAACCATTTCCTTTTCCAAGGATGACTTAGCACGTTTCTAAAATTCAGAACAACCGAAGTTTAGTCGACAGCAATAGGCTCTCAAATCAGGCATTTTGTTAGTATTCCAACCCAATTCCTACTAGCACATGAGAGAAGGTCAAATCTCTGTCTGATGCAAAGACATGATAAGGCACAGTTTGATTGCGATGGTTATAAGTAAGAGGCTTGTGTTAGGGGGCGCTCGTGTAAATGTGTTCGTGGAGCTCTGGACCACCGGCGTGACTGTTCTGTGGCGGTAGGGTTGCTGGCTGTACGAAAGACTGAATAAATGTCTAATGTCAACTCTGAATAATGACAGCTGTCAAGGAATAATGGAAGTGGCGGGAGATTTAGAACAGCTTTTTTGCTAGACTTCATTTGATTAACTTTTTTAACAACGTCTGCCACAAAATACAATTTGATATCTTTTTTTGTGTTTTTAAAAGGTTTCTGGGTAGCAAGCGAAGTCGTGTGTTTTGGAGAATATGACTATGTTTTTTTTAGGAAAGTAGATTTCCATCAAATAAATAGGTACCAGTAGGTATGTTATGTTTGTTTAAAGGCATTTTCACAATTTGGAATATTTCTTTGTTTAAACCTACTTCGGGTATATTTGACCGTTATAAAAAAAAAAAAAATTGTTGTTATAGTTCAAAGTATCAACCCTACTTAATAGTCTGTTTTACATGTAAATGGCTTGTAAGTTGCTTACATATGCAATACACTAAGATGTAATGTTTTGATAAACATGAAAACTTAAACAATGGCTGACATAATTAAAACGATTCAGAAGAATATAAAACTAATAGAGGATACATAGAATATAATCGTCACGTTTTGTCTAGAACTAAAATTGGCAATGAAAGGGTTCGATCTCGATAACCTTATACAGTATTTGTAGGGTTTGCCTAGTTTTCCGTTGGATTGTGATTGGAATTGTGTTGCGCAGTTGGAGTGCTTTTTGTGTTCAGACTTGACGATCATTTGATGTCGCGGGGCCTGTGGACGCTGAGTAATGGGCTAGCTCACCGTCTGTCCCTATTATGACGACAGACCGTGTCGAAGGCGCGTTCGTGTTCCACGCGCGCTTCAAGGAGATGTCAGCAAATCGGAAGGGGTCCGAGATGGCCAATGCGTGCCAGGGCTGCGGGACTGTTCGAAAGAGATACAGTGGCCCTGGACCACAAAGGGCTAAGAAGGAACATAGATGGGTTTTACTCAGTACAAGTCTGACAATCCCTTACGCTCCGCCCAGAGCAGGAGCGATCATTTGATGATTTCCCATCTGTAAAAAAAACTTTTTTACAAAAAAAAATAACCGACTTCCATAAAACACTAAAAAGTGGCAAATAATTTTAATTTCGGCAGTCGGTGACTTGTTTGTTTTATTTAATTTTTTGCCACCGACTTCCGAAACTAAAATTATTTGCCACTTTTTAGTGTTTTATGGAAGTCGGTTATTTTTTTTTTGCAAAAAAGTTTTTATTTTAGCCTTTTCAGTTGTGGTATTGTAACAAACGTGCTTGCTCCTCGTGATAAAAGAAGTAAACAGATTTGTACATTAAAAAAGGTTAAAAGGGGAAAATGAATTTAATGAATGATGATATGAAAAATACAATAAAATAATAAAAAAGTGAAGGGCAGGTTAACCGGGAATGATTTGAATGTCTCCACAAATCTCTGAGTGTGATAGTAACTGAAGATAAACATCCAGTTGTAGAATGCTGGCTTGATCAAGATGAGCTTGACCACGACGAACTTGATGCAGGGCGGTTTGGCAGGACCCACCAGCAGACACGTACCGCCCCAGAGCCTGGCACTGGGGCTCGGTACGTGTCTGCTGGAAGCTGCTCTGCGAGCTGACGAGCCTCACTTTAATCCTAGTCAACTATAATTTTTACATTGTAACTAGACGACAGCACATCGTCCATACATACGACAAAGGACAAAATGCATAATAAAGAGGATGACTCAAAAAGTACCTAAGCAAAGATAATAAAATTCATATGGCTCCACCGGGCAAGCTTCTCTACCAAATGAATGAAAAATCATCTAAATCGGTCCAGTAATCACGGAGAAATCGGTGTACATACGTGAAAAATTTACATATAACAAAAGTTTTAATAAAATGAAAACTATATGGACAAACTATATTAATTTTTTATGGGACCAAATGGCAGGTATTCCACATCAAACTAAAGAAGAATCACGCAAATCGGATCATAAATCTCTGCGTAATCGGTGTACATACATTAAAAAAAAAAAAAACGAATTGATAAGCTCCTCCTTATAGAAGTCGGTTAAAACTTTATTTTTTAACTTATTATCTGGAAAGTGCATACCGTTACGATTCCAAGAAGCCCAAACACAGATAAGATTCATTGCCTTGTTATGGAGTTCCGAAGCCTGTCTCTTGGATTCATCATCAGATCTGATGGTAGAATGGTTCTTATTGGTCGCAAATGCTTCACTTGTTGTAGAAAATACTAAAATCGCTGTACGTTTTCCTATAAAATTTGAAGAGTTCCCTCGATTTCGCCAAGATTCCATCATCAGATCCTGACTTGGTGACTATGGGACCATTTGGGAAGTATACCCTTTCCAACAAAAAAAGAATTTTCCAAATCGGTTGGCAAGCGACGGAGTAATGCGCGAACAAACATAAAAAAATACAAACATCCGAATTGAGAACCTCCTCCTTTTATAGAAGTCGGTTAAAAAAGGATTATTTGGTGTTGTAAATTAAGAATACAAAAAGTTATTAGAACCAGATAAATAAAGTGAATTAATAGAAAACGCCGCATAGAAAGGTCTTCTTTCTTTATCGTTTGTTAGTTCCTACACACACTACGACCACAACTCCACTACTATACCTAACTACTACTACTATAACTTCTTACCTGTACGTTGTTCAGCTTTTTAGGCAACCGTAAAACTTGTGTAAATAATTGTATTAGCTGGTTAACGGCAATCCGTCAACCAGCTAATCACACTAGCCTAATAGAATTGGTACAACTAAATACACCTAGAAACGCCAATGACGCAACTTCAAAACCCATAGTTACATTGCCCCGCGCTACCCAATTTTTCAAAGTTATGTCTTGAAATTACCCACTGCGGTAGGTGTGAAAATTGTGGAAATAACAGATTGCCTCCCAGACCAGCCTTAAGTGATCAACAGCTGGTCAATTTTGATGGAATCCTGATTAAATATCAAACGGCGATGGAGTAAATCATACCCTTTAGGAAAGTAAACGCAATGTTGCTTGCGTTTGACGTAAACGCTGTAGTTGTAAATAGGATCGCGTTGAAGTGGATTTTAATCATTTATTTACTGACAGCTACAGCTATTAGTTAAGGAACACTTTGCAAGAGTTGTACTAAAAGTATAAACTTCCCTACTAGCCAGTCTGCAAGTGTGTCAAAAGAACCATTAAGAATAACTAAAACCATTACCAATATAAAGAAAGACAAACTGTTTGTTATCGAAAGAGGTTTTATTTTCAAAATAGTGATGATGCCTCTGGCCGTTTGTTATCGAAAAACACTCGGACGCCATTAAAGTTTTCTTTTAAAATTATTTTTAATAATTGGCAAATGGCCAATTCATTTTTTTTTCTGCAAAAAACAGCCATTATATTTGACGCTATTTTAGAAAATCCTTTTTGTTGATTTAAGTTCTTTATTTTTTCAGTTATAAAGTGCGCTCTCAAAACACGTTTACAGAGTGGGCGCTGTTGTCTATTGTAATACTGTATTGCGAAATGTATTGCAACTCAAGATGGCCATATTTAGTTTCCGTCTAACAATGATTGAACATTCAAAAATATTTAATAGATAATTAGAAATATCCATCAAAAAACCACTTTATGAACTATAGATTTGTTAATAACCCAAGTCTTACACGCAAATAGATAGAAATCGTTATCAATAACATGCTTCATCTGAACATGATTTATAATCGCTGAATAGAGCTGCTGCATCTTTAATGACGTTATCAGAACTACATTTTATACTATCAATATGTTATTGATAGAAGAAGATACCAATTATCTGGACTAAGTTACAAGCATGCAGCGTTTTCAATCCAGAAAATAGAAGTTGTTCTGGGAGTAAGTGACCCCACTTAACCACACGGAATCGGCTCGAAACGGCACAAAAGAGCTTAAGGTCTTCGCAAAAAAAAAAAAAAAAACGATAAGACGTAATTATTTTTAGTTCTGACAACGCAACTTGACATTCTTGACTTTTTGACTTGACTTGAAATATTGTGGAACATGATCGAAGTCTTATACAATATCCTTGTACCAGCTTTGAAGAAGCCTTGTAGTCTACAAATAGGTTTTGCTTCAATAACATCAAAAATAATGTCTGTTTTCGCCGGAAAAATTAATACACCGGCCATTTGCTAACTATAAAAAATGAATAAAAAAGGACTTTAATGGCATCCGAGGGTTTTTCTTTGTCGAACGGCCAGAGGCGACATAACTTTTCAGGAAATAAAACCTCTTTCGATATCAAACTTACTTAGGGTCCAGTGCTTCCAGTTTTCTGGGGACCCTAGAACCCGAGTACTTTAGATAATTTAGTTACCTCGAGTGAAACAGAGACCTTCATTGAAGACCGAGCGGATGGAGTTAGAAAATTAGAGCATCGTGATAGACATTAATTACTCATTACGAGCCACTTATCATTAAGAATTTGAGTTTGTGGGAAGATTTTGTGGTTATTTTCATCTACATGTCGGGGCCCCGTATCACTGATACGGCTGTATAGTGGTAGCTACGCCCGCCCCTACGCTAAGGCTTAAAAACGCTTCCCAAGCTTTTCTTAGTCCACAATCTCCATAAACCGAACGCTCCTACCTTACAATGATGGATGATCAGCGCAACGCCCCGTTTAAGGGTTTGTCTTAGCAAATTAAGCGGTACTTATAAACTGTCAGACCACAGATTAAGTCAGGCGAAGAGGCTGTTCGCTATAATTTCCTTTGCCTGGCCTCGACTTTGACAGATGAAATGGCGGGAATAGAAATATTGGGGTCTCAAAAGGTCTCGCGGTAATGTAATCAACGTCCGTGTCCTGGTTTGAATTAGAAGCCATTTTTTATAGAATTGTGTTAGACACATTATATCGCTTTCACTATTGAATGTCTTTACTGATATCAAATGACATCTGGTTGGAATATAGCTAGACTTTATTGAGGAAATGCCAGTTAATGCGGATAGCTTTTCATAAATATTTGAAGGTAGGTACAGTAAGCTTAATCTTAACAAATAGTCCCCAAGTCTGCCTCATCATCTGCCCAGTCTTTTCTTAACAATATTGGGAGAGAAAGCAAGACCTCTGATTTTTCGGATTCATGTGAGTACCCTAGCAATTATCACTTGCTTCGGTGAAGGAAAACACCGTGAGGAAACGCAAGTCAACTTGAGCCTGAGAAATATTTTTAGACGGCATGTAAAGCTATAGTATCTGCCTACTACAGACACTCTATACTCACACTTATCATCCATATTCATACTTTTATTGGTTTTACATTAGCATTTTACGAATTGTTCATTTTTATAAATATTTTCTAATCCTTTGTTGTGACATGTTTACTTCAAGCATATTTGTCAGATGTCATTTACTTTTATTTTTGATTGTTACCTGCCAAACTCTCTATGAAGGTTTCATTTAGATTATATATTACTAAAAATTATTATCATCAATTCGTGAGTTCAATTATTGTATTTTATATTTAATTGCGAATATTTGCTGTGTAAAGATATTCTGAGTTATATTTATAAAAATGTTATGTGCAAGGTTTTAGACCAAATGTTACTGGCTGTTTTTAATACTGGCAGGTTGCGTCTTACTAGAGCGCAACAGTTTTGAATCTAAAAAAGACATTGGAAGAAAAGAAACGGAAGATCAGGAGATAAAAGGGATTTCTGACAGATGCCCTGGTGCTAGTCTGGAGTTAAGAGTCGGTTCAGTCTGGACACGAGAAATCAGTATAGTCTAAAATCAAGAAAACAGCTAAGTCTAGTTTGGAGTCAAGATCTGTCATATCTTGAGTTTTGAGCACAGCCTGGTGGAGTCAAAGAGCGGCCTTCGTTTAGTGCTGCCGTGGCTGTTGCTAACTGTCTGCTGGAAGCTGCTTTGCGAACTGACGAGCCTGGCACTGGGGGAAATATAGTATCTGCCTACTACAGACACTCTATACTCACACTTATCATCCATATTCATACTTTTATTGGTTTTACATTAGCATTTTACGAATTGTTCATTTTTATAAATATTTTCTAATCCTTTGTTGTGACATGTTTACTTCAAGCATATTTGTCAGATGTCATTTACTTTTATTTTTGATTGTTACCTGCCAAACTCTCTATGAAGGTTTCATTTAGATTATATATTACTAAAAATTATTATCATCAATTCGTGAGTTCAATTATTGTATTTTATATTTAATTGCGAATATTTGCTGTGTAAAGATATTCTGAGTTATATTTATAAAAATGTTATGTGCAAGGTTTTAGACCAAATGTTACTGGCTGTTTTTAATACTGGCAGGTTGCGTCTTACTAGAGCGCAACAGTTTTGAATCTAAAAAAGACATTGGAAGAAAAGAAACGGAAGATCAGGAGATAAAAGGGATTTCTGACAGATGCCCTGGTGCTAGTCTGGAGTTAAGAGTCGGTTCAGTCTGGACACGAGAAATCAGTATAGTCTAAAATCAAGAAAACAGCTAAGTCTAGTTTGGAGTCAAGATCTGTCATATCTTGAGTTTTGAGCACAGCCTGGTGGAGTCAAAGAGCGGCCTTCGTTTAGTGCTGCCGTGGCTGTTGCTAACTGTCTGCTGGAAGCTGCTTTGCGAACTGACGAGCCTGGCACTGGGGCTCATTACCTGTCTGCTGGAAGCTGCTCTTCGAGCTGACGAGCCTGGCATTGGGCGGTACGTGTCTGCTGGTGGGTCCTACCAAATCGCCCTGCATCAAGTTCGTCGTGGTCAAGCTCATCTTAATCAAGCCAGCTTTCTACGACTGCAAGTTTGTCTTCAGTTACTATCACGCTCAGAGATTTGCGGAGATATTTAAAACGTTCTCGGTTAACCTGCCCTTCACTTTTGTACTAATTTATTGTATTTTTCATTTCATCATTTATTAAATTCATTTTCCCCTAATTACTTTTTTAATGTATAAATCTGTTTACTCCTTTCATCAAGGAATAAGCAAGTTTGTTACAAAGCCAAGTCAGAGGCCCATGGGTGGCATAGAAACTCTGACTCCCGGTTATGCACTAACCACACGAAGAAGAAGAATACTAGTCGGCTTCTAGTCTACCTGGATGCAGCTGAATATACATAGGCCGAAGGATAGGCTGAATATACATATTATATACGGGCCGACTGCCTGTCTGCCCTCCACAGCCCAAATACTGGGAAATACGATATCCTTTGTTAAATAAGACTGATTGTCAGACTCGGCATCCTGACTACTCATATCGACTATCAAAGATCTGTGAATGTCGATTTACAGACTAGCTATGCTGAGTCACTTTACAGACTAGGTATGCTAAGATTTAGTTAAAAAATTTAATATTAGTTAAAATTTGTTAAGCTAACCAGGGCGGCCCTAATCGCATGTGCGACGAAGCCCTTTTGCTTGAATAAAAATACACCCCTTAGTCCTTACCCCCGAGTCTGTCTATACCAAACTAAATAGCGAGCTTCTAAGTTCACAATATCCCTAAGACTAAGCTTGAATAAGCTATGGTGTAACTTAGAAGTAAGGACATACAGACATCAATCGTTCCACAATAACCATTGTTGGCTCTGTATCATTCAAATGTTACATACAAGTGTTAGTGGTCCAGGGTCTGCTTTATATGTTTTGCTATTCAGTTTAATTCCACATTTGGATGTTGAACGAATAAAGAACAGTTAAACAAAATTAGTGGTGATTGAATAGGATAAAACAACCTTTTTCAACCACATTCAACGTTCTTCTGTCCTCATACCAAATTATTTGGGATCGCTGCAGCATGTAATTTCCTTCCATACTTCCTTTTTACTTGTCATCTCATCAGACGTCAGACACCTCCATTTTTCCTTCACAAAGTCCATCCGTCGTTTCTTTGTTCTTCGTCTACTCGTGTAGCTACATTTGTACTCAAAACTTTCCTCACAACATAGGATTAAACATTTTATTCTTCCCTTATTTTACTACTAGATAAAATTCTTAAATTAATCCTGAAACGCCCGAAACAAGTAAAACAGAATGAATTCGCATCTTTTACTCGAATATAAACGCACGAACACAAAACGAATCAAAGGTGAAAAGTATAACTCATTCATTAGTGAACTGAATCAAACGATATTGGATTTTATACTCGACACTGCGAGCGAAAGATGGTCTGCACATGTACATTTTATCGATGTCGTGTGAACATGGAATGAAACAAAACTTAATATTCACGCATGGCGTCTAATATGAGCATAACTCAAAACTTTCCAGCCCCACAAAATCTTTACTAACATCTACAACAAAACAGTAGTCTCTTACATCGCCCACAGTTGCCATTTAGTTCGTAGATAAACACAAACACACACGATTCCGTATTAGTAGATATCATATAAAGTTCAGTTGATCGCGATAAGTATTCTTTACAACCCAACGAATACAATTAAACAATACTATTAAAGCGGCGCCCGCGCTTCGCTAGATACGGACTAGATAAAGTTAAATACTAGGAATATTTTCACGTACAAAGGTTATATTTGAATCGAGGAATTAACAAGGAAATAGCTGCTAACTACTGTTCATTATAAATGCCTTTTGCAATATACAGGCCATGGTGAAACATTAAAGGCGAATTTCACCAAAGGAAGTGAAAGATATCAGCTGATCTTAACGGTGTATAAAGAAGTGTCAGTACCATAATTATTGCTGTGGAATTTTGAAACTGACAGCTCCTGGACGAAATTTAGATGTGCTTATCGTGTGCTTCATAATAACAGTAATTTCGCCATAATGAAATATTTGAAAACTCGCCTTATTCGAAAACTAGCCCAAGTATGAGTAAAAAAAAGAAGCCAGTGCTATTCCAGGCTATAATTAATAAAATAAAAAAAAATCACGATATAGATAACGCAAAAGGGTGAATTTCAACAAATGCCATTTTTTTTATCATATCGGTGAACTTTTTCATTTATATTTTTTTTGTATATTTTTCAGGTTTAATGTAATCTTTAAGATATCAAATATCCCCAAATTTAATATCATCAACGTATCATTTAAGACTAAGGAGAAAATTCAGTTTGAATTCTGGTTTCCACCGATATGACAAACCGGCACCGATTTTTTTTTTCTGTACACCGGTATGATAAGTTTATCCACCGAAATGATGTACATATCCAGCGATATGATGATCTATCACCCTTTGAACATCAAAAAATGAAATAGTTAGTAGGTACCTATACACCGTGTAAACCACTTCATCACAAAGCCGTCAACCAAGCATTCTGTACATGAAACTAAGTAACTTTACGCAAAAATTATTGCTGGGAAACGCCTTTTTTTTGGGGGGTGTAAAATCATGTTTTGTGGTAGAACTCAATGTAACGCACTCAAAACATTGTGCTGATGGACGGATTGAATAGTACGGGGCCGTGGAGGTGTTTAAAGGAAAAATCTTACATTAAAAACGTGTATTAAAAAAAAATACCTTTCAAAAAGTTGGAACTTTGACCCCTAATGTCTCCGTAACTAGAAGGTTCCCAGGTATGGTGTAGAACAAAAAAATTATCGCAATGACAGGGAAAACCAGTGCCTTGCGTGCCAACTGAAGACCTGAACTAAGGGTCTTATATAAGTAGATCACGTCCAAAGAGAACTGAGTTCTTAGAAATTCAGTTGCAATATTTTTTTTTAAATGATGTACCTATTTTATTATATATACTTTCTTTTTTATCATATTAACTATAGGTATTATGAATTTAAAAAAAAAGTTTATTTTTATTATCATTGTCTTTGTAATACTTTACTTAACGAAATGATACGGGATCTACCGATATGATAAAACGAATCACCGAGATGATAAAATGATCTAGCGATATGATAAAGTAATCCACCGATGTGACAAAACTGTGCGTTGATCATGAATCAAAACACCGATATTAGATATAAGACACCGATTGGTTTTTTCGGTGTAAATTATCACATCGGTGGTAATAAAGACCACCGATTACAGCGATATGAGAACAGCGACGTGAGAAATAATACACTTTTTCGAAAATTAGAAAAAATGCATAATATCTAGGATAAATTCAATCACAGTCAATGAAGCTAATTTACTTACTACCTGTGTTAGAACCAAACAACAAAAATAAAACTACTCATTACACTAGAAAAATGCAACCACCGATACTATAAAATAATTGTCCGGGAGCAACTAAAATGACGTACTTATGTTATTGGCGAGAATATGCAGCGATTTGACACAAATCCGTCCTGACTGCGCACTAGCACACACTAACGAGGATAATAAAATTGGGGTGAGGACGCTGTCGGACTCGTCGATGTAAAGTTTGGTTTAAATTACTTTTGTCCAGCGATATGAGAACATTTTTCAGGACAGGTACGTTTGTGCCTCTCAGTAATAACAATCGTTAATTATGAAATAAAATATGCTATATATTAATAACAAAACTAATATTCTATAAAATAGAATAAGTTATATAATTAACTTATTTATTTCTATTAGTGTATAAGCTTTTTTGTTTGTAAAAAAAGTAGAGGGACAGCACCGATTTGAAGAAAATAGAGGTTTATGAATTTATTTCAACCTTTGTAAATAGTCCTAGGCAAATTATATTTTTGCCACAACCCAATAACTACCTATTTAATACTAAAAAATATAATTCATAACGATATTCCTTTTTTCAAATACTAATTTCACCGAAGACAAAAAAATAAGTCATTTGGGAAATTCACCCAAAATTTCTAGGTTTGATAATTGACAGGCAGCTCAATAGGGATGATGACTGGGTAAAGAAAACGAAATTCTATTTTGTCCGTCAATCAGGTAATACAAAAATATTAGATACATACACACATCAAAAGTGTCTAGGGATCAAGCATTTTTATGCGGATTTCTTGAGATTGAGATGTGGCTTTGTAATAAATGTATGATTTTATAAATTTATATGGATCCTTTTTGGTGCATTTCATAATTTGAATCAGGAACTGTGAATCAAATTCGAGTAAAAGATGAAAATCAGCTGTCAATATTTTCCCTATAAAAACATACAACGCATTGAAGACATTATTAGTGCTACTGTTTCCCTACTACTGATTAAAACCAACGTTATTATGGAGCGGCGACGTCATTTAAGCAGGGAAGAAATGCTCAGAGCCGTGGGAATGATAGAAACTGGTTCCCGGCAACGTACTGTGGCTTTAGCTCTGAATACAAGTCAGAGTGTTATCAGTCGACTTTGGACACGTTACCGAAGCACTGGTACCGTGGCTGAGCGCCATGGAGGACGGTATCGCTGCACCACACGGAGAAAGACCGATACATTCAAATCTTAACTCGAAGAGCTCCAACAATAACCGCCATGATGTTAGCCGTGAGGCTTCATCACTCTTCAGAGAACTTAATTAGCGACCAAACAGTCAGAAACCGCTTGCATGAAGTGAACCTTCATTCCCGAAGACCGCTACGGGTACCACCTATAGCAATGCACAATCGTAGGATTCGATATCAATGGGCTCTTGAACACAGAAATTGGGCAGAAGAACAATGGCGTTTCGTGTGCTTTTCTGATGAGTCTCGTTTTGGTATGAGACCGGATACAAGACGTATACGACACTGGAGAACCCCTGGACGCCAACAGCGATTAAAATCCTGCCAGGAAGTCCATCCTTATAGTGGTGGAACCATCATGGTATGGGCGGGTATTTGGATCGGCGGAAGAACTGAGTTGATTTGGATCAGAGGCAACCTCAACGCTCAAATTTATGCTGAGACGATTGTATCAGACGTCATCGTTCCTCTAAAAGTGCAAATCGGTCCCTTATTTCAGTTAATGCATGATAATGCACGACCGCACACCGCAAGAGTTGTAAGACAGACTCTCGCCGCAGCTAACATCAACGTCCTGCCCTGGCCTGCTCAGTCGCCAGACTTGAACCCGATTGAGCATGCATGGGATATGCTACAGAGAAGAGCTCTGCCGAATATGGAGGGTATCCAGTCGCAAGAAGACCTTTTTTGTTGTTGCAACGAACATGGGCGGCCATTCCACAGCGTGATTTGGATGAACTCATTTTGAGTATGCCAAACCGATGTTCTTGTGTTGTTAGTGTTCGCGGTAGAAACACGGATTATTAATTGTTTAAGTTACCCAATAAAATTTTAAAGAAAACTGTTATTTCAGTCTTTTTTTCGAACTTTAATGTTAGTGGTTCAAATGTCAAAAATCCCTTTATTAGAAAATGGCAAATTTCTTTATTAATGCAAAGGTGACTTGGTTTATCGTTACTGTGACAAACGAAAACACTTTATTTGATGAATCCTTAAAGAAAATTTTAATTAATATCAATCAGGAGAAAAGTTATTGCAAAAATATATGTTGATCCCTAGACACTTTTGATGTGTGTATTTTTTGTTTTATCAAGTTAACAAAGAAATACTTAGTTAAAACGCATTAAAGTTGAAGAGTGGGGGCTCACTACGTCACAACTAGGTATAAAATGTACTGAGCCGTGACGTCAAGCGCCATTTCAAATCAAAATATCTCCGTAATTTTACGATTACGTGAAAAAAGAAAAAATACGTGTCAAATACTTTATAATAATCTACCCGATAGACAAATAAAAAAAAATGAGTCACCATCCCTATTGGAACGATCACATTGAAACACTGTGTAAAAAAATTTGTTAACCCAACAGTTAACACAGATGCACTACTTACAGCGTATCATGGTCTTGTAGCATCAGCATTAAGATTTGGCATTATATTCTGGGGTAACTCCACTAATAGAGAAGACGCTTTTAAAGCGCAAAAGCGATCCATCAGAGCCAGGTTCAGATTACAAGTAACGGACAGTTGTGAACCTTTTTTAAAAAAATACAAATTTTTAACACTACCGTCTTTGTATATTTATGAAATTGCTTTATTTGTTATTAAATCCACACCTCTTTCCAAACTTATCAGATACAGTTAAACGTAACAGGCGCAATGATATGTTGCGCGGGCCTAGAGCCAAAACAGCATTAATGTGGAAGAGCATATTCTGTATAGCCCCGCAAGTTTTTAACAAACTCCCAAAGCAAATCAAACAGATAAAATTTAAATGGGTTTAAGAAGGAACTTAAGGAGTTGCTATGTAAAAAATGTTATTATAATTTAAACGACTTTCTGAATGATACTTTGACATCCTAATTTTAATTTTAATCTTTCATAGACATATTTTGTAATCTCTACACTTTAACATCTCTCTTTGATAGTTTGATATTGAATAATATTTTGACATACACTGTAATATTTTTGACTGATATGCCTTATATTGTAAATTTCAATAATATCAATACTAATTTTATTTATGTAATTAATATTTGCGCGCCCCACGTGGCAGAATGAGATGAGACCATTTATTAATTCAAGACCATGTAATGTACCATATTCGGACAAATAAATGAATTTGAATTTGAATCTATCTCTCAGCCAAATTTCATCCAGGTCCTTTCAGCCGTTTTGGAGTGATTGAGTAATAAACAGCCATCCATCCAAACTTTCGCATTTACAATAGTAAAAAGAATTAATTAATTAATAAAGAACAATAAAAACTTTACATGACTCTGAGGTATTACAAAAAAAAATGTTTTGTTATTTTATTTGTTAAAGCTACTGAAAATAAAAAGCTTTTTTATTATTTCATAATAGTAGTACAATAGGAAATTATCTGTTCTTTTGTCACTCTGATCCTTATCATCAAACTCCAGACCCTTTGGAACGATTAAAAATTGAATTGAAATTGAACCGTATCACCATGAAGTACTCAACAGAAAATGTCCACACACAGTGCGACAGTTAAAGGCGCCTGTCGTAATACTATCCTTTAATAGTTGATTAATTGGTCTGATAAAATATATCCAAAAACACCTTTATTTAATTTCGAGATCTCAACATGTCACAAACCCGTGGGATCTCCGCTTTAAATGTGACATTTGACATGCGTTTGACATTTAATATAGTGACGTGACATATCGGTGACATACAGCCAAAGATTGTTTGCACGTCCTCTGACACGTTTGTCTACAAATAATCGTATAAACATCTACATGCGTCGTATAATATAATTATTTGTCTTTTAATAAGATCAATGATTGTGTCAGTCACTCATGTATTTGTATCTCTTTATCTTAAAACCCTTTCGGCCGCCATGGCAACTGAGTTTTAGCAACCAGTTGTGAAAAAGGAATTTTTATTCTTTCGGGGTAACTAGTACGTTATTTAAAAAGAGAATGTCGATATTTATACTATACGAGTTTTTTTTTAAACATGCGTTTGAAAATTGCATGCAATGCATCAGCACAATGTTTTCAGTGCGTTACATTGAGTTTTACCGCAAAACGAGAATTTTTATTCAAGAAAAAAAAAGTCGTTTCCCAGTAATAATTTTTGCGTAGAGTTGTTTGGTTGACGGCTTCCTGAAGGGTCTCTTTAAACCTTGGATGTACTATTTTTAGACATGTCGGCTTCCTCATTTTCCTTCACCTTTTAAGAGTAGCAGTGATCGGGACGATAACGCTGATGTTATAAGAAACTGGCTTCTGCCTGCGGCTTCGCCTGCGTGGAGTTCGGCATATAGCCCACGTGTGCGTTACCCCCACAATGTAATGTCGCAAATAGTCATTTAATTTAATGTTATAGGTAATAGTTGTTGCCCGCGGCTTCGCTCGTGCGTAACTGCAAGTTTAGGATAGTGAAAAAGTCTGTGATTTTCAAAGCAAGAAACCAGAGAATCCATTCTGGTTAGAAAAAGTATATTACGGCGTTGTTTTTTGTTATTTTAGACTGTTAATGACCTAAATGGCTTGAAATAGAATTTATTTTATACATTTATTCCGAGCTACAATGCCGTAGCTCAAATTCCCCGGTCGTGGATGGATACGCCTATCGATATAGTTAATGGTGTAAATGAGCTAGCTTACAATTTCTTTTAATTCAAAAATACTCTTATTAAACAAAACTATTTAACTCCCGAAAAACTTTAATAATGAATTATCCTAGCACCTCTTTGTAACTGACGTTTGCGGTGTTTCTTTTCGGGGCTAAAATTACTAATTTACTCGCAGAGCTCACTCCGGAGCATGCAACATAAACTGCCAATGTGAGAAACAGTTCTTAATTAAATCTATGCCAGCCATAGCCTCTGGGAGGATATTGTGACATTGTGTATTTTAAATTTCATTATTATCACCTAAAAAAAAATCTCATTTTGTTATCAGCGACCCAGAAAACCACGAAAACGAACCCATGAAGCCATTGAGTCGCGCCAGTGTGCAGTCGCGTGAGTGTCTGTCCCGTATGTATAAGTCGCGCAAACGGGTTCGCGCAAGTGTCAGTATAATGTCAGAACTAAAACTGCGAGGGAAATCCAGTACTTAATTCGAATCTTCCTTTATGAATCTTAAATATTCTTATATTTTGATTCATCTTAATTACGTAGCCATTACACAGTCAAAAACCTTAATCAAGAATATAATTAAGATTTTTAGGTTATCTTGTATAAAGACGTATATATCTCTTTTCTCCCAACTATTCCGTCTTACTTTCAATTTACTTTTTCAAATTCAAATTCAAAATCATTTATTCGCTAACATGGGTAATTACATAAAGTTGTTAGAATAGAACATAGTTCAGCCATATTACGCCTTGAGGCATGCAAATCTCAAGTTTTGTCTGTTTGACAACATTAATATACAATTCATTGCAAAAATAATTAATAATTAATAATATAATTTTGGTAATTTAACCGTATCAAATAATAAAGAAACACAAGCAAATAATAATGTCACTAGAATAATTAAAATTTAAAATCATGTATTATCATGTGTAAATGAGAAATGTCAAGATGAATTTGTAAATAATTGTTAAAATAATACTAATAGGCAAAATTTATTATTGCATTAATCACATGTCACATCAACAACAATATTTCTGGAACAAAATGCCCTTACATCATCTATTAAATAATCCTGAATACTGTAGTAATAGCAAGAATTTTTTTAATTTATTTTTAAATTCGCCGTTGGAAACGGTTTCTAGTATAGACTTGGGTAAGTGATTGTATATACGCGGTGCCATACTGAAAATGCTTTTGGTATATAAGGCCGTTTTGCTAGATTTGCAACAAATCTTATCACTATGCCGCTTACTTCTGTACTTATCAAAAAGATGTTTGTTAGTTCTTGCGAAGCTAGCAATCTCATAAATGTAGACACACGGCAATGTCAATATATTATATTTAATAAAATATGGTCTGCAGCTATCAGTCTGCTTGATATTAAACATACCCCTTATACACCGCTTTTGCGCCTTGAATGCAATATCCTTATTGGTGGAATTACCCCAGAATATAATACCATACTTTATCAAGGATCCCACATAGCCATGGTATGCTGCAAGTACAGCAGAAGTGCATACCGTTTTTGCCAGCATATGTAGGGCGTATGATTGTTTATTTAATTTTTGATTTAAATTATCAACATGTGCCTTCCAATTCAGATTATAATCAATGGACATGCCTAAGAATTTAGTGGTAGCTATTTCATTGATTTTGTTTCCTGTATAATCTATATTAATGTCAGTAAATTGGGCTTTACGATTGCGAAATATCATAATTTTAGTTTTGTCAAAGTTCATTTTTAAATTGTTATTAGTAAGCCATTTTATAATATCACTTAGAGTGCTGTTTATATCTTGTTCTAGGGATAATTTATCCTTACTTGTAAAAACGACTATCATCAGCAAAAAGTATAGTGGGATGATTAGTTACTTTGGGAAGGTCATTTATATAAATGATGAATAGCAGAGGGCCCAAAACACTTCCTTGTGGAACGCCTTGTTTGATTTCTCTGTATTCTGAAGTGTAGTTAATTTCTGTACTTGTTTTGGTGCATACTCGAGTAACTAATGTGGACTGTTTTCGGTTGGTAAGATAAGATGATATCAGCAGTAATGAAGTGCCTCGAATTCCATATTTATATAATTTATTTAGCAGAATTTTGTGATCCACGTAATCAAAGGCTTTGCTGAGATCCATATACAATGCGCACGCCGGAATTTTATTGTCTAAGCTAGTCATGACTGTAGTCAAAAAATCATAGACGGCCATATTAATGGTTTTGTTTTTCCTAAAACCTATCTGTTCTTTAGCAAATAAATTAAACTTTTCAAAATAGTTATTGATCCTGTCATAAATAACTGTTTCATAGACCTTAGAGAGTACCGGTACTAGTGCTATGGGCCTATAACAATTCATATTGGTGGGATCATCTTTCTTGAATAGAGGTTTAATGATTGTTAATTTAAGTTTGTCAGGAAAGTATCCATTTAGGATCGACAGATTAATGACATGACTTAAAATGTATATTTTAATTGGCACTTGTTTTAGAATTTTAGTCGATATACTGTCATATCCAGTACTGTTGGTGTTTTTTAAGTTTACAATTATTTTGTGTATTTCTTGGGGTGTAGTTGGATACATGAATAATGTTTCCGAGTGATTAGCTAAGGTCTCTGTTTTATTAGTACAGCTCGTGTTACCTTTTATTTGGTCTATAAAAAAAATATTAAAACTATTCGCAATGGTCTGTGGATCATCAGTACAATCTTTACCATCTATATTAATTTCATTGATTTCGCTTTTTGTCACATTACACATTGTTTTACTAATAACGTTCCAAGTAGCCCTACATTTGTTTTGAGCTGTATGGATAAAGTAATTATTCTGAGACTTTTTTGTCAGTTTTATAACACGTTGTAATCTACTCGCAAAATTTTTAAAATTGGTTTTGTTTATTATATTTCGTTTCTTACGATACTTCCATAACAATTGTTGTTTACGCTTGCAGCATTTTTTTATTCCTTTAGTCATCCACCGGGGTCGTATTTGAAAATATCTTCGAATTCAAATGTATGGAAAACATAAATTATAAAATAAAGTAAATAAATCATAAAAAATGTCAAAAGCTTCCTGTGGGTCATTATTATTAAATACTTCATTAAACGAAATCGAAATTATACAATCATTAAATTTTTTAATATTATCTTTACTGTAGTCTCGTTTTTTTACATACCAATGTTTTTGGGAGCAGCTGAGTTTCACGGGACAAGATAATAATTGTCCCGTATGATCAGATAACGCAAGTTCCATAGTTTTACATTTACACCCACGAATATTATACATGAAATTATCAATGCATGCTCCACTAATAGTCCTTGTTGGTTCAAACAGTCCCAACTGTAGGTTGTGACAAGCTAGTGTCTCCATAAACATTGTAGTATTTATTTTTTTTGTTTAATACTTTTCTGTTAGTCGTTCTACAACTGTGTATAAGTTGCCCTAATGTATGCTATCTCTAAGAGTGGGTCCCAAAATAGATGCAGCCTCGCTATCTTCCTTTAAATAATTCCAACTATAATTGATTTATAAATTTAAAAAAAGAACACAGTAATTCCATTGTTTTGAGTTTTCACTTCTCCGGCAGTCCTTATGCCTGCCTTCCTATTGCTCTGTCGTCTATTTTGATAATTTACGTCCGAACTACTTTGTAATATCTTAAATATTCACGGTGCATTTTCAATCACCATGATAAAATGTTATATGCAAAGCTTCTGCTTCATTCTAGCGACACACGACAATAGCACACAAGTCTATTGTGAATATAATTGAAGATTTCACTGTTTCACCCGTTAAGGCCATGTAATTGAGTATTCATGGTCCAAAGGTAGCTAATTGACAGAGAGTGAACGAAGTGACGTTGTAGCGAGGTGTGAAGTGTCAACGCTAGGGCTACTAACTGATATACGCCCATCTAAAGTTCTGGTTTACGCTTTTATGAAGCTGTCAGTTTTAATTTAGAGATGCAAGTCGACTTTTTGTTCTAGTGGTCGCAAGCGTGATTGCTGAGCATGAGCTTCTGGGTTTGATAACCAGGTTGGAAAAAGTGTTATTGGTGTTTTACCACCAGGAATTTGTCGGTAACAGCCACGAAGTCTGGATTTGTGCCCGGTTGATGGCTATAGGCTTGCTTCTATTATATGGGACCTAACATAATTAAGCAACCTCAGCCTAACCCTTCGGCAGGTGTGATTTTAAATTACGTCATTCAAATATATGTGGGCTGGAAGGTTTTTTTAAACCATGTTGCACAACAGGGTAACCCTGTTGTGCAACATAGTTTTTAACATAAATTATTTCGTCGAAACTTCTATTTTAGTAATTTAAAAAAATACGTTCTTCTAAAATTCAAAATGGATCACATTAAAGACATCTTAGGTTATCCCTCAAGTAGGTATCTGCAGTCTTAACTTTCAATAAACACGAAATATTTTGGTGACCCTACGGTAACCTAGTATGGGTTACGCATCGCAAACGACAATAATGGCTCGACACGGCGAGTGCGTTGTAAATTAAAATGCACCCTGTGACAAGGTTGTATCAGTTGGAATCCTTGCTATTTGTTTATGCCATTTTGCTAGTGTATGCTTCAGTAAAGTTCAGCTTTCAAAATATAGTCCAAAGGGATTTTAAGTGTTGTATTATTATTATTATTTTATTACTGTGAATATGGGGACTATTTGAGTCATATTATTTCGATCTAGTTTGGTTATTTTGTCTGGCAGATTGAATACTATATGTGGCCTACCCAAATATCCTTTCTTTCGGTATTGTTCGTCGTGTCGTTGAGCTCCTTGGTTTATGAGTCGAGCTACACGATCACTAACAAATGCTTACACTGACTGGACAGGCCCACTCAAATCTGTGTGGTTCTTTCTTCAAAAGACCACCTCAGACCCTAATCTACATGGTCCTCATATGACTTGAACTATGTCTGGACTTTACAAGAGACAGTCTCTGAGTTTGTTTCGGCTGTTTCTTCTCAGAATAGTCAAATATGAAAAACCAGCCTCCTCTAGTTTGTAAAAAAGGACGACGTGTAAAAGTGTTTTCAAAAACCTATTTGTAAAATAAATATTTGAATTTAAATATACAAATATTTAAACCAAAATACTTCTACAAACTACTTTAGTATGATTATGAACATGCAACTTTCATTAATATGATTAAGTATGCTCAACTCCTGCGCACCTTTATAATTAAGACGCATACATTTTAATTTGTTTTGACAGTGTTATATGTGCGCATATTATGGTGGTCATTACAATTGCAGTAAACAGGTGCAAACGACCCCTTAATTTCAAATGAAATAAGCATATTGGCTATCATTTTTTAGAACACCTAACAAGGCAAACACAATTTCAAATTACATTAAAAGCTTACTACCTTACAGACTGGTATACATTCATTATCGTTGAACGAAACCTAAACAACAAGGGAAAAATAATAGGAGTTATTTTTTTTAAACAGCTAACAAATTTCAGAAACCGTGTGTTCGGCAGAGTACAGGCCAGCTCCAACTCCATGCTGAAGACGAAAGCTAGGAAGTACGACTCCCATAAACAAGGTGTTTTAATCCTCGTCAAATTGAAGCAGGTAACTATGCTAATGATTCTTGACCCAAATCAATAATAAAATGGAGAGGTAATTTTTATGTTTTTTCTTATTAATGGAAATCGGTAAGTGTGAAGCACCCGTGTTTTAAACGCGGGCTGTCTGATCCTCGTCCTATAACCGCGCTTTCACACATACAATCTTAAACGTTTATTGTTTTTTTTTTCCCTAAACCACGTTAAGGGGTAAGTATTCTGTAATACTGACAAAATAAACAACCAAAAAATCAGCGTTTATTAATAATTAACTATTTATTATTTATGTCTTTTGTGACAAAAATTTTGCCTCCTGAATTTTGACGAGGATGCAAAACAACACCTTGTATTTGGGGCCATAGTGCGTAGATGCATCTCGAACAAAAAGCTTGTGTCTAAATTAATATTAAAAAGTTGTGACTAACTTAGTTTAGAAGTTTTTTTTTAACTAATATTTTATGGATGTTGGTAGTCCCGTATTAACTTGCCGTTTTTCATCAACTACATTCAATAAAAATCCACACACAACCCTGCAAGAATTTACAAGCGAAACGAATAATTATGATAGATGCAGATCAACAACAGGTTGATTCTAATTCATAGCCTCCCGATGATTAACCGACCGAGAATAATCGGCGTCGTGTTCTCAATAAATTGCTGGCAACACTCGTAAACTAGCGAATGTGATGCCGACTGTTTATATTCGGCCGGGTTATTCTTAATTGGGCGACTTGGTAATGTATTGCTTATTTTTTGTTGCAGAATCGTTTTGGTTGATGGTTTTTGCCTTAAGGGGATTTTGCTGTTATATTCCTTCAAATGCATCTGTATGCGTATGCGTAACGTGTGTATACCGAACAGTTTATCTAAATTTTCTAAATTTTTCCTTGTTGACCAACTTTAAACCATTACTGACCAGATTTGGCAGCTTCATTTCCGATCTAGAGGTAGCTTTTCTGGGACCAGCCCGCCATACTTATTCCAACCACTACAACTGTAGCCGACCGCTAGAAAAGCGCAGAGGTAATCAAGTTTGGTTTGACTATCGGGATTCAACTGTCTTAGATCCCGCAACAAAATTAACTAGAAAAGAACAACAGACGAGTAAAACAAAAACAAATCCATCTTTATCAAGCAGGAGAACGAACAGAGCTAGTCCAATCGGCAACACCATTTTGAACGAAAGAAACAGAAAGGTTTTATTAGTCTCGATCAAGACATTCTTTATTAACAAAATTATTTAAAAAAGGAAACTTACGAAGAAAAAAAAATGAGGCAAATTAAACTTGTCCTGTACAAGGTCAATCGCCAAAAGGTAAACCATATCTCAGCATGGTGCTCTAACATTGTTAAAAAACCGTCCAAGTGCGAGTCGCACTCGCGGACGGAGGGTTCCGTACCATTATTCATCATTCAATAAAATTGCGTCTTAAGTGCACAATTCTGCACATTGTCTAATTAAGAGCTTTATGGCGCCATCAATTGGCGTGGATATGTCCTCTCCAGTCATGATAATGAGTTTATGGCTGCACACTGGGCTTTCAATGGCTTGGAATCATTTATGGGGTTAAACAAACCACTTAAAGTGAATTTTGTCAAAGAAACTGAACGTGATTTTCCTGACCAGCTTGCAAAAGCACGAACCGACTCTTGAACTTAGTTTAAATATGCCGATCGCATTTAGTTTATTGGTGAAATTACGTCGATACGGCGATACTATTCTGTTGTGGGGATATAGTATCTAATTGACTGACCGATTGCACCACAGAAGATCGGTAGGATTATTTGTGCAGCTGGACCATGACTGTTTGCCCTGCTCGCAGAGAATATAGAAACCGGGGAAATAAGACACGAAATAGGCGGCCATGTCTCAAGTACGTGGAACAGGTCGATGAAGAATTAAAGCGAGGGGGGAAAATAAGAGCTGTCAAATACAAACAAAACGATTCGATTTGAAATCACATTGTTTTTTTTTTTCAATATTATTTCCTCAAACCTCTTTACAAATTCTTACCAACAGCGCTCTCCTGACAATGTCATACAAGAGTGAAATAACTACGGTCCACTTAAAATATGTGGTGTTTTAAAGAAGTCACATAAATTTCGCAAACATCGAGTAGGTATAGCATATTCGTCCTAAACCCTAACGAAGCGACTTCTCACGAGATTCGAGATCTAATTGACACAATGATTGTTTCAATAATTATAAACAAAATGATCAGCATCCGCCCCTGTTCTTACAGTGTTGACATTGTAAGTACCAAAGTATTTATATAAAAACACTACCTGACTCGCGCAACTTCGTCTGCCACACATTTTCACCGTTTTTGCAATACTTTTCGTAGATTCTCTGCTGCTGTTGGTCGAAGCGTGATGTTATAGAGCCTTCCTCGATAAATGAGCAATCCAAAACTTTTAGAACAGTAGTTCCTGAGACTTTTAGCGCGTTCAACCAAACAAACAAAAGACTCTTCAGCTTTATAATACCTACTACTAGCTGTCACGCGCAACTTCGTCTGCGTCACGTTTTCCCCGTTTTCGCAACATTTTCATTGCTGCTGCGCTCTTGTTGGTCGTAGCGTGATAACATATAGCCTATAGCCTTCCTCGATAAATGGGCTATCTAACACTGAAACAATTTTTAAAATCGGATCAGTAGTTTCTGAGATTAGTGCGTTCAAGCAAACAAACAAACTCTTCAGCTTTATTATTAGTAAGTATTAGATTAGATTAGTATAGGTACATTTGTAGGTAGGTAGGTATGTATAAAAGTTCGTGTGTGAAAGTAGTTAGGATTTAAATTCCACGGGACAGACACATAAAACGTTGATCTAATCTACAATATCGTGGGATGGATCTCGGGGAAAAATATCAATTAGATTTAACTGAAATATTTTTTGGCTGCGTAAGATATGTAACTGACTTATTTTTATACGAAAAACGTTAGTATTTAATCCTTAAATAATGTTTCATCATCAGCCTACAGCTGTCCACTGCTGGACAGAGGCCTCTTCAATCGTACGCCACTTACTCGATTCTCGGCAACTCTCATTCAGTTACTATCAGCTACCCTGCGAAGATCGTCGCTCCACCGAGCCGTTACCTGTACCTGCCGGCTCGCGGTCTTCACTCAAGAACACGTCTACTCTCTGGTCATCGGTTCTAAGGCTAATATGGCAGGCCCATTAATACTTCAGCTTACTTATTCTATAATTTGAAGAAAGCAGCGGCGGAATGTACGATGTTGTTTACTAAGACGCAGGGCGTGACGTAGCGCGTCGCGCGGTGCAAGCCGCGGTGCCCGCTGCGTTGCCCGCCGCATCGCCCTTCAATGGCAAGGCTGCTTCGTAAACGCTCTCACAATGCGCTGCTGGACGCGCCGCGTTTTCGTAGATGAGCCTTAGTTGTTATTACTGTCAATGTCGCACAACTGGAAAACAATATGAACACGGTAGAGAAATAAACATGTGTAAGCTATAGCTCGTGCTAAGTATTTTTTATGGATGTCGATATAAGACTAATAGACAACACTAAACTGGGGTCACCGTAGTAGTCTTTTTGAAATCTAAGGTCAGAAGACATTCAGACGTCCTCAACTTGGTGTGCTCTATGACATAAATGGGGTCTAAAACTTTTAAACAGTGCTACTATAATTACATTGACACATGGGCGCTGTTGGTGAACATTTTTGTGAAATATACAGGATGTAACGGAAAGGGTATATACATACTTAAGGGTGTGCTACAGACTATCAAACTGAACATGTTTCTCATCATAAAACAAGTTTTTCAGCAAAAAAAATATCTGCTGCCCTATAGAAAATTGCAATACCTATTCGACTCAAATGTATAGGCAGCTGATATTTTTTTTTGCTGCAAAATTTTTTTATGATGAGAAACATGTTCAGTTTGATGGTCTGTAGCACACCCTTAAGGATGTATATAACCTTTCAGTTACACCCTGTATTTTAAAAAATTGGCACACGCGCCAAAAGATCCTTGTGATAACGTATATTATACTGTCTATCCATCTACCAGACGAGACGCATGTTTGTGCAGTAGAGATTACATTGAGAGCCTCATTTTCAGATCAACTGTCCCACAATAGCTTTGCGTGCAAAATCATCTACCCATGTCCCATACCAACAAGAATCAAGATGTTTCCATCGCCTAGAATGACCACAACTGCCTTTTATTTGAGTCCAGGCCTCGTTTGTTTGATAAACAAATGAGATACGACGTAAACAACAATTTGTATGCGAGATTAGCTAGCCGCATAACGACGGACGCAATTTTAAGCACAACTTAGAAGTTTTTCGCTGAATTGTAAAATAAGGTGTGGAGCCGCTTTTGAATAGTATTAGGAATGAAACTAAAAATGCTGATGGTTTTTTGATTACTTCCTTGAACCTATTTGGATAGCCTAGGCATTCTGTCAAAGAAAAAAAAACGAGGTGTCAAGGGACACCCGGATGGAACGAAGTTCCTTTAGATTCGAAACGAAAATAACTGGCTTACTTTCTACGAGAGAGAGACAGACAGAGAAACACGCGCACGCCGCACGGCTTACAACCATAGCAAAAAGTGTCGTTACAACTTTTGGTCTTAATTTTTTCCGTCTAGCCCCCTTTCGCAACGCGCGATTAGGAACTTCGTTCCAATTATCTTATTTTCCCTTGTTATACCTTGTTAGCTAAATAGCTGAACAACTAATTAGTATCGAGAGTATAATGTGCATCGGCCTCCAGTCCACTACTTGCAGTGTACTGCTATCAACAGTCTTTGTCAATCGTGGCGAGCGCATGATTATCATAATAACGTACACCAGATCCAGGGCATTCATCATCCATTGGTTGCAAAAAAGAAAGGGTTTTGTCCTGTTTAGTCTCATACCCCTGACGCATGATCAACATTAATGGCTATAAAAGGTGCTACATAATTAACACAAGAACTCTACAACTATTGTGCTACGAGCTCTCAAAATTCGCAAAAAAAATGGACTTTCTACAAGAATTGACGCGATCTGCTGATCAAAATGTTAAAAAAAAGTTATGAGTTTCCATAAGCCTTAGAACAAAAGTGGTTCAGTTTCATTGTCTGAGTCACCAAACGAGAGATCATGCATTTATTATGTTTCACTTTGTATACCTATTTCAAAATAAGGGCCTTGATCGTCCTCTTATTGTAGGTACCGATAAATAAATTCCACTGTAAATATATTTCCTATACATTTCTCAGCACCGTCTGATCTCATCTGCGCACAAACGGTACTCTATCTCAAATAATTGCAGCCTCACTACTCTACAGATTTTTGTCCTTGATGTCATCGGTGGCGTGAAGCCAGTCCATTACAGACGTATCACGTTCGTTAGTAAGACACATTCTAACTGCTAGTTACTTAAGGATCAATATCACTTGCACACTGCACCATCCGCCTTGACAACACCACAATGTGGCGATTTATCTTCAAACGAATATAGACTTTATTGCTGGAGGAATTCTTCAATTGTTTGACATGTCGAATAGTCATTGTGGGCCAATATCTATTCGGTGTGCAAAGTTGGATTTACATTTCCATTACCATCGTTGTAGCGGACTCTGAGCCTTATTTCTTTAGAGACAAGGCTGTTTAATAATTTTCTTGTTATCAGAAGTTATGTTGGTATTATATGCCACCCGCATTTGGATTGCGTTTGATAAGAATGGTCGGTAATGGGATGCTGTGGTTTAGGTCTGGCGAAGACTCGACTATCTTTATTATTTAGGTACAAAAACATACTATTAAATATCGAGTAAAAGGAAGTTTATTGGGTACCTAAAGCGTTTTCTGGCATCGAAATGTAATTTTAGGTTCCAGAAATGGGCCAGTCTCGATAAGCTGCAAAAGGGTATAATTACACCGACATCCTCCTCGTTCACAGTTCCTCCCCAGAATTGACTTAATAAAAATAAAATGAAACGTCGCCGCGCCGCCGTGTTTTCAGATGTCATCCACTCGCTGAAGTTAACAATCCCAATTAATAAGATTGATACCTTTATTTTTTTTTCTGTGGCTTTTGTAACTATGATACCCTCGGCATAATCAGCCTTAAATAAATAAATAAAAATCGTTTATTTCAGGTCCTTGACCCATATTAGTAACACAACAATACAAATACACTATAGTCAATTCATGCACTAAAAATAAAGTAAAATTAAAATAAAACAAAACAAAATGAAATATGATAATGAATAAAATTAAGGAATGAAGTTATGTCAGCAGCAAAAATATAATATCCTTATAAAATGAAATCGATTGATGTCAAAAAGCACATGGCAAAATAAAATATAATAAAACAGAATTAGATATATTATGACAACGAATTAAATTATGGAATTAAGTTATGTCAGAATCAAAAACTATAGTATCAAAAAGACATAAAATCTATATGAAATGTAATAGATCAAAATCAAATTAACCACCAACAATATGCGTGCTACAACAATGACTTATGTAGTAATCCAGTCGCTGAGCAACCATCGCCAAGACAGTGTTGGAGCTAGCCCGCACCCTGCGCACCAAGGACGCGCAAAAAAATGCGGAAAAATGCACAATTTACTCATACATAAGACACCTCTATGTCAAAGAGATTGGACTTTAATTCACCACGGCGGCCCAGTGCGGATAGATAGAAATCAATCTTACCCTGGTCAAGTTAAAGTAATTACTTCAGTTAATGTTATTATTTTTTTGTAATAGAAAAAAAAAATACAAAGAAAGTAATGCAGGATTCTTACTTTTGGCACTTCTAACTTCAAGGATTACTAAACTGAAGAATAAAAATCGTATCTTAAATATTGCCCTTCATATAATCACTTCGACTTGTTTATAGATACGGGTGTTAGAATCTAGGACAAGCCGTCTTTTACCAAGTTTTCTTTTCCTATTTAATTCCTTTTAAACCTACAGGGCTCTCGGTTACCAGCACTTAGCCGTTACTATGAGACCCCACGGTGAGACACCACCATAATCACGACATCGGCAACGCACGCGCGATTATTGAAACTCACACGCTGCAGATTATTCGTAAATAAGACATTATGTGGAAATATACGGGTGTGTATTGTGGGCGGAGACCGAGCTTCATACATTTTTAATCTTAGATATGATTCAAGGAAAGGGATTGGGAAATGATAGAAAAGAGTCAGATCAGGACATTTCCGGGGAACTGCCTCGTTGATTTACTGGTTGAAAGTGCGACTGTTGAGCTTATGGTCCTGTGTTCGATTCTCAGGTCGGGCAAAGTCTTATTGAGTTTTTCGATTCAGGAATTTCTCATTAGTAGCCACGGAGTCTGGTGGCGGAGATTGGTGTCCGGTTGATGACTATAATCTCGCCCCCTATTACAGGAGAATTTAACACAGCTGGCGAAATTTGTGTGTAACATTAAGTACAACTCTACCTAATCTTTTGGGGATTAAATGCGTGATTAATGTTATTCAGGGAAGCATCTGTACTGCTCTGTAACTAACTGTGTTCTGGTTAACAGTTTAGCTACTGAAGTTAAGTATGCTGCTGGAGTGGTGACACGTACGCTCTAGTTTACAGTTGTTCATTGGTGGAAGTCACATCTTGCTAGGTGGGCTTATTCACTTACGCCTGCTTTCTCGATCGAAAATCAATGTATCAAATAAACTGATGTGATTGGTTGAATGAATTATATCAATAAAAAAATAATAGTAATGCCAATCGGATCACTTGACTTCAGTTTAATTTAGACGTTTCGATAGTTTTCGTCCCCGAAACCGGACATTCGTGAGTTTGTTATGTTAGTTGACAAACCTAACAACAAACATCGTGGAATAATACAACGACGTGAAAACGGTGACCTGTATTCAGAACATCTTGATTTAAAAACAAAGAGCCTTACCATTATTTTGACTGTTTAGGTATTGCACTTTTATAATAATAAATCGATGAAAAAAAAAAAACAGTGCGTGGAGTCCCTCCGCGCGGAAGAAGTGAAACTTCGTAGTACTACACGCATGCGTTCTGTGCCACGCATTCACTCTCGTTATTTTATTGAGCTTCTTAATAATAATTGTTGTTTTCTTGTTGTATATTTTTATTACATAAGTTTATCTCACACCGAAGAGTCAAATGCATGACTGTTTGCACGCCATCTTGCGTACCTAGTAGAACTACGTAGTCACAAATCTTGTAATACTGCCATCTCTTAGTGAGTTTTACAAAACATTCCGCCTCCATGGTAGCGTTAAACTTGTTGGAAGTCGCATAAGAAGTTTCACTTCAAAAAAGTAAAATAACCGATGATTTATTTTTATTTTTGGGGGCTCTGAATGATGTACATAAAAACGTGGTAACCGTTTTCGGGTCGGTGTCCCTTCCACCCTGTGTAACGGCAGTCCCGTACACTATAATAACCCGTATGTTTCCCATCTGTGTGTCGTTAAGCAGTTGTTACAGATTGGTTCCGAGACACATAGCCGGCGCTGGAAGCTCCTACGTTTGTAATAACACTGCTTGAGGAAACCAGAACAATGCAGATTGTGCGTAGCCTTCTTGTTCTACGGAAGGGGTTAGGAGTCCAGGAATATTACTTGTGGCTGTTATTGTATGGGATTTTCTGTATAATCACGATTTAGAAATAGGTAGAATATACTACACCAATATAGTACACTAATATTGTAAAACACGTATTTTACAATATTGCTAATTCCAGTAGCATAATTGCTAGTTTGTTAATCGTTTTAATGTATATAGTAGTTATCTATACTAATATTATAAAGCTGAAGAGTTATTTGTTTGCTTGAACGCGCTAATCTCAGGAACTACAGGTCCGATTTGAAAAATTCTTTCAGTGTTAGATACCCCTTTTACCGAGGAAAGCTATCGGCTATATATCATCATCACGACCAAAAGGAGCGCAGCAGCAATGAAAAATATTGCTAACACGGGGAAAATGCGCTGGAAAGCTAGTTTAAAATATTGCTATTTTATATTCTAATCTGTAGGTAACACCAGTCTGCCTCCAGCTCAAACTGATTCAGGTTTTTGTAAAATATGTTCTTCTGCCTAGCTATTTCCTAACTCCGTTGGGTTCGGTATCCAGTCTTACTGGACGTAGCTGACTAAGTGACTACCAGTACTTTAGAGTGCGACTCTCACAACTCAGTTACTGGGTAAGGCTCAGTTTTTACCGAATCGAAGATGTGCAACAATTTATCAATCACAGTAGAGACAAAAGATGCAATGTGGATGTGATTGGTTGCTTTTTGCCCACCTTATACGATACCCCTTTGTAAGACTGGTTTTCAGTTTTTTAAATTTCTGACTACTCGCAACGACCGTATTTTAGTAGATACTTAACTAATATTTAAAATCCAAATCGAACATACCCCAGGGTTCTTGATTATGACAGGAAGCTCGCACTTCATGTTATAGCATTTAATTGAATACAAGCAAACGTTAAGTAAATATTAAAGATTTAGGAGTCAATAAACCGCGTGTTCTGATCGTATTACTAACAGCGCTCCTGATGATACGACCTCGTAAATGTATACCATGCTTAAATCACTCGTATTATTGCTTAGATACTGTGTACTATGGCTGTGCCCGTATCTGCTCATGAAGTTTAAATTAAATAAATAGACTCGATTTCACCAGTCCTAATGTAAAGACAGAGCGTTAAGTCCTTCCTAAAAACAGGCAAATTTATTAGGCAGCATCCATGTGTCTTTATACCCTGTTAATGGCAAAAGACTGTGGTCACCTATTATATGAAACTGAAAAGTATTATGTCGAATGTGGCTGTAAGATATACTTCTGCCCATCACGCCTACTGGAAATACAGGTGTAAGGCGTAGTTAATTCCTAATTTGAAAAATCGAAATATTGGCTTTGTTATATAGTTCTCGTTATGCAAACTACAGCCCAGATCTAGGCTTCCTCAGTTACCTGCAGTATCGATACCACATCAAGAGATGCAACAAAGTAACCGAACGGTAGTCAATGCTGATTTCTTCTGCTAACCTCATTATAAAAGGTACTTCTCGAATTGAAAGTCACTCATGTTGTCGTCCTAAGAAAATCATTTACTTACTCACTAGGAAATAACTTATTTAGATTCTTACTCTGTTGATGCGTCAAGTGTTTCAGGTGTATGTATGTTTAAGTAGATACCGACAACTATTGGAATGCAGTTATTTTTTTTCTTCTATGGCTCACTACTCTGCCTTGCCAGGAACGGCATATAACACTGAGTAGGAATTTCAGATAATATTTGGAATAGTAAGGTCATCCATTCGTTCGTAATAAAATATCTCTATCTAGCAGATACCATATTTCGATAGCCAACTATAGAAGATTCCTCAATGCATACTCACCAAAAAGATCGCTTAAAAATAACAGTTTCTATAGTCCTATTTACTTTTATATCGAAAATCAGTGGTAAGACAACGATACCGATATCTGACCACGAGCCTTTAATCAGATATCAGCTGTTTACATTCAGCCCCTGGGATATTTAAATGTACCGATGTTGTCTCGGTTCAACCTGCTGCTGACCCGGAGATCGCCGATAGTGGCCGAGGATTCCCGATTACGAAGTAGGATTGAGAGATTTCGATATTGTTTTTTTTTTACTATTCTTTTGTGATGAATGTTTTAGGCGCTGCTCAAACGTGTATCTTGTGTCGGATACAAGCTACCAATGAATATTTAATTTCTATATTTTAACCAGTATGAAATCAGCCACCCCCAGCGCAGACGTAAGCAGTGTCCGGTCGCCGCTACAGGACTCAGCAACTACGGCTTCCTGTGACGGTGTGCCGTGACAGTAACAAAAAGTGTCTACGTTTGCGCAGCCCCTTATGGCAGTAAAGTAACTGGTGTTTTATTACGTTTGACCTAACGAAATTGTAACACGCTAAATGATAAGATATTGAACCAATATTTCTTTTGCAAATATTCATATGAATAAGAAAAAGTTGTGAGGAAAGTTTTTAGTGGACGGCTATAAAAGTAGAGGGAGACTAAAGAAACGATGTATGCACGTGTGAAAGATGATATGGATAAAAACATGGTGACTGATGACAATCACGAGATGAGATGAGATGAGACGAGATGCTAAGAAGTATGGAAGAAGAAGACATACTGCGTCGACCCCAAATTGTATGGGGATAAACGTAGGAGAATGAGAATTATAGTATAGTTACACTTTTAAGCCCTCCCCCACATAGGTTGTTAACAGAAAAAGAAACGGCATCTTCAATATAATTTGACTGTCAAACACAATTTAACTGATCTGCGTGGTCCTCAAATTATTAAACAAGATTATTATAGACTGGACTTTTAAAGTCACTGTGAACCGTAACAGTACTGAATTTGTGAATTTGTTTCGGTGCTTTTTCTCAGAGTAATCAGATAGGAAAAACCGACGACTTCTGTTTTCAAACATAATTTGATTTGGACATTTAAAAGTGCGTTTTACAACTAATTTACAAAACAAAAATATCATTTATCGCGTAGAAAAGGACAGTCACCATTTTCGACCAAAGTTAGAAAACGCTTTGCCCAAGCCAACCCTTATACAAACCAAGTCAAACAATAACCAAAGCAACAAAGGTCAGTTCCGTACCTCCATACATCTTAACTACCATCTGTACCGACGCAGAACACTGCTGTTTACAATCTGATCAGCCGATAAGAATCATTATGATCGCCTGATCAGGAATGGACACAAATGGACAAGATGGACAGAGGCCTGATAAAGTTCTTGTTCAGCAAGGACATACACAGTTAATATCCTATTTTGGGTAATGTGGGTTACTAAGGGCTTATTTTAGCAGGGCAGAAAGGAACATACTATTTTCGGAGAAAAAGTAGTGGGGACGCCATGATAACGGTCACAACTTACGAGGTCGTTCCGGGTTCCAACACTTCCAACGTAGGCTGGGCATTTTATGAATTTTATTTCGGGATTGAGAGAACAAGAATAAATAACCTTCCTTGGCAGTCGGGTAAAAAATTCAACACATTACAGTAATTCATCACCATTTTCCTCCCCTTTTTATTTGGAGTCGGCGTAGCATTTCTTCTTCTTCCATACTTCTCTATTACTCGTCACCTCATCAGATACCTCCTTTTTTTACATATCATCCTACGCACAGTCCATCCATCGTGTCTTTGGTCTTCCTCCACTCTTATAGCCTTCCACATTCATATTTCAAAACTTTCCTTACTACTTTTTCCACTTTTTTCTCAATATATCGTAATCCACCAACCCTTAATGGGCTCGCGTAGTGGATGACCGCAGTGGAAACAATATACTTACGCCGGTTCTTCTTTGATTAAACACAAAGTCTTTGAAAAGATTATCTCATTATGATAGACAAGAGCCAACCACAGACTCGAGATTACAAAATCATCTACCCAGTTTGAAAAGAGCCCAAACATAGAATCATTTTCAACGTTTTAGAGCACGTCTCAGTCCAAAGACACATTTTTAGCTGTTTATTGGACTGAAATATTTTCGAAATGTAAAACTTCCCATGTCCTAACGGATGGATATTTACAAATAACGATCACAAGACCTTATTAACCACTTCACCAGTGATACATATTTCAACTAAACCCAACTACCGCTTTATTGCATTCAAGATAAAAGATAAATAAAACACCGCAGGTAGCGATCACGAAGTTAAACTTTAGCCGAGTATCGCAATCAGTGTTCTTAGGAATGAGCTCCTAATATTAAAAGGAAAAGCTAAGTTATTGAAAACATTAAGAGTTGGGAAGTCGTTGCATCAGAACACCCAGATGTTAGGTATTATGGTTTGGTTTGGATCTGGTGATTGGTGGCAGAGATAAGATGTAGCGTTTTTGAAACTTAGTACATTTTCGAGACGTTTTTCTTTAGACCTTGTTAAAAATGTTCTTCTTTTTTTCTTCGGTTTCTACTGCCGGGATAAAAAGTATCTTAGGGCCTAAGCCACGTCATGGTCTATTCATGAGTCTAACTTTATCCCAGTCTTTGTGAAAATAAAGCAGCCAAACAGCGCATTTAAAATATTAGTATGGATAAATTGGGCTTTGGGTATAAGAGTAGAGGAAGATCAAAGAAACTTTGGACTATGGCAAGGACGGCAAAGAAGGATGATTTGGCAAGAAAGGTGGTATCTGATGAGATGACAAGTAAAAGAGAAGTATGGAACAAGAAGGCATGCTGCGCATTTATTTAGGGTTGATCCCAAATAAATTGGAATAAGGGAAATAGAAAGATGAAATTGAGCTTTGCAGTGATGCCTCTTCGATCAATTACAACAACCTATCATAGTCTGAAAACTAAGAATAATCTTTAGGTAGTAGTCAAGCAAAATATGTAGTTTAAAATTCCGCGAAAATAGCTAGTACACAATACTCATTGAGTATAGGTTTGGGTGCATGGCATGCTAATATTATTGCCTATCAAAATCAAAATCAAAAGTCATTTATTCAAAAGCTGATAAACAGCACTTTTTGAACGTCAAAATTACAAGAGACAGTCCCCCAAAACGCCCGCCCTTCGCCACTTCCTAGTGTTTTAGCTGGGAAGAAGAAGTGGCGGAACAAACTCCCCAGCAACACATCTGTCTGTTAGGTTAGAAGAACCAGATTCTATACAAGATTCTATCCTGCATGTTCATATTTTTGCAGGCAGAAGGGGTCGGTGGTGCAGCCTGCATCCAGGCGTGGATCTTTTCGCGGAATTTAACCTACATATTTTCATGACATTTAATGTCTTGGATTTCCGCAAAGTCACTTCTGATTCTATAACTTTGTTTCGGTTACTGTTACTGCTAGCCTGTGTCATTCCACTGATGCCTCTTCGCATGACTTCCAAACCAATATGGACCACTGATCGTTGGTTCATACTTAATTAATCTGTTTATCAAATCATGGTGCAAATCGGCCCAAGAGGCAGTTTTAGTAAAGGCTCTTCAACCCGCCACCTCTGCTAACTCGCCCATCACCTCACATAAAGCACGAACGTAAAATATCTGGAGTGTTTACGCGCGTGGGCACCATTTGTACACGCCAAGCCGTGGAGGCCCTCGATACTACTGCGTAGATCCACAGCCGATAACAGTGGCTAAAATACATGTATTTAAAGTACGGCAGGTCAGGATGGACTGGTATCTATGAATGATCTGCTTTGCAGGAATTCAAACTGTGAAATGACCGAGAGGAATCTGTGGTGTTCCGGCTAACCGGACGCGGACTGCGTATCTAACCTCCTTAACCCAGTTAGCACTGGGTAATACGATACTACTTTTGTACAGTTCTCCAGCATATTCTTTGCTAATCTAGATCGGATGGCTCTGATCTGATGGCTAAGAACCAAAGACAACACACTTCTTTTTCAGAAGAAAAAGAAGTGTGTTGTCTCTTAGTGTGTCAATGACAATTTAAATTGATTCAGCCCAGAAATTTGGCAACGAATTGGGCACTTTCAGAAGCGTCACTGCAGCGTCAGCACACTAATTACGAAAAGCGATAACTAATTTTCGTTAGTCGATTAAAACTAACCAAAACTGGAAACCCTGTTTGTATAATCTAATACAGCAACACAACTACAAAGCCCCATTCAACAATAAACCGAAACAAACTCGCCGGCCCACCTTTAAACCTGCACCCAAAAGGTCTGAAACAATAACAAATCGCTGGAAACAATCGTTACTGATTACATCGCTACATAATACTAATTAATTTGGGCCCACTGTTCAATACACGGTATTTATTGTCCATAAAGGCTGCACAAAGAGTGAGGGCGCAAAGTCGAGTAAACAGTGCACTTGTACAACACGAGTCGCTTTACTGTGCCGAACGTTAGGAACTACGAATGAAGTGATTTGGTGATATGAAATCTTATAAGTTTTACTAAATAGGCTTGTGTTTGGCCACGGCTCGCCTGATTTGAAGCGATGATGCGGCCTAGGGTGAACCACGCTAGCCTAGAAGAAACCGATTCACTCGAAATTGGGGAGATCCAGACTATCATCAGGGAACAAAAAACCCGGCAGTGAATTCCACAGACTGGCAATGTGGCAAAGCGCTTTGTTCGGGTCCGTGAAACTTTAACCATAATTATAACGGTGACGCTTCGTCGTATCTCTGTTCATACGGTGATTTAGACTGAATTAGACTGGGTAACTTCAAAGCACACTCCCCGAAATTTATTATGATAAAAAACCGATAAACTGGAAATTTTACGGCGGTATTCTCTTTTCAGTTCAATTGATCAAATAAAGATGAATTGCTCCTATAAAATAATCTTTCTCAGGCTCTTTTTTTATTTTTTACGGATAAGAAATCATCAACTGCCTCCTCCCGCTCTGGGCGGAGCGGAAGGGAGTGTCAGTCTTGTACTGACTAAAACCCATCAATGTTCCTTCTTAGCCCTTTGTGTTCCTGGGCCACGGTATCTCTTTTGAACAGTCCCGCAACCTTGGCAGGCATCGGCCCTCTGGGACCCCTTCCGGTTTGCTGATATCTCCTTGAGGCGCGAGTGGAACACGTAAGCGCCGTCGACACGGCCTGTTGTCATGAGACGGACGGACGATGAGCTAGCTCCTGCCCTTATCCCAATTTATTTGGGGTCGACGCAGAATGTCTTCTTCTTCCATACTTCTGCTACTCTTCATCTCATCAGACACCTCCTTTCTTGCCATATCATCATTCAGAGCCTATCACGTCTCTTTGGTATATAAAATAGTGTATCAAAAACCTCCTTTAAGATTAATGGCATCAAGAAATTGGGTAGTGCCTCGTTGATGTAATGGTTTCCAGCGCTGCTGTTGAGCCTGATCTCCTGGGTTCGATTTTCAGGTCGGGCAAGTTATGTTAAAGCAATTTTGACCTTAAGAGAAGAAATTCTGTCCATTTTCCACTTTACTGTATCTCTGTCCCTTTTCTCTGGCATTTATTAACTGGGAAGTTGGCAAGGCGAATCAGGAAGAACTCGAGAGAGAGAGTGTCTTGTAAAATTTGTAAAATAAATTAAACCAATTTGTAAGAGTACCATTCGTTGGTAGAGTAACGAGCCTTTTATTTGCTTTCTAAGATATAACTGCATATAAACATGATTTATAAGTCTGTTAAGTATTTTAGGTGATCAGGAAGCAATTTTATAAAATTAATATTTTGCCCTTTGTTTACTATAAATCATATTATTTATGGGCTTTGGTTTCGACGAACTAATGGCGTACGGCGAAGGCCACTGATTCATCGAATAGATTCTTGGTACACGTTGTAAAGTATAAAATAATAGGAAATAAGAAGGCTTACTAACAGGGTCTTTCGTCTGACCAAAAGACGACCATTTATTTACCATTTTACGCAGGGTTTAGTCATTTATTCTATGGCATAGATTTCTTCAAATCTTATCTTAAGATTATGTCGAGACACTGGAAAAGCGATTAGAAAAGTCAAAGTATCATCTCCACTCAATTATAACAGCAGCCTCTCAAAACAAAATCGAAAAGAACAATTCCACATTTAAATTTGAACTTCGTGCATCTCCGGCAATCTACGGCGCTCGTGCGGCTAGGATTGGTGGAAACAATGCTGTTATAAGATGGCTGCTAATGGCAACAATAGGCGAGATAACCGTCTACCTCTATTATTCCGCACGGATTCTGAATAATGTACTAGTTTTGAAAGCATTTAGATTGTTATTATTCAACCAGAGATTTATTATTAGTCTAGTTAGTTTTAGTATTGTGGAATCAGGCCGCTTCAGCTTTGATAAACCGTTAAATACGAATTATGGGTGTTACAAAACTGTAATGCGGTTGTAATCTATTATTAGTCGTTGTTTTGCTTGTTTCCACTTGATTTACTTGACTGCACTGTATATCACTCATGCCGTTTAGGCAGGTCCTTACAAAAGCGAATCCTTCATGCTGTCTACGAAAATTCATGGCACGCCACTAAGTACTACCTACACAAACAGCATGTGCAGTAACTATCAACTTTTCATGCGAACATTTTATAAATCCTCGTCCAATGTAGTACTGGCTAATCAGAAAATAACGTATATCATAGAATAATCGACCCATTTGAGCATACTCAAATTTTTAGTTTAGAAGCAGCGAAACATTTCATCATAAAACTGGACGCGATGAGCGCATTATAACCGCGTTCAAGAGGTATCAGTGTCAATTACGGAGATGTGTTAAACGCGATCAGTTTTATTGAAAAAATTCAACTCAAACAACGAAAATAGACGAGTCCGAAAGGAAAACTCAATAAGTACTTTACAAGGACAATAATTTCATTGTTAAAGGAGCTTAGGTATGCAGATTGGATTGATACAAATTAGTTGTTACCTACTTTTAATTAAAACTACTTCGTCAGCCAGCACTAATTGGCCTAGCATTTTGATAAGAACAAGAAATACTTGAACAGTTTCGAATCAAAATACCTATTACATTCTGTGTGGTCGGTGAAACATAAGTCATCAGAACTGCACCAATACCTGTTAACATGTCATAATTCACGGCAAATAGGGTGGATGCAACTGTTGCAAGACGCAGGTGCCTAGATAGAACATACAGAAAAGCGCCTGCTACAAAACTCAGTTGTTCTTTTTACGACTGTTATTAATCTGGTGGCCTACCATGACGTCTTAAAGCAGTATTGTTTTAATCTTATTACAGAGTGCGAAATCAATGGCTCTAGGTGTCCTCTTTCCCACCCTGGAGTGTCATCAAAACAACATTGCTACCGTCATGGAAGGGCCCCTGGTCAAATACGCACGCCATTTGGAGAGAAGAACATCACCTATGAAGTCAGTATAAAGGTACCCACATTAATATTTCTGGATGACAATTTTTACTATTTTGTAGGCAAGGACAAATACCGCGTTTATTTTAGTTAGTCATTACTTCGAATGCAGTTGCTTTGACTGATAGCGGATGATGTCTTACAACTGCAAAGGAAGGGGAGCAGGTCCCAAGATGTAGAACTACCGATAAACTAATTGTCAACCTATAATTGAATTATCTATATATGATTTTGATTTTTATTTCAATTAAACCATAGAGATAAAGATCTATTTTGATTTTACTCTAAAATAATAACAATAATTTAAACATTAATCATATTCACTTACCGATAATCGGTGCCATCTCCCTAAAATTATCCGCCAATAAAATCGTTTTATCGACTTGACCACCCCGCATAGATGTTACAATTACAATAATAACTTTGCCATCAGACAGCAAACTTAAAGACGTTCAAAGAAACGTTATAAGACCTGTATTCATGCCATGTAGCAGCAAAGTTAAGTTTGTCTATAATTCACATTTACTACATGGTTAATAGGTATCAGGGGTATAAATTCCCTAGTACAACTACAGACTGTCAGGCTGTCCATCATAACTCTTCACGAGACACCCACCAGGATACCTGTATTGAAATTGGTTCACAATCCCATAATTGTATGGAGTGTCAGCTGCAATTACTGATAAAACTAGTTTATTCCTTCAGGTTTTCTTGGAGAATAAGATATCAACGCTTTTAGAAACTAAATTATTTATTGATATTGGAAAAACCTTTATGTTTTCTTTTTAAATGGAATTTCTGTGCAGCAATTTCTATACCAACATTGGTCACTTCAAACTTCTTTCGTTTTCTTCTATATTTTAAAGCCCATCTACAAGGCAATTTGTAATGCTTTCGTTAGCCCAGAAATAGCAAACAAGGTTTATTACATATTTGAGTGTCATCATAATATTGAGCAGCCTATTATGGAGGCTTCAATCCGGGACCCCAAACTTTCCCCACTATAATACTAAAGAGGCACAAACTAACAAGTTTTGAAATATAACCAAACGCGTAAACCATAGAGTTCCGTGCCAATATATCACGGGGACCATAGACAATGGATACAATCGTCTAATTATATTGTGGCGGCGCCGCTGTATCGAGCACAGATAAACTTGATGCATTATTTTGTTAGACAATTAGTGCGTCTGTTACGAACGCAATTTGTTGGAAAACTATCGGCGGTGGTTGTATTTGTTAAGAGTTATACATTGCTGGGTTAAGGAAGCTTCGGATCCTGGGTATTAAAGTTTTTATCTTTGTATAGAATCAGTACCATTGCCTCGTTGGTGTAGAAGCAAGCACGACTAATAGGCTCCTTAGCCCGACTAATAGGCCCGTTGCCTGATCCATGGAACTTAAAAGTAACTCATGAAGAACAGGTCTATAAAGCTCTGACTACTCCTCTGGGTCTGTTCTGGTAGTCAGATGAAGTGTGATGTTATGCCATGTTGTGTAAACAGCAATGTAATACTTATTCAGAGGCCATTTCGAAGAAGATGGCGGGACTAGCTGGACCAAAGCAACGACCAGTGCTCCACATTAGCCCTGGATCGAAACAACTGGATGTCATGGAAAGAAGCCTTTCCCTATTAGTGGGATGAAGCAGGCTAACATTATCAGTATGAGAGGCCATCTCGTGACACTAACTACGAGAATACTCAAACTTAGGTTATGCTGCTTCCGCAGAAAATTGAAATGAGGATATTTCCAGAAGAAGAATTGATATACCTACCAAAGTTATTTATAACAGCATTAAAAATTAACATTATTGCTATCGCCCCTGTCCATCGCCTATAATATTGTGTGCCTCTTGCACTGAATTCTCAATTCCTTACTGATTCTAACAGCAGAAGTGTATAGAAAAGTGTAACGTTCGGAAACGATCGAACAGTGCAAGAGGCACACAATATTATAGGCGATGGACAGGGGCGATAGCACGCGTGCCATACTGTCCTTACTTGGTGCTAACACAAAGCTGCGTATCATAGACTTATACAGACAGATTTAAGATACTTTAGAGAAGTGATCAGAAGAAATGTCAGTGAAAAATTTTATCCAGTGTCTCAGTGACGGTTTAAACAGAAATCAGGCGCAGCAACAACGGCTTCACGACGACCACGAATCACCTAAAGCACCACCTTTCAGCATAAATAGTCACGTCTACGCGGCTTAGTGCTTTCTATGTATTTTGTGGCATCGACGCCAACACGACAAACAAAATAGATTGAAAAATATATGAACTCTCCATTAAATATGAAACAAACCAGGAGTCTTTATGAATAATTACAATTAAAAAAAGCTCTGTGAGACTCCTAACTCTACAAATTAGTTCATGCCACCTTAAATGGAGTCTAGATTACAGTGAAGCGTGAAATGCTGGTATAATTCGGTGCTATCAGCTGTCAGGACAGAGAGGGAGGGAGGGAGGGCAATTAACTCCCGACCAGCGCACGATTGTGTAAGCTATTGTTAATTGTTTCTGGTCTTACCTCTTTCGTTGCCATGTTTGTTTGTGGTACCTGTGTTTTGGCGGGAATACAAGATAATAAAAGAATCGGCCGCATTTTGTTTTTGGAATAGTTATGAAGGAGAACGGTAATTATAGTGGCTGAATAGAAGAATGCTTCTAATTGTTGTTTAGAAAGTTAATAAACAATAATTAATGGATGTCATCAAAAATAAAATTGAAGGGATTTTTAGCTGCACTGATCGTTATGTTGTTTTTATTTTCCTGTTGTAACGTTTGCATCTATCCAACCTAATAACAGTAGCGCTTCTTGAAAAATATTAGTTATAGTTCATAATTTTTCAAAATATGTGAACAGAAACTGACGAAATATTTATTTAGAAATTGATTGGCTGCTCTCTGGACAGCACCATTTAAGATTTCTGATAATTTTCAATCGTTTCAAGGGAAACATATTGTTTTATATCGTCATGAAAACTGTGTTTCCGTAAATTAAATGTACATGATTATGAATCCGGCGCAGTAGAATTTTTTTCGTGACGTTTCACCTTCTGCATCTTTGTCAATTTGATATACAAGGTGTTGTTTTGCATCCTCGTCAAATTCAAGGAGGCCATAATAAAATTAGTTGGTAATTTTATTTTATTTTGCGGAAATCGGTAATAGTGAACCACCCATGTTTTAAACATAGCCTGTCTGATCCTCGCCTTATAACCTCGCTTACACACAAACAAAAAACTGTAACGTTTATTCGATCAATTTCTTATTCCCTAAACCACGTTAAGGGGGTTATTCTGAAATACTGACAAACCTAAACAACCAAACAAATCAGCGTTCATTAATAATTAACTAGGTACCGTAATTTTAATTGATTATTTATGTATTTTTTGACAACCTCCTGAATTTTGACAAGGAAGCAAGACAACACCTTGTAGACCATGGAATCGTCTCCATGATCTGTACAATTAAACCAGAAAAATTACAGCTAAACCTAACAAACGATTTTAAAACGTATGCAATGCAGTCTTATCAACATGATTAAGAAAATCTGAGCACGAAAAAAAAATCGTTTTACTGAAAAACATTTAATCAAGTCAGTAGGTATAAAAATAAAAGAGTAAAAACAACTATAACTAATTAAAATCGCTATACATACTGTCTATTTCTTCTATCTCTATGGAGGGTGGAATGTCTGAGGGGAACAAAGGCAGTAGAGCCGTTTCCAGGGACTCTCCAGATGCGTCCATAGACTCGTCAGAGTATTGGTCGTCTAGATGGTCCTGGTAAATCTTCTCGCACTCGCTCGGATGCTCGCTTTTCATTGTACTAGGGTGGTATCCTATACCTTCTATTGTGCCTACAGTCAAGTATGGCAATGAAGTTGTCACTTGAAAGTGTTTATCTGAACAAAAATATATCCATCTATGTAATACGGTCTGATAAAAACAATTAATTTAAAAATGGATTTTGGGTATTTTACGAAACAGACGTAGATTCTAGGTGCCATCATTTAGAAAGCCAATCTTTGTAAGTATGTTGAATACCTATGCAAATAATCAATTCAAACTTACGGTCAATGTGGTCGGGAAAAATGACAGTAGCTACCGTCTTCCCAACTTTGTCATCGTAATACTCCGCGAAGATGTCCACTCGAGGACCCTCAAACACTTCCTTGCCACCAGGCTTTTTGTCGCAGTCAGCTTGTAAATGTCTTCTGCCTGATATTTGGTTGGGTGGCCCATGGGGGGTGTGCATACTCCCTTTTGGTGGAGGTATTTCTGTGAGGGGCACGAAGCTTTTCGCGACTTGTGCGCCAACCGGCTACACTTTTGCGAGTCTGGGGGAAGTATTCTATGGATTATTATAAGGTAAATCAAGTGCAATATTGTTTTCTACTAGTTTACAATAAAAACAAGTGATTAACAAATGCTAGAAACATGTCACACCGGAGGCGATTAGCGAGAAGCGAGTAGAGCTAATACTTAAAAACGTTGTTTGTTTTTTCCGCTTCATCCCGAGGCTGTCAATTGGGACAGACAACGATTGACTGGAACCATTAATATATGCATCTCTTCTACTACTAGTACGGGATCTACAGTCTCTTGTATGTTTGTTGAGCGAGAAAATTGTCCATAGCTAGACATCCATCCGTCGGTTAGTTCCGATATTGGCCGCGTGGCCAATACAATGAAAACAAAAATGGTGCGTACCAGAAGATCCCTGTGAAGCTATTATATAGCATATTATTGTACTATATATATATAGCATATTATTGTACTCACTTGTTCACCATTACACTTGATCTGATTTCACCCGCCGCATAAACGTGCACCAAAACTGTAAAATACAAAAACTCCATTGCGTTGTTCGACGGTCACTATAGCATTTTAACAATTTGACTGAACATGCAAAGGTCTTTTAAAGCATTTTTCAGATGTGTAACAATGAATGAAATTCTTATTGTTTCCTGCACAACGCAACAGGTGGTTAACGAAACTTTTTGTTTTAGTTTTCTTTGTATTGCATAGTGACTCGGAAATGGTTGATGTTATATCAGTGAACTTTTTTGGGTAAAACGGTGTTGAAGTTATTCAGTGTTGTAGTCTGACAACCAGTCTTACCAAGGGGTACATATTACCTATACCTAATAAAAATTGGGTTGAGAAGGTCAGAGGGGTTTTCGCTCCATCTAAAATACTGGTATTCAGCTGCATCCGGGTAGACTGGAAGCCGATCCCAAAATAGTTGGAAAAAGGCTAGGCAGATGATGATGATGTTGAAGTTATGTCCAGATGTTTGTAGAACCTTGGAGTTTTTCTGCTTCATGTATTCTGCCGGAAAAGAAGTGATATTGGCATTTGGTTTGCGTAGGAACACAGTAACTGCAAAATGTAATAGTCTGGAATTTGCTTAACTGTTTGTAGATGGTTTGTTACTAAATATTAGTGATCGTGTTAAAGTTATGTTTCTAATAAATAAATGGTTTAGTAATGTTCTTGTTGTCTTTGATGCGGTTGTTGTAAGTGGCGTAGAAATGAATCATCACCAGCCTAGCCTTTCCCAACTATTTTTGGGATGGCTTCCAGTCTAAACAGAAAAACTATAAAGGTTTTTCGGGAGCCTGCCGTTTTGCCGAAGAGATTTTGACAAAATTTCACTACCCAAACAAATTTTTTTATGCCAATGCAATATTTGGGATGATTTTAGTACGCACTTTTTCATTTGGTCAAATTTTTACTTGGCAGAATATTACCAAAGATAATGATCATTATGGCATGTAGTCCTTAATCAAATGATTTATTACAGCAAACAATCTTTAGACAATAAACGTTAGGTCAAATGGTTTGCTATGATAAAAAATATAAACTATATTAGGTTATTAGGTTATTTATGGAACTTTTATAAAAAAAAAGGTTAGGTTAGGTTACAGGGAGCCGACGCCTGTGTCACCACTGCCGCACGAGCCGAGTGAATGCCAGACACGACTAGATTACCTATATAAAAAAATAATTGAAAAAAAAATAGATTATTTTTAGCAGGCTATCGAAAACCGAACTAGTTAGACGGGGTTAAATTAAAAGAACAATGGTTAGGTTAGGTTAGGTTAGAACTGGCACCTCCTATGCACGAGCGGTGCCGCGGCAGCGGCCGGCGAGTGCCAGGAGGTGTACTCTCTTTCTCCGAAACGTAACTTCGGCAACGAAGGAAAATTGAACGTAGTTACGTTTGTCACCCTACTCTATATAATTTGCGGACGCAAAATAGAAAATAAAATAAATAGAAAACTGACGATACTAATTACTTCCTTATTTTATTTTATGTAAAATGGGTTATTCCAACTAAAATATTTGACTACATAAAAAATGTTAAAAGTACTAGTTGGTAAAAAAAATATTGTTTAAACGTTCACTTGCCAATTTTTTTTTGCATTAGTTTTGCGTTACAATTATTTGTGAAGAGAATTTTGCTAAGTAATAATTGGCAAATGAAATTATGCGGAAAAATGGTTGGGAAGTGATAATTTATCAATTTCTTTTCGATGAAACATTGGTAACCCAGGTTTTTCAGCAATAGGTGGTCTTAAGAGGTTCCTGGATAAAAGGAATACTTTTTTTCCGAAAACAACTGTACCGTTTAGGATGATTGGAACCTTGTATGCTGATTGGCTAATCTAGTAGTAAATTTTTTCCGTCACTGCATTCCGTCATTGCATAACGTTCATATATCAGTCAATTACCGTTCACATACTTAGCGTCGTTTTTCGCGATTTACCAAAGACAGTTTGTATTGAAAACATCCTAGGATATACGCGATTTGTCGAGTTATCCAGCCTCCAATACCAATAGGACCAATAGAAGTTTCGACATTGAGAAAGGGTTAGTAAAACACAAAAAGAAGAAATCTGATAGTATCATAACATTTATTAAACGTAAAGCTAATAGAATCGTCCTTTCTTCTTCTTATAGACGACGGGGTCCAAATGCCAGGTTTGGTTTCCGCCGCAGGAGACCAGGGTGAAGCAGCCTCCGAACACGATGGGTGGGTCCGTGTCCGGAACACAGATGTTGTCTTGACAGAATGTGGCAGTTCCTGGAGCAAAACATAATATATTCCAAGAAACTCTCCCAACGAATCAAAATTTTAGAAAAAAGTTCCCTGCACATCCTGTTACAGAAGAAAGTTTTTCATCGTTCATCGAAGACTAAATCAACATTTTATTGATATTTCGGATAGACTCTCCAAAATTAATTTATATTCGGCTTTCACACCCTTATGAGATATTGCTGTTTTGTTCCAAATTTCATGTATTTTCTCCGTTCTTCTCCTCTTTGGACGAAACCAGAACTTTTGGACAAAATTGACCAAATTATGCGCAACACATTAACATCCACTCTTAATGTGGCCCTGGATGACCAAGCGTGGCTGCAAACCACCCCGCCAATTCGTTTTGGTGGCCTCGGCGTCCGCAATTGCTTGTGTAAACTTAAGCGTTCCTGTCGTCTGTCCACAACACTAAAAAGCTAACCAGGAAGATTTTAACTCTCTCCCTGGTTGATTCGGAAGTGCCGTGATTGGCGGATTCAGAGGATGCCTGGAAAGTGGCTTGCCCGGATACAGATCCGCCCGAGTACCCGTTTTCCCAGAGACAGTGGGATGAACCGATCTGCAGGTTGGTACGGAATAACCTTATTAATACGTCTACCAATACTGCTTAGCGTGCCCGCCTGCTGGCTGTGGGTGAGTGGGAGTCGGGTCTCTGGCTTCAGGCACTACAGACACAACATTCCGGCTCGCTACATGTCTGCGATTGGGCGCTCTTTGCGGGGCTCCACATCGCTGTCGATGTGGTGAAGCAGGCCTCGGACACCATGGTCTTTCCTGCAGTAAGAGGACAGGTCGAATAGCACGGCACGCTAGCATTAATGATCTCATCCGTCGTGCTCTCGCCACTGTCAGGGTGCCAGCTGTCTTAGAACGCAATGGCTTGGCACCCGTCGATGCGAAGAGACCAGATGGTATGACCATAATGCCTTGAAAGTTGGGTAGGCCTTTGGTGTGGGATGCGACTTGCATCCCTTGCGCTATACCATATTCCCAGCACGGTGACCTGCGCTGGGGCGGCTGCTGCAGGTGCTGAAAACCTTAAACGGCGAAAATACAATAATTTAATTGGTAATTATGTATTTGAGCCGTTTGGGGTTGAAACACAAGGGCCATGGGGTCCGAGTGCCACCTCGTGTTTCGGGATATCGCGAAGCGGTTGGTCGACTCTTCACGTGACCAGAGGGCTGGCATTTTTTTCGCCTCAAGAATCAGCATTGCCATCCAACCTGGCAATAAGGCCAGTCTTCTGGGCACTTTTCCTGTTGACAGCGATCTGCACGAATTTTTTGACAACCTGTAATTTTGATACTCATACATATTTAATTTTATTTAAATCTATTTTTAGTTTGTAGATAATGTACATATGTGACATAAATACTAAGTATTTGGTTCTGAAAAGAAAAAAAAGGAACTCTGTTTTTTGACAGGAATTTACAAATACATATCTGTACAGTCCTTTCGATGCTATATTACTTTATTATTACTTTTATATTATATTTCCTTTATTCATTTTCATACATATTAATTAAATTTTTAAATAATTTTACAAAAGTAATATAGAAAAACATTTAAAAATATAAAAAATAGTAGCCCACCGGCATCGGGAACAGGGTCCGGGCTACCGGTGGTCAGGGTTCTTGAGAGAGGAACCTCCTAACAATACGCGCCGTTTCCAGAAGTACTGCTTTCTGAATCAAGCCCTTGATCCAGCTGCCAAGCGAAAGCCTACTCAAATGTTGGTCGAGGCTTTTGGCAATTAAGCCGTTGGCCGACACGACTATCGGCACAATGACTGCTGTACCCACGTCCCACATGTCGACAACCTCGCGAGCCAGATCTAGATACTTGAATTGTTTATCTATCTCTGCTTTCACGAGGTTCTCGTCATGTGGGACCGTTATATCAACAACCATTGCGCGACGCTCCAATCGATCTATCAACACAATGTCAGGCTTATTGGCAACAATAGTCCTGTCAGTGATGATAGGTCGATCCCAATACAACGTGATATTACCATTATCGAGAACTGGGTCGGGCGCATACTTATAGTATGGCACTTCCGATTCCACAAGGTTGTATTTCAAAGCAAGTTGCTGGTGAATAATCCTGGCAACAAAGTTGTGTCTATGCAAGTAATCTCCGTTAGCCAAACGAGAACACCCAGAAATAATGTGTCGGATCGTTTCTCCCGGACGGTGGCATGCCCGACATATGTCAACCGTGCCATCCTTTACAATGTGTTTCCGGTAGTTATTCGTCAGCATAACTTCGTCCATTATTGCACAGACAAAACCCTCAGTTTCCCCGAAGAGGTCACCGAAACGCAGCCAGGATACGGACGCTAAGAATTCTACATCGGGCCCATGTAAGGTCCGGTAAAAGCGTCCGTGAAGCTCCTTGCTCTGCCATACCTCCCTGCGGTCATTAGTGTCTAATACTACAGGCTTGCGCCAGTTCTAGTTAGCCAAGAAGAGCGGGGTAAGTCCCTTGTCGACTGAGACCATATCTCGGTGCATCCCCACGTCGGTTTCTAGAAAGTATTCCCTGAGACTGCATACCTCACGGTGCAGGGTCTTAGCATTTAAGAAGCCACGACCCCCACATTTCCGCGGGATATACAGTCTCATCACCGACGACCGTGGGTGATGCATCCGATTTGCGGTCAGCAGTACGCGGACCTTCCTATCAAGGCCATCAAGTTCTGTCTGAGTCCATTTGAGTATGCCAAAAGAATACATCAAAACCGGCATGACCCAACCGTTGAAGGCTAAGCAGTCTTCTGCCAGGCGGAAACAAGGTGCGCACCTTGTTTCCGCCTGGCAGAAGACTGCTTAGCACCTTATTCAGGCGGCCAAAGAAACGTTCCCTCAACGATTGTTTCATGTCAGCAGTATTGATGCCTAATGCTTCCGACATACCCAAATACTTGTAGGTTTCTGTTGAGGAGAGGGATCTAAGGTGTACGGAATCCGAGAGTTGAGTTCCCACGGATTCCGTAATCTCCCCTCGCTTCACATGCGTGACTGCACATTTGTCCACACCAAATTCCATCCTGATGGCGCTACTGAAAGTTTCAGTTACCTTCAGTAGCTTCATCAGTTGCAAATTGTTGGGGGCAAAGATTTTCAGTTCATCCATGTCAAGAAGGTGAGATATGACCTGACCACCTCTCCTCAACCGATAGCCTAGACCTGAACCCTCCAGCAGTGTGCTAAGAGGGTTCAAGGCTAGACAAAACCACAATGGACTCAGATTATCACCCTGGAATATACCACGCTCAATCCTTATCGGTTCGCTATTCCCCTGCATCTGTCGACATCCTGGATAGCGAAGGACCGTCCTCCATTGCCCCATACACGACTCAAGGAAGGCGCGTAGAGTTGCATCTATCTTGTACAACTCCTGCACCCTCATGAGCCATGTATGCGGAACCGAGTCATAGGCCTTCTTATAATCTATCCAACATGTAGACAGATGCCTTCGGGAGCGGCGAACCTGTTGGCTAATGGCCATATCAATGAGGAGCAGCTCCTTAGTACCACGGGACCCATTCCTACATCCATTCTGAGAGGGAGACATGATGGAATTACTCTCAATATGTTGGTTAATTTTAGCTCTCAAAATGGATGTAAGAACTTATATTTTATTTATTATTACTTTTAGCATTACTGTCAAAATCACTTAGCTGCTGTTGGGTTAAAGGTAAACTAATTGTGAAAGGGCTGTACATGGAATTTAGGGTGCGTGGCAGAAAAAATTAAAAAAAGAACAATATTTATCAACAACGTCCTCTTGTAAATACAGTCTGGATAGACCACTTATAATCGCACCTGGCTGTATCAAAAATTCTAAATTAACCAAGTACGTCTATGACAAAAATACACAACATCCCTCACCAACGTATCCCGTAGGTCTAGCCTGCCGTTTATTCTTCACATAATCAACAACGGCCTTCGACAGCGCATAGAAGTGCTTGCTAGCCTTATACCGCATCTTAGCGAGAGCAGCATCGCAGTCGCTCTTGTCAGCCCTGCAGTGGTACACCAGGTTCTTGGTGTTGGTCTTGATCATCTCTTCTCTTAGCACTTGGTACTTACTGTCCGTGAACAGCATTTGGCCGAAGCGGACGTTTACTGGGGAAGAAATAGGAGATTTTGGGAGTAACCGCAGTTATTGCAAGGATCCGTCTTGAGCCGGTGACGTCCTTGCAAAAAAATGAATAGTGCGAAACCAGGCGAATGACGTCTCTATAGCTTATCATCATCATCATTTCATCCGAAAGACGTCCACTGCTGTACACAGGCCTATATATATAGCTCTATAGCTTATATTGCATAGATATGAAGTATTTTTTTGATCGGCTAAAGCTGTAACTTAGGTTATCACATAAAGAATGAAAAAAAAACAAACACAATTCAAACCTGGATTGTGACCAACTGCGAACGGAAATCTATGGGAACGTGAGCCATACGGGATTAACAGCACATAATACAAAAACCTGTTGCTTGTCTATGCCATGGTGGTGGAGACTTTCAGGGGCTTAAGAATATGTAAAAAATGCAGGTGCAACAAAGTTTGTGAATCAAAAGACTCATTCTGCATTTGATCATCATCATCATTTCTAGTCCGGAATCACCCTCTGCTGGGTATAGGCCTCTCCTTCCTTACATCATACTTCTCGGTTCCGTGCATCCCTCATCCAGGTGTTCCCGGTGACATTGGCAATATCTTTCACCCAACTTTATTTTCATTTAGTTATGGCAAAAGAATTGAACTCACATCCAGCCCCAACAATATATCCGTCCAACAGGCCAACATAGTTGGCCAAACACGTTAGAACGGTGGCCAACACGAGTCTCCTCATCTTCTTGGGTTAGCAAACTGAGCAGTTTAGCGTCCTAAACAACCAATAGCCAATCAACCAAAATTTCATGGGCCAATTTGTACTAACGACTAACAAATTGGCCACCAAAGATTAGAAATCTAATTGGAAAATATATTGGAATTCATGTTATACTTATCCAACTACCTTAGCTAACGACTACGAAAGCGCCTTTCATTTGTTTGGCTCGATGCTGCACTAACACAAAAAGTAAAGTTTTCCACAGTAAATAAAAAGCGACATTCCTATACGACTGGTTTAAGATATACTTTTCTTACAAATAACCTTAATTCTAGTACTAAAATAAAGCTATTAATTCAGTTACTACACGGGGCCAGCTTGTAAGTTAAAGTCGGGCAGTTTAACATCCTTGTCTTTTTCATCTAGAATTTCTTCCGTGTCGTCGTCTTCAAAATCTTCCTTCGTTTCTGAAATCGTTCCTGGAGAAATTTAAAAACCTGACATATAATTTAGCTGTCTGTTCACTAAACCATTACTGGAAATTTCAAATATGGGAAGAGTTTAAAATATTAGTTGTTACCTGAGGAGAGCTATAGTAGATTGTTACTAGAGTTTGGGTCCCGGGATGTCTCGTGTCTCGAAGTCCTGGGACATTTCGTAATTTTAGTTGTCTCGAGTTCCGGGACTTTCGGGTCGAGACTTGATATGAGACAAGATTGGCGAAATTATTTTCAAATAATTGAAGGAGCCTAGCGCCGTCTGTTAGTTCAAAGAATAATTACTTGGTCTACTAGCCTGACGAGTCTTTTCTTAATTTTCTTATGTTGTCCCAAATAAAAATAATTTATTATTATTATTAATGGAACAAGCAATAAAAATCAGCAATAAGAATCCAAGAAAATGTACCTGAGATTCTGGGAAAAAAAAACAAGAGCCACATTAAAAAAGGAGTTTCAGTTGTTTGAAGCAACCGGAAAACGTACAGAAAGTTTGGAACGACTGACTGACATCTGTTGAAAACGAGAGAGTGTTCTTCTTGTCCGGTGGCATTATTACAACAATCAGAAACAAATTGACAGGAAAAGCTGTTGACGCCCTTTTTTTTAAAGTTATTTAATTAAATCAGCAAAGAAGTCTTATTAATGTAATAAATAATAATAATAAATCTTTATTCAGAACCAAAAATGGGTCAAATATAAAAAAAATAATCTTAATTGAACAATTTAGGTCTCACAATGTTCGATGCCTGTACTAGGATAATCCTGTATCACAGGAAGAGAGCTCTAACAAAAATAGGACAACAGATTTTTAAAACAATATTTAACATCTTAAAGTGATCCAATTACAATCATTTGATATAGTAAACCTAATTAACTTAAACACTAAAACACGTAATAATAACAAGGATGTGTAATGTGTTAGTTGATTATTTAAAAGACTGATTTATTTAAAATCTGTTTTATTATTTATATTTAGATTATTTAATTATTAAAATAAATCTGTGATTATGAGAATTAACAATGTTGGGATTATGACCAATGGTTCTAACCATTGGTCATTCCAGCTGGTCTTTTGCCAGTCTGGGCAGATAAGTTCTATGTAGTCGTGGTCTAATCCTTGCTGGTATAAAGCCTGCCATATAGAGTAATGTGAAATTGAATCGAAGGCTTTAGAGTAATCTATAAAAGCAATATAAAGGGTGTAAAACACCTCTTAATGAAGCTGAAAGGCACTGGTTCTCCCTGTCATTGCGATATTTTTTTTGTTCTACACCATACCTGGGAACCTTCTAGTTACGGAGATATTAGGGGTCAAAGTTCCAACATTTTGACAAGTATTTTTTTAAATACAAGTTTTTAATGTAACATTTTCACTTTAAACACGTCCACGACCCCCGTACTATTCAAGCCGTCCATCAGCACACTGTTTTGAGTGCGTAACATTGAGTTCTACCACAAAACATGATTTTACACCCCCCAAAAAAAAGTTGTTTCCCAGCAATAATTTTTGCGTAAAGTTACTTAGTTTCATGTACACACGGCTTGGTTGACGGCTTCGTGATGAGGTGATTTACACCGTGTATATGGGAAGGTCATATTCTGTAAACCGTTCGATTATTATTTTCAGTGTGTGAATGTGGTCAATGGCAGCGAAGGATTTCATGAATCCCGCTTGTTCTATTGGCTGGTTCTCGTCAACCTGCGTTGTTATACGTCTTAGTAGGGTCGATGCGAAAACTTTATATTATAGGCATGATATAAGTGATCTCGAAACGGATGGTGGTGAGGACCTATGGGCTGACTTTACATGGTGCGGACGTACTGTTCACGTATGTGTTGTTTATATTAAACCTAGTGCAAGCGATGATGAGTACATGAGATGGTTTTGTAAAGTTGAAGAGTTTATAAATAATTTAAAAGGCTGTGTTATCATTCTAGGTGACTTAAATTTAAATAGTGTATCGTTAAATGTTAAGAATTATTATTGTTACTTTGTGTCATTTTGTAGTCTGAGTGAGAAGAACGTCGTGAAGAATTCGCATTGTGGTATGTTAGATGTTGTTTTAGTTCAGGAGAACATTGGCGCACCAGAAACATCAGTCACTGCTACCGAGGGTATAGTACCACTGGATGCATATCATCCGGCACTGCACATTGAGATAAAAGTCAAAGTAAATCATTGCTCAGAGTCAATTGAGCCCAGTAATATAGACAGTGCCAATGATTGGAACTTCACCAAATGTGATTTCGAACAGCTCTATTTGTTGTTCTGTGATGAAAACATTTGGGAGGAGGTTTTGGAATGTAAGGATGTAAATGGGGCTACTTTAAAGTTTTATAGTATTATTTATAATCTCTTTGATATATGCATGCCAAAAAAACGCAGAGGAAAACCAGCAAACAGACGATATCCTGTATGGTTTACAAGCGAAATCATCCAAGACCTAAGGCTCAAGTTACAACTCCATAAAAATTGGAAACTAACACAGTGCGATAAGGCGTATCTGCTATTTTCTGGCCTCAGGTCTAGCTTAAAAACTCGTATTGCAGATGCGTATTCCTTTTACATGAGAAATATAGAGAACAAAATTAAACATAACCCTCGTCAATTCTGGTCACACATTTCCAGCCTGCGGTCCAAGGGTGGGTTTGAACCGAATATAACGTACAAGGGCTCAACTTTTTCGGGTACTAAGGCGGCAGAGGCTTTTGCTGAATTTTTCTCGGCAGTTTTTCTGCCTGACGTCCCACAGCTTAATGCTGATCACGTCGCTACGTCTGACCATTCCTGCAACAGCAATTACATAAATATACCCCCCTTGTGCCATGCAGACATTGTTAAAGGCATAAATAATCTTAAACCTAATAGTTCTATTGGCCCCGACAACATCCCCCCCTTCATAGTTAAAGACTTAAAAAATATTTTCATTGACCCTCTTTGTCACATCTTTAACTTGGCCTTGCAGACTGGTACATATCCCACAGTGTGGAAAACTTCCAGAGTTACACCAATCCCTAAAAACCAAAACAAAAGTTCCGTGGAAGAATACCGCCCTATTGCAATCCTTTCCTCCCCGGCGAAGGTCTTCGAGAACATCCTCCATAATGCTATCTATGAGCAAATAAAGAAGTACCTTTGTAATGAACAGCACGGTTTCAGAACCAAAAGATCAGTTGATACAAATCTATTAACACTTGTAGATTATATCTCGTCTAGTTTGGACCGCGGGCGTCAGGTGGACGTACTTTACTTCGACTTCCGGAAGGCGTTTGATAGGGTTAACAATGATGCGCTGCTAATGAAGCTTAGCAAAATGGGGTTCGCACCATCTCTCCTCCGTTTCATTGCGGACTATCTACGTGATCGACAGCAGTTTGTTAGGCTTGGTATGTACGTATCGGGTACCTATCACACGCGTTCCGGCGTGAGTCAAGGCTCAATTTTGGGGCCTTTACTATTTCTGATTATGGTCAACGATCTTCCTCAAGTTCTGCTGCATGCAAGATGTCTCTTGTATGCTGATGACTTGAAGCTGTACCTTGAAATAAACTCCGAAGGTGACAGTTTAGCGCTGCAGCGAGACATAGACGCGATCTACAAGTGGAGTGTAGACAACAAGATGGAGTTTAACTCCTCCAAATGCTACGCTATGACATTCGGTCGAATGCGGCACCCAGTTAATTTTGAATATAACTTAAATAATGTAACCATCACTAAGTCAACAACCATGAAAGACCTGGGAGTCACATTCGACCGAAAGCTCACCTTCCACGACCATATGACCATGGTAAGTAAACAATCATACCAGAGACTAGGTTTTGTTCTCCGTAATTGTCGCGATTTTCGCACCGCTCACGCCGTCAAAATTGTATTTAATGCGCTCGTACGTAGCAAGCTGGAAACTAGTTCTTGCGTATGGAATCCACACGAAAGTACCTACGCACTTTTATTAGAAAAGGTTCAAAAAGCGTTCCTTAGGTACCTATATAAGCAGAAGCACGGCTACTATCCTTACCTCTATCCGACAAAATTCTTACTGGGTTGCCTCGGATACAACTCGCTAGAAGTAAGGCGAGCTCGAGATCAGCTCATAATAGCCTGTAAGACGCTCCGTGGCGCTATAGACGCTCCGGATCTGCTTGATGCACTAGCGCGCTTCTTTGTCCCAGACTATTACTGCCGGGGAAGAAAGCACAGGCTGTTTGCCGTGCCTTCATGTCGTACTGTTGCACGTGCTAAGTCGCCAATTCCTCGCACTGGCCGCGCTTAATGATCTCTTAGAGTCTAATCTAACTTGCGATCTGTTTGCGGATGGATGGATGAAGATTTTATTGGTATGTCAGAAGTACTGCGAGAGGAATTTATGAAAGTGTTGTTAACCTTCTTTTATATGTCATGTTTTTTCTTATTAATGTTTCTACTTAATTTGATTTACTTGTTTGTATATGTGTTAATCTTAGTTACTGTAAGTGGTTGTAAAAGCAACCGTTGTAATTAATTAAATAAATAAATAAATAAATAAGACTGATGTGCCTGTAGTTAGATATCAGCTTGGGGTTGCCCTTTTTATATAATAGAGCTATTTCCGAGCATGTCCATGTTTCTGGTAATTCCTTTGTTGTTAAGATGTTGTTAAAGAGCTTAGTGATTGGTTTTATTATTGTTTATTTTGTAGATTTTATCATTTCGTTGTTAAAACTGTTTATAGTGAACCTTAGCTTGTCTTTGTTCGAAGATCTAACTCTTTTGCCAACTATATTGTAATTTTTAGAGAAATTATTTGTAGATCCAGGCGATTTTGTGTCGTTTTCTAAAATAATTAAAAAGAGAAAATAAATCTAAATGTTACAACAATTTAAAAACAATATTTATTAAAAGCAAAAAAAGAATAAAGCAAAAATGAAAAAAAGCACGTTATACCGTTGGTCCCGTCTGTCATTTGTAGACAGTCGTTATGAGTAGTCAGAAGCCAAAAGTCAGACATCCAGTCTTACTAAGGGGTATTATCGTATTACCCAGTTACTGGGTTGTGGAGGGCAGATAGGCAGTTGCTTCATGTAAAATACTGGTGTTCAGCTGCATCCGGCTAGACTGGAAGCCGACCCCAAGATAGATTAAAAACTTTCTTCTAAAACAAGAGAACCTAGGAAGTGCAGAGATTTTTTTTTCTAAAATTTTATTTGTGGGGAAAGTTTCTTGGAATATATTATGTTTTGCTCCAGGAACTGCCACATTCTGTCAAGACAACATCTGTGTTCCGGACACGGACCCACCCATCGTGTTCGGAGGCTGCTTCACCCTGGTCTCCTGCGGCGGAAACCAAACCTGGCATTTGGACCCCGTCGTCTATAAGAAGAAGAAAGGACGATTCTATTAGCTTTACGTTCAATAAATGTTATGATACTATCAGATTTCTTCTTTTTGTGTTTTACTAACCTTTTCTCAATGTCGAAACTTCTATTGGTCTTATTGGTACCGTATTAGGGTTATTGAGGCAGGATCACAGGCCAAATCGCGTAAACCCAAAGTTTTTTTCAATACAAACTGTCTTTGGTCAATCGCGAACAACGACGATTAGTATGTGAACGGTGATTGGCTAATATATGAACGTTATGCAATGACGGATGCGCTCATTGGTTAACAGTTTGAGCACTGTTTTGAACAATTAAAATAAATTTACTACTAGATTAGCCAATCAGCATACAAGGTTCCAATCATCCTAAACGGAGTCGTTTTCGGAAAAAAATGTATTCCTTTAATCCAGAGACCTCTAAAGACCATCTATTGCTAAAAAACCTTTATAGTTTTTCTGTTTAGACGGGAAGCCATCCCAAAAATAGTTGGGGTAGGCAGGTGATGATTCATTTCTACGCCACTTACCGCAACCGCATCAAAGATAACAAGAACATTACTAAACCATTTATTTATTAGAAACATAACTTTAACATGAACACTAATATTTAGCAACAAATCATCTACAAACAGTTACGCAAATTCCAGACTATTACATTTTGCAGTCACTGTGTTCCTACGCAACCCAAACGCCAATATCACTTCTTTTTCCGGCAGAATACATGAAACAGAAAAGCTCCAAGGTTCTACAAAAATCCGACATTACTTCAACACCATCATCAACTATTTTGTCGGCTTCCAGTCTACCCGGATGTAGCTGAATACCAGTATTTTAGATGGATCGAAAACCCCTCTGACCTCCACAACCCAATTTGTATTAGGTAATAGGTACCCCTTGGTAAGACTGGTTGTCAGACTACAACACTGAATAACTTCAACACCGTTTTACCCAAAAAAGTTCACTGATATGAACATCAACCATTTCCGAGTCACTATGCAATACAAAGAAAACTAAAACAAAAAGTTTCGTTAACCACCTGTTGCATTGTGCAGGAAACAATAAGAATTTCATTCATTGTTACACATCTGAAAAATGCTTTAAAAGACCTTTGCATGTTCAGTCAAATTGTTAAAATGCTATAGTGACCATCGAACAACGCAATGGAGTTTTTGTATTTTACAGTTTTGGTGCACGTTTATTATGCGGCGGGTGAAATCAGATCAAGTGTAATGGTGAACAAGTGAGTACAATAATATGCAATAGCTTCACAGGGATCTTCTGGTGCGTGGCCAATATCGGAACTAACCGACGCCATTTTTAACCAGCAAGCACACAATACTTTCCAAAATGTCTATCAACAACATCATTCATGAACCAATTTCAGGATTTTGTAGCATTGTACCTAATATTTGCTGTTTAAAACAAACGTTTGTAGATTTAAATGCCCTGAACTACAAATAGATATATTTTTAAAAAAACCTACTTAATTGAAATTATAGTTCTTTATCTTAACTCTACCATCAGTTTCAATCAGTAACATAAATCGATAAACTGAACAAAAAAACAGTTAAAATTTAATAATTTATTTCACAATAATATTTTTAAACCCCCTTTTTGGAGACATGGTCAATAATAAAGATGTGTAACATGATGTGTGCTCGTTACTTTTTGCATCCAGTTGCATCTCACTCATTGTTCGGAAATGTCGTAGAAAGGCATAGGAAACGCATAGGTTATATAAGTAATGATAAGGTTTCTGTCCCAGTGCCGATACGCCCTAGATGTCTAGCTATGGACAATTTTCTCGCTCAACAAACATACAAGAGACTGTAGATCCCGTGTTAGTAGTAGAAGAGATGCATATATTAATGGTTCCAGTTAATCGTTGTCTGTCCCTACTGACAGCCTCGGGATGAAGCGGAAAAAACAAACAACAACGTTTTTAAGTACTAGCTCTACTCTCTTCTCGCTAACCCCGCTTCTCGTTAATCGCCGCCGGTGTGACATGTTCTTAACATTCGTTAATCACTTGTTTTAATTGGTAGAAGAAAACAATTTTGCCCTAGATTTACCTTATAATAATCCACAGAATACTTCTTCCCAGACTCACAAAAGTGCAGCCGGTTGGCGCACAAGTCGCGAAAAGCTTCGTGCCCCTAACAGAAATACCTCCACCAAAGGGGAGTATGCACACCCCCCATGGCCCACCCAACCAAATATCAGGCAGAAGACATTTACAAGCTGACTGCGACAAAAAGCCTGGTGGCAAGGAAGTGTTTGAGGGTCCTCGAGTGGACATCTTCGCGGAGTATTACGATGACAAAGTTGGGAAGACGGTAGCTACTGTCATTTTTCCCGACCACATTGACCGTAAGTTTGAATTGATTATTTGCATATTCAGCAAACTTACAAAGATTGCTTTCTAAATGGTGGCACCTAGAATCTACGTCTGTTTCGTAAAACACACAAAATCCATTTTTAAATTAATTGTTTTTATCAGACTGTATTACATAGATGTTTATATTTTTTTTTCAGATAAACACTTTCAAGTGACAACTTCATTGCCGTACTTGACTGTAGGCACAATAGAAGGTATAGGATACCACCCTAGTACAATGAAAAGCGAGCATCCGAGCGAATGCGAGAAGATTTACCAGGACCATCTAGACGATCAATACTCTGACGAGTCTATGGACGCATCTGGAGAGTCCCTGGAAATGGCTCGACTGCCTTTGTTCCCTTCAGAAATTCCAGCCTCCATAGAAGCACAAATAGAAACTATGTACAGCGATTTAGATGTCTAGGTAGTTGTTTTTACTCTTTTATTTTTATACCTACTGCGTTGATTAAATGTTTTTCAGTAAAACGATTTTTTTGTTCGTGTTCGGATTTCCATAATCATATTGACAAGACTACATTGCATACGTTTTAAAAATCATTTGTTAGGATTAGATGTATTTTTGTGGTCTAATTCTAAGAAACATGGACACGATTCCGTGCTCTATAACAAATGTTCAAAGATGCAGATTAGAAACGTCATGAAGAAAAATCTACTGCGCCGAATTTATAATCATGTAGCTCTTATAACGTGTAGGTATCCATTGAAACGATTGAACGAACATTATCAGAAATCTTTAATGATGCTGTCCATAGAGAAGCCAATCAATTGTTAAATAAATGTGTAGTCAGTTTCTGTACACATATTTTGATATAATATACTAATACTTTTCAAGAAGCGCTACTGATATACATATCCAACTTGCAACATTTACGAAAGCGCCTATCATTAGTTTCGCTCGTTGTTGCACTTACACAAAAAGTAAAGTTTTCCACAGTAAATAAAAAGCAACATTCCTATACGACTGGTTTAATATATACTTTTCTTACCATAATAACCATTAATTCTAGTACTAAAATAAAGCTTTTAATTCAGTTACTACACGGGGCCAGCTTGTAAATTAAATTTGTTGGGCAGTTTAACATCCTTGTCTTTTTCATCTAGAATTTCTTCCGTGTCGTCGTCGTCAAAATCTTCCATGTCCAGGGGGTTCCTGGAGAAATTTAAAAGCCTGACATATAATTAAGCTGTCTGTTCACTAAACTATTACTGGAAATTTCAAATATGGGAAGAGTTTAAAATATTAGTTGTTACCTGAGGAGAGCTAAATATTTTATTGAATTCTCTCCAAGAGGTAACTTTGGTTTTAAAATAAATACACAACCTTAGTTTAGGTTTACCCTAAGCGTCCTAAACCTGTGTACCTAGTACAATCATTATGATCAACTTTAACTATAGGACGAATCCTGACATCGCAAAAAGCAACAACTGTTCTCTACATTAAGGTGATTTATGTGACGACAAATGTATGGGAAAACTGTTTTTATTCCCCGATTTAAGGATTGATCCCTTAGTAAAAGTTGTTTATAGTGAACCTTTAATAAGTTTAGGGTTAATAAAAACTTAGCTTGTCTTTTTTCGAAGATCTAACTCTTTTGCTAACTATTGTAATTTTTAGAGAAATTATTTGTAGATACTCACTTGTTCCAGGCGATCTTGTGGCGTTTTCTAAAATAATAAAAACAGAAATTAAATCAAAATATTTATTCATCATCATCAGCTTATAATGTTCCAACTGCTGGGACCCCGGCCTCCGCTCTATGAGAAGGAGTGGGCTGTAATCCAACACGTAGGCCCAGTGCGGGTTGGTAGATGCCACATGTCTTCGAATTTTTAGTTCTAGGACATGCCGATTTCCTCACGATGTTTTCCTTCACCGTTTTTGAGAGCAGTGGTGATGAAATAAATTACACAAAGTAATGGGCCTGCCTGGGTTCGAGCCCCGGCTTACGAGCAGTAAGCCGTGGGTTCCCCTGAAGAAAAACTCTCTTACCTATTCGTAGCAATATAATCCTGGTCCATATATTCTTCAGAAACCTCCACGGATAGCGGCTGTCCTCTATGGTCCTGGAGAATACCAAAATACCTAGGTGCTCGCGTCACCGTAAATAATAGGGCTGGAATGTAAAAATATGACAAATTCTATAATAATGCGCAGGCTTAGTTAGTATCTTCCTATCATGCCACGGATTGTCTCGCTATAAGTTTTAATAAAGATGTCTAAATGCTATGAAAACAATCCACAATAATAAACTAGAAATAAGGGTATCGAAGAATAATCAAGTCACAAAAAGTTGCAGTTTCGAAACATAACAAGTCCTTACAATCATCAACGGCTTGAAACCCTTCCAACGCAACACATAAAACTATTAACACTACTTGTAACTTTAATTTCGATTCACACATTTTATTCGTTAGCATAAAGTCTTATTGGTATCGAACTTCGCAATAACTGGCCACCAATTAAATTCTCTTTTTCTAGCAAGTCACCAGTTTAAACATCATACTAAAAAAAACTAAATTTTAAGCGCTGCAAACAGGTCGTTCAGTTATTAGTTTCGATCTGATTTTGAATCAAGTTCGGTTTGTGGATTTCGACATCCGTTGGTGTGAAAGTTTGGAAAACATTTAGCTGTGTTTAATAAATTGTTGTTGGTGTTTTAACGGTTCATTCGTAGACATTACGAACAATGGATTGCGTAACTATGTTTCCTGCACGTGACTTTGACTGTACTCGTGGTTCAGTTCCTGTTATTGTTCCTTGTAAAAAAAAACTTGAGAAGTGTCAAGGGACACCCGGATGGAACAAAGTTCCTTTCGCGTACATAATATCAATACATTTTAGATTTAAGTTAGTGTGCGAAAATTAAATATTTAATTTAAGGAAGATTAATCCTTAATTCGAAGCAATACGTCTTACTTAACTGCACAACCGAATTTGTACTTTGTAGTTCGGTCACTCAAAATAATAATCATAGCTATCCTTACTCACATACACACCCCAATTGTACGTAATTTAAGGAAATTTCAACTTTATGTTAAAGAAATAAAGCTTACAATAGCTTACTATAGCAAAAAGTGTCGTGACAACTTTTCGTAAGAATTTTTTCCGTCTAGCCCCCTTTCACAACGCGCGATAAGGAACTTCGTTCCAAAAAACTCTTTCTGTGTCGTCTTGCAAGATTTGCAGGTATTATTGTGCCCACTGCCAGGCTGAAAGGGAATTCGGTAGGTCACGTTAGCCACATGCACGATGACTACTGGGTAAAAGTTTCCTCGCAATGGATGCCGGGATATAGACGGCACCGCTGAGGCCGGCCCAGAATGTGGTGGCGAAACGACCTAGACGCATACCGCAAGAGCTGGGTCGAGGTGTCGCGAGACACGAGCTCTTGGAAAAACTTGGGGTGCTATTGTCCAGCAATGAGACAGCACGGGCTATAAAAAATAAGTCCGACTAGTTGTAGGACTATGCACTTTGCAGAACGAAGGAATCCTCCAGCCTATGATTTATTTTTTAGGGCGTAGGCTTTGGCGGTCATAAGGTTATGTTCATCATTTCTTTTGTCACATCATTTTGCTTATCAGTATACTTATCTAGTAAATACGAGATAAATTCCCAGCCAGACAAATATATCGTTAGAACCATTAATTTCTTTAGGTGGAGTTTAAATCCATCATGATCGACTGTAACTGCCTCGTCGGCCTAGTAATCGTAAGCAGTTCTGTTGAGCATGAAGTAAGTACCGGCCCGGGTTTGATTCCCAGGTAGGGAAAGTACTATTGGGTTTTACCATCAGGAATTTATCAGAAACAGCCACAGACTCTGGATTTGTGCCCAGTTAATGGCAATAGGCCCTATTACAAAGTACTTAAAAAACGTAATTGGCAGAATGAGGGTGTTAATAGTTAGAGGTAACCCAACTCTTCGGAGGTTACAGGCAGGGTGTAACGGAAAGGGTATATACATACTAAAGGGTGTGCTACAGACCATCAAACTGAACATGTTTCTCGTCATAAAAAAAAAATTCAGCAAAAAAAAAAATATGTGCTGCTTCATAGAAAATTGCAATACTTATTCGACCCAAACGTATGGGGCAGCTGATATTTTTTTTGCGGCAAAAAAAAATATTATGAGAGACATGTTCAGTTTGATGGTCTGTAGCACACCCTTAAGTATGTATATATACCCTTTCCGTTACACCCTGTAGATTCAAAGTTTCCTATTTAATAACTTAAGTAGGTAAAGGATCAGTTTTTGATCTGCCTTACATGTCCTCTTACCTACTTAAGTATTATTACTCTTAATTATTGATACCTACGTCGTTTCATGCATAATATTTGCAGAAGAGACATATTTTTTTTATTATTATTATTATCCTGAACTGCAAAGCAAAAGCCTGGCCAAGGCCTGGCCTGGTCTGGGCAAAAGCCTTCCCCCATTCCTTCCAGTTTATCCGATGTTGCACAAGAATGAACCAATTATTATTCTTATCTATTTTCTGCACTAGCTGCACCAGTCTCTCTCTGTAGCCCTAGAGACTAGCAGCATAATGTCAGAATTTCACAATCAAGTCTGGGTGATTATCACTTGGATGGCAACACTTAAATATTGATTTTATAGAGATAATGAAAGAAGAAACAGCCTAGCTGTTATCAAAGGACCATGGGCACTTTTGTATGAAGCTATGGCTAACCTTCCAAGTGAAGGATTTTTTCATTGTACTTGAGAGGGAACTCGTTATGGGAGGAAAGTTGGATTACAGTGCTAGTGTTACTCTTTTACTGAGCTCCAGTCTGGAGACTGGAGTTCAGTTCTGATCAAGCGCGAAAATGGTGTTTTTTTTTTATTTAGAAAGTCATAGTTAAACGTCTGAAAGCCTAACAGTGTATTAAAAACCACCGTGTAGGTATCTGAATTTCTTTACTATAAAATTTCATACACACCAAATAAAGTGTAGAGGAAATTCCAAATTAAACCCAAAGTGTCCATGGTCCTTCAACTTCTTAATTTACTGATTGTAGCTAGTTTCTTTTGTAGCCAAAAATAGGCTTAAAATTCTTCTTGTTTTATATGTTGCCAACTTTTTGGTATAGTGGAAGCGACTAATGTATGAGAGAGTACTCGAGTGGGTAATGTGGGTATAAGTATCACAAGACAAAAGCGCCCTTGTTAGAGTGTGACAGAGGCAGTACCATGTTATAATTAACAAAACCGAAAAACCTTTTAAAAAAAAAACTGTTACTAACAATTTATGGATCTCATAGTTGTCCGAAATAAAATGATTTATTTATTATTATTATTATTTTGACCGCAAAAACCTTTTAGTTATTATTATTTTGTGTTGCATATGGACTTCAACTAAACTGTTCAACTCTCCAATAAAATTCGAAAGATACGTCTGATGAGATGGGTTTCAATTCTAATATGATCTTGTAGTGAAATAAAATGTCCAAATAAGTAGGTTTATATTATACAATTAACATTTATTTTCTATAGAACAGGTTGCCCTCCCCTCCCCAAAGCCTTCTTCCACCGTAGCCGATCAAGTCTTGCCGGAGAGAATTGTACTTCTTGAAGAACAGCTTCTTAAGGATCCGCTTCCGACGTTTGTCTTCTTTAAGACACGACTCGAGCTTGTCCATGCATACTTCCTCCCTGAAACACAAACAAATTGGTAAAGCATGCCTTATTTGATTGTTATTGAGGAGGGGAACTTCCGCAAATCTTGAGCTAACTTGTAGCAAAATCGGGTTCTGAAAAATATGTTTGTTTAAGAATATTAATACGTTTTTGTTATCGAGTTAAAATGCTCCAAGCACCATTTCTGTCCATCATACTATATGATTTTTAAACCTTTAAGTTTAATATCATTTCACACATCAATCACCATCATCGTTTCAGCCCAAAGACTGCTGGACAAAGGCCTTCCCCAGAGATCGCCATAAACGACCGGACTAGCGCTGCCCTCATCCAACGGATTCCCGTCACATTCATCAAATTGTCGGTCTACCCTGTGGTGCACGCTAGATCTCTTCGGCCCATAAATGAATAGCGAAGTAGTAAACCAAAAACTCGCTCACTTATAATTTTGATCCAGCATCAGTTTAATAGGTTCCGTCTTCGTGAACTTGTCGGGGAGACGGGAGCCAGGTGGCATCTTCATCAGGTCCTTCATGATTCCCATTATCGTGTTCTCCAGCTGCGCTAGTTTTGGCACCATCAGCCTTTTAATTACCTGGATAAAATATAAAGTTGTTCAAAATTTAACTATGATGATGTTTCATGATCCAAAAAAAAGGCGTTTAAAAAATATCTCTAAGAATATCGATTGTGGGATAATGAGGCGCACAGTACGACTACAGTCTGGACTGTCGCGACCAAAGAGAAAAGAAAAGCAATCAATTTAATAGCTTAAAGATGATATAACACATACCTTTCCACATCGATTACCAGTCTTACATGGTGTCCGGAACTTTCTGCCGAGGTCCATAGTCGGCAAGTTCTGTATCTGAGTGATTACATTTGAGAACGTGCCAGTTGCCGTTTTCTGCACTGGAAAGTAAAAAAAACGGTTAAAAGACAGTAAAAAGACACAAAAACAAGGTCAGAGTGTAGCCTTAGGGGCACTATGAAAAAAATACATAGAAAAGTTTCGCGATCAATTTCGAGGTAGCGCTCGCTTCGCTCGCTCGGCTCGCGCTTAGTTGGTCACAGTTCTAACCTAACCTAACCTATGGATATCTTTGCGGGTACACAACGAAATATAGGGGCACTGTGAGCAGCAAAGAAAACAAAAAAAATGACAGTTTCGGGTTAACCTTGACCATAAAAACCATTTAGGCTCTGAGAAGTATGGACCCAAGACGCACCGTTTCCGAATTATGGGCCTCCGAATTTTATTTAATTTTTATAAAACTATCTATATTTCCAAACTGGTAGCTCAGATGAAAATCTTTTCTGGAAAGAAACTGTTGCTCTAGTAGAAAACTATGAGATGGTGTACAAAAAAAACCAAAATAATTTGAGAAAAAAAAAATTATTTTTTTTTCTAAGTCCTCACGCCATAGCGCCCCTAAGGCTAAACTCCAACCCAAAAACAAAGTAGGTCACCTCAGATATAGCTAAGAATAATCATTCAAAATTAAACAGTTTATTTAGTTTTTTCAGCCGCGGGCGAGGGTGTTCTTGAGCCGAGAACTGCAGTAAGAAGTGCCCACGTGTATCTAACAACGTTTTTCAATACACTTTCGAAGAATTAATAGAAAAAAAAGTATTCCTGTCAAGAATTATTATGAAACTTTGATTAATTAAATTCACTTGTTATCGGCGCTTGTCTTTCGCGGGTTGAAGAAGAAGCAACGGTATGAAGCCGCTAAACGCTAGACTAGTAGGAAGAATAGAATAATAAGAAACAAATTAACACAAATAAATGTTAATTTGTTCATAAAAGTAAACAGAAACATAATTTAAATATTCGTTAAAATGTTTATAAAGGCGTAAATATCTCTTTGCCGAGAATAAAAAAAAACATGCCGCCGACTATAGGAATTGAACCAATTTGGACTTAGTAAAAGTATCGTCTATGGAGATTTTTCTTTCCACGCTCATCATCATCCACAGCCCAAATTTCCCCAATGCTGGGTATAGGCCTCCCTTTTCTTGTGCAATCTCCACGGTCCTGCGCCAGCCTCATCTAGGTTTTGATGTCCTCCCATACTTAAGTACTAACGCTGTAACTTCAAATATTGTAAAACCAAATGATTTTAAAAGAGTAACCATGGAGTTTCTTGCCGGTTCTTCTCCATAGGAAACGACCAACCCGAACCGTGCACCTTTTGTTGACGTTTTATAAGTGCCCATGTAGGCCTATGTAAAATAAAATATTTTGATTTTCATGGCAACTATGTCGTCTGTCAGATATATGACAAAATACACGAGTGTGAAATACATTGCATGTTAAACTTAGCTGTATTGCGATAAGAACAAGTTTTCGAGGAAGTGTATTTAAAAAGAATCGACACTCTGCCCTAATACCTAAGTTTGGTATTCTTTTGAGCATCCATAAAGAACTGTGTAGGTACCTTCACCCACTCCACCAAAATTGTAGGATTAAAAGAATGTAGGATAAGTAACAAAATTTGGTGGTACCCTCGTCGTAGGTAAACAAGGTTATCTTTTGACAGTCCCTAGCAACGAAGCAGGCAGGAATTAGGAGGTCCCTTATATCGCGCGATCCTGGACAGTGACCTTCGGAAAAGTCGTCTCTGATCCAACGGTTTCATTGGCATTGTTTGGCGAACAAAATCGCAAACACACTATTAGGTACTTACTCATCTGAGCTTTTTTCGTTTTTCCCTGCCGTGCAATTTCTGGCTTATTCTGGTTATTACTACCGGTATATTCATCAGAATTTTTACCACTGTGAACTAATGTAACAAATAGCAATGCAAAAATCACTTTAACTGTTAAATACTTTTTTGAAATCATTCTATGTTCTAAACGCGACTACTTGCTTCTACGGCTTTTGTAAATGAAGTTAAAATATGTGATTTTTCACATAAAAGGTGTTTACAAAATATTTCCCCCATAGGGAAATTTTAGACTTGCTTTGCCTAAGCAACAATATAAATTGTTATATCGAGCCGTGTTTGTAAATTACGAAAAACATACGCAGCATAAATACCATTGTGTTACCCAATTAGTATACCGTTTATGAGTAGTGGTAATAGCAACTATTTTATAACTTCTCGAACTGAAAAACGAACCCTGATCCTACCTGATTTCTATATCGGCAACTGCAAACCGTTCGAAGCCGAAAGGCACTGGTTCTCTCTGTCATTGCGATATTTTTTTTGTTCTACACCATACCTGGGAACCTTCTAGTTACGGAGATATTAGGGGTCAAAGTTCCAACTTTATGTCAAGTATTTTTTTAAATTCAAGTTTTTAATGTTAGATTTTTACTTTAAACACCTCCACGACCCCCGTACTATTCAATCCGTCCATCAGCACAATGTTTTGAGTGCGTTACATTGAGTTCTACCACAAAATACACACATCAAAAGTGTCTAGGGATCAACATATATTTTTGCAATAACTTTTCTCCTGATTGATATTAATTAAAATTTTCTTCTTTTCGGATTCATCAAATAAAGTGTTTTCGTTTGTCACAGTAACGATAAACCAAGTCACCTTTGCATTAATAAAGAAATTTGCCATTTTCTAATAAAGGGATTTTTGACATTTGAACCACTAACATTAAAGTTCGAAAAAAAGACTGAAATAACAGTTTTCTTTAAAATTTTATTGGGTAACTTAAACAATTAATAATCCGTGTTTCTACCGCGAACACTAACAACACAAGAACATCGGTTTGGCATACTCAAAATGAGTTCATCCAAATCACGCTGTGGAATGGCCGCCCATGTTCGTTGCAACAACAAAAAAAGGTCTTCTTGCGACTGGATACCCTCCATATTCGGCAGAGCTCTTCTCTGTAGCATATCCCATGCATGCTCAATCGGGTTCAAGTCTGGCGACTGAGCAGGCCAGGGCAGGACATTGATGTTAGCTGCGGCGAGAGTCTGTCTTACAACTCTTGCGGTGTGCGGTCGTGCATTATCATGTATTAACTGAAATAAGGGACCGATTTGCACTTGTAGAGAAACGATGACGTCTGATACAATCGTCTCAGCATAAATTTGAGCGTTGAGGTTGCCTCTGATCCAAATCATCTCAGTTCTTCCGCCGATCCAAATACCCGCCCATACCATGATGGTTCCACCACTATAAGGATGGACTTCCTGGCAGGATTTTAATCGCTGTTGGCGTCCAGGGGTTCTCCAGTGTCGTATACGTCTTGTATCCGGTCTCATACCAAAACGAGACTCATCAGAAAAGCACACGAAACGCCATTGTTCTTCTGCCCAATTTCTGTGTTCAAGAGCCCATTGATATCGAATCCTACGATTGTGCATTGCTATAGGTGGTACCCGTAGCGGTCTTCGGGAATGAAGGTTCACTTCATGCAAGCGGTTTCTGACTGTTTGGTCGCTAATTAAGTTCCCTGAAGAGTGATGAAGCCTCACGGCTAACATCATGGCGGTTATTGTTGGAGCTCTTCGAGTTAAGATTTGAATGTATCGGTCTTGTCTCCGTGTGGTGCAGCGATACCGTCCTCCATGGCGCTCAGCCACGGTACCAGTGCTTCGGTAACGTGTCCAAAGTCGACTGATAACACTCTGACTTGTATTCAGAGCTAAAGCCACAGTACGTTGCCGGGAACCAGCTTCTATCATTCCCACGGCTCTGAGCATTTCTTCCCTGCTTAAATGACGTCGCCGCTCCATAATAACGTTGGTTTTAATCAGTAGTAGAGAAACAGTAGCACTAATAATGTCTTCAATGCGTTGTATGTTTTTATAGGGAAAATATTGACAGCTGATTTTCATCTTTTACTCGAATTTGATTCACAGTTCCTGATTCAAATTATGAAATGCACCAAAAAGGATCCATATAAATGTATAAAATCATAAATTTATTACAAAGCCACAGCTCAATCTCAAGAAATCCGCATAAAAATGCTTGATCCCTAGACACTTTTGATGTGTGTATGATTTTAAAGTCATTTCCCAGCAATAATTTTTGCGTAAAGTTACTTAGTTTCATGTACAGAATGCTTGGTTGACGGCTTCGTGATGAGGTGATTTACACCGTGTAGGGTATAGTCGTTTTGCCGGAGTGATTATGTGAGATTGAGGAATAATTGTTTCAGCACAGTAGGCCATCTTTCGACTGTCGCACTATCTGCCAAAGAGAAAAACTCAGGAACTAATTATATCTCTTCAGACTTGGGGAAGCTGGTGTTCATACTGGGGGTGACGACTGCTTAGGTATTTATTGTTTTCCCTTCTCAGTACAAATAGCTATTTCTCGGCGCAAGATTGTAGGACCTTTACCCGGCGCGCGCCGGTGGGTACAGTATCGTAAGACCGGAAAACTCCTGATAGAAAATTCAAATGACTTCGCCTGACCCAAGAATCAAACCCATAACCTGATGATGCAGAGGTACAGCCCACTGTACCTATTGATAACCGCTAAAACTTCGTTTTATGACAACCCCCATCCATCCACCAGATATCATGAACACATCCACATGAACATTAGACACACATTTTACGCAGACCTTTTTTTTTTTTGGTGTGGCACTAGTTTTCTTTGTGCCATTTTCAGGTAAAAATTTGGGAAACAGGGAAATAAAAAGTGGAACGGAAAGGATTACAATGATAGTTAATATGGATCAAGCAAGTCATTAATATAATATTTGGGGTTCGAACATTTTTGTATGGAGCCTGGCATATCTAGCCGCCGCCATCTTGATTTTTTTTTCATAATTTCCGAGCACGATAAAAGTGGTATATTTGGATAGAGGACACTTATACAAACAAAAAATGTTACATAACATGATATCCTAAAGTGTCACGTTTCCGAGATATTTGGAAGTAAAGATCGCCATTTGTGTCATTATGGACTCATATGGCGAAAAATCTCGGAAACGTGACACTTTAGGATACCATGTTACTTAACATTTTTTGTTTGTATAAGTGTCCCCTATCCAAATATACCACTTTAATCGTGCTCGGAAATTTTGAAAAAAAAATCAAGATGGCGGCGGCTAGATATGCCACAAAGGTTCGTACCCCTATCTAATATAATCGCAGACCTTTTTGCAGCTTTAAATCCAATACAGACTGAAAATCCATGAAGCCACAATAAAAAAGTCTATTTTTGCGATACAATTGACAATGACATTGTCAATTTGACAGTGATATTTATATCGACAGTTGGATTTGTGTTTTGTGTGTTTTTTGATTTTTTGTTATCGTCCTGGCCGTTGGTCGCTTTACCATCGGATTTGTTAGATATTGGGGAGGTTAGAAAACTTTCAAATAATTTTAATTACAGTTTATTATTAAATGTCTGGTACACAGTTCCTGAGTTATAAACAATTATTATAACTACATACATATCTATAAAACAGTGCAAAATGGTTGGAAACGAAGAAAATATTAGTAACAAGAATGGCATCAAAAACGGTTTTGCCAAAAATATAGACTTAAATATTGTAGAATATGTGACTAAAATCACCGACCTGGATCTGAGTAATAGAAAATTATCAAGTTTTGATGAAAACCTTGAGCTACCACCCAACATAGTGCATCTAAAGTTATCCAACAACAAGTTGACTGAAGTACCTCCTAAAGTATTGAAACTAAACAATTTAAAAACGCTGGACTTATCCTTTAACTCAATTGTTTTTTTCGACGATACACCTAGTTTTTGCCATTGTGTGGAATGGCTTAATTTATCAAATAATCACCTAAAAGGACCACCATTCTGGGTTTGGACCGAAAAACCTAACAAATTGGCATATTTGAATTTAAGTAACAACCACTATATATGCCAGTCTTTTACAGATGGTTATTTTGAGGAACTAGTACATTATAAAACTCTAGTCAACGAAATAGTTTTTAATTTTTGTAACCTTGGTAAATATGTAAAGCTTATGTCCACATTCTGCCATGCAAAAGTTTTGAGCTTAGGATCTGAAGATTATGAGGGCTTAGGGAATGTGAACGTTTTAGAACAGTTACCATGTGCTGGGCTGGCAGAATGCCACGAGGTGGAGAAAATGAATCTAAGCAACACACGACTATACCACATCAATGCAAATATAGATATTTATAAAAATTTAAAAGAAATTAATTTAGCACAGAATAATCTTTACTGTTTGCCAAATGAATTCTGTAATTTGAAAAACCTAGAGACCTGCAAACTGTCATTTAATATGTTTTTGTCCCTACCCGAAGATATGGGTAAATTAACCAAATTGGTGCGACTATATGTAAATGATAATAAGCTGTGTATGCTTCCACAAACATTGAATGAAATAAGTAGTCTAAAAATCCTGGATGTGTACAACAATGGCTTATATGAAACCTGTATAGATAAGATAGATTACTTGGAAGAAGTTGATTTTTCTCAAAATTACTTTGATGAACCCAATGATGAAGAATATTTGTTGAAGAAAGAAAAGTTAAGAGTAAATTGCCTTCCGAGAAACAATGGAAGGTATGTTTGCAAAAATCTTTTAAGGTTGTAAGACTTTTTTTATTAATTTTACTATTGAACATCTTGGATAAAAAAAAAATCTGTGCATTACTTTTATCCAATCTATACAAATAAATATAATTGAAGTGTCTGTTTGTAATTTCAATATAACAGATTTTTACTCAATGCATATGAAAGCATATATCGTAGTATTACTAAAATTTTTGTCTGACTGTGTTTGTTTTATTTGGTTTGAAACGGCTGAACCGATTTTAACGGAACTTTTACAGACACATAGTTAATGTTGTAAGGAGTAATTTAGGCTACTTTTATTTTTGAATTAATATTAGGGTTCCATGCATAAAAAATTAAAACTTTTGTTCCCAAACTCCGACGCATAGGGAAGTAAATATTTTTATAATAATTTCACACAGACAAAGATCGCAGTGCACAGCTGTAATAAAATGAAACATGCACATTAAACATTGTGGCAGACACTACAAAAAGACTCGAAACTTACTTGACCTAGAATTTAATTGACTCGTAAATATTATAAATATAAAATTTCAGAAAGATTGAACCGGTCATAGAAGATAGCGAGCGTAGTTATGAAACCAGTGAAGATGAAGAGCTTAATGATTTGATGTCAAAAGAGTGTGGGGATTTTGAAATCCATGGTGAGTTCCAAAACAAAACTAGTTTTGTTTAAACTGAAGCTTAATCTGATACAGCATTCCTAACTGCTATTAGAATACCACACATGTAATCGCCAAAAGGAGCAGAAGCTGCAGAAGTGTACCTATAGTGCATTTGCATTACTACTATAATGGCACTAATAATTTGTTAACAGTAACTATCACAGCTGGGTGTCAGTTACTGTTATCAAATAATCCATTCCAGTCCATTGTTATTACTGCAATAGGGGACCGGACTGGGTAAAGAAAACGACATTCTATTTTGTCCGTCAGACAGGTAATACAAAAATATTAGACACGTATTTTTTGTTTTATCAAAATATCAAAAAATTACTTAGTTAAAACTCATTAAAGTTGGAGAGTGGGGGCTTACTACGTCACAAGTAGGTATAAAACTTACCTACATGTGACGTCATGCGCCATTTCAACTCAATATATCTCCGTAATTTTATGACCACGTGAAAAAAGAAAAAATACGTGTCCAATACTTTTCAATAAACTACCCGACGGACAAAGAAAAATAAATTGGATTATCCCCTATTATTTTTCAAAATTTCAGTGCAGAACTTTATTTCATTATTTAATTGAGTTATTATTGATTAGCTAAACAAAACGGCGAAATATTTAAATATGATCTGTTAATCTCATGTTGTTTGTGGCACAAAACTCAAATGCTCACAGTATTTTGTAACTGATACTACAAGAACACTTCTACAACTTTACAGATACAAGACATTTCACCGTCAGGCGAAATCATATTGCAGTTGTTACAGGTAGTCAGAAGCCCAAAAGTCTGACAAAAATTACCCAGTTACATGGAGCCAAGCCAACATTGAGCAATCTGGAGTTCAGATAGGCACCTGACCCCCATGTTGCTCTATGTTACTACTTACTGTAATTCTATCCAGTTAGACTGGAAGCCAAGCCCAACATAGGAAAAGGCTAGGCAGATAAAGCTGTCTTATTATTGTAGCTGGTGACTCTTATTTAGCAACTAGGCATTGAACACATCTCATAAGCCATGATCATATCTTGCCCTTATCCCAATTTATTTGGGGTCGGCGTAGAATGTCTTCTTCTTCCATACTTCTCTATTACTTGTCATCTCATCGGATATCTCCCTTCTTGCCATCGCACAGTCCATCCATCGTTTTCTTGGTGTTCCTCTCCATCAAAATAAAATAGGTGGTGTATGCCCGTTGTCTCTCCTGCCCTTGTCCCCCACCGGTGGGGACAACGGGAATTGAATAAATTAATTCAAAATTGTTCCCGTTGTCCACACCAGTGGGTCCACTAAAATAGAAATCTCAAACAACCAAATCAACAATCACACTACTACACTACTTCATGATTCTGGTGTTCTGGTAGTCTGTGAGACTTTGTCCTTTAATGTATTAAAAAAAAATTTTTCAGATGTACCAGATACCAGGTGTAGTACTCCTGAAGATTGGGACTCTGATGATTACTGGATTCCCCAATACTACAAGCGGGTGACACCGCCAAGCTCGCCTTGGCTCTTCTTCGTCAAAAAGAAAATGGCGGAAGGCAATTTTTGTCCGATGGACTCGCATGCGGTGTCTATAGCAGATCAAGTGAAATACGAAAAGTATTGCAACCCTCCAGTTGTAGTTGAGATAGCCGGACAGTTTGACGATTATTCTGATGACGATAGCTGATTAACAATTTCACCTGGCTGGGTAGTTTTTTCGTGGCATTTTTTGATTTGTTTATGTCAAACTTTTTTATTTGTTTAGAAGACAATTTTCTTTACTTGATGAAAACTAATTCTCTCCATTGCCCCTCTTTGATACTTTACATCATTAACTTAAGGGCAACAGCATGGTTCTATCGCTGAGGCTACATGTTTTTGGCTTCTGTTTTTTATGGTATTCATAGTTTTTTATTTGTTATGGTTGCGTATATTAACGAGCCCAAAAAGCCCTTTTTAGAAGTATTTTCTTATAATATCTTGTGAATCAAAATCTAACAAATAACAATTAAATCTTAATGCATGGAACTAATATTATGTAAGTACTACATAACTGGACTAGTTACTTGCACCACAAATTCGGTATTGAAATAGAGAATCAATGACTCGTGTTTTTTTTTGATAAGGAGACCATACATTTTGGATGGAACAGCTATCACTACATACTATCAATATACAAGGTGTTGTTTTGCATCCTCGTCAAATTCAAGGACATTAACTATTGTAATCAATAATAAAATGTGTAGGTAATTTTTATTTTTTTTCTTATTTACGTAAATCATTTGTACACATTTTGCGAGAGGGAAAAGGCTACCATCCGGTAAGTGCCTTTCAGTATCATTTTTTTCCATAAATGTAATTAGTAATGAAAAATAAACTAACAGTACCTAAGCGGTCCAGATGTATTTATTAAAGTCCGTGTTTAAATGCTAACTAGTGTGTATAATAGATTCTGCCCACTATGGGAAAACAAACGATGTTATGTTATCATATTCAGAGTTTTATACATAGGACCGCAATAAAGGGCGATGATCAAATTTCCCCCCGCTCCAGCAGATCTTTCGTATGTGTTAGTAGGTTCATAAGGATCTATAATTAACCGACTTCAAAAAGGAGTACTTAATTAAATTCAATGGGCCCACCGGGCAAGCTTTCTCTACCAAATGAATGAAGAATCATCTAAATCGGTCCAGTAATCACGGAGAAATAGGTGTACATACGTTTGAAATGTACATAAATAAATAAAATAAAAAATCTTCAGAAAATGAAAACTACTGGGCTCCAAACTATATTAAATTTTTATGGGATCAAATGGGAACTATTTCGCATCAAACTAAAGAAGAATCACGCAAATCGAATCATAAATCTCAGCGTATTCGGTGTACATACATTAAAAAAAACAATCTAATTGAGAACCTTCTCCTTTTAGAAGTCGATTAAAAAGAACCAGTTTTGTTTTAAGTTCAAAATCCGTGGGGTTTAAAATCAAGGAATATGGTTCACAAACAGTTAATATATTGTGCCAAAATAATAGTTTTAAACATAACGAAAATTTTCTCGGAGTATAGGTATCCCACACTTTGGGAGATGTCGCCATAATAAAAAATAATCAAATCATTTATTTCAAGTAAGCCAATTACAGGCACTTTTGAATAGTCAAACTACAATAAAAATTAAGCTACAGTCCCAGTCACAAGACATAATAACTGTGAAAGTACTGTAGTTGCCCATTCCAAAGCGTAGATCTCTATGGAGAAGAATGGGCAAGAAACTCCATGGACACTCTTTTAAATTAGAATCTTGTTACAAAAACCTTGGTTACATCATTCATGTTGAGATGGTACATTATGTGAGAACGATGTAGCAAGACGTGCACGTTAAAAGTGTCCATATTAAAATATAAAAAAAACACAATTAAAAAATAAAATAATTAGTTCGAAATAAGCCGTGGCAACTAAGAGATGACCACTATGACCAGGCACAACTGATAGCGCCCGTTCACGAACATGACGAATGGATCAGCCATCATTCAACTCAACCATTTTGATCACCGTCCTGATATGTTTTGACTGAGACACATTTTAAATCTGTTGGTTGGTGTAAGGATTTAGGGGGACGTTTTGATCGTCCTTTGTTTATTCATTTTACTCGGGCTTATAATACTCTATGTATATTACATATAATTTTTCCCGCGCTTTTTCTTCGCTTGAGTTTTGATTAGAAATTATACCATCGCAATGTGTTAAACATAATGTAACGGAAAGGGTATATACGTACTTAAGGGTGTACTATAGACCATCCGTTACACCCTGTATACATATAGCTACTCGAGGATAATGTAGCTTCCCATTATCATAGCCTTTACCTTTTTATATTATTCCTATATTTACAAACTGCTGACTGTTAGAATAACTTACTTGTTGATGTTATAAATGTAATGTTATATTCTTTGATGTTGTTAGGGCTACCAGATGCCTTTGATCAGACAAACCTGCGCTAGTTCGATTCCGTTGCGGCTGGACGCATTCACAGAGATGATAAGACTGTTAAGTTTTAATGATCTACTTGATGTAATTACCCAGCGTCATAGAAGTCTAGATCTTGTGTCCATGGACACAAGATCTAGACTTCTATGACGCTGGGTGAAAAGCGCGGGTGTGATTATTCACACGTGCGCTTTTTAATGTGGTGTTTTTTTTTACCGCCATTAGTTTTTCAGGTTGAACGTTGAAATACAACTGCGCTTTGTAAACGCACATGGATACGCTATTTTTTATTCTCAACGCCGACAAAATCCAGTGCGCGCTGTAATATTGTAGGAATTCAAATGGATATCTTGAAAGTCGTTGTGAACCCCGTACAATTTAAGCCGCTAATGCTAAGTATATTTACCAACATCTTATAATTAATCTGGTAGCTCGGAGTACAAAGTAATAACTTATAATGGTGCTCACATAGAATACATTAATAAAACAAAAATATTGTCCGAAGTACCTTTAATACGAATAAATAAATAGTTTATGTTGTAAAATTTATTGCTGTGTTCATTTCCTTCAATATTTCTTGATGGATGTTGTTTCTACTCTCTCTGGTTACCTGAAAATTAAAGATGAATGTTTAAAAACAATGTACAAATATTACATTTCAGGAGTCTGTATCGATCATTGCAATTGATATCTTAATGCAATGGCAGAAATGATTGTCTGACTTTCAGGCCAGACTACTTAACAACTTAAAAGATCTAGAATTGATAGATCACTATCACTCAAACTTGGTATTTAATGGATGGTCAACCATCCACAGACCAACCTACACAAGCATTATTATTTAGCCACAAGCTCATCTCAGAGTTCTCGACCTATTATTGAGTTACGAAGCGGGGAGATGATAAAGGACTAATGTTGTTTCAAATAGAAAGATAAAAATATTAGAATAATGTTTTTTTTTTTATCTGTCCTCAACCACTTATGCTTGATCAGTTGTGAGCAGTGGTACTAGAACTACTTACTAGTTGTAAATGATTTTATCACCACTGCCCTCAAAATAGCGAAGGACAACATCAAGTGGAACATGCAACAGCTACTGAGACCTGGGGGATTATAGTCCACTCCCTCCATTAAATGCCTTACTAACTTACCATCCAAACTTTGGCCTGGCTATTATTTCTTATAGACTCAATCAACTGATCACCCCTCCTCACAGGAATGGTTGCAAGCACAGTACAGTTAGATGTAGGATTGAATATTGTTCTTATAGCACCCTTGAAAGGCTCACTGAAGAACTCCATTTTACCTATTTCATCTATGACTAGTAAATGCACCTGTGCATTATCTGGCTAGAAATTGAAAAAAATAATAATTACAGTTCTCTGTTGGCTCTCAGAGTACACCTAATAGAACACCAACATTTTGCATGTTAAGTCCCATGGAATAGGGGGCGAGCCTATTGCCATCAGCCAGGAACAAATCCAGACTCTATGGCTACTTTTGATAAATTCCGATGGCAAATCCCAATAACACCTTGCCCAACCTGAGAATCAAACCCAAGACCTCATGCTAAGCAGTCGTGCGTGCGACCACTAGACCAATGAAGCAGTCTAAAGGTAAAGGTAAGTCTAAGTAAATTCAATACATAAAAACTTTGTCACCAAAACTAATGAGGGCAATGCAACATTCTCAAACTCTTGTATTAAAACGCCGTATTTTCCAACTTTATATTTCACTGAGCCGCCCAAGAGGCTCTGATCTCTTGCTAGACGGCCTCTGCTTCCATCTAGAGTCACTACATCGAATCCCTCTCTTGTTCGATTTTTTCTAACTTCTTCGGTATAAAATCCTGTAGTCTTAACACCCTTGCCTGCGATTTCTGATGATATTTTCTTTATCAGGGTAGTCTTACCAATTCCTGAAAATAGTATTCGTTTTCTCAGACGTTCTAAGGTTTCTATAAAAATGTGTGTTCACTTAGATAATAGGTATTTAACCAGGTTCGCCGGTTAGAATGAAGAATCTATATTTTTTAGACGCCATCGTCAATGATCATCTAGTTAGATATTTAGTTAGAATAAAATGAATACTCGAATTTAAATTAAATTCATGCATTGATTTACAATGTTATTTGATATCTCAAGTATTCTCAAGAACTGATTGAGGTTATTTGTGTTTATTTACTTTTTAAGCTATTATTATCTAACTATGCAAAAAACATCGATATATTAATTAAAATGTCGAAATTTTTGCATACAAAAATCGATATAAATTGTCAATAATAATTATTAAATCGTGATATCGCACACCTAGATAAAGAGTAGCACAACTCAAAATACCTCTTTTTTCAGGAACCGCAAAAAACGTTTTACTCGTTTTCTATTTGACCGATTTAAATGATTGTTGGATGAGGTTGTATATTATTTTACTAAGATATTAATTTGATCAATTACTTACCTTCAAATACACGTATACATTTTTAATTATTTTTTTTCGTGTTATATTAGTAATCGTGACTAAATCATTGTTCAATATTTTTATCAACTCAAATTGATTTCATATTAGTGATTTTTTTTAAATTAATCCTGTCTTAATGTGAAAATATTTTTTTAAAATCTTTACATAAAGAGTAGTGTATCTAAATTATTATTTGTATAATTATTATAATAATGAAGTAAAACATTATATTTAATTAAGACACATCTTTATTTTGTATTAAGGTAACAAACAAATAAAGATAATCAAAAACACATCACTTGTTCGGAAAATAGAATGAACACCTTACATTATTCTAATTTGAGATCCATTAAACTTTGAACAGGTTAGTAAAACGTTTAACAAAGTAGACATTTTTCTTATAATTTAGGTATTAAGTTCTCTTTAATCAGTACTAGACCATTAAGTCTATAAACTACAGGAAAAGTAGTATATTTTTTTATAAATAGCACAGTCTTTGGAAGATATTTTAAGAATGACTTAGTTACAAAAACACGTACTTATTACTCAACATAACAGGCATGAGAAATGTGGGTACTAGGTACCAACAATTATCTGTTTTCACTTAACTTAAATAACCAAAAAAAACTACAACAAAAAGGTAACATTAATAAAGGCATCTAAAACACTTAACTATTCTATTATTATCAGTCTCATCGAGAGGATTAAACTTATTAGTTAAATCAGACTTTTATTTTCAACCTTTACCTAATATCTATTATAGGCATCTAAAACTATAATAGTATTGTTACAGGCTCACCGACAGAATTGTAAACTGTTTTACTTAATTAAATCAGACTTTTTAGTATTATCTATAGTTATCAAAAAACATAAAAACATAAGTATTCAGATTTTCTTCCCAACAATACCGACATACACCTATGTAGGTATTGTTTGGAAGAAATTTCTTCGCGTAATTTTTATTCTATAAATCTAGTGCATTTTTGTAATAAGAATTGACGTAACTCTGTGGAATAATATTCTTATCAATTAGTTCCGTAATGTCCCGCTTTTTATTGGCACCCAATGGTATTTTTTGCAAATACGCTTGTGTCAAAGTTGGAGAAAATTGGTGATCTTGTGTGCGTCTTTGATTTCTTACAAACGCTTTTTTAAAAACTGTCTCTTCATAAGAAGTTTTATAAAAAAATGACATTGGTTGTTGCTTTTCAACGCGAAGTTGTTTGATATCGTGCCATTTTATTTGTTCTCTGTCAACATTAACAGTGAAATTGTTTCCCCATTCTTCTTGAAGGGCTTTCAGATCATAGAACTTGTCATGTGTAAGTTCTTCCACATGATAAGGTTTCCCAGTCTTTTTAGCTGTTCTTATTAAAGTCGCGTATTGTTGTGGACAGTATATCGGGCCTGATTTAGTGTATCGTTTAACTTGTTTTTCGATAACGCTATGCACATTATCGCCTTCATTTTGCGAATGACCACGAATCAAAAATTTATGAGTAATTGAGTTTACTCTCATGGTTGCAACAGCAAATGCGTAGGCAGACAGCAGATATTTATTTTTTTGCTGACCACAGCAGTTGTCACTATAAAATATAAGGTCCAGTTCGGTACCCGATGTACTTTTCTCAACAACCATTTGTATATATTGCAGTACACAGGATCCAATTTCCACAGCACCACGTTTGCCTTCGATTTCGTCCCAAAAGAAGCATATTACATCTTTTGCATACAAGTCACTAATCGTGAAATTTAGGCAATTAATTCTAGATTTATAAAAAAACAAGGATACTTGCCCTTTTGGCAATTGCATCACGGCTTGGAGATCGTAAACTGCAACAACTACATCTGTCCTTTTCTTGTCAGCTTCCTTTTCTGATCTGGACAACACTTTCTCTTTCAAATGTTGGTCATAAGCCTCACGCAGTTTTTGTTGTTCTTCTCCGATAGCATTTTTGAATGTTTCACAAAGATCACACGCATCTTTTTTGGGGATGTGAAACGAAATATTAAACTGTGTATTAAAAATACGATTAAAAGTTGATGACGAAGCAAATGGTAAACATTCATTTTCGCGTAGATCTTTATAATCTCGGTATAGATCCGCAAGTGATCTTTCGCTTGGAATGAATTCTCTCGTTGTTTGTGCTCGAAGGTAATGAGATTCTATTCTGGGGATAGACTTAATGAAAGTGACGACACTTTCTTTTATTTCATTATCTATGGTGGAATGCTGTCCGTGCTTACCCCTCCGGTCATCTTCTATGAAACCGCCCTCCTGTCGTTTTGAAAGAGCTGTCCTAATGCATTGGTCGCTTATGTTTAGTGTAGCTTTAAAAAAAGTCTTGCAGACTCTAATACGAGTGTCTTCAACTTCAAAAATAAATGCAGAATTTAGTGCCCTAAAATTTTGGGTACTGCTGTATCTATATTTAGGCTTAATCTCTTGTGTGTGCCTTACAATGAACTCTCTTTGCCGTTGAAGTTCGCCTAGTCCCCAAAATTTGTCGAACAAAGATTTGCGTAATACTTCACTTATTTTAGATTTGCATTTCAATTTGCAATTATCGTGGCATGGAGGCTTAACCGCTCTTTCAGGGACTCTCTTATTAGTTGAACTTACATAAGCCTTTCCGGTATTTCGACGAGATTTCTTAAGATTTGTGAGCCAACCAGCTGGTTTTCTTGTTCTTTTCCTACCCCTTTGAAGGCTGTCAGGATCAACAGACTGGTCTATGATCGGTTGAGAAGTAGAAGCTTCAACAGGTGGATTTTCGTTTAAAAGATTGGGAGAATCCGGCATGGCAGACGGCACAGAGTTACTACCTATTTCTGTATTACTGCTGCTTGAAGAGCTGCTGGAACTACTAGAGGATGAGCTAGAACTAGAGGAGGAGCTGGAGGAACGAGATCTTTTTCTTGTCTTTTTTTTACCTCTTTGTAGGCTTTCAGGATCAGCAGACTGGTCTATGATCGGTTGAGAGGTGGATGGTTCAGTAACCGGATTGTCGTTTAAAAGATTGGCAGAATCCGGCATGGTAGATGGCACGGAGTTGCAGAGTTGAGTTGGTGGTGTAGTCTTGTTGGGACTATTAGAACTGGAAGACGAGGTAGTACCGGAGGATCGATACCTCTTTCTTGGAACGACGAGTGATGGACGGTAGCTCTCTTTGGGAGGTGGGTTGAAGGGCGGATCCGCATCTGAATCGTCTAAATCGCTACATTCGCTGTTAACCGGAGAAATATAGTACGATGGTTTCACCTGGGTGCTGGCTGATGGTGGTGCTAACGTTGCTGGATTCTTTTGTGACTCCATGGTGCCATTTTCAGAGATTTCTTCCATCACCATGGTGGTATTTGAAGGTGTTGTGGAATTCTCTTGGAGTTGTTTCTCCACATGACTGCGTTCAGGCTCATTTGAACTGGTCTCCATCACCTTCTGTAGAAGTAAAAGGCCACGGCCCCTCATCATCTGTAGCAAAAAAATACGAAGTTAATAAAATTCACGAATACCAAATTAACTCAAAAAAGTTTATAAATTGCAGTATTTTATTAAAGAATTAAAATTTATTAAATCAGTTTCAAAAATACAAAGGCAACTCTAAATATTCCTATAACAAAATAAACAATAGCATTTATTGTTTTAGAATAAGAACGAATTTAAATTTAACCAGCAATAACAGACCAACTCAAATAGTTCCAAATAATTTCACCAACACTAAACTATTATTAGTTAGTAAAACAAAAATTACTTACATTCGTCAACAATACTGGTATAAGTGGAAATAGTTTGAAGAACACCCAAGAAACAAGACCGATTCAATCACGAATACAAAATCAACTCAAAATAATTCACGCTTTATTACTGCGGTTTGCCACGAATACAAAACTAAGTCGAAATAATTTAGTCTTTGTGCGAGTTGACAGCATATTCCCCTGCGGCTGACATGTCGTAACTGGTGATGCGTTACTGTTGTTGGTGGGGGGTGACCGTGGAGCTACTCAGAAAGACTGACTTACAGCGCCATCTAGTTTTTTAGGAATGAAGTTTGTACACAGGTGTCTTTGGAGTTTATGTAGTTTTCGGCGCTGATTCCGATAATTGCAATAACTCAATTTTGGATTATTTTGAGTTGTGCTACCCTTCATCTAGGTGTGCGATATATCGATATTTGATATTTATTTTTGAGTATCGAATTCGTAAAAAAATTAGATATATTTTTCAACGCAACTCTGGTTTCGTGTTTAATGTTACTAGATACACCTTAAATGCTCCTCGCGCACCGTTAACTTTGAAAAATCCTGCCCCAATCTTTATGACATGCAATATAACAATAAAATTATTCGAAAAAAAAAACAAAAAATATTCATATTCACAAATTGGTCATATATCCATAATTTTCACACGAAAATTATCGATACTGCATAAAAATATCGAAACGCTAATCTTTTTATATATTTTTTGCACTTGCCCATCCCTAATGCAAATGTCATTATTGTAATGTCATTATCATTGTAGTAATGGGCTGAGTGATGATTTTTCTGTATCGATGACTGCATGACAATGACAAAAAAATATCGGTGACGGGAACAATGACAAAATCATCAATGATTTTTATTTGAGTATTAGATCTCGTCACTTCAATTGTGAGTAGATACTGAAATGATCGCGGAACGGCTTAGTGAAATTATCATTAGTTATTTATGTAGGCATGGGTCGAGTTTGTCACTTAGCCGCGTAATTCAACTTGGCATGGAAGGGTATTTTAAGGCAGCACATTTCGCACACAAACGTAAACTACGCAAGTGCAAGCATTATTGCCGTTCCTTGCGCCATGCGCCAGTCCCGGTCATTGTCATTTTATCGAAATTTGTGCGTTCTGTGACTTCTATATCGCCGATCGCGCAGCATCGCAAAGTCGCAATTCACACCGCAGCGCCATAATGATTTAAAAGCATTGATGATTTTGTCTTTGTCATTGCATGATGAAATGATTTTAAAATATCGATGATTTTTACATGTGACATGATATCGGACTCATCTCTATATCATTGACAAATATTGGTTACGTTTAGTTCCTTCTTCGTAAAAACCACATTTTGTAAAAAAACGATACCTTGAATTATTCGATTACTTTCAAATTATTATAAATCTGAATGCTTTTAAATGAAAGAGTCATAGGTGAGTCATATTTACTCAAACTAGTTTTCACGAAAATAAAAATTGCGCAAATCACAAAGTGAGACCTAATTAAACGAAATTGACATTTCAACCCATTGAATGAATGAAGCACTCGAATTGTAATGCTTTACATTTCACAGTGTTTGCACTTAAAATGTGGGCATCTTTACACCGTCGTGTTATGCAACTCCAAAGAATGTAACTAATTTACCTCTCTTTCACACATTAGAGGAACGTATATATCTGTTTCTTTCTTGGTCCTCATTTAGTATTCTTATCAATTACTTATCACAGTACCAAAGTTCATTCTTCCGAAGTTATTTTCGCCGGTGTTTTTCTTTTATCGGGTGTTAAATCGCTCAGTATTGTATAAGAAAGGCGACGTTATAGTCGTTAAAACACCAATAAGAAAAAATGGCTTCAGTCGGTGCAGTAACCCGTGTTTTGTTGGGAAAAAATGTGGTGAACAGAGTAGCTGCCACCAATACCGGTTTAGTAAAATTCTACAGCACTGGTAAGCAAAACTTTTTTGACAAACATTTTGCTTCAAACATGTGTCTTATTGCACTTTGATGGTGTGATGTAAGCGAGAGCAGATTTATAGAAACTGTTATCAGTAATCTCATTACTATATGAAATTGAGGAGAAATATTTTGAAACCCTGCTCTCATAGCTATCTTCTATCGGTTTAATAGCGAGTGAATACAGACCACTTATTGTTTTATACATAGATATATCTTTGGAACACACACACCCACATGAGTTTTAGATCTTGTTTACAGATTGTTCTACACTTGTCTTGAAATTATCTTTTAAGATCCTGTTTTAGGTAGACATAATTATAATAAACAGCTAAGGCATGTTATGATTTTGGCCAGTTGCCTCTTGAGTTTCCATGAATAAATCATAATTTTTAAATAATGGAGTTTTTTTTTATATTAATTCTTTTCAAAAGTTCTTAGGTAATTTTGTTACTGTGCAAGTAAGGTAGTTACTACATTATAACGACCTTGACAATAAAACTGATATCTTATCACAATAAAGTTGTTTTGGCAGAAGATTAAATTTCAATAGTTAATACAATGATGATTTGCCATATCTCTGGTGACATACTTTAAAATATTAAGTATAGTCAGCAAAAAAATAGTTTCTTCTGTTTTGGAGTCACAATGCCATAGACAGGTACACAGATTTGTAAAACTTATGACACCCCTCTTTTTTTGTTAGCTGTTAAAAACAGGTCTTTAGACTTGGAATTATCATCTTAGAAAATACACAATCAAGCTCTGACAAAGATAAAGTAACTTAGATATTCAGCTCACATACAACTTGAGTTAAAATTTAATTGTACCTATTAACCTGGCTACCTGCTTAGTGCTTACAGTTCTACCAAAGTTATTTTACCTCTGATAGCTGTATCTTAGTACCAACCTTATTGCAACAAAATTAAAGACCATTGTAATCATGACTGACATGTCAATGGCAGAAACCCAACGGCAATCTTATTGTCACCTGAATAAAGTTCACTATGGTTTGACAGTTAAAAAAAAACATGGAGGAGGCCTTTACCGGTAACATCTCCAACCCTTAATAATAAAAACTAACACTACTAACTAGGATAAGTTAAAGACTAACAAAACAATTACTTTATTATTAATAAGTACCTAGTGTTGAAAAGTGTGTAAACAAATTACGTCGAGATGAGAAATAAGGGGCCTGTTTTTACTTTTTTTTAATGATTTGGCAGTGACACAAAGTCAGAGGTATATTAACAGTTAAAGGTGACTTAGGGCTGTCTTTTGCCAACTGTGCTTACTAACTATGCAAAACTTTTATATCTTCTACAGGCCCAGCATATGAAAACATCAAAATAGATGTTGTTGGCGCCAAGAAGAATGTAGGAATTATCCAGTTGAACAGGCCTAAGGCCTTGAATGCTCTGTGTGGGCCCCTCTTCGTTGAGCTAGGCCAGGCTGTCAGAGATTTTGATGCTGACGAAAAGATTGCTGCCATTATTATCACAGGTAAGTTCTAAAGCAGAGCTATATACTCCTTAGTATGTAAAGATCGTGGGTAGCTTCCTGTAATTGCTACCTAGCCCTTAGGGAAAAGTCATAAGTTTATGTATGCATAGTACATACAGTGTCAATGTTGGGGGTTGAAATTACTTGATTCTGGCATTTTGACAGTGGCCCAACAAAGAGGATAAGTGCAGAAACAGCCCAGCTAACCTACTCGATTCTGGCTTGTACCACGTTGGTATAGTGGTCGCAAACGTGACTTCTGAGCACGTGGTCTAGAGTTTGATTCTCAGGTCGGGCAAAGTGTTATTGGGTTTTTCCATTAGAAATTTATCAGTAGTTGCCATGGAGACTGGCTTTGTGCCCGGTTGATGACCTACAAGTAGTTGTTCCGGGTCTGGCTGTTTGCGTACGTGAGTTTGTCACCCCGGTGTCAACTGGGAAGACAATTCCCAGCTGTCACCCCGGAGGACAGTGCTAGAGGGACTATTGGGAATAATCGAGTTTAAATGTCACCCACGATACAGCAGAAATTCCTAGTGTGAGGGAAGGTAAAAAAACAACATCGTGCTTGTATGACAGATGTATGAACGTTGACGGGAAAGGAGTATGTAGAGGTTGTAGCAAGTGCCATCGTTTAGTTTCAGGCTTCCTTAAGACCCAGGTGCCAATAAGATTAAAAGTAAAAAAACTAAAAGATACGATAAGTAGTTGAACTTTGTTAAATAAATCGACCTTGATCAAATATCCACTCACTTTATAAGGATTTTACTTTTAATTTACTAGGTAATATTAAACATCGATGTCATTCTTGTTATCTTCGTATTACGTAAAAAAACACACCCAGTGTGGCTGAACTGTACAAATATCATAATCAATTAAAAAAATGAATGTATCAATAGATAACTTCGATAATAACTATTTTGCAATCGGTATCATACATAAAATATACAGGCTGTTGTTTTGGATCCTCGTCAAATGCACGGAGTAATAGTTACAGCACGATGACAACATTTGTGTCAATTGTTTAATTTAGTCTTCTTACAACATTTTCTTTTTATTTTGTATGTATTATTTTTAAAGTGAAACTTTTATTTAATTACCTACCGTTTGAGTTTTTATGCTTGTTATCTTTTTATCTTGTTCTACGTTTTGTATTTAGCAACGACTTATTGTCGGGCCTACGCTGTCCTCCCATACTTCAGCAATAACATTGTAACATTAAAATATTGTAAATCCAAAATAATTATTTTTAAAAGAGTAACCAAAGAGTTTCTTGCCGGTTCTTCTCCATAGGAAACTGCCAACCCAATCCGTGCACCTTTTGTCGACGTTTTATAAGTTCTCTTATAGGCTTTTGTAAAACAAAAAAAAAAAGATTTTTTGATTGACTGCTGAAAACTGGCTGAAAATAATGGTCATTGACTTATAAGTTTTTAAGATTTTTTGCTAAGCCCATATCATCGTCATTAAGGACAAACGAATAAAAGCTATTTCTCCCCTAGGTAACGAGAAGGCCTTTGCCGCTGGCGCTGACATCAAGGAGATGCAGAACAACACATACAGCGAGAACACAAAGAAAGGCTTTCTCAAGGACTGGGAAGATGTCTCCAATTGCGGCAAACCTATCATCGCTGCTGTCAATGGATTCGCTGTAAGTATAAACAAACAAAGCGCAATGCTTCCGCATTTATTGTGCAAACCGCCAGTCTATGGAATTCACTGCCGGCTTTACTATTTCCTGATCTCTTCAAAGTTTTGATAAAATAGATTCGGATTTCCCCATATTGTCCTACTGTAAAGGATCACTCTGTACTATTCCACATAGAGGTAAGAGTAAAGAAATACTGCTATACCCTTATATTATGATTCGTACTTGTATGAAATCGCAAGGCATTTAAAATTGCCAAAGAAAACTGTCTAATAGTAATCAAGTCTACATTCCTATTTACAATGCATTTCTTATCTCTGTAACCCAGCTCGGCGGAGGCTGTGAACTAGCTATGCTCTGCGACATCATCTACGCGGGCGAGAAGGCTAAGTTCGGGCAGCCGGAGATCAACATCGGAACCATTCCCGGGGCCGGTGGCACCCAGCGCTTACCCAGATACGTCGGCAAGTCTAAGGCCATGGAAATCGTCCTGACCGGCAACTTCATTGATGCTGCTGAAGCTGAGAAGATGGGTAAGTCGAATATTCAAGACAGCACACAGCTCCTTGTTTTTGAATCGATGGTAATATTACAATCAGTTAGTCCTAGCAAGTGGCCGTGCCAATAGCAACGTCATTAGGTCCTCAAAAATGCAGTTGTATGTAGGTAAACTCAGGATAGCCCGGTAATTCATTCGAATTTATTATTATTTTATAAATAATAATAAAATAATAAAACAAAAAATACACGTAATATGGATTAGTAGTTCTCAAAAATAAAGTACAATCACGGACTAACCTACGGAGAATGTTTCCTTCGGCTATTTGAAAGATTACCTTAATATGCAGCCGTACAATATGGCATTTAGCATTATCAGAAAATTACATAATCATCCTAATAGCAGTGTCTTGATAATACTTTGTCAGTCTGTCATTGTTTTTATATATTAATATATATTTAATAAAAAGACAAAGAAATTCCCTGGGAGTTCTCTATTCAGCATATTATTATTATTTTGAGTAAATAATATTGAGCAGAAAAATGCCGCACCAGACCCCGTAGAAGATAACGGAATGCGCCGGACAAAACAACCAATCGCAATAGATAGGTAGTTATTGTGATACTGTTACCCTGTGTCATCCCACTGCTAAGCAAGCTGGGCAAAGGACCTTATAACTGTCCAGTTCTTTCCATTCAGCCATTCGTTTTAATTTTTAATTTTTTCTTATGTTATCAACTTATCACTTATTTTTGTAAATGCTGGTTGACCAGTAATTGGCGACTGTGTAAGTCCAGGACTGAAATGACCTATACTTAAGATATGTTATACATAGAAGCTGTTGGTGAATCTATACACCGTGTAAATCACCTCATCACGAAGCCGTCAACCAAGCATTCTGTTTATGAAACTAAGTAACTTTACGCAAAATTATTGCTGGGAAACGACTTTTTTTGGGGGGTGTAAAATCATTTTTGTGGTAGAACTCAATCTAATGCACTCAAAACATTGTGCTGATTGACAGATTGAATAGTACAGAGGTCGTGGAGGTGTTTAAAGTAAAAATCTTACATTAAAACTTGTATTTAAAAAAAAATATACTTGTCAAAAAGTTGGAACTTTGACCCCTAATATCATACCATACCTAGAATACCATACCATAACTAGAAGGTTCCCAGGTATGGTGTAGAACAAAAAAATTATCGCAATGACAGGTAGAACCAGTGCCTTTCGGCTTCGTTAAGAGGTGTTTAACACCCTTTATTAATAAAAAAATACATAAATCCAGGACCAAATCACCCCACTGGTCGTTGATTTTGTCAAGCTCGTCACACGTTTTTCCACGAAGTCTGACGGGACACCTGCTGGTTGTGACGCAATTTGGTCCAAAAATACTCCTTCTTCCCCAGGTCTGGTGAGCCGTGTGTTCCCCGTAGACAAACTCCTGGAGGAGACTATCAAGCTGGCCGAGAGGATCGGCACCCACTCCCCCCTCATCGTGAAGATGGCCAAGGCAGCTGTCAACCAGGCCTACGAGACCACCCTGAAGTCAGGACTGCTCTTCGAAAAGGCTTACTTCTATGGAACTTTCGCTACTGTAAGTTTTTTAAGGAGTCATCACACTTCTTATTGCCGAAAGACTTAGTCAGACGGTTTATGTTCATGTAATCGACAAAACCACGAAAAATTTAATGAAACACTGGGCGAATCATACGCCCTAAAACGGTAGAGTATATTGCATTTTTTAACGCGCTGCGAGAAAGGCTTTCCTCTTTTTACTTTCTATGCTAGAAGCTTCAGTGGTTACTGGTTGTGCGTCGTTCAGTAACTCTGTCGATTTTTTCAAAATAAGACCTTAAGATACGTGTTTTACGAAAGGGCGCATACACCAACTTCCCGCCCTTGTCCCATTCTACTTGGGGTCGGCGCAACACGTTTTCTTTTTCCTTTCTCCCCTGGCAGACGTCACGGCAACGGCCTCCTTTCTTTTTCAGGTGGCGTACCATGACGTCTTAAAACATTATTGTTCCATTCTCATTCCAGAGTGAAAAAGAGACGGAGCTATACAGATCGTCTAGCTCCATCTCTTTCCCACTCTGGAATAGGAATGGAACAATAATGTTTTAAGCGTCATAGTACCCCTCTGGTCATTCCTCACACCACCCATCCACCATTCTTTAGCCTTCGTCTCCCTCTCCATCCATCAACCTCCTCTCAATCCATCAATATTCATATCCATCATTCTTTCTATGAAAGGACGTATACGATACGGCAATATTCATTTTTGTGTTTCTATCCTGTTACAGGAGGACCGCAAAGAGGGCATGACAGCTTTCGTTGAGAAGAGGCCACCAAACTTCAAAAATGAATAATTTTGATATGATTTTTTATATACTGTATACTCAATCATGTTTCCCGCATATTATATTGTAAGAGAAGGTGCTATATACACTGTAGATCCAGAATGCCTGTTATCCAGTTTGTATTTTGTTTACAATAAATGAATTTATTTTTGAATGTTTTCTAATATTTTTTGGTTTTTAATATGCAGGGCCAATTGCTCCATTGGGCTCTCTGGGCAAGTACCCAGAGTCCCTCGTTCAAGTGGGGCCCCAAGCTCATGTAAGTGTTATGTCTAGTGGCTGTCAATAGAAACTTATCCCAGGCGGGATACAAAAATTTTCAGCGGAGATCTTAACTCAGGGAAATGTTTTTATATGCATGAAATTGGCTACAGTTGACTAAATTCTTTGTGTAAATTAATTGTGTCACGCCCGAAACCAAATGTTGCCTTCCAGAATGTTGCTTTCTTGAGGCACGAAAGTTAGTAATAATGTCTCAAAAATCAAATCGTTTATTTCAAGTAGGTAGGTTAGATAGGGTCAGTTCACACCGAGACGCGACGCGACGCGACGATACTTGAAGAGGCCGGTGATTTCACGCTGCGTTGCTCTACGCCGCGAGGCGTCGCGCTTCGTATTCGCGCACGTATTCTGAATTTTACTAAAATCTACCTCACGAGGCCGCACGACGCAGCGCTGCATGGCGCAACGTATTCTGAATTCTCACAACGAAATGTGTATCTTTTCGTTTAGAAAATAAAGTTATATTTTGAATCGCTCTTTAAAGGCGGAAACACATTATTAAAACGCGACGCGACGCAACGTGTCGACACCCGATATGCACTGTGCTCATTACCAACACGCGACGCCACGACATACTAGCAATTTCTTAATACAGTTAGCTAACAGCAGTGGAAGTGTATGGTTATGTAGTATGGATTTAATAAATAACGAGTCAGATTAAGATTTTGAAGAAATTTGATGCAAATTATGGGTACATAATATGATAAAGGACTCAAGAAAAAGAGAATAACTAGGCTTTTCTCACATTATGATATAGCTAAATTCATGTCATATAGAACAGGATATCGTTTTAACAACTCATTTAATTGTTCGTCGGTCATTTCGCTAAATAAATGCAAAAAATAATATTAAACTGGGATAAATGGGATGGGGTCAAAGAATGCATATAAGCTCTGTGACAGTTCTCGAACGACTGACGCGTGGCGTTGGGTGTTTTCTAAAAACATACTGCGGGCGCCGCGTCGGATGGCGTGTTTACTCCCACCATGGGCAACACACCGACCTGGCACGTCTGGATCGGGTGGCGTGTGCGCGCATGGCGTCGCGTCGGATGTTCATATTGTGATTCTGGTCTATAGAAAACAATACATTTGATTCGACTCAACACGCATCGCGTTTCATCGGGTTGCGTCGCGTTTTAATAATGTGTTTCCGCCTTTAAAGTGTGCGCGCAGCGTCGCGTCGCGTCTCGGTGTGAACTGACCCTTAGGAGCCATCCATAAATTACGTAACACTAATCAGATGATTATTTTTAACCGACTTCTAAAAAAGGAGGAGGTTCTCAATTCGGATGTTTGTATTTTTTTTTTATAACCCCCGCCCCGTTCTTGTCACAGCTGCGGTCACATTTATGCAAAGAGTATAGTAATATAGATGGAATAGAGAGCCCACTCAAGCGAATTTTTGACACCAACATTGAACGGTGTCGCCACCTGATACTAAATCCGTTGAACTAATCCCAATAGCTATAGGTGCGTACATATACTTATATCTTTGTTATTGAATAGGTTTTCTATGGGTTTCTGTTTTTATTTCTTTTTTTACACTCAACTCAACCGCACTTTCTGCATCTAAAGCTCCAGAAAGTGCGGTCGAGTAGAGTGTAAAAGAAGACAGAACCGAGAAACCACATAAATTACACAAAATGGGAGAGATCTACAAGCATGCGCACACGCCCATAGTCGCCATTTTGTAAACAATCTGTATGATATTGTTGCAAAACCTAAAAAAAAAATATACGCAATTACAAAATGCTTTTAAAATAAATAAATGGTTTAATCTTGTTTAGAGTTTAAATTCATTATTTTAACTCAATTTTCATTCAAATCAAAAAGGTATTTAATCACACTGGCGATAATTGGCGTAAGCACCATCTATGTCATTTTAATGAACTGAATCTCAAGTTTATGCGGATTTGGTAAGAGATGGTGCTAGTATCTTTGTGTAAAATTGGACGCCTATGTCAAGTATGGCAGTGTCCTCCCCCTGCATTTGTGTCTCTCTCCTCCCTGACATCCCATATCAGCACCCTTAGTACATTCCTACTGGCGAATCATTCTCTTATGAGAATAATGTTGAAAATGTTTTATCTCATCACATCGGACAATATGCTTCTATGGGAATATTTTTTCGACAGTTTGAAGTGTCTGAACACAGTTCTGTGGCACAATTAGATTGCATCCCACATTGTCATTGGCATCTAATATCCTTGTCTTGTCCCAGCTTCTAAACTCATTAGTTTGGTAAATTCAGAGCTCTTCATAAAATTACGAAGTACTTTTAACCTGTTTCATAACCCTTGTCCATGTGGGTTGCATTGTATTGCAGAAGGATTGTTCTACGAAAAACACGCTAAATGGGGATGATGAATGACTTGGCAGTATAGTTGGTGTACCTTTGCTTACATTTAATGGCGTCAACAAGAATGAATTATGGGTGATAACACAACTAAATTGAATAGCCTTTCGAAATGTCAAAAAATACACCAACTTCACGTGTGAAGATAACATTTTAATTTGTCAGTATAAGATGTCATTCCGAATCCGAATTCCGAAAACAAGTTTGTTTGGTACGCGTGTATTTGCTGTGTTTAAATGAATGAATTAGCATTTCTAGCCTGTTTATTTGTAATGCAAAGATAATTCTACTAGTCATATGTGTAGCTTCGGTGTGTACATAAGTGTTAAACGTTTTTATTTTAAGAATCTGTGTCCATGTTTTGGGATCATGTTTATCGTAACAGGCACATCATGCAGGAGTTTGAAGACATAGAGGTACACAAAACAAGTGTATCAGTGTTTGTGGCCCTATTTTATTTAGAAATGCTGTACATTTTAATCATGACGCTATCTATTTTAAATAGATTGAATCAAAACTTACCGTCGTAAACCTACATTCACTGTAAGTACTAAAACTAGGTATTACAATATTCAAAATTAACATATGTTTTTTACCTTCACCTTAATTCCTGATTATTTTTGTTTATAACCTCAAGTGGGAAAAGTGAGGCCTAGCCTGCTAGGCTGTAATGTAACCTCTCTTTTCACTTTCACAATGCACTATCAATAATTGCAGCAAGATGCAATCTTAAAACGAAAGGAAACCAACTACAATTTTTAACATCTTAAACCCTGGTTTGTTTAAGCCTTATTGAAATCAATTGAGTTTCAGCCTTATTTCATAAGTTACAGGAATGGACCTTGATTATTTTTAAATGGCAAATCAATCCCACATTTTGTCCATACAATAGAAGTAAGGATCAATATGTTTATTCTTAGTAGCCGCCCACTTTGGAATCCCACTAGACAGTATTCTGAGATACATCAATGTTAAGTTAGTTGTGTGCTTGATTCAATGAATAAAAAGAAGTTTATTAACATAATAATTTAATAGTGACAAGTGAATGAGTATAATTCTCACACTTTAAACAAAGTGAAATAATTAATACTATATGAAGTGCAGTGCAGTGGCTAAGTGATTGACTGCTGCCCTGCCTGTGTGTCATGGGTTTGATCCCCGCACGGAATAAATATTTGTAAGAACTGCAGATAGTTGTTTCTGGTATGACTGTTTGTGTATGTATGTGAGTTAAAATGTTTGTAATGCACCCACAATACAGGAGAAATTCTTAGTGTGGAGAAAGGTTTAGAAAAAAAAAAAAGAAATTTGTATAAAGGTTGACCATGACACACAACAGCACAATCCTGTGAAAAAAACGACTTACAATCTACATACTAATATTATAATTGCGAAAGTTTGTGAGGATGGATGGATGGATTTTTGTTGCTCTGTTGTGGCAAAAACTATTGAGTGGATCTGGATGAAATTTGGTACGGGGATAAATAATAGTCTGGAATAATACATATCGTCGTTGCGCGTGCAAAACCGCGGAAGAGTAATTTGTAAATACCGCGTATCTGTGTTTCCACGATTTTACAGGAGGAAGAAAAAACTTAATAACTTAGCCATTTATTTATATTTTACTGACTGAACTTTGTGGACATGTCTTAACTACTTACTTTATTGGAAAATGAAGTAATTTTACCTAAAACTTGATCGGATTCCGAGTAAAATCACTTACGCGGTTTTGTTGCAATAAGTTGCAAAAATTTTAATTGTACTTTTAGTAGGTACGCGGATTTGAAATGAAATATGCTTATTATTTATGAATGATTTTATTATTAAAATGAAATAACAAAAAACGCTTCTTAAACGTAAACATAAAAAAACTATTCTTAATAATCTCAGCAATATTTCTTGCTATTAACTAATTATAAATAATAAAAATAATCAGTCCAATAAGTTGTACTTTAGTACCAAGTAGTAGTTGCACTTTGAATATTGGCCACAAATGTGTAGGTACCTACCTAATAAAAGTAAAGGTAATTTTACTATAACAGCAAAGTATTTAGCTGGTATAGTAAAAGTACCTTTTATCAATGATGCTAATAATTATTCATTGAATTCAAATATAATCAGCTTTTCTGCTCCTCAATTAGCACTTCTTTTTCTTTTTAAATCTTAATTAGTAAAATATTCTTATTAAATTAACATTCCAAACAATAATCTGTGTGGTACAAACTTCTAAAAAATAATTATACTTAATCAGGTAATCACAGTCTTTAAAATCTCAGTAAAATTAACATTAAACATTACTATTTTATGTATAAGGTAAATTATCATAAAAACTATGACAGTCTCTAGGTATGTCACTCTTCAGCTCCTGTAGGTGGTCATACTTTGTTTTAGTTATTGGTTGTCTAGATTCATAAAGTGACGGCACACTGTCAATCAGACATGTTATTTTCTTTGGTCTTCTAGGCAAAGGAATAAAGTCATCAGCAAAATGGAGCTTATAGTCGATTGTTCCACTTGGATTATACCTCAGAGCCCTTATATCTACGACACAGTGATCACCCGCCCCACGACCAGGTCTTATTGATTCATAAATCAGGTAATTCTTAAGACTGAAGTCATTAAAAAACGTATAATCAGGTGTTATAACTTCGTAAGGACTTGGTACTTTTCTGGCTTCCTTTGTAATAGTTGCATATTGTGACGGTAAAAAAATTTCCCGGTTCTTCAGCTTCCTCTCAATCACGGAGTGAACCGAGTCCACTTCCATTTGTGTGTGTCCTTTCTCTAAATATTATCGCGATAATGGTTTTAAATTTGTAATGTCTGAAAGTGCGACAAAAGAAGGATCAGCGACTGAATCGTCGGATGAAAAATCATTATCGTTCAACACAGTAGAAGTAGCAATATAATCATCTTCATTTTGTAAAACTGGATCAAAAACTGTTGTAAGTGTAGTAAACTCAGATGTTACATTTTCATTCCGGCATTCTTGCTCTTGCTCTATTTCCTCCGACACAGGGATAGTAACTATTTGCAATGCTGGTTGATTTTTATAATTAAGTTTATTTAATATTTCCTTCTTTTTTTCTAGCAATGCGTTTCGCCTTACACATAGGTCTTTGAGAGTTACCACTTCATCGTCAATACAAGCATTTTCTAAAAAACAGTCAACATTTTCTTGGTCCTCCATCATTATTTGGTTAGGTACTGGATTTTAAGCTTCAACGTATTTACCTAAAATAACAAAATAATTTTAGTTTAATGCAATACCGCGTAAATAACCAACACAATGAAATGATGTAAATATCAATACCGCGTAATTACGTATTATAGGATTAACTCGTCAGAATTATTAAATTATTAAATAAATTGACGTATCTACACCATGCATGCATAAACATATTGGTAAAGACACATTTTAAACAATTAAAACGTACTTACATAGTTGTTTTTAGCGGCAAAGTAATATATTTCAGAAGCACGCATAGATTGTGTGACACTTGTTCGCCGATTTGGTAAATACGCGGACTTGCAGCCAACTTCAAGCTTAATACTGTTCCGCTGTATTGTTTTAATGCTAAAAATGACGTTTCCTATTGGCTAATTCGAAACGCGTGAGGTCTAATATAAGCGAATCCGCGTTGAGAATCTGTTGGCGCGATATTTCAATTTTGCACCTTTTGTTGTTACGCGGTATTAACAAACTGCTGTTACGCGGCTTCGCACGCGCACCGACGATATGATACTTTTTATCTTGGTAGTACGATCCCGTGGGACAATAACCGATTCAAATGCAGGCAAAGCCTTGGGCATAAGTTTTACATAAAAAAAGTTTAATAATACTGTAACAATAAACAATTAAATAATGAATAATATTCTAACATTGATTTCAGCTTTACTATTTTAATTAATAATAACTGAAAATGATCCGCAACCAAAACATGATTGACCGGCTGTATCTCTCGAAGGGTGATGAAGACGTCATTTACCTTGACCAGGACAATATACCACAAAGCTCCATCGATGGCATCCGCTTTCTCTACAAGCAGTTTAAAAGGGTAAATATCAAACAATAAACATAAAAAAAAACATCATGCTTGTAATTCCTGAGGAGTTAGGCAGCGGTGTGTCTATATTACTCCAAAATTTCCTTTGTTTTTTTTTTGTTACATTCCCACTTGCAAAATTTAACTTAGGATATATTTAAATCTCTAACAGAATATTCTTTTCCAGATTTTGACATTATAAATAAAATTTTACTATAATGTATTACTTTACAGAGAAGGAATGGCGTAATATTAAATGATCCAAACAGCTTTGGCAGGAATATTCAAATATGTATGTTCCTGAAAGTGGTTCGCCCGTTGCTCCATAGGCCAGTACTTATCTTGTGTGAGGAGCAGAACGCAAAGGATTGGGTTACTAGGTTTGACACCTGGACTGATGAAAAGCTGATCAATGGTGAGGCAATATCTTGGCTATGTTCCACTCTTTGCTGAATACCTACAGCTGCCTTTCTGCTGATTTCAATTGTATACTAAGAGTACTTTTGCAAGAAAGTTAGCCAATAATAATTATGTATGTTTAAAAAGTGCAAAGTATATCCTCACACTGCTTAATGTAAAAACCCAAAAAAGGAGTACAGGTACTCTACAGATAGTACAGACACTCATGACCTCATCTGGCTGATGAAATTAGGTAACCATACAGGCACAAGCAAGATCTTGACAAAATATCGAAAAAGCTTTCAAAATTCGATGGAATTGTGGTGGCATGTGGCCGATGGTAACTTTATAATATTATAAGATCGTCCAGCCAGATTAACGGTTCATACTTAATCTACAACTAAAGCGAAGCCGCACGAATATTAAAAAGCGATTCAAAATATAACTTTATTTTCTACACGAACAGATACACATTTCGTTGTCAGAATTCAGAATACGTTGCGCAATGTATTCTGAATTCTCACAAGTGCGCGCAGCGTCGCGTCGCGTCGCGTCTCGGTGTGAGCTGACTCTTACGTGTAGTAATGGGCATCAACACCGACGCAGGCCAATTTCCGACTTATGACGCATAGGTTCGCTAGTGGGCGCATGGATACGCGAGAATGCGCGCGTACCAATCAGCGTTGTTCTCGGCGCGCGAACTCCGAAGAATGCGCGTGTCTTTCTAAAATCTTAGAAGTTATGTGTGCGTTATGCTGTTAAGTTAAGGTTGAATTTGTTATGTTCAGTTTTGGATAGACGCTTCGATGCGCTTCGACTTTGCGCTAGTATAAATTGACCCTTAGGGGTCTGTTCGCAAATGTTGACAAAAGGACCCTGTTACTAAGGGTCAATTCAAGCGTCTATCCAAACCTGAACATAAGAAATTCAACCTTAACTCCACAGCGTAACGCACACATTACTTCTGAGATTTTAAAAAGACGTGCGCTTTCTTCGGAATTCGCGCGTCTGCGCGTGAACAACGCTGATTGGTGCGCGCGCATTCTTGCGTATCGATGCGCCCACTAGCGAACCTGTGCGTCATAAGTCGGAAATTGGCCTGCATCGGTGTTGATGCCCATTACTACACGTAAAAGATTCGCCAGAATGCGTGCGCATTCGTGCGGCTTCGCTTTAGTTGTAAAGAATTTGATGCTTCGATGCGCTTCGACTCTGCGCTAGTATAAATTGACCATAAGTCTGCGCTGTCTGTCACAGGTATCTTATATTAAATGCTTTCTTTCAGACGTGTCAATAGAGACAGTGAATCCCCACATCAAGAAGATGGTGATGATAAACCCTATGGTGAACCTACACCTGTTCTGTGCTCGCGAATGGAGCATCATCGTCGTGGAAGGCGATAAGGTCAAATCTCCTAACCCAATTTTGAAGCTACCTTTCAGAGCCTGCTTCAAGATATGGAACACTTCGGTCAATATGAAAGTTAGTAAATATTTTATTTAGAGTGGTCATTGCCTTATGGAAGTATTTGGAAGAAGACCTAATGCGACCACCCCAAATAAATGGGGAAAAGGGTTGAAGATCTCAGTAAAATATAACTATTCTCTGAAACTGCCTGTGCATTTAGCTGAAAAACAAAATTTGTAATTTATGTCCTGATTACAGACTAACCTGAAGAGATTTGAAGAAGTGTACAAATGGCTGTTTCCCCGCGAGATATTCGAAATGCAATATTTTATTCCTGACCATACGGATCCTGGAGACGTCGTAGAAAAGTCTATTATGTTAGATTCTCTGTTTGAAGATATCGTTCTGAGAAGAAATGATGAGAGTTCCTCTGTCGAGGTTAGTATATAATTTTACTAGAAATGATTTTCGCAGAATCAGCCGTTGGTTGGTTGGGTTAACGTGCTTTCCGATGCATGGAGGAAACTCACTAAATGGTTGATGGTGATCCATCCTCGGGGCGACCGACCTAGGCAAGCGCGGCGTAACCTCTTCTAGGTTCGATAGATCGACCCGTGCGTCTGTTATTAAGTGCCATGGGACCTATGCTCGTTAGTTTGTTATTACACGAGTGTTAGTTAGAGTTGATGGAATTTGGGATTATTTATTGTTGATTGAATTGGCGCTACGTAATGTCGAAGTTCTTTATTCTCAAAATTTATAGCTTCTCGTGAGGGGTACTAATCCATGAGTCACATCTAATGACTCGCACACATTGAGTAGCTTTAGATTGAAAAAAATGAAGTAGCTGATATCAATGGTCTTTTAACAAAAATCCTTCCTAAAGATAAATATTTACATCTCATGACTGTCATCAGTGAAAAATCGTAATTTATAATTTAGTTGATAATTTTCTAAAATTAATTGTATTTTCTTTTCAGATTCACCCACTAGCACCTCTTCGAAAAAATGTGCCACAGCTTCCTGTAACTACTATATCTGCCATGGGTCCTAACTCTTCTCATACTGCAACTTTACAGCATGCTACAAAACAGCCTACTTTTAGGACTGTGGGTAACACAACTATACGCCCGGCGGGACCTTTTGCAAAAGCAGGTTCTTATATGGTTGGTGACACAATCGTAACTCTCAAAACTGCCCCTGCCCCTGCCCCTTCTACTCCAGATTGTATGTTCAATGTAGGTGATACAACTGTTACTCCATCTACTGCAGGTTGTATATTTAATTTACGTGATACAACTGTTACTCCATCTAGTGCAGGTTGTATGTTTAATGTAGGTCAGACGACTGTAGCTCCTAAAAGTGCAGATTGTATATTTACTGTGGGTGATACAACCATAATTCCTCCAGCCGTACCCGTAACTCCTTCACCTACTCCTGTACCTACAGTAACTATATCAAAGAAAAACAAAGATGCGACCGGTACCAAAATAAAACGTTCCAAAACAAGAACAGATTCAGAAACCGCGAACAAACAATTTGTACTGGACGAGCCGATGGATATACTTACCAAACTTTTAGCAGAGGAACCTAATTGTAAAGGAGATGGAGGATTCGATGACAATAAAGACTACAGTTGCGAAAACTATCCATTGAAAAAAAAAATATGCCAAGATGACGGACAGCCGCAAAGCAGCACGAACAGCAGCGAAACAAAGACAGATAAACAAATAAATTTAATCGGTATAGATGAGGAACCAGATAAATTAATCAAATTAATCAGTATGGATGAGGAACCAGATAAAAAAATAAAATCAATCGCTATAGATGAGGAACCAGATACAACAATCAAATTAATCGGTATAGATGAGGTACCAGATACAACAATCAAATTAATCGGTATAGATGAAGAACCAGATAAAAAACTCAAATTAACTGGTATAGATGAGGAACCAGATAAAAAAATCATATTAACCGGTATAGATGAGGAACCAGATAAAAAAATCAAATTAATCGGGATAGATGAAGAACCTAGTGCGCTGGCACAAACCTCAGGCAACAAACTACTAGAAATGGACCAGCTAGCGTTCGGAATCGACACAGTAATTTGCGTGGTTGATGATGATATTCCTGCGAAAGGGAATACAGCTTCAGACAGAAAAGAAATCGAACCGCACACAATACTGACGTGTAAGCCAGTATGCGAGCCTAGCACTCACAATCCATTATTTCCAGCCAACAAGAAATGTACAAGTACCGTTACTTCACAAACATCTTCAAGATGTTCAGATACTGAGAGAGATGATAAGAATGATAGGAAAATATTAAAAATTAAATCAAAAGTAAGTACTAGTAATCCAGAAGTAGGTGTCATTAAAATTAATCTTGATGAGCTAAATAGAGAAATGCAAGAATTGGACACAAAAGACACACTTGAGCCGTTAGCTAAAAGACAAAAGACTAACCACAGCAGTGAAACTGCAACATATGAAATAATAAAGAAATTTAGTGAAAACAATACGCAAACCAGTGTATTGGGTTCAAGGGGAAGCACCAAGCAAGTCGCAAATAGTCTTAAACGTAATCACATAGATGAGAAAATGAAAGAATGTGAGGAGACTGTCTCGAAGAAATTTAAGGGATCTTTGTTAGATAGCCTGTTTTAAATGTGTGAGAGTGAGTAAAGACTAAGTTCGTTTTAGAATGTAACAATAAATGTTTTTAAGAGCCTATCTGTAACACTTTCCGTGTCTTATTCCTGTGATCCCATTTCTTGTAATGCTTTTTATAATGTACCATTATTTTTCAAGGCATTCCTCTTGCTCCTGCTTCTTACGGAAATATTTATTATTTTTAGCATAGTCGCTATGTAAATTATTTCCTAGTTCTAAATGTCTACGCTCCGAATTTTTGCGTAGAAGTAGTGAACAAAACTAAACAATCTAGTCATTTATTATAGACAAAAAAAGATATAATGATCTGTGCTAAAAGCAGTATAAATATATATAATGAAATATTGACATATATTTTCTAATAAAATAATGATTATCTTTGTCATGAATGTTGTAATAAAGAAAAATAATTGTTCTTACTCTACGTGGCCCTCATTATGTAAAAGTATATTATTTACTTTATATTGGACGCAGTGGCGTCAATTCGCGCCAGTTAATAGGTACGTAACTTCACATAAACATTACCGTCATTTGTAAATACTTTGTAAGATAATTGTCACACGTCGATCTTTAGCCATGTAGAGATGTTGCATACCTGCAGCGCTGCGTATCTTATGGCACTTGAATGACGGTGTCGGGAGGACGCTGTTGCTAACCATTTGGGAATTTGTATTGAAAAATTAGATTGCAGCGTTAATTCCGACAATGGTCACGCGCCAAAAGATCCGTGTACAACTATATAGTTTTTTTTTTGTTTCGTGGGTGATTGGCATGTAAAAAGATACAACTTATTTGTGGGGCAGGGATGGCCATATGAAGTTTAGCTGCTGTAGTATACAGCTGAAGCATACGATGATTTGATATGGAATTTATTTTACTGTACCAATCTCGGCTGTTTAAAAGAGCCAGTGAATTTGTCAGCTTTATCATTATTTGCTTTGTATTCAGTCACAGGAAAAGAAGAACGTAAAGGCGCACCCGCACCAAAGCTACTTTTTGTAGTGAAACATCGTGCAACAAAATAACATTCTATAGATTTTGCTATCCATTGTTGCCTACTGCTACTTGTAAACGTTGAAACGTCACTGCACAAAAAGTAATTTTAGTGTAGATGCACCATAAGAAAGAAACAATTATGAAAACATCAACGTATTTATTTATTTTCTATGCTTATATAATATCATTTGCAATAAAAATTTGTATACAAGTGTATCACATTAATTCTTTTTGTTTTATTTTGCACCAATGGTTTTGTATTAAGGAATTTTGAAAGTAGAGGGAAAATAAAAAAGTATTTGAAATAACTGAAAATCAATGTAACTTAAATGAGGTGGCCTACCATGACGTCTTAAAATATTATTGTTTCATTCTTGGGGAAGAGACGGAGCTATACAGGTCATCTAGCTCCATCTCTTTCCCACTCTGGAATAAGAATGAAACAATGTTTGACGTCATAGTAACCCCCCAGAACATGCTATCTATGATTCACAAAACCAAGGTTTTAAGCTATCCAGGCTGGAAGGGACTCCGACGCGAAAACGGTTACCAAATACACGTACATCTTTCTGAACCTACATAATACATAGACATTTTTCATCGATATTATAAAAAAAAACAGCTGGTTTTTTTAATTGAAGTTTTGTCGGAAACAGTGTTTTTAGGGGTCCGTACCCAAAGGGTCAAACGGGACCTATTACTGAGACTTCGCTGTCCGTCCGTCTGTCACCAGGCTGTATCTCATTAACCGTGATAGTTAGCCAGTTGAAATTTCTACTCATTATGTATTTTTGTTGCCGCTATAACAGCAAAAATACTAAAAACAGAATAAAATAAATATTTAAGGGGGCTCCCATACAGAGAAGTGATTTTTTTGCTCGTTTTTATAAAAAATGGTACGGAACCCTTCGTGCGAGAGTCCGACTCGCACTTGGCAGGTTTTTTTTTAAATTATAACCGGTTAGCAATTTCTATGTGGGGGCTTCGGAATGATGAATACGTTTTAGCGTCGGTGTAGCTTCCACCCTGTATATTACAGTCTGACAAGACAGTCTTGCTTATTAACTCTGCGCACGGCCTTATATTTTTCAGTTTTTAGAATACACGTATAATCACTAAAAATAGCCCGTGACACAATATTTTTGATAATACGACATACATAAATATCATTTTAAGATTACAACGTTGCTAGATACGAGTTTCGAAGCGGTTACCTCAGAAATATTTGCGAATTTGTACGAATAAGCATTGGTTGATTAAAGAGTTCAGTTAGCAGATAAATAAGTCGTGCAAACATACCTACAACTAACTGGTCAACAATTACTTGCACTGTCAAACAATGTAATTGGCAAATTTAACGGATAAACCAGTCGTAAAATTGATTGGATTCACAAATACATTGAGTATGTTTAGGTTTAGTGGAATGTCGAACTTAACACAAAAGCATTAAAGTCTATGATAGATTGATTCTTGGATACATATTTACATTACATTCATTGCATATACTATAATAAAATACGAACCGCTATTGTGTAAATAATTATTTTAGTTTTCCACAACCGTTATAGGAACGTAGTATTTTTATAAAATTACCCATGTTATTTTGGCGGTTGTACAAAAAATCAAACTGCGGGGTTATCGACTTTTCATCCTAATGCGATGTGGATGAACTGTAGAATGGAACTCCAACAAATAAATAAATAAATAACATCGAGTCTGAAATCCCCGAGGGGTTAGGCAGAGATGTGGCTAGCAGAAGGTACACCCACATTTACAAGTTATGTTTAAGTTCCATGTAAAAGGGAGCGAGCCAATTGCCATCAGCCGGGTAAATCTTGACTCCGTGACAGCTACTGAGATATTCCTGATGGAAAAACTCAAGAACACTGCCCGACCTGGGAATCGAATTAAGGACCTCATGCTTAGCAGTCGGATATTTTTTTATTATATTAATACCTATTCCAAATGCCCATATAAATAATCAATCAGATAAAAGAAACAGCTGTTTTGTAAATATATAAACTTATTACTTCCCGAAGTTTAATTAATATCATCTAAATCGAGAAATTATAGCAAAACATAAAATACCCTAAACAAGCATTACAAGAAATTAGAAGGAAGATGTCCACGTCTTACAAACTAATAAAACGGAACGAGTAAATCGGGACATCCGATTAAAGATAATATACAAAGGTTGACTGATAAAGAATGTCTTACATTATGTCCGCTTTATATCTACCATAGGGCTACAAATACCCACCGGAAATATGGGGCCGGTTCTACATATACCTTGAAAGAACCGGGTATATCCAGCTCAGTCAAGATATTTGTAGAACTGGGTACAGGCCCTAATAAATTGTAAGTGAAGTTTAATAAATATATTATTATTAAATGTAAAATATAATAAATAAAAGATTATCATAAAACTATGTACAAGGCATATACAGAATATAGGTAACAAAGTAGACCATAATCTCAATCGTTATGTAGTAAGCTAAATAAATAAAACTTATTGAGAAAAGATTTGGAATGTTTGAGTGATAATTTATGTATCTAGTGCTTTTTCATGTTGAAATCGCCTTTAGCGAACAATCAATCAGTAGGGAAAAAAGGCCTTAAATAAAAGGTTATAAGTGCCATTATTGACTTAATTATTACACACAATAGGGGTGAAGACTGGGTAAAGAAATCGACATTCTATTTTGTCCGTCAGACAGGTAATACAAAAATATTAGACACGTATTTTTTGATTTATCAAAAAATTACTTAGTTAAAACTCATTAAAGTTGGAGAGTGGGGGCTCACTACGTCACAAGTAGGTATAAAAATTACCTAAATGTGACGTCATGCGCCATTTCAACTCAATATATCTCCGTAATTTTATGACCACGTGAAAAAAGAAAAAATACGTGTCCAATACTTTTCAATAATCTACCCGACGGACAAAGGAAAAAAAATGTGATCATACCCTAAAGTGTTACACCTAGTTACAGGGTTGTAAAAGTCAGATAGGCACCCGATCCATGTAAAATGACTGGAAGCCGGCCCCACCCCACATGGTTTGGATAAGTCTAAACAACAGATAACCTATAGTTATTAAAATAAACCTTTTACACATTGTCAGATATTATGTTTTGCTATCTAAACACCAGCTAAATTGATTGTTCGCGCAAGCCCTTACAAACGCTAATATTTGTTATAATTTCAACAATATTTCTTATCGTCAACCAGTTTTAATTTTAAGATTCAAAACTGGAACTTATAATTAACGGCCGGAACATAATATCAAATGTGGAAAAAAGTTTAGCTAACAGAAAAACTCACAAGTTTTTTTATTATTTTTGTTGTGTTGTTATGTTTGTTTATTGTTTCGTCAGTGTGACAAAAGTTACGGATCGACCACATTATCGACGGAATTTGTCCACGTCGTCGTTTGAGCGCTGAAAGATCCTAGTAGTCTGAAAAAATAATGTTTATGATAGGAAAACATTAATTTTTACAACATTCAATTTACTAAGAATAATTGTTGTCAAACTCAAAAGTAGCAAAGTAATTACTAGGTCCATAGCAGAAGCCACAGTAAGTACTGATAATAATTACAGAACAGAACATCAAACTGAACAACTTTTTGGAAAAATATCGTATTAGCGAAAAAATATTTAGCTGTCCCATACAAAATTTCAATACCTACTCGACCCGAATGTATGGGACAGCTGATAATTTTTTCGTAAAAAAATGATAGATAAAGAGTTAAATCCAGAAAAAAGGGTTACGTACCTAAAAAGGAAAAAACGGAACCCATATCATTTTGCTGTCCGTCTGTAAGCCCTTTTATCTTGGGAATGCTTGAGGCGAAATTAATTAAACCATAAGCTTAGGTCTACAGCCCCTTGAAGCTGTGAGACAATCTAACTTTTAAATTAACTTTAAAAAAAAGTTACGGCCGTTTATGCCGCAAAACTTATATTTCAACACCCTCTGGCAATCAAAATGTATAGACCTAGAACTATGAAGTTTGGCAAGTAATATCCTCTTACACTACAAGTACACGGAAAAATCTGAAAACTACATTTGTAATAAAATCATAAAAAATAGCCTCTACAAAATACAAATTTTACAGAACCGTCGGTGGTTTTTTTTTGTGTTGATTAGCTTTCAGAAACTGTTTGTACTTACTATTAGTTGCGGTTATAATACGATTTGTGTCAAAATAAATAGTTCGTTAAATTGTTTGTATACTACTTTGAGATTAATTTCAAGCCTGTAGCTATATTAAATATGAAAAAAAAAAAAACAGTTAGCGGTTAATATATATTAACGTTTCCGTTTTTTCTACTAATTTGGACTATTTTGGAAATTTCTTGTCTTTTTCAAGATTCTTGACAAAAGCCAATGCTATAATAGTTACACTTTTTCAGATTATATACAGCGAAAATTTGGCTCACACAAGCAATGAGTAGGTATCTATAAATTTTACATAAGACAGTAACTTCACCATAATTTATCGCTTTTCCAAATAGGTAGGAATATGTCATATATCGAATGGTAGTGAGACGCCCGCCGCGTTGTAAAATTATTGATGCATAGGTAACATTTTACGAGGCCACTTTATTAGAGACGAGTCAGTCAGCAGACTCCTGAGACAAATCGCATCGATATGAAAGAGTTGCTATTGAGTGTTCACGTACACACGACAACCAATCATGCTTTGCAGAACCAGAATACACTAATCTCTCATTGTACGGGAACCACGTACAAAGCGAGGTCAGGTTATACTGGATATGTTTGATGTGTCACCGTGCGTAAAACTCAGTAAATCAGGCAGTCTTCAATATCGTAGGTACGTTTCGTACGTGAACACTCCGATATTATATTAATAAACCAGGGTTTGACATAACATGAGATGTGCTTGCACTCGAGACTTAAAACCTAAAATACTTATAATAATTTCATTTTAGGTACATCATTTCGCATTTATAAGTTTTAAGTAACAATCTTGCCTGTGTTTTAGTTTCGCCGCTAGTTAGGTTTGATATGGAGGTACTCTGCGACGAAGACTCGCAAGATTTTGTTTAAGTTTTCTATTGTTTTGAATTCTAGAGCCGACATGTTATCGTTTGGAGTGTGCCATACGCTGGGGAATGGCGAAGGTATCAGGTGCAAGATGTCCACGTCTGAAACAAATGGAATAGTAATCATAAATACAATGCTACATGGATCATTTGACGATTGAATGAAGTTGACAAGCCCTATACTATATACACCGTGTAAATCACCTCATCACGAAGCCGTCAACCAAGCATTCTGAACATGAAACTAAGTAACTTTACGCAAAAATTATGGCTAGGAAACGACTTTTTTTTAGGGGGTGTGGTAAAATCATGTTTTGTGGTAGAACTTAATGTACTGAAAACATTGTGCTGATGGACGGATTATGTATTTCTGTTGCCGCTATACAAATACTAAAAACAGAATAAAATCAATATTTAAGGGGGGCTCCCATACAAAAAAGTGTTTTTTTTGCTCTTTTTATAAATAATGGTACGGAACCCTTCGAGCGCGAGTCCGACTTGCACTATGCCGGTTTTTATTTTTATTGTTACCAATAAAAAGCCAAACATCAAGAACCTCCGCTCCGGGCTGCAATGTAATGTAGGTAGGATGATTTAGTCCGCTCAAGTTAATAAAATAAAAATACACATCTTTATACGAATTATTGTAACCTTGAATGTCTATTTTGACCAAACTCATTAGCAAGCACGCCTGTGTATGACCTCAAGAGAGAGTACTACACCCCGGTGTTTTGAAGGCTCATAATTAATCTTTTGTCAACTGTCAAGTTATGTGATTAATAAAATATATCAAACATACTGAACGCGATCAGCACGTTTAACCACGTTCAAGGACTCTGTCAATATTAAAACAATTATGACACTAGAACACACAGCTCTTGGCCGCGGTATACACCGTGTAAATCACCTCATCACGAAGCCGTCAACCAAGCATTCTGTACATGAAACTAAGTAACTTTACGCAAAAATTATTGCTGGGAAACGACTTTTTTTTTGGGGGGTGTAAAATCATGTTTTGTTGTAGAACTCAATGTAACGGGACGGATTGAATGGGTAAGTAATATATGATATAATTACAAAATCTCTAATATATATAAGATATAACAACAGAATCTATAATTTTATTCTATACAAGGTGTTGTTTTGCAACCCCGTCAAATTTCAGGGGGTGGTCACGAAATACATAAATAATCAATTAAAATTACGGTACCTAGTTGATTATTAATAAAAGCTGATTTTTTTGGTTGTTTAGGTTTGTCAGTGTTTCAGAATAACCCCCTTAACGTGGTTTAGGGACTAAGAAATTATGAAATAAACGTTTGAGATTGTTTGTATGTGTGTACACGAGGTTATAAGGCAAGAACCAGACGGGCCGCGTTTAAAACACGGATGATTCACAGTTTTCGATTTCCGTAAAAAAGAAAAAAAAGAAAAATTACCTACTCATTTTATTATTGATTCGGGACGAGAATCATTAGCATAGTTACCTCCTTGAATTTGACGAGGATGCAACAAAACACCTTGTATAATGATCAGTTAATATAATAAACGATTAATGTAATTTTAAAATAACTAATTTTTATAAGCATAACATACATTGAATATAAAATCGTTTGAAATACCACTCAAAAGACATAAAATCTATTTGGTCTAATATGATAAAACGTAAACAACCTAGTAAAATACACAAAGCAAGCATGCAGCATACAAGCAAGCATGCAGTAAGCATGCAACATGCAGCAGGCGTGGTTTCTGTCACGGCTCCGGCGCTGTGGGGCTCCGGCGGTCCGCCTCGCCCCTCCGCGCCTACGCGATTTTAAATAAGACTCTAAGGGAAGGGCAGACAAGACTACGTGGAGTCGGTTTTGCAGCAATTCGTTTCTGTCACGCCACTCCCACACCACGCTCGCTTCACTCCTTCGCCTTCGCGCGTTAATGTTCACTGTTCTAACCAAACCTAACCCAAATGATTCACCAACATACCCCTTTTTTTTTTACGGATGGGAAATCATCTAATGACTTCTCCCGCTCTGGACGGAGCGGGAGGGAGTGTCAGACTTGTACTGACTAAAACCCATCCATGTTCCTTCTTCGCCCTTTGTGTTCCAGGGCCACGGTATCTCTTTCGAACAGTCCCGCAACCCTGGCAGGCATCGGCCCTCTCGGAACCCTTCCGGTTTGCTGACATCTCCTTGAGGCGCGCGTGGAACACGTACGGCCTGTCGTCATAAGACGGACGAACGGTGAGCTAGCCCATTACTCACCGTCCACAGGCTCGCGCCTACGGTGGCCGGGGGCCACTGGTTGCCCCCCGACGCGTCTCCCGCGGCGGCTGGGACGTGAGGTTCTCTCCTTCTCACGTTCCGCCACCTCCTTCGCTAGCATGACTGCTTCGCAGAAGGAGGCGACGGATTCCCATTCCCTCTCGCTCTGGACCATTGATTGAACCAGGGCCGGACGCGAGCGGTCGCCGCCGCCAATCGCCGCTACGAGGACACGGCGGTGCTCAGCCCAAGCGGGGCAGAGCTCCACGGTGTGCTCCACCGTGTCCTCCAGCCGATCCTCGCAATGGTAGCGTCCGGTGAGGACCTGCGTCAGGCGGAAGGTGAGGGCGCCGTGGCGCCTCTCTAGCCACTCCTCAAAGAGGGGACTTATCGCTACTATTGTAGCGTGTCCTGCACGTGGTTGCGACAGTCGCTGTCTCCTTGTCGCCTTGAGATCGCGCCGGAGGTCTGTCCGCTGAGCGACAATTTGCCGCGGCAGCGGAGTTTCCCCCGGCGTAGTGCCTCCGCGCGCCATTCGTGCAGGCGCGCGAGTACTATCGCCTCCAGATCCCATGGCAGCAATCCGGCCCAGAGGCTCGCCGCCTCGCCGGAGATCGTGCGGTACCCCCGGACCAGCCTTATGGCTACCACCTTCTGGGGCGCGTTCAGGTAATGGGCGGCTCGCCGCCTTAAATAACGTGCCCACACCGGCGCCCCGTAAAGGGCCATGTCCCGTAAGACCCCCGCGTAGAGCCTCCGGCAGGAGGCGTTTGGACCCCCCAGGTTGGGCAAGAGCCGCTTGAATGCAGCCCCTGCCCGTTCCAGTTTTGGGGCCAAACGTCGGAAGTGCTCAACGAAGTTCCACCGGCTGTCGAGGACAAGCCCTAGGTACTTTAACGTCGACTCGACGCCGATGGGAACCCCTCCTACCGTCAGTATTGATCCCGACGGTGGCGCATTCTGAGGCCCATGAAAGCACTTGGCCTCTGACTTGTGCAATGCCACCTCGAGACCCAGTTGCCGGATTCTCTCCACGACTATCGCAACCCCGCGTGTCATAAGTTCAGCCGCCGCCTCGTGCGACCTCCCCTGTGCCAGCACCAGCGTGTCGTCAGCGTAGCAAACAACGCTGACACCGCTGGGGAGGTCGGCGCGCAGCACCCAGTCGTAGCTAATCTTCCACAAGGGCGGCCCCAGAACCGATCCCTGTGGAACACCGCACGACATCTCTCGCCGGTTCCACTCTCCGTTGCGACCAGGGTAGATGACGGCCCTGTCCGTCAGGTAATCCCCGACCACACGACGAAGGTAGGTCGGCACCCGGTGATACCGGCCACCAACATACCCCTCTATGTTGGTGTATGTACCTGGCACTCCACTCTGCTCCCGCCTTAACCTTCTAACCTAATACAAGTCATCTCAGTCGGATTGCTTTGAATCGGGGTGTTAACCATAAAGATGGTTTCAATGTATATATTTTAAACAATAGGCCAAATGATTTTCTATTAAATAAACGTTATATCAAATAACGTTATACGAAATAAGTTTTAGAGTATATAAATGTTATATCTAAAGAAATTATATCAACAGTTGGTATTACTTAGTTTATTATATCTTGTGAACGTTATTAAAATGAAATTATACCAAATAACTTTATATGATATGAGACGCACCCGGATTAAATAGTACGGGGGTCGTGGAGGAGTAAAAATCTTACATTAAAAACTTGTATCTAAAAAAAATACTTGTCAAAAAGTTGGAACTTTGACCCCTAATATCTCCGTAACTAGAAGGTTCCCAGGTATGGTGTAGAACAAAAAAAATATCGCAATGACAAGGAGAACCAGTGGGTGTTTTACTTACAGTTACACCCTTTATGTGTTGATCGTGTTCAGTTATTTCATATTTGTTAGGTGAAATTCGCCCTAAGTCAGCCCAACTTAGTTAACGGAGTTCGACAATCCGTTAACTAATGTTAGTAGACACGGCGACACGCCAAGTTTTATTAACCAGTGTTACATGGCCTCGCTATGTTTAGATTTCCAATACAATGAGAGAGCCGCATAAACTGGTTTTGTTTATGTATGTAGTTTGATTGGTCGCTGCGCGTACTTTGTATTGATATTGATGTAATTAAATTCATCGATAGGTATAAACCCCGGTTTCCTTGACGGCCGAAGCGATTTAGAATATCTAATAAATAGGAATAGGTAACCTCTGGCCTTGCCTCGTCATTGTTAAAGTTGTGTCGTGATTGTGAACGCGCCGTTTACTTTTACATCTCAGACTAAGCTTCAATGTCAATAATAACAATCTATTATTACAATATTGCGTTATATTGTACCTATTTATAAATCATTTAGGTACGTTTAGAAAACAAGGCATTCAGATTTATAAAATAAGACGCATACGATTCATATCAGAAGAAATTCATTTCAGAAGAAGGAATCATTAGAATATTCGTTATTGAATTTAACATTGGGTTACCAAGAAAAGACAGCTAATTATTTGCTGATCAATGTCAAATGTCAACACATGCTGGCCTGCTGACAAAGAAGACAGAAAACATTTTGAAGCTCACCAAAACGTCAAAACTTGCTTGACATATATACAACTTGATAAAGTTCGTCGAACACGATAACTTTTCAACTTGTGCGATTAAAGTTGGAACGAACTCAGACAGGGTCAAGAACATTTAATGATTCATATTAATATGACTTGAGCAAAAGTATGCAATTGCTACCCTAAAAGAGAAAGGTTTTTGGTTAAAGGTTTCGTATTTACTTAATATTTAAGTGCAATGAGTAGGATTCCAACCGAGCTGTTGTGGGTGTTGGGGGTTTTGTTGGAGATGTAGCCCCATTACGGGTAAAGGCCTCCTCCATCTTTTTCCACTTTACGCGGTCCATGCAAGCTGTAGCCAGTTTGAGGCATCAGTCAGTGCTATATCGTCAGCAAATTTTTTAAACGTTCTCCCGAGTCCCGACTTTTCGTTTGCCTGATGATCCTGTTCATCTCGTGGTTTGGGTAGACCATCTGCCATCACAGAGGCGTGGTGTGCGACATGACCTGCTCAACGCCACTTTAGTGCTATTGGTTTTGTTTGAGCATCTGTATACAAGGTGTGAGGCAACTTCGAGAAAGAGGCCAACAGAAGAATACAGCTGGGCTGGGCAGCGTATGGGAAACTGCGTCGAGTCTTTACATCGCCAATTCCACAGAGTCTAAAGACGAGAGTCTATAATCAGTGCGTCCTACCCTTCATATCATACGGTGCCGAAACGTGGACACTCACGGTAGGGTTGGTCCACAAATTTAAAGTCGCTCAACGTGCTATGGAAAGGGCTATGCTCGGGGTTTCTCTGAAAGATCGAGTTCGTAACGAGGTGATCCGACAGAGAACTTAGGCTATCGACATAGCCCACCGCATAAGCACGCTGAAGTGGCAATGGGCCGGCCATATAACCCGAAGAACCGATAACGTTGGGGTAGACGAATTCTTGAGTGGAGACTACGGATCGGTAAACGTAGCGTAGGACGTCCTCAGACTCGGTGGAGCGATGATCTTCGCAAGGCGGCTGGCGAGAGCTGGATGAGAGTGGCCGAGGATCGTGCTCAGTGCCGTGTCATGGAAGAGGCCTATGTCCAGCAGTGGACGAATACAGGCTGATGATGATGATACAAGGTGTTTACTCCTGGAATTTGACGAGGATGCAAAACAACACCTTGTAGAATTGAATGATCTCTCGCTTGTTCACTCTCCTTTCATTGCGCTATAGATTAGGCGCTTCGCAAACGATGGACTATTTTGTCCGTTGCACGCTAGACAAAAATGGCCGCTGCAAATTAAATTAATCCTGTTCATTGATTTTCGCGTTGTATTTTCATCCATTGGTCCATTGGCTGTGGCTTACTGGTCGCGTACAAATTGCTCATCGTCTATTCAGCGGTTTTACAAGGCACGAGTCATGTAAAACGAATTAAATAGATGGCTTTATATCCGTAATTTTACGGTATTTTTTTATAAGTATCGTTCTACGATCTAATTCGTGTTAGGTAGGCGTAATTTGCCAACAATTACATGTACCTAACACCAATTATACAGATTTAAATGTGGTTTTTGCCATCATTTAAGCAGTTAAGAGACTGTACTTCCAAGGTTATTATTATTTATGTTCATGTCTATTCTGATATTTTGTCAAGTTGTAAAAACCGGGCGGAGCTAAGGCGGGCCGCTAGTATTTCATCAATGATAACTGCATCTATTTATATTTATCAGTATTATAAAGAAACAAAGCGGACTGATATAACATAATCTTATTTGAATAAGGAAGCCTGCAGTATCTATTTATGTAATTTGACCATGAAACTAACTACACGGCTACAGAACCTACACGGTACCCATACAAATGAGCTGTTTGATAAATTAAAGCGAAAAACTAATTGTTTTTCTTGGCAATGAGATAGTGTAGCAAGCTATTTTAAGACTTTTTTAAAGTACATAAAGTTGAGTATTTACATTACATAATATCACGCCTGTTTTCCTCGAAAGTGTAAAGCAGAGATGACCGACGTAACGTACTTTAATTATAGTACACCACATTTTGCCAGTGATGGCGCACCCAATAATAGCAGGCAGGCCTATTGCCACCGACCTGGCATAATTGCAGACTCCAGACTCTTACTGAGTAGTTCCTGATGGAAAAACCCAATAACACTGTCCGAGGCGAGCGAAGCCCGGGAATCCAACCCAGGACCTCATGCTTTACTTACGACCACTAGACCTTAATGCTTTAATAAGTATTCAAAATAGACATGCATAATATATAACTACAATAACGTTCAGTAAACATTGACATTTCAAACATAATAGACGAGTTCTCCGAATAAATACGTAAATACATACGTAGAAGTGTAGAAGCAAGGTTCGGGAAAACCGCATCGATAATATTTTGATTTAATTTGGACACTAAATTTTATCAGTATTGGTATTGGCTTATCAGACAGATACCTAGATATTTTATTTTGACATCGCACTCACATGCCATATCACTTTTAAGAATTAGAATTTTATGGAAATAATAATATGTTCAGCGTTGTTGTTGAAGGTAAAATACTAACACGTATTTTAACTTACACTAATCGAAACCTGAAAGGATGTCTAACAGGTATTGGAATTTCGACTTTTGGCGGAGAGCCAACCGTTGAATATCGATCAGTACGCAATCATTTAAGTGTAGAGTTAGGAATAACGGGCACAATTATTAGTTCTGGACATTTTAGCCTAATAACAATAATAACCTACTTTGACATTATTTACTTTGACGTTAATTGACAAGTTAAACGACATGTAATTTTGAATTATGTATAATGTATTTAATTTTTTAATTTAGGGACTATTAACGTTCCAAACTAAATGTTGCATGCCTAGTGCAGAATATGGTGAGACTAACAACTTTCTGTTCTTCAAAAACCCACCTGTATAACTAACTACCCATATTTGCAATAAATGAATTTGAATTTGAATTTGAATTTGAATTAATGCATCATTAGGTATACGTCGACATATTATCTATCTATTGTATAAATAAAAATCAATTGCTGTTAGTTAGTCTCGCTAAAACTCGAGAACGGCTGGGCCGATTTAGCTGATTTTGGTTTTAAAATGTTTGTCGTAGTCCACGGAAGGTTTAAAAGGTGAGAAAGGTAGGATAGGGTAGGTAGGAAGGGTAGGGTCGGTAGGGTAGATAGGTAGGTAGGGTAGAGTTGGGTAGGGTAGGGTAGGGTAGGTAGGCTAGGTAGGGTAGATAGGGTAGGTAGGGTTGGTAGGGTAGGTAGGGCAGGTAGGTAGGGTAGGTAGGGTAGGTTAGGGTATGGTCGGTAGGTAGATAGGGTTGGTAAAAAGTGCATTGCAACGCATGCCGGGGACAGCTAGTGTAGGTATAAAATTAACAAATCGTGTTCGAGACACTACACTGCGCTCCGAAACGCAAATCGTTGACGTGGCTTAAAAGGTTGCCTAACTTAAATGGGACTGGGCAGGACTTCTCTTTCGCGCGCCGAACGAGCTGTGGGCCAGTAAGCTCAGGATTGGTGCCCTGAAACAGTGACACGGGGTCGCGGCAGCCCAAGAAGGAGATGGCGGGACGAACTGGATTGTTTTCCTTGAGAATTGGAAAGAAGAAGCAGAGAATTGTGACCGTTGGGAGGAATGCAGGGAGGCCTTTGCCCAGCAGAGGGACACTATGGGCAGCTATAATAATTAAAAACACATTTAGTTTGCTATGATGACACCTCTATGCATGCCAGACTCCGAACAAAGTATCAAAGACAACATTTTAAATCGCTTGATAAGTTTATTGTTTTGTTTAGTGGTAAAGTTCGTTTACGATTCTTCCGATTCGTAAATCACTCAGTCACAACTATTAGTTAGCCAGACTTTAAACCTAAACGAAAAATATTCTCATTTCCATTTAAATGGCAAATGCATAAATATAGGATCATAGGATAAACTAAACAGGAAAATATATAATTAACCTTTAGTCAGACAATGTTGCTACCTAAATGTCGATAGTCAGGTTCCAGTACCCCGAGTTCACGAGAACCCGACTGATGGTTTTCCCGGCAACAAAGAGAAGTTCCAACACAAAGAGATTTAAAATACTATAGAACGGCTATAAGAAGAAACGTTAAAGAAAAAAAATGTGGTCCCATGTCTTAGGCATAGATCTATAAAGCAAACTTAGACTTAGCTCAGTCTCGCTTCATCAGAAAATGTATCTTTTTTTATACAATCATACATAATTCAACATTATCGAGCAAGCGGTGTACCTATTTGTAGAGGTCTGCTAGGCCAGTGTTCCTAGCTTTAGGCTCTTTGTAACATCTTTTTACAATATGGAATACAAAATAAATGAATATAATATAAGTGTGTGCCGCGGCACACTTGCTGCGTGTGTTTCGGTAAAGTAAAGTTAAATAGACAGACGAGAGCAAAATACCTAATTAAACAACCGCAAAACACGCGATAGATTTTCCATTTATGGTGTACCTAAAAAAAAACGATTTCCTAGATGTACCTTGAGCACTAAAAGTTTGCAGAACACTGTGTTCCAAGTAAAATACTGATATTTGGATACGGTTACACTGGAAGCCGACTCCAGAAAAGGCTGTGCAGATAATGGTGTGAAAAGAAGCTTACTTCTCCTCATAAACGGAATGTGGTCGTCTTCAATGACTGCGCCGGAACTTCTAAGCCGGAAGTACGTCTGCTCCACCTTCCCTCTGGAGTAAGCTTGAAACTGGTCGAGCTCTGCAAGCCGCTGCTCCGCCACAGCCAGGCGCACGTACCACTTCTCAGTAGACTGGAAGTAGCTGAAGAACACTGGGTCGGGAGCGCCTAGTAAGTCGAGGAGGACTAGTACATCCTGTAGACAAAGGTTCAATTATGTTTTTGTTGACTTTTAATCAAAATTCTATATCCATTACTACTAAATAAGCAATATTTATAGTCACGTTCTCGAAAACGGCGATCTAACGATTTCGATGAAAGTTGCAAAATAGGAGTTTACGGGGGCGAAAAATCTAGCTAGGTCTCATTTCTGGGAAAATTTGGTTTTCTCTATTTTCAACGGGGCAGAGCTCGATCGCCCAGGTATTGTTAACTCAGATCAAGATATACTGCTGCTGGGCAGGGGAATCCCCTAGACTCAAAATAAGGGAGCTCTAGGGCCTAGAGCTCCTAGAAAAAAACAGCTGTTCTCTATATTTCTGTTCACCTTCACATAAATCGAACAGCAATGTTTAAATGTTTGTAAAGATAAACTGAGTTTGTAAGTTTTTTGTAAGTTTATTCAAATCTTTGTTTCCAATTGATGTTATTTGCATGGGCTGCGGGTTGTTCGAAAGAGATACCGCGGCCCTGGAACACAAAGGGCTAAGAAGGAACATGGGTGGGTTTTAGTCAGTCAAGTCTGACACTCCCTCCCGCTCCGCCCAGAGCGGGAGAAGTCATTTGATGATTTCCCAACCGCAAAAAAAAATAAATGTTATTTGCATTCAAACAAAAATTTATATGAGTGTAAATTATACAGGGTGGAATAGGACATCGACGCACAAACGGTTACGTAATCAGTAAGTAGTACATCATTCCGAACCCCCCGCAAAGACCTTTTTTTTTTAAACTGCCGTTCCATACATTTTGACCATGTTATTATTGCACTTTTGTAGTTTTTTTTTTAAATCAAGTATATAAGCTGAAGTCAGGATTTGGCACAAGAATTACACCTTTAAACTTATTTATCGACGCCGCCGTCAACCAAGACAGACCCTCTACAAGAAAAAACGTCTAATTATCGGAAATACCCTGTTTAACAGATCATTTTCCTTGTTCATTAGGTCTGGGAAAGAACGCGCGTTAAATATCAAGAGCCAAGGCGTGAAGGTGCTTTATTTTTAACTACGACCTATTTCTCGCAACACCTTACAAGGTACGGGCGAGTGAGTGAGTCACTGATAAAAAAATATAAGTATTATAAAGTTTTCCTTGATATAAAGCATCGAAGTCGGATTTGAATTGAACTTTTTTTGTGCTTTTTTTTTTAATTTATGGATGAGAATTGTTGATGCTGTAAATCAAAATGTTACAGTGTAACATTTTGATAAACCCTAAAATTTTGCATGCTAAACTATTATACTATAAACTATTATAATATATAAATAATAAATTAATATATTTCTATTTAACACCATTGTAAACATGTTTTATGCAAATAAATGATTTATGCTTATGTTTACTTTTAAACCAGATAGTCGGGAATCCCTACACTTATGCGGATAAAACTCTGCAGTTCTATTTTGTTCAGATAGAACGTCATGGAGCCACTGCCTATCTGACGTTCATAACCCAGTTACTAAACACTCGTCGCATACACGAATGCAACCCCTTGAAAGGACTGGTAGCCAGACTTTTGACTTCTGACCAAACGCAACGATTGTCAAAGATCTACGAATGACAGACGGGACTAAGCGCTTAACGTAAGGAACGAACGGGTCCATCCCTTCCATCCATGGACTGCCCTCGGCAAGCGTAAGTGTGACTGTTGTTATTTAGCCGCAAGCCGCTGCCATCTAAATTTACGATTTCAGGAAAACATATGCTGGTGGTATATATTTCTCCACAAGTCTATAGGTACTATTCAACGCGGCGAAATTCATCGCGGCTACTCAATTAACGTGAACTCAAGAAGTTGGTACAGCACATGTGTTTCCAACTTGTTGAATGTAAGTTAATTAGAGATTGCCTTCTACCGAAACAGAACGTGCTATGAATTTCACGGAGTACGGAGAACGTGACAAATTGGGACTTCAAGAGATATCAATTGACGATTGCCTATTAAAGTAGAAATGTTGATGAAGTTACATTTTGAGAGATTTATGACTCATTTTATGGTTATGAACCTTTTCTTGCTTAACATTTTTACAACAGTAGATACCTACGCCAGTTTTCATTTCATCATCATTATCATCAGCCTACCGCAGTCCACTGCTGGACATAGGCCTCTTCAATCGCTCGCCACTTAATCCGATTCTTGGCAACTCTCATCCAGTTGCTACCAGCTACCCTGCGAAGATCATCGCTCCACCGAGCCTGAGAGCGTCCCACCTTACGCTTGCCGATTCGCGGTCTCCACTCAAGAACACGTCTACCCCAACGGTCATCGGTTCTACGGCTAATATGGCCGGCCCATTGCCATTCATTTACGTCGAGCAAAGTCTAGTTAGGTAAATCAAGCCAATAGATAAACTATCTGTCTAAGTCCATGTCCGCAAGCAGCCCTGCAGTCTGCGCAACTTTATTGCATTTGTCTTTTTTATTGCATTCTTCAAATAAAAGTATGATAATACAACTAAACACATTACTGTTCTGAAGTGGTATTCGGACGAACTAATAAATCTAATAATACTTCAAGTGATTCACAACATAATGCAATACAGACTGGGTGTTTATGATAAACCCGCCTCTTCATTGCCGTAAACAAACAAATGCGGGTGCATTCCAAACCTGTGTAGCAGCTGAAAAAAGCTTACTGTTGGACTAGTAACATCGATGCTGATGGGTCTCCCATGTTAACATAACTGGCGAAATCCCTAATGGGACCGTACGTACGTTTGGCGCAGTGGCTGAGCGATTGGCTGCTGCGTCTCGCGGGTTCGATTTCTGGCACGGAACAAATATTTTTATGGCTTACAAGTAGTTTGACCGGATCTGGCTGTTTGTGTAGGTGACTTGAAATGTTTGTATACGCACCCAAGATACAGGAGAAATTCCTAGTGACGAGCAACGTTTTTGAAGTGAAACTTCTTATGCGACTTCCAACAAGTTTAACGCTACCATGGAGGGAGAATATTTTCTAAAACTCACTAAGAGATGGCAGTATTACAAGATTTTGTGACTACGTAGTTCTACTAGGTACGCAAGATGGCGTGCAAACAGTCATGCATTCCAATCTTAGGTGTGACCAGCCTTCGCTCAATTTTCATGAGTAGAATAACCTCGATAAACCTATGTAATAAAAATAATACAACAAGAAAACCACAAAATATTATTTGGAAGCCCAATAAAATAACGAGAGTGAATGCGTGTCACTCGAACGCATGCGTGTAGTATTACGAAGTTTCACTTCTTCCGCGCGGAGGGACAACAACGCACTATTTTTTTTTTTAACATTAGCAGAAATGTGGCAAACCCTTCGCTTGATGTTATGTATATACTGGTTAACAACTCTTTTTCTATAGAATCTGGGCAGACGCCCGCATCGGCCCAGTGTGTACGGCGGCGGCGGAGGACATAAGGCTATCAGTGCGTTATGTTATTTCGAAACATTAAAACTGATAGGTCATGAACTGTAAGTATATAACGACGCAATTCAAGATAAACGGCCTGTATTTCCAAACTAAAGTAATAGTAGTTTTTTTAATAATAAAACAGCTATTAGCGTAGCGTTAGCTAATTTTGGTGGACCGCGAAACTATTCTTAAATATAACCAACTGTCCGCCAGATGGTGGACGGGGGTGGTGTTACGCGAATGGATAAAGTTAGAAATGGGTACGTAAAAGGAAATTGGAAGCAGTCCACCACTAGTAGACAAATCGGTGGTGGACTTTTAATAGGTGACGTTGAGAAACATCATTAAAAAAAACCTATTAAAAATAATTCTGTTCACCAGTTCTGGTGTACTTACAAAATTATTTAATTTATTTTTTTAATTGTGTCGATATCGACCAATGGACAAGCCGGGTTGGATATCGGGAATCATCAGACAAAACAATGATTTCAGATGTCCGCCACCGGCCTGTCCTGTGCCGAGATAGATAAATTATTATTTAAATTTATTATATAATTAAAAAACAAAAACATACCATTCTCTGAAGCTCATTGGCGCCATCTTTATACTCGGTGCCATGCCATTTCTTAGCCAAATGCCTTGCTCCATATATGGAGTCATTGGGGCCCCATTGTCTGAAGGCCTCTTCTCCATCGAAGAATATGAACATGATGCTCAACCGGTTGTTCTTTAGCGGCCCAAGTTGCGCTGACATCACTTTGGCCAGGTTTATCATCATCGCACATGGCACTGCTGAGTCCGTCGCACCTAGAACAGGGAGTCAAGTTTACATGCCGTTACCATGATGGGGTTTAGGGAGTCACCACACTTATAGTCATTGGAGCATTAGGTGTGTCCATAAAATAAAATACAATAGACCATGGGTGTTATTGCATGGACATCCAGCTCTATCTAGCCAGAAGACGATTTTATGTTTAATTCCCGTGTGGCAAGCCTGTTACACGGCTTAAACGTTACTGCCCTAAACTATATATGTATATCTATAGATATTCCTGATGGAGACATCCACAAAGCTTTCCCTAACTGGGAATCAAACCGTATGCTCAGTTTCTACTATGTTCAGGGTTTCTGCCCTTGCGACCAAGGCGGCAGTTATTTTTTTTTAATATCGATAACAGTAACGGAGCAAGCACAAGTCGTGAGTAAAGCTAATAATAAATCTGTGAGAGTATTTCCCCCGCGACTGTCGCCCATCAAGTCCCAAGGGCGCGCCGGGAGGTCGTAGGTCAATTACACACGGTCACAATTTCATCCTCATTATTAATAATATTACGAACGGACGAGCGGTATCGATTCTATAATAGCTAAATCTAAAAGTAAGTCTGTCTGTTTCTTACGAAGTTAGTTCTAAATCGATGAACCGATGATGCGATTAGTTATGAAGCTAGTTGGAATCCTGAGGAAGAACCATTGAAATATAAAAAAAACGTATATCTATGGGAAGAACATAGGCAATGGATGGATGGAATGGAAGTATTTTGTCCGAGTTTAACTCGGCCTTTTTGTTCGTAATCGTTCGTTGTAGCCTTTGCTCAAAATATGAGGAGGTTTGAGGCAGGCATGAGACATACCTACCAGCAAAATCTCAACACCCGGCCTTTAAGATATGAGTATCGGCATATACCCGGAACAGATACCGGGTATGAGAATAGTGCTAAGTATTTAGGTAGATAAGGTGTCGTTAGGTAAACGTAGGTATGTGGTGCGCACCCATGTGCATGCAAGGTATGCGTACGAAGTACGTAGTTTTTGTTCAATAAAGATATTATTATAGTTTCAATGTCAAGACTAACCGAGAGATTTGTATTGAGGATTATACTTTAGTATTGTTTTTTTTTCGTTTGATATCTTTTTTTCTTGACTTTTGTTTTTGGGGTGGGTTCCTACCTAAAATTCAATTTGTACAAAAAGGAAGAAATTTTAATTTAGTCTCCCTCATCCCACTGCTGGGCAAAGGCAGGAATAATATTTTGCATTAAGCAAAAAAATACGACTATACTTTCACACATTATTAACCAATTTTACCAAAATCATAAAAAAATCTTCAAGGCTACAATTGAAAGTTAAAACTCACGAAAAAGTCAAAGTTAGAACCATTTCGGAATCACTACTAAAAAACAATCAAAACATACTTCTGACGTTTTGATTGTTTTTTAGTAGTGATTCCGAAATGGTTTGGCTTTCATATGCTTTCACCTAGGTACGCTATCATTTTAGTTATGTGCTTTTTGTTGTTAGGAACATAAGAACATAACAACCTGTAGGTCAAATGAAAATCGAAAATGTTTTATTTAATTTTTACTAGTTGAACATTATACAGTTGGTGGCGTCTCCTTAGCGTATACTTAGATACCTGTGCCAGGAGACGCCGCTCTTTTATATCTGACAATTTGTTTAACATACTCTGAACAAAAGTTTATAAAAATATATATTTTTACACTACTAGTGAATGAATACTTTTGATTTATTACCATTAAGGGGCTACTTACTGCCAATGAGCTGTTTTCTTCGTCTAACTACTCTTCGATAAGTGAATATAAATGTCCAAAAAAAAATATATGTTACTCATTAGATCTTAAACTTTAATTTGTACGTTTGAAATGACTCTATTTAATAAAATAGTGTGTGAAAAAAATATCCAAAATAGAGCATTTTATTGTTTGAAATTTCTTAACTACGTCTAAACGGCATGGAGTTTTAGTATTTTTCTTTCACAATAATATTTTAAAAGGTTTTTCTCACAAATTGTACAATTGGCGAGACAAGGCAAGTTCTTATTTAGCTACAATTAATTAATCACTGTGTTCTAAATGAAATGAAATGAGCGGGTCCGTGCGCGGGCGACGGGCGGCAGTGTAGCTCGAACTGTCGGACGTGGAGGTTGTGCTGCTCGTTCTCTAAAATTGTATTTACCTGATTCGCGCAAGGACAATTTACCATTAGTACTAAGTTTGTTTGTTTTCGCGATTTGGACGCTTGTTTAGTCAGTAAGAAGGATAACTCGACGGCACGGTTGGCGCAGTGGTTGAGTGATTGACTGCTGCGCTGCGTGTTGCGGGTTCGATCCCCGCACGGAACAAATATTTGTATGACCTACAGGTAGTTGTTCCGGGTCTGGCTGTTTGTGTATGTGAATTTAAATGTTTGTAAACGCACCCACGAAACTGGAGAGATTCCTAGTGTTGGGCAACGTTTTATTTAAAAAAATAAACTTTTTATTTTAGAAAAGTGTAAAAGTGTTGTTTTGTGTAGTGCTATCAAAATGCAAAAGAAAAGTAATATTAGGAAACAGAGAGCTCTAAAAGCTGCTAAAATGCATAAAGTCATATAACTACCTGTATATTCTAATTATTTACCTTTACTAAAAACATATAAACACAACATAGTTAGTCAATTTTTTATTATTATTTATAGTTTGTTTATATTACTAGAGGTTTAATTATTGTTTTGTTACAAATTTGAATAAAAATACAGTGTGCTCTACATAGTTACCTGTCTAGGTAAAAGAGCTATTTCACGACCCTTTTTATAAAAATTCTTACTAGGAACCTAAATAGTCAGCTAGTGATCATACTACACTACTAAATAGAATTCTAAATCGGATCCTAACTAGGACAGGCAGAGACTAGTTTCGTAGATTTTCAACTTTATGCACTAGAGCATAAAGTTGAAAATCGAACTGTTTATTAAAGACGAATTGTTTCGGTCTTCGTCGTTGAGACAGTTTGTCTTTGATAGATTTTCAACTTTATGTAAAAGAAAATAAAGTTCACAATCGCTCGTCGTAGAGTCTTACAGAGCGGTCGGAACCTTCTTACTTCCTAGTTAGGTCACTAAATCGGATGCAATCTGTGCTAACTGCGATTACACGTTCCTATTTCCTAGTTAGGATTCTAAATATAGGATCATGAAAGAGCCCTTTTAGTAGAGATCTTGTTTGGCAAGAAAATCAGACTCGGAACCCCGAGTCTGACTCCGAGTCTGACTCCAAGTCTGTCTACGAGTCTGACTTCGAGTCTGAATCCGAATCGTACTCTGACTACGAGTCTGACTCTAACTCCGAGTCTGACTCCGACTCAGAGTCTGACCACTAGTCTGAATCTAACTCCGAGTCTGACTACGAATCTGACTGAATAAAACTGCGCTGAATAATATTATCTCTCAATTAGTGAAGGCGGACGTCTAGTCTCGTCCTAGGAACCCATTTATAGGTAAGTACGTCAGGACAGTGCGAGCGCACCCAAACATAGGTACAATAACAAAAATGCAATAAAAAGATCCGCGCATGACCGAGCTGCGGAACGCGGCGCGGGCGGCTAGTTACGATACGTAAAAATGAAGCGGGGGTGCGCGGTTAGCGCGGGGAGAACGTCCAGATACTCAAGGCCGTTTCACTGCTACAGGGGCCTTAATCTATTGGTGTGTGTGTGTATATGTGTGCGTGTGGTTTTTTTTTTATAGGGAAGCGGTTTTACCTTATATTTAATAGAATATTCTCTACTTTTTCTTAACTTGTTGATCCACTTAATGAGCAAAGATTCGCGTTCTTTAAACGGTTTAGTATATCTTATCTATATTTATCTTTAAAAAAAAACGCTGGTATGTCTCATGCCTGCCTCAAACCTCCTCATATTTTGAGCAAAGGCTACAACTAACGATTACGAAAAAAAAAGGCCGATTTAAACTCGGACAAAATACTTCCATTCCATCCATCCATTGCCTATGTTCTTCCCATAGATATACGTTTTTTTTTATATTTCAATGGTTCTTCCTCAGGAATTCAATTTTTTTTCGTCAAGCGATCTAACTATGACAACTGTACGTCTACCATGAGTTGTCATAGTTAGATCGCTTGACGTAACTGCAATAGTTCCGTCAATACGCAAATACTACAGTTAGCTTTTTCAATGGTACCATGAGCTGTGTTGGTGCTTACTACCAAATTCTAAGCAAATGAAGCCCAAACTACATTCGCTGTAGTTTAGTTTACTACACGGTGACGTAGGATAGATAACTATGTGACTCATACTGCGAATTTTAGTACCCAACTATCTGCTAGAGGCGCTGTAAAAGTTTTCATACATTTTTTTAACTACAGACGCTAGCGAGTATAGATTGTTAAAACTCATGGTAGACGTACTGTACGTACAGTACGTCTACTCTACCTACAGACTTTACTGTAACTGTACACACACACAGTATGTACTAGTAATACGCTTCATACCTAGTTTGAAGTTTGAGGGCAGGAGAAGTAATTAGCTCATTTGAATTTACTAAGGGGCTATAACTGTTGTTAAGCGCCTTACATTGCATTATCTGTCCGCAAAAACCACGCAAAAACGTATAACCTTTATAACAACTTGTAAGTACTTACCAACAAACACATGTTCCCTCATATATTTGCTGTCATAGTGGCACGCTAGCACTAAGAACCTCTCAGCATCCGGGTTCAATTTGGCAATTATATTCTTAAAGTTTAATGGGCCAAAAACAGGTGTATGGTCTGAGAAAACATTCTCAGTAACATCCCAGCCAAGGTCCCGCATCTGTTGCGATATGTAGTTGCTGACTTTGTCATGGTTAGGAGTACCCACAACTCTTGGGATCAGAATCTCGTCCAAGACAGACCTGAAATGAGTCATATCGCTCAATGCTGCTATATCCTTCACATCTTTGTCTGATAACTCTTGAGCTTCGTGTAAGTTCTGCAAATAAAGAAGAGTTATATGTTTGGGGAATTGAGGAAAGTATGCGATTCTGTCAAAACATTGCAATAATTTAAGAATTGCTTGTAGTATTGCAGAGCTTTGTTGAGACGATGGTCGGTGTAGACCGCGGCGAATGAGTAAAAATTGACACAGTTGTCGAGTACGGTGTCGTAAATGTCGTAATGCTGTGCGGAATCCTGTTCTTGTACCCATCTCTTCGATGGTTCAGACCAGACTTTCAGAGAATACTGATTTTAAAACAAATCCCTGGATTATTAGACACATGCACTCACGAATTGAATTAATGTCGGTTTGTCACTTTTGACAAGTTTTATTTCGCGCCGTTCAAGAAGTGCTGCTTTTTAACCAATATTTTTAACCGACTGCGCGAAGCAAAGGAGATAAAAAAAATAACTTTTTGTCAGTTGTATTAAAGTGTTAATTTGGCATTTTTTTTGCATTACTTTCTGCCTAAAAAACACAGTAAATTTTTGCTCTATAAAATGTAAAGATTCAATTGTATTTCCGTGTTTGAAATACAAAAGCGTACTTTTCAGGGCCTAATTGAAATAAATGGCTTTCACTTTACTTATTACAAGAGCTGTATCTTAAGTACTTTTGTCTGCATTCAAGTACCATTTAAAACAGTATTAAGTGGCTCTTCATATTATCTAAACCTAACAAAAATATTATTAGTACAGGCATTCAAAGAAATAAGATACTTACTTATACAGTTATGATTGCTTTACTAAAACTTATGATTTTTACTAAAGCAATCGTATCTATGCCTGCCCAGATTTCCCATTGGCAATTTCTAAGGATTTTTGGGGGGACCCATAAAACTATGTATGATACCTACAAAAGTTCATACTTTGACTGTTTATGAGTAAAACTTAGCTTGTATTGTATAACAGGCTGGTTTCCGCAACTCCACGTCCAAAGCCCGTAAAAAATATAGCTTAATTAATATGACATCAAACAAAGTAGGTAAATTCCTATTTGACTCCAACAGATATTTTTTTTAACCTTCATTTGTGTTTTAATTTATAATATGTTTTTTCATCTATGTACATATTATTTACATTTTTAAATATTTTTACAAAATTATTTATGAAACATTTAAGTAAAATATATAAAAATCTAGCTTAAGCCTTCGGCGTCGCCCGCGTGGAGTTCGATAATTGTCCCATGGGAACATACTATTGGGATAAAAAGTATCCTATGTGTTAATCCAGGTTATAAACTACCCGTGTGCCAAATTTCATCCAAATCCATTCAGTAGTTTTTGCGTGAAAGAGTAACAAACATCCATCCATCCATCCATCCTCACAAACTTTCGCATTTATAATGTTAGTAGGATAGTAGCCCACCGGCATCGGGAACAGGGTCCGGGCTACCGGTGGTCAGGGCTCTTGAGAGAGGAACCTCCTAACAATATGTGCTGTATCCAGCTGCCAAGCGAAAGACTCCTCAGATGTTGGTCGAAGCTTTTGGGCATTAAGCCATTGACAGACAAGACTGTCGGCACAATGGCTGCTCATTATTAATGAATTTAATTTGTCCTGTCTAGCGATCACAAGCGATCTTTTCATCGCCTTGTATGAGGTTCAAAAAAAAAAATTTTATTGTTGTACATTTTTCTTATGAATTTTTGACAGCACTTAAGACATTTGTCGGGTTATATATAGGAAACTAGCCCAGAATGCCTTCGATTTTGGCTTCTTGTTCTAGTTGTGTCTTGTCTTGTTCAATTTGGCATATTTAATATTTTGTTCTGCTTGGGTGCTAGAGGATAATTCGACAATTTGAAGTAAATGTACCATCACCATCAAATCAAATTTGTTTACAATACAGAACATCATGCACACTTAACAATGAAACAGTTTGAGTTAACAATATAACTTTAGGATTTAAAAAGTTGGACCAAACTTGTTGACATGGAAAAAAAACTATTTAGATATATAAATCAGTCATAAAATTACACTTTAATAATACTACTGACCTTCTCCTCATAAAACTTTATGCCTTTTTTAGTGTTTACTGATGCAAAACATAGTATCGCGACGACCAAATAAAGCATTGTTTTAGACATGATTAATCTCTTTAATAAATCCACAAGTAGACTTTATAATACTTTTGAAGCATATGTACGTATTCACTTCACTTCTGTTACGTGCTCTCGGACACTTCACACAGTATCACTGATAAAACTAGGTTTGTGAAACTTGTTTGGAGTTTCGACAACCTTTCACCTCTCATTCACTCACAACTGATTTTGACAGTTGACTTTTAGGGTTACTATGTCTAAAACAAAATTTCCTCCATTTAAGAAAACAAAATCGACGACTAAATGTGTAAACTGTATTGCTTGGATTAATTTGCACACGAAATCAAATTCATAAAAACAGTACCTTATTATATTTTCATTTCATAAAATATTACATAAAAATGAAATCGAATCCATTTAAAAACCATGATTTAAGGGAAAATTATTGTCTGAGCATCCCCAAACAACAAAGATTATTACAGACTGCTGTATGTTCAAAAAAAGACGTCATTCTCTACCATATTCGCTTTTTTGTATGTACCTACGATCAGTGTATTTGATAGGTATCAATCTTAAAACAAAAGTCAACAGTCAATCTGAGTAGTCCGTTGTGGGGTTAGTATGTACCTATTAATAAAAAAACCCTCGATACCTACACTAAGTAAAAAATATGTAGATTATTGTTGATTGCTTTATCTGGTTTATTTAATTGTTATTGTAAGGCGGGGCGCCTCAGCAGGAGCATTCGGCTGTAATGTACCTAATAGTTCGTATTACATACAGTAGATTGCTTCTTTGTTGATCACCTTTGTATTCTCATCTGTTTATTTAAAATCTTTGACCACTTACTAGTGACGTCATCCGCATCCTTCATGACGTCAGTGACTCAGTGGCAATTCAATCATCGGAAAAATATAATTTTGCTGGAATGACAGTGATGCGCTATGGTTTATAATTATTGTAAACAATTAAGAAAAGCTATCCAGGCGTGATGTTATGTTATTAAAATGAAGATTTGCATAATAAACACCGTGTAAATCACCTCATCACGAAGCCGTCAACCAAGCATTCTGTACATGAAACTAAGTAAATTTACGCAAAAAATATTGCTGGGAAACGACTTTTTTTGGGGGGTGTAAAATCATGTTTTGTGGTAGAACTCAATGTAACGCACTCAAAACATTGTGCTGATGGACGGATTGAATAGTACGGGGATCGTGGAGGTGTTTAAAGTAAAAATCTTACATTAAAAACTTGTATTTAAAAAAATACTTGTCAAAAAGTTGGAACTTTGACCCATAATATCTCCGTAATTAGAAGGTTCCCGTAGAACAAAAAAAATATAGCAATGACAGGGAGAGGGAGAACCAGTGCCTTTCGGCTTCGTTAAGAGGTGTTTTACACCCTTTTTGATGATGATTTCTTTCCTAAATCCTCACACGAAAAAAATGAGATAGGGTTCGGTCTTAAAGGTACCTAGGTATATCGTACATAACTAGAAGATTATGTGATAATGTGAACAAAAACATCTTGCTTATTGCCATATTGTTAAACCTTCATATTATAAGAATAGGAAATACGTGCACTGAGCTGGCATGTGGTGAGCACCCCCCTGTGCCGTCACGGGTGACCGCATCATAAGGTACCTACTACTACGATACCTACTATAATAGCCTCCCACTGTACTAGTCAATCACACGCCCAAGGTACAGAAATGGGGGTTCGTTACGAAATAAGGTGGAGGCAATTTTGGATAAAATGTTTTGCCCCGCCTTCCTTGGTGAGATACCGTGTGATTTAACTTGACCCCCCTGATCTCACGTGAGATAAAATGCGTAATTTTGTGTAAATACATAATTTGCTTAAATATTTATTAATTATTTTACGCAATTTTACACTGTTTCTTAAGGGAAAAAAACGTGATACTAGTCGAGACCCCTCTCTCCCTCGTAAGATGACCCCACCCTCCCTAGACACCCCCATTTCTTTGGCCATGTGACTTGCGACGCTGGCGACACGCGTTGGTGTTGTTCCCTTCGCAGTGAATCGTGGCATGATCTAAGTATTTTTTTTTGTTATCTTAGCTGCTGTCGCAAGGCGCGGTCAGGGGCGGTATAGTTAGTTGTGGCAATACTTGAAGGAGGTCTTTGCCCAGAAGGCACGGGCAATTGTTTGGCTGATATGATTTGCGGGGTTGCTGCTGATGCGACAAGATTACGTGTCAGATTTAGCCAGAAACAGAAATCTGGTAAGATAGTGGTTCGTACGACGACCAGTCAAGCTATGATCTCTCATTCTACGGGAAGCTTTTACAAAGCGAGGTCAGGATATGTTTACCTTGATATGAGTATACACTATTAATAACACTTGCAACGGGATATTTACCATGTGTATTATTTGTTTCGAGTTCCCGATATTTCGGCGCTGTTGCAAACGCCATGATCACGGATAAACTGAAGTTATTGCGGGTGAGTGTTTATGTGCAGACAAATCGGTCTACCCTCTTCCGTGTTCGTTTTTTGTGCTCCGTACCACTACCATTGTCACTCACAACTCGATTCTGTTCCCGACATACGAAACTCACTGTGTCCACTCGCGAACTTTTTACGACCCTTTTTCAGTTTTTACACAGTTGAACCACTGGATTCCAGGCTCTCGACAGTTGAAACCCATCCTCCCGGTTGAAGTTCTTATATTTAGTAATTTCAATTGCTTCTCTTACCAGTCTAGGTATATAGTGGCGTTCTGTCGCGATGACCTGAGGGTTATGTAACTCAATCCAGTGGTTCGATCCTGATTCAAGGAGATGTTGAGCTATGGCCGATTTTTGAGTGTCATTATTTTTCACCGCCCTGATGTGCTCCGCTATTCGACAAGCCACCGTACGCTTCGTCTGACCGATAGGTATGCGACTTGCCGCAACTGCAATCCACTATATAAACACCAGGTTTTTCCAACGGAAAGTTGTCCTTCGGCGAACGCAGCATCTGAGACAGTTTGTTTAAAGGTGTGAAGACAGTCTTTATGGCGTATTTCCGAAGAATGTTAGCAACCTTATCTGTCACTCCCCTCACGTACGGCAAAAATGCTGGCTGCCTCTCAACCTCGCACTTCCGGTGCTCCAGAAGAATCTGGAATCCAGTGGTTCAACTGTGTAAAAACCGAAAAAGGGTCGTAAAAAGTTCGCGAGTGGACACAGTGAGTTTCGTATGTCGGGAACAGAATCGAGTTGTGAGTGACAATGGTAGTGGTACGGAGCACAAAAAACGAACACGGAAGAGGGTAGACCGATTTGTCTGCACATAAACACTCACCTACAATAACTTCAGTTTATCCGTGATCATGGCGTTTGCAACAGCGCCGAAATATCGGGAACTCGAAACAAATAATACACATGGTAAATATCCCGTTGCAAGTGTTATTAATAGTGTTAGTGACCATGTCAGTTTAAAAACTTATATGAGTATACAGTCTTTTAGCGACTTTTACGTGTGTTACTTCATGTCTAGTCCTTCAAGATGGCATGTTTCAAAGCGATTAGTTGTTTTAGATATGAAGCGCGGCTCCTGTGGCACTGTTGTCGTCGGTTTCGAGTAAGTACCTACCATACCTATTAATAAACCAGTAGGACCGCTACTCATCAACTATGAAGTAGGTATCATTATGACAATTTCATTACAATGCATATGTAGTCATTTGTTAGTCTTTCAAGTCATCACAAAAATATCTTGAAAAGGAAGGCCGCATAGAATCACGCTATTTTTGTAAGGAAAATGTCGAGCGACCCAACACCAATAGGTACCTATTACAGCATCGACATTATTGTAGTAAACGGCCTTCATAAAAGGGACGGGAGCAAAGTCTAAAGAGAGATACACATGCAGTAAACCAACTAAACCCTTCTTTGCAAAATCCAACACAACTGCCGCGTGTCGCCGCGCCGCGCCGGTGTAACGGCCCGTTCACGACCTTGCCGCTGTGAGCGGCAGCTAAGCGCGGGGCGGCGCGCGGCGAGCGGTAAGATCAAATGTATAAAAATGTTTGAAGCACGCCACGAGACGCCGCTCATAGCGAAAACGCGCGCGGTTTTCTCCGAGCGAATCGCGGCAGCGGCGCGCGGTGCGGAGAGCGGCAGGAACAAAAGTACAAGCGAATGAGTGCGACGCCACGAAACAGGAGGCCTACTCTCTTTCTCCGAAACGTAACTTCGGCAACGAACGAAAATTAAACGTAGTTACGTTTGTGACCTTACTCTATATAATTTGAGGACGCACACAAGAAGTTCAAATTCACAGACAATTATCGTGAACGAATGTATTGAATGTTATTGTGTGCGTCCTCAAATTATATAGAGTACGGTCACAAACGTAACTACGTTTAATTTTCGTTCGTTGCCGAAGTTACGTTTCGGAGAAAGAGAGTAGGCCTCCTGAGCGGCGCAAACAGCGGTGTAGGAGTGACGTACTCAGGGGCGTAGATTAAAACAAAAAGTTTAGACGATTTTGTGGCGGCAATGGATACCGAGGCATTTATTACTGAAATATTAAATCGACCGCCTATTTGGATGTCAAAACTGTACTCATAAAACTTATCTGGATATTTTCTGTTATCTTCGTATTGGTCACGAAATTCGCTATTTAAATACCGATTCTTATTCAGTTCGTGCACTCCTTCTCTCTCTACTAATATCTTTTAAAAATATCTTGTTTTAAAAATGTACTGCTTTATAAACAGAGAAGGGATAATTTTGATAACGCCATTATTTTGAGCACGTTTTGACTACCTAAATACGTCCACCGCTGCCGCTGCAACTAACCGCTACTGAGGGTTCGTGGAGTGCAAAACGCACCGCTCACCGACGCCGCCCCGCTCGCCGCGCCGCTCGCCGCTAAGACCAAAGTCGTGACCAGGCCGTAATAAGGGAGGCCATCTTAACTTGTTGTTATGTTAGTTGCACTGCAAATTCTGCACCTATAAAAGTGCGGGCCAACCAACAGGTCTCGGCCTGGCTGGAGACACCGTACTTTAATTATAAATAAATAAATAAGCCTTTTATTATTTCTCATTTACATGCAGTTTTACAATTTTACATAATTATTTATTTTATGCAACAGTAATAAATAATAATCAAAATAATTATTTTTAAAATCATTTGTTTTTTACATTCCTATATTAAATTTTATTCGGTTTTATTTTATTTAAATTTAATTCTTGTTATTATGTAATTTTATTATACTTTATTACTAAATAAATTTCAATTATTTGAATGAGAACCCCTCTGAAGGGTAAAGGCCTCCTCCATTTTTGTCCACAGTTTTCTATCTCTCGCCTTTGTTTGCCAAGCGTCTCCTGCTATTTCTGTGATGTCGTCGACCCATCTTCTAGATGGCCTCTCTGGTTTCCTTTGGGTCCTTTCCATACCACTTTAATTATATTTCAGTAATTTATCTATCAGTCTGGTGTCCGATTATTCCAATAGTCCCCTCGAAGTCCAGTCGGGAGCGAAGCCACTTATCTCGACTCTCGCTCGATCATCATCAGCCTCCTGCCCTTGAAGTTGTCCGATGTTACTGAGGTCGGCGCAACGCTTTTTTCTTCCACTATCCCCTGTCCACCTCCACGCAATTATTTACACGTTTTTCTTTCATATCATTTCCTCACACAATCCATCCATCAACTTTTATATCCATCTTTTAGTCACATGCAATTCGTCCCTCCTCATCACAAATGTCCATACCAAGTGAGAGTCAAAATGGCGGGTGTACCATAGCGAATTAAATTATACCAATTACCAAACAAATGTACCTAAAAAATACTATTTTGTACCTAGCTCTAAAAAATCTGTACCTCCTTCAGAACGAAATTATTTCGAAATTAAGGTACACCCGCCATATTGACATCAAGATGGCGGGTGTTCTATAATATTTTATTATTTAACCATTACTCATAAAATGTAATTACACCAAAAAATTGTACCTAAAAAGTACCGCAAGTAAATAGAAACACACACTTGATCAGTTGGATAGTTCCTGAGAAAAAAAACAACTGTGTCTCGGGTCTTTATGTTTATTCTTATTATGAATTATTGATTTAGGTACCTATATATTTATATATTTTTATGGATAATTATTGAATTATAAATCATGAATGTTAATTTGTCATTGAAGTTCACTACTTCACTAGACATCTTTTTAAAAATTTCACTGCCCGGTGAAGGTAAATCATTAATTAATGGGAAATGTTGTATTTACAAAACATTTTTTTTTGTTCGTTTAAATAAACAACATTTTTTGTCCGCGTTTCATAGTGATTAATTCTATAAGATCGCAAATATATAAATATGTACCTAAATCAATAATTCATTATAAGAATAAACATAAGGACCCAAGACGGGTGTTTTTTTTCCCAGGAACTATCCAACTGATCAAGAGTGTGTCTTATACTTGCGGTACTTTTTAGGTACAATTTTTTGGTGTAATTACATTTTATGAGTAATGGTTAAATAATAAAATATTATGGAACACCCGCCATCTTGATGTCAATATGGCGGGTGTACCTTAATTTCGAAATAATTTCGTTCTGAATGAGGTACAGATTTTTTAGAGCTAGGTACAAAATAGTATTTTTTAGGTACATTTGTTTGGTAATTGGTATAATTTAATTCGCTATGGTACACCCGCCATTTTGACTCTCACCCATACCAAGGCAGTTCTGTCACAAGTAAACTGATAGGTATCTGAAAGCATGCCCATTGCACGAGTGTGTGACTCAATTCCGATCATTTGATCCTAGTTGGAATACTGTACGTATGTTGATATGTTGATGTGTACTGTGACGGAACGTAACCGTAGGCGGTAAATGACCTTTCTACCCCGGAGACATTCGTGATATTTTCGTATAAGTAAATACAAAAGGATTCTTTTCCCATTAAGCTTTCTTACAAACAACTTTTTCAAGTCGACACATTACAAGCTGTGACGATTGTTAAGAGCCACACTATTAATTGCTAGCGCTACTGCTGAGCAGGAGGTTCTGGGTTCGATTTCCAAGTTGAGCAGAGTTTAATTGCCAATAACACTCGGAAAAAACCCAATAACTGATTGGGTTTTTTCATCTCACCATAGAGCAGCCGGGAGTAAGGATTTGTGTGATTCGATTGATTGCAATAGGCTCCTATTAAATGGGTTTTAAACATGACAGGCGATATTATGGGTGTAGGTACCTACTAGCACTATCCTTTCAGCGAAACGGGCGTGATATTTTTGTATTAATTATAAGTTCCTCTATTGGTACTTGTACTTACTGCTGGAGAGTTTTAACGCCATTTTTTTCCGAGGTCCTGTACAAGAAAGTGACGAAGGGCAGTTTTGAAGGACTGTGTCTTGTTGTTTCTTCTGCAAATTGTCAGCCTAATTTGAACAAATGAATTTTGGTTTTGACTGGAGTGAGAGCTACGTACTTACCTGACAACTTGGATATGCGAATTATAACCATTAAAGGTAAAATCATCATCATCTGCCTAGCCTTTTTCCAAACTTTTATGGCAATGAATGAACGTTAATAAGTACAGTAACGGTAATAGCTAGGTAGAAGTGACCCACGGCTTCGATAGTCCTTTAAGTTTCCTCCCGTTCCACTTGATTTCTTAACCTGGGTAACTAAAGCCTGTGGAGGGTTACCGTTTAAAATTTTAAACGGACTCTTAAAAACCACAAGTTAAATTATCTAGTCATTTAACTTTTGTTTGTTTCTTTACAAAATCCCCTTAAGTTGAAGTCTAGGGAAATGGCAAGGCCGGACCAAGTCAGATCCAGATCAGTTGGAGAACCAAAAATCTGGATACTTGGTGACGAAGCAATAAGAGGCCCGTGCATAGAAGCGGGGGAAGTATTAATCTCAAACAGACATAGAGAGCGAGGGAAAGGATTTAAGAACAAAGAAAAAAATCAATAGTCTTAAATTCTTTAATAACACACTTACCTATTATTACCTAATTAAATATTTATATTTTGCTGTGTACACAATACCTATTGTATGGGCTACAACAATTGTCCAATACATCATCACGCAACACTAAACGCACTTTCATGATTTCATCTATTGATTACTCATTCTCGCGCTCAAATAACAAAAAAAAAACAGTTTTCAGGTTATAACTTTTGCATTCAGACCCATAATTGTTCATTTTTGACCCATTCACTATTGCGAGCATTTATGGACTCGCGCATTTCTTTTGACGAATTACGTCCAGTAATTCTGTCAGGCAGGCAGGATGGGTAGGCCATCAATTGTAGGCAAACAACTTTTTACGTAGGTTTAGGTTCCTTATCATTCTTCGATATTGTTACTTTTATTACTAAACCAAATATTTAGCCACGAGGTTGTGATACTGTTAATCTAATGATATCTTTTAATAACTTGATTTTTCATCTGCTTGCGGATTTTGCTGTCATAACCAACACTGCGCCTGAGTCGATATTGTGTCACATGTAGTTGCGTTTCACCTGCGATCCTTATTCGCATCGATTTCCGCGGGTATATGCGACTCGAGAACACTACCTCGCCCAAACCACAGAAAATTTCTATGGAACTGTAGTCAACGAAGATGCGCCAGTGGATGTGCGAGACGGGCTGCCAGTCGGCGCGCCGCACGCCGTCCACGCCTCCCCGGTCCACGCTCACAAAGCCGCGCTCCGACGAAAACCCGATGGTGTACTGACGCTCACCACTCCACTCAAGGACGATCGCAGCGTCGTACATCACCGTACTTGAGTTCACGAGCATTTCGAACGCCCTGGAGCCCGCAAAGAACGCCTCCCCGGGACTGTACCAGGCGTCCTCCAGCACCTCAGCTCGCAACTCAACTACTTCTCTGACCGGCAACATCAGCAACCTGCCCTGATAGGTGAGCTTCAGTTCTCTGACTAAAGTCAGCATGCTCGCCCAGCCGTCGTTAGATTCCTCGAACTCGCTCTCCCACATTCCCAACCAGGCGACCAATAGTCTCCGTCCGTCGAGGGATTGCATCGTTTTTGCCGCGTAAAAGTCGTGCCCGTAGTCCAGTTCGTTGAAAGTTGCTGTTGAAATTTCCAAATCTTCAAACTGTCCGTTCAGATAGTTAAAATTCCCGATGACGTATCCCGTCTGATACAGATTTCTGAATCGATGGCCGTCACCTTGTATACCTTGTACTGACAGAATGAGAACGTTGAATCCATCTATTTCAAAAAAGTCTGGACTCTCCCACATGTATCCCATATCTCCGTATGATTTGGCTATTGTACCGTTCAATTTCCAGTTGAATAAGTCAGGCGAAGTGTATAGTAATAAATATGCTTCTTGCAAACTCGAGCTTCCTATCAGCATGTACCACGAGTTTCTAAATCTCCACACTTTAGGGTTTCTAAAGTCTGCGTTGCCGAATGGTCCATTTCGTACTATGGGATTATACAAATACTTCTGGAAGATGATGCCATCAGCACTTATGGCGACATTTTGAGTTTGAAACGTCTGGTTGTTAGAAAGCACGTGTCCCGTATAGAATAGCGTCAGATAGCTGTTGTGAATGACCGCGGAGCCGGAGAGACAGCCGTGCTTGTCGTAGTGGTCCTTGGGCACGAGCGCAGGCGGGTAGAACGCCCAATCGACGAGGTTGTCGCTGATCACGTGGCCCCAGTGGATCGGGCCCCACGCGCCGTTGTACGGGTGGTACTGGTAGAATATGTGATATTGTTTCTTGAAGAATATGAATCCGTTTGGATCGTTGAGCCAGCCCACCGGTGCGGAGATGTGGTACATAGGGCGGTACTTCTTCTTCAGTAGGTATCTCTTTTGCTGTATGAAGTCCTCGATGTGCGCCAGATCTTGCGCGAGCTCGGCGGCGATCGCGCAGAGCCCCGCCATCAGTGCGAACACTACACAACACACCATCTCAGTAGGAGTCTGCTCTAACACTAAAGCCCACAGAAGTAAAATTATCCAGTCGTAATTACGCCCCGAAAGTCACAATAGGATGTTTGTAAACCTATTGTTTAATAATGATGGCATATATTGCACAACCGCTTGTTCGAGTACGGAACAAATTGTAAACAATTACTTAATTTTATTTACTTAGACCATCTTTTGTAAGGTTTTGTTTATGTAGGTAGGCAGGAATGCGTAATCGTCAGCAGTTCCTCCTAGCCGTTGCCGTCGCACAGTGTAAGCAAGACGTCACTTTATTGTTGAAAGCAGCCCGGAAATTGGAAGGTTCCTAGTAAGGTTTCAGGTTCGGAACCGACCGGGTAAGTGCCATTTTCACTTTTTAATAGTCATCTAGCTGTTGCCAGCTACCAGGGGCGTAGCAACCACCGTATCAATGATACGGGCACCCCCGACAGCCAAGGACCCCGACGCCGACATGTAGAGGAAAAAAATCACAAACAAAACCTTCCCATAATCTAAGTTTTGTTGACAAGAAGCCCGTAATGATTATATAATGAAATACTAATCGCAGTCCGGAAGGCTCCAAAATTTCGAGCGCCGCGCGCTGGCAGCATTATTTCGAGGGGGTGCATTTTCAGTTCTGTGAAAACTGCTTGAATTTTTCTTGCATTTCCTTTCGTATATAAAGGGTGTAAAACACCTCTTAACCCGTGAGAAGGCGCGCTATGAGCAATTTGCTCACACAAAAATTAAAAGCTAAAACTTTTGGTGATACTGATGCCCTAACGTCTCAAGCGCCTAGGTAGCTTCCTAACTATTCATCCCCTCCCTACTGACGCAACTCTCATACCGGTCAGTTCGGTTGCGACCGCGCAGCGAAGTGTTTGTGGAGGCCGCGTAGCATCGTGCGGCAATTTGCTCATCACGCGCCCATCATATAAAAAAAAGCATTATTGTATTTTCTAGAATATATTATTTTATTTATTTATATTATATTGGTTAATTATTATGTAAACACTGCAGTAATATTTGAATAATAATATTTTTTGTTTTTACCCAGAACATCTTGTAAAATGGATGATCGCCGTCAAGCACACATTTTTTAGCTTTAGCTTTTGAAGTTGCATTTATGTTTCGTAGTTTTAATTAAAATATTAATTTTCTTACTTTTTAAACCTTGTCTTATTTATATAATTCCATTATAAGCCAATAAATACATATAAAAGTAGAAATATAAGCATTTAAAGTAGTGTGAGTAATTTGCTCGCGCGCGCCTCTCCGTGTAACTAACTGAGGCGCGCCTTCTGACGGGTTAACGAAGCCGAAAGGCACTTGTTCTCCCTGTCATTGCGATCATTTTTTTGTTCTACACCATACCTGGAAACCTTCTAGTTACGGAAATATTAGGGGTCAAAGTTCCAACTTTTTGACAAGTATTTTTTTAAATACAAGTTTTTAATGTAAGATTTTTACTTTAAACACCTCCACGACCCCCGTACTATTCAATCCGTCCATCAGCACAATGTTTTGAGTGCGTTACATTGAGTTCTACCACAAAACATGATTTTACACTCCCAAAAAAAAATCGTTTCCCAGCAATATTTTTTGCGTAAAGTTTTAGTTTCATGTACAGAATGCTTGGTTGACGGCTTCGTTATGAGTTGATTTACACCACCTTGTATGTAAGATTTGCGTTTGTCAATTCGTAGGAGGAGTGAAGGAGTAACTTTGTCGATTTGTACAAAAAAGCCTATCAATAAAAAAAATAGGAATCAAGAGCGCTACGCTCGCTATAGAATTTTAGCCCCAACCTCGAACATGATAGGTTTTCTTTTGTCCTTTATTACATAAACAGGGCTAATTCTGGCATTTATACAGAGACGCTCGAACTTTGAAGATATCCAGGTTATAATTGTAATAATAATACCATAACGGGCAAATTCTATGCATCACAGATAAAAAAAATACATATTTTGGTTAAAATACTGTATAATTATTAAATTACATTACAACAAATACATTCCAATAACAAAATATAGATACTCTTACATATTATGTTTATTTTTTATGAATTAACAATGATAGGCCTTAAACAATCCTTTGATATGCAATTAGTAAATAAGTCCATAATATAGCTCATTTCATTGGTTATCGTTCACAGCTCCCGGTGAGGAGGCCCCTTTAAGGGCCGATTTTTCAATCCTCAGATAAACAAGCAGATAGTAGTTAACTATTGAATAAACCTCTAACGGAGGAATAAAGTTACCTGTTACTAGGTTTAGGTTTTTATCTCCCCATTAAGTGTGATGATTTGGGTTATGTTGGACTGTTTCATTCGTTTTGGTAAAATATAATAGGTACGGTGGTTTGTTATGAAGAATGTGTTTGAACAATTGATGATTTAGAAATCGAGGAAGATCGTGAAAGCACCTGAGAGGAAAAACCGAGTTTTACGAGAGAACCCTGATAATTTTAACGCATAGACGACGGTGAATTTTGGAGAAGATTTTGCTTGAAATTACAATTAAACACTATACAGTTTTTTTTTTTCAAACAAATGATTACAATAATTAAATCAGATCATAGGTCATCTTACAATTTTTACACATCAATTCACTATACGATTCTATGCAACTGTCATATTTTAATAACAATAATAAAAGGCTAACCATTGTTTTCTTTTTTCAAGCGATTTCTCCAAAATTTTTGTCGTCCCATGTGAATACACGTTGTGTTGCCATTCTTGTCTAACACGTTGTATACTGTATCTGTGCATCTCGCTTGCACATCAATTGAACAAATCTTGGGTTCCGTTAGGCGCGAAATAATACTGCTTAGTTCTCTTTTGAACTCTGTAGCATTTATTCTTATTATCAACGATTCACACAAAGAAAATAATTCTTAAACTAATTATACTAACAGCGGTAACGAAACCATAGCGCGATCTAATTCGACGTCAACGCCATCTATCGAGCACATAGGTCAACTCTGGACACTTAATGAATTAAAATGTAGATCGCGCCGTGGTTTTGACATATTATACTTGAACATACCGCCCACCAAGGACATAATGCAAAATGTCCTTTAAACCGCCCACCTTCCAGCCGCCTTGCTGTAGGGATGTTCTGGACAGCGATCCACTGCCAGTAGCGACGAAACGGGTAGTAACCACTACCACCACCGGTGATTACCAAAAAACACGACCAGCCAAATCCGGCTCGAAGGACCATGAACAAATCTTGGGTTCCGTTAGGCGCGAAATAATACTGCTTAGTTCTCTTTTGAACTCTGTAGCATTTATTCTTATTATCAACGATTCACACAAAAAAAATAATTCTTAAACTAATTATACTAACAGCGGTAACGAAACCATAGCGCGATCTAATTCGACGTCAACGCCATCTATCGAGCACATAGGTCAACTCTGGACACTTAATGAATTAAAATGTAGATCGCGCCGTGGTTTTGACATATTATACTTGAACATCAATAGTGTGAAGTTGGCTAGCATAGACCACTAATAGCTATTCCCTAGATAAAATACGATTGAAAAATTGAAAATATTTATTCGTTTGATAAACAGACAGATAATTTAAAACGCCTGATAGTTATTCGACTATTTAACTGAGGATTGAACAATCGGCCCTAAGTTGAAAACGCCAGGGTAACCCGATAAATTCAATTTTTTTAAAGTTTTTTTGCAATTTGCAGGTTCTATTTTGATTAAAATATGATTGGTTGTTGGACTGTTTACGTATGTATTTACAGAATATGGGATAATCACATTTTTTTTTCTTTGTCTGTCGGGTATTGAAAAGCATTGGACACGTATTTTTTCTTTTTTCACGTGGTCATAAAATTACGGAGATATACAAGGTGTTGTTTTGCATCCTCGTCAAATTCAAGGAGGCAACTATGCTAATGAGAGAATCATTAAAGAGAATTACTAAAATCATCAATGCAACTCAGTAAAACCATATTTTTTACAGTCGCAAATCATATTGTAATCAAAATACAACCTGACACTGACTTGCAAATTGCAAAAAACGTAAGTAAATTGAAATATCGCGGGCATACCCTTGCGCAAAAATATTAAGTCTTTTCTCAATTATTTTCACCTCGGATTGAGCATCATTGACCAAATCATCTTTATGGTCTTCACAATAAGGTTGCTGATGCGTTGGCTGTCAGAGGTAAAATAACCCTGACAGGACTGTACAACTACAGTGCGACATGGATGTTTCGGCTCGACAGGGGGGCGTAGTTGGTAACCATTTGCGTATTCAGTTCAGTATTGTAAATTAGTAGTACGTATCCTATAATCATATGTATGTACAAGATTAAAAAAAATAAGATCTTCAATGGGTATTACGGTGTCTATGCTACCGTAATTACGGTGCATCTGGCAACACTGCACGTAGAAGCCGTAATTTCAATTCTTTTGGAAATAACGGAATCCAAGGCAACTAACTTCGATGGTTTGCATCATATATTTATAACAGGACACAAAAGGTCGTTATAATGGGTTTGAATCCGAAATTGTAACTGTCAAGGGTCTATTTTGGATCTTTTACTTTTTTTAACCTGTTTATAAACGATTTAAAACATTGTTTTGTTAATGAAAATTTCTTAATGTATGCGGATGATATAAAAATCTACAAAGCCTGCCTAAAACTTGATGACTGCTCCAAGAAGTTCTTCACAGACTTGATATCTACTGTGAAAATAACAAGCTCTTTCTTAGTCTCCCAAATTGTCATAGAAGATATACTAAAAGGTATATCTTTTACTAAAAACAAAAATAAACTTCATTTTAAGTATACGTTGTATGGTCACCAATTAATTGTGGTGGAATCAGTTCGCGACCTTGGTGTAACTATTGATTCATGTTTGCACTTTGACTTGCATATTAAAAATATAACGAATAAAGCCTTGCAAATGTATGGTTTTGTCATGAGATTCTCGAAAGACTTTGTCCGACCCTCTCCTTTTTTGCTATAATATAAAACGTTAAACGTTAATAAGATCTCAATAAGAATACGCGATTCCTATTTGGAATCCATAATTCTACCTCAAATACAAGACTAAATTAGAACTGGTACAGAAAAAGTTCTTACTTACTGTGAGTGTGAACTATTTATTGTTATCACTCGAAGATTCCCTACATACTTTTACTACAGGAGTCTCGGCGTTTACTTCTGGTGGCCATGATGCTGCATTGTTTGTGTAACAATTGATTTGACTGTATTGAAATGACTAATAGTTTACGCTTTACAGTACCTAGTACTGTTTTAGACGGGCGGCCCGCGTGCCCCGGCTGTTCCACGTGGATTCATGCAGGACCAACCAGGCACGAGTTCCTTCGTCAACTTGTGAAAACCTATAACACACTTCATAGACAAAGATATCTTCTCTCTTTCTAGTAAAAAAAAAAAAAAACACTGGCTATAAATGTTCTTTCACCACAGTCTTAAACTAAAATGAATTTAATTAACTCATGAACAAAATGTTTTAATAAATTTCCGTTCTATATTTGTTCATTTATTAACTCGTGGACAATGGTGTGGGTTATATCTATATGTTTACCTATTTTTCAAAAGACTCATAATTTTAAACTTGAACATGTTACTGTTTATTTGTCCCTAATAAATAAAATAAAGTAATTACACGAGAAAATCACTTTTCAGTTTTGCTAAGAGTATACATATCATTGCTCGCTACTGTACGTAAAAAAATAAATTAAATTAACTTGTTATGAAGTTATTGGTTCTTTAATGTATAAAATATATGTTCTGATAGGACCTTACTCGCTGGTGGTGCCATCTGGTAGTGGTGAGCTCAGCTCAGACACGATGCCCCTTATTCTGTCAAACCCCACGCACCGCGCAACTACCTCAGACACCGTCTCAGTTAAACGACAACCCTGTTATTACCTATTACCTAGTAAAACTTAACAATAATCAGATTCAAATATTACATTAGGCACTTTATTTGCTTAACTTACTACTATATTGCGGTTTTTTTAACGTCATTTGCTTATAATACATAATTATAATGATTAAATTATAAAAATTATAATATTGCGATATTTTTTGAGCAATTTCCGTACAAAGATATAATGGAATGTATGGAAGTTTACATTGAGATTATAAATTAATAACTAATTAATTCTACAATTAGCGGCAAAAAGTACATTTATAAAATTAAGAAGGCAGTTGCATGTAGATGCACTTTTATAAGACATATTTCACATAATTTCTAAAAGTTTATTAATATTGCCTTAAATAGTTCCGATTATACAGGGTAGAAGGGACGCACAAACGATTTCCTACATAAGTACAATACCTTTACCTACACGGTCTAAATGTATGGAAAAGCAGGTTTAAAAAAAATACCGATGCAAATTTCTATGTGGAGGGTTTCGGAATGATGCACTGAATATGTGGCAACTAGAGATGGACGGAGTCTGACTTAGGCCGACTAGCCGACTGGCCGACTAGTCGGTTGCAAAAAGGCTTACTTATCGGCCAAGTCGATCATTGCTGTCGGTGGAGTTCAGGCAATATCCGTGATGTTCCTTGTACAACTCAACCGCTCGCATTGAGTACAGTACATTTTTTTGTGCAGTCGCTCGCAACCGCCTTGTGTTAATAAAAATTCAATGCAATTATTTATTTCTGTTAAATGTTAAAATTATATTGATGATGACTTATATTCAATTTATGACTACCGCAGAGCTCCGATTCCTAGCTCATACAATATGTTTAAAAAAAACCTGTCCGATCCTTGAGGGTTTTATTAAGTATCAAGATTAAGTTCTATTTATACACGGTGTAAATCACCTCATCACAAACATTGTGCTGATGGACGGATTGAATAGTACGGGGGTCGTGGAGGTGTTTAAAGTAAAAATCTTACATTAAAAACTTGTATTTAAAAAAATACTTGTAAAAAAGTTGGAACTTTGACCCCTAATATCTCCGTAACTAGAATGTTCCCAGGTATGGTGTAGAACAAAAAAAATGATCGCAAGGACAGGGAGAACCAGTGCCTTTCGGCTTCGTTAAGAGGTGTTTTACACCCTTTATAGTCCGTTTTGGATAACAAAAAATTAACCGATAAAAATTGAATAAAATGTGGTAAAATGAGGAAACTGACATGGCAGCACAGGAGCGCGTGCGGCGACACTCTGGTAGTCGCTTCTCGAGTACGTCATACACAAACAATTGACGATCGAACATACTAATGAAGAAGATGGCGTGAGTGGTCACGTTTGAAAATGTTGTAAGATTTTAGGGAAAGCGTACTAATATGGGCATAAAAAACAGGTTTTCAAATTTATTAATATGTTTACCTTCATGAATATTTTATGTGTTTTCTACTTTATTTAGTAATGTCAATGGTGTACCTAAAAAAAACGTCACTTTCGGATCGGAGAGGGTTTTTCTAACACATTGTATAATAAACTGTAGTGTGATGAAAAATTGCCGGCTGGACATGGCTGGATGAGTCCCGACTAGTCGATACACACTCGACACCCCCTACTAGCAACCGTTTGTGTTTCGATGTCCCTTTCAACCTGTATAAAAATACCATTTCAATCTGGTAAATCGTTTTTTTTTACTTAGGCTTTTATCCTGTAGTTGACTATACCTACTTATTAGCAAAAATACAATTAGTTTTAGTGTTTAGTCAGTTGACATAGTGTTAATTGAAATTACACCCTCCCCTTTTAGTTAATATTAAAGTAAAACGTTATTATGAATTAATAAGTGTAAATAAAATAAAATTGTAATGAGCAATTTTAAATATAATGTTATATGTATATTATAACATTAAATAATTTATATTTAACCCAGTTGGAATTTTTACCTATATAACCATGTACAGTTGGGGAACTTGATAGTTTAGCAGATTGGCACACTACGTCAATTTGCCGTGATTTGGCAATTTTATAATTTCTTTGTCAATATGTTTATCAAATAATGCCTTGTTTGCACTAGCGAGTTCAATAGTCAATACTCAATTCTTTATTGCATTCCACAATGTAGGCTTAGGTGGTAAACATTTAACAAAGGAAACAATCGTGAACACATAGTAGCGATATAGTGCCAAAACAGAACAAACACAGTGCACTAAGTCGAGTTCTCTGTCTTGGCACTGTCTCACCACTGTACTTCGCATAAGAAATCATGGCGATCCCTGGCCTTACCTTTTATTTCTATTCTATTCATCCACCGTTAGAGTGAAGCCACACGATCATTGTCAGTGCGTTGCCGCAACGGTACAATTTCAACGAATATTATACGAGCTATGCGCTGTGTCACAAAGGTCTTCTGTGCGTTCCAAGTTGTGCAGGAAGCGGAGTCTTCACGTGTGGTGTGGTGATGTGCTATGCGTGCGCGAGAGTGCGGTGCAGGTCCTGCCACAGCGCGGCGTGCTGCGCGTGCGACGCGGCGCGCGCGTCGCACAGCGCGGGCAGCGCCAGCAGCGCGCGCGCCACGTACGCGCGGGCCACGCACCCCTCCTGCATGACCAAGCATTGTCAGCCTATCATGTTTCCAATAGTAGGCAGGCGCAGAGCACTAGTGACATGGCGACGTACCTGCAGCGCGGCGCGCAGCGCGTACCGGTGGCGGTGCAGCAGGGGGCGCGCGGCGGGGGCGCGGGGCGCGGCGGCGGCGGCGGCGGCGCGCTCGGCGTGCAGGCCGCGCGACAGAGCACTAGTGACATGGCGACGTACCTGCAGCGCGGCGCGCAGCGCGTACCGGTGGCGGTGCAGCAGGGGGCGCGCGGCGGGGGCGCGGGGCGCGGCGGCGGCGGCGGCGGCGCGCTCGGCGTGCAGGCCGCGCGACAGACGCGCGCCCAGCTCGCGGTAGGCGCCGCACGCCTCGCCCGCCAGCCGCACCAGTCCGCCCGCACCCTCCTCGTCCCAGCACTCCTCGCCTTCCGGGCAGACCGTGCATGCTAACCTACGATAACCATATCATCATCGTCTGTTTAACCTTTCCCCAACTATGTTGGAGTCGGCTTTCAGTCTAGCCGGATGCAAATCAGTACCATATTTTTACCATATTTTGTTTTTTTTTGGATGTCATTAATAATTTAAATTATATCATTGTAATAAGGGGAAGACACTAGCTCCTGTAATACAGTGTACACTAGCACAGGAGCTAGGGAATTTCATAAAAATGTTTGTATAATTAATGCCATTAAAGAATTATTATTATTATTATTTTACATAGTGACTGCCTGTAATACGATGTCCTCCGGTGAGACTGATTGTCACACAAACATAAATGGGGAAATGTCAGAAGGTTATAAGGGGTTTCAGGAGTGATGTTCGGCACATACTGCGCGGCGTTGGCCCGAGCCTGCGCGTGGCCGGCGGGCTCGCCCGGCGCCGGCGCCGCCAGCGCGCTCAGCGCCGCGCCTAGCTCGCGCACGTCGCTCCGCTCAGCGCCGCATCGGTCCTGCACTGAAACAACACGACCGGTATTCAACTGTCAGAGGTATAACTTTGACTTAACTTTCATACAACAATGGCCTTAAGGCTTGCGCACGACCCGCGCTGGTTTCCGTGTGATTTGGGCTTTACTCAATCCATACTTGTCACTCAACATATCCATCTCAACATTGCCATTTCAGTACAAACAATCTTTCTTCATCCATCTCCATTACAGCCCGTTTCCCTTTAACTTGAGAGGCATTCGTGTGTCATTTCATCCATTAGTGAGTTCAGAGTTGATGAGCGCTTTACACCTCGGTCTACTTCACCATCCCCTTGGACAAACAATCCAGGGTACCGAAAGGCGGAACAGATCCATCTCAACTAGGTATGCCCTGCGGCTTCACTCACCGCCGCGCCGCTCGGCTGCTAGGTTTCTTAGCGTGAACAGCCTTTAACCTTCCTCAAAACTTGGGCCACAAATGCAAAAAGTATTTTTCAAATGCGACTAACCAGACCCAGTCGGTTTGATATCAATATTAGCAAGTTCAAACAAGAAAACAAACCCTTTTGCTTTAACTAGAGTTTTAATGGTATGAGGAACAGGGTATAGGTGCTGTTCTTCATGCCCAATAGAAAAGGGAGGTGCTTCCAACCATGTCAGTGTCTGGGGGCTACTGTCAGACAGTTGTCGTCAGGTTCTTGTACATATTCTTATCTCGCGGATAATTTTGATTGCGCGATGCAGGATTTTAGTTCTTAACTTGCGTCATAGATGTCGTTATATTTATTTTTGTATATTTGGTTATTTTGCTACATGGTAGGTATTAGATATAGGTATATACATACTTTATTTTTCGCATTTTATTAGCTTTAAATATGAATGATTGGTTTGAATAAAAAGAATTACTCGTATTTATCAATGAAACTTCTACTATTTTACACTTCTGCAAAGTTTGGCAACCTCGCAAAAGTAAAGATTCGTCATACTGGTGACAATTTTTGACCTAAGTAAATTATGATTGATGATATATCTCTAAAACTCTGTATTTTTGGACCACCTATTTTAGGAGTATTAATATTATTTTTACCTACAGAATATAATCCTAGAGTTATGGGATATAAAAAAAAACAGGTTATCTCCATACTAATATTATAAATGCGAATGTCACTCTGTTTGTTTGTTTGTATGTTTGTTTGTTTGTTACCTTTTCACGACTAAACGGCTGATCGGATCTTAATGAAATTTGGCAAAAAGATAGATTTCAACCTGGGGAAGGACATAGGCTATATATCATCACGCTACGACCAATAGGAGCGGAGCAGCAATGAAAAATGTTGCGAAAACGGGGAAAATGTGACGCAGACGAAGTTGCGCGGGACAGCTAGTATAATATATTTACACCGTGTAAATCACCTCATCACGAAGCCGTCAACCAAGCATTCTGTACATGAAACTAAGTAACTTTACGCAAAAATTATTGCTGGGAAACGACTTTTTTTGGGGGTGTAAAATCATGTTTTGTGGTAGAACTCAATGTAACGCACTCAAAACATTGTGCTGATGGACGGATTGAATAGCACGGGGGTTGTGGAGGTGTTTAAAGTAAAAATCTTACATTAAAAACTTGTATTTAAAAAAATACTTGTCAAAAAGTTGGAACTTTGACCCCTAATATCTCCGTAACTAGAAGGTTCCCAGGTATGGTGTAGAACAAAAAAAAATATCGCAAGGTCAAAGTCAAAGTCAAAGCATTTATTCCAATTAGACCATTACAGGCACTTTTGAAAGTAAAAAAAAAAACAAAATAAAACGCGAAGCTACAGTCCCAGTCACAAGGCATAATAACTTATGAAAGTACTGTAGTTGCCCATTCCGTAGCGTAGATCTCTATGGAGAAGAACGGGCAAGAAACTCCATGGACACTCTTTTAAATAGGATAGGTAGAACCAGTGCCTTTCGGCTTCGTTAAGAGGTGTTTTACACCCTTTATAGATGAAACTACCTTTTTCAAAGATCTGTGTGAGCCTGCCTAGTCCGAGGTGCGCAAGCCGCAGCTGTTCTTGCTCCGATACGAACGCCGCTTGCATGTCTTCCGTGCTCAGCTCGCTCTGCGAACATTCACGTGTAAGAAGGATAAAAGTTCACTTTTATGTAAAAACATGACAGTACAATTTTATAAGGGTTAACGGACGTTTGCTTACAATTTTCTCCATGGTACCAACATTATAATCGCGAAAAATTGCTCAGTACTTGCGGTGCGGACAGAGCAATTTTGTAAAATATATGAGCACGCTTTTCTGATATTTTTATATATGTTGTATGAAAGTCAAAAAGCTACTTAACTGAAGTGGAAATATTAATATGTTTTTCTATACAACTAATACTTTTGCTAACTGAACGCAACACTAATTAAAAAAACAGTAGAGTTGAAGTCTCGTGAATGATGAGATAACTTTGTAAATATTCATCCTTCCTGTCTGTGTTATCAGTTCTACCATATTTTACTACCAGTGCTCACAGGACTGTGTTATCCATGTTATGTATGCTTGGCATGATAACTAACACATTTATTTGTGGTTCAGATAAGAGAACTAAAGTGTGGAGGTCATGCGGACAAGTTACACCATAGTTGTAGGACTGGAAGCCTACGAAGACGAGAGAGTTTGTCTGGGTAATTTTTTGACCGTCAAAATAGATCGGTTACAAAACAACTGCATCACATGAGGACCCAGAAGTACCGCGAACAAAAAGTCCCCCATACCTATGACTAAGGGGACTCAAAAATAAGGGGAAGTAATTATAATACTATTTTCCGCAAGCTTCGGGGATTTTTGTCCTCCCTGAACAGACCTTCACCCGCGTAAGCGGTAGGTCTTAGTAAATAGTAGGTATAGATGTAAACCCATTACATTGCATATAAAATTGTTAAATCTTACAGGGCCATCTTCTTGAGTGCCAGCAAGAACAAACTCATCATGTTTCGGCTTCTCAAGTCGTATGGTGGTCTCGCACAGGAAGATTCTGAGATCAGCATCGTGGGCCATGACTGGATGCCGCGCGACCAGGGTCAGCCAGCGCTGGAGGGCAGCTCGTCGACGTAAGAGGAACCGGGAACTGCCTCCACCGACCACCACGCGCTTTGGTGGGAGGCGGCAGATTGCGCTAGAATAAAGAAAATGTGTGTGAATTAGTGTATAATGGCATACAGCCATGGATGGTGTGGTACAGACTGTCAAACTGAACCACTTTCTTCATGGAAACAACATGGAAATTGCTAAAAATAACCAAATGTCTCATACAGCTCCCCTAGTTGAACCAAATGTTTGAAAAAGCTGAAACCTTTCTGAGGCATGCTGTATAAGACATTATGCTTCAGTCCCATGTAATAGGTGGCAAGCATATTGTCACCAACCGGCAGAAATCTAGACTCTGTGTCTACTGAGAAAAACACCAACAAAGCAGTCTCAGTTGAGACTTAATAATTATCGTAATTCATCATCATCAGCCTATATTGTTCCCACTGCTGGGACGCAGGCCTCCTCTCTATGAGAGGGAATGGGCTGTAATCCACCACGCGGGCCCAGTGCGGGTTGGTAGATGTCACATGTCTTCGAATTTTTTAGTTCTAGGACATGCCGGTTTCCTCACGATGTTTTCCTTCACCGTTTTGAGAGCAGCTGTGATGAAATAAATTACACAAAGTAATGCGCCTGCCTGGGTTCGAACCTACGACTTACTGCTCGTAAGTCGGGGCTGCTACCACTGGGCCACCGCTGCTCCCGTATCATATCCCGTATCGTAATTTAAAAGGCACAAATAACAGGAAAAATATGCTATAAACAGAAGTTGGAAACATACCGATAAGGGTATTTGGCATATAACACATCATATAGCTGCACAAAATCATTGTATCTCCTTGAAACTGTTGTGCCATGTCTTCTTGAGCTGACATAGTATTCACAGTGTTTCAGTATGAGACCTTTACGTTCAGGCACAAGCTCCACACTAATGACATCAGTGGCTTCCAAGTCTTCAAACGTCACTCTCTCACTTGTCATCATACAAACTGGAATGGAATATTTATGAGATGAAAACTAAATGCCTTAATAGAGGTATTAGTAACATAAAATAATTAGTTTAACAACTAATAAATAATTATTAATCAAATTAACAACAATTTTCTCTTCAGAAGCTTCATGTGTTTCCAATCTTAAGTTCCACAATTAATGAAAAACTTTTTGCAGAAAGAAACTGTCTTCCAAAAACATTAAAGTAACATTCCTTTCGGAAGTTGGTTACCCTATAGTATTATACCAATAGTAAAACTATCAAAAAATGTGTATATTGAGTGGGATGAGAGTATAAGTAAATGTTTGGTAAAAATAAAAGCAAAGTTAAAGTGAAAACTGTTTTTTTTTATTAAAAACTAGCTGTCCCGCGCAACTTCGTCTGCGTCACATTTTCCCCGTTTTCGTAACATTTTCATTGCTGCTCCGCTCCTATTGGTCGTAGCATAATGATATATAGCCTATTTTTCCCCTTATTGAAATCTATACCCTATAGTATTGTAGTATACATACACATTCTTGTCCTGAATCAATTTAACATTGTAAGCAGAAGTTAGTCGTAATAATAAATACGCAATTTCGTTTACAGGCGCGGTCCCAGCTAAAGACTTTGGGGGGGTCACACAGGGCCATAGCCAGGAATTTGGGAGTGGTTACCCAGAATAAAAGCGGCAGATTGGGGCCGGGGGTTGTGGTGTTAAAAAATATTAGCAACGACTTTTGAAAAAGTTATAATAAACATCTCTGAATTTACCTATACAAAACAATCATGGGCGCCGATGCCGACATTCGTTTGTCGGTTTCGATTCATGTAAGGAGTAATTTCCTCGACGAAAAAAGTCATGATTCAAGGGCAACCGTAGCAAGCTCATTTTAGCCACCTACACCCACTTTGAACTTGATAGGTTTTTCTTTTTGTTTGTACTTATTTATAAATAGAAACTAAAAATAACACAGCCTGTCAGAGCTCTTATATATATATACAGGAGTTACAGGATGTAGGTCTCTTCTTCTTCTTCCTCGTTTCCTCATGACTGAGGGTCGTGACCACATGAGGTCGTTGCCGGAGGACGTAGGTACAGGACGACTGATGCAGAAAAAATTCAAAACTAAGAGAATGCAAGAGCGAACCAATTGAGGTCGAAAATTTTTCCATCCATGCTTGGATAAATTAAGTTATTTATGTTCATCCATACAGAAATGAGAACAGGAGGTACTCTGTGAACTTTTTCAGAATTGAAAAGCATAGGATGTATTAGCGAGCGAAACAAGCGAGACAATTTTAGCGTTCCGCGTCAAATTGTTTGATTTCTTTATAATTGTCTGAGATTTCAGGGTTTGGGGTTTGACACCCCCTGCATACGGCCCTGCCCCTGAGAAGAACAAGACTTTCAAGTTTTAAGATGAAGAAAACGCAAGAGTGAGCAAAACGAGCCGGGGCTTGGATGGGTGAGGTTATTTTGGTGCATTCAAACATAAACAGTATTACAGAACTTAAACATAGTTGTTTGTCATCATCATCATGAAAAGTATCTTCTTCATTCTTCTTCATGGGGTTTTCGGTTTCCGCACTTAGTCCCTTAAGTGGACCATTGTGCGTGAGCCATAGTGGCCGTTATTCCAACCAGCCCACCTCCCTCCAGAAGCAGATTAGACTTCCCGGTCTACTCGGGGCATCCGCGAGGGATCCTGGTGTTCCCAGGGTCGCCTCGCGAATCTTAGTGACACCGGTGCAGTAATGAAAAGTATTGATTTTATATAAATGTATAAGTTGAGAATTACGATCACGGTCAATGAAGACCCAGCCCAGGGTGGGGTAGTCATGACCCCCCCCTCCCTGGATCCGCTCTTGTTACTAATAGAATGAGAGCGAGAGTAGAGTGCTTAAAAAGTTAAGCAGCCCTCCTCTGCCCTGGGCATTGTTCTTTTTGTTGCTTCATACAGATATGAAAATAAAAGTAACTCCATCAACTTATACAGAACTAGAAAAGAGAGTGCATTAGCGAGCCAAGCCAGCTTGAAAATTTTGTTGTGTTAGTTTCTCTTGCTGAATGATTAAAATGGAAGTTAATAATGTTTACAAATTTCGAAAAATTGCAATTCTAACAACGCGCTGTGACCCTCCCCAAAGGCCCACCATTTTTTGCCACCTATTTTTATTTTAAATCAAAAAACTGAACCGATTTTGATGAAACTTGCACTGTTCTCTAGGTTGAAATATACCTAATCCAACAAAAAAAAAATAACAATCCAACTTAAACTTTTTGAGATATGTGTAGACAAATATACATACTATTATGAAATTTGGTACACATGTTTAGAAGCTGAAGCTTCAAGCTGGTATAGACTAACATATAAAAAAACTGTACAATTCCATAAATATTACATACATACAGGTTGAATTGTTACCATTATTTTTTTTAATTGGTTAAAAATACACATTACTGCCCTATTAATTTATGTATACGTATTAAATTTTTGTGTTATCTAGGTCCAATGTTAAGTATTCACAGCATGAGTAAAATGACAGTGCAAAAAGCCGGACGCTCAACGTCAGAGAGACAGGGCATACCTATTTATTTGTGAGTGTAGATCGTAACCCACTACATCCGTAAAATTCGGGTGTCTCAACTGTTGAACATAAAAAGAAGAGATTGCACCTCATCTAGCAGCACAGAATCGCATTTTTCCATGTTAAAACACCTACTTTTCTGGGGACCGTATCGCCGATGCTGCCGCGTGTTATAGCACTCCCGCTCTGTTTCTCGCTCTAAGAAATGACTGTCTGTGCCGCGGAAAAGGATAGTTGCATGGCAAAATGCGATACTGTGCTACTAGACGAGGCGTATCCCTTAGACTTCTGTGCTTCGATAACTAAGTACTTAAAGTATAATGTAATCTGCGTTACCTTGCTTACAGCTCCGTTTGTTTACGAATACTCTTTTAAACAACTATGTTGGTGTTAAGCAAAGTATTCGCAAGCTGCAAATCTTCCGGTGTATCGACTTCTAAACTTTCTGTGGGACTAACTTCTAGTACAGTACAGCTGAAATAGTCATTTTCGTATTAATAATGTGTATAAATCATCATTAAAAAAAAAAACTTTTCTTTAAAATTTACGAAAACACGTAAGTTGTAACAGCAACTGTCAAGTGTCACTGTCAGTCAAAAAACAGATGTACAGAAAACAGCTGACAGCTTCAGGACGAATTGCCTTAAAAGAAAAAGATATCAGTCAGAGTGTAAGGAGGTTAGTCGTTGCGTGGTGTTTGGTGAAAGCCCAATGTTCTAGGGCTACACGTGTACATCCGGGATTTAATATTTGCGATGTTTTGATCCGTTTCCTGTCCGTCACACTACCGTGACATAGCTCAAGCTCGATCGAATAGGGCGAATAAAAACAAGTTCGACAACACTAATGATACGTTTTTCACGTACTTGTAATTTTGAAATTTTCCTTTTTCCAAAAGCCATCTCCTCGTTATATAAAAGGCTCCTGTTTCTAAAAACTCTCCGTGCCAATCTTGCCTACGAAGTCGACCATCAACTTGAAAGTTCACTGGATAGAATTTTCTATTCAAAAGCTGCCAACGAAACTTGTTGCTCCTAAAAGAGAAATAAAACTTATTCATGTCGATTATTTCAGTAAGTATGTCGATGAGATTTTCTGCGAATTGATATTCTGCACTAAAATAGCTCTTTTCCAACAACCTCAAAAAAGTTGGGTTTGTTACCCCAGTCACTGATTACACACAAAGACTTTAATTATATTTCTAAGGCTTAGAGAATTTGCTGATCCTAGCAAAAATAGGACAATATACCTAGATCAAGCATATGTGCTTGTGCTGTGTGTACGTCAAAGAGGAATGGAGAGGAGCATGATGAATCTTAGAATGCAAGGCCAATGGAAAAATGGAAATGGAAATAGTTAGGTCTTAAGATGAGAGCCAAGACGGAAAAATGGACCAAAAAAGTCACAGGATGGTACCCAAGATATCGAAAAAAACGTAGAGTAACTGCCTCTGAGGAGGTCTATGTCGCAAGACAGCCTGACCTGCAGAGGCGTCTTATCCTTAAAGCAAACTAGGCACCTACCTAGGGGCGCGAGGTTACAGAGAGCTAAAGAGGGCAGAGGGAGAAATGCTTAACATAAAAACAATTTACACAACATAAACAGATTTTTTTAAACTAAAACTTTTCCTACCCGATGCCACAGAATTAGTAAGTAAGTACGTTGTAAATTGAAGCGTACAGTAAAACCAAACTCACACTACTATATTTATATGGCTAAAAATGAGTCTCTGATTAGTCTTACTACCTCTACAAAATACATTTTCTTTGAACTAACGCGTGTTTATAACCTGTCCAAGACAGATTGTAAGTAAACCATTTTTCGAGCTCGCTGCGCTCGCTCTTGCAGCCTACTTCCTCTTGAATGTTGACTAATGACTTGTTCTGTAAGTTTTGTTTGGTCGACTGACCAAGTAACTCCTATATGAAGGGTCAGAACAATTCTAACCAGTCCAAGGTAGGTTGGAGCCTTAGGTCTTTTTTTTATGTACATCAGAACGTCCGGCCAGTCGAGATAGGGAGCTGGCTGCTACTCCACTTTTTAGTGACGATTATGTGACGCAAAAAGATGCCAGCCAAAGAATTTGTGACAGAGCAGTTTGAAAATTAGAAGCATTTATTTATGGCCGAACGACCTGATATCAGAACGTTCGGCCAACCTGAATCTCCATAACTGAGGACCTTAGAGAAACTGTTCCTGAATAAAGATTTACTGACGATTTGATGACAAACAACCAATGCTTTACTTTTACTCGTAATGCCACCGGTTAAAAGTAAAATGAATTTTGGTTTCTGTAACATCAGGACGTTCGGCCAACGTAATCTCCATAACTGAGGACCTGAGAGAAACCGTTAATGAATAAAGACTTAGTGACGAGACTGAAACGAACATTTTTTGCTTTATTTTGTTTTGTGACGGCCCCTTTTATATAGTAAAATGAAAATTTAACATATAACCTCAAAACATTGGGATTATCGATTCCTCCACAGTGAGGAAGCCCAGAGGAACCGTTAATCAATAAAGATTTTGTGACGACACTTATTTCAACAATTTTGACGTGTTTTGCTTCATTCAGTAGATCCTACTCGATAAATACTTGTTTCGTTGGAATACATGGTCACCCTATTTCAGTCGCCATCCGCCAAAGTGCATTTTTAACGATTAATCTGGAATCAACATAAATACTGACACCATTGCACTGAAACCTATAATACATCAGGGGTTTTACGAGTATTCTAGGCTTCTTCGTTGTGGAGCAATCAATAATCCCAATGTTTTGAGGTTATATTGTAAATTTTCAATTTACTATGTAAAGGGGCCGTCACAAAGACAAATAAAACAATAAAAGTTCATTTCAGTGTCGTCACAAAATCTTTATTGATTAACAGTTCCTCTGGGCTTCTTCATTGTGGAGGAATCGATAATCCCAATGTTTTGAGGTTATATGTTAAATTTTCATTTTACTATATAAAAGGGGCCGTCACAAAACAAAATAAAGCAAAAAATGTTCGTTTCAGTCTCGTCACTAAGTCTTTATTCATTAACGGTTTCTCTCAGGTTCTCAGTTATGGAGATTACGTTGGCCGAACGTCCTGATGTTACAGAAACCAAAATTCATTTTACTTTTAACCAGTGGCATTACGAGTAAAAGTAAAGCATTGGTTGTTTGTCATCAAATCGTCAGTAAATCTTTATTCAGGAACAGTTTCTCTAAGGTCCTCAGTTATGGAGATTCAGGTTGGCCGAACGTTCTGATATCAGGTCGTTCGGCCATAAATGAATGCTTCTAACTTTCGAACGGTTCTGTCACAAATTCTTTGGCTGGCATCTTTATGCGTCACAGCAGCCAGCTCCCTATCTCGACTGGCCGAACGTTCTGATGTACATATTTAATTTTGTTTATGTGCTTGTGTGTTGTGCCATTGCTTCACGAAAGTGACTGAGGCTAGGGAATTATGGATTACCTTGTCACAGAAAACACACAATCAAATGGAACAGGATTCGTTATTTTTTCAAAAGCTCTTCTCAGCTGTGTAGGTCGAGTAAATGGCGAGGTAACTTGCATCAATATTAAAATCATCACATTTGGTCGAGATGACAAAAATTCGAGCGCTCCCCATATCGAAGGTGCCCAATCAGTTGCAGTTACAAAACTTCGATGAAAAACTGTAACATTATCTAAAACAATTCAAAACAGTATTCCGTTTAAATATGTTTCCAAATGACGCCCTCTGCCTGTCCTAATAAAAAGCAATCTCCGAACAAATACGATAATCAACACATCATTTGCCTATCCGTTTCCCAAACGGTTTTCTGTCTAATAGGGATGGTGACTCATTTTTTTTTATTTGTCTATCGGGTAGATTATTAAAAAGTATTTGACACGTATTTTTTTGTTTTTTCACGTAATCGTAAAATTACGGAGATATTTTGAGTTGAAATGGCTCATGACGTCACGGCTTAGTACATTTTATACCTAGTTCTGACGTAGTTAGCCCCCACTCCCCAACTTTAATGCGTTTTAACTAAGTATTTTTTTGTTATCTTGATAAAACAAAAAATACGTATCTAATATTTTTGTATTACCTGATTGACGGACAAAATAGAATTTCGTTTTCTTTACCCAGTCATCATCCTTATTGGATGCAGCTTATCAATATGTTATATGGAGCAAATGTCTATCTAACCTCTACTCCAAGCATACCAAGCGGTCTTAATAAGGGGTAATATGGAACCGATCACTTTTCCGAATTTTGTTCGAATTTAATTTTACCTTTTAATTTTATTTTTAAGTCTCCCACAAAGGATTTATTAGATGTAATGTGTCTTCATATTCTTGCCTTTGTTGAAGAGAAAATAAAAGTTTATTATTAAAAAAAGTTTATTACCGAAAATATTGACCGACGCGGCGACGTATATTTTGCTAAGTATATGCGTTATTTGACATATTTTTGAAGTGAAAACTTCTTTAGCGGCGTTGTGCAATTTTGTGATGGGTAAAAATGTTAAACTCGACTCGATTGACATTAGGTTACGAAAGAATTTGAACTTTATGACATCTGAGATTGAGTTTGGGTTTCCAAAACTGGTTAATTATCTTATACACAAACAAAACCTTCTGTTTCTCCAAAGAGGTAAAATTCGTAAGACGGATTGCAATTAAATTTTTAATGTAATATAAATTTTCATGTTTTTGTACGATAGCGCAATAAATAAATATTGTATTTTACCACATAAATGATAGTACTTTATACAGATAATTAAAGCAATTCGTGCAAAATGATTCCCTAACCATTCCAAAAAATTCAAAAATGCTCAACGATATTCGAGTTTTCACTTCTGCCGGCACTCCCGGAGCGCAACCCGTTATTTTAAATAATCGAAGTATCATGTGTCATTTGTATTATTTCGCCGATTTAACAAATAACTTTTTGCTATTGGCCGAACCCTCTTTTGAACTTTTTCATTTGCCAAATGATTTGTTTGCCATACCGAAACAATATTTTATGGAATATTATTTGGTCACAAATATACAAGGTGTTGTTTTGCATTCTCGTCAAATTCAAGGAGGTTACTATGCTAATAATTCTCGTCCCGAATCAATAATAAAATGGGTAGGTATTTTTTTTTATTTTATTTATTTACGGAAATCGGTAAGTGTGAACCATCCGTGTTTTAAACGCAGGCCGTCTGATTCTCGCCCTATAACCGCGCTTCCACACATACAAACAATCTCAAACATTTATTTAATAATTTCGTATTCCCTAAACAACGTTATGGGGTTATTCTGAATGGATAGTTAAAATTTAAGATGAAATGAAATTCGGTCAAACAATTTTCGAACTTACAATAGGTAACCGGGGTAATAGGATACTCCTTGTTAAGACAGCTTGTCAGATTTTCGGCCCACGCCTGTAACGACTGTCAATGATCTACAAATGATAGCCGGGACCAACGGCTTAATGTGCTTTCCGAAGCATTGAAGAAACTCGTTATGTAATGGATGATTCCAATTCACGGCCCGATCGAGCCAAGCACACCTGGGGGTCTACTCTCTAAGCACGAAATCCGTAGTTTCGGCCGAGGTTACGGTTGTTTCCTACTCCGTATCACTCACGGACATAAGATTCGTTAGGGGTCCGAACTAAAAATTAATGACAACATAATTGGACAGTTGCCCTGACTGACTCGCGATGTGTTTTCAAAACTCATGAATCCGAAAATATTAAGGAATAGGGAGTAGGGTTCATTTCGAAGATTATTCTTCGAAATGAACCCTACTCCCTCAAATGAGCTCTTTACGGACGTACCCGTATTTTCGTTGACGGATTTAGAGAATAGACGCCCTGCACCCTGCGTATTACACGACACGCCATGCAAATATGTCTCTAACCATATTAAATGTATGAAACCGATTTGCTTCTGGCGCGTCACGACACGCCACGACACGTAAGTATGTTTCCGCCTTAAGCAACGAGCCTCGATCGTCACGATACAAAAGAACGTAATGATCGTGATTACGATTCGCGCGACGATCGCTTCATATTAGGACTCGGGACACGGGTCTTACTACAAACCTTTAATACAATGAAGCGCTATTAATGGATTATCTGTGGACACGGTTATATCACGGAAGCCCGCAGCCTTAGCAGTGTTTATTGTACGACTCAACAAACTCGCACCGCCCACCTTTTGCAAATTTTTAAGACGCACGCCCTTCGAGCCACCTCTGGCGAGTATGAGGACCGCAACTTCAGCGCTGCTGTAAGACAAGCTGTAGAACAGGAAAAACACTGTTTAAAAAAATAATGTTCGTCAATGTTAACATTACGTTAGTGTTTCTAAAAGGGGTGAGCCTATCCAGAGGTGTATGTTGCCAATATGGATATCCATCCCTCAACAGCTCGTTGAGTCGTGTCGGCAATTCTTTAAGTCTCATATAATTTTCGCTGATAATAAAACCGGCTGATCCCACTGCAGGACAAAGGCCTCTTCTTATACACAGAAGGCGTGAGCAATAGTGAGCACTGATCACGACGTTACAAGCCACGCTTGCTCAGGGCGTGTTGGGGATTTCAGCCTTATACACCTTACCATCCATTAATAAGTAATGCTACACAAAATAACATCACACCTGTAATCCCAAAAGGTTGAGTAGAGGTGTAGGTACCTTATTGAAGTGAAACTTCTTATGCGACTTCCAACAAGTTTAACGTTTTCGTGGAGGGGGAATATTTTCAATTACCCACTAAGAAATGGCGCTATTACAAGATTTGTGACTACGTAGTACTACTAGGTACGCAAGATGGCGTGCAAACAGTCATGCATTCGACTCTTCGGTGTGACCAGCCTTCGCTCAATTTCCATGAGTAGAATAACTTCGATAAACTTATGTAATAAAAAGTGTACAACAATAAAACAATAAATATTATTTAGAAGCTCAATAAAATAACGAGAGTGAATGCGTGGCACTCGAACGCATGCATGTAGTATTACGAAGTTTACGCGCGGAGGGACTCCACGCACTATTTTTATAATGACACACCCACATTTCGCCAATTTTCGTGTACAGTGTACTTTAATTCCTAAATAACAGGTTGCTAGCCAATTGTGGAAGAACCCAATAACAATACCCGACCTGGGAATCGAACCCAAGACCTCATGCTCACAGTCGCTAGGTACTTGCCATTAGACCAACAAGCTTTTGTTGTATGATCGCAGTAAGACCCTTTTCAATACACTTCCTCGAAAACTAGCTCTTATTACACTACGATTAGGTTCGACATGCAACATATTTCGCACGCGTGCGGTAATAAGATTACAGCACGCGTGCGGTAATTCGATTAAAACATAAGAAATTAAAAAAAAAACACCACTGACTATTATAGAGCAGGCGTGTTTTCTTTTTTAATCTCGTCATCTTGATTTGCGTCTTTACAGCGTAAATATTTTTTGAATATTTAAATTGTGTTTATAAAAAGAATACTACTAATGAACATGATTATTTTAAACAAATATTACTTTTATGAACTAGTTAACATTTTATTTGTGTTCTTAATTAAAATATATTTGAATTTTATAATTTTTCTGTGAGGCTGTTTAACGGCTTCATACCTTTGCTTCTCCTTTAGCCTGCGAACATAAAGCGCGGGAAAAAAAGCAAAGTTAGTCTTAATTTGAGATAATTGTGAAAAAATGTCGAATTTAAGTTTTGAAGAGGAGAATTCTTTAGATGGTACTCCGCCGGATATTGTGATTGAGGCATAAAATGCTTGCGATAGCCTGTTGCCATCTAAATCTAAGGTGAAATATATGGCAGCTTTGCAAAGTTTTCTTCAGTGGAAAGTTACTGAAAAGGTAAAAATACGTATCGTTTTATTATTTTATTTCTTCGAAAGTGTATTGAAAAACGTCGTTTGATACACGTGGGGATTTGTTATTGCGTTTCTCGGCCCCATAACACCCTCGCCTTACGGCTCGGGTGTTTATTCGGCCTCGTACGCAATAACAAATAGAGATGAGTGATAAATCACGTCACGACAATAATCACGTTGCTATTTCTCTCCTCAAATGATCACTGTGACTGGTAATGAAATAGCAACGTGACAAAATCACTACTTTGGTAAGTTTGTGTGAAATGAAACACATTCGTCACTTCATTCACTGCGTTCACTCAATCGTCCAATAACAAAAGTCACGAGTCGTCACGATGCGAAACGAAATTTGCCGAGCGCGGATTGTGAAGTGAACATAGACTAGCCTATGAGTGTGATAGTGACAGCGACTGTTTTCCTGTTTCTGTCTCGTTCACTCGTGGACGCCTTGTAGGTCTACGTTTATAGACATAATTACTGTCAGATATGGCGGCAGGCTTAAATTATTTCTTCGATTAATTTTCAAGTTAATTTATAAATTCATTAATACATATTTTTGAAGATTATGATGATAGTTGTTTGTAGAAATAACTACGGAAACAAAACATTTCTGTTTTATAATGCTACGTGAAATTATTTTTCTATAATTTTATGAAATTTCAGTTTTTACGTACCTATTTTCATTTTAAATGAAAATATGTAAATACTTATTTAATTATCAAATAATATTGAGGAGTATTTTTGTCTTCTATATAAATATCTGTTTATTATCAAATATAATATAAATATCTGTTTATTATTAGCCAAACGAAAAGCCCGGCCGGCGCACTATAGTTAAATCACTCATGTGACAAAGTCACAGTGATTTATCACTGTGACTTTTTTGTAACCGGAACGACAGTCACAGTGATAGGAAAATCACGCTTTTCACCATCTCTATAACAAACTTTCCGCACTTGTATCAAAATGTGAGTATTTTTCAAAAAAAGTGTACATTTGTGAATAAAAATGATGTCGTTAATTTGAAAACTAAAAAAGTCAATAAATACATCTTGTAACTTTTAATCTTTGCATTGTATTTGACAGTAATAATCTAAATTAATTCGTAAACAGTCTCATGACTTACTATTCTATGTATTTTTTACAAAAATATTTAAAATAATGCCACTCAAAATTTTGGTTCCATACAAAAAACGTAGTGTCACAATCAGCTTTAAAATATTTGGATTCGTTAAAATGGATTTTAACTTCGATTTATTACGCGTGATTTGTATTTAATGTGTTATACGTATGCCCTAGTATTTAAATCTCGGTTTATTTGGGGCTTTCATAATAATATAATTAATTAAAAATAGTTTTATTACCGTGTCTCAATATTTTACAAGTTAGTTACAAGCAGTTTCGTTACCAATTTTTACACTGGTTTCTTGGTATTTCTGAACGCAATCGTAAAATTTTAATATTGGCAACACTAGTCTGAACCTGATTGGCTGTTACAAAACTGTCAAACGCAACGATCAACCATTTTCATGTGAAAATCGTGAACGGAGCTCCGAAGAAACATTTTCGTTATCATTAATTTACAACACGCTATTTCGGTAAGTAATTTAGATGCATGATTGTGGATTTGATATGTTATTAGTAGGATATTATCTTTTTACTTAGTTCTTCTTGTGAGTTTTAAACATTGTTTTTTTTGCAGTAAATTTATTTTTGCGGTTATTTTGGTCTTACATTTTAGTGACATTTCGTTATGTAACGAAAAGGTTTTCTTACATTTTAGTTGCATTTCATAACTAAAATGTTACGTAACGAAAATGATGATTATAAAGCTGCATGTACATGAACATTTTAACCGACTTTATCTAAAAGGGAGGTTGTTTTTCAGATATGACGACGTGTAATGCCGAAAGGCAAAAGCTATACAGGGAGCGATTAAAAGTTGAAAAAACGGAAAAACACGATGAATTTAGGATTAAACATCTAGAAAAAGTAAAGAAAAATGTAAAAAAGATAACAGAAATGACAGAAGAAGAAAATAATGTACAGCGTCAAAAATGGAAAGAAGCAAACAACAGAAGAAGCCTAAAGAAAAATTATTCTGCTCCCCAGATTAATTTAGATCAAAGAAATAATAGCAGTACAGTGAAAAATATTATATATTCATTGATATATTCTAATAAAACGTTTATAATATTTCGTTTTCTTTTTAAATTACTTTAATTTAAATTGATTAAGCAATCTACTACTGCACACGTCATGTCCTGTGTATATTGTAATAATAATACACAAATAAATAAGAAGAAACAAACATATTGAACATTGTGTGTATGAAGCTTAACAATTACTTATTTGTTACAAAGTTACAATTTCATTACAACATATTAGTTATAACATTTTCGTTACGTACAAAAAAATTGAAAAGTACTCATGTACTATTTCTACTTAAGTTTTTTTCTTATAGAACACAAAACTGGACGGTAATAGTACATTATGGTACTAGTGTGTAATGTTGGTGATTACCGCTGAGGCGCCATTGAGACCCGAGCCGTTAGGTGAGGGTCTTAAGAGAGCCGAGGACGGTAATCACCAATACACACGTGTATCATACGGCGTTTTTCAACACACTTGTGAATAAAATAACAATAAATAAGAACTCATTTTATTTAGTAGATGATAGATATTTTTCCTTGGAGTTTTCAGGTAGTAAACTTTCCATAACGTTCAGGGCTTCACATATCGGGTTTATATCGGGCGGTGTACAACATAAATAATTTTCTTCGTAACTAGTACCTACTTGTAGACATTTTAATTAATAAATAACTTTAATTTCAACAGTGAAAACGAGTTGTGAAAAATGATTCGCTATGGCGGGAAAAATTAATCAGTTTTCCTATGCGCCCGCATTTCGATCAGCCACAAACTAAAGGGATGAGGATTTTTTTAATTTTCCGCGCATATGGTTTGCGCTTATTCTGCCACGTACAAAATGGGGAATTTAAAGTTTTCTTTTATTACAGAGAAAACAAAAGTTATATTTGAGTGAAAGTTTTATTTATTAAACACGTACGAGTTAAAATTATCTATTTAAATAAGAAGTTGCATGAAATGAGCCAGCAATAGGAACATTAATTTATTTGTTCTATTGAACACGATCTTTTTTGTGAATAAAAACTTTTTTTTAAACAAAGCACATCAACCAATAAAACTAAAAAAAAACTATAACTCACTAGTGAGTTATGGTTTTTTTTTTAATAATTTTATATGCAATGAAAAAGTCACAGTTTGATTATGGGTGTCATTCTGTCTGTGCCTAATTGCGGTGACCATAAAGCCACTTTATGAGCAAGTGTGTTGAAAAAATGATTTACAGTAAATAATGTAGTAACGGATGCGAATTAAACTAAAATATAAGAACACAAATAAAAATTAAAAACTGTATCATAACGAATATTAATAAGTACTCACATAGTTACAATGGTTAGAACTTTAAACCACATTGTTTACTCACAAAACAAAGGCTCCACTATCACTTAGCTTAGACCGTTTAGCTTATCAAAAAATATAACATTATTAATTTAACAACCACTCATTTGCGTCCACTTCGTGCGCTCCCGTACTCTTCGACGATTTCAATAAGAAAGACTTCCGCAGTCGGAAAGGAAGTCTTCATTTATATCGATATAGTAAATTGAATTGAATTAGGTTGAGATTATTACCGAACTCTTACCTACTGGATTTGGTAGGTTATTTTTTGTGTCTCCGTTTGGAAACATAAATGCTAAGTTTGGAAAGGTCACAGAACACGCGATTGACTCATTATATAAAAATAGTGCGTCGAGGACTCCACGCACTATTTGTAGTTATGTACTCCGCGCGGAAGAAGTGAAACTTCGTAACACTACACGCATGCGTTCGAGTGCCGTGCATTCACTCTCGTTATTTTATTGAGCTTGTAAATAATATTTTGTTGTTGTCTTGTTGTATTATTCTTATTACATAATTATTACATAAGTTTATCGAGGTTATTCTACTCATGGAAATTAAGCGAAGGCTGGTCACACCGAAGAGTCGAATGCATGACTGTTTGTACGCCATCTTGCGTACCTAGTAGAACTACGTAGTCACAAATCTTGTAATACTGCCATCTCTTAGTGAGTTATAGAAAATATTCTCCCTCCATGGTAGCGTTAAACATGTTGGAAGTCGCATAAGAAGTTTCACTTCAAAAATGTCGATTGAACATGCTATGCCTATAGTCGCCTTTCAATAAGCAACCGCAGAATACAGAATCATGAAAAAACAGTAAGTACACTATTTTGTCATGATTAGGTACGTTCGCGTTCGATTCAGTCAAAGATACTTATACCAAACGGTGTTCGGTGGACCCGAAAAGAGACCCCTAATATTCTCTGACCGTGTAATGTATTAAAAAGTTAGCTTATTCCTAAGAGATTTAAAGATCATTATTTTAAATGTCTAAATCCATGAAGTTCCTGGCAAAATTGCACATTGCGTGCAAGTCAAGGTGGCGCTACTTGTCAAGCAAAAATACGTCGATGTTATGTCAAACTTGGTACAGACACAACAAACTGTCAAAGGACCATGGGCACTTTTGTATGAACACTGCGCCCACTTTTCAAAGTGATGCAACAGTGATTAAACCTATGTCATATGAAAACACTTGGCATGTACTTTATTGCATTCTATGGCAGCATTGGCAGCTAAGTTCAAATCCAGCGCGAAATTGGCGTTTTAGTACGTTTTTTAATTTAAAAATATGCATGACATGTTTTGTCATGCACATTTTATTACTGAATTAAAAATAGTAGGTAACTCATTAATTAAAGAATGATAAATATAGAGTTGTTCTTGTGCAATCTTTTAAGGTGTGATTGTGAAGTGGATGTTCTTTACAAATAAAAAAACGAGTTATTTTTGTTCGATTTTATTTCAACATTAATCTTAATATAATAGGCAGATTGTAAACTGCATCTATAATTTTTTCGTCTGAATGTAATGCAGGTCGATGAAAACTATCCCCATGTCTACCTAGTCCCAAATACCATATTGGTTATGGACATGACATGGGCACAACTTCCGATAGTGCGTCTACCCGTGAGACATGTACAATAGTATTGTATAGTGGCGTCTTTGCCTACTTGGTCATGGTCAATTAAGACGTGAGTATAATAATTATAGTATATAATAATTATATCCTCGATCTAACGTGTCGTGACTGCACACGTAGTACCCTAAACAGCCATATATTATTTTGCTGAATATTGCATTGCTGTAAGTAATTTAAATTGTTTTATTTTATTTTATGCTATTCGGCAAACTTACAGCTAATAAAAACAACATTCCTAAACGATACGGATTTGAAGGCCATTTACAAGTTTCCGCATATAAACGCACTAACCAAAAAAACAACAAACGAAAAAGGTAGGTACAAAATACCTATAAACAAAAGTTACGAAACAAAAAAAAAACTGCAAACTAAAATTACAAAAAATTAAAAAAAATTAACATTACATTCAGACACAAACAAATCACTAACTCGTAAAAAAGCTTCTTACTAATAAGTGCTTGAGCCGAGAAACACTAGTGTTGAACAAAATCATGTTCACTAGCCAATTTATTAAAACTTTCTGCTCGCACGGATCAGAAATGAATTCTGTCTGTACGCGGATTTGGAATGAGGGACATGCAACAAACTGGGTTTGCGAAACGTTTTACAGTGTGTGACCAATCCTAAACTAAAACTACGTTTTCACGATATATTTCTATCGTATACACACCACCATCCCGTAAATTTTCCCTAGCTAGCGTATGACCTGGCAAGTTTCATTTGATAAGAGCCCAAGAAAATTATTAATATATCATCTTCCGTTAGCTGGGAAAAATCTTCTAAATGAGGCAGATTAGCTTCCATCCTTATGAAAGCTACCCTTTGTTTGTTTAGGTTTTTCAGTGTAACATAGTTAAAAAAAAGATTTGGCGAGTTGATTTTCTCATTTATAATATTCCAAATACGAGTATTACGACTAAGCCGGTGGTCTGTGGCTACTTTATAAAAAGTATTTATAAGAGAAGCCGCAATTTTAAAATCATCGAACATATGTGGCAATGCTAATATACTTTTAAATAGATGTTAGTATATTATACATGTTTTTGTTCCGTAGGTAAAAAAACCTCTGTGGTATGTAGCATAGTTAGTAGCGGCTATAATGATCGTAGAAATGTAAAACTAACTAATCATTGCAAATCAAAATAACACGGGCAATAGACTGCCTAGGCCTATGTGTTGATCTTTTTAGTGTATTTTAGTCAAACAAGAGCTATTTATTATCCTAGCTATTGACAGACAGCTAATTATAAGAAAATATCAAAACAAAACAGATTTTTTTTTAAACGCATAAAAACCATTTTCGCGCTGGATTTGAACTTATCTGCCATAGAATGAAATAAAGTATATTAAATGAGCTTTCATATGACATATAATTCAACACTGTTGAACAATGTTGAAAAAGTGGGCCCAAAATGACGCATGGTCCTTTCTCTAATAGATTTCCAACCTTTATCACTAAGGCCTATTGTCCACGTAAACCGCACGTCATGCGCACGCACGATTAAAAGACGTTTGCTTAGAATAATAACGAAGGACGTTTGCTTGCATCTTGCGTAGAAACAATCAAAAGTTTGTCCACGGAGCGGCAACTTCACGTCGCGTCAACCTCTTGTCCTCTTGTCAAGCGGGCGCCATGCGGACGCGGCAGCATGTCACTCACAGAACACTAATACCTAAAAAGGCGGGAAACGTTGAACGGGATAGGCGCGCTTTTTTGTAAATTTTCGAAAAAAATAATTTTATAGTGTACAGGAAAGTAGTTTTTATGTAATATATCTATAATTAGTTTAGTTAGTGATTATCTGTATATATATTGGTAAGTTTCTTTTAGTTTTATTTATTAATTAGATGTAAGATGAATCGCCCTCCGGATCCGGGCGGTACAAATTTTGAACCTGGACCCGATCCAGAATCATTAAAATGTCCTCCTCCAGCTTATTTCGTCACTGTATCAACAAACGAATCTAATATGGATACTGACGCTTCTGGCACCACAGAAAATAGGCCAACAAAACGCGTCCGAAGGCGGACATGTAAAGACTGTAATAAACGGAAAAAGAAATATAATAACAATAAAGATCCCAACGCAACTGTTAATTGTTGTGACTGTTCAGAAAACGACATTATACAAGAAAATTCGGCAAAAAAAATTAAATCTACATTATCTAACACTTCACCAGTTCTTTCCACTACCGTAGACAAACCGACTCAAGCATTTAATTGTAATGATAATAATATTACTATTTCTTCGCAACCCTCTCCTATTGGACGTACAACATACGAATCTACAGACAATAGCCCCTATATTGTACACGTACAGAAACAGACATCAAGTCCTAATGACGATTATACTCTTCACCCCATCACATTCGGAAAGTTTTTAAAACAAAATAACTTCGCTAGTATTATTAATGGTAGCCTAAAACGCATCGGGCGCAACAGAATGACCTTGTCTTTTGCTAAGCATTCAGATGCAAATAATTTCTTAACACACCAGAGCTTGATTGCACATAACTTCAAAGCATACATTCCAACTTTCAATATAACACGGATGGGCCTCGTTAGAGGTATCCCTGTCGAATGGTCTCCAGAGGAAATTATCGAAAACATTAATCTTCCGATAGGATGTGGCAAAATACTTAAAATTAGAAGACTTAACTTTAGGGTAGTGGTTGATGGAGCTCCTTCTTGGAGACCATCCCAATCAGTAGTGGTTACGTTTGACGGACAAATTCTGCCAAAACGAATATTTATGTGTTACAATGCACTTCCAGTTGAACAATATGTGTACCCAACAATACAATGTTTTAATTGCTGCAAATTCGGACATACGAAAACACAATGCAGATCAAAACCACGTTGCTATAAATGTGGGGATGCCCATGTTGGCAGTACATGTACTGTAGAGGAGGAAAGTACAACATGCTTTCTTTGTTCAGGGCAACATTTTGCAACAAACAGATCCTGTCCGGAACATTCTAGGCAGGTGGCTATTAAACAATCAATGGCTGATTGTTGCATTTCTTTTATTGAGGCTGTTAAATTACATCCACCAGTATCCAAATCATATGCAGATGTTTTAAATACAAAACCCATAGTTAATACTGACAACAATATACTGAGACCTACAACTGTAAATAACAATTTAAATAAATCATATAAGAAGACAGTATTCCTGAAACCTCGGTCACCTAAAAACACATATAAATCATCTGAATATGACCGAGTTGCCCATAGGCAGCTCATAAAAGAATATGCAATGCCTTCACCAGCTAATGGTTGTGCATTGAGGTCACCAGATGTAGAAAATACTGATAACTCTTCAAATGTACTAAACTTTATTTCTAGTATTATTAAATCTCTTTCTCAGTCTCAACTTATCAAACCAGAACACGCTGCCATAATTCTTGATGCCCTTGTTAAATCTAACATCCAAAATAATGGATCAAACTCCAATCCACAAAATAATTCAGTGGAATTGTCGGAGTATACGCAGTAAAAAATCAGAACTTGTATACTTACTCAATAAATTCCATCCTAGTTTAATTGCTTTAGGAGAGACCTGGCTCAAGCCAGACTCCACCTTCAAAGTTACCGGATTCACCTGTCTCCGCGATGACAGGCCAGATGGTTATGGTGGCTCTGCCCTTCTTATAAGTAATACATTATTATATACTCCTATTTCATTTTCATCTAATGCTAATTTTTCTGCAGTGGCCGCCATTGTAAATAATATTTGCTTTGTATCTAAGTATATATATTCCTCATCCTTCTTCTGATATTTATGATAGTATTTGTAATTTATTGAAAGGCCTTCCTAAGCCTCTTCTAGTGTTAGGTGACTTCAATGCACAGCATTCTTCATGGGGAAGTTCTTATTCTAACTGCCATGGTAATAAACTAGTAGACATCTTATATGAACTCAATCTTTGTGTCATAAACACCTCTATGCCTACTCGACGTACAAACCCTTCTGAAGGTTTAAGTGCTCCTGATCTAAGTATCTGTACACCAAGTCTAGCTAGTACAATGCACTGGACAACATTAACATCCACACATGACAGTGATCACTTCCCCATATTAATAACCTTCCTAAACACTTCTAAAGTCAGAAAAAGCTTCCATAGCCATTCTACAAGGAAACATAAGGTTTCTAAACAAAGTGATTGGCATAAGTTTAGTGAACATATAGAGAACAACTTAGATACACTCCCAAATTTGTTAATTGCAGACGAAAGCAGTTCTTGTAGTGCATTTATAAGATTATTATTAGAATCAGCTAACTCCGTTTTTCCTATAAAAAATGTTTGTCAAAACATACCTTCGCCACCCTGGTGGGACAGTGAGTGTACTAGGGCCGTTAAAGCAAGGAAACAAGCGGAAATAAAATACAATGAGGAAATGACAGACGATAATTTCAAATCTTTAATGGATATTATAAAATCCACCAAAAAACTTTTAAAACAAAAACGATTCACAGGCTGGAGAAATGTTTGCACTACAATTTCACCTTCCACTCCTCCGACGAAAGTTTGGGCTTTCATTAAAAGATTTAAGAACGCTATGTCGCCTATTAACTTCACAACACTTCCACCAGTTCTCATTTCAGAATATCTTGACCAAATTGCTCCTCCTTATGTACCCGAACAAGAATTATTCTGTTCACGTCCAATCACCGATAATAATTCAAGCTTAACCGACTGCTTTTCCTTAAAAGAATTAAAGGGGGTACTGTCTTCACTTCCCGATTCAGCTCCAGGCGAAGACGGCATATTGTATAGTTTTTTAAGCAGTTTAGGAGATAATGCTTTACAATATTATTTACATTTAATTAATAAAATCTTCTTATCAGGTAACATTCCTCAGCACTGGAAAGTGCAGTCAGTGTTACCAATTTTAAAACCGTGTAAGTCCCCATCCGAAGTAAATTCGTTCCGTCCTATCGCTCTATCAAATGTTACTGCGAAAGTGGCTGAACATTTAATAAAAAATAGATTAGAATATTATATAGAAAATAAAAACCTGCTGTGTGGATTTAGAAAAGGAAAGAGCACATTAGATAATATTAGTATTTTTATAACTGATATAAGACTAGCATTTTTACATAATGAGTCCGTAGTCGCTTCTTTTCTAGACATTAAATCTGCTTATGATAATGTTCTTTTACCAGTTTTAAAAGACAAATTGATTAAGTTAAACGTTCCATCTGTTCTAATTAATTTTGTTATTAATATGTTGACGGGAAGACAATTAAAACTAAACTCAAGTTATCGAACCCTATACAAGGGTCTGCCACAGGGTTCCCCCCTCAGTCCATTATTATATAATATATACACACACGATATGGAAAAATCTTTACCCAAAACAGTCTCTATATTACAATATGCGGATGATTTGGTCATATATAGTTGCGATAAATCAATACAAACTGCTTGCCTTAAAGTAACAGATGCGCTTACACATTTAAAAAACTGGATGGATAAGAATGGTCTTGACTTGTCTATTAATAAAAGTGCGACAGTTCTATTTACTAAAAAAAGATTACCACCGCCAGTTCATGTCAGATACAACAATGAGACCTTACCTACTAAAACTAATATAAAATTTCTAGGAGTCATACTGGACTCTAAACTTAGCGGATCTCCACACATCGACTACATAAGTGCGAAATGTGAACGTACTCTCAACATTTTACGATGCCTTTCAGGTGTTTGGTGGGGTGCACATCCATATTCCATGAAATTAATATATAATGCTTTAATCAGAAGTGTCCTTGATTATGGTTTGTTCTTGTTGGAACCTTGTAACATAACAGCAGTCAGCAAATTAGATATCATCCAATCAAAAGCCTTAAGAATTGTGTCAGGCGCTATGAAATCAAGTCCCGTTAACGCTCTTCAAGTGGAATGTAGCGAACCCCCGTTGATATTAAGACGGCAGTATTTAGCAGACAGATTTTTTTATAGAATTTTGCAGTTTTCCAACCATCCTTTAGTGCCTAAAATGTATAAACTCCATGAACTTTTACCTGAAAACCAAAATAATGTACCATGTTTAGAGATAAGTTTACAGCGGTTTCTCAGGATCAATGCTCCAACTTACCGGTCTCCAAAGCTACCTATTTATTGTTGTGAATATGACGCATTGGTTACACCTTTCCAAATATATGATAACATTGGCATATCTAAAGATACCATAGATGCTCAAAAAGAACTTAATTTCCTTATTCACGAAAAATGGTCAAATTGGCATCAAGTATACTGCGATGCATCTAAGCTGTCAAGTGACGGATGTGTTGGCGTAGGAGTATATCATAGTCAGTACAAGATTGTCCAGAAAATTAAACTGCCACCTGAGTCATCTGTTTTTACAGGAGAATGCCTCGGTATTTTAAAATCTATAGAATACGTGATGCTTATGAAGTTAACAAAAACAGTAATATTTACAGATTCCAAAAGTGCTTTACAAACTCTTCAAAGATTTCCATTTAAGTCACAAACATATTTTCCATCAATATTTGATATCAAGACTAAACTGCGTCAATGTTTGATGAAAAGTTATTCTGTTGATCTCGTTTGGGTACCAGGTCACTCCAATATAAAAGGTAATCTTAAGGCTGACGAACTAGCCAAGGATGCGGTAGGGTGTGGTGATGTCGTTCCTTACATTAATTTCACACAGGATTTAGCTTCTTTGCCGGCAGCTTATCTCCAAGTCTCTTGGGATAAATTGTGGGCAGAAACTGCTCGATATAAAGGAAAACATTACTTTAATATTCAGCCCAAAATATCAAAAAAACCTTGGTTTAGATTAATATCTTTCGATAAAAAGAACACCTCTATTTTAATTCGCTTAAGGTTAGGTCATGTGTGTAGTCCCGTTCACCTTGCAAGACTAGGCATTGAGACGAGTCCTGCCTGTGGATGCGGATTTGAAATTGGGGATATTAATCACATATTTCTGAGCTGTCCTCTTTATGATAATACAGATTTGTATAATACATTGCAGTCTTTACAGATCCCTTTCCCCACTAACATGTCGTGCATACTGTCATCGTTACATAAAGGAATATATAAAGCTTTATTTAGTTTTTTAACTGTAAATAATATTAAATTGTAAATATTTGGTTTTAAAAATTATTTAATTTTAGTATTAGTAATAGTTTTTCTTAGTTTCATATTTAAAATATTTTATTGTTGTCTTTCTGTTATCCTTTAGATTCCTATTTTCCGTATACCTACTTTCCTGATCCTATTATTTTTTCCCAAATTCCACTTCCGACTAACCTTCTATAATATAATATTCGTTTTTAAATATTTCCCGTTTCCCGTTTTACCTTATTCCTTGGCAACACTAAAATGCCAAACCATCAAATGTCAAACTCCGAAAAACTGAAGACTAAACTATAGAACATGAGCAAAGGCAAAATACGCTGACGCGTGATGCCACACTGAAGAAAAAAAAAAAAAACACTAATACCTAGCGGATGTCACTACTCGACCGACTCGTGAAGTCGTGAGACGCACACTAAAGGCGCAAACACACTTACGTGTCGTGGCGTGTCGTGACGCGCCAGAAGCATATCGGTTTCATACATTTAATATGGTTAGGGACATATTTGCATGGCGTGTCGTGTCGCAACGCGTTCTGTTGTGGCGCCGACTGCTCGCCGCCGATTGCGCCAGAGCGGTGGAGGGGGTTATGACGCGACACGACAGAACAGGCAAATGTGTTTCTATACCGCGTGGCTCGTGGCGCGAAACTCTAGCGGACATTTTTTTTAATAATCACTTATTATATTTGCAGCATGTTTCTGATAAATGTCTGACGAGCTTATTGAACTTGCATGTCAACAAAAAGTTTTATATGACACAAAGTGTAAAGAGTTTAAGGATCATTTAATCAGAAATATTATCCGAATTCAAAGAAAACATCATGTACGTTCAAACGCTGCAAAGGTTCGAAATGTACTGTTCAGAAAAAACGACAGAGCACGCCATGACACGACACGTTAGTGTGCACACTCACCGTCACGACTGTAAGCATCATGCATGACACGCCACGACACGTAAGTATATTTCCGCCTTAAGACTTGTAGTTTTGTATACCAAACTGGCGGGCTCGGCGGTGAATTTTGTTAACATTATAGAACAATATCCTAAAAAAAAAGTAAAATGATTGAAAAAAAATCATCTTCTGATAACTCTCTGGCTGCAACAAACAATCTACAATTTATATTTGTTTCGATGTATGGATGAATCCAGTACTTTCTTCGCCCGTTTCGTCGTCTTTTAATAGTTGTATGCTATAATCACTTCGTCATCACTTGACATTTTCACAACAAAACGACATGATTTCTCAATGCTAGTTGAAAGAAAACTGAGATGTTTTGTAGCGTGATTGACAATTGCATGACGATTACATGAAGCAGCGTGGACATAGCAAATATGCAAAATACGCCTATCGCCATTTGTAGGTTGCTTGCATTCGTCAAATGACGCGTACGTGGACACTAAGCGTTAAGAATACGGTGCAAGGTTGATTGGGAAAATTTGTCAGTTTCGGGTAGCTTGACCTGCTGGCGTCTGTACATACTTAGTTCTGTGTTTTCCCGCCTGTACAGATAACTTGGTTGAAGTGTAGGTTCCTGGTTCATCTCATTGCTTATGTTGGTAAAAGAGAGAAAGTGATCTAATACTGGCCAACGATCACCAATTTGGCGAATGGCAGCATCATACAATAAAGAACTCGAACCCATCGATATTTTTACATGCTCCATGAAACAGTTTCGAAGCTTTTTTTCTGAGGCACTCGAGCTCTTGGATTAAATATTTTTATTTCGTAATTTTAGTACTTATAAGTATCAGTTTTTTTTCCTTTTTGTTTCTGTATTACCGTGATTTATCTGTCATGTCATGTCAGCTTATAGGCTGTGCGTTGTTTCATTCTTAATTGTTTCATCAAATTTCGTTTCACATAAATTGTTTCTCATATTACCATTTCATAGAATAATCAATACGCAGAATACTTACTTTGAAGAAAATCATCGATTTTTGTTTTAAATAAAGTTCATGTTAGAAATATTCTAACATGAACTTTATTTAATACAAATTATAGAATATCAAATCAAATATTCTTTATCCACATATTGTTTGATACATACGTGTATAACACTTATTACCAAGAATAACATTTAATCGAATGACAGTTTCTAAAATTCATACCTAAATTAATACCCTCCTCTAAAATTACAACAAAAAAACACACAAAAATAATGCGGGTAAATTCTTGACAAACAAGATGTTTTTTTGTTTCTTATTATTCTCACCACTATTAGTGTCCATACCAGTCTCTTGCATGCAGCATGCAAAATGCAGCGTGTAAGCAAGCATGCAGCGTGTAAGCAAGTATGCAGCATGCACGCGAGCATGCAACATGCAGCGTGCAAGCAAGCCTGCATCATGCAAGCGAGCATGCAACAGGCATGGTTTCTGTCTCGGCTCCGGCGCTGCGGGACTCCGGCGGGCGGTCCCACGCGAGTTTATCGTCGCAGATGGTAATAACGCTCACCAACCGCAGCTTCGGCTTGCTCAGCCGCGCCGGCGAGCGTTAGAAACCACCTGCTCTTCAGCTCGCGGGCCTCCTCACCCCTCTGCGTCTACGCGGGCTTTAATTACACTCTAAGGGTAGGGCAGCCAAGACTACGTGGAGAAATTCTGGGAAATTTCATTGCCCAGAAGTTCCCAGCTTATATACTAGCAATTTAAAGTTTTTTTAATACTAGCTGTGCCTGCGTCTTCATCCGCGTGGAATTAGATTTTTTCTAAAATAGAAGTAGCCTAAGTTACTCCTTATTACATCAGCTATCTGCCAGTGAAAGTCCCGTCAAAATATGTCCGGTCGATAGCAGAATGATTCATCGTTTTTTTTGTATTGAGCCGTGCCAGCTGGAAGCTCGTTGCCGCATTGTTCACGGTGAGTCGGAACTGTCTGCGGTGGTGATGCGAAGAACCTCGGTGAGTCGGTGCTGCGTTTGCTCCAGTGCGTCGTACGTAGTGCAGCGCCGCGATGTGGCAGACAGCTAGAGAGGTGTTGACCGGGATGTAGAAGCCCTCGATCGGCTGAAAGTGCAGTGTGCTGTGCCATGGTTGCTTGATGCGAGGCTGAAGGTGCTGACCAGGAATGCGCTTCCGCTGCATGCTGCTGGTTGCTACCCGTTTGAAGCTGGCTGGCTGTGACATTCGCTGCTTGAGAGCTTGAGGAAGTGATGTTGATGACGTCACGTTGCTCGAAGGCTGCGCTGACGTCCATTTCGGGGTCACCAATTATAGGGGTATGAGGAACAGGGTGTAAAAATCCTCGATACTCCTTAGAAAAGGGAGGATCCTCTGACCAGACGAGTGTTATGTCTGGTGAGGAACTGCCCGACAGTTGTTGTCGTCGGGGTGCTTTAGTCGATATATATTTGATCTGGTCGCATACACGTACGCAGGACGACTGCTAAGGGCATGTTTTTATTTTGAAAAAAATGTTAATAGGTATGTTTTATAAATTAAACACAATCGTCATCGTACCTATTGTAGTTATTACTGACCTATGTTGTTTTGCTGGTATTAATTTGTAAAATTACAGAGGAATTTCACAGGGGTTAACTCCAACAACTCTAGGGCTAATTCCTCTATCTCATCGAGTATATTTTGTCTGTTTTATTTCATTAAATGCTGGTTTTTATTATTTTCCCACTAGCTGATCCCCGCATGCGTTGCAATGCACTTGTTCCTACCCACTACTTACTTACCTACTACCTACCTGCTACCTACCTACCTAAGAACCTTCTACAAAGTATTACAAAACATTTTAAAAACGATGATCTAAATCGGTTCGTTTCAAAAGGAAACAGGGATTTATTTATAAATGGATAAGAAATAAATTAAAAAGCAAGCCTTGTTTGTGGTTTCAGTACAAACCATGAACCAGCAAAACGCCGAAGAAACGAAGAAAGCACTGACATTGACAGTTATGTGACAGAATGTCAGTAAATAAATAATAAACAACGTTTGAGGTACAATCGCTCATACATAATTAATATTAATTAAATTTATCACAATACCTAAAAATGAAAACTATAGAAGACCTCGAAAAAGAGCTAAAAAGTGTAGATAAGGAAATATCTAAAGTTGACGCTGAGTTATCAAAATGGAAGAATCTCCAACGGGTACTGCATGAGAAGAAAGTTTCATTGAAAAATTCTATGAACAAACTGAAAACAGATAACTTAGCCAGTGTTGATTGGGCAGGCACAACTTACGAATGGTCCGACGATGTAGTGCGTACGTTGAAAAATGTGTTTCACATTGATAGCTTTAGACCTAAACAGCTTGGTGCAATAAATTCAACTCTGTCAGGGCAACATGCCATTGTTGTAATGCCGACTGGCGCGGGGAAAAGCTTATGTTACCAATTGCCAGCTTTAGTAAAACCTGGCCTGACTGTTGTAGTCTCACCCCTTATATCATTAATGGAAGATCAAGTAAGATCACTAACTAACAGGAATATACCAGCCAAGCTGATCACAAGCTCTAGCTCTAAGGAAGAAACTTCTGCGGCTTTAAACATACTAAAAGATAACAAGACACAGATCAAATTGCTGTATGTTACCCCAGAGAGGTTTGCTAAAAGCAAAAGATTTATGTCAAACTTACAAAAATGTTATGCAGATGGTAGATTGCAAAGGATAGCTATAGATGAAGTACATTGCTGTTCTCAGTGGGGCCATGACTTTAGACCTGACTACAAGTATTTAGGTATTTTGTCTAACATGTTTCCAAATGTGCCTATCTTAGGACTGACAGCTACTGCCACAGCTAGTGTTTTGACTGATGTGCAAAAAATTCTTAATATTTCTGGTTGTTTAGTTATCAAGTCTACATTTAACAGACCAAATTTATTTTATAAAATACTAGAGAAGCCAACATCACAGGAAGAATGTGTTACAATTCTTGAAAAATTGTTGAAGGGAAGATACAAGGGTGAAAGTGGAATAATATACACCAACAGCATTAAAGATTCTGAAGACATTTCTGAAGGTTTATGTAAAAGGGGATTGAGAGTAGGATGCTACCATGCAAACTTAGCTGCTAACACCCGATCACAAGTTCATTTGAAATGGCATGAAAAACACTACCAAGCCATTGTAGCCACTGTAGCTTTTGGTATGGGAATAGACAAACCTGATGTTCGGTTTGTAATACATCACACAATAAGTAAGTCTATGGAGAACTACTATCAGGAGAGCGGTAGGGCAGGTCGCGATGGCTTTCATGCAGAATGTGTTACTATGTACAGAATGCAAGATGTATTCAAAGTCAGTACTATGGTATTCTCCTCTGTTGGGAGTCTGGAGCATCTGTATGGTATGGTCAAATACTGTCTCAATGGCACCTCGTGTAGGAGGCTTCTTATAGCTGAGCATTTTGATGAAACATGGGGTGATGCAGATTGTAACAAAATGTGTGATGTGTGTTGCCATCCTCATTTGAATGTTAAAGAAGTTAATCTAAAGCCTTTCTGTAAAACATTAGCTGGGATACTTGAGAATGCTGACAAGCAAGATGTAAAACTAACAGCTCAGAAGTTGCTTGATGCATGGTTCCTCAAAGGGCCAGTCAATTTGAGACATAAAGGAAAGGAGCCTAACTTCTCAAGAGTATTAGCTGAAGATATGATTGCATACTTATTAGTTGGAAATTATCTAATAGAAGATTTTCACTATACTGCATACTCTACTATAAGTTACATAAAGATTGGCCCAAATATGGATGCAGTTGATGATGATAGCTTTATACTAAATATGCCAATAAGGAGATATTCATCCTTTGAACTTCAAGCACCTCCTCCTAATCTCTATCAACCAGTCACAACAATTGAAAAATCTGATGAAGACACAAAAAAACGAAAGTCTAGTGCTTCTAATGAATCAAAGTCGAAAATAAGTAAGACAGTAACAATCATTGATGAAAGTGATTAATGTAATTATCCTGGTTCTGCATATAATACAAATATAATTCTGTAAGTAAAGTAGGTAATCTGTAGTGGTTTATTTAGATATCCAAACCTACCTACTTAATTAGTAATCTCTTCCCTCATAATCACAAGGCAGTCCGAAATTTCGATTCGAAAAGTCTATGTCTATCTCGCTGGTTTTATTTAGGTCAACACTAAAACCGACTATGGTACTAAAAAATCACTCTATAAAAAGTATGAAACAAGAAAATATTCGCATCTGAAATTATTATAAACTTTTCAATAATATTATCGTCTACAATTTGTAATGATTATTTTCTGAGATAAAACAATAAAATTAAATAAAAATGGTTTTTACGGATTCCTGAACTCATTGCCCACGGATTTCTTGTTTGTTTATATGAATAATTTAAAAAAAATGATGTTGATTATTTTATTACTTGAATTATAGTTGATTGTTTTAAAAATAAAAAATATCTGATGTGTAATAAGCTGTGCCTGTGATTAGTATCATTTTTAATTTTTATTATTCATTTTGATTATTCTTAAACTTTAATTTGTGCTGATTATTTTTAGATTTGTAATTTCTGATGTGTATTTTTAATTCAATAATGCTGTCATTATCTCTTAACTTTTTTTATCTTTTTAAATATACTTGGGAAAAAATCGATAAGTAAAACAAATCGATTATTTTATAAAGAAACATCGATTATTTATTATTCGATTTATCATCATCAAGTTATGTTTCTTTTATCTTATTGATTTAGTAATAGTTTAATTTTCCCAAACAAAATATTGAATTGAATTGAAAATATTTATTTCAGACTAAGCAAACATGAATTAATACAAGTCAATATTATGTTAGTAGGCAGATACTTACAGCTATGTTAGTAAAATTTAAAATTATTATTATTTTGGACATGCATAAGCGATCAATTCCTCAGGATTTGGCTATCCACTCTGTCCGATACCAGAAGCTTTGCTCAGAAGCGTGTCGGTGCTACTTTTTACCCGAGACCGCAGGGACGCCGTTCTTTTGCGAAGCACCGCCTGGAAGCCGTCTGTGCTGTGGTCGGCGAACATGCCGGAGACACTGCACCGCCATGGGAGTCCCAACAAACCCCTTAACGCGTTGTTATAATGGACGCGGAGAGAATTGCAGGCTTTTTTTAGTGTAATTGCTCCACAGGTTGCACTTGTATAACGTTTGGCTCGTAAATAGTGTGACTTTAATATCACGTGAGCATCGCGCAAACCTGCGAGATAGCATATTAGGTACCCCTTACCGACAATGCCCTACGCTGCCTATCCATGTCCATATTATCATTTTGTTTCTCATTGAACCAGTGTAGTAGGTAGGTCTAGGCCCAAGTGCTTCGGCATTGGGTAAGTTTGTTTGGACCAGTGGCATGATTTTTTTTCACAGTGGCCACAAAGATAATTTTTGCTAACGTATAGCGGAATATATGATAATAATGACTCCTAAAATATTTTTTCCGAAAATTATATCGGAGCTGAAATATTCTGATGTCGAAGTTGTCTAACATAGGTAAGATAAACGTAAAAAATACATATTTTGATTATGCTTTAGCAATTTAATTTCTTTCTACACATTTTTTTAAAAAAGATTGAAATAAAACCGATTTCACCAGTTATGTAAACAAGAAACCCGGAAAAACCGGTTCTTTAAAACTACCCGGTTTTTGCATGCCTAGTAGTCACTGTAGGCAGCATGTTTTTTTTTTCAAAATCTCTTCCATTCCTGGCAGTGAATGGAATAAGTATTGATTTTTCAAAAATACAATTATGCCGTGTTGGTTTTCATCTAAATCGGGTCCAAGACTGCTTTCAGTATTTCTTGCTATTCATCAGTTTCGGATTTGAAAAGTCCATTATTTTGTTGTAACACAAAGTGTAAGGGACACCAACGAAAACGCTTACCACATAAATGTAGTCGTAGTAAGTACATCATTCTGAACCCTTTACAATACTTTCTCCATGTACCTATGTAAATATTACATCTAAAATAAAACCAGCATACGAGGGCTGTTTGATATGTCCGTATAAATGAGCCCTAAAAGTAAAAGTATTTTTTTTTTTGTTTACTTGGTGTTTAAACCCCCTGGATGTACTCGTACCTGAACATCACGATCACGGGCTGGTAGAAACATTTTCAGCTCCATAGGCTTTTCGCACCCCACCTCAGTAAAATTAGGTACTTATTGTTGTTTATTCATTTAGAAATGGGTAAAGTCAAGTGAAACATTTTTTTTTTCTAATACTAACTCTCCGAAATCTGGAGAGGGAGGGGGGGTTTAATCCTTAGTTTTTTATGTTATTACCTACCCAGTTTTGAGTTGATTTGATCACGAAGTAAGATTTATTTCTTTCAGAAGGAATCTATTGGTAGGTATGTAGTTTGTTCGTTTCGATTACTGGATTTAAAATGCCACCATCTCGTTGATCGAGTAGTATTATTAAGTGAACGAATAGGTATTAAATACTGATGTTGTATATTTTTGTAATCTACTCAACAAGTTCTAGACATTATACAGGGTGTTTGGTGCATCGTTTGCCAAATCGAATAGGCCGAAAGGAGAGGTCATTTGCTATCTCTTTACGCCCTTTAACTCATTCCTTGCCACACCAGTTTTTTTATAAGAACTTTTTAATTTAAATTTTAAAAAATTCCAATATTCAACATTTTAGGTCAAATAAAAAAATTGTTTAAGCTTAAAATTTTGATTTAATTTTGATGTCTACTGTTGTATGATTCTATCAAATACAAAATTACTTGCTAGGAACAATTACTTTCTTTTTGAATAGCTCGTAAAGTTTTTGTAAAAGAAAAATGAACTTAAAACTCAACTTTAAATGGCTATAAAAAAAACTAAAAGCGATCGGAATCTTCGAATACCTTTAAAAAGTTCTCTAGTCTGTCCCCTTTCCAACGGTATGCAATATGCCCAAAAAAACGTTTAATATCTTTTAATTTTGAACTAAATGTGTAATCGAGACACTAGGCTGATATTCGAAATTACAGTAAGAACAGTAGTTTTAGCATAAATAGCATGCCTCAACTAAGTAGATAGATACTGTTATGTCACTAGTGCGTAGTGTCCTATCTCTTTCTTAAACAGGAACCAAAATTTCAAGAATTTGAAATAAAAAAAAGGATTTTGTGGTTTTATGAAACCACGGTAAAAGTAAAAGTTTTTTTCACACTATAGACATTTAACTAAAAATTTTTGGAATAATATTCCATTAAGGGTATAAAACGTGGAGTAGGGATAAAGTGAAAGGCTCTTCAGAGCGCCTTTCACTTTATCCCTACTCCGCGGCCGAGCGTCACGCGACATGCAACACACAGACGAAAAAGTTCGAGACGATGTATAAAAAAAAAACGAAATCACAAATCTTGTTCGAGTTGTCCGCCACTGTTGCGAATGCACGCGCAGCATCAGTTGAGACTAGGGATGATTTAGTCCAACGCATTGATGCGGCTTTCGTGACTATCAAAGCAGAAATACGTTTACGCTCCACTACAGTTGAGATAAGATGAAGATGCCGCGCGTGCATTCGCAACAGTGGCGGACAACTCGAACAAGATTTGTGATTTCTGTATTTTTTTTTAATTTCAAATTCTTAAAACGTTGGTTTCTGTTTAAGAAAGAGATAGGACACTACGCACTAGTGACGTAACAGTATCTGTCTACTTACTTGAGGAATGTTATTTATGCTAAAACTACTGTTCTTACTGTAATGTCGAATATCAGCCTAGTGTCTCGATTACACATTTAGTTAAAAATTAAAAGATATTAAACGTTTTTTTGGACATATTGCATACCGTTTGAAAGGGGACAGACTAGAGAACTTTTTAAAGGTATTCGAAGATCCCGATCGCTTTTAGTTTTTTTTTTATAGCTATTTAAAGTTGAGTTTTAAGTTTAATTTTCTTTTACAAAAACTTTACGAGCTATTAAAAAATAAACTAATTGTAACTAGCAAGTAACTTTGAATTTGATAGAATCATACAAGAGTACACATCAAAATTAAATCGAAATTTTAAGTCTAAATAATATTTTTATTTGACCTAAAATGTTGAATTTTGGAATTATTCAAAATTTAAATTAAAAAGTTATTATAAAAAACCCGGTGAGGCAAGGAATGAGTTATAGGGCGTGAAGAGTTAGCAAATCACCTCTCCTTTCGGCCTATTCGATTTGGCAAACGATGCACCAAACACCCTGTATATTAGGCTGAAATTTCAATAAAAAAAAAACAAAGTTGGTTTTAATTCCTGAACCATATTCACCCTATTCTGTTTTAATTTTTTCCTAGCCTATGTTACCCGGGATAACGCAAGGATTTTAACGATAAATCAAGGCGTTTAGAAGTTAGGGTGGAATAAAGAAAACATACATGAACCCTGAAAACATATCAATCTTTCACGGCAGTCGTGTAAGGAGTTGAGTGCTAACTTATTATTATTTGTTTATGGACATACCCTGGACGCGGGATGTACCACGGGTACCTACCACCACATAGCCAAGTAACACTGATGATGATGAACGGATGAGTAATATTACTTCGACCTTACGGCCGAGTTGGAAATAAAAATACTCATTTGATTACAAAAAGTTTTATTAAGATATGAAATGACATTATAAAATAGGTACATTTATAGTTTTGGAAGTTTTTTTTTTGTTAAGAATCGAGTTCCAACTTTAAGGTAGACGATAAGCCTTTTGTTTACGGTTCTTCACAAAATTGATAGCTGTAACTGTGTTCTAAACTTAAACAAATATTTAAGAACTGTACTTGCGTAGGCGTAGGTACTTAAACTCTGGCCATGCTGAAGAAAATCTGAGGGTGTTTGTTTATTAGGAAGTCACGCCATTTTTTAACACAACAACGTTCATGAATACAAGATATAATCAGTGCGTGCGTATTCCGTCTCGCGTTCCGTGAAAGTTCCGCTTCTGTATGGCCAGAGTTTGGTCTTAGACAAAGTTAAAACAAGAATACATTGGCACTGCTGAGATAGTTTTCCAGTTGCCCCGCAGACAAAGTTAGCCTTCCCGTATAAGTGCATATGTACCTACCTAATTATTATACAACTTAAAAAAAAACGACAAAATTAAAACATAAAAGATTAACAAAGAATCTAAGAACTTACTATTGTTCAACAAAGCTTTGTGATTTGGGCTTCTACTCACAGGACACAGCCATGCATGGAAGCCGGATGGCCGTGCCTCTAGCAATCATAGAGTAAAGAAGCCGTAGGGCGCTCCCGCCATTCCCTCACCCTGAGCATTCGCCGGTAATGTAACAGTTCAGATTTGAAAATTACATCAGTGGAGAACCGAGAATTATAGTGCGCAACCTGTATACAATTTATAACATCAACGCGCACCACTTGTAATAACTGTTTCGCGGCGTAAACGACTATACGAATACTCGTCAGTCAGTGTGGCAGTATTGTAACTAAATGCTCATAATCGAATCTTGGATGTTGCATTACAGGCGAGAGTTCTAGTGATGTACAAAGTTTTTAAAAGATTAAACGTGTTTGCTACTGGAACAAAAGCCGAAAATAATAATAAATAAAATCAACCCCTTGAGTTGTTTAATTGAACGATCATTGGCGACGTCTAGGAGAGTATTGTAACGGCGATAACTGGGAGTAGGTCGATACGTTTTCTTCCTTGTTCCGAGCTTTAACTGTACTCCGGGCACTTTGTTTTTTCGCACTCCTGTCTGATCTGCTCGATGGCACTGAAAAAATATGATAGACTAACATAGGTGAAAGTCCAACAGAATTGTAGTATATATCACAAATCATAGATCATTTAGAAGTACTCCAATTCATACTATTATAACTAGGTACCAAAGTAGGTAACTATTTATTTCAGCATGCATTCATTAGGATAGCGCTAAATATTTTTGAGGTAAGATTATGCGCGGTCCTGCTCCACAAGGACAGGGGCGTATGAATGGATAGCATTACCTAAATAGTATTGTTGGAGCTGCTGAAGATTGTACAAACTATCAGCTTTGCATTTTATAAATTCAATTAATTTAGTATTATATAATCACATAGCCCATATTGTGTGAGCACTATGTACTATAGCTAGTGTGAGCTGACTCTTAAATGTCACGCTGATGGTGGCGTGTGTGTCGAGTCATTTAGTTCCCTTCAAAATGGTTGAGTTGAATGATGGCTGATCCATGCGTCATGTTCGTGAACGGGCGCTGTCAGGTGTGCCTGGTCATCTCTTAGTTGCCACGACTTATTTCGCACTAATTATTTTATTGTTGAATTGTCTTTTGTTTTTAATATGGACACTGTTAACGTGCACGTCTTGCTACATCGTTCTCACATAATGTAGGTACTTTCGCAACCAACATGAATAATGTAACCTAGGTAGCCTATGGAGTTTCTTGCCCATTCTTCTCCACAGAGATCTACACTTTGTAATGGGAAAATACAGTATCTACTTTCACAGTTATTATGTCTTGTGACTGTGACTGTAGCTTCATTTTTATTGTTGTTCGACTAATTAAAAGTGCCTGTAACTAGCCTACTTAAATGATTTTGATTTGATTCCACCCTGTGCCGCAAATTATCTTCTTTGAAATTTGAATATTATTTGCATTTGAAAAGTGTGGAGGTACACACTACACACTGCAACACACCAACTATTATTTCCAGTGTAACATGTCCCTGCTATGTATAGATTTCCTTTAGCAGGAAGGGTTCGCATAAACAGGTTTTGCAAAGCTTGATTAGTCGTCTAGCATACGCGAGTGTGGTGTTTGATGTAGGTACAGTTAATAGTCTGCTCAATTTTAAAATTTCCATGATATTATGGACTGTCTTACTTACTTGACTTGATATTGTTCTTAAATAACATGACATCTGTAATAGGGGATAATCCAACTTTTTTTTCTTTGTCCGTCTGGTAGTTTATTGAAAAGTATTGGACACGTATTTTTTCTTTTTTCACGTGGTCATAAAATTACGGAGATATATTGAGTTGAAATGGCGCATGACGTCACATGTGGGTAAGTTTTATACCCACTTGTGACGTAGTAAGCCCCCACTCTCCAACTTTAATGAGTTTTAACTAAGTAATTTTTTGATATTTTGATAAAACAAAAAATACGTGTCTAATATTTTTGTATTACCTGTCTGACGGACAAAATAGAATGTCGTTTTTTTTACCCAGTCCGGTCCCCTATTCCCAAAGGCTGAGGTGTACATAATAGTTCACCCACATTTCACCACTTATGTTTAAATCTCATATAATAGGGGCTAGCCTATTGCCATCAACTGGGCACAAATCCAGATGCTGTAGCTGTTACTGAGAAATCCCTGATGGAAAACTCAATAACACTTTGCCTCACCTGAATATCCAACCGAGAGCCAGATTGTTTAAACAAACGCTAGAAAAAGACAAGTACCTGATGAGTTACGTCTCTGACCAATTGGTTCCGGTTCCTGGTATCTCAATGTAAATCCAGAAGCTGCTGATTTCGGAGTTGAGCACTCACTGTCATCAATGCCCAAAGCATCCAAGGTGCGCATCCTCTCAGCAATTTGATCTTTTATAATGTCTCGGTGTGGACCAGCTTGACCCAAATACTCCATTTCGGCAAGCCATTCAGTACGTTCTCGAATTTGATTTACCACTGAAATTAATCTCATATCAGTTAATAATATACCAAATAAAATTTTACATTCAAAACAGATGAATTGTGCATAATCTCTTTCAGTAGTTGAAGTTTTTTTCTTTTAGCTTTCTTCTGTTGTGGAATTATACTGCTTGAGGAGCAAAAGAATTTTATCACTAAAGTCTCACATTCATTCCACATTTGTTTAGAAGTTGGCAACTGGGGCTGTGGTTTTTTCATAGTTGGAGGTGGTGGCTGTGGTTGTCCCTGGTTGTCGCCATAGGCCATTGTATTTGCCAGCCTCTCCTTCATTTTCTCTCTGTCTTCCCCACGTTTCAATGGACGATATCTATGAAATAATTAAGAATCATGTAAGTATGGAAAAACAGTAGAAAATTTCATTAAAAAAAAAGATATTACCCGTCCATTTCATAGATTCCAGACTCCCTGATAGTGGACAGTGATCGTCGACGAGATGTTCTTGGGCGAACAAGTGGTATTTGAACCAGTAGCTCAGAGTCTGATTTCTTTTCATCATTCTCACGAAGCTTGAAAGCAGATTTTTGCCGCTGCGCAATAGTAAGCTTTGATTCTTCTAAGAGTACTAAATATATATGAAAAAGAGATCAATTTTTAGCATATTGCCTGAAAAAACTATTTTGGTAGCTGTTACCAAAATAAAAAGGGTTCATAATTTTTGAACGTAAAGCATATACAGAGATGTGAGGGCAGTTTTCAATAACTGGCCTTTCTCCCAGTAGCATAGTTGCTCCTAACATAATGTTCTCTTGACTTAGATAAACAAGGCTGTAGAACGTGTTTATGTCATTTTCAGGTTCAGCATGGCGGTAGTAATCAGTGAGCGTCTCTTCTGATCCCAGGTCAGGTGTTCGTAGCTTACTCATTTGACTGCTCATTAGACTTGAAATATTTCCTTCAGTATTTTCGAAACTGACTCTTTGCAAATTTGCTGTAAACTGTAACCTACTACAACAATGTCTTAAGGACTGTAATGCTTTTAAATCCAGTTTGAGATGAGTTTCATAGTTATATTCAGCTGGCATGATCTGTTCAGCATTTAGTAAGGTGTGACTCTTCTGATCCCATTTAGATGCTGGTAATGGATTATTTAGATAAAAATTCTTCCTATTTAATGCCGCTGCCTCTGAGTCATTAGAATCTGCCAAGGCTTCTAACGTTGCACGAAGATTTGATAGAAGGATATTCTCAGGTCTTGGTACAATTTTACCATCTATTTCGGTGTTCCTAGACATTGCAGGAAAATAAACACCTTCGTCTCCATTCTTGATTACTCCAATTGCGTTTATTATTCTTTGTAAAGTTACAGGAATACAAAACCATGCCCAGTCAAGAGTTAAATATCCCAATTTGTTGTGATACTTATAGACGTGTTCATAGTTTCTCGGAGGTGAACCTACTTTAATTAATTTTGCCTCCGCAATAGCGAGCATTGCTCGATAAGCAGCGTATATATCTGGGAGAGCAATTCTCGAATAACTCACAGCAACGTCAGCATAAAATGAACACAGGTTGAGACCAATTCCTCTAGTTGAAATGGATAATAACATTGGTCTGCAACGACAATCAGATCCACGTAAATCCGAAAACGCCATGATGGTGGGGTAAGCTCCAGAAAGGCTCCAGAAACGGTGAAGTTATTTTTTTTCCTGTAGGTACCTACCGAGTCTGTACACAGTTCGCTAGACCTAGTATATATGTTCTGCTGTGAGCACACAGTAACCACTTATTATATGTATTCGAAAACACAGCAATGAGATGAAGAAGCAGTCCTTATGATTCTGTGAAAATACGAGAATATCCTCCCAAATCGGTAGGAATATTGAGAATACCTTCTTGTTTCTGGCACCAGAGGGCGCCTTTTTGCACTTTACCGCCTTTTCAGCTGTCAAGCGTCATTGCATTCTTGTGATTCTCAAGTGAAATAGTGAATCTAGAAGAAAATAATTATTAACCACGAAAAGACTTGCAAAAGTAGTGTTAACTTTGTTTTAGTGTCTTTTTGTGAAACAGCAGTGTATTATCGGAAGATGGAGCCGGTAAGTAACGAGAACACAGAGCGAGCCGGTATTGTCGCTTCGGATGGAGAACAAGTACCGGCAACAAGCTCAGGGTCATCAGAGAGCAGCTCATCCTCATCCTCGGAGTTTGAGGAGGGCACGGCATCACCCCTACCAAATAAACGTTCTCGTACCGCGACGCGACATAGGTACAAATCAAGATCGGTTCGCACTGATCCGCGAGTTGAAACTCTAATATCACAAGTTTCATACATTTCAAACTATTTAAGCCAATGTAGCAGTGTTAATGTTAGGCCTAGTACTAGTTCGCAACAAGCCAATAATAACGATTACGCAAATAGTTCGGATCATTTTATAACACTACCCACTCAGCCCGAGTCAATGTGTCTCAATTGGGGTTCTTTAAATACCGACATTGATGAAAAAAAGATCATTCCACCTAGCGATAAGGAGAGGTTTATTGAATTGAACAAGCTGCAACAATTCAACTCTCAGGCATGGAAGGGCATAAGATACAAGCAGGCCCTACAGGGCTGCTTAGCAACTCCAGGTTTTATAGGCCTTCAGATCTATGATGAGCTATGTCATTTTAATAAGAGCAAGGATTATCTGGCTTCCACAGAGTTATTGTTAGCTGGCTTGGCTAATAAGGTCTTAGAACAGAGACAAGGGTTACGATCGGGTTTACAGTCCATTGTTGAATGGGCAAGTGCCAACCCACAGGGCTTAGACGCTAAGACATTATTTGAAAAGATTTCAGTTATTTTCGGACCGGGTTCATCATGTCACAAGAACTCGGAGACGACAATGCAAATAATTTGTGGAAAGCGTTCCGAATGTATTGAGGTTAGGCGTGAACGCATTTTGAAGGAAATTTATAATGAAAACCTTAGGAACACGTTAAGAAATGTCCCACCCAGCTCTGAATACCTATTTAGTAGAGAGGCTCTGCAGCCGGTCATGCAATCCCTTGGAGGGTCTCAGGTCTGGTTAAATACTCCTAACTACCTGAAAGAGAGGAAGGTACCAGAGCGGGGGGAGCATTCATTTCAAAGTAGGAGAGGGTACAATACTAATAATAAAAATAAAATTAGGAAGTCAGAAAATAAATTTAAGCATAGTGGTCGCAAGACTCGGCCCTTTCGTCAACGTCGTTCCAATGCCGAAGGAACATTCTAAGCCCAAAGAAAATTGACTCCCAACAGGGTTTCAGAGGGGGTTGCCTGAGATTTTCCACAGAGAAATGTGCTCAATTAGGGGCAAACCAGTTCATTTTGAAGTCAATAGCAGGTCATCGTTTACCCTTCAGGAAGAAACCTCCTCTGAAATACCCAACCAAAAATTTTTTAGAATATTTAACCACCAAAACATCCCCAGAAATGACTCAAATGGTAGAAGAATTGAAAAACAAGGGGATCTTAGAAAGACCAACAAATCTAGACCCGGGTTTCTTTTCAAAGATGTTCTTGATAAAGAAGGTGGATGGGGGATTACGCCCAATTTTCGATCTCAGGGCTCTAAATACTTTTGTAGCAACAAAGCACTTTTATCTAATATCTCAGGTAGAGGTAGTAGATTTTATTCAGGCAAACGACTGGTTAGTCAAGATCGATCTTCACCAGGCATATTTCCATCTGAGTGTCGCGGAGACTCACAGAAGGTTTTTACGGGTAGTGTACAGGGGAGAAGCTGTGGTGAAGAAAGGCAGTGCTGTTAACTGAAGACAGTTAACAGCACTGCCTTTCGGTCTGTCTTCAGCACCCCGTACGTTTGCAGCAGTTTCAAACTGGGTAGCCGAGATCCTTCGAAATCGGGGGATACGCCTATTAGTCTATCTAGACGACTATCTCCTGGCTTGTCAGGACAGGTCCAAGCTCATGGCACAGGTTGCGGAAACGCTGGCCAGCTTGGAATCCTTGGGTTGGCATGTAAATTACCAGAAATCCATAACCGAACCCACACACAAGTTGGAATATTTAGGGCTGGTCTGGAACAGTCAGAACCAGACGATAGGTTTGCCCTCCCGAAAGATTCTGGGTATAAAGAACTCTCTGACAAACATGTTGAGTCGAGACAGCTGCTCGTTGAGAGAGCTTCAGAGTTTGTTGGGCATGTTAAATTTCGCCAACCATGCAGTCCCTCGGGGCCGGCTTCATTGTCGCAGGGCACAGCTCTTTCTGAGAAGGTTTGCTCAAAGAAGGCAAAGAAGAGCGCTTTGCCCAAGAGTACGAGAGGACTTGCGGTGGTGGTTGGATGCGATAGAGGGCAGTCCAACCCCACTACACAAGAGAGAAATAACGCATTTCTTGACCACAGACGCAGCGGATGCGGGCTGGGGAGCGAACTTAAACAGTCAATACCTATCAGGCAAGTGGGCTGCCAATCAAAGAGCCTGGCACTCCAATATGAAGGAGATGTATGCCGTATTTGCTGTCATCAGGTCCCAGGGTGCACGTTTACGAAATGCCCACATTCTAATACAATCGGACAACAGGACTCTGGTAGCATACATTCGAAATCAAGGCGGAACTCGTTCGCTAAACTTACTAGGTTTGACAACCAGGTTATTGGAAGTGGCTTGTCAACACAACATAACAATGACAGCATTCCACTTACCAGGGAACCTAAACGGCATCGCAGATTGCCTGTCAAGGGGAAAACCAGTACCCGAGTGGCATCTGCTACCACCAGCTACGGAGGTAATATTCAAACGGTGGGGCATTCCCGAGGTGGATCTCTTCGCTACAAGAGAGACCACTATCGTCCCAAGGTATGTGACTCTTAGACTCAAGAGATGGCTCCGCGCTTTTCTGCGACGCTTTCAGTCAAAGATGGGTGTTTCAAACAGCGTGGGTATTCCCACCTCCAAGCATGATACCCAGGGTCCTGGCACACCTAAACAAGGCAGTGGGGACATACTATTTGATAGCGCCACGGTGAACCCAATGCTTTTGGTTTCCGGATCTCCAGGCACGCGCACTAGCCCCACCCCTGCCGATAGAGAATCTGAGAGAGGTTCTATTAGACTGGACGACGAGGGTGAACCCTCCGCAAGTAGACAAGCTAACACTTCAGGCTTGGAAAGTTGGGGGTGGGAAGATCAAGTAACGGATTGGAGTAGAGAAGAGCAGCAGTTATTAAAAAGTAGCTGGCGTCCTTCTACATTGACCACCTATAGTGCCCCATTAAAAAGATGGTAACATTGGAGTAGGTCACAGGGTATAAACAGTAGGTGCCCAGAGGGAAAGGACGTTGCTAGGTTTTTAGCCAATCTATATTTACAGAACAAATTTGCATATAGTACAATTCTGTTACATAAATCAGCCATTTCAACATACTGTGCAGCAACAGTAGAAAACTTATCAAAGATTTTTTTTATTCAACAAGTCTTAAAGGCTGTCTCTCTTTCTAAGCCACACTCAACGAAACTCCCTGTGTGGGACGTAATGATTTTATTTGACTGGCTAAAGTCATCTGCTTGTTCAAATTCTCTCTTTGACCAGAGCAGACGCACCGCATTGATCCTTTTACTAGCCTCTGGTCGAAGATTACATGACCTTTTAGAAATCAGTGGGCAAGGGTTAGCAGAGACTGAGGACACTGTGACATTCTGGCCAAGATTTGGCTCAAAAACTGACACAGGTTCGCACAGGCAGTCAGGCTGGCACCTCATACAGCATCAAGACCCTAAACTTTGTCCAGTAACTCACGTAAAGGACTTGATTAAAAAATCAGAAGCCAGACGCTGTCAGGGTAGTCAGGTAACATCTCTCTTTATCTCCATCACAGGAGTAGTCAGGCCTGCATCAAATACAATGATTGCGAGTTGGGTGCGGTCAGCCTTTAAACTTGCCAAGATTGATGACTCTCCAGGAAGTATAAGATCAGCTGTAGCTTCTAGAGGATGTTTAGACAATAGACCAGTACAGGAAATCTTAGAACGAGGAAACTGGAAGAGAGTTGAGACTTTTTCAAAATACTATTAAATTAATATAAAATTAATATAATACCACCGCACTGTTAATGAACATGCGGGTTTGCTTTATAACAACTTCAAAACAGTTTAACAAGAAATAAGATTTTTCATTGTGTTATTGATTCTAAAAACAGAACCTTGTTTTGTTTTCAGTTTATTATTTGTTAATCCCTAGAATTGACTGAGAGACAAGTATTTATGTGTTTTGTTATGGTTGAGTTTTAACTACTAAAGCAGTATGAATGACTGCACAATTACTTTAGTTTCTGAAAAAGAATAAGATTTATTTTTATGAATACTAAAGTCAGATAGAATATATATATATCTTGTTAAATTTGATTTATTTATTTTCCCAATATTAATGCTTAGAAGTACATATAGATAATTGTTAAATTTGATTTATTTCTTTCCCCAATATTAATGCTTAGAAGAAGTACAAATGAAAATAAAAAATTGTTTCAATTTTTTATTTGGGGTTTAATTTAACAATTTGCATTCACATTGCATTCTTGTGTTGTATTATTTCTGTTCACCAGCAGATATCAAACAGGTCTTCATCTCATTGCTGTGTTTTCGAATACATATAATATGACTGTTTTGCATATAAACAAAACAGGTATTATATGTTGGAGAAAACACAGCAATGAAACAAGGAGCTTGCTGATGTAGACTGTCACAGCAATGACGCTTGACAGCTGAAAAGGCGGTAAAGTGCAAAAAGGCGCCCTCTGGTGCCAGAAACAAGAAGGTATTCTCAATATTCCTACCGATCTGGGAGGATATTCTCATATTTTCACAGAATCATAAGGACTGCTTCTTCATCTCATTGCTGTGTTTTCTCCAACATATAATACCTGTTTTGTTTTTATGCAAAACAGTCATATTAGATCCAAATGTACCTACTACTAAGTGATGACACCACAATTTATTTGAAATTTAAGTTGAATTGAAATCAAAAGCACTTCCCGCAATTCGCAAAATATAAACCCAAACTATCAAGGCATCAATTGAATTGATTTGAATAGGTAGGTACCTACTCTCATACTCTGGGTCAGGGTTGCCAGACGAGTGCGAGTGAATTATCGTATATCAATACTCGAAAATTATCGTACCAGATGAAAAAATATCGTACAAATGCCAAAACCGCGCGAAGCGCGCTATTTCGCAAAACTAGAAATAGACAGATATTTAAAAAAAAAAACTTATTTATTTTATAAAAGAGTGGGATCATCAGAATCACTATTTATTTCTACCTCTGCAGCAGCGCCAACCGTTTTTAAATAAAGGGCTGCCGAAGTCATTCGTGATTTCATTGTTTCAGTTGGTTTAAAATCATAAAAGCATTGTTTTGATTGGTTTTTTTACGCATTGCTCTGAAAGTAAAGCCTCCTCAACAGTTTTTATTGCAAGTTTGTTTCTTATTCTGGTTTTTGTCTAGTTATTTTTGCTGAATAGTCGTTCGCTGTCTGCATTTGAATGTGGAAGTGTCAAATCGGCCAGAGCAAATTGAGGACAGTGTATGTCTTTTCTCCAACAGTAGCTATTTGGGAAATTTTATGCCAAAATACGTCAACTTCTTTTTCTTGGGTGACCTCTGACTTCTTCGGGGAAGGGTTGGAAATTATCGTACTTTGGCGTACGATAATACATATTGTATCGTACATCGTACCGATGCCCAAATTATCGTACATGTACGATAAATATCGTACGTCTGGCATCGCTGCTCTGGGTCTCTGGCAAGGGGGGACACACTGCCATAGGTACCTAGGACCTAGGTAGGTACCTACCTACTTGACATTGGCGTCCAGTTTTACACAAAGATACTAGCACCATCTCTTAAGAATTCCGCATAAACTTGAGATTTAGTACGTTAAAATGACATAGATGGTGCTTACGCCAATTATCGCCAGTGTGATTAAATAGGTAGGTACCTTTTTAATTGAAAATAAAAATTAAATTAATTTAATTATTATTAATTAAATTAATTTATTTGAGTTAAAAATAATTTAAACTCTAAGCAACACTAAACCATTTATTTATTTTAAAATAAATAAATGGTTTAATTTTAAAATAAATAAATGGTTTAATCTTGTTTAGAGTTTAAATTCATTATTTTTAACTCAATTTTCATTCAAATCAAAAAGGTACCTATTTAATCACACTGGCGATAATTGGCGTAAGCATCATCTATGTCATTTTAATGTACTAAATATCAAGTTTATGCGGATTTGGTAAGAGATGGTGCTAGTATCTTTGTGTAAAATTGAACGCCTATGTCAAGTATGGCAGTGTCCTCCCCCTGGGTGGTACCAACGTCGGTCAGTTAAGTTGGTGAAGCGTCCACACGTTGGCTATTATACTAGATCTGTCCCATCAGAGCCAATGTGTGTCTTCACATTGGTGTAGCATTTAGAGCTAGTTTTAGTATTTAGTTTCTGTAGAAACGGAAATATCTCTAAATGCTTTAAGACTGAAAGCATATTATAATTTATATTTGTTGCTGATAAAAAATAAAAAGGAATACGTCAAAGAATATAGTGAATGACGACACAATCATTATAAACAAGCATATTTTTATAAGTCTTCAGTTGAGTAAATCATTTCCATATTTTGTGGAAAGGTGCGCCATGCATCAGCTAATATTTTTTAATTTTTATGAGCCTTTCCAGTTCTATTTATAAATTTTTCATTGTCCATGCGCGTGACGATTTTGTTGATGAGGATGATATTCTCGCTCAACGTACGCACTCGATGCGTGTTGCAATAAGAATCGCAAATCACCAATATGTGGACGGTACGCCAGCGTTCGCACAGATTCCTTTGATAAAACCGACACGTTATGCGCCGGCCGTCTAACAACTCTCGCCCCAACATTGATGCCAATGTTGGGGCGAGAGTTGTTAGTCGGCCGAAACTTTAGATCCGCACGGCAAATTTTTAATCTACACGAGTGGCGATGAGTTAGAAAATAAGAGAAGAAGCAAAAATTTTTTCAACGCCAAATTTGATGAATGATGCTTAAAATAGCTGTAATAAGCACAAAACTATATCTATCCAAAAGTAACGTGTGAGAAAGTTTGGTCTCTATGAAGCTAAAAAAAATATAAGTTTACCTACCCCTGAGTAATTGTTGCCGAGTCTCCGTTGGGTCAGCCACACGTGTATGGAATATACCCCCATGTGGAATGTTTTTACTTGGCCAAGTTACATTTACAAAACCGTTACCGTCAGGCTTATGGACAGGCATTATGAATAATTCCTTTTAATTTGTGATTTGGGTTTGCTCTTGTACAAATATTTGTTTACAACATTTCCTAGGTAACCATTTCTTTATATTGATTATTTCTTTATGACTGAAAGCATACCATCCTTTATTTTTTAATACCATTTCTTTATTTTTTAATTATTTGGTAATTTTTAATTGTGTTACTTTTTAATTACGAATGTTTATTTTTTTATTTTTTTAACCTTTATAATTTATTATTGTTATTTCAAACACAATGTAAATTGTTTGTGAATAAATTGAATTGAATTGATATAATGTCAATATGTTTACATTCCTTTACTACTCCTCATAAGTAAACAGTGTGATAAATAATATTTATAATATTAATAGGTTGATATTTAATAATATTTTTTACAATAGAATTACGAAAACGTGTTTTTTATTTACAGCAGTCCTTCAGCATGGTACTAAAACGCCCATGCTGCTGGTCCATCATGGCCCAGTCAGTCACCACATCACTTTTTTTTTTGGCGCCATTTTGTTTAAAAATACCACGTACCTACTTTAAAGACTGCTTCAACTAGTTTTGCACTCCCTTCTCGTATCTATTCCCTACCTGTTGATCCAGCGCAGTACCTAGGAGCTCGATTTAAGCCTTTGGTAGGAACAGTAACAAATTAACTACATATATCACCAAATAATAATGGAGTCATCTATAGGGCAAACAATTGAAAGAATAAAACTGCAGGAACAAGATAATGAAGTGAAACTGAGAGAAAAACGTGAATGTGAGTCTATTTTCAAGGTTCCTTTTAATGATTTTTTCTTTGATTTTTGCACAAGGGCAAGGCTCCAGTTTATACATAAATTGTGAAAATATAAGCAGATTCTAATTCTACAATATTTTCAACAGTAACTAATGCAATATTGTCTACCAATCGAGCAATACGTGATACATTGACACACCTCGGAAAACTGTCAAAGGAATATCAATCCCTAACGCTTGGTACTGTTAAGTTGCTGCATGAGTTGACCCGGGAGAAAACACGACACAACTCTCTTGAATATCAAGTAGAAAGCTGCTGCAAAGAATTGGAAAAACTTCGTGAAAAATCTGTAGGTTTGGTTGCAATCGGTCGTTCCAAATTTAAATCAAAGTATGTACCTAATCAGAAGTTGAGCGGGACAGCTAGTAACTTTATGAAATACTAGCTGTCCCGCGCAACTTCATCTGCGTCACATTTTCCCCGTTTTCGCAACATTTTTCATTGCTGCTCCGCTCCTATTGGTCGTAGCGTGATGATATATAGCCTGTAGCCTTCCTCGATAAATGGACTATCTAAAACTCAAAGAAGTTTTTAAATCGGACTAGTAGTTTCATAATACCACACAATCCTTTTTACTAGTATTAGATTAGATTCAAGCACTGAATGCATTATGTTATGTATAATGATTTATGTAATATGAATGGGTTATTTTGTGTATAGTATATCTATAGACCTTCATGCCTGAAAATAAAAATAATGATGATTATGCTTAAAACTGGCATACAGTTTGTTATTTTTTTGTAAAGTTTACCCATATGTATGCAGTACACCCCAAACTATTATTTAATTTACTCAACAGTGCGATGGCGTATCTACTGTGTGGAATAAAAGATCGAAGTTACTCGAGACTATACAAGACATCGCAGACAAGTGCGACATTTGGGCATTACTTATTAAACCTTCATGCAATGAAATAGTTCCATGCATAAAACTCATTGAAAATAATGAGCTACTCATTCATGACGATATTAAACTGAAACATGCTGTGGAGAGACGCGAAAAAGCACTTGCTGAACGCAACTATTTGTTATCTGAGCCTGAAGTTGGAGATGAATTTGTTCGGTGAGGGTTAAAGTGCCTTAATTTATTTGGTTAAGTATGTATGCTGTTCATTGTTATATGTATAACGAATCTTCTATTGTATATAACACAAAAATGTTTCTACCTACCTACCTAAATGTTCGTTACATATAGACCATCCAACCGACATCGGTAAGATGGTTCTCCCAGACCGTTTCATTGGAAAGGCAATAATGCGACGATGGTTTTGGACCATTACACATTGAAAAAAAAAAGTCCATTGTAACGCTACAGCTAGTACACGATAAAATCTAAATATGATTTTCGAATCACGCATAGCTAAAGGCGTTCTGATTTTAACAGACTATGTACAGCACATGCTGTAAAGACATTTGTCTGTACCTACTCCTAAATTACTAAACGCATTTATTTTCTTTTTACAGTATTAAAAATGCTCTGCAATATTCAATGGAGATAGCTGCTAACGTATTTTAACGTTAGTAGGAATCATTTGTAGAAAGGAAGAAATAGAGCTATGGGTTCCTTAGCTTTCCAAAATCATCAGCCATCAACCAGCTTCCAATCTAAAATTCTAAATTGATGCAGTTGAATACCTACATATTATATGGACAGCCTATCCGAATTTAGGCTTCTAAAATAATACACGTTTACACGTTACGGCATTTCATACAAACATTCAAGTCCTTATTTTCCGAAATGACTTGAAACTTCACACGCATAAGCAAGCAGGATATATAGGTAGCGATAAGAATAATATAAAGTCACTGATTTCTATGATATGAAGAGAAGTTACTAAAAAACATTTTTGAAATGTCTTTAATGAATTTGATGAAATGTGTAGTAGTTCCTTGGGGTCAGTTTGGTTGTTCAATAAGGCCGATCCGAACAAGGTGTGAAACAGGAGGGCTACTCTCTTTCTCCGAAACGTAACTTCGGCAACGGACGAAAATTAAACGTAGTTATGTTTGTGACCGTACTCTATATAATTTGCGGACGCACACAAGAAGTTCGAATTTACAGACAACGAATGTATTGAATGTTATTGTGTGCGTCCGCAAATTATATACAGTAGGGTCAAAAACGTAATTACGTTTAATTTTCGTTCGTTGCCGTATTACGTTTCGGAGAAAGAGAGTAGCCCTCCAGTAACGGCGCGTTCCCACTATGTCGTGACGATTAATTTATGGTTGGACGACTGTCGTCTCTAGCTGTTCCCATTACACCCATTTACTTGACAATCGGTCGTCACTGGAAAAAAAAAGTCATGGACGACAATTCATCGAGACGTCTAAAATGTGAATACCTAGCCACGACGCTTTAAACGACACGATAATCTGTCGTCATGACATAGTGGGAACGCGCCCTAAAGCTGCGTACAGACTATATAACATAACATGTTATACAACATTGCTATATAACATGTTTCAGATAATGTGGACACTGAATGTTATAAAACATGTTATAATAACATGTCATTGATATGTACAACAATGTTATATAACTCGACATTGTGGATAGCACTGAACAACGACAAACGACAATGGTTATATAACATTGTTATATTGCATTGTTATTCCAATGTGTGCAGTATTGTTTTATGATGCAATGTTGAATAACAAGGTTACATAATGTGGACGTGTTATAAAACACAAGTTATATAATATGTTACATAGTCTGTACGCACCTTTACATAACTTCACTCGGACAAAATGTTGTATTTAGCAAAAAGTAGAATACTACTTTTATGAAAGGGATACCTACACGGTACATACTCAACTCCAATATGTATACATATCAATGAGAATGTCACTGTCAAATTCATGTATTTCATGTAGGTACAGGCCTACTATTCTTATATCAGTGGTACAGGCTAATTTTTGTCAAATGTCAAGTCAAGATTGTCAATTGTCATTATTGGCAACAACTTCTCGTTGAATTAAATATTGAAAAAGTCAGCCATTCATCGGATCCGATTAAAAGAATCATTATAATGGTTTTTACCTTAAATCCACAACAATGAACAGACATATCTTCAACTGCTTTAGGTAAATTAAATGTTATTTACAGTTTCAATCTCAAACGAAAGTGAAATGGAGCCTCACAAGAACTCTTTTTCTTTCAGAAGGTTAGCCCGGGACTCTAGGACAGGTAGATCATTCAGCAGTAAAGTTGAAGCTAGTGAAAATGAGCCTATCAAATTTTCTACTAGTCAAGCTGCAAGGAAAACAACTAGACCGTTAGTCAAGAAGGTAACCACAGACATGCCATGGTATCAGCCATTCTCTGTAGTGGGAAGTGTTGCAGTATTCCTTATATACTTCTGCGTTTTACGGGAAGAAAGCGATATTGACCTCGAATTTGATAAAACATTGTATGACAGAATAAAAGGTCTAGAAAAGGAACAACTTTTGCAATCATACAGATTCAATAAAGAACATGGGAAAAGTGTAGATGATATAGAAAAGAGACTCAAAGAATTAGAAGAAAGAGAAACTGAACTAGTTGCATAGATGATTATATAAGTGAAATAGACATGTACGCAATATTTAAATAGATACCTGCATTATTAGCCTTGTTTTAAAAGTGTCTTTTATTCTTATCACCTGCACCAGTGAATAGACTGGTGTAGACAAACCAGTAAGCAACCTATTGCTATAGCTAGCTAGGCCTCAGTAGCAGTAGCTGATGCAGTGGGAAGCAAAAGAATTGTGTAATCACTTTCTTAATAATTTTGAGTATAACTATTAATGTACTGTCTGTCTGTCGAAAATCTACAAAGGACAGCCGGGACCAACGGCTTAATGTCCTTCTGAGGTACGGAAGAAACTCGGTATGTACTGATGGTCACCCATCCACGGACCAACCTCGGCAAGCAAGGCTTAACACTAACCAGGCAACCACCACCTTATGTGACTTATCATCACCAATAATATTATTTTAAAGTAAGGATAAATATAAATCACAGAAGTACTAAAGTAACTGCCAAGTATTGAAGTATATTTATCACATTTTATTGATTTCAAAACAACTTAAATTTACAGTTTACAGCACACAAAGTTATTGGTTGAACATTAAAATCAAGTAAAACTACCATGGATCAGAAAAAAAATACTACATGAATGCCTATTTTCACTAAGGGACACATAAATTAGTTATGCATATAATATCTAAATAGCTTGAAATAATATACATGGACAAGTATTCATTCAGGCATCCTCATGCTGTGACTGTTTGTTTTCTATCTATTTATATATTTCATATCTAAATGCATAATAGTCAATCGCGGCTATCAACTCAAGCTGATCTGATAGATACATTATCTACAATCAGCCTATCCCCCACTGGCTAGCCTACCCAGGGGGCTCAAGGATCATGTTTGTTACAGAGGGAGAGATGAGGTGAGGGTCTAGGCTGGTGTAGTTGACTTCTTGATTCTTAAGTCATTGATAATTCCACAACCATTCTATTAGATTTGAGTATGAATATAGATGCTATAAAAGTAGAGGAAGACCAAAAGGATGATGAATGGACTGTGTGAAGGATGATATGGCTGGAAAGGAGGTGACTGCAGAAATTACTTCAACCAAGAACTCAGACTCATTAATTGGTTTGTTTATTTAAACTCAAGTCTTGTAGTAAATTGCACAATGAGTATTTTAGGAGGGAGGGCTTGATTGAGATACATATGATACCTTGGTGGCATTTTGTCTTATCAATTACGAGTTACCCCACATAAGTGTATTGTACCTGGAGCTGGCTTTGCTGTCAGTTTAGAAAGTTTCAGATGGGCTATGGCAATCAAATTGTTAGGAGCAGTGCACCTAGTCAACCACTAAATATATTTTTTATTTTTAAACGGTCCCATTCCTCTTTTGTGGGTATGTTTACAAACACTTAGCTCATAATCTGTAAAGGTGTGTGGTCAATCTGGTATGAATGGATTTCAGATCAGACTAGAGAGACACTGACCAGATAATGTACTGAAATATCTGTCATAATCTGGAGTCAGCGATCTGTCCGTATCATTATTTTAATACCTTTGCGGGAAACGAACCTGAGACCACCGCGCCGACTGTCGTGGAGACGCCCATCATTATGTAACTATTTTGTCAAATACGGTTTCTACTGGGAATTGAACACGATGATTTCGTTTCTGTCTCTATGATAATACCTACATATGCAATGCATACCTACACACGCGAAATGGACAGGAAGATTATGATATACGATCGCTGATGATGCACACTTAGGTACAGTTTGTGACAGCCAGTTAGATAAAAGAGAAATTGAGCTGAATTTGATTAAAATAAGCACCTGTGGCTGATCTTCCTATTGGCATTTTTCATCAACCCTGATTACCACCACCACGGTGGTATTACGATTTGTTTGAACTTGTTTGTCTCCACCGATCCCGATGGGTTATATCCATTGTTCTCGGTATCTCCGTTTCAGAAAAAAAACCAGTTGAGTTGTATCCACTACTCTCAGGATCGTTTCCAACTAAAAGTTAATTATTATTTTTTGGAACTGATCACGGTCACAAGATCAAAAATCAAAATCAAAATATTTTTATTTCACATAGGCCTACATGGGCACTTGTAAAACGTCAACAAAATGCAAGAAATGATAATCTGCATAGCCTTTTCTCCCCTAACTATGCTGTCTACGAACTGCTAACCAGATGCAGTAGAGTACTAGTATTTTACATAAAGTGACTGCCTATGTGACATCCACAGCCCAGTAACTGAGTTACAGAGACAAGAAAATATATAGTATCAATATTTTTAGAAACCGATTTTTATTCTATCTAATTTCCCAAAACGGAGAGTTAAAAATCATTAGAATGTACGAGTCATTTTTGTCATCAACAATATTAAACCTTACTCAATTCCAGTCGCTAATGTACAGATATGGTGCAAGAATATGAGTCATGTTATTTGCATTGGATTGTGACAAATAAAAACACATTTTTGACCCTAATTATATTTAATAAACACCAATTTTCTCATAAAACACCATTAGATGCAACTTAATTACGCCAAACACAGAATATTCTTACACTGCTCATGGTTCACACTACCTATTATACTACTTATGATCAACTTACGAACACAATGCTATGCCCATGTCTGGAATACTGCTGAAGTAAATTAGTACCAATCACCCGACAACAGTATTTCTTACACATGCATAACCAACTTACTTAAGAATGTATTTAATAAAAACTCAGTTCTGCTGCATCCTTATTATTATTATAAATGAATATGATGTTAAGTATTATAAAAATTAAAGGAGACATTATAAACTTGAAATGGAATTTAGATCTAGGTATTGAATTACAAAATAATTTACGAATAAGTTTAAGCACGCTCGCCACGGATTCGTCGGGCAAGCTGGATGTCCTTAGGCATGATTGTCACACGTTTAGCATGGATAGCACACAAGTTGGTGTCTTCAAACAGGCCGACCAAGTATGCCTCACTAGCCTCCTGAAAATTTAAGGAAAGAGTTAAGTATAATATTGTACGCTGTTGACTTGATACCCTAGCCATTGACCATAGGTCTAAATCAGTGCTCACCTGCAGAGCGCCAATAGCAGCAGACTGGAAACGCAAATCGGTTTTGAAATCCTGGGCGATTTCTCTCACCAGACGTTGGAAAGGCAGCTTGCGGATAAGCAACTCGGTAGATTTCTGGTAACGACGAATTTCACGAAGCGCTACTGTACCAGGGCGGTAACGATGAGGTTTCTTGACTCCACCAGTGCTTGGCGCCGACTTACGCGCAGCTTTGGTGGCCAATTGTTTACGCGGAGCTTTACCTCCGGTAGATTTACGCGCGGTCTGCTTGGTACGTGCCATTATTCACTAAAAGAAAGATAAAGCGTTAAGTTATGACAATGCCTTCAACAGCGTTTCTCCAAACCCGCGAAACTGGGAGTATCATGATACGAAGAGTACACTTATTATTCACACTGAACAATCAACTTAATTTGTTCTAATTTACACACCTTTTAAAGTTATTTCCAAGAAATAAACCACACTTATTAATAAAATGGGATCAGACAATCCACAACAATGATCATATGCTCAAGATGGCGTCGGGAAAGGAATGGCGGGTGAAACAGACGCCAATGTTTCCTACTGAGCGGATTGGTAGACAGTATTCAATTTTAGGGTATTTTATTGGTGGGAAATGCAAGCTCTATTATTGGTTGACTAAATACGAGCTTCTTTAATCATGATGTTTGATTGGTTGTCAGATGGACAGTGTAGCCATAAATAATAAATGTATTGCAAAAATAAAAATCTACTAACGCCGTTCCAAAATGTTGCTATTACTTACAAGTTGTAAAATTAAAATGCCCTCAGTTTATTCGATACTCAATTTTTCGGACATTGTTTTGTTCGTGCAACTCGGACGTTCTGTTGGTAACGATATCTTACAACTCATTAGACTGATTTTGGGTGTCTACGCGTCAAAGACACTTGATGGGCTCCGGAAATGAGACCAGTTTACCAGTCAGTTATTTCATCATCAGCCTGTTCTTCGGGTTATATGGCCGGCTCATTGCCACTTCAGCGTGCTAATGCGGTGGGCTATGTCGATAACCTTGGTTCTCTGTCAGATCACCTCGTTACGAACTCGTCTCGAACCGAGCATAGCCCTTACCATAGCACGTTGAGCGACTTTAAATTTGTGGACCAACCCTACCGTGAGTGTCTACGTTTCGGCACCGTACGACATGACGGGTAGGACGCACTGATTATAGACTCTGTGGAATTGGCGATGCGAAGACTAGGCGCAGTTTCTGTTGGTGTAAGCCTATAGCTGTATAACTCACACCAACTAACTTGCACGCAGTTATCTTGAATAAAGATGTGGAATGTATTCACCGATACTCGGATTTTGGTAACAAATAGATTTATTTTATACCATCAGAAAATTCATGACACACAGAGAAAAAACAATCGACACAATTACAAAATATGTCAGATTTAAACTCCGTCTAATGAGTTCCCTCGACCATATAGTATTTACATTGAAGTATAAAAGACCTCCTTTCTAACACTCCTCCTTAATGAAATAACTATATGTATAGTATCCGCTTCCTCATCATTATTATCAAGCACTCAAATTCATCTCTTTCACACAAAACTCATTCTTACATCGTGGCAAGGACTTTGTGAAAATATCTGCAGTCATTGCCTCAGTCTGCAGGTACTCCACCTTCACAATGTTATCATTCAATGCATCTCGTATGTAGTGACATCTCACATCAATGTGTTTAGTCCGTTGATGATGAACTGGATTCTTCGCTATCTGAATAGCTGAATGACTATCTGAATATAGCATGATAGCTTGGCATTCCTTTCCGGTAAGCTCTTCTATAAGCCGCTTGAGGAACGTTGACTCTCTGCATGCTTCAGACATGGCTATATATTCAGCCTCTGCACTAGAGAGGGCTACTGTACGTTGCTTCTTGCTTTCCCATGATACAGGAGCTCCTCCATAAATGAATACGTAACCAGAAAAAGATTTCCTATCACTGATATCTCCGGCATGGTCAGCGTCTACGTATCCAACTAGACGTTTCCCTGTCTTCTCAAAATTAAGTTTATAGTTGATTGTACCCTTCAGGTATCTCAATAATCTCCTTGCTCACTCCAATGTTCACTTGTATAACAACTATTGAACTGGCTAAAATAGTCGTACGTAGTCTTCTTTGCCTTTTTCTTCACAAAGTCTAGGTTGATTCAAATAAACTCTTTCCGTCAAATCTCCATTCAAAAATGCTGTAACCACATCCATCTGATCAATAGAAAGGTTATTCTCAACAGCAATAGCGAATAATAGTCTCAATGTGCTGTGCCGAATCACAGGCGAGAAAGGCTCCGTATAGTCTTGTCCAAATTTCTGTGTAAAGCCACGAGCTACTAGTCTAGCTTTATATCTCTCTTTCCCCCCTTGCTCCTTTTTAATTTTAAATATCCATTTGGAATCCACCACATTAAAATTAACATGGGACTTATCCAGCTTGACTAGGCTCCAAGTGCCATTCTTCTTTAGGGCATTTAGTTCAGCATTAATGGCTTCCTGCCATTTGTCTCTATCATGTCTGCTGAGAGCTTCTTCGACAGTGATTGGATCATCACTATGTCCTTCTGTGGCATTATACAAATAAAAGTCATCGTAACTTTTGGACTTTCTATCACGTTGTGGATATCTCCTGTTATTATCCACTTGTGTTTCAGGTGTCTCGTCTCTTTCGATTTGAATCTCTTCTATTGTAGCATCTCCAGTACAATCTTCAAAGTTATCTTCGTTATCCATAGTTTCTGTCGTAGTAATCTCCTCACCAGAGTTACTGTTGTTTTGCGTCAGTTCTTGCTGCCTTTCATTTTCATGTATTTCAACATTTAGAAATTCACTAGGAGCATTCTCTTCTGGAACTACTTTTTCTTTTTTATTAAAGAATTGGTTCTCGAAAAAAGTCACATCTCTTGACTTCTGAAGCTTAGCTGTGATAGGGTCACAAAGCCTTCCTTTGGATTCTGCGCAATATCCTACGAAGATCATCTCCTTGCTCTTCGCATCGAGCTTCTTGCGTTTAGCTTTGTCGATGTGCATGAAAGCTTTACAACCAAAAACTTTCAGCTCACGTAAGTCGGGTTTTAGTCCTGACCAAGCTTCATAGGAAGTCACCTCAACAGCCTTTGTGGGTGAGCGGTTCTTCAAATACACTGCTGTATTAACAGCTTCTGCCCAGTACTTTCTGTCTAAGTACGCTTCCTATAGCATACACCTAGCCTTCTCGACTAAAGTGCGGTTAGCACGTTCTGCAACGCCATTTTGTTCGGGGCAGTAATCAACAGTTAGTTGATGAATAATCCCATTTTCTCTAAATAGTTGACTAACCTCTTTGTTCACGAACTCCTTTCCATTATCAGACCTAAATATTTTTATCTTTTTATTCATTTGATTTTCTACAAGTGACTTGAATTCCACTATCTTGGAAAAAACTTCACTCTTCTTCTTCAAGAAATAAACGAAAGTGTACCTCGTTTTATCATCGATAAATAAAAGAAAGTATTTCATGCCACCGTGCGAGTCCGTACTCATTGGACCACAAATGTCTGAATGTATAAGCTCAAGTACTTCTGTTGCTCTCGTTTTACTTTTCTTATTAAATGGTGTTCGTGTTTGCTTACCCTTCAAGCAGGGCTCACATTGTAAGGAATCCGGATTTTTTAAACTTACTCCTGTCGCCATACCATCTCTCAACAGCTTCATGTTGGGTATTCCAAGGTGTGCCAGTCACGGAAACTGCAAATGCTGAGTCAGGTTCTGTATTATTGGATTTAAACTTATAAATTCCATTCTCACTTTTACAGTTGTAACTCACTCCTCCTTTTATACAACATTCATCCTTGTCATATATATCACACCCTCTCTCGGAAAATACGACTACTTTGTTTCTACTCACCAATGTATCCACACTAAATAGATTCGCAGACAATCCAGGAACATACTTTACCTCTTTTACTCCGAATTGCATACTACCATCATTAATGACATCTCCTGAACCATATGCATACAACTTCTGACCATTAGCTACACTAATGTCCTGCACTTTACTAAAGTCTTTATAATTAGTCAGCCAATCCTTCCGATAGGTCATGATAGATGACGCTCCTGAGTCTACTATCCACTCATTGTTGCTGCTGTCCATGGTACTGTATGCAAGTAATGTAGATTCCTTCTTGTCTTTGTTTACATTGGGATTCTTGGGACAACTCAATGCTTTATGTGGTCCTCCACACACAAAACATTTTATTTCTTTCTTTTGCTTCTCATGCTTCTGCCGCGTTTGCTTATTATTGCCTCCACTGTTCGAAGAACTACCCTTGTATCTTGAACGGTTATCTCTTGCAATCAAAGCATTCTCGTTGGATGTCGAAGGTATTGGACTATCCTGTTGAAGCAGTTTGGTTTTGTCATAATTTGATGTCAGTGTGATGTTGGCATTCTCTATTGTCATTTTCAGCGGTGCATATTCTTCAGTAAGGCCTTGTAGCATGATCGCTGCTAGCAGTTCATCGTCTACTTCCTTACCTATGTCACGTAACTGCTGAGCTACCTTCATCATAGTGGTGACATAGTCCTTCATACAGCTGAATTGCTCTAGCTTCAAGCTGACAAGCTTTCCCAACAACCGACATCTATTTATCACTCCTTTACCTTGGCAATTGTTCTCTAATGCTTGCCAAGCCTCTTTAGCAGTCTTAGCCTCCTGTACGTATACTAGTAGATCAGTATTTATCATAAGACAGCTTCCAAGTCTGTGGCAGCTGGCGTAGTTGTTACGTAGGTCCACAGATCGTCATGAACTAATGACATCTGCATTAAAAATTTCCACGTCGAATAATTTGACGAGCCCTCTAACTTCTCGAATGCAGGTAAGCTACTACTAGACATCGTACTAGTTGTCGTACCACTCGTACTGCTATTGACCATGATTGTGTCTTCGATCACGATTTCTTTCCAAGATTATCAGGAAAAACTTACGAACGGTCCATAACCTGTTGGTGTAAGCCTATAGCTGTATAACTCCAGGTTTATTTTACTTCAAGGTTTATTTTACACCATCAGAAAATTCATGACACACAGAGAAAAAACAATCGACACAATTACAAAAGATGTCAGATTTAAACTCCGTCTAATGAGTTCCCTCGACCATATAGTATTTACATTGAAGTATAAAAGACCTCCTTTCTAACAGTTTCCCATACGCTGCCCAGCCCAGCTGTATTCTTCTGTTGGCCTCTTTCTCGAAATTGTTTCACCTAACTGCATAGTTTGCCCGAGCAGTTGATTCCGGACTGACATGTTCATTGAACATAATCTTGGTTTTATCCAGGTTCATTCGGAGCAATGCGTTAAGAAGAATCAGCTAGGCCATTCAGCTTACGTTGCAAATCTTGCAGCGTTTCCGTCACGTATATCATCTGCAAATCGTAAGTGTGAGAGGTACTCGCCGTTTACATTAATGCCACGCCCCTTCTACTCCAGCGTCTTGAATATATCCTCCAATGCATTTGTGAACAATTTGGGGGATATAACATTCCCTTGTCTCACACCACCATGCAAGGGAATAGGTTTATACTGCCGGTTCTGGACTTGGACGGCCATAGTAGCAGCGTTGTAAAGACCTCTCAGCACTAGGATGTACCGCCAATCGACTTTTCATAGTCCACAAACGCTAAGCACAGGGGCCGATTATACTCTTCTGTTTTATGTATAATCTGCCGCACTGTAGGGATGTGGTCTATGGTGCCGTATCCCGATCGAAACCCGGCCTGTTCGGGAGCCTGGAACTCGTCGAGTCTTCGTGCAAGATGGTTTGTGATGACTCTCGAAAACAGCTTAAAGACGTGGAATGGGTCGGTAGTTTTTCAAAAGAGTTTTATCACCCTTTTTGGAAAACAACACGACAACACTCTTAGTCCACGCCTCTGGAGTTCTCCCATCAAAAAGAATAGTATTGAAAATGCTCTGGAGCTCCTTCATTACAGTCAGTCATACACTCATACTTCATTTAGTCAGTTATTTAATTAATTTGAGCTAACTAATTACAGGTCGATCGTTAAGGTTAAGCAGATCTTGCCAGCGTCGGTCCGCGGATGGGTGACCAATGTGACCATCCTCAACATACCGAGTTACCTCCGTGCCGCCGAAAGCATGCTAAGTTCGTCTCGACAAACCATTGTAGATCATTGACAGGGTTAGTGGCCTGAAAGTCTGACAACCTGTCTTAAGGCGGAAACATACTTACGTGTCGTGGTGCTTTCTATCGTGACGGTGTGTGTGCACACAAAAATAAAAGAAATTTGGTACTGGGTTCACCCTATAAAAAGAAGAAGACAGAACAAAAGGTGAATTTCATCGTCTTGTTAAAGAACTAGAGAGTGACGTAGAGAAAAATCAGTACTTTAGAACGAACAAAGCACAATATGAGGAAGTCCATTCGCTGATTGAAGAAGACATAAAAAAAATACATACTAAATTTCGCAAAACTATAGAAAGACTTGCGTTATGTATCAAAGCATGCTGCAAACATAATATGTGATTATTAAAAGTGTCCGCTAGATGTTCGCGCCACGAGCCATGCGGTATGGAAACACATTTGCCTTTTGTGTCATTGTGTCGTGTCGCGTCAAAACCCCCTTCACCGCTCTGGCGCAATCGGTGGCGAGCAGAGCAGTCGGCGCCAGGACATATCACGAAGCCTACATGACACGACGTGAAAAGATGTCTCTAACCATATTCAATTTATGAAACCGATATCCTCCTGGCGCGTCACGACACGCTACGACACGTAAGTATGTTTCCACCTTTACCGAGTTGCGGAAGGAAAAGGTGGAGGTGTCAGAAAGGCAGTCAATACTAGGTACAAGGTATCGAAAAGAAAGTATCGATACTGTATACATGAGTAGTATCGAAAAAAAAATCTTACTCATAAAAGTATCGAAACAAAAGTATCGATACTTCAAGGAATCGAGTACTTTTCTTAGGGCCTAATGCGCATAGGGCATAGGTCAATATCAGTTGTAAATTACTTAGTGCTTAAGGCAAATAAATGAAAGTTCCCATTCCTCCTCCGTACAATCACTTAAAAATAGAAGTTTATTGAGCCGTTTTGGAGACAAGCCGTTTCGGATTTTTGTAATTGTTCTTCCTGCTTTAGAAAATAATCGTTCTGAAGGCAATGACGATGCAGGAATTGATAAATATTCTCGTGCCAATTTGTATAATTTTGGGAATATAACTTTCAATGGGTAATTTCTAAGATTACCCCTTTAAAACTTAATTTCTAATTCGATACGATACCTGCCAAAAAGAACTCATTGAGTAAAAGCATCGAGTACAAAAGCATCGGTATCGAATGGAAATGTACTCGATACCACAATGTATCGATACTTTTTTCGTCTTCCTAGTCAATACATACATGTGAAATTAGTGAAATACTGGTATAGGAGCTGCATCCGCTTATGATTAGACTCGAAGCCAAATTTGAACATAGTTGGGAAAAAGCTTTAAGCTTGGCAGATGATGAATAATTATGATGATTTCAGTTAGTTCCAAAACAAAAACTCGCAGACTATCTTCATAAATTATGTATTCATGTATTCATTCAAATTATGTATTCTTTACTAGACCAGTGAAAGGCCATAAGGCCAGTGCTTGATTTACTTGGAGCTCACTACCTTACCTACTAATGGGCTTTGCATTGCAATTATCCACCTTAGTGGTCTTTTTAACTGAATTAAAAAACGCGCAGAGCTGCCCTAAAAAATAATGTTTTTCTTCACGAAGCCCGTAGCAGGTGGACCCCAGAAAGAGAGAGAGGATTCTCGCAAACTGGTGCAGTTCACTATCTTGAGTCATCGAGTAAAATAATATTTTTTCAAATAATTTACTATCTTTTCTTTATTTTACTTTCGTCCATTGTTATTGTTACTTGATGAAAAAGTACGTGTCCTATTTTTTGTCTCGGTTTCTCTAAACTCTACCGTCGTTGAACAGAGCGAGCCAAATAGAAAACATTCAACTTGACAGTGCGATGGTGCTGTCATTTGATTGCGCTTTATTTTTTATGTGCCGAAATTAAGTTAGACTCAAAGATAACGCTTGTTTAAGTTCAAGGCCGTTTAAAATTAAATGATGTGATGATTTCCATATTATTTTGAGACTATTAGAACAAATTTTAACTTTATTTACCTTTTTTCCTTTCTAAAGTTTTGTATCACGTGATCGTATATTGAATTTTAATTGGTCGTCGGTGAGCGTGCCCTGCGCGACGCGAGAGGCGCAATAATTTTCCAAAATGCCGTCGGAATCTAAACCTTTGTTAGCTGCTCAAACAGAAAAACCGAACCATTATAAGTAATTGCTTGTTTTTATTCGTGTTACATGTGAAGTGATAGTGTTTCATGTGAGGTTCAATATAGTATATTAGCTCTGAGTCTACGATTTTATGTTCCAGATATCTAAAGGAGTTTCGAGTAGAGCAGTGTCCGTCTTTCTTACAACATAAATGTACACAACATAGGCCTTTTACATGTTTTCATTGGCATTTTAATAACCAAAGACGGCGGAGGCCGGTCAGAAAAAGAGATGGGACTTTTAACTATAGCGCTGATAACTACTGTACCAAATATAACGAGACATCAGGCATTTGTGAAGATGGGGACGAGTGAGTGTCTTTGCTTTGTTTTGCTACTTATTTTACTTTGTTTACTCATAGTGATTACTTCTGTCGGATGGTTATTGTTCCGAGTTGATTATTATTACTGAAACGATATTTTATTTGGAACAATTTTTTTCATTTGTTTACTGCTATCTAAAATATAACCCGACTAAATTCGGAGTGTACAAACATATGTACATGATTGATTTGGTTCATGGCATTGTCGTTTGGCAAGATTACATTGATGTGGCTCACACTTGTTTTGAAACTTGAGTCATTGTGAATATTGAAAATTAACAGTCCTGAGTATACTAAATTGAGACATAGTGAAAAGCTTAGTTAGATACTTAGTAAACATTGCATTTAAAGTTTTTAAAATAAACTACATTGTTACAGTTTATTGGTTTACAAACACTGGATATTGTTGTTAGTAAAAGTTTGAAAAGATAATTTTTTCATATCTACACAATATGGTTTATTGGCTTGTTATTCCTGAATATAGTAACAAAATCTGTGTCTAATACACCATTCTCTTCACAAAAACTAATGTCCAATCTAATGTCACTTTGACAAATTATTAAAATAATAAAAATATTTGTAGATCAATCTTACATCAATCTTACTAGTTATGTTTCTGTGTACTTGTTTTCTTCATTATGTGTTAGTCCTGTTTTACTAGTTATCCTGTAAGTTTAATGGTTTTAATCAGCTTGGATGTTAGCCCAATGCAATTAGACGTAAAATACTCAAAGGTACGAAGTTTATACTGGTTGGATTCCATGTGCCTTTTTTTATTGAGTTCCTAGAGGAGAGGAGAAGAAAATTAAAAAAATCTTCACCACTTGTTACTTTATTTTTTTGGATTTTCATGTTTTTTTTTTTTTAATTTGACAAATTCATTTTGTGTCTTGATAGTGTGACTTGTGTGCATACATTAAACGCTGATTTGGTTTGTTTCTTTGTTCATTGTGGTTGATGAAATGCATAATTATTTCATTTTTTTTTTTAATTTTCCTATTTTTCTTCAATTATTTCGAAAATACCGAATTTTAAGACAAACATTTCTTTTGTGATTGGTAACTGAATCTTTTTCACAGATAACTGGACCAGACAATGTTCAAGAAAACCACATCCATGAATGTAGTGACTAGTGTTAATGAAGGTGTTTTATTTCCAAATGTTCTATGAAACTCAATGTGCCGATTATTTTCTAAATCCTCATTTTAGTAGCTATCTAATGAGGTATAATAACTGGAAAAATATTTATAAGGATACTTGTTAAACCTAAGTTACTACTAAAAAGTAAAACATGACAAAAGGGCTCTATGGCTAAGAATTGGGAGCGGTACTGGTATTGGGTGTGGAGACCCAAGCTTCCCAATCTATAACCCTAGAAAGACATTGTGAGAAATTATTACAATATTTTTTGTAAATATATCAGTGGCCTCATAAAAAAAATGGAGATTCTCAAGAAATGTTGATAAATTGCCAATGAAGGTGTTTCATCGGGAATAATCAACATTTCTCGAGAATCTCCATTTTTTTTTTAGTTTTTGTAATGCGGATGGCAGATATAAATACTTATATCTGCCATCATCCATCATATTTACGTTGACTGCCATAGAAATATTTTGAGAAAAATCACTTCACTCGAAAATGTGGATTTGTTGAACATTTGTACGTCCACATATCTGTGAAAACATATCAGTTACTAATGACAAGATAAATCTTAGTCTTCAAGTTCGGTATTTTAGAAATAATTGAAGCAAAATAGCCTTTATAAAATAAAAAAAAACTTGAAATATGTATTAACATCAACCACAATGAACACACAGGTCACACTATTACGCCAAAATATAAATTCGTTGAATTTTTAAGTTAATCATAAACGAAAAAAAAAATACTTCTAAGAAAATACCAAAACAAAAGTTCACGAGTGGTGAATTTTTTTTTACTTCTCCACTCCTCTAGGAAATCAATAAATAGTTTTTTTTTTTTTTTCATCTATTATTAACCGGTCCACCTAATTGTCTAATTGCACTCCACTATACATATCATTATGTATTTATTATTTAATCAAGCATTTGAAACCATCACCTGCAAGTGTGATTGCTCCAAATTGGACTTCAGTTTTGTAACAGGCGTTTTGATAGTTGAAGTAGGTTTTTAACAAAAATCACCAACTACTTACACCATAATAAATAAGAACAGGAAAAATATTCTATATCCTAACTATTTATAGTTTTATGGTTTGCATATTTCATAAACAGAGATCGGAATAAGTAGACTATAATATTTGCCTAACAAATGATACCTCTCAAGCTCTTATATTATTTTTAAGTTCCTAAATAAAGTTGTTAATGGAAGTTGTTGGTTTAGGGAAATTTCTGTATAAAATATAATACTTCCATTCCGATCTCTGGTCATCCAACTTCTCAACTTTATTTGATTTACTCAGAAGATTCAACAATAGGGGATAATCCTTTTTTTTCTTTGTCCGTCGGGTAGTTTATTGAAAAGTATTGGACACGTATTTTTTCTTTTTTCACGTGGTCATAAAATTACGGAGATATATTGAGTTGAAATGGCGCATGACGTCACATGTAGGTAAGTTTTATACCTACTTGTGACGTAGTAAGCCCCCACTCTCCAACTTTAATGAGTTCTAACTAAGTAATTTTTTGATATTTTGATAAAACAAAAAATACGTGTCTGATATTTTTGTATTACCTGTCTGACGGACAAAATAGAATGTCGTTTTCTTTACCCAGTCCGGTCCCCTATTACATATTATTACAAAAATATGTAATCTAAGATGTCATACAAATCGCACATTCAAAGGAAAACCGTTACAAAACAAAATTTTACATGCATTGTTTTTTTTTTCGGAATTCTCTTGCTATAAAGTCAATGAAACAAACAACGTCAGTGACTTACGAAAGTAAAGTCAATTTTTACTTTTGTTTTGAAAGGCTGTAATTTTTTTTGCATGGTTTTTGAAAGTATTACTTAATATAAAAACAAAAAATCGTACAAATTCTGTTTAAAAAAAAACTTTTTCTGAATAGGGGATAATCCAATTTTTTTTTTCTTTGTCCGTCGGGTAGTTTATTGAAAAGTATTGGACACGTATTTTTTCTTTTTTCACGTGGTCATAAAATTACGGAGATATATTGAGTTGAAATGGCGCATGACGTCACATGGGGTGCGGACTGGGTAAAGACAACGACATTCTATTTTGTCCGTCAGACGGGTAATACAAAAATATTAGACACGTATTTTTGGTTTTATCAAAATATCAAAAAATTACTAAGTTAAAACTCATTAAAAGTTGGAGAGTGGGGGCTTACTACGTCACTAGTAGGTATAAAACTTACCTACATGTCGACACACAACGAAGCCGAAAGTGCCCGAAAGGTCCTGTCCTTGCGATATTTTTTTTGTTATACATCATACCTGGGAACCTTCTACTTACTATATATTAGGGGTCAAAGTTCCAACTTTTTGACGAGTATTTTTTTAAATACAAGTTTTTAATGTAAGATTTTTACTTTAAACACCTCCACGACCCCTGTACTATTCAATCCGTCCATCAGCACAATGTTTTGCTGCTGCTCTATTCAAGTTTATTATTTTTACTTGACCATCTACCAGTTATGATTGGTTGAATGTTGTTTGGTTACGCTAGGTGTCCTTACCTGCACCGCACGGCCGGCGACACAGAGAGACGGTATCACCTGCGGTACTACAAGACATGTATGTGCGTGCACGACACGGACGCGCGGGGCCTGTGCACGAAGAACGGCGCGCACTGCGCTTTCGCGCACGGCGCGCCCGACCTGCGGCCGCCCGTGCTCGACATGCGCGAGCTGCAGGCGCTCGACAACCCCGACGCCGCCGACGCCGACGCCGCCGCACCCAACGCCTTAGATAGAGAACGAAATCTTCAGAACGAAGATCCCAAGTGGCAAGGTACTAATTAATTACCTCACATTTCTTATCAAAATCAAAAGTCATTTATTCAGGCTGATAATCAGCACTTTTTGAACGTCAAAATTACAAGAGACAGTCCCCCAAAACGCCCGCCCTTCGCCACTTCCTAGTGTTTTAGCTGGGAAGAAGAAGTGGCGGAACAAACTCCCCAGCAACACGTCTGTCTGTTATGCCGGCCACACACCTTACGATATACTGGTGCAAGTCTGGACTTGCACCAGTATATCGTCGTCGTATAAATTAATGTCACATGTCAGCTAGCACACACCAATAATAAAATAAAATATAAAAATTACTTAAATTATATATTTACGGACTAGATTAATCGAAAAGTAAGGAATGTTTTCCTTCTTTTCGTTTACTTTGTTTATAAAATTGAGTTTTGTGGATACTATAAAACTGTTGTTTTATTTCAGATACAAATTATGTTCTATCGTCATATAAAACGGAGCCGTGCAAAAGACCACCTAGGTTATGCAGACAGGGTTATGCTTGTCCTCAATATCACAATAGTAAAGTGAGTATGGTCCTATTACGGGAGATAAAGCACCAAAACATACACAATAGGGGACCGGACTGGGTAAAGAAAACGACATTCTATTTTGTCCGTCAGACAGGTAATACAAAAATATTAGACACGTATTTTTTGTTTTATCAAAATATCAAAAAATTACTTAGTTAAAACTCATTAAAGTTGGAGAGTGGGGGCTTACTACGTCACAAGTAGGTATAAAACTTACCCACATGTGACGTCATGCGCCATTTCAACTCAATATATCTCCGTATTTTTATGACCACGTGAAAAAAGAAAAAATACGTGTCCAATAGTTTTCAATAAACTACCCGACGGACAAAGAAAAAAAAAGTTGGATTATCCCCTATTATATTTTCTTTTATTTTGTCAAAGATTTGTGGTTTAGTATCTTGTCTGTATGTATCGTTTGTCTTCTTCCACAAAATCCGCCGCTGTAAATTACTGTATTGTTCTTGGTCGTTTTCTAAGTCTTTCAATTCTAAACACAACTTAAATCTTATTTTTTAGGATAAACGCAGATCACCAAGGAAATATAAATATCGCAGCACGCCTTGTCCGAACGTGAAGCACGGCGAGGAGTGGGGCGAGCCCAGCAATTGCGAGTCAGGCGACGCATGCGGGTACTGCCATACGCGCACCGAGCAGCAGTTCCACCCCGAGATCTACAAGTCCACCAAGTGCAATGACGTGCAGCAGGCCGGCTACTGCCCGCGCGGCCTCTTCTGTGCCTTCGCGCACGTCGAGCGTGAGTATTCGAGTTCGAGCGAGCCGCGCGCACCCGCCCGTGTGTGCGGCTCACCGTCCTGTCTGTGCAGCCGAGGAGCTGGGCGCGCGCGAGCTGGCCGGCGCGCTGGACTGCGGCACAAGCCTGGCCGAGCTGCTGTCGTCCGCGCTGCCGCCCGACAAGAAGGAGCGCCCCGCCTCCCCGCCGCCCGCCGCGCTGCCTGCCGTCAGCAACGGCAGCGGTGACGGCTCCGAGTGCGCCTCCACGTCGTCCGGCGGCTCGGCTCCCCAGCACAAGCCGGCGCCGCCGCCCGCCTGGCCCGCGCGCGCGCCCTTCGACGCCGGCGTGCTGCACGACGTGGTGGGCCACGCGCTGGACGACCTGCACCTGGACGAGCCGCTCAACCTGGTGGCGGCGCTGGACCGCGACCTGGCGGACGGCGAGGGGCTACTGGCCGGCTCCGCGCCCGTCAACATCCCCTCGGCGCGCGCCGCGCTGCGCGGCTTTAGCCCGCCGCCGCCAGGCTCGCCGCTGCCGCCCTTCCTGCGCTACGCCAACGACACCGAGCGCCTGTTCAACTCGCACGCCATGAAGGCGGGCAGCTTCGGCGGCGGCGGCGCGTACGAGTTCGAGCCCGCCGAGCTGTCGCGCCTGCGCGAGGAGGTGGTGGCGTCGCGCGCGGCCGTGGCGCGCTGGGACGAGCGCATCGCGCAGGCGCGCTCGGCGTGCGAGGCGTGGCAGCGCGAGGCGGACGAGGCGGCGCGCGCGGCGGCGCTGGCGGAGCGGCAGCGCGACGAGGCGCGCGCACACGCGCTGTCGCTGCGGCGCGAGCTGGACGCGGCGCGCGCGGCGCTGGCCCCGCGGCGCGAGCTGCGCGGCCTGCCGCTGACGGCGCTGAAGGCGCTGCAGGCGGCGGCGCGCGCGGAGCTGGAGGACATCGAGAAGGTGCTGTACCTGGAGACGGCCACCAAGTGCATGACGTGCGAGGAGCGCGCGCGCGCCGTGACGCTGGCGCCGTGCAACCACTACGTGCTGTGTGACGCCTGCGCCGCCACGGTGGACGAGTGCCCTTACTGCCAGACACCCGTGCAGCGCCACCAGTAGTGCTGCGACTAGATGTTACATTAAGGTTATCCATTCAGAATATTTCGCGAAACCAAGGTTCCCTTTTAAATGCCGATACGATGAGCATGACGGTTCGGTCTAAGAAACTAAGTAATCTTTATTCACGTACAGATATATTAATATGATGAATTAATATTTGAATGATGTCTAAAAGTTGAATATCTTCTCATTGTTGACTTATCATGTTCACCTGCTCACCAAAGTAGCAGATACTTATATTATGGAGAATATATTACCTTTGTTGGTAAATATTATTATCAGATTGATTGATATTTATGACTACGACATACGACATTTATACTAGAACGTAATGTTATGGATATAATGCTTTTGATGTTAACATTTTGTTTATTAGCCTCTCGTGTTAGTGGACTGTTGCTTTTACTCATAAAGATACACACAAGATATATATATTATAGGTATTTATGAGGTTTTATCTTGAAAATTAAACTTTGTGGTTATGCTTTCACCAATGATCGTAGATTTAAGAAAATTTTGTATCGATTTGGATATTCTCATTGTGACTCAATTTATATGTAAGGTATGATATATTATATATTGATATTGATGGAAGCACGGCCATGAATATATTAGTGATTATAAGTATCGGAGAATATTTAAATGTAGTATTTAGTTTTATACAGATATCTACAAATCATTTTACATATTCAGAATAGATTAATTATAGTTGTGTATTGAATGTGCAACACAGCTATTGAGAGAGTGTGGCTTGTCGGCTTCCTCGTGTTTATAGCACTACATGATTTTCACTAATAACTAGCTATCTAAGGACCAAATTTTTCTATTAAAGTATTAAAATCGTGACTATAGTAGTTCAGTAAGCGCGCGTGCAGCGTGTGCGGCGTGATAGATGTACTCCGAGCGCTCGCCGAGCGGCTAGAGTAGGCGGAGCGAGCCGAGCGAGCGGAGCACCGCGCCGTGGCGCTCTTTAGATCAAACGACTATAACTGCTTTACATATTTGTCTAGATGCTCCACATTTAAAGAAGCCGAGAAATATATTTTTGTAGACGACGTTACGTGCTGTATAAAGTTCATGAATGAATCATAAACTTTTCATGATAATCTCATGAAGAAGCACTGTTTAATATATAATCGATTATTATCACGTGTTTGTTTTCCGCTTTTTGCGATAAAAAGAATCTTTATAGTTATTAACTTGAATTTCGTTGTACTCCCGATCTTTAGCGGCGACCTGTACGAATGATGCTTTACTGATTGATATGATTGTTATTTGAAAAAGTTAAAATCAAATACAGGGCAATGTAAAAACGTTTGAAATTGTAAGTACATGACAGAGTATTTAATTAAAGTCGGTGTTTTTGAGATTAAAGTATTGATAAAACTAACAATGATTTTTGTCATTATGAGGAACACATAGTCATGTTTGTGCGTGTCTCGCTTTCGAACTCTTTGAAAATATTCAAAGTATAACAATGACCTGTGTTGAATTTAAAGTAGGTGGTGGAAGTTGCGTTAGTATAGGCTGCAGATTGCGGCAATGATGCACCGCTCGGTAGGGGAAACCTGAGGGTATCTTAGCATGAAAACTGTTTAGCTCAGTAGTTAGAGCGTTATGAGAGAACGCCAAATATTTAATTGAAAACATTCAGATAGAAGCCTGGGCAAGGGCCCACTTACAAATGTCAGAAAAGGGCCAAAAACTTACAATGGGATGTTCAGCAACATTGATTTTCATCTTAATGTAGAGGGTCTGAACCAAAACGACTTGAACAGGCAAAACTTGACGAAGATATTGTGGGCTTTGCTCAAATCTGACTAAATAGTCTACCTACTCGGCTATTAAATTTTACGCTGCTGAAACCTTTCGCTGAGAAACCCTCTAGGCTCTTCTAGCAGTTGCGAGGCCTGATGAGGAAAGCTGCACTGCGATTGACCTGATTGAATGTATGGAAAGAAAAAAAATCCTGCATAAAGTTTTATTATTACATAAAACCATAACATTGAATCAGTCGCCTCTAGAAATCGAGGGAAAAAGTAGAATTATACACAAAACGTAGCGCATTTTATGTTAACATTCCCAAATAATCACTAGATGTTTATATTTGTATTCAATTATCCCTATCATTATCTTTGTCGGTGTAGAGGACTAAATAAAATTCTTACAGGATATTCTAAAACTTTAAAATATTAACCATATGGTAACCCAAAAGAAGACCTTATATTGTAAACGTTATCATAATGGTAGGTAACCCATAACCCGTAACATCGTCATTAAGGTAACCTCATAACCGACTTACCCTTTCAAAACGCTTACCTCTTAAGGTGGAAGCGCCAGGGTAGTCGTAGTAGTTTTTGTTTTTCAATTTTGTTTTAAACATACATAAAATAAGTTTTGTGATCTGTATACAAGATGTCATTGAAATAATTGTAAACCTCTACGGGCTGTTGTTAGCAAAACTAAACTAGTTAGAAATGCGTACAAGTGTTTTATTTGTCGCTTTGATGTTTGGTGTCGGTTTTCAGTTATATCAATTACACCTTGTATTTAGTTTCCCTGCCATGGAGCAACCTCATTGGAAATGTTAAGTTTAACTTATTTGTTGATTATACTCTTAAATTTGTACAAGATTGTTCTATGAAGAATACGCTTTAATGAATATTATTATCTGTTAAGTTAAGCGTAAAGCGTATTATCCATTAGCGACTTTAGTTAATAAGTTACTTGTCCAACTGACTTCATGAAGTAGGTCTTGTCCTAATATAAGCGATCGCGCTCATTTTGTTCGGCAAATTCGAACGTGCTCAAAATTAACCAGATTACTTAATCACGCGACGACCGCTTATGTTAAGACACGGTCATAGACAAATGCAAGCGCTTTTTTAAGAGTTATGACTATTCTTTATATTAGCAATTCAATAGTTTCTTTTTGTTTTTTTCCAAGCATGGTATGAGCATTGCCTCAAGTAGAAATCGTGCTTGGAGTTGCTCAGTGTAATGACAAGAAAGTTGTTCTATGGCGGAAAAAGTGTTTTTCCACGAACTTTAGTTTTGTACTACTTTTGCAAGTTTTTCTGTTTGTATTGTTAGTGTGAGCCACTTTTACTCCGAAACGCGCAAGGGTTTGTGGCACTTTCGCAGACATAGATACACGAACTTCGGGTATCTATGTGTCTTCCTTCGGTACCTTCGGTATCAGAAACACATGCAACGCAGTCCCTTGAGCGTTTGTGTCAGAACTGTGTTCTTTTGTGGACGTCACGCATGCAGGAATATACCATTTTAAGGGATTGACCAGACTTATCCATGCAGTGCGATATATTCATATAACAAAACCGCATAGATGGATGTGTTTCAAGTAGACTGTAATCTCTCTGAGTGATGAATCCGGTTACTCCCTTTCTGTTGTGTAGTCTTTAATTGGAACCGTTTGTACCAGACTGAGGTATGTTTTTTGTCCAGTTATTTTGCCTACGGGTTGAAATTCACGAATTATTCAAAGAAATACCATTCTGCTATAATTCAAACAAGTTTCCTACAACACGTTTTATAGGTACATATTTTATTTATATTTTACTATTTTAACATTTGACCGCCATGGACGCGATGGCCGCGTTGTTGCGTTCGCCGTGTTTAATATGGAACGTGTGAGTTCCTGCTTCCCGTATTACAAGCTGCATGCCTCTCCTTTTTTTTTTTAAAGTAAATCAGTTGTAAGTCTTTCTTTTACCCTGATACACCTACTTATTTATTTCTTATTTCACTAATCAGTTTTTGCAATAAATACTGCAATAATATGTTATTGTTACATGTTTAAGTATTAAAGTTACACTTTTTCAATATAAAAATATTGTAGGGCTTTTCGTGCGTGGCGGTCAGATTAAAATTTATTTAGACTATGAAAATTTAATTTTTTTATATGGATATAATAGTAATAACAAATTTAACTTAGATAAATAACTTAGCTTTAAGTAGTGTTTTCAAATTGTAATGGACATTGTTTTAAGTGTGTAGAAGCGTCATGTATCGTAAAAAAACAGAAGCAATATGACCACAGCCGCCTTTAATGATATTCAGATATATACAATGTTGAACGGCGCGGCACACACGCGGAGTCGTTTGTTGCTCCATGGAGCCTCCCCCTCGCCTGTGCACACACAAGCACGCGACTGACTAGTAATAGAGAGAATTGATGTATTGAATGCAGTTTTGTGAGTTCATTTAAACCTGGTTATAATTTACTATCATGCCAACGTCGTAGGATCATTTCCCAGATGTCCACCACATTGTGACTGCAGAGGTGCCGACAGATCACCGGACATGGAGCTTCGCAGCGATTGGCTCAAATCCCAATATTACAATATTCACGTAGATATTAGCTAAGAGAGTGTATTAGGTAGTTAGTAAACGCCTCCGCTGTGCTCCGGAGCCCTTATATAATTATGTCGACACGGCACATTTTGTATACTGGCTTGGTTTTGTGATTCAATTATGATATAAGATCTCTGTAGTAGGCTTTGAATCTTTTTAGAATAGTGTCTTCAGTAATCGGTGAATCAGTATTTTCAATCAATTTATATTCGATCTGAATCAATTTATTGTTTCATGTTCATGTTGCAAGTAGTTGTGAAAACGTATCTGTTACGGCTAGTGGGCATTTACGGTTATCGAACTTTCTTCTTTACACAATGAAACATTCGATTTTATTACTTTAGGTATATGACTGCAGAATAGGCCTGAAGTCTAGTTTCATTTGCAGTAACTAAAGGTCCGCCTTTCAAATGTAATCAAACGAAATTAGATATAGGAGTTGAGTTGGATAGTCAGGTTACCGGACAGTCGTCGTTCCTCGTCGTACCTTTATTTATCAGTATAAACTTGGCACCTGCAGCCGAAGCATTTGTGACGTAAGAACCACGATTGTACATTTTTTTTTTCTAGATAATTATAGGGTTTACTTCAGTGTTGCCAGCTTTCTTTCGGCCCAAGTCGAGGTGCTTACCTATATTTGTAACAGATACAATGGTATGTTTCGAATACATACACATACATATCGCTGAAGGCGATTCACTATGATTCGGAATTACCTTTAGAGACTTGAATTCTCATCAACTGAAACAACTTCTTTGCCCGTCGAATATAGTTGTGAAATGCTTTTGGAGTTACTTGTCTTAAATTTAGTTTATCTTAGATTAGTAAGAGATTTCACAAATATCGTGATCAATTGATTGTGTCTGAAAAGTATTGAAAAAATGGCGTGAAACAAAATGTCCTGTGTGGCCATAGCGTATATAGTCTAGCTTGCTAATAATTTGAGATATAGATGTGTATTAGAGTCGATATTTATTTTTATATAGAAATATTTATCACATGGAGAGTGTAATTTTGTTGATGAAATTTTGTAGTTGCTATAGATATTGCGTGGATCCTATCTGTACCTTGCGTGTTTTCGTTTCGATTGACCTAAGTCGTACGTGTTGAAAAACATCGAAGGAACTGTAACCTCGCGTTTAGACCAAAATACACACACACACACAATACAAACATGTATATTAAATTTAAAAAAAAAAATGGGGAACAAGTCACGTTTTGGTTAGGCCGTTTCAAGTCAATTGAAAACAAATATCACAAATTGTATTTAGGTGTAAACGCGTTGTTAGAAATAACTTATAGTCGATCTCATTTGCTTTATCTCTTTTGACATTAAATCATAAGTTTAAAATTGAAATCTGTCACATAGACAAAAATAAACATTGTCGTTTTATGACTCCAAAGTGAAAATAAATAAAGAAGAAGAAGATAAAGCAATTACGTGGTCAACTAATCATGACAGTTGCTTACAAGTGGTCGGTGGTGCACGGGCCGGCTAGATCACAGTCCTGACTGACGGGCGTGGTGTGGTTATTGTTTATGTACCTATTGTTTTATCCTCGTTTTAAGTAATTATTTTATCCAACATTTATATCAATATTTACCCACAGTTTGCATTTTGTTTTTAGTTTGTTTAAGGACCAATGTAGTTTAAAGGCTTTTAAGGTTTTTTGCATGTGCATAATAACAGCATTCGACTATTTTACTTAATATATATTATACACATATTTTTAATTTTATTTAATTTTTAGGTAGGTAGGTCCAACAAATTCTTTCAAATTTTTATTGTTAAATTAGAAATAGAATGTTGTAGTAGATAACAAATTGAGACATGCGTTCACACTCACAGACAGGAGATCAAATTGTTTTTTTTTATTTATTACAAAAATATGCATTAATATAGCTTCTAATATCATAGTAGATATTTTTCAACAAAGTAATTTTCAAATCCATGTGATACAAATGAATGTGTAACAGAGATGTGAAGATTATGAATATTACTAGATAGGTAGGTTTAATAAATTTAAAATTCCATTCAATAGCATATGAGTTTTATTTATACCAGTTCTGTCGTTTACATATTTGCCGCCAATTTAGAATTTTTCAATATTCTTTGTTGGAATTTAGTATATCAAAACAATTGAAGGAATAAGGATTAATGCAATTGTTTAGTCACAGTGCTGTTTTGAATCTGTCAGGTCAAGTACTAAATGAATTTCACTAAGGAAAATGTCCGTTCAATAATTAATAATTGTTTCAATAATTTTCTATAACTTCCGATCAGGCCTAACACGGCTTCAGTGATTCGAAGAGCTAACGTCTATGTTCCATGATGAAGCCCCATCTGCATTTGCCTGTCTGCGGACTATCGAACGCTGGAATTTAGAATTCCAGCCTGGACATACGTGGTGTCCTGCGTGAGCGACGAATACGACGCGACGCGACGCTGCGAACGCGACGAACGCGATCAACTCAACGGCATACCCTGCTAGCGGCCTATATGACAGTCTGCGGTTTTATAATACGTCATTGTCTGCGGCACATTGTTTTGAGGGCATCCAGACGCGTCACCATGAACTACTACTTTAAATACCTATAAACTTTCGAGCAAAATTGTACTATATACTTTCTCATGTCTCGAGAAGTAATGACCGAAATCACGTAGGACATTTGTCGCGTGTAGTATCGCGTCGTATTCGTCGTTCACGCAGGACACCGCGTTAGTGACAAATCTCGTCAAGGACGTCCACAATTTGCCCACTAGTAAATTAGGTTTATATGTAGGTAACTTTTGGCTTGTATTGAAAACCTAGAGAATTCTAAGAATATAAGTAAAAGCAAAAGCGGCCGAAGCGAGCTCGAAAATTTTTGTATCCCGCCTTTGATAAGTGTCTCTTCACAACCACTAGCTATGACACTTACCTACAGGAACTTGGGGGCCCTAGAGTGTGCGTAGTCGCAGCGGAAAAATGTCGAATTTCCTAATTTCAGTTTAGCAAATATTTAGTGTATGACGTCGTGTAATTGTGTATGCTAATTACAAATTTGTGTATCCAACCATTGGGGAGCTATTCAACAAAAACTGTTTCCGCTGGAACTACGTCATCCTAGCGGCACTTTTTTTATCCTATGCACGTACATGAAAAAAAATAAAATAATACAACAATAAAACAACAAAATATTATTTAGAAGCTCAATAAAATAACGAGAGTTAATGCGTGTCGCAAGCATGCGTTCGAGTATTACGAAGTTTCACTTCTTCCGCGCGGAGGGACTCCACGCACTGATTTTTTTGTAATATTTTTTTAAGTTTGAGAAACAAACAAGAGACCTACTATTTTTATTACGATAATTATTTGTTACTTGTTTAAGAATTGTGTGCCCACCTGTACCAATCCAATAATGGTACAACACTGGAAATTTTAGAACGTTAGCTCTTTTGTAGCCATTCAAACTTGGTCGGTTTTTTCATGAATTGCGGTTGTTCTGGTATTTTTATTCCATCTCTTTAATTATTTAGTGAAATGACCTGAAATTTTACATGTGAATAGTTGCATTAATACACTAACTATCGGAATAAGTTTAGTCTGCTTTATCTATAAAAAGTCCTGCAATCCGATGTCATACAATATAGTGGTCCAGTCGTAGTAAATTATGCCATTGCTCATTAATTACTAAGACCACATAAATGAAACTTGGCAAGGCATTGTAGACCCTTACAAGATACAAGTAAACGTAATAAGTTAGGCTCTAGAGTTCCTATTTTAAGTAATTGGACCTAATAACCTTATTTTACTTTTACGTGTATATCTTCTGAACGGTATGTTTTTTTCAAATTCTGTTTTCACAAACATTACACACAAATTCAAAGCAAGGTGCGTTAAAAAATTCAACTCTGCACTAAGCTGTTTTGTATGATTTTCATCAAATAGCCAAACGTAAGCGCAGCGGAAACTTGATTATCTTCGCAGTTTTATGACACACAAATTTCATTCAAGCATACACATTTACCTCTCCTCATACACTAATTATTGAATGTATTTTTTTTCATGTACGTGCATAGGATAAAAAAAGTGACGCTAGGATGACGTAGTTCCAGCGGAAACAGTTTTTGTTGAATAGCTCCCCAATGGCTGAATACACAAATTTGTACTTACTATACACAATTACACGAGGTCATACACTAAATATCTGCTTAACTGAAATTAAGAAATTCGACATTTTTCCGCTGCGACTACGCACACGGCCCTAGACACTAGCCCAGAGTGTCCAATGAGAAAGATAGCCCTGGTCATGCTTAACCTTTTGAACGCCATTGTCACATATACGTGACAAGACAGCGCGTGCCCTGTACGCCAACGACACAAACGTGTACGTACTATAACACGAATTAAGCAATTTAAATAATCAGTTTTGTGTGTTTATTTATATATCTTTTAAATGTGATCTATACAAGGTGTTGTTTTGCATCCTCGTCAAATTCAAGGAGGTAACTATGCTAAAGATTCTCGTCCCGAATCAATAATAAAATGGGTAGGTAATTTTTATTTTTTTTCTTATTTGCGGAAATCGGTAAGTGTGAACCATCCGTGTTTTAAACGCGGGCCGTCTGATTTTCGGCTTATAACCGCGCTTTCACAAATACAAACAATTTCAAATGTTTATTCGCTAAATTCTTATTCCCTAAACCACGTAAAGGGGGTTATTCTGAAATACTGACAAACATTAAAACCAAAAAAATCAGCGTTTGTTAATAATTAACAAGGTACCGTAATTTTAATTGATTATTTATGTCTTGTGTGACAACCTCCTGAATTTTGCCGAGGATGCAAAACAACACCTTGTATATTATTAAATATTAAATGTCTTATCAAGAAAAAACCGGCCAAGTGCGTGTCGTACTCACACGCACACAGGGTTCCGTACCACCAAACAATAAAATAAAAAACATTTTCAATATTATTCAATTATTTTTATATGTTACAGCAAAACTAAATTTGTTTTCCATAGTATGTTAATGAAAAACAAAGTTACTGCTGCAGTTTGATGAAAAAGTCCTATATCTCAAAAACTAAACATCATATCTTATTCAAACCAATTTTCGTTGAAAGTTTTTTTTACGTTCTAAAATCCTAAATACACCGTGTAAATCACCTCATCACGAAGCCGTCAACCAAGTATTCTGTACATGAAACTAAGTAACTTTACGCAAAAATTATTACTGGGAAACGACTTTTTTTTGGGGGGTGTAAAATCATGTTTTGTGGTAGAACTCAATGTAACGCACTCAAAACATTGTGCTGATGGACGGATTGAATAGTACGGGGCTCGTGGAGGTGTTTAAAGTAAAAATCTTACATTAAAAACTTGTATTTAAAAAAATACTTGTCAAAAAGTTGGAACTTTGACCCCTAATATCTCCGTAACTAGAAGGTTCCCACGTATGGTGTAGAACAAAAAAAATGATCGCAAGGACAGGGAGAACCAGTGCCTTTCGGCTTCGTTAAGAGGTGTTTTACACCCTTTATTTTCAGAATTTTCATCTTCTTACTTTAGAAATTAGAGGGGGGGGGGGGACACATTTTACCACTTTGGAAGTGTCTCTCGCGCAAACTATTCACTTTAGAAAAAAATGATATTAGAAACCTCAATATCATTTTTGAAGACCTATCCATAGATACCCCACACGTATCGGTTGTTTTTTTTTTTTCTATTTTTGTGTGAAAATCTTAATGCGGTTCACAGAATACGTCTACTTACCAAGTTTCAACAGTATAGTTCTTATAGTTTCGGAATTAAGTGGCTGTGACATACGGACGGACAGACAGACATGACGAATCTACAAGGGTTCCGTTTTTGCCATTCGGCTACGGAACCCTAAAAATAGTGCGTGGAGTCCCTCCGCGCGGAAGAAGTGAAACTTCGTAAAACTACACGCATGCGTTCGAGTGCCACGCATTCACTCTCGTTATTTTATTGAGCTTCTAAATAATGTTTTGTTGTTTTCTTGTTGTATTATTTTTATTACATAAGTTTATCGACGTTACTCTACTCATGGAAATCGAGCGAAGGCTGGTCACACCGAAGAGTCGAATGCATGACTGTTGTGCATGACTGCACGCCATCTTGCGTACTTAGTAGAACTACGTAGTCACAAATCTTGTAATACTGCCATCTCTTAGTGAGTGATAGAAAATATTCCCCCTCCATGGTAGCGTTAAACTTGTTGGAAGTCGCATAAGAAGTTTCACTTCAACAAGTTAACAATACGTTTGAAATCTGGTTGGCTTTTGGCGGAGATGAAAATGGCTGCATTGAAAATAGGACCTTATTACCATTGTTTAGACAATGTTACAACCAGTCAATAAAATTGCTCGGGATTGTTTCCATTCTTTCTGACTTGACCCTTATTATTGGTGAGGCCATCCTCCTACCACAAGTTCAAAAGTACACATCCCCAACACATTCGAATTCATGGGTCTCTCAGACTGAGGGAAACCTGTCCTTCAACTACGTAGTGTGGCGGGGCGTTGGACTACCTCCGTAACCACGCTCTCCGTAAGGCATAAATTGAGCTCCCAACTACTGTTGTTGCTGCCAATTACCGTGAGTATTGTGTGGGTGTCTGGGTGACCTATTGTCGCGTGAATAAAAAAACAAAATAAATTCTGATTCTTTAATAAATAGGTATGTTACAATATTGCATTGCTTTAAACTTTAAAGGCTTGATTAACAAAAACAATGGTTTAGAAAGGTACTGCAGTTAAACATAAAATTAGATATATACACAACTGGAAAATTCTTTCTGTCTACTTTACTACGGTAAATTGCAAATAGCGTGCATATATTAATACGGATGAAAACCAAACGGAATATTATGGTTGTGTTTGAGTTCAGCAGGGACAGTGAACAGTGACTCTGAAGGCGTCTTTATTTCAAAGAAGTAACTACTACCGATTTGAAAGTGATGAAACAAATATCCGCGGACTATCCGGCCGGATACCGAATGTGAAAAGGAAGTCAGTAATTTCTCATTAACACAAGATAAATCTTGCCACAATAACTTAAAAAAACCATTTATTTGTAATTAAAGATGCAACATTTTATAAATTATTTTCAACACCCTTGTTCCAAAAGTGGCACTTATTGCATTGTTAGGTTCACAATGAAGTATACTAAACACCCGTGCTTTTACTTTGAATGTTTGCGGGAAAGTACGCCAACAGAATAACTCAAAAATAGTAGTTTGTTATATTTGGTTGATGTCAGCAAACCTCCATGCCAGCAGTGAAAACAATATAATTATGATAAATAAACATTTAATTTTCACTAAATAATTTTTTGTGAAAAATAAAATACTATTTAGTGGTATACTAGGTATATGGTTAATAAAAATAAGGCCTTTGCCCAGGAGTGGGACATACAGGCCCAGAAAAAAAAATATGCGGAGGCATGGAAAAAAATCCGCGACGCGACCTTTCATACACATTTGTTACAAAATAAATAGGTAGTGTTTTATTTATCCTTTGATGAATTTGACAAGTATGCAAAACAACACCTTGTATAATGTATAAATTGTTTAAACATTGTTTTCTTAGCTTACATGAATGGAAAATAAAAAAATAAATGTGACAGGTCATCAGCAACAAAGCAATTTTTGGGTTAGTATAAAAGGACGGATATGATGTTCAAGTAAAAAATATGCTGCCAAACTTATAATGCTAAACAAAATAGAGATTTATTTATTTGTTCTTTATTTCCGACTTAATTGTCAACACATCTTTACCAACGATTTGATTACATTATTTAAAACTAGTCTAGCTGCCGAAAACATTGTTCTTAGTTTATGCTGAAGTTAATACAAAGCTAATTGTTTTGGCGCAGCTATTTATGGTTATTGTTAAATAGAAAAAAAATAATGGTAAAGACATCAAAATATTTAGTGAGGTTCCTTTGAATGTTATTTATTATTGTATTTTATTTTATACATTCTTCATGATCCTAATATTGTGCATGAATAATGTCAGAATATGACGTAATTACCTTAAGGACTAGGTAGTACCTACACACGGCGACATCAACCTATACATTTCCAGTATAACATGGTCTCGGATTGTATAGATTTCCCGTGCAAAGAGAGATCCGTATGAACTAGTTTCGTATAGCTTGATTGGTCGCCGTGCGTACTTATATTATTGTAAACGTAAAACATGAGCAAATGCCGCGCCGCTATGTCAGCCCGGTAACACGGGCAATCTACACTTACATTCTAAATAATGGTGGCGATTCTATTGTGCACAAGCTAAACTTAATTTAAACAATTTGCATTTTATACTCTCTCATAAAACAAGAAACGGACGGACAAACCTATACAAGATGTTGTTTTGCATCCTCGTAAAATTCAAGGAGGTAACTATGCTAATGATTCTCGACCCAAATCAATAATAAAATCGGTAGGTAATTTTTTTTTTTTTTCTTATTTACTGAAATCGGTAAGTGTGAACCAACCTTGTTTTAAACGCGAGCCGTCTGATTCACGCCCTATAACTGCGCTTCCACAAATACAGACAATCTCAAACGTTCATTCGATAATTTCTTATTTCCTAAACCACGTTAAGGGGGTTATTCTGAAATACTAACAAACATAAACAACCGAAAAAATCACTATTATAATATTAACTAGGTACCGTAATTTAAATTGATTATTTATGCCTTGTGTGACAACCTCCTGAATTTTGACGAGGATGCAAAACAACACCTTGTATAAGAGCTCTCGATTGTAGTTGAGCTAATGGTAGGCACCTATACAAACCAACATAGAAGGCGTCGACCACAACCTCGCCAGGCTTCACACAACATATTTAACATAGTTCTTCTGGACTTTGGTTGAGCGATTTGTCAGTAAGAGATGTAAGTTCTCTAATTACAGTTTAGTTTTCGAACAATAGATTCGGCGCCAATATTAAACGATTTAGCAAATTAAACTATATCTCAACAGGTTGTATAAATAGGCCTGATAAATATATTAAAATAATTTCATCGCCAGTTATATAATTTTATAATCTATCAATAAGTTTAGAATCTAAGAGAGAGCGTGTACCTACTTGTAATAGGTATGTTAGACTAGGACAATAACGGTAATCACTCAGGCATCGAGCGATATTTACTAGCTCAACTGACAACACCACTACATAAAGAGATCTTTGGTCAAGTTTGAGAAACAACTATTTATAACCACCAATACTTAGGAATAGTAGACCGTACCCGCAGCAAAGCGATCAACCACCGCGTTTATTTTGTTCGGTGAACGTCGCGTCTTTCGGTTTTCCGAACACATAAATTACATATGAACGCAATGATTGTGTTTTCGCTGAATCGATTGCTTTGGTTAGGTTAGAAGCTGGGTTAAGATGCCTAGTGTACTTACTAGGGCCATGGACATCGGGTTTTATAAAACGTTATCTTTGAAGATTACTCTCTCCTCCGCTTATACCAGTGTGACAATTTCTGCATACAAGTGAGAGACTACCACAAATCACACATCAGCAGAGATCGGAATATGAAGAGTTAATTTGCCTTCACTTCAAAGAAGTAAGTTACATGTGGATACTACCTCCCCCTAATGTAACAGCTCTATTTCGGAACTTAAAAAAATCATTCCGGGATTTTACAGGCAGGTATTACTTATATGTTACTTACTTCCTTGAAGTTTATACCAGTGCCAGTGACGGAAACGACGCTTTATATGAAACAACCGAACGTTTCCTAAAAGTCTATGTGTCTTATTAACTGGCCGTACTGTTGGCCATCAAACCTATCTGTATTCTAAGAGACAGTTTCCGTCAAGCGAATAAAATCGACGCACACATTAAGCGTTTCCTCGCGCGGACTCGAGGATGCGTGAGCGCCCAATTTTATGTTTAGAGGCAATACGTATCAAGTCATTTACCGTGCTATCGAGCGTATCTTTGATACTGCCGCATGCAGTAGCAGTCCCGGTCTGTTTCTTGCTCTGGCGCTTGGTTCTGAGCGACGGAAAAAGATAGGATCATGTCAAATTGCGATTCCATAATGCGACATGAGCCGGAACTCTTATTCAGTGACATCAAAAAAGTGAAAGAGGTTTTTCTCCGCTTGGTGGTAACTGATTGAAGAAATAAATAAGTAATAATAATGTTATATTATAAGTTTTACAAGTAGTCAATTGCACATAAGTACCTAATACATTCGTACAGTTTTTTAACCTTTTGAGCGCCACGTTAAAAAAACAAAATACGTGCCCTCGGCGCCAAGCTACGAATTCATCCTTTAATTTTGTCAAGTAGTTGTGACTGTAGCGTGCTGGTTACATTTTGGTTTGTCATCTATACATGACTATATATGTATACATGTATCATGTATACATGTATGATACATATCACACCGGTAGGTCCCGAAATCATAGGAAGAATATGTTACGTAGTTATTTAGATTTTTAAATATGTAATTATATAATTTTTATATTGGGATTTGATGCCATAATATACAGGTTGTAACAAAATAAGCGCAATACCTCAGAGGCGGTGATTCAGACCATCAAACTGGACAACATTCCTTAAAGTAAGTGTACTGAAAAATAAAACACTTCCATACTAAATGAGGGGTTTAAAAACGTAAGTTTCAAAAGTTGTTATTAGGGTCAGTTCACACCGAGACGCGACGCGACGTGACGCTGCGCGCACACTTTTAAAGAGCGATTCAAAATATAACTATATTTTCTACACAAAAAGATACACATTTCGTTGTGAGAATTCAGAATACGTTGCGCCACGCAGCGCTGCTTCGAGCGGCGTCGTGAGGTAGATTTCAGTAGAAATCAGAATACGTTGCGCCATGCAGCGCTGCGCCGCGCGGCGTAGAGCGACGCAGCGCGAAATCACTGGCCTCTTCAAGTATCTTCGCGTCGCGTCGCGACTCGGTGTGAACTGACCCATAAGCTTATTATGTTACATCCTGTATTCATAAATACATACTAAAAGTTTTAGGCAAAAAACCATATTTGCTAAACACACTATAGCGGAGACTTATCATTCGTTTTTAAACTTACATTGCTGATAGTAGGTGTTGTCAGTTTATTTAATAATTACATACCCAGGACCTGTGCTAGCACTATCCGATTGTCATTTTAAACATCATTCTTAACTTCTAAAAAGGCAAATTTGAATGAATTAAGCCATTTATACTTTGGCGGTCTAATTCTAGTATGCTAGTAACCACTGTACATTAGCTGAACAAGAAGTTTTCGACGGTGATATTTATGGTCACGTCAAACATAATACGTTACTTATACTTGTTGAGATAAGCTGTTTTATGCACGAATCTGTAATCGCGTGGCGAATGTTGTCGTCAGGCTTTCGTGCATACGCGCGTTGCAGACGCTCAGGGGGTCTAAAACGGCCACTTTACAATTCCTCGAATCTTATTTAAAAAAATCTACGTTTTTTGCAATTTGCAGGTCAGCCTGACACTGACCGGTAAATTGCAAAAAGTCCCTCCGCGCGGAAGAAGTGTCACTCTCGCTCTGTCTATTTCTATTCCCTCTCCCCAGGAGCGTTGAACGTTTAACGCAACAAAGCTTTCATACCCTCTCCATGGTAGCGTTAAACGTTTAACGCAACCTTGTTGGAAATCGCATTACAAGTTTCACTTCAAAAATGTGAAAAAATTGAATTTCGCGGGCTACCTTGGAGCTTCCACCAATTTGCTTGTTGGCACTGAAGCAATTCATAATAATCTATTGACCTTTTTACGAATCTCCATTGACATTGACATTAACTATCAAACAGATGAATTTCGGGATATGAAATTGAATTGCACGCAGATAACATTATGAATTGATATATTGTGGCCATTTCACGATTAGTAATATGATAATATTATTATCTAAATACGATTCTGCTCAAACAGCCTTTTTAGGGCCCTTGGGCGTCTCGCGTTCTGTATTAAGGCGGAAACACACTTACGTGTCGTGGCGTGTCGTGACGCGCCAGAAGCATATCGGTTTCATACATCGTTGCGACACGACACGCCATGCAAATATGTCCCTAACCATATTAAATGTATGAAGTAAGTATGTTTCAGCCTTTACGCGCGTTCGCCTTCTCTAAACAGGCACTATGCGTCAGTACTCTGCGCTTCTCAGAGTTTCTGTGTACAGTGATTCAAGCTCAATCGTTGTGTGAGGTGAATCCTTTACAATACATCTATATCTAAATACAACCTAACCTAAATAAAGCTTACAGTCATGGTCTTAAAGAAATGCAAAACTCTAAATACTATGTTTTCTTACTAATTCGAGGTAAGTTTTCTCTTTAAATTTGCTCGATAACTTTAAATGCCAACTCTGAGTTATTTGTGACATGCATGTGTGTTATTTGGTAAAAGCATATTCGATTTTGGATTTAACCAAAGTTTTGTGTTTCGTCCGTACATTTGATAACAATCATTTTGGTCTTAAATTTAACATTTAAACTGTTCGGAGTTCATAGCTATCGCAATACAATTAAAAGTTCAGTTACTCCGAACTGGCAGTATTTATCTTTCTATAACATTATTACATTACAAAACATTCAAATTCATGCATCAAATCTGAGCCAAATATTATCCGACCGCTAAACATATTATTTTCCACAACGAAGTATTTTTGTGCGCTTTTATTTGTTTGCGGTATAAAACATGCGATAAGGCCACTTTCACACATGATCCTCAGGATCCTTTGTATCAAAACAGCGAAACTGTGCACTAATTAAATTTCATGCGGTCGTAGACCCAATTTTATTTTTTTATGTTTTATTTTTGGATTATAAATCCATGATGTCACCGGAGTTACGCTAGTTAATTTAAAAACTTTGTATAAATGTTCGCCGACGTATGCGCATGTATGTAGTGCTCGAAGCGGATTTGTTACAAAAGCTTTTCCTGCGGTCAGTCATGGAACAAAATAATGTTACATTACATGATCCAGCTATTTAAGTTATATATATAGTTATATAAAAATACGGCGTTTATTAGATAGGGAAGTCAAATTCAACTAGCTGGAAAACCACACAAAAGTCATGGCTATCGATATTGAAATTAAAATGACCTTAGTAAAGGTGTATTTAATGTTATCCCTTACATTTTGAATAAATTTTATTTTAAATGTGAAAGTGGTCTTATTCTGGCTCAGTCTGCACATGCTTGTTTCATATAATTGACATTTCACTACAAGTTCCGCTGTACCTTAATCACAATCGTAATAGCCTTCGATTCGGCAGCGCGTCGGTCAAAAGAAAGTTCATTGCAACCTGCTGCAGTATTGTCAAAATTAAAGGGAAGGGAAGTGTGGAGGCACAGTTCTTTTACAATTCATTTACGGCTAACTGGCTGTTTTCTTTTCTTTTCGGCCAACGACCATTTCACAAGTCTCACTTTACTGCGTTCTAAAATAGTACGAGTTAAGGATGCCATCAGCTTAATATATTACTTTAAATACAATCTCAGATAAAACGTATGTTTTCCATACAACATGCAATATTTTACTTTTTTCAAGATTCTATTTCAGATCCTTTGATGTTTTTAACATCACCAAAAAATATTTTGTTTTTGTAATAAATGTAAATATGATAAATAATGATACATATTTTTATATGCCGCAATTATATACAATATTTTATTTACAGTAGATACTACAGGTCCTAAGTTTTGGTACTACAATCTGTTAGTCTAGGCACTAAGAAGTTTGTTTTATATTATTTCATTGGAGACCTATTTCCTTATTATGAAAGCCAGATCAACATAATAATAAACTCAGCAAAGCTCCACGTTGACATGACATCAAATAATATAGCTTAATTTAAGTTCTGTTAAGGAGCAGAGTTCTACAAACAATGACGAAGACATAAGACGTATTAAACGTCCACAAATACTTGTTTGCACTTAAGGGCAATACAAATAAAGTCTATTATTCGATGTCATCAGGAAATCAGGTCTGTGCTGAGCAAGAAGTCCTTCTCAGGAATGATAAATGCTAGACGACGAACGTTTATGGCTCGATGTCTGCTCGAATTGCACCGGACACGGGTGTCCCACGGTGTAGGTGCAAATGCTCTACTTTTAAGGATGATTTATGCTAGATCGTGGGTTCATGGATTCAAACTTTAAGAACATTTTATAGAATTTAGACGCTAAACCGTGCGGCGTCCAAGTCTTGGTCCCTACATTTCGGAGCAGACACGGACGGTTTGCGCCCGGAACGGTTAAATAATCCCTAAGGTCGCTGGTACACACGTCTTTTTGCCAGCGAATAAACCGCAGTTCATCATTATGTGCCAAGCCTTTTCACAATTATGTTGGGGCTGGCTTCCAGTCTTACCGGATGCAGCTGAATACCAGATTTTTACACGGACTGACTGCCGATCTGACCTCCACAACCTAGTTAGTACTGGGTAATACGATAACCTTTGTTAAGACTGGCTGTCAGATTTTCGGGCCCCTGGACCTGTACCGACAATCATTATAGATCTACAAATGACTGACAGGACCAACTCGTTATTTAATGGATGGACACCCATCCACGAACAAATCTTAGCAAAAATCTGCGCTAAAAAAGGCAATATGAAGCAGATATTTAATCTACGTCTTACTTCTACCTCCAACGTATGAAAATATAACTAATAGATCAGAGTCTGCATTCTTTACTCGATTATAGAAATCTAATCATAAATAATACGGTTATCATAAAGTTTTATAGGATTTTGATCAAAGTTCAATCAAATCTTCTGACAAATAAATATAAACTTATACGTTTTTGTTAAAATATAACTTAGACCAATTGATAATCTCAAACACTTAAAAAATAAAATTTTCATGATTGTCCACTTGGTTGTAATGATTTTAATTCTGTATTTTTTACGGTCGTTAGTCGTGTTATTCATATTTTGATCAACCAGGGACAAAAAAGTTATCTTTATAGGTGTTTTATTCGGGTTATTTATTTACACAATTTTAATAATTAAACAAACCTCTAAATTCATTTGACCCTATTGAATGACTTTTTCATGCAATAGTCATGCCATTCAATAGACTTCGAGGGTTGTAAAGTGTTGAAAAAGGGATCTCCGAACGATCCAGGTCGGTAGGTGATGTAGTAGGTCGTCCCGTGTTCCGATAGGTTCCGTGCGGGCGGAACCGGGTGTCAAATGTGTGTGTGTTAAGTCATAGCTGTCGCTACAGAGGTAGAATATGAGTGAGAGAAGTAACGTCATGCAGGTAGTAGGCGGTGGGTGCGGTCAGACGGAGGTGCCGTGCGCGCGCGGCGGGTCCAGCGTGACGTCCTCGGGCGACGCCAGGTCGGCGCGCAGGCGCACGCCGCGCCCCGACAGCGTCCAGCGACACGCCGCGCCCGCCCTGACACACGCACATGCAGGTAGTAGGCGGTGGGTGCGGTCAGACGGAGGTGCCGTGCGCGCGCGGCGGGTCCAGCGTGACGTCCTCGGGCGACGCCAGGTCGGCGCGCAGGCGCACGCCGCGCCCCGACAGCGTCCAGCGACACGCCGCGCCCGCCCTGACACACGCACATGCAGGTAGTAGGCGGTGGGTGCGGTCAGACGGAGGTGCCGTGCGCGCGCGGCGGGTCCAGCGTGACGTCCTCGGGCGACGCCAGGTCGGCGCGCAGGCGCACGCCGCGCCCCGACAGCGTCCAGCGACACGCCGCGCCCGCCCTGACACACGCACATGCAGGTAGTAGGCGGTGGGTGCGGTCAGACGGAGGTGCCGTGCGCGCGCGGCGGGTCCAGCGTGACGTCCTCGGGCGACGCCAGGTCGGCGCGCAGGCGCACGCCGCGCCCCGACAGCGTCCAGCGACACGCCGCGCCCGCCCTGACACACGCACATGCAGGTAGTAGGCGGTGGGTGCGGTCAGACGGAGGTGCCGTGCGCGCGCGGCGGGTCCAGCGTGACGTCCTCGGGCGACGCCAGGTCGGCGCGCAGGCGCACGCCGCGCCCCGACAGCGTCCAGCGACACGCCGCGCCCGCCCTGACACACGCACATGCAGGTAGTAGGCGGTGGGTGCGGTCAGACGGAGGTGCCGTGCGCGCGCGGCGGGTCCAGCGTGACGTCCTCGGGCGACGCCAGGTCGGCGCGCAGGCGCACGCCGCGCCCCGACAGCGTCCAGCGACACGCCGCGCCCGCCCTGACACACGCACATGCAGGTAGTAGGCGGTGGGTGCGGTCAGACGGAGGTGCCGTGCGCGCGCGGCGGGTCCAGCGTGACGTCCTCGGGCGACGCCAGGTCGGCGCGCAGGCGCACGCCGCGCCCCGACAGCGTCCAGCGACACGCCGCGCCCGCCCTGACACACGCACATGCAGGTAGTAGGCGGTGGGTGCGGTCAGACGGAGGTGCCGTGCGCGCGCGGCGGGTCCAGCGTGACGTCCTCGGGCGACGCCAGGTCGGCGCGCAGGCGCACGCCGCGCCCCGACAGCGTCCAGCGACACGCCGCGCCCGCCCTGACACACGCACATGCAGGTAGTAGGCGGTGGGTGCGGTCAGACGGAGGTGCCGTGCGCGCGCGGCGGGTCCAGCGTGACGTCCTCGGGCGACGCCAGGTCGGCGCGCAGGCGCACGCCGCGCCCCGACAGCGTCCAGCGACACGCCGCGCCCGCCCTGACACACGCACATGCAGGTAGTAGGCGGTGGGTGCGGTCAGACGGAGGTGCCGTGCGCGCGCGGCGGGTCCAGCGTGACGTCCTCGGGCGACGCCAGGTCGGCGCGCAGGCGCACGCCGCGCCCCGACAGCGTCCAGCGACACGCCGCGCCCGCCCTGACACACGCACATGCAGGTAGTAGGCGGTGGGTGCGGTCAGACGGAGGTGCCGTGCGCGCGCGGCGGGTCCAGCGTGACGTCCTCGGGCGACGCCAGGTCGGCGCGCAGGCGCACGCCGCGCCCCGACAGCGTCCAGCGACACGCCGCGCCCGCCCTGACACACGCACATGCAGGTAGTAGGCGGTGGGTGCGGTCAGACGGAGGTGCCGTGCGCGCGCGGCGGGTCCAGCGTGACGTCCTCGGGCGACGCCAGGTCGGCGCGCAGGCGCACGCCGCGCCCCGACAGCGTCCAGCGACACGCCGCGCCCGCCCTGACACACGCACATGCAGGTAGTAGGCGGTGGGTGCGGTCAGACGGAGGTGCCGTGCGCGCGCGGCGGGTCCAGCGTGACGTCCTCGGGCGACGCCAGGTCGGCGCGCAGGCGCACGCCGCGCCCCGACAGCGTCCAGCGACACGCCGCGCCCGCCCTGACACACGCACGATCTTTACTAAGCAAGATACTGCTGCCAATGTATTTCATAAAACTTGACGGATGACTTTTTAGTACTAGTTGAAAAAAGTTGGCCATTCCAAGACGCCCGCCAAACGTGAACCATTTATGTTTTTAATAGAATTAATTATTAATAAAAACCTATGACGAAATAAGGCGTAAAAGAAAGAAAAAAAAATTGAACGTGGAACCAAGATCCAAAACAAACATTATTTTAATGGGAAAAGGTTGATTTTACGTGGGATAGAGAGGCGCAATAACATTTACATTTGCCTAGTCGCTCTTGAAGATGTTTCACAACAAAAAAGGATATTAAAATAGTTGTAGTGTACCTGCAGAGTGAGTCTTCGGGCGGGGTGGGCGCGGAGAGCGCGGGCAGCGCGGGCGCGTCGTCGTCGTCCGGCGAGCCCTCGCTGGCCGAGCTCGACCCGGCCGAGCTGCCGCCGCCGCGGTACCGCTCCACGTCGTCTGCGCATGCAACACATTGGACTACACTCACAACTCATTACGTTTAAGCTGCGTGACGGTGTGACCACATCACCACGCCGCCGTGCAGGCTCATGGCGCATTACTTGTGTATACCAGGTGCTATCTCGGTTAGTAGTTCTTCAAAATATGGACATCCTTACTATCCTCACTAATATTATAAATGCGGAAGTAAGCTTGTTTGTTACCTTTTCACGCCTAAACCACTGAACCCATCATCCTGAAATTTTGCATATACGTTATCAGGTGTACAGAAACGGACAGGGTTCCATCCCGAAAAAAAGTACTGTATTCTAATCTAATCTTTATAGTAGATGGCGCTACGTGTCCGAGCCGATTATTGTGAAATTCTAACTTAACGCGAGCGAAGCCGCGAGCAAACGCTAGTTCTAAAATATTCGTAAATTTATCATCACCATATCCTCATATCTTCAGAAGAACGACTTACCAAGATCCAGGATAGCACCTCATATACAAAAGCAAAGGCGCACCGTTCGCGCACCGCGCCGTGGTCACGTGTCCACACCTTTGGGGTGTCATCACACCAATCGATCGATTGTCGATCGACGATAGTATGGATTAGTCGAAGTCGATAGATAGTTTCTACTAGATGTGAAATAAAATAATTTGATTGAAACTTTTATAAGTAATGCTATTCGACGGGACATATTTTAGTAGATAAAGCGCTGTAAATCGACGAAAATATCCGTAATCCAACTTTGTAAACGGCTTTATTAGACGGTGAGTGAACATCGTGAGGAAACCAGCATGCCTGAGAGATATTTCTGGACGGCATGTAAAGCCAAGTCAGAGGCTCGAGGGCGGCATACAAACTCTGACACCAGGTTACGCACCAACCACACGATAAAGAAAAAAAAAACCGGCCAAGTGCGAGTCGGACTGGCGCACGAAGGGTTCCGTACCATTATTTATAAAAACGAGCAAAAAAAATCACTCTTTTGTATAGGTTCCCCTTAAATATTTATTTTGTTCCGTTTTTAGTATTTGTTGTTATAGCATCAACAGAAATACTTTTGTATGGGAGCCCCCTTAAATATTTATTTTGTTCCGTTTTTAGTATTTGTTGTTATAGCATCAACAGAAATACTTTTGTATGGGAGCCCCCTTAAATATTTATTTTGTTCCGTTTTTAGTATTTGTTGTTATAGCATCAACAGAAATACTTTTGTATGGGAGCCCCCTTAAATATTTATTTTTTTTCCGTTTTTAGTATTTGATGTTATAGCATCAACAGAAATTCATAATATGTAGAAATTTCAACTGGCTAACTATCACGTTTCCTGAGATACAGCCTGGTGACCGACGGACGGACGGACAGACAGCGAAGTCTCAGTAATAGGGTCCCGTTCGACCCTTTGGGTACGGAACACTAATTAAACGGTCATATTGGTCATGGACCATTACCTCGTTTATCGTCGCAGTCGGGCGCGTCCTCCAGACTCCTCAGGATTTCGGCGCACAGCTCCGAGTCGAGCGGCACCGGGTTGTCAGACTCCCTGTAACGAACAAACGTTCTATTATAAAAGACAAAGTGCGTATTACCCTTCACGCCTTACAGCTGTAAGGATTTCAATATGACATGGGTTAGGACTTAGGACTTTTTTATCCCAGGAGAATAATAGCTTGGGAGATAATTTCCGACGTTCTCGTGGGCGTTCCCGCGGCAAAAAGCTAGTAAATTATTATGACGGATGACGTATGCAATCATCTGTCAAGTCATAGATGAACTTGTCATGATTTAGGCGTGTATGTTGAGGGCGAGCACTTAGGAATGCGTCAAAGACGGGGCGGGCCGAGATTTACGGTATTTGGTGATGGGGTGGCTCCAGTGTGCTGGGCTGTTATTAGTGTCAGTGTCTGTGTTAGAAACGAGTATGCTGCAGGGTCTGTGTCAAGGGACCAGTTTTCAAGAATGTGTTAGAGACGGGGGCGAGTATGCAGAGTCACATACAGAGAGAGATAGAGATAGAGTCAGTCAGTGCACTCGCCAGTCGCTTCACAATTCAGCGGAATTGTGAAGCGACTGGCGAGTGCACTGGAGTGTCTGCGTTGGAGCATACCCTGGTGTGACATATCTGCAGGGGGTGTGGTGTATGATCCAATCAAATTATATTTATTCCGAGGGACACTTGCACCCTGGCTGAAGGCGCCGCCACACTCGCACCACACGTACCTGTTGTGCAGCACGAGCGCCACGGCGGCGGGGTGCGGCACGGGCGGGTGCAGCGGCGCGCGCGGGCTGAAGGCGCCGCCACACTCGCACCACACGTACCTGTTGTGCAGCACGAGCGCCACGGCGGCGGGGTGCGGCACGGGCGGGTGCAGCGGCGCGCGCGGGCTGAAGGCGCCGCCACACTCGCACCACACGTACCTGTTGTGCAGCACGAGCGCCACGGCGGCGGGGTGCGGCACGGGCGGGTGCAGCGGCGCGCGCGGGCTGAAGGCGCCGCCACACTCGCACCACACGTACCTGTTGTGCAGCACGAGCGCCACGGCGGCGGGGTGCGGCACGGGCGGGTGCAGCGGCGCGCGCGGGCTGAAGGCGCCGCCACACTCGCACCACACGTACCTGTTGTGCAGCACGAGCGCCACGGCGGCGGGGTGCGGCACGGGCGGGTGCAGCGGCGCGCGCGGGCTGAAGGCGCCGCCACACTCGCACCACACGTACCTGTTGTGCAGCACGAGCGCCACGGCGGCGGGGTGCGGCACGGGCGGGTGCAGCGGCGCGCGCGGGCTGAAGGCGCAGGCCTCCAGCGCCGGCGCCGCCACGCGCGGCAAGGCGCTACCGCCCCATTCACACCACACGCCCGATGCTGGAAGACGCATGCAAACAGGATATAATCATTTAACTTTGTAACCTAAAAAAAAAAAAAAAACTTATGCTGGGGTATAAGCTTCTTATTTCTGTACTTAGTCCACATGGTTGTTTAAAACCCCAAACTACAGTGCGGGAAGACTGGATCTGCGTGGTGCAATACTGTCCGCTTTGTTTTATAGGGAGAAGGCCTGTGTGCTGTTCATATTCTTTCAGTGTTCAGCGAGAATGTTGTGCATATAATGTAGTAGTGTGTCCGAGCACGTACGCGTGGCGGCGCCCCAGTCGTCGCGCTCGGCCAGCACGTCGGGCGGCGCGGGGTCGCGGCCGGCGCGCGCCGCCCAGCCGCGCTCCGCCTCGCCGCGCTCCAGCGGCAGCCGCGCCTCGTGCGCCTCCAGCGCCACCAGCACCTCCGAGTCGAACACCTGCGCCGTACACGGGGAACATTATTGGGAAATGGAAAGAATACAATGAAGAAACGCGACGACACACACACACACACACACACATTGTGATGTACGTACCTCGACGAGCGTGTTAGCAGCGAGCGCGTGCCAGTCGGCCACGTCGAGGCCGCGCGCCGCCCACCAGTCGTCCGCGCGCGCCGCCGTGCCGCACGCGCGCGCTAACTCCTGCGCGCACGCCTGAACTGCACGCTACGGGAAACAAACAAACAGTTGGCGAAACTTCACAGACGAGTCACGTGGTTACTGTCAGTGTGCCTCTTGACAGCAGTATGAGGTTGCAAAAAGGTGAGGGTTCAAAACTGGATCAATAATATGGTGTGACTGACCCGTAGATCGTGCGAGGTGAGCCGCACCCGCGCTCGCGCCGCGTCGCTGAGCCCGAGCGCCAGCTCGCGTCGCCGCGCGCCCGCCTTCTCACGCAGCGACGCAGTCAGCGAGTTACATTCCTTCTCCAACTGCTTGTACGCGCCCGTCTGTCGATGCACGGCTTCGCATTAGAGCAGTAAGTACACATGCAGCGTGTTTCAGAACACACACCGTTCACATTATCTCTCACTCTTAAAGACAATAGTTTCACCATTATCGTAATAGCGAAGAAATATTCAGCTTACCTAAAACATCTTGTATTACATGTTTCTCGGTGATATCTATCTAATGAGAATCAGATAAAGCACTACACAATCGTGAGTTACCTTAGCGATCTGCACGGAGAAAGGCCCGAAGCAAGCGTGCACGAAGTGCTCGTAGTCGCGCAGCGGGCGCTCCACGGCGTGCTCGCGCTCGCTCAGCCAGCCCGCCAGCGCGTCCAGCTCGGCGCGCGCCATCACCGCCGCCAGCGCCTGCCCGCTCCTGTGCCCAACATATAGCATCAACACAGTTTTACTTAGCTAAGCATAGGTGTGCCGATAGTACACCCGTATACAGTGCTCACGTGATCTGGTAGTAGGTGGTAGCGTGCAGGCCGGGCCCGCGCACGCGGCGACAGAAGGCGGAGTCGTGCGCCGGCACGCGGGCCCCGCGCGCCAGCACGCCGCGCCACGCCGCCGCCTCCCACGCACCACGCAGGGCCCACCATGATACACCGCCTGCAGAAAAATATATTTACTAGGTTTTAAAAGAGTAAAAGTTACTGACGGTTATTACAATTGTAAAGGCTTAGTGTTCTGAGTGACAGAGCATCGAAGCAGCAATATAAGTTGGTTTACACATCACAGATGGCGTAAGTGGTAGCTGCAGCATGCAACTAGTACCTGTGAGCAGCAGCGCGGCCGCGAGCGGACACAGCAACAGCGCGCACAGCAGCGCGCCGCACACCTGCAGCGCGCCCAGCACGCCCACGCGCCACACCACCACCTCCACCAACACATGTGCAGCAGTACGTTACCTGTGAGCAGCAGCGCGGCCGCGAGCGGACACAGCAACAGCGCGCACAGCAGCGCGCCGCACACCTGCAGCGCGCCCAGCACGCCCACGCGCCACACCACCACCTCCACCAACACATGTGCAGCAGTACGTTACCTGTGAGCAGCAGCGCGGCCGCGAGCGGACACAGCAACAGCGCGCACAGCAGCGCGCCCAGCACGCCCACGCACCACACCACCACCTCCACCAACACATGTGCAGCAGTACGTTACCTGTGAGCAGCAGCGCGCCGCACACCTGCAGCGCGCCCAGCACGCCCACGCGCCACACCACCACCTCCACCAACACATGTGCAGCAGTACGTTACCTGTGAGCAGCAGCGCGGCCGCGAGCGGACACAGCAACAGCGCGCACAGCAGCGCGCCCAGCACGCCCACGCACCACACCACCACCTCCACCAACACATGTGCAGCAGTACGTTACCTGTGAGCAGCAGCGCGCCGCACACCTGCAGCGCGCCCAGCACGCCCACGCGCCACACCACCACCTCCACCAACACATGTGCAGCAGTACGTTACCTGTGAGCAGCAGCGCGGCCGCGAGCGGACACAGCAACAGCGCGCACAGCAGCGCGCCGCACACCTGCAGCGCGCCCAGCACGCCCACGCGCCACACCACCACCTCCACCAACACATGTGCAGCAGTACGTTACCTGTGAGCAGCAGCGCGGCCGCGAGCGGACACAGCAACAGCGCGCACAGCAGCGCGCCCAGCACGCCCACGCACCACACCACCACCTCCACCAACACATGTGCAGCAGTACGTTACCTGTGAGCAGCAGCGCGCCGCACACCTGCAGCGCGCCCAGCACGCCCACGCGCCACACCACCACCTCCACCAACACATGTGCAGCAGTACGTTACCTGTGAGCAGCAGCGCGGCCGCGAGCGGACACAGCAACAGCGCGCACAGCAGCGCGCCGCACACCTGCAGCGCGCCCAGCACGCCCACGCGCCACACCACCACCTCCACCAACACATGTGCAGCAGTACGTTACCTGTGAGCAGCAGCGCGGCCGCGAGCGGACACAGCAACAGCGCGCACAGCAGCGCGCCGCACACCTGCAGCGCGCCCAGCACGCCCACGCGCCACACCACCACCTCCACCAACACATGTGCAGCAGTACGTTACCTGTAAGCAGCAGCGCGGCCGCGAGCGGACACAGCAACAGCGCGCACAGCAGCGCGCCGCACACCTGCAGCGCGCCCAGCACGCCCACGCGCCACACCACCACCTCCACCAACACATGTGCAGCAGTACGTTACCTGTGAGCAGCAGCGCGGCCGCGAGCGGACACAGCAACAGCGCGCACAGCAGCGCGCCGCACACCTGCAGCGCGCCCAGCACGCCCACGCGCCACACCACCACCTCCACCAACACATGTGCAGCAGTACGTTACCTGTGAGCAGCAGCGCGCCGCACACCTGCAGCGCGCCCAGCACGCCCACGCGCCACACCACCACCTCCACCAACACATGTGCAGCAGTACGTTACCTGTGAGCAGCAGCGCGCCGCACACCTGCAGCGCGCCCAGCACGCCCACGCGCCACACCACCACCTCCACCAACACATGTGCAGCAGTACGTTACCTGTAAGCAGCAGCGCGGCCGCGAGCGGACACAGCAACAGCGCGCACAGCAGCGCGCCCAGCACGCCCACGCACCACACCACCACCTCCACCAACACATGTGCAGCAGTACGTTACCTGTGAGCAGCAGCGCGCCGCACACCTGCAGCGCGCCCAGCACGCCCACGCGCCACACCACCACCTCCACCAACACATGTGCAGCAGTACGTTACCTGTGAGCAGCAGCGCGGCCGCGAGCGGACACAGCAACAGCGCGCACAGCAGCGCGCCGCACACCTGCAGCGCGCCCAGCACGCCCACGCGCCACACCACCACCTCCACCAACACATGTGCAGCAGTACGTTACCTGTGAGCAGCAGCGCGGCCGCGAGCGGACACAGCAACAGCGCGCACAGCAGCGCGCCCAGCACGCCCACGCACCACACCACCACCTCCACCAACACATGTGCAGCAGTACGTTACTTGTGAGCAGCAGCGCGCCGCACACCTGCAGCGCGCCCAGCACGCCCACGCGCCACACCACCACCTCCACCAACACATGTGCAGCAGTACGTTACCTGTGAGCAGCAGCGCGGCCGCGAGCGGACACAGCAACAGCGCGCACAGCAGCGCGCCCAGCACGCCCACGCACCACACCACCACCTCCACCAACACATGTGCAGCAGTACGTTACCTGTGAGCAGCAGCGCGCCGCACACCTGCAGCGCGCCCAGCACGCCCACGCGCCACACCACCACCTCCACCAACACATGTGCAGCAGTACGTTACCTGTAAGCAGCAGCGCGGCCGCGAGCGGACACAGCAACAGCGCGCACAGCAGCGCGCCCAGCACGCCCACGCACCACACCACCACCTCCACCAACACATGTGCAGCAGTACGTTACCTGTGAGCAGCAGCGCGCCGCACACCTGCAGCGCGCCCAGCACGCCCACGCGCCACACCACCACCTCCACCAACACATGTGCAGCAGTACGTTACCTGTGAGCAGCAGCGCGCCGCACACCTGCAGCGCGCCCAGCACGCCCACGCGCCACACCACCACCTCCACCAACACATGTGCAGCAGTACGTTACCTGTAAGCAGCAGCGCGGCCGCGAGCGGACACAGCAACAGCGCGCACAGCAGCGCGCCGCACACCTGCAGCGCGCCCAGCACGCCCACGCGCCACACCACCACCTCCACCAACACATGTGCAGCAGTACGTTACCTGTAAGCAGCAGCGCGGCCGCGAGCGGACACAGCAACAGCGCGCACAGCAGCGCGCCGCACACCTGCAGCGCGCCCAGCACGCCCACGCGCCACACCACCACCTCCACCAACACATGTGCAGCAGTACGTTACCTGTGAGCAGCAGCGCGCCGCACACCTGCAGCGCGCCCAGCACGCCCACGCGCCACACCACCACCTCCACCAACACATGTGCAGCAGTACGTTACCTGTGAGCAGCAGCGCGCCGCACACCTGCAGCGCGCCCAGCACGCCCACGCGCCACACCACCACCTCCACCAACACATGTGCAGCAGTACGTTACCTGTAAGCAGCAGCGCGGCCGCGAGCGGACACAGCAACAGCGCGCACAGCAGCGCGCCGCACACCTGCAGCGCGCCCAGCACGCCCACGCGCCACACCACCACCTCCACCAACACCAGCCACCTGCGTACAACACACAGTTTAAGACTCCTTGACCAGCATTACTGGAGACAAGGTGGATTTCTGAAAACGAAGTTTAAATTTACATGATTTTACAGATGTATACTGTCACACTGCAGGACAAAGCCCTTCTCCAAGTAGAATTTTAATCCCACAACACAAAGAATCAGCCCTCAGCATACCCTGAGGGCTGGTGCAAGTCTCCCGGAATCGGCGCGTCGTCCACCTTTTCGTGACCATTGTGTGGAGACTTTTGTCCAGTTGTTGCCATGCATGCGGCTGACGTGCCTTGCCCAATCCCCATTTTAACCTGGCAGATGTTTTGACAACGTCCATTATGTCTGTTTTGGTGGTTACACCCATGAACGAAAAACAGGAAATTCTCCTCGGCACCATCTCGGATTTTTATTTTCATTGCGAGGAAAAAACGACACACATGAAGCCATTGAGTCGCGCAAGTGTCCAGTCGCGCGAGTGTCTGTCACGCAAGTGTCCATGCGAGCAAATATGTTTTCGCGTAAATGGGTTCCCGCAAGTGTTTTTCGCACAAATGACCCAAATTCCCTAGAAGTGTGTACTTATATGAAGTTTTTAGCATATTTGTCCATACAAACGTGCTAACACTACAAAACAAAAATTACCACCCCTGTTATCGTCTGAGGGGTGGAATTTCCAAAAACATTGAATACGGGTACAATTCAATCGAGAAACACAAATAGTAAATTTCAAGCTGTGCAGACCATTTTGTTTAACTAATGTTTCAACCCCTTTTCTCCCTTTTGGGGTTGAAACGACGAAATACGTGTTCATTTATTTTTGCTCAGAAACTTCAATATTTAATGTCATTCTTCTTACTTCAAAAATGACGGATTCCGCATAAAAACTTGAAACGCTATCTCACCCTCTTAGGGGGTAAATTCATAAAAACGCTAAAATACGTATATATTAATTTCTAACCAGAAGCTTGTATATGAATTTTCAGCCTTTTAACTTTTAAAATGACGATTTGCCATACAAACTTTCATCCCCTATTTAAGTCCCTTAGGAGTTAAATTTCGAAAAATCCTTCCTTATTCCGTGTCTACATTATGAAGGGAACCTCTGTGCAAAATTTCAGCTTTTTAGGTTCAACGGTTTTGGCTGGGCGTTGATGCGCATAAAAACTTTGAAACCCTATCTCACCTTCTTAGGGGGTAAATTCATAAAAACGCTAAAATAAGTATATATTTATTTCTAACCAGAAACTTGTATATGAAATTTCAGTCATGTAACTTTAAAAATGACGATTTTCCATACAAACTTTCATCCCTCATTTAAGTCCCTTAGGGGTTGAATTTCGAAAAATCCTTCCTCATTCCTTGTCTACATTATAAAGGGAACCTTTGTGCAAAGTTTCAGCTTTCTAGGTCCAAGGGTTTGGGCTGGGCGTTGATGAGTCAGTAAATCAGTCAGTCAGGACTTCTCTTTTTATTTATATAATAATATATATACAGTATGTTAGTTTAAACGAGGGACATATTCAAACCCCTAATAGTACATGCTAACATGATACTAATAAAAACATAAACAAAAAAAAAAACACTGATAAATAACAGACAGAACCATACCAAAATTTTCGCAAATGACACGCAACGTGTATACACCCTTGCGCTAGCGACTTAATACTATCGCAGAACATGTGAGCGGGGCAATGACACTTAGGTATAATCTGTCTACGCCTGACACCTTAACTTTAATCGCCATCTGCGCCAAGTCGCTGCTAACTGTTTTGATCAGGCGCATGGGTGCATATTATTTAAGTGAGGGTACTTCACCAACAAAATATATTGTTAAGGAAAAACTTCTACCTGATTTTTTAGATTATCAATTCGACAAGATTCTAAAAGGACGAACATCGTTCCACACACAATTTTACTTATAATTTATTTAAATTCATAATAGAACGAAGTTGCATTGTCTCATTGTCATTTTAAATTAAATTCATTGTTAACGAGAAGAAAACGTCGTTTTATTGAGCACCAAGCTCCAGTGTCTCACGAGTAGACATAAGTGGCGACCGTGACAGGACTCGATTGAAGAGGAAATTCGAAGTACCAAGGTCTAGCTGGACTAGGCCAGCACCGCGCCGCAGCCATCAGTCGGTCAGCACCGCGCCACATCCAGCCCTTGGGAGAAGCACGTATATCGGAAGTATACAAGAAGAACTTAGCGTCGCCGGACATTGATGCTAAATACAGCGTCACACCGCAGCGCAGCAGCATTCCTGCAGCTAAGTGCCCTTCCTTAATACCTAAACTTCCGTTTACACCACGTAACCTACGTCCTTATCCAATTTCTGTATGGTTTTCCGCCTGTGCGATTACATATTTTTTTCCCATTCACCTTTGTCAAGGTTACCGTATTGCGTCATACTTTCTAAGTATTTCTTTCTTTAAATTTCCATGAGTTCGCTATTATTTAGTATCAATTAGCGACAATTCGTAAGGTTATTTTACTATACTATATATTTTTTTACCGTTTTGGCAAATTTTCAAGCGGATTCAAGTATATTTCATTTCTCAAAATACCTACATGCTTATTTAACCTAATATTTTTCCTTTGTTTGGAAGTATTCCTTTTAGGAAATTAATTCCACAGGCTGCAGCAGTGCCTAGTTACTTCTGATTAGTGATTATTCCGCCGAACATTTCAGATTTGCCCAAGTTTCCCGTGCATCGTTGAGCGTCGTTGCCGCAGCGCGCAACGCACGCGCAGCGCCCGCGGCTCCGGGCAGAGGCTGCCCGCGGTGCCTGCGCCTTCGGTCTCCCGCGCAGCAGGGACCACCAATCAGGGGCGTGAGCGTATTCTTTCATTTTATTTAGTTTATTTTAACGTTAGATTTTCTTGAGGTAATTTATAAATTTCTTTAATTTCTTTTTCGTGAGAATTTTATTCGAAATAAACAGTCATAATGGGTTTGGGTGATGAAGCCAAGAATTTGGCAGAATTAAATGTTAGACGTAGTTCCGTCAAGGGCCAAGTAACAAAGTTTAAAAATTATTTAGAAAAAATATCTAGATTAGACACTTTTACTACAACACATAGGGCAGAACTTACACTTAAACTTAGTAAATTCGAAACTTTATCTTCAAGGTTTGATGACTTACAAAGTCAAATTGAAATTTTCAATTCTAGTGGGTTGAAGGATGAACTGGAAGAACGAGAAAGTATTGAGAAAGAATTCATCAGCAATATCGTACTGGCTCAAGAGTTATTACAAATGCACGGTAGGGATGAGGGCGTCCACGACTCAAGCAGTCCACACAACGTAACTCATTGCGGTGTTGATCATAATGAAATGGGTTTCAGGCTACCGCTGATACAGGTATCTAAATTCGACGGATCATACTTTCGATGGATGGAATTTCGTGACACGTTTCGATCTTTAATACATGAAAATAGTAGAATCAGTTCAGTGAATAAGTTTCACTATTTAATTTCTTATTTAGAAGGAGAAGCAGCACGAACCGTTTCAAATCTAGAAGTATCTGCTGATAATTACCGGGAAGCTTGGAACCTATTGCTCGAACGTTACGACAACAAACGTTTATTGATAAGTCATCATCTCCGTGAATTAACTAACATTAACTCTCTAAAAAAGGAGTCTGAAAAATCGTTGCGTTTCTTGGTTGACCACGTGTCTAAAAATCTGCGTGCCCTCTCTAACTTAGGACAAGCCACGGAGCATTGGGAAGTCTTAATCATTCACATTGTCGCTTCTAAATTAGACAATAATACCTTCGTGAAGTGGGAGGAACACCGTAACGCGTTGCCAACAGACACCCCTACACTTAAGGAATTTTATAAATTTTTAAACGATCGCTCAGCCTTGCTTGAGTCTTTGCACCGCAGCAAGTCAGATAACGCCTTTAGAACCGATCATGATAAACAGCGACCAGACGCTCATTCAAAGAAGCCGGACCATACACGTCATACTAAAGCATACATTAGTAGTAGTAACCAACCACAACCACAATCATCCTCGTCGTACCTCTGTCCATGCTGTAATGCTGATCATAAAATATTTGTTTGCCCATCGTTCAAGGCAAAGAGCGTAAGCGAGCGTATAGCCGAGGCGACTAAATTGAAATTGTGTCTTAATTGTTTAAGGTCGGGTCACCCTACATTTAGATGTCGTTTTGGCCGTTGTCGTGAATGCAACAAGAGACACAATTCTATATTACACATTCCCACTGAATCAGCTGATTGTTCAGTTAATACAAGCACCGACGGTTCTCCTGGGACGTTGGCTAACTGCAACAATCAAGATAATAAAGATAACAAATTTGCTCTTCTTTGTACTGCCTTGATTAATATAGTAAATTCCAAGACTAATAAATGTGAAACAGTACGCGCGCTACTTGATTGTGGCAGCCAATCCTCTTTCATAAGTCTAAGCCTGAAACAACGGTTATCATTAGAGGACTGCCCTATCAACGCTACAAAGGTCATCGGTTTTGGCAACAATGATGCAGGTACGATAACTGCATATTGCACTGCCCAATTAAAATCGTTAAATACACCATTCAACGTTATTTCTAATTTTTATGTTATGAAGGAGCTAACAACTTTAATTCCCAACAAGGTAATTGATATCAGATCTTTTAATATTCCTAAGGATATTATCTTAGCAGACCCTAAATTCAATCAGCCTTCTTTCATAGATATTCTCATAGGCTCAGATTTATTTTGGGACATAATAGGTTGTGAGCAGAAGTCATTAGGTCCTAATCTTCCTAAGTTACATGCCTCAAGGCTGGGCTGGTTGATTGGAGGTCCCCTGCAACATAAGCAACCTAAGGATATTAAATGCAATCATGTACTTACCCATTTTTCTCATGATGAAAACATAGAATTAAAATTAAATAGGTTTTGGGAGCTGGAAGAAATTCCATCCAAACCTTATCTAAGTAAAAGCGAACAGGCATGTGAAAGGCATTTTTTGCAACACACCTGCCGCTTAGAAAACGGCAGATTCTCTGTCAAGTTACCTCTTATCGACTCACCGGATTGTCTCGGTGATTCCTACAATTTGGCCAAGAAAAGGTTCTACAATTTAGAACGGCGATTTAGAAGACAGCCTGAAGTAAAGTCGCAATATATTGAATTTATCAGAGAATATGCAGAATTAGGTCATCTCTCTGAAATTCCACTAAATAATTTAAAATCTTCATGCTATTACTTACCTCATCATCCTGTGTTCAGGGAAAACAGCGAGTCGACAAAAATTCGCGTCGTTTTCGATGCATCGGCTCGCACTTCATCAGGCCTGTCTGTCAATGACATGCAAATGGTTGGGCCTCAAATTCAAGACTCTCTTTTCTCCATATTAATTCGAGCTCGTTTCTACAAATATCTTTTAGCAGCAGACGTAGAAAAATTATTTCGTCAAATATTAGTAGATGAGTCAGATCGAAATCTTCAGCTTATTCTATGGAGAGAAGACGAGCGTCAGCCTCTTAAGACGTTACGTTTGAATACGGTGAGTTATGGTTTCACAAGCGCTAGTTATTTAAGTACAAGGTGTCTTTGGCAGTCGGGTGAGGAGTGCGAGGATCCATTAATTAGAACAATTATTCAACATGATTTATATGTAGACGACTTAATTACCGGCTGCAATTCTGAGAAGGAACTAATACATATTCAAAAATCTGTCTCAGAAGCTCTTAAGGCAGGATGTTTTAATCTACGAAAATATAAATCTAATTCGTCTAGCGTTCTTGAAGCCTGCTCCGAAAACTCTACGGATTCGCTTATCATTAGTGAGTCCTCAAATGCCCTCGGTTTAGGGTGGAATTCTAAAACTGATAGTCTACATTATTCTTTTGAAATTCCTCCTATCAATGATAAAATCACGAAGCGTTATATTTTATCAACATCGTTTAAAATCTTTGACCCACTCGGTTTTGTCAGCCCCAGTATTATTATTCCTAAATTAATTATGCAGCAACTTTGGCTTGATAAAGTTGGCTGGGACGAACCTCTTTCAGAAGAAATAGAAAGAGCTTGGCGTAAGTTTTCCAATAATCTATCTTATCTAGTTACATTTACACTGCCGAGGCAGGTTCTATGTCACTCACCTGTTGTTACAGAGCTACATATGTTCAGCGACGCCTCCCAAAAGGCTTACGGCGCTTGCGTCTACATAAGGTCTATTGATGAAGCAGGTATTGTGCATGTTAACCTTTTGTGTTCGAAGTCAAAGGTGGCACCAATCAAGGCCTGTACTATACCTCGTTTGGAGTTGTGTGCCGCCTTACTAGCTGTTAGACTCTGCAAGGCCGTCGTCGATTCCTTGAGGTTCGCAGTAACACGTAAACTGTAGTGGTGTGACTCCAGCGTCGTCCTTGCTTGGCTGCATACTAGCCCTAGAAAGTTAAAGACCTTCGTCGCAAATAGAGCAGCTGAAATACTGGAAATGTCAGATGTTTCTTGTTGGCGTTATGTACCTACCTCTGAGAATCCTGCTGATCTGGTCTCGCGAGGCGTTTACCCCGAAGAGCTTATACATCGTAGTCTGTGGTGGTCTGGACCCGAATTTTTACTTCAAGGTGAATCTTGTTGGCCTACGTTACCAAATAAACTCCAACGCGAGTCTGAACTTCCCGAAACAAAATCGAACCTTGTTGCCAAGATAGATATTTCTTCAGTCATTCTATTTCATAAATTTAATAAGTTACATAAAATAAAACGAGTTTATGCTTATGTATTAAGATATTTTTATAATTTACGCAATCCTATTTCTAGGCGTTTCGATGCCCTTAATTTAGATGAATTACAAAATTCATTTAACCTTTTATGCCGTAAGGCTCAACAGGAATGTTTTCCTGTTGAGTACGATTTGTTATCCAAGAAAAAACCAATTAGCACAAAATCACCCATCATAGGGCTTACACCTTTTATAGATGTAAATGGATTAATACGAGTAGGAGGCCGGCTAGATGCTTCATCTATTTCATTTAGTAGCAAACACCCTGTCGTACTACATTCCTCACACCATCTCACAAAATTAATCTTTGAGCGGGAACACCTACACAAATTACACGCTGGCCCACAGCTTCTCCTCGCTAGTGTCAGGCAATACGTGTGGACTATCAATGGGCGACACCTCGCTCGGAGAATTGTACGCAACTGCATCACATGTAGAAGGGTACAGGGCAAGATTTTAACACCCTTAATGGTATAGTATCTGCCTACTACAGACACTCTATACTCACACTTATCATCCATATTCATACTTTTATTGGTTTTACATTAGCATATTACCAATCATTTCGTTTTTATAAATATTTTCTTTATATCCTTTGTTGTGACATGTTTACTTCAAATTTGTCAGATGTCATTTACTTTTATTTTTGATTCTTACCAGCCAAACTCTCTATGAAGGTTTCATTTAGATTATATATTACTAAAAATTATTATCATCAATTCGTTAGTTCAATTGTTGTATTTTATAATTAATTGCGAATATTTGCTGTGTAAAGATATTCTGAGTTATATTTCTAAAAATATTATGTGCAGGGTTTTTGACCATTGTTACTGGCTGTTTTTAATACTGGCAGGTTGCGTCTTACTAGAGCGCAGCAGTTTTGAATCTAAAAAAGACATTGGAAGAAAAGAAACGGAAGATCAGGGTATAAAAGGGATTTCTGACAGATGCCCTGGTTCTAGTCTGGAGTCAAGAGTTCAGTTCTAGTCTGGAGTTAAGAGTCGTTTCAGTCTGGACACGAGAAATCAGTATAGTCTAAAATCAAGAAAACAGCTAAGTCTAGTTTGGAGTCAAGATCTGTCATATCTTGAGTTTTGAGCACAGCCTGGTGGAGTCAAAGAGCGGCCTTCGTTTAGTGCTGCCGTGGCTGTTGCTAACTGTCTGCTGGAAGCTGCTTTGCGAACTGACGAGCCTGGCACTGGGGCTCATTACCTGTCTGCTGGAAGCTGCTCTTCGAGCTGACGAGCCTGGCATTGGGCGGTACGTGTCTGCTGGTGGGTCCTACCAAATCGCCCTGCATCAAGTTCGTCGTGGTCAAGCTCATCTTAATCAAGCCAGCTTTCTACGACTGCAAGTTTGTCTTCAGTTACTATCACGCTCAGAGATTTGCGGAGATATTTAAAACGTTCTCGGTTAACCTGCCCTTCACTTTTGTACTAATTTATTGTATTTTTCATTTCATCATTTATTAAATTCATTTTCCCCTAATTACTTTTTTAATGTATAAATCTGTTTACTCCTTTCATCAAGGAATAAGCAAGTTTGTTACATTTTGGCGCCTAACGCAAAATCAAGTCTTGATCTTAAACATATTCTCTAAATTCTAAAACAACTTCCACAAGAGATTATATTTGGTAACTATTTTCATCATATTTTCATCATATTACATCACTTAATCTACTTATACTCTTAAACACTTAAATCATATATTTATCTATATCATCTATGAATCTCATCAAAATAGGTTTAGTGTCGTGGGCTCGAACTATTATCGGCGCTGGTTCAGCGTAAAAGTATAGACTGCCACACATGTCAGTCCTTCAACGCTCTTGAATATTTCAAGTAGGTTATTTATTTTAGAATCCTTCTTAATAATAACTCAGACTCTCTTGACTCCCTCTCTCCCTTTTAATTTTATACACTTTATTTTTAACTTTTTTATCGTATACTTACTCATGACTCATCTCAGTCCTCTTCCCTTCTTCTAACTGTAGAGTTTTATTCGGTCTATTTAAACTCTATAGTTTTTATTTTCTATGTTCTTTCATTGGTTCTTAAACCATTAAAATATTACTTTTAATCTTCTCCTATATCTGTTCTTATCAGATAACTCTTTGAAATGCTTTTAGGTACAAGTTATCTAACCTTCTATTATACCTAACTATACTATAAGTTGGTATAACTATTTTTTTTAATCTTCAACTCTAAATGTTGAATGAAGCGGGTTGCGACTTCCTTAAAATAAGCCTTCGCTAATCTTCAACTCTAAAGGTTGATTGAAGCGGGTTGCGACTTCCTTAAAATAAGCCTTCGCTAATCTTCAACTCTAAAGGTTGATTGAAGCGGGTTGCGACTTCCTTAAAATAAGCCTTCGCTAAACTTCAACTATAAAAGTTGATTGAAGCGGGTTGCGACTTCCTTAAAATAAGCCTTCGCTAATCTTCAACTCTAAAAGTTGATTGAAGCGGGTTGCGACTTCCTTAAAATAAGCCTTCGCTAATCTTCAACTCTAAAAGTTGACTGAAGCGGGTTGCGACTTCCTTAAAATAAGCCTTCGCTAATCTTCAACTCTAAAAGTTGATTGGGGTGGATCCCTTATTATTATTTTTCATCTTATTATGGGTTTTAGACGCGAGCGGATTACAACTCCAAAAATAAGCCTACTGTTATTGATTTATCAGGTGGAGTAGTGATCATTGAATGTGAATCCTACCTGGCCTAACTTCGTAAGATGTCGGTGTGTTTGAATGAGTTATGAAAGTTTTGTGAATGTTGTAATACTTTAACCTTACCAAAATTTTTGTTCTAGGCCAAAAATTTTCTCGGGGTCGTTGGGGAAATATAGTATCTGCCTACTACAGACACTCTATACTCACACTTATCATCCATATTCATACTTTTATTGGTTTTACATTAGCATATTACCAATCATTTCGTTTTTATAAATATTTTCTTTATATCCTTTGTTGTGACATGTTTACTTCAAATTTGTCAGATGTCATTTACTTTTATTTTTGATTCTTACCAGCCAAACTCTCTATGAAGGTTTCATTTAGATTATATATTACTAAAAATTATTATCATCAATTCGTTAGTTCAATTGTTGTATTTTATAATTAATTGCGAATATTTGCTGTGTAAAGATATTCTGAGTTATATTTCTAAAAATATTATGTGCAGGGTTTTTGACCATTGTTACTGGCTGTTTTTAATACTGGCAGGTTGCGTCTTACTAGAGCGCAGCAGTTTTGAATCTAAAAAAGACATTGGAAGAAAAGAAACGGAAGATCAGGGTATAAAAGGGATTTCTGACAGATGCCCTGGTTCTAGTCTGGAGTCAAGAGTTCAGTTCTAGTCTGGAGTTAAGAGTCGTTTCAGTCTGGACACGAGAAATCAGTATAGTCTAAAATCAAGAAAACAGCTAAGTCTAGTTTGGAGTCAAGATCTGTCATATCTTGAGTTTTGAGCACAGCCTGGTGGAGTCAAAGAGCGGCCTTCGTTTAGTGCTGCCGTGGCTGTTGCTAACTGTCTGCTGGAAGCTGCTTTGCGAACTGACGAGCCTGGCACTGGGGCTCATTACCTGTCTGCTGGAAGCTGCTCTTCGAGCTGACGAGCCTGGCATTGGGCGGTACGTGTCTGCTGGTGGGTCCTACCAAATCGCCCTGCATCAAGTTCGTCGTGGTCAAGCTCATCTTAATCAAGCCAGCTTTCTACGACTGCAAGTTTGTCTTCAGTTACTATCACGCTCAGAGATTTGCGGAGATATTTAAAACGTTCTCGGTTAACCTGCCCTTCACTTTTGTACTAATTTATTGTATTTTTCATTTCATCATTTATTAAATTCATTTTCCCCTAATTACTTTTTTAATGTATAAATCTGTTTACTCCTTTCATCAAGGAATAAGCAAGTTTGTTACAATGGGAAACTTGCCCACTCAGCGCGTTACGGTGGATTTCCCGTTTCGTAGTGTTGGTATAGACTATGCCGGACCCTTTTATGTCTCAAATAGAAAGGGCCGCGGATCAAGGGTCACAAAATGCTATTTATGTATTTTTGTTTGCCTAAGATACAAGTGTGTACACTTGGAAGCAGTAAGTGATCTTTCAAAGGACGCTTTCATTCTTACCCTGCGTAGGTTCATATCCCGTCGGGGTAAGCCTACTGAAATTTTTAGTGACAACGGTCGCAACTTTGTGGCCGCTGCCAAGGAAATTGGCAACTTTTTGAAATGTAACCGCCAAGCAATTAAAGATTTCTTTAACGAAGAAGAAATTAAATTTTTGTTTTCACCTGCTTACGCCCCCCACTTTGGTGGGATCTGGGAGGCCGGGGTAAAGTCGGCTAAATATCATATAAGACGCGTAATGGGCAACACGCATCTAAATTTTGAAGAAATATCCACGTTGTTCGCACAAGTGGAAGCCATACTAAATAGCCGCCCACTTTACCCCATGTCCTCGTCTCCAAATGATTTCCTTTTCCTCACCCCAGGGCACTTCCTGCTTGGACGGCCGCTAACCGCGCTGCCTTCACCGAGCCTAGAAAACTGCAAATCCACTCACCTGAAGCGCTATCAACGACTGGAACAAATCCGGCAGCATTTCTGGAGAAGATGGCAGAGGGAGTACTTGGCTGAGCTGCAGCAAAGATCAAAATGGCGTACCAATGACACTCCACTGAACGTTGGCGACCTAGTTTTGCTTCAGGAAGACAATTTACCACCATTGTGCTGGCGTATGGGCCGTATCAGCAAACTCTTTCCTGGTCCTGATGGAGTATGTCGCGTGGCCGACGTACAAACTACACAAGGAATATACCGGAGGCCCTTCAAGCGACTCTGTCCGCTGCCAGCGACGGAGCATCTGATCGAGTGAGAGTTAAAAGTCGGAGACTTTTAACTGCGGGGAAGATGTCTACGCCTGACACCTTAACTTTAATCGCCATCTGCGCCAAGTCGCTGCTAACTGTTTTGATCAGGCGCATGGGTGCATATTATTTAAGTGAGGGTACTTCACCAACAAAATATATTGTTAAGGAAAAACTTCTACCTGATTTTTTAGATTATCAATTCGACAAGATTCTAAAAGGACGAACATCGCTCCACACACAATTTTACTTATAATTTATTTAAATTCATAATAGAACGAAGTTGCATTGTCTCATTGTCATTTTAAATTAAATTCATTGTTAACGAGAAGAAAACGTCGTTTTATTGAGAACCAAGCTCCAGTGTCTCACGAGTAGACATAATCCATTTTCCCCTCATACTTTAAACTTACCTGGCTTAGGACAGTCCAAAATACCTAGGCACTAAACAAAACATTAAAAATTCTTCTATATACGTTATAGGTTTTTTTTACATATTTGAGACGAGAATCGAATACTGAATACCCTCCCTCAATATGTCCCTCGTTTAACCTAACATACTGTATAGATATGTGGAGAAACCATGTTCTGCGATTTCGGTGGTCTCGCCAGTCCTGAAGTCATATAGCGCTAGATGGCGCGTTTCTTCCTGTCTGCTCTGACTTTCGGTATCTCGTGCAAAGCGATGGCGAAATAGATCATAGCGTAAATCACAGAATAAACATTGGATGGATGAAAGGGCGGCAGGTCATGGGAACTATCTGCGACTTCCGCATTCTCCTTAAACTTAAGGGGAAGAAACTTAGTCTTGTATGGATCAGAATGTTGGGCTGCAAAAGGGATGGATGAAAGGCATTTGCACGTGGCTGAGATGAGAGTGTTAAGGGGGATGTGTGGTGTTACGCGAATGGATAAAATAAGAAATGAGTACATAAGAGGAAGTCTGAAAGTGGCGCCGGTGACTGAAAAGATGTGTGGTAATCGGTTGTCCTGGTATGGTCATTTGATGTGAAGGAATGAGGAAAATATTGTGAGGAAAGTTTGAGTATGAATGTAGATGGGTATAAGAGTAGAGGAAGGCCAAAGAAACGATGGATGAAAATCATGAGATGACAAGTAAAACAGAAGTATGGAAGAGGAAGGCATGCTGCGCCGACCCCAAATAAATTGGAAATAATCATGTGAAACATTTGTAAAGGGAAGCATTTGCCAAACGAATAAGTTAGGTGAGTGCTTATAAAACAGTAAAACAATCACAGTGTTATTGACACTGTGATTGTTTTAAACATTTGTGAAATGAATGGTATATGAAACGTTGGTTGTAAACTAAAAAAATGTCAAAGTATTGGTGACACATTAGTGAACAGTTTTGGAACACACCCTTGTATTTGAAACTGTTTACAATAAAATTGGCAAAATCAACAACAACGTGGCAACGCCGCCAGTCTCTTGGGCACTTTACCAGTTGACAGCGTTGAGGAGGAGTTTTTTGACGCCCTTTTATAATTTGTTGTTATTTTAGTTTCAGTTATCTAGTTTTAAAAATAATATTAATCAGTAAATAAAGAAGCATAAGAAATTTAAATAAAATTGTATTCTCGGTTTTTATATCGATATAGGTAGATTATTGGAAACTCTTTTGTCATATGTCCCTCATTGACTTCAGATTATTTGAAAATTTTTGAGTTAGTGGAAACAAGCAGTAAAATACTCCCACAAAAGACTTTTACACAAAAAGCAAACATTATCCAAATATGCAATAAAAACATGGCACTCGCACTGACCTGTTTAGATGATCAGGATCCGGACAATCGATATCATAGATGAGCGCATTGGTGAGGTGCGTGGCCAGCGCCAGCGGCGGCGCCCACAGCGGCGCCAGCAGCGCAGCCGCCGCGCTCGCCGCGCTCGCCAGCAGCACCGCCAGCGGCAGGCCCAGCAGCAGCAGCAGCGACCCCGCGCCGCCCACCACGCCGTACGTCCACACGCGGTGCGCCAGCCGGCTCAGTCCTTTGCCAAGGAGACCTGACCAAACATACATGAAAAAAAATACTGCGTGGAGTCCCTCCGCGCGGAAGAAGTGAAACTTCGTAATACTACACGCATTCACTCTCGTTATTTTATCGATTTTGTTGTTTTCTTGTTGTATTATTTTTATTACATAAGTTTATCGAGGTTATTCTACTCATGGAAATTGAGCGAAGGCTGGTCACACCGAAGAGTCGAATGCATGACTGTTTGCACGCCATCTTGCGTACCTAGTAGAACTATACGTAGTCACAAATTTTGTAATACTGCCATCTCTTAGCGAGTTTTAGAAAATATTCCCCCTCCATGGAAGCGTTAAACTTGTTGGAAGTCGCATAAGAAATTTCACTTAAAAAAAAATTATGAATGCGGATGAACCTGAATCACGAGAGCTGCTATGCTGTTCTACCTCGCAAAGACAGGAAATAGTACATTATCAACAAGTGAAAAAAAGGGAATTTAATTCGAGGGACTGAATTGGATCGAGTAGAAACTCTCGAATCCTTCGCTTCTCTCGGGATTCTTCCCAACATATATAATATAAGACCGAAATTATTTTTAGATTTTTTTTCCGTACCGAAAGGGTCAAACGGGACCCTATCACTGAGACTTCGTTGTCCGTCCGTCCGTTGCAGCCTATTTAAATCATCACCTGTATCAGGCTCGGTCTCGAAGCGAGTCCTCTCCTTAGACACGTATCGCCACAGCGTCAGCAGTCGCGACCACATCGTCTGCGTTTCACTGCTACGTTTCGGGAATAGGGTTCCGTTCACCTGATACATACAAGTTGTATTCAATAATATTTTACCGGACAACTATAAATGTGACTCTTTTTCAGTTTATCTGGGTCAAAACACATATAACGTAAAATTCACAACCAATAAATATGAGATGAAATTAAATTTGAAAGTGAAACTACGTACGCAGTATAGGAAAGAAACAAAAAAAAAAAAGTATAAAAGTAAATTTAAAAAAATAACAAGTTAAATAAAAGCTTGTATAAACAAAGTTGTTGAATAAGAACAACCGCGATTATGTCCAAAAATAGAAAACTAAAAACCAACATTTTTATTGCAATCGGGGGCAGTTCAGTGGAACATTTCTTTATAGGTCCCCCGACTCCAATAGAAACGTAACACTCTATTTTTTGTAAAGTCGTGTAAAAAAGGGAGTCTTTGATTATGGACTAATAAAACCTTGGGCGGAAGCTAGAATACCTGCGAGAGCTCGTAGTCGGGCACGAAGGGCTTGACGCAGAGCAGCGTGCGCAGCGATAGCGGCGAGCACCACGGCACCAGCACGCCCAGCACGAACATTATGTTCCAGCACCAGCACCACGTCCTGGGGTGACCGGGGGTTACTGTGACGTCTAAAAGCACTATTGTTTCAATCTTATTCCAGTGTGGAAAAGAGACGGAGCTATGGAGTACGTCTAGCGCTATCTCTTTCCCACTCTGGAATAAGGTCAAAACAATACTAATGCTTTAAGACGTCATGATAGGCCACTAGACGTACCGCACAGCACATCAAGATACTCGAAACTGACAAATTTTCCCAATCAACTTTTAACCTAATTCTTTAACGATGTTGAAAATCGATAAAGAAATTTGACAGATTGTTTTAGCTTGATGTGCTGGCGTCTGTACGTACATATACAAAGTGTTTTACAGTATCACCACTTTAAGTGTGCAGTTCAAAGTGGCGCTACTTGTTTAGAAAAAATGCATCGATATGTCAAACTTGTTATTTTTATTTAGTACTGTGTTTTCTCGACTGCACAGATAATATGGCTGAAGTGTAAGCATATTGACTTGACACCCTACGTCAATTTGTCATTTCGTACATATGTCAAAGACAGACAGTTGTATGTAATCAGAATCCATAAATTGGTGCGAATTTTTATTATAACAGCCCATTATAATGTTTCACTACTGCAAAGGCCTCTCATTCTTGACTTCACAAAATAACATGCATTTGAAAATAAACTGACTTGTAAATTCGACTACTATATTCAATATACCAGGAACACAGGCTGCAAAGGGTCTGGGAGTGGGCTGACTCCTAGAGTGTCCGGATCCTTACCTGTGCGCAAGATTGAGGAGCCTCCAGGCTGGCCACCTCGTCGTGGTGGTTCTGTTCGTCTCCCGGTGTACCAGGAACACAGGCTGCGAGGGGTCGGAGCGCGGGGTGACGATGTTGGTGGCGCGGGACGACAGCACCGTGGGCACGCGCTCGCGCCGCCCGCGGAAGTGCCGCACCACCGCCCACTGCGCCGGCCGCCAGATGCGGCGCGACCATGTGAACGACCGGGTTGGGGATACCGCGCTGCGGAGCTCCTGGGGAATAGAACAAGCGTTTATTAATCTTCAAGTTTATTTTTTATTTTTAATTTTTGTGTGTTTTTGATCTTAACAATTAAGCATACCTTTTGGAACGAAGTTCCTTATCGCGCGTTGTGAAAGGGGGCTAGACGGAAAAAATTCTTACGAAAAGTTGTCACGACACTTTTTGCTATAGTAAGCTATTGTAAGCTTTATTTCTTTAAAATAAAGTTGAAATTTCCTTAAATTACGTACAATTGGGGTGTGTATGTGAGTAAGGATAGATGTGATTATTATTTTGAGTGACCGAACTACAAAGTACAAATTCGGTTGTGCAGTTATGTAAGACGTATTGCTTCGAATTAAGGATTAATCTTCCTTAAATTAAATATTTTATTTTTCGCACACTAACTTAAATCTAAAATGTGTTGATATTATGTACGTGAAAGGAACTTCGTTCCATCCGGGTGTCCCTTGACACCTCTCAAGTTTTTTTTTTTTTTATATCTTTGTCTGTCCCATGGCTGAGCAAAGTGTTCCACCCAAACCTTCTCCAGCCAATTAGTCAAGGAACTAGTCCGAATCGTCATTGTTTATTTTTTTACAAAGGATTTTAATTAAGTGTTCGCATGCTTTAGGCAAAAGCTGGTACCTATTGATAGCTCACAAACTTATTTAACAAGGTATTAGAAAGTATGATATGAACAGGTTGACACATGGGAATCTAAGATAACGTATTATGAGAAAAGTCCATACCTTCATAAGCAACGGCTCTCGATCTCTAAGAAAAGCCAGATCTCTTAGCAAGAAGTATCGGTGCTGATGCAACTTGTGCGCTTGCATCGCTGCGGCGGCGTCCTCCATGGGCGTCCAGCGCAGCTCGTTCTTGAGCCGCAGCGCTGCAGCCGCTAGCTTTTCCTTGCGCCACGCGTCAGCTCGGGAGAGGATCGGGTGGGTCGCACATATTCGAGCTTCGGCCGTCGCTAGACTTGCTTCTAACTTTCTGCGGACGCCTTCTTCAGCCCTGCGAAAAAAAAAGAAATTTCGTTGCGGGAAATGGTGTTGTGCCCCACCCCTATGCCGCGTAAAATCAACTTTTTCCCATTAAACTAAAGTTTGTTTTGGATTGAATGTTGATCTTGTTTTGTTTTTGAAAGTTCCACTTTAAACATTTTTTCCTTTCTTTTACTCCATATTTCGTTATAGGTTTTTATTATTGATTAATTCTATTAAAGCATAGATGTTTCACATCTGCCGGGCGTCCCGTGACGGCCAATTTTTTTGGTAGGTGTGTGTACCTGGAAGACGTTGCGTTGGAAGGCCACCCACTAGGTGGACCGATGACTTGGTGAAAGTTGCGGGGATCCTCTGGATGCGAGTCGCACGGGACCGTGCAATGTGGCGACACTTGGGGGAGGCTTATGTCCGGCAGTGGACGTCTTTTGGCTAAAATGATGATGATGAGGTGTACCTAGTGACGATGGCGGAGGCCCGGAGCTGCTGTGCCAGCAGCGCGGGCACGTCGGGCCCCAGCGCCGCCAGTGGCTCGCTGGCCAGCACGGCCGCGCACACGCGCGACACGTACTCGCGCATCGCCGCCTCACGCACCTCCTGCACACACACTCGTGACATCACGTCTTGTGTTGTCAGAATGTATAGGTACATCTTTTTTGTTTGTACCAAATATGCACAAAAAAAAAGAATCGGTCAAGCCGTTTCGGAGGAGTTCGATAACTAACACTGTGATACGATATTTTTATATATTAGATTAAGGCGAATTAAGTATGAGAAAATTGGTCCGGCTTTCCTCATAAATACTCTCGGTATAGTAGATGAACATTAAATCAGTTGCGATGTCTCTTGGATATAAGTATTCGGGCAATATGTTGCGGCGTTAGTAGTGTGATTTTACTTTGACATAGTTCATTTACGTAATCCTTACCTGAGTAGATACTATCGATGCAATATTCCGAAGCGATACGATATCAGCACCTATCTCATTGAAGTGTATCGGTGCAAAGTAAAGAGATACAAGCCGTATGCCCACAGTGGGTTTTACTTTCGGTAAAAATGACGAACTGCAATACAAACTTTCATCCCTTATCTCCTACTGGGAATTTTAAAACATACAACTTTAGTTCTCAGCATCGATATTTCTTACGCGTTTAGAACGCGTTGTTTGTTAGTAAATGAAGTTCAGATATTTATTTTAAGTTGATCACATGAGTAGCGTTTTTAAAGTATGGAAGAGGTATTGTTTGAAAATCGGGTGTCAAGGCATCGCCAGTTTACTAAATTGTTTGTGTGAGGAATGATTTCAAAGCAAATGGAGTAAATGAGAGCATGACGGTTGTCAGGGAAGAATGGAAGAAATAAATCGTGTTGCGCCTACCACAAGTCACACGTGACCAGGTGGCGTACCATGACGTCTTAAAACATTATTGTTACATTCTTATTGCAGAGTGAAAAAGAGACGGAGCTATACAGGTCGTCTAGCTCCATCTCTTTCCCACTCTGGAATAGGAATGGAACAATAATGTTTTAAGCGTGGGCTGGAAGATAATGTTGGTATTTTCCGAGTAAGTTGAACTGACCTGTTCGATATCCTTCATGGGCATCTTCTGGTTGGCGAGCTGCGCGGCGCGGCGCTCGCGGAAGTGCAGGAACCAGCCGCGCGCCTCGCGCTCCAGCAGCGTCTGCAGCGTCGTCGCCGCGCGCCGCACCAGCTCGCGCCGGTACAGCCGCAGGTCCACCTGGGTCCAGCACGGTGCGGTCAAGGCATAGGCAACTTCTCTAATACATACGGAACGAGCCGATCCGGTAGAGAACAACATAGTCGACTTGAGAATAAGCTAATAGAAGTGACAATCATCGTCATCAGCATCATCTACAACAGTCCGCTGCTGGATATAGGCCTCTCTAATCGCTCGCCACTTCGCTTGATTCTTGGCAACTCCCATCCAGTTGCTACCAGCTACGCTGCGAAGATCGTCGCTCCAGCTAGCCTGAGGGCGTCCCACCTTACGCTTACCGATTCGCGGTCTCCACTCAAGAACAGTATTCAATGACAATATAAGCCGTAAAATTTCTACGAGGGATCGAATTCGGAACGAGATGATACGGCAGATAACCAACATGGTGACATGGCTCATAGAATAAGAAGGCTGAACTGGTAATGGGTCGGCCACATTAGCCGTAGAATCGATGGCCGTTGGGGTAGACATGTTCGCGTGAGTGGAGACCGCGAATCAGCAAATGAAGAGTAGCATGCCCTCGGGCTTGGTGGACCTACGATATTTGCAGGGCGGCTAGTAGCAGCTGGATGAGAGTTGTCTAGAATCGAGTTGAATGGTGCGCCATAAGAGAGACCTATAAGTATCCAGAAACCGGGTACCAGAATGATGCACCAAGTTTGGAGAGATACCAAGATCGTGAAAGACCGATCAGGCCTACACTTCCTCCCATATGGTCCTAGTACATCGTACCTGCGTGCGCTGCGGGGTGGTGTAGAGGCAGGGCACGGGGGGCGCGGGGCGGGGCGGCTCCCGCGCGTCAGTCTTCTCGGCGGCCGCGCGCCGCATCGCACGCGTCACCCACGCCGCTAGCGCCGCTATGTCCTCCTGGTGTTCCGGCTTCAACAAAAACAGAACTATGCTGTTATTTCTTAATTGGCAATTAATTATTGCAGTTGAATGGCAAGGAGACCAAATGCGGTATTTTTGGCGTACCCATCATCATTATTTCACCTTGCAGACTTTCACTTCGTCATATCTAATAATAATAATAACAAACCGCTGCCAAAGATTTTTTTGCTTTTGGTAGCATACGTCAATTCAATACATTTTTTACGACTCTAACATCGTTTTTGCTAATGACCCTTTAGGCATTTAAGCCCTCTGGTAAATTGTACATCAAGATAAACTGAACAGCTAACATTTCATACCTTGCATATCAGCTCTGCTACTAAGTAACGAGACCTCTCTTCTCGAATCTTTTTGTCCAGGTCGCGAGCTTCAAGAGATGGCATGCCGAAAGCCAGGTCCAGAAGCCTGAAAAGAATTGAACACTTAAAGATTTTTCATCAAGGAAGACAGGAGGATTCGAAATTAGATCTTGCAAGGGTTTAATTGATATTTTTAACAAAGAAACAAGATTATTATAAGTAGATAGTTTAAAAAAATCGCACTCTTACTGCGTTATAATTTAGCCCAAAGCTTTAGAGAGTATGATACCCGGGGAACTAGGGGTTGTGTGGAGTTGAAAGAAAACCATTAAATCGTAAGAGAGATAAGGGTATGCAAGAGTTTTTTGGTTAGCAGTAAATAGGAATCTTCGATTACCTATGCAGCCCCTGCAGCAAAGACTTGGCTCCAGCGATGACAGAGAGCGGCTCATCTCTCATCAGCCTGTCCCGTGCCACGACGACGATGAGCGCGAGCGCGCGCGCCACGTGGCAGTACAACTCCTCGCGCGCGCGTGCACGACCGCGCTGCAGCCAGCCGGCCACGCGCCACACGTGCGTCTGACCGGGGAAGTGGCGGGAGGGGACCTCGAACTCTCTGTGTAGATAGATAAGTTACATTTTTCAGGAACTACTACTATACATTTGCTCGAGAGTAAAGTTCGGTTTCCAGCAAAGCGGATCGGAGAGAAGAGGTGCAGGATACGACCAATCATATTGGTTGAAATCCACATTGCGTCTCTCTTGTCTTCTCTGATTGTTTGAATCTTTCATGTCTCTTATACGCTCTGCTCGTCTCCGCTTTGGTGGAAACTGTGCTTAAGACAGCAAAAACAATATGAAATTATTGGTATTCGTGTGTAGGATATTTAAAAAAGTTAAGTGTTCCAAGACCGTGGCTTAAGATTTTGACTTCGAATTGTTGTCTGGTTGAATGATATTAAAAAGAAAGTTTTTATGCGAGAAACTGGAGATAGAACAGCGAAAGTGATAAAAACAGCTGTTATGAACAAGAAAGACCGATGGTAATCCGGTCCAAAGCAGAAAAAGAACATGTTTCTAATTCAACCAATATAGCTTATTTAAAGTAACCGTCGTAAACAAAATAAAGCTTATTGTAAGGTATTTCAACAGTTCAATTAATCAAAATCACTCACAATCTTACACCAGCCAACAACTGAACATTCAAATTGGAGGAGCCATATTTAAAAAAAAATCGGTATACAATAGAACCTTTTTAAATCGTCGACTTCTGACGTCAAAGAATTGATTTTCCGTAGACATATTGTTGTAGAGTTGCGTCGACAGTACAAAAGAGGCTAGCTTTGAAAAGGTTCCACTGTACATTCAGAAACACAATTCACTTGGATTCCGAGACTATTTTGTGTGACTTTATGTGATACTTCGTCTTTACAAATGGCTATACAAAACAGTACACTCAAGAGCTTAATTTATGGTAAAGATATAGGTACTATGTACTAAAAAAATCAGAGTATACCTACCAAGCACCATAATACATAGACAAATAATATTTTTTTACGGGAGTAACTAAAGATTTCATGTTCGCTTAACTGTACATATATTTTATACTGAATGGAAAACTCAGTGCTATTTAACGATACTCTTAACAGCAATGAAGATATAAGGTTTTCTAGAAACTTCCATGGCATGAATCATGAAGGCTACAGTACGATGGAATTTATAGGGTACACTAAATAGTTATGATAGTACTGCACAGATACACTTAATGCATTTCTAATGGACATGCTATGTATGGGGCTAAGACATTGGCTCCAATGTATTTAGGCTTTTCGTTAACTTTAAAAATCCCTTGTCTAATTTATTTACAGGTAATTCTGGCCGACAATTGGGTATTGGCAAAAAATTCAATCTCGTTTATTTAATTTTTAAGAGATACATACTTGTACACATGGTGACACATCAAGCAATATATTTCCAGAATAACGTGGCCTCGCTGTGTATAGATTCCCGTACAATGAGAGGTCCGCATAAACTGGTTTTGTATTGCTTGTTTGGTCGCCCGGCGTACCAATTTCAGCTATCGGGTTGTTACAGTAAAAATATACAGGGTGAAACGGAAAGGTTATATACATACTTAAGGGTGTGCCACAGACGATCAAACTGAACATGTTTTTGATCATAAAACATGTTTTTCAACGAAAAAATTATCTGCTACCCAAACGTATGGGGCAACTGATATTTTTTTCGCTATTACGATGTTTGTCCGATGTAGAAACATGTTCAGTTTGATGCTCTGTAGCACACCCTTAAGTATGTATATACCCTTTCCGTTACACCCTGTACAGTTTTTGTTTAAAAAAAACTAGCCAATTAAAACTATGGTAAAAACTCAAGTGGAGCTAACTCTACAAACATCATTAATCATTGTATCATTGGAGCCGACGTCTAAAATAAAACAGACATGTAAATAAATATAGTAACATACATATATAGATAGGGCGACATACCCCCATTCACGTATCGATTCCAATTGCTTAGCGCTTAACTTCCTCGGCTTAAATACTTTGTCCTTGTGCAAGCTTTATGACAAAAAAATCAACTATATTGACACATTATCAATGGGGGCGAATATGACACCTATGTTCTAGTGTAGTGAGTCTAAAACTGTATGTCATCTACGCTCACTTCTAAGGGGATGATCATTCTTGGTTCTAGAAGCTTCTAATTATTTGGAGGCGAGTTTGAAATGGCACTTTCTGTGATTAGTTTGATTAGCTGATGTAAATATACCGTTGAAAAATGCCCATGAGATCATCTTAAGGTCCTTCATTCTTTCTGATGTTGTTTTTCAATAACACCTATATTTTGTGGGCACATTAGAAGGCCCTGGTTTCCAATATGCTATAAATAAGTGCTGTACATAAAATTCAGCCGAGAATTGGCTTACAATGTCACCCGTTCTAATTAGTAAAGGTCGACGCATCCTATCCTTCATAATTTATGTAAATGGCCGCTCGTTGCTATGGCGGGAAACTGGAGTATTATAACTCTCCACAAATTGTTACTATTTTACACAATTAACATGAGGGTTTAACAAGCATTTTGCAATAAATCTCACGTCAAATCGTTTTTTTTTCATGAAGAGTGTATTTCTTTCATGAAACTATACGCAATCAGTGCATTTAAACGGCGTTCAAGGGCTACAAGTGTAAATATTCCATAGCAATTACGAGACTGACATACCTACACATAGACATATTTACAATGATATTACCGTTAATCAATCATCGCAGTAAACATTAGATTTGATAGCTGGTCTTCTGATTAAACATTTGACTAAGCTTTCAGTAATTATTGGAGTATTATCGCGACTTATCCTCCTATAATATGCATTTTTATGATATTATTATATGTGGATGATGTGCTAATAACTTTTAGTTACAATGTAAAATTGATGCTGACCAGTAATTTGTGTGAAATACCACAAATAAAAAAGTTATTTTTTTTTCCCAAAAAGTCAATGAAAAGTCACCCACTTCCAAAACTAAGTTATTTTTCAAGTTTAGAAGCATAAAAGTTTTTATGAACTTTCGGTGCTAAGTCGAGTCTTGCAAATCAAACAGCGCCGTCAATGACATATAAGGCATCTCTAATATCCATCCTCATTATCCTGACAAGAATAGGAGACTACGCGGGAGATCTAGACGAGTAGATCATAAGTTTGTCTATGAGTAATCCGCCTGTGACGTGTTTTTATGGCACTATCTCTCCCAGACTGCAGACCGAATAAAGTGACCCTGATCTCTGAAGACGTGTTAGCTACATTAAAATAATTTACATTTATTCCGCACGACATCTTCACTATAGTTAAGTTAACCCTAAGTTTAGGCCTAATATCACTTTAGCGATAAGTGCCATACGTAGCCAGAAACCATCATTATACAATATATTTTTAAATAAACATTACGACACGCCTGTACTTCAAAAGAGGGAGACAAAATTGTCTATTCTTAGTACAGTTAAGTACACCCACATTTCGCCAGTTACATAAGTTGAAATCCAAAAATCCAACTTCGATTTGCAAATTTCTTGATTAAACAACTCAATAACACTTTTTCTTGCCTGAACATACAATCCAGATCCACTGGTTGTGCAAAGATGCAGCTCCTAAAAACCGAGTTTGTCAAAACTCGTAGTTTTATAAGTACAAAACAAGTAATAAACTTGTAACTTAGAAGCCCAACATTTTTCTTTTCATGTTTCTTCACATGAGTGTACAGGCACGAGCGAAAATATGTATTCACTTAGCCAAATTTTTAAGCGATATTCTCGTGGCATTACAATTAAAAATTCGAAATCAGACCTTTTTCGTAATACGGGTTCAAAATACAATGTTTGTAACAATCATACGTCATCTAAATCAGCCTTGCCTTTTCGCAAATACCCCAAGTTGAAGTTAGCTTTGAGTCTAACCGGATGCTACTGCATACCTTTTTTTTCATAGAACGAATATTTGCAACACTAATGAACACCTAAGACTGGTAAGACTGATAATAGGGGATAATCCAACTTTTTTTTTCTTTGTCCGTCGGGTAGTTTATTGAAAAGTATTTGACACGTATTTTTTCTTTTTTCACGTGGCCATAAAATTACGGAGATATATTGAGTTGAAATGGCGCATGACGTCACATGTGGGTAAGTTTTATACCTACTTGTGACGTAGTAAGCCCCCACTCTCCAACTTTAATGAGTTTTAACTAAGTAGTTTTTTGATATTTTGATAAAACAAAAAATACGTGTCTAATATTTTTGTATTACCTGTCTGACGGACAAAATAGAATGTCGTTTTCTTTACCCAGTCCGGTCCCCTGTTGCAAATTCTAGAGTAGGATAAAATCGCTTTTAAAATATATGCTACTTGTAAAATACACCTACTTCGTAAGTTCCCGTGACTGTACATGAGTTTACTATACCATTACATGTACGGTAGATTAGTCGCAGGCGCAACATGACACCGTGAAGCGCCAGTGAGTGCGCGTATACTATTGCGTGGATACAATTAACTGTATTAATTCAATGGGCGGCCTGACAACGTAAGGTGTTGTGTGTCTACTCCACTGTCAGAGATCAACCCTAGTTTAAGTATTCAAGAGAATTATCTTCTTGACAAGTCGTTGCCCGAAGAGATTTGTCGTCGGTAAAAATAACGTACTTGTGACTTCCATATTATCTTATCATCCCCTATTTAACCTTTTAGAGAATGAGTTTTCAAAATCCTTGCATCGTGCACACTTTCGTTATATATTATCGACTTTTTTTTGGGGTATCTGTTGTGCTCAATGAAACTAGTATTTAAAAAGTTGGAACTTTAACCTCCAGTATCTCCGTAATTAGAAGGTTCCCAGGCATAGTCTAGAAGGAAAATGATTGCAATGACAGAAAGAACAAGTGCCTTTCGACTTCATTAAGGGTATAATTATACCCTTTTGATACGTCTGCTAGGCGAGATGATACCAGCAATAAAATAAATAAGATGTATGTAGAGCGCACTAGCACAAACTCTGACGCATATGTGATTTACCATGCATGACTTTGGTTGTGGCTAGCTGCGGTTTGTGAATAGATATGTGACACTTTATGCCCTTGTCTTTCTAGCCATGAATAGTATTAGAAGACCTGAATCCTAAGTATCTTAATTAATATTATAAACTAGATTCTGCCCGCGGCTTCGCCCGCGTGGAGTTAGGCAATAGGGATGATGACTGGGTAAAGAAAACGAAATTCTATTTTGTCCGTCAATCAGGTAATACAAAAATATTAGATACGTATTTTTTGTTTTATCGAGTTAACAAAAGAATACTTAGTTAAAACGCATTAAAGTTGGAGAGTGGGGGCTCACTACGTCACAACTAGGTATAAAAAGTACTGAGCCGTGACGTCATGCGCCATTTCAACTCAAAATATCTCCGTAATTTTACGATTACGTGAAAAAAGAAAAAATACGTGTCAAATACTTTTTAATAATCTACCCGATAAAGAAATAAAAAAAAATAATGTCGAAAATAGTCATTTAAATGTTATAGATAATAGTTGTTGCCCGCGGCTTCGCAGTTCTTACTTAAATCAATGCCAGACATAGCCTAGGGATATGTGTAGATATTCAGACAATGCGTATTTTAAATTTTATTATTTGCACTTAGAAAATGAGGTCATCATTTTCGTCATCGGCGACCCTGAAGTCCACAAAAACAACACCCGTGAAAGAAAAACCGAAAGTTTTCCTCGGCATCAATTTGGTCAGCGACCCCAAAAACCACGAAAATGACACCAATGAACGAAAAACAGGAAATTTTCCTCGGCGCCATCTCGGATTTTCATTTTCATTGCCAGCGACCCGCTAAAACCACGAAACGACACCCATGAAGCCATTGAGTCGCGCAAGTGTCCAGTCGCGTGAGTGTCTGTCACGCAAGTGTCCATGCGCGCAAATATCTTTTCGCGTAAATGGGTCTGTCCTTCGCACAAATGGCCCAGATTCCCTAGAAGTGTGTACTTATAGGAAGTTTTTTTACCGTATTTGTCCATACAAACGTGCTAACACAACAATACGAAAATAAAAAAAATTGCCACTCCTGTTATCGTCTGAGGGGTGGAATTTCCAAAAACATTGTGATACGTACTTATCAAATCAATCGAGAAACACAAATAGTAAATTTCAAGCTGTGCAGACCATTTTTGTATTACTAATGTTTCAACCCCTTTTCTCCCTTTTGGGGTTGAATTTCTAAAAACGACGAAATACATGTTCATTTATTTTTGCTCAGAAACTTCAATATTTAATGTCATTCTTCTTACTTCAAAAATGATGGATTCCGCATAAAAACTTTGAGGTACTCCCTTTCTTCTCCTAAAATTGTTTGTCCCAAAATCATTATCCATAACACGTTTGCTATAAACTTCAGTAACCATAATGTTCAAAATCCCGAAATTTTGTTTAACATAATTATCTTTAGTTCTAAAAGTATTCTGTCATAATATCGAGTACTATAATAATTGAATCTCCTAATTTTACATGATCTAAAGTCAAATGTTCTAATTATTGTGTTAAATAATGTGTATTATTCCGAATTTTTATTTATAATATTTTTTTAAGTCGGAAGGTTTTAGTGACAGAAACGAATCGCTGTAAATCCGACTCCACGCAGTCTTGTGTGCCCTACCCCTAGAGTGTAATTTAAAATCGCGTAGGCGCGGAGGGGCAACGCGGCCCGCGAGTTGAGGAGCAGGTGGTGAGCGTTAAACCCATCTGCGACGATAAACTCGTGTAGGACCGCCGGAGCCCCGCAGCGCCGGAGCCGTGACAGAAACCGTGCCTGCTGCATGTTGCATGCTTGCTTGCATGCTGCATTCTGCGTGCTCGCTTGCATGCTGCATGCTGTGTGCTCGCTTGCATGCTGCATGCTGCGTGCCTGCTGCATGCTGCGTGCCTGCTTGCATGCTGCATGCTTGCTTGCATGCCGCATGCTTACTTGCTTACAAAAACCACATGTTCACAATCAACTGCTTTATTGAGGACATGTATAATATATTAATTTATGTATAATAAAAAAAAAAAAAAAAAATTGTTCTGATAATATTATTATTATAAATAAACATTATGTAATTTGAATTTAGGACTTATAAGTTTTATTGAAAACGTTTTTATGTCTTTTGTATATTATTGATTGTAATATTTATGACAAACGGATTTAGGACATATTATATTTAGGGATTTCAATATTATGGCATGTGATATTATGTGATATTAAGTTCGGGTAAGTTATCATTCGGACAAATGATGATTAGGACAAAAAAAGTTTAAATTATGGATAAAAAAGTTAGGTGACACAATAGAGAACCAAACTTTGAACCCCTTTCTCACCCTCTTAGGAGGTAAATTCTTAAAAACGCTAAAATACGTAATTATTTCTTTCGAACCAGAAGCTTGTATATGAAATTTCAGCCTTCTAACTTTAAAAATGTCGATTTTCCATACAAACTTTCATCCCCTTTTTAAGTCCCTTAGGGGTTGAGTTTCGAAAAATCCTTGCTTATTCCTTGTTTACATTATAAAGGGAACCTCTCTGCAAAATTTCAGCTTTCTAGGTCCAAGGGTTTGGGCTGGGCGTTGATGAGTCAGTCAATCAGTCAGGACTTCTCTTTTTATTTATATAGATATATAATAATAATAATAAGTAGATAGATAATAAGTAGCTGTCCAGCGCAACTTTGTCTGCGTCACATTTTCCCCGTTTTCGCAACATTTTTCATTGCTACTCCGCTCCTTTTGGTCGTAGCGTGATGATGTATAGCCTTCCTCGATAAATGGGCTATCTAACACTGAAATAATTTTTCAAATCGGATCAGTAGTTCCTGAGATTAGCGCGTTCAAGCAAACAAACAAACAAACAAACTCTTCAGCTTTATAATATTGTTACGCCGACTGCTTTACGAGAACATTCTAGGACTACGGTCGAGTCTAGAATGTTCCACGATGGAAGTGTCTAGAAAGTTCGAGAAAGTTCTGGACTTTTCTGGAACCTTCTAGAAGGATTGGTTCCACTATTGAGCCATCTAGAAGGTTCGGGAAGGTTGTAGAACTTTCTCGAAGGATGGGTTTCCCCCTAAGGAACTACCTAGACATTCACGGAAGTTGTGGAAGTTTCTCGAACATGGGTCGGCCGTATAAATAGGCGACGGGTTAGCGGAAGTGAGTTAGTCTGATTTTGGCTACGAAACGAAGCGATCGAAGTGAACGACTAGTGCGATATCTAAGTGATTAGGGATAAATTCTGTAATTGTGATTAAGTTTAAGTGTTTGTGAAGTGTTTTAAGTTAATTAAAGATTTTTAGTGTTTAATTTGGTAGTATGTTAATTTGTCCTATACCCAGCTCGTAACAATTGGTGTCAGAAGTGGGATAAATTATGCCAATTCTACCAAAAGACGATATAGACGGTGTCCGCACTAGAAGTCATCGACAGCAAGATATGGACCAAAGGAGGTTTGGAGATTCTCCGACTCAGACACCGGCTGGTGCCCAGCCTACGTCGGAGCCAGTCGCTGGCTCATCCGGAGTTTCTCCAGCATCTGCGGCGCCAGACTTGACTGTTTTAATGGCACTACTGCAGGACCAGGCTCGCCGTCAAGAGGAGCAGGCTCGACGTCAAGAGGAGCATGCTCGCCAGTTGCAAGATCAGTTGCAACGAGATAAGGAGGAGCAGGCTCGCCGTCAAGAGGAGCAGGCTCGCCGTCAAGAGGAGCAGGCTCGCCGTCAAGAGGAGCAAGCTCACCGGTTGGAGGAGCAGTTACAGCGAGATAAAGAGGAGCAGGTCCGCCGCCAGGAAGAACAGATGCTCCTGATAAAAGATCTTCACGCAACCTTTGGCAAAGATCTTAAGGTGATGAAGGAACATGTCCACCAGCATGAGAATCGTATCTCGGAGGCCGAGGTTCAGATTGCTGGTGTGAAGAAGGCCTTAGACGAACTTAAGGCTGGAGATGGGACTGTGGTTTCCGTGGTTGCTGCACCTTCAGCACGTGGGTTTAAAGTGCCTCCATTCGACGGAACATCTTCGTGGTCGGCCTATAAAATCCAATTTGAGGCCGTTATGAAGGCGAATGGCTGGACCAAAGCGCAAGCCATGACCGCGCTCACCTTGGGCCTTCGAGACCAGGCCCTAAACATCCTTGAGGCGCTCGGCAAGGATGTGACCTACGAGCAGCTGCTGGAGGCTTTAGAGTCCAGATACGGCGATGCGCACCTGGAGCACGTATTCCGAGCTAAGTTGAAGGATCGCGTTCAACGCAGTGCCGAGAATCTGCAGCAGTGGGCCCTGGAAGTTGAAAAGCTGGTCCGCAAAGCATACCAGTCTGTCCCTGCACTTATCAATGGGAATCTGGTACAGGCTTTCGTCGACGGAATACGCGACATGGAAGTTAGAGCTGCTGTGAGACTTGGGCATCATGAGACGTTGAAAGACGCCTTGGCCCATGCCTTAGAAGTAGAGGCAGTGAGGCAAGACCACCGAACACACCGCATCAGGGAGGTTGTGGCATCACCTGTACGCGACCGTCCGCAAGGGTATAGCCCTAGGTGTTACACTGGTAGAGAAAGGGATCATCTTCAGTCAAGCTGTCCGAAGAAAATTGAGGTAACACCTGTGCGTCAGCGCCCGCAAGGATACGCCCCTAGGTGTTACACCTGTGGAGAAAGGGGTCATCTACGGTCAAGCTGTCCTAAGCGAAGCATATCGAGAGAGGATCATTCCCAGCAGTTAAAGGAGGCTGATATGACTATCCAGCACCGGTGGAGAACTCACAATAATAAAGACGCACTGTCAAGAAGATCTTGGCGAGAAGACTGTACGCACAGTTCCAGGCAAGAAACTAAAGCAGTAGCACCCGTGAGGATGCTTAGAACAGATCTCAGCGATGAATGGAAGGAAACCCTACAGCAAGCTCAGCAAAATGACTTGGACATCAAACCGATTTTCGAGTGGATCACAGCTGGTGCTCCTAAACCCAAGTGGAGTGATGTGGCAGCGATGAGTTCCATCACAAAGAGTTATTGGGCACAATGGGACAGCTTGGTTATCCAGGATGAAGTCTTGTGCCGTAAATGGGAAAACGCTCGAGGGGACAGGTGTCATCTACAAATGGTTGTCCCTAAAGCTAAAGTACCGGATGTTCTACGGCTATATCATGATGGATGTTCAGGCGGACATATGGGGGTAAAACGGACTCTACTGAAGATCCGAGAGCGGTTTTACTGGATCCACTGTCGAGAAGATGTGGAGGACTGGTGTCGCAAATGTACCACTTGTGCGGCTGTGAAAGGACCCCAAACACGCAGCAGAGGTGCATTAAAACTGTACAACGTTGGAGCCCCCTGGGAACGGATAGCACTCGACGTTGCGGGACCATTTCCGGAAAGTGAAAGCGGGAACAAGTACTTCATGGTTGTCATGGATTACTTCACCAAGTGGCCAGAAGTGTTTGCCATTCCTAACCAAGAAGCTACCACAGTTGCAGATAAATTGGTTCAGGAAGTGTTCTGTCGTTTTGGAGTACCCTTAGAAATTCACAGTGATCAAGGAAGGAATTTTGAATCACAAGTATTTCAGGAGACTTGCCGATTGATGGGTACCCACAAAACCAGAACCACCTCTTACCACCCACAATCTGATGGAATGGTGGAACGTTTCAACCAAACGTTGGAAAGATATTTGGCAAAAGTCGTGGAAAGCAGGCAAAGGAATTGGGACAAGCACATACAGCCGTTTCTTTTGTCCTACCGTAGTGCAGTCCACGAAAGTACGACTGTGACACCAGCCTTCGCGAACTTTGGAAGGGAATTACGGTTGCCAGCAGATTTAATCACTGGAACTGCTCCTGATGCTCCACGCAGTGCAACCGATTATGCAAGTGACTTGCGTAACAAGTTGAATGACGTGTATGAGCATATCAGACAATCCGGCCAACAAATGTCTGAGAGGATGAAGACCCGTTATGACCGGAAGGCAAACAGTAGAGGGTTCGACGTGAATTCACTGGTGTGGCTACATAACCCAGTGCGCAGCAAGGGGAAGTCTCCGAAATTGCAAGCAAAATGGGATGGACCATACCGAGTCGTGACCAGGATCAACGATGTCACCTATCGGATACAGAAGGGTCCACGAGGTGCGCCTAAGATCGTACATGTAGACCGATTAGCGCGATACTACGGGACTAACGATGCTCGGGACGAGCATGTCTAAGGAGGGGGCAGTGTTACGCCGACTGCTTTACGAGAACATTCTAGGACTACGGTCGAGTCTAGAATGTTCCACGATGGAAGTGTCTAGAAAGTTCGAGAAAGTTCTGGACTTTTCTGGAACCTTCTAGAAGGATTGGTTCCACTATTGAGCCATCTAGAAGGTTCGGGAAGGTTGTAGAACTTTCTCGAAGGATGGGTTTCCCCCTAAGGAACTACCTAGACATTCACGGAAGTTGTGGAAGTTTCTCGAACATGGGTCGGCCGTATAAATAGGCGACGGGTTAGCGGAAGTGAGTTAGTCTGATTTTGGCTACGAAACGAAGCGATCGAAGTGAACGACTAGTGCGATATCTAAGTGATTAGGGATAAATTCTGTAATTGTGATTAAGTTTAAGTGTTTGTGAAGTGTTTTAAGTTAATTAAAGATTTTTAGTGTTTAATTTGGTAGTATGTTAATTTGTCCTATACCCAGCTCGTAACAATATTATAGTATAGATGTTGTTTGTTTGTCGGTTACGCCTACACTCCTTAACGTCTGAAAGATTTTCGATAAAATTAGACATACGGATAGACCATGACCTGGGTTAGGACATGGAATATTTAATCTAGGTAGGACTATGGAATGATAATATCCAACCAGTACTCGAGCAAAACCGCGGGCAAAACCAAAGATACCAATAAAGAAGACAACACAAACTGTGACTCACATCTGGATGCATTCTTTCAATATGTGCGTTATTTAAAACAATTGAGATCACTAAAAATAGATGAGTTCCATATTTTTTTTATCTTTAACAACACATGAGTAACATTTGGTTGAACGGCGGCCGAAAAGGAAAAGAAATGAGTAAAGCGATTACGTCGTGGGACACAATATTGTATACCCGATCGAGAGCACTGTATGTACTGCTCATACGTTTGAGTGAAAACATTAATTGAACTTGATGAATAAAGGACATGCAGGGATCCCCTGCACGTCGCATCTTAATAGCTCCAAACAGCGGTTAAACTTCTGCCAGGGCTGGCCCTACGCGGTTTTCTATATTCCGAATGGAATGTTAACGCAACGATATACGAGCACTATTTTGAGAATTCCCTAAATAGAAGTGTCGTGGCTCCATATATACGAAGTATTTTTGGTAATCCAAACAAATTGTCTCATTTAAAACTCGGCAACCCTATAGTCCGTCTCGTTGGTACTGACCATTCAATTAGGATTCTTTTGACCGGTAGTCCGGTGAACGGCAGCATACAGACTAACCAACAATGGCATTTCATTACCACGTTACTCCGTTTCATTTACTTGGCCCGACGTGTATGTTTGGAATTGTAAAGAGAAATATCCATAAAATCCAAAAGCTTTCGGCTTCAATCTATACTTATATTATAAAGCTAAAGAGTTTGTTTGTTTCAACGCGCTAATCTCAGGACTACTAGTGCGATTTGAAAAAATATTTCAGTGTTAGATAGCCCATTTATCGAGGAAGGCTATACATCATCACGCTACGACCAATAGGAGCGGAGCAGCAATGAAAAATGTTGCGAAAACGGGGAAAATGTGGCGTAGACGAAGTTGCGCGGGACAGCTAGTTTTAAATAAGCATTAATAACCAAACAAAAATGGATTGAAATAAAGGGAGAATTTTGAGAAAGTATTACTTTTGTACTGTGCGTAATTAGAAAAAACTTGAGTAATGTAGGGACATGATAGTTTTGTATCACTGAACAATCTAATGTATGCAGGCCAGAAACGTTTTGACGTGGATTACGGTCCGTAACACCGGCGGTGGCCCAGTGGTGGCAGCTCCGACTTACGAGCAGTAAGCCGGGGGTTCGAACCCAGGCAGGCGCATTAGTTTGTGTAATTTATTTTTTCACCGCTGCTCTCAAAAACGGTGAAGGAAAACATCGTGAGGAAACCGGCATGTCCTAGAACCAAAAATTCGAAGACATGTGACATCTACCAACCCGCACTGGGCCCGCGTGGTGGATTACAGCCCACTCCCTCTCATATGAGAGGAGGCGTGTGTCCCAGCAGTGGGAACATTATAGGCTAATGATGATGATGACGGTCCGTCACCTCTCATAGAAAGAAAGTCTGTAACCCAGTCCCAGCAGTGGGAATATTACATGCTGATGATGCTATCACTAATGTAGTCGCTTGTCACATTATTTTACTGAAAGCTTTTAGCTATTACTAATTGGTGTCGGTTTACTAACTGACGCAATTAGTACCAAAAGAACAACATAACATGATTTATGTAACATAAACTGGTTACAACAAAAAAATTAGTTTCTTTCAAGACTTTCAGGCTGTTTACTTGAAAATATAAACTGAAATTGGTATAAACACTTACGACTCTTACGAGTACTTACGAACTTTATTTTTAACTTTACTCTCTAAGTCTCAATGAACAGAGAACATCATAAAGAATTATATGTTAAAGATTGTAATGTAATATTTCGCAGGACGTAGATTCAGAACAACATTATGCTATAATTTAATACCACTTTATAACCGAGTCGAGTGCATGTAACGGCATCCGTGAGTGAATCAGTGATTGTCATCGTATCTCTGCTGGACCGATATGATTGCCTTGAGACATTTTATACACAGTACTTTAGTACGAAACCAAATCAAAACAAACTCACTTAGATATACTAATAGTCCAGTAACCTTGTCGCCTGAAAGTGTACGGGGTAGTTTGCGTCAAATCCGATTTAGTTCCGATTTTTTGCAGACTTGTTAATGATGTTGGCCCAATGAATAATCCAAGTTTTTGACCTTGAGCGCCGAACGCAACTTTGTCAAAAATCGAGAAAAACGCGAAAATGTCCTTTTTTTTTAAAGATTTTGGCGATTATAATCCAAAAGGACTAGTTTTTCATAGTATCTTCTCAAGGAGTTTGTAAAGTAGACTAAATTTACTACAATATGAGACTAGAATTGTCTCTGTAGACCCAATATTTTCCAAGATAAAGCTTTTCCAAATTCATATTTTTTTTAGAACTTCGCAATTTTTTGCATTATTTTAGACGTCACTCGAACGACACTAGCGGGATGTAGTTCCAATTACCTCCGACGGAATGTGCTAGTGTTGCTCGTGTGAAGTTACGAATGCGATTTTTCTTGATACCAGTTGTTGTACACCTGACGAGAACAACCTTGACGAGCTAAGGTACCAACTATTAGCCTGGGCTGCGACTAAAATCAGCTTAAATATGGCAAGGTTACCTCCTACACGAGACTTCTCGATTTCACTAAGTTCGAAAATGTTCCTAAAATTACTAACTGAAAGACGGTTTCAAAACGACCACCCTTTACAACTTCCTAGTGTTTTATCTGGGAATAAGAAATAGTGAAACAAGAAATGATGAAACAAGAAATGATGAAACAAGAAATGGTGAAACAAGAAATGGTGAAACAAGAAATGGTGAAACAAGAAATGGTGAAACAAGAAATGGTGAAACAATAACTTCTACGCCTACACGATTGTGAGGTTTATCTTCTTCGTGTCCTTAGTGCCTAAGCTGGTGTCACAGTTTTTATGGGCTTCTGACTTGGCTAACATGCCGTCGAGAAATGAGATATTTCTCAGGTATGTTTTGGTCCCTTCACCAAAGCTGGTGATAATCTAATTATACAATACGCGAATGAAGCCTAAAAATCAGAGGTGCGTGAGATTTGTGAAATTAGGTGATATAAAGCCTGTTTTTCCCGAAGGGTTAGAGAGGAATTGTCTTTAAAAGGAGATCAGGATGAAATTATTAAATGGTTTTCTCACACATTTACATGAATCATTTGCTTTGGTCCTCAAGTATTTTTATGTGCATTCACATTCGTACGAGTACTAACAGAATAAATGAGATTTTTAATTAACACACACCTTTCGCTGATTTAAGTCGATATGCAATCCAAACTTCATAGTTTCATTATTTAAATAACTTCTTTCATTCAACAATCTTCGATACACTACTTGTTTCGAGCTAATTTCGCCCAATCTTACAATTTATTGCAGCCGGACAATAATGTCGTAGACTGAAGCGTGTTACATGGCCTATGCTGGACATAATTGAAATGCAAGACGTGCTGGAATGTTTGCCTCACCGATAGCCTCAATTACTACCAGTCTGAAGACTTGTTCAATAAATGAGTTTCAACTACAAACGGTTCTAATTCGGGCACATTTTTTGTGTGAGAGTACCAATTACCTGTGTTGGACATAACATTAACTGCTGATAAAACCTGCGTGTTGAGCTGTTAAGATTATGAAAGTTTTGCCCAAAACCTGTAGGTTTTAAGTTTATTTCGACGATACGTACCTATTATGGTTTGTTTATTTGTGACAACCACTCGACCAAATAAACAATCACGTTTCATAATAATTTGCGCTATCTTGAAGACCCTATTTTCGTATTTTTAACATAGTTTCCAAACGCCTCTTCACATAGAAGTCGATTTTAACAACATCCTTTCTATTTCCTTGATGACTTTGAGAGCTGTTAACATTTTGTTTGGTTGTCGAAACGTTATTATAAGACAATTGTTGGCTATGGATCTACGACACTAGAACGCCATTAAACCCATAGATTTAAGAATTGTCAAACAGCTGTGTAATAATTTTGATGTTCATACAATGAAGGAAACTCTAAACTATCACCTAATGTCCCCTTAGTGAGCTATGATATATGAAGCACTAAGCTAGTCCAGCTGTCCATCATACTGCAGCTGGTGTACTACTCACCCCTTTTCCCTGATGGCGTGCAGTTGCTTTGGGGAGAGAGGATGGGGCTCCACGCCTGCGTCCAATGCCGCAGCATCGAGTTCGTCGCATGGCGGGGCTACGATGATGTCCGAGGGACGATTCCCGGGACCCGTGAACCGGGATGGTGGAAGCACTGTGAATTGGGATTCTAATTAGTATGGCACCTAATACACATCATCATCATCTGCCCAGCTGTTTCCAAATATGTTGTGGTCTGTATAAAGTCAGCCTAGTGAGATACTCTGCCAACTACAAAATAAATTGGGGTATTTATTAAATTATGATTTAGCCATTAATATTTTTATTTTCATCCTAAGCAACAATTTTTCAAACTATTTAACAATGTATTATCAAGTCAAATTAATGCTTATTAAGCTATCATCATGGGGCATGTCACTTGCCTACCATTGAGATAATTAACATGTTCCTGTACATTTAATTACTTGGCTCTTCTATAAATTATTTTTTCCTTAGTTTCTGTGAGTTGTCACTTGTGAGTGAGTTCTCCTTCCTCTAAAAATTATTCTAGCTGATATTATGATGAAATACTATCATGTACCATCCCTGTAGGCTTAGGCACAGGTGTACCTAATGCACCTTTAGTGCAGTACACCCACAATTTGCCAGATAAGTTTAAGTCCCATAGGACTTAATGTCAGACTCCCTATTGGAGGCAGGACTATTTACCATCAATCAAACCAAATCCTTACTGAGTAATTCCTGGTGGACAAACCCAATAACGGTTGCCTGACTGGGGACTCAAGCCATGGACCTCATTATCAGCAGTAGAGATTATAATTACTAGACCATTGATCTAGATAATCGTCTAGATATGTCTATAAAAATAATAACCAAAGCAAGAAAGCAACATGTTGATATTATAACAGCTCGTCCAAAACAATAATGTCAAGAATATTGTTGATAATAGAAAACAGCATTGACAAAGATTCCTGAGTGATTAACATTTTTGCTGTCAAGAGAAAAGTCAGTCATTAACTTGTAACAAGCTATTTTAATGACATGGATGAGAATAACTTGTTAACAATAGACATTCTTTGTGTTACTGCAAAAAATTATAACTATGATAGACATTTTCTAACTTCTTTTTTAGCAAATTAACACTAGTTTGCTGTTCTGAAAAACATTGCAATTATACATTAAGATTAGAGTACTATCACCAAATTGTGTATCTGACCACAGTAAGGACTATCGTTACTTGCAGCGTCCGGCCGCTATAGAAGCGCTTATTAACGCTCAGCTACCAATAGCATCGCAGCACCTATTTTTTGCCGAGTCCCTTGGTGTCGTAAATGAAAAAAAAGCTGTGGTCAAACATCTGGGATCATTAACAGAGCCTGAGATTGTGTTTAAAACAATACATATTTAAAAAACGGTCGTGTATTTTTCAGTCGAGTCTTTTTTTGTTTTACCGCTATTGGTCCGCAAAGTATTTGTGGGGACCAATAGTAAACAGATGTCATCGTGTGCACGGGATTTTGTTTGAAAAGTGTCCATATTCTCACTTTCCCTAGGGTACATTTTAAAGAGGAAAAAGCGTTATAATCTTACTTTTTGTCTACCTGTCAGAGAGGTTTTTCTTGAAATCTAGTCAAAGTAGGAATTTTAATTTTGTTGTAATGTTAGGTTTCAATACTACACATAGAAAAAATTATTTTTACTTCAACGTAAGTTAGTGCTACCAAAATAATTCAACAGTTTATATATATTCAAACATTTTGTCAGCATTTAAAATATTGATTTGTTGTCTGCACTCATTTTGTTAACACAGTAATAGATTCAATTCACACTAACATAGTAAGCCTTTCAGAAAACCCAAACAATAAATAACTCATAGAAAGTAGGTCAATTTAATGGTGCACTGCTGTTTATTTTTCTTTGTATAGCTATGGCTTTAGAATGTTGGGCAACATCTTGATAATAAGCAGTGCTATGAAAGGGCACCTTTTTTGTTTTTTAAATAATATTCACACAGTAAAGCTCATATGTTTTTTTTTAAGACATGTTTTTTTTAATTATAGGATTATCCAGGTATATTTTCTAATAAGAAATAATATATATTAATTTAGCTGCAACTTCTTGATCTTTAGCCACAACTTATTGAATAATCATGTGCAAAGTAAAACAAACAGGTAGTAAACCAAACAAATACCAGAGAAACTGATCTCACCAATGGGGAAAGTTTTCCAATGATAGAGAAAGTCTTCGGCGACTTGCTTGATGCTGTTGACGAGCTGCTCCACCTCGGGCGGCGCACCCACTAGCTGCACGTCAAAGTGCAGCGGCTCGCGCTCCGGCGGCGGCGCCTCCAGCACCAGCGAGCTCGGCCGCGACGCCCGCTCGCCTTCCCCAGACATCCTCAGATTCCGTGGGCTCTCTGGGCTCTCATCCACTCACCACTTAATTCCCGTCTCACTAATCGCATAATGATTCCAGTGGGCGGAGAAATCACTTAACACCGACCTCTTATTGTTTTATTATTTACATTTATTTATTCAATTCTAAACGATACATCACTAACGACGCGAACAGCCTATAACATTAAACCCGGCTGTGCAATCTGATGCCGATTTATAACTTGTTTTGATCCACTTAAAAATAGGTTTTCGTAGACAAAATTAAAATGCCGAGAAAGAAAACCAATCCCAGCCGCAACCGAGTTGACAATTTCTGAATTACTGATACGATTTACGAAATAAATGACTGACAGACAAAAAGCTCACAATGAAGTGTGTTTGTTGCAGTTTACGTCAAACGAAACGTTAGCCACAATGCATCGACCTTTGTTTTTCTGACTTTCCTAAGCCAAAATAAATTAAAAGAATTACAATTTCATGGACAATACCTTCTGTGGTATCTTAGAACTTACATTTGTATGCGTTATTATTTTGAACTACAACAGAAATTACCCCCTTTTCTGGAAAGGCTGTATGCTTCATGTCTATGACAGCCGACGGATACAAAAAAAAAGAATCACAATTGTCAATGTGGTAATTTGTAGACTTGTTTGTTATTTACAATAAAATCTTAAAATACGGGTTTCATTGACAAAAGTAATTTGCATTTACGGAAAATTTGATGCATTCCAGCATATCTTGCTAGAACCGCTAAAAGTGTTAGATTTATACGCTGTATTCGTTGGTTTCCTTGGAGAGCCCGAAGGTGATCGGATTAGGTATGTCCTACATAACACATAATTTATTGTAGAATTTATCACTTATCACCCGCGGCCTGTGTTCAATCGTGTTTTTGCTCGTGGAAACGTTTAAATGTTAGTTTTAAGCTCGGTAAGTTTCGTTTTGTTGATGTATCATATCTATTTCCTTTGTTTTGCTAATAACACCCAAACTCTTTCAGAAAACGATGGAAGCAATGGACATTCAGGCCGTGGAGTCGAAATTAAGTGACGTCACTGTGACGGCGATACCCATGAGCGGGAAGAACATTCATAAAGACCTGAGCCATGGGAGTAACAGTCAGGCAACCATATCTACTGTACCCGCGACGTCGCCCTCGTCTGTCGGGAAGGACAAAGATAATGGAATGTCAAAGTATGCTCAGTTGCTAGCTGTTATTGAGGAGATGGGTAAGGAAGTGCGACCAAGTTATTCAGGCAGTCGTAGCTCTGCTGAACGTCTGAAGCGTGGGATCATCCATGCGAGGATCCTCGTGAGAGAATGTCTCATTGAGACTGAGAGGTCTGCGAGGCAATAGCTTGCTGGTTGAAAAGTTTTCACAGTCAATTTTAGAGTACCTCGAGTCTTGGAAAAGCATGAAATGGAATTAGGAAAAGGATTGTAAAACCATATGTTTGTTATTGTTGATTGTGTTATGATATAACTTGGTAACTGAACAGGCACTTCAAAAATATACAGAGTTCCTATAAAACAAATGGAAGTGGGATCACTAATAAAATTTGCAATAATGTAACCAGAAGACAAGTTATCTAAGTATCAATATGTCACATACCATGTTCTATCATGAGACAATGCTTCAATAAACTATAAGTGAAGGCCATTGAGACGTCACATCAAATCAGTGTAACAATGCCCAATTTGTGCTGTCATAAATTAATATCTATGGACTCTGGAACATGGAGTCACTTATGAATACTTCTTATTGTATTCATTCTAAAATATTTGCCTGAGCAGCCAATGTTTTGAACACCTGTTTTCTTTATTGAATTGATTCAAGTTATTGTAATTTCATTGTTGAGAAGATTTCTATAAAATACTGCACATGACACAATTTGTAGCAGTGAAATGAAAAAATATGGAGTTGTTCTTTCTAGTGTTTTATTTCACTTTCAAGTACTTTTGGAATCTCTAATAACAAATTGAAGAATCTTCAAATCATTGGCTGCAAAGTAATTTTAACAGTATACATAAAATTTTCTCCTTTACTTATAAGCTGTAACAAATTTTTATATTGATTTTACTGACAAGAATGGCAATTTGATTGTTTCAGAAATGATTATAAGTAAAGGTTTTGTGATTGGTTTAATTGTAAAAGATTTAACTTAATGTTTTCCTGCAACATTAGGTAAACTGCTGAGTTTGACACTTTTCTTGTATATTGTTAATAATATTAACCTATTGTGTAAAATGCATTAATAATGGAAAATTGTTTTTTTATGATTATGAGTTAAGCAATATTAATTTGAACCACAGTGTGGTTCCCATAACCAATTCTTGTAGTTAGTCTCATAAAACTTCAGTTATATTAAAAACAAACAATACTAATGTTTAGTTTCACCAATTGAATTCACAAAAGTATTAAATTCAGCAGGATATTTTAAACCATCTTATTTATTAGAATTAAATATAATTCAGGGTACTTAGACATAAATTTAAGAGAATTTTGTTAAAAGTTATGATCCCATACGAAATGGTTTGCAATATTTTACAAGAATCATGATTTATTCGCAGAGGTGGCCTTAGGGACCTATGTTTATAAATAAGTTAGTAGAATACAGAACAAGTCCTATGAAATGTATTTACAGATCCCATTCACATATTGTTTCAACTTTAATGGTCAAATATGTAAGGAGCACAAATATGAAGTGACTGCTCTTCAGCAAGTACATACTTTTCAGTTGTTATCAATTAATTTATCTGATTGTCTTATAAGTAAGTGACTGTAAAACTAGTATGCGATGACCAAAGGCCACCCCTGATTCCAAAGAAAACAAATCCTAAAGTCGGCTGCACATAAGCTTGATTGACAAGCATGCATGAAGCATTCTCTTCAAGCAATCTTCTAGTATTTTTGGGTCAAGTTTTGCAAGAATGATTGATGAAGAGAATGCTAGATTTCTACTTTCATGTATGTCTGACAATTATAAAAATGATGTGGCTATCCATATTTATTAATTAAACATTTGATTTGATAGTGATAAGTGGTTAATGTAAGTTTGGCAGTTGAGAATACATAGTAATTGATTTAATGGCTAGAAGAATAAGACGGTGTTTTTGAAAACAGACTATGTGACATGAGCTTGAAGAGGGAAGCAGTAGAGTATTGTATATCCTTAAATGGAGTTTTCAAAACATTCAAAAGTACCTCTTTTAGCCATTCAATCGCCATACTAGGGAGTCAAAACGGATTATGAACAGTTAAAAATGTCCTGAATGAAAACAGGCTGTGATCGCAACATTTATTGTGAACATCTACCTCATACACAAACAAAATATTAATATTTTAAATGTTTAATGTCATTGTCGTATATTTAATCTCTGGCATAGCTTAAACATAACTTTTTATGTAACATTTTGAAAATTTAAGCATCGTTCCAAATAAACGAGTAGGTGGCGCTACTGAGCTAGTATAAACGTAATAATTATATTGAGAACTCATATGTATGGCAGTATCTAAAATTTGACTAAGAATGTTATTCCTATAACATAATTACTATTGTTAAATTGCTCAAGTTATAGGAATTCATAAACTTTGCATTCTATTTCTTGATATTATTGAATAAATCGGCAATACTCGCCATAGAACAAGCACAGTGGCGCCACAATTAAAAATGTGTTTAAAAACAGCACAATAAAGTTGAATCTATTAAAATATAGAAAATATGAAACAAACTGATAACTCTGTGTTTTCCGACGATATTACGTTGATATTATAGGGGAGGTTGTTTTAAAGTCATATTTGTTAAATCCCAAAATCAAGCCTATATCACAGTGGACAGATAAAAACAGTAAATTATTAAAAATGTTAGTGAACTCAAACATTTAATTCTTATTTCTATTGTCAACAAAATCTGGCTAAAATCGAACTTAATATTTAGTCAAATAATTTCCTTCATTCCATTTTACGGCACTGCTTATACCAAAATATGTATCAAAACTCATTAGAAAAATTGTAAAAATTTCAGTCATTAATACACAAACACCATAATATTGTTCAAAATGTCTAATAGTTAAGACTAACGGAATAAAAATTAATAAAAATCAATTACACTTCTTGCTAGGATTTTACTGTTTATATCTGCCTGCTGTGTTTATTTGTGACCTCATGATAGATTACGTCATAGCTAGTAAGAAACGTGCTCATTGATTTATGATCATTATCGTTTGTTAGCCTTAAGTTGTATATATTTAGTTGTAGTGCCTACCATTCAACGTCAATAGTTCAATAATTATATGAGAGTATAGACGGGCACCAATTGTTCTGACAGTTTTGTGAACAAATCCCGAAACAGATGTCCAAAGATCTTGCTATGTGAGTGTCTTTACATGACACATGGGTACTAGATAAACAAGATAGCTTCAATCTTTCCAGATTATATCAAAATAATATTTTAAATGGTTTAGTTTTCTTTGTAAACCTAATCATAATTAAATTCCCCTAATTATCTATTTAACTCTTCTATGACATTATTGGTGTTGCAAATACGCCAATACGAATATACTCAAAAAGTACCACCGATTCTAGAATATAAAAAACTTTAAATCAGTAACTTCTTTGCTCGTCTGTACTGATCCATGTTCAAATGTTAGGAATTTCGGTCCAACTGCCGTCAAGTATACTTCTTAGATTAAAACTAGATTTAAAAAGAATTTACGAAGTAGATTTTAAACTCTTATAAAATAAGTTACCACTAATAAATAATGTACTTACGTAATTATATGTTATTGTAATGTAACCCCTTGAAGTCCATTTCGATTGATAATTTATATTTTATATATTTTACCTGTCATTTTTTAATTTTGTATCGTCTCTTTTCAAATGTAACTAATCTTTATTACTTTACTTAAAGCCTTCGCCCAAGTCGGAGGATTGCTGTCACAGCACCGCTCCTCTATCGATACAAACGTGCGAATGTTTTTGACGAATTCGGGGGAGGAATGGCATTTCTGTATCGATGTTGAATCGCGTTTGCATCGCAACTAAAGCGCGACGGTATCGCAATAGCAGTAATACAGAATCGCGATTACGTGGGCGAAAGTACACAGCCAACGACAGCATCGCGGCCGTTTTACGTTTGCATTACTGCAAAAAGTAGCTGTGGGCGAAGACCCTTAGGCTTAATTGTCAAAGTACAGTCACCGTCATCGAAACTTAATTAAATATGAAAAACTGTGTGTCCTACACATTTTTGACACATCAGTAAAAATATAAATTAAATGACTATAATCGCCGACTTAATTAATATGCCGACGACTGTACTTTAACAAGATACTGTCTTGCTGATATGTTTTTTAGATTGGAGTTATTTACACCCTTTTTATTACATTCGGTTCACGGTATGGAATTGTCTCAGAATCGCTGTATCTTATTTTTAAATCATTAATTCAACAATATTTTAAGAGAATTATAAACATGTAAAATGAATATTGATTTAAAGAAGTAATAAAATTTAAAACAATTTGTTTGGATGCACATGAGACAGAATTATAACAATTACGACAATATGAAATGATAGCGTATACGATTTGTAATTTACTGTATACTTCTGTAGGTAACATAAGCAGATCTTAGAAGTTTTCTAAACTGAAAGTTCTATTTTATTATATCACCAATAAAATCAATTAGACATAGATTTTGCGTTATTATGAGAGTATATTTACATATCTATAATTCTATATATTCGACTGTACTTTGGTGTGAATTTGTTTTAAATACTTTTCAGTATTAGTATTAAGTTCTAATGTTTAATTTTTGAACAAATTATTTTGAGTGACATTGGCATCAAATAATACATACGTATATTTAGGTTTTTCATCAACTGGGTCCGCGTTGTGGGTTATAATCCCAGTCTCTCTGATAGAGGAAAGTGTTTGTCCCAACTGTGGGAATATTACTTTCTAATATAATTTTGATTAAACCTTAGAACTTTATACTAAACTGAATTATACGAAATGAACAGTGATAGATTACCTTTATGAAATCTGATGATATTAAGGATATTGTTATACTCTGCAAAGCATACCACTATGATAGCATTATTGTAATTTTAAAGCATTAGTATGCATAACTTATGGTTACTGATAACTACGACGGCGCCTAACATTTTATCTGTTTTAGCTCTGTATTGCCTTAGGGTTGAACCTCATCTGGCAGGACGGATCCGCACTTTTTCATGCTCCTAGCGAGTAGCGAGAAACCGCCGATGCTGCCGCGTGCGATAGCATTCCAGCTTTCCAGCTCTGTTTCTCGCACTAGCAAATGACGGTTTTGAACGACAGAAAACAATAGGAGCATGAAAAAGTGTGATTCCGTGCTGATAGATAAGTTTCAACCCTTATCCATATGGATCTAGTTTTGGTATTAAACCTTCTTTTATTTTACCTTTAGCTTTGGAGTGACCACTGTTATTGCTGAGGCATAAAGCCCTGTCTGTTGAGCTCAAGCTGGTTCTAATCCAGCCATGGAAAGCGCCTGACTGTGCCATTCAGTGCTAGAGCATTTTATTGCTTAAAGCCGTGGTCACTCGATCCATCTTCTAAGAAAAAAATTAAGAATTGTTTTCTTCTTGGCGCCGTCATCCATCAAAACAATCGTGATTTCGGGACAGTCCTATATTGTATATTACTTCCATTATGTCCCAATGTAATATGTAAGTGGCGAACCACAACACAGTACAAATTTTAGCAAATATTATCTACATGTAACGTTGTGTAATAAAGAGATACTTTGCTCGTCTTTATAGCGTTAGTAATTATTCATGTATGGGCATATTTTTATTACAATAAATGGGTTTAAAATAGTAATCCTTCTTTTATTTTTGCCAATCTATTTGGAAAAATCAGGCCGTCCCAGTCCACTACTGGACACGGGGCTATCCCAAGCTACGCCTCAGCACTCTGACCGCCGCCTTCCGTGTCCATTCTGTTCTCGCCACCTTCTTCTGAAGGTCGTCTGTCTATCGAACTGGGGACGTACTACACAGGGGTGTTTCTCTTATTTTTAGAAACAAAGAATCTTCTTTTTAGATCCTTGTTTACTTTTTTTTTTAATTTTAACCGTTTTTTGTTGTCCTGTGCGACACTAATAAATATTTTTCTTTCTTCCTTTAGGTACTGTTTCCTACTTTTAATTCAATAGCGAACACGCAATTGGTCTTCCCTTCTTGAAAATCTTAAAATTTTTCTATTATCCATCTCTTATCATCATTATTGGCAGCATTCCACCGCCTGCTTAGTAAATTAGGCCTACTCTTAATTGTGCCACTACCATTCCTAAAACCTAAGCAATTAAAGTTGAAATCCTTTCAGCTAAATGGCTGTCTGGCAGAACAAGTGGCGTTGGGACACGGGATACAGCGCCGACTCCGTGGAGTGGTGCCCTGTGGAGCCCTACCGCAATCTTCTCGTCTGCGGGACTTATCAGCTCGATAAGACTGCTGAGCAAGGTAATATTTGCTGGAACGGTAACCACGTAACCTTTTGCAAGTACATAGTTTATTTTCGAAATTTCGACCCAGTTTGAGAGGGAAATTCGGTAGTTGGAAATTGCTACAGTTTGCTGCAATTTCTGTATACATACCTGTTACTAGTTTTTGCCCGCTAGTAGGTCTGAAAATATCCCACGGGAATGCATTATGAAACGCGGGATAAAACTATCCCGTTTAAACCCAAGTCTACTTCAAACCCGTGTGAAATGGTATCGAAATCTGTTGATAGTTAATAGACAGACAGAGTTATTTCTAGTAGGTATGGGTGGATAGTGAAAGAGCTCTTAATCTGTGATTAGCCTATAAAGTACTCACTGCTGCACTTAGGGTTTCTGTAAGAGGTATTTGGTAGTAAGTGGCCACTTAGGTATCAAGAGGGACAATAATGTATAGAAGGTACCTACAATATTTTTGCGTCTGCGTTTATGACCATATGTCACCATTCAAGGCCTGAGCTTATGTAATATAATGTTTTCTATTTTGCAGAGGATACTTCAGCAAAACAGACGAGGCTAGGACGCGTATACCTATTTGAAATCAACAAGGAAACCACAGAATTGGTTCCGGTTGATTCAATAGACACCTCAGGAATATTGGACCAGAAATGGTGCTACCATACCATCCGAGGCTATCCTACCCTAGCCGTGGTAACTTCCGTAGGCACCCTACAACTTTACCGGTTAACCAATGAGAGTGGTGCTTTACAATTGAAGCTTTGGTTAGAGCACGCGATTGCTCAAGACGTTTTGGCTCTCTCCGTTGATTGGTCGACGAACAAAACGAGTGCAGAAGAACCTTGTCTGGTGGTCAGCGATTCTGCTGGTTGCGTTCATGTTTTGAAGATTGTCGAAGATGGGTTGAAGAGTATCGGGAAATGGGAGAGTCATGGCTTCGAGGCGTGGATAGCTGCGTTTAATTACTGGAATACAGACGTCTTTTATTCAGGTTTGTAGAGAAGCTGCTGATCTTGCTATCTCAATATGTTCCTTACATGAGTTACATGCATTTTTTATACAAGGCGAGAAGTACGATTTCTTTCACAAACATATTTAAGATGGACCAGTTGTCGCATTAGAGTTGGCGCATACCTACGGGTCAAACACTTAACCCTCCTTTTGGGCTTCGCAGCAGTCGGGTAAAAATAGTGTCAACCGACCCAAAGCTTCCCTAATCCCATTTATCACAGAATTTACAAGAAAAATAATGGTATTAGTCTTGCCATTCAGAGTGACCTATTGTGTCGTAAGTTTGCCCCATTGAAATGGCGAGATGAGCTGGACTCCTTTACGAATGGCTCTCAGCTTTTGCCCTGCATAGAGAAATTAAGACATTTTCTTAATAACCTTTCCATAACATTCCAGGGGGTGATGACTGCATCTTCAAGAGCTACGATGTCCGAGTTCCAGATATACCTACAACAGTTAACAAGCGGCACGAGGCTGGCGTAACTGCCATCAGGAGCCACATAGTTATGGAACATCAATTGTTGACTGGGAGGTAACAGTGCTTTGCAGTTATTATTGGAGATACCACGAATAGTTATTTGGCCGAATACCGAATATTCGGCAAGGCTCTTGGCCGAAGCGCAGAATATTCGGCAACACTAGGCGGCAGTCTAGAACTTTTTTTAAAGAAGCTCTCAAAAATTTAATTATACCATTTTCATTACAGTTACGACGAAAAAGTCCGTCTATGGGACACGCGAAGCCTAAAATCGTGTATCGAAGAAATAGACGTCGGTGGCGGAGTTTGGCGTCTAAAATGGCACCCTAACAAGCCAGACACAGTTTTAGCAGCCTGTATGTATGGCGGGTTCCGTATTCTAAGAGTTGATGACCAAATGAAGATTCGTAGCGAGTACTTAGAACACGAAAGTATAGCATACGGTGCTGATTGGCACTTTGACAGTGATTTAGTGGCTACATGCTCATTTTATGATTGTAAAATGCATATTAGTGAAGTTGCAGTGTGATTTAAAACAATATACATTATTGTTGTTGTAAATAAAGATTTTTAATGAATATTTTCCTGTTTTTAATCAATTTCATAAAAGGATGTTTGTTACCTTGAGATATCCCACCGAAGCAGGGACAAGCGGGGAAAAGATGTGCAAGATTCGTCCAATCATAAGAGAGACGACAGACGTGATGTAGATTTCAACCAATTCGATTGGTCGGTTTCCACAATCGAGTTTGGACCCTACCAGAATAAAGACGATTCTTTTCTGTAGCGCCATAGGCCCATGTAGTGTAACATACACACACTCTCTGTCTACAAGGCGTTGTTTTGCAACCTCGTCAAATTCAAGGAGGTAACTATGCTAATGATTCTCGTCCCGAATCAATAATAAAATGGGTAGGTATTTTTTTTTTGTTTGTTTGCGGAAATCGTTAAGTGTGAACCACCCGTGTTTTAAACGCGGCCCGTCTAATTCGCGCCCTATAACCACGCTTCTACACATACAAACAATCTCAAACGTTTATTCTAGGTTATTCTGAAATATTGACAAACTTAACAATCAAATAAATCAGCGTTTATTAATAACTAGCTGTCCCGCGCAACTTCGTCTGCATCACATTTTCCCCATTTTCGCAACAATTTTCATTTCTGCACCGCTCCTATTGGTCGTAGCGTGATGATATATAGCCTATATCCTTACCCAGGTTAAAATCTATCTTCTTGCTAAATTTCATTAAGATCCGATCAGCCGTTTAGTCGTGAAAAGGTAACAAACATACAAACAAACAGAGTGACATTCGCATTTATAATATTAGTATGGATTAACTAGGTACCGTAATTTTAATTGATTATTTATGTCTTTAGTGACAACCTCCTAAATTTTGACGAGGATGCAAAACAACACCTTGTATATGACCCTTTTAACCCATAAATGTGATGAATTCAAAACGCAGTACAAATAATAGTCAAATTCTCATTTTAAACATGTTGTATTTCAATTTGCTTATAATGTCATGATAAATATAATTTATAACAATTACATACTTAATAAAGTAATCATTTGCCATAAGTGATAAAAAAAATCTTACACCATTTACATTCAAGGCTTTGGATGATGTTGATTGTTCGTTCGAGTTCATGCGTTCATTGTCCGAATAAATTTTTAAAAACACTAAACTGGCCTGATTCTCCCTACTATAAATTTGTACCTTAACATTTTCTAAATAAAGTCTATTTTTTCTATTCACTGGAATTAAAGTACGTTACCAACGTCCCACGAAGCTGGCGTGCGCACTGTCTGGCAAACGAAGACAGCGGCTTATGTACCCTTAGACGTACGCACTTCAAACGTCTCCACGTGCACTTATAAAATTATATTCAATCTAATTATACTATATTTTATATATCTTTTTTATACATTTTAATTGTTATTTGCTTATTGTTCCTGTTGGCAGTTTCGGCGTTACAATCTCCGTAGATTCCAGACTTGTATGATTTATATAAACAAGTTCCAAGTTTGAACACCTTCAAGTAAAAGGAACTTGCTAAAACTCTGATAGCACGGAACGTTTGAAGTGCCTCGTTTAAATTATGTAAGCGTAAAGTTTTCGGTATAAATAACCTTTAAGTATAAGAGCGCTACACACATCGTGTATTACTTATTTATCCACCGATAACAATGCAGTATCCACAAACATACATATTAATCCATTACCAAGCTAAAAATGTAAATTTTCATAGACCCCAAAACGATTTTTATATATATTTTTTTATTTAAATCACAAGACACTATTTATTTAGACTAGTTTTTGATACTATAATGGCAACTAAACAGTTGTTTGTTATTTATATATTTTTTTACATAAAAATATACTTATTACATTCAAGGTCCATTTATTACTTTAAAATATCACTGCATTGTTACATGATCATGTTAACAATTGGAAATTGTTGGATACAACAAATAGTTCATGATGAGTACACATACACAATATATAAAAAAAAAAACGAAAATATAAAATATATTACTAGGTAGATATTTCCGAATAAACGAAATGAGATTTTCAATTTAATATCGAATAAATATATGTGTGTACTCACTCACCATAAACCCGTGTTGGTCTGACCCACCGGATGACTGGACTGTCACATTCACTCGCAGCAGATTGAGCCACACCTTGTACTTAGAGCAAGTGTCAATCTCTGTGTGCGCTTGTTTCATATTGCATTTCGTGAGCTGCTAATGCGCCAGTCGGGTGCCGGCCGCGCGTCTACGTACAACGTAAGCGCGCCCTGTATACTACCAAATACTGTCCATTCGATTACAATGCCAAATGATGTCAAATAGTACATTACGTCTTACAAAATGGTGTTCCGATGCATAAAACTGCTATTTACATTAGTCACTATATTTACACATAACTCTAGACTTTAGATTACCAAGAGTCGCGCGAACACTACTCGCCGGTGCGGTATAACATCTGTACATATCGCGTCACGGTCACTAGGTCGCGGGCGGCGGGCACAATAAATTACTCCTACAAAATGTCAACGGGAAATCTATCTACAATTTCTTCTATGTTATAGTTAGTTGGTTGTCGCCGCTAGGCGTGGTGCGGGCACAGGGCGCGGAACTCGTCCTCGTGTAGCGACCAGGCCGGCGGGGCCCGCGCGCACGGCAGGTGGGCCCGCGCGCGGCACCCGCGGGCCCCACACGCCAGCGCCGCGCCGGGCCCCGCGCACGCGGCGCATCGGGCGGCCCGCGCGCCCCACACGGCGGGCGCCAGGCCCCACAGCCGGGCCCCGGCCGCCACGAGCCCGGGGGCCCACACGGCGCAGGCCTCGTGGAACCACACCTCGTCGGCGGCACCGTTCGCGCCCGTGCAGTAGCGCCGCCGCGTCGCCTCGTCCAACGACCTGACAGATACGAATTATGTTCAGTTTCATTTATAAAGAAGCCTATGTTTCTACGTGGGCTTACATATTCTCACATAAGTTTGCTTACTGTTACTCTTCTAATAATTCAAAAGGTTCACCTGGACATAAAGAACCATCTGAAAAAAAATCTGAAGGATGCAATAGTGAGATTATAAAGGTTAAGTTTTCTCTTTGAAGTTGAACCGTTAAAAATGATAGAACGTTGCTCCTTCAAGTTAATTATAAATACCAATACCGCATCTGTTACCTGTACTCATCGCAGTCGGTATCGAGCGCGTAGGGCCCGAACAGGTCCCCGAGCGAGGCGGCGTGGGGCCCGCGCTGGCAGAAGGCGCACAGCCAGGAGGCGTCGGGCGTAGTGGCGTCGTAGCGCAGCCCCAGCGTGCTGGCGTGCAGACCGCGTACTCCGCGTACTCCGCGCACGCCGTTGCGGAACTCCTCGCCCACCTTGCGCCGCGACGCCGAGTCCTCCTCCTCGCCTGTCGAGTTGTTCATCACGCTCACGGACAGAGGAGAGTTGCGGGGGCCGCGGATCTGTGAAGTGGAGCGGAATTACAATGATTTTAAAACGTGTCTTTAAATACCAAATTGGATCACCCTACAAAGGTTAGGTTAGCTGGGCTGTTTCCGCACTTAGCCTCTTTATTAGGCTATTGTACGTATGAAAATCCTCCTGTTACTCAACGATCCCAGGTCCTCCCAGATAGCTAGTAGCCTATTAAGGCTGCTGCAGGCTTCCGAGAGCCATGCCGGCGATTGAAGAGTCCGTGCCCATTGATCTGCCACGGTTCGCCACTCCATGAGCACGTGCTATGGTGTTACTTCCGCCTCCATGCATCCTCTGCACAGAGTGCTGTCTATCACACCTATGGTAAATAGGTGTTTGTGACAGTGGCCGGTTATGATACCTATTATCTTGCGAATTTTGTTCATTTTCAGACTGGTGATACTGCGGCAAGTTTCTTTGATGCTTCCGGAACTGCACTCTTTGTTTGCCGGCTGGTTACAATGTTTCTCCATTCCATTTGGTGGGTTTTACTCGGTTTTCTTACGCAGCCATGATTTTATTTGGCTTGGGCTTGGGGTATGGGCAGCAGTGGTTTCGGACCGTATGCTGTTGTCCCCGCTCCCCTTTTAGCCAGTTCATCTGCTGCGTCGTTACACAGTGAGTTACTGTGCCCTTTTATCCATTGCAGAGTTACTTTGAGTGCGTGTTAGCGTGCGTTATGCCATTCCAATACGAGGGCAGAAGTTAAAATATTCTTTAGTAGCGCTTGAAGCTCTGATGCACTGTCTGAGATGATTTTGATATTAAGATCTCTGACGTGTCTGGCTACTACTGCTTGAGCCGCTCTGGATCACGTTACATGTCGAAACATTTTGAAGACAGTCAAATGCGCTATTAGAGTTAAAAGGTCATAAAAGGGCGGTCGTACCTGTATGTAGGGTCCCCGCGACTTGCTGGAGCTGGCGTTGCTGCCCGAGTCGTACGCGTCCCGGTGCTCGCGCGGGCCCTTGCGCGGGCGGCGCGGGTCGGTCTTCTTGCGCTGCGCCTTCTTGCGCTCGTCGGAGCGCGCGGGAGCCGAGCGGCGCCGCTTGCGTGCCGCGGCCGGCGCCGCCGCCTCGTCCGCCGACGCCGCGGCCGCGTCCGGCGCCGCCGTGGGACTCGCCGCCGGTTCCTCTTCCAGGCCGGCGAACATCTTTTCCAGCTGGTTCTCCACCTCCACAAAGCTGGCAGCGGCGGGCTCGGCGGTGCGCGCGTCGCTCGACTCGGGCTCGGCTGGCTTGCCTTCAGAGGGCGACTCCACCGGAACATTAGGTGCCTCCGCGTTGGACGTGCGCGCGCTACGACGGCGCGGGGCGGCGGCCGGGGCCGGAGGGGGCGCGGGCTCGGGGGCGGCGGGCTCGGCGGGCGCGGGCTCGGCCGGGGGGGGCTCGGGGAGCGGCTCGGCGCGCGCGGCGTCGGGGCTGGCCAGCACGGAGCGCAGCTTGTCCACGGTGACGGCGGCGGCGGGCGAGACGGGCGGCGGCGGGAGCGCGAGGGGCGGGGGCGGGGCGCGGTCCGTGTCCGCGATCATGGCGGCGATGTCGTCTATCGTCTCGGCGGAGCCGGAGCGTGTTTTTCTCCTCGCGTGCGGCTGCTCCGGGCGCGGGGAGGGGGGCCGCTCGTCCGGCGCGTCCGCCTTCAGGTGCGGCGCGTCGCCGTTCTCGCGGGGAGGGGGCGCAGGCGCGGGGGGCGGGCTGGGCGGCGGGGACACCCGGGGCGCAGCCGGCGGGGGCGCGGGCGCGGGGGCCAGGGGCACCGGGGCGGGCACGGGGGGCGCGGGAGGCGGGGGCGCCGCCACGCGCAGGGTGCGCTCCGGCTTGCGTTTCCTCTTGGAGCCGGGCGGGGCGCCGCACGAGTCTGCCGAGTCCTGCGGGAATCATTCGGGGTTAGGTTGATATGTGCAAAAAATTCGAATTTATGTACTGTACAAAATAGGATCAAGCATACCTCATTAGAGGAAGGAGGCGAGGGAGTGGGCGCCGCACGAGAGTGTACGATGACAGAGTGCGGCGACACGGGCGAGGGCACGAGGCGCTCCAGCAGCGCGTCCACGCGCGCGTGCGGGTGGCGCGGCTGTGCGCGCGCGATGAGACTGTTGATGGTGGGCGCGTCGCGCACGGACAGCGAGGGGGGGCCGGGGGGCGCGGCCTGGTGCGCGGGGGGCGCGGGGGACGTGGCCGCGCCGTTGGATGCACGCCCGCCGCCGAGGGACAGGTCCACGCCCACCCGGGCATATGCCATTAAGTCATCTGCGCGGAGCTTGTCGGCTACAATAAGAACGTAATTACAATATCACAAACTGAAAAAAAAAACTTATGAACACACGTTACTTAAATCCGTGGCATTAAAAGTTAAGCAAAATATTTTAATAGCACAAATAGATCTAGTCCCGGATGCAGTACACACATTAATTTTGAGGATCATTTAACTCATGAGCACTTTTCGAGGTATCCAAAGACTTCATCATCATCAGCCTATAATGTTCCCACTGCTGGGACACAGGCCTCCTCTCTATGAGAGGGAGTGGGCTGTAATCCACCACGCAGGCCCAGTGCGCGTTGGTAGATGTCACATGTCTTCGAATTTTTAGTCCTAGGACATGCCGGTTTCCTCACGATGTTTTCCTTCACCGTTTTGAGAGCAGCGGTGATGAAATAAATTACACAAAGTAATGCCGCCTGCCTGGGTTCGACCCTACGACTTACTGCTTGTAAGTCGGGGCTGCCACCACTGGGCCACCGCTGCTCTCCAAAGACTTCAGCAACCTCGAATTGTGTCAAAAGACAATTGTGGTTTCCAACTCGTGCGATAACTCTACAATATTATAAAACTGCACTAGAGGATATTATTTACCTCTCGACGGCGCCAAATGTTGGTACAGGTCTACAGGAGGTAACGCTGCACTCGATTTTATGTCGCCCGGAGATGGAGTGTGTCTGAAAAATTATACTTGAATGTATATGCGACCTATATAAGCCTTTTTTACTGATAAAACTTTACATCAATTCATTCCCAAGAAAACACTTAAGTCGAATTGAAAAATTTCTTATTTTGGACAGTTCAGTCAGTTTATTTATCAGGTTAGTTTATCAGATGGAGATTTAAAGAAGTTTTCAGCCTGGAGTGTAGGTACTGGTCTGTGTAAAGTAGTACTCTTGACATATCCTTAGCATTGTGTCGTTCATACCTGCACTTAACAAGACCTTGTATTGTATTGTCCGCCACTCCACGCCCAAAGCGCGTATTTTGCGTACGGCTTGTTTTTAAAAGGTAAAGCCCTTATGGTGGACGGTATGTTCGATTCAAACTGTTTCGACAAAACTTTTTATATTTATATGTACTCGTTGGATCCATAATTTATAGTCAGTCTCAATTGCAGAGGCCACACCTGGGGGGTTACTATGACCCTTAAAACATTATTGTTCCATTCCTATTCCAGAGTGGGAAAGAGATGGAGCTAGACGACCTGTATAGCTCCGTCTCTTTTTCACTCTGGAATAAGAATGAAACAATAATGTTTTAAAACGTCATGTCAGGCCAGCTGTTTTATTATCAACATTAGCATCTAAGTAATTTCGAGCCGGATATAAACCAGCAAACTTATTAGAACTAACTTAATGAACAATAACTTAAGATATAAAATGGTTCTATATCTGTCAACAGTGTCAACTTTTCAAGATGACAATCTTTTAAAGACATTTTACGTTAAATTCATTCATTTAATTATTTGTGGTGCAAATGGTCCTCCGAAAAGAAAAAAAATTAAAGTATCAATTGAACAGAAAATTGATGGAATCTTACCTCATGTGATGTTTATCTGGCGGAGTGGGCGTGTGTCTGTACAGTTCAGGCGGTGTGGCCGTGTGTCTGAACACCGAGTTTCCGCCAGCAGACTTCAACGCCTGCAATTGCAACAGACCCTACGATAGTCACCGGTAAGGCAGATTAATATAAAGAAGTTAGTAGTATGAACATGGGCGTTAAATTATAAAGCAGTGTGTTTAAAGCTTAAGCCGCGACACATTTGTTCTGGTCAATATATTAAATTAGGAAAAAAACTTCTTTATTTCAGACTTAAATTAATTCATATAAGTTCGGGAATATCCCGTTCGACTTAGCTCAAAATGTGCCGAACCGATATAAACATGATTCTGCAAGGGAAGATGCCGAACGGAGTATGCCGTTAGGCATGAAACGAATGACGCCTGAACATAGGTTAGGGTCAGCTCAACCGAGACGCGACGCTGCGCGCACATTTTAAAGAGCGATTCAAAATTTAACTTTATTTTCTACGCGAAAAGATACACATTTCGTTGTGAGAATACGTTGCGCCACGCAGCGCTGCGCCGCGTGACGCCTGTAAAGAAATGTGTATCCTTGGTTTAGAAAATAAAGCTATATTTTGAATCGCTCTTTATAAGTGTGCCCGCAGCGTCACGTCTCGGTGTGAACTGACCCTTAGGTTAGGTTGGCGGGGCTGTTTCCGCACTTAATAATGTTTAGTTGCTTCTGCTCCGTAAATAAAAGTGTCAAACCGAACAAGTGTGTAGCATTCTTTACATAGCATAAACATCCTCACAACAATGGCTTAGTATTGCAACCTTTTTCAGTTCTGAACTAAAACGTAGCCAAATTGTTCTCTTATCGCAGTGAGAATTTAAAAAAATTGTGAAATTAGTCTAATGGTTGTAGGTCTTATCTATCGAAACATGTTACTGCAGCCACACTACCATCACAGAACTAAGATTTATATGAGGATCCTGAAACACATAGCACGCTTATACCATTGCACCAGATAGGCATAACCTCAACTCATTTAGAAAGCAAGAAAAGAAGAATTATTTATTATTAGTGTCGCAAAGGACAAGTAAAAAGGATTAAATTAACAATTAAACAAAATATATATGAACAGCTGGTACCAATCTGTAGCCGGGTACCTATAAGTGTGTGCTGGAACTATTGTAGTATGGAGGACCACCAAAACATCCTGAACAGCTCGAGTTTAGGCGATGGTAACCCCGCGCTGAACTTAATATGCGATAGCCTTAAGAATGTTGTGCCAGCATCATTACACCTACGGTACCAGTAATATTAATATTGCATAAATGGTTGTGTACCATAGTTTTAAGTAGTTTACTAGCTGTGCCGTTGCAATGCACTTGTTCCTACCTACTCTACTCTATGAACCTACCTACCTATCCTACTCACCTCCATACCTACCTTACTCTACCTACATACCTTTTAAACCTTCCTTGGGCTTGTACAAATATTTCAAAACTAAAAATAGCCAAATCGGTCCAGCCGGTCTCGAGTTTTAGTGAGACTAACAAACGTCATTTCATTTTTATGTATATGGATATATTGTAATACTTTTTAAATAAATAAACTTTTTAAATAAATTTTATTATTTATTTGTTTATTGTCAAATTCATCGTAGACAATAAAAGTTAAAAATATGCTTGTGACAAATTGTAAGCTTATCACTGTTAAGCAAAAACATATTTGCTCTTGTTTTTATTTTCCCATATTTTTATACTATGTTTTTTATTATTCTATTCTAATTCTTAAGGAATCAACACTGAAGACTGCGGCACAGTGTCAGCGAGATCAGCGATTGTGCGGAATCACAATAGCATGAAAACCGAAAAAAAAAAGACCTGACTTTCTGAGATCTATTACTTCCAGAAGACTTACAATCCTTATGCAACACGAGCTATAAGTATAAATCGAAACGTTTTTTACACAAAGGCTTGCCTTGCGTAACGAAGCGTATTGATTTGTAATTATCATAATTGTAAGTAATTGTTACTTATATTTAAAAAAAAAACTATGGCTGCTAGTGATTAATCAATGAACAGCTCGCACACACGGATAAACCCTGAGAGGTTTGCGTTGTGTTATCAACCTGTTATTTATATATAAGCATTTTGAAAAAATGAACCCGAGCTGGCTATTCAGGATTCGTTCTCTCTACAACTCCATACTATAGTATACATCCTAACTGCATCATCCTCAACAAAATCTAACGAGTTCACTGATAAATCGTAACAAAACGCACAGGGGAAAACAGACAATTATTAAAAACAATTATTATCTATGTTTACACCACTTATCAGTTTTTCATAACAGAGAATCCGCTTATTTCGTACTAAAATGCTTAGAACAGATTATGGCTGTATGTGTTCGATTACTCCTTATATCCTAACCATGTTAATATTTAAATCTCGTATACACGGTTTAAGGGCCTGTACACAAGACTGCGAATCGGCGCAATGGGAATTCGCAACGCAAAAGACTGCGATGCGATTTCGTGCGGCAAGGCGAGAAGCCTTGCACGATTCGGGTGACCATACCTTTGACGACCGTCAACCGTACTGAACGTATTTTGTAAACTAGGCCGTGACATGGATCGTAAAAATATATGAAACATCGGAATCGCATGCGAATCAATTCGCAAGTTCTTGCGATGCGTCGTAGGAGCTTGTAGATTTTTACGATGCGACGTCGCAGTTTTGTGTACAAGCCCTATGTCGTGACACGAATTTTGTGAACTAGGCCGTGACTTGGATCGTAAAAATAGATATAACATCGCAATCGCATGCGAATCAATTCGCAAGTTTTTGCGATGCGTCGTGGGAGCTCGTAGATTTTTACGGTGCGACGTCGCAGATTTGTGTACAAGCTCTAATATCGTGACACACCGTCATCAAGAATTCAGTACAAGATTCTGGGCAAAAAATTTCAATTTTGTGGTACAGACGCCAGCACATCAAGCTACAACAATCTATCAAATGTCTTTAATAGATTTTCAACTTTGTCTCTATAGAATTAAAGTTCATGGTTGATTGGGAAAATTTGTCAGTTTCGGATAACTTGATATACCTACTGGCGCGTCTGTACAATACATTTTTCGCCAGTTATACATTTTGTCTATGTAAGTTTTGCAACAACTTCGAGTGGTTACAAATGTTCTCAATTCGTCACATTTTCTATTTAACTTTAGCTGTTTTTGAAGAAAATGCCGACGAACAATTTCACCTTTGCAGGGTCTAGAGATTCATGTACCCATGATAAAAGTTTGTGCCGCAATGCTTCCACTGTATGCAGTTGCTAAGAATTCTTCAAGTCAGATGTTTACACAAGTGGTATAGCTTGCATAATTTGTTGTATTATTACGCATTACCCTATTACATCTTTTACTTGAGAACTCTCATGATTAGTTTCAGTTTCTAGAAGCCCAAGGATTGGGAAATAGTTACAAATACACCATATTGTGAAATTAATCAAATATATTGATGATGTTTACAATAGTGATGGTCGTTATTTAGATTACAAGCTGACCTACATGGGCTTTCCCGATCCGCAAAAATGACGAACTTCCTAACAAACGTTCATACCCTATTTATCCCCTTTAGAGACTGAATTTACAAAAATCCATCCTTGCAATGATGATTTCCGCCACAGTGACTGCATTCGCTGGCTTTCAAGGGTGTTTGTCGAGAGCTTTGGTGTGTTGCTCTTTCATGTGCTTTCAAGTGGCTAGCATATCCATCTTTGATCAAAAAAATCCTTGCCCTCGTTACAAAATAACTTTTGTGCAAAATATCACGATTAACGGCTGGGTGAAGCCAGCGGTTTAAGGTGCGTCTGTCACTAAGTCAATTTAAGATTATTAAAACAAGTAGACCACTATTAACACGAGATTTGTCAGACCCCGTGTATAGTGGTATTGTACTTAATTAGTCTTATAGTACCTAATAATAAGCGGACTCCAGATGTGTTGAACGATCACGACAGATTGCACTAGCGTAGGCAGACGTTTAAGTGATGCCATTAAAAAAGCTATGTAGGATATCTCTTGTACAAGTCTGAATAAGTATTCGTCCGGCCCAGCGTGGGCCAGTAAAGAGCAGAAAAAAATACATTAACGCCTTTACGCTTCTTCCCCATTGGGATTAAATATGGCAAAAAATTTAGAACTCTACTTACTGAACGTGCTAAACATAGTCAACGTATTAATATCTGGTAAAACCCCGCGCGCCGGATACGGTAGTTCTACGTATTTGATCTTATAGTAGGATATATTTTTAACATAAGCCTTATCAGAGTATTTCCTGCTAGGTGACCTATCCCTAATTACTTCAAATATGGCGTTAATCGCGGTGCATGTCCTTGTGACAGAGAGAGGGGGCCAGATGTACCCCTGGGGTGGGAACTTTATAGACGAATAAGTGAACAATCCTCCAAATAATCGCGCTTTGAACGCTTATTTGGCGTACCGTCTAAACTAATCTAACTTACTACGTACTTATGTGTTGCGTGAAAGTTCAACTGTTTTTTTTAAATTAATTGTTGGAATTGCGACAAACAGATGTGTTTACTCCCAGAATTCAATAAGCAAACATGTCTTCGCTTATTTGAATTAAAATTTCGAAGACCCGTAGTTGAACGTTTACGAAATACAAGCCTTGCAGCGATGGAGTTTCCCATCGGCAAATAACTTTCATACAAACTTTCATCCCATATTTTAATCCTTATAAGAGATATCATATAAGAGCAAAAACAACCATTAGTGTGAACCAGTTTGTTAGTGAATGTTTTTTTACTAAGCAGATGTTATGTTTTTGCTATGACATTAATGTAGAAAGCCTGCATGCTGCAATATCATGATATCCTATAACTAATATTACCGATATAATACCTATAATTAGCTACCAAGACTCATAAATCAGACTTCACAAAAACTCAAGAATTAATATAATATTAATTACAAATGTTTCTGACTTGGCGAAGGACGGGTGGCAATCGCTGCCTTTTTCTTGTAAAATACTGATATTTAGCTTTGACTTTAATATGACTGCTTACTAGAGCGTATTGATCTAAAAGAACTCATGGAATACCAAATAAGAAATTGCCTCTAACTCGGAAGTCAGCCTTAGTTCGGAAGAAAGCAGCTTTCGTTCCTACATTTACATTGCTCTGGGCTATACAGTATCATTTCCTTTATTTATTTCTTTACATATTATTTAGCAACAAAATGGTATTAAAAATAAACATAAAAAAATATGAAAAATAGTAGCCCACCGGCATCGGGAACAGGGTCCGAGCTACCGGTGATCAGGGCTCTTGAGAGAGGGACGAGGGAAGTATCATCATCATTATCCGCAAGCTCGCCTTATAATATTAAAATGGCATTTTGATATTTTAATTTAGTTAGTAAACTTTGTACAATAAAGTTAGTTAATAAACACAGATGTGATGGCGACATTACAAGCGCGCACATTTAGCGAAAAGCATACTTATTTCAAGCGCTTAAAGACATGTTTGGGTTGCACACATCGGCACGAAACTCCTGGAAGGTTCGAAAATGTGAACAGGGCAAATCATGAAATAAAGACGGCGTCTGTGCCTGCCCAAACGTGTGAATAGCACAACTTAAGACTAAGTAGACCTGGTGAAGCTCAGTCTACATACCGGAGCCAATAAACAATCAATTTTGTAGCAATTGAAATAAGTTCGAAAATGTAATGACGCGCATTTCATGAGTGTCCTATAAGATATGAGTGTGCTATAAGCTTGGGTTCCCTAAGACTGCGATACTTTCACATATTGGCCGCAATAACGGTTGTCCTTAAGGCGTGTACATCGCGTATCGACGTTTAATCGGCTTGAGCCAACGACGTATCATCAAATTTTGTTTGGCCCAGTGTCCAGTCGCATCGTCCAAGCCGAAAAGACAAGTCGCTTTTAATAAAGCTCTTTTTGACCGGCTCAAGCCGATACCGCACCAATATCTTAGGAAACCCAAGTTTCAGTGTTCACAGCAGCGTGGCTTCTCCAGATCCGATCCAATCAGACCTAAGCAAAGCAAAAGTAAAGTACAAAGCGTGTACCTGAAGAGGGTCAGGGGGTGATGGCGCGGGTACATGGTAGAGGTGAGGCGGGGGGGTGGGCGTGTGCCACGTCACCCCTCGGTCCGATGCCATGTGAGCTTGCGGCGCACGCGCCAGCAGGTTCGCCACCTGTAACTGATTGGCAGGACGTTTTATTATACGAAGTGACCAACTTTCGTGATAATGACAGAATGACATGTAATTAATATCTTAAGAGTAAAAATTTTACTTGTAATGATGGCATTACACCCTGGCCGAGACACTTCAAGGCAGAGCGAGTGCTAGAGTGTAGCGTCGGTGTTCTTCACTTGCTCTACGTCCCGTGTCGGTTTGTTGCGAGAATATAGGGAATGTGTGTAGTGTATTTACGTACATGTCGGTCGAGGGTGTACTGCCACCCTTAAAAGATGGCCTTGTAGAGATTTTCAAGTTTCTACTAAAGCGTAGACGAGCGGTGCCGTGGAGAGGTGTATGTTCCGAAAACTCACAAGAGAGACCTCGATTCCTCCAAGTCTTCTCTTCGCTCCGCTTTGGTGTAAACCAAGCCTTAAGTAGAACTGTCATATTGTCGATGGTCTCAAGGCCTACCTTTTGCTATAGCTGGATATTAGGGCCCAGTTTTTGGTCAGAACCTAACATATAAAAAAAAATGGATTGTGCTTGTCTATTAAACATGCAGCTGAGGACAAAACACTGGCATTAATAATGGAAAAAGCTAATTAATATTTGTAAAATGTTAACAATAGATTGAAAAAGTTTTGCAGGAAAACAGAGGGTAAAGCCTAGGTAACAAAGTAACTATTTTCAGTGACAGCGATGTGATGACGATAAAGAAACCGTCGAATAGGTTTATGAGTACGATGACCCTGATAGGACTTTATCGTAGTCGCGATACGCTGCGTCATTGCGATTTTAGTTTGTCTGTGCTACGCCTTATATTCCTTGCATATTTGGCTTTTGAATGATGACCTATTCTGATGACTGTTAAGGGTCGGTCAAATTATTAATATGTACCAACTGCGGATACGGCTCCTGACATCGAATTCAATAATAATTAAATTATGCTATGTAAAGTGATGGGCCGGAACACAGGTTTAAATAAACCTAGATCGGGCAGGTCGCTCCCAAACATCTGAATTGAATTAACATCACTTGCGACTTTTGAATATGTTTTAGTTATAGTTTACTTATAAGTACTATTTATACCATTGTATGAGAAAAATACTACTGTGCCTAAATGTAAACTTTTTGTAATACTTTTTTTATAAATAAATAAAAAAAAACCGACAGATAATGTAGGTTCTAAAGTATCTCGTCCAGTGCCTTTTGAACGTACAGGTTTGGTCGAAACTTAAGACTGCCTACAATGTTAACTTCTAGGTCGTTAAATTACAAGTTAAGTCTTGGAAAAAAATGTTAATAGAAAATCTGATGACGTCTACCTATTATTTTGGAATTTGAACCTAGGTTTAGAATACCGTCGTTCTACTTACGGGTAGGTAATTTATTCCGTTAGTTTAGCCTGGTCAAAATCGACTTGTATTCGTGTCCGATTTTCGGTTCCCACTTAATCCTAAGTTCGGGTCATCGGTGACCGCCTTCAGGGGTCATGTAGGGGTCGCGCCTTAATGCCTAGTGGACACCGACTAATGTTGCGTGTCGATTTTAGCTTACGAATACTTTTGAGGGTAATACGCGTTTTTATTGTACCATATTAAGTTATTGCTGTCCGTTTGGATACAACAATAATGCCCGGTTTCACTGTCGCTAAGTAACACCTAAAGAAAAAACGTACAGTTGGATATTCAACGATCGTCACGGCGCCGTCAGCCAAAATAACAACAGTGCAATAATATTTAGGTATTAATTTAGGTATAACTTTGTGTATAGTGAAAATGGGCATTAAGTCTTTATTAAAACAGCTACCAATGTAACAAAGTCGATATCATACCGTAACATAACATCACACCTGTAATCCTCGAAAGGTTAGGCAGAGGATTACCTAACAAGTACACCCACATTTTACCAGTTACGTTTAAGCCCTATTTAATAGGGGGCGGGCCTATTGCCATCAACTGGGCACAAAACCGTGACTGCTACTGAGAAAGTCTTGATGAAAAAACCTAATAACACTGCCCACCCGGGAATCGAACGCAGGACCTCATGCTCAGTAGTTGAAGCAGCTTAAATTCTAGTATAAGTAAAAATCAAGCTTTTCCTGACCTGTAAGATGATTCTCAGTAATGATAATCTAATTAGGATGGAGTTTGATAAACTTAAAGACTCGTGACAAACTATTTGACCCAAAATTCAGTCAACTGAGTTAAATTGAAAAGAAAAACAAATTGAATGGCCTGTATGAACTAATTTTGAATTGAATTAGGCCAGACATTTCTAGATCATTCCAGTACAGTTTTTAGCGTCATTAGAATAAATGTGTGGAAAATAGACTCTCGATTGATAGGTGCCTGCAAACCACAAAGATAAAGTCTGAAATCATTCAAATGGTTAGAACATTAATTATAGCTACAGATAATAAATATGCATGGAAATGTACAGTTGGCTTATTATCATTAACTGTTTATAATGACTTAGATAGATTTTATATGTAGTAACTATAAGTTGTAGAAAGTCTGTCTAACTCTTCAGTGATTAGAGAGTGTGATGTTACATTAAGAAATAAAGAAAGGATTAAAAGGGTGAAATTACATATACAGGTAGTTTCAGGCAATGGTTTTAGGGGAATGAAAAATAGATGTTGGCCGATTCTCTGACCTACCCGATATGCATTTCATAGAAATCGGTTCAGCCGTTTCGGAGGAGTTTGGTAACAAACACCACGACATGAGAATTATATGTATATATTAGATTATGATACCTTTTTTACCATAGCCATTTTGCATTGACTTATGAACGAAGATGTACAAGAACTTGAAACAAGTTCTTATTATATTTAAAACTCACCACTAACGCCTTTTGATGTTTTATTTTAATCCACAAAAAGGGGTATTCTTACTTGAAAAGATTAGGAACAACAGTAACTTAAACACAAAGTAAAAAGTGCCATTGAAACTTTTCATAAAGCAAACTAAAGTTTGGTGTTCCATTGAATTACACTTTCATTTTTTAACAGATTAAGTGTTGGAAAAGTTTATGAAAAGGGCCTTCGAGTATTGTTTGTTATCCTCAGGAAAAATGTGGCATTCTGGAGTTTGGGTTAGGGGAAGGTTGGGCAAAATGTGGCATATTATATAAGTTGACTGTTATGATGGAAATTATATGTTAGGTAAGCACATTGATAAAAGGTACCTAATGATAAAATGATATTTAGTTACACTATAATAATAGTATTTTTATCAGTTTTAGTGATTTTAAATCTAAATTTAAGTTAAACATTGTTATAAAACTTCAAAATTGGTTCAGTAATTATGAGAATGAAAATTACAAACATACATAATATGGTAGATACCAAACCACCATTGAGTGGACTAATAGATTACAATTTACAAAATTATGAAATAGACACAATACTTCTTACATACAAGTTTTGTATGGTTTATCTAAATTATTTACAAAAGTATTGTAGAACTAGCTGATCCCAGCTTGCGTTGCAATGCACTTGTGCCTATCTACTACCTACCTACCTACCTAAGAACCTTTTCCTGACATTAACAAACACAACAAAAAAATAATAGCAAAATTAGCAAAATCGCTCCAGCCGTTCACATATGATGCCGTGACCAAGGGAAATAGGGATTCATTTTTTAATTCTGATGAGGCTTGCGTTTGGATGCAAGTAGACTGATGTAAAGCAACGCTGCGGCCTTGAGTAGAGCATGCTTGCCTAAAAGAAATCGATACACTTAAAATTTAAAGTTATCCAGATTATAAAGATCAGGATCAACTTTATAAACTTCAGTGTTAATACAACATGTTTTAAAATAGAGCAGACTGGAGAAAAGAGAATGGGAAACCTTTCACATGTCATGGGAAACATGTGCTGAAAATACATACTTACTATAATGTTTTAAAATAAAAACTTCTTATACCTATAGGCGAATTAAAGAGTTTAAAGATAATTGGTTTTTAGCATTGCATAATTAAATAAGTGTCCAATATTATTCACATCTATGGCTGTTTTTTATTGCTGGTCATTAATTTAGTAGCCCTACAGGCTACATTTATTTTTGCAAAATTATTATTATTTCTTCTGGAATAAATTGTATTAGTTTTATTATCTTAATTCATACAACTGTTTTCTTCATTAAGTACACCTTTTGTTTGAGATCTTATCTTACTCATTATTCTAGGCAAGCGACACAGAGAAGTCAGCATATTTTCGTTTTAAAAGTATAAGTGTCACAGAAGCAATCTCATTAAATGTAACTGGTGATGTGGTCTCTATTTTGCATACTTGACTATTTCAGTGCAGGCTCTGAGTAAATACTGTAAATAACAACAAAATTGATATTTGTGGTAATTCACATTGATACCAAAGCATGCCATTAATGTGTCATCTAAGCAAGTGTGTCAATGAAAACAGCTGATTGGTATGTGATTATTAACACACTCATACAACTCAGGGGCAAACTTACCTACACAAAGGATATTACCATTTTAAACGATTAATGAGTTTTCGTAAGTAATACCTGATTACATTAATATTAAATATAGGATTCGTGTAAACAGCATGCAAATGAAACACTTCCGACAGGATATTACGAAATTCATAGGTTAGTTAGTGATCAACAATACGTGAATAATAAGCACCACCTGCAGGGGGCTCCATCCCGAGCCCAGCTGCGATTGTCGCCCATTGGGATTGTGCTGCGAGCCACCCGACATGCTGTGCGGCCCTCTCGCGACACTGTTTACTACACGTATTCAACACCAGTCCGTCAACAAACACTCCCTCAGTCCACCATAATGATGCCGGCAAGTTTGAAGCCTTCGCCCGCGTAACTGCGCTCCCTTACGACGTGTACAGATACTTCTGAAACGTTTTCATCAGTGCACATTAAATTTTCAACTATCCACAGCGTTCCACATGTACTCCGGCCGCGAAACAACTCACTTCCACCGGTTACAAACACTTATTCCAAAGAAAACTGAGATTATTTAGTGCATGGTATGGTGTTCACGAATTTGATGCTCACTTCGCGTGACATTTTGAACGCATTTAGGTTTTGAAATTAAGCACTTCTAGCACAAATTGTAGTTTGAATTCGGTTGTCGGAAAACTGGACACTGTATCTTACCGAATAAAAGTTTATATTTCGCCGATAATTATCACAAAAAACGTAAAAATTCCCAAAGTATTCAATAGATTCGCCTTCACAATGGTGGCCGATTAGGTTTTTACTTTTTGAAAGCATATACAACGCCATCTTGTGGCAAAACTTCAAAAATAAGTCGGTAAAACAGCAGAGCGGATGCATGTTTTCTTTTGTCTTTGGTGCACAAAAAACACCGCGTGCTGGAAGAAAAAACATGGTTGTTTAAACTTTATTATATTTGCAAAAAATATGCAAATTAATGATACGGCTGTACTTGGAGATGGATTACTTATTATTTGCAAAAAGAGTTGACGATTTGGCGGGTATTGAGCGGCTATGAGAATAGGTCCCGTTTATTTTTAGTAGATGGCAACATTACTGTGTTGCTTAGCAACGATTGTTTTGTTTTCATTGTGCTATCAAGTATTCAAGCATTATTCAAGTTTATCGTGTTTATTATCTGGACTTAAGTCTTTAATTCAATGAAAGATAGTGAGATCACAAAGTTTTTAGTGTCATTTACAGGTCAGATTGAATATGTGACCTTTCCTGCTGGAGTATTTGATGATCAACTGTACGTACAGTATGAAACCGTTTGGGGACCGGATTGGGACCCTGTTTCGGGTCTTACATCAGGCACCAGTCAAATGGCACGCTCTGGGGTTAACCCTGAAAGAGTAGTCTTAAATTTACCTTTAGAAATGGTATTCAGCAGTACTAATGTTTCTGGTTGTAAGTATAATAGGTATTAATGTATAGCAAAGGACTATAACGCTCTTTTACTAATAACGTTAATTTACGTTGGACCATCATCCGCTTAGTGTGCTTCGCCGGTGGCATAACACCAACTTCCAAACTCCGGAGTTTGGAATTTCTCATGGATAAACGCTGACATAGAGCAGCGGTGGCCCAGTGGCAGCAGCCCCGACTTACGCGCAGTAAGTCGTAGGTTCGAACCCAGGCAGGTGCGGGTGCAGGTGTGCTTTGTGTAATTTATTTCATCACCGCTGCTCTCAAAACGGTGAAGGAAAACATCGTGAGGAAACCGGCATGTCCTAGAACAAAAAATTCGAAGACATGTGACATATACCAACCCGCACTGGGCCCGCGTGGTGGATTACAGCCCATTCCCTTTCATAGAGAGGAGGCCTGCGTCCCAGCAGTAGTAACAATATAGGCTGATGATGATGATGATGAAACGCTGACCCCTGATCTCACCTCGTTCGTGGCCGTCACATTGGACTATGAGAGTAAATAAGGAAAACAGTGCGCACACAATTGTGCACTATAATATTTCCCGAAACAAGTGATAATCTCCGTTCAGATTGGTCGCCATGGCCGAAAAACGTTCAGGATGCTAATTAGTACCTACGTATCACGCAATCTCAAGCTATTAATTTGTTTTGACAGGGCCACAGATAATAATAACAGTGCGAGCTCAAAACACCATCAGTGGTGATGCCCTAAGAGGTTATGTCTTGTTTCTTATGCCACCCACTGCTGGCCCAAGTCATGCGTCTGCCCCTCTCGTGCGGCCACAAGCTGCCACCCGGCTCGGCGAATGGATGGCTTGGATGACTGGCAGGTACCCTGAGCTGGCTGACCCCAAAATGCTGGCAAGTGGGAAGGATAACTATTGTAAGTCTACTTATGTTTAACATCTTAGTCACGCCTAGATTTTTTAGTGCTTAGGTAGGCATAATTATCGGATAATATTTTTGTGTTCACCAAAAATCGAAAGGTACATCTATGTATGCATTTCTAAAATATTGATCTTAAACCCGTTTAATTGTTTTACTATAATTAAACTACTCGGCCAACAAAATATGTTACACCAAACAAATTCCAAATTAACACCAAGATATAACACTTTTTTATTGTAGTACGCTGCAAATATTCTATTGTAACAATAACTATTTTATTCTTTCCCGAAAAAACATGATCGTGCACCAAATATTCCTGACTTCTTGGGGCACCCCGACTTGGACAGGTCAGGTTCGAAGGGGATGGCGGGGTCTTGTGAGCGAGCGGAGCGAGCGAACTAAGACCCCGACATCCCCTTCGTGTTAGGTTACTTTAAACCCTGTAGACAGAAATAGGAGCCCCGCGTAGCGGGGCTACGTCGTAAAACTAAAAAAATAAATGCTTGTTTTTAAAATTAGGTGTATTATAATTTTTACAAATTTGCAACAGTTGTTAAATAGATGCTCGTTATGACATATTTTAATGAACATATTTTGGTGCACATTCAGTATATTTGGTGGAACACAGGCAAAATTAGGTAAATGAAATGGGAATAAATTGAAGTACTTTTATATACCATCCATAATTATCTTGCACGCTTTTTTTTTTAAAGTCGGTGCCTGTTTATGTTGACAGTTTGTTTGTTTGACAGTTGTTACAGGTAGTCAGTGGCACAAAAGTCTGACAGCCAGTTTTACCAATAAGGGGTATGGTAGTACCCAGTGCCAACTGGGGTGTGGGTCAGATAGGCAGTCGCTTCATGTAAAATACTGGTATTCAGCTAAATCCGGTTAGACTGAAGCCGACCCCAACGTAGTTAGGAAATGGTTAGGTAGATAATGATAGTGGCTATTAAGTTTATTTGTTAAGTTCAATTCCTTTCCAATCGGACAGAAATTCCCCTTGTAGTCTTCAACATCTGCACGCGTAGCATGACCACAGTAGAAACGAGTTTTGTCTACGGAAGAATCGACATAATGACAGATTTGACGGCTCGGTTGGCGCAGTGGTTGAGCGATCGACTGCTGCGCTGCGTGTCGCGGGTTCGATCTCCGCACGGAACAAATATTTGTATGGCCTACAGGTAGTTGTTCCGGGTCTGGCTGTTTGTGTATGTGAGTTTAAATGTTTGTAAACGCACCCACGATACAGGAGAAATTCCTAGTGAGGGGCAACGTTTTTCTTGAAAGAAAAAAAAAAAAGAAAAGATAGAAATGACAATGTGTCAGTTTGTCGATTCTTCGGTTTGCTGTTTTGCTATCCTTTTAAAATCTTTAGATTCTTTTTTTTTTTTGGTTCCAGTGCTGAGGACAGAATCTTATGGAAGTGTGACTGTGTCCTGGTCCATGGTGTCGAAGGATCTCCGTAAACTCGGCTATGATAACCAGCCGCCGATCTACTTATAAATTTTGTTTATGGTACAAGATGATTTTATATTTAAGACTATTAAGAACTTAAGTTTGTACGTAAATGTTTAGATGGGTAGGTAATTTTGTCACAATTTGCGCCTTCGTCTTTTGGTAGTGTCGCTGGCACAACAGTACCTACCTTAATTTGGTTGACACTGCTACCAACGCGACGACGCCGCCGTGTAACTGGCGAAGATTTGGGCCAACGATGTGCTTTCATTGTATGGGAGTATGATACAAGAAAAACTATATGTTTAGGTACGATCAATTGTTTTCAACCATACCATCAACATAACTTTTGACGACACGGTTGGCGCAGTGGCTGAGCGATCGACTGCTGCGCTGCGTGTCGCGGGTTCGATCCCCGCACGGAACAAATATTTGTATGGCCTTCAGATAGTTGTTTCGGGTCTGGCTGTTGGTGTATGTCAGTTTAAATGTTTGTAAACGAACCCACGATACAGGAGAAATTCCTAGTGTAGTTGCCCTATTTATATAATAATCACTCATCAATTAAGTAAATAAATTCATTTAAAAAAATGTACAACTGTTTTAAATTCTGTAATAACCTGTCCCAGATCCTGGATTATTCCAATGGCAACAACGCATCTTAATTGCTAAAACCTTGCCCGTATGTTTCAAGATAGGTATAATTACAAACATATTTTTAACTTCATTGTCACACATTTTATATTATCGCTTCGAATAATAAACATAGCGTTATTGCAGTATTTGCATAAGAATTCGCTCAGGATTTTGCGGAAGGCTAGCTAAATTCCACATCCAGTCTGAGTCTGTCTGACCATGTGGGCGTCCAAAGTTGCGCCGATACGCGGTCAAAAGTGGAAGTGTCAATATCCCATAGCAATAGGACACTGACAGCTTATGAACGCAGCTCAAATGTGTTGATCGATCGTACTTAGTTTCTTTGCTGAAATTCGCCCTTACGACAGGCTATGCTTCATCTTATTTGGGGTCGGCGCAAAAAAAAAAAAATTCTTCCATTCTCCTCTCTCATTCGTCACGCTATCATTTCCTCCTTTTTCTTTCATATAACAACTCACACAAATCCATCTTTTCTTTGGTCTTCCTCTCCCTTTCCTTCTCCATCCATCAACATTCATATTCATCACCCTTTTGGCCACATGTGTTCCATCCCTTCTCATCACATGTCCATACCAAGACAGACGACTCTCTTTGATCTTTCATGTTACAGGCGCCACTTTCAAACTTTCTCTTATATGTGCTCATTTCTAATTTTATCGATTTTAGTCCATCTTGCTACCTTATTTCATCAATTGACACTTAAAAAAAGAAACAGCGGTTTCCTACAAAGCGCATTCAGACAGTAGGGAACAGTAGAGTTTTTTGAGTTTCATATTTCAGAGTTCGTATAATTTCAGTTGTTTATTACTTCATTCTCATGAACACTGCGCTCACTTAAAGTATACTTTCACAGTTTTATCTAATACCATTTATAGTCCGATCGCACAAAAATGTTAAAAACATACACATTCGATTATATCCATTGTGCTTAGATCAATGGGGCTTAGGAAAATAGCATAGTTTTTTCTCACTGTAGGACAAAGGCCTCTTCTTGAACAGAAAAAAGACTGCGCATTTGTCGTTGATTGATCTCCAATACAACACGCTTGCTCGCTACGGGGTTAAAGACTTCAGATTCAGACAAGTTTGGGGCCATTAACCCCAAGAGTAACGCAATTTTTAAACCTAAATAGTGTATTAAATTACAAACACAAATGAATAACAGTTCTCTAAATTAAATCAGCATCTAAGGCAGATGTTGTGTTTGTTGTTCTTCTTCTTATAGCGTATCGATGGCAATCTAAATTGTGTCGGTGCAGAACCGAGCCACTAGTTCGGCGCCTACAGTAGCGCCTATTATTTCCTTCCTGTGATGAACAAACAACAGGACACGATATTAACATAGCATAACATCATTTATTTAAAGCTACAATGGCCCATAGATATATAATATACCTTATAAACTTACTTAAATAAAGTAAATGCAAAACGTGCCTTTTCGTTTGTGGAACAGCACCACATTTACACTCCAGGGCAGAGTCATCACGTGGAGGTCTGCTCCGCTTGGGCTGAGCACCGCCGTGTCCCCGTAGCGGCGATTGGCAGCGGCGACCTCTCGCGTCCGGCCCTGGTTCAATCCATGGTCCGGACCGAGAGGGAATGGGAAGCCGCGCCTCCTTCCGCGAAGCAGTCATACTAGCGAAGGAGGTGGCGGAACGTGAGAGGGAGAGAACCTCACGTCCCAGCCGCCGCGAGAGACGCCCCGGGCGTCGGGGGGCAACCAGTGGCCCCCAGCCACCATAGGCGCGAGCCTGTGGACGGTGAGCTAGCTCACCGTCCGTCCGTCTCATGACGACAGGCCGTGTCGACGGCAAGTACGTGTTTCACGCGCGCCTCAAGGAGATGTCAGCAAACCGGAAGGGGTCCGAGAGGGCCGATGCCTGCCAGGGTTGCGGTACTGTTCGAAAGAGATACCGTGGCCCTGGAACACAAAGGGCGAAGAAGGAACATGGATGGGTTTTAGTCAGTACAAGTCTGACACTCCCTCCCGCTCCGCCCAAAGGCCAGAGACATCAATCTCCATCTGAGATGTTTTGTTTGTTTATAAGATCAGTGTAGGACACCCTAAGTGTAGGTGCCTCTGATAAAGTATGGAGTGAAAGTAAGCGAGTAATGCGAGTATTCATATGTTGATAAAGAATTTTATTAAATGTATTTTGTATTTATTAGCAGACAGACTGTACTGTAGTCATGCCTAATATTATTTTTAATTGCTAAAGATATGCCTTAATTGAGGAACATTTGAAGGGAGTTGTTTTCCTTTATCTCTGAGGTACCGTCGTAGATATATAACGTGTTCTCAAGTCTCAAGGACCTGTTATCATTAAAACTAATGACTAATATGTGTAGTCACTGCCGCCTTGCCTTTATCCTCAAGTATCAGTACCTATTTACTTTACTTTTCTAAAGCCATGTTAATGAACTGTTTCGAACTCAAAATGGTGGCATTGGCTTCTGTGTTCAATTGTGAGTTTCTGTTTGTTGATGCAGACTCTTAAATTATGTTTAATTAGTAAAAGTAAGACATGGTAAGGACCCAGCAGAATTGTATTGTTCTTTATTTTTTTATTGTTTCAACAATAAAGGATTAAATAACAATACACCAGTAGGTAGGAAGAGCTCGTGGCTAAATAATAACAGCCGCACGGGTCGATCTTCAAGGTTAAGCCGTGCTTGCCGAGGGCGGTCCGTGGATGGGTGACCATAATTACATACCGAATTTCCTCCGTGCCTCAGAAAGCACGTTAAGCTGTTGGTCCCGGCTGTCATTTGTAGAACAGTAGTAGTAGTTTGTAGTAGTAGTCAGAAGAAGAAAGTCTGAAATCCAGTCTTACCAAAGGGTTTCGTATTACCCAGTTACTGGGTTATGGAGGTCAGATAGGCTGAAGCTTTATGTATTATACTAATACTGAGCTGTATCCGGTTAGACTGGAAGCCGACCCCAAAAAAGTTAGGGAAAAGGCTAGGCAGATGATGATACCAGTAGTTACAGATTACGAAAAGTTGGTGAAATAAACCACAATAATGGACTGTTAAAAAGGTGAGGCTCCTCCTATAGGCACCACTATCTTCTTAGTTGTGGAAATGTTAAAAGAAAACAACTATACAAGGTGTTGTTTTGCATCCTCGTCAAATCCGAATCAATAATAAAATGGGTAAGTTTTTTTTTTCTTATTTACGGAAATCGATAAGTGTGAACCACCCGTCTAATTCTCGCCCTATAACCGCGCTTCCAAACAATACAAACAATTTCAAAAGTTTATTCGATAATTTCTTATTCCCTAAACCACGTTAAAGAGCTTATTCTGAAATACTGACAAACTTAAGCAACAAAAAAAAGTAGCGTTTATTAATAATTAACGAGGTACCGTAATTTTAATTGATTATTTATGTCTTTTGTGACAACCTCCTGAATTTTGACGAGGATGCAAAACAACACCTTGTATAATAAAGAGAACTATAGCCATTTTTTACTAAAAAAACTGTTTTTAGGGTTCCGTACCCAAAAGGTTCAAACGGGACCCTATTACTGAGACTTCGCTGTCCGTCCGTCCGTCACCAGGCTGTATCTCATGAACCGTGATATTTAGCAAGTTGAAATTTCTACAGATTATGTATTTCTGTTGCCGCTGTAAAAACAAATACTAAAAACAGAATAAAATAAATATTTAAGAGGGCTCCCATACAAAAACGTGAATTTTTTGCTCGTTTTTATATAATGGTACGGAACCCTTCGTGCGCGAGTCCGACTCGCACTTGGCCGGTTTTTTTTTAAATAGTGCTACAGTTCAGCAAAAGGTCCGATTTCGAGAGTTCGATTATTAGGTCGGACAAATTGTTTTTTGCCATGAGGAAACTCTCCGTAGCAGCACGGAGCGTAGAGTAGTGCCCGGTAATAGCAAGACAATCGCCCTCTGTTAATTTGGACTTCTCTAAGCAAAACTGACGAAATATAGGTCTACTAGAGGTAGACCTGATTTACAATTAGTGTGATGACCACAGATCGGAGTTAGTAGATTGAATTGGGGTCATTGATCCGAAACGTACATGTTAATATGGACATTTCTCCGAAATTGGTTGATTTGATTGTTTGAGTGCAACAATTTAACAAAAATAATGGCCTTAAAAAGGTTAAAAATTAAAAAAAAATATTAATGCTTCGATCGAAATCCGACTGTTTTTATTATTCAACAGATAAATAATAAATTAAATTAGTTTTGATACCTTCCTTTAAATTTTGAATTGAGTATTAATAATATCACTTCCAACATTACCTAACAATATTTAATTGAATCCAGAAATACTGGAATTACTTTCCGGAAAAATGGCTTAACCAACCATGTTATTCTTTCCGTGAGCATTTCAAGTACCAAAAATCAATTTACCTACTCCGATCACTGGTGATGACAGTAAAAACAGCTTTTCTCTAGTCCAATCATAACTATACTGTTCTTTATGCTTCGTATTTCACGTTCTACAGATTCTGAGAAACGTTACAATTTCTTATCTTCATAATCCTGATCACAAAACAGTTAGTTTGTTGGAAAACATAAGAGTCGTGGCTGTATAATTTTATTGTAGTCAGACTGTTAACGGCGATCGAGATAACTGATAAGATTTCATTGTGACAGTACAGGATTAAACCGTTAATCTGTGCGGATTAGCGGTATACCACGTTGATCTAAAAACACTTTGTTAATATTATAGTACATGTGGGCAAAAGATGATGATGATGATTCAGGTACACATCTGTTATTTTGCTGATCTTTAATAATTGATAACTCAACACTTTTGTTTCGTATAGCCTTAGAAATCCCATGGTACCTCTACGATTTTATTCAAAGGCTACTTGATTCAGGTTCAGACTGTATCTAGAGAGACGAGAAGAAACTTGCCGAAAAAAAAAAGGTAAATTAAACTAAATGCTGGCCTAGCAAGAGTTGGCGAGATGATCTGGATGCTCATCACGAAGGCTGGTTTGAGTTGGTGCAGAAGAAGAGTACCTGGAAGAATATGGGGTAGGTAGGCCTTTGCCCAGCATACGGACCTGAAAGGCTAATAGAACAAAATTAATGCAACCCAACCATAATTATCGATAGCTCGATCGTCTCATATATTGCTTAACGTTTACCTGATGTGAAAAAAATGCGGATGGCTTCCAGTCTACCCGGGACAGTATCCGATTATTCCCAATAGTCCCCTCTAGCCCTGTCCTCCGGGGTGACAGCTGGGAATTGTCTTCCCAGTTGTCACCGGGGTGACAATGCTCAATACTAGTATTTTTCATGACGTGACTGTCTGTCTGACTTCTACACCCCAGTTACTGGGTAACCTGATGCCCTTGGTAGGACTGGTTGTTAGACTTTCGGACTTATGTGTGACTTCCCATGACCAATGGAACACTCTCCTACTATTGTTATTTCAGATAGAAAGTGACTTTTCCCTATTACATTGAAAACATCTGACGCAATTAACGCGTCACCTTTCTATTTACTGTTATTGTTACCTTCAGACCTAACACTCATCGTTTCAAGCAGTTTTAGGTCTTTATTCGTGACGTCTGGGTGTTATTTATCGACGCTCTTTTTAGGTGGCACGCCCCTCGCATCACGTCTGCCGTCGACCGTCGTTGCCTTTATTTATCGTAACTTTTAATCCAGGATGAAGTATGCTAATATTCCAGCCACAGTATTGGCTTTCGTGCCAAAAGCAGTGGCACTTGAGAAGAAATAATTTTTTTAAATATCCACACGGTTATGATAATTCCGAGTGAAGGAATAAAATTGGAGAGAAGAACCAAATACCTAATGTTTGTATGGCATTAGTAGTTATTTTAGTTCTTTAGATTAAATCCAACTTGTTTCTACTTTAAATATGCTATGTTTAGCATAGCGATACGAAATACCTGCCAGTTTGAGTCACATGCATAATTTTATGTTCAATAACCCAAACTGCATCAACCTGTTTAAGACCCCAAAAGATGTTCAATCAAAAGTTTCCTCTTCGCTAAAAGTGTAGTTCCCCGCCACTTTCCTCAAACCTCGACACTCACTTTTGTACCTGTTACGCACATACGTCTCAATGTACGTACATAATACTTCGTAAGTAAACAAATCCACCACGAGGGACAAGCCCACTTGTAACAACATGCGTCAGAAAACTAGACTACGACGATTTGCAGTGTTGAGCGAAAAGTGCATGGTTTTGTAAAAACACACGTAAATTTTCCCTCTGTACCTACATGCATCCATGAACTACTTTTCCCATGAGGTAGGCTAGACTTGCTACGATTCTTATACTCCCTCCCTTTCCTTAAAATATATAGAAACCTTCCCTACAGGCTTAGTTGATAAAACTTGAGGCTTTAAAGACTTAATTTGGCTCATGAATGGTTGATCCATCATTGTGAGTTGTCCCAGCTTGCTAGCTGGAATCTAAGAGCAGCATTGTCCTCTCGTCATTTTTTCACCTTTCTATATTAAGCCAATCATAGTAGGCCTTAAAATTGCTTTAAGTCTAAATTCCCCAATTGTTCAAAATGTATTTATTTATTTATTTAAACTTCACGTACATTGGTGGTACATAGGCGGACTTAATGCGACAAGGCATTCTCTACCAGTCAACCTTTGGGTCAAATAGGACAGCATTGTGGTAGAGTGCAAAAAAAAAAAAATGTGAAAAATACCATTTAGCTAACATAAACTGATATGCATAAATAGGTACATACTAATAAATATATATACTGATCAAATAAACTAATCCATACTAATATTATAAATGCGAATGTCACTCTGTTTGTTTGTTTGTTTGTTTGTATGTTTGTTTGTTTGTTACCTTTTCACGACTAAACGGCTTATCAGATCTTAATGAAATTTGGCAAGAAGATAGATTTCAACCTGGGGAAGGACATAGGCTATATATCATTACGCTACGGCCAATAGGAGCGGAGCAGCAGTGAAAAATGTTGCGAAAACAGGGAAAATGTGACGCAGACGAAGTTGCGCGGGACCAGCTAGTATATAATATAATACATACATAAATACTAAGACTGACAAACTATAGGTTGCGAGCAATCTATTCTGACTTCAAATAGTACTTCCGAACTGCTCTTTTGAAAGCCATTTTGCTTTCAGCTTTTTTAATGCCAAGGGGTAGCGCGTTCCAGAGTTTAATTGTTGAAACAAAACAAAATTCGATTGGCCTGTTGTTCTAGTGGTTGCAAACGCTGCTCCGAGTGCCTTGTGTTCGATTCTCGGAAGAGTTTGATCTCGTTTTTCCTTCAGATATTTCTCAGTCGCAGCCACGGAGTCTTGATTTGTGCCTGTTTGATCAATCTAATACTTACTCTAATATTATAAAGCTGCATGAAGAGTTTGTTTGTTTGAACGCGCTAATCTCATGAACTACTGGTCCGATTTGAAAAATTCTTTCAATGTTAGATAGCCCATTTATCGAGGAAGGCTATAGGCATAAATATCACCAATAGGAGCGGACCAGCAATGTTGCGAAAACGGGGATAATGTGACGCAGACGAAGTTGCGTGGTACAGCTAGTGGGTTCATATGATGATGGATGGAAATACTTCAGTAATGACGAAATGTGGATATTAATTACTACAGGAGTATAGGTACACCTCTGCCAAAGCCTTCGGGGGTTACGGGGTTATAGGTGTAAAAATTTGTAGACAATACTATTGAGATACTGAAGACTTCCTCTTCACAATGTCGTCACAGTGTCATATTTTCCTCGAACAATAGCAGACTGCGTGCGAGGTCTCATGCCTCCTATACCATAGTTTTAATAACGTACGTACCTACATTACCTGCTTTGGTTAGTTTTGCATACGAATTATATTGCGTTAGGTTTAATTACGTCATTTTATTAAGGTATATGAGTAAGAGGCTGATGATAATGCTCTTACGCATCGCGAAGCAAAAGGAAAAGGGAGTATTTTTAAAGGCCTATTTCCCGGTCGCTGTCAACAAGGTCCTTCTGTGTCTTCGTGGGTTACATGACTGCTTTTGTTGCGCTTATTGATGGCTTATTAAGTCCTTTCCGATTCGTTTACGAGCTATCAGAGAAAATGATGTCCGGACGTCGTTGATTTCTAAAAATCAGCCGTTTATGGTTCATGAAGAGGTGGAAAATTTACAAAAAACTTTAAAAGATAAATTTAAAACAGCCTAGTTTAAACCCCAATTTATCGGGTCAAAATTGATGCGAATTAGGTCTAGTATCACCCACTTCAAAGAATGCTCCCAATTACCAATCATCCTGTAGAAATGGGCAAAGTTTGAAATGTCCCTCTGCTTCAATTTTATCTATACCAAATTCATAAATTATATTTCCTATTTTATCTTTTTTACATCTCCATAATTTTGAGTTCTCGAATTTCTCCCGCAGTTGCTTTTAAATTCTATAGTAAAAGGGGTCTAAGAATTGTATGTTATCAGTCTTGATTTCCTTTTGAGATTTCCGTTTTTCCACCTAGATTTTCCTTTCTTTCTGATTCACAATGTCAATGTTTATAAACCCTAGAAATGTTTTTAAGAAATCTAAATTACTATTCGTACGTAGACAGTGTTACCAGTTTCATTAAATTATTCATATCTAACGCATCGCATAGTAAATGCTTGTGACGTAACAAGACATCTGTTATTAATTGATGTTTTAATTAATATAACATGTCATGATGTGGTCTCGGCTATGAATAGATCAATCTATTTTCTTGTTGATGAGGATAACAAGTATTTATCTTAGGCGGATTTACTAATGATAATGAAGAATCTTTGCCAGATTTCCCCCGAGATCGGATGTGGATTTTGCAGTTTGTAGAAGAGGACACACATAAACTCTCGCCTTTTCTGCATGGGGATAGGCAGAAACTATAGAACGCCTCCAGCTACACCTAATTACATCTGCGGCACCTGCCCTTACTCGTATAGGTCAATCATTACGCCACGCCCACGTTCAGACATGAAGATATGTACCTAGATAATAATGTTATGAAGTGTGTCTTCGATCAGATCCTAAAAATTCTAGAAACCTGAGAAAAAAGGTGGGTTCTTGGATGATTGGATCCAGCCTTTCCTAATCAATAGCAATTCGTATTAGTCTAAGATCCTACCTAAGGTTGATCTTCATCTTCATTACCTACCGAATGAAAAATATTATTTTGCTATCTAAATACATAGAGACTGGATTTCATCAGGCAACCCATTCGCAAATTATGTTTAGTCCAATAAGTATTTTTCATTCTGCAAGCAAACGGGTAAAGGGCGATTTTAGGTGGGCTCTTAGAATATACGTATATGTGGCAATATGTGTTCATGTGCCTTGTTAATATAGCTCTCAGTACCTAGTAGATAATGTGTTTAAGTGCATTCACATCATTATCTATTAGTTGATAACTATCTTATCATTGAAATCGAATTAATTAGGGTCCTTATTTCAACAATGGAATCTACGTCAATTTGTAGATAAACTTAGTATTTTTTCAACGTCGTTGTTTAGTGATTTTGGTATTCCCCCCCAATAGGTATATGATTATCAACCCCTTGCGTGTGGAATGACTGCGAGTTACATGATGAAGTGACTTGCTCACGATGGTGATAGCGAAAACATTTTGTTTTCTTTTAAAAACGTTGCCCCATACTAGGAATTTCTCCTGTATAGTGAGTGCGTTTACGAACATTCAAACTCACATACATAAACAGCCAGACCCGGAACAACTAACTGTAGGTTATATAATACAAATATTTGTTCCGTGCGGGGATCGAACCCGCGAGACGAAGCGCAGCAGCCAATCGCTTAGCCACTGCGCCGACCGTGCCGTCAAATTAATGAAAGAAGCTTCGTGCGGGTTGGTGGATGTCTATGTCTTTGAATTGGGTTATTCCCTGCTTACCCCGATCCCCAAGGACCCCGTCCCGGAGGACACGGATTTCATTTTTCTTGATAAGGTCAATTAAAAGTCATACATAACGACTGTCAAAGATCTATAATAGGGGTGAAGAAAACGAAATTCTATTTTGTCCGTCAGACAGGTAATACAAAAATATTAGACACGTATTTTTTGTTTTATCAAAATATCAAAAAATTACTTAGTTAAAATTAAAACTCAATAAAGTTGGCGAGTGGGGGCTAAATACGTCACAAGTAGGTATCAAAAATTACCTACAAGTGACGTCATGCGCGATTTTAACTCAATATATCTCAGTAATTTTATGACCACGTGAAAAAAGAAAAAAAACGTGTCCAATACTTTTCAATAATCTGCCCGACAGACAAATAAAAAAAAATGATTATCCCCTATTGACAGTCGTGACCAACGGCTGTAGGTCACGAGTTGGGGATCGTGATTCCGAATCAAGGTAGGTTATATTTACATCTTTATATCTTGAGGCTAAATAATAACAGCCACTCGGATCGATCTTCAAGTTAACCCGCGCTTGCCTGATGGGAACCCATAACATCCCGAGTTTCCTCCGTACCTCGGAAAGCATGATAAGTCGCCGTTACCACTAGGTAAGTAAGTACCCACGATGGTTCTATTATACAGGGCGTAAGAGACATCAACGCGCACTGGTACCATGAATTTTTTGGAATTTTTCAATTTTAAAAAATTCACTTATTACAAGGGATATTAGAAGGGGTCTACGAATCATAATCATTATTATGCTGAATTAATGGTAAGTAAAAGGTTGAAGGAGCGATACCCTTGTGATGTGACCGTCGGTCTCGAGTTCGAACTTCAGATTCATGTGCGTAAAGTCGCTTGCTTCGGTGAAGGAAAACATCGTAAGGAAACCAGCATGCCTGAAAGATATTTCTCGGTGGCATGTAAGTCAAATCAGATGGCCATGGGTGGCATGAAAACTTCTGACACCAGGTTAGGCTATTGCCTTTCCTGACCAGAGGACAAGGAAAAAGATGGTAGGTAATAGTTTGCTCTTCAATGTCCTTGACACCGTTTAGTTAGTGAACTTTTGTTACTGTAAAGGAAAGGATTTTCTTATGTAAGTTTTATTGCGTTTGCTCTATTACGTTTTCAGTGTTCTGCGTTATCTGAACTTCAAAATCTTAAGAAAAATAGGTGTATCATAATTCCAACGTAGGTACTATGTCTCATTTCTCGGTCAATTAGTTTGCGGTGCACTACGTCAAAGCTTGTTTATTTGTTAGTACTTATAGGTATTGTCTGACGCAAAGATCAAGCCCCCATTCTGTGACTACAAAATAACAATTTACCTATATGCCTAAGGAATTCTATATGTGCCCCAGTACGTCATAGGAGTTGGACAAAAGTGCATTAACGTTATTTGCGGGTTTTCCTAATAAGAACAAATGAAGTAAATATTCAATAATTTACCTGTCCTTATACTTTGTACATTTTTAAATTACGAACAAATACGGCACACCGAAAAAACTGTGCGATATGTGTGTTTTTCTAATTACTTATTGTGTTAGAAAGATTAGTATCTGAAAATAACGAGCTACCTTAACTTTATATAATGAGGGCATGAAAGAAGCATGAAGAGAAGAACAGAGGGCTGGCTTTTTTTGGCCAAAGAATCAGTATTGCCATCCAACGTGACAATGCTGCCAGCCTTCTATGCATTTTTCCTGTTGACAGCGATATGGACGAATTATTTGACGCCTTGTATTTTTCCATTTTGATACTTGTACATTTTTTTTTAGATCTTTTTGTTGTTTTATGATAATATATATACTTACATAAAAAATAAGCTCATAGTTTAGCAGCTAGGTAAGATCATGGCTGCAGTTTTTTTTAACTCTCGTTAAAATATTTTTAATGAAATAAGTATTATAAGAGCCAATAAGGCTTTTAAACGAGTGAGCCGAGATACCTAGCCCCTATTGAGCAAGATACTAGGACCGCCAGACTATTCTCATTTTCTAATTAAACAAGAGTAGTTTTTAAATTTAATAAACCCTACTAATATTATAAACGCGAAAGTTTGTAAGTATGGATGGATGTTTGTTACTCTTTCACGCAAAAAAGTACTGAATGGATTTGGATGAAATTTGGCACACGGGGCGTTTATAACCTGGATTAACACATGGGATACTTTTAATCCCGATAGTATAATCCCGTGGGACAGTGACCGAACTCCACGCGTGCGAAGCCGCGGGCATAGTCTAGTAAAGTTCTAATATGTCAAAATCATGCATAGGTAATAGGTAATGTCATGTCGCTCTACTTAAAATACTGCTATTCAGATGCATCGGTCAGACTGGAGACTGACTGGACTGAGACCCATTAACGGAATTATTATTCCTTTAACCCCTTGTGAATGATTACATAAATCCTTGTGCTTGCTTAAATTTAATGGCAGAGGAAAGTTTGCAAAAAAAAAATTAATTAAAACAATCATGTGCTTATTAATCACGACTAAAGATAAATTATTATTTACGCATATCAAACTTTTTGCTGCGTTTTCTTTATTATGTGTGAGTTTCTGTACGATTGCTGCTGCGTTGTAAGTCGCGGGTTCGATCCCCACACGGCCTACATATAGTTGTTCCGGTCTGGCTGTTTGTGTATGTGAGTCTTAATTATGACGACAGGTCGGAGATCACCTCAAGGAGATGTTAGCAAATCGAAAGGGGTCTGAGAGGGCCGATACCTGCCGGGGCAGCGGGACTGCTCGAAAGAGATACTTACCGTGTCTCTGGAACACAAAGGGCTTAGAAGGAACATGGATGTGTTTTAGTCAGTAGAAGTCGAAAACTCACTTCCGCTCCGCCCAGAGCGGAAGGGGTCATTTGATGATTTACCATTGGTAAAAAAAAAGTTCTGGCTGTTTGAATATGTGAGTTTACGGTGGAAGCGTCAGGGTGGCCCGCAAAATTCAAATTTTCTTACGTTTTTTGCAATTTGCCGGTCAGTGTCAGGTTTAATGTCGAATACAATATGATACGCGGCCGTAAAACGTACGTATTTACATAATTCATCATCTTCCTGTCCTTGTTCCATTTTATTTAGAGTCGGCGCAACACGTCTCTTTCCTCCATTCTCCTCTGTCATTCGTCATGCTATCATTTACTCCTTTTTCCTTCATATCATTTTTCACACAATCCATCCATATTTTCTTTGGTCTTCCTCTCTCTCTCCATCCATCTACATTTATATTCATAACTCTTTTAGTCACATGTGTTCCATCCCTCCTCATCAGATGCCCATACCAAGACAGACGACTCCCTTTTATCTTTTCTGTAACAACAACCTTTGAAATCTACATAATTGTAGTCATTAAAATCATCAATACAACCCGTATAAGTTAATTTAATCCCAATGAATGACTATTTCATGAAAAAGTCATTATATGACGTTTAATGAATGTTTGTAGGTAGTAAACGACTTATTGTTGGGCCTACGCTGTCCCCCTAGTACTAACACTGTAACATTCAAATATTGTAAAACCAAATGATTTCAAGAGTAACCATGGAGTTTCATGCCGGTTTTTCTCCATAGGAAAAAACCAACCCGAACCTTGCACCTTTTGTCGACGTTTTATAAGTGCCCATGTAAGCCTATGTAAAATAAAATATTTTGATTTTGAGTAAGGTCCAATCTTTTACCACTTCGAATATACAAACGAGTGGCGAAGATGGACTGTTCTAAGGTCAGCTAGATCCCAAAAAAGCACGATAATAGTGCAGCACGCAACGGCGGTCATGTAGCATGACCATCATGTAGCATGACCGCCGTTGCGTGCTGCACTATTGTCGTGCTTTTTAACCGACTTCTAAAAAAGGAGGAGGTTCTCAATTCGGATGTTTGTATTTTTTTTCTTTTTTTTTTTTTTTTTTGTTTGTTCGCGCATTACTCCTTCGCTTGCCAACCGATTTGGAAAATTCTTTTTTTGTTGGATAGGGTATACTTCCCAAATGGTCCCATGGTCACCAAGTCGGGATCTGATGATGGAATCTTGGCGAAATCGAGGGAACTCTTCAAATTTTATAGGAAAACGTACAGTGATTTTGGTATTTTCTACAACAAGTGAAGCATTTGCGTCCAATAAGAACCATTCTACTATCAGATCTGATGATGAATCCAAGAGACAGGCTTCGGAACTCCATAACAAGGCAATGAATCATAGCTGTGTTTGGGCTTGTTGGAATTGTAACGGTATGCTCTTTCCAGGTGTATACACCGATTACGCTGAGATTTATGATCCGATTTGCGTGATTCTTCTTTAGTTTGATGTGGAATAGCTGCCATTTGGTCCCATAAAAAATAAATATAGTTTGGCCATATAGTTTTCATTTTATTAACATTTTTTTTTTTGTATGTAAATTTTTCACGTATGTACACCGATTTCTCCGTGATTACTGGGCCAATTTTGACGATTTTTCATTCATTTGGTAGAGAAAGCTTGCCCGGTGGAGCCATATGAATTTTATTATCTTTGCTTAGGTACTTTTTGAGTCATCCTCTTTATTATGCATTTTGACCTTTGTCGTATGTATGGACGATGTGCTGGTGTCTAGTTAAAATGTAAAAATTATACTTGACTAGGATTAAAGTGAGATACCACAACTGAAAAGGCTAAAATAAAAACTTTTTTACAAAAAAAAAAATAACCGACTTCCATAAAACACTAAAAAGTGGCAAATAATTTTAGTTTCGGAAGTCGGTGGCAAAAAAGTAAATGAAACAAACAAGTCACCGACTGCCGAAACTAAAATTATTTGCCACTTTTTAGTGTTTTATGGAAGTCGGTTATTTTTTTTTTGTAAAAAAGTTTTTTTTGGGATCTAGCTGACCTTAGAACAGTCCATCATCGAAACAAACTGACACATTGTCATTGTCTATCTGTCAATATGTCGATTCTTCCGTAGACAAAACTCGTTTCTACAGTGGTCATGCTACGCGTGCTGATTAATTCGAATCATAATTACGAGCACAAACACAACTCTTAACATTAAATGACAAAGATAAATGACAAGTTAGGGGTTTACGCAAATACGTACCATGTTTATACTTGCCCGATTCATGAATTTATTATTTTATATTATAATTGTAGTTAATAAATAAATAGATCAATCAACTAAACCTACTTATTGAATAATTTAAACTAAATACTTACGAAAAAAACGGCTAACTTAATAAACAACTAAAGTGCCCAGAAGACTGGCAGCATTGCCACGTGAAATGGCAATGCTATGCACTTTAACATTCTAACTTCAATTTCATGTGTATGGACTAATGCCTCAAAAAAAGAAATGTACCTGTTAGTATACAGATTCCAACCAGTACCAGATCACCTTTTAAAGTCTTCTTTATCTTTGGCAAAACAAAAATTATGTTGGTACCTAAAGCCAATAATTTACCGAATATTCAAAATAAGATAGTAACAACGTCTGTAATTTAATATTCATTTATATTCATTTAACAAAAACTAAAATGCAAATAAAACTGGTATTTGAATTTTTATCGCATTATGTTGTTTCAAAATAAAAACGTGATCCAATGACAACTATTTTTAACCCCCGGCCAAAAAAGGGGGGTTTTATAAGTTTGACGTGTGTATCTGTGTGTCCATCTTAGCTCCTAACGGATGCAATGTATCAATTTTGGTAAAATTGGTTTCGTTTGAAAGGTGTTGTTTAATCGAGAGTGTTCTTAGCTATGTTTCGAGAAATTTGCTCTGCCGTTTGAAGCTCATCACCTCTTTTTTGTTGATGAAGGGATATAAACAACTTCAACGGGGCTGGTCGATTCGAAATTTGAACTCTTGTCACTTGTCACCATGGGCATCGCCAGGGGGGAGGGGTGCACACCATACCCTCCTCCCTAAAATCTCGGTTTTTTTTTAATTTATAAATTTCTTCGTTTTCGTTAATTAGCGAGAAGAGGCGCAACAGCGAGAAAAGTGAAAGGAATGGGAGGAGACCTACACCCAGGAGTGGGACAGTGAAGCCTTAGAAAAAAATATTTGAGTTCAAAAGCATGAAATAACAATTTAAAAACCCCCGACAGAAAACCCTCTAGAAAAACCAAAAATAAATTAATCCAAGCGTCGCGTCGTGGCGTCGGGGGACCGCTAAGTAGACCGCTTAGCACAAGCACAAAACAAAGCGGACGGGGGTCTGACAGTCGAGTTTCATTTTTTAAATATATACATTATAAAATATTTCTGGCACAAAACGGCAATGCAAATTAGATTAATAATAGGTAATCTAATTTGTATGTAAACCAGGCGTTCTGCGCCGACCCGAAATGCATTGGGATGTTGATAATGTAACACACCTTTATACAGACAAGAAGAGAGCAACAGAAAAATAATAAAATATGGACTTCATCCACGTAGGTGTGAGACTTTTTCACTTGCCTTCCCCTATTTGATTACCCCTTTGGTTGGTACACTTTTCAAAATTCTGAAACACGTGCTTCATACTTTTTTTTTAATAAAACCAGCCATTTTGATTTTCTTTGGATTGGATAAACTTTCGTCTAATATTTCTGTTGTAAAATGTTTTTTAGTAACTTTTTAGACCTAAGTGTCCTGTGACCTAAGTGTGCTTATGCGTATGAAGTTTCATTAAAATCGGTTCAGTTATTTCGGAAAATAAGGACTTGGAAAGTTTGTATGCAATGTCGCAAGGCGTAAACGCTCTTAAGTATTAAAACTAGACAACAGTTTAAAACTAAAAGTATATTACATAATAATGTATGTTTTCTTTTGGGATTAGATTAGATTTGCAATGAATCATTGACGGGTACAAATTACACCATCAGTAGTTTTTTTTTAATTCTAATTTTTGTTTTAATTACATAATTTACAAACTACAAATAGATCTAAAATTATAATAAAATATATACAATAAGTATCAAAATAACAGGGCGTCCAAAAATTCGTTCATATCGCTGTCAACAGGAAAAGTGAAATTAGTACTTTGCTTAAATTAACTGGCAGAGGAAAGTTTGCAAAAAAAGTTTCACTTAAATATTATGTGCTTATTCTACTCATCCATCACGACTAAAGATTAATTATTATTTCCGGCAAGGAAGAGAGGTCAACGAACCGTTTATCAAAGCTTTTGCAGCATTTTCTTTATTATGCATGACCCTCGCACTCGCAAAGGTCCAATTTTTTCAAAAGCTGTCCAGTACAAATTCAAATATCCGGTATATTATATATATATCCGGCCGTAAGTTTAGATATGTACAACGAACACACTTATGTCCTTTAGGTGATCATCTACTCTTTCATTATTTTTTTACTTAGACTTTTGCCATATTCTGTACTACATGCTTCGGACTACAATTATTTTGTACCTATATTCCCAAAAAGTCGACAAAACAAAAAAAAACTCAAAACAAAATAACCCAATTAAAATATCAAATGGCATTCAAATTTTAATACTGTTCTAATAAAAATAATAAAGCTATTGTAGTCGCGATGCTCTTATTATCAGGCATGGTAAGTATAAAAGTGTGGTCTTGCGCACCATGCATCTATTCACGAGTGATCTTCAAGGCAGCCACTGTCACTGCGCAGTCGTGTCTGCGTCCGCGACTCGAGCGCTTGTCAAATCGATCATTACGACGAAATGTCAAATCGATCTAAATAAATCGATACTTTATTCAAACGATAATTTAATTGTACCAGTGAATTAGAAACACTGTTCCAGTGCAGTTTTGATAATTCGTGTTTTTTACCGAAATATCGAGTTCGTTGGAACGAGTTGCGATTTGAAGCCTGTAAAGTGAATGGTGTCCTTTTGTAAGGTAAGGCAATATACTTACTTATTTTATTCTTAAGTTCTTAATCATTTAATTAAAAAAAAAATGTAATGACATCCATCATAAAATACTTCATAGGAACGAAAGTGAAGATTTATTTTTCATTTACACAATTTAATTTTTATTTGCATCCAGTTGTTTTCCAAATGTTGATTTAAAAAAACACACATTTAAATTCAAAGGTACTTAAATGATATGTAAAATTTTAAACACAGGAAATGACAAAAAATAACATTTCCGAAGGAGCGGAAGTCCTCAAATATTTTTCTTAACGATGTGAAAAACTTCGTCTTAATGTAGGTGAACTGCAGGCGAAAATTATTAAAAAATCTTCCGTTTAGCTAAAGTAATAAATAAATAACATAACATCCATAACTTTGGCTCATAGACTTACAGACTAATATATATATCGTAAAAATACAACTCGTGTTAGTACCTAATAGAAACTTAAAAACTATGTTAGTAGCACATCACTGCACTACATAAAGAGGTCAGTGGGTCGTCTTAGGGGCGGATTTCTTTTTCGATGTTCTTTTATTGGAGAAGCGTCTTAATAACTAGCGAAAACAGATTTTATAATTATAGAAATATTATTATAATATTATTTTAATGTTATATGTTTTTTTTTATATATTTCTTCATAAGCTAACTGCTAAAGCAAAAAAAAACTGTAGCTGAATTCTAAGATCCCCCTACCAGCTTAGAAAACATCGAAGGGTATTTACAAGTTTCGTAACTCCTAGGTAAATATGATGAAAAATGGCAAATCCCAATTGAAAAAGGGCCACGAATTTGAAAAATTTAAATAAGGAAATATTCCACGTTCTGGTTTTGCGTAGCTTTTTATTTTGACGTTACTATATTATCATTATTTTGTTTAGAACTTAATATAATCCGCGATCAGTTAAGTTTCCACAAAAAAAAAACCAGTTCATGTCATACCGCAACTTTAATTTATTAGTTTCCTTATACGGAACAAGTTAAAAACTGTTTAAATGTTTGGTATTTAAACAGCACATTTCCTGTTATGATTTGTATACTTCTTCTATTTATAATTACGTCCGAATATACACAGTTACGTAAAGTTTTAATTAGCAAAAACCCAGAGAACATAGTTTTACATCAGAGCTGTAAACTTACCTCATATACATTAATTAAATTCATTGTTAACACATATAAGGTTAATTGGTTTCAAACAATTAATGGAAATGTAAAATAATGACACGACAACCAATATTATCCTTTATAGGAATTCCCTCCAAACGGTTGGGAAAAACTTAATATAATTTACCTGAACTTTGTAATAAATTATAGATATTTATAATTATTTGAGGAACTTACGAATTAAGCGATTCTGAAAAGAAAACTAGATAGTTGTCTATCTAGTTTTCTTTTGAGCATTTACCTTTCCATGCAATACTTTTGCAAGATTTTTTCTGAGAAAAGCTTACGCGATTCTCATAAAGAAAGCACTTCTAGGCAGTACTTTTGTTGTATTTGGAAAACTAACCTAAACTAACTTTGATAACTTTAAAATTAAAAAAAAAACAACTAGCAACACTTTAGGAAAACTTTAGTAAAATATTATTTAAAAGTTTTGATTTGTCTGATAAAATACTCGTACTTAATTCATATTCCTGTTCATATACAATATGTTAAAAAACCCTGTCCGATCCGTCAGGGTATTGTTAGGTGTAGGTAAATATAAGACTCTATTTATGTTTTTGGATAATAAGTAAAGAAAAAAAAACAAAAAAAATGTAATAAAATGCAACAAAATGAGGAAACTTACATAGCAATACAGGGATAAGGGCGGTGGGGTAGTGACGGCATAAAGTCATGAACCGATGACGTCTGCCATTGGCTCTGAAAATATTTTTTTGTTGTGTGGTTCGAGTTGGATCGTGTGTGAGATTATTCGATGAGGACGCCAATGCGATGGCTGTGACGGAGGTTATGTTCCATATTTCTGCCTCCAACAGTGATACAGGTCTGTCACCGTCGCACAAGGATAGCACGGACGCTTTGTAGCAGATTTGTGTCTGATTTATGCAGCTGCTCTTCAATGTTAACATCGAAGAGCAGCTGTCTTCCTACGGCCACGGCCACGAAGGCCGTGAACACTGCCCGTAGCGAACACTCGGTTGCACAAACGTTGAAACTAACGCTCAGACGGCATGGCGGCCCCGTGCAGTGGTGGTACTTCGCCGAACCGCAAAATGTATTCTCTACGATCCTCTGCATAATTGCAATCATAATAACATATTAAAACACTGGATTTTGAATGTGTTAACGACATTTCAACAATCACAATAGCGGACCAAACACTGAGGCAATATTTACGCAAAACTGACATAATTTTAAATTGACAAATGCTGCAACTTTTTTATTTCGTCTTACTTTATGGTTTTGTCTTGCGTTAAGTTTTAATTGATTTTGATTACAACCTCTTTTTCTACTACTGCTGGTGTTGTCGCGTTTCAAAAAATTGTTACATTTTGGGGTGCTGATTTGGGCAAGAAATACGTAATTATAAAATTCATTCAGGGTAACTTTCATGAATATTATATTTTCTTTGGTTATGTGATTAGGATACCTATATGCCCTTTCATGTTGGGCAGGGCTTTTTAAAATATTGTATAATTATATCAGTCGAGTACACATATAATAAATATATGACAATTACGGATAATTTGCGGTCACATATTTTCGCACTGCAATTAAACTCGGAGATAATGATGGCGCGTTGATGTGGCTAGTGATTTAGTGATGTACCAGATGTTTTTTTTTGCAAATATCCGTCATGATATTGGGAAGCCAAATATTTGAACTGTGCTTGTTTTAATTTTTCTCAAATCAAATGTGTAACTGTTGCTTAGTCCCAAATAAATAAAAAAATATTACGTACAACAAATCGAACAGTAAATCAATTCATTAGCGGTATATTTGCTTATCATTATCAATATTGTTGTAAATATGTTTTTAAAATAAATACTCCATTTTCCTTAAATAGAATACAGAGGGTGCATTAACGTGCACACTTGATAAGATATGAAAAAATAAAGGCACTGATATCGTATAATAGTACGTACAGTAAATCTTAAAAATAAACAATAAACCTACTCAGCTTAGGGATTTATTCAGTTTAAGGCTTTTGTCTTTACAAGCTGCTATAGTTGCTATTTGCATCAAACAGCAGAGGAAAATTCACATATTGTACGTTAACAACATAAATTATTCAGACTATGTTTTCTGGGTGCCCGAAAAACAATGACGTCTTTCGATCGTGCTTTGTAACTATGGACAATCCGGTTTAGATACAGAATAATTGTATTACAAGTTAAAGTTAACGAGGTTAACTTAGTTTGTGGTTCACTGACATTATAATTAGCGAGAAATGTTATTCTTTGTGCACATATACTTTTCACCAAGAAAAAAAGTCATGGGTCTTGAGTCGAAGCCAAGACACGCATCTCTAATGTTGCGGATTCATGTGCGTATTGACTTTTTATCACTTGCTTCGGTGAAGGAAAACATCGTGAGAAAACCAGCATGCCTGAGAGAAATTTCTCGACGTAATGTAAAGCCAAGTCTGAAGCCCAAGGGAGGCATAAAAACTACAACTGCGACACCAGGCACTAACCATACGATAAGAAAAAGAAGAACCAAATTATCATCCACCAACTTGTATAGATCTCATTACAGTGATCAAGCATTGTCGTCTTATCTTTAAATATTCGGCTAACTTACGAAACCACATCACTTGTGATCTTACGAGTTAGTTACCGCAAACTAATACCTTCGCTTGGTGTTTTACTGTTATAAAATTGTCATTTTATAATTGCTTACATAATACATATTTATTAGAAACTGCCGAGACAAATTTAAATGATCACAGTAATGCACGAGGCAATAGTGTCATTATGATTGAGTATCTATCTTATCTTGGCTTAATTATGACTGTGAACTAAAATGTTTACTTCAAACTATTAATTCAAATATCTATCCGACATACGACATAGTCAGGTGCGTAGCCAAATATAACATTGTAAATAAAAATATGCTCTATTCATTAAAGCCTAGAGTCTGAGTATGTATACGTAGTTCATCGCAAAACCTCAGATTTTAGACTCACATCGATGTTAAACTATTGTGTTCGTCCACGAAATTTCTAAATACCTGTCGGAGAAAACAAGCGTAACGTTACGTTACAAATTGAAACTGAAACGAACCAACTGTCAGTAGAAAGCCATAAATTGCAAAGTGCTATACAACTTGCATCACAGAATTAGATCTGCCCGACCTTGGAACTGATAACTTTATCATTTATCATATTTTTTTTATCACACGTCGAATTTAGAGCTCGAGTAAACACTTGTTTACACAATATTTATTCTAATTTTAGTTTATGTAGAAACTGAAAACATGATAACTTTTAGACATGTAATAGGACTATCAATTATACTGGAATAGGGATATTTACAATGTTAACTCTATGGTAAATATCCCGTTTCTAGTGTTATTGATAGTGTTAGTGACCATGTCACTTTAAAAACATATACGTAATAGCATTTTTATGGTTTATTGTACCCAAAGGGCCAAACGGGACCCTATTACTGAGACTTCGTTGTCCATCCGTCCGTCTGTCACCAGGCTGTATCTCATGAACCGTGATGTTAGCCAGTTGAAATTTCTACAGATTATTTATTTCTGTTGCTGCTATAACAACAAATATGCTAAAAACAGAATAAAATAAACATTTAAGGGGGCTGACTTTTTTGCTCGTTTTTATAAATAATTGTACGAAATCCTTCATTCTAATAAATTCTAAATTCAATCCTTTCTTTTGAAAAAAAACTAATCTAGAAAACTGATTTTAAAAACCGGCCAAGTCGGTTTTTAAAATCAGTTTTCTAGATTAGTTTTTTTAACCGACTTCAAAAAAGGAGGAGGTTCTCAATTCGACGGTATGTTTTTTTTTTTGTGTGTATGTTACGCGATTACTCCGCCAATTGTGGACGGATTTTCAAAATTCTTTTTTTGTTCGAAAGGAGATACTTCTGAAATGGTCCCATAGTCACCAAGTCAGGATCTGATGATTGGATCCTGGAGAAATCGAGGGCAACCCTCAAATTTTATAGGAAAACTTACAGCGGTTTTGGTATTTTCTACAACAAGTGAAGCATTTGCGTTCAATAAGAATCATTCTATCATCAGATCTGATGATGAATCCTAGAGACAGGCACCGGAACTCAATAATAAGACAATGTATCTTAGCTGTGTTTGGGCTTGTTGGAATTGTAACGGTATGCAATTTCCAGGTGTATGTACAAGTAATAATTAAAAAAAAATAGAAATCTTTTTTTATTTTTTATTTTAACCGACTTCTAAAAGGAGAAGGTTATCAATTCGATTAGTTTTTGTTGAATGTACACCGATTACGCTGAGACTTATTACTTTACTAACTTCTTTACTTTGATGCGGAATAGTTGCTATTTGGTCCCATAAAAAATGTTATATAGTTTGGCCCTGTAGTTTTCATTTTATTTTATTTGTAAATTTATCACGTACACCTATTTCTCCGTGATTACTGGACCGATTTACTACTTTCTCTACCAAATGAATCTTCATTCATTTGGTAGAGAAAGCTTGCCCGGTTCTCCTGCCTAGCCTTTTCCCAAACTATCTTGGGGTCGGCTTAATGGGATGATACTTGGCCCATATGAATTTTATTATCTTTGCTTTGGTACTTTTTGAGTCATCCCCTTTATTATGCATTTTGTCCTTTGTCGTATGTATGGACGATGTGCTGGTGTCTAGTTACAATGTAAAAATGATACTAGACAAGAATTTAAGTGAGATACCACAACTGAAAAGGGTATAATAAAAACTTTTTACAAAAAAATATAACCGACTTCCAAAAAAAAACAAAAAAGTGCAAAATAATATTTTACTTTCGGAAGTCGGTGGCAAAAAAAAGAAAGAAACAACAACAAGACAACCGACAAGTCACCGACTGACGAAAGTAAAATATTATTTTGCACTTTTTTGTTTTTTTTTGGAAGTCGGTTATATTTTTTTGTTTTTGGCTTCGCACGGGTAGTGCATTTAGCCAGTCAAGTTATTTAGATTTTGAAGGAGACAAAGTTAGGGAAATCGGAATTTATCAATAATAATATTTACAACGGAATTTGGGATATAGGATTATAACTAACTAGATATTACTAATGAATGATCGAGATACAATAAATTGATGAAAATATATTTGTATTACAATCTACCAGATTAGTTAATTTAAAAAAATATAACTCACCGTGTTGCCATTGCCTGATGTAAAATGACGGATGAGGAATGAAGATGTTATTTTTTTTAAAAATAATGTTTATAAAAGTGTATTTGCGGATTCAGTCTCGGCTAAAATTAGTTTATGTTAATGAGACTGGCCTTATTTACATAATAAAAACACGCATTAATTAAAATACACTTGAAGAGGTCACCACTGATAAACTTAGATCGAGTTTTTTTGTGGTTATTTTACCACGAGCCGGTAAAACCTGAATGAGGAAACTTATTATTTATTTAATTTATAATTACACATAATTATAAATCTCGTCCAATCTTTCTTGAGGTAGGTATGTTATCGCGGACGAGTAGTTTTTTCTTATTTACTCAAACAGAAACATTACTTTGACAATCGTTAATATACCTACATTGTAATTATATATTATATTAAAATATACATACTAGGATGTACAATGACAAAATAAACTTTTTATATAATATCATTAACATAACACCACGCCTGTATCCTCGAAGGGTTAGGCAGATGTCTATCTTATAGTAACCCCACATTTCTCCTCTGATGGTAAAGTCCAATGTAATGGGAGGCGAGCCTATTACCATCAACCGGGCACAAATCCGGACTCCGTGGCTGCTACTGAGAATTAAATACTTGATGGAAAAACCCAATAACACTTTGCCCGACCCGGGAATCAAACCCCGAGCTCATACTCAGTAGTCGCGCTTGCAACCACTTGACCAACAAGGTAATCCAACGTTTTTATAAGTTTGTATAATTATTATCATACAAAAGTTCTCTCTTTATACAAGGTGTTGTTTTGCATCCTCGTCAAAATTTAGGAGGTTGTCACAAAAGACATAACAATCAATGAAAATTACTAGACCTAGTTAATTATAAATAAACGCTGTTTTTTTTGGTTGTTTAAGTTGGTCATTATTTTAGAATACCCCACTTAACGTGGTTTAGGGAATAATAAATTATCGAATAAACGTTTAAGATTGTTTGTATGTGTGTAAGCGAGGTAATAGGGCGGGAACCAGACGGGCCTCGTTTAAAATACGGGTGGTTCAAACTTACCGATTTCCGCAAATAGGAAAAAAAAATACCTACCCATTTTATTATTGATTCGGGACGAGAATCATTAGCATAGATACCTCCTTGAATTTGACGAGGATGCAAAACAACACTTTCTATAAGAGAAAAGGTTATAATGTTTAAAAGTAGTCGGGGATTTACTTTGCTAGACTATCTTTACCTAAGCCGACAATACGATAAACATAGGTAAAGTAGGTACATACAAAGACAAAAATATGTCAAGCGATGAAAACAATTTATTGTTAGTGATAGCATCCACTTCGTATTGATCATATTGATAACGAGAAGATAACATAGGGAAAGTCTTATAAAATTAATAATAAAAATTCAAAAATCTTCATGAAGAGATTTTATTCAAATCTTCATGGGTGCAAATAAGCCATAACAGGAAAGCACTTTGCTCGCTACTTCTTTAAAAAAAAAAAAAAAAACATTGCCCCACGCTAGGAATTTCTCCTGTATCGTGGGTGCGTTTACAAACATTTAAACTCACATACACAAACAGCCAGACCCGGAACAACCACCTGTAGGCCATTCAAATATTTGTTTCGTGCGGGAATCGAATCAACGACACATTGTGCTGCAGTCAATCGCTCAGCCACTACGCCAACCGTGCTGTCACTTCGTCTCCTATATATGTATATCACTGTATCCTGTAAATTTCCTTATCATGGGTAATTTAGAAAAATATTTATTCCTTGTTCATACATCAAATTCATACTTCAAAAACAGCTTACCAGGCCCAAGCGTTTGGGATGGGCGTTAGAGTCAGGACTTTTGTTTTTATATTTTACTAGCTGTTGCCCGCCACTTTGTTCGCGTGGAAATTTTGATGGGCAAGTGTGAGAAAGAAAAAAGTTAGCCTACATCCATCCCCAGGAAAAAATCTTTATCCTTTCCAAATTTCATTACGACCCGATCAACCGTTTTGTCGTGAAAAGGTAACAAACAGAGTTGCTTCCGCATTTATAATATTAAAGTATTATGGATCGCTAAGTAATCAGTAATAACTACGGGAACTCATTTATCTACCAGTACATTTTCAGTAGGATACCTACAGCAATGATTATCTCAAAAACATTTAAATTAATATCAGTATCCAGAGTATCCGACCACATTAGTAGCTGGTACACGCCACGTAGGCCTGACGCCAGTGATACATGACATCTTATCAGCAGTGATAGTTAAAGACAGGCGCAAAACATCTTGAGATAACATGAGATGAGACATGGCTTCCATAGAGTGCCATCAATAGCTGTCATATTGCCAGACTCGTTACTATTAACAAGTAGCAGAACTTGTTTTACTACCTTGCAAGTAAAGCAACTGCTACATTGCTTATTACTTCCACTTACTTAACTTTACTTTTTGGAGTGCCCTAATACTTCACTTCAGATAAGTCTAATATTTATCAATTCACGTTGTAAAGGGGACTTCCTAAACAACGTGAATTGGGTAAGAAAGACTTACTTCAATTTCTGACAGTCTTTTAATTTAATTAAATCTGTCAAATCTTTGACAAGTGTGTTGATTGGCTGTGGTTATTTCTGTCGACCAATCACAGCTACCTGTTTGAGATTTGACAGTAACTTTACTGTCATTCTTTCTCACAAAGATGTATTTTAAAGTGAAAAGTATTCCTTTGATATCCTATACTATCGCGTGTTTCGCTTTTCTAAGCATTGAACAATTATGATGGCCATAATGAATAAACCTAGATCATGTCGCAAGTGATTTTCCTTACTAATTTCCACAAAAAACCACGTACAAGTAATGCAAAAGAAACTTATAATTTTTTTCTTAAGTAATTTCTTTCTATGTAAACAAAACTATAACAGAAACTATGCTTTACTTTTTCTTTCGAACAGTTTAAAGTAATGACAAATGCATTAGTGATACAATATAAGGAAAAAAAGTTTTCCTCTTCGATTCGATACTCCTTGGTCGACAATGACCAACCTGTGGTTCCTACGTGCCCGGAAAATTAGCCTTCCGCCTACCATAAGAAACTGACTCACACGGTTTTTATTGTTGTACGAAGTTTTCAATATTTTCTCATGTATCAATAACCATCATTTGTACGGAGTAGCAAGCCGTGCTTGCCTAGGTTGGTCCTTGGATGGGTGACCATAATTACATACCAAGTTTCCTCCGGGAAACACGGAAAGCACGGTCATTTGTAGATCTTTGACAGTCTTTACGAGTAGTCAGAAGCCAAAAGTCTGACATCCAGTCTTACTAAGGGGTTTCGTGGTACCCAGTTACTGGAATGTGAAGGTCAGATAGGCAGTCGCTTCATATAAAATACTGGTACTCAGCTGCATCCGGTTAGACTGGAAGCCGACCACAAGATAGTTTGGGAAAAGGCTAGGCAGATGATGTACGGAGTAGCAATATAATCTGCGGCGTGATTTTGTGTCTACGTTGTCAGAACATCAGATGAAAGCGATTGCAATTGCGATGCGGAATAACGACAGATTCCCATTATTTACGTAGTTTCTATTTTAATACTTTAGGAAAAGCAACAATCGCTTTCAAGGCTTTCGTATTAAAACAACGTATGTAGGTAATAGCTTACCAAGGGTAAGCTTTTCGGAAGCCTCATATCAGTCCAACACATCTTTAGCTTTTCGTAATCATCCTGATCGAATTTCACTTGGCTGCCCTTTTATTGCAAGATTTTTATTCATATTCATATTTTTATTAGTATAGGTAGTCTAGTATGTGTTTTATGATTATGAAATCGCGACTCATATAGAATTGATTGTTAAAGAAACTGTGACTGTGATGTACCTACCTAACGTTCAGAAAATACTTAAATGTCCCTAGCTGTCTGGACAGATAAGATAGTTGAATTGTTTCGTTTGTGTCGCACTTGTGTTGTTAATGTGTTATCAATGACTTCATCGTGTTCCTTGTTGATTGATATAGATAAAGTTATTTGCAGAAAACGAAAACAGCGTTGGTTTTTAACCGCAAAAATGTTGATGCTGATCAATACAATTATGTTCTGGCAAGGATGTTGATCAGAAGTTCAAATGAAGTTATAATTACAACATGTCTGTTATACCCAAAGGTTAAAGGCAGAGGTGTGCTGAGGTATAGGTAATAAACCCACATCTTGCCAGCTGTCCAGACTCCGGGCAGTTACTGGGCCTACTAATACTGCTCGAACTAGGAATCGATCTCAAGTACCGCTTGCTACTCTAAAACAAAGCATAATCCCCTCTTTCTTTTTTCCTCCCCTAAAAATATTCCAGTTCTATGACATACTTACCTACTAGATTTGCATTACCGTCTTGCTTATATAATTTCAATTCAATAAGTGATTAGGACGGACAATGGGCAGTTAGAACTCTTCAAATGCGATGGGGAACGAATCATCAGCATACATCATTTTATGTTCTTACATTTAGGGCCGGCTGTTAACTTCCTTGACGGTGTTTGTCAGTCATCGTCGCTTAGATGTAATGTGGTCAGGTAGGAAATAATAGTCACTGACTTATGGCTACTATTTTTAACCCCTGATCAAAAAAGAGGGGTGTTATAAGTTTGACGTGTGTATCTGTGTCTCTGTCTGTGGCATCATTGGTTTTCAAATTGGTTTCGTTTGAAAGGTGTTTCGAGAAAATCTACTCAGCCGTTTGAAGATCGTAACCTCTTTTCTAGTTGATGAAGGGATATAAACAACTTCCACAGGTCTGGTCGATTCGAAATTTGAAATCTTTAAGGGGTATCGTACTGCCCAGTAACAGAGTTATGTACTCAGATAGGTAGGCAGTCGCTATGAGTTACACTGTAAGCCGTCCGCAACAAAGTGAGATAAAGACTAGGCAGATGATGATGAACAGAAAGGAAGACCCCTTATCATCTGCCAAGTAACATTGTAAACAACAACAAAGTAAATAAATCACGATTAACATTAACTGTTGCACCGCACGCCACGAGACCGGCAATTGTCTGATAAAAAGCAAGGGCGAGGGCGTCGATAGGGAAATGTGAACGAGACCTATTAAAAAACGGTGACTTAGTGTCTACGGGCAGCCCTTGAATATTTATATTTAGTAAGGACGGCGATGATGGGGGTAAAGGCGTCATGGAATTGAACAGGTCAGGAAAGCCTCAATAACTGGTGTGCCGTTTATCTAGCAATAATACGGGGTGTAGGGACACCGACGCGAAATCGCTTACCTCGTAGGGGTAACTTAACTATGCTAGTGATTCTCGACCCGAATCAATAAAAAAATGGGTAGGTTTTTTCTGGTTTTTGGAAATCGGTAAGTGGAACCAACCGTGTTTTAAACGCGGCCCGTCTGATTTTCACACTTACAAACAATCTTCGTTTATTCGATCATTTCTTATTCCCCAAAACCACGTTAAAGGGGTTATTTACATTGACAAACTTAAACAACCATAAAAATCAGCGTTTATTAAAAAATAACTAGGTACCGTAATTTTGATTGATTATTTATGTCTTTTGTGACAACTTTGACCGTGTAGGTATTGCACTTTTGTAGGTATCACAGCTGTTTGCAAGCTGTTTTTTTATTTAATAACCGAAGAAAAAATACTATGGGGGGGGGGGTCAGAATGGCTTACCGAGTAAGTGGTAAGTTTACAGTCCTTTATCTAAAAAGCTTATAAATAAGTAACTTAAATGAGTATCTTTGTTTCATCGTACGGCCCCTATACCGGAAATCACTCTCATATTGAAATCGATTTAAAATGGAATTATTAGACATCGAATAAAAAGTAAATAAGATATTCATTCAACCTATGACCTTCCGAAAGCGACCGTGGTCGTTGCGATTTAAGTGGGTCACATTTATTTCCACTAAAATATAATCCTTTCACATTGATTGAGTATTTGTTAATAACTGCAAAACTTTATTAAACTTGTTAAACTTGAAGGCTGTGCGAAATTGTTTGAAGAAGACCACGCATAGCGAAAAATGGAAAATTAGATATGGAAGAAATTTGACCACCTCACAGTGGAACGAATGTATGGGAGCGGTTGGACGTAGACATGTCCGAAAAAAAAGAGTAAAATTATGCCAAACTAATGATGCCATCTTATTCGATTACTTAATGCCTTCATAACTTGTGGTGATGAATTTCTTCATAACTCCCATATTTCGGGAGTAATTTGAGAAAATGTGAAATTTTACTATGAAAATGAGTGTATCGAGCTCTCTCCCTCCTGATTCCGGGCTTGTTTCAAGTAGCGGTCTCTAATATCATAATGCTAATACTAAGAGCTATATTTAATACTAAGACACATAGTGCGCCAAATGTGCACTTTCTGGGATAAAGAGTGATGTTTATTTTATAACACAATTTTTTTATTTTTTGTTTATTTTGTTGATTAAAACCGTTTTTCTAAAGGTTTACCTTATTACAATAACATTTCTGAGCAGCCAATTAGAGAAGATATAAGCTAATTAGGATATATAATTAGGGACTTAAGGTTTACATATAAAACTGATGCACTAATGATTACTGATAAGAACATTGCTATTATTTAATTACTAAATGGCTCTTAATACACTAATTTAGCATGCATCATTTACTAATTATCACAATAACTAATTACCTTGCAATATTTAACAAAGGATACCTGGGATACCTGGATTTTATATAAATAGGTCACTATTAGTAACTTTAAAATCAGTGTTGATTTACACCTCGTTGTATCCAAGCTAATCTCGCAATGTATTTTCCAAATTTTAATACAAATCTTGATATTCACGTTGCTTTATGCGCACGCGCACATAAAGATTTACGCGACTTTAACTATTTGTTCAGTGTTTTAAAAGATAACAGTTGTGTTCAGTTATGTGAAAGTGCTGAAACAAGTTTAAAAGACTGGTGTCGTCGATTTTGCTACCGCATTTATGCAAAATGGACACAGTCTGGAAGAAGCACAGATAAGTTTCGGAAGAAACATGAGATTTGGCTACAGGCTGCAATTCAATGGCCGGAATTACAGAATGAAAATATGGAACCTTCTACAGAAAATATAAGTGACGTCATCGAGCCCATAATTTCTCCTGCTAAATCTAATGCTTCAACTTGTACACATCCTAGTCCTCGTAAATCTTTTGAGGACCTTAGTAACCGGCAAAAAAGAAGACGCACTGAAGATAGTCTTTCATGCAGCAGTAGCAGCGCTGAAATTATGTTTTCGGCCGAAAGGGCGCTTCAAAAGGCAGGACAAAGCGATACAGCTTATGTTATGAAATACTTGACGGAGAATCCAGAAGAGGCCTCAAAAATCAAAGCCTTCATTGAAGGTAAATCAATTCAGGTACGGGAAATATCCCCTTTGAAGGCATTGGCTCTTTATGTATCGATGAACTTATCGAAATGGCGCTATAACACTCTTCGGGATTTCAACACTCAAGAAGGAGCTCTTCGATACCCGAGTTACTACATGTTGGTTAAAGAAAAAATTAAGTGCTATCCGGCCAAAGAAGATCTCACAGTTACAGAGAGCTCTGCAAAAATCAAATTACAAGCCTTGATGGATTTAACCTCAAGAAGACTTATTAGGTCGTTAGAAACCCCTGTTGATCCCAATCAACAGCTCGTATTGACCAGCAAATGGGGTTTTGACGGATCATCTAGCCAAAGCATTTATCATCAAAGGACGAGTGAAGATGAGCAAATCGATCTTGCTAGTAATTTTATGATTAGTCTTGTACCACTGCGGCTCGTCTCAAAAGGTGTAACAATTTGGGAAAACGAGCGACCATCTTCCACTTCATTTTGCCGGCCAATATTGTTTAAGTTTATAAAGGAAACCAAAGAAAATGTGCAGAGAGAGATGGCTGAAATCGAAGCAGAGATTGAAGCCTTAACTCCATCCACCATCACTGATGGAATTAGTGTCAAACACCAACTGCTGTTGACAATGATTGATGGTAAAATTCATTCCATTATATCCAATACAGCAGCTTCAGTGTGTGACATATGCAAGGCTTGTCCTAAAGAAATGAATAATTTAGAGTTAATCAAAGATAAACACGCAAACGAGGACATGTATAAATATAGCTTAAGCACCCTTCACGCTTGGATTCGCTCAATGGAATGCTTATTACACATTTCCTACAAATTAGACATAAAATCATGGCAAGTAAGGGGTGATATAGCAAAAAGGCAAGTTGATGACAGGAAGAAAAGAGTTCAAGAGGCTGTAAGAAGAGAAACGGGCTTACTTCTCGATGTTGTGAAACAAGGCAGTGGATCCACCAACAATGGCAACTCGGCAAGGAGATTTTTTGAAAACTACACTAAATCTGCTGAACTGACCGGAATAGATGCTATGCTTTTAAGAAAAATCTGTGTGATCTTGCAGTGTATTTCATCAGGAGAGAAGATCAACGTAACTAAATTCCGAGAGTTCTGCTTTGATACTGCTAAGCTTTACGTGGAGTTATACCCATGGTATTATATGCCTTCTTCACTTCATAAAATTTTAATGCATGGGCCAGACATAGTTCAGAACATGTCAATTGTGCCCATTGGTTTTCTATCCGAAGAGGCATCTGAGGCTAGAAATAAAGATTTTAGAAAATATAGAGAGGGGCATTCTCGAAAGCATAGCAGTATCTCATGCAATGAAGATATTATGCACAATCTTTTACTGTCTTCTGATCCACTTGTTACAAGTATCCGTCCAAAAGGAAATAAGTTTGTAAAAAAATCTTCTTTTAAGGAATTTTATGAGCTTACGGATTCTGAGAAAAGTGATATCGAATTTGTTAACATAAATGATTTAGCGGACATCGATTCTGAATTTGAATTAATTGATGATGATGATGATGACGAAGATAATTAAATGATGTTATTGTTTTAAAATGTGTAACTTAGTAAATTAGAGCTTACATCTTAATTATTTATTGTACTTTTAATGAAACTAGGTAATTTATTATCAACTTACTTAAAAGTCATACTCTCATCAGTTCTTGTGAATATTTTTGTTAATATATATTTCTGTATATATATAATATATTTATAGACCTCTTAATAAGTCTGTCTGCGGTTTAAAGTAAATACAAATGGGGAAAAAACGTTTTTTTTTTTTAAATTTTCATTTCCTTTTATCCCAGAAAGTGCACATTTGGCGCACTATGTGTCTTAGTATTAAATATAGCTCTTAGTAATAGCATTATGATATTAGAGACCGCTACTTGAAACAAGCCCGGAATCAGGAGGGAGAGAGCTCGATACACTCATTTTCATAGTAAAATTTCACATTTTCTCAAATTACTCCCGAAATATGGGAGTTATGAAGAAATTCATCACCACAATTTATGAAGGCATTAAGTAATCGAATAAGATGGCATCATTAGTTTGGCATAATTTTACTCTTTTTTTTCGGACATGTCTACGTCCAACCGCTCCCATACATTCGTTCCACTGTGCACCTGTTTGAGACAAAACATGTTGATTCATGGAAAAAAACATATGCTCAGCCATTTTGAGAGATCTACGCAATAAAAATAAAAGGTTATAAGAATTTGCACATCATCAATCTCGTGTTTCTGCTAACAAGGTTACCGATAGTGCCAATCATACGCACTTTGAAAAATCACTACACACATTTAGCGCTCTTAGTCAAATTGATTTTTAGTCCGGTACAGCGAACTCGTTAATTTATTTTCCGGCATAACCTGTGCAAAAAATTCACACATTAAAACAAGGCATTCGTAGAATCAACTAGTACGAACTAACTTAAAGTTTTTTTGCACTAAAATCTAAATTTAGAGATAGCTGAGATCAAAACCCGTTTTAAAGTGACGTACCAGTTAGATGAAAGTGTTTTATACCATATCCAGCAAAACAAGATTCTCTATCAAGAATCGAGAGTAGTTGTATTTGTCAGTTTTGAGAAGATTTAGATTAATTTTCATTTCATTGGTGCAGCATTTATTTAGTACATTTATTTAGTATTCAATTCTTTCTGTTAGTTGCCACTATCATTCATTCACTAGCATTTAGTCATTTATCATTATTTTTGTCTTCCCTACCTTTATTGCCATCTATATTATCTTCTAGTTTTCGGAGGTTTAGGAGTTTTCAAACCCTGACGATGATGATGAGTTAGCTATTTGTAGTAATGAGAATGCACCCTTCTTTACCGTATAATTGGAACATACTAAAGTATTGACAACGGGAAAAAATTGACAGTCGTTCTACGTGCAGTGCAAATGAATATTTTAAAGTCGATCGATAACGAACGGTGTGACAAAATAAAAAAATAATAAGTATTGGAGACACGTGATCTAATTATTTACGCTGATAATACTAATTTATGTAATAATGTTCCGATGTACTTTTCTATTTAAAATGTGACTGTATTTGATACGCGTATATAATCGCACCTTGTTATGTATAGGGTGTCACGTTACGTTAGTCGTAATGCAAAAGTAGATCAGATTGTAATAGAAAAGTTTGATACGAAAATGGGGTGCAGCCCGTGCAGCACGCGTAGTAGTAACGAATTTTGTCTACGGAAGAATTGACATAATGACAGATAGACAATGACAATGTGTCAGTTTGTCGACATAGCCCGTTTTTACGGCGGTCATGCTACGCTAGCAGGTTGTCAAGCAAAGTAGGCACTGTCACTATACTATTAGATGACTACCAGCATACATAGTTGCCTGCCAGTTTGAAGGGTTTGATCAAACAGGCACAAAGATGACTCTATGTCTATAGCCTATAATAGCAAAGGGCTCGTTTGCCGTTTCACTTTCATCTGTCCCGCTTGTCAATTGATCGATTGTAACTAGTTGGACTCGATTCTCTCTTGCGTAATTATCTAATGCATAATAATGGCACGGACTGCTGTTTGTAATAAATTTAAGTTTGTTTCACATTTTCGTCACAGTTTTAGCATTCTGAACAGAATTGAAGAGTCGCTTCTTTAGTAGGACTCCGCTCGCTCATAAAAAAAAAGACTGACTTTACGTCGATTTAAATATTATCGATAGCTTGATTTTTCCTTTCATTGTTACTCACGAGGTGAAAAAGTCGAAGGCTTAAACCTTAATCTAATTAATGATAATAAGAGTCTTTTATATCCTGAATTCATGATGCAAGTTTACAAGGCACGCAACTGTCTGCAGGTAAACTTAGTTTTAATGGTATCATCCGTTTAACCTCGCTGTATGGCAATGCAAAGAGTCACAAAAAAGGTTTAGTAGTAGTACAGACTGATCCATCTATAGACGACATACAATACACATATGAGCAGACAATCCAAACAAATGAAAGTCTGTCTGTCAGCAAAGAGCCCAGTTACAGTTTCCAAATTAGCTATAAACTAATCATAAACACTAATACGCTGAGAAGACCAACCATTTGGTTGATTTTCTACAAACAATAATGCTATAATGTTTAGTGTTTATTATAATAGCGTTCGTGACTATTTGTGAAAAGCGAATCTTCCAATAATTAAAGTGAGTCAACCCTGTATTTGTCACCTTCATTTACTTAATTGATACCTTTACTGTTTGCACCAGAATAGGTATCAGACTATTATGTTCCCACTGCTGGGAACGTGTCCTCTATGTGACAGGGAGTTGGCGGTACCTAACTCACTCCACCACCACTCAACAATTTTAATATTTTTTTATCGTGTCGAAATCCTCAATGGATGTCAGTGGGGTCTATAAGAGTAGGAGACTGACCACACGGTGTTGACCCTCGTCATTTCTGGCTAGGATGCGGAGACACGATTGCACACAAGCAACCACTCACCTAATGACCTGATCCTTTAGAAAGCTTTAAAATTCCAAGCCAAAGAAACTGAAAAGAGCCATGTTGGTCAAGTGTCCTTCCACTTTTCTGATGGGACACCAATACCAATAAAGTTATTATTAAAAAAAAAAAACGTTGTCCCACGCTAGGAATATCTCTTGTATCGTGGGTAACATTTAAACTCACATACACAAACAGCCAGACCCGGAACAACTAGGTATCTGTAAGCCACACAAATATTTGTTCCGTGCGGGGATCAAAACCCGCGACAAGCAGCGCAGCAGTCGATTGCTAAACCACTGCATCAACCATGTCGTAGTTATGCTTTAGAATCTCCTCGACATTGGCGATAATTAACGCCAACATTTACGTCGCATGTTTTTGTAGGAGGTGTCTGATGACGAGTACTTTATGGAGGAGTACAGAAGAAGAAGACATTCAGCGCCGACCCCAAATTATTTCGGATTTTAAGGGCAAGAGAACGATGATATAATTTGCGTCGCATGTAAAACTTAAACGAATCTTAGCAGAAGAAATATTATTAGCTTTGACCATCAAAGATTGGCAATTCTACATTGACCTTGGCGAACTCGGTTGCTCTTAGACTGTAATTAGAATCAAAACTTGATTGGATTGTCTGTTACTTCAATAGATATAAACTAAATGAATGCTCTTTATAATTAGAGTTAATAAAACCAATACGTCAGACGGTCTTCGAAAAAAAGGGCAAAATCTTCGAAGCTAGGTAATCGGTTGGTACGTTATGTTACGCTTGATTTAATGTAACTGTTACAGCGATTTTTTTACGATATATTTACATGATTTAGTTTTAACGTACGTGTCATTCGGCGTTGTAGGATAAAAGAAAAAGATATGGCTATGCGATAATTGCTCTGTGTACTACCTGTCATATTTACTGGCGCGAATAGATCTGTATCGACAGAAAATAGGAATCTACTTTATGTTACATGATATAAGTTGTAATTTTAAATTTAATTTTTAGTTATACTTTTGTCTCCACCTTTTGTAATGACTGCGCCACAGTTTTATATTAATGCAGGTGTAACCCTACACAGAGTTTTTGTAAACTGAGTTTTTTCGTTTCAATGATAAGATTACGCTTTTATTTTCCCGGCTTAGGGTCTGTGGGGTCTATGGGGTGCTAGTTCCTATACATTCATTATTATTCCTTTACAATGATGGTTTATAACAAAATATTTACGTTACATTAATTTATGCATATTATATTATAACATATTTACATTAATTTAGTAATTACCTACACTACAAGAGTCTCTGTTTCCGAAAAGTTTGACATCTTTACATACTTAGTATTAAAACAAAGCTTCTCGCCGTCTGTACGTTGCTGTTTTCATCGATAGACAGAATGATTCAAGAGGAAGGTTTATATGTAGGATAATTTATCCCTGAAAAACACATCAAAATTTCCACGCGAACGAAGTCTTGGGTAGCATAGCAAGTACCAGCTAGTAATTTACTTTAATGTACTTAAAACATTGAGAAATGACTATTGTTGTAGGTACTATCTAGTAAATTATGCAAATCTAGTCTCTCTAATCTAGTAGGTATGCAGCGACGAAGTATAATTTCGCCTAAAACTAATAAATTGAAGTCAAGGAAAAAGCTATTTGCAATATACCTAGTGTTAATAAATGAAAACGTGATCCCGCTGCCGAATTTGCTATACGGCATCGGTTCATGGACACACAAAGCAAATTGTCTTAACAAAACACCAATAGGCTTAAAATAATAATAAAAAATCAATGAAGTAATAATAATTGTAGATGATGAAGCAATCTTCTAAACAGATACCGTAACAAATGACGGAAAAAATATCAAACCGTTAATATTTTTTGTGAGCACCATGCAAATAAGTTATAATCAAAAAAAAAAAATAACTTATAATAATATTATTTCAAAGTATGGAAAAAGTTAAACGGTCGTTTTGATTATATGTCGAGTCATTAACGGGATTAATCGTTTAGACCATTTTGTTAACGATTAATTCGTCACGGTTTAAAGCAGATTGTGATCGACTGTTTTACGAAGTTTAGTGACGATTCACGGTTTATAGGTTCTAAAAGATACTATCAACAAATAGCTGATTGCATTCGTAGTTTGTATGTTGCATGTGAAGTATAGGAACATACACGACTTCACGTCCTTTGTCCACACATTTGTATTAAAGTAATTTGTTGCTTGTTTCAGATGCGGGAATTCCTGATCTTGTTGGCGGCTGCCGGCCTGGCCGTCGCCGCAGACCTACCCCCCAGCTGCGAGAGACCAGTCTATTGCGACAGCAAACTGCTCCATCACGTCCAGATGGCCAGGATCTTCAACGACTCTAAAACCTTCGTCGATCTTCAGATGAAGTACGACGAAAACAAAACGCTAACGGACTTTGAGATTTTGATGAACGACACCAATCAAAATCCGTCTGTAGCACAGATTCAATTGTTTGTTGACGACCACTTCTCTAACGAAGGTGAGCTCGAGGACTGGACGCCATCAGACCACAGTGATGCGCCTATCTTCCTCAACACTATAAAAGATGAAAAATTAAGAGCGTTTGGAAGAGGCATCAACGACATCTGGCCGCTTCTGGCTCGGAAAGTCAAAGCAGAGGTTTTCGAAAAACCTGAACAGTACAGTTTAGTTCCACTTACTCATGGATTCATCATCCCCGGAGGTCGATTCAAGGAGATTTATTACTGGGACTCTTACTGGATCATCGAAGGCTTGCTCATTAGTGGAATGCATGAAACCGCCAAAGGGATGATTGAAAATCTAATTGAACTGTTGAATAAGTTTGGTCACATACCCAACGGAAGCAGATGGTACTATCAGCAACGCAGTCAACCACCTATGCTGACGGCGATGGTCGCTATATACTACCAATACACCCACGATATCGACTTTATAAAGAAGAATATTCTATATTTGGAAAATGAATTGGAATTTTGGATGAAGAACCGAGCTTTTAATGTTGTTAAAGATGGCAATAACCACACGCTTCTCAGATATCATGCTCCTAGCGCCGGTCCGCGACCTGAGTCGTATTTTGAAGACTACGACAACGCGATTGGCATGAGTGAAAAAGATCGCGTTGATTTCTATATGGACACCAAAAGCGCAGCTGAGAGTGGCTGGGACTTCTCAACGCGGTGGTTCATCGTGGCGGACGGGAGCAACAACGGTACTATTACTGACATCCACACCAGGTACATCCTCCCTGTTGATCTTAATGCTATTTACGCTGGTGCTCTGCAGTACATGGCGATGTTCAATGTTTTAATATTCGATTATCAAAAGTCTGCCGAGTTCGCAGCATCTGCCGCAGAATGGAGGGCCGCCATTGAGGCAGTGCTGTGGAACCAAGAGGACGCAATGTGGTACGATTACGATATTCGGGACAACATACATCGTAAATACTTCTACTCGTCTAACGTCGCGCCGCTGTGGCAGAATGCCGTTACCTCTACTTTTCTTAAAAAAAACGGACCCAGGATAGTGAGCTCTCTCGAACAGTCGGGGGGTCTGGACTTCCCCGGCGGTGTGCCCACATCGCTCATCAGGAGCGGAGAGCAGTGGGACTTTCCGAACGTGTGGCCGCCAGAAGTGAGCATCGTTGTGAATGCTATTGAAAACGTCGGAACGAAGGAAGCGAAGGCACTGGCCCTGGAAGTCGCGCAAACGTTTGTAAGATCCTGCCACTGGGGTTTCATGGAGTACAAGCAGATGTTTGAGAAGTACGATGCAGAGAATCCTGGCCAGTTCGGCGGAGGTGGCGAGTACAACGTGCAGTTCGGCTTCGGCTGGAGCAACGGCGCCATTCTTGAGTTCTTGCACAAATATGGCAGTGTTCTGACTGCCGAAGACAATAATGTAAACGCTATACCCACCACAACCACAGACTGTCCTCCGAATAACAGCGCATGACTAGGCGTGGGTGTTATAAACAATTTCCTAATTTTCATAGCAGCAATAAAAATATTTATTGATTTACATTTTTATAATTATTATTGAAGGTTGTGAACTTACGTTTTTAATTTAAAATAAGTGATATTTAACTTAACGGGTGCCATAAAGACATATAATGTCATGCAGACAAACAAATTCTTTTGATCTCCCAACAGGGACAGAAAACATTGTATAATACTTATTAAGTATTTCAAGTCAGCTATTATAATACCTACAGTGTCCTTGTATGCACCACACAATTTAGAATTCTGACCGTTAAGAAAATAGGAGAAAGAAAACATTTACATTTTAAATGGCTGTTATAATGAATGCCTAAATTAAACAAACACTGTTGGCCGGACTTAAAAGCCAATCCAAACTAATTTTGTAAAAGTCTTTTCTTTTTTGTAATTGTCAGTAGTACTTAATCAAATGTCTCATATTTTTTGTGTTTTAAATTACCTAATATAATAAGATAAACCTAGGTAATTAAAAGCCCAGGGTATATCAGGGTTAAAAAGTTTGATGTTACCTATTTATTAATAGGACCTACAGTTTCATGCGTAGGCATTTACTAGCATAATTTTATTTAAATAGTAAAATGTTCAAAGTACTTAACTAATATCATAAGATAGGTACTTTATTTAATTTATTTTATTTTATGAATACCGTAATATTAAATACAAGGTGTTGTTTTGCATACTCGTCAAAATTCAGGAGTTTGTCAGAAATTACATAAATAATCAATTTAAATTACGGTACCTAGTTAATTATTAGTAAACGCTGCCTTTTTCAGTCAGTATTTCAGAATATCCCCTTAACGTGGTTTAGGGATTGAGAACTTATCGAATAAACGTTTGAGATTGTTTGTATGTGTGAAAGCGAGGTTATCAGGTGAGGATCAGACGCGCTGCGTTTAAAACACGGGTGGTTCACACTTACAAATTCCGTAAATAAAAAAAAATACAAAATACCTATAAGCATAGTTGAAGTCCTTGAATTTGTCGAGTATGAAAAACAATAGCCTGTATTATGATGAGTAAATTTTACATCATAAAGTTAGCAAAAAAGAACACTATCGCTACCGGCCGAGAACTTAACGTAATTTTCACTGGCATAGGCAAAAGTTAGCTGCTAGCTTAGTTAAATATTTTTTTGTTTACTGTATCCAAATAACACCTAATTATAATTGAAGCAGAAAAGGTATACACTTCGGTTATCTTCTGCCGTCGCCGTCGCCGGTATTAATTTGATCATCGATCGCGCGTTCGTATTTCCAGAGAAATACGAATAAATGCCGAAGCGTATACTTTTTCTAGGTAATCTATACTATGTGTTATGTACTACCTAATCAATTTATTTAAAATCAGTTAATATAGTTGTTTAATGTAAATAACAAAATACTGTGTTAATGTTATTTTAATTAACTACTACATAATAATGTTGTTGATGAGTTGTTGTATTTCATTCTTTGTTTCTAAGTTATTATTTAAGTATTTATCTCTATTATAGGACAGTTGAAATAATGGTGTTTCCTTATAATAATTGTGTAGTTACAAATGAGTGTACTTAATAATTGTTCAATTAACTTCAAGTGTGGCAAGTAAGATAGTGTTTGGCCCTTTAGACTAATTTCACAATACTGTACCCATCACAATGGGTAGGTATCGTACATCAGAAAAATACATAAATACTATAGATTATAGTTAGCATTTTTTTTTTTAATTTTCAAAAACCGAAACTATAATGAATAGGACAGCAAATCAACTCCATCCAATCTAGACTGACTGAATTTCTAAAACACTCGGTCACAATGGATTTAAAGAATTTTGAATTCATGAGTTTTCCTAAAATATACCTCAAGACCCTTTTGAGCATCTTTCTTTACTTTTCATAGTTTCGATTTTCGCCTCGATTTAACGGGGAAGCAAATTCTGATTTCCCTACATATTTTTTTTGCTATTTTTAAGTCAGTGTCGGCTTCTAAGTTGATTAATAAATTAATATGATTGACATACACCCTGACAAGACTGACCTGCAAATTGCAAAAAAGCGTAAGAAAATTACCAGCAGTTATCAACTTATAGAAGTTAAGTTTACATTATTTTGTAAACCATGAGGTTTTCTTCCTTTACCAATGTTGTATTATATTAAAGGCTGTGTCGATATATCTGTTTGTTTATTTATATTTAGGATGCGGAATCCCTTAAACTTATTACTCTATGAAATTGCTTATCTTATTCTATCAATTCGCACTAAGCGTTTTCAAACGTCTTTCATAATGCGCACAGTAAGGAGTGGAACTCTCTACCTGCGTCTGTGTTTCCGAACGCTTATAACCCTAATATCTTTAAAGTTAGAGTGAACAGGCTTCTTCTGGGAAGCTCGTACCATCGTCGACTTTTTCTCTGCCATCTCTGACCTAGACTAGTGTCAAGATCAAACCCATCGCAAATGATGGTGATCCGTCAGTTACCTTATACTGAGTTGCTCGAGAAACCAGTCGTTATACATGATTCTTATAAGAGGGCGACAAGGGGAAATCCGAACCCATAAGAGAAACTGACAAAACGATCGCTTTTTTAAAATCAATTTTGGCAGAAGCAGTTAAATTTTACGTCAAGTGCGAGTTGTCTATGAAAGTCAAAATTATTTTCGTGCCCTTTTTATAAATTTCTGTATAGTTGTGTCTTGACTGTTCTGCCATAGCGATTGGGCGGCTATGCAGCTTCATTTGCAGAACGCCTACCAAGACGTCTTGAAACATTATTGTTTTACTTTTTTTCCAGTATGGGAAAGAGATGGCGCTACACATCCTGTACAGCTCCATCTCTTTCCCATACTGGATGAAGAGTAAAACAATACTGTTTTAAGGGGTATATAGGGGTACTTATATTGGCTTACCTAAAGTTCATTACCCGAAATAGTTCTACCTAATGATTTGTAATTCGAATGATCACTCTTCCTAAAATTATTCATCCTAAAGTTTTCATTCATACTATTTGTAGTGCTACCGGCGATGTTAATAACACTCATGTTTCCGAAAATTGTAATTAATAATATCATTAATGTAAATATATTTAAACTCCTACTGTTTTTTATCATAACGCTTTTATCCCTAAACATAATCACCATAATATTTTCAATCATACTCAGAAAGAAACATTTACCAAGTGTAATAAAAAATATATGTGGGTAGAAGATGATATTTATAGTGCCACCACTATGAAAAAAATACTCAAAAAAAAATTCGCGAGCAATTTCGAGGTACCGCTCGCCGGCCGCTGCCGCGGCACCGGTCACAGTTCTAACCTAACCTAACCTATGGATATCTTTGCAGGTACACACCGCTATAAGTAAAATTAAAGAAGACGCTTTAATTTATAAAAAAGAAATCTAAACAAAAAAGATATGACTTTGAATAATAGTGTAAAAGATGGTTATGTTGAGAAAATATAGGAAAACAAATAAAAGTATAATAGATGTTTATTGCTACTGACATTATGAAGTTGAATGCTTCGGAATTATGAACATTAGAAACAGAGTAGTTAGTAATTGTGATTGATAAGATGAAAAATGTTAGGAAGAACATTTTCGGATTTCCAAGTATCGGAGTTGAAAATTTAGGTGAACTTTGGCGCACCCTGTTTAAGACGTCATGGTAGGGCAGCAGAACTTAAAGACGGAAATACACTTACGTGTCGTGGCGTGTCGTGACGCGCCAGAAGCATTCGGTTTCATACATCGTTGCGACATGACACGCCATGCAAATATGTCCCTAACCATATTAAATGTGTGAAACCGAAACGACACGTAAGTATGTTTCCGCCTTAAGTCGCGTTCGAATTTTTTACTGATACCTACTTACAATCAAAATAGATATTTGATAGAAGTTCCTTATAGCAAAAGTCCAAGATCAATGATTGATAAAAAAAACTAAGTAGTTTTAAATTAATCAGTTGGAGCGAATGAAAAAAAATGAATGTAACGACCGAATATTCAGGACACGCCTATCACAAAAAAGCGCGCAAAAAGAGTTTAGGAACGCAAAATCATTGCCAAAAAAACGAAGGCTTACGCACGGCGACAAAAAAGCTATACCAAACCAGTACAAGCGGATCTGTCATTGTACGGGAAATCTGTACACAGCGAGACCATATTAAACTGGATATATATAGCTTGATATATGTCGCCGTCTGTATACACGGTGTAAATCACCTCATCACGAAGCCGTCAACCAAGCATTCTGTACATGAAACTAAGTAAGTTTACGCAAAAATTATTGCTGGGAAACGACTTTTTTTTGGGGGGTGTAAAATTATGTTTTGGTGTAGAACTCAATGTAACGCACTCAAAACATTGCGCTGATGGACGGATTGAATAGTACGGGGGTCGTGGAGGTGTTTAAAGTAAAAATTTTACATCAAAAACTTGTATTTAAAAAAAATCTTGTCAAAAAGTTGGAACTTTGACCCCTAATATCTTCGTAACTAGAAGGTTCCCAGGTATAGTGTAGAACAAAAAAATGATCGCAATGACAGGGAGAACCAGTGGCTTTCGGCTTCGTTAAGAGGTGTTTTACACCCTTTATACTATACCCACACTAAAGAACGGTACCTTTACGTATTATATATACCACATTCCAAATAGAGAGGCTGCAAAGAAACAGTTAAGAGCGTTTACACCTTACGGCTTTACATACTAACTTTCGGGTCCTTATTATCCGAAATCACTAAACCGATTTTAATGAAACTTAATACCCATAAGCAGGATATGAAGGTCTAAAAAGTTACTAAAAAAAAAAATCGAAATGTCGTTTGAAAAAAAAAAGATAAGTACTTAATTGGAAATTTCTGTTTCTATAGATAATTTATAATCGGTCCTAATTTATCTATAACAGTATTATTCGAATTTTTTTTTATTACCGTTTTAGACCTATGTATCCTGCTTATGCGTATGAAGTTTCATTAAATTCGGTTCAGTCATTTCGGAAAATAAGGACTTGAAAGTTTGTATTCATGAAATGTTGTAAGGTGTAAGTGTAAACGCTCTTAACTCTATTTTTGCAACTTGGGAAATGCCAATTGCCCAATGCTTCTTATATTTCATATTTTTACATATTTTATATCTATATTTAGGTGTTAGGTAATAGGGGATCGGACTGGGTAAAGAAAACGACATTCTATTTTGTCCGTCAGACAGGTAATACAAAAATATTAGACAAGTATTTTTGTTTTATCAAAATATCAAAAAATTACTTAGTTAGAACTCAGTAAATTTGGAGAGTGGGGGCTTACTACGTCACAAGTGGGTATAAAACTTACCTACATGTGACGTCATGCGCCATTTCAACTCAATATATCTCCGTAATTTTATGACCACGTGAAAAAAGAAAAAATACGTGTCCAATACTTTTCAATAAACTACCCGACACGGACAAAGAAAAAAAAATAGGATTATCCCCTATTGTGCAAGCTTAAGCACTTACTTAACCAGTCAAGGCTCCAAGCCAGTTGGTCGATATTAGAATGGCATTCACTTAGGACTCACCTAGTGTTAGCGAAAACCAAAATTACCGTTAAGTCGATGGTAAAGGCGTGTTCTTGTTGCTACAATCCGCTTACGAATATTTTTGTAAAATTCATTAATAACCAGTAGTTGTAGTGTAGGTAGACATTGCTTCAGATGCAGAGTTATAAGGAAAAATCAAAGAAAAACTTCTCAGTCTCTTGTAGCCGGTACCTAATATTCTGAAAATTACCATTATAAACATATGAAAACACTGCATTGTAGGATTTTATTATTTATTTTCATTTACAAGAGGTAGGTTAGGTATGTACGAAGTAAGAATTGAATCGGGGAAAACCTTTGAGATGATGACAATGTCTATAAAGGGTGTAAAACACCTCTTAACGATGCCGAAAGGCACTGGTTCTCCCTGTGATTGCGATGTTTTTTGTTCTACACCATACCTGGGAGACCTTCTAGTTACGGAGATATTAGGGGTCAAAGTTACAACTTTTTGACAAGTATTTTTTTTTAATACAATTTTTTAATGTAAGATTTTTACTTTAAACACCTCCACGGCGCCCGTACTATTCAATCCGTTCATCAGCACAATGTTTTGAGTGCGTTACATTGAGTTCTACCACAAAACATGATTTTACACCCCCCAAAAAAAAGTCGTTTTCCATCAATAATTTTTGCGTAAAGTTACTTAGTTTCATGTACAGAATGCTTGGTTGACGGCTTCGTGATGAGGTGATTTACACCGTGTATGTATATCTATTTATATAAAACACAAAATAATGTTTCTACCCATGTTCGTTGTAGACTTTGAAACCATCCAACCGATGTCATCATCATCTTCCTGCCCTTGTCCCATTTTATTTGGGGTCGGCGCAACACGTCTCTTTCCTCCATTCTCCTCTGTCATTCGTCATGTTATCTTTTACTCCTTTTTCCTTCACATCATTTTTCACACAATCCATCCATTTTTTCTTTGGTCTTCCTCTCCCTCTCCATCCATCCACATTTATATTCATCACGCTTTTAGTCACATGTGTTCCATCCAACCGATGTGCTCATCCTAACTAGTCCTAAATAATATTATAAATGCGAAAGTAAGTTTGTTTGTTACCTTTTCACGACTAAACGGCTGATCGATTAATGAAATTTGGCAAGAAGATAGATTTCAACCTGAGGAAGGACATCCATACTAATATTATAAATGCGAAAGTCACTCTGTTTGTTTGTATGTTTGTTACCTTTCACGATTAAACGGCTGATCGAGTAATGAAATTTGGCAAGAAGGTAGATTTCAACCTGAGGAAGGACATAGGCTATATATCATCACGCTACGACCAATAGGAGCGGAGCAGCAATGAAAAATGTTGCGAAAACGGGGAAAATGTGACGCAAACGAAGTTGCGCGGGACAGCTTGTAGAAATATATAAATCGTTTATAATACAATGTGTTAAAAAAACCCTGTCCGATCCGCGAGGAGTTATTAGGTAGGTTAGGTATCGAGATTAGATTATATTTATGTAGTCTTTTTTTGATAACAAGTAAAAAAAAATCATCATCAGCCTATAATGTTCCCACTGCTGGGACACAGGCCTCCTCTCTATGAGAGGCAATGGGCTGTAATCCACAACGCGGGCCCAGTTTGGTGGGTAGATGTCACATGTCTTCGAATTTTTAGTTCTAGGACATGCCGGTTTCCCAACGATGTTTTCCTTCACTGTTTTTGAGAGCACCGGTGATGAAATAAATTCATATAAAATACAGCAATGCGATGGGTTCGAACCCACGGCTTACTGCTCGTAAGTCGGGGCTGCCACCACTGGGCGACCGCTGCTCTTAAAAAAAATACGCCGACAAAAATAAAATTAAAATAGTAAAATGTAGAAACTGACAACTGACATGGCAACACAGGACAACACTCCGGTCGCTTCTGAGGTAGTACAGTGATGTCTTATGACAGATAACATTCTAATGCCAAAAATGGTGTTCTCACGTTTTAAAAGTTTGTTACATTTACAAACAAATTTACAAATTGGGTTTTTAAAATTCATTAATATGTTCACTTTCATAACACACACTTCTTATTTTATTGGGTAATGTCATTAATATACCTATTATGCCCCTTTCGGATCTGACAGGATTTTTTTAGCATATTGTTAAGGATGTGCTCCAAACCGGTATCATTAGAAGCGAGTTTATTATGAAATGAGACAGTCCATGAAATAGTTCTAACTCTATCCTGTGTGAGTCTATGATGTCCTATCAGATTTACGTAATAAATACCGGATAGTTCGGCTACCACCGTTCTTATTGCCTAATTGTGTTTATGACCTAATTAAAGCTCAGGTTATATCTACATTGCCACAGAGAAACTTTCTGTCTTTCGAGATTTAAATCTAAACAGCCGGTTCATAACCTAGCAGCATCAAAGAGGTAGTTGACTCGTGTTTATCAGCGACCGACCCTGCCATGCCTGCCTGGATCCACACAAAAAGAATAAACGGGTTCGATATTATTTTTATACCATACCTACCTAACTAGAATACAAGAAAAGTCAATGACCTAGGCTATGACCACCTTAGAACCTCCTTTTAATTTTTGGTGAAAGCGCCATCTAGCTTTGATACTTTGAACTACACAGGACTAAAGTTTTTGGCGGGATATCATGTTTTAAAAACTGTTTATAGATGGCGGTAATTAAAACCTACATTGAACTCTTCACGCTTTAGGCTCGGTAAGCGAACAGGGTAAGCAGAATCTTTTAGTCTTCAACAAAACCTTGATTTCGTTTAAAGCTTACCGTTCTTTCTGAGTATTAAAGGTATTAACTGCTGAGTCACCAATGGATGAGGGTATTGAACGGTTCAGATTCAGACGATCCGGGTTTGTTGCTATTTGCAAGGTGTAATATTCCAAAGTGCGTTAGTAATGTTGACAAAAAACTAGGAGTAAATAAGTATACTGACCGAATAGCATGAGGTTCTTGGGTCTTGGGTCCTCATCCTCACAATGAGGGTAGTCGCTTCCTGAGCTCGAGACCATATACTGGCTTACCCGAATTCCCTATAGGAAAGGGCAAAGATTGCTAGCACATATTTTTATGAACCAGTTTCCACTATGTTCAGCCCAGTGTTCCGAAGCAAATAAGACCGACCCCGGACGGCCTACAGTCTAGTAGCTAATGTAGTTATTGACCCGGAACTGCGTGGTTATGCTAGGCTAAGTTTCATTTTTTATTTTTAGTTGATATTAGTCATCTGCAGCTTTTATCGAATAAACAAATTAAGCTGCATGACATGGACTTCGGATCAGGATGACCCAGTGTACCTAGCTTATTCATTAGCATATTCATAGTCCTAAGGCTATTGAGGCTACTGAAGGAAGTAGAACCCGACCCGAAATTCTAATTTCTTTAGCTTTCTTCCGTATATCCTAATATTCTTAACATAATGATAATGTGACTGTGCCATTATGAAGGACGGGACGGTGGACGTGTGTCGGACACGCCACCGACCGGGTGAGTCCATCAGACATATATTATTTCTGGTTGTTCTCATCTGGCTAACGGCGACTTGCACAGGCACAACCAAGTGGCCAGGATTATTCACCAGCAACTTGCCTTGAAATATGAACTTGTGGAATCTGAGGTACCGTACTACAAGTATGTGCCCGACCCAGTTCTCGATGATGATGATGATGTCACGCTGTTCCGGGATTGGTCTATCATTACTGACAGGACTATTGTCACCAATAAGCCTGACATAGTGGTGATAGACTGATCAACGCGCCGCGTAATGATAATCGATGTTACCATACCGCATTATGAGAATCTCGTGACGACTGAGAAAGAGAAACAAATAAAATATCTCGACTTGGCACACGAGGTTGTCAGCATGTTGAATATGAACTCGGCTATCATTCTGCCGATTGCCGTAACAGCCAATGGCCTGATAGCTAAAAGTCGTCGAGGGACGAACATCTGTCGAAGCTCTCACTTGGCAGTTGGATCAAGAGCCAGATTCAGAAGGCAGTACTCCTCGATACGGCCCGCATTGTGAGGAAGTTCCTGTCTCTGCAGCCCTAACCATCGGTAGCTTGGACCCTGCTCCCTACATCGGTGGAAACCTGATTTTTATATTTTAAGATGAAAAATGAATACAGGAAATAATAATGCGTTGCAAATAGTGTAGAATGTAGATAGATACTAGAGGTAAATAACATTATCAGGCTGATATGTTTAATGAGGAACTCTAGCGATTGACCTCATAAAATATAATAAACTTTAATAATACGTCGTAAATAATTATAACTGTGATGATTGATCTATTTTATTCATTTTTGTTTAAATTGCATTACATCTATGATTTAATTATGCATGCACAGCAGTACGTACTCAAGATTTAGAACTCCTTGTCAGGTTTACGTTCTTTCGGGCCTGTGGACGGTGAGTAATGGGCTAACTCACCGTCCGCCCTTCTTATGTTGACAGGCCGTGTCGAGGGTGCGTTTTTGTTCCCCGCGCGCCTCAAGGCGATGTCAGCAAATCGGAAGGGGTCCAAGAGGGCCGATGCCTGCCAGGGCTGCGGGACTGTTCGAAAGGAACATTGATGGTATTTAGTCAGCACAAGTCTAACACTCTGACTCCTTCCGCTCCTCCCAGAGAGGGAGGAGTCATTTGATGATTTCCCATCAGAAAAAAAAGAAAAAAAAATGTTTACGTTCTTTTAATAATTTCGATTAAAATTGTCAAAAGTTTTGAGTATCTAAGAATATTTATGGCCAGTAGAGAAAAGGAGGACCAAAGAAACGATAGGCAGACTGAAGAAGTATGGATACGGCAAGAAAGGAGGTGTCAGTTGAGTTGAGTTATTGAGAAAGAGGAAGAAGCTATACTGGGAGGCAGAAGTATACTGCGCTGACCCCAGATACATTGGTAAGAGTACAGAAGAATCATGATGATATCTATAAAATCAAAGTTATTTGCTTGAATAATAATTATACAGTAATTCAGCTATTTATGTTAGCGATAGCGCTCTGTTTGTGTAGGCCACAGGGCCAAGGTTCGTTATATATGACGAATAAAATGACGCAGATATTCGCATGCGCATCACACACACGTGTACGATTGGTTATCTGGGAAACATAGACAACAATCTCATGCCAACTGACAGTTCGCAATCTGACTTTGAGAGGAAGGCACGTGTCCGTGTGTATTTATTTTGGAAAACAAGAAACCTTTTAATTTAGAACGTGCGCAATGTACGGATATTCCTCGGTACTCGCTAGTAAAAGTGCTCGGTGTATCAGCTGAGATGGGTTGGCGACCTAACGCACAGTCATCGCAACGAGCTCGCGACAGCTAATCGTCATGATGCATGAAATGCATTTAATCGGCATTGCTCGGATTCACGGTCACTCGCCCCGCGGCGGTCCTCGACGTTGTACGAGTACACGGTGCGCTCAAACATTACCGGTTATCGCGCATTTTCCATCACACATCAGTTAACGTAAGGCGAAAATTGTGACAGTGATTAGACATGTTCAAGATCTGTTCGTCGCGGTTCATGCCGCTGTATCCGATGCTAGGGCTGCTAAGTGCGTGCGTGCAGGCAATCAATATCGTCTCCGTCTGCAACTCCTCCATCTACTGCGGCGGTGACCTCCTTCGTACAGTGCAACTCGCCAGGATTTTCCCCGACTCGAAGACCTTCGTTGATCTAAGACTCGCATACTCTCAAGATCAAACTTTGATCAATTTCAGTGATCTTATGAGTGCGACTAATAATAATCCATCTCGTCAGCAAATTACTTCATTTGTGGATTCAAACTTTATCGATGGAGACGAGTTGCTCAACTGGAACCCACCAGATTTTGACCCTAACCCACCGATCCTCGCCCAGATCGCTGATCCAAAGCTGAAACAGTTTGCGAAGGACATTATCAGTATTTGGCCGGGGCTCGGCCGGAAAGTGTCGCCCGACGTGGACCGGAACTCTGATCAATACAGTTTTATTTATGTGCCCAACGGATTTATTGTTCCTGGTGGAAGGTTCAAAGAGTTGTACTACTGGGACTCATACTGGATCATCCGTGGTCTCCTGATCAGTAATATGACGCAAACTGCAAAGGGAATGATTGATAATTTCATATACCTCGTAAATAAACTGGGTTATATTCCTAATGGAAGCCGAATTTATTATTTGGGACGAAGTCAGCCGCCTCTCCTAGCGCTGATGGTGTACGACTATTTCACAGCGACGGGAGACATCGCCTGGCTCGATCAGAACATCGGTACTGTAGAAAGGGAATTACATTATTGGTTGGAGAAAAAGAAATTAACCGTTGAAGTAGATGGCAAACAGTACAGGTTATTACGCTATATTTCGGATGAAGAAGACACGGGTCCGCGTCCAGAATCATATTACGAAGATTATTCCAGCAGCAGAGTACTATCCGACGCCAGACGTGAAGAGTTCTACAAAGAAATGCGGAGTGCGGCGGAGAGCGGCTGGGATTTCTCGTCGAGGTGGTTTGTGAACGCACAAAATATGACCACAGATAATCTGACCGATGTCCACACGTCGAAAATTCTCCCAGTTGACCTCAATTCTATGTTTGCTGGCGCCTTGCAAATAGTAGGTGACCTAAGAAATCAATTAAAAGATAGACGAAGTGCCCAGAAATGGTGGAGCCTAGCGAACTATTGGAGGGTAGCAATCCAAAATGTGTTGTGGGACCCGAACGATGGTGTGTGGTATGATTACGATACCACAACAAAGACTAGCAAGAAGCAGTTCTACCCGAGCTGTGCGACGCCGCTGTGGACAGAAGCCGTGGAGCCAGCGACTACGCCGCTTTACGCTTCTCATTTAGTTCGATACTTGCTGAAGAGCGGCGCACTGAACTTCCCCGGCGGTATCCCGACCTCGTTGTGGCACACTGGCGAGCAGTGGGACTACCCGAACGCCTGGCCGCCTCTCCAGAGTATCTTGATCGGCGGTTTGGAGAAAAGTGGTTACGAAGAAGCGAGAAAGCTGGCAAGGGAACAAGTCACGGTGTGGATTCGTGCGAACTACATAGGTTATGTGAAGTGGCAGAAGATGTTTGAGAAGTACAGCTGTGAGCAGGCGGGGGGTCACGGCGGAGGGGGAGAGTACTCCGTCCAGTCTGGGTTCGGATGGACTAACGGCATAGTTTTGGAACTCTTACAAAGATACGGGAAGGAGTTACAACTTGATGAGCTTGGTGAAGATAATTTGCCTACTGTGCGGATGGTGTAGTGAATTTAACTTTTGGTTTGTGAATCGATAACGTAAGAATAGATGTAATGTTTGTACCTATAATGTAGTCAAATGTGTTGTTAAGGTTATGTATGTGTTGCTAAATTATAATTTGTCACATTTCGACAGCTCTTGTGACTTCCAGGAATTTTAATTGCCCTTTGGCTTGCATGCCAAATACTTAAGGCACGTTCTACCTACTCGTAATGTAACTCTAACCAAACAACATGACAATGTAGTTCATGAAACTTGAAACTTGTGTCGGTGTTGCATATTACCTCACTAATTTAGTACTTTAAATTTTCCATTTTGATCGTAACAAATATAACGATTATTCGAGCTAATTTTGATTCGGTCATTTTCAAGATTGGAAACTGTAATGAGAAACTGTGATCATGAGTGCGAAATTAATCTAATCGACTAACATGTAATCAGATATTTAGCTTTGTTTTATTTGTCGCTAAAATGGTTCAGTACGTCATTCTGAACTCCCCTCATAGAAATTTTTCGTCGTTGCGAATGAAAAATTTCTATGGCGATGTGGTTCAGAATTATGTAAGTAGTATAATAGACCTACTGATACAAACTAATTCTACTACTTGGTCTAAAAACAAAATAATTCGAACCATATTCTCTAGCATTCCACGAACCTAATTGCAAATATTTTGACTACTTATCTTAATATTTTATGTTTTTTCAATTTATTATGTTGTGCTCAAAATAAAGTTATTATTTTATGGTCATATTGTTGATACCAATAAGGAAATGCAACGGGTGGAAAATTACGTGTTGTTATGTTTATTTATAATTTTATAGTATTTTATTTATGTTGAACACAAATAGGTAACTACACAAGACTAATGAAGATAAAAATAAATTATGTTTTATATTGAAATGAGTTTTGTATTGCATTCATTATTTCTAGCCTTTTCCCAACAATGCGTTATAGTGTGTGAAAGGCTTCAAGACGATGTTGATGAGGTGGGAAGTGGGCAATTGTTATTATATGCACGTGTAATGTTCCGGATGGTCCCGGTCTTCGTCAGGATCTCGGCTACTCGATTATGCCCATCGGATCCTCGTGTCACGGCGATCAGTCTGCCCAGCAGCCACAGGAGAGGATCCCGCCTTCCGATTGTCGTCTCTCAACAAGACCATGGTTCCTATCTTCAGGTTATGCCAACCTGTCTGCCATTTGGTTTTCTGTTGCAGGACTGACGCATAATCGTTAGTGCGGCAGTAATTAAAATCTCTGAAAACTTTTAGAGGAGAGTCATTGTTTCTTTTCATAATTATCATCATCTCGCTACTATTGTCTAGGGTTGCCATCACCCATATTCAAAATATCAGGCAAAAACTTCAAAACTATCAAAACTGTCTGGCAGTTAAGTCTAACGGAATCCTTAAACACAATGTGTTTCGGACCTTGATATAATGATTTTTGCACTTGTTAATATTATGCTGAATACATAATGAATTGCTTTTACTGATACCTACCTACTATAAAAAAACACGCGTTAGTATTATTTTAATTGAAAAACAACAGTAACATTCCTATCATAATAAGTAGGTACAATCAATAGCACCACGTTTACACTTTTTATTTATTTTTTAATCTATATCTTCCCAATGCTGGGCAAACCCGCAAGGTACCACGTACTAAGTACGTCATTCTGAATCCACATGGATTTTTTTCATTTGGAAATGTATAAAAAAGAGCCGTTTCCTACAAAAGTGCAATACCTACACGGTCAAAATGTACAAAGCACTGAGCGCGAGCTAACTTCGTCACTTTCTTGTGAACGTAGTATTTTAGAACCCAATATAAATAAATAATAATAAAAAAAATAAAAAGCCTTTTATTTCTTGCAATACAAAAGAATTAGTAAGAATAACATGCATGCAATCTTAAATTAATATTTTAACAATTCACAATCATTGATTCGTATTATAACAGTTCACAATCATAAATTCGTCTTATAACAATTATGAGAAAAACATAGAATTTGTAATTATTATTTATTTATTAAGTAGATATTTATTTATTATGTAAATGTAGTTATTTTTTAAGAATTATAAAAAATTGTTATGAAATATGTCAAAGTTGCAATCGTTATGCCACGAAAAATCGCTTTTGAATTTATGTAGACAACTGTACCACTAAATACATAATTATTTGTGACTGTACGTACCTACCTAGCTATTATAATAAAATGTTCTAACACAGCAAATAATTTAAAAAACATGACTAAGCTTAAAAGTACCTAACTAAACAAAACCGTTAGAAACAATTGAAATTGTTTGTGAGTGAAAAACTGATGGAACAATGTTGTTAATGATGCTATGTCAAAAATCTAATAGAGTAATATGGAAAAAGGGATTCTGCGCCGACTCCAAATAAATTGATGAGATGAGATCGGCAGGAGAGTGCGGGGATTATGATGACGATGAAAAAATCGAAAAGCGCAGATAATATGATCAATAAGTTACATCTGGAGCAGCGGTGGCCCAGTGGTGGCAGCCCCGACTTACGAGCAGTAAGTCGTAGGTTCAAACCCAGACAGGCGCATTATCTTTGTGTAATTTATTTCATCACTCTCATAACGGTGAAGGAAAACATCGTGAGGAAACCGGCATGTCTTAAAACTAAAAATTGGAAGACATGTGACATCTACCAACCCGCACTGGGCCCCCGTGGTGGATTAAAGCCCGCTCCCTCTCATTGAGAGGAGGCCTGTCTGGGAACATTATAGATGAGGATGGTGATGATGAAGTTTCATCTTTATGCTGGCTCTGTGATCCAGATTAGATTAAGTATGCATCACTCCTCGTTCCTGCATGAAACAATAAGACTAAAACTTGCACGGCTTTATTTTTCAGTGAGTTTTACACAGGGGTGCTTAACGCATGTTTGGATTCCCAACCATCCCTAATAGGTACAGAAAAACCATTTGCGGAAATCTGTTAACTCCAAAAAACAACTAACAGAAACTTACCTACTAGTCCAACTACAAAATTCCGAACGAGTAGTGACATATTTACAGCACTTTTGTTTGTGTATTATTACTGGCTAGTCGTCTTCTTTGTATGTAATACTCAGACCCGTTGCCGCTGGTACCAATATTTGTAGATAATAGAAGTCTAGACAAGTCTTACTACTGACCTAGAAACGACATGAAAGTACCTACCACAGGTGTACTAGACTGTATAACTGGGTATGACCACTTTCAAAGTAACATATTAATCGTGGGATTGTACTGGCTGAACAGGGTATCCTCATTACGCCAGTTATGTTAAAGGTACAATTTCGAAGGCGACAGTAGACAGCAGCAGCAGTGACCACGCAGCAAGAACAACTGGCAATTAACTGGGCTTATCCTTTTATAGTTGTAAACGTCCCTTTGGCCTATTGGCCTTTGTTTTGTTCTGTCTCCTGCTGATGCGGAGGAAAGTGGAAATTATGTTCAACCTACGTAACTCTTCCTCTATTATTTTTTTATTAATTCCGTTGCGGGATCCAAGACAGTGCAATTTGACAACCAGTCTTACCAAGGGGTTTCGTATTACCCAGTACTAACTGGGTTCTGGAGGTCAGATAGGCAGTCGCTCCATGTAAAATACTGGTATTCGGCTGCATCCTGCAAAACTGGAAGGCGACCTTAGTGAAGTTGGGAGAATGATTGACAGATGATGATGATCCAAGACAGCTACATTTTTTCTCCGAAACTTCATGAACTTGTTTGTCTCGCCGCTTTTCCGGTGGTCGCCACTGTTGATTCTGACTTTCAAAAGTTGCAGGGGTTTGGGAATAGTGTAGCGGGCATGTCCCATTAAAAAAAGTAACGCAAAAAAACATTGGACTGATAGATGCATTAAATACTACAGGGGTCTTAGAAGTATTTAAAGTAAAGTGATAATATTAAAACTTTTACTTTAATAAAACTTGTGAAAAAGTTGTAACTTTGGCCTCCAAATTTCCGTAACTGCAAGGTGAAAATTGTTGCAATGACGGGGAGAACAAGTGCCTTTAGGCTTAGTTCAGGGTCTTTTTACACCCTCTCTATTTCGTTCACAGCATGTCATGTTGTCATTAAATACCTAATACGTAACCTAATGTCGTTATCAGGTACCTAATAGTAGGTACCTATTTCAGTACCTATGGACAATCACGCTAGAATCATATTAACTACCATTGTAGTTTAATTAGTTGGTACTGAATAAATATTTTTAAACATTACTTTTGTATGCAGATTTTTTATCGTAGCTTTCCATGTTGAAACTATGCGTTCTACTATATAGCTGTGGAATAATGAATTTATTGAATTTCTAGGTCAGGGAAAGTGTTGTTGTTGGGAGGAGCTCGTGGCTGAATAAAAACAGCCGCACGGGTCGACCTTTAAGGTTAAGCCGTGCTTGCCAAGTTTAGTCCGTGGATGGGTAACCATAATTACATACCGAGCTTCCTCCGTCCCTCGGAAAGCACTTTAGGCCGTTGGTCCTGGATGTCATTTGTAAATCTTTGACAGTCGTTAACGAGTAGTCAGAAGCCAAAAGTCTGACATCCAATCTTATTAAGAGGTATCGTATTACCAAGTTACTGGGTTGTGGAGGTCAGATAGGCACTCGCTTCATGTAAAATACTGGTACTCAGCTGCATCCGGTTAGACTGGAAGCCGACCCCGAGGTAGGTTGGGAAAAGGTCAGTCAGAAGATGATGATGAAAGTGTTGTTGGGTTTTTCCATTTGAAATTTGTTCCTGGATGATAGGGTTATCCTGATACTAACATTGCCTAAAGCCAATGTCAGCTATGGGAAAATAGCTGACCTCACTAATTTACAACCAAAGATCATCTTCTTGCAAGGTCAAACCTTCCGTAATCCACCTAGAAGTCCTTGAACCGTCTCCGGACTCCGGATGAATTGGGAAGATGAACCTGTATCGCAAACTATGCTCTACTTTATATCCTGCCCTCTTAGCCCAAAAACATGCAGCCGAAGCGACAATAAAATTCTCTTGACTAGAAAAACTTTGACTGGCCAGTGCCTTGTGGAGTCAAAGCTAACAATACTAACTAGGCAATAATGATGGTGATGGATTATGGAAGTAACAGAAGGTATCGCAAAAATAAAACGCTTCTTATTTAAAAGATTTATTTAGCAAATATTATTCAATATTTATTTAATTAATCTAATTAAATGCAACTGAAATTGACGCCAACCGCCGAAAGAATTTGATATTAAATAGGTACTATAACTTCAAAGCAAAAACTCATTCATTCTCCAACTCTACATTTATGTAAACATTACATACCAAATGTTTCTGGCGATCCTTTTCTTCAGCGATGAGATACCTCATTGCTGTCTCAACAATGAATTTATATTTATCAACCTACATAATTATAATCACAGAACTAAAATACCTAAACAAAGGTTTTTAAAAAGGCATTCGACTGGGTCCCCACCCCATACCAGCTTTTGTTAGAAATATTGTGCTTGATGATTAAGTACCCAATGCAAAGAGTAGTTTCAACTAAACTAATAAAAGCGGAAACGAAAAGAGTTCACCAAGGGACTACCTAAAATCCTCCACTGTTTTTTTGTTATTAGATTTCCACCTTTGAGTTTTTGGCATTAAATAGTCGATAGAAGATTAAAATGTGTAGTAGTATAATTATGCGGAGAATAGGTGGACCAAGAATATTAAACTCACAATGTGGGATTAAGAGACGGAAAGAAACAGTATACAAGACCCAGAGTAATGCTAATCTAATGACATAACACCTTTTAAACCTCACTAGTCACAGGAGGGTCTTGTGAATTACTACTGAGGTTAGTATAGAGATATCACATAAAAACAAAATTATATAGTTCAAAGAATAGATAGATACGTACTTGTTGACAACGAACATTTAAAATGCAAAGTGGAGAAAAAGGATGCTGCGTCACAAGGAAGAGATGTATGGTAGGTAGCAAGTAATCAACCCTGCTTTAGAAAATCACCACCTGGGTGGTACAAATGCATGCAATATTAGATAAAATCATTCAATTATCACTCTTAAACGGCAATTTATAGAGCCTCTTTGCTTTAACAGTTATGGCATCTTTTTTTGCTAACAAAAATGATGACGCGAAAAATTATATAAATCTTTCTAACATCGTGTATATTTGTTTCAATAAAATCTATGTGCTATTTAATATCTAATAAAACCCGCGATCTATAATTCAGCCTTATTCAACCGCATCGAAATCACAATCACTAGCCGGTGTAACGTAGGGAAGATCCGATCCGAATTCCGCTTCCAACAATACTTGTTGGATTTTAAGTCTGGCAAGAGCGTTCTGTTTAGAGTTCAGCCGTTTAAGTGTCGGGGCACAACTAATGAGGAACAGTTCGTCAGGGTCCGATCTGTTACACGAACAAGAGGTCACTTCTTCGTCGGTGGAGTTCTGACGGGCTTTCTTAGGCGAGGGTTGGGAATCTTCATCATCTTCGTCTTCTTCGTATTTGGTGTCTTGATTATAGGTCAGTTCCGGTAAGCATTGCCGTTGGCGTATTTCATCTTCATTGTCTGAATCTTCGGTCTCCTTTTTGGCGGCTGATCTGCAGATGTAATAACGAAAACGTTTAGTCGAGTAGAAGTGTTTTCTTTTAAATTACTTTTGTTTTGGATAGCACAGGTTGTTGATGTATAAAAATGTCACTGGAGTTTGTAGCCCGTTCTTAGGGATCTATGTTTTGGAGCGGGAAAGCTTCAAATTTCTGTCTAATTAACCGAATCCTTGACATTAGGTTTAATTGAAACAAATGCTTTGAGTTTAAGCTTCAATTAAGTGTTCAAACTAATAACAAAGAGAAAAAAAAATATGTTGCGTTGTCCAGTGTCAACATATAGCATATTTCATACACCATTATAAATAAACTAAAGAAATACCTAGGTACATCTACTCACCCATTGTCTTTGGGTTCTATATGCGGCAGCAGAAACCTCATATGCTGATGGTAAGGCCACCTGGTACGACCTCCATGCGTTCTCTGCAGCTTTATGAACGAGTCACGGAGGGATCTCCATCGTTTCTTGCATTCCGATTCTACGAATGAAAACACGAACACAAGGTAACAATTAAGGACAATAATAGGCTCTTTTTGTAAGTAGTCAAGTAGTGGGATCCCTAGATCGTTGGGATTGGTGTTTGTGTTAATAATAACATAATTAGTCATCCCGCGATCGGTGGCTTACCATTACATGACGTCTTAAAACATTATTGTTTTACTGCTTTCCAGTGTGGGAAAGAGATGGCGCTAGACATCCTGTATAGCTGGGCACTTGCAAAAGCGTTGAAATATCGGGAGCTCACAATAAATAATAATCGCGAAATATATCCCGTAAGTGACAGTGTAAGTTTAACATACTTAATTGGTATATTGCAATGGGTTACTAATGCTGTCACACTGTTGAATGTTGTCTGTTTATTCAAAGGATTGTGTATTGAGACAAGAAGTCTAATAGTACATGGGTGAAAATCAGATTTAGTCAGATTCAGATGAGGCACCCACGTATGAAAAATGACGTAGCTTATACTTGGTAGCGTTCTTGCGTTCACACAAACAAAAATATTGAGATATCTGTACTTACCAGAAACATTGAGTGATTCTTGAACCTCTTTCCACGCATCGTCTCGAAGCTTTGTTTTATTGAAACCGCTCACAGACTTATCATACAAAATTGGGCGCTTTTCAACCTCTTTGATCAAATCTACCTCGTTCATTCTTACACCTCTTTTTGTTGCTGGTTGCGCTATATTTATAATGGAGTTTACCGTGGTATTTTACCACGGTAACACAAGTAGGCACCTAATAATATTTTATTGTTTTTACCGATAGTAGTGTGTTTAACAAATAGCTTGTTTGTTTTTTTTTACGGTGTTTTACGGGGCACGCACGTAATTTAACGAGATTCACCGCACTGAATTATTTGGTTTATTACAAACTGCGCAACAATTTGGTTGAGATACAGTCGGGCTGGCTCCGAAGCTCTGGCTTTCGCTGCCAAAATAACTGATACACGTTTACTTTTTTTTTAAATTATTTTAGGGCGTATATGTTTTTAGCTTTAATGATACACAATGACGGTGTGATGTTGAAATGGGGTGGCTGGCTATGATCTGAGGAGGTGGGTGACGCACGGTACGCGCGGCGCGCGCGTATCGAGCGGCGCGGCGGCGCGGCCGGTGCGGCGCCCGGCCCCACGTCCCTAGCAAACTCCAACTTTATTGATTTTACTGATTAGGAAGCAAGTGAATGGGGATAAGTATGTATTATTTTGTCGCTCGAATGACGTACTCAGGGGGCGTTGGTAAACATTTATGAAATAGTTTTTTTAATGTAAATATTGAAAATCAAGATGACGGCGTTACCTAGTCCTGATTTTAGTCACACGCCAAAATATCCTTGTTTAAGTGTAGGTAATGTTATACACTTTGAGTTTTTTAATTGACGCCAACGACGCGTATTACGTACTATCTCTTCTTCTCCCAGACCAATTTTTATTAGCTACCTTTTTCCGTATATAGGTACCAACTCATTCTCTTGCTCTTATCCCAATTCATTTGGAGTCGGCCAGCAGGCCTAGCTTCTTCTTTCATAATAATTTAGTAACCGACATCTCATCAGACACCTCCTTTCTTGCCATATCATCCTTCTTTTCATCGTTTCTTTGGTCTTCCTCTACTCATATACACACCTTCATATTCAAAACTTTCCTCACGACGTTTTCTTCATTTCAAAATCAAAATCAAAATGATTTATTTCAAATAGGCCTACATGGGTACTTATACAACGTCGACAAAAGGTGCACGGTTTGGGTTGGTCGTTTCCTATGGAGAAGAACCGGCAAGAAGCTCCATGGTTACTCTTTGAAAATCATTTGGTTTTACAATATTTGTATGTTACAGCGTTAGTACTTTAGAATGGGAGGACAGCGTAGGCCCGACAATAAGTCGTGCTTACAATAAAACGTAGAACAAGATAAAAGGATAACAATCATCAACAAACAACAAAATAAACATCAAGTAACAAACTCTGTCCTTAGTTTCTGGTCTAACGCGTCCACATATTCATCACTTCTGCTTCGTTATAGTTGAACCGGGAGAGATCAAAAAGATCATTCTCTCCAGCAAATCGAAAGCAGTGGGTTGTGATAATATCACCCGTGGTATGATCACTACTCTCCTGGATGATCTTCTACCTGCGATTACCCACATTGTAAATTTCCCTGTTTTCCGGAGTGTTTCCTTCCCTGTTGTGCAAAGAGTATGTTTGCCCACTACCCAAGGTCCCTAATCCCTCTCTTCCTATCAATTTCCGCCCCTTTTCGATCCTTCCCTTTCTATCCAAAGTGCTTGAGGCCTGTGTGCACAAACAGTTCTCTAATTTTATCCATCAAAACTCGCTGATCAGTCCTCTTTAATCTGGGTTCAGTCCAGGGCACAGCACTGTTTCCGCCCTTCCTAAAGTAACTGGTGATATAAGGGCAGGGTTGGAGGACACCAAGGTAACTGTCCTAGTCCTTGTCGATTTCTCGAATGCCTTTAATACCATAAGTCACGACATCCTTTTAGCCTTTTCATCCCATGATAAGGTATCCCGGAGCAGTCATCACGTTGATGTGATTTGAAAACTGGTGTTCTTCAAGACGGTATTCTTTCTGCTGTTCTGTTTTCTATTTTTATTAATCTCTTAACTTCTGAGCTTCAGTTTGCGTATCATCTGTATGCCGATGACTTGCAGTTGTACTGTCAGGGGAGGGTTGACAAAATACCAACTTTGATCGACAGTTACGCAAACTGAACAGTACCCCTATTTAGGGCAAAAAAAGCCTGGGCTGATAAATTTGGTGTGGCAGTTAACCCAAATAAATGTCAGGCGATCATCATTGCGAGTTCTCGCAATCTTAATAAGTTGGATGGTACAACCAGTTCTTTTTGACGACACGGTGGTTCCTTTTACCACAGATGTAAAGGATCTAGGCCTGCATATTGATAGCTCGCTGAAATGGCATACTCAAAATCACTCGTGTCAGCCAAAAAGTTGCTGGTACGTTGCGTTGCGTTGTACCGATTGAGAAACTTTTTACCGTCGACTACGAAAACTATGCTTGTACAGTCTCTAATTTTTCCTATCATCGATTATGGTGATGTGTGCTACTTTGACCGGAATGCAGATCTCCTCGATAAACTTGACCGTCTTCAAAATTACTGCATTCGATTCGTTTTCAACTTGCGTAAATAAGATCATGTCTCTGAGCAGCGGTCTCTTCTTAAGTGGTTGCCCATACGTCAGCGTAAGGAGCAAAGGGCGCTGATCACCTTGTTTTTTTTATTGTTTCTCCCACTTCCCCTAGTTACCTTGCTCTCCAATTTCAATACATGTGTTCAAATCACAATAGGAGTCTGCGCTCTTCGCAAAACCGTGTTCTTCAAAGTCCCTCTCACCGCACATTGAGGCTTAATTTAGGTACCGATCGCGCTTTCCCGGGAAATCAGGATGGCAACTAATCATCTATCTTTTAAAATTAAAGTTCGCGCGTACATTCAGAAGAAGCTAGCAGTATCGTCACAACGTTGATATTTTCGTCATTGTTTGTCCTTTTATTTAAGAAATTTTTTATTTTTTTTTTCTTATAAAACTTTTCTCCACACTAGGAATTTCTCCTGTATCGTGGGTGCGTTTACAAACATTTAAACTCACATACACAATCAAACCAGACCCGGAACAACTATCTGTAGGCCGTACAAATATTTGTTCCGTGTGGAGTTCAAATACGCGAAACACAGCGCAGCAGTCGATTGCTCAACCACTGCGCCAACCGTGTCGTCAAAATATTGATATATTAAATACGGTACTTTTGAACCAATACTATACGATAGAACAAAGAAAAATGTTTTACCAACTTCGAATCAATTGTTTAGATACCTATGTAAAATAACACAATAATTAGCTGATTGTAAGCCCGGACTAATGAAACTTATATTGTGTTTATAACTCAGATATCATTCTGCTTATCTCTTTCCAGGAAAACGAGAAATATCAATTAACATTCACATAAAAAATAACGATAGCGTGCGTGCTTAGAGTAAAGTTAAATATTGTTTATTTTCAAGTGACGTCTGTGTTTTTGTGACGTGACGTGTTTTTAACCGTAAACAACAAAAAGGAAGGGTTTTTTTTTTACGGATGGGAAATCATCAAATGACTTCTCCCGCTCTGGGCGGAGCGGGAGGGAGTGTCAGACTTGTACTGACTAAAACCCATCCATGTTCCCGCTTCGCTCTTTGTGTCCCAGGGCCACGGTATCTCAAGGAGGGGGTGTCACACTAAACCAAAAAGGATAAAGAATTTGAATTTGAATAAATACCATAAAAAGTTTTATGCCCAAAAAAAACGAACTTCAAAAAGAAGTTTTAAATAACTTTACTTTCGGAAGTCGGTGGATTTTGAAAAATCAATGAAGCAAACACAAAGTCACCGAATTCCGAAAGTCAAGTTATTTTAGTGTTTTTTGGCAAACAGTTTTTTTTGCAAAACAAATTGTTTACCCCTTATTATTATTGCAATGGAAGAGGAAAAGGACTATTCTAGATATTATGAGCTTCATACCGATAGTAGTTTAGTATGATGCCCGGGAAGAATCATCTCCTTGATTTTGTTTCATACAGGGTGGTGGTGTTCGAGATCGCTTCGCTTGCTCTTGCAGCCTACTTTCTCTTGAATCTTAGTCTATATAAATCGCCTCTTTACTCCTGATTGATGGATCGAAACAATTCTATCCTGTCCAAGGCCGAGAGTAACAAAATTTTCGAGCTCGCTCTTACAGCCTACTTCCTCTTGATGCGTGACTTTGCCTGTAAGTCGATCAAGTAACTCCTTTATGAAGGGTAAAAAAAAGTAGGGTGTTAAAATTTTCGCTCGGCTCTTGGAGTCTTGGATGTTTTGTTCTTAAAGTTGTCTCCCTCAGTCAATTTAGTAACATTTATTTCTGAGGTGGCTATTGCATTTTAGATTCTTAGAAGAAATTCAGCTGCATCCGTAAATAGTAAATTTAGCCGTTAAACCTAGCTCAAAAGCTGGCGAAGCCCTTGTAACTAAAATTAATAAAAAGCATTTTGATGACCAGAAATTATAAGTATCAACATTGTTACAGGATAGATACTATACGATACATAGGTAGATACTTATAATTATTCAACAATTATTGCAGTGGTTAAAATTCTTTTTTCACTTCAGTAGCTCAAACATGTAGGTTTTGCTGCCTGAAATCAGTGAGCAAAATGCGATTTTGCTCACTGAGTGAGACAAAGTAACTTTTTAATTATTTTTTTCAGAAAGCCCTGAATTTCTTATTCAGCCTTGGGTTAATCATACAATTCGAAACATTCACACTCTATCTCTTTCCCGCCCATTAGAAAGAGAGAGACACAAAGACCAGCCCTTTCGAAGTTCCGTTTTTGAATTCGAACACGTTCGGAATTTCGTACTAAAGAGATTTTGCAAAAATTATGTCTTTTAATGTAATTTATTGAATTTTTAACATATTGTTGTATTCAAACGAAAATAAGTATTTACTGCAAATAAAACTGATATTTAACCTGTAAATATTTATTTCTAGTTTCAATAATGTTTCGTAATATAATATATTTTGAATAATAAAATATCATGGTTGCTATTTCCGAACACGCCTTAATTTAAATAAAAGAGCCGGAATAAAATTTCGTGTATGGCGTAAAGAGTTGAATATGTTAAAAATATTAAAATAATCGTAAAATATTAGTGAAACTAGCGACGAGAACAATATTTTAACACCGGAAGAGTTAATACAACAAGTTATTAATGCAGAAATAAGTATCCTACCTGAGAAGTCTCGCAAGAAATATCTGAAAGCATACCATGTCTTCAACGATTGGAGACTTACAAAGGGCGCACCGCGCAAGCAGTTTTTCGGAGACGGTGTTGTTATCTTATTTTTTAGATTTATCACAGACGAGGCGATCATCTACAATGCTAATTATTTTGATTCACAATAAATAGTTATTTCAATCTATTCCTGTTTATTATTTAATCTCCTAAAGTGTTCTCGCTGCTGAAGTGAAAAGTTATGTGTGTTACACGAGAGCAAAGTTTTTTGCATCTCGTGCCTTTGAATCCCTCGCCACACTCAGGATTCAAAATCAGCACTCGCAGCAAAAAACGACTTTGCTCTCTTGTTGCACAAATACCTAACTATTTCACTTCAGTAGCTCAAACATGTAGGTTTTGCTGCCTGAAATCAGTGAGCAAAATGCGATTTTGCTCACTGAGTGAGACAAAGTAACTTTTTAATTATTTTTTTCAGAAAGCCCTGAATTTCTTATTCAGCCTTGGGTTAATCATACAATTCGAAACATTCACACTCTATCTCTTTCCCGCCCATTAGAAAGAGAGAGACACAAAGACCAGCCCTTTCGAAGTTCCGTTTTTGAATTCGAACACGTTCGGAATTTCGTACTAAAGAGATTTTGCAAAAATTATGTCTTTTAATGTAATTTATTGAATTTTTAACATATTGTTGTATTCAAACGAAAATAAGTATTTACTGCAAATAAAACTGATATTTAACCTGTAAATATTTATTTCTAGTTTCAATAATGTTTCGTAATATAATATATTTTGAATAATAAAATATCATGGTTGCTATTTCCGAACACGCCTTAATTTAAATAAAAGAGCGGGACTAAAATTTCGTGTATGGCGTAAAGAGTTGAATATGTTAAAAATATTAAAATAATCGTAAAATATTAGTGAAACTAGCGACGAGAACAATATTTTAACACCGGAAGAGTTAATACAACAAGTTATTAATGCAGAAATAAGTATCCTACCTGAGAAGTCTCGCAAGAAATATCTGAAAGCATACCATGTCTTCAACGATTGGAGACTTACAAAGGGCGCACCGCGCAAGCAGTTTTTCGGAGACGGTGTTGTTATCTTATTTTTTAGATTTATAACAGACGAGGCGATCATCTACAATGCTAATTATTTTGATTCACAATAAATAGTTATTTCAATCTATTCCTGTTTATTATTTAATCTCCTAAAGTGTTCTCGCTGCTGAAGTGAAAAGTTATGTGTGTTACACGAGAGCAAAGTTTTTTGCATCTCGTGCCTTTGAATCCCTCGCCACACTCAGGATTCAACTTTAGAATCACTCGCTACGCTCGAGATTCAATCGTTGAATCCCTCGCTTGCTCAGGATTCAAAATCAGCACTCGCAGCAAAAAACGACTTTGCTCTCTTGTTGCACAAATAACTATTGTATTCAAAGATGGGGAAGGCACTCAGTAGTCAGTACAACATTCATCCAAGATTTTTCATCGGTTATAAAAAACCTATTACTTTCTTGCATTTGTAGGAAACAGCCGATTTTTAAGCAGTTTTATTTTTAAATTAACGATGAACACTAAAATGAAAACCGTCTATGTGGGGGAGGGGGGGGGTTGTCAGAATGAAGTGGGTGAATTTCAACAAATGCCATTTTTTTTATCATATCGGTGAACTTTTTCATTTATATTTTTTTTGTATATTTTTCAGGTTTAATGTAATCTTTAAGATATCAAATATCCCCAAATTTAATATCATCAACGTATCATTTAAGACTAAGGAGAAAATTCAGTTTGAATTCTGGTTTCCACCGATATGACAAACCGGCACCGATTATTTTTTCTGTACACCAGTATGATAAGTTTATCCACCGAAATGATGTACATATCCAGCGATATGATAATCTATCACCCTTTGAACATCAAAAAATTCTTATGTAAGTAGATCACATCCAAAGAGAACTGAGTTCTTAGAAATTCAGTTGCAAAATATTTTTTTTAAAATTATGTACCTATTTTATTATATTTACTTTCTTTTTTATTATATTTACTATAGGTACCAGGAATTTAAAAAAAAAAGATTATTTTTATTATCATTGTCTTTGTGATACTATTATACTTTACATAACGAAATGACATCGGATCTACCGATATGATAAAACGAATCACCGAGATGATAAAATGATCTACCGATATGATAAAGTAATCCACCGATGTGACAAAACTGTGCGTTGATCATGAATCAAAACACCGATATTAGATATAAGACACCGATTGATTTTTTCGGTGTAAATTATCACATCGGTGGTAATAAAGACCACCGATTACAGCGATATGAGAACAGCGACGTGAGAAATAACACACTTTTCCGAAAATTAGAAAAAATGCATAATATCTAGGATAAATTCAATAACAGTCAATGAAGCTAATTTATTTACTAACTGTGTTAGAACCAAACAACAAAAATAAAACTACTCATTACACTAGAAAAATGCAACCACCGATACTATAAAATAATTGTCCGGGAGCAACTGAAATGGCGTAACTTATATTATTGGCGAGAATATGCAGCGATTTGTCACAAGTCCGTCCTGACTGCGCACTAGCACACACTAACGAGGAAAATAAAATTGGGGTGGGACGCTGTCGGACTCGTCGATGTAAAGTTAGGTTCAAATTACTTTTGTCCAGCGATATGAGACCATTTTTCAGGACAGGTACGTTTGTGCCTCTCAGTAATAATAATCGTTAATTATGTAATAAAATATGCTATATATTAATAACAAAACTAATATTCTATAAAATAGAATAAGTTATATACTTAACTTACTTATTTCTTTTAGTATATAAGCTTTTTTGTTTGTAAAAAAAGTAGAGGGACAGCACCGATTTGAAAAAAATAGAGGTTTATGAAATTATTTCAACCTTTATTAATAGTCCTAGGCAAATTATATTTTTGCCACAACCCAATAACTACCTATTAAATACTAAAAAATATAATTGAGAACGATATTCCTTTTTTCAAATACTAATTTCACCGAAGACAAAAAAATAAGTCATTTGGGAAATTCACCCAAGTACTACATACGTGGTAACGGTTTGTGCAGCAGGTGTCTCTTCCAGACTAAACCAAATAACACTGTCCGTTCTAGGAATTGACCTCAGGATCATTCAGCAATCTCGCTAGCGACGGTTGCGACCACTTGACCAATAAGATCACATTTGAGTCTTTTTCGGTATCCTATAGGAATTTCTCAGTAGTAATAGCCTGGCCTGAATAGTGTTTCTTTCTATATACTTTCACTACTACTTACTTTTACTTTCTATATAGTGTTTTTTTATGTTTTTCATGATCGTTGGGGTAGACGTGTTCTTGAGCGGAGACCGCGAATCGGCAAACGTAGGGTGGGATTCCTTCAGGTTAGGTGGAGCGACGATCTTCGCTGGGTGGCTGGTAGCTGCTCGATGCGGGTTGCTAAAAATCCAGTTTAATTGCTTTTAATTACTATTGCTGCCCACTCCCCCTAGGCTAAAGATTTTTTTAAGGAAAAACTACTTTTCCATTTTTAATTAGTATGTAGGTACGTAATAAATTGTAGCGTATGGTAGAACCACTAAGTATTCTATTTTTAAGAAAAAAATGAGCCAGTTCTGTATAATCATAACTACTTTTACAAAGTTACACATTTTCTTTGAACTAACGCGCGTGGTTTGTAGTTTATTTCTGCGAAAAAAACTTTTACCACAGAGTTATTACTTACTTTGTAACTTTATTTTGTAGGTACTTTTTTAGGGTTCCGTACCCAAAGGGTCAAACGGGACCCTATTACTGAGACTACGCTGTAAAAAAAACCATCCTGTATATCTCGGAAATAATTGTTGGTAAAAGAAAATTATTACCCGGATTTAGCGATATTTGGTAGTCTCTACACTCAAAGATAGCGACTGTCACTGGCAAAGGACTATAATAATAATACGGGAGGTCACTGCCATTTAAAAAACTCCCCAAGAAAAGTGGGGAGTAAAACATAAGGCAGACCGCCTTATTAAAGTCGGTCTTTAAAAGTAATATAAACATAGGTACATTAAAACAGTAAAAATTATAAGTACGAGTTATTAATTAATTAATTATAGGTCGAGCGAGTATGCGATCCAGTACCAGAAATGGGGACAATCTATATCAGCTCCCAAGACGTAGCTCGTGCAGTCCGTTTGTTGCCTAACTGGAAATCTCCAGGGCCGGACGGATTGCACAACTTCTGGATTAATTGGTTTATGAAGTCGCACGCTCGCTTGGCGGCCCTATTCCAGTCAGCCTTAGATTCAGGGTCGCTGCCTGAGTTTCTGACTACTGGAATAACCCACCTGCTCCATAAATCGGGTAGTATTGCGGAGCCCAAAAATTATAGACCCCGACAATGTATAAAGTTCTTAAGTGGGTGATAGACGTGCGAGTAAGTACGCGGACTTGTGGCTCGTCGACCTTTTTCGCGTGTGTGTCACCTTAAGCACGCGTACTTTAAAATTGCCGAGCAAGTTCGCCGGCGATCCAACCGGTTTGAAATCTTACTCGTAGCTCGTCTTGGCTCGTACCTACCTACGTGTGGCAGCACTGCGAGCCGTGAGCCGCCATTTTTCCGCGTATTTTTTGTTGGTTTAGCTCATCATCTGTGTTGTAGAAATTTTAAAATGAGTGATTTCCGTAAATTTTTTTTTATTCTCATGATCTAATAACAGAGTTTATAGAAGGATTCCGTAATAATCCTTGTCTTTGGAAAATTAAAAGCAACGAATACAAAGACAAAAATATAGCTTTTTACCCAAACTTTTCGTTTTTTTTTTCTTTTTTTTATTAGTTTTTAAAACGTAATAAGATACAATTCCTAAATAACACAAAGCTTCTTCCGTCGATGACATGGTAATACAGTGTGAGCCAGCTGCTCGTTTGTCACCGACGTCGAGCCGAGTAAGTTCGCGATCTTAAAAACCGCGTACTTAAAGTTCGCACGTCTATCACCCACTTTTACATCCATATGGAGAACTAAAATTTGCAAACACGTTGATGACAATTCGATCATGTCCGCTTCTCAGAATGGATGTAGGAACAGCTCCCGTGGTACTAAGGAGCTGCTCCTCATTGATATGGCCATTAACCAACAGGTTCGGCGTTCCCGAAGGGATCTGTCAACATGTTGGCTAGATTATAAGAAGGCCTATGACTCGGTGCCACATACATGGCTCATGAGGGTGCTAGAGCTGTATAAAATAGATGCAACTCTACGCACCTTCCTGATGTCGTTTATGGGGCAATGGACGACAGTCCTTCGCTATCCAGGATGTCGGCATATCCAGGGGAATAGCGAACCGATTAGGATAGAGCGTGGTATTTTTCAGGGCGATAGTTTGAGCCCACTTTGGTTTCATATAAATATTCATTTAATTGCGTTCCACAATATTTTAAAGGTGTTATAAAAGGCTTAAAGCTAAGACCAATGTTATGGACCCTGTTAGGGCACAGCAATATAAGTATAATTAATATAATTATAGTTATGAGTGACATTATTACTAATTACAAATCATGAACAATAAAATTATAGTACTACAATATTAACACTATAAACCAACACAACAAAATAATAAAACAACATTAAAATATTAATTATTAAGAACAATAGTATTATATTATAGTAGGTATTTTTTTTTAATAATTAATGAGATCAATCTAAGTTTTTGCTTAGCCTTGAATCCTCTAAGCACGCTGTTGGAAGATTCAGGACTGGGCTTTCGATTGAGGAGAGGTGGTCAGGTTATATCTCACCTTCTTTACATGGATGACCTGAAACTCTTTGCCCCAACGATTTGCAACTGATGGAGGTAACATAAACTTTTAGTAGCGCCATCAGGATGGAATTTGGTGTAGAGAAATGTGTGATCATGCATGTAAAGCGAGGGGAGATTGTCGAACCCAGCTCTCAGATTCCATAAATCTTAGATCCCTCTCAGCAACCGAAACCTACAAGTATTTGGGTATGTCGGAAGCGCTGGGCATCAATGCTATTGACATGAAGCAATCGTTGAAGGAGCGCTTCTTTGGCCACCTGAGAAAAGTATTTAATAGTCTTTTATCAGGTGGAAATAAGGTGCGTGCCTTCAATGGTTGGGTCATGCCAGTTTTGCATGCCGGTACTCTTTCGGCGTACTCAAATGGACTCAAACAGAACTAGACGCTCTGGATAGGAAGGTCCGTACATTGTTGACGGCATATCAAATTCATCACCTACGTTCTTCGGTTATGAGACTGTATATCCCGCGGAGGTGCGGAGCTTTTTAAACGCCAAGACTCTCCACAATCGCGAGATATGCAGTCTCAAGGAATATTTCCTAGAAGCCGACGTGGGGATGCATCGAAATGTGGTCACGATGGACAAGGCCCTCACCCCGCTCTCCTTGGCTAAAGAGAACTGGCGCAAACCTGCAGTACTTGACACTTATGACCGCAGGGAAGTATGGCAGAGTAAGGAGCTTCACGGAAGATTCTTCAGGATCCTGCATGGACCTGATGTAGACCAATCAGCGTCCATAGCCTGGCCACGTTCCGGGGATCTCTTTTGAGAAACCGATCAGGGTTTTGTTTGTGCAATTATGGATGAAGTTATGATGACGAATAACTACCGGAAATTTATTGTGAAGGATGGCACGGTTGACATATATCGGGCATGCAGGGCGAATCGATCCGTCGCATTATGTCCGGGTGTTCTCGTCTAGCTAACGGAGAATACTTGCATAGACACAACCTTGTAGCCAGGATAATCCATCAGCAACTTGCTCTGAAATACAGCCTTGTGGAATCGGAAGTGCCGTACTATAGGTATGTGCCCGACCCAGTTATCGAAAATGGCAGTATCACACTGTATTAGGATCAATCCATCATCACTGACAGGACTATTGTAGCCAATACGCCTGATATAATGTTGGTGGATCGATTAGAGCGGCGCGCAATGATTGTTGACATAACGGTTCCGCATGACGAGAACCTCGTGAAAGCCGAGAAAGATAAGCAAATCAAGTATCTTGACTTGGCTCACGAGGTTGTCGACATGTGGGATGTTGACTCAGCGATCATTGTGCCGATTGTCGTATCAGCCAATGGCCTAATTGCCAAGCCTCGACCAATATCTGATGAGGCTCTCGTTAGGCAGCTGGATCAAGGGCTTGATTCAGAAAGCGGTACTCCTAGACACGGCTCGTATTGTTAGGGGGTTCCTTTCTCTAGAGCCCTGACTGCCGGTAGCTTGGACCCTGTCCCCGATATAGGGCTACTATTTTTATATTTTTAAATGTTTTTTGTATTACTTACAATTTTGTAAAAATATTTTAAAATGTAATTAGTGAGAAAATAATAATAACTAATATTTAATAATGTAAAATAATATGTTAGAAAAATAAAAAAGGGAATCTAAACTAAATAAATATCAATCATACAAGTCTAACTAGCATATGTAAATGAAGAGTCAATATGGCTTAATTATATGTAACTAGCTGTACCCAGCATGCGTTGCAATGCACTTTTTACTACCCACCTACCCTATCCGACCTACCTACCCTATCCTACCTACCCTACCCGACGCTACCTACCTACCTACTCTACCCTACCCTACCCTACCTACCTACTCTACCCTACCCTACCCTACCCTTACTACCTACCTACCCTACCTACCTACCCTACCCTACCTACCTACCCTACCCTACCCTACCTACCTACCCTACCTACCTACCCTACCCTACCTACCTACCCTACCCTACCTACCTACCTACCCTACCCTACCTATCTACCCTACCTACCTACCTACCCTACCTACCTACCCTACCCTACCTACCTACCCTACCCTACCTAACCTACCCTACCCTACCTACCTACCCTACCCTACCTACCTACCCTACCCTACCTACCTACCCTACCCTACCTACCTACCCTATCCTACCTACCTACCCTATCCTACCTACCTACCCTACCCTACCCTACCGTATCCTATGTCCTTCTCCTGGCTCTAAACTACCTCCCTGCCAATTTTCAGCTAAATCGGTTCAGCCGTTCTTGAGTTATAAGTGAAGTAACTAACACGACTTTCTTTTATATATATAGATTACAGTACTTACTAAAATATAAAAAAAATACAATACTGCCAGTCTCTTGACTCTCTTGGGCACATTACCAGCTGACAGCGCTGAGGAGGAGATTTTTGACGCCTTTTTAATGTTTCTTGTAAATATAGTTACTTAATTTATTCGCTTTTAATCGTTATAATGTATATATAGTTAGCTCACGGCACATTACGTGATAATACAATGGTTTATCTTACTATGAAGGAATAAGTCTATAACTGAAATACTGCAATCGGTTTTAGAAAATATAAATAATGACTTACTTAGGTAATAAGAAAACGGTAATAAAGAGTTGGTAGCTTTATCTTTTTTTTTTGCCTTGAATGTCTATGATATCCGTAAGTGGTTACACGGTTTACCTACCCTACCTGTCATGGAATTTGGAAAAAATATAAAACAGCAAATTTGTTGATTTTTCCCACTGTTTTGCTTGTGTTTTGATTATGAGTTTCTAAGGAGTCCATGATTTCCATTGTTATCGCAACTTTTGTCATAACTTTTGTTTTTGGTCAAAAGTTTTGTGTAAACAAAGTTTTGCTTGAAATAATTTGGTACTAATCGCGACACCTTTGTCAATATTTATCAGCTGCGAAGAGAAGAATACTTTTATATTACAGTATTACTCTCTCTCTCTCTCTCTCTTATTAGTATTACTCTTTGGAATATTAATACCAAACGGATAACAGTTAAATAAAATAAAAAAGCCTTTTATTTCTTACAAAATAATCTTTTTGTTAGTAACATAAAGTTAATTTATTTTTAGTGTTAGTATCTATATTTGTTTATTATTATTTTATATTATAACATAATTATTCCGCAAGAACCCCTCTGCAGGTAAAGGCCTCCTCCAAAGTGTTCCAGTCTTCTCTGGATTTTGCTACTTGCATCCAGTTTGGACCCGCTGTGTGTTTTATTTCGTCCTCCCATCTGTTGTGGGGGGTCTCCCTTTTTCTCTTTTGCCTACTGGTCCCTTCCATGCCATCACCAAGACCAGAGGTGGACAAAAAGTGTGACCGATAAAGGTGTGACGGATTACAGTTACTGAACTTTTAATGTTGGCACCACCAAAACAAGAAGACCGCAAGTTTGAAAAACTATGTGTGGTCATAAATAAAGACTCATATTTGCAATTTGTATGTCATTGTATTTAGCATATAGTTCTCAGTTATCTGTGAAATTTGGTTATCTGTGGCTCAAAAGAAAGACCGCAAGTCAGCTGTCAGGTGTCAGCTAATCAGCTTGCTTTGGTAATTATTTGTTTTGCTTGAAATTTTGCAAATTATTATAATTGGGTATCTATTCATTTGCTTTTAAACAGTGCTTTACTTGTTTTTCAGACGTCCTTTATATTTATAATTTTAACCGTTAATACGTGAGCTACATACTTCTCCGGAAAATATTAATTCCGATGAGCGGTCACAAGCAAGTATTAAATTTAAATTATTAATTCAATTTTTACTCAGCTTAATATTGTTTACAGACTCATAACATAGTTTGAGTTTGCCCCTGTTTATGTGCTTTAATATTCTAGTCATATTTCGCCATTTGTGTGTATTTAAGACCCTGAATATGGGCCTTGGCATGTAAAAACCATATTAGGATTGATGATGACTAAAGTACTACTTCACAAGTTCACATCTGCTAGGTCTCTCACAGCAGTCAACTGACCTCTGCATTTTCAAAACAACAAGTAGCTATACCAGTTTATAAAAAACTAGCTGTGCCCCACGGTTTCAACCGCTTATCTTTTCAGTTTTCACCTGGCCCTAATGGGTCGCAGTCTGATGTTAAGTAGCCTATAACCATCCTCAAAAATTGTGCTATCAAATGCAAAAACATTTTTTTAAGTCCGGTTGGTAGTTTCCGTATTAGCATTTTCAAACAAATAAATAAAAACTGTTCAGCATTTAAGAGTTACCATACCAATACCAGTACTTCATTTTAAAACGAATGATTGCCCATTCCTCTCAAGGTGGAGGTGTACTGATGTAGCAACATGTCAATCCTACTATCCTACTAATATTATATGTTTCAGTAATTTTATATTTTATGTTTTATGTCAATTCATATTTTGATTTCTTTTTGTTTAAATTTCAAAAAACTTGTTAATTTTAATTTTACTATTTAAATTATTTTTTATCTTTACTTAGGACTGACGTCACGGATGTCAAACAGCCATAAGCTCTCTGTGTTCTTTTCGCAAATAAAATAAAAATACCAGTTAAATTCACATAAGTTTATTGTCAAAATACTTCTGTCAGTGCAACTTACAAGTAACATTGTTGTCTGGTGTTTATGTGCTGTGTAAATATAAATAAAACGTAAATAACTTTATAGTGAACCCCAGCAAGTGTCTAAGTACCCGAAACCCACAGTATATAATCGGTAATTATTTATGCAACGGAAAAACAACTCGTGAGACAACATCAGTGTGTGCGGACCTTTACTCCGTCGCTGTGCTTAACTTATGGTGTTGTCTGTATCATACACACCGTAGAAAACTGCCATAATCGTGATCTTGTGAATAGAGCCATCTATTGCCTTATCGGTGCACTACTTGGACTCATCAATTGTTCTGCGTTTTGTAAACAAACCAGTTCCAACACATCATGGTCAAGTGTGGCGGTTGTGGTAAATTTATCTCGTCGGCAGAGGCTGTTAATTGCAGCAAGTGCAAGCGCTGGTACCATCGAGGATGCGGAGGCATCCAGAGTGAAGGTTCCGTGCAGACCCCCTGGCACTGCCCTGACTGCGAAAAGAGCCAGGTGAGGGATAACCGGGATGAAACACCGGTAAGGGCGCGGGCACCAGCACCAACACATCACGAGGATAGCCTAGTAAACTTGATGGACACCAGTCCCATAAATAGCACAGCCCTAGACGCCACACAGGAGCTCAACCTTGACATCCTCAGAGCAGAGCTAATTAATTTTAAGGACGAATTTTTGAAAGTTGTGCGTAATGAGTTTCAGCAGCTGCGTGACGATCTGTCGGAGCTAAGGTCCTCTCTAAAATCCACAAACGATAGGATGAGCAACTTGGAGGAAAGAGTAGTGGTAATGGAGACTAAGCTGGCTCAGCCCCAAGTGTCGCAATCATCGGATGTGGACGAGCTAATAAGCCAGTTAAGGAGCGATATTAATGACCGTGACCAGGACTTGCTCGCCAATGATCTGCAGATCTCAAACATACCTGAGGTTAATGGCGAAAACCCTACTCACACTGCCATGTTGGTGGCGGCAAAGATCGGCGTAAAACTCAAAGCGCGCGATATTGTGAGCGCCGAGCGTGTTGGAGGCAGGCGTATCAACGCTACGCAGGCGACGGCGCCGGTGGAGACCCGCCCCCGCTTCCTCGTCGTGCGCCTCGCGCGCCGCGACCTACGGGACGAGCTGCTGGAGGGAGCACGAGTGCGTCGCGGCATGACTACAGCGGAACTCGATCTGCCGGGTCCCGCGACGCGCTTCTACGTCAACGAGCGGCTTACTAAGCAGAACCGGGAGTTGTTTCGGACCGCGCGTGAGGCCGGTACTCGCCTCGGTTGGCAGTTCGTGTGGTCTAAGCGTGGTCGCATCCTCGCCCGGTACAAACCCGGTGATGCCACCTGCCACATACGCTGTGAGGCTGACATACTGCGCACTTTCGGTCTGCCACCTGGAACCAGCGCAAATACCGCTCTTTAGAGAAGCTGTCCTGTTTGTTTATGTTTATTTAGTTTCTTCAATTATTTGTATTTTTTATTTTGTTTGTTTTAGTTTTTGTCTAGATAACTACATTAGTCATATATACATTGTTACGTGTTCTTTAGAAGTAAGTTTAGCAAAAGTAAGTACCACTCTGTCAACAGTAATATTAATAACTTTGTTTTCACGCCAAAAGTCATGTTTTGTATTGGCAGTTGGGTGTCTCGCGGCGCACCTCTGTGAACTACGTATAATAACGAACCAGTTTTATAACACTATACATATTTACCTACACCTATTTATTATACAACTTCTATTCTATTTTACAAACAGATTATATACATACCACAGTTTAAAACCTATGTACACTATCTACATATTCACAACTCGACCTAGACTATTACTATATCAAATTTTAATTGAATGTGCTCTGACGATAATACTTATTTTGCCAAATGACGGAACTTATTTTAACTACTACAATGTCGAATAAACGGAAAAAAATGTTTAAAGTTGGGTTGCTTAATGCTGGTTCATTGGGTACAGGTCATGATGACTTGATTAGTGTACTTGACAGGCATTGCTTTGACATTATGGCCATTAACGAGACTTGGCTCAGATCGGGCGAGGAGGGGCGCGCTCCGGTAGTGCCGGGCTATTGTCTGCGTCACACACCGCGACCAGCGAGTGTTCGCGCGGGCCGTGGTGGGGGCGTCGGGTTTTATGTGCGGCGCGGGCTGAGCGCACGTACTTGGACTAGCGCGGTCGATCCCAGGTTCGAATCGGTTGAACAAATGTGGTTAACAATATCCTTGAACGGTAAAAAAATTGCCATAGGAACAGCGTACCGTCCGCCTTGGTTAAACCTTGTCCTCTTTCTCGATGCCTTAACGGATTCTATTAGTTCCTTGGGAAATTGCGATCACTATATTCTACTTGGCGATTTCAATGTCAATATGAAAGACACAAATGGGATAAAAACGAAAAATATAAATGACTTTCTTAACACTTTCAATCTTACACAGCTGGTCACAAGCCCTACACACTACACAGCATCCAGTGAAACCCTCATCGATCTTTTGTGTACTGATTTGAGAGCAAGACACACAGCGGTAGAATCTTTCGGTTCACTCAACGGCCATTCCATTGTAGTGAGTGAATTTAATATTGAGCGTGTGAAATTCAAACCATACTTCGTAAAATTTCGCCCTCTTAAAAACGTATGCACGGAAACATTTAACATAGACTTATCCTCATTAAACATTGGTACTATTTCAACGCTCGACTCCGTTAACGATATGGTACATGCCTTCAACACCCTTATAACTTGCTTGTTTGACGCTCACGCACCTGTCAAATCATGTACCATAAGGGATAAATCGTATCCGTGGATTACAGACACAATCAAAGTTATGATGCGATTACGTGACGAAGCACTAAGTAGTTTTAGAAAAACCAAATCGGATTCAAAAAAAAAATACTACCAAGACTTAAAGCACTTAGTGATTAGTTCTCTATACAATGAAAAGACTGCGTATTTCAAACATAACATCAATTCTAAAATAAAAAGCCCCAAATTGCTCTGGAAGAATCTGAAATCCACCTTATTACCTTTTAAATCAAGACAAGACCTTCCGTCGCATTTCACAGACCCTGACTTAATTAATAGAAACTTTTTAATCGTCCCCGGTAACTCCGAGCCAAGCGCATTGCTTATGAATTTTTATGAAAATCATACCCACGGTGAGACAGTTTTTACAATCACTCCAGTAGACCAGAACAACGTCTCACGCACTATCGCTAGTCTCAAAAGTAACGCCGAAGGTCACGACAACATTAACCTGGACATGATTAATATGACTTTGCCGCACACGTTAAATGTTGTAACGGATATAATAAACCACTCCATCGTAACGTCAACATTCCCGGACCAATGGAAAATTGCCTCCATTAGGCCCCTGCCAAAAAAATCAAATCCAGAAACCTTAAAAGATCTACGCCCTATCAGTATATTACCGTGTTTGTCCAAAGTTTTAGAAAAAATTGTCAGCCGTCAACTTACGCTGTTTCTGGAACAAAATAATATTTTGCCCGACTTACAATCAGGGTTTAGGAAACAGCGCAGTACATCTACTGCCTTACTGGATGTTACTGACAACATATTATCCGCCCAAGATAAGGGAATGTGCACATTACTAATTTTACTAGATTTCTCCAGGGCATTTGACGCTATAAATATACCATTATTACTGTCAAAGTTAAAATATTACGGTTTCGACAGAGAAGCTGTACAATGGTTCCGCAGCTACTTAAGCAATAGGGAACAATTTGTTGACCTGCGCTTGAGTGACGGCACTACCTCTAGATCGGCACCTATCTTCGTAGAGAGAGGAGTCCCGCAGGGTTCTATTCTTGGTCCCATTCTCTTTATTTTGTACTGCGCAGACATAATAAGATGCCTCCAGAGATGCAAGTACCATATATACGCCGACGATGTTCAACTGTATATTTCCTTCAAACATGACGAGTATGACAGTGCCATTAAGGATCTGAACGAAGACCTTCAACGAATCGCCGTTTGGTCTGAAGAGAACTGCCTATCGCTGAACCCTACCAAAACAAAATATATAGTCTTTGGGACAAGACAGCAGCTGGCCCGACTACCTTTAACTTTTGACTTGGTACTAATGGGCGAACAAATTGAGCGAGTCTATGAGGCGCGAAATCTGGGTCTTGCGATGGATAAAGCTCTTCGTTTCGAGAAACATATAGCAGACTCTGTCAGAAACTGTTTTTATCGCCTGAAGGTTTTATATAAGATGAGGCCTTACTTATCAGAACCACTTCGGGAACAGCTCGTGGAAACCTTGGTGCTATCTAGATTAAACTACGCTGACACAGTATATGGCCCGCGCCTATTAGCTCGTACAGATCGGCTCATTCAAAGAGTACAAAACGCTTGCGCGCGGTTCTGCTACAATATTCCACGGCGAAGTCACGTAACACCTTTTCTAAACAAGCATTTATCACTAAAAATGAAGTCCAGACGCAAACTACATTTGGCATGCCTCCTGTTCGGTGTGGTTAAATATAAAAAACCGGACTACTTATACAATAAGCTTAGTTGGTTAACTAGTAGACGCGAATGTGAGAGAAGACAATGTTCACAACAACTCTCGACTCAGTCTCATCACACAGCAGCGTTCAGAGGTAGCTTTCGTTATGCGGCTTCCAAAGTATGGAATAACCTGCCACCACCGATAAGAATGATTGGCACAATAGACACTTTCAGAAAACGTTTACGGCAGTATCTAGTGGAGTCGCAACGTAAGTTGGATATGGTCGCACTGAATGTTTCAATTATATAATGTACAAACTAAGAACCTACCTACCTACTACTTAAATCACGGTACAATGTTTTTGTCGACTAATGTTGCACAAAATTAAAATTATTATCATTATTCCGCTCATGCTTACGCTCGTCTCACTTAGCATTGCGTCACTTGTGTCCCCAGCCGGAGGGTGCTGTCGTGATTGAGCGGCGCCGCGCCGCAGCGACACGCCGCATTGTGTGAGACCTGCGATTTAATAAAATAACACAATGAAATTACCGCCTACCTTTTAAACAACACTTTGCAGCAACACAACACACGTGCGTACGTTCTTACCCAATGTGCATGGCCCACTTGCATGCGACGGGAACAAACGGCGACAGGATGACTTCATTTACTCATTATTTCCATCACATCTAACAGGGGCTGATCCTGAGCGTGATCAGTGCCTTTGTCGTGAATCTGGACAACTGTAAATGCAAAAATTCATTTAAAATATGACAAAGGTGTCTTTCACTTTCAGATTACATGACATTTTTAACCAAACATTAAACTAGCTTACCTTTTTTATATTATAAGCTTTGTTTATCTACGGTTACATAATTTAGCTCCACTTCCGTCAAATATAATATTGTAACGTTTTTATGTACCCACACTTTTGCCATCGCATCACAAAATTTTCCATCACAAAAATTTCCGTTATTTCTGACAAATTTTACTATTAGTCCATCGCGCTCGGCTGCTTGCAGCGTATTGACGAAGTGCACGGATTAATTAAATATTGTGAGTCTAGTAGTTAGAAACGAAACGTGCGAAAGGTTTGTTTACATTCGTCCGTCCCATTTACTTTGGTACCTATCGGTTTTTGTTTTGCACTTTTTTCTTTTTTTTTCTTGTTTTTATTACATAATATGCAGTTTTATTTTATTATTATTGCACTGATATTTATTGTATACAAGTACATACCTATTCATACACATAATTCACAACACAAAGCACCTACATACCTACTAAACTGTTTTTCGTCCGTCACGTCATTATCTTGGGTCCAGTTGAAAATCAGCGTCGGGCACTAGCTGTTCGGCAGTTTGCTGAACTGGGCCTTTTTGGCGCAGCCGTGAGACACACAATATTATTTATTTCTTTCTGTTTAGTTTTAAGTTTTAACAATTTTTTTTGTTGTGTGCGCTTGTGGCATGTGCCAAATAAATATGTTTTCTTTCTTTCTTTCTTTCTTATATTTTTGCAAACATTAAAATGTTTAATTCTAAGCCCGAGAGGTGATCTGTACCTCAGGATCTTCCTATCTCAGACACCTTTCTCTATATAAGATGTACAAATGTGAACCAGCACCTTAAAGTTTTGATGTGGAGATAAATAAAGATTTATGATTATGATTATGATTAATATTATAAATGCAAAAGTTTGTGAGTATGGATGGATGGATGTATGGATGTTTGTTAGTCTTTCACACAAAACGATTGGATTTTGATGAAATTTGGCACACGGGAAGTTTATAACCTGGATTAACACATAGGATACTTTTTATACCGGTAGTACAATCCCGTGGGACAGTGACCAAACTCCAAGCGTGCGAAGCCGCGGGCATAGGCTAGTACATCAATATTTTTGTATGATGTTAATTTCAATAACATCACACCTGTCATCCCTAACGGGTTATACAGAGGTGAACAAAATTAAATAAAACTAAATAAAAGTCTCTACATAGTCTAAAACAAAGTTACTTCTCTCCGTCTGTAGGCTTAGATTTTAAAACTACACACAGGTGTATGATGCAGTTTTCATCAATAGACAGAATGATTCAAGAGGAAGGTTTGTATGTATAATTTATCAGAAAAACACATCAAAATTTCCATGCAAATGAATTTGCGGGCAGCAGCTAGTAAATTAAAAAAACTTGTTTTTTTTTTCTTATTGATGGTAAAACCGTTGTTGCCAACTGTGAAAAGAATAGACTGTGTCTATGGATATTTTCTATGTAATGTATTTACGTGTACTTCATAATATATTACCCTAAGTTTATCTTATCTTGGTTTGGTTTGATGACTGTGTAATAAATATGTTGAATAAATAAAGACTGGCTTTGCAGTTGTATGTGCATATGTTTGCATCTACTGGGCCATTCTTAATATAATATTATTTTATTTTAGTCTGTTCTGTAAAATCAATTAATACTTATTTAAATTAACTGCATTCAAAATTTCCATGACTTTGCGTTATTATTGAAAAACCTTATAATTCTGATTACCTTGATTGTGGATGCCAAAGGTAACACTTTACTTTTTGTTTTAAAATAAATTTAAAACAAAAAGTAAAGTGTTAAAAATATAAGTTAAAAATAATTAGTGCGAGGTGGCGCATGAAAAGAGTGTCTGGAAATATATGTGGAGGGCCTTTTCCCAGCAGCTTCTCAAAACATCGTTATTTCTTAGTTTCAGTTAATTATGTGTATTTATCATACACACACACCTTTTAAAATAAATTCTCTTATCATGTTCAAAACCACATTGAAACCTATCTGATTTGGATGTGGTTTTCAGTGTCATTTAAACAGAACAACATAACTAGAACCACACTGATAAAAATATCTAAGGGTCCCAACAGACTAACCAAAAACACCCGAGAAGCTTGAATTTGATTGGTGTCTCGGATCGCCATTTCATTCTTGCGCTCGCCTGTTCTCCGATTGGTGTCGGTTTTTTTGCACGCTTTGAAGGGTTTCTCGGGTGAAAAAAGAGAACGCTATCACATTCAAGATCTCATTGTAGAGCGCAAGAATTATTATATAATAATTAATAATTATATATATATTGGAGAGCCTCCTCGCCGAGACTTCTCGCGTCAGTCTGTAGGGCCCATAATGCATTTGTTATAATTATAATAAAGTCACATTTCGTGTTTTACACTCTGTGTAGTGACCACTTGTTTCTCAGTCTTCAGTTTCAAGAGTACGGTAATTTAGCCAGAAAAAAAGACAATGATAAAACATGTAACAATACTAACAATTAAATAATATATTGAAGAAACCGTGCTGCATCTTATCTTATTGTATGCTAATAAATGTTTAATGTAATTACCTTGCAGATAGTGTCGCGTTCATTGTGCCTTACGGACTGCTATGTTGAAAATGTCTGCTCAGGTCAGTTTAAATTAAAATAATAAAGTGTATGTTATGTAATAATGTTATTATCGCTAATTATATTGTTTATTTTAAAGTCTGGTGCAGAGTTGAAAGGGCCAGACGGAGCCGCAACGGAACAACATCGCGGGGAAGCCCGCTGCGATTTGTCTGATCTCTGAAATATGCAATAAAAGGCCACTTCCCCTTTAGGTATGACCAAGCGCTTTGAGCCGGTATCTACCCAGCGACATTTCCCTGTGGTACCAAATCTAGGATCGGCTCTCCGTCACGTGTGACAGACACAGTCTAAGACCACTAGTTGACGAGGTCGAAAATACATCCGACGCAAGTGTTCAAAATCGCACCTCTTTCCGGCTAGCATCCGGGTTCGTATTCAAGCTTTACCGGGTGCCGGCGTCGTGCCGGGTAGCAACCGGTCGTGGACAAAGTCCTTTACCAGATTATTTTCCTCAGCTACATTCATCATCGCCATCATCTCAGCCGAGAATCACTGCTGGGTATAGACTTCCCCTTTTTTTTGCTGCCACACTTCCCGGTTCTGTACGTGTCCTTTATCCAGGTGTTTTCCTCGACTTTGACGATATCGACGACCCAACGAGCTTTAGGATGGCCCTGCTTTCTTTGGCTTATCAATATAATAACATTAAAATTAAATAATTCATATTTTAATTTCAGCTAGAAAACATAATCAGTGCATACAAGACCCTGGCGAAGATACCGTCAGTGGCTAGTGCGAAGCTCAACAATGCAGCCAATAAGATCATCGCAAAGTGGTCTGTGCGGAACCTAGATAGAGGGAAGGTCTCCAAGTTTGCTTCCTCCTACACCCTGGATAACGAGTTCAATGTTATTGATGAAAGTGACTTTGGGACTGATATAAGTAATGAGTAAGTATCGAAGTCCGTTATTGGGCTAGATTGTTTTTATTTGTTGCGTAGGATGCTGAGTACGAAATTTTTACTATCTTCGTCAAGAAGTAGATGTGTTTTTTATTCAGTATCTTGTGAACACTAGCACCTATAATCTTAATCTTTTAGCATTGCGCAATACTTCTTTAAAAATTGTTATTAGTACATTTTTGTACACAAATTACTCTATTGTCCATTCAAGCGCCAAGAAATACAGATACTGCGCATACAAATCGAAACGAAAAATTCTTTCTTATTACATCACCTTTAAATTTACCGTATTACTTCCAGAATACTATCAGCGGTGTCCCCTCGTGAGACCTATAGAGCTCTAATCCGTGAGGAGAAGAGTGGCAAGGATCCCAAGAAGTTCTTCCTAGAGGTTTGGAGTAAGAAGACCCTGGCGCATAGCGTGGACCTCACCAGTCTGGACAAACATGGCGACGTTTATGCTGACTGTAAGTTGGTTTAAACACTTAAAAACGTCGAATCGCACCTTTAATCCTCGAATGGTAAGACATTACAGGTGTACGTGTAATCGGGGCGAGCCTATTTCCATCAACCGGGCAAACTTAACAGTCAAAATGTTTGTTTTAAACAAATACATGACACAAAAAAAAAACAGCATAAAAGCAGTAAAACGAGGTGCTTCTCATTTTCATTGCTAGAAAATGCTACTCTTCTCAATTTTCTTCACTAACTTTATGATTACAGCCGAATTTGGAGGCTTACAATGGTCACATGACGAGACGGCGTTGGTTTACGTCGCTGAGAAGAAGCTGCCCAAATGTGAGCCTTATATCAAGAGGAAAGATGACAAACCCAAGAACGACGGCAGTGGAGAAACAGCGCCCAAACGGGTGAGTTATTATAAACATTAGAACTATATAAAACATCCGTACGCAAAATACGCGCTTTAGACGTGGAGTTGCGGAAACCAGCCCGCTATACAATACAATACAACATCCTGATAACTGCCGGGAAAAATTACTTCATCAATAATTTCCGAGGAACAACAAAAAATCTGCCTTAGCGGTCTTAATGAGCATATTATCAACACTATTTCTTTTGAAGTCCAATTTTTTGGGTTTTCTTTTCTGTGTGAGTAGACAAAGCTACCTCTTGTGTGAATGTACAAATGCAAATGTGACATACCCGAAGATGTACCCCCCGGAAATAAATCTGACTGCGCCCATGATCGTTTTGTATTTCTCAATAGCTGCCAGGTGTGTACAGTTGCTGAAAGTAAGTTCGCCCTCTTTTATATTGGACTTAAAGATAAGTGACGAAATATGGGTTTACTACACGTCGGTACATTTCTACCGAATACTGCGGCTATAAAGGCGAGATTTAATGACTAATTTACCTTTTTTTTCCAGGGAGAAGAGTTTCTATACCGACAAGACTGGGGCGAGCAGTTGGGGGGCAAATATCTGTCCGTCATAGTCGTGTTCACGTTGGACGGAGAGAAGCTAACCGTGCTGCCCGGGCTTCCGGACAGTATGTGTCCGGGACAGGTACGTACACTGCATTTAAAGCAAGAACGTGTCTAGGTAGCGAGGATCTGTCCAGTCATCCAGTGGCGTGAAGTCTTAGTGCAATATAGTGGGGGAAAGAGACTCAGGTATAGAGGACATCTAGCTCCATCTCTTACCCACTTTGGAATAAGGTAAAACAATACTGCATTAAGACGCCATGGTAGGCCACCAGGAAGGGAAGTGAGTGATCAACTAATCGACGCGGAAGTTGAAGTCGGTCCGAAAAAGCCGACTCTCTTTCACTCTTCTCATTTTCGTAACGGAATCTTGTTCATGTAATCCCAGGTAGTACATTTGTTTTCTGAGCTGGAGGCGTCCCGCACTCTGCTTACGTGGATACGCGGCCTACACGCCAGCACTCGTTTGCTCAATCCCCCTTCAGTCCTTCATCAAACGTAAGTGCGTATACACGTAGAAAGCGGGTTGCCGACTCCGATCTGCCAGCGCTTGTCGGTGCTGGTCCGCACAGGTCAGCGCAGGTAGTCTCTATATTGTGTGTCATTCGTTGCTGTATAAGCAAGGGAATAACGCGTGTTTTTGCAGCCCCTGTTTCTACCCGCTGCCTTTATGTAGCGGTTACCTGCACGGACACGTACCGATAAGAGCTGGTAGGTCGGCGCTGGTTACGTGGTGCCTTTCTGTATACGCCCTTAGGGTGCTTACTTAAAGAAGCAGGTTTTCGGTACAGATAAATCTGTGGGGGTCGGTACCGACCGGTGCAGGGGTAACTTGCATATAAAATTGACATAATTAACCTGTTTCTTTATAAGTGACCGCATAAGGGTGCTTACATAAAGAAGCAGGTTCCGATCGGTACAGGTATTAATTTCTAAGTTATCTTATGCGTTCACTTATAAAGAAAAAGGTTTGTCGGTGCCGACTACCTAGGACGACTCATACGGGTTCAAAATACGGACAAATTTACCTGTTTCTATATGCAAACCTGCATATAGAAACAGGTAAATTTATTTAAAATTAAAAACCCTACAGCCGCACAGATTTGGCGGTACCGGAAACTTGCTTAAGTATGTAAGCAGCCAAAGATTACATAGTAATTAATACCCGCCCGTACTGGAAACCTGCTTCTTTAAGCACCATTATACATAAGTTGTCTACTGTTGTCAGGTGAGATTCTCCCCAGCCGGCGCGTGCGTGGCGGGCGTGGTGTGGGCGACCGAGCCGCGCCGCCTGGGGCTCATCTTCTGCACCAACCGCCCGAGCTACATCTTTGAGTGCACGCTGGATGGAGAGTTCAGTGAGTTGTTTACTATAATTATTATTCCAGTATCAATAGCAAAACTGTACATTCATATGCAAAGATAGTGAATTTCAAAAAGCTTTTTGCGAAACCAAGTGTTAAACACCATAACATGACGCCTGTAAAACTAAGGGTTAGGGAGCGTTCAAGTATTACGTTACGCAATTGTTGGGGATTAAAGACCTCCCCTCCCCCCAGGTAACGGGCCGCGAGAAAAAAAACTCTACGCGACCGTTCTGAAGAGCTAAAACAATGTTACGTAACGCGTAGTTCAAATCCCCCCTCCCGCCCCTGTAACACATCGTAACGTTTCAGAAGACCCCCCTCCCCCCAAATTCGTCACGTAATACTTGAACGCTTCCTTAGGAAGAGGTGTACCCACAATACAGTACACACACATTTCGCCTGTTATGTTGTACGTCCGATGTAATAGGGGGCGAGCCTATTGCCATCAACCGGGCACAAATCGTGATGTTAAAACCTATTAGCACTTCGCCTAAGCTGGGAATTAAACCCAGGATCTCATGCTCAGCAGTCGTAATTGCAACCACTAGAAAAACGAGATAACTTAGTGTTAATTTTTGTGACTGGTAATAGGGGTGCGGACTGGGTAAAGAAAACGACTTTCTATTTTGTCCGTCAGACAGGTAATACAAAAATATTAGACACGTATTTTTTGTTTTATCAAAATATCAAAAAAATACTTAGTTCAAACTCATTAAAGTTGGAGAGTGGGGGCTTACTACGTCACAAGTAGGTATAAAACTTACCCACATGTGACGTCATGCGCCATTTCAACTCAATATATCTCCGTAATTTTATGACCACATGAAAAAAGAAAAAATACGTGTCCATTACTTTTCAATAAACTAACCGACGGACAAAGAAAAAAAAAATGTGATCAGCCCCTATTAGTGACCGATACTTAAACACGTTATTGTACTCATAATAACGAACAATTTTACTAAACCTTTTTTTTTAAAACTATTTCACTTCTATCACAAAAACACAACAGCCGTAAGAACTTCGCGCGCGCGTGCACCTTTGACCTATCAGCTGTTAGCCGCTTGATGCCGTTCTGTCTCATTATTATCGTACTGTGCCACAGTGGGTAGGCAGAGCACTCGCGCGGCTCGCAACCGAATTTCAAATGGCTGTTGTCGTGATTGTTGATTGATAATGTCGGTTATGCTAGGTTTTGTTTAACTAGGCCTGATATCCTGATTATAGATCTAATTGTTACCTTATGCCTTTTTTTACACGCAATAAATAGATCTTGATCTTTCTTATTTCAGAAAAGATATCTGCCGACGGCCTAGCGGTCCGATCTCCTCGGTACAACTCCGCCGGAGACCTGGTGTGGATACAGCGCAAGGCCGATGGACCGCACCATGCATGCCACGAGCTCGTGATCAAGAAGAAGGGATCTGTAAGTAACCTTTTACCACCTCTTGGGTGTAAAAATACCCTGAACTTCTCATACTATCAGAAGTCGGTGGCGATGGCAAAAAAGCCAATTAAACAAACAAAAGCCACAATGCGAAAAACCTTGCAAAGCATGTCCATTTCTACTTCAAAATACACTACACAGTTATAACACTGCACGGAATCAGCGTCGTCTTTACTCGACCGGTTCGTGATTCTTTATAATAGGTGTGAAAAGATCCTTCACGAAACCGATAACTCTTCGCCGCCATTGCGATATTTTAAGGGTTCCGTGCCCAAAGTGTCAAACGGGACCCTGTTACTGAGACTTCGCTGTTCGTCTGTCACCAGGCTGTAGCTCATGTACCGAGATAGTTAGCCAGTTGAAATTTCTACAGATTATGTGTTTCTTTTGCCGCTATAACAACAAATACTAAAAACAGAATAAAATAAATATTTAAGGGGGGCTCCCATACAAAGAAGTGATTTTTTTGCTCGTATTTATAAATAATGGTACGGAACTCTTCGTACGCGAGTCCGACTCGCACTTGGCTGGTCTTTTTAGGGTTCCGTAGCCGAATGGCAAAAAACGGAACCCTTATAGATTCGTCATGTCTGTCTGTCCGTCCGTATCACAGCCACTTTATTCCGAAACTATTAGGACTACACAGCTGAAACTTGGTAGGTAGATGTATTCTGTGAACCGCATTATGATTTTTGTATAAAATTTAAAACATATATAGATAAGGATATCCTCCCATACATGGAACTAAAACTAAAAAAAAAAAAACGATCAAACCTATACGTGTGGGATGTCTGTAGATAGGTCTTTAAAAATGACATTGAGGTTCCTAAAACCATTTTTATTCAAAGTCAATCTTTTGAAAGATAGACACTTCCAAAGTAGTAAAAAGTGTGTCCCCCCCCCCCTCTAATTTCTAAAGTAAGAGGATGAAAATTCTGAAAAAAATATGGGGATGTAGAACGTAAAAAAAAACTTTCAACGAAAATTGGTTTGAATAAGATTTGATATGTAGTTTTTGAGATATGGGACTTTTTCACCAAACTGCAGCAGTAACTTTGTTCTTCATTAACTTACTATGAAAAACAAATTTAGTTTTGCGGTTGAGTGAAGGTTTACTAATGAATGACCGTTCAAAACATTGTTATTATATTGTTTGGGGCTATGGAACCCTGTGTGCGAGTAAGACTCGCACTTGGCCCGTTTTTTTTGTTCTGGACCATACCTGAGTGGAGGTCGAAGTTACAATTTTTTTTTTAACAGTCTGCTGAAAGAGTTGAAAATGTTATAACTTTAACTTATTAACAGAAAGACATATAATTTACCCTTTATCTTTATGGCTTTCAGGACACAGTGTCTACGCTGATCGAAATAGTGAACACCTCAGTAAACATCCAGTACGGCGAGGCTTCGGAACAGTTCTTCGGTATCTACTGCCAGGCGCTGCCCGGCCGGTGCTTCAACGCGGCCGGGGATCGAATCCTGTTCTCTACTCCACAGGAGACCGAAGTGCGGTCCTATGTTTATAATATTGGTATGTATTCACTTATTTACTTAAGGATGATATGGCAAGAAAGGAGGTGCCCCATGAGATGACAAGTATGGAAGAAGAAGACATGCTGCGCCGACCCCAAATTAATTGGGATAAGGCAGGGGAAAGATGATTAATTTATTGACTTCTTTATTGAATAAGATATCGAACTCAAAATAATTATGTCTGAAATAACAGATGGCTTGAAAACTGTCCCCCAATAATAAAAGCAACAGCAGCAAATAATATAAGCACAATATTTTTTATTTGTCTGTCGGGTAGATTATTGAAAAGTATTGGTCACGTATTTTTTCTTTTTTCATGTCGTTATAAAATTACGGAGATATATTGAGTTGAAATGGCGCATGACGTCACATGTGGGTAAGTTTTATACCTACTTGTGACGTAGTGAGCCCCCACTCTCCAACTTTAATGAGTTTTAACTAAGTATTTTTTTGATATTTTGATAAAACAAAAAATAAGTGTCTAATATCTCTGTATTACCTGTCTGACGGACAAAATAGAATTTCGTTTTCTTTACCCAGTCTTCACCCCTATTGCGTAACATGCTTTTATTTCAATCCGAATTATTTAAATGCCTTTGTACGTTTGAAGAACTCGTTGATTGACATCGTAACTAATGGGATGCATATTTAATAGGTATTGCCACTAATCGTGTACCCCCACTTCAATAGATTTTTAAACGCTTTTTCAAGGTCAATTTCATTTGAGATTTTGGCAGCATGTCGTCGAATATATTCTTCTTCTTGTCGTATTGATGTTACTTCGATATTACACAGTTTGGACCCAGTAGGTGGCCACGTTTATTGCAGCGTCAGAGGCATTGTTCAGGTCATCGAGAGTAGGTAAACGGACACCTGGGACACTCCTGCAGGAATAAATCTCTAAAATTAATCTTCATGCATGGTGAACGCAGAAAGGATGACCGATGGGGCCGAAATGTTCTATAATGGCGACCGCGAACCGGAAGACGTTGTGTTGTGAGATCTCCCACTAGGTGGAGCGATGACCTGGTGAAAGTTGCGGTGATCCGCTGGATGCGAGTCGCACGGGACCGGGCAATGTGGTGACACTTGGTGGAGGCCTATGTCCAGCAGGGTACGTCTTTCGGCTGAAATGATGATGATGATGCTGCTAGTATTTTCACAAAAGTAATTAACCAATCCTTCCTCAACTATCATCTGGCATCTATAACATTGTTAATAAAAAACTCCACACTAAGAAACTTAACGTAAATCAACTTAAAAAAGTGATACTGCCTTGGCTAAAAAGCCTAGACTATGATGCTACAGAAAATTTAATTAAGTTGTTATGAAGAGAAACAAATACTCACACTCCCCAACACACACTCATACCACACTCACACATCCCACACCCCACCACACACACACCCCACACATACCCTCACACAATACACACATTCATACTCCCTTACTCCAGACACATTCGATTCCAAAATATTGTTAAAAAAAAAAATGTGTGCATGTTTATTTTATTATGTACTTACTTCACTTTTTTTTTCTTATTTGCTTTGTAATTTTTGGATGTCATTAATAATTTAAATTGTATCATTGTAATAAGGGGAAGACACTAGCTCCTGTAATACAGTGTACACTAGCACAGGAGCTAGGGAATTTCATAAAAATGTTTGTGTAATTAATGCCATTAAAGAATTATTATTATTATCTCCTTTATTCATCTATAATCTTATCTTTTATATTTTTACATATTTCTTACAAAAAAATAACAAAAAACATCTAAAAGATGTAAACGATGTGGTTGCCTATAATTGGAAGCGCACACTTGTATTGTCCATGTATATGTTAGAGTGCATGTAATTGTGTAGCCTCTGTTGGCGATCCAAATATAAATAAATAAATAAATAAATAAAAATATAAAAAACAGGTTTCCGCCGGTAACGAGAGCAGGGTCCAAGCTACCAATGGTTAGGGCTGCAGAGACAGGAACCTCCTCACAATGCGGGCCGTATCAAGGAGTACTGCCTTCTGAATCTGGCTCTTGATCCAACTGCCAAGTGAGAGCTTCGACAGATGTTCGTCGAGGCTCTTGGCCATAAGGCCATTGGCCGTTACTACAATCGGCACAATGATAGCAGAGTCCACATCCCACATATCGACAAACTCGTGAGCCAAGTCGAGATATTTTATCTGTTTCTCTTTCTCAGCTTTCACGAGGTTTTCGTCATGCGGGATGGTAACATCGACTATCATTGCGCGGCGCGCTGATCGGTCTATCACCACTATGTCAGGCTTATTGGCAACAATAGTCCTGTCAGTAATGATAGGCCGATCCCAGTACAGCGTGACATAGTCTTTCTCGAGAACTGGGTCGGGCACATACTTGTAGTACGGTACCTCAGATTCCACAAGTTTATATTTCAAGGCAAGTTGCTGGTGAATAATCCTGTCCACTTGGCCACTTGGTTGTGCCTGTGTAAGTACTCGCCGTTAGCCAGACGAGAACAACCAGAAATAATATGTCTGATGGACTCACCCGGACAGTGGCATGCCCGACACACGTCCACCGTCCCGTCCTTCATAATATGTTTCCGGTAGTTGTTCGTCAGCATAACTTCGTCCATAATCGCACAAACAAAACCTTCAGTTTCCCCAAAGAGGTCGCCGAAACGTAACCAGGACACGGACGCTAGAAAATCTACATCAGGTCCATGAAGAGCCTGGTAAAAGCGCCCGTGAAGAACCTTGCCTTGCCATATTCCCTTGCGGTCATCGGTAGTCAGTATTACAGGTTTGCGCCAGTTCTCTTTAGCCATGGACAGCGGGGTGAGTGCCTTGTCCACTGCGACCACATCTCGATGCATACCCACCTCTACTTTTAAAAGATATTCTCTGAGGTTGCACACCTCGCGGTTGTGGAGGGTCTTCGCGTTTAACAAGCCTCGACCCCCGCACTTCCGCGGGATGTACAGTCTCATCACCGATGATCGTGGGTGATGCCTCCGGTTTGCGGTCAGCAGTGTACGAACTCTCCTATCCAGGGCGTCCAGTTCGGTCTGAGTCCATTTGAGTATGCCGAAAGAGTACATTAAAACCGGCATGACCCAACCGTTGAAGGCGCGCACCTTGTTCCCGCCCGAAAGAAGGCTATTTAGTACCTTCTTCAGGCGACCAAAGAAGCGCTCCCTCAACGATTGCTTCATATCAGCTACATTAATGCCTAACGCTTCCGACATACCCAAATACTTATAGTTTTCGGATGAGGAAAGGGATCTTAGGTGTATGGAATCAGAGAGCTGAAGTCCCTCGGATTCCATAATCTCCCCTCGTTTTACATACATGACTGCACATTTGTCCACACCAAATTCCATCCTGATGGCGCTACTAAAATTTTCAGTTACTTTCAGTAGCTCCATCAGTTGCAATTTGCTGGGGGCAAAGAGTTTCAGATCATCCATGTAAAAAAGGTGAGATATGACCTGACCACCTCTCCTCAACCGGTAGCCTAGACCTGAATCCTCCAGCAATGTGCTTAGAGGATTCAGGGCTAGACAGAACCAAAGAGGACTCAGACTGTCGCCCTGAAATATTCCCCGTTTAATCCATACAGGCTCATCATTCCCCTGGATCTGTCGACATCCTGGATATCGAAGGACCGTCCTCCATTGCCTCATACATGACTCAAGGAAGGCGCGTAGAGTTGCATCAATCTTGTACAACTCCAGCACCCTCATGAGCCATGTATGTGGTACAGAGTCGTAGGCCTTCTTGTAATCTATCCAACATGTCGACAGATCCTTGCGGGATCGACGAACCTGTTGGCTAATGGCCATGTCGATGAGGAGTAGCTCCTTAGTACCACGGGACCCGTTCCTACATCCATTTTGAGAGGCCGACATAATGGAATTACTATCGATGTGCTTGTTAATTTTCACTCTCAAAATGGATGTAAGAAGTTTATAAACCGTCGCCAAACACGTGATCGGTCTATAATTCTTGGGTTCCGCAGTACTACCTGACTTATGAAGCAGGTGGGTAACACCCGTTGTAAGAAACTCTGGTAGCGACCCAGACTCTAAGCATGACTGGAATTGAGATGCCAGGCGAGTGTGTGAACTACTCAGCCATTTTAGCCAAAAGTTGTGCAGTCCGTCCGGTCCCGGAGATTTCCAGTTCGGTAACGGACGAACTGCTCTGGCAACATCTAATGGCGTTATTATAATTTCATCCATTTCTGGTATAGATTCACACACTCGCTCGACATCTCGCATCCAGTCAGCCTCAGTATGACAGACGGGCACCGACCAGATGCTGCGCCAGAATGAACTAGTGGCGGCATCATCTGGACGGCATACGTCTGTCACATTTTGTTCGGGTCGCTCCCAATCTCTGTATACCCACCTCTCATCGCTCCGGAACATGCGATTCTGCGAGTACCGATCAACCCTACGCTTATACCGCCGAATACGGTTCGCCCATGCATAAACTTTCTGCTTCAGGAAGTCGATGCGCTCTGTGACACGGGACATGTATTCTTGAGGACTGAATCCAGTCCCCGAGAATGCCCGCCTTACAAAGCGCATCACACGTGGTCGTGTGTTGCCCTCCCTGAAGCAGTATAGTTTGCCGATGAGTACCCTGGCCCCGTCGATACGGTACTCGATCCTGCGTTGCCAAGCTGGTACGGCTGGTTTTGGTCGAGTAGCTACGTCATAATTTTGGAATTTGACGTTAGCTAAACGACAAGCCGCTACAGCCCCACAATACAAGATCGAGTGCGTATCAACGAGGTTCTCACTACTCTCAAAAATATTTTTGAGTTGCGAGTCCTAGGCACACACCAGCGCCCTATTTTTCTTATGCATGGGTAACCGCGGTAAACGGGGTCTAAGTTCGGTAGGAGTGGATCGATACTCGCGAAGCGCATCTTCCAGAGCACTCCTCAATTGGTCGTTACACTGGCTACTTACCGTAGCAACCCTATCATCTTCCTCTACAACAGTAAAATTGGGCCGCGGTGGAATGGCATCATTAGCAAAACTTGTTTGTGAAGAAGTCAAGATAATACGGTTGTTCAGTACCTGTGAGCGCAGCCTATCAAGTGCGGCGTCGTCCAGCATGTGATTGCGTTGGATGACCCGCACCTGATCCGACAACCGTTGGGCCGAAACGTTGACAGTTGGTTCAAGTTCCTGAAACATAGACAGCATCCTAACACGATACGCAGTGAGGTTAGTTCCCCCCTCTGTAGACCCATAGTATGCGCGCATGACGTTCTCATTAATGGAATAAGTCCATCTCATGCGCTGCACACAACCACCGGCAGCGGGGACCCGGCTCGGGGCCGGTTGGCCCCTAAGTCCCAGGCTTCTCGGTGGCCGGCCTCGTCCCGGCCGACGTTCAGGTGTTGGCGACGTCAGCGGGGAGAAATACTCGTCACTGGAACTCGACGCGACTGACGCTGCCGGTGACACAGGTGATCCGGGGTCCGGCGGCGGCGAGGCGGAGCTCAGCAACGAGTCCGGGGGTGATGGGCGTGCGCGACGTGCAGCAGCTGATCTTATTATTATTATGCCTACACAACGTCAAATCGTTCTCACAGTAACACTTCCCCACAGAGAGTCGACAACTAGTGGACATATCGAACAGGGCTCAGCGAGGTTCCACCACCATACTTGACGTCCAGGGTGACGTCGTACTCGCCACTTGCTCGAACCTTAAGACTCCGGGTCAGGTAACTACTTTGCTTATGTTTGTTTATTAACACTTCAACAGTCTCGGAAGTATGGATATAAAATCAGATAAATCAATGTAAAATAGATCATCGTTCTTTCTCTGCACTCATTTGACCAACAGAAAAATAAAGTTTCAAATGACACATTATCCTGATACAGCTCTGGGAACAAATTGTCTATTCTCTTTTGGCACACTTATAACTTGGATTATCGCAAAGGATAGGATACTTTTATCCCGCACGCAGTCGAAGTCGCGGGCAGAAGCTAATAAGCTATATACATTTTCAGTATAAACTGACCGTTTGTGGCATGGAAAGTCTGTGAAGGTCAACTAACTCTGAAGAAGTTCAGCATGAGTAAAAAAATAGTACGTGGAGTCCCTCCGCGCGGAAGAAGTGAAACTTCGTAATACTACACGCATGCGTTCGAGTGCCACGCATGCACTCTCGTTATTTTATTGAGCTTCTAAATAATATTTTGTTGTTTTCTTGTTGTATTATTTTTATTACATAAGTCTATCGAGGTTATTCTACTCATGGAAATTGAGCGAAGGCTGGTCACACCGAAGAGTCGAATGCATGACTGTTTGCACGACATCTTGCGTACCTAGTAGAACTAAGTAGTCCCAAATCTTGTAATACTGCCATCTCTTAGTGAGTTTTAGAAAATATTCCCCCTCCATGGTAGCGTTAAACTTGTTGGAAGTCGCATAAGAAGTTTCACTTCAAAAATACTTTCCATCCTTTCTATCTCCTATTTCCCAAGGGGGTAAGCAGAATCTACGGAACGCCACCTGCAGCAGGTGGCGTTCCGTAGATTTTCGTAGATTCTGCTTACCCCCTTAAAATCCTTTCTTTTTACAAGATAACTGTTGCTCCATTTGATTCGTCCACGTTCATGCATCAGGTCATACACGCGGTTTGCCAGTATAGGCATGGAATAAAGACTAGTTTGTTGCAGTTGTTCGTGGCCCGTCTCCCTGCTGCATCTCGCGAGCATGAGATCGTGTGGAAGCGCGTCAGTGCCAACTGCGAGGCGCCGTTCTCCGTCACCGAGTCTGATGTCGTCTACTTTGAGCTAGGGGAAAAACCTAAACGTAAGTTTGTTGCATTGGTTACTTTATCCGCTCCGTTTTAAAATGAAGTTATAGACAAACCTTTGTCCTCTTAAGATGCTGATGGTGAAACCTGTATCAAAATTTATCAAGTAGTTTAGTAATACAAAGTTAATACAGACTCAATTTATTATTTTTTGTATCCATTTGCATTATTCTTCATAGTTGAAAAAGATGTTTTTACTTAAAAGAACAGTGCTCATAAAAAACTTAACCTTTACTTTTTTTTGGCTTTTGAAGCCAATGATCCAACAGAACGTTCGCGTCCTATCGAAAACTTTAACTAAAATCTAACCAAAAACGGTTACTTCGTAACTAGTACATCATTCTGAATCCATATAATTACAACCCAAATCAGCTGTTCCATACATTAAAATTCGAATTCAAATATGTTTATTTGTGACACATAGGTAAAAGTAAGTTGGTGTTATCAAAAAAGCTGTCTCACTATGTGCTGCCGTGCAAGGCGTACAAAATTACAAATAATGTTTACACATTAAGTAAAGCAGGTTGTAGTTTTTTGACTATGAAAACTAATGTTATTGCAGCTAATTACCTAATATTAAATCTTTAATAAAATATACAATAAACTAAAACAAATTTAAAACGATACAAAATAAGTAAATAATAAAAGTAGTAACAATAGGGGATAATCCTATTTTTTTTTTTCTTTGTCCGTCGGGTAGTTTATTGAAAAGTATTGGACACGTATTTTTTCTTTTTTCACGTGGTCATAAAATTACGGAGATATATTGAGTTGAAATAGCGCATGACGTCACATGTAGGTAAGTTTTATACCCACTTGTGACGTAGTAAGCCCCCACTCTCCAACTTTAATGAGTTCTAACTAAGTAATTTTTGATATTTTGATGAAACAAAAAATACGTGTCTAATATTTTTGTATTACCTGTCTGACGGTCAAAATAGAATGTCGTTTTCTTTACCCAGTCCGATCCCCTATTGACCGTACCGTGTTACCTTTGTGTTTTTATTAATAACTGACGAAAAATTTCTATGGTAACCGTTCTAGCGTCAGTGTCCCTTGCACCTGTATGTTGTATCTCAATCCTCACCACAATTAAATGTCCCGTAGAAAACTTCACGGCGATATACTTCACACCTTGCGTAAAGGACAAGAAGCTTCCTCTCATCGTGTGGCCGCACGGCGGACCGCACTCCAGCTTTGTCAACACTTTCGCTTTTGAAGCAGCCATGTTCAACATGTTGGGTAAGTCTTCTCTTGCTTGTCAAGTTTAAGCTTACACTGCTCTGAATTTAGGAAGCCTATTTTAAAACTTAGCGAATTAAGGCTGAGCGCAGACTTTCCTCACATAGACAAGTCTGCCTTAAAACGAAACTGTTTTGTCTACGAAGCGTCGCGCACCTAAAACGAAACAGTTTTGTATACTACGACGACGCAGCGCATATCTTTTCTTATCTTATTGCAATAGATTTTCAACCTTATCTTTAAAGAATACGGTTCAAGGTTGGTGCACCTTTTGTTGACGTTTTATAAGTGCCCATGTAGGCCTATGTAAAATAAAATATTTTGATTTTGATTGGGAAAATTTGTCAGTTTCGGGTAGCTTGACCTGCTAGCGCCTGTACGTCGCTAGATTGCTTTGTCGTTGATGTGCGCGCCCGCATACGTACAAAAGGGAAGCCGACAATCGTTAGTCAGGGTGCTTACATAAAGAAGCAGGTTTCCGGTACAGACAAATCTGTGGAGGTCGGTACTGATCGGTGCAGATTTAACTTGCATATAAAATTGACATAATTTAACCTGTTGAAATTAATACACATAAAATTAATACAATAATATTAATAAACATAGAAATTAATACCTGCACCGATCGGTACCGGCCCGCCCGTACCAGAAACCTGCTTCTTTATGTAAGCACCCTTAGACTTGTCGCCGTGCAGTTCTTATAGGTATTAGACAATTTTGTCTATGAGACGTTTTGTTTGAAGTTTGCGCGTCTTCATAGATTTTGAAAAGCAATAGTCTGTCTTAAATCTGTCGTGACTCAAGTCTGCGCTCAGCCTAAGTCGGAAAGCATGAAACCGACAACTCCGACAAGCAGTTGTCCACATTAGGCCTGGCCTCGAAAGAACTGGAAGTCATGAGGAGAAAGTAGGCTTAGTCTAGATGTAGAATCGAAATTCTTATTACACTATCTTTAATCATACGTAATAATGATTATTTAGGATTCTTAATCTGAATGTATTGTCCTGTTAAGTATTTTGTGTGTACATAAATAAATAAATAATCACTGAACTACATTATATTATCTACTATGGTAAACTTGATCCGGAATTTCTTATCAGTCTTGGATAAAGAACTGTATTTCAATCCCTGTTACATTATTATTGTTAACTTTAAACCACCAAGCCGGTTTGTGCAATTACTTTAAATCACACCATGTCAGTTATTATCGAAAAAAAAACCTCGTTTTATGTCAAAACCTTATGTGGTCTAATGTCTTGACGATGAAATGTAATAGAGAAGTATGGACGAAGAAGTCACGCTGCGCCAACCCCAAAACAATTGGGATAAGGGCACGAAAATGGTGTGGTCTAACTTCGCGGTGTTCGAACTTAGTCAGCCTCTACACAACACCAAATTCACTCAACAAAAAATAGTCAGAAACAAAACAAAATTCCAGGCTTTGCGTGCTTACTAGTCAACTACCGCGGTTCAACGGGCGCGGGAGAGGCTTCCCTAAAATCCTTACTCAGCCGATGCGGGGAGAAAGACGTAGAAAACTGTAAAGCAGCCACAGACTATGCAGTCGAGAACTACCCCATAGACACAAAGAAGGTTTGCCTCATGGGCGGGTCCCACGGCGGGTTCCTGGTCACGCATTTAAGCGGGCAGTACCCGGATACGTATGCTGCTGTAGTTAGCAGGAACCCGGTTACGGATATCGCCAGTATGTTTAACTCCACGGATATCGCTGACTGGTGAGTTTTGCATGTTTTTTTTTTATTATCTGTTTTTCCTTCTGTCCTATGTAGAAGCTTGTGATTGTATGTGTTGTCTATGGTAGCTGTGCTGCAAGTCGATACTATTAGCAAAGTCAACAAAAAATGTACACGCGCGGAGTGAAAACGTTAACCAATTTCGCATTTTATTTTATTGGTAATCTGTCACATTTTCGGGACTGGTATTTCTATTAATCGTTTTCAAACGTCTTTCATAATGCGTACAGCAAAGGAGTGGAATTCTCTGCCTGCGTCTGTGAACGCGCGTTCCGAACGCTTACAACCCTATCTCTTCAAAGTTAGAGTGAGTAGACTTCTTCTGGGTAAGGTCGTACCATCGTAGACTTTGTCTCTGTCCTCTCTGACCTAGACTAGCGTCAAGAGCAAACACATCTCAAATAAAAAAAATGATTTTCGAATAGCATGTGAGATATTTTTGCAGTGCATGTTTTCGTTACAAAATTTTATAACATATAGCGATGCCATAAGCATGTCCTAAACACTGTGTAATACTAGCACGATTTAAGACCTAAGATAATTTTGGATTTTTCCACTTAAGGTGGAAGTTGGGAAAAGTAAAATAATCTATATAATTACTAAGCGAAGCATGTGTAACATGGCTGAGACAGACTGTATGCGAACGACGGAGGACAGGAAGTTGTTTTGTTTGTTTGTTTTTTTTTTAACACTTTGCCCCATACTAGGAATTTCTCCTGTATCGTGTGTTTGTTTACAAACATTTAAACAAACATACACAAACTGCCAGACCCGGAACAACTATCTGTAGGCAATACAAATATTTGTTCCGTGCGGAGATCGAACCCGCGACACGCAGCGCATCAGTCGATCGCTCAACCACTAAGCCAGACGTGCCGTCAAAAGTTAGGAGAGTTGTACGTCCAGCTGTGGACTGCAATAGGCAGACTTGATTTATGGATTGGTTGGTTGCATGCCATGTTCTGTTCTGTTTATTAAGTTATTTGGAAGTGGTAATTGAACGTTATTATGTTGGTAAAATATTACAAGTTAGCCTTGAATGAGTTTTATTTGTTTCTGATTATTTTATGCGCAAAACACGCCTTATTAAAAGGGCCTGAGCATATGGAAGTTTTTATCGTGACATGGATGCACAGCAAACGCAACAAATGCTGTTGCTTTAAGACGGAAAACGTATTAACGACGTGCAGTGCATAAAACGCGGGGAAGTATAAAAAACTTCGTGTGCTTAGACCCCTTAATCTTAATAGGGATATTTTACCTTATCATTAATTATTCTTTTGTCCATATCTCAATTCATTTGGGGTCGGCGCAGCATGTCTTCTTCTTCCATACTTCTCTATTACTCGTCATCTCATCAGACACCTCTTTTTGAAGTGAAACTTCTTATGCGACTTCCACCAAGTTTAACGCTACCATGGAGGGGGAATGTTTTCTATTACTCACTAAGAGATGGCAGTATTACAAGATTTGTGACTGCGTAGTTCTACTAGGTACGCAAGCTGGCGTGCAAACAGTTATGCATTCGACTCTTCGGTGTGACCAGCCTTCGCTCAATTTCCATGAGTAGAATAACCTCGATAAACTTATGTAATAAAAATAATACAACAAGAAAATATTATTTAGAAGCTCAATAAAATAACGAGAGTTAATGCGTGGCACTCGAACGCATGCGCATATTACGAAGTTTCACTTCTTCCGCGCGGAGGGACTCCACGCACTGTTTTTTTTTTTCCCAAATGATCCTTCATACCGTTATACTTATCCACATTCATACTTCACACTTTTCTTACGATATTTTTCCCATTCCTCCGCATCACATGCCCATACCGATGACACAGAACTACCGTACCCCTGTTATTAATATACCAAAACGCTCTTGGCTAACACTAAGAATATTTTCAAAAATAGAACATTATTTACTAGGTTTCGCATCAGTAAGGATAAACTACCGAGGTTCAATCGGCCACGGAGACGACAACGCCCGATCTCTAATATCCCACGTAGGCGAGTACGACGTACAAGACTGCTATCTCACTCTAAACACTGCACTAGAAAGAGATGGAAGATTATGTGAGAATAACGTCTTTCTTTATGGAGGAAGTTATGGGGGGCTGATAGTGGCCTATCTGGCTGGAATGTACCCTGATAGGTTCAGGGCTATGGTGATGAGGAATCCTTTGATAGATCTGGCTGTTAAAGGCCATTATGCTGATAATTCTGATGGGTAAGTTCAGTTCTAAGGTCATAGCATAGGTACTTCTAAGCACTGCAAATCATCGGCATCGCCTCACCTCATTGTAACTGGCTGTTTCCGATCCGAGTGTGTTGAAATTATTTGCTATAAATTGACTTATAGGTAGTAAAAAGTAGCAATTTTTGAGTCGAGTTGAAGCGACGCTGATTCCGTGCAATGCTTATAGTTGTAGTGTATTTTGAAGTGGGAACGGACATGGTAAGGTTTTCGTATTTATTTTGTACAATAAACGTTCAATTACCACTTGTTAATAATACTTTTTGAATAGGAAATGGAATCATGTTTCATGCGATTAACCATTCATTGCGTATGCGCTTTAAAACTGTTTTTGCTTTCCAACTCGATGTTTTTACTAGTCTTCGTTTTTGTACGGTTTTTATGGGCTTCACAGAATGCGGGGTCGATTTCTGTTTATAGTAATTACCTAAAAATCTTTATCTTATTGGGATAAAATTCTTGCCAAAGTATGCATGTTATATGCATTGTAAAACATGTCTTGTGTAAACGACATTAAGTTGAATTTCCTTAATTTTTCAGATCATTCTGAACAGTCCGATCTTTCTGATGCTCAGTTTACCTTTCTCCAGGTGTGCAGTCGAAGCTGGTTTCGACTTCACAGAGAAAGGCCCCGTTACTGAAGAAATGCTGCTGGCCATGAGAAGAGCATCACCCATAGTCCACGTCCATAAAGTGAAAGCTCCTACAGCTCTCATGCTGGGCTCGGGAGACCAGCGGGTCCCACACTACCAGGGGCTGGATTATGCCAGGAGATTGAAAGCTAATGGAGTCACGACTAGGTAGGTTAATCAAATTTAAATCAAAGCGTACAACGGCCTTTCGGCAGACATGGCCAGGCGATCGAAATTTGTTTGAGGTGGGAGTATTAGTATATCATGTTAGGTTATTGGCGATTTTTGATGACTTACCTTTTTACGTATTTTTAGACGGTGAAAATTTGAAATACCATAGGATTCTAGAGCCCAGACTCTGGGGGACCAGATTTAGAAAAATCTGCTGTTCCACACATTTTGACCGTTATGCACTTTTTTTTTATAAAACACCTGGTTCTTTTTTCAATAATCATATTTGGTATTCAACGTAACGGTTTGCTAGTCGAAACCCTTTACACCATATATACCTCTGTCTACCACATCAAGACTACAGCCGTGATATTACATCTCTAATATTATACTTTATTTCCAGAATTTACATGTACGAAGACAACCATTCCCTGTCCTCTCCTGCCGCTGAAATGGACAACTTGATCAACGGCGTCGACTGGTTCATGCAGCATCTACAGGAGCCCAAGAAGAATACAGACCTTTGAGTACCTTGGATGTTCCTTTGGCGCACCTTTGGCCCGACTCCTCCATAAACTTTGGGAAATAAACATGATTTCGTGTTACTGAAAACATATTTTTTGAGTAACAAAAGTTGTGCAGAACTGTGTCTCAGCTTGTTTTTGGAGTTTTTGGGAGTAAAGGTTGTAGTCAGAAGGATCTAAACGCACAGTTAGAATAGGTACAGCCAATAGAGGTGTACCGATTAGTACCGATTTATCGATTACATGTTATTTTTCCTTCTTATGCGACTTTCAATAAGTTAAGGGGGAATATTTTCTAAAACTCACTAAGAGATGGCAGTAGGTATCACAAAAATTGTGACTACGTCTTTCTATTAGGTACGCAAGATGGCGTGCAGACAGTCATGCATTCGACTCTTCGGTGTGACCAGACATCGCTCAATTTCCATGAGTAGAATAACCTCGGTAAACTTATGTAATAAAAATAATACAAAAAGAAAACAACAAAATATTATTTAGGAGCTCAATAAAATAACGAGAGTGAATGCGTGGCACTTGAACGCATGCGTGTAGTATTACGAAGGTTCACTTCTTCCTCGCGGAGGGACTCCACGCACTGTTTTTCTATACTTTCTGCTCAACCTGTAAGGCGTAAAATAGTGTCAAACTTCAGGTTGTATATCAAAAACTGAAAAAGTGCTTCCGAATGCCAGATTAATCGATAAAAAGTACAATCGGTTGACCTCTAATAGATTATAAGGTGATAAATGAATAAGCATTTAGCTTTATATACAATTTTGGTGCTGAAACGAACCTTTTTCCAGTTTGTGCAGCTCCATCCCTCATCCAGGGTAATTATTAAATAAGTTTGTAATAAAATATGTACCTATATTTCATTCTATTAAATGCCAATAAATCAGTGAAATTACATTTAGTGGTTTATTTCTATCAACCTGTCTAGAACCGTAAAAGTCAGTTTTTTTAACCAACTGCGTAACAACATAGTGTTATATTTTACGCGTATATAGGGTGAATTTTTGAAGTGGGTGTCAAACTCAAACTTACAACTCAAAGCATTTATTTCAATTAGACCATTACATACACTTTTGAAAGAAAAAAAAATCACAAAAACAACCGCGAAGCTACAGTCCCAGTCACAAGGCATAATAACTTGTGAAAGTACTGTAGTTGCCCATTCCAAAGCGTAGATCTCTATGGAAAAGAATGGGCAAGAAACTCCATGGACACTCTTTTAAATCAAAATATGTTCAATATCTTGGTTACATCATTCATGTTAAGAATTACAAATATGTGAGAACGATGTAGAAATACGGACAAATTAAGAGCGTCCAGAGTATTATATTAAACCAGTAATTCAAAAATAAAGTTATAACAGCTAAGATATGACCAGTCATAACTGACAGCGCCCGTTCCCGTTCACGTGTAAATGGCCAAAACCGAAACAATCAAGAATAGCGAAAACTACTCGAAGAAGCCTCGGGTCCGATTTTGATGAAAATAAAAAAAACTGCTTCACTGTTCGCCGTATTTCATTACTTCCCAGAATTCGATCCTTATTAGCGGCACTATCGAATGGCGGAATAAAACAGTGTTATTCTTTTTCCAAAATCAATAGGTCCGATTCAATTAGCCTTAGAGCCATTTTAGTTAGCTAAAGAATTATCTGGAGATACTTTTCGTTATACATGGTAGGTACTTATGCCTAGATATTTTTTTTCAGTTTCGAAAAAAACGTACATGACTTCAGTAGTTTTCATGAGACATTATTATATCAACTTATTATAAAATCACAGTAGATACAAAAGTGTATACAAACTTGAAAGTGTGTGAAAACTGTGGCAAATAAAAATAATTAGAGAGGTGAAAAGTTTACACCAACGCTCGATGAATGGCATTGGCGTCGAATTGGAAGTCGCTTTGGTTTCGTTTCACGTGCCTTAAAATAAGGCTCGGTGAATAAATAGCAAGTGGGGTACCTAGAAAACCTAGGTATCAGGTAAGCCCGTAGGACTGTGCGAATAAAAACTCTATTTTGTCCGTCAGACAGGTAATACAAAAATATTAGACACGTATTTTTTGTTTTATCAAAATATTACTTAGTTAAAACTCATTAAAGTTGGAGAGTGGGGGCTCACTACGTCACAAGTAGGTATAATTTCAATTCAATATAGGTATCTCCGTAATTTTATGACCACGTGAAAAAAGAAAAAATACGTGTCCAATGCTTTTCAATAAACTACCCGACGGACAAAGAAAAAGAAAATGTGATTATCCCCTATTTTAAGGGTTCCGTAGCTAACTGGCCAAAACGGAACCCTCTTAGATTCGCTGTCTGTTTGTTTGATGAGATATTCTTTTCTAAAGCCGTAAAAATTGTGTGCTCCTCTAATTTTTAAAGTCATAGGAAAAAATGTAAGTATGTAGAACGTAAAAGGTCGTTTGTACGAATGTAAAGACGTTCATTCAACAAAAATTTGTTTGAATAAGATTTGATTTTGAGAAATGGGACTTTTTCGTCAAGTTTTAGTTGAACTTATATTAATTTTAACTTTGGATATTTATTATTTTATTTTATTAACATAAACAACAAATAAACCAAAATATTTCACTTACTAATCTTTATAAAATAACGACTTATAAGTAGGTACCATAAAACATAAATAAGTCTATCGAATATCAAAAGCCTGACAAGAGCCAATATTATCGGAAAGGGTGGATAGTAAAAATAGGGGTTCATAGCAAATGGTACGGTAAAACAAAGTGCCAATAAAAAGTAAAATTACACAGCTAGGCACCTAATCACCCGTATGATTGGGTTGTAGTAAATGTTTAACAGTAGGTAAAATCACAATAGCATCCTGAATGCTGAGGCGGCCGATACGTCCTCCACTATAGTAAGGCATGAGAAAACTTATACCTTAGTATTTCGTGTTAAAGCTGATGGTTAAGTTACTAACAATAGTGTTTAAGTGCAAACCTCTTACTGACAATTTATGGATCTCATAGTTGTCCGAAATAAAATGATTTTATTTATTTATTTTTATTTATATATTTACTATTAACATGTGAAACGCCTGTAAGTGACTAATTAGAGGCGTTTTAAGAGATTGGCCGGAAAAAACCGGAGAGAAGAGTGGAAGGCTATGGGGAGGCCTTTGCCCAGCAGTGGGACAATATAGGCTAATAAATAAATAAAAAATAAAGTTAATATGCACCCAATATTTGACAGGTTCAGGTTCTTTCACGTTGCAATACTAACGAATAAGTTCCTGTAAACTTTCTGGGAGTTTGTTGATTCCTTCCTGATAAACCGCGAAACGGCTAAATCTGTCATATTTTAATCTGAAAATTGTACTGGAAACTGAAAGCTTCACCTTAGAGAAGTATGTACAGCCCTAGGCCCTAGACACTGATTTAGTGTTTCCCAATTTAACGAACGATAAAGGTACATAGGCACCCGTCAACCTGATGCACGTAAAATTTTCCTATACAAAGTTTGTAACACAGATTTTTTAATCTCTATTTCTCCCTCCCTCTTCTCTTCGTGGAAATCCTTTACCTAATCAGACAGCATGTTTTAAGATTAATGTTTCGCACGCGGCGACGCACAGTTACACTACTGTCTTCCCTTCACTGTGGCATAACCTCCCCTACCGTAACGAGACAGGTGCTCACCATGTGTCGTGTACGCCTAGTCCACATGTTCGGACATTTGCGACGCCATTAATTAGTGTTAAGTGATACCTACCTAAGTGCGATACTTGCACTTGAGACAATTATGTTTATGATAGTGTCATTAACGTGATCATTTAAAATACAAAAAAAAGTCCTGTGCAAAAGACGATGTATAAGTAAAAAAAAAACGTTAAACATCGTTTTTATGGTTCCGTATCCAAAGGGTCAAACGGGACCCTATTACTGAGACTTCGCTGTCTGTATCTCATGAACCGTGATAGGTAGCCAGTTGAAATTTCTACAGATTATGTATTTCTGTTGATGCTATAACAACAAATACTAAAAACAATAAAATTAATATTTAAGGGGGCTCCCATACAAAAAAGTGTTTTTTTGCTCGTTTTTATTATAAAAAATGGTACAGAACCCTTCGTGCGCGACTCCGACTCGCACTTGGCCGGTTTTTTCTCAGTTAATCGCACAATCAGAACATTGATGGATGAATGCTCAGATCAAAAGATCCTCTACTTTGCTCAAAAACTCAAATTCACAGTATAAGCTATTGATAGCAACGACGCGGCTGCCCAAGGATTTTCCACATCATCATCTGTCTAGCCTTTTCCCAAACTATCTTGGGGTCGGCTTCCAGTCTAACCGGATGCAGCTGAGTACCAGTATTTTACATGAAGCGACTGCCTATCTGACCTCCGCAACCCAGTAACTGGGTAATACGATACCCCTTGGTAAGACTGGATGTCAGACTTTTGGCTTCTGACTACTTGTAACGACTGTAAAAGATCTACAAATGACAGCCGGCACCAACGCCTTAACGTGCTTTCCGAGGCACGGAGGAAACTGGGTATGTAATTATGGTCACCCATCCACGGGACAACCTCGGCAAGCACGGCTTAACCTTTAAGATCGACCCGTGCGGCTGTTATTATTTAGCCACGAGCTCCTCCCAAGGATTTTCCACATGCAAGGGTTTTATCACCAAACAGAGCCAGAGAACAACAAGGTCATCAACATTTTCCTGCCCTAATCCCAAATTTATTTGGGGTCGGCGCAGCATGTCTTCTTCCAAACTTCTCTACTCACTTGTCATCTCAGCAGTGACCTCCTTATCGCCATATCATCCTTCACACAGTCCATACATCGTTTCTTTGGTTTTTTTCGTCTCCTATAGCTACATTCGTACTCAAAAATATCCTCAATAAATCCATACTTTCATACTAATATTATAAATGCGAAAGTCACTCTGTTTGTTTGTTTGTTACCTTTTCACGACTAAACGGCTGATCGGATCTTAATAAAATTTGGCAAGAAGATAAATTTCAACCTGGGGAAGGACATAGGCTATATATCATCACGCTACGACCAAAAGGAGCGGAGCAGCAATGAAAAATGTTGCGAAAACGGCGAAAATGTGACGCAGACGAAGTTGCGCGGGACAGCTAGTTTACCATAATAACCGATTATCACACAAAACAAGAACAACAAGGTACCTACTCCAACTATGAATGATTATCTAGATTAGGTAAAGTACTACAACAATGGTTTTTTTTTGAGCATTTTGAAAGATATGTCCCTAAACACAACATCGACTGCAAGATTTCGTTTTCACTAATATTATAACGGTGTAAAACACCTCTTAACGAAGCCGAAAGACACTGGTTCTCCCTGTCATTACGATCATTTTTTTGTTCTACACCATACCTGGGAACTTTCTAGTTACGGAGATATTAGGGGTCAAAGTTCCAACTTTTTGACAAGTATTTTTTTAAATACAAGTTTTTAATGTAAGATTTTTACTTTAAACACCTCCACGACCCCCGTACTATTCAATCAGTCCATCAGCACAATGTTTTGAGTGCGTTACATTGAGTTCTACAAATCATGATTTTACACCCCCCAAAAAAAAGTTGTTACCCAGCAATAATTTTTGCGTAAAGTTACTTAGTTTCATGTACAGAATGCTTGGTTGACGGCTTCGTGATGAGGTGATTTACACGGTGTATATGGTCGGGTTGTCAGCAACAAGTCAACGATTTGTTTTGAAAACAGATTTACATAACCGTGCTTAAAATCGGTTCATGATTTTTTCCATGAAGAGTTAATAATAATTTGTGCCTGAATTTTATTCACCCTAATTATTTATTATCACAGTCGCTAATTATTTACTGAACCATACACAAGACCGTGACGAGATATAATGTTATTGTAAAAATAATACTTTACCCGCGTTTTTTTCCCCTTGACGGCAGCCATATTGTCAGGTGTAGCCGGTTACCGGAACGCACCGTGCCAGTCGCCAGTTCCTTTTTCAAATTCATCCCTTATTATTAAAAAATGTAATTGCAATAGGGTTTTAAGAGGAAGGATAAAAACCCACTCTAGGCTGTCAGGTTTTGGGTTGTGATTTGAATGTCAACGTTCTTTATTTTTCTTTTGATCACTGACGGCTGCGGTTTTACGAAATTTAAAAGAATATTCTAGAACGAACTATGATATAGAGTATATGAGTCACATACAGTACCTATTTATGCTACTATGCATTCCTAATGGAATTTATCTACTTAGTAGGTGGTATAGCCTCGTTGGTCTAAGCGCTAGTTACGTTTGTGACCCTACTTTATATAATTTGCGGACGCACACAATAACATTCAATACATTCGTTGTCTGTAAATTCGAACTTCTTGTGTGAGTCCGCAAATTATATAAAGTAGGGTCACAAACGTAACTGCGTTTAATTTTCGTTCGTTGCCGAAGCTACGTTTCGGAGAAAGAGAGTAGCCCTCCAGACACGGTTTCCAGCTAATCGCAATATGCTCGCACCTTATCACATGGTAGGTATATCTCGACTAGCTTATATTCGTCGTTTGTCCAACGACCACTAAAAATAGACTAATATTTTACTAAGTACTCGACCTCCTTCCTGACGTCACTTTCCTAACTTAATTCAAGCTCCTAAAACTGCTTCGTCATCTTACACTTTTCAAGTTACAGTGACCTTTGACCCCCAAGTAATTAAGCACGTTCGACTTAACACGTAACAAAGATAAAATATAAACCATTAGGATTAGTAAAAGTCTCAGTAACCATCATATCGACGTGAAATCACGTTTCATGCTAATGTGATTGACAAAAGAATTGACTGAGGTCAAGTGTAACGACCCCTTAACCTTTCAAATCCTATCACATGATTCGATCGGGGATAATTACTGTAGGTAGGTAATTATTTCGCTGTTATATAATTCACTAGCTTTTACCCACGACTTCGCTCGCGTAATGGTCGTAAATGATCCCACGGAAAGGTTTAAATAGCTTATGACACTCGGTATAAATAAAATTAGTTTCCCATTATTGAAAGATTTTTCCGAATCGAATAAGTAGTTCCGGAGATTACCCCTTACATAACAACTTACAAACAAATTTTACCTATTAAATAAGTATAGATTTCGTAGAAATAATAGGTCTGAATGTTGAAGAAGTAAAATAAATATGGTTAGGGTAGCAGGTTGGGTTTTCTGTAGTTTCTGCCTATCTTCATAGAAAAAGGCGTGAGTATGTGCCTATATATTATACTTGACAGCTCAAGTACCTAGTGTAGTACATTCTTACCTAATCACAGCTGCTTAGGTAAGAATGTGCCTACCTAGAGGTAGAGAACCGTGTGTGCCATATGGTTCCTACCCCATAGCTAGTCGTTGACCTTTTGACGAAAGGCATTCGTTTAACAAATCAAAAGAAACCAGCATTCGTCGATTACTAGTCTTTATTATTTTTTTTCAGGTGTTTTTATACTTAAAAATATTCCTAAGAATTCTTTTGGTTTCCTGCAAAACAGTATTTGGATTATAAAAAAAAAAACAACGGTGGACCCGAGATCGTAGGTACCTACTCTTAAATTACCCCATGTGTCTTAGCTAAGTATGTACAAACCCTCCATAAAAAAGATAAGTAAAGTAATTTACTATAGCTTCAAGTTATGTTTGATCCGTCTAAACATAACATTAAAGCAAGTGCTTGCCCAATGTCACCCTCCGCTACCCCTGTTTACTTTATATCGATAATGACTCAGAAACTCTATGAAAAGGCTACCCTTGTACCTAATACTTGGAATAATAGGTAAAAAATATACGTAAATGCATGAAAAATCGAAGGTGAATGGCATAGTTCACGTGAGGCTCAGATGAACTAGAATAGGGTTTATATTCTAAGCGTTTTTTGCAGTCTGGTGAAAACTTAGCTGATCGTATGAAAGATGAAAAATTTAAGTCTTCTAGGTACGCATGCCTATTAGCTTCTATAGCTCTAATAGCTCTCATTTCCCTTTACAGATAGCATCTACAGTTAGTTATCCTTTAAAAACCTTTAAGAGCCTCATCATCTACCTTGCCTTTTCCTAACTATATAGGGGTCGGCTTCCAGTCTAACTACATGCAGTTGAATACCAGTATTTTACATGGGGCGACTACCTATCTGACCTCCACAACCTAGTCATTACTGGTTGATAGCGCTTGGTAAGACTGGTTGTCAGACTTTCGGGCCACTGACTAACTGTAACGATCGTCATAGATGACACATGACAGCCAGAATCGTGAACATTGACGTGATTTTCGAGGCACAGAGGAAACTCAGTATGTAATGGGTGGTCACGCATCCATGGACCAACCTAGGCAAGCACGGCTTTACCTAAAGATCGACCCGAGAGGCTGTTATTGTTTAGCCACGAGCTCCTCCAAGCAGAGAGAAGAGTCTAATTCTCCCGAGTTATACGAAGGAGGCTGGTGTGAAGAGAATTTTCCGAGATTTCAAAATGATGATATTATCTATGGTCGAATGAATGTGGCTGTTAAACCCGAAAATGAAGGTAATCATAAAGTTTCGTATCAGCACGCGTAGCATGACCACTGTAGAAACGAGTTTTGTCTACGGAAGAATCGACATAAATGACATTTAGACAATGACAATCTGTCATTTTGTCGATTCTTCCGTCGAAATAACCTGATTTACAGTGTCATGCTACGCGTGCTGCAGTAGTGCATGTGCATGTAGTTTGTTTGAATTTTTGGCTAAAAAAGAGGTATCTCTATGCCTATATATCAATGGCTAAAAAAATGCGGAAATTGAAAATATGAGTGATATAACGGAAGTACCCGCACACGCTGACTTGTGACGATATGCTTCAGAAATCATCGATCAGGCCCGCACTGAGGGTGCTAATAGACAACAGAAATATATTAATAGCTTGATAAAGTACATGCTCCATAAAAATTTATGGCAATTTTCATGTTTTGTTAAGGTTTTTTTTTTCATTTCGGAGTCGTGACGGCTGGGACTTATATGAAGGTTGATGCCAGAGAATTTTCTGGATAGGCTGATGCTGACTAGTAGCTCAGTTCGGTCCTGCGTCCGATAACCGTGACTAATTGTCCGGAGCTATCAACGATGCGGGCCGGCGTTGTCTTGCGGCGGAAAAATATCGATCGCAGCACACACCTGTTCGGAATTGTTCGACGGTGCACACAATGGGGCGCGCACCTGCCCACTAGCTCGCGCGCCGTCGCTCCGCGCGCACACACGCACCAGCCGCCACCGCACCACCATGCGCGCGGGGGGGCGCCGCTGACCGCCGCGACGTCACAACGGCCGCGCCGCGCCGATCGATTCCCTCCGGACATCTTGGACAACACCGTCCACCACCTTCTATTCTCTCAGGTATTTCAACCCAAGTGATCGACTAAATCCCTAATTATTCCACGCGTTTCATTATTCATAATTCTAAGAAATCGAAGTTTCCGATATTTGCTGAATCATGAACTACGTGACTCATTGGTTCATTGTCGCAATATTTTCAGGGCGAGCGATGTAGTTAGCCACGATGCATATAACGTCAGGTCTGTCTCCGGCGTCCGGCGAGATGCTGGACGCGACGTCGCTCAATTTTTATGGAGATTCGGGAGACCAGTACGGGACGACGTACTTCGCCGTGGACCACACGGTGCCCGAGTCATCTCACACCGTGGAGATCGAGTACGTGTACGAGCAACCGGACACGTACGCCATAAACCAAGAAGATGAAGAAGCGGATGTAGCTCAAAATGAAATGTACGTCTCCGCAGATCATGATGATTATTCTAAAAAGATACGCAGCAAACACAAGCCTAGCAAGATGATTGTAGATGAGGAGCCGGAGGCTGACCTAACGAACTTGACGTGGTTGCAGAATATAACGAATATTATGTCAGTGCCGCAGTTTCCATTGCCTCCGATGTCGCCGAGCCCTCCGGTGAAGACACAGCCGCAGAGCACGAGGCTGCAGAAGTTCAACCAGACGATAGCGAAGTGTCAGAGAGATTTCATGGAGAACAAGCACGAGTATCGGACCAAAAGTGAGAGAAAGCCTCCGTACTCGTACAGTACGCTGATCTGTATGGCGATGAGGTACAACAACGACAAAATGACGCTCTCCGCGATATACTCGTGGATCAGAGACAACTTCAAGTACTACAGGAACGCCGACCCCACCTGGCAGGTGAGTGTTATCGCTACAGTAGGGAAACCTTATGATTTAATAAACGTGTGATCCGCAAACAGTGTGATAAGATTACTTCTAATTGGATTTATGAATAGGGAGTCGAGTGTATGATTGATAGGTTTTATTTCATAATCTTTTTAGTGATCGGTACGGATTATACGAGGTAGTAAAAGTAAAAGTGAAATATTTTATATATTTGGAAGCTAAGGATTAGTCGTGGATTTTTGAAAAACATGTTTTTTTGAGTGGATTTACCACAGTAACCTTAAACAAAAATGATTTATTTTTATTTCATAAATAACGATTTCTTTCTCCTAATTTCAGAATTCTATTCGGCACAACCTATCCCTTAACAAAGTGTTTGTGAAAGTGGCTCGATCAAAACAAGAGCCAGGAAAAGGGGGCTTCTGGAAACTTGATCTCGCACATTTAGAAGGAACTAAACGAATCTCAAATAGACCTCACAAAAAGAAGAAATCGTCAGATAAAGACAAAAACGCAGAAGAAAAATCTGCAGTCGCTAACATTCCTCAAGTGAACGCGTCGGACGATATTTCGAACGAAATGAATCAGGCTGTGACACTGCATTTGCCAGATTTCAATCTCGGCAGTATTCCGAACTTGCCTGACATCGATTTGGAGACGAATATAGGAGCAAATGTGATCGTCGAACCAACTATACCACCTCCTATTATCCCAGAAGACGATCTATCGTCTCTGCTTTTGAATCCAACGGACTGGGATGATCTGCAACTCGACATGTTGGATAATTACCTGGATTCTTGTTTCAAGTAAGATTTTTTGCATTTATTGTTAGTGGATTCGTTCCGATTCGATGTTAGTGAGTGTACAGTTTCGTTTTAGGAGTAGACGATGATAATTATTTATTTTGGACATTATTATTGAAAAAAAAAAGTGTCCTTTGTAGGTGTCCGACATTAACTGTTGTGTGTGTACTTTTCTTTTATTTTTTCTTGTGGTTTCTTATTAATGGTGCGGCAATAAATATTTGAAAAAACCTTAAAATAATTTTAGGTACGAAAATAATCTTTCATGTGGCCTTTTAAAATCTAAATAGCTAATGACAAATTGGTTCCGTTCGATAGGCTTTAAAATTAGAATTGTATAGCTTTTGGAGTAGTACTAAGAAGTTTTTCATGGAATTTTTAATAGCAGTTTGTGGTGAAATGATTTTAATATTTATTTCATTTGTACATGATACATAATTTAGTCTAGTCAAAAAAGGCTTTTGCGAAAGAATAGGTACTTAAGTATTATAATGTTGAATCTGTTTTACATAAAAGTGTAGGAATGTTTCGTATTTAGAGGGACACTTATTTTTAAGTCTACAGCATAATTTTACTAAGTCAATAACTGTTGATAGATAACATTATTTTTTTTGTAACACTGACGTTGTGTGTTAAAAGTCAACATTTTTAGTATTCTGAAAAATTCATAATTTTGATAATTACGATGAGAAGCTATGAGTAAGATGCAATGTCGAAAGCCGTCCACATATGACTTAGATTATATACTTATTTATAAAGCAAAGTATACAAGGTGTAACATAAGAAACGCAAGATCTGCCGTGTGAAACTGAATATATTTAATTCTACGACTTGATGAAGTTCGCAATAAAATATAGCTTTTGTGAAGGACCTGACACGATCAGCTGATCAACGTGTATGATAAAAAAAAAAAGTTACAAATTTCCAAAAGTCATGCAACAGAAGTTGTTTAGTTTCATGGTCTGAGACACCACACGATAGGTATTGCGTTTATTATGTTACACTTTGTATTATATGGCTTTGTAAAACTTTTATATTTAAATCATATTTTTTTGTAGATACATATGGCTTTATTTATGCTCGCATCATCAGCGATGATGTATCAAATGTTGTGAACTGGTTTTGAAACGTAGGTGTATTTTGAAATGTAGGTATGTTTAGCCTAAAAAGTGAATTGTTTATGCACAACATATTAACAATATATTAGCTCATATCGGGGTATAAAATACTTCAAAACTACTTGTCTCAAAATTAATAATTTTGCTCAATGAACGCTCAGCCGATGGCCTAACAAATTGGGCTATTAATTGAAACAAAACAGTATTATATTGGAAGTTATGCACAATTTATTAAATGTAGCAAATATTTTTGTTAAATTATATTTACTTGATAAAGTGTATCTATATGGATTAGAGCACGTGGTGCAAGAGTTGGCAACTAAGTACCTACCTACCTTGTTTATTATGCCACTTTGTCTTAAAAAAAAACAAGTGATTATTAAAGTCGAACTGTAATATTAATAATGTGAATCGCGCAATTAAACTAGTACATGGCTAAGATCAAGCATCTACTATACTTAAATATAAAACGAGTGGTCCTCATATGACTTGAACTATGTCTGGACTTAAAAACAGATAGTGACCTCTGACTTTGTTTCGGCTGTTTCTTCTCAGAGTACAGTGTCAGTGTTTCGTACCTTAGTCAGGTACGAAACACCGGCCTCATCTAGTTTTTAAAGAAGACTACGTATTAAAGTTTGTAAAAACCTATTTGCCCTAAAAATATTCATTGTACAATGAATATTTTTACATATAGGTACGTATATTCATAATACAACTCAAAAAGAAAACTGATTTGACTGTACCTTGAAGACTTCGAAATTAGACAAAAAAAAAGGGATTTATATACAGAAAAACTCGAAAACGTCTAATATAGTTGCTAACTCTATGGTTCTAATATAAGCTTATATGTAAAAAAAAATGTATACAATGACGCATTTACCGCTCAGTATTATGATGTACAAAGTATTAATTTATAAATAATTATTTTTAACTATGAGTATTAAAATGTGTGGCAATATTTTTAATTATTAATTAATTATAAATGACTTCTGAAGCTTTATCAGATAATCCGTCCAGTATTATGCAAGCAGTGAACTGCGTTTTGCTCAGAAAAGATATACAAATATCTAGTATTGTAAAGCAATGAAAAACTATTTAATAACGCCTCAAAAAGGTTTGTTGTTTTTCATTATTTTGTTTTAGTATTTATGCTTCGAACGGTTTAGTTAATACGTTCTTAGTTTGAAAGATTGTTTTAGTTTTTGGTAAAAAAAAAAAACTAAGTCCAATAACGACTTTCTGGTCGAAAAGTATTGATTGATATCATTTTATTATGTCATCAATAAATAATTTCATTATTTTTTCAAGAAAACTAATGCATAGTCCATTTTAGTAATATACACAAAATGTGTATGTAGTCTTTATAAACATGATTCATAAATTGTACCTCCTGGTTGATAATGAAATATACCTATATATCTGTAAAATAAGTGATTATGCAAAATGTATTCTTGTTTTTAACTGTTGAAATAATCCGCTAATGTAAGCAGTGTCTATGTTGAAAACCACATTATATGTCTCTTATTTTACTCGCACAAAATTAGAAATACGGTGTTTAGAATTAGTGTAAAGTTTAGATTTAAATGTAGAAGAATCTTCCGTCCGTGAGTGTCTTAAAACTTTAAAACGACTTAATATGGTAAAAATGCAGTCGTTAAAATAATTATGATGGCAGGAATATTTGACTTTCTTAAAACCTTTAAAGGAGTATTGTCGTGTATTATTAATAAAACTGGATCAAATTAAATTAGCTAGTGATACTTGGCAGACATGGTACCATTACAGGAGAGTCTTCTCTTTGAAACCGATTCAAAGATTGTCTTAAAAAAATTACTCTAGCTATAAGACCGTCCATTACCTGCACGCGTAGCATGACCGCCGTAGAAACGGGCTATGTCGACAGAAGAATCGACAAACTGACACATTGTCACTGTCTATCTGTCATTATTTCGATACTTCCGTAGACAAAACTCGTTTCTACAGTGATCATGCTACGTGTGATGTTACTTATATGGTGTACAAATTAAAGAGTACTCATCAAAGAAAGAGATAATACGCTTTGGACTACCTCGCTGGTCTAGTTGGCATAATCTCGATTGCTGACCATCCCTGGGTCATGGATCCTGGGTCATCTGGGTTTGATTCCCGGGTCGAGCAAATAGTTATTGAGCTTTTCGATTTTTCTATTGGAATTTTGATGGCAATAAGCTCGCCCCCTACACCATGGGACTTAAACAGAAGTGACGAAATCTGGGTTTACTATTTTAGGTACACCGCATATCTCTTCGGGGATTGGTCTTTTCTTTTTCAAGAGTAAAATTATCTATTTATACGATGGGTTCTTGATAACTCTTCTTTTGTTTTGTCATGTTAAGATATCGATACAATCACATCCGTCGAATTTCGCTAGCTAATTTAATTTGATCTTTTATAAACCGAATGTGTTACTTACTATAAAAATTATTGTGAAGAAACTCTTGCCTTAATATTGCCCCATGTTTGTGAATTGTCTTGATGAATTAAAGAAATAAAACTAAGTCGAAGCGGGCTAACTTTGCATTTAAGAAATCCTAATGTGGTAATATAAGTAAACTATCCACATCTTTTACATATGAGTATTAAAATTGAATTAGACATACTGTCATTGAGATATTATAGTGTATTTAACATAGACATATAAAAAATCATGTATTTATTATGTATTTATGGTCAGTTTATTAAACTGACAATTTATGAAATTATATATAGTGGGTAGATCTAATTGCCGGAAAAACTAAAAAGAGAAGCAGGCATATTTAGACAGACGTTTCTTAAAATCGAACGAAAAATAAACTACGTTAATACTAGGTGTTGTTTTGCATTCTCGTCAAATTCAAGAAGGTAAGTAACTATGCTCATGATTCTCGTACCAAATCAATTATAAAATGGGTAGGTAATTTTGATGTTTTTCCTTATTTACGGAAATCGGTAAGTGTGAACCACCCGTGTTTTAAACGCGGCCCGTCTGGTTCTCACCCTATAACCTCGCTTACACACATACAAACAATCTCAAACGTTTATTCGATATTTTTTTATTCCCTAAACCACGTAAAGGGGGTTATTCTGAAATATTGACAAACTTAAACAACCAAAAAAATCAGCGTTTAATAATAATTAAATAGGTACCGTAATTTTAATTGATTATTTATTTCTTTTGTGACCACCTCCTGAAATTTGACAAGGATGCAAAACAACACCTTGTATAAAACATCGATGTTATAGTAAAATTAGATTTTTGAGAAACGGCTAATTTTGTTAAATGTCTGCTACATGTACTAGTCATTTTCGTGTTTACGTGTTTAGGAATTAGAAGAATAGAAATGCGAAACGAAATATGTACAATTGTAATTTATTTTGTATAATTTAATAAATAAAAGTACCAATACTTGCAGTGTACTAAAATAATTTCTTGTGGCACAAATATAATTTTCCTATTCTGTTCTTACTATGCACTTATTATTATATTAATTGTAATTAAACTAATTTATTATAGCTACATAATAAAATAATAAATAATTTGACACGATTATAAAATTCATTAGGTTCCCTAGAAATCACCCCCCATATTCACAAACGCTCGGATTCGATTTCGATTCGGAAAGTCGTATGTCTATCTCGCTCGCTTTCATAATGCCAAAACAAGATAGACATACTACTTATCGAATCGAAATCGAATCCGAGCGTTTGTGAATAGGAGGCCACATCTGCTTATACCTGTTCTCCCAAACACAAAACGATTCCAAAATGAATGCTTAATATTATTGCTCTATTGGAATCTAATTTTGAGTGGAAGGCTATGAGTGAGGTCTTTGTACAGTTCTTTGTACAATTATTGGACTTTCTCTCGGCCCTTAGCCGACAGATAAAAATCCAACAGAGCTCTTTCACTAGGCATTCATAAAGTCGTTTAGTTAGTGAACACGGGTATATACCATTAGTAGAAAATGTTACTCAAATAATGAAATGTTCTGAAATTAACTTAGCCTTTTTTAAATCTTGTCAAATTATTATCTTGTAATAAATAAATGGTTGTTTTGAAATTGACGCTCAAAGTCATGTAAGCGATTTCATGTTTGGAAGTGTCCTTAATACATTCAATAAAGTGTTAAAATATAATGTATTTTCTTTTAACATACCGTCAGGGAAATTAATTGTTAATCAAATTGACACTACTCGACAATTTGCCGTATTATAGCCATGAAAAGTGTCAAAAAATGGCAGGATGTGATTTGAATTTTTATACGGACTATATATTAGTTGGTAGTCGAGCAACTGCCCGTCACCATAGGCAGCCTGTGTCTGAAAAACGTATACAGCAACTTTCACAAAATGATCTAGAATATGTTTTCCATAGGTAATGTATGTGGAACTACATACAGGTATGTAGGTAACGTCAAGGAAATTAATTGTTGAGCAGATTGACTACCAACATAAATTATCCGTATTATATTCAAACCGCAACTCATACTTCGTCATAATTTAAGTTGTATGAAATTACCTAATATGGCAAGTTGTATGTGTCAATTTGAAATTTTTTACCTGGCTGCACTATTAGGTGCGGGTACACTACATAAATACGAAAAACTTTATTCCGATAGTCACAAGTTCGAATTTCAAAATGCCGATTGTCATAATTCCGAATGGTTCAAAATTCCTAATATAACAACAGCTTCGGCTTGCTGGCCGGCCAGCCTCAGCTGCGGCGGCGGGCCTTCAAACCACCTGCTCCTCAGCTCGCGGGCCGCTCCACCCCTCCGCGCCTACGCGGGCTTAAATTACACTCTAGGGGTAGGGCAAACAAGACTGCGTGAAGTCGGTTTTGCAGCGATTCGTTTCTGCCACTAAATTTTGTAGCACAACATGTTGACTTTTAGTTTATTCGAAGTATTGAAAATCGGAATGTCGTTTTTCGGACCGAGAATCCTTCGAGCATTTGATTCTTCGAACGTATGAAAATCGGAAAACTAACAAATAGCATTTACGACTTTCGGTAAAACAAATTTCGTAATTCTTAATAATAGACATTATAATTCTTAGGTATTATGAAATTCGGACTTTTCGCACTCGGATTATTGAAATTCGGAATAAAATATTTCGGAGTATTTGGGTGTTCCCATTAGGTGCACCTACCTAATTTATGCAAGAATAGCAAATGAAGTTAATCTCGAGTTATCATCTCCCAGGTGCGCAATAATCTATTTGAGGATAGCTCCATCTAATCTCAGGTAAGTATCTATTTGTTTAATTTCAGTCTTTACAACTAAGAGTGAATTTCGCCAATTAAATTAGAACAAAATATGCTAAGTAAACAGAGTTCAAGACCTGTCAATGACAATTGATTATTGGCAGCAGTCATGATATTTCTTGAACGCAGTGCAGGGGGGGTACTATGACGCAAACATTATTGTTCCATTCCTATTCCAGAGTGGGAAAGAGATGGAGCTAGACGACCTGTATAGCTCCGTCTCTTTTTCACTCTGGAATGAGAATAGAACAATAATGTTTTAAGACGTCATGGTACGCCACCTGAACTCGTTCAGTTTCATTGGTGCAACTCACCCTGAAACAATTGACTGCTTAATACTACTCTCATTTGCATGGTTATTCTTACAAACAAACATTAAAACAATATTCAAGAAACAAATCATTTTTATCACAAACTGGAATGTTAGTCTTAACTTTTATATTACTTTCAAAGAATACGCTTGCCATCATTGCGATGGCCGCATTTATATTTCCACTAGGTAAAGTTGGCAACACTGAGGCATCAGCAACATACAGCCTTTCAATCCCTAAAACTTTAAAAGAAGTATCAACAACAGTATTTTTAGAGTCTGGCAACCCCATAGAACAAGTACCGACAGGGTGGTAGCTTGTCAAAGTTAAATGTTTTATGTAGCAGTCAAGGTACGAATCCGTGAAAATCTCAAAATGTTCGCACCCCGGAAAATGATTTTTGTTTATGTAACCTCCGACATTTTGGATTGCCTTTGTATGAACAAATTCTATGACTAGTTTCAATCCATTTATCATGGTCTCTCTGTCGTCTTTATGTGATAAATACTGAGGGTCTATTAAGGGTAGTAATTTAGGGTCAGTACTATTGATAGAGACATGGCCTCTACTCTTAGGATGTAATATCAGAGGTAAAATCGTTCCCACATAATTATCAAAAGTTTTAGAAAAATATTTATCCCATACTTCATCCTTTATGTTTACATTATTTTTTAATAAAGTACCCCTATCTGAGGATAAGCCAACTGGCAACACCATGAATTGTATATCTGGTTCCGCCTGGTTTTTAGTAGACAGGAAACCAATCACTTCACAACCCGGCGTTGTCCAAGGACCCTTGCCATTTATAAAATACTGTAACACATTAAATGGGTTTATCATATCCAAAGCACTAATTGAAACAGATTTATTAAATAACACAAAGTCTAATCCAGTTCCTATATGGTCTTGAAGATTTCTACCAACTGAAAGATTTTTCACCACTGGTATCCCCACAGATTTTAACAGATTTTCGGGACCAATTCCAGACAACTGTAAAATTTTTGGAGAATTGATTGCTCCAGCGGATAAAATTACGCCTTTTCTTGCGTAAATGATAATTTTTCTACCATAGCGTAAGACGCTAATGCCTCTAGCAATGTTGCCATTTAACAATACTTTTTCTACTAAAGCGTTGGTAATAACGTGTTTGGATGGATCTAAATTATCAGAAGTGGACCATCGCTTCCCATTTTTCTGATTGACAATATTTTTCCTAAAACCTAGTGAAAACTCTATACCTAGTTTATTATAGTTTAATTCCTTAGCTGCTCCTAAAACAGCATTGGCTAATTCACTTTGGTATTGCACTTCATTTAGATGTAAAATATTCTTTTCTACAAACTTAAATTGTTCTGTGATGAACTCCTTGGTGTATTTTCCATGAAACCAGTCTATATAGTGTGACAGGTTTCCTCTGACATGTATCATGTTATTCAGCTTGGATGAGCCTCCTATGATCTTCCCTTGGGCTAGTTTACAACTCTGGAAAAAAAAAAGTTGTTTTTAGAGGAGGTCAAGAGTTGGGACCTTAATAGAATATAAAAAACAATGAGTGGAAAAGGGGAGATGACTCTTTTGCTTTGCAGTGGGAAAACACTGGCTTGTTACATTTGATGAAGAACATAGCGCAAAACAATTCAATAAATTTTTTTTAAACCATGTTGATGTTTTTGAAATTTAATTTTCATTCATTTTGGCTTCTACATAGGTACTTACTGCAAAGAAATACTTAATATCCTATGTTCACTTTAAAAACTCATTGATTAGGTAGCTTAAAAGACTGGTGTCCCAGTGAATAATAACTACTATTATATACTAATTTAATCATAATAAATTTTGGAAATTGAGAGAAATATATAATTTTTCACTAAGATTGAGAGAAATGGTATACCCATTTCTCTCAATCTTAAGATTTCATTCAAATTGTCTTCAACATATTTCTCAATAAAAAAAAAGGACTGTGTGGTTTTATGAAACCACGGTAAAAGTGAAACTTTTTTTCACACTATAGACATTTAACTAAAAATTTTTGGGATAATATTCCATTAAGGGTATAAAACGTAGAAAACGCGGAGTAGGGACAAAGTGAAAGGCGCTCTGACGAGCGCCTTTCACTTTATTAACTTTACTCCGCGGCCGAGCGTCACGCGACATGCAACACACAGACGAAAAAGTTTGAGACGGTGTAATAAAAGTTTCACTTTAAAATATAAATTATCAACAAAAAAACTTACTTTATTCTTCATAGCAAAACAAGCTTGCTTCTGAGGCACAGTCTTATGCTGCCAGTCTAACAGTGACCCATGGAAGAATGGACCAAGCACCGGTGCCTCAAGTAATGCATGACTCTTGGTTCCTGCTTCTACCACTATGAAGGTGTAGTTTGTTTCTGTTGCTAGTCTATGGGCTATGACTGACCCTGCTGTGCCAGAACCAACTGGAAAAAGTAAATAAGTATGTAGGAATACAAACAATTGCCTGCTTTGTTGGTCTAGCTAGTGGTAAAGAGTGTTACTGCTCAATATGAGGTGTTAGGAACGATTACCAGGTCAAGCAAAGTCTTATTGGTTTTTTATATCAGGATTTGCTCACTAGTAGCCTTGGGTTTGGTTTTTGCTGGGTTGGTAGCAGTAGGCTTGCCATTTACTACATGGGACGTCAACATGTGGCGAAATGTGGGTCTATTATAATAGGTAACCTATTACCTAACCCTTCAGGGGTTATAAGCGTGATGTTTTGTTATGGTTTTGTAAGCAATTATAACTATAGTTTCTAAAATCCTACTCAAGAGACTTTGCTTCTGATATCGATGTCTTATTCCATCTATAATAGTTAAAGTCGTACTTACCAATAACATAGTCATATTCCTGCTGTATTTCTTGGAAATATTTTGTTGTTATCAAATCACTGTAGTAAACAAAATATGTAAACACTGTAAAAATGTGAACACAAGTGCTAAACAGGAAGAACTGAAAACAGTATGACGTTAACATGTCGAATTCTAGCGTATTTATTGATTAGATTTATGTTATTTAATTATAATGTTTGTAAACATTCTAGTTCAATTTTAGGTTATGTTCGTTTACTCGTTTGACAGTTGACACTGACAGAAGATGATTTTTTTTGGGGCAAAGGAAATAAAATTTTAGCCTCAATGCTAAGGATGGACGGGTCAAAAAAAATAGGTGGGCAAAAAGGTTTATAAAACTAGTGTTTCATTCAAAGAAACTTTTAAAAAGCATCTTGAATGAATGGTGTAAAATTAATAAATGTGCAAATTATTGACCGATAAATCTCTCATGAATCCTGCTAAGAGCATTTATCGTATTCCTCGATACAGTATACTCCAGCCAGACTAAACAATGAAAATAGCAACTACTTTTTTAAATGCAAGGCCCCTTCTTTTATCGATATATCATAGAATACAGGTTGTTCTTTTCTCGTACTTGAGTCGGTTCGCTACTTAGGTACTGTCGACTGAACCTACGAGTATGTATAATTTATAACGTCAGGGGAAATGAATAGAGACCAGCTTTGATTATATATTATCACATTATATTTTCATAACATAACTTAAGCGTTACAATAAATACAAAATTTTCGAGTACTTAAATTATTATACATAGAAACGTGTTCTTACATGAAATGCTAAAAATGAAGACATATTGGCCTGTCCGTTAAATTGCGTGTGCATGATTTTATCTAAAGTATGTTACAGTCAAATTTGTAAATCAGTCAAAGCTACTTTTGACCATAAAACTTACTTAGAAACTTATTGGGTCATAACTAGTCATAAGCTGTAATAAAAAGGGCGTATGGTTTTTTCTAACTCTTTTAAAAACATATTTAAAAGTGTTTCAATGTAATTATAACTTAGGTGTGTTAACGGACTTCAAATATATTTTAACACAAATAACAATGCTGTTGACTGAATCCAGTAAAATTACTTTTGACCGATTAACAACAGTTTTACCTGTGAGCTGTAACATATAAAATATTAATGTTTATATATCTGTGGTTCCAGTTTCAGTCTGTCAATAGTTTCTTGTGGCAAACAATAGACGGGGTTAACAGCTTTAACAGTTGTGTTTCCTAATAGCGAAAGACCGGCAATACCAAACAATGTATGAAACGGGTCCGGGACATCGCCTGGTCTGTCGCTAAAACCACCCGTCTCCGAGTCCTGGCAAGCCAGGATGAAATTTTCTAGTGCGTCCTTTTTTATCCAGTGGAGTCTGTTTATGATGGTTAGTGATGACAACACCCACCTGAAAAAAGGAGCATTTTTTTGTACTGGCAATACTAATTACTATGAAGCATAGCAAACTCCATCTCGGATGACTCTGGATGGAATCAGGGCTCAGGTCATCAATATTACTAAACTCTTTGGCTCAGGTTAAGTTTGTAAGTTGGGGTTTGTAAGTTTGGTTGTAGAGGCATATCTTTGAACATAATGATCCAATTTCGAAAATTATTTCACTAAAGGGAAGCTACATTATCGCCGAGTGTCACAACTGATAGGCTATATTTAAAGCGTATCAGTTGGCACACTTTCGACCATAACGCGAGCGAAGACGCAGGCAAAAACTAGTTTTGCACAAAACTCTTAAAGAAGGTGGAAAGAAATTGTAAACCCAACAGCAAGGTCAATGTCTCTTATGACATTTCCATCGTCGTTGCAGCACCGCTGTAGAAACGGGCTATGTCGACGGAAGAATCGACAAACTGACAGTTGTTATTGTCTATCTGTCATTATGACTATTCTTCCATAGACAAAACTCGTTTCTATTTTATTTTATTTTTCTATGACGGTCATGCTACACGTGCAGGACAGACTATCGAATGGGTTAAGCTACAGTTTGAAGACAGTTTGAAGATTCCCTTACCAAGAATAGCAGAGGTCTGGCAGTTTCTCCGGCCTGCCATTGAGCCCACCGCTGGGCTGCTGTCGCTCAGACAGCCACCAACCAAGGCGACTTATTCTGACTGAGTCTAACCTCTTGCAAATAGATAGGGTGCCCACGCAGCAATATACTAAACCTAGAAAGATATTTAATAATAATTATACAGGGTGTAACGGAAAGGTATATACATCCTTAAGGGTGTGCTACAGACCATCAAACTGAACATGTTTATCAACATAATCAAAAAATTGCAGCAAAAAAAAATATCAGCTGCCGATACATTTGGGTCGAATAGGTATTGTAATTTTCTATGGGGCGGCAGATTTTTTTTTGCTGAAAAACATGTTTTATGATGAGAAACATGTTCAGTTTGATGGTCTGTAGCACACCCTTAAGGATGTATATACCCTTTCCGTTACACCCTGTATATCTACCACTTGTAATACCAACAACTTAATGAAGCAGTTAACAACATTAAACTTACCAGCATGACTTTCAGAACCAGGTTTAGATCCAAAGCCGCCATCAAAGTTCATGCAACTGAGCACAAAGTTACCGGCCTTATCCAAATTGATGGCGTCCAGTCGGTTCAGTAGTGACAGGCATGACACTGCACAGAACGAATACCGTGTGTCCACCTCACCCCATGGGTCACCTTTAGGACAAAAAGTAGTTTGAGTATGCAATATGGTTTAAAACCGTTTTTGAAGCATTTTTGAGAGTGTTTGTAGAAAAATGCATAAAAAAACTGACATACTTCAATGTCAATACTTGGGGTTGTAGAACCAACAAAAAAAAGCATCAATACATTATTTAATTTTGATTTTATTGACATTAATTTATGATTTGTTAACTGAATTTATTATTATTTTAGAAATTTTTATCTTTATTTTGAAAAAAATTTTTAATCGTGATTTTATTTATCGCATGTGTAATGTGTAATTTTTCTATGGGGAAACCTGAAATAAATGGTTTATTATAAGAAATGTTAGAAAAAAGTGCGAGTCGGAGTCGCGCACGGTCACACCATTATTTATAAAAACAATAAAAAATATCACTGTTTTGTATGGGAGCCCCCTTAAATATTTATTTTATTCTGTTTTTAGTACTTGTTGCTATAGCAGCGACAGAAATACATAATCTGTAGAAATTTCAACTGCCTAACCATCACGGTTCATGAGATACAGCCTGGTGACAGTAATAGGGTCCTGTTTGACCTTTTGCGTACGGAACCCTAAAAATGGTAAGAATTCCATACAGACTGTTTAATACTTGAACCTTTATCCACCACACGGATTCTGTACAGTTGTTACTGGCTGGAAAATTTTTTTCTTACTACTATCTATTTTGTAAGTATAAAAAGATACATTTGTGTGAGAAGAGTCCAGTTATAGAAAGATATAAAGAATATGTTTATATTTAGGTAGTAGACATACCATAGAAGCCGCCACATTTTTGCTGCAGAGACGCCACAAATTTGACAACACCCTCTACATCAATAGCGTCCAGCCTGTCATACATTATGAGGACCTGTAGGAGTTAATGTAACATGATTAAAATTGGGAGGGGGGGGAGGGGAAAAAGCGGTGGTTAATTACACCAGTTCTTCTTATAATACTGGAAAAAGTGCCAAAAGGTTGGGCAGAAATACACGTATGTTACACCCAATTTTGCTAGTTCCATGTAATAGGCTCAAGCTTATTGCCATCAACCACGCAAAAATCGAGACTCAGGTCAACTTAATATTGATGCCTTAGGGTGAAAACCTCATAAGTGTAATGCATTTCGGACGATCATATAGTACAAAAACTATAAGATTGTCTGAAATGCATAAGCAATGCAGTTCTGGATATAAAAGCGGGTTAAATTTCCATATTGATTAATAAACAAACATAAAAGACGCCATACAAAAATTTAAATTTTAAACAGCATGCACTTTTTTCTTCCTCCTGAAAAGTTACTTCTTTTACACTTAGGAGGTTTTCACTCTAAGGCGTCAAAGTAAATATTATTTACCTTTGCAAGACCTGGGAAATGAACCTAGGACCTCATCTCAGCAGTAGAGCTTATAAATTCATTGCATTTATTCAATGACAATCAGCTTTTGTGACTACTAGATATACAAAGCAGTCTATTAATATAGTATGAATAAGTAGCAAAAACCATTGAAAACAAACCTGCACGGCACTTAAAGTGTACAAAATGTGTGGAGAATGTGGATAGCAAGCTGAGATACCACCAGTCTCCTTGTCCTGACATGTTGTGATGAACTTTATGATGTCTTCTTTTGGCATCCTATCAAAAATAAAAAAATAATTTTGTAAAAAGTATTTCCATAATCAATGTGATTCATTTCAGTGAGAGCAACAGTGGCCCAGTGGTGGAGGACCGACTTACGAGCAGTAAACCGTGAGTTCCAACCCACGCAGGCGCATTACTTTCTGTAGGTAATTTATTTCATCACCGCTGCCCTCAAAAACGGTAAAGGAAATCATTGTGAGGAAACCGGCAGACCTAATAAATTGAAGACATGTGACATCTACCAACCCGCACTGGACCCGCGTGGTGAATTACAGTCCACTCCCTCTCATAGAGAGGAGGCCTGTGTCCCAGCAGTAGCAACATTATTGGCCGATGATGATGACGATTTCAGTGAAATCTGACTTGTTCAGTATTTTAACACTGTTCAAATCCTCAAACTACTGTTAGCAAAGAAATAAAAAACTATTTGTTGTCAAGGTAACACATTTAGATCAGAATAGATAACAGGTAGACAGTATTATAACCTCATTAGCTAATTATTTAATAAAAACCAGGAGTACATACTTGTCAGAAGTTCCCATTAATTCCATAGCAGTTAAAGTCCAATATATTCCCGACATTCGAAGAAATTCAGTCATATTATACTCATACTCGTCGCTTTCAGTTCCATACTTGGCCAAATAATCTGCATGTTTCCTCAGTAAAAACGTTTTAGGCCTATCCGGTTTTAATGTCACGTCTTTTATATGAAAAGCCATTTCTAATTTCTGCTTATCGATACTATTATTCCACTAAAAAGAAAAACTTCCTATATAAAATTACAAAAGGATAATTATCAACCCAACAAAGAGAAGATTAAAATCTCCAATTGTGATGATTACATGACAGTGACAGTCATGATAATTAATGTCAAAAAGGAGACAGTAAACGAGTAATGGAACGGACCAAACGTTGCAACAAAAAACAATTATTATTGATTGAAGCAGGTCTATTTTTCGAAAGAATACACATCATATTCATTTTTAATTTTGATTGAAAGAACGAAATATTTAAATCAAGTATACTTCGTTACTTGAAACTTTAAGAAATACGAACATAGCTGCGTCTTAACGTAGAACGAAGTGTAGTTTCTGTACAATCCGTTACACGCACCCTTCACCTTACATCTTAGTGGACTCATCTTCTATTAGTTGGTGTCTACGGGGTTTCCAGGTTTTCTCAATGATTGGGTCTGAATGTGATGGGCGTTGGGCATTTAAGTTTATTTCCACTTGCATTTGCCCATTTCTACGAGTTTTTACAATGATATGACAAGTTAAAACAAGCTTGTAAAAAGAGAAACTATCAGAATTAAAATGTTAGAAACTTCGTATCACATTGAATCAACAAGCATGCGATAGCCACCTACCCTCCTTATAATAATACGACTCTACCCGTTCATGACAGAAACTACGTCGTCGACATCGTCCTAAACAAATAAACAAAATTCCAACAATTTACCTTAGGAGATTATTTACTTACACGAGGACCATTAAGTGTAGGTTTGTGATAGATTATATTATTTGCATTCAATTTTCAGAAGGTAAAGCTAAGAAGGATCCCACTCCCATTAATCGTAATTGTAGGTAGGTTTAAGCTAAGGGTCACACCGCGGTCACCTTGTGGTGTAGACTACGTCTAGATTTCCATAAAATATTGTATACACGAAACTAGTTAGTAACGTGTACCGCGTATATCACCAAAAACTAAACTTAAAAGTAGGTAACTTTTCAGTTTAGTTTTTGGTGATATAGCAGGTAGTTAGGAGCATTTAATAGAAGATAAATAAGTCATAAAGTACCAAAGCTAAATTAATCAATTTAATATGGGACCACCGCACAGGTTTCTTCTGCCAAATGAAAAAGAATCACTTAAATCGGACCAGTAATCAAAGAGAAATCGGTGTAAATACATGCTACAAATAATATGTTGGTCGAATACATAACCACCTCCTTTTTTACAAGTCGGTTAAGAATTCGATTCTGCTCTTTGAACTTACATATACAGTCTGTTAACAACTTACACTTCACGCTTGCCCATTTGGTATCATGGTCGTAGGCACGAAGACCTCTGAAAGTGGGACCTTTGTGCTTCCTTCGGAAAGCATGCGCCAGAGGGGATACTCTGGCGCATGCTTGCGAAGTTTAAATTTTCTAAGTGACTTTGGACGCTGCGGCGATTTCGTGCTTTAGGTTAGAAAATACCGATCTAATCAGGTTGATTAATCATCCGGCCTTTTGAGCCAAAAAAGAGTCTTCGCCTTGTCGCCCGTTGATAACAACACTAAAACGTAGTTTTTGTCGGAAAAGGTTTTATATCACAGGATTCCATTAATCCGGCTGATATAAAAGGTCTTTTGAGATCCTCCATAATGAACATGAGAGGGCATTTATTTCCTTTATTTTTTCTTAAGATACGAGAGGCGACATCAGTTTGTGTTATACAGTCTGTAGGTAAATTGTATCTACATTTTGATAAATGTGGGAAAACTTTTTCATTTCAGCCGACGCGGAATTAACGCGAAAAAACTGCATTGACAAAATATGCCCACGGGAATCAAACGTCGTTTTTCAATACACTTACGAAGAAAAAAAATAGCAAAATGAAAAGTACCAATTGTTGTTAGCGATTCATTATGAAACTATGATTTAGGTTTCTTCTTTCCGCGCGCTTTTCTTTCGCAGCTCGAATGAAGGGGAAGCAAGGGTATGAAGCTACCCAACAGCCTATAATGATTAAAAACGGAAAATGTTTTTTTTTTTAGTTTTGGCCCAAGTTTTAAAGGCACCACGTGCTGATAAATGCAAGTCTATTTGATTTAGTTTTCAAGTGAAATAAAGCAATTGCAACCACATAGTGTCAATCAAAAATTTTTGACATGCACACGTGTTTTTGTATTTTATCAAGGGACGAATTTCAGTAGGTAGTGCGTTGCGTGATTGGGTTAAACATTGTATTGTTTATAATATTTATTTATTTATTTAACACTTCAAGCACATAGTACAGAGGCCGACTTAATGCCATAGGCATTTTCTACCAGTCAACCTTTGGGTGATGCAGAGACAAACAGTGGTAGGTGTATATCTATAAAATATTATACATTGAATACTAAACCAAACTACAAAGAATACATAAAATACTATAAAAATACTATAAATATATATCAAAATATAAATCCTAATATAACAGGAAAAACTATGGGGAAAATAATAATCGTAATACTACGATTTATATTCACCAAGTTTGTATACCCGTTTGTATAAGCGTTAACACGTGTAAATCTCTATTTACTTAGGTACTCCTGTAAGTTTTGATTTAAAAGTTGATACAGTTTAACGAGAAAACATTTCGCTTGCCCGAAACAAACACTACTTAAAACCAATATGTATACCCACATTCCACAAATAAGATTTGGGCAAAAATTAAGGCTTTTTTGTCCCTGTCCCATTAAAATTTGGCCAGCAACCACTATCAGCGGATTTAACAGACATTTCTATTGTTTTTGTGACTTAGGGGTTCAATAGACAGTATACCATAAATGCTGACAAGTAATAAGACTCTAGCAAAGAGACAATGTTCATCGACAATGACAACGGCTTTCATTGTCAATCCATCAGATAGACTTGTAACAGTTTTATAAAATAAGCATTTAAGTAATGATTGTAGGTACACTAGGTACCTAAGTTATTAGTGTTATTAGGTACTATTGCTAGTTATAGGTATTAAGCAGACTACCGGTCTTTTGATTGTCTTTCTTATTCAGAAAAAAACATTAGGTAGTCGGTAGGATATCAAGTAAATTAAATTAAGACTTATCTACTTACGTATTTTTTTATCCGAAACCAATGTTCAAGCTTTCAAATCGTTCCAATGATTAGGTTATTGGGCCAAGGGTATTAATCTAACATTTGTAGTCCGGTCAAATTAGACTAAAAATTGTGATCAAATAATAAAAACACGGGTCGAACTGAATTTTGGTAGAGACCTTGAGTACTCCAGTAGAAATAAAGTGTCAAACTCCCCATCGATCCCATGTGTGCTAAAAAGTTATTCGAGGTTAAAGGTCAAAATTTTCTCGAAAACAACAAGTTTATCAAAAATATAGCAGAGACAAAAATTGTAGATCATAAAAATTATCTACAAAAATGGTCTTTTACTTTTTTCCTGAGAAACACCATTGTTAAGATATCGCGATTCTAAAAATTTGGAGGAGTTACAAAGTAAACATATCAACAATCGACCCAAAACAAATTGTATTTTTATGTAACGTTGAAAATTTGGTGTATTTCCGTTGTCCCCACTGACCTGGTCCCCACTGGTGGGGACAGCGGGAATCGATTAAAATAATTAAGATTTGTTCCCGTTGTTCCTTTCAGAACCACGGACAACTAAATCTACCTACATATATTTTGATTATCATGCAGCATTCGATGAAGGTAACATTTCTTCATGATTGTGGTCTTTTGGTAGTCTGTGAGATTGTTATCCTTTAGTGTATAATGTAGGTACATATTACATATAATATATAAAATCAATTCCCACTGCCGCCATCATTAAGGTTTGTTTCATTCCTTCATTTTTTTGATCTGAAAAGAGTATGTTGCCACCTCACCGCTAGAAATCTCACACAACCAAATCTATATTTCGATTATCATGCGGTATGCAATGGCAACACTTATTTTATTGCTTCTTTACGATTCTGGCCTCCTGGTAGTCTATGAGACTATTATGCCCTTATTATCCTTTTTTCTAAGCTCCCACTTGTCATTGGCAATTTCCTAATCCTTCTTGTTGTCTACCAACAGTGGGGTGAAACGAAACGATGTTTTTGCGATTTCCCGCTGTCCCCACTAGTGGGGATAACGGGAACACACGTTATTTTTTATTACTTACAGAAAATTTTGCTCTTTGACCTCTAATTTTTTTTAAGCTGTCAAGTGATCGTTAGGGACTTATGGTACTTTATTTCTACTGGTGTACCCAAAGTCCCCGCCAAAATTCAGCTCGATCGGAGTTTTTGTTAATTAAAATATCTATTTTGACCGGGCTAGTTGAATGGGAAACGCTAACTCAGGTTCAAATGGTTTCCAGATCTTCCGTTGGGGAAAAGGCACCTAAATGTTATCCACGTTAGATCGAGTTGTGGCCCCTAAAAAAGGCGAAGTCTATGTTCGTAGAGGAAACTTATGCTAAGGTTTAAATGTTGCCCATTTAAACTTTTGTGGCCTGACTACAGTCTGCCTGTCAGCGATGACATAAAGCATGCATACCGCTAGAGGTCAAATAGACAGTTCAGATGCATCTTAGACTGTTACTAGTTGGAAAAAAAGCTACGCAGATGATGATGATGACATCCGCTAAATGGTATCCTGCAGGCGTAGCATGACCACTGGAAACGGGTTATGTCGACGAAAGAATCGACATTAAGACAGATTGTCATTGTTTATCTGTCATTTTTTCGACTCTTCTGTCGACAAAACTCGTTTCCACAGTGTCAAGCTAAGCGTGCTGAAAGTTATACGCTGCTTTAGGCAGTTTCCAGTTCTTGTTGTTTATGGTGAGGTAACTGCCTGACCTTGGTGTCATAGTTTTTATGCCACCCATGAGCCTCTGACTTGGCTATATAATATCTCTCAGGCATGCTGGTTCGGTTTCCTCACGATGTTTTCCTTCGACGAAGCAAGTGTTAACAGTATACAACTAGCTGTGCCCGCGACTTCGTCCGCGTGGAATTTAACAAAAAGTTACTTAGTTTATTTAGGTTTTTTTTCGTTTTTATTTTAATTGTTATTTGTTATTCTAAAATAGTAGCTTAAGTTACTCTTTATTACATCAGCTATCTCCCAGTGAAAGTCCCGTCAAAATCGGTCCAGCCGTTCCAGAGATTAGCCGGAACAAACAGACAGACAGAAAGACAAAAAAAAAAAAAATTGGTACATGTACCGTATATACATTCATATGCATGTAGTAAAAAGCGGTTATTTTATTATTACAAAAAGACACTCAATTTTATTTATTTGTATTTGTATGTATAGATACGCACATAAATCCAAAAAATCAGAAGTGGCAGTTGGTGGTCCGACGGTCACACCACTAGATTATTGGTTTCCAGCTACCTAACGCCTCCGCTGTTTCCGTAGCCCCAGACCGATTTAGTAATAACCCTTTTAACGGAATTGTTAAAGTTTGTTTCTTTCCTTTCACGCAGATTGTAGGCCGAGTCTTTGTTCAAATTTATGAGGCTTCACTGAAATGTAGCTCCTTGTGAAAGTTACAGGTAAAGCGGGGAGTGAAAAAACATATGCAGCGTTTCTAACGCTTGCTTACTTACTTAGCTACCAGAGTCGCCTACTTCTCCAGTGCTCCTGTCCTCCCTTAATAAAATAACACATTACTATTATGTATTTGTTTCATTACAAAAAAAGCGTATAAAGCAGAAATTTTTTTACTTCGAATAAATCGTGGCCTAGTTGTCAAATATGGCCTAGGTGTCAAATGTGGCCTGGGTGTCTAATGTGGCCTAGTTGTCAAATGTGGCCTAGTTGTCAAATGCGGCCTGGGAGTCTAATGTGGCCTAGTTGTCTAATGTAGGCTAGGTGTCAAATATGGCCTAGTTGTCAAATATGTCTTAGGTGACTATTATGGCCTGGGTGTCACATATGTCCTAGGTGTTAAATGTCGCCGAGGTGTCTAATATGGCCTAGGTGTCTAATGTGGACTTGGTGTCTAATGTGGCTTAGGTGTCAAATATGGTCCAGGTGTCAAATATGACCCACGGTGTCAAATTTGGCCTAGGTATCAAATGTGACCTGGGTGTCTAATGTGGTCTGGGTGTCAAATTTGACCTACGTGTCAAATGTGACCTGGGGGTCTAATGTAGCCTAGTTGTCTAATGTGGCCTAGGTGTAAAATATGACTAAGGTGTAAAATATTGGCTAAGTTTCTAATGTGGTTCAGGTGTCTAATGTGGCCTAGGTGTAAAATATTACTAAGGTGTAAAATATTGGCTAAGTTTCTAATGTGGTTCAGGTGTCTAATGTGGCCTAGGTGTCATATGTGGGCTTGGGTGTCATATATGGCGCAAGTTTCTAATATATGGCCTAGGTGTCAAATGTGGCCTGGTTGTGTTATGTGGCCTACTTGTCACATATGGCCTAGGTTTCAAATATGGCCCAGGTGTCTAATTTGGCCTAGGTGTCACATATGGCCAAGGTGTTAAATGTGGCCCAGGTGCCAAATATGGCCTAGGTGTCTAATATGGCCTAGGTGTCTAATGTGGCATAGGTTTCAAATAGGAACCAAGTGTCAAATATGGTCTAGGTGTCTAATGTGGCCTGGGAGTCTAATGTGGTCTAGTTGTCTAATGTGGACTGGGTGTTAAATGTTTAAACTTTCAAAAATGCCTGTTATGGTCTAATTGAAATAAATGCTTTGAGTTTTTAGAAACACATTTTTTATTTCCCACAATCGCAAATTTCGTGTTAGGTCACTTTTGTTCGGAAGGGGTCCGAGAGGGCCGATGCCTGCCAGGGCTGCGTGCGGGTTGTTCGAAATAGATACCGTGGCCCTGGAACACAAAGGGCTAAGAAGGAACATGGATGGGCTTTAGTCAGTACAAGTCTGACACTCCCTCCGGCTCCGCCCAGAGCGGGAGAAGTCATTTGATGATTTCACATCCGTAAAAAAAAAAGGTCACTTTTGTTCTCAGGGTGTTATATAACGCCATTCAGTAGACAATATAAGTTCCATGACAATAGCTTTCTGGATGAATGTACATAAATGCCTTTTCGTATCAAATAAATCCAGATAGACTTCAGTGCACCTGTCAAAAGGTCGTTGAACCAGCGTTTTGTTCAGTAAACCGTAATAAAATTGATAGAGTCTGACTAAAGTGCATGTTATAGTTTTAGCATGGAAGGCGTGAGTAATGCATATCTGAATATTTAGAGGAATCTGAAAATCTTGCCGGCGCCCCTGCATTAGACTGAGGCATTTCAGCTTTGACTCTGGAATGGCAACGTTACGATCGGCGATCGGCTTGTTCGTTTTGGGAGTCTGCCCACTATACCCTATCGTAAACGTACCCGTTTGATTTTGAAACGCTGTTGAAACGTTTTAGTGGCTATAGTAGTCTGAGTCATATTTCTCTCCGCGCCTGATACGTTCATAGCACGGTCATGGTATGGTATGGTGTAGTGGGCAGAGTCCTTAAAATAAGAGAACAATATTTTTTTTTAATTTGTATTATTGTTTCACAAATTAACTGTCTAACAAATTACTGTCTGCCTGTTATGAAATAATTATGAAACAATTTTCATTTTATTGTACTTAATACGAGTACCTACCGAGTAGAAACAGTCTCGAGTTATTTACATATTGAGATTTATTTTGCCTTTCATTTTAAAAGGCAAATTAACATCAACGAGACTTAAAATATGAATCTTTTGAGGTCTCGGGTTGAAATCAGTTGCTGGAAAATTATAAAACATGTGAGATGCCTACCTAACCTGTTGACAAGTGATACCCGTCCTTCGAGCCTTGACAGAAAGAAGTTGTTTACAGCATGCCAATAGTCACTGCGATGTCCATTTCGCTTGACACCAATCACATCGCCTAAAGTTTTTCTGGAAGACCAAAGAAAAGATGGATGGATTGTGTGAGAAATGATATGAAGGAAAAAGGAGTAAATGAAAGCATGACGAATGACAGAGGAGAATGAAGGAAAACGACGTGTTGCGCCGACCCCAAAATAACATGAGACCGTGGCCTACCTGGGGGAAAGAGATGGCGCTAGACATCCTGTATAGCTCCTTTTTTTCCCACAATGGAATAAGAGAGAGTAAACCAATATGGTAGGCCAGTAGGGCAGGAAGACAATTTAGGATTGATAGCATACCGCATAAACGGGCAATCCTGTGGGTGCCTCGGGTAGTAAGGCTTCCAGCCAGGGCAAATCAACACTTACAAACCAAGCGACTACACGCTAAAGGGCACCATAGCAGGGCAGGGCAGCAAGGGCAGGCTGGATCAGATTAATTTGTCGCTCGAGGTCGTGAGCGTTGCTTAAAATTGGACTTCGGTACTAGATTTTTTTTTATTTTTAGCAAATAGCTCCAAGTTATAAGTACGTAATTACCTCATTTATTTATTAGCATTATTTTTATCCAGAACGTATTACCGCTGAAAAACTAAACTCGCATGTGTCACCCACACACATGCGAGGAGTGTCGAAAAAAAAAATGTTGTCGTATGCAAGTCTCCGATTCTGGGCTCTGTTCCTCGAAGTTTAGGCAAATAAGCATTACCTATTCCTATCTCTGCTAATAAGGAGTTTTATCCAAGATAACATCAACATTTTTACGGCAGCATGTGGCTTGTGCACAGCTTGCATTACCCATCTGAGAACACTTCTTGCCTCTGGAATACTAAGGTCAATTGTCTTTAGAACCGCGTTGCGTTCATTGCATCTGCATTTTTGCACACCTGTTTAAACAGAGTAATATTAATTAAACAGTTTTAAATAAGAATAAATTTTTGTTTGTTTTTGTCTTTTGCTTGCAATAGAGTGGTTTATCTTATTTGTCCTTCGTGTTCATTTCTGATTAATTTCGTGGTGGGTTACGAGAATTGTCCGTCGTCAGTTGTTCCCCTAACCCCCCTCAAAAGCTCCTAAACAATAAGAGGGGATACCTATCCTACTAATATTATAAATGCGAAAGTTTGTGAGAATGGATGGATAGATGGATGTTTGTTACTCTTTCACGCAAAAACTACTGAACGGATTTGGAGGAAATTTGGCACACGGGTAGTTTATAACCTGAATAACATATAAGATACTTTTTATCCCGATAGTATGTTCCCGTGGGACAATAGGGGATGATCACATTTTTTTTTCTTTGTCCGTCGGGTAGTTTATTGAAAAGTATTAGACACGTATTTTTCCTTTTTTCACGTGGTCATAAAATTACGGAGATGTATTGAGTTGAAATGACGCATGACGTCACATGTAGGTAAGTTTTATACCTACTTGTGACGTAGTGAGCCCTCACTCTCCAACTTTAATGAGTTTTAACTAAGTAGTTTTTTTGATATTTTGATAAAACAAAAAATACGTGTCTAATATTTTTGTATTACCTGTCTGACGGACAAAATAGAATGTCGTTTTCTTTACCCAGTCCGCACCCCTATTATCGAACTCCACGCGGGCAACGCCGCGGGCAACGCCGCGGGCATAAGCTAGTTGTTTATGTAATTGTGATAAACCGCAGGTTTGGTCGTCACTGTCGTTACAGTGTGACCGAACCTTAAAACGGAATACAAAAAATGGTTTTTCCTTCTTTTCGTTATTTTTTTGTTCCTTGATCGCAAAATAGTTTCAATATCTACAAAGTAATCCCCGAGGTACAAATTCTCTGTGAATTCGTCACGGCATTAGTTTTACAACTTCAACGGTTTACAGCGTCAGTTATCTCCGACCGCTATCAGTACTGAGGGGTTATAAACAATGCGTATAAACAGCTGATAGTGCGTGCCGTTCTAGAGGTTAGGACACAACAGCGGACTGATAACAGTACTGGTACGCATCACTGTGGTAAGGACTTTTGGTTTTCCTGCAGATTTATTTACTAGCAAAGAGTACCTACTCACATTCCACTATAGGCACACATTAGTGCTGGATCGAAAAAAATCATGTAGATAATCTTTACCCAGCACTAGGGTTACGCAGGCTAAAAGTAGTCATGCAGTAACACCTCTGCCACATTCTTCGAGAATTACAGGTGTTATATTAGTAACTAGCTGCGCCCTGCAAGTTGCAACCTTCGTCCGTGTGAAATTATCATAAAAATATTACTTCATTGCCCTAATTCTTTTTTCTAAAATAAAAGTAGTCCATGTTCCCGGAAGAATCCCGGAAAAGGGCATTTAGTGAAAAGCTGTCATTTTGAAATTACTGATACTTCAATTTTATTTGTTGGTTTTTTTTTTTTTCAGATTGTGGAATAGTGGACCAATGACCTAAACATGGCGGCTGGGGAACTGCTGGCCTGCCATGATGTCTTAAAGCAGTATTGTTGTTACGGGCAACGTGATTAACTGGGCATTATTAATAAGGACCGGCCATTATTAATAATGGCGGCCATTATTAAGAGCGATGGGCAAAGTGATTAATTTATCACTTTGACCGGCCATTATTAATAATGCCCGACGGCCCGTCGTCCATTTAATAAGTCAGTGTTTGAAATAGCTTGAATTTATCACTTGGACCGGGCAATATGAATAATGCCCTACTTGTAGCCGGGCAATTGGGTTAGGTTAGGTTAGGTTATTTTTTGTTAATTTTCATTTAATAAACAAAAACACTACAGTTCACCTATTTTATTACTTTGCCCAAGTTAGGTTGGGCATTATTCATAATGGCTGGTAAAAGTGATTAATCATGCTGTTTTAATCACATCGCCCAATTGAGTCGGCCATTATGAATACAGACCGGCCATTATTAATAGTGCCCGGACTTATCAAATTGCCCGTAACTTTGTTTTACTCTTATTCCAGTGTGGGAAAGAGACGGAGCTATACAGGATGTCTAGCGCCACTGGATAGGGCGTAAAACAATAATGTTTTAAGACGTCGTGGTAGGACAGCAGGTCCCACTGCAGGCCGAAGGCGGATAACCCGGTGTTAACTTCGATAACCACAAGTTTAGTGTAATGCCTCGTTGAAATTGAATTATCGGAATACTTGCCAGCCTAAGAATTGGCGCAATGACACAACATCGAAGAAAAATCTATAAAATAATTAATAATTAATATCGGTAATTTATGAAAATTCAAATCATAATCAAACACTAAAGATTGTGTGGTTAGCAGTAAACAAGTATGTTAAAATAGAAGAAGAAGCATTAGTTCTAACTTGCGAGTATTTCATGCTTAATTGAAACTAATGATTCAAACTCATTTTTTAGCTCACACATCGTTCTTTAACATACAAACATTATCAATCCTAATTTTGCATGATGAATTTTTCGTTTGAGTGATAGTAGCTAAGTAACATGTCGAGTCAATTGAGATGCGTCCTAATAATTGTAGTTACAGATGCTACTTAACACATACTACAATTAACACTCCTATTGAATATGCTTTGGCGCTGAGTCAATTGATTCAGCCCTTTGGCGACAAATTCAGGGTCTATCAGCTCCTGTATTGTGCAAGCAGCAGGATAGGCAGAAAACGTCAGAGTAAACTAATTTTTCGTCTTGTCTGACTCAATTAAAACCTTGAATCTTCTTCAGAAAGAAAATAGGGAGAGGTTAAGATTACAAGTATCTCTTAAACTAAAACCTGTAAATAGAACAGACTTCTTTGTAACATTCTTACGGTATTTCTGATGATGAAAATACGAGTAAATAAAATAGCATGTGTTACAAACTGCATTAAAGAATGATTTATGCGGGTATTGTTATGCTCCACCAAGTCTTTACATACAGTTATTATCTCCTTAAGGCAAATATCATGTGATATACCGTTTACCATATACCATGTATACAAATGTTTTTATACATATAAGTAAGTTTTCTTTATTTACTTATGGCAGAATGCAGTACTACATAAATTAATCGTAATTAAGATGGTATAAAATTATTGTAAATACCAGAATGTTTTCAGTGTTGTTTCTGACATTTGCTAGCTGACTGTAAACGACATGAACATAGCTGTTTATTTCCTAGATGCCAGATTTATTAACTTTTTATTTTGAAGTGAAACTTCTTATGCGACTTCCAACAAGTTTAACGTTCTAATACCCACTAAGAGATGGCGCTATTTAAACAAGATTTGTGACTACGTAGTTCTACTAGGTACGCAAGATGGCGTGCAAACAGTAATGCATTCGACTCTTCGGTGTGACCAGCCTTCGCTCAATTTCCATGAGTAGAATAACCTCGATAAACTTATGTAATAAAAAGTGTAGGTACAACAATAAAACAATAATATATTATTTAGAAGCTCAATCAAAAACGAGAGTGCATGCGTGACACTCGAACGCATGCGTGTAGTATTACGAAGTTTCACTTCTTCCGCGCGGAGGGACTCCACGCATTATTTTTTATTATCAACTTTTTAATCACTTACGTGTATCATTTTTGGTAAAAGGATAGACCACGTAGGTAATGACTAATGATGCTTTGAAAGTTTGTTAAAGGATTATCTTCAGAAACGAATATTGCCAGTTTGGAAGTAATTCTCATCTTCTACTGAAAAAGGAATACCTATAGATTTTCAATTAGTAGAATCAATGAACTAAAACTAGATAGTAGACAGTAGTTTATAGGTTATTTTATTCACTAGCCCGCTGCTGGAAAAATATACTCAAAAGAGTTTTGATTCAGGTTTATGTTTATTTTTATGATTTAGGTTTAGGTTCAGTTCAGAGAAACCACCTTCGGGTTTTTTGGAAGCTATTTACCTAATTGGTAGTAAATGAACAAACACCTACAGACCATTACTAATTGTTAGTAAATGACTAAAACTTTACGGAAAAGTAGGTGTACCGTTATGGAATCCTATCCTAGGTACGTATTGTATTTGACGAAACCCACTCGTCATTTGTTTTGTTTTCCTGAATATACTGTTACAGTTACATACTGTTACAAGAATTGTCCGTATAGTACAAGAATCAGGAAAAAAAAATACCCAAGAAAACAACTATATGTTTTTTTTTTTACTTACCTATTTTAATTTGGATGTACTGATTTTATGTATGTATATTTAGATTGTTGACTGATTCTTTTTATTAAGTATATTTTCATGTCTGAATTACTGTGTTAATTTTTGTCAAAGAGGTTTTCTTAGCTAGAAGCCGTGTGAACGATTGGATTTCCCATTGGCAAAAATGAGAAACGTTTCTAGACAGGGACCGATTAGTCGGGGTAAAAGGTTAACCGGTTAGACCTTAAACCATATTATAGGTATTTGAACAACCATTACCCGGGGAGATCGTGGCTAAATAATAACAGCCGCACAGGTCGATCTACAAGGTTACGCCGCGCTTGCCAAGGTCGGCCTGTAGATGGATGCCCATCATTAGATACCGAGTTTCCTCCATGCCTTGGAAAGTACGTTAAGCCGTTGGTCCCGGTCAGGGGCCCGAAAGCCAGACAACACCGGTCTTACCAAAGAATATCGTATAACTCAGTACTTACTGGGTTGTGGAGGTCAGATAGGCAGTCCCTTCATGTAAAATACTGGTACTCAGCTGCATCCAATAAGACTAGAAGCCGACCCCAATAAAGTTGGGAAAAAGGCTAGGCAGATGATACATATATACAGGTTAACTCCTAAAATGTATGGTTTAACGATTTCCACCGCATTATCAGCACTGAGTTCGGGCTACCCCCGTCACATTCTTCGCGTTTTTTATAATGTACAAAGATGAACCAGTTATTATAGGCTGATTAACCTAATATACGTGTTAACCTTAACTATAGGATTTTTCATCTAACCTAATAACCCCGTTGAAAGCCCTACACGGGTAAATTTTTCAATCCCTGGTTTTAGAGTTTCGCTTCTACATTCTTAGTCTATGATTCGGCCAACTACTGCGAGTCCGGACACCACAGGCTACCAACATGTTGTCCATACTACTGAAAGGACATCCTAAGCTATAGGTACTCGTACACAAGTATATTGTCGTTTCTCATCTTCTAAGAACTTATGAATGAAATCATGAAATACTTGGCATTGGAATTTATAGCGGTTTTCTTTGAAACCTTGCTTCTATGTTAGTTGGAGTAGATCCTACTAGTACGTGTTTGAAACTCGCAATTGCTTTGTCACTTGTCACAACTGCTAAAATTTGGGTGTACTTGTCAAGTACACCTCTACCAAACTCTTTGGGGATTAGTTGTGATATTACGTTATGTTAAAAACAAGTGATTTACTATAATTTTCCTAAAACCTGACAACCACGCCTTCAGCTGATGTCATAAAACACTTCACAATCCTGTAATACTTACTACAATTCCTCAGCTATACAATAGGGGATAATCCAATTTTTTTTCTTTGTCCTTCGGGTAGTTTATTGAAAAGTATTGGACACGTATTTTTTCTTTTTTCACGTGGTCATAAAATTACGGAGATATATTAAGTTGTAATGGCGCATGACGTCACATGTAGGTAAGTTTTCTACCTACTTGTGACGTTGTAAGCCCCCACTCTCCAACTTTAATGAGTTTTAACTAAGTATGTTTTTGATATTTTGATAAAACAAAAAATACGTGTCTAATATTTTTGTATTACCTGTCTGACGGACAAATGGAATGTCGTTTTCTTTACCCAGTCCGCACCCCTATTATTCTATAATCAAATCCTTGTTTCCAATTGATGTTATATTTCCACTTAAACAAATGTCAACCTTATTGTGATGATTTTAAAAGTTGATGACACTTCCACATTTCTTTTCTCATGACTGCAGGTCATCTCCGTCTTGACAGAATTTGGAGGAGCTGACGAGCTACTTACAGGCCTAGGTTGTTATTTTTCAATTAAAATTACTAGTTTTATTTAAAAAATCTACAGTTGAATTTGTGGAGAATTTTATGTGTTTTTTTTTTTATTTTCGATTGGTTGGCTCTTGACTCTAGTCTAGGTCAGTAATGACAGAGACAAAGTCGACAGAAGAATCCTGTTCACTCTAACTTTGAAGAGATTAGGGTTGTAAGCGTTCGGAAAGTTGAAGTTGATTGATATTGAAGTATTTTTAGTTATTGTCTCGTTGGAACAGTGCTCGTACGAAGTCTTGGTTTCAATTCCCAAGTCTGTCTAAGTGTAATTGGGTTGTTCCATCATTGTGCCCGGTTGATGGTGATAGGCTCGCCCCTATTACATGGGACTTAAACATAACTAGCGAAATGGGTGTACTATTTATAGGAACACCTCTGGCCTAACCATTCGGGATTGCAGGCGTGATGTTAAAAAGTATTTTTCCCAAAATCTGTTAACAATATGTCTGGAAATTGAATAACGATCATAGCATACCCAATACAATACACTTACAAGCAAATAAATACACAATACAACACATGTATGACGCGTCAATTGTGATACAAATTGTCCTCCATTGAGTACTCTGCTTAAGAATTAATAAACGTTTTTATTAAACGCTTGCTATCGTTGTTGAGTGCCACGCGCTGTGTTCGTTCGATCGGTTGTGTACGACTAATATTAAAAACAAAAGGTAAACCGTGTTTATAGTGTTCATAATGTTATAAAGTTATTGTGGTTCGTAAGACGTTTTTGAAATGAGGTGATAAAGGTTTTCAGTGAGTTTTGAAGGGCATGGAGCGGGTAAAGTGACAGAAAGGAGTAATTAACTAGTTCTGTTTTTTTTGTAGTTTACATGTGTTTTTCTGAATGAAAGTCAGTGTTTTTGAGGGTAATATTGTTGTACGTATGTTTTGTGAAAAATATTTCAATTTTTATGAATACATCGCTTCATGAAATAACATGAAATAATCGGGAACACTATTGTTTTAAACTTATTGTTTCCTACATGCTTCCGATAACTGGTTCTCATTTGTTTATCGCAGTTTTACTTGTTAACTAAACCCAGCTGTATGTTTTTATTGTTACTGATAACAAACTCTTTAAAGTTAATAGTTACAAACATTGTTGCTACTAGGTAGGATATCACTGATACTTTTTAACCTTGTTTAAAAAGTAACCGCAAAAATTCCCTGAATCAAAAACTTACTGAAACATTTAAAAAAATGTTTTTGTAGGTACAGTCTTTTCACAGATAATTTACCTTTGATTTCACTTCAGTGTTAACATTATAGTGTTCATTATTATCTCTTCGATACGGTTGCTTTTGGTTTGGTGGGTAAAAAAAACGATGAAGGGTCTGTAATAGGTATATCTGTGCCTCGGTCACATTCTTTTTCTTTGCGTGTCGATGATATAACTTAAATTGAATCAGCCCAAAATTTGGTGGCGATGTGATGTGCAAGCAACAGGACAGGCAGGACACTATATCAATTGTCCTATCTTTTGTGGGGCAACACCACATTTACAACCTGCAGTGTCATCTATGAATCTCCACCTATTGGCCTACCATGACGTTTTAAAGCAGTATTGTTTTACTCTTACTCCAGTGTGCAAAGCGGTGCTATACAGGATGTCTAGCGTCATCTCTTTGCCACACTGTAAAAGGAGTAAAACAATAATGTTTTAAGACGTTTTGGTAGGCCACCTGAACAGGTTTTCTTGCTTCGGCCAACCTGTGTCCAGAGTCTATTCAAGGAATTCCAGGTCAGCCATGGTAACTCATGACCAGGGGACCATGGGAGATTTTCAGCAAGTGTGGTACAAATGGTTTGGGTGGAAACGCTTTCCCGCCACAGATTAAGTCTTTCATTAGAGCGTTCGCCAGTGAGCGGAGTTAAAAACAAAAACCGGCCAAGGCCGAGTCGGAATCGCGCACGAAGGGTTCCGTACCATTATTTATAAAAACTCACTTTTTTGTATTAGATTCCCCTTAAATATTTATTTTATTCTGTTTTTAGTATTTGTTGTTATAGCATCAACAGAAATACATAATCTGTAGAAATTTCAACTGGTTTACTATCACGGTTCATGAGATACAGCCTGGTGACAGACGGACGGACGAACGGACAGCAAAGTCTCTGTAATAGGGTCCCATTTGACCCTTTGGGTACGGAACCCTAAAAAATCAGCAGATGTTATTATGTAAAGGGTGTCTATCACATTCATTCAAGCATTCACCCTTCTCGTTCCGTTCACTCATTCTTATCAACGTTTACTTAACCTTTCATCTGTGTGTTCAGTTTTAATTTCGCAGAGATAAGTAATTTGATGCGAGATTAACTTCTTACAGCGTTTAGGAATAATCAGAGATATCTTGTCATAGTCACACGATGAGTGATGATTTTATAACAATTTTGTTTTGTAAATGAAAAGTTGTTTATTATGTGTAAAAATATAGGAAGAACAGTAGTTTAAGCTGAACGTAAAACCTATCTACTTCAGAATGCATGATTGTGAATGAAACATGCTGATAAGAAAAATACTCTTATTTATCAAACTAAACAGTATTTTTTATTTTTGCCAACAATTATCGTTAGCACATTCATTCTGGTGTTCATAACATTATTTTTTTTGTGGTATTTATCGTAATATTTTTGATTATACCTAAGCCCTTTAACTGTGACGATCGTTTTGGATTATTTTGCTCTGCGCCCTCTTAATAAACAATTACTTCATTTATATCAACCTAAAGGCATAGTGATAGTATAAATTTCTTTATTGCCATAAAAAGAGGTTACAGTTTTGTGAGACCCTGGCTCAAGAGCTAGGTTAGAGTACCTGTATTTCAGGATCCAGCTATATTTTTAAATATGTCACAGTCTTACAGTTGTTCATAATTATGTAAATTCTGACAAAGCATGCTGTATCTGCTTGTACGTCTTATTCCAAAACAAGGTTTATCTTCAGAACTTTTGATATTATGGCTTCGAGACATCTCAGGAGTACCTGATTCTGTTGACATCTTAAAAAGAACTGTATTACAATCACAACTACGTTGCTTTGACAATAACTAGCTCGACTATTAAACCATATCAAAACGAAAACATTTTTCTCATCGCTCTCATTGTATGATCGCCCTACAACCCCAAGTAGCCAGCCTGTATTTGATATCTGACAGCCGTCAGTCTGAGTTTGTCTAAGAACAAAGTTCCCAGAGTTTCCCCACTGATTAGACCCTATCACTAGTTATCGGGCACAGGTTTCATCCTGAACTAAACTTATATTTCAACACTACTAAACAAGAAACAAGACCACGAAAGAGAATCAACCTCATACTTATTACTATTGTATCATATGTAACTTTTTAGGGTAAGCAGAAAGCTAAAATCAAAAATCAAAATATTTTATTTTAGGTCGGGCTAATTGGGCACTTATAAAACTTTGACAAAAGGTGCACGGTTCGGGTTGGTCGTTTCCTATGGAGAAGAACCGGCAAGAAACTCCATGGTTACGCTTTTTAAATCATTTGGTTTTACAATATTTGAATGTTACAGCGTTAGTACGTAAGTATGGGAGGACAGCCCGACAATAAGTCGTTGCTTACTACAAAAGATAGAACATGATAAAGCAAATAAGAAAACTAGAAATTTACAGCGCCTACAATGTCCACCCATTCAAAAAACAAGGTAAATAAAAAAAAAAAACTATACAGAAGTAACAATAATTTATTATAAGTAGACTAAATGAAACAAATTGACACAAATGTTGTCAAGTGCTAGGAAAAATTCTAATCTTTATGTTTTAATTCCTAACTCTCCTACTTTATTTCTATTATCTGCCTTCATAAATATTCTTTAGAAAGAAACTGTACTATACTGTAGTTTCCGCAGTTCTGTAATCTAAAGTAAGAGTTTAATCCCACGGTAATAAATTAATCCTGAAAACAGATTAAAGCATCTTCTGATAATTATATAACTAATCAAGCTGAAAAGGAGTGTCATGTAGTCATGAGTCATGCTGTAATAATACAAGGTGTTGTTTTGCATCCTCGTCAAATTCAAGGAGGTAACTATGCTAATGATTCTCGTCCCGAATCAATAATAAAATTAGAAGGTATTTTTTTATTTTTTATAGGTAAGTGTGAACCCCCGTGTTTTAAACATGGGCTGTCTGATTCTCACCCTATAACCGCGCTACCACACATACAAAACAATCTCAAACGTTTATTCGATCATTTCTTATTCCCTAAACCACGTTAAGGGGGTTATTCTGCAATACTGACAAACAGAAACAACCAAAAAAATCAGCGTTTATTAAAAATTAACTAGGTACTGTAATTTTAATTGATTATTTATGTCTTTTGTGACACCCTCCTGAATTTTGACGAGGACGCAAAACAACATCTTGTATAAGTGTGATATAACGTTACGCTTCTAATCCCCGAACGGTAAGGCAGAGGTGGACCTAATAAATGGTACACCCACATTTCTCCAGTTATGTCACAGTCCCATGTAACAGGGTTCGAGATTATTGCCATCAAGCTTGTGGCTAAATAATAACAGCCGCTTGGGTCGATCTTTAAGGTTAAGCCGTGCTTGCCGAGGTTGGTCCGTGGATGGGTGACCATAATTACATACCGAGTTTCCTCCGTGCCTCGGAAAGCACGTTAAGCCGTTGGTACTTACGTTGGGCTGTATTTTTGTAGATCTTTGACAGTCGTTACGAGTAGTTAGAAGCCAAAAGTCTGACATCCTGTCTTACCAAGGGGTATCGTATTACCCAGTTACTGTATAGTATAGTTTGGCAAAAGGCTAGGCAGATGATGATGATGATGATGACTGTTGCCTTTAACAAGACAGGCACAAATCCAGACTACTATTGAGAAATTCCTGATACAAAAATCTAAGCTCAGCAGTTCCACTTGGGAACACTTGAGGAACGAAGCAGTGATTATAACTTGAAAAATGTTATTATAAACATCGAGATTCATAAAAATAACACCCTTTTATTTTCTAAATCAAAAAGTAAACAAATCACAGAACCGAAATAATAATAAAACAGTTCATTGTTTTAAAATCAAAACAAAAAGTCAAGATGATTAAATCAACGAATCATTATCTAATATTGGATAGATTCTTTTGTAACATGCCAGTTCCATGGAACTACTGGGAGAAAAAAATCCCAGTAGTCCCCTAATGGAACTAGAGAATAGAACTACTGGGATACGGCGTGTAAATTGCGAAGGATCAGGCAAAGCAGTATGTATTACACCCACAATTTCATGTGAGTTGACCGAGATTATGTCTGGACCTAAGAAACAATCATCTCTGAGTTCGTTTTGGCTGTTTCTCATCAGAGTATAGTCAGGTAAGAAAAACCGGCCTTATCTTGTTTAATAGTACATTATGGTACTAGTGTGTAATGTTGGTGATTACCGCTGAGGCGCCATTGAGACCCGAGCCGTTAGGTGAGGGTCTTAAGAGAGCCGAGGACGGTAATCACCAATACACACGTGTATCATATGACGTTTTTCAACACACTTGTGAATAAAATAACAGTAAAAACCGTTTGCGCTTATTCTGCCACGTAAAAAATGGGGAATTTAAAGTTTTCTTTTATTACAGAGAAAACAAAAGTTATATTTGAGAGAAAGTTTTATTTATTAAAAACGAACGAGTTAAAATTATCTATTTAAATAAGAAGTTGCATGAAATGTGCAAGCAATAGATTGAACACGATCTTTATTTTGAATAAAAACTTTTTTAAAAACAACGCACCTCAACCAATAAAAAAAATAAAAAAATCTATAACTCAGTAGTGAGTTATAGCAATGAAAAAGTCACAGTTTGAGTATGGGTGTCATTCTGTGCCTAATTGCGGTGACCATAAAGACACTTTATGAGCAAGTGTGTTGAAAAATAAATTACGTGTTTGTAAAAACCTGCAAAATAAACATCATTTATCAATTTAGCCTTTTTAAGGAACCGTGACCCAATAGCTAGCTCTTACTTTGGCCAAAGGTTAAGTATTGCCATACAAAGGAGCAGCAATGAAAAATGTTACAAAAACGGGGAAATAGTGACGCAAACGAAGTTGCGCTGGACAGCTAGTTTAAAATAAAGTACACTAATTTCCGAAAAGAAAACAAAGCATCTCAAACAAAAATAAAACATTTTAACCTGACTCTTCTCAGATACAGTACACGTCTGACATTGAGTTTGTCCTAAAGGTCATGTACAGTAAACAGTTTACTCGATCCAGTGGATTATCACATTAGGTTCGAAGTCTTAACCTTGAACCATTGTGTAACTGTTACTGTGTGTAAGCTCTTTGAAAAGGGTTTGGCATGAGTGGATATAGCCTGCCAGACGCACCTGAGCGGTTGGTATAGCTACCAATCCTGCTGACTGTATTTTTTTTATCTCAGAATACGCACCCATGATAACGTATCCACAGTTGGAATTCAAGCCTCTCTGTTAGAGGGAAGGGGTTGTAGGGCTTGTACACAAAACTGCGATGCGACGTCGCATAGTAAAAATCTACGAGCTCTCACGACGCAGTGGGGTCAGTCGTCTCAACGCAAGCCAGTACTCGCTAAGCTGGTCTAAATTGATTGGTCACTCAGACGTACCTACCCCGAAAGGGCCGTAAATTACGAAATATGACACATAGTTCAGTAACTATTAAAAAATAAATACCAAGTTCCAAGTCTCACATCCTTCCCAGTTCCAAGTTTCGTGCGAGTTGTGAGTGGTAGTGGTACGGAGCGAACAAGAAAGAGGGTACACCGATTTGTCTGCCCGCAATAACTTCAGTTTATCCGTGATCATGGCGTTTGCAACAGCGCCGAAATATCGGGAACTCAAAACAAATAATAAACATTGTAAATATCCCGTTACAAGGGTTATTTGTCTTTGTGAGTGATAGTGGTAGTGGTACGGAGCGAACAAGAAAGAGGGTACACCGATTTGTCTGCCCGCAATAACTTTATCCGTGATCATGGCGTTTGCAACAGCGCCGAAATATCGGAAACTCAAAACAAATAATAAACATTGTAAATATCCCGTTACAAGGGTTATTTGTCTTTGTGAGTGATAGTGGTAGTGGTACGGAGCGAACAAGAAAGAGGGTACACCGATTTGTCTGCAAGCAATAACTTCAGTTTATCCGTGATCATGGCGTTTGCAATAGCGCCGAAATATCGAGAACTCAAAACAAATAATAAACATTGTAAATATCCCGTTACAAGGGTTATTTGTCTGGATAATATTATCACCAAGTATATTGGTTCGATAGCATCCAATTTAACTTTACAGCCAAGCTGTAACTTACTTTATGGTCAAACGCGATAACTAACAGGGTTATCTAAAGTTTACACTTGTATCTATATTATATTATTGTATGAGACGTTGGTATTCATATCAAAGATTATCTTTAACAGTTTCTTTGATGTACGACCGAAGTATTAATAATAAGCTTATAAATGGCTAATAGCTCATCAAATGTATGTAATAAACGCTGTTTGAATTATGGTCTTCCGTTTCGCTTATATCGATTATCTCGACTCCACCGAAGCGGAAACGAGACGAGAGGAGAGATGTGTTGTAAACCACCTTTATTTACGCTTCTGATCGCCGCTTAGCTTTACTGGAAACGGTTGCCCAGAGAGCAGAGGAGATGTCTAGTAATTGTTTAGCCCTGCTTCTGCGTTCGGCAGCCAAGCGCACAGCGAACACACGACGTGAAGATCGTGAACGTGAACGTGAGCGGCGTGTTGCGAGCGGCGTGTGGTGATCTGTCTGCTGTGAGGGGCGTGCGGTGATCTGTCTGCTGTGAGCGGCGTGCGGTGATCTGTCTGCTGTGAGTGACGTACGGTGTGCTGTGCAAGTCTCCTCTTATCTCCGCTTTGCACATCACAACTCGTCTCCACTTTGCTGGAATCCGGACCTTATAGTGCACAAGTTCATGCGCACAAATGCACTCTCTCTTTCACTCTCAAAAGCCAATAAGGGTAGAAAAAATATGATGTTGGTTTTATTATACATATTTAGTTTAGCTAGCTCAGAACGCGGTCAGTCGACATAACGCAATCAATTTAATAGGTTGCACTTCTTATAATTAATGACATTGAAGTAGATTGTTGACGCACTGCCATTGACTGACACCAACATGTGCTGGGTTTAGTTATTTGTTTTTTTCATCTATATAAAGTCTGAAAGTGGCGCGTGTGACTGAAACGTTGTGTGGTAATCGGTTGTCGTGGTATGAGCATGTGATGCGGAGGAATGAGGAAAGTTTTGAGTATGAATGTGGATAAGAGTAGAGGAAGACCAAAAAAATAGTGCGTGGAGTCCCTCCGCGCGGAAGAAGTGAAACTTCGTAATATGCGCATGCGTTCGAGTGCCACACATTAACTCTCGTTATTTTATTGAGCTTCTAAATAATATTTTATTGTTGTACACTTTTTATTACATAAGTTTATCGAGGTTATTCTACTCATGGAAATTGAGCGAAGGCTGGTTGTGACCAGCCTTCGGTGTGCCGAAGAGTCGAATGCATGACTGTTTGCACGCCATTTGCGTACCTAGTAGAACTACGTAGTCACGAATCTTGTAATAGCGCCATCTCTTAGTGGGTAATAGAAAATATTCCCCCTCTATTAGAACGTTAAACTTGTTGGAAGTCGCATAAGAAGTTTCACTTCAAAAACGATGGATCGACTGTGTGAAGGATGATGTGGCAAGAATGGAGGTGTTTGATGAGATAACGGAGTATTTGGAAGGACCGAGTAACTATCCTTGATCTCCACGCTTGCTTACTGTATCGTAGCGATTCAAACCATGGTTCTTGGAGCAGATACAACTTTTTTTTTTTTATTATAAATAGGCTCGCGTTTGACCACTATCTCACCTGATGGTAAGCGATGATGTGGTCGACGGTGAAGCACGCTTGCCTAGAAGAAACCTATTCACTCTTGACTTGAAGAACCCCAGATTGTAGCTATCGGGAAACACAGACTCCGGCAGGGAATTCCACTCCTTAGCGGTACGCATAATAAAAGTATTCCCAAAGCGCTTAGGTGCGTATAGGTGGGATGTCCACCATGTACCGATGGCGCATCGCCGTACGTCTGGTAGTCCGATGATGAAACGGGCTAGCTGGAATTAGGTCATGCAATTCCATCGCACACTCCCCGAAATGTAACCGGTAAAAAACCGACAGGTTGTTGTTCAAGGCTCTGGAGCTTAGATTTGACCAGTGCCTCATTGCCAATGAGCCTCTTGGCCCGCTTTTCAACCGACTCAAGTGCATCAAGCTGGTATTTTGCAGATCCGTCCCAGAGATGAGAACAGTACTCCATGCATGAACGAACTTGCGCTTGATACAAGCTGAGTAGCTGTTCTGGCGTGAAGTACCTTCTCACCTTTGCAAGGACCCCCAACTTTTTGGCAGCCAGCTGTGCCTTTGCCTCAATAAATGAGCCAAAATTGAGGGCTGATGTTAAAGTTATGCCAAGAAGCTCAAGATGGTCTGCTATTGGCACGGTGACATCTCGGAAAGTTGGAGCAGGGTGAAATTGGCTCTTTTTTGCAGAAAAAAGACACGCCTGGGTTTTGGTAGCATTAAACCTGACCAGATTGGCATCGCCCCATTCGGAGACTGCTTGCAAGGACAGGTTCAAACGTTCCACCATAGCCTCACGGAGAGACCGGATCTGGGGCCCGGTAGCCCGTGCGTTAGACAAGTATCTCTCAGCAACAGTGCTGTCGTCTGCATACCCAAAGGTGCCGGGTTTTAGCAGATCGTAAATGTGCAGCAAGAATAATGTTGCTGAGAGTACGGACCCCTGAGGGACCCCAGCATTAATATGCAGTTGGTCCGACGAGCAGCCATCGATAACCACTCGAATGGACCGATCTCTCAGGAAGTCTGCAATGCAATCACACAGTCCACCGGGCAGACCGAATGAAGGCAGCTTACCGATAAGGCTTTCATGCCAGACCCTATCAAAAGCCTTCGAGATGTCGAGGGAGACGGCAATCGCTTCCCCGTGCCTCTCGATGGCCTCACTCCATATGTGAACGGCATATGCTAGAAGATCCTCAGTAGACCGATTACGTCGGAAGCCGTATTGGCAGTCACTTAGGATATCGTTAGCTTCTAGGTATGCTAGGAGCTTACAACTGAGTACACGTTCCATACTCTTACAGAGTATGGACGTTATAGAGATGGGTCTGTAGTTGGCCGGGTCAGCTCGACTGCCCTTCTTGGGCACGGGCTGTACGTTGGCTTGCTTCCAAGCATTCGGCACTTTTCCAGTCTCGTAGGAAAGGCGGAACAGGCGAGTCAGGATCGGAGACAATTCAGGCGCACAGGTTCTAAGGACAATTGCTGGTATACCGTCAGGGCCACTAGCCTTGTTCACGTCGAGGTTGCGGAGCACTCTGCGAACGTCGTTCTGATGGATGCGAATATCCGACGTACTCGTCTCGCATCCATCAGGAAAAGGAGGGGGCCGCGCGCCACCTGGATTCAGACGTGAAGATTCCGCAAAAAGAGAGGCAAATAAATTTGCCTTTTCTTTAGCGGAGTGGGCCAGCGACCCATCGGGTTTCAGCAGTGGTGGTAGTGAGGGGGCAAGCTTCATGTATCATGTAGTAGGGGGCAAGGTTATTGCCATCAACAGAGCACATGATTCCGTGGCTGCTACAAAAAAAAACTTAATAGAAAAACCCAGTAACATTGTGCCTGACCTGGGAATCGAACCCAAGACCTCGTGCTCAGCTGTCGCGCTGGCGATCGCTAAACCAACGAGCTAGTCAAAACTAGACGATCCCAACATAAAAGGTACTGGTTTAAGCTCTGCTCTGTGGGAAGAAACACACTTGTACTTTCATAATGTAATCCCGAATTATAAATTCACGGATTAAGCGGGAATTTCATAATCTGCTGATTCATGAAGAATGGTAGTTATGCTATAAAAGAGGTTGCCTCTCCCTATGCGATACATAATCACCTTTTACGACAACTGTTTATTAATTGTCTTGGAGCTTAATGAGAAATTGTTTTGTTACCAAGCACGTTGCAGTGTTTAGGATAAAAAGGTGTATGGATCGCTGTAGTTACAGGCACAATTAAGAGTATAAGAGTTTTCTTCTTGGTTGATCGCTACTACTTGCGATGTAAAGTTTTGATCAGTTTATCTGTCAGCTATTTCTCAGTAGCAGACTAAAGTCGAGCAGTTGAAGAAGTTGAGCAGCGGTGGCCCAGTGCTGGCAGCCCCAACTTACGAGAGTAAGTCGTCCAGACAGGCGCATTACTTTGTGTAATTTATTTCATCACCGCTGCTCTCAAAACGGTGAAGGAAAACATCGTGAGGAAACCGGCATGTCTTAGAACAAAAAATTCGAACACATGTGATATCTACCAACCCTCACTGGGCCCGCGTGGTGGATTACAGCCCACTCCTTCTCATAGAGAGGAGGCCGGTGTTCCAGTAGTGGGAACATTATAGGCTAATGATGATGATGATGGGACTAAAGTCTGGATTTCCCTCTACTACATGGGTTTTATATATTAATGACGAAATTTGGGTGCACTAGGCTGTTACTGCACTGTTAGTGCACGGCATACTTCTGCCTAACTCAAAAGAAATTACACATGATGTTATCATTGTTAATCTTATCATTTAATATTGTTACTTGCAGATGTCAAATGAAGCGATACCCAAAGGCGAAGCAGTGCTTCTGAAGCAGGCGCGTAACAAGTTTTTGGAAGCGTTCGGTCGTCCACCTTCAGTCGCGGCATGTGCGCCTGGACGCGTCAACCTTATTGGAGAACACATTGATTATTGCGAAGGATATGTTTTACCTGTGGTACGAAACATTTTATTTTAAAGGGTACTGTATACTTAGGTAATAGACTACACTTATTGACGCGAATTGACGTGAGCCGGTCAGGAAGAATTTTTGTCAGGTTTGTTTGGGGGTAGGACTCAACGCCTCGAACTAAGTGCGACAATAGTACATTGTTACCCTAGGGGTGAAAGTAACTTATTTAGTCCTGTTCGAGGGACTAAATAAGTTACTCTTTAACCCGAGGTAAACACTGTGCTTTTCATTACGAACACAAGGAAAGTAAAAATAAAAACATGAATTAGCTAAAGAAAAAATTAGTAAATATATTTTCTGTGGCCAGCCAGCTAATAACCGAATAATAGATGAATAGCTATTATTTTTCATTTTCATCATTGAAAAACTGGTAAATATTTTGCCCAAATCTATGTTATTTTAAAGAAATTGTTTAAACTAAATTGTAATAAAGTTATTAAAAAATATAGATTCTTTAATCAATACCTAATTAACTTTAAGTTATTTCAATTTTACTTAAAAAACTAATTCTATCTTACAAAAAGAAATAGTTTTTTTTTTTTTATAATTTGGCATCTCACTGTTGAAAGCGATTCTCCCTAGGGATGAAAAGTATTACTTTCAACCCGCTCCTCAGGCAACTTCAGACCTACTTTCAGAGTATGAGTAATGAAAAATAATGTATTAATGAATACGTGATCGGCTGAAGCCGATTTTGCGTCGATATATGAGACTCTCTATTAAAAAAGAAAAAAAAAAACATTCATCCACTGACGACGGACAGTCTTGACTGCGCATTGTAAAACAGACATAAGGAAGCATTTCTGAAATTCATCTCTTTCAGAGGTTTAAGCCCAACACAAAATTTCTGTCGATGGGAAATCTCATCGGGCATACGGTTTCACCTAGGGACTATAATTATAAGTTTGAAAGCAGTCTGTTAAGAATTTAAAATTCTTATAACTATCATTTTACTTGGAAGCTTCTTCATGTGTGTCATTTTTTTATTTTATAACCTTCAATTGGAAGCCGTATGTGGAGAATTAAAACAAAAGAGTCCTGGGGGCCTCAAATGGCCCTTTTAGTAGAGTCATAATAGGATATTAGTATGAATTACATTAAAATTCTTAAAATGGTCACGAAGTGGCAATTTTTAGTATTAACTGCGTCTATGACCATTTTAAGAATTTTGACATTATTAATATTATTATCCTGTCATGGTTCTGCGAAAGCGGCCATTTTAAGCCCTTTGAAAACAGGTGCCAGCAAGAGACTGATACGCTGAGTTCAGTGACCTATTGACCTACTTTAATGTTAAACGAAACGATCATATCCAATGTTCGAATAAATGAAATCGCTTTATTTTAAAACAGAATGTTCATTAAAAAAATAATGTTCTGAAAATGAAATGGATAGTTTTGCTGTCTGGAATTTTATGAAAATGTATTAACAATTCGTCAAGCTTTATAAATGAAAGTTTGTTTAAAACTAAAACCATCCAGGGCTTAAAACAATGAGGTCAGGTTTGCGTGTAATTCTTATGAAAACACTGTCAATTGTGAAATTATTCGGTCTAAAGGCCGTATGACCAAAATTTTGACATTTTATAAGCTCAATTAATTATATTTCTTTTGTAGGTACATGAGCATGCTAATCCGCGTCACCTGTAATATTTTAAATTTTCCACGAGAAGGAAACACTGTTTTCAAGTACCTAAAATCTAGTACCCATGTGATAGTAGTAGTATACAGGGTAAAGCCGACAATACGTTAATTAATTAAATGGCGTATTATTCGCTACTTCAAAAACTTTGCCAGATTTGTTCCTTAAGTTTCAACAAGTCGCGGGCTCGAACTCACTGGTGGCCGTGGCCGAAAAGCACGCTGTCTCACTTTTCATCGTGCCCGACAGAGATAGTATCGCACATCTAGTTCGTACGCACACACACAGCGTTCCGAAACGTAAGGCGCGCGTAAAAAAAAACGAAAAGGCTTTTGTAAATTAGTGTTTTATGAAAAAACCACTGCGTGTATCAATTACGAATGAAATGTATTAATTTCTTTGATAATTGTGCTGTGTCGGTACCGACTTTGTTTTGGAAATTTGACACTTCTTTTCTTACTAATTTACGACCAAAGTTGCGTTAAAATTTGCAATAAAAACGAATCTTTGATAGCTCGTAACTTTTTAATGACTTTTTATTTTCCTATGCTGTTTCCGTACAGACAAAATTAATAATGAGACGATACCATATCATGTTTTACTTTGGATGTGCAGTGTCAAACAGTGGAGTAAAACCCCCCGAAGTGTCTATGGAAAAAAGGAACGGTAAGGGTCACCTTAAATTTGATTCCCAGACGCGAATGACTGAAAATGATACCCAAGATTAGTAAACCAATATTTATAAATGGTGTTGTATTTCTTTAACACTTTTATGCTATTTAGTTAGTTAAAAAAATCTTTTAATTTCGTTGTTATGATTTGTTTGATAGTTGATAAATATTCATGTAAACTAGAGTTCCCAGTGATTACATTTATTGTGGTTTTGTCAACGCCACGCCATCCTGAATATGTAGGTCTAGTCTGCGGAGTTTTGCTACCTTATTAAAAACCATAGATATTATATTTAGAATAGAAACGAAAGAATATAAATGTCATCTGGGTCTGTATTTAAAAAAGGTAGTTTTTCCAAGAATAATGATTAAATTTGAGTGTCTCTCAATTAGCTAGGTCCTGAATATTGCAGTACCCACGATTACATTTACAAAGATATACCTATATAATTTCAGTGTAACAACTGCAAGCACCTAGATCCGACGTAACAGCAGACCCATTGTGTCAATGCACGTATTGCCTGTACAGTGTACACTCCTTCGAAAAATAAATCTTCTTTGAAAATTAAGGACAGGGTTTTATATTCTGGTACGTCTTTTCCTTCATACATGAGGCCAATCACCTTTAAGACATTTTCTTACATCCCTGACGACATTGTTGCGGTGTTGTCACTCTATCGCTTTCCTTGTGAAACCCTGTCACGGATGTGTGGTCGCGCCCGATTTATTCGGAAAGCGACACTTTCGGGAAACTAAACTTTTATACATGTGGTTCCCAGGATTTCAGGTTTAAATATTACGTAAATTTTCACAAAATTGTGAATGCATTGGATTTGGTTTTTTTTTGGTCATCTGTAAACTTTAAAGGGGTGAATGGACCCAGGGCTGCGGGACTGTTCAAAAGAAATACCGTGGCAATAATAATACTCTGGAACACAAAGGGCTAAGAAGGAATTTGGATGGGTTTTAGTTAGTACAAGTCTGACTCTCCCTTCCACTGAGCGGGAGGAGTCATTTGATGATTTCCCATCCGTAAAAAAAGGGGGTGAATGGACTAGAATAGATTTCCAATGCGAGAATAACAATAATACATTATTTGCGAGATTAACACAGTCGAGCAGATTAATATTTCAAACATAGATAATTAGAGACAATAGATTTCCTTCAATACCCTTGGGATTGTTATAGAAAAGTATTTTATGCAATACGAGCGAAAAAGAAATGTATATTTACGTAGATATATTTTACTTACCTAACAGTTACAACAAAGATAATTAAGACAGACAAAGGCACGAGACATCAGACTATAGACTATCTTAACTAATTAACCCTTAATTTCCTTTATAATTTCCTTTCAAAATATTTAACTTAATATTTTATTTAAAGGCCTTGTTCGCAGAATCATTTAGGATTGAACATTGATAATTTTATTTTTTCTTTCATCTCTATTACTGAAATATTTGTATCTACTGTCTTTACTTGTGCTTTTTTTTTCATTTTTAATTTGCATGCCTGTTTAGTTTAATAAATAAACACATTATGTAATTTTATAGTACGCATTGAATTGTAAGCTAACATCGCATTGTTTTTATAACTAATTGTTTTTATAATACGTGGAAAATGTCGTTGGTTATACATTTATTCAAACTACCTGTAATTCTGTGTAATACTGTAATGTGTAACCGTTTGTTTTCCCAAATAAATAAAATAAAATAACCCTTTTCCATGATTTAATAATGAGAATTCTTAGTAATAACTCGATAATTCCATGATCGAATAGATGAAGGCTGTCGTTATCGATTATGTCTCACTGTCTACGCCTTTTGTAATTACTTTACGTCTTAGATGTCAAAGTTGGGTTGTACCATTGTTTAATCAGAGTTTAGCTGACTTACATTTCAGATTTTCGTCTGTTATGTGTGTTTTTTTTTTATGATTTATTTTTGTATAATGTATGGACTATGTCTGAAATAAATGGATTCAAAATTAACGTTAAGGTGGTAGTTCTTTAATAATAAGTTAAACTTCAGATTTCGGTAGGTGATATTTCATCATGCCATATTTTGACCGTTTTATTACTTACTTCTCTTCCAGCTGTAAACCCCTTTAAGTTCCAAAAGATTGAATTCTATTTACATGATGATGTTTAATGTATTCTTACAAACTTTGACAGGCACAACTAACGAAAGTTCAATGTTTCCTTGTCTTATAAAGCGTTAAACTCACGTCAAGAAAACTTTTCTGACCCATTGTGTAACCAGCCCGTACTTACTGGTAAAATCAAGAAATTCTGTTAAAGCACTTATAATTCGTGCTGTGTTTTGTTGTGATTATGATAAATCACCAATTAAAGAGACAACTGAAGTGGTCTATGATATTTTATGTTCCAAACAATGGTATTCCCAAAAAAACAAAACAGCATCACATAAAATCGACTACATCTCGTCTGGTTCTTTCCTATTTCGCCAACTAAACAAAATATCATTACAAAAAATCCGTTTCGTAACTATTTCGATTTTCATACATTGAGTCTCGTTTCGTCAACTTTTGAGTATGCGTGTATTCATTGCCTTGGTAAACTTTTTGTTTGGCAAATTCAGTCTACTCAGGAGAACTACAAAAAAAATACCACAATTAATATCTGTAAGCTCTTCTTCATTTTTAACTTAGGCTTTACAAACCTTAGACTGTACAGAAAATCGAAAATACTCGCTATGAGAATAAAAAATATTAATATTACTTTGTAACTAAGTAAACGAATACACAGTTCCAACATTATTTGAAGTAACTACACAAACAAAAAAAAAATGAAAATAAAAGGCAGAAATTGTAACAGGACAGCCACCTAATAATAATACATACAATAATGTATATAAGTCCTACCCAGATTTTGTGTGTGCAGACGGAACTGTTAGAATAAATATCACATTAAACTCATACAAGGCTAGCACTTCTTGTGAAGGGTATTCACTAAAAAGATCGATTTTAGCGGAACCAACATCGTCTTCATGATTCTGCTCTCCTAGTACTTTCTGTTCAAATTTTTATTTGAGTTCTCTCGTAACAAACCTTAGTGTGGTACCAGTTGGTACCAGTTGGGACGTACCCATAAAATGTTTTCCATCCGTTGCTTTTTGTTTTGGAGCCGAATTTTGGAGCGCCTGGGAATACGCCTAAACAATATCTTCTACGAACCCGTGTCCTGAAATATTGTCATAATCTTCTTAATTAAATTTTAGGTTAAGTACCCTTGATTATTTGCCTGTATTTCCTTTCCTGATTATTAGTTTAGTTGCTGATAATAATGAACAATATAATTCCAATTTAGAGAGACAACAAATCTGATTCTAAATTACATAGTATTTTATAGAACCAGACTAAAGTGACGTCGTTTTCATCAGTAGCAGTGCGCAAGTAGGATTCGTTGTTGGATGATAGTAATAGGCTCGCACCGAATTTAAACATATAACTGGCGAAATTAGGTGCATTTTGGATACGTCTGCCTTACCCTATCGGGGTGGACAAGCTTAAGAATCTTAGATAGAAGAATTAAAACCATTTTTCTACCGTCAGGCATTACCCTTCGTGACCCTTATAGTGGGTGGTCTGAACAATACCGGAGAATGCCGTGTACTCTCAGTCCTGGGTACCGGTGAGGAGGTGAAGACCAGTTTTCCTGCACCGACAGCATCAGCCTCCTTGAAGCCAGGACCACCTGCCTGGGCCAACTATGTCAAGGGTGTGGTGGCAAATTTCCCTGGTGAGTTTTTTTTTGGAGATTTGCATTTTAGCGGCTGATACATTTTTGCCGGAACTCACGAAATCCTTTCGGTTTTTGGCATAGTTTGAATCTACTACTTTCATCTTATTTTACGACGGTTGGAGGTATCACTACTTTAAGCAAATCGTAAACATCTGGTGGGATCGGGCGTAGGTTCATCTGTTTGATTGACTGACAGGTCTCGTCATGTACACAGGGTTATTGATAAAACACCGACAACCTCTTAAGAGGTCATTCTACTCATCATTATGAACAACTTTTACAATGAGACCAAACCCGAAATCGTGAAAAAAAAATCGTACAACGACCTGTTTAGAAGTTGTTGGTGTTTATCAATAACCCTGTATAGTAACTTAGGGTTTAGAATGACAACCAATATCAATATTATATACAAGGGTGTTGTTTTGCATCCTCGTCAAATTCAAGGAGGTAACTATATAATGATTCTCGTCCCGAATCAATGATAAAATTGGTAAGTAATTTTTATTTTTTTTCTTATTTACGGAAATCGGTAAGTGTGAACCACCCGTGTTTTAAACGCGGCCCGTCTGTTTCTTGACCTATAACCTCACTTAGGCACATACAAACTATCTCAAACGTTTATTCGATAATTTCTTATTCCCTAAACCACGTTAAGGGGGTTATTCTGAAATATTGTCAAACATAAATAACCAAAAAAAATTGTGTTTATTAATAATTAACTTGGTACCGTAATTTTAATTGATTATTTATGTCTTTTGTGACAACCTCCTGTATTTTCTGTATTTTGACGAGAATGCAAAACAACACCTTGTATAATATGGTGTTTTATCAATAACCCTGTATAAATCATCCGGTTCTACACGTTACATAAAATAACATCACGCCTGTAATCCCCGAAGGGTTAGGCAGAGGTGTGCCTAAGTAGTAGTACTCCCACATATCGCCGGTTATGTTTAAGTTTCATGTAAAAGGGGTGTGCGCTTATTTCCATCAACCGAGTCCATTTCCTACATATGAGTGCAGTTGCTAAAACCAAGTGCGCTGTGTAAAATGCTCATTAATTTGTTCGACCATTTTTATTTTCTTGAAATAATTGTCATTAGATTTATGAATGTCAGTAACTGGAAATTACGCTTCAATAATTTTAAAACATTCTCTGAAATCTCTGTTGAAGAGAAAGTTCTCAGAATGCTGGAAACTAAAGACTTTCTTTGGAAACTTTCACTTGGATATTATTTATGGATGCAGTGCAGTTTAGTCTTACTGCGAAACAATTCTTGAAATAAATAAAATACCTGCACAATATTTCTACTCCTACATAAATAGGTACCAACAGCTAGGTAAAGTTTGAAAACAAATTATAGCCACAAACAGGGGAAAACATGATAGAAATACATATGAATAACATCACGTTTAATTTCCAAAAGGCTGAGACAGAGGTGTACCTATTTATAGTACACACATTTCACCGCTTATGGTTGACCACTAACCGAGACCATCAATCTGGAGTGCCATTGAGAAAACCCTGTCGGAAAAACATTGCTAACCATTGAACCCAGGTCCTAGTTCTCAGCAGGATTGTGCTTGTGTGAAGCAGTTAGAAATACAGATATACTAACAAAAGGCTTTGACGTGCAATATTCGTCGAAAAATGAAACCGTACGCTATGAAGCGTTAATACCTTTGCACCGAACTGTGTGGATTCTACCAATAAAGCTATAGCTCAACACAAAACTGCCTCAGCACAGTAGTTCGATATGCGGCGCGTGGCCTTGACAGAACGTTAAGTAGTCAGTGGCCCAAAAGTCTGACAACCAGTCTTACGGTATCGTATAACCCAGTACTAATTGGGATGTGAAGGTCAGATAAGCAGTCGTTCCATGTAAGCTCTAGTATTCAGCTGCATCTGGTTAGACAGGAAGTCAACCCTAGCACAGTTAAAAAAAGGGTAAGGAGACGATAAATTGTAACACGAATAATATCATAAAGGCTTCCAGAGCTACGAGGATCTATTGGCGGTCATATCTCTTAAAAACTACATATCTTCTGTTCCCATGCAGGTGGAGTGAGCGGTTTCGACGCAGTCATCGTGACTGACGTGCCGATGGGTGCTGGGTTGTCCAGCAGTGCAGCTATTGAAGTCGCCACCTTCACCCTGCTGGAAGGACTCACTGGCAGAAGTGTGGGGTAAGTGTCTTATCGTACTGAGAATCTGGCAGCACCAGTTTTGTATTGTTTCATTGCAGCGTCTGCAACGCTATCTACGAATGAAGTTTCGTATCTGACGCAATACAAAATCCGATATCGTGCTAGCGGAGTATTCCGCACGATTATGTAGTACCGACCTTCAGTCGATTCACCGTTATTATGCCTGTGGTCGGACTGTAGGTAGCTCTTATTTTCGACTATGCAAATGTGTGTATCACTGGTAAATTTGAATTAAATACTTTGAGTTTTAGTTCAGTTTGTATTCATAACAGGGTGACAATAACCATTGGGGTAGTAGCATACCAGACTCAACACCTATCTGGTCATCTGGTATGAAGAATTCTCAACTCTTTCTAGTATAACTTTACCATGTTTAAGAGCGTTTACACATTACGGCATTTCATACAAACTTTTAAGTCCTTATTTTCTTAGACCTATGTATTCTGCTTATAATAATAAATAATAAATTCTTTTTATTTGGGACAACATAGGAACCATTTTTGTTATTACACACTTAGAAACTACAACTTATACACTAGGATTAGTAACAAAATATAAATAACAAGTTAGTGAGTCATGAGTACTTAAGAGGCATTTCATGCGGACAATGATTCCGCATGAGATGCCTCAGTACAGGAGCTCTCGGGTCCTCAGCCGAATCCTCCTCACAAGCGAAGCCACCTTTTTCCTGATGATAGCCTGAAAACCATCTGTATTCGCTTGGGCAAACATCCCCGAGGCACTACAGAAACGAGGGAGTTTCAACATCATCCTGAAAACATTGTTATATTGGACGCGCAAGGCATTTAGCGTCCCCCGTGAACAGCTGATCCACAGACTTCCCGTGTACAGGCCTTGACAGTACGCTTTAAACAGGGTTATTTTGACCTGAACGGTACAACGAAAAAATCTGTGCGCCAACATTATATTCCCGCGGACCGCCAACGCCCTGCGCTCCCTCTCAAAGTCATCATCGTCTTTAAGGTCGTCGACAAGTATATGGCCCAAATATTTAAACTTGGTCACCTGTTTTATATTAGCGCCGTTCAAAATAATTGAAGGAATTGTGTCTGGGCACTTGCCGGCGGCCTTGAAGACCATGAACTCGGTTTTCGTTGCGTTATAGAAGGTGTTGTTTTGCATCCTCGTCAAAATTCAAGAGGATGTCACAAAAGACCTAAATAATCAATTAAAATTACGGTACCCAGTTAATTATAAATAAACGGTGATTTTATTGGGTTTTTAAGTTTGGCAGTATTTCAGCATAACCCCCTTAACGTGGCTTGGGGAATAAGAAATGATTGAATAAACGTTTGAGATTGTTTGTATGTATGAAAGCACGGTTATAGGGCGAGAATCAGACGGGCCGCGTTTAAAACACGGGTAGTTCACACTTACCGATTTTCGTGACAAAAAATAAAAATTACTTAACCGTTTTATTATTGATTCGGGACGAGAATCAGTAGTATAGTCACCTGCACCTCCTTGAATTTGACGAGAATGCAAAACAACACCTTGTATAGAAGGCCATGTGACGCGGCATACTTTTCACAGACCTTCAGCATCTCTTTGATTGATCTCGCAGTCGGTATGCGTATGAATTTTCATTAAAATCGGTTCAGTCATTTCGGCAAAATAAGGACTTGAAAGTTTGTATTAAATGTCGTAAGGCGTAAACGTTGTTTTGTCTTTGTGATCTTTTAAAGTGTTGCATTACAAATTAATGATCTTCAAACCTTTGAGCTAAGTATTTATTTTTAGGCCTAGAAACATAGCTAAGATTTTATGTTATGTGGTGAAAAAATTGTGTGTGTAAATTGTAAAATTAGCGTAACTCCTCTCTCTCTTACAATAGGGGATCGGACTGGGTAAAGAAAACGACATTCTATTTTGTCCGTCAGACAGGTAATACAAAAATATTAGACACGTATTTTTGTTTTATCAAAATATCTTAGTTAGAACTCATTAAAGTTGGAGAGTGGGGGCTTACTACGCCACAGGTAGTTATAAAACTTACCTACATGTGACGTCATGCGCCATTTGAACTCAATATATCTCCGTAATTTTATGACCACGTGAAAAAAGAAAAAATACGTGTCCAATACTTTTCAATAAACTACCCGATGCACAAAGAAAAAAAAAATAGGATTATCCCCTATTGCTAATTTTACAATTTACCTGAAGCCTTTCAGGTAAATTTTAAAATTAGTGTAACTCCGAAATGTACGAGGATTCTTAAGGGTTTTTGAGAGCAGTGTGTAGACGGATACTTTTCTGTACTGTCAAAACTCAGCAAGAATTTTCAGTATTCCAACATAAATAATTCGATATGCAAATAGCATAGCTTGCAATATCTTATTTTAAACTGCGTTGTTCACAAACATGGGAAGAAAAATGTTCACAAAACATTTTTATGGTTTGAATATTTTTTAGTAGTTCAGTTCGAGAAGTTTTGAAGAATACTTCTAGTACCATTTCAAGCAACGTTGGAAGTGACTAACTGTATAAGGTTTCATTTAAAAATGGATAAAGTGTAAAAAAAAAACTGATGATTTAAGTTTAGCTCATTCAGGACTTATTCTAAAAAGCATTCAATATTTACCGACATTCCTCATTGTTATTTGTTAAATACAATTTGGAGCCTTTAAAAGTCAACTCTTACTTGACCAATCGTTTCAGGGCCAGTACAGTATATTTTAACCCTCAGGCCCAAGTCCATTGCCCGAAAGTACCGCAACCACGCTGACTGCCAATAAACGGATAAAACAAAACAAGTAACTGCGTAATTCGATTGAAGATACGCTCCAGCGATTTCATTAACGCGATCTACAATTAAACAGGGTGATCGATAAGTTGCCTCTTAATAAATATCAGCATGTGTTTAACAAATAAGGCTGTGTCCTATGCGACCCGCTTGGCTAGGAGCACGGTCAACGTATCAATACAAACGTGTTTGAACGTGGATTAAACAAACGGAGTATGCAAGGACCGTAGAAGGTTATCATTTCCCCAGTCATTTCCAAAAAAAAATAGGGTCGGCTCCCAGTCTTAGCGGATTCAGCTTAATCCCAGTATTTTACATGGAGCGACTGCCTATCTGACCTCCACAATCCAGTGAGTAACTGGGTAATACGAAGCCACTTGTAAGACTGGCTGTCAGACTTTTGGGCCTCTGAGGAAAAGTAACGATTGTCAAAGATCTAGAAGTGCAATACAAATATTCGAGACACGAAGGAAACACGGTTTGTAGTGGCAGCTCACCCATCCACGGGCAACCTAGGCAAGCACGGCATAACCTAAAGATTGAGTCGAGTAGCTGTTATCTGTAATTGGGTCGGCCCCTTGGGAAAAATACTTCAGTTTATGATTTAAGTTTATGCATCAGCCGTGTAAACCGCTGTTCTAGGCACCCCGCTTCGCTTATGTCAGAGATTGCAGTCTTATAATATATTGTGAATGCTATGGGGCATTAACCACGCGCGGCAGATGAACCGTAGCAAAAGGGGTAATCAAATGGCGCCCGATTAGATTTGTCACATGAACTTGCATGAACCCGTTGTAGTCTTATTAGGCGATTATCACTCTGCACTGCGTTCATAGTCTAGTTAAGCAAAAGCGCGGACTTTAATGAAGAGATTGAGTGAGTTTTGCTTTTTGTAAGTGGGGTCTAAAGTGAGGCAGTTATCTCGTGTAAAATTCGGCTGCGTCTGGTTAGACAGAAAGCACACCCCAAACCACTTCATACCGTAAAAGAATAGGTTGTTTTTGCAAAAAAAAAAATGCTTGTTTGAGGTCAAATCCTGTAGAATAAAAAACCGGCCAAGTGCGAGTCGGACTCGCGCACGAAGGGTTCCGTACCATTATTTATAAAAACGAGCAAAAAAATCAACAGATATACATAATCTGTAGAAATTTCAACTGGCTACCTATCACGGTTCATGAGATACAGCCTGGTGACAGACGGACGGACGGACAGCGAAGTCTCAGTAATAGGGTCCCGTTTGACTCTTTGGGTACGGAACCCTAAAAAGAATAGAAAATATTTATAGTACACCAAAATTGAAACAACTGTTTAACAATACATGCTAATTCTATAGTTACCATGGCGAATCTTTTGGTGGTAGAATGACGTTGACTAAGGATCGTCGTTGGTTATCAGTTATTGAATGCATGGAAAACACATGGTGGCGTAGTTCGGTATAGTTTTGATTTTCTTCCTTTCCCAAATGCTACAACTTACATGTTTTTTTTCCGAAAAGGCAATCCCTGATTATACTTATCACTTTAGATTTTTTTTTTCTGTAACTTGTGTTGTCCCACTGCTGGGCAAAGGCCTCCCCCATAGCCTTCCACTCTTCACTCAGTGCTGTTTTATCCGGCCAATCTCTCACAAACGCCTCAAAGTCATCACGCCAGCGTTTTCTAGGCCTCCCTCGGCGACGACGCCCGTTTTCTGGCACCCACTGCGTGATAACTCTGGCCCATCGGATCTTTAGAACTTATTTCTTTAAAAATCTTGATTGTTTTTAAATTTTATATCTCTTGCAGGTTAGTAGAAAAGGCGAAGTTATGCCAAAAAGCGGAGCACGAGTTTCCGGGTATGCCGTGCGGCATTATGGACCAATACATCGTCACCATGGGCAGGAAGGACCATGCCTTACTCATTGATTGCAGGTTGGTGTTTTCATTTACCAGTGTGTAGTATTAAGGTGTAAATAATACAGGAATCAAATAAATTTGATAGCGAAACTACGCAGAAGCGCTGGGTCTATAGTGATAATGTAGCTGTAATTGTAATCTACTTATATGAGTTGCACTGCTTATTGCTACACTGTCGAGGATCATGTTGATCATGTTATATATAATCACACTCTTAAAAACTTTATAAATGAGAACTTTTCCGATTTAGCCTAGTTTTACTCAAAAATATCCGGTATCAGAAAGCACGATTGAAATAGAGAGACGAAGCATTTATAAAAACACAAGTACCGTAATTTTAATTGATTATTTATGTCTTTCGTGACCACCCCCTGAAATTGGACGAGGTTGCAAAACAACACCTTGTATTATATGAGCAGATGGCTTAACATGACGTCTTAAAACATTATTGTTTAACTCCTTTCCCAGTGCGGGAAAGAGATAGCGCTAGACATCCTACATAGCTCCGTCTCTTTCCCACACTGGAATAAGAGTAAAACAATACTTCTTTAAGACGTCGTGGTAGGTCAGCAGGTCTTGGGTTCGATTCCCAAGTCAGGCAAAGCTTTATTGAGTTTTTCTATCGCGAATTTCTCAGCAGCAGACACGGAGACTGGATTTGTGACCGGTTGAGGGCAATAACCTCGCCCCCTTTTACATGGAGTGTAACTTAACTTAACCCTTAACCATTAACCCTTAACCCTAACCCCTTAACGCCTTAACCCCTAACCCTTTAACCTTAACACTTCTGAGATTACATTAATTGTGATGTTATGTTTTGTAATATTACCATCTTTACACAGGTTTCATGTTATGATCACACAAACAACAAGCAAGCTTGTTTCTTTCTAAATAAGTTACTAAATAAGCTTATTCAAGGGAATCGTTCGCTGTTACTTTGAGAAAATACGGTACTTTCAGATTACCTAATCTCTTGTTAACTTATCTTAAGAAAATTTCCGGGAACTCGACAAAGCTACTGCGTAGTATTTTATGTAAATTGATGTCAAAATTAAAATCCTAAAATTAAAAGTCATTTATTCAAATTAGGCTTAGAGATCGCAGAAAACACCGATTGCATTTTACGCGTTTTCCCATGCGTTGTTTCAGCAAAGCAAAAATCGCATCTGTAGTCGAACGACCTTTTATGAAACCATATTGATCACTGTGAAGAAGGTTGTTTTGATAATTTATTGTAAGTAGAAATTGATCTGAAGTTACCAGTATCATTCTTACTGCCCGATTTAAATAGAGGGATGACTTTACTGCCCTTCATAAGGTCAGGGAAAGTACCTAAATCAACGCATTTATTAAAATTCAACAGCAAGACAGGGACTACGATGTCGATTATATTAGCAACAAAAGTTTAATGGAAATGCCCCAGTAATCACCTGTGTTTTTAGACTTAAGTGAATTAAAAAGATTCTACACCACGAGGTGTTACATGTTCAAAACTAAATACGATACCACATTTTAGGCACGCTACTATGCAAAAGGTTTTCAGCTTTAGACGGCGACGAACTTAAAGAACGACTACTAGCTGGCTGTTGGTGGTGGTAGTATGCTGGCAAAATACTCAATAAATGCTTCAGCTATGTCGGCTGCATTATTAACTAATTTGTTATCAACCATTATTTTAAATTGTCTTGTTTATGATGTAATGAAACATTTACATAGAATCTTTTGCTCTTTATGTTTGGCGTCTTGTTCCGCACTTCACACAAGTTTTTAATTTAATTCCGTTAATGGAATAAAAATATGATGATATTCGGCGAAACGATTAAACTGCGGCTCAAGGAGGGCGATTTCCATGGTTTTAATTATCCTAATTCAGGACCAAAGCCTCTTCTGATAACTATAAACGGACATCAACTTTTTGTTTACTGCAGACTGCTGAGGTTAGTATGGGGTTATACGATACCACTTGGTAAGACTGGTTGTCAGACTTTCGGGCCACTGACTACCTGTCACAACTGTCAAAGATCTACAAAGGAAGCTGGGACATACGGCTTAACGTACTATCCGGGGCACGAAGGAAACTCGGTACCTATGTAATTGGTTGTCACCCATCCACGGACCAACCTAGGGAAACACGACTTAACCTAACTATTGACCCAAGCGCTTATTATGTAACCACGAGCTCCACCTAAAGGCTTGCCATGAAAATACTAAAACTTTCCCCGCAGGTCCTTAGAAGCGGAACAGATCCCCATGCAGCTGGGAGACCTGGCAGTCCTGGTCACCAACTCGAACGTGAAGCACCAGTTGACCGGCAGCGAGTACCCCACGAGACGTGCGCAGTGTCAGGAGGCTGCTGACCGACTGGGCATGCCCTCGCTCAGGGGGGCCAGGATTGAGGACTTGGCAAGTAAGTTGTGGTTGAAATGTCAACGAAGAACGGCAAGGTAATACATCCAAAACCATAGACTGTTAAAAGCTGTCTAAGTCGCGATTTTAAGAATAAGATAAATGCCACTTTGTTCAGCATCTAAAAAGATCGTAAAACTCTATGATACGTATTAGATATAGTGCTTATGCAACGACTGCAACATTATTACTCTAAAATGTACCATAAGGACAGATTTCAACAATAAAATTAGAGTTGTTAGGTACATGTAAACTGCAACAATATTAATATTTTTTACATTTTTCTATAGGATTACCCCTTTACTTACAACAACAGAGTACGTAATTAAACCTTAATCAATGCCTTACTAACGCAGTAACACAAAAAGTCATTAATCACGGAATGTTTACATCTTTTCCAAACCTGGAACAGCTGCCTTACTTGCCGCCATTTTCCCTCCGCCATTATGGCGAACTTGACAGTGAACTTGCGATGACCTTTAAATAAGTTCGCAGCTGTGGAAAAGATCCCAAGTTGATTGGTTTAGTACCGGGAAGCGTGTCCCGGAGTTAGGGAGGGTTGTTATGGTCCGTGTTGACTCCTCTCTGTACACAATAATAAGAGCTTCTCAAGAAAGTTGTTATTTGCTTTGCTTGGAAAATAGTAATACTTGTGAAAATGTGGATAAACTCTACACAACTAACTGTGAATTTCGGATGAAATTCAGCATCGATGAAATTATGTTAAAGCCTGCTGCTTTGCTGGAGGTCGGGAAGGGCTCCCGGGATAAGAAGTAGGTATCATAATTATGTATCGCTGTGATTCAATTACATCAAAATCCGTTCTTTCGTTATCTATGAGTTCGGCTCAACCGATTTGGCAGTTTTTTTTTTGTTGTCTTTCTTATGACCAGGACGAAGAAAGAAAAAATATTTATTTGTCGCAGAGACATGACGTGCATACAGAATAACAAAGAAAACAATAACTAAACAACGATAACCGATGACAACAATAACGCGGAACAAAATATTAAATAAAAAAGTTAACAGCTTGCATATTGTGACTGCGACAAGCAGGTTATTACTCAGCACGATGCTGTGCTATGGATGGCCCTCAGCACAGCGCTGGTTTCAGTCACCTATGAAAAACCGTACGGAAGTCATGACAGTGTAAACATTTTTTTTACATGGATAAGTTTACAAAAACATACTTGGATTATAATATAAAACGACCATTAGAAATAACATAAACACTTTAAAAAATGTATTTTTTTTTCCCATGTGGGTAGACTTAACATACAAACGTGTTTTTGTGGCTTCCTTATTTAATAATTATTTAAAAATAGTTAATTGGTATTTTCTTCTATTCTTATGTGTTAAATAATTGATAAACCCACCTTTGCTCTGAACTATCCTTTCACCTTCTATCAACAACAACCACAACACTGGAAACTTCACAAATCACTATGGACAACAAACTTGTGCACAGTATGGAGCAAATGGAGAAGCTGTTTAGCTCGCGCATGCGTGAGTACGAAGACAAGCTTCAGAGAGCTACAGCTGGAACTACCCCTGCACACTCAGATCTTGCAACTCTTTCACACGATTTCTTAGAGTTCAACTCCTTTGTCTGTCAAACGTTTCTACATTTCAAGATGCAGATAGAACTCCTGTCTTTGAGTCTGGACAAGCATGAGACAGCAATGCGAAGAAAGGTCCTGTTGTTTCACGGAATTCCCGAAAAACCCAACAAAAATTGAGTGACTCAATTCTCAATGTCATCTCTAAGCAGCTGAAGCTAGATGACTTTAAAGCGGACTGGAAGCTGGATCCGCACGTTAGGTCAGCTACGTTGAATAAACTTTCCTGTTTGCCTTTGCCACAATGTTCTTCCTTTGAATTAAGTCCTGTAAGTGAGACTGATGTCAAAAAATCTTTTTCTGCCATCGCCTCCTCTGCTGTTGGTAATGACAATATTTGCTTAAGAATGATTTCTCCTATCCTTTCCTCATTACTTCCGGTTTTGACTCACATTTTTAACTTCTCCTTGTTTTCTTCTACTGTCCCGGAGGTCTGGAAACAAGCCCATAACATCCCCTTACCCAAAATTTCCGATCCAGTCTCACCTACCGACTTCAGACCCATTTCTATCCTCCCTTATCTCTCTAAAGTTCTTGAGCACATTGTCCATCAGCAACTCACTGCCTATCTTTCTAGGAATGACCTTCTTAGTGCTTTTCAATCTGGTTTTCGTCCTGGCCATAGCACTGTAACGGCTCTCTTAAAGGTTACTGACGATATTCGCTTGGCTATGGACCACAAGTCCCTTACTTTACTTGTTCTACTAGACTTTAGCAGCGCCATTAACTCTGTTGATTTCGACATACTTCTTGGCATTCTTAAATCTCTAAATTTCTCCTCTTCCACTATTGGTTGGTTTGACTCTTATCTTAAAGGCCACTCGCAACGTGTTCGTCTTGATGAGTCTTCCTCTGATTGGTGCCCTCTTAGCGCCGGTGTACCTCAGGGTGGCGTTCTCTCTCCTCTCATCTTCTCTATTTTCATTAACTCTGTCACCAGAGTTGCTCTTCCTTCTTCCATCTTTATGCCGACGACCTGCAGCTTTGTAATCACTTCTTAAGAGAAGAAGCGGAAGCCGCTGTGTCTGCCATGAACAAGGATCTGGATTTGATTAGCGAGTGGTCGCGGTCCTTTCGACTGCATATCAATCCTAAGAAATCTCAGGCCTTGCTCATTGGCGGCAGGTATATGCGGAATAGGCTCAATGTTGCGTCGCTGTCTCCACTCAGGCTGAATGGAGTTCAGATTGATTACGCAGTCAAGGCTAAAAACCTGGGGGTGACTATGGACTCTTACTTATCATGGACTGCCCATGTTGCTGATGTTAGTCGCAAAGTGCATTACACATTCCATTCTTTGAAATGCCTCTAGAGCTTCTTGCCTTTGAATACCAAAATCACCCTTGCGCAAACCCTCATTCAGCCCATCATAGATTACGCGGATGCCTGTTATCTGGATGCCACCGAGGAGCTTTTAAATAAACTTGAGCGTTTGCAAAATATCTGTATTCGTTTTGTTTTTAACCTTAAAAAGTACGACCATGTTTCCAACTTTCGCAACATACTCAAGTGGCTCCCAATTCGACTTCGCCGGAACTCTCGAATAATGTGTCTGCTATTTAACATCCTTCATAACCCAAAAACGCCTACTTATCTGCGGAAACACTTTTCCTACTCCCGTCCTTCTGATGCACCCTGCAGGTCGCATCTAAGGAAACTCCTTAAATCCCCTCCCCACTCTACCGACTTCTACTCCTACTCCTTCACTGTACACGCTGTGCGGTTGTGGAATTCACTTCCGCCTGACATTAGAGACTGCCAAACTGTTGCAGTTTTCAAAAGAAGAGTAAAAGAACATTATCTTTCCATTCCGTCATAGTTGCATAGGTATTTATTTTGTTTTGTATTTATACATAAGATAGTATATTTTTATATTGTATTTTAAATAGTTTTTTGCTTTATGTTTTATGTATTCAATTCTCTCTTTTTCTTTTACACACTATGTCTGCATCTTTTTTTTTTAATATCTCCTTTCGCAGGTATGCTGGAAGAGATTTCTTTAGAAATAAGCATTACCTTTGTGCTTTTCTCTGTATTAAGTGTGTACATAAATTGTTAAATAAATAAATAAAATGATGCGAGCAGGCTAAACAAAAAAAAAAAAAACATAAATACAGTATTTTATGAAGACATGGCGTGTTTTGTTTGTTTTTGTTGTTTGTTTTGTCTCGCTCTGTACAGGGGTGGGGATCCCTGTAGCGTCGCAGTCGCCCGCAAGGTGGACAAGGTTTGTATGAAAGAAAATTTCGATATTTCAGTAGAAAATTGCACTCGTGCGAAGCCGGGGTAGGTCGTTAGTATTATAAATGTAACAGATAGGCTGACAGACAGAATTCACATTCGCATTTATTATTAGTAAAGAAGTACAGATTATTGGTATTTCGTTTTGATATGAGGATTTCTGAATGTCTTTCCGCTGAATGAAGTGATGAACGATCCAGATATAATTATCAAATTAAAAATAAACCTTTGTGGTAACTATATTTTCGAGCCGTTTGGGGTTAAAACTCTGTAAAAATATAATTAAATAGTATTGTTGGAGCTGCTGAAGATTGTACATATCTTTGTATTGTATAAATTCAATTAATTTAGTATTATATAGTCGCATACCCCATATTGTGTGAGCACATGTACTAGAAAGCTATCATATACTGGAAACCTACGTCTTTTATTGATTTGAATGTGCCCTGGTGGTTAAGAGTATGTCATGTTCACTAAAATGTCACGCTGATGGTGGCGCGTGTGTCGGGTCATTTAGTTCCCTTCAAAATGATTGAGTTGAATGATGGCTGATCCATGCGTCATGTTCATGAACGGGCGCTGTCAGTTGTGCCTGGTGATCTCTTATTTGCCACGGCTTATTCCAAACTAATTATTTTATTTTTCATATGTCTTTTTTGTTTAGTTTCATGAAATAAAGTAAAATTATCTTTAGAAAAAAAAACATAAATTATTTTGTATCTAAAGCGCTACAATCAATGGAACTTAAATAAACTTTAACCAATCCATCGCTTACCACCGAATTCTATGACAGCTGCGAAAAGTTAATCAATTAAAGATATTTCGATAATCTAATTAGTTATAAAAGTGAGTTAGTCATATATTTGATTATTATTGTGTTTTGATAAAACTTAAGATATTAGAAAGGCACCAGGTGCACGGAGACGAAGAAGTCACTTAGAGTAATAATGTTTTAAAGTTCTTGCTCACTTTTATTTGATTAGCAGCTTGTTTGAATCGAATAAAAAGGAAGATATTTATCTACTGATGAAATGGTAGATGAGCATTTTGAGATACCGATTTTACTAACATCAGCTGACACCTTAAATGAAATGCCTAAATATAAGCGGCTGTTGGATTTTTAACCCTCGTCTCACTGAAAAAAAGCAACTAAACTGTTATAATAATGAATGAAACTTTCAGCATAAAAATAAGTATACGATTAGACCGCCACAAGTTAGGTGCTTATTGATACTTATAATTACTTAATGAGCCACCTGCGTTGTGAGTAAATCTTTTTTATTCTTATTTGCGATGGGCTGCTCTTGACTCTAGTCTAGGTCAGAGATGACAAAGACAAAGTCGACGATGGTACAAGCTTACCTAGAAGAAGCCTGTTCGCACTTACTTTGAAGAGATTAGGGTTGTAAGCGTTCGGAAACACAGACGCAGGCAGAGAGTTCCACTCCTTTGCTGTGCGCATTGTGAAAGACCTTTGAAAACGCTTAGTGCGAATTGGTGGAATAGCAATCAGGTAGGGATGGTAACTTTCAGTGCGTCTAGATGTCCGATGGTAGAAGGGGGCCGGTGGGATGAGGTGGTGGTGTTATTGGGCACACTCAACGAAGTACAGTCTGTAGAAGAACTACAAGCTGGCAACCTTGTAGCGATGAACCCAGCTGTAAAGCTTGTCATCCATCAATTTGATGTCGGCAATCAGCCTCTTTGCTCTGTTTCACCGAGTCAAGCGCGGCAAGATATTATTAAACAAAACTAGCGACCCGCCCTAGCTTCACACGTGCCTTTGTCTGCTTCGTTGTTAGAGTGATCACGTCGGTTGTGGCTTCGATTCCCAGGTACTAAAGTATTACTGAGTTTTTTCATCAGGAATTTCTCTGTAGCTGCCAAGGATTTGTGGAATTAGTAATTATACAGTATGTTAGTTTAAACGAGGGACATATTCAAACCCATAATAGTACATGCTAACATGATACTAATAAAAAACAAAAAAAAAACACTGATAAATAACAGACAGAACCATACCAAAATTTGCGCAAATGACACGCAACGTGTATACACCCTTGCGCTAGTGACTTAATACTATCGCAGAACATGTGAGTGGGGCAATGACTCTTAGGTATAATCCATTTTCCCCTCATACTTTAAACTTACCTGGCTTAGGGCAGTCCAAAATATCTAGGCACTAAACAAAACATTAAAAATTCTTCTATATACGTTATAGGTTTTTTACATATTTGGGACGAGAATCGAATACTGAATACCCTCCCTCAATATGTCCCTCGTTTAACCTAACATACTGTATTTTTCCTACTCCGTCGCTAATCTTTTCTGATTAATTTCGTAGCTGGATCCAAGACAGTTCAATTGTTTTTCTGAGACTTCATCCAGCTTCGTTCTCGGTGCTTTTTTGGTCGCCACTGTTGATGCTGGCTTTCAGGAGTGGCCCTGTAAATGGGTAAGGGCCTTGCCTTTGACGGTGTACATAACAATACACCCAAAAGGACAATGGCTGCCGAACCCTTCGCGGATTAGAAGCGTGATGAGCACTTACAACAGGATATTTTCCATGTTTGGCATAGCTTGCCATGCATTTGCATGGCGCTTGCAACAGTAATGATGTGTAGTAGTGACCATGGCAGTTCAAAAACGAATACAGGCGGGTTGTTAGGTGTATGCTATGTTATTTTCAATGTACTTTAATGAACTATTTTTTTCAATAAATGATGATGAATGCTTGTAAAATCTGTTCTGAAACATCTGTAAAGAATTCACAAAATGTATAAATATAGATTGTAGTAAATATAAAGTACTAGCTTATGCCCGCGGCGTCGCCCGCGTGGAGTTCGATAATTGTCCCACGGGAACATATTATCGGGATAAAAAGTATTCTATGTGTTAATCCAGGTTATAAACTACCCGTGTGCCAAATTTCATCCAAATCCATTCAGCAGTTTTTGCGTGAAAGAGTAACAAACATCCATCCTCACAAACTTTCGCATTTATAATGTTAGTAGGAAGTAGGATAAACACTTTTCATTACAATGAACGCTTCAAATGAATTTTAAAATATTGTTTGCAGAACTAAAGCAGCAGAATTGTAGTGAAGTGGTGCTGAAGAGAGCGAAACACGTCATAGAAGAGATCAGCAGGACAGAAGAAGTGGCGAAGGTCATGCAGCAGAAAGACTTCAAGCGGGTAAGTTTATAACATGACCAATGCGCTTCTTCCATCATTTTATCCTGTACACTTGATGAACTTTTAACTGCATCGCTAAGGAAAATTGAGCTAACACCAGCTCAATTTTGAGCCAAACATAATATTTCAACTTTCTGCCATTGATACGCTAAGAAGAAGAACCACCTATCTTCCAGAATTGAATTGTAGCATTGACTCTGTGTCAGCCATGTCGAAGTGAAACAAAAGACAATGCATAAAAACCAAGAAAAATCACGAGGCGACGTAAAGGGAATCGACATTGCGCGAGTGATTCGTTTTTATCACCATTATCATCATATTAGTCAGAAGTCTCTCTTCTGCCTTCCAGCGGATACCTGCCTGACCTGGTAAAGGTCACCAGCCCACTATAAGGGAGGTTCCCCAACGTTCAACACTCAGGACCTTTCAGTCCGATTAACCATCCGTTCTGTGAGAAAAGTACCTTTTCCAATGCCACTTAAGTTTGGAAATTCTTTGAGCTATGTTGGTAGCCTTGCGGAATACTAGACTCATTTTGTTTGTTTACAAGCGCGACAAGATAAGGACCCGTGCTAGGTAGACAAATAACCTTGTGCCTAATGCCTTTTGCTAATTGACAAGAGCGCACTGCGTTCGTCACTTTGTTTCTTTGTTTAAAAATGGTATTATTAACAAGTGTCCTTAAGGTAAATTTTATCACATTGCCATCGATTTGTTTCACAGTTACTGATCTAAAATTCAATTTATTTAGTTAGATTTTTTATCCATAAAATTTGGTTAGTTAGTACACTTAAAATTAATGTTACTAATGGTTAATCAAATCAGAGACAGTAACACGCCACATTACGACTAAAAACATCAATAAAAAATAAAAAAAAATATTACAAACATATCTTATGTCAAATAAAATGTCCACAATTTTGAAAATTATTAAAAATTAATTAAATTAAAAGTTATGGTGGTAAAATGGTCTACAGGTTTTGTAATTTCAATTAATTGATTCTCCGTTTCCACAATCAGGTCGGCGAACTATTCTACCAGTCCCATGACTCTCTGAGTCAGCTTATGGAAGTCTCATGTCCTGAGCTGGATCAGATCGTGGACATCATCAGGGGCGCTCCAGGAGTGTATGGAGCCAGGATGACTGGGGGCGGTTTTGGAGGCTGTGTTGTAACTCTGGTGAATATTTTACTATGAATTTCAATTCGAAATCACGAATAATGGCCGAGGGGTAAGATTTGATGTTAGCATCTCATGTTGGTAGGTTTGTGTAAGGACTATGCACGTTACATAGACTCGACGCCGGATATACGTCAGGGCCACAAGTAACGTTTAAAAATTCCACCGTAAGGAATAAGACATAAATAAAAAACCGCTTCAAAATTGGTCCATTAGTTTGGGAGCTACGATGCCACAGACAAACACACACTGAACTTATAACTCCTTTTTTTGCGTTGAGGCCGAAAAGCTCAAACGATGCTTTACTGTGAGTCGAGCCGGAGTGGAGTCCGCTTCAATTCCGTGTAATGTTTGAAAATCTGTAGCGTACCCTTACCGTACCTATGATTGTTGAGCAGTGGTATTTCATGGATATATGTGAATATTAGGGGAGTACACCCACAATTTGGGGCAGTAATCTTTTAAATCTAGACTGGATGTCAGACTTTTAGCTTCTGAGCTGAGTACTTTATTTAACATGACTTTCGACGTACTAATGCTTGTTTTCATCAACTCTAGACCAAATGGATGAATGCCTAGTTCAAGTGCACTTTTGGAATTGCGACGTTCGGCTTCGCTAAGAGAGTTACAATTTCAACAGTAATAATAACGGGCATAAATCGCGAACGTCATGAAAAGTCAGTACTCGGGGTCCCTCCAAAAAAAAGTGGGAAGTTAGCACAGACGGCATTCTCCGCCAGGAGAAAAAGGTTCAGTAGTTAGATGGAAATCACTGCATAAATAATGTTTTTTTTTTTATTTCAGGTAAAGAAGAGCGAAGTAGAAAACTTGAAGAAAAAGATACTTTCAGAATACAACGGTACGCCTATTTTCTTCTTGAGCCAGCCTAGTGATGGAGCTCGGTTGTTGAAGTTGTAAGAAAAAAATTTTTGTTGTTACGTTTTTTTACAAATTGTTGTTGTTTTATTTTTATAAAAACCTTCCCACGAGACGTGCGCGTGACATAATTATTATCTGAATCCTTTATTTTCCTGAATTTGTTTGAAAGGGGCTGTGGTGTTAGGACTCGCCTGTTAAAAAGTTAGTTGGCAAGGTAAATAGGAAACTTGAAGAAAGCTCTCATTTTCCTACTTGCTAAGAATGTAGGTTACATTGTTAAAAACGTAGGGAAATGAGAAATAAAGAATATTTTCTTCATTCATGAGTTCATAGTCTGAAGTTGACGTTATTTCGATTGCGATGACACCTACCTCAAAAATTGACAGACATAGTAACAATATTTATACAAGATGTTGTTTTGAATTTCAGGAGGTTGTCCAAAAGACATAAATAATCAATTTGAATTACGGTACTTAGTTGAATATTAATAAACGCTGCTTTTTTTGTTGTTTAAAGAAGAAGAGGCAATTTATATGAACCCTGGGCCGTGTTGTAGCACTTTCTGACCTATCTTAAAGGAAAGGTCTAACCAATAATAACATTTAGTTAGAAGATACATGACCAGAAAATACCATGACGCTTATCAATTAAAAGCACTTCTAAAATTCTAACTACAACTATTGCCTGAAGCCAATCATTTTATTTAGCATTATATACACGTTTAAAACAAATTTAGAGTTAATAAGAAAAAAATACGACCGAAAAAAATATCTACTCATTTTATTATTGATTTGGGACAAGAATCATTAGCATACTTATCTTCTTGAATTTGACGAGGATGCAAAACAACAGCCTGTAGATTTTTATGACTTGGAAACAAACGAAATCATTCGAGACTTTTTGTAACTTATCATTGACAATGTCAAAGTCACTGAAACAGTGTTCCTTTGTCACATTTTTTTTTTCAATTTCCATACATTTGAAGTAATTTACCATTTCCAGGAAAAATAATAGTAGGTATAGATGGGAAAACGACTTTTTCATTTAAATATTGATAACATAAAATATCAAAGAGTTACATAAACAGTACCCCAAATTCTATATGTTACGCATAAAGCAGAATTTATACATTAAGAGGGATGTGCCAGGGTGTTCCGCGACCGCGTGTTGTTGTTGTTTGCCATTTGCAGAACAGTGCCGGGTTGTATGTTAATTAAAATATGACTTGCGACTGTAACAAATATGGCTTTACAGAGTTATAATCATTTAAATCTTTAATACAACCCTCTCAGTTCATTAAATCCCATTGAATGTCTTTTTTATGAAATGGGCCATTCGGCTTTCACTTTAAGCCGAATTGACATTTTTGTGATAAGTTTTATTTTCGGGTGCGCCAAAGTTCACCTAAATTTTCAACTCCGATAATTGGAAATCCGAAAATGTTCTTCCTAACATTTTTCATCCTAACAATCACAATTCCTAACTACTCTGTCTCTAATGTTCATAATTCCGAAGCATTCAACTTCATAATGTCAGTAGCAATAAACATCTATTATACTTTTATTTGTTTTCCTATATTTTCTGAACATAACCGTCTTTTACACTATTATTGAGAGCAGCGGTGGCCCAGTGGTGGCAGCCCCGACTTACGAGCAGTAAGCCGTGGTTTCGAACCCAGGCAGGCGCAATACTGTGTAATTTATTTCATCACCGCTGCCCTCAAAAACGGTGAAGGAAAACATCGTGAGGAAACCGGCATGTCCTAGAACTAAAAATTCGAAGACATGTGACATCTACCAACCCGCACTGGGCCCGCGTGGTGGATTACAGCCCACTCCCTCTCATAGAGAGGAGGCCTGTGTCCCAGCAGTGGGAACATAATAGGCTAATGATGATGATGACACTATTATTCAAAGTCATATCTTTTTTGTTTAGATTTCTTTTTTATTAATTAAAGCGTCTTCTTAAATTTTATTTATAGCGGTGTGTACCTGCAAAGATATCCATAGGTTAGGTTAGGTTAAAACTGTGACCAACTACGCGCGAGCCGAGCGAGCGGAGCAAGCGGTGCCGCGGCAGCGGCCAGCGAGCGCTACCTCGAAATTGGTTGCGAAATTTTTCTAAGTATTTTTTTCATAGTGGGGGCACTATAACTATCACCTTCTACCCGCATATATTTTTTATTACAGTTGGTAAATGTTTCTTTCTGAGTATGAGTGAAAATATTATGGTAATTATGTTTCGGGATAAAAGCGTTATGATAAAAAACAGTAGGAGTTTAAATATATTTGCATTAATGATATTATTAATTACAATTTTCGGAAACATGAGTGTTATGAACATCGCCGCCGGTAGCACTACAAATAGTATGAATTGAAAACTTTAGGATGAAAAATTTTAGGAAGAGGATCATTCGGATTACAAATCATTAGGAAGAACAATTTCGTGTAAAGAACTTTAGGTGAGCCAATATGGACCCTTTATTTTCCTATAGCTTGTCGTGTGGTATTAAGCTGGATTCCCATTTAAGCGGTGCCTTGAATCGTTTCGTAACATATCACACCATATAATAATATGAGAATCCGGTTAAACGCAAATCGGTAAACAATTTTGTAGTACAAAAAAAATATAGACTCTTTGGAAAGATGAAGTGCTGCTTAAGGCCCGGATTCAATGGAAATGGAGACGTGTGGACCTGTGCAAAGCGGAGCGGAGTTGAGATGCTTACGATCTGGTGTATTCACTGAAGCTGTTTGGAGATGCGTACTGGCTAGACCGGAGATGATTGTGAGACCGCCGCACGCCGCTCACCACACGCCCGCTCACGTCTCTTCTCGTCTCAACTGTGCGCTGCTACCCACTTGGCTTAAACAAATATGAGTCATTTAAGTCATTAAAGTAATTTAAGTCATTTAAGTCATTTAAGTCATTTAAGTCATTTAAGTCATTTAAGTCATTTAAGTCATTTAAGTAATTTAAGTCATTTAAGTCATTTAAGTCATTTAAGTCGTTTAAGTCATTTAAGTCATTTAAGTCATTTAAGTCATTTAAGTCACTTAAGTCACTTAAGTCATTTAAGTCATTTAAGCCATTTAAGTCATTTAAGCCATTTAAGTCATTTAATCACTTGTTAACACGGGTACAATAAATATTTGTTATAAAAAATTACAAGCGCGCTATGTTATACCCGAAGGCGTACAAATATTCATAGAGGTGATTGACATTAAAATGTTAATAACACAGTTACAAACTTAAATGGAATGCATATAGTACTAGGTATATAATTTTGAAAAAAACAAATAACTAAGAAAAACAAATAAATGTCAAAAGTAATTATAAGTTTACTACGTCAATATTAAAATAATGTCTAAACAAAAAATAAGAGGAGATCGTAAAATAATAATTGAAATAATAAAAAAATGTCACGTGCAATGTTAAATGGAATTAAAATTATTGACATACACTAGGTCATTGGGTACTAATTAAGGTAAAAAAAAGTTATTACATTTTGTCTGATTTAAATAAGCGAATGTTTAACTCTTTTATTGAACTATGAGACATCTCTTCTCTCTTCTTGTCTCGTTTGCGCTTTCGGGCGAGTTTATACAAAGCGTCGGTACAAGTATGCTTGGCCATGAGCTAAAGGGACACGTGTCGCGTTTGCAGCTACAAATCAAACAAATGATAGAAGTGACATGGAGCACGCCACGAGCCACCGCAACTAGTGGTGTGATCGACGGAGACAATTGACGCGCGTGTATCATTTGACGCAAGTCGTGTCGCAAGTGGCATCGCTTGAGGCTGTGTACAGCTCCTTATGTAGGTTAGCAACAAGCCCCAATTGTGAGGGAAACCTTACATTTTTTTCTTTATTATTACCTTCATGATTTAACTACATATGTGTCTGACAGCCCTTTATTTTCGTGATTCCTTTGTAACAACTGATTTGTGTGAAAAAATGTTGATGAATAAATATACTCTCATAATAATTTATCTCAGTCGAGAAGGAAATCCAGTGCCCAGAAAGTATTTGGAGGGAGTCTTAATCTAATCTAGGTCAACAGGAACTTTATTAATCTAAAATGAGATAACGCGTACACATCGACTAGGGACAGTCCACTGCTCCATTTTCTATATTTATTTATAAATGCTAGTAGGTACTTGAACTCATTGGAAATGTTTCAGTTGGTGTTTCACATTCTGATAAATATGCATCATGTGTGCCATCTGCCTAGCCTCTTCTCAACTATGTTGGGATTGGCTTCGAGTCTAACCGGATGCAGCTGAATCATCATAATCATCATTTCAGCCGAAAGACGTCCACTGCTGGACATAGGCCTTCCCCAAGTGTCGCCACATTGACCGGTCCCCTGCGACTCGTATACAGCGGATCCCCGCAACCTTCACCAGGTCATCGGTCCACGTAGTGGGAGGCCCCAGCTGAATACAAGTATTTTATATGGATTGACTGCCTGTTTGACCTCCACAACCCAGTTAGTACATGGTAATAGGATATCCGTTGGTAAGACTTGTTGAAGTCAAGATTTTTTGTCATTTCCAAACATACAAATAAGCAAAAATTAACTTAGAAAATAAGAAGAGCATAAATTAACCTCTATGTATCATACAAAGAGGTTAATTTACGCGTTATTCTTATTCTTTTGAAACTGCCTACCTGTAACACTTAATTTTATACATGAAGTTCACAAAGTTCTGATAAAACTGGGACAAAACACCATCGAAGCAAGGGGTGGAATGCTCGACGCGATTACGCGATTAATTGGAGAACGCGGGTGGATGGTAAATAAATAATTAGGTTTTAAGAGGGTAGACATATCTGTCTACCCTCTCAAAACTGTAACCGTTATGAACCGTGAAAGCTTTAAACAGTATCTGTGTGGTACTCTCCTCTTGATTACAACGCTAGTTGGAATTTCTACCGGCATTCTGCACGGGATTCAATAGGGATGATGACTGGGTATAGAAAACGAAATTCTATTTTGTCCGTCAATCAGGTAATCCAAAAATTTTAGATACGTATTTTTTGTTTTATCAAGTTAACAAAAAAATACTTAGTTAAAACGCATTAAAGTTGGAGAGTGGGGGCTCACTACGTCAAAACTAGGCATAAAATATACTGAGCCGTGACTTCATGCGCCATTTCAACTCAAAATATCTCCGTAATTTTACGATTACGTGAAAAAAGAAAAAACGTGTCAAATACTTTTTAATAATCTACCCGATAGACAAATAAAAAAAATGAGTCACCATCCCTATTCAATTTCAAATTCAAAATATTTTTATTTCACATAGGCCTACATGGGCACTTGTAAAACGTCAACAAAAAAGGTGCAAGCGGTGCAAGGTGTAGTGGGTTGCCTACTTTCGAGGCAGCGTAGAAAATTATCATTAAAACACGGAAATTCTGCCTAGCTACAGGAAGTAGTATCCTGATTACTTTCTGGATAGATAAACTCTTTTATAAGAACCTCTATTAAATAAAGTTTTTCGATTACCTACCCTTGTTATTCATAATGTTTGTAGATTCAGAAAGTTTTAATTTTCGGATTAAATGTTTAGGAAAAGACGAAAGCCTTTTATTTAATCAACATCTAGGCCGAACAAGTTTTAATCTTTAGAAATTACTTTGAAAACTTTAATTAGTAAATAAACGCGCTTCCAAACACGAGCTTATGTGTGCAGAAAATACGCTAATCCGAAACCATCGTTGCGCCAATTGACAAGCGCGTGTGTTACATGTTTCCTTTTTGTTAGTTCTGTGATGTTTTGTGATATACTCTCTTCCATTTGTTTTCCTAGTACCTACTCGTTCTAACAACGCGCTTGTCGCTGAAGAGGGTAGCTTGTGTCGAGGTGAACAAGCGAGTCACTGTCCTAACGTGACGTACACTCGATCGCTTTTTGAATCAAACTATAAAAGGCCATCCACCTTTTGGTTTAAAATGCGAAATAAAGTATGAACTACTACATTACGTAATAGATATCAATAAAGTGTTCACTAAATACATATTTATGTGAAACTATTTCGAATTTAAAATCGTTCGAACGTACGTAACGTATACAAACTTGTTTAGAGCTTTAGTTTTGTGTGTATGATATACGTACACTTTAAAGTTACAAGACACGTTTACACAAAATTTGGTATTTCACACCTTACGTGCTTCCGCATGGTTACAAAGGATTCACACGTAATTTCCGAGCACTCTATTTCAATTAGCCTTTTACGTAGGTGTCGAAAAAAATAAAGTCATAGCAACAATGATTTTAGAAAATCTATAAATAGGTACAACAAGGTAACACACGCGAAATAATAGAAAAAAGAGATATAATGAAATTAAATACAGAAAATTTCCTAAAAATAAAACTAAGTTATTGGTTTGTCAACGCATCTTGTAACTAGTACGCGAAGCTACAGCGAAACTTCGAGCTACGCCGTAGCATGCTACGCTCGCGTAGCTTGCTACGTTCGCGTGGCACTTACAACTAGACGTAGCCAGCTTACAATCTATAAAAAACTCAAGCCTTCTTAATATCTTAGAAATAAGATGCATATTTTTCCTAAGAAACTGTTTTTAAGTTTTACGTCTAAAGAATAATCAATCACTTTTAGACAAGTTACTCCAATCTATCAATGTCTTGTCTTGTTAATTTCTCTTGTAACAATGTAGTTAATCTTATATTTAAATATTCTATTCTCAAAATGCACTTATATAAGAACAATGTCAAAGCTAAAATATAAAAACAAAGTTCGGCACTGCATCAAAGCTTTTCGTTTTCAGGAAGTATACGATTTGGGAATGCGAGTAAATATTGAGCTAATTGATTCTCGAATGAGTGTAAAAATATGACAATACGTGAGGCTATTTTGTTGTACAACTGAAATCTTTTAAATACGTCGCCAAATTCAGGGCCGATTCAATATTGGTTGCCATTGGCACTTTCATCATCTGTCTAGCCCTTTCCCAACTATGCATATCATCATCTGCCTAGCCTTTTCCCAAACTCTCTTGGGGTCGGCTTCCAGTCTAACCGGATGCAGCTGAGTACCAGTATTTTACATGAAGCGATTGCCTATCTGACCTCCACAACCCAGTAACTGGCTAATACTATACCCCTTGGTAAGACTGTTTGTCGAACTTTCGAATCACTGAAAACCTGTAACGACTGTCAAAGATCTACGAAGGACAACCGGGACCAACGGCTTTCTGAAGCACTGAGGAAACTCGTTATGTGATGAGTAGTCACCCATCTATGGACCAACCTAGGAAAGTACGGCTTAACGTAAAGATCGACCCTAGTGGCTATTATAGTTTAGCCAAGAGGTCCTCCTCACCTCTCCCTGCCATTGATACGCTAAGAAAAAAAAAGGTGGCTTCAAGTTGGCAGTCTGTACAACCAACTGCATCTTGCATACAGCCCATTGCAACACAGAACACTTCCCCAAAAAGGAGCAATCCCGATACATACTACTTTAGTCCTCAGCCTGCGTCAGCCTCCGTCCTCAGTCTACCGCGGCCCGTCGTCGTGAGCAGACGTGTCCTGCTCTCGCGTCAGTCGCCTTCGAAACAAAACGAGACTCGTAAATAAAACTAAATTCAGGTAAACTGTGAACAGTGACTATTTCGTGGTGTTTCTATGGTGAATTTTGGATGAAATTGTGATGAAGTTCAGTGGACATTGAATTGGATTTTTGGAACGGAACTTTCTCTTGTTTTTATGAACTTTTTTGTAAGTATTTTTTTTTGTTTGAAAGTTTTATAATAATAGCGTGTTAAATCATTATCAATCCAAATACCGCTGGGCATAGACCGGTACATGCCTAGCACTAATAAACTAGCAGTTATAAAAATATTGCAATCTTTTCATGTGGATTGGTACTTAAAAACAGTTGGGTTCTGTAAGTAGCAACGACAAAACTATCGTTGATGGCGTTAATTAGGTCCTTATGAAGCACTGGATAGGTGTTTTGCTACATTTTATTAATTTAATCAAAGTTCTTACAGCGTCTGTAAACAAATTAGTTCTTTTTTATTAGACCTCGATCAAATTAAGGCACATCCATAACTTATGATCGTAATCATTTAAACCACATAAATTGTTTCATAACAAAAGGATTGCTTATTTATTTATTAAGTTTTCGCACACAGAAAAGGTTTAAAAGGAGCATTTAATGCTTAAGTTATCTTTATCGGTCAACGATAAGAAAGAATAATGAAAAGAGACAGAAGAAGAATGGATGTTATGGTGGAAGATCTCTTGTGCGAGACTAACAATAGTACATTGTTACCCTAGGGGTGAAAGTAACTTATTTAGCCCCGAGACGGGGTTTGGCGCACGAACGAAGTGAGGGCGCCAATAGTTCGAGGGACTAAATAAGTCTTTAATCCGAGGTAAACACTGTGCTTTTCATTAAGAATACAAGGAAAGTAAAAATAAAAACAACGACTTAGTTGAAAAAAATTGTAATTTTACATAAATCAACAACTTTTGCCGCCTATTTTGTTTTTTTTTTCTGCGGCCGGCTGGCCGCAGAAAAAAGCTGTTCAGCCATTATTTTTCATTTTCATCATTGAAAAAATGGTAAATATTTTGGCCAAATCTATGTGATTTTAAAGAATAAAGTTATTAAAAAAATATAGATTCTTTAATCAATACTTAACTTTAAGTTATTTCAATTTTACATCGTGGCTGCATAGAAAGTTGGAACATGGTTCAATAAAAATGTGAAAATTGAACTAGTTTTTTTTTTATAATTTGACATCTGTCAGTTGAAAGCGATTCTCCCTAGGGATGAAAAGTATTACTTTCAACCCGCTCTTCAGGCAACTTCAGATCTACTTTCAGAGTATGAGTAATGAAAATACTTTTTCTTTTACTTTCTGTATTTCTTTATAACATGGAAAGTGTTTACTTTCGTTCTTTAGTTTTCATAATATTAAAGTTCTAAAACTTACGAGAAGCAGCATCGGAGATCGTTCGATGTAAATTATTTTGAATGAATAAGAAATGGACGAAGTTTCTAACGATAATACTGGGTTAAAGTTATGAATTTATGATACTGTATATACTATATACTGATATATTATATTTTATATTAAATTAATAACACTCCCGACACGTCGTTTAAAAGGTTCCATTTAAGAGGTATGAAGGTATAATGGACAACTCTAGCTAATGATGAAGGAAATAATATAAATACCTATGTGGAATTGCTTAATTCGTAGTATAAACGAATAAATAGGTAATCGATATATACATACAAGAGATAGTATGATAATACGATGCACGTGTAGATTTTATCTCGATTCAATTGCCAGTAGACCTAGGTACCCTTAGTGCTCATTTATAAAGACGCGGTGGGTCGGGCGCCGCGGCCCTCTTTAAATTCAAACAAATGGCGATATATGACAGCGTTTACGGAGAAGCGGTTTGACGCCCGTTTGCTTGAGATTTAGGGTCAGTTCACACCGAGACGTGACGCGACGTGACGCTGCGCGCACACTTTTAAAGAGCGATTCAAAATATAACTTTATTTTCTACAAGAAAAGATACACATTTCGTTGTGAGAATTCAGAATACGTTTCGCCATGCAGCGCTGCGCCGCGCGACGCCTCGCGGCGTAGAGCGACGCAGCGCGTCGTCGCGCTGCGTCGACCTGCGTCGAGCGGCCTCGTGAGGTAGATTTCAGTAGAAATCAGAATACGTTGCGCCGCGCTGCACCTCGCGGCGTAGAGTACGCAGCGCGAAATCACTGGCCTCTTCAAGTATCGTCGCGTCGCTTCGCGTCTCGGTGTGAACTGACCCTTAGGCGGCCGACGCGGCGTTATGTCACACGGACAGATAAAAGCATACGGCAATGCCCGGGTTCGATTCCCACACGGAACAAATTTACAACGTCGTAGTTTTATTTTTTATTTATGTTTACCTGTCTTTTGAATGGTTCAAAAACTAAAAGTATATTGTTAAACTACATATTTTTTAACGATTTGAAAATCGTAATTCTTTAAAATAACCAGTATAGAAATAAAAACATAAAAAGAATATTATTAATGACTGTGCTTTGATCCTGCAATTTCTGATTCGCAGTCCGGTCGCAGTACCACCAGGATACTTACTTCACTGACGCTTAGTCTAAAATTGATATTCTATTCTAATGCATGCAGTTGTCAAACACTTGAAGAATATGGTTCCGTGTTGGGCTACAAGATCCGTCGCGGGCGGTCGCCGCGTCTCCGTAAACGGAAAATACGCCCGTAAATGAGCCTTTACACGATTGAGTAAGACAGATGGCTTATCCCAGTTCATTACGGTACATTTTGGACGGCATGGTTGGCGCAGTGGTTGAGCGGTCGACTGCAGCGCTGCTTCGCGGGTTCGATACCCGCACCGAACAAATATTTGTATGGCCTACAGATACTTGTTCCGGGTTTGGATGTTTGTGTATGTCAGTTTAAATGTTTGTAAACGCACCCACAATTTAGGAGAAATTTTTAGAGTGGGTGGGCAACGTTTTTAGGGTTCCGTACCTCGAAAGGAAAAAACGGAACCTTTATAGGATCACTTTGTTGTCCGTCCATCCGTCTGTCTGTCTGTCAAGACCCTTTTTCTCAGGAACGCGTGGAGGTATCAAGCTGGAATTTATATCAAATACTCAGGAGTACTGTCCCATGGAGCTGAGCAAAATTCAAAGCCAACGCAATCAAAAGATACAGCCGTTTATGCAAATTTCCGCAAATTTTCGACATTCGCAAGGGAATCAAAACCTACAAGGTACTTGAAATTTGGTACGAAGCAACGTATATAGCGCAGATAAAGGAAAAATTGCGAATGCCGTAATTTTTTTGTTACATCATATAAAAAAAATATTTTTAATAATTACGGTTTTAAAAGTACGGAACCCTCGGTGCGCGAGTCAACGACAACTTAACAAAATACCATCACAAAAGTGCCGATTCGTAACTATACAGTATGTTAGGTTAAACGAGGGACATATTGAGGGAGGGTATTCAGTATTCGATTCTCGTCCCAAATATGTAAAAAACCTTTAACGTACATAGAAGAATTTTTAATGTTTTGTTTAGTGCCTAGATATTTTGGACTGTCCTAAGCCAGGTAAGTTTAAAGTATGAAGGGAAAATGGATTATACCTAAGAGTCATTGACCCGCTCACATGTTCTGCGATAGTATTAAGTCGCTTGCACAAGGGTGTATACACGTTGCGTGACATTTGCGAAAAATTTGGTATGGTTCTGTCTGTTATTTATCAGTGTTTTTTTTTTGTTTATATTTTAATTAGTATCATGTTTGCATGTACTATTATGGGTTTGAATATGTCCCTCGTTTAAACTAACATACTGTATTGATCTTCATACATTGAGTCTCGTTTCGTTAGCTTTTGAGTATGCTTGGATACATTCCCATTTTGTAACCTTTTTGTTTGGCTAGTTAGGACTCAGGAGAACTACCAAAAAACTATCACACGTAATATGCAATGCCGTTTTTACCAATTGGAGGCACTGGGCACTTTAGAATACTTAATGGAGCCCCTTGTAAGATGCAAGAGCAACCGAAGTGAGCTCAAACTTTTTTGCACCCCGGCTCTGATAGGTTAGAATTTCTTGTGACAAGTTCATACGACAAAAAAAAAAAAATACGGAAATGTAGTAGCATATTCAAGTACTTAGGCATGTTTACTGAGGGCCCATTTTTGAACAGCCCCCATAAGGGTCAGCTCACACCGAGACGCGACGCGACGCGACGCTGCGCGCACCTTGAGAATTCAGAATACGTTGCGCAACGTATTCTGAATTCTCACAACGAAATGTGTATCTTTTCGTGTAGAAAATAAAGTTATATTTTGATTCGCTCTTTAAAAGTGTGCGCGCAGCGTCGCGTCCGGTCGCGTTTCGGTGTGAACTGACCCTATATGTATGTAAGCCTAGTACTTTGTCATTTTAATCATATGGGTTTTTTAAAGCTTTGCTGCTATTCTGTTCATCTCTACCTACCCCTTCGAGAATACTGGCTTCATAATATGTCCCGATGGAATAGCCCTCTGTTAGACTATGCCTGTAAACATTTACCATCTTTCATGAATAATCACGACCCCGTTTATCATACACCGTGTAAATCACCTCATCACGAAGCCATCAACCAAGCATTCTGTACATGAAACTAAGTAACTTTACGCAAAAATTATTGCTGGGAAACGACTTTTTTTTTGGGGGGTGTAAAATCATGTTTTGTGGTAGAACTCCATGTAACGCACTCAAAACATAGTGCTGATGGACGGATTGAATAGTGCGGGGGTCGTGAAGGTGTTTAAAGTAAAAATCTTACATTAAAAACTTGTATTAAAAAAAAAACTTGTCGAAAAGTTGGTGGTTTGACCCCTAATATCCCCGTAACTAGAAGGTTCCCAGGAATGGTGTAGAACTAAAAGATGATCGCAATGACAGGGAGAACCAGTGCCTTTCGGCTTCGTTAAGAGGTGTTTTACACCCTTTAGATACTATCAGAAATCGTTTGATTTGGCAAGCGTCTGACTCGTTGTAAACTGTTATGGTCTGAGATAAACAGGCGCTGTTGCCGATCTTACTGATTTATATCAATATGTATTGGCATCGTTTTGGGTTGTCTCTGCTCTATCAATAACTTATCCGAGTTTATGTTAACAACGTAGATAGGTATAGTCGCATAAGTGTTGACAAGTGGTAAACATTTTAATGCAGTTTGTTTTAAAAAATGACTTTTAACAGCATTGATGTAAGATTCTCGATTGTTTCGAGACCGCCTCGTTGGTCCAGTGGTCACAAGCGTGACTGCTGAACATGAGGGTCTGGATTCGATTCCTGGTTCGGGCAAAGTGTTATTGGGTTTTACATCAGGAATTTCTCATTAACGAACTCATATTCTTATTCACGGAATCTGGACGTGTGCCCGGTTGATGGCAAAAGGCTCGCCCCCTATTACTTGGGACTTAAACATAACTGGCGAAATGTGGGTGTACTCTCAGAGGGTCATCTACAAAGTAGGGACAAGTGAGAGCGGTTCTGGCCCATTGGTAGCGCCACCGTCTTACGAGATGCGGGTCGTGGATTCTAACCCAGGCCAGCGCATTATTTTGTGCAATATATTTCTTCAACACTGCTATAGTAGAACTAAAAGTTCAAAGACAAGTGACATCTACCAACGCGCACTAAGCCCACGCGGTGTTTAACAAGTCTCCTCTTTTAAAGAAGACATGGGTTCCCCTTTATGAGAGCAGACTTCTTCCCCAGCAGTGGGAACATATAAGGGTAATTAGGCCGAGAGTCAAGAAAGAAGAAGAGTTCTTATTTCCAAACACTTTTTATCCTGTAGTGTTGGCCTTGCAAGAATAATTATTGTTTGAAAAGAAACAAACATTAATATTCATTTTAGAGTGTTCAGTGCTGCAAGCAACAGTTTCAAAGCTAGTTACAATTCTAAGTTTTGTTGACAATGTAGATGACCTCATTTTTTATGTGACGCCCTGGTAGGACAGTACAGTATTAGGTTGATAGGAAATTGTCAGTAGCAGTTACGTTAATTGTGTCAGGTCAGTGGCAGCAGGGTCGACCTTAATTAAATGGGGTTTCCGCTATATAGCTCTATAATATAACATCACGCCTGTAATCCCCGAAGGGTTAGGTAGGCAGAGCTGTACCCAATTGTAGTACACCCACATTTTCAATGCCAGTTTTTTTTTTAAACTTTGCCTCATACTAGGAATTTCTCCTGTATCCTGTGTGCGTTTACAAACATTTAAAATCACATACACAAACAGGCAGACGCGGAACAACTATCTGTAGGCCAGACAAATATTTGTTGCGTGCGGGGATCGAACCCGCGACACGCAGCGCAGCAGCCGATCGCTCAACCACTGCGCTAACCGTGTCGTCGAGTTATGTTTGAGTTCCATTTAATAGGGCGCGATCCTATTGCCATCATGACTACTATATACAGACTATACTAGAAAGCTCTATTCAGCAAATAAAAGACTAACAGGGCCTTTAATTTTTTTATAACACATTTGCTCGTAAAGGGTAAAGATACTTTATAAGTCAAACATGCGTTTACATAAACTGACTGATCAGACATGCAAGGTATTGAATTAGGTATTGGGTCTCTTATTTCACCAATTTCAGTATCGTAATGTATCTCATTACGCACTAGTGCGGTCATGTAAAGTAAAACGCACGGTTTATCAAAATGCTCCGTCGAAAACGAACGGTACTTTTTTAAATCTTAGCAAAGAGTTTTTATGTCAGAAAAGTGGTCAACATTTTATGGATAAAATTAACTTGGGAGATAAAATATAATAAATAAACATTTAATTCTTTAATTTAATCAATTTGGACCATAAATTACAACCATTTATCTGTAACAAAACACAAAAATATTAATTTAAGTAATACTGGCTATTTTTGTACCTTTGCCTTAAAAAAAAGCTCGCTGTATTGTTTTATTTGAAAATGTCGTCCGAGTTTTATTTATTTCCTCGCAAATATGTTATAAAACGTCGTATGACATACGTGCGCTTTGATAATTACAGCCTCTGCTTTCTTGTAGCCCTCGCCTACGGCTCGGCTTAGCAATATCGCTTTTGCTGTAATTTTCAACTTACCGCACTTATATCATAATGTACTATTGTAGTTTATTTTGCATTCGTTGCTATGTAGGTAATCACGTCTTTGCAAAAATTTTAAATCTCTTCGGAAATAAAGCCTTTTGCCGGCAAACAAGACACTGTACCCTTATGTAATTTATCCTAGAACATAATTGGGGGTAAATCTTGTAAGCAGACTATTATTTCTGTACGCACTTCAAATAATAATAATAGTTACGTTACCGCAAAATATACAAGCTCAGTAGTTTAAGTAAATAACGTTTGGCTGTATTGGTTCCATTTCAAGCGTCTATTTTGTTCATCATAATAGATGAACCAATGTTGCAAGCATCATAATTATCCTGACCTAATACCAATTTATTTGGGGTCGGCGCAGCATATCCTCTTCTTCCATACTTGTCTATTACTGACGAGTAATAGATAAGTATGGAAAAAGACGACTCTCGATCTCATCATTCACCTCTTTTCTTGCCAACCATTGGAACCAATATTGCAATTTAACAATAATAATTACAATGTTCATATCGTTGGTTGGTGGAATTAACAATTAATGTTAATTCCCCTGTTTTGTATCAGTTCCATGACCTGAGTTTCCAAAAAGTTCATCATCATTATCCTTTAATGTTCCCACTGCTGGGACACAGGCCTCCTCTAATGAGAGGGAGTTGGCTGTAGTCCACCACGTGGTCCCAAAGCGGGTTGGTAGATGTCACATGTCTTCGAATTTTTCGTTCTAGGACATGCCGGTTTCCTCACAATGTTTTCCTTCACCGTTTTTTAGGAGCAGCGGTGATGAAATAAATTACACAAAGTAATGCGCCTGCCTGGGTTAGAACCCACGGCTTACTGCTCGTAAGTCGGGGCTGCCACCACTGGACCACCGCTGCTCCACAAAGCTACTCCGTTATAATAATAGTGGGATATTGGGGTCTAGGCCCTAAAACGAGCGTGCGGTGTCAATGTAACGTTAATACGTCGATTTTTACATTTCTCGTACCTGGTACTAATTGGGGTTGTGGAGGTCAGATAGGCAGTCGCTCCATGTAATATACTGGTATTCAGCTGCATCCAGTTAGACTGGAAGCTAACCCCAAGTTAGTTTGGGAAAAGGCTTGGTAGATGATGATGTATTGTACGATCTGGGTCTTCTGCATATGTCTGTTTAGTGGTGTTCGTAAAACACGAGGATTTTCATGCTAACGACCGCCCTTGAATGAGAAATGAGATGGGATACAGCGGATTTAGATATAAATAAAGACTTTTTGGAATATTTTGGGTATATATTCGTTGTTCGGTCAATCCGTAAGGGGTTAGTTTGTGACAAGTACATCTAGGAACTTCAATTTACTGGGAACATATTAAGGATAATTTTGGGTAAACACCCTAGACCAATCCGACAGACGGATTTTGATAAAAAAAAAATATCATGAAAAGTAGGAGATAATACCGCGCTCACTGACGTCGACCACCAACCAAACAACCTTATTACTCAGGGTGTAAGGCTGAAAAGTGGTCGACCGTCAGTGTACTTGGTAGTACATACTTTTATCTTGTAATACTGATGCCCGTGTCCGCGAACACTAGAGTATATTTAAATTAATGCTTACATTAAACCGTTCTGTTAGGTTTTCCACGCTCGGGAGTCTCGCGATGGGAATTTCTCAGTTTTAATTCTAAAACTGGAATGATGTTTAGGTAGTAATTTAGGTGTCAGATACTTTAAGTGACGTGTCGACGGCGCGTTCGTGTTCCACGCGCGCCTCAAGGAGATGTCAGCAAACTGGAAGGGGTCCGAGAGTGCCGATGCCTGCCAGGGCTGCGGGAGTGTTCGAAAGAGATACCGTGGCCCTGGAACACAAAGGGCTAAGAAAGAACACGGATGGGTTTTAGTCAGTACAAGTCTGACACTCCATCCCGCTTTGCCCAGAGCGAGGGGGGTCATTTGATAATCACCGATCCGTAAAAAAAAAAAAATGATACTTTAAGTGAAAACTGGCATAAAAGGCACATTCATAATGTATCACATGATACAATCCACAGGCATAATATTTATCACATAATTATCTATAATATTGTTTCTATAATATTGTACACTTTAGGAGTTTGTTGTAGACATACTTTTTTTTTTTACCTTTATTTGTTACCCACATACAATTCTATATTAAGCTAGAGAAAATTAGTAAAGGAGTTTATCTTAAAATCAACTTAATTAGGTGAGCACTGAGTTTCTCAGAATCTTGTTATTTATAGCCTAATTTTACGGCTTATCTTAAAATAACAAACAACACCTTTAAACTCTTTTTTCCAAACATACTTAAAATAACTAACATACAAAAACATGTTTTTACACATTTTTTATAAAAGTTGTTGGTTATGGCTATGTTGCTTAAAGTCCATCACGTTATTGCTTAGGGACCTGACGTTGGGAAAAACACTTAGATTATGAAGCTTTTAGTAAAAAGTTTGAGACATAACTGCGCAGTATTGATACGAGTATGTTACAGTCAAAACTGTTAATCGGAACCAACCAAGGCAGGTGGAAAACCGGTACTTAAGGCCCTTCCAAAGCTGTTAGATTCCGCCATACGCATAAAAACGCTACAGGCATTGTGCAGGGGTGTGGTGGTACTCTTCTTCAAAAAGGGCGACAATACCTGTCACAGTAAAAGGGCTGTAACACCCACTCGTATCAAGATCGGAGAGTCTACACTGGAAGTTGTAGACGAATATGTCTACCTGGGACAAACGGTCCAGTTGGGTAGGTCCAACTTGGAGACAAAGGTCAATCGTCGAATCCGACTCGGCTGGGCAGCGTTTGGGAAGTTGCGTGGTATATTATCGTCCAACTGACTGCAGTGTCCCAAGACGAAAGTCTATGACCAGTTTGTGATGCCAATGATCACATACGGGACCGAAACGTATTCGCTCACAATGGGCTTCATCAGAAGGCTTAAAGTCACCCAAAGGGCAATGGAGAGGGCGGCTATGCTCGGAGTTTCCTTGCATGATCAAATCAGAAATGAGAACATCCGCAAAAGAACCAAGTTTACCAACGCCAAGCTTAAGTGGCAGTTGGCAGGGCACATTGCTTGCAGAACGGATGGCCAATTTTCAAAATTAGAAGCGACTTCCATAACGTAAATACACGCAGTAAACACGAAATTGTAATACCCAAATTTAGATTAACTAAAACTAGCAAGTCATTTCTTATAAACAGTATACGCTTTTATAATAAGTTGCCGAAGTCAGTTACAGAACTGACCGATGGAAAGTTTAAAAATTATATCAAACGTGTCCTAATTAAAAAAGCATATTACAAAATTAAGGACTACGTTGAAGATAGAGAAGTTTGGCCTGAGCCCCTACGCACATGCGGCTTCCCATGGTAGCTCATAAAACGGCACAAATGTGTGGATGTCTCTAACTATTCTCAATCTTATTTTTATTTATTTTTTATTTTTATTTACTTTTTCCATTATTTTTAATCAAATGTTTTACAATAGTTTCTTAATCATTACACCATTTTGTTTAGAATAGTTACAGCACGGATGACAACATTTGTGTCACTTGTTTAATTTAGTCTTTTTGCAATATCTTCTTTTTTCTTATTTACCGATTGTTAGTAAATGTATGGACATTGTTGGCCTTATAGATTCCTAGATCCTTGGTAACTTTTTATCTTGTTCTACGTTTTGTAGTAAGCAACGACTTATTGTCGGGCCTACGATGTCCACTCATACTTAAGTGTCAATGCTGTAACATAGAAAAATTGTAAAGTCAAATGATTTTAAAAGAGTAACCTTGGAGTTTCTTGCCGGTTCTTCTCCATAGGAAACGACCAACCCGAACCGAGCACCTTTTTGTCGACGTTTTACAAGTGCCCATGTAGGCCTATGTGAAATAAAAATATTTTGATTTGATTTGATTTGATGGGGTAGAAAAGTTCTGGTGTGGCGACCGCGAACCGAAAGAAATTGCGTTAGTAGAAGGCCTTCCACTAGATGGACCGAAGACCTGGTAAAGGTTGCGCGGATCTGCTGGGTGCAAGTCGCACGGGACTATGTCCAGCATTGGATGTCTTTCGGCTGAAATGATGATGATGATGATGAAATCTGTGTATTTTTCATTCTTCAGTTTATAATGTTTTAATTAAACTTGTCTCTGGGAATACTTATAAAAAAGTATTTAATCATATTAAAATAATAATAATTCAAATGTAACCTAATAAATAGCGTCTAAACCTGCGCGAACCGATGCACGCAGCAAATTCTGAGCCGCCATAACACTTGAATCTATACCTAAGTAACAAATTCACATTGTCCATAACCCAAGAAACCCTGTAGCTTATTATTGAGAATAAATCCTAACTAATCCATACTTCCATACTAATATTATAAATGCGAATGTCACTCTGTTTGCTTGTATGTTTGTTACCTTTTCACAACTAAACGGCTGATCGGATCTTAATGAAATTTGGCAAGAAGATAGATTTCAACCTGGGAAAGGATATAGGCTATATATCATCACGCTATGACCAATAGGAGTGGAGCAGCAATGGAAAATGTTGCGAAAACGGGGAAAATGTGACGCAGATGAAGCTGCGCGGGACAGCTAGTATTATATAAATGATGGATATGCCGTGGGACGCGAGCAGTAATAAAATAAACCGAATTACAAAATTTTCTACATTTTAAACGACGACGTGTTCTAAAACTTCATCTGCAAGGTTCAAAGGTTAATTTATAATCCGCTAGCTTCTGCCCGCGGCTTTGCCCGCGTGGAGTTTGGCAATTGCCCACGTATGCGTTAACCCCCCAAAATAATGTCGAAAATAGTAATTTAAATGTTATAGATAATAGTTGTTGCCCGCGGTTTCACAGTTCTCACTTAAATCAATGCCAGACATAGCCTAGGGGAGGATATTCAGACAACGCGTATTCTAAATTTTATTATTTGCACTTAGAAAATGAGGTCATCATTTTCGTTATCGGCGACCCTGAAGTCCACAAAAACGACACCCGTGAATGAAAAACCGAAAGTTTTCTTCGGCGTCAATTTGGTCAGCGACCCCGAAAACCACGAAAACGACACCAATGAACGAAAAACAGGAAATTTTCCTCGGCGCCATCTCGGATTTTCATTTTCATTGCCAGCGACCCGCTAAAACCACGAAAACGACACCCATGAAGCCATTGAGTCGCGCAAGTGTCCAGTCGCGTGAGTGTCTTTCGCGCAAGTATCCATGCGCAATATATTTTCGTCCCGCAAGTGTCCTTCGCACAAATGACCCAGATTCCCAGAGAAGTGTGAAGTTATATGAATTTTTTTTAGCGTATTTGTCCATACAAAAGTGCTAACACTACAAAACAAAAATAAAAAAATTGCCACCCCTGTTATCGTCTGAGGGGTGGGTGGATTTTCCAAAAACATTGATACGTGTTTATCAATTCCATCGAGAATCACAAATAGTAAATTTCAAGCTGGGCAGACTATATTTGTTTTACTAATGTTTCAATCCCTTTTCTCCCTTTTGGGGTCGAATTTCCAAAAACGGCCAAATACGTGTTCATTTATTTTTGCTCAGAAGCTTCAATATTTAATGTCATTCTTCTTACTTCAAAAATGACGAATTCCGCATAAAAACTTTGAACGGGGATCTCACCCTGTTAGGGGGTAATTTATCGAAAACGCTAAAACGTGTATTTATTTATTTCTAACCAGAAGCTTGTATATGAAATTTCAGCCTTCTAACTTTAAAAATGACGATTTTCCATACAAACTTTCATCCCCTATTTAGATCCCTTAGGGGTTGAATTTCAAAAATCCTTCCTTATTCCTTGTCTACATTATAAAGGGATCCTTTGTGCAAAATTTCAGCTTTCTAGGTTCAAAGGTTTGGGCTGGGCGTTGATGAGTCAGTCAATCAGTCAGTCAGGACTTCTCTTTTATATTTATATATATAAATATATAATAATATAATAGATAGATAGATAATAAGTAGCTGTCCAGCGCAACATCGTCTGCGTCACATTTTCCCCGTTTTCGCAAAATTTTTCATTGCTAATCCGCTCCTTTTGGTCGTAGCGTGATGATATATAGCATATAGCCTTCCTCAATAAATGGGCTATCTAACACTAAAAGAATTTTTCAAATCGAATCAGTAGTTCCTGAGATTAGCCCGTTCAAGCAAACAAACAAACTCTTCAGCTTATAGTATCTGCCTACTACAGACACTCTATACTCACACTTATCATCCATATTTATACTTTTATTGGTTTTACATTAGCATTTTACGAATCGTTTAGTTTTTATAAATATTTTCTTAGTTTTCTTTGTTGTGACATTGTTTACATCGAACTTGTCAGCTGTCATTTACTTTTATTTTTAATTGTTACCAGCCAAACTCTCTATGAAGGTTTCATTTAGATTATATATTGCTAAAAATTATTATCATCAATTCGTGAGTTCAATTGTTGTATTTTATAGTTACTTGCGAATATTTGCTGTGTAAAGATATTCTGAGTTATATTTATAAAAATATTATGCGCAAGGTTTTTGACCAATTGTTACTGGCTGCTTTGAATACTGGCAGGTTGCGTCTTACTAGAGCGCAGCAGTTTTGAATCTGAGAAAGAAATTTGAAGAAAGAAACGGAGGATCAGGGTATAAAAGCGATTTCTGACGGATGCCCTGGTTCTAGTCTGGAGTTAAGAGTTCGGTTCAGTCTGGATACAAGAAATCAGTTTAGCCTGAAGTCAAGAAATCAGCTAAGTCTAGGGTTTGAAGGCAAGATCTCAGTAATATCTTGAGTTTTGAGCACAACCTAAGTGGAGTCAAGAAGTGGTCTTCGTTTGGTGCTGTCGTGGCTGCTGCTAGCTACTGTGAGGAAGCTACTCCGCGAATTGACGAGCCTGACACTGGGGCTCGGTACGTGTCTGCTGGAAGCTACTCTGAACTGACGAGCCTGGCACTGGGGCTCGGTACGTGTCTGCTGGAAGCTGCTCTGCGAGCTGACGAATCTGGCACTGGGGCGGTACTTGTCTGCTGGTGGGTCCTGCCAAGCCGCCCTGCATCAAGTTCATCGTGGTCAAGCTCATCTTGATCAAGCCAGCTTTCTACAACTGGATGTTTGTCTTCAGTTACTATCACACTCAGAGATTTGCGGAGACATTTAAAACGTTCCCGGTTAACCTGCCCTTCACTTTTTTATTAATTTATTGTATTTTTCATTTCATCATTTATTAAATTCATTTTCCCCTAATTACTTTTTTAATGTACAAATCTGTTTACTTCTTTTTATCACGAGGAGCAAGCACGTTTGTTACAAGCTTTATAATATTAATAAATATATATAATATATAGTATAGATTCTAAAAAAGAATACAAAAACCGAAACACGGGAATACCCGGGATTTAAGCAACGGAAAAAAACCGGTTTGTATGCCCTACATGCAATGCTTGGTTTCGTTTTTCTGAAGTGAACGCGTTTGCTGTTTACACGAGCGTCAGTGATACACAAGCTAACCGACCCAACCGCTCAACTTTCAAATAGAACTCAACGTAGCGTTGTCAGATAGTTGTGATGACTTCAAGCGTTTTAAAGCGTACTTTAAAGCGCGCTTGGCTTCGTTCACGAACTCGAGGGATACGACTTGTGACGTGTCTTGTCTTACATTTAAAGATCAAGTTATGAATCAGCATGGATCTGATAATCAGTCGTGAGGAAAGTTTGAAAGAGGTGACTGATGAGATGACGAGTAATAAAGTAGTCATCATCTCCTAGCCGAAGTGGAAGAAGATATGCTACCCCAACTACAAAGACTTGGCACTGATGCGTATTTATATTAATCTTGCGATACCTGAGTGCATATAGGCCGTTTGCACCAACACAAACCTCCGTCTAACTGAATGCCTAATTGCCCGTTTTCACGAAGATTAATATTAACTAGCTAATACATTTGATTTCATCACTTGTCTGTCACATGTTTCGGACGCGATGGTCGCATTTTAGTGACTCGTGACGAGTATAAGTAAGTTCTTTCATTTGTTTTCTCCGCACCAGAATCGATGTCGTAAGACGCGTGTCGTTTGAATATGTAGGTCATGGTCAGAGTCTAAGTGTTTGAAGGAACTAAATTAGGACTGAATTAAGTGTGGGGTTTTCGAAGTGTTTTTTTTTTTTATTCAAGAAAAAGGGCTTTGTCGCACATGCGATTATGCCGCCCTGGTAATTTCGAAGTGTTGTAACTTGTCTTGACAAGTTGCAAAGCAATTTAAATCATCCCGTTAAGTTTTTAAACTTTAGTTGTTTTTGTACGCTGTCTTTTTGTTTGAATGAAAATTGGAACCCTTTTTTAAAAGAACAATACAATAAATCTCGCTTTGTTACAGCGCAATAGAAATTTATTTTGTAAAGGTTTTTAAAAATTGCTCCATTTTGAATCTTTCAGGCTGAAGATTGAGGCTTCCAGTATAACCGGATGCAGCTGAATACCTGTATTTTACATGGAGCAACTGCCTATCTGACCTCCACAAACCATTTACTACTAGGTAATGCAATTACCCTTGGTAAGACTTGTTGTCAGAATTACGATCTTACTACCTTCCTGTAACAACTGTCAAAGATCTACAAATGATAGCCGGGGCTAACGGCTTTATTGTTTTTTTTTTATCAATCTACGTTGAATGCGGTCGCTGTGTTTTCCTGTTTAGATGTGCTAGCTGGCGCTGCTTTTGTGTTTATCTTTCATTTCGGAGTATTTTCGGTGCATCTGCATTCTGATTTAACAATTTTTTTTTTTTATTTAATTTAAAATACAAGAAGTCTTGTTTATTCGCCTGAACTTAATAGGCTTAACGTGCTTTCTGAGGCACGGAGTAAGCTTTGTATGTTATAGGTAGTCACCCATCCGCGGACCAACCTAGGCAAAGGTGGCTTAACCTATAGAACCGATAAATAAGATCATAAAAAAATATATTTTGATAATAGGCTCGCTAATACGAAAATATAGGTGTATTATTAAGTACAACTCTGACTTACCCGTAGGGAATTACCGGTGTGACACTTTTGTTGTGCAAACTGATATGCAGGCATACTAAGACCCATAGTACAGAACGTCACTCAAGCATTAAGACGTAACTTACGCTTAAAATTAGTTTCAACCAATCAAAGAGCTGGTGGCCAACCATGACGTCTTAAAGCAGTATTGTTTTAATCTTATTCCAGAGTGGGAAAGAGATGGCGCTAGAAGTCCTCTATAGCTCCGTCTCTTTCCCACACTGGAATAAGAATAAAACAATACTGCTTTAAGACGTCTTAGTAACCCCGTTGAAATCTAGTTTTAAGTCGGTAATGCTTGAGTATAGAGTGGCGTTATGTAAAACGGACTTAAGAGCTAATGCTTGAACAGAGCTTCGACAAGACAAATCTGGATCGTGACTCAACAAACTGAATACTAAACAACCTAGCAGAGTTTATTAACCTTGTACATAAAAATAGTTAGTTTTCCTGAGAAACGATGGAATAGGTTCGCAACAGTTAACTAGTTAAAAATTAAAACATTCATTGCTCTGTAACACACGTGTAACACCAGCTCGGAAAATGTTCAAGTTCAAGGGCTCTTTTAAAAATTTAAAACACAATATGATTTTATTATAACGAATTTTGATACACGTGTCTGTTACACGTGGCATGAGGCATACACATATTACACTATCAAACGTGCACACTGCAATATTCAATAAATTTCATATTGAAAATAGGTGAAGTGGCCTGAATCCTTGTCATAAATGATAAAAAAATTGCCTGACTGCCTGCCGCGGGAATATTTACGAGGATTATGTTTATAGTCGAATTTCATATTAATAAAACTGAACACAATCAGTAAGTGCATGCCTAGGTTGATCTGGGGATGGGTGACTACCCATTTACATACACAGTTTGCTCCGGGCCTCGGAAAGGACGTTAAGCCGTTGGTCCCGGCTGTCATTTGTAGATCGTTTACAGTCGTTACAGGTAGTCAGTGGCACGAAAGTCTGTCAAACTCTAAAAACAATGGTGCCTGCATACGGTTAGACTGGAAGCCGACCCCAAGATACTTGGGAAATAAGCTAGGCAGATGATGACAATGCAATCAGTAGATTTAATCTGCTTTGAAGAACTTTATGTGTTCAATATGTATAGAAAATTGACACTGCTCCTGAACAGTTTACATGTCGTTGATGACGTTCAGCGGTGTGATTCTGTAAGACCTCACTTGGAACTTCGAATCTGAATCCGCTGTGAGATTCTTGATTGGCATTCTAAAAACCCGGTTGATAATTCGAATTTACACTAGCGCCAGCACTACGAGCGTGTCAGCGAGTTGAACTAAATTAACAGGGAGATTTTGACAGATAAAGTATGAGATGACGTAAGAAGTGGCATTCTGTAAGTTAATTCCCTTGGCTACAAAATCAAGGTCATTTTGAACCTTACGCGAAGTGACAGTGGATAGCGATGTGAGATGTGAGTTGTCGTCTGAATTTTACAGAATCGACGTACAGGTCTATTTGTTGCAAGTTGCTCTCAATAAATTCCAAAAATAACCTTAGTTCTTTGTCCAAAATGTGCAACTCTTTTTTCCCTTTTTCATTGCTACACTTGCAGCATGTACATTTAGCCTTATCGTACACGTGTATGATCCGATTCGTGGAAAAAAAGCTTTTGATCCTGCACGAAATAAAAGGTGTTCGCTGTAAAAACTGCCGCCCATCCATCAGGATCGCTCTAAAAAGTTATCTTTTTTACTTCGTTAGCGTTTGAAATTAAATACAGCAACCACGTGGTCAGTTTAACCTCTGAGCCACAAACTACATGCTCAAGCGATACATGTGGTGCGACACCAATTGCGGAACCAATATCATCATCATTCGCCCTCAATTTATTTCGCGGCGCAACATGTCTTTTCTTCTTCCATACTTCTCTATTAGTTGTTGTCTCATGAGTCCCTTTTTAGCCACATCATCTTTCGCGCAGTTCCTCCAGCAATTCTTAATCTACGGAACAAGGAAATGAAAGAAATTGCTTAAATGCAAATTCAACATGCCACAAGTCCCTGCGACATGACTTCTGGAGTGACGATACCGATACTCATTCGAACGGAACCAGTGCCACACGCGCGTGTCAGTTGGCATAAAGCGCATCGCATGAGGTCGTGGACGGGGCATAAAAGTTGGTTCTGTTTTTGGCTGCAGTTTGGGTAACTAATGTCGTGCTCAGTTTACACTGCTGCGAAATTTTTGTAATGAAATTTTACATAACGTAACATTAAATTTTGTCCATTCTGTAATCATGTGTAATTAATTGGAAAAGACAATCAATGATGTCGAAGATGTGGTGGTGTGGTAGTATAATTTATCATTCAAAATCAAAATATTTTTATTTCACATTGGCACTTGTAAAACGTCGACAAAAAGGTGCTCGGTTCGGGTTGGTCGTTTCCTATGGAGAAGAACGATTATTGACTTGTGAGAAAACTTAAAAAAAAGCAGCGGTGGCCCAGTGGTAGCAGCCCCGACTTACGAGCAGTAAGTCGTAGGTTCGAACCCAGGCAGGCGCATTACTTTGTGTAATTTATTTCATCGCCGCTGCTCTCAAACGGTGAAGGAAAACATCGTGAGGAAACCGGCATGCCCTAGAATTAAAAATTGGAAGACATGTGACATCTGTCAACCCGCACTGGGCCCGCGTGGTGGACAGCCCATTCCCTCTCATAGAGAGGAGGCCTGCGTCCCAGCAGTGGGAACAATATAGGCTGATGATGAGAAAACTTAATTACCAACGAATGATCTACACTTAATAATAAATATTATGTGGTAATATGTAATAAATATGTATTAGGTGTGTGTAAGCTCACTTGCCGCCAGTTTTTGATTGGCCTATTCAAACAATTCCTCCAATGAAATATAACATAACATCCCATCACGCTTGTGATCCCCGTAGGTTTGGGCAGCTATGTAGTCCCATGTAACAGCAGAGGAGCCTATTAACATCGAGCGGGCACGAATCCAGAACCCATACTGAAAAAATTCTGATGGAAAACTCACTGATGATAAATAGCACTTTATCTGCTCCGGGAAGCTATACCTCAAGCTCAGCACTGAGGTTATTCTAGTGCTCCATCTAGTTCTGTCTATTCAAATAATAAAGGGTTTTTTAAAGTTTCGTTGCCAAATGACTTAAACGGAACCCTACTTAAATTTATATTCAAAGTCCAAGTCAAAGCATTTATTTCAGTTAGACCACTACAGGCAGTTTTGAAAGTAAAAAAAAAAACAAAATAAAACGCGAAGCTACAGTCCCATAATAACTTATGAAAGTACTGTAGTTGCCCATTCCGTAGCGTAGATCTCTATGGACAAGAACGGGCAAGAAACTCCATGGACACTCTTTTAAATCAAAATATGTTACAAAATCTTGGTTACATAATTCATGTTAAGAATTACAAATATGTGAGAACAATGTAAAAATACGGGCAAGTTAAGAGCGTCCAGAGTAAAAGATTAATTAACATTTGAATAATTTTTTTTTAATGATATTCAAATCAATTAATTTATTTGCTGGTTTATGGGTACATACATGAGGTGTTAAAAACAACAAAAGTTCTTACTGCCAAATTATACCTTAACAGGTGTGCAAATATGTGTTACATTCAATGCCAAATATTTTAATCCTAACTAATATTATAAATGCGAAAGTAAGTTTGTTTGTTACGCTTTCACGCGAAAACTACTCAACCGATCATCATGAATCTTTGTACACATATTCTTGGTGGTATTAGAAGTAACATAGGCTATATATCATCACGCTACCGACCAATAGGAGCGGAGCAGCAATGAAAAATGTTGCGAAAACGGGAAAAATGTGACGCAGACGAAGTTGCGCGAGACAGCTAGTATTTTAATAATTAGTACATCTAAATTACATCGTTTCATTTAAATAATCATTAACATTATAATTAGATACGCCTTTGATTTATTTTTAAATGATATAAAATTCTCGGCGTCCTTTATATGTACCTATAACTAGGCAATTTATTATAAATGCTAGGGCCCATACAAAATGCACTCTTGTCAAACATAACCGATCTATGGCGTATTGCAAGAAGTGTACTGGCCAGCCGGGTACTTTTTAACGTTTCATATTTGTTGATATTATTTCTAATGTCTAATACTAGTTCATAAATATAAAGTGATAGGGAATCTCAATATTTTTTAAAATTTTAAATGTGGTTTACATGTATCTGTAGGTTTTAAAGCTCATAGTGTCCGGATACAGGGGCATTTGCAGACAGTTTCTCGATATGTGGTATTCCCCCAAAACATTATACGATACCTTAGAGTCGAACCAACGTAAGCGTGTTAGGCAGATAGAAGTGCACTTTGATTTACCACTTTACGAAGCATGTATAAGGCTTATGAATCCCGACTTAGTTTAGTACATATTTGTTCAATATGTGTCCTTCATCACATGTCTGAGTCTATGTGTAGTCCAAGGAATTTTGTCGAGTTTATTTTTTCTATTATTTGCTGCTACGGAACCCTGTGTGTGCGAGTACGAATCGCACTTTGCCGGTTTTTTCTTAATGAAGAAACCAACCCGCACGCAAAGCTACTCTGCAAAATAATCTAATTGAATACGACGTCCGCACGTTTGTGCGGACTCAAAACATTGCAAATGTTTTTTAGCAACTTTTTAGACCTATGTATACTGCTTACGCGTAGGGAGTTTTATTAAAATCTGTTCAGACATTTCGGAAAATAACGACTTGAAAGTTTGTATGAAATGCCGTAGGGTATAAACGCTCTTAAGTCTCATGTAATAGGGGCGAGCTCATTGCCATCAATCGGGCAAAAATCCAAACTCCAGGCTACTTACTAGGGCAGTTATTTTGAAGGTGTATTTAATTTTCAATACAAACTATTCAAAAAAAACTTAGTTTTAAAAGTTCAAGTTCATTCCTCTCTTCGCTATCAACATCGATACCGATTACCTTCAAAGAGCAGGCACATCCCTAGCGATCTATGTTAAGGATTAAAAGTTGTCGTTCTATCCGCTGAAGTAAGCAATGAACTTGAGCGATTGATGAAGTGGACTAATTGATTGAAATTGATTACGTCTGTTTGTTAACGTAAGACGTGCTCTCTTCTCTTGACTCGAGTACCTACTCACCGAGTCGCGCGTCGTCGTATATTTTCATAGAAATGTGCTAGCCGGAAAAGTATTAGTATAATTCTCAGATCTTTTTATAAAAACGAGTTTATTTTAATTCAGTTTGTTATTTCAAAACTAAAAATAGATCTAAAAAAATAATAAAATATGTACACTAGTATCGAAATGGAAAAGAATTACAGGGCGTCAAAATTCGTCCACATCGCTGTCAATAGGAAAAGAAGGCTGGCCGCATTGCCACGTTGTTATTTTTTAAATAAAATTTTGTTTGCTATTTAAAAGACATTTCGTTAACATAACTTCTACGGATTTTTCGTCATCTTTGTTTCATGTGTAACTCAAACTCACGTTTCTCTTTTACTACATTTTTTTTTTACATATTTACATTATTTACAAACTACAAATGTATCTAAAATAATAATAAAATATGTACAAAAATCAAAATTACAGGGTGTCAAAAAATTCGTCCACATCGCTGTCAACAGGAAAAGTGCCCAGAACGCTGGCCGCATTGCTATTGCCTCGTTGGATGGCAATGCTGATTCTTTGGGCAAAAAAAGGCCAGCCTTCTGGTCACGTGAAGAGTCGACCAAACGTTTAGCGATATCTCGATACACAAGGTGGGCACTCGGGCCCCATGGCCCTAGTGTTTCAACCCCAAACGGCTCAAACACATAATTAATAATTAAGTTATTTTCTTTTATTTGGTCATATCAATCACTGAAGATTTCCAATTCCGATTTACGAATCCTGTGTTTGGCATGCTTGTTTTTTTGTATATTTCTCTCAGAAATGTGTTACTTTTTGCTTTTGATTATTATAGCTTATCGTCTTATTCATGTGATGTCGAGTGAGAGTAAATACATAATTACCATCCGGAAATTTTACCCTTTTGAATGAAAAGCAGTTTATTATGTTATAATTGATGTATGTAAATAATCTGCCTTTCCCTTCCAAAAATAGAAAGTAAAGTCTTTCCTCAAAGGAAGCAAAATTAATTTGTAATAACACGTTGTAGTTTGTAATGTGATTTCCATATCCGAGAATAATTACGAGATTTATTGAGGCATCAAAAAAAAACACTTTTCGGGGATGTTTTTAAATTTTCCACGAAAAACGTGTTTACTTCAACTTATTTCTTAAAAGGCTAATCTGCGCACGTGTTCTGACTTAAGTAGCGGCCAAACGCGGACTGAGCGGACAGGACTGACTGGCTAGGGACAGTACACTTTGACAGATATTTGACAGCCGGTCGGGTCGATCTTCAGGTTAAGTCGTGCTTGCATAGGTTGGTCCGTGGTTGGTCGACCACCATCTTTCACAGTCGTTTCAGGTAGTCAGTGGCCCGGAAGTCAGGTTGGGACCGGGGGGGGGGTCTTACCAATATTAACCGGTACTGACTGGGTTGTGGAGGTTGATATAGGTAGCCGCTCCATGTAAAATACTGGTATTCAGCTTCATCCGGGGAAAAGGTTTGGCATATGATGATTTGTCGAAGTTCGGTGTACAGTGGACCGCACCTGTAGCTTCACCTTGTATGAAACGACACGGTTGGCACAGAGGCTAAGCGATTGGGTCCAACGCGGCGTGTCGCAGATTCGATCCCCGCATGGAACAAATAATTGTATGACCTACAGGTAGTTGTTCCGGGCCTGGCTCTTTGTATATAAAGCGTGTAAAACACCTCTTAACGAAGCCGAAAGAGGCACTGGTTCTCCCTGTCATTGCGATCATTTTTTTTGTTCTACACCATACCTGGGAATCTTCTAGTTACGGAGATATTAGGGGTCAAAGTTCCAACTTTTTGACAAGTATTTTTTTAAATACAAGTTTTTAATGTAAGATTTTTACTTAAAACAACTCCACGACCCCTGTACTAATCAATCCGTCCATCAGCACAATGTTTTGAGTGCGTTACATTGAGTTCTACCACAAAACATGATGTTACACCCCCCAAAAAAAAGTCGTTTTCCATCAATAATTTTTGCGTAAAGTTACTTAGTTGTACAGAATGCTTGGTTGACGGCTTCGTGATGAGGTGATTTACACGGTGAATGAGTTTATATGTTTATTAACGCACTCACAGGAGTAATTCTACGTGTGGTGCAAAAAAAGGATAGGTTCATGAAAATGTAGGCGGAATCGTCGACTGCGATCCGCGGTCACGCTACTCATGAAAGCGTCCCTGGCAAAAAGAAATGAACCGCACATATTAAGTGGCAATCCCTTCTGTACTCATCCTACACAGCTTGGTGTTTAGGTTTTACATCGGTATCCATAAAAAAAAACAAAGTGATTACTAGCGTAAAAGTATTTTGTTTATGAAACGATTTTTACTCTGTAGTTCAGTATTTGCTAGAAGTTACAACTGTCAATGGTTAGAATTCATATTAACATTGCTTTATTGACGGTTCTTACTTCTTTAAATTCATGTCTATTGCTTAAAACTGTTTTCATTAAACTTGCTGTAATTACTTTTACTTGACTATAGATATAGATGGATGACGAGTCGGGAACATCAAGATTAAATAATTTTTTTTTTTTACTTATGATGAAGAATCGGGACCTTGTATTAAAAAAAAAAATATGACGAATCCGTACAGTGACGAGTAGGGTATTAGGGTATAACTCGTTTGAATGTGTCTATTTTATGTCAGTTAAAAGTTTTATTAAGCTGAAACGGAGCGGCTTTATGTTATAGCTACAAACATTTGGATATTTCAATCAAAAGACAGGGTAGATAAGTGCAAAAAATGTATATCAACTTTAAACATGCTCAAATATTTCCTGTGCCTTTTCGTACAACTATACGTAAGTATTGAAAGCTACTGTTTTGCACAAATATTTGTGTATTTCCAGCTTTATCTGGCGCCAGTCTCAGACCCAAAACATGTCTTACTAGTATTCCATACCCGACCTAACCAAATATTCTATGATATATTACAATTATATTACATCATTTGTATGAACGAAAACATAGGAATAGGAATATCGACGATCCAATATTTGGTAACTTTGTTACTTGCAAACGTAAGCATGTCCTAGATATTGAATTACAAAAACAATTGGCGTAGGAAAAGAAATATTATTAGGGCTAAAAGAACTAGCTACAGGTTTTGTTTCAGTCCCCCGGTGTTATTGGGTTTTCCATTAGGAATTACTCTGTTGCAGGAGCCTGGATTTATACCCGATTGATGTAGTTAGTATGGCAGTTATTACGCACAAAAATCTTGGTTACTTCTCGTTAATTCTATTCTAATAATCTATGACCTATAATGTATAAATGTATGTACCCACCTATATTTGCACGCCACACTTGGCAGAATGTGATGATACCAATACTTAACATAAGATCATATAATGTACCATATTCTTACAAATAAATGATTATGATTATGGTTACTTTTGTAAGGTTAAGGAAGTTTAATGAAAATGTCGTTTTTACCTTCAACATTTTGTTTTCCTTGTCGGTGTAGTGGTCGACTGCTGACGCGAGTTCAATTCCCGGGTCGGGCTTATTTTATTGGATTTTTTATCAGTAATTTAGCAGTAGCGGCCACGGAGTTTGAATTTTTGCCCGGTCGATGGCAATGGCTCGCCCCTAAATGCATGGGTCTTAAACAAAACTGGTGAAATGTGGGTGTATTGTTAGGTACACCTCTGCCTAACCCTTCGGGGATTAAAGGCACGATGTTATGTTGTTATGCCTTTTTTAAATAAGTGTTGTTTTATCACAGGGAAGCCTATACAAGGTGTTGTTTTGCATCCTCGTCAAATTCAAGGAGGTAACTATGCTAATGATTCTCGACCCGAATCAATAATAAAATGGGTAAGTAATTTTTAGGTCGAACGGGACCCTATTACTGAGACTTCGCTGTCCGTCCGTCCGTCCGTCTGTCACCAGGCTGTATCGCATGAACCGTGATAGATAGCCAGTTGAAATTTCTACAGATTATGTATTTCTGTTGATGCTATAACAACAAATACTAAAAACAGAATAAAATAAATGTTTAAAGGGGCTCCCATACAAAAAAGTGTTTTTTTATCGTTTTTATTATAAATAACTAGCTGGTCCCGCGCAACTTCGTCTGCATCACATTTTCCCCGTTTTCGCAACATTTTTCACTGCTGCTCCGCTCCTATTGGCCGTAGCGTGATGATATATAGCCTATGTCCTTCCCCAGGTTGAAATCTATCTTCTTGTCAAATTTCATTAAGATCCGATAAGCCGTTTAGTCGTGAAAAGGTAACAAACAAACATACATACAAACTAACAAACAGAGTGACATTCGCATTTATAATATTAGTATGGATGGTACGGAACCCTTCGTGCGCGAGTCCGACTCGCACTTGGCCGGTTTTTATTTTTTATGATGGAAATCGGTAAGTGCAAGCCACCCGTGTTTTAAACACGGGCCGTCTGATTCTCGCCCTGTAACCGCGCTTCCACACATACAAACATTCTCAAATTTTATTCGATAATTTCTTATTCCTTAAACCACGTTATGGGGGTTACTCTGAAATACTGGCACACATAAACAACCAAAAAAATCAGCGTTTATTAATTATTAACTAGGTAACCTAATTTTAATTGATTATTTATGTCTTTTGTGATAACCTCCTGAATTTTGACGAGGATACAAAACAACACCTTGTATATACATAAACATTTCCTCTAGTAGATCTATTCAAATATAATAGTAAATTTATTGTTTAATCATTGTTGGTATGTATTTTGTATGTCGGTAAATAACTTTGTAATCAAAACACAAAATATCACCAAACTTACCTAAAAGGGTTTGAACCGATATCGTAAACGATTTAAAAGTTCAATTTAACTTTTCATGACAAACAAAAGGGTTTTCAAGCATTGTTTCAGAAGGGGGGATCTAGGGGTCAAACTATTGGCTTTGCACAATTTATAAGTGTCTGTTCAATTTTGATACTGTCTCGATGATAAACCTTGATAAATGTGCCTCGGGCATGTTCGCTGTCGCTCGTGTAGACTGCTTTTATGCAACAGTGCGTAAGCGTAGCGCGTCCCTGGTGCGCAGACTGCGCGGCAGCCCCAACAGCGTCCTGATGATGATAGCCGACAGGCTCAACTGTCAATACATACGACGCTGCTGTGACTTGCATGTCACCTGCAGTCGTCGGCTGTCTACAGAAATTGTGACAGTTAGGTGTAATGTAATTTCTTATTTTAGTTTGTATTCATCTGCCTAGCCTTTTCCCAAACTATCTTGGGGTCGGCTTCCAGTCTAACCGGATGCAGCTGAGTACCAGTATTTTACATGAAGCGACTGCCTATCTGACCTTCACAACCCAGTAACTGGGTAATACGATACCCCTTGGTAAGACTGGATGTCAGACTGTTTGTATTGTGTATGTTTAATTGTGTGTCGTGTATAATTTGTTAGTATTGAATTTTTGTGAGAGCGGCGGTGGCCCGTTGGTGGCAGCCCCGACTTACGAGCAGTAAGCCGTGGGTTCGAACCCAGACAGGCGCATTACTTTGTGTAATTTATATCATCACCGCTGCTCTCAAAAACGGTGAAGGAAAACATCGTGAGGAAACCGGCATGTCCTAGAACCAAAAATTCGAAGACATGTGACATCTACCAACCCGCACTGGGCCCGCGTGGTGGATTACAGCCCACTCCCTCTCATAGGAAAGGAGGCCTGTGTCCCAGCAGTGGGAACATTATAGGCTAATGATGATGATGATGATTGAATTTTTGTGTATTGAATAATGAGTACTTGTCACTTCTGAAGTTGTATGGTATTGTGATATTCGGAAGCTTATAAAAGTTGGGAATTTTTAGAAAAAGCATAGCCACGTTCTTCACGAAATTAGGTCGGCAATACTAATATAATTGGGTATAACGTCCTCCATTTGAATATCACTGTCAAGTTTCGCGGTAAAACAACAACAGGAAAACGTGTGTGAACATGTGTTGAAGAGATAAGTGGCAGATTATCATAAACCTTGATGAGGGTTGCACAGAAACATGTAGACACAAGTAAAGAAAGGCCAATACACAGCTGTGGGGTAAGACGGGGCTGTGGATGATGAAGAAGCAGCAGTTACGTAAACACTTACAAGTCTGTTTAGCAGTGCTAGCCTAGTGGTGTGACCGTTGGACTGCCAAATCATAGGTCTCAAGTTCGATCCCAACACGGTATTTTTATAATTCATAATTCATTTATTTATTGTTTGTAACAGGTAAACAGAAGATCTTACAATAGTATAGTATATTGTATCACTGTAACATACCCATGGGGTGTACAATATTTATAGTAAAAAGTCAATATAATTGTTGGCTATTAAACTAAATTACACTCATAAATGGTTGGTGGTTTTTTCACATTGCATTGGCTGTTTTAGTCAACCTCATTTGACATTTTTTGGATTCATATATGCGTATTGTATAATTATCTCTTGCTTCTGTGAAGAAAAACATCTTGAGGAAACCAGCATGCCTGAGAGATATTTCTCGACGGCATGTAAAGCCAAGTCAGATGCCCATGCATAAAAACTCGGACACCAGGTTAGGCGCTGACCATACGCTTAAGAAAGAGGAAGTCTGCTTACCCTTCCTTAACAAATCGTCGTGGAAAAATATAAAGATAACTTAGTTTTTAGGGTTCCGTACCTCAAAAGGAAAAAACGGAACCCTTAAAGGATCACTTTGTTGTCCGTCCGTCTGTCTGTCTGTCAAGACCATTTTTCTCAGGAACACGTAGAGGTATCAAGCTGGAATTTATATCAAATACTCAAAATTACTGCCCCTTAGAGTTGTGGAAATCAAACTTCTAAGCCAACGCAATCAAAAGATACAGCCGTTTATGCCGCAAATTTTCGACACTCGCAAGGGAATCAAAACCTACAGGGTACTTCCCGTGAACTCAGAATCTTGAAATTTGGTACGAAGCAACATCTTATAGCACAGATAAAGGAAAAAAATACGAAAACCGTACTGTTTTAGTTACATCATATAATAAACATATTTTTAATAATTACGGTTTTTAAAGTACGGAACCCTCGGTGCGCGAGTCCGACTCGCACTTGGCCGGTTTTTTTTTATAATACGGAACCCTCACTTCGGTTTTTTCTTTCTACGTAGGTCTTTGTGCATGCCAAAGTATTTGTAAACGAAAGAGAACTCGAACTCCTAACTAAAGTGCCTAAAAATACAAAGAAACTTTGTTATTCGAGTATTTTTGTTGCCAATCGTATTTGTAGAAGAAAAATACTTTGATGTGGCGCTCAGAAATAAACGAGTGGGAAAAGCTTTGAATTTGGGTTTCTTCAATTACTTATCCTATTACGTTTTCGTCGTTTTGTTACTTAAGTTTTTATTTATTTAATTTTCTTATTATTAAAAAAATAAAAACTCAAACAAACTCGACATAAACCGTTGCTATGCAAAATAATTTTCAAACAGTTTTAGGTTTTGGGTCTAAACCAATAACGATCGCATTTTTTTATAATAGGGAAAAGAATGAACTTAGATCAATTATTTATTTATTTTATTGACCCATTAATTCATTCCTATCACTCGTCGCCTTACAGAACCGCAAACATAATGCTCTCCACCTTTTATTGGCGTGTCTAAATTGATTCGGCCCAGCTTTTCATGCTAACTCGTAGGTACTATACTCATCCTTCTTTGTTTTTTTCTCACTGTAAGCCGGTAGCATTCTTAATTAACTTAAAAAAGTATCTACTAGTATCATTAACATTTGTAAACTAGGTTTCTGCCAAGCAACTGACTTCTTTAGTAACAACAAGTCCATTAGGTAAGTGCGCAGCGACCAAAGTTAAGTATATTTTCTTGAATTATGTTATTTCCTCTCTTTGCAGTTAATGATAAGGATACATCCAAAATACAAAGATACATACATACATTAAACTCAGACCATTTTCCTATTTGGGTAAGCAGAAACTATAAAACGACACCCCGAAAGAGACGGAGAAGACGTCTTGCGCCATCTCTTTCCCACTCTGGAATAATACTGAAAATACTGCTTTAAGACGTCATGGTAGGCCACCAGGTTCCAATTCTTACGTATACTACCTTCTCGTCCACGTTGATTTTAAAGTTAAAAATATCCGTTTCACAACTAATCTAATATACTAATAATAAAATCTGAAGGGTTTGTTTGTTTGCTTGAACGCGCTAATCTCAGGAACTACTGGTCTGATTTAAAAACTTCTTTCAGTGTTATAGCCCACTTATCGAGAAAGGTTATAGGCTATAAAAAAAACGCTACAACCAATAGGAGTGGGGCAGCAATGAAAAATATTGCGAAAACGGGGAAAATGTGACGCAGACGAAGTTGCGCGGGACAGCTAGTACTTTCATAATTTTAAGAATGTATTCACATCTATGCATCTTAGTGATTATTCTTGTTGCAAACAATTTAAATAAAATGCTATCGGCAAATTTTATTGTATTTTTAACCCCCGACCAAAAAAGAGGGGTGTTATAAGTTGTGTACGTGTGTATCTGTGTATCTGTGTGTCTGTCTGTGGCATCGTAGCTCCCAAACGGATGAAGCGATTTTGATAAAATTGGTGTCATTTGAAAGGTATTTTAATCGAGAGTGTCTTAGCTATGTTTCAAGAAAATCTACTCAGCCGTTTGAAGCTCATCACCTCTTTTCTAGTTGATGAAGGGATTTAAACAACTTCTACGGGTCTAGTTGATTGGAAATTTGAATTCTTGTCACTTTCTCACCATGGGCATCGCCAGGGGGGTATGCTGCACACCCCCCCTCCCCCCTATAAGCTCAAGTTTTTTTTTAATGAAAAAGAAGAGGCGCAACACCAAGAAAAGTGGAAGGAATGTGAGTAGACCTATGCCCAGGAGTGGGACAGTCAAGGCTAAGAAAAAATAATTTAAGTTTAAAAAGCATGAAATAAAAATTAAATTAAAAATTAAAAAAACCCCCGACGGACAAAACCTCTAAAAAACCAAAAATAAAATTAATCCAAGCGTCGTAGCGTCGGGGGACCGCTAAGTAGACCGCTTAGTACATAAAAATATATATACAAACAAAGCGGTCCCCCGACGCTACGACGCTTGGATTAATTTTATTTTTGGTTTTTTATAGGTTTTTCTATTAATAAAATCGACGTTTTTACGTTTCGTTTACACCGCGCTGGCAGTCCAATATCAATGTCATCAGTGGCCAATATCAATGCGTACTCGACCCTGATGTGATATACAGGGTGTTTGGTGCATCGTTTGCCAAATCGAATAGGACGAAAGGAGAGGTCATTTGCTATCTCTTTACGCCCTTTAACTCATTCCTTGCCACACCAGTTTTTTTATAAGAACTTTTTTAATTTAAATTTTTAAAAATTCCAAAATTCAACATTTTAGGTCAAATAAAAAAATTGTTTAAGCTAAAAATTTTGATTTAATTTTGATGTCTACTGTTGTATGATTCTATCAAATACAAAATTACTTGCTAGGAACAATTACTTTCTTTTTTAATAGCTCGTAAAGTTTTTGTAAAAGAAAAATGAACTTAAAACTCAACTTTAAATGGCTATAAAAAAAAAAAACTAAAACCGATCGGGATCTTCGAATACCTTTAAAAAGTTCTCTAGTCTGTCCCCTTTCCAACGGTATGCAATATGCCCAAAAAAACGTTTAATATCTTTTAATTTTTAACTAAATGTGTAATCGAGACACTAGGCTGATATTCGAAATTACAGTAAGAACAGTAGTTTTAGCATAAATAACATGCCTCAAGTAAGTAGATTGATACTGTTATGTCACTAGTGCGTAGTGTCCTATCTCTTTCTTAAACAGGAACCAAAGTTTCAAGAATTTGAAATAAAAAAAAAATGGATTTTGTGGTTTTATGAAACCACGGTAAAAGTAAAAGTTTTTTTCACACTATAGACATTTAACTAAAAATTTTTGGAATAATATTCCATTAAGGTTATAAAACGTGGAGTAGGGATAAAGTGAAAGGCTCTTCAGAGCGCCTTTCACTTTATCCCTACTCCGCGGCCGAGCGTCACGCGACATGCAACACACAGACGAAAAAGTTTGAGACGATGTAATAAATGTTTCACTTTAAAAAAAAACCGAAATCACAAATGTTGTTCGAGTTGTCCGCCACTGTTGCGAATGCACGCGCGGCATCTTCATCTTATCTCAACTGTAGTGGAGCGTAAACGTATTTCTGCTTTGATAGTCAAGAAAGCCGCATCAATGCGTTGGACTAAATCCTCCCTTGTCTCGATTTCCAAGGCGTAGAAAATTTATTTGGCTCGTCCCTAGACGTAAAAATCTAATGGAGTTAAGTCTGGGGATCGTGGAGGCCATAGAATAGGGCCATCCCTCCCAACCCATGATTCTGGAAACTGACGAATTAGGTACTCCCTGACAGTTAAACTCCAGTGAGCGAGATAACCGTCTTGTTGGAATACAAAAGAGATGTCTACACGGAAAATTAGCAGCTCAGCTAACAATAAGGGGAAGTCTGCTTCGGTGTTTTGGGATGGCTATTTCATGACCTCCACGTTCCCCCAGACTTAACTCTGTTAGATCTTTACGTCTAAGAACGAGCCAAAGAAATAACGCCACGGAAGTTGAGACTAGGGATGATTTAGTCCAACGCATTGATGCGGCTTTCGTGACTATCAAAGCAGAAATACGTTTACGCTCCACTACAGTTGAGATAAGATGAAGATGCCGCGCGTGCATTCGCAACAGTGGCGGACAACTCGAACAAGATTTGTGATTTCTGTATTTTTTTTTAATTTCAAGGCCTTAAAACGTTGGTTTCTGTTTAAGAAAGAGATAGGACACTACGCACTAGTGACATAACAGTATCTGTCTACTTACTTGAGGCATGTTATTTATGCTAAAACTACTGTTCTTACTGTAATGTCGAATATCAGCCTAGTGTCTCGATTACACATTTAGTTAAAAATTAAAAGATATTAAACGTTTTTTTTTTTGACATATTGCATACCGTTGGAAAGGGGACAGACTAGAGAACTTTTTAAAGGTATTCGAAGATCCTGATCGCTTTTAGTTTTTTTTTATAGCTATTTAAAGTTGAGTTTTAAGTTTAATTTTCTTTTACAAAAACTTTACGAGCTATTAAAAAATAAACTAATTGTAACTAGCAAGTAACTTTGAATTTGATAGAATCATACAAGAGTACACCTCAAAATTAAATCGAAATTTTAAGTCTAAACAATATTTTTATATTTTTATTTGACCTAAAATGTTGAATTTTGGAATTTTTCAAAATTTAAATTAAAAAGTTATTATAAAAAACCCGGTGAGGCAAGGAATGAGTTATAGGGCGTGAAGAGTTAGCAAATGACCTCTCCTTTCGGCCTATTCGATTTGGCAAACGATGTACCAAACACCCTGTATATAAAACACTGTAGACAAAAGACGGAGACGGAGACAAAATCCTAGACTTAACAGCGTGCGGCGCGCCTTACTACAGCAAATAGTCGCGCTCATCGGTCAAGTCGTTGCTACATAATCCTCTGTAGTCTGTTCATTGTCAGGGTCACTATTATATAGATTGCGATAGCGAACGATATAAGGTAATACAATAGGGCTTCGGCCCGCGGCTTCGCTCGCGTGGTCGGAAATATCCCACGTGTGCGTTACCCCCGCATAATAATGTCAAAAATAGTCATTTAAATGTAAGTGTACTCGTAAGTATAGGATAAATAGTTGTGTAAAAGTCTGTGATTTTCAAAGTCAGAAGCTAGAGAATTTATTCTGGTTAGAAAAAAGTATATTGTGGCTTTTTTTATTATAGATTATTAGTGACCTAAATGAGTTTAACCAGGATTTATTTTATACATGTCTTCCGAGCTACGTTGTCGTAGCTCAAATGCCCCGGTCATCCATTCACGCCAATAAAGTGGCTGTGACATACGGACGGACAGAAAAACAAGACTAATCTATGAGGGCTCTATTTTTGCCATTCGGCTACAAAACCCTAAAATTGGTATAAAAATATCCTACAATAACATGTGCCGATACGTGGTCATCATTCATCATCTGCCTAGCCTTTTCCCAAACTATCTTGGGGTCGGCTTCTGGTCTAACCGGATTTAGCTAAGTACCAGTATTTGAACCGACTGCCTATCTGACCTCCACAACCCAGTAACTGGATAATACGATACCCCTTAGTAAGACTGATGCCAGCCGGGACTAACGGCTTAACGTGCTTTCCGAGGCACGGAGGAAACTCGGTATGGTAATTGTCGTCACCCATCCACGGACCAACCTCGGCAAACTTAACCTTAGATATCGACCCGTGTGGCTGTTTTTTAGCCACGAGCTCCTCGTGGTTATCGCTTTAAAATACATCCATCTCAAGGGTCATCGGTTTACGAGTAAAATGACTGGTCCATGGCCACTGGTGACATAATGACTAGCCTTTTCATATTTCTTTTTAACCAAGAGATAAAAATTTGTGTGGCATACTACAGCTAAAAATGGTAAAAAAAATACCTAAAATACTTTCGGAAGTCGGCAACTTTATTCGTTTAATATTTTTGAAGTGAAACTTCTTATGCGACTTCCAACAAGTTAACGCTACCATGGAGGGGGAATATTTTCTAAAACTCAATAAGAGATGGCAGTATTACAAGATTTGTGATTACGTAGTTCTACTAGGTACGTAAGATGGCGTGTAAATAGTCATGCATTCGACTCTTCGGTGTGACCAGCCTTCGCTCAATTTCCATGAGTAGAATAACCTCAATAAACTTATGTAATAACTAGCTGTCCCGCGCAACTTCGTCTGCGTCATATTTTCTCCGTTTTCGCAATATTTTATTGCTGCTCCGCTCCTATTGGTCGTAGCGTGATAATATATATAGCCTATGTCCTTCCCCAGGTTGACATCTATCTTTTTGCCAAATTTCATTAGGTTTCCGATCCGCCGTTTAGTCGTGAAAAGGTAACAAATAAACAGAGTGACTTTCGCATTTATAATATTAGTATGGAAGTATGGATTATGTAATAATAGTAGATTATGCACCAAGGGGATAAAGTAGTGTCTTATGTAGCGGGCGCCGTATTGAATCCCGAGCAAAACGAAGGATTCTAGCGTTAACTTCCGAGCGGAGCGAGGGAGTTTAGAGTTAACCTCCGCACCTTTATCCCCGAGGTGAATACTCTACTTTTTACACCATCTACGAGAGAATAAAAGCAGTAGTACTAGAATCAAGTATTCCGGAGTCAAATCACTATCGTCACTCAACATTTTTGTGAGAATTTGCAATATTTTAAGTAATTTGTTGTATAACAATGAACAAAGCAAAGGATTTCCAGTATTCGCGCCTCTTTTTAATTTGTGTTCTATTTTTCTTTTAATTATAGTCTATCTCGTGGTGGCCAGTTCGATTTTTGAACAATTAATTTTTTTGTGCAGATAATAATGGTGAATGCGTGAATATTCGTATGCGATTTATGTTCCAAATTCGAATCACATTATTGACCAGCGGGTCATAATGAAATTCAGTACAATATTATTGCCCTGCTAGACCTCAGGTCGTTAATGACTTACTTTAGATTAGGTTTGCATGACATATAATTTGACATTATCGAGCAGGTGGTGTGAAAATAATATTTTTTAACACCACCTGCTCGATAATGTCAATAATATTGTACTGAATTTCATTATGACCCGCTGGTCAATAATGTGATTCGAATTTGGAACATAAATCGCATACGAATATTCACGCATTCACCATTATTATCTGCACAAAAAAATTAATTGTTCAAAAATCGAACTGGCCACCACGAGATAGACTATAATTAAAAGAAAAATAGAACACAAATTAAAAAGAGGCGCGAATACTGGAAATCCTTTGCTTTGTTCATTGTTATACAACAAATTACTTAAAATATTGCAAATTCTCACAAAAATGTTGAGTGACGATAGTGATTTGACTCCGGAATACTTGATTCTAGTACTACTGCTTTTATTCTCTCGTAGATGGTGTAAAAAGTAGAGTATTCACCTCAGGGATAAAGGTGCGGAGGTTAACTCTAAACTCCCTCGCTCCGCTCGGAAGTTAACGCTAGAATCCTTCGTTTTGCTCGGGATTCAATACGGCGCCCGCTACATAAGACACTACTTTATCCCCTTGGTGCATAATCTACTATTTCACACCACCTGCTCGATAATGTCAAATTATATGTCATGCAAACCTAATCTAAAGTAAGTCATTAACGACCTGAGGTCTAGCAGGGCAATAATATTGTACTGAATTTCATTATGACCCGCTGGTCAATAATGTGATTTGAATTTGGAACATAAATCGCATACGAATATTCACGCATTCACCATTATTATCTGCAGAAAAAAAAAAGTGTTCAAAAATCGAACTGGCGACCACGAGATAGAATATAATTAAAAGAAAAATAGTACACAAATTAAAAAGAGGCGCGAATACTGGAAATTGCTTTGCTTTGTTCATTGTTATACCACAAATTACTTAAAATATTGCAAAATCTCACAAAAATGTTGAGTGACGATAGCGATTTGACTTTGAATACTTGATTCTATAGTACTACTGCTTTTATTCTCTCGTAGATGGTGTGAAAAGTAGAGTATTCACCTCGGGGATAAAGGTGCCTTCGTCTTGGGCGACCTTGATTCCTACGCTGCACTCAGGATTCTTGTCTTAACTCCCTCGCTTTGCTCGGGAGTTAACTCTAAACTCCCTCGCTCCGCTCGGGAGTTAACGCTAGAATCCTTCGTTTTGCTCGGGATTCAATGCGGCGCCCGCTACATAAGACACTACTTTATCCCCTTGGTGCATAATCTACTATTAGAAGCTCAATAAAATAACGAGAGTGAATACGTGGCACTCGAACGCAAGCGTGTAGTATTGCGAAGTTTAACTTCTTCCGCGCGGAGTGTTTATTTGGATGTCTGTATTTTTTTGCAAAAAACTTTCTTTTACTATTTTTTTAAGCAATGCTGTCCTCAGCAAAAATTAAGAATTCCTTTAGAAACTTTCATCCCCTTTAAAACCTTTTTAGGGATAATTTTCCTTTACTCATTTCTTCCTTTGTTTAGCAGACTGGGTTTTGACAGTGTCTTGACTGTCAATGGATGAATTAATTATGATGTTTATTTCTTATGTAGAAGATGAGTTACGTCAACCATCGCACTCAGTCACCTTATTACGGATTCGACCCCTGAGAGTGTCTTCAATTTCACATTAATATCAGATTATTCATGTTTAATATACAGAGGGGAATAGTCCAAATCATTCGGCGAATAAACTTGTACTGTTTATCAAAGTCGGTCCAATCTTAGCCCGGGTCCTAACAAAAGCGATTTGTCGCATCAAATCCCGATCGACGCGTTCTTTCTTTCTTTTCGTGATTGCGGCATCAGTGGCATTATTTACGTAATTAAACGGGCACTAAGAAGATTCTAAAAAGTGGGAAATAGTCTGAGAAACATCGCACTCATCTTAAGTATTGGATTAGTTAGTCATCAATACACCATTTCATTAAATACTGTTTGCAGTAGCTTGCCGCGAGTCTTCACGAGAGCTTTACTGCCGATCACATTGCGTTCACAATGTCACTCATTTCTTGGGAAAACCGGAACGTTCAGGTTCGCCGAACAAAATAAATGTGACGGCCGCGTGTTTCCGCAATGCTTTGGTTAGGACGTGACCTTAGATGTTTAGCAAGATTGTTGTTGATTTTAGGAACGTTTCTATTATTAGTATTCATGTATTTAAGTTTACGTCCATCTTATCGGTACAGCATCTAATGTTTTGATGGCATTTCTATTAGCTTTGTTTGTTTACTTTATGAGATTTTTAAGGTGCTGCATTGTTTTGGAAGAGAATATAGTAATGTAACATCACGCCTAGAATCTTCGAATGGTAACGCAGAGGTGTAATTATCAGTAGTTCACCCACAGTTTGTTAGTTATTTTCTAGTTACATGTATTGCCATGAACTGGGCTCAAATCAGAGCAGCGGTGGCCCAGTGGTGGCAGCCCCGACTTACGAGCAGTAAGCCGTGGGTTCGAACACAGGTAGGCCCATTACTTTGTGTAATTTATTTCATCACCGCTGCCCTCAAAAACGGTGAAGGAAAACATCGTGAGGAAATCGGCATGTCCTAGAACAAAAAAATCAAAGACATGTGACATCTACCGACGCGCACTGGGCCCGCGTGGTGGATAACAGCCCATTCCCTCCCATAGAGAGGAGGCCTGCGTCCCAGCAGTGGGAACTTTATAGGCTGATGATTATCGATGGGCTCAAATCGAAAGCCTAAAGAAAATAGTTATAATTTGTGGGATATTTTCAAATCGAGCTAATGTCATGAGTTTGAGGGATAATACTCCTGAGGTTGAACCTCATCTGTTTCTTGCTCTAGCAAATGACGGTCCGGAGCGACAGAAAAGGATAGGAACATGGTTAAGTTCGATGCAGGAGGCGCAACCCTTAATTTGGAAGTGTTAAGAGTGACACATTTCTACTCCACACCATCGTTTCAAATATCAATTCTATTAATATACTGAACACAGAATCCGGCAGCTGAGTTCAAGCTAAGTGAGGGCCATTATCAAGCTCATTTGTCAAAACTAGAATTATTTTAGGTTCGAATTCATTCTAATCATCATCTGCCTAGCCTTTTCCCAAATATCTTGGGGTCGGCTTCCAGTCTAACCGGACCAGCTGAGTATCAGTATTTAAACGTGAAGCGACTGCCTGTCTGACCTCCACAACCAAGTAACTGGGTAATACGATACCCCTTGATAAGACTGGATGTCAGACTTTTGGCTTCTGACTACTTGTAACGACTGTCAAAGATCAACATATGACAGCCGGGACCAACGGCTTAACGTGCTTTCCGAGGCACGGAGGAAACTCGGTATGTAATTATGGTAACCCATCCATGGCCCAACCTCGGTAAGCACGGCTTAACCTTAAAGATCGACCCGTGCGGCTATTATTATTTAGCCACGAGCTTCTCCTTCGTATTAATTTTAATATTATTGCGAAAGTAACTGTCCTTTTCCCGCCTTAGTTAGACCATAGCCTGGATTAGGATATTAGATATTTGTATTTATTAGAAAATTGTAAGTATCTAGTACTTAGAATTTTCTTAAAACCTATCGCCGTTAACACGGTTGACGTAGAAAAAACCTAGTCTTCAATGAAGTTATTTTCGTACAAAAATACACAATTTAGGTAACAACCTAAATGGCGCCAGTTGTACTTGAATATATACGATAATAGTACTATGTTCAATGGACCTACTAATTCGGAAAGCGTCGTAAAAAAATATAGGTAAACAAAAATATAGCCAGTGATAAGATTTTCACGAGCATCTATATTCGTTTGATGTGGAGATTTTTGTAATGAAGAATACTCAAATGTTTCTCTTTGTATCTATACAATCTTCTATACTGTAGTATTGTGAATTAAAACACGTTTTCCGTTTGGTATCCATTTAATGACTAAGCAATCATAGACTAATGATCCACAGAGTAAATGTCGAAACACAGATTATAAATACCCTACATTACACCTCCACCCTTATTAACTAACTTAAATTAAACCTCCAAAGTTACATAGAAATCAGTAACCTAATAATACTATTAACCTATTATTACAAAACGTAAAACTAGTACTTACTTAATCTTAACTAAACTATAATTAAGTTTGAGCATATCTTTGGGGAGGTTTCCTATTTCTAACTGGACGTGTTTCACGGGTGGTCGAGGCTACAATGTTGGGTCCATCACCGAGCCCTTTAGATAAATCCGGCATATCAATCCGGGGTTGATACCCCGGCTCCGGCTGCTCCTCATCCCTACCGCATCCCGAACCTCCCACACCTCCACCTAGGCACTCCTCGGTGGGTATTTTAGTAACCGGTACTGTAGGAAAAACTAGTGAATTATCTAACGGCCGGTTAGAGTCTTTGGGCGTTACGTTTGTGCTGACTATTACGCTAGCAGACGGTTGTGATTGATTTGCTTTACATTTTAACTTTAGCTGATCAATATGCCTGTGTATCTCTGTGCCATCTAATATTCTTATTTGGTAATCTGTAGTACTCAAGCGCTCAATGACTGTACCACATACCCACCTCTTTAATCCTTGGTACACCCGGCACCAGACCTCATCTCCCGTACTCAGAGCGCGGTGCGTTCCGCCTGCACCATTTTTCTGCCGGAGCTGCGCGTCGGCCACCTGCTTCTCGCGTGATGGTTTTAGCCGATCCAACCGAGTTCTTAATGTCCTACCTTGTAATATTTGTGACGGACTTTCTTTTGTGGTACTATGTTCAGTGGTTCTATACACTAGTAAAAACCGCTGAAGGGCAAGTTCTACATCTATATTTTGAATAATAGCTTTTTTTATAACTCTTTTACACTGTCTGACCGCATTCTCTGCCAACCCATTGGATGCTGGGTGGTACGGTGCGGAATATACATGTTCTACTCCGTTATTCTCTAAGAATGTATTAAATTCTTCACTACTAAAGGGTGGCCCATTATCGGAGACTAATTGTTTTGGTATACCAAAACGTGACCAGATTTCTCTAATTTTACCTATTATTGCTTTGGCCGTAGTCGAAGTGACCGGACATGCTTCGATCCATTTCGAGGTGGCATCGACCATGATTAAATACTTGTGACCCTGTATAGGCCCTAAAAAATCCACATGTATCCTAGTCCATGGACGAGACGGCCAGTTCCACGGCTGCGGTGCATGGTGTACTGGCGCCTCAGCTATTTCTGCACAGATTGTGCAGTTTCGACATAGGTTTTCCAACATTTCATCAATCCCCGGCCACCATACATAACTTCTAGCTATTCCTTTTGTCTTTACTATCCCCATATGAGTGTCATGTAGCTCCATTAACACCTTATCTTGACAAGACCTTGGCACAATTAACCTATGACCCCACATGAGACAACCTAACTCAGTATATATTTCACTACGTCTATTAAAATAAGGTCTAAGTTCCTTTATCTCGACTTCCTTAGGCCAACCGTCCCTAACATAGCTCAATATACGCATTAACATTGGATCTCTTTTTGTGTCATTTCTAATATCTTCATATTTAAGTAACAAGGCATCAGAGGCAAAGTGAAGGTATGTTTGCTCCGGAACTTCGTCCCTGCCTGTATCGCTAACAGCTTTATAACTGTCTACCAATCGAGACAAAAAGTCAGCTGTGTTTGAATTTGTATTCACATATTCAATTTTAAAATCATAAGCTGATAATATTAACGCCCATCTTTGTAACCTACTCGCTGTCATGTTTGGAATTCCTAATTCCGATCCAAATATACTAACTAAAGGTTTATGATCTGTTTTTAAAACAAATGGTCTGCCATATAAATATTGGTGAAATTTCTTCACTGCAAATACTATTGCTAAAGCCTCTTTATGTATTTGACTATAATGATATTCCGCGAAAGTGAGCGTCCTTGATGCGTACGCTATTGGGTATTCGCGGCCGTCGGGCGCTCGCTGCGCCAGCACAGCGCCGATGCCCCGTGAGCTCGCATCACATGTCAATATTACGGGCCGAGATTCATCATAATGTGACAATATTTCTGAACTAATTAATAACTTTTTTATTTATTAAATGCCTGAGATTGTGTATTACCCCATACCCAATGTTTACCCTTTTTTAATAGTTCGTAAAATGCTGATAAATAGAAACTTAGATTTTTAATAAATTTGCCGTAAAAATTAACCATACCTAAAAAGGATTTCAGCTCGGACACGTTAGTCGGAGGAGTAAGTTTAATTATGGGCTTAATTTTTTCCGGATCAACCCTGACCCCCTCTCTACTAATTATAAACCCTAAATATTTGGCTTCTTTACTCAAAAAATCACACTTTTCCTTTTTAATTTTTAAACCTTTTTCTTGCAATATTTTAAGAACCTTGTTTATTGTTTCTACATGTGCCTCAAGCGTGTTTCCCGTGATCAATATGTCATCTAAAAATATTGTCACATTTGGTATCTTATCAAACAATTGTGTCATTATTCTTTGGAAAATGCCTGGACTCGATGCTAGTCCATACACTAATCTATTGTATCTAAAAAGGCCCTTATGTGTATTAATGACAGTCAAGTCCTTGGATTCATCTAACAGTATTTGATTGTACGCTTGCGATAAGTCTAGTTTCGTGAAATACCTGCTACCACTTAACTTAGTAAATAAGTCATCTATCTTAGGCACTGGATACTTATCCACCCTTAACATACGATTCACAGTAACCTTATAGTCAGCACATAAACGTAAAGCGCCATCCGGCTTGTGTACTATTACCAGTGGTGTGGCCCAGTCGGAGGTGTTAACAGGCTCGATGATGCCCGCGCGCAGCATGGTCTCGAGCTCGGCGTCGACGCGCGAGCGCAGTGCGTACGGCAGCGGCCGCGCGCGGCAGAATACCGGCGTGGCTTCCTCACGTAAGCGTAACGTGGCTCGGCCGCCCGTGAAACACCCCAATCCGCCATCAAATAAGTCATGGTACCTAGAATAGATAATAGAAATAATCTTATTTCTTTCTTGAACCATTAACTCTCGCTCTGTTAAACTCGCGTTATTTATTGTTATAGGGGGTATACTGATATTTAGTTCCGATAACCATTGCCTTCCTAAAAGTGTAGTACTTCCCGTTTTAAACACATATAAATCTAACCTCTTCTTCTGGTTTTTATAGGTAACAGTTACTTCCATATAACCCATGGGCTGAACTTTGCTTCCATTATAAAAACTTACTGATAATTTACATGGTAACAACGGTACATCAGAAAAATAATCTTCATAAGTATTACTCGAGATACAAGATAAGGGAGAACCAGTATCAATTTCCATTGTTAATAATACATTATTTACAAAAATGTTCAAGCTCACCGGCCTATATTGGCTTAACGACATTTGATAAATTGGTTCCTCTTCCTCCACCAAGTCTTCGTCGTTTTCCTCCCAATGTGCCTCGAACGTGTGCATGGCTGGCCGCCCTTGTGCACCCGGCCGCGCCTTCCCGGTCTGCCCGTTGCCCCGGCTGGCCGTGCGGGACCCCTCAGCGCCCGCACCGGCTCCGCGCCCCGTCCTGCCTGCTCCGCCGCCACCGCTCCGTAATTGGCCGCGGTCTCGCTGGTCACCGATACCACGCGCACCATTCTCCTGGCACATCCTACGCAAGTGCCCTACTTCCCTACATTTACTGCACTGATACTTTGAAAATCTGCATTCCGTTTTCGAGTGTCTGTAATCCCCGCATGCGGCGCATCCTCCCACGTGCATACGATGAACGTCGCCATCTTGGTCAAATGCTGCCGAACTCGAACTACGCCGCGAAACCGTTATTGTTCTCGAACCTTCGAGCCCCGCCGCGACTGCGTTCGTGCCGGCCCCTGCCGCCGGCCCGCTGACGTTGCCGTTGCCCCGCCCGTCTACAGCGGCTGCATCCCGTTCCGCCGCCTCCAAGGCGCTCGCCACTGATACCGCTTTTACGAATTTTATGCTTCCTTCCGCAAACAATCGTTGCCTAACTATGTCACTCGAAATACCACACACGAATTGGTCTCTCAAATTATCGTCCAAACTTGCGCCGAATTCACAATACCGCGTAATTTTCTTCAACTCCGCCACGTAATCTGAAATATTTTCACCGGCTAGTTGTCTTCTTTGGCGAAATTTATAACGTTCTGCCAAAACAGACGGATTTGGTTGCACATGTTCTTGCATGACCTTCACAACCTCGGCAAAGGTCATGTTCGCCGGCTTCTTCGGACTACACAAATTTACTAATAATTCGTATGCCGCTTCACCCATGAATGCTATTAGCGTCGGTAGTTTTAGGTCTTCCTTCACTGCATTAACCACAAAATACATGTCCAGTCTATCACAGTATGACTGCCAGTTTCCCGTCTTCACGTCGAATTCACCAAATTTCGCCATCCTCGTCGCCAATGTAGTATTGTGAATTAAAACCCGTTTTCCGTTTGGTATCCATTTAATGACTAAGCAATCATAGACTAATGATCCACAGAGTAAATGTCGAAACACAGATTATAAATACCCTACATTACATCTATGAGAGGGAGTGGGCCATCCACCACGTGGTCCCAAAGCGGGTTGGTAGATGTCACATGTCTTCGAATTTTTCGTTCTAGGACATGCCGATTTCCTCACAATGTTTTCCTTCACCGTTTTTTAGGAGCAGCGGTGATGAAATAAATAACACAAAGTAATGCGCCTGCCTTGGTTCGAACCCACGGAAGTTGAGTTACTTCCATATAATAATAGTATTAATATCCCTATTGGGATCTAGGCCCTATCACGAGCGTGCGGTGTCAACGTAACGTTAATACATCGATTTTTGCACTCCTCGTACCTGGTACTCATTGGGGTTGTGGAGGTCAGATAGGCAGTCGCTCCATGTAAAATACTGGTATTCAGCTGCATCCAGTTAGACTGGAAGCTAACCCCAAGATAGTTTGGGAAAAGGCTAGGCAGATGATGATGTATTGTACGATCTGGGTCTTCTGCATATGCCTGTTTAGTGGTGTTCGTAAAACACGAGGATTTTCATGCTAACGACCGCCCTTGAATGAGAAATGAGATGGGATACAGCGGATTTAGATATAAATAAAGACTTTTTGGAATATTTTGGGTATATATTCGTTGTTCGGTCAATCCTTGAGAATTAGTTTGTAACAAGTAGATATCTAGGAACTTGAACTAACCGAGAACATATTGAGGATAATTTTGGGTAAACACCCTAGAGCTATCCGAGAGACGGATTTTGATAAAAAAAAATATCATTGAAAGTAGGAGATAATACCGCGCTCAATGACGTCGACCACCAAACAAACAACCTTATTACTCAGGGTGTAAGGCTGAAAAGTGGTCGACCGTCAGTGTACTTCGTAGTACATACTTTTATCTTGTAATACTGATGCCCGTGTCCACGAACACTAGAGTATATTTAAATTAATGCTAACATTAAACCGCTCTGTTAGGTTTTCCACGCTCGGGACTCTCGCGATGGGAATTTCTCAGTTTTAATTCTAAAACTGGAATGATGTTTAGGTAGTAATTTAGGTGTCAGATACTTTAAGTGACGTGTCGACGGCGCGTTCGTGTTCCACGCGCGCCTCAAGGAGATGTCAGCAAACCGGAAGGGGTCCGAGAGTGCCGATGCCTGCCAGGGCTGCGGGAGTGTTCGAAAGAGATACCGGTGCCCTGGAACACAAAGGGCTAAGAAAGAACACGGATGGGTTTTAGTCAGTACAAGTCTGACACTCTCTCCCGCTCCGTCCAGAGCGAGGGGGGTCATTTGATAATAACCGATCACTGAACCGCCGAAAACTGGCATAAAAGGCACATTCATAATGTATCACATGGTACAATCCACAGGCATAATATTTATCACATAATTATCTATAATATTGTTTCAATAATATTGTACACTTTAGGACTTTACCTTTATTTGTTACCCACATACAATTCTATATTAAGCTAGAGAAAATTAGTAAAGGAGTTTATCTTAAAATCAACTTAATTAGGTGAGCACTGAGTTTCTCAGAATCTTGTTATTTATAGCCTAATTTTACCGCTTATCTTAAAATAACAAACAACACCTTTAAACCCTTTTTTTTTCAAACATACTTAAAATAACTAACATACAAAAACATGTTTTTACACATTTTTTATAAAAGTTGTTGGAGAAGACTCTAATGGGTTATTAAAACTTGTTGTAACACGCTGAGGGCTATGTTGCTTAAAGTCCATCAAGTTATTGCTTAGGGTCCTCACGTTGGGAAAAACACTTAGATTATGAAGCTTTTAGTAAAAAGTTTGAGACATAACTGCGCAGTATTAATACGAGTATGTTACAGTCAAAACCGTTAATCGGAACCAACCAAGGCAGGTGGAAAACCGGTACTTAAGGCCCTTCCAAAGCTGTTAGATTCCGCCATACGCATAAAAACGCTACAGGCATTGTGCAGGGGTGTGGTGGTACTCTTCTTCAAAAAGGGCGACAATACCTGTAACAGTAAAAGGGCTGTAACACCCACTCCTATCAAGATCGGAGAGTCTACACTGGAGGTTGTAGACGAATATGTCTACCTGGGACAAACGGTCCAGTTGGGTAGGTCCAACTTGGAGACAAAGGTCAATCGTCGAATCCGACTCGGCTGGGCAGCGTTTGGGAAGTTGCGTGGTATATTATCGTTCAACTGACTGCAGTGTCTCAAGACGAAAGTCTATGACCAGTTTGTGATGCCAATGATTACATACGGGACCGTAACGTATTCGCTCACAATGGGCTTCATCAGAAGGCTTAAAGTCACCCAAAGGGCAATCCAAAAGGCACGAGAACATCCGCAAAAGAACCAAGTTTACCAACGCCAAGCTTAAGTGGCAGTGGGCTGGGCACATTGCTTGCAGAACGGATGGCCAATTTTCAAAATTAGAAGCGACTTCCATAACATAAATTCACGCAGCAAACGAAATTGTAATACCCTAATTTTGATTAACTAAAACTAGCAAGTCATTTCTTATAAACAGTATACGCTTTTATAATAAGTTGCCGAAGTCAGTTACAGAACTGACCGATGGAAAGTTTAAAAATTATATCAAACGTGTCCTAATTAAAAAAGCATATTACAAAATTAAGGACTACGTTGAAGATAGAGAAGTTTGGCCTGAGCCCCCACGCACATGCGGCTTCCCTGGTAGCTCATAAAACGGCACAAATGTGTGGATGTCTCTAACTATTCTCAATCTTATTTTTATTTATTTTTCATTTTTATTTACTTTTTTCCATTATTTTTAATCAAATGTTTTACAATAATTTCTTAATCATAACACCATTTTGTTTAGAATAGTTACAGCACTGATGACAACATTTGTGTCACTTGTTTAATTTAGTCTTTTAGCAATATCTTCTTTTTTTTTTTTTGTTCAGACTCTTTTTCTTATTTTACCGATTGTTTGTAAATGTATGGACATTGTTGGCCTTATAGATTCCTAGATCCTTGGTAACTTTTTATCTTGTTCTACGTTTTGTAGTAAGCAACGACTTATTGTCGGGCCTACGATGTCCACTCATACTTAAGTGCAAATGCTGTAACATAGAAAAATTGTAAAGCCAAATGATTAAAAGAGTAACCTTGGAGTTTCTTGCCGGTTCTTCTCCATAGGAAACGACCAACCCGAACCGAGCACCTTTTTGTCGACGTTTTACAAGTGCCCATGTAGGCCTATGTGAAATAAAAATATTTTGATTTGATTTGATTGGGTAGAAAAGTTCTGGTGTGGCGACCGCGAACCGAGAGAAATTGCGTTAGTAGAAGGCCCTCCACTAGATGGACCGAAGACCTGGTAAAGGTTGCGCGGATCTGCTGGGTGCAAGTCGTACGGGACCGGTCAATGTATTGACACCTGGGGGGAGGCCTATGTCCAGCATTGGATGTCTTTCGGCTGAAATGATGATGATGATGATGAAATCTGTGTATTTTTCATTCTTCAGTTTATAATGTTTTAATTAAACTTGTCTCCGGGAATACTTATAAAAAAGTATTTAATCATATTAGAAATAATAAAAATTCAAATGTAACCTAATAAATAGCGTCTAAACCTGCGCGAACCGATGCACGCAGCAACTTCTGAGCCGCCATAACACTTGAATCTATACCTAAGTAACAAATTCACATTGTCCATAACCCAAGAAACCCTGTAGCTTATTATTGAGAATAAATCCTAACTAATCCATACTTCCATACTAATATTATAAATGCGAATGTCACTCTGTTTGCTTGTATGTTTGTTACCTTTTCACAACTAAACGGCTGATCGGATCTTAATGAAATTTGGCAAGAAGATAGATTTCAACCTGGGAAAGGATATAGGCTATATATCATCACGCTATGTCCAATAGGAGCGGAGCAGCAATGGAAAATAATAATAATAATAATTTATTACCACATAGATAAGATACATTGCACTGTTTACAAATTGAGGTTCTTAATTTAGCATTGATATGAGTACAATATGTTCAACCCTGTCCCCTAAACTAGGCTAGGCCTGTATCTTAGGGGGCAGTGTCCGGCTATAGGGGTATGCTTGTATTTCTATTGTAAAAGACGTGCCAGTGGATTGTGTTAGGTTAGTACATTTTTGATCTTGTGGTTAACTAATGTGAGGGTGAGAAAGTGGTAAAGTGCTTAATGTAGGTGGAAGTTTCTGATGATTGTTTGTGGAGAGTGTTTGGGATGTCTGTCGGAGAACGCTTGCAGAATCGGGATGTTGTGGTTGTTGTGAGTGGAGTGTTATGAATGTAAGAGAGTTTAGCTCGTGAGCGAGAATTAGGTGATTGACACTTAAAGTGTAGTGAGGATGTTTATTAGGCGATGTAGGTAAAAAGTGATTCTGTTTTATGATAGTCCTGTTTTAGTAGCCATTCTATTATTGAACATGTTTCGAAAACGGGGAAAATGTGACGCAGATGAAGCTGCGCGGGACAGCTAGTATTATATAAATGATGGATATGCCGTGGGACGCGAGCAGTAATAAAATAAACCGAATTACAAAATTTTCTACATTTTAAACGAAGACGTGTTCTAAAACTTCATCTGCAAGGTTCAAAGGTTAATTTATAATCCGCTAGCTTCTGCCCACGGCTTCGCCCGCGTGGAGTTTGGCAATTGCCCACGTATGCGTTAACCCCCCAAAATAATGTCGAAAATAGTATAATTTAAATGGTATATATAATAGTTGTTGCCCGCGGTTTCGCAGTTCTCACTTAAATCAATGCCAGACATAGCCTAGGGGAGGATATTCAGACAACGCGTATTCTAAATTTTATTATTTGCACTTAGAAAATGAGGTCATCATTCTCGTTATCGGCGACCCTGAAGTCCACAAAAACGACACCCGTGAATGAAAAACCGAAAGTTTTCTTCGGCGTCAATTTGGTCAGCGACCCCGAAAACCACGAAAACGACACCAATGAACGAAAAACAGGAAATTTTCCTCGGCGCCATCTCGGATTTTCATTTTCATTGCCAGCGACAAACGCTAAAACCACGAAAACGACACCCATGAAGCCATTGAGTCGCGCAAGTGTCCAGTCGCGTGAGTGTCTTTCGCGCAAGTATCCATGCGCAATATATTTTCGTCACGCAAGTGTCCTTCGCACAAATGACCCAGATTCCCAGAGAAGTGTGAAGTTATATGAATTTTTTTTAGCGTATTTGTACTACAAAACAAAAATAAAAAAATTGCCACCCCTGTTATCGTCTGAGGGGTGGGTGGATTTTCCAAAAACATTGATACGTGTTTATCAATTCCATCGAGAATCACAAATAGTAAATTTCAAGCTGGGCAGACTATATTTGTTTTACTAATGTTTCAATCCCTTTTCTCCCTTTTGGGGTCGAATTTCCAAAAACGGCCAAATACGTGTTCATTTATTTTTGCTCAGAAGCTTCAATATTTAATGTCATTCTTCTTACTTCAAAAATGACGAATTCCGCATAAAAACTTTGAACGGGGATCTCACCCTGTTAGGGGGTAATTTATCGAAAACGCTAAAACGTGTATTTATTTATTTCTAACCAGAAGCTTGTATATGAAATTTCAGCCTTCTAACTTTAAAAATGACGATTTTCCATACAAACTTTCATCCCCTATTTAAGTCCCTTAGGGGTTGAATTTCAAAAATCCTTCCTTATTCCTTGTCTACATTATAAAGGGATCCTTTGTGCAAAATTTCAGCTTTCTAGGTTCAAAGGTTTGGGCTGGGCGTTGATGAGTCAGTCAATCAGTCAGTCAGGACTTCTCTTTTTATTTATATATATAATAATAATAATATAATAGATAGATAGATAATAAGTAGCTGTCCAGCGCAACATCGTCTGCGTCACATTTTCCCCGTTTTCGCAAAATTTTTCATTGCTAATCCGCTCCTTTTGGTCGTAGCGTGATGATAAATAGCCTATAGCCTTCCTCAATAAATGGGCTATCTAACACTAAAAGAATTTTTCAAATCGAATCAGTAGTTCCTGAGATTAGCGCGTTCAAGCAAACAAACAAACAAACTCTTCAGCTTTATAATATTAATAAATATATATATAATATATAGTATAGATTCTAAAAAAGAGAACAAAAACCGAAAAACGGGATACTCGGGATTTAAGAAACGGGAAAAACCGGTTTGTATGCCCTACATGCAATGCGTGGTTTTGTTTTTCTGAAGTGAACGCGTTTGCTGTTTACACGAGCGTCAGTGATACACAAGCTAACCGACCCAACCGCTCAACTTTCAAATAGAACTCAACGTAGCGTTGTCAGATAGTTGTGATGATTTCAAGCGTTTTAAAGCGTACTGCGCTTGGCTTCGTTCACGAACTCGAGGGATACGACTTGTGACGTGTCTTGTCTTACATTTAAAGATCAAGTTATGAATCAGCATGGATCTGATAATCAGTCGTGAGGAAAGTTTGAAAGAGGTAACTGATGAGATGACGAGTAATAAAGTAGTCATCATCTCCTCGCCGAAGTGGAAGAAGACATGCTATCCCGGCTACAAAGACTCGGCACTGATGCGTATTTATATTAATCTTGCGATACCTGAGTGCATATAGGCCGTTTGCACCAACACAAACCTCCGTCTAACTGAATGCCTAATTGCCCGTTTTCACGAAGATTAATAATAACTAGCTAATACATTTGATTAACATGTTTCGGACGCGATGGTCGCATTTTAGTGACTCGTGACGAGTATAAGTAAGTTCTTTCATTTGTTTTCTCCGCACCAGAATCGATGTCGTAAGACGTGTGTCGTTTGAATATGTAGGTTATGGTCAGGGTCTAAGTGTTTGAAGGAACTTTATTAGGACTGAATTAAGTGTGCACTACGCTGTTTTTATGTTTGAAAGAAAATTGGATCCTTTTTTAAAAGAACAATACAATAAATCTCGCTTTGTTACAGCGCAATATTAATTTATTTTGTAAAGGTTTTTAAAAATTGAACTCTATCAGGCTGAAGATTCTTCAAAATCAAAATCAAAATATTTTATTTTACATAGGCCTACATGGGCACTTATAAAACGTCAACAAAAGGTGCACGGTTCGGGTTGGTCGTTTCCTATGGAGAAGAACCGGCAAGAAACTCCATGGTTACTCTTTTAAAATCATTTGGTTTTACAATATTTTAAGTTACAGCGTTAGTACTTAAGTATGGGAGGACAGCGTAGGCCCGACAATAAGTCGTTGCTTACTACAGAAGGTAGTAAAAGAAAGAAAAAAAAAAAAGAAAGCCTACAATGTCCACACATTCACAAAAAATAGGTAAATAAAAAGAATCTATACAAAAGTAAAAGATTGAGGATTGAGGCTTCCAGTATACCGGATGCAGCTGAATACCTGTATTTTACATGGAGCAACTGCCTATCTGACCTCCACAAACCATTTACTACTAGGTAATGCAATTACCCTTGGTAAGACTTGTTGTCAGAATTACGGTCTTACTACCTTCCTGTAACGACTGTCAAAGATCTACAAATGATAGCCGGGGCTAACGGCTTTATTGTTTTTTTTTTTATCAATCTACGTTGAATGCGGTCGCTGTGTTTTCCTGTTTAGATGTGCTAGCTGGCGCTGCTTTTGTGTTTATCTGTCATTTCGGAGTATTTTTGGTGCATCTGCATTCTGATTTAACAAAATATTTTTTTTATTTAATTTAAAATACAAGAAGTCTTGTTTATTCGCCTGAAGTTGCTTTCTGAGGCACGGAGTAAGCTTTGTATGTGATAGGTAGTCACCAATCCGCGGACCAACCTAGGCAAAGGTGGCTTAACCTATAGAACCGATAAATAAGATCATAAAAAAATATATTTTGATAATAGGCTCGCTAATACGAAAATATAGGTGTATTATTAGGTACAACTCTGACTTACCCGTAGGGAATTACCGGCGTGACACTTTTGTTGTGCAAACTGATATGCAGGCATACTAAGACCCATAGTACAGATCGTCACTCAAGCATTAAGACGTAACATACGCTTAAAATTAGTTTCAACCAATCAAAGAGCTGGTGGCCAACCATGACGTCTTAAAGCAGTATTGTTTTAATCTTATTCCAGAGTGGGAAAGAGATGGCGCTAGAAGTCCTCTATAGCTCCGTCTCTTTCCCACACTGGAATAAGAATAAAACAATACTGCTTTAAGACGTCTTAGTAACCCCGTTGAAATCTAGTTTTAAGTCGGTAATGCTTGAGTATAGAGTGGCGTTATGTAAAACGGACCTAAAAGCTAATGCTTGAACAGAGCTTCGACAAGACAAATCTGGATCGTGACTCAACAAACTGAATACTAAACAACCTAGCAGAGTTTAATAACCTTGTACATAAAATAGTTACTTTTACTGAGAAACGACGGAATAGGTTCGCAACAGTTAACTAGTTAAAAATTAAAACATTCATTGCTCTGTAACACACGTGTAACACCCGCTCGGAAAATGTTCAAGTTCAAGGGCTCTTGTAAAAATTTAAAACACAATATGATTTTATTATAACGAATTTTGATACACGTGTCTGTTACACGTGGCATGAGGCATACACATATTACACTATCAAACGTGCACACTGCAATATTCAATAAATTTTATATTGAAAATAGGTGAAGTGGCCTGAACCCTTGGCATAAATTATAAAAAAAATGGCCTGACTCCCTGCCGCGGGAATATTTACGAGTATTATGTTTATCGTCGAATTTCATATTTAAAATAAAACTGAACACAATCAGTAAGTGCATGCCTAGGTTGATCTGTGGATGGGTGACCACCCATTTACATACACAGTTTGCTCCGGGCCTCGGAAAGGACGTTAAGCCGTTGGTCCCGGCTGTCATTTGTTGATCGTTTACAGTCGTTACAGGTAGTCAGTGGCACGAAAGTCTGTCAAACTCTAAAAACAATGGTGCCTGCATACGGTTAGACTGGAAGCCGACCCCAAGATACTTGGAAAATAAGCTAGGTAGATGATGACAATGCTATCAGTAGATTTAATCTGCTTTGAAGAACTTTATGTGTTCAATATGTGTAGAAAATTGACACTGCTCCTGAACAGTTTACATGTCGTTGATGACGTTCAGCGGTGTGATTCTGTAAGACCTCACTTGGAACTTCGAATCTGAATCCGCTGTGAGATTCTTGATTGGCATTCTAAAAACCCGGTTGATAATTCGAATTTACACTAGCGCCAGCACTACGAGCGTGTCAGCGAGTTGAACTAAATTAACAGGGATATTTTGACAGATAAAGTATGAGATGACGTAAGAAGTGGCATTCTGTAAGTTAATTCCTTTGGCTACAAAATCAAGGTCATTTTGAACCTTACGCGAAGTGACAGTGGATAGCGATGTGAGATGTGAGTTGTCGTCTGAATTTTACAGAATCGACGTACAGTTCTATTTGTTGCAAGTTGCTCTCAATAAATTCCAAAAATAACCTCAGTTCTTTGTCCAAAATGTGCAACTCTTTTTTCCTTTTTCATTGCTACACTTGCAGCATGTAAATTTAGCCCTATCGTACACGTGTATGATTCGATTCGTGGAAGCTTTTGATCCTGCACGAAATAAAAGGTGTTCGCTGTAAAAATGGCCGCCCATCCATCAGGATCGCTCTAAAAAGTTATCTTTTTTACTTCGTTAGCGTTTGAAATTAAATACAGCAACCACGTGGTCAGTTTAACCCCTGAGCCACAAACTACATCTCAAGCGATACATGTGGTGCGACACCAATTGTGGAACCAATATCATCATCATTCGCCCTCAATTTATTTCGCAGCACAGCATGTCTCTTCTTCTTCCTATTAGTTGTTGTCTCATGAGTCCCTTTTTAGCCACATCATCTTTCGCGCAGTCCTTCCAGCGTTTTCAACGGAAAAAGGAAATGAAAGAAATTGCTTATACAAATTCAACATGCCACTAGTCCCTGCGACATGACTTCTGGAGTGACGATACCGATACTCATACGAACGGAATCAGTGCCACACGCGCGTGTCAGTTGGCATAAAGCGCATCGCATGAGGTCGTGGACGGGGCATAAAAGTTGGTTCTGTTTTTGGCTGCAGTTTGGGTAACTAATGTCGTACTCAGTTTACACGCGAAATTTTTGTTATGAAATTTTACATAACGAAACATTAATTTTTTTCCATTCTGTAATCATGTGTAATTAATTGGAAAAGACAATCAATGATGTCGAAGATGTGGTGGTGTGGTAGTATAATTTATCATTCAAAATCAAAATATTTTTATTTCACATTGGCACTTGTAAAACGTCGACAAAAAGGTGCTCGGTTCGGGTTGGTCGTTTCCTATGGAGAAGAACGATTATTGACTTGTGAGAAAACTTAAAAAAAAGCAGCGGTGGCCCAGTGGTAGCAGCCCCGACTTACGAGCAGTAAGTCGTAGGTTCGAACCCAGGCAGGTGCATTACTTTGTGTAATTTATTTCATCGCCGCTGCTCTCAAACGGTGAAGGAAAACATCGTGAGGAAACCGGCATGCCCTAGAACTAAAAATTGGAAGACATGTGACATCTGTCAACCCGCACTGGGCCCGCGTGGTGGATTACAGCCCATTCCCTCTCATAGAGAGGAGGCCTGCGTCCCAGCAGTGGGAACAATATAGGCTGATGATGAGAAAACTTAATTACCAACGAATGATCTACACTTAATAATAAATATTATAAAGAGGTATTGTTTGAAAGTTTGGGTGTGTGTAAGCCCACTTGCCGCCAGTTTCTGATTGGCCTAATCAAACAATTCCTCCAATGAAATATAACATAACATCCCATCACGCTTGTGATCCCCGTAGGTTTGGGCAGCTATGTAGTCCCATGTAACAGGGGAGGAGCCTATTAACATCGAGCGGGCACAAATCCAGAACCCATGGCTGCTACTGAAAAAATTCTGATGGAAAAACTCACTGATGATAAATAGCACTTTACCTGCTCCGGGAAGCTATACCTCAAGCTCAGCACTGAGGTTATTCTAGTGCTCCATCTAGTTCTGTCTATTCAAATAATAAAGTGTTTTTTTAGGGTTCCGTTGCCGAATGACTTAAACGGAACCCTTATTTAAATTTATATTTACATTTGAATGAAAATATTTTTATGATATTCAAATCAATTAATTTATTTGCTGGAATATGGGTACATACAGGTGTTAAAAACAACAAAAGTTCTTACTGCCAAATTCTTCCTTAACAGGTGTGCAAATATGTGTTACATGCAATGCCAAATATTTTAATCCTAACTAATATTATAAATGCGAAAGTAAGTTTGTTTGTTACGCTTTCACGCGAAAACTACTCAACCGATCATCATGAATCTTTGTACACATATTCTTGGTGGTATTAGAAGTAACATAGGCTATATATCATCACGCTACCGACCATTAGGAGCGGAGCAGCAATGAAAAATGTTGCGAAAACGGGAAAAATGTGACGCAGACGAAGTTGCGCGAGACAGCTAGTATTGTAATAATTAGTACATACATCTAAATTACATCGTTTCATTTAAATAATCATTAACATTATAATAGGCTTTATTAATTAGATACGCCTTTAATTTATTTTTAAATGATATAAAATTCTCGGCGTCCTTTATATAACTAGGCAATTTATTATAAATTCTAGGGCCCATTCAAAATGCACTCTTGTCAAACATAACCGATCTATGGCGTATTGCAAGAAGTGTACTGGCCAGCCGGGTACTTTTTAACGTTTCATATTTGTTAATATTATTTCTAATGTCTAATAATGTTCATAAATATACAGTGATGGGAATCTCAATATTTTTTAAAATTTAAAATGTGGTTTACATGTATCAGTAGGTTTTAAAGCTCATAGTGTCCGGATACAGGGGCATTTGCAGACAGTTTCTCGATATGTGGTATTCCCCCAAAACATTATACGATACCTTAGAGTCGAACCAACGTAAGCGTGTTAGGCAGATAGAAGTGCACTTTGATTTACCACTTTACGAAGCATGTATAAGGCTTATGAATCCCGACTTAGTTTAGTACATATTTGTTCAATATGTGTCCTTCATCACATGTCTGAGTCTATGTGTAGTCCAAGGAATTTTGTCGAGTTTATTTTTTCTATTATTTGCTGCTACGGAACCCTGTGTGTGCGAGTACGAATCGCACTTTGCCGGTTTTTTCTTAATGAAGAAACCAACCCGCACGCAAAGCTACTCTGCAAAATAATCTAATTGAATACTACGTCCGCACGTTAGTGCGGACTCAAAACATTGCAAATGTTTTTTAGCAACTTTTTAGACCTATGTATACTGCTTACGCGTAGGGAGTTTTATTAAAATCTGTTCAGACATTTCGGAAAATAACGACTTGAAAGTTTATATGAAATGCCGTAGGGTATAAACGCTCTTAAGTCTCATGTAATAGGGGCGAGCTCATTGCCATCAATCGGGCAAAAATCCAAACTCCAGGCTACTTACTAGGGCAGTTATTTTGAAGGTGTATTTAATTTTCAATACAAACTATTCAAAAAAAACTTGGTTTTAAAAGTTCAAGTTCATTCCTCTCTTCGCTATCAACATCGATACCGATTACCTTCAAAGAGCAGGCACATCCCTAGCGATCTATGTTAAGGATTAAAAGTTGTCGTTCTATCCGCTGAAGTAAGCAATGAACTTGAGCGATTGATGAAGTGGACTAATTGATTGAAATTGATTACGTCTGTTTGTTAACGTAAGACGTGCTCTCTTCTCTTGACTCGAGTACCTACTCACCGAGTCGCGCGTCGTCGTATATTTTCATAGAAATGTGCTAGCCGGAAAAGTATTAGTATAATTCTCAGATCTTTTTATAAAAACGAGTTTATTTTAATTCAGTTTGTTATTTCAAAACTAAAAATAGATCTAAAAAAAATAATAAAATATGTACACAAGTATCGAAATGGAAAAAGAATTACAGGGCGTCAAAATTCGTCCACAACGCTGTCAATAGGAAAAGAAGGCTGGCCGCATTGCCACGTTGTTATTTTTTAAATAAAATTTTGTTTGCTTTAAAAGACATTTCGTTAACATAACTTCTACGGATTTTTTGTCATCTTTGTTTCATGTGTAACTCAAACTCACGTTTCTCTTTTACTACATTTTATTTTACATATTTACATTATTTACAAACTACAAATGTATCTAAAATAATACTAAAATATGTACAAAAATCAAAATTACAGGGTGTCAAAAAATTCGTCCACATCGCTGTCAACAGGAAAAGTGCCCAGAACGCTGGCCGCATTGCCTCGTTGGATGGCAATGCTGATTCTTTGGGCAAAAAAAGGCCAGCCTTCTGGTCACGTGAAGAGTCGACCAAACGTTTAGCGATATCTCGATACACAAGGTGGGCACTCGGGCCCCATGGCCCTAGTGTTTCAACCCCAAACGGCTCAAACACATAATAATTAAGTTATTTTCTTTTATTTGGTCATATCAATCACTGAAGATTTCCAATTCCGATTTACGAATCCTGTGTTTGGCATGCTTGTTTTTTTGTATATTTCTCTCAGAAATGTGTTACTTTTTGCTTTTGATTATTATAGCTTATCGTCTTATTCATGTGATGTCGAGTGAGAGTAAATACATAATTACCATCCGGAAATTTTACCCTTTTGAATGAAAAGCAGTTTATTATATTATAATTGATGTATGTAAATAATTTGCCTTTCCCTTCCAAAAATAGAAAGTAAAGTCTTTCCTCAAAGGAAGCAAAATTAATTTGTAATAACACGTTGTACTTTGTAATGTGATTTCCATATCCGAGAATAATTACGGGATTTATTGAGGCATAAAAAAAAACACTTTTCGGGGATGTTTTTAAATTTTCCACGAAAAACGTGTTTACTTCAACTTATTTCTTAAAAGGCTAATCTGCGCACGTGTTCTGACTTAAGTAGCGGCCAAACGCGGACTGAGCGGACAGGACTGACTGGCTAGGGACAGTACACTTTGACAGATATTTGACAGCCCGTCGGGTCGATCTTCAGGTTAAGTCGTGCTTGCATAGGTTGGTCCGTGGTTGGTCGACCACCATCTTTCACAGTCGTTTCAGGTAGTCAGTGGCCCGGAAGTCCGGTTGGGACCGGGGGGGGGTCTTACCAATATTAACCGGTACTGACTGGGTTGTGGAGGTTGATATAGGTAGTCGCTCCATGTAAAATACTGGTATTCAGCTTCATCCGGGGAAAAGGTTTGGCATATGATGATTTGTCGAAGTTCGGTGTACAGTGGACCGCACCTTTAGCTTCACCTTGTATGAAACGACACGGTTGGCACAGAGGCTAAGCGATTGGCTCCAACGCGGCGTGTCGCAGATTCGATCCCCGCATGGAACAAATAATTGTATGACCTACAGGTAGTTGTTCCGGGCCTGGCTCTTTGTATATAAAGCGTGTAAAACACCTCTTAACGAAGCCGAAAGAGGCACTGGTTCTCCCTGTCATTGCAATCATTTTTTTGTTCTACACCATACCTGGGAATCTTCTAGTTACGGAGATATTAGGGGTCAAAGTTCCAACTTTTTGACAAGTATTTTTTTAAATACAAGTTTTTAATGTAAGATTTTTACCACCACGACCCCCGTACTAATCAATCCGTCCATCAGCACAATGTTTTGAGTGCGTTACATTGAGTTCTACCACAAAACATGATTTTACACCCCCCAAAAAAAAGTCGTTTTCCATCAATAATTTTTGCGTAAAGTTACTTAGTTTCATGTACAGAGTGCTTGGTTGACGGCTTCGTGATGAGGTGATTTAGACGGTGTATGAGTTTATATGTTTATTAACGCACTCACAGGAGTAATTCTACGTGTGGGTCACGCAAAAAAAGGATAGGTTCATGAAAATGTAGGCGGAATCGTCGACTGCGATCCGCGGTCACGCTACTCATGAAAGCGTCCCTGGCAAAAAGAAATGAACCGCGCATATTAAGTGGCAATCCCTTCTGTACTCATCCTACACAGCTTGGTGTTTAGGTTTTACATCGGTATCCATAAAAAAAAAAAAAATTCGTTGCGTAAAAGTATTTTGTTTATGAAACGATTTTTACTCTGTAGTTCAGTAATTGCTAGAAGTTACAACTGTCAATGGTTAGAATTCATATTAACATTGCTTTATTGACGGTTCTTACTTCTTTAAATTCATGTCTATTGCTTAAAACTGTTTTCATTAAACTTGCTGTAATTACTTTTACTTGACTATAGATATAGATGGATGTCGAGTCGGGAACATCAATATTAAATAAATTTTTTTTTTTACTTATGATGAAGAATCGGGAGATCTTGTATTAAAAAAAAAGTATGACGAATCCGTACAGTGACGAGTAGGGTATTAGGGTATAACTCGTTTGAATGTGTCTATTTTATGTCGGTTAATAGTTTTATTAAGCTGAAACGGAGCGGCTTTATGTTATAGCTACAAACATTTGGATATTTCAATCAAAAGACAGGGTAGATAAGTGCAAAAAATGTATATCAACTTTAAACATGCTCAAATATTTCCTGTGCCTTTTCGTACAACTATACGTAAGTATTGAAAGCTACTGTTTTGCACAAATATTTGTGTATTTCCAGCTTTATCTGGCGCCAGTCTCAGACCCAAAACATGTCTTACTAGTATTCCATACCCTACCTAACCAAATATTCTATGATATATTACAATTATATTACATCATTTGTATGAACGAAAACATAGGAATAGGAATATCGACGATCCAATATTTGGTAACTTTGTTACTTGCAAACGTAAGCATGTCCTAGATATTGAATTACAAAAACAATTGGCGTAGGAAAAGAAATATTATTAGGGCAAAGAACTAGCTACAGGTTTTGTTTCAGTCCCCCAGTGTTATTGATTAGGAATTACTCTGTTGCAGGAGCCTGGATTTATACCCGATTGATGTAGTTAGTATGGCAGTAATTACGCACAAAAATCTTGGTTACTTCTCGTTAATTCTATTCTAATAATCTATGACCTATAACGTATAAATGTATGTACCCACCTATATTTGCACGCCACACTTGGCAGAATGTGATGATACCAATACTTAACATAAGATCATATAATGTACCATATTCTTACAAATAAATGATTATGATTATGATTATGGTTACTTTTGTAAGGTTAAGGAAGTTTAATGAAAATGTCGTTTTTACCTTCAACATTTTGTTTTCTTGTCGGTGTAGTGGTCGACTGCTGACGCGAGTTCAATTCCCGGGTCGGGCTTATTTAATTGGATTTTTTATCAGTAATTTAGCAGTAGCGGCCAAGGAGTCTGGATTTTTGCCCGGTTGATGGCAATGGCTCGCCCCTAAATGCATGGGTCTTAAACAAAACTGGTGAAATGTGGGTGTATTGTTAGGTACACCTCTGCCGTACCCTTCAGGGATTAAAGGCACGATGTTATGTTGTTATGCCTTTTATAAATAAGTGTTGTTTTATCACAGGGAAGCCTATACAAGGTGTTGTTTTGCATCCTCGTCAAATTCAAGGAGGTAACTATGCTAATGATTCTCGACCCGAATCAATAATAAAATGGGTAAGTAATTTTTAGGGTTCCGTCCCCAATGGGTCAAACGGGACCCTATTACTGAGACTTCGCTGTCCGTCCGTCCGTCCGTCTGTCACCAGGCTGTATCGCATGAACCGTGATAGGTAGCCAGTTGAAATTTCTACAGATTATGTATTTCTGTTGATGCTATAACAACAAATACTAAAAACAGAATAAAATAAATGTTTAAGGGGGCTCCCATACAAAAAAGTGTTTTTTTTAAATCGTTTTTATTATAAATAATGGTACGGAACCCTTCGTGCGCGAGTCCGACTCGCACTTGGCCGGTTTTTATTTTTTATAATGGAAATCGGTAAGTGCAAGCCACCCGTGTTTTAAACACGGGCCGTCTGATTCTCGCCCTGTAACCGCGCTTCCACACATACAAACATTCTCAAACGTTTATTCGATATTTTCTTATTCCTTAAACTACGTTATGGGGTTTACTCTGAAATACTGGCACACATAAACAACCAAAAAAATCAGCGTTTATTAATTATTAACTAGGTAACCTAATTTTAATTGATTATTTATGTCTTTTGTGATAACCTCCTGAATTTTGACGAGGATGCAAAACAACACCTTGTATATACATAAACATTTCCTCTAGTAGATCTATTCAAATATAATAGTAAATTTATTGTTTATTCATTGTTGGTATGTATTTTGTATGTCGATAAATAACTTTGTAATCAAAACACAAAATATCACCAAACTTACCTAAAAGGGTTTGAACCGATATCGTAAACGATTTAAAAGTTCAATTTAACTTTTCATGACAAACAAAAGGGTTTTCAAGCATTGTTTCAGAAGGGGGGGATCTAGGGGTCAAACTATTGGCTTTGCACAATTTATTGGTGTCTGTTCAATTTTGAGACTGTCTCGATGATAAACCTTGATAAATGTGCCTCGGGCATGTTCGCTGTCGCTCGTGTAGACTGCTTTTATGCAACAGTGCGTAAGCGTAGCGCGTCACCTGCAGTCGTCGGCTGTCTACAGAAATTGTGACAGTTAGGTGTAATGTAATTTCTTATTTTAGTTTGTACTCATCTGCCTAGCCTTTTCCCAAACTATCTTGGGGTCGGCTTCCAGTCTAACCGGATGCAGCTGAGTACCAGTATTTTATATGAAGCGACTGCCTATCTGACCTTCACAACCCAGTAACTGGGTAATACGATACCCCTTGGTAAGACTGGATGTCAGACTGTTTGTATTGTGTATGTTTAATTGTGTGTCGTGTATAATTTGTTAGTATTGAATTTTTGTGTATTGAATAATGAGTACTTGTCACTTCTGAAGTTGTGTGGTATTGTGATATTCGGAAGCTTATAAAAGTTGGGAATTTTTAGAAAAAGCATAGCCACGTTCTTCACGAAATTAGGTCGGCAATACTAATATAATTGGGTATAACGTCCTCCATTTGAAAATCACTGTCAAGTTTCGCGGTAAAACAACAACAGGAAAACGTGTGTGAACATGTGTTGAAGAGATAAGTGGCAGATTATCATAAACCCTGATGAGGGTTGCATAGAAACATGTAGACACAAGTAAAGAAAGGCCAATAGCCAGCTGTGGGCTAAGATGGGGCTGAGGATGATGATGAAGCAGCAGTTACGTAAACACTTGCAAGTCTGTTTAGCAGTGATAACCTAGTGTGACCGTTGGACTGTCAAATCATAGGTCTTGAGGAAACCAACATGCCTGAGAGATGACTCCGCTACTGAATGTCGAAGTTTGAAATGTCGTACATCGAGATCCTGTACTTTAGAACTAACATACGTATGTTAGTTCTAAAGTACAGGATCTCGATGTACGCCAGTTCGAAAGTTCACTGGAGCGAAGTATGCAAGGCCGACGTATCGTTAGTTAGAAACCCTAAAAGCATAGTCGACGTAGCCCCGCTACGCGGGGCTCCTATTTCTGTCTGCAGAGTTTACAGTAACCTAACACGAACATTTGAATGGCAAGCATTTGAATGGCAAGCAGCATAGCTGTCATTCATTATCTCCTATTGATGCGCTGTCACCCGTGTTAACATAAGCTCCGTGCTCAAAATTGTTTTAAAAATAACATAGTCGTAAACAAAGTGAAAAAACGTCTCAAATAGTGAAAAGACACAACAATATACATGTGACATTGGTCTGCAGTTATTATTGTGACAATTTTGTGAAGTTTGAATCAACTAGAAACAAAAACAAAAAGGTGTTAATAAAATACCAGACTAAAGTCTAAATACTCTTCTGTAGTGCGTGTGAATACTCATAAACCACCTTAATGTTCATTCTGGTTTTGAGATTAAGTAAAAGTATTGGTGAAATTGTGAATTCAACAAAGAAACAACAGTAAATTATTGTTTTCTTCAACCGTCAATCTTATCGTTGGTTGAACAAAGAAACGACCTTTGGACTATACTCGACACATCAACCAACCAAAACCCAGATGCGGTCAAAAATTTCGACAGAGTCAGATATGTTCATCTAGCCTCGCGGTCGCACCATGCAGTAAGAACACCGTAACGTGTTGTTCTGAGTTCGAATCCCCGCCGCTGATAATCTTTTTCCATTATATTTTCTAATTCTAAATAATTTAAACATAGCATAATGAACTTTTTCGAGAATATCACGCTACGTAGAACACGAACTCGGTCATTAGCGGAGACTACATTCCAAGAATCGAGTATAAATAACTCGACGCTAGATGGCAGCACAAATAGTCTACCTAACATGTCCGACGATGAAACTGACGAAACACAAGTTTTAAAACGTCAGGTAGAAAAACTTGAATTGGATTTATTATCAGCCCATGAAGAAATTAATGTACTATCAATTGAGAATAGCAGTTTAAAAACATCAATTAATGAAATCACCAACAAATTTGAACTCTTGAAGAAAACAGCTAAGATGCTAACAACCGACACAGGCTCACCAAGCTCAAAGTTAAGGAAGCTATCATCTCCATTAAAGCATTTAACACAACAAACGACTGTAGAAGGTGTAACTTTCTTGAGGAAATCTATAGCTGATTCGGGAAGACCTACATCAGCCAAAAAAAGACGCGAATGTGCTCAGGAACCGCACGATGCACATCTGCATAATACTGTAGCTCCGGAAGTTCAAACTTTACCGACGACTACTGATAGCCACCTCAAAACGTCATCTGAAACCAGTAAACAGGGCCAAAAAAAAATATGTATGATTTCTAGTAATAATGTTAATAAAATATTAGACATTGGGGAAACTACGTTTGCAGGATATAAGTTCTGTCATTATATAATTCCAAATGGAAGCATAAAGCAGCTATTTGCAAATTTAGAAAAAAAACTCGAAGACTTTACCCGCGATGATTATTGTATCATATATATAGGTGAAAGAGATTTCGAACATTCCAATAACTATAGATTGTTAATCGACTATATAAAGAAAATGATTGTTAATGTAATGAATGCAAATATTGTGATTTGCTCGCCTAATTTTAAATTAAGTAACATTTTTTCTATATTTAATAAGCGTATCGAAATGTTTAACCATTTGATGTATTCAGACAACGAATTATGGGAATATGCTTATCTTTTTGATTCCAATTATTGTTTGGAATACACATATGAAATGTTTCGGAAATATTTTGCAACTGTAAACAATAAAGCAGTTGCTAAGATATTTAAAAATTTATTTGAATATATTAAATGCCTAGGTTCAGAAACAGAAGTTAATGAAGTCACTTGTCATTCCCGTCATTGTTTTGATGATGGTAATACTGCTGTCGAGAATATCTTTAACCAATCAGCCAAAAATAATAACAAGTTATATAATGATCAGTCAACCCAAACTGAAAGCACTGCTAACAATGCAGAGCATGATTTTTTTCGTTTATAATCGCATAAATATCTTACATCAAAATATTAATGGATTAATAGGCAAGTCGGATTTGTTGAGCATTCATATAGATGAACTTTTATGCGAAGGGAAAGCTGTGGATGTTATGTGCATCACGGAACACAATATGAAAAATGATGATACCATGCACTTATTTATACCTGAATATAAACTTGCAACATATTCTTCAAGAAACACGAGGAATGGTGGTACATGTATACTTATTAAACATAGATATGAGTTCAAGGTCGTAGACATTAAAGAATTTAGTCTGCCCAGTTTTATAGAGTGTTGTGCCATCGAACTGGTAGCTCACAAGTTGATTATCGTTTGCATTTATAGACCTCCAAAATACACGAGAGATGCTACTACAACTTTTTTTGAAAAACTTGAGCTTATCTTAAACTATTGCGGAAGAAACTTGGCAAAGAGGGTTATACTTTGCGGTGACTTTAACATCGATATTCTCCAGAAAACGAGAATATCCACTGAATTCCAACATCTACTACTAAACTACAATCTTAAGCCGAGTATAAAAGAGCCCACACGTGTATCCAGTGGAACCTGTATCGACAACGTTATGCATAATGTTAGAGGTGGTACTGGCGAAGTTTTAGAGTTGGCTCTATCAGACCACACCGCCCAACTTTTCAAGTGCCCTGTTAGGAAATCATGTTCAATTCATCACTGGTATGTATTAAGTCGAGATTATAGTTCTGAGAATATATCAAAGTTCATTGAAGCCATTAGTAACTTAAGTTTTACTGATGCGTTCAATAGCACAAACCCGGAAATAGCTTTTAATTCGTTTTATGACATGTTTAAACTTTTCTACGACTTGTGCTTCCCTACCGTGAGGAAAAAGATTTCTAGTCGAAAAACTCCGCGGTGGATATCTAAAGGTATGAAAAAATGTAGTAAACGAAAAAGAGAGATGTTATGGTTGTACAGACGATCACCAAATATTGAAAACCAACAATTATTTAAACAATATTCAAGACGATTAAAAAGAATAATACATTTGACACAAAAGTTACAAAACAGTCATATTATAAATAGTGCAGAAAATAAAACTAAAGCTACATGGAAACTAATTAATAGGTGTAAATCTAACTTTCCCCAGGAATCTGTAAAGCACATTATTATTGGTGATAAGAAAGTTAACGATCCTAAAGACATAGCTACGGCTTTCAATGATTATTTTATAGATTCGGAACATCCTGCTGAAAATTATGCAAACGGTAATGCTGTGTCTTTTGTGAATCACTTCCCAAAAACCCTTTTTATGGCACCGACGGATGCTATGGACATCTACAAAATCATTAATCTGCTAAAAAATACCAACAGCACGGGATTTGATGAAATATCTACTAAAATTTTAAAATTAGTTTCTCATGTCATTGCACCCGTTCTAAGTTTTATAATTAACCTATGTATAGAGCATGGTCACTTTCCAAGCATATTAAAAACGACTATAATTAAGCCCCTTTATAAGAAGGGTGACAAAGCAACTATTTCAAATTACCGTCCAATAGCCTTAATACCAGTATTTTCAAAAATATTTGAGAAAGTGATTTATAGATCCCTTAACTCGTTCTTTGAAACAAATGATATACTCGCTAAAGAACAATATGGTTTCCGGAAAAATCGAAATATTAACAACGCAGTCTATGAGCTTGTTGCAAAAATTATTAGTAATGTTGACAAAAAAAATCCTATCGCCGTAGTACTCATGGACATGTCTAAGGCATTTGATCACGTAGATCATACAATATTACTGGGTAAATTAGAGCGTTATGGTGTCCGAGGAAATATATTGAGCCTCATCAAAACCTACTTAAATGGGAGAAAACAAATTACTGTTTTAAATAGAATTTGTCCCAACTCTAAGAGAGAAGTGTCTCACAAGTCGTCCATTAGGTACACAACTTGCGGTGTACCCCAAGGGAGTGTCCTTGGTCCCTTGCTTTTCCTCATTTTTATAAATGATTTGCCGAAATGTACCGATTATCAGACCGTCCTGTTTGCCGATGATAGTACAATTATTATACCCTGTAAAGACTTAGAATCATATGAAAATGAGATAAATAATTCCATCGATTGTGTGATAAACTGGTTACGTAAAAATAAACTTAAAATAAACTTTGAGAAAACCCAGGTTATGACGTTCCAACAAAGAACGAAACAACGAAATTTAAATATAAAATACGCTGACCACAAAATATCTGAAACCAACCGTGCCAGGTTTCTGGGACTCTACTTAGATAGTTCTCTAAATTGGAAATGTCACGTGGAGACAGTATGCAAAAAACTGAACCAATATTCTTACGCGCTTCATAATCTTGCGAAAATAGCAAATGAGTCTGTAGTTTTGGTAGCATACAAAGCGTATGTCTCATCAACGCTACGTTTTGGAATAATGTACTGGGGAAATTCCACTGATAAAAACATTGCGCTCAAAGCTCAAAAGAGGTGTGTGCGTGCTGTGTTTAAGTTGAAACAGACTGATAGTTGTAGGCCATTATTTAAAAAATATAAACTTCTCACTTTGCCCTGCATGTACATCTACGAGACAGCAGTATTCGCAAAATCAAACTTGCATTTATTTCAGACACTGAGATCGAAACGGCGCAATAGAGAGATTTATAATATTCCACACAAAACTGCACTATATTCGAAGAGCTTTTTAGGAATGGCACCCAAGATGTATAATAAGTTACCCAATGAAATAAAAGACCTTGACAGCATACACCATTTCAAAAAGGCTCTTCTTGATTTGTTATGCGAGAAAGCTTACTATACAGTCAATGAGTACCTAGAAGACAAATTGTAAACTAATGACATTTTAAAGTTTTGTTAATTTATTTGTTAATAATTTTCATTGTTATTATTATTATTGTTTTTATTTAATCTAATTTAATTTTAATATTTTGTTTTTTGGTTAAATTTATTGTTATTTTAATTAATGTGAATCAAATGATTATGTACCTATGCACTTTTTTATTTATTTAGTAGTTATAATTTAGTTTTATTTATTAGTTTTGAATGGTTTATTATTTTAAGTTATTAATTAGAGAATATTTGTACGCCGTTCATGGCAAGACATAGCGTTCATTTATTAATAATGACATCTGTACCTTTTGGTTTACCTATGTTCAACAAATAAAAATATTTTGATTTTGATTTTGATTTTGACGAAGGGGATGTCGGGGTCTTAGTTCGCTCGCTCTGCTCACTCACTAGACCCCGCCATCCCCTTCGAACCTAACCTGTCCGAGTCGGGGTGCCCCAAGTCCAGAGCTCGCTTCGCTCGCTCTTTAACAATTATGCTTTCTAACTAACGATACGTCGGCCTTGCATACTTCGGTCCAGTGAACTTTCAAACTGGCGTACATCGAGATCCTGTACTTTAGAACTAACATACTTCGACATTTCAAACTTCGACGTTCAGTAGCGGAGTGCTGAGAGATATTTCTCGACGGCATGTAAAGCCAAGTCAGAGGCCCATATATAAAAACTCGGACACCAGGTTAGGTGCTGACCATACGATTAAGATTTTTGTTTCATTTTACCTTTTTTTTTTGTGAACTTTTGCTCTATTGTGTATGAATTATTTTAAATTGAATGTGGATTAAATCAAGGGGTATCGTATTACCCAGTCACTGGGTTGTGGAGGTCAGATAGGCAGTCGCTTCATGTAAAATACTGGTACTCAGCTGCATCCGGTTAGACTGGAAGCCGACCCCAAGGTTTGGGAAAAAGGCTAGGCAGATGATGAATGTGGATTAAATCGTTTTGAAAATCTTATTCTACATATACTTATGTGAACTAATTAATAGCTACTTATTTATGTAATGTTTTCGATTGTAATGTTTTGATTGTACTGTTTTATTTACAAAATTTCTACACAATGCATATTGTTTTGAAATAAATGACTTATGACTTAAGAAAGAAAAAGTCTGCTTACCCTTCCTTAACAATTCATCGTCGTGGAAAAATATAAAGATAACTTAGTTTTTACGGTTCCGTACCTCAAAAGGAAAAAACGCAACCCTTAAAGGATCACTTTGCTGTCCGTCTGTCTGTCAAGACCCTTTTTCTCAGGAACACGAGGAGGTATCAAGCTGGAATTTATATCGAATACTCAAATCTACTGCCCCTTAGAGTTGTGAAAAAATCAAACTTCTAAGCCAACGCAATCAAAATTTCCGCAAATTTTCGACACTCGCAAGGGAATCAAAACCTACAGGGTACTTCCCGTGAACTCAGAATCTTGAAATTTGGTACGTAGCAACATCCTCTAGCACAGATAAAGGAAAAAATACGAAAACCGTACTGTTTTAGTTACATCATATAATAAACATATTTTTAATAATTACGGTTTTAAAAGTACGGAACCCTCGGTGCGCGAGTCCGACTCGCACTTGGCCGGTTTTTTTTTATAATACGGAACCCTCACTTCGGTTTTTTCTTTCTACGTAGGTCTTTGTGCATGCCAAAGTATTTGTAAACGAAAGAGAACTCGAACTCCTAAAGTGCCTAAAAATACAAAGAAACTTTGTTATTCGAGTATTTTTGTTGCCAATCGTATTTGTAGAAGAAAAATACTTTGATGTGGCGCTCAGAAATAAACGAGTGGGAAAAGCTTTGAATTTGGGTTTCTTCAATTACTTATCCTATTACATTTTCGTCGTTTTGTTCCTTAAGTTTTTATTTATTTAATTTTCTTATTATTAAATAAATAAAAACTCAAACAAACTCGACTTAAGTCGTTGCTATGCAAAATATTTTTTAAACAGTTTTAGGTTTTGGGTCTAAACCAATAACGAACGCATTTTTTTATTATAGGGAAAAGAATGAACTTAGATCAATTATTTATTTATTTATTCACCCATTAATTCATTCCTATCACTCGTCGCCTTACAGAACCGCAAACATAATGCTCTCTACCTTTTATTGGCGTGTCTAAATTGATTCGGCCCAGCTTTTCATGCTAACTCGTAGGTACTATACTCATCCTTCTTTGTTTTTTTTTCTCACTGTAAGCCGGTAGCATTCTTAATTAACTTAAAAAAGTATCTACTAGTATCATTAACATTAGTAAACTAGGTTTCTGCCAAGCAACTCACTTCTTTAGTAACAACAAGTCGATTATTATAGGTAAGCGAGCGACAAAAGTTAAGTAAATTTTCTTGTATTATGTTATTTCCTCTCTTTGCAGTGTTGAGTTAATGAAAAGAATACATCCAAAATACAAAGATACATACATACATTAAACTCAGACCTGTTTCCTGTTTGGGTAAGCAGAAATTATAAAACGCTACCTGGGGGGTTACCTTGTCGCATTGAAGCAATATTGTTATGATATGTCACTCCAGTGTGGGAGAGAGGCGGAAAAGACGTCTTGCGCACTCCGTTTCCCTCTCTGAAATAAGATTAAAACAATACTGCTTTATGAAGTCATGGTAGGGGCTGCGGGACTGTTCGAAAGAGATACCGTGGCCCTGGAACACAAAGGGCTAAGAAGGAACATGGATGCGTTTTAGTAAGTACAAGTCTGACACTCCCTCCCGCTCCGCCCAGAGCGGGGGGGGGGGGGGTCATTTGATGATTTCCCATCCGTAAAAAAAAAGGTATCATGGTAGGCCACCAGGTTCCAATCCTTACGTATACTACCTTCTCGTCCACGTTGAATTTAAAGTTAAAAATATCCGTTTCACAACTAATCTAATATACTAATAATAAAAGCTGAAGAGTTTGTTTGTTTGCTTGAACGCGCTAATCTCAGGAACTACTGGTCTGTTTTAAAAACTTCTTTCAGTGTTAGATAGCCCACTTATCGAGAAAGGTTATAGGCTATATAAAATCACGCTATAACCAATAGGAGTGGAGCAGCAATGAAAAATATTGCGAAAACGGGGAAAATGTGACGCAGACGAAGTTGCGCGGGACAGCTAGTACTTTCATATTTTTAAGAATGTATTCACATCTATGCATTTTAGTGATTATTCTTGTTGCAAACAATTTAAATAAAATGCTATCGGATAATTTTATTGTATTTTCTATTAATAAAAACCTCCGACACGAAAAACCTCTAAAAAAACCTAAAATAAAATAATCCAAGCGTCTTAGCGTCGGGGGTCCGCTTTGTTTTGTGCTTGTACTAAGCGATCTACTTAGCGGTCCCCCGACGCTAAGACGCTTGGATTTTTTTTTTTAGGTTTTTTTAGAGGTTTTTCGTGTCGGGGGTTTTTTAAATTTTTAATTTAATTTTATTTCATGCTTTTTAAACTTAACTAAAACAAGAAAAGTTATAAATTAAAAAAAACGACGAGTTTTTAGGGAGGAGCGGGAGGGTGCAGTCCCCCCCAGCGATGCCCATAGTGACAAGTAACATGATTTCAAATTTCGAATCGACCAGACCTGGGAAAGTTCTTTATTTCCCTTCAGCTAGAAAAGTGGTGATCACCTTCAAACGGCTGGGCAGATTTTCTCGAAACATAGCTAAGAACACTCTCGATTAAAAACACCTTTCAAACGAAACCAATTTTATCAAAATCGGTTCATCAGTTTAGGAGCTACGATGCCACAGACAGACACACAGATACACAGATACACAGATACACAGATACACAGATACACAGACACACAGATACACACGTCAAACTTATAACACCCCTCTTTTTTGGTCGGGGGTTAAAAATCGACGTTTTTAAGTTTCGTTTACACCGCGCTGGCAGTCCAATATCAATGTCATCAGTGGCCAATATCAATGTCATCAGTGGCCAATATCAATGTCATCAGTGGCCAATGTCAATGCCTACTCGACCCAAATATATATACACCCTGATGTGATATATATAAAACACTGTAGACAAAAGACGGAGACGGAGACAAAATCCTAGACTTAACAGCGTGCGGCGCGCCTTACTACAGCAAATAGTCGCGCTCATCGGTCAAGTCGTTGCTACATAATCCTCTGTAGTCTGTTCATTGTCAGGGTCACTATTATATAGATTGCGATAGCGAACGATATAAGGTAATACAATAGGGCTTCGGCCCGCGGCTTCGCTCGCGTGAAGTTCGGAAATTTCCCACGTGTGCGTTACCCCCGCATAATAATGTCAAAAATAGTCATTTAAATGTTATAGATAATAGTTTTTGCCTGCAGCTTCGCTCGCGCGTAAGTGTTCTCGTAAGTATAGGATAAATAGTTGGGTAAAAGTCTGCGATTTTCAAAGTCAGAAGCTAGAGAATTTATTCTGGTTAGAAAAAAGTATATTGTGGCTTTTTTTTATTATAGATTATTAGTGACCTAAATGAGTTTAACTAGAATTTATTTTATACACGTCTTCCGAGCTACGTTGTCGTAGCTCAAATGCCCTGGTCATCGGACGGACAGACAAACAAGACTAATCTATGAGGGCTCTATTTTTGCTATTCGGCTACGGAACCCTAAAATTGGTATAAAAATATCCTACATTAACATGTGTCGATTCGTGGTCATCATTCATCATCTGCCTAGCCTTTTCCCAAACTATCTTGGGGTCAGCTTCTGGTCTAACCGGATTAGGTAAGTACCAGTATTTTACATGAACCGACTGCCTATCTGACCTCCACAACCCAGTAACTGGATAATACGATACCCCTTAGTAAGACTGATGCCAGCCGGGACCAGCGGCTTAACGTGCTTTCCGAGGCACGGAGGAAACTCGGTATGGTAATTGTCGTCACCCATCCACGGACCAACCTCGGCAAACTTAACCTTAGATATCGACCCGTGTGGCTGTTTTTTAGCCACGAGCTCCTCGTGGTAATCGCTTTAAAATACATCCATCTCAAGGGTCATCGGTTTACGAGTAAAATGACTGGTCCATGGCCACTGGTGACATAGTGACTAGCCATTTCATATTTCTTTTTAACCAAGAGATAAAAATTTGTGTGGCATACTACAGCTAAAAATGGTAAAAAAAATACCTAAAATACTTTCGGAAGTCGGCAACTTTATTCGTTTTATATTTTTGAAGTGAAACTTCTTATGCGACTTCCAACAAGTTAACGCTACCATGGAGGGGGAATATTTTCTAAAACTCAATAAGAGATGGCAGTATTACAAGATTTGGGATTACGTAGTTCTACTAGGTACGTAAGATGGCGTGTAAATAGTCATGCATTCGACTCTTCGGTGTGACCAGCCTTCGCTCAATTTCCATGAGTAGAATAACCTCGATAAACTTATGTAATAACTAGCTGTCCCGCGCAACTTCGTCTGCGTCATATTTTCCCCGTTTTCGCAATATTTTATTGCTGCTCCGCTCCTATTGGTCGTAGCGTGATGATATATATAACCTATGTCCTTCCCCAGGTCGATATCTATCTTTTTGCCAAATTTCATTAGGTTTCCGATCCGCCGTTTAGTCGTGAAAAGGTAACAAATAAACAGAGTGACTTTCGCATTTATAATATTAGTATGGAAGTATGGATTATGTAATAATAGTAGATTATGCACCAAGGGGATAAAGTAGTGTCTTATGTAGCGGGCGCCGTATTGAATCCCGAGCAAAACGAAGGACTCTAGCGTTAACTTCCGAGCGGAGCGAGGGAGTTTAGAGTTAACCTCCGCACCTTTATCCCCGAGGTGAATACTCTACTTTTTACACCATCTACGAGAGAATAAAAGCAGTAGTACTAGAATCAAGTATTCCGGAGTCAAATCACTATCGTCACTCAACATTTTTGTGAGAATTTGCAATATTTTAAGTAATTTGTTGTATAACAATGAACAAAGCAAAGGATTTCCAGTATTCGCGCTTTTTTTTAATTTGTGTTCTATTTTTCTTTTAATTATAGTCTATCTCGTGGTGGCCAGTTCGATTTTTGAACAATTAATTTTTTTGTGCAGATAATAATGGTGAATGCGTGAATGCGATTTATGTTCCAAATTCGAATCACATTATTGACCAGCGGGTCATAATGAAATTCAGTACAATATTATTGCCCTGCTAGACCTCAGGTCGTTAATGACTTACTTTAGGTTAGGTTTGCATGACATATAATTTGACATTATCGAGCAGGTGGTGTGAAAAAATATTATTTAGAAGCTCAATAAAATAACGAGAGTGAATACGTGGCACTCGAACGCAAGCGTGTAGTATTGCGAAGTTTACCTTCTTCCGCGCGGAGTGTTTATTTGGATGTCTGTATTTTTTTGCAAAAAACTTTCTTTTACTATTTTTTTAAGCAATGCTGTCCTCAGCAAAAATTAAGAATTCCCTTAGAATCTTTCATCCCCTTTTAAAACCTTTTAAGGGATAATTTTCTTTTACTCATTTCTTCCTTTGTTTAGCAGACTGGGTTTTGAAAGTGTCTTGACTATCAATTGATGAATTATTATGATGTTTATTTCTTATGTAGAAGATGAGTTACGTCAACCATCGTACTCAGTCACCTTATTACGGATTCGACCCCTGAGAGTGTCTTCAATTTCACATTAATATCAGATTATTCATGTTTAATATACAGAGGGGAATAGCCCAAATCATTCGGCGAATAAACTTCTACTGTTTATCAAAGTCGGTCCAATCTTAGCCCGCGTCCTAACAAATGCGATTTGTCGTATCAAATCGCGATCGACGCGTTCTTTCTTTCTTTTCGTGATTGCGGCATCAGTGGCATTATTTACGTAATTAAACGGGCACTAAGAAGATTCTAAAAAGTGGGAAATAGTCTGAGAAACATCGCACTCATCTTAAGTGTTGGATTAGTTAGTCATCAATACACCATTTAATTAAATACTGTTTGCAGTAGCTTGCCACGAGTCTTTACGAGAGCTTTACTGCCGATCACATTGCGTTCACAATGTCACTCATTTCTTGGGAAAACCGGAACGTTCAGGTTCGCCGAACAAAATAAATGTGACGGCCGCGTGTTTCCGCAATGCTTTGGTTAGGACGTGACCTTAGATGTTTAGCAAGATTGTTGTTGATTTTAGGAACGTTTCTATTATTAGTATTCATGTATTTAAGTTTACGTCCATCTTATCGGTACAGCATCTAATGTTTTGATGGCATTTCTATTAGCTTTGTTTGTTTACTTTATGAGATGTTTAAGGTGCTGCATTGTTTTGGAAGAGAATATAGTAATGTAACATCACGCCTAGAATCTTCGAATGGTAACGCAGAGGTGTAATTATCAGTAGTTCACCCACAGTTTGTTAGTTGTTTTCTAGTTACATGTATTGCCATGAACTGGGCTCAAATCAGAGCAGCGGTGGCCCAGTGGTGGCAGCCCCGACTTACGAGCAGTAAGCCGTGGGTTCGAACACAGGCAGGCCCATTACTTTGTGTAATTTATTTCATCACCGCTGCCCTCAAAAACGGTGAAGGAAAACATCGTGAGGAAACCGGCATGTCCTAGAACAAAAAAATCAAAGAAATGTGACATCTACCGACGCGCACTGGGCCCGTGTGGTGGATAACAGCCCATTCCCTCCCATAGAGAGGAGGCCTGCGTCCCAGCAGTGGGAACTTTATAGGCTGATGATTATCGATGGGCTCAAATCGAAAGCCTAAAGAAAATAGTTATAATTTGTGGGATATTTTCAAATCGAGCTAATGTCATGAGTTTGAGGGATAATGCTCCTGAGGGTGGAACCTCATCTGTTTCTTGCTCTAGCAAATGACGGTCCGGAGCGACAGAAAAGGATAGGAACATGGTTAAGTTCGATGCAGGAGGCGCAACCCTTAATTTGGAAGTGTTAAGAGTGACACATTTCTACTCCACACCATCGTTTCAAATATCAATTCAATTAATATACTGAACATGGAATCCGGCAGCTGAGTTCACGCTAAGTGAGGGCCATTATCAAGCTCATTTGTCAAAACTAGAATTATTTTAGTTTCGCATTCATTCTATTCAACATCTGCCTAGCCTTTTCCCAAACTATCTTGGTGTTGGCTTCCAGTCTAACTGGATGCAGCTGAGTACCAGTATTTTACGTAAAGCGACTGCCTGTCTGACCTCCACAACCCAGTAACTTGGTAATACGATACCCCTTGGTAAGACTGGATGTCAGACTTTTCGCTTCTGACTACTTGTAACGACTGTCAAAGATCAACAAATGACAGCCGGGACCAACGGCTAAACGTGCTTTCCGAGGCATTGAGGAAACTAGGTATGTAATTATGGTAACCCATCCATGGCCCAGCCTCGGCAAGCACGGCTTAACCTTAAAGATCAACCCGTGCGGCTGTTTTTATTTAGCCACGAGCTTCTCCATCGTATTCATTCTAATATTATTGCGAAAGTAACTCTGTCCTTTTCCCGCATTAGTTAGACCATAGCCTGGATTAGGATATTAGATATTTGTATGTTCTAGAAAATTTTAAGTATCTAGTACTTAGAATTTTCTTAAAATCTATCGGCCTTAACACGGTTGACGTAGAAAAAACCTAGTCTTCAATGAAGTTATTTTCGTACAAAAATACACAATTTAGGTAACAACCTGAATGGCGCCAGTTGTACTTGAATAAATACGACAATAGTACTATGTTCAATGGACCTACTAATTCGGAAAGCGTCGTAAAAAAATATAGGTAAACAAAAATATAGCCATTGATAAGATTTTCACGAGCATCTCTATTCGTTTGATGTGGAGATTTTTGTAATGAAGAATACTCAAATGTTTATTTTTGTATCTATACAATCTTCTATACATCTATACACATAACTAAAATTGAAGTGTCTGTTTGTAATATTAAAATAACCATGTTTTACTACATGCATATATGAATGTATACACAGTACATTTACCAAAATTTCATTTTTTTTAATTTTTGGTTGTTTGTCTGTCCGTCTGTCTGTCTGTTTGTTTCGGATAATCTCTTGAACGGCTGGACCGATTTTGACGGGATTTACACTGGTAGATAGCTGATGTAACAAGGAGTAACTTAGGCTACTTCTATTTTAGAAAAAAAAATGCAAAAACAAAATAACTTTTTGTTAAATTCCACGCGGACGAAGTCGCGGGCATAGCTAGTTAGTGATAAAATAACAACCTTGAACAACGTAGGATGGAACGCTTTTATAATAAACTAGCTGTCCCGCGCAACTTCGTCTGCGTCACATTTTTCCCGTTTTTGCAACATTTTTCATTGCTGCTCCGCTCCTATTGGTCGTAGCGTGATGATATATAGCCTATGTCCTTCCCCACGTTGAAATCTATCTTCTTGTCAAATTTCATTAAGATCCGATCAGGCGTTTAGTCGCGAAAAGGTAACAAACAGAGTGGCATTCGCATTTATAATATTAGTAAGGATAAGAAATATATAACATCACGCCTATAATCCCCGAAAGGTGAGGCAGCGGTGTACCTAATAGAACACCCACATTTAGCCAGCTATGTTTTATGGCTGTAGGTGAGTTGTGACACAAGCACAAGTTAGCTTTAAGGTCACGACGTTTTAAATCAAACTGTGACCTTCGTCTCCCTTCAAGGACTGTCTTGCTTGATATTGCTCGTCCGAACAAAAACAACACCTACTGGTTTTTCAAGAGACTGAGTAAATAGAGTGCTAGTAGTCCCACGCTATTTCTTCCAATGTTAGCAGAAGTGAAATAAATGAAAGACTACTAAGAAATGCAGTTCCGCTTTATAAACAACACAAAATAAAGGGACACAGAAGTTGTACTCCATTCAAGCGCAAGCACCTAAATCAAGATGAACGCAACAAAACTACTAACAAAAATTTACATCTATTCGTTGAACAAAAATTATTTTCGTTATCACTAAATAATCTCTAAATATTAATGTAATGATGGAATTTCGACTGTAGGCGCAGAACCAAGAGTTGTAAATCCAACGTGCGCATCAGGTATGTTTTCCGAGGTTGAATGCTCTGGCGTTTAGACTTGCTACGCGGCTACGAGGTCTGCTACGCCGTAGCTCGTAGTATGGTACGGTTGTATAGCCTCTACGATTTTTAAAGTTAGAACTTCGTAGTTTATTTTTTGTTTACTTAACAATACAGTGTTAGAGGCACGTTCTTAACAGAAAAATACTCGTTGGAAAAATATTGCCACCAAATAAACAACAAAATCAATCTGATTTCAAAGAAAATAAATTGTTTTTATATTTTTTTTTATTTTGAACCAATATATTATATTAGTGCAAAATATTTAATAAGATTTTTTTATTAAATACCTTGTTGGTTTAGCGGTCGCATGCTCTCCTGCTGATCAGCTCTTGGATACTTGCACCACTTCGAACAATTTGTTATTTGATTTTGCATCAGGAATTTCTCCGTAGCAGCCGGAGTCTCGATTTGTGCCTGTCTAATGGAACAGGCTCGGCCACTATTAAATGGCACTTAATCATAACTGGAAATATCTGTAAGTAGTAAGGGTTCTTGTTTCAATGAACATTTAATTAAACCTAAGTTCAAATGCTGGTGTAGCTCTCACCTACAGAAGTAGTTTATGAAGAACTTAATACAAGGCACGTGTTAGAGTACCTTTAATTACCTTTTAAATATCACTGAATTATTTAAATGTATTTTATTTACATAGCGTTTTGTTTACATTGTCTGGATATAGAATAGAATAGAATAAAACTTTATTGTACACCAAAAATCAAACATAACGGGTTTACAAAACTGCAAATTTTATGGTTACAACGGCGGTCTTATTGCTTATTGCGATATCTTCCAGACAACCTATATGATATATATGATGATTTGGATATGTTGGTTTGTATCCAACTAACAAAGTCTCGGGAACAAGCTAACTTAAAAAATATTAAATAGCTAAACTTTATCTTATACCAACAATCCCCTGACTTTTACATGAATAATATAACCCTACCTAAAGTTTTTTATTCTGACTGTACAAAATTTGCTTGAAAAAAAGTATAGTTCGAAACACCACTCAAAAATATTAATAATAATGAAATTCCTGTTTCGGCCGGATAGGACGAAAGTCACCTACTAAGCCATTTTTATGTATGTTAGGTTTAAACTCAGGAGGTTAGGTGGAAGCTCGTAGTAAAATAAGAACAGTCGCATGAGTAAAGCTCCAAGGTTAAGTAAACACTTGGCGAGGTAGGGTCATGGATGCGTAACCATACATTACATAGGCCCAACCGACCCAAGGCCCGGGCCCAAGGCCCGACTGAGCCTCTGAAAACACGTTGGGCCGTTGGTCTCGGCTGCCATTAGTATGATCATCTTTGACAGCCAGCCGGTACCGGTGGCTCAATACTGGTCCAAAACCATAGAGGCAATCTGAATTACCAAGTAAAGTTATTGTGAAAGCTGCAGAAGATTGTAAAAATATATTTGCATTGTACAGATTCAATGTCTTAAATATCTCAATTCAAATCAATTTCTTATCAATCTTCGATTCAATCTCTTAGTATAATCGCATAGCACATATGTGTACTATGTACTGTAAAGCCACCATTTACTGAGAACCTACATTTTTCATTGGCGCGAATTTACCCTGGTGGTTGAGTGAATGTCATGCTCACTTAAATGTCACGCTGATGGTGGCGGGTGTGTCGGGTCATTTAGTTCCCTTCAAAATGGTTGTGTTGAATGATGGCTGATACATGCGTCATGTTCGTGAACGGGCGCTGTCAGTTGTGACTGGTCATCTCTTAGCTGCCACGGTTTATTTTAATTACTTTATTTTTCAATACTGATTTAATCTTTTACTCTGGACGCTCTTAACTTGCCCGTGTTTCTACATCGTTCTCACATGTTTGTCATTCTTAAAATGGATGACGTAACCAAGACTTTGTAACATATTTTGATTTAAAAGAGTGTACATGGAGTTTCTTGCCCATTCTTCTCCATAGAGATCTACGCTTTGGAATGGGCAACTACAGTACTTTCACAAGTTACTATGCCTTGTGACTGAGACTGTTAGCTTCGCGTTTTTTTTTTGTTTTTGGAGTTTCAAAAGTGTCTGTTATGGTCTAATTGAAATAAATGCTTTGGGTTTGTGTTTGTAGGGATTGTAAGACCCCTGAAAGTCCCACAACCAGTCTGTCCAACGGGTATCGTATGGGCAGACGCTTCATTCAAAATCCTGTTATCCAGCTCCGTCCGGTTATACTGGAAGCCGATGTCAACATAATTGCGAAAAAAAGGCTAAGCAGATGAGGATGATTCAGTCCGTACTAAATAGTTTAGCATGAAGTCCTGGGTTCGATTCCAGGGTCAACCAAAGTGTTATTGGGTTTTTCCATCAGAAATTTCTCAGTAGCAGACACGGAGTCTGTATTTGTGCCCAGTTGATCGCAATAGGCTCGCCCCTTATTACATGGGAATTAAACATAACTTGTGAAATATGAGTGTACTATTAGGTACCTACACCTCTGCCTAACCCTTTTTTTTTCCGGATTGGAAATCATCAAATGACTTCTCCCGCTCTGGGCGGAGCGGGAGGGGGAACAAAACGCTGGTTCAACGACCTTTTGACAGGTGCATTGAAGTCTATCAGGATTTATTTGATACGAAAATTTATGTACATTCATCCAGAAAGCTATTATCATGGAACTCATATTGTCTACTGAATGGCGTTATATCACACCCTGAGAACTAAAGTGACCTTTTTTTTATGGATGGGAAATCATCAAATGACTTCTCCCGCTCTGGGCAGAGCGGGATGTGTCAGACTTGTACTGACTAAAACTTGAGGCGCGCGTGGAACACGTACGCGCCGTCGACATGGCCTGTCGTCATAAGACGGACGGACGGTGAGCTAGCCCATTCACCGTCCACAGGCTCCGCCGGCCTACGGTGGCCGGGGGCCACTGGTTGCCCCCCGATGCCCGGGGCGTCTCCCGCGGCGGCTGGGACGTGAGGTTCTCTCCCTCTCACGTTCCGCCACCTCCTTCGCAGAAGGAGGCGACGGCATCCCATTCCCTCTCGCTCCGGACCATGGATTGAACCAGGGCCGGACGCGAGAGGTCGCCGCCGCCAATCGCCGCTACGAGGACACGGCGGTGCTCAGCCCAAGCGGGGCAGAGCTCCACGGTGTGCTCCACCGTGTCCTCCAGCCGATCCTCGCAGTGGTAACACCCGGGCGTTTCCTCCCGCCCGATTCGGTGCAGGAACCTCCCGAAACAACCGTGTCCGGTGAGGACCTGCGTCAGGTGGAAGGTGAGAGCGCCGTGGCGCCTCTCTAGCCACTCCTCAAAGAGGGGACTTATTGCCACTAGTGTGGCGTGCCCTGCACGTGGTTGCGACAGTCGCTGTCTCCATGTTGCTAGAGGTCGCGCCGGAGGTCTGTCCGCTGAGCGACAATTTGCCGCGGCTGCGGAGTTTCCCCCCGGCGTAGTGCCTCCGCGCGCCATTCGTGCAGGCGCGCGAGGACTATCGCCTCCAGATCCCATGGCGGCAATCCGGCCAAGAGGCTTAATAGTTTCTTTTTCAACTTTAGTTCATTCACTTAAAGGTTAAAATTGTCTACATCTCTATTAAACAGAATTCTCAGAATAATCGAAGCACCTTCAATGTTATCGTATCTTTAGGCTTCCCCTTCGTTCGTCCGCTACCGAAATAATATGTATTATGAAATTAAGACGAAAGGTCAGCTAAAATAAACGTAACTAACTGAAAGTAGACTTTTTGAATTAATAGGATTGGATTTCAAATTGACAATTGGCATAACTCTAAAAGACGGTTTATTACCCGACAAAGTATTTAGGTATACATACAAAGTGTAAACAGCCCTCTTATGGAGCCCTCTACGAAGTATTCTGTAGGTATTTCATCAAACTAACTTTTTAAGGTAAAACTCAATACGCACTCAAAATATTGTGTTAATGGATGAATTGATTAGTGAACGGGTTTTGGAGGTATTTAAAGTACAGTAATAAAGTTAAAAAATAGTATTTAAAAAAAAAACCTGTGAAAAAGTTGGAACTTTGACGTCTAATATCTCGGGTAAATATAAGGTTCTCATGTATGGCAGGGAAAAAAAAAGGTTCGCTATGATGGGGAGAACAAGTGCCTTTCGGTTTCGTTAAGAATCTAGTTACACCCTTTATAATAAAGTATTTTATTAATTTGCATGACCTTTAGAGTATCCAATCCATTAACCACTCGTTCATCAAAATTTAAAAACAGGTAACCAAATCTGTCTCCTCAGCGGCGTTATTCTAAACAAGCAAGAAGCTATTATTATTAAGAAGCTATTAAGAAATAAGATAATGCTAAAATTACAACATGAAATTAAAATCTTATTCCTCTTCCACAGAAACCACTCCAATGATGGATCCAACGTGAAGAGCAAAACCAAAATGGCGCACATCACATTCTTCATCTTCCTCATCCTAATAGAAATCGGACTATCCACCGAAGACGAAAACAAACTAAAAACAAGAATAAAAAATATAGAATTAGATGCTTATATAGGATACAATAACAAAACTGATATATACGAAGTATACAACAACACTAACGAAGAAACAATCAAACCAGCGGATCAAAAAAAATGTGAAGTGATTAACACTACCAACACAGATGACGCTGACTATATTAAAGCAGATACTTTAAATTCCTCTTCTTCTGCTTTCTTCCTTTACTTGAACAATATTCATTCAAGCCTAACATCAAATCTAATTGAAGAAAAACTGTCAGTTGATGGAATGGAGATAGAAGGAGTGAACTTGTTTGATATTGTGAACAGCGATTGTGGGGGCGCTAAAGTGTGTCCCAACGTGAACGGCAATTGGACCAATGATAAGACTATTACTGTTGGATTTCTTGGAGCTTATGGGAGAAGTCAGGTGAGTTTGTAAGAATTTTAATCATATTTGAAGATCATCATCTGGCTAGCCTTTTCCAAAGTATGTCGGGGTCGGCTTCCAATCTCACAGCATGCTGCTGAATACAAGTATTTTACATGGAGCGACTGGCTATCTGCCCGCCACAACACAGTTAGTATTAGGGTAGTGGTACGATACCACTTGGTAAGACCGGTTTCCAGACTTTCGAGCCACTGACTCAGTAGTGAGTGGCTACAGACGTTGCAGTTTACGACTGTCAAAGATCTACAAAACCTGAGGCTAAGGAACTTTCCGAGGCATGGAGGAAACTCGGTATGGAATGGGTGGTCACCCATACACAGACCAACCTAGGCAAGCGCGACTAACAAGCAAGCGCTGACCTGAAGATTGATCCGAACGGCCTCGGGCCGTTATTATTTAGCCGCATTTTAATCAGATTTAAGGAAGAAATCATCCAGAATATAGAGATAATCCAGTTTTTCAAACTTAACAGACAGTTTTTTTAGATTTTGAAGGTCTGCTGGCAGAAATTTCACATGAAGCAGTACTTTTGTACTCTAATATTTTATGTTTTTTCCTGTGTTGTCTACTGTGTGAACATAAATAGTAAAATAAATAAATATACAAATTAAATTTGCTGGGAGCTTTTTGCGCTACACCTTCTTACGTGGTTAAACAACAAAGAAGCGTTTTGGAGGACATTTTATGTAATTTTTGTCGTTCAAAAAGTGCTGATGTCACTCGAATAAATGCCCTGTGGTTTTCATCTTGTGTTTTCAAAAAGCAAAAAATACTGCTTTTCGTAACTTTATCGTCGGTATCGAATTGTTGACTTTCTCTTTTCAAGGTTTGAACGCAATTTAATTTCAAGTATAGTTTTGTGGTTTTATTTTTCGATATTCTTTTTAGTACGAAATATTTTTGAAGGACAAACAGATCTTCTGTATGGAATAGAGAGATAGTGGTTCTATATCTCAAACATCGTTAAAGTTAGCATGGTGGTTTTATTGGTCTCTTCTAGGTAAAGCCTTTTATTTCTTTTAAGCTTTATCTCAAGTTACTGTTTTTTTTATAAACCTCTTACAAAAAAATCATAAAATAATACCTTATCTCTGGTTACAGTTTCTACGTCAGAAAGCCATTATTTTTAGTACTTCCCTCGTTAATTTTAGAAAGCCTAGCGTGACCGTGGGTATTTATACGTATATACATTACATTTTTCGTGTGTGTGTGCGTGTGTTTTAACGGTCATCACGAGTAGTCGGAAGTCCGAAAGTCTGACAACTAGTCTTACCACGGGTTATCGTGGTCCCCAGTAACGAGGTTGGTTGGTATCGTGGTCCGCAGTGTAAATGTAACGTAATCACACTACCACGTATAATAATTATATTCATAATTTTATAACACATTATTTTGCTCGTAAAGGGTCTCTTATTTCACCAATTCCAATATCGTAATGTATCTCATTACGTGCTAGTGCGTTATTGTAATGTAAAACGCACGGTTTATCAAAATGCTTCTTCTAAAACGAACGGTACTTTTTTAAATCAAAAAAATTTGCAAAGACTTTTTATGTCAGAAAAGTGGTCAACATTTTATGAATAAAATTAACTTGGGAGATAAAATATAATAAATAAACATTTAATTCTTTAATTTAATTAATTTTGACCATAAATTACAACCATTTATCTGTAACAAAACACAAAAATATTAATTTACTTTTTAGTAATACAGACTGTTTTTGTGCTTTTGCCTTAAAAAAAGAACGCTGATGCGCGATACAAGTAAAATTTATTCCGCGCGCTTTTTCTTTTCGCTGTATTGTTTTTATTTGAAAATGTCGGTCCGAGTTTTATTTATTTCCTCGCAAATATGTTATAAAACTTCGTATGACATACGTGCGCTTTGATAATTACAGCCTCTGCTTTCTTGTAGCCCTCGCCTACGGCTCGGGCTAGCAATATCGCCTCGGCTGTAATTTTCAACTTACCGCACTTATATCATAATGTACTATTAAGATTTGTATTTTATATTTAATTTTTATTTAAAATTAAGAATTTATTCATCTCTACAGATGATACTGAAAACAAATACAAATTCAATCATTTTAGTTAAGTTGTAAACAATTTAACTAAAATTCTATTGATAATTATGTTTTCGATTGAAAAAGCGACGCATTTACGTTACGTTTACATCGCGCGCTCGTGCTAGAGTCTCCGATAGACAGGTACTTACTGGTATTTAACTGGTATTTAACTTTTTTTTAACTGGTATTTAGCTGCATCTAGTCAGACTAGAAAATTAGACTATCATTGTTGGAAACCTGCTAGGGAGATGATGATGAAGAACTTTTATTGCCTGTTTGATCATAACACATAACATCACGCCTGTAATCCAAGAATGGTTAGGCAGAGGCGTACCTAATTGGACATCCACTTTTAGCCAGTTATTTTTAAGTCTCAAGTAATAGGGGGCAAGCCTATTGCCATCAACTGGGCACAAATCCAGACTCCCTGGCTGCTACTGAGAAATTTCTGATAGAAAAACCCAATTAGAACAAGGCAGCCTGTTCGATCAGTAGCATTATTTGGTCAATAGCAATATTCTGATGTTAACATGGTCATACAAATACATACTGCCTCTTTCGAGCAAGAACTGTGTAGTCATAAAAGTTGACAACCGGAAATATGAAACTGTAACGAACTGTATCATTAAAGCACATACTAAAATAAAGGGTGTAAAACACCTCACAACGAAGCCGAAAGACACGGGTTCTCCCTGTCATTGTGATCATTTTTTGTTCTACACCGTACCTGGGAACCTTCTAGTTACGGAGATATTAGGGGTCAAAGTTCCAACTTTATGACAAGTATTTTTTTAACTACAAGTTTTTAATGTAAGATTTTTACTTTAAACACCTCCACGACCCCCGTACTATTCAATCCGTCCATCAGCACTATGTTTTGAGTGCGTTACATTAAGTTCTACCACAAAACATGATTTTACACCCCCCAAAAAAAGTCGTTTCCCAGCAATAATTTTTGCGTAAAGTTACTTAGTTTCATGTACAGAATGCTTGGTTGACGGCTTCATGATGAGATGATTTACACGGTGTATGTGTTTCCAGATCTTCAACTGAAGCTAGAATCTGGAATTAGATATTGGAGTGGGATTAGTATTAATGAATAATTCAGCAGCTACGTAGGCAATATCGATGTCCAGCGATCTTGAGTTAAAAATAACTTCCAGATCGTCTTGACTTACAAAAGTTAAAAAATATAAAACTTGATTTTGAATTTTACCTCGACGGGTTGACATTCTATCAGCAATAAAGATGGAGGATAAGAAAAACAATGTTGGATAGACATAAGCTCTAGACATCATCATCATCTGCCTAGCCTTTTCCCAAACTATCTTGGGGTCGGCTTCCAGTCTAACCGGATGCAGCTGAGTACCAGTATTTTACATGAAGTGACTGCCTATCTGACCTCCACCACCCAGTAACTAGGTAATACAATACCCCTTGGTAAGACTGGATGTCAGACTTTTGGCTTCTGACTACTCGCAACGACTGACAAGGAAGAAGACATAAGCTATAGTATGACTACTTTAAGTGTGCAGTTCAAGATGGCATTGATTTTTAGGAAAATTTGCATCGACTTGTGAAAGTTTGTGTTTTTTTGATAAATTGGTTGAAATCTGAAGTAAAAGTCATGAAAATCCCGTTTATAGTCGTTCTAAATGTACTAAAAGTTTTAAAAGCCTTTGCTACTTGACATGGCCTAAAGTACATAGTTACTTATTCATCACATCGAAGTTCTTCGTCAGGGACGGGTATCATAATAAAAGTTACGAGTTGTTATTTATCTCTTACATAAATTTTAAAACACTACGCAGTAAGGAACAATACGCCGTAAGGCATACTACGCTCGTGTTTTATAATACTACGCATCTAACCTTTAAAAGGCACAAGGTCACTTCCGCCGTTCGTCTTGCTTACAACCTTCCCGGAATTTTCATTTAAGTACATTCACACTTACTTTGATAATAGTCTCCCATTCAACCTTAAGGTAGAAGCGCCAAGGTAGCCACGAAATTTAATTTTGCTTAGAGTTTTTTGCAATTTGCCTGAATTAGAATGACCATTTAATGAAAAATTCAACGTGATTAAATTAATTTAGAGGGTTGCATTGATGATTTTAATGATTGTAACTCATTAAAGCCCAATGGTTTTGCTGCGTTCGCGAATATTTATATTGTAATCATTAAATAACCTACATATTCGCTACCATCGTAAAACACATACTAATAAAAATACTATCTGACACAGATCTTACAATAGGGGATTATCCTATTTTTTTTTCTTTGTCCGTCGGGTAGTTTATTGAAAAGTATTGGACACGTATTTTTTCTTTTTTCACGTGGTCATAAAATTATGGAGATATATTGAGTTGAAATGGCGCATGACGTCACATGTAGGTAAGTTTTATACCCACTTGTGACGTAGTAAGCCCCCACTCTCCAACTTTAATGAGTTCTAACTAAGTAATTTTTTGATATTTTGATAAAACAAAAAATACGTGTCTAATATTTTTGTATTACCTGTCTGACGGACAAAATAGAATGTCGTTTTCTTTACCCAGTCCGGTCCCCTAATTTCGCTGACTGCTTTAAGAGCGTTTACACCTTACGGCATTTCATTCTAAAGAAACTTAATACGCATAAGCGGGATACATTCCAAAACATCTTAAAAAAAAAGAAAATTTATAATTGGTCTAATTTAGTTGTAACACTATTTTTCGTAACTTTTTGACCTATGTATCCTGCTTATGCGTATGAAGTTTAATTAAAATCGGTTCATTTATTTCGGAAATAAGGATTGTAAAGTTTGTATAAATATAATGTCGTAAGGCGTAAACGCTCTTAATGTGGTGTAATCCCGTAACTTAGTAAGTCACACACTCACCCATCCGTCACACATCGTCATCAGCCTATAATGTTCCCACTGCTGGGACACAGGCCTCCTCTCTAAGAGAGGGAGGGGGCTGTAATCCACCACGCGGGCCCAGTGCGGGTTGGTATCCGTCACTCACTTCACTTTATTCGTATAAAGCCTCCACAAATTCAATGTTCTAAATTTAGCCGCCTCTATTGAAAGTCCTATGCTATGTCGGTAGTCCATGTGAGCCATCAATCAACAATGATTTACTGGAAGCCATCCGAATGTCCGTGAGGAGTTGAAGGACAGACGCTACGTATAATGGCTTGGCCAGTAGGCAGAAAGGAATAGTTTAAAAAAATCCTATTGAGTGACATTTGAACAGATCCACATACTAATGATTAGGGAATCGGTTACCTAACAAAATGTCTTGTTTTAAGAGTATCGCTAAAACAAGCCTACTTAACGCAACAATCAAAATAAGTTCAAAATCTAAAACCCAACTACTGAAAAATTACGCCTTAAAAAATATGAAACATTATTATGAAACCATTCATATTAATTTTATCGTCTATTAAATGAATCACTTACTCGTTATATGTTTTAATGTATTTAATAAATATAGGTACATGGTGATGTTAAAAATATAGCGATTATATTTATGATTCCTTGCTACTGTTAGAACGTATGGTTTTTTTCACACATAGTGAAAATAATTACTGCGTCTACCCTCTTTGTCAAACGTCGCACGTGCCAAGTCAGGATAAAAGTCATTAATTTTTCTCTTTCAGCTATCATGAAATACTTTAGATTTCAAAAATCATTCCCGGCGCTCTAATCGACCTAGAGTTCTAAGAAATAAGATTTATTTTACAACAAAAGATAAAGATTTTCGAATACGATACCAAAGCAATGTGTCAAAGATGTTCTATGTTTAGGAGAGTCTTATTCAAGTTGTCCTTCATAAATGTAATTGAGAGAAAACCTGAAGAAAATTACTTGTAAACAGAGCAGTGTATTTTCAACATTTAATAAAATTAATATTCTCTTGTAGTGTTTAGGATCTTTGAAGATGGTAAAATTTCCGTTTAATTAGGATAATAAAGTATTGAGAGGCTAACGGGTAAATTGAGATGTAGTGAAACTTAAAACTTGCTTGTAATTGCACATTTTGTAGGTTGATTGGTCTAACTGTCCATCGAAAGGTTGGCTGGGAGGTGTTTAGCGATGAAACGGCCGTTGTACCCTGAATTTCAATGATAGTTAACAGGCTTTTATTGGCTTCACACTTTAGATCAGCGGTGGCCCAGTGGTGGCAGCCCTTACTTACGAGCAGTAAGCCGTGGATTCTCGAACCCAGGCAGGTGCATTACTTTGTGTAATTTATTTCATCACCGCTGCCCTCAAAAACGGTGAAGGAAAACATCGTGAGGAAATCGGCATGTCCTAGACCTAAAAATTCGAAGACATGTGACATCTACCAACAATTGGGCCCGTGTGGTGGATTACAGCCCACTCCTTCTCTTAGAGAGGAGGCCTGTGTCCCAGCAACAACACATACAAGAGAACATTATAGGCTGATGATGATGATTAGCTTCAACTGTAACTAACTATGTTTAAAAATCTTAGAAGTTTTTTGACCCACTTTCCCGGTTTTCGATTGAGCTGAAATGTTGTTTACTTTTGAATAATATTTTTTCTACAGTACTTTATTTACGTTTCAAGTAACACAAAAGCTTTCATTGTAAATTTTCCCGCTGGGCTGGGTCCACCTCAAATAGTCGGCTATGTCCCGCAGGGTTGTGGCAGCTTATTTTTACTGTTGAGTTATAAAGAAATCTGTAATGCTTAGATAGCTTTAGCCGTATATTTTTAGCCATTTAATAAAATGAAATACGCAATAATGAAATATGCAGGCATAAAATACAATAATCCCATAATTTTACATGAGCCTTTCGGAGTTTGCTGCTGTATTTTTCGAGAAGCTGTATACATAATATATAATTTGTCATCTTTTGATAAATATGTTGCATTTTCGGTTTAAAAAAAAGACCTTGTTTTTATGTTTGTGATCAGTAATGGCCACCTTTCACCAAAATTCGATAAAAGTGAAAATGATGAGAGAGAGATGTACGACACAGAACCGAATTATGTGATTTTTTACGAGTAAGGATAAACCAACAACCGATCTCATACTTTGGGCAAAAATCGCTATATTAGTATAGAAGTTAGAGTTACTTCCAAATTAATAAAGCGATTTTTGTTTTGAATATTGGTGAACTATCTGCTAATTGGATACTTGGATGAGGGATGCGCAGAACCGAAAAATAGGGTATGGCAGAAGAAGAGGTAGGCCTATACAAAGCAGAAGGAGATTCTGGACTGAAATTATGATGAAGAACTGTTTACCACCAAGTACGTAAATGCTCAAAAAGTATCGAGTGAAACTACGCAGACGTTATTTGTATCGTTATCTAAAGACAATGAAACAATAAAAATGATTATTTTATTCGGGGTAAATGTCCGTTACGGACTCTGATTTCCCGATCTTTGCTTTAGATGTCCATGGAGTTTCTTGCCCGTTCTTCTCCATAGAGATCTACGCTTTGGAATGGGCAACTACAGTACTTTCACAGTTATTATTTCTTGTGAATGGGAATGTAGCTTCATTTTTATTGTTGTTCGACTATTCAAAAGTGCCTGTAACTGGCCTACTTGAAATAAACGATTTTGATTTGATTTGATGATCAAAAACTACACAGTAATGTATTTAATGAGTAATTGGAAAGATAGAAATGTTTTTTTTTTACAGTAAAGCTCGGTAAATTAAAAGAATCAAAGGTCGAACCATTATGACTATTCATGCGTGTCAGTATAATTATATGAGATCAAAGAAATCAAGCAAAAATTGAGCCTAATTTGAGTATCGGCGCTTTTCGTACCACGGATCTTTCAGAAAGGGATATTTGCGAATGGGTCATAAATATAAAACATAAATAGCCTTTGCTTTGAGGAGTTCGTTGCTAAATAATAACAGCCGCACGAGTCAATGGTCAAGGTTAAGCAGTGCTTGTCAAGATCGGTCCGTGGATGTGTGAACATCCATAACATACCGATTTTACCGATTTTCGACAAAGCACACTAAGCTCTTGGTTTGACAGTTGTAACAGGTAGTCAGTGGTCCGAAAGTTTGTCAACCAGTCTTACCAAAGGGTATCGCCACACCCACAGTACTAAATGGGTCATGGAAGTCGGTAGGCACCGCTCTGGTCGGTTAGATTGAAAGCCGACATCCAAACATAGGTGGTTGGGAAAAGGCGAGACCGATGATGAATAATCTTTGCCATACTATTCAGAATAGTGCACGTGCACGTCTTGCTACATCGTTCTGACATAATGTACCATCTCAACATGAATAATGTTACCAAGGTTTTGTAACAAGATTCTGATTTAAAAGAGTGTCCATGGAGTTTCTTGCCCATTGTTCTCCATAGAGATCTACGCTTTGGAATGGGCAACTACAGTACTTTCACATAATATGTCTTGTGACTGGTACTGTAGCTCAATTTTAATGGTTTTTCGACTATTCAAAAGTGCCTGTAACTGGTCTACTTGAAATAAAAGTAAATCTTTATTATTACATGAAACCCAATTAACCTTCAAACTCTTAAAATTCTGAAAAAAAAGCAACATTTCGTAGCTTTGTGCTTTCTTTAAATAAAAATCGTTAAATGAAATTATATTTAGTCTAAGTTTATTAAGTTAATGTTTTGATCTTCAGGTGATTGAATTAAGGGAGCTATTATAATTTTTAGGCAGTCAATTATTCAAGAATCATAAATGTATTTCTTCATCGTAATCTAATGAAGATCGAGATAAAAGGTTATTGTTTTTATAATATAGTTAGATATTTACCTTTCAATCAAACTCAGTCAATAATATTCTACAACAATCATTTGGCCTGCGGTTAAATCGAAACAAATACCGCCCTATTGTTTGACGTGAATTCGTACCAACGTCAGATAAGCAGTGAACTGAAGGAGCATGTCATAAATGCGTTTTTTTAAACGTTGTCCCACACTAGGAATTTCACCAGTATCGTGGGTGCGTTTATAAACATTTAAACTCACGTACACAAACAGCCAGACACGGAATAACTACCTTTAGGCCGTACAAATAATTTTCGTATAGGGATCGAACTCGCCGCGGTGTGCAGCAGCCAGTCGCTCAGCCACTGCGCCAGCCGTACCGTCGATTTAGGCTATTTGACTGTTCTTTGCGAGCTTTAACCTCTATAATAGATGGTAGAACTGACATTGTACCGTCGTATTAGGCATAACTACTAAACCAGGAAGAGTACCGGGTAGGTGACTACACAAAGCGGGCATGGACTAGCTGCTTCTCAAAAAAGACACAAACAAGTCACTTTTAAATACGAATTCACGAAACAGTAACGGCCGTGTCGCCCAAAGGGACGCTGCCAGCCGATTTTTAATAAGTAAAGTTTCTCAAGAATAATCAACAAAGTCATCTATGTCAATGTATTTCAAGCACGTGTAAAACGTGTGTGTAAGTGTTCAATGAAATGCAAATATTCAAAAACCAGTTGAAGGCGCTACTTCTGACTTTGGCCACGCTTCAAAGATATTATGTATTGTTAAATCTCTTTCATATTATGTTAAAAATAAGCAGTCACAACAAAAAAAAAACAAAAAACAAGCTTTTATAAAGATGCACTGGAAGAAGTAAATAAATTTTAGAGTAGATGAAAACAAAAAAAGGATAGTTTTCAGAAAAAAACTTGATGCTTATAGTTTCCATAGCATTTACCATTCACGCGTCTCTATACAAAGTTCATGTCTGTGCCATAAACCGTTGAAGAGTTCCCTTGTGAGGTTCCTGGCTGTATGATGAGTTCATGGTACAATCGTGATTATCCATCAAATATTAACTTGTATGGAAAGATTCGTGTCCACGCCATTTACCGTTGAGGAGTTCTCTCGTGAGGAGACGATCTTGGCTGAAGGAAAAGTTCATGATATGTCAAACATTTCCCAGAGTAAATAATAGCTTTAGGACTGGGAGGAGACCTTTGCCCAGGAAAGGGACAGTCAAGGCTAAGAAAAAAAAAAAAAGTTTAAAAAGCATAAAATAAAAATTAAATTAAAAAACCCCCGACAGAAAAACCTCTACAGAACCTAAAATCAATTAATCCTAGCGTCGTAGCGTCGGGGGACCGCTGAGTAGACCGCTTAACAAAAGCACAAACTAAAGCGGAACCTTCAAGTTTTTTAAATTTTTCACTCTGAAATAAGAATGGAACAATAATGTTTTAAGACGTCATGGTACGCCAACTGGACTCAAATCGAAAGCCTGAAGAAAAATATTGTAATTTATTATATTTTTAAATGGTTTTTAATATGGTTTTGTAAAAATAATTAAAAATTTAAGAAATATGTAAAAAAAATAATAATATATATTTAATTAAAATTAATATTGGCACAGTAAAGAAAAAATGGATATATTTCTATGAGGGTTCAGATTGATGTACTGAATACGTGGTGAACTTATTACCGTCCACATTGAATGGTATTTATAAGCTTTTATAGTAATTAAATCTTTTTGCACGTACATACTCCTATTAAGATAACAAAGTTTTCCTAAGATTATGAAGGGGCTCTTGTTTCGCCATATTTTATCACAGAAATGAAAAATGGCTGCCAAGTTAACATAATGCACAATCCAAGTGAGAAAATGTTGCCAGCATTTTCTTCATACTTAAATTATTTCGCTCGAATATACAATTTATTTTTAATGGAAACCGTTTCCGTCGTATAAAGTTAACGATATCTCGTTTATAAAACGTGTTGATACAGATATTATTTTGTTTGTTTCGGGTCATCTTAGGGTGAAAAGAACTCATTTACATGTATAGGAATACTAAATGAAAATAAAATGCACGACTGTCGTAAAAAATAACAGAACATAATTATTTTGTGCGAAAATTTATGTCATTAGGTCTCTTTATAGTCTTAAATGTTTTAATTAAAGACAATTTTGCAAAAGACGTGCGTTATATTTTTAGCGATAAATAGATAGCAGAATAGACAACGTTCAATTAAATAAAAATTGTAAAAAAAATGTCGTCAGTATAATTCTGATATTTATTTATTTATTTATAACCAACTTACACTAACAGTTACACCACACGTACAAGTTATTGGTTAAATGTCAGAAACTTGTAAAGCTGCAGGTTTAGACAGTTAGATAAAATAACAATATTAGAAAGTAAAGAATATGCTGATAGAATAAAATAACAATATTAAAAAGTAAACAATATGGTAGACATTAGAATAAAATAATAATACATTTTTCACAGCGTTAAAATGAAAAGAAATACAAAACACATTTCACATTTAGTAATAAAAAATAAAAGAAAATATATCTACAATTGAATTTAAAAAAGAAATAATAATAGTAAGAAAACTCATATTAACATAAAATTCCTACTCCATGGGGATAGTACTGGGAGTGGCAATGGACTCCAGGTATCGAGAAGCAGTGTTGAGGAGTCTCAGTTCAGTATCGGCAAAGATATCCATGGATTCATCATATAATATGATGTTATTAATATGAGTAAGGGCTAGAAACAGAGGGCTGGTCTTCAGGGTCACGGTGCTGGTATGAGGAATCGAAAACAGAGGCCGCTGGCGTGGGCGAAGAGCGTGTCTGATAGGTAGTGGGACGCTAAAGGAGATGAATTGTAATAACGAAGAATTGAAGGGAGAACCACGAATTAGGCGAATGAAATATTTAATGAGGGCAAGATTTCTCCTGACTTCTAGGCTTTGGTAGGTCACCATACCCAGTACGAATGGCGTAGGGTACATATATGGGTAAAACCCATATAATTTGAGGTAGAGGAACCGGACAAAGGACTTCTGGACCATTTCAGTAATTAGCTTATACACTTTTTCATGGGGGCACCAGATTGCATTATTGGTTTCAAGTAAACTGCGGACGAATGAGTTGTATAAAAGGGTTATAGCTTGCCGATTGTTAAAAAATTTTGCCTGTCGCAAAACAAAACCTAGGTTTTTGCGGGACTTGTTGCAGGTTTGAATTATGTGCTGGTTAAACGTAAGCTGTGGGTCAAAGTTAGTACCCAGATCGCGTACGGTTGAAACACGATTCAGGGGCTCCTTGTTCAAAGTGTAGACATTGAGCATGGGTTGTTTTGCTTTTGAGAAGGTCATGATAGCGCACTTACCAATATTAAGTTTTAGGTTGTTTATAGTGCTCCAATTGTGGATGCTGTCGATGTCAAGCTGGAGTGCGGCTGCATCGCTACAATTAGCTATGGGAAGTGCAACTTTGACATCATCAGCAAACATTAAAACCGTGGAGTGCTTTACATACTTGGGTAGATCATTAACTACTATTAGGAAAAGCAGGGGACCGACGTTAGTACCTTGGCCTATGCCAGAAGTGACAGAATAGCATTCCGAATTGGCATTATTATATGTCACATATTGCTTGCGATCGGTTAGGTAGTTCGCAAAGAATTTAAGCGACGCCATTGAGAAACCAGCCAAAGTCAATTTACTCAAAAGTATATCATTGTCGACCCGGTCAAAAGCCTTCTGGAAGTCGAAGTAAGCTACATCAATCTGCTTTCTGTCATCGAGATTTTTGGCTAAGAATGTAGTTATATTAAGCAAATTAGACGTGGTTGAACGAGTGGGGAGAAAACCGTGCTGCTCCTCCGCAAACCACCGCTGCAGTTTAGAATATATTTTTTTATAGAGTACCGCTTCAAACACCTTACCAAATATGGATAAGACAGCTATTGGCCTGTAATTTTTAATGTCACCTTTAGGGCCATTTTTATGTACCGGAAGTACTTTGGATGTTTTCCACACAGTTGGATATGTGTTTGACGTAACTGACAAGTTGAAAATATGTTGCAAGGGCAATTTAAAAATTTCACAGCCGTCCTTGACTACGTACTGCGGTATCTCGTCAGGGCCTTGAGTAGATTTCGGAGGAAGCCGAGCCATAGCGTTACGGATTTCAGATTCATGAATGTAATCAATATTTACAAGATGGGACAGACTATTAGGAGTCGCATTTGCTGTAGCGACAGCTATTTCGGGATCCAATACCGGTATATTTGGTAAGAAAACGCTACTGAAGTATTTAGCAAAGGCATCTGCCACTTCTATTGATGACATGTCTGCGAAGGTAGCCTGCTCACGATTTTCTCTATGACTTTTCACAAAGGCCCAGAATGTTTTAGGGTCCCGTTTAATATTAGATTGTACGCGGTCAGTGTAAGTAGCATAATCCAACTCCATACCCCTCTTTAACAGACGCCTGTAATATGTAAAGAATGCATAATCTAGTTGGTTGTCATTCCGTTTATAGAGCTTGTGATAATGATTTTTAAGGTTATTAAGTTGAATAGAAGCAGAAGTAACCCATTTTGGGTAATTCCGCCGTATAGTTTTAGTCTTTGTTAGAGGAACGGTTCGACATATAATGTTATTAATTAGTCCATAAAAAGTGTCAACAGCGGTATTGACATCATCGCATGCATAAACTGGCGCCCACTCTATACCAGCGAGTTCAGAGTATAACACTAAGAAGTCAGCCTTACGAAAGTTTCGCCTTAAAGTTGTACTATTGGTCGTGTCATTAGAAGAGTTGGTATTATTTTTGCTCAAACTTGCGAAAGGCGTGTTTATATTGATGGAGATATCCAACGGTTTGTGGTGTACTTCAGGGGATACAATGCCGGAACACACTGCAACTGAGACTCCGGCCACGCATGGGTTAACTAATATCAAGTCCAACATTCGGCCAAGATCATTAAAAATAGTGTTTTTCTGCAATAAATTACATTCAGAAAGAAACAATTCAAAATCATTACGCACAGTGACACTAGCGGAGCAAAGGTTAAAGTCACCTAATATAATTAGAGGCAGTTTGTTAATGCTACCTATAATTCTTCTAATACAATTAAAAACAGAAAAATATCTAGAATCAGGTACATTAGGAGCCAGATAAACAACACAGCGACTTCCCTCTCATAGAGAGGAGGCCTGCGTCCCAGCAGTGGGAACAATATAGGCTGATGATGATGATGATGAAACAACACAGCACGCAAACCGCGAACGACACTTGGTAACCATTGCACATATTATTTCGTCGCACTGTTCAGGCTCACAGTCCAAAGGTGCGAGTGAGTAGGGCGAGCGCGCGGCGAGCAGCACGCCGCCGCCGCCTCGCCCCACTCGGTCACAACGCAGCACGGCATAGTTATGCGGGAACACCTCAGAGTCGAACACGCTGTCATCGAGTCCAGTCTCAGTTAAGGCTAATAAATTGCTTTCGAATGTGTGTAGTACATTTTTAGTATCCGAACGTCTCGACTTCAATCCCCGGACGTTCTGGTAGAAAATCATATCAAGCTTTTTAGTTTTTCTCACGAAAAAACGATTTATCCGTTACATCAGATTCAGCCTTCTTTTTCGCATTCCGATAGCTGTACCATTCTTGGAGTGACGTATTTGTAGGCCAATTGTTGGGCGACAGATAAAAGTCGAACAGGTGCATTGGGACTCCCATTATAAAGCAGTTATGTCTGGAGTGTTCAGGATCCGGTTTATTTACGGAAAAGGTATTATTAGGGTGTTTTTTTGCGAAGATACGAACGAATGCTATCCTCGGATACGTCAGGATGAAAATTCCACGCATGAATGTACTTCACAGGCTCCACAGTTTTTAAATCAATATCCTCTGCACCGGTCGCACGTATGACTGATCTGCGAGATCGCGGTTGGGTTTTCCCAGTCGTAAATATTCTGGTGTTATACACGTTATTGGAGGGCCGCTCGCTGCTTACCATTGGTTGTGATGAGGAACTGTAGGTAACTGCTGTTTGTGGTAAGAGAGGGTGTGGAATCTGCTGAGGCAAGGCTATGTGATCTGGAACATCCATGGGTGAGTGGAGATTATTATTTGTCAGATTTAATTTTGTTGGTATGCTTGGAGATTTTTGGATGACATCACGATTGCCAACCATTTGCTTTTCGATGACATCAATACGCTGTCTTTGAGACATAATTTCACAGTCAAAATCTTTCATTTCCAGATCAACTAAGCGCCTCGCATTTTCATCACACTGGAGTTGCAGAGTGGCCAGTGTGCTGGAAGCGACATCTGAGTTCACAAGCAGCTGGTCTACGTCAGCTCGAAGGATGTTATATTTACTATCAAGATTGGTTATGGAACATCTTATTTCATTTATATTTTCAGTCAATTTATTTATGGCGGTTTCTTGTGTATGATATCTAATATGACTTTAGACTTATGATATTTAGACTTAGACTTTTTTATTATGTTTATTTATCATACTTGTATTCTAAATAAATGTTTCTTTTTACTGTACATTTAATATTAATTCATTAATTAGGAGGATGCATGAAAGATGACTTTTTTTTGTTGTGAGTTTAAGTATGCACTTTATTTAAATGTTTTATCATACTTTATTCTAAATATGTTTCTTTTCACTGTAAAATTACTTGGATTTTCTGTTATATTGTACATGTCTTTTCAAATAAATAAATAAATAAATGTCAATAAGACCCACCGAGCATGATATAAAATAAACCCTTGACCTACACTACATCAATAAATTATACGTGCCACTGTTGCAATAAATCCTTGGTTGGGGCTTAACTCAATAGAGCCTGGTTATATTGAGTTAAGCTCATCTATCACTATTGACCAATACGGGTAGCGTATGCCGCTTCATTACAGTATTTAAGATTACGCACTCAATTTGAAGTGGAAATCTTTTTGTATAGGCTTACATTGTTAACAAATCAATATCTATACCTACCTATCATAGCTAAAGTTTATGTGTATACAAACTTCGTATTTAACTACTGATCCAATTCCAAAATATCTTTCATTAATGGGAAGTTACATTATCCCCGAGTATCATAGGCTAAATTTAAAACCGTCCTGTAAAAATAAATTATGACTATAATGCGAGAGATGCCGCGTAATAAAGTTGGATTTTTGTCTTTGTATAAGACACTATTTTTTACGGTCCTAAAAAAACCTAGTGTTTTAATCATTTAATGCAAATAACTTTGAGGGTAGTTGGAGGAGCTCGTGGCTGAATAATAACAGCCGCACGGTTCGATCTTTAAGGTTAAGCCGTGCTTGCCGAGGTTGGTCCGTAGATGGGTGACCATAATTACATACCGAGTTTCCTCCGTGCCTTGGAAAGCACGTAAAGCCGTTGGTCCCGGCTGTCATTTTTAGATCTAAATGACAGTAGTTAAGAGTAGTCAGAAGCCAAAAGTCTGACATCCAGTCTTACCAAGGGGTGTAAAATTTTCGAGTTACTGGGTTGTGGAGGTCAGATAGGCAGTCGCTTCATGTTAGCTGGTACTCAGCTGCATCCGGTTAGACTGGAAGCCGACCCCAACATAGTTTGGGAAAAGGCTAGGCAGATGATGATGAACTTTTTGGGTAGTGTTCATCTCACAAGAAATGTCCTACTAGTGCTCTCTCCCTGGGTATCTTAGTACTCAAATAATTTGAATGTCTTTGACTCATCAAGTAATAATAATAATAATAATTCATTTATTTCAGGCAACTAAAGGCCCATAGACAAAATACACAAAATAACCTTATATAATAAAAATAAACTAATACATATTAAAAATATTACTAAACACGTAAAGTTGACGACGTCGTGTTCCGCTGCGTGGTGTCGCGTAACCGTCCCCGGAAACGTCGATAAACGACACCTTTCGGCCAAAAGTCCTCTCTCAAGCAGATCTGTAGATGTTGAGTTGGAACTCGTACCACGAACGACTTAAAGTTGATGTTGTGGCGCGATTCAAACCTTTCGACCCTCAGAGTCCAGTTGGTCTTCACTTTCAAATACTGCACTACTTCCTCAATTGAAGTGGAGTGATGCAGGCGTGAAATATACAGCTGCGTCGTAGGCACAGCAGGGCGCAGCAGCATGTTAGGGCCACTCGGTGCGGTACCGCACTGGTTGCGTGAACAGGGCTTCTTCTTCTTCCTTTCCACTTTCGTGAAACCCTCTTCGTCGACTTGGCCCGTTCTCGGCAAGGAGATACCGTCCGTAGCCAGGGCAGGTTGGGCACCCTTCTGCTTATCCCCCTTTTTGTTTCGTCGCTTAGGCTGCGACGCACATGATTTGTCGGTGGTGACAACAGCAGCGTAGGCACGTTTAGGGGTCGACGTACCTACGCGTGACGTTTCCGCAGCCGGTGTTGTGTTGCGGGCGACGGCGGCGGCGGGCGGCGCTTGCTCAGCATTATCAGCAGCTAGCGACGCAATAGTGTTCGACGATTCAAAACTGCCGATTGATGCATTTTGCGCCCCTCGACGTGTGTTCACCTTGGAGGCCTCAGGTGACCCAATTACTGAATTCAGTTTGCGCAACAATGATATCTCCGCTCGAAGTTCAGTATTGGTTTTTCCGAAACCTCCATTCGGGACTGCAACTTGGTCACCTCCACTTTCAGGGTAGTGATGTCCTTTAGCAGCCGTGTGACGTCGACGTGATCGAACGTAACGGGAGGCAGCTTACCCAGCTCCTTCGCCACGAAATCTGGCACGTCGTCCGGGTCGGTCTTCTTCAACATATCAACAATATCTTGAAGACTCTTCTCAGTTCCATCTCTACGGCGAGACGGCATCTGGTCCAGCTTTCCAAGTGACTGGAACAGTAACAGTTTACCACTGCTGATCTCGTCCTCCTTGAAGTTGGATATCTGCAGTATGCTCACCTAGCCCATGTAGTCAATAGCATGGACTAGGAATGCCAGCAATTCATTGACTATGAGTGGTTTGGAACTCATAGTGATAGTACGGGCAGCGGCTATAGCCGCGCAACACGCGAATAAAATTCGTTTCGTGCACAGTGGAAACACGTCCGTATTCGACCGCGCATCGCACTGCACTGCGCACTCAAATGACTACCAAATGCGAACCTAATTCTTAAATGCACCAACGTCGACGCAAGGTAACTTCTTCCTACACATTTTCCGTTCTATATCAAAATAGCTGCTGCGCCCGACTTCGTTTGCGTGGAAATTTTGATGATTGATTCAGAAACAAAAAGTAGCTTATATCCTTTTCGAAGATATAATCTATCTCCTTGCCAAATTTTATAACGATCCAATAAGCCGTTTAGTCATGAAAAGGTTACAAACAAACAGAGTTACTTTCGCATTCATAATATTAGTATGGAAGTATGGTTTGTGTTATTCAATAAGTTTTACGTACTGCAGAAATTTATTAAACCAACCGCATTTAACTGTTGCGGAAATTTTGTATGCACCGTTTACGGTTAAAATTGACTCGCCGCACTGGCTTATAAAAATCCCCGCTAAAGATTTGTATCTAGGAGAGAATTTTCAGTTTGTTAGGGATTAAAGAAAATCTTAGGACCAATACCATTTTTAAAGGTGCTCAAACTTTTGGAGAGTTAAAATTATGAATTATAAACAAGCAGTAGTCTTTACTTATGCTTTTCCTTTGGACCCTTTAAGTTTTGGGCATTATATTTGGGACTTCTAGTATCGTATTGGACGCGTTCGCAATGTAGCTATAATTGGAAGACAAGTATCAATTCAAAGCCCTCTACGCCTATTGAGAAGTATCTGGAATTACTATTTTACGACTTCGCTATTTTGGGAGGTTTTGTATAGTAGGTATTACTTTGGGTTCACGTATGTCTCGTATGTGGGAGGCATAATAAAAATCTATATCTTACGATAAATTGAGATTGATTTATATCGGATATAAGTGTTGATGGATGGAAAAGGAGAGGAAACACAAAGAAATATGGATAGATTATGCAAGCAAAAATATTGTTACGTCGTCTGCTTTACGAGAACATTCTAGGATTACGTTCGAGCCTAGAATGATCCAGTACGTGTAGAAGATTCGAGAATAATCCTAGAATTTTATACGATGGAAATGTCTAGAAACTTCGATAAAGTTCTGGACCTTTCTAGAAGGAAGTTCCACTATAGAGCTAGATCTAGAAGGTTCAGGAAGGTTGTGGAACTTTCACGAAGGGTGGGTTCCCCTATGGAACTGCCTAGACGTTCACGGAAGTTGTGGAAGTTTCTCGAAGGTGGGTCGGCTATATAAATTTAATAATCAACGGATTTGCAGGAGCAGTCAGTCTGATTTTGGCTACGAATGAAAGCGATTGAAGTGAACTACTAGTGCGATATCTAAGTATAATGATTAGTTGTGTATTTGTGATTAAGTTTTAAGTGTTTATAGCGTCAAACGATACGCGCGTCACTTATTTCCGTCGCGTGTATACTCGTACCGTAGTGGTGACTCCTGGAAAGCCCTGAACTCCTTAGATTGGTTTTTCCTGAGTCAACAAGTGGCTTGAGCGTGTTGCTCGTGGCAAAGTGATAAAGACGTAGAAATAAAATACTAGAGACGGTAATAGGTAGCTCATTAGAGAGAATCGCACTTCATTGAAAATTTCTTCCGACTAACTACTACAACTAATAATATCGTGGGTGCATTTACAAAAATTTAAACCGACATACAAAAACAGCCAGACCCGGAACAACTATCTGCAGTCCTTAGAAATATTTGTTCCGTGTGGGACCGAACCCACGATACGCAGCGCAGCAGTCGATCGCTCAACCACTGCGCCGACCGTGCCGTCAGATTAGACGGAATCAAGCCTTTGAAGTTTTCAATCCTTATGAGGGAAAATTAATTAAATACGACTTCCAGTAATTCTTGACTTTCTTTTTTAGTTCCCGTAAATATTAAATTACGTAAGTTAAATAAAATAAAATTTACAAATATTGATTCAGATGTGTATTTTCGGCGGACCAATCATCATTCTCTTCTCCTTATCCCAATTCATTTGTGGTCAGCGTAATATATCCACTTCGTCCGTAGTTCTCTATTACTCGTCATCTCATGAGACACCTCCTTTCTTGCCATATCATCCTTCACACAGTCCATCCATCGCTTCTTTGGTAGACCAAACTCAATAGATATGAATGTGGATGGTTATAAGAGTAGAGGTAGACCTCTACTCTTATAACCATCCACATTCATACTCAAAACTTTCCTCATTCCTCCGCATCACATGCCCATATCCTACTTCTGGCGGACTAATTACTTAATTAACATTTTTAACTTGTTTCAATGCTTGTTTGTTGGAGGCGAGAAACTCTCCTTGTTCTAATACTCTTTGAAATAGCAAAGCTAAAAACAGAACAAATATTTCCCTGAAACTTTGGGCGACACAGAAACAAATATAGCTCGTTATATACACATGCTAAAGCCATTCACATAATGCTATCAATTCAATATGGAACTTATGGCGTAGAATCAGGACACTACAGTATGAATTAAATTTTGACCTGGTTTCGAACAATAGAGGACACATTGCAAGGCCGATTGGTAGACTACTTTGACAATAGGTCTAGATTCTATCAGTAACACACTATGTGGATGGCGTGCGGCTTCTCATCATTTGTCTGCCTTTTCCGATGTTCGGTTTGGCTTCCAGGCTAACCGAATGTAGCTTTCCAGTATTACCAGTATTTTACATGGAGCGACTGCCAATCTGGGTAACACGATACTCCTAGGAAAGACAGGTTGTCTGACTTTCAGATCATTTAACTACAAATTAAATTATCGATTGATGTCATAGTTAAGTTATTCACTGATGTCCTACAAATTAAATTATTGATTGAAGTCATAGTTAAATTATTCATTGATGTCACATAAATTAAATTATTCATTGAGTCAGTGGCATATGATAACTTATCTAATTGTGTGGTCACCAGTATTTTTGTCATTAAAAAAATCATTGATTGAATAGTAGGCTTTACTTATCAAGAATCCCTTCAGTGTTTTTTTAAAACTATCTAATGTTACACTATTTTTTACATCATTTGGAAGTTTGTTATAAATTTTTACTCCTATCCCAAATATACTCGTTTTAAACTTAACTGTCCTACACTTAATTCCGCTTAATTCATTTTTATACCGAGCACTTCTCAGTGTGTCATAATTTTTCAGATCTCTTTTTATCATTACTGCTGCTTCATAAATGTAGAGTGAGGGTAGGGTCAAAATGTGTAATCTTGTAAACTCTGGTCTACATGAATCCGTCTGTTTAAGCCCACTTATACTTCTAACACATTTTTTTTGGGCCTTAAACGCAATTTCCCTGTTTGTTGAGTTGCCCCAGAAAAGAATACCATATTTTAGTGTAGAACCTACGTATGCATGGTAAGCACTTAATAATGCTCTTTCGTTGACAACTTTTCTTAGCATGTAAAGGGCATATGAAAACTGATTTAATTTTTTGCAAACATGATCTACCTGTATTTTCCAATTTAGTCCTGAGTCTATATGAATGCCGAGAAACTTAGTGCTGTTTACCTCTTTTAACTGTTCGCCTTTATAGTGTATATGTAGTTTTTTTTTTGAATTAGTATTTTTATTTGCGAAAGTCATGTAATTTGTTTTTTCAATGTTAATTTTTAGATTGTTTACATTTAACCATTTTATAATATCTTCGAGTGATTTGTTTATGTTGGTTTCATAATTGTCTTTATCTTGGTTCGTAAAAATAGCTGTAATATCATCTGCAAATAGTACCATTTCCTGTTTTATAATTTTCGGTAGATCGTTTATGTAGATGATAAACAAAAGAGGACCAAGAATACTTCCTTGGGGCACTCCATACAGTATCGTTCTAGCATCTGACATATAAGTTTGTTCCAACTTAGTATCATTTCTTACTCTTATTATTTGTGTTATTTGAAGTCTGTTTGATAAGTATGATTTTATGAGTTTTAGTGCATTTCCTCTTACCCCATATTTTTCTAATTTATTTAAGAGAATTTGATGATCGACGTGATCAAAGGCCTTTGACATGTCCATAAAAATAGCAGTTAGCTGTTGCTTGTTCTGTCATTACATTCTTAAAAAAGTTAAAAAGAGCGCTGCTCGTAGATTTCTCTTTACGAAACCCAAATTGTTCATCTGAAAATATGCCATTAACTTCAAAGTAGCTGTATAAGTTATTGTAAATTACTCTCTCAAATATTTTTGCAAAGACTGGTATTAACGCGATTGGTCTGTAAAATTTCATTTGTTCTTTGTCTTCTTTTTTAAAAAAGGGAGTTACGAGCGTTAATTTTAGTTTCGCAGGAAACACCCCGTGTTCAAGGCACAGATTTATGATGTGGCTAAGTACTGGAGCAATGAGATGTGATACACTTTTTACTATTTTCGTGTTGATATTGTCGTACCCTGTACTGTTAGTATTTTTAAGCAGTTTTATAATCTGGTCTACATCAAGAGGATTTGTTGGTTTCATGAAAATTGAATTGGATTTATTGTATGTCGGTGTTTTTTGAGCTGTATCATTGTCCCTAGGTGCCGTTTTTACATCGTCAATAAAAAAGTTGTTAAATGCCTGAGCTATTTCTGTCGGTTTTGTAATTATTATGTCATCTACTTTTATTTGGTTTATTTCCTCTTTAGGTGTTTCCGTCTTGATGTTGTTTATTATTTTCCACATTGCTTTACCTTTGTTAGTCGCTGAATTAATGTAGTAATTGTTTTGTGATTTTTGGGTTTTTTTTATAATAGTTCGTAGTCTTTTTGTATATTCTTTATAGAGTTTTTTGTCTTTCGGATCTGACGTTAGCCTATACTTCCAAAGCAATTGACGTTTTCTTTTTGAGCCTAGCCTTATTCCCTTGCTTAGCCATCTTGGCCTCTTTGAATTTGGTATTTTTACTCGAATATTTGGAAAACACAAATCATAAAATAATTTAAAAACATCGTGAAAAGTATTGTAAGCTATTTCTGGGTCATTACTTGAGTAGCAGTCTGTAAAACTAAGACTCTTAAGGCATTTGCTAAAAGTTTGAGTATTTTCTTCACAAAAATTTCGTTTATATTTATACCAATATTCAATGTTGTAGCTTTTCTTTACGGGGCATCTTAACAGTTGTGCTGTATGATCTGACAAAGAAAGTTCTAGAACAGTTGATTTGGCACCTCTTACGTTATGCGCTATGTTGTCAATGCATGTCATGCTGCTTAATCTAGTAGGTTGATTAATAGTTAATTTCAAATTATAACTCGCTAATAATTGTTCGAATTGTTGGGACACTTTGTTACTTTTTGTCCTGTCTATGTTGAAATCACCACACACTATAACTTTTTTGTTAGAATAGCATATTTTCATTAGTAATTCTGATAGTCTAGTAAAGAATAAGTCAATTTGGTCTAATCTACTTTTAGGTGGTCAATACACGCACAATATTATAATTCTGTGATCAGTAAGTCTTTCGTAAGTAATCAGCACTTTTTGAAAGTCAAAATTACAAGAGACCGTCCCCCAAAACGCCCCCCTTCACCCCTTGCTAGTGCTTTAGCTGGAAATAAAAAGTGGCGGAATAAACTCCCCAGTAACAATACATTTCATACCATTGATAGATACAAAGCCTTGATAGTCACTGGCTAATGTTAAAGTTTTATTAAGTGTCAACTCGCAGTAATCCTGCAAAGTGGATCAAGGCCCGCTCGCTTTCGCGAGATGGGAGGTCTTTGACCTAGAATAATAATAAATAATAATAATAAAGTTTTTATTCTTTTTCATACAATAAAATTGTTCTACAGCACAAAATTGAGGCAGCCCCGTTAAGTTATAAGAATACTTGTGATGGGGTTACCTCGCAACTTCCCATGGGTTACAGTTTACAATGTTAGGATATAATTAAAAAAGAAAAGGAAAAACAAAAAAAATAAAAAAAGTAAAATAAAAATAAAATCAAGGTTCAAGGATGTTACAAAATTATTATAGCAAGTTCAGGTGATGATGGTCATGTGTAGTGTTTATGGGTGTGTGTGGTGTGTGATTGTGTGGAAGGTGGATGTGCGGGGTGTGTGGGTGTGAGTAGGTAAGTGTGTGTGTGTTTATGATTGATCGGTTGATGTATGTTAAGATTGGTTACTGGTTCTACTTTAACAAATTCTGGTTAGTAAAAGTTCAATTTCATCGTATGTTTGTGATTTTAACCATTCCGATAGAGTATTTTTGCAGTCATACCGCAACATGGGATAAATATTCAATATGAGGTTCAATTTATTATAAATATAAGTAGATTGAGTGTTATACTGACGCCTGGCAAAAACCGTACGGACCCGAGGGGAGTGGGCCACAATATCTTTACGCCTTTTATCTAGCTTAGTTGGATCAAATGAAAGGGAAGAATAGGCAGGTTTTAAGCCGATTTTGTTGAGGCATTTCTGAAAATTAACTATGTCTTTTTTCGTTTATTATTTACAACTAAATGCTATTGTTAAAAAACTTGTGGAAAACTTATTTCTCTTAATTTCAATTCATGTTTGACACACATTTTATATACGACGTGTGGTTGCCAAGTCCTTTACTAAGATGTGAAGAAACAAAGTGAAACAAGTAGAAAGAACTTAGATGTAAACACTGGATTGTAAATCAAAATGGCACTCGACAGCTCACCTAATTAAAATTGTAACGAAGGACATACGTGAGCCTCTCGAGAGCTAAACTGTGACTGTGTGACCCAATTAAACGTGCCTTCTGCGTCAATGCGAGGTTCTGTCAAATGTGCAATAAAAGTAACGTTTTACAGACAGGGTTTCTCAGTTACTTATATATTTATTAGTCTATGGGGTTTAGAGTGTTGTTACGGTTGCCGCGGCTCTGCAGCGCATCAGAAATGTTTTCGGTAATCGGTAATTTTATGTAATCGGATGCACAGGTAGACGGCTTTCATGCTATCTTAAGAAAGCTATGCGGCGCTGCCTTGAGCTGCAGAATCTGCGCCGCCCTAACAGCATTCTGGCGAGGTTTAGAGGCTGAATAAGTGGTTATATAAGATTTGGAGCGACTTACATACAACAAATACTAACGTAGTTAAGTAAGTTCTGTGCGTTTACTAACATTTTGAATTACTTTTGTGAACGTGAATCGTTATGAACGAATTAATATGGATCTTGTGACATCTGAACTAAATGAATTTATTGATTGCTGCTGTCCCGCGCAACTTCGTTTACGTCACATTTTCCCCGTTTTCGCAACATTTTTCATTGCTGCTACGCTCCTATTGGTCGTAGCGTGATGATATATAGCCTATGTTACTTTTAATACCTCCAAGAATATGTGTACAAAGTTTCATGATGTTCGGTTGAGTAGTTTTCGCGTGAAAGCGTAACAAACAAACTTACTTTCGCATTTATAATATTATTAGTTAGGATTATACGGCTGTCTGCTTTACGCGTTCTTCGTTGGTCTAGAGGTCGCAAACGCGACCAATGAGTATTAAGTCCTGGGTTCGATTCCTCGGTCGCACTAAATGTTATTGGGTTTTCCGTCAGGGGGTTTGTGCCCAGTTGATGCAATAGGATCTTTCCTGGCAACTGGCAAAACATTACCATATGTGTGTACCTAATGGAGTTTCTTGCCCATTCTTCTCCATAGAGATCTACGCTTTGGAATGGGCAACTACAGTACTTTCACAGTTATTATGTCTTGTGACTGGGACTGTTGCTTAATTTTTACTGTGTTCGACTATTCAAAAGTGCTTGTAACTGGCCTACTTGAAATAAATTATTTTGATTTGTTTTGATTTACTATTAGATGTACGTCTGCCTAACCCTTCAGGGGTCACAGGCGTGAGTTTATGTTAAACGGTACTACACGATCTGACAAAAAAACATACCATCTAATAAGTGATTTTAACGGAAATAAATATCATGTTCATTTTGGCCGACCGCGATACCCCGGAGTTGAGGTTCTCCGAATCAAAATCGTTTATTCAGGGTGTTTGGTTAAGCGTAGGCATAACTATAACGGTGTGTAGTACTCACGAAAATGGACAATTCAAAAAAAAAAAACATCAGCTGATCTATCATTCAAGATAAACTTATAACTTGAAAAAGTTTAGGGAACAATAGGCTTTTATCGGCAATATCATGATTGGCTTCATTAAAAAAGGGTTTAATTGAATAAATTAAGTATTTATTAGTCTATTTTATTTGCATTTCTGTATTATTATTTATGAAAGTATATTAAACTTTCTAGTAGTTATATCCTATGTACCACTATTGTAAATGTAGTTAAAATAAATAAACATCACGCCTGTAATATCCAAAGGCACTCTCTTTTTATTATTATTATAGCTAGCCTGTATCGTCCCACTGCTGGGCAAAGGCCTCCATCCATTCCTTCCAACGGTCACGATTCTGTGCTGCATCTTTCCAATTCTCAAGAAAAACGTTCAGTTCGTCCCGCCATCTCCTTCGTGGTCTGCCGCGACCCCGTGTCACTGTTTCAGGGCACCAATCCTGAGCTTTGCGGGCCCACAGCTCGTTCGGCACGCGACAGACATGTCCTGCTCAGTCCCATTTAAGTTGGGCAGTCTTTTGAGCCACGTGCGCGCAGTGCAGTGTTTCGAACATGATCTGTTAATTTTACACCTAAGATACTGCGCTCCATAGCACGTTGGCAAACCTTGAGTTTGAACTTTTGGATGTTAGTCAAAGACCAAGATTGTGCACCGTAGGTCAGGATGGGGAGGAATCAGGATAGGAATACACATGTCCATTAGCTTTCGCTTCAGAGACATGGGCAGAGTGCCCTTGAAATACTCCTTCATGGACCAGTAACTCTTCCAGGCATTTTCTGTGCGTCTTAGAATTTCCTTATCCTGCCTTGCCTGAAAAGAAATCACTTGGCCCAAGTAGATATATTCTTGGACATATAGTATATTCTCGCCACCTACGTGTATGCTCCTCTTGGAGCTGTTGGTCATGACCTTGGTCTTTGACATTTCATCTTCAGTCCAACCTCAAGGCTTGCATCGCTAAGTTCTTGTAGCATTTGCTCTAGTTCTGTGGTTGTAGAGGAGAAAAGGACAATGTCATCAGCGAAACGCAGATTATTCAACCTTGTTTCACCGACGACGAGCCCCTTCTCTTCCCATTTGACTGCCAGCGTCTGAAAGACTTCTTCTAGGGTACTGGTGAATAGTTTTGGAGACAGCGGGTCGCCCTGTTTGACTCCCTTGAGAATGTCAAACTTTGGACCTAAACTCTCTAACTTAATAGCAGCTGTACTATGGGTATATTGCGCAAAAGATGTATGTAGGTGGGTTCTATCTGTTGTCTTGTAAGGGCATTAAATATTGCAGAATGTGTGATGCTATCAAACGCTTTAGAATAGTCGACCAATGCAAGATACAAAGGAATTTTATATTCCTGATATTTTTCGACTATTTGATTAACGGTGTGTAAGTGGTCGGTGGTGGAAAGTCCTCGACGAAAGCCTGCTTAGTAAAAAAAAAAAAACATTTATTTCAATTATCAAGCCCATATCAGAAAACATACAGATTTTAAAATTATTCAATCATAACAACAAAAACAATAATGATAACATCTACATACATAGTCATTTAAAAATTCATCAATACAATAATCTCTTACTTGCGGCAATATACGTAACTTGTCGGTCACAATAATAATTATGGTAAAGCTGATTATTGTTTAAGTGCAAATTTTTGGTTTTAAATAAATAAATAAATATAGTTTAGTGTAGAAAAGTTCGTTGCTGAATAATAACAGCCGCTCGGGTCGATCTCTAGGCCAAGCCGCGGCTACCTAAGTTGCGCCGTGACCTGCACCCATTGCATACCGAGTTTTCTTCGTGCCTCCACAAGCACGTTAAACCGTTGGTTCCAGCTGTCATTTGTAGATTTTTGACAGTCGTTACAGTAGTCAATGGCCCGAAAGTCTGACAGCCAGTTACCAAGGGGTGCCTTTTATAAAAATAATAAAATCAAATAAATATTTTTATTTTATTTATACAGTAGTTAGTAGCCCGAAAGTCTGACAACCAGTTACCAAGGTCTGTCTTTTATAAAAATAATAAAATCAAATAAATATTTTTATTTTATTTATACAGTAGTTAGTGGCCCGAAAGTCAGACAACCAGTTACCAAGGGCTGCCTTTTATTAAAATAATAAAATCAAATAAATATTTTTATTTTATAAATACAGTAGTTTGTGGCCCGAAAGTCTGACAACCAGTAACCAAAGGGTGTCCTATTACCCAGTACTAAGTGGTTGTGAAAGTCAGCTATGCAATTGCTCCATGTAAAATACTGGTACTCAGTTGCATTCGGATGGACTGGAAGTCGACACACCATAGTTGGGAAAAGGCAGGCAGATGATGAATATAGTTTACTAGCTGTCCAGCGCAACTTCGTCTGCGTCACATTTTCCCAGTTTTAGCAACATTTTTCATTACTGCTCCGCTCCTATTGGTAGTAGCGTGATGATATATAGCCTATAGCCTTCCTCGATAAATGGGCTATCTAACACTGAAAGAATTTTTCTAATCGGATCTGTAGTTCCTGAGCTTAGCGCGTTCAAGCAAACAAACAAACAAACTCTTCAGCTTTATAATATTAGTAAGTATAGATTGTAAAGCCAGCCTTAGGACAGACAATTTCACGGCCAAGTTTACTATACGCTACAATCGTACCATATTGATTGAAACTACGCTTTTAATGGAAATGCCTTCGAAGCACGATTTGTAGGTCAGAATGAGGTAGATGGGATCCACGTGTCTGGCATTCCGAAACCATAATTTACGCTAGTCGGATAGTCTGCAAATCGATAGTGATTTACAACTTTATCCCGTTGTAGTAACTTTGCTAATTCTAACAGACTGTTACGAGCTTTTAATTGACAAATAGAAGTTTCCCTGTGTTTAAGTAAGGAGTAAGCAGTGTTTTACTTTTGATGTGATAAATCTATAGGCGCGACTTGGCAGTAAAAGTGAATCGTATGTCGTGAGGGGAAATAGCATGACGCTATCACAGCGCGATGACCCCTTGACTCCCTTCAAAAGCAACCTTTTTGTTAAAGCTTGTTTAACCATTGCCAGTGATCTGATATTACGACATCTTACGCTGTGACAATGAACTCGCAATTTCCCAATCGTTAATGAAACGTCCGTTCCAATTTAGGTTTAGATTAGCCAGGGGTGTACCATAGTAACAGTTATTTTTGAGTATTATTAAATACTATTAAAAAGTCCCATATATAAAATTTAATCCTTGAAATTGTTAACAAAATCAGATTCAAATAGAAAGTAATATTTTTATATTAATTTTACGCGGATGAAGTGGCGATCAAAAGCTAGTAGAAAAAAAACCGGCCAAGTGCGAGTCGGACTCGCGCGCGAAGGGTTCCGTACCATTATTTATAAAAACGAGCACTTTCTTGTATGGGCGCCCCCTTAAATATTTATTTTATTCTGTTTTTCGTATTTGTTGTTATAGCGACAACAGAAATACATATATAATCTGTATAAATTTCAACTGGCTAACTATCACGGTTCATGAGATACAGCCTGGTGACAGACGGACGGATGGACAGCTTAGTATCAGTAATAATCCCGTTTGACCCTTCGGGTACGGAACCCTAAAAATAGAATAGAATATCTGTTATTCTTTGTATTTTGCCCTGAGCTGCAGAAACGAGATTTTTAAGTAAATATTAATGAAGTATTTGTTAAAACATTGCTTTAGAATATCTCATGATTTATTCATTGATCTTTGAATACAATATGCTGAGTATAATAAGAGTGACGTCAATATTAAATAATCGACTTCAAATATGCGAACCAATTTAATATTGTGGCAACGTTTTCAAAACCCCAACATCTGAAGATATGAATCATAAATTCACGCCTGCAATCTGAAAAGGGTAAGGCAGAGGCAACATTTCGCCAGATGATTAATTTCTTTAGAACAACTTGATGCAGAAATCAGAAAAACCGTACAAAGGCTTGTTCGTTTTATCTTGTGGTTGCAAATGCTACTGCCGAGCATGAAGTCCTGGATTCGATTACCAGGACGGGCAATGTGTCATTGCGGTTTTATTTCATGAGTTTTTTCAGTAGCTGCCTCAAGATATAGCAATAGGCTGTTGATAGCAATAGTAATAGGCTCGCCCTCTATTACAGAGGCCTTAAACAGAGGGCAAAATGTCTGTATACCATAGCCCATAGGTACTCATCTGTCTATCGTTTTGGAAACAAAAGGCGTAATATTAGGTTACAAGAATAAAAACAGACTGAAAATTGTCTTCTTTTCTATAGATACTTCATCATCTGCCTGCCTTTTCCCAAACTATCTTAGGGTCGGCTTCCAGTCTAACCAGATGCAGCTGAGGACCAGTATTTTACATTTAGCGACTGCCTATCTGACCTCCACAACCCAGTATCTAGGTAATACGATACCCCTTGGTAAGACTGGATGTCAGACTTTTTTGGCTTCTGACTACTCGTAACGACTGTCAAAGATCTAAAAATGACAGCCGGGACCAACGGCTTAACGTGCTTTCTGAGGCACGGAGGAAACTCGGTATGTAATGGGTGGTCACCCATCCACGGACCAACCTAGGTAACTGCGGCTTAACTTAAAAATCGACCCGAGGGGCTGTTATTATTTAGCCACGAGCTCCTCTAGCTTTTATATAGATACTTACAACCTATTAAGTACAATATTAGACAAACAGCATCGATGACCACCCATTGTGCACCAAGTGCACTTTTCAGCATCGCCACGTGTAGGCGCTATTTCAATGCACCCTCTAAGTGGCACTTTTAATAAGTACCTATCGAGTACACTTTATACTAAACCTCGAAATTGTCTTACCACTTTTGTCAAAATTTCCAGTAACTTGAAAACTTCAAAAAGGTTGAAATTATCATACTAATACAAAGATAAAAAGACGTTGTCATTTTATGACTTGCACAAGTGACATTTAACCTACGTGTGGTAAAGCAATTAAGAGTTGCACTGTACAAAAGTTAGCTATACTTGAGTATGAAAGACAATAGGGTACCTAGACTGGTGGATGTCACCTTTGTAAAATACACCGAGCAATAAAAAGACCTCCTACGGGCTCTTAGCTCGACAAGGATAAAGTCTACCCGTGGCGCAAAACCTATTAATATCTTAAAATATAATGCCTCGTTATAATTGTCTCCTTTTCGTTTTAAAACAGATAAGGCACGAGTATGTTTGCAAATGTAATCGGTGGTTAATTCCATGCTTCCTCACGATGTTAGTGTTCTCTGTATGTCAACGGGAATAAAATAACTTAGAAAATTTGAGGTTTTGAGGTAATTGAATATGTCCATGAATACATTTACATCGACCAGATAGTCTATAGTATAGTATAATATACACGGTGTAAATCACCTCATCAGGAAGCCGTCAACCAAGCATTCTGTACATGAAACTAAGTAACTTTACGCAAAAATTATTGCTGGGAAACAACTTTTTTTTGGTGGGTGTAAAATCATGTTTTGTGGTAAAACTCAATGTAACGCACTCAAAACATTGTGCTGATGGACGGATTGAATAGTACGGGGGTCGTGGAGGTGTTAAAAGTAAAAATCTTACAATAAAAACTTGTATTTAAAAAAATACTCGTCAAAAAGTTGGAACTTTGACCCCTAATATCTCCGTAACTAGAAGGTTCCCAGGTATGGTGTAAAACAAAAAAATGATCGCAATGACAGGGAGAACCAGTGCCTTTCGGCTTCGTTAAGAGGTGTTTTACACCCTTTATAGGATAACTGGTAATTAGTGACCGATACTTAAACACGTGATTGTATTCATGATAACAAACAACTTTCCCGAAGAAAATTTTTTTATACTCATTCGATTTTATCACAACAACACAACAGCCGTATGAAATTCGCGCGCGCGTGCTCCTGTTACCTATCAGCTGTTATGCTACAATGATTATCCTATAATCGCACTAGATCGCAAAATGTGGAATGGAGGCCTTTAGCCTGTAGTGGGACTATATAGGCTTACCATAATACAACAACAAATGGTTAAAAAATAATACGTCCACATAAGACGATATAACGTAGATACGTTATTATTGTTATTATACCCAGGGGCAGACTCTACCTGTCACTTTCAGATATTATTGAAACATTATCTCAAGAAAATGAATAATATTATTCATATAAAGACGATGAGGTTAAACAGGGCACAGAGTGTTATGACAAGTAAGTACTATAAGATTATATTTCTAAAACAGTGTTGCCAGCAGCTAGAGTTTGAGGTATAACATAAATATAACATCACGGCTGTTTACACTGAATGGTTAGGCAGAGATGTAGGTCTTTATAGAATAGAATGCATTTATTTGTCAGAATATTGTATAAAGCTTTTATGTGAGTATGTATTACGATCATAATATTCTGCCGTTTCCGGCGTACAAATATGGTTTGTAAAATGATGATTCATCATAACATTGAAATTGAGTTATTAATCATTACAATTACAAATAATTTAAATACGTTGAACAATATTTGTATAAGAGATTAATTATACGGTCAAATGTCAATTACCTAAGTCAAGGAGATACAATGTGATTTATAGGCAATAATGTCAAATATTTAGGTAAATTTTTCATTCATAAAATCTTCAGTCGTTTAAAACTCGTAGTTGTTTAAAAGAAAGTAAGTAGTAAGTTTGTACATCCACATTTGATTAGTTATGTTTAGGTGCCTTGGGGGGTTAACCTCTTTATATCAAACGGGCATAAATCCTGCTAGACTTCGTCATTCTGAGCTGCATCTGTAAAGTTTCTGAAGGACGAACTCAAGAACACTGACTGACAAGCGTTCCTACTGATGCTCAGTAGGAACGCTTGTGGCAAAAGACCAACGAGGCAGTCTTGCTGATAGAAATCAGCGTAAGCGATTTCCTTTGATTTAGTATAATTTGTTTTGTTTGTTTACTGTTGTTGGATCACTGACTTCTAAGAGACATGCTCCTAATTTAGGAGTCAGAGTATTCATTTAATGGTGACCTTGTTTATAAGCCTACATCTTCTTAGTATTTTTGGATATTGTAACGGCTTTTGGTGACATAAAGAATTTATTTATTTTTAAACACAGTTATACAATAGTTACTTTTATCCCTAAAAGTTAAAATAAATAAATTCAGCAAATTCATAAAGCACTTCATTTGTTTTCAGACGGTGCTAGGCGCCATGCCACTAGCCGTAGCAGCTATCAACCGAGAACCGAGCCTGCTACCCGGGCTAAAGCTACGCTATGTCGTAGCCGACATCGGTCGCGGCCGACCACACTGGCCTAATGATAAGGATAGCCTTGCTTTACGGTAAGTTTAAGACTACTTAAACCGTAATTGCCTTTTTGGCGCATCTGTGAGACACACAATATTATTTAATTCTTTCTGTTTAGTTTTAAGTATTAACTTTTTTTTTGTTGTGTGCGCTTGTGGCATGTGCCAAATAAATATGTTTTCTTTCTTTTTTCTTTTCTTTAATTGGTCGTATGGTGTATGCACCCCAGCGCATGTTTGAAGGTTTGTACTTTTGTAATTCTGAATTAGGCCCTCTGAAGTTTCCGTTAGCTTCATAAAACCACGTGTCCTTTATGATCCAGCATCGAGCATAATCGTGATTTTGCGTGTATTCCGTAGTTTATTTCAATAGTCAGGGTGTCCGACACCCCACGCGACCGTTTACGTAACTTTTTAAGCTGCGCGGCCAATTAAGCCTTCATTAATCACGTAGATCCAAAAGTTTCTAGCCTACACACACTAGACAACAGACTACACTCAGAGGTGTACAACTATTATGTCACTAAATTCCTGAATTATTTTCTAGTTACCCACAGTAAAAAAGTTATATTTTTTTTTTTTATCAAGTCTTCCTTTATTTCAATCTGTTTTTGTTTGGATATTAATTTTTATAGTTGAAGCCGCAAACTTTTGGCCTTTGCCACAACCGATACAAGTATATAATACCTGGCTAGTTTTGGTAAAATTGACAACTATTTATTTATTTATTTTTATTTATTTATTCACATAACAATTTGCATTGTGTTTGAATTATGTGCGTGTCAACGTGTCAAACTGGGCAATTACGTCATTTGGGCTCAAAAGGAAAAAGGAACCCGTTTAGGATCACTTTGTTGTCCGTTTCCGATCTCGATATCCGTCTGAAGTTTAGCAGTTTTGTATAGAACAGTTGTTTATGTGTGCCAAACGATTGGGTATTTAAAATTATGTAAGGCTTCACTTGGTTTTTGTCATGATGTCCCTTAGACTTTGTATATAACGCAGATTACCAAAGGCAGCTTTAGTAAATGGAGAGGGAGAAAATTCATCCCTCTACACCCGTATTATGTTGAAAATTCCAACTTGTATAGCAATACTCAGCGAAGAAACTTTTCGAAACTATGTACTATTATCGTGACTTTGAACACGAGTTTCACTGCAAAACTATTACCTATTCTTACGCCTAACTATTTGGAAACTGTGATAGGACTTTATTGAGCCAGACATTCGGCTTAAGTTTCAATCAGAGGGTATCATGAGTCATTTTGGTCAAACTTTTATAAGCGAATAAAACTCTATATTCAGAATGAAGCAGTTAAATCAAACGTTACGTACGATCATATACGTTTTTTTTTTAACAATGGAAACAGACCCAGGCAATGTTTCACGATGAGCAAACCTACCTTTTTTTTACGGATGGGAAATCATTAAATGACTCCGCCCGCTCTGGGCGGAGCGAAAGGGAGTGTCAGACTTGTACTGACTAAAACCCATCCAAGTTCCTTCTTAGCCCTCTGTCTTCCAGGGCCACGATATCTCTTTCGAACAGTCCCGCAGCCCTGACAGGCATCGGCCCTCTCGGAACCCTTTCCGATTTGCTGACTTCTCCTTGAGGCGCGCGTGGAACACGAAATTGTGTTACTGTAATAGGGATGATGACTGGGTAAAGAAAACGAAATTCTATTTTGTCCGTCAATCAGATAATACAAAATATTAGATACGTATTTTTCGAGCTGTAGCAGCTATCAACCGAGAACCGAGCCTGCTACCCGAGCTAAAGCTACGCTATGTCGTAGCCGACATCGGTCGCGGCCGACCACACTGGCCTAACGATAAGGATAGCCTTGCTTTACGGTAAGTTAAAGACTACGTAACCCGTAATTGATCGCGTGGTGTAACGCAACCCAGCGCATGTTTGAAGGTTTGGACTTTTGTAATTCTGAATTAGGCCCTCTGAACTTTCCGTTAGCTTCATAAAAAACGTGTCTTTTATGATCCAGAATCAAACAGAATCGTGATTTTGCATGTATTCCATAATTTATTTCTACATATAGCCAAGGTGTCAAACACCCCACGCGACCGTTTACGTAACTTTTTAAGCTATACAAAACTATTATGTCACTAAATTCCTGAATTATTTTCTAGTTACCCACAGTAAAAAAGTTATATTTTTTTTTTCAATATCTAGTCTTCATTTATTTCAATCTTTTTTTGTTTGGATATTAATTTATATAGTTGAAGCCGCAAACTTTTGGTCTTTGCCACAACCGATACAAGTATATAATACCTGGCTAGTTTCGGTAAAATTGGCAACGTGTCAAACTGGGCAATTACGTCATTTGGGCTCAAAAGGAAAAAGGAACCCGTTTAGGATCACGACATCTCGATGAGGTGAACGCATTCGTCGAACGTAGAGCCGCCCTACCCCCTGTAGAAGACCCAGATGATCCTCTGCCTCCGGTCACAGCTGACGAAGTGCAAGACATCATTAATAAGCTTCAACCGCGCAAAGCACCCGGCTCCGACGGAATCACCAATAGGGTGTTTAAACTCCTCCCCGCTCAGCTCGTCGTGTTAATGGCGGCCATCTTCAATGGCGCCCTGAGCATCAACGCTTTTCCCCAAATATGGAAAGAGGCCACTGTCATCGGTTTCGCCAAGCCAGGCAAACCCAAGTCTGAGCCCTCGAGCTACAGACCTATCAGTCTCCTGAACGCACTCGGCCAAATCTACGAGAGACTCATTTATAAGCGACTCAAAGACTTCGCCGAGGCTAAGAGTCTCATCCCCAACGAGCAGTTCGGCTTCAGAACCGGACACTCTTGCATTCAACAGGCCCATCGCATCGTAGAGCACTTGAGCGCTGGCTTCCAGCGTGGATCGATGACGGGTGTGTTGTACTTCGACATAGCAAAGGCTTTCGACAAAGTCTGGCACAACGGCTTATTATATAAGCTGTACAAACTGGGAGTGCCGGACCGTCTCGTGCTCATCTTACGAGACTTTCTGTCGGATCGCACCTTCCGCTATCGCATCGGGAAGGCACTGTCTTCTCCCCACCCCATTAGAGCAGGAGTCCCTCAGGGCTCCGTCGTCTCTCCCCTTATCTTTACTCTGTTCACCAGTGACATCCCCAAGAGCAAGAAGGCTCAGTTAGCCCTGTTCGCGGACGACACGGCCATTTATTACACTGGCCGCAGTCACGACGCTATCTATAGCACCCTCCAAACCTCAGCCAACGTCTTAGGCGCTTGGTTCCGGAAATGGAGAATCGAGGTGAACCCCGACAAGAGCCAGGCAGTTCTTTACTCTAAACAGCGTAAAATTAAGCCACCCGCGCTCAGCCCGATCACTATGTACGGTAAGCCTATCCCTTGGGAGATGCAAGCCAAGTACTTAGGAGTCATACTTGACAACCACTTGTCTTTCGCGGCGCACATCAAAGCAGCTCGCGACCGAGCTGCGTTTGCTATGGGTAGGCTTCATTTCATGATTTCGGCAAAAAGCAAGTTGTCACTCAAGTGCAAATTGCGCCTTTATACCGCGGTGATCCGCCCCATTATGACGTACGCTTGCGTCGTGTACGCTCACACCAAGCCTAAGTACATCCATAGGATGCAAATTTTACAGAACCGGTTCTTACGTAGAGTCACGGGAGCCCCTTTTTATGTCTGTAATGACCGTCTACACGTAGACCTTAGAATGCCCACCGTCCTTCAGTTTATGAAACGTCTTTCGAAGCGTTTCTTCGATAACGCCATTAAACACCGTAATCCCCTGATCGCAGCGGCCGCCCGTTACGAACCCTCGCGCATTAGTACAGTACGCCGTCCTAGGCATACCCTCGTCACTCCAGATGATGCTATCACCCTCCTCCAGGAGAGTAGCAAAGAGACTAGCACTCTTAAAAAGTTCCGACTCAAACCGCCGTCTTTCCGACCTCGCCGTCGAGGTCCGTCGCGACGTCCCGGTCCATGCCCTCCCCGACCCTCGCTCGAGCCAGCCCGCGATGCTGTGCCAGTAGTTTTAAATCAGCCCCTAAATAATGATACCATTCAGATCCAGCCTGTCCCCATGCAGTCCTCCCCCAGCGACGCCCTAAGCCGAGGTTCGTACCCCACAGGGGGTGCCCTTAGCGTGCAGTCGCTTAGTTTGTAAGTTTTTATGCCCTGGCTGGAGGCCTTACTCTAAAGGCACCCACAGGATACTCCGGTTAAGCAGACGACAACCTCATAGGTTGAACTGCGAGATGCCATTCAAAAAAAAAAAAAAAAAAAAGTTTAGGATCACTTTGTTGTCCGTTTCCGATCTCGATATCCGTCTGAAGTTTAGCAGTTTTGTATAGAACAGTTGTTTATGTGTGCCAAACGATTGGGGATTTAAAATCATTTAAGGATTCATTTGGGTTTTATCATGATGTCCCTTAAACTTTGTATATAACGCAGATTACCAAAGCCAGCTTTACTGAAGGGAGAGGGAGGAAATTTATTCCTCTACACCCGTATTACGTCGAAAATTCCAACTCGTATAGAAATACCCAACGAAGCAACTTTTCGAAACTATGTACTATTATCGTGACTTTGAACACGAGTTTCACTGCTAAACTATTACCTATTCTTACGCCTAACTATTTGGAAACTGTGATAGGACTTTATTGAGCCAGACATTCGGCTTAAGTTTCAATCAGAGGGTATCATGAGTCATTTTAGGCAAACTTTTATACGCGAATAAAACTCTATATTCAGGATGAAGCAGTTAAATCAAACGTTACGTACGATCATATACGTTTTTTTTTAACAATGGAAACAGACCCAGGCAATGTTTCACGATGAGCTAACCTACCTTTTTTTTACGGATGGGAAATCATTAAATGACTCCGCCCGCTCTGGGCGGAGCGAAAGGGGTGTGTCAGACATGTACTGACTAAAACCCATCCAAGTTCCTTCTTAGCCCTTTGTCTTCCAGGGCCACGATATCTCTTTCGAACAGTCCCGCAGCCCTGACAGGCCCTCTCGGACCCCTTCCGATTTGCTGACATCTCCTTGAGGCGCGCATGAAACACGAAATTGTGTTACTGTAATAGGGATGATGACTGGGTAAAGAAAATGAATTTCTATTTTGTCCGTCAATCAGATAATACAAAAATATTAGATACGTATTTTTTGTTTAACAAAAAAATACTTAGTTAAAACGCATTAAAGTTGGAGAGTGGGGGCTCACTACGTCACAACTAGTTATAAAATGTACTGAGCCGTGACGTCATGCGCCATTTCAACTCAAAATATCTCCGTAATTTTACGATTAAATGAAAAAAGAAAAAATACGTGTCAAATACTTTTTAATAATCTACCCGATAGACAAATAAAAAATAATGAGTCACCATCCCTATTATAATCAGCCGCCTAGGTAGACTTGCTTGGTTAGACAATCAGAAGAATTTAGAAATTGTGTTGGTAATCATTTGCTGTTTGTCAAGCTTGACAACTTCGCTCGACGCGCTCGAGCGTGGAAAACGCAATGAATATTATTGGATTGTCAAAATTATCAGCATTGGATGAATCGCATGTGACTAAAAAAGTGAAAAATATAAATATTAATAGATGGAGCGAGAGGAAGATCAAGGAAACGAAAGATGGATTGTCTGAGGAATTATATGAAAGAAAAAGGAGTAAATGATAGTGGGACGGAGGAGAGACAGAGGAGAATAGAAGAAGAGAACATGTTGCGCCGACCCCAAGTAAGGGCGCGTACACATAGAACGTCCGATTTACAGGTCCGTTTAAACGTATATGTTATTAGCTTATGTAGATGTATGAGCGAGTTCACACAGAATACAGTATTCCGGATCCAGTAAAAAATACAGATCCGAAAAAATAAGCAGCAATCCGTTTTACAGGTCCGTTTAAACGTATATGTTATTAACGCATGTAGTTGTATGAGCGAGTTCACACACATGATAGTATTCCGGATCCAGTAACAAATCCCACACAACGGAAATACTGATCCATTTTATAAAGAACGAAAGTCCAGTAGCGTCGGATCTGTTAAAATTGGTCCTGTAAATGCTGTGTGGATATTACCTTCAGTAGTGACGGATCCATTAAAATTGGTTCTGTAAATGCTGTGTGAATATTACCTCCAGTTGGTCTCCATCTAAAAGTCAATACCTACCCTAAAAGTATTCTAAACTAGCTAATCCTAGCTTAGGTTGCAATGCATTTGTTTCTACGTACTACCTACCTAAAAACGTCCTACAAAGTATTAGAAAATATTTGGAAAAAAAAAATGAAATCGGTTCAGTTGATCTCAAGTTATGGCGTGACCAAGGAAAATAAGGATTCATTTTTATATAAATAGACTAGTAATTATTCTAAACGTTACATAATAGGCAGATAAAAAGGATTGTGTGGTTTATGAAACCACGGTAAAAGTGAAACTTTTTTTCAAACTATAGACATTTAACTAAAAAATTTTGGAATAATATTCCATTAAGGGTATAAAACGTATTATAAAACGTGGAGTAGGGATAAAGTGAAAGGCGCTCGTCAGAGCGCCTTGCTAGCCGTGCGTCACGCGACATGTAACACACAGACGAAAAAGTTTGAGACGATGTAATAAAAGTTTCATTGAACTTACCAGGTATTATATTACCTTCCTTCCATCAAAATTAACGCCAAAATAAATATTTACAATTTCCGACAGGCTGATATTAAATTCAGGTACACGTGGTAATTAATTTAAGCCTAAACTGACCTGAATTTTAACAAGACATCTGGGTCACTCATACTTTCAAATTCAGGCATTATTGTTAATTTCATCACATTTTAATTGGGGATGTTTTCGATCAATTTTAATGAGCTTTTAAATATTTATAATAATGGTAATTTTCGAATGTGAAGGACGGATTTCTGACAAGCTACTTACAAAATACAAATATTAATGTTTTCCATTGTGAGTTAGATTTTAATACTCTACTTCGAATATTATTATGAACATTTTGAAATTTATAATAATTAATGAAAGTGAAAAAGCTTTTAATTTGTTATTTGGACCAATCCTAATTGGAGTGTAATCCGCTTTTCTCTTTCAATAAATGATCATGATGAAAACATCAGGGTTTATTTTCAAATTGCACGAGTGCGCGGTATAAACGTGACGTAAATACGTAGATTTTTAAATCGAAAATACAATTATCCTATAGCTTGTGTGCAACAAGCGCAATCTGTATCATCCATAGATATTAATAAATTCTTAAAATTATGAAAATAGTATGTGTACAATGGGTAACGGGTATTTTAATTTTAAAATTGACGTATTTACGCTACGTTTCCACTGCGCGCTCGTACTAGGGCCTCAGGTGTAGCAGAGGGTTGCTGTAGACTGACGATGGTGCCAGATAAATGCAAACTTTTGAGCAAGTAATAGTCGTGTGCCTATGGTACCAGTAATAGTGTCTTGCGAGTCCCGTTGTTTATTAATTACAGGAACTAATGGACGATACAGAGATTGCCAAACTGGTGGCTAAGTTCTGGGCCGACACAGTTTAGATTGCCAGCGATACGTTAAAAAGGAGAGAGTACCAGTAATGATCCTAATTTAATGTTGGTTTATTATTTTAAACGATGCCATTATACCAGCCATGGTGTAGAAAACAGTACCATTTCTTCGCAAGGACAAATAAATAATATTATTTTCAATATTCATAAGTCAACTGAAATGTTGCTGTATTCTGTCGGACAGGATATTAACATGTCTTTCCCATCCTTCAAGACCAGCAAATGGAATTTTACGACGCAGTCATAAAAAAATCTTGGTTTTCGACTTTAATGGCTCTTTCAGACAAGAGCGACGCGGCATAGCGGTGTTGCCGCGTCGCGAAGCCTCACACACAGGTGCGACGCGGTGCGGTGCGGCTTGGCATCGAATCGAATACTAGATCATAACGTATTGAAAACCGACCGAAAATAATATGATATCTTAAATTTGGGTCGTCCTGTTGACTTAAATCTGTTTGAATAATATTTTTTTAAGCCTTACTCTAACTTTCAAAGGCAAAATGAATCAAATATCTATACAAATAAAAAAAAGATTTACAAGTTTTTTTTTATTTTTTATTATACACAAACCTTATTTCGAAATTTTCGCTGTATACAAAATGTTCTAGGAATCTTTTGTTCCTTGTCGCGGAGTGTGTTGCGGCAAGCCGCGTGGCACGCGCGATTTTTCGTACTCTCGAAATAACGCAAATTCGCGTCGCGTTGCGCCAGTGTGAACAGTCGCGCGCGTTTTCATAGAAATTGTTCTACGTAAGTTTTGTCGGCGTGCCTTAAAGCTATACTTTATGTTTGGTAGTTGATAATTAAGTTATGTTTATTTGAGTTATAATTACTTCTATCGTTTATGATTTTACTACGAGTGCGTGTGTTACGGGCATAGTCAGATACGCGATACGTTACGTTTGTAATTACCAAAACGGGATTGATTCATTATTTGAAACAATTAAATTCCTAAAAATTACAAACCATTTTAGTAAATGATCTTTTATTTTTTTTAAATACGATATACTTTTCGCTACGTAGTTGTTAAGTTGTGTTGTGATTCAGTTTCTATTCGTTATCTCTCGATCAAATGTGATGTATGTATACACGGTGTAAATCACCTCATCACGAAGCCGTCAACCAAGCATTCTGTACATGAAACTAAGTAACTTTACGCAAAAATTATTGCTGGGAAACGACTTTTTTTTGGGGGGTGTAAAATCATGTTTTGTGCTAGAACTCAATGTAACGCACTCAAAACATTGTGCTGATGGACGGATTGAATAGTACGGGGGTCGTGGAGGTGTTTAAAGTAAAAATCTTACATTAAAACTTGTTTAAAAAAAAAATACTTGTCAAAAAGTTGGAACTTTGACCCATAATATCTCCGTAACTAGAAGGTTCCCAGGTATGGTGTAGAACAAAAAAATGATCGCAATGACAGGGAAAACCAGTGCCTTTCGGCTTCGTTAAGAGGTGTTTTACACCCTTTACATCAGCGGACAATGGCTGACCTGACTTGTCTACTTTATGTTCTTAGTAATCATCATCTTTCTGCCCTTGTCCCATGTTACTAGTGATGAGAGCATCGCGTTTTTTTCTTCCATTCTCCTCTGTTAACGTTATGTTCTTAGTAATAAAACTGAAAACCGATCAACTACTATAGTCTGTACTCTGTCCCGCAAGACGTATTAAAAAGACTTATCTTTTGTGCAGGGTGATGACGCAAATGCGTGACCTGGGTGTGGTGGCGTTCTTCGGACCCGATGGCACGTGCCACACGGAAGCCAAGCTGGCAGCCGCATGGAACCTGCCTCTAATATCACATGTAAGTAATATGATTGCACCCTTTTGCTTTTGTGTATCAGACCTAGTTGCACAGTTCAGGGTTTAGTTAATAGTAGGAAAAACAATGGTTTATCAATAGTAAAAAAAGGAGTAGAAGTACATCACATAACATCACGCATGGTTTTTTTTTTGCGAATGGCCTTTCGCATTTCAACCTAGGAGGTTGTCGTCTGCTTAACCGGGGTATCCTGAGGGTGCCTAGAGTGTAAAGCCTTCAGCCAGGGCATAAAAACTAATTATAATAGATATCATAATTTAGGGGCTGATTTAAAACTCGAGGGTCGGGGAGACCAGAAACCGGGTTGTCGTGACGGACCTCGATGGCGAGGTCGGAAAGAGGTGGTTTGCTTGTGAACTTTTTGAGAGTGCTAGTCTCTAGGAGGGTGATAGCATCATCGGGGGGTGACGAGAGTATGCCTCGGACGGCGCGGCGTAATGAACTAATGCGCGAGGATTCGTAACGGGGCGGCCGCTGCAATCAGGGGATTACGGCTTAATGGCATTATCGAAAAAACGCTTCGAAAGACGTTTCATAAACTGAAGGACGGTGGGCATTCTAAGGTCTACGTGTAGACGGTCATTTCGGACATAATACGGGGCTCCCGTGACTCTGCGAAAGAACCGGTTCTATCACGCCTGTGATCAGAGGTGACTGTATTTGCAGTGCCCCCATATTTCGTCTGTAACGTTTCAAGCACCATAATTATAATATGAGGCTTTCCTTATAAAGCCCGAATCTAGGCTAATACTGAGAAATTCCAAAAGGGAAACAGAAAACACTTTGCCTTACCTAAGAATCGAACTCAATACCCCACCCCCAATAGTCATGCAACAGTCGTAACTAGACCACAAATGTCTTAACAAAACCAATGCAATCATAATTATCCAAACATCATGGTCGACAAACACACATCGAAAATTCAGCTTAAAATCATGCCCACACCCGGTACCATGCTTGGTACTTTGAGCATAATTTAACAGATCGATACATAATTACGCAGTGAATAATAATAATAATAATAATCTTTTTTTTTTTTTTTTTTTTTTTTTTTTTTTTTTTTTTTTTAAATTATCTTGCGATCGGCTTCTCAAGCCATTAGCAGATGCGTTCAGTGCTTATTGGCGCTTCGGGTACGGCTCTCCAGTGACAACCGACCCTCTACTTGCTACTTGATTTTATCAGGCTGTGTCCCATGTATGCTGTCTTTTCAGTCGACGGTGTTCTAGTGGATTGGTCAGTACAGAAGCCAGACTGTTGGCGTGGTTTTCAATGCGCACCCTATAGAGCTTAGTTCTGTCCTCAATCTCTTCCTTAATTGTGTTGATTTTGATGAAGTCATGCAGCTCAGATATTTTAGTAAACCATGGAGTATTTGTTATTGTTTTCAGCACCTTATTTTGGAACCTTTGTAGGATTTCTACATTGGAGTTTTTGGCTGTTCCCCAGAGTTCGATTCCATAGGTCCATACTGGCTTCAAAATAGTCTTATATATGAGTATTTTATTATCAAGAGATACTTGTGAGTTTCTTCCTAGTAGCCATTTGAGTGTATGCAGACGTCGGTTCAGCTCATCTCGTTTTTTCACTATGTGATGTCTCCAGGTCTGTTTTCTATCTAGATGCATACCGAGGTATTTGGCTGTGTCTTGTTGGGGCAATACCTCGTTTCCGAGTTTGACTGGTGCACAATTTCCCTTTCGAAGAGTGAACGTTACGTGTACAGATTTACTAACACTCGCTTTAATACGCCATTTCTCCATCCAAGTGTTAATTTTGTTAAGGTGTACCTGTAGTCTTTGCGAGGCTTTGTTCGGATCATGGTCACTACAAAGGGCTGCAGTGTCATCAGCGAAAGTTGCTGAGAGAACACTGTCTGTATTTGGTAGGTCAGCAGTGTACAACAAATACAGCACTGGGCCCAGCACAGAGCCCTGTGGCACACCTGCTTTTATTTCATAGCAGGAGGAGTATGAATCGTTGATCTTTACTCTGAATATTCTATTACTTAAGTACGATTTCATAAGTAGGTAAAGATTGTGTGGGAGAGTACTTTTAACCTCTCCGGCCCGCGCGAGCCCATCGGGGATCGCGCCAAACCCTCCGTTGAACCCCGGCGAACCCAAAAGGGACCGCCTCGTACAAGCAAACTTAAACCCTTAACGTACGTACAGTAAGGTTCTAATTCGTTTGTAAAAATTTACGTCTCTGGCCAACTAGAGTTCGATTAAAATGAAACCAAACATACCAACCTAACAACTGCACAAAATTATTAAAAAAATAAAGAAACGCGTCTTTGTCGACTGTCAAAATGAGTCATGGCGGCCAGTGTGGAACGGTGGTGTTTTGTTTTGGAATGCAGTGAAATTTTTGTGTTTTGTGTTGTTAAACTTTGGTAAGTAAATGTATAGTATGTTATAAGTGTATAATGTAACTTTTTAGATAGTCATTTGCTGGAAAAAATATCTAAAAATTATGTTTTTGACCCAAAAATTTCTCCAAAAATTCCTTTGTTGTGAAGTTCGTCAGTCGAAATTGAAAATATGAATTTGACTCTTTTACAATGAAATATGGTCTTGGAAACATTAGTAATAAGCGAAAAAATAGTGATAATTCATAATTTCATGCATTCGAGGCATATTTATTCATATTTATTGATATTTCAAGTATTTTCATGCATTGAACTGCGCAGTTAGAAAATGGCCGATTCTAATAAGACGTTTGAATTGGAATCTTGCAAGAATAATTTATGTAGGACTCCTAAAAAACACTGTCATTAGATTACTTGTATATTTGTTATGTTAGATCTAAAGTTTCGTGTAAATTGATTCAGTAGTTTTACCAAAAAAAAAACAAACTACGACAACAGTATGTTTGCGGCGAGCTCTCTGAATTCTATGCGATGTTTATAATTCTCAAGTAGTTATAAAACAGTTGTTTATATTGAAATACATGGTCACGTTAATCATGAACCCGAAACTGTTTACCGCTTGAGATAAGAGCTAATAGAACTCGCGCGATAAGCTTTTTATGAGCGCAGGACACTTGACACGCTCGATGACGTCATTGTGAGGCCGTATGGGTGTTTTACCGTTAGAGCCGGAAGGTCGGAGAGGTTAAGCTTAAATAAAAGGCCCGGGTGCCAGACTTTGTCGAACGCCTGTTGGACATCCAAGAAGACTGCAGAGCAATATTCCTTCTTCTCCAGTGCATTTCGTATCTTGGTAACAACTCTATGGACTTGCTCTGTTGTGGAATGTGCACGTCTAAATCCGAACTGGTGCTCTGGGATAACCTTGTTCTCGTCCAATACAAGATTTAATCTACGAGAGAGGACTTTTTCAAACAGTTTTGAGATTACCGGTAGGAGACTTATCGGTCTGTAGGATGATACTAGGTGGGGTGGTTTTCCTGGTTTTAGAATCATTATGATTTCTGAGACTTTCCATAATGTGGGATAGTATGACAGCCTTAAGATACTATTAAACAACTGCGTTAGAAAAACTATAGCCTTTCTAGGCAATTGTTGCAGCAATTCAGCCGTAATCAGACAAAATCCTGGAGCCTTTTTTCTGTCCAATTTCCTTATCTCGTTGTAGACTTCCTTAGGTGAGCAACTCTGTACCGGTGGGCTTAACTGAAGATCTGTGTTCAGGAAGTTGTTAATTTCTTGTTCAGCTTCCGCAGAACCGTCATTAGGTCTGAAAACTTTTTTGAGAAATGTACCAAAGGCTTGAGCTCTTTCCTCATCTGTTCTGGCCCAGGTATTGTTTTCTAATTTCAAGGGGTGCTGTGCTGGCATAGGTGCTGCCTTGCTTGTCTTGACCGCGGTCCAAAGGGAATATTCATTTTTGGCTGAAGTGGACAAGTTTTCCAGCTTGTTTTTCAAAGTATCAGCTTCGATGTTCTTAAGGAAGAGTTTTAAGTCTGAGGATATGGTATTAAGTGCTTTTTTGTCAGAGGGATGTTGACTGTTGTGCCATACCCTTCTAAGTCTTCTCTTTTCCAGTACTTTCTCTTTGATTTCTTTTGGAATATCTTTACTGCCGGTATTAAGCTTCGCCTCCGGTGTACACTTCCATGCTGCCTGTTGTATTAGGTTAGTAAAATATGTAGTGGCCGAGTCAATGTCATCACCTGTTTTAAGTGCCACTCCTAAATTAAGCTTGGACTCAATGAACGTTCTGAAAGCATCCCAGTCTGTCTGCTTGTTATATAGGCATTGCTTTCTTGGTCTTGTTATTATTGTTGTGCTTATCGTTCCTATTATAGGTGTGTGATCAGAGCTACTATCGAGACAGCTTTCTACGTTCAGGTATAAGTTTGAGAGACCCTTAAATATAAAGAAGTCCAAGAGATCTGGCAACTTTTTTGGGTCTGTAGGCCAGTATGTTGGTTGTCCTGTGCTTAGTATTTGCAGCTTGTTATTATCTAAGCTTAATTTCAGTTCCCTACCCCTTGTGACAGTCAGACGTGATCCCCAATGTGTATTTTTTGCATTCCAGTCACCTCCAGCTAGGAACCTCTGGCCGAGTGTCTTAAAGTATTGTGTGAAGTCTTGTTCTTTCAGAGAATGTCTTGGTGGGCAATATATGGCTGACAAGGTTATTGATCCCTTTTTATCGTGTACTAAGATTGACGTTGCTTGTATCTCAGGGGTTTTGTATTCTTGAATAAGGTCATGCTTGATAATTTTTCTTATTATGACGGCGGTACCTGCATGCGCCGTTCCATCCGGATGGCAGGTCGAGTATGTTAAGTAATTATCCATAACAAAGTAAGTTTTTGTTGTTAGGTGTGTTTCGGAGACCAACAGGACATCAATGTTGTGTAGTTTTATCATTGTTTGAACTTCTTGCCTGTGGTACATGAGACCATTAACATTCCACGTTGCAATCTTTAGGGTAGCCATTTATCGTACTAGTTTACTAATAACTGTTGTGAGTAGTGTCATCATATTGCCCATTTGTTCAATAAGTTTATCTATCTTTTCAGATTGTTTTATGAGTATAAATTCTAGTTTTGATCCTTCTGTTGTTTGGTTGTACTGTCCTTTGGTTATTTCTGCGTATGTTTTACTAGGACTAGTAGTGTTAAGCGGTATGTTTCTGTCATTATTTCTGTTTTGGTATAATCTATCATTGATTGTTGCTGTCGTATTGTCTTGGTCAAATTGTTTCATGTCATTTGTTACTTGGTCACTATAAATATTCTTAGTCATGCTTTTTATTTTGGTTAGTTTGCTTCTTCTTTTATTGATTTCTAGGTAGACTTGGCAGCCTTTATAGTTTGCTGGGTGAGTACCTAAGCATAGGGCACACTTAGCTGGTGTGTTCCTATCTATCTTTGGACAGTCGGCAGTGTTGTGATTCTCTGCACACTTTACGCATCTGTAAGGTCTTAAGCAGTTGTTTTTAGTGTGTCCGTACTGTTGGCATCGTTTGCACTGAGGAATCGTTTTTTTGTTTATCGGGTCTTCAATTAATACTCGGGTGTGAAAGATATGAGTAATCTTTTTTACTAGATGGTTATTTGGGTGCGGATCTAGGTTTACAAAAAATGTTGATAGGGGAACTTTGTCAGGGCCATACTTTGCGTTTATTATTTCTCCTTTTACGGTATTCCCGGTATTCTCTACTGCTTCTTGAATAGCTGCGTGAGGAGTTGTGGGGTGAAGGTTCTTTATAACTATACGGTATGGTCTTGTGTCTCTGCTGGTGAATGTATGTCCAATCAGGCTGTTTTCTCTAACAATGTGCATGAGTCTTTTGTAGGCGTCAATGGTTGAACAGTTGAGTCTTAGCTGTTTCCGTGTTATTATTTTCATTGTGAACTCGGTGTCAGTAAGTTCACTTTTAATTAGGTTTGAAAGTTTTGTGATGTCTTCTATACCATAGAGCATTATAGGTGGAGGTTTGCTCGGTTGTTGTTTAGTGGGTTTTGGATCCGTTTCAACATCTAAGACATCTATGTTAAGGGTGTCATATTTGTTACTAAGAGGTATTTTCGAGTTTGTTGGGGATGGAGTGCGCGAAGTTCTTCTTCGTTTATGTTGTCTTGGCACGGGGACGCTTTGCCATTCTACTGATTTAGTTGGTTTACTCGTATCGGCAGTTGTGTTGCTTGTGCTAGCACTGTTGCTACTATCAGTGTCGGTGAGGTCTCCAGTTGACAGGTACTTAGACTTATTATAAAACATACTACGATGAAAAGTTTGCTGTACCATACGGGTTGGTAGTGTTGAATAATCTTTATTACTATTCTTGTAATAATCTTTATTGAAACAAAAACACATTTTACAAATTGATTGCGTACGTAAATAGCTACATTAGTTGCAAAACTGTGTCGCAGCTATTAACGCCCACCTCCAAGAGGGAGATAACATCGTTCCAAAATTCAAAAATGAGGAAAAGAGAAAAAAAAAAAAAAAAGACAGTAGTGGTTAAAGAATTAAAAAATAAAATAAAATAAAATACTAGCATTAAAATTAAACAGACATACAGGTATACAAGTACAAAATTAAAGTAGTATAAAAAAACGATAATAATAAAAAACAAATAGGTAAGTGTTTAATGTTGTGCATTTGGGAGTGTTGTGTGCGAGTGTAGTGCATGTATGTGGGGTGTAAGTGTAGAGTGTGCTTGTGGAACCTCCCACCGGGCACACTCTACGCTACATGTATTTGGTGTGCTTGTCTGCGGATGAAAAATTAATATTTAGGGTTTGACTAAGGTTTCCAATTCTTCGTATGTGAGAGTATGAAGCCATTTATCAATAATATTTTTGCAATCCCGGAGAGTGCACGGATAAATGGTAAGAACTTTATTTATTTTATTATAAAGCACGGGACTGCAGAAAGTGAACTGCCGGCGGACAGTTTCCAATTTAACAGCTGATGTCGGGCAGACTCTGTCAGTTTTACGTTTTTGTTTTCTAAACTCAGGGTCAAAAGACAAGTTTGAATGTTTCCGCAACACTGTACTTAACACAAAAGAGTGTCTTACTGTAGGTAGCTTCCATAGCGTGTACAGTTCGCTGGTAGGGAATCGATAGGGTTTGAAGGCCATTACCTTAAGGACAGCCCTCTGCGCCCTCTCTAAGCGAAGGAACAGACATTTACCAGCACCACCCCAGGCCGAAATACAGTACGTTAAAACAGAATGGGCAAGAGCAAAGTACACAGTTCTCAGGGTAGAGAAATTGGCGGAGGTCCTGAGGTTTTTAAAAACAAAAATTAATTTTCTTACCCTAGAGACCAAAGAATTGATTTGCTCACACCATGTCAACGTGCTGTCGACCCAGACTCCAAGATATTTTATTGAATCCGTGCGCATAACTTCAGGACAGTCACAGCCGTCGCAGGAGGCAGTCCTCGTTTTAAGGCACACATGAGCTGTCAGACGGAAGGGTGGAACTGGTTGTGACGCTTTCCTTGGACTAAAAGTGATAAATCTGGTTTTATCCAAGTTGAGGGTGAGCAAATTCTGTGTGAGCCATCTCATAGTAACTCGCAAGGCTGACTCTGCCCGAAGCCGAGCCTCGTTCCAGTCACTGCCACGAACCAGGATAACAGTGTCATCAGCGTAAGCGATGACTTTGGAGTTTCTTAGATCAAGTTTACAGAGCTCGTTTATGTAAACCAGGAAAAGGGTAGGTCCTAAGACACTACCTTGTGGAACTCCGTAGGTGAGGACTGCTTCCTTACTGGTGTGGTTGTTGATTCTGATGATTTGCGAGCGACCACTAAGGTAACTCTTAAACAAACTAAGCGGTAGGCCTCTTACACCAAGCCTTTCTAGTTTACTGAGGAGAAGGGGGACAGAGACAGTGTCAAAAGCTTTAGAAAGATCAAGGAAGATAGCGATAGATTTATCCTTGTTATTCAGATTCTGAGCAACTGAACCTATCAATTCTAAGATGGCATCCTCTGTGTTTTTGCCTGATCTGAATCCAAATTGGTTAGTTGCAAGTATATTTTGTGAGCTAAGGTAATCCAGCAGACGCTTGTTTAGTACTTTTTCGAGGAGCTTCGACAGAATTGATAATACCGATATAGGTCTGTAGTTGTTGACACTGTCTCTGTCTCCACTCTTGTGAATAGGGTGCACAACGGCCTTTTTAAAAACCGATGGGAATACTCCGGATGTAAGGGCAAGGTTGAAGACGTGGCATATAACTGGGACAAGGGTGCTTCTGGCACTGTAGATTACAGTTGCGGGGATACCATCCCAACCCGTAGCGCTAGTTAGTCGTAGGCCACGAATAAGATAATCTATCTCATTGTTGTCCGTGCCAAAAATAGCCATCGAGTTAGGGTGGACATCTAAAGTGCTAAAGTCAGAATCGTTGGTTGAGTCATAGTTTGGGGAGTTAAGGATTTTAGATGCCAGGCTTGTTCCCACGTTCGCGAAAAAGTCGTTGACAGAATCAAGTGATTGAGTTGGATCTGGAGTTATAGATAGCAACTCACCGGCAGAGGTCTTACTCTTTTGAAGATTGGAGATTGTTTTAATGAGATTCCAGGTAGCTTTCGGGTTCTTGCGATGTTTTTCAAATTCATGTCGTTCATATTCTCGTTTTAATTTCTTTAATAGATTGTTGCAAAAATTTTTATACCTATTATATGTGATTTTCAGAGTATTATTATCAGCATCCCTCCTCATTTTGCGATACATGTTGTCTCGGTTACGAATACACCTAAGGAGCCCAGGTGTGATCCATGGCTTTATAATGCGTTTTCGGTTCGGGACAACGGAAACACGACTATTTTTGTCTACGACTGAGGAAACAAGTTTGACCATGATGAAAGCAGCAGTTTCAGCATCTTGACAACTTATAACGGGAGTAAAATCAACATTCTCAAGAGCCACTACGCAAGCATTAATGTCTACACGATGCTGATGGGAAGGTGATTTGGGGATATCTAATTCCAGATTACAAAAAACTATAACAGGAGCATGATCAGTAATTAGAGAGTCAAGAACTAAGGTAATAGCCGGTTTATTTGATTTTAACATTACGTGGTCAATGCAACTATCGTTGCGTGTCGGGAAAACATGACCAGGCAACATGCCATGTGACGCAACCGCATTTAGGTACATGTCAGAGTTCGGATCTACCCAATTTGGGGCTATGTTTATATTGATGTCTCCAACCAAAATAACGGTTCTGAAAGTATTTAGTGAATTGAGGATTACATCTAGACTGGTAATAAACTGTTGAATATTTCTATTTGAGGGTGATCTATAAATAGCGATAAGCGCCACTTCATTTTTAAATTTGAGTACAAGACAATTTGCATCGGCAAGTATAGGCTTTTCTAAAAGGAACTGTAAGTCTATTTTCGTATACACCACAACTCCATCATTTTGGTTAGAGTGATCAGAGTGATTACATACATAACCCGGTAAGGAGGGAAGATGAGAGCATTTACGTAACCAGCATTCCGATAATACTACGACGTCAAATTGTGTCTTTATTTGATGCAGCAATATTAGGAGGTTGTTAAAATTTGCAATGCTGCCAATGCTTCTGATGTTAACGTGAAAAATTTTCAAGCCCTGATTAACGTTATGTAAGTGTGACTCAACTTGCTCCGGGGAGCATTGAAATGATGCTGAGGCTGAGAGTTGTTCCAAATCGTCTATTATTTTAACATTGTCATTCATAATCAAAACTGAGAACAAACAAGTGATTCGATTTCTTGAACGTAACATGGCATAATCCGAAATTACTGGGGATTGTACAGGAGTTACCAAAGTAATCCATTTGTGGTAGAATTTGAACAGAGTAAATCTTGTGCTGTGAGTATAGTGAATGTAAGTGTTTATGTGTGTATAAAGTAATATTAAAATAATAGTATAACATCAGTAACGTATTTACTAATTTTAGAACAAGCATAGTAATGAAAGCATAGTAATTTAAATGTGTAAATCTTCGAAAAAATAGTTCTACGTAGTAAGTTATGGTAGTATTACAAGAGTTAAACAAAACGATCTTACTACGACATACTATTATTAATTGATCGATACCTAGTCATTTTTTCGGGAGATCAGACTCATCCCTGATCATGATATGTGGGGCTCCATCCTTTTCGCGGACAAAAATTTTGCCATTCTTAATCCAGCAGTACTGGTACTTATTAGTGCTAGCAAAGTCACGGGCCAGAAAAAACAAGCGTTTCATCTTTGGTGAAAGATTTTCGGATACAAATATAGGTTTAGCAGGGCCGCTGATTTTCAAGTGCTCGGTTGTCAATTTATTGTTTTCCTTGTTGTATTTTTTATACATTTGAATAAACTTTTCCTTCCGTAAATTACTCGTAAAGTCCACGATGACAGTTCTGGTGTCGGAGTCTTTGGATCCTATTCGGAAAATATCCTTTATCTCGAGAGGCTGAATGGAGACATTAAGGGTTGACCCTATTTTTACCACGGTATTTAGTAAGTCTTCTTTGGATTCTGATTTATTAATAGGTATATTCCTAATTTCAACGCAGGACGATCTCGCACCTCGTTCCAGGTTCTCAAGTTTATCTTCTAGGGTTTTCAAATATGCTAAGTTATTTTTCCGGTCAGTTTCAAGTTGTAATTCCACGTTTTGTAATTTGATTTGAAGGTCGTCGTAGTTTTGCGACAGAAAGTTAACCGTTGATTGGATACTGGAATTTTGAATTTTAATCTCCTCAACTGACGCACATAATTGCTCAAATTTACTGTTCTGTTGTTCCTTGAACTCAAGAAACATTGTTTTCATTTCCGACATAAATGAAGATAGATCGATATCCTGGCAAATCCCTGACTCAATGCATCTACGCTTGCTACTACGGTGAGTAACATTTAGCAATTCACTATCGAGGCTGACTAACTGGTCAGCCTTTGTAAAGTCAGGTTCAGAGGAACTGTGATGCAACGGAGTCTTTAGCGGCGCCAGAAGTGACGAAGTAGGTGTTGGAGTTTGTGGAGGTGATCTGTTTATCGGCATATTATCAAATTTAACAAGTACCAGGGCACGAGAGATTCGAGGAGAGGGTACTGTGTCGTAGTATTTCCAACTGCGTAAAGCGGAACGTGTTTTTCCTTTACTCCGTAAAAACTGTCAGGTTTCTTGGTGTCCTAGTAAGTTGATGTAGTACCCGAGGTAACTTTGTTGTCAGTTTTAAGTCTCTCCACTCCACTCCCCAACTCCTCTCCTTCGACGTATAGAATATGAATAAATGTATTTCAATTTCTTAAGTACTAGGCGCGCATAGCAGGCGACATTACGGTAGCGGCGACGTCACCTTCAAGGGCGGAGCTAAGTGCTGTCAGCTAAAGATGGAAGTGCGTGTACCTTTTGTCCTTCGCTGGTGGGCGGAGCGTTGCGTGAGCGAGGCAGCACTAAGTCCTGTCGAGAAGGTCGTGCAGGTCGTGCGCAGGAAGGTGGAGCCAACGGGTCTTCAAGATGGCAGATTAAGTGCTCGCTTAAGGAATTGTGTTGCTCCTATGATTTATGCACTCCTATTTTTGCGCACGGATTTTAATGAGTTAAATTTTTATTTAAAGTTAATTAGAATAAAACTGCGTGGATTTATGAGACGTGTGCTCGTCACCGAGGTCCGGGAGTCCGAATGCTGCAGTAATAACGAATCTATGGCCAGAGCTCATCCGCAACCGAAGATCGGTGAACTATACATTAACTAGCAATGCGCAAATGAGGCTGTAGTATGATAACAACCCTATCATTAACACTGAAAATAGGATATTTATTTATGTTTATTGTTTTTTGTATTGGTTTTCCGATATTTTGGCACTGTTGCAAGCATCATGATCACGGGTAAACTAAAGTTATTGCGGGTGGGTGTTTATGAGCAGACATCGGTCTACCCTCTTTCTTGTCCGTTTTTTGCGTTCGGTACCGCTACCATTGTCACTCACAACTCGATTCTGTTCTCGACGCATAAATTTCAGGCACTTTATCGGTTTTTACACAGTTGATAAGAACATGTTGGCACGGATCAATTCAAAATCATGATTTTTTCACGATGATTTTTTGTCAAACTGTCTAAAATATAGTGATAAAAAATTTAAGTGGATTTATTGGAACTCAACCGAAGCTTTTAATTTAAACAAACAAACAAACAAAGATTTAAATCGTTAGATTTTTCCACACTCACTGTAGGTATGCGCGAAAAGTTTCAATACTAAGAAGATTGAGGACATACGAAACTAACGGAAGCGAAACGATCTTTTGAATCGTACACATAAATTAACTTAATTATATGGCAAACCTTTTATGTTATATTTTACGACTGTATAAAAATTTCAAATTGAGACAGTAGCTTAGCCACACATTTGAAGTGATGCTAAACAATCTAATACTAGGCTAACTAGATAATAAAGATGAAACTGTTACACTTGATGAATAATATCCCATTACAATGTGTAGGAGTTTGTTTACGCCAAGCGGCCCGTAACCTTTTCCAACAATATCTACGGCGTAGGCTTCTGCTACGAAAACTGGCTACGACGTAGGCCATTGCTACGTAAACTGACTACGGTGCGGCGTAGGCTCACGTCGAGGCGGATTGAGCGCCTTTTATTATTTGGAAAGTCCTTGATGGTAGATCATGAGACACCATATCCTGTTTCATTAACACTACGTGACACCTAAATTGTATGCTTAAATAAACGAGCTTTGTTACATTTTCAACACTATGCTAAAATTTTAGCAGTGCCATAATATTTAGGCGTCAATTTAAGGGTCACTTAGTTTTAGGGAAAATAGGAAGTTGTTCTTTGTCTGAATGTGAAGCCACTTTAAGGTTTAATCATTTAAAGAGTATCATATAAACTATTACCATAAATTATTGAAAGAACTATATAACGTAATTAATTGACCGCGTGAGGTTCAAAAAGGCCGAGTCACATTGTAAGCGGAGCGATAATGATTGAGGAGGTAAAATTCCAAAAACTTGTCTTTGGTACTTATTCATCCAATGATGAAAAAAAAAACTTGAGAGGTGTCAAGGGACACCCGGATGGAACGAAGTTCCTTTCACGTACATAATATCAATACATTTTAGATTTAAGTTAGTGTGCGAAAAATAAAATATTTAATTTAAGGAAGATTAATCCTTAATTCGAAGCAATACGTCTTACTTAACTGCACAACCGAATTTGTACTTTGTAGTTCGGTCACTCAAATTAATAATCATATCTATCCTTACTCACATACACACCCCAATTGTACGTAATTTAAGGAAATTTCAACTTTATTTTAAAGAAATAAAGCTTACAATAGCTTACTATAGCAAAAAGTGTCGTGACAACTTTTCGTAAGAATTTTTTCCGTCTAGCCCCCTTTCACAACGCGCGATAAGGAACTTCGTTCCAAAATTAAATTCTGACATGAAAGTTCGTAATGACACAAAAACAAATGTGTTAACATAGTGACTCTCCATGATTTGAAAATAAGCCTTGATGGTAATTAGATTAGAGTTCATTTCAATCCGGACTTTTCCAGCCCTTTCACTTTTATATTTGGTTACAAAATATTCCAGCCTTATGGAATATTTTGTAACCGAATATAAAAGTCAATTTAAAAAAGACCTTTGCTTAGCAGTGGGATACAAAACAAGATAAGAAAAAAAAACTCGATTAATTCGAGGAAGACCTGCTGGCCTACCTAACTTATAACATTATTGTTTAACTCCTTTACAGTGTGGGAAAGAGATAGCGCTAGACATTCTGTATAGCTCCGTCTCTTTCCCACACTGGAATAGAAGTAAAACAATACTGCTTTAAGACGTTATGGTAGCCACCTAGACATCCGACGCTATTAATAGTTAATCCATTTTGAAAAACTTTCCAAAAACAAAAAGGATATTTCAAAGCGTTTAATAGCTAACTATGTGTGCACGTCATATGCTTTCTCTAACCAAATGATATCACAGTGTTTCCATGAAAGGCTTTCAAGAAGCACGATTAAAAAATCTAAGAGAATAAATTCACTATAAAAGTGAATAAGTACTTATTCTTATTTCAAATGTATTTAATAAAATGGAAATGGGTTTAAACGAGGTAAACAATCTTGCGAATTTACTTAAATGAATAATTTCTGCAGGAATGGATTTTGATTGAATAAAATTGCACTTAATAGCTCAATTGCCCCGGTAGTCGTTGTCCTAGAATAAACCATTGAATACTTTTCATGAGCACCTGGTTAGTCAAACATAATATCACGCCAGTAATCCCTGATGGGGTAGGCAGAGGTGTTTCTAATACTACTCCCAAATTTCGGTCGTTATGTTCAAGTCCCATGTCATAGGGAAAGAAAAAATATTTATTTGGCACATGCCCCAAGTACACACAATACAATGTAAAAAACTTAAAAATATATATAAATAGGAAAATAATAATAATATATGTAATTGTGTGTCTCACGGCTGCGCTAAATAGGCCCAGTTCAGCAAATTTCCGAGCAGCCCGACGCTTATTTTCAGCTGGACCTGAGGTAGTGATGTGACGGACGTAAAACAGGGGGCAAGCCAAAGAAATTAGAATGATCAACCGGGCACAACTCCAGATTCCGTAGCTGCTAAGGAGAAATTCCCGATGGAAAAACCCAATAACGATTTGCCCAACCCGGGGGATCGAACTCAGGACCTCAAGCAAATAGGCAAACTACCTATAACAAAAAAAAAAACGAATTATACTACATTGGGCACTTCTGAAACATTTTGTCGTTTCTCATGAAGAAGAACCGACATGAAACTCCATGGATAGTCTTTAAAAAATATTTATAACATACCACTGGAAATAGGTATAAAAAGACAGTGCAGGCCTATCAATAAGTTGATTCAACATGATAATTAACGGTTACTCTTTGTTGACAGAAATGTGCTGGCGCCCACGGGTCCGAGAAGGGCTCAGGTCTTGGAGCCACCTTCGCGAGGACCTTACCACCAGCATACAAAGCCAGCAAGTCTGTCGTGGCGCTGCTGAAGGCTTTCGGATGGACTAAGTTTGCTATCGTGGCCGGAGATGCGTTGACGGCTGCTGCTCAACAAATGGACGCTATAAAGGTGAGTTTTTCTTAAAAGAGATGTCATATCACTTTAATCGAATTCTAAGATGTTCTTCTTCGTTTTTCATAGGCCTCTGACTTGGCTTTCATGCCGTCGAGAAATATCTCTCAGGCATGCTGGTTTCCTCACGATGTTTCCCTTCACTGAAGCAAGTGATAATTATACAATACGCACATGAATCCGAAAAACCCGAGGTGCGTGTCTTGGGTTCGAACTCGAGATTATGTCTTCTAAGATTAGAAACACAAAAATATAGTAAGAAACTGGAAGAATTCAACAAGGAATCGAAACTGTGACTCGCAGTGCACAAGCCAATTGCTTCAGCACTGCCCTAACAATGATTCAGACTCGTTGAACCGTGACAAAAACCCTAGCTTAGATAATAAAATCTAAGCTATCTGGGTTTTGGTCACGGTTCAGGTCGCAGTGCGGGTCCATCAAACTTTAAATGAGCAATAAAATTAATACCAAAATCAAAGCCAAACGTTTGTTTATTAGTAAATGGAAACCTAGAAATACTTAGTACCTAACCCACATGATGATTATGTTTTTTTTTTACGAAACTGCCGTGACGCGACTACATGCAATACATAATGGTGTTTAGCCCTTTCATACCCAATACCTAGAATTGTTCCCGTTTTACGAAATTATCGAAAAGTCTGCTCAAAATAGGCATTCTTTTATGCTGTGATTGCTTGTTAAGTAGAAATAATTTTATCTGAATTAGACACATTCATCAATTGAAAGGTTATGTTCAAATTGGCATAAGCTTGTTCAATTATGTTTTTGGTATTATCTTGATTGCCAGTGTGAAAGCACAATAAGAAAAAAAAAAACATCATAATTTTCTTTTACCCAATTTATAGGAGGTCGGCGAGCATGTATTCTTATATTTATTCTTCATGTACAATAATTTTATATAGGACTTAATGCCACAATGAATTCTCTACCAGTCAACCAGTTACCAACCAGTTACCAGTTGTCTTCTTCTTCCATAATGATCTATAACTCGTCATCTCAGTAGTAAAAAAAGCAACCAGTTTTATTTATATTACACTAGCTGTCCCGCGAAACTTCGTCTGCGTCAAATTTTCCCCGTTTTCGCAACATTTTTCATTGCGGCTCCGCTCCTATTGGTCGTAGCGTGATGATATATAGCCTATGTCCTTCTTCAGGTTGAAATCTATCTTCTTGCCAAATTTCATTAAGATCCGATCAGCCGTTTAGTCGTGAAAAGGTAACAAACAAACAAACAGAGTGGCATTCGCATTTATAATATTAGTATGGATATATACATTACTTAATTTACAAACTCTAATACATCTAAAATAATAATAAAATATGTAGGTACAAGTATCAAATTTACGGGGCAAAAAATTCGTCCACTTTGTCAACAGGAAAAGTGCCCATAAAACTGGGTGCATTCCCACGTTGGATGGCAATGCTAATTCTTTAGGCAAAAACGTGAAGGTCACGTGAAGAATCAACAACCAATTTAAATTTAACAAATTGCCTATACTTCTAAATTCGAACTGTCTGAACTTTGACAAGCAATGACAAAGCATTTTACCTTTCCTGTTTGTGTGTGTGTTTATTTTTAACCTTATCTTTAAAAGCTTTAAGACTAAATTAGAACACATCGAGGTCATACTCGTGACCTAATTCCATGTGTTTGTACGTCGTTCAAAGGCTCAAGGCTATTTAAGTTAGATTAAGTTGTCCTAGTTTTCTTTACTAAACGAGCTTAGAAAAAAAATATACTATCAGACTGTAGGCTGAAAGAGACGGCTAGGTAGGCTATAAATAAAATATAAATGTAACAAAGTGTGTTTATTCTTAATTATGTAATCGTTTGTAGAGGTTTCAAGTTTTGTGGCTTTATTACGCATCCTAATAAAAGCAATCTGTCGCGGAAAAACCGCCGCAATCTTCATTCAAATTGTTAGGAAAACTGGAAGGCGCCGTCTGTCCGGGCGACACATGTTTGGGTTCGCCGTACAGTACCTACCAAACGATCCTTTCGTTTATGCGACAGTCCTAGAAATATTTCGTTTAAAGCATACAACAACATTAAAGCATTTTACATAAGAACTTTTCATAGAAATTGTTCTGCTAGAGTCGCGTCGCGCCTTTCTGCAAGAGCATTAAACAATCTGAGATAGCAACAAAAAATTAAACAACCATTCATCAACTGGTATACTGGTTATACTGAACGGAATATCCTACTTCTCAAGACTACACACAACAAACCATTACATCACGCCTTTTATGCCCTAAGGGTTAGACAGAAATGTACCTAGTACAGCCACATTTTGCCAGTTATGTTTAAGTTTCATGTAATAGGGGCGAGCCTATTACCATCAACCAGACCTCGCTTGTGACTTGTGACGAGAGGCAGTTCAAGACTACACAAGTTTTGATTAAAAGTATTGTGAAATACTAGATTATACCATCAGACAGGGGGTAGGTATTAAAATCCCGAAATATCATAGTAACTATGACTACTAAAAGATAAAATACCGATGTCCAAATGCCCAAAAGGATGACACTCCGAATCGAAATCCCGAAATCATATTGTTTGGCACAAAGCTTTGTGTCTTTAAACCCTGCAGACACAAACAAAAGCCCCGCGCAGCAGGGCTTCGTCGTCGAGTCGCTTCGACCTTTAAACGCATAATCTCAATTTGGATTTTCAGGATATTAAACTTCGGGATATAGATCTTCGGGGTTTTAAGCTTTTGGGCAAATGAACTTTCGGGATTTAAAACTTTCGACCAAACAATCATTCAGTGTTGAATTTTTCGGGATTTCGTCTATAGGTATTTTAAAATACGGTCTTTTAAATTTTGGTATTTTAATACGTACCCAGACAGTATGTGCATCATTATTCAAGTAAACCAATCAAAATCAAAATATTTTATTTTACATAGGCCTACATGGGCACTTATAAAACGTCAACAAAAGGTGCACGGTTCGGGTTGGTCGTTTCCTATGGAGAAGAACCGGCAAGAAACTCCATGGTTACTCTTTTAAAATCATTTGGTTTCACAATATTTGAAGTTACAGCGTTAGTACTTAAGTATGGAAGGACAGCGTAGGTCCGACAATAAATCGTTGCTTACTACAGAAGGTAGAATAAGATAAAAAATAAACGATAATCAAGATTTACCTTCACGTGGAAGCTTAGATTAAAGCTTCTATAATATTTAATACCATCGTCTGCAAGTATTTGTCTTGCTTCCAGTAATGTATTGAATGACTAAAATCCTGGACTAAATCACTGGAAGCAACATTTACTTACACGTGGCAGCGTAGGAAGTAGTAAAATTTTACAACAGGCAGTGTTCATTTTTCAGGCCATTACCCATTTATGAAAGACCATTAACCTATTTCTAGAGCCATCTTTTCAAGGCAAACGAGGTGTTTATTTTTCTTGGTTGGTTCTGTACATTGAATTCAACGATGGTTTTGGGTTAGTTCCTTTTTTTTTTTTTCCGTATGGGAAATCATCAAATGACTTCTCCCGCTCTGGGCGGAGCGGGAGGGAGTGTCAGACTTGTACTGACTAAAACCCACCCATGTTCCTTCTTCGCCCTTTGTGTTCCAGGGCCGCGGTATCTCTTTCGAACAACCCGCAGCCCTGGCAGGCATCGGCCCTTTCGGACCCCTTCTGGTTTGCTGACATCTCCTTGAGGCGCGCGTGGAACACGTACGCGCCGTCGACACGGCCTGTCGTCATGAGACGGACGGACGGTGAGCTAGCCCATTACTCACCGTCCACAGGCTCGACTCACCGTCCACAGGCTCGTTGGGTTAGATCCTTACAAATGAATAAGAATCAAGTTTATAGTCAAAAATAACATTTTTAAATACAAGGTGGAAGGAACACCGAAGCAAAAACGCAAACTCAAACTTTCACTTTTCACTTTCTTCAGTACAAAATTTTGAACAAAACACACACTGTATATCGGTAATTTAAAAAAAATCGTTGTACCATTTAATTTGACCGAATAGGTAATGCTGATTTAAAAAAAAACCGATGAAAATTTGGATCGGGCTTTTCTTTTTTTTTATGGATCTGGCAATGGCAATCATCAAATAACTCCTCTCGCTCTGGGCGGAGCGGAAGAGAGTGTCAGACTAATACTGAATAAAACCCATCCATGTTCCTTCTTAGGCCTTTGTGTTACAGGACCACGGTATCTCTTTCGAACAGTCCCGCAGCCCTGGCAGGCATCAGCAATTTAGATCAGGCTTGAGTATACAACGTGGTTTATTTCCCACCAGCTCGTCTCCTAGTCTGCTCATCCTCTAATTTATTTAATTTGCCCCCAGGAGCTGGCCCAGTCCAACGGCATGGTTATAACAGCTGAGCAACGCTTCGCTGACTACATCCCTCGCCACATTTCCGACATGGAGCGGATTGTTGATCAGACTTATTATAAAACTAGAGGTCAGTTGTTTATTATATTTAAACATAGAGTTAAAGCTGTAGAGTTCGTTCTCAAGGAGCTCGATTGAAGGATTATAATTCTTCAACCAAACATCCAATGGCTAAGAAGTGAAGGAATCATCAACACCAATTTACTAAGCTGTTAGAGTAGACGTGTTCACTGCTCGGCATCTCGAACAAGAAGGCCCTTGTGGTAAAAGTATTCTACTATTTGAGAACGGCGGCAGTCAGTTTTCTCGTATCGAAAAGTGACAGCGAATGTCATGATGAACGAGTAGTCGATTAAGCTACGCGAGGTTTACCAGATGCAAGATTAACAAATTAACATCATTAACAAGTTAACACCATAGATTTTTGCAGTTGCTGATTTCTAATGGGGGTACACCTCATATGCAGGGTGTAACAGAAAGGGTATATACATACTTAAGGGTGTGCTACAGACCATCAAACTGAACATCTTTCTCATCATAAAACATGTTTTGCAGCAAAAAAAGTATCAGCTGCCCCATACATTTGGGTCGAATAAGTATTGCAATTTTCTATGGGGGCAGCAAATATTTTTTTTGCAGAAAAAAAAATTTTATGACGATAAACATGTTCAGTTTGATGGTCTGTAGCACACCCTTAGGTATGTATATACCCTTTTCGTTACACACTGTATATGTAGCTTGTAGCAACCAAAAGTCTGACTAACAGTGTTATAATACACACATCAAAAGTGTCTAGGGATCAAGCATTTTTATGCGGATTTCTTGAGATTGAGATGTGGCTTTGTAATAAATTTATGATTTTATAAATTTATATGGATCCTTTTTGGTGCATTTCATAATTTGAATCAGGAACTGTGAATCAAATTCGAGTAAAAGATGAAAATCAGCTGTCAATATTTTCCCTATAAAAACATACAACGCATTGAAGACATTATTAGTGCTACTGTTTCCCTACTACTGATTAAAACCAACGTTATTATGGAGCGGCGACGTCATTTAAGCAGGGAAGAAATGCTCAGAGCCGTGGGAATGATAGAAGCTGGTTCCCGGCAACGTACTGTGGCTTTAGCTCTGAATACAAGTCAGAGTGTTATCAGTCGACTTTGGACACGTTACCGAAGCACTGGTACCGTGGCTGAGCGCCATGGAGGACGGTATCGCTGCACCACACGGAGACAAGACCGATACATTCAAATCTTAACTCGAAGAGCTCCAACAATAACCGCCATGATGTTAGCCGTGATGCTTCATCACTCTTCAGGGAACTTAATTAGCGACCAAACAGTCAGAAACCGCTTGCATGAAGTGAACCTTCATTCCCGAAGACCGCTACGGGTACCACCTATAGCAATGCACAATCGTAGGATTCGATATCAATGGGCTCTTGAACACAGAAATTGGGCAGAAGAACAATGGCGTTTCGTGTGCTTTTCTGATGAGTCTCGTTTTGGTATGAGACCGGATACAAGACGTATACGACACTGGAGAACCCCTGGACGCCAACAGCGATTAAAATCCTGCCAGGAAGTCCATCCTTATAGTGGTGGAACCATCATGGTATGGGCGGGTATTTGGATCGGCGGAAGAACTGAGTTGATTTGGATCAGAGGCAACCTCAACGCTCAAATTTATGCTGAGACGATTGTATCAGACGTCATCGTTCCTCTACAAGTGCAAATCGGTCCCTTATTTCAGTTAATGCATGATAATGCACGACCGCACAACGCAAGAGTTGTAAGACAGACTCTCGCCGCAGCTAACATCAATGTCCTGCCCTGGCCTGCTCAGTCGCCAGACTTGAACCCGATTGAGCATGCATGGGATATGCTACAGAGAAGAGCTCTGCCGAATATGGAGGGTATCCAGTCGCAAGAAGACCTTTTTTTGTTGTTGCAACGAACATGGGCGGCCATTCCACAGCGTGATTTGGATGAACTCATTTTGAGTATGCCAAAACGATGTTCTTGTGTTGTTAGTGTTCGCGGTAGAAACACGGATTATTAATTGTTTAAGTTACCCAATAAAATTTTAAAGAAAACTGTAATTTCAGTCTTTTTTTCGAACTTTAATGTTAGTGGTTCAAATGTCAAAAATCCCTTTATTATAAAATGGCAAATTTCTTTATTAATGCAAAGGTGACTTGGTTTATCGTTACTGTGACAAACGAAAACACTTTATTTGATGAATCCTTAAAGAAAATTTTAATTAATATCAATCAGGAGAAAAGTTATTGCAAAAATATATGTTGATCCCTAGACACTTTTGATGTGATTGTATATATGTATGCCAAATTTCATTCTCTTCCATCCAGTTAGTAGTTTTTACATACATCGCTCCATCGTCACAAACTAAACCAATAAAAATAAGATTAAATAGGATGAACCAGTAAGATAATCGCGCAACATACTTGCTCGTGTACCTATGACCAGATGTATGCATTCTGTAATTTATATGTATTGATTTTCTAAACAAAGGTTAAAAAATCTTAGCTGAGCTCTAATAATAATAATAATATTCAGTTACGAAGCAACTAACATAATAATTACTGTTAACTATCATAAGTACTAACTAACTTAAAGTCACCCGTCTTTCAAATCAGAAACTTAATATTAGAAATAACAAATATTTATAGAAACTCTTAGAGAAACATACTTTCGCAGATCGCCAGATTACTTCAAAATTTTAAATTGGAATTTCAAGTTCCAGCTCTTGGTGGAAAATTCTGAAAACAAGTTTCAAAGGTCAGTTAAATTAAATTGAATAAAACTGTCGAACGAATGATTAATGCTGTTTGATTTGTAAATTCGAATAAGTTATTTAAATTGTTGTGAGTGGCATAATAAATGGCGAAAATTTCCCGGTAACGCAAGGCAACATGCATATAGAAGGAAAATACAGAAGATCAATGTTGTATGCTTACCAAAGGTAGACTGGTGCTAACCCCTAAAATAGAGAGAGAACCTAAAATAGATACAATTTTTAATGCTGTTAATGCAGCGTTTTGTCATCAGCGCGTCTTCTAAACAAAATTCTAGATTTATTTATTTATTTATTTAATTAATTACAACGGTTGCTTTTACAACCAATTACAGTAACTAAGATTAACACATATACAAACAAGTAAATCAAATTAAGTAGAAACATTAATAAGAAAAAACATGACATATAAAAGAAGGTTAACAACACTTTCATAAATTCCTCTCGCAGTACTTCTGACATACCAATAAAATCTTCATCCATCCATCCGCAAACAGATCGCAAGTTAGATTAGACTCTAAGAGATCATTAAGCGCGGCCAGAGTGCGAGGAATTGGCGACTTAGCACGTGCAACAGTACGACATGAAGGCACGGCAAACAGCCTGTGCTTTCTTCCCCGGCAGTAATAGTCTGGGACAAAGAAGCGCGCCAGTGCATCAAGCAGGTCCGGAGCGTCTATAGCGCCACGGAGCGTCTTACAAGCTATTATGAGCTGATCTCGATAAGTGTTTCGAGCTCTCTAGAACGGCTTCGAATGTTTTTAAAAATTGGAGAGCTTGACCCTAAACCTACCTTGTATTATAATTACCATTACGGTCTGATTGGCAATTTCTTCCAAATTCGGTTCGTATTTCTACCTCAGCTTTCAACATACTGACTTAAGCTTTTCGTCAGCTTTTCGCAAGACCTTTACTGATATAGTAAGGAATAAAAAAAAAAAATTTGAAAATCGGTCCGTAACTGGAAATTAAAAAATTGTCGGACATAGAACCTCTTTCTTTTTGCAGTAGATAAAAAAGTAGATTTTCATACAAGTGGGCAAACGTTATCATTGCAGCCGAGTTGGATTTTACACCCGGCTGAAGGCGAGGATGTTTGACAAGGAACCAGATATGCTATGCAGTGACACTGTTAGGATTATCCTTTAGTTTTTTTTTTATATTTCGTTACATTTTAGGAAAGCTTACAGACTAATAAATTTATAGTAACAATAATCATCATCTGCCTAGCCATTTCCCAAACTATCTTGGGGTCGGCTTCCAGTCTAACCGGATGCAGCAGAGTACCAGTATTTTACATGAAACGACTGCCTATCTGACCTCCACAACCCAGTGAATGGGTAATACGATACCTTGATAAGACTGGATGTCAGACTTTTGGCTTCTGACTACTCGTAACGACTGTCAAAGATCTACAAATGACAGCCGGGATCAACGGCATATAGTAACAATAATATTTAACTAAATTGCTAATTACAATTTTGCATTTATCTGTGGAGGACAGGTGAATGCAAAATTATTATTTTCCCACAGCATAAGTTGCTTCCTCAAAGAAGCTAACATGGAAAATAATCGGTTGTAGTGCAGACAGGTGCCTCTTGTAGAAAATAAGGCTTTGCTAAGAGTTTTCTTACCGTGCTTGCATTGGGTGCAGAAAAGGTCAATGTCGGGTTCACAAGAGATACAGACACATTTTTTCAATTTTTTCTACCTTTATTGTGAACCTACTACAATTATTCTGTTGAATTCAAGTATGAGGCTAGTGATACAGTTGCGAGCCATATTTATTTACTGGTCAAAGACAAACGTAATTTGTAGTTATGAGGACAATGGATTTCGGCTCTTGGTGAATTTGAATTTTATTGATGACTAGCTGTCCCGCACAACTTCGTCTGCGTCACATTTTCAATTTTTCATTGGTACTCCTGTTGGTTGTAGCTTTCCTCGATAAATGGGCTATCTAACACTGAAATAATTTTTCAAATCGGATCAGTAGTTCTAAGATTAGCGCGTTCAAGCAAACAAACAAACTCTTCAGCTTTATAAAATTCGTATAGATTTTTTGGTGACTAGCACGTGTATGGTATTGGTCATTAATGAACTTAATACTACCAGCATATTTTTGTTTGAACTAGGAGTCTTGGGTTTAATTCCAAATTCGAGCTCAGGTTGTAGAGTTTTCCAGCAGGAATATGTCATTAGCGGCTCAGGGTCTGGAGGTTCTTGATGCATGTTAAGTAGTACGTCCAGCTCCTGATCTCCATCCCATGATGCCGGATTGCCTCATCTCATCAGACTATGGGAGAGAGGAAATAGAGAATTGCGCACACACTGGTGCACTATACCTATTTCCTGCGTCTAAGGCCAGTCTACACTGAGATGAGCGCCGCAAAACCGAGTTCTATAGAGGGCACATACGTTACAAAGTTCACGCATCCCTGCATAGTTGTGCACAGTTACAAACGTTCACGCATTCTGCATAGTTTTGTAAAGGAAAAACCGCACATGCAGATCCTAACGTCTATGGCCGGTTTAATAAAACATAGTTTACTAGCGTGCAAGGTTAACTGGTTGGCTGGGTCACGAGCGTCGTTTTAATGAAACGCTACAATTTCTACGTGCTTGTTTAATCGAGTCCGCGGCGATTTAGAAAATGGTGGAAAAATTAAAAAGTAATCGGTTAAGGGTTGCTACACAGTTGTTTAGGTTTCGGCACAGCCGTTCGGCATTACCGAATGTATGAATATGCCTGTGTCCCAGCAGTGGGAACATTGTAAGCTGGTTATAATGTATTCTGCTTTTGTAACAGTATAAAGGGTACACCCTTAACGAAACCGAAAGCGCAATTTGTTTTTCTCATCATTGAGATATTTTTTTTTGTTCTGGGCCATAACTGAAAACCTTCTAGTTATTGATATTATGACGGTCAAAGTTCCAACACTTTCACAACTTTTATTTTTAATACAAAGTTTAACTTTAAATATCTTCATGACCCTATAATATTCAATGCATTAATCAGCACAATGTTTTGAGTCCGTGGAGTCCCAAGGTAAACGTGATTTTTCACGCTAAAAAAAAGTGCATTCACAGCAATAATTTAATTTGATTTACAGAATGCTTAGTTGACGGCTTTGTGAAGGGTCCATGAACATTTCGAATGAGTTCATTCCTTGTTTCGTATGATAGAGTTTTATTTAGGCACAACCCTGAAAAAAAAAACATTTTCTTTGTGTATACTTCACGGCTTGCTTACAAGATCGTTAAAATAACAGCTTTAGAAAAGAGTTCTTTAGACGTCTTAGTTAAATACTAAACGGCTTACAAAATGAAGCCTTTTATTAAAGGGTGTTTTCGCACGGTTGAGTTTAACTCAGAGTTGAGCTGGTATAAAAATGGGGAACACCCAAATACTCCGAAATATTTAATTCCGAATTTCAATGATCCGAGTGCCAAAAGTCCGAATTTCATAATACCTAAGAATTATAATGTCAATGATTAAAAATCACGAAATTTATTTTACCGAAAGTCGTAAATGCGACTTGTTAGTTTTCCGATTTACATACGTTCGAAGGATCAAATGCTCGAAGGGTTTTCGGTCCGAAAAACGACATTCCGATCGGTATTTTGAGAATAGTAATTATAAACTTTAGGAATATTGAAATTTAGGAATTATAAAAATAGGAGTAATGATACGTCGGAGTGGTTATTTTAGGAATTTTGAACCATTCGGAATTATGACAATCGGCATTTTGAAATTCGGCCTTGTGACTATCGGAATAAAGTTTTTCGTATTTATGTAGTGTACCCATAAAAATAATGGTGACATTATTTTGTAGCTAACTAGCTGTCACCCGCAACTCAGTCTGTGTGGATTTTGAGCATCATATTTTTTTTTCTAAGTATTGTATTTTTTTATTGTAAGTTTCCCTCGTTGAGTTTGGATTTTACATAGGTATACGTGTATATGTTATGGGCAACGTGATTAACTAAGCATTATTAATAATGCCCAAGAGCGATGGGCAAAGTGATTAATTTATCACTTTGACCGGCCATTATTAATAATGCCCGACGGCCCGTGGTCCATGTAATAAGTCAGTGTTTGAGATAGCTTGAATTTATCACTTGGACCGGGTAGTATGAATAATTCCCTACTTGTAGCCGGGCAATTGGATTAGGTTAGGTTAGGTTATTTTATGTTCTGGATGGGTCGCGAATGTCATGCGTATAGCAGTTCTCGTGGCCCATCCACCAAGGCGACAGTAGGCTCACGTTGGTGTTTTTTAGTGGGTGCAAGCCCCACATAACCAAACCATCTCCCCGGCCGGCGCGGTATGCGTTAGGCATATTGCACAACTTAATAAAAAAAAGAGTTATTTTTTGTTAAATTTTCATGAAAATTTTGTAAGTTTAATTTCATTTAATAAACAAAAACACTACAGTTCACCTATTTTATTACCTATTTTGCCCAAGAAAAGTGGAAAAGTGATTAATCATGCTGTTTTAATTACATCACCCAATTGAGTCGGGCATTATGAATACAGACCGGCCGTTATTAATAATGCCCGGACTTATCAAATTGCCCGTAACATATACAAACTTAGTGCCCTAGAAACGTATTATGTAGCAGTTACCCAAAATTGCTTTCTAAAAAACAAACAAAGTAACATGACGTCACATGTAGGTAAGTTTTATACCTACTTGTGACGTAGTTGGAGAGTGGGGGCTTACCCCACTCTCCAACTTTAATGAGTTTTAACTAAGTAATTCTTTGATATTTTGATAAAACAAAAAATACGTGTCTAATATTTTTGTATTACCTGTCTGACGGACAAAATAGAATGTCGTTTTCTTTACCCAGTCCGATCCCCTATTGTAGAGACCTTGAGTGCACCATTAGAAATAAAGTGTTAAAAGTCCCCATCGATCCAAAAAACGATTACGAAACGAAAATACGGTTTATATTAAATTTCCAGTAGAATTAAAAATAAATCTTTTGTAATGGTGATAACCGTTTTTTTCTCACGCTTTTCTCTCCCTTTTTCCGATTCGACCTACATATTGATGAGGTCATTGCCCTTTGTCTTTTTCACACTTCGCTCTTTCAATTGACGTACTTACATGAATACCGGAAAATATTGGAAAATGTTCTTTGAACGGATGAAATTCAATACGGTACTCAATCATTTATTGCATTCCGCAATGTGTGTACTCTTGGAGATGGTAACATCTGATATGCGGCCATCAACTTTACTAGGAACTGGGAACAAATCTGGACTCCGTAGTTCTAAGAAATTCCTATTGGGAAAACCCAATAACACTTTGCCCGAACGGTCATGAGTATAATTAACGGGTCGGGCAAAGCGTAATGCGTTTTTTCTGTCAGGAATTTTCCAATAGTATCTAGGAGTCGGAATTAATGGCATAACTCTGGTCTTCAACATGGGACTCAAACATAACATGGTGTAATATTGTAAAACCACTGTCTCACCCTTTATTTTTGGTTGTAGGTATGAATTTACATATTTATGTGTAAACTAGCTTTGCCCGACACTTCGACGCGTGGAGTTACATTTTTTTTTTAAATAGAAGCAGCCTAAGTTACTCCTTATTGTATCAGCTATCTGCAATTGAAAGTCCCGTCAAAATCGGTCCAGCCGTTCCAGAGATTAGCCGGAACAAACAGACAGACAGACAGACATACAAAAATTGTAAAAAATGTTATTTTGGTATATTTACCGTATATACAAACGTATTACATATGCATATAATAGTAAAAAGCAGTTATTTTAATACTACAAACAGACACTGCAATTGTATGTATTTGTAAAGATGTTTAGATGTATAGATAAATCTTGTAATCTATTTTAACCGAGTATAAAAATAGGTGCACAAATGCAAGGAGTTGCCACCTCTTGATTAGATTGCAAGGAGTAAAGTAGTACTATGTTGTGCTAAGTAGTTCATTGAAGTGCTCCAGCGTATGTGTGACCCACTTAAAGCTGCATAAGAAAGCAGAAGGCTTGCGGCGTTCGTAAAGTGTGGTAGTGAAGCGAGGACGTGCATGGGAAATGAGATTTTATGGCTATGTTGTTAAGTGCTTAGTTTGGAGGTTGTTTTTTTATTTAATCATATTGTTGTTGTGAGCATGTTGTGACTGCAGGAAAATAGCTGCGTCTTTTTATTTTTAAAGTGAAACTTTTATTACATCGTCTCAAACTTTTTCGTCTGTGTGTTGCATGTCGCGTGACGATCGGCCGCGGAGTAGGGATAAAGTGAAAGGCGCTCACAAAAATTTTTACTTAAATGTCTATAGTGTGAAAAAAAGTTTCACTTTTACAGTGGTTTCATAAAACCACACAATCCTTTTTTTTCTCTTTCTTTAGCAAAGTTAGAATCACATAATCCATATTCTTTAGGCTAAAGTCCAATTCAATACGTTTATGTCAGTACCTATATTAATTGGCAGGGTTCTGAAGGTCAGATAGGCTGCTCAAAATACAGGTATTCAGCTGCATCCAGTTATACTGGAAGCTGACCCCAACATAGTTCGGAAAAGGCTAGACGGATAATGACCTGAAAACCAACGAATTTTCTACTTTCGCCAGTAAATTCTATTCCATGCTATTGTTTTTTATTGTAAAGATTGCGTATTCAAAGATTTTCTTCTCCCCTTTAAATAAGATTTATTAGATTGTGGACCCAATTAAAGCAAGCACACAATTTTGAAGGCGAACAGATTGTCCTTAATTAAGACTATGTACTCAAACTATGTATCTACTCAAAATACTTATTTAAACTTTTAATACTATTTCAACATTTAAATTGTCTTATGAGACATAAGCAATTTTTATTTTATTTTATTTTTTTCTAAAAAAAACGTTGCCCCACACTAGGAATTTCTCCTGTATCGTGAGTGCGTTTACAAACATTAAAACTTACATACACAAACAGCCAGACCCGAAACAACTATCTGTAGGCCATACAAATATTTGTTCCGTGCGGGGATCGAACCCGTAACACGCAGCGCAGCAGTCGATCGCTCAACCACTGAGCCAACCGTGCCGTCATTGGATCTGCAACTTTCGACTTAGCGCTGAAAGTTTAAATTTCTACAGCACGCTTAATAACTTTTTTTCTGCAATAATGGCCGTAACATTGTAAAAGCTCACAATGTCTTTGTCCACAGTGTACGTGTTCCTGGGCGAACACATAGCTCTGGTGGACTTCATGAAGGTGCTGCAGCGTCGAGGACTCCTCACTGATGGGGAGTATGCCGTGGTGGCCGTGGATGACGAGATCTACGATCCCAGTATCGCAGCCATCACTCATACGGGTGAGTCCGTTGTATTGTGACTAAACTTGCCTTTTACCTCACCTAATAATGGGTGAAAATGTTCCCTTTATGAAGATGAAAGGCACTTGTTTTCCTCACCAATGCATTTTTTTTTCTTCTAGAGTTCTATCTATACCAGGAAACCTGATTTTAATAATAAAAAATATTGTAATAACTTCACTTAGCTAGAACAGTTTAGACGAGGCTTTCACCACATAAGGTGGTTCTTACTCCTAACACTACTAACAGTTAAATAAGTACTTACACAAAGCATAAAACATTTGATAAAAAACAGTAAAGCTAAATAAATAAATATAATACACATCAAACCTCACGAAAAAATCACAATAAATAAAAACAAAACAATGCATGCTTGGATTCTGGATGAAGTGGAAACTCATGTTATATTTCAGTCTCTCACACCTCCTTACCACTTAATAAATCATTGGAAAAGAATAGGCTCTGATAAATGAATGATTGATGGAGTGAATTTTGAATCCCATCAGGAAAAACTGATACTGACTGAACAAAATAACCCTAATCTCAAAGACAAATTCGAGCTCCCGGAGATTATTATAGATTAGCTAAAAATAATAAGACAAGACATTTAAATAGTAATCAGATACCTTCAAGTTTACCTTACTTGTGATACACTTTAGTTTATATAAAACTGTCATCAGGTGTGACGAAAAATAAGTGCTTTATATACAAGGTGATGTTTTGCAACCTCGTCAAATTTCAGGAGGTGTTCACAAAAGACATAAATAATCAATTAAAATTACGGTACGTAGTTAATCTATATATATAAATATAAAAGAAAGTCGTGTTAGTTACTTCACTTATAACTCAAGAACGGCTGAACCGATTTAGCTGAAAATTGGCAGGGAGGTAGTTTAGAGCCAGGAGAAGGACATAGGATACGGTAGGGTAGGGTAGGGTAGGTAGGTAGGATAGGGTAGGTAGGTAGGGTAGGGTAGGTAGGTAGGGTAGGGTAGGTAAGTAGGGTAGGGTAGGTAGGTAGGGTAGGGTAGGTTAGGTAGGGTAGGGTAGGTAGGTAGGGTAGGGTAGGTAGGTAGGGTAGGTAGGTAGGTAGGGTAGGTAGGTAGGGTAGGGTAGGTAGGTAGGTAGGGTAGGGTAGGTAGGTAGGGTAGGGTAGGGTAGGTAGGTAGGGTAGGTAGGTAGGGTAGGGTAGGGTAGGTAGGTAGGGTAGGGTAGGTAGGTAGGGTAGGTAGGTAGTAAGGGTAGGGTAGGGTAGGGTAGAGTAGGTAGGTAGGGTAGGGTAGAGTAGGTAGGTAGGTAGCGTCGGGTAGGGTAGGTAGGATAGGGTAGGTAGGTCGGATAGGGTAGGTGGGTAGTAAAAAGTGCATTGCAACGCATGCTGGGTACAGCTAGTTATTAATAAACGTTGATTTTTTTGGTTGTTTAAGTTTGACAATATTTCAGAATAACCCCCTTAACGTGGTTTAGGGAATAAGAAATTATCGAATAAACGTTAGAGATTGTTTGTATGAGAGTAAGTGAGGTTAAAGGGCAAGAACCAGACGGGCCGCGTTTAAAACACGGGTGGTTCACATTTACCGATTTCCGTAAAAAAGAACAAAAATAAAAATTACCTACCCATTTTAATATTGATTAGGGACGAGAATCATTAGCATAGTTACCTCCTTGAATTTGACGAGGATGCAAAAAAACACCTTGTATACAGGGTGTAAATCACCTCATCACGAAGCCGTCAACCAAGCATTCTGTACATGAAACTAAGTAATTTTACGCAAAAATTATTGCTGGGAAACGTCTTTTTTTTGGCGGGTGTAAAATCATGTTTTGTGGTAGAACTCAATGTAACGCAGTTAACACATTGTGCTGTACGGGGGTCGTGGAGGTGTTTAAAGTAAAAATCTTATATTAAAAACTTGTATTTAAAAAAATATTTGTCAAAAAGATGGAACTTTGACCCCTAATATCTCCGTTACTAGAAGGTTCCCAGATAAGGTGTAGAATAAAAAAATGATAGCAATGACAGGGAGAACCAGTGCCTTTCGGCTTCGTTAAGAGGTGTTTTACACCCTATAGATCGTCTAAAGGTTAGGTTGAACCTAGTAGGCCAGTAGAAAAATCATAAAAAGAACCTCTGGGAATACAATCAATTTCAAATTATACTTTTACTTTTTTTTTACTTCAAACCCTTAAAAAACTATAATAAATCCTTTGTCAACAGAACACCTCGGCCAGAACAGCAGCAATGATGTGTTTGCATTCCGCGCCGTACTCCGGTTGACGCCTTCGTTCCCTACCAACCCGCATTATAAGTGAGTATCTAATTAAAAAGTTTTTAAATAATAGGAAGTCCGACACTAAATAATAGGAAGGCCGACACTTAAGTACTGACTTCATAAAAAATATTTTTTAAAGGAAAAAAATTTTGTGCATTGGCATTGTTTAGTGTTTGTACTTAGCGGTCTACTTAGCGGTCCCCCGACGCTACGACGCTGGGATTAATTTTATTTTTGGTTTTTTAGAGGTTTTGTCTGTCGGGGGTTTTTTAAATTTTTAATTTAATTTTTATTTCATGCTTTTTAAACTTATTTTTTTTTTCTTAACCTTTGCTTTCCCACTCCTGAGCATAGGTCTCCTCCCATCCTTCCACTTTTCTCGGTGTTGCGCCTCTTCTCGCTAATTAACGAAAACAAGGAAAGATATGAATTTTTAAAAAAACTTGTGGAGGGGGGTGTGCAGCCTACCCCCCTGGCGATGCCCATGGTGAAATTCAAATTTCCAATCAACAAAACCCGTAGAAGTTGTTTACATCCTTTCATCAACTAGAAAAGAGGTGATGAGCTTCAAACGGCTGAGCAGATTTTCTCGAAACATAGCTAAGAACACTCTCGATTAAAATACCTTTCAAATGACACCAATTCTATCAAAATCGGTTCATCCGTTTGGGAGCTATGATGCCACAGACAGACACACAGATACACAGATACACTCGTCGAACTTATAACACCCCTCTTTTTTGGTCGGGGGTTAAAAATGCATTTTTTTAAAGTTTGCATAATTTTGAGCAGTTGCGGCCAGTGGTGACGACCCCGATTCATACTTGCACTGCTCTCAAAGATATTTTTAATATTGCGAGGAACAAAATTTACTACACACTGACATTTACTTACCCGCACTGGACCCACGTACGGAGGGGAGTCCTATATCCTAGCCGTAGAAACATTATGACTGATAATGTATGCTTTTTGCATCAAAATTAATACAAGAATTCATTCAAATCGCTTTAGTAATTCTCGTTCTAAATTTGACATACCTACATTGTAGTGGACAGAATCATTTCAAACAGAATTTCAATTTCAGACAGCTGCTCAGAGATTGGAATTTTGCTCAAAATTATTCTTCTTGAAATTTCAAAAGTTTTGAACGCAAAGTCAAATTTTATCTTTGCTTTAACTGAATCTTGAACTTAGGAAGCCACGTCCAGTATCTCGAGAGTTGCATTTGCTGTCGCTACACGAACAATGCAAGTTCAAGTGAACAGTCATTTTAATGGGAAAATATTTGCCCAGTCAGTAGAGTTGGCATTGGCAGCGAGGTCATCTTAAAAGTTTTTGATGAATGGCAACTTAATGAAGATTCGTCGTCGAGCGTGCTTTCGGATTTAAGCCTTATGCGTTGAGCTGAATGTTGTAAATTTCCATCATCGTTATGCATCGACAAAGGGTCTGTGTGTCCGAAGGGATTCCTCATTAGCACAAATAACTAACTTCAATACAAACTTTTATTCCTTTCAAGCTATGTTGGGATAGAATGAAAAATATTTATTTGTTATACAAGAGTGCAAAGTTGCTTTTTAACCGCGTGCTCAATTTTGATGACCAAGCAAGCGAAAGATTCTAAAATTGAATCACGAGCGCAGCGAGTGATTCAAGAATTAGAATCCTGAGCGTTAGCGAGGGAATCAAAAGAGCACAAGGTCAAAAATCTTTGCACTCGAGTGCAACACGTAACTTTTCATCCCACCTCAGCGAGGAAATGACTAAATGCAAAAAAAAAAACATTTACAATCTCAAGATACTTTTATTTCAGTTTAGGTATTAACTACAACATTATGATAGGTAAGTATTACAATAGTACAATAGGGGTTCTGGAAGTTCAAGAAATGTTGCTATTTACTGCCAATTTTATTAGCACCCATAGGCTGTCTAACACACTTTCCGTTGCGCTATTGTAGAAATAAACGATTGATTGGAGTGTTAGGTGGGCGTAAAGACTTGATATTTCTCAACAATTATTACGTATTCTATATATATATATACACTTCATAGAGTGCTTGATGTCTTGGTCTCGGATAATTCAATAGAATGTGCCAGCAAAACGTTTTCTGAGAAAATTTTGGCTCCTTTAGCTAGTGTGCATTATTAACAGTTTCAGCCAATTTCCTGTTGGCGTCAAATAAACTTCCTCGTCGCTAGAATCACTCATTTTTGATTTTCCACTTGTATTCAAGTTACTTGTTTTTAACCTTAAGTTTTAACAATATGACGTGAAAATAAAATGGCGCGCGCAAGCAAATTAAAAAAAAAGGACAACAAGAAGGTTCAAAGTCTGAGTTTTAAAAAAATTAAAAAAGGTTGTATGATAAATTCGGCACCATGGAGGTAGAAGTAAATAGGTTTAATGATGTTTTGAATTCACAAACTTATTGCACAAGATGTTCTAAATTGAATTTACTATAACCTCTAGCGGATAAAAACGGCTTTTGCACTCAGATATCGAAGAGCAAAAATACTCTTTCCGAGATGGGGGGATGAAAAAAATCTTCCTAAGCCACCTACGCTGTACTTGAAAGGAAAACTTGTTAATACAAAACTTGTTAGTACTTGTTAATCCATAATTTCAAGTTTTTCCACCATTGTCTGTCATTGAAACTACCATTAGGAATGAGCAATTAATATCAATTCTATTTCCTTGTAAACTGCCGTGTAATGGTCTAATTGAAATAAATGGTTTATCTTTGACTTTCACATTGAAGTTATGATTTTCATAGATGATTTCTTCAGTCAAGACAGCCTTAAATAAACAAATGCGAATCACGTTTACCGTTGTACAGAAAACATCTCGAAATCCCTACAGATTGCTTGCTCCAGTTAGCTTACAAAATAATGGAATTTCAAATGAAGATTGAAATAAATTTCGTCTACGAAATAACAATTTATTTATGTATCTGCGGTTGAAGAACAATAGTGGGCCTAGTATGAACGCGTGGAGTAAAATACCAGTATGACCAAACATGCAAATTGCGGACGTGGCTCTGCATCCCGTACTTAGACAGATATTGAACTTAAATATCTGTAGTGTCTGTTGTGACGTATTGCGCCAGACTAACTTGACGCTAAGTATTATTACCCTGTGTACTGTGTACAGATTTAAACATTCAAAAACAGAACACAGTAATTCCATTGTTTTGAGTTTTCACGTCTGTCGGCAGTCCTTAAGACTACCTCCTTTTTAGGGTTCCGTAGCCGAATGGCAAAAAACAGAGCCCTTATAGATTCGTCATGTCTGTCTGTCCGTATGTCACAGCCACTTTATTCCGAAACTATTAGGACTACACAGCTGAAACTTGGTAGGTAGATGTGTTCTGTAAACCGCTTTACGATTTTTGTACAAAAAAAAAAAAAAAATATAGATTAAGGACATCCCCTCCCCACATGGAACTGAAACTATAAAAAAAAACCCATCAAACCTATACGTGCGGGGTGTCTATAGATAGGTATTTAAAAATGACATTGAAGTTCCTGAAACCATTTTTTTTCAAAGTCATTCGTTATAAAGATAGACACTTCCAAAGTGGTAAAACGTGTCCCCCCCCCCTCTAATTTCTAAAGCAAGAGGAGAAAAATTCTGAAAAAATATTACGTAGAACGTAAAAAAACTTTCAACGAAAATAAGATTTGATATTTAGTATCTGAGATAGGGGACTTTTTCACCAAACTGCAGCAGTAACTTTGTTTTTCATTAACTTACTATGAAAACAAATTTAGTTTTGCGGTTGAGTGGAAGTTTACTAATGAATGACCGTTCAAAATATTGTTATTATATTGTTTAGGGCTATGGAACCCTGTGTGCGAGTAAGGCGACTTGGCCCGTTTTTGTTATTGCCATCGATGTTCCGTTGTTTAATTGTGTATGTTACTTACTCTGCTTGTCGCAATATGTTTAACCAAAATTCTGTAGGCTATCCTACAGAATTTTGGTTAAACATATTTCTATTCATAAATCTTTCAAATTTACATTATATTGCGGTTGTACGTTTGTGCTAAAACAACAGCAACAAAAAAAATAACCGAAAAAAATCAAAGTTTTGAAAAACAATTGCTTGTGACATTGAAAACTTTAGGTTTTGCCCGAACACGTTGAGTTTTTTAAACCCGTTTGATGTTTCTATTTCTGTTTCGTTCGAACGAATTTCCATTTTCGTGGTTTTTCGGCGAAAATGGAATGCTCGTTAGTTTTTTCGCAAAATAGTTTTTAAAGGTATAAATAATTTAAATGTAGGCTAAGCAATACTTTTAACTCATTCTATAAAAGTCTTATTCTAAATAAGACATTTTCTGAGTAGAAATACAATGATCCTCGACGGACTCTAGAGATATTTTTCAAGTATCTTGAAACTACAACGGAATAGTTAAAACACAACACAGGTTACAAACAGGAAGAGGCAACGAGATACCACTTAATAGTGTAATACTATAAATAGCCATAGTTTCTATAGTAACAAGAATTTTATAAAAGTTATTTAGTGGGTTCATTGAACTGATGGTCTAGTTTTCTAGTAGATCCATCCAGATCCATTGCATTCATAGTAATTTGACGATTATATTTTACTAACTTAGACTCATCTCGCGTTTTATCCTAAAACCATACAGAACTTTACAGAAAATGTAAAACAAATTAAGATTTGTTTTACATTTTCTGGAGTTAATATCTTGCACTAGTAAGCTAGTGCAAGATATTAACTCCATAATATTGAAATTGAGTAAAAATAGAAAAGAAGCATAAAATATCAGTGCCTTTTATATCGTAACAGCATGGAAAAGTAAGCTATTATACTCCCTACATGTGCTGTTACGTCGTAGCACGCGTAGGTGCTACGTTAGCTATGCCGTAGTGAAAGCGTAGCAGGGTCACGTTTATGCAATAGTATTGTTCCTGGTGTTCCGGAGATGTTGTTTTTTGAGGTAAAAGATCTTGTCTTTTAAGAAATTTGGTTTCTGTCGTAGAAAGAAAGAAAAATAAAGTTTTTATCGATTTGGTACCGACCTATGATATGTTCGAGATTTGAATAAATAATAGGTTATTGGGTGAACGATGAATTTATTTAAAATTTATTCATGAATAAATCATCAAGATTTTACTCATGTATTATATGTTGAGAAAATAGTATTAGCACGGCTGGCGCAGTGACTGCTGCGCTGCAAGTCGCGGGTTTGATTCCTGCACAGAACAAATATTTGTATGGCCTACAGATAGTTGTTCTAGGCCTGGCTGTTTGTTAATGTGAGTTTAAATGTTTGCAAGCGCACCCCACAGGAGAAATATCTAGTGTGAGTCAACCTTTAAGTATAAGCCAAGACTAATATAAGTTGATCAAATTTTTAAATTAACAATAACAAACGGTTACCGTGCGCGCCCTAATTTCTTCAATCACGTCTCAGAGGCGGATCCTAACTATAAATACGATATTATAAATAAATACGGGGACCCAGGAAGTCATTAAAGTATCTCTATCAATATCCGGGGTCATACTATTATTTCTATGAAACACAGTTTATTTATAACCAGGTTGATGAACTGAATGACCCAGTTCTGCTGTGAGTGAGTCCATCTGTATTTAACAAGCTATGCGGAGGATTAGATCCTAGAATTTCTCTAGTCTAAGCTTCGGCTTAATTGTTTAGCATAGGAAAACTTTTGCTCAGTTTTTCAGGATTGCGTGCATTTAAATTGAAAATGGACATGAGTTGCCATGGCTGACCTGGAAGTCTTTAAATAGACTTCGGACCTAGGTTGGTTGCAGCAAGGAAAACCTGCTCAGGTGGAGATACATTAGTGATTCTGTCCTGGAGTGTGAAAGTGGTGCTGTCCCACAAATGATGCGGCACTTAATATCGTGTCCGGCGTGTCCTGCTGTTTGTTCATTGCAAGAACTGATGGACACTACAGAGGGCGCCAAACTAGTGGCTCAGTTCAGGGGGTCTACTCTCTAAGCATGAAACCCGTAGTTTCGGCTGAAGTTACGGTTGTTTCCTACTCCGTATCACTTACGGACATAAGTTTCGTTAGGGTGTTCGAACTAAAAAAGGATGACAACACAATTGGGCAGTTGTCCTTACTCGCGATATGTTTTCAAAACTCATGAATTTGTAATTATTAGGGAGTAGGGTTCATTTCGAAGTATAAAGAGTGCGGACGGACTCGTATTTTCGTTGACGGACTTAGAGAGAGTCGATACGCTAAGAAGAAGAATTGAAAATAAAAATTGTTCTGTCGAAAAATATTGGCAACATTTATTAAGTGAATAACTGTATGTTGGTCTAGAGGTTGCAAATGCTACTGAGGTGCATAAGATCCGGAGTTCAATTCCTAGTTCGTTAAAAGTGTTGTTGAGTTTTTCTACTAGAAATTTCTCAGTTTGGATTTGTGCACGGTGTTGGTGTCAATAGGCTCGCCCCTATTACATGGGACTGAAACTTAAGGTGGAAGCGACAAGGCGGCCTGCGAAAATCAAATTTTCTTACATTTTTGTAATTTACCGGGTCAGTGTTAGGTTTTACGTTGAATAAAATATGATACGCTATGGCAAATGGCTAATGAAGATGACGAACGCAACATTTCGTTGCATACACACAAAGGCTTAAAATTACATTTACGTACTCGCAGTTTCTATACACAAACACAGACAGGGTAGGGTCATGATAACGCTGAGGCACATAGACTATTGAATAACTCGTCTGAGCTTGTAAGATCAGAATTAATGAGCCTTATATCAAAGCTAGAATGGTGTAAGGAACATAAGCGTGCAGTTAGATTTTCGACTTTCGGCAGTCAGCTGAACGTTGCAAATCCAAACACCGCGCTCATTATCCCATATGGTATTTCAAATATACATCTATGTGATATCTACATACTAGCTGGTATTAAGAAACAGCTGTCACATGTGGCAGTGTTTTGTTTAAGCCAAGCTAGTAATTTTGCTGACAAGGTAATATTTATGCTGAAACATTAACTCCAAAATAAACAAAGCACGTTCCACAATCTCTTGTTTTGCAGCATCGTCATAATTCAGGACGTTTGTAAGAAAAGACATAAATATAATCAGTATAAATTACGGTACCTAGTTAATTACTAATAAACGCAGTTTTTTTTTTTGTTTAAATGTATCAATATTTCAGAATAACCCCTTTATCGTGGTTTAAGGAACAAAAAATTATCGAATAAACCTTTGAGATTGTTTCTATGTATGTAAGCGAGGTTATACGGCGAGAACCAGACGAGCCGCGTTTAAAACACGGGTGGTTCACACTTACCGATTTCCGTAAATAAGACAAAAAAAAACCGCCGTTTTATTAATGATTCGGGTCGAGAATCATTAGCATAGTTACCTCCTTGAATTTGACGAGGATGCAAAACAACAGCTTGTATTGATAATTTTGCTAACAAAAATGTTAATATTTAAAATGTACGTAAATAGAATGAATAGAGAAATAATAAGTATATATATATTTTTTTCCCACAGGACGCTGTGTCGAATGATACACGAGATGTCGGCAGCGCCTCCGTTCTGCGTGCCGAACTACCACAAGATCTTCGAAGACATTACATGGGTAAGTTAACTGAAATCTTTGTTTCTGTGAATACGTATAAAAAGTCCTTAATCACTCACTTACTGACTTGGCAACGTTCATCGCAGATCTTTAGACCGAGAATGCTGAATTTTGCACAGGGATTTTTTTGAAGATTAAAATAGTTTCGAAAGGGCTGTTATTCACTTGTTTTGCACGTCTTTTGTTTAGTTAGCGACATGGGAACGTACCAAATAAGGGAATAGGTAAGGTTTTATCGAAAACATGGGTTAGGGCAGAGGTGGCCCAGTGGTGGCAGCCACGACTTACGAGCAGTAAGCCATGGGGGTTCGAACCCAGGCAGGCGCATTAATTTGTGTAATTTATTTCATCAGTGCTGCTCTCAAAAACGGAGAGGGAAAACAACGTGAGGAAACCGGCATGTCCTAGAACTAAAAATTCCAAGACATGTGACATCTACCAACCCGCACTGGGCACGCGTGGTGGATTACGAACCACTCCCTCTCATAGAGAGCAGGCCTGTGTCCCAGCAGGGGGAAAATTACCAGCTGATGATGATGATGATGGGCTAGGGTATTCACGCTCTGAACTAACTGGCAAAATGCTAGTATCACTAAGACACATTTTGTTTTAATAACACTGGGAGAGGAATTCCCAGAAAAAGATGGATGGGTTGTGTGTGGAACATGAAAGAGAAAGGAGAAAATGATGCTGTGACGTCTGACAGGACAGAATGAAAGAAGAGATCAAGTGTAAGTAGAATGGGACAAGAGCATGAAGATGACGAGGATGATGACTACCCAAAACTTGAAGAAAACCCCAGTTTTCAATTAACTTTATGTTATCTTTTACATTAAGCCACACATTATACTTAAGTATAATGCCTAACTAATATTATAAATGCGAAAGTAAGTTTGTTTGTTACCTTTTCACGACTAAACGGCTGATCGGATCTTAATGAAATTTGGAAAGAAGATGAATTTTAACCTGAACAAGGACATAGGCTATATATAATCACGCTACGGCCAATAGGAGCGGTGCAGCAATGAAAAATGTTGCGAAAACGGGGAAAATGTGACGCAGACGAAGTTGCGCGGGACAGCTAGTATGAAATAAAACGAAGCTACAACCGAACATAGGACTCAAAGTTAATTCAAGAAAATACTTACAAGCGTATGTTAAAGGGTAATTAGTAAGACTTATTCCTGTTATGCTCAACCCGCCGTGAAAATTATTCTGCTCCGTCTGTTACTTTAGCGTAAATTGAGTCGTGAACATTATAAGATATAGGAGTAGCTCAGGAGCTCGTGGCAAAATAATAACAGACGCACGGATCGATCTTTAAGGTTAAGCCGTGCTTGCCGAGGTTGGTCTGTGGATGGGTGACCATAATTACAGCCGTTGGTCCCGGCTGTCATTTGTAGATCTTTTTTTTTTTTTTTTTTTTTAAACAAACGTTGCCCCACACTAGGAATTTCTCCTGTGTCGTGGGTGCTTTTACAAACAACTTTGACAGTTGTTACGAGTAGTCAGAAGGCTGACATCCAGTCTTAAGGGTTATCGTATTACCCAGTTACTGGGTTGTGGAGGTCAGATAGGCAGTCGTTTTATGTACAATACTAGTACTCAGCTGCATTCGGTTAGACTGGAAGCCGACCCCATGATAGTTTGGGAGGTTTTTTTTAAAATAGAATATAAAAAAAATCGCTACCGCAAAAAATATGGCTTTACTGTGTTGTAATCATTAAAATTAGCAATACAACCGTTTAAATTTATTTAACCCCATTGAATAACTTTTTCATCAAATAATCATGAAATAGGATTAAATGAACTCAGGAGGCTTGTTTTTGTTGTTTGAATGATTATATATATTTAGTTACGTAAAATCATTCGTATTATGGTCATCATCATCATCTTCCTGCCCTTGTCCCATTTCATTTGGGGTCGGCGCAACACGTCTCTTTTCTCCATACTCCTCTGTCATTCGTCATGTTATCATTTACTCCTTTTCCTTCATATCATTTTTCACACATTCCATCCATCTTTTCTTTGGTCTTCCTCTCCCTCTCCATCCATCCACATTTATATTCATCACTCTTTTAGTCACATGTGTTCCATCCCTCCTCATCACATGTCCATACCAAGACAGACGACTCCCTTTCATCTTTTCTGTAATAGGTGCCACTTTCAAACTTCCTCTTATATGCTCATTTCTAACTTTATCCATTTTAGTCACTCCACACATCCATCTCAACATTCTCATCTCTGCTGCATGCAATCTTTTTTCATCCGTCTTTTTCACTGCCCAGCATTCCGCAAATCATATTTATTTTTTCTGTCAGTCTGTCTGTTTGTTCAGTCTAATCACCGGAACGGCTGGACTGATTTTACTGTCAGACAGCTAAAATTATAAGGCTTAACATAGGCTACTTTTATTTTAGAAAAAGTATAAGAGTTCCGTGCAAGAAAATAAAAACCCTTGGAGTTTTTAACAAGATCCGATTTTAACAGGGAAGTAATTATATTTATAATAATTACATGCGGACGAAGGTCGCGGGCAAGAGCTAGTAAAGGAACGGTGGCAGTCGAGTATGTGCATTTTATTTATCTCACAATTTTAAAATAGCTGTCACAACATACGAGACCTTACATTTTCCTATGACGATAAAATGTAATGAAATGACAATAATAACGATCTACGAAACAAAGATGTCGTTTGTCTTGCAATCGTTTTTAGTGGGTTGCCTTTCTTTCTTTGTCACCTTCATCACATGTGCTTAAAACCCTATCCAAACAACGGTTTGACGGCACGGTTGGCGTAGTGGCTAAGCGATTCTGAACTAATTGTATATACTTTAATGTCAGTCTTGATTTTGATAAACTAGGATTCTATAAATTTTGCATGCCTTATGGTAGAATCACTCGAAACTAGTAAATTGTTTTACACCATTGTAACAGTGTTTTCTGCAAAATAAACGATTTGATTTGATTGGCTGCTGCGCTGCGTGACCCGGGTTCGATCCTCGCACGGAACAAATATTTGTAAGGCCTACAGATAGTTGTTCCGGGTCTGGCTGTTTGTGTATGTGACACTAGGAATTTTCCTAGTGTGGGGCAATGTATTTTTTTTAAATAAAAAAAATGCTTAATAGCCTATCCAAACAACAACCATGTATTCTGAAAGGGCGTAGGAGGATTTCAGTACCCTACAAATATTATCAAAGTGAAATATTTGCAGATGTTTCCCTACACACGCACACAACAATAGAGTATTACTTTGTAACACGCCGACTACATGGCGACTACATACGGACGTAAGTGTCCTAAGTCTGACCTATTTACTAGGTCTTTGACCTGACCCATGATAGGGACTAGGGGTATCAATAGCCTTGTAGCCTTTGAAGTGTTCATTCGATACTTCCTGTATTGGTTGAGGAAACTTTATATTGTTATTAGTTGTAGATCTAATTCTTCCATATGTAAACATAGATAGGTAAAGGATTTGTGAATTAATGTTTAAATCCGAAAATCTGTGTGCTTCTCAATGGCTGGTTGTTTGCTTGTGACCCAAAATTGCTACCTGTTTGCTACTGATTACTACACTAAAAACAAACAATTTTATAATCGTTTTAAATTTATTTATTTCAGTAACCGTAATCCATTCCCTGTAAAATTGACTAATTATCATAACTTTTTACTTGTTAAAGCTACAAGGTGGACATTGATAGACGTGATGGTAGGAATAAGGTAGTAATTACTGGAGTAAAAATAATAACACGAATTTGAACAGTTTACACAAACGGAGAGTAGGCCAGCCATCCTGATATGAGAATTGCTGGTCATTTTGACATCCCTTTATTTTCTTTTTAGGTTAGGTAGCAATTAATTGGCTTTTAGTAGTAATAAAAAGCAAATAGGTAGCATTTTTTGGTCACCATCCTGACGCGAACTGATGCAGACTACCAGCCATTCAAACGCACACGACTATCTTTTGCCCGCTTTTATGTTTGTCCACGTGGAGGTCGATTTTATCATCCGGGAACTTACATACCGACCAAGATAAAAAGTATTGTTTAACATAACATGACATCACGCTTGCAATCCCTGATGGGTAAGGCGTAGGTCTACCTAATATCATCATACGCAGATGCCTTTTTTCCCAAACTATCTTGGGGTCTTCCAGTCCATCCGGATGTAGCTGAGTACCAGTATTTTACATGAAGCGACTGCCTCTCTGACCTCTACAATCCATTAACTGGGTAATACGATACCTCTTGGTAAGACTTCACGTCAGACTTTTGGCTTCTGACTACTCTTAACGGCTGTCAAAGATCTACAAATGTCAGTAAAAAAAAGATCTACTACTTACTACTACTATGTCAAAGATCTACAAATGTCAGTAAATATTATTTAGCCACGAGCTACGAGAGGTCCACCTAAGAGTACACCCGTAATAGGTGGCCAGCCTATTGCCATCAACCAACTCCGTGGCTGCTACTGAAAAATTCTTGATACAAGGACAACCTAATAACACTTTGCTCGATCCAGGAATCGAACCCTGGAGCTCATGATCAGAGGTTTTTCGATCACTCGGCCAACGACGCAGTCAAAACTATCGTATGGCATGGTTTATACGTGACAACTTTCATCTGTTCAGCCCTTTAGTGTGAAACGGTAACACAGACAGATAGACAGACCGACATGCAAACAAAAAGACGTTCACATCTCTTCTGTAAAGTATGCTGTTTGCATATATTTTGTTATAACTGGCATTAGCCAGGAACTACAGCATTAGCTGTAGTTCTCTTAGAGAGTAAAACCACGGACAATAGTAATGCCCATTTTTACGGAAATATGCAACAGCCAACTTTTATGTTGACATTCATAGTTTTCATATGGTGTATGACGGAACGGGCATGAACCGACAACCTTAATGACCAAGTGGACATTGAGAGAGAACGTAGGGCGCTGGCAGTCCGATGTAACGTGTTGGCTCGCAGGTTTGCACGCTGTAGCAGGGCAGTAAAAATAACGCTTTTTAAAGCTTATTCCCAAGTTTTTTATACGTGTAGCCTGAGGACCAACTATACTCAGCGGGCTATCAGCGCCCTGCGGGTCCAATATAATAACGGGTTCAGGATGTTGATGGGGCTCCCCCGTTTCTGCCGTGCATCAGGTATGTTTGCTCAAGCATTTGTCGATGGCTTCCACGCCATCGTCAGACAGAAATCTGCTTCTTTGCTCTGCAGAGTGCGGGGCAGCTCCAACTCCATTCTGAAGACCGTAGTAGGTAGGTATTTTGAACAACAACCTGGTAACTAAATAGATACATAAGTTTACTAACATAGGTATAAGTTATCTTTTTGTATACTAACCCACATTGATGTTGCTTATCCGAAGTAAAGATTATTTTATTTTACTTATTTATTAGAGTCACAAAATTTAAAAAAAACGGCTAAAATAAACATGTTCATTATTGTTCAAAGTCAAAGTCAAAGTCAAAGCATTTATTTCAATTAGACCATTACAGGCACTTTTGAAAGCCAAAAAAAAAACAAAATAAAACGCGAAGCTACAGTCCCAGTCACAAGGCATAATAACTTGTGAAAGTACTGTAGTTGCCCATTCCGTAGCGTAGATCTCTATGGAGAAGAACGGGCAAGAAACTCCATGGACACTCTTTTAAATCAAAATATGTTACAAAATCATGGTTACATCATTCATGTTAAGAATTACAAATATGTGAGAACAATGTAGAAATACGGGCAAGTTAAGAGCGTCCAGAGTAAAAGATTAAATCAGTAATTAAAAAAATAAAGTAATTAAAATAAACCGTGGCAGCTAAGAGATGACCAGTCACAACTGACAGCGCCCGTTCACGAACATGACGCATGTATCAGCCATCATTCAACTCAACCATTTTGAAGGGAACTAAACGACCCGACACACCCGCCACCATCAGCGTGACATTTAAGTGAGCATGACATTCACTCAACCACCAGGGTAATTTCGCGTCAATGAAAGATTTAGGTACTCATTAAATGGTGGCTTTACAGTACATGGTACTCACACATGTGCTATGCAATTATATAATACTAAGAGATTGAATCTATACAATGCAAATATATTTTTACAATCTTCTGCAGCTTTCACAATAACTTCACTTTCTAATTCTGATGATTCCGATTGCCCCTATGGTTGTGGAGCAGGACCAGCATTGAGCCAAGCATTTTTATCATCAATATAATCCCCCAACTTATAATATGCTTGCCTACATAGTGTGCGTTTTATGCAAGTGTGACTGTCTGTCACGTACTCCTAATTATTAACCAAATATCTTAATCTTGATTTCTATTTCAAAATCATCACACGGTATCGGCCACTTAGAAACACATTAAACCTCTACTTTATGGTTTGACAGCCTGACAAGTAAACCGTAATTAATAACGAAACGTTATTTCTTCCTTTGAATTGTGAAGCAGTCTTGGAACACTTGGAAAGGCATAAATTCTTTATTTCATGGGAAACAAACTAAAGACAATTGCCAGTCGACAGGCCAAATGTAATATTTTACAGAATTCTTAAGAAACGATAAAATATCAGATTTCTAAGCGGTACTTACAATAGCAGAATCACATCTGGTTGCAATAAACCCCGGTCAGGAATGCGAATAACCAAACCCTTAAAACAATCGAGACGGTTGCACAAAAACGGGGCTGTTAAATAATTAAGAAATCACGCAAAAAGGAACCTTAAGCCGGTCGTGGCATTTTTGAGAAGGATGTTGTGGGAGATGAAGGAGAGGCAGTCGGTCTTAGATCGCTATAGGGCTCGGACGATGTGAACTAATTAAGTTAAGTTAGGAGATTCGGTGAATACCGAGAGGCTATGTCCAAGTGGGCAATCGCGCGAGTGTGATAATGATTTGATAAGTTAGAAATATTTAGGTTAAAAGCCCTTTTTAGGCTAATCTAGTATGTGTGTGTGTTTGTTGGTGAGCGATTGGGTGAGTCCTTTATAACAATAATTATCCTAGGCTGATGGTGTAATTATTATTATTAAAGTTCTTAAAACTAAACAGACAGAAACGTGTTGCTGGGGAGTTTGTTGCGCCACTTCTTCTCCTCAGCTCCAACACTAGGAAGTGGTGAAGGGTGGGCGCTTTTGGGGCTGTCTATAGGGTTTCAGTAGAGTTATTTCCCAACTCTATTGCAAAATGGTTCATGAGTTTTGATTATCAACTCTATTATCTGCTAATTCTTGAATTATGTATTCATTAGCTCTAACTGACAATTTAACCATTGCTTTTGAGTTTTGATTCTCAACCCTATTATGACCAACCATATAGTAATTCTAGAATAATAATATATTCTTTATACTTGACAAATGATTCGGCCAGGCTGACACGAGCACGTAACTTGCAGATGCGCTAATTGTACGAAAGGTACACTTTCCATGGGGAGGGATTGGAATTGGTTTGATACCACAGCTTTATTATAACCAGTCTAAGGACTGTTAGGGACCATGACTATTGATTAGCATGATGATCGACGTTCTGCCGCTGAAAAAGCCGCCTTGTCACGTTCTCCAGTTCGAAAGGACTGCTAGGGACAGTGCTCACTAGGAGCATGATGCCGACGCCTTGCCGCTGAAAAGCCGCTTACGTCACTTATGGAAGTGTTGCTCTGAGTGCTTCAGGTGCAGATGTGAGGTATCGTGTGAGTCACGACTGACCTATTACCTATTACGCTAGCGTAAGGGTTACTTACAAAAACTATTGGTTGTAATATAAAATACTTTGAAACCACTTTCAATATATTTCAAGAACTACGAATTCCACAATCCAATGTACTATATATCTTTCAATCCTTTCCTTGTTCTAATAATCAGACGAGGTATTGGACTTCAAATTAAGGAATTCAGTTCAAACTATCGGTGGGAAGGTGACCAGTCAGGGACGAGCCTTACAGGGTCGTGCGGAAATGGCGGGGCACGACCCTTTCCCCTCCGGGGGAAACCGACCTTAGTTTTATGAATTATTATGATTTAGGAAAAACGAAAATTTTATCAGCCTAGGGTAATTTAGGAACAGTCACATGTGGTGCCGTGACCAGGATTCTCGTCATTAAATGTACTGATTCACTTCAGTGCAACGAGAAAGAACAAATTAAGGGTTACTACAATAATAACACAACGTAATTTAATGGTTCTAGAAATTGTGAGAGACGACTAGTGTTAACGGCTATTTTAATATTATTTTAACTAGATAACGGTTTGGTAATCGTTATTGAATTCTTCAACCACTGGTAACGGGTTCAATTCCCGTATGATTCGTCAGTTGATATGTGCTTGTATTACATTTTCATGGATTTTGGGTTCGATTCCCGCCTGACGGAATAGTTGATAAGTATTTAAATTCCTGTGTCACGGTTTGTGGGTTCAATTCCCGCGTGTTTTGTTGGTTAAAAGGGCTATTTTTCCGATGCTTGTAGAAGTGGGTTCAATTCCCATATGCTATGCGCGGATATGCAGTTTGTAAGATTGTTGCTTGTTTTCCAGTGCAACTAAAATGATGGGTTCAACTCCCTGTAAACGTTAGTTTCGTGTCTAACAGTGCACAGACAGATTTTGATACATGATTGCGATTGTATGTTTTGTAGTTGAACGAGTATAAGTGTGATGGGAGAGTGAAACTAGGTATAAGACACGCCCTCAACTATGGGTAAACTTAATATTATTAGTGCTTAGATATTTAGAAGCCTTAAGTTTACAAAGTGATAATGAAATGTTTTAACTAAAATTGAACTATTATCATAGGAGGTTAATTTAAAACTTGCCGTCAATGTGTAGCGTATGTCATATAGTTGAACGAATACTCGTGTGGACTTATTTCGAATTCCAGGATAACTCAACCTTCGCTTGGCTGTCACTACACTTTGTCTAAACTTTTGGGTTGTGCGTTGCGCTTGGGTCAAAGTTTCATCACATTGAGCTGACTCCAGCTGAATTCGACAACAGCCGTAGCGTGGTTCCAATTACGAAGCTAAGTTCCATTTTTATCATATGCTGTAGTTACTCGTAGTCACGTTGTATGATTTTGTTAATTTCAACAATAAATGTTAATTGTAAGTTTTGAGCTATAGGACTAATGTACCTACTCAGTTCCAATTTGGTACTTATGACTAATAGTTGATATCCAAGTGAGGAATCACAACACTGTGACCTTATAATTCAACAATTGTTTGGATAATCTAAGTGGTCTTTATTTCAAAGAATAGGTTAGGGTCAAGATTCTTTTTTACTTGATGAAGGTGCACAAAATGAATTGTGATTTTAATTTTAGGTATGCTCTTATTGTCTATTTTAATGTGCAAATTATAGCTATTTCAAATAACATAATTAATTTGCATTTTCTAATACATCTTTCCAAGTCTAGTTGGATTTCAAAACTGCTCTTTCCTCTTAAAATCAGAGGGGGGCGACTAATTGGAATAAAGTCTAATATGTCTATGTGCGGACTATTTCAGCTACTCCTGGATACAGCTTCAAGTAACTGATTAAGCTGACTCAGCGTAGAGGTGCATTGGGAAAGGCCTCTGTCCAGCGGCAGCTCCGGTAGGCTGAGCTAAGAACAAGGGAGCATCGTAGGTAGCGTCGCTCGATAGCACAAATACTCTAAAAAGAGACTCTGGTATGTAAAACTAAATTATAAGCATGCACAGGTCTTGTGAAACAACTTGTAACGTGGTAAATGACAAGAGTATTTTGTGGGAGAATAAGTTTAAACATAAGAATTATGTAATGACTAAAGATATAGTTCTGCGAAACAAAGCAAAATTATAGCAGACGATGTGTCTTATTGGATTAATATTCCAGTTGGAACAATTATAATAATCGAATTAGGAAACATATAGCAGATGGGTGCACTTTTAAACTCTATAGTTATGTCTTGGAAAGGCACAGTTCATCCTATAGTGAAAGCTCATCCGCTGTACTACGTCACGCGTCTGATTTTCAGAGGGGGGAATGTGACTGTCTGTCACGTACTCCTAATTATTAACCAAATATCTTAATCTTGATTTCTATTTCAAAATCATCACACGGTATCGGCCACTTAGAAACACATTAAACCTCTACTTTATGGTTTGACAGCCTGACAAGTAAACCGTAATTAATAACGAAACGTTATTTCTTCCTTTGAATTGTGAAGCAGTCTTGGAACACTTGGAAAGGCATAAATTCTTTATTTCATGGGAAACAAACTAAAGACAATTGCCAGTCGACAGGCCAAATGTAATATTTTACAGAATTCTTAAGAAACGATAAAATATCAGATTTCTAAGCGGTACTTACAATAGCAGAATCACATCTGGTTGCAATAAACCCCGGTCAGGAATGCGAATAACCAAACCCTTAAAACAATCGAGACGGTTGCACAAAAACGGGGCTGTTAAATAATTAAGAAATCACGCAAAAAGGAACCTTAAGCCGGTCGTGGCATTTTTGAGAAGGATGTTGTGGGAGATGAAGGAGAGGCAGTCGGTCTTAGATCGCTATAGGGCTCGGACGATGTGAACTAATTAAGTTAAGTTAGGAGATTCGGTGAATACCGAGAGGCTATGTCCAAGTGGGCAATCGCGCGAGTGTGATAATGATTTGATAAGTTAGAAATATTTAGGTTAAAAGCCCTTTTTAGGCTAATCTAGTATGTGTGTGTGTTTGTTGGTGAGCGATTGGGTGAGTCCTTTATAACAATAATTATCCTAGGCTGATGGTGTAATTATTATTATTAAAGTTCTTAAAACTAAACAGACAGAAACGTGTTGCTGGGGAGTTTGTTGCGCCACTTCTTCTCCTCAGCTCCAACACTAGGAAGTGGTGAAGGGTGGGCGCTTTTGGGGCTGTCTATAGGGTTTCAGTAGAGTTATTTCCCAACTCTATTGCAAAATGGTTCATGAGTTTTGATTATCAACTCTATTATCTGCTAATTCTTGAATTATGTATTCATTAGCTCTAACTGACAATTTAACCATTGCTTTTGAGTTTTGATTCTCAACCCTATTATGACCAACCATATAGTAATTCTAGAATAATAATATATTCTTTATACTTGACAAATGATTCGGCCAGGCTGACACGAGCACGTAACTTGCAGATGCGCTAATTGTACGAAAGGTACACTTTCCATGGGGAGGGATTGGAATTGGTTTGATACCACAGCTTTATTATAACCAGTCTAAGGACTGTTAGGGACCATGACTATTGATTAGCATGATGATCGACGTTCTGCCGCTGAAAAAGCCGCCTTGTCACGTTCTCCAGTTCGAAAGGACTGCTAGGGACAGTGCTCACTAGGAGCATGATGCCGACGCCTTGCCGCTGAAAAGCCGCTTACGTCACTTATGGAAGTGTTGCTCTGAGTGCTTCAGGTGCAGATGTGAGGTATCGTGTGAGTCACGACTGACCTATTACCTATTACGCTAGCGTAAGGGTTACTTACAAAAACTATTGGTTGTAATATAAAATACTTTGAAACCACTTTCAATATATTTCAAGAACTACGAATTCCACAATCCAATGTACTATATATCTTTCAATCCTTTCCTTGTTCTAATAATCAGACGAGGTATTGGACTTCAAATTAAGGAATTCAGTTCAAACTATCGGTGGGAAGGTGACCAGTCAGGGACGAGCCTTACAGGGTCGTGCGGAAATGGCGGGGCACGACCCTTTCCCCTCCGGGGGAAACCGACCTTAGTTTTATGAATTATTATGATTTAGGAAAAACGAAAATTTTATCAGCCTAGGGTAATTTAGGAACAGTCACACAAGATTTAAATTTCGTTTCATTCAGTTGTAGAATGTGGGGAGGTATTTTATTATAACATTTTAAACAGTACCCCATGAAAGATGAGTCTACTTTAGCTAACCTGAAACCTGGCTGAACTAGTTGGTCTCTGTTTCTAGTATTATAGTGGTGCCGGTCACCTGTTTTACTAAATAAATGCAGATTTTTTCTAACGTACATGATGTTTTCATAGATGTATTGACAAGGTACCGTCATGATGTTAATTTCCTTGAACAGTTCTCTTAGAGTATCGCGCCTACGTAGATTATATATGGCTCTGATAGCTCTTTTCTGCAGAATAAATATAGACTCGATGTCTGCAGCCCGTCCCCATAGTAAAATACCATATGACATAATACTATGAAAATAACTAAAATACACTATCCTCGCGGTATCTACATCAGTAAATTGACGGATTTTTCTGACAGCATATGCTGCTGAACTCAGCCGTCCTGCAAGAGATGTTAAATGAGGACCCCATTGTAGCCTTGAGTCGAGCGTGATCCCTAAGAAAACAGTTCATATATTCAAAAGTAAGTTAGTGTTCATAAAAGCAAGAATTGAAATAAACGTTATTATTTAACTTTATTTTTAAGTATTCTTGACAGTATTTTTTTAACCAGACACAAATCGTCGATGGTAACTAACAAAGTAATTGGCATTCAAGGAACCCTGAAAGCATAATACAAGTATCCCAAAATATAATTTATTTTAAGCTTTAATAATAACTTTACGAATACAACGGTATTGTATTAGTAGAAATCCAGGTCCATATATGCCTGCCTTTATTTTTAATCAGTAAAGACAGGTTTTTAAAGGATTTTAGGTTTTAATTTAAATCAATAACTTAAGCAAAGATATAAACAGGCCGAGGTTAACGTTGGTAAACAAAACTACGATTAAATTGAATGGTTTTGTATTCTGGACTCCGCTTTCAACCGCTTCATAAGTTTAGCAGTTATAAAATAGCTTGAGCTATTTTAACACTTATTTGATTCCATGGTTTTCCTTTAACCTCTCCGACCTTGCGGCTAAACGGTAAAACACCCAGCCGGCCTCACAATGACGTCATCGAGCGTGTCAAGTGTCCTGCGCTCATAAAAAGCTTATCGCGCGAGTTCTATTAGCTCTTATCTCAAGCGGTAAACAGTTTCGGGTTCTTGATTAACGAGACCATGTATTACAATATAAACAACTGTTTTATAACTACTTGAGAATTATAAATATCGCATAGAATTCAGAGAGCTCGCCGCAAACATACTGTTGTCGTAGTTTGTTTTTTTTTGGTAAAACTACTGAATCAATTTACACGAAACTTTAGATCTAACATAACAAATATACAAGTAATCTAATGACAGTGTTTTTTAGGAGTCCTACATAAATTATTCTTGCAAGATTCCAATTCAAACGTCTTATTAGAATCGGCCATTTTCTAACTGCGCAGTTCAATGCATGAAAATACTTGAAATATCAATAAATATGAATAAATATGCCTCGAATGCATGAAATAATGAATTATCACTATTTTTTCGCTTATTACTAATGTTTCCAAGACCATATTTCATTGTAAAAGAGTCAAATTCATATTTTCAATTTCGACTGACGAACTTCACAACAAAGGAATTGTTGGAGAAATTTTTGGGTCAAAAACATAATTTTTAGATATTTTTTCCAGCAAATGACTATCTAAAAAGTTACATTATACACGTATAACATACTATACATTTACTTACCAAAGTTTAACAACACAAAACACAAAAATTTCACTGCATTCCAAAACAAAACACCACCGTTCCACACTGGCCGCCATGACTCATTTTGACAGTCGACAAAGACGCGTTTCTTTATTTTTTTAATAATTTTGTGCAGTTGTTAGGTTGGTATGTTTGGTTTCATTTTAATCGAACTCTAGTTGGCCAGAGACGTAAATTTTTACAAACGAATTAGACCCTTACTGTACGTACGATAAGGGTTTAAGTTTGCTTGTACGAGGCGTTCCCATATGGGAACCTCGGGGTTCAACCGAATTGTTCGGCGTTCCCATATGGGAACCACGGGGCTGGAGAGGTTCTAATTTATCATGTTTGTTAGAGCAATTTTTTCCTTATGATTGACCTTATCGATTGATGCCATAAAAAAACGAATCCCGAGTGTGGCAATCGAATTTTCGAAAGTCTTTGATGCATCCAAAGACATTTGTTTCTTTTTAAAATAAAGGAATGTTTAATTTGAGTAAAAAAAAAAATGGTATCAGTATTTAAAGTACTTTCCCTCCAGGTGAGGTTAATAATTCCACACTGTACATACAAACTGTTCACTTCAACAATGTAAATAAACCTCTGTTTACATACTTCAGTTACTCGTAAACTAATCGGTTAGTGAAACAAGGTACATAGATTGTTGTTTTGTTTCTATTACAGTAAGTAACGTTAAGTAAGTTGAGCAAGTATTGAATACTACTACATAGAACAATTTAGCATAAAATAAAGTTATAATCACATCCATACATAAACTCACGACTTTTCCACATGGGGGTAGGCAGAAACTACAGAATGCTTCCTGCTACGAATTTCCTTTTGCTTCGTCATACACGTATAAACATATTATTATTTAGCATAAAATGTCCATACACAGAATAAAAGTTGCTTAAACAGAATTAAGGAAAGCGAGAATTTCTCCAGATTGATGGTCACTACTTGATTTGCCTTTTTTTAAACCACTTTTAAACTACATCGCTTTTTCAACATACCATCTTTTATAAACCCAGATCAGGGCACCCTCCACATGTGTACACATTTTTTCAACTACATAAGGTAAACTAAGGTAAAATTAGATGAGAAAATAAAAGCATAAACATACAGACATCTAGTAAATGAAAATAAAGTTGTGTAATTCCACTGCGCTATTTAATCCGTGTCACCGTTCAGTTTACTCAAAAGCCTGATGAAATAAACTAAGGCAGATCCAATGTTACTAGTACGTACTTGTCCTGTATTTTTCCAGCCGAGTTTACAAGTACTTAGAAAATTTATTCTCGTTGCCTCTTCGGGTGACAGTAAAAGTCAATGACACCATCAAAGAAGGACTATTGCTTCAGACTAAATTAAATTGCATTTGTTTATGTCTTCTCTTGTAATCATTTGAAAGTCGAATAAATTATGTTTTAAGGCGGGATACATACTTGTTTAGCTCGTCTTATTTGATTTCGTAAAGGCTTTCGTTTTATTTGTTAATGGCAACCGTGTAAAATTTTAGTAGATACAGTTAATTAGATCGTAGAATCTTTTCATGGTTATTTTACTCATCGACCTTTACCTTTCTTAAGACTTGTACTTTCAGTGCCTGCACCTCAGCACTCTAACAGATAGTCTCAGAAACTGAATCAAAATCAGAGGGGAAATGTATTTTTATGTATTTTTTACACAAACAAACGAAACACAGTCCATTCGTTTTCAAAAAGTAGACACACCATTGGTCGCGCTAGAATTTTCATTCAATTTTCAAAAATTGGTGGTCTATTGTTCTCCATAACTGGCGAAATGTGTCATGAGTTCTCTACTTACCTCCACAGTGAACCAGGCGTAACGTCCCATTCACAAAAATATTTAATTCGTCCTTCCCTTTTACATTCACGCCAGGAACACTCAAATAAGCCTTCCTAAATCACTTTCCAAGCAAATAGCATTATGTCTACAAACAAATAGAGCATCAAAGTGGAGTCCGGACGTGACGTAACTAGGACGAACTGCAACTCAAATTGAGTTGCGGCAGGTCAGGGCCACGCCCTGTCACAACCGAAACAAATTTAAAAAAAAATAGATAAGATAAAATTATCACAAATCAGACTTATGAAACTCTGAACTCTCTGTTGATAAAAACACAAAAAAAAACGTATGAAAATTAGTGATTACGAAGAATTATTTTTAGAATGTAAGATGTTGCACCCATCGAAAGATGTTGTTGTTTTTGGCTATAGAAAACTATTACAAGGATGATTTTAAAACTCAAAACGTTACGCGTAAGACCTCAAAGGAATAAATGCATCAGAAGATTTGTGGATCCCACTTGTACTAATTATTATGGACACAAAGATGGAGGAAATGCTTAGTCCCAACAATTTTTAATGATAAATACCTCTTGATTTAGAAAGTAAACAAACATGTCTTTTAAAAGTAAACTGGGGAAGTTTTATTTTAACACTATTTATCAAAACCTCATGAATGGAGATGCATAGATTACATTTATGTTTATTTATGTCTTACTAGCTCATGTCGGCTTTGCTGGTGTAATTTGAAATGCTAATACACCGTAAACCAGACTGGTAGAAAATGCCTAAGGCATTAAGTCCGCCTTTGTAGAGTGTTTTTATACTTGTGCATAAAGTTTTAATAAATAATACGCAACTTAAAGTGTTTTTAGCATTAAGTCAGTATTTGTGTAAAATATGTGTTTAGTTTGAGGTAATGATTAGCGGTAAATATACTCTTGTTTTTGATGAAAAAGACCGCACAATTAAAAAAAAATGTAAGTATATGGGAGCTACCGTACATCCGCCAACAAACTGCTTTACAGTTTGGCAGAAGTAACATTTTTTAAAACGTAGGATGTAGCCAAGAATAAACGCTTTTCTTTTAACCTTCGTTCTACAAGGTGTTGTTTTGCATCCTCGTCAAATTCAAGGAGGTAACTATGCTTATGATTCTTGTCCCGAATCAATAATAAAATTGGTAGGTATTTTTTTTTTCTTTTCTTATTTACCGAAATCGGTAAGTGTGAAGCACCCGTGTTTTAAACGCGGGCCGTCTGATTCTCGCCCTATAACTGCGCTTCCACACATACTTGCAAACAATCTGAAACGTTTATTCGATAATTTCTTATTCCCTAAACCACGATAAGGGGGTTATTCTGAAATACTGACAAACTCAAACAACCAAAAATCTCAGCGATTTTTAATAATTAACTAGGTACCCTATTTTTAATTGATTATTGATGTCTTTTTTGACCATCTCCTGAATTTTGACGAGGTTGCAAAACAACACCTTGTATAGAACACGCTACTGGAATGTCAAAGAGGGACAACCCTTTACTGAAAGTCTTTTGTTCCTGTCAGTCACGTTTTACGGAGATATTTTGTGTACAGTCATGAGCAGCAATATACGAGTACCTACGTCAATGAAGCAAACAAAGTTCGAAAGTTAAAATACCGACTTCCAAAAGTAAAGTTATTTTCCACCTTTTAGTGTTTCTTTTTGGAAGTAGGATATTTATTTTGCAAAAAGTTTTTTATTCATTTAAGTCGGTTATTTTATAAACAAGCAATATTTCCTTAACACCGCTAAATGTAAAACTAGGTCATCAATCCTTACGTTGCCCGTACGGAAATAGGAAACCTCGCAAGTAGGACGGAACATAGGTTATGCCGTGGGGTAGGTCAGGAGAACCCGCTGAAATGCCGCGTACAAACATTTGTGTTCCAATCTTGTAGAAACTTTGGCATTGATGTACACTGCCAAGTACAGGAGAGAAAGAGAGAGTTTATTTGTGTTTGTGCACACACTACTCGCTGCTCTATAATATAATAATCTTGGTGACTACCACCATAGGGTCGAAATTCGGTCTAGATATAATTTGCTTTTATGTTATAAGTGGCATACGAAGACCTATTGTAAATTGTTGAATGGTTCACATAATACAGGCTGTTGTTTTGCATCCTCGTCAAATTCAAGGAGGTAACTATGCTGATGATTCTCGACCTGAATCTATAATAAATGGTTCAGACCCATCACAGGAATACTAAGTTAAGCTGCCATTGTCATAATTGGTTTGTAGATTGGTGACCAATGTTCTTTCAAAACAAAATATGTATTGTCTTGAAGTCAGCCTTACTACCATTCCCGGCAGTAATTTTTATTTACTTATTTCATAAAACAAGAAAGAAAACCGGTGCCCAACATTCTATCCAGTTGCTGTTTAAATTACTTAACAGAAAAGATAAAAGCCGTTTCATAAAAGCAAATAAAACAAGACCAAAATAAATTAAGTCTCTTCCAACACTCATTAAAACCAAAAATAGAAATACCCGACTGTAATTTCCTGAATGTATGGCCAGAAACAGAACAAAAGCAATATAAAATAATAACACGATAAGTAGGACAGTCGGGTATACCGGCCGTATTGCCGAGGTCACTCGGTAACAAGCTTAGAGACAGTTACTGTTTGATAACCGTTTGTCATACAAAGTAGTCCTGCATTGGATAAACTATATTTAGAAGTTGGGAGTTCATAGGTCAACTTCAACTTTCAATTGGTGGCTTTTGATAAAAAATGGCTGCAATGAAAGGTAGAAAAGGGTAAAGTTAGATTCGGTAGGATAAATGGTAAAGGTAGATTCTGAGAAATTATTTGTGAAGCAATTTGCCTACCAAAATAAATAGTCCGCATACAAGGTGTTGTTTTGCATCCTCGTCAAAATTCGAGAGAATGTCACAAAAGATATAAAAAATCAATTAAAATTACAGTACCCGTTTAATTGTTACTAAACGCTGTTTTTTTTGGTTGTTTATGTATGTCAGTATTTCAGAATAACCCCCTTAACGTGGTTTAGGGAATAAGAAATTATCTAATAAACGTTTGAGATTATTTGTATGTATGAAAGCGCGGTTATAGGGCGAGGATCAGACGGGCCGTGTTTAAACACGGGTGGTTCACACTTAACGATGTTCGAAAATAAGAAAAAAAAAATACCCATTTTATTATTGATAGCTGTCCCGCGCAACTTCGTCTGCGTCACATTTTCCCCGTTTTCGCAACATTTTTCATTGCTGCTCCGCTCCTATTGGTCGTAGCCGTGATGATATATAGCTTATGTCCTTCCCCAGGTTGAAATATATCTTCTTGCTAAATTTCATTAAGATCCGATCAGCCGTTTAGCCGTGAAAAGATAACAAACAAACAAACATACAAACAAACAGAGTGACTTTCGCATTTATAATGATGTATGAATTCGGTACGAGAATCATTAGCATAGATACCTCCTTGAATTTGACGAGGATGCAAAACAACACCTTGTATTCTAATAAAAAAGAGCCATATTTTTTTTTGACAATTAGGCAGAGGTGTTTACAGAATCCTCACTTTAGCTCAGCATAAATGAAGCACTGCACACAGATAAACCCTCGTCATTATCTTCCTGTCCTTATCCCATGTTATTTAGAGTCGGCACAACACGTTTTTTTCTTCCATTCTCCCCTGTCATTTGTCACGCTTTCATTGACTCCGTTTTCCTTCATATCATAAAAAGAACATTATCTTTCCATTCCGTCATAGTTGTATAGGTATTTATTTTATTGATATATTTTTTGTCTTTGTATTTATATGTAAGTTAGTATATTTTTAACACCCGACCAAAAAAGAGGGGTGTTATAAGTTTGACGTGTGTATCTGTGTATCTGTGTGTCTGTCTGTGGTATCGTAGCTCCTAAACGGATGAACCGATTTTGATGAAACTGGTTTTGTTTGAAAGGTGTTTTAATCGAGAGTATTCTTAGCTATGTTTCGAATCAATTTCCACAGGTCTGATCGATTCGAAATTTGAAATCTTGTCACTTGTCACCATGGGCATTGCCAGGAGGGGGGGGTGCTAACCCCCCTCCCCCCAGAAAGTTTTTTTTTAAATTTTGCTGTTTTCGTTAATTGGCGAGATGACACGCAACACCGAGAAAAGTGGAAGCAATGGGGAGGCCTATGGCCAGTATTGGGACAGTCAAGGCTAACCGAACCGAACGTTTGTTGCTTCTTTTTTTCACGATTTTTAAGAGTATTGCAAGCATATTGCAAGTTGCCACACGATGACTCGAAAAGATTGCTCGAAAAAATTGGATAGAAAACAAATGATTTTTTCTCCGTTGTTGGTAACGCGTTGGGTTTATCACTTAATCGCATTGAGATATACCTACCTATGGAGACGGTATAATATTCCACTATAGAAAGAATAGTAACACAAATAAACAAAATATCGACACACACATGTGAAAAACAGTTTTGTGTCTTTTTAATAAATTAGTAGCTGCATAAGAAAAGAGAGGCAGAGCCTACAGTAGCTAAGTAAGTTCGTCTATGCGTGACCGCGTCGCCACGTTTTGCGCCGAGTTTACGAGAGAGCGGGACCCTTTGACAGTAGATCTATCACAAGTAGATCTACTGTCAAACGATCCCGCTCTAAAAGTTTTTTCTTGAATGATGAATGAAAATGGCGGCCATTTTGTGCGCTAGATTTTTGTAAGGAGTCTTATGCCCAGTCCATAAGCTGTTAGGTAACTGTTTGATCGTCGTAGCTCGTGACCAACTTCAAAGGGTTCCTATTTATTTTAACTCTTTGACGACATCCACCAAGTCCCGTTAATTGATTACTAATTTATTTACATTAATTAGCTAAAGTTTAAGCTCTTGAGGATGTTTGCTTATTTGCAACTCTCTCTCTAATGATTTAAATATACATTTCAAAGTCTATAAAATCTCTATAGGTAATATCCTCTGTGTCATATGAAACGGCAAAAAATTATGACTTAATTATTACATACAAACAATAATGAAGGGTTTGATTATGTCTGTGCAATTCTATGAAACCGTACCTTACATGGATGGCCACATATTCGGGAAACTGGTCGTTTATCAAAATATTCGGACAAAAATTTAAGATTTTTGTAGCAGTCACGGTGTCTGGATTTGGGCCCGATTGATGTCAATAATGCTCACCCCCTGTTACATGGCACTTAAACATTACTGACCAAATGTGGGTATACTAATGGGTACACCTCTGCCTAACCCCTCGGAAATTATGGGCGTGATGTTATGTAAAAAAATAAGGAAGCTTTTTGAAGTCATATTCTGTTTGATGGCTGCAACCATTCAACCGCGTCAACTTAGTTTTCAGTTAAATGGGAAGTGTTGAAGAAGGGTTGGCTGAAGCGTATTGCGAACAGTCATTCTTAGAACGGTTGAGTTCAGAGTTCCACTCGTCAGTTCGCATCTTAACCTTGTATTTTGGTGATGATGGCTTCTTTTATCGTAACAACTAAGAGTAAAGATCACATAAATGATTATTTATATAATACTTGCAGCACAAAGTACAAAGGCGGTCTTAATGCCATAGGCATTTTCTACCAGTCATCGTTTGGGTGATGCACAGGCCGACAGTGGTAGGTTTATATTAAAAAAAAATTAAAATTATGACGTTTTCATAATAGACTGTTCTTCCATTGACTGACCCTGATCCGGAAGTCATGGGGCGAGGCCTTTACACAGCAATGGCATGACACAGGCTAACAGTAACTTATCTTTCAACAGGTAGCCATAGAAGCAGCACACCTGTACGACGCAGTGACGCTGTGGGCGCGGGCGGCGACCGCGGCGATGCGCTTCGGCCTGCCGCCAACAGATGGCGCCACGCTTATGAAACTCCTGCGCCCCACCACCTACAGATCTGTGCAGGGATTTGACGTGAGCTAACGTTTATTTTACATTATTTGACATTCTAGGCCTTTCTGTTCATCATCAGGTGAGCTCATCTGGTCCAGAGGTCCAGATAATACGCAGGAATTTACTATGAAATACAGTGGTGACCCAGTGGTATTAAAAATAAGGTTTTTTTTTATACATAGTTACAGGGCTCTTTAGTCAACTGATCCCGCTCATTTGGGACCCACGGGATCAATTTACTAATTCATAATTTTTATTGTTTTTCTTTAGTCGATTGATCCCGCTGTCAAAGATTGATAAATAATATGTCTTGTCAGATGAAAACCAAAGTAAAATAAAATAATATACAGGGTGGCAGCGACACCGACGCTAAAACGTTTACGACATAATATTCAGTATATCATTCTGAATCCCCCAAATAAATTTGATCTCTCTGGTGGCCTACCATGACGACCTAAAGCAGTATTGTTTTAATCTTGTTCCAGAGTGGGAAAGAGAAGGCTAGACGTGCTCTATAGAATTAGAATTTATTTATTTGTGAGAATGTAGTTTGACATAGTATGGTGTTAGTATTTTGTTCAGTTCAATACATTCTACCACAAGATGTGGTGTACAAATATTCAGATGTCATTTACAGTCCAATACATTTTAAGATTTGTGATACAATAAGTCGAATATGAAATTAAAAAGGTAATCGTTATTATAAGACCAATTTCACAATTACGTAGGTACATGTCATCTTGGATTGTTACAGTATTCCATATATTCGCCAATGTCATAAAAGCAATTGTCCAACAACCAACTTGTCAGCTTAGTAGTATAGCTCCGTCTCTTTCCCACACTGCAGTGACATTAATACAATACTGCTCTAAGACGTTATGGTAACCCCGCTGTTATTAAGAAAGCCTGCTTTTTCCTACAAAACTGCAATAGTACACAGTCAAAATGTATGGAACAACTTACTTTAAAGTACCGATGAAAAGTTTATATTCTTCTTTCACCGTGCATAATTATAATCATCATATTTTTTCAAAATGATTATAATATTCAAAATAATTATATTCATTTTGAAAAATACTGTTGTTTATTTCTTCAGAACTTTAGCTTTAGCATAAAACAAATTTAAAACATTACTTATTTCAGTAAAGTTGTATCTTTATTCCCCCAAAAGGGAAACTTGAATGGATAACCCTTATCAATGTAAAAGCTTTGTTTCTTTATCTTTTAGACTTAGGCACTACATTATTTAGTAGTTCAGAGGTTTTGTTTACTTTTCGGTCTAGAAAGTTAGTATAAAGCTATGATTCTAGATAAATTGGAGGATATTTGGAATTGTCTGTTTCAGTTATTCAGAGAAGGCAAAGGATAAGGAAAATTTTAAAGCCATGGGGTAGGCATGTCCCAGCAGTGGGATAGAGTAGGCTGATATAAAAAATGTTGTTCATGTTCTGCACTGTTGTGCCGTTATGCCGTTGGCTTAACGTGCTTTCCGAGGCACGGAGGAAACTCGGTATGTAATTATGGTCACCCATCCACGGACCAACCTCGGCAAGCACGGCTTAACCTTAAAGATCGACCCGTGCAGCTGTTATTATTTAGCCACGAGCTGCTCAATATTAATATCCCCTCCTCTATCTGAAAATGAATGCTTAATAATAACATTTTTCGTTTTTTAATATTTTTAAATGTTTTTTTTTCGTGAAGAAAATTTAAAAATGTTATCAATTTGTGAAGAAATAATATTAGGAAGGTACCCTACATTGTTGACGGCACATCGAATGCATCACCCACGTTCTTCGATTATGAGACTGTATATCCCGCGGAGTTGTGGAGGTCGAGGCTTTAAAACGCCAAGAATCTCAACTATCGCGAGATATAAAAAAAAAAAAAAATTTAAAAGGTATTACAAAAAGTGTACATTTATGCGCAGTAGTATTGTTTTTCATACAATGGTATAATTAGTACTTATAAGTAAACTATAACTAAAACATATTCAAAAGGCAAGTAATGATAGTTCAATGCAGATATTCGGTAGCGACCTGCCCGAACTAGGTTTTTTTAAACCTGTGTTTCAGGCCATCACTTTACATAGCAGAATTTAATTAGGACATTAAAATTATGAAATAAAATTAAACTATTAACAACTAGAAGTATAATCAAATTGGTACAAAAGAAAAACACTACACAACACAAAACTAGCTTATATGCAGTCTCAGGGGATATTTCCCAGAAACCGACGTGGGGACTCATCGAGAAGAGGTCGCGATGGACAAGGGCCTCACCCCGCTCTCCTCGGCTTAAGAGAACTGGTGCTAACCTGCTGTGATTCACACTAATGACCGCAGGGAAGTATGGCAGAGTCAGGAGCTTCACGGACGCTTCTTCGGGGCCCTGCGGACCTGATGTAGAAAACACTTATTGACGCGGAAACGGCTGAGCCGTTAGGAAAAATCTTGTATTTGAAATAAAAGCCTACCTAGGTCCTACGTCGTATCGATTTACGATCAAAATGAAAGATCCTTCGATAATATAAATGTGGTCAGTAGCTAGGTACAGCAATATCCTTGTTTTAATGAAAAAAGCAGTGTCAAAGATCTTATATTTATGCAGTGAAAAAAATATAAAATTCCAAGAACCTGGGTAGGTTGGGTATGGACGATATTATTAACTTACAATATTACGCAAAAAATCCAATCGCAATTAGAATTCTGCCGTGTTTTGCCTGGATTACAAGTATCTCAATGCATATGTTTTCTTTGTTATTTAATGAAAATTACAAACTCTAACTAATCCGCTAAAAGCTGTTTTTATCGAAATAGACATTCTGCTTGAAATTAATCTTTTGTTTGTTTTCTTTCTCATAAATTTCTGCTTCAAGCTTTCTTTTCTAGTAATACGATTATAATATATAATTATAAAAAATATTGCAATTTATTTATTACTTCAAGCACAAAGTACTGAGGTGGACTTAATGCCATAGGCATTTCAATTTGCATAGGACTTTCTTAGGCACTATTGAAAGTCAAAAAACCAAAAAAAACGCGAAGCTACAGTCCCAGTCACAAGGCATAATAACTTGTGAAAGTGCTGTAGTTGCCCATTCCAAAGCGTAGATCTTTATGGAGGAGAATGGGCAAGAAACTCCATGGACACTCTTTTAAATCAAAATATATGTTACAAGATCTTGGTTACATCATTAATGTTAAGAATTAAAAATATGTGAGAACGATGTAGAAATACGGGCAAGTTAAGAGCGTTCAGAGTAAAATATTAAATCAGTAATTCAAAAATAATTCTTCGTAATTAAAATAAACCGTGGCAGCGAAGAGGTGACCAGTCACAACTGACAGCGCCCGTTCACGAACATGACGCATGACGCAGGTTTATTAGAAGTTAATTAATCAAGTTAATTAATGGGCGGTAAATTATTACCGCCACTGTATTAACAGTGCATAATAATACAGTGTGTGTAATATAACCCGCCCCCCCGTACACTGTCTGTGTTTTTAGTTAAGTACTAACATGGGTTAAGTATATTGTTACTAACCCAATGGATCTTGATCATCTGAATAAAAAAATAATATTATATGTATATACATATTATACGATATGGAGCATCGACAATAGAATACTTGAAATCGATATCTTAGTAGAATTAATTAAACATAAAATAAAAAACAAAAGAGAATTAAAGACTACACAGTATTGTGAAATTTGAACAAGGAATATGAAGGTATTTAATTATAAACGCTCGAATCCCAAACAGGGATATAATAAGTGTCAAGTGGTTTGTTACTAAGCTCACAAAGAAATAAAATTTAATTAAGGAAATTGAATAACAATTAGTTTTTATTTTTTTGAACTTACATCGAAGTTATCAAAGTTGGTCAATTTATGTTTTAAAAATAAAATGTTGTCGAGCGCTGAAAGTAATACAGATTTGGGTAGAAACTGGAACAGGATAAAAATAGAAACACTTTAGTTAGAACGTTGATTCCCATGACTTCAATAAAATGGAAGGATGATATAATAGAATCCATTATCCTCATGACAAATGTTTTTGAACGCTGTTCCCTCACAAAGGTTGACTGGTAACTGCCTTTGGCATTGAGTCCGTCTGTGAAATCATGAATATTAAATATATATAAATAGTAAACGTATAACTAAGGAATCTTACCGCACACATTCGTGCCTGGTCGTAGTACCAACTTTATTTTGTGATCTTTAAAGCGGGATCCCTTCTTTTCGCATAATGTTCTTTGTCCTAATATACTTCGGCATTACGATTTTGGCACAATTTGTTTTGGCATAATAATATTTCGGCATAATTTTTTTAGGCATACATTTTTGTTGGCATAATCATCTTAAAGACAAATTTGTTTTGGCATAAATTTGATTCGCATAACGTTAGTAGGCCTAAAAATTTAACTAACTAGGTTAAAAATTTAATATGCTGTGCAACAAAAGTTAGTGACAGAACCGAATTGCTGCAAAACCGACTCCACGTAGTCTTGTTTGTCCTACCCCTAGAGTGTAATTTAAAATCGCGTAGGCGTGTAGGGGCGAGGCGTCCCACGGGCTGAGGAGCATGCGGCTGCGAGCGAGCCGCCGCTGAGGCTGGCCGGCCAACAAGCCGCAGCTGCGGTGGTCAGCGAAAGCCGTCTGCGACGATTTGCACCCGTGGGTCGCCGGAGGCCTGCAGCGCCGGAGCCGTGACAGAAACCCTGCTTGCTGCATGTTGCATGCTTGCTTGAATGCTGCATGCTGCATGCTTGCTTCTTTGCTGCATGCTTGCTTGTTTGCTGCATGCTTGCTTGCATGCTGTATGCTTGTTTATAAAAAAGTTATGCTTTAGAACTTTATGCTTAATCATTATTATGGTTAGAGAAATTATGCTAAATTAAATTAGGTCTTAAAATTTTATGCAAATGGATAGGGAACCTCATTGATATAAGTTCGTTATTTAATTATGATAGTTAATTACGCCACAAGGCTGACGGTTATAGCCCCGAGACCCGATGGCTTGCCTGGCAAAGCCTGGGTCCTCGGAGGCCAGTTACCGTTTCGCTGGAAGACGGGGAACCTGGTCCACACCGGAAGCCGGGGCGCCCTGCGGACTCTCCGCCCGCGTACCGGCCCATCGTGTTGCTCGACGAGGTGGGCAAGCTCTTTGAAAGAGTCATTGCCAACCGCCTCGCTATCGCTCACCTAGGCGAGGATGGCGCCTGATCTTGCGGAACACCAGTTTGGTTTCCACAAATAGCGCTCGACGGTGGACGCAATCATACGCGTGAGAGCCCTCACGCCGTGGGATGCGGTGTGCAGTTCAGCAAATCGGAAGGAATCCGAGAGGGCCGATGGCTGCCGGGTCTGCGGGACTGTTCGAAAGAGGTACCGTGGCCCTAGAACACAAAGGGCTAAGAAGGAACATGGATGGGTTTTAGTCAGTACCAGTCTGACACTCCCTTCCACTCCGCCCAGAGGACGAGGGGTCATCGGGGTCATTTCATGATCAGTTAAAAAAACTGATGCTTATTCCAGAAATTGAACACCAAGACCGATACTTAAATACCTTTACCTACTTAAATAAATCAGCATCCGATATCTTGTCAAATGCCAGTTACATGGTTACAAAAGGCAGGTTGATGAATATTCGGGGATTTATGTGTTATCCGGTTATTCGCTTAGTGAAGGAGGTTCGATATCGATATGGCTTAATATCAACGCTGGTTAATATACAAAACAAATGCCCCACACTGGAAATGTCTACTGTTTCTTTGGTGCGTTAACAAACATTTTAATAAACTCAGATACAAAAACAGCCAGGCCTGGGAGAACTACCTGTAGGTCATCCAAATATTTGTTCCGGACTGGAATCGAGACGTTGTCGTACGTACGTTGTGTCAGACTGACATATGCATATCAAAAGTGCCGTCCGCCCTGAGATGTAAGCTATGTGAAGAATTAAAGCTAAATACAAAACACGCTTTTACATACTTTTGTTACATTTTTAAGATAAAAAAAAACCAAAAAACTTTTTTTTTTTTCTTTTGCAATGTATAAATATTGTAGTAGTAATTTGTTCGTATCGCCCATTCCTTAGGGATTAAAAACCTTTGCGACCGTGTCTCTCTGCCCACGGCTATTCACGAGGCCCTAAACAACAATAATGGTCGTAATGCCTTAATTATTTAATACCAGGGTCAATTTATTCTGAATAATACGCAGTCTCAAAAACAAAACAGTTTCGTCCAAATATGGTTTTAGTGTTAAATTACTGGACACGGCCTGGTAAATATGGTCCCTGGTAATATGGACCTGGTAATTATAACATAAGGTCCCGCCATCTTTTACGAGGTCTACCGCGACGCCTTCTGGCTGTGTCAGGGCTCCAGAAAGTCGTTATTCTGGCCCACAGATCATTGGGCATGCGGCAGACGTGGCCAGTCCACTCCCACTTCAGCATAGCGGCTTTTTGAGCAACATAATTAATTTGTGTTTTGGAGCGCAGTGGATTGCGTACATGGTCGGTTAGTATGAAAGATGGCGGGACGAGCTAGACGAGACCAGCGACCAGTGGTCCACATTGGCCCTGGATCGCGAAAATTGGAAGTTATGGGGAGAGGCCTTTGCCCAGCAGTGGGATGACGCAGGCTTACAGTATCAGTATAACATAGGGTAGAAGTGACACTGAAGCAGAACACCATACATTATGACCGTTACGTTTTGCACTTTTTTAGGTAACAGCTGATTTTTAGGGTTCCGTACCCAAAGGGTCAAACCCTATTACTGAAACTTCGCTGTCCGTCCGTCCGTCTGTCTGCCTTTCACCAGGCTGTATCTCATGAACCGTGATAGGTAGCCAGTTGAAATTTCAACAGATTATGTATTTCTGTTGATGCTATAACAACATATACTAAAAACAGAATAAAACAAATATTTATGGGGGCTCCCATACAAAAAGTGAAAAACATTTTATTTTGCTCGTTTTTATAAATAATGGTACGGAACCCTTCGTGCGCGACTCCGACTCGCACTTGGCCGGTTTTTTATACCGTTAATACGATCCCGTGGGTCAATTACCGAATTACACGCAAGCGAAGCCGCGGGCATAAGCTAGTAGTAACATTAGAGTACCATCACAACACAATGCAATAAGGTTACAAAGGCAACCTTATCACTGATAATACCGCCACAACCTAAAACAATACTGAAAAGCCTCGAATTTATGCCAATTTATGCCTGTCAGATATCATAGAACAATGATTGGTTGGCAGCGACACGTGTCTATGCCAAATAATTTGATTTCGGCAAAACAATACAAGAAACAATGGAAATTTCGTAACATTATACGCCGTCGAGATAAAAACATTGATACGTTACGTAACATTGCAATTCCAAATATCAATAACTCGGGATATGGGATATTTACCTTATTTACTATTTGTTTTGTGTGATATCGAGAAGTATCCCGTTTCCAGTGTCAGTGATAGTGTAAGTGACCATATCAGTTTAAAAACTAAGTGATAAATTACGTTTTTTTTTTAAACACTGCCCCTAGGAATTTCTCCTGTATCGTGAGTGCGTTGTTATTTTGCAATTTGGTTTTTACAAAAAATTATAGACGTGAAAGTAGGGTGGCACTCGGTATTTTTACCGCGTGACCGTGAGTCTTAACAAATACCGCCATTTTGGTTTTACCAATACGTTTTCCTCAGACAAATCCACAAATATTTATCAACAGTGGCCTCCTGACAGTGTGATTCAGTACCTTTAAACTAAGGAAAGTTCCTTAGAGGTTTCAATGACGTAAACGACGAATAAATATGTTAACTTTGCAAATACTAGCAACGATATTACTGAACTACGCTAAAAATAAACATTATTTTGATCACCAAATTATGCATACATATACAGAACATGCTCATTAGCAGTTACCACTTACCATTAGTGTTACATCACCTATTAACGTCCTAACAAGCTAAATTAAGCTAATTCTCCTCTCCCATCACGCAATCTGAAATCAGACCGAAAGGTTCTGTTTTTGGTGCACATACGATCCACATTCAAGCAGATGTGTGAAAGCCCTATTTGGACTTGATCGTTCCATAATGAGCAAACCTTACTTTTACTAACAAGTAATAAAAGTAAAATCGTCTAATATTCTAAATGTGGTACTTACTATCCCGTAAAATTAACCTAACATACATACATCACAACCTATCCATCTTTTTTAACAAAAAGATGGAAGAATTGTGTCGGCAACCTCACAGGCTTCTTTTAATCATCATCCTCATCTGCCTAGCCTTTTCCCAAACTTTGCTTGGGCCGGCTTCCAGTCTAACCGGATGCAACTGAGTATCAGTATTTTACATGAAGCGACTGCCTATCTGATCTCCACAACCCAGTAACTGGGTAATACAAAACCCTTTGGTAAGACTGGATGTCAGACTTTTGGCTTCTGACTACTTGCAACGACTGTCAAAGATCGACCCGTGCGGCTTTTATTATTTAGCCACGAGCTCCATAACATACATACATATATCCAAAATGTAGGCTTAGACCAGATTTCAAATTAATTAAGTAATCTTTGGAAAATCGGAGAAAATTTAATGGGTCTGATTTCCAGTTGAGAGTTTGAGCCCCGAGCTAAGGTCAAAAGCGACATCAAATTATTTTTTATAGTTCGAGGCAACCAAAGGCACAAAAGTCATTAGTAATCGACATAGTGCCTATCAAAATCTAGGCCTCGTTTCTATTGAATTTATATTAGTACTTTCGCTTGTATTTACTACCAGAATCCCCGTTTTGGAAAAAATATCTTTTCCTTTATAACCGCCATCTTTCTTTATGTTAAATGCCTGTTGGCAAGGAAAAGGATAATTCTCTAAAACAAATAAAAGCTTATATTTGTTTTAGGGATTTTTGTGAAACCATTTTGTGAGATGAAGTGCAAACCATAAAAGAATACCAATGAAATAAAAAATAAAGTTGCGTTTTCAGTTTCTGTGGCTATTGACGATTTTTTCTCAGAAAAATGTTACTATCCACCTTGTGTAATCTGGGAAAGGGTCTTGTTTTTGTCGAAAATAATATTTTCCTCTACATTAGAGGTGGTATTACGGAGAATCCATCTAAATCCCTTTGGTCAGACTTGAAGCCAGGATAGGTATGATAAATATTTAGGTTTCTTCTCCGCGCTTTGACACATTTACACCATTGATCTTTGAGCTACTTCTAAAGAATGTATATATTTATTGATTTATCTGATTCTATAACTTATTCACTTCCAAAGGTTTGATAAAATGTTCAAATTAAAAAAATAGTTCCTAAGCTTCCACCGGTGGAAGTCTAAGCCTGACAAAGAGAGACATTTTTTCACATTGTCAAGCATTGTCTGTCTCTAGATTCGTAGTGAATTATACCAATTTGATTCTGAATTCTCTTTCTCCCAAAGCTACACTCAACGGATTTGGTAAACAGATAGTTTATTAACACATAAGTACTTTTTATGCCGGTAATGTGATACCGCGGGGCAATCATCGAACTCCACGTAGGCGAAGCCACGAGCATAACATAGTGATGACTTAAGTCAGTGCATGAAGCGAGAGACCCATAGCGTCATCGCCGTTGGAATACAACCTCCTGGATGTTGGAGGAGCAAGGGTGTCACGTGTGTGTCAGTGTCACGGGCTGGTGTATCGTCGTCGCAGTATTTAAATCTAATCTTATAGTAATACTATCTGTCCCGCGCAACTTCGTCTGCGTCACGTTTTCCCCGTTTTCGCAATATTTTTCATTGCTGCTGCACCGCTCCTATACAGCGCCAGCTATTGAATACTTACTCAATCCAGTCAACAGATACCGCCATCTGTTAGAATCGTTTGGAGCTAACAGATAGTTGTGACTTAATTTGCAATAAAATAATATTGCGACTATAAATTGAAATGTAAGCTATCCTATCTTTCAAGTTGGATCAAACTACACACGGTGTACAAATTTGATTAAAATCGGTTAAGTAGTTTAGGAGTCCATCGCGGACAAACAACGTGACACGTAATTTATAGATATTAAGAAGACAAGAAGAAGAAGAAGATTATCAAGATGAAGAGTTTGTTTGAACGCGCTAATCTCAGGAACCACTGATCCGATATGAAAACTTCTTTCAGTGTTAGATAGCCCATTTATCGAGAAAGACTATAGGCTTTATATCATTACGCTACGACCAATAGGAGCGGAGCAACAATGAAAAATGTTGCGAAAACGGGTAAACGTGACGCAGACGAAGTTGCGCGGGACAGCTAGTTTTCATATATTTTTAGTCATTCCAATTAGGTGACCTCTACTCCTCTCGTTGGTCTTGTGGTCACAAGCGCGACAGCGGAGCATGAGGTCCTAGGTTCGGTGACTTAAACATAACCGGCGCAATTTGGCCCTACTACATATTAAGTAAACCTCTGCTTAACCTTTTTGGGATTACAGCCGTGATGTTATGTTATAATTAGCTATGCGTGTTACAAAGTCTCCTTTGAGAAACTGGCAATGAAGACAAGGTTATTTTAGTTTTCTCGGAAAAGTTTTAAAGTGCATGATGCATCGTAGTACGCATTATCATTTCTTTGAGAAAGAGGCCTATGACCAGCAGTGGACGTCTTTCGGCTGAAATGATGATGATGATGATGAAAAAGAAATATGTACTTATTAAAACTAAACAGGTACATAAACATTTTTGGTTTGAATAATGTTCTGTTCTAAATTTATATACTGTAGAAAGACAAGATTTTTTTCTTGAAAGCTCAATGAGCACTTAAAAACAACGCCTGAAAGTTTTGCCGTAATATGCCAAAACAAAGTTTTTGAGTAAATGAGTGAAGTTGAAGGACAGTAGTAAAGGTTCATACAAACATTTCACTTCATATTTTTAAAGTAGGTACACACTGTATATAATAATAATAATACATTTATTTGTCAGAATATTGTTACAAAGTTGTTATTTGGTTATAAAAGTTCATAATATTCTGCCGTTTCCGGCGTACAAATACATTTTTAGGGTTTCCGTTAGTTTTAAGAGTACATTGATTTAAATAAATTAGGATAACATTCAAATTAAATAAATATTGGTCAAATAGGTATGAAATGTCAAAAAGATTATATTACAAATGTCAAAGTGAATTTAATTATTTCATAATATTTAGGTCAACTTTTCATTCATAAAATCATTAGACGAGTAGTAGCATTTATTTAAGAGATAATCGAATAATTTACATTTAAATGTCCTAAAGTTAAGAGTTTTAAAACAATCTGGTAGTTTATTATAAATTTTGGTCGCCATACAAAATACATTATTAGAAAAAAGTTTATTATTTCGTCTAGGTACACGAAGCATGTGAACTTTGCGGCTAGGTCGGGATACAAGGTCATTATGCAGTTTAAATTCATGCTTATTTTGGTATACAAAAATACAAATTTCAAAAATATATAGTGCTGTAAGTGGTAATATTTTTAATTTTTTAAATAATGGGACACAGCTGTCCAGAGGGTGCGCTCCACATATTGAGCGAATGCACTTCTTTTGAGCTCGAAACACTCTGTTAAGTTCTACAGAATTACCCCATATTATTATGCCATAACGCAAAATTGATGATACATAGCCATGGTATGCACATAGTGCCGCATCAACACTAGCCACACGTGTTATATACACGTGTTATGCGTATAGGGTTCCCTAAAAGTTAATTCCCTAAGTAACAGTAATTACCTACTTTTGTTTTCAAGGTTGACACAGAGAGTGCAAAGTCAGCACAAATGGTGCAACGGAAGCTGACTGAACTAAGCCGGAAGTGACGTACATACTCTGAGCAACAAAGCTCTTAGGGACCTTACTCTAGAGCTCATTCACTAAAGACCTCCGACCTTCGTTTGTGACCTTCAAAAAGTCTAAGTAACTGCGTAGTACTATCAAAGTGAGCGCGTTTGGGGAAAACTAAGTTATTCTGAGTTTGCATTTATGTTTGTAAAGATTACCTACCCCTTGATCGTTACATGTGGAGTTCTGAAGTAAGTTTCTCCCGATTCCCGGGTGGAAAAGGCGTGTGTGATATTAAGCGATTAGGTACATTATGCTGTGGATGTTAAGAGTGTTTTCGTTTTAAGGCATTTCATACAAACTTTCAAGCCCTTATTTTCCGAAATGACTGAAACGATTTTAATGAAACTTCATACGCATAAGCATAGGTCTAAAAAGTTACTAAAATCATTTTCGAAAAATAGTTTTACAGCTAAATTAGACCGATTTTAAATTATCTATAGAAACAGAAATTCCCATTTTTTAAAGACATTTCAAAAATGTTTTTGGATGAAAGGAATGGTAGTCTAAAGGCACAGCATCGGATTAGCATCAGCTTGAGGTGGTGCAGCAGAGGTGTAACTAATAGCTTAGTTCACCTATATTTCGCTGGTTATGTTTCAATGCCCTACGCGTCCAGTATAACAACGCGTTCAGGGGTTTGTTGGGGCTCCCATGGCGGTGCAGTGCCTCTGGCATGTTCGCCGACCACAGCATGGCCGGCTTTCAGGCGGTGCTACGCAAAAGAACGGCGTCCCTGCGGTCCCGGGTGAAAAGTAGCACCAACACACTTCTGAGCGTGGTGTCGGACAGAGTGGACAGCCAAATCATGAGGCATTGGTCGCCCATGCATGTCCAAAATAATATTTATTTTAAATTTTACTAACATAGCTTTAAGTACCTATCGGCCTACTAACATAATATGGACTTATATCATTTAATGTGTGCTAGTCTGAAATAAATATTTTCTATTCTATTCTATTCTTAAAGTCCCATAATAGGGGGCGATAATATTGCCTCAACCTGTCAGAAATCCAGAATACGAGGCTACCACTGACAAAATCCTGTCGGAAAACCCCACTAACACTGCCCGACCCGCGAATCGAATCCAGGATCTATCTCAGAGCCCTTTGGACCTATCAACTTGTATCCACGTATGTAACTGTGTTTTCTTCCCCAGGTGAACATGGACAGTGCAGGCGACGCCGAGGGTAACTTCACTGTCATCGGGCTGGTCGCCGACTCCGGAGTTCCCGGGGGTTGGAGCGCCCGACCCGTCGCGACCTTCCGATATGTCAATTCTTCGGATTTTCTACCAGTTAGTAACCTACAATGTTGTTAGAAATTAGCTAAAATATTGAATCAACTTAGCTGCCTAGTATTTTTTTTTTTTTTAATTTATATTAAAGTTGGGTTCGTGTCTTAACCACATGAGACTGGATGTCAGACTTTTTGGCTTCTGACTACTCGTAACGACAGTCAAAGATCTACAAATGACAGCCGGGACCAACGGCTTAACGTGCTTTCTGAGGCACAGAGGAAACTCGGTATGTAATTATGTTTACCCATCCACAGACCAACATCGGCAAGCACGGCTTAACCACACCAATCTTTGTGTTACCACACCCATCTATCGATCGTCGATCGATGCCATCGATGGTAGAATGGATTAGTCGACGTCGATTGACAGTTTCTACTCCACCAATCGATTGATCATCAATCGAGTCTATCGATCGATGGTCTACCATCGATTGATAGACTCGATTTTAGCCATTCTAATGGATAAGTCGACGTCGATCTGCAGTTCTTACTACACTATTCGATTGATCGACAGTTGAAGCATTAATAAAATATTTGTTGAAGCAATTTGCCTTGTAATTTGTAGTTAGCATTCATCAAATCACCAGAGATCTGAATAATTAACTAGATTATACAATTTTGGACTCGTGGCTAAATTTTAACATCCTGCCTGCCCATCCGCTCTGGGCCATCTTTAGGTAAAGCCGCACTTGCCTAGGTTGGTCCGAGGATGGGTGAACACTCATGACATACTGAGTTTCCTCTCTGCCTCGAAAAGCACGTTAAGCCGTTGATCCCGACTGTCATTTGTAGATTTTAAACAGCCGTTACGGGTAGTCAGTGGCCTGAAAGTCTGACAATCAGTCCTACCAAGCGGTATCGTATTACCCAGTACTAACTGGGTTATGTAGGCACTCGCTCCATGTAATATGCTGGTATTCAGCTGCATACGGTTAGACTGGAAGCCGACCGATGATGGTGATGATACATTTTTGGACGGATGATGGCCATCAGTATTTTATGAATTTTATAAAAGCGAAACTTACTGTTAGTCCATCGATCTTTCTGTTTGTATCCTGTTTCTCGACTCTTTATCCAGATTGCACGTCCCCAAGGGATAATATCTAACTTCCAAACTAAAGGAGTCATACATAATATATTTTAGACGAATAAAGATCACCAGAATCATACTAAAGGCAAATTAAGTGCTCTCTCAATTAAATTAACAATAAATTAATTTAATAAACAAGTTTGTGGAAATGGATTTCGATAACTTTCCTTACTTCGCTCGAGAGATTCTCCAAGTCACCTACGCAGTTACTGGTACTGTACCAGGAACTAATTAGCAACTTTGGCAGCTGATGCAGATGTTAAGGAGGTACGAAGTTACTTTTCAGGTTCAAGTTCTCAGAACAGAACTTAAAATTGTCCTTGAAAATTGGGAAATTTATAATGAGACAGCTATAGGTACACTACCAGTTTATGCGAATCTATCACTGTATGGGAAACCTTTGCAGAGCGAAGCCATGTTATACTGGAAACGTTTAGCTCGTCATGTGTACTTTGCAAATTGCTTTGCTTTGGTAAATTTAGATAAACTACCTTTTTTATACATTTAGGCTTACGGCAGCATTTGGGAAGCTTCGTCGGGTCTTCTCGTTGCGTATTCCACAGGGCCTAAAGACTAAGGTCTTCAATCAGTGCGTCTTGCTTGTAATGACTTACGGGGCCGAAACATGGACACTCACGGTACGGTTGGTCCATAAACTCAAGGTCGCTCAGCGAGCTATGGAGCGGGCTATGCTTGGAGTCTCTCTGAGGGATCGCATCCGGAACGAGGTAATCCAACAGAGAACCAGAGTAACCAGAGTAGTCGACATAGCCCAAAGAAAAAGTAAGGTAAACTGGCAATGGGCCGGCTATATTAGCCGTAAAATCGATGACCGTTGGGGTAGACGTGTTCTTGAGTGGAGACCGCGAATCGGCAAGCGTAAGGTGGCACGCACTCAAGCTCGGTGGAGCGACGATCTTCGCAGGGTGGCTGGTAGCAACTGGATGAGAGTTGCCGAGAATCGAGTTAAGTGGCGAGCGATTGAAGAGGCCTATGTCCAGCAGTGGACTGCAGTAGGCTGATTATGATGATGAGGCTTACGTGGTCTATTGTTGTGTACTGTATCAATTGCTTCCCATCAGCAGCATAAGATAGTGGTCGAATGTAAGTTTGGATTCACACTATCGTAACACAACATCACGCCTGTATACCTAAAGGCTAAGGCAGAGGAGTACATAATAGTACACCCACACATCCCCAATTATGTTACAGTAATCCCATGCTGCCCTCAAAAACGGTGAAGGAAAACATCGTGAGGAAACCGGCATGTCCTAGAACTAAAAATTCGAAGACATGTGACATCTACCAACACGCACTGGGCCTGCGTGGTGGATTACAGCCCACTCCCTCTCATAGAGAAGAGGCCTGTGTCCCAGCAGTGGGAACATTATAAGCTAATGATGATGATGAATCCCATGTTAAAGGGAGGGAACCCATTGCCATAAACCGGGCACAAAACCAAGGTTCCACTATTGGCCGCTACTGAGGTATTTCTGATGAAAAATTCAATAACACTTTGCCCTACCTGGGAATCGATCCCAACGCCTCCTGCTCAGCAGTCGCTCTTGCTACCACTAAACCATCGAGGCAGTTGCACACTACCATAATTTCGAATGGCAGTGACAAAAAAGTGACAGTGACAATATAAGCTGGCACCTTTTTCACAAGGTCAAAATGTAACTACTAAGAATGTGTAGTCGACTGTTTTATTTGCGCTAGTCACCAAAAATATATTTCTGGCACATTTCTTCCAACCCAGCAATTGTTAACAATACCTGTTCAGTCGAATAAGGAACCAACAGCCAACCCAAATATAGATAATGCTTACTGACCAATTTCTCCATATTTTCCGCTTTGGTCGCTTTATATTCATGACTTATTCGGTACAAAGTAACTGAATGGCTAAAGAAGTATTAATAACACTTGCAACGGGATATTTACCATGTGTATTAAACGCCATGATCACGGATAAACCGAGTTTATCCGTGATCATGGCGTTTGCAACAGCGCCGAAATATCGGGAACTCGAAACAAATAATACACATGGTAAATATCCCGTTGCAAGTGTTAGTGACCATGTCAGTTTAAAAACTTATATGGCTAAAGAAGTGTTTGTTGAAGTGTTCCTAAATTACAAAGATGTCTCTCTTAGTAAATGACGATTTAGATGTTTTCATTTAGGGCTAAAATTACTAAGTTACTTAAGAGCTCACTCCGGAGCATGCAACATAAAACTGCCCATGTGAGAAACAGTTCTCACTTAAATCAATGCCAGCCATAGCCTAGGAGCGGATATTGAGACAGTGTTTATTTAAATTTTATTATTTGCACCTAGAAAATGAGGTCAAATGAAATCAAAAAGAAAATTTTCTCATTTTGTTATCAACTGCCCCGAAATCCACAAAGCCATTGAGTCGCGCCAGTGTCCAGTCGCGCGAGTTTCTGTCATGCACGTTTAAGTAGCGCAAATGGGTTCGCGCAAGAAGTCCTTCGCATAAATGTCTTTCGCGCAAATGTCCCAGATACCCTAGAAATATGTTTTTGAAGTTTTTTTAGCGTATATGTCCATACAAACGTGCTAACACATAAATAAAAAAATTGCCACCACTTTTGTCGTCTGACGTTAGTTAAGAGCGTCCAGAGTATAAAAGATTAAAATATTTTTACTCTAGACGCTCTTAACTTCCACGTATTTCTACATCGTGCAACTCATCACATATTTGTTATTCTCAACATGAATGATGTAACCAAGATTTTGTAACAATATTTTGAAATAAAAAAGAGTGTCCATGGAGTTTCTTGCCCATTCTTCTGCATAGAGAGAGATCTACGTTACGAAATGTGCAACTACAGTACTGTGACTGTAGCTTCACGTCTTTTTTTTTTGAGTTTCAAAAGTGCCTGTTAAAGTCAAATTGAAATAAATACCTACTTTGAGTTTAAGTTTCTTACCATAAAAGGGAAGTTTAAAAGTCATTTTCACACAAATCCTGTTATTCTTGAGCCGCTTGTTTTCTTTACGACCATATTAGGATTGAGATCATGTTTCGAAAATAAATAATCTTTAATCTACCACTAGGAAAGTAAGATATTTGTTTCGTAAACTTTTACATGTTGATAAACAATCCCTTTTGATACCATCATAAAAAGAAAGTTGTGCAAAAATTGGAGTCCCTCGGCGCGGAAGAAGTGAAACTTCGTAATACTACACGCATGCGTTCGAGTGCCACGCATTCACTCTCGTTATTTTATTGAGCTTCTAAATAATATTTTGTTGTTTTCTTGTTGTATTATTTTTATTACATAATTATTACATAAGTTTATCGAGGTTATTCTACTCATGGAAATTGAGCGAAGGTTGGTCACACCGAAGAGTCGAATGCATGACTGTTTGCACGCCAACTTGCGTACCTAGTAGAACTACATAGTCACAAATCATGTAATACTGCCATCTCTTGGTGAGTTTTAGAAATGGTAGCGTTAAACTTTAAACTTGTTGGAAGCATAAGAAGTTTCACTTCAATTAAGTTCTGTAGTATTAGAACAACGCTCATTATCAATTGTTATCACAGTAAACGAAACCCCTGTTATGATATTCGTATAAGGAATTAATAAAGTTTGTTGATGAAAAATGCCACTATTAACAACTCATCGCTTTTTCTGAAAGAAAAAACAACCCATAGCATCAATTTATAATGTGGCTAATTCATCTTAATTAAGGTTTAACTTTACAACCCAAATTAAAATTGAATAACCCTTTAGGCATAATAAAATAAAATATGGATTTATTATTATTTCCTTTAATCATCCCGCATCTTATCTCAGAGCAGCGGTGGCCCAGTGGTGACAGCCCCGACTTACGGGTAGTAAGACGTGGGTTCGAACCCAGGCAGGCGCATTACTTTGTGTAATTTATTTCATCACCGCTGCTCTCAAAAACGGTGAAGGAAAACATCGTGAGGAAACCGGCATGTCCTAGAACTAAAAAATCGAAGACATGTGACATCTACCAACCCGCACTGGGCCCGCGTGGTGGATTAACAGCCCACTCCCTCTCATAGAGAGGAGGCCTGTGTCCCAGCAGTGGGAACATTATAGGCTAGGTAATGATGTTGATGATGATGATCTTATCTCTACGTGGCACACTCGGTTATCATTGTGCCGATTGTCGTTCATAACTGGCTTTATTATTATTGTGGTTTTTAACTTTCGTTCGTAATTATTGTCCAAATCTAATTGTAAAAAAATTCTAACTATTCGGCAAGCTTTAAGTACGGCAGCTTATTGTTGTGTTAGATATGTCATGTGTATTTCGATGTAATTATTAAGTGTACTGAAACTATCGAAGATTTGTATTAATAACACCTGTTGTTGATATAACAATTGGGACTATAGTGAGTCTTATTATTATTTATACCTTTAGGAGGTCCGAGTTAAATATTTGGTTGTTGATTGGTTCCGGCTTTGACAGCCGTTACTGGTATTCACGAGCCCACAAGTCTGACAACCACTCCTAGAAGGAGCTATCGTATTACCAAGTACTAACAGGGTTGTGGAGGTCAGACAGGTAGTCGCTCCATGTAAAATTACTGGTAAATGATAAATGATGTTTATTTTGCAAGTAGGTTTTTACAAACACTTATACACGTCATTTTTTTAAGCTAGATGGGGCCGGTGTTTCGTACCTGACTACTCTGAGAAGAAACAGCCGAAACAAACTCGGAGGTTATCTGTTAACTTGTTACTCTTTTAAAGTCCAGACATTGCTCAGTTTACATGAGGACTATGCAGGTGTTCAGTAACATCCAGTTAAACTGGAAGCCGACTCCAACATGGTTGGGAAAAGGCAAGCAGATGATGACCAAATCTATTTTAAACTAGCTGTGCCCGCGACTTCGTCCGCGTGGAATTTAACAAAAAAGTTATTTAGTTCTTTTACGTAGGCACTTGGACATTGCAATACTTTTTATAATAATTTTAGATTTTTTCTAAAATAAAAGTAGCCTAAGTTACTCTTTATTACATCAGATATCTGCCAGTGAAAGTCCCGTCAAAATCGGTCCAGACGTTCCCGAGATTAGCCGGAACAAACGGACAGACAAAAATTGTAAAAAACAAAATGGTATATGTACTATATATACATTCATATACATGAAGTGAAAAGCGGTTATTATATTACAAACAGACACTTCAATTTTGTTTCTTTTGTATAGAAGATGTATAGACTACGGAAAGCAACCACATATTAAACCTGGTAACTAAAACTTAAATTTTGTTCACAGGAACTAGTAGGAGCAAACAACATAGCCTGGATCGGAGGCAGTCCACCGGTCGCAGAACCAGAGTGTGGCTTTGACGGCATCAAGTGCTCCTTACCTCACGATCCTGGGGTCTTGTCTGCAGCGGCAGCAGTTGCCGCAGCGGCCATCTTGGCTGCAGCATTACTGGTCCGTCACTATAGATATGAGCAGAAGTTAGCGTCGGTATTGTGGAGGATTGAAGCCAAGGATTTGACCTTCATCTCGGCGTATAACGCGTCGAGTACTGATAAGGTGGTTTGTGAAGTGAGTTGGCGTCTTACTATTATTATGCTTGTAGTAGGTACTTGTTGTGGACTTGTGGGTCTAGTGGTCGCAACCGCGGCTGCTGAGCATGAGGGCCTGGTTTCGATTCTCAGGTCTGCCAGAGTGTTATTTAGGTTTTTCTATCTGTAATTTCTCAGTAGCCATGGTTGGAGTCTGGATTTGTGCCCGGTTGATGGCAATAGGCTCGCCCCATATTACATAGGACTTAAACATAACCGCCGAAATATGGGTGTACTATTAGGCGACTAACAAACTGCCAGGCACCACGCAGCGTAGCGCTTGAACGTTGTTTGTACGAGTCAGCACACACCGAGACACGACGCGGCGCGACGCTGCGCGCACTTGAACAACGAAACGCTTGAACGCTGCGAGCACAACGAAATGTGTATCTTTTCGTGTAGAAAATAAAGTCGGTGTGAGCTGACCCTAAGTATCTCCGTTTGTATAGAAAACACGCACAGTCCAACACACAGAAAATGCATCCACGCGCGTTCATTCAGTGCGCTGACATGCAAAATGCAGCGTGATGCGTGGCAGTGTGATAATCGCCTTAGGAAGGTACACTTCTGCCTAACCCTTCGGGGATTACAGGCGTGATGTTATGTCATGTCTTTGTCTCCTCCACCTGTGAAGTTTGATGCTCAGTTAAATATCATACCCACTACTGTGTTTTTTTAAGTAAGTATATGGTATGACCATCATCCAGATGGTATGACCATAATGCCATGGAAGTTGGGTAGGCCTTTGTAGGCCTGTGGGATGCGACTTGCGTCGACACCCTTGCGCCATCCCATCTTCCTAGCACGGTGAGCTGCGCTGGTGCGGCTGCTGCAGGCGCTGAAAACCTTAAACGGCGCAAATACAAAAATTTAATTGGTAATTATGTATTTGAGCCGTTTGCGGTTGAAACACTAGGGCCATGGGGCCCGAGTGCCTATCTTGTGTTTCGGGATATCGCCAAGCGGTTGGTCGATGCTTCACGGGACCAGAGGGCTGGCCTCTTTTTTGGTCAAAGAATCAGCATTGCCATCCAACGTTGCAATGCGGCCAGCCTTCTGGGCACTTTTCCTGTCGACAGCGATGTCGACGAATTTTTTGACGCCCTGTAATTTTGATACTTGTACATATTTTATTTTTATTTTATATTTATTTGTAGTCTGTAAATAATGTACATATGTAATATAGAAAAAGTATAGGATTAATTAAATTGAACTGTTTGTTGTTCCTGCCACAAATATTTCGATAGTTACGAAGTGGTTACGATTCAGGTCAAGGCTGACCAATAATGGAATCCCATTTTAGTTTTACGCCCACCATTTGTAACTTACCTGTTCCGTCCATTCGAATATCGCATCAGAATCCCACACTAATACTATTGGAAATACTGTAGGAAATGTTACGTAGATAAAATGTTTTTTATGTAGGTAAATGGAAGACGCTTTAAAGCAATATTTAATGCAAAATGGAGCTCGAAAATGTTTTACGTGAATTGTAAATTATTTCCATGAACTGCGCAATTTTCTTATTACCTTAAGAATCTGCGCTAGACAACTTCGTTTAGTAAAATTCAAGCTTGTTGTTGCAAAAGGAAATAATGTTATTAACTAGCTTTCCTATGCACACGAATAACGTATGTTCTAAATTACATTATTTCACAAAATTTTGATGTTAGTAAGTAGTGTAGAGTATTATGCACACAAAATTATCCATATTTCGTACAGGGCAGCAGAATAAATATTGTGCTTCGGTAAACATCGGAAACAATCTTATTGTATAGTATTATATTATACACACGCAATTTTGTTTTTATCAAAAATGTGTGTGTGTGTCACATGTGTGTATTGTAATGTTATGTCAAGCTCAATATTTATCCTGTGTTACTGTAATAACATGTCGAATCATAGGGTTAGGTTGAATCTTAAGTGGATTTCTATGTTTAGTATTAAATACTTTTTATGCTAGGCAAAGGATTAATAACTTACAGTATAAGCGATCGTCAAAAATATAGTGTTATTCTAGAATCTATTAGAGATAAATAACTCTGCACACTTTCTACAAATACGAGGATTTAAATCCATTGGCTTAAGATTGACATTTCAATGGACTAAGTGAAAGCTTTGTTACTGGTAGTAACGACCTGTAAAGAAGTCATTAGCGAATATGAATTATTACTTTTAGGTACATTACAATATCAGAGAGTAGGAAAACGAAGAAAATATTTGCTATAGTTTTATAATGCGCCCTTTTCAGAGCGTTCAGGTTATATTTTAATATTATTTAATCTAGGCTATTTATACATATATTTGTCATGCCATAGCAGTCGATAGGTCAAATTTTTCGACTTATTGTGATACTGTCTCAAACGTTACAAATAATGTCTTTGTAAATAACTAACAAAAAAAAAACTAGGTATATTTTTTTCTTAACCAAAATGCCCGAAATAGCCACTGCTCCGAGTTCAATATTTGTATTGAAGGATTATAATACCAAAAGAGCTTAAGAATGTTTTCTTTAGGCAAACTGCCCTATTTTGAACAAAAGAATGAGTTCACTATTAATGAAATATTCTATCAATTTAGTGATCGAAATACTTACAAATGGCCTTCAAGATTTTGTAGAACGTATTCAGTGTCTTTATTACTAGATTTTCGCGGATTTTTAACATTTGCTTCGTATTTATGAGTGTCTGATGTTTGATGATGAAACCTGCTCGATGTTAGCAACATCACTCCCAACCTGAAAGGAGGAATTTAATTCACCATTATGAACAACTTTCAACATGGCACCAACCCAGAAATCGCGAAAAAGATTAGCTGCTTAATACAGGGGATAATGGAAGGGGTATATACATACTTAAGGGTGTGCTACAAACCATCAAACTGAACATGTTTCCCCATCGGACAAACATCGTAATAGCCAAAGAATAATCTGCTGCCCCATACAAAATTTCAATGCCTATTCGACCAAAATGTACATTTGTTTTGAGAACTGTGTTTACAATAGGAGGAATTTATTGTTTTATCTGAATTGTGTTCACAGCTGCAGGTAACTAATTCCGCAAAGGGTTATCGGTGAAAGGTTACATAAATACGAGAAAGACAAAACGTTTATTTGTTTTGGCAAGTTAGATACGGGCGAAAATTTGTCTGAGAAACAAAAGCACCTGTTGTGTCATGTCCATGCTCCATCTCTTTCGGACATCTGTGTGACATTAAAGTAATACAGAAAAGCCAGTGGTACAGGCCTAGATCTCCCAGAAACAGTATACCCTTCGGCAATCATCGTCTATCTTCTAAAATACGAAAGCATGATGATGATATCTTTTACAACCATGGAAGTGCTTGCCTATTGTACTACTTACCATGATTAGAAAATAATAGATTATCAAAATACAACTTACAAACCTTGAGTATTTACCGAGGCGCGATGGCAATTAAAAATGAGATTCTTTGCCTTTGTCCCCATCGACGTTTATATTGTTGCGGAAACACGAAGATTACCGAAGCGCATATATTTTCTAGTATAATTTTACCTAGGTACTTTCGCCTTTTGTAGGTAAATAGTTGACTTATTTATATTTCGAACGCCTTTTAATTTCCACCTTTTTCCATGCAGACCTCAATGCAGCATGATATGGAGACCCGACGCGCTCACACAACGATAGCAATGTACAGAGGCAACATAGTCGCCATCAAACGGCTCCAGAAGAAGAGCATCGATGTCACTCGGGCCATCAAGAAGGAACTGAAACAGGTAAGAGGATTACTTAAAGTGCTATCTGGAATCAAAAGGCTTTGTGCTGTTATTTTGCTGTTTTAAAATATGATTGTGTTTCGACGAGTTATACTTAGGACACTCGCTACCCGGCCCCGCATCGCATGGCGCCATCTATCGGTTGCACTAACCTATCTCTTAAGCACTTTTTTTTTTAAATTAGCGTTAAACATTTCGACATTATTTGCCAAGTACGATGAGGTGAATTTAGTGTGATTGCAATTATTAATGGATGAAATGAAATTGACATGCATCAATGATTGTAAAAATCAAAGCTCACTTTTTTCATAAAAAATACTTCTTAAATAGCCCGAACGAAAGGCAAGGATTTATTTTGTTACTTATTCATCTTCACCGTAAATCGGCATTCTAAGAAATGATATGTGGACAGGCAACATTGCCCATATACATCGGTGGGCAACAATATAGAGTGGCCTTGGCCACATTTCAACGACATTTTCTGCCGTAGGATTTTTGACACGATAGTACATTTTTTCCATTTTTAGCCACAGGTAACACTGGTCTGGTCCATTAATCTGTGATTAATGAGACGTGAACTGATTTTGGCGTGTTATCAATCATTTTATCTTTCTTGGAAATATAGTATGTTGTTGAAGATTCAAGGTTATGATATTTTTATGGCAAAATGTTTTCCTTTAAACCGTTTGGGTTTGTACAAGATCAAATTGATTTTCCTGGCGAAACTACAGATTTATGTAGGTGGACCAAACATTCATATCATCATCTGCCTACCCTTCTCCCAAACTATATTGGGGTCGGCTTCCAGTCCAACCGGATGCAGCTGAGTACCAGTATTTTACATGAACCGACTGCCTATCTGACCTCCACAACCCAGTAACTAGGTAATACGATAGGTACCCCCTGGCAAGACTGGATGTCAGACTTTTTGGCTTCTGACTACTCGTAAAGACTGTCAAAGATCTACAAATGACAGCCAGGACCAACGGCTTAACGTGCTTTCCGAGGCACGGAGGAAACTCGGTATGTAATTATGGTCACCCATCCACGGACTAACCTCGGCAAGCACGGCTTAACCTTAAAGATCGACCCGGGCGGCTGTTATTATTTAGCCACGAGCTCCTGGACTAAACATTCATATAATAGGTATAAATGCAAAAGAAACGTTACCAGGTAGACTATGACGTGGATGGGTTAGGGATACACAGGTTACAGGCTAATTTTTATCCCAATAGTGCCTTTGTAAAGGATGATATGACTAGAAAGGAAGAGACTGCTGAGATGACGAGTAATAGAGAAGTATGAAAGAATAAGACATACTGCGCCGACCCCAAATAAATTGGGATAGGTAAGGGCAGGAGAAAAATGATTAGTACCGAAGTTTCCCTGGGTTATGTACGTTCTAAATAAAAAAAGTTTCCACCACGCGAAGGCTAAATCGGTTCAGCCGTTTCGAAGATTAGCCAGAATATACATATAAACAGGCCGACAAAAAATATTCTTATTAGTACCTTATATACTTTCATATGCATTCAGAAACAGCTGGTATTTTGAAATTACAAACTGACAATTCAATTCTAGTTATTTGTATAGATAAATGTACCAAATCGCGGTTTCCGCATTCCGGGAGTTATGGTTCTATATCTATAAGAATTCAAATTTCAATTCGTAATCAAATAGTTTTCCCCCTACTTCTTCGTCTGGGCATACGCATACTCTATGGCCAGGTGGTAGACACGGCACCGTGGCTAGTCGGCACATCGGGCATTCCAACCGACATAGCCCGCCGGCGAAAGTAAACCTTACCAATCTTATGCGAGCCTCTTCACACATCACTTGCAGCCAAATGGATGATAAAACCTATGAGATACAAACATAATTACAGGTAGCTTCTGAGAAGACGCTGAAGTTTTGCCGGGATTTATTTATGTTGACCTTGTATTTTGGGAGCGGCGTTGTTTGTTAGTGTAGTTATCGAAAGATTTATAGAAATAAATAAAATTGAAGTGTCTGTTTTTTACATTAAAATAACCGCTTTTTATTACATGCATATGAATGTATATACGGTACATAATACCAAAATATTTTACAATTTTTGTCTGTCTGTTTGTTCCGGCTAATATCTGGAACGGCTGGACCAATTTTCACTGGCATATTTTTTTTTATAGCTGTTGTAATAAGGAGTGACTTGGGTTACTTCTTAAATTCCACGCGGACAATGTCGCGGGCACAGCTAGTTGTTAATGGAGTTGGTAGTTACTTTGTGAATGAGTACGAGTAGCTAGTTGGACTGTGAAAAAATATTGTTGTGCAGCTTTAATTGTGATATAAATAAAAATAAATAAAATAAAATAAAATAGCCTTTATTTACTCTGACCTCAATACATAAACAAGTAGTAAAATTAACTGTAACTTAAAACTAAAAACATTTTCTAATAATTGTTTACCCTACATTGCCATTATCAGCTACCAGGTCAGGCTGTCTTTCGACATAGGCCTCCTCTAAATCCCTCCACTTATTCCTGTCCAGAGCAGTTCTTCGCCAACCTTTTGGCAGATCATCCTCCCACCTTTTTACCTGTCTTCCTTTACGTCTTTTTCCGTTTCTTGGGTACCATTCTGTGACTTTTTTGGTCCATTTTTCCGTCTTGCCTCTCATCATATGACCTATCCATTTCCATTTCAGAGTTCTGGTTTTTACTCTAACGTCGGCCACTTTAGTGATGCTCCTAATTTTCGTAGCTTTCCATTTGTCTTGCAGTCTTAGGTTCATCATGCTCCTCTCCATTCCTCTTTGACATACACACAGTTTGTGTTCAATTTTTCGGGAGAATGGCCAGGTCTGGCAGCCGTACGTAAGACATGGAAGAATGCAGGTGTTGTAAAGCTTCCTTTTTTCTGAAATGGGTACAGTTTTATTTTTCATTATTTCTTTTAGAGACCAGTATCTATGCCAAGTGTTGTTCACTCTTCTGTTCACTTCTTTAGTAGATAGATCTCTCACAGCTATAATTTGTCCCAGATATATATACTCTTCTACATATTCTATGTATTCTTCTTCCACTTCTATCTTTACCTGTGCTCTATTTGACATTAATTTGGTCTTGCACGTATTCATTGATAGCCCTGCTTTTTTGCTTTCCGATGCTAGTTGTTGGAGCATGGTTTGAAGTACAGTAGGATCCTCTGCAAAAAGAATGAGATCGTCTGCAAATCTGAGGTGGTGTAAGTTTTCCCCGTTTATATTTATGCCAAATTCATCCCAGTTCAATTGTCTAAAGACGTTTTCCAGCACGGCATTAAATATTTTTGGTGAAAGCGGGTCTCCCTGTCTGACACCTCTCTGAATCTCAAAATTAACTCCAATTCTTTCGAGCTGTACTTTTGCTGTGCTGTTAGCATATATTTGTTGGATTATGTTTATATATTTGTTTTCTACTCCCTGGTTCATAAGTGCCTTCCAAATGTAACTATGTTTTAAAGAATCGAACGCCTTGTTATAGTCCACGAACGCCAGATAAAAAGGGCGGTCGTACTCGTTGCATTTTTGAATTATTTGTTTGACGACGTGTATGTGGTCGATTGTCGAATAATCTGAGCGAAATCCCGCTTGTTCTTTCGGCTGGTTACAGTCTAGTCCTTTAGTCAATCTTTCCAAAATTATTTTTATGAATACTTTGTACATATTTGACATAAGACTAATGGGTCTATAATTGTTCATGTTGTTTCTGTCTCCCTTCTTGTGCAGTAGTATTATAGTGGACGTTGTCCATTGAGTTGGGATTTGCTCTGTATCCAATATTTCGTTGCATATGTTCGTAAACGGTTCTATTATCTGGTTTATGGTGTTTTTGAGTAATGTGTTAGTTATTTTATCATCCCCAGGTGCTTTGCCTGATTTTTGTGTTTCAATAGCTTTTCTTACTTCGCTTTGCATTATATATGGTACTGATTCTTGGTTGGTATTACGTTTTTCAGTTGTCTTATCCGTGGTTTCCTTTGTATCAGTGTACAATTTCTTATAGAAGTCTGTTGCAATGTTTAAAATCAATTGGCGTTTATTTGTGGTGTATATTTTCTTGTTTTTGTCCTTATCAATAACTTTTGGTATCCATGTTGAATGTTCCTTTAGCTGTTTAAGGGCTTTTTTAATACCCCCCGTTTTAACAATTTGGTCTCTTATTGCATCTAGCCGTTTTTCCTTCCTATGTTTTTTGATTGATTTTGAAATTTCCTTGCTAATCTTTGTTATTTGTTTACGATTTTGTTTCCTGTTATTTATCATTTCCTTTCTTTCTTCAAGTTTTTTCCTGGCTTCTACCCCTATTTTATCTTTTATGTTTTTCCTTATACAATTGTTGATTTTTGATAGCGATTCTTCTAGGATATTGTATTTATGTTGTATGTTGCTTTGATATGGAATTATTTCTAGTGCTTGCTTCAATTGTTCTAAGTTTTGTTCTGGTATTTGTTGGTGGTTCATACAGCTGGTTCCGTTAAATTTTCTTCTCTGTATTTTTAGGTCTTTACATGAAATAGTTCCTCGTACCAGTCTGTGGTCTGTGTTGAAGTTAAGCTCATTTACTACGCCGACATCGTTAAATATTTTTGGCATATTAGTAGCTATGTAGTCTATCTCGTTTCTGTCCTTACCATTTGGGGAGATCCAGGTCCATTTTTTACAATATTTCTTGGGGAAGAAGGTATTCATTATTCTGAAGTTGTGCTCGAAACAGAAATTTGCAAACCGTTGTCCATTTTCACTTCTTTTTCCTTTGCCATAGTTTCCTAGTACATATTCTCCTACATCAGATTTCATTCCTACTTGACCGTTTAAGTCTCCCATTACTATAATATTTTTCTTAGCATCCCGCATTGCATGTGTAAGATTTTTATAGAAATTGTCTTTTTCTTTTTTCGTTGCTTGCTCTGTCGGGGCATAAATCTGGAAAATTGAGAATGAATTTTTGAAACCCGGTAAATTTATATTTAATATTCCAATTCTATCTGATACTCCAATAAATTCTTCTATATATTTCTTAAGTTCTTTTCTGACTATGAAACCTATTCCGTATTTTCCTTGTATTTCGCCTTTGTAGTAGAATATGAAGTCTGCGTATTCTCTTATTTCTTCTCCCATTCTTCTAACTTCACTGAGCCCAATTATATCCCATTTAATCTTCATCAGTGCGTCTTCAAGTTCTATTAGTCTGTCGTCTGTTCTTAACGTTCTTGTATTTAGAGTTGCTATATATAATTTATTTGACTTCAATGTGACTTTGTTATTCTGGGTAGTTGGAGTAATTATAGAGGGTGGTGGTCTATCAACCCCACGGTGACCAGCCGGCTTGGGGTTGTTCCGTCTCCGGTTGCTGATATCTGATTGCTAGTTAGTTTTAGTAGTTGCTGTTGAGGGGTTTGGGTTTGATCCCGCTCTCAAAAGGTCGAAAGCGTTGATTTTATTTTGGGTGTTTGAAGATAAATTCATCTGCTTTCTAGGATTAGTATATGTTCCTGGAGAAGTTGACTGCTCCCTTTTTCTTTTTTCCATAATTTTATCTGCATTGTCTTCCTTCACAATCAGCTTGTCATATTTAATGAAGGCAATATTTCCTTTCTCTCTTTCTTCTTTGAGTTGTTGCTGCAATAACTTCCTTTTTTCGAGCACTGCTTTAGGGTAGTCTTCGGTGATATACACATCTTTTAATTTCTTTTTGTTTTTTAGTATTTCTTGTTTTTTCCAGTTATTTGTAAAGGAAATTAAAAGAGGTCTGGCTTTTTCGTTATTCTTATTGCCAATTCTGTAAATATTCTGTATTTCGTGACTTTCAATAGAAATGTTAAGGTCGTTATTAATCATACCTTTAATTGTTTCGAATAAGTCTGATGGGTAATTGTGATATAGCTGTGTGTATGTAGTCATAGAACTAAGTTAATATGCCACAGAAATATTTTTTTTAATATTATTCTAATCTGCATAATAAACGGTTTGGCCGAGCGATTGGCGGTCGTGCTGCGTGTCGCGGCTTCGATTTCCGCACGGAATAAATATTTTTATGGCCTACAGGTAGTTGTTCCGAGTCTATTTGTTTGTTATGTGAGTTGAAATGTTTGTAAACACACCCACGATACAGGATAAATTTGTGGGACAACGCTTAAAAAACCACATATAAAAAAAAAACCTAAAACTAATTTAACGTTGCCAAAAGCATAATCGCTAAATAAAAGAAGAAAAAAACTGGCGATACTTTGGTAAGTTATACTTATATATATACAGGGTGTAACCGAAAGGGTATATACATACTTAAGGGTGTGCTACAGACTATCAAACTGAACATGTTTCTCATCACAAAACATGCTTTTCAGCAAAGAAAATATGTGCTGCCCCATAGAAAATTGCAATACCTATTCGAGTATTCGACCCAAATGTGTATATATATATATATATATGTATATATATATGGCAGCTGATATTTTTTTTTGCTTCAATTTTTTTTATGATAATAAACATGTTCAGTTTGATGGTCTGTAGCACACCCTTAAGGATGTATATACCCTTTCCGTTACACCCTGTATATAACGTTTAATTGACACTTAGACAATATAATATACTTATTTATGAATATTTTTACTGTAGTGCATATTTAAGATTATCTTCCTCACATCTTCAAAGGTTTCTTAAACTTTACTTCACATCTTTTGTCAATAGCTTCAGATATACGATTCATTTTTTATGTAATTGCCCCGAGGTTCAGTAGCAATGACAAACCAGCAATCTTTTATTATATCTATGGTAGTAATAGTTCGTCCTTTATTTGCAAGTAGCCCATACTATCACGTTTTATGGTGGCACTAAAGTTTATGCCCATAGTAAAATATAAGTCGGAACCTTGATTCCTGACTTAAATAATACCTACTATCGTAGAATCGTTGTTTAAGCTGACAGAACTAGTGTATGAGTACATCATAATTCTCTTGCCCTTAACCCAAATCATTTGTGGTCGGCGCAGCATGTCTTCTTCTTCCATACTTCTCTATTACTCGTCATCTCATCAGACACCTCCTTTCTTGCCATATCATCCTTCACACAGTCCATCCATCGCTTCTTTGGTCTACCTCTACTCTTATAACCATCCACATTCATACTTAAAACTTTTCACGACATTTTTCTCATTCCTCCGCATCACATGCCCATACCACGACAACCGATTACCACACATCTTTTCAGTCACTGGCGCCACTTTCATTCTGCCCCTTATGTACTCATTTCTTATTTTATCCATTCGCGTAACACCACACATCCCCCTTAGCACTCTCATCTCAGCTACATGCAAATGCCTTTCATTCATCCCTTTTGTGGTCCAACATTCTGATCCATACAAGACAGCAGGTCTAACCATTGTTTTATAAATCTTCCCCTTAGTTTAAGGAGAATGTTTAACTAGTGAGAACGTGTACCAAAAACTCGCAATTGGAAGAATTTAATTGGATTTGAAATGAGAAATGTCAAGTTCGTGATTAAAAGATGTTCCTCATCTTCAAATGTCAGTGACTCATTAAAATTAACATAAATTAATTAACTGTTAGTATTTTCTTGTTGTTGCCTTATTATATTTTTTTATAAATTTACCATTAGGAATTTATACTGAATCCTAGAGCTCACAATCACCAAACGGCTTTCCACAATCTGCCTGGAGCGTACCCTCAGCTTTTTTGGACATATTATGCGTTCGCCTAGGCATTGTTTCGAAAAGCTTATAATACTAGGCCGGGAAGAAGGTAAACGCGTGCAAGGCAGGGCACCGGCAAGATGGGCAAAAGCAATCAAGAAGGTTACTGGAGGCTGCTTGTACCGAACGGTTCACACTGCAGGAGACAACATGGGTTGGAGACGTATCATTATACGTGGTCGCGATCCTCAGCAGTGAGGGAACAACGAAGGAGAACAGTTTATAGTGAGATAAATTAAGTCTGACCCCAGATGTTCTAATAAATCTTAAATTCGGCCCCTACCGACTCCTATGCAGGAAAGTTACATATCCCAACAATATTAATGCTTATTTTAGGTACACTATGCGACCCCTGTTAGAATTTCATCGCTCGACACAGCGACGAGAGTTTAAATTCCAAACAACGCAATAATATTTAGGGATTCGTTTAGGTTTCGGCCAGTGTAAACTGTAAAAGGGTATTCTAACCTGAAGGGTAAGTAATTACTAGTAGGTGACCGGACTCTTGAATATTCAAGAGTCCGGTCACCTACTAGTAATTACTTTCCAAAGTTATTCTGACAAACAGACAGACCAAATATAAAAAAAGTGTTTTTGTTAAAAGTACCGTGAATACTTTTATATGGAAACAGTAGCTGTTATTTTAACATTACAAACAGACACTTCAATTTGATAATACATAGATCAAGGAGACATTATTATCTCGTTGATCTATGTTTTATCAAATTCAAAGCTGAGTAATTAGAAACTGCCTTGGACTAGAAATTATCGATCGATATTCAAAATTAAATGCTCTTATGCGTTGATTCTAATCCTACCGGTTGGTGCCTTGATCTAAGATAATCACATAATTATGTGCCAAATATCTAGAAGCTGGGGTCGACCTTGGCCTGTAACTAGGAAAACTTACTGGGAAGCGTGGGATTGAGGTAGCTCGTGCGAGAGTGAGTCTGTAATCGAATCCTCATACCGATCTACATAATAATAATGACGGTTCATTTCGTTTGTTTTGTACTCTGGCTAGACATTTGTTGCTATGAGAATAGCCCTACCGGTAACAAAAGTTGTGCAGCATTGTTTCAGAACTATAATTTTGTGTGGAAATATGTTGCTAACGTTGCATAAATTTTGATAGTTCCAGACACATGAAATCATACTGCTGCAACTTGTATTGCACACAATGATATTCAAATATTAACGAGCGATATAATGGACAAGACGAAGAAAATTGTAATGCAATACTTGTTACTATTTAGTAACAAGTTGGTCTGTCATACTTGTCAGGCAGCATTTGTGTGTCAAAATCGAAAACTTTTGGGATAAAAATTTTGTATGACACTATTACCGCCGCTTTATTCCGCTCATTCTTTTAAATATCTTTGTTTGTAAATTTTCTTCAGGTTTAACCTTTAAATAGCCTTTAGGGCAATATACAAGGTGTTGTTTTGCATCCTCGTCAAATTTCTGGAGGTGGTCACAAAAGACATAAATAATCAATTAAAATTACGATACCTAGTGAATTATTAATAAACGCTGATTTTTTTGGTTGTTTATGTTTGTCAATATTTCAGAATAACCCCCTCAACGTGGTTTAGGGAATAAGAAATTATCAGTTAAACGTTTGAAATTGTTTGTATGTGTGTAAGCGAGGTTATAGGGCAAGAACCAGACCGCCCGTGTTTTAAACGCGGCCCGCGTTTAAAACACGGGTGATTCAAACTTACCGATTTCCAGAAAGAAGGAAAAAAAATAAAATTACCTACCCATTTTATTCTTGATTCGGGACGAGAATCATTAGCATAGTTACCTCCTTGAATTTGACGAGGATGCAAAACAACACCTTGTATTTTTATAAATAAACCTTGCTCCACTCTAGAAATTTCTCCTGTATCGTGGGTGTGTTTACAAACATTTAAACTCACATACACAAACAGCCAGACCCGGAACAACTAGGGCTTGTAGGCCATACAAATATTTGTTCCGTACGGGGATTGAACCCGCGACACGTAGCGCAGCAGTCGATCGTTCAGCCACTGCGCTAACCGTGCCGTCAATTCAATTCAACTGATAAAAACGACATTAAAAATATTTATTTCTTCACCAGATCCGCGAGCTTCGCCACGAAAACCTAACAGCCTTCGTAGGAGTCTGCGTGGAAAGTGGCTCAGCATGCATCGTCTCAGCCTACTGCTCTCGAGGGTCTCTAGCCAGGGTCCTCGCAGACAGGGACCTGCACCTCGACGACATGTTCGTAGCAAGCCTAGTAGCCGACCTGCTCCGAGGATTGACGTACTTACACGATTCGGCTCTGATCTCCCATGGCAACCTGACTTCGAGCAACTGTCTTGTGGATAGCCGATGGGTCCTGCAGGTTGCCGATTATGGGCTTCATAATTTGAAATGTGAGTGTTTTCTGTTCTTGGATTATTTAATTTTAGCAAGTATAGACGTGGGTGTAGCTGGGTCTTTAAATTTTATGTTGTTGTCGAGGAGTTTTCGCGCCACGTGCTTGTATTCTCAGCATAATGGCTAGAAGGTGTCGAAGGGTGGGCGTTTTGGAGTTTCTTGGTCCGTTTGTAACGGGGATCTCGGACTGGGAGTGTTTATTCTTAGTATAATTTCAACAAATTACGTATTTGTGAGTAAAGTGTTTCAAGTAATTTTAAGAGCGTTTACGCCTTACGACATTTCATACAAACTTACAAGTCGTTATTTTCCGAAATGACTGAACTGATTTTGATGAAACTTCGTACACATAAGCAGGATACACAGATCTAAAAAGTTACTAAAAAACATTTTCGAAAAATAGTGTTACAGTTAAATTAGACCGAATTTAAATTTTCTATAGAAACAGAAAATTCAATTATCTCTTGTTTTAAAACACATTTTGAAAATATTTTTTAGTAACTTTTTAGACCTATGTATCCTGCTTATGCGTATAAAGTTTCATTTAAATCGGTTCAGTCATTTCGGAAAAAAACTACTTGAAAGTTTGTATGAAAAGCGGTAAGGTATAAACGCTCTTAAGTATAGGGATTTACTTATTTTGAAAAATACGTTCATTTGTCCCCATTGAATGTATCCAAAAATGAGTAGTTTTAAACTAGTGCTTCGACTGGCGAGCACACGATTCAAATCAATACATAGTTTGATATCGAGACGAATAAGGCTACTGGGTCAGTAAAAATCGTTTCTTTTTTTTAAACTTATCAGAAATGCAGGATACGATATTCCTGAACTTCTTTTTTCCGCCTACATTTTATGTTTGCGACGTCCAATGACCGAGTTTTTATGCTACCCGTATTTCAAACAGGTTTTGAAGTCTTATAGGTTTACTGAGCCTTGATTAGCCTACAAAGGTTTTATAGTCAGTGATTTTAAATACGGTAGTTGGCGTATTTTATGTTCGGAAAATCGGGCGAAAGCTTTGTCACACATACACTCAACGTTCTATGCGTTAGTAGTATGTTTATCAAGCTTTTTGTGTACTTAGATAGACTACTTGACGTAAAAATTACATTTGACCTGAAGGTGATAAAGTCACAATGAGGTCTACTTTACATAGCCTGCAGGCAACGTACCGTGTAGGCGTATTTGTTAATATTGTTGTGTTTAACACTTGGCTCAAGAATCTTTACATTCAGTCATTATACAAAGTGTTGTTTTGCATTCTCGTCAAATTCAAGGAGGTAACTATGCTAATGATTCTCGTCCCGAATCAATAATAAAATGGGTAGGTAATTTTTATATTTTTTCTTATTTACGGAAATCGGTAGGTGTGAACCACCCGTGATTTAAACGCGGCCCGTCTGGTTCTTGCCCTATAACCTCGCTTACGCACATACAGAGAATTTCAAACGTTTATTCGATAATTTCTTATTCCCTTAACCACGTTAAGGGGGTTATTCTGAAATATTGTCAAACTTAAAAAACCAAAAAAATCTGCGTTTATTAATAATTAACTTGGTACAATTTAATTGATTATTTATGTCTTTTGTGACCACCTCCTCAAATTTGACGAGGATGCAAAACAACACCTTGTATGTATTAAATTAACGTCACTTGTTTAATAATACCAGTTTATTTCTTACATCAATTATGAAAGATGTCATTGAAATAACTCAAACTCAATTAAAGATCATTAAACTTTTACCGATTATATGGCTAACTAGCGGTGCTCGCGACTTCGTCCGCGTGGAATTAGATTTTTTCTAAAATAGAAGTAGCGTAAGTTACTCCTGATTACAATAGCTATCTGCCAATGAAAGTCCCGTGGCAATCGGTCCAGCCGTTTTAGAGATGGCCGGCACAAACAGACAGACAAACAGACAAAAATTTTAAAATATGTGATTTTGGTATATGTACCGTATATACATTCATATGGTTAGGTTATTTTTATATGTCTATTATTATGAAAATTTTACAAATTAATATTATTTTTAAAACTAGATACTTAACTAAAATAACAACAAATTATAAAAGGGCGTCAAAAAACTCCTCCTCAACGCTGTCAACTGGTAACGTGCCCAAGAGACTGGCGGCGTTGCCACGGTGTATGGCAATACTTAGCCTCTGGCCAAAGTAAAACCCAGCCCTTGGGTCACGGGAAGTGTCAACTAGTCTTTTTATATTACAAAAAGAGACTTCAATTTTATTTATTTGTATAGAAGATGTTAAGATGTATAGAAGATGTATAGATTAATGGCGTATGTCACAAACAGACCTACATCATGTGCCATCTTCAATAAGTAACTGCAAACGTACCGTGAAAATCACTGGCCCTACAAATATACGGCACAATAGGTGTCCATGTCCAATATATTCATTAGAATGATTTACTCAAAACAATTAGGTATGTCGCAGGAGGCCGTTTGACTAATTGCCCGAAACCTCGAGCCGTATTGGCACATTAGAACAATTGTAGGTACAGGTAAGGTTCTACCTGGCGAATGTTAAAACAATATAGTTCCTCACCTTGAATAAGGTACACACAGCTCCATTAAGTTCTTACCCTCCAAAAGACATGTGCGTTCAAATCCGTGTCGGGCCAAGTAGATTTTTTTATTTTGCAATAACATTTTATTATAATTTATTTATAGTTTTAGTGACAGAGTTTAAAAAAACATACAAACCTAAACTTATTTAAGTTTAAGATTGTATGTTTTTTATACTCTATATTTAATTTTGTTTTTAAAGCGAAACTTTTATTACATCATGTGAAATTTTTCGACTGTGTGTTGCATGTCGCGTGACGCTCGACCGCGCCTTTCACTTTATCCCTACTCCGCGTTTTATACGTTTTATACCCTTAATGGAATATTATTCCAAAAATTTTTTGTTAAATGTCTATAGTGTGAAAAAAAGTTTCTCTTTTAGCGTGTCATAAAACCACACAATCCTTTTTTTTATATACCATTTCATTTTTATTCATATCAGATCGATGTAATCAAATGTAATTTATTATAGGTGCTGTTTAAATTTGGAAATTCTCATGAAATCATAAATAAAACCTTTTATCTTATGGTTTACAGAAAATATTTTATTTTTTTCTTATACAAGTTGTTGTTTTGCAATCTCAAATTTTAGGAGGTAACTATGCTAATGATTCTTTACCCGAATCAATAATAAAATGGGTAGGTTATTTTTTTTCTTATTTACCGAAATCGGTAAGTGAGAACCACCGGGTTTGTTTTATTCGCGGCCCACCTTTGCCTTATAACCTCGGTTTGGCACATAAAAACAATCTCAATCTCTTATTCCCTGAACCACGTTAAGGGGGTTATTCTGAAATACTGACAAATTTAAACAACAACAAAAAAACAGAGTTTATTAATAATTAACTAGGTACCGTAATTTTAATTGATTATTTATGTCTTTTGTAACAACCTCGTGAATTTTGACGAGGATGCAAAACAACACCTTGTATAATCCCTGAAGGGTTAAGCAGAGGTGTACTTAGCAGTACCCCCACGCCACTAATGTTTAAGTCCCATGTAATAGGGGGTGAGCCTATTGCCATCACCCGGGCACAGGTCCAGACTCCGTGGCTTCTACTGAGAAATTCCTGATGAATAAAACCTTTAACAATTTGCCTGAACCGGGAATCAAACCAAGGCACGTTTGCGACCACCAGACCAACGAGACTTGCGGTCATGGATTTTGTGCGATTTTACTCTGTAATGGAATCACTTCGTGGAATTAAAGCTTCTTAATGGTACTTAAAATCATATGCCAAATGTAAATCCGGGAATTATCATAAAGGGGTTAATTGCTATAAGTTCGCTCGTGGAAGCTTTTAAAATGCAACCGCATACTCCTTAGACTTTGTCTAGGATATATAACCATAGCTATAAGGTATTACTATCTACAGCAAAACGGGGTTTATAGGGGCACGAGGGTAAATCGGAACAGAACTTGGAAAAACATTTGTACGTCAAACTTCTAGGCAGATATTCCACTATTTTTTCCCTCACCAGATGGCTGTTCTGATGCTGAAGATGCCTTGCGAATGGAGCGTCGCATGCTATGGAGGGCGCCAGAACTCTTGAGGGACCCCAACCCTCCCCCCAGAGGGTCGCAGAAGGGAGACGTGTACTCCTTTGGCATCATTTTGTACGAGATACTTGGGAGGAATGGACCATGGGGCGATACTAATCTTACTAATACTGGTGAGTGACTACCTTCAATAGGAATCTATTTATCATAGCCATACCATAGCAAGTGAGCAGTTCAAGGTGGCGCTTCTTCAGCAATTCTGTAAGAATCATAGTGGTCCTTATATGTGCTATTCCAGACTATTATCTATCCCTGTGCCAAATTTCATCCAGATCCATTCAGTCGTTTTTGCGTTAAAGAGTAACAAGCATCCATCCATCTACATACTTTCGCATGGGTACACTACATAAATACGAAAAACTTTTCTTCCGATAGTCACAAGTTCGAATTTCAAAATGCCGATAGTCATAATTCCGAATGGCTCAAAATTCCTAATATAACAACTCTGACTTATCATTACTTCTATTTTTATAATTCCTGAATTTCAATATTCCTTACGTTCAGTGTTACTATTCTCAAAATACCGAGTTTTAATAGATCGAATAACAAAAAGTCCGACTTAATGATAATTCGAAACATCAAAAATACGAATTCCGATTATTAAAATACCGGTTAATACAAATCTGAAATTAAAACGCCTTGTTCTCTTTTAAACTATGATTGTTTAGTTTTGAATAAAATATTCTAACCTAATCTAACCGAAGTGATTCATCAACAATACAGGGGATTTGCAGCATGCAAGCAAGCATGCAGCCTGCAAGCAAGCATGCAGCCTGCAAGCAGGCATGCAACATGCAAGTAGGCATGCAACATGCAAGCAGGCATGCAACATGCAGCAAGCATTATTTCTGCCATGGCTCAGGCGCTGCGGGGTTTGGGCGGCTCCACGCGAGCTTATCGTCGCAGATGGTTGTAACGCTCACCACCGCAGCTTCGGCTTGCTGGCCGCAGCCTCAGCCGCGGCGGCGGGCCTTCAAACCACCTGCTCCTCAGCTCGCGGGCCGCTCCAACCCTCCGCGCCTACGCGGGCTTAAATTACACTCTAGGGGTAGGGCAGACAAGACTGCGTGAAGTCGGTTTTGCAGCGATTCGTTTCTGTCACAAAATTTTGTGGCACAAAATGTTGACTTTTAGTTTATTCGAAGTATTGAAAATCGGAATGTCGTTTTTCGGACCGAGAATCCTTCGAGCATTTTATTCTTCGAACGTATGAAAATCGGAAAACTAAAAAATCGCATTTACGACTTTCGGTAAAATAAATTTCGTGATTTTTAATAATAGACATTATAATTCTTAGGTATTATGAAATTCGGACTTTTGGACTCGGATTATTGAAATTCGGAATAAAATATTTCGGAGTATTTGGGTGTTCCTCTTTCGCATTTATAATATTAGTGAGGCAATATCTTATCATACCTCCAACAGAGATCATAGGACGAGTGCGGCATCCAATAGGAGGGGTGCTCTTCAGACCTCCGCTTGGAGGGCTAGTGGCTCGACCAGCTGTGCTGGCTGTTCTAAACGCGTGCTGGAGCGAGCGGTCTGACCGCAGGCCGGACTTGAGACTCGTCAGGCTAAGGCTTAAGGATATGCATGCTGGCATGTAAGTAATTTCTTTTTTTTATAGTGTTGCCTTTGTTCGCACGTGTTTCAATGATGCTCTTTTGTTTTGGTTTAATGAGTTTAAGCTACTCCTAATGCCAGATATATTAGCGACAAAGACAATATTGGTACCTCTCACGTCTGTGGACTTCCGTTTGCTAATCTATTTTGACCGTTGTTTATATGTACGTAGTAGTAGTCCGTGTCGGTAATTATGGAATATTTGATGATCACCGAAGTAGTGTGTATACAGGATGGCGCGGTGGGTAGCTAGTATTACCAATGTTTTAATTTTTTGTCAAATTGTCGGTGCTACCCTTTAAAGGAGCGCTCGCCTATCCTTTCTGTTTCTCGCGTAACTTTACTCTCTATAGCCTTGTATTCATAAGGCAACATTTGTTGATAAACACTGTTTTTAAACAGTTTATAAACAGTGTTTCATCATCTCTGGAAACAGTTTATAAACAGTTCTTAAACAAATGTAATGAAACATTGTTTATGAAACATGTTGCAGTGCTCCCCAATCGAATGGAGAGCAAGCTGAAACATCTTGTTTATAAGCAAAAGTCAACAGGTGTGGACGTGTGTTGCGCGAGTTTATTAACATGGAAGTAGTGTGGTCCAACAACCAGGTTACCAATGCTCATAGAGCTTTATCAACAGCATCATGTACTTTGGGATTCTTTAAATAGAGATTATAAAGATAAATTAAAAAAAAAAATGATGCTTGGGCCGATATTGCTGCAGAATTAAATATGTAAATTAAATACTTAATTAATTAAATTTTGAAAACACCCATCAAATTCACGAAGGTCATGAAATACGTAACTTCTATTTAAAAGATAATTCCGAATCCACCAGCTTTTCTTCTTTTTTTTCTAGTCTCTTATGAATTATTATGTAAGCAGCACAGAGCATCACTACCTCCTCGGGCGATATCCTAGCAACAACTGACAAGTGTGGACAGCCATGTTTCAGAAACAGTGTTTACGGTAAACTTGGTGATAAACACGTCATAAACAGTGTATCAACAAATGTTGCCTGAATACAAGGCTTAATAGTCGCCTTGTCTCGGAGAGTCTTGATTAGAGTGTACATTCACCTATAAAAAGGAGACATTTGTTTTGAAAAAGGCCAAAAGGACAATGCACAATATTTCTTGCGATTCAGTTCAAAGACAAAGTTTGTTTGTTGTAAATATGGGTGTAAAAAAGTACTGTGATTTCTATGTTTTGCCGGCGAACAAATATCAAATAAGTACTTATACAATAATCAAGTTACAGAATTCATTTTTAAATTGAATGACAACAGTTATCAATACTAAATGATATAGTAGAACCAACTTAGTCGAATAAAATTCTAACACTAGTTTAAATCCTAGCAAAAAACTTGGGCACAAGCGCAACTGCTAAGCACGAAGTCCTGGATTGGATTCCTGGTTCGGGCAAAGTCTTATTGGGTTTTTCCATCAGGAATTTCTCAGTAGCAGCTACGCAGTCTGGATTTGTGCCCAGTTGATGGCAATAGGCTCGCCCCTTATTACATAAATGTGGTAAAACGTGGGTGTACGTACATACGTATTAGGTACACCTAACCCTTCAGGGGTTATAAGCGTGATGTTATGTACTAGTAGTAATCAAAAAGCCGAAAACAAGGACGGAATATTTTGGTCAGTTTTTAATAATGATGATATTATTATAAAACAGACACGAACAAGCGATATAAATGTCTCGACTCGACGATATTTATGTAAATATTTTAACTTCTGTCATGTCTAAAGCAATTCGTCTAGACATGATGAAGAAAGTTAGGCTGACTAAAACTATAGTTGGGTATCTAAAATTCTGTTGTCCGTTGAGGATTTTATTAATCGTTATTTTACAACTTCTGAAACTATCAAGATTTGATCATGAAAATCGTAAAATTAGCTTTGGATGAAATTGGGTCCGATATTCTTTCGAGGAGCTCGTGGCTAAACATTAACAGCCACATGGGTCGATCTTCAAGGTTAACCCGTGCTTGCCGAGGTTAGTCGTAGATGTGTGACCATCCTTACATACCGAGTTTCCTCTGTGCCTCGGAAAGCACGTTAAGCCGTTAGTCCTGGCTGTCATTTGTAGATCTTTGACAGTCGTTACGAGTAATCAGAAGCCGAAAGTCTGACATCCAGTCTTACCAAGGGGTATAGTATTACCAAGTCACTGGGTTGTGGAGGTCAGATAGGCAGTCGCTTCATGTAATATACTGATCCTCAGCTGCATCCGGTTAGACTGGAAGCCGACCCCAACAAAGTTTGGGAAAAGGCTAGGCGGATGATGATTCTCTGACGGACCAAATTCGGATACAATGATGTTCGTACCCTTTTCATACAATCGCCTAACTTGTCGACAATTTAGTATCCAGAATCTAACAAAATATATTCTGTTTTGTGTGAATCCTTTGTAGTCCTCAGTGGAGTATTCAAAGTTCATACTTGGGGTTTAAACAAACAAAAACGTTGTAATAAAATATGTCGGATCCGGTCATTAGTACGGACAGAAAATGAATCGAAAGCGCGCCAAAGGTGTCTTCACGCGACCTACTTACCAGTCTACCCCCACCTAAGCGTGCTTTTACAGAGTCGTGATGTTTCTTGCTCGCGGCAGGACAGTGAGTGTCTGACAGTGGCGGAGTCAAGACGTACCGAAACTGTACTCCGATTCATGGTGCCTAGTGTTATAGTGTTGGATAGTAATTTGTTAGTTCGATAAAAGCAGTGTACCGTGCGTAGTGTGTGTTCTCATAGAACGAAACCCATGTTCTGCCCACATGGTGACCGAGTCCAACGGAAGAAATCATCCCTAACTACGACAAATATAATAAAATGTTACCGAAAACCTATTCTATTCACATTAGATCTGCCGACAAATTGCTTTGCACTGCCGACAAATTGCTTTGCACTGCCGACAAATTGCTTTGCAGTTTGGCAGGTGTTAAATTAAAATAAAACTCTGTACCATTTTCGATTAAATAAATAAATAAAAAAAAATAAAAAAAGATACTGGCGGAATGACTGTTTCAATCTTAAAAGATACATTTCATTTGTTCAGGAAAACAAACATATTCGACAACATGCTAGCAATGATGGAGAAGTATGCTTCAAATCTCGAAGCCATCGTCGCTGCCAGGACTGAGCAGCTGCTACAGGAGAAGAGAAGGACTGATGATCTGTTGAACAGGATGCTGCCAAGGTAAGACACGTGTAGTTAGTTACAGTAAGCAATTTGGTATCACTAAATTTCCCATAATATTATATCTGTTTATAACCGACTTTTAAAAGGAGGAGATTCTCAATTCAATAGTTTTTTTTTGTAAATGTACATCGATTACGCTGAGATTTATGGTCCGATTTGCGTGATTCTTCTTTAGTTTGATGCGGAATGGTTGCCATTTGGCTCCATACAAATTTAATATAGTTTGGCCCAGTAGTTTACATTTTATGAACTTTTATTTTTATTTTAAATGTACATTTTTCACGTATGTACCTACACCTATTTCTCCGTGATTACTGGACCGATTTAGATGATTCTTCATTCATTTGGTAGAGAAAGCTTGCCCTGTGGGCCCATTTATGATTTTTATTATCTTTGCTTAGGTAATTTTTGAGTCATCCTCTTTATTATGCATTTTGTCCTTTGTCGTATGTATGGACGATGTGCTGGTGTTTAGTTACAATGTAAAAATGATACTTGACTAGGATTTATGTGAGATACCACATCTGAAAATAGGTAAAATAAAAACTAACAATATAACCAACTTCCAAAAAAAAAACCTTAAAAAATTTTGCTTTCGGAAGTCGGTGCCAAAAAAAAAATGAAACAATCAAGTCACCGGAAGACGGTTATATTTTTTAAATTTCATAAATTTAAAACGATATATGATTATGCCTCATGTGAAAGTGTGATGAATGTTGACCATCTCAAAGCCATTTTAAGCAGAAGTTAAATATTGCAATAATATTGCCCGACTCAGGAATCTGGATGAAAGATCCCTGGATCGCTTATCGTGTTTGCTTCTGGTTGAACACTGCGCAAACTCACCATCACGCACGCCTAATTCGGATGAAGCTTCATTTTTATTGCATTCCACGTTTACACGAGAGCAACATAATTACAGAAAGGAACGAATTAACGTAAAACAAGAAATGAACATAAAAAACCGACTTCGTTGGATCGATTCATCCACCTATAAATTAATTTGTCACTTTTGTTGATTCATTTTTTTGACGTTTCTTTCCAAAGCAAGATGGTCGAATGAAATAGAAAAAATAATAAAAGTGAATCATTTAAATTAACTGCATTACTTTTTTGCATACGAGTAATGGTATACATAATTTTTCATCTCAATAATTTTATTTAAATAAACACGCTTCAATTAACTTCAAGACCTTTTTCTCATCGAAATATTCCAAACCGCATTGCACTCAATGATGAGAAAGATTTCTGAAGGACTCGGAGACTTGAAATGGCTAACATTCCAGCTATGTACAAATAGCAAATATTATCTAGGTATTTCAATACATTTATCCTACCGATAAATAGTTTACCCTTTTACTAGAAATATTTTAATATTTTGGACATCTATTTTCATGGTTGCATTGTCATGAAAAGGCAATCATGTTCGTTAAATTTTAATCAAAGTTGATTCAAAATCGTTTGTGCACTTTATGTATCGAAACTTTATATGGTAAATAATTTATATTGCAATGCGATAGTTCGCTGACACTAGGACTCAAGGGGACTTCGCAAATGATTTATAATGGCCGTCCTTTGACGGTTTGGGGACGGACCTCATAATTTAACTTCATCCGTTGTTTACTTAGTTGGTAGGGTTACTTATACTTGGAGTTCTTTTGTCGTTAATTTGTGAACAATTAAGATGTTTGTTATGAAAGTGTTAGATACTGCGTTCACTTATGGTAGGCTTTACGTCAGTTCTTACAAAATCAGAATAATCTTCTGATTCTACTCTATTATAACATACTTCTTCTTCGTGTCGTAAGTGCCTTGCCTGATGTCAGAGTTTCATATGCCGCCCATGGGCCTCTGACTTGGCTTTACTTACCGTCGAGAAATATCTCTCAATTATCGTGGTTTCTTCATGACGTTTTCCTTCACTACACAGTACCCACATACATACTCAAACACGAAGCATTTAATTCAAACTAGCTGCTGCTCGCGACTTCGTTCGCGTGGAAATTTTAAAGTTTTATTCAGGAATGAAAATTAGCCTATGTCCTTCTCGAAGATATATATCTCCTTGCCAAATTTCATAACGATGCAATAAGCCATTTAGTCGTGAAAAGGTAACAAACAAACAAACAGATCCGAGTTACTATCGCTTTTATAATAATAAGTATGGATCCGAGACCGTCAGAGGCCCTCTTGCATAGTAAAAAATAAGCTCTCAGTCCAGCCACAGACATTATAACTGTGAATGGAATATAGTTGCCCATTCCAATATCGTAGATCTCATGGAGAAGAAAGACACTCTTTTCAAATCATGTTAAATATTACATAGTCCTCGGTGCAATATCCTTTCTTCTAAACAAGATGTTGTTTTGCATCCTCGTCAAAATTCAGGAGGTTGTCACACAAGACATAAATAATCAATTAAAATTACGGTACCTAGTTAATTATTAATAAATGCTGAGTTTTTGGGATGTTTATATTTACACAGTATTTCAGAATAACCGCCTTAACGTGGTTTAGGGAATAAGAAATGTTCGAATAAACGTTTGAAATTGTTTGTATTTGTGGAAGCGCGGTTATAGGGCGAGAATCAGACGGCCCGCGTTTGAAACACGGGTGATTCACACTTACCGCTGTCCGTAAATGAGAAAAAAAAAAAAAATTACCCACCCATTTTATTATTGATTCGGGACGAGAATCATTAGCATAGTAACCTCCTTGAATTTGACGAGGATGCAAAACAACACCTTGTATGAGAGCACAATGTAGAAATACACAAAACAATTAAAGATAAGGATAAGCCCTACTAACCATAATAGAAAGTCTACATGATCACATTATCAATTATTTAAATAATGCTTCTATCCATACTATCCATACTAATATTATAAATGCGAATGTCACTCTGTTTGTTTGTATGTTTGTTTGTTTGTTTGTTTGTTTGTTACCTTTTCACGACTAAACGGCTTATCGGATCTTAATGAAATTTGGCAAGAAGATAGATTTCAACCTGGGGAAGGATATAGGCTATATATCATTACGCTACGGCCAATAGGAGCGGAGCAGCAGTGAAAAATGTTGCGAAAACGGGGAAAATGTGACGCAGACGAAGTTGCGCGGGACCAGCTAGTTTTATATATAAAACAAAATTTGTCTCTTTATGATCATCGAGAAAATTATAACAGACAATTTTCTCGATGAATGTATTTTGATCACCTTATTAGCTAAATACCCTTTCCAAAAGATGATTTTCAAATACTGTTGTCTTCATGTTTCTCAATTTACTTATTTTTCCGCACCAGGACCGTGGCAGAAGCCTTGAAGCGTGGTGAAAGGGTACAAGCAGAGAGCTTCGACTGCGTCACGATATACTTCAGCGACATCGTTGGATTCACCAAGCTAGCGGCTACTAACACTCCTATGCAGGTAAGCAGGATTACAGGCTTATGCCTTAGGTTTTACGAACAGTTTAACGTTATTTTTTTTTTTAATTTACTTATTTCTCTGGGAATTCTTAATGGTTGGTCCTCCACTTTGGGGATAGCGGAGGGGTCTGCTAGACTCATCATCACCAGCCTATAATGTTCCCACTGCTGGGACACAGGCCTCCTCTCTATGAGAGGGAGTGGGCTGTAATCCACCACGCGGGCCCAGTGCGGGTTGGTAGATGTCACATGTCTTCGAATTTTTATTTCTAGGACATGCCGGTTTCCTCACAATGTTTTCCTTCACCGTTTTTGAGAGCAGAGGTGTTGAAATAAATTACACAAAGTAATGCGCCTGTCTGGGTTCGAACCCACGGCTTACTGTTCGTAAGTCAGGGCTGCCACCACTGAGCCACCGCTGCTCTCGCTGTTAGACTCGTACTGACTGAAACCACAACGGTGATTCTGGTACACTTGCGTCGGGTGGCAGCGGGATCTAAAGCGACTTCCGCTGCCACGGACCAGTGCCACCGGCCCGCTTGACCTGCGGGCCTCGTCCCGGCGGCATGGAGCAGTGCGCTTCGTACCATGGCGCAACCGGTCAGCAGCCGCGCCAACTTGTCAGATCGCATTTGCCGGTCGCACCACATCGTCGCTTTGCATGTCGCTGCTTCAAGACCCATTTTGCTTGAGCTTTTAGGTCATGGCCAGGCGTGGCAGGCTGAGTCGAGGTTGTGGAATGTATGAATAACAAAGGGTAGTCGGCTGACTTTGTTTTTAATAAGGATTTTTTAAACCTCTGACATTTTTACCTCGCTGGTCTAGTAGTCGAAGGCGCAACTGCTGTGCATGATAGTCTTGGGCTCGATTCCGAGGTCGCCCAAAGTGTTATTGTGTTTTTCCTTTAGGAATTTTTCAGTAGCATCTACGGCGTCTGGATTTGTGACAAGTTGATGGCAATAGACTCGCTTTTTATTACTTGGTAGCTAAAACATAACAATGTGAAAAATGGGTGTACTATTAGGTACACCTCTGCCTTACAATTCGGGGATTACAGGCGTGATGTTAAGCTACAAGGTGTTTTTTTGCATCGCCGTCAAAATTCAAGAGGTTTTCAGAAAAGACATAAATAATCGTGTCCGTGTCGACCGCGCGGCCATGACGTCTTTTTAAAAAAAAAAACTATATCAATATTTTGTAATAATATGTAAAAGTTGATTGCCAAAACCATAAATTTGTCAAAGTTATGGTTAAAAAGTTATAAAGGTTTGATATTGGCCGCCCCATTGAAACGCGGAGAACCGCGCGGCCACTGAGGTCTTTAAAACTACGCGTTGCAGAGACCTGAAATTCAGGTAAACAAAGGATTGAATTTGTAAAAAAAAAATAAAAATATAGAAAAAATACCTAGGTTTATATTTTAGGAGCTGTAAGACTAAAACCCTATGGCCGTGCCATCGAAACTGTGGCAAACACATTATCGTCGATATCTCGCTGAAAAAGCATCGCCGACTTCTGAAGTTTTTTGTAGAAACCAGATTTGAATTTGTCAGAATTTTTAAAAATACAGTGAAAAATCCTAGGTTTATATTTTAGGAGCTATAAGACTAAAAACCCATGGCCGCGCCATCGAAACGGTGAAAAACACTTTATCGCCGATATCTCGCTGAAAAAGCATCGCAGAGGTCTAATTTTTTTTGTAAAAACTAGATTTGAATATTTGAGTATTTTCAGCTATCTGAAAAAACTGGTAACTAAATAAGAAAACTTGAGACTTTTCTGTAAACACTAAGCCATGGTCACCGTGTAGCGGTTAGGGCTGCTCCCGTGGGGTAGGCCACAGGTAGGCCGGTCATGGCCTGGGCGAAGAGCCACGTGCGCAGGGTAGGCTGCGCACTGGCACAGCAGTAGGTAGCGTGCTGGAGTGGGCTAGGGCACGGCGCTAAACCCGAGCGAAAGGCCACGTGCACAGGGTAGGCTGCGCACTGGCATAGCAGTCGGTAGCGTGCTGGGGTAGCGTGCAGGAGTGGGCCAGGGGCACAGCCCCAAGCCCGTGGGAAGAACCCTGGAAGCACCATAGGGTGCGCATGTTAGATGCGTTGCAACGCAGTTGGCAGCAAGCCGCATGCGATGTACCAGCTTCTCCCCTTTGTAGACCAAGGAACGGTATGGGACGCATTGTAGGTGTAGGCTCAGTACATCGCAGCGGTTTACAGGTAAAAGTGGGCAAACATAGCAAGCACCATGACAGATGAAAAGTTAGGTTAAGTATGAACATCAAATATGCATAAAGTATACAATTACAAATAACACAGTAAGGAGCACTACACACCTCGATGCAGCAGTAATACATACACAATTACAGTTTCCTGTGCGCTGGACAACTACTAGCCACACGTGGCATAGACACCTGCGAAATCAGATATCACTTAGGTGATGAAATCCATATACGTTATCCAGCGCAGAGAATCAGGCATGACAGGCAGAATTACTTAACTAACGTGGAACTCACCCTAAGTCGGGGCACAAGGAATCCTGAGGTCAGAGTATATATTCAGCTAAGCCAACGGGAACGAAATGACAGAGCCATAGCGTCCCGTCAAGAACTAGTGTTGTACCGCGTTTTTAGTGAGGTCCCTAGTTACTTACTAATAGTGACATTTAGAATCACTCGACTAATTTCAGTTGAGATCCTCATACACAACGCTACAACCGTATGGAAACTTTGGAAACGTATTGAAGGTTTGATATACTGAATGTGAGTGAATGTGTTTTGCCTATTCTACTAATAATAGGCAAAACACATTCATTCTACATACTATTAGGAGTAGTTTACAAAAAAAAAAAAAAAACACTCGCTATTACTTACTTTCTTCGATAGATAATCACGACTAATTTCTATGCGAATCCGTACTACAGCATCTAAAATATAAACCTAGGATTTTTCACTGTATTTTTAAAAATTCTGACAAATTCAAATCTGGTTTCTACAAAAAACTTCAGAAGTCGGCGATGCTTTTTCAGCGAGATTTCGGTGATAATGTGTTTGCCACCGTTTCGATGGCGCAGCCATGGGGTTTTAGTCTTACAGCTCCTAAAATATAAACCTAGGTATTTTTTTCTATATTTTTACAATTTTTTTACAAATTCAATCCGTTGTTTACCTGAATTTCAGGTCTCTGCAACGCGTAGTTTTAAAGATCTCCGTGGCCGCGCGGTTCTCCGCGTTTCAATGGCGCGGCCAAGATCAAACCTTTATAACTTTTTAACCATAACTTTGACAAATTTATGGTTTTGGCAATCAACTTTTACATATTATTACAAAATCTTGATATAGTTTTTTTTTTTTAATGTCATGGCCGCGCGGTCGAAACGGACACAAATAATCAATTAAAATTACGGTACCTAGTTAATTATTAATAAACGCTGATTTTTTGGTTGTTTATGCGTGTCAGTATTTCAGAATAACCCCCATAATGTGGTTTAGGGAATAAGAAATTATCAAATAAACGTTTGAGATTGTTTAAATGTGTGGAAGCGCGGTTATAGGGCGAAAATCAAACGGCCCGCGTTTAAAACACTTACCGATTTCCTTAAAAAAGAAAAAAAAAATTACCTACCCATTTTATTATTGAACCGGGACGAGAATCATAAGCATAGTTACTTCCTTGAATTTGACGAGGATGCAAAACAACATCTTGTATAACATTTTGAATATGACTGTCACCAGTTTGCTGACTGTTTAAATAAATAACTGGTGTAAACACGGCCATACTTCAAAATAAATTGCCACTGTAGATAAAGAGTAGGTAAATATTATAGACGAAAGGCCAACATTTCCATTTTGGACCAAAATCTCATTACAAAATAGATTGAGTGGGTTCCTTTTTGACTCGTCTTTTAAATTGTTTAGCCATCTTGTTGCGTTCACGTGATAGGAATCTTTATGAATTATTTTGCTGTTTTAACTTTAACTGTTTGGAAAACAAAAAAGGAAAAAGTTAAAAATGTTTATTTTGTATGTTTTTTTTGGAACTAACGAAAAAAGGAAAAAATATACACTATTTCGCTTTTGATCTTTCAGCAACGAAACGAACGTATACAAGGTGAATTTTGAAGTGGGTGTGTATATTTTTAAATTCGAAACTATGAGGAATAGCGAAAAATACTCAAAGAAGTCTCGAGTCCGATTTTAATGACAACTAAAACTGCATCTTCCATTTTTTTAGAATCATTATTCCTAGCAAGGAATCGTCGATCATCAACGCCCTCTTGAAAAATTTACCCCGTATATCTAGAGGCATAGATCAAGTTTCAGGATTTACTTTAACGTATAGGTAATAAGTAGGTACAACACACTACAGTAACTATTACCAAGAAAAATGTCTTCAAAGCTCGACAATTTTCCATTTAATGAATGCGTGGCTCTTTCACAATTTCACGCAAAATTCACCTGAAGTAATCTTACAAATATTCCCAGCTGTCTTTCAGCCAGTGAGTCGAACAATATTAATTTGTATAGCGAGTAATTTCTGAGTTGTGCGCGAATCGTGACACCTCTCGTGCTAATCTATACTAATATTATAAAGCTGAAGAGTTTGTTTGTTTGTTTGTTTGCTTGAACGTGCAGGAACTGCTGATCCAATTTGAAAAAATCCTTCAGTGTTAAATAGCTCATTTATCGAGGAAGGCTATAGGCTACATATCATCACGCTACGACCAATAGGAGCGGAGCAGCAATGAAAAATGTTGCGAAAACAGGGAAAACGTGACGCAGGCGAAGTTGCGCGTGACAGCTAGTACTCGGATATTTGGTCTTTTTACTTCGGAGGACTTTGTTTACGCTAGACGCTGTCTTGGGTTAAGATTGATACACTTGTCGATGATTGCGGGTGACGTATTGTGTCCTTGTTACAGTTGAGTTTAGCTAATTATAACATCACGCTTTTCTCCCCGAAGGGGCAGGCACAGGTGTATTTATGGGTGTAAAAATACCCTTGATAAAGACGTAAGTATTTGGTCTTCCCGTCATAGCATTTTTTTTGTTCTTGACCATACCTGAACCTTCAATTACGGCGATATTGGGGGTCGAAGTTCCAACTAATTAACGAGTTTTTTTTTTTTAATACAAGTTTTTAATGTTAAAGACTTTACTTTTAAATAGGTACCTCTACAACCCCCGCATTATTTATTCAATGCATCCATCAGCAAAATGTTTAGAGTGCGTTACATTCAGTGTTACCGTAAAACGTGATTTCTCACCCCAAAAAAAAAAGTCGTTTCCCAGCAATAATATTTGCATAGTTAGCTTAGTTTGATGTCCAGATTGCTTGGTTAACAGCTTCGTGAAGGGTCTTTTAACAGCTAGTGTAACAAAATCAGCTGTTGCATTCATTTTGACCGTGTCGGTATTGCATTTTTGTAGGAAACCCGTTTTTAGGGTTCCGTTATACCCAAAGGGTCAAACGGGACCCTATTACTGAGACTTCGCTTTCCGTCAGTCCGTCTTTCACGATCCGGTAGCCAGTTGAAATTTCTACAGATTATGTATTTCTGTTGGTGCTATAACAACAAATACTAAAAACAGAATAAAATAAATATTTAAGGGGGTTCCCATACAAAAAAGTGGTCGTTTTTATAAATAATGGTACTGAACCCTTTGTGTGCGAATCCGACTCGCACTTGGCCGATTTTTTTTTAAATTTCGAATTAATAATTTCTATGTGGATCAGAATGAAATTCTGAATACGCGGTAACCATTTTTGTGCCGGTGCATGTCCCTCTACCCTGTACATAAAAAAAAAAACCGGACAATTGCGAGTCGGACTCGCCCACCGGTTCGCCAGTCGGTTCCGTACAAATTCACTTTAGTTATGCGCGTTAATTAAATCATAAAAAAAAACAATATGACAAATGTTTAGTTTTCAGATTTTAGTACCTATTTTTAGTATAAGACGATATTACTTGCCAAATTTCGTAGTTCTAGGTCAACGGGAAGTACCCTATACACCCTATTCTATATTTTGATTCCCTGGAGAGTGTCGAAATATACGTTTTTTGCGGCATAAACGGCCGTATCTTTTTTTTACGTTAACTTAGAAGTTTGATTTTTTTACAGCTTGAAGGGACTGTATATCTACATAGAAGGTTTTAATTTCAACCTCCACGCGTTCCCAAGATAAAGGATCTTGACAGACAGACGAACAACAAAGTGATCCTAGGGTTCCGTTTTTTTCCTTTTGAGATACGGAACCCTAAAAATCATAAAAACACGCTTGTTTCCCCGCAGGGTCAGGCACATGTGTATCTTTAGTAACTACACACCCACATTTCATGTTAATGGGGATATTATTTAAACGTCATTGGTTATCTGATTCGTTTTCCTACAGGTGGTGGAGATCCTGAATGACCTGTACACCTGCTGTGACGCTATCATATCATACTATAACGTTTACAAGGTACGTTTAGATGTATGCTGGTTGTTTACCTACTACGCATGAATGTTTATATTCCCCCAATCACTATTCTATTATATTATAGGTATACTAGCGACCCGCCCCGGCTTCGCACGGGTGCAGTGCTGATACTAAATACACTACAGAAAAACTGTGAACGTTGTATATAAAAACATAGCAGCCCGCTCTGGCTTCGCACGGGTATAAAATTTATAGTTATTATACATATAAACCTTCCTCTTTAATCACTTTATCTATTAAAAAAAACCGCATCAAAATCCGTTGCGTAGTTTTAAAGATTTAAGCATACATAGGGATATAGGGACAGAGAAACCGACTTTGTTTTATACTATGTAGTGATATGTTTCTATTATATCTATTTATATTTTATGTATACTAATATAATATTATAAAGCTGAAGAGTTTGTTTGTTTGTTTGCTTGAACGCGCTAATCTCAGGAACTACACGTCCGATTTGAAAAATTCCGTGATAGATAGCCCATTTATCGAGGAGGACTATATTCTATATATCATCACGCTACGACCAATAGCGGAGCAGCAATGAAAAATGTTGCGAAAACGCGGGAAATGTGACGCAAAGTAGCGCGGGACAGCTAGTATAAGTATGTTTCTAGAAACAATTTTTGTAAAGAGATATACAAAATAAATGGATTTTTGTCAATCACAACAATAACAGATTATAATTTCCAATAATTAAATCAAATCAAAAGTCATTTATTGAAATTATGCTGATTTTGAACGTCAAAATTACAAGAGACAGTCCCCCAAAACGCCCGCCCTTCGCCACTTCCTAGTGTTTTAGCTGGGAAGAAGGAGTGGCGGAACAAACTCCCCAGCAACACATCTGTCTGTTAGGTTAGAAGAACAGATACAATAGTACAATACTGAATGAATGACCAACATTTTACATTAGAAAATATCTTAAGAAAGAAGGGACAATAAACTGCCTAAAATAAAGCAGATGGGTAAATCTAGCTATCCCTAATTGATTGTCAAAGCTGATTGATTGCCCGTAATGGACGGCCATGTGTTTGCCGTAATTATTTGGAACCGGCCATTGTGACTGAAACCAAATCATTTTTTTTTTTTACCTAAACCTTCATTGGCGTATATAAAACGTCAACAAAAGGTGCACGGTTCGGGTTGGTCGTTTCCTATGGAGAAGAACCGTCAAGAAAACCATGGTCCATGGTTACTCTTTTAAAATCATTTGGTTTTACGATATTTGAATGCAACAGTGTTAGTACTTAAGTATGGGGGGACAGCGTAGGCCCGAGAATAAGTCATTGCTTAATAAAAAAATAAAAAAAACGCGTCTAGGAATTTACAAGGCCTACAATGTCCACACATTCACAAACAATTGGTGAATAAAAAAAAATATCAAAAGTTATAGTCCGAATCTCAAAAGTCTGACAACCAGTCTTGGCAGATGATGATGCTGATAGTCTGTTGTGATTAATTCATAAATATGTACCGGGTAAAACGAGGTTCCTGTGTGCTTGTACCTTGGGTGATTTCGATGATCTCAAAATTATCAAAATTAAAAAAAAAGTTGTATCTCTTTAGTTATCACGTGAAGAAACGTCGGGCAGTTTCTTTTTTCATGATATGTTGTTTTAGAATTGTAAAGAAATACTTGGGAACTAAATGGGATTTACGGTACTTATTCGATCTCTGGTCTTTATCTTCTGAGCCTGGACCTTCTACCGGTCACCCTAGATAAGTCCCTGATAGAACTGACCCATCAAACTATTTATTTGATACAGGTGGAAACAATAGGCGACGCATACATGGTGGTTGGTGGTCTGCCAGAGAGGTGTTCCCGTCATGCTGCAGAGGTGGCCTCATTAGCCCTGCATGTACTGGATGCCGTACCCAAGATCAGGTCCAGGCAGGTGCCAGCTGCTAGACTGCATATTAGGATAGGTAAGTCGTGGTTACTGTCTGTAGCGGCGCTAGAAAAATCACTACAGCAACATAGCACAAAAAGTACTACCACGCCATTTATGGCACAAAAGCAGATCTAACATAATTTTTTCAATATTTGAATTTCGCGCGCTACTTTTACTCTCCTTCAATGTGTTTCACGACCTTCAGAATCAATTCTGTTACCAGACGGTATGACGCTGATGCCTTGGAAGGTGGGTAGGCCTTTGGTGTGGGACGCAACTTGCGTCGCATTCTCTTTTTAAGGAAATATCTCGTCGACTGGTTGACACTTCACGAGATCAGAGGGTTATTTCTTTGGGCAAAGAATTAGCATTGCCATTCAACGTGGCACTGCTGCCAGTCTTCTGGGCACTTTTCCGGATGACAGCGATGTAGAGGAGTATTTTGACGCCTAAGCGTCCTGTTGTTTTTAAGTTAGTTTATATTTAGTTAGATAGTTTATTTAAATACTGTAATAAAATAGTTAAAGTACTATCATTTATGTGTTAAAATACAATATTAAATTATTGCGCTATCGTACACAAACATGACAATTTATATTACATAAAAAATTTAACACTTCAGAACTATTACAATCCGTCTTACGAATTTTACCTCTTTGGAGAAACTGAAGGTTTTGTTTGTGCATAAGATAATTATCCAGTTTTGGAAACCCAAACTCAATGACAGATGTAATAAAGTTCAAATTCCTTTCTAACCTAATGTCAATCCGTCTTATGAATTTTCCAGTTTTGGAAACCCAAACTCAATGACAGATGTCATAAAGTTCAAATTCCTTTCTAACCTAATGTCAATCCGTCTTACAAATTTTCGATCTGACGATCTGACGCGAGTTTAACATTTTTTACCCATCCCAAAAGTACACAACGCCGCTAAAGAAGTTACCACTTCAAAAAAAGTACTTGTCGGCGTCGTTAAGGGCCTATTTAAACCCTTTATAACAACAAGCAGAACTAACAATAACTGTTGAGAAGCCCAACATATTATTATTTACATATCATCATTAGTAAGTTTAGGCTGAAAATTATACGGTGTCTGTTATCAATTTCAAAGTTCTCTTCACAGTTTCGCTATTACGTGCCCGAGCGTAATAGTTGGTGATATTTTGTAATACTAGAATTTCGGGTTTGTTTACATTCTGGTTACTGAACCAAATAACTCACTCCACGCTGAATCAGGAACATACTTTGAAAAGTATTTTCAATGCCTTGTTTGGCAAAACAAAAATCAAAAGATTTGTCTCTAATCACCGCGTTTGACGGTAACTGTGAACTCACGGTTGTGTTTTAGACTAGCAATAGCGACTAGAGTAACTAAGTAGTCTAGTACACATCCAACCAGACAAAACCATATACTACCGTACTAGACTATTTAGCTACTCTTTAGTCCCTTACCTTGGACTAAATATAGATAGCATTGTTTTAGTTCTTAAAAATCGGATTATTTCTTTTAAGTCATCCTAGTGGAAAACTCCAAAGCCGCTGATTATGCCAGCCAACTTTCCGTTCCTATGACTGGCGCAAGTTTATATAAAGCATATGCAGATTTGCTCAGTCTCTTCACTAAATCTATCGTATGTGCTTTCCAATCTAGTCACTGGTCTATGGATTTGGTTGTGTCAACTTGATTTATTTTGTTGTTCTCGTAAAAAATATTCATAGTCAAATTTTTTCGTTGGTTAAATGTCATTAGTTTAGTTTTGTCAATATTTATCTTAAGGTTATTATTATTAAGCCAGTTTATTATTGATTTGATAGTATTAGTTATGTCATTTTCATATAATAAGTTTGTCATATTTTAGTTTATCTTTACAGTCAGTGGTAACTGTACTGTCATCTGCAAATAGCGTCATGTGATGTTACGTTACCTTTGGCAGGTCATTTATGCAAAGCATACTTTGCATAAATGAGGTAATAGAGGGGGGCCAAGCACGCTCCCCTGAGGCACACCATATTTAAATATTTTATCACGCGACCGATAGACTATTTCATGCTTTGTTTTTTGATCCACCTTTATAATTTCCACATATTGTTTACGATTCTTTAGATATGACTCGATAAGTTGTAGGATATTGCCTCTTATACCGTACCCGTCTAATTTGTTAAGTAGGATATTGTGGTCTACGTAGTCAAAGGCTTGAGTCATATCGCAGTAAATTGAACAACATTTGCGATAACATTATTTAAAAAGTCATAAATGGCCATATTAATGGTTTTGTTTTTCCTAAAACCTTTTTGTTCATCAGTTAATATGTCTTATTGTACCAAATATTTATGAATTTGTGTATAAATATATTTTTCGAAAATCTTTGAAAAATAGGAACAAGTGCGATCGGCCTGTATGATTCCGTTTTATCTCGATCGCTTTTTTTGTAAAGTGGTTTTAGACCAGCAGTCTTTAGTTCGGTCGGAAATACGCCTTGCCATATGCATAAATTAACTATGTGGCTTAAATGGCCGCTAATGCTGTCAGATACATATTTTACAGTTTCTGTGGATATACCGTCATGTCCTACGCTCTTAATGTTTTTTTAAGGATTTTATTATTTGTTTTATGTCGTCTTCGTGGCTAGGTGCTATAAACATAGAGTTATTAGATTGGGTTATATTCGAAGTAACTCGTATTCCAGTATTAAGGACAGGTTTAATCTTGTCAATAAAAAAATCGTTGAAAACACTAGCTATTTCACGGGGATCTGTTATGTTTTTATTCTCAGTTGTAATGTTTGAAATTATGTTTTAGGTAGTTTTGGTTTTGCCTCATTTATGATCTCCCATGTCGCTTTTGACTGGTTACTTAGTACTGGGAAATACGATACCCCTTGGTAAGACTGGTTGTCAGGCTTTCGGGCCACTGACTACTTAACGACTGTCAAAGATCTACAATTGGCAGCCGGCGCCGGGAGACAACTTGATCAGTTGTGCTGTACATACATAAGAACACAGGAATAAATTGTAAATTATTGTTCGTCAAAAGGCTAATGCTAATACCTAAGTTATAGTTACTGTCACTAGCATTTCGATGTGCAAGTTCACTTGCTCTCTCAACCAATGTGAACGAGTCTTAAACGATAAACTTGACTGTCAGCAAGTTGTGAAGCTAATTTAGGGCTAAACAACATAAATTGCGACACATATGTGTCTGACACTACTTGTAGTGTGTAGTTGTGTCTAATGTTTCGCAATTTCCGTTCTTTGGTGTCAAAAAATTCTGCAGTACCTAATACTTGTTATAAATGTGTGGCATTTGGACTTTATATTGTACTAGGCTATGCCCGCGGCTTCGCATGCGTTGAGTTCGGTCACTTTCCCACGGGATTGTACTACCGAGATAAAAAGTCTAATCCTATGTGTCAATCCAGGTCATAAATTACCCGTGTGCCAAATTTCATCCAAATCCATTCAGTAGTTTTTGCGTGAAAGAGTAACAAACATCCATCCATCCATACTTACAAACTTTCGCGTTTATAATATTAGTAGGATTTTTTTGGAGTATGAAGCAATAAATCGCAGATAGTGACAGTACTGTCATGAAATGAATCATGAATGATGTAACCAAGATTTTGTAACATATTTTGATTTAAAAGAGTGTCCATGGAGTTTCTTGCCCATTCTTCTCCATAGAGATCTACGCTACGGAATGGGCAACTACAGTACTTTCACAAGTTATTATGCCTTGTGACTGGGACTGTAGCTTCGCGTTTTATTTTGTTTTTTGACTTTCAAAAGTGCCTATAATGGTCTAATTGAAATAAATGCTTTGACTTTGACTTTTACTACCCGGGAGGAGCTGGTTGCTAAAAAATAACAGCCGCTCGGATCGATCTTCAGGTTAAACCGCGCTTGCCTAGGTTGGTCCGTGGATTGGACCACCCATTCCCCCATTGGGTGCGCCAAAGTTCACCTAAATTTTCAACTCCGATAATTGGAAATCCAAAAATGTTCTTCCTAACATTTTTCATCCTAAAGTTTTCATTCATACTATTTGTAGTGCTACCAGCGATGTTCATAACACTCATGTTTCCGAAAATTGTAATGAATAATATTATCATTAATGTAAATATTTTTAAACTCCTACTGTTTTTTATCATAACGCTTTTATCCCTAAATGTGATCATTCGGATTACAAATCATTAGGAATGGGAGGATCATAGGAATTTTAGGTGAGCCAATATGGACCCATCAGAATGATATGGATGAAAACAACTGGTACGAATGCACTGCCTCTGTCTATTTTTAATTGCACATAAATTCCACTTATTTCTGTTTCTTTATCAAATGCTGTGTTATTACACTGTCAAACCTATAGAAACACAATTACACTCCCAAGGGACAGAACAATGTCTTCGTTCAAAATTGCTGGTTCAAAACGTACGAATTTTGGGCATTGTAGTTTAGAAGAAAGGCTCCCTGAGCCAAAAAGGCAATCAATCACAAAGTCACAAACTAGTAATTAATAACGTGTTAGTTAGTCGCATCGTGTGTGGGAGGACTGACCGCAATCGAATAACCTAACCTCACTTTGCATAGATTTCCAGTACGATGAGAGATCAGCTTAATTTGGTTTTGCATAGCTTGATTAGTAGCCCTGCGTACAGTGACATTTTTGCCACTCATTAGCGATTTGAGTTTAAAGCACGTTATATTTGTGTAGCGGTGTGGACGGTGGACCTCGGGGTTCTATATCCACTTTGGAGATGAAATGTGCGGAGACTTAATTTCAATATTCGACCGACAAAAGAAGAGCGCACGATGTGGATATCAACTAAACTGATAGACTGATCTTTCTGCTCTGCTGATCTCCGCTTTGATGACAACCAGGTCATCATCTGCCTAGCCTTTTTCCAAATATGTTGGGCTTGGCTTCCAATCTTACCGGGAGCAGCAGAATATCAGAATCTTACATGGAGCGACTGCATATCTGAACTCCATAACCTAGTCAGCTGGGTAATACTGTTACGTCGTCTGCTTTACGAGAACATTCTAGGATTACGTTTGAGTCTAGGATGTTCCACTCTGGAACTGTCTAAAAGTTTCAAGAAAGTTGTAGAACTTTCTCGAAGGATGGCATCCACTATAGAACTGTCTAGAAGATTGAAGAAAGCTGTGGAACTTTCTCGAAGGCTGGGTTCCCCTAGGGAACTGTCTAGAGGTTTAAGGAAGTTGTGGAACTTTCTCAAAGATGGGTCGGCCATATAAATAGTGGACGGGTTTGTGGGAGCGATCAGTCTGATTTTGACTACGAAACGAAGCGATCGATGTGAACTACTACTGCGATATCCAAGTGAATAGTGATAGTAGTAGATTGAGTTTTAAGTGTTTTGTGTTAAATAAAAATTATTAATGTTTAATTGCTAATGTTTTAATTTATCCCATACCCAGATCATAACAATACGATAACCGTTGGTAAGACTGATTGGTGAGAACCAGGTCTTATCCAAATAACTGTTGACTAAACAGAACCTCCTTCTCCAGGTATACACAGCGGCCAATGCGCAGCAGGTGTGGTAGGTGTCAAGATGCCAAGGTACTGCCTCTTTGGAGACACAGTCAACACTGCAGCCAGGATGGAGTCCAGCGGAGAACCACAGAGGATCCACGTCAGCCATGACACTTACCTGCTCCTGAAACAGCATGGAGGATACCACTTTAAGGAGAGGGGGATTGTGAATATTAAGGTAAGGAAGACCAGTAATTTTATTATATTTTTTTGAAGTTTTTTGTAGATTATCCCGTTGCTCTAGTGGAGGGATGGCAAACCAATGGTACGCATGCCATTGGTGGCACACGACACAATATTTTGGGCACGCCATTGTTAATAACCATATTTTCTATCTATGGCCTGCGTTCATTATTTTCAGAGATGATTAACATTTTAGATTCACTTAGCTACCATGCATTCTACTAAAATTAACCTCTTATAACCCCAATTCAAGTTATTTGTCATCTATCTGCAATACAGAAGTCATACTAATGTTACTTTCATATAAGTTACACGTATAACAGAAACCTATAGTACTATATACATTATACAGTGCTAAAAGTTATTTTTTGGTAGTAAATAAAGAGTTTTGAGAATAAAGACTTTAGTTTTCCTAATAATCACGAAGTCAAAATTATTTGGCGGCAAATCTATGGCCTCATCAAAAATTCTTTAGAAAAAATGGCACGTTGATCCCTCCACCCCCTAGTCTAGTGTCTAAAAGCGTTGATCGAAACCAGTTACGTACAAGCACAAAAAAAGCCTCGGTCGAAACTACTTTCGAAACTCTGGTTTCGTAGTTGGCCGAAGGGGCGTAATGTTATGTTACCTACTTGTTTTGTATTAAAATACCGAAGACTTCTGAGTATTGATCACGTTCACGTCATAACTTTAATGAAATCGTTTTTTCAGCGAGTATTAGTGGTAAAAAAAAATCTCTCTCTGTGCAGGGCAAGGGAGAAATGAGAACGTGGTGGCTACTTGGTGAAGACCATGAGAGGAGAAAAAACACCATGAGTAGATACCGTAAGTATATCATGACATGTTTGGTTATCGACTTATCGTACGTAAAGTGCTTAGACCGAACCGAAAGCAGTTTGTGACAGCATTTAACAGAAATGCAACTGTAACATAAACCCGTAAGGACACGTATGGCTTCTATGTAACTTTGAAAAAGCCTCCAATCGCCGCATCGCCTAAATGTCGACATTGCAACCGAGGTGCAGTCGTCTTCGAAAGACCACCAAAACTAACACGAGCGTGGCGGAGAGGGGTACGTGCGGAAATTGGCCAATCACATTACTTGATATACATCGTGTATCTCGACTCTCCTGTGATTGGTTCAATCTCAAACATCTCCTCTCCGCTCCACTCGTGGTGGAGTTCAGGCCTAAATCAGTCAATCCCAATTATTATATACTAGCTGTCCCGCGCAACTTCGTCTGCGTCACATTTTCCCGTTTTTGCAACATTATTCATTGCTGCTCCGCTCCTATTAGTCGTAGCGTGATGATATATAGCCTATGTTACTTCTAATACCTCTAAGAATAAGTGTACTTACAAAGTTTCATGATGATCGGTTGAGTCGTTTTCGCGTGAAGCGTAACAAACAAACTTACATTCCACTACATCCCACTCTCCAGAACCAGGACTGCTTCGCAACCTGAACGAAGAGAGCGAAGACTTATGGGGCCTGAACCGCTCCATCCTCAACATCCGCGACAGGGCCCGCCTATCCTGCGGAGGGCTCGCGGGCCCCGGGTCTGCCCTCTCCTCTCCTGGGCCACCAGCCTGCGATTGCTTCATCCCCAACCGAGACCACCACTCCGCCCCTGTAGTCCTGTTCTGCGATGAATGACGTTAACAAAGCTCCCTTCAATATTTCTGGTTGAAAAACGATTGTGATGTAGATTTACTGAATGAGGAGATGGTTGAAGGTGCAGAAACTGTAAAAGATAGTTATAATGATTTTATGCTCTTGTACCAACGTGTTGCGAACGTGGTCGATGATGGTGTAGCCAGCAGAGCCAGGAAGCTGGCGGCTTTGAGGAGACTGTATAGTGTCGATTATGATTGTGGTACATGGTTGTAATTATGTGGAACTGTTAGGTTATTTTGTAAAGTGTTGTGTGTAAGGTTATTAAAAATTTGAAGTATGTATATCGTCTTGAAGCAGTACTTATCTTGTACGTGTTTCTGTTTTTCTTAGTTTTTTTTATTTCATTTATCTGAATGGTTATCAATTAGCTTGCTAAACCCTTTTTTTCTTATTTCTGTCGTCTCTTCTGCTTCATTTTTCTTAAATAATTTTGTTTTACGAAGTCGAAAGTTTTTGCCGATATTTTTTTCGAACGTCTTTATTCTCTCTCAATGGAAGAAGTTGGGTCTGTTCAAGTTTATTATTTTATTACTATTTAAGCTTCAAGACTTTTATTAGGTGTCCCCTTGTTTCGAAGACAGAAATTTCAGAGAATTTCGAATTCCAGAATATGTTTCACTTAATATTTGAACCTTTATTTCTGATTCGCATATTTTTGTTTCAACTACCTAAATTACTTACTTAAATGAAACATATTTTACAGAAATACAATTTAATGAATTTTATAGTCACATTTACTTATCAAACAGTAGAATTATTTTTTTAACGAATATTGTTTGTTCTATTTCCATTATTTGAACGAAATTATTAAACTTAAATTAAAATATTGTCTAAGTTAATATGTTGTGCTACAAAAGTTAGTGACAAAAACGAATCGCTGCAAAACCGACTCCACGTAGTCTTGTCTGCCCTACCCCTACAGTGTAATTTAAGCCCTCAGAGGCGCGGGGGGCGAGGTGGCCCGCGAGCGACAGCAGCAGGTACGCGGTGGGCGCTGGAGCCGTGACAGAAACCATGCCTGTTGCATGCTGCATGCAGCATGCAAGCGAGCATGCAACATGCTTATTGCCCGCTGCGTGTTGCATGCTTTCATGCACGCTGCATGCAACAGGCATGAACATTATTAGTGTGAATTAAAAGAGTGTTTTCCTGTTTAACAAGAATTTATCCGCATTATTTTTGTGAACGAGGTGTTGTAATTTTATAGGAGGGTATGTAGTGACAGTTTCTAAAATTCATATCTTTGAGCAATTTCAAAGGTATGAATTTTAGAAACTGCAGTCACTCGATAAAATGTTACTTTCTTTTGGTTTTTTGATTTTCATTCTATGATAAGAATATTCTAACATTAAACTTTATTTGAAACAAAAATCGATGATTTAAATTTCTTCAAAGTAAGTATTCTGCTTATTGATTCTTCTAAGAAATGATAATATGAGAAACAATTTATGTGAAACGAAATTCGATGAAATAATTAGCGATGAAACAACGCACAACCGCTTTATTATTTGATTACTTAGTTTTAAATAAATGAACGAAAATATTTACCAAACTGTAAAATAATTATGTATTATATGGAACAAGAACTTTAGTAGATAGGTAAATAAAAAAAATATATATGATGTCGTACTATAATCTACTTTTCAGAATAATGCTAAGAAAATGTACCTAAACTAAGATATTGATATTGTGACTTTGCCATTTAAAAAGTTAATGAAATGAAACCCCATCGTATTATTATATGTCTATGTATTACAAGTAAATAGAAAATAATTAATTTCGAATTAAGAGCCCTAAAATATATTATCATACATACCTTACTCCCGATTTGTTTTCAAAACTCATGAATCTGAAAATATTAGGGAGAAGGAATGATTTCGAAGTTTATAGCTAGTAACGGACGAACTCGTTTTTTCGCTGACGGACTTAAAGAGTAGACCCCCAGAGATTAGCTGGAACAAACAGACAGACAGACAAAAATTGTAAAAAAAATATTTTAGCATGTACTACCGTATATACATTTATATGCATGTAGTAAAAAGCAGTTATTTTAATATTACAAACAGACACTTCAATTTTATTTATTTGTATAGATGTATAGATACGTCTGTACGATCTGTAAGTACTTTATTACTTTATTCACCATCTCACATTCTTAATTAGATGTCATTAAACCCAATAAAATTAGTACCAAATATTAAATTTATCATGAGTTTAACTCATCAACAATTGCGCGGTTACGTATAAGAAAACGTCTATTTCTTATACGTAACTGCGCAATTTAAGAACGTGTCTTTGCATAACACAAGATAGATACTTTTAAAATAGGGATTTATCCTTCAGCTCAATGTATTGAATGCCGATATTATCCTTTAATAACTAAGTTGGTACTTAAGTTCGTAAACGTGATGAAAAAATATTTTGTAAAAATTTTCTTAAAGGATTTTTGAGGGGCCAGGTTAAAAAAATTGGGTCATTCTGCAAGTATTTTGGCAAGTAAGGAAGTTAAGTTTTATTTTGTAAATAGATAGTTTAACTAGAATAATATGGCTACTGACAACTAAGCATAAAGATTTTATTCCAAAACATAAGAGTCTTGAGTATAATATTTCAAGTAACTATTGACAATTATATAAAACACAGGATTTTTTTCAAGGCGATGGTTTTTTTTTACTTCACATTTTTTAGCCGCTTTTCCTTGATGGACAAGAATGTTTATTTTACTGATCTCATATGGTGTATGTACAGAAGACGGACCTTCAAGCTACCCCAAACTGACAATTTTTTCCAATCAATCTTGAACTTAATTCTTTTAACGATAAACTTGAAAATCTATTAAAGAAATTTAACAGATTCTTCTAGTTTGATGTGCTGGCCGTCTGAACCTTAAATGTATAATTATTATCGATCATTAACGTTTCTATTTTGACGAAAAGTCTGTGTAATCGAATAGATGTTAATTGTTAGAGAATAAAATCGATAAATGTGATAGACCTTAATGAAAGGTAAACATTATTATACGAAATTGAGAATGACTGAACGGTGATTAGATAATTGTATATAATTATCTATGTATATTAATTTTAGTAAGTATCTAAATTATATTGTTTTGATATGAAATGTATTGGAACAATTTTGTAACGGACCTAATAATGTACCTTATTGAGTAAGTTTTTGTATTAAGTCTCTGTGTGTTAATGAATGTTTATATTATATGTAAGTATCTATGTGTGATTTTGACCAAATCCTTGCCAGTGTTGTTCTTGTAATGTTTATCGAAATCGATACACACGATAACCTAACCTAACCTAACCTTTTTTTTTTTTTTTTTTGTTGACGATGTGGAAATCCTCGATGGATGTCCCCCGCCCTGGGGAGAGCGGAGGGGTCTGTCAGACTCGTACTGACTAAAACCACACCGGTGTTCCCTCGCACACTTGCGTCGGGGGGCAGCGGGAACGATGTGACTTCCGCTGCCCCGGACTAGTGCCGGCCCGCTCGACCAGTGCGGGCCTCGTCCCTGGGGGGTGTGAGGTGTGCTCCCCCCGTTACGTCTGTGAGAGGCGCGCGTGGAACACTACGCGCCACCGTCTCGGGTCCAGTGATATGGGGGGCGACGGATGTCCCCGAATCCGTCGCCCCTGGACCTGTTTAGGGGGGCCGGAAGAGGGCGTTATCCGCCCTCTGCCGACGCCCGGTGCGTCTGCTGCGGGATGGGAAGGAACTCGAGATTTCCCTCTCCCTCTCCGCAGCTTCCTTCTGCGACATGACGGTTTCGCAGAAGGACACCACCGCGTCCCAGGACTCTGTGCTGTCGACCATCGCGTGAGCAACGGTCGGCAGCGACAGGTCTCCACCTATCTCTGTCACGAGGGCACGGCGCGGCTCGTCCCACGCGGGACATTCTGCCAGCGTATGCCACGCCGTATCCTCCAAACACTGGACGCAGTGATGGCACCGAGCGTCCGGCTCCCTGCTTATGCGACACAGGTACTTCCCGAAGCAACCGTGCCCCGAGAGCACCTGCGTCGCCCGAAACGTCAGGGAGCCGTGCTTCCTCCCGAAACCTAACCTAACCTAACCTAACCTAACATTGCATTCTGTCAGTTTATAACGCTTCTTAAATATGCTGTCAAACATTTCCTTATTTATACTTAAACTGTCACAACGAGATATCTTCCATGATTATTAAGAAAGTAAGCCGAACCCAGCCAGTATGTGAGTGTAAGTTTATTTATAAACTGTGAAAGCTTAAAACAATATTTACTTAATTGATTAATGAAACCAAATAAAGAAATATTGCTCTAGCACTATCAATATTTTTCTCTTAGCGTGTCGTCGGATGGCAATCTAAATTGTGTCGTCCCAGAATTGAGCCACGAATGTGGCGCCTTCAGTTGTGTCTAAAACTAAACTATTGAGTATGACTAAGCACTAAAATTGAGAAATTGACAGTAGCGGTGGCCCTTGACAGCCCCAAATTACGAGCAGTAAGCCGTGGGTTCGAACCCAGGCAAGCGCATTACTTCGTAATTTATTTCATCACCGCTGCCCTCGAAAACGGTGAAGGAAAACATCGCGCATCGTGAGGAAACCGGCATGTCCTGGAATTTAAAATTCGAAGACATGTGACATTTACCAAGCCGCACTGGGCCTGCGTGGTGGATTACAGCCCATTCCCTCTCATAGAGAGAAGGCCTGTGCCTGTGTCCCAGCAGTGGGAACATTATAGGCTGATGATGAAGCACTAAAATCGATTTTTACCCGTTAAATATTTTTTTTTTCTGACCTGCTAAGAACCATAACGTTTTGTACCTTATCAATATTTTATTAGAGACATGGTAAACTGAGCAAGGTACCAACCCACCCCACCCTTAAAGATCCGTGGGGAAAAAAGGACCACTTACTGGGACAAAATGTTTTACTAACCATTTAAAGTACATGACAGGGTCCTATTTCCCGCTGAGTGGTTATTTTTACAAGTAGCTAAAGGGTTGAAAGGGACAAATAACTCAATCGACGAACATCCGCGCTTTGGGTAAGTTGTTTTTTTTTAAATTGTATACAGGCTGGAGGGCACACGGACGTACAAACGGTTAATATTTTTTTCAGTACCTACACCATTCAGAACTCAAACAAATCGGTATTTTTTATAATCAGCTGTTATAAGTACATTTTACCGTGTAGGTATTGCACTTATGCATGAAACAGCTGTATATAATAATCTTCATGTTTCTGCTCTCCTAGGAGAGAGACAAAAATAACAAAATCAAGAAAAAGTTTAGTAAGTAATAGGTAACTTAGGGAGCTGTACCGTACAAAAAACAGTAGATTTATAGTTGGCGAAATGGGACTCAATGTTTGAAGATTAAAATAGTTACGAAATGGCACTGTTTTTCACTTTGTTTCCACGTCTTTTGTTTAGTTGTCCAAATTGGAAAGTTATAAAACGGGATGTAACCGTTGCCCCAATCTAGGAATCTCCACTGAATCGAGGGTGCGTTTAGAAACATATAAACTCACATAAACATTCAGCCAGGCCCAGAAGAACTACCGGTTTTTTTTTTGTGTATGGCATCTCGCAGTTCAGCCTCTGAGGCTGGCTTCTCCTTAACCGGTCAATCCTGTGGATGCCTTGAATTAAAGGCCTCCAGCCAGGGCAAAAATCTTCTAATCTAAGCGACAACACGCTAAGGGCACCCCCTGCGGGATACGAGCCTCGGCTTAGGGCGTCGCTAGGGGAGGGCAGCAAAGGGACTGGCTGGATCTGAGTGAAAAGAACTACCGGTAGGTCATACAAATATTTATTGTTCCGTGCGGCGATCGAATCGCTCAGGCTTTGCGCCAACCGTGCTATCACAACGATTATGTTGTCGAAAATATTTTAGTAAATAGGTTCTCATATACGAGTATGTATAGGGATGTTTATGAAAAAAAAAATGAAAACCCCAAATAATAGTAATGGTCTGTGAATCCAACCCCACGCTCAGAAGTACCTAGTAGGTAGGTACTATGAATAAGGAAATAGGCTTCCTCTATGTGAGAAAGTGTGGGCCATAATAATCCACCACGTGGGCCCAATGCGGGTTGACTTTATTTGCTATAAATTAAGCTTATGTGTGTACCTAATTAGTATCGATTTCGATAAATACAACACCTATTCTTTCTGTGTCAAATCAATGTCCAAGCTAAATATTTACTTACGCATAGATTATTAAAATTTAAAATTTTACCGAAGACTTGTTGTTGGATGCTTTATTTATAAATCAAGTCTACATGGACTAATTATTATACCTGAATGTACTTAATTGAATATGTATTGCTGTTGACTGTTGATAAAATAAAGAGTTTTTTAAATATATAACTTTTTGTTTCCTTTATGTTTTGACAAACACTGGGCGTCACCAATGGGGCCGTCCAGTCTAGCCAGCTGAATATTTTACATGGAGCGACTGCCAATCTGACCTCCACAACCACAACGCAGTTAGTACTGGGTAATACCCCCTTGGTAAGACTGGTTGTCATACTTTCGGGCCCCCGACTACCTACTTAAAACTGTCAAAGATCTACAATTTGACAGCCGAGACCAACAGCTTGCCTGCTAAATTATTTACGAAATAATAGGGGATCGGACTGGGTAAAGAAAACGACATTCTATTTTGTCCGTCAGACAGGTAATACAAAAATATTAGACACGTATTTTTTGTTTTATCAAAATATCAAAAAATTACTTAGTTAGAACTCATTAAAGTTGGAGAGTGGGGGCTTACTACGTCACAAGTAGGTATAAAACTTACCTACATGTGACGTCATGCGCCATTTCAACTCAATATATCTCCGTAATTTTATGACCACGTGAAAAAAGAAAAAATACGTGTCCAATACTTTTCAATAAACTACCCGACGGACAAAGAAAAAAAAATAGGATTATCCCCTATTGTAGATGCTAAGTAAAATAGATCACTAACCGGGTGCGCACTTGCGCGTTTAATAAATATTTCGTGTGGTGCTACGAACGCGTATGCGCGGTTGAAGAAAGTGTGCCTAGTGCGGCTGGACGCATTAGTGCGGCGTCCAATACTTTGCCCAAGGGCGATGGGGCGCCCCAGGGCTGCGGGTTGTTCGAAAGAGATACCGCGGCCCTGGAACACAAAGGGCGAAGAAGGAACATGGGTGGGTTTTAGTCGGTACAAGTCTGACACTCCCTCCCGCTCCGCCCAGAGCATTAATTTGATGATTTCCCATAAGGGCGATGGGGCGCTAATGTACGTTTAAAAATATTCGAGTTTTATGACGGTCATAAATAATTATATATATATTTATTACGCTACATGTTAAGGTAATTTTCACACTAGTTGTTTTTGTGAATTTACTAAGCCGTAATGTAACTTCACGGCTCAAGCCATACCTGTTTTCTTTTTCTCTTTTCTATTTGCTTTTGCTCACCATTTGTTGTTCGTTCATAAACGTATAGAGTGAATATGAATGAAATTGAACACTTAGAGCAATAATTACAGACCCGTACTTATCTCATGATGGTCTTTTTGGTAGTAGGTAAGTAGTAAAATAAAATTAATAAATATTTACAGTCAATATATTTATTTCATAAATAAAAAACACATAAATTACACTACACATACATGTAACATACATACATACGGGGTGGAAGGGCACCGAACGCGGAAAAGGTTACCACGTGTTCAGTAGGTACTTCATTTGGAGGCCCCACATAGAAATTTTTCATCGCTATACGAGTATTCGTTTTTTAAATAACCAATGCAAAAATTGTATGTGGGTTGGCTGTTGGCTCAGAATGATGTGCTGAATAAGTGGTTACTGCTTTCGCGTCGGTGCCCTTCCAACCCGCATAGACATAAGTACACATGCCAGCACATCAAGCTTCTACAATCCATCAAAGGAGATGTTCCAGAAATGTATGGAGCCTGGGCCAGCACAATGTACACTAAATGTAAATATTGCTAGATAATACAGTAACAGTTTTTTATCGTCGATTTTCTTTAATTTCACTTCGTTTCAACGTTCAGTCAAATTCAAAGAGAGCAACACAACATAAAAAATTAAGAGTGGACTCTAGTCGGTAATTAAAAGTATTTGATTTGATTTGAAGAACTTCTCCGGAACGATCTCACTGAGTGTGCGTGTGGATTGAGTGCTCCTTTTTAAAAGTTGATGATATATTTACGAAATCAAGGAAGGATTTAAGAAATAATTGTGAACACTTCATGATGAAGATAAAAAAATTGTGACGTCAATGGTGAGAAAGTCGTAGTCAATTAACTAGAACACTCAATCTGCTCACCTGAGAAGATACTGTTACTTGAGAGAGTTATAGTTTCATAAATTGGCTCTGAATTATACTCGTAAAATAGAGTAAAGATATTAAGAATTTATTTAGCCAAAGTAGGAGAATTTTGGAACACTCCGTCTGCACCGTAGGAGGATTGAGTGTTCTAAATAAACCTTTATAAAATCCAGATAAATCGTTAAAATCCCTTGAATATTTGTGAATGGTTGTCACAAATGCAATACAATTATCCCACATCAAAAGGTTAAACATATATCTAGTATATTTTGCGAAACTCGTGTTACAGTATTTTCTCAGGTGAGCAGATTGAGTGTTCTAGTTAATTGACCACAACTTTCTCACCATTGACGTCACAATTTTTTTATCTTCATCTTGAAGTCTTCACAATTATTTCTTAAATCCTCCCTTGATTTCGTAAAAATATCATCAACTTTTAAAAAGGAGCACTCAATCCACACGCACACGAAATAGTGAGCACATCTCTCTTGTCTTTCCATTTACCGACACAAACACCTTCTCATCATCTGCCTAAGTTAGGTGATTGTATGAAAAGGGTACAAATATCATTGTATCCGAATTTGGTCCGTCAGAGAATCATCATCCGCCTAGCCTTTTCCAAACTATCTTGGGGTCGGCTTCCAGTCTAACTGGATGCAGCTGAGTACCAGTATTTTACATGAAGCGACTGCCTATCTGACCTCCACAACCCAGTTACTGGGTTGTGGAGATCAGATAGGCAGTCGCGTAATACGATACCCCTTGGTAAGACTGGATGACAGACTTTTTGGCTTCTGACTACTCGTAACGACTGTCAAAGATCTACAAATGACAGCCGGGACCAACGGCTTAGCGTGCTTTCCGAGGCACGGAGGAAACTCGGTAAGAAATTACGGTCACCCATCCACGGACCAACCTCGGCAAGCACGGCTTAACCTTAAAGATCGACCCGGGCGGCTGTTATTATTTAGCCACGAGCTCCTCTCCATTATACCGAAAATTATTTCCTCCTTACAAAAGTTTTTTAGCCACAACACTTATTGAATTATTGTTTCTTTTAGCAATCAAAGTTCCAGTACAATTTTTTTGTCAGTAATATCTCTGCTAACTGGACACTGTTATATAAATTGTCCATGTAAATGGAATGGCCGCTATTTAAATAATCCTTTAAAAGTGTCATGACTACTTTATTGACGTGACCTATACCACCACCTTCAATATCTTGGGAACCTTTATACATATGAACTCTATGGAGTAGTCCCCTAAGATCGGCCAAAACATATAGCTTAATTGCATACTTATGCCTTTTTTTATATACTGTCTAATAACTAAACGCCCTCTAAATCCAACCATTGACTTGTCTATACTTAATTCCCTTTGAGACCATCCATTAATCATGTGAGGCTTGAAAGGGGGGGAGGGGGTTTAGCGAAAATCACGAAATATCACAAGGGGGGAGGGGGGTGTAGTAAGATATCACGTGTATTTATTTTTTCGTCAAACGTGCGATTCTAAACCGAAAAGCAGCTTGTAGTGTGACCTTGACTCGCCGTTGCCAGGCAACGAACGAAGTACCTATATTTAAAGATAATATTCTAAAAAAATTAAGATTCTGTGTAGGTACTAAAAATAGGGAGCCGGGGGTTCGTCTTAAACATCACTACGTATCACCAAGGGGGACGGGGGGTTAAAAAATGCTAAAAAAAACATCACGTGATTAATGGACAGCCCCTTTCTGGATAAATTAAATTCTTCATCATTTCGTTGAAATAATTTAACGTGCTAAAACTCGGTAGGTATGTAACGGTTGGTCACCCATCGACGGACCAACAGAGGCTCGATCGCGGTTCGATCTTCTGAATATATATATATATATCTTATACACGGTGTAAATCACCTCATCACGAAGCCGTCAACCAAGCATTCTGTACATGAAACTAAGTAACTTTACGCAAAAATTATTGCTGGGAAACGACTTTTTTTTGGGGGGTGTAAAATCATGTTTTGTGGTAGAACACAATGTAACGCACTCAAAACATTGTGCTGATGGTCGGATTGAATAGTACGGGGGTTCGTGGAGGTGTTTAAAGTAAAAATCTTACATCAAAAACTTGTATTTAGAAAAACACTTTTCAAAAAGTTGGAACTTTGACCACTAATATCTCTGTAACTAGAAGGTTCCCAGGTATGGTGTAGAACAAAAAAATGATCGCAATGACAGGGAGAACCAGTACCTTTCGGCTTCGTTAAGAGGTGTTTTACACCCTTTATACTAAATGGATATTTAACTAAAACAACAAACGGCCCTGAGCCCAGACACACGCAGTATCTAAGACTAGACTAGGTACAGACATTTACGTCAACATTTAAGACATTTGACCTGTAAAGGGCGACGAAGTTCATTATTTACGCCGTTTCACAACGATTACCTACGTTAGTAATATCTATCTCTAGTAGTAACTAGTTCAAAGTTAAAGATGTGGCAGTTTATAATAATTGGGATGTGAAACGTATAGGTAGGTGCATACCTGTTTAAGTACAGTACGTCTACCATGAGTTGTCATAGTTAGATCGCTTGACGTAACTGCAATAATAGTTCCGTCAATACGCAAATACTACAGTTAACTTTTTCAATGGTACGATGAGCTGTGTTGGTGCTTACTACCAAATTCTAATAACTATAGTGACTCATACTGCGCATTTTAGTACCCAACTATCCGCTAGAGGCGCTGTAAAAGTTTTCATAATGTTTTTTAACTACAGACGCTAGCGAGTATAGATTGTTAAAACTCATGGTAGACGTACAGGTTCGCCCTACCTACTTACTTATTTACAAAGTCAAGTCAAATTCAGAAAAGCGCCGAAGGGAAAATAATTACCTTGCTTTGGGTACCAAAACATACCTACCTACTCTCAGACTTTTCAGCTAAAGATTTCACGAAAAACACATACAAGAAAACGTCGGTAAATTATTAAAGGTTATCTGGAACATATCGCTATCAGCGTTAAGACCGCCATACCTACCCATATAATTTGCAGTTTTTGGAAAACCGTTATGTTTCATTTTTGCTGTAAGTACAATAAGTTTTATTATTCTATTCTAATAGGGGTGAAGACTGGGTAAAGAAAACGACATTCTATTTTGTCCGTCAGACAGGTACTTAATACAAAAATATTAGACACGTATTTTTTGTTTTATCAAAATATCAAAAAATTACTTAAGTAGTTAAAACTCATTAAAGTTGGACAGTGGGGGCTCACTACGCCACAAGTAGGTATAAAACTTACCTACATGTGACGTCATGCGCCATTTCAACTCAATATATCTCAGTAATTTTTTGACCACGTGAAAAAATACAAATACGTGTCCAATCAAAGTCAAAGTCAAAGCATTTATTTCAATTAGACCATTACAGGCACTTTTGAAAGTCAACAAAACAAAATAAAACGCGAAGCTACAGTCCCAGTCACAAGGCATAATAACTTGTGAAAGTACTGTAGTTGCCCATTCCGTAGCGTAGATCTCTATGGAGAAGAACGGGCAAGAAACTCCATGGACACTCTTTTAAATCAAAATATGTTACAAAATCTTGGTTACATCATTCATGTTAAGAATTAAAAATATGTGAGAACAATGTAGAAATACGGGCAAGTTAAGAGCGTCCAGAGTAAAAGATTAAATCAGTATTTAAAAAAATAAAGTAATTAAAATAAACCGTGGCAGCTAAGAGATGACCAGTCACAACTGATAGCGCCCGTTCACGAACATGACGCATGTATCAGCCATCATTCAACTCAACCATTTTGAAGGGAACTAAACGACCCGACACACCCGCCACCATCAGCGTGACATTTAAGTGAGCATGACATTCACTCAACCACCAGGGTAATTTCGCGTCAATGAAAGATTTAGGTACTCATTAAATGGTGGCTTTACAGTACATGGTACTCACACATGTGCTATGCAATTATATAATACTAAGAGATTGAATCTATACAATGCAAATATATTTTTACAATCTTTCTTCTGCAGCTTTCACAATAACTTCACTTTCTAATTCTGATGATTCCGATTGCCCCTATGGTTGTGGAGCAGGACCAGCATTGAGCCAAGCATTTTTATCATCAATATAATCCCCCAACTTATAATATGCTTGCCTACATAGTGTGCGTTTTATGCAAGATTTAAATTTCGTTTCATTCAGTTGTAGAATGTGGGGAGATATGTTATTGTAACATTTTAAACAGTACCCCATGAAAGATGAGTCTACTTTAGCTAACCTGAAACCTGGCTGAACTAGTTGGTCTCTGTTTCTAGTATTATAGTGGTGCCGGTCACCTCTTTTACTAAATAAATGCAGATTTTTCCTAACGTACATGATGTTTTCATAGATTTATTGACAAGGTACCGTCATGATGTTAATTTCCTTGAACAGTTCTCTTAGAGAATCGCGCCTACGTAGATTATATATGGCTCTGATAGCTCTTTTCTGCAGAATAAATACAGACTCGATGTCTGCAGCCCGTCCCCATAGTAAAATACCATATGACATAATACTATGAAAATAACTAAAATACACTATCCTCGCGGTATCTACATCAGTAAATTGACGGATTTTTCTGACAGCATATGCTGCTGAACTCAGCCGTCCTGCAAGAGATGTTAAATGAGGACCCCATTGTAGCCTTGAGTCGAGCGTGATCCCCAAGAAAACAGTTTCATCGACAAATTCAAGTTTCTCTTGATTCAATACTATGTCACAGTCACTACTTTTGACATTTGGTAGAGAAAATCTTATGCACTTAGTTTTTTTCCCATTTAATACTAAATTATTTGCGGTAAACCATTTATGGACCTGCATTAGAGCGTTATTTACATCGTCAAGGTTTGTGGCACGTCTGTTTATCTTAAATATTAACGAAGTATCGTCCGCAAACAACACCATTTGTGGTTGGTTTTTAAATAAATGGGGAAGGTCATTAATATATACTAAAAAGAGGAAAGGACCCAATATCGAACCTTGTGGTACACCCATTTTTACTTTCAAAGCCATTGAATTTACACCATTTACCTGTACTTGCTGCTGTCTATCATTTAAATACGATTTTACTAAACTGAGCGCAAGTTTACCTAAGCCGTAATGCTCAAGTTTCAAGAGCAAGGTTTGGTGATTTACGCAATCAAATGACTTCGAGAGGGCGAAAAACACTACCCAACCCCCTTCTACCATCGGACATCTAGACGCACTGCAATTTAAGTTACCATCCCTACCTTATTGCTATTCCACCAATTCGCACTAAGCGTTTTCAAACGTCTTTCTTAATGCGCATAGCAAAGGAGTGGAACTCTGTGCCCGCGTCTGTGCTTACGAACGCTTACAACCCTACCCTACCCTACCCACTCTTCAAAGTTGAGTGAACAGGCTTCTTCTGGGTAAGCTTCGGGTCGACTTTGTCACTGTCACCTCTGACCTAGACTAGAGACAAGAGCAAACACATCGCAAATAAAAAATAAAAATAAAACCCTTCGACGGCCCAAAGGGAGAATAATACCTGTATTCCCGTTGTCCCCGTAGGCCATGTCCCCGTTAACGGGGACAAAGGGAATTAATAATAGGCGTGGCGTTTTTTACTTTTACTAAAAGGGTAAAACTTAATGAACATGCAGATTATGTTTTTGAAGGTTGCAACCGAGGTTCATAAGTACGAGTATGTATGCAGACACGAGACGGGTAAACAGAATTCCGTAAATATACCTACACAAGTCCCACTTTGTGACTAGTACTTTATTATATTATGTAAGTTATTTACAAACTACAAAAAGAAATAAAATAATAATAAAATATGTACAAGTATCAAAATTTACAGGACGTCATGAAATTCGTCCACATCGCTGTCAATAGGAAAAGTGCACAGAAGGCTGGCCGCATTGCCACGTTGGATGACAATGCTGATTCTTTGGCCGAGAAAGAGGCCAGTCCTCTGGTCACGTGAAGATTCGACCAACCGCTTGGCGATATCCCGAAACACAAGGTGGGCACTCGGGCCCCATGGCCCTAGTGTTTCAACCCCAAACGGCTCAAATACATAATTACTAATTAAATTATTGTATTTGCGCCGTTTATGGTGTTCAGCACATGCAGCAGCCGCCCCAGCGCAGCTCACCATGCTAGGAAGATGGGATGGCATAAGGGTGTTAACGCAAGTCGCATCCCGCAGCAAAGTACCTACAACACACTTTGTTAAACTCAAACTCAGAGCATTTATTTCAATTAGACCATTACAGGCCCATTTGAAAGTCAAAAAAACCCAGGACTGATGACCAGTCACAAGGCATTATAACTTGTGAAAGTACTGTAGTGGAGAAGAATGGGTAATAAACTCCATGGACACTCTTTTAAATCAAAATATTTTTACGAAATCTTGGTTACATCATTCATGTTTAGAATTACAAATATTTGAGAACAATGTAGAAATACGTGCAAGCTAAGAGCTTCCAGAGTATAAGATTAAATCAATAATTAAAAAATAAAGTAATTAAAATATACGGTGGCGTAAAGAGATGACCAGTCACAACTGACAACGCCCGTTCACGAACATGACGCTTATATCAGCCATCATTCAACTCAACCATATTGAAGGGAACTAAATGACCCGACACACCAGCCACCTTCAGTGAGACATTTGAGTGGGCATGACATTCACTCAACCGCCAGGGTCAGGGCCAGGGTCAAATTTTCGTCAATGAAAACACCGCGAACAACACCATTTTTGGTCTGTTTTTAATAATATTGCAGATATACACCTACGACTGTTTGTCTCTGCATCACCCAAAGGTTGACTGGTAGAAAATGCCTATGACAGTTCGACATTAAGTTCGCCTCTGTACTATGTTCTTGAAGATTTAAATAAATATATTAATATACTTATATTATATATTAATATATTTTTACATTTATTTTTGTACAATTGTGAAAAAAAATTATACGATCTTATAGACAACAAAATGTAAATAACAATAAAAAAAATATTTTTAATATTTTTTTCTATTACAATGGTTAATTATATATTATAATTGTTACTTTTGTACAATAGATCTTTTATTTAAACAAATTAACACAGCTTTTACAGACAAAAAAACACTAACACAATGACTTAGTTAATCTCACTAGCTGAATTATTGGCTAACTAGATGTAGTATCACATTATCTTACACTTTCTCACTTAATGGAATGAATGAGTGATATACATGTAATGAATGAATGAATAAGCATGATTTGAATGGAAAACCTACGATCAAAATAAGTTTAAAAAATACTGATGATGTGACATTGAGACTGATGGCCAACAAATAAATAAAAACTCTGCTTACATAAGTTGTTTTCAGTGATTATTGGATAGGTATTTGCTATTGCAGTTTGTATTCATAGTTTCAAACAACATGATACAAAATGTTATACAATTTGTACTCATGCATTTTATGCATTTACAACATTGTGTAAAAATCCCATTTTATGTAGACCAGACCAATACAAAACTTTGCAGAATATTTTAACTACAAAGCATAAAATCTACAAAATGACTAGTCTATCCCAAAAAGGTACATGATTATTTCTTTAATCCGCGGATCCTGAGTTCCATTTCTATGTATGCTTTCATGTTGGGGTCCTCAACCATCTTCAATATCTTCTCACTAAGTTCCGGACCAGCATCTTGCATCTTGGCTGATATGGCTTCCGCCCAAACTATGAAAACACAGTTTGAGCATCCGGACTGGCAGCAGGTTGTTGGAGGTTCATCTATGCAGGCCTGGAATTGAAATGAGGTTTTATTTTAGTATGCTCTTTCATTCATAATTTGATTGGGTATTCAGCCAGCACAGCTTATAGTCCTTTTGCTGTAGGATGGTACGGGTAACATCAGATGAACCTTTACTTTTAAATTTTACTACGGGTATTACTGATCCCGTATTGTACGACTATGGTATTCAGTGTGCAACTAAAATATTCAGCCATGATTGTAAATCAGAATGACGTTAAAGATTGAAAACGAATGTTTCAGTCTGCAAAACTATATAGTAAGAAAAAAGGAATAACAAATTTCAACTTACATCTTTAGCTATTCTCTCCAGCTCCTTCTCCTTTTCATCATCTGTTGCTTGCGACATAGTTGTGCAAGGTCGAATAAGATACTTCTGACATCTTATTATAGCTGGGAGTCGTGATATGTTTAATTTCTGAAATCAAGGTGACAATTTCTGTTAGTTATTGGAAGAGGTCAATTAAAGGGCTTTACGGAGAATTGAGATACTTACAAACATTATTTTTTTTGTAGTTCAAAATATTCGTAGTCAAAATAGATTTCAGTCCATTTTTATTAATGTAGAAGTGATTATTCGTTACGAAATAAAATTATTAAGCTGTTACAATACTAAATTACCTATTATTGGCTAGCTAAATAAGCTTAGTACTCTTCACACTTATCTATTAAATATAATTGAATAAGAAAGAGGTAATTCTTGTTTTCAAGCCGCATCTTTATTTAATCTGATTTGATCGTACGAATTCAACAATAACTCTGGAATTTGGATGGAATCGGAAAACAACACTGACACTTGACTCTTGACAGTCGTTTGAAAGATTGTCATCATCTTTCAATTTTGACATTTGACGGATTCGCACAAAAACAGTTCATTTTTTCATTAAGGATTGAAACAAGCTTTTTTGGCACACTCAGAGGGTAGCCTTAGACGATAAATCTGGTAAACCGTGTTCTTGATTAATTAATTTGGCTATCGTGTGTTGCTAAATTGGAACTAGAACAGATCGATTATCATTTTTTTCTCAATCGGTTTGACAAAGAATTATCTGATTGAATTGATGGACGTTGAGAAGACTGTATTACCAAGATTATTAGTTTAGTCAATAGAAATAACCGGTATTCTACTACGAGTAACGCACAATATCCATAAACAATAGACTACACCGGAAGTCCCTTAGGCATAAAGGTTTAGTCTGGCAACACGTGAGAAAATTCTTGGCTGCTAAGTATTGGCATCTCTTTTTATCGTACTGGAAATGACAGAGAGATTGTAGTGAGTGAAGTGAGATAGAAATACTCGAGATGCCAGAGTTGCAAATGTCGCACTTCCATTTCATCGAGTAAATTAATTTTGAGAGTTCGATGACCGCCCGGAATCGTTTTGTCCGTCATTTTTGATCTATAGATTTTACAAATCGCAAATTTTCGTAAGTTGTTTGTCTTTATTTGGTGCTAATTAGTGCTTGATACGATTGTGCAATTGCAAGTTATTGATTTTGTTTGGTCTCGCCAGCATATTCTATTGAAACGTAAGTTAAATCCAAGTTTTACTATGAATTTCGAGATAAGGCCGCGTATGAAGCTTCATTGGGTAGCAATTTATGAAGCCGCTTAATTCTGTTGTTGTAGGATGTACGGAGATACTACGTGTGGCAAAGCTTCTTTATTTTTAAACAAATTCAATTTAATTCATGGACTTCTTAACCAATAACTTTCCGATTTTTAGTTTTTTTGGGCGGTTCCACTAGCGGGCTTATGTATTTCGTTTACGTACTGTAGTTTCACGGCCAGCGGGATTGTATTATTCTTTATCTATGCGTCTCGCGTGAATCCGGTCTGAGTGATAATTAGCTGGAAATATATTTTTAATAAATTGTAAGCTTAGGTAGAGGTTATGGGGTACTATGATTCATACGCTTCTATGCGAAGATTGCATGTGACATTCGACTGCAAGTTGCTTTAGACTACAAGTTTCATAATTATTGATGGCAGTGCCTTTTCAAGCATTTTTTCCTGTTCATAATGACTCGCTGAATGCATGTAGATAGAGTGATATGGCATTCAAGGTGTTACTATTATTCTTTCTGTACACATTTTGAGAATTGATTTGCTAGTCTGTTAAGTGATAACTTATCATAGTAGGTAAGGACTGACAGCCGTCTGATTGGGACTTTAAAAACTCAGTACCATAAATCTTGCATGATGTATGGTACTGAGTAAAGCTTGTTCAGTATCTATATGTATATTCTATACCTATTGTGCAGAGTTGATATGCTGTATGTATGTTTAAATAAGGTGTAAGGGACACTGACGCGAAAACGCTTGCCACATACTCAAATATCATTCTGAACCCCCCACATACAAATTTATCATTGGTAATTAAAAAAAACATCCGTTTCCTCCACGGTCAAAATGTATGGAACAGCTTTTTTTATAAATTACAGGTGAAAAATTTATGTGGGTTCAGAATGACGTACTGTGTATTTTGTTAGTGTTATCCCATTGGTGTACTTTACATCTTTGCTAATTTCAAATGAATTTTTGCCTTCCGACTCTTCTTTCCTGCCTTTCTTCTTTCAATTGTTGTTCAGCAATCATCAAGCATACATAGACCAATTCAAGTTTATAGTTAATTTTACCTTGAGCAATATAAATATTGATTACAGATTATTATTCAATCAGTTTATTAGTCATACACCAAAAATAGCCCTGTTATTTACTCTCAATTAGATACCGCATAGGATTTATTTAACTTCTTGATTTATGAATATGGCTCAGTTGTTGGCCTAAGATTATGATATTTTTACATTCTTGAAAGAAGATTCAGTTCCAAAATCCATCATCTTGTGATATAAAACTCTTCACTTTTAATTACTGCTCCGATTTAGTCAGACCAGCCAAAGAAACATATAAATTTTTAAATAAATATGCAGCTTCAATATACCTAATTGATCAATAAATATCAATAACTAGACTGTTATGGTGGCAATAACATTGAATTGAATTATCATGATGTCAATAGGCAATACCTACAGTCAATTGTGATCTTTAAATGTCACTCATTACTGATAAATATGGCTTGAAGTGGTTTGCATCATGCATTACTATCACTTGTCATACTGATCACTAGTGATAACTATAAAATATTATAAATATTTATATATTTAACACTTCTTGAGGTGCTCTGATCAATCTTTAGGTTAAGCATGGCATTACATGCCAAGTTTCCTCGGTGCCCTACAAAGCATGTTAAGCTGTTAGTCCCTGCTGTCATTTGCAGATCTCGACAGTCGTAACAGTAAGTTAATGGTCCAAAAGTCTAACAAGCAATCGGCAATGGGGTCAGCAAGCAGTAAGGGGTATTGTATTACCCAGTACCAACTGGGTTGTGGAGGTCAGATAGGCAGTCGCTCCATGTTAAATACTGGTATTCAGCTGCATCTGGTTAGACTGGAAACTGATCTCAACGTAGTTGCGAAAAGGCAAGCACTTGATGATACTTAACACTTCAATAACTGCCACTATCTTAAAGTTTTTTCGTAAAATACAAATCATATCATACTTTCAGGCTTAGTTCTAGGAGCATCATTCCCTGACTCTTGATTCCTTATCATTTTAAATTTCACTCACTTTCCTGTCAAAATAAACATAAAGGGCTAGAATTGAACCAGCATCTAACAAAAAAGGGATTTTTCATTTCTAAGATCAAAATTAAAAAAAAAGACTTCATGACATGTATACATAAATAATTAACAAAAATGCTTTTATTTTTAGCATACCTACCATGTCTGGAGAACCCGAAGTGACCCGCACCCCCGAGGAGGAGGAAGAAGAAGAGATCAAGTCCTCGTACAGGCCACCTCCAGAAAAGACTATTGACGAGATCCTCGCTGCGGACCAGGAGGATGAGTCCTTGAGGAAGTACAAGGAGGCTCTGTTGGGAGAGGCTCAAGCTGGCGCAGTAGTTGTTGGTAAGATAGATTTAATTTTTCTGCCTAGCTTTTTGCTAACTGTGTCGAGGTTGATTCCTTTTCCAAGGAAATGCAACTGATGACCAGCTGGTATCTATATGGAGCAGTTGCTTCCTGTATTTACCTTCGACAGCCTAGTTATTACATGGGTAACAAGATATCCTATTGGCAAGGCTGGTTATTCATATGTTCCTTATTTACAGTCAATGGTTTATGATTGACAATAGAGACCGTGCTACCCGAGACACGGAAGGTTCTCACTGTGTAATGCATAGTTACCTATCCACAGACCAACCTTGGCAAGCATTGCTCAATTTTGGAGATTGATCCATGTGGCAGTTATTATTTACTGAAGGCTAGTGATGTTGTAAATGTACTCATCAAGGAAAAAACGGTTAGATGAAAGTCATAAAAGAGAGTGGTTAGACAAATGACATAAAAGAGATCAAAAGTGCCTAAGTAATATCTTGTAACAAAAAAAATATAAATGTGGATGGAGGGAGAGGAAGACCATGGAAGCGATGGATGGATTGTGCGAGGAATGATATAGCGTGATGGCGCGACTATTGACATAGAAGAATAATAGAAATACCGGCCAAGTGCGAGTCGGACTCGCGCGCGAAGGGTTCCTTACCATTATTTATAAACACGAACTAAAAAATCTATTTTTTGTATAAGAGCCCCATTAAATATTTATTTTATTCTGTTTTTAGTATGGATTGTTATAGCGGCAACAGAAATACATAATCTGTAGAAATTTTAACTGGCTATCTGGTCTGGTGACAGACGGACGGACGAACAGACAGCGAAGTCTCAGTAATTGAGTCCCGTTTGACCCTTTAGGTGCAGAACCCTAAAAACGTGTTGCGCCAACCCCAAGTAACATGGGACAAGGGCAGAAGATGATGATCTTTTTACAAAAATTCTTTGCTGGTATAGTTTACAATTTGAACATCATTTAGCCTACAGAAGCTTGTTACCAAATGAATGAAGACGATGTTTATCCTAACTAATATTATAAATGCGAAAGTAAGTTTGTTTGTTACATTTTCACGACTAAACAGCTGATCGGATCTTACCTAAGGAAATTTGGCAAGAAGATAGTTTCCAACCTTAGGAAGGACATAGGCTATATATCATCACGCTACTACCAATAGGAGCGAAGCTGCAATGAAATATGTTGCGAAAACGGGGAAAATGTGACGCAGACGAACTTACGCAGGACAGCTAGTAATAAATAACATCTGTAATTTCTACACAAAGAGCCTCACTGTGAATGTTATTACGTGCAAAGCAGTTGCCTTATACAGACGAGCGATTCATTATCAAGTATCAAATGAACCATGACAATCATGCTTTAGATATCTGATAATATTAGTCATAGCGTTTACGTATGCAGGAATCTAAAACTAAAATATATAAGCGTATGTAGCTCCTGACGTTGTGAAATTTGTAAATAATCGACAATTGTGCGCTCTCAAGTAAGGACTTGAGAGAGCACAATGATGTTATATAACATAAGGATGTTAGGTGGTTCCTAAATTGCCCCAGAGAATTAAACTAATACCTATACCACATGTTCCAATAAAGTCAAAGCATTTATTTTAATTAGTCCATTACAGTTCCTATTGAAAGTAAAAAAAAACATCAAATAAAATGGGAAGCTACAGTCCCGGTCACACTCACAACTCGTGGATAACTAATAACAGCTGCACGGGTCCATCTTTAAAGTTAAGCCGTGTTTGCCGAGGTTGGTCCGAGGATGGACATACCGAGTTTCCTCCGTGCCTCGGAAGGCAAGTTAAGCCGTTTGTAGATCTTTGACAGTCGTAACCAGTATTCAGAAGCCAAAAGTCTGACATCCAGTCTTACCAAGGGGTATCGACTATCGTATTACCCAGTTACTGGGTTGTGGAGGTCAGATAGGCAGTCGCTTCGCATCCGGTTAGACTAGAAGCCGACCCCAAGATAATTTGGGAAAAAGGCTAAGCAGATGATGATGATTATAACCAGAGTATAGCTAGCTAATTTCGACCCCGTATAATATGATTAATCATCAACATCAGCATCAACAGCATTTTTTTTTAACGTTGCCCCACACCAGTATTTTTCCTGTATCGTGGGTGCGTTTACAAACATTTTAACTCACATACACAAACAGCCAGACCCGGAACAACTATCTGTAGGCCATACAAATATTTGTTCCGTGCGGGGATCGAACCCGCGACACGCAGCGCAGCAGTCGATAGCTCAACCACTGCGCTAATCGTGTCGTCATCAATCACGAGTCAATTCACGAGTTTTTCTTTCCATCTCACAAACCTCTTTTTCAACGAAATTTTTCATTCGTGCAATAAATGCTGATTACACTAATTCTGTCAACCTAAGAACATTATCAAGCTTTCTAGACTGTTATCAATGTCCTATCAATAGCGGTTGATACGCACTCGTGGATTATCTAATCATAACGTTGACAAACAAAATTATGGCGGCGATGTCTAATGTGCCGTTTTCCTTAATTACGCAATTTACTATTAAAAGGTTTAGTCTATTATTCCTATAGCTCTGAAATGCAACCCTTAGAGCCGGCAGACTAACTTGTATCATCTGTGGAGACGCCATACTTTGAATAGTACTAAAACTGACCATTTCTCTAATTCTGTAGTTTGTATTGCAGCCGCATTCGTATATTTTAATTCTGTGTTTGGCTCAAAAGTTAATGTGCGAAATAATTGTATGTATGTTAACGAAAAACATAAGAGCACGGAGGAAAGAGAGAACTGAAAATTGCTCCTAAAGTTCCTAACCCTACTTACATCCCATTGGAAAATAGCAAGACTAGTAAATACTCCTGGTATTCTCGAGGCCAGCAGTGTCTCGGAAAGCACGTTACTCCGTTGGTCCTGGCCGTCATTTGTAGATCTTTGACAGTTGTTACTGGTAGTCAGTGGCTCGAAAGTTTAACAACCAGTCTTACCAAGGAGTAACGTATTCACCAGGACTAACTGGGTTGTGGAGGTCAGATAAGCAGTCGCTCCATTTACAATACTGGTATTCAGTTCCATCCGGTTAGACTGGAAGCCGGCCCGTGTATTGCCAAACTGTATACTGACCCAGACGGGTTGCTCTGAGTTTGATCGCAGTTTGCCTTTGTAGTTGAAGAGCTAACTGTATACCTATTCAGAGAGTGTCTGAATCATTATACATTTCGCTTTAAACTACTAGAGCAAAATACATACTAGTCCACGAGTCAGATGACACTCTAATAGATTGGCTTTTGTTTATGCATATTACTCGCCAAAACCTAATCTATCTCAGTAAAAAAATTGACTCAGATGGACTAGCTTTTTGCCTGGATATTTTCAAAGAAAGTGCACGGAAAAAACCTAGTACTGTATTACACATCCAGGAGAATTTGGATGCAAGAGCGAGCGAAGCGAGCTCTGTACTTGGGGCACCCCAACTCGGTCAGGTTAGGTTCGAAGGGGACGGCGGGGTCTATTGAGCGAGCGGAGCGAGCGAACTAAGACCCCAACTTCCTCTTCGTGTTAGGTTACTGTAAACCCTGCAGGCAGAAATAGGAGCCCCGCGTAGCGGGGCTACGTCGACTATGCTTTATAAGAGAATTACATACAAGCGAGCAAAATGCATACATTATCCGATTGCTCTGAGCTCGTATGTAATTACTTTGCTCCAATTTGTTACGAGCAAAATGCATACCTTCTCAGATTGCCCTGAGCTCGTATGCACTTTGCTCCAATTTATTTGTGATTTTAATGAGCACGATGTAGTTCAGTACAGACTACGGGTGTCTGGGTCAGTATACAGTTTTAGCAATACGCAGCCAGCCCCAACATAGTTGGGAAAAGGTAAGGCAAATGATGGCGAGTCACATACGGTTTCCAAGTCAACGTTTCACTACTTACCATTTTTTTTTTTTTTTATTACTTCGAAGTATAAAAAGGTGACTTCGCACTACCCACTTTACATCAGATATTTCAGTTCCGTGAGCGTTACGTGACGGTGACATATTCTTGACACAAATGTCAAGGGCGAATGCTTCCACGCATGACATGACCTTGAAACGTAGGTCGGACAAACAGCCTGCATTGCACGACACCGCTCGCTGTGATCGATACCTAGCATGTTATCGATATGTTTCAGTAGGACACTGAAATCGAATAAGGTTAATTTGATTTTGTCTCGTTTGATGAGTTAAGATGTTTGTTTTCACTAACACAAGATGATACCTTAGCAAAATGCTTGCTAATACTTAGCAAAACTTGAAGTACAAAAAAAAATATTCGACATGTTGGGTTTTTAACGCCCTACTCAGCTCCAAAGGGTGTAAATCGAACAGCGAGTTTTTATTTAGGTAGGTAAATAAAAAGAAAAAAGGTAATTTTTGGCTGCCCCGTTGGTCGAGTGTTCTCAAGTGCGACTGCTAAGCATGAGGTCCTGGGTTCGATTCTCGGGTGTTGCAGCCACAGAGTCTGGATAACTGGCGAAATGTAGCTGTACTATTAGGTGCTCCTCTGCCTAACCCTAGTGGGATTACAGGCGTGATGTTATGGTTATGTAAAAAGGAAATTGGTAGATACAATCTTCTTCTGCTGGAGTTAACTGTGACGAAAACTAAAGCGTTAATTAACAGATCAAAAAGTTTTAGAATAAAAAAGCGAATGTAATTACTGAAGCGAGTAGTTTCATATTTTGTCACGGTAGTGTTTTTTTTTTTTAGTCGTTACGAGTTGTCAGAAGCCAAAAGTCTGATATCCAGTCTTACCAAGGGGTATCGTATTACCCAGTTACTGGGTTGTGATTAGATATGCAGTCGCTCCATGTAAAATACTGGTACTCAGCTGCATCCGGTTAGACTGGAATCCGACCCCAAGATAGTTTAGGAGGAGTGAAGGCTAAGCAGATGATGATGATGATTGTCTTTTTTTGTAGATTTCGTTAATGGTTTTGTAAAGAAACGCATAAAAACGACGCTGAATAAGATAATCATTAAGACAAACAAATAGTCGTAAGTCTTCTTTAGTAATTTAGATTCCAAAAACACCTGCTTTGTTTACATAAAAATAAATTAAATATGTATTACACTTCGTAGTCTTACTACTAAGATACATAATAAATATCCAAGTAAAAACAGCAGTCAATGATTCGAGGCTAAAATGATAATCATGATACATAAATGAGGTTTCAAAAGGTAGCCTTTTGAATTCTAATTTATGTATCATGATTAAATGAAAATGTGAGTTTTGTTCTTAAAATCCAATCCTCAATTCCTCATATTAAAATGTTGTCCTTTATATTCTTACGCGGATATCCACAACCGTTCTACCCACCGCTCTAACTTCCTCCCCGACACACACATTATCTGAAGCCCTATTATTACCGTCGTTTGCGGCCGCATCAATTTCCTTTATAGCCAGGCTATCAGCTGTGCCTAATACTATAACGTAACGGCAGTGACCTATTTATGCTGACCTACTTGGTCGAGTGCACTTCTGTAACGTTGCATCCTGTGTGAGTGAAGTTGATTTGCGATAACCGTCTTGTGTAGCGTCCTGTGGGGTTAAGAGGGCAAAGATAATTGGCGGTGAGTTTTTATAGTTGCATCCCAGATGTTGAAATCATCGCAAACAGCTGCCTAGTATTTTATTAAAAACATTAGGCTCGAATGCAACCCAGTATTTTAGCAGACTTTAAAAAACGGAGGGAGTGCTGAATTCGTCGGTTTTTGGAACGAAGTTCCTTATCGCGCGTTGTGAAAGGGGGCTAGACGGAAAAAATTCTTACGAAAAGTTGTCACGACACTTTTTGCTATAGTAAGCTATTGTAAGCTTTATTTCTTTAAAATAAAGTTGAAATTTCCTTAAATTACGTACAATTGGGGTGTGTATGTGAGTAAGGATAGATATGATTATTATTTTGAGTGACCGAACTACAAAGTACAAATTCGGTTGTGCAGTTAAGTAAGACGTATTGCTTCGAATTAAGGATTAATCTTCCTTAAATTAAATATTTTATTTTTCGCACACTAACTTAAATCTAAAATGTATTGATATTATGTACGTGAAAGGAACTTCGTTCCATCCGGGTGTCCCTTGACACCTCTCAAGTTTTTTTTTTTTTTTTATGTATCGCGATTACTCGAGGACGCCTGGACCGATTTGTAAAAATCCTTTTTTTTTTTAAAAGCCATGTGGTCCCATAGAAAACAGGTCAGGTTCTGATGTTGGGATCATGGACAAATCGAGAGAACTCTTAAAATTCAAAATAATTGAAGCGATTTGGGTATTTTTTTCTAGTTACAATGTAAAATTGATGCTTGACAAGGATTCCTGTGAGATACTACGACTAAAAAGGGTAAAATATACATGGAGCGACTGTCTATCTGACCTCCACAACCCGGTTAACTCTACCTTTATATTTTTCCTTTTCCAAGTCCAACGCAAAGTTATACACTAGTTAAATAACCAATAAGTCCATTAGATATCCGAAAAGTGTGTTTGTTAATGTAATGTTTCCGCACCTTTTAAAACCCCTTTTTATTGTTTCCACCATAACCTGATTGCGTTATTAATTGGCGATGTCAGAAATATTATTCAAAATGTCGCCTTTCAATAGAACTTTGTTCGTACGAAATAAATTTGATTGTTTGACAGTTCTATACAGCTTCACGTAAACTTCCAGGGTTGTTATAAATTTTCTATTGAATGAGTATCGGAGAGTTGATTTAATTTTAAAGGAAGCCAATATAATGTTTAAATGGTTACGTAAATACGGTATTGGATTCTGCAAAGGGAAGTTTTTTTTTAATAGAAGCTCGCAATATAAATCACGTATTTTATTTCCCAGTCGTCTGCCATTATAATGTTGCGGTTTTTCACCGTAACCAGCTGTTCTTGCCTTCAAAGAAAGTGCCTCGATCCAACATTCTCGAATATTCTATATTTATGAGTCTAAAACTCGTTACTATTTTTCAAATTTACCTTTTGCTAAATAGATCCTCACTCTGGCCCGGTTTGCGAGAATAGACGAATAGTTACTCTCAGCTCCATTCGTCACCGCTTTGGTGGGAACCAGTCCTTTTTTTTACGTGTGGGAAATCATCAAATGACTTCTCCCGCTCTGAGCGGAGCGGGAGGGAGTGTCAGACTTGTACTGACTAAAACCCACCCATGTTCCTTCTTCGCCCTTTGTGTTCCAGGGCCACGGTATTTCTTTCGAACAGTCCCGCAACCCTGGCAGTGGGAACCAGTCCTTACAGCTTGCCTATTCAATTAATTTTCTTTCTTTGATAAATTGATTTTTCTCCACTGACGTCGCGTACGAGAGCTAGCGCAAACTACAGTCTAAACTAGATCTATTATTGTATCATCGCATGAATAAAATTAGACCCGTGAGCAATGATGTTATATTTTGTGTTTTTCCTTCGATATCATAAACATTTTAAGCGGCGCTCTCCGTTGCTTGCCAGGTGAATATTGTCGTCATTTAGTCATAGAAAGGATATTTTAAGTCCAGGAGGTCTACTCTCTTTCTCCGAAACGTAACTTCGGCAACGAACGAAAATTAAACGTACCTAGTTACGTTTGTCAATCTACTCTATATAATTTGCAGACGCACACAATAACATTCAATACATTCGTTGTCTGTGAAGTCGAACTTCTTGTGTGCGTCCGCAAATTATATAGAATAGGGTCACAAACGTAACTACGTTTAATTTTCGTTCGTTGCCGAAGTTACGTTTCGGAGAAAGAGAGTAGACCTCCTGGACTTCCCGATGCTTTTCATCATTGGAACGGTCTTTCGGCGTAAAATGATAGTATCAAACGGTAATTTAGGTAACAAAATACCTTCACAGAAAATGAGTGACTTGTTTTATATTATTAAGTATTTAAATGACCAGTCCGTTGTTAACTACTTTCCTCTAATCTCTCACAGCTTTGTAATTCTAGTGGAAGTTTCCAGACTCTTCCCTTTTATTAGCTTATAACCCTAGTCGGGAATTAGCCGACCTTGTCAACTAATTAGAATGCTCTACCAACTTTGCTGGCCCCGTTTTACCCTTCGCACTTTGGCTGGGCTGACTTTGGCTTAATTGATTTCAAGTCTGCTGCTGTTTAAATGCAGACATTAAAACTCAACTGTTTGTCCAGTAAAATTTTGAGAAGGGCAGGGTAATTGTAATTAAGTAATGATTGAATGATTCATTATTGTCTCTCGAACAACTTCAACAAATGCTTGGGCGGAATTTGTAGGTAAATTGCGTGCCTTTAATTTAAATTTTACCATGCTAATATAGATGGCCATAAAGACCTTAACCCCATCCACGGGCCAACCTTAGTTAGCATTGCTTCATCTAAATTATCACGACGGTTATCATTTAGCCACGAGCCTCTTTTGAAACATGAAACTTTTAACAAATCTGTTTTTTTTTGTCCAATAGATGCGAATGACCCTCGCCGAGTGATTGTCAAGAAGCTCGCGTTGTGTGTCACAGGACGCGATGACGTCGAGCTAGACCTCTCCGGGGATCTCACTGATCTTAAAAAGCAGGTATGTAATCTTCCAAAACATGATAATACAACACAACATCAAATGTAATCCCCGTTAGGTAAGCCAGGTGCTCACCCGTTGCCAGTTATAAAAAGTCCCATGAATAGCCAATCATATGCCATTACGGCACAATCCTGGACGAGGTTGGTAGAAACGTAGAGATTGGCCCAAGAAAAAGAAGGGTTGTACTCAGGACTGGTTAAATTCGGGCTGTTGTTGTTATGACATCAATCGAACGGAAATCTGACTCTCGAAAAACTTTTATTATAAACTAGCTGTCCCCGGCATGCGTTGCAATGCACTTTTTACCTACCCTATCTACCTACCTACCATACCCTACCCTACCCTACCCTACCTACCTACCTACCTACCCTACCCTACCTCCCTACCCTACCTACCTACCCAACCCTACCTTTCTCACCTTTTAAACCTTCCCTGGACTACGACAAACATTTTAAAACCAAAATCAGCCAAATCGGTTCAGCCGTTCTCGAGTTTTAGCGAACAGCAATTGATTTTTATTTATATAGATTACTTCGTAAAGTTTAGAGGTGCGTCATCATCAGTCTACAACACTAGTCCACTGCTGGACATAGGCCTCTCCAATCGCCACTTAACTCGATTCTCGGCAATACTCTCATCCAGTTACTTACCGCAAATATTTCGGTTAAAGTTGACTTCATTTTCTCTCGTGTCACCATCATATAAAACGATAGTGGTTAATTAGGTTAAAAAAAAAACATGTTTTAATTTATTGGCGTTGATAAAGTCGTGCCTTAAAAATAATGTTATTTAGGTAAATACTAAAAATATAACTACATATTATAGTCATGTGGCAGTTCAATTAGGCAACAGAGTCACGATATAACTGCGAGCTAAATAATTTAGATTTATTTTATAATGTGTATGACTTTCTTTCTCTTTCAAAAATATCCAGTAACCCGTAACTAATTTCATCCACTGAGCCCAAAAAATCGTAAAATAGACCTAAAATCAATTGAGTTGGGCTTGCTTTTCATTAGCTAATAGGGACCGTCCCAAAGTAACTCCTAGGATCTTCAGTCCAAAGCTAGTCTGTTAGCTCACTTGGGTCCCAGTGGACCCCACCGCAGTAGTACTCTGTAGACTTGATTTTAAAAATTCAAGTTTATTTGCAGTTTATCCTGATGAATTAATGAAGATCTCGGTCTCTGCAAATCGAATCAGACGTTACCGAACAGTGGTCGAATTATGAAGATAGTAACTTGTTACAAAGCATTTTTTTTACTTCACAAGATTTCAAGACGAATGTGTTTTACTTTTGATGTTTGAGTTTTGTTCATATTTTAAAAATATATTTTTTCATTCCATTCTGTGTAAAAGTTAATTGGTATTTAAGGCTGATAGGACTGCCTTTACAGATAGAAAAATGTAATGCGAGGGCCTACCACATTCAGAGGGTCCGAGAGGGCCGATGCCTGCCAGGGCTGCGGTACTGTTCGAAAGAGATACCGTGGCCCTGGAACACAAAGGGCTAAGAAGGAACATGAATGGGTTTTAGTCAGTACAAGTCTGACACTCCCTTCCGCTCCGCCCAGAGCGGGAGAAGAGTCATTTGATGATTTCCTATACGAATAAATAAAAAAAAGGGCTTAGCACATTTCCGGTTTCGAAGACAGTCTTACTTAGTCTACACTGCACTGTTACTAAGTTCTAAAAATATTATTATTATGAATTAGTACTTGTTTTTCGGTCCAGTGGGACCACCTCAGCAGTATCGTTTTTTTAAGTCACCACATTAGTGATTTATTCTGAAAAAGTCATTTCATTCTGAACTACAATGATAATTTCTAAATTAACACTAACTCACAGAGATGTAAGTAGGTTTATATTTTCATTTCATCGTTTTCCTTGTCCCTTCAGGAAATAACTGCAATAAAATCGTTTTCCTGTATCCATTAACGTGATATTAGCGTATTATTCATTATGTTCTAAAACTAGTAGGATAAAAGGATTGACATTGAAAAGAGTTATAAAAGCTTGTTCAAAACATACATTTATTTATTTATTTGGATCTTCAACAAAGAATACACATATACAATGTAGGTTCTTTTACGTGTGTTCCTTCAATTACACACAACCATGTGGTTAACATCGCAATTTCTGTTAGCAATAACTGATTGAGAAACTAAAATAAGGTTATCTACTTAATTAACCTATACGACTATAGTGTTCCCACTGCTGGGACATAGACTTCATCTCTGAGACGACGGCCGTAGTCAAAACCAAAGCATTTATTTCAAGTACTTAGGCCAGTTACAGGCACTTTTGAGTTCTTGAAACCAAGACAATAAATTAACCTACAGTACCAGTCACAAGGCATAATAACTGTATAAGTACTGTTGTTGCCCATCCCAAAGCGTAGATGGAGAAAAACGGGCAGGAAATCCATAGACCCTTAAATCAAAATATTGTTACACAATCTTGGTAACATCATTCATGTTGAGATTGTTGTATGTGAGAACGATGTAGTAAGACGTGCACGTTAACACTGTCCATAGTGAAGACAAAACAGACACACAAATAAAATAATTAGTTAAAAAACCCCGTGGCAGCTAACAGATGACAAGTCAATAAAAGACTTAAGTTTCCACCACGCGAGACCAGTATGGGTGGTTGAGGTGGCATAATACACGGTGTAAATCACCTCATCACGAAGCCGTCAACCAAGTATTCTATACATGAAACTAAGTAACTTTACGCAAAAATTATTGCTGGGAAACGACGTTTTTTTGGGGGGTGTAAAATCATGTTTTGTGGTAGAACTCAATGTAACGCACTCAAAACATTGTGCTGATGGACGGATTAGCAGCCACGTAGTATGGACCTGTGCCCAGTTGATGGCAACAGGCTCGCCTCCTATTACATGGGAGTTAAAAACATAACAGCCCCCCTAGCATGACCGTTCTATCTCTATTCTACCAAGAAACGACAAGGAATCTTTTCTATACAACTTGACATTTCTTCTGGCCGAGCATGGCGCCCCCGTCGACTCGCGTTTCTACGAAGACATAGACAGAAATTCTTTCCATAGCAACGGGGACGTATCACGTGATGTTTATATTCCCTGAATATATACGTTTAGTTAACTAAAAAAAGTTGCCAATTGCACGAGTTTTTAATTTTTCGTGGGCGGGATGGTGTTGCTGCATGCTGGATCCAGGCCTGGATCTTTTTCGCGAAATTCAACCTAAATATCTTACATAACATTTCAACCTTTTGAACGTAACTCAACGCAACCACGAAACGTATTTCTCGTGTTTAGTTTTTAATAAGACTAGTTTGACATTTCTAATGTCAAAAGAAGAGAAAATATGGTCGTCATGCTCGACATTGTAGACTTGTGTCGACTGAAGAAAAGAAACATTTCTTTTCTACATTTTTGATATCGCCATGCTTGGGACGATAGAAATATCTGTCAAATTGTCGATTCTTCCGTAGACCTAGCCCGTTTCTACGGCGGTCATGCTAGGCCGGCTGGTGACATTTGGGTGTACTATTAGCTACACTTCTGCTTAACCCCTTTGGTGATTACAGGCTTGATGTTTTGTTTTTTATGTTGATTTATTTAACACTTCAAGTACAATGTACAGAGGCGGACTTAATGTCATAGGCATTTTCTTTCTATTTTTTTTATGTTGTTATATTTTACTAGTATTAGTTGTAGACCACTTGAGATTTGAGATACCTAAAAAGCTTTATCACGATACCGTTTACACGATTTCGTACTTAGCAGTAAATGCAGTTGTACATTACTTGTTATTGACAAAATCAAGGTCAAATTACACAACATCAGTTCTGTGGAGTTAATCTATCTAATTTGTATTTTACCTTGTATTTTTGCGGACCAGGGTGGCGTTATACATTCCTAGTTAGTCATTTGCAAATTATATGTCTAAAATAAAATAATACGTAAATGAAGGAAATAATGTCATTAAAATAGAGGATGGAAGGGAAAACGTCACCAAGTGCTCAGTAAATTCTAAACCCCCTGTTCCACATTATCGCTAAAAGACCAGGGAAGCATGACATGAAAGGCGGGACGCCTATTTCTAACAGAGGACGCAACGAGGCTAAATAAGCCATTGATGATGATTTCGCTAAATTTTACTCTACAAGGTGTTGTTTTGCATCCTCGTCAAAATTCAGGGAGTTGTCAGACAAGACATAAATAATCAATTAAAATTACGGTACCTAGTTAATTATTAATAAACGCTGATTTTTTTGGTTGTTTATGTTTGTCAGTATTTCAGAATAACCCTCTTAACGTGGTTTAGGGAATAAGAAATTATCGAATAAACGTTTAAGATTGTTTGTATTTGTGGAAGTGCAGTTATAGGGCGAGAATCAGACAGCCCGCGTTTAAAACATGGGTGGTTCACAGTTACAGATTTCCGATAATAGGAGAGAAAAAAAAAGCTACCTACCCATTTTATTATTGATTCGAGACGAGAATCATTAGCATAGATACCTCCTTGAATTTGACGGGGATGCAAAACAACACCTTGTATATCATGAGTAATAAGTACCTACCATATTTTGCCTCAATACACAATTGGCGACAACGCTTGCTATTGTCATAGCAAAGAAAAGACTTCTTCCTTCCTCCCCATAATGCAAGTGTGCCACTCTTGTGTATACTAGATGATAAAGGGGCTTATACATAAATGTCACTCGGAATCTAGTGCGTCAATAGCGGGTGTCTAAACAAGTTTGCCATAGCCATTACAATACGTAACGGACGGCTATTTGCTACACCGTACACGCTTGCACATATGTGTTGTGATGAAAACGTGCTTCATTGGACAAGTGGGCCTAAGCTTCAAGATTACTATGCATCAGTTCCATAAGCCCATCTGGTGTGATGACGTCATTATTTGCGAACAAACAGATAAAGAAAGAAAAAAAAAAATGTTTATTGTAATAAGACATACCCGCCAGCTTGCGCTTTGATTTCGTTAAGACCATTTAAAGCCGCTTGTTAGACAAGTTAGTGGAGCAGATAGATAGATGTCAGATACTGACATATTGTTGACTAGCTTTTGTAGGTGGCTCCGCCCGCGTGGTACCCGGATGACAAGGAGCCTCTGTCCGTCCGGAATAATGTACCTTTCAAATGCTGATAGAATTTTTCAAATAAGTGAGACATAACCCACTAAAACTGTACGTCTACCATGAGTTGTCATAGTTAGATCGCTTGACGTAACTGCAATTCCGTCAATACGCAAATACTATAGTTAGCTTTTTCAATGGTACGATGAGCTGTGTTGGTGCTTACTACCAAATTCTAAGCAAATGAAGCCCAAACTTGCAGTCGCTGTAGTATAGTTTATTACACGGTGACGTACTCATACTGCGCATTTTAGTACCCAACTATCCGCTAGAGGCGCTGTAAAAGTTTTCATACATTTTTTTAACTAAGTACAGACGCTAGCGAGTATAGATTGTTAAAACTCATGGTAGACGTACCGCTCTCTCTCTGTCGCTTTGTAATATTAGTATAGAAGTATACATTTTTCAAGCAGCTTCTTTAAAAAAGTCACGTTCACAATAATAAGGCCCGTCAATTAAGGTTCAATTAAATCTTGCTTGCTTGATCAAGTTTAGAAAACATTTAAGAACACTTGTAAAACATGTCGCGATGACGTTTCATATTATGTAAACTATTTTCATTACTCTCAACATACTCTGTCTCTTTCTTTCAAAGTGTGTTATTAAAAGATGGCAATATCCACATGATTTACACACACGGCGCCACATAGACTCTCCGCCATTAGTCGGCATTATATCAAAATATTATTATGCCAGCAATAGACAGAAACAGACACACAACTTCACATTATCCATAGCTTACGAATTATTAACAAACGCTAGACATATTCGCGTAGACGTCTGCGCTCAGCTAATAACTCTCTAAAAGATTTACGATGCAACGTATCATTTATCTTGTCCGTATGTCTGTACTATGCTTATACGTGAGGCATGTGACGTCATATGTCGCGTTGATAATACTGACGGATGTACTGTTGTTGTAAATCGATTCGGGTGTATTTTTTAGTTAGTTGTAGATTTTGGCCGTTAGACGCTGTCTAGTCTGATAATCTTTTTGATCTTTGGTTTTGTATAAAAGCTCTGTGACAGGTGATGATTTTGCTCCGCTTTTTGAATAACAGGCACCATAGCTTGATGGGCAGCTTAAATGGTTAGTTGAGATGATGTGATTACTGGCATCAGATTCCTTATGTACGCTTACTTTGACTTTAAAAATCAAAAATGCATAAGTCTATGGCAAGCGACTTCGCGGCTTGCCAAGATGGAGATGGCAGGCTGAGTTGGACTCCTTATAGAAAGGCGCAGATATACGACTTTTAATGATTTTAAATTGAACATCACGTCTAAACTTCTAGTTTTATTTCTTTGAAAAAAAAATATGTTATACTAGACAATTTTCTTTATAAATTGATATGTGAAAATGTGAAATTATATTTTTAAAACATAGTGTAATTAATTTGTAAATTCATGTCTAACGCGGACAAAAAAACGATAATAACGCAAAAACTATCGGACGTATTTGCATGAAACTTTGGCCATCTGAAAAACAATTTAACAACCCATATTTAAGTATACGGTTTTTATTTGTATTGTGTTTGATAAATCAAGTTGGGTTGTTTTTCCGAATAATCTTGGTGCGCGTTGAAGCGTTACGCATGCACTTTTACTCGCTCAAGGTCGCGGGCACTTATTGGCGCCTTAAGGATTGAAGCGTAGTATCCTAAGACAGAGAAAAGTGGAAGGAGAGTTGAGAGGCCCAGTCTCGAGAAGTTCTTGCAGCTCAATTATAACAGCAGCTCGAGTCGATCTTTAGGTTAAGCCGCATTTGCCGTGCGTTTGGTCCGTGGATAGTCGACAACCCATTACGTACAGATTTTCCTCCGTGCCTCAGAAAGCACTTGAAGTTGTTGGTCCCGGCTGTCATTTGTAGATCTTTGACAGTCGTTACAGGTAGTCATTGGCCTGAAAGTCTGACAACCACAGAATAAATAGTAAATCAAATCAAAATAATTTATTTCAAGTACCTAGTCTAGTTACAGGGCACTTTTGAATAGTCGAACAACAATAAAAATGAAGCTACAGTCCCAGTCACAAGACATAATAACTGTGAAAGTAGGTAAGTACTGTAGTTGCCCATTCCTGTACCCAGTACTAACTGGGTTATGGAGGTCAGATAGGCAGTCGCTCTATGTAAAATATCTGGTATTCAGATGCACCCGGTTAGACTGGAATCCCACCCCAAAATGATTGGGAACAGGCTAGGCTCGGCAGGCAGTCACCAGAAGAGACGGTTCGATCTCTCCATTGATAAGTCCTTCTCAATACGTCTACGTATACCGCTTGGACTATGGACTAGACTAAAAATATCTTAAATACATACCTAATGAACTATCAAGAAACTCATACATCGCTCCGGCTCTTTAGTATTGGAGCGGAGCCGACGTAGCTAAGATCTATTGACGTCTTACGCCACGTGAGTTTGTTGCCAGTGCTGAAAGATACGATAGTCGGTGTTTATCTTTTGTCTAGGTGGTTTGTTATTTACGAAAGTACTTTGGTTAGTGCTGGGTATTCCTCGTCTGGACTGAGACTAGCCTAGTCTAGCTAGTTGGTAAGTATTTGCCAAGGTTTTGTCTCGCATAGAGATGAAGTTTAGATGTTTAATTTTATAGAGAAGTAAGGTATGTATGTTTGAGTGAATGGATTTCGAACTGCACATCCGATTTCAAAAATTCTTTCACTGATCGAAAACTTCGCTGACTGCCTTAGGACAATTATGTCTCTTACAAGCAGTTGACGTCGCGGGTAAAGGCTGCTGAGCCTATAATTTTATCAGCATACTTTAAACAGGAACACCGCAAAAGCACCATATCAGCAGCGATTAAAAATAGTCATAGTACTTTATCGGATGATACCTTACAAGAAGCTGTCTTTACTAATATTATGGAAACCTTATGTTCTTACATACTTCCTGACAGCCTCGTTGGTTTAGTGGTCGAGGTGCGACTACTGAGCATGATGTCCTGTGTTCGATTCCCGGGTCGTGAAAAGTATTTTCTGGTCTTCCACCAGGAATTTCTCAGTTGCAGCCACGGAGTCTTAATTTGTGCCAGTTAATAGCAATAGGCTCGCCTCCTGTTCATCATCATCATCATCAGCCTATAATGTTCCCACTGCTGGGACACAGGCCTGCTCTCTATAAGAGGGAGTGGGCTGTATCCACCACTGGTCTGTAGATGTCTTCGAATTTTTAGTTCTAGGACATGCCGGTTTCCTCAAGATGTTTTCCTTCACCGTTTTGAGAACAGCGGTGATGAAATAAATTACACAACGTAATACGCCTGCCTAGGTTCGAACCCAGGGCTTACTGTTCGTAAGTCGGGGCTGCCACCACTGGGCCACCGCTGCCCCCTGTTACATGGCACTTAAAACATAACTGGCTAGATGTAGGTGTAGGTATATCTCTGCGTAACTCTTCGGAGATTACACGCGTGATGTTAAATGTTCATAATTTCCTCCGCACGCAAAACACACGCTTTGGACGTGGAGTTGCTGACAACATACCAATATACAAAACATCTTCCAACATCCTAATAGCGATTTCTCATGCTATCATCCACCAAAACCCCTGTATCCGAACTGGGAACAATTCACGAGACTCGTTTCCCTAATCCTACTAATATTATAAACGCGAAAGTTTGTAAGTATGGATATTTGTTACTCTTTCACGCGAAAACTACGGATCGGATTTGGATGAAATTTGGCACAGGGGTAGTTTATAACATAGATTAACACATAGGATAATTTTTATCCCGATAGTACAATCTCATGGGACAGTGATCGAACTCAACGCGTGCGAAGCCGCGGGCATAGGCTAGTCATACATATGACAGGTGCATGATGATCGGTGCCCAATAAGTCGCTTAGTCACAATTATCGCGGTACGCCCGACCTGGCTCCCTGCCAATACCCCGAGCATACAGGATGTTTAGATAGAGAACAGTTTTCTAGTTTATTGCAGGAGCTTTTTCTTGTGAGCCGTATATAGATTTTGTTTGGAAGAATCGGAGCCATGTTTCAAAGGGACCGGTGGATCTGTTTTTTTTTAATTCTGAGAAAAAAAAAGGTGTACTTATTTGAAAAGTTTTTAGAGGACCAATTATTATTATTTTCTAAATTAGATCTGAACGTATAACGGGTCGATCTTTAAGGAGGAGCTCGTGGCTAAATAATAACAGCCGCCCGGGTCGATTTTTAAGGTTAAGCCGTGCTTGCCGAGGTTGGTCCGTGGATGGGTGACCATAATTACATACCGAGTTTCCTCCGTGCCTCGGAAAGCACGTTAAGCCGTTGGTCCCGGCTGTCATTTGTAGATCTTTGACAGTCGTTACGAGTAGTCAGAAGCCAAAAAGTCTGACATCCAGTCTTACCAAGGGGTATCGTATTACCCAGTTACTGGGTTGTGGAGGTCAGATAGGCAGTCGCTTCATGTAAAATACTGGTACTCAGCTGCATCCGGACTGGAAGCCGACCCCAAGATAGTTTGGGAAAAGGCTAGGCAGATGATGATGATCTTGTTGTCATGTTGAATTCTCGCAATATTGTTTCTTACTAAGGATACTTTTATCCATAAATTGCTTTTGTTGTAGTAACACCAATGCTCACTTTAAAATTAAAATAATCTGGATTTTATTGTCTTGCCTCTTAAAATTGAGTTCGATTTCTCGTCAATGCAATAATTACATGGCAATAGTTTCCCTTCGCTGCAGCTGGTAAAGCCAGCACACTTCCCGTCATTCGGGACTTCCTTATTTTACACAAACATACTTTCCTTATATAGAACGGATATTTGTTACTGCACTGATAAGAAGTGCTTTATACACTTGTGAAGATTGTTTTAATGTTTGTTTATTATCTTGCACTGGATATTTAAATTAAGAACCTTAAACCTTCAAGACTGTTCAGTCACATTAACCCTAGATTATTTAATCTGTATATGTGCTTCGGTCGTGAATAACAAAAAAAACCTCTAAAAATCTTTAATAAATTAAGCCTCCGTCGTAGCCCGCTGTTTTGTGTTTGTGCTAAGCGGTCTAAGTTCTTGGTATCTAAGTCAACCGGTTAATTTCACGAAGATTTGATAGAACTCTTTTGTATTTTTTTTTTATAATAAAAAACGTTTCCCTACACTCGGCATTTGTCCTGTATCGTGGGTTCGTTTACAAACATTTAAACTCACATACACAAACAGCCAGACCCGGAACAACTACCGGTAGGTCATAAAAATATTTGTTCCGCTCAGGGATCAAACCCGCGACACGTAGCGCAGCAGCCAATCTTTCACCCACTGCGCAAACCGTGCCGTCGAACTCCTATAATACATAATGAAGTGTAAATCAAACCATTTATTTCAAGTATTCAAAGGCACTGCTGGACGACAAACTTAACAAGGAAATATAATTGTTTTTTTGCCACTCGCAAACGTAGTTGTGATTGGAGGAGAATAAAGTACACAGCTTATTCAATCAATTTATAAACTTTTGTAACCCACTGTATCAGCCCGCGCACTATGATTTATGCCAGCGCCGACTATAGTTCGGCACACGACCTAAAAACTTCGCGCCGGAGTCGTAGCGGGCTCGTGTCGTTACGCTCGCTTTAATAGCTGTTTCACAGTTTACTCTGCTCGAAATAGTCCGGGGAATTTACGCCGAAAATTAGGCCAACTCTGCATTAATTAAAAACAGCGATTTTTTTCCTTGAATGTGTAGGGTATGGACAGGAGAGTATGTTATGCTGTATCCCGCGAAAAGTTCACCTCCGCGTATGTGTTTTTTTTAAGAAAACGTCTAATATGTTGTAACTTGGTGGAAAAAAATATAAACAGGTATGTTTATTTGGAGTATTGTAGAACAGATTGAGTGCTACGAGTAGGTCAGCAAATTAAACATTTTTCGTCCACGGAACAATCAGTTTTTTTTAAAAATCATATAATTTGACTTCGTACTTAAGGCAAAAATATTAACAGGACAAAAATAGTGCTAAAGTGATTGTTATCAACATATCTAACTATTATTATGAAAATTAAACAAATTCTGCTCCGGACTTCACAGAAAATCAAGAAAATCCAAAAATCTTGAATACTACTTACGGCAAAAATGTAACAGGACTGAAATTCATTTAATAATGGGATATATATCAATCCAAACCTTAATCTCCCAAAATTAAACAGATTAGATCGTTATTTAATAAAGTAAAAGTAAAAAATAAATTACGATGAACGTGACGTCAGCGCTAAGCATCGAGCAGCGTACAGCGTGTGCTAGTGTGCGTATCCAAGATAAGCGCTGCGTTCATTGTATGCGTATGACTGTGTTCTTTTTTAAGAGTCGGTGTGTTTTTATTGATAAATGATAAATGATGTTTATTTTGCAAGTAGGTTTTATTGTGTTACTCTGTAATTGTAAAAGCATAGGAATAAAAACGGCAAGCCATCAGTCGGTCAGTGGCGACATACCTACTGTTTACAAACATGATCGTCATTAACGTTAAATCTTCATTTAGAAAACCGGCCAAGTGCGAGTCATACTCGCACACACCGAGTTCCGTAGCACCAAACAATATAATAAAAATATTTTTAACGCAAATTAATTTGTAAACATACACTCAGTAAAACTAAATTTGTTAAAGTGAAAGTTTTATTACATCGTCTCAAACTTTTTCGTCTGTGTGTTGCATGTCGCGTGACGGTCGGTTTTATGTACTCCGCGTTTTATACCCTTAATGCAATATTATTCCATTTTTTTTTAGATAAATGTCAAAAGTATGAAAAAAAGTTTCACTTTTACCGTGGTTTCATAAAACCACACAATCCTTTTTCTTTTATAGTATGTTAATGATGAACAAAGTTACTGCTGCAGTTTTGATAAAAAAGTTCCATATCTCGAAACCTAAATGATTATTTAAAGAGTGGATTATTTTCAGGGTGGTTGAAAAAATTTAGCACCCACCTCGTTTTCTTTGGCTAAAAATACAGAAATAGTGTTATTTTATAAAGGACGATAACAACACAGTTTCCCAACATGTTAAATGCAGGTGAGGTAATTATATTACTTATTTCACCATTACAGTGCAGATAGCTACTACATACTTAAGGTGGAAGTGGAAGGGTAGCCTGCGAAATTTAAATTGTTCTTTTGCAATTAGAGGGTCAACAAATGGCTTTACAAAGTTATATATATATATATATATCTCTATATTATATAAATAAAAATAGAAGTCCTGACTGACTGATTGACTGACTCATCAACGCCAAGCCCAAACCTATGACCCAGGAAAGCTGAAATTTTGCACAGAGGTTTCCTTTATAATGTAGACAAGGAATAAGGAAGGATTCTTCGAAATTCAACCCCTAACGGACTTAAATAGGGGATGAAAGTTTGTATGGAAATTCGTCATTTTTTAAGTTAGAAGGCTGAAATTTCATATACAAGCTTCTGGTTAGAAATAAATAAATACGTATTTTAGAGTTTTTAAGAATTTACCCCCTAAGAGGGTGAGATAGGGGTTCAAAGTTTTTCACAGCTTGAAATTCACTATTTGTGTTTCTCGATTGAATTGACGTGAAACACGTATCTATTTTTTTGAAAATTCCACCCCTCAGACGAAAACAGGGATGGCATTTTTTTGTTATTGTTTTTTGTGTTAGCACGTTTGTGTGGACAAATACGCTAAAAAAAACTTCATTTAAGTACACACTTCTAGGGAATCTGGGTCATTTGTGGGAAGGACACTTGCGGTAACCCATTTACGCGAAAAGATATTTGCGCGCATGGACACTTGCGTGACCGACAATCGAGGGCTGGACAATTGCGCGACTCAATGGCTTCACGGGTGTCGTTTTCGTGGTTTTAGCGGGTCGCTGGCAATAAAAAAAAATCGGAGATGGCCCCGAGGAAAATTTCCTGTTTTTCGTGCATGGGTGTCGTTTTCGTGGTTCTTGGGGTTGCTGACCAAATTGACGGCGAGGAAAACATTCGGTTTTTCTTTCACAAGTGTCATTTTTGTGGACTTCAGGGTCACCGATAACGAAAATGATGACCTCATTTTCTAGGTGCAAATAATAAAAATTAAAATACGCAATGTCTCAATATCCTCCCCTAGGCTATGGCTGGCATTGATTTAAGTGATAACTGTTTCGCACGTGTGCAGTTTTATGTTGCGTGCTCCGAAGTGAGCTCGGCGAGTATCTTAGTAATTTTAGCCCCAAAAGGAAACACCGCAAACGTCATTTACACAGAAGAGCTAGGATAATTCATTAGTATAAAAGGGTGTAAAACACCTCTTAACGAAGCCGAAAGGCACTGGTTCTCCCTGTCATTGCGATCATTTTTTTGTTCTACACCATACCTGGGAACCTTCTAGTTACGGAGATATGAGGGGTCACAGTTCCAACTTTTTGACAAGTATTTTTTTAAATACAAGTTTTTAATTTAAGATTTTTACTTTAAACACCTCCACGACCCCCGTACTATTCAATCATTGAGTTCTACCACAAAACATGATTTTACACCCCCCAAAAAAAAAGTCGTTTCCCAGCAATAATTTTTGCGTAAAGTTACATAGTTTCATGTACAGAATGCTTGGTTAACGGCTTCGTGATGAGGTGATTTACACGGTGTAGTTTTCCGGGAGTTAAAAAGATTGGTTTAATCTGAGTATTTTTTAATTTAAAATATTGAAAGTTAAGTAAGTTAGCTCATTTACACCATAACCTATATCGCTAGGTGGATGGATGACCGGGGCATTTGAGCTACAGCATCGTCACTCGGAAGACATGTATAAAATAAATTCTGGTTCAACCCATTTAGGTCGCTAACAACACAAAAAAAAATTAAAAAAAAAAAACGCCGTAATATACATTTTTCTAACCAGAATGAATTATGTGGCGTCTTACTTCGAAAAGCGCAGATTTTTACACAACTATTAAAATGTGTCCTATACTTACACTTACGCGCGCGCGAAGCCGTGGCCAACAACTATTATCTATAACATTTAAATGACTATTTTCGACATTATTTTGGGGTGGTTAACGCATACGTGGGCAATTGCCGAACTTCACGCGGGCGAAGCCGCGGGCAAAAGCTAGTCATTAACATTATGAATGAAAAAAAAAAATATCGCGCGCGACGAAAAATTTCATTTGGCCCGTGATGTTCAAATTTTCTTACGCTTTTTGCAATTTGCACAGCAGTGTCAGGTTTTATATTGATTAAAAACTGATTTAAACGGATCGTAAATACGTCGATTTCAAAATGGAAAATACTTGTATTACGTACAATATTTCATAATTTATTTCGTATATATGGATGACTCTGACGAACAACGTAACGTGAACATCGACATTTTACGTTTACACCATGCGCTCGTGCTAGGGAACCAGATATTTACTTGAAAGTATGACAACCGGGAACACATCAAAACATTTGTAAGTCTTAATAGTGTTTTGTTACGTATACGCGATTTTACACCTTATCTCTATTACGGAAAGATCAAATTCCTATGAAAGCGCTGCACCAAATACAAGAATGAAGCTTGCAAACGTATTTTACGTAAACATTATTTTTATTTTTTTTCAGTATTTGCTTTAAAGTGTTTAATTTTCGTGTAAATTGGTTAGAAATAGCCTTTAGATGAAAGTTAAACAAAATTAAACCCTGTTACATTTTTGCCCCGACCGCTATTGTAAAAAAACTGATATTAATAACTTCCGTGAGTCAAATTTGTTTAATTTTTTTAACGGAGGTTTAATATATTAATTTAAGTTATTTTATGTAAAAAAACCGCTGTTTATATTTTTGCCTCAAGTACAATCCAAAAATTACGTAAATGTTTTTTTATCGAAATTTCCGTGGACGAAAATGTTTAATTCTGAAAAAATATATTACTGTCACCAGTTCTTTACCTAAAATAATTAAATTCGTCCTGTTAATAATTTTGCCCACGTTTTTATTCACAAAAACGCGTTTTCGTCTTTTTGACCTTGATCCGGCCTTGGAAAATGTTTAATTTTTTTTTATTATTTGGAGAGCTAAGGTCAAGTACACGATTCAAGAAAAAAATCGCTGTTTATATTTAATGCAAGGTTCAAACCTAAAAGCCCCGTACTAAAACAGATGGCTTGTCCATGGAGGAAATTGTGCAAGTAATTGGTTTATTGGTGTAACGTCGAGTATATCTTTCGTTGATTAGTTGTTTAGAAAAGGGAATTGCTCACTTTGTTAGGGTAACTTGGCTTAACGTGGACATTAGCTATAATATTTAATGACAGGGGTTTTTAATAGTTTATACCTCTAAGAAACGAATTATAGTAATAAGATTGCTGGAAAGTGTAAAAATAGTTCATATTTAGCATGTGTAATGATAAGGCTTGTCGCTGAAAAAAAGTTAGTTATGAATATTTTATTTCCAAAAAACATGATTTGTAGCTTTCCTATAATGATATTCTCTTCCTTTTAATGTGTTAGTAACTCATCCTGAGGTCATTTAAATGCAAAAAAATAAAAGTAATATATTTTTTCAATAACTTTTATTCCGAATCATAAATAAATAAAATATTAGCTAAAAACTGGGTAGGCAGTCTAATATTATTTTGCCTGCCTATTGTTGTGCCTTGCCCAGCTTAAGTACCATATTATGGTCATAACATGAGCACAGCAGCCCACCATTCTTAGCTGTACAAGGCAATTGCAACAATATTGAGTTATTGCTTCTCTGCCTTACAGATCATTATTAATTATGATATAAATATATTTTTCGGCTTATGTGCCTGCTTTTAATTTTTCCTCGTAACAAAGCGCAATAGCCAGTTAAAGGTAAACCTTCAAGGAGGTTGCTGGCTCTCTCCCCCTTAGCAATGTTGGGATACTCAATCTCTGCGATGAGTCACAACAGGGACAAAAACAAAAAGCCTGTGTATCAGGTGCTCTAGTATAATCCGGTAAGGTTATTGTTTCTGCTTATGCTGGTACATTTGCAGATATTAAAGCAGGAAGTGGTGCTCTATCAGCACATTGCCAGCGGTCAGATCCATGAACCTAAAAGAATTTCATTCATAGTCACTGGTTGAAACACAAACTGACATCTTTCTTTTCCTCACACATAATGTATTACATATTTTCATTTCTATAATAGTATTTTTTATTTAATATATTCTAAATGCAAACATAGTTTATTTAATATATTCTAAATGCAATAGAGTCCACTTCCGGTGTGCTTACCGAACAGACGTACTTGATTTTGCTCCGTAGTATATCACAGAAATATAGTGCACTAAGTGATTATCTATTCCGTACTGAAGTGTTATTCTACTACTGAAAGGATAAGGAAGATAAACACGGCGAGAAACCATCCAAAACATTGCCTGCGTGAGTTCCATAATCCAATTTAACTCTCAATTATCCTAACCTCACTTGAAAATCAACGGAATAAAATGTTTGTTTACAAATCGTTTGACAGCTGACCGAACGAAAACGAACGAAATCACCTGATATTGTGCCAAACCGTAGACAAAAGATAACCAACATTACCAACATAATAAAACAAATTGGATAAATACAGAGTTGCCAAATAGAAACCAGTGTTGCCTGATAAATAATAGTGTTGCCAATAAAAACCAGGGTTGCAAAAAAAAAAAATCCTATTGTGGCCATATAAAAACTAGCGTTTCCAAATAAAAAAACGGAGTTGCCATAACAAAAAGCTATAACATATTAAGATATCAAGCATAATGGAAGGTCAAATGGCAACGTTATTCGAAAAACTTCAAGTCGAACTGGAAAAGCAAACCGCTACAATAACCAATTCTGTGACCAAAAATATCCTCGCAATAATTGATGAGAGACTGGAACCACTGAAGAAAGAAAACGTTATTTTAAAGGAAGAAATAGTAGAACTTCAAACTAAAATTAAGAGTTTTGAAGCAGAGAAGAAAAAGAACAACGTTATAATCTTTGGAGTAGAAGAAACAAACGAAATACTACCTATTGACTTAGCGAGATCTATCTTTAAGGAAAAATTGATGATTAATATCGACAAGCATGAAATTATTAAATCTCATAGATTAGGTATGAAAAAAGAAAAAGCAAGACCGATTTTAGTCAGTTTCACTACTAACTGGAGAAAAGTTGAGGTTTTGAAAAACAAACGGTCACTTCCAAAAGGAATTAGCATAAGTGAAGATTTCAGTAAAGACACATTAGAGAGAAGGAAAGAATTGATGCCTCAACTGCAGGAAGAAAGGGAAAAAGGTAATATCGCTTACCTCAGAGGAAATAAACTTATTATAAAAGAAAAAAGTGAACAAAACAGAGACAAAAGGAAAAGGCAAGCTTCAAATTCGCCTAATGGAAAAACAGCTGGTGAAATAAAAAACAATGTCTCGAAAAAACCTAATGTTAGAAATGCTTTTGAGGAAATGTACAGAGCAAGATCACTGTCACTCAGTGAAATGAAAGAAAACTAGGAATTAGCGCACTTCGGTATCAAGACGATAATTGAAAACAATAAAATAGCAACAACAGATAACAAAAAAAGAACCCCAACCCGGCCGGTCACCGTGGGGACTCATGACCACCACCCCCCAGGAAATAAACCAACATATATACCCACCGTGAACAATACTTCGAATTCTATAAGGCCAAAAATTTACGTTTCCACACTGAATACTCTTTCACTACGAACATCTGAAAAACTGCAAGAATTACAAATCGCCTTGGAAAACATTAAATGGGATATATTGGGACTCAGCGAAGTACGCAGAATTGGAAGCAGCATAGAAGAGCACAACGACTTCATATTCTTTTACAAAGGCGAAACCAAAGGACAGTTTGGTATAGGATTTCTAATTAAGAAACATCTTAAGAAATATATTGAAGAAATTACTGGTGTTTCTGAGAGAATAGCTGTTCTAAACATAAACCTACCGGGTTTTAAGAACAAATGGACAATCATACAGGTATACGCTCCAACAGAGATGGCAAAAAAGCAAGACAAAGACTTATTCTATAAGGAACTAGCAAAAACTTTACAAAATACGCACAAGAACGTTATAGTCATGGGTGATTTTAACGGGAAAATAGGAACACAGAAACTTAATGAAAATCGAATAATTGGCAAGTTCGGAACAGGTAACAGAAACAACAATGGACAGAGAATGATAGACCTAGCACTGGAAAATAACCTTCGCTTTATGAACAGCTTCTTTAAAAAGAATCCAAATCACAAATGGACTTGGTCTTCCCCCAATAACAAGTACAAAAACGAAATAGACTACATAGCAACAAACTATCCGAAACCATTCCATGATGTGAGCGTAATCCACTCCTTAAATTTCAATACCAACCATAGAATGGTGAGAGCAACATTGTACACTAAAGACCCTCCTAAAGCGAGAACACAATTTAAGGGAACACCAAGAAACCTACAAATAAAGTTTAGCACGCCATCTCAACACTATTGTCAAGACACAAGCGGAATACAAAGCTTGTACGATATATTTCTTAACAAAACATTTTCAAAACGAAAACATAAACAAACAGAGAGTAAATATGTTAGTCAAACAACAAAAATACTTTTCCAGCTAAGGAAAGACTTGTTTAAACGGAAAAAAGACAAAGAAGTAAGAACAGAAATAACTAAACTAAGCAAAGAAATAAGTCACAACCTTAAAAAAGAAAGAAATATTAAAAGGACAAAATGCATAAATGACCACATAATAAAAACAGGAGGCATTAAAAAAGCCCAAAAAGAATTAGGAAGTAAAAAAGAATGGATCCCTTGCTTAAAAAACAGATTAACAAAAATAGAAACTACTAGAAAATCCATCATGGCAGCAGCTACCGATTATTACAAAAATCTATACTCTATCCAACACAAAGAAGAAGACATAAATCTGGACAACAACAACGAAGACATCCCACCAATTTTGAAACGTGAAATAGAATTTGCAATCTATACACAAAAAGATGGAAAAGCGCCAGGTCCTGATTACGTAACCAACGAAGCTCTAAAAACAATCTCAACCGAAAACTTACAAGATATGTGGTATCTTTTCAATCAAATTTTAATCACCGAAAATGTTCCTGCCCAATGGACGAAGTCTGTAATAGTACTAATACACAAAAAAGGTGACAAGAACGAAATCGGGAACTACAGGCCTATAAGTTTAATGTCAAATCTATACAAAGTGTTTTCAAAAATCGTACTAAATAGATTAACAGTAAAACTCGACGAACAGCAGCCCGTAGAACAGGCAGGATTTAGAACAGGTTTTTCAACGACAGACCACATGCATACAATTAAACAAGTAATAGAAAAAGCACAAGAATACAACAAATCTATATATCTAGCGTTCGTGGACTATAGTAAAGCCTTCGACTCACTGAACCACAACAGCATTTGGAAAGCATTAAAGCAACAAGGTATAGAACAGAAGTACATCCGAATCATTAAAAATGTATACACAAATTCAACAGCCCACATAAAACTCGAAACTATTGGAGAAGAATTTCCAATACTCAGAGGAGTGAGACAAGGCGACCCCTTATCCCCGAAGCTCTTCTCGGCAGTCTTGGAAGAGGTGTTCAGAGGCATGGATTGGCAAGAATACGGAATCAACATTAATGGTAGACTACTAAACCACCTACGATTTGCAGATGACCTAGTCCTAATCTCTGGTGACCATCTCACGCTACAAAAGATGTTACAAGAGCTTGCTGAAGGAAGTATACAGGTGGGACTCTCAATGAACAAGGAAAAAACAAAACTAATGACAAATAGCGTTGAAAAGACCATTAGTATCCAAGGAGAAAGTATAGAGTATGTGAATTCGTATATCTACCTAGGACAACTGATTTCGTTCACAAGGCAAATGGAGCAAGAAATTGAAAGGCGCATAACCAGCACATGGAACAGGTATTGGTCACTCAAAGAAGTAATGAAAAATAACCAATACCCAATATCTTCCAAAAGAAAACTCTTCAATACTTGTATTCTTCCATGTCTCACTTACGGCTGCCAAACATGGACATTGACAAACAAAATCCTACAGAAAATTAAGGTTTGTCAAAGAGGCATGGAACGCAGTATTCTGAACGTCAAGAGGAAAGACAAAAAGAGAGCTAAAGATCTGAGGAGGATAACAAAACTAAGTGATGCTACCTTTCACACAAAAAGATTGAAATGGAGATGGGCTGGTCATATGCTGCGTGATAAAAACAATAAGTGGCCAAAAGCCGTAACTGAATGGCAAATCAGGGATGGGTCTAAAAGAAGTAGAGGAAGACAACGCAAACGCTGGGATGATGACATAGTGGAGACGGCTGGTGCTTTGTGGGCTAGAGACACAAGAGACCGTGACAAATGGAGGAGCCTGGGGGAGGCCTATGCGTCAAAGGACGCGCTGATAAACGAAGACGCCGAAGTGCAATAGTTATGTTTTGTTTATTTTATATTATACTGTAATTAGTTTTAGTTTTCAGTCAATAAAGGCTTTTTATTTTATTTTTTATTTTTTATTTTAAATGCAAACATAAAATACATAAAAAGGACAGTACCAGCCATGGTGATATCCACTCCATAATTACATTTCTTATGTGTGTTTCTCTTTCGGAATTTGTATGCAAAACATGATATCTAGTATGTAGTATTGAACATCCACAATTTACACATAATTGTTGTTGCTGACCACTACTTGTGCTTGGTTCATTTTCTTGAGCCGCTGCGTTGTTGAGAGCCAACATCCAGCAAGAATGACAGACAAAGCTCTGGGCTGTAACCTACAAATAAGACATAAGCATATTTATTTTTATTCAGTTTGTATGGATAATAGCAATGATTATTTTAAAAATAATAATAGAACATTAGCTTACCACTTGTGGAGCAGTCCAATGTCGGATTACTGTTAGTATTTCAATGGGTTCCAGAGCGCGACCTCTGCGATAAATAATATCAATGCCGCAATTGATACATCGCATAGGTTCGTCATTCCCGTTAAGGGCAATAAGATCCTGCACAGGAGCGTCAATGTTCATGCCAAGGTTTTCATTTCAAGCCAGTTCAATATTTAACAAAATAGCGCCAGGGTCATCGTCATGAGCAGAAACAGTGTCCAAAGGTAAACCCGGGTCTTCAATTGGAGCGGTATCAGAGTCCATTATAACAAAAACAGAAAAGTTCGCAATGAGGGAGTCTTTGCTCGAGGCAAAGCGAATGTAATGTTTATTTTTCACTGTACGTCATTATTGACAGACGACATGTGTTGCCAAAAAAAAACGATTGTACAATAATCGATTTATTATTAAAATCGAATGGAAAATGATTTGCAGGTCAAAAACGATTAGTGTTTTGTTCATTTTTAAAGTACTGAAAGGAAAATAAACACAAATGCGTTTGAAAATCAGTTGATTTGATAATAAGTTCTCAAGAAAATACATATTTTTGACTCGGATTTAGAAATCGATTATTAATATAAAGAGACAACTCACTATCATTATTAATGTGGCAACACAAAATCAGCTGGTAACCAAAAAGATGGCGACTCTTTTGTAACTCAATCGGATTAAATACTTTTTAAACGACATGTTTTTAGATTTACTTTCCAACTACGAGTATACAAAAAATATTCATTTTAGATTTAATTATATTTAATAGTAAAAATACTTTTAACTGAACAACTTGTCCACGTTAAAGCCAAGAATGAACAATACCCTTTTGTAGGATATTAAAATGAGTTGGTCGTCATCATCACACTGACAAGCGGTGACAACACTCTCTAGTTACTCTTTGAATACGTGTCATCATCATCTATTTGGGGTCGGCGCAGCATGTCCTCTTCTTCCATACTTCTCTATTATCCTCATCTCGTCATCTCATCAGACAACTCCTTTCTTGCCATATCTTCCTTTTGGACAGTCCATCCATCGTTTCTTTGGTCTTCATCCACGTTGTACTCACAATTAGTTTTCTCACGACTTTTTCCTAATTCCTTCGCTTCACATGCCATGCATCAATACAAAACATTCCCAAGTCTTAACTTTACCAAGGTAGATTCCAAGGGAGATTTCCAGTAAACTACAAGAATACTTAATTACTATGACAACCAGAAATCCTTGTAGCATAGGTAGTGCTTATGCCAATTTCCACAAAATTTTGTGATCCCTTTTTTTTTTTTTGCGGATGGGAAATCATCAAATGAGTTCTCCCGCTCTGGGCGGAGCGGGAGGGAGTGTCAGACTTGACTGACTAAAACCCACCCATGTTCCTTCTTAGCCCTTTGTGTTCCAGGGCCGCGGTATCTCTTTCGAACAACCCGCAGCCCTGAATTTTGTGATCCCTCATGTAAAAATAAAATTCTATTTATTGAAACACAACCCAAACATCAAAGGTGGATCTAAGTGTAAAGGAGGATATGGAAGGTCACTGGAACTTCTGTGGGCTCCACTCCGTTAACAGACTCTCATTCTTACGACTTTGAAAAAGAAAACATTAAATCTCTACATAGTATAAAATAAAGCCGTTTTCGACCGTCTGTACGCTTAGATGTTTTAAATTACGCAACGGATTTCATCAATAGACAGAAAGATTCAAGAATAAGGGAGGAGGCGTTTATATGTTTAATTTATCCCTAATGGTGCGTACAAACTATGTAACATTGTTGTATAACTTGTGTTATAAAAGACGTCCACAGTATGGAGTCTTGTTGTACTACTTGCATCAAACTGACTCCTGTAAGCCATTTTTAAAAAAAATGAACGTATTAACACTACCATGTGTCTATATATTTGAGGTTGCAGTATTTGTCAAAAATAATATTCACATGTATAATTACTACACGCGTATACGGCGTAAGGACAAATTGCGCCCAGTAGCTAGCAAGACTCATCTAATGCAAGAAAGTATCTTTTGTGCAGCTTCACGCATCTTTAATATTATTCCGGGGCCTATTAGAATAATTAATGAAATGAAAAAATTTAAAAAGAATCTCCATGATATGCTTGTACACAAGTGCTACTACTCTATAAAAGACTTCCTATCAGACAAATCTCTGCTTCAATATAGTCCCCCTCAGTCATGATGTGTTCGGTGGCCCACTGAGGTGCCTACCATAATTTGTTCTGTTTTGTTTTATCTTTTTTTATATTTTATGTGAAATCTTATTAATTTTTAACTATACTGTATTTTTATTGTAATGTAACTATTGTATGCCCTAAGGGCGGGACGTAGCTGAGCACAATTTCGTTATTTAAGACCTGTATTATGTACCTACCTATGATCCACAATAAAGATATTGATTGATTGATTGATTGATTGTTATTCAACATTGCGTTTTGACTGAAAAATGTTATATATTTATTTATTTATTAAGTAAGGCCACCAACGACATATTTACAATAATTTTCATATAAAATTACAAGTCTTTGATGCTGTGTAAATACATCACTTACAGGCATGCACAACATTCATATTAAAGGGTAAGCAATTATTCTAAAAACATTCATTAGACATATACAAAATAAAATTACATCTTATCATGATTAAAATTGCACACAATTGAAATTAAAATTACATATATCATTACATTACAGAATAGATTATAAAGAAACAAAACAAAAACATTATTGAATTAATCGATCGTTCCATGTCAAAAAAGATAAATAATATTTTAATGTAAAGTCAAATCAAAAGTTAAGTGAATAATATGAATTAAATTGAAAATAAAATAAAAATAAATTAAATTGTTAATAGATGAAAATTGAAAATTGTTTTTTTTCTTATAAACATAGAATAAGTAAGTAGGTAGGCAGCTGATTATGGGTCAATTTGAACGATTTTCCTTTTAAATTTTGTTAGGCTGTTAAAGAAAATATCTATGTTGGAATCAGCTGAACAGGCTCTGTTGTAATAACAATGTTGTATAACATTTTTTGTTACATAGTCTGTACGCACCATATGAAACATCAAAATTTCCACGCGAATGACGTCGCAGACAGCAGCACTAGTCTTAACTAATATTATAAAGAGGAAAGATTTGATTGTTTGTTTGTTACGATTTAACTCAAAAACAACTAGACCTGTTTTAAAAATTCTTTCGCCATTAGATAGCTAAATCTTTACCGAGTAACATAGGCTATATTATATTTTCAAGCTATCATAATTTTCGCAGACGAAGTCGCGGGCGACGTGCTAGTGATTTATAATTAAAAAAAATCCTAACTAAATTCCGTTACTTTTCCAGGTATTCGTGATAAAGGAAGGAGTACAATACAGGATAAGGATCGACTTCATTGTTCAGCGGGAGATAGTGCACGGACTCAAATACGTGCAGAAGACTTACCGGCTCGGAGTACCAGGTAAAGAGAACTAACATATAAACTCGCTGTAGAAAAATCGTATGACGTTCTTTAACGACAGCGACAAATTTATTTATTGTAATTGGAGGAGCTCGTGGCTAAATAATAACACCGGCTCGAGTAGATCTTCGGTTAGGCCGCGCTTGCCTAGTTTGGTCCGTGGATTGGTGACCGCCTATTACATATCGAGTTTCCTTCGTGCCTCGGAAAGCACGTTGATCCGTTGCTCCCGGCTGTCATTTAAAGATCTTTGGCATTCATCAGTGGCCCGAAAGTGGCTAGTCTTACCGAGGGGTATCGTATTATCCAGTTCTAACTGGGTTGTGGAGGTCAGAGGCAGTCGCTCCATGTAAAATACAGGTATTCAGCTGCATCGTCAAAAGTGGCCATTTAATGCAGCTGTTTTTATTGGTATTGTAAAACTGTATTAGTAGCATTCAAGTCCAAATATTGACACATACGCCATAAGAAAAAAAAAACTGTTTATTCAACTGTCTAAATAATCTTGCCTTCATAAAATTTGCTCTAAAAACTACTTAAAATATTTTATTTATTACGAATGTTTTTGAATTTGATTGGGCTTGTTATTTTCCAAAACAACTAAGGATTTATTGCGTTTACTTCGGATTTATGTGTGTGTACAAGGTGTTGTTTTGCATCCTCGTCAAAATTCAGGAGGTAGTCACACAAGACATAAATAATCAATTAAAATTACAGTACCTAGTTAATTATTAATAAACGCTGATTTTTTTGGTTGTTTATTTTTTGTCAGTATTTCAGTATAACCCCCTTTTTTTTCCGGATGGGAAATCATCAAATGACTTCTCCCGCTCTGGGCGGAGCGGGAGGGAGTGTCAGACTTGTACTGACTAAAACCCATCCATGTTCCTTCTTCGCCCTTTGTGTTCCAGGGCCGCGGTATCTCTTTCGAACAACCCGCAGCCCTTCAGTATAACCCCCTTAACGCGGATGAGGAAATAAGAAATTATCGAATAAACGTTTGAGATTGTTTGTATTTGTGGAAGCGCGGTTATAGGGCGAGAATCAGATAGCCTGCGTTTAAAACACGGGTGGTTCACACTTACCGATTTCCATACATCAGAAAAAAAAATATCTACCCATTTTATTATTGATTTGAGACGAGAATCATTAGTATAGTTACCTCCTTGAATTTGACTAGGATGCAAAACAACACCTTGTATACATGTGTTTAACTTTAATGAGATATCATGTCAAGAATCAAATAAAAATAAAAACGAATGTGTAATACGCGATATTAAGGCCGTCTTCTGGAGCAATGTCAAGTGTAATTATCAATTTAAAACTATATGAACACAATCTTGAATTATAATTTTATCTGTTGCTTTTGAATCGGTGGTACCATGGTTGATCTTCGTTCTTGAATACGGCCCTACGGGAAAATATCAATATGATTCTGAACGCGATTAGTACGTCTGAACTGCCAAGCCAAGTCACAAATTCACCGCAAATACTTACAAATAAAAAAGGGGTTTCAAAAGTATCTTATTTAACTTAACTTATTTCTTGATATGACACTCAAAATTAAAGATGTATAGATCACATTTTAAAGATATATAAATACACACACAGAAAAGTCATGATTTAAATTGCTTATGTCGTGTTATAGTGCACCATTTTTTTTGTGACATATTTGTGTCGTTGGCGTACAGGGCAAGCGCTTGCTTGTCACGTACACTGGCGTAATAGCATTCAAAAGGTTAAGAACTGTCACTGTCAATATTCCATAGCAATGTAAACACTGCCTCGTTAGTCGAGTGGTCGCAAGCTCCACTGCTGAGCATGAGATCCTGTGTTTATTCCTGGGTCGGGCGAAGTGTTATTGGAATTTCTCAGTAGTACCCACGGATTATGGATTTGTGCTAGGTTTATGGCAATAGGCTGGCTCCTATTACATAGAACTTAAAACATAACTGGCCAAATGTGTGTGTATTTTTAGGGTTCCGTACCCAAAGGGTCAAACGGGACCCTATTACTGAGACTACGCTGTCCGTCCGTCCGTCTGTCACCAGGCTGTATCTCATGAACCGTGATAGGTAGCCAGTTGAAATTTCTACAGATTATGTATTTCTGTTGATGCTATAACAACAAATACTAAAAACAGAATAAAACAAATATTTAAGGGGCTCCCATACAAAAAAGTGATTTTTTCCTCGTTTTTATAAATTATGGTACAGAACCCTTCGTGCGCGAGTACGACTCGCACTTGGCCGGTTTTTTAGTACATATCTACCTAACCGTTCGGGGATTAAAAGCGTGATGTTATGGAAACACTGGCGGTTATTGAACGCAGTTCAAATGTACAGAATGCTAATCGTCTTTTTGATTGGTGAAATTCACCCTAAAATGCAGGAGAGCAGCGGTGGCCCAATGGTGGCAGCCCCGACTTACGAGCAGTAAGCCGTGGGTTCGAACCCAGGCAGGCGCATTACTTTGTGTAATTTATTTCATCACCGCTGCTCTCAAAAACGGTGAAGGAAAACATCGTGAGGAAACCGGAATGTCCTAGAAGTAAATATTCGAAGACATGTGACATCTACCAACCCGCACTGGACCCGCGTGGTGGATTACAGCCCACTCCCTCTCATAGAGAGGAGGCCTGTGTCCCAGCAGTGGGAACATTATAGGCTGATGATGATCCTAAAATGCGATTTTAATATAACTTTTGTTCACGTCTTGTCTGATTTAACTTTGTATTTTTTCACGCGCCCCTTTCAGTGCCCGGTACGTATCCGATTTTTATTCAAACTGCATAATATGACGCCTTGTATATTCAATGTCGTTATGTATTGTATTGTATTCAATAGCGTGACTCAATGTTTTGGAATTTTAATATAGTCTTGTTCCTGATTGATGATTGATTGTATCTTGTGACGTGCGATGGTTGTATTATACAGTGGAGTGCAATTAACTACGTAAACGGAATTATAAGGGTGTAGGCGCTCTTACCGACGCTGAATTGTCTTGAGACGGTCAAAAAGTGCTAAAAAAAACGAAAATATAACATGTTTTTTGGAAGACGGTTATTATAATAACCGACCAAACTCCTATTTTTTTTAAATGCGCCATTTTCCTCGTTTGGGTTCGGACGACACTATCCGACTCCGCACCACACTAAATGCGACAGTCAATATGGTGGTTATTGGCTCAAGCCGATTTTGCGTCGACAGGTAATATGGTGGTTATGGACTCAAGCCGATTTTGCGTCGATAAGTGTGGTTATTACTCCCATACTCGTATATGTATATATTAAAAGCAAGTCTTTACTTCTGTAGTCCAAATCGTATGTATGCTCCTGCGATTTGTTAATTAAAATGGAATCCAGGCCTACTAGAGGTCTGCCAATAGGTTTGATGAGCTTCCCTAGTTCCGAAATTATATTTTTTCTTTTGAATTAGGTTCCAATGGTGTTGTCCTATGGGGATAAATGTTCGAATTTATCCAAAGGAACAATCTAAACTGTCTAAAAAGCGGTGCTTAGTAAAACTTCAAACTGAGGCGTTTCATAAAACGCCGTAACGAACGTAAATTCCAACTGCAACGTAATAAAAGACCCTCACCACCCACACTTAGGGGAGAGGTCTAGAAAATCCTCATCAATTATTCTTCAGTCTAGAGCTTAGAAGGTCCACATCTCGTAGAAAACTGCAGTACAGGTGCTAGACATCCTGTATAGCTCCGTCTCTTTCCCAAACTGAAATAAGAGTAAAATAATATTGCTTTAAGAGGTCATGCAGGGTAGGCCAGCAGGACAGTACATGCAGTCATCACAATTATTGTTTACGTCATCACTCGTTTTGATACCCTTAGTGACGACCTGGAATATGGAGTAGGGCATGGAAGTTGAAATTGTGGTCTTGTAAAGTCTAGGAGCCTCCTCACATTAAATGTTATTTATGTTAATCAGTGTTGTAATGTGTTTTGGTGTATTTTCTTTTATTTTATTTTCATGTTAGTATTGACTTCGAATGCGTGGTTTTGTATTTGAAAACTAGGAAGAAGTTAAATTGATGCAATAGTAGTCTAAACTTTTTTGCTTGCTTACAAATATATATCTTTATGTGTTTTATTATCAATTAGATCTTTAAGAAAAAGGAAACCGACTTCCAAAAAATCACAATATTGTGGGAAATAACTTTTATTTATTTCAAAAAAAGTTTTTATTTCAATTGAGTCTACATTCTTAATGTACTGTTTTTGCATCCCTGACGTCACTGGTTCTAACCTCGGTTTCTTTGTCACATTCTCAAATACTTAAGTTGTTTCATTGACTACCAATCACAACAGCAGTTTGAAAGCACACTAATAAACGATTTCAGAAATCTACACAAATATTGTATAACACGTTCTAAAACACATCTTTCTCATTTACAGTTGACAAAATGACCCACATGGTCGGCTCTTACCCGCCAAAAACCGAGATCCAGTCATACACGACGCCTCCTGAAGATGCGCCCTCAGGAATTGTCGCCAGAGGTTCGTACTCCGTCAACAGCCTGTTTACTGACGACGACAAGAATGTACATCTCCAATGGGAATGGTGCTTCGACATCAAAAAAGATTGGAAGGACTAATCTTGGCTGTTTAATTTTTATGAAAAGACCGACTGGGTTGGGCTCTGTTCTTAGATTACTCTGTGCCATAAGTATCGGTTACTCTCGCTCTGGTATTGTCTGTGGTGAATAAACAATCACTATAGTTTTTATACATTTAAAAGGCATTGCGACTGTTCCAATTCTAAATCTAGTGTAGCATTCGATTTTATTCTGTTGGGTGCTCGAAAATCCAATATGGCGGATCAAACTCGGCGGGAAAACTAGTGTAGTAACTTACCAAAATGCCTTTATCGATAAAATAAGCTTTACTCAAATGCCAAGAGCCTTAAAAATAACAAGAAATTGTATGATATTACAAAACGCACAGTCATAGTTTATGCAGTGGTCTCCACGAGCCTGATCCAGTTGCAAGTGTCGATAATGGTGGCTGACTGAGAAATCCTATTGACAAATTAGTGTAAACGCTTCGTCAAACAGATATCAGGATCGCGATAGAAAGTTCGAGAGAATTTCATAATGAAATTCATAGAAATCTTAAAGTGATATTGAGTAGTTGGTGTAGATTCACATATTTTAATATTAAATTGCGATGTTATCACGAATTATAGAAGTATATTTTCATACTTTTTCATACAAATAAATTGAATGTACAAATATATCGCATCTTAGACATGAACTTTTTTATAGGGGGTGTATGGGACACTGACGCGAAATCCCTTACCATGAACTGATGACATCATTCTGAAACCCCCTGCATAGATATATTTTATCGGAAATTAAAAAAAAAACAGATGTTGCCCACAAAAGTCCAATACTTACACGGTCATAATGTATGGAACAGTTGTTTGTGGTTTTTTAAGTTCCAAAGGGAAAATATTGATGTGGGGTGTTTTTATGGGGGGGGGGGGGGGTTGTTCAAAATGATTTATTGAGTACGTGGTAAGCGTTATCCCGTCGGTGCCTCTACACCTTGTATACTGAAAAGAAAAAAGGTCTGATTGCTAAGAACGCAAATCAAATAAAAACTTTTTCAAAAGACCTTTTTGAATCGTAGTCCTCAAGCTTTTTGACGAAGCCGAGTCATTAGTAATACCTACCTATACATAACAAAATATATGATTATGTGATTGTATAATCGTGATGATTCTATTTCCTAATGTATGTACTTTTTCAGACAGATTTGTGCTAAAGTTAGCTAACCAGTGATAATATTAAACTTAATGATAGACCTTGATAATAATTAAATAAATCAGCTTTAGATACACGTACCGATTTGTAACGTAAAAATAAATAAAATGGAATTTCTTATAATCTGTACAGAATTCGGTCAAACTTTAGTTTAACGCGGTGAAACACAACTAACATAGACGATAGAAAATACATTTATGATCTAGACAACTTTATAAAAAAAATATATAAATTGCTTCATAAAACAACATCTGTTGTATAGGCATATAATTTTTTCACGCATATTTAGATTGATATTTTGTGTTTGTAAGAATCTAAAACACATTTCCCGCGTTAAACCAGTGTTGCCAGCAATTACAGTGTTTCTATTTATAAGAAAAAAATATGCAATGTATTTCCATAATTCTTCATATACTTATAAAAAATTAAAAGATGTAGCAATATTATTATTTAGATTGTAATTAGCTTATTATTTTAGTGACGGTCAATGCAATTCTTGGTAACTGGCGATTACTCTGTAACGTAGGTCAGTTCACTGTCAACTTTCGTCGGCACTGTATGCTTACACCAGCATTCCTTAGAGCATTTTTGGGCCAAGCTAACGATTTTGATGTCTTTAGTTTCCGTAGTTTATAAATACCGATAACTATAAATATTAAGACTCTATTCTGATTGAATAAAATTGATATTTGCGCAGTATTATTGATGTTTAACAAAATTTTGTAATAAGGACACATTGTCTATTAATTTTAATAATCCTGAAAAGGGTTGCAAGAAAATAATAATACTGCTCAGTGTTACTATTAATTCGGTGTTAAAATGGTCCGATTCCAAAATGTATTAATCTATACTTTTATTTTTATTTTAAATAAAATTGAAAATATTGTCTATGGTGTATTTTTATTTTATTTACAACTACAAATTGTGCTGTTTTACTATGGTATTATTATTTTTGTTTTTTAAACAGAGTAATCAGAATAGGGTTGCCAAACTTTAAAATAGACTTTTTAAATAGTTATTGTCTCATTTTATCTTTAATACATTTCTTTTAATATAACCTTTAATTAAAGTAAAAGCACAGTTAAAAAAAACATCATGTAAGTACCAAAATATAGTATTATAGAAATATATAAGGGTATAGGTGCACTAATTCAAAGAAGAATCTATTTTTAATATTTCACATATTGCTTCCTATTGTTATATGAACAGTGCCAGTGAAACCGTGGCAATAATATATTAAAAGAAAAGTATTACGTATGTTCCCCTAAAAGAGTAAATTAGTCGTTAATGAGTTTGTAATAAAGTACAATTTTAACAATTAAAAATCTGTCTGATATAGATTTGTTCCCAACATTAAAGTAAAGCATTCCTGATTGAAAAGATCCGACAATATAATGCTTTTAATTGGATTGAAATGGCTTGCGAAGCGGTCTTATTAAAAAATCTATACTGCCAACTATCATTAATAAATGTCGTGAAATTAGTACCTATGGGCGTTAGTATTTACAATAATATCGGAAAGGCTTGTCGCATATATGTGACTTCGGTGTATGTAGTGATTGCTGCATAGATCTTATGGCGTTTGAATGACGTTGTCAGGAGGGCGCTGTTATCCAAACATTTGTGCAATAACTTAGTCGAATGTATTAAAAATCCAAAAGTGCGGCGATAGTTCAGATTTTGTCCACGCGCCAAAAGATCCTTGTACATCTATGTCGGTTGACCCGATTGCTACGGCCAGGAATGGGCGGGAGAGTTGTTGACGGCATTTAAATATCGAGCAAAGATATTGCTTAAGCAAGAAAAGATAGAAGAGGGTGCTTCAGTATTAAATCTGGGTGCTCTTCCCCTAAAATTAAGGCTTACCGTTTATAAATTTTTTAGAAATAATTATCCCCCTTTTAAAATATATTTTACATTTTATCGGGCAGTAGATATACCCAACATTTTGTTGTATATTCCTGGAAACTAAATAGATTTTTACCTACATCAGTTAGTGCTATATTTTTTTATCGAATTAATTTGTTACATTTAGTAATGATTTTATTTCAATAGCTGTGTAAAGGTTAATGAAATGTAATAGTTTGGCCAAAAATAAAGCTTATTTATTCAATGATTGTTTTATTTTTCTGTTCTTGCAACACCCATTAGGTACCTTATTCACATATTTTTCTTACGTCGAGGAATTTATGTAACACTCGTTATTTTCTTCTTTTTTTAAATAGTATGTATGTTTTTTTGTCAGAAACTAATTTGATTGGTATAATGAACTTGAATTGTCTGCCTAAAGAAGGATTACCATACACTAAAGATACATAATGCCTGGACTCCAAGCGGAGACGAGCAGAGATGTCTGAAGCGGTGAGTAAAAGGAGATGCGTAACACACACAGCACACATCTCAGCGCCCGCCCATCACGTCTTTTCGTCTCCACTGATTTAAACACTTACCGAGACATCTCTCCTTTTTGCACAACCGTTTTCACTAAAGTTAAGCGGATACGAGAAGCGTAAATAACAAAATTATGTTGGTGGTATACAACTAGTGATGAGATTTTTCCCGGTAAAAACCCAAACGAGGATAAATAAATACCCAGACAAATACCCGATTAGGTAAATATCCGTTTTTTTTTTTTAATTTACTTTATTTAATATAGAGATATACCTACATTAGATAGTACATAGCTGTTAAACTTTATTACTACTAGGTAGAGGTGGTCTAAGTTGAAATGACGGATTCCATTTCCACATTTTACGTACACAAGCATTTAAAGTATGGATAATTAAGTAGTTGCTCACGTCATTTCAACTTAAATAAGGTATAAGTACTACTAGTTAGGTCAAGTTTATCTTTACTTTGAACCTGTAGCATTTAAAACTCGGTGAATGAGATGATAGAGCAAACATTTTTGTACGAGTAAGTTTCACATGGTACGGTAAAGTAATAAATTAGACACAAAAGCAACATTGACAACAGACAGGGCGGCAAAGATAGCTTTTATATCATATTATTGGAATAATTAGCATAAACATAAAGATGATGACAACGACCTAGATGACGAGCCCTTATCAGCCCCTACACATTGTCGCCCGATGAACAGCTAAATTCATGATTGACTATGTTTTGTTTTTTTTATAAGTACGCAGAAACATCTTTTACAATACGACTTGTAGTTCCACAGATAACCGTGTTTGAACAAAAAAAAAAATCTCTTCAACTTCAGCTTTCATCTGTTCTTTATTGTAATAGTGTAGATTATGAAAATACACGTCCATATGGTTTTTGCCTCATAAATATCCGGGTTTTAGCCAAAAAAGTAAAAACCTGGGTATCTTCACTTCGGGTTTTTACCCACCGCCCATCTCTATGCAACACATCTTCTTTCAGAATAAAGAAGATCTGAAGACGAGAACGTCTCGTCTCGGTTTTAGTAGAGTCTGGCCTTTACACACTATATTATTTTCATAAACTTCCAGTAATCCTAACTTAATATTATAAATGCGAAAGTAAGTTTGTTTGTTACCTTTTCACGACTAAACGGCTGATCGGATCTCAATGAAATTTGGCAAGAAGATAGATTTCATCCTGAGGAAGGACATAGGCTATATATCATCACGCTACGACCAATAGGAGCGGAGCAGCAATGAAAAATGTTGCGAAAACGCGGAAAATGTGGCGTGGACGAAGTTGCGCGGGACAGCTATTATTTAATAAAACTACCATTTATTCTGTATTGCATTTTTTATCACAATATTCTGGTCTGGATACAAGTTTCAGTCTTAGCAAGGGGTATTAACCCTGTATAGTCACTGGTTTGTGGGGGTCAGATAGGACGAAGTAGAATATTACATGACTGGAGATGTAACGGAGACCAAGCGGAGTTGCAGAACTTGATCTTCGCAGAACTGCTAGTTAACGGATGTAAATGAGAAAATTAAAGAACAAAACTTGATTAAAACATTTATTCCAAACCATATTTTACAATGTAAATAATTTTTCCGGTTTCTCTCATTTTGTACGATTTCTGAGTCCAACTGAAGAGTTTGTCACTTGATAGATACTGAATGGTCGTGCCGATGACGGGAGCAAAATTCTGCATTACAGATACGATAATAAAGATCATTTTAATACAGGTAGACTTAAAACCCCATAAAACTATGAAAATAAAGATTTATTAGTGATGCAAAGTTAGAGGTAAAATTGCTGTGAAGGGACTGTAATGTATATTACTCAAATTAGGTACCACTTCGTGGTACACCCATTTTCATTCGGTAGAAGACTTAAAGGAGAATTCGCGGCGAGAACGAACTCAATTCCGGAAAATGCGTTAAAAAAATGTTTTGATGATTGGATTATTCGTTGCCGTAATTGTATCGTTTCTGAAGGATACTTTGAAGGCGATTTAAATAAATATGGATAAATAGCTAACATGCATTTTGTGTATTATTGATCGTTTCCCGCTACTATCTTGTAGGAGTGGTAGGTAAATCTTGATGGATGGAGAGGGAGAGGAAGACGAAGGAAACGATGGATTGATTGTGTTAGGAATGATATGAAAGAAAAAGGAGTAAATGATAGCGGGACGGGGGAGAGACAGAGGAGAATGGAAGAAGAGAACATTTTGCGCCGACCAGGAAGGAGGAGGCCAGGAAGATGCTGACGTTACGGTCTCAATATCTCATCTAAGTTCACATCATAAACTCGACTATTGGGTAACTGAGTGTGTGATAGGATTCCTTTCCTCAAAGCCAACACCACGGAGAGATCTGTCTTCGCATAGGGACAGAAGGCAGTCAGGCGTGTCGGCACGTAGGCTATGTTCAGCAGTTTTAGAGGCATTGCTATGGCCATGCAACCTTGTTCTGAAATTAAAAGGAATTTATGAATAATAAGGATGATTTTCCTGAACTCTAAAAGACCCCCCCCCGGGACTGGCTCGTTGGTATAATTGTCGCAATCGCGACTGTTGAGCATGTGGTTCTGGGTTCGATTCCCGGGTCTTACGACAATCGATTTGTCTTAATCTGTCTTTATATATACAGGGTGTAACGGAAAGGGTATATACATACTTAAGGGTGTGCTACAGACTATCAAACTGAACATGTTTCTCATCATAAAACATGTTTTTCAGCAAAAAAAAATATCTGCTGCCCCATAGAAAATTGCAATACCTATTCGACACAAATGTATGGGGCAGCTGATATTTTTACTGCTGCAATTTTTTTTTTTATGATGAGAACCATGTTCAGTTTGATGTCTTTCCGTTACATCCTGTATAAAAATCAATTATTGTTCGTTTGTCTCGCTAAAACTCGAGAACGGCTGGGCCGATTTAGCTGATTTTGGTAAGGTAGGGTAGCGTAGGTAGGTAGGAAAAAGTGCATTGCAACGCATGCCGGATATAGTAGTCTTAAGTATCTTAAGAAATAAAAATAAAAGTTGACGAACTAAATTAAGTGGGATAGGTATCATTGACTAGGTAGGTACTTGAAAATCATCTATAGGTTCCCCATACCATTTATAAATGCCATTAATTTAAGACTTTTAACTATCTATACTTAGTTATTCGAAATGACAAATATAAAAGTGAAAAAATCCGGTTTATTTGTTTTTTTTCTTTAATCTTTAAGTAGGTACTGATGTCTGTTCTGTATATCAAAGATAAATAAAAATTACCAGCCAAGAGCAAGTCTTACTCGCACACAGGGTTCCGAACGGTCATTCATAAGCAAAACACTCAACAGCAAAATTAAAATTGTTTTTCAAACTATGTTAATTATGTTGTAATTATTATTATGAAAAAGTCCCATATCCCCAAAAACTAAAAATCAAATCAGATTCAAACCAACTTTCGTAGTTAGTTTTTTACGTTCTACAAACTCCTCGACACACACATTTTACCACTTTGGAAGTGTCTATCTTTCAAACGATTGACTTTGAACAAAAATGTTTTAGGAACCTTAATGTCTTTTTTAAAGATCTATCTATATACGTACGCGAATAGGAATATTCTTCGTCCAATCTATATCTCTGTGGAACGCGATTCCCCAGGAAATCAGGATGGCTACGAATCGCCTATCTTTTAAAATTAAAGTTCGCGAGTATATTCGGAAAAAGCTAGCAGTATACGTATCGTCACAACGTTAATATTTGCCCTATAGTTTGTCCTATTATATTATTATTTATATTTTGATATATATTTATAGTATTTGGATATGTTTTTATAGTATTGTATATAATATCCTTTGTAGTTTGTTTTCATATTCAATGTAAAATTAAATTGATATAAAAAAAAAAAAAAAAAAAATATTTTACAGATATACACCTACCACTGTTTGTCTCTGCATCACCCAAAGGTTGACTGGTAGGAAATGCCTATGGCATTAAGTCCGCCTCTACTATGTGCTTGAAGTGTTAAATAAAATAAATAAATAGGTATGATGTTTTTAGGGTTCCGTAGCCGAGTGGCAAAAAAAGGAACCCTTATAGATTCGTCATGTCTGTTTGTCTGTCCGTCCGTATGTGACAGCCACTTTATTCCAAAACTATTAGGACTACACAGCTGACACTTGGTATATGTATTCTGTGAACCGCTTTACGATTTTTGTACAAAAAAAAATAGGTAAAGGATATCCTCTCCCCACACGGAACCGAAACTTAAAAAAAAAACCCAGTAACTTTGTTTTTCAGTAACTTACTATGAAAAACAAATTTAGTTTTGCGGTTGAGTGGAAGTTTACTAATGAATGACAGTTCAAAACATTTTTATTATATTGTTTGGGGCTATGCAACCCTGTGTGCGAGTAAGACTCGCACTTGTTTCACTTCCACGTATGGTGTAGTACCTACGGAACCCTAAAAATGTAGCAATTAGCAATGTAGCTAATCGCTATCTACACTGCACATGATTAATACGTGACATTGGCACCTGTCCAATACGTAGCTCTAGGTAATTAAATGTTAACCGTCGTCGCCTCATTATTCAGGAGTAGGTAAGGAAGTGCTAGCTGTTATGAAATGTCTTTGTTGTTGTTGTCCCTCTTCAAAAGAATGATTTTTTATTTTGATTATATAGCAAACGATAAATCGATTGTTATATTTTCAAAATAAACAGCATTACCTCAGGTGGTCTTAACGCAGAACGTCACTTTCGCAAAAGGTCATCGTGAATAATTTAGTCACTTTCACATTCTGCCACTTTCGCAAAATATCATTCAATCCATTTTTTGTCTCAAGAGAGACAGATGTACCGCCAATCTTGTACCTACATCCGGTCAGGTGCTGGCAACACCGATGACTTCAGTGTGGCTGTATGCTTGCATCAAGGGTCAGCTTTGAGACCAAATCTCTTCCAGTTTGTTATGGACGCTTTGACGTCGGACATACAAGAAGAGGCACTCTGGTGCATGCTGTTCGCAGACGACATTGTTCTGTTGGTGAAGGTGGACCGAAGATCTAGAGCAGGTTGGAGAAATTGCAACAGAAGCTGGAGAATGTTGGCTTGAAAATCAGTAGAACTAAAACCGGATACATGTTCTTTGAGGGATCCCTTCTTTTCGCATAATATTCTTTGTCCTAATATACTTCGGCATAACGATTTTGGCACAATTTATTTTGGCATAATAATACTTCGGCATAATTTTTTTAGGCATACATTTTATGTTGGCATAATGATCTTAAAGGCTAATTTGTTTTGGCATAAATTTGATTCGCATAACGTTAGTAGGCCTAATGACTATTAGCATAATAATATTTAGGCATACAATTAATATGAATAAAAACAATTTTCATGCAAATGATTTATTATACATAACATTATGTAACTTAAACGATTTTTCAATCGCGAGATAACTTTTATCTGAATAATATATTAGATGTTTTGACAGTTTTTGTATGAAAAAATATGTCAATCAGTCAACTTCTATTATGAGAAATAAATATGGCGGTTATTCCTCAGATAGAAGTTAATTGATTGAAACAGTGGTCCTTAATTATGTATAATTTATATATGCTGTGCAACAAAAGTTAGTGACAGAACCGAATTGCTGCAAAACCGACTCCACGTGGTCTTGTTTGTCCTACCCCTAGAGTGTAATTTAAAATCGCGTAGGCGCGTAGGGGCACAGTATAAATATGGACAGTACGGAAACTACGTACTTAACGTTCGAAACGGCACACTCACACAAACACGCGAATCGACGAGACCTCTAAGCGGACATCGCGGTGCTGTCAGTCGTGAGTGCCGCGTCAAGACGAGCGGTTGCGTTTATCTTTACAATATGTAATATAATATAATACTTTACGGGAATAGGGTGAAATTTTTCGTTGTTGCTTTAAAAGAGAACATATAAACTGCAAAATAGCTGTATTAATTTACAAAGTATTAGACAAAATCGGTTTTATAGTAGGTACCCTGTCCTTGTTTCTCAAGGTTTATTTAAAGAAGCTATTCATTAGAATGAGAATTTATTATACTATAAAATTTAATAATAAAGCATTACGAACATGTCGTAGTAGACGAAAGTATTTTTCAGTAAATAATTTGTAATTGTGTAAACTAAAGATATTTTTTTATGTACTTAGTGGTTTTTTAACAATCGTCACACGCATTTTCGTGTATTAATATTAAACTGTTCCGTGTTATAAACGATCTTCTTTTACTAGTATTAACCGAAGCCATGAGATTACCTATTTAAATTGTATTTGTGAACTAGTTATTTTAACTCGATTGTTTGATCACTACAGAACACAGAATCAGATGTTTTAATAAATACAGTTCAATTTCGAAAACATTTAGAGTGACAACCCTAATGCTGTAGTGGAGCGTAGGTATTTATTTCTACAACTAGGCCTAGTTTCCATACTGTCCATATTTATACTGTGGTAGGGGCGAGGCGGGCCGCGGGCTGAGGAGCAGGTGGCTGCGAGCGAGCCACCGCAGCTTCGGCTTGTTGGCCGGCTTCCCCGGCCAGCCTCAGCCGCGGCGGTGAGCGAAAGTAGTCTGCGACAATTAGCACGCGTGGGGCCGCCAGAGGCCCGCAGCGCCGGAGCCGTGACAGAAACCGTGCCTGCTGCATGTTGCATGCTCGCTTGAATGCTGCATGCTTGCTTGCATGCCGCATACTTGCTTGCATGCTGCATGCTTGCTTGCATGCTGCATGCTTGCTTGCATGCTGCATGCTTGCTTGCATGCTGCATGCTTGCTTGCATGCTGCATGCTTGCTTGCGAGATTACCTATTGAGATACATGAGATTACCTATTTAAATTGTATTTGTGAACTAGTTATTTTAACTCGATTGTTTGATCACTACAGAACACAGAATCAGATGTTTTAATAAATACAGTTCAATTTCGAAAACATTTAGAGTGACAACCCTAATGCTGTAGTGGAGCGTAGGTATTTATTTCTACAACTAGGCCTAGTTTCCATACTGTCCATATTTATACTGTGGTAGGGGCGAGGCGGGCCGCGGGCTGAGGAGCAGGTGGCTGCGAGCGAGCCACCGCAGCTTCGGCTTGTTGGCCGGCTTCCCCGGCCAGCCTCAGCCGCGGCGGTGAGCGAAAGTAGTCTGCGACAATTAGCACGCGTGGGGCCGCCAGAGGCCCGCAGCGCCGGAGCCGTGACAGAAACCGTGCCTGCTGCATGTTGCATGCTCGCTTGAATGCTGCATGCTTGCTTGCATGCCGCATACTTGCTTGCATGCTGCATGCTTGCTTGCATGCTGCATGCTTGCTTGCATGCTGCATGCTTGCTTGCATGCTGCATGCTTGCTTGCATGCTGCATGCTTGCTTGCATGCTGCATGCTTGCTTGTTTGCTGCATGCTTGCTTGCATGCTGTATGCTTGCTTGCATGCTGTATGCTTGCTTGCTTCCTACAGCGAAAAAAAACCCAAACACCTATAAAAATATGTTTAATATCATTATGCGTAAATAAATATAAATTTATGCTTTAGGATATTATGCTTAAAAAAGTTATGCTTTAGAACTTTATGCTTACTAAATTTATGCTTTAGAATATTATGCTTAATCATTATTATGGTTACAGAAATTATGCTTAAAAAATTATGCGTAATTATATTATGCGAAAATATAATTATGCCAAACAATATTATGCTAAGTTATATTAGGTCTTAAAATTTTATGCAAATGGATAGGGAACCGTTCTTTGATTTCGGCGGTCTCTCCAGTCCTGGTTTCATAACGCTAGATGGTGCGTTACTTCCTATCTGCTCCGACTTTTGGTATCTCGGTTCACTAATGCAAAGCGATGGCGAAAGTGACGTTTTGAGAAAGAGACATTGTGTGAAAATTACGTTTTGAGAGAATGACGTTGTGTGAAAATGGCGTTTTGAGAAAGTGACCAAATTTAATACGATGACTATAATTTTTGCAATTTATAATTACAATTTAATTTATATTTATAATTTTATTTTTGTTTGTATGTGAATTTAAAATGTTTTATTTGTAATGACTTTTCCTACCTATTGTATATTTGTATGCCACAAAGGCCGAACTTGATGGATCTTTTTTGTTTGTGAACAGCCTGCATGCCTAGTATGTAAACTCATGTTTCCACAAATAAATGTCTTTTCTTGTCTTGTCTTGTCTTATCTTGTCTTGACGTTTTGCGAAAGTGACGTTTTGCGTCAAGACCCCTCAGGTGACGCGACATGTTTCTTGTGAAACGGGCGTGTGGTATTTGCTTTCTTCGCGCGTAGGTACGCAAGCGCATGGCGACCAACCATGCTACTTATACATAATTAGTTTATGCTGATCTTCTATTGTATTGGAAATCTATACGAAACAAGGCCATGATATGATGGAAATGTATAGTTTGATGTGTCGCCGTGTGTACCTCGCCAAGCGATACATAAAAGTTATCGCCTGACGAGCATACACTAAAGTTTTCAAAAAGGGCCACCTTGATTTTTATCTGATGCGATGAAAATACGGGGCATGGACAAAAACAACTCAAACAGACAAAACGGAAGATAAAGGGTGTAAAACACCTCTTAACGAAGCCGAAAGGCGCTGGTTCTCCCTGTTCTTGCGATATTTTTTTTTGTTCTACACCATACCTGGGAACCTTCTAGTTACGGAGATATTAGGGGTCAAAGTTCCAACTTTTTGACAAGTATTTTTTTAAATACAAGTTTTTAATGTAAGGTTTTGAATTTAAATAACTCCACGACCCCCGTACTATTCAATCCGTCCATCAGCACAATGTTTTGAGTTCTTTACATTGAGTTCTACCACAAAACATGATTTTACACCCCCCAAAAAAAGGTCGTTTCCCAGCAATAATTTTTGCGTAAAGTTACTTAGTTTCATGTCAGAATGCTTGGTTGACGGCTTCGTGATGAGGTGATGAGGAGATTGTGTGAAGCAAGAAATCAACAATATTCAAAAACTCACCCGGCATTTTCCTCCTAATATGCACATTTTCAATCATGTAGACCCCACTCCTGCCCAGCACGTTGGAGACTGTTCTGCTGGTGAATTCCCTGGTCTGCTCTGACTCGAAGGTCGGTGTGTCGGTAGCTACGCCAACCACGTGGCTCAGGTTTGCTGATATCCACTCTGCTAGCTCGTAGCTTAGTCCTGGAAAAGAAATTGAAGGTTTTGAAAAACCTGATTGATAAACCCTTCTGTTTTGACGAAGTTAAGTACTTCTTAAGCATTGGATTGCAGGTTAGAATAGGTATCGGACGTGTTGGGACTCAGGCCTCCTAACTAAGATGAGAAGAAAGGTGCCATATAAGGTGAAATACCACGTAATGCCAGCGCGGGGGTTTACCATGACGTATTATAGCAGTATTGTTTAAATATCACTTCGGTTTGTGAAAGAGGGGGAGCTATTAAGGTCGTCCAGCGCCATCAATCAATCAATAGTTTTATTTCGGATAACAAAGACCCATAACATAAATACCTGACAGACTATCCATTCATAATTATAAAACAACGAACATATAAATAAACTATTGTACACGAAGCCATTTCTTTCCCGCTCTGGAATAAGATTTAAACAGTACCTACTGCTTTGAGACGCAATGGTAGGCCACGGTACGGTACCTACGGGTCGTTTAGGCGCAGAATGTCCAATTTGCAAAATGTCCATTACGCAGAATGTCCAATATTCGTCATCCTCGGTCAACTGCTGTTTATTTTTTTAATGAATATTATTTCCTTCCTTATTGTAGGGGTGGTACAGAATTTGATCAAACTCTCAAGGATTACATAAGTGTATACAGATTTATTTCCAAAATTACAAAATATAACCGCTAAAAAAAGTCTTTAAAAAAAATAGAACTATCACTGTGTGCTGATAAACAGCAGCTAATCGAGGATGATTAATATTGGACATTCTGCGAAATGGACATTTTTGCGAATTGGACATTTTGCGAATTGGACATTCTGCGCCAAAACGCCTTGTGACACTTCTTCGAACCTTTGGTTAATTACTAATAGGTAGATTCTTTATATGACGTCACTTGATACGCTCTATATTGAAGATAGGTAATAAGTTATTTATCTTGATTAACAAAACTACGATCAATCATATTAACTCGATCATTAAGAGAGATTCCAAATCATATCATTTATAATCATTTTTTTTTTGTATAGACTCTTTTTCTTATTTACCGATTGTTTGTAAATGTATGGACATTGTAGGCCTTATACAAGGTGTAAATCACCTCATCACGAAGCCGTCAACCAAGCATTCTGTACATGAAACTAAGTAACTTTACGCAAAAATTATTGCTGGGAAACGACTTTTTTTTGGGGGGTGTAAAATCATGTTTTGTGGTAGAACTCAATGTAACGCACTCAAAACATTGTGCTGATGGACGGATTGAATAGTACGGGGGTCGTGGAGGTGCTTAAAGTAAAAATCTTACATTAAAAACTTGTATTAAAAAAAAAAAAAAACTTGTCAAAAAGATGGAACTTTGACCCCTAATATCTCCGTAACTAGAAGGTTCCCAGGTATGGTGTAGAACAAAAAAAATATCGCAATGACAAGGAGAACCAGTGCCTTTCAGCTTCGTTAAGAGGTGTTTTACACCCTTTAGATTCCTAGATCCTTGGTAACTTTTTATCTTGTTCTACGTTTTGTAGTAAGCAACGACTTATTGTCGGGCCTACGATGTCCACTCATACAAGTGCCAATGCTGTAACATAGAAAAATTGTAAAGCCAAATGATTTTAAAAGAGTAACCATGGAGTTTCTTGCTGGTTCTTCTCCATAGGAAACGACCAACCCGAACCGAGCATTTTGTCGACGTTTTACAAGTGCCCATGTAGGCCTATGTGAAATAAAAGTATTTTGATTTTGATTTTTTATAATTCAACTAAATAGGTTATTAAGTGACGATGGCTAATAGCATATATGTATTGCGGTATACAAGGGGAAACGGGGTAGGTAGGGTGTAAGGGATATTGACGCTTATCTACCACGTAATCAGTACGTACAGCATTCCAAATTTATGCAGGGGTGTTCGAAATAATTTGAGGTTGGTAAGTAAAAGAAAACCTCGTGGCTAAATAATAACAGCCGCACGAGTCGATCTTTTAGGTTAGTCCGTGCTTGCAGAGGTTGGTCCGTGGATGGGTGACCATAATTACCTACATACCGAGTTTCCTCCGTGCCTCAGAAAGCACGTTAAGCCCTTGGTCCCGAATGTCATTTGTAGATATTTGGCAGTCGTTACAAGTAGTCAGAAGCCAAAAGTCTTACATCCAGTCCTTACTAAGGGATCGTATTACCCAGTTACTAGGTTGTGGAGGTCAGATAGGCAGTCGCTTCATGTAAAATACTGGTACTCAGCTGCATCCGGTTAGACTGGAAGCCGACCCTAAGATAGTTTGGGGAAAGGCTAGGCAGATGGTAAGTAAAAGAAAAGTGGATTGGTCGGAGACCCTGTCTGATCTGAGCAGTTATAGTATAATGGTGTGACCATCAGACCGCTAAATCATAGGTCTCCAGTTCGAAATCAAACCGGCATAAAAACTCTGATAGCAGGGTAGGCACTAACCACACGATAAAGAGAAAAACCGGCCAAGTGCGAGTCGGACTCGCGCACGAAGGGTTCCGTACCATCTATATATATAAAAATCTATTACTGTTCGTTAGTCTCGCTAAAACTCGAGAACGGCTGGGCCGTTTTAGCTGATTTTGGTTTTAAAATGTTTGTCGTAGTCCAGGGAAGGTTTAAAAGGTGAGAAAGGTAGGGTAGGGTAGCAGTGGCGAAGGGTCAAATTTTTTTAAGGGGAAGCCGACGAAAAAAATGAGATCATTAATTTTGTTTTTAAAGTGAAACTTTTATTACATCGTCTCAAACTTTTTCGTCTGTGTGTTGCATGTCGCGTGACGATCGGCCGCGGAGTAGGTACGGATAAAATGAAAGGCGCTCGTCAGAGCGCCTTTCACTTTATCCCTACTCCGCGGTCTACTCCGCGCTATAGTGTGAAAAAAAGTTTCACTTTTACCGTGGTTTCATAAAACCACACAATTCTTTTACTCGTCATCGCATTTTTTAAATTTCATTTTGATTGTCAGCGACCCCGAAAACCACGAAAATGTCACCCATGATGTATACACAAAAATTTTCGAAGGACCCAACTTGATCTTTTTTTCATAACTTGTTTTTTATGTATTGTAACGATTAAATGCACAGGAACTATAGAAAATATGTTTATTCATAAAAGTGAACGCGTATAAATACAATGTTTCATGTCTAACCGTTGAGGAGTTCCCTCATGAGAAGAGGACCCTGGCGGTAGGATGAATTCATGATACAAATCGTCATTATCCATCAAATATGAACACGTATGCAAAGTTTCGTGTCTGTGCTATTAAACGTTGAGGAGTTCCCTCGTGAGAAGACAATCCTGGCTGCAGGATGAGATCATGATAGAATTCATGTGTATCCATCACATATGAACTCGTATGCAAAGTTTCGTGTCTGTGCTATTAAACGTTGAGGAGTTCCTTCGTGAGAAGACGATCCTGGCTGCAGGATGAGATCATGATAGAATTCGTGTTTATCTATCAAATATGAACGTGCATACAAATTTTCGTGTCCGTGCTATTAAACGTTGAGGAGTTCCCTCATGAGAAGAGGACCCTGGCGGTAGGATGAATTCATGATACAAATCGTCATTATCCATCAAATATGAACACGTATGCAAAGTTTCGTGTCTGTGCTATTAAACGTTGAGGAGTTCCCTCGTGAGAAGACAATCCTGGCTGCAGGATGAGATCATGATAGAATTCATGTGTATCCATCACATATGAACTCGTATGCAAAGTTTCGTGTCTGTGCTATTAAACGTTGAGGAGTTCCTTCGTGCAAAGACTATCCTGGCTGCAGGATAAGTTCATGATACAAAACATGATCATCTATCAAATATGAACTCGTATGCAAAGTTTTGTGTCTGTGCTATAAAACGTTGAGGAGTTCCCTCGTGAGAAGACAATCCTGGCTGCAGGATGAGATCATGATAGAATTCATGTTTATCTATCAAATATGAACTTGTATACAAATTTTCGTGTCTGTGCTATTAAACGTTGAGGAGTTCCCTCGTGAGGAGACGATCCTGGCTGCAGGATTAAGTTATGTCTGTCATAAAAATGTATTGTTTTTAGAACCAAAGGTGTGCGCTAAATTTCAGCTCAATCGGGCATCGGGAAGTGGTTCTAATTTAGCTTCCCATACATACAAACATTGAAAGTTCCCTGTCGTAACTCGAAAATCTTCGGCTTACCTAGTCCTTACAAAACGCTGCTGATAGCTGCGAAGTCACGTGTCCGCGTTCATACGAATTTAGTTCTGAATGCTGACACCCGAGCGTCGGCTTACTGGCGCCACATGTTGCTTTCTTTGTTGAAATGAAAAATTCTGGCATTTATGTAATGTTTTCAATCCTATGATGTATTTAATGTCTGTACCGTGATGTGATAACCTCAGATGTGTACATAATTTACTACAGTAGACACTAGACACTACGTATAGTGCCTTGTTCCCAAAGGGAAGCCGGCAGGAATCGGCTTCTTAGGAGCCTTCGGGCCTGTAGGGTAGGTAGGGTAGGATAGGTAGGGTAGGGTAGGTAGGGTAGGGTAGGTACGGTAGGGTAGGTAGGGTAGGTAGGGTAGATAGGTAGGTAGGGTAGATAGGTAGGTAGGGTAGGTAGGTAGGGTAGGGTAGGTAGGTAGGGTAGCTAAAAAGTGCATTGCAACGCATGCCGGGGACAACTAGTTATAAATAAAAATTAGCACGTCACTGCGACGTGACGCACCGTTTTACTTTAATGACATCGTGCCGTGGTGGACAAGCCCAAAGTTATAAACTATCGGTCAAGGAAAAGTAGTGCAAATAAATAAAAGCGAGGATTATCGTTCAAAGCGGTTCGATAGAGATAGTGCGTCAATATAGGAAGTTTATTAGAAATACTCAATGAGTCATAGTTAATCGGTCTAATGACTCTTCAAGTATCTAAGATACAAATCAATTAGCTAAGATCATGTGAGAGATAGCTACCGAATCTGTATTTTGAGTAGAACTGGAAACAACAAACAAGCACATCGCGGTGAAATCGAAAGGTGGCTGCTACACTCATGCGCGGTTCTAGGGGGGAGGGGAGGGGTCAAGAGGGTCCCCTCCAAATCGTTATAAAAATAGCAAATTTTCGGAAATTGTATACATCATTAATCTCTATTAGGCAGAATGCAATAATTTTCAAGCCCATTTCGATCGCCAATGCATTCTATCTTTTTTAGATCTGTATAATTTAACGGAGTTTTTTTTTATTGTCATCTATTACATCATCATCATCATCAGCCTATAATGTTCCCACTGCTAGGACACAGGCCTCCTCTCCTAGGAGAGGGAGTGGGCTGTAATCCACCACGCGGGCCCAGTGCGGGTTGGTCGCGGCCCAGTGCGGGTTGGTGCTCATCTATTTGAATGAACAAAAAGAACCTAATAATCGGGGAGGAGGCGGGCTGCTTAAATTTTGAAGCTTTTCTCTCGCTCTTGCATTATTTTAGTACCACGAGTGAATCTGGGGGGGGGAGGGGTCATGGACGTCATGACCACCTCGCACTGGGTTGGGTCTAGATCAACCGTGATCATTTTTCTGAACTCCTTCAGTTAAATAAAATAAATATTGTTCGGGAATTGGCGAGAAGAAGCACGCCATCGAGAGAAGTAGAAGGAATGGGGCGAGGCCTTTGCTCAGGAGTGGGCTAAAGTAAAAAATACAACTCGCAGGTCATCTTAGGAGGTTGTCGTCTGCTTAACAAAATATTTGTATGACCTACATGTACTTGTTCAAAGTCTGGCTGTTTGTGTATGTTTGTAAGTTTAAATGTTTGTAAACGCCCCCGCGATACAAGAGAAAAAGCAGGAAAACGTTTAAATAAAAATATGAATGGCGATGGAGACAAAAGCCAAGCCGAAAAGAATGCCGAGGTGCTGTATTGTCTATTAAATAATAATGAGATTCTGAGAAGCATATTTGAAGTAAAAACAAAAGTCAATGGCTATGAGGAAACAAGGAGACCAAAGCAAAGATGAAGGGAAGAAAGAAAAGTCGAAGCTAATTGTTATGTAGTAACACTTGTAATCCACTCCGCTACTGAATGTCGAAGTTTGAAATGTCGACGTATGTTAGTTCTATAGTACAAGATCTCGATGTACGCCAGTTCGAAAGTTCACTGGACCAAAGTATGCAAGGCCGACGTATCGTTAGTCAGAAAGCATAATTGTGTTAAAGAGCGAGCGAAGCGAGCTCTGGACTTGGGGCACCCCGACTCGGACAGGTAAGGTTCGAAGGGGATGGCGGGGTCTAGTGAGCGAATGGAGCGAGCGAACTAAGACTCCGACATACCCTTCGTGTTAGGTTACTGTAAACCCTGCAGACAGAAATAGCTATGGCTACGTCGACTATGCTTTTAGGGTTTCTAACTAACGATACGTCAGCCTTGCATACTTCGCTCCAGTGAACTTTCGAACTGGCGTACATCGAGATCCTGTACTTTAGAACTAACATACGTCGACATTTCAAACTTCGACATTCAGTAGCGGAGTCACTTGTAATCTTCGAAGGGTTAGGCAAAGTAACACCCCGCCAGGTAGTCAGTTATATCGGGCGGGAGGAAACGCCCGGGTGTCACCACTGCGAGGACCAGCCGTAGGACACGGTGGAGCACACCGTGGAGGTCTGCTCCACCTGGTCTGAGCACCGCCGTGTCCTCGTAGCGGCGATTGGTGGTGGCTACCTCTCGCGTTCGGCCTTGCATGGTTCAATCCATGGTCCGGAGCGAGAGGGAATGGGAAGCCGTCGCCTCCTTCTGCGAAGCAGTCATGCTAGCGAAGGAGGTGGCGGAACGTGAGAGGGAGAGAACCTCACGTCCCCGTCGCCGCGGGAGACGCACCGGCCCCCCCCCACCGTAGGCGCGGGCCCGTGGACGGTGAGTAATGGGCTAGCTCACCGTCCGTCCGTCTCATGATGACAGGCCGTGTCGACGGTGCGTACGTACTCCACGCGCGCCTCAAGGAGATGTCAGCAAACCGGAAGGGGTCCGAGAGGGCCGATGTCTGCCAGGGTTGCGGGACTGTTCGAAAGAGATACCGTGGCCCTGGAACCCAAAGGGCGAAGAAGGAACATGGATGGGTTTTAGTCAGTACAAGTCTGACACTCCCTCCCGCTCCGCCCAGAGCGGGAGAAGTCATTTAATGACTTCCCATCCGTAAAAAAAAAAAATTAACTAGTTATTTTTAAGTCCCAATAAATAGGGGGCGTGCCTATACCCATCAACCGAGTTCAATGCTAAATTCCGTGGCTGCTACCGAGAAATTCTTGACAGAAAAATCCAAAACCACTTTACACGACCTGGAAATTAAACCCAGGACCTCATTCTCAGCAGTGGCGCTTGTAGCTACTAGACCACGGCGGAGGTTAAATGAAAAGTATTTAGAAACTGTCTTTTCAATGGCCGGTATACTTTTTGAAGTGAAACTTCTAAGGGTCAGCTCACACCGAGACGCGACGCTGCGCGCACATTTCAAAGAGCGATTCAAAATTTAACTTTATTTTCTACACGAAAAGATACACGTTTCCTTGTGAGAATACGTTGCGCCACGCAGCGCTGCGCCGCGTGACGCCTGTAAAGAAATATGTATCCTTTCGTGAAGAAAATAAAGTTATATTTTGAATCGCTCTTTAAAAGTGTGCGCGCAGCGTCGCGTCGCGTCGCGTCTCGGTGTGAACTGACCCTTATGCGACTTCAAACAAGTTTAGCGCTACCATGGAGGGGGAATAATTTCTAAAACTCACTAAGAAATGGCAGTCTTACAAGATTTGTGACTACGTAGTTCTACTAGGTACGCAAGATGGCGTGCAAACAGTCATGCATTCGAATCTTCCGTGTGCCCAGCCTTCGTTCAATTTCCATGAGTAGAATAACCTCGATAGACTTATGTAATAAAAAACAATACAGCAAGAAAACAACAAAATATTATTTAGAAGCTCAATAAAATAACGAGAGTGAATGCGTGGCAGTCGAACGTATGCGTGTAGTAACGTATTACGAAGTTTCACTTCTTCCGCGCAGAGGGAGTCCACGCACAATTTTTTTGTCTAATCAAAGCTTGTCATTTGTCTGGTAGATAACGCGATATTGCGATAAGTTGCTATTGTACCTCTAATTAAACAAATGTATTAAGTGTCAATGCTTCTAATGATAAGCCTAAATCACAATGTCCACCTGGCTGCCTATTTTTTCTATGATTAAGTCATACGTCTAGTCATCTTACAGATCGCAAGCACGATATCATTTCAAGATACCTTTTGGGTTTTTCTTTCAGGAAAAATAGTAATAGTAACCTTGACGATTAGAATTAAGAATTGTGATTCATTTTCTAGCATGAAACTTTAATTATTTTCATGTTACATAATGCTCATGCTCATGGCTGGAGCTCGTGGCTAAATAATAACAGCCCCACGGGTCGATCTTTAAGGTTAAGGCGTGCTTGCCTAGGTTGGTCCATGGATGGGTGACCGTAATTACATACCGAGTTTCCTCCGTGCCTCGGAAAGCACGTTAGGCCGTTGGTCCCGGCTGTCATTTGTAGATCTTTGACAGTCGTTACGAGTAGTCAGAAGCCAAAAGTCTGACTTCCAGTCTTAACAAGGGGTATCTTATTACCCAGTTACTGGGTTGTGGAGGTCAGATAGGCAGTCGCTTCATGTAAAATACTGGTACTCAGCTGCATCCGGCTAGACTGGAACCCGACCCCAAGATAGTTTGGGAAAAGGCTAGGCAGATGATGATAATGCTCATACTCATAGTGGCACGAGAAGACAATAATATCAGATACTTCTATCGAGTTCTATCAAGTTTTTTCCAAATGTTTCTTTCGACGTAAACGATGAGTATGATGTTTCAGCTAAACAAGGTTTAAAGGAAATTACAAAAGCTTGTTTTTTGTTGTTATTGTCGCACTGGGCCCGTGTGGTGGATTATAGCCGACTCCCTCTCATAGAGGCCTGTGTCCCAGCAGTGGGAACATTATAGGCTGATGGTGAAGTAGGTATAAGGATTTTTTTTTTTATTTACGTATGGGAAATCATCAAATGACTCCTCCCACTCTGGGCGGAGCGGAAGGGAGTGTCAGACTTGTACTGACTAAAACGTTCCTTCTTAGCCCTTTGTGTTTCAGGGCCACGGTATGTCTTTCGAACATCCCGCAGCCCTGGCAGGCATTGGCCCTCTCGGACCCCTTCCGATTTGCTGACATCTCCTTGAGGCGCGCGTGGAACACGAACGTCGACATGGCCTGTCGTCATAAGACGGATGGACGGTGAGCTAGCCCACGGCTTAACACTCCCTCTCGCTCCGGGCCATGGATTGAACAAGGACCGGTCGCGAGAAGTAGCCGCCGCGAATAGGTATAAGGATCAGCTGCTTTTTTTTCGCGTTTTCAGGGTTGGCCCAATCGTCAAAGTTTGTTTATAATGGCAAGTTTAACAATGATCCATAAGAGGCGTATGGTAACAAAAACAAAGCTCGTTTTGTATAGTGCCCGTTTTAGTTGCCCGCCTGTAAAGTGTGATGATTCTTACAAAATGTACAAAAGAAAATATCCACCCAATTTGTCGCCTCTTTTGAGAAAACCCGTAATATTTTAATTATTATCTTATCTAAGTAAAGTCTGACTCACCAGGCACCTTACAAACACAGGTTGCCACGTTGATCTGCGCGTTATCTTCCTCCGTCCATCCGAACTTGAAGAGTAGCAGTGTGGGTTCCTTCGGATCCTGCTTCAGAGCTGCCCATTGTAACGCGACGTCGAGAGTTAACACCACAGATGGATTGAGCGTAGTCAGCGAGCTTACGTCCAGTATTACCACTAGATCCAAAAAATAAAATAATGTATAATCATCTGCCTAGCCTTTCCCCAACTTTATAAGAAGAAGAAGTTGGAAATTTGACCCGAAGGGTGCGGGTCAAAAAAATATCGCAACGGGGTGATCAAGTGCCTGCCTTTTGGCTTCGTTAATAGTACATTATGATATAAGTGCGGTAAGTTGAAAATTACAGCCGAGGCGATATTGCTAGCCCGAGCCGTAGGCGAGGGCTAACAAGAAAGCAGAGGCTGTAATTATCAAAGCGCACGTATGTCATACGACGTTTTATAACATATTTGCGAGGAAATAAATAAAACTCGGACGACATTTTCAAATAAAAAAAAAACAGCGACAAGAAAAAGCGCGCGGAATAATTTTTACTTGTTCACAAATTATGAAATTACCGATGCGCGCGCATTAGCGCTTTTTTTTAAGGCAAGGGCACAGAAACAGCCAGTATTACTAATAAAGTAAATTAATATTTTTGTGTTTTGTTACAGATAAATGGTTGTAATTTATGGTCAAAATTGATTAAATTAAAGAATTAAATGTTTATTTATTATATTTATCTCCCAAGTTAATTTTATTCATAAAATGTTGACCACTATTCTAACATAAAAACTCTTTGCTAAGATTTAAAAAAGTACCGTTCGTTTTAGACTGAGCATTATGATAAGCCGTGCGTTTTACTTTACATTACCGCACTAGTGCGTAATGTGATACATTACGATACTGAACTTGGTGCATTAAGAGACCCTTTACGAGCAAATGTGTTATAAAGATCTTTTTACACCATTTAAATCGGTTCGTAAAAATTAAATATCGGGCTGTCAAGTGCACGCGGCTTCATTTTTGGGAGTATCCGTATGAGGACAGCTGCTGCACTAGCTGACGTACTTACATCTACTCACTAGATACTCGGCGGGAACAACAGCCGGGTGCATGGACCCTGTGCTTCCTGAGTGCTCCAGGTGTATCCCAGTGCCCAGGTCCGGGTTCCCGCAGTTGATACACAGCTTCCTGAAAACACCAGACTCGGTATTTGGAAAATGTAAAATCCAGATTTATTAGCACATAAAGGATCTGTTAGAAGTACGGACATCAGTATGTTTGTGTGTTTTCTACAACGACTGTCAAAGATCTACAAACGGCAGCCGGGACCTACGGCTTGACGTACTTTCCGAGGCACGAAGGAAACTCGGGATATTATGGATGGTCAGTGGTCACCAATTCACAGATCAACCCTGGCAACCGCTACGTAACCTTGAAGACCAACCTGTGTGTCTGTTATTATTTAGCCACAAGTTTTACTGGTTAGAAAAAGGATTACAACTATAATAAAGCCTAATAAAAAGAATGACAAGTCCCTTGGAAAGCACGTAAAACTGTTGGTCCCGGCTGTCATATAAACATCTTTGACAGCGGCCCGAAAGTCTGCCAACCAGTCTTACCAAGGTGTATCTGTATCATAATTATTGCCCAGTACTTTGTTCTGGGGGTCAGCTAAGCAGTCGTTCCATTTAAAATACTGATATGCAGCTGCATCCGGTTAGACTGGAAGCCGACTTTCCGAGCCGAGCTTCTTATAATGTTTTATTTTTTACTTTTGTATATATTATTTTTCATTTAACTATTTTTTGTGATCGTGTGAACATTGTAGGCTTTGTAATATAACTGGTGTTTGGTGCATCGTTTGCCAAATCGAATAGGCCGAAAGGAGAGGTCATTTGCATTTGCATCTTTTCACGCCCTTTAACTCATTCCTTGCCACAGCGGATTTTTAAAAACAAGTTTTTAATTTATATTTGGAAAAATTCCAAAATTCAACATTTTTAGTCAAATAAAAAAATAAAAACTTGTTTAAACTTAAAATTTCGATTTAACTTTGATGTGTACAGTTTTATGATTCTATCAAATTCAAAATTACTTGCTAGGAACAATTACTTTCTTTTTTAATAGCTCGTAAAGTTTTTGTAAAAGAAAAATAAACTTAAAAACCAACTTTAAATGGCTATAAAAAAAAAAAACTAAAAACAATCGGGATCTTCGAATACATTTAAAAAGTTTTCTAGTCTGTCCCCTTTCCAAGGGTATCATCATCATCAGCCTATATTGTTCCCACTGCTGGGACGCAGGCCTCCTCTCTATGAGAGGGAAAGGGCTGTAATCCACCACGCGGGCCCAGTGCGGGTTGGTAGATGTCACATGTCTTCGAATTTTTAGTTCTAGGACATGCCGGTTTCCTCACGATGTTTTCCTTCACCCTTTTGAGAGCAGCGGTGATGAAATAAATTACACAAAGTAATGCGCCTGCCTGGGTTCGAACCTACGACTTACTGCTCGTAAGTCGGGGCTGCTACCACTGGGCCACCGCTGCTCTCCTTTCCAAGGGTATGCAAAATGCCTAAAAAAACATTTAATACCTTTCATTTTTAGCTAAATGTGTAATCGAGACACTAGGCTGATATTCGTTCGTGAGTAAAATTATTATTCAATGTATCACTTACCAATGCTTCTCCATGGCACCATAATACATTGATAAGGCTCTCCAAGTCGTGGGTTTCGTCATGTCCACCACCTCTATGTGATCATTATCTTCTTTGCAATAGAAGAAATGAGACATTTGAGTAATCAACGTTACCAAGAAAATGTGTTTGTTCATTATTAACCGACGAAATAAAAAGGTTTATTTAAAACCAGGCTAACGTTTAATTCTGCCGGTTATCTTACAAAATGTTTGTGTTTTCGTTTAGATTTTTCTTGTATTTTTTGTAAAGCGAAGAGCATGCGCTTTTCTTCTTGAATTGTGTAGTCAAAAAAGAACAGTTGATTTATTTTTAATTAAACGTATAAATTTAGCGACGTGGTTTCTTAAAGATTTATCCCGAATTTAATGACTTCTTACACTGACATACTTTGAATCCCTGAAGGTTTTTTATTATCACTGTTCTATTTTTAATTTCTCACTTATTAATTCTTAATAACTATTTACACTTATTTAATTCTTTAACTATTTTCTACTGGAGCCCAACTGAAAATGGCTGCGCGCGTCAAGATCATTCTTATTTGTAACTACGGCTCATCTGCACGTTGTTTTTGTTTATATGTTTGTTTTGAGATCGAACAAAGGGTTCTTTGAAAGAATATAAAAGAATAGAATGTTTAATTTGAAAAGAATGTTGGTATTACAAAACAGTAGTTCTGTATGGTGTCGGACGTTAAGAATAGCACCATCCCATATCTTCCCGTGGGTGTCGTAAGAGGCGACTAAGGGACTTGCCAGAGAATGGGCAGCAGCGTTCTCTGTGCTTTTTGCAACAACCGTACTGCGATCGCCAACCCGTCTGCCAAGCGTGGCGATTATGGCAAAAACCCCCCCTAATGAGCGCAATACAAAAATGGCCCCTAGTACCCGGCAGCCCGTCCACCCTCGACTATGGTAGCGGTCGAGGTAATGGCGTGGCAAGGGGTGCGAAGAATCTCCGGAAGAGATCCGGCTGCCTATACCGACGACTTGACCTGGCAACATACAACACGCGAACACTCCGAACTGACGAGAAGATAACCGAACTCGAAGAGGAATTGAGCAGGTTGCGATGGAGTATTGTAGGATTATCTGAAGTCCGAAGAGAAGGGGAGGACACGATGATCCTGAAATCCGGCAACCTACTCTATTTCCGAGAGGGTGACCGGCAGTCCCAGGGTGGTGTTGGGTTTATCGTCCACAAGTCCCTTGTGAATAACGTGGTGAAGATAGAGAGTGTGTCGACCAGGGTGGCGTACCTGATACTCAGAATATCCTCAAGATATTCGCTGAAGGTCATACAGGTCTACGCCCCGACCTCGGCACGCCCCGACGACGAAGTGGAGACCATGTATGAGGATATCTCCAAAGCCATGCATGGTTTCAAAACTCACTTTACCGTTGTCATGGGGGACTTCAACGCAAAACTGGGCAAACGAGACGGAGATGAGCTGCAGGTAGGGCAATTTGGGTTTGGATGTCGGAACCACCGGGGACACCAACTGGCTAGTTTTATGGAGAAGGAGGGCCTCTATATGATGAAATCCTTCTTTAGAAAGCGTGAGCACAGGAAGTGGACCTGGCAGAGCCCCGATGGTGCAACTAAAAATGAGATCGACTTCATCCTGTCAACCAAGAAGCAAATGTTCAATGATGTCTCTGTGATCAATTCGGTGAAAACTGGGAGCGATCACCGCATGGTAAGAGGCACATTGAACATCAATATTAAGCTTGAAAGGTCTCGACTGATGAAGTCTACGCTCCGACCAGCACAGATCCAAATCCAAAACCCCGAGAGCTTTCAGCTTGAACTCCAGAATCGTTTCGAGTGCCTAGGAAGCTCAGTGGACGAATGCAACGATGGATTTGTGGAAACTGTCCGTACGACAGGGTCTAAGTTCTTCAAGACCCGTCGTGCACAGAAGAACAAAAAACTCTCTGATCATACTCTCAAGCTCATGAAGGAACGGCGTGAGATGATCCTGCAGTCTTCAGACGACGCGTGGAAATACCGGCAGCTCAATAGACGGATCTCTAAATCCTTGAAGAGCGACCTCCGCCGCTTTAATACCGAGCGTATCAAAGACGCCATTGAGCGGAATAAAGGCTCAAAGGTATTTGCAAGAGATCTGGCTATTGGGCAGAGCCAGCTCACGAAACTGAAGACCGACGATGGCAGAATCGTATCCGCCAAACCGGAGCTACTGAGGGAGATCGAGAGATTCTATGGGCAGTTGTACACGTCAACCAGGAAACCCGTTGTAAATCTAGCGAATGACCCAAGAGCTAGACTGACCCGACACTACACCGAAGACATCCCGGACCTCAGCCTGTATGAGATTAGGATGGCTCTGAAACAGCTTAAAAACAACAAAGCACCGGGTGATGATGGAATTACGGCCGAACTTCTGAAGGCGGGTGGAAAACCGGTTCTTAAGGCCCTTCAGAAGCTGTTTGATTCCGTCATACTCGAGGGGAAAACGCCACAGGCATGGTGCAGGGGTGTGGTGGTACTCTTCTTCAAAAAGGGCGACAACGCCCGGTTGAAGAACTATAGGCCCATCTCACTTCTGAGCCATGTCTACAAGTTGTTTTCAAGAGTCATCACGAATCGTCTCGCGCGCAGGTTTGACGATTTTCAGCCTCCCGAACAAGCCGGATTCCGAAAAGGTTTTAGCACCGTAGACCACATACATACGCTGCGACAGGTTATACAGAAGACCGAAGAGTACAACCTGCCTCTCTATTTAGCGTTTGTGGACTACGAGAAAGCCTTCGATTCGATCGAGACTTGGGCTGTACTGCAGTCTCTCCAACGGTGCCAAATTGATTATCGGTACATCGAGGTGTTGAAGTGTTTGTACAAAAACGCCACCATGTCAGTCCGACTTCAGGACCAGACCTCGGAACCTATCCCTCTGCAGCGAGGTGTGAGACAAGGAGACGTCATATCTCCGAAACTGTTCACCGCTGCACTGGAAGATGTCTTCAAGGTTCTGGACTGGAGAGGGCTAGGCATCAACGTTAATGGCGAGTACATCTCTCACCTTCGATTTGCCGACGATATAGTGGTCATGGCTGAGACCATGGAGGACCTCAGTACAATGCTCGATGACCTCAGGAGAGTTTCCGAAAGAGTGGGTCTTAAAATGAACATGGACAAAACTAAGGTCATGTTGAATGCCCATGTAACACCCACTCCTATCAAGATCGGAGACTCTACTATCGAAGTTGTAGACGATTATGTCTACCTGGGACAAACGGTCCAGTTGGGTAGGTCTAACTTCGAGAAAGAGGTCAATCGTCGAATCCGACTCGGCTGGGCAGCGTTCGGAAAGCTGCGTGGTATCTTCTCGTCCAACTTACCGCAGTGCCTCAAGACGAAAGTCTATGACCAGTGTGTGCTGCCAGTGATTACATACGGGACCGAAACGTGGTCGCTCACAATGGGCCTCATCAGAAGGCTCAAAGTCACCCAAAGGGCAATGGAGAGAGCTATGCTCGGAGTTTCCTTGCGTGATCAAATCAGAAATGAGGACATCCGCAAGAGAACCAAGGTTACCGACGTAGCCCGAAGAATTGCCAAACTTAAGTGGCAGTGGGCAGGGCACATTGCTCGCAGAATAGATGGCCGATGGGGCCGAAAAGTTCTGGAATGGCGACCGCGAACCGGGAGACGATGCGTTGGAAGGCCTCCCACTAGGTGGACCGATGACCTGGTGAAGGTTGCGGGGATCCGCTGGATGCGTGTCGCACGGGACCGGTCAATCTGGCGACACTTGGGGGAGGCCTATGTCCAGCAGTGGACGTCTTTCGGCTGAAATGATGATGATGATGATTACAAAACAGATGTTACCAGTGATTAGAGAGTCCTTCTATTTCCTGCCTTTATGGCATGCGGAATCATAGTGAACATGACAACTTTAAAAAAACAGGCCAAGTGCGAGTCTTACTCGCATACAGGGTTCCATAGCCCCAAACAATATAATAACAATGTTTTGAACGGTCATTCATTGGTAAACTTCCACTCAAACGCAAAACTAAATTTGTTTTTCATAGTAAGTTAATGAAAAACAAAGTTATTGCTGCAGTTTAGTGAAAAAGTACCATATCTCAAAAACTAAATATCATATCTTATTCAAACCATATTTTTTTCAGATTTTTCTCTTCTTACTTTAGAAATTAGAGGGGGACACACATTTTACCACTTTGGAAGTGTCTATCTTTCGAAAGATTGACTTTGAAAAAAAAAATGGTTTTAGGAACCTCTATGTCATTTTTAAAGACACATGTTAGATATCTATAGACACCCCACACGTATAGGTTTGATAGTTTTCTTTTTTTTTAGTTACAGTTCCATGTGGGGGGGATATCCTTATCCATATTTTTTTTATTTTTGTACAAAAATCATAAAGCGGTTTACAGAATACATCTACCTACCAAGTTTCAGCTGTGTAGTCCTAATAGTTTCGGAATAAAGTGCCTGTGACATACGGATGGACAGACAGACAGACAGACATACATGACGAATCTATAAGGGTTCCGTTTTTTGCCATTCGGCAACGGAACCCTAACAACATCAAAATGAACTAAATCTAACGACCCCTTTCCCATGGGGTAGGCAGATAATACAGAACGTTACTTGCTACAATCATCATATACTTACCTATTCCTTTTGCGTTATCATACATTATCATACACTATACGTTCATCGTACAAGCATGAATAATTCAAGTGGATGAAAATCTATGAAAATCTAGAACCTCACGTCCCAGCCACCGCGGGAGGCGCCCCGGGCGTCGGGGGGCAACCAGTGGCCCCCGGCCACCGTAGGCGCGAGCCTGTGGACGGTGAGTAATGGGCTAGCTCACCGTCCGTCCGTCTCATGAGGACAGGCCGTGTCGACGGCGCGTACGTGTTCCACGCGCGCCTCAAGGAGATGTCAGCAAACTGGAAGGGGTCCGAAAGGGCCGATGCCTGGCAGGGTGTCGGGTTGTTCGAAAGAGATACCGCGGCCCTGGAACACAAAGGGCTAAGAAGGAACATGGGTGGGTTTTAGTCAGTCAACTCTGACACTCCCTCCCGCTCCGCCCAGAGCGGGAGAAGTCATTTGATTCCCATACGCAAAAAAAAAAAAAAAAAAAGTGGTTGAAAATCTGTAAACAGACTTAGAACCCAAGTCGGTCGGAGCAAAGACAACGTCTGCAGATGGGGTTCATGGACGGCTCAGACCTCAAGTGCGTATGCGGCGTTACCCCATAGACAATGGCCCACCATCCATAATGCGTCGCATGCCCTGCACACTTGATGATCCATTTACTGCTTCAGCGAGGGGAGTTCGCGCGACTGAGTATTGAGCTAAACATTTTTGAACTTTTTGCCATCGATACGCCAAGAAGAAGAATTCAAGTAAATGGAACTTACATTTGCTTTCTTCTATCTTTGTACAAATACAAAGATAAGGTGGGGAAAGATGTTCAAATTGTGTGATTGTATTATTATACAATCACACAGTTTGAATACAATATAAATTTTACTTAAAACTAAATGAAATCATATTTATGAAAGATTTTATACATTTTTGTTAACTAGTTGCGCAGTTACAAGTAAATTTTTATAAAAACAATTCAATACGCAATAAGTTAGTCTTCAAACACGTGGAACAGTCACGACCAATGAAAAGTATATGTCACAGTCAAAACTGTAAATCAGTTAATACTAATCTTGACCGAGTAAAACTATTTTCACAATAACTAACATTTACTTGGAACTAATTAGATTGTTATGTTCTTTTTTTGTGATTCTTTAAAAAACATCGCGTTATCTAGTAATTTGAGGTAATTATTACCGAGGCGATCTAAAACAACATATTATTTGTTAAAGAGAAAAGGAAAACGCATTATAACTTAATAAAGGTTTTGACTGACACTAGTTAGAAGTAATTTGGCCTGAATAGCAGTGTTGACTGTAAGTACTGTGTGTGTGTTTAACGAGAAAATCTCTTTTAATTTTCGCTAAGTGTATACCTATCAATTCAATTCAATCATTTATTGCAAAATATGTTACTGTAGAACCACGTAGGTACATTGGTAAATCTTAGGATTTTAAAACGAACAGATTTTTTTTTTGGGATTGAACAACAAACTTTAGGATTTGTTAGGTTTTACTAATGACGGTTGGTAGATGTTGGTTTTGGAAAATAATGAGATTTTCTTAAATATTTGACGACCAATGATAATGATATACTGTGATACTAAACTAAGCGACCAAATAGGTTAGGTAGGTTAGAACCTTGTCCAACTATGTACGAGTTCAAATCGTAGCAGTTATCTAGGGCACCCCGAACTATTGGGTCAGGTTAGAACTGTAATTAAACGCGCGAGAGCCGAGTCAAGTGGAGCGAACGAGCCTTACATCCAATTGGATTGGATGCCTATTTTCATGCCGCTCACAGTCATTTACGTGTCTCTGAGGTAAAATCTAAGATTTACTGACTGATGGTGGTAAAAGTCGGAAATGAACAATGATCACAGAATAGTTCGGACTTTTACCGAGTTGGTAAATCTTAGGAATCCGGAAAATATTGGGATTTACCGTAGTTCGGGCTTTTACAGTAACATATATATTTAAATGCTTATAGTTGTACACTAATCCCAGTAGATAACATAGCAAAAACACGTACTGCGACAAATCAACAAATCTAATGGAAAATCATGCCTATGACTGCGTCATTGATAAAGCCATAGATTAAAGGCATGATTTCTATTATTTGGAGATAGCTAAATCCCAAGCCCTCAGCTACGGTCACGGCTTAGATTCGTGTCAAAAGTTAAGAGCGCACCGAGCTTCTGGCGGTAGGTATCTATGAGCTCCGTGTATGTGTGCGTAAGACAGACGCGCGCGACGCTCCGGGAAGAGAGGCGGCTCTAGTTATAATCGGCGGAACGCGCGTTAATTTAGGTATTTCCTTCATATTATTAAAACCAATACACATTTTGAAAATCTAAAATGTATCCGTAGAAAAATGAATAGTATAGAAAACATGTAGTTTTGTTATTATTTAAAAGCTGATGACCTTCCGTGAAAATTTTACGCCGTACTGAGGATTTATTTTCTTTTTTAGAGATTATTTTGGCATTTATTTCTATCGAGAAAACTACAAGTAATCGTGTTTCTAAAGTGTATGATTTATAGAGAAATAATATATCATACAAATACAAATATCTTGAATATCTTACAAATTAATTTCTTAACTAAAGGTTAAGTAATAACGATGCAGCAAGGGATCATACGAACGGAATTTACGTATCATAAATAATCATAATCATAAATCTTTATTTTATCTCCACATCAAAACTTTAAGGTGCTGGTTCAAATTTGTACATCTTAAATAGAGAAAGGTGTCTGTGATAGGAAGATCCTGAGGTACAGATCACCTCTCGGGCATATAATTAAACATTTTAATGTTTGCAAAAATAGAAGTAAAGATAAAAAAGAAGAAAAAAGTAAAATTTAAATTTTTAAACAAAAGTACTTAAATCAAAATAAAATTGACATAAAACATAAAATTACTGAACATACAATAGTTCCAAAGTTGTACTACAGTAAGAACAAATATATAAAAGAAGGAATTATTATAAATTATGCTAGCAAGCATAATAAAAAAATATAGATTGAACAACAAAGTGGGTTAGATGTTCATAAGACTACATTTCTAAACAAAAGGATGAATGAAAGTGAAAATGGTATGTGTGATGAACGTGCATTGGTGCAATGTGTTAGTTGATGTGTGTGAAAATGAGTGTGCGAATGTGAGTGTGTAAGTGTATATGTGAGAGTGTTAAGACACAGGTTTAAGTAAATTTTCTGTGGAAGCGTAGTCAAGACTTCATAGCCAGGTGCGCAATTTTCTTTTACAAATAGCTTTAGTATGTGTGTAGATAGATATTTTGTTATTAATTAAATTATAAAGAAAAGTGCCAAGAAAACCAAAAAAATTTTGGGAAAAACTGGTGTTAAAACGTATGATTGGACAAACATTTGCTGATCTTCTATTTTGAGTCAGCAAATCGTGATCTATGGGAAGTTCAGAGTGTTTTTTTAATACCGTCATGAGTATGAACAACTGCCGGACCGTTAGAACTTTGCAGTGTTGGTAAAGATCAAAGGTCGGATAGCGAATTGGGAAAAAACAACTGACTTTTAATATAGCTCTTTGAGCTCTCTCTAAATTAATTAAATATGATTTAGAGGAACCACCCCAGGTAGTGATGCAGTAGGCTAGCAGAGACTGGCATAACGCGAAATAAACTAATTTAATTACTGAAGTATCGGATATATGTCTTAGATTTTTAAATATGTAAATTAATTTGCGGATTCTTTTAACTAAAGTTTCAATGTGTTGTTGTAAGCTGAGACGGTAGTCTATAATTATGCCAAGATATTTAATTGATTCAGTTTTTAGTAAAACAGGACAGCAACAAAGGTTTGTGTTTAAATTACATGTGTGGGCTTTCAAGTTGAAGTTTGGTTGGTCCTGCCGTCTAAGGGAATATGTCATGTACTTCGTTTTATCTACATTTAGGGTAAGTAAGTTAGCATAAAACCATTGATACACTGTATCGAAGCCTTGTTGGGCATAATGTTGAACCTCTTCCCACGTATCAGCATCGAATACCAATGCAGTATCATCCGCAAACGTTATGATCTTTCCGTTTTGTAGCTTAATATTACATAAATCATTAATATAAACTATGAATAACGTTGGGCCGAGGATGCTGCCCTGAGGAACGCCGTATTGGTTAGGTAGTTCATCACTGATCCAATGATCTATTTTAGTAACTTGCGTTCGGTTGGACAAATAGTCTGTAAAAAGTTGAAGTGACGAGTATCGTTCCCTCGGTGCGCTCTTTAAGCTTTGTATAATCTATTCTAATGTTCTCATAATCCTAATTATAACTCCTAGTCTTAAAATTTAGTAATGAGTTAGCTTGTTTCGAGTGCTTTTACGCCTTAACGGCTAGAGCTGATCCAGGCATCACATTTGCTTTTTGTCATGAATTATATTTTTTAATATTAAGTATGTTTCTATTTGGTTTTAGATACATTTATTATTGCTATTATTTGATTTTATTTCACTACAAATATCGATATTATATAAAAGATTTGTTTTGATATTTTACAGTTATCATAATATACATATTTTACCTATTGACATATAAACACGTCCCAAGACAAGTGACATCCTATTTACGTAAACCGTAAAATAGGAAGCGCTAAAAATAGTTTAAATTGACATAAGCTAACGTTATAACTCGCGGGCATAAGAATAATTTTATAAAGAAAACGTAAGTAAGTAAACTTAATGGAATCCCTAAAATTTTTATATCTGTCGATTAGACGTAGATCTAAAGATAAAGTGACTCGGACGATACTAGATACCAATTTCATCGCAATTTTCAAGGGCTCGCTGGCTAACTTTGTTGAATCGTATTCGTAAGACGCAGCTCGATGAGGCGATGGTTTAAATCCGGGTCGAAACATTTAGTTCTTTTTGAAAGTATTCTTTAGATATTCGAAACGAATTCAATGTTGTTGCAGTGTAACATTTTAAAACTTGAGGGGTAAGCACATCCCAGGGCTGCGGGTTGTTCGAAAGAGATACCGCGGCCCTGGAACACAAAGGGCGAAGAAGGAACATGGGTGGGTTTTAGTCAGTACAAGTCTGACACTCCCTCCCGCTCCGCCCAGAGCGGGAGAAGTCATTTGATGATTTCCCATCCGCAAAAAAAAAAAAAAAAGCGGTAAGCACATACTGACGCTGTAAACGCTGCCACATACTAGTGGCAACGAAAGGAAAAAATTTTTCTTCTTCACTTCTATGTAAAACTAACAGCGGGATTATCATAGTTTAGCTATCTTTGTTTTGTTTATCATTGGTGAAAAATAGTTGTTAATTCTTTTATTGTACCTATTGATTTACGACTAATCATCCGATTTAGTTGTACGAATTAGAAAATATGGCGTGTTTTTTCACGTTTTTAAATACCTAACTTATCTCTAAGTAGTGATAGTGGTAAAACAACACACAAATCCTCATTCCATTTATCATCCTAACATGAAACAAAAGTCAAACTGCATTTAAAAACGCGTGTACGGAATTTTTAATGTTGGCGAACTCAAAAATATTAATTTAATAATGATGAAATTCCTGTTACAGCCGGATCGGACGAAGCACAGCGGTCGAAACACCTACAACTCGACCAAGCTAAGTTGCAACTTTTGGCATGTTGCACGCACATTGACACACAAACACAACAAAATAAAAGCAAATATTTTACAAAGTATTGCTGTCCCTTTCTTACACGTGATTGGTCAAAAGGGTAAAAAGTACCAAAAGTCAATCAGTCCGTCAGTCAGGACACTTGTGTTTGTAAAGCGACGTTCATAAAGTATTTTCAGTACCAGGATATCATACGCTAGAAGGAGGTGCATTGTCTACTAAGGTATATCATAACTTTAAGAGTTGGTTCAAAAGTACACGAAAAAACCAGTTTCGAAAAAAATATACTTTATTTCTTATTTCTGTAAAACGTGATCAGTTTCGAAAATAATATTATACTTACTCTTTTTTTCTAGGCACGAATCCCGGGTTCGGTGGGTTAAAATATTAATTATATTTTTGTAGGTAACGGATCCCGAGATCGGTGGATATAAATCAGCGGGATCAGTTTCCAATTCAATCTGATCTCGGGATCGGTAGAGACAAACCTGTATAGACAGTCCTAGAAACCACTCAAAAATATTAATAATAATGAAACTCCTGTTTCGGCCAGATCGGACGAAACACCTACTAAACCAATGAATCAGATCGAGTTACAAGTTCATTGATACTATTTATAGTTCTCATGATTTCTAGAAAATACGATAGCAAGACCTCCTACGCACATTGATAACAAGCAAATAATAAACAAACACATATACACATATTTACATGTTTATGGCATATATTAAAATTATATGGAAACTTCTACCTATTACCAAAAATATCTAATCTACATAGAGTAGTAAATTGTGGTAATAAATTAACAATAGCTAATCATGAACAGTTTTATAGCACTATTTGGGAATTAAAGAACAAAGTGATCTGTTGGACTAGGAAGATTGGACCTATCCATTTTTATGTTTTTAGTTATAAATGCGCATTAAAAAGGTAGCTACCAAGATTTCGACTTGATTATTATATTTCATAGTAGAAATAAAAACATTTACAAATTAATGACCGTAAATAATTTGTAGGTGAAAAAAAAAAGACTCAGAAAAGTAAAGAGTTTTATGAAAACGTAACTGCCTTGGACTAATCCAAAGTAATTAGGATTAAGACAAGTGTAAAACAAATATATGTAATCTTAACTTTTGATTTTAAAATATGGGAAATTCTCGAGGATAGAGTACTCCGTCTGGGGAGAGTGCAAACAGGCGCGGATTTTGGACGCATTTTTCTATTTGTGTTTTTTTTATATCCCATAACTCTAGCGTTATATTCCGTAGGTAAAAATAATACTAAAACTCCTAGAATAGGTGGTCCAAAAATGCATAGTTTCGGAAATATCGTCAATCATAATTAAATTAGGTCAAAAATTGTCACCAGTATGACGAACCTTTACTTTTGCGAGGTTGCCAAACTTCGCAGTAGTATAGTAAAATAGTAGTAGTTTCATTGAGAAATATGAGTAATTATTTTTTATTCAAACCAATCATTCATATTTAAAGTTAAGAAAATGCGAAAAAAAAAGTATGATTGAAACATAATTCATATGCCTGTTGATTATTTGATATGGTCTCAATCATACTCTACAGTTATGGGATATAAAAAAAGCAGGATGTATATTAAATTAATCTGCTCGACATTTGGTTGAATTTATTGGATTATTTTCGTGTTCGGAGCTCGTGGCTAAATAATTCAAGTCGCTCGGATCAATCTTCACGTTAAGCCGCGTTTGCCTTGGTTGGTCTTTGGATGGGTGACTACCGAGCCTACATACCGAGTTTCCTCCGTGCCTCGGAAAGCACGCTATGCCGTTTGTCCCGGTCAGTTTTAGATCTTTTACAGTCGTAACAGGTAGTCAGTGGCACGAAAGTCTGACAACCAGTAGCCAGTACTAACTATCCGGCATCCGGTTGCACTGGTCGGCTTACAGTCCAACCGGATGCAGCTGAAAGTCAGTAGTTTACATGGATCGCTCCATGCCTCCTGCACTAAACTGCCTATCTGACCTCCACGACCTAGTTAGTTGTCAGACTTTCGTGCCACTGACTATATAATTATACTATTATATGGAGCCTATATAGTTGGGAAAATGGTAGGCAGGAGATGAAAGAGTTTTATATAAAATGCCAAAAGTTTCGAGAAAACATGACTAATTAGTAAAAATAGCCCGAGATTTAGGGTCTTTTTTAGGGAATTGTGCAAAAACCCGATAAATTACTCAAGCTTATCGTTATTCGTCAATTATTAATATTTTGTTATATTCAATCTTACTAAATCCCGTAGATATAATAATTAATCAGTCATTATAATTAGGTTAATCATGGCACTTACACGTCATTATGAAACAAAACAATGCTGACGGTAGGTACTATCGAGTTCACAGACAGTCAAAAAGTTTCATCCTTATTACTCGGGGTATACGGGTGTAAAGTGGTCAACCGTCCGTGAGTGCGGTAGTACCTATAATAAGAGCAGAGGAAAACATAATTATCGTGACGTATGTAGTATTTAATCAGGTACAGTCGGCATTAGAAGTTTGTTAACACTTCAATATTACAACAATTTTTGTTTTGCGAATTTATGTAACCATTGACGAAATGTTAAATTTATTAAAAATTGACGAAATATTGTTATGTCTTTTACTTCAGTCTTTTGATATCATCATCATCGGCCTATAATGTTCCCACTGCTGGGACACAGGCCTCCTCTCTATGAGAGGGAGTAGGCTGTAATCCACCACGCGGGCCCAGTGCGGGTTGGTAGATGTCACATGTCTTCGAATTTTTAGTTCTAGGACATGCCGTTTTCCTCACGATGTTTTCCTTCACCGTTTTTGAGAGCAGTGGTGATGAAATAAATTACACAAAGTAATGCGCTTGTCTGGGTTCGAACTCACGACTTACTGTTCGCAAGTCGGGGCTGCCACTACTGGGCCACCGCTGCTCTACTGGCTCTTTCTTCTCTGTCTTTTGATATGGATCGTTCTAAAACTAAGACGTCTTATAATTTTGGATATGTATAACGACTTTCGGTGCTGACTGTACCTACTCTATGTACGTAACTGAAGGTCAACGCATAGGTATTATATTCTATAACGGGCTAGTGTCCGGAACTCCACGTCCCAAGCGATCAAAAATCGAAAATGGTTCTATCCACGGCAAGCAGCTCCTTTGTGTTACTGATGATTTTGCGGAGAGTGCCTAGGTACTTTACTACTTTACTACCGAAGTACTTTGCCCAGAATGGTGCAACCTCTGGACAGTGCAGGAGCACGTGGGTTGCTGTCTCGTCTTCCTCCATCAGGCTCAACACGGTAGGCTGTCTGTGACTCCTATGACCAAGAGGTGTTTATTAAAAGAGCCATGACCAGTGATGGTGGCTGTAATTTCAGTCGAAGTGCCCGTTTGGTGAAGTTGCCGTCGTTAGGTTTCGTTGCCGGCCAGTTACACCATTTTGTGTAACACTGAAGTAGGAAATGCTTTCTTGGCTTGTCTACATTCACCATGGTCTAGCCACAGTCAACTTTGACAATGGGAGCGTCTTGAAATCACGATTACTCGAGCTAGGACTCAATACTTTTTATGTAATTAAAATTGTATATAAACTGCAATACATTTTCCCCACGTTTATGAAAACCATTTTTTATTAAATTATTCATATGCCTTTTACAAACTTACTTTAATCTTGAAGGTTTATTATTGTATCGATTACTTATCTACTTATGTACAGGTATTCTATATGTATTTGTCGCCTTTATGATTTGTGACTAAAAACCATTTCACAAGCTTTTACTTAGTTCTTATTATCATTCTGAGGGATAATTCCTCTTATCTAGGGTAAAACAATAACTTACTTGGTGTTTGTTGCAGAAGTTCATTATAAAAGGTGTAAAATAACGAGCCCAAAAAGCATATTCTCTCCTTCACGTCATTGATATTTTTATTTTGTGCTCCTAGTTACGGAGATAGTGGGGGTCAAAGTTCTAATTTATACCCAAGGTAAAAAAAAGGTTTTAAATGTAATAACTTTTCTTTAAATACCTCCATGACGCCTACAATTGGATGCATCCATCAGCACAATATTTTGAATGCGTTACATTGAGTCCTAATATGATAGATTCTAAAACTTAAAAATTTATAAGAGCTTGGCTTAGCAAAAAACAATTTTGATTTTAGTGCCCCAATTTACCATAGGTGTCGTTGATTTGTATTGCCACTTCAATAAATAGGCACCTAATATTGTACCTATGCTGTAATAATTTGTTTACAATAATGGCACGTTGATAAAAAAATAATTTTATACTACCTTTGTGATATTCATACGCAGTGCTGAAGAGGTGGAAGGATCGATGATAACACGTGTGAATAATGAAACATTCTGTTTAATTCGAAATTCAGAATTCATGACAACAACACAATTAGGCAGGTAAAGTTGCTGGGGTCGTGGGAGATCAGAGTAGGCACTCTGACTGCCCTGCCAGGGAAGACGTCGGCACAGTGTCTGCCTTGCATTCTTTCACAGCGAGGCTCAAGGGACACCTCTACAGTCTTCCCGTGAACGTGTAACCGGCGTTGCACAGAATGGGCTCCAACAGGTATTTTAACGAAAAACAGAGTCCCTTTGATGTGCGGATTGCGACGGCCATATCCCCAAAGATCGCCTTTGGAAGTTTTCCTCCGAAAACAAAAGGCTGTAGTGTGCAGTCTCTTTGCCGATATACATTTATTTACCTTTCTTACTGTTGATTCATAGGTGTTATAAAATTAAATTACGTAATAAAAAAAAGATAATTCCTAGTAAAATACGATACGGGATTTTTATTTTGAGATAGGCATTTTAAAATGTACAAGGATAAATATTACATGTACAACTAATGACTCATTTACATTTTCTCGAGCTAACATTACAGAAATAGACTATCAACGTTAAATAATGCTGATAAAGTCAGTTTTTATCATGTTTAAGCAAATAAGAGCTTTTAGGAAAATTAATTAGGTCTAAAATTAGGAGTAGGCCTAAATTAAATTAGTCATGCACACAAGATGGCACTGATATTGGTTTAATCATATTTCTATTAATATCTTCGATAGCCAACAAAATTGGCTTTAGTATCTTAAAAAATTCGATGTTTTCGTTTTCGTTGAGGTAGGTTTCAAATTTATAGTTTGGGTTTAGGAAACCACAAGGTTTGAAGTTTAGGAAAAGGCTAGGCAGATGATAACGAGGTTTCATATTTCTTTTTTGATACCAATACAGGCACTGGCACTTAAAAGATACACACCTTTAGTAATACGTATGAAGACACCTACATGATAATAACCATAAAATAATAATGAGGACCATTGATTGACCTTCTTTATTTTTCGTGTGGTTACAGAGTTTTTATGCCACCCATGGGCTTCTGACTTGGGTTGTCCATTGCCAATTTGATAGATATCTAGATAGATATTTTTATCTTAGAAGCTTCAAATTTGAAGTTACTATAAATAATAATATGAAGAAAGTCAAACTTAAAGGCGGTCATAAACATTCATACTGTACATTACCCGTGTAAAGTATGAAAGTCAATTACCACCTTTATAACATACAAAAAGAGACACATTCAAATAAAAGATGTAAAGATTTTGGTAGTGTAAATGGCCTAGAATACGGATAGAAGGAGGGAAGTGATGGAAATAGCAGGAACACTGAGATGACGACAAAGGGACATTTTGGTACTTGATGTGGAAGAAAAAGATGTCCAGGGAATCCAAGATACATCGGCAAAGGAGGCAAATAACGATTGTTAAACAATCAAAATTCCAACGAAAAACTGTGCGAATTTGTCAAAACATTTAATTATTTTATAAATATTTACTATAACGTAATTGAAAAATGATAAAAATGAAATTATCGATTCGCCATTGAACTTAGCCGATTGGCGATAATCTATTAAACAATCAATCTACACGTTTCAGTGTTGTAGCTGATATTCTTATCTAGAACATTATTCATTTATTTTATCGTCGGGTTGAACAGTAGATAGTATGTACATAAAATACTTTCATGATGATCAGGCAGGACGGAAATAAAGAATTAAATGGGATACAGGAAATGTCGGCAAGTTTTGATGGAACGCATAATTCTTTGAAATTTATGATCCGAAACGAAATTTTTCGGAAACATACTAGAGTTACTGACATGGCTTGCAGAGTAAGCAAGCTGAAGTGGAAGTGCGATGGCTTTGTTTTTTTTAGAAGGACCGATGGCTGATGGAGCAAAAAAGTCATGAGGTAGCCCACCCACGTATCGGCAAGCGTAGTGTGGGAAGCTCCCAGCTCGATGGAACGACGACCTTAAAAGGTGGTTGGGACAGACTGGATAGGAAGAGCGAAGGATAGGGTGTTGTGACACTAAGAGTGGTGGGACAGTTCGGGAGAGGTCTATGAGCAGCCGTGGAGGTGATATGGCAAGCGTCCGAGGGTTAGTCCACTTAGAGGACGAAAAAATTCGCTCATCTTGGACTCAAAACTCCACGACTAGCTTCACAATGCCAAGGATAGGCACAGAAGGACAAACATCGTGAAGAATCGGAATCGTCGGCAGAATCACGACTTTGAATAATACTAATAAGAAACATGACACAAGGAGGATATGATATGTATCGTACTTATACTTACTGAATTTCTTCTTCTTGGTTGTGTAAGAGCTGACACACTTCTTGGGGGCAGATTGTGATTGCTCCCATTTCTAATATTGGATCGCACGCTTGCTCGACCTCACGAGTCCATTCACCCTCGGTATAGTCATCTAACCCTGCATCTAGTCGGTGCCTACCCGACTGTCAGATCGAAGACATGGCGTCATCATCCGGTGGGCGCGCGTCAGACACACCTTGGTCCGGTCGCTCCCATGTTCTATAAACCACCTTTCGTCGCTTTGAAAAGTGCGATTCTGAGTGTATCGTTCTACCTACAGTTTATACCCACGAATTCGGTTTGCACATGCATTCAATTTTTGCTTCAGGAAGTCGATCCGTAGTATTATTTCTTCTATTTTTCTTAATATGTACACTAATCATATTTTTAAAATATTCCATTTTTATATTTTTCAATATAACAGTTTTTTTTTTAATTTTCGCTCACCGGTGTTGGGAACAGGTTCTAAGCTACCGGCGGTCAGGGCTCCAGAGAATGTAATGTATGAAACAACTTACACATAACCACGCATTATGAAAATCATCTTCTACCTAACATAATTATTATGATCCTGCACAAGGGTCCCCAAAGAAGGAAATAAAAATCGATGATAAAACAAATCAGAACCATATTCATAATGATTATAACATCCGTACGATTTCCTTAACCAAATTTTTTTATGGCTAATCTATAGATAATATTGATGACAAATAGATAAGACACCTACAAAAGACGGTGGAAACAGTTAAATATTGTCAGTAGATCGCTAATAGACAAAAATGGTGTTTAAAATTACACTTTTCGTTGCGTTAGCGGTTTCTGCTATATCAGCTAGAAAGGCTCCCAATGCCGATCGTGCTAGGAGCCTCATTGAGGCCGATCCGGCGTTGCGGATGTCAACAGACATTGAAGAGGATTCGCAATTAGATGTGGTGAGTGTCACTAATTAAGTTTGTGTATGAGTTAAACCAATCGGGTTTTTTTTTATAGTTTTGTGTCAGTATGCTTAATTTTACAAAGGAAGTGTTATTAGAAATTAGTCCAAGTATATTTGGGAATTATTTAAAAAAATTCAAATTTATTACATGTTCGACATTTTGTACTAATCATATATTTGTAAGACGTGGAACTTCAAGTTAAATTTGGTCCTCACTCTTCGATTCTTCGTGGTTTTTTCTTCGTCATTGTGTGAAGCTTGGAGATGACAAGTACGATACCTAAATTTAATTTTAAAAAATCGAAAAATTAATTACTTATTAGAATGGTATATGCTTGTACCCAATTTCTTATTAGCACTATCAAAAACCTTTACTTACATACAAACTCGCAAAAAAAAACTAAAATTCACCAGTGAATTTGCAGACACTTGCCAGTAGGCCTAAAATATCTTATCTTTGCAGCCCGGCCTAATCGCCAAGTATGGCTACCCCATCGAAGTCCACAACGTGGTGACCTCTGATGGCTACATCCTGGAGGCCCACAGGATCCCCCACGGCAAATACGAGAACAATGACCCCACTGTCAAGAGACCCGTCGTCTTGTTGATGCACGGAATCTTATCTTCTTCCGCTGACTTTGTCGTTTTAGGACCTGGCAATGCTCTAGGTGAGATTCTCTGAGAGAACGTGTTTACTTTTTAATGCATCGAAGCCCTATTTTTTTATTTGTGTCTGAGCATGCTATTTCTTTTACACTAGCACTAGTTAATGGTTCCCTTGTCTATAACTAACATGTTCTGGTTAACCTTTACTCACCTACTTTTTGTAGGTATTTTCTTAAAATTATGATTTTTCGCAGCTTACTTACTGGCTGAGGCCGGTTACGACGTATGGCTTGGCAACGCCCGCGGCAACTACTACTCCCGCAAACACACGTCTCTAAACCCTAACAGTAAACTCTTACAAAACTTCTGGAGATTCAGCTGGGACGAGATTGGCAACCACGACCTCCCTGCCTTCATCGACTACATCCTCGAAAACACAGGACAAGAGAAGCTCCACTATGTCGGTCACTCTCAGGGTGGAACTGCTTTCTTGGTTCTCAATTCTTTGAGACCAGGTTACAATAAGAAGTTCCTTTCCTTCCACGGATTGGCTCCCGCTTCGTTCTTCAGACACAACGAAGTCTCGTTGTTTAAGACTTTGGCACCTCTTGAAAGTACCATTGAGGTAAATATATTTCATCAGTCTGATCGTTTACTGATTTTATTCAGCTCCTTTCTTACCCGACCCCCCTTAGGCGAAATTTGATCCATTCATGCCGATGCAACGGTGGTTGGTCATAGCCAATGGGTTTGACAAGAGCTGGAGTGGTTGCAGCAAGTTTATTGAATAATATGGGTCAAATGTGACGTCAGACAAAACAGAAACATGATCAGTTTTTGACACGGTAGGGCAACAATATAAATATTTGCCAGATCCTTTCAGGTTTAGACATTTTCCGAGTGTTAAATGGATTCTGAATTTGAAATACTGCGGTACCTACATTTGTGTACACAGTTTACAGTTTTTCGCAGGTTTCTCATATCATTATTTCCTCCACAGTCCACTGCCTTCGCCCTGGGACAAGCTGAAATCTTTGGTCAAAATGATGGCGGGAGCTGGTTCAAAGACAACTTCTGCTCTGGAACCTTAGCTAACGCTCTCATTTCTCTCTGCCGTACTGACATTTTAGCCGGCCTTACAGATAGAGAGTCTTACAATGCTGTGAGTATTTTTTATTCAGTTATATTATAGGACATCATCATCATTGTTATAATTCTCTACCCTTATCCCAATTAATTTGCGGTCGGAGCAGCATGTCACCCCTTTTATCCATATCATCATTCATGGCTGTATATTCACCCGTTTTTGTAACATTATGTATAATGTATGTTTTTGAACCAACATGGTCACTAACACTGTGGTGTGTGTTCATGGCCTTGCAACAGCGCCGAAATATCATGAGCTCGAAACAAATAGTAAACATGATAAATATCCCGTTGGAAATGTAATTGATAATGCATAATATCCACAATCATTTGAGTCGCATTTTAGTTTTAAGCTACGTCAAAACATCTCAATGCTAATAGCTATCAAAATATGTAGTAACTGAAGCTTGTCAACTTGAACTTCAATTCACTGTTCACTTATAGCAGTACACTTCTGGAAACATTTTTGTCAAATTTAAATCCCAACCTATTTAAAATAAAGTTTCAGTTTTGTGCCTGTACTAAATATTCACATTTTAAAGACTACAAATCTTGCAAGTCTGTGAATTTACATACTCATACATTTGTCTCTTCTTCTAGACGATGGTTCCGTTGTTCCTTGCCCACGTACCTGCCGGAGCCTCCGTTCGCCAATTAGCCCACTTCGGGCAGAGCATCCGCTATAATGCCTTCCGTCGGTACAACCACAATACGGCTATTCAGAACTTGGCTGCCTACGGTAGACTCCGCCCTCCAGCATACGACTTAAAGAAGGTCACCGTGCCAGCATACTTACACTACGGCCAGGCAGACAATGAAGTCCACTTCCGAGACCTACTTCTTCTTGCCGATGCCTTACCTAACGTACAAGGTGTTTTCAAAGCTGAAAGGGACTCTTTCAATCACTTCGATTTCATCTGGGGTAACGACGCTAAGGAGCAAATTTATTTAAGAAATCTGATTCCTTTGTTGAAAGAAACTGATAGTCAACAGTGATTCGGATAATTATTGTATATGCTGTAAATATGATTGTTATACAAGGATTCCGATGCTTAAGTATTGTTTTATTTGTAAGCCTTTTTCCGAACCATGACGAATAACTTTAAGTGTATTATGTAGGACAAAGACATCACGTTTAGATTGGGGTTCGCTGCGTTTTAGTGACATCCAAGTTTACTTATGGCGTTGTGTTCTTTAGTTTCACTGTAAGATTAAAGTATTATTTTTAATAATCTGAGTTGTCTTATTGCCTATTTTCCTCCAGTCCTCCTGCTCATGAAATAATTTGTATGTACTATCTACTGTTCAACCCTACCATAAAATAAATGATCAAGATAAGAATATCAGCTACACACTGTGAGAAACGTGTAGGTTTATTGTTCAAAAGATTATCGCCAATCGGCTAAGTTCAATGGCGAATCGATAATTTCATTTTATCATTTTCATTTACGTTATAGGAAATACAAAAGGTGTAAGGGACACTGACTCGAAAACACCACGTACACTTACGTCACTCAGTAGATCATTCTGAACCCCATATAGAAATTCTTCAAGGGTTATTTAAAAAAAAACTGCTGTTTCCTACAAAATTGCAATTCCTACACGGTCAAAATGCATAGAACAGCTGTTTTTTTTTGTTGTAAATTAAAAAAAGAAAAGGAAGAAAGAAAATATACTTATTTGACGCAGGGGTATGATGTGTATACAAAATAACAATAATAAAATAAAACAATAAACATAGTAAGGTAGGTACAACGCAAGAAAAAAATAATAATATGAAAGTACAAACAGGACGGATCAAAAATGATTACTGCTTGCACGTCGTGACAGCAACTCAGCATGATGATTACGGAAAAAAATGTATGTAGGGTTTTCGCGTCGGTGTCCCATTACAACCCGTATTTCCTACAACGTAAATAAAAATACCTAATTATCATTAATGTTGCAACGCGTGAAAATACCTAATTATCATTAATGTTGAAATGTGGCAACGTTATAGGTTGAATGCCTATAACGTTGTCGCATTTCAAAATTATTGAACAAGGACAACGTTTTGGAATCTGCAGTTGGTTGCCAACAAGGTGACCCTCTCGGGCCTGTCATTTTCAGTTTGGCTATTCATCCCATAATCGAACAACTAAATTCTAAATTGAACGTATGGTATTTAGATGATGGAACGCTAGGAAGTAATGTTGACACCGTTTAGCATGACCTTCTACTCGACATGACTCCTCAACTCTTCAAGAGAAATTTTAATGTATTGGCCTGGACCTTAACCCCTCAAAGTGCGAAATTTACCTCTCTGACGTGACCGACAGACAATCGACTATTATCATCAGCCTATAATGTTCCCACTGCTGGGACACAGGCCTCCTCTCTATGAGAGGGAGTGGGGTGTAATCCACCACGTGGGCCAATTGCGGGTAGGTATAGATAAAAATGCAATAGCCCCAGAAATCAAAATTTTAGAAAAAGTTCCCGGCACCTCGAAGTTTCCCCTGTTTTAGAAGAATGTTTTTTCATCTTTCATCGAAGACAAAATTAAACATTTTCAACGTAAATACGGCCAGCCGATGGGCACTTTTCCTGTTGACAGCGATGTGAACGAATTTTTTGACGCCCTGTAATTTTGATACTTGTACATATTTTAATATTATTTTAGATTTATTTGTAGTTTGGAAATAATGTACATATGTAATATAATATGGCAATTAAAATCGAACTAATTTAATTTAGTTAGCACGGATTGTTTGTACATTTTGAGACTTTTTTAGGGTTCCGTACCTCAAAAGGAAAAAACGGAACCCTTAGGAGGACTTTGTTGTCCGTCTGTCTGTCTGTCAAGACCCTTTTTCTCAGGAACGCGTGGAGGTAATAAGCTGGAATTTATATCAAATAATTAAATCTACTGTCCCTTGGAGTTGTGAAAAAATCCATTTTCTAAGGCAACGCAATCAAAAGATACAGCCGTTTATGCAGCAAATTTCCGCAAATTTTCGACACTCGCAAAGGAATCAAAACCTACAGGGTACTTCCCGTGAACTTATAAACTTGAAATTTGGTATGAAGCAACGTCTTATAGCACAGATAAAGGAAAAATTGCGAAAACCGTAATTTTTTAGTTACATCATATAATAAAAATATTTAAAAATTTACTACCTCTTTCCTCATGAATGCATAAAGGTATTAAATTGAAATTCATATCAAATACTCAAGTCTATAATACCTTTAAGCTGTAACAAAATCAAACTTCTATGTCAACGCAACCAAAAAAAACAGCAAATTAAGCCGCATATTTTCAAACTTGCAACTACTCGCAAGGAATCAAAACCTAAAGGGTACTTCCAGTCGACCTAGAAAATGAAATTTGACATGAAGCAATGTTTTACAGCACATATAAAGGAAAAATTCGAAAACCTTAAATTTTTGTTACATCACATATTTTCATTTATTCTCTTCAGTAATTTTGGTTTGTACGGAACCCTCAGTGCGCGAGTCCGACTCGCACATGCCCGGTTTTTTATTTATTTAAGCAACGATAGTTGTTTTATACGGATACCAAAATTCATTCTTACTTTAAAAAATGCATATTTTAATGAATATATCCACCTATCTAACATATCTTGATCCTGCTCGAGTTCTCCAAAGACGAAAACAAAAGCAAAATCCTCAAAGTCAAAGATAAATTCAAAACAACCAATAATATTATTAACACACGAGGTTGACGACATGTGAAATATGAACTCGGCTATCATTGAGCCGATTGTCGTAACCAGCTAATGGCCTGCCTGCCAAAAGCCTCGACTTGCAAACATCTGTCGCGGCCTGATAAATGAATTTTTCATCGGTTATTTAAAAAAAAAAAACTGCTCTTTCAAACATTTTGACCTTGTACATGTTTCACTTTTGTAGTAAAAAGCTGTTTTCTTTTTAAATTACCGGCGAAAAATTTACATATGGGGGTTCAGATTGATTTACTGAGTATGTGGTCAGCGTTTTCGCGTAAATGTCCCTTAAACCCTGTATTTTTAATGTTTTTTTTAAAAGAAATATGTGAAAACTTAAAAAAAAAAATGTGTATAAAAGGGAATAACCCAAATAAAACCCGTACAAAAACAATATCCTAGACAAAAACTTTTCACGGCTAGCTAATCTATAGATAATATTGATGACGTAGCGATAAGACGCCTACAAAAGACTGTGGAAACAGTTAAATATTATCAGTAGATCACTAGCGTGCAAAAATGGTGCTTAAATATACACTTTTCGTCGCGTTAGCGGTTTCCGCTATATCAGCTAGAAGGGCTCCCAATGCCGATCATGCTAGGAGCCTCATTGAGGCCGATCCGGCGTTACGGATGTCAACAGACATTGAAGAGGATTCGCAATTAGATGCGGTAAGTATCAGCAATCAAAATAGACAAGACAGTCAAAATTATTTTATGCCAGAATAAAATATAGAGGCTGTTTTGGACAAATAGATTTGTGTCAGAATGCCAAATTGTAGAAAGTAAGTGTATCATGTATTTAGGGTCCTTGTTTTTAAGACCGAATTCTAAAGACTAAAAAAAATTCCAGTTTCGCCAATTTGTACCGAAGACATCAAGTTAAAATTGGTCATCACCCTTTTTCTAAGCTGTTTGTTCTAACGCCATTGTGTAAAGCTTTCAGACGACTACTAATCCACAAGAAACACAATAGTTCGACAAATAAGTTGCTTATTCTCTTAGACCTTTACAAAGTTTAGTTTAAAAAGTGCTTAATTATTGGGATAGGAGTACTTACATTATATTTACCAAAACTTTAAAAGTCATTACAAGAGTATTGCGCATTTACAACTAGGTTCGCTTAAAAACCAATTTGAAGGGCACCGTATTTTATTTTTGTACAATTATTGTAAAAAAACCTGATCTTTATGTTTTAACATTCTAAAAGGGAAGATTCACAAGTTAATTTGCCGCAGTAGGTTTAAAGCATGTTTTTCTTTACAGCCAGGCCTAGTCGCCAAATACGGCTACCCTATCGAAGTCCACAACGTGGTGACCTCTGATGGCTACATCCTGGAGGCCCACAGGATCCCCCACGGCAAATACGAGAACAATGACCCCACTGTCAAGAGACCCGTCGTCTTCGTGATGCATGGACTTTTGTCTTCTTCCGCTGATTTCATCGTCTTAGGCCCTGGCAATGCTCTAGGTGAGTTTTAACTTAGTAACCCTATTAATTTCATCATTTTTGACTTTGCCCTAGAAGTGCCCATCGTATGAATTCTGCGGTATTTGTTGAACAACAAAGAAACACAGTTACATAACATACTTCTCACTACAATCTTAGTACCTACAAACTTCGTTCGGCATCTATTTGTTTGGTTTGTTTTTGAGCATACTCTTTTGTTCACACTAGTGCAAGTTAGTTATTTTCTTATCCATAACCTACAGAGATTTTCCTTATAAAACATGCTTTATTGTTGGTATTTTAAATTGATGTCTCTTTTCACAGCTTACCTGCTGGCTGAGGCCGGTTACGACGTATGGCTTGGCAACGCACGTGGCAACTACTACTCCCGCAAACACACCTCTCTCAACCCTGACAGTGGTCTCCTACAAAACTTCTGGAGATTTAGTTGGGACGAGATCGGCAACCACGACCTCCCTGCCTTCATCGACTACATCCTTGAGAACACAGGACAAGAGAAACTCCACTACGTCGGTCACTCTCAGGGTGGAACTACTTTTTTGGTTCTCAATTCTTTGAGACCAGAGTACAATGACAAGTTCCTCTCCTTCCACGGCTTGGCTCCTGCTTCGTTCTTCACACACAACGAAGTCCCTATGTTCAAGTCTTTGGCGCCTCTTGAAAGTACCATTGAGGTTAGTATCTCATCTCGTTTTGATAGATATTCATTATCATCATGACCTATCTTGTCCCATGGGCAAAGGATAATTAGCAAAACTTTTAAATAATATTAATAGATATTAGAAAAATGTATGATTTTATCATACATTTCATAATCATCATATTATCTCGCTATGCCCTTCTTTGACGACGGCAAAACTGATCCATTTATCCAACGGCCATGGCCAATAAGCTTGGAAAATGGTGGAGTGATCGCAGCAAGTTTCTTGAGCAATATGATTCATTCCAATAAAAAAAAAAAAAAAATATTTGCCGGATCGAAAAATTTTACAAAATTAAATGGAACGTAGCTTTGAGATTTGAAATATAGCGGGACGTGGCAGGTTTCTCATATCATTTTTTATTCCACAGACAGCTGCCTTCGCCATGGGTCAAGGTGAAATCTTCGGCCAAAATGATTTCGTGAACTGGTTTAAAGAAAACTTCTGCTCTGAAAACCCAGCTGAAGCTCTCGCTGCTCTCTGCGGAACCGATATTCTATCCGGCCTTACAGACAGAGAGTCTTACAACGCTGTGAGTATCTTTAATTTCACTAATATCATTAAAATTGTTATTCTTTGGCCCATATTCCAATTTATTTGGGGTAGGAGCAATATGTTACCTCCTTCTTATTCATCTTTCACACAGTGCATTTACCGGATCTTTGTTACTTAGCATTCTACATAAAGTCGCATTTTTAAAATTTGTTACTTTATTTTTTGTTAAATTACGTCTATGCTAGTACACAAGCTTTCAAAATAGAAGCATGTAAGCTTTGAGTTTCACCTCCGCAGTTTACCTGTACAAGTACACTTCTGAAAATATCTTTCTCAAATTGAAAGCCTATCATAATTTCACATAAATCGTCAGTTTTGTGTCATTACTAAAATTTTAACTTTAAAGACTACTCTCAGTTAAGTCTGTGAATTCACATACTCATACATTTTCTCTTTTTCTAGACCATGATCCCTCTGTTCCTTGCCCACGCACCTGCCGGGGCTTCCGTTCGCCAAGTGGCCCACTACGGCCAGGTCATCCGCTTTAATGCCTTCCGTCGGTACAACTACAACTCCGTTCAGAACTTGGCTACCTACGGCAGACTCAACCCTCCAGTATACGATTTGAAGAAGGTCACCACGTCAGCATACTTGCACTACGGTTTGGCTGACAATGAAGTCCACTACAAAGACCTACTTCTTCTTGCTGACGCCTTACCTAACGTACAAGGTGTTTACAAAGCAGAAAGGGACTCTTTCAATCATTACGACTTCATCTGGGGTAACGACGCTAAGGAGCAGATCTATTTAAGAAATCTGATTCCTTTAATGAAGGAAACTGACAGTCGGCAGTGATTCGGATGATTATTGTATATAGTGTAAATATGATTGTGATACAAAGATTCCGATGCTCAAGTATTGTTTCATTTGTAAGCCTTTGTCCGAACTATGACGAATAACTTTAACTTTTATATATAGGGCAAAGACCTCACGAATATATTGGAGTTCACTGCGTATTAGTGATATCCAAGTTTCTTTTATTACTTTGTACTGTTTTGTTTTAACTGAAAAATTAAAGTATTTACAATATTAATCTGAGTTGTCTTATTTCTTATTTTCCTTCTGCCAGATCATCACCAAAGGATTTTCATGAATTATGTTCTGTTCAGCCCTCATCATCATCATCATCAGCCTATATTGTTCCCATTGCTGGGATGCAGGCCTCCTCTCTATGAGAGGGAATGGGCCGTAATCCACCACGCGGGCCCAGTGCGGGTTGGTAGATGTCACATGTCTTCGATTTTTTAGTTCTAGGACATGCCGGTTTCCTCACGATGTTTTCCTTCACCGTTTTGAGAGCAGCAGTGATGAAATAAATTACACAAAGTAATGCGCCTGCCTGGGTTCGAACCTACGACTTACTGCTCGTAAGTCGGGGCTGCTACCACTTGGCCACCGCTGCTCTCTGTTCAGCCCTACAATAAAATAAATTTTCAAGATAATTATATCAGCAGCTGCTATGGATTATCGGCTAAGTTCATTGGCGAATAGATTACGTTATGGCAAAAATACTTTTTTTTTTTACAAAAGCGTATACCTTCTTCATTGTATATTACATAAGAAATTCACTATACTATGTTGTTTTTTTTAATATCGTTTTATTCCTCCTATTCTAATTTAGGGACCACGATTTATAACACCATGACTGGCTCGGTATCTATACTAATCTATACTAATCTTATAAGGCTGAAGAGTTTGTTTGTTTGTTTGCTTGAACATGCTAATCTCAGGAACTACAGATCCGATTTGATTCCGATTCTTTCAGTGTTACATAGCCTATTTATTGAGGTCGGCTATAGGCAGGAGCGGAGCAGCAATGAAAAATGTTCCGAAAACGGGGAAAATGTGACGCAGACGAAGTTGCGCTGGACAACTAGTCTTGAATAAAACTGGTTGGACTCCTGGTTGTGCGAACAAACTTGCTTGTTGGTCGACTCCCTGCCGATTGATATTACACCTTTGGCTCCTCTTGCAGACTACACCTCCGATACTTTTAATCGTAGGTTTTGATCGGTGGTCAAAGCATAGCGGATAGAGGCAGGGCGGCGGGCAATGCACGGCGGGGTGTCTACTAACAGCTCTTAAAAATTATATCGAGGTTCCTGAAATACTTTTTTTAAAGTCAATGGTTGATGAGATATTCGCTTTTGAAGGCGCAAAATACCGACTGTATAACGTGTCGTCGACACACGGAAGCACGATTAACGCTTGTGCGACAAAACTGTACTGCGACTCACTATATATAGTATAGTTCGTATGCATGCTTGTTAGACGATCTGTAGCTCGACATCACCCTAGTGCGACAAACTGAAGCTCGACAGCACGGTAGTTCGACAAACGTTTGTGCGACATTTGTTCGACAGTACTCAAGTGCAACAAACACTTATGCGACACTGTCGTCTATACTGTGTGTAAAAGAACCCTTCACAAGACGTTGAAGAAGCATTCTGTACATCAAGCTAATCAACATCGCTCAACAATTTATTATTCTTTTATTTTAATAACACTGATTTAATTATTATTTTTTATTTCGTACTTACTATTTTTTCGTACCATTTATTAAAACCAATTTTTAGTCGGCGGTTGTAACAGGAAATATCCCAAACATCATAAACAGTTAACTTGCACGGTGCACAGAATACTTCATCTCTCCAATTTTCATCGATGCCAATGGTCTCCAAGTAAAATGGCTGTGTGCAATCCTGACTTCAGGTTTTGCTACGACTAAGGAACCCTAAAAAGCGACAATAGTTCGTTTTCTTTGATTCCGTTTCCTATATTCCTTATAAGTCGATTACTTGATTTCCAAATCTTACCAAATGTTCAGTGGAAACTTGTTATTATGCCCTCTCTCAAATAAACGGACTTTAATTAAGCTAACACCTAGATTCATGTCGCACTATCGTGATGTCGAGCTACAGTTTGTCGCACAAGCGTGCATTTGAACCATAGTGGATAGCAGTAAGGTATTGTCGCACAAGCGCTAATCACACTTCCTTTTTTTTTTTTTTTTTTTTTTTTTTTTTTTTTTTTTTTTTTTTTGGTATGACCTGAAGGTTTTAACTGCTTAACCCGGACTATCCTGTGGTGACCTCAAATGAATTTAAGGCCCCCAGCCAGGGCTTACAAACTAGGTAAAACTTAAACTAAATGACCGCTCGCTAAGGGCACCCCCTGTGGGGTTCGGACCTCGGCTTAGGGCGTCATTGATTGGTGGACAGCAAGGGACAGGCTGGGTCGTATTATTATTAAGAGAATTTAAAGCTACTTGCTCAGCGGCGCGGGCTGGCTCGTCGTGCAAGGGTCGGGGAGTAACATTACTGGGACGTCGCGACGGGCCTCGTCGGCGAGGCCGGTAAACGGATCGGATTCTGTTTTTGTGTTTACGAAGGGTGCTGGTTTCCCTACTGCTCTCTTGAAGGAGGGTAGTGGGATCGTCGGGTTCCGTGAGGATATGCCTAGGACGGCGAATCTTCCCTATCTTGGTGGGGACGTATCGGGCGACACCACTAGTGGGTTGGGGTGCTTCTCAGCAGAGTCAAGAAAGCGCTTTGAAAGGCGTTTAATGACCTGCTTGATGGTGGGGATCTTGAGATCGACATGGAGTCGCTCATTCCTAACGAACCACGGGGCTCCCGTGGCCTTTCGGAGAAACCGGTTCTGGAGGGTCTGCATCCTATGGATTTGGTAAGCCTTAGCTTGCCCGAATACAGGGCAAGCGTAGGTCAGGATGGGACGAATGCACGCGGTGTAAATACGCAATTTGCACTTAAGTGTAATCACGCTCCCGTGTGTCGACGTCACTTTATACAGTCCAAAATACCTAATTATCGTATTCTTTTAAAACACAACCGGCAAATACGGTGGCTATCGAAGATATTAATAGAAATGTGATTAAACAAATATCAGTGCCATCTTGTGTGCATGACTAATTTAATCATAGCCAACGCGTAATGTTAGGTAGACAATTAAGCTCTTAATTTGCTAAAACGATAAAAAATCACTTTATCGGCGGTATAGAGACTGTGGTCATATCCTTTTTGTTATCCGGGGGAAACATGACAGATCTTTAGGGTTAAGACCGGGTAGTGAGGGATTTTTACTTCACTAAAACTACAGGACTAACTTATGTTTGGAAGTATGGTTAGCTCCTAGATGTATATGATATATATATACATATATCAACTGATGACATAGGATATAGATATACTTAATGAATTCAGGACATCATGGTTTTTCTGTGAGGAGCTTGTGGCTAAATTATAACAGCCGCACAGGTCGATCTTTAAGGTCAAGCCGTGCTTTCCGAGGTTGGTCCGGGGTGGGTGACCATAATTACTTACATAATTATCGACTCCTCTGTGCGTCGAAAAGCATGCTAATTCGTTGGTCCCCACTGTCATTTGTTGATCATTGACAGTCGTTACGAGTAGTCAGAAGCCAAAAATTCTGACATCCAGTTTTACCAAGGGGTCTAGTTACTGGGTTGTGAAGGTCAGATAGGCAGTCGCTTCATGTAAAATACTGGTACTCAGCTTCATCCGGTTAGACTGGAAGCCGACCCCAAGATAGTTTGGGAGAAGGCTAGGCAGATGATGATGGTTTTTCTGTAAAATTCCGATACGTTTAGTGCTAAAAGCTTAAAACTAGAACATAGTACTGGGATTAAAGGAGTGATGTTATGGTACCCTTCTTCTAAAATAACATATCATATTACATACTACTTACCATTATAAGGACGTTTTCATTTCATAAACACTCACATAAATATTACATTACACTGTAAACACAATAGATTTGTTGTTACAACCCGCATGTTGTGTAGCTGTCAATTATTTAAGGAAATGCATTCGTTTTCATAATTATTCATAACTCTATAATTACCTATCAATAACACTTGTAACGGGATATTTACCATGTTTTTCGTAAAAGGTTCGCGAGTGGACACAGTGAGTTTCGTGTGTCGGGAACAGAATTGAGTTGTGTGTGAGTGACAGTGGTAGTGGTACGTAGTGCAAAAAACGATCAAGAAAGAGGGTAGACCGATTTGTCTGCTCAAAAACACTCACCCGTAATAACTTCAGTTTATCCGTGTTAATAGCGATTGCAACAGCGCCGAAATAATGGGAACTCAAAACAAACTATAAACACGGTAAATATCCCGTTACAAGTGTTATTGATAGACAATTATACAGTCATGAATAATTATGAAAACGAATGCATTTCCTCAGGGACTCAAACTGTAACCGTAATAAGTGTTTTAACACAGTTATTTAAAACAGTTTTATAAAACAGAAAAAGCATTTTTAAATGTAACAGATGTTACCGAATCAAACTATAACTTACCTACTTACTACTGTAACTGACATGGTCACTCACTACCATAAAAAAGTCTATAATTATCTTACTAATTCTTTACAAATCGCAAGTATTTTTAACATTTAATAGATGTTTTTAGTAAGCATATATTGTCTAAAGCAAAGGTTTTACACGCATACCACAATTAGTAGTTACTAAAAAAAAAGCACGAAACCATGCTTTAGATGTTTATACATATAGCATTTTATATTTTTCTTATAATTTTCTCACACATTTTGATTCTGCGCAAGTGTCCTAGAAGAAGGAAAAAAAACATCAAAGTCAAAAACAAATCAGAATCAACCAATAAAAATGACACCCGTACAATTTCCTAAACATTAAAAATCACAGCTTTCTAATCTATAGATAATATTGATGACGAAGAGATAAGACAACTACAAAAGACGGTGTAAACAGTTAAATATTGTCAGTAGATCACTAGCGTGCAAAAATGGTGCTTAAATTTACACTTTTCGTCGCGTTAGCGGTTTCCGCTATATCAGCTAGAAAGGCTCCCAATGCCGATCATGCTAGGAGCCTCATTGAGTCCGATCCGGCGTTCTGGATGTCAACAGACATTGAAGAGGATTCGCAATTAGATGCGGTAAGTTTTAGAAATTAAACTTGGCTAGACAGTAAAAAGTATTGGAGATTTATTGCCCCAGAAAAAAAATTGGGTTTTTGGAGATAATACTGCCAGAATGCTAAATTGTACAATAGAAAATTAGTCCTTGTAATATTTGAAACTAATTTCAAAAGACTAATTCGACATCATGTACTAATTTTATAGTTTGTGATAAGTACCACTTAACAATAGTTGAAATAGTTCATCCTTCACCCTTTGTTTTTTCCGAGCCATTTCCTTTAACACCATTGTGTAAAGCTTGCAAACGGTTACGTTTAATAACTAAACTTATTATCACTATTTTCGAGATAACCACGGTCAAAAGATCTACTATTGAAATAACTAAAGATCGTTACACCGACTTTTGTAATTAATAACTAATGGACGAAGTCCATGAAGGAAAACTCACAGGTTTATTGAAGTAACGGACGATTCACCTACTGTTGATTTATCTGTGGTCAATATTTGAAGCCAAAATAAGAAAACACAAAAAAATAGTTGATCATAGTTTATTTACATATAATTAGGTCATTAAGTTGAAGTCAAGACAGGATTTTTTTTTTAAATGTAAAGGTGTTTGAAGGTTCTAAATTAATAACTAACAAACTAAGGATTTGAAGCAAAAGCTTGCAATAATTACTTGTGTGTACTCTGGGGTTTCTTTTAAAAACTTAGGATTCAGGAGCGAGCGAAGCGAGCACGGGACTGGGGGCACCCTGACTCGGTTACTTTAAACCTTGCAAACAGAAATAGGAGCCCCGCGCAGCGGGTGTACGTCGACTACGCCTTTTTACAAAAAAATGATGCTGCTGATGCATTGAATTGATTGATTGACCTGACAATACAAATTAATGATTTGAAGCAATGGGTATTTCATACATAGTTGAAATATCCAATATCTTAAAACATCATTACATTAATCGTTCGTTAGTCCGATTAATTTTAGTTTAATCGAAATTCAGTAAGTTAAACAGTAGTTGAGTCAACCAATATGAACATAATATATGTGGATCAACCATAGTTTTCTGGAAAATAGTAATAGTAAGTTTAGTATAATACGTGACCTTTCAAACGACCACGACATTACTGAAATTAATTTGACAAGTTTAGTTGCTCATTCGTAAAGACAGTAATACTTAGTTTGGTTCTACACGTGCCTACATAGTGCTTAATGAGTGAATTATCTACCAAAACTTTCAAAGTCATTGCAAATGTGTTGCGCAATAATGATTAAAAATATATTTGAGAAGTAAATTAAATATTTAATTTCTTATAAAGTACTATCAAAAAACTTGATTCAGTAAACTACCGCAGGATTAAGTATTAGAAAAATTATAAACTAGTAAAATTTTCAGGCACAGTGATCCTAAATTACCTTTTTATTTTCAGCCCGGCTTAGTCGCCAAATATGGCTACCCTATCGAAGTCCACAACGTGGTGACCTCTGATGGCTATATCCTGGAGGCCCACAGGATCCCTCACGGCAAATACGAGAACAATGACCCCACTGTCAAGAGACCCGTTGTCTTCGTGATGCACGGACTCTTGTCTTCTTCCGCTGATTTCATCGTGTTAGGACCAGGCAATGCTCTAGGTGAGTTTTGTGTTAATAATCCTATCAATTTCATCTAAGGTTATTTGTTCTAGTGCCCATCGTATTTGATTCAGGAGTATTTGTAGAAGACACGAACCAACTAGTAAATTTACATACTCGGCTTAGTCGGCTTACATTTGGCTCATCCCTTTGGGCAAACTTGGCTTGGCATCTACCATTGCATAATCATATTGTTTAGATCAGTTCGACACAATTTGAACTGAACCAAAAGTTTCAGTCTATGAAGACAGACAACGACACCCAGAAGACCTAGCCATAGTCAGATTCTATTTTCGATAAAGATAACGAAAAATTCGAAAATGTATTGTACTGATAAGCTAACGAAAAGCTTATTTCCATCCGGTGAGAAGTCAATTTAGAAAAACTAATCACTCTGGAAGCGGTTGTAACTTGTCTGGGCCCTGGACGAATGGTCTACGTAACTCGTAGACGTGTTACAATTACGTGTGGAAAGTAAAATAAATTATTTTAAATTTACAATGGATATTCTGAGTCATCGATCAAAAATTGCAATTAAGCATTATTTTTCAAAGTAACAAAATCTACTAAACAGATAGTCCAAAAACATTATCACCCTTTTAGGATTAAACAACGATGACATTCGCACAGTAATTACCCGTGCAAAGTAAATAAAAACACGTATTATTATGATGAAAATCACGATCAGAGATTTGGCATGGATAGCGGCTTAAGTTTGCAATTGATTAAAATTAATAATTGGTAATTATTATTCTTCGATATCCCGATCGTTTTGCTTACAAACGCTTAAAAAAAAAAAAGAAAAGCGGCCACAAGTAAAAGCATGTCATTGTGCAAAATCACAATCTGCAACCAGCACTGAATCCCACTTTCGTAATTCTATCGTTTTACGTTGCTCAGAACCATCATTTGCTACACCGAAAAACAGGGCGGAAGTGCTATCACACGCGGCAGCATCGACGATAAGCTCGGCAGCACGTTCTGTTTCGCGCTACACAAACTGCAGTGGCAAAACCGCAAGTAAATATGGCACCGCAGCAAAACGACTAGTGTTTATGTCACTCAGTTTCTGGCAAACAATGGCATTGAAACAAATCAATCATAATGCAGTCGCCCCCAGGATTTAGAACCTTTTATTGTTGTATTTACGACATTAAAGCATTAATAAAAGAGAAAATTCCTTACCATTTTTACACTATATCACATGATCAAATCAAAAGTATCATTATCAGATCAAAAAAGAACTTTTTGAATGCCACAATAACGACAATACCCCAAAACGCCTGCTCTTCACATGGTCTTGTATCTTGATATTGCCATTTACTCCAAAATGTTTAGATATAATAATTTTGACAGTGCATTGCCCCTTGTCTTTGAATTTAACCTTTATCAAAAAATAATAAAAGCATTAAAACAAAAACTAGGCAAAGTTCTTCCAGCGATTACAATTAGAACCAAAGTAAAAAAAATATGAAAGTTACTTAAGCTAAAAAAAATATGAAAGTGACTGAAAAGCTTCTGTCAATTCTGTTAAAAGCCGTTGTGGAAATTCGAAAAGTTTTAAAAGCGCTGTCACATGGTTGTATATATGGCATGCTGAAGGCGGGATTCGGTCTTTTAACACTAGCTGCGAATGCTGTTGATCACGAAAAAAAAAAACAAAATAAAAATGCAGTACATGACTCATCCACAGTACATGATTCAGCCGATATCTATGTAATTCGCCAATCAGACGTACCCAAACAAACATTCACCGGAGACGACAAACACGTTGACATTAATCAGTATGAAATTATTAATCTAATAATCAGTATATCAACCAGACTAATAATACAATCATAGTCTTTACGTGTCGATTGAGATCGATCAACGAAGTATAGGCGGTAGACATGTTTCCAAGATCATCTTTCTGTTTAAAACTATTAACTATTCTCTAAGAAATTATCCTCTTTTCGGATTATGTTCTTTCAAGAACATAATCCGAAAATATTTGCATTCTTATGGATCCCTTGTCTTTAAACCAATAGAGATTTTTCTTTTGCAACATGCTCTGCTTAAACTTAATTTACTTATGGTTGGTATTTTCTGATACTAATACTGTTAGTCTGCTTCATCAAACGTCAATGTGGTTTTGATCCATGGCTAATGTGGAACACTGTGGTATTTTCTATTTCTTAAACGATTTCTTTTTTCACAGCTTACCTGCTAGCTGAGGCCGGTTACGACGTATGGCTTGGCAATGCCCGTGGCAACTACTACTCTCGTAAGCACACCTCTCTCGACCCTGATGACGGTGGTCTCTTACAAAGTTTCTGGAGGTTCAGCTGGGACGAGATCGGCAACCACGACCTCCCTGCCTTCATCGACTACATCCTTGAGAACACAGGACAAGAGAAGCTCCACTACGTCGGTCACTCGCAGGGTGGAACTACTTTCTTGGTTCTCAATTCCTTGAGACCAGAGTACAATGACAAGTTCCTCTCCTTCCACGGCTTGGCTCCTGCTTCGTTTTTCACACACAACGAAGTTCCTATGTTCAAGTCTTTGGCGCCTCTTGAGAGTATCATTGAGGTTAGTATCTCATTTCGTTTTGATACATAATTCATCATCATAATCATCTATCGTTTCCCAGTACAGGCCAAAGTCTTCCCTTCCCTTAGAAAAACTTATTTTCTTAACAGAAAGACCATCCAAAGGACCAGCGAATGTCCAAGATCTACCTTTGAGTTCCGTGCGTTTAGACATAGTTGATTGTTTTTCGCTTCATATACGTTACGTCAACTGTGTCAAAACAATTGCTTGTATTGCGTGACTACAAAACGTGAAAAATTTAAGATTTTTTAAATGTTTCAATGAAAAAGAAACTGGTTCAAGCAGTTTCATATGTCGTAATTAAGTACATTCTGTGCATCGGAAGTCAAAAATGGCATCAGCATCCATAGTCCATAATGCATACGAAGCCATTTTTGGCTTCGCAAGTTATTTTCCTTACTTAAAGAATATTTTTCTTTTCACTTCGCATTTTCTAATTAGCCCAAAAAAAAATTAAATATATTTTACTGCCTTCTTTAATAATTCGTTGTTAATCTATCGGTAGACGTTAGAAAAATTTAAGTTTTTATCACCTAAACATTGCTGATTGATTGACTGGCATAGATTGCAAAATTGTAAAATCTAAAGCAAATTAGTTGATTATCATTAAAGATAATTATGTATTAGTTTGAATATCAACTACGTAGGCAATAATTAGGTTGGGTTTTTGCAATTAAAGAGTCACGTCGACTATGATTAGAATCAGTTAACAATCATTAGTGATAACAAATGGCGAATGAACCAGGATGTTAGAAAAGAAAACTATTTTCCGTATTGTGACTACTTTTGGGATTATAAATATACAACATGTATCTTAATTAACGCACATCCTGAATAGTTTGTTCAGAATCGTTTACTGAGTCGATTTCTATCATTTTTAATATAGGTAATTTTTTTTCCCAAAAATAATTAAAACTACGGAAATGATTGTCATATTAACCCTGTACAGTCAAAACAAATTAAAATGGACGTAGTTTCGTTGTGTTGTGTCGAGCGGCGTGATAACTGCTTGTGCGAATGTGTGCGTTGCGTGCGTAGTAGTATGACCATAACGTTCTCCAAGAATTGGTATAACTAATTTAATAAATAACAATGCATATACATGTTAAATTAAAAATTCAGTGTATGTATAATGATTATAACATAATATTCTAATCGGGGTGTTTGAGGGTGTGCGTTAATTACGTTACATGTTGTATAGCGGGACAAAGCAGGCTTCTCAAATCATTGTTTCTCTTCCACAGACAGCTGCCTTCGCCATGGGTCAAGGTGAAATCTTCGGCCAAAATGATTTCGTGAACTGGTTCAAAGACAACTTCTGCTCCGGAACCCCAGCTGACGCTCTCGCTGCTCTCTGCGGTACCGATATCTTGGCCGGCCTTACACAGAGAGAGTCTTACAATGCTGTGAGTATCTTTTATGTCAGTTAAATAATGAACCATCATCATCGTAATTCTCCTGCCTTTTTTCCTATTTATTTGGGTTTGATAGCATATCACCCTATTTGAAGGTCATCTTTTACGCAGTAAATTCACCGTTTCTTTGTAACATAATGCTTCCACATCAATTTGAGTCACATTTTAGTTTTAAGCTTTATCAAAAATCTTAATGGTAGCGGTCAAATAAGTAACTGAAGTATTAAACATGAGCTTCACTACTAAATTTTACTGATACCAGAGTACACTTTGGCTCAAATATCTTGATCAAATCGAAAGCTAAGCTAATTGAAAATAAAGCGTCAGTTATGTCAGTAATCTATAAGTCTATGAATTTACATACTCATACATTTTTCTCTTCTTCTAGACGATGGTTCCTCTGTTCCTCGCCCACGCACCTGCCGGAGCCTCCGTCCGTCAAGTAGCCCACTACGGGCAGACCATCCGTTTCGACGCCTTCAGACGGTACAACCATGCTACGCCCGTTCAGAACTTGGCTGCCTACGGTAGACTCAGTCCTCCAGCATACGACTTGAAGAGGATCACCGCTCCAGCATACTTGCACTACGGCCAGGCAGACAATGAAGTCCACTTCCAGGATCTACTTAAACTTGCCGAAACCTTACCTAACGTACAAGGTGTTTTCAAAGCTGTGAGGGAATCTTTCAATCATTACGATTTCATCTGGGGTAACGACGCTAAGGAGCAGATATATTTAAGAAATCTTATTCCTTTGATGAAGGATATTGACAGTCGACAGTGATTCTGATGATTATTGTATATAGTGTAAATATGATTGTGCTACAAGGATTCCGATGCTAAAGTATTGTTTTATTTGTAAGCCTTTTTCCGAACCATTACTTCAAGATTATTATAACCTATAGATCAAAGACCTCAGACACATTTGTGTTCACTGTGTTTAAAGTGATATCCAAGTTTCCTTATTACTTTGTGTTCTTTAGTTTGAACTGTAAGATTAAAGTAAATTAACAATATTAATCTGAGTTTTCTATCTTTATTATTCACGAAATGCTTCATTTGGAGCAATAGGGGATAATCCAACTTTTTTTTTTTGTCCGTCGGGTAATTTATTGAAAAGTATTGGACACGTATTATTTCTTTTTTCACGTGGTCATAAAATTACGAAGATATATTGAGTTGAAATGGCGCATGACGTCACATGTAGGTAAGTTTTATACCTACTTGTGACGTAGTAAGCCCCCACTCTCCAACTTTAATGAGTTTTAACTACGTAATTTTTTGATATTTTGATAAAACAAAAAATACGTGTCTAATATTTTCGTATTACCTGTCTGACGGACAAAATAGAATGTCGTTTTCTTTACCCAGTCCGGTCCCCTTGTGATTATCAAAATTCTTACTGATTTAGATTATTATTTCGGCGACAAAGCATAGACGGATTATTATATCAATCTGTATAATAATCCGTCTAGAAATATTGGAGCTTTGGACTCGGGGGCTCCCCTTAAAAATAAGAGAGATTTATCCATGATACAGATTCTGTGGAAAGACCCTAACACGAACGCCAGACGTAAACCTTATGTAAATTCAATAAATTCGAAGGATTTTTAATTGAATATGTAACTAATGTATGCTTTAAGCAAAATTACTATTGTTGATTGATGTGATACTAGAATTTTCGTAACTTGCGACCCGCGTTCGAGCTATTGAAGTAATTTTCCGACATGCGATTTTAATTTGAACTTGAAAATCATAGCAGTCGTATACACGCCGATCTTTTTGTCGCAATATTTCTGCCGATCATCATCACCTGCCTAGCCCAGCTATTTTGGGTTCGGCTTCCAGTCTAACCGGATGCAGCTAAATATCAGTATTTTACATGGAGCAACTGCCTATCAGATCTCCACAACCCAGTTAGCAGTCGGTAATACGATCCGTCTTGGTAAGACTGGTTGTCAGACTTTCGGGCCACTGACTACCTGTAACGACTGTCACAAGATCTACTAATGACAGCTGGGACCAACGGCTTAACGTGCTTTCCGAGGCACAGCGGAAACTCTGTATGTGATGGATCCGAGCGGCTGTTATTTCTGCCAAAATGTTCTGCTAAATCCATTGTTCAATATACCTACGTAGAACTGAAGAGACATCATCACCACGTGTATTGTAATGAAGCCTTATCTTTGCCAAAAATCATGAAACCACTCCTTTGTATACTAATTATCATTACAATGAATCATTCGGCGTAATAAACATTAATCGTGACATTACATCACTTTTTGCCATCAGGATTGCCGATTAGAATCGGTTTTATAATCTACTGTAATACCTAGACATTCTTATAGACTGAGTCGTACCATCCATGTGCGAGCCATCCGGCCCGCCAGTCTGTTGAATTCACTGCCCGTTTCTGTGTTTCCCGATCAATAAAATTTAGATCTCTCCAAAGTTTGAGTGAATCAGTTTCTTCTAGGCAAGCGTGCTCTCCTCCCTACGCCGCGTCATCGATTTCCATTAGACGAATAGGCAAAAAAAATACCACTAGGTTCATAAGAACCAGGTAGATGATCTTTTGGATCATTGCCTTTTGATCATTTTTGATTTCTGCCCAAATTGAAGCCAATCCTGCGAGGTATAGGTACAGGACGAAATGTGTCAGCTAAAACGTATGGATGTGTTGAAACTGGGGTGCTGGACGAAAAGCCGCGTGACTTCAAAACCACTTAAATAATCGACGCATTCGTGACAACTCTCGCACGCAAATCTTGCAACAAAAGTTTAAAAATCTGGGAAACCAGTGTATCTTTTTCAATAATTTGGCTTTCCGTCAAGTTTTCGCCGAATGAGAGAAGAAAACAAACAAAATAAAAAGTTATGCTTACATTTCTTTATTACAATAATAATGTAAATACAAGAAAATGCTACGTTCTAAATTGATAAACAGAGTTATTTACAACGAGTAAACAAGGTAATTTGATAGTAGACCAATATGCTTATAAAATAAAAATATTAAACTGAGGTATAAGTCTTATGGGACTAAAGAAATAACGAAACTCTGCATATTACAATATGAGGGTTCATTCAATTGGTACGGGAAAATTACGAACCGGCTGCAGACACCAGAAACTGTAAGATAGAACGTATTCTGTTGTACGGAGATTTTTGGATATGGAAGTAAAATATTGCGAATTATGATTGGTTTCTCGTGAACAGAATATTGCATTTTTAATTAATATATCAGTAATAAAATTGCAGCAGTGACATCGTGATCTTAAGCCAATTTTGCAAAAAAACAAAATTACCAAGATACATAATAATTAATCGCTAAATAACTAACAAATAAATTAGTAGATGAGCCTACGTTACCTGTACTGCAGACCTTCCAAAATTGATTAATTTTGGAAGGTCTGCAGTTACTTCAATATTAATAATGAGGTTTCACTCATTTAAAAAATGCTTTAACAAACAGCATTCACAAATTTCTCAATTCATTTTGATCAAGAAGATACATACGTACATGTTATATTACTTCGAGACCAAAAACTGAATTTTTCAATAACACGTTAATTCATCCTAAAGGGCTATATTGCACTAGACATAAAATTAGGTACGAAACACTTAAATTAGTCGTTGGTTCCGAAAACATATCATAGAAGCACCTATTAGTACAAACCTGAAGGCATATCGGTTACTTTATTAGTACCGAATTTGTTTGAATTCGATCCAATTGGAGAAAGAGTTCTTTTCAAGTCTGCATGACTGTGCGTACCAGTGACTACAAGACTAGTCATGCTGGCAGGAGCGTCTCTTAGCATATGGGGTCCAGAATAAAAACCAGCGTTACTATGACCCCGTTTCACCAGAAAAGTGGAGCTATTGAAGCCAGTTTGGTCGATATTAGCGTTCAGCTTTGGCTGGGTCTTGTAAAATTTCTGAGAGTCTACTTTGTGAACATCGTCCTTAAGACTGGATTTCCTGTCGTAGCGATGGAGGTCGGTAAGCTTGCTGTTTGATCTTGTGACAGGGATCAAAGGGCTCTCATTTCCTCCATCACTGCTGGTCCTAGAACAGGACCTTTGCCTCCTCTCATACGGCCAGATGGGCTTTCTGGGTTCATTGAGCATCACAATATCCACCATTGAGTTTAGACCTTCATCAATCCTGTCTAAACTTTTAGTTAATTTCTTAGACTCAATCAAGTTTACTATTTCATCAACACGACTGCATTTAGAATTGGATCTTTGCAAAGCAGACATTGAACCGATTATGGGAGTGTGTGTTTCTGCGTAAAACATACTGTCGATGTACTCCCGTTGGCGGGATCCCTTCTCTGAAGTTTGGAAGGACTCACTTCGTTTAATAGATGTCCGCCTACTTTCTTCCCTAGAACGAGTTCTAGATCGCTTAGTTCTACCTTCTTCTTTATATTTATCTGTGATAGAGTTGAAAACAGCCCGACATTCGTGAAAATCGAAGCTAGAACCAGGTTTCTTGTTAACTTGCTTAGTATATTTTGAAGCGCTTAGTAAAGAATCAGATCCTTCATCACTTGAATAGAAGTTATCATCGTAAAGGTCAGGAGGTTTGTAAAGCAAACCTTGGTCTAATACTGGTGGGACAAATAAGTGTAATAGGCTCTTAGTCTTTCTAGGTGGGTGGGGGACTATTTTGCTCGGAATTATTTCAGACTCTTGGTCCTCTTCAACACTATCGTCTGGAAAATCTTGTTTTCCTTTGATCTGTATGCTATGTCTAGTACTAGTAATAGAATCTTCTTTTTCGTCCCTGTGCTTTTTGCATTCTAGTGCGTTGATTGGAACGTTGATTTCAGATGTCTGATTACATCTGGATGATCTATCATCTATGAAATCTTTAGCATACTGCTCCGATTCAGCATGATTGACTATGTTTCTTAATTCTTGAATAACTTCATCTATTGTAGTTTCATCTTCTTCATCCGATGATTTTTTGTCATTCTTCTTGCATTCCAGTTTTTTGTGCAACGTACGTTTGTTTCGCATAAGGTCGAATGTTTCGTTTTTGACGTTAAAAACTTCGTAGACCATGGACTCTCTTTGAGGATCACCTTCAGGACTTAGAGATCTCTCTGAGGAACTGATACCTTCGTCTTCTGGTGGTGATGATTCGTCTGAAAAATGAACACAGGAATTCGGTTAGAGTGACTAATAATAGAAGAACGAAGACTTTTTGTACAAATCTGAACTAGCTTAGTCCGAATTTGACGTGCTCCAAAGTAAGTGTTTAAATTACCTCTATTTTTATGAACAGAGTTTTTCTTCTTCATGCCAAATGATTTCTTCCTGTTGGAATTGCCATGTTCGGACCGTAGTGAGGACACCTCCTCTTGGAGCTCGCAACACTTTTCCTTCAAACATTTCTCTAAAGACAGCAGGATCCCTTTCTCTTCCTGAAGAATCTGTGAGCGTAGATAAAGAAATATATTAGAATAAAAATGTTACCTTTCAGTTTTTATGTAACTTAACCAGAATAGGTTTGGTTAATCGAAAACTTTTTTTTTATTGAATTAATCATTAATAAAAACTTATAATGTAATATGGACTTATGGAATAAACTTTCAAAAACAAAAAAAAGTCAACATCAATCCAAAACAAACTTTATTTTAATGGGAAAAGGTTGATTTTACGTGGCAAAGGGGTGGGCCGCAACACCATTTTCCACCACGGCATGCGAGTCGATATTACTGCCGAGTCGCGCATATATGTAGATGTTGGCCGTGATAAGATACTTTTTTTTTCTGGAGAGATACCAAGAAGATGGCTCATCGAAAAGAAAATTGGAAATACACAGTATAAATCTTCAATGTCACGCAAGTCGTAGGAATATTATTCCGTTCAAGTTCCGTGTTGTAGGCGGGGTATTGCAGCTTACTGCTCGTAACTTAGGTCTGTCGCCACCACTGAGGCTCCTCTGCTTAAGTTAGTAAAGGTTGATCATCAACTCTTTGTATTTCTACTAAGATATTGATCTTACCTTGACTCTCTTTTCAAGCAAATCCAGCTTGTGCCTCAGATCGTCCTTCTCTCTTTGCGCTTCGTGCGCCTTCTCGCTCAGCGTGTCGATGTCAATCAGCTGCTTCTCGTAGTCGTCTATCTCTCTTGTCACTTGATCGTTCACACTTGGCAGCTTGGCTACCATCTGGCAAGGATTTAATGAATCTTTAGTTACTGAAGGCAAGGTAATGTTGGCTGTCTCTGTTCTCTGTTTTTACTTAATTATTAGGAAACTAAGTATCTAAACTTCATCAATTTAAATTCATTTATTAGCTAACACAACAGAGTATAGACCGAATTAACAGCGGGGCCGAAACTAGGCACAGCCTGTATTTTGGTGAATTGAAAAAAAATTACAATGTTCAGCTAGCACAAGACAAATGACTTAAATCAATAACTAAATGTGATTACATCAAGAAAGAATAATGAATAAGATTAAAAAACTTAGATTAACAAGCATAATGTGAGTAACTCATTACAGAAAATATTATTATACTTATAATTAATTAATAACATTGTAATAATTAATTAATAACAAATATTATACTTATAATTAATTGATAACTTATAATTAATTAATAACATTGGAAAAACATACACTACAACGCAACCAGTAAATACAAAGAACAGTTGAGGTGAGTAAGTGTGGGGTGCTGAGTCAGAAAACCTCCCCGTGCGCCTAGTGGCTGCTAGTCCCTCTCGATACGTCTGGAGGGAACAGCAGCTGCTAGGACGGTGCACCCCGGGCGCCGGCAGTGTCCTTCCCTGAGGAGTGGGAAGAGATTCCCATTCTCCGGGAAATGTCACTGCCGGTGGCAAATATTCTGACGTGGAGGGGTCCAACCTGGACCAACGCGGCGTTTCTCCGCGTGACCCTCTGAAAAGCAGAGGGCACAGCGGAGGAGCAAGGGCGGGCTCGGTGTGCACTCACCCTGCCTCCGAGCAGACAGTGAGGGACGTTGTCCTTCGCTGTCCCCGTCGTTCTCGTAATCCCATCATCGGAGTGTCGTGGATCACGTCTCGCGGCTTCGATCGGGACCGAGGGTCTTGGCTTAACCACCCGGACCGCGAGGTAGAAAACCTCTATAAAAAGTTACCCCGAATCTCAAGCGGCGGCGCACCGTGAGGGGATGTATGGCTGACGGGTGTTCCCATGGAACAATCAGTCTGTAGTGCGACCCCCGCCAGGGTACCAGCCGACCCCCTGGCGGGTTATAAATGTTAAAGGCTTATCCGGGTACAGGGGGCACTGCCCGGATGGACCTCGTATTTCCCCCACACTCGTGGGACCAAATATGGTGAAAAAAATAAATAAAAAACAAGCCGGTGACGGCAAAGTGAGGGAGAGAAGGGATGCGGGGTCGGAGTCCGACGCCGCGTCCAGTGAGGTGAGTGCGGGAAGCTCAGAGAGCTTCCGCCTCGAGAGGGCCAGGACTGCTGCGGAGGAACGCAAGCGGTCCAGACCGGAAGGCGACCGCGAGTCGTCTTCCGAAGGGGAGCTTGCCTCGGCTCCAAAAATTTCCACCAGCAGGCGTGGTGGAATAAGGGGCATGGGGAGGGGGCTCTCAGCCCCCGAGAGATCGGGGGTGGCCGGTCGCGGGCAGGCCCACATGGGCACCTGTGAGGACGCGGCAGGCGAAGCTGGCGGCTCCGATGCGGAGCGTAAGGCCAGGTTTGTGAAGGAGGTGGAAGCGGCGATAAGGGTTGTGGCCTTGAAAATCAAAACCTCGTCAAAACTCGGGGCCATACCTGCAGCTTCCGCCTCCATCTTGGCGGCAGTGGAGGCTAGTTTTCCTCCACCTAGCGAAGTGGCCAAACTGCGGGCGGAGGTCGCCCGTCTGACGGCCGCCACGGAGCTTCTCCGCGAGGAGAACATGAAGCTTCGGGCAGACCTGACCGGTCTGCGAGAGTCTGGCTCCCGCGAGGTGCCTCAGCAGCAGCAGAGTCAGCCCTTGCCGGAGGTGAGCCAGGTCCTGCACCTGGTTCGGCAGGAGCTGGCTGCCTTCGGGGCGCGGTTCTCTGTCCTGGAGGGCATTGTACTGCGCCCCCCCCTGGCGGCAAACAAGGCGGCCGCTGGCCCGGGGGCGGGCTCGGGCCCGAATGCGAACCCGGGCCCGAGGGCAGTCCCGGGCCCGAAGGCAGTCTCATATGCGGCTGCTGCGGCTGCCAAATCCGGGCCAGGGCAGTCTGGCCAGCCCTCAGGCAGGACTAGGCCGGGCCCTGGAAAGTCGGCTCCGCCGAAAACGACAGCGGCCCAGAAAAAGGGCAAGGTGGCTCCTCAGGTGGTGGCGGTGCCTACGCCAGCAGTAAGCCGGCCGCAGCCACCACCGACACCCACCATGCCTGCCACGGCCGAAACCGAGTGGCAGGTGGTCGGGGAAAAAAGGAGGAAGGGACGAAAGGCGGCCAAAAAGGCCCGCAATGAAAAAAGAAGGCGTCAGCACAAGGCGCGAAGCGTCGCGGCTCGACTCCGCGCCCCGAAGACCGCAGCTGTAGTGATCACACTACAGCCGGAAGCGGAAAAGAGGGGCGTGTCCTACCGCGACGTGCTGACAAAGGCGAAGGCGACGGTGAATCTCGGGGAGCTTGGGATCACCGGGGGACTCCGGCTCAAAGTCACCGCGACAGGGGCTCGAGCGCTGGAGATCCCCGGAGAAAATAGCGGCCTGTCCGCTGACGCTCTGGCTGAAAAGCTCAGAGCGTCCCTAGATGCGGATGAGGTCCGAGTGTCCAGGCCTGTCAGATGCGCAGACATGCGCATCCTGGGTCTGGATGACTCAGTGACCCAAGAGGAGGTGGTCGCCGCCGTCACCAGGACCGGTGGGTGCCCTGCTGAGCAGGTCAGGGCAGGCACCCTACGTCCGGACCACTCGGGCATGCGAACTGTAATGGTAAGCTGCCCTGTGACGGCGGCAAGGACGATCGTGGAGGCTGGAAGGCTCCTGGTAGGCTGGGTGTCAGCGCAGGTTAAGCTGCTGGAGCCCCGACCTCTGAGGTGTTACCGGTGCCTCGTGGGGCACCACGTGAGTTGTCAGTGCACCTCGGAGGTGGACCGCAGCGACGTCTGCTTCCGTTGCGGTCTTCCCGGTCATATGGCCGCGGCCTGCTCTGCCCCACCGCACTGCACTGCATGTGCGGCAGCGGGCAAACCGGCCGATCACCGGGCAGGGGGCAGGGCCTGCGCACCACCCACCAAGACCAGGGGCAAGGGAAGGCCTTCAGCCACCGCCTCCACCGTCGCCACCGCCGCAGCCGCCGCCACTGTTGCGCCCACTGCTGCCGTCAGCACCGCCGCCGCAACAACTGCTGCGGGGCCCTCACAGGGGGCCCGGGAGGGGGCTGAAATGGAGTGCTAATAATGGCCCCATTACGCCTCCTCCAGGCGAACATCAACCACTGCCGCTGTGCTCAGGATCTGTTGCTCCAGAGCATGGCGGAGTGGTTGATTAACGTCGCCGTGGTCGCTGAGCCGTACTTTGTCCCACCCAGGGAAGACTGGGTGGAGGACCTGAGCGGCTCAGTGGCCATAATTTCGTCGGCCGCCGCCGGTACCCCGACCCTTGAGAGTGTCAGGAAGGGTCAGGGTTGCGTAGCAGCACGGTTCGGGGAGATCGTCGTAGCGGGAGTCTACTTCTCCCCGAGCCGAACTCTCGCCGAGTTCCACAACTCCCTCATGGAGTTGAGTGTCGTCATCCGAAGCTATTCTCTCCCAGTGCTTGTGCTCGGGGACTTCAATGCCAAAAACTTGGCTTGGGGTTCTCGTTGCACAGATGTGCGGGGTAGGATGGTGGAGGACTGGGCTCTGGAGGTGGGCCTGGTCGTCCTAAATCGGGGTTCTGTCCCCACGTGTGTGCGGATGCGGGGCGAGTCGGTGGTGGACATCTCGTTCGCTAGCCCCGCTCTGTCACCGCGTGTCGTTGACTGGCGCGTTATGGAGGGGGTGGAGACCTATTCCGACCACCGGTACATCCGGTTCGATGTCTCCGCCCAGGACTCAAGCGCGCCGGTCTCACAGGCCCCGAGTGGTCCGCGTTGGGCGCTGAAGCAGCTGGACCGGGAGCTCCTCCTGGAAGCCTCGATAGTGCAGGCCTGGGTGACATCACCGAACAGGCCTGCCGACATCAACAACGAGGCAGGGTGGTTCCAGGAGGCCATGTCCGACATATGCGACGTGGCAATGCCCCGAGTTCGGCCAGGACGCGCCCGGCGTCAGGTGTACTGGTGGTCGCGAGAGCTGAAGTCTCTGCGCGAGGCGTGCGTCGCCGCGCGGCACCTGTACGCCAGGCATCGCAGGCTCCGCATCCGCCCTACGGATGCGGCAGCCATTGAGGCGGAGCTGTACGAGGGATACAGAGCAGCGAAGACCGCCCTCCAAGAGGCTGTCCAGCGGGCCAGGGACCTGGGCCGCGAGGAGATGCTGGGGACTCTCGACAGAGATCCGTGGGGGCGCCCTTACAAGATGGTGCGGGACAAACTCCGCACCTGGGCCCCCCCGCTGACGCAGAGTCTCCGCCCTCAGCTCGTGGAGGACGTGGTGAGCGCTCTGTTCCCTCTGCGAGGGGAACATCCTCCCCCGCCTATGGCTCCGCCGCTTGCGGTGACAGATGTGGACCACATCGAGGACGATGACGACATTCCGGAAGTGACCGGGGTGGACCTGAGAGTGGCGGTAGGCAGGCTTAAAGCCAAAAATACCGCCCCGGGACCCGATGGCTTGCCTGGCAAAGCCTGGGTCCTGGCCTCGGAGGCTCTCGGGCCCCGACTGGAAGGGCTCTTAAGCGCATGCTTGGAGAGAGGCCAGTTCCCGCTTCGTTGGAAGACGGGGAAGCTGGTCCTCATCCGGAAGCCGGGGCGCCCTGCGGACTCTCCGTCCGCATACCGGCCCATTGTGTTGCTCGACGAGGTGGGCAAGCTCTTTGAAAGAGTCATTGCGAACCGCCTCGCCGGGCACCTTGTGGGGATGGGGCCGGACCTTGCGGAACACCAATTTGGTTTCCGCAGGGGGCGCTCGACGGTGGACGCCATCATGCGCGTGAGGGCTCTCACGACGGGGGATGCAGTGTCTCGGGGTGGGGTCGTCTTGGCGGTGTCTCTTGACATCGCCAACGCCTTCAACACCATGCCCTGGAGCTGCATAAGGGAGGCACTTCGGTATCATCGGGTGCCGACCTACCTTCGTCGTGTGGTCGGGGACTACCTGACGGATAGGGCCGTCATCTACCCCGGTCGCACCGGAGAATGGAATCGGCGAGAGGTGTCGTGCGGTGTTCCACAGGGATCGGTTCTGGGGCCGCCCTTGTGGAACATCGGCTACGACTGGGTGCTGCGCGCTGACCTCCCTAGTGGTGTCAGCGTAGTTTGCTACGCTGACGACACGCTGGTGCTGGCACAGGGGAGGTCGCACGAGGCGGCGGCCGAATTAATGACACGCGGGGTTGCGATAGTCGTGGAGAGAATCCGGCAACTGGGTCTCGAGGTGGCATTGCACAAGTCCGAGGCCATGTGCTTTCATGGGCCTCGGAATGCGCCACCGTCGGGATCCATACTGACGGTAGGAGGAGTTCCCATCGGCGTCGAGTCGACGCTGAAGTACCTAGGGCTTGTCCTCGACAGCCGGTGGAACTTCGTGGAGCACTTCCGACGTTTGGCCCCAAAACTGGAACGGGCAGGAGCTGCATTCAAGCGGCTCTTGCCCAACCTGGGGGGTCCAAACGCCTCCTGCCGGAGGCTCTACGCGGGGGTCGTGCGGTCCATGGCCCTTTATGGGGCCCCGGTATGGGCGCGTTCTTTGAGGCGGCGAGCCGCCCATTACCTGAACGCGCCCCAGAGGGTGGTAGCCGTAAGGCTGATCCGGGGGTACCGCACGATCTCCGGCGAGGCGGCGAGCCTCTTGGCCGGATTGCCACCATGGGATCTGGAGGCGATGGTCCTCGCGCGCCTGCATGAATGGCGCGCGGAGGCACTACGCCGGGGGGAAACTCCGCTGCCGCGGCAAATTGTCGCTCAGCGGACAGACCTCCGGCGCGATCTCATGGTGGCATGGAGACAGCGACTATCGCAACCACGTGCAGGGCACGCCACAATAGTGGCGATAAGTCCCCTCTTTGAGGAGTGGCTAGAGAGGCGGCACGGCGCCCTCACCTTCCGCCTGACGCAGGTCCTCACCGGACACGGTTGTTTCGGGAGGTTCCTGCACCGAATCGGGCGGGAGGAAACGCCCGGGTGTTACCACTGCGAGGATCGGCCGGAGGACACGGTGGAGCACACCGTGGAGCTCTGCCCCGCTTGGGCTGAGCACCGCCGTGTCCTCGCAGCGGCGATTGGCGGCGGCGACCTCTCGCGTCCGGCCCTGGTTCAATCCATGGTCCGGAGCGAGAGGGAATGGGATGCCGTCGCCTCCTTCTGCGAAGCAGTCATGCTAGCGAAGGAGGTGGCGGAACGTGAGAGGGAGAGAACCTCACGTCCCAGCCGCCGCGGGAGACGCCCCGGGCGTCGGGGGGCAACCAGTGGCCCCCGGCCACCGTAGGCGCGAGCCTGTGGACGGTGAGTAATGGGCTAGCTCACCGTCCGTCCGTCTCATGACGACAGGCCGTGTCGACGGCGCGTACGTGTTCCACGCGCGCCTCAAGGAGATGTCAGCAAACCGGATGGGGCCCGAGAGGGCCGATGCCTGCCAGGGCTGCGGGTTGTTCGAAAGAGATACCGCGGCCCTGGAACAAAAAGGGCGAAGAAGGAACATGGGTGGGTTTTAGTCAGTACAAGTCTGACACTCCCTCCCGCTCCGCCCAGAGCGGGAGAAGTCATTTGATGATTTCCCATCCCGAAAAAAAAAAAAAAAAGGTGAGTAAGTGTGGGGTGTGTGCGTGTGTGTGTGATTGTGAGGTTATGTATTGCCTGCACTAGCAGGCCCACACATACTAATGTGTGGGTATTAAATTGAACAGCAAAGTAAACTTTCTGTTTCCTCGTACATCCGTCCGAGCAACCAAGCTTTCAGTTTAATTTTAGCCTCAGAGTAGTTGTGGGGTACACTGATAATTTTGCTTATAGCATTAAATACTCTGATTGGGAAGTATGACGAAAGCCGGGCCGGAAAGAGGGTTCTTTTTTGGAGAGGGATTCTTTCCGCGATTTTTCAACCTCTCTAACTGCAACTAGAGCCATTTTTGACCTTAATGATTTTTAAAAGTGACTCGACGAGTTCTCAGACGGAGTGTTCAGCTATGGTTGTACAGTCATTGCCCTGCCTTACCTTATCTTTTTTCCAAAGAAGACGAGTGGAAGTGGAGTCAAGTTATGCAGGGCATTGACTGTGCAACATTTTAAAAATGAAAATGTGTTCTTTACTTCATGTTTAGAAACAGCTGCTTCGCCCTTTTATCTTACCTTTTTCAAAGTAACAATATCAAAGCCAGCCTGTTCCAACTCCGCTTGGATATACAGCTTCCTTTGAGGAGTTGGAGCACTGCTCAAAAGCGCATTGATGAATGCCAGGCCTGCTGCCTGAAGGTCTCCAGAGCCCCCAGAACTTTGCAGCATCCCAACTAGGAACCTAAAGCGAACTGGTTCTCCGTATCTTAGGCGAAGCGTGGATAATGCTTCGGAAACCATGCTGTGGCCTTTCGCTGGTGGGTAGCAGGCTTTTGTTAGGAGCTGGAATAGAAACAAAAGGTTGTGAAATGAGGACCAGTAGAAATATAAATGCAAGTGTCAGTAAACTTTGTAAAAACAAAAAAATAATACTAAGTTAGCTGTATAAAATATAAGCCACTGAGAAGATGTGTGAGTGTCAATGACAGCTGACCGGGTAGATTGGAAGAAAAACACACTGACGCAAAAAAAACTTGGGACGAAGGTAGAAGTGAAATCAAAATGGAAATATGACTGACCTGTAACGCCAGAACCCTGGACTTATTGACTGTGGACATGATGCAGACGGTGAGGGTGTAGACTCCGTTGGAGCCAGACACCAGCCTCCGCACGCAGTCAGGGTATCGGCTGCAGCAGCTCCATAGGCATTGTCTGGAATGAAAGAGGCATTTGAAAATATTAGACCAACGAGGGAGTCTACTGGAATTTAACATCATCATCATAACATAGCGCTTGGAATCCCCGAAGGGTAGGGAAGGGGTGTATCCTGTAGCACACCTACAACTTGCGAGTTTAATTATGTTTTAAGTCCCATGTAATAGGGGGCGAGCTTATTGCCATCAACCGAGCGAAATCCAGACTCCATGGCTGCTACTGAGAAATCCCTGATAGAAAGACCCAATAGCATTTTTCCCGACCCTGGAATCGTACCCAATACCTCATGCTCAGCAGACCTGCTTGCGACCAATGAGGCAGTCAGTCGTTGGAATATAGCCTGTACGATAAATATATAAATTTAGCACAGCGCACTAAATTTGCACTAAGTCATTTATGTATATTCCATGATAAGATCCCTTAGTTGCATCAGATTTTCAGGAAGGCTAAAGTGACAAGATTGCCATTAAAGTAACAGTACTTACAAGCAAGCCAATTCATCTAGCAGTGGTCTTCTCCTAACAGCGGGTGGTCCTCGAGCGCCCTCTCCTGATTGGCTGAGCTGCACGTTGCGCAGGAGTTCAAGCAGCAATGTCACGCCATCTAGCGGCTCGCATGAGAACTCTTGAACGAAACTGGAACGAAGAAAGATTGTTTTTTAATACTTAATCAATGATTGGTCGTTCATTATACATATAAATTAGATTACTAGATGAAATTACAAGGGCTGTAAAACTGTAGGGGTCGTCCTTTACTCACGAGAGGTTCGAAAAGGAGACAAGAAGGTCTGAAAAAAAAGTATCACCAAGGGATATTGTGACAATCAGGAGTATTTTTAAACATGAATATATACATTTATAAAGGGTGTAAAACACCTCTTAACGAAGCCGAAAGGCACTGGTTCTCCCTATCATTGCGATCATTTTTTTGTTCTGCACCATACCTGGGAACCTTCTAGTTACGGAAATATTAGGGGTCAAAATTCAAACTTTTTGACAAGTATTTTTTTAAATACAAGTTTTTAATGTAAGATTTTTACTTGAAACACATCCACGACCCCTGTACTATTCAATATGTCTTACAGCACAATGTTTTGAGTGCGTTACATTGAGTTCTACCACAAAACATGATTTTAAACCCCCCAAGAAAAGTCGTTTCCCAGCAATAATTTTTGCGTAAAGTTACTTAGTTTCATGTACAGAATGCTTGGTTGACGGCTTCGTGATGAGGTGATTTACACGGTGTATAGTTACTTGAGTGAAAACAATTTTAGGTGTAGGTATACATATTTTTTAACTAACATTGAATTCTGCGACTACAAGGGGAGAAAGTAGTTTAAAAGTTGTCTTAAAAACCTCACGTGATTACAGGCCCCTTAGTATGGATTGCTAAAATATTTCAAAGAAAAGTTTTTTTGATCGATGTTCAATTCTATATAATCCACGTACAGTCAGTGAGCAGCATTACCTGACCCATTTGCCTCTTTTTTACTTTGTGAGATGGGTCAGGTAATGGTGTGGGGCACTGTACCAACTCGTATTTGCTAAACCAGAGGGACTTGCCTAAGACCTGAGGTTTATTATGACAATTGCTCCAATTAAATTGAATCGGGCATTTGTTTCACCGACAAAAGATACACCTGCGTAGATCTTACTCTCGCTTTTATTAGTAACAATTGTAAAAGTGATATAAGTTTATAACAGATTTATTGGGATGAGAAAGGTATTTTTTGTGAGTCTCTTAAGTCTAAGCCGCTGATATAAAAACTAATGAGTTTGCCATTAGAAACATTTTCAGGGTTGTCGAGAGCTTGAAAGTAGGGTGTTTTTTTATAATTTCATAAGAAAATATCAGTCCGAACAATTTTCAATTCGATTCGATTCGATTTCGAATTTCGATTAAGAAACATGTCCATGTATTTTTCTGGAGCTGTGATTGGTTTGTCAGAAAACAGGGGCTATGTCTAGTAAGTAGTTGAATGCGATAGCTTTCATTACCATTATGATTTGTTTTTTTTTATTCCACTGATAATTTAAATATTGGTGACGTCAATTAAACCCATTTCTACTAAAGAGTTTTTAAATGCCCCGAATTCCAAAACACTTCTTCGACGTCATCTATAACATCGAGAGCATCGTTCAGAAAAAAACAGTTGACAACCCTTAATACAGCTCCCAGTAATAAACACAAGAGGTATAATTTGACGACATAAAGAAAAATTATAGTAACAATTACCCCCAGGATTCACGGGAACCATCGCAGTTATTTGAAGTAAAAAAACTTTAAATGTGTGGCCATACAAGGAGCGTTGCAGCAAAGTGGGATATATGCCACATGAGTTTACGTTCCAATATTTTTATAGAGGTCTTTTTTTATGTGGAACAACGAGTAGCTGTTGTACGCGTGGAAATTTTGGGACGTCTGTGTAAGAGAAAAAAGTAGCCTGTGTGCTATTCCAGGCTATAATCTATCTCTGTGTCAAATTTCATGCAGTTCCCTACTGCCGTGATTGCGTAACAAAAATAAATTCACCCAAATTTTCCCATTTATAAAGGCAAGTAAGTAAGATTTTTAACTCATTTTGCTTAGACTTTAAGATTACGCTCCAGTGAGAAGTCTACTGCTTGTTCTCATTAGCGAAAAAAGATGTTGTTTTAATCATAAATAAGAGGGAGATAGAAAAAGAGATACAGCATGTCTCTTAAGATACAGGATAACCTAGTTTAAGAGACAGAGTTTAATCTATTGTGTACAGATTTCTAAAGCATCAAAATGTTTAATGTAAGTGCATTATTTAAAAAATTTAAACTGAATGTAAAATTATCTGTATTTTTGGGAAATAAAGATATTTTTGTTTTTTGAGTCTATGTTTATAAATATGTAGGTATATGTTAAACAAGCAGAAGTGTGTAAGAGTGAATAATTACACAATAATATTTTATAAGACAAGATGTAAAACATTACAAGCTACAGTTCCATTTACCGTTGATTCTAATTTAGAAGATTACAAGCAATGTATTGCTGGCTTCCTATGGCATAGCAAATTGTGTCGTTTGTATTCCGTAACAAGTTTATGACGGAAATAATTAGTTGAAATTGTAAAAGGGCTGTTACAGTTATTAATTTTGTTTATGCCGTAAGAGATATGTAAATCCAATGTTCTTTTTGACGTTTGTTTCAACCGTCATTCGTTGGTTTATTAGTAATATCTTCGAAAAATGAACCGTTAGAACAGCAAAATTTAAAAAAAATGAGTTTCTGGGTGAGGGGGGTGTGCAGCCATCCCCTTTGGCGATGGCCATGGTAACAAGTGACAAGATTTCAATTTTCGAATCGACCAGACCTGTGGAAATTGTTAATTTCCCTTCAACTAGAAAAGAGGTGATGACCTTCAAACGGCTGAGCAGATTTTCTCGAAACATAGCTAAGAACACTCTCGATTAAAACACCTTTCAAACGAAATCAATTTCATCAAAATCGGTTCATCCGTTTAGGAGCTACGATACCACAGACAGACACACAGATACACACGTCAAACTTATACCACCCCTCTTTTTTCGTCGGGGGTTAAAAATAAACTCGTGTAGAATCTTTCAATGAATTTTGGGTGTGTTTTCTTAATACTCTAGAAAACTTTTTGTTATGTTGTGTTATTTTGGTACTACTAGATACTCCCTTATTCAGATTTTATTAACACGGATCCACAATCAATTCGGTTAATCTAAGTCTTTTTTTTTCACTTATCATTTCAAAATCATTTTTCCACATGACAAGCAAAGCTACGTCTCTCAACAAAAATGTACTGATGGTGCCATTCAAACATCCATTGAATCGATCACGAGCTATCTAAATCGCTATCGCCTACGTTAATGGCCCAACATTTAGCAGCTTGTCCCTATCCGGTGCGGTGGCGCGACGTAACCGACACGTAATTATTCGCCGCCATCGCACTTAGTTTATTTTAATACACGGGATTCACTCACCGTTTGCGTGTGTCCATAGAAAATTATAAAACTTTTTTTATATAAAATGTTCTAAAATTTCCGACTTGTTCTTAAATAAGTTAAGACCTCTTTTTTATTTTTAGTATCGTGTTACCCAGTACTGTAAGTGAAAATGGGCTTTAGACGTTAACATCCAACCTAACCAAACCCAATTTAACCTATAACTTTCTAGAGAGCAGATAGTCGGTCGATGTAAAAAACTAGAATTCAGCTGCATTTGGTGAGAATGGAAGCTACCCAGTACTGTTTTTTTTCTGAACTCTTTTATCAATTTTGGATTTCTGATGTTGGAGACACAAACAATAATACACGAGGTAAAATTATGCCTAAAACGCGGGTTCTGCTATGGTACTAATATCTAGTAAAACTAGATCCTATCATCTTAACTTGACTGACCTGTTAGTAAGTACGCTTCAATATTCCAACCTCAATATTTTATAGAGTACTTAAATATTTACAGGGTAGATAAACTCCGATAAAGACTAAATTTAAAATAGAGTTTCTCAGCCTAAGACTATAAAAATGGATTTTTTTGCATTAATTTATGGAGACGCATTAATTTTCGAACGCTATTATAAGAACACCCTTTATGAGGTTACATCTTAGCAGTTGTGCTACAAGTTTGAAGCGGCCAGCGATTTAAATAGTGAATAATAGGTTTGTTCTGAAAATACAGTGAAAAAGCTTTTTGACGCCAAAGTAAATGAAGATCAAAAGGTTAAAAGAAATGTGTGCAAATAGTTCATTGATGGTTTTGATAATAATATAACCACTGCAATATGATCCCATCATTATCTGTGTAATTAAAGTCTTTGCAGGGACCGTGAGTGTCACAGGAATTCAGTGCATGCAGATGAAAAATTATAGTTGACGTTTGGAATCTCGAGCAGTTGACAAAAATCTTGAATGACTCCGATAAATAATAATGATAATTATCTATGCCAAACCACAGAGAAAGCACAATAATGGCAGCTCACAACAGTTGATAATTACGGAAGGTCATCCCGCAAGTGACAGTGTAAGTTTAAAGCATAGAGAATTTTGTCGGGATTATTCCAAATGTTTGTGCCTGCTCCAGAATATCACATAATTTCAAAGTTTTTAATTGATGACGCTCGCTTAAGCTTATGTCTTAAGCTGTACATAGGCAACATTGTAATAAAGCATAAAACTAGTAATTTCAGCTGGAGAAGCTACCGGTTAATATGTATAATGGTGGAGTGCCTCACCGCCACACTTAATGTGGTCATTATTACTTCTTTTAGCTTAGTTTTATTTGCACATGTCAGAGTGTCATAAAAAGTACGTAAAGAATGTGATGTGTGTGAGTACTTTTATAAGATCGTCTAGCCAAAAATTACGTATGTTTTTCAGGCTTATTGATTAAAATATTGTATGTTTAAAAATATATAGGTAAAGCGCATCACGCATAGGAAGCGGGCGTGTGTCGGGCGCGGGCCGGGCGCGGGTGTACGGCATTAATTTGTATTTCATGTTTGACACGCGGGACCCGACACACCCGACACACCCGACACGCGCCCGCGTGTCGGATGACGCGCGGGGCCCGCGCCCGCGCCGTTGTGCTTTAGCAGGATTTTTGAGCAGTAAAATTTAAAAGCAAAAGTAACAGTAAAACGAACAGCTAATATTGTGGAGAAACGAATTTAACAGTTACTTTTACTTTATGAAGTTACTTTGGCTGTTACTTTTGATGAAGAAACTAGCTGTTAGAGATTCATTTATTATCAATTCATAATTAACCTCTATGCCCGACAAGATTTTGACACATGACACATCAGCTGAATCGGCGGGGTGTTGCGAATTGTCTTCAAATTCAAGAATTTCCATCAACTTACAGCATTCTATAATCAAAATCATTATAATCAAAAAAATGTCACGATATCTGTTTCATACAATAAATTTGAGATAAATAAATCTCCTATAACGTGTTGAAGTCGGTAAAATGGCGTCAGTCTATTGCCAAATATGTGTAAAATATAGGTATATAGGTACACCCACCCAAAAAGTAGGTATCTAACTTAGATATGGTGGAAATAATGTACAGTCTTCAGCACATCAAGCTTTCCTCGTGTCTAATTCTCGACACAAGCGATGATATTCCCCATATTCTAGCCTTTCTTTATTCATTTCGTGAACGCGAGACGAGGGGCCAGCGCCCGACAGGTTTTCTGTGTGTGATGCGCTTTAAGGTACCTACTTGCTAATAGTTTATTCTCCTTTTTGATAAAAATTGAAAATAGGAAGTGCAAATGCCGCAACGCAGTTACTGTTTACTGATATTCATTTTACAAAACTTCAAAAACTTCGTAAAATGTCGAAGAATCGGACTTTCCTAAATCAACAGATTGTTTACAATAAGGAAGTTCGTTGTAAAATGTCACAATTTCGACGAAGAGATTTTATCATTGTTATCAGTTATAATTTGCAAAAGATATAAAAAAAAAATAAGTAAAGGACATTATGTAACGATTGATAAAACTACGCAACACAGGTAAGTTGGTAAGTAGTTTTTTATAAGTTACATCAGAGAAAAAAAACATCGCTTATTCAATTTCTCCTTATTTCGTTTGAAACAAAACGTCTGGGAAAAGGATATGGTGGTGCAGCTTAAGCGAAGCCTTACTGCAGCAGTGGCCTGACTAGCGATGGTATGTTGGCACTATACCTTTAAACGCTTGTATATACAGCGGTGTCTGCGTGGTGTTTGGAGAAGTTCCTCCATTTTCACCAAATCTTACGACGTAGAAATTGCCTTCGATGGTTTCATGCAATAGTACCTACAAGCAGTCAGTGACCTGTAAGTCTGACAACCAGTCATACCAAGGGGTATTGTATTAGCCAGTACTTAATGGGTTGTGGAGGTCAGATAGGCAGTCGCTCCATGTAAAATACTGGTATTAAGCTGCATCCGGTTCGGAAGCCGACCCCAATATAGTTGGGAAATGGCTAGGCAGATAATGATGATGGTTTCATGAAATTCCTTTAAACCTAAATAATAAAATAATAATACCTTGGAAAAGACAATCGGAGATCAGCCCTGAGCTTGGTCAGCAGCTCACTGGGTGTCCCAAACTGGCGTAGTGTCATCTCTTCACCAACGCCCAAGCATGGGTTCCTGAAAAATAGAGTTATTTCCTTATAGATCTTTGACGTAATAAAGAGTGTAAAACACCTCTTAACGAAGCCGATAGGCACTGGTTCTCCCTGTCATTGCAATCATTTTTTTGTTCTACACCATACCTGGGAACCTTCTAATTACGGAGATATTAGGGGTCAAAGTTCCAACTTTTTAACAAGTTTTTTTTTTTTTAAATACAAATTTTTAATGTAAGATTTTTACTTTAAACACCTCCACGACCCCCGTACTATTCAATCCGTCCATCAGCAGAATGTTTGGAGTGCGTTACATTGAGTTCTACCACAAAAAATGATTTTACACCCCCCAAAAAATAGATTTTTCCCGGCAATAATTTTTGCGTAAAGTTACTCAGTTTCATGTACCTACAGAATGCTTGGTTGACGGCTTCGGGATGAGGTGATTTACACGATGTATAATAATATGTATGATAGTGAAAAGGGTTTAGTCCCATCTCATCCCTCATGTCGAATCGTGAAACAAATGAGATCTGTTTTAACACTGGACCTGGAGGTTCGTCAGGTATCTACACTTAAAACAAAAAGTGAATTTATTGCTTTTAGTCTATACATCTATACATACATACAAATAAATAAAATTGAAGTGTCTGTTTGTAATATTAAAATAACCGCTTTTTACTACATGCATATGAATGTATATACGGTACATACCAAAATATTTTTTTTTTACAATTTTTGTCTGTCTGTCTGTTTCTTCCGGCTAATCTCTGGAACGCCTAGACCGATTTTGACGGGACTTTCGCTGGCAGATAGCTGATGTAATAAGGAGTAACATAGGCTCCTTCTATTTAAGAAAAATAAATAAATATTAAAATAAAAATGTAAAAACGAAGAAAAAAAAATACTATATATCTCAGAAACGGTGGCTCGTAAGGAAAAAAGTATTGACACATTTTTTATAGATAATTGTATGATCTACAATTTTTGTATGAAGTACTTTTATGATAAAACTTACCGTTTTGCTGAAAATCGCGAAAAACTCATTTTTTTGAATTTTTTTTTTCCTTACACGGGAATGATGGGGATCTTCTAGACATTGTTTATAATTATGTTTTGAACAATTTCACAGAAATTCAGCTTGTGCGGACTTTATTTAACTTCGAATGTCTAAATTGACCGGACTATTAAGTGTACAATACTTATTACCACATCTTTAAAACGTTACCTTGTGTTTTTCTGTCACACAAAGTGAAAATTACGAAGACTGATGCTTTGACCACTGGTCAAAGAAAACATTTCCGCGAAAGTCGGGGAAGTCATTCATTGTCGCAACGTAAACTAACTTTCATTAAGTACTGAGCCTCGGTAATGACGTTCTTTTGTTTTTAGTTTACGTTTTGTTTTATTGACGTACAAACTTTTGCCCGCGAGCAACTTCGTCCGCGTAAAATTAATCTTAAATATTACTTCCCTATTTCGTTATTTTAGTTACATTCGTTTATTTATTTTCGTGTTTTTTTTTTTACGTGACCCTAATATTATTAGGCGAGGTTACTCTAGCAGCAATCTGCCAGTAAAAGTTACATCAAAATTGGTGCAGTGGTTTCGAGGATTAACCGGAACAAACAGACAGACATACAATAAAACAATGTTTTGTTGTTGTAAGTACCGTATATGTACTTTCATATGCATTCAGTAAAAAGTAATATAGATGTTTATATAACTGACGCTATCAGCGACATGTATCTACTTGTAGCAGATACTTATTACTGCCATTAAGCATCATTCCACCTATTCAAGATTGAAGGAAATTAAAAATTACAGAACATGTAAACGCATCAGAGAGCTTCTTGAATTGACTAGTATTTGTGGTGCTCTAAAGAACCATCTAGATTAGTTCAACCTGTTTTAAAGGTTATCGAATGTCGAAGTTTGAAATGTCGACGTATGTTAGTTCTAAAGTACAGGATCTCGATGTACGCCAGTTCGAAAGTTCACTGGAGCGAAGTATGCAAGGCCGACGTATCGTTAGTTAGAAATCCTAAAAGCATAGTCGACGTAGCCCCGCTACGCGGGGCTCCTATTTCTGTCTGCAGGGTTTACAGTAACCTAACACGAAGGGGATGTCGGGGTCTTAGTTCACTCGCTCTGCTCGCTCACTAGACCCCGCCATCCCCTTCGAACCTAACCAGTCCGAGTCGGGGTGCCCCAAGTCCTATCTAGTTTAAATCTTTTTCACTACAACATAGAACTTCTTTTCCAGAACATAAGTTACATACCTGAAGTCCTTACTGCCCTGCGTAGGCAGTGTCCTGGATTTGTTAGCATCCTGACCTGCTTCCAGATCATACAGGGTGGCTCCACTAGTCTTCTTGCCCCATTTCTTCAAGGAGGTCGCATAGTCCTCTGGGTTGTAGATTGGAGGGCGTTGCTTGTCCTAAAAAAATATGATGGAAGTTAGTAAAGCCAGAGTTAACATAATCATAAACTAAAGTAGAGGAATTCCACATTTTCATGTCTTTTAAAATATCTGGTTGTAATACAAGGTGTTGTTTTGCATCCTCGTCAAATTCAAGTAGGTAACTATGCTAATGATTCTCGTCCCGAATCAATAATAAAATGTGTAGGTCATTTTTTTTTTCTTATTTACAGAAATTGGTAAGTGTGAACCACCCGTGTTTTAAACGGCCCATCTGGTTCTTGCCCTATAACCTCGCTTACATATATAAAAACAATCTCAAACGTTGAATTGATAATTTCATATTCCCTAAACAACGTTAAGAGGGTTATTCTGAAACATTGACAAACTTAAACAACCAAAAAAATCAGCGTTTATTAATAATTAACAAGGTACCGTAATTTTAATTGATTATTTATGAATTTTGTGACCACGTCCTAAAATTTGACGAGGATGCAAAACAACACCTTGCATTTGTCAATTTCCTAACTTAGGTAGTTTCCTTTGGTTGTCATTCTAAACCCTAAGTAACTGTATACTTAGGGCTTAAAATGTGGAAGGCAAAACGACACACAAACGTATACCACGCATTCGGTACATAATTCTGAGCCCACCACATAAAATTGTACATCGGTAATTTAAACAAAACATAACTCAAGTAGCTGATGTTGGGGAAAAAATAGCCAGTCTGAAGTGGGAGTGGGCAAGCCACGTAGCACCGGATACACCCGGAGAGATGGGCAAAGATGGTAACACACTGGACGCCTGAGGAAGGACAGCACCGTAGAGGTCGACCACGGCGAAGGTGGCGTGACGTTCTGATCCTGTTTGCGAAGCTAACATGGCCAGAGATCGCACAGGATAGAGAGGTATGAAAGGAGAAAGGGGAGGCATTTGCTCAGCAGTGGGTGACCTCCATAGCGTTATGGAGGTCACCAAAAAAAAAAAGTACAGCTATTTATCCATGCATTTTGACCGTGTAGGTATTGCTTTTACTTTTGTGGTAAACAGCACTTTCATTTATTACGATTTAAAATTTATAATGTGGATTTACTGAATACGTGGTGCCTTAAAAAGAAAACTAATGAAATGTAGCACTGTCCTACTCTGTCGAACAGTTCAGAGAGCAGCCGCATTGTAAGTCTTTGTGTTTCTTTGATTAACGAGTACATAGCAAAAGTCAGTTTGATTTATCATCATAATCAACCTGATTTCTTGTGTTAATCTCCACTAAGTTCCTGTGCCAGTGTCTTCGAAGGCATACTCGGGACGGCGACAATATTTTGGTGTATCATCATCAGTTTATAATGCTCGCACTGCTGGGACACCGTCTACTCTCTATGAGAGGGAGTGGGCTGTAATCAACCACGTGGGCCCAGTGCAGGTTGGTAGATGTCACATGTCTTTGAATTTTTAGTTCCTCACGATGTTTTCCTTCACCGTTTTGAGGGCAGCGGTGATGAAATAAATTACACAAAGTAATGCGCCTGCCTGGGTTCGACCCCATCCACGGCTTACTGCTCGTAAGTCGGGCTTGCCACCACTGGGCCACCGCTGCTCTCAGTCGGGGCTGCCACCACGGGGCCACCGCTGCTCTTTTTGGTGTATACCGAGATATTATTTTTTTCACTCAAGTCCCTGGTGTTTGGGCGCAACTCGCCTGATGTGAAGGGACGATGCGGCCTAGGCTGGAGCACCCTTACCTAGAAGGAACGGATTCACTAGAACTTTGCAGACTTCCAGATTGTAATCTAGAGTAGCCGGCAGTGAATTCCACAGATCGGCGGTTCGCACAATAATTATGGAAGCAAAGCTTGATTAACGTAATGTTTTAAAAGCCTTCTGATACTTACCACCATCAAAACATAAGGAAACTATGCTGCCCATAAAGTTAATGACCCCTTGTACAAGTTGATCTGATAAGTTTATGTTTATACAACTTCCCATGGAAAAGCAAGTGTAACCACAACAATAGCTTACATTACCTCGGGCTGTTTTTATTTTATGTAATACAAATTGGTTTAATTTGCGCTCACAATGGCGCCCTGCCATATAATTTTCATTAGTAGTGGGAATATGGTTGCACTTATCGGCTCTCGATGTAGTAGTTTGGAGCACTGTGTTTAGTTTTCTGGGCTCAAAAGACCTTGGTGGACCTTCCAAATTGTATCGATTAAGCTCATTCTCCTGCAAATATCTCAATTTATTTGGGTCGGCGCAGCATATCATTTTCTTCCATACTTCTCTTTTACTTTCTTTTACGAGGAGCTCGTGGCTAAAAAATAACAGCCACCCGGTTGTTGTGGTTGTGGTTGTGGTTGTTGGGTTGATCTTTAAGGTTAAGCCTTGCCGAGGTTGGTCCGTGGATGAGTGACCATAATTACATACCGAGTATCCTCCGTGCCTCGGAAAGCGCGTTAAGCCGTTGGTCCCGGCTGTCATTTGTAGATCTTTGACATTCGTTAAGAGTGGTCAGAAAACATAAAGTCTGACATCCAGTCTAACCAAGAGGTATCGTATTACCCAGTTAGGTACTTGGTTGTGGAGGTCAGATAGGCAGTCGCTTTATGTAAAATACTGGTACTCAGCTGCATCCGGTTAGACTGGAAGCCAACCCCATAGAGTTTGGGAAAAGGCTAGGCAGATGATGACTTCTCTTTTATTTCTTTCTATCCTTATCTTTCACACAGTCCAATTGTGTTGATTAATCATGAAATATTTCTGAAACGCTCATTTGATTTTAACATCTCGAGATCTACATAGCCGTTCTATCCCATTTTTTTTGAGATCGTTACATTATATTGTATTTTTCTATTATAGCTGTCGCCTCCGAAATCACCTCAAATGCAGTCAAACCATCTTTCACACATCTATCATCCATTTTGCTTTAATTGAATTTTAATGAAGCCAATTTAAGAAAAGTAGTAAATAAAAATAAAATCTTTAATATGGCAATTAATATTCCAGCTATAATAACCAAATGTATCTGATTATGTAATTCTAAATGTAATTGTAAATTGTAATCGTAATGTATGTAATAATGTAATAATGTAATTTTGTAATGTAGTGAAATGTAATTTTATTTTATTCTAATTCTTATCCGCTGTATTATAATTGTTGTGTATATAAAATCTGTAATATGGCAATTAATATTCCAGCTATAATAACCAAATGTATCTGATTATGACATTCTAAATGTAATTGTAGTTGTAATGTATGTAATAATGTAATTTTGTAATGTAATTTTATTTTATTTTTATTCTTATCCGCTGTATATAATTGTTGTGTATGGGTACTTCTGCCTGAAATAAATAGTAAATAAATATTTTCGTCTTCTCGTACCTTTGCAGGAGCATCGAAAATTACAATCATAGCGTAAAATTAAGCTGCGTCAAACTAAGTCTAGACTAGAATCAGATGATTTGAAGATAATCATCAAATCAAGTAAAAGCTAGACAATTAGTAGATTAAGGTTAGAATAACCGATAAGAAACTATGTTCAGTAAAGTGCTGTTACATTTAAATTAATTAAAATTTACTCTAATCACGTCAAAACAGGGTGATTTTAAGATAACGTAGCCTAAAATCTTGTTTAGAAATGATGACCCCGTTTGTGATGGACACAGACTAAATTAATACGCACTTACGGAAAACCTATAGCCTAGCACTATATTTACGTTAATTTAATGCGTTCCGGGTATTGATGGGGCTGTTCCGCTTCTGTAGCGCATCAGGGATGTTTGCTGATGCTTGTTTAAATTGTTTCTACACCACGATGCGAAAAAGATGCGATTCCCTGCTGCGCCGGGTGCGGGCCATGCAGCCCCAACATTATACTGCAGTGTATTGCGAGCAGACTGGACGGTTTGCGTGTAAATCGTTGCTGGAAGCTTTCTACATCGTTGTTAAGCTTGTAGCAGTGATTCTCATATCTATAAGGCAGTGTAGGTTAAGTGTGTAGGTTAAGTTTACTAACATAGTTAGTATGAAACATTGTTACTAACTTAATTTGAGTCCTGTTACTTGTTGGTTAAATATAAATAAATATATTTGGTACACCACGTAGTAGGCTCTATTAAAGGTACAGCCTTCTGTTACGACTGCCTAGTCTAAAAGCCTATGCTGGGAGGATGTGCCAGAAAACAGCTTCAGGTTGATTTTAAGAGTGTGTCAGTAGCATAATGCAATACGTTCCTCAGCAACGTGATCATTTTGTTGTATGAAATATTATTATGTCCTGTCTGTTTATAGAGCGACTGCTTAACAAATATGGTGCTTGACGTATCTGTGAGGAGCAAGAGGTGTGTGCTGACATGTAAAGCTGCCCCTCCCGCACCCTGCAGCTTTCTCAGTTAAGAGGTAGGTTAGGTAGTCCAGTAGCAAAATAACTTGCGATGCCAAAATAAAATTTATACAGGCTGTTGTATAGCATCCTCGTTAAGTTCAGGAGGTAACTTTGCTAATGTTTCTTTACCCGAATCAATAAAAAATGGCTAGGTATTTTGTTTTGTTTTTCTTTTTTACGGAAAAGTGTCAAGCACCCGTGTTTTAAACGCGGCTCGTCTGATCCTCGCCCTATAACCACGACATATAAACAATCTCAAACGTTTATTCTATAATTTCTTATTCCCTCAAACACGTTAAGAGGGTTATTCTGAAATACTGCCAAATTTAAACAACAACAAAAAAGCAGCGTTTATTAATAATTAACTTAATACCGTAATTTTAATTGATTATGTAAGTCTTTTGTGACACCCTCCGGAATTTTGACGAGGATGCAAAACAACACTTTGTATAATTTTTGTTCAAACCTCTTTTAGCAGCAGATAGCAATACTATATTTTACGTGCCTGAATCTGCCTCAAAATCTGGCATGTCTCGTTGTAACAATCAAATTCGTTTATGTGTGTAAAAACGAGTGCTATATAAAAACGAGTGCTATATAATTAAAAAGATCTCCGTCGAAACACTTTCTCAAATGTAACGTATTATTACAGTTACGTTATATGTAGTAATTTTAACTCCTTGGCCACGAACTATGCGTTTAAGTAACACGCGTCGGTTATAAGTTGTCAAATCATTTCATGAGTCATATAGACTTGCGATTTACGGAGCAACTCCGGAAACATCCACTGCTTTGTAAAGGCCTCCTTTTTCTGCTGCCAATAACAATGCAAATAATTCTAGGTTCTGTGCGTTCCTCATCCATCTGTGCAAATCTGTTTACTTTGAAGATGTCGTCTACCCAAAACGCCATTGGTATTCACTCGAAGGTAAACGTCTTATCGCATGAGGTTGTGGATAGGGCATAAATTTACATAACCGTTTCAAGTGTTGCCCTGCCCTAACATGTTATTAAGACGAAGCATTTTCTACCAAATAACTATTGTCTTGTAAAATTTTGGTATGTATTTAGAGATCGAGAATTGAGTTGTTAGGTGATGCAATGTGTACATACTCGTTATATTACATAGTGTTTGATTGGGATGTCCGTAAATATCTATTGTTACACACGGTTGGTAGTACCTAGTGCTTCATACTGACTCATACACCAATGCATTTACCACAACGTCATAGGTGATGACGTCATTATTTATCTTACTTGTGATCAGCAGGAAGATTGTCATTCTATCCACCCTGTCCTCATGCTGTCCTCCCCCAGCGACGCCCTAAGCCGAGGCTCGTACGCCACAGGAGATGCCCTTAGCGTGTAGTCGCTTAGTTTGTAAGTATCTTTATGCCCTGGCTGGAGGCCTTACACTCAAGGCACCCACAGGATAGTCCGGTTAAGCAGACGACAACCTCCTAGATTGAACTGCGAGATGCCACTCACAAAATAAAGCATAAAGATCGTGTCTCTTCCGCATCCTTCATCTTTTTTAACGTTTTCTAGCTGACGAGTTTTTCAAACATACGAGTATCCTTAAAAATTCTTCGGTTTGTGATAGAAATGTGCGTTGCGCCATTGGGATGTCCGCTGGTCTATTTCCTCAAACACCGGGTAATTGTCATCATCAGGTTTTAAAACCTGACCAAAAAAAAGGGGTGTTATAAGTTTGACGTGTGTATCTGTGTATCCGTGTGTCTGTCTGTGGTATCGAAGCTACTAAACGGATGAACCGATTTTGATAAAATTGGTTTGGATTGAAAGGTCTTTTATAGAAATTCGCGTACCATAGAATTAAGCTACTTACTATTTTAGGTAAAAGTTTCAGCTATCAGTGCCCTTATAACTTTCTCTTAAATTAATGAGAAATAATATTATTTATTTTAAAGCCTTTATGGTCACTAAACACAAGAAAAAAATCGCACCATACAATTGCCAAAAGAAAAATAATGCTTAAAGTAACAAATGTAAAACAAAAATTCTCATGTTGTAATAAGTTCGTGTACAGTGTTACATTTTGAGTTATATCATAATTACGTGAAATAGATGATTAATTAAGATTAAGATTCGTGATTCAATGGGTGATTAATTAAATAATTAGCTAAGATTTTTTAAGGAAATGTACGTTTTATTAGGAAGTAGTGACAGCTTGGTGTTTTTATGAGTTCATTTTTCTGTGACATGTTACATTTCCATTTTATGTATTTACTAGCTGTCCTGCTCAACTTCGTCTGCGTCACATTTTCCCCGTTTTTGCAACATTTTTCATTGCTGCTCCGCTCCTATTGATCGTAGCGTTATGATCTACTCATTTTATTATTGATTCGGGTCGAGAATCATTAGGATAGTTACCTCCTTGAATTTGACGAGGATGCAAAACAACACCTTGTTAAAGACAAGTTGGAGAAATCATATTGTTATTGGAGATAAGAAATCCTCTGCAGCCTCGTTTCTAACTAGACTAGTTGTCAGACTTTTGAGCTTTGTTGTTTTTTTTTTTTTGAGTGTAGGAAGATTATCATCTTCCTTCGGTATCTTCATCATAATGAAGATACCTCTCAAACCATTTTTCGTGGTCTTTTTAGAGGTCTTTACCTAATTGTGTCTGATATCGTCGGTCATCAATACAAGATTACAAAATAGTCCGTAGCGTGGATTCCCCAGTGAGGGGCCTCCCCAAGTGACAAGTCGATAACCTGGTGAAGCCTTGAAGGTTGCTAAAATTGTCTGGATGCAAAAAGCAAGAGCATCGGTGACGTTGCGGTGGCAGCCCCGACTTACGAGCAGTAAGCCGTGGGTTCGAACCCAGGCAGGCGCATTACTTTGTGTAATTTATTTCATCACCGCTGCCCTTAAAAACGGTGAAGGAAAACATCGTGAAGAAACCGGCAAGTCCTAGAACTAAAAATTCGAAGATTTGTGACATCTACCAACCCGCACTGGGCCCGCGTGGTGGATAACAGCCTACTCTCAAAGAGAGGAGGCCTGTGTCCTAACAGTGGGAACATTATAGGCTGATGATTATGAAAAAGCAAGGGACCGGCCGTAACGTACCAACAACGCCTGGGATCAGCAATGGATGTCGTTCAGCTGAATTATAATATAACGGCACGAAGGGGAATCCATTTTCCAGAAACAAGATACCGGTTATATGTATAGATCTATAAAACATCGCAATTCTCTGCAAACAACACGAAATTACTAAATCATTTTTAAACAACAGTGAATGCTCGCAAATACAATATAACACGAAAAAGGTAATTACATAAGTAATTCAGGAATGCATAATACTCGTTAATTGTTTGAAGAAAGTAATATTGAGTTCAACAAACGGACCACGTTTACGTCCAGCTGTTTGGGTTGTGGTGCAAGTTATGAGAGATGCCTCGTAAAAGTCCACCGCTACAGAGGCTAAACTACAGAGGCTAAAATTGGTTAGTACGAAACCATAATTAAAAAAACACGTAAGTAATTGGAGCCTCCTCTTGTAAGCAAAATGCAATATTAGGAAGCTCCGCTCTTTCACAGCAGGTAAAAACATAAATAGAAATAGTAAAAAAATAAATTGTGTGTATGTGTATGGATGTGTGTGCGTGTGTGTGTATTTATGTGTGTGTGTGTATGTGTGTGTGTGTGTGTGTGTGTGTTTGTGTGTGTGTGTGTGTGTGTGTGTATGTGTGTGTGTATATTATTTGCCGCGTAGTACTTTTGGACGCCCTAGTATCAACAGTGTCAGAAGCCATCAGAAGTCGGTTAACACTTATCAATATTACACCAAGTTTTGTACTGATCAGTGTGATCTGATGTATTATTGTTTTTCGAACTTGTGTAAGTATTGATGAAAATATTGTTATGTCTTTTACTCCAGTCTGTTAATATGGATCGTTCTGAAACTAAGACGTCTTATAATTTTGGATAATAATATGTATAGCGACTTTTGTTGCTGACCGTACCAACGGTCCAAATGTCCTGGATACTGTAGTATCCAAATTGTAGTAAGCGGATATAGTATATTGCTGCCTTGTTTAGTTGGCGAATCGGAAAAGTAGTGTTACGACAGACAAACAAAAAGTAAGAAGTCTGTTTGTCAAAGACCAGTCTAGGGAGAGGTATTCTGTGTAACCTACATATGTTTCGTTATGTAGTCAATCAAAAATCAAAATATTTTTATTTCACATAGGCCTACATGGGCACTTGTAAAACGTCGAAAAAAAGGCGCTCGGTGCGGGTTGGTCGTTTCCTATGGAGCAGAAACGGCAAGAAACTCCATGGTTACTCTGAAGATTGAACCAAGCGAGCGGCTGTTATAATTTGGCCTCTAGCTCCTCCGCTGTTTTATACATAACTAAGCCAGTCAATTTTTATTAGCACAGACATTTTAAAATTACTGCATTGTTGTCTCCATTTCTACTATCTATGTCTGAATATAGATTCTTGATTTTAATCTAGATCGTTTTGATTTTACATCGATTAGGGGATTTTTATTCATTTCATTTTGTTTCTATCTACAGATTGCTACCGATTGTAATTTTGATGACTATCAATGATTTATGCGTATATTTATGAATAGGGGAAGGTGACATTATTTATACCTAACACAAATATTTAATAGGACTTTCTCCAGCAATTATTTTTTTGAATGCGGTTTTGTAATTTTATAGGAGGGTATACATTTTATCAAAAGTATGAATTGAAACGTTTAGAAACTGTCACTCGATAAAATGTTATTCTTGGTACTAAGTTTTATATTTAAAAAAAAAACACACACACACACACACACAATATAAAGAATATTTGATTTGTTATTATAACATTAAACTTTATTTGAAACAAAAAACAATGATTTAAATTTCTTCAAAATAAAAATTCTGCGTATTGATTATTCTATAAAATGATACTATGTATATGATTCTATAAAACTATTAGCTATAAAAAAACGTACCTACACAGAATTATTTGTGTTACAGTGTACACAAATAATTCTGAAAAAAAAAAAAACAAATGACGTAAGGAATTAAGTTAAGTTCCGTCGTTTGTTCCACACGGGCCGTACCTACTTCATGTACCTAAGCAACGTTTGCCGAGGTTAGTCCGCTGATAGATGACTGTATTTCTTGCACATTTATGTATCTTTGTCATTTGTTACGAGCAGTCAGAAGCTCAAAAGTCTGAGAATCAATCTTACCAGCTAATGGGTTGTGGAGGTCAGCTAGGCTGCAGCATTCCATTACACTAGTTAGACTAAGACCCACACTGATCTTGTAAAATGCATCATCTTACTATTTAGACCAAACAACAAAAGGCAGAAAAAAACATAAATCCGTATGTTATGAATAAAATTGTAACACATAAATGTCGAGATGATAATCTGTCGGTGGTTGGTAGGTGCTCGGAAACGGACGCTAATTGTACGGTAGTATTACGAATGGAAAGCCGGTTACGGTTTGTTGTTTAATATTTAACTGACGACTGGAAGATAGTTTATTTAGACACGAGAAAGAATGTAAACAAAAAAGAACATTAATTTAGTTATATCTGCCATAATGAGCCATGCTTCTCGATACTTCTAACCTTGACATGCACCGCTGATATTTCGTATTCATGTGCGTATTGTATAATTATTATAACTTGCTCCGGTGAAGGCAAAAAACGTGCCATACCAAACCAGCATGCCTGAGAGATATTTTTCGTCAGCATGTAAAGCTAAGTCAGAGGTACATGGGCGGTATAAAAACTGTGAACCCAGGCCCCCTATTCACTTCCAACCTCGCCGTTGAGGTCCGTCGCGACGTACCGGTCCTTGCCCACCCCGACCCTCGGTCGAGCCAGACCGCGATGCTGTGCCAGTAGTTTTAAATCAGTCCCTAAATAATGATATCATTCAGATCCAGCCTGTCCCCATGCAGTCCTCCCCCAGCGATGCCCTAACCCGAGGCGCGTACCCCACAGGGGGTGCCCTTAGCGTGTAGTCGCTTAGTTTGTGAGTTTATTTATGCCCTGGATGGAGGCCTTACTCTCAAGGCACCCACAGGACAGTCCGGTTAAGCAGGCAACAACCTCACAGGTTGCACTGCGAGATGCCGTTCCTAAAAAAAAAAATGGCACTAACTTCAAGAAAAATAAATAATACATGTTCCACTTTTCCATCATGTTTCTTTACTTATAACGACGTACAGAAAGAGCTGAACCGTTTTAATAGTACTAGCATGTAGCCCTAAAAGACTGAATAAAAAATGAAATAACATCATATTCCTGCCCTGGTCTGGGTTTTTAGGGTTCCGTACCCAAAGGGTCAAACGGGACCCTATTACTGAGACTTCGCTGTCCGTCTGTCACCAGGCTGTATTCATGAACCATGATAATTAGCCAATTAAAATTTCTACATATTATGTATTTCTGTTGCTGCTAAAACAACAAATACTAAAAACAGAATAAAATAAATATTTAAGGGGGTTCCCATACAAAAAATTGATTTTTTACTCGTTTTTTTAATAATAGTAGGTACGGAACTCTTCGTGCGCGACTCCGACTCGCACTTGGCCGGTTTTTTTTTTCTGATTATCAGCCTAATTTGAATAAATGACTTTGGATTTTAGTTTTGATACCAGACAACAAAAGTTCAAGTTTACAATGTTACTTTATCAATGAGCAGGTTAACTGTCTTGCTTCATTCGTCAGCTATCATTTACTTATTTTTCCTTCATATCATTTCTCACGGAATCCATTCATCTTTTCTTTAGTCTTTCTTATAAATTAATAAAATGGAAGAACCTAAGCTAATTAACAGGTCATCAAAATAAACGACTGTCAATTTACAGTTATCCACGCTCATAATGTTTCGTAATTATTGTCGTTGAACTTTATGTGAACAAATACGATGCCTTATGGGTGTGGAAACAGAAACATCATAAAGTATCTGATTTGTCAATTCAGAATGAAATGTCATCCATTGCGATAGTTGATGAGCGTGAATAGTTCGAATTATAAATTGAACGCTGTTGTTGTTCGTACGTCATAATAGTATTTATTTTGATTATAAAGATAAAAATGTCTGGCATTGGAGTACATTCAGCCCCAAAAAGATGTAAACAAAAGCAAGGAACTAATTCATTGCTTACAACCGTAATTCCATAATTATATGTAGATACAATGTAAAGCTACAAAACCAAGTAAACAATTCATCTCACCAAATCTTCCTACACAGGCCGGAGTTGGCCGGATATTACGTTACGTTCAATTACGAAGTAAACAAATCTAAAAGGCTGTTGGAAATAAGTCATCATCTGCCTAGCCATTTCCCAAACTATCTTGGGGTCCGCTTCCAGTCTAACCGGATGCAGCTGAGTACCAGTATTATACATGAAGCGACTGCCTATCTGACCTCAACAACCCAGTAACTGGGTAATACGATACCCCTTGGTAAAACTGGATGTCAGACTTTTTGGCTTCTGACTACTCGTAACGACTTTCAAAGATCTACAAATAACAGCCGGGACCAACGGCTTAACGTGCTTTCCGAGACACGCAGGAAACTCGGTATGTAATTATGGTCACCCTTCCACGGACCAACCTCGGCAAGCATGGCTTAACCTTAAAGATCGACCCGGGCGGCTGTTATTATTAAGCCACGAGCTCCTCTCTACGAGCTTACAAGCTCTGTTGGAAATAAGTGTTTAATTGAAAATGCGGAATTATAGACTATCTATTTACTCTTCCGCGTCAGACAGACATTATTAATTGTCATCACAAGGGCCTGTGGACGGTGAGTAATGGGCAAGCTCACCGTCCGTCCGTTAAATGACGACAGGCCGTGTCGACGGCACGTTCGTGTTCCACGCGCGCCTCAAGGTGATGTCAGCAAATCGGAAGGGGTCCGAAAGGGCCGAGGCTGCGGGACTATTCGGAAGAGATACCGTGGCCCTGGAACACAAAGGGCTAAGAAGGAACATGGATGGCTTTTAGTCAGTACATGTCTGACCATCCCTTCCGCTCTGCCCAGAGCGGGGGGAGTCATTTGATGATTTCCCATCCGAAAAAACACTCACTGCATGGGAGAATTAACGTGTTACGGTTTCAGATTTGACGCGCGAGCGTTTCTTATCAGACAGTAGCGTTTGTTATTACATCAGTGAACTTTTTGCTAATATTATTACCAATAGTTCAGCAGTGTGGGCGAAAAACCGATCATTACAGCTGACAATATCGATACAACTGAATCGATCTTACGTAACGAACGTTTGCAGTTCGAGCAAATGCTTCTCGATCTGTCAATCGAGCTGGCGCGGTACTCTAACGCAAACGCTCAAAAGTTAATTTTCTTCATCCGGTGAGTGACCACCTTTAAAGGGCTTAGCATCATAAGTAAGATTATAATTATGTATTTCCAATTTAACAAAAAACAAATGACACGTCACTGACTTCATGCATGAAATGAAACGGACAGAAATTAAGTTCTTGTTCTTCTATCACACGAACTTCGAGACATGTCAATCGTTGTACGATATAGTCAGTCTGTGTACCTTGTATTGGTCATAGGGTGTTTATATTATTATGTATCCGGCCTGTGTAGGAGGTTCTAGTGAAATGAATTGTTTACCATGTTTTGTACCTAGCTTTACATTGAATCCACAATTACGGAATAATGGTTGTAGACAATAAAATGGTTCCTTGTTGAAGTGAAACTTCTTATGCGACTTCCAACATGTTTAACGCTACCACGGAGGGGGAATATTTTCTAAAACTCACCAAGAGATGGCAGTATTATAATATTTGTGACTACGTAGTCCTACTAGGAACGCAAGATGGCGTGCAAACCGTCATGCATTCGATTTTTCGGTGTGACCAGCCTTCGCTCAATTTCCATGAGTCGAATAACCTCGATAAACTTATGTAATAATTTGTAATAAAAATAATACAACAAGAAAACAACAAAATATTATTTAGTAGCTCAATAAAATAACGAGAGTGAATGCGTGGCACTCTAACGCATGCGTGAAGTATTACGAAATTTCACTTCTTCCGCACGGAGGGACTCACAATTTTTTTTAGTTTACATCTTTTTGGGGCTGACTGTACCTACATAAAACCGCAATGCGCAATGTCTTTTAGACAATCTGTACTTAGTTCCGGGACTGTCACAAATCAGAGTATCAAATATCTATACAAATAAAGAAAAGTGTTAGTTTGGAATTCCAAAATAACAGTTTATCTATGAATGCATATACGGTAGGTACTTATAACAAAAAAACAGTCAGTCAGTTTGTTCCGGCTAATCTCCGAAACGGCTGGACTGGCTATGACGGGACTAGCCGGCAGATAGCTAATGTTATGAGGCTCAGGCTACGGAAAAAAATAAGGGTTCCCTGCAAACAAATTAAAACCCTTAAAATTGTTAAATCAAATCCAAATCCGATTCAAATAGAGAAGTTTTTTTTTTAATAATTTTACGCCGACAAAGGTCGCGGGCATAGTTTTGAAATATAAATACAGTTTTTTTTAGTTTCAGTTCCTAGACAACTTCTCCGAACACCGTAATAAGTTCAGTTAATCTTGTAACTGTAGAAAAGTATGGATTTAATTAATAATTTTTAATATTTTTTACTTTGTTGAAAAAATAATAAATATTCTCACTTTACACTCAAAAGCATAATGATAGGTGCCATAGAACTTCCTTATATTTGCAGGAAGTTTATCTGTAAAATATTTTCCTGAACCATAAGTCGACGGACATCTACGGATATCTATTGATTTTATTTATTTATATACAAGGTGTTGTTTTGCATTCTCGTCAAATTCAAGGAGGTAACTATGCTAATGATTCTCATCCCGAATCAATAATAAAATGGGTAGGTAATTTTCTATTTTTTTCTTATTTATGGAAATCGGTAAGTGTGAACCTCCCATGTTTTAAACGCGGCCCGTCTGGTTCTTGCCCTATTACCTCGCATACACACATACAAACAATCTCAAACGTTTAATTGATAAATTCTTATTCCCTAAACCACGTTAAGGGGATTATTCTGAAATATTGACAAACTGAAACAACCAAAAAAATCTGCGTTTATTAATAATTAACTAGGTACCGTAATTTTATTTGATTATTTATGTCTTTTGTGACCACCTCCTGAAATTTGACGAGAATGCAAAACAACACCTTGTTTAATGTTATTGCACGTTAAGCCGTTTTGGTCCCGGCTGTCATTTGTAGATCTTTGATAGTCGTAAGTAATCTGATCCCGAAAGTCTGACAATCAGTCTTACCAAGGGTTATCGTATGACTCAGGAATAACTGGGCTGTGGAGGTCAGATAGGCAGTCTATGTACAGTACTGGTATTTAGCTGCATCCGGTTAGACTGGAAGTTGACACAGCATAGTTGGGGACAGGCTAAGCAGATGATGATGCTGTTAGAAATATAGAGGAAAGTTATGACTGCTATTATGCACGACAAAACCAAAACTATTTTCAGAAATCCATATTTTCCTTCTCATATACAGGTCCCTAAGTCCCAACAGTGGGAAAATTACGGCCAGATTTAATGCTTTATATTCTAAGTGGGTCTCACGGGTAAGTTGAAGTTTGTATGCGAACTTTACGTATCCTAATTTGTCGATTATACCTAAGAACATTAATTCACGCCTCTGTCTGCATAAATAACCTTTGTTTTGTGTTCACGAAATATTACCTTCTTTAAGAATTGATTGAGAAAAACTGTGCATAATCACTTATGTAATATGATACTGAATCTGACTTCTTTATGTATGCTGTATGTAGGGTGAGAAGTACAATTACTGGAAGTGTGCAGTATGCATACGTAAGTGCCGAGCTCGTCCTTATTTTTGTCAAGCTTATTATAATGATACCTCTTATATCGTGCACATGTAGCATGTGCATGTGTATAATGATAATATGCACATATTATCAGACCTGATAATATGTGCATATTATCAGGTCTGATTCTGGATTTTTGTGTCTGTCTGATTTCACCAAGAGAACTACGTAATTGCCCCTGATATCAAGATAATTAAGTAAGTACTATGTAGGTATTGTAACTAATTATTAATCACTAATTACTAAAACTAATTACTATTCATTTTTCATAAATAGAACAAGATGTACTTTACGATCTGAACAAATAAATTAAAGCGCTAGCTAAATTAGTTACTGATTTCTTTTGAAACTTAAAAAAAGGGATACAAAGACGTCCAATCAATATCTTTAAAGAACTAGCTTCGAGAACTAATCCAAAACTAACAAGAGTTCTTATTAAGATTTTTTATTATAAAAATGAGAAGATTTTCTAAACACTGCTCTCTTCTACTCCACTTCAAATCTTCCCCGCGGACCTGAATCGGTACATCCACCCTATGATTATCAGGTAATTTATCACTAGTCAGTCGCACGCTCTCGTTTTCTATAGGTTTTTGTTTATTTCGACATGCGAGCTGTTTCGAGTCGAGACTAACTAAATTAATGTTTGTGAACTACAATTGTTACAACTTTTAGAACATGGTAATTGCATGGAAACATAGACTAATAGAAATTCGAAAGAAAGTTCACTGATTTATAGTAGTAGCGCTGTAGAAAAGTTTTTTTTTTGCGGTATGTTTTCACATTTTTTCCATGCATTTCATGTATAGGAAAAGGTGACTCTTAATCAAAGGATAATTTTGGATGCATGATTTACAACAGAATCTTCTTAAATATCTACTACGCCTGTTGAGAAGTTATAGGGCCAATTTCCTTTGCATTTTATGATACCAGAGTAGCTCCTGGCTAAATAATAACAGCTGCACTGGTCGATCTTTAAGGTTAAGCCGTGCTTGCCGAGGTTGGTCCGTGGATGAGTGACCATAATTACATACCGAGTTTCCTCCGTGCCTCGGAAAGCACGTTCAGCCGTTGGTCCCGGCTGTCATTTGTAGATCTTTGACAGTCGTTACGTAGTCAGAAGCCAAAAGTCTGACATTCAGTCTTACCGAGGGGTATCGTTTTACCCAGTTACTGGGTTGTGAAGGTCAGATAGGCAGTCACTTCATGTAAAATACTGGTACTCAGCTGCATTCGGTTAGACTGGAAGCCGACCCCTAGATAGTTTGGGAAAAGGCTAGGCAGATGAGATACCAGAGGAACGCTGTTAAAGCAATTAGCGCTGTATGCAGGCACGCATTATCTCTATAAGCCACTATCGACTGTCAAAACCAATTTGAACTCGTATTTCTATCACGGCCCTTTTCTTCTAGTATATGTTGAAGGCTCTTTAGGTTTGAAGTATAATGACGGTGGTTGTTCCATTATTAGTATTTTGGACTTGTTGTTTATTATTTTAGCTAGCCTAGGTTGTCTGTGGATGGGTGATCACCCAGTACATACTGAGTTTCCTCCTTGCCTCAGAAAGCACGAGAAGCTTTTGGTCCCGGCTGTCATTTGTAGATCTTATTCTTTACCTGTAAAGACTTCTTTTTATACTATAAAGGGTGTAAATCAACCCTTAACGAAGCCGAAGGGCACTTATTCTCCCCTTCATTGCAATCATATTTTTTTGTTCTGGACCATACCTGGGCACCCTCTAGTTACGGAGATATTGGACGTCAAAGTTCCAACTTTATAACAAGTAAAATAAAATACTAGTTTTTAAAGCCTTCATGACCTGTTTTGTTTCCTAGCTATTGCATCCATCAGCATAATGTTTTGAGTGCGTTATATACTCGTAGAGTTTTACCTTAAAATGTGATTTTTCACCCCAAAAAAAAGAAGTTGTTTCCCAGCAATATTTTTTGCGTAGGGTTACTTCGTTTTATTTGTTCCGTGCGGGGATTGAACCAGCGACACGCAGCGCAGCAGTCGATTGCTCAACCTGCACCAATCGTGCCGTCAACTGTATCGTCAACATCATACTTATGATAATGAGTCTTTTCAGACTAACCAAATGAAATTTATCATCGCTATTTATAGCCAACACGCCTAATTTTAGTCTCAGCGAGTGTAGAACTACGTCAGATTCTCTGCGCTCACGCACGCGCTACTTTATCAGATTTATAGATAACTTGATAATGCGATGTAATTAAATAGATTTCACGTCGTAAATTATTTCATACAAGATTATATTCTAATGACTAACTAAGTCGAGTGGAATGCGATAAGATCATTTGATTGATCGTACTCATTGTCCTGTAAAATGTTATGAAAATTTGAAGATTTATTTGAAACTGTAAACTTTCATGACTGTCAGATTTACAGAATTGAAGATGATGATGGTCTGGTTGGTTGCAGGTATAAACGCTTACCAGTTTGGCTTTTCCAAGGCATAGTCTAGATTCTAGAAGTTATCATTCTCTGTACCTATCGGTCTAATACTTAAATAGGGTGATTGGTTAAACGACAATACGTTATCTCTCATGAATATGAGCAACTTTTGTTATGAGATTAACTATGAAGAATAAATGTATGGAGCATTTGAGTTTTTTTCACCATTTGAAGGTTGGGCTAATAAAAAAAGTTATTTTTTTCACGAGTACTAGACACCCCTAAAATATGGCCGACATTTAAAAAAAAACACCTAGTATATTCATAGACGACTAGCACTTCGCTCGCGACATCGTCCGCAAAAATTGTGATATAATATAGCCTGACTCCACTATACTGAATGTCGAAGTTTGAAATGTCGACGTATGTTAGTTCTAAAGTACAGGGTCTCGATGTACGCCAGTTCGAAAGTTCACTGGAGCGAAGTATGCAAGGCCGACGTATCGGTAGTTAGAAACCCTAAAAGCATAGTCGACGTAGCCCCGCTAGGCGGGGCTCCTATTTTTGTCTGCAGGGTTTACAGTAACCTAACACGAAGGGGATGTCGGGGTCTTAGTTCGCTCGCTCCGCTCGCTCACTAGACCCCGCCATCCCCTTCGAACCTAACCTGTCCGAGTCGGGGTGCCCCAAGTCCAGAGCTCGCTTCGCTCGCTCTTTAACAATTATGCTTTCTAACTTACGATACGTCGGCCTTGCATACTTCGCTCCAGTGAACTTTCGAACTGACGTACATCGAGATCCTGTACTTTAGAACTAACATACGTCGACATTTCAAACTTCGACATTCAGTAGCGGAGTGAATATAGCCACGGTAATATTACACGGTAAAGAGAATTTATAAAATGTGTCTAGTAGTTTTTGAGTTATATCGTTACAAACAAATAAACAAATCTTTCCTCTTTATAATATTAGTTTAGATAAAATTTGGTTCTCTTACTGCATGTCTTTAAAGTAGGTGAGGCACAGTTTGCGACACAGACCATGCAGTAGTGTCTTTTTTTTTGGTAATGGCATCTCTCAGGTCAACCTTTGAGGCTGGCTTCTGCTTAAGGAGATTATCCTGTGCAAGACCTCCAGGTCAACTGCCGTCCCGTCAATGTAGCTCCATTATAAGACATAATTGGTTGCATGTGTACTGTAGTGGGAGTAAATGTCCAACTTTAAAAGGAAGTTTGTGCATTTAATATATTGGTTGATATAAATAATTATGTTATGCGAATATGTACCTTAGAGACGGGCTCCTCGCTCCAGCCTCCACAGTTCGCCATGCCCTCCAGCAATGTGAGTTCACTGTAACAAACAAACGTTTCCTATTAACACTTGGCCTTTGTCCAGCAGTGGTAAACTCCAGGCTAGCATAATAATAATAGAGAGCATAAGCCTGTTAATAGCTAAGGAATACCACAATAACATTAAACAAAGGTGGCATTAATCCATGCTGCACAATAAGATTTTATCCTTTGTCGGTTACAAACATTTAAACTCACGTACACAAACAGCCAATACATCGTGATAAAACGAGAATCTTTGTCTGTGTGTTAATCAAATCATTAATGATGTCAGAAATCTACTGGTCCATCAAATATTTATTCCGTACGGGGATCAAACCCGCAACTAGCAACGCAGTAGTCAATTGTGCCGTCCAAACTAGTACTACTACTAGCATGGATATTATTTTAGACCGCTAAAACAATCGAACCATTTTCCTCAAAACATTCCACAGCCAGCCGTCCTCAATCCACGATCCATTTCTCGCCAATTTCATCGCTCCGAAAGGAAATCCACATGAAAATTTATAACTAGCATTCTGCCTGCCCCACTTTCATCGCAAAACATAGTGTAGTATCAACGTTTTATTGAAGTCGCCCGCGGAAAATAAGATTTCTAACGACTGTCGCCGAGAAATAATTAAAGATCTCTGGTTGAGGACTAGATGTCTGTGATCAGGGGTCTTGTTACGTTAGTTGTTGTAAATTGATGCTATTTAACCTAGGCGTGACGTCTTGTCAAATGGATTAAACGTTGGAAAATGTTATTATATTTGGATTGGAGTAGTTTTGTGTTATTTAAATGAGTGTATAATAGAAAAGCAATTGGATTTTGTTGTGCCAAAATGAGTCAATCTACATACTCGTAGTTACAATTTTTTGTTTAATTTACTTAAATAGGCAAACGAATCTAACATTCTAAAAATGTGGTAAATTACTATCTAATCAAATTAGTCCCATTCATACCTACACGTCCCAATTTATGTTCAAATAAACAAAAAAATAACTTGACGTTGCCTGCGATCTTCGTTCGCGTGAATTTATTATAATAATATTACAAACTATTTCATGGTTTTCTTTTTTTTAGCACGAAACGTTAATCTTTATCTAAAAAAAAGTAACCTTAATTACTTCTTAAAACATCAGTTATCTACCAAAAAAGTCCCGCCAAAATCGGTCCGCCGCCGCCGCGCCGTTTCGGAGATTGGCCGGTACAAACCGAGACAATTTTGTTTTTATCTGTCGATTACCAAAACCAAAAGAAGGGTTTTTTGCTATTAGTACCTGCAGTAGATTCCATGTATTCCCAAAAAGCTAATATTTTTAAATTATAAATAGTCATTTGAATTTTATAAATAAATATAAATTAAATAAAGTCAAAGGAGAGTTCTCTCCAATCATAATTAATCTTACTACACCTTAAACGGTACTTTCTATTACTACTACGGGTTAAAATTTCTCCAATAATCGCAAATCATTATTCCATAAAATGTAGATTTACTTCATTTAAACAAGTTCATTTAAAATTACCATAATTTACACTTTCCCATAGCGGATTTCCGTTCATATAACACGTGCGAAACGATTAGATTTACCGATTACGCAACAATCGGTAACGTCTCGGAGAATCGAGAATCGGTTACGTAAATCGATTTTTAGGAAATTGAGTGCTGATGTGTGGAACTTTTTGACTACCGTAACGCCTAGTTATCTTAATGATGTAACTGATGTAAGAAAATTAAAACACCGTGCGTCAGCTGTTTATTTTGAGTGAGTTAGATGAGCACCTGTTTGGTTGAGGACTGCACTTAAATGATCTCATTTGAGAGATCTCTCTTAATGATGTATTTCATTCTTACCTCATACAAATCGATGGCAAACAAAACCAGCCTATACCGTTCATTACAGCCGGGTAGGCTTCTACTCTGATAGAAGGAGTGATGTAATCCACCACATGTGCTCTGTGTGGCTCGCTAGTATACGTCATAGAACGAACGTAGGATACGTAAATGTAGTTTTTCTAAATAGGACATGCCAGTTTTCCCACTCGGCGGCAGAAAACATGCAAATTGGTTGTGGACTGTTTATCATTAATTTTTGTTAACAAAATTTGAAAGTCCTTTCTAAGAAAGAATTTAGAAGTTTAAAAGAGTTATCTGTTTTAACGTAAACTTTGCCTGGCGATTTTTCTTAAAGGTTTCTTTAGTCAGAGGTACAATGCAACTGGCAGATCAAAGTTCCCTAGAAACGATCTAAAAACTGCAGCTTTAATAGAACTAACTTTGCCGTACACCTGGAGTTCATCTATAAACTACGTCCTTCTCCATATCTCGACAATTTAAACCTCACCTACTAACATCAGAATATTTAATCACACCTATAAAATCTGTTGGCGTGTTATAAGATACGTAAATTGTAGGTTACTACCGTGCCCCGTGCGGTCGCGGCGTGATAAAGTCATATATACCAGTAGCTGCCCCTAGGGTAGTACGGTAAATGGTGTGTGGGGCAAGTTGGAACAAAATATCTTTCACGCTATTCATGCTTTAGCATTTTAATAAGAAAGCGTCAGAAAGTAATTTCCCAACAATTTTAAAGTCGCCTTCCATTTTAACCAGAGCTAAAACGCAAAACAGTACACTATTAAAAGCGTTTATATACGCCTTACGGCATTTCATGCAAACTTTCAAGTACCTATTTTCCGAAATGACTGCACTGATTTTAATGAAACTTCATACGCATAAGCAGGATACATAGGTCTAAAAAGTTACTAAAAACATTTTCGTAAATATTGCTACAGCTAAATTAGACCAATTATAAATCCATACTTCCATACTAATATTATAAATGCGAAAGTCGCTCTGTTTTTTTGAATGTTTGTTTGTTTGTTTGCTACCTTTTCACGACTAAACGGCTGATCTGATCTTAATGAAATTTGGCAAGAAGATAGATTTCGACCTGGGGAAGGATATAGGCTATATATCATCACGCTACGACCAATAGGAGCGGAGCAGCAATGAAAAATGTTGCGAAAACGGGGAAAATGTGACGCAAACGAAGTTGCGCGGGACAGCTAGTTATCTATAGAAACAAGAATTTCCAATAGGGGATCGGACTGGGTAAAGAAACGACATTCTATTTTGTCCGTCAGACAGGTAATACAAAAATATTAGAAACGTATTTTTTGTTTTATCAAAATATCAAAAAATTACTTAGTTAGAACTCATTAAAGTTGGAGAGTGGGGGCTTACTACGTCACAAGTGGGTATAAAACTTACCTACATGTGACGTCATGCGCCATTTCAACTCAATATATCTTCGTAATTTTATGACCACGTGAAAAAAGAAAAAATACGTGTCCAATACTTTTCAATAAACTACCCGACGGACAAAGAAAAAAAAATAGGATTATCCCCTATTATCTTTGTTTTTTCAAAAGATGATTGAAGAATGATTTTAAGTAACTTTTGCAACTGCTAAAGAAAAAATACTTGTACTTGTAGTCTCTGCATCACCCGAAGGTGTTTAAGAAGGGGCAGAAAATACACTAGGCAATAAGTCAGCATTTAAAAAAAAAAAAAATACAAAAATGTTTATTTCTTCTCAAACATTGTGTCTTACATAAACTGAGGCAGCCTCGGTAAGTAACAATAGTACTTGTGTTGGGGCTGTCTCGCTCTTCCCTTAAATGGTATCTTAACAATGATGAAAGTGAAGTTAAAGAATGGAATAAAATTAAAAAGAAATGAAATTAAATCAAGTCAAAATGATAGTTAATTAAGCGCCTTTGAACAGTTTTTACTAATAAGTTGGTAGTTTTTAATAAATAACTTTAGGAATTCTGTTTAGCCCCATAAAATAACAAAATCCAATCACTACCCAAGTACCCCATGACTCCACAAATAACACAGATGATAAAATAATACAGACATGATATAACAGGACAGGTAATAACATTAGCGGGACCCGATGCGAGACGAATGGCGTCCCCGATAGCGTAGCGGGTTCGATTCCCAGCTGATGTTATTGTTATCTAGAATTATAGGCTTTGGATTGTGGTTTGTCTGAATTATATGTATTGTTGAGATGGTATTTTTGCTTGAATTGGTACAGTTAGATTTTAGATGGGTATAAGAGTAGAGGCAGAAGAAATAAATGATAGATGGACTGTGTGAAGGATGATAATTATGGCAAGAAAGGAGGTGTCTGATGAGATACATATATTTCATTGCGCTACAACACAACACAACACACCACACAGCACCGCACCGCGCCACACCACACCACACCACATCACATCACACCCCACCGCACCACATCACGCCACACACCTTAACATAACATACTCCACAAGATTTATTTTAATTTAGTATTTTTTTCCCCTTTATTTTTGTTAATTATGTTCTTCTACCAAAGGTTAATACAATTTGTTACTATTAAGATTTAAAACTCAAACACTGTTTTTGGGGGGGGCCTGGTAATCTGTGTGACAGGTTTTTCCTAGTGCAGATACCAGTCTCCCACAAAGGATTTATTAGATGTAATGTGTCTTCATATTCTTGCCTTTGTGGAAGAGAAAATAAAAGTTTTTATTATTATTATTTATTATTACTATACAGATAATAGAGAAGGATGGAAGAAGAAGACATGCTGCGCTAACCCCAAATTAATCGGGAAAAGGCAGGCGAATGTTGATGCTGGTGGTACAGTCAGATTTTGTAGTTTTCCTAGCTAATAAGTATAAGTAAGGTAATAAGGCTAATAAGTAAGGTCATCAATGTGCGAGAAGCTGTGAAGTGAGAAGCTCACATATACAATTATTTACTACAAGACTAAAACAGTTTTTAGGGTTTCGTACACAAAGGGTCAAAATCTAATCTTAAGAGCGTTCTCGCAAAATTCTTAACTCAAAAAACAACGACGACTGACGTTGAGTGCGCCTGTGTGCGTGGTGCACGCTTCTTGATACACACACGTGCAGAGGCAGGGGTGCGTAACACGGTTCACTGCGGTTTACTTATAATTTAATTGAGAAAAAAATACAAGATATGGAACGTATTATTATGATAAAAAATACAAATAGTATAAGAGTTGCCTACAAAAGTAAAATAATTATATCTATCCTAACTTATATTATAAATGCGACGGTGAGTTCGTTTGTTTGTTATGCTTTTACACTAAAACAACTAGACAGATTTTGATAAATGTTGATATGAGCACGGAGGTATACTCATGATACCATGAGTATACCTACGTGCCAAATTTTATACAAATTCTAATCCTGGAAAAGGACATAGGATACTTTTTATCCCGATATTCCCACGAGATCATTATTTATGCGGGTGAAACCACGGGGTGCTGCTATTCTATACTAATATTATATTATGAAGAGAAAATATTTGTTCACCACTAAAAAGCTACATCTTTACCGAGTAACAAGGCTATATTATATCACAATTTTCGCGGAAGAAATCACGGGCGAAATGATAGTATTTTATAAAAACGTAACATAGTAATAATTTTATAATACAATTTCCCTCAAGGGCATCGATCTGCTCCTCCTGGAAGCCTCGATAGTGCAGGCCTGGGTGACATCACCGAACAGGCCCGCCGACGTCAACAACGAGGCAGGGTGGTTCCAGGAGGCCATGTCCGACATCTGCGACGTGGCAATGCCCCGAGTTCGGCCAGGAAGCGCCCGGCGTCAGGTGTACTGGTGGTCGCGAGAGCTGACGTCTCTGCGCGAGGTGTGCGTCGCCGCGCGGCACCCGTACGCCAGGCATCGCAGGCTCCGCATCCGCCCTCCGGATGCGGCAGCCAGCGGTCAGCTGGTCTTCATCCGGAAGCCGGGGCGCCCGGCGGACTCTCCGTCCGCATACCGGCCCATTGTGTTGCTCGACGAGGTGGGCAAGCTCTTTGAAAGAGTCATTGCTAACCGCCTCGCCGGGCACCTTGTGGGGATGGGGCCGGATCTTGCGGATCACCAGTTTGGTTTCCGCAGGGGGCGCTCGACGGTGGACGCCATCATGCGCGTGAGGGCTCTCACGACGGGGGATGCGGTGTCCCGGGGTGGGGTCGCCTTCAACATCATGCCCTGGACCTGCATTAGGGAGGCACTCCGGTATCACCGGGTGCTGACCTACCTTCGTCGCGTGGTCGGGGACTACCTGACGGACAGGGCCGTCATCTACCCCGGTCGCAACGGAGAGTGGAACCGGCGAGAGATGTCGTGCGGTGTTACACAGGGATCGGTTCTGGGGCCACCCTTGTGGAACATCGCCTACGACTGGGTGCTGCGCGCTGACCCCTACCGGTGTCAGCGTAGTTTGCTACGCTGACGACACGCTGGTGCTAGCACAGGGGAGGTCGCACGAGGCGGCGGCCGAACTTTTGACACGCGGGGTTGCGATAGTCGTGGCGAGAATCCGGCAACTGGGTCTCGAGGTAGCATTGCACAAGTCTGAGGCCATGTGCTTTCATGGGCCTCGGAATGCGCCACCGTCGGGATCCATACTGACGGTAGGAGGGGTTCCCATCGGCGTCGAGTCGACGCTAAAGTACCTAGGGCTTGTCCTCGACAGGCGGTGGAAGTTCGTTGAGCACTTCCGACGTTTGGCCTCAAAACTGGAAAGGGCAGGGGCTGCATTCAAGCGGCTCTTGCCCAACCTGGGGGGTCCAAACGTCTCCTGCCGGAGGTTCTATGCGGGGGTCGTGAGGTCCATGGCCCTTTACGGGGCCCCGGTGTGGGCGCGTTCTTTGAGGCGGCGAGACGCCCATTACCTGAACGCGCCCCAGAAGGTGGTAGCCGTAAGGCTGGTCCGGGGGTTCCGCACGATCTCCGGCGAGGCGGCGAGCCTCTTGGCCGGATTTCCGCCATGGGATCTGGAGGCGATAGTGCTCGCGCGCCTGCACGAATAGCGCGCGGAGGCACTACGCCGGGGGAAAACTCCGCTGCCGCGGCAAATTGTCGCTCAGCGGACAGACTTCCGGCGCGATCTCATGGCGGCATGGAGACAGCAACTATCGCAACCACGTGCAGGGTACGCCACAATAGTGGCGATAAGTCCCCTCTTTGAGGAGTGGCTAGAGAGGCGCCACGGCGCCCTCACCTTCCGCCTGACGCAGGTCCTAACCGGACACGGTTGTTTCGGGAGGTTCCTGCACCGAATAGGGCGGGAGGAAACGCCCGGGTGTTACCATTGCGAGGATCGGCCGGAGGACACGGTGGAGCACACCGTGGAGCTCTGCCCCGCTTGGGATGAGCACCACCGTGTCCTTGTAGCGGCGATTGGCGGCGGCGACCTCTCGCGTCCGGCCCTGGTTCAATCCATGGTCCGGAGCGAGAGGGAATGGGAAGCCGTCGCCTCCTTCTGCGAAGCAGTCATGCTAGCGAAGGAGGTGGCGGAACGTGAGAGGGAGAGAACCTCACGTCCCAGCCACCGCGGGATGTCATGTCACGCCCCGGGTGTCGGGGGGCAACCAGTGGCCCCCGGCCACCGTAGGCGCGAGCCTGTGGACGGTGAATAATGGGCCAGTTCACCGTCCGTCCGTCTTATGACGACAGGCCGTGCCGACGGCGCGTTTGTTTTCCACGCGCGCCTCAAGGAGATGTCAGCAAATCGGAAGGGGTCCGAGAGGGCCAATGCCTGCCAGGGCTGCGGGTTGTTCGAAAGAGATACCGCGGCCCTGGAACACAAAGGGCTAAGAAGGAACATGGGTGGGTTTTAGTCAGTCAAGTCTGACACTCCCTCCCGCCCAGAGCGGGAGAAGTCATTTGATGATTTCCCATCCGAAATGCAGTGTCAGAGTCCATTCCATAACAAGTCAAGGGGCACTTTATTTCTATGAGGCCGTCTTCACCAAAAAGGCCGTCAGGTGAAGCTCCAAAATAACAATGATCTTTATCAATAAAGATCATTGTTATCAATAATGATCTTTATCAATAAAGATCATTGTTATCTAATAATAATAACAAATAAATAATAATAATAAAAATTAATAATAATTAATAATAATTTTAATATAATTATAATTAATAACACCTCAGAGGTCGGGGTTCCAGCAGCTTTACCTGCGCAGACACCCAGCCCACCAGAAGCTTTCCATCTAGGGACGCTCTTAGCTTTCAGCCAGAGCGTCAGCGGACGGGCCACTATTTACACCGGGGATCTCCAGCGCTCGAGCCCCTGTCGCGGTGACTTTAAGCAGGAAGCCCCCGGTGATCCCGAGCTCTGCGAGATCCACCGTCGCTTTCGCCTTCGAGAGCATGTCGCGGTAGGACACGCCCCTCTTTTTCGCTTCCGGCTGTAGCGTGATCACTACAGTTCGGTCTTCGGGGCGCGGAGTCTAGCCGCGACGCTTTGCGCCTTGTGCTGCCACCTTCGCTCCTCGTTGCGGGCCTTTTTGGCCGCCTTTCACCCCTTCCTCCTTTCCCCGACCACCTGCCACTCGGTTTCGGCCGCGGCAGGCGTGGGGGGTGGTAGCGGTGGCTGCGGCCGGCTTGCTGCTGGCGCAGGCACCGCCACCACCTGAGGAGCCACCTTGCCCATTTTCTGGGCCGCTGCCGGTTTTGGCGGAGCCGACCTAGTCCTGCCAGAACACACCCTCGGGACCGGGGTCGCATTCGGGCCCGAGCCCGCCCCCGGGCTCGCAGTCGCCTTGTTTGCCGCCAGGGAGGGGCGCAGTACATACCCTCCAGGACAGAGGTAACTTTACCTTGTATCAACATTTTGAGCAAGTGATGATGATAATCCATCAATGTGCTGATTAATAACAGGGTCCTTTAATCCGCTGTAAACATAAAATGTAACTTAAGCAATGACCGCATACACTACTCAGATCAACTAGGTATTTTTTACATTTACCGTAGAACTGCTCTCGCCTTTTGTAGGTATTCTTTTTTACTAGCTTTCCTCTTCTTCTTTGGGTAGGAACCGTATGTATTACTCTTACGACCCATTATTTCTAAAAGAAAGATTTCTGTTACCCGTAATTTATTGACGATTAATCTTTATAATTAGATTGAACAAAGCGTATCTTTCAATCATAAAACATGACTACAATGAATCATAAGTACAAAGAATACTAACATTTAAACTGCTGACGACCCCTGGGTTTTCTGTCAAAATTACCTCACGCACACTAAGGCGCGCGGGAGCGCGAGCGACACAGGTCCGTTCTCCACAAGCCCTCAGGCGACACTGACAGTACGCGCGTCGTACATCAACTAATAAGGCATTATTTTAGAATATTGTAATAAATAAATGTGAAGGTAAAAAGTAAAAATAAAAATATTTAGAGGAAAGGTAAAGTCTTATATTATAGTATGGTGAACTTTCTTTTTGTTAATTTTGTCATTATCTTATGTTTAAACAATATTTAAAATGCATACATTTTAGATCAGTATTGCTTCTGAATATCGTTTTTTTTTGCGTGGATTCAATTTTTATCTCAATTCTAATCAATCTACGAACTTGAAGACTATATGACCTGTAAATATATATATTTTTCAGATCTTTTCGTGCTGCCAGTTTAACATAAATAGCAGGGAAAACCCTGATGTTTTACGATTGCTTGAAAATGGGTGTCGGGAAATTGCTATTTCTCGAAATATTTACGTATATAACAAAATTCTAATCAATCTACAAACTAAATCAAAGTTAGATTTATGAGTTTTCATTGAAATATTATGCCATTATCTTTAAATAACAAATATCGAGAACTTGAAAAAGTACGTATTTTTGGTCAAACTCTTAAAATATGTGAGCGCGCTCCTAAAACAAGATACAGCTGCCTGTCAGACTGTTCTGACAGTATGTATTAGACAAGCATCGATCTAAAATCTAAAGCACAGGTTTATAAAGTAAAAAAATTACAACTACTGCATTTACTTCGCAGATAATAAGGAGTCTTATGAAAATATCTCTCAGAATTACATACAATTTGCTATTATAATTTACTCATAAAGCAAGACTTTGATGTAGAACTTTTGCTTTTTTGACAACACTTGCTTTATTACAATCGACAGGCGCTGCAAAAAACCAAAAGCAATAACACGAAAAAGGCCAGTCTGTCTTATGACGCCTACTATTAAATCAATAACTTGTCTAATAAATACTCAAACGTACAATATCAACTTGAAATTCAACACACGTCCTAAGAAAAAGATCATGGTGCTACATACATTCAGGTAAGACCATAATTTTTCATATCAAAGAGTTAATAAATATGTTACTTACAATTCTCGTCACGTACAAATAGTTATACAAGAATCGATTTATAATCGTCTGAATAATTCATGTTTCGAGAAACTGTAATCTATTGACACGTTACGATCGAGTATCGTTTTGATCGATTAGAGAATCGTGTCAGATGTCTGTCGGTGTTCCAATGAGTTAATCTTCCTCTATGACTTTGTAAAAACGAGTTGTACCAACACAAACACAGCACCCTAAGTCTTTGGTCCCGGCTGCCATTATTAAGTAGAATTTTGACTGTGAATATTCAGAAGCCCGTAAGTCTGACAACCAGTATCAGTGGGTATTGTATTACTAAGTCAGTCAGTACTAGCATTCAGCTACATCTGGCTAAACTGGACGCCGACCCCAACGTAGTTAAAAAAACCGGCCAAGTGAGGGTTGGACTCGCGCAGGATAAAAACGAGCAAAAAAATCACATTTTTTGTAGGGGAGCCCCCTTAAATATTTATTTTATTCTGTTTTTAGTATTTATTGTTATAGCATCAACAGAAATACTCTACTACTACTACGGCTACTATACCATAGAGGAATTTAAAACTGACAAATTGTGAATTGTGGTCGATCGACCCTGACCCGATATTAACTTGACAAAAATGTAAAATAATAATGATTAATTTTAAAATGTTTAAAATGTATATGATGAACGATTGATTAATGTTTTGTATAATTAATGTAATATAATTGTAATAATCGTAATCAATATTATGTATAATATGTACTTAATTTAATAATTTAATAATTAGTTATATAAATATTTGCAGTGCCCTTACAGGGTGCATGTCTTAATACTGTGTCATGAAATTTTAATGCATGCCTACAATCCAGTGTTTTACATGTGAGCAAATCAGTAAATAAATAAATAAATAAATACATAAGATACTGTAGAAATTTCAACTGATTATCTATCACGGTTCATGAGATACATACAGCCTGGTGACACACGGCCAGCGAAGCCTCAGTAATTGGGTCTCGTTTGACCCTTTAAAGGAAAAAGGCTAGGCAAGCAGATGATGATCTGTGTTGCCCTTTTTTATGATTAGCCCTAGCTAAGCGGCAGTCTTTGACAGCCGTTACAGGCAGTTAGTGGCTCGAAAGTCTGACAACCAGTTTAGCTAAAGGGTATTATAATAACCTTGTACTAACTGGTTGTGGAGGTCAGATAGGCAGTCGCTCCATGTAAAATGCTGGTATTCAGATGCATCTAGTTAGACTGGGAGTGGAACCCAACACAGTGAGGAAAAGGCTAGGCAGATGATGAGCCCTACCGCATCAAATATGTACATTTTGTTTGCTGTTACGTTGACAATGAAACTAATAACAAAGTTACGATTTTCGCGAGCTCAATATTCTCGCAAATATTTTCGTGCGTTTGAACGGTAAGGGCACATCTAACGATCCAAATCTTTCCTTTATCTTTGTAACATATAAGTGGGAAGTAAGTTAGCAATAAGTAACTTTTTTTTTCTTGTGGGAAATCATCAAATGACTCTTCCCGCTCTGGGCGGAGCGGAAGGGAGTGTCAGACTTGTACTGACTAAAACCCATCCATGTTCCTTCTTAGCCCTTTGTGTTCCAGGGCTACGGTATCTCTTTCGAATAGTCCCGCAGCCCTGGCAGCAATAAGTAACTTAATGAAACGATTCGTAAGCAAAGTGCAAGTAACCTCTCACTACTTATGCCATGCTTTGGCATCTAACCAAGATAGACCTACGTTCTTGAAATTTAAACAACTTAGTATGAAATTTTGAACTTAACAGCGTATGAGGAAACTGACTTGTGATTAACAGTAACGGAGTGGTTTGCCATAGATAATCAAGTGATATTTTATCAATCGATTATGTGAGTATAAAGCCTCATTTACACGATGCAAGAACTTGCATGCAAGTTTCTCTACATTGCTGTTTTTTTTTGATTAACTGAATTCATTGCCCGTCAATAGTCTGCAATGTAATGAAACTTGCATGCAAGTTCTTGCATCGTGTAAATGAGGCTTTAGAAACCATGAAATGTCACAATGACGTTTGGAATTGTTTTTTTTAGTTCTGCATTTGACGTTTGGAGTCTCTTCAAATACTGGTCGTATTTTTTTTTCGGCATTTCATTGTCCAATTACTAAGGGTATCGTATTACCTAGTACTAACGGGGTTGTTGGGGTCAGATAGGCAGTCGCTCCATGTAAAATACATCCGGTTAGACTGGAAGCCGACCCCAACAAAAGACTTGGCAGATGATGATTTGATACCTCATTTCTTGAGAAAGGTTGGCCGAGTAAAAGGGCTTAAAATATATATTAAGAACGAGAGACATTTTAAGAAGCAAACACGTTAAAGCATTTTGTGCTATCTAAAATCCATAGGACATAACTTATATGGTTGTAAAAATCCAGATTCTTTGCAGAACTTGACAGTATTTAAAAAAAATGCTGCTCAATCTATGTGTAAATACATATATAAATAAAAAAAACATTCTCATAATAACATAGGGTGGTATATACTTAGGTACACGGTAAAATTCCTGCATAAATTAATTATCTCAAAGCCTAAACATTATACCATCTTTACAGCTTTGTAGTCGGTTAAAGTCTGCATTTAATTATGTAAGATAACCTGCACAACACTGTTATCTTACCCAGAACTTGATATCGATAGAATGTCAGGGCCATTAGAGATGTACGCATGTCGATTAAATTAGATGCGGCTACAAGTTTTGAATTTAATTAGTCTTGTGTGTAGGAAATGTTGGGTTGACTGTCGACTTGAATTGGAATTAGGTATTTAAACAATAAACATTATGTTTTATTTTAGTATTCATTTTTCTAGCTTACTTTTTACATTTTTAAATATTCCTATACAGAATTTAACAAAAAAAAACATTAAATAATATAAAAAAATAGTAGCCCACCGGTATCGAGCCAGGGTCCAAGCTACGGGTCAGGGCTCCAGAGAAAGGAACCTCCTCACAGTACGAGCTATGTCCAAGTACCGCTTTCCGAATCAAGCCCTTGTTCCAGCTGCCTAACGAGAGCCTCATCAGGTATTGGTCGAGACCCTTGGCAATCAAGCCATTGGCTGATACGTCGACAACCTCGTGAGCCAGGTCCAGATACTTGATTTGCTTATCTTTCTCGGATTTCACGAGGTTCTCGTCATGCGGAACCGTTATGTCAACAATCATTGCGCGCCACTCTGATTGACCCACCACCACTATATCTGGCTTATTGGCTACAATAGCCCTGTCAGTGATGTGAAAGTGTGACTAGAAGGTGTAAGAAGAAGAAGTATTAATGGTAAATTACCCACTTGACTTCATTTATCCCTGGTTTTTATGACACACAGATGAATAACCCTGGTATATTACGTTAAGTTAAACTCAAGTAATCTCAAGCATGCATAGCATGGCGTGCATAGCATAGCGTGCATAGCATAGCATGCATAGCATAGCGTGCATAGCATAGCATGCATAGCATAGCGTGCATAGCATAGCATGCATAGCATAGCGTGCATAGCATAGCGTGCATAGCATAGCGTGCATAGCATAGCGTGCACAGCATAGCATAGCAATATGGGTCGCCTGGCTTAGACTACTAGTACAGCTAGATAGATTGCTATTTAGACAACCATCTTTCAATGGTCCACTGAAGAGGAGCTCTTGGCTAAATAATAACAGCCACTCGATTCGAACTTCACGTTTAGCCGCGCATACATGAAAACGAAAATGTGACGCAGACGAATTTGCGCGGCACAGCTAGTCAGTGATAATTTCAATACACAATAATTTTAGCGAACTTAGAACCGTCAAAGAAAGTAAAGCTAAGAATTCTGACTTTTGTCGGTTTTAACTTCAAGCAATTACTAAACTACAGAATAAAAATTGTCTCTTAAATAATGACTTTTACTCAAGTTATCAGTTTGACTTGGTTATATACACGGGCGGTGCACCCTATTATAGACCTAGATACCCAACAGACCTAGATACATCTAATTTTCTTTATTTTTGTTTTCGTGAAAGTCCATCAATTTCTCACGCCCTTTAAGTAAAAGCACCGCAACGTTTATTTACAAAAATTATAAGAAAAACATAACAAATCACGATTCTGGAACGTGCTTAAGGTTAGCCAGGGAGGGATTTTGGTAGCTTTCTTTTGTTAGGAATCTGTTTTTCAAATGTAGCTAAAAAGAAACATATCTCTACACACTTAGGTAATGTCTTCTCATCATCTGCCTAGCCTTTTCCCAAACTATCTTGAGGTCGGCTTCCAGTCTAACCGAAACAGCTAAGTACTAGTATTTTACATGAAGCGACTGCCTATCTGACTTCCACAACCCAGTAACTGGGTAATACGATACCCCTTGGTAAGACTGGATGTCAGACTTTTGGCTTCTGACTACTCGTAACGACTGCCAAAGATCTACAAATGACAGCCGGGACCAACGGCTTAACGTGCTTTCCGAGGCACGGAGGAAACTCGGTATGGAATTCCATACCGAGTTTAACCGACTATAATTATAGTCACCCATCCATGGATCAACCTCAGCAAGCACGGTTTAACCTTAAACATCGACCCGTGTGGCTGTTATTATTTAGCCACAAGCTCCTCCTAATGTCTTCTAAGGTACGGTCAGCAGCAAAAGTCGCTTTACATAACCAAAATTATAAGACGTATTAGTTTTAGAACGATCCATATTAACAGACTGGAGTAAAAGACATAACAATATGGACATACAATGGTTACACAATTTCGCAAAACAATATAACATCAGATCACACTGACCAGCACAAAACTTGGTGTAATATTTATAAGTGTTAACCGACTTTAGCTGCTGACTGTACCTAAAAATAACGCCCTTAAAAAACATAAATAAAATATCTTTACTATTACCACATCAAAGTCCGTACCTGCATCGGCGACAAAAATTCGCGTTTGTACGGCTATTAATCACAGTTGTACGTACCTTGTGCTTGTGGCAGGTCATGTTTGAATAACGGTATCCTAATACACGCGGCTTATTTATATTCACGAACTTTTACCTTATAGGGAACCGATAGCGTAGCGACATCAGTGCTACGTTCAGGGTCCTTTCCCACGGCCGACGTTGTTTATTATGAAAAGAATTTAATAATACCAGCAGTTATAAACTATACTGTACGCCTAACACACAACCTTTTTTTTTACGGACGGGTTATCATCAAATGACCCCTCCCGCTCTGAGCGGAGCAGAAGCGAGTGTCTAACTTGTACTGACTAAAACCCATCCATGTTCCTTCTTAGCCTTTTGTGTTCCAGGGCCACAGAATCTTTTTCGAATAGTCACGCAGCCCTGGCAGGCATCTGCCCTCTCGGACCCCTTCGATTCGCAGACATCTCCTTGAGGCGCGCGTGGAACACGAAGGCACCGTCGACACGGCCTGTCGTCATAAGGCGGAAGGACGATGAGCTAACCCATTACTCACCGTCCACAGGCCTGCGCCTACGGTGGCTGGGGGGCTGGGACGTGAGGCTCTCTCCCTCTTGCGTTCCGCCAACTCCTTCGCTAGCATGAGGAAATGTGGGTACACATCTGTCAAACCCTCCGAGGATTACTGGCGTTATGTTATGATAATGAAAAAGACATGAAAAAGGTCTGCTTACTACATAGGACATAGTAAGCATATTTTTTCGCGAATTATTAGAAAAATTAGGAAAGCTAAGCCAAATTGCTTTCAGGAAGATTTTGGTATACAATATTCGTATAATTATAGCAAAATAATAACTAACTAAATACTGCATGGTTCTTTTAATAGCAACATGCATTTTTTTTCGTATTTAATATACTTTTTTCTAGCCGCAACTGTCGAGTCCGTCCCTGCGTTGAGGACAAAAATGCACCTCTATTGAGCTATAAATCCGAGTCGTGCTCACCAGCGGTAGGTCATGTCTGGCTAGCGGTAATTCTAATGTGCACACTACTTAACTTATTTATATTGACGGTCCACCGTTTAGAGGGCAGACTAATGGATAAAATTATCTTAATAGACAGGATTTATTGAAAACCGAGAGGTATTTTCAGTAGAGTTACGAGGGTGATTACTTGGGTCTATTTGGTAATATATTTGTGTGACAGGAATGAGATATTAGTGTCCTCGTCTTAAGTAGCTACTTCTTCTACTGAGCATGCTGTGGCATTGCAATCTAAATTGTGTAGGCCCTGAACTGAGCCACTAGTTTGGGGCCTTTAGTTCCTGTAACGAAAAAACAACAGGACACTCAAGATGCGATGATAATAGGCCCAAATCGTTTGTGGAACAGCACCACATTTACACTTCAGGGCAGAGAAGAAGAAGAAGTAGCTACAGGGTTAAGGAGGTCAGATAGTAAGCCGCTCCGCGTAGAATTCTGCGTTAGACTGGAAGCCGACCTTGGCATGGTTCAGAAAAGGAGACAGAAGATGGTAACTTGGAGACAGTCGAGAATCCATCTCCGAGAGAGTGGAAACTTAGTTCTCCGTGGAGTCAAAAAGCGAAGGGATTCCAGCCCCCCTAGCATGACCGTTCTATCTCTATTCTACCAAGAAACAACAAGAAATCTTTTTTATACAACTTGTCATTTCTTCTGGCCGAGCATGGCGCGCCCTGTCGACTCGCGTTTCTACGAAGACTTATACAGGAATTCTTTCCATAGCAACGGGGACGTATCACGTGATGTATATATTCCATGAATATTATTACGTTTAGTTAACAAAAAAAAGTTGCCAATTGCATGAGTTTTTCATTTTTCGTGGGCAGGATGGTGTTGCTGCATCCTGGATCCAGCCCTGGATCTTTTTTGCGAAATTAAACGTAAATATTTTACATAACATTTGACATTTGACAGAAGTAATGTTTCTACCCCAAAATGTCGAAAGAAGAGAAAATACACCGTATTTTCTCTTCTTTTGACACGTTACGTCATGCTCGACGTTGTAGACTTGTGTCGACTGAAGAAAAGAAACATTTCTTTTCTACATTCTTAATATCGCCATGCTTGGGACGATAGAAATATCTGTCAAATTGTCGATTCTTCCGTAGACATAGCCCGTTTCTACGGCGGTCATGCTAGGCCGGCTGTTTGTGACTTAGTATGTAAAGATTTATTATGGCGACAACTCCTGAGCTCTAGAGGGTCTATGGTAGTTGGTACTCGCCGGTTTTTACATTAAACTCCACAATAAAATTTTTGCTCAGTAAAATATAAAGTAGAGATTAAAGTCCAGGTAGACTGGCACACAGACAGACTGGATTCCAATTTTCGCTTTACGGTTTTTAGTACAGAATACTAAATATAAAACTTTATCGGTTGGATCTTCAGAACCTGTATAAAACCCGGTTGTCGGCTACGCTCAAGTGAAAATAAAACGACCCTGTTTTGCAGTATTTTGCGAGCATAAAAACTCTGTATTTGTTACCTTTATTCGTGTTTTAATTGTTGACGATTTTTAATGTTGCAAGATTTCTTTTTTTACGTGTGCTCCTTTCTTTCTTTCTTTGGTTAATTTTAGTGCTTTCTACGGAAAAAAAAAAATATGTAAAGAAAGGAGTCTTTCGACTTACATTTTCGCACTTAAGTAGGCGCTAAACCGAGCTTGAATGGAATTATTGACCTGGGCTTAGTGTTTTACTTTTAGCACTTGCGTTTTTCACACGTAGTTGTTAGTTATGACGAGATAGTTAATTATATGCCAAACTGAACGTGTTACGTGTTGTTGTTCTCACATTAGCCCATTATGGTTGATTTTGAACTTGGGTCAGTCAAAGGCAAATATTCTTGAAATATTATTTTTGTCATTTAAATACCTATAGCGACCATAGCTAACATTTAATCCTACTAATATTATAAATGCAAAAGTTTGTGAGTATGGATGGATGGATGGATGGATGGATGTTTGTTACTCATTCACGCAAAAACTACTGAACGGATTTAGATGAAATTTGGAACACACATAGTTAATTACCTGGATTAACATATAAGATACCTACTTTTTATCCCGATAGTATGTTCCCGTGGGACAATTATCTAACTCCACGCGGGCGACGCCGCGGGCATAAGCTAGTTTTAAAATACATAGTCTTTTTCCTCTGCATTTTTTTAAGGATATTAAGCGTCAGAGATTACAATTAATTGAAGTGTCATTTTCAATCCCCATTGAGCTCTTGCTAATCGTGATTACAACTAAAAAAAGTGCATATAAACAGCTAATAAGTCTCTAATTTATAAAAAAATAGCAATATTTAAAGTACCACAAGAATCAATTTACCATAACCAGCTATCCAGTCACAAGTATTGTATAAGTCGAATACGGTAAGCACCGTAATCAAAAATAGAAGAATGATCGCAAGGCAAATCGCATTAGAGGAACGGTACCTTAAGCTGGGTAGCCACAAGGAATCAGCAGCCCAATACGTAAAATAATGTGCATTATATTCCTATTCCAGCTTAGATTTGAGGTCCAAGTTGGGAGCTGATGGAAATATTTTTAATCTTCTCTTCGTGTCGCTGGTAATTCAGTATTTATATTTTAAACCGATATTGAATTGAACCGGAATTGAGTTCTCATTTCGACACGTATATTTTTCCTTTTTTTATATTTTTTGTTGGACCAGCACTTCGCCAGCTTCATGACGTCGTAGGTGACAGCGCAGTGGTCATTTTTGCTCCATGCTTTGGGGCTAAGAGGCCAGAATAGAAGGTGGAACATGCAATATATAAGACATAGGTAAATGATTTTGAAACCTTTTTATAATAGATGTAAGCTTAATTCCAAATGTTATTTCTTGCACTGAAGATGTAGCGACCTACAAAAAGCAACTTACAACAAAAAGTAATACAGAGCCATCTATGATACGACAGAAGAACCAACATCAATTTCCTACAAGTCGCAAGCAGAGTTTACATCGAGTAAGTGTAGGCAGTTGCCCACCAGACAAAACACCTATCTTGTTGGAGGATCTTCCCTTTTCAATGGAGTATCGAGGAACTGTACACACTGTTTCTCGTACCGCTAAAAAAAAATATTTCTATTAAAAAAATCATCATTGAATTTTAACGAACATTGATTTTGCTATTTACACATAAATACATAAACTGACACCTTTTTGGGATGGGAATGGGCCAGAAATGGCACGAAATGGCACGCCACCTGCTAAGACCCTTACGTACGCAAGCAAACTCATACAACTCTTTGTATGAGCTTCCCGTAGATTAAGAGATTAGCTTAATTTGGAGCAGGACCGGTTATACAGGATATGTCGCCTTCCTGCCTGTTCATAAAAACCTTTGAAGTCAATATGACGTTCAATTGAATCCTTGTCATCATCATCTGCCTAGCCTTTTCCCAAACTATGTTGTGGTCAGCTTCCAGTCTAACCGGATGCAGCTGAATACCAGCATTTTACATGAAGCGACTGCCTATTTGACCGCCACAACCCATGAGTAACTGGGTAATACGATAACCCCTTGGTAAGACTGGATGTCAGACTTTTGGGTTCTGACTAGTCGTAACGACTACGCGACTGTCAAAGATCTATAAAAGACAGCCGGGACCAACGGTTTAACGTACTTTCCGAGGCACGAAGGAAACTCGGTATGTAATTATGGTCACCTATCTACGGACCAACCTCGGCAAGCACGGCTTAACCTTAAAGATCGACCCGTCCGGCTGTTATTGTTTAGCCACGTGCTCCTCAATTGAATCCTTGTTCAATTGAATCCTTGTATCTTTTTAAAATACAGCCTGAATGTGGTAATTATTAAGTGGCTTTCATCGCGAACAATAAAATAAATCTTCAATCCCCGCTGACTTCTTACCTATTGCACCATCGTATTAGAATTCCAAGCAAGATTTCTTGCTACTATTTCCTTCGACTACATATTTCTAACTTAGTATGCGGAACCTTTTTGTCACGAGCTTACAGGATTCATTCGACAAGGTAGCTTGGTATAAAACATTACTTTCCTTACTGGATCCAACGGTCTGAGATGTAAGTAAAATATTCTTTCTCTATCATAGAACTATATTACTAGCGCGAGCGTATAGAACAGACACGCCGAACCAAAGATTTGCTTCATTTTTGTAAGAGTTAGAACTAAAGTTCGCTGCAGCGCTAAAAGAATAATTATGTCGTCTAACCAAACTATTACAACATGCAGCGCTAGATCGCATAGAAGGAATAGTTTTCTCGCGACCAAAACGTCATAAGCGCCAGGAATTTCATGGCGCTTACGCGTTTCGTTCAACGTAGTGTAACTGCACGTCGTATGTTGTATTGCAAAATGGCGGCGCCCGGCAACCCGATTCTCGTGAGCATTATTACATCGCGAAAAAATTTAAATCAGACTTTTATACGTTTATATGTCTACTTATTGATGATATGTCATACCATCACTTTTTTTTGATGTTCTGGAGTGTTTACAGCAGCCTTTAAGTATACAACCAGGCATTTTGATGTTGTTATTTATGCGAGCCAAACACGACATGTCTCTGCGGGCGTTGGATACTTACTGGATGGTTGCAGTACAGCTCACCGCAAAGCGTGGCGCAAAATCATGCAACGCGTTGTCTTCTCTATACGTAGTAGTAATACCTCAGTGTTCTCTATACAGATTTTTTAAGTTTTTAAAATTCTAGTGTAGTATTCTTTACTTTTTTTAAATGTTATCTTTTCATGGACAATACACAGCTACAATATGTGTTGGAAGTTTGGAACAGGGGAAGATAACATAAAATATTAACAATATTGTAGCCCACTACATTAACCACATCAATTTTGCCTATAAAATTGGCAAGAAGGCTTGGCAAACGCTTTCAAGGGTTTTGTGTGTGTGGGTTTTTTTTATCGATGGGCTCTAACCAGGAATTTCTCTTGTATCGTGTGTGCGTTTATAAACACTTCAACTCACAAACAAACAAACAGCCAGAGCCAGAACAACTACCTGTAGGTCATACGAATAGGTATTTGTTCCGTGTGGGATCGAACCTGCGATACACGGCATTTGGCTTCGACATCCCATAGTGTTTTGATGTGGTATTCGTATTCGATGTGTTATTTTTTTTAAACTTTTGTATACTGTAACTTTGGATTCCCCACTTCTAGAGCAGCTGATGCGGGGATCCATGCTGTACTATGGTGAAGCTAAGTTTGACATGATATTTAGCGGTATGAAGAGTTGGTCAGATTATCGGTCCATTATCTGTCTAGCCTTTTTCCAACTAAGTTGGGGGCCCAGCTGTTCACCAGTATTTGACATAGAGCAACTGCCTATCTGACGTCTACAACCCAGTCAGTACTGGGTAATAAGATGCCCCTTGGTTAGACAGTTATATTAACGGTACCTCCTGTATATAACGTTCTATAACTCGCAGAGAGGAAACCTGTGTCCCACCAGACATAATAGACTGTTTATGATAACTATTGATATGTTTTGATGAGGCAATTAAACGACAATTTTTCAATAAACCCTGTTTATGAACATGGTCCGAGCCACTAGAAAACCATAAACAATTTTTATTCAATCGAGACAATAATACCCGCATTTCTGCGAAACGATGACTGAAGCATTTAATATCATGGAGTACGGTACTTTAATGGTGGTTTTGAGCCCGTATGGTTTGTTCTATTGTTAGGAAAATTACTGTGGATTCGCATTCTAGGATTGTGTTACTCAGACGTTTACAGGGGGCTGGTAAAAGATGGTGAGGAATTTGGTAAAGATGTATGTTTTAACTTCTTTTTTTTTTCGTGTGGTTATGACTTAACTTAGTGTCAAAGTTTTTATTCCACTCTGACTTGGCTTTACATGCCGTCGAAAAATATGTCTGAGGCATGTTGGTTTGGTTTCTTCATGATGTGTTCCTTCACCGGAGCAGGCAAGTGACAATTATGCAATACGCACGTGAATCCGAAAAAACCGGCCAAGTGCGAGTCGAACTCGCGCACGAAGGGTCCCGGTACCATCCATCCATCCATCCATATACTATTATAAATGCGAATGTCACTGTTTGTTTGTATGTTTGTTAGTTTGTTTGTTTGTTACCTTTTCACGACTAAACAACTGATCAGATCGTAATGAAATTTGGCAAGAAGATAGATTTAAACCTGGGGAAGGACATAGGCTATATATCATTACGCTACGACCAATAGGAGCGGAGCAGCAATGAAAAATGTCGTGAAAACGGGGAAAATGTAACAGAGACGAAGTTGCGCGGGACAGCTAGTTATTTATAAATCACTTTTTTGTATGGGAGCCCCCTTTTTGTTTCTTTTTTTTTTTTTGCGGATGGGAACTCATCAAATGACTTCTCCCGGTCTGGGCGGAGCGGGAGGGAGTGTCAGACTTGACTGACTAAAACCCACCCATGTTCCTTCTAAGCCCTTTGTGTTCCAGGGCCGCGGTATCTCTTTCGAACAACCCGCAGCCCTGGCAGGCATCGGCCCTCTCGGGCCCCTTCCTGTTTGCTGACATCTCCTTGAGGCGCGCGTGGAACACGTACGCGCCGTCGACACGGCCTGTCGTCATGAGACGGACGGACGGTGAGCTAGCCCATTACTCACCGTCCACAGGCTCGCGCCTACGGTGGCCGGGGGCCACTGGTTGCCCCCCGACGCCCGGGGCGTCTCCCGCGGCGGCTGGGACGTGAGGTTCTCTCCCTCTCACGTTCCGCCACCTCCTTCGCTAGCATGACTGCTTCGCAGAAGGAGGCGACGGCTTCCCATTCCCTCTCGCTCCGGACCATGGATTGAACCAGGGCCGGACGCGAGAGGTCACCGCCGCCAATCGCCGCTACGAGGACACGGCGGTGCTCAGCCCAAGCGGGGCAGAGCTCCACGGTGTGCTCCACCGTGTCCTCCGGCCGATCCTCGCAATGGTAACACCCGGGCGTTTCCTCCCGCCCGATTCGGTGCAGGAACCTCCCGAAACAACCGTGTCCGGTGAGGACCTGCGTCAGGCGGAAGGTGAGGGCGCCGTGCCGCCTCTCTAGCCACTCCTCAAAGAGGGGACTTATCGCCACTATTGTGGCGTGCCCTGCACGTGGTTGTGACAGTCGCTGTCTCCATGTCGCCATGAGATCGTGCCGGAGGTCTGTCCGCTGAGCGACAATTTGCCGCGGCAGCGGAGTTTCCCCCCGGCGTAGTGCCTCCGCGCGCCATTCGTGCAGGCGCGCGAGGACTATCGCCTCCAGATCCCATGGCGGCAATCCGGCCAAGAGGCTCGCCGCCTCGCCGGAGATCGTGCGGTACCCCCGGATCAGCCTTACGGCTACCACCTTCTGGGGCGCGTTCAGGTAATGGGCGGCTCGCCGCCTCAAAGAACGCGCCCACACCGGGGCCCCATAAAGGGCCATGGACCGCACGACCCCCGCGTAGAGCCTCCGGCAGGAGGCGTTTGGACCCCCCAGGTTGGGCAAGAGCCGCTTGAATGCAGCTCCTGCCCGTTCCAGTTTTGGGGCCAAACGTCGGAAGTGCTCCACGAAGTTCCACCGGCTGTCGAGGACAAGCCCTAGGTATTTCAGCGTCGACTCGACGCCGATGGGAACCCCTCCTGCCGTCAGTATGGATCCCGACGGTGGCGCATTTAGAGGCCCATGAAAGCACATGGCCTCGGACTTGTGCAATGCCACCTCGAGACCCAGTTGCCGGATTCTCTCCACGACTATCGCAACCCCGCGTGTCATTAATTCGGCCGCCGCCTCGTGCGACCTTCCCTGTGCCAGCACCAGCGTGTCGTCAGCGTAGCAAACTACGCTGACACCACTAGGGAGGTCAGCGCGCAGCACCCAGTCGTAGCCGATGTTCCACAAGGGCGGCCCCAGAACCGATCCCTGTGGAACACCGCACGACACCTCTGGCCGATTCCATTCTCCGGTGCGACCGGGGTAAATGACGGCCCTATCCGTCAGGTAGTCCCCGACCACACGACGAAGGTAGGTCGGCACCTGATGATACCGAAGTGCCTCCCTTATGCAGCTCCAGGGCATGGTGTTGAAGGCGTTGGCGATGTCAAGAGACACCGCCAAGACGACCCCACCCCGAGTCACTGCATCCCCCGTCGTGAGAGCCCTCACGCGCATGATGGCGTCCACCGTCGAGCGCCCGCGTCCACCGTCGAGCGCCCGTATGGGAGCCCCCTTAAATATTAACTTTATTGTGTTATTTGTTTTTATAGCATCAAGACAAATACATCATCTGTAGAAATTTCAGCTGGCGAACTATCACGGTTCATGAGATACAGACTGGTGACAGACGGACGGACGGACGGTCGGACGGACAGCGAAGTCTCAGTAATAGGGTCCCGTTTGACCCTTTGGGTATGGAATCCTAAAAATCAGAGGAGTGTCTTGCGTTCGAACTCGAGCAATTGACTTCAGATGGGTCTTAGAATACAAGTGTAAGACACAGTTCAATATTTAAAATTCGAACACAGGGACACAGTCGAATCAAGCTGTCCCCGTTTCTAGTTCTGTCCAGATTAATAATTATTAATAGTGCACGATTATCGATTAGATTGCCTATCCTGTTTCATAGAGATTGTAACAAATTAATAGTAACAGCACTTTCACGTAATTTCCGTTTACTGTTATGTTCAGTTTTTGTCGAAACAATGACAGGAACGAAATATAATTACGACTGTGGACGAGGTTGATTATCTTGATTGACTCTTTGACCTACTCTGGATATTTTTTCTCGGTCGTTTTTTTTTTCTCTTCTTTCGAGATACAGTGCCAGGCTGTAAGTTAAACAAAATATGATTTGTGACGGAACGAGTATGTAGTTACTGAATTCCAATCATTCAAATCATCAATACATTTAATTCAATGACTATTTCATGAAAAAGTAATGCAATGGGATTAAATAAACTTAAGAGGGTTGTATTGATGATTTTAACAAAAATTTAAGAGGGTTGTGTTTCAATTTTTAATTCTGCGGGCTATCCTGGTACTTTTGGCATAACGAGGTTGTGAGACAAGCTGCTAGCAGGAGACTGCGTTGGCTGAGTTAAGATGGAAGAGACAGGGTGGCCCGCGAAAATCAAATTTTCTAACGTTTTCTTCAATTTGCCGGACAGTGTCAGGTTTTACGTTGACTAAAATATGATACGCGGCCGTAAAACGTACGTATTTACGTAATAGGGATGGTGACTCATTTTTTTTATTTGTTTATCGGGTAGATTATTAAAAAGTATTTGACACGTATTTTTTCTTTTTTCACTTAATCGGCAAATTACGGAGATATTTTGAGTTGAAATGGCGCATGACGTCACGGCTCAGTACATTTTATACCTAGTTGTGACGTAGTGAGCCCCCACTCCCCAACTTTAATGCGTTTTAACTAAGTATTTTTTTGTTAACTTGATAAAACAAAAAATACGTATCTAATATTTTTGTATTACCTGATTGACGGACAAAATAGAATTTCGTTTTCTTTACCCAGTCATCATCCCTATTGTAGTCAACCCCTTTAAGTTCATTTAATCCCAATGAATGACTATTTCATGATAAAGTCATACTATAGGCTTAAATGAATTTTAAGCCATACAACCCGTATTGATGACTTGATGATTACAACTCAGTAAAGCCGTATTAGTTACGGCCGCGTTTCATATTTTATTCAACATAAAACCTGACACTGACCAAAAATTGCAAAAAAAAAACTGAATTTTGCGGGCCAGCCTGTCGCTTCCACCTTAATGTAATGATAATCTTGCTACTTTTGCTTAGAGTTCTTGCGCTCAAAATTTACAAGTGCGATTCAAAGACGAACCATAGCATGATAAAAGGTCAACCAAATTGCTGTATGTTTATCTTGCAGCTGATAAGCTCGAAAGCCGAGGCAAAACGATAAAGCGGCTAATTTAATAACCCTGTAACCTTACTTCCATTATCATCATCATCTGTCTAGCCTTTTCACAACTATTTATGTTGGGGTCGGCTGCCAGTCTTACGTAAGCAGCTGCATATCAGTATTTTACATGGAACGAATGCCTGTCTGACGTCCATAACCCAGTTTCCGATAGTATGAAGAAAACTACAAAAAAAAATCTTAGTTAGGCATCCCCGAAAAGAATTCACATGTTATGGTAAGGTACGTATAAGAAGAAGATACTTTCATTTAATTTCCTTTCGACGTAATTCGTACGGTGTTTATAACCAAAACAATGCTAGCAGTAAAAAGTTATAATTGTACGCATAATGTCAGACTTTCACTGGTTTAATTTAATATTTACTACATAGGTATATTTTCGTTGTTATTTTGTGGTCGGGCTGCTGTTCCGATTCTCATTTGTTTTATGGAGCTATCCTCACGGTTTACATCTATACTCTATACATACTTCATAGGTACATACATACATACAAATAAATAAAATTGAAGTGTCTGTTTGTAATATTAAAATAACTTTTTACCACGTGTAAATGAATGTATATACGGTACATGTACTAAAATACATTTTTTTTTAATTTTTGTCTATCTCTCTGTTTGTTCCGGCTAATCTCTGGAATAGCTGGACCGATTTTGACGGGACTTTTACTGGCAGATAGCTGAGGTAATAAGGAGTAACTATTCTATTTTAGAAAAATAAATAATAAATAAAATAAATATGCAAAAAACTAAATCGCTTTTTTTGTTAAATTCCACGCGGACGAAGCCGCGGGCAGAGCTCGTACCTAATAATATGAAGAGATATATGTTAGTATGCTATCAACTGGCCAAAAATCCAATCTCCAATGTTACTGAGAAATTCAAGATGAAAAATACCAATAACACTTGATCTCACGGTTGTCAGTTGGGAATTTGGAATGACACCACCAAAGTAGCTCACTTTGATATTGAATTTTTCGTTTGGATTCTAGTGCAGAAAAAAAGACTCACAAATAAATGTTCTGAGTCACAATTAGTTAGAGGTAAGGCTGCCTGTTTGCCTGGAAATAAGTTTAAGTCCGCAAGTGTAACGATACCGTTTTTCCTCTCCAACGTGCACAAAGATGCATCAGAAAATGATATCACAGAGTACGTACTTTCAAAAATAAATGAAAAAGTCGCATTACAGAAAATTAAAATGAAACAAAATAAAGAATATAATGCGTTTAAAATAATGGTTCCGAGTGCTAAGCTAGACATGTTTTTGAATGGTGAGTTATGGCCGGCCGATATAACATGTAGGCGCTTCAGACCTTATAAAAACCCTCAGTCTGAAGGTGTTGAAGAGTTCAGAAAACCATTGAAATAAATATGCTTAATGTGAATCTCATTTCATACAACTGCAAAAACATCAAGCGGTCTATTGAGGGTATAAAACAGCTTTGCAGTCTTGCGGACATTATCGCACTGCAAGAGACGTGGTTACAGCCTGAAGAGCTACCGTACCTGTCCAACGTGCATGAGGACTTCGGAAGCACGGGAACGTCTGCTATGGACACGGCGCCGGCATCATCAGAGGTCGTCCCTTTGGTGGAGTTGCGCTACTGTGGCGTAAGGCGGTGTTCCCCTGTGTTTCAGTGATTGCGTGCCCTAATCCGCGTATTGCAGCAATTCGTCTTACGACGAATGGTAGGCCAGGGCTAATCGTAAGTGTTTATATGCCAACTGACAGCATAGAAAATGTGTCAGAGGACACGGATTGTCTGAGTTGTATCAGTGCTATAATAAGTGATAGTGACATCGAGTCTGTTTTCATACTTGGTGACTACAACGCACATCCAGGTGAGCGTTTTTACCGCGAACTAATAGATTTATCGATGGAGCAAGATATGACTTGTATTGATACCAATAGGTTGCAACTGTCGTCAGGAACGTTCACATTTGTAAGTGAGGCTCACGGAAGCAAGCGTTGGCTTGACCACTGTGTTGTGACTGACTCTGCTATGCACTGTATAACAGATGTGTCCGTAAAATACGACGTTTATTGGTCTGATCATTTGCCACTAGTTATTTCGTGTAATCTCGATGTTATTAGGCAGAAAACGACTGCAAAAAATGATACTTGTAATAAAATAAAATGGGGAGAAAGGAATGCAGACCAATGTTATGCCTATCAGAATATGTGTAATTCTCGATTTAGACATATTGATTTATTATTAGACTTGCAAAATTGCTGTGGTAAATATTGTAGTGATCAGTATCATAAAGAGATAATTAATAATGTATATAATGATATAGTTAATATTTTATGTTCATGTGCTATTGCGACATATGAAAGCGGTCGAGGAAAGCGGAAACGCTTAGCTGGTTGGAACAAGCATGTGAGCGAGGCTCACAGGAATGCCAGGTTGCAGTTCAATATATGGTGTTCGTCCGGTCAACCGTCCACTGGCCCTATTTTTGACGCCATGATGGGGGCACGGAAGATCTTCAAAGGAAAGCTTAAATGGTGCCAAAAGCATCAAGAACAAATTAAAATGGATCTTCAAGCTGAACACCATGCTAAATCAGATTTTAAAAGTTTTTGGAAAGCTACTAATAAGTTGAACCCTAAGCCTGGTATTCCAGTGAGCGTCGACGGGATGTCCTGCCCTAGGGATATAGCCGAGATGTTTCAGAAACAATTCGCTATTAAGTCGATACTGGGGCCGCCGTGCGGGGTGTTGGATGCTGGGCCCGAGCATGCGGAGGTGAAAACTGTCATTAGGGCAAAGGAGATCAGGCACATAATACAGAAGATGACAAGAGGCTAATCGCCTGGTCATGACGGACTCAGCATCGAGCACCTGCAGCATGCGGGTCTACACTTGCCTCGAGTGCTGGCACTTTTATTTAATCTGTGTCTGAGTCATTCACGTCTTCCGCCTGATCTAGTGCGAGCTCTGGTGGTGCCGGTGGTCAAAAGCAAGACTGGAGACGTAGGTATCGGACAAGTCTAACTACAGGCCTATTTCACTCGCCACCATCATAGCCAAGGTACTTGACAGCGTTCTAAACTCACATCTTAAGATTAATGTACAGCTCTGTGACGCCCAGTTTGGATTCCGGCCTGGGTTGTCAACGGAGACGGCGGTTGTAAGCTTGAAGTACGCTGTCAGGTATTATACGGCTAGAAAAACACTCGTATATGCTGTTTTCCTTGATCTGTCGAGGGCCTTTGACCTTGTCCCATACGATCTTCTTTGGAAAAAACTAGAGGAAACGGCACTGCCGCCTGAGTTCACATTGCTCCTCAAGCACTGTTATCTAAACCAGGAGACTCAGGTGCGTTGGGCGGGTGAGCTGTCGAAGCCATGCCGGCCGGAGTGCGGGGTGAGGCAGAGGGGACTGTCCTCGCCTTTGCTTTTCGGCCTGTATGTCAATGCACTGATTGAGCGACTCAGCAGCATGCATGTCGGTTGCTACGTAGATGGAGTGTGTTTTAACAACATAAGCTATGCGGACGACATGGTGCTGCTGGCTCCCTCAATCGGCGCTCTCCAAAAGCTACTCGATGTTTGCGAGTCGTATGCTGAGACTCATGGATTAGTTTACAACAGCAGTAAGACAGAGTTCATGGTCTTCAGGGCTGGCACCAGGTGTCCCACTACAGTCCCTCCTCTTTTAATTAAAGGTCACCCGATAAACCGGGTCTACAAATTTAAATACCTGGGCCATCTGGTTACGGATGATCTGAAAGATGACTTGGATCTAGAGAGGGAGCGCAGAGCATTGTCAGTTAGGGCGAATATGCTGGACCGCAGGTTTTCTCGTTGTACAGCTTCAGTTAAAATAGTTATTTTTAAGGCATATTGCACATCGCTGTACTCCGGAGCCCTGTGGTTCACTTATACCCAAAAGGCTTAAAATGCTCTGCGTATCCAATATAATAATACGTTCAGGGGATTGTTGCGACTGCCACGCTTCTGTAGTGCATCAGCAATGTTTGCCGATGCACGCACTGACAGTTTTGATGCGTTGTGGCGTAAAAAATCTGCTTCGCTACTCCGCAGGTTGCGTGGCAGTCTCAACACTCTCCTGCAATCGATAGCCGCCCGGGCAGATAGCCCGCTAGTGTGGGCGCTAACCAATCGCACTCGATCTCTTCTAGTCATTAAGTACTAACATAGGCTAAGTTATTCTGTTACTAACAAAGTGGACCTTTTATATAAGTAGTCTGATAAATAAATAATAAAAAAAAAACCCCTGAATCATTTGACAAAGTTTTTCAGGTTCAGATGTAATCGTCATCTAAGTAGTGACGACACGGTTGGCGCAGTCAGTGGTTGAGCGATCGACTGCTGCTTGTCGCGGGTTCAATCCCCGCACGGAACAAATATTTTTATAGCCTACAGATAGTTGTTCCGGGTCTGGCTGTTTGTGTATGTGAGTTTAAATGTTTGTAAACGCGCCCACGATACAGGAGAAATTCTCAGTGAGAGGCAAAGTTTTAAAAAAAAAATGTTTCCCCTTTTTAGACATTATCACCTGAGTGAACACAGCCAATTTTCCACTAGAAACCAACAGACGTAGAACCTGCATAAATAAATAGGCACTCGTACATTTTATTGCTACTTCTCCCATATCTAAAGTGTCCGTGAAATGTCCCCAGTTTAAACGTTTGTCGTTGCAACGGCAAATAAAATGTAGGTTCAAGTAACCGGTTTTGTGAGCCCCAGCCTCCTCAGGTAATACTGCAAAAATATATAAGTATACCGCTGTCTTTAGAGAGTAGGAAATACTGTTTGCGGCTATCAATTGACCGAGACACGATTGTTAATCTGTCAATCGAGGATGTGCAATGCAATCAAAGATTGACATATTTGTCAATAATTTTACTTTAGATGATTTTTACGTAACAACTGTCTTATCCGATTACTTACCTTACTTACTTATATTAATACCCGACTTCATTACAATTTAATCTGATGTGTAAATAATATAATTATTAAATAATAAGAAAGGTGAGTACCAACTGACAGAGAGAGTAGCTCTTTATTTTGAAGGATTTCTCACATTCATTTGTTCAGGTAAGTACGAGTTCGCAAGCCTTGTCTTGTCTCGCAAAATTTGTCTGTATATGTAGAGAATTTGGTATGTTCAAACATAGTACTTAATGAAACATTATGTTAATCAATCATTTTCAAAATGTCATCAACAGAGAAAATAACGCTTTAGATAAAGATAAAATACATCTATAATAAAAATTATAATTAAAGATGTTTATCAAATACTTGATGACGCGAAAACAATACTCCGTTAATCCGCTCTGAAAGAGAAACCAAACAAAAGAATGATGGGACTGTACTAATCCCTATATAATTGGTACATAATTGTTTGCAAAGTCAGATATTTAAGAGAAAATATGAAAGACATAGCACATACACATGACAGGGGCAAAGACGAACGATAAAAAATTGCGGTGACGCTGTTTTGGTAAGGACTAAGCTAAATTGAAAAAAAATGACGTAGGATTTCGAGTCAAAAAAGCAAATGCACAACACGAAAAGTTATAAATAAAACTATTTAAAACTGATTACTTTAGTTTATATTAGAACTGTCATTAGTTCACCTTAAGAATTAGGAGTTTGGAAACCGTTATTGAGAGTTTAGTGACACGCAATTATAGTATTTAAATAAACAAACGCAAAAATTTACCAAATAAATAAATATAAAACATTTTATCTTGTGGTTGAAAACGATAACGATAGGAATACACGTGTTCGTATTGATTTTATATATTTAGACAAAGTAATAAATGAATTGCTATCATCACGGGCCAATGCAACTTGCTTGAAAATAGAACGATGTCAGTGTCATATCAATTGTTTAACACAGAGGACCTAGAAATATAATAGCTCAAAGGCTAAATGCAAAGAAAAAGTTTCAAAGACTGTAGTAATAGGGCCTACTAGATATCTTCAAGTAACTGATATGGAAAAACCGTTGACAAGTTGAAACACACAATTCTTTGCAAGAAGAGAATTTAAGAAGATAAAAGATTCGAAAACGAAAGACAAAACTAAAAAAGATGAATGTTCTAAAATGGATCCTCTCTATAAAAACTATAATGTGTATTCGTCTTATCTGTGGCTTGTACTACAAAATTAATTCAAACAGATTGATAACAGCACTGTCAAAGATTTATTGTGTGTTTGTCAGCATGTCAGTAATAACAAATAATGTGGTAGCAATAATCAACCACGGTGTCGATCAAATTCGTATAGGGCTCCAGGTGTCTGTATACACGGCAAACGTTCTTGTTAACATATTTTGTAACTCTGAAAATTTCCCAGCTTTATTAAATAAGTTAAGAGATGATTTGCAAGATGATCTGACAATAGGCGATTATATATCTATCTCTAGATTTTTATTTACTGTCTCATTAGGGATAAGAATGTCCACACATTTGATGTTCTGTGCTACTACGCCGAATCCTTGTTACTCATTGGTTCTGGCTTTAGACTTAATGTCAACTACATCTCACTTTACAAAAATCATGATGTTCGAGTTACTGTGGCATCGAATGAAATTGATTCGCAAACGATTTGAAAGGGAATTAAGAGTGCACAGGTGGAAAGATGATGAAGAAATAACTGCACAGAGGCTGAGGAAGTATATGAAAGCTTATAGAAATATATTGAAAACGGCTCAGCTAACCAATGCGATGAAGCCTCTGGTAACAGTTACTTGTTTTACAATAGACCTACTCTTTTACGTTCAAGTATGGTCAAAATACCAACTGTAGCTATAATAAAATTTATTGTAACTGTATATGGTCAAAATATGTGTGGTGAGAGCTTAAATTAGTTTTTTGTTGTTTCAGATATTTTTAACTACAATGGCGGCGATTCCTAAATTATTGAACATTATTCATTCAGCTTTTGCTGCTGGTGCGAATTACGTATGTATAATTTATTATTTGTAGTTTGTAGGTATGACTTGTTTTCAGATCATATACGTGTGTGTTGTCTCAATTTGTCATCTATGTATAAGGACATCGCGACATCAATCGGTTATCGTGGTGTATGGGATGCGCCGGAATGTGGAAAATGTAGGGAGAAAATTTTGAGTATGAATGTGGCTATAAAATATAGAGGGGGGGGGGTAGAGGTAGACCAAAGAACTATGGATGGACTGTGTGAAGGATGATAATAATGGCTATAAAGGAGGTTAATGCTGAGATGGTAAAAAAAAAGAAGTTTGGAAATAGAAATATGGAAGAAGAAGACATGCAGCTAGGATAAGGTCAGGAGAGTTATGTATTGGGACAACGCATTTGCGGATGATGTAAACTTATTCGGTATCCAGTGGAGTGACCAAAATTTATTTCTATATGTAGCGTGATAAAAATGAGGATCTTTGTGTGTCTGATAATTAAATCATTGATTATATCAGAAACCTACTGGTTGTCTTAAAGCTGTGAATAGTGAAAGCGGTCAAGCAACACAAAAATCACATTTAGTTTTTGACTTTCAGAAGTGCCTGTAATGGTCGAATTAAAATAAAGTGTTTAGTTAAGTTATTTTAATTTGTAAAACAGCTAAAAATATGTTTCAAAGATGACGACGTTTATTGTTTTCAGAATGCACCCTCAAAAAATACATCACAATTGAGTAATCTCAATATCCTCACTACAGATCAACCAAAAAACTTTATAAATTTTACAGAAATATATCACAACCTTCATGGAAGCGTTCACAGACTTCATAGTCTCAATAGCGTCAGCTGCTGTGGCCGAGCTCGTCAACAGCGAAATAAACAAACTTAAACTTTGCTTTATTAAGCAATTGCTTTATTGTAGAGGTAGGTCTGTAATCTTTTCTAGAACATTGCGTTATAATTTTCGATAACACCCCATGGTCCACACCATGGGCTGTCCCAAAAAATAAATTAATGCTCTCTGGCAATAGGGGATAATCCTATTTTTTTTTCTTTGTCCGTCGGGTAGTTTATTGAAAAGTATTGGACACGTATTTTTTCTTTTTTCACGTGGTCAAAAAATTACGGAGATATATTGAGTTGAAATGGCGCATGACGTCACATGTAGGTAAGTTTTATACCCACTTGTGACGTAGTAAGCCCCCACTCTACAACTTTAATGAGTTCTAACTAAGTAATTTTTTGATATTTTGATAAAACTAAAAATACGTGTTTAATATTTTTGTATTACCTGTCCGACGGACAAAATAGAATGTCGTTTTCTTTACGCAGTCCGATCCCCTATTGTGGATATATTCATAACGGAATATGAAATAAACCAATCAGTACAGATCTTCTAGAAGATGCATGCGCTTCGGCAATGATTGTCTATGTTCGCGTGACTTTGTTGTGCATTATGCTAATTCAGAAACATGAAAATTACCCAAGCACATACGTTTTTTGGTTTGACTGTACATTTCACGCTGGATTTTTATTTTTGAACGTTAACTTAGGTTCTTGTCATAATCGAATTATTACACCTAACAGTAAGCAAGTATTTTTATTAATTTTATATCAGCAAAATTAAATCGGTAGTTTAATATTTCAGAAGAAGCCACACGACACGCTATAGAAGACGCCATGATGTATTTCTGCCAGCATCCGTTCAAGTACACAATATGGCGGCTGTTCACAGTGGACATGAGCATGATACTGAGTGTGGTGTCTCTGCTCACCACGTACACTGTGGTTATGGTGCAATTTTCACATTTCTATGATTAATGGTATTAAATTATTTGAATTGTTTGCTGTTTCCAACAAAAATTTCCGTTATTTTTCAATACAGCGTGTACCATAAAGGTGTGGTCATATTTAAAGGAGTGGAAATTGCGACCAAATAATCAGCTGTCCTATATATTTCAAGGGTCTTGGCATGTTTGAAATTTTCTATGGGACACCGGATTTTTTTTTCGCGTTAACGATATTGGTTTCACAACGTTGTTCCGTTTGATGGTTTATCCACCCCATCCTTAAAATTATGACCGCACTTTTCTCATACACGCTGTGTGTTTGTGTGAGAGTTAATTTAGAGCTACCACTACGTACATACCGTGTCATTATTCAAAAATGTACCACCCTCTATAAGCCATATCAACGAAACGTAGTTCTTGTGAATCATCCTTGAGTTTCTATTTCCGATGGTTATTCACCGAACTGCTATTTGTAATCATTAGAATCAATAATGAAACTTCATCTACCTATTATGTATTAAAATGGAATATATCCTTGCATACAGGAGCCACGTCAGTGTGTTAGTTTCATTTCTAATAACCCCTCCTGCAATGTATATTTTAAAATCAATTATATTCATACAAACCATTATGTCCGTTAGGCGTTTTTTTTTGTTTTTACTACGAAATTAGCTCCAATATACTGGTTGATGTTTTAGCGAAAGCATACTATGTGTTGCTAGTCACTTTGCTAAATTTATATTACTTAATTACAACACATTTACATCGTGTCTGTTTGTAGTAGTGTTTAAATAATGTGGCGTGTTTTTGTCAATGTTGTGTTTGCCCGTAATTGGCATATATTTAAGAATATTACCATAAGACTCAGTGTATCTAAGTCCATAATATATACAAGATGTTGTTTTGCATCCTCGTCAAATTCAAGGGGGTAACTATACTAATGATTCTCGTCCCAAATCAATAATAAAATGCGTAGGTAATTTTTCTTTTTTTTTCTTTTTTACGTAAATCTGTAAGTGTGAACCACCCGTGTTTTAAACGCGGCCCGCCTGGTTCTTGCCTTATAACGTCGCTTACACACATACAAACAATATCAAACGTTCATTCAATAATTTCCTAGTCCCTAAACCACGTTAAGGGGGTTATCCTGAAATACTGACAAACTTAAATAACCAAAAAATCAGCGTTAATTAATGATTAACTAGGTACCGTAATTTTAATTGATTATTTATGTCTTTCGTGACCACCTCCTGAAATTTGACGAGGTTGCAAAATAACACCTTGTATAATATATATTATATAATATATATATATATTATATGCGCTGTGGGTGAACCTTAAATAAATAAATAAACACATTTTTTCTTTCCGGGGAAAAGGCGTTACAGGCTTCTAGGCACATTGTATGCCATAAACGTTTTCATAGGTTTACTTTTTAGTGGGGAATATTTATTCGAGTTCTTCAAAAAAATTGAAAAATCACGCTATCCGAAACGACATGATGAAATCCTATTTTCTAGATTTTGTTTAATTTTTATATTGATAGGAAATTTTTTGGTCATCTTATTTACGGTTATTGTACGTCTGGCAATCTTTTGAATTTATTTTCTTCGTCCACGTTAATGGACCAAGAACCTACGTTATCTGGTTTTACTGTATCCTAATGTGAATCAAAATAATGTTGAGCTGTGGCAATTGTGTACTCTCGGGTTTGTCAAACTTGTTCCAAACCATGGTGTTTGAAATTTCTTACATATTTATATGGTCAAAAACTACGAACCAATCGACACCATGAAGAGTGTAGGGTGCTAGTGGATATTATGACTGCAAGTTTTTACTTCTTACGGCATACCATAAATGTTTTTTTGCTTCAGATGTTTTTGTATAGCGATGCTGATTCCTAAGATATTGGACACAATTTATTTATGCATTGCCTACGACAGTATATTTTACGTACGTATAACTATGGCTAAATAATTATGCCAGCATAAATACAATTTAACTCGTAGTGTATTAGCAATCATAGTGTTAGACGTACGTCTGGATTACAGGAATTACAGGTAATTACCAAAGTAAGCGGTTGGTAGACGTAAATCAAGACTTACCACCAGAAGATTATTACATGGACTTACCTGTAAAAAGTAAAAAAATAAATGTTATTAGCAATCCAAATTGAAAATCTAACTCAAAACATATACCACCATACTTATAATCTCCTAACGGTTGGACACGGGTATGCCTCAGTAGCTACAACAACATTTCATCAGTCAAAACATCAAATGAAGCAAAAATAACAATCACAACATAACTGGTGATAGGTGCATTATGGGTTCAAATCGTAGGGAGAAACAGGCGTCTTGCTATGTGACGTTCAGGACGTCGTAAAGCAAGAATTCCAAGAAGCTATACAAAACCAGTTTATGCGGAACTCTCATTGTATTGGAAATTTGACTGACCGAGGGCTGGCCTTTTTTTGGCCAAAGAAACAGCATTTCTATTCCACGTGGCAATGCTGCCAGCCTTCTGGGCACTTTTCCTGTTGACAGCGATGTGGATGAATTTTTTGACGCCCAGTAATTTTGATACTTGTACATATTTTACTATTATTTTATATCTATTTGTAGTTTACTATTATTTTATATCTATTTAATTATTGGAAGTCGACGAAAAGCGAGGCCATCTTATACTGAAAATGGATAGCTGTGTTTTTATGTGTTTCCGTGTGTACAGATTGAACACGAAAAGCGGCAGACTGGGTGTAGGGCCCGTTAGGAAGAAACCTTTGCCCAGCAGTGGTATAGTACAGTTATGTCAAGTAGCGTATAACCCCAACTGAAAGAAGGTGTTTGATTTTATGAAGCCAGTTGTGTTTTAATTAATGAACCTACTCTAGGAACTACAATTTGAAATATTTTAGAATTTTGAATACAATCATGGTGTCTGAAACATATTTTTGTGATTGAAATAAGTTCAAAAAAGTCTTAGTTTAAAAGGCCTTGCTCAGTCTAAACACATGAATTTCAAACACAAGATTTTGCATTAAAGTATTTTGATTTTACATACATAATGATGTTCAATGTACAAAAACATCGCAAGCATGAGTAATCTTTACGTCAGACATTCTCTTATTATAATTTCCGTCAAGTTGTATGAACTTCAACATTGTGTTCAATCATTAAATTCACACAACGTACTGATATTGATTTTGTATGGAAATTTATTCATGCTGCGATGAAAAAATATGGGTAGGGTGAAGTGCCCATTTGTTGTCAAACTAATAATTATGCTTTCTCACTTATACAGGGTATAAGGGACAGCCTTCCGGATACTGAGGGTGCATTCATCTCCTTATTTTGAATAATATTTCACCGGAATTTTTCTCAGGAAATCTTTAATTTTTTAATCTTTTTTAGTAGCTGTTAATGTAATATTACATTGTCTGTACGCAGCATTCCATTTATTTAAATAATACAGCTAAAATAGCCCGCTCGCGAGGAGCTCGTGGCTAAATAATAACAGCCACCCGGGTCGATCTTTAAGGTAAAGCCGTGCTTGCCGAGGTTGGTCCGTGGATGGGTGACCATCATTACATACCGAGTTTCCTCCGTGCCTCGGAAAGCACGTTAAGCCGTTGGTCCCGGCTGTGTTTGTAGATCTTTGACAGTCGTTACGAGTAGTCAGAAGCCAAAAAGTCTGACATCCAGTCTTACCAAGGGGTATCGTATTACCCAGTTACTGGGTTGTGGAGGTCAGATAGGCAGTCGCTTCATGTAAAATACTGGTACTCAGCTGCATCCGGTTAGACTGGAAGCCGACCCCAAGAGAGTTTGGGAAAAGGCTAGGCAGATGATGATGAGCTAAAATAAAAAATAATAACCAGAAATACGATGATGGTTTGAAATGAGCCCTAAAAGTTTGAAGTAAGTTAGTAAGTAAGATGATTAAAATGAAGGATATGGAAAGAAAATGTATATATGATAGAAAATAAAGGATGTGCAAGTGCACAATATGAGTAGTTCTTTGCACTTTTTCATCTTTGTTCCCACTACATGGGATATTGAATTTTACCTCCATTACAACCAATACGGGCTTATCAAAATTAGAAGCGCCAGCCACAATATAAACACACGCAGTAAACACGAAATTGTAATACCTAAAAAACTAGCAAGTCGTTTCTTAAAAACAGTATACGCTTTTATAATAAGTTGCCAAAGTCAGTTACAGAACTGACCGATGGAAAGTTTAAAAATTACATCAAATGTGTCCTCATTAAAAAAGCATATTACAAAATTAAGGACTACGTTGAAGATAAAGAAGTTTGGCTCTAGTTTCTTCTGCTCATGCGGCGTCCCTGGTAACTCATAAATGACACTAATGTGTGGATGTCTCTAACTGTTCCCATTTAATTTTTTCCATTCTTTTTATTCAGTTATTTTACAATAGTTTTCAAATCATGGCACCGTTTATTCATTGTTCGGAATAGTTACAACGCTGATGACAACATTTGTGTCATTTGTTTAATTTATTCTTCTTATATTTTTATTTTTGTTTAGAGTATTTTAGGTTTACCGTTTTTTTGTGAATGTGTAGATATTGTAGGTTTTGTGAATTTACTAGTTTTTTTTATCTTGTTCTACTTTTTGTACTTTTGTAGTAAGCAACGACTTAATGTCGGGCCTACGCTGTCCTCCCATACTTAAGGACTAACGCTGTAACATTCAAATATTGTAAAACCAAATGATTTTAAAAGAGTATCTATGGAGTTTCTTGCCGGTTCTTCTCGGCAGGAAACGACCAACCCGAACCATGCACCTTTTGTTCACGTTTTATGAGGCCTATGTAAAATAAAATATTTTGTATTTTTTTGTGTTTGGCTGTTGCCAAACACAAAAAAATACAAAATATTTTATTTGGTAACACATTTACAGTTGGTAACACATTTGAGGCTGTTAGGTTTGACCAAGAAAAAAAACAATTTCATCTTCGTCGTAAAATTTCATGCATCGTGGTATCAAATAACTCTGCCATTTTTGTCAGAATTTTATGATTAAATAAGAACGTTGTTTGTTTCATAAAACATTTTTTACTATATTTAAAGTACGTACAAAAAAGTATTATTCATACATCTCTTGTTAATTGTTAATACAACAATTACCTACAACATTCTATTTTACAATTATTAATGACCGTGATAAAACGAGCTCATCGTATTGCCTAACTGTATATCATAATCCTAAATTTCAGAGTTACATTAGAAATATTATTGAATTAAATTTAAAAATTATATAGAAAGTCATTTCACGGAATATCAATTCTTTAGATCGAACCACGGAAGACAGTGGAAATTAGAATTCAATTTTCTTTTTTGAACAATAGTAAAGGAAAATGAACTGCCTAGAATGATTCCTTCAGCACGTATTGTACACCTCCCAAAAATCGCTAAATTCATCGTACTGGGATGTGGTTTCCACCAATTTGTCATCGTTCAGGGCTTCGCACATTTTACAGTACTCATTGGTTTCCTGCAGCTCCATTGTCTTGTGGTAAGAATAGTACTTCTTCCATCTAAAGAACTCCACGTACATTGCAGGCTCTCTGATTAGATGATCGATTAGCTGTGCTAGTTTTGTGACATTCAATATTCTGGCGTCTAAATACGATCTTTCTGGCAGGAATCTGAAATGAAAAGTAGTTTTTTTTTTATATTTTGAGGCCTAATTTCAATCCGGTTCTGGGTCCCATTAATGCGGTAAGATGCTCAAACATCCAGGTTCCTGTGGTAAGATAAATATGACAGTAGATGCCTAATAAACACAGACCTTCCGGAATCAATTCTCTAGTAAAATCTTCAGCATTCATTGTTTAGTTCAGAATAACTAAGCGCACACATAGACGAATCCGAAAAGCGACTTCTAATCATTTTAGAAGATATGGATATATACATTTTCCTTAGTACTCTGAAGAATCAGTCAACATGATCGAAACGTAAACAGCTTGATCTTAAATTTAAAAGATAACTTATGAGATAATTTCACGTGAAGAATTTCGTTCAGCTCACCGGCTATAGTTGGCTCCTCCGTAAACAATAGGAACAGCATTATTTTGCACTGCATACAATAATTTCTCACTAACGTAATCTTCACTTAAAGCGTTTTCAAAACATAAGTAGAAAAAATAATGTTTGGATATCAAGTCGTCACAGAATTGTTTTTCTTCACGATTACATGAGTGGCGCCCACATTCACCGTAGATATCTACAACTATATGATATTTGTCTTTTAATTCACGTATGAGATAGCTTACATAATTCTCACGTTTGCTCAATGTATGACAGTTAGACGCAAACCACGCGACAGCTCTGTCCTTACTTTGGAGCTGATACCTGATAGTTTCATTGACATGATCCATATCCTTCCATGCTATCCAATGCATATCTTTCTTTGGATCCACAATGTTGCCGTCCGAGTCTTTTATCGCGATATAGCCCCACCGTATATCGGAATCTAATCTGTATGTCCACGTCCAATTAAAATATCCATCAAAATTGTGTACACATAATGGATAATTAACTGGAGATTCTATAGATGCAAATACAAACTTTTGGTACGGCAACCGTTCTTTTGGCAAAGTAATGTCCGAATCAATTAATTCCGGTCCATGAAATAGGACTGCGTCAAATGCGGTAGTACTGCCCAACATGCTCTCATTACCAGTCACAATACAATTGGTGTATGCACATTTCCTGCCAATAAATCCTGTTCTTCCTTGACCTATGTACGAAAACGGTATGGTTTTTTCATCAGTCCATAGCAATATGTATTTCATTCTTGGGTCTGCATTATTCCCGTGTAAACGAACATATTTTGGGTTGGCTGTATACTTTTTTAATATTATTATAGTAAGAAATAAAAATATCACAAAAATAAATAGTCTGATGAAGCTTTTCATTTTAGTGATAGCTATAATAAGAATGACAGTTTATCTTATTTTTTTATTATTTCTTTTGATATTTTTTATTTGGTTTCTTTGTCGGACTGACCGCGAGTGGAGAGAATAGTAAACACGTCACGTAAGACATGAGCGTCAATAAGGCTCCCGACAACGTCTTAGTAAGTTACTTGAACTCAAACATCTTTATTGGTAAAACACACACACAATACACAAGCAATTTGGTTTGGTCTCTTCTACACTATAAGTATTGATGTAATACTGTTTCGGGGCGTCTGTGTTGACTTTGAGTACAATCTGTTATCGTTTCTATTCGAGTAATGTATGGTTTGCTTATTGTATCCAAGTCGAATTTTATGACCCGGATAATGTTACTGATACTGCACAACTGCAGTTCAGATAAGTGCGTGTAGGTAGTGATGTGGGAATACAAAAGTAGTGATAGTATTTGATTTGACCGGTAGGAAATTTGTTATTTAGTTACGAGCCGCCCCTATTTGCACGACTTTTGCCTCGAAGAGAAATTGTACCTAATGGAGACTGCTTCCCCACCGACCAACTGGATGGCACAACCAGTTGTACAGTCGGCAAAGCTATTGCATGATTCTTCCCCATGGCACAACCAGTTGCGTTGTTTTAGATTTTTTTTTTTAAATTAGGAGGTATTCCATCCAGCACACACATAAACTGTGATCACAGTTGGAGAGGTTTTATTTTGATTATTGAAAACTATCGATCGCATAAAGGAGAAGATTACGTACCTGGAACGATATGGGGGGGCCTTTGCCTAGCGTTGGGACATTCAAGGCTGGTAACATGCAAAACAAAAATTTGTCACGCAATAACTGAATTTTGTTTTATTAAGAAATCTAGGAAATCGTTATTTTGGTGTATTCCAGTATGCCCATCAGAAAGTTAATTCAAAATATACGAAAAGGCAGTTCAAACCAATCTTTTATTTTATTTTAAATAATACTTTAAAAAAAAAAGTTCATGCCACAAAACTTGAAAAAACACGGTTGTTTGATATTTTAATTAAAACCAATTATAATATAATAGTTATAAGGTGTTGTTTTGTATACTCGTCAAATTCAAGGAGGTCACTATGCTAATAATTAAGTATTATTTTTTCTTATCTACGGAAATCGGCAAGTGTGAACCACCCGTGTTTTAAACGCGGCCCGTCTGATTCTCGCCCTATAACCGCGCTTCCACACATACAAAAATCCTCAAGCGTTTATTTGACAATTTCTTATTCCCTAAACCACGTTAAGGGAGTTATTCTGAAATACTGACAAACTTAAACAACCAAAAAATCTGCATTTTTTAATAATTAACTAGGTACCGTAATTTTAATTGATTATTTATGTCTTTTGTGACAACCTCCTGAATTTTGATGAGGATGCAAACAAACACCTTGTATATTATCATTATATATTATATTAAGACATATCCTATGTAATATGTATATCATGCATTCTCCATACATATTAGCTATACAGAAAAACACAACAGAATTTATGAACAGTTTTTGTAATCCACTTATAGTTTTATTCTATAATAGTATGTAGTCTAGCTCCATAACCACAGCCAATCATTTCCCGCAGTTGACACGCTCTGTTTTCTCGCATTCCCTGATCGAGATGAAAATAGAAAGTTTCATCATTCATAAGTAATGACAAATTGCTTATATTATTATGGAGACACTGAGAAATTGCAAAGCAATCGACTGTATCGAAGGCGGCTGTGCAATATGGACACTTATTTTTTCTTTTAGTTTTAGCAATTTGCTTGAGCTATTGCTTAATTTAAACTTTTTTTTTATATATGTGAGTAAATAAGAGCTTACTGGCAATAACATGCTACTGATACTGCTATAAAATATATCTGTATACATCTATCTATATAAAAATAAAAGGATTCTGAAATCTTTATTTTTTTTATATAATTGCTAAACGTAGGCCGACAACTGGTGCAAACACCTGAAGTAAAATGCAGTTTCGCTTGAATTTCGTCGGTGGCATGTTAAATAGCGCGCGTGAATTTTAATGTTTTGTTATTGTGTTTACGATGAACTTTATAGTGATGCGATCTATCGACATCAACAGGCAGTACCTTAACCTCTCCGGCCGGAGTGGAACGAATTCGGTACGCGCAAGCTTTACCGTTGATCCCCGCCGTACCGAATTCGGTACGCGGCGCACCAGCAACTTTAAACCCTTATCGTACGAGAAGTAAGGTTCTAATTCGCTTGTAAACATTTACGTCTCGGGCCAACTAGAGTTCGATTCAAATGAAACCATCATACCAACCTAACAACTGCACAAAATTATTAAAAAAATAAAGAAACGCGTCTTTGTGGACTGTCAAAATGCGTCATGGCGGCCAGTGTGGAACGGTGATGTTTTGTTTTGGAATGCAGTGAAATTTTTGTGTTTTGTGTTGTTAAACTTTGGTAAGTAAATGTATAGTATGTTATAAGTGTATAATGTAACTTTTTAGATAGTCATTTGCTGGAAAAAATATCTAAAAATTATGTTTTTGACCCAAAAATTTCTCCAAAAATTTCTCCGAAATTCCTTTGTTGTGAAGTTCGTCAGTCGAAATTGAAAATATGAATTTGACTCTTTTACAATGAAATATGGTCTTGGAAACATTAGTAATAAGCGAAAAAATAGTGATAATTCATTATTTCTTGCATTCGAGGCATATTTATTCATATTTATTGATATTTCAAGTATTTTCATGCATTGAACTGCGCAGTTAGAAAATGGCCGATTCTAATAAGACGTTTGAGTTGGAATCTTGCAAGAATAATTTATGTAGGACTCCTCAAAAACACTGTCATTAGATTACTTGTTTATTTCTTATGTTAGATCTAAAGTTTCGTGTAAATTGATTCAGTAGTTTTACCAAAAAAAAACAAACTACGACAACAGTATGTTTGCGGCGAGCTCTCTGATTTCTATGCGATGTTTATAATTCTCAAGTAGTTATGAGACAGTTGTTTATATTGTAATACATGGTCTCGTTTTTCAACAACCCGAAACTGTTTACCGGTTGAGATAAGAGCTAATAGAACTCGAGCGATAAGCGTTTTTGTGAGCGCAGGCCACTTGACTCGCGCGATGACGTAACTGGGGGGCCCGCGGGGTGTTTTTTTTGTCAGCCAGAAAGGCTTGACAGGTTAACAATCGTAAAAAATAAAAGCTTATAAAAATCTGTTATATCAAAATGTTTTTTTTTTTTTATCATAATTATAGTTTTAACCCTAAAATTCTGTTTTTTTTTATGTATTAGGGAGAAATATTTGTGGGAGAATAGAGGCTATTTTTATTTTGTATAAAAATATTTATTTAAAATAAAAATAACAGTATTTACATAAACTATCTAACTAAATACAAACTAAATTAAAAACAACAGGACGTTAAGGCGTCAGAATACTCCTCCACATCGCTGTCAACCGAAACGTGCCTAGAAGACTGGCGGCATTGCCACGTTGAATGGCAATGCTAATTCTTTGCCCAAAGAAATAGCCAGCCCTCTGGTCTCGTGAAGTGTCAACCAGTCGACGAGATATTTCCTTAAAAAGAGAATGCGCACTTGGGCCCCATGAGCCGAGCGTTTCGACCCCAAACGGCTCAAAACAAAATATATAAAATGTATAAAAATAATATAATTTAATAATTTGTATAAAAATCGAAAAGCGGACATCTATCTACCACCAAGTTTCAACTGTCCTAATAGTTTCGGAATAAAGTAGCTGTGAAATACACACGGACAAACAAACAGACATGGCAAATCTGTAAGGGTTCAAACCTAATACTTTTTAGAATGAATTGTTAAGTAACGGTCGCTAGTTGTGCTGCCAAAGGAATATTTTATTTATTTTATGCTGTTCGAGAAACATACAGTTAATAAAAACAACGTTCCCAAACGATACGAATTTAAAGGCCCTTTACAAGTTTCCGCAGTTAATATCGATACTTTTGGTCATCACTACAAAGTCCCTATCAAGGGCCGCATCGTGAGATGGCAACAAATTATTCACATCAAGTTTTATGATGATCACGCGAAGGAATGCTACTCATTTGTCCGAAGGTATCATTGCAAAGGGTCTTATTTATTTAGGTCGTAAATACTCCTTTATTACGTCGTTATTTATTTGTGAATAATTCAGAATAACTTAAATAAAAAGAGGACTTAAATAACACACACGAAACAAAAATTCTGCCTTTATGCTTTCAGCCTAAACCCTTGGCCACAAGTCCCACGTTCAAGCGATACGCGTCTTGTGACAGTGGCAGACACAAAACCCAAGAAAAAAGTTGCTAGAGACACACAATAGTGTCCACAAAAAACCACGATCCAACTAATGGACTGATGAATGCAGATGTGAGCAGCACGCGTAGCACGACCGCCGTAGAAACGGGCTATGTCCACGGAAGAATTGACAAACTGCCACATTGTCATTGTCTATCTATCATTAGGTCGATTCTTCCGTAGACAAAACTCGCTTCTACAGTGGCCATGCTACGCGTGCTGATGACGCGCGCGCGTTTCTTTCGGCACAAGTCACATCACCCGAGGCCGTGAACGGGCCAAAGGTAAGTGAGCACCAAAGTCTTACCACTCACATACATTTTCACAGCTCAAGTAATTGATTACTTGTGTTGTGAAATTCTTAGCTATCGAGCCATTTCGTCAATAGTTAGGTACTGGCAATTATGATTGTTTTCCCTTTGATTGCTGCCTAAGTAGACCAAAGTCTTTATCGGGACGATTCATCTGTGAACAATGATTCTCAAACTATTTAAATTTCGCAAATTTCTCGGTGAATTACACATTTTTTGACACAGCCAGTAGGCGACGCGGCAGACCTCGTAGAAGATGGCGGGACGGGTTTGAAAAAACCGGCCAAGTGCGAGTCGGACTCGCGCACGAAGGGAAAAAACAATAAGAGCAAAAAAAAACATTTTTTGTATGGGTGCCCCCTTAAATATTTATTTTATTCTGTTTTTAGTAGGTATTTGTTGTTATAGCGGCAAAAGAAATACATACCTACTTAATCCGTAGAAATTTCAACTGGCTAACTATCACGGTTCGTGAGATACAGCCTGGTGACAGACGGAAGGATGGACGGACGGACAGCGAAGTCTCAGTGATAGGGTCCCGTTTGACCCTTTGGGTACGGAACCCTAAAAATCAACAACTACTGGCCCACTTTAGCCCTGGACCGAAAGAACATCGGGAGACGCCATTGACCAGTTGTGGGATGATGTAGGCTTACAGTACCTAACACAATTTTAATAATGATTTCAGCTGTTGTTTCTCATAAGGAATGTATTTGCCATCAATCGGATATAAATCCAGACCCCGTGGTTGCTACTGAGAAATTCTTTATCGAATAACAAAATAATACTTTGTCTGACCTAGGAATCAAATCCAGCTCCTCATGCTTAGCAGTCGCGCTTATAACTACAAGACTAACGAGGCAGTTCCATCAACTACGTGTGGAGCCATAATATTATCAAACGGATAGGGGTGAAGACTGGGTAAAGAAAACTACATTCTATTTTGTCCGTCAGACAGGTAATACAAAAATATTAGACACGTATTTTTTGTTTTATCAAAATATCAAAAAATTACTTAGTTAAAACTCATTAAAGTTGGAGAGTGAGAGCTCACACGTCACAAGTAGGTATAAAAATTACCTACATGTGACGTCATGCGCCATTTCAACTCAATATATCTCCGTAATTTAATGACCACGTGACAAAAAAAAAATACGTATCCAATACTTTTCAATAATCTACCAGAAAGACAAAGAAAAAAAAATGTGATCATCCCCTATTGTACCTAATCAAACTTTGATTACCAATTATCAATACGCCGACGACAAGGTACCTGCTATATCGCAATACTCTGTATTAACAAACCATTAAAATGCCTAGCCTTAATAATAAAAGCCTCGATAACAGCTTAGTCCCGTACGACATTTACGTTACGATATTATCTCACAATTCCATCCAAAATCTAACTTTCTCCCAATAGGAGAGAAATGTAATAACATAGACCACAGTTTTGAGCGTCAAAAAGCTAAATGCCTTATTATTCGCAAAGATAATGAAAATCGCGTAAGCTGTATGGGTTTGATAATAAAATATATATGGTCAAATAATGAATCGTTTTACCTACCACTTGTTTTGTACTTGAGGTTGGTTTTAACGATAATAAATACGATAACTACCTAGATGTAAAGCAATGATGTTTACTTTTGTTTAGGCCCATCGTCCACGATACGACGGCGACGATACTGAATAATAACGTCTACTTTTGCTATGAAACTCTGGTTATTCATTGATGACTCGGCTAGAAACATCATTTTCACGATATCATAATAGTACATTACAATATTAGTGCGTTATGATGGTTATAACATGCGAGGCGGAATTTCAGCCCGAGCCGAAGGCGAGGGCGTAATTGAGCCGAGCATGTTATAACCAATACGCACGTATATCGTACGACGTTTTTTAACACATTTGCGAGGAAACAGAAAAAAAAAACATTTTATATTTTGTTCATTTCTAATTATTGAAACAGTTAGTGAAATTACAATTATTAAAATGATAACGTAGTTTTAGGTTGTGGTAGGTTGGTTTTTTAATTATGATTTTATTATTATTATTACTATTCATAATGTCATTGTTTTGTGTTAAAGGGTAAATGTTGGAGACGACGAAACTTCTTGAAAGGCGGCAGAAGAGCATTGTAATTCGTCATTAGTTGTAAATAAAAAAATATCCTCAGTAGAAGTAGAGGGGCGCGGCTCAGGGCAAAACTTCTTAGTCGTACGCAGAGCTTCATATTTTTTGACCACGTCATAAAATGGGCCGTTGATAATAAAAGATCGGGGTATTTTGTTTTTAGTGTTTGGGATTTTAATTAAAAGCATTTTGCCTTGATTTTCAATGTCATTTGTGGTAATATTGTGAAGCTCTTGCCGTCTACATGCACCATTAATACCAAATATTAACGCAACCTGAAAAGAAATAAAAATGTGTAAGATAAGGTATAGCTTACAGACGGTCGTTAAAAAATATGTAAAAGAGTATGTACAGTAGGTAGATCAATACATAAAATAAGGAGGCAAACTGACCTTAGTTGCCAGGTACTGGCAATCTGGAGCATCTCTTAGAAACTTTTTGACGTCATTTGGTGACAGTACCTTAGATTTTTTCTTTATAAAACCATCAGAGCGTCTCTTTAAAAATGCAATGAGATTTGAATATAAATTAATATCGACACCAGTTTTCATCTTGAGGGTACTTTTCAGCATCGAATATGTTGTCCGCAACGAGCTAGGCTTATATTTACTAGCTAGTTCATTAAAATACGCCAAAACTACATTTTCGGAAAATGACTTGGCATGTTTCATGTTTTTCCACTTCAAAAAAATTTCATACTTGGTTATGTATCTGTCTTTGGATATTGACGGTAGCAAGCTGTCGCATGCAGTTCGCGCTTCTGTTAGTATATCCGGTGGATTTGAAGTAATATATGGCACTTCATCATTATTGAAAGTTGTCATATTTAAATTTTCACAATACAAGTTCAAAGAAAAGAAAAATGGCGCGAGGATTATTTTCTGCCGTAGCTGCGTGAAAATGTTGGCAAAGACGTTAGAGCATGCAGCCAAGTTTTTAAATTACCGAATAAACTGTTTTTTTTTTAATTATAAATAAACTGAATCTGTGAATGCACACTGTTGCTTTCCCGCTATTTTAACAGCGCGCTAGCGCTGCCTACTGACTGGCGCCGCGCGGCGATTAGTTCGAAATTTGAATAGCAACAGCGCGCGAAATGGCAAATAATACTGTTATGGAATTTGTATGGACTATAACTTAACTATTTGCTTTGGTAACACACGCGTTTTTTATGACCCGCTTTACATATTTAAAACCGGTGGAATTACATCAGCTTTACGAGCAACGGTGTTAAAAAAAAATTAACAACAAGCAATCTGCTTAATTGTAATAAATTGTAGTTGTTGGGGTGCACGAAAAGAGCCCCGAGGGACGTAACCACTGAACTTTTATACGTCCGGTGCATCCTGGGCAGTCAGCGAGTCCCCACGCTGAGTGGCTTATCCTTTCACCACGATGACAATTCCAAGTCCTCCTATAAATCCAGCTTTGTGCGTAGTCTCGATTAACATCGAAGGGTTCTCTCAAGACAAATCGGAAATTCTTTCCAATTTGTGCCGCAAAACCCGCTACCACATTCTTTGCGTTCAAGGGACCCATCGAGATGAAGCCCAAAGCCGGCCATACATTGATGGACTCACGCTTATTGTCGAGATCTGTCACCCAAAGCACGGTAACGCAGTGTTTTAAAAGTTTTCTAAAGTATGGTACAACCTTTGGAGTGGAAGATATCTCAGTTGAGCAATTAAAACACCGTGGTCCAGTTGCTGTTTCGGGTTGGTGCTACTTTAGAACAATTGTCTGAAATCTGCTTCAATACCCCGTCTCTGGAGGAAATCCAAGGTCATCGCAATTCCTAAGCGTGGTAAAGCAGCAAACGATCCTTATAACTTCCGCCCTATGTCATTCATATAAAAATATCTCTTCTATGTCATTCATATAAATTATTCGAGAGACTGCTGCTGAACCGTCTTACGGGCATCATTGACTCATTAGATTTTTGACGAGGTATTATCAACTCTATGTAACTTCCTTCCTCGAACTTTAGGTAAATACAAATACAAATAGTTTATTTTTCTATAACAGGTTTGTACTACGTAGCTAGTGATAGAAGTGTCCTTTTAAGCAAGTAAATGCCTGTATTAGGACACTCCACTCTTCCGTAACTTAAATTTACGTAATGTACACATACACTTCTTCATTTATAATTACGAGAAAGAAAATCAAGAAAATTAAAGTACAATTAATGCAACATTACAAACTTTACATCAGCTTATTTAAATTAGTGTGCTTTTTGTGTATGTTATGTGTGAGTTGGGCATGAGTGTTATGTGTGTGTGGAATGTATGTGTGGTGTGTAAGTGTACATGTTGTATGTGTGAGTAAGTGAGCGCGTGAATGAGTGAGTTATGATGTGTGCTGCAGGAGAGCCTCAGTGTCCTCATATGTAAGTGGTTTGATCCCTTTAATGACAAGTTTTTTACACTCATGAAATTGTTTGGTTTATACATATATCTCTTAATTTATTTTATTATATAGTTGAGATGCCTGTTTCTCGTATTGTCTGCTACAAAACCTGGTTTTTGTTTGTGGGACCAGTGCTATAATATCTTTCCTTCTTTTTGACAAAAAATACAATAAATAATACTCTACCTATTCCTATCTCTGATGATGATAAAACTACCACGATGGACTTGTATAAACCTAGATATATCTTAGCCTATGAAGGAAGAAACCAGTCAAAGCAAGGATTTAAAAGCTAGTCCAATTCAGTGAACTACAGATTAGATCACTTCCAAGTAACCTAGCAACAACGAAATAACAAACAGTAACTGTCAACGGTCTCGCTAGGTAAATATGTAGGTAAAATAGTGCGATTACTTACTGAGATTGGAGGAATCCGGTTGCGAATAGCTGTTCTGTTTTATTTACTTATCTTTGTTAATCTACCTCGTTGGCCTAGGGGTCCGACATCTTGACCAAAGAGGTGGGGTCGCGAGGGCGGCTGTTGAGCGTAGATATGTAGGTGTGATATTGGTGTGTTAGTGTTGGTATTGTTGCGTTTCCCATTAGGATGTTCGAAGTTATAGTAGCGTGGATTTTGGGAATAGGAGCTGTGATACCCGCCATGCCTCGGCAAGCACGTTAAGCAGTTAGTCCCGCATGAACTACATCATAACATAACATTCGTTTGTCTTCAGGCAACTTTGACCCATAGATTTATAGCTAAGGGAGCGTTCTCACTATGTCGTGACGACAGATTATCGTGTCGTTGAAAGTGTCAGTGTGTGTGTGATGACAGGATTAACTGTCATCCACGACTTTTTTCCAGTGACGACAGATTGTCAAGTCAATTGGTGTACCTAATGGGAACAGCTAAGGACAACAGTCGTCCAACGATGAATTAATCGTCACGACATAGTGGGAACGCGCCGTAACAGAATTATATAAATATGATAAAATAAATTTTGTGCTAGTAAATTGAACCTTAAAACTATGTAAGTAACACTTAACTTTTGCACTATGTCCTTGCGTTCATGTGGCACGTGCTCGTGGAGGGTACGGAACACCACTCTCTGCGATCAATAGTCCCCTACCACGACAATACAGGAACAGGATGTGCTCCTGTGTTTGCGTAAACACTTGTGCACTATGACATAATCACCTGCGTTAACTGTGTCTTGTATGTAACCTAACCTAACCATTAATGGTTAATCTCCGCATATATTGACCGCCATTTCCACAAGTTGGTCAGTATAGTATAATATGTTCATACATTTCTACTTACCACTTTGGGAACATACTGGCGTTATGTGAATTTCTAAATCGAATAAACTAATAACACTTTGCACGGGAATCGAACCTAGCGCCTCAGGCTCAGCACTGAGATGTTATTTGTAAACCGGAACGGCTGCAAACCACCGGTGGTAAAACCGGCTGCCGGGAATAAACCTTATACAGGGTGTAACGGAAAGGGTATATACATACTTAAGGGTGTGCTACAGACTATCAAACTGAACAAGTTTCTCATCATAAAACATGTTTTTCAGCAAAAAAAATATCTGCTACCCCATAGAAAATTGCAATACCTATTCGACCCAAATGTATAGGCAGCAGATTTTTTTTTTCCTGCCAAAATTTTTTTATGATGAGAATCATGTTCAGTTTGATGGTCTGTAGCACACCCTTAAGGATGTATATACCCTTTCCGTTACACCCTGTATAAACAGCCGTCAGCCTATTTCTCTTTCATTTATCTTATAAAAAGGGCCGGACTGGTTTGCTATTTTTTTTTTTTATGCAGTGTTGGTTCTTTTTACTTTAGATAAATTACTACAAATAGGCAATGAGGTTGAAATAATTACATGCAATAATGTTGGAAGCACTTTCAAGGATGTTATGAGTAATAGCTGCTTGTTGGAGAGATCATCCAGGAAGAAGAGAATCAAATAATTGTGTAGTTAGAGGAAACAAACAAAACCAAACTAAGTATACACAACGTGCTTACATTTCTTAAATTGACGGTGAGAATATATTTACCAATTGATCTGAAAAACTGGCTGTTTTACTTTGCTACACATTCCCACATAAAGCCATTCAAAACACAAAAATTGTCAATAAAAGATAATTTACAACTGGAAAAATACGACCGTATAAACATCAGCAGGACTGTACCATCGGGAAAGTGAGAATATGGACACTTTTCAAACAAAATCCCGTGCACACGATGACATCTGTTTAACACCCTTATTACTATTGGTCCGCACAAATACTTTGCGGACCAATAGTGGTAAAACAAAAAAAGACCCGACCGAAAAATACACGACCGTTTTTTAAAAATGTATTGTTTTAAACACAATCTCAGGCTCTGTTAATTTACACTTTGGTGATAGTACTACATATAGGTCGGTAAAGCAGTCATCACAAAGCTTCTAAACGGGCCAGCAGAGTAATAGCTACGCCCCACACTGGTCCAGCATCGTCCATCATTTTAGAGTAACGGTACCCAGGTGGGAAAGGGAGTACGTTTGCAACTATGTAAGTAATTCATTGGTGTTAATTGTTTATTTGATTAATAGTTTCACAGGCTCTAAGGGCTATGAGGAATGATTTAAAGGTGTGCTGGGTCAGTGGAGATGAGAATTCTTGCTTGGGAATAGTATTTACAGGGCAAGAGCCTATTCCTACGTCATTCCTAGGAGCATTATATCAGTCCGAATCTCTTAAATCCTAAATATAAAAAACGCGTGTCACAATGTTAGTTACTATACTACTCCGAAACGGCTGAACCGATTTGTATGAAATTTTGTGTGTATATCGGGTAGGACTAAGAATCGGCCAACATCAATTTTCCAATTTTTTTTTTTTTCATACCCCTGTAACCCATCAAAATTTCCACGCGAACGAAATCGCGGGCAGCAACTAGTCTTAATAGAAAATTGCTTTGTCTATTATAATGATAGTATTAATTCGTATCGCACCTTTAGCTCGCCGAGCATCATTGAATCAGTATCATAACGGATTAAAAAATCAAAAACTTTTGCATTTGTGCATCATCATCATCATTATTTCAGACAAAAGACGTCCACTGCTGGACATAGGCCTCCCCAAAGTGTCGCCACATTGACCGGTCCCGTGCGACTCGCATCCAGCGGATCCCCGCAACCTTCACCAGGTCATCGGTCCAGCTAGTGCTCAAAAATAGAGCTAATACAAACATTTCAAACAGTCTTGACTGAGGTTAACGCAGTCTCAGAATACCACTGACAATCACACTATTGCAATCATAATATTCCCAGCCATGCTAACGATTGTATTATGATGTCATTTGTAGATCTATGCTAACGAGGTCGTGCTATGATCTCTATGATGAGCCAGGCAGGCTCTCACGATAAATGAACCTCGGAGTTAGTTGATCTAGAAATTATGGGAACGTATGTTTATTTGTAATGGAAGTGATATTAATGTCAATGGGTTTTCTGCGAAGTGGGCGATTTGTTTTTGAAGTGAAAACTTCTTTGGCGGCGTTGTGCACTTTTGTGATGGGTGAAATGTTAAACTCGCGTCAAGACACGTGACCGTCAGATTGATTAATCTGACGGTCACGTGTCCTGGTTACGAAGGAATTTGAACTTTATGACATCTGTCATTGAGTTTGAGTTGCCAAAACTGGAAACAAAACCTTCGGTTTCTCCGGTTCCGGAAATTCGTAAGACGGATTGTAGTTATAGTTCTGAAGTGTTAATTTCTTTCTATTTACATAACATCTCGCCTTGTAATCCCCGGGGTAGGCTGAGGTGTGCTTATTAACAAGAACACACACACCCCATTTTCAGCACATGTTTCTATTAACTGAATACAAATACAGACTCCAGAGAGTCTATACAATTATTCGTTTATATATTATTATGAATGACTAAAATGATATAATTAATATATAATTAATTAATATAATATAACTCATTTATTAATTATATCGTTTTAATCATTCAATGATAATGTAGTAGCAGTAGTCGATCAGTGGTATGAGTCCCGACTTTCCAAGTTTTGAGGTTGAGTCGAACCCAAGCAGGCACTTTTTGTAATTAATTTTATCACCATTGATTTCAAAATGGCAAACGAAAATCGGGAGCAGTTGTGGCCCAGTGGTGGCAGTCTCGACTTACGAGCAGTAAGCCGAGGGTTTGAACCTATATAGGCAGGCGGATTACTTTGTGTAATTTATTTCATCACCGCTGCTCTCAAAACGGTGAAGGAAAACATCGTGAGAAAACCGGCATGTCCTAGAACTAAAACTTCGAAGACTTGTGACATCTAACAAACCGCAATAGGCCCGCGTGGTGGATTACAGCCCACTCCCTCTTATACAGGGTGTAACGGAAAGGGTATATACATCCTTAAGGGTGTGCTACAGACCATCAAACTGAACATGTTTCTCATCATAAAAAAAAATTTGCAGCAAAAAAAATATCTGCTTCCCCATAGAAAATTGCAATACCTATTCGACCCAAATGTATAGGCAGCTGATATTTTTTTTTGCTGCAAAAAAAAAATTATGATGTGAAACATGTTCAGTTTGATGGTCTGTAGCACACCCTTAAAGATGTATATACCCTTTCCGTTACACCCTGTAGAGAGGAGGCCGTTGTTCCAGCAGTGGGATAATTATAATAGGATAATGATGATGAAAAGAAAATAGCCGTGGGGTAGCCAGCATGTCCAGATAAGACATGAAGGCTGGTAGATTACGGCTCATTCCTTTTCATACAAATAAAGTCTGTGTCCCAGCAGTGGGACTTCAAAGACTGATTATACTTATGCAATTATTATGTCAAAGAAACTAACGTATAAAAATATCTACCTACCTCATGGACCACCTAAGCGAATAAGCTTCACAGTAGCCACCTAGGTTATTAGAGATCTAGCTCAATTTGCAATCAGTACAGGATACAGTTAATATGCAAGAACATTATATATGTGTGTAGTTATTGCCGCCCTTTTCCCTTCTTGAGTAAGTGAAACCTGTAGTAATAACGATGTAAGTGACTTTAATGTCACTTATAACTTAAATCCACAGAAGAAAGAGCGTGGGACCCCTCTTCCTTCTGTGGAAGAAAAGAGTTGATTAAAACGTAAAAATTTTGAGAACAAACGCATGGTAAAAAGATAAAGAAAAATAGTAATTTTGTTTAAACTATATGGAGTACGGATTTACTCACGGCTGCATTCGGTCTGGACATGTAAAATCAAAATCATAACCCTCCTTTTTGCTTCGCCGTAGTCGGGTGGAGTGGGCAGCAATTATAGTATGACAGTATATGGAAATGCGAGACAAAACGATTAACAAAATAAAGTTATTTCTGCATACAATAATAACAGCGGCTAGGTTAAGGTTAAGCCGCGCTCGCCGGGTTGGTTCGAGGATAGGTGACCACCCATCATACCAAGTTCTCTCCGAGCCTCGGAAAGCAAGTTAAGCCATTGGTCTCGGTTGTCATTTACAGATCTTTGACAGTCGTTAAAGGTAGTCAATGATCCGAAAGTTACATCTGTCAGTCAAGTCACAGCCAGTGTTAAGGGGTATCGTTTTCGCCAGTACTAACTAACTGGATTGTGTGATAGACAGTCGCTCCATGTAAAATATTAGTATTCAGCTGAATTCGGTAAGACCAGAAGCCGACCCCAATATATTGGGAAAAGGCTAGGCAGATGATGTGTAGAATTTACTCACAGAAGCGACACTTCTAAAAAGTTATAAAACATCTCAAGATTTCCAACCCACCTCACAAGCCATTTATTTCACTATCAGACAAACAAATCATTAGTCTTTGTTAAACATTAAACTATAAAGTAGCAAACACAATAATAAATAATAGTTTATCATGGCAAGCAGCAGCTGTGTTCAGAGGAAACGAGTGATGTAGATAACTATATTTAATGTCCGATGTCGCAGTATTTTTATACCACCTGCCGTTTCAAGACTATTATATGGGTTTTATTCTTGCATTGATGGTAATAAAATAAGTTTGTTTGAATTGAATTTAGTGGTGAGCCTAGTGTGAATTTAAATGGTATTCTTTTATAATAGTGGAAAAAAATAAGTCTTGATAAGTACCCATGGCTAGAGCTAATTGGGTTTTTCTGTAGCGACTTACAAAAGTAACAAATGAAAAAAAGTACAGCGCCATCTACGATAAAATTGAAGAACTAATATGGTCTGAATCTCGCAAGCAAAGTTTACATCGACTTAAGACTATATAGAGAAACCCGACAACAACTGTCGGGCAACAAAAACTCGCCGCCTGACCGCCGTCGCGTACGGACGTGCCGCTACCTGCTCGCATTCCCGCTCGTCATCGGTTCGTCGCTTCCCAGTGTCGTGACGTCATCAGTAGTCCCTCGACTACACCCCCGAACAATTGCTGTCTTTTTATTAAGACAGCACTTGCTCATTTGCTTCGGATATTATTCCGATTTAACTTCCTTTGCCCCATCAGGGAAAAGTCCTCAGTTTCGAGGTTCTTGGTGGGAAACCTAACGGTGCCAACGAAACCGAGAGAGGGTGGTGACCCAATCCGCCCGCCTAACCCCTTCAGGGTCTAGGTGAAAAATTGGACTCCGTCGCGAACACATGTGCCGCCGATATACTGTGCTAGTGTTTCCCGTTTTAACAAGTTCCTGAAAGCAAGTTCCTAAGACTGGGGTTGGAGTTGCTACCAAGCCAGGACCTTCGGACTGTGGCTGCGGGAAGGTTGAAACGGGTGAGTCGCTGACCCAGTTAATTCCCTACATAATTGTTCAAGGAATTAGGTTGCTAAGCGCGCTGAGCTTCACTCAAATGTCCGCTAACTTTTAGCCGATGAAATGTCGTCCCTCGACGAGACAGAAAAAGCCCTTTTGCGCTTTTTCTTGCGCATCGTTGCGAAAGACCCAAATTTTAAAAAATATGGGTCTGAAATTAATGCTATCCGGCAAACCAGTGATAACGTCACTGACTTCAGTGACGCACTTGAAAGCCCTTTGTCTCCGCCGCCTGCCGACAGAGGCTTACCACCAGCCGTCGCCGCCGCGATTAAGGCTACACCAAGACCCATTGTTGTGAAACCCACTGTTTCACAAACAAAGGCCCAGCCCGCACCTGCGTCCATTGTTCCCGTTTCCGAGAACATGGACAAAGGCTTACCGCCAGCCGTCGCCGCCGCGATTCCGGCTAAACCGAGTCCCATTGTTTCGAAACCTTTTGTTTCGCAAACAAAGGATCAGTCCGAACCTACGTCCATTGTTCCCGTTTCCGAGAACATGGACACAACTGAGCCAGTCTCCGACTCAGAGTCAATTTTAGACTCGTGTTCTGCCGCCTCGTCCTCTGAAGACGACTATCAAGTCGTCGGAAAGGGCAAGAGGAAGAAGGGCAAAAACTCCCAGGCCGCCATGGCTAAAAAGATCGTCGCGCTCCCTTCTGTCCCCTCTCCCGCGGCCTCCCGTCCCACCTCCCCGGTCCCCGTACCAACGTCCGCCGCTGCTCATACCAGCAGGCCAGCCAGCCCTAAGGCTCACCCTTCAGCCGCTTCTTCAAAGAAGCTGAAGCCCCCCTCCCCCGCTGTTCATTCAGGACAAAGGGAAATGGACAGACGTGTCCAAAATGTGTGTTGAGCGCCGCATACAATATACAAGCGCAAAAAGCACACAACAGGGCATAAAAGTGGTGGTCCCTACGACCGCTGACTTCAGGGAACTAACCCGTCAGCTGATCGGAAGGCACATAGCCTTCCATACTTACTCCCTTCCAGAGGAGAAGCCCACCCGCGTGGTGATCAGGCGGATCCCGAAGGAGATATCCGCGGAGGACATCCTAAATGACCTCCAAGGCCAGGACATCCCGGTCGCAGCCGTCCACCGCCTTCATAAGGCGAGAGGCGGAGCCCAGTACGATATGGTACTGGTCATCTGTGACCCCGTAGAAGGACACCACCCGATCTTCAAAGTGAAGTCGGTATGCTCCCTCACAGGCATCACAATAGAGAAGCCTTACCGCTCAGCCGTAGTAGGGAAGTGCCACCGCTGCCAGCTGTACGGACACAGCCAAGCCAACTGCCATGCGCCGCACAGATGCGTAAAGTGTCTAGGCGACCATGGTACGGCAGACTGCCCCCGTCCCAAAGACAAATCGCTATGCACGGAGCCACCGAGCTGTGTGCTTTGCGGCCAGTCGGGCCACCCGGCTAACTACCGCGGCTGCCCGAAAGCCCCCAAAGGCTCCTCCTCTAAACTGGCGAAGCGTGCAAACGCCCGCCAGCAGAGAGAAAGCCCATCGGTGAGGCTACCAACTGCACAGATGCCGGAGAGACTCAGCCCTCAGAGGCCCTCTCCCTGGACCTCGCTGAACCACCAGAGAGCCTTCCCGGCACTCGGCAAAGCAAAGTCCAGCCCCATTCCCGGGCTATTAGATGCCCCTGTCCCCACTCCCGTGGCCCAAGCGAACGCACCGGCGCCCGCTCGTCCCGCGCCTCCCGGCCCCGCGGCCGCGGTCTCCTCTCCTAACGTAACTTTTGAAACGTTAGCAAAGTTAGTCACCCCCGAAGCAGACCGCATGGCGGCAGATCTCAGGGAGGCTAACACTGACGGTGATAAGCTTAAAATTATCCTCAAGTCCCTAATCAAGTTAGGCGAAGCCTTCAGCGGCATTAATCTTTAATTTCAATGGATAATACGAGATTAACGTGTACCAAACCCCGATCCCTTAAATTAGGGTACTTTAATGCCAATGGCATTAGAGGCCAGCGTGATGAAATCGCCACCTTCCTCCGTGACCATCAAATTGATATCCTCCTCATACAGGAGACCTTCCTCAAGCCCAGTCACCGCGATCCGAGAATTGCCAACTATCGCATAGTTCGCAACGATCGGTCACGTTGCCACAAGGGCGGTACTCTAATCTATTATAGAAAAGAACTGCACTGCATCCCCTTAGATCCCCCTCCCATGGAGTCTCTACTCGAGACTTCAGTGTGTCGACTAGGCATGACCGGTCATCAACCGATCACTATCGCCTCCGCGTACATCCCTCCCGGCGGCACGTCCGAGGAGCACACTCTGTTCACCAAAGACCTTGCCGTCCTCTTCGGCTTGAGTGACTCCGTTATCATAGCGGGCGACCTCAACGCCAAACACCCCGCCTGGAACAGCACGACGACCTCTGCCAGAGGACGTCACGTGTATAACCTGGGTGAGTCCCTCAACTTCGATCCCATCGCTCCTATGGAGCACACTCACTATCCCCACGACCCCGACCAACGTCCGGACGTTCTCGACATAGCGCTACTCAAGAATGTCAACCTTAAGTTGCATTCCATCGAGACTTTACATGAGCTTAACTCAGACCATCGACCAGTGCTCATGCACTTAGTTCCCCGCTCGGGTCCCTCTGACCCCAGCCAGCCCCCGCCAACCCAAGTGATAACCGACTGGAGGAAAGTCAGCGAAAAGCTGAAATCCACCACGTCGTCTCACCTGGAGTCCATCCCCGGCCACATAGTCTCAGTCGCAGACACGACGGCCGCCATCAACTCGTTTACAGAACACGTGCAATCCGTACTGAAGGATTGCTCACGAGAAGTTCCAGCATTGAGCGATCAACGCTGGTTTCTACCCGCTGACGTACGTGAACTGATAACCGAGAAGAACGCGGCCATCCGTGCCTACAGCAACTTTCCCTGCGACGCGAACAAAGCTCACATGCGTCATTTACAGCGTGCTGTAAAGAAGCGCACTAGTGAGCATCGTTCAGATCAATGGGACAAGACGCTTAGCGAGCTTGAGCCTACCCACCTAGCCTTCTGGCAGCTGCAACGCAAGTTGCGCTCCACCGAAGAGGCTTCGATGCCTCCCCTCACGCGACCCGATAAGAGCGTTGCATTCGACGACTCTGAGAAGGCCGAATGCCTAGCAGACAGCCTAGAGTCCCAGTGCTCCCCCAGCTCTCAACCAGTAGATAAGCGACATCTCGATGAGGTGAACGCATTCGTCGAACGTAGAGCCGCCCTACCCCCTGTAGAAGACCCAGATGATCCTCTGCCTCCGGTCACAGCTGACGAAGTGCAAGACATCATTAATAAGCTTCAACCGCGCAAAGCACCCGGCTCCGACGGAATCACCAATAGGGTGTTTAAACTCCTCCCCGCTCAGCTCGTCGTGTTAATGGCGGCCATCTTCAATGGCGCCCTGAGCAACAACGCTTTTCCCCAAATATGGAAAGAGGCCACTGTCATCGGTTTCGCCAAGCCAGGCAAACCCAAGTCTGAGCCCTCGAGCTACAGACCTATCAGTCTCCTGAACGCACTCGGCAAAATCTACGAGAGACTCATTTATAAGCGACTCAAAGACTTCGCCGAGGCTAAGAGTCTCATCCCCAACGAGCAGTTCGGCTTCAGAACCGGACACTCTTGCATTCAACAGGCCCATCGCATCGTAGAGCACTTGAGCGCTGGCTTCCAGCGTGGAGCGATGACGGGTGTGTTGTACTTCGACATAGCAAAGGCTTTCGACAAAGTCTGGCACAACGGCTTATTATATAAGCTGTACAAACTGGGAGTGCCGGACCGTCTCGTGCTCATCTTACGAGACTTTCTGTCGGATCGCACCTTCCGCTATCGCATCGGGAAGGCACTGTCTTCTCCCCACCCCATTAGAGCAGGAGTCCCTCAGGGCTCCGTCGTCTCTCCCCTTATCTTTACTCTGTTCACCAGTGACATCCCCAAGAGCAAGAAGGCTCAGTTAGCCCTGTTCGCGGACGACACGGCCATTTATTACACTGGCCGCAGTCACGACGCTATCTATAGCACCCTCCAAACCTCAGCCAACGTCTTAGGCGCTTGGTTCCGGAAATGGAGAATCGAGGTGAACCCCGACAAGAGCCAGGCAGTTCTTTACTCTAAACAGCGTAAAATTAAGCCACCCGCGCTCAGCCCGATCACTATGTACGGTAAGCCTATCCCTTGGGAGAAGCAAGCCAAGTACTTAGGAGTCATACTTGACAACCACTTGTCTTTCGCGGCGCACATCAAAGCAGCTCGCGACCGAGCTGCGTTTGCTATGGGTAGGCTTCATTTCATGATTTCGGCAAAAAGCAAGTTGTCACTCAAGTGCAAATTGCGCCTTTATACCGCGGTGATCCGCCCCATTATGACGTACGCTTGCGTCGTGTACGCTCACACCAAGCCTAAGTACATCCATAGGATGCAAATTTTACAGAACCGGTTCTTACGTAGAGTCACGGGAGCCCCTTTTTATGTCCGTAATGACCGTCTACACGTAGACCTTAGAATGCCCACCGTCCTTCAGTTTATGAAACGCCTTTCGAAGCGTTTCTTCGATAACGCCATTAAACACCGTAATCCCCTGATCGCAGCGGCCGCCCGTTACGAACCCTCGCGCATTAGTACAGTACGCCGTCCTAGGCATACCCTTGTCACTCCAGATGATGCTATCACCCTCCTCCAGGAGAGTAGCAAAGAGACTAGCACTCTTAAAAAGTTCCGCCTCAAACCGCCGTCTTTCCGACCTCGCCGTCGAGGTCCGTCGCGACGTCCCGGTCCATGCCCTCCCCGACCCTCGCTCGAGCCAGCCCGCGATGCTGTGCCAGTAGTTTTAAATCAGCCCCTAAATAATGATACCATTCAGATCCAGCCTGTCCCCATGCAGTCCTCCCCCAGCGACGCCCTAAGCCGAGGTTCGTACCCCACAGGGGGTGCCCTTAGCGTGCAGTCGCTTAGTTTGTAAGTTTTTATGCCCTGGCTGGAGGCCTTACTCTAAAGGCACCCACAGGATAGTCCGGTTAAGCAGACGACAACCTCATAGGTTGAACTGCGAGATGCCATTCAAAAAAAAAAAAAAACTGTCGGGCAGTAGCCCACCAGACATACCATCCGTCTCGTCGGAGGATCCTTGATGAACTTTATTTACACACTGTTTCTCATACTCCTAAATTTCCATTTGAATAAATGATCTAAACTTTGGTGAACAAGAAGTCAACATTTACCTAGGTCGTTACCTCCGAAAATTATATGTGGAAGAAGATTTTCCTTAGAACGCTTTGATAATATGTATATCTGGTGGTTTATTGGGTCTTGTATCGATAGCCATAATTATTTGCCCATTCTCCTTTTTACTAGTTTCCTAGTGTTCTAGTTTGTCACCGGTTGTAGAAATTGGGTCCACTTTCTTAACTGGCTGTATAAAAACGTGGTAAACTAGCGCTTGTGACTTTAAAAAACACAGGCGTGATGGCTCTAAGTTAGCTATTATGATACAATACTGACCAACTTTAGCATCCACTAAAGTAGCATGAATCAGCAAGTCGAACGAATCACATGATGAAGGTACAGTATAACGATGAACAAGACGTTACTCTTAAAAATTATGTTCCATATCACTGAACTCGTTAACCAGTACTTTAACTATTCAACTTTTACTTCTATTAACAATCAGTTCAAGATAACTAAAGGCAAGTACTTCGCACTTTGAAAACGGATAATTATATCGAAACTTTTAGAAAGTGTAAGAAAGCTTCTGTTAAACTGTTCAGTGATAATGATTCTGAATATTTAAGGCTCGTTTCTGTATTGTCATTTTGTTGCTTTCCGATTGCTTTTGGAAGGTCTGCGTAGTTGCGTTGAAAGAGAAATTGGGATAACTTTGGTGTCTGTTTTAGTTTGGTTAGAAAAATACAAACATGCACCGAATAAACCATAAAGGTTTAATCTGATTTTATTTCCGTAACTTCTTTTAAAGACCTTTTTTGAGGAAGTACTGCTAAGCAGGGTTAGCTATAAAGTAAAGTATAAAATTCCACGCCAAGTTTATATGTAAATAAATAATTAAACGTCACATAATGTTATTATTCATTTAAAATTCATCGGTACCAAGCATTTGAACATTAATAATGAATAAATATCAAGAAGAACACACTGACTTTGCACCCCACCATGCATATTAATGAGACTAGTGATGCGCCATACACCCAACTTTCTTTTGGTATCGATGATACCAATTAATTTTATACCGAAATTTAATCGATTACTTTAAGCGAAAGTGTCGTAGAAATTTTTATTGATTTCAATCACTGTTCGGTGATAATGATTCTGAATATTTAAGGCTCATTTCTGTATTGTCATTTTGTTGCTTTCCGATTGCTTTTGGAAGGTCTGCGTAGTTGCGTTGAAAGAGAAATTGGGATAACTTTGGTGTCTGTTTTAGTTTGGTTAGAAAAATACAAACATGCACCGAATAAACCATAAAGGTTTAATCTGATTTTATTTCCGTAACTTTTTCTAAAGACCTCTTTTGAAGAAATACCGCTTAGCTTACAGGGTTAGCTATAAAGTAAAGTATGAAATTCCACGCCAAGTTTATATGTAAATAAATAATTAAACGTCACATAATGTTATTATTCATTTAAAATTCATCGGTACCAAGCATTTGAACATTAATAATGAATAAATATCAAGAAGAACACACTGACTTTGCACCCCACCATGCATATTAATGAGACTAGTGATGCGCCATACACCCAACTTTCTTTTGGTATCGATGATACCAATTAATTTTATACCGAAATTTAATCGATTACTTTAAGCGAAAGTGTCGTAGAAATTTTTATTGATTGAAGCGTTGGGTGATAAATAAAAAGAGTAAGTAAAAATTTTACGGTTTGTTTTCAAGATAATCAATAATTGAACGTGCAGTAACCCATCGATTTTGGAATCTGGAGTAAAAGGGAAAAGAGAAATTAGGTAGCTCAAACTGAGGTTTATCGAAAACAACATTAAAATGTAGATCGGAGTGTATATACTACAATGTGACATTCGAAGAGCAATAATGGCAAAGGAAAAGACAAAAAAATATTGGACTGATTATTAAGTTACTAAAAGTTTATGTCAATCCTGTTGAAGGTCGTTTTAAACGTAAGTAGCGATTCGGAAAAAACAAACTTAAAAAGAACTTAAACCTTCCAGGTGCATTTGAAATGAAGGTATAACAGCCTTAAAGTTAAATTATCATCCAAAAAATGAGAAAAAAAAAATGTTCTCGGCAAATTCAAATAGATCTGTTTTATTAAAAAAACTGATAACCCACCTTTTTGTAAGAGTCTCTACTAAACCATATTAAATACCTAATTAACCAGCTAATCGTCTGTTTAATGTTGTCAGTTAAGAGTTAATTAAAAGGTCTTAATTGTAATTTATCGAAGTCTTTATTTTTGAAGATAACGTTTTATGAGATGAATATCTCATTCTGTAGCCGCTGCTACTGTGCCTAAATAACGGTATTTTTGTGCCACTCGAAAAAATATGTTTATCTGTGCCTAAGATTATTATTATCTTATCAGCTTCTTAATCTCTTGGGCACATTCACATTAGCTGACAGCGTTGAGGAAGAGTTTTTTGGTAACTTTTAATAGTTTATTATTAGTTTAGATGATGTATATATTAGTTTTTATTGTTATAATGTATAGTAAGTTTTGTTTTATAAATAATTAAGATAAAAACAGTAGACAATAATAATTATTATATTAAAACAAATACATAAAACTTTACAAAGCTTGTAAATCATTATTTTTCGACAACTGATCACTATAATAGACTTTGCACGCTGGCAACCAGGCAGCGAAGGCTCACCAAAACACAATAGAACAAATTGATAAGGAAGATACGGTAATTCAGAAAACCGAACTTACTAAATGAAACATAACATCACGTCTGTTCAGAAGTGTACATATCGTTCACCGACATTTTAAATTCCTATATCCCATGTTATAAATAAGCCTTACTAAACATATTTTACATCGGTGAATGTTTTTATTTACATCGACCACCTAATAAAACTTATTTCTCGCTTAATAGCTGAGAAAAAAAAGAAATGTGCTCGATACATTATAATTAGCACGTCCATCCCTAGTGGTTCTCATGGAATGCTTTACGCTTTGCGCACACGACGCGGCGTAAGCAGTTATTAGCAAAGGGCAATGCTTTAAAAAAATATATCTATATGGAAGATCTTGAGCATTCTTTTTTATAACCTATGCAGGCATTTCTTAGTTAAGTATAGGAGCGTGTTAAAGTGAGGAATCAAGTTTTATACTTTTGTTACAGTTAAGCGCTATTATAAAAAATAATAATTCTCGTAGCGGTTAATAATAGCTATCCTAACTAATATTATAAATGCCAAAGTAAGTTTGTTTGTTACGCTTTCACGCAAAAACTACTCAACCCGATCATCATGAAACTTTGTACATATATTCTTGGAGGTATTAGAAGTAATTTAGGCTATATATCATCACGTTATGACCAATAGGAGCGGAGCAGCAATAAAAAATGTTGCGAAAACGGGGAAAATGTGGCGCAGACGAAGTTGCGCGGGACAGCTAGTAGGTTCATAAGATAGTAAAAATATGCCACATCGCTAGATTAAATAATAAATGATTTTTATTTTCCAAAATGGTATCTTTAAATGACACATTTTATTTAAACAAAAATAATAAAAGGCTACAAATTTTGTAAAGAAAGCTCCATTATTTGTATTTACAGATAGTCAAAGACTTACATGCTTAACAGATACTCAGAATCGGAACTTAATCTGTATGCCATGCACATTGTTATTATGTATATGGTCCGTGCGAATATCGATCCTGTGTCCCTTTCATAGAACACCAATCGTTTATAAGGCTAAAAAAACACAAAGTTCTTCTTTATTCAGACTTTTCATTGCATTTTTTGAGGATTATTCAAATTCGTTCGGGAGCAGCGGTGGACCATTGGTGGCAGCCCCGATTAACGAGTAGGTTCAAACCCAGTAGGGGTAATTCCTTTGTTCTTCTTCCGCAGTAAGTCGTAGGTTCAATCCCGGGCAGGCGCATTACTTTGTGTAATTTATTTCATCACTGCTGCTCTCAAAATAGTGAAGGAAAACACCGTGAGGAAACCGGCATGTCTTAGAACAAAAAAATCGAAGATATGTGACATCTACCAACCCACACTGGGCCCGCGTGGTGGATTAAAGCCCGCTCCCTCTCATTGAGAGGAGGCCTGTGTCCCAACAGTGGGAACATTATAGGCTGATGATGATGATGATTCAAATTCGGTTGGTTACACATGTAGGAAATATTTACGTATTATCATGCTTAAAGAATAATGTTTTCCGTTCTTAGCCAATCAATTGAAACTACTGGTATTAAATAAACTAAACATAAATCGAAAGACCTTTTGAATATAAAAATCTATGACATAAATGAAAACAGGGAAATAAAACAAGCGCCATTTCTCTGAAAAAAACATAAACATGGAGGCTTAATATCAATTTCAACAACACAAACAGCCATTTTCTATAACAACGTCAAAACAACACCTATTCATGCCTCAACAACGAAAGTTTGGTAACCCTACTCCCATTATAAAGAACAATGGCGAATTAAAGTAGGAAGTGTCGTTTCGCGGTACCAACACAATGGGTGGTTCCTGGGACACCACAATGACGATCGTTACCGATTCATTACCAGAACAATGTGTACCGAGAATCGAGTCCAACGAGAATCGATGCCGAAATAGATCTGTTATCGGATATTCGGATCGTAGTTATGGACGCGGTGCGGTATCTTTCGGTACCGATACCGATGATATTATTAAGAGCGTTTACGTCTTACGGCATTTCTTACAAACTTTCAAGTCCTGATTTTCTGAAATGACTGAACCGATTTTAATGAAACTTCATACGCATAAGCAGAATACATAAGGTCTAAAATTTACCAAAAAATATTTTCGAAAAATAGTGTTACAGCTAAATCAGACTGATTATAAATTATCTATAGAAACAAGAGATTTCGAATTTTTTAAAAGACATTTCGATAATGTTTTTTAGTAACTTTTTAGACCTATGTGTCTTGCTTATGCATATAAAGATTCATTAAAATCGGTTCAGTAATTTCGGAAAGTAGCACTTGAAAATTTGTATGAAATGACGTAAAGCGTAAACGTTCTTAAGTTTGATTGACAATGAAAGGCTCGATTTATGGGTATGGTAATGAAGGAGTAGTAAGATGATAATAGATGATTGATTCACCAGTGTGATTTTGATTGATGAGTTGGCAGATTGCTTGGCTTTAAACCGTGAAAAAGGTCATCGATTATTGATTGTGATTTGTTAAAATGACCGTTTTGTAATAGTGAGATGTGCTTTAGTAACCTTTCAAGAGTAAAATACGAAGGCAAGTTTAACTCAAAATTGATAATTTTATAGCTACTAATCCTCGAAGTGTTAGACAGAGGTTTACCTATAGTACCACATTCCCCAGTTCTTTGTACTCGGGGGTGAGCCTATTGCAATCAATCTGGCCCAAAAACTCTGAACTAGGTACTACTGAGACCTGACTGATAAACAAAACTCGACAACACTTTTTCCGAGCCGGTAATCGATCCCAAGACTTCATACTCAGGAGTAGCGTCTGCGGCCACTTGGCCAAAGAGGCAGTCATCAAACTATGTCTAGGAAGAAAAACATCAATCAAATAAAGCTCGCAATAAAAACAATGAGCTGAAATTATAATACAGATTGATCACTTTATTGTTGCTTCAATTGCCGTGATAAAAGTAATCACAAATACGGGACATTCATCATTATAATTCAGTGCATTAAGATTATTATCGCATTACCGTAAAAAGTCTATTGAAACTAGAGTAGATTGTAGGGGCACAGGCCTCCTAAGCTTTTTGTGAGAAAGAGCCGGCCACGACCTACCACGCTGGCCCAGTGTGTGGATGTCAAATGTATTTTTTTTTGGTTCAAGGTCATGCTGGTTTTCTTACGAAATTTTTCCTTCACCGTTGTAGTGATGATAAGACCCAAACAAAGTTAAATTGCCTGTCTATGATCGTACTACTAATAGATTGGGGTAGTTACTACTGGTCCACCCTGACCATCTTCATCATCACCCGTGGGTTCAATAAAACGTGATAAAAAGATCTCCACACTTCGCCATACCTAAATACAAAGGTATAGAAAGTATTAGACTTTATATGCAGAGCCATGTCGTTGGTCACACGGTATTATTCCAATGAAACCCTCTTATTTAATTATTATTTAACACCCATAACATTTGACATAACATAAATATTAGTAGTCTATTCAAAACACCAATAAAAATTCATGCTTCTTTTGTCGGTCAAAATGTAGATCAATGACATTCAATTTTGGTACTTTAAATTCTGTAGTAGGAGCCAAAACGTGATGTAGTTCTATAGAATTTTAAGAAGGTAGTCAGAAAAATTTATTTGATTATTATATTTTGAGTTGAACATTAAATTCTCCTACCTTGGTTCGGTACTCAGGTCAAAAAAAGTGATCCTGGCTTTTTCTTGGAGGTAGTTTGGTTTCTGGGTTTGTGGGTGTTGGCATTAGGCACGTTCTCAAAAGGACTTGGACAGGATATAACTGACGAAATGAACGGACACTATAAACTTATCGGAGTTACTGATGTGGTGTGTATACGTTTTGCTCGGAAGTAGCAATTAAGAATACTAGAGCAACGACTCAGTCATAAACAATGAATGGACGGCACGGTTGGCGCAGTGGTTGAACGATCGACTGCTGCGCTGCGTGTCGCGGGTTCGATCCCCGCACGGAACAAATATTTGTATGGCCTACAGATAGTTGTTCCGGGTCTGGCTGTTTGTGTATATGAGTTTAATTTTTTGTAAACGCACCCACGAAATAGGAGAAATTCCTAGTGTGGGCCAACGATTTTTAATAAACAAAAATAATTTAAGACTGACTCGTTGATCCAGTGTAAGTACTAGTAGAACTGAAAACCTCATTTATTTACATAGGTAACAAAAACTAGTCACAGCTTTAACCGGGTATGAGTGAATTATTGCTACTATGCATGTTAATAATTTTTATTTTCTTGTTCGGGTAATAAGTATGCACTGCTTTATATGGCCATTAACCCTTCTCTTCGCCTACTACAGAAAAACTAATATCATGCCTGTTTACCTATAATACATTCTTATGTGTTTAATTTCGCATGTAATAGGGGTTGAGTCTACAGTAACACCGCGAGACCATTTCAAGAATCCGAGCCGCCTCTGCAAACGACATACAGTAAAAACTTAACCATAATTGATTGTCCAGGGAATGTAACCTGCTCAGAAGTATTTGCAACCACTTGACCGAAACAGGCGTCTAATTGTTGACCAATAACCTTTGTCTTCATCTACCTCAAAACATAATGCATTATTTTTATTTAAATCCAAACGTAATCCATTCCCACGTTATAAAATAACTGGTGCTCTCAAAAACCGTTGCGTGAAGCATGCACGTTGATCGATATGAAACGAGATCAATTTTGTGGGGCGATCCCAGAAACCAGTTTTTTATCGGTCCCGATAGGAAGTTGGTAATCATTATGTTTGCAAGTGTTCGTATTGGTATCGAGATACCAGTTGTAAATTATGGTGTTCCCATCACTACGATGCGTGAAGGCAATTTATCATAGATGCAATTGATTAGGGATGACTATTTATTGCTTTTCATAATTTATTAAAACTATTTTTTATTAAAATTATATGATTGGCATATTGGTTCTAAAAATCACTATCATCGGTAATTTTCACAAGATATTATGATCAAATCAAATCAAACACCATTTTATTCAAATTAAGCTGATAATCAGCACGTTATACGAACGTCAAAAAAATAACATACATTCAGTTTTGTGCAGTGATTTTGTTATCAGTGTCCCATTAATGAACTGAATAAGAGTAGGTATTTCCACAAACATGGGGACAGTCGGCAGCTTCCTTTATTTTGTTAAACAAACTTGTGATCAAAACGTGCGATCAATATCCATCGGTTTAAGAAGTAAAAATCCTCTGTACTTTGCTTCATTCCTAAGTCATTAAAACGTTAACTAACTCCTTTGACAAAAAACCTACGAAATAAATTCTATCCACCCACCTCTTGTACCAGGACAATATAAAAGATAAGAGCTAAGGCTCTCCAGAAACAATAGCCAAGCGTCTAAGGTCACCAAACGAATGTCAGCCAGGACAGAACATCAGACACAGACCCTGCCAACCGAACAATGGCTCTTTCTCAAATGTTCCCACTCGGTAATAGTATAACTGTTTTAGTAATCGCGGGAAGAAAAGTGGTGAGTAAAAATAAATTAGCTGTAGTTAATGGTTACTATAGTAGCCTCGAAAATTACTCAGGTGGTACTCAGAATTCCAGCGCTGTGTCATACATATTTTAAATGACGGATCATCGCGCTGAGATAGATCGCGCTGAGCAGGTCTTTTGGCTTCGTACAGGACGAATTATTTATGTCTTGTATTTGTTTTTTTTTTCAAACTACTATTTTGGTTTTATTATATGTCCTGTGTGACTCCAATATTTTATTATTTTCTTTCTTTCAACTCATTCAAATTTCTGGGTTATTACCTATTATTTTTGGGTTATTATTAGAAAATAATATGATAGTTCAATTAAAATATATAATGTATTTGTTGAAGACTTTGCTTGAGTCAAGTCAGGATATTATGAAATTATTTAAAAACTCACTGAATTTGATTCTACTGAACTTTTTCGACTGGTAGCCTTTTTAGATGGATCCCGTTTAGACAATGATATCTATAACTATAAATTGAAGCAAGATATAAAAGGAGGAAAAAACAAGACCACTAAGGTATGTGTCGTAGTTAATAAGAGTAATTAAATTGCTCGTGTAAAAATATAGAACAAGTAAATTGGGCCTACTCGGTTACATAGGAAACCCATTAATTTTGACAAGCTTTCATGCAATCCTGTTCGTTTTCACTTGGAAAATCGTACAAGTTTTACTCGTTCAACTAATTGCAAACTTAAATACAGACGAACAGCAGAGCTAGTTGTGGCTGGTTGATTTTAAAACGTATACTACTCGTAACTACGTCAACTCTCAACTTAAGTAGAAAATGCGTTTCTTTATCTTTAACTCAAATTTATTCTTAGTATATTTTCGTCTTTTTTTAAACCTTTATCCAAATCCAATTTGTCCAACAGTATATTTTTTTTTGTGAATGGCATCTCGCAGTTCAACCTATGAGGTTGTCGTCTGCTTAGCCGGACTATCCTGTGGGTGCCTTAAGAGTAAGGCCACCAGCCAGGGCATAAAAACTTACAAACTAAGCGACTACACGCTAAGGGCACCCCCTGTGGGGTACGAACCTCGGCTTAGGGCGTCGCTGGGGGAGGACTGCATGGGGACAGGCTGGATCTGAATGGTTTCATTATTTAGGGGCTGATTTAAAACTACTGGCACAGCATCGCGGGCTGGCTCGAGCGAGAGTCGGGGAGGGCATAGACCGGGACGTCGCGACGGACCTCGACGGCGAGGTCGGATGTCCAACAGTATTATCTTCACTCATGTTTTTACAGAAAGCGATAATTTCTATGTCCAGCTCACGCGTGTCAATAATCTTCGGTACGAAGCTAACTGATAGATTTTTGTTATGACAGAACCTAACTCCAATACTTTAAATCTCCTCCTGATTTGAATGATGGAGCTTATTATATGGAAGTCACATACGGTCTGATCATCCATGATCCGCAGATAGTATTTGCATGAATCTATTAGCGTCTTAGTATGAAGCTACCAAATATAGAAAGGATGGTTTAGTTCCCTCGTTACCTCTTCTCTTTATATCTTTAAACGTATTGCCAAGAATCCCTTCTAGGATACGAACTAATTACCAAGAGAGAAGAAACAGTCGGATAAAGTAAGTAATTAAGCAAGTTTTTCTTCAATTCACACTTCGGAATGCAACTTAAAGTCGTCAAAAGCTGTTAATTTATTCTAAACGATGTTGGACAGGTAATAAAATGTTGGAACAAACGAGTTTTAGTACTAAGTAGGTATGTACCTACTCAGTTTAGTTGGAAGATAAGTATAAGTGACACTTGTTTGATGCCATTTACTCTTAAAAATGTTGCAGGCTTTGGGATATTGATGATTCGAAGCAGAGGAGTTGTCAATAATGTAATAAGGATGGTCTTCCAATCAGAATCTGTAATCAGAAGTGGATTTTAGCAGCTAAAAAGGAGATATTAGTTTTTTTTTTAATACAATGTTTTAGAGAGAATCTAAAAACTTACGGCACTTAAATTTGGAGAACGCATAAATCAAAATCAAAATATCTTTACTTCACATAGGCCTATATGGGTACTTATAAAACGTCGACAAAAAGGTGCTCGGTTCGGGTTGGTCGTTTCTTATGGAGAAGAACCGGCAAGAAACTCCACCACATCCGTCTTTTAAAATCATTTGGTTTTACAATATTTCTATGTTACAGCGTTAGTACTTAAGTTTGGGAGGACATCGTAGGCCCGACAATAATTCGTTGCTTACTACAAGACGTAGAAGAAAATAAAAAAGGATCTAGGAATCTTTAAGGCCTACAATGTCTACATATTTACAAACAATGGGTAAATAAGAAAAATATTTTTTTGTATAAACAAAACCAAAAAAAAGACGAATTACAACTGTCTTGGGTTGTGCCAGTCGTCAAAAGAGATGTAGTTTTAAATTAGCCACCTTTCATGATAGCTATATACCATAAACAATTTAAAATTAAATAAGTATCGAATCACTTTTCTACCCGACTGTATGAGAATGAATCCAATAGAATTCGAAACCTCGCCACGCTATTCACAATTCTGCCTGAATCGCACGACACATTAATGCTATTGTATTAATTTATTTCATGTTCCGCCTAATTGAATACAGGAAATTTTGTATGAATAAAGTATTTATGTGCATGTTTACTAGAAGGTGAAGTTTGGATGTTGGAGATAATATGGAATTACTCTTCCGATTCCGAAAATTCTTTGACTAATAGGAAGCCATATTATCCCCGAGTGTCATCGGCTATACTGCCCCGTTGGTCTCGTGGTGCGTGGTGTCTTGGGTTCGATTTCCGGGTCGGGCAAAAAGTGTTATTGGGTTTTTCCAATTGGAATTTCTCAGTAGTAGCCCGGAGTTTGGAAGTTGTCGGTATGATACCCCCGTGCCTCGGAAAGCTGGTTAAGCCGTTGGTCCTGCACCTAATTTCTCTCCGCTCGTGTCGGATTGCCGTCCTATCGAACTATGAAATTGAGGGAACAGAGAGTGCGCCTGTGCCTGTGCTCACACTTGTGCATTATATCTCCCGCGCCAAAGGTGGCCGAAAATGGTCAGAAGGACTATATTTAAAACACTTCAGTAGGATAATTTCTGAATCGAACGCGAGCAAATTCACGGTCAAAATCAACTGTGTAAATACACACAACACAAACCAATATTTATGCTATATGTCTGTGTGTGTATTTGTGTTTGTTGCCAGTTTACTGACGCATAATAGCTTGTTTGTTAGTTGTTAACTGAATGGCGACTTCCTTCATAAATCTCTGGAAAATATGGGAGAAGCCGTGGGGCATTTAAAAGAGCTTACAAGTGACGATATTTAAGTGCGTCCGGTTTACTCTTGGATGTTCACCTTGGTAAGAAGCTCGTTGACTGGTTAATCTTAGATGACGGTATCAGGTATTTTCTTGTCAGTTTGAGGTGTCAGAAATGGAGTCAACAGGTTTCTGAGGTTTCTTAACCGGGCCTTGCTTATTCGATATTGCTATTGGTTGGAGTTTATTGAGGATATAGACACTTCTTCCCAGCTAAAAAACTAGGAAGTGGTTAATAGCGGGCGTTTTGGAAGACTGCTCCGTATATTTTTTATTATTTTTTCTGATTATCTGCCTAATTTGAATACTAAATTTATGAGATCAGAGTTGTAAAACTTTATCTATGAGCAGGTTAACAGAACTGTCTTGCTCCATTCATTCATGAAAAATATCAAGGTGAACTTTTAGAACGGATAGCGGATATGCGTTTCCTTGCATCCAATTTTTGGCGTTATTAGTTGGAATAAATATGATTCATCGCGCTAATTTTGGTAATCATGGTCAAGAATCATGATGATGATGTCATGCAGGTATTCTTCGTCTTAACGTGTCGATAGCTACCTAAACTGATTCAGCCCATTAGTCGAAAGTTTAGCACCTTCAGTAGCGTCCATCAGCATGTAATGTGCAAATAGCAGGACAGGCAGGAAGCGTTATCAAGTGTCCCATCGGCTGTGGAAGTAAACCTACACAAAACCAGTTATTAAATAGTTCTTTCATAGTAAAGGAAGTAGAACTACTTCTATAAAACTACCTACTAACTAACCTAATTAAATATTTCAACGTAAATTCCCAGATAGATCAAAGCAATGTGCCCCAGATATGCTTTCCAAATTATGGCATTCCGTAGAGGTAATGACATACCAATTGCAGTAATCTGGCGAATTATGCCAACATAGACGGAGTCTAAGATATATGATTTGCAAGTACCGTTCTTAGATTTAGAAGTAACGTACTTAGTAATTTGGTAGTTAAGGAAATTGGGTTAATTTTAATGCGGTCAGATATTAATTGAACCACGAAGTATGATCTAGTTATAATGTCCCATACCTAGGTACATTTTCCCACGCAGAAGTTAGGCAGAAACACAAAGACAGAACTAGAGTAGACGACATAGCTCACAGATTAAGTAGGCTGAAGTGGCAATGGACCGGCCATATTAGCAGTAGAATCGTTGACCGTTTTAATAGGGGATAATCGTTCGTAAAGTTTATTGAAAAGTATTGGACACGTATTTTTTCTTTTTTCACGTGGTCATAAAATAACGGAGATATATTGAGTTGAAATGGCGCATGACGTCACATGTAGGTAAGTTTTATACCTACTTGTGACGTAATAAGCCCCCACCTTCCAACTTTAATGAGTTTTAACTAAGTAATTGTTTGATATTTTGATAAACAAAAAATACGTGTCTAATATTTTTGTATTACCTGTCTGACGGACAAAATAGAATGTCGTTTTCTTTACCCAGTCCGATCCCCTATTGTTGGTCTCCACTCAAGAACACGTCTACGTGTTCTTGAGTGGAGACCGCGAATCGGCAAGCGTAAGGTGGGAAGCGTTCAGGCTCGTTGGAGCGATGATCTTCGCAGGGTGGCTGGTAGTAAATGGATAAGAGTTGCCAAAAATCAAGTTAAGTGGCGTGCGATTGGAGAAGCCTATGTCCAGCAGTGGACTGTCGGTGTTGACAAAGACAGAAATGCACATGTAGTATCAGGATTATTTAATTGGTCTGTGATTCTCCTATTGTTAAAGTTGTTTCCCTTACAGAGAGACACGATCTACAACAGTTTTTTGATCAAACAATTCGCTGCAATATAATATTAATCATTCTGTACTTCTTCTTAGTATCGATGGCAAAAACATCAAACATGTTTGGCCCAAAAGTCAGCCACTCATACTCGTAGACAATGAAAATGAGCCAGCTATAGCCAGCATGGACGTTTGCATAGCTAGTGCAACCATTTTAAACCAACATGTTACTCCTACCATCTTGAAACGGTACAAGTGACTTCTTAGAACTCCTGCAGAAAAAAACATGCATCTTTCATGCATTATCATTTCTTCATCATGCATGTTTTAATCAATAATATTGTTAGCCTCTTACGGCCGTATCATCAAAGGGCAAACCAATTTAGTTATTAAAAAAATCAATGATCGTAACAGTACCGGGATCGTGACGTTTTTTTTTCTAAAGCAAATAACTACACCCGTTACCAGGCGACCATAATATTGTAGGAGGTAGATGACCGTTACAAAAACAAATTGAACTGTTACCTTGGCGATTGATATTGACCTTTACTACTCTAAGTTTAAGGTTTGTGTTGACCGCATATTGGAAATTGGTTGACAAAGTTAGGTTTGCCAGTTCGACAAATGAATTAATATAGCGTATTTGAGGGAGTGAGAGCATGATCGACAGCAAAGTTAACTTTGTTTGAAGTAGAATGCTTCTGTTGACTCGCTTCTTGTGGGTTCAACATAATGGTGTGTCGAACGGGGCAATCTGAACTTTTTGGCATTGTTTTGTTTAGTTTTTTAGAAGCATTGTATAGAGCTAGATATATAAAAACATATCTCTTTATCAAGTTTAAAAAAGATAAAATTATAAGTGGATATTATCAAAGATTAAGTTGTTTAAGCGTTTTTTTTACTTTTGCATCCAGCGTGTTTTATATTAATACCAGCGACATCATTTTCATCTAGGTAGACTAATATTATTAAGGGTAGAATGGACACTGATGCGAAACGGTTACTTGGAGTTCTATAAATATCCCTAGATAAAAACCTTACAGTACCATTGCTAATCAAGATTCCAAGCCATAATAAAACTATAATTAAAATTAAAACCGACCAGCAATAAAATTACAAGTATTAGGAAACCATGAGACTGCAGGTGGTGTTCGTAAATGTTTTCTAGAAGTAATGTGACAGTAATGCAGGATGTAGCACTTCATACCGCCTGCGTTTGCTCACGTTCCGAAGTGACATAACGATGCGTAGAGGAACGCAATCGGTGGCTTTATATCACTATAGTGTACCAGGGAGTCATGATGGGGAGAAAAACGGGTGATTAAACGGTAAAAAGGGATGATAGGACATAAATACTGAATACTCTATGCGATGTTTTCGCATCCATAAAGTTCAAAGCGATGAAAGAAAAGAGGAAGAATCTATCAAGACAAAGTAAAACATGACCAACTTTACTGTCAATTTGTTTTATTTATCGCGGCTATTTATCAGTTCGTCTTATTCAGATAAAAAACGGGCATGAAGATTGGGGACGAAGTGAAGAAAATGACGCTGGAATGTCAGTTCCAGTATAATCTGGGGGCACGGTAGTGCCCAGCCAAGTCGAACAAAAGAAAAGACGCACACTTCTGTGCCTCTTTTCTTTACTATATTTTCTCTAAGCCGTCCAGAACATTTCCATCCCCACGTAACTTCGTTGTTGATTTATCTATCTTCACAAAATAATAAATATTAGGATCTTAAAATCCTCGTTAATCCATTGGCTGGGTCTTCTGATTTTAGACTACTTTGCTTTACAATGCAATGTGGCTAATATCTAATATCAAGCGTTTAATTTATCAATTTTGATAATGCCATAAAAAAATTAACTGTAAAATTAAATTGGTGCTTTAAGCGGTCTACACACCAAAGCCGCTGACCCGGCGGCACGGATCGCCGGCCCAACCCGCCGGCCTTATTTTGTACAATCATGCCGCCGGCTTGCGCCCGCGCGGGCAAGCCGGCGGGGCAGCATGCCGATGCCGACGGCATCCCTCTCCACTCACTCAGTCAGTTGCCCGCCGGCTTTCATAGAGTAGTGACGTATCACTTATTCATTCTCTGTTGTTGTGAAGTGTCGGCACTTTTATTTTTTATCAACTAACCAATATGGAGTGGGAGGATGCAACAGTTATAAAACTAATAGACCTCTATCATTTAAAAGCGTCCAATCTCTACGACTATTTGGCAATTACTAGAACACCACATGCCGCGGCTGTCGTGCCGCCGGCAAAGTCGTTCGGCTTGGACATTCTGAAGCCGCCGGCACTAAGCCGCCGGGCTGTGCCGCCGGATCAGCGGCTTTGGTGTGTAGACCGCTTTAATGGGATGCGCCTTATCTAAAAAATGCGATTCCAGGCTTCGTTCGTACGGTCAACCGTACGTTAGTAGCTGTAACTCTACGAACCGTTCTATGTATAGCCTCAACATCAAGGCACTGTCAAAGATAATTTATAACCAAATTAAAAATAACACCCCTCTTTTTTGATCGGGGGTTTAAAAGAGGAGGTTTTATGTAATGTTGGGCTATATATTCTGTTTTTTACCATGGGGATTTAGTTAACTACTTAAATTCATAGATATATGACCATACGTGACAGATGCACAAGCGCAGGTGGCTCCTTTGATCTCGCGCCACTGCACCGTGTATACGTCACGTCGGTGATACTGTCATTTTAATTAGATTTAAATTCAGTGTGGCAGCATTCGTGATTGTACGTTTTTGTGATGGGGTCTTTCTAAGTATTTAAATGAACATCGTGCTTAGAATTTTAATAGCGTCTAGTAATGAAGTGATTGCTCGGATAAATGATTCTTTACAGGGTGTGACATTATAAACGCAAGACCTCTTGTGTGTGGTATCTGAGTCCTTGAAACTGATCAACTTTTGCTCTTTGAATTCTGAAAATTAATGACTTGTTTGTTAGTTTTACCATACATGTGGATCACCTGAACACGTCAGCTCCTATACAAAGTCCTTTTATTCTTGCTTATTTCCGGCACACGTAGTATTATTTTTATAAAAAGCGAGTAATTTTTTTATACTATGTTATTTTGCAAACCTATTTCTTCTGCAGAGTTTTTCTAACTAATTTCCATTTATGTTGAATACCACTTTGTGGAATACAGGCGTAAAGTTATATTATGTAAGAATAAAATTCACACGAGAATTTTTATTAATATTACATATGTACATTATTTACAGACTACAAATAAATATAAAATAAAAATAAAATATGTACAAGTATCAAAATTACAGGGCGTCAAAAAATTCGCCGACATCGCTGTCGACAGGAAAAGTGCCCAGAAGGCTGGCCGCATTGCCACGTTGGATGGCAATGCTGATTCTTTGACCAAAAAAGAGGCCAGCCCACTGGTCCCGTGAAGCATCGACCAACCGCTTGGCGATATCCCGAAACACAAGATGGGCACTCGGGCCCCATGGCCCTAGTGTTTCAACCCCAAACGGCTCAAATACATAATTACCAATTAAATTATTGTATTTGCGCCGTTTAAGGTTTTCAGCACCTGCAGCAGCCGCACCAGCGCAGCTCACTGTGCTAGGAAGATGGGATGGCGCAAGGGTGTCGACGCAAGTCGCATCCCACACCAAAGGCCTACCCAACTTCCATGGCATTATGGTCATACCATCTGGTCTCTTCCCATCGACACGTGCCAAGCCATTGGGTTCTAAGACAGCTGATCATTAATGCTAGCGTGCCGCGCTATCCGACCTGCGCTCTTACTGCAGGAAAGGCCATGGTGTCCGAGGCCGTCGACTGCTTCACCACATCGACAGCGATGTGGAGCCCCGCTAGGAGCGCCCAATCGCAGACATGTAGCGAGCCGGATTGTTGTGTCACCTAGCATAGTGCCTATGTTAGGTGACGGTAGTGCCTGAAGCCAGAGACCCGACTCCCACTCACCCACAGCCAGCAGGCGGGCACGCTCAGCAGTATTGGTAGACGTATTAATAAGGTTATTCCGTACCAACCTGCAGAGCGGCTCATCCCACTGACTCTGGGAGAATGGGTTCTCGGGCCGATCCGTGTCCGGGCAAGCCAATTAATTAATTAATTATATTGTTTCTTCAAAAAGAATTATCGCCACAAATCTTCAATTTCAAATGTGGAACGAAAGTCGGCATCGAATGTCACACTGTTTTGCTTTTCCTGTACCACGAGATTTGAGTTCACACAACACTATTCTTCATTTCAAATCCATTGCGTACTTCATAGTGAATTATCGAAGTATCGTGCGAAGTTATGCGGTAATGTATTGCGCATTGTACAGTTAGGTACTTGTTAAACGATTTCTAATCGAGTTCCATAATCCAATTAGCGGTTTTCGCGATCGCGTGCGCATTCGAGAATGCGGAATGAGTGAAAATGTGTGTGTCGCTGAAAATGCAATGTCATGTTTGTTAGGAGTAAGCAGGAATGTAGGTGTAACTGTTTAAGAAAGTAGTTTTAATGTAACTGATAATTTATATTTATAAAAAAAGGTTTATCGACTTGTGGGTATTATGGACTGCCGTTTGTGAATGGTATAATATTCAGGCATCTATTAAAACTTCAATTACTGAACACGTGCGGTGTCAATCTTAATTTTTTCTGTACCAAACCCTAATTTGTATCACATGCATTACAATGTACCATAAACCAGACTTGAGTACATTAACAGTACAACCTCAATTACTCAATCGGCCATAGTCGGTTCAAGAGCACTTTTTGTGCCAATATTTGAGCAGCACAAAAAGCACATTGATTGATATACCGGTGTGCTTATAATAATACTTTAGTTTTTGCTCCAGTTTGTAGTTGGTAATATAACATCACGACACGAGGCAAAAAGATTTAGGCATTACATCATTTGGGGAATATGAGGAGCTCGTGGCTAAATAATAACAGCCGCACGGGTCGATCCTTAAGGTTAAGCCGCGCTTGCCGAGGTTGGTCCGTGGATGGGTGACCATAATTACATACCGAGTTTTGCTCTGAGCCTCGGAAAGCACGTTAAGCCGTTGGTCCCGGCTGTCATTTGTAAATCTTTGACAGTCGTTACGAGTAGTCAGAAGCCAAAAGTCTGACATCCAGTCTTACTAAGGGGTATCGTATTACCCAGTTACTGGGTTGTGGAGGTCAGATAGGCAGTCGCTTCATGTAAAATACTGGTATTCAGCTGCATCCGGTTAGACTGGAAGCCGACCCCAAGATAGTTTGGGAAAAGGCTATGCAGATGATGATCATTTGGGGAATATGGTCTACAAGACAAGTGTGCCCAATGATATTTAACATCCCAAAAAAACTCATCATCATCAGCCTAGCCTTTTCCCGAAATTATTAGGGTCGGCTGCCAGTCTTACTGGATGCAGCTAAATACCAGTATTTTACATGGAGCAAATGCCCATCCACTCTATCCAGCCTGCCTTTCCAGAAAATACTAATTTCCTTTTGTCAATGTTGTTATTAATGTAATGTTGTCCTTTTTAACCCAATGGTTGACTGGCAGAGAATGCCTTGTAGCGCCTATGTACCACTATTGTTAAAGAAGTTTTAATAAATAAATAAATTTCCAAGATAAGATTTCACGAAAAAAATAATTGTTTTTCTTGTCTCTATTATAATTGGGTATTGATCTCGTGTGTAAAAGTTTATTCTTTTTGTCTAAGCGATTTAAAAAGATATGTCCTATCTTAATATCACACACAACTACCTAAGGTCACTTTAAGAGGACCTTACGCAACGCAACGGACATTGAAATTCAATGAAAACTGGCAGGAATCTTCCAAGAGAGATTAGTGAAGTGGATTTCAGCCAAGTTGTTGGCACGTATCAGTGAGCGTGCTTTTGTAGTAGTAACACACCATGATCGTGTGTGGTTGAAACAGCCATTAGGAATCCCAAAGTTATTAATAGGGGTTTTGGAACGAAGTTCCTTATCGCGCGTTGTGAAAGGGGGCTAGACGGAAAAAAATCTTATGAAAAGTTGTCACGACACTTTTTGCTATAGTAAGCTATTGCAAGCTGTGCGGCGTAGCATGTTTCTCTGTCTGTCTCTCTCTCTTATAGAAAGCAAGCCAGATATTTTCATTTCTATTTCGCATTGAACAGTGTGGTGTCGCGACGATTATTTTTGGAACTTCGTTCCATCCGGGTGTCCCTTGACACCTCTCAAGTTTTTTTTTTAAACGTTGCCCAACATTAAGAATTTCTCCTGTATCGTGAGTGCGTTTACAAAAATTTAAACTAACATACATCAACAGCCAGACCCAGAACAACTATCTTTAGGTCATACAAATATTTGTTCCGTACGGGGTTCGAACCCAGCGCAGCGCAGCAGTGGATTGTTCAACCACGGCGCCTCAACCCCTGCATAACATTAAAAGCGTTTATACCTTACCGCTTTTCATACAAACTTTCAAGTCGTTTTTTTTCCGAAATGACCGAACCGATTTAAATGAAACTTTATACGCATAAGCAGGATACATAGGTCTAAAAAGTTACTAAAAATATACTCTAAATGTGTTTTAAAAAAAAAGGAAAAAATTGGAATTTTCTGTTTCTATAGAAAATTGATAATCGGTCTAATTTAATTGTAACACTATTTTTCGAAAATGTTTTTTGTAACTTTTTAGATCTGTGTGTCCTGCTTATGTGTACGAAGTTTCATTAAAATCAGTTCAGTCATTTCGGAAAATAACGACTTGAAAGTTTGTATGAAATGTCGTAAGATGTAAACGCTCTTAAGTAAATCCCTAATGATTAAATAACATCTGCTAAGCTATAATTGTTATGACGCGACGGTTAAACGCCTTAGCTTTACCAGCGTTAATGAATAACCCCCATAAGTTCTACCAAGAAATATTTAATAAACATACATAGCTTGCGTTCTCACGTGAATATTACGATATGTTTAAACATGACATTCTGTCATGACGTAATCTATTGTTATGTCCATCAATCATCAAGTAAAGCCACGATCTTGATCAACGATGAAAAGGTTTTGCATTGATTATCATAACATATTTGTATTATCTTTGCCCCGAGGATTCACCCGCCCTCGGCACCATAGAGTCGCATAGCCGACCGACGATAATTACTTCGAGCATTCTTTCTGGCTATATTCTCTTGTTGCTTGGTTCTTAAAAATTGTAGCGTGATATTAAAAAGCGTATAAACTTCCTCTAGAATTTGGTTATCAAATAAAACTAATCTGACTTGAAGTTCCAGAGATTTGCGCATCCAAACAAACACACTCTTCTGCTTTATTATTTTAATAAAGATATTTGTATGAAACAAATATGTACTTAAGAATGTATGGAATTAATCAATAGCCTATTCACGTTCGAAGACCACTTAGATTCTATTTGTCATAAATTGCATACAAATGTATGACAGCTGCATTTTGAAGACCATAAGAATATTAATTTGGAGTGTGAAATTGAATTTTGCATGACTGTATCTGTTGTTTTGCATCCTCGTCAAATTCAGGGACTTAATTAGCTGTATATTATACTGTATAGTATACGGTATGCTAATGATTCCCGACCCGGATCAATAATAAAAAGGGTAGATTTTTTTTTTTATTTTTTTTTACGAAAATTGGGAAGTGTGAAACACCCGTGTTTTAAACAAGGCCCGTCTGATTGTCGCCCTATATCCAAGCTTTCATACATACAAACAATCTTGCAATGTTTATTCGATACTGACAAATTTAAACAACAACAAAAAAGCAGCGTTTATTAACAAATTAAAACTAGGTACCGTAATTTAAATTGATTATTTATGTCTTCTCTGACAACCTCCTGAATTTTGACGAGGATGCAACAAACACCTTGTATACTGTTTCTCAATATTAGATAAAATATATCCGTAAGTTTAAAATTTTGAACCAGTAGTATCAGAGTCATTTATTTCAACACTGCTCTCAAAACGTGAAGGAAGACATCATCATCTGCCTAGCTTTTTCACAACTATATTGGGACCGCCTTCGGTCTACCTGGATACAGCTGAATACCCGTATTTTACATCCGGGGCGACTGCCTATCCGACCTAATCAATCTAGTGAATACTGGATAATACGACGACGTTGACCAAAGGAAAGTGTACTTAACTTTTTTATAAATATAGAGTAATTACTAGGTAATTCTATTAGAAAACTACTCATTTTACAAAGAGATGAGGGCTGGCCAGTGGCGGATTTACCAGCAGGCTGAGTAGGCTGGAGCCTACGGCGGCGGATTTTTGGAGCAACAAATTTGGGGACCGAATTTTTTAAGTGAAACTTCTTATGCGACTTCCAACAAGTTTAACGCTACCATGAAGGGGGAATATTTTCTATTACTCACTAAGAGATGGCAGTAAATCAAGATTTGTGACTACGTAGTTCTACTAGGTACGCAAGATGGCGTGCAAACAGTCATGCATTCGACTCTTCGGTGTGACTAGCCTTCGCTCAATTTCCGTGCAATAAGAATAACCTCGATAAACTTATGTAATAAAAATAATACAACAAGAAAACAACAAAATATTATTTAGAAGCTCAATAAAATAACGAGAGTGAATGCGTGGCACTCGAACGCATGCGTGTAGTATTACGAAGTTTCACTTCTTCCGCGCGGAGGAACGTGGAGTTCCTTTGTTTTTTTTAATATTTTTTTACTACCTCGTAGAAATTTTGTAAGTAGCATACCCATTATCCCGCGACCCCCCTTTATCAATCTGACATGATTGAGCTTTGATTAGCTCAAACATACATAAACAACACAAACATTAGCCCAAAAAATTGTTTTACGTGCAATTTCACAAAATTGTTGGATTGTAAAAATAATCTAGGACATGAAAACTGAAGAGGCAAGGGGGGCAAAAACTTTACAGCCTATACTTTGAAAATTTGTAAATCCGCCACTAGCTGGCTGCTAACACGCTATTCTTTATACGAAATAGATTGTATTTCAACTTAATAAATATTTTTGGAGGTCGGTTAGCAAAGGAAATCGGAAAAACCTCAACAGTGCCGTCTGTAATAAAACTAGATCATCATAAAACGAATTACCTATTCATTCCAAATCCATTTTTACAAGGCACAATTAAACGATCGATTTTAACGATGCAATCATGTCTTATTACTAGTTACAAATAAAGATAACTAATTAAATAACATAGAAACTGGTCCAGCGCTAATAAATTCCGAATTTTATTACTTGTCAACTTAGGGTTGCCAAGATCACGTATTTGGCAAGTGGACGATAGTTTGTCAAACTTAAAGTTTAGACATGACTAATTAACTGTAACCTCTATGTTTGCTGAAGAATGGGGTGTCGAAATGCTAATTTGGGGGGTCAATAGCCGTAGTTCCAGAAATAGTAAACATTTTTTGGCTGCTGTATTTGTGATTTTCTAATATCCATTCACAGGAATTTCTCATTAGCAGCTATGGAGTCTGAATTTGTGCCCGGTTGATGGCAACAGGCTCGCCCCTTATTACGTGAGTTTAAAACCACTAATAGCAAAATATGGATGTATTTTTAGATACTCTAAGCAATGATAGCCTAGAGTTCCAACTAAGACACGCACCTCTGATTTTTCAGCTTCATGTGCGTATTGTATAATTATTACTTGCTTGGGTGAAAGAAAAAATGGTGAAGAGACAAGCATACATAAAAGATAATAGGGTATAATCCTATTTTTTTTTTCTTTGTCCGTCGGGTAGTTTATTGAAAAGTATTGGACACGTATTTTTTCTTTTTTCACGTGGTCATAAAATTACGGAGATATATTGAGTTGAAATGGCGCATGACGTCACATGTAGGTAAGTTTTATACCTACTTGTGACGTAGTAAGCCCCCACTCTCCAACTTTAATGAGTTCTAACTAAGTAATTTTTTGATATTTTGATAAAACAAAAATACGTGTCTAATATTTTTGTATTACCTGTCTGACGGACAAAATAGAATGTCGTTTTCTTTACCCAGTCCGGTCCCCTATTCTCGACGGTATGTAAAGGCAAGTCAGAGGTCCATAGGCGACATAAAAACACTGACAACTAGTTACGCACAAATCACACAAAAAAGAAAAAAGAATATCAGGTACACTTCTGCCAAACCCTTGTCAGGGATAAAAGTTGCGATATTATGGTTTTTGGATGCCTTGTATGTCTTGTTGTCGCGTGGTTCTGGTTCGCAAAACTCAAAATATGATGGCTATATATGGTGGCTGGTAATTAGTGACCGATAAACACGTGATTACACTCATGATAACAAACGCCTTTCCCAATGAAACATTTTTTTATACTCATTCGCTTTTATCACAATAACACAACCGCCATATGAAAATGGGGGTTGCGAGCCGTGTGGGTGCTCTGCCTTCCCACTGTGGCACGGTACGAAAGTAATGAGACAGAACGGCGTCACGCTGCTAACAGCTGATAGGTCACCGGCGCACAGCGCGCGAATTTCATATGGCTGTTTGTGTTATTGTGATAAAAGTGAATGAGTATAAAAAATGTTTCTTTAGGAAAGTTGTTTGTTATCATGAGTACAATCATGTGTTAAAGTTTCGGCCAATAATACCAGTCACCCTATACAGGGTGTAACGGAAGGGGTATAAAGGGTGTAAAACACCTCTTAACGAAGCCGAAAGGCACTGGTTCTCCCTGTCATTGCGATCATTTTTTAGTTCTACACCATACCTGGGAACCTTCTAGTTACGGAGATATTAGAGGTCAAAGTTCCAACTTTTTGACTAGTATTTTTTTAAATACAAGTTTTTAATGTAAGATTTTTACTTTAAACTCCTTCACAACCCCTGTACTATTCAATCCGTCCATCAGCACAATGTTTTGAGTGCGTTACAGTGAGTTCTACCACAAAATATAATTTTACACCCCCCAAAAAAAAGTCGTTTCCCAGCAATAATTTTTGCGTAAAGTTACTTAGTTTCATGTACAGAATGCTAGGTTGACGGCTTTGTGATGAAGTGATTTACACCGTGTATACATCCTACAGGGTGTGCTACAGACCATCAAACTGAACATGTTTCTCATCATAAAACATGTTTTTCAGCAAAAAAAAATATCTGCTGCCCCATAGAAAATTACAATACCTATTCGACCCAAATGTATAGGCAATTGATATTTTTTTTGCTTCAAAACATTTTTTATGTTGAGAAACATGTTCAGTTTGATGGTCTGTAGCACACCCTGAAGGATGTATATACCCTTTCCGTTACACCCTGTATATTTAATTAGTGAACAGAACACCAAGTCAAACTGCCTACCAACTGATAAATAGAACATAGACTAATTATAGATAAAGTTTTTGCGTTGAAATTAATCATTATAATGATAGCACTACTTCTAGGAACTTGACCTTCATTATAACAATAAATTGCAAAAAGTTAATACCCATATAGTTTTAATTTCCAAGACGTCTACCGTGGCTTTAGACGTTCAAATTAGTTTTTTTTGTAGACCCGGATTTATTAATATCCTATACTTATCGTCTGTATCCTGCAATAAGGTTTACAGATTTTATAGATGGGCTTTTGTTTTACAGGTTTGCAATGATTTACTATTGAATCAGAAAAGAATATAAATAGAGAATGTTGGTGCTTATAGAATGTAAAATTTTCCCCATCAAAGTATTTTACATACATACAAAGACTCACGTCTTTCATCATAGCATCATAGTTTAAGACTTTTTTCGTGGGTTTCAAGGTTTATTCATAGCAACAATTTTTCACAAAATCAAATTAAAAAAAAAACTTGAAATCACGCCTGTAAACTCCATGAGGTAAGGCAGAGGTTTCGCCAGTCAGACCCGTATTTCGCCAGTAATGTTTAAGTCCCATGTCCCCCTATACCATAATAGAGAGCGAGCCTATTGCCGTCAACCGGGCACGAATTCAGACTCCATGGCTGCTACGGACAAATTCCTGATATAAAAACCCAATACCACTTTGCCCCACCCGGGAATTGAACCCAGGACCTCATGCTCAGCTGTCACACTTGTGACCACTCGATCAACGAGGCAACCATTAAGAAATTAACTTGAATCTTACTATAATATTATAAATGCAAAAGTTTGTGAGGATAGATGGATGCATGGATGTTTGTTACTCTTTCACGCAAAAACTACTGAATGGATTTGGATTAAATTTGGCACACGGGTAGTTTATAACCTGAATTAACACATATGATACTTTTTATCCCGATAGTATGTTCCCGTGGGACATTTATCGAACTCCACGCGGGCGACGCCGCGGGCATATTATATGCTAGTCAATAATAAAGGTTCTTTTTTTTCTGAACCCTGCCAACCCTACTCCCTAAATGTTAATTTCGGTTTTCAACACGACTTCAAATCACCAATCCATCATGATCTATTCCCAACCGGTTACATTAACATATTAAACATTGCATAATTACTGCCATAACCGAACGGATCTATCGATCTATCTATAAAACAAGACTTTATCAAAGCTGCCACAGCAGTCACCGATAATGGTTATGCAAGATTATGAAACATTGTTTTGATTGTAAGTTATCTGTAAATGCTAATCTGATGGAAATGCATACATGATTATTTAAATGATTTTATATTTATGATTTTGTTTTCACTTGAGAATGTAAGAAGACATTGTGTAAGTATTTATTTGCATGGCATCCGACTTTAGATGCCAATGACTCTACTTGTTTTGTTTTTTTTTTGCTTTATCCTTTTCTACCCTTTGTAGTAAGCAACGACTTGATGTCGGGCCTACGCTGTCCTCCTATACTTAAGTACTTACGATGTAACATTCAAATATCGTAAAACTCAATGACTTAAAAAGTAACCATGGAGTTTCTTGCCGGTTCTTCTCCATAGGAAACGACCATGCTGAACCGTGCACCTTTTGTCGACGTTTTATAAGTGCCCATGTAAGCCTATGTAAAATAAAATATTTAGATTTTGATTTCTTTCTTTTGCTGGAGTTATTATATCATAATAACAAAAAAAAATGACATTAAGAAAAAGCATATAACACATTTCCATTTGAAAACCCTGTCTCCTGTGCTAGGTGAGACCTTTGTTAAAGGAATCAGTATATTCACCCGTTTTCAGAACTTAATATTCACAACTATGACTATTATTTCTGTCGGGCATCAACCATCAAACAAGGCTAAAACTATATGCGATGCGAATTTTTCTGGAGTTGCAATTCCTAGGGCAATGACATACGCACCGGAATATTTCGGACAGCTCTAATCTTTATGAAGTTATATGCGTGTCGGCAGGCACACGCAAATCGATTCTGGAAATCGGAGCGTGTGTCTTCAGAGTCCGTTTTCCACCCGAAAATGGTCAGTATTTAACGGTGTATGTGTCATCATCACTCATCACGCTAAATCTCCGAGTCTTGCTATGTTTTGTCTGACAGGAGACGCTCACTTATCGCGACATTACCATTTAGAACATCGTAACGTCATCATCACCAACTTGCCGACTTAGGGTGCATGCTGCTATACAAGATGTTGTTTTGCATCCTCGTCTAAACTCAGGAGGTTGTCACAAAAGGCATTCACAATTAATTAAAATTACGGTACCTAGTTAATCCGTATTAATATTGTAAATGCGAATGTCACTCTGTTTGTTTGTTTGTTACCTTTTCACGACTAAACGGCTGATCGGAACTTAATGAAATTTGGCAAGAAGATAGATTTCAACCTAGGGAAGGACATAGGCTATATATCATCACGCTACGACCAATAGGAGCGGAGCAGCAATGAAAAATGTTGCGAAAACGGGGAAAATGTGACGCAGACGAAGTTGCGCGGGACAGCTAGTTAATAATAAATACTGATTTCTGTGGTTGTTTAAGTTTGTCAGTATATCAGAATAACCCCCTTAACGAGGTTAAGGTTTATAAGAAATGATCGAATAAACGTTTGAGATTGTTTTTTTGTGTGAAATTGCGATTATAGGGCGAGAATCAGACGGGCCGCGTTAAAATCACGCGTGGTTCACATTTTCCGATTTCCGTAAATAAGAAAAACAAAAAAAACCTAGCCATTTTATTATTGATTCGGGAAGAGAATCATTAGCATAGTCACCTCCTTGAATTTGCCGAGGATGCAAAACAACACCTTGTATGGGAGCATGCACCCTAAGTCGGCAAGTTGGTGATGACGTTACGATGTTGTATATAATTTAATTTGTTTTCGTCTTTAGTATCTAAATCGCTGGCGACTATTTTGTGCCAGTGTCATGCAGGCAGAGAGGAGATAGCTATGGTGGGAACTCCTGAAGATCATAATATTACTTTGATTAATTTTAACATTTCCTGCGGTAAAAAGATTGGGTAAACGCGAAACATACCCAGAAGGCAATAAACGAAGAAGTCTTAACTCCTGATTAATAAGTCGTTTTAATCAAGAGGATTTTCAAAAACAAAAGGCATTTATTCAAATTAGGCTGATAGTCAGTACTTTTTGAATGTCAAAATTACAAGAGACAGTCCCCCAAAACGCTCACCCTACGCCACTTCCTAATGTTTTAGCTGGGAAGAAGAAGTGACGGAACCAACTCCCCAGCAAAAGTTCAGTTTCAGATTTGGGAGACTATTTTACGCGTATCCTACCACTGATTTCCATCAGCAACACACTAGAGAATTCTTCAAGTACATAACTAGTACAACTTAAGACACCTCCTATCTCGTGTGAACAGTTTTGTCATACATTACGGGGCTGGCCGAGCGAGACGTAATCAATATGCACTCAGGCGCAGCGGGATCTATGCGTACTGTGCGGTGTCTGTTTACAATGCTTGTAGAAATAGCAAAAGTGTTCACATTCTGGGTGATTATGGACCACACATGGATACTTCCGAGCCTCACGTAGCGAGGATATCCTGCCTGATAGTGTATTTATATAAGACAGAGTCCGACTACCTGTCGTATTTTTCCTGAGCAGTATCTTTAAAGGTTACCAGAGGACCTAGACAATGTGACCCAATTCAAAATATTTTCATTTCTGTCATCGTTTTAAAGGTTAGTAGGTTTTAAGCCAACACACAACAGACAACAGCCGAGGTATTTAATCTGATTTTATTATACGCTGAATTGAAATAGTATTGCTAAGCATACTAAAATATTTTATTGACGAAGATGTAATAACGATTAGTGACGGACTTATGGGCTAAATCATTACAGTCACTTGAGTTGATCAAAGATGGCTGCGTTTGTCATTGATACGTCACTTAACGTGACCATTAATTAAATATCGAAAACCACCGTGCCTCGGGCAACAGGACTAAGGGGTAATGTATTACCCACTAAATGGATAGTAAGGTCTGAAATGCTTCATGTAAAATGCTAGTTTTCAGCTACACCCGACTAGACTGTAAGCCAACCCCAAAACAGTTGGGAAAGGCTAAGCAGATGATGATGATAATAATGATTAGGAAGCCATTAGAAATCTAAAATATTGGAGACTGAACAGTAGCTACTTCCTGATTATACCTAGTTTTTATCTCGTTTGTCATCTCATCATCAGCCTATATTGTTCCCACTGCTGGGACGCAGGCATCCTCTCTATGAGAAGGAATGGGCTGTAATCCACCACGCGGGCCCATTGCGGGTTGGTAGATGTCACATGTCTTCGAATTTTTAGTTCTAGGACATGCCGGTTTCCTCACGATGTTTTGAGAGCAGCGGTAATGAAATAAATTACACAAAGTAATGCGCCTGCCTGGGTTCGAACCTACGATTTACTGCTCGTAAGTCGGGACTGCTACCACTGGGCCCCCGCTACTCTGTTTGTCATCTAGGAGACCGGAATCTTTGCTGTATTGCTGACAATCAACAATCTAATTTATGATAATCTAAAGAATATACATAAAAGTGACTATGCATCTAATTATGTGTGAATTTATTTTCTCTTATCTATCAAATAAATCAGGATTTGATAATCCGTCATTTATTTTAGTATGTTTACATACATATTTAATTTTATATTTATACGTGAAAGTTGACAGTATGTTCTAGTCTATGCATATGATGTAAGTGCTAAATTCTATGTATTGCAGATAGCAATCTGAATGCATATTTTAATATTAATTAAATTAAAGTGAGTGAAGAAAGTTTTTGATTGAGTGGTCCTTTCTATGTAAATATATAAAGTTTGGTTCAGACGAGAATAACAAGACTATAAAATCATTACCAATGTAGTTAACATAATGAGTGGTTGATAAATAACTTCCGTAAGTTGAAAAGTATAACTCACCACCTTTTGATGAAGATTGCATGAACTTACCTGTGAACAATAAAAACCATAATTAGCAAAGTAAATTAAAACGATGGTAATATAAAGTAAAAATAACAAAGACAACATCACTGGCGAAAAAGGGGGGTACGCAGGACGACCAATCATTTTTTTTTTTATTGGCATTTCAGCCGCTGAGCCTGGCTCCTGCTTAACCGGACTATCCTGTAGATGCCTTAAATTTAAGGCCTCCAGCCAGGGCATAAAACTTATAGACTAAGCGACTACACGCTTAGGGCACCCCCTGCGGTGTACGGGCCTCGGCTTAGGGTGTCGCTGGGGGATGGCAGCAAAGGGACAGGCTGGATCTGAGTGATTCCATTATTTAGGGGCTGATTTATAACTACAGGCTCAGCTTCGTGGGCTCGAACAAGAGTCGAGGGACGACGACCAATCAAACTATACAAAATCAGAAAAAGCGCATAATTATCTCAATGTACGGTAAATGCGAGGCGAGGAGTAATGTTTTACTGGAATTACTCGTAATAAATTAATGTGTCGCCGTGACCTACGCTTTTGTGTATTCCTACGGGAAGAGCAAAATTGTGTGTTATGTATTCTTGTAAAGCAAAAATAGCTTAACTGTGTAGTGTACCCTTATTATTCTAAAAGAACATTTTTCGCTTAACACGTTGCAGTATTTGTTTTTTAATTCGAATTAGGCTTGCGTTTCGCCGTATCTCGCCTGATGTGAAGCGATGATGCGGCCTAGGGTGGAGCACGTATTAATTATTTTTTAAAGTATAAAATTTAATTACTTAAAATTAAAAAAAAAAAAATATGAAATTATATTATTTTTTTTACTACACAAGGCAGAAGACGTTATTAAGCTATCATTCACATTGCATGTACAAAAGAATTAAGATACATCATAGCGCACAATTACTGGTCATTTTGGAAAAATTGCTGCTAATGGCATGAAATTGCAGGTTGTGCTAGTAAATGATAAAAAATTAATGTAATAGATACATAATAATGTTTGTTCTAGCTTCTTGCCATGGGGGATTTTTGATTAAATGAAAAATATAATTTCTATCATCTGCCTAGCCTTTTCCCAACTGTATTGGAGCCGGCTTCCAGTCTAACCGGATGCAGCTGAATACTAGTATTTTATATGAAGCGACTGCCTATCTGACGTCCACCACCCAGTTAGTACTGGGTAATATGATACCCTTTAGTAGGAGTGGCTGTCAGACTTTCGGGCGAGTGACTACTTGTAACGACTGTCGAAGATATACAAATGACAGCCGAGGTATTATGTGGTTCCCGAGGCATGGAGGACATTCGGAAGTAATGGGTGGTCACCCATCCACAGACTACCTAGGCAAGCCCGGCTTAACCTGAAGATCGATGCGAGCAAGCCACGAGCTGACAGAATATCATCACATTTATTTTCATTTCAGGTGGTCTACCATCACGTCTTAAAACATTATTGTTTTACTCCTTTTCCAGTGTGGGAAAGAGATGGCGCTAGACATCCTGTATAGCTCCATCTCTTTCCTACACTGGACTAAGAGTAAAACAATACTGCTTTAAGACGTCATGGTAGGCCAGCAGATCAAGATTTTTATTCATTGAAACTACTTGATTTAACTGTCATCATCATCATCAGCCTATATTGTTCCCACTGCTGGGATGCAGGCCTCCTCTCTATGAGAGGGAATGGGCTGTAATCCACCACGCAGGCACAGTGCGGGTTGGTAGATGTCACATGTCTTCGAATTTTTAATTCTAGGACATTTCCTCACGATGTTTTCCTTCACCGTTTTGAGAGCAGCGGTGACGAAATAAATTACACAAAGTACTGCGCCTGCCTGGTTTCGAACCTACGACTTACTGCTCGTAAGTCGGGGCTGCTACCACTTTGCCACCGCTGCTCTCGATTTAACTGTACTATGTGTTATTCTACTTTACCGGGGTAAGTGCGGGTTGGTAACTTACTCAAACAAAACTTTCTTATCAAACGCTAAGCAGAACTGAAACTACACATTATTGTAGAAATCGAAAATACCTTTCTATCCATCTTTAACTAACAATTTTTACTCTTTAAGGTCATCTATTGAATGGGAATGAGTCGTCGATTTTTCTGCTTATCACCAAATGACTGGCGATTTGCGGTGAAAGTGGTTATTGTCATGCATATAGGTTGGTTTTGTGCATGATTATAACAAGACTGTGGAGTAATGAGGTGTTTTGCATATGGTAGGCCTTTTTTGTTATGGTTTTTTGTATGGACCGGTCAGAATTTGTAGAGTAAAAGTGAAGGTAGATCGTAATTTATAGGATTCCGAAGCCGAATGGGAAGAAACAGAACCCTTATAGATGCAGCATGTCTGTCTGTCTGTCCGTCCGTATATCACAGCTTCTGTATTCCGAAACTATTAAGACTTGGTAGGAATTCTCGATCGATTCGATCTTGGTAATTTAAACCTTGGTAGGTACTTTACGATTAAAAATGACGGAGGTTTCCAAAACAATTATTTTTCAAAGTCAATCGTTTAAAACATAGACACTTCCAAAATGGTAAAATGTTTGTCCCCCTCTAATATTAAGATAAGAAGTAGTAAATTCTGAAAAAAATGTAGTTTAGTAGAACATAAAAAAAAACATTCAACGAAAATTTGTTTGAACAGGATTTGACGTTTAGTTTTTGAGATATTGAACTTTTACATCAAACTGCAGCAGTAACTTTGTTTTACATTACCATACTATAAAAAAAAACAAATTTAATTCTGCTGTAGTTTGATGTAAAAGTTCAATTCAAATTCCAAGTGTAAATTTACTTATGAATCAATTCAAATTACAAGACCGTGTAAATTTACGTATGAACAACCGTTCAAAATATTGTTATTATATTGTTTGGTGCTACGGAACCCGTTGTGTGCGAGTAAGACTCGCACTTGGCTGGTTTTTTCTCTACACCGTGTGTTTAGTGCCTAACCTGGTGTCAGAGTTTTTATGCGACCATGGGCCTCTGAATTGGCTTTAGATGCCGTCGAGATATCTCTCAGGTATGCGGGTTTCCTTCACCGAAGCAAGTGATAATTATACAATACGCAGATGAATCCGAAAAATCAGAGGTGCATGTCTTGGGTACGTACTCAAGACCTAAGGCTTGGCAGTCCGAAGGTCACACCACTAGGTTATCATTGTTTGGTGTACCTAAAAATACACCCACATTTTGCCATTGGTGGTTTTAAGCTCACGTTAATAAGGAGCGATCCTGGAGGGCTACTCTCTTTCTCCGAAACGTAACTTCGGCACGAACGACAGTTAAACGTAGTTACGTTTGTGACCCTACTCTATACAGGGTGTAACGGAAAGGGTATATACATCCTTAAGGGTATGCTACAGACCATCAAACTGAACATGTCTCTTATCATAAAACATGTTTTTCAGCAAAAAAAAAATCTGCTGCCCCATAGAAAATTACAATACCTATTCGACCCAAATGTATAGGCAGCTGATTTTTTTTTTTGCTGCAAAAAAAATTTTATGTCTAGAAACATGTTCAGTTTGATGGTCTGTAGCACACCCTTAAGGATGTATATACCCTTTCCGTTACACCCTGTATAATTTGCGGACGCACACAATAACATTCAATACATTCGTTGTCTGTAAACCGAATTTCTTGTGTGCGTCTGCAAATTGTATAGAGTAGGGTCACAAACGTAACTACGTTTAACTGTCGTTCGTTGCCGAAGTTACGTTTCGGAGAAGGAGAGTAGCCCTCTTGTTGCCATCAACCGGGCACAAATTCAGACTCCACAGCTGCTACTGAGAAATTCCTGAGGATGGATATGGGCAAAACCCAAAACCAGCAGCCAAAAAAATATTTTTCTTTTTCTGGAACTACGGTTATTGACCACCAAATTAGCATTTTGACACTCCATTCTTCAGCAAACATAGAGCTTACAGTTAATTAGTCATAGTTAAATAACTTTAAGTTTGGCAAACTTAAAGTTCGCAAATAACTTAAGCTAGGCAATGTTTTGAGTTTTATCTTATAAGCCAGTGTCTCTATTAGTTTACAAGTTTGCCAACAATTAGGTCAGCAAAATGCGTCCACTTCTCGTTTCGGCTTGTGTCCGCGTGTCGGGGTGTCCGCTTCCATTGGTCTAGCACTTGTATGTAGATACAAGAACAACAATACACTTTAGAAAGAAGCATAGTACTCTGAGAAAAGTTAAGAGCTTAGCCACAAAGTTTCTTGCCAGTGAATCAGCAGATTTATAAAACTTTACAAAGTAGGTAAAGAGACTCAGCAAGTCTGCAGTGTTTTTCTTCCAAAGTTTCATCTATTTCACAGGTGGCCCACAAATATGGATTATGGCCCACTTTCTCTTAAACAGAGGAAACTTCTTCATGGCATTAGTAATTATTAAAGTTATAAAACTTTAATGTTTTTTCAAGAGCTTTTTTTCCGGATAAGTGACCCCTTCTGCTCTGGGCGGAGCGGAAGGGAGTGTCAGACTTGTTCTGTCTAAAACCCATCCATGTTCCTTAGCCCTTTGTGTTCTAGGGCCAGGGTATCTCTTTCGAACAGCCCCGCAGCCCTAGCAGGCATCGGCCATATCGGACCCCTTCCGGTTTGCTGACATCTCCTTGAGGTGCGTGGAACACGAATGCGTCGTAGACACGGCCTGTCGTCATAAGACGAACGGACGATGAGCTAGCCCATTACTAACCGTCCACAGGCCCGCGCCTACGGTGGCCGACGCCCAGGGCGTCTCCCGCGGCGGCTCTTTTGCAAGGCTGGATGAGTGTCTATTCCATATAGTCGTTGTATTGATAAAGTAACTGTAATATCCTCTCAGTGGTGTACCTAGGGCCAACAATGCTACAACCCCATAACCAAACAAACAGACTTCAGTAATCCCTATATCATGAAAAGTAGTAGGTTATAAGAGCAAGCCAAGATTCTCAGCTTATACACGGTGTAAATCACCTCATCACGAAGCCACACCAAGCATTCTGTACATGAAACTAAGTAACTTTACGCAGAAATTATTGCTGGGAACTCAAAACATTGTGCTGATGGACGGATTGAATAGTACCGGGGTCGTGGAGGTGTTTAAAGTAAAAATCTTACATTAAAAACTTGTATTTAAAAAAAATACTTGTCAAAAAGTTGGAACTTTGACCCCTAATATCTCCGTAACTAGAAGGTTCCCAGGTATGGTGTAGAACAAAAAAATGATCGCAATGACAGGGAGAACCAGTGCCTTTCGGCTTCGTTAAGAGGTGTTTTACACCCTTTATGAAAGTACCGCAACTATATCCACTGTCTATCTGCTAACTTCATAAAATCGAATGAAGATTCCTCAACTTAACTAGCCTTCAAACCACAAAGTGCGTAAAAAGAAACGCAAGTCCATCGTAAATGCGTTCCATTATACGATCTCCAGTGCTGTATCAAAAGCACTGTGGTTTGTTCATTATTATAGTTGAGGTTTTCAATAATATCGCAAAACGATTGTGCTGTCGAACGAGAAAGTTTGTAGAACGCTTTTGTTGATAGATGAGGGTAATGTTAAATGGTTTAGCTGATGGAAATTGAAATGCTGATTTGTTTGTTTATCGATCTAACCCACTATTGATTGAATTTGGGAAAGCTTGAAAACTAGTACCTATTAACTTTGGTTTAACTCCAAAGGAGGATGTTGTTTTGAGACATGTTTTGAAAAAGGAATTAATACAATCTGCATTTATTTTTTACTAGCGGCCCGTCCCGGCTTCGCACGGGTGGTAATTTTTTTTTTAACATTATGGGATAAATAAAGATAATTTAACTTATAAATATGCTAATTAAAACGTACATGACTAAATTTTTCCAAATGTTCAAAATAAACAATTTTTTTTTTTTTGTTGTTTTATATATTTTATTTTTAGAGGGTGTAATTTTTTTACTCATTTAATTTTTATTTCATTATTTATATTTAATTTTAGGTCTTTACGTTTTTATTTTGTAATAGTTTCGATTTCGATCAGCATTTCTATCAACTTTTATAATATAAAAAGTAGTTATAGTGACATAACTACAATAGTTGGAGATATGGTCTTGCGAAGTTTTTTATTGATATTGATATGTTCTATAATATTGTTGAACATTTTTTGTTCTATCATCAATACTTTCCGCAGCGCATGCGATAAAAGACATTTTATGGCTCATTTTTTTACACCTTGGGTTGGTTTTAGTAGTGATTTCTAAGGATTTCTATTTTTTTTTTGTAATAAATATAGCCTATGTTACTCAGTGATAATGTAGCTTTTTAACGGTAAAAGAATTTTTGAAATCGGTCCAATGGTTTTTAAGTTTATTCGTTACATACAAAAATACAAATCTTTCCTCTTTATAATATTAGTGTAGAAGTGTAGATATACAAGGTGTTATTTTGCATTCTCGTCAAAATTCAGGAGGTTGTCACATAAGACATAAATAATCGTATAATATTACGACACCTAGTTATTTTTTTAAAAACGTACATTTTTTTGGTTGTTTAAGTTTGTCAGTATTTCAGAAAAACCCCCTTGATGTGGATTAGGGAGTAAGAAATTATCGAATAAACCTTTGAGATTGTTTGTATGTGTGGGAAGCGCGGTTATAAAACGAGAATCAGACGGGCCGCGTTTAAATCACGGGTGGTTCACATTTACCGATTTCCGTAAATAAGAAAAAAAAACCTACCCACTTTATTATGGATTCGGTACGAAAATCCTTAGCATAGTAACCTCCTTGAATTTGACGAGGATGCAAAACAAAACCATGTACAGTTTATATTTTTTTAAATAAAATAGTAAGTATTAGATGCAAGCAAAACCTAGATGGGTTTTGCTCAAAATCTCCAGGGTATTTCGTAGTATTTAGCAATAAGGTTTGCGACCACAGTGGTTCATCACAGCGACTGATGAGCAAGAGATCCTGTGTTCGATTCCCAGGTCGAGGAAAGTGTTATTGGGTTTTCAACCAGAAATTTATCAGTACCCGCCATGGAGTCTGAATTTGTGCCCAGTTGATGGCAATAGGCTCCCCTATATCACACGAGACTTAAACAGAACTGGCGAAATGTCGGTGTGCTATTAGATACACCTCTGCCTAACCCTTCTAGCATTAAAGGCGTGATGTTATGTTATGTTAAATATCACGAAATTCATCTTAAGAGTATAATTTTGTGAAAGTAACACTAACATAAATTACTTTTACTAGTTCAGAGATGGGCGATACGAAAACATATTTTAGGTACTTATTGCATAATCTGAAGATGATCGTGGATGTGTAGGCTGGTTATAATTCTGATTAAACTCATAATTATTACTATTTTGATCAAAATCAGCCCACATGGTACATTAATAATGGTTTATCAAGACAGTATTGCTGTGGAAAGTTATTTTTTTTAATCGTTGCCCCACACTAGGAATTTCACCTGTACCGTGGGTGCGTTTACAAATATTTAAACTGTTACATTCAAACAACCAGACCTGGAACAACTATCCTGTAGGCCATACAGATATTTGTTCCGTGCGGTGATCGAACCCGCGACACACAGCGCAGCAGTCGATAGCTCAACTACTGCGCCAACCGTGCAAGTTGATGTTGAACCGTGATTTATCTTTCTTAATCATTAAAACATAATTATCTTCATTTCCATCTCTTCGACGACACTTTCGGTTTTTTCTCAATATGTAGTTAGTATGTCCTTCCAGCAACTACCTTGTTAGTATAGTGGCCGTAGTCACGATTGCTACACTAGTCTGACATCCAGTCTTACCGAAGGGTATCTTATAATATTGACACCTAGTCAATATTGGGTAATACGATACGCCTCGATAAGACTGGTTGTCAGACTTTCGACAGTGGCCCGGAACTTTGACACCCCAGTCTACCAGCCTTATCTTATCGTATTACTCATTTACTGGGTTGTGGAGGTCAGATAGGCAGTCGCTTCATGTAAAATACTGGTACACAGCTGCATCCCGTTAGACTAGAAGCCGTCCATAAGAAAGTTTGGGAAAAGGCTAGGCAGATGAGTCGCGATTGCTGCACTACTGCATGAGGTTTTGGGTTCGATTCCCGTGTCCGGCAAATTGTAATTGGGTTTCGTCAAAGGAACTTCTCAGTAGCAGCCATGGAGTCTGGATTTGTGTCCTGTTGATGGCAATAGGCTCGCTCCCTATTACATGATTTCAAAGTCAAGTCAAAGTCAAAGTCAAAGCATTTATTTCAATTACACCATTACAGGCACTTTTGAAATTAAAAAAAAAAACGCGAAGCTACAGTCCCAGTCACAAGGCATAATAACTTATGAAAGTACTGTAGTTGCCCATTCCGTAGCGTAGATCTCTATGGAAAAGAACGGGGAAGAAACTCCATAGACACTCTTTTAAATCAAAATATGTTACAAAATCTTGGTTACATGATTCATGTTAAGAATTACAAATATGTGAAAACAATGTAGAAATACGGGCAAGTTAAGAGCATCCAGAGTAAAAGATTAAATCAGTAATAAAAAATAAAGTAATTAAAATAAACCGTGGCAGCTAAGAGATGACCAGTCACAACTGACAGCGCCCGTTCACGAACATGACGTATGTATCAGCCATTATTCAACTCAACCATTTTGAAGGGAACTATACTACCCGACACACCCGCCACCATCAGCGTGACATTTAAGTGAGCATGACATTCACTCAACCACCAGGGTAATTTCGCGTCAATGAAAGATGTAGGTACTCATTAAATGTTGGCTTTACAGTACATAGTACTCAAACATGTGCTATGCAATTATTTAAACATAATGACGAAATGTTAGTGTACTATTTCAGGTACACCTTTTACCTAACCATTCGGGGATTAGGCGTGATTTTATTATGTTATATTCTTCAAGCAATTCTCAAATACGAATATGTGTCTATTATTAAATTTTGACTCGTAAAATTTACACCGCAAGATCGAAAATCGCACAAAAAGAAAAAAGCGATCCAAACACACCGTGTGATACCGTTCGATCGCTAATCCAGTTCAAGAAGAACGCAAGTGCCATAACAGTTACAGATTAATTTTGCCGTTATTAAAATTGCAACACACTTTCATAACAAACTTACTATTTGCGCACATTGAACTCAACTACATCACAACTATCACCTCTATTTCTTACACCAAAAGCATGGTTTAACTTGCGAATTTAGTTGCTGAACAGCAAAATCAATAACAATAGAAAGCCACGTGGGTAGTATCATGTAATTTAATTGCACGTTCGTGATATATAGTAATAATAATTGCAACCATATATGTAACGGAAAATGTCTATCATTAAATATATTGAGGCGCAATAAAGCGATTAAAGGCTTTTTAAAGCGAATTCTTAAAGACAACAATCCACTCATTTTTAGGACAAATAATACAAGGTGCTGTTTAGCATCATCGTCAAAATTCAGGAGGTTGTCAGAAAAGACATAAATAATACGGTACCTAGTTAATCCATACTTCCATACTAATATTATAGATGCGAAAGTCACTCTGTTTGTTTGTTTGTTACCTTTTCACGACTAAACGGCTGATCGGATATTCATGAAATTTGGCAAGAAGATAGATTTCAACCTGGGGAAGGACATAGGGCTATATATCATCACGCTATGACCAATAGGAGCGGAACAGCAATGAAAAATGTTGCGAAAACGGGGAAATGTGACGCAGACGAAGTTGCGCGGGACAGCTAGTTATTAATAAACCCGGTTTTTTTTTGGTTGTTTAAGTTTGTCAGTATATCAGAATAACCCCCTTAACGTGATTTAGGGAATAAGAAATTATCGAATAAACGTTTGAGATTATTTGTATGTATGAAAGCTCGGTTATAGGGCGAGGATCAGACGGGCTGCGTTTAAAACACGGGTGTTTCATACTTGCCGATCTTCGATAAATTTTGCCGGAAGAAAATCACGGCAAGCACCTCTTGTGTTGTATGAAATCTTAGGCTATAGATAGGTACCTGTCTTTATTAGTTATATTTTTGTAACCACTGTTCTTTATAAAACACGTAATATTCAAAAGTAATGTGTGTGAATTTCTTCATCAATATAAAAATCCAGCAACATAACGAGCTTCAAGAATTTTGCCGATATTCAAGAAAATACTTCGCTCAGTCGAAGAGAAAATCCTGAGATCATAAACTTATCTTAAGATCAAGCTGTTGACAGGAATTAATTAGTTAACTGTAAATCTACACACTGCTTAATATGCTGACTTAATGGCGACTTTCCAGTGCAACATTTATTTTATTTTATTCGCAATTTATTTTAATAACTAGGATTAAGAAGATTATATATTTACCGGGTGTCATTCGTACAAACATAAATTATATGCATTTACGGTAAAATTAAATGACCTGTCAACAACTTTTTTTCTTTTTTTTTTAACTTTGCCCCACACTAGTAATTTCTCCTGTATCGTAGGTGCGTTTACAAACATTTAAAATAACGTAACAGACAGCCAGACCCAGAACAACTATCTGTAGGCCATACAAATATTCGTTCCGTGCGGGGATCGAACCCGCGACACGTAGCGCAGCAGTCAATCGGTCAACCACTATTATTTATACTATATAAGTTTCTCTACCACAACACGGTATTTCGATGCCTATTTAAGCATGATTATTTTTCTGCCAGCTTTCTCATATCAAAAACCTTTACCAGTAACTGTGTGAACTACTATACATGTATTTAAAAACTACAAAAAGACCTAAAAAAACCTTTAGTAACGTAAAAAATGTATATGATGCGCAGAAAAATACTATAATTAGCTACAACTAGGACCAACCCGGCATTTTAAATTGTATCCCACATTAATTCCCAAGATTAGAATTTATAGGCCACCTGTGCAGAATTCTATATTTTTTCCACGCTAAAGCAACATTTGAAATGGCAAATTTATCTTGTGAACGAACGCATGGGACCAACTAAGGCATCCAGATGCAATTATAACCATAAATACAGGCAGATGTTACCCTTTATAGAGCCCGGTTTAGCATATAAATTGGCGACATTCGAGCGGCCATATTTGTGCGCCATTTTCTATTATATTCAAATTAAGAACGCCTGGAGCGTTCGTTGCAGTTATGTCATATTACAGATATGTCATGTATAACCAAGTCAGGTTTGAATCTTTGAGTAGTTTGTCTGTTTGACACTGTGTTTTTAGTAGATATTTTATGGCGATGCAGTACTTAAGTAGTAACGCTGGAACTTAATAGCATAGTAAAACCAAATATTTTTTTAAGAGTAACCATAGAGTTTTTTGCCGGTTCTTCCCCATAGGAATCGACCAACCCGGACCGTACACCTTTACTCGCTGTTTTACATGTGCACATGTGTGTAGGTCTATGCCATATAAATTATTTAGATTTTTTTATTTTGGGTACGTACGGAAAATTCTGGAGTTTTGGAGTTTTATTCAGTAATATTTAGGGAATGAGAAACTAAAGATTGATTGGGTTACACACAAAATAACATCTCGCATTATCTAGTTAAGTATCAATTCCATGTAATATAGGGCGATCCTAATGCCATCAACCGGAACCAAATAACTGGCCCAGCTCCTAACAAATCCCTGACGGCAAAACTGATTAACACTCTGTCCGACCTGGGAATCCAATCCACAACTTCTTGCAATAATTTACTCGCATCTGTTAGTCTACGCCCAGGATATGAAATAACTAATCGAGTACCACATTTACTCTATTAAATCTTACTGATGGTCACAGGAAACAAAACACATTAATTCATTCCGTTTTCTAAGACCGTGCAGGAATAAGTTTATCCAATTTTATTCCTATCATTTACGGGGTTTACCACCATAATTCAATATAAATATCCTTTAATATACAGTCGCGACTAATAGCCTATAAGTATGTTTTATACTCCCATAGATTTAACGTGGTATTAGTTCACATTAACCGAGAGTAATCTATTAAAGGTTCCTTGCGCGCGCGCTTGTACCACAGAGTATAGGAGACCAGAAGGATCATAGATTTGTCTAGATGCTTGATCTTCGACAGTTGCTTAGACAAAATGTAGTACAACTTCAACAATATTATCTCTGATCTGAGTGCCTGATTGGATGCTCCATCGGTAAAATCGAACTTCAATCATCATCGTATTAACCTGGAATCACCCACTTCTGAATAAATGCCTGCCCTTTCTTCTGCCACACTACCCGGTTCTGAGCGTCCCTTTTCTAGGTGTTTGCCGCGACAATTGTCGAACCAACGAGCTTTTAGGATGGCCCTAGATTCTCTGGCCTATCGTTGGCCAACTCGGTCACAGCCCTGCTCCATAAAGGCTGTCATACGAATGACGCTCAATTAACGCTTGAAGGAGTTATAGCCCCTCTTTAAATCTGTTAGGCGGTGAACTTGCAGAAATTCTTCCTTAGTGCTATCCAAGGAACTTTTGTGCACACAATTTTATGCTTCTAGACCCAGCGTGTGTGATCAAGGCGAGAAAAATACTGCTTATAAATATATATTTTTTAAATTCAGTTCGTATATAACGGTTTGCTTTCCTCTCTTGTGCAAAGTTGAACTTTTGTTGTAGTCTGTAATATGATGCGGTAGAAGACATGTCGTTAAATAGAGATGTCGATATTAAAGTAGTTTATTGATACTAAATATAGGTCTAGATCAGGATTTAACGTGTAGGCATTAAAATTGAGCGCTTTATTATGGCTCCTTTATATTTAAACTAGCTGTCCCGCGCAACTTCGTCTGCGTCAGATTTTCCCCGTTTTCGCAACATTTTTCATTGCTGTTCCGCTCCTATTGGTCGTAGAATAATAATACATAACCTATGTCCTTCCTCAGGTTGAAATCTATCTTCTTGCCAAATTTCATTAAGATCCGATCAGCCGTTTAGTCGTGAAAAGGTAACAAACAAACTTACTTTCGCATTTATAATATTAGTAAGGATAGGATTCTAAATCAATCTTGCATGTTCTTCCATAGGCAAATAATATGAAGCAGATTTAAAACATAAAGGTTTGGATTATTTTCAGGTTGTATAATACTGTTGTCTTCACGAAGGAAACTACAAATTAATTAGATTATACCAATATGGCTTGAAAATAGATCGGATAAAATTACTAACATCGTAAAGTGGTTATCAAAGATCAATTTTACGGTCATTCATCGCATCTTATTCCCACAAGGAGCGAAGAAACTCTATCAATAACGATTTCACCGTAATATGCATCCGTTCATTAAGGCGATTATAAGTGCCCGCGACCTTGAGCGAGTAAAAGTGCATGCGTAACGCTTCAACGCGCACCAAGATTATTCGAAAAAACAAACCACCTTGATTTATCAAATACAATACAAATAAAAGCCATATACTAAAATATAGGTTGTTAAATTGTCTTTCAGGTGGTCAAAGTTTCATGCAAATACGTCCGATATTTTTTGCGTTATTATCGTTTTTTTGTCCGCGTTAGACATGAATTTACAAATTAATTACACTATGTTATAAAAATATAATTTCAAATTTTCACATATCAATTTATAAAGAAAATTGTCTAGTATAACATATTTTTTTTTCAAAGAAATAAAACTAGAAGTTTAGGCGTGATGTTCAATTTAAAATCATTAAAAGTCGTATATCTGCGCCTTAATTACTATGGGCAGTTTACCATCTCTCCATTGCTCTACATAACACTAGGTCAATATATTCCTAAGTCCCGTATTTTATGGACACAAAGTTAAGAAATATTAAGAGCGTTTACGCCTTACGATGTTTCATACAAACTTGCAAGTTCTAACTTTCCGAAATGACTGAACCGATTTTAATGAAACTTAATACGCATAAGCAGGATCCATAGGTCTACCTACTACTACCTACTACTACCTACTACTACCTACTACTACCTACTACTACCTACTACTACCTACTACTACCTACTACTACCTACTACTACCTACTACTACCTACTACTACCTACTACTACCTACTACTACCTACTACTACCTACTACTACCTACTACTACCTACTACTACCTACTACTACCTACTACTACCTACTACTACCTACTACTACCTACTACTACCTACTACTACCTACTACTACCTACTACTACCTACTACTACCTACTACTACCTACTACTACCTACTACTACCTACTACTACCTACTACTACCTACTACTACCTACTACTACCTACTACTACCTACTACTACCTACTACTACCTACTACTACCTACTACTACCTACTACTACCTACTACTACCTACTACTACCTACTACTACCTACTACTACCTACTACTACCTACTACTACCTACTACTACCTACTACTACCTACTACTACCTACTACTACCTACTACTACCTACTACTACCTACTACTACCTACTACTACCTACTACTACCTACTACTACCTACTACTACCTACTACTACCTACTACTACCTACTACTACCTACTACTACCTACTACTACCTACTACTACCTACTACTACCTACTACTACCTACTACTACCTACTACTACCTACTACTACCTACTACTACCTACTACTACCTACTACTACCTACTACTACTACCTACTACTACCTACTACTACCTACTACTACCTACTACTACCTACTACTACCTACTACTACCTACTACTACCTACTACTACCTACTACTACCTACTACTACCTACTACTACCTACTACTACCTACTACTACCTACTACTACCTACTACTACCTACTACTACCTACTACTACCTACTACTACCTACTACTACCTACTACTACCTACTACTACCTACCTACCACTACCAACCTACCACTACCTACCTACCTACCTAAAAACCTTCTCCTGACAATAACAAACAAAATAAAAAAAGAATTATCGAAATCGGATTGTGCTTTCTGGAGTTATATCGTCAGGAAGGAAAACCCGACTTATTTTTGTATAGTAGATTTATAATCGGTCTAATTTGGCTGTAAAACTATTTGTCAAAAAATGTTTTTAGTAACTTTTTAGACCTATGTATCCTGCGTATTAAGTTTCATTGAACTCGGTTCAGTCATATAAAGCATGCTGCTGAAACTACGTTGTTTTCCAGTGAATAAGGCCCCTTGGTCATGTACCATCAGCGTTCTCTATAATAAAGGCTATCAGAGCGTTTAGTAATATTAAGTTAGAACTCAATACTGTACAATTTACCGCTCTATATTTTACATAATTATAATTTGCTGAAATGTAGAGCGATAAATTGTGAAGATAATTTCATTATAGTTTTTTGATTGGCTTTTAAGTGCATCTCGGTGATTCGAGTGTAACATTCTTCTTGTAGATAATTTCTTTGCATTAAGAATGTCAAAGATATCAGAAGAAGACCCATCGGTCACGACGCGACTCATCATCTGCCTTGCCTTTTCCCAACTTTGTTGGGGCCTGCTTCCAGTCTAACTAGATGTAGCTGAATACCAGTATTTTACATGGAGCGACTGCCTATTTGACCTCCACAACCCAGTCAGTACTGTGTAACATAATCCATACTAATATTATAAATGCGAAAGTCACTCTGTTTGTTTGTTTGTTACCTTTTCACGACTAAACGGCTGATCGGATCTTAATGAAATTTGGCAAGAAGATAGATTTCTATTCTCTATTGAATTTCAACCTCAGGATGGACATAGGCTATATATCATCACGCTACGACGGAGCGGAGCAGCAATGAAAAAAGTTGCGAAAACGGAGATAATGTGACGCAGACGCAGTTGCGTGGGACAGCTAGTATATGTATATATATATATATATATAAAGGGTGTAAAACACCTCTTAACGAAGCCGAAAGGCACTGGTTCTCCCTGTCATTGCGATATTTTTTTTGTTCTACACCATACCTGGGAACCTTCTAGTTACGGAGATATTAGGGGTCAAAATTCCAGCTTTTTGACAAGTATTTTTTTAACTACAAGTTTTTAATGTAAGATTTTTACTTTAAACACCTCCACGATCACCGTACTATTCAATCCGTCCATCAGCACAATGTTTTGAGTGCGTTACATTGAGTTCTACCACAAAACATGATTTTACACCCCCAAAAAAAAAGTCGTTTCCCAGTAATAATTTTTGCGTAAAGTTACTTAGTTTCATGTACAGAATGCTTGGTTGACGGCTTCGTGATGAGGTGATTTACACCGTGTATATATATTTACCATACCCCTTTTTTTTACGGATGGGAAATCATCAAATGACTTCTCCCGCTCTGGGCGGATCGGGAGGGAGCGTCAGACTTGTACTGACTAAAACCCATACCTCTTGGTTGTCAGATTTTCGGGGCAGTGACTACCTGTAACGACTGTCAAAAATCTACAACTAACAACCGGGAGCAACGGCTTAGCCTGCTTTTCAAGGCTCGGATGAAGCCACAGCCCAATTTAGGTAAACGCGGCTTAACCTTCTTGATTCATCCGAGCGTCTGTCATTATTTAGCCACGAGCTCCTCCAACAATGATTTAGTATATTCAGCATGTAATGTTCAAGGAGCGCGTGGCTAAAAATTAACCACCGTAGGGGTCGATCTTCAAGATTAAGCCGTGCTTGCTGAGTTCGGTCCGTGGATACCCGGGTGACCACAACTATATAGCGAGTTTCCTCCGTGCCTCGGAAAGCACGTTAAACCGTTGTTCCCAGCTATCCTTTGTAGATCTTTGGCAGTCGTTACAAGTAGTCAGAAGCCGAAAGTCTGACATCCAGTCTTATCAAGGGGTTTCGTATTACCCAGTTACCGGGTTGTGGACGTCAGATAGGCGCTTCATATAAAATACTGATACTCAGCTGCACCCGGTTAGACTGGAAGCCGACCCCAACTAAGTAAAAGGCTAGGCAGATGATGGGCATGTAACGTTCTCACTGCTAGGACATAGTACAAAGCCCACTTTTCTGCAAGAGGAAGACTTACCGGAACAGTAACTAACCACTGCCTTCTGCCTCCCCCACTATCTCCATCACCAAAGTCAACAATGCTGTGAATCAAACGTCAATTTCTATAATTTCCAACATTTTCTTCGCCATTATTTCCGCGAACTATTTTTCTTCGACGCATGCTCGTCTGGTATGTGTGCGAGTACATTAATTATCTTTAATGAAGAACACTGTTGCGCTGCAAAAATGGATATGTACATGGATTTTTCTGGATAGCATGGCGGTTTTAAGGACCAGTTTTTTGATCGCAATTTTTCATAATGTACGAAAAGCTTCAGCAATTTTCAAATGCGTCTTAGGCATGTGCACTCAAGATGGCCTTAGTGATCTTAGTGTATATAATTATAGTCATGCCCACATTCTGCCAAGTACCTATGTTTCAATCCCAAATAATAAGGGGTGAGCCCATTGCCATCAACCGGGCACAAATGAAGGCTGCGGGAAAATTTCTAATAGGAAAACCTATGAATACTTTGCCCGAAATAGAAATCAAACTCCTGAACACAGCAGTCGCAGTTACGATCACTGGACCAACGAGACATATATGGAACCTTTGTACTAAAATAATTAACAGATTATAAAAAGGTATGAAACACGCGATGTTCGGTTGTGCGTAAAAAGTAATTAGAAATAACAAATTATAATTATCCATTTATAAGAAATTAATTGAATTCTCATACTGGCTAATTAGCTAGCTTGGCCTTTAAGGCCTAAGTCAATAGAAATATTTATTTAGCAACAGCAAGTTGACTTAATGATGAACATACTCTGATCATCATACCACCAGAAGTAGTATGGTGATCAGGAGAAATAAAAGATGATGGCAGTGAGTTGATAATAATTAGTAGCTGTTTTTCGCGGCTATGTCTGTGATCTGGAACGAAAAGTAGCCTATATTTTCTAGGCCTCTAGATAAATCTGTCAAATTTCATAATGATCGGGTCAACGGTTCAGTCGTGAAAAGAAAACAGATAAAGTATAATCTATTAATATTAGGTTTGGTAGTTTTCGTTTAAAGCTGTACAAAGATCATTGGGCGTGTAGCGAAAATCAGAAGTAACACCGTCATCTTGGTTTTCTCAGCGACCATTTCACAAATGTTTACAATGTCATTTGAGTTTCAAAAGATCCATAAATCACTATCAAGATTCGTCTCTTTCAACTTTCTCGTAGAACTTTGTGTATGTATCATCACCCAGTTTTCTATTTAATTTTTTTTAACGTTTCGACTAGTAATGTTTTCCAATCTTGTTATCAATCAGGTGTCTATTAGCATGATAACCACGTATACCATTACACGTAGTCATTGACAGGTTGTATCTCATCTCAGTACATAACTAGTTTCTTTGAGTTTGCTTCATAAGCTCGTGAGACGGTCAGCTTATTATTATTTTTTTTTTTTTTTTTGAATGGCATCTCGCAGTTCAACCTATGAGGTTGTCGTCTGCTTAACCGGACTATCCTGTGGGTGCCTTTAGAGTAAGGCCTCCAGCCAGGGCGTAGAACTACTTACAAACTAAGCGACTGCACGCTAAGGGCACTCCCTGTGGGGTAGACGGTCAGCTTATTATGTAGTCTAGTTTTTATACGTTAGTGAAGTAACTTGGAAAGGGTAACAAAATATGTCTTTTCTACAAAATATTATTATTTGCCTCATTTTCACAATCTAGCGTAATATTATTTAATTTTCGTATTTTTTTGTTAAATTTTTGCGTGATAAAAATTTTATTTTGTTGGTTTTCAACCTAAATGATTGTACTAGCGAATACAATAAAATAATAAATGCAGTAAGATAAATGACAAAAAACTAAATTAAATAATATACAGACCACTTTTGATTTATTTCATTTTAGAATATTCGGTTATTTTTAACGAGCCCCAATAGTAATGCTCAGTTCAGTCAAGTTTTAAAAATACACGATGTTTGAAAAAACTTAAAATAAAATCATAATCCTTCCTATTTGCTTTATTGGTAAAAAAAAGCTACAAACAACCTGCAAATGGCACCGTTTCTCTAACAGTTCATCCATTTAAGCAACAATTTACCCTCTTAAAGGAAATACTAAGTCACTTGAAGAAAAACCTGTGAAGTAACTTAGAACATTTTTGTTTCCTATTTAAGCCAAGTGAGCGTGTCCGTCCTATGGCTAATTGACGACACATTGCCTTTTAATGGCTTAAGGAAATATATGGCTTATGTGCTCATGATACTACTTTCTTACTAGGGAATGATGTAATATAGTATCACGCCCCGCAGATATATCGCCAAAGGGACAGGCAGAGGTACGTATGGTACTGTCACGTATTATAATATGTATAAACGCAGCAACTTTTAAAAGTGATTTTCTCCTACTGTATTGATTAAGGTTTTACGTTTTCAGCATACTATCACGAAATAGGTATTATCTCAACGTAGAAACCGTAATTTCACGAGCTCACTTTTCAGTTTTGCTATGTGTATACAGGGTGTAACGGAAAGGGTATATACATACTTAAGGGTGTGCTACAGACCATCAAACTGAACATGTTTCTCAACATATTATTTTTTTGCAGCAAAAAAAAATATCAGCTGCCTATACATTTGGGTCGAATAGGTATTGTAATTTTCTATGGGGCAGCAGATATTTTTTGTGCTGAAAAACATGTTTTATGATGAGAGACATGTTCAGTTTGATGGTCTGTAGCACACCCTTAAGTATGTATATACCCTTTCCGTTACACCCTGTACATATTATTGTTCGTGACTGTACACCCACAAGACTTAGGTACATTTCGCCTGGGGGTCTTACAATGCCGCTTTAACAGCATAATAGAATCATAATAGGATATAGATATATGGATTACGTTAAAATTCGTAAAATGTATTTTGTAACATATTTTGATTTAATAGAGTGTCCATGGAATTTCTTGCCCATTCTTCTCCATAGAGATCTACGCTTTGGAATGGGCAACTACAGTACTTTCATAGTTATTATGTATTGTGACTGGTAAAAATGAAGCTACAGTAGCTTCATTTTTATTGTTGTTTGACTATTCAAAATTGCATGTAACTGGCCTACTTGAAATAAATGATTTTGATTTGATTGTGAGCATTTTATTTTTAATTTCGATTCGGCTTAATTTTAACTGACTTCTAAAAAGAAACCATCATACCACAACCACTGATTTCACGAACACTAAGCGATATCTAAATTAATGGAATAAATCTCAACGTTCACATCGATTTAGGTGTCCAACTCTTATTGGCAATAACTTTAACTTAAAAATAAAGTAGACCTTTTTAGGTTTATATTTCTTGATATAAAAAGAACAAAAAACAACTTAAAGCGTTACACCATTCACAAGACAGGAAGTTTTGTGAATGGTGTAATGCTTGAAGTACACATAAAAAAGTTTAACCCGTTAAAGCTAAAGCAAATAACCCGTGAACCATATCAAAACAATTTACCTCAAGACTTTTTACTTCTATTTCTATAGAAAAAAAACACTCACAATGCGGGCCCCATACCTAATTGCTGTCGACATACGTAGCTACCGTGGGGTTTATTTACCTCGAGCACCGGCGTCTGCGCAGTTGTTAAAACGGTACCCATTGGCTACCGTGGACCGCTGGACTATAAACTAGCCTACATATTTTGTGCCGATTAAGTCAGGGTTAAAAATTGGGTTGAGAAATGTGCTGGTTTATGAGATTTGAAGATATTGTTGGAGGCATTAACTCCGCATATGTATGTCTATTGTACATGAAGTTTAAATCAATAAGTAAACTATTCTTATTCCTTATAGACCACAAATTAAAAAAAAAAATATGTGGTCATTTTTTTTTTAAAGTTGCCCCTCTCTTGCAATATTTCCTGTATTGCGGGTGCGTTTAGATTTAAATTCAGATACACAAACAGCCAGACCCGGAACAACAACCATGCAAATATTTGTTCCGTGCGGGGATCGAACCCGCGACACGCAGCGCAGCAGTCAATCACTCAACCACTACGCCAACCGTGCCATACAAATATTTTAAATGGTAAAATACAATTCTGCTTAACTCTTTGAAGAAAGCAGATGTACGTTGTGTGATATTGCTTAACATACAATGACAATTACCAGCAATTTCCCGCGACTTCGTCTGTCTGTATGTCATAATTTTCAATTCTATATCCAGAAAAGTAGCTAAATAGAGGAGCTAGTGGCTAAATAATAGCAGCCGCACGGGTCAATCTTGAAGGTTAAGCCGCGCTTGCCAAGGTCGGTCTGTGGATGGGGCCCACCATTACATACCGAGTTTCCTTCGTGCCTCAGAAAGCACGTTAAGCCGTCGGTCTCGGCTGTCATTTGTAGATCTTTGCCAGTCGTTACAGGTAGTCAGTGGCCTGAAAGTCTGACAAACAGTCTTACCAAGACGTATCGTGTTACCCAGTACTAACTGGATTGTGGAGGTCAGATATGCAGTCGCTCCATGTAAAATACCAGTATTCAGCTGCATCCGGTAGGACTGGGAGCCGACCCCAATAAAGATGGGAAAAGGCTAGGCAGATGATAATGATCCAGAAAAGTAGCAATTTTAAAAGAAAAGCTAATTAAAGCTAACACACAGATATACAGAGTTATACATATGACAATATCACTAGGTATATAATATGCAAGGACGAACTGTATTAAAATTTTGAAATAGAATAAACAATTGTTCTATCATTTGCATATTTTACGGTGAACGCATTATGTTGGCGAATATTATTTTTTAAAGAAAGTTGATGCACTTTCTTATAATGCATGTTTTTGTAGTTACAAATGCATTCAGTTTGGAATTTAATAATATTTAAAACAACTAGCGGTATTGTATTAAATATGTTGTTCTTGTTTATTTTAACAGATTCTAACCAGTATAATTAATTGTCGACAAAGAAAGTAGATGCACCTTGCATATTTTTGCAGATGCTAATCGCAAATGCATTAATTTTTAAATTTTAAAACACTAATGATGTTTTATTTTATAGTTTATTTCAATATAACGAGAAAGCACATCTACATAGTGTTTCCGATTTGAAATGATTAATTTGATCTATTAATTAACTGTTCCCAAAAGAACCGCCGCCGTTAAGAAAGTGCTAATACCTACTATTCAAATAAACTTCACAGCATTTCTTTTATTCCGAATGACTATCATCTGAACATATCGCGTGAATCGGTCTAATAGCGCATTCAAAAGACAGTAATAGTCATTTAAACAACCCACTAATTCACTAGTGTGCACAAAAACAAACATTTTGACATTTGTATGCGAAAATTAATTAACGCTTTTTTTATCCGAATTATGCGAAACTAGTGAAAGTCACTGTCACTTTTAAAAAGTGAAGAATTTTTATTCGAACACGATCGGCGCGCGGCGGGTTTCTTTTGAACATGTGTTAATTAATAGATATTGGAAGACTCTAAAATGATGTCTTGAGTAATTAATAAGCATAGCTATTTGGAAGAGCTCATCATCATCTACCTAGCCTTTTTCCCAAACTATCTTGGGGTCGGCTTCCAGTATAACCGGATGCAGCTGAGTACCAGTACTTTACAAGAAGCGACTGCCTTATCTGATCTCCACAACCCAGTAACTGGGTAATACGATACCCCTTGGTAAGACTGGATGTTAGACTTTTGGCTTCTGACTACTCGTAACGACTGTCAAAAATCTACACATGACAGCCGGAACCAACAGTTTAACGTGTTTTCTGAGGCACGGACGAAACTCGGTATGTAATTATGGTCACTCATCCACGGACCAACCTCGGCAAGCACGGCTTAACCTTAAAGATCGACCCATGCGGCTGTTATTATTTAGCTACGAGCTCCTTCTACCTTCCTTCCTAGTTGGAATAGCTCATGGCTAAATACATATTAACAGCCACTCGGCTCGATCTTCAGCCTAAGCCGCAGTGCCTAGGTTAGACCGTGAATGGGTGACCGCCTATTACATACCGAGATCCCTCTCTGCCTCGGAAAGCACGGTAAGGGTCAGTTCACACCGAGACGCGACGCGACGCGACGCTGCGCGCACACTTTTAAAGAGCGATTCAAAATATAACTTTATTACTACACGAAATTTCTACACGAAAGGATACATATTTCTTTACAGGCGTCACGCGGCGCAGCGCTGCGTGGCGCAACGTATTCTCACAAGGAAATGTGTATCTTTTCGTGTAGAAAATAAAGTTAAATTTTTAATCGCTCTTTAAAATGTGCGCGCAGCGTCGCGTCGCGGTGTGAGCTGACCCTAACGCGTTGGTCCCGGCTGCCATTATGCCATTATTTATTATTATTTGAAGGTAGTCAGTGGCCTGAAAGCCAGACAACCAGTCTTACCAACGGATATCGTATTACCCAGTACTAACCAAGGCCACTAGGGATCGGGGCCATTTTAGGCCCCCAGGTGTAAATAAACTCGTATATTTATTCATTTCAGAAATGCAAATGCAATTTATCACATAGCATTCATTTATTCTTAGGCAAATGTGGCCTATAGATATACCAGCCAGCTGTAGTTTTGCATCCTCGTCAAATTCAAGGAGGTAACTAACTATGGTTCTGATTCTCGACGCGAATCAATAATATAATAAGAAAGTATTTATTTCATATTTAAGGAATTCGGTAAGTGTGAACCACCCTTGTTTAAACGCGGCCGGCCTGTCTGTTCCTCACCCTATAACTGCGCTTTCACACATACAAGCAAACTTAAACGTTTATTTGATAATTTCTTATTCCCTAAACCATGTAAGAGGGTTATTCTGAAATACTGTTAAATTTAAACAACAAAAAAAGCAGCATTTGTTAATAATTAAGTAGGTAAAATAAATTGATTATTTTTGTCTTTTGTGAAAACCTCCTGAATTTTGACGAGGATGCAAAACAACATCTTGTATACCGCACTGACTAGTAGGTACACATATAATTATGATAAAATATAATTGATGTTACCAAATAGAACCTTAAAACTACAACCTTTTGTTAGTAACACTTCACTTGTACACTACGTCATTATATTTATAACACGCATTATGGCGACTGGCACTTATTACCATCAAGATGCATTTCTCAGAACTATATCAAGCACTCCTATGCATATCACGTATCTGACAAGCTACCAGTTGCCAAAGCACGAGGCCTGCTTATGAAATGAATGACAATGGCACCTAATACCCCTATATATGAAGTTTTCGTAGATAAACTATAAACACTGTATGAGCGTTGACCTATTTAGAAGGAATCCAGACTACAAACGGGATATTTACCAGCCACCGTATTCACAAACGCTCGGATTCGATTTCAATTCGGAAAGTCGTATGTCTATCTCGCTCGCTTTCGTAATGCCAAAACAAGATAGACAAACCACTTATCGAATCGAAATCGTATCCGAGCGTTTGTGAATAGGGGGCCAGGTCTACTATTTGTTTTGAGTGAGTGATATTTCGGCGCTGTTGCAAGCGCCATGAAACAACATGAATATATTTGTAAGTTGACGAGGCAAAAACAGGTTTGTTAGGATCGTGGCGTCCTACTGTGGTTTCTTCTTGCCTAGCCCCATGGCAAAAATAGCGTGAATTTATTAAATGTAAAGAATAAGCTGGGAAATACCTAGTTAAGCTATTGAAAAAGAAGGCCTTCTTGTACTGCATGCTACATTGTCGCACATGTTTAAAAAATGTTTCGATATTCAAATATGCTTCTAATTTTCTATTTACACTTTTTTGCTAAATAAAGACAAAAATGCGCTTTGAAAACCTACCATACTTTATACAAGCTGTTTTGCATCCTCGTCAAATTCAAGGAGGTAACTATGCTAATGATTCTCGACCCGAATCAATAATAAAATGTATAGGAAATTATTATATTTTATTTATTTACGGACACAGGTAAGTGTGAACCACCCGTGTTTTAAACGCGGCCTGTCTGATCCTCGCCCTTTAACCGCACTTTCACACATACAAACAATCTCAAACGTTTATTCGGTAATTTGCTATCCACTAAATGATGTTAAGGGAGTTATTCTGAAATATTGACAAACTTAAACAACAAAAAAAGTACCGTTTATTGATAATTAACTAGGTATCGTAATTTAAATTGATCACTTACGTCTTTTGTGACAACCTCCTGAATTGCGACGATGATGCAAAACAACACCTTGTATATCCTATTAGGCAGGTGCCACCAAACCCTTAACTACGGTTAAACTTTTTATTCTTAACTGCGATCAACCGCATTCCGTCAGCTTCCTCTGATGTTAGAAGTAGTTATTTCTACGCTTCTTTTTGCTTGAGCGGATATAAGCGGTATCAACGTCAACTCGTTATCGGCGTCTGTTACAAGATGTAACTACTTTATCTGTTAGTGCTAGTGAGCATGAATTAGATTTCATCTGTAATTGGATATACGATGATTTAAAGTTTTGGATATTTTTTATGTTTAATTTTATTTGAGTACTTTCTAACATTGTTTACCGTGCTAATATTATAATAAGAAAACATTTATATTTCAGTTACCTCAAAAATAATAATTCGATAGAGTTAAATATTTATTTTCCATCTGACATTAATTTTTATGAATCGTTAAGTTACAATTCAAAATTCTTAAGTAAAGGTTCTTAAGATAAACATAAACCACAAACTAAACAAATATAAATAATCGTTAAAAATAAAACAAACTGTTATCGTTTCGTTAGTTTTTATGATAATCTCAAACAAATATAACGTTATGTTTAAAACTTTAAAAATAATTAGAATTCTTTCGCACGCGATCTATTTCGCGATAATTATGAACATTACAATGATTTGATGGAAACACGACTATCGTTCTGATACACAAAGTTCTGGGAACCAGAAATTACAGTATTATGTCAGCTGCTTGTTCTTAGAAATGAACACTCGGAGGAAGTACAAGAGGTCAAACTATTTAGGCAAGACTAAAATATCAAAATCAATGCATTCTGTTGTTACTTTGACAGCGTAAATTCAAATGGTTTTTAATTTATGGTCTTTAGAGTGATGTATTATTTTGTCACGTACAGTTTCTTTTTCCTTATTATCTAAGAGTACCTAGAACTATTAAATCTTCAATTAATAAAATGCAGTTTTCTATGTTAAACATACAAAGAAAACTGCATTTTATTAATTGATTCAATAATGTAATGTCTGTATTAAATTTGTCATTGCCATTATCATTACTTATTTTTCCAACGATTTTCTTTATTCCTACTAAGATAATCTTTAGAAAGAAAATACCAAGAAATCTATTAAAAATACTCTTAAACTAGTGTGAACTCTGCCCTCTCAGTGAAATGTGCGTGAAAGAGAGAATACATTAGTTACAAACGGTTATTGTTTTTCTGCATATCACGGTTCTCACAACCTACTTTTACACAACGCTAGAATGTGAAGAAGCGTCGTTACAATTATCAAAATTAAAATATTATGACCCGAAACATTGAGAAAATGTTTAAGTGAATTTTTGGTAGCAGAAACAAAGCGAATGTCCAAACTGACATTGAGAGAACTAAAAATAAACGTATTTTGTTAAAATATTTTAAACTAGCTGTCCTGCGTAGCTTTGTTTGCGTCACATTTTCCCCGTTTTCGCAACATTTTTCATTGCTGCTCCGCTCCTATTGGTTGTATCGTGATGATATATAGCCTATAGCCTTCCTCGATAAATGGGCTATTTAACACTGAAATGTTTTTTTTAAATCGGTTAGTAGTTTCTGAGATTAGCGCGTTCAAGCAAAGAAACAAACAAACTCTTCAGCTTCATAATATTAGTATAGATATCACATCTAGATACCAAATCAATTTATCGCCGTAACAGTAACTGCTACATATCCATAAGTAACGACTAAATAACTGTACTCGTTCCAACGGGAGTAGATACTTTCACCTCACTGATGTCATTACGAGCAAACTAATCAAATTCAAATTCAAATTCAAATTCAAATTCAAATTCATTTATTGTTTGTCACAGGTGATATATAGGTTCTTATAGTTATTACATAAAGCTCGCTGTAACATACCCATGAGGTGTACAATATTTATTGTTGGTTTTTATCTATTTAACATTATTCATTATTCATCTTAAGTCAACGACCACCATTATCATGCATTAATATAAGTTTCATTCAAATAGTCAGCTTTAAACAAATTAAATAATACACTGATTTCATACAACTTAAATTATTAATTGATTTCATTCAGATTAAATTATTCATTGGTGTCATACAAATTAAATTATTCATTGATGTCATACAAGTTAAATTATTCACTGATGTCCTACAAATTAAATTATCGATTGATGTCATAGTTAAAATATTCACTGATGTCCTACAAATTAAATTATTGATTGAAGTCATAGTTAAATTATTCATTGATGTCACATAAATTAAATTATTCATTGAGTCAGTGGCATATGATAGCTTATCTAATTGTGTGGTCACCAGTATTTTTGTCATTAAAAAAATCATTGATTGAATAGTAGGCTTTACTTATCAAGAATCCCTTCAGTGTTTTTTTAAAACTCTCTAATGTTACACTATTTTTTACATCGTTTGGAAGTTTGTTATAAATTTTTACTCCTATCCCAAATATACTCGTTTTAAACTTAACTGTCCTACACTTAATTCCGCTTAATTCATTTTTATACCGAGCACTTCTCAGTGTGTCATAATGTTTCAGATCTCTTTTTATCATTACTGCTGTTTCATAAATGTAGAGTGAGGGTAGGGTCAAAATGTGTAATCTTGTAAACTCTGGTCTACATGAATCCGTCTGTTTAAGCCCACTTATACTTCTAACACATTTTTTTTGGGCCTTAAACGCAATTTCCCTGTTTGTTGAGTTGCCCCAGAAAAGAATACCATATTTTAGTGTAGAACCTACGTATGCATGGTAAGCACTTAATAATGCTCTTTCGTTGACAGCTTTTCTTAGCATGTAAAGGGCATATGAAAACTGATTTAATTTTTTGCAAACATGATCTACCTGTATTTTCCAATTTAGTCCTGAGTCTATATGAATGCCGAGAAACTTAGTGCTGTTTACCTCTTTTAACTGTTCGCCTTTATAGTGTATATGTAGTTTTTTTTTTGAATTAGTATTTTTATTTGCGAAAGTCATGTAATTTGTTTTTTCAATGTTAATTTTTAGATTGTTTACATTTAACCATTTTATAATATCTTCGAGTGATTTGTTTATGTTGGTTTCATAATTTTCTTTATCTTGGTTCGTAAAAATAGCTGTAATATCATCAGCAAATAGTACCATTTCCTGTTTTATAATTTTCGGTAGATCGTTTATGTAGATGATAAACAAAAGAGGTCCAAGAATACTTCCTTGGGGCACTCCATACAGAATCGTTCTAGCATCTGACTTATAAGTTTGTTCCAACTTAGTATCATTTCTTACTCTTATTATTTGTGTTATTTGAAGTCTGTTTGATAAGTATGATTTTATGAGTTTTAGTGCATTTCCTCTTACCCCATATTTTTCTAATTTATTTAAGAGAATTTGATGATCGACGTGATCAAAGGCCTTTGACATGTCCATAAAAATAGCAGTTACTTGTTGCTTGTTATCCAGTCCTGTCATTACATTCTTATAAAAGTTAAAAAGAGCGCTACTCGTGGATTTCTCTTTACGAAACCCAAATTGTTCATCTGAGAATATGCCATTAACTTCAAAGTAGCTATATAAGTTATTGTAAATTACTCTCTCAAATATTTTTGCAAAGACTGGTATTAACGCGATTGGTCTGTAAAATTTCATTTGTTCTTTGTCTTCTTTTTTAAAAAAGGGAGTTACGACCGTTAATTTTAGTTTCGCAGGAAACACCCCGTGTTCAAGGCACAGATTTATGATGTGGCTAATTACTGGAGCAATGAGATGTGATACACTTTTTACTATTTTCGTGTTGATATTGTCGTACCCTGTACTGTTAGTATTTTTAAGCAGTTTTATAATCTGGTCTACATCAAGAGGATTTGTTGGTTTCATGAAAATTGAATTGGATTTATTGTATGTCGGTGTTTTTTGAGCTGTATCATTGTCCCTAGGTGCCGTTTTTACATCGTCAATAAAAAAGTTGTTAAATGCCTGAGCTATTTCTGTCGGTTTTGTAATTATAATGTCATCTACTTTTATTTGGTTTATTTCCTCTTTAGGTGTTTCCGTCTTGATATTGTTTATTATTTTCCACATTGCTTTACCTTTGTTAGTCGCTGAATTAATGTAGTAATTGTTTTGTGATTTTTGGGTTTTTTTTATAATAGTTCGTAGTCTTTTTGTATATTCTTTATAGAGTTTTTTGTCTTTCGGATCTGACGTTAGCCTATACTTCCAAAGCAATTGACGTTTTCTTTTTGAGCCTAGCCTTATTCCCTTGCTTAGCCATCTTGGCCTCTTTGAAATTGGTATTTTTACTCGGATATTTGGAAAACACAAATCATAAAATAATTTAAAAACATCGTGAAAAGTATTGTAAGCTATTTCTGGGTCATTACTTGAGTAGCAGTCTGTAAAACTAAGACTCTTAAGGCATTTGATAAAAGTTTGAGTATTTTCTTCACAAAAATTTCGTTTATATTTATACCAATATTCAATGTTGTAGCTTTTCTTTACGGGGCATCTTAACAGTTGTGCTGTATGATCTGACAAAGAAAGTTCTAGAACAGTCGATTTGGCACCTCTTACGTTATGCGCTATGTTGTCAATGCATGTCATGCTGCTTAATCTAGTAGGTTGATTAATAGTTAATTTCAAATTATAACTCGCTAATAATTGTTCAAATTGTTGGGACACTTTGTTACTTTTTGTCCTGTCTATGTTGAAATCACCACACACTATAACTTTTTTGTTAGAATAGCATATTTTCATTAGTAATTCTGCTAGTCTAGTAAAGAATAAGTCAATTTGGTCTAATCTACTTTTAGGTGGTCGATACACGCACAATATTATAATTCTGTGATCAGTAAGTTCGATGCCACTACATTCAATAATATTACTGACACTAAGGGCTTTGGCTTCTGTTACAATTTTAAATTTATGCCTAGATTTTAACAATATACACGATCCCCCATTTCTATTACTACGTGAAAAATTATCCCCTAATATGAAGTTGGGCAGTTTGAGTAGTTTGGTGTCTTCAATAGTCATGTTATGTTCAGTAATGCATATAATGTCAATTGGATTATTCTCATTATTTTCCCCCAAAGAGTGTAAATGTACAGTAAGTTCATCTAATTTAGTTATTAAACCGTTAATGTTTTGGTGAAGAATCGTCAAGTTTTTAAATACGAAAAAAACTATTACTTTTCGGGGAGTTTTCGTTTTCTAGATCATTAATTTCTGTCTGAATGCATTTGTCAACAAAGGTAGAAGTAATATTGGTAGCTTCAAACTTTTCCCTAACATATCTGTCATAATTTTGTTTATATACCTTGCTTAAGATTTCTTTTAATATTACTTGTGATTTATGTAATGATAAAAAGCGATATTTTGGAACATAAGACGAGAAATTCATGTCCACGTATGTTGTATGATCGTAGCGAGAACAGATAAATTTAATTTCATAATTCAACTTTTTTTCGTTTAAACAACTATTAAATAGAACTTCAGAGATCATAACATTCGTATTTTTGGTATTATTTAAAAAGTTACTAAGACAATTTTGAGTTTGTTCCGGATTTTTGTCATTTATACCTCCTAAAACAATTACAAAGTCGTTTTTATTGAGTTTACCTATTTCAGCTGTTTCCGTTACTAAAACTTCCTTTAGGGATGCTCCTGGCTTCCAAAAGCATTTGACTTGATAATCTTTACCGATGAGTCTTTGAAGATTTTTTTGAATGTCGCGGCCCTGCTGATCCGCAATTATGATCACGTTTTTCTTATTTATTTCAAAACATTCCATATTTTTTTTCACGTTTTTAAGTTTATTTTCTTGTTGAATGGCAATATTACACGAGGTTACGTTCAAATCAGCTTCTGGGATTTTTTTGTGGTCTGATGTATTGAAGTTTTCTACACTGTTCTGTTGTGAAGAGTCTGCCAATATATTTCCGTGCGTGACGTTATGGTGAACTAAACTAGTACTTGTAATTGCATCTAAGCCTAGTTTATTTCCTTTTTCATTTTGGATATGTTTTGTAGATATTAATTTCTCTTTGTTAATTAATTCATTGCATTTTGTATTCTGTAAAGTTGAAATTGGTTGCTGCATATTTGCTGTGGGTGTACCTTTATTGTTTTGATTGGTTTTCCGTTTGCGCCCCGAACGAGGAGTCAGTTTATTTGTATCGGTCGCATTTATTTCTTTGTAGGCATTTATTATTTTAACATATTTTTGCACGTCTGTTTTTAGCCTGAAGTTTTCCGAGTTCAGATTTTCTATTTCTTGATGCGCGCTTTGTAAATCTATGGACATTTGTTTAATTTTTTCTTGTAGATCGATTATAGTTTGGCTGGTATTTAATGAGGTGTTTGGAAGACTCATCATGGTCGCATCAAAAAGAGCGGAACTATCTGCAGTCATGTCACATAATGAGCTGGTTCTAAATAATTTTCGGTTTCGGCAGGTTACGTTATCATCCATATTCATTTTTAAAAGTTCCCGAAAATTTTAAGTTTTCTACCAAGTTATTATTTATTTTTACCTATGATATTACCACCCTCTAGTAAATCTTCTTGTAACGAAATGTCGTCTCAATAAGTTGGTATTCAATGTTGTAAAGTCAGGTTTCTGAACGATGATTCTTATGTCAAGTCACAGTTGCCTTTGTGTGATTGGTCAATAGTTTGTCATATCAATCATGTCCATACTTAACTTATGAGTACTGGAACAACATGACTGCCCCGTTGGCGTAGTTGTCATACGTGTTAATGCTGAGCATAAGGTTATGGATGCGATTCCCAGAAAGAACATAAAAATTTGTAACATTGTAAATTGAAACCCTGAAATCGGGCAGAAGAGCTATGAGGAAGATAAATTTAGAAGCCCGAAGTTTGAATTTGTGCCTGGTTGGTAGCAATATGCTTGCCATCAATTTCATGGGGTTTAAACATAACTGGCGAAAGGAGCTCGTGGCTAAATAATAAAAGCCGCCAGGGTCGATCTTTAAGCTTAAACCATGCTTGCCGAGGTTGGTCCATGGATAGGTGACCATAATTACATACCAAGTTTCCTCTGTGCCTCGGAAAGCACGTTAAGCCGTTGGTCCCGACTGTCACTTGTAGATCTTTGACAGTCGTTACAAGTAGTCAGAAGCCAAAAAGTAGGGGTATCGTATTACTCAGTTTCTGGGTTGTGGAGGTCAGATAGGCAGTCGCATCATGTAAAATTCTGGTACTCAGCTGCATCCGGTTAGACTGGAAGCCGAACGCAAGATAGATTGGGAAAAGGCTAGGCAGATGATGATGATGAAGCATATAACTGGCGAAAATGTGATTTTATCTACTTTAGGTACCTGTCTAGCTTACCCTTCGCGGAAATTGATTCATTATGATGTAATGTAGCAACATCGTCCACAAATAATTCAAGGCCAGAATCATCAATGGACCGATTATTTATTTACAACCAATCATTCGTCAAAATGATGTAACCGGAACGTTAAACACTGTATTTAACGGTAGTTAAACTGACGAAATGCGGTGCAATCGGCTGTTGATTAACGTTATGTCAACAGTATCGACGGTTTGTCGAAATTATTTTGTTAATGTTTAATTATTAAAGCAAGAAATTAATGAAAGCTTGATTTATTATTTTGAATATTTTATGTTGTCGGTAAATTTATTTCTTTATTTGAGTAATGAACCAACAAATTAGTTTTCAAAAGATTATTTGTGAAATTGAGAGTTTATGAAAACTGCATTCTACAGATTATTTGCATGGTAGCATATCAATATAACAACGCCTGTTATCTCCGAAAGGATGGACAGAAGTGTGCTTATAATATCGCGTCTCACCAGTTGTGGTTAAATCTCATGTGATAACCACTCGGCCCCTATTCACAAACGCCCGATTTCGATTCGATAAGATTCCGAACCGAAATCTAATCCGAGCGTTTGTGAAAAAGGGTGCAGGTAAAGGTCAGAATCCCGGGCTGTTATCGAGAAACTCCTGATGAATTTTCAAATACATTCACCACATCCTGAGAATCCTGCCCCTAAACCCCTCAGCAGAAGTAATAATATTTTCCTCGATAATCCCAACCTAGGCACCTGATAGCCATAGGAAATGCCATAAGAAACAGTTATAAGTCCATACCAAATAGCGACACGATCCAAAGCCAAGCATCACATATTAAAATGCCCTGAGTTCCTGATGCCGTCAGCGAAATCATAGTTATGAACTTGCAACGTGATCTGACGTGTATGATAGATAATGTAACTTGGTATTGCAACTAGAAGCTACGTTTGTATATAAACTTCAACCACATTGGAAAAGCTTATCTAATACTCTAATATCTAATCTAATCTAAAATATATTATATACTAATAATAAAGCTGAAGAGTTTGTTTGTTTGCTTGCTTGAACGCGCTAATCTCAGGAACTACTGATCCGATTTGAAATTTTTTTTCAGTCTTAAATAGTTTATTTATTGAGGAAGGCTATAGGCTATATATTATCACAACCAATAGAAGCGGAGCAGCAATTAGGGGATAATCCTATTTTTTTTTCTTTGTCCGTCGGGTAGTTTATTGAAAAGTATTGGACACGTATTTTTTCTTTTTTCACGTGGTGAGATATATTGAGTTGAAATGGCGCATGACGTCACATGTAGGTAAGTTTTATACCTACTTGTGACGTAGTAAGCCCCCACTTTCCAACTTTAATGAGTTCTAACTAAGTAACTTTTTGATATTTTGATAAAACATAAAATACGTGTCTAATATTTTTGTATTACCTGTCTGAGGGACAACATAGAATGTCGTTTTCTTTACCCAGTCCGATCCCCTATTTCCATGAAGTATTCATCGAATTTGTTCTACTATAGAGTCGCGTCGCGCTGTCGAGTCGCGCTTGTCGGCGGAAGCCTTAAGTGTAAAACCTCTCAATTAGTGATTCAGACTATCAAATTGGACAAGTTTCCCTAAGAAAGATAGACTTTTCACACTAATTGCGTCAGTTGATTACTAATATCCAACTTAAATTAAGCCCATGTTTTTTTTTATTTAACTTAGCCCCACACTAGAAATTTCTCCTGTATCGTGGGTGCGTTTACAAACAATATAATTAGACTTTCAGAATACCAAATAAATAAAAAAACAGCATAAGTTTAACAGTCCACCTGGCGGGGTATTAGTTTGTTACTCCACTTTCTAGGGTAAGCTCAACTTAACCTAACAAACTTATCGGCTTAATGATAATTATGTGACGAGATCCTCACTGAGCCTATGCGGTACTCTACACATACCTATTTCTGTTTCAGCACAGGCCGGCCATCAAAATCGAATTTATATTTTATCTACGTACTACTATCACGTAGTTTGAATAAGGTTTTGAATAAAAAAATAAACAGGCCAAATACTAAACCTTCTTTTTTTAGAAGTCGGTTAATAATGAGAGGACTTTACACAGGCGCCAATAGCGTTTTTGTAGCCTTTTGTTTAAGTGTCAGAACTTTACCATTAAATATAATTTAATTAAATTAATTAATTATAATTAATTAATTATAATTAATTAATTAATCAATATATTTAAACTGACATGGTCACTAATAGTGAAAACGGGATATTTACCATATTGTTTACTATCTGTTTTGAGTTCCCGTTGTCTATCATGATTTACCATCTACACATACAAATTGAAGTACTGTCTGTTTGTAATATTTTAATAACAGCTTTTTACTGCATGCATACGAATGTACGTACATTCGGATTATTAAATAACATTTTTACCATTTTTGTCTGTATGTCTATCTTTTTGTTGCGGCTGATCTCTTGAATGGCTGGACCGATTTTGACGGGACTTTCACTGTCAGAGAGCTGATGTAATAAGGAGTAGGTAACTTGGGCTTAATCTATAATTATCATAAAATATTTTAGAAAAATTCTTAAATTACTTAAATTCCACGCGTACGAAGTCGCAGGCACAGCTAGTTTACCATAAATTGTTTACTATTTGTTTTGAGTTCCCGTTTTCCGTCATTATTTACAATCAACAATATTACTGATGAATGTCAGTTTATCTTCACCCTAAGCAGGTTAAAAATTACATCATGTGCTTAACTATTTTCAACTCTAAAACCATTAATTAGCAAGCAATTAAAAGCGACATTATAACACGAGTTTTTACCTCGGAAGTCGTTTGAATTTAACATAAAGTTACATTAAAGCGACTGGAAAGTATGGAAACGTTGTGTTACGCAACTTGAAATAGATAAGTTATGTATTATTTATTCATGGTTGGCGGTCTGCTTTGAGTCTCCACAAAGCTAAATATTTCGCTTTAATTGATCTGATGATTTTTAACAAATAAAACGCTATATTTTTTGTCACATACACACTGGGTCTACATCTCTTTTTAGGGTTCCGTACCCAAAGGGTCAAACGGGATATTACTGAGACTTCGCTGTCCGTCTGTCACCAGGCTGTATCTCATGAATCGTGATGGTTAGCAGGTTGAAATTTCTACATATTATATATTTCCGTTGCCGCTATAACAACGAATACTAAAAATAGAATAAAGTAAATATTTAAGGGGGGGGGCTCCCATACAAAAAAGTGATTTTTTGGTCGTTTTTATAAATAATGGTACGGAACCCTTAGTACGCGAGTCCAACTCGCACTTGGCCGGTTTTTAAAATTAACAAAACAATATTTTTTCACATACTTTTTTATCTGCTCTCCTTTAGCAGGTATCATCATCATCATCAGCCTATATTGTTCCCACTGCTGGGATGCAGGCCTCCTCTCTATGAGAGGGAATGGGCCGTAATCCACCACGTGGGCCCAGTGCGGGTTGGTAGATGTCACATGTCTTCGAATTTTTAGTTCTAGGACATGCCGGTTTCCTCACGATGTTTTCCTTCACCGTTTTGAGAGCAGCAGTGATGAAATAAATTACACAAAGTAATGCGCCTGCCTGGGTTCGAACCTACGACTTACCAGGTATACTGGAAGAGTTTTTTTTTAGAAATAAGCATCATTTTGGTACCTACCTTTATTTTTCTATTTTTCTGAAGTTGGTAAATAAAGAGTTAAAATAAATAAACATCAGGCAATCCCAAAATAAACTGCTTGGCAGGAGTGTACACTCATATTTAGCCAATTATGTTTAAAAATCCCATGGAATAAGGGACGAGCCTATTGCCATATATTGGATTTAAATTCAAATTCTATGGCTACTAATGAGTAATAATAATAAATTGATGAAAATAACTCTTTGACCTATCTGGGAATCGAACCCACAACCTCATGCTCAGCTGAAGTGCTTGCTTACTACTAAATCAACGAGACTGTCAGGTTTGAGGATATACTTATGGAATATTATAAAAACACACAGTGTCCTTGCTGACTTAAGTTATTTGTCTGCCAATATAATTTACTAATCAAATTAATATTGACTGTTTTGTAAAATTTATTTTTAAAAGCGAGGAAACTGCTGGCCTACCATGACTCTTAAAACAGTATTGTTTTACACTTATTCCAGTGTGGGAAAGAGACGGAGCTATACATGATGTCTAGCGCCATCTCTTTCCCACACTGGAAAAGGCGTAAAACAATAAAGTTTTAAGACGTCATGGCAGGCCACCAGGCGTGTTCACGTCCAATAAGTACGTCACAATGAGTCATCGAATGAAATATGGAATAGAGAAGATGATGTTTATTATGAAACTTATTAGGGACTACTCACACTTATTCAGCTCCATTCGCGTTTTGCTGAACGATTTTGGGCACACTTAGGGACTACTCACACTTATTCAGCTCCATTCGCGTTTTGCTGAACGATTTTGGGCACACTTAGGGACTACTCACACTTATTCAGCTCCATTCGCGTTTTGCTGAACGATTTTGAGCACACTTAGGGACTACTCACACTTATTCAGCTCCATTCGCGTTTTGCTGAACGATTTTGGTCACACTTAGGGACTACTCACACTTATTCAGCTCCATTCGCGTTTTGCTGAACGATTTTGGTCACACTTAGGGACTACTCACACTTATTCAGCTCCATTCGCGTTTTGCTGAACGATTTTGGTCACACTTAGGGACTACTCACACTTATTCAGCTCCATTCGCGTTTTGCTGAACGATTTTGGTCACACTTAGGGACTACTCACACTTATTCAGCTCCACTCGCGTTTTGCTGAACGATTTTGGTCACACTAAGGGACTACTCACACTTATTCAGCTCCATTCGCGTTTTGCTGAACGATTTTGGTCACACTTAGGGACTACTCACACTTATTCAGCTCCATTCGCGTTTTGCTGAACGATTTTTGTCACACTAAGGGACTACTCACACTTATTCAGCTCTATTCAGCTTGTGCACATAGAAAACATGGAGACGCGTACGCATCCGTTCAGCTTTCCGCGACTATTCAGCTTTCGCGGCAAACAAGTATAAAATGAGGACAAATGTGTTATTATCATGCGAGTGCTAGAGATAGAGTTCAGCGCTCGCAAATCGTTCAGTAAAACGCGAATGGAGCTGAATAAGTGTGAGTAGTCCCTAAGTGTGACCAAAATCGTTCAGCAAAACGCGAATGGAGCTGAATTAAGTGTGAGTAGTCCCTTAATCACTAGCTGTCCAGCGCAACTTCGTCTGCGTCACATTTTCCTCTTTTTCGCAACATTTTTCATTGCTGCTCCGCTCCTAGTGGTTGTAGCATGATGATATATAGGCTATAGCCTTTTTCGATAAATGGGCTATCTAACACTGAAAGAATTTTTCAAAACGGACCAGTAGTTTATAAGATTAGCGCGTTCAAGCAAACAACAAACTCTTCAGCTTTATAATATAAGTATAGATTAGTTACTCAATACTTTTGGACGGATTAAACAATCAGAATATTCAGAAGTATAAGCTTAGATTAGATTGTTAGCAAACTTGTAGGTGCGACGGATTCTTCAGGATTTACCGTTTAAGTTAATTAGTTAAGTCGTCACTTATCCAATTAGTCATGGTAAGTACCTGTCCTAACCGAATTACTGCTGTACCAATTAAACAAAAGAAAAAGCGTGAACGATCGATTTCACCATTTCCAACCAATTGGTTAACTAACCAAGGTTAGAGCCGTAACCTATGGTTAACATTTACGTGCGCGTTAGCCCTATAAGTGTTTTATTAGTTTAATGTGCTAGAGTAAATTCATTTGTTATGCTTCTAGTGGCGTAAGGTTTGCTAACCAAACCTCATATAAGATTTGGTTTAAGGATGGAGAGCAATTTCAGTGGTCTATTTTTGCCCAGGATGTGTCTGATGGGATGAGGAGTAATAGAGAAGTATGTTAGAACATGCTGCGCCAACCCCAAATCAAAATCAATCAAAATGTTTTTATTTCACATAGGCTTACATGGACACTTGTAAAACGTCGACAAAAAGGTGCTCGGTTCGGGCTGGTCGTTTCCTATGGAGAAGAACAGGCAACAAACTCCATAGTTACTCTTTTAAATCATTTGGTTTTACAATTATTCTATGTTACAGTGTTAATACTTAAGTATGGGAGGACATCGTAGGCCCGACAATAAGTCGTTGCTTACTACAAAACGAAGAACAAGATAAAAAGTTACCAAGAATCTAGGAATCTGTAAGGTCTACAAAATGAATTGAGATAATGGCAAGAGAATATTGAAGATGATGATTTTTGCCAACATTTTAGTTTGAAACTCGTACCCTAAATCAAACGACACCTTCATTTGAAAGAAGGTCAAAATTGTCGAAAGCAGAGATTTAAAGTGTAAGGAGTTTGTCTTGAAGGCCTAGAAAATATAACGTTCTAGCAGCGTGCAAAAAATGAATTACTCTGACACATGGCTGTGTCAGTTCGAGAAGCTTATGCCAATTCTGTTGATGTAGTCAGGAGCCTTTGTAGTGAAAAAGCATTTTAGTTTTAAAGTATTATAAAATACAGTTAAAATATTAATACAAAATAAGGCCTTTTTAATTTAACCATTACGCTAACGCACACGTAACGCAATTTTAATCTACTAATAAAGTTATAAAATAATATTAGCATAAATCGTAAATTATTAGAATTCAGATCACTTAATAAACACATTATATAATTCTCATCCAATACATAAGAAATTAGATTTATGTAAAAATTCTAATATAATTATATGTAAAACATTTATTCATTTACAATTAATTATCGCTTTCTCCAGTAGTGTGCGTATTATTCCGTCATTTTAGATTAATTATGTGAAAACATGCCATTCCTCTTTAGATTTATAACCAACAGGCTTCAATTTTGTAAGTGAGATCGCAGGAAAAAAACATGGCGATATAATTTGCATACAAATCTCTAGCAGGAAAGAACTATCGTTTAGAATTTGCACGTTACCATAATTAGCCAAGATTGACGGTATTACCTAAGTGTTCGTCCGGTATGCTCTGGGCAGTTAGTAGCTAAACCAATTAGGCAGAGTTGCTTGAAGAAATACAATAGAAGACTTGTTCCTGACATGGAAAAAGTTAATGGGAAAGCGCCATGGTAGTCGGCGCAATACGTTTTTTGTTAATAGGGGATCGGACTGGGTAAAGAAAACGACATTCTATTTTGTCCGTCAGACAGGTAATACAAAATTATTAGACACGTATTTTTTGTTTTATCAAAATATCAAAAAATTACTTAGTTAAAACTCATTAAAGTTGGAGAGTGGGGGCTCACTACGTCATAAATAGGTATAAAACTTACCTACATGTGACGTCATGCGCCATTTCAACTCAATATATCTCCGTAATTTTATGACCACGTGAAAAAAGAAAAAAATACGTGTCCAATACTTTTCAATAAACTACCCGACGGACAAAGAAAAAAAAATGTGATCATCCCCTATTGTAGTGTAGGTTGTGTGATGATTAAAATTTGTAAAAAAAAATTCGATCGTTACAAAATGGTTTTAAATATTCAATTCAATAACTATTTCATGAAAAAGTCATTCAATGGGATTAAATGAACTATGAGGGTTGTGTTGATAATATAAATCGTTATAAACCGTTGTTTAATTTTTGGTATACAATAAAGTTTTATTCTATTCTAGAATTCTGTGACTGCATGCGTGTTAAGGTCGCAATTCATATTTTTCTTCTATGTACAGCCTGACAATTACCTAAAAATTGCAAAAAAAAAAAAACATAAGAAAAATTGCATTTCGCGGGTTTTGCAGGCGCTTCATTCTTTTTACAATGCCATGAACAAGTATTCGCTTGTCTATTATTCAAGTAAAGCCAAGGTGATATTTTACTCTCTTATTTCAATTGCAGAAGATTAGTTAAGTTGGAAACTTTGGCTGACCGTACTACTCATCATCAACATTAGGCTATAACGTTCCCACTGCTGGGACACAGGCCTCCTCTCCTATGAGAGAGAGACCGTACTACTACCGTTAATTAATTAGTTTCACTTACAGACGGTGTTTTTAGATTTCTGGCCCCTACAAAACTCTGGTAATGGAAATAAGCTCACCCCTAATACATGGGACTTACTAGCAAAACGTAGGTGTCCTATTTAATAGGTACACCTCTGCCATGTTATGTTTGTGACATTTCGCAAATCCAACGTTTGTGCGAAGACCAATCAATTTACCAAGTATGAGAATTATGGCAACACTTTCTAAGACCGTACATTATATTGAGGTATTTGGTACATACTGACCGGCACGGAATTCAAGGAAGTACCGTAAACAAAAAAAGGAAACAATTGGCTCTAGTTTTTTCATACGTAACTTTGCGATTTAAAATAGGCTTCGCGTGCAAAAAGCTTTAGCAGTAAGTAATAAAAAAATCGATACAGACATTAAGAGCGAATCAGTCGTTAACATCTTTATTGTTTTGAACATGAATTTCTTAATTGGCAAAACTCAATGGTAAAGTTTAAAAACCGGGTATTCGAGTAAGTCGGATGGGAAATCATCAAATTACTCCTCCCGCTCTGGGCGAGCGGAAGGGAGTGTCAGACTTGTACTGAATAAAACCCATCCACGTTCCTTCTTAGACCTTTGTGTTCCAGGGCCTCGGTATCTCTTTCGAACAGTCCCGCAGCCCTGGCAGAGGCATCGGCACTCTCGGACCCCTTCTGATTTTCTGACATCTCCTTGAGGCGCGCGTAGAACACGAACGCGCCGTCGGTCGACACGGCCTGTCGTCATAAGACGGACGGACGGTCTACGGTGGTGTTCCTGGTCTCCTAAGGTTCCTTGTCTTAACATGGCTGTCTTCTTAAACCAATACATGGACCCTTATACCATTTTAATCTGAACTAGCAATCCGGGGTGGGTTGCTTTAGACGGTTTTCACTTCTTTGAGAAATCTTGATGTTTTATCAAGATTTCTTTACCGTATGAAGGCCAGAATAAATTCTCTAAAGGGAGTGAATTGCATCTAAATTCCTTGCGTAGTTTAAAAGAAAATTGCGGGCACATAAGCTCAAAAAGTGAATTTAATTCATATAATAATATGCATGGACTTTATTAATTTATACCACCTTCATACGCCTATATTACAGGTGGTGAACCAATTAATTAGAGTCATGACCTGATGAATCTGATGATCAACTCACTAAGCCTATCACAGTCATGATTAGAAAATTCCTCTCCCAAATTGCCCAATAAGATAACATTCCCAAAAAATATAATCTCATAAAAACTCCATCAACGTAAAATGATAGATGAACAAAGAAAGTAATTAAAACTCATTTACATATTCTCATAACGTAAACACTCATCTCATTACTGAGCAATATATTGCGTCCCACAGTTGGGCAATAGATCCCGTTATCAATAAAGAAAAGTCAACGACCACGCTGTAGTAGATTTGGGTTACAAGTTCGACTGCATTACATTTTATTTACTACTTACATTCGGTGTAAATGTTTGTGGTTTAAACTCAAACTCAAAAGCATTTATATCAATTCGACCGTTACAGGGGGCCTACTCTCTAAGTCCATCAACGATAGTACGGGTCCGTCGGTGACTAGCTTTATTCTTCGAAATAAACCCTACTTCCCTTCCTCTCTTCCCTTCCTTCCTAATATTTTCAGATTCATGAGTTTTGAAAACACATCGGGAGTAAGGACAACTATCCAATCGTATTCTCATTCATTTTTAGTTTGAGCCCCTAACGTGTCTTATGTCCGTAAGTGATACGGAGTAGGAAACGACCGTAACTTCGGCCGAAACTACGGATTTCGTGCTTAGAGAGTAGATCCCCAGGCACTTTTGAAGGTCGAAAACAAAAGGATAAAGGCTACAGTGACAGTCCCAGTCGAGGGGCATAAAAACTTGTGTGAGTACTTTAGAGCGTAACACGCCTGTAATCTGCAAATGGTTAGGCAGAGGTGTAGTACCTATAGTACCCCACATTTCGCCAGTTCTGTTAAAGTCTCATGTTATAGATGGCGAGCCTATTGCCATCAACCGGGCACATATCTAGAACCCAAAACTGCTGCTGTGAAATTCCTGGTGGAAAAATCAAATAACACTTTGCTTGTCCCGGGAATCAACCTACTCATACTCAGCCAGTAGTCCTTGAAACCACTAGATGAGGTTTATTTACTACTTACACAGGCTGTAAATGTTGGTGGTTTAACTAGAGATTGTAAACAGTCAGATGTTACTGATTAATTTATCTCTAACAGGATGCTGAAGCACAAAATTCAATTAGTATTTTGTGTGCACTTAAATAAGTTAATAAAAAATTTGAAATTGTTTTGGAAATGGGAGTACTCTTTTGAATTATAATCTGATTTTATTTCTAGCGAGGGCTCATGTTTTCTTAAGAGTAGAGTAGCCAAGTATTGCATATTTAGCCTTAAGAAGACAGGCAGATTTAAGTAAAACGAAGAAACACGATTTACTAAAATTCTTTGCATTTTAAATATTTTAATCATCTTCCCTAAAATCCTCCTCGAGTTTTAGAACAAACGCTTTATAAATTGATTCAGACTCTGAAATAAAAAAAAAGACGAGCGATATTCAATTCGCAACATTCAGAACCATGAATCACGATTTTCTCCAACACAGTAAGTAGAGCTTGGAAAACATTTTTAGTACCGAAATCTTCAGTAACTACTTACTGCACGCACATGAAATAGCAACAACTGAAGTAAAACAAAAGAACGAACACATAGGAATCTTATAAGAAGACCCAAATGGAAAACAATGTGCTGAAGAAAAAGATGAAAGAGTCAACAAAAAAATAGCCAAAAGAAAAGAAATAGATTCTTTTTGTGATACCATAAGTCCTAACGAAGTAATTAATTTTACTTAAATCATCAATGATATGGCAGTAACCGCTTTTCTATTAACCCAAGATGTCACTGCAGCTTCAAACGACCGGCAAACCGTTTAAGCTCCACGTGAGTTTAAACTTAAAAAAAAAAACAAATTCTGAAATTATCTTTTTAAAAAACTTACCGTAATAAAAATCACCCAAAAGTAGAATAGATAAATATCCCAATTCACTAAAACACTTGTTTCACTGCACAAACACGCACACCATCATTTACCGACTTCGAGAATTGCGACAGACGTGCGCCGGCGCGCGTTGCGACTTTGCGACTGGTTCGATGTCAAGTTTACGAAGCTATTCGGGTTATGTAGCTTCTGTGTCGATGGAGTGTTATGTCAGGGAATATAATAGTGTAGTGCATGGCTTATAATGATTTTGTTTATAAACACTTGATGCATAGGTTGGTCAAGAATGTGTGGATTGCGAGCGAATTAGATATTTTGTTGTGACGAATTGTTATTTCTAAACATTCAGTGGATTGTCAAGAAGTAAACATTAGAAATCAATCTATTGTGTAGAAGGTAAAATAATGATACAAAACAAAGACAGGCACGAGGAAAATATATGAGACATCTTTTAAACCTTACAAAAAATGATAATAAGACTATTGAGCAAACGATTTGGTAACTTTAGAGGCATATACACGCAAATCAAATTAAACTTAATCGGAATGAGGGTTTCGGTAACAATCCCATATCCTCCCAAAAAGTAGATTAAACGAAGAATCCCATTTTCCATGACATTATTAATAAAGACAATGATGAAGATATACTTTCTTTTCAAGACGATGCACGGACGAACTTCAACGTTGAACTAACTACCAGTCTCATTGATTACACGCACTGCTGGCTATCAGAAATCTATGAATGAATTTCACCTCTATCTTACTATTGTTAAAGGTTTCTTTCGCCTGCAGTTTCTGATGGGGGACACGAACTCTAATTATATCTGGAAAATATATTTGCACTAATTTTTTGAATGCTTCGTTACGTCTAGCGGTCACAAGCGCGACTGAGCATCCTTATGCTCAACAGTACATTTGAGACCCTGGGTTTAAGTACAAAACGGACAAAGAGTTTACCCAACAGATTTTTTTTTTGTTGCAGCCACAGAGTTCACGTTTGTGTCCCCTTCTTTTCTGATTAATTTTGTTGCGGGATCCAAGACAGCTAGATTAGATTCGATTAGATTCTGGCTAACAGGAGTTCCAGTGGTTAGGGAATGGGCTTGTACCATTTAAAAAATAAAACAGTACCAAACCATTCGTGAATTACTGTTGTATTTTTAATAACGAATGGGTTTTATAATAATTTACTACGCTAAATTGAAGAATAATTTACTACGGAAATGAAAAGCTGATTTAATTCTGGTTCAGTAAGTAATAGAACCCAGTGAACCTCAAAGCCGGAATATGGTCACGCACCAATGCATCTTTGACCCTGACTATGTCTGTGATGATTTGGGAAGTGGACCCTCCCTACGACCAGTAGCTTTGACCTCGACAGGAGGGTCAATGTTACTTTATTGTTTAGGTAGTGATAGGGATTGTGAGAGGGTTAAGCGTGACGGATGAAAGAGTAGAATGGAAGAAAAAAACGCGTTGCGCTGGCCTTAAGTAACATGCATACCGTGTTAAGGCACGAAGATAATGATGATAAGGGAATGTGTTAGAAATGATATAGAAGAAATTTTAAATGATAGACTTTACACAGAAGAATGAAAAAAAAAGGTCATGACGGCGACCCCAAGAAACACAGGAGAAGTGCAAGACGGTAAATGATTTTAATAACGATAGGGAGAATGAAAAAATGAATGTATTTAAGATGTATTAGTTTTTTAGATTTTGACGATTGTGTATTCAGTAATTTTAGTTGTTAGGGTATTTATGACAATTCTGCTCAAAATAAAGTTTTGAGTTTGCTAGGCAACAAGTGTGTTATTGGAGCTCAATGCCCTAGGCGGGCAGGATGTACTTAAATGCCTTTTTAATGGAGGCTCTTTAATAGCACCTCAGGCTTTTTATAAAAAAATTAAGTTATAAAATAAGACTGACTTTTACAACCTTATTCCTGCAGTTGAATCCTACTATCCTTCTTATATTATAAATGGATGATGTATGGATGTTTGTTGGTCTTTGTCGCAAAAACTGCTGAATAGGTCTGGATGATGTTTGGTGCTGAGATAGATAATAGTCAGGAATAGCACATCGGATACTTTTTATCCCGGTAGTATGATCCCGTGGAACTAATTTATACCGAACCAAACGCGGGCAAACCCGTGGGCATGAGCTGGTTTGGAAATAGCGACACATCGTGCATTTGGTCATCATGTGTTGTAACTCTGAAGTAATAGACGCCAAAGTGGGCCTAGCAAACACATCGCGTGCTTGACAAAGCCGTTATATACGTACGGAATGACAAACAGCTTGACATAATTTTCGCAAATTCATAGAAATGACGATGACATTACATTACAGTAATAATAACATTCTTGAGAACGAAAATGGGGGCGTTTTATAAAAAGATGGAAATTCTGTCACGCACAAACTTCTAATGGTAAGGTAATTTTACATAACTTAGCACCAGGTTTGTTATCCCAAAAGGATTGTCCTGTCCTAATAGTAGGTACACCCACATTTCACCGGCTTTTTTTTGTGAATGGCATTTCGCTGATCAACCTAGGAGGCTGTCGGCTGCTTAACCGGACCATCCTGTGGGTGCCTTGATTGTAAGGCCTCCAGCCAGGGCATAAAAAACTTACAAACTAAGCGACTACACGCTAGGGGCACCCTCTGTGGGGTACGAGCCTCGGCTTAAGGCGTCGCTGGGGGAGGACAGTGTGTGGACAGGCTGGATCTTGATGATATTATTATTTAGGGGCTGATTTAAAACTACTAGCATAGCATCGCGGGCTGGCTCGAGGTCAGCGGGGGCGGCAAGGAACGGGACGACGCGACGGATCTCGGTGAGGTCGGAAATTTCGCCGGTTATGTTTTTTAGTCCCATTTCATAGGAGACGAAATCTATTGCAATCGACCGGTTACTAATTCAGACTTCGTGGCTGCTTTTGAGAAATTCCTGATGGAAAAACCCAATAAACTTTGCCAGACCTGGGAATCGAATCCAGGACCTCATGCACAGCAGTCGCGAGTGTGACCACGGGACCAACGAGGCAGTAGGTAATTTTTATGCGGAATAAAAACCAGTTACTTAGTTATTTATGATGTTTTTCTTTTGTTTCTATACAAGGTGTTGTTTTGAAACCTCGTCAAATTTCAGGAGGTGGTCAGAAATGACATAAATAATCTATTAAAATTACGGTACCTAGTTAATTATTATTAAACGCTGTTTTTTTTTGTTGTTTAAGTTTATCAATATTTCAGAATAACCCCCTTACCGTGGTTTAGGGAACAAAAAAATATCGAATAAACCTTTGAGATTGTTTCTATGTGTGTGAGCGAGGTTATAGGGCGAGAACCAGACAAGTTGTTGGTTCACACTTACCGATTTTCGTAAAAAAGAAAAAAAAGAAAAATTACCTACCTATTTTATTATTGATTCGGGACGAGATTCATTAGCATAGCTACCTCCTTGAAATTGACGAGGATGCAAAACAACACCTTGTAGAATAACATGCTTTTTGGTGGATTAGATTAGGAATGCGTATATCTGATGGTTAAATTCTGAGTAAGGTGAGTATAAAAGTAGCTGTTTTTTTTTTTGGTCATAATTCTAAGAGAATACTAACAACTCTAATCCATCATCTGCTTTGCCTTTGTTAGGATCAAGTATTACTAGTCTAACTGGATGCCGCTAAGTCTGGTCAAGAGTTCATTAGTTACTAGGTATTCTTACAATCCTCCTAACTGAAGTATAACTGGTAGCTAGACTTCTGAACAAATATGTAACATAACATAGTATTAAGCCTATTTCTTGGAAGGGTTAGACACAACCTCTGTCTGAACTAACTACTGAGTAATGTCTTATGGAAGAACCACATAATACTTTGTCCCAACTGGGAATTGCACCAAGTACAGCTCGTCCTCGGTAGTAGTGCCTTCAACCTCTAGGTACTTTACAAGCTGTTGATTTGCATCCTCGTGAAATTCAAGGAGGTAACTGTACTAATAATTCTCGTCCCAAATCAATAATAAAATAGGAAGGTAATTTTTTTTTTTCTTATCTACGTAACTCGGTAAGTGCGACCCACCTGTGTTTTTAACGCGGCCCGTCTGATCCTCGCCCTATAACCGCACTTTCATACATACAAACAATCTCAAACGTTTATTCGATAATTTCTTATTGCCTAAACCACGTCAAGGGGGTTATTCTGAAATGCTGACAAACTTATACAACTAAAAAAATCTGCGTTTTTTAATAATTAACTATGTACCGTTATTTTAATTGATTATTTATGTTTTTTGTGACATCCTCATGGATTTTGACGAGGATGCAAAACAACACCTTGTATAAGTACAAGATTTCAATATTGCCGGCAAAACATCATATGTAAAATATGTCATTAAAGTAAAAACTATTATTTTCAAGATATCAAACACAATTTGTTATCCGGAATTTCTAGCGTGTTTACGTCGCTAAGTAAAACTCGACATGTGGAAAGCTTGTAAACATGAAATCATCGCCACACCGGGGGGCGAAACATGACAGTGGTAAGCGGCCGAGGTCTGACTGTGAGCGGAAGCGTTAGCGGTTTTGGTTTTAGAGGTTATTTCTTAGATTTTTCTATGGCTCAAAAAATTTCATCTGACATGTTTGGTCGTTTTCAGATTCCATGATTGTACTTACAGTGAGGGGTAAAGGCAACCATGGATGTGATCCAGGGACTGAAATGAACAATTATGCTATCAAATTTGCACTTGTAACGGGATATCTACCATGTTTATCGCAATAACTTCAGTTTATCCATGATTATGGCGAAAATCGGGAACTCAAAACAAATAATAAACATAGTAAATATCCCGTTAGAAGTGTTATTGATAGAATTATGCTATCCTTTCTTTCAACGAAATATCAATTTTAACCAGCAATATTATTTCCGCTTGGATACTTGTTGTATTTTATATTTGGTAATATTTTTGAGCGACATTTTTCGATATTCGTAGATAAAAACCCGGTTTTTGGCAATACGGTCGCTCTCTATTACATGGAACTAAAGCTGTTGAAATTTGGATTTACTATTATGTACACAGATGCTATCCAACGCCGATTTTTGTAGTTTTTAAGCCCTGTTTACCAAAAGAAAATAACTAAGGCATAATTCTTGTGAGTTTGTTTTGCCGTGACTTTGTGTCGAGTTCCACTAATACGCGTAGCAAAAGACTAATAAAGAGGACTGACAGATATGTCTGCTCCTAATTATTTATTTCCTATCCACATGCATTTTCCAATCATCCCGCGATCAAAGCGCTTGCACCAGCGTCAAAATATTGGGAGACCACAAAAATTAAAAAAAAAAAAAACAATATTGGAAACCTATCAATATACAACGTATGCTCGCAGGTAAATGTTAGGTACCAAAAAAAACAACGTAACAATTTCCGCGCATAGGGTTTGCGCTTATTCTGCCACGTACAAAATGGGGAATTTAAAGTTTTCTTTTATTACAGAGAAAACAAAGGTTATATTTGAGTGAAAGTTTTATTTATTAAACACGAACGAGTTAAAATTATCTATTTAAATAAGAAGTTGCATGAAATGAGCAAGCAATAGATTGAACACGATCTTTTTTTTTAAATAAAAACTTTTTAAGAACAAAGCACCTCAACCAATAAAATTAAAAGCGCGGGAAACGTTCAACTAGACGGACGCGTCCTTTTTGAATTTAAGATAAATTATTTGATAAAATACGGTAAAATAGGATTAGTAGTTTAGTTTTAGTACTCTTTTCTTTAATTTATAGTTTCGTAGTTTTTTTTCTTCGGTAGTGGTAAGTTTTTTCTAAGTTTATTTATTGTTAGGGCCGTTTAATGAACGAACCGCCAGACCCGGGGGACTTTGTTCCCCCGGCAGGCAATTTTGTTACTGTGATGAGCAATGAGTCAGGCATGGATACTGATGGGTCGTCCTCGGCTCGTAAGCTTAAAAGAAGTCGCGTACATGTGTGCAAACACTGTAACAAACGCCGTCGCACCCGAAAAAACCACGGTTCCGAGTCGTCGGGTTGTGGTTGCATGGATCCTACAAGTCCTACAACAACTTTAGCAGAACCTATTTGCTCTGAAATACCAACAAATGCTGCTGATATTCAAGCTCCATCCGTAGCTGTTCCCGCGCAAATCGGTCGTAAAGCATACGACAAAACCGACAGTGCACCTTACATAGTCCACTTACAGAAAATAACCATTTCCCCTGATGATAATACTACATTGCACCCAATCACATTTGGCAAATTTCTTAAACATAACGCCTTTCAAAACATCATAAATGGTAGCGTCAAAAAAATTGGGCGTAATAAAATTTCTCTCTCATTTTCCAATTATCTGGATGCAAATTCTTTTATTTCACATAGCAGTCTGGAAAAATATAATTATAAAGCTTTTATACCCACATTTAATGTTACAAGAATGGGTCTAGTACGTGGTGTTCCTGCAGAATGGTCTCCAGAGGAAGTAATTGATAATATTACAGTTCCAATTGGTTGTGGTCCAATTTTAAAAGTCAGACGACTTAATTTTAAATCTGTTGTTGATGGTACAACCACTTGGAAGCCATCCCAATCCATGGTAGTTACTTTTGATGGACAGGTTCTACCTAAAAGAATCTTTATGTGTTATAATGCATTACCTGTTGATTTATATATTTTCCCTACTGTACAATGCTTCAATTGCTGTCGTTTTGGGCACACTAAAATTCAGTGCAGGTCTAAACCTCGCTGTTATAAGTGTGGTCAAGGCCATACTGGAGATAGCTGTGAAAGGGAAGTAGAAAATGCATCTTGCTGTCTGTGCTCTGGCTATCACTATGCCATTAATAAATCTTGTCCTGAATTCTGTAGACAAAAACAGATTAAATCATACATGGCACATAGCTCAGTTTCTTATGCTGAAGCAACTAAAGTTTATCCCCCGGTAACTAAATCATATGCTGACACACTTTTATCTTCTCCTTCTAAAAACTTTGCAGATACTCCATCAATCTCTTCACCTAATAGAATGCAGGCTTCAAGTAGTTATAAAAAGACTGTCTTCCTGAAACCACGCTCCCCACCCAAATCTATACAAGGCTATAATAAAGAGGCCCACAATGCTATTATTAATGATTTTAAAATTCCCCAGCCATCTAATGGTTGTGCCTTTACTAATAATCAAAATAATGATAAAAATGATGTAAACTTTTCTATAAATGATTTTCTCTCTGCATTACACAATCTTCTTTCTCAGTTCAACATCTCACCGTCCAACGTTGCCTCAACTTTCAATGTACCTCAATCCATTCATAATGGACAACACATCCAATATAATCCAGTGGAACTGCCGCAGTCTAGTAAACAAAAAGAGTGATGTTATATACCTTTTAAACAAATATGAGCCATTTGTCTTTGCTTTAGCAGAGACCTGGCTCAAACCAAATCATATTTTTAAAATTAATGGTTATTTAACCATTAGGGAGGATAGATCTGATGGGTATGGTGGTGTAGCTATACTTATCAAGAACTCTTTTCCTTTCTCTATTGTTTCATTACCTCCTCATAGTGAGGAAATTTCTATTGTAGCTATTAAGGTGCACCAAACTTGTTTTGTTTCTATTTACATTCCTCACCCTTCTTCTTCTATTCTTCAAGAGATGAATAATCTCTTTTCTTTTCTTCCAAAGCCTTTCTTAATATTGGGGGACTTTAATTGCCATCATCAATCATGGGGTTGTTCTGTTTCTAATTGTCATGGTGAAGATTTACTAGATATAATAGACTCTCATAACTTATGCATCTTGAACTCAGGAGCTGCTACTCGCCGTTCAGATCCCAACCAAAACCAAAGTGCAATTGACCTTTCTATCTGTTCTCCAAGCTTAGCCTCTTCATTAACTTGGCATACTCTAACCTCTACTTATGGTAGTGACCATTTCCCAATAGTTATTTCTTACCCTCTTTCCAAATCAAAGGCATCATCAAGGAGATCTAACTTAAAACACAAATTACCAAGCAGAAATAGTAGTGACTGGGACAAATTTAGAAGCCTTGTTGACAGTAAGCTTTGCTCCTTGCCTGTAATTTCTGATGGCAATGAAAACAGCTGTGCTGAAGCTTTAGCACTTTTGTTAATTGAAACTGCAGATGTAGTTTTTCCTGTAAAAAATAACAATAATAGTACAATTCCCTCACCTCCATGGTGGGACTCTGAATGTACAGAATTAGTTAACAAACGTAAAGAGGCGGAATACAATTATAACCTTGACATGTCTAATAGTAATTTTGAAACTGTTACTAACCTAATTAACGAAACTTATAAACTTTTTAAGAAGAAAAAATTTGAATCTTGGCGTAACTTTTGCTTATCAATTTCACCGAACACCCACCCAACGATTGTCTGGCGTAATATCCGTAGATTTAGATCAATTTATAAGAACCCTTCCCCTATACCTGTTTCTTTAGCCAGCGAATTTTTAGATAATTTAGCGCCGCCTTGGGTCCCTGAGGCTGTTAACCCTAACCTGTCCTTACCAATATTGTCAATAACCAACGGATCACTTAACCAAGGCACCCATACGACTCTAGATGGCCCATTCACTCTTACTGAATTAAAGGGTGTTATTCATAAAACTAAGGATTCTGCACCAGGCAGTGATGGCATCCCATATTCCTTTTTTGCTAATTTAAATGAAGACGTCCTCTGCTATTATTTACATCTTATCAATTCTATTATGATCACTGGCAACATCCCTGTTGAATGGAAACGTCAAATGGTGTTGCCATTCCTTAAACCAAATAGAATCCCATCTGACGCTTCTTCATACCGTCCCATAGTTTTGTCTTCAGTTCTGATGAAATTAGCTGAACACTTAATTAAAAATCGTCTAGAATGGTTTGTTGAAAGTAAGGGCCTTTTGGCAGCATCACAATATGGCTTTAGAAAAGGTAGGAGTACCAGTGACTGTTTAGGCATTTTAACATCGGATATTCGGATTTCTTTTTCTAATAATCAATCTACTGTCGCGGTTTTCCTTGACATTAATTCAGCTTATGATAATGTTATATTATCAGTTTTACAAAATAAATTAAGAGCCCTAGGGGTTCCATTGAATTTGTCAAATTTTATTATTAATATCCTGACTGAACGCTCTATTAGTATGCTAATTGGTGATCAAGAGGTATCTTACCTTGTGTGGAAAGGCCTACCCCAGGGTTCTGTGCTCAGTCCCCTTTTATACAATATTTACACTTTTGATTTAGACTCGTCCTTATCTGATCATATTACGGTTCTTCAATATGCCGACGATTTGTTGTTAAATTCTTCAAGCCAATCCATTGAACAGGCTAGCCAGGCTATCAATTCCGCTTTATCTAATTTAGAGTTATGGTTACATCTTAACGGCTTGGATATATCCACGTCTAAAAGCGCGGCAGTTTTATTCACCCGAAAGAGAAATATTCCCACAATAAATCTCTTTTATAAGGGAACTCCTATCCCGATTAAAGATAATTTCAGATATCTAGGTGTAATACTTGACAGTAAATTAAGTAGTGTTCCTCATTGTGATTTTATTGTTAACAAATGTGAAAACCACATAAACATGCTTAGATGCCTATCAGGTGTGTGGTGGGGTGCACATCCTTTTTCTTTAAAATTAATCTACAATGCTATAATCAGAAGTACTTTAGATTACGGATTATTTATTCTTGAACCGGGTAGTGTTATGGCATTTAAAAAATTGGACCGTATCCAGTCTAAAGCATTACGAATTATTGCGGGTGCTATGAAGTCGAGTCCCATAAATGCCTTACAGGTTGAATGCGGGGAAGCTCCTCTATATCTTAGAAGACAGTTCCTTTCTGATAAGTATTTGTTCCGCATTATTCAGTTCTCAACTCATCCTCTCATTTCTAAACTGGACATTTTAGTGACGCTGATTGATTCTTCAGATTACTGGTCCCATAAACGTGCTCCTTGTTTAGTAATAAGCTATAAAAAATACCTTTCTCTATCTTCTCCAGTAAACCGTTCCAACAAACTTCCCATATTTAGCAGTAGTTATGATAGTTTACATTTCAAACCCATCATTAAATTTCACTGTACTAGAAAATCTGACCCCGTTTGTCATTTAAGTTTCAACAATTTTCTGGCCGAGCACTCGGAATATCATCACATTTTTACGGATGCTTCCAAGCGTTCTCCGACAGGTTGTGTGGGGATTGGCACTTTTCATTCGCAATATAACATTGTTCAAAAAATAAAACTTCCTCCGGAGACTTCTGTTTTTACAGGAGAATGTTTTGGCATTTTGAAAGCCATTGAATATAGTCGGGTTTTTAAGTTAAAAAAAGTTATCATTTTTTCGGATTGTCAAAGTGCGCTTCTAGCCATCAACCAATCTCCAATGACTCATAAATTACAGTTGCCCATAATTTATTTAATAAGAGAATTTGCGTACAGAACCTTATCTGAGGGTAATACCTTGGAATTCGCGTGGGTTCCAGCCCATGCTGGAATCGAGGGCAATGAAGTGGCAAATTCTCTCGCCGGTGAAGCGGTGCAGTCTGGGGACATCGTCCCATACATAAATTTTAACTCAGATATTGTAAATTTACCTAAAACTTTTCTTTTGGATACCTGGAAGGTGGCCTGGGAAATCAGTAGTAGACAAAAGGGTCGTTATTTTTCTTTGATCCACCCCGACGTTTCGGAAAAACCGTGGTTTGCCAGGGCTAAGTTTGGCAAGATGGAGACCTCCGTTCTCATACGGATGAGACTCGGTCACGTTTGTTCTCCAGCTCATCTTGCCAAACTTAAAATTATTAACGATCCCAGTTGTTCGTGCGGCACAGATGTGGGCGACTTGAACCACATTCTTTTCTCCTGTCCTCTATATGACCGTTCTTCCTTTCTCAGTGATCTATTGTCCCTCCGTATTCCTTTTCCTACTTCAGTTCTTACTTTATTTTGTACAAATAGTTTACCTGTATATAAATGTATAGCTTCATTCATTACCATTAGTAATATTAGATTGTAATTTAAAAATATATTTTCATCAATTTATTGTATCTCATCATTCATTAGTAATATCTAGTTAGTTATAATCCTATTGATCCTTTATCCCAAATTCCGTTGTAAATATTATTATTGATAAATTCCAGTTTCCCTAACTTTGTCTTCCTAATATAACTTGACACTGGCTAAATGCACAAACCGTGCGAAGCCAGAAAAAAAAAAAAAAAAAAAAAAAAAAAAAAAAAAAAAATCTATAACTCACTAGTGAGTTATAACAATGAAAAAGTCACAGTTTGATTATGGGTGTCATTCTGTGCCTAATTGCGGTGACCATAAAGACACTTTATGAGCAAGTGTGTTGAAAAAAAAATTGACAATTTCTGTTTCTATAGATAATTTATAATCGGTCTAATTTAGCTGTAAAACTATTTTTCGAAAAGGTTTTTTGTTACTTTAATATCATGCTTATGCGTATAAAGTTAAATTAAAATCGGTTCAGTCGTTCCGGAAAATAAGTACTTGAAAGTTTGTATGAAATGTCATAAAGTGCGGATTAAAACATGGATTTGTTGGAATCTTCTAAAACTGATGGTAAGTTTAAGGAGATCAATTTGCCTAAAATATCTTATTTAATTGAAGTATCGTGATTTTGAGTTTAAGCCAAACAAAAGTGTGGTGTTTGATATTAGGCTAAATTAATTATAACTTCATCAAGCTCATCGTCTAGGACCTAAGAATATGATTAATTATTTAGATGCATGGAAGCTTTCATAATCTATGTGGAGATCTACAAACGGATTGCAAATTTCCCAATACTGACTGGGTTCTGAAGAATCCACCACTCCAGGTAAGCAGTCGCTCCATGTAAAATACCGGTATAAAGAAAAAAAAAATGATTTTTTCCAATATATTAATTGCTGTTTCCTGCACGACGTAAGCCAATAATCATCTGCCTAGCATTTTCCTAAACTATCTTGGGGTTGGCTTCCAGTCTAACCGGATGCAGCTGAGTACCAGTATTTTAAATGAAGCGACTGCCTATCTGACCTCCACAACCCAGTGACTGAGTAATACGATACCCCTTGGCAAGATTGGATGTCAGACTTTTGGCTTCTGACTACTCGTAACTACTGTCAAAGATTTACATATGACAGCTGGGACCAACGGCTTAACGTGCTTTCCGAGGCACTCTCAGCAAGCACGGCTTATTCTTAACCCTAGAAGCCCAATCATATTTTTACGGCTATAAAGCCCAATTATACGTAAAAATGACGTGTAATAATGTAATCGATTATATTTAATCATTTTATATTGGATATATACTAGGTTTTGTATTATTTATCTAGTATATAGTCTAATAAAATAAAACAATATCAATTAAAGTAAGTTTGCTTTTTATTTATACTTTTATAATAATAATTTTGCAAACACAAGAAATTTAACAAACAAATTAGATCCTTCTTAGTTTTTCTTACATAATAATATTTAAAAAAAAAATACCATATTTAAATTCTCATTCTTAGAATTAAATAAACTTTTATCAATACAAAATATAAAAAAGGAAGAAAAAAAATTTTCTTCATACATAGTCTTGAACATTTGTAAAAGTTACGTAAAGCCCAAACATACGTCAAATGTACGTACAATAACGTTATTACGACAAAATGGCGGCACTTGCAGAAGCGACGCAGCCGTCTCCTGATAGATCTTGACAGCTACTGGGTTGGTTCAAACGGTCGCGATAATCCAGTGGTGCGTGTGAAAAAGATAGCGTATTTTCGCCGGGATATACGTCAAAATGACGTAGATTGGGCTTCTAGGGTTAAAGATTGACCCGTGCGGTTGTTATTATTTTGCCACAAGCTCCTCATAAGCCAATAAATTAAGTTTAAATGCTTTTCACCCTTCGATCACTAACTAGTTTCCGTGGTAACTGCAAGCAACCCTGTTCTAAACACACAAAACAATTATAAAGGGTGTAAAACACCTCTTAACGAAGCCGAAAGGCACTGGTTCTCCCTGTCACTGCGATCATTTTTTTGTTCTAAACCATACCTGGGAACCTTCTAGTTACGGAGATATTAGGGGTCAAAGTTCCAACTTTTTGACAAGTATTTTTTTAAATACAAGTTTTTAACGTAAGATTTTGACTTTAAACACCTCCACGACCCCCGTACTATTCAATCCGTCCATCAGCACAATGTTTTGAGTGCGTTACATTGAGTTCTACCACAAAACATGATTTTACACCCCCCAAAAAAAGTCGTTTCCCAGCAATAATTTTTGCGTAAAGTTACTTAGTTTCATGTACAGGATGCTTGGTTGACGGCTTCGTGATGAGGTGATTTACACGGTGTATTCCAGTGTTGAAAGTTGCTGAACTAAAATGGCGGTTATCTGCACACAGAGGTCTGTTAGTGGCTCCGTTGCTTTCATTGCTTTTAATTCCTTTCTAACGTAGTTAGTAAAAAACCTTCTTACATCCTTGGGGTTAGCTTTGTCTGGTTCTGTCTTTGTTTGAATGCGACTTTGATTGAATTCTTGTATTTACGGAATCTACGTAAGTACGCAAGACAAAGTGTTAACGATTCTGATAGAAAGTGTAATATTGCGAATTGAAAAATTTTTAAACAGTGAACGCGCGAATTAACAGTAAATTCTTTTGTTTGGCACACGATAGGTATTTAATTAGCTTTGAGAATAATATACTTATCTGAGGATGATACTATTTATGCTTGTGTATAATGTAGTTGAATTTTCTTTCAAGCATTTATACGATGAAATCGGTGGAGTGTTAGGTGTTGGTATCTTCGGTGAGGGTATCAACAACCTAATAACTGTATTAATAATTATTTGCAGATTAGGACCATGACCACAAATGTATTATAGGTGTAAAAGCTAACAAAGCCGAAAGGCACTTGTTCTCACCGTCATTGCGTTTTTTTTGTTTCAGAACAAACCTTACTTACGGAGATATTGGGGGTTAATGTTCCAATATTTTTTAATTACAATTTGTTAATATTTTAACTTTACTTTTAATCCTCTCCGCGACTCCCGTACTACTCAATGCATCCATAAGCACCATGTTTTTGAGTCCTACCGCAAAACATGATTTTTCAACCCAAAAACAAAAGTCGTTTCCCAGCAATAGTATGCATAAAGTTACTTAATTTGATGCGCAGAATGCTTGGTTGAGGGCTTCGTGTAGGGACCGTTTATACCCTGTAGATACCAATAAATCTTGTTGTAGCTGCTGGTGCTGCTGGAAATGGGCCTTTCCAAAGCCGCGTCAAAGCACCCTGTCTTCCACCTCCCACATCCAATCTGGTCCAGCCATTTTTTTAAGGTAGATCGTTGATCTATCTGCACTTGAAGACCGCGTATCGGCTAGGCCCTCTCCAGGACCAAATCTGGATGTACATTCGGGAAAAAATAATTCAGCTTAGCTCACATTGCGTTTCGCCGAAATGCCAAACGAAGTTTGCCGATTCAATAGATACTGTCAAATGAATGTGCCGTCCCAAACCAGTATGTGGCACCCCTAAAATTTGCAATTATGTAGATACCTATTATAGGTTTTGATAATACTTTTTAATCAAAATCCCTCAACTTTTACAATTCCGTTTGTACGAATAAAAACGAGAATTGTTAAAATAACGTGAGATCTTCTGAAAGTGTATTTGTTAATATTTTGTTTGAAAACGTTTCGACCTAAGAATCCCTTTGAATCGTCTTCCACAAGATTACGGAACATGTTCTTGGATTTGAAGTCCGAAGCTTTCCTTAAAGATATTAACTGTTTGCTTTGTGTCCGTGATCGCAAGAAAATAGAGAATTTTTAATGTCTTATATTTTTCTGTATGAGATCTGGGCAGTTGTTTCACAATTTATTTTCAAAGTTTTTGTTTTAACTTATATCATTGCAGTCTTAGGCATCTTCTAAGATTAAAAATATTTTTAAAAAATCAGCTATAAAAAGTGTATCATTCCTTAAAAAATATATAAGCCCAATTACATCCACTTTCAAAAACGCATGAAATTGAGTAATAGTAAAATATGGTATAAATATAAACTAAGCCATAGCAATATTCTAAATGGTGGTTAATTTAGGCTAACAGTTAATGTTGGAAAGATTAATATAATAAAATCCAAGTAGATAATGTAAAACACAAATGGTCCTAATCTGCAAATAATTATTAATACAGTTATTAGGTTGTTGATACCCTCACCGAAGATACCAACACCTAACACTCCACCGATTTCATCGTATAAATGCTTGAAAGAAAATTCAACTACATTATACACAAGCATAAATAGTATCATCCTCAGATAAGTATATTATTCTCAAAGCTAATTAAATACCTATCGTGTGCCAAACAAAAGAATTTACTGTTAATTCGCGCGTTCACTGTTTAAAAATTTTTCAATTCGCAATATTACACTTTCTATCAGAATCGTTAACACTTTGTCTTGCGTACTTACGTAGATTCCGTAAATACAAGAATTCAATCAAAGTCGCATTCAAACAAAGACAGAACCAGACAAAGCTAACCCCAAGGATGTAAGAAGGTTTTTTACTAACTACGTTAGAAAGGAATTAAAAGCAATGAAAGCAACGGAGCCACTAACAGACCTCTGTGTGCAGATAACCGCCATTTTAGTTCAGCAACTTTCAACACTGGAATACACCGTGTAAATCACCTCATCACGAAGCCGTCAACCAAGCATCCTGTACATGAAACTAAGTAACTTTACGCAAAAATTATTGCTGGGAAACGACTTTTTTTGGGGGGTGTAAAATCATGTTTTGTGGTAGAACTCAATGTAACGCACTCAAAACATTGTGCTGATGGACGGATTGAATAGTACGGGGGTCGTGGAGGTGTTTAAAGTCAAAATCTTACGTTAAAAACTTGTATTTAAAAAAATACTTGTCAAAAAGTTGGAACTTTGACCCCTAATATCTCCGTAACTAGAAGGTTCCCAGGTATGGTTTAGAACAAAAAAATGATCGCAGTGACAGGGAGAACCAGTGCCTTTCGGCTTCGTTAAGAGGTGTTTTACACCCTTTATAATTGTTTTGTGTGTTTAGAACAGGGTTGCTTGCAGTTACCACGGAAACTAGTTAGTGATCGAAGGGTGAAAAGCATTTAAACTTAATTTATTGGCTTATGAGGAGCTTGTGGCAAAATAATAACAACCGCACGGGTCAATCTTTAACCCTAGAAGCCCAATCTACGTCATTTTGACGTATATCCCGGCGAAAATACGCTATCTTTTTCACACGCACCACTGGATTATCGCGACCGTTTGAACCAACCCAGTAGCTGTCAAGATCTATCAGGAGACGGCTGCGTCGCTTCTGCAAGTGCCGCCATTTTGTCGTAATAACGTTATTGTACGTACATTTGACGTATGTTTGGGCTTTACGTAACTTTTACAAATGTTCAAGACTATGTATGAAGAAAATTTTTTTTCTTCCTTTTTTATATTTTGTATTGATAAAAGTTTATTTAATTCTAAGAATGAGAATTTAAATATGGTATTTTTTTTTTAAATATTATTATGTAAGAAAAACTAAGAAGGATCTAATTTGTTTGTTAAATTTCTTGTGTTTGCAAAATTATTATTATAAAAGTATAAATAAAAAGCAAACTTACTTTAATTGATATTGTTTTATTTTATTAGACTATATACTAGATAAATAATACAAAACCTAGTATATATCCAATATAAAATGATTAAATATAATCGATTACATTATTACACGTCATTTTTACGTATAATTGGGCTTTATAGCCGTAAAAATATGATTGGGCTTCTAGGGTTAAGAATAAGCCGTGCTTGCTGAGAGTGCCTCGGAAAGCACGTTAAGCCGTTGGTCCCAGCTGTCATATGTAAATCTTTGACAGTAGTTACGAGTAGTCAGAAGCCAAAAGTCTGACATCCAATCTTGCCAAGGGGTATCGTATTACTCAGTCACTGGGTTGTGGAGGTCAGATAGGCAGTCGCTTCATTTAAAATACTGGTACTCAGCTGCATCCGGTTAGACTGGAAGCCAACCCCAAGATAGTTTAGGAAAATGCTAGGCAGATGATTATTGGCTTACGTCGTGCAGGAAACAGCAATTAATATATTGGAAAAAATCATTTTTTTTTTCTTTATACCGGTATTTTACATGGAGCGACTGCTTACCTGGAGTGGTGGATTCTTCAGAACCCAGTCAGTATTGGGAAATTTGCAATCCGTTTGTAGATCTCCACATAGATTATGAAAGCTTCCATGCATCTAAATAATTAATCATATTCTTAGGTCCTAGACGATGAGCTTGATGAAGTTATAATTAATTTAGCCTAATATCAAACACCACACTTTTGTTTGGCTTAAACTCAAAATCACGATACTTCAATTAAATAAGATATTTTAGGCAAATTGATCTCCTTAAACTTACCATCAGTTTTAGAAGATTCCAACAAATCCATGTTTTAATCCGCACTTTATGACATTTCATACAAACTTTCAAGTACTTATTTTCCGGAACGACTGAACCGATTTTAATTTAACTTTATACGCATAAGCATGATATTAAAGTAACAAAAAACCTTTTCGAAAAATAGTTTTACAGCTAAATTAGACCGATTATAAATTATCTATAGAAACAGAAATTGTCAATTTTTTTTTCAACACACTTGCTCATAAAGTGTCTTTATGGTCACCGCAATTAGGCACAGAATGACACCCATAATCAAACTGTGACTTTTTCATTGTTATAACTCACTAGTGAGTTATAGATTTTTTTTTTTTTTTTTTTTTTTTTTTTTTTTTTTTTTCTGGCTTCGCACGGTTTGTGCATTTAGCCAGTGTCAAGTTATATTAGGAAGACAAAGTTAGGGAAACTGGAATTTATCAATAATAATATTTACAACGGAATTTGGGATAAAGGATCAATAGGATTATAACTAACTAGATATTACTAATGAATGATGAGATACAATAAATTGATGAAAATATATTTTTAAATTACAATCTAATATTACTAATGGTAATGAATGAAGCTATACATTTATATACAGGTAAACTATTTGTACAAAATAAAGTAAGAACTGAAGTAGGAAAAGGAATACGGAGGGACAATAGATCACTGAGAAAGGAAGAACGGTCATATAGAGGACAGGAGAAAAGAATGTGGTTCAAGTCGCCCACATCTGTGCCGCACGAACAACTGGGATCGTTAATAATTTTAAGTTTGGCAAGATGAGCTGGAGAACAAACGTGACCGAGTCTCATCCGTATGAGAACGGAGGTCTCCATCTTGCCAAACTTAGCCCTGGCAAACCACGGTTTTTCCGAAACGTCGGGGTGGATCAAAGAAAAATAACGACCCTTTTGTCTACTACTGATTTCCCAGGCCACCTTCCAGGTATCCAAAAGAAAAGTTTTAGGTAAATTTACAATATCTGAGTTAAAATTTATGTATGGGACGATGTCCCCAGACTGCACCGCTTCACCGGCGAGAGAATTTGCCACTTCATTGCCCTCGATTCCAGCATGGGCTGGAACCCACGCGAATTCCAAGGTATTACCCTCAGATAAGGTTCTGTACGCAAATTCTCTTATTAAATAAATTATGGGCAACTGTAATTTATGAGTCATTGGAGATTGGTTGATGGCTAGAAGCGCACTTTGACAATCCGAAAAAATGATAACTTTTTTTAACTTAAAAACCCGACTATATTCAATGGCTTTCAAAATGCCAAAACATTCTCCTGTAAAAACAGAAGTCTCCGGAGGAAGTTTTATTTTTTGAACAATGTTATATTGCGAATGAAAAGTGCCAATCCCCACACAACCTGTCGGAGAACGCTTGGAAGCATCCGTAAAAATGTGATGATATTCCGAGTGCTCGGCCAGAAAATTGTTGAAACTTAAATGACAAACGGGGTCAGATTTTCTAGTACAGTGAAATTTAATGATGGGTTTGAAATGTAAACTATCATAACTACTGCTAAATATGGGAAGTTTGTTGGAACGGTTTACTGGAGAAGATAGAGAAAGGTATTTTTTATAGCTTATTACTAAACAAGGAGCACGTTTATGGGACCAGTAATCTGAAGAATCAATCAGCGTCACTAAAATGTCCAGTTTAGAAATGAGAGGATGAGTTGAGAACTGAATAATGCGGAACAAATACTTATCAGAAAGGAACTGTCTTCTAAGATATAGAGGAGCTTCCCCGCATTCAACCTGTAAGGCATTTATGGGACTCGACTTCATAGCACCCGCAATAATTCGTAATGCTTTAGACTGGATACGGTCCAATTTTTTAAATGCCATAACACTACCCGGTTCAAGAATAAATAATCCGTAATCTAAAGTACTTCTGATTATAGCATTGTAGATTAATTTTAAAGAAAAAGGATGTGCACCCCACCACACACCTGATAGGCATCTAAGCATGTTTATGTGGTTTTCACATTTGTTAACAATAAAATCACAATGAGGAACACTACTTAATTTACTGTCAAGTATTACACCTAGATATCTGAAATTATCTTTAATCGGGATAGGAGTTCCCTTATAAAAGAGATTTATTGTGGGAATATTTCTCTTTCGGGTGAATAAAACTGCCGCGCTTTTAGACGTGGATATATCCAAGCCGTTAAGATGTAACCATAACTCTAAATTAGATAAAGCGGAATTGATAGCCTGGCTAGCCTGTTCAATGGATTGGCTTGAAGAATTTAACAACAAATCGTCGGCATATTGAAGAACCGTAATATGATCAGATAAGGACGAGTCTAAATCAAAAGTGTAAATATTGTATAAAAGGGGACTGAGCACAGAACCCTGGGGTAGGCCTTTCCACACAAGGTAAGATACCTCTTGATCACCAATTAGCATACTAATAGAGCGTTCAGTCAGGATATTAATAATAAAATTTGACAAATTCAATGGAACCCCTAGGGCTCTTAATTTATTTTGTAAAACTGATAATATAACATTATCATAAGCTGAATTAATGTCAAGGAAAACCGCGACAGTAGATTGATTATTAGAAAAAGAAATCCGAATATCCGATGTTAAAATGCCTAAACAGTCACTGGTACTCCTACCTTTTCTAAAGCCATATTGTGATGCTGCCAAAAGGCCCTTACTTTCAACAAACCATTCTAGACGATTTTTAATTAAGTGTTCAGCTAATTTCATCAGAACTGAAGACAAAACTATGGGACGGTATGAAGAAGCGTCAGATGGGATTCTATTTGGTTTAAGGAATGGCAACACCATTTGACGTTTCCATTCAACAGGGATGTTGCCAGTGATCATAATAGAATTGATAAGATGTAAATAATAGCAGAGGACGTCTTCATTTAAATTAGCAAAAAAGGAATATGGGATGCCATCACTGCCTGGTGCAGAATCCTTAGTTTTATGAATAACACCCTTTAATTCAGTAAGAGTGAATGGGCCATCTAGAGTCGTATGGGTGCCTTGGTTAAGTGATCCGTTGGTTATTGACAATATTGGTAAGGACAGGTTAGGGTTAACAGCCTCAGGGACCCAAGGCGGCGCTAAATTATCTAAAAATTCGCTGGCTAAAGAAACAGGTATAGGGGAAGGGTTCTTATAAATTGATCTAAATCTACGGATATTACGCCAGACAATCGTTGGGTGGGTGTTCGGTGAAATTGATAAGCAAAAGTTACGCCAAGATTCAAATTTTTTCTTCTTAAAAAGTTTATAAGTTTCGTTAATTAGGTTAGTAACAGTTTCAAAATTACTATTAGACATGTCAAGGTTATAATTGTATTCCGCCTCTTTACGTTTGTTAACTAATTCTGTACATTCAGAGTCCCACCATGGAGGTGAGGGAATTGTACTATTATTGTTATTTTTTACAGGAAAAACTACATCTGCAGTTTCAATTAACAAAAGTGCTAAAGCTTCAGCACAGCTGTTTTCATTGCCATCAGAAATTACAGGCAAGGAGCAAAGCTTACTGTCAACAAGGCTTCTAAATTTGTCCCAGTCACTACTATTTCTGCTTGGTAATTTGTGTTTTAAGTTAGATCTCCTTGATGATGCCTTTGATTTGGAAAGAGGGTAAGAAATAACTATTGGGAAATGGTCACTACCATAAGTAGAGGTTAGAGTATGCCAAGTTAATGAAGAGGCTAAGCTTGGAGAACAGATAGAAAGGTCAATTGCACTTTGGTTTTGGTTGGGATCTGAACGGCGAGTAGCAGCTCCTGAGTTCAAGATGCATAAGTTATGAGAGTCTATTATATCTAGTAAATCTTCACCATGACAATTAGAAACAGAACAACCCCATGATTGATGATGGCAATTAAAGTCCCCCAATATTAAGAAAGGCTTTGGAAGAAAAGAAAAGAGATTATTCATCTCTTGAAGAATAGAAGAAGAAGGGTGAGGAATGTAAATAGAAACAAAACAAGTTTGGTGCACCTTAATAGCTACAATAGAAATTTCCTCACTATGAGGAGGTAATGAAACAATAGAGAAAGGAAAAGAGTTCTTGATAAGTATAGCTACACCACCATACCCATCAGATCTATCCTCCCTAATGGTTAAATAACCATTAATTTTAAAAATATGATTTGGTTTGAGCCAGGTCTCTGCTAAAGCAAAGACAAATGGCTCATATTTGTTTAAAAGGTATATAACATCACTCTTTTTGTTTACTAGACTGCGGCAGTTCCACTGGATTATATTGGATGTGTTGTCCATTATGAATGGATTGAGGTACATTGAAAGTTGAGGCAACGTTGGACGGTGAGATGTTGAACTGAGAAAGAAGATTGTGTAATGCAGAGAGAAAATCATTTATAGAAAAGTTTACATCATTTTTATCATTATTTTGATTATTAGTAAAGGCACAACCATTAGATGGCTGGGGAATTTTAAAATCATTAATAATAGCATTGTGGGCCTCTTTATTATAGCCTTGTATAGATTTGGGTGGGGAGCGTGGTTTCAGGAAGACAGTCTTTTTATAACTACTTGAAGCCTGCATTCTATTAGGTGAAGAGATTGATGGAGTATCTGCAAAGTTTTTAGAAGGAGAAGATAAAAGTGTGTCAGCATATGATTTAGTTACCGGGGGATAAACTTTAGTTGCTTCAGCATAAGAAACTGAGCTATGTGCCATGTATGATTTAATCTGTTTTTGTCTACAGAATTCAGGACAAGATTTATTAATGGCATAGTGATAGCCAGAGCACAGACAGCAAGATGCATTTTCTACTTCCCTTTCACAGCTATCTCCAGTATGGCCTTGACCACACTTATAACAGCGAGGTTTAGACCTGCACTGAATTTTAGTGTGCCCAAAACGACAGCAATTGAAGCATTGTACAGTAGGGAAAATATATAAATCAACAGGTAATGCATTATAACACATAAAGATTCTTTTAGGTAGAACCTGTCCATCAAAAGTAACTACCATGGATTGGGATGGCTTCCAAGTGGTTGTACCATCAACAACAGATTTAAAATTAAGTCGTCTGACTTTTAAAATTGGACCACAACCAATTGGAACTGTAATATTATCAATTACTTCCTCTGGAGACCATTCTGCAGGAACACCACGTACTAGACCCATTCTTGTAACATTAAATGTGGGTATAAAAGCTTTGTAATTATATTTTTCCAGACTGCTATGTGAAATAAAAGAATTTGCATCCAGATAATTGGAAAATGAGAGAGAAATTTTATTACGCCCAATTTTTTTGACGCTACCATTTATGATGTTTTGAAAGGCGTTATGTTTAAGAAATTTGCCAAATGTGATTGGGTGCAATGTAGTATTATCATCAGGGGAAATGGTTATTTTCTGTAAGTGGACTATGTAAGGTGCACTGTCGGTTTTGTCGTATGCTTTACGACCGATTTGCGCGGGAACAGCTACGGATGGAGCTTGAATATCAGCAGCATTTGTTGGTATTTCAGAGCAAATAGGTTCTGCTAAAGTTGTTGTAGGACTTGTAGGATCCATGCAACCACAACCCGACGACTCGGAACCGTGGTTTTTTCGGGTGCGACGGCGTTTGTTACAGTGTTTGCACACATGTACGCGACTTCTTTTAAGCTTACGAGCCGAGGACGACCCATCAGTATCCATGCCTGACTCATTGCTCATCACAGTAACAAAATTGCCTGCCGGGGGAACAAAGTCCCCCGGGTCTGGCGGTTCGTTCATTAAACGGCCCTAACAATAAATAAACTTAGAAAAAACTTACCACTACCGAAGAAAAAAAACTACGAAACTATAAATTAAAGAAAAGAGTACTAAAACTAAACTACTAATCCTATTTTACCGTATTTTATCAAATAATTTATCTTAAATTCAAAAAGGACGCGTCCGTCTAGTTGAACGTTTCCCGCGCTTTTAATTTTATTGGTTGAGGTGCTTTGTTCTTAAAAAGTTTTTATTTAAAAAAAAAGATCGTGTTCAATCTATTGCTTGCTCATTTCATGCAACTTCTTATTTAAATAGATAATTTTAACTCGTTCGTGTTTAATAAATAAAACTTTCACTCAAATATAACCTTTGTTTTCTCTGTAATAAAAGAAAACTTTAAATTCCCCATTTTGTACGTGGCAGAATAAGCGCAAACCCTATGCGCGGAAATTGTTACGTTGTTTTTTTTGGTACCTAACATTTACCTGCGAGCATACGTTGTATATTGATAGGTTTCCAATATTGATCTCGATGGTTTCCAAGCGAAATGTTTATTGTAGTTTTCGCAAATGATTTTGGCTTGTGGTTTAAGGAAAGAGTCATCCTTTCATCGGCACTTCGTCACTGGACTCCTTAGTAACACTTTCTGAAACTAAATCACATTCCAAAACCCAATTAAACGGGTTTTCACAATAAATTAGATATATTTTATCGTAATTGAAAGACAATTGCTTGTTGTCGGCCCAAATGTCATTCAGCTAAACGTCAGTGTCTGACAGTTGGAGGCGACATCTAGCGGTTGTAGATCCACCTTGGTAATTTTAATCGATAACGATTAATTTACTTATTAGCATATTGTTTGGAAGCCATCGAACTAATATCGTATGGACCTATTCTTAATAATTTTTAGTCTTTTTACCGTAAACGGAAACAAAATTAGTTTTTTTATATAGACTTTATTCTAAAAGGTTCGGGGGAACGTAATCCATCTTTAATCTGTGGTTTGAGTGTTGCAAGGTTATACATTTTGAATTCGCCGAAGGAATCAGGGGAATGGTACCACACTCAAGACCATCTATATTGTTGGAAATTAGAAATAAGGAGTTTGTTAGCTTGGATTTCGATGGGGGTTATTTGTTTCAGAGTGTAAACGTCATGTTGGACAGTCGTTAGGCATTTTCAAGAATTAAATATCTTGATGTAGTGATTCTGTCATCACGGCTCTTTAAAGTTTTACCTGGACGATGGGACATTTTCTAAGTGTTCCGCCGAATTTAGGTTAGAGGAAGAGACTACCAGAGACAAGTCAGTGGCGTCTTTTTGCGATTGAACGCGCTTCGGTGAACACACCAAATTAAATTCATGTCTTAAAAAGGATTCCATGTGTTAAGGAGGATTCGCCATCAAACAGGCGGACCCGTTCTCCAGCCGGTCGAATTCCACAGCCAAGTGATTTCACTATTGTTCAACCGTGAGGCAACTCGAGAGATTCGTCTCGCCGCCAGGATCTAGAGGCGCCTCTGGGGCCTGGACGCGAGACCCGTTCCTCGAGTCCACTCAACGCCTCCTGGGGAGACGACTGTGCAGTGGCAGAGTCCGCCTAGCGACCTAGCGCAGGCGGGACGGTTTTTTTCTTTCTACAACTTATTTTCCTACTTTCTACCGGTTCTAACCAGAACCCAGATTACACCTGTCCGGTCTTCTAAACAAGAAGCCGGGCTTAGTACCAAATTTAATTTGAGGACCCCGGGTTCGACACCTGCGCTTAACTGGAAGCCTACTGGAAGCCTGATAGAAACATCTTCGTCGGCTCCGGGATCCGGGACTCTTCCAGTCCCTGGCGCCCATTTACTTATTGTTAATACTCCATAAAAAACTGGAAGGTTGTACCTTGAGTGATATAATTTAAACGTTTAAAGATCAAGGGACAGTACTAAGGTTATCTCCAACCCCCCACAACCCTAGTTCTACCAACTAAACTGTATGCTGGCTGGCTTTATCTTTAATTGACTGTTATTACCTTGCCTTTTGTTACTTATAAATTATCTTTCGGTCATTTGAAAATACTGGTGTACTATAATTAAAGTTATGTTATTTAGGACAGTTTGTTGTTTCCTTTGAAACCAATACTATCCCACCTTGCGTCTGGGACTTTGTTCCGTTACCTTAAGAGGGACAAAATCTCTTACGTAACAGTAGGATAGTATTGGTTGACTGTTACGTTGTTTTTTTTGGTACCTAACATTTACCTGCGAGCATACGTTGTATATTGATAGGTTTCCAATATTGATCTCGATGGTTTCCAAGCGAAATGTTTATTGTAGTTTTCGCAAATGATTTTGGCTTGTGGTTTAAGGAAAGAGTCATCCTTTCATCGGCACTTCGTCACTGGACTCCTTAGTAACACTTTCTGAAACTAAATCACATTCCAAAACCCAATTAAACGGGTTTTCACAATAAATTAGATATATTTTATCGTAATTGAAAGACAATTGCTTGTTGTCGGCCCAAATGTCATTCAGCTAAACGTCAGTGTCTGACAGTTGGAGGCGACATCTAGCGGTTGTAGATCCACCTTGGTAATTTTAATCGATAACGATTAATTTACTTATTAGCATATTGTTTGGAAGCCATCGAACTAATATCGTATGGACCTATTCTTAATAATTTTTAGTCTTTTTACCGTAAACGGAAACAAAATTAGTTTTTTTATATAGACTTTATTCTAGAAGGTTCGGGGGAACGTAATCCATCTTTAATCTGTGGTTTGAGTGTTGCAAGGTTATACATTTTGAATTCGCCGAAGGAATCAGGGGAATGGTACCACACTCAAGACCATCTATATTGTTGGAAATTAGAAATAAGGAGTTTGTTAGCTTGGATTTCGATGGGGGTTATTTGTTTCAGAGTGTAAACGTCATGTTGGACAGTCGTTAGGCATTTTCAAGAATTAAATATCTTGATGTAGTGATTCTGTCATCACGGCTCTTTAAAGTTTTACCTGGACGATGGGACATTTTCTAAGTGTTCCGCCGAATTTAGGTTAGAGGAAGAGACTACCAGAGACAAGTCAGTGGCGTCTTTTTGCGATTGAACGCGCTTCGGTGAACACATCAAATTAAATTCATGTCTTAAAAAGGATTCCATGTGTTAAGGAGGATTCGCCATCAAACAGGCGGACCCGTTCTCCAGCCGGTCGAATTCCACAGCCAAGTGATTTCACTATTGTTCAACCGTGAGGCAACTCGAGAGATTCGTCTCGCCGCCAGGATCTAGAGGCGCCTCTGGGGCCTGGACGCGAGACCCGTTCCTCGAGTCCACTCAACGCCTCCTGGGGAGACGACTGTGCAGTGGCAGAGTCCGCCTAGCGACCTAGCGCAGGCGGGACGGTTTTTTTCTTTCTACAACTTATTTTCCTACTTTCTACCGGTTCTAACCAGAACCCAGATTACACCTGTCCGGTCTTCTAAACAAGAAGCCGGGCTTAGTACCAAATTTAATTTGAGGACCCCGGGTTCGACACCTGCGCTTAACTGGAAGCCTACTGGAAGCCTGATAGAAACATCTTCGTCGGCTCCGGGATCCGGGACTCTTCCAGTCCCTGGCGCCCATTTACTTATTGTTAATACTCCATAAAAAACTGGAAGGTTGTACCTTGAGTGATATAATTTAAACGTTTAAAGATCAAGGGACAGTACTAAGGTTATCTCCAACCCCCCACAACCCTAGTTCTACCAACTAAACTGTATGCTGGCTGGCTTTATCTTTAATTGACTGTTATTACCTTGCCTTTTGTTACTTATAAATTATCTTTCGGTCATTTGAAAATACTGGTGTACTATAATTAAAGTTATGTTATTTAGGACAGTTTGTTGTTTCCTTTGAAACCAATACTATCCCACCTTGCGTCTGGGACTTTGTTCCGTTACCTTATGAGGGACAAAATCTCTTACGTAACAGTGGCGACCAACGTGTGTATTGGTTGGAGATAGAGGTTACGTCTGTCGCTGTACCTTACAAGCCAGAGTACTGTTTCTAGAACCTTCCAGTTTGATTTATTTTTTAAGGAAAAACCGTCGCGTGGAATCCTTTGTATTGTGTTCGTGTTTTTTTTTGTTTGTACTGTTTTATACACATTTACAAGTTTATAACTTTTACAAATTTTTTACTTTTACAATTTTTTTTTACTTTTACAATTTATGTTTAATATCACTTAATGCATGTTACACAACTAGTCTGTTAATGGTGTAGCTGCCATAACAGTACATAATATTTACACAATGTTTGAGATTGTACATTTTTAGAAAAAAAAATGAATCCATTGTATAGTGATTTGGTTTATTTATATGTTCTTAGGTACTGTCTTAAACACTTTTATTTACTTAGACATTTATTTACTTTTACGTAATGAGTGGTTCTCAATAAGACTACCGATTGTGTACATGCCTTAACGTAGATAATATTTACACATTGTATGAGATTGTACATGGTGACAGCCAGCTTACCGTTCGGTTCACTTCTATCCCTTTTTAAAATTTAAAAAAAAAAAAAAAACACAAAAATGGTGCTACTCGTTTCATCCCGTTCTTTTTGGTACTTGGCAGAGAGGCGGTTAGTAGTGGAGATGTCATCGGCAATGATACCGTTGCACAGCACACTCTAGCTTGCGCCCCTCACAGTTAATGTGCTAATCAGTTAAGGGGTTTCGGGTGATATCGTCAATAATTTAAATTAAGGATTTTAAATAACCATGTGGGGAGGATTATATTCTTATTATTTTTTACAAAATATATTTTATTTAAATTCACAGTGACCGTTTAGGGCAGTATATGCCATGGGGTCAGAACCATGTCAATCAAATATATTTTACACCGTTTCTGCAGTTCGTAGTGTTACACAGGTTCCTACTGTGTACACGTTTGTGAACTGCATTTGGATCACCACAGGAGGTTTAAACATTGTTGTTAGTCACTTGTGGTTGGTCACTTAATGTTGATCACGTGTTGTTGGTCACTTGTGGTTGGCCACTTGTTGTTGGTCAATTTTATTGTTGTTGATCACTTGTTGTTTGTCACTTGTTGTTAGTGACTACATGTTGGTCACTTATTTTTGATCACTTGTTGTTGGTCAATTTTATTGTTGTTGATCACTTGTTGTTAGTGACTACATGTTGGTCACTTATTTTTGATCACTTGTTGTTGGTCAATTTTATTGTTGTTGATCACTCGTTGATAGTGACTAGATGTTGGTCACTTGTGGTTGGTCACTTGTTATTGGTCCCTTGTTGTTGCAGGATCAACACTCTTAGAAAATGTATAAACCTCCGGATTGCTGGTAAGGCAGCATAAGGATAGTCCTGAGGTAGGAGGCCTTAATGGCGGGCGTGTAGGCAGCATTGATGGAAAACGTTTTTAGAGGGTAACCGTCGCACGCCATTTAGGGAAGACGGTTAGCAAATTCCCATTAGTTTGTAGGCAGTTAGTTCAACTTATTTTAATGTTTTGTTTGTGGACCAGCTCGACGTTATTCGCGGCGGTCACCACTTTTAGGTTAGTTTTTGGTTAAAGGATGTGCATGATGTTGTTGGTGTACGATTGGGTGGGGTGGTCTCTCCTATATATTTATAGTAGGTCAGACTACGATAGTACTTCAGCATATACTTACACACTATTTACACTCTTTTTGGGGTTTGTCTTTTACGTGTTTTTAAATGGATTAGACTCGCTTCTGAGGTAGCACTATTGCTGTTGTAAACACCGTTACTATCTAAGCGTGCACCGATTTCTACGTTTTTTTTTTCTTTCTCTGTTCCTGTGTTCAGGGATGAGTGTTGTGTATTTTACAGGCAAGCTTGGTTCTTCCGAGTCTGCTTTGACGCTGGAGGGCCAGCGTCGAGATTTGCCCTATGAGGTCAAATCTCTGGTGGTTGGGGAGGTACTGTTACGTTGTTTTTTTTGGTACCTAACATTTACCTGCGAGCATACGTTGTATATTGATAGGTTTCCAATATTGATCTCGATGGTTTCCAAGCGAAATGTTTATTGTAGTTTTCGCAAATGATTTTGGCTTGTGGTTTAAGGAAAGAGTCATCCTTTCATCGGCACTTCGTCACTGGACTCCTTAGTAACACTTTCTGAAACTAAATCACATTCCAAAACCCAATTAAACGGGTTTTCACAATAAATTAGATATATTTTATCGTAATTGAAAGACAATTGCTTGTTGTCGGCCCAAATGTCATTCAGCTAAACGTCAGTGTCTGACAGTTGGAGGCGACATCTAGCGGTTGTAGATCCACCTTGGTAATTTTAATCGATAACGATTAATTTACTTATTAGCATATTGTTTGGAAGCCATCGAACTAATATCGTATGGACCTATTCTTAATAATTTTTAGTCTTTTTACCGTAAACGGAAACAAAATTAGTTTTTTTATATAGACTTTATTCTAGAAGGTTCGGGGGAACGTAATCCATCTTTAATCTGTGGTTTGAGTGTTGCAAGGTTATACATTTTGAATTCGCCGAAGGAATCAGGGGAATGGTACCACACTCAAGACCATCTATATTGTTGGAAATTAGAAATAAGGAGTTTGTTAGCTTGGATTTCGATGGGGGTTATTTGTTTCAGAGTGTAAACGTCATGTTGGACAGTCGTTAGGCATTTTCAAGAATTAAATATCTTGATGTAGTGATTCTGTCATCACGGCTCTTTAAAGTTTTACCTGGACGATGGGACATTTTCTAAGTGTTCCGCCGAATTTAGGTTAGAGGAAGAGACTACCAGAGACAAGTCAGTGGCGTCTTTTTGCGATTGAACGCGCTTCGGTGAACACACCAAATTAAATTCATGTCTTAAAAAGGATTCCATGTGTTAAGGAGGATTCGCCATCAAACAGGCGGACCCGTTCTCCAGCCGGTCGAATTCCACAGCCAAGTGATTTCACTATTGTTCAACCGTGAGGCAACTCGAGAGATTCGTCTCGCCGCCAGGATCTAGAGGCGCCTCTGGGGCCTGGACGCGAGACCCGTTCCTCGAGTCCACTCAACGCCTCCTGGGGAGACGACTGTGCAGTGGCAGAGTCCGCCTAGCGACCTAGCGCAGGCGGGACGGTTTTTTTCTTTCTACAACTTATTTTCCTACTTTCTACCGGTTCTAACCAGAACCCAGATTACACCTGTCCGGTCTTCTAAACAAGAAGCCGGGCTTAGTACCAAATTTAATTTGAGGACCCCGGGTTCGACACCTGCGCTTAACTGGAAGCCTACTGGAAGCCTGATAGAAACATCTTCGTCGGCTCCGGGATCCGGGACTCTTCCAGTCCCTGGCGCCCATTTACTTATTGTTAATACTCCATAAAAAACTGGAAGGTTGTACCTTGAGTGATATAATTTAAACGTTTAAAGATCAAGGGACAGTACTAAGGTTATCTCCAACCCCCCACAACCCTAGTTCTACCAACTAAACTGTATGCTGGCTGGCTTTATCTTTAATTGACTGTTATTACCTTGCCTTTTGTTACTTATAAATTATCTTTCGGTCATTTGAAAATACTGGTGTACTATAATTAAAGTTATGTTATTTAGGACAGTTTGTTGTTTCCTTTGAAACCAATACTATCCCACCTTGCGTCTGGGACTTTGTTCCGTTACCTTAAGAGGGACAAAATCTCTTACGTAACAAAATTAAAAAAAAGACCTCATCCCTTTAGTTTGTGGCTGATCGCAATGCGCGCGCATAGGAAAACTAATTAATTTTTCCCACCATAGCGAATCATTTTTCAAAACTCGTTTTCACTGTTGAAATTATAGTTATTTATTAATTAAAATGTCTACAAGTAACTAGTAACGAAGAAAATGATTTATGTTGTACACCGCCCGATATAAACCCGATATGTGAAGCCCTTAGCGTTATGGAAAGTTTACTACCTGAAAACTCCGAGGAAAAATATCTATTATCTACTAAATAAAATGAGTTTTTATTGTTATTTTATTCACAAGTGTATTGAAAAACGTCGTATGATACACGTGTGTATTGGTGATTACCGTCCTCGGCTCTCTTAAGACCCTCACCTAACGGCTCGGGTCTCAATGGCGCCTCAGCGGTAATCACCAACATTACACACTAGTACCATAATGTACTATTAATACATTTTGAAAGTGTTTTTTAGTAACTTTTTAGACCTTTGTATCTTGCTTATGCGTATTAAATTTCATTAAAATCGGTTCAGTCATTTCGAAAAATAAGGACTTGAAATATTGTTTGAAATTCTGTAAGATGTAATCGCTCTTAATCAACTCACAAAAACACCGGCAAAACATGTATATTATAAAACATATTCATTCTCCAGTAAATCTTTTCTTACACACAAGCCATAAATACATTTCCAGCCTCTATAAATTACACTGAAATATTCCAACTTAACCGCACCCCAAAACTTTACTAAAGGAAAGAAGCAAAAAATAAAGGATTTCTAACTTTGTAGAATACGGGCGTTCATTACGTAATAGCTCTAATAATAAAGCTCTACCACTGACTCTACGGAATAGAGTAAAAGTAGAGCCAAGAGATTTTTGGTTTTTGCGAAAGCATTTGAAACGGTGAATGTGGTTTTCTTAGAAACTATCTTATGGTTTAAAAACATTGCTGCCAACTTTTCTTTTTTATTTAAATGGGGCAGGAGGATTTTATGTTACGATGTTGAAACTAGATGAGTAGATAGTATAAAGATTAATATTATAAATGTAGAGAGCAGCAGTGGCCCAGTGGTGGCAGCACCGACTTACGAGTAGTAAGCCGTGGGTTCAAACCCAGGCAAGGGCATTACTTTGTGTAATTTATTTCATCACCGCTGCCCTCAAAAACGGTGAAGGAAAACATCGTGAGGGAACCAGCATGTCCTAGAACTAAAAATTCGAAGATATGTGACATCTACCAACCCGCACTGGGCCCGCGTGGTGGATTACAGCCCACTCCCTCTCATAGAGAGTAGGCCTGTGCCCCAGCAGTGGGAAAATTATAGGCTTATGATGATGTTGATGATGATTATAAATGTGAAATCTGTATGTTTGTCTATTCCACGCTTTAACGGCTGGACGAATTTCGGTTAAATTTGGGTCACAACTAGACATTACCTAGGCAGAGAGGTTCGTCACCATTCTCCTGGAATTTTTCAATTGTTTAGTGTTTGCCACAGTATGTCTTCTTCTTCCATACTTAGTCTTGAGACTCTAAATATAGACGTAACAACTTTTATTCCTGTTGTACGTTTCTGTGACATACTTAGGGAGCTCGTGGCTAAATAATAACAGCCGCACGGGTCGATCTTTAAGGTTAAGCCGTGCATGCCGAGGTTGGTCCGTGGACGGGTGACCATAATTACATACCGAGTTTCATCCGGGCCTCTGAAGCACGTTATAGATCTTTGACAGTCGTTATGAGTAGTCGGAAGCCAAAAGTCTGACATCCAGTCTTACTAAGGGGTATCACCCAGTTACTGGTTTGTGGAGGTCAGATAGGCAGTCGCTTCAAAAAAACTGGTAATATACTAGTACTCAGCTGCATCCGGTTATACTAGAAGCTGACCCAAAGATAGTTTGGGAAAAGGCTAAGCAGATGATGATGTTTCTGTGAGATATTTTCAAACTACTTGTGGGCGAAGCCATAGGCAAAACCAAGTAGCAAAATATGGTACTATAAAAGTCCTGAGAACGTTTTAGGACGTGCTAAATAGTGTTCATGATTAGTACTATAATGGTGTTGTAAACGTTTACATAACCCCAAAAAGGCCCTTGTTTTATAACTGATTTATTCTATAATCATTACATAAAGGCCCTTACGGTGATAAATCAGCTCTATAGTTGAAAAGTTATAACGGTTATGTCACAAATTTGCACTATAAAAGTAAACAAAACATGTGTATAGTGCTATTTTGCAACGTAAATGATTCCAGTGATCTTTTTATCACACTTGTTTGCCAGTTCCCCAAGAAAACAAAATATATCAATATAAGTTATGCTTTATGACATTTGCCATTGTTACTTAACGTAACATGTAAAAATAATGACATACTACAAAACATTCAAGGACCGTAACTCTGCCATAACTTGCGCTTGCGATAATAATTGTATCGGTAGAATCAGTATGCTGATTTCAAATTTGACAACGCGCCCTCATAATTTTCTAATTTTAATTAAATTTTAATAAATAAAATAAGTATTTGTCTCGATTATGGCTGCTATAGTACACATTGGCTCCAGCCGTGCTGCTTATGTGATATCAGCAGCAGAAAACGGCAGCCATATTTTCACCGAAAACGCTTTAGTCTGATAACAGTGACAGAAACTCACTTATAGAGTTATTTAGAATTTTAGTTATTTAGCAACTGCGCCAGGAGTCGCTATGGTACTATTTCGTAATATAGATGAGTTTTCATGACTTTTTCAGAACTAGCCCCATTGCGATGTTGAGGGAGCTTTTAAGAAGCTAAAAGGTTACTTAACGGTTGTGCAAGGTACTTTTATAGTGCAGATTGATTCTGCAATAGTGTTTTCGATACTGCTACAATACTAGTACTGTAAAAGTTATTTTGACGCATTATTAGAGCAAAATAGATACATAAAAGTGTCAGTACGATCGCTTATAGTACTAAATAGTACCATAATCGCTTTTTTCATATCTATTACAGTGCAACACTTTAAATATACTTTTGTATGGTCCTATAAACGTTCTAAGAACTAAATTTTAGAGCCTAAATGCTTTTAATCTTATAGAACTGAAAGACTTTGTTAAAAACCTTTATAGTACAAGCAGTCACAGTGGTTACCAGTATAGGCTTACTATTTCACTGTTTGGTGATAAAACGCCTTGTTTAAAGAACCTTTTGCTACTTGGGTAGTTACTTTCTACGTTGCTAGCAAAGAAAATTCTTGATGTAGGTTGCATCAGATGGCCTTTTCTCTCATGTTTTTAGAAGAAAAATGGGTTGCTATAAAGCTTGGAGGCTTTGCATCACTTAAATCTGAGGGTCTGAAACATCGTTTTCCTCTTTCTGAGGATTTATATTTCTATATTACGCATGGTTTAAGTGAAATGTTTTTGTTTATTTTAAAATAATTATTCTTAAATTCAGTAGATCGCTTATTTGAAATAGGTTCGCCCCCTTTTATATTGGATTTAAAGATACCTGCCTGACAACAGAGATTACAGGTATTGTGTTGATTACAATAAAGGATTTTTTTTGTATTCCTTTAGATTACGGGTATATCGGTCAGAGAACGTTGGTACCTATAATGGCAACGTTTTGTTTTGGCCGCTAAATTGGGTGTCATTGAAAGACGTCGAAATATATGTCTTCAACTGTAGTTTCAAGATCATTTTCTTACCTGGAATAAGAGAAATTATAAGGTAAGAAGTTATATAATTATCAAAGGGTCGGTGGAGAGTACCAGAAGCTTCAAAAAAATTACTCAAGATTTAGTGACAAATTGAATTAATGAAAGGATTTGTTTTAAACTTCAAAGTCGCGACAAAAAAAAAACAGTCAATATTACTTGATGGGGTTATAAAGGGGAAGAGGGATCAGGGGCTTACTATGACGTCTTAAATTATTATTGTTTCATTCTTATTCCAGAGTGGGAAAGAGACGGAAGAAAGGACAGGTCGTCTAGCTCCATCTCTTTCCCACTCTATCAAGGTAGGCCAGCAGGTTATGTAATGTAGGGCACTGTCTGTACATTGATTAAACTTAAATTATTTAAGAAATTTTTGACCGTGACCTTTGTCTGCGTGAAAATATTACTTCCCTATTTGAATCGGATTTGGTTTTTTTAAGAACAATTTCGAGGGTTTTAGTTTTTCCACTGTACCGTAATTCTTTTTCTAAAATAAAATAAAGCTTAAATTACTCGATTAACTTCAGCTATTCCCCAGTAAAACCACACACACGTCAACTTCGGTCTAGCCGTTTCGGAGAATAACCGGAACAAACAGACAGACAGACAAAATTTTAAAAACTGTTATTTTAAGTAGGCGTATATACATTCATATGCATTCAGTAAGAATCTGTTCTTTTGAAACAAATTAAAAACAGATTCTTCAATTTATTTGTATAGATACCTATCCAAGACCGAAAACCTACCTGACACAATCTTGGGCGCACTCTCTCAGCCTGCAGTAACTACAACTGCAGGAGGAGTAGCAGGATCCAAGGTCTGACTCAGCCATGCTGATGGAGTCGAAGCGCTGAGCAAGACCCTCGCCTGAACTTGGCACTGTGTGGGAACCACGCCATCTGGAAACATTGATGAATAGGAATACATACAACGTGTAAACAGACACTTCACGAAACCTTTAAACCAAGCATTTTGTAAATGATGAAAGACCTATCTTTAGACACCCCGCACGTATAGGTTTGATGGTATTTTTTTAGTTTCAGTTCCGTGTGGGGAGGGGATATCCTTAATCTAGATTTTTTTTGTACAAAAATCGTAAAGAGGTTCACAGAATACATCTACCTACCAAGTTTCAGCTGTGTAGTCCTAATAGTTTCGGAATATAGTGGCTGTGACATACGGACGGACAGACAGACACGACGAACTTATTTAATAAGTGTTCCGTTTTTGCCATTCGGCTTAGAGTTCCGTAGCCGAATGGCAAAAACGGAACACTTATAAGTTCTTAAAAGGTACGTTTTTTTGGAAGGTAGGTAGGTTTTAGCCGAAATAACATCAATTGCAAGGATTTGAATGGGCTTTTTAGGTATTTAAATAGGTGTTTGTAGTGAGTAAATCGACTTACATTAATTTCAGTTTTTGTATGCACGACGGCGACGACCAATCAAAGTTTTGCAAAACGAAATAATGCTGATCTCTCGTTGTACGGGAAGGCTCATACAAAGCGAGATCAGGTTATACCAGATATTTACAGCTTTATGAGTCACAGTTGGTACAGGCTTGATTGGACGCCGATTAAAAGGTTTTAAAGAAAGAGGGTTTTAATGAATCAAGTGAATAATTTTATCTCTAAAGATGTAAATTATGATGACATCTTTCATCATACTACTAAAATTAAGAAATACAGAGTAAACCTCGCGGTATAAATGCTTGATATCATTTTGGAACTAAATCGACAAACAAAGCCACTAATACAACACAATGTTTAGATCATAAAATAGTATTCTCTCGGAATAGATACACAAATAGGTAATAATATCTACTAACTATTCGTACCTAACATAAGCCTAGGTACATAGCTTATTGTTCATTACTGTACAATATACAATGAATTTGGGCCGCAAATACCAAACATGCCTTGAATTGAAACTCTATTTTGTGGTTTCATCAAAGGGAACTTGTAATGAATTTAGAGAATTTATAATAAGTATGATTTAGTTTGAAATAGTCAAAGAGAAAGCTGTAATTTGCGGTTAAAATTAGTTAGAACAACGACTATAGGGGTGCGGACTGGGTAAAGAAAACGACATTCTATTTTGTCCGTCAGACAGGTAATACAAAAATATTAGACACGTTTTTTTTGTTTTATCAAAAGATTACTTAGTTAAAACTCATTAAAGTTGGAGAGTGGGGGCTTACTACGTCACAAGTAGGTATAAAACTTACCTACATGTGACGTCATGCGCCATTTCAACTCAATATATCTCCGTAATTTTATGACCACGTGAAAAAAGAAAAAATTCGTGTCCAATACTTTTCAATAAACTACCCGATGGACAAAGAAAAAAAAAATTGAATTATCCCCTATTGTTGACAAAGACAAGAATAAGTAAGCTGAAGTGACAATGGCGACCATATTAGCCGCAGAATCGATGACCGTTGGAGTAGAAGTGTTATTGTGCGGAGATCGCAAGCGTAAGGTAGGACACCCTCAAGCTCGTAAAAATCTTTAAAGGGTGGCTCATAGCATCTGGATACGAGTTACAGAGGATCGAGTAGAGTGGCGTGTGATTGAGGAGGCCTATGTCCAGCAGTAGAATGCTGTAGGCCGATGATAATAATTAGTTGAAACGAAGTATTTGGAGAACCTAACTCTATTACAAGACTCTTCATTATGACCATCAAGGTACATCGATTTATTGACAAAACCATGCGGAGACTACCTCCATTTTTATAATGAAAGGAGAAATTGGCATGTTCTTGCCATTAAGAGGGGACACTAGCCGCGAGGCATTTGAAGAATAGGTATTTGCAGAACTTTTGCCGTCGCGCTACGCCCGACAAGCCCCCGTAAAGTGCGAAAGGGACAACTGCAGCTCAGGCTGATTTTACCTACAAAAATCTTGACCAAAAGACGTTTTGTATTCCGCTGTTTTCTTCTTCAAAACTAAACTGATCTTCTATGATGCTTTATATATTTTTTTTTTTTTTACTTATCTATTATATACTTAGGTTTTTTTTGGGGGTTTTTAAATTTTCATAATTCGTTTAGTGATTATGTTTTGAAAAAAAGGGAAATGATAGGGGCATGTATTAATAAGACCTAGATTAAAAAAAAAAAACATTGCTCTAGACGCATTATCCACGAAGAAAGCGGAATACGTTTGTATGGAGAAAGGCCCACTAGAGTCCCCTCTTAACTATGGTGTATCATAAATTCTTGTTCCAGCAGAAACGATACTGGTGATATTACTTGACATAATCACTAGGACATACGAAAAGCGTTTTTCTCGTAACCAGGTTTCGATGCACTAGTAATCACTGAAGTAGTTGTCGAAATATAATGGCAGGAAAGGACGTAACTAACGAGGTGTAGCGTGCCTGGTTTGAATTGGTCAGTAAAAAGTATTGTAGATTCCCAGTAGGTAAATCGTCAGTTAAAGCACTACAGAAAAAAAACAGTTCGTTCAGCTCACCTGGCACTCTTCGAATCCACATGTTCCACGACCACATTCCAGGTCCTATGTATCAGGTACAGGAGGAACAGCACTCTTGAGGACTCAGCATGAGGTGGAGGAGGCGCCTCTCGTTTACGACCTGGCCATTTGCGACTGGTGGCCGTACTGACACCGCTACCCATTGTGTGTGAGATTACTTCATGTTTTGATGAGCATTCGTTGAGTTTTGATGTGTTCTGGAATTGAGAAAATTATCATTGCTTAAAAATATTAAAATAATGTGTAGTTTTTTTATTTAAAACTTTGCCCCACACTAGGAATTTCTCCTGCATCGTGGGTGCGTTTACAAACATTTAAACGCAAAATTAAACAATTCAAATTTCGATTCTTGGAAAACTTCATGAGGAAACCATGCATATAATGAAACTCTCTAAAATCGTTGATTCTCCTTAAGCTATTGAGCTGGTGATAACTGCTCATGCCTTCTCTGAATGAGAAGAAGCCTTTGCCCAGCATCGAGATAGTTGCAAGCTGGTATTATTTATTTGTAAACTGAGTGAAATGAGCAAATTGCTTAAATCGTTTACGGATTGTGTTTCTTGAAAATATTGCTCCAAATTAATAGAAAAACAATACAGCTGAAGATATTAATAGTCATGCAAACGAATAATGTCTTAACTCCTTCATATTTCAGATCTTAATTCTGTGGGTATCCATTAATACTTTGATGAGCTCGTGGCTAAATAATAACAGCCGCACGGGTTGATCTTTAAGGTTAACCCGTGCTTGTCGAGGTTGTTTATTTTACATGAAGCGACTGCCTATCATGACCTCCACAACACAGTAACTGGGTAATACGAACCCCTTGGTAAGACTGGATGTCAGACTTTCGGCTTCTGACCACTTATAATTGTTCTACGGTATTAAGTCAAAGTCAAAGCATTTATTTCAATTAGACCATTACAGGTACTTTTGAAAGTCAAAAAAACAAAATAAAACGCGAAGCTACAGTCCCAGTCACAAGGCATAATAACTTGTGAAAGTACTGTAGTTGCCCATTCCGTAGCGTAGATCTCTATGGAGAAGAATGGGCAAGAAACTCCATGGACACTCTTTTAAATCAAAATATGTTACAAAATCTTGGTTACATCATTCATGTTAAGAATTAAAAATATGTGAGAACGATGTAGAAATACGGGCAAGTTAAGACAAAACGTAACAAACACCCATCGCACCATCCAACCAATCTCACAAATTTTCGCATTTATACCAGCAGGAGATTCGCTCTCTCAACCATCAATCGACATTATCCTGCAGTTGTATCCTTCTCCAAGTATCAAACCGTTTGATCTTCAAATAAAATCGAATAAAGAAATAGCTTCGCACATAATTCTTCAACATTATTATCTGTATCAACTGGTCAAAAGAAATATCCCAGACAAATGTGATCTACTCGTGCGTTAGGGGCTTTCCTGTCATCAATCATAGTATCATTTTCTTAGAAATCTATAATATGAGAGTATACAGCTACTGTACTGTAGGTATCTTTTTAGGGTTCCGTACCCAAAGGGTCAAACGGGACTCTATTACTGAGACTTCGCTGTCCGTCTGTCACCAGGCTGTATCTCATGAACCGTGATAGTTAGCCACTTGAAATTTCTACAGATTATGTATTTCTGTTGATGCTACAACAACTAAAAACAGAATAAAATAAATATGTAAGTGGGCTCCCATACAAAAAAGTAATTTTTTGCTCGTTTTTCTAAATTATGGTACGGAACCCTTCGTGCACGAGTTCGACTCGCACTTGGCCCGTTTTTATTGTATTTTGTAAATGATATATACGAAAATGCTAATACATTTTCTAGATATTGGAAATGTATTGATTTTAGTTTTTGTTATGGAGTTCTTTGGTAGGTGTAGGGCTATTAAAGCCAAATCTTTTTCTAGCTACGTTAATAAAAAAGGCTATCTTTTGTCCTTATCTCTTTGCTTAACCCTGTCGATGTTGTAGCGCTTTGCTTGTAGCTTATGTAAACAAATCATTTAAATAATAAAATTATATTAAAAATCAGCATCAGTCTGTCTGTTTTTTTCTAATCTCCGAAACGACTGGACAGATTTTGAAGGGATACGGGACAGATAGCTGATGTTTTAAGAAGTAACTAAGGCTAATTTTTGGAAAAGGATTAGGGTTCCGTGCAAAAAAAGAAATTATTATTTTTATAATAATTTCACGCGGACGAAAGTCACGGGTAACAGCTAGTCATAAACAAAGTAAAACATGTTTCCACTAAAAAACAGATCATACTAAACCACACAAACAATAACCAACTCAACGAAACTTTAAAAACAACTATTTCAACTTGTTTTAAAGTCTTGAAAACTTTACAATTTGTTCAAAGAATTTCATTAGAAAGGATATAAATCTATCTGTTCTTGGCTCCTTTATGAAAAATATTTATAACTAGGAAACTCGTTTATTTATACGGGGATTGTAATAAACTGGAATTTATCTGCACCCGTTTGTATAATCTGGATTTTTATTACTCTGTGCCCGTAGTTTTGCTGTTGGCAGTAATGTAAGTTGGTATTGCTTTCGGAAATGAAGTAATCATTGCTGTTTTTGTTTCTCTGTGTTGTGCTGTCGATTATCGTTGTTATTCATTTGATTTTATTAATACAATTTAATAACTTCATTGCCACAAAAGTATTAGATACAAAAAGGTTTTACATTGTGTGATCCTCTCCAGCACGACCATGGATTATTATCTTGCCTTGATTACCTTAATTTAAATGCGGTACATATTCATGAAAAAATTTGTTTTAAACTTTTTTGTTGGCAAACAAGGCAAAGTTACACGCCAAATTGGTATGTCAGGTTATCATTGACGCCAGGGCTGCGGGTTGTGCCAGAGCTGCGGGTTGTTCGAAAGAGATACCGCGGCCCTGGAACACAAAGGGCTAAGAGGGAACATGGGTGGGTTTTAGTCAGTACAAGTCTGACACTCCCTCCCGCTCCGCCCAGAGCGGGAGAAGTCATTTGATGATTTCCCATCCAAAAAAAAAAAAAAAAAGGTTATCATTGACAGTCAAAATGTCAAAAACGAACAGCTGGTATAACCAAGAACTACCGTATTACCCAGTAGCTGTAGAGGTCATATTTAAAGGCAGTCTCTCTTTGTAAAATACAAGTATTTGGAAGCATCCGGTTAGACTGGACCCGATCCTTACGAAGTTGGGACAAGACTAGGCAAAAACTACTTGATTAGTCTCTTTGGCTTTCTCTGCAAAAAGAGTAGGTGCTCTTTTTGCAGAGAAAGCCAACTTACAAGCCAACTTTACTGTAAATACGGCAAGACACATAAAACTATACATTTCTAGTAAAAAATAACCTCGATTTAGCCTGTATCATAAAATATAGGGTTTGGCCAAATAGATTCGGTTAATATTCACAACCAAGAACAAGTGAAAACAGTGACAATGGTTTGAAACAAAAGTTGACAAAAAAAAAAATTGTGCGTGGAGTCCCTCCGCGCGGAAGAAGTGAATCTTCGTAATACTACACGCATGCCTTCGAGTGTCACTCTGTCTCTTTCTATTCCCCCTCCCCAGGAACGTTTAACGTTTAAAGCAACAGAGCTTTCATAGCCCCTCCATGGTAGCGTTAAACGTCTAACGCAACCTTGTTGGAAGTCGCATTAGAAGTTTCACTTCAAAATTTAAAAAAAAAAAAAAAAAAAAAAAACTTATCATAAGTAATACAAAAGAGTGTGAATGACAGCTGACTTGCATGTCAATGTATACTTGCATGTCAGTTGTCATTCACACTCTCCGCATAAACTGGTTTTAGGTAGTTTGGTACTCATGTAGCATTAGATAGCCTCTGGAATGGACATCCTTTGCTTCCGGCAAATGTCAATTTGATTTATGTTCATGCGAAGATGAAAAAGGAGCACCTGGCTAAATAATAACAGCCGCACGGGTCGATCTTTAAGGTGAAGCCGTGCTTGCCGTGATTGGTCCGTACATGGGTGACCATAATTACATACCGAGTTTCCTCCGTGCCTCAGAAAGCACGTAAAGCCGTTGGTTCCGGCTATCACATTTAGATCTTTGATAGTCGTGACGAGTAGTCAGAAGCCAAAATTCTGTCATCCAGTGTTACCAAGGGGTAGCGTATTGCCCAGTTCCTGGGTTGTGGAGGTCAGATAGGCAGTCGCTTCATGTAAAATACTGGTACTCAGCTGCAGCCGGTCAGACTGGAAGCCGACCTCAAGATAGTTTGGGAAAAGGCTAGGCAGATGTTGAAAACGAAACAGATACAGTACGTTACGTATCTACATTTTGGGTTATTACTGACATATTATAATATTAAAACGCTCTTACTATGCTCAATTAAATATGCGTTTATCGTACTCTAGATTGATTTCAACAGAATTCACTCACAAAACCGCTTTACTCGCAACCTGCACTTTGACGTTTTGATTTGAATCAATTTCATAGCAGCCTGCGAGATGAGAATTTGATAGACTTAGCGGAATTGGTTCGCTTCGAACATTGCAATTTAAGCGATTTCTGAATACCATATGTTGAACATACGGACCAATTTGTTGAATTTCATTAACTTATTGAATTTATAATTTATGTCGTTGTGAATTCAATGTAAATGATCTGTAATATCACGCCTATTATCCAAGAAGTATTTGGCAGAGTTGTTTATATAGTAAACGCACATTGCACTGATAATGGCATCTCGTGGGCGAACTTATGAGGCTGGCTTTTGCTTTACTTGACTATTTTGTGGGTGCCTTGTGTGTAAGCTAAGGTCTCCAGCGAGGGGTGCCAAATTTGTTTATGCAACTGACCTTGCTGAAGTATACCACCAGAAAAGTACTGTATATGTCCTTCTTATGTTAGCAAAGGAAGCATATGGAATAGAGATACATTTCGGCGGGGTTAAAATAATTAAACGTACGATATAAAGTATTATCTATGCATAATTATTTTCACTATTTATTATTTACATTAGGTAATTTTTTTTAACTTCATCGACGATCGATTCCTTCGATCGATGATAGAATGGTTTAGTCAATGTCGATCGATAGTTTCTACTAGTTACACCAATCGATCAATCGTCGTATGAGATACTTAAAAAAATATCTTAATACACAATTGGTGTTCGATCCATCGAGTAGGTACATACAGTAAGTAATGATTTATTAGGGTTGGTTGGCCTGTAACCAATTATTGATGGTGAATCTTTTATTTCTTTCGGTGACTTATTATACAAGGTGTTGTTTTGCATTTTCGTCAAATTCAAGAAGGTAATTAAGCTAATAATTCTCGTACCGAATCAATAATAAAATAGGTAGATAATTTTTATTTTTTTCTTATTTATTAAGGAAATCGGTAAGTATGTTTTAAACGCGGCCTGTCTGATTCTCGGCCAATAACCGCGCTTCCACACATACAAACAATCTCAAACGTTTATTCGATAATTTCTTATTCGCTAAACCACGTTATGAGAGTTATTCTGAAATTCTGACAAACTTAAACAATCAAAAAAATCAGCGTTTTTTAATTATTAACTAGGTACAGTAATTTTGATTTTGATTATTTATGTCTTTTGTGACAACCTCCTGAATTTTCACGAGGATGCAAAACAACACTTTGTATAGTTGAAGCATATAACTAACTTATCTCTCTGCTTATACCCAACTGTGTCCACATGTCGTGAACGCCCAACGCATTAATTAGGTCCAACTGCAAAATAATGGACAGAAGTTTTTGTTAATGCAACCCGACGCATTCCATACCAGTTCCATTTAAAATCGTTCTTATATCAAGCCTTTGCTTTTTCATTAAAATGTCGTTGAAAATGCTATTTTTAGTGAACCGATATTGCTATTTAATGAAAATGCCAATTCGATGCGGTTTCCATTGAATGAATGAGAATCTTTTTAATGGATTCGTGGAAAATATTATGTATTCGTAACGAATTGATTAATTAAATTCTATTTTGGGTATTTACACGAGTCAATATGTTTCACCGTGTTATTGTACTTTTGTGTGCTAAAGTTATAGGTATCTGCCTAATCTATTGGGGATTACAGGCTTGAAGTTATGTGGATATAATTATTGGTCTGCCAAGTACGGTGATTATTCGGGTAAACAGTGGAAAACAATGATATTAATTGGCTAAATGACTCTGGGTTATTCGGGTAACCACAAAATAAGCTTCATTGCCCTTATACAAGGTGTTGTGTTTGCATCCTCGTCAAAATCAAGGAGGTGATTAAGACAATGATTCTCGTCCCGAATCACTAATAAAATTAGTAGGTAATTTTTATATTTTTCTTTTTTGCAGAAATCGGACAGTGTGAATCACCTGTGTTTTAAACATAGCCCATCTGAACCTCGCCTTATAACCTCGCTTACACACAAACAAAAAATCTCAAACGTTTATTCGATCATTTCTTATACCCTAAACCACGTTAAGTGAGTTATTCCGAAATACTGACAAACTTAAAGAACCCAAAAAATCAGCGTTTATTAATAATTAACTAGGTATCGTAATTTTAATTGATTTTTTATGTCTTTTGTGACCACCTCCTGAAATTTGACGAGGATGCAAAACAACACCTTGTATATAGCTAGCATTTTCCCAACTTTGTTGTCTTCGGCTCGTTGTCAGCGTTATTTGAAATGCTTTGAACTAATAACTTGTGTCTTGTTATATTTTCTCTTTGAAATACCGCCTACATCTCTACTGCATGGGATGATCATGAATAAATCCTTAATTATCATGACTTATACCTGTAGCCTCTTTATAATCTTGTTAAACCAGATCATAGAATGTAGTTTACAGTTTAACGTTCTTATTATCACGGACAACAATGTTATATCTAGATTAAAAACGTATCTCCTGGCGTCTAAAATTATTATAACACAAGCCGTGTGATGTCGAAGGGATTTTCAAGCGCCAAAAATAAAAACAACTCAACATCTCGACAACTCTTATTAAACCCCTTTATAGGGTGATTTTTTTGGTTCTAGAACATGCATCGACGTATGGTCGCGGAGCCAGAGACGTAGGCGTGACGACTTGATGCGTGTGTAAGAGATTGGCAAAGAAAACCGCACACAGAGAAGAGTGACAGGTTATGGAGGTAGACCTTTGGCCAGCAGTGGGACTTTTGGGGGACTTTGGGGGTTTCGTGGTTTTCTTACTTTGTTTTCAGCGTAGTGGTGATAAGAAAAGTAGCACTTAGCCGTGCCTGCCTAGAATCGCACCCACGACACGAAGGTTGGGGCTTTTACCACTCTCTTAGACTGGATATACATATAAGCTTAGTTTTAGTATTTAAAAAGAATAAAGTGCCACTTACATTGCTGGTAATCATAAAATTATATCTATGAACCTTAATTAAATTTATTCCATTATACTTAAAGTTGGCAGAATAGTTTAATTTGATTAGGTATAAAAAGTGATCATTATACCTATCAGTATAATATATAATTTAAGAACAGTAAATTGTATACTAGTTAGCTTGTCTAACTGACCTAGCTATCGAAGTCATGTCAATTTAACACCGTTATAGTAATACATTTTCTATTAGGAAGATGCATGAGAGGCTCATATAATGAAGAAAGTATTGTGTGTCTTTCCGTCTGCCTAGAGGTTTTTGGTTCGAACCAATAATTTCCAACCGTAGACCTGTCGGTAGTCTTCAATTTCTTATGACGATATTTTTTGGTTTAAAAAGAACAAACAATAAACTTCAAAGATGTCGTTTTTAAACAGGAACCTACTATACTGACAATAGATTCATTTTTCAGTACGTCTACCATGAGTTGTCATAGTTAGATCGCTTGACGTAACTGCAATAGTTCCGTCAATACGCAAATACTATAGTTAGCTTTTTCAATGGTACCATGAGCTGAGTTGGTGCTTACTACCAAATTCTAAGCAAATGAAGCCCAAACTTGCAGTCGCTGTAGTATAGTTTACTACACGGTGACGTAGGATAGATAACTATAGTGACTCATACTGCGCATTTTAGTACCCAACTATCCGCTAGAGGCGCTGTAAAAGTTTTAATACATTTTTTTAACTACAGACGCTAGCGAGTATAGGTTGTTAAAACTCATGGTAGACGTACTGATTATCCGATCCCATGACCAATTAAAAGTATCCTGTTAATGGTTTAATTGAAATCAATACAAATGGTTTGAGTCTAAGGTAAAAGATTGACTTTGGGCTCATATTGAGTCCTTTGCTCATGATGATTGATTTGATGCCTGCATACTACAAGAATAGGGATGGTGACTCATTTTTTTTTTCTATTTGTCTATCGGGTAGATTATTAAAAAGTATTTGACACGTATTTTTTCTTTTTTGACGTAATCGTAAAATCACGGAGATATTTTGAGTTGAAATGGCGCATGACGTCACGGCTCAGTACATTTTATACCTAGTTGTGACGTAGTGAGCCCCCACTCCCTAACTTTAATGCGTTTTAACTAAGTATTTTTTTGTTAACTTGATAAAACAAAAAATACGTATCTAATATTTTTGTATTACCTGATTGACGGACAAAATAGAATTTCGTTTTCTTTACCCAGTCATCATCCCTATTGAACATAGTTGGCAAAAAGCGTGGTATATAGTATCAATAACACTAGAAATGGGATATTTAAGAGCGTTTATACCTTACGGCATTTCATACAAACTTTCAAGTCCTTATTTTCCGAAATGACTAAACCGATTTCAATGAAACTTAATACGCATAGACAGGATACATAGGTAAAAAAAAAAAAAATCGGGCGAAAAAGTCTTTTAAAGAAAATGATAATTTCTATAGATAATTTATAATCGGTCTAATTTCGGTGTAACTCTATTTAAAAAAAAATGTTGTTTAGTAACTTTTTAGACCTATGTATCCTGCTTATGCGTATGAAGTTTCATTAAAATCGGTTCTGTCATTTCGGAAAATAAGAACTTGAAAATTTGTATGAAATTTCGTAAGACGTCAACGCTACTTTACATTTTCATTTCGTTTGTTATGGGTTTATCCGTGATCGGGCGTAAGCAACAGCGCAGAAATATCGGGAACTCAAAACAAATAGTAAAAATGGTAAATATCCCGTTTCTAGCAGGGCTTGTTAACGTTACCAACTAACAAAGTAATAACCGTTACTTAACGTTAATTCCAATGTGATATTTAATTAACTTTACAAAAATATACCGTAAATTGATAACATTACCAGTAATTTAACGTTAAATACAATTGACCTTAAATACGATAATAACGTTACTTTACCGTTAATTTAGCTAAAACCCGGTCACATTCAAGGTTGTGTGTGGTATAAGAGATGCTAAGTTGCTAACCATATACCGACTCCCTCAACCACGACATAGCGACCCACGAAATACGGCGTTCGCAAGGTTGGTTGCAATTAACGGTTATAAAAATTAACGATAAAAAGTTGCAAAAATAAATCTATTCACGTTATTTTAATATTAACGGTAACACTGACAAATGAAGGTAACGTTACGAAAATTTTACCGCTATTTAAAGCCCTGGTTTCTAGTGTTATTGATAGTGTTAGTGTTTATGTCAGTTTAAAAGCTAGGCAGATATTGAGGCTAAATTGACCATAAAGACAATGGCTTGTTCTGTATTAAATGCTCAGGGATTAAAATAAAGCATGATGTTTTGTTATGTTCAGTCTGTCTGTAAGAATCTTTGCTTTGTTCGCCTGTTTGGGAGTGTGCCAATTGGGGCAAGCTGTTTCACTTAAAGGATGGGTTCGTCCGTCGGATTTTGGATTACAAAGATGCTTTTTGACTTATGGTTTCTGTATTCTTCAATTTTGTGAAAAGCTTTTGGTGTAACGCTGTATTGTTAGTGCGATTTATTCTTCTGTTCCATTATAAATCCTACTAGCTGTCCCACGCAACTTCTTCTGCGTCACATTTTCCCCGTTTTCGCAACATTTTTCATTGCTGCTCCGCTCCTATTGGTTGTAGCATGATGATATATAGCCTATAGCTTTTCTCGATAAATGGGCTATCTAACACTGAAAGAATTTTTCAATTTTTCAGTAGTTTCTGAGATTAGCGCGTTCATGCAAACAAACAAACAAACTCTTCAGCTTTATTATTAGTAAGTATTAGATATAGGTAGTATAGATTAGATTAGATTAGAGCACCTTTGTATTATATTTTGTTATCAAGTAGAAGTTCTCCTTATTAAGTTTATGAACTACACTAGATGGGTACCAGCTTACCTACAAGAGAACTGATGACAATGTCAATTCAGTTGGCAGTAGATAACCAAAATCAAAATACACCGTGTAAATCACCTCATCACGAAGCCGTCAACCAAGCATTCTGTACATGAAACTAAGTAACTTTACGCAAAAATTATTGCTGGGAAACGACTTTTTCGGGTTTAAAATCATGTTTTGTGGTAGAACTCAATGTAACGCACTCAAAACATTGTGCTGATGGACGGATTGAATAGTACGGGGGTCGGTCGTGGAGGTGTTTAAAGTAAAAATCTTAAATTAATAACTTGTATTTAAAAAAATACTTGTCAAAAAGTTGGAACTTTGACCCCTAATATCTCCGTAGCTAGAAGGTTCCCAGGCATACCTGGGAACCTTCTAGCTACATTGCGAAATCGCAAGGACAGGGGGAACCAGTGCCTTTCAGCTTCGTTAAGAGGTGTTTTACACCCTTTATTTTATTTTACACAGGCCTACATGGGTACTTATAAAACGTCGACAAAAGGTGCACGGTTCGGGTTGGTCGTTTCTTATGGAGAAGAACCGCAAGAAACTCTGTGGTTACTCTTTTAAAATCATTTGGTTTTACAATATTTGAATGTTACAGCGTTAGTACTTAAGTATGGGAGGACAGCGTAGGCCCGAAAATAAGTCGTTGCTTACAACATCAGGTAGAACAAAATAACCCTCAAGAGTACCAACGAAGCCTACCCACTCCCTTGTTTGTCTTATTGTCACAAACGCGATAGCTGAGCATGAGGCGCTCGTTTCGATTCCCAGCCGGCCTAGCATGACCGCCGTAGAAACAGGCTATGTCTACAGAAGAATCGACCATAGGGGCCGTCCATTAATCACGTGATGTTTTTTTTTTGGCATTTTTTAACCCCCCCTTCCCTCTAGGTGATACGTGGTGAAGTTCAAGACTAACCCCCCGCCCCCACCCAAAATCACGTGTATTTTTAGTACCTACACAGAATCTTAGAATTTTTAGAACATTATCTTTAAAAACAGGTACTTCGTTTGTTGCCTGGCAACGGCGAGTCAAGGTCACACTACAAGCCGCTGTTCGGTTTATAATCGCGCGTTTGACGAAAAAATAAATACACGTGATGTCTAACTACACCCCCTCCCCCCCCCCTTTCAAGCCTCACGTGATCAATGGACGGTCCCATATGACAGATATTTCTATCGTCCTAAGCATGGCGATGTTAAGAATTTAGAAAAGCGCCATGCTCGGGCAGAAGAAATTAATGTCAAGTTGTATAGAAAAGATTTTTTGTCGTTTCTTGGTAGAATAGAGATAGAACGGTCATGCTAGGGGGGCTGGTCGGGCAAAGTGTAATTGAGTTTTTCCATCAGGAACTTCTCAGTACCAGCTACAGCGTCTGGATTTGTGCCCGGTTGATGGTAATAGGTTCACCCACTATTAGCGAAGGGTGGGCGTTTTGGGGGACTGTCTCTTGTAATTTTTTCGTTCAAAAAGTGCTGATTATCAGCCTAGTTTGAATAAATGACTTTTGATTTTGATTTTGATTACATGGGACTTCAAACATAGCTTGCGAAATGTGGCTGTACTAGTAAGTAGGTACACCCATATTTCTGCATAACCCTTCAGGGATTACAGGCGTGATGTTCTGTTATTTAGTACCAATGAAGATTTCATCTCATCTGCCTCATCTGCCTAGCCTTTTCCCAAACTATCTTGGGGTCGGCTTCCAGTCTAACCGGACGCAGATGAGTACCAGTATTTTACATGAATCGACTGCCTATCTGACCTCCACTGCCCAGTAACTAGGTAATACGATACCCCTTGTTAAGACTGGATGTCAGACTTTTGGCTTCTGACTACTCATAACGACTGTCAAAGATCTACAAATGACAGCCGGGACCAACGGAATAACGTGCTTTCCGAGGCACGGAGGAAACTCGGTATGTAATTATGGTCATCCATCCACGGACCAACCTCGGCAAGCACGGCTTAATCTTAAAGATCGACTCGGGTGGCTGTTATTATTTAGCGACGAGCTCCTCACCAATGAAGATTTGACAGGCACAAAATCCCAATGGCATGAAGACCGCTCAAAAAACTCATAAGTCGGTGAAATACAACTGGGAGTATTAAATTACATTTTTCCTGACAAAAGTAAAAATCAGCCAAGTGCGAGTCGGACTCGCGCATGAAGGGTTCCGTACCATTATTTATAAAAACGAGCAAAAAAATCATGGGAGCCCCCTTAAATATTTATTTTTTCTGTTTTTAGGATTTGTTGTTATAGCATCAACAGAAATATATAATCTGTAGAAATACTAAAAAACTGGCTAACTATTACGGTTCATGAGATACAGCCTGGTGACAGACGGACGGATGGACGGATGGACCGACGGACGTATGGACTGACGGACGGACGGACTGACGAACGGACGGACGGACAGCGAAGTCAGTAAAAGGGGCCCGTTTGGACCTTGGTACGGAACCCTAAAAATGGTCTTGTGATTCTAAAATAACGATCTAAAGCTTTGAATTTCCAAAAACTTCACGTTCTGTTTTACTTGTGAATGTCGCCCTAATACCTACTATTAAATTCTGTAATTAGCTAGCTAACCACTATAATAGCTTAACCACAGTCCAACCGAAGAAAATCAACTAGTTCATAAGCTATCCACTAGCTCGTAAGCTCGGGGAAAGTGCGTTGGTCAGTAACTAGGGAAGTAGCCTGTTAGAAAGTACAAATACCTCGTGTGAAGCTGGTATGTTTACTTTGGGATAGCTGTGTTTGTAAGTAGTAAAGATATATACTTGTCGTAGGGAGGTGATTTTATTTCGTTAGACACGGTCTTCATGTGGGCAGAACATGGGTTTCGTGCTATGAAAACACACACTACAAAATCAAAAGTCATTTATTCAAACTAGGTAGATAATCAGCACCTTTTGAATGTCAAAATTACAAGAGACAGTCCCCCAAAACGCCCGCCCTTCGCCATTTCCTAGTGTTTTAGCTGGGAAGAAGAAGTGGCGGAACAAACTCCCCAGCAACACATCTGTCTGTTAGGTTAGAAGAACCAGATTCTATACACAAAGTACACTGCTTTTATCGAACTAACAAATTACTTGAAATTACAATCCAACACAGTAACACTAGGCACAATGAATCGGGTTACAGTTTCGGGACGTCTTGACTCCGCCGCGATCAGACACTGACTGTCCTCCTCGCCGCGAGCTCGAAACATCACGACTCTGTAGTAAGCGCGCTTAGGTGTGGGTAGACTGCTTTGGCGCGCTTTCGATTCATTTTGTCCGTACTATTGACTGTCTCCGACATACTTATAGATAAAGAGAGGGTTGTTAGGGCAGGGTGAAAGCTTTTTCTTATAAAGAAAAGAACTGAGCATTTGATGACCATACTTATTTGGTTGCCGAAATCCAGCATGCTTTGGCAAATAAATAATAAAAGTGAGCCTTAATATACAGAAAGGCATCTGCAAAGGTTATTTTTATTCTGAGCTGCTTTGACTTACAGCAAAGATATTGTTGTTCATATTTCGTCGCTTCAGCGGGTTTTTGTTTTAGGTTAATGCTGTGGTTTTTTTTAGGCCCTAGCAGCTGCTCAGAGTACAAATGAGAAGATTTGAGTATCACAAAACTCCAATGGTATTAAGACTTCTAAAATAATCGCATGTCGTATATGAGTGGGACAGAGCAGGCTAGAAAAAAAAATGCTTTTCACCATAATATTCAGGTCCTTCAGGGCTTTAAGAAACATCTTCTCTCATTTGAGAGATGAAAAATACTTGTAACTAAAAATCTAACCGGATGAACGACACAATATTTACTGTGCTCTCATATACAACTTCGATACTGTAAGTTGGAGCCAGATTTTATGAAAACCAGACAAAGATGCCAAAAACAATAAATAACAGATACCCAGCGATTCGTCGCAATTTTGCAGACATGCATCATTCTCGCGCCATCGCTCCTCAATAACATGGCAGCCGTACATTCCGGGAGTCGTATTGACCAGACCAGCCGTTATCGACCATTCCAGTAGTGTGGTCTGTTCTTAAGAGAACTATTTGATGAGGCCTGTAGGTCTGGTTGTCCGAACAATGGTGTTATTGATTTTGAGGTTGCCTAGATGCACCTTGTTAACGTAAGCCGTGAAATCTCGCTTCTGATTTATTTAACCGGTTGTTACAGCTCTATGCTGAGATAGGAGACTGATGGCCGCGTGCAGGACCAATTTAAATTATCTTATTTGTAATTGTTAGGGTTCCGTACCCTAATGGTCAAACGGGACCCTATTACAGAGACTTCGCTGTCCGTCTGTCCGTCCGTCTATCACCAGGCTGTATCTCATGAACCGTGATAGTTAGCCAGTTGAAGTTTCTACAGATCATGTATTTCTGTAGCTGCTATAATAACAAATACTAAAAATAGAATAAAATAAATATTTAAGGGAGCTCCCATACAAAAAAGTGATATTTTTGCTCGTTTATATAAGTAACTAGCGACCCGCCCCGGCTTCGCACGGGTGCAATGCTGATAATTAGCCATTATTTGTCGTAAAAAGTAAATGAGAAAAAAATGTTATTGTGGGATATCCATTAGAGATAGACATATACCATCACGGAGTTTTCTGTAGACCTTTTCAATGTGTACAATACTTGGTATATTATTTTGATAAATCCCGTAGGGTTCAGCCTGCTTTTGCAATGTAAGCGGAAAAAATGTAATTATTTATGACATCACATTAGAAACCTCAAAAATTACAGTATTTCTCCACTATTCAATGGATGTTATTATACTTATAAACCTTCCTCTTCAAGCACTCTATCTATTAAAAAAAAACCGCATCAAAATCCGTTGCGTAGTTTTAAAGATTTAAGCATACATAGGGACATAGGGACAGAGAAAGCGACTTTGTTTTATACTATGTAGTGATGATACGGAACCCTTCGTGAACGAGTCCGACTCGCACTTGACCGGTTTTTTTCCTTTTTTCTATAATTTTGTATTATTGCTAATTTAACCATAATGTTTTGTGTTTGTGCGAGACAAATAAACGTTCTGGAATGGCGACCGCGAACCGAAAGACAATGCGTTGGAAGACCTCCCACTAGGTGGACCGATGACCTGGTGAAGGTTGCGGGGATCCGCTGGATGCGAGTCGCACGGGACCGGCCACTGTTGTGATACTTGGGGGCGGCCTATGTCTAGCAGTGGACGGCTTTCGGCTGAAATAATGATGATGATGAGACAAAAAAATACGTTTTCTTTCGTTTGACAAGTTGTATACATATGTTATATACATATTGATACTAGTCAGAAAACGCAGTACCACTATCTGCCGAGCTTTTCCCAACTGTACGTCATGCTCAGCTTCCAGACTAACCTAAATACCAGTAATCTGCAAAGATGGCCTATTTGGCCGCCACAACCGAGTCAGTACTGTGTACGATATACTTTTTATAAGGTTGGTTGTCAGACTTCGGGCCACTGACTACCTGTAACGACTGTCAATGATTTACAAATGTCAGCCAGGACCAACTTCTTAATGTGCTTGCCGAGGCTCGGAAAAAAATCTGTTTTATATTTGATTAAACTTTGCACGTAAGCCCAAATCTCGTAGATCGACTCGTGTGGCTATTTAGCCAGGAAACGCTATAATTATGTCCATGCAATAAAAGCGAAGACGTAGTCAATCGTTTCGCTTTGATTCGGAACGGGTGCCGACAACGTATCAAACGATTGGATTTTATTGCATCGTCATAAAGCTCATTCTGACTGGCTTAAGCCGATTTCTTTTTCTCTTAGCACTACACTTACACCAAAATTTTCAAAATAAAATATTTTATTTTACATAGGCCTACATGGGCACTTATAAAACGTTGACAAAAGGTGCACGGTTCGGGTTGGTCGTTTCCTATGGAGAAGAACCGGCAAGCAACTCCATGGACCAACACTCCAACTCCGTTGAAAACAAAGATGCTTAGTGGAAGACAGTTAAAGTCGATAATCAGACTTCAGAACTTTTTATTTACCTCAGAATATATACATTCGCCACCCATCTATGGAATGACTATCTTACCTCGATCAATTCGGCTTTTCATTGCCCTCAAGCATCATTGCCAAATTGTTCCTGTTCCTATTTCGAGCCCATCGGGTGTACACCATATATTACTGGCCTGTTTCGCCCTCGCTAATTTCCGTTCGACATGCTAATACCATTCAATTGATAATTTATAGCGCATTGTAGTCCAAAGATTTACACCCTACATTGTTCTGGAAGTCTCGTATTAATGTATTAACGTTACGCCCTACTTACAACTGAAATTATACCGTATTTTCGTAAAGGTAAAGTAGGTTTTTAGATGATGAACTTTGGATGGTAAGTTCTTTGGTGATTGGGTAAGTATTTTTGTTGTAGATTTCATTATTTTAATTCTTTCCGTCCGCTTTTTTTGGTACCGGAAAAAGTTCGGTATATTAACTGCGTTAAAAGCTTTTTATTAGAACTTATATTTCATAATTTTTTTTGGAATTCCCTGAAGGCATAAGCAAAGAGGTTGTGTTATTAGTTTATTACATAACGTCGTTGATTGGTAGTTTTACGAGTAACTTTTCTATTGTGTTGTACCTGCTAGAAAATACCTAGTGTTAAATCAACTTGTGAGGTTTATTTTATAGCTCATGAAAATAAATACGGTAATATAGAAAAAAAACATTTTTTACTTTTATTTGTCTTTTTGTTTGCTTCGGCTATTTTTTTTCCGGAACGGCTGCTAAGCTGGTATTCAGAATAATCCCTTAAACGTGGTGTAGGGAATAACAAATGATCGAATATAAACGTTTGAGATTGTTTATATGTGTGGAAGCGCGGTTATAGGGCGAGAATCAGACGGACCGCGTTTAAAACACGGGTGGTAAATACCTACCCATTTTATTATTGATTCGGAACGAGAATCTTTAGCATAGTTACCTCCTTGAATTTGACGAGGATGCAAAACAACACTGACAACACCTTGTATAGTTTATAGAAATGTATGTCTGATCACAATATTTTTTTCTTTATCTGTCGGGTAGATTATTGAAAAGTATTGGACACGTATTTTTTCTTTTTTCACGTGGTCATAAAATTACAGAGATATATTGACTTGAAATGGCGCATGACGTCACGTGTAGGTAATTTTTATACCTACTTGTGACGTAGTGAGCACTCTTCAACTTTAATAAGTTTTAACTAAGTAATTTTTTGAGGTTTTGATAAAACAATAAATACGTGTCTAAAATTGAATTGACAGCTGTCATTGTAAGCGCTCGTATCGGCTCCGCATAAATAAATAAACAAAAATATCAATCAAAGATTTTTAAAACTTGAAAGTTATAAATAATGTTCCTGAAGCTACAATGCATTAGTGAGAGTGTTATCCAGTGATAAATCCTACAAATAATTACATTAAACTCTAAACAAAATTTCAACAACTACCAGTGATTAATCAACTTTACTTATTACATACAAACATTACAACCAACAATACAATAGTGCTACAGTGAAGTAATCAACGAAAGACAACCCTAAAAACCCTTAAAGTGAAAGAACAATCTCAAAAACGTAAACAAGTGCTATTTTCTAAAAGCAGGTGAACAAAGAAACTGTGCAAAAAATTCCATGCATGAATCATATTTAACCGCCACATGTTTATTTAAAAATCTCATACTGTCTTCATCGAGGTGCACTATTTCATCAGCTTTCTAAACCGTGCGAATGGCACCAGCGGTAACATAGCTACTCCTGAGAATAGCATAGCTCGAGTTCGATCCCTACGGTCCGTAATTCTTTTTGTAAGTTGTATGGTGTTATTTCTAACTATGTCAACAGAAATAAATCACAACGTAACATTGCGACGACGTAAGCAGTTGTTTAGATCAAAGTCAATAGATTCATTGAGTAATGACTCATCATTGGACAAAACAAATTCGGACATAGAAACAAAAAGTCTTGATCTATCAACGGGTATAAGTAAAAATGAACTAGAAGAAATGAAGGTTGAAATATCACAGTTAAAAGAACAATTTGAATTGACACAAAATGAATTGGACAAGGTGATATGCGAAAACAATGAACTTAAAGAAACAGTATTACGACAGCAAGTTTATATTAATACATTGAAAGATCTTTGTACCAGTCCTATAAAGTTGCAAAGACAAAAATTACTGTCTGTACGAAAAAAAAATAGACGTTCTATTACGGACAATCTACGTGTGGTATCCTTAGGCCAGGAATACTCATCCAGCCACAATGAAAAGGACTTCATTGAGAGCTCAAATATATTATTAGAGTCAGATCATTTTGATGATTCTCCTAGAAAAACAGACCATGAAAGAACATCAGAAACTATTATATCCATATCTGATGTACATGAGAACCTTAAATTGAATCTAGAATCAAGTAAAAATACAACAGTTTCCGTACCAATATACAAGGATAAGCAAACACAAACAGAGGCATCGGAGTCGACCGAGTATAGTAATTATATCGAAAAGGACATTGTTAAACACAAGACGACACCACAAGAGCAAAAAGTGATAACAAAAGACTGTACGAGAAAAAGAAAGCTATGCATTCTTAGTAACTGCAACCATAGCGGTACACTAGAGATATTGGCAAGCACTTTTGGCCGACACTTCGAGTTCTGTCATTACCTGTCACGTAATAGTAGTTTAAAGGACATTTTATCAAATATAGTTAATAAGATACAACATTATAGCTTGGATGACTACTGTATCATTATGATTGGTGAGCAGGATTTTAAAGGCACCGGCGAATCAATTGAAATGGTTAGGTTATTTAGAGAAACTCTCAAAAATATAACTAATACAAATGTTATTATATGTGGCCCTACATATGTACAAGAGGCTCTGATACACAATTATAAAGTAGAAATGTTTAACAGATTGCTTCACATGGACATTGAAAACCATAAATATGCTTATTTCTTTGATAGTAATCGTGACCTATCCGATGAAACATTTTCATATAATACGGGCAAAGTTAACAAACTCGGTCAAAAACGTATTTATGAAAGTATTTTCCGCTGCCTACTCGTTGATATTGAGACCTATCCAACGGAATATAATTATTGTAATTCTTCAAAATCACCAAAAAAAACCCAGAAAACTCTTTTTCGCCCCCTTTTGTAAAAAGGTTATCGATAGTGATAAAAAACAAAAATTTATACTATTACACCAAAATATAGCTGGAATCTTAAATAAAATTGATTTATTCCAAATCACAATTTCCGACTTAGAAAATCAAATTGGCGATATCGATTTTATTTGTCTGAGTGAAACTTTTATAAAATCAGGACATGAAAGTAATCTAGCACTTACACATTTTAACTTAGCTGCTAGTTACACAAGACACGGTAAAAAACGTGGTGGAACATGCGTTTTAGTAAGAAAGGGTCTTATTTTTAGTCCATTGCCGATAACAGAGGAACTGGCCAGTGATTTTTGTTTCGAATGCTGTGGCATAGAATTATTGAGCCATAATTTAATTATAGTGTGCATTTATAGAATTCCGGATTCCGAAGTGTCAACATTTTTTAAAAAACTTGAATTATTGTTGCACAATATAACTCGCAAAGTTAAAAAAAAATATTGTTTTGTGTGGTGATTGGAATATAGACATACTAAAAGACAATAAATCTTCAAAAGAACTAATATCCATACTGGACAACTTTAATATTTCACCACATGTTAGAATACCTACCAGGAAAAATACTAGCATAGACCAAATAGCCAGTAATATTCCCGCACTTGATTTGAAAAGTAGTACACATAACTTAGCTCTCTCTGATCACGATACTGGTCAATCGTTAATTTTTTACCTTCAAGAGACGAGTAATAAATCAAGACCTATAAAATTCTGGTATGAAAAGAAAAGGGACTATAATAAAGACAACATAACTAAATTTTTAAATTGCTTAGCAGCCTTAAGTTTTACTGAAATTTACAAAGTAACACACTGCGATGAGGCTTTCATTGCATTCCATGACCTATTCACGCTCTTTTATAAATTGTGTTTTCCCGAAATCCTCGTTAAAAAGACCAATAAACCCATAAAAAATAAATGGATTAGTACGGGCTTAAAAATCTCATGCATTAAAAAGAGAGCTTTATATTATGCATATCAACATGATGCTATAAGTAAAGGTTATCACAAGAAAAAATACCTCAATTACACGAAAATCTTAAAAAAATGCATATCAAAATCACAACAGCTCAACAACAATATTTTTTTAAATAATTCTAAAAATAAATGTAAAGCGACATGGTCAATCATAAAAAATAATGTAAGCAAACCAAATGAGAACAACTATATAAATGAATTAATAATCCTTGATAAAAAATTTACTAATCCAAATGACATATGCAACCAATTTAACAATTATTTCATTGAGTTGACACAAAAAACCAACAATAATAAACATGACGTAAACAATATTAACATTGACAATAATATAAATACCCTATTTCTGACTCCAGTGAATGAAATTGACGTTATTAAAATAATTAATTCATTAAATAATACGAATTCTACAGGATATGACGAAGTAACCACTAAAATAATTAAATTAAGTGCGCATATTATTGCATCCCCACTTACCTATTTAATAAATCTCTCTTTTGAAGAAGGCGTTTTCCCATCTAGACTAAAACAGTCTATAGTTAAACCACTGTTCAAAAAGGGCAACTGTACTGATATGGGCAACTATAGGCCAATTACACTGATCCCAATCTTTGCAAAAATCTTTGAAAAAGCAATGCATAACAAAATAAATAGCTTTGTAACTAAATACAATTTAATTGTGGAGAGTCAGTTTGGTTTTAGGAGAAACAGTTCAACGACTCTAGCCTGTTTTTCTTTAGTGAAAATAATTACTGAAGCTCTTAATAAAAAAATGTCTGCTTTATCAGTATTCTTAGATATGAGCAAAGCGTTTGATTTTGTATCACACGAACGACTACTCTACAAGCTAGAAAAATATGGCATAAGAGGCAAAGCGTATGATTGGATTAAAAGTTATCTATCTAATCGCCAACAGAGAACTATTATCTCTAGGATAGAAAATGATACTAGGACGACATATTGCTCAGAACTAAAAATTAATACGTCCGGCGTCCCGCAGGGAAGTATACTGGGTCCGCCACTATTTATATTATATATTAATGACCTCAAAAAATGTTTAAAATGTGAATGTATCCAATTTGCTGACGATACTACTTTGACTATAAAATGTTGCAACAAAACTGACATAGAAATTGACACAAACAATGAATTAATTAATGTTATAAAATGGCTGAAAAACAATAATCTTCATGTTAATATTGACAAAACCAAAATAATTCAATTTCAGACATGTAACTTGCCAGTAATACCAACAGCAATTAAACATAATAATGCAATTCTTCAACCAGCACCATCAGCTTTATTTTTAGGTATAGTAATTGACAATAAATTAAACTGGAAGGAACATGTAGAAAGGGTATGTAGTAAGCTTGATAAGTTTGTATATGCTCTTCGCAAGTTAAGACTAGTGTCTAGTAAAAGAACAGTCCTTAATGCCTATCATGGGTATGTTTCATCAGTATTGCGTTACGGTCTAGTGATATGGGGTAATTCGGTAGATTTGGAAAGAGCATTCATAGTGCAAAAAAAATGTATCAGAGCCATGAGTGGAGCTGAATATTTTGACCATTGCAGGCCATTATTTAAGGAATTAAAAATTCTCCCACTCCCATGTCTATATATTTTTGAAATTTGCCTGTTTGTGAAAAAATACCCTCATTTATTTCTATTAAATGAACAAGTCTCTGAAAGACTGAACAAAAGAAATGCTGGTAAATTATTAGTACCTGCTCAGAGACTGCAATTATACAGTAGGAATGCCAGTTGTATGACAATTAAAATTTATAATAAATTACCACCAGCCCTGAGAATGTTACCAATTAATAAGTTTAAATGTAAAATGTTTGCTTGGCTCTTAGACATGTGTTTTTACTCCGTCAATGAATTTTTAAATCATACATTTTGATATTGTAATTAAGATCTTAATAATGACATTAGTACTCTGACATTATTGTGTTTTTTTTTTGACATTTTTAATTTTTATTTTGATTATATAGATTAGATTTGACATTATGATTTATATTCTTGAATTAACTATTTATTTTTTGTTACTATAAATAATGCATTTTTAATGAAACTTTAACAATCTGAAATTATAAATTCAAATTTCATATCTCTATACATATAATATTCTTGTAATGTACCTAGTTTTGATTTGCATGTACCTAGCTTATTATTTAATATTTCTACACCAGCAATGGTAGTATGTGTGAAACTAAGTTTAATGTAAGATCTCAATGTACCATATACTAAGAAATAAATAAATACAATACAATACAATACAATACAATATTTTTGTATGAGGTAGGTAGGTACCTGTCTGACGGACAAAATAGAATTTCGTTTTCTTTACCCAGTCTTCACCCCTATTATCATAGCGGCAGTAAACTCCAATATTATGATGATTGAGAGTGTTAATGAGTGAAAGGGAAATAGAGAAGATACATCAACCACATGCCGCCATCAAATAGTAAAAGTCATAGATAATAATGTAATGGAAAAGTAAATAGTTTGTGTAATGACTTTCTTTGATCTTGACTATTACTAGTAGATAATATGACGACTTCACATAAGGAAATATAGTTAGCTTGTGGTTTGGTGTTCCAATGATTGGTTAATACAACTATAATGACATTTTCTCACACGGAAGACGGAGAAGCATTACATGCTAACTGTGCGATGTTATGCAAAATATGTAATTTTTTGAAGTGAAAACTTCTTTAGCGGGCTTTCTGTACCTACTTTTGTAATGGGTAAAAAATGTTAAATTCGTGTCAGGTCTAGGGTTGCGAAGGAATTAGATATTTATGACATCTGTCATTGAGTTTGGGTTTCCAAAACTGGAAAATTCGTAAGACGGATTGACATTAGGTTACGAAGGAATTTGAACTTTATGACATCAGTCTTTTTGAGTTTGGGTTTCCATAACTGGATAATTATCTTATGCACAAACTAAACCTTCGGTTTCTCCAAAGAGGTAATATTCGTAAGACGGATTGTAATAGTTCTGAAGTGTAAATTTTTTTATTGTAATATAAATTGTCATGTTGGTGTACGATAGCGCAATACATATATTATGAATATTGTATTTTACCACATAAATGATAGTACTTTTATACTGATAATTAAAGCAATTCGTGCAAAATTATTCCCTAACCATTCCAAATAATCGAAAATGCACAACGTTAATATTCAAGGTTTCACTTCTGCCGGCACTCCCGGAGTGAAACCCGTTTTTTTTTTAAACTTTGCTCCACTCTGTTATTTCTCCTGTATCGTGGGTGCGTTTACAAATATTTAAACTCACATACACAAACAGCCAGACCCGGAACTACTATCTGTAGGCCTAACAAATATTCGATCCGTGCGGGGATCGAACCCGCGACAACCAGCGCAGCAATCAATCGCTCAACCACTGCGCCAACCATGTTGTCAAACGTGTAATTTTAATTCCGCGAAAAAGATCCAGATCTGGATTGCAGCATCGTCCTCTCTAAATATGCACAAGCAGGATAAGCAGTAATAATTAGCATGACTGCATGCTAATTAATTATTGCTAATTATCATAGGGTACACCCACACCTACCTATACTCGACACATCTTTCGCCTCTCCAAATCCAGCCAAATCCTGAGTCCATGGTTTTACTGACAAGTTCTTGATGGTAAAACTCAATAACACTTTGCATGACTCGGGAATCGAACCCAAGACACCATGCTTAGCGTCGCGTTTGAGACCACAAGACCAATAAGGCTGTCAAATAGCACTTGCCTGGCTTTGAATTGAACCCACCACCTATAATATTGCATTAAACAGAATATCGTACTCCTCAAAATAATAATAATAGCCCGGACTCATGAATCGATCTTCACCATTATTGCTCCATGATAACGCGAGACCTCATACAGCATGAGAAACCGTTTTAACTCTACAGGACCTGCAATTAGAATCCATTCGTCACCCTCCGTATTTGCCAGATCATGCTCAAACGGACTACCATTTTTTTCGTAATTTAGACAATTTTCTACGTGATAAAAAGTTTTCTTCTCAGGAGGCAGTACAAAATGCTTTCACACAGTTTTTCAAATCTAGATCACCAGAGTTCTGTCGCAAAGGCATAAATGACCTTCCTATTAGATGGCAGCAATGTACAGATAATAATGATAATTATATTGATTGAATAAATATGTTAAATTAAAAAAAAAAAAACGAATTTCAATTTTTTCAGTACAAATCGGCAATTTCATACTTTAACCCCTAATATTACTCCATTACAGCAATACTAACTTAATCAAACGAAATACACCTGCAATATAAAAACATTTCAACTGCAGTGCTAGCAATCTAAGTAATGAAGGTATGCTTTGGCAACGTTCCCGAATCTGGATCAGCACGCGAGTTGCACCTAGATTGAAAAGCGCACTGCATGTCTCGGGGTATGAGCTTAAACTAAGATTAGAGAGATAAGTGCATTAGTTAGATTGGTTCTGTACGGTTTAAGTGCAAACGGCTGTGTTTTAAACGCAGTTTAACATAAAGTCGAAGTTAAATCGTTCGCGGTATTAGTATCTCTTTAAATTGAGTCGTCGTTTAAAAAAGATCAAGCCTACAGGAAATAAATGATGGTAATAATCGTGTCCCAATCCCTTCATATCATGTTAGAAAACGAATCTGCTTCTCAGCGTGTCGACGGCAAATCGCTAGATATGTTAAGCTCAAAACTCAGCCATGCAAAGTACACTCGCTGATGCAGTCATAAGTTCCTCAAGTGCGCAGGTGGGCCACTGTCTGTGGAGACACGCCGCATACACACTTGAAATCTGAGCCGTCCATGAACCCTCATCTATAGAGATTGTCTTTGCTACGGCCGATTTGTGTTCGGAGTCTATTTAGAGATTTCCAAGTCGGCCACGACAAAGTATGCCCGAGTAGAAGACTTTGGGAAGGCTGGATGAAGTCGTCAGGGGGCTTAAGCAACTCCCACCAGAGATCACATCTCGCTGTAGAGGCGTAGCTATTGGCTGGACCAACGCACCCAAAAAAGCTTTTACGACTTTTCAGCCTCTGGGGCACTGAGACGTTACTGTGCATTGGGTGGCGGGAGTAAGTTTGTAGCTACATTCTCTCGGAAACCAAACTAAGGGTGGTGGACTGCCACGTTGCTCGAGTGGTCGTAAGCGCAACTGCGACAAAAGTTTCTGGGTTCGATTCCTGAGTAGGGTAAAGTTTTAATAGTGGGTTTTTCCTTCAGAAATGTCTCAGTAGCAGCCACGACGTCTGGATTTGTGCCCGGTTGCTGGCAATAGGCTCGCCCCCTACTAAACGGGACTTAAAACAAAGCTGACAAAATGTGGGTGTACTATTAGGTACATCATTATCATCACCATCAGCCTATAATATTCCCACTGCTTGGACTCAGGCCTCCTCTCTATGAGAGGGAGTGGGCTGTAATCTACCACGCGGGCCCAGTGCGGGTTGGTAGATGTCATATGTCTACGATTTTTTAGACATGCCTGTTACCTCACGATGTTTTCCTTCACCGTTTTTGAGGGCAGCGGTGATGAAATAAATTACACAAAGTAATGCGCCTGCCTGGGCTCGAACCCACGGCTTACTGCTCGTAAGTCGGGGCTGCCACCACTAGGCCACCGCTGCTCTCTGCTCTCTACAAGGTACACCTCTGCCTAACCCTTCCAGGATTACAAGCGTGATGTTTTGAATTAATTACGGGTGGTCTACACCAAGAAGTCATGAACTAAACCACCGTTTTATATTATTAGTTAGTGACCAATTAATGGGAACACGCTCTTCAATTAAGTTAACCGGTGTATAAAGTATTATCTCCAGTTATTTGTCGGTTCATCAAAATTAATCGGCCGTTAGTGGTGGTTTAAGCCGTTAGCTTAATCGTTTATGCATTCCATTGACACGTCGGTTTTGATAGAGTGATAATATTATGTCTTTTCGTGTGTTGAATTACATGTTTGGATTTAATAGAAGAAGTTTACTGATTGAGTGGCAATAACATTGCAATTTTACCGATAATTATTATTATCGGTAAATCTACTTTAAACGGTTTAATTAAACCAGTTATTATGTATTCCTAATAACTGGTTTAATTAAACCATTTGAAGTAGAATTTTATATCAAACCTTATTATTTTACCCTGTCGTTTTAACCATTAAAAAAAGGAAAATAAGTCTATTTTCCATATACTTATATAATTATATACATTATATATATATATAATGTGTGCTACAGACTATGAAACTGAACATATGATTCTCCATCAGATAAACATCGTAATAGAGAAAAAATATCTGCTACCCCATTCAATTGAGTCGAATAGGTATTAAAATTTTGTATGGGGCAGCAGATAATTTTTTCGCTATTACGATGTAACATGTTCAGTTTGATGGTATGTACTGTAGCACACCCTTAAGTATGTATATACCCTTTCCGTTTCACCCTGTATATTCAACCCCTCTATTAGATGAATTTAAAAAACTTAAAAGCTTTTGTGGAAATATAAATTCAATGCTTCTAGCCAGCGGCGTCAATCAGACATCGTGAACGATTTCTGATCTAAGATTAACCTAAAAAGGAAATACCAGTAAACACACTTTAATATTCCAAATAATAACCCTGACCTCACATAAACATTTCAGTATTTAGTATTAAAATACGTTATAACTGTAAACCATTGATAACTAAACGATAATGGAAATAGATATTCATTATATTCTAAGATTATCATAAAATAAACATATAAATTTACGATATCCATGTAATAAGTTGAGCTAATTTTAAATCGTAACTTCTTTTTATTGCTTTATTTATGTGATCTATATTGAAGTGAAAACTTCTTTAGCGGCGTTGTATAATTTTGTGACGAGTAAAAAATGTTAAACTCGCGTCAGGACACGTGTCCGTCAGGTCACGTGTCGAAAACTCGTAAGACGGATTGACATTAGGTTATTTTTAAAATCTTTTTCCTGCTGGCTTCCGCATTTGATCCCAAACGACAGGAACTTTCTATAGATAGTACAACAATCCCTAGTGATTTAAAACTTCGTCTCTCTAATTAACATTGATGAGATTTCGTTACCACCCAAGTACACAAGTATAGTCTAAGTGCAACTATGAGGGAATAATTATACAACTTGTAAATGACCCTTCACGAAGCCGTCAACCAAGCATTCTGTACATCAGACTAAGTAACTTGAGCGTAACTTTTTTTTTGGGATAAAAATCACGTTTTACGGTTGAATTCAATGTAATGTACTCGAACCAATTAGCTGATGCATTGAATAATACGGTGTTCGTAGAGGTATTGATCTTTATAGTAAAGGTACTAGCTGTCCAGAGCAACTTCATCTGCTTCACATCTTCCTCGTTTTAGCAACATTTTTCATTGCTAACACATACAAACAAACTCTTCAGCTTTATAATATTAGTACAGATATATGTTAACATTAAAAACTTGGAAAGATCGCCTATAACTAAGTAACTAGAAGGTTCCCAGGTATGGTCTAAAATAAAAGAAATATCGCAATGACATGACAAGAAAAATCAGTGACGGGGAGAACCAGTGCCTTTCGGTTTCGCTAAGGGTATATTTACACAAATTATAATCAATCATGTGTATTTAAAAGTTTGACTATAATAATAAAGGGACTTTACCAATACAGTACCTAGTCCTAATCTACCTGATCACGAATCTAGTAGCCACAACAGCTTTGGAGTAGAACAACAATAACAAAAAATACTAAGAAAGTAATTTGAATAGCGTGAGATGAAAGATAAACGTGGTTAGTAAACAATGCAAAAGTAGAAGAATTCTCGTCGTGGGAATTATTAAAATCATCAATGATATGGAAATGTCCCCTGCCGTACTGGCTTCCTCTTTTGGTTACCATAGAAACTGGTTTGCCTGTATAAGGCCGTATCTAGTATTCCTACCGCGCCTTGAGTGATTGGCATATTCCTTCCTTTAGGATCATATTTTGATTTTAAAGGAATAAAAGGTAAAATTTTAGAGTGCCTTGTTTGTCTAGCGGCCGCAATTCAAATCAAAATCATCTATTTAAAGTATGCTAGTTCATTTTTGTTCGACTATTCAATAGTGCCTGTACACTTTTGAATTGTCGAAAAAAGCAAAAACGTCATAAACGGCGGGTGAAGCCGTGAGGCACAGCTAGTTGGAAGAAAAAGCTAGGCCTCTATTATTACCTATCTCCTCGCTCTATTTTGCATCTGGACCAATAAAAAAAAACAGAAAGAAAGTGACAAGAAACGTGAGAAATAAAAAAAAACTCCGTGATCGTTAAGTAAACAGTTGAAATAATAGGGAATTAAGTATAATTGTTTTTCTCGTGAGAGAAGTACTAGGTATTGTGTGTTTGATGTTTAGGGAAAGTTTTCACTCGATGGTGATAACAAAAATGAAGATAAAGCTAATCATTATCATCGGCCTAACCTTTTCCACATCTATGGTGAAGTTTTTTTTTTTTTGCTGATGGGAAATCATCAAATGACTTCTCCCGCTCTGGGCGGAGCGGGAGGGAGTGTCAGACTTGACTGACTAAAACCCATCCATGTTCCTTCTTAGCCCTTTGTGTTCCAGGGCCGCGGTATCTCTTTCGAACAACCCGCAGCCCTGGATCTATGGTGAAGCTGGCTTCAAGTCTCAATGGATGCTACAGAATACCACTATTTTACATGGAGCGACTGCCTATCTGACCTCCACAACCCAGTACTGGTTAAAACGAAACCCCTTGGTAAGACTGGTGTTCAGAATTTCGGGCCTCTGACTACCTGTAATGACTGTTAAAGAGCTACAAATGACAGCGAAGACCAACGGCTTAACGTGCTTTCCGAGGCACGGAGGAAACTCGGTATGTAATGGGCGGTCCCACATCCACAGATCTACCTAGACAAGCGCGACTTAAACTGAAGATCGAAACAAGAGCTGTTTTTATTGAGCCATGTTCCCTCCTAATGAAGATTATGCCAATTAAGAGCAAAAAGTAGATTTACTTGTATACATTATTGTAAAAAACCGGCCGGTTCGCGCTCGAAGGGTTCCGTACCATTATTTACAAAAACGAGCAAAAAAAAAACTCTTTTTTGTATGGCAGCCCCCCTTAAATATTTTATTCTGTTTTTAGTATTTGTTGTTATAGCGGCAACAGAAATACATAATCTGTAGGAATTTCAACTAGCTAACTATCACGGTTCATGAGATACAGCCTGGTGACGGACGGACGTATGGACGGACAGCGAAGTCTCAGTAACAGGGTTACGTTTGACCATTAGGGTACGGAACCATAACAATTACAAATAAGATAATTTGAATTGGTCCTGTACGCGGCCATCAGTCTCCTATCTCAGCATAGAGCTGTAACAACCGGTTAAATAAATCAGAATCGAGATTTCACGGCTAACGTTAGCAAGGTGCATCTGGTCAACGTCAAAATCAACATATCCATTGTTCGGACAACCAGACCTACAGGCCTCATCAAATAGTTCTCTTAAGAACAGACCACACTACTGGAATGGTCGATAACGGCTAGTGTGGTCAATACGACTCCCGGAATGTACGGCTGCTACAGATGGACGGACGGACGGATTATTACTAGCTGTCCCGCGAAACCTCGTCTGCGTCACATTTTCCCAGTTTTCGCAACATTTTTCATTGCTGCTCCGTTCCTATTGGTCGTAGCGTGATGTATATATTATAGCTTATAGCCTTCCTCAAGAAATGGGCTATCTAACACTGAAAGAATTTTTCAAATCGGATCAGTAGTTCCTGAGATTAGCGCGTTCAAGCAAACAAACAAACTAACAAACTCTTCAGCTTTATTGTCAAACAATACTCTTCGGCTTTATTACTAGTATTAGATTAGATAGTACAATAATAGTTGACACTTAAGCCAAAGAAAGTAAAACTGACAAAATGAAAACTTACATAGAACTTAAACCAACAATTACCCTCTTACTATAAGTATACATTTCTACAAACCAGAGAAACGTATACATTTATAGAAACTAAGCAATTACGACTGATCTATTATGAACGGTACATTAGTGCTCACTGTCTCATACATACGTGCAGACATGCAAATTATCCTACATGACCACTGTACCTTGATTTATCAAATAATAACGTTATTATTATGCAAATGTATTTTATTTTAAGCCAAAGAAATGCTACTGAAGTCTGATCTTTTAAAAATAATTAACGTCTTTTTTTATTATCTATAGTCTCGCGCTTGACCACTATCTCACTTGATGGTAAGCGATGATGTGGTCGACGGTGAAGCACGCTTGCCTAGAAGAACCTATTCACTCTTGACTTAAAGACCCCTAGATTGTAGCTATCGGGAAACACAGACTCCGGCAGGGAATTGCAGGGAGTCGTAATTAATTAGAATACCTTTGGAAAGAAAAGAGGTGTCTGATGAGATCACGAGTAATAGAGGAGTATGGTAGAAGAAGACATGCTGCGCCGATCCTAAATATATTGGGGTAAGGGCAGAAGAATCTTGATGATGATTGGGAGTATAGAAAAACTACTGCTTAGGATAAAGTCCAGGGGGCCTACTCTCCAAGTCCGTCAACGAAATTACGGCTCCGTCCGTAACTAGCTTTATACTTCGAAATTAACCCTACTCTCTAATATTTTCAGATTCATGAGTTTTGAAAACACATCGGGAGTAAGGACAACTCTCCAATCGTATTGTCATTCATTTTTAGTTCGGGCCCATAACGAATCTTATGTCCGTAAGTGATACGGAGTAGGAAACGACCGTAACTTCGGCCGAAACTACGGGTTTCGTGCTTAGAGAGTAGACCCCCTGGGTAGGTTTCCCGGGTCGGGCAAAGTGTTTTTGGGTTTTTGTATCAGGAACTGCTTAGTACCAGCCAGGACAGGTACTACTTAGTACCAGCCAGGACAGGTACTGCTTAGTACCAGCCAGAAAGTTTGAATTTGTGGTCGGTTGATGGCAATAGGCTTGCCTCTTATTGCATGGGACTTAAATATAACTGGCGAAATGTGGCTGTACTGTTAGGTACTTCGGGGATTACAGGCGTGATGATATGTCTATGATATACTTGCAAATGTGTTTTATTGCAAACCAAAGATTTTTTAATTTTTGCCTTGATGACTTTTTAAAATTATATAAAAATCATTATAAACCTATTTCAAGTTGATGATTAGAACGGTAAAAAGCAATTAAATTTCGAGACATTTTTATTACTTGTGAAAGGAACTATAAATTCATGAAAATATCATGGTACCTATATTAATATGCATAGAGCTTCCTTTCATTATAACCTATTATTGTCACTTTTTATGATACCTAAGATTAAAATAAATAATTAGATATTTAATGTTTATAATTTTACATAGTAGAAAAAAAATAGCTAGAAAAGGAATTATGATTCTGTTTTTATCCATAATTGCATCTTGGACAAACTTTATTAAAAATTATAACTAGAAAATACATTTTATAGAAACTTTCTTGTCATATTTTCCATTAAGAATTTAATAAACAAACACCTGTCTTGAGCTCCACGCACACATTAAACAACGTCGTATGATTAGTCCATTGATTTACAGCTAATGATGACAAAAACCACATCATTATTGGCCGACACATGACACAAGCAAGAAACTGCAATCAAATCGAGTGAACGTGCCGACAAGCATTACTGTGCATTAGGGATGCACGACAGTCGCATTTTTATCGATAACTTGGATCAATCCGGATCGCACCTATGCGATACGATTATATTATAAGATTGTATTGACTCTAAGACAAAAGGTACTCATCAATCCCTCCCTACACCCGTTTCTATAAACAAATCAAAGTATAAATAAATAAATAAATAAATAACTTGAGTATGAGTTTATATTCCGTAGTTTGTTTTTTAATTGCTTGAAGTTAGAACTGTCAAAACTTAGAATTCTTAGCTTTGATTTCTTTGACGCATCTTACTTTGTTCAAATTCTTGTCTATTGGGTAAAATTCGTTGCTACCTCACTTCCACGGTCAGGATGGAGTCATTCCATGTAAAATACTGATATTCAGCTGCATCCGGTTAGATTGGAAGCCGATCTACATAGTTGGGAAAAAGGATGATTTATATCGATCCAAAATGTCGAACTATCGCATCCCATTATATCGATTCTGTAAAGTAATACATCACTACTGTGTTCGATTTCGTATTTTGCATAGGAACTATATCATGTTAAATATTATCTTAAAACGCAATTGCACAAAGAAAACTGCAAAAGTAAGTTTCCTCTAAATTGTATAACATAAGTGATCTAATATATTTCTGGTTTCACGTAATACAACCGCTCGGAATTATTATGTTAATGATTTTACATGAAATAAGAAAGTAGATTCAATTGAAAAACTTTCTAAATCAGACTCAATTAGAACAACTTTTTGAAATACGAATGTTTGAATTGGTTTTTTATAAGTTTTTTATTTTTATTTCAGATTGTGAAGATGATTTTGGTAGATAGGGAGGGATTACCAAGATGAAGACTAATGGCCATGGCAAATGGCAAAAGAAGACACTGCTCGGACTCCAAATAAATTGGGATAATGGCAGAGGAAGGAATGTGATGATTTGAAATCATCTGCCTAGCCTTTTTCCCAAACTTTGTTGGGGTCGGCTTCCAGTCTAACCGGATGCAGGTGAGTATCAGTATTTTACATGAAGCGACTGCCTATATCTGACCTCCATAACCCAGTAACTTGGTAATATGTAACCCCTTGGTAAGCCTGGATATCAGACTTCGGCTTCTGACTACTAATCGTAACGAATATCAAAGATCTACAAAAGACAGCCGGGAGCAACGACTTAACGTGCTTTCCGAGGCACGGAGGAAACTCGGTATGTAATTATGGTCACCCACCCACGGACCAACCTCGGCAAGCACGGCATAACCTTGAAGATCGATCCGTGCGGCTGTTATTCTTTAGCCAACACCTCCTCCTAAGGTGATGATTTGATTTAAAATACGGATATTTATTTGCAAATTACGAGTTTTTGCGACTAGATATGATAAAATAAATGAATAATTACTAACTTGCTTTTTTGAAGTGAAACTTCTTATGCGACTTCCAACAAGTTTAACGCTACCATGGAGGGGGATATTTTCTAATACTCACTAAGAGATGGCAGTATTACAAGATTTGTGACTGCGTAGTTCTACTAGGTACGCAAGATGGCGTGCAAACAGTCATGCATTCGACTCTTCGGTGTGACCAGCCTTCGCTCAATTTCCATGACTAGAATAACCTCGATAAACTTATGTCATCATCTGTCTAGCCTTTTCCCAAACTTTGTTGGGGTCGGCTTCCAGTCTAACCGGATGCAGCTGAGTAACGATTATTTTACATGGAGCGACTGCCTATCTGACCTCCACAACCCAGTGACTCGGTAATACGATACCCCTTGGTAAAGCCTCGGTGATAGCCGTTGGTCCCGGCTGTCATTTGTAGATCTTTGACAGTCCTTACAAGTAGTCAGAAGCCGACAGTCTGACATCCAGTCTTAACTGGATGTCAGACTGTACATACATATTATATACATATATAGACCGTATATACATATATAAACTTATTTTCTTTCTTTCTTACATAGAATTGGCAGCAATGAAAACAATCCAGATATTTCCTGATTTTCCGCCAAAAATCTAACAAAACCAACACCAATAAACATGTTCAATAGTAGAAACCGATGCTAAAAAGTAATATCATACAAACAGCACACTCACGCTTGACCGCTGTTTATTGAACACACATTGTTTCCTTCCGTATGTTATAACTTGTGACAGTTTTATGTGTGCACGCTTCATAAGCTGAGGCGGGGGACAAGGCATAAGCGGTGAGCGGGTTACTGCTGGAGTTGAAAAGAGGATAATGTAAGGATAAATTACCTCTTTTTTTTCCAACGCACTTCTAAAAGGTGTTGTTTTGCATCCTCGTCAAAATTCAGGAGGTAGGCAAAAGGAGGAGGGAGGCAAGGACGTAGGTTTTAGTTTGTCAATATTTAAGAATAACCCCCTTAAAATTATCGAATATACGTTTCAGATTGTTTGTTATGTGTGAAAGCGCGGTTATAGGGCTAGGATCAGACGGACTGCGTTGAAAATACGGCTGGTTCACACCAACCGATTTCCGTAAATAAGAAAAAAAAAAAAAACCTACTCATTTTATTATTGATTCGGGTTGAGAATCATTAGCATAGTTACCTCCTTGAATTTGATGAGGATGCAAAACAACAGCTTGTATTATTTATTATTCTTAGACTTCCAGATTTACAAATGACAGCCGGGACCAACGGCTCTAATGGGTGGTCACCCATCCACGGATCAACCTGGGCCAACGCGGAGTGAAGATCGACCGGAGTGGCAGTTGTTAACATATTAGGTGTGCCACAATGTGACGTTGCAAAATCTTAACGTCGACTTTTGGCGACATCTATCGGATTGTTACTATTGACATTCTCGTTAGTTCAGCCTCAGTAAAGAGATGGCGCCAAAGACGTATGAACTTTAGTATAAGATTAAAAGTTTCTTAATTGTGACAATTAAAATTAACAACACAATTAAAGAAATAAAATATTCTAAAATTAAACTCAAGTAATTATTTCAGTTCTAATTGGTTTTCGATACAATAGTAAGATATTCCGGTTCATTGTAACTTTTAGTCGATGATTCGTTTATGGTCAGAGACTCTAGAGGACTTTGGAATTGCGTTTCCGTGATGGGAGTCGAGGCATTTTTTCCAAGACTGCAAGACAGACGACTTTGGCATCGATCGCGCTCCCTTGAGTTTTATAAACCAAATGGTGTGTCTTGGAGGGAGTCGCAGAGTCGAGATCCTTTTGCTCGCAGCCTGAGAAGACCGATGGAGTCGCAGCCTATTGATTGCTAGGCCTTGCTACGGAATTTGCTGGTAAGACCCACGCACGTGGCCTCTTTATATTTCCTCTCGAAGTTTGAGTTCTGGTATCTTATTAGGGGGATATTGTTGCAGGTTCTGGCTTTTAGATGCTAGCCTGTAGAGGGACGCAGATAACACGTTTTGGAGCGTGCTGACATCGATCCGGCGAGTGTGCGGATAGCGTGGCCGACCCATTTAGAGGTAGACCACGCACATTCAACGTCGTTCGTGGAAGCCATCCGGGTACATACGTCGTACATCCCTGTCGGTTCCGGATATCTCCCCGTAGGACGTGCTGGGCGCGTGGTTCTGTGTCTCACAGAACCGATGCCAAGGGGTTATTGACCCGCCGCTGAAAAGGGCTAATCACGCTATTTAAGACGCTATTTAGGACTCTGATTGACCGTTGGTTAGCGTATATTACGTGTTGAGTTTAAGTCACTGATAGAGAGAGAGAGAGAGAGAGAGAACCTCACTGGTCACTTATTGGTAGAAAGACCGTGTACTTGAGGGGTTGGTATAACTTACCGTGTATGTTACGTTTCGCACAACTAATATTTATTTAATTAACTTAAACGATTGAGCTTAAAGTTATTGGCGGTTCACCTCACGTTCCCATTACAAACGTCCCTGAGTTCGTATACTTTTTATGTCTCATGTCGATTACACGTTCACCTTGGTACGGAGACAGGGTGAGCGTGTAGTGACGTGATTTTACAGGGTTGTAGGGAAGATTGTATCTTCTGTATTGCATGTAAGTACCTGCATTGTATTATTACCAATAAACTATGTATTGTGTAGCAAGGTACTCGTTTAATTGAATCTTTCCCTTATTTTTATATACCCTACAAATTCACTATAGCACGGGTAGGTAATAAAACACGTCTGTGTCGAGTTGCCGTGTTACAACAAGCACGGTGCTATAAAATTAATATCTAATTAATTAGAATTACGTGATGGTATATAAAACTACCATAAAACAGTAAAGTTTTAAACGACATCAGCCCAAAATCATTAAGGTCCTGAAGTGCGCTTTCTATTTTAATGAATTATGACTTTCATACAACCTGTTTTTTTTATATCCCATAACTCTAGGATATGATTGAGACCATATCAAAGAATCAACTGGCATATGAATTATGTTTCAATCATACGTTTTTTTTTTATGGGATCCCTTCTTTTCGCATAATGTTCTTTGTCCTAATATACTTCGGCATAACGATTTTGGCACAATTTGTTTTGGCATAATAATAGTTCGGCATATTTTTTTAGGCATACATTTTATGTTGGCATAATCATCTTAAAGACTAATTTGTTTTGGCATAAATTTGATTCGCATAACGATCGTAGGCCTAAAAATTAAACTAACTAGGTTAAAAATTGAATATGCTGTGCAACAAAAGTTAGTGACAGAACCGAATTGCTGCAAAACCGACTCCACGTAGTCTTGTTTGTCCTACCCCTAGAGTGTAATTTAAAATCGCGTAGGCGCGTAGGGGCGAGGCGGCCCGCAGCGCCGGAGCCGTGACAGAAACCCTGCCTGCTGCATTTTGCATGCTCGCTTGAATGCTGCATGCTTGCTTGCATGCTGCATGCTTGCTTGTTTGCTGCATGCTTGCTTGCATGCTGTATGTTTGCTTATAAAAAAGTTATGCTTTAGAACTTTATGCTTAATAAATTTATGCGAAAATATAATTATGCCAAACAAAATTATGCTTAGTTATATTAGGTCTTATAATTTTATGCAAATGGATAGGGAACCTTTTTTTATCGCATTTTCTTGTCTTTTTAAATGAAGTATTGGTATGAATAAAAATAATTACTCGTATTTATCAATGAAACTACTACTATTTTACTACACTACTGTGAAGTTTGGCAACCTCGTAAAAGTTAAGCTTCGTCATACTGGTGACAATTTTTGACCTAAGTAAATTATGATTGATGATATCTCCGAAACTGTGCATTTTGAACCACCTATTCTAGCAGTTTTAGTATTTTTTTTACCTAGAGAATATAACCCTAGAGTTATGGGATATAAAAAAAAACAAGTTGTAGATCTAGACAATGTTGCGATGCGGTTGAAAAACAAATTATATAACGATTATTCAATGGATCGTTTTTCAATTGGAATAATAAATAATCGTTTAATCATACTGGCTATGTATTTCAAATACTTTTACTATCGTCTGTGTCTGACGTTTGTGAATTCAGTATCACGGGCATGCATAATTTATGAACTGAATAATTTGTTTTTTATTTCTGCCAAAAATGGCATTACAACAATCTCTTTTTTATACAACACCAATAACATTTTGAATATCTCATATTATATCTCTACAAACTAATTAAAAGTCATTTTTATTCTAATAGAGGTGTGAATTAGCAGTTTTTGGAAGTCAAAAATAGTTCCCTAAAACTCTCGTCCTGCTCTAATGTTTTAGCTGGGACGAAGAAATGGCGCAACAAACTCGGGCCACTAACATATTTGTCTATTAGGTTAGAAAAATCTTATTTTTAACCCCCGACCAAAAAAGAGGGGTGTTATAAGTTTGACGTGTGTATCTGTGTGTCTGTCTGTGGCATCGTAGCTCCCAAACGGATGAAGCGATTTTGATAAAATTGGTGTCATTTGAAAGGTATTTTAATCGAGAGTGTTCTTAGCTATGTTTTGAGAAAATCTGCTCTGCCGTTTGAAGCTCATCACCTCTTTTCTAGTTGATGAAGGGATTTAAACAGCTTCTACGGGTCTAGTTCATTGGAAATTTGAATTCTTGTCACTTTCTCACCATGGGCATCGCCAGGAGGGTAGGCTGCACCCCCCCTCCCCCCTATAAGCTCAAGTTTTTTTTTAAATTCATATCTTTCCTTGTTTTCGTTAGTAAGCGAGAAGAGGCGCAACACCAAGAAAAGTGGAAGGAATGGGAGTAGACTTATGCCCAGGAGTGGGACAGTCACAGACAGTAAGGCTAAGAAAAAATAATTTAAGTTTAGAAAGCATGAAATAAAAATTAAATTAAAAATTTAAAAAAACCCCGACGGACAAAACCTCTAAAAAACCAAAAATAAAATTAATCCAAGCGTCGTAGCGTCGGGGGACCGCTAAGTAGACCGCTTAGTACATAAAAATATATATACAAACAAAGCGCTTTTATTTTTGGTTTTTTAGAGGTTTTGTCCGTCGGGGGTTTTATATCAATCACCATCCCTTTACTGTGACTGTAGATCCTCAATGTCCTAGCTCCTGTCCTGCTCTTTGTGCAACCACCTGCACCTTATATACTAAAACCAGCTTTTTCCTAGCGTATCAATGGCAATCTAAATAAAGACCTCCCTGAACTGTACTACGAGCTTGGCACTTTCAGTTGCATCAGTTCTTGCAATGAATGAACAAAGAACAAGATATGCAACAGGATACAGCCAAATGGGGTATCATTGACCCTTCCCAATAGATACAATGCTAGTGAGGAGCACCTCTGCAGGATATGCCCCACCTCCTTTCTTGCCCATCCTGAATAGCCACCTGCACCTTCCAGGATTTAAACGAAGCCAAAGAAAGAGCTGTGCAAGTAGCTATATACTTTTCAGGTATTATTTGAATCCATCGGCATGCAAAAAAGAAGAAGGATACGCAGAAATCTATATTAACTGCCCCATTGTTTGTGGAACTGCACCGCATTTACATTCCAGGGTAAGGTCATCAATGAATCTCAATCTATTCTGAGCAGGTTTGCTATCCATCAAGTATTCCAAAGCCCCTGATAACGTCAGTTTTATGGCAGAGTCCTGATCGAAACTCCTTTCAGGGAATCATCGACAAGTGGAAGAAGAACTTCTCTCTACTCTCTTATAACTCAACCCACACTTGGAAAGTCAATAGATATTCACAGCGTGCGCGTACGCATCCGCGCACGATCGATAACGGGCTGCACTGCCGGCGCAAGCGCCAACCGATATGTTTGATAACCTCAATGTGAAGTGTAATTACTTTTAATTTGTTTACTTTTTGTTTATGTTACAAAGAAACTAAGTATAATGCAAAGCGGAGCGGGTTGATGTTGGGGTTTTTGTTGGAGAAGAAAAAGTATCGTAACTTAAGTTTGCGGAACTGTTGGTTATTGATTAAAGTTGTAGATGATTATGTAGGTAAATGCTGTTAAATAAATTAGCTACCAATTGGAGAAGAAGTTATTGGTATATATTAAGAATTATATATTACTAGCTGTCCCGCGCAACTTCGTCTGCGTCACATTTTTCGCGTATTTGCGACATTTTTCATTGCTGCTCCGCTCCTATTGGTTGTAGCGTGATGATATATACATATAGCATATGTCTTTCCCCAGGTTAAAATCTATGTTCTTGCCAAATTTCATTAAGATCCGATCAGCCGTTTAGTCGTGAAAAGGTAACAAACAAACATACAAACAAACAGAGTGACTTTCGCATTTATAATATTAGTATGGAAGTATGGATTAAGTCTCTAATCATCATTATTTTTGCTTGCCTTGCCCTTATCCCAATTTATTTAGGGTAAATGCAGCTTGTCTTTTTCCATACTCGTCCATCTTTATAATTATTATCATAAAATGACGATGTAACAGACACACGTCCTTTTGTGCGCTTATGATAAAATTCAGTATTCACAGTCATATCAGATTTATGTGAATAAAATTTTAATTATCAGACTATAATACTGCCGTCACTAGCATAGTTGCAGTAAGTATGCTCTAGGCGATTTTGAGAAAAACGCGGGTAAAGTTTTGTTGCGAAAATCTTTCATAAATCCTTTGTTTGTAATCAGATCATGATGGTTGATATCTTAAATGAAAGATGACCTCAGCACCTATCTATTGCTTATTTTGAAACCAATACTGAGTAATTTAAAGACAAAATACATTCATTTTCTTAGTTATACTAAGTATCTCCTAGAGATTCTCGGATAGAGATAACTTAGCATAAACACAGTAAACGTGTTTTTTACTGCATTTGTGCTAAGTATTCATATAAATTTTGTACTAGCTGTTGGTAGCGGTTTCGCCGCGTTACAATCCGAAAATAATCCCACGAGAACATAAAATCGGGGTAAAAACAATCCTATGCCTTATTCCAGGCTATAAACTATCACTGTGTACCAAATTTCATCCAATTCCGTTCAGTCGTTTAGGAGTGAAAGAGCCACAAACATATATGTGATACATTTTGACCATCGTCACAAACTTTCCCATTTATTATAAAATATTAGTATGAAGTATGATATGAAATGATAGTGAGACGATTAAATTTATATAGTTTATAAGATTTATTTTATGAGGCTGCAGTGATAGTAAAACAATTACTTATTTAATTAATGTAAGTATTTAAAACAAATAAAATCTTGTTTCAGATATTCACAGAGAATAAAATTGCCATTTAGTTTAAATTACGCTTCTTTCTTACAACTAAGTAGCCTTTTGGCTTATGGTAACGTGACAAAAAAACGTTTCTTAATTTTACTTAAGTGAATCAGTTTTTTCAGTTAAACATGGCACAACTAAGAATTTAGTTTTCTTAGATTAATAACTCAAGTTAACTTATTTTTTATTATTAAATCTTCTCAAAACTGATTATTTTGGAATCACAGATGCTAATGTAAGGCGAAATTAATAAGGTACCTGAAATATACTTAAATGCAATAATGCGAGAACAGAATATTGCTACTTTGTAGCTGTCCATGCGACGTAACATCCTAACAACTCCTTTTGCAAATCCACACATACTTAAATCGTTGTGTGTGGTGGTGTCATTATCTTTATGTTCATCTACGTTTTTCTTGTCCAATTTGTATGCCTTTCTACTGTCTGTATAGCGTTGGCGTTGTTGGTTATGATTGTTACATGAAGCACAAGTTTTACTAGGAGAATTGACTTTATCGAATTCGCAAGCATGTATATTGTATACAGCACAAAGTTCACACTCTTGATTGCCCAGTACGGCAAAGGAAATGTTGTGGCTCATTACGACCCTTGTTACATTGTTGAAGAATGTTTATGTTTTATCTTAAATGGTTATAACTTTTATTGTTTACGGCTCTTAAGCCTTTAGCGATATCTATAAGATCCATAAGTGTTGTTCGATAATTAATAAGGGTTCATTTGATACAGAAGAAAATGTTAGTTTGTTTGAAATGTATTATGCTATTTTAGGTCCCTTATTAATTTCGCATCTGTGATTACAAAATAATCAGTTTTGAGATGATTTAATAATAAAAAATAAGTGAACTTGAGTTGAGTTATTAATGGAAGAAAACTAAATTCTTAGTTGTGCCATGTTTAACTGAAAAAACTGATTCAATTAAGTAAAATTAAGAAACGATATTTTGTCACGTTACCATAAGTCTAAAGGCTACTTAATTGTAAGAAAGAAGCGTGATTTAAACTAAATGTCAATTTCATTCTCTAATTTAGTGAATATCTAAAACAAGATTATATTTGTTTTGAATACATACATTAATTGAATAAGTAATTGTTTTATTATCACTGCAGCCTGATAAAATAAATCTTATAAACTATATAAATTTAATCGTCTTACTATCATTTAATATCATACTTCATACTAATATTTTATAATAAGTAGGAAATTTTGTGAGGATGGTCAAAATGTATCACATGTATGTTTGTGGGTCATCTTTCATTTAAGATATCAACCATCATGATCTGATTACAAACAAATGATTTATGAAAGTTTTTCGCAACAAAACTTTACTCGCGTTTTTCTCGAAACCGCCTAGAGCATGCTTACTGCAACTATGCTATCGACGGCAGATAAGAAACCTTATGTAAAATCTGATTACGCTATTTAACATAAACGCAATACGGCATCGAACTGTCTTTGTGGTAAGTAATCTGGAACCTGCGCTTAGGATCGTTACTAAGTATGCATGCAGTATCGTATGGTACTGTCTGTATTTTATGTAACCCGAGGGAGATGTTGACGACATTTACTCAACAAAATTACAGTATCGCAGCATACTGCTTTTAAGACTAGATCAATCATTCAGTAAATAATGAGAAACTGCTTAGGATCAAAACAGTATATCTTCTTAGTGACTATTTGCTAGGCTCATTTTCAATTTTTATACAGTAAATGACTTAACATATTAATAGTATAGATGTCATACTGTACTTTGGCCGAGAGACTCTGAATAAGAACTTCTGCAGTAAGTATACCGACTGTAATTATGCTTTGTGATGTAAAAAAAATGCTTGACTTACTGCAATTTTTTTATTGTTAAATTTGGGAAAAAAAACGATTCAAACGAATGGGTAAGATACAATTGTAGAGCTCGTTAACGTGATCACGGCTGTATATCTAACTCATTTTTGACCTGAATCAGACTTACTGTAACTATGCTATTGACGGCAGAATAATGTGGCCTAGCTAGAGTTACTATCAATAACGCTAGAAACGGGATATTTACCATGTTATCTATTTGTTACTGTTTGTATTTTTGTTCGTTTCCAATGTTATATAGTGTTAGTGACCATGTTACTTTAAATAATATTTAATGGGTCCAGCAGCATACAACCGTCTATCAGATGATATTTTAAGCGCGACGTCCGATAATGTTTTCAATTGTAAACTAAAAGGCTGGCTAACCGAACACGTATTATATGACCTAAAAGAATGGTTTTAGGTATTCGATTTAACTGTTTTTTTTTTCTTTTTGTTGACAAACGATTATTTTATATTTGTTATTGTATTTCTCGAGTAATTCTAAATGTATGATAATTTGTAGTTTCATTTTTAATGTATGATAATTTGTATTTTATGCTCCTTTAATGATTTGTGCTTTTTGTTTGCTGAACTTGACATGTAATTTTGATAATTATTAATAAATAAACTAAACTAAAAACTTCTAGTGGAGTCCTTTCAGACGTCAAGAGTTTGGCAACTTTTAAATGATTTCGATGTATATTCTGTACCTACATTTGTTTGTCTCAAAGCCTGACGACAATTGTCGTTATCATGAGCGACAAAATTGTACATCATTTAAAAAGTTTCGACATTTTAATGCACTTAGATTACCTTGACACATATAAATAAATGTCATGATTATTGACATGTCGAATACTAATAAATCCATCCTTTGGATTAGCAAGCTACAGATAAGAGTTATTATGTTAATCTTGTTTAAATGTGTTGTCGTTCTTCAACGTTCTTCTTGTTCAGTACGAAGTACGAAACGTTTTAAAAAACATTGATACTTGTATAGCTTAGCTTCACTGCTACCACGTAGCTGAGTTGGTAAAATGATAAACACAACAATTGCTATTCATAAGCATAATTTGTCCCAATAGAAGAGAAGAACACAATTTGCCACGAAAAAACAAAGGACCCCAGAATAATGAGTGTTAAAAATATTCCTAACAAAGTTTCTCTGTCACTGCGATTTTTTTTTTTGTTTTTGACCTTACCTGTGAATTTTCTAGTTGAGAGACATTGGGGGAGTGAAAAAGTTGGAACTTGGAGTTCCAATTTTTCACAAGTTTGTCGAACCGGACCCTATTACTGAGACTTCGCTGTCCATCCGTCCGTCCGTCTGTCACCAGGCTGTATATCATGAACCGTGATAGTTAGCCAGTTGAAATTTCTACAGATTATGTATTTCTGTTGCTGCTGTAACAAGAAATACTAAAAACAGAATAAAATAAATATTTAAGGGGGCTCTCATACAAAAAAGTGATTTTTCTGCACGTTTTTATAAATAACTAGCTTCTGCCCATGGCTTCGCCCGGATTTTTTCGGTAATTGTCCCGCGGGATCACACTACCGGGATAAAAAATGTCCTATGTGATATTCCAAACTATTATCAATCCCTGTGCCAAATTTCATCCAGATCCATTCAGTAGTTTTTACGTGAAAGATTAACAAACATCCATCCATCCATCCATACTTACAAACTTTCGCGTTTATAATATTAGTAGGATGGTACCTACGGAAGCCTTCATGCGCGAGTCCGACTCTTTTATTCATTTAAATACAAGTTTTTAATATAAACTATATATTATAATAGTTTACTTTAAATACCTCCATGAACCCACGTACTATTCAATGCATCCATAAGCCCAGTGTTTTGAGTGAGTTACATGGAGTTCTGCCGTAAACCGTAATTTACGTTTTCCAGCAATAATTTTTGGCGTAGGGTTATTTAGTTTGAGGTACAGAATGCTTGGTTTACGGCTTGGTGAATGGTCCGTTTTATTATTAGCCTATGTTCCCACTGCTGGGACACAGGCCTCCTCTCTATGAGAGGGAGCGGGCTTTAAGGCGCAGATATACGACTTTTAATGATTTTAAATTGAACATCACGTCTAAACTTCTTGTTTTATTTCTTTGAAAAAAATATATGTTATACTAGACAATTTTCTTTATAAATTGATATGTGAAAATGTGAAATTATATTTTTATAACATAGTGTAATTAATTTGTAAATTCATGTCTAACGCGGACATAAAAACGATAATAACGCAAAAACTATCGGACGTATTTACATGAAACTTTGACCATCTGAAAGACAATTTAACAACCCATATTTTAGTATACGGCTTTTATTTGTATTGTGTTTGATTAATCAAGGTGGGTGGTTTTTCCGAATAATCTTGGTGCGCGTTGAAGCGTTACGCATGCACTTTTACTCGCTCAAGGTCGCGGGCACTTATTGTCGCCTTAATCCACCACGCGGGCCCAGTGCGGGTTGGTAGATGCCACATGTCTTCGAATTTTTAGTTCTAGGACATGCCGGTTTCGTCACGATGTTTTCCTTCCCCGTTTTTGAGAGCAGCGGTGATGAAATAAATTACACTAAGTAATGCGCCTGCCTGGGTTCGAACCCACTGCTTACTGCTCGTAAGTTGGGGCTGCCACCACTGGGCCACCGCTGCTCTGGGTAGTACGTTTACACCATAAATATTGTTTATGTGAAATATTATTTTATCGTAAACTAAACTTACTTAATTCAAGTTTGTGAAAGTGTGAACTACCGGAAACCAAGCTCGTGCAATAAAACACGTTACCAAGAGGAAATCCTATTAAAAACTGGACGCCACAAAAGAATTGATTCATTGCATTGTTTTTTTCACGATCCGTCACGGAGTTTCAGTGTTATTGTTTTCTTTAAAACCAGTTCAACGTCAACAAATCATTAAAAAGGCAAAGATTTAAATCTTCAGATGTGCCCCCTTACCGTATACCACGTATTCAAGGACTGCAATTAAATGAAAAATGGGCACTTATAAAACGTCAACAAAAGATGCACGGTTTGGGTTGGTCGTTTCCTATGGAGAAGAACGGGCAAGAAACTCCATGGTTACTCGTTTAAAATCATTTGGTTTTACAATATTTGAATGATACAGCGTTAGTACTTAAGTATGGGAGGACAGCGTAGGCCCGACAATAAGTCACTGCTTACTACAAAACGTAGAACAAGATAAAAAGCTACCAAGGATCTAGGAATCTATAAAGCCTACAATGATCAGACATTCAGAAACAACCAATGAATAAAAAAAAGAGTCTATACAACAACAAAAAAAAATATTCCAAAAAGACAAAATTAAACAAGTGACACAAATGTTGTCATAAGAATAGTTATTCTAAACAGAAGGTGTAATGATTTTAAAACTATTGTAAAACTTCCGATTAAAAAGAAGAAAGAATGGAATGTGTAAATAAAAAATAAGATTGAGAATAGTTAGAGACATCCACACATTTGTGCTGTTTATGAGCTACCAGGGAAGCCGCATGTGCGAAGGAGATTGAGTTTTTCCATCAGAAATATCTCAGTTGCATCCACGATGACTGGATTTGTACCCGGTTGATGGCAATAGGCTCGCCCCTTTTACATGAATAGTGAAATGTGGGTGTACACTTACCAGTCTACGGGGATTACTAGCGTAATACTATCGAATTATCAACGAAACAGGGGGACTACTCTCTAAGCACGAAATCCGTAGTTTCGTCCGAAGTTACGGTCGTTTCCTACTCCGTATCACTTACGGACATAAGATTCGTTAGAAGCTGGAACTAAAAATGAATGACAACACAATTGGAAAGTTGTCCTTACTCCCGATGTGTTTTCAAAAGTCATGAATCCGAAAATATTAGTGAGTAGGATACATTTCAGAGTATAAAGCTAGTTACGGACGGACCCGTATTTTCGTTAACGGACTTAGAGAGTAGACCCCCAGAAACGTGATTATTATCCGACACGGTATGCCGAATTTTACAATTTAATAGGTCGGTTTTTTGCACTAGTCTTGTTTATTGATGCGTACCGCACGGACCAAGGTTAAATCCATGACATGAACTTTTTGTTTGCGACTCTAAAATGTAGAACCTCTCTAAAATATACGATGATACAAATTTCCTAAGTTTAATTAGATCTACTGTTAATTTAAACTGTCTGAAGTTAGTTTTAATTAAAGTTAGAGTACATAAAGTTACGTTTATGTTCGGTTTAAGTTATGGAGTTAGAAAAGCTAGAGTTAATAAGTGGTAGCCATGACTTGGTGAACTGAGGTCATGGTTAATGTTTTTGAAGTTAATGAGATTGATCTTATTTTTTTTTTATTTCTGCGGACTTGTTGTTCTGTGCAATGGTTCGCGGGTTCTGCTTACGAATGAATGAAATATTTCAAGGGTTTTCTAAACATAAACGAGTCAGACTAGTCAGTTCTTTCATATCAATCTACTAGTGATCCGCCCCTGCTTCAGACGTGTGCTATCACAGATAAAACATCCAGATATCGACCTATCTTTCAAACTGGAACCAACCATACACATTAACAAAATTTAATTGAAGTCGATCGGTGGTTTAGCGTCTACGAACATACAGACACGCGATTTTTAATTATTAAGAGAAAGATTTTAATTCATAAAGTATTTAAGAATTAATAGAAGTTTTGATTAGATGGGACTGGCATACAATAACAATCAAAGCCCTATAGAAAAAAAAAGAAAAAAAAAGATTACTTAATAAGAAACAATAAATTAATTGATTTTTTCTCACTGACCTACGTCGCTCATGCTGAACGCGGCCTGGATTTAAAACTGAGAACGTTTTTTTTTTTTTAATTAATCCTTTTACACTAATTTTAAATGGAAGACGCAAGTCTATAAAAGAGGACATTTTTTATCATTAATTTTAAGTTTCTAAATTAGGTATTCAAATAAAATGAATGAATCCATCCATTAAACAAGTAATTCTATTAAAAGAATAACTTCGATCCTTTGATCCATCCATCCGCCATCTTTAACCGTCCTTCCGCACATGACCATTCAGAATTTGAATTTCAAATCGCGTTCGCCCAACGGTTGTTGACATTTGACAGCCGACCCGGGCGGTCGCTGTCTGCTCACGATTGCGATTGCGACTGCGATTCTGAAGTAAGAGTAGACTTTATTGACAGCTGTTTTATCAGTTATACAGACAGTTTCTTAAGGATTGTGTTTTAAGTGAGTATGTATATTGTGAGTATGTATATTTACAATCATCAAAAATAAAGACATCAAGGCATATGTACATCACAAATTACTAAATGCATATATCGCAAAGCAAATTCAATTTCGTATCGTTCCAATTCAGCCATTCGTTTTAAAATGACACAAAAAATGTTGCTGGAAAATATTTGTGGTGCTAACGTAACATAACATCACGCCTGTAATCCCAAAAGGGTTAAGCAGAAGTGTACCTCATATTACAACTACATTCACCAGTTATCTTTAAGCCCCATGTTATAGGGGATCGAGCCTATTGCCATCACAGGACACAAATCCAGACTCCGTGGCTGTTACCGAAAATTTGATCTTTAAAGTTAAGCCGTGCTTACCTAGGTTGATCAAAGTCAAAGTCAAAGTCAAAGCATTTATTTCAATTAGACCATTATAGGCACTTTTGAAAGTAAAAAAAAAAACAAAATAAAACGCGAAGCTAGAGATCCGATTTCAGATCCGTGGATGGGAGGCCACCAATTACACACCGAGTTTCCTCCGAGTTTCCTCCGCGCTTTATTATTATTATATTTATTTATTAAACAATTTTAAAACAAACTTTTATTTAAAAACTAAGCCCCACAAAACCGTTTTCACAGTTTGTCTGTGGGAACGAAACGATATTTTAAAAATAATGTTAATATACTAAAATTAAAGTTGAAACTAACAATCAACAAATCTTAGAAACTACTTATTTACTCTCTCCCAGCAATCTGCAAACCACTTTCCTAAAAAATATGGTTTACAGACTCCTGAGAAATAATAGTGGTTGTTAATAGTTGGCAAGCCTGTTAAGCCGTTGGTCCCGCCTGTCATTTGTAGATCTTTGACAGTCGTTACGAATAGTCAGAAGCCAAAAGTCTGACATCCAGTCTTAAAAAGGGGTATCGTATTACCCAGTTACTGGGTTGTGGAGGTCAGATGGGCAGTCGCTTAATGTAAAATACTGGTATTCAGCATCCGGTTAGACTGGAAGCCGACCCCAATTGCTTATCTTTCTTAGTCTATCTTTAGGCGTTTCATAACCAGTACAATAGCTCAAGATCGTCAGTAATCATATTTGTACAAACATGTGAATCAGTGATAGGCTTCTTTTGTGACCGTTCGCGTTAGACTGAAAATTCATAGGAATCAAGTGCGAACCCAAGACACGCACCTCTGATATTTAGGGATTCATTTGCGTATTGTATTCGGTGAAGGAAAACAGCAGCACTAACCCCACGCGAAGAACAAACTAGTGACCTAGATACATACAAGGTGTTGTTTTGCATCCTCGTCAAAGTTCAGGAGGTTGTCACACAAGACATAAATAATCAATTAAAATTACGGTACCTAGGTAATTATTAAGAAATGGTTTAGTTTTTTGAATGTTTATATTAACAGTATTTCAGAATAACCCCTTTACGTGGTTTAATGAATATGAAATTATCGAATAAACGTTTGAAATTGTTTGTTTTTGTGGAAGTGCGGTTATAGGCCGAAAATCAGACGGCCCGCGTTTAAAACACCGGAGATTCACACTTACCGATTTCTGTAAATGAGAAAAAAAAGTAAAAATTTCCTACCAATTTTATTATTGATTCGGGACGAGAATCATTAGCATAGTTACCTCCTTGAATGTGACGAGAATGCAAAACAACACCTTGTATATCCTAAAATTGCTTGTGTGTCATTCATTAAACGTCTCATACAAATTAATTTGTCAAATTTAAATTCAAGCTCAGCTAAACCCAGTTAAAATATCAAGATACGGTACCAACCATTCTAAACTTTAATCAAACCAGTTAAAAGCGTAATTTATTCGTAACTTTATAAGAACCGGTAGATATGATAGTTCAATAGTTTTTCGGTCATAGCATGGTTCACTTTTCTTTAGACGATTTATAACAAGATTAATGCTCTCAGAATTATTGATATAAATTAAAAACGTCTGGAGCATACGACTTGTCTGGTCGGAGACATATTACATTCGGCTATCTAGAATTCTAGATATTTAAATATTGCATTATTCATACATAAATATTGGTTTTTGTTCTCTGAAACTACTAATTGGATTAAAAAAAAAAGGTTTTCGTTTGAATGCCCAATGATTGAAGAAGGTTATGGGCCATAGATCTTTAGAAGCTGAGTGGCGGGTGTATTCCACGGGGCTAAAGTAGGTTTCACTCTGTTGTTGTGTATTTCATAGTCAAATAGGGACCGAAACGTGGTCGCTCACAATGGGCCTCATCAGAAGGCTTAAAGTCACCCAAAGGGTAATGGAGAGGGCTATGCTCGGAGTTTCCTTGCGTGATCGTATCAGAAATGAGGACATCCGCAAGAGAACCAAGGTTACCGACGTAGCCCGAAGAATTGCCAAACTTAAGTGGCAGTGGGCAGGGCACATTGCTCGCAAAACGGATGGGCGATGTGGCCGAAAAGTTCTGGAATGGCGACCGCGAAGCGGAAGACAATGCGTTGGAAGGCCTCCCACTAGGTGGACCGATGACCTGGTGGAGGTTGCGGGGATCCGCTGGATGCGAGGCGCACGGGACCGGTCAATGTGGCGTCACTTGGGGGAGGCCTATGTCCAGCAGTGGACGTCTTTCGGCTGAAATGATGATGATGATGGTGATGATGATGGGCACAAATCCAGACTTCGTAGCTACTACTGAGAAATTCCTGGTTGAAACACTCGAATAACAATCAAACCTAGGACCTCCTGCTCAGTAGTCGCGTTTGCCACCACTAGACCAACGAAAAAGTTGTATCATTGGTCATTTATAAGCTGTTTATGATAATTCACAGACAGACATTCTTACCATCCTTCCTTAATGATGTCACAAAACATAATGATTGATAGAGCTGTTACTCGACCGCGACGAAGCGAGACGGTTACGTGTTACTTCCTATGTATGTGTATGTGTTTTTGTGCCGTTCTCGTAAACTCCTGTATCGATTGCAACAATGATGGAGGTAGTGTTGATGTTTTGGTGAGGAAGTTGTGTGTTTTGTGAATTGTCTTTTTACGATTGAATTGCGTCGGTATCGACGGAGCATCCTATGGCATTCATTTGTACTAGCTTCACATCAGTGAAATTATTTTAGAAATTGGATGAGGAGTTTCAGCTATTTCTTCTTCCATTAAAAATTTACCTCTTTAGAATTTGAATAAAGAATTCTGGATGCCTGTGTTAGCTTAAACTGGACCAATTCACTATTAAAGTAACGTACCTAAGTAGGTATGTGATTGTCAGATGCAAACTGCCGTCTTTCCAACCTCCCCATCGAGGTCCGTCGCGATGAACCGGTCTTTGCCCTCCCCGAACCTCGCTCGAGCAATCCCGCGATGCTGTGCCAGTAGTTTTAAATCAGCCGCTAAATAATGATATCATTCAGATCCAGCCAGCCCAGTGAATATATAATCATCATCATCTACCTAGCCTTTACCGACGCCCTAAGCCGAGGCTCGTACCCCATAGGGGGTGGCCTTAGCGTGTAGTCGCTTAGTTCGTAAGTAGTACTATGCCCTGTCTGGAGTCCTTACACACAAAGCACCACAGCAGACGACAACCTCCTAGGTAAAATTGCGAGATGCCATTCACAAAAAAGTAAAAATAAGTGACAGTCGCAAATTCAATGTAGGTAAACAACCGACACGAGGCTTGCTTTGTACAGGTTTCCCGTATAATGAGAGATCTGAATAAACTAGCTTTCTTAATCTTCTAGTCAGAAAATACTAGAGTTTTGGTTTTACGATAAAAGTTTTTAGATATTGTATGTCACAGAAAAATATTTTTGAATGATGAAAGGTTGGAGAGGAGGATATGCATTTTCGGGTACTCCCTTTCTTCTCCTAAAATTGTTTGTCCGAAAATCATTTTCCATAACACGTTTGCTATAAACTTCAATAACCATAATGTTCAAAATCCCGAAATTTTGTTTAGCATAATTATCGTTAGTTCTAAAAGTATTCTGTCATAATATCGTGTACTATAATAATTGAATCTCCTAATTTTACATGACCTAAAGTCATATGTCCTAAGTATTGTGTTAAATAATGTGTATTATTCCGAATGTTCATTTATAAAAAAAAAATTAGCTCTAAAACATTTGCTAAAAATTAGGTTTTAGTGACAGAAACGAATCGCTGTAAATCCGACTCCACGCAGTCTTGTCTGCTCTACCCCTAGAGTGTAATTTAAAATCGCGTAGGCGCGGAGGGGCGAGGCGGCCCGCGAGTTGAGGAGCAGGTGGTTGTAACACTCGCCGCCTCGCGGAGGTGAGCGTTAAACCTATCTGCGACGATAAACTCGCGTGGGACCGCCGAAGTCCCGCAGCGCCGGAGCCGTGACGGAAACCATGCCTGCTGCATGTTGCATGCTTGCTTGCATGGTGCATGCTGCAAGCTTGCTTGCATGCTGCGTGCCTTCTTGCATGCTGCATGCTTGCTTGCTTACACAAATCACATGTTCACAATCAACTGCTTTATTGAGTACATGTACAATATATTTATTTATGTATAATAAAAATCATGTATTAAATTCGTTCTAAGAATATTATTATTATAAATAAACATTAAGTAATTTGAATTTAGGACATAACTTTTATTGAAAACGTTTTTATGTCTTTTGTATATTATTGATTGTAATATTTATGTCAAACGGATTTAGGACATATAATATTTAGGGATTTCAATTTTATGGCATGTGATATTATGTGATATTAAGTTCGGGTAAATTATCATTCGGACAAATGATGATTAGGGCAAAAAAAGTTATGGCACTTTAAATTATGGATAAAAAAGTTAGGTGACACAATAGAGAACCGCATTTTCGTCTTGTATAATTTTCTCGATATATACGTTTTAGTTTTCTGTATTCATAAGGTTTTATTTCTCAAACACAACTGTATTCTACAGATTTACCTTCTTATTCATGTATGTATCAGTAATGTATTTTTGTACTTTCTCGTTACTTAATATAATCATCTTCTAGTACCTAGCCGCTTTCCAACTATATTGGAGTTAGCTCCGGTCTAGGAGGCCTATGTCCAGCAGTGGACGTCTTTCGGCTGAAATGATGAGATCCAGTCTAACTTGATGAAGCTAAATACCAGTATTTTACATGAAGCGACTGCCTATAAGACATCCCTGACATCCTGGGTAATACGATACCCTTTGGTAAGACTGGTTGTCAGACTTTCGGGCCACTGACTACATAGAACGAAGCAATCTACTGTATTTAAAAAAAAATATTTTAAAATAAACTAATACATTTCACTTAAACCATGCATAATATAGAAATATAAATCCCCAGAAAAAGGAAAACGATGTTTCAGACCCTCACATTTACGTGATGCAAAGACTCCAAGCTTTATAGTAACCCATTTTTCTTCTAAAAACATGAGAGAAAAGGCCATCTGGATGCAACCTACGTCAAGAATGTTCCTTGCTAGCAACGTATAAAGTAACTAGATTTTGCCCATGGCTTCGCTCACAAGTAGTTTGAAAAGTATCTCACAGAAACATCATCATCTGCTTAGCCTTTTCCCAAACTATCTTTGGGTCAGCTTCTAGTATAACCGGATGCAGCAGAGCACCAGTATTTTACATGATGCGACTGCCTATCTGACATCCCCAACCCAGTTGGTACTGGGTAATACGACACCCCTTGGTAAGACTGGCTGTCAGATTTTCGGCCCACTGACCACCTGTAACGACTGTCAAAGATCTATAAATAACAGCCGGGACCGTACTTTCCGAGGCATGGAGGGAACTTGGTGTGCAATGGGTAGTCACCCATCGACGGACCAACCTAGGCAAACTCAGCTTAACGTGGAGATCGACCCAAGCAGCTGTTATAGCCACGACCTAATTAACCCAACACTGTATTGTCACCTCATTGAGCTTAAGAATGCATTATCTACAGGGTGTAACGGAAAGGGTATATACATCCTTAAGGGTGTGCTACAGACCATCAAACTGAACATATTTCTCACCACAAAAAATTTTTTGCAGCAAAAAAAAAATATCAGCTGCCTATACATTTCGGTCGAATAAGTATTGCAATTTTCTATGGACCAGCAGATATTTTTTTGCTGAAAAACATGTTTTATGATGAGAAACATGTTTAGTTTGATAGTCTGTAGCACACCCTTAAGTATGTATTTACCCTTTCCGTTACACCCTGTATACAAATAAATAAAATTAATGTTTCTGTTTGTAATATTAAAATAACCGCCTTTTACTACAAGCATATGAATGTATATACGGTACATATACCGATTTTTTTTTTTTTCAATTTTTGGCTGTCTTTCTGTCCATCTGTCTGTCTGCCTGTCCAACTGTCTGTCTGTCTGTTTGTTCCCTCTCTCTGTATCTCTGGAACGGCTGAACCGATTTTGACAGGACTTTCACTGGCAGATAGTTGATGTAATAAGGAGTAACTTAGGCTACTACTATTTTATAAAAAATCTTATTTTACGCGGAGGAAGTCGCAGGCACAGCTAGTATAAATAATAGAGATATAAATAACATCTACCTGTCTACTTATCAACATAAATTATTATGCACCCACATTCTCAAGCTTGCATGTGACCCCCTGACCAGTTTTGTACTGATTTACGATTATAAAATAGGTGTCAAATGTCTGGGAAATAGGTTTGGTATTCAGTACGTCTACCATGAGTTTTAACAAACTATACTCGCTAGCGTCTGTAGTCAAAAAAATTTGTGAAAACTTTTACAGCGCCTCTAGCGGATAGTTGGGTACTAAAATGCGCAGTATGAGTCACTACAGTTATCTATCCTACGTCACCGTGCAGTAAACTATACTACAGCGACTGCAAGTTTGGGCTTCATTTGCTTAGAATTTGGTAGTAAGCACCAACACAGCTCATGGTACCATTGAAAAAGCTAACTGTAGTATTTGCGTGTTGACGGAACTATTGCAGTTACGTCAAGCGATCTAACTATGACAACTCATGGTAGACGTACTGGTGTGGGCAATAAACTGCATAAGATCAAGAAAATGTTTGTAACAATGGCTTAATAAATTTGTTCTTATTCTTGTCGTTTATTTATTTACTAACTGATTCTAACTAACTTTCTTATTCTTTCGTGTATTCATAAGTTGATTCATCATCTATACTAGGTGTTGTTTTACATCATCGTCAAATTCAAGGAGGTAACCATGCTGATGATTCTCGTCCCGAATCAATAAAAAAATGGGTAGATAATTTTTATTTTTTTCTTTTTTACGGATATCGGTAAGTATGAACAACTCGTGGTTTAAACGCGGGCCGTCTGACTCTCGCCCTACAATGGCGCTTCCACACATACAAACAATCTCAAACGTTTATTCGATACTTTCTTATTCCCTAAAGCACGTTATGAGGGTTATTCTGAAATACTGGCAAACATAAACAACCAAAAAAATCAGCGTTTATTAATGATTAACTAGGTACTATATTTCATATTGATTATTTATGTCTTTTGACAACCTCCTGAATTTTGACGAGGATGCAAAACAACACCTTGTTTATACGGGTTTTAGAGGGATAGTGTAGTCTAATAAATAGACTGTCTTGACTCAGTCTGTGCGCAACCTAAGTGCTATGTTCAGTGTGATTTATAACTACTGAAACACTGACACTAACCGACCGAGGGGTATAATTTATATCACGTTATTAACACTTTCTACTTATGAATCGCACGGCATTTACTAAACTTTTAAAATGGTTATTACAACCGCATTTAGTGGCGCTATTCAATAACTTAAGAGGGGACTCTAGGCTCAAGGAATTTGAAGAAACTATTGCCGTCGCGCTGCGACCGACCAAGCCCCCAAAAAGTGCAAAAGAGACAACTGCAACTCACGCTGATTTTACCTACAAAAATCGTGACCAAAAGACGTTTTGTATTCCGCTGTTTTCTTCTTCAAATCTAAACTGATCTAAATAATTCTTATATCAAAATTTAGAAAAAAAGTATATGTATGCTTCTAATATTTTCTTTTTTGTTTAAAACTTATCTAATTTGTCTGATAGTCGTCTGAACATGGCGGTAAAAACTGTTTTTTTCGAGTTTTTGGATTGTCATAATTATTTTAGTGATTATGTTTTGAAAAAAAGGAAATGATAGGGGCATGTATTAATAAGAACTAGATTTTTTGGAAAAAAAAGCATTGTTCTAGACGCATTATCCACGAAGAAAACAGCGGAATACGTTCCCTTTTAACATAACATCGCGCCTGTATACCCCTGAAGGGTTGGGCAGAGATCCAGTCTTCGTGGCTGCTTTTGAGAAACTTCCGATGGAAAAACCCAATAACACTCTGCACGACCTGGGAAACGAACACCAAAGCTGATGTTCAGCGGTAGTGCTTGAGACCATTACACCAACGTCATCTTCATTAACTTAAATTTCATCAGCTGCCTAGCCTTTTCCCAAACTATCTTGGGGTCAGCTTCCAGTCTAACCGGATGCAGCTGAGCACCAGTATTTTACATGAAGCGACTGCCTATCTGACCTCCACAACCCAGTAACTGGGTAATACGATACCCCTTTGATAAGACTGGATGTCAGACTTTTGGCTTCTGGCTACTTGTAATGACTGTCAAAGATCTACAAATGACAGCCGGGACCAACGGCTTAACGAGCTTTCCGAGGCACGGAGAAAACTCGTTATGTAATTATGGTCACCCATCCACGGACCAACCTCAGCAAGCACGGCTTAACTTTAAAATCGACCCGTGCGGCTATTATTATTTAGCCACGAGCTCCTCCACTAACTGTCACATAATTGCTAGTTATGTGCAAGACTGCTGGGTTAAGTATTTAAATAAAACTCGTTGTTACATTGCACGTGAGACAACTTCTTTAATCATCCGGAGAAGGAAACGAATAGACTACAGAACACAACATAGACAATCGGTCAGAACACAGATTATAATAATGTATGTAACACTCCTCTCTTCTAATTTTTGTACATGTTTAAATTACTACAAATCAAGTCTCCGAACAGGTTTACGAGTACGTGAACTTCTACGCACTTCTGGCTGAACTAGAATAGGAGAATTAGCAATGTTACTTGGTATTTCTCTACGCATTTCTGGCTGAACTATAATAGGAGAATTAGCAATGTTACTTGGTATTTCTTTGTTAATTAACTGCTTATTTGCTTCTAATTTCTCCGATTCTTTTTCTTGCTCCAATACACTTTCATTAGGTACACTATAGTTAGGCAAACACTGAGTAACATTCCTGGAGAGTATGCCTTTGTCAGTGTGCACATCATACATAACATTTCCTACTGGTTTCTCAATAACACCATCTAACCATTTTTGAGATTTATCATATGATGCAATCAGTACTTTATCACCTGGTAAATATTGTTTTACAGGCTTCTTACAAATCAACTGCCGAGGAATAATTACATCTTTTTTTATTAAAGATAAACGTGTACGGAGTTTTCTACCGAACATTAACTCACACGGTGCCTTGCCTGTTGTGGCATGTGGTGCTGTACGATAAGCTAATAGCCATTGCTGTATACTATGATCTAAACAATTTTTATCAAACTTATATGCTAACATGGCCTTTTTGAAGGTTTGAACCCCCCTTTCTGCTAAGCCATTGCTGGCTGGGTGATATGGTGCAGTACATATGTGTCTAATATTATTATTCTTACAAAAAGTATTAAACTCTTCAGATGTCCATTGTGGACCATTATCAGTCACCATTTGTTCCGGTAGACCAAATCTAGCAAAAATACTACGTAGACATTTAATTGTACTGCTGGAGGTAATATTGTTCATTTTAACTACTTCTGGCCATTTTGAGTGTGCATCAACAATGATTAACCACATATGGCCTAAAAATGGACCAGCAAAATCAGCATGAATACGTTTCCATGGCTCCTCTGGCCACTCCCATCTATGTATAGGTTTGATAGGTGGTAAGTTCCTGTTTTGGATACAACCTGCACAATTATTAGTTAATGCTTTTATATCATTTGTAATGTTTGGCCACCAAAAACAACTATTAGCTAAAGATAACATTTTATTAATACCCAAATGACCAGAATGCAGTTCAGTTAAAACTTTATCCTTTAAACTGTCGGGTATAACTACTCTATCCCTCCATAAAATGCAATCTTTAATTATATATAACTCAGTCTCTTTGCCTTTAAAGTTAAATAACTCTTTATTAATCAACTTTGGCCAGCCCTCTCTTAAGTAAGTACAAACCTTGCTTAAATTAGGGTCTTTCTGAGTATGTTTGGCAATTTCAGATAGAGTTACAGGTGGATCATCCAATACAATGCTGTTAATGTTGCCTTCCAGATTAATTTTATCCTCCTCATTACTATTTTTAATTGGCAACCTAGATGGAAAATCTGCTGCAGCATTATGTTGTGAAGTCCTGTACTTTATATCATAATTATAATTACATAAAATTAATGCCCACCTAGTCATTCTATCTGCATATATACTACCAGCTGTTTTATTTGGATTAAATATAGATAATAGTGGTTTATGGTCGGTAACTAATGTAAATGTTCTACCTTTTAAATACAAATCAAATTTCTTAACTGCCCATATAATGGCTAAGGCTTCTTTATCTATTTGTGAATATTTTACTTCTGCTTCATTGAGTGTTCTGCTTGCAAAAGCAATAGGGCGTTCAACAATATTATTACCTAACTTGATTTCATGAGCTAAACACGCTCCTAACCCATACTTGGAAGCGTCACAACTCAATACAACTGGTAGCTTTGGATTATAATGGATTAATACTTGATCTGACACAATAGCTTTCTTGGCCCATTCATATGCTAATACTTGTTGCTTAGACCATACCCATTTTTCTGAATTCTTTAGTAATGTATATAAAGGTTTTAGATTTTCAGCGGCATTCTTTAAAAATTTATGATAAAAATTAATAGTACCAAGGAAACTACGCAATTCTTTAATATTTTTAGGTTGTGGTGCCTCCAATATGGCCTTGATGTGCCCTGGTGTCTTGTGAATGCCTTCCTTATCAATCACATGCCCGCAATACTCTAATTGTGAGGACATCAACACAGTTTTCTCTTTATTTACTTTAATATTTAAATTTTTAAGTTTTTGAAATATACACTCTAACGTTTTTAAATGGCAATCCACATCACTACTTGCAACTAAAATATCATCAATGAAACAATATACATTTCGCATATTAAAGTGTTCATCCATAAAATCTTGCCATTCCTGTGGAGCAGGTGACATACCGAACATCATGAACGTTGGTCTATACAACCCCCATGGTGTAGTAATTGTCATAAGCTTTTGTGCCTCCTCATCCATTCGTCTGTTCATGTATGCCTTTCTTAAATCAATTTTACTAAATACTGTTTTAACATTTTGATCATCTTTATTTAATTTTGCAAAAATATCTTCAATTACAGGGATTGGATGATTTGGTACCTCCAAATATGGATTGATAGTTACCTTGTAGTCCCCACAAATTCTTATATTATGAGGTCCTTTAATGATGGTCACTATGGGTGTAGCCCATGTGCCCGTTTCTTTATTTGTCACTCTATACATTTTACCTTCAGTACATAACTTGTCAAGCTCCTTTTTAACTAAATTTTCTACCGCATAGGCTATTCTTCTTGGTTTAAATGCAATGGGTTTAATGTTGGCTTCTTTTAATTTTAAAGTGCCTACAGTACCTTTAATTTCGCCTGGACATCCTGAAAATATATCACTATATTTTTCTACTAAATTGTTAAGTTTAATTTGTGAATCTTGGTTAATAATTAAATTGCACCGTTTTATACAAGTTTGCCAATCAATTTTCATAGCACTCAGCCAATCCCTACCTAACAATGGCTTTTTACCTTCTTTGACAATAACTAATGTTGCTAAGTATTCTTCCTTTTTAATTTTAATATTTACATTTGTCTTTCCCAATACCGTGATATTGTTACCTCCATATCCTGATAGCTTTAGGTTACATGGAAATAATTTTAAATTAGGAAAGGATGCTATGAACATAGATTCAGGCATTAACGTGACATCTGATCCACAATCAATTTCAAATGATATGTTTACATTATTAATTTTTAAAGTTATATACCAAGGACTTGGACGCTTCTCATCTATTGATATCACTTTGTTAATATTTACTTGACTCTCTGTTTCCTGAAATAAACTGGACAAATCATAGCTATCACCCACAGATTCACTATTCAATGGTACTTCACTAACTTGCATAACAGAAAATTCTTCATTATTTGTAATTTCATGGACCTTCTTGGGTTTGAACGTTTTGTTACTGTTTGCTTTGCAAACACTTGCCATATGCCCCTTCTTGTGGCATTTAAAACATTCTTCTTCTTTAAATTTGCATTGGGGTTTAACATGCCCCATCTTCCCGCAGCAATGACATTTAATGCTGACATGTTTTTCACTTATTTTGTGTATGTCTGAGCTTTCTTGCCCAGAACTGCCAGCCGTTATTAATTTTGCTCCCTTCTCCGCCAGCTCCATGCTCATTGCTATCTCCACTGCTTTTGCAAACGATAAATTTTCTTCACCAAATAATCTTTTAACCATGCTTTCACTCTTTAATCCATGAACGAATTTATCTCTTAGACATCTTTCTAAATGTGTGGTAAAGTTGCACGTCTGTGCCAATTTCTTTAACGCCGCCACAAACTCACAGATTGACTCGTCTGCTAACTGTTCACGTTTCATAAACTTATATGTTTCCGCAATTTCAGATTGCTTTGGCTCCAAATGTTTTTCCACAAGTTCCACTAACTCAGTATACGTTTTATCCTGTGGCGTTTTCGGGAAACAGAGTTCAGATAGCAACGTGACCATGTCAAATCCTATAAACGAGATTAAATATTGTGACCACTTCTTTTCATCCACCTCGTGGATCTTCATTTTGTTCTCAAACACCTGTTTGTAAACTTTAAATGTGCATTTTGCAGCTGAAAACTCAGGCAGTGAGAGCCCAACAGCCGCCATCTTGTGAAATTTCGTCCGACGTAACAAGACGAAATTATTCTAAACTTTATTTGTAACTTACGGACGTGACACGTAAATCTTCCACTGTTGTTGTTTATTTTTATCCTCGTCGCCACTGTCACATAATTGCTAGTTATGTGCAAGACTGCTGGGTTAAGTATTTAAATAAAACTCGTTGTTACATTGCACGTGAGACAACTTCTTTAATCATCCGGAGAAGGAAACGAATAGACTACAGAACACAACATAGACAATCGGTCAGAACACAGATTATAATAATGTATGTAACACTAACTATTCACATTATTTATTATTGTTGACATTAACTTAAACTTAATAGCTTTAATAACTAAATCTTATAATAGGGGATGATCACATTTTTTTTTCTTTGTCCGTCGGGTAGATTATTGAAAAGTATTGGATACGTATTTTTTTCTTTTTTCACGTGGTGATTAAATAACGGAGATATATTGAGTTGAAATGGCGCATGACGTCACATGTAGTTAATTTTTATACCTACTTGTGACGTAGCGAGCCCCCCACTCTCCAACTTTAATGAGTTTTAACTAAGTAATTATATGATATTTTGATAAAACAAAAAATACGTGTCAAATATTTTTGTATTACCTGTCTAACGGACAAAATAGAATGTCGTTTTCTTTACCCAGTCTTCACCCCTATTATACCAATGAGTACCAACATTCAATCTCAGTAAATCATTTATATGACGGCATTAATTTCTTCTTTCCCAACGCGAACAAAAGTATTTAGATAGGTTTTGCATTTCCTTCTGTTAAAGGAACTTCACTAACATAAAATAACCATTTATGAAAATAATTAAATTATAGTTTATACTCTAATACCGCAGGTGGAACTCATTGCTAAACATTAAAAACACATTATATACGTGGCTAAACATTACAGCCACCCATGTCGATCTTTAAGTTAAGAATAGAATAGAATAGAATAGAAAATATTTATTTCAGACTAGCACACATTAAATGACATAAGTCCATATTATGTTAGTAGGCAGATTCTTAAAGCTATGTTAGTAAAATCCATACTAATATTATAAATGCGAAAGTCACTCTGTTTGTTTGTTTGTATGTTTGTTTGTATGTTTGTTTGTATGTTTGTTTGTATGTTTGTTTGTATGTTTGTTTGTATGTTTGTTTGTATGTTTGTTTGTATGTTTGTTTGTATGTTTGTTTGTATGTTTGTTTGTATGTTTGTTTGTATGTTTGTTTGTATGTTTGTTTGTATGTTTGTTTGTATGTTTGTTTGTATTTTTGTTTGTATGTTTGTTTGTATGTTTGTTCGTATGTTTGTTTGTTACCTTTTCACGACTAAACAGCTGATCGGATCATAACGAAATTTGGCAAGAAGATAGATTTTAACTTAGGGAAGGACATAGGCTATATATCATCACGCTACGACCAATAGAAGCGGAGCAGCAATAAAAAACGTTGCGAAAACGGGGAAAATGTGATGCAGACGAAGTCGCGCGGGTCTACTTTAAAATAAATATTATTTTGGACATTCATGAGCGACCAATGCCTCAGGATTTGGCTGTCCACTCTGTCCGACACCACGCTCAGAAGTGTGTGTTAAGCCGTGCTTACTTAGGTTGATCCGTGGATGGGAGACCACCCATAACCCACCAAGTTTGCTCCGCGTTTCGGCAATCACGTTAAGCCTTTCGTCTCGGCTGTCATTTGTAGATCTTTGACAGTAGTTACAGGTTGTCAGTGGCCGGAATGGCGGACAACCAGTCTTACCTAGGGGCATTACCCAGTACTAACTGGGTTGTGGACGTCATATAGACAGTTGCTCCATGTAAAATACTGGTACACAGCTTCATCCAGTTAGACTGGAAGCCGACCGAGCAGGCAGATGGTAATGATAACCATTAAATAATTTTGCACTCTTTAATTTCGCAGTGTACCAAATTAAGGCTAGGGGTTCAACCTGCAGAGCATGGAGTTGCCTCGGTGCTATTATAGGGGGCCTCAACAACAGTTTGAACGTGTGGTAATATTGTTTTGTGACAGAAGTTATGCCGGGGCTCTAGACTTTTATTATAGCTATCTTTGCCATGTACGAAATCCGACGTACGACCAAACTCCAGGATATCAGATTGAGGGTAAGTTGTGGTGGAGGTTGGGTAGAACGCAGGAGATGGAGTAGAGCCCTCACTAAATGGTGGTGAAGATGGTAAGTAGAAGTTTGTTGGCAGACCAGCAACCAAGGGTGGGTAGCATTAAAAAGATTGCAGATAAAACTTGAACGGCACTCGCTCAAACAGAGAACAGGTCCTGCCCATACTTTGCTGATGATGCTATGATTTGGTTAGCGAAACCGAATCATTCTTTACACACCGACTAAACCAAATTGATTTCCTAATTTAACTTATATGGCTTTATATTATGACACACAATAAGTCTGCAAATAATAAAACTTTACGGATCGATAGCGACTGCATTTCTGCTATTTCTAGGAATAAGAAACATAAAGAGAACAAGAAGTGTAATTGCAGTATATGGATAAATCTCTAACTTAAATGGAAGAGTTTATTTATTGGAAGAATTGTCGTAATGCCTCGTTTAGTACTTCGGGCGTTGCGACTTTTATAACGCACGATTTTTTACTATGTCTATTGCCCGTCTAAGCCCGGCCGGCGACTTGTCAGAGCGCTCTAGCCGATCGCACTCACTCTATTATAATAAAAACTGCACTGACCTGTTAACTCTTGATCTGCCTTTTCCCAAATAAGTTTGGGTCGGCTTCCAGTCTAACCGGATACAGCTGAATACCAGTATTTTACATGGAGTGATTACTTATCTGACCTCCACAACCAATCAATAAAATGCTTGACTAGTCTTTTCTGTTGGCAATTTTCTAATTTAAAATATCGGATATTAATTTTAAGAACCGTAGCTTTATTCTGTAAATTTCATTCAGAAACATTTTCTTAAAATTCAGGGGTTAATGCCTATTTTGTAAAATTTTAACAAAGTTATGATCTTTTACTTTAAATTCATCATTCGCATTTCAGATTCAAGTAAACATTTAAGTTTTACAAGAAAAAAACCCTGTTTCGCGTTTAATTTTGATAATAAATGATTCTAGATCTGCTTGGGGCAGTTTCTGTGCCGCTGAGTGTACATCAAAATTTTCACGCGAGCGAAATTGCGGGCACCAGCTAGTAATATGTAAAGAATTCTGTTAGCATAGCTTTTCTTATTCTTATAACGTTATCTGTCATACAAGGGGGTGATTTTCATCCGGGAGTTCTGAATCAAATTTGGATACTTCTTGATGATATCTAAATATTACAGGTAGGTAATTATAAGAGAGTTAAGGAAACTTTTCACACTGCTCTAATAACAAGTTCAGTCAAGCCAAGTTCCGGTCCAGATAGGGTCCTGATGCTGTGAGGTGGAAATTAAGATAAGGAATGCTGACTCTATTACAATGTTGTAACAGGTGAAAGAACGATAAGCTGATAACACGTTGCATCAATTAGGAGTTAGGACAGTCTTGCTAACGAGAACGACCCATTTTTTAGGAGCGATAGATTAGGGTTTTAATGATCATTTTTTTTCCAGTCCTTGATGATTTGACGTTTATACTAACGAAATATTTTGTTTTACGTGAAATATTGCTACACGAATTAATTATCTAAGAGTTTAAAAAAGCCCGATCAAAGAAGGCTGGCGAAAATGGACCCAAAGAATCTAAAAATTAACTAAACTCCGTTCCAGTGTAAATATAAAATAATTATAACTACAGTTTTATGAGATATTTATTTTTAAAATATTGAATTTTTAGGACTCGGGAATCAAAAGTTATAAATATTTTCAATTTACTCAAATTAAGTAATCGTGCAATTACAAAACGCAACTTTTTTCCGATTACGTTCCAATCCAATGACATGTGTTTTTGCTCAAGGGTTTTCATACTACAAATGGCTCTTTCTCTTAGTTTTTATACATTCTATTATGTCAAAAATTCATAAAAAATAACATGCAAACCTGATATTAAAACGCCAATTAACAATGCAAAAGCATTTAATAAAAATGGAACAATGGCGATTTTATAGTATTTCTTATAAAGGAACGGTATCAATGATGATCGATTGAGTCCCGTCACTACTGTCATTGTCAGATCTGTGATGTTCTAGTCCATCGTTATGTTTGTATTTTTGTCTGGGATTTTATGTTTATCATTGCGATTTTGTAGATTCTCGACGACTTGGCCTTTACATCTTGAACTGAAGATAATGCACCCTGTCATAGACTACCTACCGCATTCTTCTCTGGATATTGGACAATGAGTTGTTTTTGATTTGGACTTTGATTTTAACCACAAACATGCGTTGCGTTAATTTCTTCTTCTCTTACGACTTACGCTCTTACAAAGGTGTCGTCTCTTTGATGGAGGTGCTCAGGGCTTTGAAAAAGTTCAGAGATGGGTGTATCCACGTGATGTAAGTATATTTGTAAAAAAACATGTATTTATATCATAAGTTAAGAACTTATTTAAGATATCTATCTGAACAACAAACTGAGATTCGTTTAGCTTTTATATGTATAAATACATACTGTTGTAATCTTATATTAGGCTCATTCTTACTGTTGCCCTATACTTTATCGGACTAAAACAGTATGCAGTAAAAGACTGGCCGAGGTAGCAGTAGTGTATTTTACTGAGATCTTTCAGTCATCAAAATAGAAGATGGGTGGCTGTCGCATTTTGTCATGAAATATTTATACCTAATATTTATATACCCCTCCACAGGTATCGGAGGTCTTCGACCTCTATATCATCTTTAGACATTTCTGTTTTTCTTTTGTTACTTATGGAACTCTTTATGTTTATTACATTATAGGTGAATTTATTTATTTTAACATAATTAATTAATTCCAGATAACAGGAGACGACTGCCTTTGTCACTCATGCTGGGGGCTGATAAGCTGCGACCCTGAAAATGAAACCCGACAGCAACTTGGCCATCGTAACGTCTGTGTTGCATAAAATAAAAACTATGTAAAAATACCAAAAAATAAGATTTATTACTCATACTTTTTTTATTCAACAAACCCTGCTTTTCAATAACTATACATAGCTAGTCAGATCTAGCTGTTATAATTTATGTAAAACAATATTATCTTGTCTCAGCGTAATAAGAATCGTTTTACTTGACTATAATTCGCTTATAGATCAAAATCGTAACGACATAGTTTTAATAGTGATTGAACTAATTACAGGGTTGGTAATCAGTTTAGTCTCTAGCTGCAGTCTAGCAGTTTTATGATTCATCAATTAGGTACAGGCAATGAAGTAAAAATTCTGGTTTTGGCTTATGACAAGAAGCAAAACACGTAAAGTCAGAACTAAAACTGCGAGGGAAATACAGTAGTTCGAATCTTCCTTTATGAGTCGTCTTATGTATTATTATATTTTGATTAATCTTAATTACGGAGACATTCCACAGTTAAAAACCTTAGTCGTAAGATTTTTAGGTTATCTTGTAAATAGACGTATATCTCTTTTCTCCCAACTTTTCAGTCTTACTTTCCATTTACTTTTCTGATAGTCTTTAGTCGTTTTATAACTATGTATAAGTTGCTATAGTGAACGCTACCTCTAAGAGTGGGTCCCAAAATACATGTAGTCTCGCCAGTGTCCTTTCTTCTAAACAATAAATCTTGAGTCTAAATTCATGTTAGGTGTTGTAAGTTGACATAAACAACAACGAAAACATTATTAATTTACTTCGAGTTAAAACGACAAAATATATTGAATCGCCTCTAAAAACAGCATAATATTATAGGTAAACCAAAATTGTACAATACCTTTTAGTAAATAAAACGTTTCGTCCAAAAATTAATGTCAATTAATCACCAATATTAATCACAAAACACTACACATTAAATTAACAAAAAAACACACATAAATTTTTCACCACAGTTTTCATCAAATTTTTTCTCAATACAAAACCTCAAGGAACTACTTATTCCAAAAAAGTACATTCAATTTGAATTTTAAATCGTTTGTTTTGGTCGTCACTTCGTTCATTCACGATTGAGTGAAAGACGAGCTACCGCGAGTGACCTAGAGATACTGGTACGAGCGAATGGTGCGCAGGCGGCGCTCAGCATTCGAAAACACGGTTTGTAGACGGATGGAGAGGAGTTGATAGTTTAGGTTTGTTGCGATCGTGAAGTTGCCAACTCATTGATGCGGATTAATGACAAAAAACGCAAACTAAGGTTAACTTCTGCTACAGTTCTATAAAGGGTGTAAAACAACTCTTAACGAAGCCGAAAGGCACTGGTTCTCCCTGTCATTGCGATCATTTTTTTGTTCTACACCATACCTGGGAACTTTCTAGTTACGGAGATATTAGGGGTCAAAGTTCCAACTTTTTGACAAGTATTTTTTTAAATACAAGTTTTTAAGAGCGTTTATTCCTTACCGCTTTTCATACAAACTTTCAAGTAGTTTTTTTCCGAAATGACTGAACCGATTTAAATGAAACTTTATACGCATAAGCAGGATACATAGGTCTAAAAAGTTACTAAAAAATATTTTCAAAATGTGTTTTAAAACAAGAGATAATTGGAATTTTCTGTTTCTATAGAAAATTTAAATTTGGTCTAATTTAACTGTAACACTATTTTTCGAAAATGTTTTTTAGTAACTTTTTAGATCTGTGTATCCTGCTTATGTGTACGAAGTTTCATCAAAATCAGTTCAGTCATTTCGGAAAATAACGACTTGAAAGTTTGTATGAAATGTCGTAAGGCGTAAACGCTCTTAATGTAAGATTTTTACTTTAAACACCTCCACGACCCCCGTACTATTCAATCCGTCCATCGGCACAATGTTTTGAGTGTGTTACATTGAGTTCTACCACAAAACATAATTTTACACCCCCCAAAAAAAAGTCGTTTCCCAGCAATAATTTTTGCGTAAAGTTACTTAGTTTCATGTACAGAATGCTTGGTTGACGGCTTCGTGATGAGGATTTACACCGTGTATACATGACTAATGCCCGTACCAATAGATTTCGCGCTATTTAACTAAAAAAAAAACCCATCAGCATCATCGTGCATACATTTCGTTTCCCTTTTTCATAAAAAAAGTTATTCAATAAGTATAACGATTTACGTACATATTGCCTCGTCTCAATGTGAGGGAATTGGCCACAATCCTGCAAGAGCCCAGTTCGGTTTGGCGAGTCACATGCCGTCGATTTCCAGGTTGATGATTTCCATGATGAGACTAAAGTGCCCTTTACGGCATGATGGTTTTCTTCTTCGTAATGATGAGATTATTAAAATAGCTCATCATGAAAGTCGCCCGAGTTTGAAATTACGACCAACATCATACATGTAACATGTAATGTGGAAACTGGGTTTATGTACTAAACCCAGTTTCCACATTTATAATGATAGGTATTTGCTTATGTAAGGTTCAAAACCATTTCTTCAGGTCCAGGCACAAAAACATAAAATTTTCAGCACTGGAGAAATTACACCAAGTATCAACTGCCACCGGTCCTCGTACAATTTTCCTCTAACCGCTAAACAGAAGAGTGCGCACGAGTTTCTACCGGCCACGCGCCGATGTAAACAATTAACACATTGTAATTGATTTATTTCATAAAACTACTAGGTGTAGGTATGCTTTATTCATAACTGTTACATTTGAAATTCAAATGAGCCATTTTTTAACGTGTCAAAGATTTTTTTTATGATCGAGTTGCCGGTTTATGGATGAAACCACGAAGTATTCTTGCACCATTTTGTTGTGATTACCAGTTTTTTTTAACTACCTACGTTATTATAGTGTCATTTTAAGAAGAGATGGAATGTTAAACCGATGTGAGATCAAGACGCCCGGAATATACCTACTAAATATAATGATAAATTATGAATAAATAGAGCAATAAATAAAGATTTATACCTAATCAATTTAGTTTAATATACCTTCCCCAAATCTAATACTAATCTAATCTAATACTATACTATACTAATAATAAAGCTGAAGAGTTTGTTTTTTTGTTTGTTTGCTTGAACGCGCTAATCTCAAGAACTACTGATCCGATTTAAAAAAATTCTTGCAGTGTTAAATAGCTCATTTATTGAGGAAGGCTATAAGCTATATATCATCACGATACAACCAATAGGAGTGGAGCAGCAATAAAAAATGTTGCGAAAACAGGGAAAATGTGACGCAGACGAAGTTGCGTGGGATAGCTAGTTAATAATATATGCCGAAGATTTCAATCTTTAAATTCGTATAAAATATTCGTAATACGTATAAATTGTTTTGTTTACATTTGATATTATTTAAATTTTAAACATTAACTTATACTAACACTTACGGGATATCTTCCATATTTATTCTTTGACACACACATTTTTTTTTTAAATATGTATAAAATAAAATATGTATATTTTTTTGTAACACATTTATAGCATAGAAACAAATAGACTATGTATAACATTGTTTAAAGCTTTCACGGTTTAAAACTAAGCTTACACTATCTCTATATAGATGATATATGCATAACATTGTTTAAAGCTTTCAAAGTCAAAGTCAAAGCATTTAATTCAATTAGACCATTACAGGCACTTTTGAAAATCAAAAAAACAAAATAAAACGCGAAGCTACAGTCCCAGTCACAAGGCATAATAACTTGTGAAAGTACTGTAGTTGCCCATTCCGTAGCGTAGATCTCTATGGAGAAGAATGGGCAAGAAACTCCATGGACACTCTTTTAAATCAAAATATGTTTTCACGGTTTAAAACTGAACTTACACTATCTCTATATGTATAGATGACGCCTATCATCTATATAGAAAAAGCTTTAAACAATGTTAAACACAGTCTATTTGTTTCTATGCAATAAATGTGTATATTGTAATTATAAAAATTTGGAACCTTCAAAAATATAACGTCAGCCTGTGTCTCATAGATTCAACAACAACAAAAAAGTTTTAATATTTATTGTTGTGTTGATGTGCGAGCTCATTCTTTTCAAAATATGCATCCTGAGTACGATGAAGGCACCACTTTAAATCTTTGATCTATCCCGCATGCGTAGCGGCCTACTACTGTCAAAAGTGGCGACGACGAGTGAGTTAAAGACCGACAGACGATATTAAATCGAGCAGACAGAATTGCAAGAAACCGTGGCAAGTAGCGCAGAAAACCAATAGCTCAGCCGCTATGCCGATCAAATAGTTTTTCTATGTTACGACGTATTTCTACTAATATTCCTTTTGTCTTTAGCCATTCGAAAGCAATACAGAAAAAACGGGTAACTGGGGCTGGTCCTATTTAGATTGATACAATATGCAATTATCTGCAATAAAATTAGATAGTTCTAGATCGCCAATGATGTTTATAACTAAATAGTGCTTAAATGAAATATTAGTCATTTTCCGTCCAATTACGTACAGTATCTAGAAATGAAATGTATACACGCAGCAACTTTGAAAAGCTTTTTTCCCCTAATATTACGAAATAGGTCTTACTTCAAGAAGAAACCGCTATTTTCTAAGTGTTGTTCCCCTTCCCCCCGGACCGCCACAAGGTGTAGACGTGTACTAAATCAGTAACATTTATTTAAAAATTAAAATAACAAATCTAAAGTAAATTTAAATACAGTGAAAAAAATAAGACAGCATAGTAACGCAGGAGGTGTTCGCTGCAGTTCGCCGCGCGTGAGTACCGATCACGATACTACTCAACACATCTGTCGCCTTGGTACACAGGACTGTGACAACTAATCAGCGTACGCGCAAGAGGCAGTCCCAAATTGGGTCACGCCCGCTAATTAGCTCCGGCTCAAGGACGCCACCCACTCAAGGCTGAGCGCCGCAAACTTCAAGGATAAGCACCGCCCCACTAAACTGTCATTGATCGCTTGACCTGCGCTTGCGCCAATTACCAGTTGTGTCTATACGTACATCTGCATAGTTCATCTAAGTGGGCCTGACAGCTAATTAACTCCTTGTACTCATCATACCCTAGTACCATAATCGGATAAAATGGATAGATCCCTCTCTGATTCAAATGTCAGCGTAGTGATGGACTCCACTCCTCCTAACTTTATTTCAACGCGAGCTTCTAATAAGAGATTAAGGGAAGAAGACCTACCAGGGGAGTTTATTAAATTCAAGACCGAAATCAAAGAGATGTTAACTTCCTTTATCTCAATTCAAGAAAGTGAATTAAAGGTGATTAATTCGAATCTAAAGGATATTCAGACAACAAATAATAACATAGAAGCTGCCATTACTAACTTATCTTACCAAAATGAAGAGTTCCGTAAGAAAATCGAAATGCTTGAAGTGCAAGGTAAAAAGGACCGTGAATACATTGTCTTGCTAGAGGATAAGATCGAAGATCTACAAAGAGGCAGTAAGAAAACCTGCATCGAGATAAAGAACGTACCTAAAAAGCCTCAAGAAAATAATATTCATTTAATAAGTATGGTCACGAACTTAGTGAAACACTTAGGCCTTGAGATGGACTCACGCGACGTCAAAGACATTTATCGACTGCCTAGAAAGAAAGAGGGTATTACGAACACTCCCATAATTGTTGAACTGAACTCGACTATGTTGAAAACTAATCTACTAAAAAAGGCTAAATCTTACAACATTAAAAACACTAACAAACTCCAGGCAAAACATCTTGGAATAACAAGCAACGAGGAAGTGCCTGTGTTTATATCCGAGCAATTGACCCCTAAGGGCGCCCGACTATTTTTCTTGGCTCGAGACCTGGCTAAAACTAAACAATACAAATTTTGCTGGACTTCTTTTGGACGTATTTTAGTCAAGAAGGACGAGAATGCACGTGCTATCCTTATAAAAAGTGAAGCTCAGGTACACCACCTAATGCAAGAAGCATGACTATTTTGTATTCTTATTGTATTATTCCTAACACTAAATACTTTGCCATTTTCTGTTAGTATAATCACAACTTATGTTTTTCCTAACTTTAACTTATATGGATTTATTTTAAACTTTTATTACTGTAAGCATATTCAGCTCGAATTTACACATTCAAACACTACTTTTCACACAATCCGTACCACACAAAATATACAACTTACTCACTCAACACATCCCCCACACACACACTCACGCCACTCAGTGCCTAATACTTGTATATCATGTACTTTTAAGCCAAGTCATACATATATAACCAAGCATACTTGTACATATGCGGAGACAGACGTCACAAGACTATTTTGCCATTTTTTAAACCTTAAGAAGCAAAAATTGTTTACTCTAATCAATAATGGATAGTAACCTAAGTAACTTACAGGAATTGGATACTGCTGAGATTGCTAATTCTGCTATTCTTGATATTCCACACTTAAATACTTACTTACAACATAATAATCATAACTTAACCGTCGTGACCCAAAATATAAGGAGTATATACAGTAATATTGATGACCTTCAAATAACTTTGTCTCAAATTGGAGTTGAGGTGGATGTCCTACTTTTAACAGAGTGCAGACTGAACGCTGATAAACAAATACCTGTATTAAATAACTATACCTCGTTTAATACATCCAGACATTTGAATCAAAACGATGGCGTGGTAGCCTACATAAAAAATTGCTATTTACCCCAAGCAAAAGAAATTAGTTTTATACATGCCTCAGCTTTGCAAATCACAATCTCTAATTTCACCATTATTGGTATTTATCGGTCTCCATCGAATGTATCCGCAGATCGTTTCATTGCTTCCCTTGACCAATACCTTCAAACAATCGACTCACATAGAAACATTATTATTACAGGAGATATAAATATTAACTTAATAGGGAAACCAGCGGAAACATCACAAATACGGATTAACAGATTAAATTATTTAAATATGGTGGCTTTGCATGGTTTCCTCCCAGGACATTATTTGCCTACCAGGGGTGACAGCTGTCTCGATCACATGATTCTTAAATTAGATAAATGTAAAAACTCGGCTTTCGTGGCAGTTTTAAACACGTCTGTTACGGATCATGCAATGGTACTACTAAGCATATCCCACTCGTACCTAACTAAGTCTTTTGTCAAAACTAGGACCGTGACTAACTTAGAGAACGCCTACGAACATCTTATGAATACGGAGACATCCTTTCTTTATACATATAGAGACCCAAACATGTTAGCAGACGCATTGATTGATGCGATTAAGTCATCTCTCCTCCAAAACACTAAGGTTGTCTCACTCTCTAGCTCTAAGCGTATTCTAAAGCCCTGGATAACCGCGGGGGCCCTAAGATGTATAAGACTTAGAAATAAATTGCATCTACAGTCGAGGAGAGACCCTTTTAATGTTATTCTGATCATAACGTATAAGCGTTATCGTACATTTTGCTCTAATCTTATAAAGAAGCTCAAAAGAAAATATCACAAGAACCAAATTTTAACTTCTGTGAGAAATCCTAAGCTGCTTTGGCGTAAGATTAATGACATAACACATTACAAAAAACCCAAGACATCTAGTATGCACCTACTTCAAATCACACCGCATCCTCTCGACTCGTTAAACCGCGTAAACCACTTTTTTGTAACTATTGGGAAAACACTGGCGGAAGAAATCTTGACTCTAACTGGGCAAGGACATATACCTGTTTACAGCACCTCAAAAACACCATCCCAAGTCAACTCATTTGTGCTGCTGGAGACAGATCCGGCAGAAGTGGATTGTACAATCATGGCACTTGACTCAGCAAGTGCTTCGGGTTGGGATGGCATATCAGTGAGTTTCCTTAAGTTATCCCGAGACTTTGTAGTTCCTCTCATTTGCAAGTTAACCAATCTGTGCTTTGAAACGGGTATATTTTGTGATGCGTTGAAACGATCTATCATCACGCCTGTGCACAAGGATGGGGACAAGAGCGATGTTAATAATTACCGACCAATTTCTGTCTTGCCGTCACTTTCAAAAATAATAGAAAAGATATTAAATAAAAGGCTTACAAATTACTTGAATAAACATAAAATTATTTCCGACTCACAATACGGTTTTAGACAGGGGCGGTCAACTCAGGATGCGGTAATAGCGTTAACGTCTGAAATTACAGATAAGGTAGACAAAGGATACAAATGCGTTACAGTGTTTTTAGACTTGAAAAAAGCTTTTGACACAGTATCAATCCCCATACTTGTGCAGAGGCTTGAGGCTATAGGGATCAGAGACAAGGCTCTTTCTCTCTTTGAGAGTTATCTCCGGGGTAGGAAACAACAGGTTAAGGTGGATAACTCATATAGCAATGAGGAAGATGTTGTTTTCGGTGTTCCGCAGGGCACCGTGCTCGGCCCGCCACTGTTTCTGGTATATATTAACGAACTCTGTAACCTACAAAACAGTGGCGGGAAAATCTTCTCATATGCAGACGATACGGCAATTGTCTTTTTTGGTGATACTTGGGAAGTAGTACGTAGGAAGGCCGAACAAGGGTTAGTTGTCATAGATAAGTGGCTCAAAGCGAACTTATTAACCCTTAATACCACTAAAACAAATTACATTTGTTTCTCTCCAAGTACAAGGTCTAAGGCAGGTGCTAATTTTGATATTCGTATCCATATATGTGCAAATGACTTGAGTCAGAACTGTGACTGCAAACCCATCAAGCAATTACCGTCTACAAGATACTTGGGAGTTATAGTTGACGAGTGTCTGACGTGGCACTCGCATGTCGAGGTTATTATGACACGTGTTCGGAAATTTATATGGATTTTTAAAAATCTACGACATTTGATGCCTCAAACGACACTCAACAACATTTATATAGCACTCGCGCAGTCTATAATCACATACTGCTTACCTGTTTGGGGAGGGGCCAGTAAAACAAAATTTCTAGAGTTGGAAAGAGCCCAAAGGTCACTTTTAAAAGTAATCTATTTTAAGCCGTATAGATATCCCACAATCGATCTATATAGAATTGGTGGCCTATTATCAGTCAGGAAACTATATATTTTAAACATCATACTATATTTACACAGACACCTTCCATTTAACCCAGAAAGCCAGGCTAGGAGGAGAAAAGATAGTGTGGCTTTCTCTCCACGGGTACGCACGGTTTTTGCCAGGCGTCAATATGTATGCCAATCAGCCTACATATACAACAAAATTAACGCAAAATTAAAGTTCCACCACGTGGTTTCTCATCAATGTAAAACAGTTATAGCTGAGTGGATAAAAACTCTAACTTATGAAGAAACAGAGCATATTCTAGTTAGACTCACATGAATACTTATCTTTTTAATATTATGTTATACCTTGTTATTACCTATTGGTATCTTAACTTCGATTATAGTGGCACTTTCAGTAAACAAACACAAAACACACACGCGCGCACACAAACACACACAAGCCCGCAATTACACAAACCCGCAATCACACACTCATAGGTATACTCACAATTACACACTACACAGAGCTGCTAATTACTTTATAAGTCTTTATTCCTCTTTGTTTAAAAAATTAGTTCTTAATTTAATTATGTTTTAAAGTCTCAATATTGTTAGCTATCATTAGGGGAAAGAGCGAAACAACCCCAACACAAGTATGTTATTAATTACTTACTGGGGCTGTTTCATTCACATTTGTAAATGTAACTGTTTGAGACACAATAAACTTGTTTTTTTTTTTTTTTTTTTTTTTTTTTTTTTTTTTTTTTTTTGTTTATTACGGGTAATGCTATAAGAAGAAGTAAACTCAGTAAACCCAGGTTGGTTATGTTAAATTAAACAAAAAATCCGGGTAAACCTTAGTTGTAATTGTAAACCGAGTTATTGAGTAAAATTGAAAAAAAAAACTATATTACGCCTAAAAGTCGAACTACGGTTACACTTAGTGTATCCTTTTTATTGCTAGGGCACGTCGAAACAAAACACGCGCGAGCCGAGCGAGCTAAGCGAGCGCTACTGCGGCCGGAGAGAGCTACATCCTAGTTGTACCTATGCCAGTAAAAAAACCGCTAGACCTAAAAAATACTTTTGAGTATTCCGACTTTACCCAAAAACCTTGGAAAAACATACTTAGTTAACCCGGATATTTTTTACTCGATGTGGAATTCCTTAATGGATGTTCTGCGCCCCGGCGAGAGCAGAGGGGTCTGTCAGACTCGTACTGACTAAAACCACACCGGTGTTCCCTCGTACACTTGCGCCTTGCAGGATCTAAAGCGACTGCCGCTGCCTCGGAAAACCCGGATAAACCTAAGTTTACTACATCTTCTAGCATTACCCGGTACACATCATTGCTCGTGACTATACTACTAAACCACAAATCATTATTTATAATAAACGCATTTAAAACATCATTCAGTTAAATGATTAAAAGTAATAAAACGTAGCTATGCTGTTGATAATAAAATTATAACAACAACAGGATGAAACTAGTATGAAAAATGTCATAACTAATGGAATAAAAATGCACGCTATTATTACGTGTCACAAAATTGATATTTCCATTGATTTATATCATATGATTATTGTATACTTCGGGTGTAATGGATAGTTCCATTAAAATGAAATACTTACTTCATCTAAAATATACATTCAGATCAGACCTGCATATCTAAGATGGAATAAAAGCACGTTTATAGTCAGTACATATTGAACATTCGGCTAGAAACTATATTTTATAGAAGTTTTATTGAAGTGAAAACTTCTTTAGCCGTGTTGAGCGATTTTTGGTAGGGGAAAAATCTTTGAGTTCTCGTGTCCGACATGCTCAAAATCAAAATCAAAATATCTTATTTTACATAGGCTTACATGGGCACTTATAAAACGTCAACAAAATGTTGCACGGTTCGGGTTGGTCGTTTCCTATGGAGAAGAACCGGCAAGAAACTCCATGGTTACTCTTTTAAAATCATTTGGTTTTACAATATTTGAAGTTACAGCGTTAGTACTTAAGTATGGGAGGACAGCGTAGGCCCGAAAATAAGTCGATTGCTTACTACAGACGGTAGTAGTAGAGAGAGAAAAAAAAAAAAAAAAAACGATGCCTACAATGTCCACACATTCACAAAAAATAGGTAAATAAAAAGAATCTATACAAAAGTAAAAATAAAACAATAAAAGAACACTAACTCAAACAATAGACACAGATGTTATCATCAGTGCTGTAACTATTCTGAACCATGAACGAAGGTGCAATGATTGAAAAACTATTGTAAAAAAAAAAAAATGAATAAAGAGAATGGAAAAATAATATTGGGAATAGTTAGAGACATCCACACATTTGTGTCGTTTATGAGCTACCAGGGAAGCCGCATAAGCAGAAGGAACTACAGCCAAACTTCTTTATCTTCAACGTGCTCGTGACGTATCGCGCCAGACAAGCGAACCTTCAAAAAAAGAACACAGTAATTCCATTGTTTTGAGTTTTCGCTTCTGCCGGCAGTCTAGGCCCTCTGGTTTTTTTTTATTTGTAACAACGAACAATTACATAATAAAAAGGAGAGACAAAAAAAAACAATTATGTAATCAACAGCGTTATTCCCGCTTAAAGGCAAAATAATAATAACACGGTTCAAAGAGAAATTATTATTATTTCTCACACAATGGTCATAACAATGAGGAATTAAAATGTTTGGTAGTGATCTGCCCGATCTTAATTTCTTAAACCTGTCTTTTATTACATTTGGAAGACTTAAAATGACCTAAATCGATTTATCCTTTTCCATGTCAACATACACAGAACCTACAAGAACGCGTATGTTTGAGTCAAGCTTGTATAAATCCAAGAGAGTGTAATGATACTGGTCCAGTGCCCTCGAAAAGCGCGCGGCTTCCTGGCGGATCCTTGTTAACTAACGGTAATTAGCGTACTAGGTATGGGGTGCAAGTAAGAAGATGCAGCTCAAACGGGGTAGCTTTCAGCAGGGGTTATTTTTGTATGAGAAGACTAAAATGTTAAGTAAGAAAAAGAATACATAATTTTTTCAATATGTATTTAGGTTCTTTACTGCCTCATTGATTTTGAAGTTTGAAATGAAACCCCCATGGCTCGGAAAGCGGTCGTGTCGGTTTGCCGTCCTATTAGACTATGCGTGTTAGAAAAGAGAGGATGTATAAAAGATGTCTGTCAAAATTTACCCATCACTCAGATCCAGCCAGTCCCTTTGCTGCCTTCCCCTAGCGACGCCCTAAGCCGAGGCCTGTACCCCGCAGGGGGTTCCCTTAGCGTGTTGTCGCTTAGTTAAGAAGATTTTGCCCTGGCTGCAGGCCTTAAATTCTAGGCATCCACAGGATTAGACCGGTTAAGCAGAAGCCAGCCTCAGAGGCTGAACTGCGAGATACAAATTCCCTTTGGTATTTATTATATATTATTAATATATCATATATAAAGAAAGCGGTCAGTACTATTTTCATGACTTTGAAAGCTTATTCCTTGTGCCACAACAAAACTAGTAGCAACTAATAAGTACTAATTTAAACCTTCACGAGTTGTTTTACTTATAAAGTGTGTGACCAAGTTTGTGCTAAGATAGGTACATTTTATAGCATTTGGCCTCATTGCTAGATTACTTTGATAATCTATGCTATGAATTTAGGAGTGTGGTTTTTGGCTGTTAGAGTTAGAATTATTCAAGTAACGATAGATTCACTGTGTGATGTATGATATGAAGAAAGAAAGAAAAAAGGTATTTATGGGTCTCCCAAAGGACAAATATAATTTAAATATATATATTTTTTTTTATTTATTAAATTAAATGTACGAGGCCAAACGGCTCCCCCTACCTCAACATGTAGTAAATTTAAAAAAAAATGTCTAAAGCTAATAGGGCTAGGAAGAGAGGGGTGACTACAGTGATAGCATGTAGTAAAGATATTATAAAGAAAAAAACTTTGTTACAAAAAAAAAAATAACCGACTTCCATAAAACATAAAAAGTGGCAAATAATTTTAGTTTCGGCAGTCGGTGACTTGTTTGTATCATTTACTTTTTTGCCACCGACTTCCGAAACTAAAATTATTTGCCACTTTTTAGTGTTTTATGGAAGTCGGTTATTTTTTTTTTTTGTAAAAAAGTTTTTATTTTAGCCTTTTCAGTTGTGGTATGTCACTTTATTCCTAGTCAAGTATAATTTTTACATTGTAACAAAAAAAAACACCAGCACATCGTCCATACATACGACAAAGGACAAAATGCATAATAAAGAGGATGACTCAAAAAGTACCTAAGCAAAGATAATAAAATTCATATGGTTCCACCGGGCAACTTTCTCTACCAAATGAATGAAAAATCATCTAAATCGGTCCAGTAATCACGGAGAAATCGGTGTACATACGTAAAAAATTTACATAAAACAAAAATTTTAATAAAATGAAAACTATATGGCCAAACTATATTAATTTTTTATGGGACCAAATGGCAGGTATTCCACATCAAACTAAAGAAGAATCACGCAATTCGGATCATAAATCTCAGCGTAATCGGTGTATACACCTGGAAAGTGCATCCGTTACAATTCCAACAAGCCCAAACACAGCTAAGATTCATTGCCTTGTTATAGAGTTCCGAAGCCTGTCTCTTGGATTCATCATCAGATCTGATGGTAGAATGGTTCTTATTGGACGCAAATGCTTCACTTGTTGTAGAAAATACCAAAATCACTGTACGTTTTCCTATAAAATTTGAAGAGTTCCCTCGATTTCGCCAAGATTCCATCATCAGATCCCGACTTGGTGACTATGGGACCATTTGGGTATACCCTTTCCAACAAAAAAAGAATTTTCCAAATCGGTTGGCAAGCGACGGAGTAATGCGCGCACAAACATTAAAAAAAAAAAAAAAAAAAATACAAACATCCGAATTGAGAACCTCCTCCTTTTTTAGAAGTTGGTTAAAAAAGTAAAAAGAGACGTATATGGAGGTTTTCGCCCGTTCTTTTTCAAAGAGATTTACGTTTTGTAACATTCAACCACTTTTTTTGACTACTTTATCGAATTTATATCAAAAACAGTGCTTTGTTGACTGCGCCAGTCTTAAACAAATTAGGCGAAGTACAAAATAATGATCATGGTTAGTAGGTAGATGACCACTTTTGCTACAGGTCATAAAATATGTATGCAAGTTGTTTTAAAAAAGTTGGCAACTCTCCAGAAGTTGGACTAGAAAATATTAGAGTAAAGTAAATGCACTTTTAATTTGACGGCATTGTTGTCGCAGTGGTTGAGCGATTGGTGCCTGCACTATCCGTTGTAGGTTCGATTTCAGATCGGAAAATTTTAGTAATGAAACTATTATGGACAGTTTTTCTTTTCAGTGCATCTTTTTCATTCAACATGCAACAACAATAAATATCACGATATAAAATAACATCATTCAACAACAAATATCATCGTAAAAAGACTAAATAAGCCGAGAATTTAATACTTTTCTGCCCTGCCAATAAAAATGTTTTCTCTTGAAACTTAAGAAAAATTGCAAATGAAATTCTTAAGCCGCCGAGAAATAAGTTCCATTTCATTTTATTAAGCCAAGCAAGAAGTCAAGCTTAACAAATTGCTGTTTGCTTCACACAGGGCTTGCAATGAAGAACTATGTTTATCGTCCGGGCTTAGGTCGGGTGCAGACGAACGACAGACAATATTGCTAGCTACAACCAATTTGATGGAGATCTTGGAATTTAGGCATAAAGCAGTCCTTGGTTGTCCATTACTTCGTTGTATTTGTGTGTGTGAAATATAAAAAAGCAACTAGGGGTAGACAGTGTAGTTAACAACAGTCTGCCAGGGTGTGAAAATAAAAGACAGAACGGTTGGCGCTGTGGCTGAGAGATCGACTGCTGCGCTGCGTGTCGCGGGTTCGACCCCCGCACGGAACAAATATTTGTATGGCCTACAGATAGTTTTTCCGGGTCTGGCCGATTCTGTTTGTGAGTTTAAATGTTTGCAACCGCACCCACGATACAGGAGAAAATTCGAATGTAGGGCAAAGATAAAAAAAAAATGGTTTTACGTGCAGCAGTGGTTTTACCAGTACTAACTGGGTTGTGATGGTAATCCCCGAAAGATTAGGCAGAAGCCTATAAGTAGTCCACCCACATTTCGCCAATTATATATTTTAGTCCCGTGTAATAGCAGGTGATACTATTGCCATTAAACGGGCGCATTTGTGCCAGACTCCGTGGCAATTACTGAGAAATTCTCTATGGAAAAACTTAATGACACTTTGGCCGACCTGGGAAGAACCCGGGAAGGAAAAGAGTCCCTCCACAAAAGATTATATTTTTGAGGAACTGCAGGTTATTTAATCAGGACCACTAAAAGTCGATCGTCTATCAGTTTACCCTCTAAGTAAACTGAAACCAGTTTACTTAATACTGATGGATTCAGAGCTCTCCAGCTATTCATTATTTATGGAATGTTTGCTTGGTTTTTACTCCTCATCTTGGTGGCCAGTGTTTTCTGACTAAAGGAAGGTTTATTGCTATGGAAACGGAAGGAATTATGTTAGTAATAAAAGTAAATAATATTTACTTACTAGCTGTCCAGCGCAACTTCGTCTGCGTCACATTTTCCCCGTTTTAGCAACATTTTTCATGGCTGCTCCGCTCCTATTAGTCGTAGCGCGATGATATATAGCCTGTAACTTCCTCGATAAATGGACTTTCTAACACTGAAAGAATTTTTCAAATCGGATCTGTAGTTCCTGAGATTAGCGCGTTCAAGCAAGCAAACAAACAAAATCTTCAGCTTTATAATATTAATATTTTGTTTTTAAACTGGTCACTAACACTATTAATAACACTTGCAACGGGATATTTACCATGTGTATTATTTGTTTCGAGTTCACGATATTTCGGTGCTGTTGCAAACGCCATGATCACGGATAAACTGAAGTTATTGCGGGTGGGTGTTTATGTGCAGACAAATCGGTCTACCCTCTTCCTTGTTCGTTTTTTGTGCTCCGTACTGTTTATAATATCAGTATAGATTGTATCGTATTGTAAAAGCGTTGACATAGCCTAGCCTTATAGCCTAGTGGTGTAACCGTTGGACTGCCAAGTCATAGGTCACGAGTTCGAACTCAAGGCACACATATGTGATTTTTCGGATTCATGTGCGTAGTTATAGTTATCACTAGCTTCGATGAAGGAAAACGTCGTGAGGAAACAAAACATGGCTGAGAAATATTTCTAAAGGGCAGGTAAAGCCAAGTCAGAGGTCCATGGGCGGTATAAAAAGTTAAAAACTCTCGACACCAGGTTTGGCCTTAGGTAGGCATACAAAAAATAAAATAAGACCTATTGACGCCTCAGAGAGAACATTCACCGTGGTCCAAGTAGAGTAAAGTTCTGAGGATCTAGTCAAAGTGAATTTTTTTTTTACTAATTTATCAAAAACACTGTGGCTTGTTTAATTGACTTTTTTGCAACCGGACCTATTTTTGACTTTTTAGTTTAAATAACTACTATAAGTATACATTACAACGATTAACCAATTAAATAATTAAAATAACAACACACTATAAAAGGGCGTCAAAAAACTCCTCTACAGTGCTGTCAGCTGGTAATGTGCGCAAGAGACTGGCAGCATTGCCACGTTGTATGGCAATACTTAGCCTCTGGCCAAAGTAAAAGCCAGCCCTTGGGTCACGAGAAGCGTCAACTAGGCGTTTCGAAATTTCCTTAAAAATGCTCTGAGCACTCGGACCCCACGACCCTAGAGTTTCAACCCTAAAAAGCTCCAAAATATAGTTATCTCACGCAAATTCTTGTCGAGTTTTTTTTTCCCTTGGTACTAAAAGTAATTAGCAGATCATTCACAAACACAAAAATATGTATTATATAAGATAACTCATAAAATATTCAAGCAATGTGAATAAAAATTATATGATCACCGCGAGCTTTCTCTACCTTAGCCTTATCTAAAGAATCACGTAAATAGGAGCAGTAATCACGGAGTCAGGACTCAACCAACATTTAAAAAGAAAGCCGAATTGAGTACCTCCTTCATTGAGAAGTCGATTAAAAATGTCGAATAAGTATTGGAATGTTATAAGTTACCGAAAAACTTATGAAAATCAAATTCAAAGAAGCGGTTAGCAATAAAAATCGCTTTAAATGAATTTATCAACTGCCAGTCGTAACCTGAAAAATCAATGCCAATTTTCTTTCCAGAAGCCAATCACTTGTCATCAAAACGAAAATTAACTATCAGCTCTAAAATTAAATCTATTTATTGCTGCTATAAAGCACAAATTAGTACTTTCCCATCTCATAACTTACTCTAATACAACTCGTAAACTGACTACTCTATAAAATTTCTCTCAATCATAATTTATAAAATATTATAATCAGCACTATCCATGAAATACACGAATTTACATTTAATGAACCCCGTATATCTATTTACAATCATATTTATTCTGTCAAGAGCTTTCTTCAACTCCTTATTTTCCGGAATGTCTGAACCAATTTTAATGAATCTTCATACGCATAAGCAGGACACATAGGTCTAAAAAGTTACTAAAACATTTTATAAATGTGTTTAATAAAAAAAAAAATGGAAATTTCTGTTTCTATAGATCACTAGCTGTCCCGCGCAACTTCATCTGCGTCACATTTTCCCCGTTTTCGCAACATTTTTCATTGCTGCTCCGCTCCTATTGGTCGTAGCGTGATGATATATAGCCTATTTCCTTCCCCAGGTTAAAATCTATCTTCTTGCCAAATTTCAATAATATCCGATCAGCCGTTTAGTCGTGAAAAGGTAACAAACAAACAGAGTGACTTTCGCATTTATAATATTAGTATGGAAGGATGGATTTATAATCGGTCTAATTTAGCTGTCACACTATTTTTCGAAAATGTTCTTTAGTAACTTTTTAGACCTATGTATCCTGCATCCTGCTTATACATATGAAGTTTCGTTAAAATCGGTTCAGTCTTTTCGGAAAATACGAACTTGAAAGTAAGTGTGAAATGCAGTAAGGCGTAAACGCTGTTTATAGAATCTCGGTTCAGCTATGCATCCTTTATAGTTCCGAGACTTCACTCAATTGAAAATCCACCTTGGCTCGCAAGTTCCATGGTTTAATGTTCAGTGGCAGTGGGGTTCATTGAAAATGCATTGGAGGATGAGGTTCTGATTTGCTGTCTGTATCTAGATTAAACCTAAGATTATGTATGTAAGTATAGTTGGTTTGGAAATAGGCGACCGTACGGAATGCTCTTTTCGGTGTAATTTCAATAGTCTATGGTTTGTCTTGGAGGTTGCAATGGGAAGAGTATGGTCTATTGGTAGGTAGGTATAGAATGGGCTAATATGAGATTTCATTGGCTCATTACTATAGTGGAATAGTGCTATTTAACGCTATAGAGTTTGCAGAAATTTGGCTCAATTTCGAAAATCTATTATAAGGTTTTCTTACTCAGTTCCATGGTTTTACTCAAACCGTTTTCTAATTTCAAGGGCAGCGTTGTACTAGGAATAGAATATAATAAACGCCATGATCACGGATAAACTCAATATATAAAATATAATAATAATAGTTTATCCGTGATCATGGCGTTTGCAACAGCGCCGAAATATCGGGAACTCGAAACAAATAATACACATGGTAAATATCTCGTTGTAAGTGTTATTAATAGTATAAGTGACCATGTCAGTTTAAAAACTTATATAGAATATAATAATTAATTTCTGAGTATATGGTACATTAAGATCTTTATATTAAACAGTTTCACAATGGAAAGTTACATATTGCAACTAATATTCTGAGAACAATATCTTCCAACCAAACAAATAAAACTAAAACAATTGGAACACGGTTATCCATCAACATTAAAAGATAAATTAAATCATACCATAGATGGTGCACAGCAATAAAATCATTTATAAAACGAACCATAAGTATCGCTATTTTAATTAAAATTTCTAGCTTTTCTGTCGATACTTTCTTTGCTAAAGTTATAAAATGCCATATTAGGTAATACTATCTGTATTTTAGTCTATTCTACCTTCGTGATTCTCATGAATAAGAAAATCGATAAACTCAAGCAATCACGGAGTCTTTCTTGCAACAAACAATATAGAGGAAAAGCCAGTAGCTTCTAGAACTACATCGTGTTTCAAAAGTATCTTGAAGTAACTAAATAGCAAACGTACCTGTCGTTACCAATTTGTTACAGCCACTTTAGACTGGATGTCAGACTTTTGGCTTCTGATAACTCGTCACGACTGTCTAAGATCTACAAATGACAGCCGCGACCAACGGCTTAACGTCCGAGGCACGGAGGAAAATCGGTATGTAATTATGGTCACCCATCCACGGACCAACCTCGGCAAGCACGGCTTCACCTTAAAGATCCCCCCTTGCGGCTGTTATTTTTTACCCACGAGCTCTTCCTCCTGATTTATTGTTTGCAATCTCAATCTTCCTCCGTAAGCTTAAAGATAATGAATCAAAAATATTGAAGGTAACGGTGTCTAATGGTAATCTCTAGATTGGGCTAAAAAGACCACGAGGGGTATTGTCGCTCAGCTCCGTCTTGCAGCCGCCGGGGACGCGAATCATCCGTGGGCGCTGCGTTGCCGCTCGCTGCAGTTACGTCGAGCTGCAGCGACGAGTTTTTCTCCCCGCCGTCGACGAGGAAGAGGACGGCTATCAGCGGGCTTAGGACCTTTGGTGGACCAACATCCTAGTTAAGATGACAGATGCAAAAAGCCCACCCGCCCCATGGCCAGCTTTTTCAGCTAATGTCATCAGATTACATGAAAGAGCGATTGCTTCTTGAGTATCTACTTTACCTGTTCTTTATTTTCACAGATCAAAGTAAAACATCACATTTCAGTTCAATTCTAACAAATAAAACTTCGCTCCATGTTACGTAAACTACTAAATCTATTTCGAAACTTCATTCTCTTTGCGAATGGTGCGAAGTTTCCAATAAAAGTTTCTTGGAAGCACTTCTCGATCGGTAGCCACTTTCGCCAAAGTTATCTGATGATTCAGAGTACCTTTCAGGTTGGTTTTGATCGTAATCTTTTGAATTTCAGGAGTTAAAATAGGTTTTTTAAAGTGACGGTGATGTTAAGTAGGATCTAGATCTGTTGCCTGCCTTGTCTAGTGGTCATTAGCGCCACTGTTGAGTATAAGTTCCTAGGATAGATTTCCAGGTCGGGCAAAGTGTAATCGGGTTTTTTCACCAACAGTTTCTCAGTAAACTCTTTCAATATACGAGTATTTGTAAACAAACTTATGAAGAGACAGAAGAATTATTAAAAATATTGAAATAGTAAACTCTTACACTCACCCTCTCACACACATTAACACTCTACTCACCGAGAGGTCAACACTCCACACTCCCTTTTGTTTTGCTTTATTTTGAGCTTAGTTTTGTGTAGAGATATAACTCCTTGTATTCATATGTCTCATTAAGCTAGTCATCATCATCATCATCTGCCTATTCTTTTCCCAAACTCTCTTGGGGTCGGCTTCCAGTCTAACCGGATGCAGCTGAGTACCAGTATTTTACATGAAGCGACTGCCTATCTGACCTCCACAACCCAGTAACTGGGTAATACGATACCCCTTGGTAAGACTGGATGTCAGACTTTTTTTTTTGGCTTCTGACTACTCGTAACGACTGTCAAAGATCTACAAATGACAGCCGGGACCAACGGCTTAACGTGCTTTCCGAGGCACGGAGGAAACTCGGTATGTAATGATGGTCACCCATCCACGGACCAACCTCGGAAAATTAAGCTAGTATTGTAAAGGTAATCGTAAGGAAGAGCGCTGATGTCTGAGATGCAGATATCTTTTTATCTAGTTCAGACACAGATGCCTCTAAAATAAAAAATAAACGGGCCAAGTGCGAGTCTTACTCGCACACAGGGTTCCATAGCCCCAAACAATATAATAACAATATATTGAACGGTCATTCATTAGTAAACTTCCACTCAACCACAAAACTAAATTTGTTTTTCATAGTAAGTTAATGAAAAACAAAGTTACTGCTGCAGTTTGGTGACAAAAGTCCCATGTCTCAAAAACTAAATATCAAATCTTATTCAAACCAATTTTCGTTGATAGTTTTTTTTACGTTCTTCATCCCCATATTTTTTTCAGAATTTTCCTCCTCTTACTTTAGAAATTAGAGGGGGGGGGACACGTTTTACCACTTTAGAAGTGTCTATCTTTCAAACGATTGACTTTGGAAAAAAATGGCTTTAGGATCCTCTATGTCATTTTAAAGACCTATCTATAGACACCCCACACGTATAGGTTTGAAAGTTTTTTTTTTAGTTTGTCATGTGAGGGGCGATATCCTTATCTATACTGTTTTTTTTTTGTACAAAAATTATAAAGCGGTTCACAGAATACATCTACCTACCAAGTTTCAGCTGTGTAGTCCTAATAGTTTCGGAATAAAGTGGCTGTGACATACGGACGGACAGACAGACATGACGAATCTATAAGGGTTCCGTTTTTTGCCATTCGGCTACGGAACCCTAATTAAGAAAAATGTAATTTGTCCTGTATATCTGTTTAAATGTAACCTATGTTTGTGTCAAATCATTTATTATTATTATTATAGTAGTAGCCACGGAGTCTGGCTTCTTGCCCGGTTGATGGCAATGGGCCGACCTCCTCTTACGTGGGACTTAAAAATATATTTGGTGAAATGTGGGTTTACTATTATATACACCTCTGCCTAATTTAACCTTTCTGGAATCACTGGTCATCATCTGCCTAGCCTTTTCACAAACTATCTTGGGGTCCACTTCCAGTCTGACCGGATGCAGCTGAGTACCAGTATTTTACATGAAGCGACTGCCTATCTGACCTTCCACAACCCAGTAACTGGGTAATACGATACCCCTTGGTAAGACTGGAGGTCAGACTTTAATTTGGCTTCTGACTACTCGTAACGACTGTCAAAGATCTATAAATGACAGCCGGCACTAACGGCTTAACGTCCTTTTTGAAGCACGGAGGAAACTCGGTATGTAATTATGGTCACCCATCCACGGACCAACCTCGGCAAGCACGGCTTAACCTTAAAAATCGACCCGGGCGGCTGTTATTATTTAGCCACGAGCTCCTCCTTCTGACTACTCGTAATGACTGTCACAAATATACACCAATCATATTGATTCAGCGATCGGATGCAATCAAATCAATCGACGAGAACGCTGAATTTTTATTTCGAACGATATTAATATCTGATTCATATTACTTTTCAATTAAACATCATTATCTGCCGAGCCTTTTCCCATTTTTATGTTGCGTTCAGCTTTTGCTTTCCAATAATTAACTGTGTTAATTAAGTTCGTCGAAAAATGCAACAGTTTTAAATCGAGATATATTTTGTGGTTATTGAGGAGCTCGTGGCTAAATAATAACAGCCGCCCGGGTTGATCTTTAAGGTTAAGCCGTGCTTGCCGAGGTTGGTCCGTGGATGGGTGACCATAATTACATACCGAGTTTCCTCCGTGCCTCGGAAAGCACGTTAAGCCGTTGGTTCCGGCTGTCATTTGTAGATCTTTGACAGTCGTTACGAGTAGTCAGAGGCCAAAAAGTCTGACATCCAGTCTTACCAAGGGGTATCGTATTACCCAGTTACTGGGTTGTGGAGGTCAGATAGGCGGTCGCTTCATGTAAAATACTAGTACTCAGCTGCATCCGGTCAGACTGGAAGCCGACCCCAAGATAGTTTGGGAAAATGCTAGGCAGATGATGATATTTTGTGGTTATTAAATTCACGGGAACGAGCTGCGATTTGTAATACCTAGCTAGTCGAGTGTGGAAGCTTTTACATTCTTTGTTGGTTTTTCTTAGTCAATCTTTCCGATGTTTTTAAGATTATTTAGATGTTATTTTGTAAAAACTTTTTGAAGTTTAGAACAAGATTTTCGTTATAACCTATAATGTAGATATACTTCATATACCTATGTTATGTGGAGGTAGAAAATTATGTTTAAGGCCGTCTATTGAGCTGGCATTAGTCAAGAAAAATCAACTACCTATCTTTTGAAGAGCGAACCTTGCATTTTAATAGGAAAGTAATATTACTTTCCTTTAAAAGAAAGATTTGGTTTCGTCATCATACAATTCAAAGTCAAGTCAATTTGGCGACACAATTGGCGCAGTGGCTGAGCGATTGACTGTTGCGCTACGTGTCGCGGGTTCGATCCCCGCAAGGAACAAATATTTGTATTGCCTACAGATAGTTGTTCGGGGTCTGGCTGTTTGTGTATGTGAATTTAAAATGTTTGTAAACGCACCCACGATACAGGAGTAATTCCTAGTGTGGGGGCAACGCTAAAAAAAAAAAACAAATGTCATACAACTTTTATCGAAGTTTGGTAAGACAGTGCACGTACGTAAATTCTGACAAAAATATGTACGTATTCTTCCAAAAACGCAGTATCAGATACAGAACGCAATTTGCAGCTACACATCTGCATCAGATACATAGCAACCTACCGCTGTACTGGCTTCGCACACGATGTGAATTTCAACTAGCCCTGCACTTCATTACATTGAATTATGTGCTCCCTTGTGAAATAGCAACTCGGTACGTTGCTGGAATTCTGTTAAAACTGTCTTTTGACTATGTTCGTGTCTTTTTTTGGAAGTGTCTGATGACATAATATGAAAAATTAAAAACCAAGGCCAAGTACGAGTTGGACTCGCTCACGAAGGGTTCCGTACCATTATTTATAATAACACCCCTCATTTTTGGTCGGGAGTTAAAAATAAGCAAAAAAATCACTTTTTTGTATGGTCTTTTTTTATACATAATCTGTAGAAATTTCAACTGGCTAACTATCACGGTTCATGAGATACAGCCTGGTGACAGACGGGCAGCGAAGTCTCATATAGTAATAGGATTCTTTATAATAAGTTGCCAAAGCATTGGAGGGAATTAACTACTGACAACTTAAGAAATAGATTAAAAAACCTTCTGTTAGAGAAAGTCTATTACAGCACTGACGAATTTCTAACCAACAAATTAATTTGACTTGTATCCTAATTTTATGATTAATTGCTTTAACATTGGTATTTTCTTTATTTATATTTATTTTATTTTTCTGTAATATTTGCTATGATGGGATTATGACACTATTTGATTGTATTTTGTTGTACCATTTAGTTTTAAGTATACTCTAAATTGGATTGTTAATTGCTGCTATACATGCTGTGTTTAATGGACGAATTTAAAATCAATTGATGCTGGGTAGCGTCCAACATCTTATATTTGTACGCCGTTATAGCAAAACATGACTGTAATAATTATAAGTAAATGTAACATCTTGCATGCTATGTGTGTGTATACTCATGTTTTGGACAAATAAAATTATCTTATCTTATCTTATCCCGTTTGATACTTTGGATAACGAACCCTAAAAATGATTGGTAGAATTTTCCATTCTTCGTTGTAATCTTTTGGTATTGAAAAATTAACTCTTGCGATACTAATTTATTTGTACTGGGTATCTAGTTATTGTCATCTCAGTTCTTCATCGTTTCTTTGGTCCCTGCTCGTATAGCTATTGATTTCGACTCAATTTATGAAAATTCAAATTCATCATTGACAGAAGGTATTTCTTTATTGGTTTCGTTTTCTTTTGCAGTGCTCTTCTAAAGTGAATTTTTGATATTTCTAACTTTATTTCAACACCTGTAGGTACACACTGCAACAGAGAATAAATGTTGCCTTAATAGATTGCGCTTTTTCTACATTTCTAGGGGGTGAGGATTTTCTGGAGCTGGCTGTACAATATGTTTCCGATTAACTTATTTGATTCGTAGAAACAACTAAGTAACTTCCTGAAAATAAGTAAACTTCAAAATAATACAATAAAATTCTTTAAAAAATGTATAATAATACTCTTACATCTCTTTTTGTATCTAAATACAATATTTACAAGCTTAATCACATAACTAACTAAAATATTTATAATAAAACTCACGTACTATCCCAATTTTGTCACTAATTTACCTCCATTAGTGTATCTGGCCCATTTTCTAAGGGCGACAGTGTCAGGCAGTGAAACAGCTGTTGTTGAGTATTTCGTATTATTAAAAGTACAAAAAGCTTCGGTTTGCTACTTAAAATTATTATTATGATCATACGGTCCCAAAGATACATTATTTTAGTTTGTTTTATTAACTTCTTTAATAGAAATGTGTGTTTAATTTTTATAAGTTTTTAATCCGTGATCATGGCGTTTGCAACAGTGCCGAAGTATCGGGAACTCGAAACAAATAATACACATGGTAAATATCCCGTTGCAAGTGTTATTAATAGTGTTTAATTTTTGTTTATGAAGACTAGGCAGTGATCTTTCTTCAGATTTAAAGGTGGGTTTTTTGTTTATGAAACTTGTAATGTGTCACTATAAAACATAGTTTTGCTCTTAAGAGTATAAATACATTTTTATTGTATTCATTATTTTGTTCGAAATCGGAAAAAAAAAATAGCAGAGGCAAATCTGAAAGATAGTATCGTCTTCATAGAAATAGTTCGTAATAATGTACCTTTGGGAGAGTAAATAACTTAGTCTAAGAAATATAATTTAACAATAGATACAGCTAAGAAGTTTCAATAGTAGTGTTAAAGAAATTTACCTTTGTTTATCACACAATTCCTTTCATCCACTATCAATATCAAAGCCAGCTAACGCCAATAAATAATGTGATACATAAGTAACTAAAATATTGGTGGTCTTCCATGTTTTTAATGAAGTTAGAGAATCACTCTATGAAGATTCTTCTAAAACTACTTCTATTTGAATCCGCCATAGAATGCCAATCCTATAAATGTTGTTTGTTTAAAATGAATCCGAATTTGGTTAAAATTCTATGTTTTTGAGTGCACTACTGCTTTTTGCAATCAAAATTAATTATATTTCCTGTGACAATTTTTTATTACATCGACCACTATTGCTCATTATAATTCCGTCGCCCATCACACTGGCACTTTCTGAAATGGCGTATACCTTTCTTAAATAAACTCCAATTATCAATATAAAAATACAAAAACAAACATACCCTTTTGAAATTTGCAAAAGTTCACGAAAAGTTCTCTGAGAAATCAATACATTATCTAGCTAGATAAATCTAATTTTGAACACTATGCATTTATAATTATTGCGATGTACATAGCTATAACGGGACCTAAAACACCGAATACTACCTAAATACGTCAACAAATGATTTTTAAATGTTATTTTTACAAGCAAACGTGAATTGAATAGTTTATCTCGATCTGATGATAACCAGGTCTACCGTCGAGCGGCTGGTGCTTGAGTGTGATGGGTGCATCCTTCTACATTTTCCGGCCAATCGCAAACGTTTTCGTTGTAGTTAAAGACCAGGTTTTGTGGGCAGGGCATGTGATGTTTCCTCTCCCCTTCGCACATGTAGTACATGGTACAATCAGCTTTGTCAGGGTGGTAAGATATGTGACCTTCTTCCTCTTCGCAGGATACTTCGTTGGCTGGAAAAAAGAAATACATTCATAGAATTTTATTTACGAAATCTTTATAGATATTTACAGATTAGTTTTCGGCAGCGAAGAACCTCAAGTGGCGTAAATATAGCAATCTTTGTGGTAACTATATTTTCGAGCCGTTTAGGGTTGAAACTCTGGGGTCGTGGGGTCAGAGTGCTCAGAGCCTTTTAAAGGAAATTTCAAAACGCCTAGTTGACGCTTCCCGTGACCCAAGGGCTGGCTTTTACTTTGGCCAGAGGCTAAATATTGCCATACAACGTGGCAATGCTGTCAGTCTCTAGGGCATATTACCAGCTGACAGCGTTGAGGAGGATTTTTTTGACGCCCTTTTATAGTTTATTGTTATTTTAGTTATTTAATTTAATAATTTTTGTAATGGATATAGTAGTTATTTTTTTTTTTAGTTTAAGATGTTCCTTCTGGGTCTTTAAACGGAGGCCTCAGAAAGATCATTTAGATTTTCCTCTAAAAACAGAAAATCTAAAACAGATACAAAATACTCACGATTTTTAGTAGTGTACTGTCCATTGGGGTTATACGATTCGTAAGGTCCATCGTATTCCAAACTGACTTTGTAGTCTCCGAGCTCCTGTTTCATGGCAGTGATCAGAGGGTACTTTCCAGTACCGCATGATCCTCTGAAGTCATCCATGTCCACGGACCAGACCATGATACCACCGAAACCTTCTTCCTTCAACCAGGCCATCTGTAATGTAGAAGTTATTTGATTAGATTTCATTTGAAAGAGATCACGATGGAATTGGTAACAAAAATATTTGGGAATTAATTATCTTTGAAATAATCAACAAAACAATTGATAAACTATTAAAACTGTTGAACAGTTTGAAAAAAAAAATGGTAATATTAACAATTTTTTTTTCTTGTATTCGTGCCTAATTTGGTGGTCAGAGTTTTTTTGCCGCCCATGGACCTTTGACTTGGCATAACATACCGTCGAGAAATATCTTTCAGGCTTGTTTGGTCACGATGTTTTCCTTCACCGAAACTAGTGATAATTTTACAATACGCGCATTAAATCTGAAAAATCAGTGGTGCGTGCCTTAGTATACGGCCTGAGTGCACGCTCTATCCGAGCGTCGGGCGGGGAGGGGCGTGCAGCGTTCATGTTAAACACGTGCTACCCGTAGTGGCTGTCCTGAGTGCCGGCCGAGCGGAGCGTGGGCAGCAGCGGGCTTGTTTGCGTCGAGCGGGGCGTCGCGTGCAAGTTCAAACCAGTTTGTGTTTTGCAGCGGTGATACGAGCGTTCTTGAAGGATGTCGTTTGAAGAAATAATTTCAGAAATACAAAATAAACCTGAAATATGGTTATCTTCGCATTCTTTATACAAGAACAGAATAGTTAATCTTCATTCACCCTTAATGTTTCAAATAACGTAGAAAACTCTCCAAATTGTTTTCTCTGCTTCACAATGTTACTAGGACCTTGTCTTGACTCATAATTAAATTTTAGCCACAAATTTTCTTCTCAATACATATCAATAATATCATACGACGCAGACGCCATGATCGACACAAACGACCGCCCACCACAAACGCTGAGCGTGCACTGAGGCCACTTCAAGAACGCGCTTTCGACCGCTCTTCCCCGCTCCGCCCGACGCTCGGATAGAGCGTGCACTCAGGCCGTACACTAAGTGTACACTTAGTGTAAAGCAAAGAAAACAATTTGGAGTTCCCTCCACACTCTTGCTTTAACTATTCTGTTCTTGTATAAAGAATGCGAAGATAACCATATTTCAGGTTTATTTTGTATTTCTGAAATTATTTATTCAAACGACATCCTTCAAGAACGCTCGTATCACCGCTGCAAAACACAAACTGGTTTGAACTTGCACGCGACGCCCCGCTCGACGCAAACAAGCCCGCTGCTGCCCACGCTCCGCTCGGCCGGCACTCAGGACAGCCACTACGGGTAGCACGTGTTTAACATGAACGCTGCACGCCCCTCCCCGCCCGACGCTCGGATAGAGCGTGCACTCAGGCCGTACACTTAGCAGTTATGGCATAGCGGTATGACCAATATACAGGGTTATTGGAAAAACACCAACAATCTCTTAAGAGGTCATTCTACTCATCATTATGAACAACTTTTACTATGAGACCAAACAGGAAATCGTGAAAAAAAATCTGCTGTGCCGTACTTTATGTTCACATAACTCGTCAGAATGTAGGGAACAGCTGATTTTTTTTCACGATTTCAGGTTTGGTCTCATAGTAAATGTTGTTCATAATGATGAGTACAACGACCTCTATAGAAGTTGTTGGTGTTTTATCAATAACCCTGTATAACTGTACTAGGTATGTATTATTTGTGGTGTATTTTATTGGATCATACACGAGCCGTGGTTTCCGCCATTTTCATGATGAATTTGCTGATTTGATTCGGTTGGCATAATAGGTGCTTTATAAGTTTTGGACTGCCAGGTGTCACGAGGTTTAATATGAATTCAAATTAAGCTTTGCAATGTCTTTAGGTACCTTAGTCTTCAGTGATCTCTCATCATCGAAGCCCACCCATTGGTCGTCTCTGTATGCGAAGGGCACCATCTGTTCGTTGTCCCACACCAGCGTGGTGTTGTCTTCACGAAGGAACTCGCAGATTTCATAGTACGACATGAAACCAGCTTCGTTGGTGAAACGTCCAGCGGCACCTTTGATGAAGAAAAAAAAATTCTGAGGTGTTTATTGTGAAACGATATGAAAAGTCCTGCTTTAAATAAATTTGAGTAAACTAAACAAATGGCGACTTTGCGGAATATGCAACATAATCATCAACTGCCTACCTTTTTCCAAAACAAACTAAAACTATCTTGGGGTCGGCTTCCAGTCTAACCGGATGCAGCTGAGTACCAGTATTTTACATGAAGCGACTGCCTATCTGACCTCAACAACCCAGTAACTGGGTAATACTATACCCCTTTGGTAAGACTGGATGTTATACTTTTGGCTTCTGGCTACTCGTAACGACTGTCAAAGATCTACAAATGACAGCCGGGACCAACGGCTTAACGTGCTTTCCGAGGCATGGAGGAAACTCGGTATGTAATTACCACCCAGCCCCGTGGACCTAATTTTGCCGAGGTTTGTTAGGACTTGTTATGCCTGCACAGGTATTCTACTGTGTAATTATTATGTCTGTTTTGTCATTATTATCATCATCATTCTGTAGTAGTTTAGTGCTGGACATGGCACTTTTCAATTGTTCAACACTATTTCAGGCATGCATTCTCACTTGGGCCCTATAAGAATGCCAGCGCATGACATTTTCTTTTTAATTTTACACCTCTATGCTGAGTTATTGGCTTTTGGCCTCGTAGCCAATTTACTTTCATGTATGTCTTTAAAAAAAAAAACTTTTATTGTTTTATGTGATTTAAATAAATATTTTTTGTTACTGTTATTATTGTTTACTGGTTCAACGTGGACACTGCTCTCTCTTGATATACGCTACCAAGTATAACGTGATAATAATGACTTTTAAATCAATAAACTTACCACCACCAGACGCAGGGGCTCCTATATCAAACTGGGTATCATTGATTAAAGTAAAAGATCTTCCATAAGTCGGCATTCCAATCATAAGCTTCTCTTTAGGGGCGCCCTGGCGAACCCATTCACGAGCAGAGTAATCCTAAAAGAAAAACAGAAAATTTTAATTGAAGCGATAAAGATTTTTTTGGTCCTGTTGTGCAATGGAAGGACCAAAAATTAATTAGGCGGGGTATATTGTTGAAGAAAACAATTTTACAAAGTTGATAGAATCCTATACAAATATTAATTTTCGTTAGACAACGACCTAATTTTTTTCTACGTTTTATGTTACATACAAAGTTTATTAAAGTCTGGATGGAATATTTTATCTAGACAAGAATAATGTATCAGGCATTATTTAGCGAAGTGTTTTGTGTTTTTTATATACGAAAAGCAGTGTTATTGAGTTTTTCTACCAGGAAATTCTTAGTGGCAGCCAAGGATTCGGGATTGGTCCATGGTTGTGGTCAATAGGCTCATCTCCTATTACATGGAACACTAGCTGTGCCCGCGACTGCGTTCGCGTGTTTTTTTTTTTTTTTTTGTTATTGCATTTTTCTTTTGATTATTATTTATTTTTCTAAAATAGAAATACCCTAAGTTACTCTTTATTACATCAGCTATCTGCCAGTGAATCAGCTATCTGCCAGTAAAGTCTTGTCAAAATCGGCCCAGCCGTTCCAGAGTTTAGCCGGAACAAACAGACAGACAGATAGAAAGACAGACAAAAAAATCTGTAAAAATGTTATTTTGGTATATGTCCCGTATATACATTCATATGCATGAAGTAAAAAGCGGTTATTTTAATATTACAAACAGACATTTCAATTTTATTTATTTGTATAGATAACTGGAGAGTTCTGGGTGTACTGATAAATACCTACACTCTGCATAACCCTTTGGGGATTACACGCGCGAGGTTACGTTATAGAATAGAATAGAATCATTTATTTCAATCGCAAAGGATCATACAATTTAACAAACTTCAACAGATCTTAAACTACAAACAGACAGAATAATAATAATTTCCTAACTCAAATAATTAATGATTTCTAAATAATTGTGATAAATGGTTAATTAATTAATTAAAATAGTAGCAATAAATAAGATAGCTAAGAATATCATTACGAGTAACTCACTACATATTTCGATTGCTCAGCAAATGAACCATACAGCAATGGTTAAGGTACTGGCAATCAAACTGGTTATGATAGATAGCTACTTACCACAGTGAGTTTCTTCTGGTAGCTGGTGGCACTCTCGAGAGGGAAGAGAGGACTGTTGTGTCCGACCTGGCGCTCCCATTGTCCGTGGAAATCGTATGTCATTACGTTGATGAAGTCCTGTGAAGGAAAACACAATCAGTCTTATGCTGGGTCATCATCTGCCTAGCCTTTTTCCTACTACAAGATGTTGTTTTGCATCCTCGTCAAATTTCAGGAGGTGGTCACAAAAGACATAAATAATCAATTAAAATTACGTTACCTAGTTAATTAGTAATAAACACTGATTTTTTTGGTTGTTTAAGTTTGTCAATATTTCAGAATAACCCCCTTAACGTGGTTGAGATTGTTTGTATGTGTGTAAGCGAGGTTATAGGGCAAGAACCAGATGGGCCGCGTATAAAACACGGGTGGTACAAATTTACCGATTTCCGTAAATAAGGAAAAAATAAAAATTACCTACCCATTTTATTATTGATTCGGGACGAGAATCAGTAGCAGAGTTACCTCCTTGAATTTGACGAGAATGCAAAACAACAGCTTGCATATTGGGGTCAACTTCCAGACTAACCAGATGCAGCTAAATGTCAGTATTTAACATGGAAGGACTGCCTATCTGGCTTCCACAACCCAGTTATTACTGGGTTGGGATGTAGACAAACATTTTTACAAAAGAGTAACGTATTACCCTTTAGGGGTATGAGGACCCGGGTGTAAACTCCTTCATACCCTATAGAAAAGGGAGGATCCTCCGACCAGACAGGTGTTATGTCTGGTGGGCAACTGCCCGACAGTTGTTGTCGATGTAAACTTTGCTTGCGAGATGTAGGAAATTGATGTTAGTTCTGCTGTTGTTACACAGATGGCGCCGTAGTACTTTTTGTAGTAATTTGCTTTTTTAGTTTGCTACAACCCTTTTGTAAGACTGGTTGTCAGGCTTTCGGGCCATGACTACCTGTAACGACTGTCAAAGATCTAAAAATGACAGCCGGGACCAACGTTTACGGTATGTTATTGGTGGTCACTTATCAAAAGCTTGATGCTTGGTGAGTAAGGTTAATTATCTCGAACAGAACTTTGTTAAAATTGGACAAGAACTGTCAAAATCCAAGCGAGTTCAATTTTGAAAGGACATTTAACATCTAGTAGTTTATCGACTTGGTGATAGTATGCACAAATGGTTGTCTCAAACTCGTTGTCCTCATGAGCTATGCTAAACTTTTTATTTCCATGCCAATATCTTTTGTCAAGACTAATGCAATGTACATAGATAGACGAGGGATATACATTGAGGGAGCAAATATTAATGAGAATAAACAATTTATGAAATCACCAAAAAATAGATACATGGGTACTAAACTTTCTTAAAGTATGTGCCTTTAATTACGTTCTATTTAATATTTTTACCTTTCACACAGTGGACTCTAAGTTACGAAATCAACTTACCAAGTATTTAGAAATCTCAGGAACATCGTATCCAGCAGCGATAGCTTCGAAGGAGGCTGGCACAGCGGCTGACAGCAGCAGTCTTGGCTGACCTGATGTCTTGGCTTCACCTTCAAATGCTAGACGCAGCTCCTTGAGTAGGGATACAAAGGCTGCACGGTCGTCGGCTCCTCTGTAAAGGAGATGATTTTTGGTAAGCTTGCTTTTTCGTTAGAAATAATATGACAAACGAATCTACACTAATAAAAACAGAGGTAGAATTAGTAAGTTTGGAAGTAGGTGTCATCTCCGAAACTATACAACAGATTTCAAAAACTCATCCACTGATAGAAATCTAAACTATATCCGAGGAAAACTTCCCGCTGACAGTTAGTGGAAAATAAACGAAAAGCACATTTTTTTAGAAGCTGGGAAAAAAATCTGGTCTTTGTTGAACAACTAAATTCCAAGAGATGAGATTTTGTTTTTTTTTACAGGGACGTATTTTTGCAGCGGTGGCCCAGTGCTGGCAGCCCCGAATTACGAGCAGTAAGCCGTGGGTTCGAAACCAAGGCAGACGCATTACTTTGTGTAATTTATTTCTTCACCGCTGCTCTCAAAAACGGTGAAGGAAAACATCGTGAGGAAACCGGCATGTCCTAGAACTAAAAATTCGAAGACATGTGACATCTACCAACCCGCACTGGACCCGCGTGGTGAATTACTGCCCACTCCCTCTCATAGAGAGGAGGCCTGTGCCCCAGCAGGGGGAACATTGTAGGCTGGTGATGATGTTTTGGCTTTTATTTATTTATCCTCATTTCGAAACTGATAAATGATTAATGCAAGTGCCTCAACACAAGTAGCTTCTAATGACACAAGTGGCTTTAACATTGCAATATTCCATCATAGTTAACAAACATTGACATACAAATATTTACAAATACTGCCTTGTTGGTCAAACGCCCTTCACTAAACTAAAAAATTTCTTAACCTGTTCTTAATTTCCTTAAACTTTTGACGAAACCTATGGTAATTTTTAAACCTTGAACTGAACTATGGGTTAGTTAAAGCTTTGCCTAACGTGGTTGTATAATACTTTCTGCTAATAAATCTTTTGTGTTAAAATTCTTACCTAAGTGAGAAGACAAATTATGTAAAAATGAAGTTGGATGAGGTAAAATAAAGCCATATTTATTTAAAAATACATTGATTATGTAAAGCTTATAAAAAACTTTAATGATTGAACGTAAGAATTTATAACCAGCAATAATACTACAATAGAACAAAACTACAAAGATTTTATTAAAAAAAAAAACCTAGTTTGCAGTGAAGGAAAACAACACGTTAACAAACTGGCATGTCCCAGAGCCAAAAATTTGAAGATATGTGATATGTACCAACCTACACTAGGCCAGCGAATTCAATTGGACTGGATAACAGTCTACTTCCTCTCATAGAGAGCAGGCCTATGTCCCAGCAGTGGGAACTTTACAGGCTGATTTTGAAACTTAATCATTGATAACATAACCGTAATCCCCGAAGAGTTAGGCAGACGTGTATCTTACAATACACCCACCTTTCGCTAGTTATGTTCAAGCCCCATATAATAGGGGTGAGCCTATTGCCATCAACCAGGCATTAATTTCGGACTCCTAAGCTGCTACTGAAAAATTCTTGATAGAAAAACACAATAATACTTTGACCCAGTGATTAGTCATCAATGTGATTACTTAAAACATACATTTAGATGTTACGAATAGTAATAGCTCTTCTTATTAATTTTTTTATCTTTTCTTACCTCGGGTACTCCCAGTCTACATCCAGACCGTTGAACTGGTAATCCCTGAGGAATTCGATGGCTTCGTACACGAACTGGTTCATACGGAATACGTTAGAGGTCAGCTCTTTGAAGGGGGTGGAGCCGAAAGCCCAACCACCGATGGCGAGAAGTATCTGTGGGGAGAAGACAAAAATGTTAAAAAAAAACTCGTGGAACTAGATAAAATGTAGAGAGATGAAACGAATCATTGCAGGGTGCTTAATTACTTCGTCCAACTTTCAAAATGTAGAAGACAGACATAAAAGAATCATTAAATACAAAAGGCGAAAATAAAAATCTTAACGTTTTTAGAGGGTAATAAAATGTTGAGCATTATTTAAATATGCAAGTTTCTAGATGATCAATTAAACATTCCCCATAGTCGTATAGTTACGCTAATGATGCTCAGGAAAAGAAAGACAATACTAATGAAAATAATTTTAACACAACAGCTAATCGAAATCAAAATGAAGCTAATGGAAAAAACTGTTACCTTCAAATTAGGATTCTTCTCTCTCAAAGCCACGACCTTATCGTACATTTCCGCGTCCTTCTTTTCATCTCCTTCAGCCAGTTTATGGTCCTTGAGGGTAGCAAAGGCATAGATGATGTGAGTGCAGAGGGTGGGGTCAACGTTCTCAGGGAGGAAGCGACCAGCTGATGGCCTCTTCGAAGACCAAGACGTCAGGTAGCAGAGGATTTGTGGATCACGTTCTGTTGAAGAAAAATAATATACGTTTATAAAACTATTCTTTTAGAGGGAGCATTGAGAAAATATATGCGGTTACGTTATGTTCAAAGAAGACACTTAGTATTACATACATGAAGGCGGTTATCCCTAATGGATAGGCAGAGGTTTAAATAACCTATATTTCACTGGTTACGTTTAAGTTTCACAATGTAGTAGGAGGCGAGCCTATCGCCGTCAACCGGGCATCAATTTAGACATGGAGCTGCAACTGTCAAATTCCGGATGGAACAACTACACTTAATATTTGCTCCACCTGGGAACCGAACCCAAGACCAGCATATTGTTCAGCAGTAGAGGCATTCAATATTCTGAACTTAATTATCATGTGGGTCTAGTTTTTTTTTATATTATCACATAAAATAACATATTACGTTCGTAAATAGTTCTTTACAACAATACGGCTTTGTTAAGATCATTATCCTAAAATGTTTGACTTTCACCAAGTGACTTTACAAAACGCTAATTATTACAATAACCTGCGCTCTAATAAATACGTTTAAAATTACAAACAGAGTTAACAAAATAATAAATGAGATTGCAGAAATAAAATGGTAATACATGAGTTGCAAGTCTGGTTTTGTTCAACTAATTAACTGTGCAAAAAAGAAATAAAAAAAAAAGTGTTTGTCTTTTTCAAAATTACAAATTACATTCAAATCACCCATTTCATAAATTAAATCATTACTTAGAAATCCATTATCACTGTAATGCAATTTAGTATTCGTTAGAGAATTTTCAAATAAATGTCTCATCCATCAGAAGTAGGATAGCAATCATAATTTAATCAATTAGGGAAAGTTGCTTTTGATTTTTCTAATATTCAGCAGAAAAATTGTTCGTTCATTTTGGTGTTACATTTATCTTACTGATTCTACGTTTTCTATGGCTTGATCTTTTTTATTTTTATGTAGGTACTATGTTTATATGATACTATGTTTGTATTAGTGTCGGCTTGGTCTTTTTTTTTTTTTTTTGCGGATGGGAAATCATCAAATGACTTCTCCCGCTCTGGGCGGAGCGGGAGGGAGTGTCAGACTTGACTGACTAAAACCCACCCATGTTCCTTCTTAGCCCTTTGTCTTCCAGGGCCGCGGTATCTCTTTCGAACAACCCGCAGCCCGTGTCGGCTTGGTCTCAGCTAGAGAAATGTTTTAAGAATGTTTTGTGGTTTAAGAGTAGAGAAAAACCAAAGAAACGATGTATGGACTGTGTGAAGGATGATATGGCAAGAAAGGTGGTGTCTGATGAGATGACAAGTAAGTTCCGTGCGGGGATCGAACCCGCGACACGCAGCGCAGCAGTCGATCGCTCAACCACTGCGCCAACCGTGCCGTCAAATTGGGATAAGGGCAGCAGAACGATGACTATATTTTTAATGTATAATCAATTAATCAGGCTTTTTGGATATTAATTCACCAGGGAAACGTAATAAATCTATTATATACTAGCTATCCCCGGCAAGCGTTGCAATGCACTTTTCCCTAACTTTCTCGCCTTTTAAACCTTCCCTGGACTACGACAAACATTAATAAACCAAAATCAGCTAAATCGGCCCAGCCGTTCTCGAGTTTTAGCGAGACAAACGAACAGCAATTGATATTTATATTATATATATATATATAAATCGTATTCTTCTTAAACATTACATATTCTAAGACTAAAAGGTAACAGTAATATTTATTTAAGCTTTGCAAAAAAAATAGTATCCTGAAACCGTTCAGAGCCAACGTTTTGTGTCCGAAATAAAAAGTTTCCTTCCACAAGAATACTTAGGGAAGTATAACATAATGCTTTACATTGAAAATATGTTATTTATTACAATCTCCCCGCTTGAGAGGCCGTAAAACTCCTACTTACTTGTTAAGATGTCGGTTGGCAATGTCATAAACTTGATGGCATTAAATCACAAACCCCATTTTGGCCACCTTACGATCTTAAACCGACCTTCCCTTACCCTCCCAAGCACCCTAAAATATATCACGAAAGTGCCTGTGAACTCATTCTCAGAGATCTTAAGATTCTGGTCGTTGATACCACTTCAACGTAAAAGCACTCGATGTTTCAAACTTTTAGCAACTATGTCACGAATTGTCGACTTTCCTAAGCCATTCTTGGCAACAACAGAGGGCCTAAGAGTGACCCTTGCGGTACTCCGTGGAATGTCGAGCTTTTAGTGTCAAATACACTTTCTGTTGTTTTTGTTCCATCTGTTACGAGATTTCGACTAAGAATGTTTGCTGATGGAAGTTTATAGGGTCGAAGTTTCCTCCCTTTATTTTTTTGGTGTTATTGAATGGACTTCTGGAGTTGTTTGTATCGGTATTACTTGGGGCGGTTTTTCTTGTATCGATATAAAGAGTCTATTTTATGCCTACAGCGCTTCTAACAAGCTCGGTTTGACTTTGAACATCAGAATTGTTCATAAGTAGTTTCAAGTTACTTTCACGGAGCCGATACTAAAATGTGTGCACCTTTTACTTAAATATTTAACATAGGACTTGGTAAACTCCAAAAGGCAACCTGTCAATACAGGTGCCAAGTGAAGCATTAAGGACTCAAAATATCTTCCATTTGCTTTCAGACATTGTTTATTTTTCCCGATGTAAGAAAATTGAATTTTCCAAACATGTTTAAATCGGAGCTTTGCTCCTGACGTGCCCAAAAGAGTTTGGCTAAACGAAATTGTAACTTTGTACGCTTTGAAGTTTTTCAAGATAATCCTTGTTTCAAGGTTTTTTTTCTGATTTTGTCTGTCTTAGTGAAATACACAAAAAAAGGCCTTTGAAACGAAGATGGGAAATTCTAGAATGTTTTTTTTTTGTTTGGAATTGTTGAAGGAATGATTACTAAAAATTGTTGTTAGCATACTATAGCAACCTATTATTACGAGTATACCTTACCTGGTACCTATAATAGTCTACCGTTGACGCAATCAAAAATTACATAATATCAATCAAAATTTTCAACTTTAGATAAAAACATAATTTTAGAAAATTAAACAGTTTAAACTAAAATTATAGATAGCCATTGTGGATTTGGTAAACGTTGCCAATTATCAACATGTGAAAGTGTTTTAAAACGTTATTAAATAAAATGTTGACATTTTGTTGATGACAAATTACATAGTACATGCCAAAGTAGATAATAAGACATTAGTAGTTCCGGTATATGTAAACATATTAGCCGTAGGAGTTCTGTAATGTTGCACTTCTCATTAATAATAGAGCTGAAGAACTTTCAGCGTTTGCATATTATAAAACGATTGTATCTGTAACCTATGAATAAAATAACTGGGTATTTGAAAACGGCGTCCTTATTAACCTTTTTTTCTTTTGGACAAACGCCAAAATGGGGATCCAAAGGCTGTAGTCAAAAGTAGCCGACTGTTTGTCACGATTTCAGGGTTTTTTCCATGGGTAAGCCAAAAGTTTTTCGTAATGATGAGTATATACCTCTTTTCTTGTTTCCAGTTGTTACAATTACACCTTTTATAGACCAAGAGATCATGAAATAAAAGAAAGAACAAAACAAAGAACTCACTGTTCTTGTCTGAAGCACCATTATTATTATTCTTGATGATAACACTCTTGATCGGTTTCTTGATCCTCTTGACGACGTCAGAGAGGCTGATCTTGATGGGTTCAGGTTTTTCGGTGATTTCAACGAGAGCGTTAGAAGCAACGGAGGCCCAGTCGATGTCTTTAGCGTCCTTACCACGGGAGATGCCCCGGAGTTCCTCTCTGAAATAGATGAAGATTGTTAAAGCGTTGTAACTAGAAACCTTAAACCTTAGGGAATTCTTTCATTTAAGAACGTAAGTCAGCTCATGATTGTCGAAGCCGATGAAGCAGATGAGACCTTAATTAAAGACCGCGTATCAGCCAGTGTAGTATTAGATGAAACATGACCCTAAAATCGCGACTGGGGCAGACTAGATGCGGAAAACGGAGAGGCCTATGTCATGCAGTGGACTGCGGCAAAGTGGCTTTGAAGGTAAATAATGATACAAACCTTTTTGGAATAGTTAGTTTTTTAAGTTAAGATTTCACCCGCTCACACCGAGAGTCGTACCCAGTTCTATGTGGGACGTGCGAGTACACTCTTGTTAGGGTAAACACTTTTTTGAGTAACCTACATGGTACGTTGCTCATATAACAATTTAAATGTTTGCAGCTAAAATCAACTCTGCTTACCTCATAGCTCCGATAAGTGGGTATTTGACGTCACCGCCGCACGCAGTTCCGCTGAAGTCATCCATGTCGACGGTCCACACCATAGCACCGCCGAAACCGTTGTCCTTGATCCATCTGCAAATAACAACAATATTAAATACTTTGCAGTTATTTAAGCTTTTATTGTGATAAATATAAGAAGGGAGGGTCGAAACAGATCGGTTGAGAATGGAAACTTGGCTTAAAAGGAAATATCGCATATTCAGGCATTATCGTTGTGCTAGTACTTAGACCTCCTCACTGAGAGGAAATGGGCCACGCTAATTCCCCACGAGAGCCCAGTGCGGTTGTCATATGTCTTCGGTATTTTGGTTCTAGGACATTAGCTAGGACTTTGCATCGAATTGAACCGAGCCGATCTGAACATGACTCGGCAATGGTATATGGCGATCGGAGTTTACGATCAACAAAGGCTAATTGCTGCGGGTTGGCTTCATTGTTTAACAAATATTGTCGAATCAAATGTGCCGACCAGCCCCAAAACAAACCCCATACACAGATTTCAAATTATATCAGAAACGTGATGATAAAAGTAGCTTAACATATTAATGTGGCTTTGACAACAACATAAAATCTCATTTGCAAGCTCTCTGTGGCATGGTTTTAATTCATTAAATAAATCATTTTTACTGCTATAAAAGTATGTTGAGTTTATTTTTTGGGCTGAAATCACAACGCCAAATTGTGGACAAAATATTTTATCATATTTTTTTTTTACTTTTTTTTTATTCGTCGTTGATCTGTGGCTGCAAGCGTTACTCATGGGTCGGGCAAACGTTATTATTATTAGGTCTTTCATCAGGAATTTCTCAGTAGCGGCCGGGTGTCTGGTCTCTATGGGACATAACATGGGACTCCAAAATTACTAGCGAAATATGGGTGTACAATTATTTTAAACTAGCTATCCCGCGCAACTTCGTCTGCGTCACATTTTCCTCGTTTTCACAACATTGCTTCTCCGCTCCTAATATTAGTCGTAGCGTGATTATGTATAGCCTATAGCCTTCCTCGATAAATGGGCTATCTAACACTGAAAGAATTTTTCAAATCAGATCAGTAGTTCCTAAGATTAGCGCGTTCAAGCAAGCAAACAAACTCTTCAGCTTTATAATCTTCTTAATATATATAAATTACGTTTCACGTTGTTTGTCTGCGATGGACTCCTTAATTACTTAACCGATTTTAATCAAATTTGCACACCGTGTGCAGTTTGATCCAACTTGAAAGACAGGATCGCTTACATCTCAATTTATTGTGTAAGTAGGTACATACAAATATGGGAAAATAGACGTGATGGTATGTGAAGCTTTATGAAAAAAAATATAATAATTGTTATCTTACCTCATTTTGTTCCTAATAGACTTCTCGTCATCAAAGCCGACCCACTGGTCTCCATTGATGGCATAAGGCACTTTCATTTCGTCGTCCCATATGTAGGTTCCACCGTTTCGCAGTAAATCGCATACCTGCGGAAATTTTCAACCTCGTTTATCGCAAATACGAAGCTTCGTTTTTTTGTAGGCGCTTTTCATTCCTCTTCCAAAGAAACACAAATTACTCACATATTATACACCTTAGATTGTCTAAGTTCCTACTCTTCAAAATAATTGCAAAGGTTAATACTTGTTGTTTATGAATTTTGCTAATATTTCTGAAATTCACGCCAATCATATGATGTGGCGTGCCACGATAACTTTGTTTGAACGTGTATACAGGACATCAAAAAGTTGTCATTGTTGATAGGGTTGCTTTTGCATTGGCACAACTTGTATGTCTTTTGACAGTGTGAGTAAATGGTTTGTTTAAACAAAACTAAAACAGATTTATATTGGCAATCATGGTTTACCAGTCCAAATAGATAGTTGATCAGGTTGTCAGTTGACAGGTCAAATTGACGGCTGAAAACGTAATTCTGTTCTAATTTTGTTAATACAAACCGTTTAATCAATGTCTCTCACTAACGAAACAATAATTAACATTGCTAACCAAACTCTGTACCACAACATCTTTTTAATCGTCCTCATCAACCAAATAAATCTCCTCACTTTGTAACTCCTAAAATACAGTCTCATAAACACCATCTAAACAGGCATAAATCACCTCATACTTAGGGCACAGTGTAACTCATAACAGTGGTTCAATTGCCAATTCATTTCTCAAGTGTTGTAGAAAAACTTTTTTTTTAACTTCATTTCGGTTTCAGTTTGACCGAACCGTTAGTCAACCTCGTAAATGCCGATCCTAACACTTTTGACACAAATATACGTGAATTGAAACTAAAGTTTAAATCTATTCATCACTTAAAATAACCCTTCACTTTTGAAGATGACGTGCTAGTGTCAACCAAGTGGTATAGCAATAACAAGGTCGAATTTGCTATATAGTTACGCCAAGTCCTAAGGTGAATGGAAGTTTTGGATATAAACAAAGATATTCAAATATTTACGAGCGATAGACGGGACAAGACGAAGAAAATCGTAATTCAATATTTGTTACTACTTTGTAATAAATCGGTGTGTTTAGTGTCACACGCCCACTTGTCAAGTAGCATTCGTGTGTTGTTATCGATCAAAATTTTTGTGTGACTTAATTCTCAATGTCCGCTCTATAATTATTTTAAACTAGCTATCCCGCGCAATTTCGTCTGCGTCAAATTTTCCTCGTTTCCGCAACATTTTTCAGTTCTGCTCCGCTCCTATTGTTGGTAGCGTGATGATATATAGCCTTAACCTTCCTACATAAATGGGTTATCTAATATTGTAAGAATTTTTCAAATCGGACCAGTAGTTCCTGAGATTAGCGCGGTCAAGCTAACAAACAAACAAACTCTTCAGTTTTATAATATTAGTATAGATTTCTTTTGATAAAAAACATGGCATGTTACTCGTAAAATTTTCAAAATCGCTCCCGTTGAACCACTGCACACAGCTACACAGTGTTTATAGCAATATTTTTTAATTATAATTACCTCGTAATACGCGAGAAAGCCTCCTTCCTTTGTGTACTCCCCGGCTTTCCCTCCCCCACTGGCTGGAGAATTCACTCTGTAGTTGTTGGTATTTGCCAGGGTGAATGTTCGTCCGTATGTTGGCATACCTGAAAATTATGTGCGTTATCAACAGTGACCTTGAGAATTCTTGGAGGGACTGCTTCGTTTGTTAGATGGTGCGTGGGAAGCTTTGAGAAATTATTACTAAGAATCTTCTCAATCTTCCTTGTTGATAAAGGTTATTTTCGGGAGAAAAAAATGGGTAGCAATATTCTTAAAAGATCAAATCACTCAAGCCAGGACTTGAATACTGTTAAGTAATCATAACTTAATGTTTTTCGTGTCACTCATGAGTATAACGACTTTGTAAATTTTTTTGGTAGTAGGTACTAAATCGCATTGTGTATCTAAAAACTAACCAAGTCATAATTACTTTTACTGTTATTAGACTGAACATAGATACAAAATGTTTGCGTTAAACGTATACAGTATGTTAGGTTAAATGAGGGACATATTGAGGGAGGGTATTCAGTATTCGATTCTCCTCCCAAATATGTAAAAAACCTATAACGTATATAGAAGAATTTTTAATGTTTTGTTTAGTGCCTAGATATTTTGGACTGTCCTAAGCCAGGTAAGTTTAAAGTATGAAGGGAAAATGGATTATACCTAAGAGTCATTGACCCGCTCACATGTTCTGCGATAGTATTAAGTCGCTAGCGCAAGGGTGTATACACGTTGCGTGACATTTGCGAAAATTTTGGTATGGTTCTGTCTGTTATTTATCAGTGTTTTTTTTTGTTTATATTTTTATTAGTATCATGTTAGCATGTACTATTATGGGTTTGAATATGTCCCTCGTTTAAACTAACATACTGTATAGAGAGAAAAACAACCTGTCTTTTTTCCATTCCAGGGATACCTTTCTATGAAAAGGAGTGAGCTGTATTAAACCACACGGGTCCAGGACGTGTTGGTAGATGTCATCTTTGAATTTTTTACTTCTTTTAAAACTTAGCTCCACACTAGGAATTTATGTAGCGCGGGTGCGTTCTCAAACATTTAAACACACTAATCCTACATCAACTCATTTAAAATCACAAACAGCCAGACCCAGAACAACTGCAGGCCATACAAATATTTGTTCTGTGCACACGTAGCGCAGCAGCTGGTCGCTCAGTTACTTCGCCCACCGTGGCTTCATTTACTGACACAATTTTTTCACGTTTTCAAAAAAACTCACCAATAATTAGCTTTTCCTTAGGAGCTCCAAGTTTCACCCACAGATGAGCAGCGTGGTCCACAGACAGCTGTTTCCTCCACTCAGAGTCAGAAGAGGGCGAGTACAGAGGTGCGTTGTGACCGGTTTCCTTCTCCCATTTTCCGTGGAAATCGTAGGCCATGACGTTGATGAAGTCGAGGTAGCTGGGTGAAAGAAATTAAGGTACAGAAAAAAGGTCGACTTAGTTTACGAAAATCTTCACAACCTGATTAAATCCGTGACGTTATACGTCCATCATCCTCACTTGCCTGCCCTTATCTCCATTTATTTGGGGTCATACTTCTTTATTACTCATCTATTACCCATTTAAATAAACGTGGCACACCTAGAGAGTCCAACATCCAAACAAAAAAGAGAAGCGACTGGTGTAAAGCGGTGTGGTGGCAGAATGATGCCACTACTAATTCTTCTGCTTTATTTGCTGTCATGAGAGTCAGTCTTTAAATTGCTAATTTTTCATAATTATCTGCCTCGCTAAAACTAAGGGGGGGGTCCCCTTTCTCTTCGAGTCCAACCGAATGCAGCTGAATTTCAGTATTTTTTATAGACCAAAAAGTAAGTAAGGCTCTTACTCTTGAAATATGTATATACATTCTAATATATCAAACACATTATTAGAAAAGTTTTCCACCATAGCTGACGTTTATTTCAAAACATTGCAACAATAAAAACAAATATTAACACAGCGAACTTCAAAATGTGACAGCGCATCTTCGTAAAAGGCAAAATTTTAATGTTTCTGATAGACATATCAAAAGCGATAAGAACACATCAAAATATACGTGTACAAGTTTGACAAAATATTTGTACAGTTCCCGAACATTAGGACCAAATTTTTTGGTCCTTATTTCGGCGAGTTACGATGGAAGTTTGAATTACCTATTCTCAATCAATGTTTTATGTAAATTTGTTACCCGTACAATGTATTTGAATGTGGGAAACGCATGGTGTCTGTATTAACAATGTTATTAATAAGAGAAAATTTTGCAACGTTCGTGCGACACGAGTTATTCTGCCCACTAAAAAATATTTGGGTGAGTATTTAAATACTAATGGACTCAGGAAATTAATATCTAAGGTTAGGAGAGGAAAAACTTTTTGGTACAATAGGCAGAAAATGGATGTTTTGCGAAATTAAATGCTAGGGTCCTTGGAAATGGACTAACTCTTGTGAATTAATAGCAGCATTCGTGTTGAAGTTTTTTGGGTCAATATTTCATAGGACACATTTGTTTCAGCAAGAAAAGCTTTGTTAGAACGATGATCAGCAATGGTGAATGACAAAAATCAGCCATTTTGTTGTTACTTAATTATGTTGTATAAAACTGATGTAGCGAATTGTGGGTACACGAACACATCTGCTTAATCCCTCGTAGATAACAGATGTGACGCTATGCTGGATAATTTAAAAAAATAAAAAAAAACAAACTGCTGATCGATCTAGAAAGTCATGTACCAAAGTATAACTAAGTTCTCGTAACTTTGCAGAATTCAAAAACAATGTTCCAGTAAAATATCGATTTCGACTACGAGACAGGACTCCTTCCTGATTGGTATGGGTTTGCAGCATACCATTACCAACCAATACAGAAGGAGAAAATAGTTTTTGAAATTTGTAACGTGTTTATACACGTTACTTTGTGCTCGTGAAGTATTTACATGTATGGGTTTATGAGGTAGTGGCTATCAAAAAAAGTTGTAACGTGTATAACGTGTATTTCCATCACATATTAGACAGCTGCCTATAAATAAATTCAAATGTGCAATATTTTCGTGGGTCTGGAGATGTGTTTCTACTCTGTAAGCGAGTTCATTAATCATAAGTTTTAATAATTAATTTATAATAATAATAATTAAAAGAAAATGTAAATGTATTGCAAATGTACCTATATTTTTTTATTTATTTTTTTCTCTTAATAAGTTAATATTGATGTATATCCAAATTATGATTATTCTAAAATTCTAATATTTCTACACCGGCAACGGTAGTATATGTGAACTATTATAAATTGTAAGATCTTTATGTACCTACCATATACTCAGAAATAAATGATATTCTATTCTATTCTATAGACGTTGCTTTGTGCTCGTGAAGTATTTACATGTGTGCATTTATGTGGTGGTGGTAGAAGACTAGTGCATAGATCAAAATGAGAAATAGGTACCAACCTAGCAACAGCGGGTACATCATATCCTCCCTTGATGTTGTCAGGACCGACTGGAACAGCAGCAGTAAGCAGCAGACGAGGTTTCTTTACTTCTTGAGCTTCGGCTTCAAATGCTTCACGTAATTCTGGAACAAGAGATATTAAGGTTAGGACTTCATTTGTTAGTACCTTAACTGACAACTGTACTTAATAGCTTTATAACAGCCTCTTAGTGGCTCATTGTATCACCCAGTAACTGGGTTGTGGAGGTCAGATAGGCAGTAGCACCACTTAAAATTCTGTGGTATCCGGTAGGACTGGAATTTGACTCATACGTTGTTAGCAAAAGGCAAACTTAAATGTACGTCCAAGGTATCCTACGAAGTCGACTTCGTTACCACCTTCTTGACTGGCTTAATTTCTTCAAAACAATTTAACGATACGCGAGAAAACTAGCACTGCTTACTCAGATATTCAATATCCAGTAAGATGCTTCATGCAGTTGTAGATGGTTGAATAATTTTGTTATGTCATTCTAGGCAATCACGCTCCACCCACCCTGGGCCGCATCATCGGTTCACATCAGGCGAGATGTGGCCATACGCAAGCTACTTTAGTGTAAAAAAATGTGTTCCAAATTTAAACAATGACAACAGAATTTGGAAAGGATTATGGAATCAATGAACTTTGAATCAATCAGAAATATTTTAATAAGACTATCGATCATAGGTAATTGCAATAAAGATCATGTGCGTGCTTAAACAACGCCATTTATGAACCGCCATTTATAACAGTTTAACTCCAACTTTGACTGAGACTGACATTCGATTATCTTTTCAAGTTATTTCCACATTAATGCAGAATTCAACTTAAATATTAACTTAGAGAAAAACTGTTTTAAGTGTCTAAGACAGCTGATACTATTAAGATAGCTTAGCGTTAATATAGACAAGGTATTGAAGGAATTTTTGAAAGGTTTCCTCTCTAAATGAAGCAAGGACAATGAGTGATGAGGTACAGTCAACTGTACGGTTTTTGTTATACTTGCTAGGGGAGTATTAACCTGAACAAGTCTTTTCTGCGGTTTGAAAATCATTTCAAATAATAGTTTAAAATCTGGGGTTGGTGAGCGCGTATCCAAAAGTACAGTATGTTAAAGAAATGATTCAAGCCGGAACCTTATAGTATGATTTTTGAGATCACCATCAACCAAAAAAAATCACCTTCATGAAAGTGAGTCAAATATACGACAGTCGCGTAAATTAAATGTTTTTTTCGATAGCAAATTAGTTTAAATCAAAACTATTGGCAGGTTGATGACAATAGGCTCACCTCCTATTACACGGGAGTCAAACATAACTGGCTAAATGTGTATGACCTGACTATAAGTACACCTTATACCCCTTTGAATAGGGTACGTTATGTTTTAATCGACTGTTAAAAAAAAAAGGAGAAAAATATGAAGTTTTATTTTTTTCTCCGCCGCCAATTGTGGGCCGATTTTCAATTTTTTTTTCTTAAGTCTATGGGGTGGTCTCTCTTTTTCCCAACTGTTGATTGTTGTATATGCAGTTGACCGTACTATGTATGTTTATACCTGTCTATATACACGTTTCGATAGCTTATTGTTTTATTGGAAGTACGAGATTCAATTGTTTTTAATCGCGGAATGTTTTCAATGAAATAATTGTGAATGATTCGTCTCTTACTTAACTTCAGGGTTGTGTTGCATAACATAATGTACAGAAGTCTGAAGTTTTTTGTAGTGGTACTTCATACGAAAATAGTCTCTTAATTTTTGGTTTGAAACAGGGTGTTAATTCTTCATTTTGTGACTATCTACAGCAAAAGAAAGGTTTTACAGGTATTTGAAAATTCATGATTTATTAGGAGGTCCTATAATGCCGCCCTGACATAACTGGTAAATGGCCCCACTCAAAATCTAAATCAGGCCAGGTATAATTACGGTGGAGGCCTTATTTTAAAATGTATGTGTACAAACGCTGATAATTCACACTTGAACAATTCTTGTTATGGACAACAATTTTAAACGTTTTCATCATCAGCCTATAATATTCCCACTGCTGGGTCACAGGCTTCCTCTCTATGAGAGGGAGTGGGCTGTAATCCACCACTTGGGCCCAGTGCGGGTTGGTAGATGTCACATGTCCTCGAATTTTTAGTTTTAGGACATGCCGGTTTCCTCACGATGTTTTCCTTCACCGTTTTTGAGACCAGCGGTGATGAAATAAATTACACAAAGTAGTGCGCTACTAAACGTTTAATGATAAACTACATTTTGCAGGGTTATTGTACATTCATCACAAAGTAAAACTCGCCACCGAAAAAAGTATGTGTAAGTTTGCCACAGCTCTATGCCCACCTAAATTGTAGCAAAACAAACGAAACATAAAACGACATAACTTTATCGTAGGAACATCAAAATCTCATACCAACAAGTCTAGATCTACAAAATGAATCACAAATCTAAGTCTAGACATTTAACATTAAAGGAGTACAAACTAGATCCGATATCCTCGAAGGCTTTGTGGACTCATGATTGTGAAAGGATTCTCAGTGAGCGTCCGATCTACCTTGTTAACCTCGATTCTGTTCTGTCTGAGTTAGACGCGGTTTGTTGTCGTTTGAGGGGTGAGCAGGAGTTGTGGTCCTTCAAGTGTTATAGATAGGCAATGTAATTTTCACTTAATATTGAAGGGGTGACTAGAATGAAAGCAACTATGTAGTGTCCACAGTAAGTAGAGTTTATTAAATGATCTCTTAACGAAATTTTGTCGTATTATAAAACGAATGATAACAATCGAACGTTGACGCGATTAAATCGCATCATCCTCAAAGAATTGACATGATATGAAACAAAAGATATAAACTAGGTACCTTACTAAACCGCACCTAATCATTTTGAATTAGTACAATTGGAAAAACAAGAAAACATAACGCTCGTTTGCAGCCAGGATGACGAAACTCAGAAATTTAGAGTTTTAGATGTTGTTTGTACAATTACGAAAGCAAGTATTAAATTAATTAAGTAAGTAACTTAAAACGTTGTTCTGTATTTCTAATTTTTCGAGTTAAGTCATTATTGTCGCAAACAAGTGTAAGTACAAGAAGGTGATAAGAGTTCGTCAGTACAAAAGCACTAAGTTTCGTTCACACACTACGACAAATTCCGAATCCTAGGCCACGCCAACAACGGACATAACTGTATTTAATCTCATTTAAATATCTATAAACAACCTGGCTATCTGCCACAGTAACTGTAACACTCGCACTAGGTATAGTCATGAGCAAAAATATGTATTCACTTTGACACTTTTAGAAGTGAGTTTGTCCCTGTATCATAGCATGTGTGGTTGCAATATCATGTTCTTTATCGTGTACCTGGTGGCCATGTTACCATGGGCCTCTGACCTGGCTTTACATGCCGTCGAAAAATATCTCTCAGGCCTGCTGGTTTCCTTACGATGTTTTCCTTGATTATGTTTTTTTTTTTTTGTATTTTGTCTTTCAAAAGTGCCTGTAATGGTCTAATTGAAATAAATGCTTTGAGTTTGATGTTTTTTTTTGTCGTTTCATGTTGTAATGAACTTACATCAACAAGAAGTATCTTTGTAATTTTGAGAATTGGTTGTACCGTACAAAAACAGTTTATGGGTAACTAAACGGGACTCAATGTATGAAGATTAAAATAGTTACGAAATTGGCACTGTTTTTCACTTGTTTTGCACGTTTTTTGTTTAGTTGTCCATATGGGAAAGTTACCAAACGAGACGTAGCCGTATTTTGAAACCCATGCTATAATAAAATAGATTTGATCTAGTTAGTCTTATGAAGCGATAAGATGGGCACACGACATTGTTGCCAACCATCGGAAGAAGAGAGCAGCGGTGGCCCAGTGCTGGCAGCCCTAACTTACGAACAGTAAGCCGTGGGTTCGAACCCAGGCAGGCGCATTACTTTGTGTAATTTATTTCATCACCGCTGCCCTCAAAAACGGTGAAGGAAAACATCGTGAGTAAAACCATGTCCTAGAACTAAAAATTCGAAGACATGTGACATCTACCAGCCCGCACTGGGCCCGCGTGGTGGATTACACTCCCTCTCATAGAGAGGAGGCCTGTGACCCAGCAGTGGGAACATTATAGGATGATGATGATCGGGAGAAAGAATCTGAACGGAGTGAGATACGCACAAAAAAAAAAGTTGATGAATTGTACACAAGTTGGTGTATATGACTGTACAGTAGGTACGTCTTACGAATTCATATTTCATGTTATTTTGGCACTACGTTGTATGCTGGTGACACTGTTAGTGTTAAAGTTCGACTCTAAAATTTTACTAGATCATGTATGAATAATAACTTTGTATTTTGAAAATTTTATTAGATTATTGACGGAGAGAGGCCAAGAAAATGTGTGGAGTGCGGAAAGTTTAGGTTTCAAAGAATAGAGAAATAGCTTTCAAAGTATATCGAAATACCTTTCAAAGTATAGAGAAAAACCTTTCAAAGTATAGAGAAATACCTTTCAAAGTATATCGAAATACCTTTCAAAGTATAGAGAAAAACCTTTCAAAGTATAGAGAAATACCTTTCAAAGTATAGAGAAAAACCTTTCAAAGTATAGAGAAATACCTTTCAAAGTATAGAGAAATACCTTTCAAAGTACAGAGAAATAGCTTTCAAAGTACGTATAGAGTTCAAATCAAAGTATGTATTTTAATATATCTCTTACAGCATATACCGCCGATATAACTATCAAGCTTTGTAATCCCTCAATTTTGTTAGTGCCATTGATAGAACTGAATTAAGCAATAGGCCCGAGCCCTTTTAATAAGTAACGCGGAGTAAAGTAAAAACCAGCAACTACCTACACCTACCTTCAGATTTATAACATTATTCGAAGTTTAAGTGTGGCAATGCTTTGCTCCACTTTTTAACCCCCGACTAAAAAAGAGGGGTGTAATAAGTTTGACGTGTGTATCTGTGTGTCTGTGGAATCGTAGCTCCTAAACGGATGAACCGATTTTAATAAAATTAGTTGCGTTTGAAAGGTGTTTTAATCGAGAGTGTTCTTAGCTAGGTTTCAAGAAAATTTGCTCAGCCGTTTGGAGATCATCACTTCTTTTCTAGTTTATAAAGGGATACAAACAACTTCCACATGTCTGGTCGATTAGAAAATTTCGAATACGGTAACTAGGCCGCCTAGCACAAGCACAAACCAAAGCGGACCCCCGACGCTCTTGGATTAATTTATTTTTGGTTTCTAGAGGTTTTTTGTGTCGGAGGTTTTTTAATTTTTATTTAATACACTTACACATTTATACCAATTTATTCAAAATACCATATCTTCTGTATCTGAGCATGAGATCCTGATCCTGAGGGTTCGATTCCCGGCTCGGGTAAAATGGTATTGGATTTTCCATCAGGAATTTCTCATTATCAGCCACGGAGTCTGGATTTATGGCCTTTTGATGGCAATAGGCTCGTCCCCTATTACATGAGACTAAAACATAACTGGTGAAACGGGTACGTATTACAATACCGAAATTTAAAAGACCTTATTTTAAAATACCTAAAGAGGTAATCCCGAAAAATTAAACGCCGAATGATTGTTTGGTTGAAAGTTTTAAATCCCGTAAGTTCATTTGCCTGAAGATCCATATCCCGAAGTTTAAATCCCAAAGATCCAAATTCAGATTATGCGTTTGTAACGGCTATCGGCATTTAAAAATTTCGGTATTTTGAATTTCGTTGTTTTGGACGTCGGTATTTCAGTCATAGTTATTATGAACGTACCCGACGAAACTTGGGTATACTATTAAGTACACCTCTGCCTAACCTTTCGGGGATTACAGGCGTGATGTTATGTTACCATCTCTTTCTAACAATTCCATAAGTCACCAAACAATATATCAACACACCAATATCACTTAATACAATTTATGTTGTAACATAATATTTATTCGGGATTGCGAATAATTTTTATTTATTTATTCACCCGGAAAAGGAACCCTTTTTACGTAATATGTCTTTGTTTACATAATGTAAGAGGACTGAAGAATTGCTGTTGGTACAGATTTGTTTCTATGTTGTATTTGTAATAATAATAATATAATAATAATTCCAGTGTGAGCCATCTCTTTCTCACTCATCATCTGCCTAGCCTTTTCCTAAACTATCTTGGGGTCGGCTTCCAGTCTAACCGGATGCTGAGTAGGTACCAGTATTTTACATGAAACGACTGCCTATCTGACCCCCACAACCCAGTAACTGGGTAATACGATACCCCTTGGTAAGACTGGATGTAAGATTTTTAGCTTCTGACTACTCTTATCGACTGTCAAAGATCTACAAATGACAGCTGGGACCAAACTCTTCTTTCAAAAGCTGAACCTTTACATACAACAAAAACTTTAATATCATAACAATACGTTACAATCTTCCATAAACATACAATCAACAAAAATAGTAGAAAAAAGGCATACACGCCAAACATACCAGTACGGTCAGCACAAACATGGTAAGTGGCAGTGTCGCAATTAAATTAGTTTTTTTTTTCACGTCTATTATTCACACAGTGGCGACCGTGGCCCACATTGTGTGGCCCCTAGTGGTTATGTCGTGAACTTTATAGTTTTGTACAGTTAGCATGTGGAGGAAAAAGTATATCAACATCGAATTTTGTCTTTGTTTGGCACGAACTATCAGCATGTTTTACCGGTAGTAACATTGTCGAATAGCGTATCTGTAATAGGTAACCCTCCTTTCGGACTTCGCTGTTTATTACAGTATTTACATAAACTATCTAACTAAATATAAACTAAATTAAAAAAACTTGAGAGGTGTCAAGGTACACCCGGATGGAACGAAGTTCCTTTCACGTACATAATATCAATACATTTTAGATTTAAGTTAGTGTAAGATTAATCCTTAATTCGAAGCAATACGTCTTACTTAACTGCACAACCGAATTTGTACTTTGTAGTTCGGTCACTCAAAATAATAATCATATCTATCCTTACTCACATACACACCCCAATTGTACGTAATTTAAGGAAATTTCAACTTTATTTTAAAAAAATAAAGCTTACAATAGCTTACTATAGCAAAAAGTGTCGTGACAACTTTTCGTAAGAATTTTTTCCGTCTAGCCCCCTTTCACAACGCGCGATAAGGAACTTCGTTCCAACAACAGGACGCTTAGGCGTCAAAATACTCCTCCACATCGCTGTCATCCGGAAACGTGCACAGAAGACTGGCAGCATTGCCACGTTGAATGGCAATGCAATTCTTTATTAATTTTTAATTTTCTTCGCCGTAGTTAATGATAAAGAAAAGTTTAAAAAAAGTTAAAGATAAACCGAAACCGTTTCTTTTGGGTGCTGTTTGCCTCGGCAAGACATTGATTATTTGAATAAAAACGTATAATTTAAACTATTGCAAAGCATGCGATTTGCTAATGTTAGTTACGTGTTTAATGGACGACTGCATTTTTTTAACGTTTAGCTTTTAAACCAAAGGTCGTAGATTCGATTTTCTCGTGAGACATTTATAAGCTTACCATTGGCAAACCTATAGATTCCGACAATTGTAAGTCTGGATCACGTCAGGAAGAAAATCATGGCACAAAAACAGGAACTATAAAAAAACACCGACTTTTATGAATAGAAGTTTATACTCGCACATAAACCGGAACTAAGAGGTCATACGTGTAGTTGTTGCATGTCCGATATGACCCGGCAAAAACATGAAATTTAAAATTAAACTCTAGGTCAAAAGTCTTAAGGTCATATTTGTTAAACTTGTGGTTTGGTTCGCGTGTTTTGAATTAGGACGTAAAGTTTTATGAGGTTATGATAATAGTATCTTCACGACGATTTGATTAAAGAGGTAAGGTAAGTTGTTACAACGTTAATTCCTTTGAAAATAAAAACAATGACACTCAATTTTATGAAATACGAACGAATATTAGTGTTATACATATGTGTAGTCAGCAACTATGGTATAAAACAGCTTCTAATGTAAAACACTGAATCCTGCTCAACATGTTAATCACACATTCACCACGTTAACCCGTTCATTTGGGTTAGTCCATCTAGTTATACTATTAGTTATACAATATAACAGAATGGACAAAATAAGTCTCATTTGTTATACTGCACCATCTAGTTATACTATTTCTTGTACAATATAACAGTTGTTATACTGGATTCGAAAAAAATAATAGAGGTTTGTCCATGTAGTTATACCTACATTTTGTCAGTTATAAATAAAACAAAAAGCTCGTACTATCGTCAACTTTGTATGTATGTATCTCTGACCTAGACTGGAGTCAAAAGCAAAAACATCGCAGAAAAAAATAAAAAATGAATAGTTTAACTTACGAAAAATATTAATGTGGATTGATGACTGGATGTTGACTACTACAACATGGGAAGAGTTGCGAAAAAATCTCATCACCACGTTTGGGGTCATACGAGTAAGATAATCCATGCCTAGGATTGGCTACGCGTAACCGTAACTCCTAGTTTAAAAACTCAATCAATGATTTTCTTAACTGGAAAAAAAACCCAAAGTATTGAAAATCCCAGCTAGTTATTTAAAAAAAAAAAAACTACATAATTGTAACAAACCTAGACTGTACTTCGTCCAGCTGCATTTGAATTCAATTAAAATTTCATTTACTTACTTTAATTAATGAAGTAATAAAAATAATTAAATTAATTTCTAATATTTAAATTTTTCTTTATTTCTCTTTGTTTTGATTAACCTTCATTTGTGAATTTAATTCACTTTATTTCTCATATTTACATTTTTCTTGATTTCTCTTTATTTTGATGAACCTTCATTTGTAATTAATTCACTTCGTTATAGTTAGTGACTGAAATTGTTACGATCTTGTAATTGGCCATATAGTATATTTTTTAAGCCTGCAAGTAAAATAGCGTGATAACGAAAATTAAACGCATTTATGGCTAATAGGACGGTTGCACAAGAGTATAGTGCGCCACGCTATGCCAGTAGTCAAGTTTTTGCTAGGCGATCTGCACGCGATTGTAGTCAATCAATCATCGTTTTGTACATTGCAATAAAATACGATTTAATTATACCTGATTTGATTATAACCTTAACATTTGAGGGTTTACAATTGTAAAAAGTGTAAAGTCAATGGACATTTCAATACAACAAAGACTAGACTAGACTTCTAGACAAGAGTCAAGAGCAAAGCAAACGCAAAAAAAATAAAAAAAAGTATTATCCTATTAATATTATAAATGCGAAATTTTGTGAGCATGGATGATGTTTGTTACTCTTTTACGCAAAAACTACTGAACTGATTTGGATGAAAGTTGGCACACGGGTAGTTGACAACCTGGATTAGGACATAGAATACTTTTTATTGCGGTAGTACGATCATCATCTCCCTAGCCTTTTCCCAAACTATCTTGGGATCGGCTTCCAGTCTAACCGGATGCAGCTGAGTACCAGTATTCTACATGAAGCGACTGCTGACCTCCACCACCCAGTAACTGGGTAATAAATTACCCCTTGATATGACTGAATGTCAGACTTTTGGCTTCTGAATACTCGTAACGACTGTCAAAGATTTACAAATGACAGCCGAGACCAACGGCTTAACGTGCTTTCTGAGGCACGGAGGAAACTCGGTATGTAATTAAGGTCACCCATCCACGGAACGACCTCGGCAAGCACGGCTTAACCTTAAAAATCGACCCGTGCGGTTGTTATTATTTAGCGACGAGCTCCACGCGTGTGAAGTCGCGGGCACAGGGTAGTCTTTCGCAATTAGTACAAAAAAAATGTCGACGACTCTTACACAAGCCATATATTTATATACATTTAAATGTTACATACACATTGAGACGTAACCCGATTTCCTCATATACCACCGTTTCCGTACGGAACTTCCTCTGTGTTTCTTGTGAAGCCTCTTACTCAATACGTAATTACAATTATTGTGTTGGATAAGTGTTAATTGGCTTTACGATATCTTTTTTTGAGAAAGAAAATTATCGCAAGGTTAATTAATTGGAAAATACTTAATTATATAATTAATTAATTCGTAGTATAATGCTAGATCAAAACTAGACTTAGTTGAAATTGAAATGAAATTCCTAAGAGACTAAAGTAAACGGCAGTAACTGAAAGCCTTTGCCATTCAAATCAATCAAAATCTAAATTTTATATTTTATTTCGCATACGCCTACATGGACACTTATGCAACGTCGACAAAAGGTGCAAGGTTAAAGTTGGTCATTTTCTATGGAGAAGAACCGACAAGAAACTCTGTGGTTACTCTTTTAAAATCATTTGGTTTTACGAAATCATCATGTTACAGCATTAGTACTTAAGTTTTGTGGGACAGCGTTGGCCCGTCAATAAGCATTTATAATGGGGAGATATTAAAAGTTGTTAAAATTAATGGCCAAAACATTTTTTTTTTTTGCTTTTCAACACCACGATTTATTTTCAAAACGACATTGCATAGTCTTAACACAACCACTAAAGGCGGAAACACACTTACGTGTCGTGGCGTGTCGTGACGCGCCAGAAGCATTCAGTTTCATACATCGCTGCGACACGACACGCCATGCAAATATGTCCCTAAACATATTAAATGTATGAAACCGATTTGCTTCTGGCGCGTCACGACACGCCACAACACGCCAAGACACGCCACGACACGTAAGTGTGTTTCCGCCTTAAACAGTCAGTTCGAATAAATAGCTGCTTGTGTTAAAACCATACCAGCTAAATTGTAACATTTTCCACAGCGAACACGTGTAAAGAAGTTAAAACTGCGTAAAATTGAAGTGACATCGAGCTCCCAATCTCTCCGTGTTCACTTCCCAGTAATTCCACATAGTAATCAATGTGAAAGCTAAGGGTGCAGTGTGGTTGACAGCGGTGGAGTTTTAAAAATAATAAAATAATTTAATTTTACTGTAGAAACACTTTTCACACATCCGATGCAATAGTAAAGAGTGGTAAAATCTCGTTCATAAAAGGAAAGCGAGAAGGAACTGTTGAATTAGGAGGAGTTTAAGTTTTTTACTAGTGGTATTAAAGCAAAAAGCAGCTTTAGAGGTATAAGGAATAGGGTGCAAAAGCTTTAAATCAATGGTAACATTGAGGATAAAGACCATGGATTGATGGGATCTTGGTGAGGTTATTGTTGATATCGCGATGTAGAAATAGATTGTATTTATTGACTAGTACACACAGTTACTTCTTCAAAAAAAAAAAAAACAGACCAGGCGCAGAAAACAGGCCTGTCTCCCTACAGTGGGAACGTGAACAATCATACGCTTAAATCATCCTAATCCATACTAATATTATAAATGCGAAAGTCACTCTGTTTGTTTGTTTGTATGTATTTTTGTTTGTTACCTTTTCACGACTAAACGGCTGATCGGATCTTAATGAAATTTGGCAAGAAGATAGGTTTCAATCTGGGGAAGGACATAGGCTATATATCATCACGCTACGACCAATAGGAGCGGAGCAGTAATGAAAAATGATGCGAAAACGGGGAAAATGTGACGCAGACGAAGTTGCGCGGGACAGCTAGTAATATTATAAATGCGAAAGTAAGTTTGTTTGTTACGTTTTCACGCGAAAACGACTCAACCGATCATCATAAAAATTGTACACATATTCTTGGAGGTATTAGAAGTAACATAAGCTATATATCATCAAGCTACGACCAATAGGAGCGGAGCAGCAATAAAAAATGTTGCGAAAACGGGGAAAATGTGACGCAGACGAATTTGCGCGGGACAGATAGTTCGTTTATAAATATTCAAAGTTCTACCAAAACTCTTTCACTTGAACCACACTCGCCATACTCCGTCAATGTTTGAGCATGCTCCTGATTGAAGTCTGGGCAATTGTTCAGTGTCTCGACGAGCACGTTTGATCACAAACCGTTATTGCCTTGTCTACAAGGCTTAACATCCTTTAATTGGACTGAAGAATGGAAAATCCATTCTAATTTTCCGACCTACATAGGAATAAGCCTCACAAAGGAAATCATTAATTTATTTTTGGATTTTGGGTTACTTGATAGCTATAACCATTTTAAGACAAGATTAAGATTTATTTAAGATTATAGCTCGATGTCTGATACCATTGGGCCGACTAACTTATCGATCGATTGGTGTGGTATAACCCTTATCAAACTAAATTAAAAGCTATGAGTCTATCTTCGCCAGAAAATACGAAGTTGTTTTCTTAACTTATAAAAATGCCATAGTAAATAAATAATAAAACAAAATCTTAAAAAAATAAAATACACAATATACATTCGACGTAAAATTAAAATTAACTTTTGAACTTTCAGACACAAAAAACCCGTCATATATCAGAAAAAAAAACTTTCTTTGTGGTTCCAATAAAAATTAAATAAAGGGTGTAAATCCTTTAATGAAGCCGATAATTACTATCGTTATATTTATCTATTATTTATATTTACTGTTATATGCATTCTTCAGCACAATGTTTTGAGTGCGTTATAACATTGAGTTTTAACGCAAAACGCGATACGAACTTTATGTATACCGTACATCGGTATTTTGAACTTCGGAGTAATGTAATAGTCGATTTTTCCCCGCAAAAAAAAGACGTTGCCCAACAATATTTTTTTGCGTAGGGTTACTTAATTCGATGTACAGAATGCCTGGTTAACGGCTGTTTACAACTTGTATACGCGTCAAATTGAGAATCTCCTACTTTTTTTGGTCGGTTAAAAAATAAGGAACACACCAAATTATATCATTTACATAAATAACGACACTATTAGACTGACCTTAAATAAATGTCGAGGTGAGTATACAACTGAGTCAGAATTCTTTTTATAGTCAAACCATATTATTCTAGAAGATTTATTACGATCAAATCAGGGAAATAAGGCGTAAAAACTAATATAGGATTGTTGGATGGGTCAGGAATCGATTTTGGGAGCTATTAGATTCTTTATTCCATGATTGACTTTTGATTTTATTGTTTATGTGATTTAAAGATATGTAATTGAAGTTTTGTGGTGTGAATCATTGCGTGTTAAAATAGATTTATCTGGCTGATGGCTGTTTTGTTGTTGTTAAAAATTATATAAAATTGCTAGCTACTGCCATAAGTGTATTCTATCTTGATTTAAAAGAGTGTCCATGGAGTTTCTTTCCCGTTCTTCTCTTAAGAGATCTACGTTTTACAATGAATTCTGACTATTAAGAGGTACGGTACGGTTTAAAACAAACAAATGCTTTGAATTTGAGATTTGTACTAACCGTTACTCTCGAGTACGAATTTGGTATTTGGTGAGTAAAAGTTGGTTGATAGTATTGTTTTATTATTTATTTATTGAGTAAGGCATACCAACGACATATTTACAAGAATTGTCATAAAAGGTAATCACAAGTCTTCATTTCTGCGTAAATATATCATGCACCACATTAAGCAACTATTCTTAAAACATTCATAAGAAACTTAATAATTAATTTAGGATTTTACTGTTTATTGCAATAACCAGTGTCTCTTGATTTGACCTTTTCTTGAAAGTGACTTTCAAAAGAAAAAAATAAAAAATAAAATAAAACGTCAATTTTATGAACCGCTAAAAATAGTGCGCATTTAACGAACACCGATTTATAGGTTAACAAAACTACATTTTATAAAATGAAAATGAAGTCATGATGCCGGCATAATTATATAGTTTTTAAAAGGCTAATGAGTTAAGGTATAATTATGCAAACAGAGTTATAAACTAGAGGGTGCACGCGACTTTGTCTGCGAAAAGTTGGCTGGTTGACCGCCTGTTTTTTTTATGTTCCCATGGGAGCATTCAAAATGGCCGCTGCCTCGTAACGTCGTCAAAGGAATGTTCGTATTTTGAATTTCATCATCACAAGTTGCTATGGTTTTAAGGTTTTTTTTTGTATTTTGTGCTAGCATTATAAAGGTTTGAGTGATCAAAAAATGTGTTTGGAATAAAACAAACTTTTCTAAGAAGTTGCTTGTTGATTTCATGGTAATCTTATCTTATAAATATAATCAAGAAAAAGAGTTGATTAAAGTCAAAATATGACTTTACTTATATAACTTTTGCCCAGGGCACCGCCTGTGTCGGAAGTTATCCCAAAGCAAATCACAACCGGGTACAAATCGAAACCCAGGTTTTTGGTGTTTATGATGTGCGATTCCAAACAGCAAAATTTGGTCTGTCAGAGTTACTTTCGCATTAATTGTATTAGAAGTAATAGATACTATACATGGCCTTATATTATGAAACACAAGATGGTTGGACTACGACGCTTTATTTAAAAAGGATTACATTACAGAAATCATAGGTGGCGCTGGTGGCGCTACTGATCACATTTTGTTATTCATTCTAACTCCTTACCTATTTATTACACCTTTTTTTATCGTTATGTATTGCAAAAAAAATGTTGCAACTCACATACCTAACTTTTAACTACACGGTGACAATAAAAATTCAATGTCAGCATACATATAAATAGGTAACGATGTGCTAATTTAGTTACCGTTATTATGTCAATAAACTTTGTTTTATATAATAATCGTATATATACAAAATAATGTGACCTACGGAGGAATTAATACATTGAGACTATTCTCAAGAATATATTTTGTTTAGTCACGTTGTTATTTTTGTTTGTGTTAATACCTTTTAAAGGTATTTTCTATCCACATATTTATTCTTATTTCTTATGCATACTCGTTATCATAATTTGCATCGTATTTTTTATTTATTAGTTTACTCAAAATCTGTATAGCAATAACATACAAAACGTCTGCTAAACTGCAAAACAGCTTGTCGGCAGTTATTCTCGTATCACAATATTATAATACTAACAAAATTCAAATTTTATTGAAATAACGAGCAAAACAGAAAGTAAGTTTACAGAAAAAGGACATTTTCACATTTTAGACCCATGGACAATTGTCATTGTCCATAGATGCAAAGTGAACTATGGGACAATGAGAGGTAGCGTGTTTAAGAACATTTTTAAGTTGGCCTTTAGATTTGACATACGATATAAATTTTGGGGGCAGCTCATTCACCAATGTCGGTACTACATACTTTCTTGTGCGCTTACTAAAGTAGTTTTTGACTTTAGGAACAGCAAGTGTCTTCTTTTTTGATAAACGGGCTGGGTACATATATCTACGTTCCTCTTCGTGATTTTCGTTATTAAATTGTTCAGTCAAGATATTTACCTTGGGTTCTAAAATGGTGTAGTATCAATTACTAGGTTTAACTGATACTACACCATTTAACTAACCATTAGGAGATTACAGGTTTGACGTTATGTTATTTTATGTAATTAAATCTTTAGTGGAGCTTGAATTGACAGGAGGGCGTTTTGGGTAACATTTCTGATATAATAATTAAATTAATACCTATTGTACATCCCAAAATTTGCCATGACAGCTGTAATGAACTGACGTAGCATAAAGCTATTATAAAATAAATCACATTTTGTTAACAGAATAGTTAGAGCTGATTTTAGAAACGAGTTTATTAAGATGCCTTTTCAAACTTAAACACAAATTCATAGTTGTTTTATTTTCAGGGAAGATACGTTTTCAGGAAGTAAACGTAAACAACAAATTAAACGATTAATCTTCATAATTTATTTAATTAAACTAACGTTTTAGGTCTAAACTCATTTAGTGGGGCAAGCCAAAACATATAGCAACTGAAAGTTACCCCAACTATTTGTCATTGGGGGTGTAATTAAGATCCCTAATGTTTCTTCTTAATGAGCCATGGTATATGGTTGAATCATGGGATACCATTTATTTACGAGGTGAAGTAGACATTGCTTTTATTTGCTGCATTAAAAAAAAAACATTGGTTCTAAAATTGACACACTACACATAATAATTGCTTCGGAAAATAAACTGTGTTTAGTTTTTCATTAGGATTTCTATTATTAAGGATTTAAATATTATTTTTAGTAACTAACAAAACAGCTTAATTTAATTTGAGATAAATATCTGATTCATAGTTATGAATCATTGTTTTCTAACTCTTTTTTACTTTTGAAAATTACATCACGAATAAGGAAAAGAAATATAACCATTATTAAATAAATATAAAATTATAAGCTGCAAATATTTCATTATTATTTTTTATGCAAGATAAGGTAAACTCATCCTTTATTTTATTTTTTGTAGATAGAAATAAATTAACATGACCGATTGCTTGTATATAAAAGAAAATACCAAAGGTGACAAAAATAATAATAAACTGCATTTGAAAACTTCTAAATGATTAAATTCAGATTCAAATTATTTATTTCAGATAATAATCCATATAGTAAAAAAGGAAAGGTTTTTATAAAAATAAAGCCCGCACGACACGTGATTGTATCTAGTTTTCTTTCTTTTCTGTGAGGACTCACATTTTTAGAAAATATTATTGAAATTACCTAAAAATTACTTAATTACATCAATTTATCTCACCGAGAGGAGCAATTTTGCAACCGTTAATATTTGCCATGACAGCGGTAATGAACTGACGTACCATATAGCTAGTACTAAATAAATCACATTTTGTTAACAGAATATTTAGAACTGATTTTAGATCCGAGTTTATGAAGATCCCTTTTCAAACCTAAACACAAATTCATGCTTCAGCAGCACATACAAGGTGTTGTTTTGCGACCTCGTCAAAATTCAGGATGTTCTCACAAAAGACATAAATAATGAATATAAGTTATGATACTTAGGTAATTATTAAAAAGACAAGCAGTCTTTTTGTTGTTTTTTGTCAGTATTTCAGAATAACCCCCTTGACGTTGTTTCGGGAAAAAGAAATTATCGAATAAACGTTTGAGGTTTTTTGTTTGTGTGTAAGCGAGGTTATAAGGCGAGGAGCAAACGGGCTGCGTTTAAAATACGGGTGGTTTCACACTTACCGATTTCCGTAAATAAGAAAAAAAAAACAAGCATTACCTACCCATTTTATTATTGATTCGGGTCTAGAATCACAAGCAGTTACCTCCTTGAATTTGACGAGGATGCAAAACAACACCTTGTATTAATCAACGCATACTATCATAGTCCATTTGTATGTAGTAGCTAAGTATATGATATGGCATCTCCCAATCTGTGCTGTGACACCATGTACTCCACCTACCGCATGTAGTCGCACCCATCCACCTTTTTACATCCTCAGTCCGTCATCTAGCCAGTTTTGCAAATCGCTGCCCTTAAGACCATGTCACAAGTCCCCTAATGATTTAAGCCTAATTGAGTTCTTCTGCACCTCATTATTAAAGCACTCAACTTAAGACTTACTTAGTTACGGGCTTCAAGTAACAATCTATGGATCTTGTTATTTAGTTTGGCCTTAGGGTAATGAGGTGGCACTTGCCAAGGGTCACGGGATTAGCAAGGAGGGTAATGATGATATTTGAATGTGTTAGGTAGGTATGGTAGTTGTAGGGTTAGGATAAAGGTTAAAAGACCATTAGTTGGTTATCAGATGCATGTCAGACAAGGCTGTTACCCTATTCAATAGTAAAGTACGGCACTGTTGCCACTGCGCTGCGTGTCGCGAGTTCGATCCCCGCACGGAACAAATATTTGTATGACCTACAGATAGTTTTTCCGGGTCTGGCTGTTTGTGTAAGTTAAAATTTTTGTAAACGCACCCACAATATAGGAGATATTTCTAGTCAAAGTCAAAGCATTTATTTCAATTAGACCATTACAGGCACTTTTGAAAGTTGAAAAACAAAATAAAACGCGAAGCTGCAGTCCCAGTCACAAGGCATAATAACTTGTGAAAGTACTGTATTTGCCCATTCCGTAGCGTAGATCTCTATGGAGAAGAATGGGCAAGAAACTCCATGGACACTCTTTTAAATCAAAATATGTTACAAAATCTTGGTTACATCATTCATGTTAAGAATTACAAATATGTGAGAACGATGTAGAAATACGGGCAGGTTAAGAGCGTCCAGAGTATTAAAAGATTAAATCAGTAATAAAAAAATAAAATAAAGTACTTAATTAAAGACTAGAGTTGGGCAACTCTTTATTTCTTTTTTAGTAAAGAAAGGAAAGAAAGAAAGTGTGCCAGTGTATCTGTCCACCATTTGCCCAACTATGTTGGGGTAAGTTTTCAGTTCAAAAGGACGCATTCAACATAAGATTTTTACCCAGAATGCGACGATCTTCGCAGGGTGGCTGGAAGCAACTCGATGAGAGTTGCCGAGAATCGAGTTAAGTGGCGTGCGATTGGAGAGGCTTACGTCCAGCAATGGACTGCTGTAGGTTAGATAATCAATGACACAGAATGACCGCATATCTGACCTCCTCGACCCTTACAGGGTTTGTTACTGGTGGGTTGGTTAGACTAGTTGTCAGTCATTCGGGATTCTGAGTTTTGTCTTGTTTGACAAAGATCTACGGATGACTACCACAACTAACCACCATAGCCCTTTTTTTTTTTTTTTGTTTTTTGCGGATGGGAAATCATCAAATGACTTCTCCCGCTCTGGGCGGAGCGGGAGGGAGTGTCAGACTTGTACTGACTAAAACTCACCCATGTTCCTTCTTCGCCCTTTGTGTTCCAGGGCCGCGGTATCTCTTTCGAACAACCCGCAGCCCTGGAACAACCCGCAGCCCTGGAACAACCCGCAGCCCTGGAACAACCCGCAGCCCTGGACCACCAATAGCCCTAAAGTACATACCTACATTGCAATATTTCTAAGCAGGCCAAAATGGTTTGTACTTATTACTGCGTAATGCCCAACAGCCAGGCTTTACGATTAGCTACCACGCCTGAACCGTAACAATACACTCATAAAACAAAAATCTTCGTGATCTCTCAACAATTTACAGTAATTTGGGTTTGAAACTAAAGTCTACATTCTTTTGTCCATCTCCAGTGTTTCGACATGCTGATAATTTAGTTCTAAGCTGTTCGTTATGACTGGGACACGACTAAGTGTTGTCGTGACGAAGCCGTGACGAAACGTGCCGCGGGTTCTGATACCACAAAGGATTTTAGGGATGGGAAATTTGAGAAGGATTATATCGATAATGAGGTTGACGGTCGATGGTTTCAATTCTTGAAAATTGAGTTAAACAACTTCGCTAAAATTAAACTAGGTAAGCAGTTTGATAATTCGGAGGAATATCATTGCGTTTGAATAGAAATAAAATGATAATAAACTTGTCAAATGAAGTTGACTAATTCATATTTAATTTGATTCATTAGCGTTATCAAGGTGTTACAGTAGTGGCATTTATAGCTTAGAATATTTATTATATATGTATCTAGATTTATGTGTTTTGAAAAAGGCGCCACTAATTTTATGTTTTTAGCACAGACAGACTTCTGTATCTAGTATTCAAGAGAAAGTAGTTTTTTACTGGTTTAAAGATTTATTTGATCATTAAACTTTGTTTTCTTAAAAAGCAGATCTTTTCTTGTATCAGCGACAGCTTGACTAAAATTTGTTCCTGTTTTGGTGAAATAATAAAATATTCAGCGAAGGTTCGTCACGAGATTGATGGCCAAGTTTACGATGTTCTCGTTTAAGTATTGTCCAGTTTCGTTTATATTACGTAGTTACTCAGCTATAAAAATGGATGGTTGTGTCAATAAAGGTGTGAAACCCATAGAACTTTGACCTTTGCTTACTGCAATCTCTACGGGGGGCCACAAAAAACTTGCAGGGCTAAGCTATCTCATTAACAGTAAAAATTAACATCGTTTCTGCATTTCATATACTACATTAGCATATTTTACTGCGTCATCTGTTGAAGGTTTATTTTTGTCATTCATAAGTCAATATCTCGCATCGCTTTGCCTTGAACAAAATCACAATGTTATGGCTTTTAATAAAATGTATGACAACAATCGATTTGTCTATAATTTATTGTACTCCTGACCTTATTTCGTAAATTGATTGACATACCAATAAAGATCTAGTATTCGAATACCATTTTAGTATAATTATATGTAGTTTTAATAGTTTTGAATATTTTGGGGATTGTAAAATGATAATTCTTTTTGAATTAATTTACTTTATTGTTCACATGATAATTGCTTTAAATGTTAACGGAATAAACATGCTCATAATATGTTAAAACTTGTAATTAAACCGGAAACCTAGCTTTGTTTGTAATTTGAAATACCTAGTATTAATATAAGGTTTAATTAACAAGATATTACAGACAAATAGCATTAAGAAAGGCCAAAAGAAGGTGTATTCAAAATTTCCCTAAAACTTTGGCTACATTTTAATAAAAGCAAATTAAGCCTCGCATCAGATAGCCATAAATATAGTAGTTATAAAAAGCGAAAACTTTATCGATAAACTGTTTTTATGGCACTTCACTGCCGTTGCCAGCGACAGGTGCATCCGAACGGCGCGGCGGTAGCGACACGGTCTATCGATATTTCGATAAATTGTATTTTGATAGCGCACAGCCTTATGATATAAAATAGATGCGGCTTTTATAATGATCAATTTTGTTATCAGATTTGTTCTTATGATTATGTTCATTACAGGATTAGAACCTGTTAGTATTGTAATGAAAATCTTCTATTAGTTAGTCTCTACTGAGAAATATGTGTTTTTACATGACTGTCCCAAATAAAAATATTCATTTGTTTATAACTGTGCTTCAGCGTCATAGTGACCCATCCGTAAAAAATCCTTGGCAAGAGCAGCTTAACCTCATTTAACCCTAATCCCGTCGCACATGGAACACAATGATATAATATTGATTATAGTGTGAATATTTTATTCAGACAAGTCAACCCTCTCTGGTTTACCTCAGTCATCTCTTATGGATGCCACATGGGCGCCAGAGGTTGGACCATCATTCAATATTTAAGTTAATTGATATCACACTCTATTACCTTCGGGATCATGCATTTTTAAGTGACTCGATCTTAAACAAAGAAGGTCAACAATTAAATTGTTTATTTTAGCGCTGCACGCTTATTTTGGTGCGTGGAAATTGCCGGAACTAATACCGCCATTTTTTTTATAAAATTTTACGGATCATTCCAAAAATGTTTACGAAGACCAAAAGAAAAAAAACTAATAATAAAATCGTGACTGCTAGATAGAAAACTTGTGATTGAATAATCTAATAACACTTTAAACTTAAATATCCAAAGCCAAAAAGTTTGACACTCAGTCTTACCAATGGGTATCGTATTACTCAGTTACTGGGTTGTGGAGGTCAGATGGGCAGTCGCTTGATGTAAAATACTGGTAATCCTAAGTAAATAAGTAACTTGTAAGTAAGTAGCTGCAACCGGTTCGACTGGAAGCCGACTCCAAGATAGTTTGGGAAACGGCTAGGTAGATGATGACGACGAACTTAAATATCTATAACATTCATAAGCTTCTAGTGACGCTTATGACTATTGGTAATCTCATACATGGAACCGTTTCGTACCTACCTTAATTCAATATTCTTTTTATGATTTTTTTTATTGACTGGAGGGGAGATGGCATAACTCCGAGATACTTGAAAAGGAATAGAAGAGGCCTTTGCCCAGCAATAGTGACAGATTAGCCTAAATAAATTCAAAAATAAATATATTTTTGTCAAAAAAATATGTCTATCTAAATCTTCTTCAGTCTTCGCTAACAACAGGCACCTGAGTGCGCCGACCACAGTCCGAAATTCGCCAATATTTAGAAGATCCACAGAGCGGACACAGATATTGCAATACCGGGCAGATTACATTTTAAATGAATCTCGGTATATAGCGGTAAAATGCCGGAAAACTGCCGCTTTCAGTCACAGTGAAACGTGGAATAAAATGTTTTGAAGTATTGGGTATTGTTTTCTTGTTTGGGATTGTGTGAAACCTTATTCGGCGTGTGATGTTACGACGCATTCTTACTAGCAGGGTTGGGCAGTATTTGAATTACTTGTAATTAAAATACGTAATTGAAATACAAATACGTATTTGGTATTTGTATTTCAATTACTTCCTTAAAATGTAATTTGTAATGCGTATTTCAAATACACGACGACGAAGTATTTTGTAATTAGTATTTCAAATACTTGAGGCTTCAAAATACATTTTAACATTAAAATACATTTTGTGCTCATCAGGACCTGTAGAAAGAATGTTTTCTTTAGTAGGTTTTATTCACTCTCCAACAAGAGGCTGTTTGTCTGACAGTACATATAAACATCTAGTGTTCATGAAAGGAAACTCTGGTTTTACTGATTAATTAATCTTGTTTTCCTCTACTTTTCAGCCCATGCTGGTCTAGATTACTTATTTTGTAAGATGTAATTTGTATTTTGTATTTCAATTAAAAATAGCTAAAATACTGTATTTTGTATTTTATATTTCAAATACCTTACTTAAAGATATTTTGTAATTTGTATTTCAGTTTAAGCAAAGCATACATTTTGCCCAGCCCTGTACTAGGCTTAGGTCTCACTATAATACACCTACTTTATGCCTAATACATTACATTAGATTTAAAAAATATAACATCACGCCTGTAATCCCCGAAGGGTTAGGCAGAGGTGTACCCTTCACCCAAATTTCGCCAGTTATGTTTAAGTCGCACAGCCTATTTTCATCAACAGGGCTCAAATCCAGAATCCGTGGCTGCTACTGAAAAATTCTTGATGGAAAAACTCAATTACGCTTTGCCCGGCCCGGGAATCGAACACAGGACCTTATGCTAAGCTGTCGCGATTGCGCCCACTAGACCAACGAGGCAGTCCTTTTGTTAAGTTGAGGCATTTATGTTTAATTCCCATAATATAAAAAGGGTCGAACCTAATTCCGTCAACCGGGTACATATCCATGCTCCCAGAATCTATTAAGAAACCCTTGATGCTAAATTCTAAAATTATTTAAACCCAGCACGCGTAGCATGACCGCCGTAGAAACGGGCTATGGAATCGACAAACTGACACATTGTCATTGCCTATCTGTCATTATGTCGATTCTTCTGTTAGTAGACAAAACTCTTTTCTACAGTGGTCTTGCTACGCGTGCAGGACAGGACCACAGACAGAACTCATCAGTATTGCATCATCATTCTTTCTAAATACTAGTAACTATTGACATCTTTTAATCTCTTTGATGGTAACAATGATTAATTTATGGCCATATAAAAGTTAGTTGGAAGAGCTTTGGCAACAACGTCTGTACTATTAGTTAATTACGAAGATGTTAACGCTGTTTCAGGTAAGTTATTATCGTGAGTTATTTTTATTGTACTCAAGTACCAATGTAATAAATGTGATCCTTTCACCTTTCAGTCAGCTTTTTTTTTTAATTATACTATAATTAGGCTTTTGCGTTTGGCAGAAACTCGCCTGATGTGAAGCGATGATTAGGCCTAGGGTGGAACACGCTTGCCTAGAAAAAACCAATTCACTCGAATTTCGAAGACATCCAGATTATAATGTTCAGGGAACAAAGAAGCCGGCAGTGCATTCCACAGACTGGCGGTTTGCACAATTAATGTGGAATCAAAACGTTTACAAGTTGTGTCTATTTTATCGAATTCCTGCTTAACCATCGCACAAAATATTATGTAACTATCAGCACGCGACCAACCCGCACCGGGCCAGCGTGGTGGATTACAGCCCACTCCCTATCATAGAGTGGAGGCCTGTGTCTCAGCAGTGGGAACATTATGTGCTGGTGATGATGATGATCAGCACGCGTAGCATGACCACTGTAGAAACGAGTTTTGTCTACGGAAGAATCGACATTATGACAGATATACAATGACAATGTGTCAGTCTGTAGATTCTTCCGTCGACATACTCCCGTTTCTACGGCGGTGATGCAGCGCGTGCTGCACATCATACTGATCACACTGCTCTCAATGAAAGCCTTGTTCTTAAGCTCTTACCTTTCAACAGCAGCACGAAGTTCTTCTTGTCCTCTCCACCCTTGGGGTACTCCCAGTCCACATCCAGACCGTCGAAGTTCCTGTCGCGCATGTACGGAATCGCGGAGTAGATGAAGGTCTGACGGGCGTACCGGGTCGCTGACATCTCCTTGAACTTCTGGGTACCGAAGGACCAACCACCTGGAGAAGAGAGGTTGGCTTAGAACCTGAGAGATATCACAAATGTGGCTGGTATCCAGCCATGCGGCTGGGAGATGTTTCTGGACGGCATGTACAACAAAGTCAGAGGCACTTAGGCGGCATAAACACTCTGACAACAGGCTAGGCACTGACCACACGCTAAAAAAGAAGAAATTGGGGCTGTTTGTTGCGTCACTTCTTCTTCCCAGCTAGAACACAAGGAAGGTAAACTTAAATTAACTTTTGATTTTGGATGTAACGGAATAGTTGCTGATAAAAAATCTGGATTATCGGTCATTTTTCATTGATGCTATGCTCGTATTCGATTGGTTGTAGCGTTATTTTATATAGCCTATAGCCTTCCTCGATAAATGAGCTATCTAAGACTAAAATATTTTTTCAATTCGAACGAGTAATTCCCGAGATTAGCACGTTCAATCAAACAAACAAACTAGCTTTCTTAGATTATTAAGTGACAAAAATGTGTGATAAATTCACTCATAATCTGAACACTTCTAACAGTAGGTATTCGTGATCACTATGTGGGTCTGTGAAAAGTTTTCTTTTAGGTACCTGACTGAGGAAGGTAATAGAGAGAGAGAGTAACAGAGTATTTTCATCCTTTGTTGGGTTGAATGTGTTGAGAATGGATGCTTTAGTTATTTTATCAAATTAATTACAGAACTGAAAAACTTTACGCATCAAAAACTCAGTTCCTCTGTATCTTATATATAAAACGTTTGCTTGGGGATTCATTTATAAAGCAAGGCAATAGCTAAAGTTGGGGCACTAAAAATGACATAAAACAAAGTTAAAATAAATAGGTGGAGCTTAGTTTCATGATGAAAATAAAAATATTCAAGAAGTTAAAAATACTGTTCTTGCGTCTGAAAATCAATAAAACCTTGAATAATATAGAAATGTATTTTGTAATCAATAAATTGTTAAACTTAATAAATAAATAAAACTCTGAAATATTTGAACACTCTATGTTGCACTGACTGGTATAATGTTCTGATAAAAAATACTCCAGATTCCACAAAACATAACGGACCAATGTTTCGTTTATATAGCCAATTAATTACAAGCCATCGTTCAAAACCTATTATCTCAACTAGAATTATCTCACACTGATCTATAAAATTCACACTAATAACTAAAAAAATACGAGCGAATTTACGCAACTGAATAGTGAAGTGAAACGACAAAAAAGTGGCGTGTCGATTTCTTTAAGCGTTCATAATGCATTGCACCACAATTGGCAGGTAGGTCTCATGAAAATAGGCGCGGTTTTTTGTAGGAAAATAGGTGAAAATGTCGCGCGAATGCGCTTTGTGCCGTGGGAAAGGCTCCGCGGTGTGTTCGCATGTGGGAGTATAGTTAGCTAGTGAGGGTATAGCTTTTTCGATATCATTATTTTTGTGTTGTTTAATTATAAAAGTAAATAATGAACATGATGCTCTATAGTAAGTGTAATTTACTTTATGAGAAATAAAATAACGAGTATTTTAGATAAAAGTGTTTGTTTTAAATTTGTGTTTTTTCTGCTGCATAAAAATCTAAAAAAGAAGATAATTATGAGGATGTACAGTGTAGTGCTGTTGGTTAGACAAACAAAAACAACTAATGATTTTTGACATCTCAACCTACTCAAAACATAAAATTCATAAAGTTAACACGTCTCAAACTCTCAACTCGCCATTAAAACACGTACCATAAACCATAACATTTAGTTATTAGAAAGTTGTGTTGGAATAAAAACCTGAGACATAATATTTATACACTATTGATTGCTTCAACTGGTTGATTGAACCAATCGTTATGTAAGCGGGTCTGTATGAAAGTGAGGTGTGGTATTGTTGTTTTTACAACGTCATAAACGTACGTGTTTATGTATAAAAAAAAAGTGTTTTCCTTTATTAACCTGGTACCTAGTGATAATGATCACAAAGTAAATGATCTTTTCTAATTCATTTAATATAAATAATTTAACTGTGTCAAATGTAAATGTTATAAGGACAAGGATACCTAATTAATATTTCAGAAAGAGTTTGCATTTTAGAATTAACCAATTACATTAAAAATATTCATCAGTTAATTGGAGGGAATCGAGATGTCAAATAGATGAACATTAAAATTAGAATAAAGTTTATCGATATTTCATGGCACATCACGAATCATATCGATTTTAAAACTCTCTGTCTGTCGAATGCGATATCTCGTGTATTTTGAATCGTCTATTTATTCGGATGGATAATCAAAGTGTTCTTCATGAAATATGAAAGCTTTACTCATATTTTTGATGCGATTTTGCTTTGTGGCTGACAATTTTCATGTTAAAGCAAATGAGCTGTGAAAATATTCATGTCTTTTTTAAAGGTGCGTTCTGAAAAATATTTTTTGTGTTACTTAAATATTTAAGCTGATTATATTCAATTACGGAATATCGTTCTTTGTTGTACATATTTATGAAAAATTGAAATAACCAATTTTTAAGTATCAATAACACTTGTAACGGGATATTTACCATGTGTATTATTTGTTTTGAGTTCCCGATATTTCGGCGCTGTTGCAAACGCCATGATCACGGATAAACTGAAGTTATTGCGGGTGGGTGTTTATGAGCAGACAAATCGGTCTACCCTCTTTCTTGTTCGTTTTTTGCGCTGCGTACCACTACCACTGTCACTCACAACTCGATTCTGTTCCCGACACACCAAACTCACTGTATCCACTCGCGTACTTTTTACGGCACATTTTCGGTTTCTACACAGTTGGGAAATATCCCGTTACAAGTGTTGTTGATAGTGATAGAGACCATGTCAGTATAAAAAAAAAAATTACAATTTATGTACACACTTAATGCAGAGAAGCAGAAAGGAACAGAAAATAGGTATAAAGGTGATGTTTATTTCTAAAGCAATCTCTTTAAAGAAGAAAGAAATTATATCAATTTTTATTAAGTGTAAAAAAGCTCTCAGAAACGTATTAAATGCTTCTTTTACACCAAAACTGTCACAACACCTAACCCAGTCTTATTATTGCAATTTATAATCACCTAAGAATATTTTGTACCTTCTCAAGAAATGGGTCTATTTTGATAATAATTATGTTGTATGCTTTTAATTCTGACTTTATTAACAATACTATGATTTTTTTTTTTTTTTTTTTGAATGGCATCTCGCAGTTCAACCTATGAGGTTGTCGTCTGCTTAACCGGACTATCCTGTGGGTGCCTTTAGAGTAAGGCCTCCAGCCAGGGCATAAAAACTTACAAACTAAGCGACTGCACGCTAAGGGCACCCCCTGTGGGGTACGAACCTCGGCTTAGGGCGTCGCTGGGGGAGGACTGCATGGGGACAGGCTGGATCTGAATGGCAATATTATGAACTCTGAACTTACATAATTATACTATTGTGTTTGGGTCAACAGGTCAGTACATTATGGCTTGTAGTATTAGGTAATTGATTTATTCTATTGCTTATTTCCTCAATAAATATAATGACTTAACTTGTTTAAGAAAACTTGATGCATTTAGTGCCTTGTTTTGCATAATATGGATGCACACATAATTTTATAATAGGTGTTACTAGACTATTAAAATTAATAATCATTTAACTTAATCTGTCTGTTATTATAATGTGTAAACCCAGTCATAAAATATTGTAATTAATTGTTTGGATGATACTTAATATGCAAACCATGATTATGAAACTTGTTGTAAGTATTCTAAACGCTAAAGACGTCGGTAATATGTAGGTAGATCTGGTCATATTCTGAGTAATTAATTATGGACAACCAAACAAATTCATTGACATATTTCTTGACAGGATAAAAATAAGAAGGCATTTCCTATCCTTAGCATACATTTCAATCTTAAAATTTGCGCTGATAAATACGGCGAGGGGCATTAAATGTTTAATTCTTTGTTTGAGCATATTTGACAGCAGTCAACTGCGTCGGGTGGAGGTGGGAAAGAGCACTGGACACTAGACGATTTTACAGCTTCGTCTCTTTACCACACCGGAATTACATTAAAACAAAAGCACGATTGTGGTAACCCCCCAGATAAGACGTCATGGTAACCCCCCAGAAGTGCATTTAGTCTATCTATCCTACTATGAATTTAATTTTAGTATTTAATCAATGTTCATTATACATACCAATAGCCAAAAGAGTCTTCAACTTAGGATTAGCCTTCTTCAACGCATTGATTCTGTCGTACAATCCGGTCTTCCCATCCTTGGTCTCATCGTTGGACTCAAAGGAGCTGAGCTTGCCTTTCTTCAGCCACCCGAAAGCGAAAATGATGTGGGTGCAGAGATCAGGCTGGATGTCTTCGGGGGTGAACTTGCCGATCTTCGTACGGTATTGGGACCAGTTGGTGTAGTAGCAGACAATCTGGTGGAAGAGGAGAATGGTAATATGAAAAGGAGGAATATAATGATGCTGATTATGAAAATTATGGAGATGTATTATTTAATTAGCCTCGTTAGTGAGCATGAGGTCCTCGGTGAAATTCCCGGGTTGGGGAAGGTGTTATTCCATCAATAATTTCTCAGTAGCACCCAAGGAGTTTAGATATGTGCCCAGTTGATGGCAACAGGCTCATCCTTTACGGAACGGGAATTAAAAAAAAATGGCGATATAGGTGTACTATCAGTACACCTCTGCCTAAGCCATCGGGGATTACAAGCCTGATGTAACTAGCTGGTCTCCACGAATTTGGTTATTGTGTATACATATTGTACCACTTGCTTGCTGTAAAACAAAATTCATGCATACTCTGTAAAGATTTCATGACGAAAGTCAGCTTTATACGTTTATCTCAAATGCGAACAACCTTTTTCAATGTCATGACGTAGTACGAGTAGCTCAATAAGTAAGGTTTAAAGATCAGCCTTGATGACTCATATTAAGCTCTTTACAAACTTTTCAGTCCTCTTTAAGTTTCAAGATAAATGTTTTTAAATTAGAAGCTACGGCATTTAGGATTCTAGATGGTCCATTTTTGTTGGAGTGAATCTGATAAACCAATAATTATAATTCTTTTAAAGATTAAATTATGTATTGCAATTTTTATGACTCATTTTGATAAATTCCCTGCATAGAATTCTATATAAAGTAAGTGGTTTGAATGCATTTGATTATGTTAAACAATTCTAAGAAAATTCACATTTATCTGCATTTTTAAAGAACACAATTATCTTCAAGGATTTAGTGCTCCTTTCGCAAACAATATTAAACTTATATTTCTAAATTCATATTCTTTAGTAAAGTTTGCGTTGAGGCACTCAGTTTTATAACCCACTGCCGTCTACTGCTTAAAAATACCAGCTCATTTAACATGAAAAGTTTCCTCAGTTATCCATTCAAATCTGAACTCTACACATGCAAAATAGAGTGCCTTTCACAAGACATGTTATATTTTCAAAATTCAAAAACCTATCTTGAAGACATTTGCGTAACATTAAATATCTGAAACGAGAATAAAAAATGCATTATGGTCTTTATTCTCATAGCAATAAAGTTTATAAATACCGAATAAAAATCTTTGAGTACGCAAATACTTATTTTGAAGGCTAACAACTTCACTTTTACGTTCGAAAAGTTCACACATATCCGTGTTGTACTATTCTTTTACAAAATTACTGTTGCATGTCGGAAACTGATACGGATGCTTCTATTTCAAGTGGTTAGGGACTAAAATAGTTTAAACAGTAAGTATTTTAAATGTAATTATCAGTTGGTGTTTTAGTTCCCGCAAGGTTTAATTCTCGGACCGCTGTCTTTTCCTGCCATATTTTATTAGAAGGAAATAAAACCTTTCAAAATCGATAGTTAATATTTTTATTAACTGTTATTTGATTTTAATTGACTCAGAAGAAATTAGACTTTCTGAATTGATTATTAATTGTATTTTAAAAGCCGAGATGATAATTGGGAAGCATATTAATTTCACCTTTAATTACTTTTCTATCTAATTGTCTGATACTGACACATTTTATTATCATGCATGTTACACAATATTAGGTAATTCAAATGTCAAGTGTGTGGTTTACCAATCTCAGTAGTTGTGTCATTTCGTAAAGTTGTTATGGCGGATAAATATTTCGAGGAATTCATAACGTAAGTTATTTCGAGAAAAATACTGTTGACCTAACTAAATATCATAACATCACTGTACTCGAGAAGGTAATAAGAATTTGATTAGTTTTTTTTTTTGTTAATGGTATCTCGCAGTTCAACCTAGGAGGTTGTCGTCTGCTTAACCGGACTATCCTGTGGATGCCTTGAGAGTAAGGCCTCCAGCCAGGGCAAAAAAACTGCTTACAAACTAAGCTGCTATACGCTAAGAGCCCTGTGGGGTACGAGCTCGGCTTAGGGATTCGCTGGGTGAGGACAGCATGGGGACAGGCTGGATCTGAATGATATCATTATTTATGGGCTGATTTAAAACTACTGGCACAGTAACGCGGGCTGGCTCGAGCGAGGGTATTTGATTAGTAATAAAAACACCTATAATATAGCTTACCTTATATCCATCTTTGTCTTTATGATGATCGGTACCGACAGAATTATCGAGGACTGCAGAAGATTTTCTGCTGGCAATGGTAGGTCTTCCACGTATCTTGGGCCTGTTGACGCTGGCTGCTATGACCTGATCTGAAGACCTGGACACGCTGGATGTGACTGATGTGGCTACTTTGCTAGGCTTACGGAGTCTTCTGCGAACAGCTGTGGAAGAAGAAAAAGATGGAATTAAAAAGTGATTTGAAGCAAAGCTGATGCTTATTTCGGTTTTTCCATCTGAAATATTCCAGACTGCAGTCTGAATTTCTGCTCCTTTGATTAAAATAAGCTTAAAAGTATAACTGGCGAAGTGTGGATAGTACATTAACCACTCCGCAGACGTGGTGTTTTTATGCCTAAGCAAGAAAATAACGTTGGACTACACCACAGGCGAGGGGGTAAAGCTAGCATTGAACGTCCCTCGAACAAAGATGATGATGATAAATTTATCATCATCATCTTTGTTCGAGGGACGTTCAATGCTAGCTTTACCCCTTATTATGCACATTATTATGCACCAAGCTTGTGGATAACTTTTTCACTCAAATTAAATTTAATTTGAGTGAAAAAGTTATCCGCAAGCTTGGTACATAATTGCATTACCTTCCCTCTCAACTCTGTTTTTTATATATCTGTATCTGTATTTTTATTTGTTTATATATCTTAGCATTATGTATTTATGTTTAGTTACATGTGTGTATTTATTTTTAAGGAATAGTATAGGTTATGTTAGGTAAGGCACATTAACACATTGTTCTCTTCCTTCTCTCACACACTATCGTCTTCATTTCTTTTTCATTTTTTTTGTTTCGTAGGTCTGCTGGCAGAAATTTCGTATGAAATAAGCAGTACCTTTGTACTCAAACATTTTATGTTTTCTTTTTCTTGTGTTTTCTACTATGTGTACATAAATAGTAAAATAAATATTTGATGATCATAAAAGATTTGGATAGCAATAGCTCATTCCTGGCCTAAATCTTGCAAAACCCACGAAAAAAGTAAGGGCACCCATTACCGCTTACTTAGGCAGCACAAGGTCTACCAAGCCTTGGAAAGTTGAGTAAGACCTAAATATCAGCACCATTTAGAGTTCTACTGACCCTTTTATGTGTAAAGCGTGACACATCAAATTAGAAACATATCAAATGGCTGTCATTGCGAAATCTTATACAAAAGAGGAACAAAGGCAGTTTCATTTTATTTTATATCGTCTTGCAATAATGTCTAGCTGGAAGAAGTAATTAAAGCTTTAATTGAACCAGTTGGGTATCGTTACGCAGCATTATTTCTCTTATTCTAAATTCTTAAAGAAGTGCCGGAAATAAGACAATTATTAGGTTTTCTAATTGAATTATTTTTTAAGTTAAGACTTGCAAATACAAGAAGGACACTGTAGGGTATAAAATAAACTAGGTTTAGTTTAGACAAGCTTCGTGAATCTGAAAGTACGTCTTTTTGTTTATGAGGATTAAATAAATTATTTCATCTGTTTGAAAACTATTACTTTTGGCCAGCGTTTCATCGTTCTCTGTCAATATTTTGCAAAAGATAATACACAATTTTCATCTTCTTTTACCAATCAAGTATTTTTATTCCCTTCTACTGCCACAAGAAAATTATTTGTTATAAGAACTTTACACCTTTCTTCGTTGTTTTCTTATAAAACTTCCTCTAACTATTTATTATTCCAAACCTTTTCCGGGAACTATGCTTATAGTAAAATCTTGACATCAAAGACTTTGTGCTCGCACCTAATTTTTCCGCTCGATTTGACTTCAAAGGTTGCGTTTCGTTAAGTTTTTTTCGTGATTTATTGAGCGGTGAAGGTTAAGATTTATGTAATCTTTACGCTTGTTTCGTCTGTTGGGATGAGTTGAAAGGTACCTATATCGATTTTGGAGTAGTCAATTTTTTAATTAAGCAGAAATTGCGAAAGATAACAAATAATGTTGCCATTGGAGGTGTATTTTATTCAAAGATTTATTCATGTAATCTGGAAACAAATTGAACTAATCGATCTAGGAATTCTTATTGCAATGCGACCGAATTTAAACAAAAGTTTATTTTAAACATATACTATCAATACCACGCTCTCTTAAAAATGCTGTCGTAATAAAAGAACATAGTTCTCTCTCACCTGCATTGCATTTAAACGACATGTAAGTATTTTAAAACAAATAGAATTTTGAAACTAAAGGTATCCAAGCAACATTTTTCCAAAGCCATTCTTCCAATATGTTCCAAGTAATAAACTTCCTCTACACTTTGAATTCAAAACGCCCTTATGGGACACCGTTACTGATGGCAGTCACACTGCCATTTGAATTTCAACCTTAGTCTTGGAAACGTACAGTTGATTTTTTTGTGGAAGGAAAATATATTTTACCCACAAAAGAAACAGTTTTAATGTAGGAGTTTGTTTTGCAAACGCTAGGTTCGTCCAGGGGTTTATTTTGTATGATGTATCTGTTTTTGTGTGTTTGCTGGTTGGGTGAAAAAGTTTGAATGTCAGTGGTATAGTTTTATTTTTATTTAGGGCTGTTGGTAAAGCATGAGGTGAAATAGTTGCAGGTGTCCCACATTTTATACAAGTGGTTTTTAGGGTTCCGTACCCAAAGGGTCAAACGGGTCCCTATTACTGAGACTTCGCTATCCGTCTGCCACCAGGCTGTTACCGTGATAGTTAGCCAGTTGAAAATTCTACAGATTATGCCGCTCTATCAACAAATACTAAAAACAGGATTAAATATATTATTTAAAGGGGCTCCCATACAAAAAAGTTAAATAATGCCCTTTGTGAACCCTTTGTGCGCGAGTCTGACTCGCAATTGGCCGGTTTTTTTTTTGATTAAGTATTTTAAGGTCTATCAAAATAAGGTAAAAAAGCAGATCTTAATGATTTGCCAGAATTTCATATACCCTTCGCTTTTGAGGAGCTTGTGGCTAAATAATAACAGCCGTACTGGTCGATCTTTAAGGTTAAGCCGTGCTTGCCGAGGTTGGTCCGTGGATGGGTAGTAAAATACTCGATATTGTATTAATTATTATGTTGATCGATATATGATTTACGTAATAGAATTGAATATGTCTTTATTTGCTTTAGAAGATAGGTACATAAAAATAAGTTGTTAAATACAATTTAGTAGCGAAATTATTTACTACTAAGAATTCGTGATGTAAGAACATCTTAATAAAATGATTCCTCAAGAACGTGAGCTATCAACTCGCATTTTCAGGAATAAATCAATTTATAAGTATTCTAGCTTTTTCTTCATCGGTCTTCTAGAACATCAAGAAAAAGAAATCATAATAAAATAACTTCAAAGTGCGGCGAGGAACTAACTCAACAGTTTTTCTTCGCTTGTTAGCGCGGAGTTATGAAAAAATAAGTTCGAGCATTCATTGGAAAATCTCGTAAAGTTACTGAGGTTATAAAAACAAATGAATAAGACCTTAAATTACATTTAGATAAAGTTTCAGTTTTCAGTCAGTTTCAGCAGTTAATCCCTAGGCTTGAATATCCAAGGAAAATGACACCCGAGAGTCAAAAAATAATACAAAAACACGAATAGGTACAGTGAAACGTTGTTGTTTGAATATAATTTAGATGTTTACCAACAAAGATGGATTTTTCATAAAATTACCTAGTAATAGTCATATCAAGCAATTTTTAACAATTAATAAGTTTCTCTAGTATTATGTTTGTTTTTCGGTCCATTATTAAAATTTGACATCTCATCTAACCGCTAAAACTCGTTATCAAACCAAATCATGAACTCAAACTCAAAGCATTTATTTAAATTAGACCATTACATGCACTTTTGAAAGCAAAAAACAAAAAAAACGCAAAGCTACAGTCCCAGTCACAAGGCATAATAACTTGTGAAAGTACTGTAGTTGCCAATTCCAAAGCGTATATCTCTATGGAGAAGAATGGGCAAGAAACTCCATGGCCACTCTTATAAATCAATCCATATACCTACCAACATAACATAATTTCGATAAACTCCCCACCTAGCCTCAAAGCAGATACGTCGCCGCTCCAATTAATAAGCCCAGCTGTCTACACCGCAGTAAACACGAAGGGATTAGCATAAAAAACAACGTCGGAACGAATTCTGTCGACGTCCGCGTTTCAAAGCTATCACGCGTACATTTTAGACAAATCAGACGGTAAACACGTCTGCTCTTTCATGAAATACATAAATCTAAAGAGAGAATTTTAGGGATAAGATGTTGTTTTGTTTTTAATTTTATTTTTCAGCCAGTTGTGTGTGACTGTACGAGTGGGTAAGTATATCAAAGAAACTATGAAAATGTTGCTTTTACATCTTTTGACCAGAAAAATTGTACGTTTCGGGTGCCAGCTAATATTATAAGTAACTAGCTGCTGCACGCGACTTCGTTCGCTTGAAAATTTTGATAGATTTTGGGGTATGAAAAATAGATGTTGGCCGTTTCTCAGACCTACCCGATATGCACACGCCGTTTTGGAGGAGTATGGTAAATAACATTGTGACACGAGAATTTTATTGTATAAGATAAGGCAAAAGGAATAAAAGGCTCTACGCAATGTGGGCTTGTTGATCCGCCTAACGTTAAATGACGCAAGTTTGGTTGTTATTGCAAGCCTTCCAAGAGCTCGAAGTTATTATTCTTACAGGACTATGCCTTCATTTATTACCTGATTACGGGTTATGTTTTTATCAGCCTATATTATAATATGTATTATGTTTGTTCCTTTGTGGCACTCTAGAGACCAAAGGCGTGAGTTAATTTTAATGATTTACGTCAACTGATTTGTCGACTAAAGACATGACAGTAATCAAAAGTAGACATTTTAATTTCAATAAAAAAAATGGGATCTTTACTACATGATTGAATATTAACGCTTTACACTCACAATATCAACCCGCACTGGGCCCGCGTTGTGCATTACAGCACACTCCCTCTCATAGAGAGGAGGCCTGTGTCTTAGGTAGTGGGAATATTATAGGCTGATGATGATGATGACACTTACGATTCACGTAGTATATGTCCTGTCACACATACATTCCAGCATATAAACGACTAAAACCCAGTAGCTTACCACATTAGTTTACTTAACTAATCACGCACTTAGCTATCATTAACACAGCGCTTCCTTTCTTGTCTGTTTCCAAGGTACATTGGAGTAATTAAATCAATTTGCGCCAGTAATTAATATGGGCTGTAGCAATATTTTGTATGGTTAGTGCTATATTTGAATTCACTTGGTTTTATGAGTTAATTTTCAGGGTTAATGTGCATTGGTGGTAATAAAAATGAATTGCGAAAGGTTTGGGTTTGTTTGATGAGAATCTTTTTAGTCACAAGCACGTCTGCCGAGCATGATGTCCTGGAATCGATTCTCAGTACGAGCTAAGTGTTATTGGATTTTTCCATATAGATTTTCTCAGTAGGAGCCACGGAGTCGGGATTTGTGCCCGGATGATGGCAATAGGCTCGCTCCATATTACATGGGCCTTAAATATAACTGGCAAAATGTGGGTGTACTGTCTACTCTGCCTAACCCTTCGAGGATTATGTTATGTTTGACGGCAGGCGTTTGAGCGGTCAAAGGCTGCGCTGCATGTCATAATTTGGATCCCCGCACGGAACAAATATTTGTATGGCCCACAGATAGTTGGTCCGGGTCTGGCTGTTTGTGTATGTCAGTTTAAATGTTTGTAAACGAACCCACGATACAGGGAAAATTCGCAAAGCGGGGTGAAAAAAAAACTTGAAAACCAAGTTAAAATCACTCTTATGAAAGTCCTAACATTTAAACAAATAAATTCTATGTATTTAATCCTCGTCAACCAACTCATGTTTTTTGCTGACTTCATCCAAAGGTTGAGAAGATTCCGTGCCAATAAATTATTTATTTATTTATGCACAAATGTCACGGGGGCATAAATAAATAACTCATAAATAATCTGTTCAGCCGAGGTAAGGTCCATCCTAAAACCGTCTGCCGATAAAAAACGCGTGTTTTAGGTAAATAAATTGCCGGATTATCAGCAATATATCTTTGACCGTGTCCAGTCAGGGTATGTCAGGATACAGCTGTATAACCATAGCTTTGGGCTGCTAACAAATCGCTGGCAGGATTTATGCGTATCACTAGATGCCTAGCTAGGCACAAGCCTATCTAGATTATTGTTGCGTGTCTGGCTTAATCTATGGCATGAGTTTTAGGTAGGGAATTGTTTGGGTAAACTGCAAAAACAAGGTGCATGAAGAAAAGTGATACCAGAAACGGATCAATCTTTTGGCAATACAGAGTTCAAGCGAGAGAGGCTGTCATAGAAAATCATGATCCCATGTCTGAGGACATGTTGCAAAATGACATAAATAATGCCAAATTGTCTGTTGACTGCATCGTTGGTGTAGTGGTTTCAATGGTGACTGCTAAGCGTGGGTTCGATTCTCGGGTCGGGCAAATTGTTATTGGGTTTTTTCATTAAACATTTCTCAGTAGCAGGCACGGGTTCTGGATCAGTGCACAGTTGATGGCAAAAGGCTCGCCTCTTATTTATTACATGGGAGTTAAACATAACTGGTGATATGTGGGTGTAGGTACTATTAGGTACACTTCTGCCTAACTCTTCGTGATGTTATGCTATGATGATGTTAAATCGGCAGTAAAATATAAAAACTTAATTATTTGGTTCAAATAAAAGCTCAATGTTTATAACAATACACCGTGTAGATCACCTCATCACGAAGCCTTGACGGCTTCGAGCACCAAGCATTTTGTACAACATTTTGTGTAAACTAAGTAAGTTTACACAAAAATTATGCTGAAAAACGACTATTTTTTGGGGGGTGTAAAATGATGTTTTGTGGTAGAACTCAATGTAACGCACTCAAAACATTGTGCTGATGGACGGATTGAATAGTACGGGGGCGTGGAGGTGTTTAAAGTAAAAATCTTACATTAAAAATATTTTAAAAAAATTGTAGCGGCATCACCGCCACACTTCGAAGCGACCCGAGTCACAGGTCGGGGATCATCGGCTGTCTCCGTAGCAATGCGCGCGTCGCGGCCCTTTGTTTTCTTCTCCTGTCACACGCGCTGTCAAAAAACCTCGCTTCTAGAATATACCGTTTTCAGTGACTTAGACTTTTATTTAATTAATATCTACATATTGGTGACCCCGACATGGAAACGCCTAAAGAAAATGCTTTTGCTGCGGAAACGTCGCGTGTGGGCGTTCGTCCGCCACCATTTTGGCCAGATGACCCGGAAATGTGGTTCGCGCAGATGGAGTGCCAGTTCGCGTTGGCGAATGTTACCGTCGACCTAACAAAATACTACCAGGTCGTGTCGGCGCTGGAGCACCGCTACGCAACCTCGGTGAAGGATATTATCACCAACCCGCCAGCGGTGAATAGATACGAAAAAATAAAGACGGAACTTATTAAGCGGCTGTCAGCCTCTCGGGAACTAAAGGTTAAGCAATTACTAATGCATGAGGAGCTAGGTGACCGTAAGCCATCACAGTTTTTACGTCATTTACGCCATCTAGCAGGGCCGTCAGTTCCGGAAGATTTTCTTAGGACATTGTGGGCGAATCGGTTACCGACCAACCTACAAACGGTTGTAGCGACTCAACCTGACCTTCCATTGGACAAATTGGCAGAACTGGCGGACACGGTTAATGATATTGCGCCGGCGAGGCCCATGCAAGTTGCCAGCGTTGTAGAGGCAGGCACATCTGTCCTTATAAAAGAAATGGCGTGTCAGATTGCGGAATTAACTAGGCAAGTGAGTTCACTGTCTACTAGTGTGGATAATGGAAGACATGTACGTGGTCGTTTTCGTTCACGCTCTAAAAGCGATAACTGGCGAAGCAGATCCAAGTCCAGGCCACGTCAGGCACCTGAAAACCACCCGCATTGTTGGTATCATTTCACATACGGCGTCCGTGCAAAGAAATGCACACAGCCTTGTACATGGAGGTCGGAAAACTCGAAAGGCAGCCCGAACTAGCGGCCTACGACTGCCCATTAGCATCAGGCCGACTTTTTGTAACTGACTATTATTCAAAAATGTTATTTCTTGTCGATACTGGTTCGGATTTGTGCGTCTACCCACGTTCTGCAATCAAGACGCCCTGCAATATCACGAAATTTAGTTTAACGGCAGCTAATGGAAGTATTATTAATACCTATGGACCAGTGCAACTTACTCTCAACCTAGGTCTTCGCCGCTCATTTACTTGGAAATTTACCATAGCCGACGTGTCTAAGCCAATTGTAGGTGTAGATTTTCTAAGTTATTATAATCTGCTTATAGATTGTCGCAACCACAGGCTCATAGATGGCACCACTTCACTCTTCGTGGCAGCGTCCTCGCAACGGGTTCCTGATGATGTGGCATCTGTCAAAACTGTTACCGGAGATACTGAGTTTCACCTGTTGTTGCGTGAGTTTCCAGAGGTTACCCGCCCTGCAGGTATTGTAAATCTAAGCAAACCTAAGCATAATACGGTGCACTTTATTAAGACCACACCTGGACCGCCCGTTGCAAATAGACCGAGGCGCTTGGATGCAGAGAGATTAAAAATCGCCAAGGGAGAGTTTGATGATATGATAGCCAGCGGAACTGCAAGGCGCTCTGAAAGCCCATGGTCTTCAGCACTGCACCTGGTGAGGAAAAAGGATGATGGGTGGCGCCCGTGTGGCGACTACCGTGCACTAAATGCACGTACTGTGCCTGACCGCTACCCTATACGCCATATCCAGGACTTCTCACAGCGGCTTTCTGGCTCCACTATATTCACAAAAATTGATTTAATTAAGGCATATAATCAGATACCGGTAAATGAAGCGGACATACCAAAGACGGCCATTACAACACCATTTGGATTGTTTGAGTTTCCTTTTATGACGTTTGGCCTTAGGAATGCAGCTCAAACTTTTCAACGTTTTATGGACGAAGTACTTACCGGATTTGATGACTTCTGCTTCGGATATCTCGACGACATTTTAATTTATTCTCCTTCTCCAGACCAGCATAGAATTCACCTGCGCCAGCTGCTGTCACGCCTCCAAGAATACAGCGTTCTCATCAACGCAGCTAAATGTGTGTGGGGCCAGCCCGAGGTGACTTTCCTTGGATACCAGGTGTCAGCTGCTGGTACTAAACCTCTCAGCACGAAAGTCCAAGCAATACAGAACTATCCAGTTCCACGCACGGTGAAACAGTTACAAAGATTTCTAGGCATGCTAAATTTTTATAGAAGGTTCGTACCCAATGCTGCAAAAAGTCAAGCACCACTAAATTCGATGTTAAGTGGAGAAAAGGTCAAGGGCTCAGATCCTGTACAGATGTCGCAGCTCCAGCTGGAAGCATTTCAAGAATGCAAGAGTACGCTGTCAAACGCTACTCTTCTCGCACACCCAAGGGAACAGGCAGAGCTCTCTATGCTTACTGACGCATCGGAAGTTTCCATAGGAGCAGTTCTTCAACAACGTGTCGGTACACAGTGGGAGCCCCTCGCGTTCTTCTCAAAGAAATTGAAACCAGCTCAATGTAAATACAGCCCCTACGACCGTGAGCTGCTAGCCGTCTATGAGGCAATCAAATATTTCCGGCATATGGTGGAAGCCCGGGAATTTGTCGTATTCACCGATCACCGCCCACTAACATACGCTTTCAAGAATTCAAGGGAAAATTGCTCGCCGCGTCAATACAGATATTTTGACTACATCGCTCAGTTTACTACAGATATACGCTACATCCCTGGTGCTGAAAATGTTGTAGCTGACGCTTTGTCACGTATTGAAGAAGTCGCAACGACGATTGATTACACCGACTTAGCACAGTCTCAAGAGACAGACCCCGAACTTCAGTCGCTGCTACAAAAAGGATCGTCACTAGTACTGAAGAAGATAACTCTGGCTGGCTCAGACAGCAATCTCTACTGTGACGTTTCTACTCAACCACCAAGACCCTACGTCACACCTGATCTACGTTATCAAGTTTTTGACGCTCTTCACGGTCTGAGCCACCCTGGACGTACAGCTACCGTGCGACTGGTCACGCAAAGATTTGTGTGGCCAGGGATTCGTAAGGACTGTAGAGAGTGGTGCAGAAGCTGTCTTCAATGCCAGCGCTGTAAAGTTACTCGACACACATCCGCTCCTCTTTCACATTTCGCTTCAACCTCGTCGAGATTCTTTCACATTCATCTTGACATCATAGGGCCTCTAATACCTTCTTCTGATTACAGATATTGTCTCACCATCGTTGACCGATTCACACGATGGCCTGAGGCGATTCCACTCAAAGACATCACAGCCGACACCTGCGCGGCCGCTTTGGTATCCGGGTGGATATCGAGGTTCGGTTGCCCCTCGCAGATCACCACAGATCGCGGTCGGCAGTTCGAGTCCAGCTTGTTTAAGGCCCTGACATCACTACTCGGCGCACGTCACTACCGTACCACAGCCTATCATCCCGCATCAAATGGGATGGTTGAGAGGATGCATCGACAGCTCAAAGCAGGTATCATGTGTCACAACAACACACAATGGACTGAGGTTTTACCTATCGTTCTGCTCGGCATACGCAGTTCCTGGAAAGATGACGTCCAAGCATCCTCAGCCGAGTTGGTTTACGGTGAGCCTCTACGCTTGCCGGGACAGTTCCTATCGCCATCAGGCAACCACACAGTAGAAGACATCACCAGCTTCACTACACGCCTAGCAAAACACATGGCTAGCTTATCTCCGAGGCCAACTAAGTGGCATAGAAACAACACTTTCTACATTCCCAAAGACATGCAGCACTGTACCCATGTCTTCGTGAGGCTAGATTACGTGCGAAAGTCATTAGAGCCACCGTATGCAGGTCCCTACAAAGTACTAAAAAGGACAGCTAAGTACTTTGAAGTTGAGATACGAGGCAAGAGCACCAACATATCGCTGGATAGAATGAAGCCAGCTTATGTCACTCAAGAGAGTTACGATGATAACTCGACCACAAACCCAATCAGCGCGCCTCCAAGTGACTCGTCATCACCATCTACCCATGAGCCAGAGACTCGCACACGCAGCGGAAGAAGAGTACGCTTCCCTGATTTTTATCGACCGTAGTCACGGTCTGGCCAGGGGGTTACTGTAGCGGCATCACCGCCACACTTCGAAGCGACCCGAGTCACAGGTCGGGGATCATCGGCTGTCTCCGTAGCAATGCGCGCGTCGCGGCCCTTTGTTTTCTTCTCCTGTCACACGCGCTGTCAAAAAACCTCGCTTCTAGAATATACCGTTTTCAGTGACTTAGACTTTTATTTAATTAATATCTACAAAATACTTGTCAAAAAGTTGGAGTTTTGACCCCTAATATCTCCGTAACTAGAAGGTTCCCAGGTATGGTGTAGAACAAAAAAAAATTATCGCAATGACAGAGAGAACCAGTGCCTTTCGGCTTCGTTAAGAGGTGTTTTACACCCTTTGTAGTGTTTTTTACAACATCAAAGTGGCTAACTGATACCCGGAATTCATTCGATACACAGAACACATATGAAATACAAAATAAAACAGTCAATAAAAACATACCTACACAAATATATTTTCGGGAAACGGACCTTTATACGTACACAATATTCCAATAACTTAATTTCGCCGAAATATTTTTCCGAAACACACACAAAAGAACTATAAAATATTGTACAATGGCTTCCGAAAATTCCAGCATTTTTTTTCTCCAAAATAACTTTGATAGACAGTATGCCATCCACATTTTATGACGGGACGGGTTTGTTAGACCAAGCTGACATCGTGACAAATAGAAAATGTGGTTACATGAACCACGGACAAGAAAGTCTCTTTCAAATCAAATTAATATCTAAATTGCTTTTCAGCTAAATACTTTCCAGATTTCTGCTAAAAATAACAAAATTGGAGTTGAAAATTTTCTGAAATTTAATGATTTAACATAAACCAATTCTGGTTACCTCTGTTTAATGTTATAATGATTAAGTTATTTGTTTTGTATTCAGTAAAAAAGAAAAGTGTTTCTATTAACAGTTCGTCGTTCCCTTGCCTAAACAAGATACCCCTGGATCTGGTTAATGAAATAAACATGAATGTTCTGACCTCTAAGTGACCACCCCGTGTCTTCCTTGAATCTTTTGTCCTCGTAAATATGTAGTACAACAGGGTTCAAACCAAAAACATTTAATAGTTATTTGTGCAACAAGAGAGCAAAGTTGTTTTTTGCTGCGAGTGCTGATTTTGAATCCTGAGCGTGGCGAGGGATTCAAAGGCACGAGATGCAAAAATCTTTGCTCTCGTGTAACACACATAACTTTTCACTTCAGCAGCGAGAACACTTTACGAGATAAAATAATAAACAGGAATGATTGAAATAACTATTTATTGTGAATCAAAATAATTAACAATAAAGATGATCACCTCGTCTGTGATAAATCTAAAAAATAAGATACCAACACCGTCTCCGACAAACTGCTTGCGCACTTTGTAAGTCTCGTTGAAGACATGGTATGCTTTCAGATATTTCTTGCGAGACTTCTCAGGTAGGAAACTTAATTCTGCATTTATTTATTTATTTATTTATACAAGTACTCGCTGCACTTACAGTTTGCACCAAAGCGTGCAGCAAGCCAAAAACATAACATTAACTAAAGAAATTTACAGAATAATTCAGCATAGCCTTATTGCTGCACGTAAACACATCAAGATCAGGTTCCTGAGCAATCAAGGCGTTAAGCAGATTTATCGCCTGGGCTGGGCTGGGCTGGGCATTAATAACTGTCTTGTTGTTTTAACTCTTCCGGTGTTACAATACTGTTCTCGTCGCTAGTTTCACTCATATTTTACGATTATTTTAATATTTTTAACTTATTCAACTCTTTACCTGGCTATATTAATTTTAATTGAATCAAATTGAAGCCGGAGTTCAAAGGTTCTGAAATGTAATAAGTTCCTACCACGGCACAAATTAATAGTCCAGTCAGGTATTGAAAAATCAAAAGACATGCTCTGTTATTGAAATGAGAGGAAGCCTGACAGACTAATTATATATTCTGATTTATTGGCCAATATTTTTTTTTTTCCATAAGGTGGATCTATTATCGACTGGCGTCCAAGGACTGGGAGAAGGTTGTCCGGCGGTGAGATAGGCAGACGGTATTGTTGTGATTGGTGGAAAAGTCTGATTGGGGCTTACACAGGAACGGTACGTAGGGAGTGGCACAAACCCAGCAGTGGGTGTATTTTAGCTGAGGATGATGATTGACTGCATGAACTGGTGAAGGCTTTGTGGAACCGCTGGATGTGAGGAGCACAAGATAAGACGACAAGGCGCGTTGATGATATTTGATGAAGATGATGACCAATACATGATATTTGGTTTACTACAACTACTGGTATCGACATTTCCTTAAGATGACATATTATATCATTTCAAAGATAAGCTACTTCAGGGAATCCCTATATGAAGGTCAATCTCTCGTAACGTTACCTACATAACACAAACCTGGACTAAGACGTTATACCAGTCACTGTCACATACGTGTCAAACTACACGTGGTCCTTTATGTCAAAGCAAGCGTTAAGTAACGTTTACAGATCTCGGCATAAGATACTAACTCATCCTGGGAGTAACCCTCCTAATGACTAGACTGTTTATCATTCCACCCATGTAGTGGTTCCGTAAGGGGTAAGCGAAAGGTTGGCAAATTGACACTACGTGGAGTTACTACCCCGTCAACTTGAGACAGACCGTGTTTTATGTTGAATTAAATTAGGAGGGGGAGGTGCGGCACACTGTGTAACTTTATGAATTAGCTTGGATGAGTTTAGGTGTTTGTTTGAGGAAACAATTTGACGTTAGCATAAAAAAAGAAAATAAGCGATCCGGGAATATTATGTTTAAAGTCTGAATGATAAAAGTATTGCAATTCAATTTTACTAATCTTATGACATTTCCGCTGTATTTCTCGAGAGATTAAGCACAGGTGTTTGTATGTTCGTATTACAGTGCACTAAGTTTCGCCAGTTATGTTGAAGTGCCATGTTTAAATTTTTATACTGGCAAATCTATTTTTTATTTTAATTATTTGTAACTTTGTTTGTATATTGGGTATATTCTAGGTAATGGATATGAGTGATCTCCTGGGGGGTTACTATGACGTATTAAAACTTTATTGTTTCATTCTTATTCCAGAGTGGGAAGAGACGGAGCTATCCAGGTCGTTTAGTTCCATCTCTTTCCCACTCTGGAATAAGAATGAAACAATAATGTTTTACAACAGCATGGTAGGCCACCTAAGCATACTATAATTTGAATACCAAAATATAATTAACAATTCTATATCATAAATCGTCTCATAAATAAATGAAATATGTTTAAATAATCGATGTCAAACCCCAGGATCTAGCCTTTGACATTAACGTACCCAAAACACTTCTCACAGCAGAACATAGTCAAATAAATAAACATATACATATACGACCATATCAGTGAACAGTTTGGTACTCATTTGCATACGGTATGGCCTAGTATGCTAAACACAAGATGTGAGGTCAGTCAAAGAGCATACCTGAACAGTTTTGGGGCTTCAGATCCTAATTTAACTGTTCAAATATTCTAGAAATTTCTGTGAATGTGTAGGGCGTCGTGTCTAAGATTTTTGGTCTACGGGTTTGATTGATGCGCTTGGAAACTCTTGCGCAAACTATATAATTCAATTATAACTAAAAACAAACTCTTCCTATATGATATGTCATTGAATATTTGCTGAATTATGGGTTTATGTATAGCAAGAGCACGAACACTGAAGTAAATTTAAAACCGATTTTGTCGTGAAATAATGCCATACGCCCCCCCACGTTGGCCGTCGTTCAACGTATCCACAGCTGACGTGCCCGCAAATTCAAACTCTTTATGCAAATTTCCTAGGTAAGCTATGTCGTGTGGTAGGAGCCACGTCTCTTGAACTGCAACGATATCTTCCGACTGGCAAAGTGATCTTACAGCGTCAATAGATCTATGTATAGATTTTCAATCGAAGCTTCCAATATTAACTAGACCAATAGACGTTGTGCCATTGAGACTGCTAGGTGAGGGACACGTAATTTTTTAGTAGATTTACCATTATACTAATATAGGTTAAGGAATACTAAAATGAGTAATCTACCTGAATCCATACTAATATTATAAATGCAAAAGTCACTCTGTTTGTTTGTTTGTATGTTTGTTTGTTTGTTTGTTACCTTATCACGACTAAACGGCTGATCGGATCTTAATAAAATTTGGCAAGAAGATAGATTTTAACCTGGGGAAGGACATAGGCTATATATCATCACGCTACAACCAATAGGAGCGGAGCAGCAATGAAAAATGTTGCGAAAACGGGAAAAATGTGACGCAGACGAAGTTGCGCGGGACAGCTAGTTAAAGATAAATAAATAAAGGTTCTACAGTTTATGTTCGTATGAACATGAAAAAATTGAAAATAACTTTAACTTAAACTAAATATTATCTACACTTCTTGTGTGAAAAATGATATGAAGGAAAAATGAGTAAATGATAGCATGACGAATGACAGAGGAGAATGGAGGAAAGAGAGGTGTTGCGCCGACCCCAAATAAAATAGGACAAGAGCACGAAGATGATGATTCTGATGATCTGCACTTCTAACTACACTTTTGGGGAAGACAGACAAAGATATTCCCTTCTTGTATAGTCTAGACTAGTAGATGCAAGAAGAGGTGCTAATTTGTGATACTGAAGTTGGATGTTTGTTGATTTACGTTACTAGCTGCAAACGTCCCCCGGTCATTGATATTCTTAGCATAGCGAGATCAAAATCCTCTGAGATGAATGGAACTCAAATTCAAATCGAATTGAAATTCAGCGTGCAGGCTGCTTGCGAATGATTTCAGGGAGGAACACTCAATTTTGTTGCAAAAGTTAAGCTGTTCTTAAAAGTATTTTTACTTGGTGGAGGTCGAGGACCTTTCAAAACTTTAAAGTCTGTCTTTTGACGAGTATTTTTGATATTGCGACGTTGGTGGTGTCAAAACAAATTGTGTTTAATGTCTTTTTTTGAGGATGAGCTAATTTAAACATATGCCTGGTTTTACCCATTTTTTTGGGTCATAATATCGACATCTTTAATTTTCGTTGCCCACATTTTGTATAAACATCAGAGGTTATTGTACTTATCATTGTTTTGCTGCGCCCTAGCAGGGTCATGTACTCTCTAGATTTAAGCCTAGGTTGTAACTATGATTATGTACATATAGGATTATAAAATAAAAAAAAATTACCATGGGACCAACCCTGAAATCGGTTCTTTTTTTTCAGTTTTTCCATTTGTATTCATGTATACTGTCGACATGTAGAACAGCTTTTTTTTTTCGAATATCGAAGACTGTTTCAGATGTACTCATGGAAGAAGAAGAAGACATCCTTCACAACAAATACCTGAATTTTACTACAGGATGGTTAGTTAATTTTCTTATTCAATAATTATTTCGAAGAGTGTACTTACTGGTAGAATCTGATGTAGGTGCGATAACAGCCACTATTAATAAGACTGCGACTGCCCACCGGAGCAATCTTGGTGGCCACTGTAACAAAACAAAATTGATCGTGAATATTTTAGAACCCAATTAATATTAACACCAATATTCAGGATTTAATCTAGTTTACGATGAACCTTTGAATAATAAATTGGTGGAAAATTAATGGTTTTGCTATAATAAATAATCTTTGATGAGAAACGGATTCTGAGAATCGTTGGGTTGTCAGGGGATTATAAAATAAAGCTAGGTTAATAGTTTGCCTTTATATGGATAACGCCAAACAATTTACCTAGATTATTTCTCTACGCGAGGGTTTAGTTGTGTAGAAAACTGTTATGTATATGTATCTATAATGGGTGTAAAACACCTCTTAATGAAGCCGAAAGGCACTGGTTCTCCCTGTCATTGCGATCATTTTTTTGTTCTACACCATACCTGGGAACCTTTTAGTTACGGATATATTAGGGGTCAAAGTTCCAACTTTTTGGAAAGTATTTTTTTAAATACAAGTTTTTAATGTAATATTTTCAATCCGTCCATCAGCACAATGTTTTGAGTGCGTTACATTGAGTTCTACCACAAAAAATGATTTTACACCCCCAAAAAAAAGTCGTTTCCCAGCAATAATTTTTGCGTAAAGTTTCTTAGTTTCATGTACAGAATGCTTGGTTGACGGCTTCGTGATGAGGTGATTTACATCTTGTATATGAAGAAAAATGGTAAAATTGATAATTTATTGTGTGTGAACATCAACTTAATGTAACTTATCAACATACATATTATCACGAATGTAATACCTGAAGGGTTAGGTAGAGGTGTATCTAATAGAACCACCACATTTCGCCAGCTATGTAAAAGTGCCATGCAATAGGGGGCGAGCCTATTGCCATCAAACGAGCACAGATCCAGACCCCGTGGCTGCCCGGGATTCGGACCCAACACCTCTTTTTTTTCAGCATTCGCTTACAACCACTAGACCAAGGAAGCTCAGAGATACGATCTTTGCGGCTCATTAAATAAGTCACAAAGAAATGTAACAGTAATAATTGTATTAATTATTAATAGTATTAATTATTAATGTTTTGTAAAAGTGCATAAAAAGTAATAATGTGTGTAACTAAAGTAATTCTCAATCAACTGTTAAAGCTCTGAGATAATATTACATAACCTCACGCCTGTTTAAGTCTCATGCAATTTGGGGACGAGCCTATTGGCATCAACCGAGCACAAATCCAGTCTTCGCACTGCTACTGAAAAATTCGTGATGGAAAACTCAATTTTACTTTGTTTGACCTGAGAATCGATCCCAAGACTCCATTACTAATAAATCAACTAGGCAGCCAGACAAAGTTTTTTAATAAATGTATTCACGTTGTTATTTTTCTAAAACCTTACTTTAAACACCAAAGAGTCTCAAGAGACATAGTACTTCATACATATTTAAACCCAATTCTGAAAGTCAATGTTTTTCCAGAATTTTGTAATATATCTCACGTGACGTATGTCGACAAGGCTGCGACAAAAATGTATAATACTTTTACCATATCTTGTCGCACTCTCCGCTTTAATATTTTCGTAAGTGGTTCGTGCCACAGGACCTTTGGGACTGGTCATACAGTAAGCGGTTCTATTGTTTAGCTTTAAGAACAAATTTCACTAATGAATCTAAACGAGATCAAGTGTATACCAACGCACTAATAGACTAGATCACAAGAGCTGACAGTGATATCATTGGTATAGAATACTCGACAGCTGTTGAAGGCGGTTTAGATTACCTGATCGCTATCGGTTATATTTGGTTTCAAGTTTGAGGAAAGCACCATGCAATAGAAAAAACATTTATTTCTTCCAATAAAATATAGCATCATAAAGTATGATTAGAGATTGTTTGCCAGTTAGCATCATTATATCACACTGTGTGTGTGCCAAATCTTAATTTATTTATTCAGTCTAGAGGTCTTATAAGGTGACCTTTCTGAAATAAAATTGCTAGTTTTTCAAGGGTCTAACTACTACTCCGCCCTCAAACACCCACTATCTTTTAAAAGCGGATTTCACAACTAAACTACGTTAAAAACCCGTAATTCTGTAGCAATGACAGCTGGCAGCTCTAACGTAGCCTTTAATATATGTATATATTTTCCATTCTCTTTATTAAGATGTTATACAATAGTTTTAAAATCATTGCATTGTTCATTCTTTGTTCAGAATAATAACAGTCTTCTTATATTTTATTTTTGCTTTTGTATAGATTCTTTTTTATTAACCGATGTTTGTGAATGTGTGGACATTGTAGGCTCTGGAAATCCTAGTTTTTTTTTTAAATATATTTCTATCTTGTGTAGTATGCAACGACTTATTGTCGGGCCTACGCTGTCCTTGCATAGTTAAGTACTTACGCTGTAACATTCAAATATTGTAAAGCCAAATGATTTTAAAAGTATAACCATGGAGTTTTTTGCCAGTTCTTCTCCACAGAAAACGACCAACCCGAACCGTGCACCTTTTATCGACGTTTTATAATTGCCCATGTAGGCCTTTGTAAAATCTAATATTTTGATTTTGTTCGAGATCAAAATGTATGAAAAAAAAAAACGTATTCCGCATTTTCTTCTTATCCCGCTAATCGCTCCCATACTAACCTCGTTCCGACTTCAAGATTACAGTTTCAGTTGGCCGTCAACACGTCACAGCTATGAATAATGCAACACCAACTCGGGACCCCCGTATTGAGATTATACAAGCAGCATCTACGTAAGGGACGTCTAATAGTTGCTGTATGAAATATGCAAGGGATGTTACGTCTTATATTGATTTGGGGAAGAGCGTTTTTTGTTCTAGGATCTTAAAGAAAGTTCATAGGAAAATAGCATGTTCTTTTACGGAACGAACGACATTGGCAAATGTACACAGTTGCTTATTCTATGTATGTAGACGAATTTAGATTCTACAATTAAATATTATGTGGGCAAGTAAAACATATTAAAAAAAAAAAACGAGATATACAAGGTGTTATTATGCATCCACGTCCAGAAGGTTGTCACAAAAGCCATAAATAATCAATTAAAATTACGGTACCAAATTTTTTTTTTTTTACTGATTTTTTGGTTGTTTATGTTTGTCAGTATTTCAGAATAACTCCCTTAACGTGGTTTAGGGAATAAGAAATTATCGAATAAACGTTTGAGATTGTTGGTATGTGGGTACCCATTTTATAATTGATTCAGGACGAGAATCATTAGCATAGTTACCTCCTTGAATTTGACGAGAATGCAAAACAACAACTTGTATAAGTTACAAAAGGTAGGGTTCAGTTCAGCAGAAAACAAATGCGGTTACTCAAATCAAAAAGGTATATATATGGTGGAAAGCACACCGACGCTAAAACAGTTACCACGTATCTGATTCTGATTCTGAGCCCCCCTCCCACATAGAAATACTTCATCGTTAATTTAGAAAATAACTGCTCTGCCATGCCATACATTTTGACCGTGTAGGTATTGCAGTTTGGTAGGAAAATTTATATGCAAGTAGTAAGTGCTTTAGCGTCGGTATCCCTTCGAACCTGTCTTTAAACCTATTATTCGAACATCCAATTAAATAACTAACTCAAATGCATTTTATTTGATCCAGTCTTTTCCACTTCGTCACTGTAGTATCAAAAGAATGCAGAATCAATAGTCTCCAGACAGCGTCTATTTAATTAGTATCTACCTCTATACTATTGAACAAGGCTATTGCTCTCTTGGACGGATAGGATTAAATTCCAGACTGTTCAAGGCAATAAAATGTTTTCCACCTCTGTTGGGCTTTTTCTTAAACTCTGGTTTAACTAAAGTGAACTCCGTGCTGGATGCGGGTCAAAATTCGGTATAACTGGTCTTGTAAACTAACATGTCGGAAGGAGGTGTTCTGACCCTTTTGTTTAGAATAGTTACAGCAGTATTTTTGTAATATCTCCATTTTTTTTGTTTTTGTATAGACTGTTTTTCTTATTTACCGATTGTTTGTAAATATGTGGACATTGTAGGCCTTATAGGTTCCTAGATCTTTGGTAACTTTTTATCTTGTTCTACGTTTTGTAGTAAGCAACGACTTACTGTCGGGCCCACGATGTCCTTCCCATACTTAAGTACTAACGCTAAAACATGGAAATATTGTAAAACCAAATGATTTTAAACGAATAACCATGGAGTTTCTTGCCGGTCCTTCTCCATAGAACACGACCCACCCGAACCGAGCACCTTTTGTCAACATTTTATAAGTGCCCTTGTAGGCCTATGTGAAATTCTCACTCCAGATGATGCTATCACCCTCCTCCAGGAGAGTAGCAAAGAGACTAGCACTCTTAAAAAGTTCCGACTCAAACCGCCGTCATTCCGACCTCGCCGTCGAGGTCCATCGCGACGTCCCGGTCCATGCCCTCCCCGACTCTCGCTCGAGCCACTCCCGCGATGCTGTGCCAGTAGCTTTAAATCAGCCCCTAAATAATGATACCATTCAGATCCAGCCTGTCCCCATGCAGTCCTCCCCCAGCGACGCCCTAAGCCGAGGTTCGTACCCCACAGGGGGTGCCCTTAGCGTGCAGTCGCTTAGTTTGTAAGTTTTTATGCCCTGACTGGAAACTTTACTCTTAAGGCACCCACAGGATAGTCCGGTTAAGCAGACGACGATGATGCCATACATAAAAAAAAAAAAAAAAAAAATGTGAAATAAAAATATTTTGATTTTGACTGGTGGTAATATCACTTGGTTCATGATATTCCACACTCCCTCTCACAGGGAGAAAGCAGTAGGAACATTTATCTTGCCTTTTCAATGTTGGGATCAGCTTTCATTCTAACCAGATGCAGCTGAATACCAGTATTTTGTATGAAGCGATTGCCTCAACACCGTCACACACTGTCGCTGACTCCGATAACAGTTGGTACTGGGTTATAAAGGTCAGTTCTGGTTGGCAGTCTATCGGGCCGCTACCTGTAATGACTGTCAAAGATCTACAAATGACAGCCGTGACCAACGGCTTAACGTACTTTCCAAGGCATGGAGGAAACTTGGTATGTAATAGGCGGTCACCTATCGACGGACCCTCCTTGGCTAGCACAGCTTAACCTGAGGACCCGAGTGGCTGTTATTATTTAGCTACGAGCTCCTCAACAGCTTAGTACTTTATGGGTTGATAAAATATAAATTCATAAAAATATGCTTCCTGGTGGCCTATCGTTACGTCTTAAAACATTATTGTTTCATTCTAATTCCAGAGTGGGAAAGAGACGCAGCTAAACAGGTCGTCTAGCTCTATCAGGAAGGATCTTAGTAATAATGAATCAAAATAAACAAATTATTACAAATGCAAACATTAAACGGTAAAATTTAACTTCGAAACAAAACTTTTCAAAGCCCATTATATCTCAAAAACTTCCTTTTATTTAATTATACATGTTTAAAGAAGTCTGGAAGAGGATAAAAAGCATTTCTAATACATTTGGTAAATGAGTAGCCGAATAAGTTTTCCGAGGACTCGGGGCTCATTCTTTATGCAACCCTAATTAGGATTTTTAAAATGGATTTGTTTCTCGAAGTTTGTTTTTTTTTATGTATGTTGTTTTTATTTGAATTGTTTATTCCGGTATTTTGTTTTTTTTTTGTATTGGGAACTGCAGATGTGCTTGTGTGTCTTGAATATTGAAGTTCTTATTCGTTTTGATTGAGTTGCTCAAAGTGGAGTTAGAAAAAAAACTTTAGATTTGTTAAGTTGCATTTAGGCATAAAAAATTGAGACACGATCATGTCTTAATACTTTGAGAAACAAGTAAATCATAGTCATTGAAAATATTTTCAAAAAACCATAACGAAAAATTATTTGATTGAAATCGCAAACACAAATCGAGTTAGCATAATAAATATAAATTAGAATACAGCAAAAGATAATAATAAAAACGCCGTTTTCTTCACAGTAACAAGCTTCTATTTTGTTTTATTAGTTCACTAAAGAGAAATATTTACCAATAAAAAACAGAACTTCAATATCAAATAATATCAGAAAAACATTGTTCTAGCAAAAACTAATATCATGATTATTATTATTTTTTCTTAGAAACTCTATTCCCTCGAGCCAATATCATAATTGTTGTTTCCAATACAAATGTATTTACTTCGTTCAAGAGGAAAAAAAACTCTTTTAATACGAGAAAATTCTGTTTGTTTCAGTTGAGAGGAATCCGATTTACATTAAACATGAATTATTTTTTGTTTAATGGATTGTTTGAGTTTATTGTGTGAATAATAATGGAGGAATGCATTGGATTTACATTGAAAACGTGCTTTTTAGGGTTCCGTACCCAAAGAGTCAAACGGGATACTATTATTGAGACTTCGCTGTCCGTCCGTCAGTCACTAGGCTGTATCTCATGAACCGTGATAGTTAGCCAGTTGAAATTTCTACAGATTACGTATTTCTGTTGCCGCTACAACAAAAAATACTAAAAACAGGATAAAATAAATATTTTGTGGGCTTCCATACAAAAATGTGATTTTTTTTTGCTCGTTTTTATAAATAATGGTACGGAAACCTTCGTGCGCGAGTCCGACTCGCACTAGGCTGGTTTTTTTACTTTGGTATTAGTAGTTTTCGGGACTGTAGGTACCTGCTGTTTCTAGTTTAAAAAAAAAAACAGAAAGGAGTGGACTCTTTTACGGGAGTGAAAAAGATTTTCTGGATTATGGAAATCATAACATAACTTCACGCCTGTGATACTTGGCGGGTAAGGTAGAGGTGTAAATCAATAGGGCACATATCCAGATTCCGTGGCTGCTACTGAAAAAATCCAGATAGAAAAATCCAATATTACTTTGCCCGACTCGGGAATTTAACCCAAGACCTCATGCTCAGCAGTCGCAGTTGGGACCACTAGACCAACGAGACAGTCATGGAAATCAATCGGAACCAAATTTATACTATAGCGTTGCAATGCACTTTTTACCTACCCTATCTACCTACCTACCATACCCTACCCTACCTAACTACCTAACTAGTTGAGTTATAAAATTACAACGAAAAGTGCATTACAGCATTGATTTATATAATATATATATATATATATATATATATTTTTAATATTATGAAGCTGAAGAATTTGTTTGTTTGCTTGAACGCGCTAATCTCAGAAACTACAGATCCGATTTGAAAAATTCATTCAGTGATAGATAGTCCATTTATCGAGGAAGGCTATAATCTATATATCATCACGCTACAACCAATAGAGGCGGAGCAGCAATGAAAAATGTTGCAAAAACGGGGTAAATGTACCGCAGACGAAGTTGCGCGGGACAGCTAGTAACTATATAAGCTAATTACTATAAGCTAACTTAACACACTGATTGTTAGCACTGGGCAGCCAGTTACTCGGATAAAATGATCTAGTCTGAATGCGTATGTGGCTCGCAATCATCCCGTATATATGGTTGGGATGGTATGGAATACACAAATAATTATTTATGAAATAAATAAAGGCATTTATTTCACGTAGCTAAAAATAGTACAAAAAACAAGGACAATGCCCACGGCTCTTTTAATTTTAAATCACTATCGCTGTGAACAATAAGGGTAGTACTGATTACAGAAAAATTATGACAAATGAATCCTTCGTCGGGAAAATATAAATTTGTATTTAAACGTTTTTGCTTGGATTTTTTTGTTAATAAAGCTAGAGATGTAGGTCAATTTTTCATTTTCAAGGAGAAAACGGACTTTTGAATGTGACCTTTAGGTATTTTTTTGCTTTTTCGTCCAAGTTGGCTTAGGTTAATATTGTTATTCACTGCTTATTGAATTTCATTTAGATAAATTACGTACCATGTTGCAAAAGGTGATGAGGAAATCGCATGTAACTAAACGAGTGATTAATATAAATTTTGATGGATGAGGTTCTCCAAGGAAACGATAATGGATTGTGTGACGAAAGATATGAAAGAAAATTTAATTTCAAGGTTGAAAGAGGATAATAGAATAAAAAACCGGCCAAGTGCGAGTCGGACTCGCGCACCGAGGGTCCCGTACAAACCAAAATTAAAGTCAAAGTCAAAGTCAAAGTATTTATTTGTCGAACATAGGTAATATGGTACATGGTATAAAAAATTGGTGTTGTATCACTATGTTTTGCCTTGCAAGGCGTACAAATTAGGTATAAAAACTACAAAACAAACTAAATAAAAATTACTGAAGAGAATAAATAAAAATATGTGATCTAACTAAAAATTTAAGGTGATCGTAATTTTTCCTTTATATGTGCTATAATACATTGCTTCATGCCAAATTTCAAAATTCTAGGTCCACTGGAAGTAACCTTTAGGTTTTGATTCCCTTGCGAGTAGTTGTGATTTTGAAAATATGCGGCTTAAATTGCTGTTTCTTTTGATTGCGTTGACATAGAAGTTTGATTTTGTTACAGCTTAAAGGTATTATAGACCTAAGTATTTGATGTGAATTTCAATTTAATACCTCTCTCTACGCGTTCATTAGGAAAGGGGTAGTAAGTTTAAAATTATTAAAATTATTTTTATAATATGATGTAACTAAAAATTTACGGTTTACGCAATTTTTCCTTTATCTGTGTTAGAAAACGTTGCTTCGTACCAACTTTCAAGATTCTGAGTTCACGGAAAGTACCCTGTAGGTTTTGATTCTTTGCGAGTGTCGAAAATTTGCGGAAATTTGCGGCATAAACGGCTGTTTCTTTTGATTGCGTTGGCTTAGAAGTTTGATTTTTTCACAGCTCCAAGGGACAGTAGACTTGAGTATTTGATATAAATTCCAGCTGTCTGTCAAGACCCTTTTTCTCAAGAACGCATTGAGGTATCACAATGCGTTCTTGAGAAAAAGGGTCTTGACAGACAGACAGATGGACAACAAAGTGATCCTGTAAGGGTTCTGTTATTTCCTTTCGAGGTGAACCCTAAAAAACGTGTTGCACCGACCCTAAATGACATGGGACAAGGACAGAAAGATGGTGACATACATGATTACGTTTGTACGCATTTCCCTTAATCAAATATTGCTTTATTTGGCATCCATAGCATACAAAACATGTGTTCTGAACTTGTGAATATCCACACAAATTTTTTCTTTGTTAATCATGTTGAAAACGCGTGTTTAAGAGCACATTACTCAATGTTTGGGTTCGATGCTCCGGACAAGGCTATCACCGTTTCTTGTAATTATATAAATACTTGAGAAGAACATCAAATATAATAATAATTATGCAACCTTAGCAACCTTTAGCTTGCTTATTGTAAAATTTTCATTGAGTTAAGTAAGTTTATGTTTACCTATTCAAATTCAAGCGTCATACAGCATGTAACAGAAATACGTGGTCATATTTCAGAGTGTGATTCAGAAGTTCAGATCTTTCTCAACTTTTTCTATGGGACTAACATCGACATCGCGAAAAAGAATCTGCTGTTCCATACATTTGGGTTGATTAGGTATTGAAAATTTGTACTGGATAGCTGATTTTTTATGTGGAAGTGGAGATAGATTTTTAAACTACTTTTTAACAACAAACAAGCTGACGCCACAACAACACGTACCATGTAAAGTAAACAAAACAACTAGGTACTTATCTGGTATACTCAGGTCATCAAATAAACTTCAACACGAAATTAATTACGAATTTATCTGCTCACGGTACGCGACAGTACAAATATTAGCAGAAATCGTGGCCCAGCGCGTTGTAATTTATTAAAACCGTCATGCACTACGGTCTGATATCGCAGAGACAATGAAAAATGGACCGAATTGCTTTATGTTGATGCTCGATGGGTTTTACGAGTTTTCTGCATAATTGGAAGGCATTTTGATTTTTTTCGGATCAATGTGAGACAAGGAAAAGTGATAAATTTTGTGACTGTAAAATTGGTTTTGGCTTTTCCATTTTAATGTTTTTAACAGACTGGTTTTTCTGAGCTATATCACGGGATAAAAACTTGCAAAATAGGGATGTACTGCTGTTATCCGTCACGCACTACGGTCTGAAATCGCAGAAACAATGAAAATTTGACTGAATGGCTTTACGTTGAAATTTAACTGGATGGGTTTATCGCGTTTTTTTTCATCATTTGGCTGCAATTTTTTTTTTTTTTTTATCGAAAATAGTCGAGGAAAGTTAAGAATGAAATTCGCTTAGGAATTAAATTGGGCACAGGTACCTCCAGCTCTACAATTTTTTTTAAACATGAAATCGAAGTATTTTTTCTGAGATCCTGTCTCAGAAAAGTATTAAATGGTCGCTGTAGAGTAGATCGAGGGCGTATGAACAAAGCTTACAATTACGATCAAAGATCGGTGTGATTACTAAGCTTGGTATAATTATGGATTCGTGATTGTACATTGTCAGAAACCTATTGATCAGTAATAATATATTTTGAGGATCGATTTGCTATTCAATGTATTCAGAAATTACACACATTTTGTACGATTCAATGCCTCTTCACTCAACACTAAATAGAATGGAAAAGGCAATGCAGATGATAATGATTCTCCACTTGTATCGAATCATACTTTACAAGAAAAGCTGTTGCAATGCTAAAGATATCTGCTAGTCAATAGCATCAACCAGCACTTGGGCCGCGTAGTGCATCATGGCCCACTCCCTTTAATAAAGTGCAGGCATTTGTCTCAGCAGTGGGAACCATTCTTATTCGTTTTTTTCGTCAGGTCACGGATTACTCAAGATCCACTGGACATCGGCAATACCGCTGGATTGTGGAGGTCAGATAGGCAGTCACTCCATGTAAAATACTGGTATTCAGCTGCATCCGTTTAGACTGGAAGCCGACTTCAAAATGGATCGGAAAAAGGTTGCAGGAATTGGGACAAGGTCTTCTAAAATGCGAAGGAACCAGCGATCACCGTTCGATTCTGACATGGAACTCGAACTCGAACTCAGCGGATCACGCAGTACACTGGAATCCAAACCATAAGCAGTTGACACAAAGAATGAAAACTGCATTGATTTAGATAATTTTTGTTGTTATTTATTTTTTCAAACTAAGACTGGTCGAAATAACCCTTATTTCAAGGACATAAGGTTTCAAACTGCTGTTGTAAACAAAGTGTATTCTCCTCTGTCATCCGTCACGCTTCCATCCATCGTTTTCTTGGTCTTGCCCTCCTTCTCCATCCATCAACATCCAGCAAGCTTACTTATGTAAGTAAAGAAACATCTTCTTCAATTTACTCAGCTGACGACTTTTTATATAACCCAAGTACATACGAGACTCTTATGTGCATACTGATCGGTGGCATTTAACAAAAAAAACATGTTGACTCGCTCCGAGAGCTAGGTAGGTAGATGTGTGCTCTTGTATTGCCTTAGTTAGACCAATAAGGTCAAGTTAACTACTTAGTTAACCGTATTGCGTTTGTACTTTTGTTGTGGAACTTTGTATGGAAATAATGGATTTGTTCGAGAATGAATAAGATAGAAGAGACTGGAGATATGATTTTGAACGACCATATACTCATACTGGCCAGTGGAATTCTGTTGCCGGGCAGAGACCTGTTCCAACGACTTCCAGTTTTTTCGATCTAGTGCTAATATGGGTCACTAGTAGTTGGTTTTAGTCCAGTTCGTACCACCATCATTTACGAGGTCTGCTTCGCATTCTGGCTATGTCTTCAGAGCTCCAAATAGCGGCTATTTAGGCCGTGCTTTAGTGTGTTTTAATAAAATAAAATATATTTATTTTCACAACGGCACAAAAGACTTCTTCGCCTTGTACCCTTTTAAGGAGTCTACAAAACTTACTAAAGTCAAACCATAATAAAATCAAAACCTTTCCTTATAGCTTCATAGTCGAACTAATATCATAACGAGGTAAGCAGAAAGGGTGCTTAATGGAGTGGAAGTCAATTTAGTAAATACTTAGCTGGCGATGTATCAATGTCACCGTAGTTCACTTATACAGTTGACAGATGGCGTTGGCGTCGATTTAAGCGACTTTACGTGCAATCAAGTAGCGACTTATGCTAAGATTGATCGCACTATTTAAATTGCTCTACATTTGAATGGACGAATAGAATTTAAGCGATCACATAACATCACGCCTGTAATCTCGGAAGTGTTGGGCAGAGGTGCACCGAATAGTATACCCACATTTCACCAGTTATATTTAGTTATGTGTAATAGGGGGTGAACCTATTGCCATCATTATCTGCCTAGCCTTTTCCCAAACTATCTTGCGGTTGGCTTCCAGTCTAACCAGATGCAGCTGAGTACCTACCAGTATTTTACATGAAGCGACTGCCTTTCTGAACTCCACAACCCAGTAACTGGGTAATACGATACCTCTTGGTAAGACTGAATGTCAGACTTTAGGCTTCTGACTACTCGTAACGACTGTCAAAGATCTAGAAATGACAGCCGGGACCAACGGCTTAACGTGCTTTCCGAGGCACGGAGGAAATTCGGTATGTAATTATGGTCACTCATCCACGGACCAACTTCGGCAAGCACGGCTTAAACTTAAAGATCGACCCGTGCGGCTGTTAATATTTAGCCACCTACCTATTGCCATCAACCGGGCATAAATCTAGACCGTGGTTGCTACTGAGAACCTACTTGATGGGAAAACCCAATAACAGTTTGAACGAGCCGGATATCGAACCCAAGTCCTCACGCTCATCAAGTGCAATTGCAACCACAAGACCAAAGAGGCAGTCAGAGACGTTAAATAAATAAACCTAGCATTCGTGAATTAAAGACCATTTCGCTATTCAAAAACCAAGTGAAAGAGCATTCATTATTTATTTATTTATTTAAACTTCATGTACAAAAGTGGTACATAGGCGGACTTAATGCCACAAGGCATTCTCTACCAGTCAACCATAGGGTAAAAAAACGAAAACATTGTGATAGGGTACAAAAAAATATTTACAAATAACTACTAGTTTTCGAAAATACATACACATACGTAGACACTAATACACATTATACAAAAAAAAAAAATATATATTAATATAACAAATACCAAAATAAAAACGAGAAACCTAATAATAATTAATATGACTCATTACCTTTCCTCTTAAATCTAATTTATAAATGTATTTTTATTTGTTTATGTATCTTAGCATTATGTATTTACATTTAGTCATATGTGTATTTATATTTAGGTAATATTATAGGTTATGTTAGGTTAAGCACATAAACATATTTTTCTCTTCATTCTCTCACACACTATCGTCTACATTTCTTTTTAATTTTTCCTTTCGCAGGTCTGCTGGCAGAAATTTCGTATGAAATAAGCAGTACCTTTGTACTCAAATGTTTTATGTTTATTCCTGTATTCTCTACTGTGTGTACATAAATCTTCTATATAATAAAAATCAATTGCTGTTCGTTAGTCTCGCTAAAACTCTAGAACGGCTGGGCCGATTTAGCTGATTTTGGTTTTAAAATGTTTGTCGTAGTCCAGGGAAGGTTATAAAGGTGAGAAAGGTAGGGTAGGGTAGGGTAGGGTAGGTTAGGTAGGGTAGATGGGAAGGTAGGGTAGGGTTGGGTAGGGTAGGTAGGTAGGTTAGGGTAGGGTAGGTAGGGTATGTGGGGTAGGTAGGTAGGTAGGGTAGGGTAGGTAGTTAGGGTAGGGTAGGGTAGGTAGGGAGGGTAGGGTAGGTAGGGTATGGTAAGTAGGTAGATAGGGTAGGTAAAAAGTGTATTGCAACGCATGCGGGACAGCTAGTAGTAAAATAAATAAATAAACCCTCACCGAATCCCAAAAAAGGGCTTCAATACCACCGTAGTCCAAAACTTCTACTAATACCTTATTACCAGCGTTAACCTAAATTTTGCACCACAAAACTTTATCAGCACTACAAAAAATGGTGCAATCTTCCCAGTAATATTTAGTAAAACGGGCCCTAATGGTACTTTCGCGGTACTTGTCCCTCTGTTTACCCTGTTCGGATAAACATAATCGTTTTATGGAAGAGCCTTTATGGGGCCTTTGAGGACCCGCTGGTAAATATAAATAGACCACAAGCAGTTTCGGGCACTTCTAGTAAGGGGAATTGGAAAAATAGACCCTTCTTGGTAAACATGTTTTATGGAAAAAAATGTAGGAGAGGGGAAAATTGTGATATTAAAGTAAGGGGTGGTTGAGTGTGTTATCAGCATGTCGAAACACTGGAGATGGACAAAAGATTATAGACTTTAGTTACAAACCCAAATTACTGTAAATTGTTGAGAGATCACGAAGATTTTTGTTTTATGAGTGTATTGTTACGGTTCAGGCGTGGTAGCTATCGTAAAGGCTGGCTGTTGGGCATTACGCAGTAATAAGTACAAACCATTTTGGCCTGCTTAGAAATATTGCAATGTAGGTATGTACTTTAGGGCTATTGGTGGTCCAGGGCTGCGGGTTGTTCCAGGGCTGCGGGTTGTTCGAAAGATATACCGCGGCCCTGGAACACAAAGGGCGAAGAAGGAACATGGGTGGGTTTTAGTCAGTACAAGTCTGACACTCCCTCCCGCTCCGCCCAGAGCGGGAGAAGTCATTTGATGATTTCCCATCCGAAAAAAAGAAAAAAAAAAAGGGGTGGTTGAATCTGTATGAAATACTGGTATTCAGTGGCATCTGGTTAAAATGGAAGCTGACTCCAATGCTGACTGAATGGAAAAGACTAGGCAGGTGATGATTTTCACACTTGGCACTTATAAAACGTCGACAAAAGGTGCACGGTTCGGATTGGTCGTTTCCTATGGAGAAGAACCGGTATGAAACTCTATGGTTACTCTTTTAAAATCATTTGGTTTCACAATATTTGAATGTTACAGCGTTAGTACTAAGTATGGGAGGACAGTGTAGGCCCGACAATAAGTCGTTGCTTGCTACAAAAAAAAAAAAAATTTTTTTTTTTTCATTAATTCTTTAAGTCCTCTTTTAGCACCCACTGTGTGACGACTCTGGCCGATCGGTCTTGATCCATACTACAGAAATTGCCCGTCCGATCCCACTTCAAAACAGCAGTCTTATCCACATCAGGGATTTCAGTTTTTAGGCCTTTGACCAGCAGTGGGACAAAATAGGCTAAGCAAAAAAAAATTTTGTAGTTGTCGAGTCCATTATGGCCTTCATACAAATTTGTTGGTGCGCAATGATGTTTTAAATGATATTAAGTCCGTAAATTCCAAACAACACTTATTCAAGTTGTTAATTAAATTTACACGTTTAACTAGGTGAGGTCAGATTTAGACGTCCATAAGTGATTGTTTGGTAATCGATCATTAAAATTAATGAGCAAGTATGGGTGCGGATGTAAGTCCCTTACAATTATTTAAGTACTTAAATTACAAGTGTTTACGTTTGTCATAACAAATGAAGTTTTTTAACCTTTATTTCAATGACACAATCAAAATTATTTCGGTGATGTGATCAAGTAAAGTATAGGTCAACCTTTTTTGTGAATAGATGATGTAAGACTAGAAGGAAATATGTCAGATACTCATTTATTGACGTAGGTATACAATGCAAATAGTATCTGGTTTTACTAACAAATAGAAGTTTCCTCTTATATCATCCTATTTAATAGCAGGACATATTTCAAAGATATCTAAAATTCTTTGAAAATCTAATCTCCAAAACACTTATTCGTTTTTCACCGATACTGAGATTTTTAAGTTTCTTTTTTCTGGACCATGAAAAAGACCACTATTTTATTGATTTTGTAAACGTTTTGTATGCTTACTAAGTGAATAATGGTCTATCCCTGTACAGACAAAAACCATTTGGTAGAGAAGAATTAGATTATGCATTCGATCTTTTTGTACAAACCAACCTTAGGAATCCTCAAACAGGGTTCAAAATACAGTCACGGTCTATTACATCCCTTATCCCAATTTAATTGGAGTCAGCAAAGCATGTCTTCTTCTGCCACAATTCTCCTATCCTCATTATCGGTCTAATAAACTTCGAATAACAAAAAAACTAACCTCAAATCTTAATTATCTCAACCCAAACTTCTTACCAGAGGAAATACTAGCTCCAACAACTGGCTACTAAATTAAAACAAGTAACAATTAGCAAGTAGTTCGCACAGTGTATCAGTGTATTACTATTGTGGTACGCACGCAAGGTCGAATGAAAGGAACAGGCGCTGGCTGTTGCCTGCAAAAACTTTGTACAGAGTAGTTGGACGACAGAGGCGGCGACTTTTTGTTTTTTTTTTTTGTGATGTGATTTCTGGGTGTCTAGGTGTAGACTAGGGTATGTCAAAACGTATTGTAGACATGTTAGATATTGAAGTATATTTCATAATTAGTCTAATAATAAGCACCATTTGTTATGAATTTATGTAAATTCTAAGGCTTTTATGTATTTTATTCTGAGTGGTTAGCATTTTAATTTTGTAATATTAGGCGGCTGGCAAGAGCTGGATGAGAGTGGCCAAGGATCGTGCTCAGTGGCGTGTCATGGGAGAGTCCTATGGCCAGCAGTGGACGAGTACAGGCTGATGATGATGATGATGACAGAAGTCTCATTTTAATTCAGGCATTGATTATTTGATTTTGTGGCCGGTTGGCTCGTTGCTTATCACCCCTGGCTAGTTATCACTTGCAAAATGTAGAAATACTAGGAATAACAACTATCTTTGACCTTTCTGGAATTGCATGCAAAATGTTTTGCCATGCATGAATGTCATATACCTATGCATGCGTGCATTTTATATTTGGAGTATTGTTTACCTTAGGTATAATTCAAATTAACTGACAAAGATTAATTTTGAAAAGAGAACATGACGAAAAAAGTGGTCAGCTTGTAATAATCTGAAAATAATATAGGTAAGTATGCGGAAGCATGGTAGGTCAAAATGATTTGTCAGCAAACTGAGTGTTCGTATTTAAACGGTAATTTATGTGAATGTGCGTTATTTCAAGAGAATACATTTTTATTTTTTGCACTTTTTTAATCGTTAATTCCTACAAAATGTATTGATTCTTCCTTAAGTTTTTCTCCGAAAAACAGTGTTTGGTAGCAAAAACATCATAACAATTATTTTTCCTTGTATCGGTCTGTATGCTAAATCCAGCTTATTGAAAATGTTGACAGTAAAATTTAATATAATCTTCAGCCTCAAACACTAAATATATTTAAATTGAAAAAAAAAAAACAACTTCCAACAAAGTTTGATGATGACAGATTTTTTGAAATCATGTTTAGTGCTAAAAGTTTACCTATTATTTAAGGTGCCTTAAACTTGAAAAATTCAGTCACAGCCAAAACAGCTTTTGATCCATTTTACTGAAAAGCGTCACCGTTTTTACAACTAAAATAAAAATGACAACATCAACAAAACTAGAATGACTAAGAACCATGAACTCCAAACAAATCACTTTCCCCAGGAAGTGCGTACAATAGCCAATAAATCAGCTTCTCTCATCTTGTGGGCGTTTCCAGTTATTTTGCCAGATTACCTCTTTAATGCTTACAAGCGATTGTGACATTTTACGAGCCTACTTGCTTTCTCACGCGGCTTCGCTCTTGTTATAGTCAGAATTATCTAACGAAATTCTCCCTCGGGATAGTTTTATAAATAGCCTTAGACACTCAAGGATAATGTCGCTTCCCATTAGTGAAAGATTTTTAGAGTTGCGTAGCTGACTCGCAAAAAACGGAACCCTTATAGATTCGTCATGTCTGTCTGTCTGTCCGTCCGTATGTCACAGCCACTTTATTCCGAAACTATTAGCACTACACAGCTGACACTTGGTAGGCAGATGTATTCTGTGAACCGCTTTACGATTTTTGTATAAAAAAAAATGATTAAGGATGTCCCCTTCCCACACGAAAATGAAACTAAAAAAAAAAGCATCACTCCTATACGTGCGGGGTGTCTACAGATAAGTCTTTAAAAATAACATTGAGGTTCCTAAAACCATTTTTTTTTTCAAAGTCAATCGTTTGAATGATAGGGCCCTTCTAAAGTGGTAAAACGTGTGTACCCCCCCTCTAATTTGTTTTTCATTAGCTTACTATGAAAAGCAAAAATTAGTTTTGCGGTAATACTCGCATTTACCCGTTTTTCTGAATCGAATCAGTAGTTGCAAAGATACCTACATCTAAACTAACACACATATACAAACTTTAGCTCAGTATAATATTAGAATTGACAAGCATTGTGACATTTTATGAGCCTATTATATAACGTTGAACTTTTGATTGTTAGAAGCTATTGTATAATGCTATGGTAATGGCGCTTTGGAAAATGATGTTAATTGGTGATAAATAAAGATGGCTGTCAAAATGGTTCGCATTTACAATTGGAAATTAAGTTTTATAGTATATTATTTTGGAGGTATCTGAGCACCAGAAGCGTTCCTAAAATATGATTATGAAGTTTTTTTTTTTTAATTTTCGTTTAGTAAAATACGTAGGCTGATTTTTTTGCCCTGAATCGCGAAATGTAGTTTTACTATGTTTGGGCAGTCTTAGCACATATGGTGTTATTTTTTGACCACATGGTAAAACAACACTACCTGAACACGCCTACATGGAAATGACTGTTGAGAATTTAAAGATAATTTTGTTACAACTTTGAAACATTTATGTTCAGCCAGAGGCTAAGTCTTGCTATACACCGTCACTAGTCTCTTGGGGACATTACCTGCTGACAGCGTTGAGGTGGAGTTTTAGATGCATTTTATATAGTTTTTTTTTTTAGTTTAATTAATCGTTTTTAATTGTTATAATGTAAGAACTTATATTATTTTTGGTTTAATAAATATATATATAAATAAAATTGTTTAGTAGTTTTAATCATTATATCTTACAACCTCTGTCGTTCATTACTCTGTATTTGATCGGCCAGTAAGGTCACAAGCCGTATCTTAGATAAGCCTTTTCATAAAAATTATAACGAGTATATTTTGTGGCATGCGATACAGTCATTTCTATATTGGTTACTTAACTTGCTGTTTTAGTAACCGCTAGATTTTTGCTATATGAAGGCAAAGTTTTAGTTTGCAAAAATAAATTTTCAAAATATAGATAAGACACTTTGGATTTCTTTTTGGTACCTTATTACGTTATTTACTAGTACCTATCTACTTTTAGACTAGAAGGTTCTTTGTTATGTAATAAAAAAACAATTATTATTATTTTAGCGGCACGGTGGCTAAGCGATTGACGGCTGCGCTGCGTGTCGCGGGTTTGATCCCCGCACGGAATGAATATTTATAAGGCCTACAGATAATTGTTCCGGGTCTGGCTATTTGTGTATGTGAGTTTAAATGTTTGTAAACGCACCCACGATACAGGAGAAATTCCTAGTGTGGGACAAAGTTTAAAAAAAAAGAAAAGCAAAAAAATAACATTTACAAAAAATTAAGAGAGCTCGCTAAAAGCCATTTATTCAAAATGCATTAACAAAAAATATTTTTTAATTTATTTTTAAGTTTAACAGGCAGTACAAAAAAACTGCATAATAAAATTAATTATTTTGACCAAAGGAAAATCTGTAAGGTATCTTTTTATCTTTTACTTTTTAAGATACCGGTAATTATTTCCCGATTTCTTCTTCATTTGTGAGAAGCTACTTATAAAGTTTCAGCACGTTTAAGTATTATCAAAAACAATGTTTCTTTTCTAAGCATTAAAACAATACCTAGTAGTTCCAATTGACCTTAAATCTGGAAACTGAGGTCGAAAACACAAGGTCCGTAAAACATCTTTAGCTATTTTAGTCGAATCTCCAAAAAGATTTATACAAAAGTTTCTTGTTTTACTCAAAGTGACTTCTATGATGACCTCTATAAGTTGAGTCTGATAAAGAATTCAACAGAAGAACAAATATTTGTATGGTCTACAGATAGTAGTCCCGGGTCTGGCTGTTTGTCTATGTGAGTTTAAATGTTTGTAAACGCACCCACGATACAGGAGAAATTCCTAGTGTGGGGCAAAAGATTAAAAACAAAAATTTTAAATACGAGGTGGAAGGGACTCGACGCTAAAATGGTTACCACAGATTCAGTGATTTAAACATACCCCAAGGACCTCGTGGCTAATTGATAACAGCCGCACGTGTCGATCTTTAAGGTTAAGCCGTGCTTGCCGAGGTTGGTCTGTGGATGGGTGACCATAATATAATAAAGCTGAAGAATTTATTTGTTTGAACGCGCTTTATCTGTAGAACTTCTTGTTTTTGTAATTGTTTGCCCAATTCTTGAGGAAGGCTAGAGCCGAGAAACGGCACGCAAAACTGCGGGACACATCTAGTTTTATTAAAAAGCAGACTAATGGTATGAAACGATCAGGATTGATGGTAGTCGATCAGCTTGCGGAAGTTATATAAAGAAAAACTATTGCCACCTGTATAGTGTGTCACCAAACCTCGGCATTTAAAAAAAGACAAGTACCGCAAAAGTAGCAGGCACTTGAGACGGTTTCAACTTTGTTTCTACGTCGGATGCGATACTATAATATGATCCCGATGTAGAATCGGTTACGCATCGGCAATCCCCTTGGCGAATCAGATATCCACGGCAAAATAATAATTTAAAATAGCACGTCCTATAGTGTTGCAACGATCTTTAGCCGAATGACGTTGACATAAAATGCAATTATTACCGCTGTTCATCCCCTGCTTGTCCACCCCGGGTGGACACGGTCACAACTTTAAAAAATAATTCCCGTTGTCCCCGGGGGTGGCCAGCGAGAATCATTATTAAAATAATCCACCCTGGTGGACACGGCTACAACTTCTTTAAACATTTACAAGTCTTATACCTTTTTATTTAATTTGATTAATGGTAAACATTTTAGAAATTGTATGAAAAAAACCGGCCAAGTGCGAGTCGGACTCGCGCACGAAGGGTTCCGTACCATTATTTATTTATAGTCTGAATAGATTAATTCGTACCTAAAAAAGCTTTAATGAATACATTATTTTTGCTGTGCGTGGTATAATTATAGCCAGTCAGAAGCTGTGCAGGTCTGTCTGCCTGGTGCAACTACGGTGCATTACGACTATCGTACCGTAAAGATTCTTTTGACCTGCGCCTGACATTTTAAACTAAATAACTTGATGATTCGTGACTATCACAATTAATTTTACTTTTAAATGACATTGCCCGACCTTCCATCCATAACTACGCTAGATACATACATATGTCTCGGAAAAGTTAAGGTCTAAATCATTACCCCATTTATATCTAGAGGTAACAATAATTACCACATTATGTTCATTGACCTTGCTTTCCATATGTACGTTCGTATATACGTTTATGTGTATATAATTAACATTATGTACTAAATTGAGTTGTGAAGGAAAATGACAGAGAATATTAAGCTTTCAATCAAAGCGTTAAGGTGAGAATTATATTGTAAGAAAGAAAACAGAGTTCATGCTTATTTTCTACGAAGGGGTAGACAGAGATTCATAATAGTACAGTCACGTATAATAAATGTATATGTTACGGGCAATTTGATAAGTCCGGGCACTATATGGCCGACTCAATTGGGCGATGTGATTAAAACAGCATGATTAATCACTTTTCCCGGCCATTATGAATAATGCCCAACCTATCTTGGGCAAAGTAATAAAATAGGTGAACCGTAGTGTTTTTGTTTATTAAATGAAATTAAACTTACAAAATTTTCATGCAAAATTAACAAATAATAACCTAACCTAACCCAATTGCCCAGCTACAAGTAGGGAATTATTCATACTGCCCGGTCCAAGTGATAAATTTAAGCTATCTCAAACACTGACTTGTTACATGGACTACGGGCCGTCGGGCATTATTAATAATGGCCGGTCAAAGTGATAAATTAATCACTTTGCTCATCTCTGCTCATCTTTGCCCATCGCTCTTGGGCATTATTAATAATGGCCGGTCCTTATTAATAATTCCCAGTTAATCACGTTGCCCGTAACATATACACACAACTTTTAAAAGTGATTTTCTCCTACTGTATTGATAAAGGTTTTACGTTTTCACGAACATGGAATTTTGGAAGCCATACTATTACGAAATAGGTCTTATTTAAACGTAGGAATCGTAATTTCACGAGCAAATCACTTTTCAGTTTTGCTAAGTGTATACATATTATTGTTCGTAACGCTGTGGCGTGGTAGTGCATCTTTACCTAACCCATTCGTTCCACCTGCGGAGAGTCTCCCACCTGGACATGAGTAGCCATGGCCGACCTGGAAGTCTTTAAATAGAATTCGGACCCAGGTTGACTTCAGCAAGGAAAACCTGTTCAGGTGGAGATTCATTAGTGATTCTGCCCGGGAGTGTAAATGTGGTGCTGTCCCGCAAACGATGCGGCACTTCATATCGTGGCCTGCGTGTCCTGCTGTTTGTTCATTACAGAAACTGACGGACGCTGCAGAGGGCGCCAAAGTAGTGGCTTAGTTCTGGTCCGATACAATTTAGATTGCCATCGAAACGCTAAGAAGAAGATTGCTCGTGACTGTACACCCACATTTTGCCCAGGCATTTAGTGTAAAAGAGGTAAGGAGCTCGTGGCTAAATAGTAACAGCCGCACGGGTCGATCTTTAAGGTTAAGCCGTGCTTGCCGAGTTTGGTCCGTGAATGGGTGACCATAATTACATACCTACCGAGTTTCCTCCGTGCCTCGGAAAGCACGTTAAGCCGTTGGTCCCGGCTGTCATTTGTAGATCTTTGACAGTCGTTACGAGTAGTCAGAAGCCAAAAGTCTGACATCCAGTCTTACCAAGGGGTATCCATCGTATTACCCAGTTACTGGGTTGTGGAGGTCAGCTAGGCAGTCGCTTCATGTTAAATACTGGTACTCAGCTGCATCCGGTTTGACTGGAAGCCGACCCCAAGATAGTTTGGGAAAAGGCTAGGCAGATGATGATTTAGTTTAAAAAGGGCTGATACTTTAAACATCATCATCATCTTTCTGTCCTTGTCCCATTCTATTTGGGGTCAGAACAAGACGTTCTCTTCTTCCATTCTTCCCTGACGTCACGGCATCATTTATTTTTTTCTCTTTCATAATTATCATTCCTCAATCCACTAAGAAAATCAAGATCGAAAAATTCTAAATGTAACAATTTAGATAACTGGGGAAGCGAACTTAGGACCCCACGAACAACGGTCGCACTTTCAACAACTGGACCGAGGAGGCATGAACCAGTACATACAAGGTGTAAATCACCTCATCACGAAGCCGTCAACCAAGCATTCTGTACATGAAACTAAGTAACTTTACACAAAAATTATTGCTGGGAAACGACTTTTTTTTGGGGGGTGTAAAATCATGTTTTGTGGTAGAACTCAAAGTAACGCACTCAAAACATTGTGCTGATGGACGGATTGAATAGTACGGGGGTCGTGGAGGTGTTTAAATTAAAAATCTTACATTAAAAACTTTTATTTAATAAAATACTTGTCAAAATGTTGGAACTTTGACCCCTACTATCTCCGTAACTAGAAGGTTCCCAGGTATGGTGAAGAACAAAAAAAATGATCGCAATGACAGGGAGAACCAGTGCCTTTCGGCTTCCTTAAGAAGTGTTTTACATCCTTTATACTAACAAGCCAAGTCATTTAAAATCTTATCAGGAGATTTTTTTTACAAGAATATAAAAAACAGCTGTAACACAAAATCTTAATACCACTACGTTATCTGCTTCTAAGACATTTACATCATCACGACATTTAAGAATATAAATTACAGAATTAGCCTATTAGCAATACAGTAATAGACAGTTGACATCTTTCTTAAAAGATGTTTCTAATTACCATCGATATTATGACACGGTTGCTATACCTGTTTGTAATTACAACACTAGTTTGTATCGAAGCTGTCGTCATTAGCTCACTTTGATGCGATGTTTAGTGATGGGCAAATACGTTTTAGTAATTTATCGATGAATTATTGAGAGGAACTACCCTTTTCACTTTTAATTTAGCAGAATTATCTTAATTTTTTAACATAACTGATTAATTTGAGACATTAAAAGTACAATAATTTTCTTAACGAGCCATAAGTGAGGACGATACCCGTTTTTTTTTTTAAATCGTTCGTATTCTTGTCCCAGTCTCTCAAAAATCCGTCTTTACCAACATTTTTGTAATCGAGTGCCGCCAATGATTTTGATTTAAAGATTTTTAATACAGTAATTGGCTTTCAGATATCCTCACAAGCTGCACGAACTATGAGGTTGATTTTTTAATCAATGTCAATGAGTAGTTAATCTAGTTGCATGTAATTTTCGCTCTTTCTTTGTATGAGTAAAGACTTTCCCTCTCTTTCTTGGATACGGGGGGTATCAATCTGGGAAAAAAGTAGGATTATGTCGGTCTAACCAACTAAAACTCCATTGTTCCTACTACTGCAGTGGGACAGTAACTTGCCTTGTTTGAGACAGCTTACATCAGTGGTATGTTACATTCATGTACAAATCGCACTTAAATAGAGACTTATACACCCGTTTAAACCGTTCCGCTGTAAAGCTGTAAGACTTGCAAGCGATATAACTCGGTGTTGTAACGTTTGTATCGAGCTCAAAGATAGCACTTTAAGCAATATCAGCCGCTCTAGAATTCCAGTTAGAGTAGTTCGTTTAATTATTCATTTTATTATTATAGTTTTATGTTACTTTACGTTTTTGTGTGTTGAATTTCTTGATAAGGGACACACAGAATCGGCATCCCAGCAGTGGGTTATTTCAGGGCTGATGATAATGTTGAATGATCATGATAATGTTGAATTTTACGTCATGTTTTTAGATAGGTTAGAAGAACCTTATTTTTAGATTAAAGTTGGTTTTTAAGAAGCTAGGTTGTTGTATCTTTTACGATAACTAGGACATTTGTTCTCTCTACGAAAGACAGAAGGGCCAGACTACTACGTGAGCACAGCCCAGATGGCACAATATTTACGAGACCCTTAAACACTGATCATTTTCCACCTAAGCCAGTTACCGAAATTAAAAAAAAAGAACAATCCAATCTGGCTGCACCATCAACTTAAACCATCTTTAGAATTAACTTTCTTTTACTTACAAAGCACAACCCGTTAAACGTTCCTCATTTTTCATTTCCAAATCCAGAACGGTAATCAAAAACACATTTAATTTCGTAAACTTTCGCCAAAAACGAAGGAATTTTTCCGACAGTTGGAATAATTTCTACTGGAAATTAAACAGTGCGCAAAAAAGTATGTTCTCGTCGAAATTTCATCAGAGCAGTGCTTTTGCAGTGCAACAACATTAGGTCGAATGCTGCGACAGATAAATATCCAATGGGACTTTTTGCTGGACTCAGCAGCTTGAAATTGTCGTAGGGTAGTGACGAGTTTTCGACTTTTAATGTTTTCTATCGATAAATATATAATATCTGGGGAGTTTGTTCCACCTCTTCTTCTTTCTAGCTAAATCACTATGCATTTGTGGAGGGCTGGCATTTTGTTGGGCGTTTTAAAATAATTTTGACGTTCAAAAAGTGAGTGAGTGCTTATTTTAAGCCTTACTTGTATTAGCAAATAAAATATTTAAAAATACAGTGCAGTTTCAGATCAAGGAGTTATTAGTTTCGAAGTTAAACTTAGTAACGTAACTCCTTATCAAGGTTAATTTTTTGTATGACAAAATAATCGTCTGTAGTGAACTAGATTTTTGACTAAGTATTTCAGACCGAAACAAAGTTGAATTAAAATAACTAATAGGCTATTGTGAGTTCATTTTTTATCTAGTTTTTTTATTATTCACGCTTAAATGCCTAGATAATAGTAAGATGTTATTTTATATTGTAGATAATCTAAACATTTTGCAATAATAATCTCAGAACACTTGCAAAATAAAAAATATAAAATGCATTTAGTTTTTTTTTTATCATCAATGACAACTAATTTTGTGGTGAAGGCTAATGGCAGTCGAAATAAAGAAATAATTAATTTGATTTCTTAACTATGCAGTGTGATACTCAAAGTAATTGTTAAAGCACTTATTGTAGTTTTTACCTAACACTTATAATAGCTACTAATGTTCCTTTGTTAATTATGGTGCAATTAGCGTTCTTGGCTAATTTAGGGCATGGGTTTTCATAAATATAACACGCTATACTCCTTGGGATATGAAATACGCTGTCTGTTGTAATAAGTATTGCATAAACGTGATAGCTACAAGGGAAGTTAATCTAGTGTTTTTACAGTTAGACACCTAGGTTAAACGATAGTATCAAGTCTAAGATCGTTTTGACTTGTAAATCTTCGGTAAAAAAAATATTCAATCATCTAAACCCAATCCTGTTTTTATTTTGTTAGTTTTTTATTTTGATTCATTACTATTCTTACATGTGGTAAAAATGTAGAACAAAACTAGTATTTTATCGATACAAATTATGTCCCTTATTCGATACTCGCACGTCACTAATAGCACATTTGGCCAAAAGGCATTGCGGAACACTGCGGTGTTGCTAATTCAAAATGTACTGTCTATGAAACATTCAGTGGGTGGCCTAATGACTGCACTATTTTGGTAGCCTAGCCTTTACTGCTGCTAATTGAAATGGGGACGAAGATGACTTCATTAGTGCTTTGGAAGTAATTGAGGTGAAACAATTTTTTCTAGTGTTCGTTTTGAACTACCATTTTCATAGGTAGCTTTTTTGTGCCACCAGGTAAGACACTATACACATAATGAAGATGTGTTGTTTAAAACAAAATGGGACTATAAGGTCTTGGCTAAGAGGTTTCACAGATTTACTGTTTAACAACGATTGCGACGAGCATTTGTTGCTCATACCAATTAATCTACTAAGGCCTCCTTTCGGGAGTATTCTGTAAAACAAGAAACATTAATATTTCAATTACGACATCAAAAGAATAATTGTTTAAACCGGAGCATTACACAAAGTCAGTAAAACACTAACATAATTTGCACATCAGCACGCCATAAAACGTAGTAATTAGAAGCTTAGCCTATGATTACCACACTAATTCACTTCCACCAACTTCCATGATTTCACGCCATGATACTTAATGTTTTTCTTCCATCAGCGTGATTTAAATCGTTCTAATGAACACTGCAACAAATTGCCACGAGATAAACATCGGGCATTTCTCTTTCGTACCCATAAAACATAAAAAAATGAACGGACTAATTAAAATATTATACGAGTTTCCAATTAAATGTGAAATTTTGCGTATAAACGTCTACAAATGGTAGGTATTTGAAATATTTACTTAGAAATTGACAAGTGTTACAGTTGAAGTAAGTAGAGCGTGTTGGATTCCGACACGCAGTGGACGGTGCACTGTGGTCCAAATCGTGAGCTGATGTGGACAAAAACATCTTTTACAACTGATTTTTTATGCTCACTCTTTTTTACTAAAATCGATTTGTGTTTTGGTTTCTTTGTCAAGTTTGTTACGCGTTAACTGTAATATTGGTTGTTTTGTTGCTTTTTAGGGCAGACTTATACCTAATAAATTGTGCACTTTGATTGGTTTTGTATTGGTGTTACTATCTCACGATTTTGGTTTACTTTCGTGAATAAATAAGCAGAAACAAATTAGGTTTAACCCTTTGGGTAGTAACTTATCCGTTGTTCCTATAACTTGGACCAACTTAAGTGCCGTCAAGTGTAGTTATTAACTTAATCGAATGTATGCAATCGTTTCCATATGTTCCATTGTCTTACTTTTACCAGTTTTTACGGTATTCGTGTTTATCTTCTAATACATTTTGTCTTTACTTTTTTCCTACGTGTTTGTGACTGCTGAACTAATTTTAGTCTAAGTGCGGTAAGAATGTCCAATTTAAACTTTGGGACTGTTATTTTCCATATTGTTTCGCTTATTAAAATCAAAAGCTACTCAGCTCAACCTTTTAAGGGACAAAACTCGTAAAACAAAAATAAAGACTTTACTAACGAATTTATTTACGAAAAAACCTCCTTATTTTTTATTCTTCTTCCCGAGAAGATGCCTAAATTGATCACCATACCGCGAACGCCCGGCCATTATACTTTGTTTACGATTCGGAAATAAGACACAGGGGCTCACGAGCATCCCTCCTTTTTTTCTTCCGAACCGTTTGTAGTACAATTTCATTACTCGAAAAAGTATCCGAATTTCGGTAATGTGCCCTTTTTGTCCTCATGTGTGCTATATTTTGCGCACTGTGCTTCAGGGCTTTAGGTTGCGTAATTTGTTTTAAATGGTTTAGAGGAGATAAGGGTCAATGGATGTTCTTTGCTTTCTTTTTAGGATCGGATATTGATAAATTAGGGACAAATTTATTTTACCTGACTTGGTAAATTTGAAATACATGGTTACCACCATGGGTAAGCAGGAAAAGTCGTGAGTTTAAGTGTGTATGGCTTTCTCAAATTGTTTGTTCTTTGATGCTTTGATAGACCAATACAAGATTTTGTTTAAAGATATTCAAAAGACCATCTCAGACACTAATCTGCATAGTCCTCATGTAAATTGAGCAATGTCTGGACTTTAAAAGAGCAACAAGTTAACAGAGAACCTCTGAGTTTGTTTCGGCTGTTTCTTCTCAGAGTAGTCGGGTACGAAACACCGGCCCCAACTAGTTTTAAAAAAAATGACGTGTAAAAGTGTTTGTAAAAACCTATTTGCAAAATAAACATCGTTTATCATAAAACCCAAAAGTAAGCTTTAAGTATAGCTTCCTACATAATTAAAAGTAGTATTAGTTATGTCATAATAATATCAGATTTCGTAAAATTCTAGTCTTTCCTCACAAGATTTAATATTCAACACTCAAAAATTCCGCAGCCAAAATAATTCACATCGGTTCTGGCAGATTTTTGTCTTTTATTGCTTTGCTAGCGTAACCAAGGGAATCGAGTTACAGTCTCCTAAAATATACCCTTCCTGCTAAAAATTCTGGAATTTATTAACTTTCTGGACACGTCCTGTACATTAATCTGTGGCACTCAGTCTTGATTTTGAGGAGCCAATTTTCAGCAGTCACTTTGGTAAATTTCTTTCGGAAAAACCTTTTTCTTTATTCAATTGTTATTATGACAGGCGATTTGTTTGTTAGGCTGTTTTATTGGGTGTTATATTTTATACCCTTTATAAGACAATTTTTAAGAAACAATACTTTCTGATGAGACACTGATAGATGGAGAGTGTTTCTTTCTTTTCTCGGCAAGTTTTTTTAATATCCTGCTTTGAAAATACGTGATACATTTCGACATTCTCATAATATCATTGACTAAAGTTCCAGAGATACTATCTAGCTGAAATTCATTTCATGGCAGAGGATTTTAGCTCGGTTTTTCATTTTCACCAGTTTCATTGGATTATAATTGCGTATTGGAAAACATCGTGAGGAAACGGGAACTCCGTCAACCTTGACAGAATGTGGTTATTATTAATGCTTTAATTTGTCGTCTGTGCATGGGAAGTACCTAATAGGTTGGTATTATAAACGATGTTCAAAATACTGTTTGCATATTATTGTGTCACATAATCAATATAGGAACTAACCTAATTCATATTACAAAAAGGTTATACTCGTAGTTGCAACACAAACTGGCGGAGCTCAAGGCTAAAAAAATAAATAACAGATGCACGGGTCGATCTTTATTATATTATCTAATTGTTGTGAATGAATGAATTTATTTTTTTACTATTGGTTATTTTGAATGCTACTTTAATACTTTATAAAATTGTTGTGCCCGACAGGGTCCATGTGAACTATATTATTATTGAAGATCTTGTTAAACACATGTGATATGCAATAAATGATTGAATTGAATTGAATCTTTAAGGTTCCGTGTCGTGGTTGGTCCATGGATGGACCATAATTACACACCGAGTTTCCTCCGTGCCTCGGAAAGCACGTTAAGCCGTTGATCCCGGCTGTCATTTGTAGATTTTTGACAGTTGTTCAGAGTAGTCGGAAGCCAAAAATCTGACATCCAGTCTTACCAAGGGGTATCGTATTACCCAGTTAGTAAGTTGTGCAGGTCAGATAGGTAGTCGATTCGTGTAAAATACTGGTACTCAGTCGCATCCGGCTAGACTGGAAGCCAACCCCAAGATAGTTTGGGAAAAGGCTAGGCAGATGATGATGACTCGCGTTTTTGTATACGTATTGCACAAGATGACTAGCATAACTTGGTGCATTCACTACAATTTTGATTACCAGACGGATCTATTACCTTTCTAAAGTCAAATATAATTACAAAACTAGCTTCTGCCTGTGTCTTCATTAGATATGTAATAAGGTAAGTATTTGCTAGCACGGTATCGTTTTTTTCGTCTCTAGACTCTATCTTAGGAATTTTTTGTATTTGATGTTGCATGTAGATATTAGGTACTGCTGCATCCTACCAGGTCGTTCCAGGCAGGTCGCTACCAAACACCTGAATTGAACTATCATTACTTGTAACTTTTGAATATGTTTTAGTAATAGTTCACAAGTACTAATTATACCATTGTATGAGTAATAATACTACTGCGCCTAAAATGTACACTTTTTGTAATACTTTTTAAATAAAATTTTATTTATTTTATTTATTTATCTAGGGGCAGTTAACCCCGGTACCAAATGGCGATTGTCTTAAAAAAAAATTGCAATCTTATTAAGTTATCCAATTTTTATATTTGCTGCTGAAACCAGGTATGACTAAATTGTCATGGTAAACTATTTTTTATTTGCGACGGGTTTGCTCTTGATCCTAGTCTAGGTCAGAGATGACAGAGACAAAGTCGACGATGGTACGAGCTTACCCAGATGAAGCCTGTTCACTTTAAACTTTGTCTGACCGTTTCAAGCTGGTTCTCCGTTGATATATGGACATAAAATCACGCCTGTAACCCAGATTGAACAGCGAGAAGCCATAAATAAAAATAAAAAAACGCCTGTAACCCTTCGGGGTTAAGCATTTCGCCACTTATGTTTAAGTCCTACGTAATAAGGTGCGAGCCTTTTTCCATCAACGGGACACAAATCTAGACTCCGTGGCTGCTACTGAGAAATTCCTGATGAAAAACCCAATAACACTTTGCCCCAGCCGGGAACCGAATCCAGGACAGTAGTAGCGATTGCAACCACTAAATCAACGGTTAGTGTGGACACTCCCTTGATATATCACGGAATTGTTTTATCAATGTATACATAATATACGTAGATAGTTTTATGAAACAGAGTTTCACGTAACAGCACAGAGTCTCAATTGCATTCATGTTCCGGCAGCGACCGTGCCTACATTTGGCAATATATTCGCAACGCCAATTATCGGTTACCGCAACCTACTGATTGGCTGCATTCTTTTGCTACTGATATTGTGTTTTATACGGTTTTATGGAAACAGAATCAATACTGATACTTTTAGTCTGCGTCATTCCACTGCAGCACGCGTAGCATGACCGCCGTGAAAACGGGAGGTTGATGGAAGAATCGACAAACTGACATTGTCATTATGTCGATTCTTCCTTAGACAAAAGTCGTTTCTACAGTGGTCATGCTACTCGTGCTGGGGCGTCTCCGTGACTTCCAATTTTTCATTCAGAGAATAAACCTTTGCGAAAAAAAAATGGGTAGGAACACTTTCTGGCTATTCTTTTGGAGAAAACTGTAGGACAACAACCGTGATTCTATGTGGTAATTATGATCATCATTATATTTACCTATGCTTAGCCTTTTTCCAAGCATGTTGAAGGCTGCTATCAGCTTAACCGAATGCAGATGAACCATGTTAAAGGCTGCTATCAGCTTAACCGAATGCAGATGAACCATGTTAAAGGCTGCTATCAGCTTAACCGAATGCAGATGAACCATGTTAAAGGCTGCTATCAGCTTAACCGAATGCAGATGTTTAACATGATTTGATTATACATGGCGCGAATACAATCTGACATCCACATCCCAGTTACTACGTTATACGAACCTTTTTCATAGGGCTGTCAGACTTTGGGTTTCAGCCTGTGTATTCATCATCTGCTTAGCCTTATCCCAAACTATCTTGGGGTCGGCTTCCAGTCTAACCGGATGCAGCTGAGTACTAGTATTTTACATGAAGCGACTGCCTATCTGACCTCCACAATCCAGTAACTGGGTAATACGATACCACTTGGTAAGACTGGATGTCAGACTTTTGGCTTCTGACTACTCGTAACGACTTTCAAAGATCTACAAATTTTTCCCTATTACTACCGTCTGTAGTAAGCAATCGACTTATTGTCGGGCCTACGCTGTCCTCCCATATTTAAGTACTAACGCTGTAACTTCAAATATTGTAAAACCAAATGATTTTAAAAGAGTAACCATGGAGTTTCTTGCCGGTTCTTTTCCATAGGAAACGACCAACCCGAACCGTGCACCTTTTGTTGACGTTTTATAAGTGCTCATGTAGGCCTATGTAAAATAAAATATTTTGATTTTGATTTTTGAATGACAGCCGGGACCAGCGGCTTAACATGCTTTCCAAGGCGCGGAGGAAACTCTGTATGTAATTATGGTCACTGTGTATTAAGTACCTACTATATCATAACAAGTTGCTTGAAGAAGTTTTTCTTACCATAGATATTAATGAAGAAGTTGCAGTTGAAAATATACAGACCATTATACAAATACAAAACCAATTCTCTCGCAGAACATCTGCAAAACAATTTAACATTACCAAAACCACTTAAACTTTCAGGTTACCACCAAAATGTCGACTGCATCTCTAGAAGCAGCTTAAGACAAACTATCAACAACAAAATGGCGGCCATTTGGACAACGAAACAAACTTATTTTGTTCAACACTTTACTATTTGCGGAAGAAATTTCAGAAGCAACATTGTTTCTATACAAAGTCTTCCCACGGTGTTTTCGTTTTCCCAAGGCAATCTGGGGCCAGATTTGAAGTAATTTTGGTTCGTTGGTACTGTTATCCAACCTGTTACTCCGCCTGTGCTTTTTGAAAGTAAAAGTGGTACAAATACTCTGCTAGATATTGTGTAATGTTTTGGTGGTCGTTGTGGAGTTATTAATAGATTTGTTGTGTTTTAGTTTAGGTGAGAAGGCTGGTTTATAGGCCTAAATAGTTGGTCTTGGATTTGATTTGTCTTTATTAACGTCATAAGTCTTTATATATAGGTTCACAGTTCCAATTCCAACGTGCGGTAAACTACGGTAACAAAGTAAACTTTTCTCAATTTATTTCAAAACGGTGAAAGAATACTTCGTGAGGAAAGTGGAAAATGTCATATAGAACAAAGATATCCAATATTTTTTTTGTTTTAAATGACATAAATTGAAATTATTCTATGACATAAACGAACCAACACTTTTTTTTTTTTAAGGATGGGAAATCATCAAATGAATTCTCCCGCTCTGGACGGAGCGGGAGGGAGTGTCAGAGTTGACTGACTAAAACCCATCCATGTTCCTTCTTAGCCCTTTGTGTTCCAGGGCCACGGTATCTCTTTCGAACAACCCGCAGCCCTGGCAGGCATCGGCCCTCTCGGACCCTTCCGATTTGCTCACATTTCCTTGAGGCGAGCGTGGAACACAAACGCAGCGTCGGCACGGCCTGTCGTCATAAGACGGACGGACGGTGAGCTAGCCCATTACTCACCGTCCACAGGCCCGCAACGAACCCACACTAGATCCGCGAATATGTTTGTGTTCCAGAAGTGGCATATTGGCTGAATGTGGTTATTCTTACATTTTTCCAAGAATTAAAACACGTTTCATACTGTCACAAAACAGGTTATGTATGACTGTATGCAATAGCCATCACAGTACATTCTACTTTGACAGCCGCGCCAGAGATTATTCAAATCGTGTGTTGTTGCTGGGCGATGCTAGGCGGTAACGTCAACTTCTGAACCGGGCTCGTCGATAATGTTAGATGTCAACCTAGAATCAAGTTATCACCCGTTAGTCGGCTCGAGATGAACAACTTGAAAATTATTTGGTACAGCCTTGAGACACAGGTTTTCTTAGTGTTGTTATAATACTGGCGTGCTTTGATAGATCAAAAAAACAATATTTCGATGATTTCTTTTGTAAATTTTTCGTCTACGAAAAATTGTCAAAAGAAACGAAGAACGAGGGTTCAAATTCTGTGTTGTGTTTCTTGCCACAGACTTGACCTGTTTTTTTACTCATAAATACTACTCCCAATAAATCGTAACTGAGTTGTGGAGGTCAGATAGGCAGTCGCTTCATGTAAAATACAGCTGGGAAGAGGCTAGGCAGATGGTGAGTGCTCGTCTAATTCAATGGTTTTTTTTTATGATCTTTTATATCCGCTTAGTTAATTGAGAAGGTTTACTTTGTGGATAAGTATATATAAAGGTAACTTAAAGCTTACCAAATACAGCTTTAGCATAACAAGCTCCAGAACACGACTAAAATTAATACAATTTCAAAACATACCCCGCTCAGCAAACGGTCGAAATAGCGCCACATCTGTCACAAGTTTACGTAACAAGTAATGTAGCCACAGCGCAGTAAAATGTCAGTAGAGAACCACAGAGTATTGAGGTGATGCAGCGGTCAATTCTAGAGGCGGCATTGTCAATAATTTTCATACAAATTAGACCAAAGAATGTGCTAGACGGGGGTGATCGCTGGATAGAAGAATGTTCGGGAATGTCCAGGCGGCGCCGACGTACTCCACAGTATATGTTCCAGTTATCTGCATGAGCACACGAAGATTGCCCAGCGGGAGTTTAAAAGAAGAGATTTCTTGGTGAAATTAAAGTCAATCGGCTAATAAGTCTTCATAACTTTTCGGAAGCGACTTGCGTAACTCTTCAAGAGTATTGAGAGCGAAAGAGATATAAGTTCCTTGCCGATGACTAGACACCGTTTACTCTCACTACGACAGTTATTTACCCCAACTATGTAAGGGCTTACAGGCTGAAAGGATTCGACTGAATACCAAACAAATACTTTACCATGGTTTTTTTAATTCTCAAAACCCACTCCATTCCCAAACCACTACAACGCCTAAAGCTAGAATCAACAGTGGCGACTACAGATATGCGCCGAGACAATGAAGCTCGACGATATCCCAGAGAAAAAATTATCTGTCTTGAATCCCGCAACAAAATTAATCACAAAAGAAAAGCAGTGGAGTAGGACAAACGGGGAGCGACTGTCTATTTGGCCTCCCTAGATAAATTATAACACGATAGCTCTTGAAAAGACTGATTCAGTCTTTCGCGTTTTAGTCTATCAGTAACTGTCAAAGATCTACAAATGACAACAGGGACCAACGGTTTGAATTTCTTTCCGTGGCACTTAACGGTTTGCTAGGTTAGAGATGTGCACCCATCTACGGACTGACCTCGGCAAGCGTTGCTTTACCACGAAGATCGAAGACCTTTGCTGCTGTTTCTATTTAGCTACGAGTAGTACGAAAATAATGACTATTTAAACTGACAGCTTTGACCATGTCCATGACAGTCAAAGCTCAACGCACGTCAAGAATTCAAATTTTGTCATATCTAGATGCTGCAAGCGATTCTATGCTCTATGTCAGCAGAGCAGCAGCTGTCAAACCAGAAGTTTCGTTGCACACACAGCTTATGGCTTCAGTTTGACCGTCGGTTTTGATCTCGTTTTGATTGTAACTGTATTACTAACTGTATTGTTTGTGGATGAAGAAATGTTGGCACTTTCTTTTTTAATTAATGGTTCTGGTGACGAAGTGGGTTTGTTAAGAGGTATTGTGTTGGGCGTAGCAAAGTAGCAACATATGTGGGAGCTGTAGCATCCAGAGAAATGAGGAGAATGAACATCGATTGTATTGAATTCTGTAACTACGTATTTCCTATTTCACTTTTTTCTTGATTTTTATTTGCCCTCTCCAAAGTTATTTACTGCTGTTTCAACATTCTTAGCATATAGTCACCTCTAAAAAAAACATTTTACCAGGAAACTACCATATTATTTGCAAAGCCATCGTTTTAACCTCTGACGAAATAATGAGCAAAAAAAAATAGACCTCCATAGGTCAGTGTCTAATTTAATAAGTAAAGAAAAAAATTTGTTTAAATAATTCTAAAGTTTCCTATAATCAGTTATTTTATTAGCAAACCCTTTTCCGTTGACACGTTTCTTCAAATTCTAAGTAATTCTAATCCCAACTGGTTTGAAAGCATACGCCTACATAATAAATTATTCTTCTGATTCAACTTCCGTGTTTTAATATTTATGACTAGTAATTATTTCCAAGTTTGCGCCTGATTAATTTGAATTCATGTTTTATGTAAAACTGAGAAGGTTATATTCCAATCAACAGCTGTTTAATGATTAAGAATTATGGTCATCAATAATTATTCCGACATCATCATCATCGTCATCAATAATTATTCTGACAAATTATTTCAACTGTCTTCCAGCCACCTATTCAAAGAAGATTAAGCAAGATATCAGAAAAAAAAACTGAGAGTAGCAAAAAAAAATCGCCTTGTCAAAGCGGTAACGTTAAACATAATTCACAAGCTTGCTCAAGTACCATTATTAAAACATGAAACGATAATGTCAAACCGCAAACAGATAAACTTAGACCTCAAACACTTAATTCGTATCCAAGAAATATATAATTTTAGTTAAATTGATCGTAATTGCTAACTAAATCAACACAGAATGAGTTAATCAAGAGATAAAATGTTGGATAAAATGGCTGACATTAGCCGAATCTTTGCAACCATCTCGACCTGAATTCATCGAGTGCTTGTGAAGCTGTGAGTCCTATGACTAACTGTGTTGCTCCGTGGAGGTTCTATGTAGATACTTATCTATCGATGCGGTATGTCTGCTTACCTGGAAAGAGAGAGAATGAATAATTAATAAATACACTTGATGTGAACGATAAAGAAGTAGCTCGTGGATAAATAATAACAGCCGCACGGGTCGATCTTTAAGGTTAAGCCGTGCTTGCCGAGGTTGGTCCGTGGATGCGTGACCATTATTACATACCGAGTTTCCTCTGTGCCTCGGAAAGTTAAGTCGTTGGTCCCGGCTGTCATTTATAGATCTTTGACAGTCGGTACGAAGCCAAATGTCTGAATCCAGTCTTACCAAGGAGTATCGTATTACCCTGTAACTGGTTGTGGAGATCAGATATGCAGTCGCCTCATGTAAAATACTGGTACTCAGCTGCAGCTAGACTGGAAGCCAACCCCAAGATAGTTTGGGAAAAGGCTAGGCAGATGATGATGATGAACTATAAAGTAATAGTAGATATAACTGTGTAAAAGATGATATGGCAAGAATGGAAGTGTCTGATGAGATGACGAGTAATACAGAAGTATGGAAGAAGAAGACAAGCTGCATCGACCAGAAATAAACTGGGATAGTGGTAGAAGAATGATGACACTTGATATGAATGAAAAGGAGTGAATGATAATGACAGAGAAGAATGAGAAAAAATAGTAACGTCAAGATACAAGATTCTTTATTTGCATGAAATATGGTACATAATGGTCTTATAAATAAAATGGTTTCATATATTTCGCCGACTTATTTCAGCATGCAAACTTAAAATTAAATTAAAACACCTAACAAAATGTAGTCAACATTTAGGTATCAAACTTCTAGACGTAGTTACAAAACAAAACATTTTTAGAATTTAATATACCTACTTGTGTGTAAGATATAAAGTAATAAAATTAGAAAAAAAAATATAACAAGGAACAGATATATATAACATCAATAAAAAAAATAAAAATAAAGGAATGTGAAAATAGGAACAATAGTTTTCAAAAATGGGAACTTATGCTACTTAACCATTACAAATGGGTCTATAAGTGAAAAACTCATTTATTGTATAAAACACATTATTACAGAGCCACTTCTGCAGTTTCTTTTTGAAGTATTGGTTGTTCTCTGATTTGTTTCGGAATTTTATTGAAGATTTTGACCGACCCAAATTTGCATGGGACAACGGCAGAGAAATGATGATAATGATGATACTTGATGGGAATGGTAGAAGATAATATTAAATTTAGTAACAAAATCATAGAGATTCGTTATCAAGATGCAGATTAAAAATAATGGTATAGTCTAGACCGTCAAAGAAGATTCCATAAGAGATTAAAGTACACAAATTAATTTCGGGTCTTCCCACATAAACACCTTATCCTAACAAGAGAACACTTTGACATTATCCGTGGTATGATTTTAAATATATAGATACCCGTAATTGGTCAAATACGATTATAGTTATGGTCACTACTGAGTCACTTCCCTGATAACCTTGATCGTGAGGTATTTTGCAATATGTCTCAATGACGTCAACCTCTCTAATAGTATTGATAATTTTGTCGCTGGATAATGTTTTGATTTGAGAGGAAGTTTTGTATATATATAACTAGCTTTTGGCCTCGGCTTCAGTCGCGCTATGGTCGGAAATTATCCCACGAAAATGTTTTTAATATAACCTAAGACACTCGGCAAGATGGGCAGACGTGATCAAGAAGGCTACTGGAGGCAGCTTGTACTACCGAGCGGTTCACACTGCAGGAGATCGCATGGCTTGGAGACGTATAACATGTGGTCGCGATCCTCGGCAGTGACGGAACGACGAAGAAGAAGAAGAAGAAGCAGACCCTCGGGGATAGTGTTACTTTCCATTAATGAAAGAAGTTTTGAAATCAGATCTATAGTTCCAAAGATTTCCTCCAAGATCCAAACTTACAAACATATACAAGGTGTTGTTTTGCATCCTCGTCAAAATTCAGGAGGTTGTCACACAAGACATAAATAATCAATTAAATTTACGGTACCTTGTGAATTATTAATAAACGCTGATTATTTCGGCTGTTTATGTTTGTTAGTATTTCAGAATAACCCCCTTAACTTGGTTTAGGGAATAAGAAATTATCGAATAAACGTTTGAGATTGTCTGTATTCGTGAAAGCGCAGTTATAGGGCGTGAATCAGACGGCCCTCGTTTAAAACACGGGTGGTTCACACTTACCGATTTCCGTAAATAAGAAAAAAAATTAAAATTACCTACCCATTTTATTATTGATCCGGGACGAGAATCATTAGCACAGTTACCTCCTTGAATTTGACGAGGATGCAAAACAACACCTTGTATAATAGCTCAATAACTTTAGCTCGTTAAAATATTAGCATTGAAAAGTGTAGAAGATAGCATAAAAAACAATTTTGGGTAAGCGTAAATTCAGCAGTGGGCTGCAAAAGTATTAGTAGATGATATAGATACTACAAAGATTTAATTACATACCTACTCAGTTTTTTATAATCAAAAATTCAACTAATAAAGTTTTTGTCCAAGTAGTTAGTCTACGAAAATATCTGGTTACGACATTGAGTCAAAATTTGGTGTTACAATTGAGTACATGTATTGCTAATAATAGCAACATTTATGATTAATGCAAAAACAACATAATCACTACTAATAAAAAAATTAAAAATGTAACACTCAATTATCCGGCTTACGCCAAAACAGTTTTTGTACTAACATTAATTAATTAGAAATTCAATTAACATCATTCCGACAGAACATTGAAGCTTCAAAACATAAGAAACCCATTACCAAAGGCCAAAAATTACCAAATTAACATCTACAATCACAAAAATGACTATTACCTTCAAATCATTCTACATTTGCGAGATATGACGGCAAAATTAATTTGGTAATCTAAATTCATGTTCTTTTTCATCCCACGTAAAACCAAGCTTTATATTCAGAGCCATAGAACTGAAATTCAAATAGCACTGTCTTAATACTTTCAAAGTAATAACCAAATTCGCATTGTAATTCAGCTAATGCAATTTGATACTCAGTATTCTCATGATAAAGTCCAAATTGATACTAAAGTTAAAGTGGTTGAGGTTTCCGGTAGAAACAATAGTGAAGGATATTGTCCAGCTTGTAACGGAGATCGGAAGTGATATGAGTATCTTCACGGCTCGTTGATTTGGATTGGTAAGGACAGCTTTTGATTTATTTCTTGAGAACTTTATTACGGAAATAATAGAGGTTTTAAACATACATACAAGTATCACAAATGTAGATGTTTAGGCTGAGGTGTACGCATGCAACCCATATATTTCGCTCGTTATGTTTGATCCTCTTTAGATAGAGCCTATTGACGCGACAAGGCAATACCAAGACTTTGGACCTTCAGTTACTGAAAAAAATCCTAATAACAATTTGTCCAACCTGGAAATCGAACTCAGAATCTCATGATGAGCAGTAGCTCATGCGACCACTAAAGCAACAAGGCAGTTTAAAGTACCTATCAATAAAATTTCTACTTGGTTATTGGCTCTTATGGTGTCACCACCAACCTTCTTCCATCCACGGGGAATATCGCACGACTCTAACGAATTAATCTACAAAGTAATCTCACCAAGTTTCCCAAAACTTTTTCAATATCCTAAACTAATATTACTAGAACTATCAAAACTCCTGCATTCCGACGAAAACAAATAAAAATATTTGCTGCACCAAACTGTAAAACTGCGACGAAAACAAACAAATATTTTGAAGTGGACTTTTACTAGTTTACCGTTATTTCCTTCAATAATATCCGCTGGTTCCAGATCTATATAATGCACCATCATCTTTATCCAGAGGTTACTTTTGTAAGATTAGATGTAAGGGGTCTTTGGAAGCTGCGGGTTGTTCGAAAGAGATACCGCGGCCCTGGAACACAAAGGGCGAAGAAGGAACATGGGTGGGTTTTAGTCAGTACAAGTCTGACACTCCCTCCCGCTCCGCCCAGAGCGGGAGAAGTCACTTGATGATTTCCCAACCGGAAAAAAAAGGGTTCTTTGGAACAACAGCAGATCCGATTTTGGAAATTGTTTTTCACAAACGCATGTGACTTAAAGATGATGGACAAGAATGTTGATGGATGGAGAGGGTCAGGAAGGTCAAAGAAAGAATGGATGGATTGTGTGAGGATTGATATGGATGAGAAAGGAGTAAAAGATGCTGTGACGTCTGATAAGGGAGAAGAAGAAAACGTGTTGTGTTGCGCTGACCCCAACAAGAATGGAACTAGGCCACGAAGATGATGATGCGAAACCACATTATCCCAGAGGATATGTTTAAAACGCTTCCGTGGATAATAGGGGGGGGGGATGATCACTATTTTTTTTTCTTTGTCCGTCGGGTAGATTATTGAAAAGTATTGGACACGTATTTCTTCTTTTTTCACGTGGTCATAAAATTACGGAGATATATTGAGTTGAAATGGCGCATGACGTCACATGTAGGTAATTTTTATACCTACTTGTGACGTAGTAAGCCCCCACTCTTCAATTTTAATGTCTTTTAACTAAGTAATTTTTTGATATTTTTTAAAACAAAAAATACGTGTCTAATATTTTTGTATTACCTGTCGGACGGACAAAATAGAATTTCGTTTTCTTTACCCAGTTTTCACCCCTATTTCGACCATAATGCAAGCGAAGTCGCGGGCAAAAGCTACTCTACAATAAACAAGGAAACATCTTACAAAGCAAGTCTTACATCATATTTTGTTTACTTTCCTTTATTTACTTCCTTTTCTTCAAACCGAACCCCTATTATCCTATGTTATCCGTTCGGGCCACAGAAAAAATAATCTGGAACTAATGTCAAAGGACCGACGTGAGCCAAAAGAGGTCGGGGTCAATAAACTCTCGAAGGTCCCTGTAAGGTCTCGTTTGGAGTCTTTGAGCCTTTAAGACGGCTTTGAGCTTACGATTTTATGGATCGGAAGATAGTCGTTGGGTCAAGCGAGGCAGGTCAAAAGAGTGTTTCTGAAGCTGGTCAGGAAAGTTCCTGAAAGCATTGATAGGATTACAAATTGAAAATTCTAAAAGAATTATTCATAAACGCCGTTTTTCTCGTGAACAATTGCATGTTCTTAACTTTTTGTGTATGCTGGCATTTTGAAACAATCCTATTCTGAGAGCAATTTTTTCTTCAGAAGAATGATTTATTTCCTAGATTTTCATTTGCATGACAAATAACGCAAAAGTGTAACCATCATTCTTGCCGACGGTATTTTTATCGTGTGATTTATCATTTTTTTATTTTGTTTTATTGTGTGTTTTATCATCATTGGCGCACTATATAGGTTTACTTCTACCTAACCATTCGGGGATTCAAGGCGTTGTTTGATCATCATAACCCACTATTACATGGCTATCGCCATTTTTACCATTAATTTTCTCATCGATATCATCAAACCGTATAGTAGTCGTGTCGTGACCAGAAACATAATTTTCTTCAGTGTGATTATCATTCTCTGTTATAACATGGTCATCACAGCATTTATTTTAAGGATTCTCAACGATATTATTACCAAATCGTGTAGCAATCGTGTCGTAGGCAGAGAACAAGGCAAACTGTCCCGACACATAAGTTCAACTTTTTATGTTCACTCCTTCTTAACTCTCCGGAAAGAAATTGAATGACGCCTTGTTGTGTAAATTTTAAAATTAACTTCTGACACAGAGTGACTTGCTTTTGAATTATTGTTTTCTTGTTTTGTCTCGTTACGGCTGTTAACATTGCTGGGTGAGTAAGGGACTCACGTACGGTGCATGAGGCAAAGGACGACGGCTGGCTTTTCGTTACTGGTCTCTTTGTTCAATTCGAATTCAACGATCCCTTCTTTTGGATATTTTGTGGATCTTGTTGGATCTTGCTTTTTTGGATTGCCAAATGAAATGACTAAAATCACCAAGTTAATATAGAAATCAACTTCTTAACTTTTTAGGAATAAGAAACAATCTTATAAGAATTAATTATGCACTTTCAGTAGTGTGCATTCATGTTAATCCTGCCGAAATAGGTTCTTCAGCATCTTCATAATGTTATTATTCATGTAAGAACAAATCAGACAAATAAAATTTATAAGTTTAGAATTCTGAATACAATAGGACCTAGTTGGTATCCTTGATGACTCATAAAACATAAAAACTTCTGTGGCGGTTAAACTCCGAGATAATTATAGACATTACTTTTATTTTATCACCACCTATTTATTTAAATATGCCTTTTATAAAAAGGATGCCGGATCAAATTAAAATTATAAATATTATGCTAATTGTTTCGCATGTCGTTGTGAGTTGACTTTATCGATAGGTCCTCTTAGATACTGCTTAAAATCATTTTCTATGGCATATATGTTTTGCTTAAACAATTTCTTTAATTCACTTTTGTTAATAATTGACCTTTTTGTTGACCGGGCATGTAATTCGCTCACTAAAAACCGCCACAATCAGACGATTTTGTGAAATAGTAAAGAACTAAGCTAGTTGAGTACAAATCCGCTTCGATATTGATTCATTTCGTAAAACAAAAAGGGTTACGATATTACTTAAAAAAAAAAAACTGTGCCACTAACAACTAAACAAGTAGTCTTACCCCATAAAATAAATTGCAAACAATTCCAATTCCTCTCAATCGTGAAATGCATTGGTAGAAAAATTAAATCTGATTCCACAGTTAAATGGTTTGAACTAGTTTTCTTAAACTTTCTATAACAATTGAACAAATAGTTGTTTGAAACAGGTATTGCCAATTACAAGCAGAGCTTTTCCTGCTACATTAGCGTGGTCAGAGTCACTTTAACGGCGTTGTCCGCTATGGGTTCATCCGGGATGTAGTTAAGGGGATTACATTGCTCAAATCCCAAAAACACCGTATGTTAAAAGAAGTTTGTAGATGAATCCTTTTAGGCGTTTTCCATATAAAAAATATATGTTATACTTAGGGTCATCATAAATGCATCTTCCTGTTTAAAATTTTAATAAACATTCCCAAATTTTAGGAATAAATTGTAGTAAATAGGTCCTTCTTAAACCTAAATTGTAAATGTTCTATGTAACGGCTTAATAGTTTGGCATCAATTGAGTACCAAAAAATAGGAAATGTCGTATTTCACAATTCTACCTGTTTTTTTTTTCGAATATCCTTTAATATTTAAAAATAATAAATAGCAAGCCGAAACTTCACCAGTACCCCGCTGGAGCACCCCCGCAAAGGCCTGTGGCGCAACGACGGGACGCGATACATTAGTGTCTCGATGACTCTTGCGACGGGTGGGCTATACGCGCGTAAATTTTTCGAAATTAAATACAAAAGTTGTCTTTTTGAATGTTTTATGAATTAAAACATTTTGTAAATAGTATAAATATAAATATTTGGTAAATTAAAAATAGAAATTAAGCTTGTTAATATATTTATAGTAGATTGTAATTTCATTTTGTGTTCATAGACTAAGCCTGACTATGCCTAAATATAAAAATAAATTTAAAGTGAAGTGTGGTCAAGCTCTCCAAAACTATTATAAGTACCTACCCTATCAAATACTTTTTTCTGTTGTGTTTATTTTTTTATCGTTTTTAGCTATCTTGAGAATTTCGTTTGACGGATAGAGACACATTTGAAAGGGTCATAGAGACCTTGGTGAATGATGATGTCACCTAACTGACGGTGGACTCCGAAGGTGGGTATAGGATCTCAGCGACGGCACTACGTAGAACCGTCGTGTTTGGACTCATTTAAAAGGTCTTATGAAGACCTTGGTGACTGTTGCTGTTACCTACCTGATGGTGGACTCCGCAGGTGGGCATAAGATCTCAGTGACTGCACTACGTAGAACCGTCGTGTTTGGACTCATTTGAAAGGTGTTATGAAGACCTTGGTGAATGATGATGTCACCTAACTGACGGTGGACTCCGAAGGTGGGTATAGGATCTCAGTGACGGCACTACGTAGAACCTTCGTGTTTGGACTCATTTGAAAGGTGTCATGAAGACCTTGGTGAATGATGATGTCACCTAACTGATAGTGGACTCCGAAGGTGGGTATAGGATCTCAGCGACGGCACTACGTAGAACCGTCGTGTTTGGACTCATTTGAAAGGTGTCATGAAGACCTTGGTGACTGATGATGTCACCTACCTGATGGTGGACTCCGAAGGTGGGGTATAGGATCTCAGTGACGGCACTACGTAGAACCGTCGTGTTTGGACTCATTTGAAAGGTGTCATGAAGACCTTGGTGAATGATGATGTCACCTAACTGACGGTGGACTCTGAAGGTGGGTATAGGATCTCAGTGACGGCACTATGTAGAACCTTCGTGTTTGGACTCATTTGAAAGGTGTCATGAAGACCTTGGTGAATGATGATGTCACCTAACTGACGGTGGACTCCGAAGGTGGGTATAGGATCTCAGCGACGGCACTACGTAGAACCGTCGTGTTTGGACTCATTTAAAAGGTCTTATGAAGACCTTGGTGACTGATGCTGTTACCTACCTGATGGTGGACTCCGCAGGTGGGCATAAGATCTCAGTGACTGCACTACGTAGGACCATCGTGTTTGGACTCATTTGAAAGGGCTCGTGGAGACCTTGGTGACTGATGATGTTACCTACCTGATGCTGGACTCCGAAGGTGGGTATAGGATCTCTATGACGGCACTACGTAGAACCGTCGTGTTTGGACTCATTTGAAAGGTGTCATGAAGACCTTGGTGACTGATGATGTCACCTACCTGATGGTGGACTCCGAAGGTGGGGTATAGGATCTCAGTGACGGCACTACGTAGAACCGTCGTGTTTGGACTCATTTGAAAGGGCTCGTGGAGACCTTGGTGACTGATGATGCTACCTACCTGATGCTGGACTCCGAAGGTGGGTATAGGATCTCTATGACGGCACTACGTAGAACCGTCGTGTTTGGACTCATTTGAAAGGTGTCATGAAGACCTTGGTGAATGATGATGTCACCTAACTGACGGTGGACTCCGAAGGTGGGTATAGGATCTCAGTGACGGCACTACGTAGAACCTTCGTGTTTGGACTCATTTGAAAGGTGTCATTAAGACCTTGGTGAATGATGATGTCACCTGTCACCATGTAGTAGCACCCGTGCTCAATTAGATAAATGTTGAAAGCTAGGTAGTCCTAACTATAACCGTTACTGAGAACCGATAAGCACTTACCTGGTCATCATCAGACCTTCAGAATGTATCATGTAGTAACACCCGTGCTAAATTAGATAAATGTTGAAAGCTAGGTAGTCCTAACTATTACCGTCACTGAGAACCAATAAGCACTTTCCTGGTCATCATCAGACCTTCAGAATGTATCATGTAGTAGCACCCGTGCTCAATTAGATAAATGTTGAAAGCTAGGTAATCCTAACTATTACCGTTACTGAGAACCGATAAGCACTTTCCTGGTCATCATCAGACCTTCAGAATGTATCATGTAGTAGCACCCGTACTCAATTAGATAAATGTTGAAAGCTAGGTAATCCTAACTATTACCGTTACTGAGAACCGATAAGCACTTTCTTGGTCATCATCAGACCTTCAGAATGTATCATGTGGTAGCACCCGTGCTCAATTAGATAAATGTTGAAAGCTAGGTAGTCCTAACTATAACCGTTACTGAGAACCGATAAGCACTTACCTGGTCATCATCAGACCTTCAGAAAGTATCATGTAGTAACACCCGTGCTCAATTAGATAAATGTTGAAAGCTAGGTAGTCCTAACTATTACCGTTACTGAGAACCAATAAGCACTTTCCTGGTCATCATCAGACCTTCAGAATGTATCATGTAGTAGCACCCGTGCTCAATTAGATAAATGTTGAAAGCTAGGTAGTCCTAACTATAACCGCTACTGAGAACCGAAAAGCACTTACCTGGTCATCATCAGACCTTCAGAATGTATCATGTAGTAGCACCCGTGCTCAATTAGATAAATGTTGAAAGCTAGGTAATCCTAACTATTACCGTTACTGAGAACCGATAAGCATTTTCCTGGTCATCATCAGACCTTCAGAATGTATCATGTAGTAGCACCCGTACTCAATTAGATAAATGTTGAAAGCTAGGTAATCCTAACTATTACCGTTACTGAGAACCGATAAGCACTTTCTTGGTCATCATCAGACCTTCAGAATGTATCATGTAGTAGCACCCGTGCTCAATTAGATAAATGTTGAAAGCTAGGTAGTCCTAACTATAACCGTTACTGAGAACCGATAAGCACTTACCTGGTCATCATCAGACCTTCAGAAAGTATCATGTAGTAACACCCGTGCTCAATTAGATAAATGTTGAAAGCTAGGTAGTCCTAACTATTACCGTTACTGAGAACCAATAAGCACTTTCCTGGTCATCATCAGACCTTCAGAATGTATCATGTAGTAGCACCCGTGCTCAATTAGATAAATGTTGAAAGCTAGGTAGTCCTAACTATAACCGTTACTGAGAACCGATAAGCACTTACCTGGTCATCATCAGACCTTCAGAAAGTATCATGTAGTAACACCCGTGCTCAATTAGATAAATGTTGAAAGCTAGGTAGTCCTAACTATTACCGTTACTGAGAACCAATAAGCACTTTCCTGGTCATCATCAGACCTTCAGAATGTATCATGTAGTAGCACCCGTGCTCAATTAGATAAATGTTGAAAGCTAGGTAGTCCTAACTATAACCGCTACTGAGAACCGAAAAGCACTTACCTGGTCATCATCAGACCTTCAGAATGTATCATGTAGTAGAATGAAAGCTAGGTCAGCAGGTAAAATACAATTGTTTACTATTAAATAATTTATTATAGATTCGAGACTCGTAAAAGAGCGAATAAAATAGGCAAAAACGTTGACAACTCTGAGACACATCTGTGTTATTGCCTAATCTTCAGTTCGTTTTATTTTGGTATGTTCGTTTGTCTGTAGAGGGCGCAAAAGTAACAAATACTAGTACAGAGGTCAAATCTTAAAGGTCATTGAGCAAGGTAATACCCTTAATCTCGGCAGTTATTATCTTTTACATGTAAGACAGAGATGTATCTAATAGGACACCCGTACTTCGCCAGGTGTGTTTAAGTCCCATATTAAAGGCGGCGAGCCTTTTGCTAACTGGATACTAATACAGGATCCATGGCTGCCCTTCAAAAATTATTGGTAGAAAAACCCAATAACACATTGCAATCTGGGAATTGAACCTAGTATGAAGTCGCGTTACGACTGCTAGACCAAATAGACAGGAATCATACGTCATCAACTTCATCCAAATATCCATCTCGCATCAGACTTTGAAAAAAGAATGGTGATCAGTCGATCTGGTCTCTGGTCTGGTAGATCCCACTGATAACTCATAATACGGAGCCTCCTAATACGTAAAAGACGGACAAACAAATTTTGGAATCATACCACTGTTGTTAAGTAACCTTGAAACTATTGGTAAACTTCATAATTTGGCTAATAGCCTCATCATTACTTTGTACAAACATTGCAACTTCTACTGCTTTTGCAATCAAGTAGATCTTGCAAACTTAAAGACAACAGTTTTTACTTCAAATAAATTCCGTTGTTAATCTTCTTTTATACACAAATCAGTGTAAAATTAATAAATTTGAGAAACAAAATCAATCTCTTAACAGAAATGTGACGATTTTATCTTCCAATATACTAGTCCAGCTTTTGCCCGTGGCTCGCGTTATAGCCTTTGATACTCGGTATAATGTAGCTCTATTTAGTGATATAACTTTTGGAATGAGATCTTTAATTCCAATCTTAGAATATTAAGTTAAGTCAGGACTCTAAGGCCATATCTATACGGTTGTCAATTCACCAGCTGACATTAAAAACAAATAAAAAACAACTAACCGTTACGATTGGTATGTCCTTGAAATCCACGCCACTTTCCTTTTTATTCAAATCTTCACTGTGTCAGTGTGTCATCGTGTTTCTATACATAGCTATATCTTTAATAAAATTTTATTTGTTTTCATGGAATGTTTGCGAATAAATATTAGCGTATAAGCCTTGAATCAAGTAAATCTTACGTTTAGAATTTAAACCCGTTCACTTAGAGTCTTGTTTAGTTTAATGCTTCCTCTTACAACTCCTATATAATGTTATGGTTGAGTAAACTAGTTTTATTTACGAAAACCATTATATTTGCTGTATTGCAAAAAAAAGGATGCTTTTGTAGTAAAGCAATGTTACTTCGTCGTTGAAGATGTTTACTGAATATGCGTCACCCGATATGCCGAGGAAGTATGAAGTCTCAGAGAATACTTCCTATAAGCTGCTGACGTGGAAATGCTCCGAGATGTGGTCACAGTAGAGGGCTAATGCCCTTGTCCACTGTTCAGTGCCAGTTCAGCCTTATAGTACTAATACTACAAGACAAGAGAAACGAACATAAAATGAACATATAATGATCGTAGCAGATGCACGCAACGCAAAACGAGCATATAATGATCGTAGCAGATGGCGTCCTGTAGTTCGAGTTTATGAATACTTTACTTTTTAATAAAATAAAACAAAAAAATAAGTTTTTTGATTTAATTTTTCCATTCTAACATCCCAACAAAAAATCTATAATTAGTTTCTCATCATTAACAAACACGACACTGTGTTCAAATTGAAGTCTTCTAAAGGACGTAGAAGCTAAAATTACAAGTTTGAACATTTCAAAGGCAACACGAGATTCAGCTTCACTAAATCAAATACTTAGAAAACGATATTCTTTAGGATACCCGATATTAGATGGGCCTTTTATTAGGCAGATGGAAAAGTAAGGGCAGAAGTTTTGATTGAAGAAGCCTGGGTTTTTCATTATAGTTATGTTGTTATGGCTACGATGTGTCTTAAGTGGTTCTTGTTATTAAAAACAAATTCCTTGGGCATGAACACAGTGAACTTTCCAAATCTTTGTCGCCAATAAATTTAAACCTAAATGCCGTAGGATAGTGGTACCATAACATCACGCCTGTGATCCCAAGGGCACAGAGTACCTAATAGTATTCCGACATTTCGCCAGTTATGTTTAAATCCCATATAATAGGAGCGAGCCTATTGCCATCAACCCTGAATCCGTTATAAATAGTACATAATGATTTTATGAATGTAATTATAAAGCTCCTTCATCACACACACACATTGCAACACCTAAACCACAACGCTTACTACACTATGGTTTTCAAGTAGGTAAGCATACAATTTGATTTAGGAAATACTTGTAAATGCCAGTATTAGTTTTAGCTAACAAGCGTCAACAATTCAACCACATTTTAGCTAACAAAGGTCAATAGAACGTAAGAATTTGACATTAAATTTAGCATACTGATTACAGCACTACTAAACCAACAGCAACTTCAACGACAAACCTGAACTGTTTGCAAACAGCAAAGAACGCCATCACTCAAGTACGAGTACCTTGAGTAACACCGTTATGTAATAGGCAAACAGCATACTTTACCATGTCATTTCTGTTATATAATTCGGGTCGGTACTCTGTAAATATATAAATGACACACTTTTGTTTCAATTAGAGTATTTAACAGTTATATAAGTAGCTAGTGGTGTCGGGGTCAGTGTACTTTGTGGTACCAGTTTGAAAGAACAAAATAAGAAGTCCTTTAGAAACAGTCATAAATGCAGATATCGTAAACTGGGTCTTGTAGGCTGTGTCAAATTCCATTATATTCTCAAGAATTGATCGTTCTCTTAAAGGTTCGACATACGCCGACGACCCTGTCAACTGTGCATTGGTGCAATGAGACTTACGAATGGACAGCCGCCGTAAACCAAAAAGCAGTAACTCAATAAATCAATGTTTCGAGAGAACAAGGAATGTGTGATGTTTTTATATCAGTTTATTTTTCAGTAGCTGTACTTTTTAAACGTGCTTATATAGGATGACTGGTAATTAGTGGCCGATACATAAACACGTGATTATACTCATGATAACAAACAACTTTCCCAAAGAAACATTTTTTTATACCTACTCATTCGCTTTTATCAAAAGCTGATAGGCCATAGGCGCGCGCGCGCGAATTTCATACAGCTGTTGTATTATTGTGATAAAGGGAAAGCTGTTTGTTATCATGATAACCTAATCACGTGTTTAAGTATCAGTCACTAATTACGAGTCACCCTATTGTTATAGATATTGTAAGTTAGCGAATGCGAAAAAGAGGAATTGAAATATTGTTTTTTACCTTAGGACACAATTAATTACCCGATTGCGATTAAAAAGTAGCTGAAGGATGGGATATGTATCTTCGTATGCTATTCCTTTATTATTGTTAATGCAATAATTGTTACAGGTTACTGTTTTCAACTTTGAAAACAACGAAACCTTTTTAAAAAGACTAAGAACAGTAACATTAAACACTAACATTTACGATCTTCCTAAATTCTTCACCCCAAAATCAAGATAGACTCAGACTTTATCTTCTGCCCTTACCCTCCTAACGCATAAAGGTAATTAAGTCAGCTGTTTAATCAAAAAGTCGGATGAAGTTTGTTTAATTATCAGTAATTTCGAGGGTAATTGGCCCTTTGATGTAGTAACATCATAATTAATAGCAGCAGTGACGTTAGAGGGCATGCTGAGGTTTCGAATGTACCAAGGAGGATGTTCCTTAAATTTGAGTTTTTTATCCAGATTTTTGAAATGTCATTGGCTTCTATGGGAGTTGTCACTTTCCTGAAAGCTGTGGTTTAGTTAATATTTGTGAAAGACCATTGGCTTATGGAACTATTAGAAGTTTCATGTTATCCTTTACTTTACCAAAACGTGTTGATTGCATGTTATTAAAAAGACGAAAAACTGTAATTTCTTTAGTTACCAGAATTTTGTTTTTTTTAATAAAACGTTTCAAAATTATATGATAACCTGTGTAGGTAAATTTTTGACGTTTAGAAATTTCTCTTAACTTAAATCAACTTTTGTAAATAAGGAGGAGGATCGACAGAATAAAACATGGTACTATGTACTCAAAAAGTTATCATAAATCTGCAAAAACGTCGTGAAAAGACTCATCTTCACAAGTAGCACAAAAAGCTTTTGAGAAAGTCGAAACCAAACACCCATTGTTCACACAAGTGAAAGCATTTCTGAACCAGGTCACCATTTGATATCTTTGTTTTCGTAAAATTAACCTTAATTACATTTTAATAGGTTTGCATATGCATAAATTGCTCGTTTTTTTCTGTATTTAAAATGCAAGAGGTCAGATTATAATGGAAGTTAAAAGAAAATGCAGGGTGGCCCACTCAAAGTAAAGCCGTTACGAATTTTTAAAATAATTGTATGTATGTCTGAGATTTACGTGTGTAACACTTTCAGAATAAGTGAATGTGGTTTATGACTTATGCTTTTACTGCTTGTGGGGTAAGCAGGACGTGAGAAAAGGGATTGGCAAGGAGGAAAAAATATTTTAGCGAGCCTTGCAATGAAAATAATTGCTAACTGCTTCAAGATTTTTGGGATAACTTGAGAAAGCATTCGTTTGACTGCAGAATGTGTAGGTTTTATGTTGCTATTAGTGTTTTTTTTTTAAAAAAAAAAACCTCTACACTAGGAATTTGTCCTGTATCGTAGGTGCGTTTACAAACATTTAAACGCACATACACAAACAGCCAGATCCGGAACAACTATCTGTATGCCATACTACACTACTATATACATAATATTTGTTCCGTGCGTGGATCGAACCCGCGACACGTAGCCCAGCAGTCAATCGCTCAAACACTGCGCCTACCGTGCCTTCACGTTTCATTTCTCAGAAAGTTTTATTCGACCATTGACTTTATTGTCTACAAGCTTAAGACTATGCTTAATGCTTATACATAAAAAAGGTTTAAATAACTTTATTGCCTTGTTGCTTTAGTAGCTGCAAGCTTGACTGCTGAGTTTGAGCTCCTTGGTTTGACTCTCAGGTCAAGCAAAGTGTTAAAGGGGTTTTATTTTAATAATTTCTCATAATCCACGGAGAATCACAGGCTCTACATTTATGCCCGGTTGATGGCAATAGGCTGCTAGCCCCTATTGGCGACTTAAAGAAACTGATGAAGTGTTGGTGTACGTTTAGGTTACACCTCTGCTTTATTCTTTGAAGATTACAGGGGGTTTACTATGACGTCTTAAAACATTATTGTTTCATTCTTATTCCAGAGTGAGAAAGAGACGGAGCTATACAGGTCATCTATATCCATCTCTTTCCCACTCTGGAATAAGAATGGTAGTGGTCATGGCCACCAGGTGTGATGTTATAGTGCCTTTCGCCACATTGACTTGGCAATGATACCTTAATTAATTATATCGTGAACGGGCGCTGTCAGTTGTGACTGGTCATCTCTTAGCTGCCACGGTTTATTTTAATTACTTTATTTTTAATTACTGATTTAATCTTTTACTCTGGACGCTCTTAACTTGCCCGTATTTCTACATTGTTCTCACATATTTGTAACTCTTAACATGAATGATGTAACCAAGATTTTGTAACATATTTTGATTTAAAAGAGTGTCCATGGAGTTTCTTGCCCGTTCTTCTCCATAGAGATCTACGCTACGGAATGGGCAACTACAGTACTTTCATAAGTTATTATGCCTTGTGACTGGGACTGTAGCTTCGCGTTTTATTTTTTTTTGACTTTCAAAAGTGCCTGTAATGGTCTAATTGAAATAAATGCTTTGACTTTGACTTTGACTTTGACTATATACAACATTGCATATTATTACGTTAGTTGACTAACATTTAAACCTATTAGATAATCACCCACCATTGCGTCGAAAACAAAATAAAATTTGCAGTCATTATCACTAATACAACACTTAACGCCTACGCAATAGGAACGAATACGGCAGCAAAACTATTTCTTTTCCAATTTATATGCGGGCTGACCAATTTATTTAAGCGAATTAAAACTCTAACAGCTTGTATTAAAAGTGTGGGTTGTTTTTAAGGTAGTATGTGTTCTGTTCGTGTATGGCAATCTATTGGTCAACTTAAAGGTGGCTAGTTATGGGCGGTGCACACTATGTGCAACGTCCGTTGTGTTGTGTGGTGCAATGTGTGCTCGCCTTTATATTTTTCTAGTGAAGAACCTTTTACAAGGATTGTGGCAGGGTGGATTTATATACGGGTCAATTTTAGTAAAGGATAACTTGTAACGCACTATTATAAAAGCTAATGTTTGTATGAATGCGTCTGTTTGTTCATTTGTTACTCCTTAACGCTGAAATTGCTGCACAAATTTGGTTGAAATTAAGTACATTGGACTGATAACCTGGAATAACGTACACATCATAATCATCATCCTCTGCCTAGCCTTTCCCCAGACTATCTTGGGGTCGGCTTCCAGTCTAACCGGATGCATCTGTGTACCAGTATTTTACATGAAGCGACTGTAGGCAGTCGCTTCATGTAAAATACAGTCAGATAGGTCTGACCTCCACAACCCAGTAACTGGGTAATACTATCGTAAGTATACCCCTTAGTAATACTGGATGTCAGACTTTTGGCTTCTGACTACTCGTAACGACTGTCAAAGATCTACAAATGACAGCCGGGACCAACGGCTTAGCGTGCTTTCCGAGGCACGGAGAAAACTCGGTATGTAATTATGGTCACCCATCTACAAACCAACCTAATCACGTACTAAAACTAATAAATTAAATAACTAAAATAACAATAAACTATAAAGGGCGTCAAAAAACTCCTCCTCAACGGTGTCAGCTGGTAACGTGCCCAAGAGCCACGTTGCCACGTTGTATGGCAATACTTAGCCTCTGGCCAAAGTAAAAGCCAGCCCTTGGGTCACGGGAAGCGTCAACAAGGAGTTTCGAAATTATTTTTTTATTCTAGGAAAAGCTTAAGGATTGAGTGCAAAAAACTTAAAACCGTTTTTTCTTTTATACTTCCACGCGGACGAGGACGGTCGCGGGCAACAGCTAGTCTACAAGAAGTAAACATTGTATGATGCAAATCAAACATCACACTACCTGTATTGATTCTTCAAACCTTATTTTAAAAGCTTTAGCGGAAGGCATTACCAGGAAACGTTGTACTAAGTAGTAAATAAGCTAGCAATGATAGGTAACCTCAATTCATAATATCCTTATTATCTTTGCTAATATAAGAATTGTGAAAGTTGGTCTGTTGATCTAGGTTTCTCGCTGTCACGCGCTGACCATCACCGTCTGCCTAGCGTTTTCCCAAACTATCTTGGGGTCGGCTTCCAGTCTAACTGGATGCAGCCGAGTACCAGTATTTTACATGAAGCGACTGCCTATCTGACCTCCACAGCCCAGTAACTGGTAATACGATACCCTTTGGTAAGACAGGATGTCAGAGTTTTGGCTTCACGCGCTAAGCAAGGATCGATATTATTGCTTGCAGGCACAAACATAAAATTATCACTAGTAAAAGAATAATGATAAGATCAACACGTTTTATAACTGAAAAGTCTGTATAAGAACCAGTATTTGTAGTTAAAAACTTGTCAGTCTACTTTAGAATTTCTGTAGTTTACTGTAGAAACGAGTTTTGTCTACGGAAGAATCGATATAATGACAGATAGACAATGACAATGTGTCAGTTTGTCGATTCTTCCGCCGACATAACCCGTTTCTACGGCGGTCATGCTATGCGTGTTGCTCAATGAGCGTTTGAAAAGTTCTCAACTCTAAATACTCAATTCAAAAACCGACTGTAAGTCAACTTACCCGATGCTTATAAATGACTTAATAAATACTGTAACTTGACATACCTGAAACAATAAAGGAAAAAAAACATTAGAACAACAATCTTCCAGTTAAAGGTCCCGTCAAAATCTGTCCAGTCATATCGGAGAATAGAAGGAACAAACAAAGAGACAGACAAAAATTAAAATTGAAAAAACAAATGTTAGAAGTACAGTAACTTAAACTTTCATATTCAATCAGTAAAAAGATTAAAATTAAAATTGTTTTAAAATAACAAACGGTCGCGGTTGGTCGGTTCAATTATCGGTTGTCGGTGTCGGTTCAACTATTGACACGCATCGCAACAATTAAATAAAACTATTCTATTAACACTAAAACTTGGTTAAAACAAGTCTAAAACTCAGTCGTTTTTCTTGTCCCTTGCCTACTGAACTGGTAAAGAAAATTACACATAAAACACAATAACAATTTCTATACAATTTGTTAATAATTTAATCACGAATCTTTTTGTTTGAATTCTAGTGGATAATCGTAGAGACAAATAGCCTGTGGTAGGTATAAATAAATAAAAAAACAAATAAAGTTAAGGTTCATGAAAACAAATTTTTAAATTTTGGGACAAGCCCGCCACTCGTTTCCCAAACCATTGCAACTTCCTGAAAGCCAGAATCAACAGTGGTGACCACCAGAAAAGTGCCGAGACAAAGCTCGACGTAGTCCTAGAGAAACAATTTAACTGTCTTGGATCCCACAACGAAAATAATCAGAAAAGAATAGCGGAGGACTAGGAAAACATTACTTCCACTTCCCTCCATATCAGCAGGAGACAGAACAAAACAAGGCCAATTGGCACAAAAAGACGTATACAACTGGAACAAGCCCAGTTTCCTCATCATCATCATCATCAACCTATAATGTTTCCACTGCTGGGACACAGCCCTCCTCTCTATGAGAGGGAGTGGGCTGTAATCCACCACGCGGACCCAGTGCGGGTTGGTAGATGTCACATGTCTTCCAATTTTGAGTTCTAGGACATGCCGGTTTCCTCACGATGTTTTCCTTCACTGTTTTTGAGAGCAGCGGGGATGAAATAAATTACACAAGTAATGCTCCTGCCTGGGTTCGAACCCTCGGCTTACTGCTCGTAAGTCGGGGCTGCCACCACTGGGCCGCTGCTCTCCCAGTTTCCTAGTACCACATTATTTTACTTATGGATCTAAACCAACATAACGAAGAAATATTCAGCACCGGAATTACAGACTGATATAATTGCGGAAATTATACTTATATATTACCTACCGACATACATATATGACTGGTTGCAGAACCTATGCTAGGGAAGTTCGTAAAAATATAATGTATGTGAGAAATAGTAAAACTAGTAATAATTTGGAGTGTCAGCGGATATGGAGCAAGCAGTGAGGTCGATGAATCGTATTGAAGGTAACTCGTTTGAAGGTGAAAATTGTTACGTAATTATTTTATAACTGGTGGCTCTAGTAATAGCTGCAAGCGATTCTGATGTGAATGAGGTTTTGGGTAGATTCAGAATTCCGAAGAAGTATTGGGATTTTCAGCATTTCAGCAAACCATATGTGTGACTTTTTTTTTGCTTGTTGTTCGGCAGTTTCAAAGGTCCAAAGGTCGCAATTTTTTTTTTTGTATATTAAAATGATAGTTTCTTTAGTAGTAAGTATAATAAAAATGAAACAAGTGTTATTTTATATATATAGAAATAGAAATATTACGCAGTTATACACAATAGTAAAACAATATAACGGTGTCACCTTGTTTCGCAGACAGAAATTTGACAGAATTTCGTTTCCCAGAAAATGTTTCACATAATATTTAGTCCCCGTATTTTTATTTCGAATATTTTTGTTTCGACTACTATTTACTTGAATGAAAAATATTTTACAGAAACACAATTCAAAGAATTTTACAATCACATTTTTTTATTTGACCAACTTTTCAAACAGCAGAATTATTTTTCAACGAATATTGTTTGTTCGATGTATGTTTCCATGGTATTTTATTTGAACGAAATTATTAACCTTAAATTAAAATATTGTCTTTAAAAGTCAATATGTTGTACTACAAAAGTTAGTGACAGAAACGAATGGCTGCAAAACGGACTCCATGTAGTCTTGTTTGCCCTACCCCTAGAGTGTAATTTAAGCCCGCGTAGGCGCGGAGGGATGAGGCGGCCCGCGAGTTGAGGAGCAGGTGGTTTCTAAAGATCGTCGCCGCGGCTGAGGCTGGCCGGCTTGCCGGCCAGCAAGCCGAAGCTGCGGTGGTGAGCGATAATACCATCTGCGACGATAAAGTTGCGTGGGGCCGCCGGAGCCCCGCAGCGCCGGAGCCGTGACCGAAAAACCTTGCCTATTGCATGTTACATGCTTGCATGCATGCTGCAAGTTGCATGCTTGCTTGCATGCATGCATGCTGCAAGTTGCATGCTTGCTGCATGCTGCATGCAACAGGCATGGACACCATTAGTGAGAATAACAAGAGTGTTTTCCTGCTTGACAATAATTTACCCGCATTATTTTTGTGAACCCGGTGTTGTAATTTTGTAGGAGGGTATGCATTTTTCAAAGGTTTGAATTTTAGAAACTGTCAGTCGATTAAAATGTTATTCTTCGTAATAAGTTTTATGTGAAACAAACAATATGTGGATAAATAATATTTGATTTGTTATTCTATGATATGAATATTCTAATATTAAACTTTATTTGAAACAAAAATCGATGATTTAAATTTCTTCAAAGTAAGTATTCTGCGTATTGATTATTCTATGAAATGATAATATGAGAAACAGTTTATGTGAAACAAAATTCGATTAAACAATTAGCGATGAAACAACGCACAACCCAATATAACACATACATAGTTGTCAAAATAAACAGATTTTTTAAATATTTATTGGACATAAGAGTGGAAGTCCAATACCTAACTTCAGCATGGTAGGAGCTGCCTACGACTTTCGAAACTTCTTTAGGGTCTTGAACTCTGATATTATTAAAGGCTAGGTACCCATCGTTTCTTCAATCTTCCTTTACCTTGAAACGCTCCCACTGCTGGGATACTGGCTTTCTATCTCTTAGAGGGATAGAGACATAATTCACCATGGCGATCCACCATCCACTTCCTTAAAAGTTCCCTCACGACATTTCCTTGATTCTAAAAACAGAACTTGCAGGGCACAAACTTTCAACATCAGATTTCTCGGTACCGATAAATTAACCATAGATAAGGACTCACTGGGACTTTTTAAGGAAGTGACCACGATAGACATAAAGCTTTTCTAACTGGCGCAGGCGCAAGTAAATGCGCACAGCAATGCAGTGGAGCTCTCTACCTGCGTCTGTGTTTCCAAACGCTTACAACCCTAATCTCTTCAAAGTTAGAGTGAACAGGCTTCTTCTAGGTAAGCTCGTACCATCGTCGACTTTGTCTATGTCAGCTCTGTCCTAGACTAGACCCAAGAGCAAACCCATCTCAAATAAAAAAACACTCGTCGAAAAAACGGCTTATTTTTGTCAAAACGTTACATTATCCCATTTTCCGAAGTTATTATGATGATTAAGTTTAGTTAACGTTGATTAAATTTAAATATATTCTGTGGTTATTTATGGGACTATTAAAATTTTGATCTGACGTATTGTGAGTTTGCTCATTTTACAGGACTAATTCCAAGTCTTTTGTGGTCAATTCCTAAGTCAATGTTTAAAAGAGGACAAGTTACAAGGCTCCCCAGATTGCACAAGCGCCACACGTCAAAACTGTCGTTCTGCCTACAAATTACTGTTGCACCACAGAAACAATCGGTTTTGTCGGACGTTCGGCGTAAGTCCTAATAAATTCTGAACACCTAGATTGATAGATTGTTACGCTGTTTGTTGGTATTGTAAGCTGAACAGCTATGGTTAAAGTTTGTTATTGACAGCTATATTTCATTGGAAGGCGTTATGGCGCTTTTTGTAGCTGATTATTTACTGTCACTACTGTGTACTATTATTGTCATAGCTATTGATTACAAGATTGTTAGAATACATTGAAACAAGATTTGTATATTTACTACCAATAGGACCTCTTTGGTAACAATAACGGTTCTTATAAATTGTGTGAATCTTGATGTGTCAATAATATCCAGAAAGTTACACTTTTGCAAATAAAACCCCCTCGAAAATGGACATTGTGTAATGTTGTATTGCTTAATCATTCCAAGTTATAATAATTTGTTTTACAGTCAAAGTCAGAAAATCTATGCCTTGAATTTAGGGAAAATACAAACACACGACACCGGAGAAAGCAAACTTAACATACATAATCTAAATCCAATACTATTATATAACACACTTCACTCTCACTGCCAAGAAGCTGATAAGTAAATAACTTATTTCATTGCATTTACTTATACAGTGACCTTTATAAGTGTGAACTTTGGCCCAGCGCTTTAAGACTGGACGAACGAGTATCAACATGGCGGCATGAAGAGAAGGGAAATACGTTAAAGATTGGATATTATTAAATGAAGTAACATATAGGTATTACTTGATCATCGTTTTATATCATCATATGCCTAGCCCTTTTTCAACTATGTTGGGGTCGGCTTCCAGTCTAACCAGATGCAGCTGAATACCAGTATTTTACATGGAGCTACTGCCTATCTGACCTCCACAAACCAATTAGTACTGGGTAATACGTCACCCCTTGATAAGACTAGTTCTTGGATTTTCGGGCCACTGACTACCTGTAACGATTGTCAACGTGCTTTCCGACGCACGAAAGAAACTGGGTATGTAATGGGCGGTCACACATCCACGGACCAACCTCGGCAGACGCGGCTTAAAACGAAGATCGATTCAGGTACAATCTTTACTTCATCATACGGCCATTCATTCATTTCATTTCAGCCGAAAGACGTCCACTGCCTGACATAGGCCTCCCCCAAGTGTCGCCACATTGACCGGTCCCGTGCGACTCGCATCCAGTGGATCCCTGCAACCTTCACCAGGTAATCAGTCCACCTATGCCCAGTTCCTATATTCAACGGATCGTCATTGTATAACATCTACCACCCGTTTCCAACTTACTGATAACGAGGCGTAACTTGGTGTTCCTAAAAGTTTTTATCCAGCCTACCAGCTACGAACAGTCGTCGGTTACTAGTTAACCGATGGTCCTCAATGCTCCTCTTTGCGTTTCGTTATTACAAAAGATATGTAATGGGTAGTTCAGAAACTACGACTTCATCAGAAACATTATGAGATATTTATATACTAAATAATGTTAACTTTACTTATACTCCGGTTTTTAAGCTAAGAAAAACAAATTGACTTTTACAACTTACATTTTAAACATAATTGCTATTGTTGCTAAAGTGCGAACAAAACGCTATATATGACGCCGAGTCTACTGCACGCCCCGCCCGCGCAAAGCTCAAAGCTGTCAATGTGTCAATTTCAGAGCGTCGGCTTCGTTTCGTTTAATTTCATTTTTGTTCTTCCTAATTCTATTAATTATAGGTATAATCTTTAAATCAAAACTAGTAATCACAAAAAATGGATACTACACCAGTAAGTAATCTTGTTCTTGTTATCTTTTAAATAAGACATGGCGAAATTGTAGTGAATATTGTATTTAATGTGTGATTTGTTTTACCTATTTACAGAAGAGCAAAAAGCCTATGACGAGAGATGAAGTCTCTTATTTTGTGGAGTTAATCCAAAATTGTCCTATTTTAACAAGTAAGGAAACAAACGCCTCATCAAACAAGTTGAAAGACGAAGCGTGGGACTCCTTGGCAGCTGTGTTCAACGCAAAATGTGGAGGTTTCCCAAAACAAAAGGAGAAACTTAAATGGGACAATTTAAAAAAGGCAGCCAGGAAGAGAACGCAACAAATTCGCATGAATAGGTTGAAGGTGGAGTAGTTAATATATAGTTAATAGTTAATGCCCATGGAAGATTTCCTTCCACATACAAATGAAGGTATTATTATGATGTCTAATTACATCAACTTTTGTATATTGTAATCCATCCATCTAAAATTTGGATTATTCCACTGCGCTACACATACATATGTGTTAAAAAGTAAAGTGGTATAGCGGAGATTGATTAGTAGCTCTTATAACATAATTTATTTTTTCAGTTAAAAGGAGAAAATTAAATATGTTGACACCAGAAGAAGGGGTTGTAGAGGGCAACAATCCAGGAGGACGATTTTTATATGGAATGCCTACAATGTCAAAAACTCTTCAAAACAAGGGTACTTATTTATATTTTATCACTTATACTTTGTCTTTCTCTAATGTTTTATACCAACAACAGCTATTATAGTAGGTGTAAAGTATTAACACAAATATTTTTGAATTACAGCCAAAAAGAAAAAAGGTGAAGATGGACGCCTGGAAAAAAAAGTTGCTATAGCAGAATATTTTAAAAAGAAGACAGAAAAATTAGATTTAGAGATAAGATTGTTAAAGTTAGCTAATAAGGAAAATCTTACTGATATTTAGGTTTTAGATGTAAGTATACAATTTGTAATTTGATAAATTAAGTACGTATGTAAGAAAAATAAATGACAAATAAAACAATTAGTAATCCACATTTATATTATTTTATTTTAAAAACATGATTTAGGAATTTAAAATTCTATTATGTCTCACGAGAGTTTGTACACTTTTATTTCATTAATTGAAGACACTATTTTGGCTTCTTTTTAATTTTTATGATCTTGTGTCACAAAAGTACTTGTAAAGATGATTGTAATATTTCTTACACCAAACTGAAAATAATGAAAAGAAATCTTTTAAGTAAGTACACATGACTTGTTAGATATCTGCCTCTGAGTAATTTTATTTTATTATCTACAAACCTAAGCAATCATGCTTGCACATTTGCACCATTCAGGGACTACTATTTAGGGATTAGATCAAGGGCCCCTTTATACATAAGTGTCAAACCATTCCTTCAAGTGCACCAAGAACTCGTGGAAATCGAGACACAGAATAAAAATCTTGCTCGGTATTGATGTGCATGTATATATATCTGTTATACAGCTGTGCTATAGCATAACTGACATCACGTACAATACGACATGCAGATGTTTTCGACACTCCTATAAAATCTGCCGCTGATATTAACATTGTTCCTAGTGCATAGAACCTTAAAGTTAATAATAGCTGGTGTATTGGGGCTACTCCATGATTCCTTAAACAAACAAAGGTTTTTGTTATATTATTCGTTTAAACGTGTCTAGAGTTCAAGGTAGCACTGGTGGAATACAATGTATGCCAAACAATTCTTCGTCTTATGTAGGCACCTAACTAATTAGGCACGTGTTGATTTACTAACCTGGCTCCCGTTATTCTTAAATATGGATATATTTCAAGCAGTAATTCTTGAACAGACGGTTTATCAAGTCGAAATCTCAGCTGGAACTCAAAATCATCCAACGTAGTTAAATAGTTCACTCTTTGTTTGTAAACTCTAACACGGTGATTGTTTTCTTCTGAATCAGAGTCACTGGAATCCGAAATTATTTGTAACATTTCTAATTCACTTTCTGAACTCGACATTTATAATAATTTTAACTTTACACCTGAAAAATACCACACAACATTCGGTAACCGTCCCAAAGCGGCCGGTAGCGAAACCAACTACGAACAGTATATTTGACAGTTTGACTGACGTTTGATATTTATATAGGAACACCACAGACCATCGTTTCCATACTTTGCGCTTACGGATCGTTATTGCTAATCCTCCCATCCGTACGTAGCAAGCCAACGGTAAGTTCGCTTACGAAAGGTTTATTATAGGAACGCTTTAGGGTTACGCCTCGTAGATAATTCTACCATCCGTAAGCAAAACGAATCGTTTTTAAAATATAGGAACCGGGCGCTAGTGGGAGGCCTTCCAACGCATCGTTTTCCGATTAGCGGTCGCCATTCCAGAACTTTTCGGCCCCATCGGCCATCCGTTCTGCGAGTAATGTGCCCTGCCACTGCCACTTAAGTTTGGCAATTCTTTGGGCTACGTCGGTAACCTTGTTTCTCTTGCGGATGTCCTCATTTCTGATTTGATCACGCGAGGACTCTCTGTACTTAATCAATCAAAATTAAAATCCCTCTTATGTTCTCTTACACACGAAAAACATCAAAAAACAAGCAATGACATTAAAAATCGTAATACAAAGTGACAAACTAACATACAGTGTCCTTACTAAGACCAGGCGGCCTTGTAGACGCGTGCGCAAGCTTTCAACACTGAGCCGAATTACCCAACAGCCACCAGTATAGCAAGAAATTTTCAAGTGCTGTGTTTACTCTGGGCCATGGGTCTGATTAAAATGGTAGTTGAAACCAGTGTTAGTTGAGCTCGGCTAGTAGTGAATTTGGAGCAGTTGGACGTTGATAAAAAATATTGGTAATGGATTGGATCATATTGTTGGATACACATGATTGAAAATGTATTGTTTTTTTGTTTGTATGTTTAGCATGTAAATATATAGTAGTTTCTTTGGGACTCAAAGCAATGAAAAGCTGTACTATACGACGCCTTAAAGTCATGTTATGACCAATATCAACTGTACATCATAGGCTATATTTTGATATATTTCATATATTGCAAATGCAAAATAGCGATATGGAATCTCGGCTAAATTAGCTGCTCGTTAAAAAATCTTTAGATGCAGTACTTTTCAAGTAATGCTATAGTATTTAACAAAATTATGCTGTTTATTCTTTTGAGTTTTCCTATCAATATTTTCAATTCAATCTTATGCCAAAAGCTCTCGCCGCAGCTAATCCAAGACCAATCTACAGCACTCGCATAATTCCCTTACACGAACTGTTTCATAAATGAAGCTGACATATTCTAGAACTATCTGGTCATTGTAGAACATTATAGAGCCATAAATTTACAAATGATTGGACATATCAATACAGCTCTTCATAAAATGGTCGCATTCGGCCAGTTTCGCTCACACCACAAGTTTGGTATTTTATAGGCGATTGAATAAATCTTGTTGCCTCATTGTTTTGTCGACGTTGTAGGAAATTATTAAATTTACCTGGTTATTATTGGTGAAGTTGAGTTATTGTGAAAATTGTTTATAATGGTTTCATTAGCTCATACGAAAGGTACTGCGCAGAAGGAATGTTAAAATACTATGCGATCTCTCAGCAGCTGTTAAACACGGAGTTGTCAAGTAAGCCTTGTGATAAAATTATTATTTGTGTAGGAGAAAATGACTACAACCCTACTACAATGATAAATGAATTATATATGTTTATAAGAAAATATAACAGTTCCCCAATTATTGTGTTAAGTGTGCTGGAAAATAAATATCTAAATGTAAAGTTACTGAATAATAATTTAGAACTGATATGTAAAAATAATGAAAACTGCTACTTCTTACGTACTCATAGCAATACTTGTCATAAACTGAACGTTCTGATTGACACAATTGATTATAAAAACAAATATCTTAACTTCAGCAAAGAACCAACAGTTCTGTCGAAATGCTCCGATTTGCCCACATATTATGTTACTACAAACCTAGACACGAAGCCTACTTACCGATCAACAAGATCGTATAACTGTAAAAGCACCCCGAACAGTACCTTTTTTCGCAGGTACTAGTAATGCTTTACCTAAACCTAAAATGCTCTATGATCAACGTCGATCATTAAAAAAAGTGTATTATAATGAGATAAGTAAGGTAGAAGACGTAAATTCCATTGACGTAACTAATATTAATAATTGTCGCTCATTAAATATTCTTCACCAAAATATTGCGGGTTTAAGAAGTAAAAAAGAACTACTAGAAATTGCGATCGATACGTTTCTAAATAAAGGGTTGATTATTGATGTGGTATGCTTGACGGAGACTTTTATTAAAGCGGGTGAGGAGAGCAGCGTTGCCTTAAATGACTATAAATTAGGAGACTGGTACTCAAGAAAGAATAAAAAGCGAGGCGGTGTTTGTATATTCTGCATAAATCACATTGAGTACAAAATACTGACGCAATTGAAGAAATATGCATCTGAAAATGATTTTGAGTGTTGTGGAGTTGAACTCTTACAATATAACACTATAATAATAGCCTTATATCGTACGCCAAGCTCAAACCCCTTCGTTTTCCTACGTAATTTAGAAATAATGTTATGCAACCTTCGAAATAAATCAAAAAAAAAATTAGTGATAGTAGGTGATCTTAACATTGATATTTTGGGGGGAAAAATCGATAGAAACAAAAAATGCACAGACGAATTAACTAGGATTGTGAATAATTTTGGTTTAACATTACATATAAAACAACCAACAAGAAGAAATTCATGTCTGGACCAAATAATAAGTAACTGTAAGGATGCAATATGTGAGGTTATACCACTGGGACTGTCAGATCACGAAACGGCTCAGATGATATCCATACCAATAGACAATAAAGTTCCACCTCTACGCTTTCGTACAATTTATAAGCGTGATTTTAGCGCCGAAAATAAAGAAAAGTTCTTTAGCTGCATATCAAATTTGAAATGGACTGATATCTTTTCTAATCAGGAAGCTAACAATGCGTTTAATCTGTTTCACGATTTACTTGTCATGTTCTTTGATTTGTGTTTCCCTAAAATCGAGATCAAAATCAACCTAGTGAAAAAATATACGAAATGGATTTCCAAAGGTATTAAAAAATCAGCTAAAACTAAAAGGGACTTGCGTTTTAAATACTATTTCTCATCTGATAAAGGCAATAAATTAAAATACTTAAACTATAATAAATTACTTAAAAAGTGTATACAGAAAGCACAAAAAATTCATAATACAAACTACATATCTAGGGCTAAAAATAAATGCAAGGCAACATGGGACTTAATAAAATATAATTCCAATAATAATAATCAAATTCAGGAATCATACATTAAGGAGATAGAAACTGAAACCGGACCATTAACAAGCCCCACGGACATTGCCAATTATATAAATGACTATTATATTAATTTGACGAACAACAATTTTGACATTAATACTAATAATTATGACATTGATCCTATTCATTCTAGTATGTTTTTAATGCCCACCAATGATGACGAAATACAAAAAGTAATTAAATCTCTCAGGGATACAAATTCAACAGGTTATGATCAAATACCTACAAGGATTATAAAATACATAGGCCCTATCATTACTCCGGTACTAGTACATTTATTAGACTTATCATTATTCACGGGAGTGTTTCCTGAGAAATTAAAAATGACAGCTATTAAACCAATACACAAAAAAGGAAATAGAAAACTTGTTGATAATTACAGACCGATAGCCTTGTTGCCTATTTTAGCAAAAATTTACGAAAAGGTCATGCATGCGCGATTAATAAATTTTATCGATAAGTTCCAAATTTTGAATCGAGATCAACATGGATTCCAAAAAAGAAAATCGACAACCACAGCGGCATTTAACTTAATTAACCTAGTTACCAAAAATATTGACCAGAAGATTCCGACTACTGTTGTATTTTTTGACATGTCAAAAGCCTTTGACTTTGTATCGCACGAGCTACTCCTAAAAAAATGTGATAAATATGGAATACGCGGTAAAGCAAATGCATGGTTAAAAAGTTACCTTACAAACAGATCGCAAGTTGTAGAAATTACTGTGGATAAACCAAATCAAAATGGTGGACAGAAATATAAATCCAAATTAGGTTACAATGGCACAGGCGTTCCACAGGGCAGTATTTTGGGGCCCCCTCTCTTTTTGCTATATATCAATGACCTGACAAAAGTAACTGACCATCCCTGCATACTCTTTGCAGATGATGTCTCCGTAATTATCCCTAAAACTAAAGAAAACTATAATGAAGAAATAAATAGCACCGTAGACAAAATAATAACTTGGATGGAAAAGAATAACCTTAAACCTAACATAGATAAAACCAAATATGTACAATTTCAAAACAAAAACTGGACTAAAATGGATTTAAACATAACTTATAAAGGTAAACAAATACAACAATCAGATAGTATTACTTTTCTTGGGATAGTTCTAGATGAAAGGTGTTCTTGGATTAACCATATTGATATGATATGTGGAAAACTCAGTAAGTTTGCTTATGCTCTATGGCGTTTATCTAATCTTACAAGTAGACAAGCCACATTGCAGGCTTATCATGCATATGTTGGTTCAATACTGCGCTATGGTATACTGGTATGGGGGAACTCGGTGCATCTCGGAAGAGCTTTCATCGCACAAAAGCGGTGTATACGTGCGATTTGTAATGTAGACCCACTCACATCCTGTAAACCGCTGTTTAGAAAACTTAGACTACTTACATTAACTGGTATTTATATTGAGGAAGTATGTAAATTTACCAAATCTCACCCTGAAATGTTTGAAAAATTGGGAGATAAATGTAACTTTAAAACCAGATATCCTAATAGATTAATAAATCCTACAAGAATAAAAACGGAACTATATAGGCGAAGTTGTTATCCTATGTGTATTCAGATCTATAACAAGATTCCTAACCAAATTAAAGAACTTCCAATGGTCCGCTTCAAAAGGGCTTTACGCAGGTGGTTAATTGAGCATCCCTTCTATAATATAAAAGAACTTCTTGATTATAAACTAAATTAATGTTCGAATTCTACCTATACCAAAAATTTGCATGTCATTATGTTATGATTGAATATGTTAAGCTACTAATACTACCATTGTAAGAACTTTTGTAACCATATTTATCTGCAAATAAATCTTTGACTTTGACTTTGACTTTGGTGTTATGAAGCATCAGGCAACATAAAGATAATTTCAAAGCGCGTAAACGTCAAATGGTAAAGGAAAATTAATATGGAATATGGATATTCAAAATTAAATTTTTATTTAATTTTATTATTAGCTAACGCAACGCAATCAACAGCGGGTCCCAAATTAGGCACAGCCTGTATCTTAGTGACCCAGACACTACACAAAGTTAAAAGAAATTTGCAATGTTCAGCTAAGAATAATAACTAAAATCAATAACCAAAATGTGATTGCATCACGAAAGAATAATGAATAATATAAAAAAATACTTAGATAAGCAAGCATAATCTGATTAACTGATTACAGAAAAAATAAAAGTAATAATAAATTAATAATTTATTCAAAAAAAAATAAACGCCTTGTTGACAATTCCCGTGACCCAAGGGCTGGGTTTTACTTTGGCCAGAGGCTAATTATTGCCATACAACGTGGCAACGCCGCCAGTCTCTTGGGCACGTTACCAGTTGACAGCGTTGAGGAGGAGTTTTTTGACGCCCTTTTTTAATTTGTTGTTATTTTAGGGGATTAAATATAATGAGCACCATAAAATACTTTGAGATCCTAAGCTACGTTACCAAAAAAAATATACTTAACACCAAAAAAATTGTATTCAAAGACCAAATATAGTAAATGATCACCAAATATAGTAAATGATCACCAAATATAGTAAATGATCACCAAATATAGTAAATGATCACCAAATATAGTAAATGATCACCAAATATAGTAAATGATCACCAAATTTTGTGGCAAGAAGAACTTAGGAAGCAAGTGCGAGCAAAGCGAGCTCGGGTTATTGGGCACCCCGACTCGGACAGGTTAGGTTCGAAGGGGATGGCGGGGTCTAGTGAGCGAACGGAGCGAGCGAACTAAGACCCCGACATCCCCTTCGTGTTAGGTTACTTTAAACCCTGCAGAGAGAAATAGGAGCCCCGCGTAGCGGGGCTCCGTCGACTACGCTTTAGTTCGGAGCTGTGATTTTCAGGTTTTTAATTCTGGTGATCATTTACTTTTTCTGGTGATCATTTACTATTTTAGGCAGTATAAAAATGTTTTTTAAGGTTATATTTACTTTATCTGGTGTTATGTTAAACATAAGCCTTATTTTAGTTTTAGCTATCTATTTTAAAAAATAAAATTAATCAGTAATTCTAAAAAGTTGTAACTTAATTCAAAAACAACAAAGCATGCTGCTTCAACAATAACATAACATATCGTCATGGCTGTAATCCCCGAAAGATTAGACAGAGGTGTTCTTAATAGTACACTCACATTTCACCAGTTATATTCCATCATTCATCATTTTCAGCCTATAATGTTCTCACTACTGGGACATAGGCCTAATCTCTATGAGAGGGAGTGGGCTGTAATCCACCACGCGGGCCCAGTGCGGGTTGGTAGATGTCACATGTCTTCGAATTTTTACTTCTAGGATATGCATTTCCTCACGATGTTTTCCGTCACCGTTTTTGAGGGCATAGGCGATGAAATAAATATTACACAAAGTAATGCGCCTGCCTGGATTTGAACCCACGGCTTACTGCTCGTAAGTCGGGGCTGCCACCACTGGGCCACCGCTGCTCTCTCAGTTAAATTTAAGTACCGTGTAATAGGGAGGGAATCTCTTTAGAAAAATGTTATGAAAAGACAATTTTAAAAGAGGAACCACTGTGATCCCATATTATGTATGTGTATAGAATTTCCCACTGTCATCTTAAATCCATACTAATATTATAAATGCGAAAGTCACTCTGTTTGTTTGTATGTTTGTTTGTTACCTTTTCACAACTAAACGGCTGATCGGATCTTAATGAAATTTGGCATAAAGATAGATTTCAACCTGGGAAAGGACATAGGCTGTATATCATCACGCTACAACTGATAGGAGCGAAGCAGCAATGAAAAATGTTGCGAAAACGGGGAAAATGTTATGAATAAATTTTATGTAATGGGGAAAATGCGCTTCCAGTAGTTTATATTGCATTGTTTTGTCTTAACAACATTGAAATAATCTACTATTAATCATTTTAGATAAAACTGATGGATGAGTATAGCTGACGCAGTTTGCGGTTACGATTTTATCATACTAAACAATTATAATGACAATTATTAAGACATCTTCACAATACATTTCTCAATATATAACGAAGTCCATTCTTGTATAAATAAAAAGATAGCATTTATAAGAAAAGTCAGGGACATTGGATAGTCTAGAGATAAAATCTATTCAATGTTGAACGATAGTTGAAATAAATGCAACGATGAATGTATGTATGAAGTAATATGTCACATTGATATGTTGATATATTTTGTAGGTTATCAAGCGATATAATATCTATTTTTAACTAAACTATAAATATAGAACTCTATTTTGTTCTAGATTTTTGGGCAACCTTTATTATATATACGTTTATATGAATCATCTTTTGCTTTAGGTCAAAACAAGTTTTTTTTGTTTATTTAATTTTGCATTGCTTTTTATATGTGCCAAGAATGACGAGCAAAAAGTAACAGACTTCGGACCTAGTTTGCAATTCATCATGCAATACAAATCAGCACTAATCGACGACACGGTTGGCTAAGCGGCTGAGCGATCGACTGCTGCGCTGCGTGTCGCGGGTTCGATCCACGCACAGAACAAATATATGTATGGCCTATAAATAGATGTTCCGGGTCTGGCTGTTTGTGTATGTTAGTTTTTTTTAATGTTTGTAAACGCTCCCACGATACAGGAGAAATTCCTAGGTGAGGGGCAACGTTTTTTAGGGTTCCGTACCCAAAGGGTCAAACGGGACCCTATTACTGAGACTTCGCTGTCCGTCCGTCCGTCCGTCTGTCACTGGGCTGTATCTCATGAACCGTGATAGGTAGCCAATTGAAATTTCTACAGATTATGTATTTCTGTTGATGCTATAACAAAAAATACTAAAAACAGAATAAAACAACATTTTAGGGGGCTCCCATACAAAAAAGTGCTTGTTTTTATAAATAATGGTACGGAACCCTTCGGGTGCGAGTCGCACTTGGCCGTTTTTTTTAATAAAAGCATCATCTTGCCCTTGTCCCATATTACTTGGGGTGGATTTTCATACCATTCTTCACACAATTTATTCATCGTTCCCGTTTTTTTTTTTTAACGGATGGAAAATCATCAAATGACTTCTCCCGCTCTGGGCGGAGCGGGAGGGAGTGTCAGACTTGTACTGACTTAAACCCATCCATGTTCCTTCTTCGCCCTTTGTGTTCAGGGCCGCGGTATCTCTTTCGAACAACCCGCAGCCCTGGCAGGCATCGGCCCTCTCAACCCCTTCCGATTCGCTGACATCTCCTTGAGGCGCGCGTGGAACACAAACGCGCCGTCGGCACGGCCTGTCGTCATAAGACGGACGGACGGTGAGCTGGCCCATTACTCACCGTCCACAGGCCCGCGCCTACGGTGGCCGGAGGCCACTGGTTGCCCTCTGACGCCCGGGGCGTCTCCCGCGGGTGCTGGGACGTAAGGTTTTCTCCCTCTCACGTTCCGCCACCTCCTTGGCTAGCAAGACTGCTTCGCAGAAGGAGGCGACGGCTTCCCATTCCCTCTCGATTCATCGTTCCCTTCCCTTCTCCTTCTGGGTTTCCTTTCTATCTCCACCCATTAGTAATACAAATAGCACTAAGAATTGCATTCGTGTTTTACAGTTTGGCAGAAGTAACAAATTTTCTAACACGGAAGTAACCACGAATAAAGGTTTTTTTTTTCATTATAATTTGTACACCATTCTCTCAACTTTTTTTCTCATAGTTAGTCCAATGCCTGCTTTGAAAAACGTTAGGAATTATTACGTGGGTTGGTTCGTTTTGGTTAAACTAAGCGTAATTAATTTCTCCAATTCAGGTAGGCTACTACCATGATGGCTTAAAGCAGTATTGTTTCAATCTTATGCCACAGTGGGAAAGAGATGGCGCTAGACGTCCTTTTATAGCTCCGTCTCTTTCCCACACTGGAATATGAATAACACAATACTACTTTAAGACGTCATAGGTACCCACCAGATCGGATGTTGAACGTAAGCATTGTTACAGCCGAACCGTTCAAAAATTTAAACTTACGTCAACTTTAGGGCTTTTTGAAACTAACTTTCGAGTTTTAATAACCACTACAAGAGTTCCTTTTACACAATCCAGGAACTTACAAAATAGAAACTAGTACTGGCTCAACATTATGCAGAAAGGAGCCATTAACGCGTACGCACGCAGTCGTCGCAGGCGCAGCTAATGTTGGCTAAACTTTCGCCAAGTTCAACCGATACTTTCACGAGTTCAACGAGGTTAATATTGCGGACCGTACCGCAAGGTTGTTTATTGTTTTTGCTATCCGTACCTGGTGAGTTCAGTGGAGTTTGTTGGTGTTTTGGAGGTTCAAAAGTTTGTTGATTGTTTTTTATTTATCGTTTGTTTTTGTTATGAAGCGAATTTCTAAGGAATAAGAAAGATGTTTGACGTAAAGAGTGATTTACAAAGACTGATTATAAAAATACATTTATTTGTAAAAACATGTGTTTCATCTAAAAATATTTTTTGATCAACAGGTTACTGAACGTTGAACCTTTCGCCTTTCTTAAAAGATTTATTTTTAAGGGTCTATGTTACCCTTTTTAATACTTAAGAACACTTCCTAAATTGTTTGGCTTATACAGTTCTAACAAGTTTGAATGCAAGATATTTAAAATGATGTCTTAAGTAAATCTCACACTTGGAAGACGTTGATTTATCCTTGTAAAAACAGGATGTTGTCACAAAAAACATAAATAATCAATATAAATTATGATACCTTGTTAATTATTACAAACACTGCTTTTTTTAGTTGTTAAAATTTGTCAGTATTTCAGAATAACCCCCTTAACGTGGTTTAAGGAATAAGAAATTATCGAATAAACGTTTGAGATTTTTTGTATGTGTGTAAGCGAGGTTATAAGGCGAAGATCAGACGGGCCTTGTTTAAAACATGGGTGGTTCACACTTACCGACTTCCGAGTTATACTTGAATTTGACGAAGATGCAAAACAACACCTTGTATAGATTTCTCAAGTCTTGCTTAACGTTTGAGACCGATCTATCCTTTCACTACTTACGGATAATTATCTTTTCTGATCTCTTGAACGGACAGCTTGCAACTGCACCTCAGGGGAGCCTGAAAATACTTAGCTTTGACCTGCATTCATATTATTTATTGCAGTGGTGAGTAGAATCTTTGATTTGGGAATTTATTTATTTGAAATACTAAGTTTATTACTAGTTATGCTTGTGCAATGTTTGAAAATAATGTTAATTATAATTAGTTTCTGACTTTAAAGTTCAGGTTACGGAAATTTTGAAGCTTTTATTGGTTTTTAAAATCGTTAAGATTTTTATCATCATGATGATGATGATGATGACTCGTACTTCTTAGCGTGGATAGCGAAAAAGGTTATAATTTCTGTTATTTTTTTGCATTTTTTTTTCTTTCCCTGAAACTCAATTTTATTCATTTCAATCACCAGGTAACCAAGAATAGCAACAGCTTTACAAATTCCTTCAAACCAGTGCAGTGTCTTATAAAATTTAAACTTAATTAATCGCTTCCTATTAACAACAATTATCAACCAATCACTAAACACTAACATAGATAACCAATCAGCATAATTTAATCATTATTTTCTTTATAAAGCACCTATCACACGACACACTTTAAAACTACCTTTTCAAAAAACTGCACTCGCAAAATTACGCCTCGTTCCTTCGAGTTCTTTGCAAAAAAAAACGGCTGTTTACGTCGGAGGTGTATAAGGAAGCCAGGTTATCAATGCGTGTCTGTGACTTTTACCACGGTACCCACACTTATTGTCATGTAATAAGTACGTAATGCGTTACGTTATAGTTTTGTGGTGTAAAAAATATGTGTGAGTCGTGGGAGGGGACCTTAAGATAAGGTGATGCGTTACCTTTACGCATGTATAAACACACTTTTAAGATCTTTCACTAACACTTGACGAGACTTAAGTGAGTGCGTAAATAAAAGTGCATCGTTAGAAATGAAAGAGTTGGAGTCCCAACAGTTCAAACATATTTAGGCATCACAGATATTAATCTAAGACTCAGCATGGAAGTATTTAGTGCATAATTGAAGGAAGATAATTTATTGAATTGATTGCTTCCTATGCAATCATATTGATTGATTAATTTTACGGAACATTTTGATGTACACGTTCCCTAATTGTGACGGCACGTTTGGCGCAATGGTTGAGTGATCGACTGCTGCGCTGCGTGTCGCGGGTTCGATCCCCGCACGGAACAAATATCACAGGAGAAATTCTTAGAGCAGGGCAACGATTTAAAAAAAAAAGATTAGTTTCCAAATATGAAAACATTCTTAATGTGTAACTGGAAAAATAAGTTCCTAACAAAAACATCCAGTTCAGTTCATGCTACAATTAGCGAACATTTTTTTTAATAGTCATTTTATTTCACTACTAGAACTATTTAAAATATTATGTTCACTAATACCCAAACAAAACCAGTTTTTTTTTCAAAAGTTCTCGTTTCAGTAAGAACCAGTATCAAATCAATTTGTCTCCAACATTTTTGCTAGACCTCGTTGAGACACACTCCAGACAGCTTCGATATCTGCGCTTGATCTCAAGACATCGCTTATTATAACTGTATTCAGATATTCTGTTTATTTATTCAAGATCATTTCTAGAGATTTCGAAATAAGTTACAGATCGACTTAGACATATTTGAATGTTAACTAATATTTTGGATACTAGAAGTATCTTAACACAAAGATCATTGCATCGAGCAACATCATACTTAACCCTAACCGACCATCTTACAGTACCTTTATTTTTTTTACTCTTTTTTTATTATTTCGTTCTGTCGATCCCATCTCTGTCCGCAGGACAAGATTGAGGTCATAGTGTGCCCTTTGATATAAAAGACCTTATTTTTGGTTATAACCGAAAATAAATCGGCCGTCATTGTATCATAGTTTCTTGTTCCAATAGTTCTTTTTTATTTAAATAAATGTAATGAAAAAACACGATATTTTAATATTTTCCGCCACCAGCATTTGCGTTCTTGCGGTTTCGGAAACCCCAAGATTGATCATTAAATTACATCACCCAAGAACTCGTCAAAATTATGTTCACCATATTTGACATCAAATTAGTAGTAGTCAAACAAGTTTACCTAATTTAGCAAAACTTCGAAGATTGGTCTTACTTGAAACTATGAAAAAATAAATTAAATGCGTGGTAGCTCTAATTAGACCAGTTTCTTTTATATGTTTATTAACTTGCTTTTCCTGTCCAACGCCGTGATTACCGCTTTTGTTCTGCCTAATCAAATTATTTAATAAAAAACCCCTTCACGAATATTACCATCATCAGCCATTTTAGTATTACATGCTCAGGGTGCATCATCAGCCAAAAGACATCCTCATCTGGCCATAGACGTCCTCCAAGCGTCCACATATGCCATCGGTTGCATGTCGTGAGCTTCATGCATCTTGTCTTGAAAGTTTGTTACGAGTGTCATGTAAAGAAATATTTTATTCGTTATATCGTGAAACATGAATTTATAATCTGAAAACAGACTTAATCAGAAGATTTTTTAATTTATTTAGGACTAGCTGTCCCGCGCAACTTCGTCTGCGTCACATTTTCCCCGCAACATTTTTCATTGCTGCTCTGCTCCTATTGGTCGTAGCGTGATGATATATTATACCCTATGTCCTTCCCCAGGTTGAAATCTATCTTCTTGCCAAATTTCATTAAGATCCGATCAGCCGTTTAATCGTGAAAAGGTAACAAACAAACAAACAGAGTGACATTCGCATTTATAATATTAGTATGGATATTCGCAATGATTCATACTTAGCTGGTTACTCAATTTTAATGTCCTAGTAATCACTTAAATCCAATGTATCTTTAAGATACCTGACAAAATATTCAAACAAAAAAGCACTAAATATGACTGACAGATCTAAATCAAGAACTAAATATAAAAAGAAGCAGGTTTAAATGACGCAATAAATTATATTGCACAGCAACAAATATCTGGTCCATTGCTAACCAGTTTCCAAATTGTCTATGGAGCAAAAAACCTCATAAACCAACCCGGTAGTCTTCTAAACTAATAGCTCACGACTTAAAAACCAATAACCACTGGAATATTACACAATTAAAACAATACAATTCAATAAAAGTGATGAAGGCATAACCAAATAATTGGTAATGCAATTATCAAAATTGAATCACGATGTTATTTGCGAACAGTTATTTGGTTAAGTAACAGTTTAAACGTAGTTCACCGCAAAACGTTACTTAACAGGTGGTTTCGCATTTTTGTGTTTTACTGTATTTTTGCATTATTATGAAACAACTATAATCATCATTATCTGCCTAGCCTTTTTTCAACTAAGTTAGGGACGATTTCCAGTCTAACCGGATGCAGCGGAATAACAGTATTTTATATGGATCAATCCATGTCTTGCCTATGAGACCGCCACAACCCAGTTAATACTGTCTTACCCTTGGTAAGACTGGTGTCAGACTTATTAAACTACAATAACACGCTTTTAGTCCGTCAGGGAAAGGCAGAGGTGTATCTAATGAAACACCCACATTTCACCAGTTAGGTTTAAGTCCTACGTAATAGGGGTGAGCCTATAGCCATCAACCAGACTAAAATCTACACTCCGTATCCGCTATTGAGAAATTCCTGGCGGAAAAAGGAAACAACTTTTTGGCCGACCTGGGAATCGAATTCAAGACTTAATGGTCAGAAAAGAGTTCCTTAAAAATAAAACAACGGTGAGCATTAGAAGGATATTTTGAAAATTGAATTGGTTAAATCTTTATTTTACCAATTCAATTTTCAAAAATCCATTTTTTTATCACTTTTGCGGGTTGTTTGTTGTAAAAAAACGAAATATTTATTAACATTATTTAAAAAACATAATTATTATCCGGTTGAAATAAAATTCTTTTTTTGTGGTACAAAATTCATTTTATGGGTTGTAAAAGACTATTTTTAGTTGAAAAACTTATCCTCTTGTATACGATGTCAAGAACCTTTTCACATATTCGTGATATTTAATGCTCAGGTTTCGGCTTCAGGTAATCTCCTTTATTTATTATATTTTGATAATCCTATTGCTTTTTTCCTATAAAAATTTCAAAGATAATAAAAGATCCTATTTTAAAGCAAGCAGTATATGATGGATTGGTGGGTGTAGACATGTCTTCAATGATGAGGAAGCATAGGCAGCGGGTGCGAGCCGAATACCACAAACCAAGCACATAAGTGTTTTGGAAAAACTCAATAACACTGTGACCTAACAAAGAATCGAACCCAAAACACTAGATCAACGAGACAATATAGAACTATACTTGTTTTTTTGCCATAGTCAAGAACAATCATCTGTCTCGCCTTTTCGCTTTTTGGCTTTCAGTCTAAGCGGATGCAGCTGAATATCAATCAGAATTTTACATGGAGCGACTGCCTATCTGACCTCCACAACCCAGAGCTAATCCTAGACCTAGTCAAAAACATCTGCATGAAAAACTTTTTTTTTGTTCTGCAAAAAACAGTAACCCTTTATCTAGCTGCCCTCAAAATTAAAATGTCCGTCTACATCGCAAACTTTACGATAGACGCCCTGACATTTTGTAATCATCTCTAGTCCTTTGAGTATCTTGAATAAATTAGCGATGCTAATATTATCTAACGGGCAAACATCTTCTTTTATAAAAGGTCAAGCAGCTTCCATGACGTCATTATTTAAGGTCTGTTGTTTTAATATTTTTTTGTGGTTACAAGCGCTATTGCCTAGCATGAAGTAGTGGATGCGATTCCCAGGGGAGTATTATTGGGTTTACTCTTAGCAATTAAGTACTCAATAGTAAAATAGAGAGAGACAAGATACAAAAAGCTCACCATATGCAACCGGTGGCATATGTGGACGCTTGGGTCTATATCCAGATGAGGATGTTTTTTGGCTGATGATGCATGCTGAACATGTAATACAACAATGGCTGATGATGAGAGAGCAGCGGTGGCCCAGTGGTGGCAGCCCCGATGTACGAGCAGTAAGTCGTGGATTCGAACCCAGGTAGGCGCATTACTTTATGTAATTTATTTCATCACCGCTGCTCTCAAAAACGGTGAAGGAAAACATCGTGAGGAAACCGGCGTGTCCTAGAACTAAAAGTTTGAAGACATGTGACATCTACCAACCAGCACTGGGCCCGCGTGATGGATTACAGCCCACGCCCTCTCATAGAACTGAGGCCTGTGTCCCAGCAGTGGGAACGTTATAGGCTGATGATGAAAATGGAGTCTGGATTTTTGTCTAGTGGATAGCAATGGGCGAGCCCCTGTATTAAATGGGACATAAACATCACAGGAGAAATGTGACTTATTTAGGTAAGGGGGTAGTGTGAGAACCAGGGTGTAAAGTTCTTTACACCCTATAGAAAAGAGAGAATCTTCCGACCAGACAGGTGTTATTTATGGTGGGCAACTGCCCGACAGTTGTTGTCGGGTTTTACTATATACTCTTAAGTCGATGTAAACTTTGCTTGCGACTTGTAGGAAATTGATGTTCATTCTTTCGTCGTGACATAGATGGCGCTGTAGTACTTTTTGTTTTAAGTTTCTTTTTTGTAGGACGCTACATTAGTATACTCACATTTCTCCCCTGATTGGCATTGATTCCGTGATTGATCCGGGATTACAGAAGTGATTATATGTCGTGGTTTTCATTTACCTCCTATATCTTGATATAAGTCAAAATGACAGTTGTGTTTAAGTTATAATAGAACCAAGACCTCCCAATTACGTACAACAAGAATCATATTCGTGATAGAAATCGAATTAATACGAACATTTTGTAACCAACTTGGTTACCATGACATTTGGCATACATGGACATTTTATAATATCTGTTGAAAAACGACTAAATTCATCAACAATGGAAATCTAAGCTTATTTTGGTGGCGATAAAGTTGAATTCAGATATTGCTGTCGAAGTTTGGGAGCAAACGAGTTTTGACGAAATATTGTAATTGTCTATGACAACCGCGTCGTGGGAGATTTGGACAAAAAGTATATTACATAACTTCAAGGGTTTGAGTTCCTAACTTATGTTTCAAGAGCAAAATACCTTTTTTTTTTTTTACGGATGGGTAATCATCAAATGACTTCTCCCGCTCTGGGCGGAGCGGGAGGGAGTGTTAGACTTGACTGACTAAAACCCACCCATGTTCCTTCTTAGCCCTTTGTGTTCCATGGCCGCGGTATCTCTTTCGAACAACCCGCAGCCCTGGCAGGCATCGGCCCTCTCGGACCCCTTCCGATTTGCTGACATCTCCTTGAGGCGCGCGTGGAACACAAACGCGCCGTCGGCACAGAGCAAAATACCTCAGCTGTTGTTTCTAGAAGCCGCATCATAAACATTTTCCTTACATAAAACAACGCAACGATACAAAATCCTTATAGAAATTAACCGTTTTCAAGATGGCAAACTTTCATCTTCATAAATTGTATTATTAAGCAGTGTTGTATCTCTTGTATAAATTATTTCTGATATCGTTTCTTACAGGTATCTCAAAATTCATTGCAACATCCATTGAAAATGTTTTCTTTGACATCGGGTCTTCTTGACAATAGACTGCCATGATTTCATTAACTAATGATTTCCTACCTATATAATTATATTATCTGTTCTTCATTCATCTATGAAGCATATACAATCAGTCCCTTTTTGTCCAATTTACTAATATATTCCAAGACCAAAATAAATTCACAATTGGCTTCTGGCAAAAAAGAACACAAAATGGGTCTGTTTTTCAGATATTTATCTAAGAATTATCACACAGATGGTGGAACCTATCATCTTTGAGGGTCAAAACGATTATCACAAAAAAACGGGTATTCAAAAAACGGTTATTCAAAAGCGGTGATTAAATCGCCTTGTTCCTGACACGGTCTAGTCTATGGCACAGATTGGATACGGTAACACTAGATTACCTAATAATAATTGATTTATCTGATGTTGAATTATTGCATGAGGTAATCGAAGTATTTTTAGATAAAGAATATTTTTACATTTTTCTATAGTTAGAGAACAGCAATTTTTAAACACCTAGAAATAACACTAATAAAGTAATAATTGAGGTCGTTAGAATGTCCAAAAAAGTTCCAAATTCAAACTGGTTGTAATAGAAAATACTATTGTAACATCACACCTGCAATTCCCGAAGGGTTTGGCAGTGGTGTGCCTAATAGAACACCCGTAATTCGCCAGTTATGTTTAAGTCCAATGTAAATATCCCTGTTTACATTACATACATCTGTATGTATGTAATGTAAACATACATTAAAATCTATTACTTGTTAACGTTACTGTTAACGTTAACTATAGTAATAGATTTTAATGAAATGGAAATAATTTAATAGTGGCTGGTTTGACAATGCTTTATTTTAAGTAAATATAGTAACTGGGAAAGCGAAAGTAAGAAAAAATTTCCAGAAACCTGGAGGGGTGTTATATGTTTGACATGCATCGTAGTTCCTAAACAGATGAACCGATTTTGATAAAATTGGTTTCGTTTGAAAGGTGTTATCGCGTTCTTGTGTTAAAATCTGCTCAGCAGTTTGTCACTTGTCACCATGGCCATCGCCAGGGGGTGGCGGCTGCACCCCGCCCCACACTTCCTTGTTTTCGTTTATTGGCGAGAAGAGGCGCAACACCGAGAAAAGTAGAAGGAATTGGGGGAACTGCTAAGCTGACCGCTTAGGCACAAGCATAAAACAAAGCGGACCCCCAACGCTACGACACGCGACGCTTGGATTAATTTATTTTTGATTGTTAGAGTATTTTATATTCCGTCATTTTTAAAATGCGGCACAAACGAGAGTATGATTAATTTATTGTGCAAACGAGGAATTGCCGTACAAACTATACTCATAAAAGATGAACAACAGAAAATTCACTTTAAACCTTTTCGTATCTTTATATTCGAGGTAGACAAATTAAATCAGCCTGAGGATTATTTAGTGATCTACGCACATTTTTGTTGTTGCTAATCTAATTACGCAATACTTCTCAAAATATAGATTGTCGCTGCCCCGCGCAACTTTGTATGCGTCACATTTTCCCCGGGTTTGCAACATTTTTCATTGCTCCGCTCCTATTGGTCGTAGCATGGTTAAATATAACCTATAGCCTTCCTCGATACATAGGCTATCTAACACAGTTTTTTTTTTAATCGGACCATTTTTTTTTTTTTTTTTTACGGATTGGTAATCATCAAATGACTTCTCCCGCTCTGGGCGGAGCGGGAGGGAGTGACAGACTTGACTGACTAAAACCCACCCATGTTCCTTCTTAGCCCTTTGTGTTCCAGGGCCGTGGTATCTCTTTCGAACAACCCGCAGCCCTATCGGACCATTACTTTCTGAGATTAGCGCGTTCAAGCAAACAGAAAACTCTTCAGCTTTATAATATTAATAATATAAGTATAGATAGTGTTATCAACATTATGAAACATCTCCATTGCCATAAACCAATGAAATGCTTCATGTGCATCCTGTTCAAAGTCCTTCTTAAAGATAATATAAAAGAAAAATAAACAAATGACAATCGTTCCCCAATAATTTCATACTCCTTGAAAACGTTCGTCACAAGGGTCTCACCTCTCAGTACATAAGCCCACCATTAACCGCTGAACAAATTAGTACAAGTTGCAAGCCTATCGGCGCATGCACACACTAATCACACCTTTCCTTGTTCCGTATCAATAACATGCGCACTAGTGTTACATAAGTAGAAGGTACTATCAAACTGACAGGTGGACCGTACATCGTATGGACTGCTGTTTCCTACACACTTTTACTGCAGTTTTATTGGTTTTGTTTTTAGTATTTGTGAGAGATTGGTTGATTTTGTTGCGGGATCCCTTCTTTTCGCATAATGTTCTTTGTCCTAATATACTTCGGCATAACGATTTTGGCACAATTTGTTTTTGCATAATAATACTTCGGCATAATTTTTTAGATCTTAAAGGCTAATTTGTTTTGGCATAAATTTGATTCGCATAACGTTAGCAGGCCTAATGACTATTAGCATAATAATATTTAGGCATACAATTAATATGAATAAAAACAATTTTCATGCAAATGATTTATTATACATAACATTATGTAACTTAAACGAATTTTCAATCGCGAGATAACTTTTATCTAAAGAATATATTAGATGTTTTGACAGTTTTCAGTAATTATATTATGCGAAAATATAATTATGCTAAACAATATTATGCTAAGTTATATTAGGTCTTAAAATTTTATGCAAATGGATAGGGAACCTTTTGTTGCCTGTTGCATTGATTACTTCGGTTGTATGCGCAGACTGCTTAGCGTTAGGTTTTTTTTCAGACCAGGCGGCGTACCATGACGTCTTAAAACATTATTTTTCCATTCTTATTCCAGAGTGAAAAAGAGACGGAGCTATACAGGTCGTCTAGCTCCATCTCTTTCCCACTCTGGAATAGGAATGGAACAATAATGTTTTAAGCGTCATAGTAACCCCCCTGATTAAAAACCTGATAGCCTACCATGACGTGTGTGGAGAAGACATGAAGCTTTTATTATTAGCCCGGTCTGGGTACTTCTGGGTAAATACACCGTGCATACGAAGAGTTATACAAGGTGTTGTTTTGCATCCTCGTCAAAATTCAGGTCGTTGTCACAAAAGACATAAATAATCAATTTAAATTACGGTACCTATTTAATTATTAATAAACGCTGTTTTTTTTTTTGTTGTTTAAGTTTGTTATTATATCAGAATAACCCCCTTAACGTGGTTTAGGGAATAAGAAATTATCGAATTAACGTTTGAGATTGTTGTGAAAGCGCGGTTATAGGGCGAGGCTCAGACAGGCCCCATTTAAAGCACGGGTGGTTCACACTTACCAACTTCCGACTATTAGAAAAAAAAATACCTACCCATTTTATTATTGATTCGGGTCGATAATCATTAGCATAGTTACCTCCTTGAATTTGACGAGGATGCAAAACAACACCTTGTATTGTTGTATTATAGTCTTAACACTTTTAAACCTACATAATGAGTATTTATGGGAATCTGCAGAGAAACAAGGAACTCCCACAGTTTCTCCAAATTAGTCTGTTAATCTGGCCATACTGTTCGTCTGAACGGATATTACTGCCATTTTATGTAATTAATTTGAACTTCGGTTAACTTTCCTGTATTAACATTCGTCTCATTTGCATGGAACAATTAAAATAACAGCTTAAAATTGAGCGTGGCGTTTTGGTAATCAGATTAAGCGCTCCAATGAACGCAGCAATCAATGTTTTTAATACGCAGGAAATGTTGTTAACGCCTTTCGGGAATTCAAGGAAAGCAAGCTGTTGGAATTATCGTATTCAATCGAAATACCACGAGCAAAAACCTCCTTCTTTTCGTCGTGTCGGTTAAAAATCGGGTTTAGGTACATTTTCTTTTCTGTCAAGAAAGATTTTTTATTATAGGGACCTCTACACAAATGACCAAAGAGCATAGATTTAAGATGAGAAAAGGGGTTATCGAATGCGTTTTTGAAATAGACTATTCAGCTCTCGTTTGGATTAGGTATATATCTTTAATAAGCATCATTGAGTAGTGACAATAGGGGATAATCCATTTTTTTTTCTTTGTCCGTCGGGTAGTTTATTGAAAAGTATTGGACACGTATTTTTTCTTTTTTCACGTGGTCATAAAATTACGGAGATATATTGAGTTGAAATGGCGCATGACGTCACATGTAGGTAAGTTTTATACCTACTTGTGACGTAGTAAGCCCCCACTCTCCTACTTTAATGAGTTTTAACTAAGTAATTTTTTGATATTTTGATAAAACAAAAAATACGTGTCTAATATTTTTGTATTACCTGTCTGACGGACAAAATAGAATGTCGTTTTCTTTACCCAGTCCGGTCCCCTATTGTATTTAACTAAAGGTATATTACTACACAGTAAATAGTCCACTGTTTATTGACTTTCATTAAACCGCTTGTCGTCATTGCATTCCTCAATCACCAAGGAAGTGATCGAAAAAGGAAACCCTTCTCCTAAATCATTTCTAATACACAGCCAATAGCTTTCCGAAAAAGAAAAGAAAACGCAACTCCAGCAGAACTGATCCTTTAAATCCTAAGGGGATCATGGATCCCCCAAAATTCCACATAAGGGGGATTTCAACTTGAAATTCATTGGTAACAATTCAAACTCCGCGATAGTCCCGCGATTGCGGGATAATCCCCGGGGAACGGGAACGTGTTTGATGGAGATTTGAATAAGTGGGCCAATGTTTTTAAAACGTCCTTGTGATCAAATGGTTTGGTCTTTTTTTGCACTACGATTAGTTAGACGTGCGTATGGTTAGAAGTGGCGTGCGATTGAAGAGACGTATGTCCAGCAGTGCACTGTAGAAAGAGGGACTATTTTGTAATTTAGTTTTAATTCCCCAAATAGATCCAGGCTTGGATGTGGGATGTTGCATGTTCATATTGTTTTACGAACGGGAAGGTAGTTGCGAAAAAGAAACTTAAATAAATATTCTTTCAAATCATTTTATTGCAGGCAATTGTAACCAGTTAGTACTGACTGGGTAATATGATACTCCTTGGTAAGACTGGATGTCAGACTTAACCCGGCGGGAGTGTGGCGGGGTGTAGCATACCCCACCAATTCTTTTTGCTGGCGTACATTTTTATTATTGTAAGTTACGTGTTAGCGCCTTCGCGTAGCTGGAGCTGAGGTTGTGCAGGAAGGCACAGTGGCGTGATCGAAGTGTGGCGACAGCCGGCGTTCGAGATACACACGATTATATGTACGTGGGGTATGTGACACCCCGCCACATAGTTTACGTGTGCTTTTAATCATAACATTCTTACATTTAACTTTATTATTTCTTGTCTTTTTTAGGCTTTTGACAAATATGGGTGAAAACAATAGGGAAAATAGACTTAGGTCTATGTTATACGATCTATTAGAAAATTCTTCAGATGAATCGAGCATGGCCATTTGTCTTGAACACGCTATTTTTTCCTGCAAAAACGGTGCTAATTCTGAATCTAGTTCTTAATGATAACTTTAGTTACTTTAATGTTTTTTTATTCAAGATCTCTTGTTCTTTATGTCTTTTAGAGTTTTATTTTGTTTAATTTAGTGATATTAGTTTATTTTAATAGGATTGATGCTTCTTATCGAAGACTGTTTTGATTTGATACTTAAAATTTGTCCCTGAACTTTGGTAATAAAAACTATTAAAATATAATAATATGACTAAGTTTTTCATATAAATATAAGTATAGGGATTGTGTTTTAATAAATAAAGTTAAAATTTCAACTAATTTTGATTATTATAATCATATACAGGCAGTTTAGTTTACGGGCATGTCATACCCCGCCACATGCTCGATGAAATATTTTGTCACCACACTCCCGCCGGGTTAAGGCTTCTGACTACACGTAACGACTGTCAAAGATCTACAAATGACAGCCGGGACCAACGGCATAACGTGCTTTCACGGCACGGAGGAAACTCGGTATGTAATTATGATCACCATCCATGGACCAACCTCGGCAAGCACGGCTTAACCTTAAAGATCGACCCTTGCGGCTGTTAATATTTAGCCCCGAGCTCCATAAACACCACTAAGCATAATTATTTTTTTAGACGAGGAGTATTTGTCTCCTACCATACCATAACATACGTACATGGTGATGTTGGTCTGGTGGTCGAAAGCGTGATTGATGAGCACGAGGGTCTGGGTTTGATTCTCGGGTCGGGCAAAGTGCTTTTGGATTTTTCCATCATTAACTTCTCAGTACCAGGGAGTAGTAGCCAGGGAGTCTAGATTCATGCCCGGTTGATGGCAATAGGCTGGCCCCATGGGACTTAAACATAACTGGCGAATTGTGGGTGTACTATTTTAATCTGATCTTCTTATTTTTGAATACAGGCATGATGGTTTTTTATATGTTAGAGCTTTTCGAATCAAGAGAAGAAATAGGTCTCACTATCATCGCTTCATGGCTTCTTCACTAAATGATTGATTTGATGTTGTTATTTCTGTTTCAATTAGCCCAACCTCCAACTACACTAGATTGAACATAGCAAGTATATGGCACACAATAATCAAGCAGGCTCGTTTTCACCATGCTCCACGCTTGGCCAGGCACGTCGACGAAGCGTAGTGCTTGTTTATGACTGCTATTATTACATAGTGTGTATTTATCGGGAAACGAGGTAGTTTTTAATAAAAAGTACTGATGCCATGGATGTGAGGACAAACTTAGTGTATTTTTTTTTAAATAAATAGTAAAAAAATATATCGGATGTTAGTAAAAAAAGATAGAGAGATATAAATAAGTTTGCGGGGCAAATGTGGCTAGAGATCGCACAAGATATAGAGGTTTAGAAGGCAAAAGGGGGGGTTAAAAGGCTAGCAAAAATACACTAGCCTTCTGCATGTCCCACTGTTGGGCAAAGGACGCCTTTTTCTGCTTCCATACCTGGTGCTTCTCGGGGAATGTTTTTCTACCTTCAGTTTTACCTTCGTTATGCAAAGAATCATGCTTCTAGAACCAGCTGTTAAGGCCGCCTTAAATCAGTCTTCAGAGGGGACTCTAGCCCCGAGAAATTTGAAGAATAGGTATTTGAATAAACTATTGCCGTCGCGTTGCGCCCGACCAAGCCACGGAGGCTTGGTCGGGTGTGAAAGGGAAAACTGCAGCTCAGGCTGATTTTACCTACAAAAATCTTGACCAAAAGACGTTTTGTATTCCGCTGTTCTTCTTCAAAACTAAACTGATCTAAATATTTATTATATCAAAATTCAGAGGAAAAGTATATCTATGCTTCTATTTTCTTTTTTGTTAAAAACTTATCTAATTTGTCTGATAGTCGTCTGAACATGGCGGTAAAACGGGCCTTTTTTGGGGTTTTTGGATTTTCATAAATCTTTTAGTGATTATGTTTTGAAAAAAAAGGAAATGATAGGGGCATGTATTAATAAGACCTAGATTTTTTGTAAAAAAACATTGCTCTAGATGCATTATCCACGAAGAAAACAGCGGAATACGTTTGTATGGAGAAAGGCCCACTAGAGTCCCCTCTTAAGTCAGCGTAGTTTATTAGTCTGTCGATGATCAATAATTCACATAAAAATATATTCATTTGTAAAACTTTATAAGGAAAATTGGTAATATTCGGTACAAAGCGAATATAAAATAGCTTTTCTTTTTGAAACAGTGCAGTGGTGTGACCTTTTTTAAAGCTCAAAAATTCTGGAAGGACATGTATACCCGAATTTTTGGCACCATTCTGTGACTGTGACAGAAAAATCTCAAAACGCGCGACGAAGCTGCAGTTCGTGTTGAAATTATTCTGGCAAAATAAACCAGTGCATTGTTTTATGGAAACGATTTTTTGCTTCAGGAGACTTATTAATCATGCAGTTCATGTGGAAATCAAATGCTTTTTAAGTTATGATACCTTTTTATCACTCGCGGACGTCTTAATGCTCGCTTGCAGTAAGTAAAGAATGCTGGATGTCACAATATATCGTCGAGTTCTTCGGTTAAATGACCTACCAGCTTCTATGCAATGTTTTTTTTAACCGTTTCTTCTTTATTACAAGTTGCAGCTGTTTTCACTGAGCCTACTTAACTGACTTTAAGTTTAAAAGCACTACATTATTTTTTTGATACAAGTTAACTAATGCTTGAAAAAACAAAACAGCCTTCTAGCATCATCATCGATCCCTTTGAAAGGCAACACAGAACAAGCACAAATGCAATAATTTAGACCAATACTTCTGAAGCTTCTAAAACCACAATCAATACATCACGTCATTCGAATAAACGATGACACATCTACACACACGATATCAATTGATACATCCTCGAATCAGTAGCACAATACACTTGGACGCAACTGTTGGCCAACAGTCAGTCGTTACGGACTCGTTGCGTAATCGTGACGAAACCGTGCCGTAAGGACCGGGTGAAAGGGATGCGGGACTGACAGGGAAGTGGCGGAAGGGGGGATAGGCATAGAGTAAAGATATAACCTAGAGAGCTAAAGTGATGTTTGTTAAGTTCTATCACTTTGTGAAGGAGATTGTTTTAGTGTAAAGAGAATTATTTGAAGAGCAAAATTCATTCGCTTATTTTGTTAGGAATTCCAACCTAGAATTGCTATTGCACATCTAGTTAAAAGTCCGGCAAACCCAGAAGGATTTTTTGTAGAAATCTTGCCAAAATCTTGCCTTGAAAATTAAAAGATTTTAAAAGAATCCTCGAAAAATGTATACTTGATCTGAAGTTATTGGTCGTACCTAACTATGATCCTTGTTTACTATTGAAGAGAGTTGCATTTAGTTCACACAAACATAAAACACTATATTAAATCCCAATTCAACTTTTTGTAACAAGCTTTTCGTGTTAATCTACTTATTGCAAAAGCTCTTAAAACCTAAGCTCGATTTTGCAAGAAACTGACAGCTAGTAATTTCAAACAACGATATTTTCACAACCTTTCAAACTTCACGATTCCAGCCCAATATCAATAACGTTACGAAATCAATTAAACCAAAAACATTTAGCTCTGATACTATTTAATTGTGCTTTACAATCAACTTGCCATTTAAGCTGGCAACTCGATAGCCATTGCACCATTGCGATGCCATAACTGTAATAGCGTTGCGTAGACGCGTCGACACGGCACAGTTTTTTAATGTCACTATAATCTTTGATGTGTGTGATGTGACAATTTTGCTGTTAATCTCTGATAGATTAAGGCTGTTGATTGATGCTATCTGAGTTGGGAGTTGGGCAAATGAGAGGTATACGTACGATCAGTCACGAAGCTGGTTGCAATTGACTTCAAATTATGCTTATGTTTCTAAGTTTTTTAATATTTCAATGATAGTAATAATGTGAGAAAATCAAAATATTGCCAAGGAAGTTGGACGAATTAGACTGAAAAAATGAAGTTGATGGTTAAGTCAAATTTTACAAAACAAATAATATTGCTATTGTGTCTTCATTATGGCAAGGAAGGACGTGTCTGATGATTTGACAAGTAATAGAGAAGTATGGAAGCGATAAGGCCAAAACAATGATGATGATGATTCTGTCATAATTATCCGAGATTTTTTCAACAAAAACCCGGTTCGTAAATGATTGGATAGATTTTCATCGTTTATCTGAATTCATTTTCGTGATTATGGAATAAAAAATTCTGACACAACATTAGTGCTGGTTGTAAAACTTGCTTACAAAACCAAAATATCAAGATTTAAATAAAAACAACCGGTTTCAAAGTGAGGTGACGAAGTTTGTCCAGGTCACTAAAGTTCAAACAAAATACTCAGACAGACTCTACTAGTGAAAAGTCCCGGTAAATCCCGAAACCAAAAGTAACGGGTACTCTATGAAATTAGCGTCGGTTCAGGAACCAGGATTTTGAAAACCAAATCCCGGTTATTTCGGTACTTTCGGGAAAAGATATTTCGCGTTTAGAATTTTCTAATTATATTGTTAAAGCGTGTTCGAAATTGTGTTAATGCGTGGAATACACATGCTAATTAGTAGTAGTAGATGCAACTTTCGAGCAAATGCTATTTAGAAGCACTCAACCGATCATTCCCACTTTTAACACTATTAACGACAAAGAATCTTTTGTCTCATTCGAAGTAGCATTTGCTCGAAACTCGCATGACAAAAGAGGATGAGCATCAACCAAACCGTATCATTATAATCAGCGAAAAGATGCGTCGAAGAAATAAAGTTGAAATTAATAGTTTGGAGTGACTATAGAAATGCAATATTGCTCGCGCCCTTAAATGAGTAGCGTGATAATGTATAGCCTAACATTTGAAAAACACTTTAAGAATTTAACGAGCGAAATTTGAACAGTATCTATTCAGTATTTTTTGCGACATCTCGGAACATCAATTAATTTTTTACGATTTTATTATTATTTTATTATTATTTTTTAGATACAACAAGAAATAAAACGATTTATTTGATAAGATTTCATTTCAATGTTTTTATTTGGTCTTATAATATCGTCTTTCTCTTATTTTCTCCGTTTCAACACTTTTAACTCTACTATCCTATAAAAGCTACTGAATATACCAAAAAAGTCGAAAGTACCGGGAATTGCGGTTCTTTAGCGAGAAGGTCCCAAAAATCTCGGTTCTTTAAAACAGAACCGATTCTGCATTCCCTAAGCACAACCTACAGAAAATAGTGTGGAAACAAAGAAAGTTTGTTCTTGAACTAGTTATTTAAACTGAATATGCATAAGTTACGCAAAAAGATTCTTAATGCCTTCATTAAAAATTGTAATCAGTTTGCAAACCAAATTATGTCAGACGCGGGTTGAGTGCAATGCTTTTTAAAATGTCACGCGGAATATTTTGAGAACTTTATTTTAATCTTTACACTGGTTTCCTCAAACAGGCTGGCAGCTGCTTTAGGTATACAACAATTCATTATTACTCACAAGCTTTCCTTAATGAAGTAAAAATAATAGTGATAGCAGTATATTAATTATTCTCCCAGCGCAGGACTAGGGCCCTATTCTCAAACAGAGAAGACATGACCAAATCTTTTTAAATATGAAAAGGCCATTTTAGTCGTTACAATATTTGGACTTTTAACATCTAAGATACTGGAAAACGCTACGAAGGCTTGTGTGTTCAGGTACAAAAGGTTTATCGTCTTACAAATGAAACAAATCTTAAGAAAGGTCAACTATATGAAGGCCAATAGAGACATTCTGTTCGTCAATCCTTGTATTTAAGCATTTGACCAGTAAAACATTCCAAATTCTGACCATTCATTAACAAATATTGGTTTAAAATCGATTGTACTTGCGTACATTAGATGTCGGTGTAGGTTTAATTAATGTATAACGATGACCGGTATTGCTATTATACTACAAAGGTGTCCATTTTGTCCAAATAATTACAACTATCCGTAATTTGAATGGCGGTGCGTGTATCGATTTAATAGATGAATGCAAATTCGTTATTGCAGGAAATAATTAATGGAATCTAAATTATAATTGAGTATCATTATGGTTGGTGTGCTTAGGTATGTTTGTTTACGGTGTAGAATGTGCGATTCATGACGTATTATAAACGTGGTAAATGGTGTTAAAGGAGTTTAACTATTTGAGCGTCCTTTATTTTTGTCCTGCGCACATTGGTCACTGAAATATACCTTAAATTAGTTCAAAATATATAATTTTATCTTTAACAAAGGAACAGAAAATATTCATTACCTATTATCGCTTCTTTTCAATGTAATCGGTATAAAAGCCACTAGTCATTCTAAATAAAATATATCACTAATTTTGTTTTCCCAACTTAACAATCTCAAAAGTTACAACCTCCTACATTATTACTTAAGAAATAACAGCCCAGCTGACATATATTATCAGATCCAGTTCCCAAGCACCGTTATAACCCAATTCCCTCTATTCCGAACAACTCAGGCGCAGTAAGATTAATGTTACCATCGATCTTCACTTCGTCCACTTATAGACCAATGTCTTAGAAACTGTGACCATTGCTGGATTTGTGTGCAATAGGGTCTTTGAAGTGCATGGTGAAGGAGCAATGGATAGGGTACATGAGCCGATATGTGAGGGCAATGTAACAGTAAATAAAATGGAAACGTCTCCAGTATACAGTAATTTCTGGTTAGTGCAAAACGTTGCAGGTCGGGTAGAACTTGAATTGAATTTAGATTTTTTCTGAGATTTTGTATTAGTGATTTTAGCAGTATCGAGATATTGTCAAATCAATATAGATGTATCATTATAGATGGATTGAGGCAAGAGAACTTCAATTTTTGCCTCCTCTTTCGATATATTTCGGTGCTCAGACCCAAAATCATTAACCATTTCTAATTTGCGCACAACAAAAGTTGCGCACAAAACTTTCTCATTGTTTTTCCTTCTCAAACATGTGCTTTCTATCTTACTAACACTTCATAATAGCACGTACGAAAAAAACTAAATCAGCGTTGAACACACGAGCGCCGCTGTGCGAATGCGCTGATTTCTACGAGACCACTGTTCACTTTCACTGAGAGAAACCGAGTCTTTTTGTTCATTGTCAGCGCTACAGCGGTTACCGATTTCGAATAGCGATAGCGTACCGCAAAGGATTTCGAATTCGTATCGAATTCAGAGCAGAATAAGGCGGTGGATTTGAATTTGGAGCGAAATATGGTGTGTGAATTTTGAATTAGGAATATGCAGTTTTAAAATTGGAATGCGCTGTATATTTTGAAGAAGTTGAATTGGTGGATACTGCAGTTTTTTTTTTAATTTATTGTTGATTTTGTAGAGGTACTAATTCAAATTGTGACAGTTTTATTAATAAAAATTGAAAACAGGATTTTAAGTATATCAGGATCTCGTGATTTTAATACTTTAGAACAAAAAAAAAAAAACAAAATGGTAGGTATAAAAGAATAAAAGGTTGTGTAAAATACATGAGACGCAGATTGTGACATATCGTATTTTTATGCAAAAAAGGTATTTACTCAAACAGGTCCAAAAGTTCTTGGACCTTGTTATTTATTTTTGTTAAGTTTAAGGTGATTTCAATAAAATGAACGCTGAAGGCGAAGCATAAAATTTTAATTAAGTAGTGTGTTTTTTACCACAAAAAATTGAAAGTAACGTTAATTTTGCAATAAAGTAACTTATTTTTTAGGCATATTCGTGATATATGCAAATCAGTCGTTTATCAGCTATAAAAAACTTAGAAATACTAAAACTTATCTAGATAACATAAATTATTGTTATACCAGTTGCTTAACAACACAAAACTTTCTAAGAACTTTCTATTTTCACAAAAACAATGCAATTGTTACATAAATTCTCAAAAAGTTTTTTCCTTCACAAAAATAAATGTACTCACCATTTTTGCGGGTTCCCACGAAAATCACAATACAAGAAATAAATTAGAAAACCAAATATCCGCACAACACAGTACCGCACTCTGTACAGTCGGTCACAAAAAACACGTGAAAAAAAAAAAGAAAAATCACAATTTTTTTGTTCGTTCACTTTGCTATATAAACTAGATTCGTACAGACAAATTTATATAAAAATCGTTTGGCATACAGACATGTCTGTCCTGTCGTCTGTCTGGTTTGAGAGACAGTCGTGGACTGGCCGTGCGACGGAAAGTCTTGCGTTTCGTGGTTGTTGGTTATTCAGAGGTGCGTTCGCGCCGATATGCGGACCTAACTGTCTTGAAGCTTTGTCTTGAATTTTGATTGGTATAAAAACGAGAGTGGTTTCCAATGCATATTTTTATTTTTATTATAGTTCTTATTGTTTCTGTGAACCTCTATTTTTTATAGTATACAATAATAGTTTCCTTTTTTGGGTATATAGTATTTAGCGATTACACCTACTTGTAAAGCTTAATTTGGCAAAACGAATTATGCATGAGTAATTCCCAAATTAACCAAATTATAAATTGATTGTTTAATGAAGGAATAATTTGTAGTCCTTTAATTTACTAAACACGTTATGGCGATGTTAGTTTGTTATTTATTTATCACTTTTTATAGTATTCACGTGGAAAGAGAAGCAACTTACTACGCAATGTTTTTATTTCTTTATTCTCGGGTCAACCCAAAGACATTATTATTATTATCAAGTAATATGAGACTCTTACAAATAGTAAAATTATGTTAATGATTGAGGCAGTTCTGCAAGGTAGTTATTTGAAGGTCAGAATGTCGAAACGGCGGTGGGTAATATTTCTTTGGTGTGTTAAGTTAATAAGAGCAAACTAACAAACTTTTTGGAAAAAACCTTGAGTAACTGTCTCAAAATAGAAACTGCTGAATTAATAAAAAAGGTAATTTTAATATTTATTGATGTGGTGTTTTTAGTAATTATTTCAGAAGCGTGTGTGGCTTCCTATAATTTCATAAAAACCTTTCTATTAAGCTGTGTCACAGTGCGACAAAATTTATAAATGTTTTAATCAAAATCGGTGGGCTATGTACGCAATTTCCACAGTGAGCTTATATTCCCGTGTCTGTCCTAGCTGCGAATTTAATTGAAATATAAGATTATAATAGATACTTGTAAGTTCTTGTAAGTTCTTAGTGTTCTCACAAAGTATCAAGACCACTCACGCCCTGAATTCTACACGTTTTTGTCAAAGTAAAAATCGGTTAGGTTCCTTTCACCCCTTGCGTACGCGCCGTGAGTGCGAAAGAGACAAAAAATATCACATTCAAGACACGACCGCAACACTCCATTAGTTCTGTCAATTTACTTATAGACAGTTGTAATTTAAATTACCGTAAATATTTTAGTAAGACATGCCTAAAGGGCCTGCTGTATTACCGCAGTTGTTTAGTAGTAGCAAGAGCAATTTAGCCGTACGTCCTGGTGTTCATTTCCAGGTTAGTTTTTTATGTAAGAACATATTCAAAAGTATGTTCTGAACCTGAGCTATTCTATAAAAGTTAAGACTTGCTAATTTTGGAATATTATTTCACAGCGACAGTTTTTAACAGATGATAAATTAAATGCGGTGTGAACTGCCTTACCGAAAATTAAGAGGGGACTCTAGTGGGTATTTCTCCATACAAACGTATTCCGCTGTTTTCTTCGTGGATAATGCGTCTAAGGCAATGATTTTTTTCCAAAAAATCTAGGTCTTATTAATACATGCCCCTATCATTTCCTTTTTTTTTTTTAAACATAATCACTAAAATAATTATGCCAATCCAAAAACCCGAAAAAAAACCCTTTTTACCGCCATGTTCAGACGACTATCGGACTTAGATAAGTTTTCAACAAAAAAGAAAATGACAGAAGCATACATATCATTTTCCTATAAATTTTGATATAAGAATTATTTAGATCAGTTTAGATTTGAAGAAGAAAACAGCGGAATACAAAACGTCTTTTGGTCACGATTTTTGTAGGTAAAATCAGCGTGAGTTGTAGTTGTCCCTTTTGCACTTTACGGGGGTTTGGTCGGTCGCCGCGCGACGGCAATAGTTTCTTCAAATACCTATTCTTCAAATTCCTCGAGCCTAGAGTCCCCTCTTAATGAACTTACGAAATTGAACGAACGTGTTCTTCTTCTATACTTCTCTATTACTCGTTATCTCAACCTCCCTTCCAGCCATATCATCCTTCACACAGTTAATCTATCGTGTCTTTGGTCTTCCTCTACTCCATGACCATTTATCATCCTATCGTCATCTACTCCAGCCACTCTGGCTTACTCAAAACTTTCTCCCAAAAGGAGGAGCAAATTAATAATATAATAATATACACCGTGTAAATCACCTCTTCACGAAGCCGTCAACCAAGCATTCTGTACATGAAACTAAGTAACTTTACGCAAAAATTATTGCTGGGAAACGACTTTTTTTTGGGGGGTGTAAAATCATGTTTTGTGGTAGAATTCAATGTAACACACTCAAAACATTGTGCTGATGGACGGATTGAATAGTACGGGGGTCGTGGAGGTGTAAAGTAAAAATCTTACATTAAAAACTTGTATTTTAAAAACAAAACTTGTCAAAAAGATGGAACTTTGACCCCTAATATCTCCGTAACTAGAAGGTTCCCAGGTATGGTGTAGAACAAAAAAATGATCGCAATTACAGGTAGAACCAGTGGCTTTCGGCTTCGTTAAGAGGTGTTTTACACTCTTTATACTCCAATGAATGTCAACGATTAAAACTGATTAATTTTCCTGTACAATTAACAGGTTGCGGTAATATTTTTTGTAGAGAATCCACTCATAAGATTGTTATCGATAAGCTGTATTCAGATATTGTCAGTGAGTCATCAATTTGTATTGCGGAAAAGCTTGTTAGCCGTAGAAAAAGGGCTCAAATCACAGGCTGGAATAATCACGTTAGTTGAGCTTACGGGCTGGCTAGGCAGAACTTCCACATTGAGTTATCGTGTGGAAAACCATCAAATAGCCCAGTATATGAAGAGATGCGGGAAAGTAGTGCATTTTTCAAGTCACGGCATAAATGGTGTCAGAACCACGAGGATCAAAAATAAAGATGGGCATAATTGTCTCCAGCTAACAAAGCGTGATTTTCGCGGCGTCTCGAAGAGCTCTAATAAATTACGGCCGGGCCTGCCTGTTAGTGTAAATGGTATAAGTATATTGCCACACAAAGGATATTGCCAACCTTCTTAGGGTTTTTTTTTTTTAATTACCGTTAGGGAGCTCTTGTGTGATACTGGATGCTGAGCCCCATGTTGGCGAGGTGAGCATGCGCTTCAGTGCCAAAGATGTGGCTAAAATCATCAGGTCAATGACCAGAGGTAAGTCTCCTGGTCATGACGGGCTCAGTATAGAGCATTTACATATGCTGGTCCAGACTTACCTAGGGCTTTGGCGCTGCTGTACAATTTATGTATTAGTCATTCGTACCACTGCCTTCTGACCTAATGAAGACGATTGTAGTTCCCATTATGAAAAATAAGTAAGTAAGTATGTCATATTATGGAGAGGGCTCGATACGACTAAATAATTATTGAACAATGCGTTCAGAAAACTGATGGGGTTGCCATGGCGTTGTAGTACGTCAGGGATGTTTGTGCATGTGCATGTATGTTACTGATCCTATATGAGCCTCTGCACAAAATAAAGACTTTGAATAAGAATGGTCCCACATGCCTATATCATGACAACCGATTACCACTCAAGCTTTCAGTCACCGGCGGCGCCACAAGCAGATTTCTTCATATGTACTCATTTCTTATTTTGCTTTTGCCTATAAAATTTGGATTCTGAACGCACTTTAAGTAAACAGACACAACATAATATTTGAACATGCTAAAACGATAACAACGGCACTTAAATGCTTTGGACTTGAAACGGCACCTAAGTTGTAAATAATGTAAGTAGGTAAGCATACTAATCTATCCTATAGGATAAGTATTAAAGCTAGCAGCTTATAATAAAGCCTAAGTTATAATGATAAAGTACAGTTTACAACAGCTTAAGTTTACCGTTAGTGTATTACTGCTTAAGTTTATCTTCCTTGACTCGCTGAGCGGATCATTTTCCTATAAGTTACAACCCCTTTAAACGATGCAATTTATAATTTACTAGCTTTTGCCCGCGACTTCCTCTGTGTCGAAGAAATATTTTTATACAAAGGTATTTAAATCTGGGACGGGACAACACGAAGAAAACCGTAATCCAATACTAGGTTACACTTCAACCAACTTATCTTGTGCAAGCGGAAGAACATAGAACTAAAATAAATGTACATTTATTTTACCAAGTAATGAAGTACCAAGTTTAGCAAATCGATGCAAATTTTCTTGACAAGCAACGCCACCTTCAACTGCACACTTAAAGTGGTCATACTATACTGCCTATTATGCTTCCCGCCACGAGAACATACAATTTTTGTAAACTAAGAACTTCTACTAAATTACATAGCGAAAATTCAATCAAAAACTAACAATCCCATATTCAATCAACTTAAAGTAACATACTTGGTCGAGTTAAATTTTTGCGATATAAACCTTTGTCGTGACTTACGGGGATGTAACTCCCCGACCCTCACTCAAGCCAGCCCGCGATGCTGTGGCAGTAGCTTTAAATCAGCCCCTAAATAATGATACCATTCAGATCCAGCCTGTCCCCATGCAGTCCTCCCCCAGCGACGCCCTAAGCCGAGGTTCGTACCCCACAGGGGGTGCCCTTAGCGTGCAGTCGCTTAGTAAGTTTTTATGCCCTGGCTGGAGGCCTTACTCTTAAGGCACCCACAGGATAGTCCGGTTAAGCAGACGACAACCTCATAGGTTGAACTGCGAGATGCCATTCACAAAAATTACGGGAATGTAAACGTTTGGGCCGCCATTCGAGTTTCGAATGCGTTTCAATTTGTTTTCGCGGGTATAGTTATAATTTTATCCAAAGGTTGCGAACTCCTCAATTTGTGTACAAAATATTTCCTTGTGGTGCGGAGTATAAATTCTATAACAAGTTGTTCTGTCTAGTGTCATACGCCGTACGTAGCATTCGTGTGTCAAAATCGAAATTGTTCGGGATCAAAATATTTGTATGAAAATATCCCAATGTCTGCTCTATGAGTCTTTTGAATTTCTTTGATGATAATATAGCACTCGGTAATAGTATAGAAGTACACATCCTCCAATGAAAGAATCGCAATCGAATGAATAGTTTTGGCGATTATAATTATTCTAAATTTAACCTGGCAAACTTTATCATTTTATTTTAGTAGTGTAAGTTGGTCGTTGCTAGCGGAGACCATCAATATTAAGGTAAGCAGACTTAGTTGGCAAAACTCAGTAAAATGAGTGTTCAGAATCAAAAGGGGCAAGTCATCATCATAATCACCCTCACCCGAAAACATCGATGACCAAGGATAAACGGTACCAAATAAACTGGGAATAAGATAGGAAGGAGTTACTTCTGAAGTAAACAGTAGGTAGAGAAATTAAATAATTTTATTTTTATTTTTACTTTTTTTACCGTACCAGTTTTAGTAACTAGGTCGGTCTATGTAAAACAAGTATTTAGCTGCATAGCGAGCCCAACATATGTAGTTGGGATAAAGCTAGGCAGATGATGATTTAAACGGAGCAAGAATTAAAATGTTCTACCATCTATCAGAAGCCATCAGCAATTGACAGGAAGCTAGTTTACAATTCTCTAATCGTCCCAAGATTACGAAGAAAGTTGTGATAGATTGCCAACACCTAGATCTTGTCAGTTTGCCAGCGACACTTAAACACGACGAATTAAATCCCCATTGAATTAAATGACACTTTCCATGCAAAAGTCATGGAAACCAGGGTTTTTAATGCGTTGGCAGACAACCAAAATGCTGAATGTGTTTTATAATGTGAAACAATCGATCATCGTCGTCATCAGTGAAAGTATTATTTCCGACAATACCTACGTATTGAACTGACGAACCAAATGTGGCTACCGGATATAGTTCTTGAAGACTAGTAATTGCTTTGTTGGTTTTTAACGAAGAATAAACTATGGCTTTTTTATGTTCGTTGAAGTCTTTTACTCGAACTAAAAGAGACTTGTTGTCTTTTGCGCTGAATTTTATAACCTAGCCTGCAAAATCATCCAGCAGTTTTAATGATTCCAAAGGCTTGTATCGAACGGGTATCTTCGAAGACGTACATAAAATTTATAACCCCTGAACACGCACAAAGAGTAAAATACAATGCAGAAGCGCAATTTTCTTTGGTCACTTATTGAGAAATAATTGAAATAGTTTTTATCTTGCTTTACTTATGTACATCATACGTAAACTTATACCGAGGCGTAGGGGTAGGAGATAAAGTAGCTAGGGTTAACTTCTTTGAAATACATAACATAACATCACGCCTGTAATCCCAGAGAGGTTCTGCAGAGGTGTACCCAATCCTTTTTTTAATGGCTGTGAAATCATCAAATGACCCCTCCCGGTCTCGGCGGCGTGGAAGGGAGTGTCAGACTTGTACTGACTAAACCCTATCCATGTTCCTTCTTAGCCCTTTGTGTTCCAGGGCCACGGTATCTCTTTTGAACAGTCCCGCAGCCCAATTCCCACATTTCGCCAGATGTGTGTAATCCCTACGGGGTAAGTCAGAGGTGTACCTAACACCCACGTTTTGCCAGTTATGTTTAAGACCGTTTACGCCTTTTTTTTTTTTTTTGCGCTTGGGAAATCATCAAATGACTTCTCCCGCTCTGGGCGGAGCGGGAGGGAGTGTCAGACTTGTACTGACTAAAACCCACCCATGTTCCTTCTTCGCCCTTTGTGTTCCAGGGCCGCGGTATCTCTTTCGAACAACCCGCAGCAAGACCGTTTACGCCTCACGATATTTTATACAAACTTTCAAGTCCTTATTTTCCGAAATGACTGAACCGATTTTAATGAAACTTCATACTCATAAGTAGGATGCATAAGTCTAAAAAGTTACAAATTTTCGAAAAAATAGTGTTACAGCTAAATTAGACCGATTATAAATTTTCTATCTACGGAAACAGAAAGGACCATGAGAAATTTTGGACCAATTACTCAACAGTGATAAAACCTATCCCATATGCAAGCTTTTAGGGTATTATTAATTTCTTATTACGGCAGCTACATCGAATTCGAGCGCGAACATGGTGTTTTGGAACGTTTTCCATACTGACAAAGCATCAAAATTCATAGTGTCGAAACTGTAAACATAACATTTTTTACTATAACTAACATTTGTAACGGGATATTTACCATGTTTACTATTTATTCTGTCAAGTTGAAATACAAAAAAAAAAAAAAAAATTACAGACTTTTCTAATATGTTAATATCGGCTCTTAACCAAGGAACTAGTATGGATTTTGAACTTTTAGGGTCATTAAGTGTGAGTGACATGATTTTTTGGACTGGACTTAGAATTGAGCAATTTAATGCAGTTGTAGAAGAAACTTCTTCACTGAGCCAAGTGGCTAACCGTCCTCGTACTTGGTATTTATTTGTCCAAACTTCGTACAGATGAGTCCAATGAACGATTGGTGAGCCTATTTAATATGTCACGCAGAACTCTGGAAAGGAAACTGGCACTAGCCAGAGAACATTTGGCTGGAGATTTTGTCAATATTCATTTAGGCATGGACAACATAACTAGAGAAAATATTTTACAAAGGAATTCACTTTTACCAAAGGGTATTTATGGTAATGACGACAAAAAGCGATAATTATCTGTGATGGGACGTACATCTTTATTGACAAAAACAGTATTTTTTTCTTTCAGAGGCTATCAAATAGCCATCATAAGTTCAAAAACCTCTTAAAACCATTTTTAATAGTTAGTAGTGACGGTTACATTATAGATGTTCTTGGTCCGTACCCAGCTACAACAAGTGATGCAACAATAATGGCCAACTTGTGTGATGAAAATCACGCTTTTCATTGGTTTTTTGAACCAAATGATGTTTTTATATTAGATAGAGGTTTCAGGGACTGTATTATAGATTTAGAATCACTGGGATATGAAGCACATTTTCCTCCTACAAAGGATGGAAATGAAAGTCAGTTGACGACAGAGCAGGCTAATAAATCTAGATTAGTAACAGCAATAGGGGATAATACTATTTTTTTTTCTTTGTCCGTCGGGTAGTTTATTGAAAAGTATTGGACACGTATTTTTTTCTTTTTTCATATTTGGTCATAAAATTACGGAGATATATTGAGTTGAAATGGCGCATGACGTCACATGTAGGTAAGTTTTATACCCACTTGTGACGTAGTAAGCCCCCACTCTCCAACTTTAATGAGTTCTAACTAAGTATTTTTTTGATATTTTGATAAAACAAAAAATACGTGTCTAATATTTTTGTATTACCTGTCTGACGGACAAAATAGAATGTCTTTTTCTTTACCCAGTCCGATCCCCTATTCGCTGGCTGGTGGAAGCAGTCAATGGCAAGTTTAAGAATAGATTCAAATTGCTTCGCCATGATTATTTTAATAGAGCGTTGCCACATATTATATACATAATTATGTTTACGGATTTTAGAATTGCAGCTGTGCTAATTAACGCGTTTTATAGAGTAGCCGTAAATAATAGATTTTCTGGAGACATTTTGCGCATTATAAATGCTAAGATCAACACCCCGAATCTTTTATTTGACCATGTGACATTAAAAAATCTTAACAGACAATTTGTTGCGTTTGAAAGGATAGATGCTCGTCTTCCTCAGTTGCAAGACTTCCCGGTATTAACGGATGATGATTAAGTACTTCTGTCCCTTGGTTCATATCAGTTGAAACTTGCACGTACATACACTAGCGATTCCCAGCAATAATTTTTGCGTAAAGTTACTTAGTTTCATGTACAGAATGCTTGGTTGACGGCTTCGTGATGAGGTGATTTACACGGTGTATACCTATATATGTTAAAAATAAAATTGAAGTGCCTGTTTGTAATATTAAAATAACCGCTTTTTACTACATGCATTTGAATATATATACTGTACATATATACCAAAATATTTTTTTTAAATATTTTTTCTGTCTGCCTGTCTGTTTGTTCCGGCAAATGTCTGGAACGGCTGGACCGATTTTGACAAGACATTCACTGGCAGATAGCTGATGTAATAAGGAGTAACTTGGGCTACTTCTGTTTTAGAAAAATCTAAAATGATTATAAAACTAAATAACTTTTTTGTTAAATTCCACGCGGACGAAGTCGCGGGCACAGCTAGTTCAAAATAAAATGTTAATCAATACACGAATAAACATGTTGTTTTATTTTTGTTTATAATAATATGTTCAGTTCCTCGCTAGAAGCTACCAATATTTATATTTTTTGATGTTCGAAATCACCTTGTTGGCGCTCGATTTCGGGTTGGCTCCCATAGTAACAGTTAAATAATACCCCAAAATCTTTCTTTTGGAGTAGGTTTCATTAATGTTGAGGATTTGGTCCAGTCTCCATACAAATGGCCCATGGTCCTTTCTAAATATCTTTTTAGACCTAAGTATCACGCTTATGCGTATAAAGTTTTATTGTTATTTCGGAAAATATGGACTAGAAAGTTTGTTTGAAATGCCGTAAGGTACCTATAAACGCTCTTAAGTGCCACTTAAAGGACACCCTAGCTTTAGCCTTTTTCTATTAACCGGTGAAAGATTCAGAAAATTATAGATAAGGCTGAGATGTACCTAATAGTACAATCGCATTTCGCCATTATTGCCACCAATCGGGCACAAGTCCAGGCTGCGTGGCTGCTACTGAAAAACCCAGATGAAAAACCCAATAACTCGTCCAACTTGGAAATGGAAACCTGGACCTCATCACGAGTAAGTCAATTAATGTGTATGCAGACTACAAAACTTCTAATTAAATAACTTAAACCAATTTGACGCCACGGTTGGCGCAGTGGCTAAGTGATTGACTGCTGCGCTGCGTGGCGCGGGTTCGATCCCCGCACAGAACAAATATTTGTAAGGCCTATAGATAGTTGTTCCGGGTCTGGCTGTTTGTGTATGTGAGTTTAAATGTTTGGTAACGCCCACGATACAGGAGCAATTCCTAGTGAGGAGCAAAGTTTTTGTAAAAAAAAAAAATGCATTAATGGTAGGACCATTAATGCAGTTTTTTTTTTTCTGCTGCTTTGACGTCTCATTAAATACAGAGATGACAAACGAAACATCACCACATTTACTCAGAGCGCTTGATTTGATACCACGAAGTACCCTCACGATTTCCTTCAAGATTTTTCAACAGGTATAAGTTATTACTTGACATTTCTACCTGCACACACAGATTGCAAATGGAGGTCATGATGAGGTTGAAACGAAAGTTTGGAGTCACGCTGATTAGCGTTGTTTTCTCAGTGTTTACAGCGTTATGTTCCACTCACGATCTTGCCTCTTAAAAGGTAATGAGAGTAACCTTTGTAAGTACCTGTATTTAGTTGTCTTCAGTCTTGCGTTGTGAGAAAATATTAGTTACAAATTGTTTAACGAAAACCTCAAACGAATCAAATACAATAACATCATTTGAAGGGGTTGCAGCAAGGCCATGGGGTCCGAGTTCCCACCTACTATTTCGGGATATCGCCAAACGGTTGGTCAATTCTTCACGTGACCAAAAGGCTGGCCTTTTTTGGCCAAATAGGTAGTTAGCACTGTAATTCTTTTAGCTTGTAAATAATATCATCACCATCATCAGCCTATAATGTTCCCACTGCTGGGACACAGGCCTCCTCTCAATGAGAGGAAGTGGGCTGTAATCTACCACGCGGGCTCAGTGCGGGTTGATAGATGTCACATGTCTTCGAAGTTTTAGTTTAAGGACATGCCGGTTTCCTCACGATGTTTTCCTTCACCGTTTTTGAGGGCAGCGGTGAAATAAATTACAAAAAGTAATGCGCCTGCCTGGGTTCGAACCCACGGCTTACTGCTCGTAAGTCGGGTCTGCCACCACTAGGCCACCGCTGCTCTCAAAATGCTGTAAATAATTTACGTACACGGTAGGTAGGTAATTAATTAATAAAAAACTGTGATTTCTTTGTAAAAAGAAAGTAAGTGTCAATAATGTGTCATTGAATTAAAGAAATCTTCCAAGTTTACTCATAGCGATGACAAATTGATGATAATTAGGTACACACATGCTACTGTGTATCTAATGGATTTTGTTTCGGATGGATGATAGGCTCACTTTTGTCAACATTTTTTCAGAAGTAATCCATTAAAGGATAAAATGTAATAGGGGGTGTCCTTTTTGTCGCAATAACTCTAAAGGAATCCTAAGAAGAGAGTTTTAGACACATTCAAGCAAAATAACACCAACATCAGACCTATATTTCGTCCTCAAACCAGCGTATAATTCTACATACACACACGGCTATTAGCTACATACCTAATAGTAATCTACCATAACTAATTGGAATCAATAACCGAACTTACGAAAGTGGGTCAGACCACAAAATGTACTCTTGAACACTGCCGGAACATATTAGGGTCAGGTAACATAGTGTTTGGTGATCGAATCTATGCAGTTTTGTTGATGGATTGTTATGTAAGACTTGAATGCTGAACGTACCGTTTGTAATAGTGATGGGCTGAGTGATGATTTTTCTGTATCGATGACTGCATGAGAATGACAAAAAAATATCGGTGACGGGAACAATGACAAAATCATCAATGATTTTTATTTGAGTATTAGATCTCATCACTTCAATTGTGAGTAGATACTGAAATGATCGCGTAAGAGCTTAGTGAAATAATCATTAGTTATTTATGCAGGCATGGGTCGACTTTGTCATAGCCGCGTAATTCAATTTGGCATGGCAGAGTATTTTAAAGCAGCACATTTCGCACGCAAACGTAAACAACCCAAGTGCAAGCATTGTTGCCGTTCCTTGCGCCAGTCCCGGTCATTGTCATTTTATCGAAATATGTGAGTTCTGTGACAGAGGCAGAGATCGGCTGTAGCCGATCTGTGCCGATCGCGCAGCATCGCAAAGTCGCAATTCACACCGAAGCGCAACCGAGACGGCCCGGGACCGGCCGATCCGAATCACCGAAGTTCACGTTCATTCTAATGATGATTTAAAAGCATTGATGATTTTGTCTTTGTCATTCCATGATGAAATGGTTTTAAAATATCGATGATTTTTACCGGTGACATGATATCGGACTCATCTCTAGTTTGTAAGTTGGCTTTAGAAGTTCTTATCAAGTTTTATATATGACAGAGAAAAGAGGGGAAGATGCCCTGAAAGGACTTACAATAATCTTATTGGTGAAGTTCTTCAGAAAGGTCTAGTGCTTCATACTCGAAACCAGCTTGCGTTAAGGTAGTGAAGAAAAAAAAAGGGGTGTTTATGTAAAGGTTAGCAGGTGGCATTCTGTGGTTTCTGCCTCCCCAGTAGAGGAAAAAGGCGAACGTTTCTTCCGTAGGTATTTCTTGGGATACATATGCAAATACTAGCTGTGCCCGCGACTTCGTCCGCGTAGATTTGCATTTTTTTTTTTCTTAAAATAGAAGTAGCCTAAGTAACTCCTTATTCCATCAGATATCTGCCAGTGAAAGTCCCGTCAAAATCGGTCCAGCCGTTCCAGAGATTAGCCGTAACAAACAGACAGACAAAAATTTAAAAAAAAGGTTATTTTGGTATTATGTACCGTATATACATTCATATGCATGTAGTTAAAAGCGGTTATTTTAATATTACAAACAGACACTTCAATTTTATTTATTTGTATATGAGATTTCAATCAGTACGTTTATTGTGGTTATCGGACCCGTAACCCAAACACCAGAAACCGATCACCAACCCTATTGGGGTCTACCTGTACGATTTTAGTAGGAATTATAAAAATATAGTCTTACGAAAGCACGATGAAAGATCAAACTATGACGCAAAAATCGGAAAAAATGACCTAGAATTACTAATATCCTCTAATGTTTCAGTTTTGTGATAAAAATAAACGAATCAGAATAATAAAAATGTTTCATTCTCGTAAGCTCGGACATTAATAGAGTTCGATAAAATCTTGTTATTTAATGACATTTGGGAAGGAAAACATCGTTTAGAAACCTGGATTTATAAAATTTATATTAATTTGGAATTTCCAGTCCATCTAGATCAAACGTGGTACCTAATTAATGTTTTGTTAGTATTATTAAGACTGGAAAAACCCTCAGACAATTATTTCTAATGTTATCAATAAAATTAATACATGAGCGGACAAAACAGAGAGCATTCATCATTTGCCTTTTTCCCAAACTATTCTGGGGTCGGCTTCCAGTCTAACCGGATGCAGCTGAGTACCAGTATTTTACATGAAACGACTGCCTATCTGACCTCCACAACCAGCAACTGGCTAATACGATACCCGTTAGTAAGACTGGATGTCAGACTTTTGGCTTCTGACTACTCATAACGACTTTCAAAGATCTACAAATGACAGCCGGGACCAACGGCTTAACGTGCTTTCCGAGGCACGGAGGAAACTCGGTATGTAATTATGGTCACCCATCCACGGACCAACCTCGGCAAGTACAGCTTAACAGCAGTTATTATTTAGCCACGAGCTCCTCAAAACAAGAGAGCATTCGTGGCCCAGTTATAGCCGTGTGTGAACTGAGTGGGTTTGAACCCAGGCAGGCACTATGCGATGACAGTATAATACATCTCGCACTGGGCCCATGTGGTGATTTATGGCAGCTACGGCGTATGGATATGTGGCCAGTTGATGGCAATAGACTCACCCCCTATTACATAGGAATTAAACATTACTGACGAAATTACTGCAGTCCTCCCCCAGCGACAGCCTAAGCCGAGACTCGTATCCCACAGGGGGTGCCCATAGCGTGTAGTCGCTTTGTTTGTAAGTTATTATGCCCTGGCTGGAGGCCTTACTCTTAAGGCACTCATATGATAGTCCGGTTAAGCAGACGACAACCTCATAGGTTAAACTGCGAGATGCCATTCGTAAAAAAAAAATGAAATGCGTACAATTATTAGTTACACTTCTGCCTTCACGTCGGGGATTAAAAGCGTGATGATATATTGGTAAAAAACATTTTGACAAAATCAAATTATTATAACCAACAAAAAACCTCAGACCGTTATTTGCAATGTTTCGAATTGCATTAGTGCATTAATACAACATAAGCGGACAATAACAGGTTCTACAAATATTGCCCAATTTGATATAACGGTAACAGTATTAAATGAGACAAGTTACGAGTGTATTAACAAACATACCAACTTGCAATTAGTTAAAGCGAATTGTTATGCACTTCTGGCAGAGCTATATGTAATTCTATTTATGTGACAGATTACATTTCTATTCATTTTAGGTTTGATTAGTTAATACATTTTAATAGCTCAAAGCAATGCAATTAACAATGTGAGATTTTTAGCTCTTAGTAGTTTCTAAAGAAGCTCGTGGCTAAAATAATAAAAGCCAGCAATCTTCAGGTTAAGCTGAGCTTGCCTTGGTTGGCCTGAGGATGGGTGACCCACCCATTACATACTGAGTTTCATCCGTGCCTCCGAAAGCGCGTAAAGCCGTCGATCCCGGCTAACAATTAGACCTTTGACAGTCGTTACAGGTAGTCAGTGGCCCAAAAGTCTGAGAACTAGTCTTTTCAAGGGTATCTTATTACCCAGTACTAACTGGGTTGCGGATGTCAGATAGGCAGGCGCTCCATGTAAACAATACTGGTATTTACCAACATAATTATTTGGGAAAAGGCTAGGCAGATGATAGCTAGGTTTGATCAACACGAATGTTAAGAAATTAGGAGGCCAACTAGCTTCGAGCACAAATAATATAGGGCTTCTACTAGTAATTGTTTTAAATTTTGGTTCGGCAATAGTAAATTGGAGGTATTCCACGAAGCACACCCAAACGAAGCACACCCAGACGAAGCACACCTGAAGTATTCCACTTAGCACACCCGTAGGTGGGCTTCAAATATTTTTTTTAAATTAAATAATTTCCTTTTCCACGAAGCACACCTACGAATATCACTTGCATAGTGCGGAGACTAAGAAATAAAAATATCGATAGAAGAAAATATATATTATTTACAAGACAATTGTTTCTCCGAGGCTATCGATGCTTGGAAACTCGCTTGCCGTAATACTGAAAAACCCGACAATCCATTATCCCAGAGACGGTGGGACGAGCCGCTCTGCAGAATAGTTCAGGACAATTTACTCAACACGTCCGCTACTACTGCTGAGCGTGCGCGACTGCTGGCTGTGGGTGAGTGGGAGTCGGGTCTTTGGCTTCTCGCACTGCCATCGTCGAGCATAGGCACTTTGTTCGACGACACGACCTTCCGCCTCGCTGCTTCTTTACGTCTTGGTGCCGCCTGCTGCTCTCCTCATCGCTGCCACTGTGGTGAAGCTGTCAACAGCCTGTCATGCAACCAAAGTGCGGGACGTTTTGCGCGGCACGCGAACATAAATGACATCATCCGTCGAGCTCTTGTTACCGTCGGCGTTCCAGCTATCTTAGAACCCAATGGCTTGGCACGCGACGATGGCAAAAGACCGGACGGCATGTCTTTGTTTCCTTGGAAGATGGGTTGGCCTTTAGTGTGGGACGCAACTTGCGTCGATACTCTTGCGCCATCACATCTTCCAAGCTCATCGTGCTGTATAGGCGCTGCCGAAGAAGAAACCTCAAGCGGCGTAAATATAGTAACCTTTGTGGTAACTATATTTTTGAGCCGTTTGGGGTTGAAACTCTGGGGCCGTGGGGTCCGAGTGCTCACAGCCTTTTCAAGGAAATATCTAAACGCCTAGTTGACACTTCCCGTGACCCAAGGGCTGGGTTCAACTTTGGCCAGAGGCTAAGTATTGCTATAATACAACGTGGCAACGCCGCCAGTCTCTTGGGCACGTTACCAGTTGACAGCGTTGAGGAGGAGTTTTTTGACGCCCTTTTATAATTTGTTGTTATTTTAGTCATCTAGTTTTACAAGACTTACTTAAATATCTAACATCTTTCAGTTTCATTATAATAATGTTATACAATACTTGTAATTTTCATAATGTTCATATATTAATCCCATAGATAAGACGTAAAACAGGTAGCTAACTATAAGAAAACTTCAACATCTCTATGGAGATCTATATATTTTCCAAGTTTTTATTGCAATAATGAAACAATCTGTGATTTTTTATGTTAAAGTAGAATATTTTTATTATTCACTAAACAGGTAGCATAAGAAAACTTTAACATAGATCTCTATGTAAAACAATATTTACAATGTTTTTGATATTTCTCCAAGTTTTTATTGCAATTATGAAACAATCTGTGATTTTAAATAGTAAGATTACAAAAATGACAAATATTGTGTCACATTATTATAATGAAACTGAATGATGTTAGAAAAAGTTAGTCTTTTAAATAATAAATATTTTCTTCTATCGACATTTTTAATTCTTAGTCCCCGCACTATGCGAGTGATATTCGTAGGTGTGCTTCGTGGAATAGGAAAATAATTATTTTAAAAAAATATTTGAAGCCCACCTACGGGTGTGCTAAGTGGAATACTTTAGGTGTGCTTCGTCTGGGTGTGCTTCATTTGGGTGTGCTTCGTGGAATACCTCGTAAATTGTGCCTAAACCACATTCCACAACCATTCAAATTAAGACAGCCTATCGCATTCCGATGCTGGATATAGGCCTCTCCCAAATTACGCCACGGTCCTCTGGTCCTCTGGTGGTATACAGTCTGTCGCAGTCGCCTTTTTAAGGTATTCCTTTCAGGGTCCTAGTTAAAGGCATTCCAAACAATGCTTTGACTTTTTGACATCCCTTATAGACCTTAATATGATCAGGTACTGGTAACCTACGGTTCAAATATTCACAGACTGAAAATACTGATGTGTGGAGCTGTTTATTCATTGCAATTTTGGATCAGTTTTCTGTTGTAAGGTTATTTTTATAAACTGCTCCTAACTTACATACTATAGTTATTGCTATGTTATCATTACTCGTAAGAACAAAGCTGTTAAAATTATATTCTTTCGAGCCGATCTCTTTTTCAAGGATCCATCTCAATTCTGTTCTTAGACAATTCGTAATTGCACAAAATGCACTCCAGACGTATGATTACAAACAAAATAATCTCTGCAGTGACGAAACGCTCAAAATTCTGTCAAATTACCGATCATACGATTATAATGATTAACGTATCATTCATCAAGACACAATCGTAAAACAAGAATCGAGTATTTGCCCAACTATGTTGTTCCCAAAACCAGATGGAAGACCTTTGGCTTCTCCAAAGCTTCTTTGAAGACGTACTGAGCCAAGAGGTCTCATAGACTGGACAGTGAACCACCAGTGCTAAGACCCGACGTTTCAAATTAAATGTGAGGATTGAGAGGTCTTGCTAAATGGTGCTGTAAAACTACTTTCACTCAGTACATTTTGCAACTGACCTTATTGTGGAGTTGCTGAGCAGATTGTGACAATTATATCAGTGCAACGCATACAGGAAGCGTTGCTAAGTGTATCACATATTAAATGCCAGCAATACTATTTAAATGAGGTGAGGATAATGAAAAAGTTTGGCGGGTTCTTGCGAAAGGATTTTGCTGCAGAGCCGATTTGTGTAAAAATTTCGTGATCAACCATTATTGAACAGGAAACTTGCTTCTTTGCTAATATCATCATCAGCCTGGAATCACCCTTTGCCAGGTATAGGCGTTCTTTCGGTTTTTTCATTCTTCGATTTTTTTTCTGGGCGATGACTTTAATGGACGGTCATAAAACTATTATCATTATCTCTTGCCAGTTTGGTAATCGCGATAAACATCTATTAGTGCCTTAATTAAGACGCTGCTTCTAATCTATTGTTTTCATCTCTGTGTTCTCTTTTTAAATTCCTTGCGTTTCGTATTTCTATAACAACTTTCAACGTATAAACTTTATTAACTTGTTGATCCTATACAATTTTAACTGTTACATCATGATCATGTTAATAGTACCTATGACGTTTTTCCTGGCCTGACCGTTTGACCCTCAAGGATTTTTGTGGCTGATAATATTAGTCAAGGTTATATTTACATATTTATTTTAGGTTATACATATATTTAATTATATTTATTTAATTTTATATACTGCGGCTTCGGGACTGTTCGAAAGAGATACCGCGGCGCTGGAACACAAAGGGATAAGAAGGAACATGGATAGGTTTTAATCAGTACAAGTCTGACACTCCCTTCCGCTCCACCCAGAGCAGGAGAGATCATTTGAAGATTTCTCATCCAAAATTCACATTAGGGTGGAAGCGCCAAGGTCGCCCGCGAAATGCAAATTTTCTTATGTTTTTTGCAATTTGCAAGTCATTGGCAGGTTGTATGTTGATTAAAATATGATTGTCGACAGTAAGAAATATGGTTTTACAGAGTTATAATCATTAAAATCATCAATGCAATCCGCTAAGTTCATTTAATCCATTGAATAATTATTTAATGACAAACTCATGCCCTATTGCTTTCATCTTAAGGTATCTTCAGTTGTTCTTTTACTAAGACGCTTTGTTCTGTTGTACTAGGATGCTTTTTGCTTTTTACTCTTAGCCTTTGTTATCATAGCTTAGCCAAGAGAACCTTGATAAAATTCAAAGGCCGTCGAGTCCAGGCTAATTTTATTACCAGTACAAAAAGAAAAGGTGGAGCTTCTCTTCTGTTTACTATTCCTAAAGGTGTATTAAGAAAAGTGATGGTTTCTGGACGATTGCCAAAAGCTGCTCTGGGACCATGAATAGGATTACCATCTAATATATAGTAGGTTTTAAGTTAACGGGTTAAATATTTTCTACTCACTTTCAGACTATTTAAAGTTGTATAAAGAACGTTTTTTTACTTTTAACTTCTATATTTCCTCGATCAAAAAAAGCAATATTTTTACTTTTTTTGTTCTGTTTCCTCGATTGAAAATCGCAATTTTAGCTGGTTAATCGGGGCTATAAGGAGGAGCTCGTGGCTAAATAATAACAGCCGCACGGGTCGAACCGTGCTTGCCGAGGTTAGTCCATGGATGGGTGCCCATAATTACATACCGAGTTTCCTCCGTGCCTCGGAAAGCACGTTAAGCCGTTGGTCCCGACTGTCACTTGTAGATCTTTGACAGTCGTAACGAGTAGTCAGAAGCCAAAAAGTCTGTCATACAGACTTACCAAGGGGTATCGTATTACCTAGTTGCTAGGTTGTGGAGGTCAGACAGGCAGTCGGATCACGTAAAATACTGGTACTCAGCTGCATCCGGTTAGACTGGAAGCCGAACCCAAAATAGTTTGTGAAAAAGCTAGGCAGATGAATCGGGGCTTTAATTTGTAAATATTTGAAAGTTGCAGGTCCCCATCTTACGACGATGGGGTATTTTGTTTCCTTTTAACTGGATTATGGAGCTTAGATAGGCGGTCACTTCACGTAAAAATTATTCTGCTGCATCTGGCTATAAGCTTTTTTTCTCGAACGTGATATCACAAAAACAATTTTCTATCCTTGGATTGTAAATCAACAGGAAGTTTGCATTAGCACTTACCAAAATTCTCCTTTACACTATTATAATTATTATATGCAACTAGCTTACGATACTGATACCCACAGAAAGTGTCTTTCTTTCCGTATTTTGGTAGCCAGTTCAATTCCCTTGTCCAAGAAACATTGTGGCAACAAAGATGGCTTTCGTTTTCTTTAAATTGCATTGCATATATTTTTAACAGAATTCAATAGTTCAATTTGTTGTCCAGCATATTTTACTACTATTTTATTTGTTTAAAGGTCGATCAGACAGCTGGTAAGCAAGTTATTGTGAAAGTGAGAAATTTTACACGACACAAAGGTTGAACCATAAAATTTTAAGTACGAGATGCCACAGGTGCAAATGTCTTTGAACCAAAAACGGGCACACCTGTTTCTTAAACGTTTATGTAACAAGATTTATATGTGAACTTCAATCACTTTAAAATACGTAATATTATTATGTTTGTGAAAGAAGAAACTGTGTCATCGAAACCAGATCATCTTGCGACGTTTCTTACGATGGAAGTTTATTTTTATTTTACTGACATTAGTTAAATATGAATTAAATGAAACAAAGATAAATGGAGTCATTATTATTTTCTTATTAAACATTTTCCTATTTTGCCTGCGATACTGCGATGCTTAATAATAAAATAATTTGATTGTATCTTGGCTTTTATCATCTTAAAGTTTTCAGAAAACCCTCAGTAGTTTGAAAATCGCATGTGAGCTGAAAATGTAATAGTTTGGTTTTGAATTCTAGTTTGTTTAGTGTGTGTTTTTGTAAAGGAAAGGACCGAAAACACCATGTGTAAAATGTGAGTTTTTTTTGAGATTTAAGGGATCGTGGGACTACCACATTATGAAGTCGCTTAAGCACAAAATACTACTGTTTATAGAGTTCGGAATAAGACGAATCATTCTACTTATCCTAGTCCTAATCGATATTAACTATCAAACGGTAAATTATGACCTTGGAAGGGGTCAAAATCAGCAGTCATCCTATCTTAACGATACTAACTAAAGTCTCAAATAGACTTAGCTTCGTTCCACCCAACAGACTGTATCATTCGCCTCCATGCTACACCAGATGCACCAAAGACCAGTATATCAAGTGATTTAAATCATAACTATGAATGCAGTCGACATTTACAACTCGGAGGCCAGTTCACCTTGGGCGGTTAAAGACATATAGGTAAAAATTTTTCGATGAAGGCTGATAGATTATAACAGAGGTAATTAGAGGTATGTAGAGCAAAGTATTGTAGGTATATTTGGTTACTTTTTATTATTATTGTTGTATCATTAACCAAAAATGAAAACTTTTGTTATTACAGCCAATGAATGTGAAAATTTTAACTATTATTAGTATTAGAGAACACCTTTTTGATGTAGGTATAGCTCGATTAAGTTTCAAATAAGCTGTGTTTGTCTAAAAATACTACTGAAGTTCTTTGTACAAAATTACCAGTAAGCAATCAGTGTCAATCAAAATTGTTAAACTATATTTTACGCACAGTTTCAATCGTGACAATGTTGTTGGGTTAGCTCGTGTCCTTCGAGCCGGATCATTCAACCCTAAGTATTAAAATATTTGGCTTTGGTGAGGCACCACGAAATCCAAAGGTTATCATAAAACTCTAAAATAATATGTTGCAGATCAAAGAAAATGTAAAACTTATAACTTTGATAATGTTTTAAAAATTTACTTTTCATAACGTCTAGTAGACGCTTCCCGTGACCAAAGGACTGGCTTTTACCTCAACCAGAGGCTTAGCGTTGCAGTACAACGTGTCCAAGATAAAGCCGCCAGTCTTTTGGTCAAATTACCAGCTGACAGCGTTGAGGAGGAGTTATTTGATGCCCTTTTTTTGTTAGTTATTTTAGTTTATTTCATAGTATTCATGGAAACTTATGTGTTTTATCGATTCTGTACTCAAATTCGTATCCAAAAATTGAACCTTGCTCTAAAATATCCTACAATTTATGACGTTGATATGACGCGTCTGTATCCTGCTGATACGTCACCCCGTCATCCGTCATGTCACCCACTGGTACCACAGTGGACAGCAAAAACACGCTCCTTACAAATTGGAAATGCATCTATCATCTGTCAATCTATCTTTGAGAGATCTATTTTTAAATAACGCCAAAAACCGAGTGACTAGGTGCGATATAATAGTGTTGACTTGAGTGTTTTGGAATAGCAGCGAACAAAATATTTCTGGTTTATTTATTTAATGATGTACAAGCTACATACTAAACACGGGACATGATTTTTAGATAGAAGAGCACAAAAGTACTGCAACAAAACAAATATTTTAATGACTTTCAACTCATATTCTCAAGTTTACATTTCTTTATAAGTATTAAGAACTAGGTGATGTCATTTAGTTTTAACATACCTATAGGGTGTAAAACACCTCTTAACGAAGCCGAAAGGCACTGGTTCTCCCTGTCATTGCGATCATTTTTTTGTTCTACACCATACCTGGGAACCTTCTAGTTACGGAGATATTAGGGGTCAAAGTTCCAACTTTTTGACAAGTATTTTTTTTAGTACAAGTTTTTAATGTAAGATTTTTGCTTTAAACACCTCCACGACCCCCGTACTATTCAATCCGTCCATCAGCACAATGTTTTGAGTGCGTTACATTGAGTTCTACCACAAAACATGATTTTACACCCCACAAAAAAAAAGTAGTTTCCCTGCAATAATTTTTGCGTAAAGTTACTTAGTTTCATGTACAGAATGCTTGGTTGACGGCTTCGTGATGAGGTGATTTACACGGTGTATGTCAATTCTGTATAGTTTTAGCTAGTATTTTTTATTTTTCCTGTAACTGCAGTAGTTTACTAGTAAATAAGCTTTAAGTGGGAATGGCATGGGACGCAATGGCGGATCGCGCGCTCGACACTAAACGCTCCCGGAGCGCCCCCTAGCGGATAAAACAGTTGTAATGAGAAATTTCTTCCAGCAGACCTTCGACAGGTTGGTTAAATAAGGAATGAAGACAAACTGTGCTCAAAAGCCAAACAAGAAAAAAAAATTGAATTGTCTTTATCAGTCCGATATGTCATAGTCGGTCACCCATCCTCGGACCGACCTCGCCAAGCGTAGATTAACCTCCAAAAAAAAAGAAATACACATCATGCTGTATTCTCTTATGATGAGAATAGAAACGTCCCGGGACATGGAAAAATAAAAAATCTTCTCTGTCCCATTTGTAAGGAGTGTAAGGACATTAGAGGAGACTTTACTGAGAACAAAAATGCACACAAATCAAAATTAATGTATTACTTTTTTATGCCAAAACCACAAAAAGAGATTTACTACCATACACTTCAATATGCATAAGCTTATTGCTTTTAAATCTAGTTTTGTAGGTCGTCTTTCTTTAATTAAATTCCAGTTATTTTAAAAGTGTGAAACACGTTTTTTTTTAATAAATTCAGTGAACATCCATTTAGCATGTCTAAATGGACCACAAAAAGTTAAAACTTAGAAATAAATAATTCGTTTTCTTTATTTTAATAAAGAGATTAATACATTGATGCACGTATTGCACGTGGCTTGTCACGCGAACAAAGTTGATACTGACGCATATATATATTTTTTTTTTTTGTAAAAACTATTTCGCAAGTGTTTACTAACAACGTCTCCTGAATGTCATTGAAGCACTGAAAATCTTATCATGCTTTACCATTATCATAACAAGGAATTAAATCGACATAAAGAATAATTAAAACTGAAATAATTTCAAAACAGAACTAGTTTATAGAATAAACGAACTAAATAAACATAAGTAATCCTCTATATCGCTGACATACGGAAACATGCCCAGAAGACAGTGACAGTCTTCAGTCTTCTGACTTATAAACTGAACTAGCTGTCCCGCGCAACTTCGTCTGCGGCACATTTTCCCCGATTACGCAACATATTTCATTGCTACCCCGCTCCTATTCGTCGTAGCGTGATGATATATATGCCTATAGCCTTTCCCGATGAATGGGCTATCTAACATTGAAAGAATTTTTCAAATCGGATCAGTAGTTCCTTAGATTAGCACGTTCAAGCAAACAAACAAACAAACTCTTCAGCTTTATAATATTGGTATAGATTAGATTAGATTTTACTCCACAAAAAATTCAAATCTTCAAATGGAAAAATCTCCCGTTTCCATCGATAACCAAACATTGTATGATTCACCAAAAGAAATGAGCGGCAATCATATTTTAGTGTTATTTCATCGAAACTCAGTGAAAGTACGTTCACCAGTGATTCATGTAGGTATCAAGTGACCTTTAAAACCTTCCTGAATCTCGCTATTTAACAAACTTGTTTATTATGTAGATTTTTATGAGCTTTGAGCGTGGTAAGCAGTAATGCATGATGGTGCTATTCATGAGATTTTGCGTTAAATAAGATCACATCTTTTAGTATGTGTACTTTAAATCACTTGCATGATCTCCTAATGGTGATGGCAAACATCCAGGTTATGGGATAGGAGGTTACCTAGGGTACCACACCGACATTGTGTTAGTTTAAGCCCCATGTAATAGGGGTCGCCCCCTATTGCCATCAACCGGGCACAAATCCAGACTGCGTGGCTGCTACTAAGAAATTCCTAATGGAAAAACCCAATAACACTTTGCTCCACCTGGGAATCGAACCAGGTACCCCATGCACAGCAATCGCGTTTGCGACCACTGGACCAATGAGGCACCAACCATCTCAATAAAGGGTGTAAAACACCTCTTAACGAATCTGAAAGGCACTGGTACTCCCTGTCATTGCGATCATTTTTTTGTTCTACACCATACCTGGGAACCTTCTAGTTACGGAGATATTAGGGGTCAAAGTTCCAACTTTTAGATTTTTTTTTTTAAATACAAGTTTTTAATGTAAGATTTTTACTTTAAACAACTCCACAACCCCCGTACTATTCAACCCGTCCATCAGCACAATGTTTTGAGTGCGTTACATTGAGTTCTACCACAAAACATGATTTTACACCCCCAAAAAAAAATTCTTTTCCCAGCAATAATTTTTGCGTAAAGTTACTTAGTTTCATGTACAGAATGGCTTCGTGATGAGGTGATTTACACCGTGTATATTTTCTCACATAAAACAGTCTAGTTAACAATTTGAACGCGGCCGGTATTACCCACGCCGCCGACTGAGGCTTTCACGGCGAACCGGTACTCTTAGCTTATTGGTTCATTTCCTGCACTAAATGCCGACCCATATCCGCCTACGATACAGCATTGGCATAATTGGTCTAATATCATTGCATAGTAATTTAGCTTTTTAATTGACTTTAAAATTGGAGTTTACAAAATATAAATGTGGATGGATGGAGACAGCGGAAGAGCAGAGAAAAAAAAATGGAATTTGTGAGGAATGATAGTAAGAAAGAAAAATAATAACAGCCGCACGAGTTGATCTTTCAGGTTAAGCCGTACTTGCCGAGGTTGGTCCGTGGATGGGTGACCATAATTACATACCGAGTTTCCTCCGTGCCTCGGAAAGCACGTTAAGCCGTTGGTCCCGGCTGTCATTTGTAGATCTTTGACAGTCGTTACGAGTAGTCAGAAGCCAAAAAGTCTGACATCCAGTCTTACCAAGGGGTATCGTATTATCCAGTTACTGGGTTGTGGAGGTCAGATAGGCAGTCGCTTCATGTAAAAGACTGGTACTCAGCTGCATCCGGTTAGACTGGAAGCCGACCCCAACATAGTTTGGGAAAAGGCTAGGCAGATGATGATAATAATATATGAAAGAAAAAGAAGTAATGATACCATGACGGCTGACTTGGGGTCGGAGCGACACGTTTTGTTCTTCCATCCTCTCCGAATGGAGACGTGTTGCTGACCAAGTGACATGAGACAAGACAGGAAAATCATGATTGACTCGCAAAGATAATGTTAGAAAAACATTGTCATTATTAAAGAGATTTAACTAACTTGCTGGCTTGTCTATAAGGATATTAGCAGTGCTTCAGTTCAGACTTTTGGTTGTACCCGGCTGTACTCGGTTTATGGCAATAGCCTTATCTCCAATAACTAAGTGGAATACGCGACTTACCTATCGATATGAAGGAATCATACCAGCCCCCGTATTCACAAGCGCTCGGATTCGATTTAGATTTGGAAAGTCGTGTGTCTATCTCGCTCGCTTTCGTAATGCCAAAACAAGATAGACATACGACTTATCGAATCGAAATCGAATCCGAGCGTTTGTGAATAGGGGGGCCAGATCTGACATTCGACATCTGGGAATACTAAGAACGATCGATAGGTGGATTTATTAAAGGTACATTATTGTACACAAAAATGTTTATAATACTTGTTTTATATATTCACTTATTCTATGGTATAATTGGTTATGGAGATGTCTCGATGTTTAAGTCAAGTCGCAAAACCATGTAAGGTTTTATACCATCACGAATTCTGATACTCTGTCTATCTAAAAGACTAATAGCAGTCATAAGGAACCTCCACGACAAAAAAGCACCTGCCAATCCAACACACACTGCTTTGTGACTTTTCTATGTCCGTGACTAGACTATTTGTGTTGACGACCTTGCCTGTCCGAGCACAAGAATGTCAGATCAAATCTGTATTACAGTCGTCTTATTGTACATACTAATATTGTGTCTTTGAGTGGCGTTTATACAGGGTGTATTCGTGAAATCATTAATAACTCTGCCCTGTGCAAATGTGGTGCTGTTCAACAAGCACTTAAGAGTGAATTTCAACAGGTCCTATAAAATCTTCATTTCCGTGTTTTTTTTCATCTTAAGTTTTTCTTTAAAAAAAAACGCTTTTATTAAAGTTTTTGATAATGTATATATTCTTGCTTAATGTCTAGCAGATAACTTAAAAAACTAACGACATATCAGGATTAAAAATTTCGTGCCACGGCGATGAAACATGCGTGCACGGCAATGAAACAAGTGTCCACGGCAATGAAAGAACTGTGCCATGGCAATGAAAGAATCAATCCACGGAAATTAAAAAAATATTTTATTTAATGAGATAGACAGTTAGAGATAGAATAAAAATGACTGTTTATAAGAGGTATTGATTCCAACACTTGTATGGGAGTAAAATTTGGGTAAGGAGATATTACAAAAAAAGAATGAGAGTACAATAAGTAAACAAAGACTGTTGAATTACACTCGCAACACTACTTAGAGACTTTAATACTACAGTCTTTCTTTTCTTATACATACTCCCATTCTTCCTTTTGTAATATCTTTACAAATCTTACTCCCTTAAACAATCTGTCTGGGTTTGCCTTTCCCTCTCAGAGACAGGCATGATCAGATATATTTTTGCACTTGACAAAACCAAATAGCTTCTTCAGAAAACGTATATTGTGATCAGTAGTAGGTAGGATGCATTTTCAAAATAACAAGTACTAAAAACACAATCATCTAAATCATCTAGATACTCTTAAAACCTTTCAGGTATAATCTTATCTCTTATTAACCTAAGAACACAATGTGAGTATATGGCACTAGGAAATTCAGCCTTTCAAGTTTAACTTACAGCTAGCTTAAACTAATCTTTATACATAAGTAAATCACATTTAGGAACTTTTTTGGCAGTCTTAATTATTTATTATGAAATTAAGCAAAATTATATTTAATCAGATAAGGAGGTACTTAAAAATTTAAATTTGGTAATCATCAGTATCAGTATCAATTAGGGTAAAGAAAATAGTTTTTTTTTCTAGGTTTATTAGTTGAATATAGACAAATTATCATCTGAATCACTACTTAAGTCTATATCTGGTTTTTTGGATGTTTTTGTATGGTTTTCCTCAAAAGTACCAGACTTTTCCAACTCTTTTAAAACTTCAGAGTCAACATTACATAAGTACGAGCACGATGGTACACTTGTAGCACCACTACAGTTTAAGTTATTAAAATCATAAGTTTCTAAAATTATACTATCAAACTGAGGTACAGCTGCTGGCTGGATAGTTTTTGGTGTAGAAGTTGAGGGTTTAGGAGCCAATGCAAGTTTATCAGTTAATTTGACTGGACGCATTTTACGGATAGAAGTTTTAGGTGTAGTTTTAGTGCAGTTTGATGAGTGTTCAAGAGGAGTTGATATCTGGGGTTTAGTTGAAAAGTCATAAAATCCTAAGTGATTACCATGAGGGCATTCTTTGACATTGTTAAGACATTCAATATTTGTGCAAGATAAACGACGCAATGCTAAACGGTTGCCTGATTCTGCAGTCCACACAACTTGGTGGACTTTTAAAGTACCTGGGAAAGGTTTCAAATTGTCAGGTAGTAACCAGTCCTTTTCAGTGATCTGATAATCTTCCACGAGTTCTATTTTAACGCCCTTGACAGAGGACTTCAAAGCATTCACAAATGCATCAAGATCAGGAATGTCACTCTGTAATGCAACGTATTGGTAAGCAGTTCTCTTTAAAAGTCCACCAACGCCATCTGGAGCACCTTTCCCGTGACCGCATTCGCAATAATTCCAAACTACTTTGTTAATTGAGGAAATGTAGATCGAAAGTCGAGACATTATATAAAATATTTTTTTGTTACGATATTGTCCAGAAGGAGAATCAGAAACTATGTAAATATTTTGAACCAAAGGTACTGTTTTTTCTATTTCAGTCAAAATTGGAATAAGATGTGCCCACACTGCAGCCGCATCGTGTCGTAAAGATGTACTTATAGTACAAAAACATTGGGTTTTTGTCGTGTGACCTTTAATATTAAAATAAAGAACTGCAGTGTGTAGAGTAAACTGCTTTCTACTACCACCAAAGTGTACCGACTGAATTTCAGAATTATATTTAGCACTGTAATTTTCGCTAAAATCCATATGTATAAGACAGTCATTCTCGGTCAAATTTTGCTTAATTTCTTTAATTGCATCGGTCTGATTAGAATGTTAGCACAATGATTAAGGAATGGCTGAAGATTAGTTTCAAATTGTTTTATGAGTATTAACGGTTCTACGTGGTGTCGTACTTTTTCAACGATGATGGCAGTTTTCTCAATCCCATTTTTTGTGTAAGAGTTTTTCTGTTTTTCCCAGGCCCAATATAAAACTTTTTCCGAGTTATCAATTTCTTGGTATATTAGATGTCTGTTTTTACAGGTACACTTTCTTTGTAGACATTCCAAGTTATAAATGTCGCAACATATGCTCTTAATAACGTCAGTTGTCGAATTTTCTTTTATGATATGATTCTTTTTTAGAGATTCAATCAGCAGATTCATGTTTTCGTGTTTTTCACACAAGCAAGTGTTGCGCATATTTATTTTTGGTTGCAGCACCCAAAAAGGTTTTAAACGTGAAAACGTTACGTAGCTCATAGGTGGATAACCGGACTCTATGTATTTTCTGTGTAAATTTTTTATTGTATCCGTCTTTAAACGTTTCTGTTTCTTTGTTCCATTTCTTGTAATCGTGTCGTTTTTGCCTGGACACATGCTTGAATTTTCGTCTTCTTCATAAAACTTGAGTACAATTTGGCGGAGTCGAGTTTGTTTTGGGTTACTTTTGTCGCTCTTATCATTCAAATCTATCGCTGGCTGTTTTTCTTTTCTTTGATTTGTAACTCTATTTTTATCCCTCTGAATAAGTCTTTCGAACCGTTTTTTATATAAGTTCCTTTCGCGGGCAACTTGATCTAATTTTTTTTGTAATCCCATGAGCTGGGAGTGTTTAGATTTTTGGTATCTACGGATTTTTTGTTGCAAATCACGTTTAAATTTTAAAGTTGCAATAGAAGAGTCTGATGCTGGACTATCAGGACGTGATGTAGAATCTATGCTACTGATGTTTGGCGCTAGTTGCGGTGATCCTGGGGGTGACTGTTGTGGACTACTTGTGGCCGGAAAATTAGAGCTACTTGCTATTAGTGTGCCAATCCGCAAATTTTCACAGCGACGTCGGTTTGATTTTAAAGATTCAAGACGCGAGCTACGTCTTGTTAGAGGGGTCATCGACATGTTATCATTATGTGCTACTTGAGATAACCCAAAAGACGTTTCATTTGGCTCCATCGACGTTTCATTTGGCTCCATCCTTGGTGTTTCAGTATTTTCTACATCATAAGTCACATTTGGACGTGTTTTCTTACGAAGAATTGCTGTCTTTTTTTTGTAAGAAGCAAGTGCACTCACCAAGTTTTTCTTGCAAAGATTCCGAAGCTTTTGCGAAGTCATTGCACTTCGAGGAACAACTACTCCTGCAGCCTTCTTTTTAAGATATCGTTCTCTTTCTTTTCTTAGATACTCCTCTTTTAATACAGGGTCGCTTCTTAATTTTTGACGTCGCTTTTGTTCAGCCAATCTTTTCCTCTCCTTTCTCTCCTCTTCAGATAATTTTGGTTTAGGCATCTTGGCATCCTAAAAATAAACAATCCATTATTAAAATCTGACTGTAGTATGTGAGGGTGCTTGCGTGTGTGTGAGTGTATATACGTGTGATATAGTACCAAATGTTACATCATTTTGTAAGGTTAACATGAAAACATCTTTTTGTAGTTGACTGTACAGTAAAAAACTCATCAAGTCTAAAGAGAGACCAGAGAGAGAGAATCAAGAGTTAACTTGACGAGTTTTGTACTGTCAGTAACCGGTATTACCTGTATTACAGGTGACAAAAGATGTTTTTTTTGCCTAATCATACCATGGCGATGAAAACACAAGTCACGGAAATGAAATACCTGGCCACGGCAATGAAACTAAATTGTTTTACAAGGCATGGCAATGAAATTTTTTTCATTGCCGTGTCTTTTATTTCATTGCCATAGCAAATTTCGGCCACGAAAACCACGGCAATGAAAGCACGGCGATGAAAATCAAGGCAAAAAATATAAATAACAAAAAATCTGTTAACTATTCGAAGACATAAACACTTCACAAATTAACATAATGAGAAATGGTGTTCTATCGAATGCTTACTCATGAAGACAAACTTATTCAAATATAGTTATACCTATCCACGGCGATGAAAGAAAAAATGTCCAGTAACATAAAAATTGAATACTTACATTTATGGCGCGAAAATGCAGGCAGGTGTGTACGTCCTTCCACGTTGAGCACTTAGGCAGCACTAATATGCAACGTTTAGCATACCGGGAGGGGGGACGCAAGCCGTAGGTAAAACAATATCCTTGAACATGATTAGGACACGGCGATGAACGGTAGTTCTGGGACAAATGATTTTTTATTAACCATTCGTTGTATTGTTTAAATATTTGAATAAATGTATTCCGTAACAATACTTTAACTATTCATGTATCAAATAAAACTAGGTTTTAATATAAATAACCAATAGATTTTTTTCAATGAGGAATAATACACAACAAGGTGAAGTGTGGACAAACACGGCAATGAAAGATTTCGAGGTTTAATTTATTTTTTTGGAGTATCCATTAATCCAATTAAATAAAATATTTAGTGCTACACATCGATTACTATTTAACCTAACCGGAAAAAAATGGGAGAACATTATAACTATGTTTTTTAGTACCGATTTCATTGATGCCACGCAATTTTCGGTCCCGGGAAATTCACCCTTAATATCGTATCCTGCGTTTCCTGTAGTTTGTTCATTACAGGTACTGATAGACGCTACTGAAGGCGCCAAACTAGTAGTTCAGTTCTGGGCCGAAAAAAATTAGATTGCCATCGACACGCTGAAGAAATACAGGGTGAATTTTTTAAGTGGGCGTGGATGACTTAATATAAAACTTTAGGGAATAGTGAAATATGCTCGCATAGAGCATATTTCACTATTCCCTAAAGTTTTAAGGAGTCTTGAGTCTGATTTTAATGAAAACTAAAACTTCACCATTGGATTTTCCTATACACAAATGAGGGTATTAAGAACCCTGAATGTTTAACAGCTAGGTACTCTCTGGAAACCCACAATTGCTCATTAGGAACATAATAGTTTTGTTAAGTTAATTATCTGTGGGATTTAATTAAATTTTTAATTTATGGGATTTGCATAGAAAGGTTTTTTTACGTAACTGGTGAAGTCTGTAACTGACCGCAATGTCTTCGGCATTTTTTAATAGCTTAAGAACACATTATGCATGTATCTCGTTATACAACTTATTTTGATAACGCTCAATATGTAAAAAAAAAACTATAAACGAAATAACCTGTGTTTATTAGCTGTTTCTTTATTTTAAATTAGATAGGAGCATTAAACTTTTTTTGTTTTTGAAATCTACGATGACTAGGTTTTATATTTATTTATTATGTTTTTTTTTGTGTTTTAAAACCGTTATCAACGCGGTCTCGAAATAATCGCAAATCAGATAAGATGATGGTATATAAGATGCTTCTATTTCGGCATATTTACAAAACCGATGAAAATTACAAAATTGAAATTTATTGTATTGATTAGTGAACCAATTAAAACATTTCATCGCATACTGTTATTCGGCATATTTCACTCATAATTATACCGATTGATCGAAAAATTTAATGAAAGGAGAAGATGAACGTTCATTCTATTAAATTTTATAGAGTTTATGCAAGTAGAAGAAAACAAAAAAGAAATTAATAACTCCAATGAAGCAATAAGACACTGCACTCGAGTTAATATTTTCTTCATCAGCTTCAATAGTACCAGCATGAATCCAGGAGCATCGTGCTCTTTGGTTCTTACTAGTACTGGAATAAAATGGAAGGAGTATAGTTTTAGGTTTCAAATCATGCACCAACTGCATACACAACTTACCTCCTTTTCGACAGTTTGCAAGTTGGCAACTAAAAAAACATGTCATTACAAAGAACTGTCAGTTCAATAAAATAATAACGTGTTTTATTATATTAGTGTGATAATTATTGCTAAACCGGAATGTCTCGAAAAACCGTTGATTCTACAAAATCTACAATCGTGCTACAACTGAATCCCTTCGACTGTCCCTTCAGAGAGTTTCGCGACAATGAGTTACAAACAGAAGCATGGGGTCTGGTATGTATCCATACTTCCATACTAATATTATAAATGCGAAAGTCACTCTGTTTGTTTGTTTGTTTGTTACCTTTTCACGACTAAACAGCTGATCGGATCTAAATGAAATTTGGCAAGAAGATAGATTTTAACCTGGGGAAGGACATAGGCAGACATCAACACGCTACGACCAATAGGAGCGGAGCAGCAATGAAAAATGTTGCGAAAACGGGGAAAATGTGACGCAGACGAAGTTGCGAGGGACAGCTAGTTTTATATATTTTTTTTACTTTACATTATCATTTTAGCCGAAGATGATAATGTTAAGTGGCTAAATAATAATCAGGTAAAGCCGCGCTTGTCTAGGTTGGTCTGTGAATGGGTGACCCATTACATAGGTACCGAGTTTCCTCCGTGTTACGGAAAGCACGCTAAGCCGTTGGTCTCCGATGACATTTGTAGATTTTTGATAGTCGTTACAAGTAGTCAGTGGCCCGAAAGTTTGACAACCAGTTTTACCAAGGTTATTCTTATTACCCGGTTCTAACTGGGTTGTGGAGGTCAGATAGGCAGTCGCTCCATGTAAAATACTGATATTCAGCTGTATTCTATTAGAAAGCCCATCCCAATATAGTTGGGAAAAGGCTAAGCAGATGATGAGGATCATTTTAGCGGGAAGACGTCAACTGCGTACGTACAGCTCCCCCATGCCTGGGCATGGCCTCGCATGCATGCATGGAAGCTCTTCTGGTATATCATGAGTAACATAATTCGCACGCCATAACGATGCACATATCATTCTACTCCACACACTACACTACTAAACACCACAACACGCTACACCACACCACATAACACACCGCACCACATCACATCGAATCACATCAAACCACACTATATTTTACACACACACCACACCAAACTAAAGCACACTACGCTTCTCACCACATGATATATACTCAAGATGTTAGAATATTGATTTTTATAAGATATTTAACTGTAACTGTAACACTACATCTAAGATATGGAAGAGCGGAGTTTCCTAACACAGGCATTGTTTGTCTAAAAGGAGGCTCCAAATACAATTCATTGTATAAGAAGCTTTTTGTAAAATAAAAATATTTTCATTTTTCATGCCTCATCCTATCGACTGGTCGTGTGATTCTCGCAGTCAAAAGAGTCTTGAGGCCTTCTTCAGCTCATCGGTCTACCTTATGGGAGACACTCGAAAGTTTCAACTTTTCATAAGCGGTCGCCAGCTTAGAAATTGTCCGCCCAATCCGTTTTGCTGCAATTTGTCCTGCCTTTTGCCGTTTAAGATTGACAATTCCTCGGGAAATGTCTGTTATCGTAGTTCTCCTGCAGATATCTTCAAGTCTGTTAGGATCAAGCAGAGAAACTCTAAGCGCTCCTTCTCCATTGCTTTTTATGAACTTTTGAACCTCGTTTATTTTTATAGAGTACAGCAGGCTTCAAGACGTTGTTACTAACCCAAAGTATTAAAGCAGCGAAGAATGAATCTCGTTCTGGCCCAGCTACCCAAACGCCTAGGATGACTTCGGCTTCGAACTTGTGGGTTGACGAACAAACCCAACCGCTGCCGAGGTCTGTGCGACAGTACCTCCATGGATGGGTCAGAGCTGAAGATCTGGCCATGGATAGGTGGGGTGCTGAGGTCGCTATTTTTGATGTAAGCTTACCAAATATTGCTTCATTGTTCTGCTTGTATGGCCTTCGTAAAAACGATTATTTAAAAAAAAAAACCGGAATCGATTAACATTACTTCGATCTCTTCAAGGTAACTTCCATGTAACTAGTTATGTAGTAGGTACTACCCTACTACATTGATTGACTAATAAAAAAGTCGAATGTCAAAGTCAAAACATTTATTACAAACTAAGTGAAGTGACAGTGAGTGTAATCAATCAAAGCCAATGAAGAACATATTGAATAATATGTTCCCGGGGGATAATAAATCATGCATATAACATAGCATATTCAGCCTTTAATGCTGCAGTATTTGTCTGTCCACAATAAACTGTCTCTAGTTCGCTTTAATCCACGACGGGGACCCAAGTGGATTCACATGTCTTCAAAGTTATGGTGGAAGGATATACCAGTTTCCTCACGATGGTATCCATCACTTTTTTGAGAGCAATGGTGATGCGATAAATCAATTCATGGGGTCGCAGGGGCCGCGAAAGAGATGGCGGGACAAACTGGGCAGCTCCGTCATAGCCCAAAGGAGGACGCGCAAAGAAAATTGCAAGTTAGGGTTCGAAACTAGGACTAAATTCGTCAGTCGGGGCCGTTACCTCAGGGCCAGCATTCACTACCCCAAAGATGAATAGCAATTTTTTTTTAAAGGAGTTGGACTCGAGCAAGATGGTGATATCAGACATGCAGTTGTGCCACGCTCAAGTCTTGTACAGATCCTCATTCTGCAGAAGGGTTCTGTCCGCATGTTTCGTGTTGGAGAGGGTGGAATTTAACGTGAGTAGATTTTCCTGAATAATTTTGGCCTTACCTTATTTTAACTTTTTCGCTTTCATATCTATGTGTTATGTCTATGATTTAAGTTTTGACCGACGATAACGTAGTGACCTGAACAGTTCTGTCATTTGACTTATTTAAGTCCTAAGTCCTGACGATGCTCCAAAGTAACACTGAGTTTGGGATGAGTCAAACTCAATCATTTAAACAATTACCGCTTTTGGCAGACCGTTTTTAATATGTTTAAAATTCTTGGGTGGTTTTCACAGGTGGAACATCAATGGGAATTATTTACGTGTGTCTTTGGACCAGAAGGTTGGCGAGCAAAGTGCCATATATACTCCCCTGGCCTCAAAGCAGGAGGCGGGCCACAGCATAAACCTATGTTGTCTAAAAATGGTATGAGTTTTATTTCCATACCTAGCTTAATGCTAAGGTTTTAAGAGTCTCAGTTGCAGTGTTTGCATCTATGCCAGAGTATGCTCCAACTTGGACCAAATATGCGCCAAAACTACACCGGTTTTTCAGGTCAAAATGCTATTGGATATTTTCGTCAAGTCCTTCTCAGTAGTAGCTTGGAATCTTGATTAATGCCCGATGAATATCAATATGGTCGTTGCTTAATACAATTGGGCTTTAATGATTCGTCACTGCCTCTGCTTAGAGGTCATTAGAAGCTTAATATAAATTTGTTCGAGCAAACTTTTCTTCGTTTTTGGGTGAAGAGCCTGGAGATCTGATGGCCAATGTGGCTATGGATTAACTAAGGTTTTTTATCGAAACAATGTCTGTTTCTTATTATTTTTGTCTTTTAGCGTCAGTATTCTAGTTTTTATTATAGAATACACTTGTTCATTTCTAAGTATCAAGCTATGCAAAGAGATTCGCAGGAAAAGTGTTTCCTATTCGCTGAATAAGGTATTGTTTGAAAGTAGGAAACGATTATATCGCACTGTGCTTTAAATGTCGCTTGAAACACTCGCTAGACATCGGAAGGAAAACATCTAAAGTATTTTTAGTTCTGAGCTAACAAATTGAAAAATAGTGCGTAGAGTCCCTCCGCGCGGAAGAAGTGAAACTTCGTAATACTACACGCATGCGTTCGAGTGCCTCGCATTCCCTTTCGTTATTTTATTGAGCTTCTAAATAATATTTTGTTGTTTTCTTGTTGTATTATTTTTATTATATAATATTACATAAGTTTATCGAGGTTATTCTACACATGGAAATTGAGCGAAGGCTGGTCACACCGAAGAGTCGAATGCACGCCATCTTGCGTACCTAGTAGAACTACGTAGTCACAAATCTTGTAATACTGCCATCTCTTGGTGAGTTTTAGAAATGTTAGTGTTTAACGCAAACGTGTTGGAAGTCGCTTATGGAGTTTCACTTCAAAAAAAAAATATTTTTTTTTTAATTTTGTCTTTTCCTTCCTTGGTTTTTGAGAATTTACGATTTATGTAAAAAAATGTCGAAGGTATTGCGCCGACCCCAAATGAATTGGGATTAGAGTGAGAGAATAAAAATAATGATGATGTTTTGTGTGTCACTCGGTTTTAAGAGATGACTAATTTAATATTTATACAGACGCCAGCTGGTACAACACGCTACAACAACCTGTCAAAAATTTCTTTAATACATTTTCAACTTCAACGTTAAAGCATTAGGTTCAAGGTTAATTGGCAAAATTTGACCGTTTCGCGTAGCTTGACCTGCTGGTTTCTGTACCTACGTTACATTAAAATATTTTGATCCACAGTGATTCAACAAAATATTGATTCATCAAAGAATTTCTCGCACTTCCACAATTGTTTTCCTTTTTTTTTTGTTTCTTTTAGTTTTACCAATTCATACATGCCATAGATTTGAATCGCAAACAAGTATCCACACTGAGAAAAGTAAGTACGTCCCACATGGACGCATAGATGAGTCCATGTATGAGAGCTTGCTTTACGTAGATAAGATTTTTTTTTTTTTTTTTTTAAAACGTTGCCCCACACTAGGAATTTCTCCTGTATCGTGGTTTTTTTTTTTTTTTTTTTATGAATGGCATCTCGCAGTTCAACCTATGAGGTTGTCGTCTGCTTAACCGGACTATCCTGTGGGTGCCTTTAGAGTAAGGCCTCCAGCCAGGGCATAAAAACTTACAAACTAAGCGACTGCACGCTAAGGGCACCCCCTGTGGGGTACGAACCTCGGCTTAGGGCGTCGCTGGGGGAGGACTGCATGGGGACAGGCTGGATCTGAATGGTATCATTATTTAGGGGCTGATTTAAAATTACTGGCACAGCATCGCGGGCTGGCTCGAGCGAGGGTCGGGGAGGGCATGGACCGGGACGTCGCGTCGGACCTCGACGGCGAGGTCGGAAAGACGGCGGTTTGAGTCGGAACTTTTTAAGAGTGCTAGTCTCTTTGCTACTCTCCTGGAGGAGGGTGATAGCATCATCTGGAGTAACAAGGGTATGCCTAGGACGGCGTACTGTACTAATGCGCGAGGGTTCGTAACGGGCGGCCGCTGCGATCAGGGGATTACGGTGTTTAATGGCGTTATCGAAGAAACGCTTCGAAAGACGTTTCATAAACTGAAGGACGGTGGGCATTCTAAGGTCTACGTGTAGACGGTCATTACGGACATAAAAAGGGGCTCCCGTGACTCTACGTAAGAACCGGTTCTGTAAAATTTGCATCCTATGGATGTACTTAGGCTTGGTGTGAGCGTACACGACGCAAGCGTACGTCATAATGGGGCGGATCACCGCGGTATAAAGGCGCAACTTGCACTTGAGTGACAACTTGCTTTTTGCCGAAATCATGAAATGAAGCCTACCCATAGCAAACGCAGCTCGGTCGCGAGCTGCTTTGATGTGCGCCGCGAAAGACAAGTGGCTGTCAAGTATAACTCCTAAGTACTTGGCTTGCTTCTCCCAACGGATAGGCTTACCGTACATAGTGATCGGGCTGAGCGCGGGTGGCTTAATTTTACGCTGTTTAGAGAAAAGAACTGCCTGGCTCTTGTCGGGGTTCACCTCGATTCTCCATTTCCGGAACCAAGCGCCTAAGACGTTGGCTGAGGTTTGGAGGGTGCTATAGATAGCGTCGTGACTGCGGCCAGTGTAATAAATGGCCGTGTCGTCCGCGAACAGGGCTAACTGAGCCTTCTTGCTCTTGGGGATGTCACTGGTGAACAGAGTAAAGATAAGGGGAGAGACGACGGAGCCCTGAGGGACTCCGGCTCTAATGGGGTGGGGGGAAGACAGTGCCTTCCCGATGCGATAGCGGAAGGTGCGATCCGACAGAAAGTCTCGTAAGATGAGCACGAGACGGTCCGGCACTCCCAGTTTGTACAGCTTATATAATAAGCCGTTGTGCCAGACTTTGTCGAAAGCCTTTGCTATGTCGAAGAACAATACACCCGTCATCGCTCCTCGCTGGAAGCCAGCGCTCAAGTGTTCTACGATGCGATGGACCTGTTGAATGCAAGAGTGTCCGGTCCTGAAGCCGAACTGCTCGTTGGGGATGAGACTCTTAGCCTCGGCGAAGTCTTTGAGTCGCTTATAAATAAGTCTCTCGTAGATTTTGCCGAGTGCGTTCAGGAGACTGATAGGTCTGTAGCTCGAGGGCTCAGACTTGGGTTTGCCTGGCTTGGCGAAACCGATGACAGTGGCCTCTTTCCATATTTGGGGAAAGGCGTTGTTGCTCAGGGCGCCATTGAAGATGGCCGCCATTAACACGACGAGCTGAGCGGGGAGGAGTTTTAACACCCTATTGGTGATTCCGTCGGAGCCGGGTGCTTTCCGTGGTTGAAGCTTATTAATGATGTCTTGCACTTCGTCAGCTGTGACCGAAGGCAGAGGATCATCAGGGTCTTCTACGGGGGGGAGGGCGGCTTTACGTTCGACGAATGCGTTCACCTCATCGAGATGTCACTTGTCTACTGGTTGAGAGCTGGGGGAGCACTGGGACTCCAGGCTGTCGGCTAGGCATTCGGCCTTCTCAGAGTCGTCGAATGCGACGCTCTTATCGGGTCGGGTGAGGGGAGGCATCGAAGCCTCTTCGGTGGAGCGCAACTTGCGTTGCAGCTGCCAGAAGGCTAGGTGGGTAGGCTCAAGCTCGCTAAGCGTCTTGTCCCATTGATCTGAACGATGCTCACTAGTGCGCTTCTTAACAGCACGCTGTAAATGACGCATGTGAGCTTTGTTCGCGTCGCAGGGAAAGTTGCTGTAGGCACGGATGGCCGCGTTCTTCTCGGTTATCAGTTCACGTACGTCAGCGGGTAGTATCCAGCGTTGATCGCTCAATGCTGGAACTTCTCGTGAGCAATCCTTCAGTACGGATTGCACGTGTTCTGTAAACGAGTTGATGGCGGCCGTCGTGTCTGCGACTGAGACTATGTGGCCGGGGATGGACTCCAGGTGAGACGACGTGGTGGATTTCAGCTTTTCGCTGACTTTCCTCCAGTCTGTTATTACTTGGGTCGGCGGGGGCTGGCTGGGGTCAGAGGGACCCGAGCGGGGAACTAAGTGCATGAGCACTGGTCGATGGTCTGAGTTAAGCTCATGTAAAGTCTCGATGGAATGCAACTTAAGGTTGACATTCTTGAGTAGCGCTATGTCGAGAACGTCCGGACGTTGGTCGCGGTCGTGGGGATAGTGAGTGTGCTCCATGCTGCATGCTGTTCCAGGCGGGGTGTTTGGCGTTGAGGTCGCCCGCTATGATAACGGAGTCACTCAAGCCGAAGAGGACGGCAAGGTCTTTGGTGAACAGAGTGTGCTCCTCGGACGTGCCGCCGGGAGGGATGTACGCGGAGGCGATAGTGATCGGTTGATGACCGGTCATGCCTAGTCGACACACTGAAGTCTCGAGTAGAGACTCCATGGGAGGGGGATCTAAGGGGATGCAGTGCAGTTCTTTTCTATAATAGATTAGAGTACCGCCCTTGTGGCAACGTGACCGATCGTTGCGAACTATGCGATAGTTGGCAATTCTCGGATCGCGGTGACTGGGCTTGAGGAAGGTCTCCTGTATGAGGAGGATATCAATTTGATGGTCACGGAGGAAAGTGGCGATTTCATCACGCTGGCCTCTAATGCCATTGGCATTAAAGTACCCTAATTTAAGGGATCGGGGTTTGGTACACGTTAATCTCGTATTATCCATTGAAATTAAAGATTAATGCCGCTGAAGGCTTCGCCTAACTTGATTAGGGACTTGAGGATAATTTTAAGCTTATCACTGTCAGTGTTAGCCTCCCTGAGATCTGCCGCCATGCGGTCTGCTTCCGGGGTGACTAACTTTGCTAACGTTTCTAAAGTTACGTTAGGAGAGGAGACCGCGGCCGCGGGGCCGGGAGGCGCGGGACGAGCGGGCGCCGGTGCGCTCGCTTGGGCCACGGGAGTGGGGACAGGGGCATTTAATAGCCCGGGAATGGGGCTGGACTTTGCTTTGCCGAGTGCCGGGAAGGCTCTCTGGTGGTTCAGCGAGGTCCAGGGAGAGGGCCTCTGAGGGCTGAGTCTCTCCGGCATCTGTGCAGTTGGTAGCCTCACCGATGGGCTTTCTCTCTGCTGGCGGGCGTTTGCACGCTTCGCCAGTTTAGAGGAAGAGCCTTTGGGGGCTTTCGGGCAGCCGCGGTAGTTAGCCGGGTGGCCCGACTGGCCGCAAAGCACACAGCTCGGTGGCTCCGTGCATAGCGATTTGTCTTTGGGACGGGGGCAGTCTGCCGTACCATGGTCGCCTAGACACTTTACGCATCTGTGCGGCGCATGGCAGTTGGCTTGGCTGTGTCCGTACAGCTGGCAGCGGTGGCACTGCCCTACTACGGTTGAGCGGTAAGGCTTCTCTATTGAGATGCCTGTGAGGGAGCATACCGACTTCACTTTGAAGATCGGGTGGTGTCCTTCTACTGGGTCACAGATGACCAGTACCATATCGTACTGGTCTCCACCTCTCGCCTTATGAAGGCGGTGGACGGCTGCGACCGGGATGTCCTGGCCTTGGAGGTCGTTTAGGATGTCCTCCGTGGGGATTTCCTTCGGGATCCGCCTGATCACCACGCGGGTGGGCTTCTCCTCTGGAAGGGAGTATGTATGGAAGGCTATGTGCCTTGCGATCAGCTGACGGGTTAGTTCCCTGCAGTCGGTGGTCGTAGGGACTACCACTTTGATACCCTGCTGGGTGCTTTTTGCGCTAGTGTATTGAATGCGGCGCTCAACACACATTTTGGACACGTCTGTCCATTTCCCTTTGTCCTGAATGAACAACGGGGGAGGGGGCTTCAGCTTCTTTGAAGAAGCGGCTGAAGAGTTAGCCTTAGGGCTGGATGGTCTGCTGGTATGAGCAGCGGCGGACTTTGGTGCGGGGACCGGGGAGGTGGGGCGAGAGGCCTCGGGAGAGGGGATGAGAGGGAGCGCGACTAATTTTTTGGCCATGGTGGCCTGAGAGTTTTTGCCCTTTTTCCTCTTGCCCTTTCCGACGACTTGATAGTCGTCTTCAGAGGACGAGGAAGCAGAGCAGGAATCTATTACCGATTCCGAGTCGGAGACTGGCACAGTTGTGTCCATTTTCTCCGAAATGGGAACAATGGACGCAGGTGCGGACTGATCCATTGTTTGCTTTACAATGGGTCCGGGGTTAGCCGGAATCGCGGCGGCGACGGCTGGCGGCGAGCCTTTGTCCATGTTCTCAGAAACGGGAACAATGGACGCAGGTGCGGACTGGACCTTTGTTTGCGAAACAATGGGTTTCACTACAATGGGTCTTGGAGTAGCCTTAATCGCGGCGGCGACGGCTGGCGGTAAGCCTCTGTCGGCAGGCGGCGGTGACAAGGGGCTCTCGAGCGCGTCACTGAAGTCAGTGACGGTATCGGTGGTCTGCTGAATGGCAGCGATTTCTGACCCATATTTTTGTAAATATGGGTCGGTCGTGAAGACGCGCAAGAAAAAGCGCAAAAGCGCTTTATCTGTGTCGTCGAGGGACGACATTTTATCGGCTAAAAGTTAGCGGACATTTGAGTGAAGCTCAGCGCGCCTAACAACCTAATTCCTTGACCAATTATTTAGGGAATTTACTGAATCAGTGACTCACCCGCTTCAACCTTCCCGCAGGCACAGTCCGAGGGTCCTGGCTTGGTAGCAACTCCAACTCCAGTCCAGGGAACTTTGCTTTCAGGAACTTGTTCAAACGGGAAACACTAGCACAGTATATCGGCGGCGCATGCGAACACGACGAAGCCCAATTTTTCACCTAGACCCTGAAGGGGTTAGGCGGGCGGATTGGGTCACCACCCTCTCTCGGTTTCGTTGGCACCGTTAGGTTTCCCACCAAGAACCTCGAAATTGAGGATTTTTCCCTGATGGGGCAAAGGAAGTTAAATCGGAATAATATCCGAAGCAAATGAGCAAGTGCTGTCTTAATAAAAAGACAGCAATTGTTCGGGGGTGTAGTCGAAAGACAACTGATGACGTCACGACACTGGGAAGCGACGAACCGATGACACACACTGATAGCGAGCGGGAATGCGAGCAGGTAGCGGCACGTCCGTACGCGACGGCGGTCAGGCGGCGACTGTAATTGCGACGTTGTATCGTGGGTGCGTTTACAAACATTTAAACTCACATACACAAACAGCCAGACCCGGAACAACTATCTGTAGGCCATACAAATATTTGTATTATATATATTTGTACCATAGATATATTTGGTATGAGTGAACAGTGCAGTTCATTTAAATGTCACTGTCACCGTTAAGGTGTTAGCGCCCGGGTCCAGATACTCTGGCGCTTCCACTGAAATTCAATTGTTTTTTCTTAGGTTTTTGCGATTTGCAAGTCAGTCTCATGCTGTATATAGAACAGAATTATCATTTGCGATGGTAACACGGATGAAAATACAGAATTATAATCATTAAAATCATCAATACAACCCTCGTAAGGTCATTAAACCTTATTCAACGACTATTTCATGCAAAAGTCCTGCAAAATGCAAAACTGCTAAGAAAATTTGGATTTCGCTGGCTACCCTGACGCTTCTACCTTAAGATGCTGTCAAACTGAGCGAAAAAGACTGCTGACTAGCTACTGTGTACATCGGACTTTGACACGTATTTGGTACTTTACCTGTCAAAGTCCGGTGCGCACCTTTACACGTGGTAGGGTTAATCTAACGTTTTATATTTTTACTTGCCTGCAGGCTGCTACCTAGTTCGTCTATACTACTTGGGAGCCTGGCGTTGTGTGTGGGTGAATGACCAGGTCCCTGTAGATACTTCTGGTGCACCACTGCTGCCATTCTCGCCCCTCCTGATGCACCCCCCTGCTAAGCCTGGTTCAAACAGGATACCTCAAGCTGTTTCTGCTGGAGTCATTTTTCTGTGGCCTTTGTTGGTGACTAAGGTAAACTGCTTTTTATTTTAAAGAGATTCATAAATTTTTCTACGAATCTGTTAGGTGTTGTTCCGGATCAAGTCAGGATGGATAAAATGGCGATAAGTTACTGGAAAACCTGGCGACCCACGGATGCCCCTTAAGTTAAAAGAAAAAATATACAAGTCCATGATTAGACCTGTCGTACTGTATGCATCGGAAGGCTGGGCTGTGAAAAAGATGGATGAAAAAAGCGCATGTAGCGGATATGAGTATGTTGAGGTGAATGTGTAGTGTGACAAGAATGGATAAAGTAAGGAATGAGTATATTAGTGGATGTTTGAAAGTTGTGTCAGTTAGAGAAAAGTTGAAAGGGAATGGACTATCTTTGTATGAACAATGGACCTGCACGCGTAGCATGACTACTGTAGAAACGACTTTTGTCTACGGAAGAATCGACATAATGACAGATAAACAATGAAAATGTGTCTGTCGATTATTCCCTCGATATAGCCGGTTTCTACGGCGGACATGCTACGTGTGCAGTGATGATGAGAGACGAATAGCATGTGACTAAAAGAGTGATGAATAAAAGTATTGATGGGTGGAGAGGGAGAGACCAAGGAAACGTTGGATGGATAATGTGAGTAATGAAATGAAATAAAAAGCTGTAAATGATACCGTGACGGTTGACAGAGGAGAATGGAAGAAAAAAACTTGATGCGCCGACCTCAAGTAATACGGGATAAGGGCAAGAAGATGGTGTGGTTAGCTGTTGAAATTGATGCCTTATCTTTGACGGAAAAGATTGGTGTTCCAAATTGTTGCTATCATGAGATATACTGTCAGAGCAGTTTGGATATTGACCCAAGTTAAGAGCAATATCTGCACGGCCATGGAGGCTGCAGTCAGGTTGTGGATGGAAGTGATGATGATGATGATTGAAAACAATAAAAATTTACTCGAGTGGGAGCCAACTCCGCTACCACTGATGCCACATAGCACTCATGTTCTGACCACTGGACTACCATTTCATACTCATGTTTAATCGTTAGATTCCATAATGCTGCAAACGTCATATAGGTTACAAGGTGGTATTCTTGAAACTGAACCCCTAGCTTTTATTATCAACATTTATTTATTTTTCATTTATTTGGTACCAATAACAACAATATCAGACAAGACGGTTCTAAACTTTAAATTTTCCATAATCGTTCAATTTAGTTACCCAGTTTATAAAAAGAAACCTTAAATAAAATTGCTAGTACCTAATTAAAGTTACGCAAAAATAACCTCAATAACTTTGCGGCGATACCCGGAAATGAAACGAGACATTAATGCCAATCAGTAATTTAATTAAGTATAATATCCGTGAACTACATGTCAATTTATTCAATTTCTTATAATTCACACGATGGTAATACTTTACGATATCGAGAGTTTATTACGTTTGCCCAACAGTGGGACACACAGTAGGCTAAGAAACAAAAAAAAAACGGCCAAGTGCGAGTTGGACGCATGAAGGGTTCCGTACCATTATTTTATAAAAAAGGAGCAAAAAAAATCACTTTTTGGTATGGGAGCCCCTTTAAATATTTATTTTATTCTGTTTTTAGTATGTGTTGTTATAGCAACAGAAATACATAATCTGCAGAAATTTCAACCGGCTAACTATCACGGTTCATGAGATACAGCCTGGTGACAGACGGACGGACGAACATACGGACGGACAGTGAAGTCTCAGTAATAGGGTTCCGTATGACCCTTTGGGTACGGAACCGTAAAAATATGAAAGTGAAAGAAACTGCCGGTTTATCTGCCTGCTAGTCTGTCTATCAGTTATCTTTTCACACTTTTTATTGTTATTACATTAGTTGGTGGTTTTTATCTTGGAAGTTTTTTCTCCTGTAATTACTTCCGACCTAATAAACGGTCTATTTAAGGTATAATAAATCAGCTGGTATTCATCATCTGCCTAATTTTATCCAACAATGTTGGAGCCGGCTTCCAGTTTAACCGGATGAAGCATTCACCAGTATTTTACAGGGTGCGACTGCCTTTCTGACCTCCACAACCTAGTTAGTACAGGGCTTTTTGGTTACTACGATACCCATTGGTAAGACTAGTTGTCAGACTTTCGGTCCACTGACTACCTGTAACGACTGTCCAAGATCTACAAATGACAGCTGGGGAAAACGGTTACACGTGCTCTCCGAAGCACCGAGGAAACTCGGTGTGTAATAGGTATTAGTCATGAGCCAACCTAGGCAAGCGCAGCATGACATGCAGTTCAAACCGAGCGGCTATTATTATTTAGAAGTTCTCTAGTTAGTTGTTTGCTGGTATTATTAGATGATATATGATTTAGATAATAAGAAGGAGAAGCTCGTAGCTAAATATTACCAGCTTCACGGGTCGATCTTTAAGGTTAAGCCGTGTTTGCCGAGGTTGGTCTGTAGATGGGTTACCATAATTACATACCGAGTTTCCTCCGTGCGTTGGAAAGTGCGTTAAGCCGTTGGTCCCGGCTGTCATTTGTAGATCTTTGACAGTCGTTACGAGTAGTCAGAAGCCGAAAGTCTGACATCCAGTCTTACCAAGGGGTATCGTATTACCCAGTCACTGGGTTGTGGAGGTCAGATAGACAGTCGCTTCATGTAAAATACTGGTACTCAGCTGGATCGGGTTAGACAGGAAGCCGACCACAAGATAGTTTGGGAAAAAGACTATGCAGATGATGATATGAATCGGATCTAAAAGCAACAAGTTCTACGAGAAATATTCGTAAAGGTTGTGAAAGACTCGCAATTATTTCAGTTATTTTATTGAATCTACAAACGATATTATAACCTTTCTTACACAAAGAGAACCAGTAATAGACTATCGTTACTTTATAATGTTATAAGCACATTGTTATTTAGAGAGATGAAAGTTCTTTGTTTCCGCTTCGGTAAAGAGTTATAGCTGTGTACTCGTTTATAATATATATTTTGTTCTTCAATGATTATGTAGTTTTTAAGATTTTGATAAAAAAATCTAGGTACCAAATACGAAGATATTTGCTCATGTTTGTTTTTCCAAATCTTCACGATTATTACGTTTATTCATCTATATACAAATTATTTACATTATAATTTTTTTCCAAATGATATAAAAAAAAAAACTTTTAAAAATATGAAAATAGTAGCCCAACGGCATTGGGAACAGGGTCGGGGTACTAGTGGTCAGGGCTCTTGAGAGAGGAACCTCCTAACAATACGCGTCGTGTCCAGAAGTACCTCTTTCTGAATTAAGCCCTTGATCCAGCAGCCAAGCAAAAGATGAAAGTCTTCAGATGTTGGTCGGGGCTTTTGACTATTAAACCATTGGCCGACACGACTATCGGCACAATGACTGCTTTCCCACATGTCGACAACTTCGCGAGCCAGATATTCGGATTGCTTATCTTTCTCTGCTTTCAAGAGGTTCTCGTCATGGACCAGTCAGGACCGTTAAATCAACATTCATTGCGCGACGCTCCAATCGATCTATCAACACAATGTCAGGCTTATTTGCAACAATAGTCCTTTCAGTGATGATAGGTCGATCCCAATACAACGTGATATTACCATCATCGAGAACTGGGTCGGGCGCATTCTTATAGGATGGCACTTCTGATTCCACAAGGTTGTATTTCAAAGCAAGTTGCTGGTGGATAATTCTTGCAAAGGTTGTGTCTATGCAAGTACTCTCTGTTAGCCAGTTGAGAACACCCAGAATTAATGTGTCGGATCGATTCTCCCGGACGGTGGCATCCCCGACAATATTATATGTATTTTATAATCACGTTGAACGATGAAAGTTGCAATATTGGGGTTTGCAGGGTCGAAAACTCGATCTAACATAGTCTGGGAAAATTTGTTTTCCTCTATTTTCACCCAAGCAGAGATTGGTTTCCCGGGTAAAGTAAAAAAGGCAATTTTTGAAGTTTGGATGTAGAAAATAATCTCCGGAACTACTCATACGATTTTAGATCCTTTTCATTGGTGGAAATCTACAATTTTACCAAGTGCCATAATAGGATATGTTTCTTTGGTGCAGAAGCTAGTAATAAATTAATGCTTGCTTATACAATATGTAGATACAAGGTAAATCCTACCAGCCAATAAGGTTGATTCCAACAAGACACTCCCACATAAACAAAACTGTAAACATTTTACTCATTCCTCGCTCATCTCCCAACGGGACCGGGCACAGTAACCGCTGGTTTATTGCGAAATAAATTGGAGATTTATACCCGTTCACCACAACCGTCGGCAAAGTAATCGGGCGCTGTGGTTCCGCAGAATTCCTAATGAGAAAGTGTTAAGATGGCGACAGCACAGCTAAATTACTTGATGCTTGCAAATTGGGTTATTTTCCTAGTGGCACAACAAATTATGTAATATTGAGGATCTTGTTTGATCTGAAATATTGGATATTTTTTGCTGTTTGTGGTTTCTGAAAACTAGGCCGGAGCTATTTACTTTTTTTGTTATTTTTGTCTGAAAATTATTTTTCATTGCATTATAACTTAATTAAGCTAAGTTTTTATCAAGTGTGACTTAAGCACTGCAAATTATAGCTAATATTTACTTAACTTTTATCGCTTTCAATGATCTACACTAAGTAAATTTGAATGACCCGTCCAATTATCCATTGTCTACAAATTTGTCAGTCCATAAAAACTGCAACTGGTAAATCAGCAACCTGACTCATCCATTCCCTATTTATTAACTACGTCCTAAACAACAAAATTTTAAACTATTTCAAACTCAAAACTGTCCTAACCAAACTAACGCCTACAACAATAACAATAAACATTCGTATCACGCGAGCAACTAATTGCTAATCAAAATTAAACAGGCGCTGCTCAAGCTTGCAGCTCCTGACATGAATTCTGATGAGGATACGGACGACGTCGAAGATGAAAAGCTTTGGGACTTTAACATCTTGCACGCCTTGACTGGAAGTATGAACATACAGTACCTGATACCTAAATGTAAGTAAACGTAAGGATTTCATAATGCTGGGCTATAAAGTTACGAACGTAGTTCGAACGATCATGTATGGCATGGCATGTATGTTGGCATGTATGGTTCTTATATATCTTCTTCTTAATATATATAAATTACGTGTCACGTTGTTTGTCCGCGATGGCCTCCTAAACTACTTAACCGATTTTAATCAAATTTGTACACCGTGTGCAGTTTGATCCAACCTGAAAGATAGGATAGCTTACATCTCAATTTATAGTCGCAATATTATTTTATTGCAAATTAAGTCACAACTGTCTGTTACCTCCAAACGATTTTAACAGATGGCGGTATGTGTTGACTGGATTGAGTAAGTATTCAATAGATGGCGTTGTATAGGAGCGCAGCAGCAATGAATTTAGGTAGGGTAGGTAGGGTAGGGTAGGTTATGTAGGTAGGTAGATGGTGTAGGTAAAAAGTGCATTGCAACGCATGCCGGGGACAGCTAGTATATATATAAATATATTTATTTGGCTGTCTTTTGTATACAACAAATGACAACCAAATAATAAATAGTGCGTGAAGTCCCTCCGCGCGGAAGAAGTGAAACTTCGTAATGTCGAAATGATCGCTCTGTTTCTTTCTATTCCCCTTCCCCAGGAGCGTTGAACGTTTAACGCAACAGTGCTTTCTTACCCCCTCCATGGTAGCGTTAAACGTTTATCGCAATCTTGTTGGAAGTCGCATTAGAAGTTTCACTTCAAAAAAAAACTTACGCAACATTTTACAAGCAAGAGAATGACAAAACCTGTTACAACAGGTTCTGAAGACTTATGGGCGCGTATTATTAGTGAAGTGCCACTCTTTGCCTGGGACGATATAGATGAGAACAGTACGATTAGAACGAAAAGCATAAGGAAGACTCCAGCTAAGGACATGGCAGTTGTTAAAGTAAGCAAAAAAATTCTTTGCAAAAAAAAAATCTTTATTGTTGGCGAGAGAAAGCAGCGCTAGGAATTCGAAGACATGTGACTTCGATCAACCTACATTGGGTTTGGTGGATTATGCCCCGCAATTTCCGATGGAGAAGAGGTCTGGAGGTCTACTCTCTTTCTCCGAAACGTAACTACGAAAATTAAACGCAGTTACGTTTGTGACCCTACTCTATATAATTTGCGGACGCACACAAGAAGTTCCAATTCACAAACAACGAATGTATTGAATGTTATTGTGTGCGTCCGCAAATTATATAGAGTAGGGTAACAAACGTAACTACGTTTAATTTTCGTTCGTTGCCGAAGTTACGTTTCGGAGAAAGAGATTAGACCTCCTGTATCCTTGCAATGGGAACTTTAGGGGCAGATAATATGACCATCACGAAAAACCAGCGATGGGCCTTTGTCTCTCGGTGTCACAGCATTATGCTGAACGATAGCCTTATTCCGTGGAAGTGATGTATATTTTCATCCCACTTGTTCTTTCTACATTGTGTGCTTTGCCTGTAGGTATCATGGAAATGAATGTTTTTCTTTCATTTTATGCTTGAGTGACATTGAGATTGAGGATCTTAAATCTACTCATATTCATATACTAACGCCTATTAACGCCTACAAAACGCTTGCTGCGATCCTTACATAATTCTTTGAGCACTACGAACCTGAGATTGCTGAAGTATACAACCAATAAGATGTAGTGTATGTCCCTCTTGAATGTAGAGGGTCCCCTCCCGGCGTCGCCACTCACATCTGCCTTGTTATTTGCTTTTTACTCGCTCTCTAAACATGAACGGACCATCTGAGCAAGCTCTTTTCAATATTTATCATTTCATCTTCTTTTGAACTGCATCGTTGTTGAATCACTTCATTCCTCAATTTATAAAAAGTTTAATACGTTAATTATGAATAGTACGTTTTTCAATCCCAGTGTAATTATATTTTGTGATGGTTTCAGCGATCTGGTGCATTGACGTACGCCGTCCTAAATGACACCAAAGATTATCCACCTTATCACCTCCCGGGTATAACGCCTGGCCATGAAATGAGTCTACTCATCACGATGGTTCGCGACATTCCCATAAAGAAGCCCTTGCCAGAGCCAGGTAGAACAATTTATTTTTGCATCATGAACCGCCTAGCGTTTTTCCAACTGTGTTGGAGTCGGCTTTCAGTGCAGCCAGATGCAGCTTAGCACTAGTATTTTACATAGAGCGATTGCCTATTTGGCTTCCATAACCCAAAAGTGGCGTAGTACGATACCAATCTATAAGACTGGTTGTCAGGCTTTCGGGCTTACCGTGCTTTCCGGGGCACGGTGGTTACTCGTCGTACATGGTCACCCATCCACGGACCAACTTCAGCAAGCACTGCTAAACCTTGAAGATCGACCAGTATGGCTGTTATAATTAAGCCCGTTATTATAATGACCCTCTTACTATAGCCTAAGCAATCATTGTCTGCTCAAAAATGAAAGAGTGCAATGATGCTATCCAACGTGGATCTGTTCCAGAATTAAATTCTGCTTTTGAACCATGCTGGTGTACACTAGCCCTGGAAGTCATAAGTAGAGTATTTGCCCAGCAGTAGCATGACGCAGGGCAACAGTTACAGTATAGACGGTTTGAGAAAATCTTTCTTCTAGTTTATTAAAATAAGTTTGAAAAATAAATGCTTGTGCTAAAACTGACAAGAAGAAATAACTTTTTTTTGAATAAACCTGAACACATTCATAGTAGTAGGCGCACGTCAGTTGCAATGTCTACAGCCTCTATTTGCTTATTCCAGAGGTAGCCTTATGGAAGTACTACCGCTGGGTAGACTGGGCAAGAGCCCATGGCCTTTATACAGCCTACGACTGTCCTCGGGACAAGTTCATCAAAGTGAACGGCCTGTTGAAGAGTTCCTACGCTCCGCACCTGCTGGATGTGCAGAGCACAGAATCGGTAAGCACCATCTTAAGTGTGTATGCGGCGTGTCTTCACAGACAATGGCCCACCTTCCATCTTGCGCTGCAAGCCCTGACGTCTGCGCACTTGACGATCTTATGACTGCATCAGCGAGCGGAGTTTGCATAGCTGAATCTTGTGACAAATATATTAAATGAATATTTGCCATCGATATCTAGCTCTCTCTACTCCTCACCTTTACCAAAATTGATTGGAGTTGGCGCTTCATGTCTTCTTGTTCCATCCCTACTAGCATAATTATCTTAAAAATAATCTCTGACTCCTTTGTAGCAATTTCATGAGCCTATCCTTGCCAAGGAACTTATATACTAACTGGATTGAGTACGAGCAACTCAAAAGCGTTCTAAGCGAGAAAAACTACAAGAATGGATGCCATCTTTTTCTATTAGGGTATTCATTATTTTGTTATCACATTTGGGATAGTTATTATTGTGTTCTAACTAGCTGGCACCCGGTAGTAGTTTATTCAAAACTAGCTTATGCCCGCGACGTCGCCCGCGTGGAGATCGATAATTGTCCCACGGGAACATACTATCGGGATAAAAAGTATCCTATGTGTTAATCCAGGTTATAAACTACCCGTGTATTTTTCTTGCCAAATTTCATACAAATCCATTCAGTAGTTTTTGCGTAAAAGAGTAACAAACATCCATCCATCCTCACAAACTTTCGCATTTATAATATTATTAGGATTACGTGGTGTAAAAATAATCTCTGACTCCTTTGTAGCAATTTCATGAGCCTATCCTTGCCAAGGAACTTATATACTAACTGGATTGAGTACGAGCAACTCAAAAGCGTTCTAAGCGAGAAAAACTACAAGAATGGATGCCATCTTTTTCTATTAGGGTATTCATTATTTTGTTATCACATTTGGGACAGTTATTATTGTGTTCTAACTAGCTGGCACCCGGTAGTAGTTTATTCAAAACTAGCTTATGCCCGCGACGTCGCCCGCGTGGAGATCGATAAGTGTCCCACGGGAACATACTATCGGGATAAAAAGTATCCTATGTGTTAATCCAGGTTATAAACTACCCGTGTGTTTTTCTTGCCAAATTTCATCCAAATCCATTCAGTAGTTTTTGCGTAAAAGAGTAACAAACATCCATCCATCCTCACTAACTTTCGCATTTATAATATTATTAGGATTACGTGGTGTAAAAAAACTTGTTGGAGCCTTTACCTACTTATTAGGGTGATAAGGGGATACTGTAGGATCACCTACGTGGTAGCAAGGCGTATTCTTTACAATATTTTCATGACCCCCGTTTACAGATTTAAAGCATTGTCACACTAGTCGTAATTTGTAAACAAAGATAAAAGAACTTACCTGAAATAAAAAATTGTACATCCAGCAAACCCCTCACTATTACACCCCTTCACACAACACAATTTTACCATATTTTAAGTGGAATTATGTACTTTAAATACAATAAAAAGCACTCGAGGAAATAAAAATACAAATTCCGCGCGAAAGTCTACAGGCCATTTTTTTTTTATTTATTGCCATTCGAAAATAAATTTACACAAATAATTCAATTTAATACTATTTTGCAAGAAATGTTTTTTTTTTAAAATAGAGTTGGAGTATTAAATTAATCCCTTTACGATTTATGTGCTAGTTTAGCTATCAACATGATTTCGTGATTTCTAATTTTCTTTTACTAGCAATTGCAAGACAAGGACACAATCCAACCTCGTAGCCATCTCGCTCTGAAGTTTTTTCTACCTTTGACATAGATTTCGTATTAAATAAGTAATATGAACTCTACGTGTTTCAGATAAAGTAAAATTTTTAACGGTTTTTTGTATACATCAAATCATTCATATTTCATATCAAATCAAAATATTTTATTTTACATAGGCCTACATGGGCACTTATAAAACGTCAACAAAAGGTGTACGGTTCGGGTTGGTCGTTTCCTATGGAGAAGAACCGGCAAGAAACTCCATAGTTACTCTTTTAAAATCATTTGGTTTTACAATATTTGAAGTTACAGTGTTAGTACTTAAGTATGGGGACAGCGTAGGCCCGACAATAAGTCGATTGCTTACTACAGAAGGTAGTAATAGAAAAAAAAATGATATTGAAATATATACCTAGATATTTAAATTTTGTTTGTACACATTCCAGTTAGTATATAAGTTCCTTGATCCCTGCTATGCTATGATCATCTTTGCATTTTTTTAGCTCTCAATTTCGTTTCGTTTCAGATTACAATGGGCTTTATAGAAGAACATGTGAAAAGTGCAACGGTTAGTAAAATTAATAGTTAGAATACCAGCATCCCAGTTACACGTGCAGTAAGCAGTGATAGTCTATATAGGGGTGTGACCGGCTTGCGTCGTTGGACTGCCTGTCATAGTTATCAATTTCGAACCCAAGACTCGTACCTCTGATTTTTCGGATTCTTGTGCGCATTGTATAATTATCACTTTTTCGGTAGAAGAAAACATCGTGAGGAAATCAGCATGCCTTAGAGATATTTCTCGACGGCATGAAAACCAAGTCAGAGGCCCATGGGCGGCATAAAAACACTGACATCAGTATAGGCACTAATCACGCGATAAAGAAGTTACATATAAGAATAACAACACTACTATCTGCTTGAGATCCGCTTTAGAAATCAGGGGGCCTACTCTCTTAGTCCGTCAACGAAAGTACGGGTCCGTCGGTAACTAGCTCTATACTTTGAAATTAACCCTAATCTCTAATATTTTCAGATTCATGAGTTTTGAAAACACATCGGGAGTAAGGACAACTGTCCAATCGTATTGTCATTCATTTTTAGTTCGGGCCCCTAACGAATCTTATGTCCGTAAGTGATAAGGAGTAGGATACGACCGTAACTTCGGTCAATAGTACGGATTTTGTGCTTAGAGAGTACACCACCAGTATCTCGTGTTTAAAGGCTCCTTCAGACAGGCGCGACGCGACAGGGCGACGCGGCATAGCGGTGTTGCTGCGTCGCGAAGCCTCGCGGCATCGAATCGTTTACTCGATTCTAACGTATGGAGAAGTGATGGATTAAAGGATAGTGCCCAGGAGTACCGCTTTCTGAATCAAGCCCTTGATCCATATTTATTTATTTATTTATTTATTAAAACTTTATGCACAAGTATAAAACACTGTACAAAGGCGGACTTAATGCCTTAGGCATTTTCTACCAGTCTACCTTAGTCTACCAAACTTACCTTAATTATGCCTAACGAAAGTTTGAATATACAAGGTGTTGTTTTGCATCCTCGTCAAATTCAAGGAGGTAACTATGCTAGTGATTCTCGTCCCGAATCAATAATAAAATGGGTAGGTAATTTTTCTTTTTTTTCTTTTTTACGTAAATCGGTAAGTGTGAACCACCCGTATTTTAAACGCGGCCCGTCTGGTTCTTGCCTTATAACCTCGCTTACACACATACAAACAATCTGAAACGTTTATTTCATAATGTCGTAGTCCCTAAACCACGTTTAGGGGGGTTATTCTGAAATACTGACAAACTTAAACAACCAAAAAAATCAGCGTTTATTAATAATTAACTTGGTGCCGTAATTTTAATTGATTATTAATGTCTTTCGTGACCATCCCCTGAAATTTGACGAGGTTGCAAAACAACACCTTGTATTATTATAATTACCTTCTTTGGCCTACAAAGGCCATGCTAATATGTTGCAGACAATATCTTATTATTGGGTTGTCATATGGACTTAATTTTTTTTGGATAATTATTTTTATTCTTTACTCTGAACTTTTAATATCACAATGAAAAAACATCTATACAATTAAATGAATCGATTTACAAGTTACGTAATTTTACACAAAACATATTTCGAAATTTTCGATCGCTTTTCGATACGTTTGGAGTAATCGATCGACGAGTTGGTGCCGCCGTGGCTCGTTGACGCGCGACTTGTTGCGCTCTTGAAAAAACCCAGAACAGCATCGCGCCGCGTCGCGTCGCGCCTGTCTTTGGGAGCCGTCTTACGAGGGAACTCTAGTGGGCCTTTCTCCATACAAACGTATTCCGCTGTTTTCTTCGTGGATAATGCGTCTTTTTTTTCCAAAAAACTAGGTCTTATTAATACATGCCTCTATCATTTCCTTTTTTTTCAAACATAATCACTACAATAATTATGACAATCCAAAAATCAGAAAAAAAGCCCGTTTTTACCGCCATGTTCGTCTGAACACTATCAGACAAATTAGATAAGTTTTTAACAAAAAATAAAATGATAGAAGCATAGATATACTTTTCTTCTAAATTTTGATATAAGAATTATTTAGATCAGTTTAGATTTGAAGAAGAAAACAGCGGAATACAAAACGTCTTTTGGTCACGATTTTTGTAGGTAAAATCAGTGAGTTGCAGTTGTCCCTTTTGCACTTTACGGGGGCTTGGTCGATCGCAGCGCGACGGCAATAGTTTCTTCAAATACCTATTTTTCAAATTCCTCGAGCCTAGAGTCCCCTCTTAACGTATTATCTTTTGCCACAGAAAGACGACGACGCACCAAACAAAAAGAAAAACCAACTGACTAAATCGCAAATTCAACAAGCATTAGCTATGTCGCAGCAAGGCAAATCAGAACTTCGAGAATGGATACAATTTGAGGCGGTATTCTATACTTCAGTATTTTTTAACACCCGACCAAACAAAAAAGAGGGGTGTTACAAGTGTGACGTGTATATCTGTGTGTATGTCTATGGCATCGTAGCTCCTAAACGGATGAACGGATTTTGATAAAGGACATCACCTTAACCCTACCCACTAAATTAATCCAAGCGTCGCAGCGTCGGGGGTCCGGTCTGTTTTATACTTGTGGTAAGCGGTCTACTTAGCGTTGGTAGCTTGGTTTATTTGTATTGGGGTTTTTTTAAATTTTTAATAAAAAATTTATTTCATGCTTTTTAGACTTATATTATTTTATCTTAGCCTTGACTGTCCCAATACTGGGCATAGGCCTCCCCCATTGCTTCCACTTTTCTCGGTGTTGCGTGTCATCTCGCCAATTAACGAAAACAGCAAATTTTTTAAAAAAATAACTTTCTTGTGGATGGGGGGGGGGCTGCACCCACCCCCCCCCTGGCAATGCCCATGGTGACAAGTGACAATATTTCACCAGACCTGTGGAAATTGTTAATTTCCCTTCAACTAGAAAAAAGAAACCTTCAAACGGCTGATCAGATTTTATCGAAACATAGCTAAGAACACTCTCGATTAAAATACCTTTCAAACGAAACCAATTTAATCAAAATCGGTTCATCCGTTTAGGAGCTACATTAACACAGACAGACACACAGATACACAGATACACACGTCAAACTTATAACACCCCTCTTTTTTGGTCGGGGGTTAAAAATAGAATCACGAGCGCAGCGAGTGATTATAAATTTCAATCCTGAGTAAGCGAAAGACTCAACAAAACGAATAGCAAATGAACTTGCTCACATGTTCCATACAAAACTTTTCACCACTCCCAGCGAGAAAGTATTCAGTCATCATAGGTTAATAAATTAAATAGTCACAAAGCAAATCAAAATAATTCTTTTTTAGAATTTTTGCTTCTAATGTCCTTCTTTCACAGGCTTCTTTCTTTGAGTGCGTTCAAAAATTATAATCCTAAATTTGACGATGTAATTTTTTTCAATATTTTATTAAACTTTTTTAATGTTTCTGAACGTATACACTTACAATAATTTGATAAATTATCTTAACTTATAAATATTTCTATTCTAAGCATAAAATTATTTATTTTTTAAAATATCTTTAAAACTTACATAAAAAATCAGGCAAGGTTAGTTTCTGAACGGGATCATTACTTTCCTCACTGTTCAAACAGTGAGGAAAAACCAACTTTCCTCACTGTTTTCGTAGAGGAAAGACACTTGGCATGTCCGGTGTGATCGGTGCGGACCCGCAGCGCGTCGTGCGGCGTCGAGTGACATACCGTGGATTTTTATGCAACGCACCGTGTACATAGGCTCTGATTGTCACGTTTCAGTTCTTTGCTCTTCTGAAGTACCTCCAAGTGCTATATCACCCATCCCTGTTCAATATGGTATCAGCGGGCAGTCTTCCACCTATGAGGTCCACCAAGTCGGGTCCCGTAAAAATAACGGACATAGTGGCTCCTGCATATGGACCTTTATATTTACAACTTGATGGTCCCGAAGAAAATATACTGAGGATATCCCTGGCCACTTTGCATCCAAGAATTCTCATGAATAGTGGTTCTCCAATAGATGACTTCATAGAATCTGTTCATTTGGTCCTGGAGAAATTTGAATGGTTTAAAGATACAGAAATTCCAGTAACGAAGGCGTTTTTAATGACGAGAAGGTATGATGCAGTTGAAGTTACTCTCGAGCCCGGAAGACACTTTTTCAGGTGAGGTGCTGAGTTTCTTTGTAGATACTAAATGTTCCACCCACAAAATGCCGACAAACACCTTAATGTCTTAGGAGATATTTAGGTGTTTTTCGGCATTTTGTGGGTGAAACCTTTTCATTACTCGGCAGTGTATTTTATAACATAAATACTACGTCTGTAATTCATTAGAAGCACTTGTTTTCCCCATTATTGCGTTTTGTTTTTTGTTCTGGACTATACCCGCCAAACTTCTGGTTACGAAGATTTGGGAGGTCAAAGTAAACATTTTCACAAGTTTTTTTTGTTGTACATGTTTGTTACCCCTTTACTTTTCAATGTATCCATCATCACAATGTTATGAGTGCAGAGCTCAACGGTAAACCAGGATTTTTACTGCGAAATATGTCGTACCCATTTTTTTGCGTAGATTTAATTAGTTAGATGTACAGCATCCTTGCTTGACGGCTTCGTGAGAAGGGTCGGGGATCGATTAAAATGAAATTTGGCCTGTTATTTTAAAGTTTATAACCTATTGCAGGCGCCAATTTAGACTCTGGGCTGGTACTGCAAATTCTTGGTGGAAAAACCCAAAAGATCTTTCCGTTTATTTGTTTTCATTTACTTTTTAAATTTTTAGATATTTCTTAAAAAGCCATATAATAATACATTAAAAAAAAATAGCAAATCGGTATCGAGAACAGAGTTCCAGCTACCGGTAGTCAGGGCTCTAGATAAAGATAAGATAAAGATTCAATTATTTGCAAAAACATGTGAAGATAATTATTATAGTATGATGCTTATTCTAGGTGTTAGAAGGTCTTCTTTGGCTCAACATGTTTGGCCATAGTGGGTGTACAAATTTGGTCGAAAGATTACAAAAAAATAAAATACAAAGAATAATAATATAAATGAATCAACAATTTATAAATAAAAAGCGCTGCGTTTTTGGTTGTGGGTTGAGTATTTCAGAATAACGTGGTTTATAAATTGGTGGTTTTTTATGGAATTGTTAAATTTTTTAATGTCATTGTTTAATTTATTAGTGATTTTATAACATTTTAATGTAACAAAGAACTCGTTTTTTTTACTAACACAAGTTATGGACAAATGTCTGAAATAAAAAGTTTTTTTTTTATAAAGGATCTTACCCGCCCCATCGAAATCACATATGATATGTGGCACCGTCGGCATTCCGACAACGCCTTGTTTTTCGCGGCACCTTCCTTGACAACCACACAAATCAATATGGCTACCCGCGTCGACTTGACGTTCCGCTAGAGAGAATAGGGGATCGGACTGGGTAAAAAAACTTACTACGTCACAAGTGGGTATAAAACTTACCTACATGTGACGTCATGCGCCATTTCAACTCAATATATCTCCGTAATTTTATGACCACGTGAAAAAAGAAAAAATACGTGTCCAATACTTTTCAATAAACTACCCGACGGACAAAGAAAAAAAAAATAGGAGTATCCCCTATTGTAGACCGCTTCTCTCTCGTCTGTGGTCACAGTTTAGTTTGCAATGTGAATCATATCTGGGGGCACGGTAGTGCCCCCGCCAAGACGAGCCAAGCGAAGCGCAAGGGCACCACCTACCTTTTCTCTTAGTGTTTCGTCGTTTTTTTGAAGCCTCATAGAGTTGGTTTCCGATGTACCAGATAGTTCATATTCTCAGGATATGATTTCAATAATAGACATTAACAACAAAGTCGACAGAACATACAAAGTCTCAATTTAATAGCTCTAATACTTTAGATTTTATTGATATCTAAAATACACCGATTTCGTCAATGACACACTCACTGACGCACTGATGATCATCAAAATGTTTAGCTACATCCTGAAGTGCTAGAAAGCTGAATTTTGGTATGTAATCTAAGTTTAGTATACAACTAACAAAAAAAATCATAAACTTATAACTTTCGCCCCCATCCCCTAAATTGGGGGGGGGGGGGGTGGAAGTTTGTACGATCACATAAGGTTTGTGAAAAAGATATCAGATCTCATGTAGAACTAAGCTTCTGAATCTACACGGCCTAACTCCACCGACCCTAACTTCAATAAAATTCTACTTATCAGTCAGTAAAAATGTATGGCTTGGCTGTTTCGTTCCTTACTTCAGAAACTAAATATTCGCATCACCTGCACGACGGTAGCGAAACGGCGAAGCCATAATTTTTTTATGTACATACAAAGTAATCGCTCCATTTTGACAGGATCTGGACACATTACCGGGTTAATTGGCACTTAGCGATCATCACCGAATCCGCAATACTGCTCAGTACAAGAGATGTGATACAGGGTGCTGCCGTCCGCGAATGTCCCTGGGCATCAAAGTTTCTCTCAAACCTGGGATCAGCTTTCTCAAATTGGATAAAAATTAGCCGGATCGGTCAATCTCCAATAATTACTGATAGAGAGTTTTTCAGGTATCGGATTGCTTTACATCTGTTTGGCAGTAGCAATTTGGAAGCTATATTTACGTTTATTTTAAGTTTTATGCTTTTTATATGAATTTTCATTTCTTATGTGTGAACTATCTATAATTATTTTACGCCATGATACTATTGTTGTAAATGAGTTAATTCTAGGCGTTTTAGAAGTTTTATGGTTTTGAACGGGATTTTTAAATACACACATCAAAAGTGTCTAGGGATCAACATATATTTTTGCAATAACTTTTTTCCTGATTGATTTAATTAAAATTTTCTTTAAGGATTCATCAAATAAAGTGTTTTCGTTTGTCACAGTAACGATAAACCAAGTCACCTTTGCATTAATAAAGAAATTTGCCATTTTCTAATAAAGGGATTTTTGACATTTGAACCACTAACATTAAAGTTCGAAAAAAAGACTGAAATAACAGTTTTCTTTAAAATTTTATTGGGTAACTTAAACAATTAATAATCCGTGTTTCTACCGCGAACACTAACAACACAAGAACATCGGTTTGGCATACTCAAAATGAGTTCATCCAAATCACGCTGTGGAATGGCCGCCCATGTTCGTTGCAACAACAAAAAAAGGTCTTCTTGCGACTGGATACCCTTCATATTCGGCAGAGCTCTTCTCTGTAGCATATCCCATGCATGCTCAATCGGGTTCAAGTCTGGCGACTGAGCAGGCCAGGGCAGGACATTGATGTTAGCTGCGGCGAGAGTCTGTCTTACAACTCTTGCGGTGTGCGGTCGTGCATTATCATGCATTAACTGAAATAAGGGACCGATTTGCACTTGTAGAGGAACGATGACGTCTGATACAATCGTCTCAGCATAAATTTGAGCGTTGAGGTTGCCTCTGATCCAAATCAACTCAGTTCTTCCGCCGATCCAAATACCCGCCCATACCATGATGGTTCCACCACTATAAGGATGGACTTCCTGGCAGGATTTTAATCGCTGTTGGCGTCCAGGGGTTCTCCAGTGTCGTATACGTCTTGTATCCAGTCTCATACCAAAACGAGACTCATCAGAAAAGCACACGAAACGCCATTGTTCTTCTGCCCAATTTCTGTGTTCAAGAGCCCATTGATATCGAATCCTACGATTGTGCATTGCTATAGGTGGTACCCGTAGCGATCTTCGGGAATGAAGGTTCACTTCATGCAAGCGGTTTCTGACTGTTTGGTCGCTAATTAAGTTCCCTGAAGAGTGATGAAGCCTCACGGCTAACATCATGGCGGTTATTGTTGGAGCTCTTCGAGTTAAGATTTGAATGTATCGGTCTTGTCTCCGTGTGGTGCAGCGATACCGTCCTCCATGGCGCTCAGCCACGGTACCAGTGCTTCGGTAACGTGTCCAAAGTCGACTGATAACACTCTGACTTGTATTCAGAGCTAAAGCCACAGTACGTTGCCGGGAACCAGCTTCTATCATTCCCACGGCTCTGAGCATTTCTTCCCTGCTTAAATGACGTCGCCGCTCCATAATAACGTTGGTTTTAATCAGTAGTAGGGAAACAGTAGCACTAATAATGTCTTCAATGCGTTGTATGTTTTTATAGGGAAAATATTGACAGCTGATTTTCATCTTTTACTCGAATTTGATTCACAGTTCCTGATTCAAATTATGAAATGCACCAAAAAGGATCCATATAAATTTATAAAATCATAAATTTATTACAAAGCCACATCTCAATCTCAAGAAATCCGCATAAAAATGCTTGATCCCTAGACACTTTTGATGTGTGTAGTTCATATAATTATATTACAACATTCTGAGGCCACTATGAACTAAACCACTATTATTTTAAGAGATACTAGTCTGTATTATTATTTTTAATCAATTGTTTTACTTAATATGTACAATACCTAGTTCAATCCACGATTTCTACCCTGTTATGTTGACCCAGATATTTTGCGATCCAAACAGGGTTAATTTGAAGGAATCGATCTTTTTGTTTATTTTTTCCATCTCTGCACCATAAAATGCTGATTGAGAGACATTTATGGTGTTCAGGATGTTCAACTTAGTAGATACTTTTCCGATAGCTTATGAGCGCATGAACCATTCAAAAACAAATTTCTCAAAAAATGCCTCTCCTTACCTTTGGAAATTAAGTGCCAAAAAGTTCGTGTTCTGAAAGGTTCTTAATATTTCCCCTGTTTATCGAGTTATTAAAAAAAATGTATGACACTTGTCATGCAAATTACAGAAAAGACTTTCTGGTCTCATTAACTTCTTAAAATGGTACCACAGAGTGCCCACTTTTAGCAGAAAACATTGGATGTTAAAAAAGTTAGAAGTCTTCTTTCTTTCAACAGGTCATATTTACCAGACTTGACTTGGGATGACGCTGTGACGGGCTATGACAGACATCTTCTGCACTGGATGTTCAGACAAGCTCTCCAGGCTCTTCTTTCTAGGACCATGCATCAGACGGAATGGAAGGCGGCTTGCCATGTCTTGAGAAAATATTTCTGCGACCCTGATTTTGGGTTTCCTCCAAAACCTCTACCCCCAAAATCATTAAGAGAAATCGCGAATTTAGATATTTGTGATTGTGTGATGCCAGAGATGGAGGAGATAGAATTTATGGAGGAGCAAGTATTAGAGGTACCAGGAAATCAAGATGCCCCCGAAGCAGAACAAGTAATATGTATTTATTCCATATGAATTTTCTCTTAATATGTTTAACATCACAAGGAATGAATGAAGGGCATTTACATGTGACTGATATGAGAATGGTAAGGGGGTTGTGTGCTGTTACGTGAATGGATAAAAATAAGGAATGAGTACGAGGAAGTCCGAAAGTGGCGCCAGTGACTCAACAGTTGTGTGATAATCGGTTGGTTTGGTATGAGCATGTGATGCGGCGGAATGAGGAAAACGTCGTATGGAAAGTTTTGGGTATGAACGTCGACGGGTATAAAAGTAGAGAAAGACCAAAGAAACGATGGATAGACTGTGTGAAGGATGATATGGCAGGAAAAGAAGTGTCTGATGAGATGACGAGTATTAAAAAAGTATGGAAGAAGAAGACATGCCACGCCCACCCCAAATAAATTGGGATAAAGTCAAGAGATTGATGAACATTTGTGTTATGTTTAACATTACACAATTTCCGAAGCGTGAGCCAGAGATGACAGTTATAATTGAGTTCCAGGTAATAGGGGATGAGCCTTTTATCATTAACCGGGCACAAATGCAGAATCCGGGCTCCTTATGAAAAAAACACAAATGCACTTTGCCCGACCTAGGATCACGTGCACAACTGTAGCGCTTGACTTTCCCCGCGACTTCGCCCAACCGGGGCTCGGTAACTGTCCCACGGAACCGTACTACCAGGATAAAAAGTATCCTATGTGTTATGTGTTAATCCAGGATAACCAAAGACCAGGTTGTGACCAGGATATCTGTGGGCAAAACTTCATCCAAATCCGTTCAGTAATTTTACCGCGAAGGTGTCACGAACACCCATCCATTCTCAAAAACATTCGCATTTATAATATTAGTAAGAATAGTTAAAGTATATATTTCATGAAAACAAAATTACAGGCTCAGGAAGAAAAACCCATAGTATCACCCGAAGTAATGGACCAGTTACTGAAAGCAACCACACCGCCTGTTGTGTCGCAAGTTTGTGAGTTAGCCACTAGTGTCATCCACTGTGCCATCTTGAAAGAGCAGAGGGAGAAAATGATCAGGAAACACGAAGCAGCGATTGTTCTTCAAGCCCATTGGAGAGGAACTTGGGCTAGGAAGGTCCTCACGGCTAATATAGTTTTTACTCCTGATGTTACAAAATCCGTAAGTTGATCAAAACTACTGTCCAATTGTATTGGGTTAACATCGATTTAAAAACTGCTTTACATCTTTGTTATAGTTTTAATTTAAGTACCTGAGACCCAGACCGCACAATACGCGCTCCGCAATTGCCACAGAAGATGCGGTGGCATCGGTTCCCTATCCATTTGCATAAAATTTTAAAACCTAATATGACTTAGCAAAATTTTGTTTGGCATAATTATATTTTCGCATAATATAATTACGCATAACAGCTTACGCATATTTTTTTAAGCATAATTTCTCTAACCATAAATGATTAAGCATAATATTCTAAAGCATAAACTTATTAAACATAAAGTTCTAAACCATAACTTTTTTATAAGCAAGCATACAGTATGCAAGCAAGCATACAGCATGCAAGCAAGCATACAGCATGCAAGCAAGCATGCAGCATGCAGCATTCAAGCAAGCATGCAGCAGGCAGTAGGGTTTCTGTCACGGCTCCGGCGCTGCGGGCCTCCGGCGGCCCCACGCGTGCAAATCGTCGCAGATGGCTTTCGCTCACCACCGCAGCTTCGGCTTGTTCGCCTGCTCCTCAGCCCGCGGGCCGCCTCGCCCCTACGCGCCTACGCGATTTTAAATTACACTCTAGGGGTAGGACAAACAAGACTACGTGGAGTCGGTTTTGCAGCAATTCGGTTCTGTCACTAACTTTTGTTGCACAGCATATTAAATTTTTAACCTAGTTAGTTTAATTTTTAGGCCTACTAACGTTATGCGAATCAAATTTATGCCAAAACAAATTGTGCCAAAATCGTTATGCCGAAGTATATTAGGACAAAGCACATTATGCGAAAAGAAGGTGAAATGCTTGATATCCGACAAGTCGCACCGCTGTCACATAGAGTGGCATGTCACTAGGATTAAAGTTCAAAGCACAGTTATCAGGGCACCAAGGATTCGGCATCGTCTCAAATCAAACCAACAATATAAGATTAATATTATGCTAATTTAGTGCAGTACTTATAAGTGTGCTACGAGCTTAAATACATTGACCCAGTGCCATCCTGTGGCATCAAACCAAAGAAATTGATAGCATCATATTCTTGCCCTTATTGCATTCTACTTGGGGTCGGCGCAACACGTTTTCTTCTTCAATTCTTCCATGTCAGACGTCATGCATCATTTACTCCTCTTTCATTGCTCACACAATCTATCCATCTTTTCTTTGGTCGTCTTCTCCCTCTGCTTCCTTCAACATTCATATCCATCACTTTTTTAGTCACATGCCTTTCATCTCTCTTCGTTAAATGTCCATACCAAGACAATCCACTTCCTTTCAACTTTTCTGGAACAGCTGCCACACACACGGGCGGGTTTTTTTGCTGTTTCCTTATTTTATCAATCTTGTCACTCCACATATTCTTCACAACTTTCTTATCTCCGCTACATGCAATCATTTTTCATCCACCTTTTTTACTACCCAGCTTTTTGTTATCAGGAACTCAAAATAAATAGTGAAATGGTAAATATCCCTAAAAAGCCTAATCGAAGACTTGTACATTGTCCCCGAAATTGAAACCATAAACGTTTTTCTAGGTATTGGAGCGAGCATTTGGTAACAACGATGCACTGTCAAGCCTGATGAACGAATTCTTTCTAATGTGGCCTGGTACTATATACTCTTACTCAGTATCCTCAGCCTTGAGCGGAGTGTATGGTCTACACCAGCATAACGGAATAACTGTAGTCACTCCAAAATGCAAGTGGATCCCTCATTTTCAAGGAGTTTTCTACTGTCATGCAAATGTCAAAGTTCATTTTGATATCCAAAACAGTGTATCGCATAGTACAGTGAAAGTTTATAATAATGACACTGGGACAGATTTGCCTCAAGTTTATAATACTCATATCACTTTCGATTTTACGCCTAATTATCTTGGGTAAGTTCTTGTTTCTTGTACGAATCTTATTAGTATTTAAAGCATCGCACAGCCTGAATTTATATAAGCACTAGCTGTCCCACGCAACTTCGTCTGCGTCACATTTTCCCCGTTTTCGCAACATTTTTCATTACTGCTCCGCTCCTATTGGTCGTAGATGATATATAGCCTATGTCCTTCCCCAGGTTGAAATCTAACTTCTTGCCAAATTTCATTAAGATCCGATCAGCCGTTTAGTCGTGAAAAGGTACCTAACAAACAAACAAACAGAGTGACTTTTGCATTTATAATATTAGTATAGATTTCGTTTGGCGCAAAAGTTCTTCATAATATCATTTTCATTAACAAAACATCTCATCGGGCACACTGATACCACGGTTTTCCTAGCCTATTGCAAGTTGAATCTAAATATTCTGTTTAATATTGTTGTAATTTATTTAGTTGTACTTATTCGATCAACCATGGTTGACGGAATAGCTGGTATACAAAATACAAAGTAAAATTGATGTGTCTGTTTGTAATTTTAAAATAACAGGTTTTAACTGAATGCATATTTTGAAAGTATAATACGGTTCTAATATCATTTTTTTTGTCTTTCATTTTGTTTTGGCCAATCTCCCCAACCCCTGCTCGCTCGTCTAGCTCAGAGTAACATCTCGAAATAGGCAATTATTTTGCTTCAACCTCTTTAATCAACACAAGTAATACGTTATTCACAGCTACACAGTTATCGGCCATGGGACGCTCCCCCAAGTAGCCAACACTAGCTATGAGGCTCACTGGCAGCTGACGGTCATGTCCAGTCTGACTAACGCCTTCCACATCTGTGATAACGAAGATCCTTGCAAAGAGCAGCTTCTCCCTTCATCAACCAAACTACATATAGACGAGATCTTTTTGCCCAATAGAAGGAACATTTTGGGAGGGATTCAGATTTCGGTGAAGAAGTACGAGGCAGTGAGTTTTAGGGCTGCTGCGTCTTCAAGTGATGTATGTTTGATTTTTATTACTATAAATAAATTATCAATAATTACTCTGGAAACGAGACTGGTATTTAGTAACTTAACTACTTCAGCCATGGTAGTTTTTAATCTGCCATGGTCACTAAAATAACAATATCATTAACACAAAAAAAGGGATATTTACCATTTTTAGGGTTCCATACCCAGACTTCGCTGTCCGTCTGTCACCGGGCTGTATCTCATGAACCGTGATAGTTAGCCAGTTGAAATTTGTACATATTATGTATTTGTGTTGATGCTATAACAACAAATACTAAAAACAGAATAAAATAAATATTTAAGGGGCCTCACATACAAAAAAGTATTTTTTGCTCGTTTTTATATAATCATAATGGTATCTACGGAACCCTTCGAGTCCGACACGCACTTGGCCGGTTTTTTTTACTATTTGTTTTGATTTCCCGATATTTTGTTTAAACGTTATCATGGCGCTTGCTACAGCACCGAATTATCGAGAACTCAAAACAAATAGTAAACACTATTAATAACACTTGCAACGGGATAATTACCATGTGTATTATTTGTTTCGAGTTCCCGATATTCCGGCGCTGTTGCAAACGCCTTGATCACGGATAAACTGAAGTTATTGCGGGTGAGTGTTTATGTGCAGACAAATCGGTCTACCCTCTTCCGTGTTCGTTTTTTGTGCTCCGTACCACTACCACTGTCACTCACAACTCGATTCTGTTCCCGACATACGAAACTCACTGTGTCCACTCGCGAACTTTTTACGACCCTTTTTCGGTTTTTACACAGTTGAACCACTGGATTCCAGGCTCTCGACAGTTGAAACCCACACTCACCCGCAATAACTTCAGTTTATCCCTGATCATGGCGTTTGCAACAGCGCCGAAAGATCGGGAACTCGAAACAAATAATACACACGGTAAATATCCCGTTGCAAGTGTTATTAATAGTGTTAGTGACCATGTCAGTTTAAAAACTAATAAAACATTAACTGCAAAAACAAGTTTGTTTTTCTTTGTATTTCATTGAAAAACTGTGATTAACAAAGTTATTTCTGCGTATGTAACCGAAAACATTCCGTATCACAAAAAAAAATGTTTTCTTAGATAAAAAAAAATCACTTAATGTTTCTTTTTGAAACGTCACTGTTTCAAGTTTGAATATCACCCCTAATTATTGTTTTCATAATACACCATTGTTTAAAGACGCACAAATACAATGCCTTTCCAATTTGGATGAAAGATTGTTAGAAAATATTTTTCTCTCTCTCTCTCTCCTTGAATAGTAAAACAAAAGAACTCTTTCTTTCTTTCTCATAGATGGTTTATCTCTTTTTAATCTTTCAGCTAGAAATGGTGGCAACACTGCGTTCAAAATTACCAGGTGGTGGAACTGAGGAGCTGGGGACATGCACAGGCAAGGGAGAATTATACTGGCCTTTCATTAGACTGGAGCCAACTTCTTTGCACAAAAGATCGCAATATAATTTTGTAAGTACAGTGTAAAAACCACCTTGTTTTCTTTTCTTGTTTCTCCCTCTTCCCCTAGCTACCTCGCTCCTCACTTTCAATACATTTGTGCCAACCATAGTAGGAGTCTGCGCTCTTCGCATAACCGTGTTCTTCAATGTCCCTCTCACCGCACTGACTCCATTCACCGGTCATTCTTCGTCCAATCTATATCTCTGTGGAACGCGATTCCCCAGGAAATCAGGATGGCTACGAATCGCTTATCTTTTAAAATTAAAGTTCGCGAGTATATTCGGAAAAAGCTAGCAGTATCGACACATCGTTAATATTTTCCCTGTTGTTTGTCCTTTTATATTATTATTTATATTTTGATATATTTATTTATAGTATTATGATATATTTTTATAGTATTGTATTTATATCCTTTGCAGTTTGTTTTAATATTCAATGTATAATATTTTACAGATATACACCAACCACTGTTTGTCTCTGCATCACCCAAAGGTTGACTGGTAGAAAATGCCTATGGCATTAAGTCCGCCTCTGTACTATGTGCTTGAAGTGTTAAATAAAATAAATAAATAAAAAATTAACTGTTCATACTTAATAGATCGAAGTCTAAAAATACCCTTAACTCCCCGTCATTGCGACATTTTTTAGGGTTCCGTACCCAAGGGCTCAAACGTACCCTATGACTGAGACTTTGCTGTCCGTCCGTCCGTCCGTCTGTCACCAGGCTGTATCTCATGAACAGTGATAGTTAGCCAGTTGAAATTTCTACAAATTATTGTATTTCTGTTGCCGCTATAACAACCAATACTAAAAACAGAATAAAATAAATACCTATTTAAGGGGGCTCCCTTACATATTGAGTTTTTATAAATAATGGTACGGAACCCTTTGTGCGCGAAACCGACTCGCACTTGGCCGGTTTTTTTGTTTAAGATCATACTTGGGAGCCTTCTAGTTACGGATATATGGGGGGGTCAAAGTTCCAACTTTTTCACTAATTTTAATGTTGCAACATTACTTTGAATATCTCCCTGTATTCAATGCATCCTTCAGCACAATGTTTTGAGTGCGTTACAATTCTACCGTAAAACGTGAATTTAACCCCAAAAAAGCCTTTTCAGTGGGCGTACCATGACGTCTTAAAACATTATTGTTCCATTCTTATTCCAGAGTGAAAAAGAGACGGAGCTATGCAGGTCGTCTAGCTCCATCTCTTTCCCACTCTGGAATGGAACAATAATGTTTTTAGCGTCATAGTAACCCCCTGATCGCTTCGAGAAGAATCCTTTTACACATTGTAGATCAAGGAAACAGCTGCCAGTGTGGGAAAGAGACGGAGCTATACAGGATGTCTAGCGCCATCTCTTTCCCGCACTGGAAAAGGAGTAAAACAATAATGTTTTAAGACGTCATGATAGGCCAGCAGGACGTTTAAAATATATAGTAGGACATTCAATAATTGTCTACGTAACCGGAAAGCTCCCAGGTATAGTTCAGTACAGCAAAATGTTCACAATAACATTTCATTTCATCATGAGCACCAATTTTTTGGCATACGTTACATTGTATGCTACCGTAATAAGTGATTTTCAAAACAAACAAAAATAACAGTCATTAGTATTACCCAGAAATTAATTTTCTTTAAAGTTACTTGTTTTTGTAATATTTGGTATACCTAACCCTTCGGATATAATAGGCGTGATGTTACGCACTTAGTACGATGTACAGAATGTGTAGATGAGCGGTTGTGTATTTTATACCCTAAATACACTTCTGACCACCCCTTTTTTCATCATCATCAGCCTGTAATATTCCCACTGCTGGGACATAGGCCTCTCTCTATGAGAGGGAGTGGGCTGTTATCCACCACGCGGGCCCAGTGCGGGTTGGTAGATGTCAAATGTCTTCGAATTTTTAGTTCTAGGACATGCCGGTTTCCTCACGATGTTTTCCTTCACCGGTTTTGAGAGCAGCGGTGATGAAATAAATTACACAAAGTAATGCGCCTGCCAGGGTGCAAACCCACGGCTTACTGCTCGTAAGTCGGGGTTGCCACTACTTGGCCACCGCTGCTCTCTCTACTCCTTTTTTATGCAGGGTTATATTTTGACAGAGTAGCAAGGATCTAGCAAGTACCAGTTCCCTTACTAAAACTACTCCGAGAAAAGGAAACAAGAACCGTACTAATTCGAAGGTATTTATTTTATTTATTTTTTCACACGTGACGTGACGTGGTGACGGGGACAAGCCCTAAGTCACAGGACATCCTAGTTTAGGGGTCAGGATTTTGTCGACCTGAGTGACCTTTAATTCAAGTGTCCTGGTACTCTTATTTAAGCAATATTGAAGGATTTTTGTATATGTGTTTGTGTAGTGTGATTTTGACAGACTGTGCTGGCATGAATTTTGACAGTGATTTTAAGTCAGAGTTAGAATCGCGTTGAAAAGACTGAAGCATTATACAATATCAATACCTTAAAAAATTAATACAAAATATTATTAAGTTGGTTTTCATGTTTTAGTTGAAGATAAATTCCGATGAAACAAGGGTGTTTTCAATTGAGTAAGTTTCTTTTTTATAATTCTTAACTTGCTGTAATGTGTGATTATTTCTTAACGGTATTTGTCTATGTTTGTTACCTTTTTCACATAATTAATCGGCCGAATAGATACGGATGAAATTTCGCATCAGAAGACCATGGGTGGGTTAGGATCTAACCTAACCTAACCTAATCACGGGAAACAGCTAGTAGTGCTTTACCCCGGTATCTATAGTCAAGTTAAAGTAATTATTTATGCTTTTTTATGTAAAATACATGAATTTAAAGGGATTAAGAACCGACAAAGAAAGCCAACCTAAGAATTCTAACTTTTGCAGTTCCAGCTTCAAGCAATTACTAAGCTTATCTACATAATGAAAATCGTATCTTAGAAAATAACAATTACTGAAGTAAACGCTTTGACTTGTTAATAGATACGGGTTATAGTATGCGTCCGAGTAAAAGCTAAATAAATAAAACGTGTCTTGCAGGGTCACATGTCCACAAGGCTGGCCACTAACTTTAGACCAATGGACAAGGGTGAACGAAGTCCGAAACTCCACTGTAGTAGTCGCACATGTAGTACAATTACCCAAGAAAGGATCTACCAAAGAGAAAGAAAAAGTAAGAATCAGGAAAGTTATACGGCTAACAGTCAGTTCGATAGTGGGAGGGGGAGGGGCCTTGTTATATTACAGCTAAGTTACAACGCTTGCCTATGTCATTCCGAAGATGTGCCATACACTACTTGCTTAAACCTGTCTATGCTTATGCTTTCGTAAGAACGTTAAGTAGTTGGTCCCGCAATCCCGCATTATTTTGTAGATATCAATCAATCAAATCATTTAATTCGGATAACAAAGACCTATAGCATAAATACCTTACAAACTATCATACATATTTATAAAAACTAGGAAAGTATTATAAAACTATTGTACACGAAGTGACGGCGTCGTTTTGCGCTGCGTGGTGTCGCGTAGCCTTCCGCGGAATCGCCGATATATGACACCCTTCGGCCAAAACTCCTCCTTGAGAAAGGTCTCGATATGATGAGTTGGAACTCGCACCACGAATGACTTGAAATTCGTGTTGTGGCGCGACTCCAACTTCTCGACCCTCAAGGTCCAGCTGGTCTTCACTCAAACATACTCCATGATGTCCTCAACCTTCGTGGTGTGATGTAGCCGAGTGTGTGTTTGTAGATATTTGGCAGCCGTTACGTCTTGTACGGAAGACAATGCGTTGGAAGGCCTCCCACTAGGTGGACCGATGACCTGGTGAAGGTTGTGGGGATCCGCTGGATGCGAGTCGCACGGGACCGGTCAATGTTGCGACACTTGTGAGAAGCCCGAACGTTTGACAACCTTTTCTTGCCATTATGGGTATCTTATCACCCAGAACTAATTGTGTTGTTGAGGTCCAATGGAAACCTCTCGTTCATCGTGCATTTCCATTTCCATTTTCAAGGTTGCCACAATTATATACGCGTTCTGATACACCGTTTCTATTCCAAAACTGATTGATTGATTAAAAATTTAATGGATCAGTCAGGTCTTCAGTAATTATTCGTATAGGCAGGGAAATCAGGATCAGCAAAAGAGAAAGTGGAGAAGCCACCGCACATCACGGCGCCACAACCAATACCTGGTGATGCCTGCGTGGAACTGGAGTGCGCTTCAGCAGTAGATGGTGGAGCAGTAGCCAAGAGAGATGATGAGCGGGACCTGGAATTTGCTGCTGCCAGGATGTTGTGGGCGGCCTCGGAACATAACAGGAATTCTAGGGGGGCGCAGATCAGGTAAGTGTAGTGGGGTAGTCGAAGACATGTGGGATACAGTATTAGCAGGGGGTGTACAGTATCGTTGAGCGTCAAATTTATTTTTTAGATTTTCGACTCTGATGATTCCGGAAAGTTGCAGTTGTTGCAATATTCGAAACTTTCAGTTAGCCAAGCAGTGTTGAGCCCATTATCGCCATAAAGATTTCAAAAAGCGTATAAATATAGCATGTTATTGTTGGGTTATCTATTAGAAATATTTTTATTTTAAGGAAAGAGTTTCGCGCTGAATATCTGGTGGTTCCCCCACCGCCGCCGGGGCAATCACCTACAATGACCGAAAGCGTGCGCTCAGCAAGCACCAATTTCAATGTGAGTTTATTTTATTACAACACTAGTTTTTGCTCGTAACTAAGTACGTGTAGGATAAAAATAATATTTTAGATCACCCGACGATGATGCAGCTTTCCATCAAGGTTTTTTTTTTTAAATCGTGTGGTTAGTTTACGAGAACTTAGCGTAAAGGCTCTCGCTTACCGGGAGCATTCGCCTGTCATGTAACAATCCGAGATCAGCTGGCGTAATATAACGTCTTATTCCAGTGAAAAAGAGACGGAGCTATACAGATTGTCTAGCTCCATCTCTTGCCCACTCTGGAATAGGAATGGAACAATAATGTTTTAAGCGTCATAGTAACCCCTCAGACGAAACTGAAGTGTTACATTTCGGGCGAATGCGATGAGGAAGCGCCGTAAGATCTTTTTGAAGAACATCACAATGGCATTAAACAATAATATTTATTATGACTGCTTCGTTGGTCTAGTGGTAGAGGTCTTGGGTTCGAATCCCGGGTCGGGCAAATTGTTATTGGGTTTTTCTATCAGAAATTTCTCTGTAGTAGCCACGGAGTCTGAATTTGTACCCGGTTGATGGCAATAGGCTCGCTTCCTATTACATGGGTGTAGCGACCTACAAAAAAACAACTTACTACAAAAAGTACTTCAGCGCCATCTATGACCCGACGGAAGAACTAACATCAATTTCCTACATCTCGCAAGCAAAGTTTACATCGACTTAAGACTATATAGAGAAACCCGACAACAACTGTCGGGCACCTGATCACTATGTACGGTAAGCTTAACCCTTGGGAGAAGCAAGCCAAGTACTTAAGCGTCCTACTCGACAACCACCTGTCCTTCGCGGCGCACATCAAAGCTGCTCGCGACCGAGCTGCCTTTGCTATGGGAAGGCTCCATTTCATGACTTCGCCGAAAAGCAAGTTGCCACTTAATTGCAAGTTGCGCCTTTATACCGCGGTGATCCGCCCCATTATTACGTACGCTTGCGTCGTGTACGCTCTCACCAAGCCTAAGTACATCCATAGGATGCAAACTTTGCAGAACCCACCAGACATAACACCTGTATGGTCGGAGGATCCTCCCTTTTCAATGGAGTATCGAGGAACTTTACACCCTGTTCCTCGTACCCCTAAATGGGACTTTAACATAACTGGTGAAATGAAGGTGTACTATTAAGTACACTTTCTGCTCAACCCTCCGGGGATTACAGGCGTAATGTTATGTTGCATGTTTGTTAAGGTTATAATTCTGTTTCTAGGAAGGACTGTTGTTTGAGGATGCTGGGGCAGAAGAAACTCCAAGTAAGAGACCTATAAATTTTATTGAAGCGAAACTTCTTAAGCGACTTCCAACAAGTTTGCGTTAATCGTTTAACGCTATCATGGAGGGGGAATAGAAAGAGACAGAGCAAAGTGAATGCGTGGCACTCGAACGCATGCGTGTAGTATTACGAAGTTTCACTTTTTCCGCGCACTATTTTCATTTTCTTGACGAAAAACGGTTACACTCATGATTTATTCATCTTTGTTTTTTTGCATACGTATTGTACTTTTTTACTTTACAGCGGACGCAATCCAAAGACCAACTCCTGTATCGGAAACTGAAAGTAAGTTAAAACTATACAAATTAGTATTAGTTGAAACTAATACTATATCCACCAATCGGGATAAGCTTAAGTAAATATTCAATTTCATTACATTATTATTTTATCTAAAACTGCACCTCTTTCTGTTTTCAATATTAGTATTCATCATCAGCCTATAATGTTCCCACTATTGGGACACAGGCCTCCTCTCTATGAGAGGGAGTGGGCTGTAATCCACCACGCGGGCCCAGTGCGGGTTGGTAGATGTCACATGTCTTCGAATTTTTAGTTCTAGGACATGCCGGTTTCATCACGATGTTTTCCTTTACCGTTTTTGAGGGCAGCGGTGATGAAGTAAATTACACAAAGTAATGCGCCTGCCTGGGTTCGAACCAACGGCTTGTAAGTCGGGGCTGCCACCACAGGGCCACCGCTGCTGTCGGTGGCTCTATTACTATTAAAGTAGTGATAATAACTCTAGTTGTGTGACCGTCGGACTGTCAAGTTATGGGTCACGAGTTCAAACCTAAGTCACCTCTGATTGTTTGGATTCATGTGCGTATGTCATTAGCTTCGGTGAAGAAAAACATCTTGAGGAAACCAAAAACGCCTGAGAGATATTTCTCGACGGCTTGTAAAGCCAAGTCAGAAGCCTATGGGCGGCTAAAACGGCCGGAAACTCTGACACCATGTTAGCCACACCATAAAGAAAAAAACCGGTCAAGTGCGTGTCGGACTCGCGCACGAAGGGTTCTGTACCATTATTTTTAAAAACAAGCAAAACAATCACTTTTTTGTATGGGAGCCCCCTTAAATATTTGTTTGGGTAAAGAAAACGAAATTCTATTTTGTCCGTCAGACAGGTAATACAAAAATATTAGACACGTATTTTATGTTTTATCAAAATATCAAAAAAATACTTAGTTAAAACACAGTTGGAGAGTGGGGGCTCACTACGTCACTAGTAGGTATAAAAATTACCCACATGTGACGTCATGCGCCATTTCAACTCAATATATCTCAGTTATTTTATGAACATGTGAAAAAAGAAAAAATACGTGTCCAATACTTTTCAATAATCTACCCGACGGTCAAAGAAAAAAAAATTGTGATCATCCCCTATTGCAGCGGTGGGAAGGTCAGTAAGCTATTTATTTATAGCACTGTATTTGGTAAGTCTACTGAAAAATAGTTCAACAGGATGATGATGCCCTGGTGTTTAGACTTCAGACTTCTGCACTTCATTTTCAATACAGAAACCAGTTCAGAAAACTAGGCAATAACTTAGGTTCGAATCTTCGGTCTTGTGTAGAAATAGAGGCCGTGAAATATTGTGAATGATTCTCTTATTGCTATTTCTTCATCTCTTATAGTGTGGTTAATGTTTGACTTTACATGCCATTGAGAAATATCTCGCAGGCATGCTGGTTTCATCTCGATGTTTCCCTTCATCGAAGAAAGACACCTATTCTTACATAGGTCTAAACATAACTAGCGAAAATAATTCCGGTGATGTGTTATTTCTGCTAATCCTTCGGGCATTGGAAGCGTGATGATGTTGTTTCATATTTCTTTCTTAGTGGCTGAAATGATGGTGGAGGTGGAGGAAGAGGCTCTTTATCTGCTGATGCCAGATTTACTGCGGGACAAATTCACATCTCTGTACTTTCTGCCTTTCTGTACCAAGGAGAAATCTGAGGAAAAAGGGTAAGAGTAGTTTTATACAGGCGATTTTTTTAAATGGGCGTGATGGCTAAATCCGAATTAGAATTGTGAAAAATCGATATTCTAGCCAATGATCAACACACTGATTTTGAAAAAATTAAGTTAGAAAACTTAAAAAAAAAAAGGATTGCGTGGTTTTATGAAACCACGGAAAAAGTGAAACTTTTTTTCACACTAAAGATATTAAACATATTTTTTTTGGAATAATATTCCATTAAGGGTATAAAACGTATAAAACGTGGAGTAGGGATAAAGTGAACGAGCGTTACGCGACATGCAACACACAGACGAAAAAATTTGAGACGATGTAATAGAAGTTTCAATTTAAAAAGCTTTTATTTAAATGCTCTAAAAAGAAGAAAATAAAATTTTCTTTTAAACTTTTAACTATTAACTTATAACCTCATTATACACAATTTATATGATTATAAAAGCTTGTCGCGAGGTTTACCTACTTGTGTAAATAAACTAGTACCTATTTAATTGAGTAACTTAATCTGCAAAGTTTTTCTTTTTTTTTTATTAAATTTCAGTTTAATTAAATACTTATGGGTACGATTACATACGCAAACCTCGCGACAATCTTTTATGATTATATAAATTGTATAATGAGGTTATAAGTTGATAGTTAAAAGTTTAAAAGAAAATTTTATTTTCTTCTTTTTAGAGCATTGAAATAAAAGCTTTTTTTTTTAAGTTTTTTTACTTAATTTTATTTCAACATTTTTAGTTTTGCTGTAATCTTTTCTGACCACACATCATTATCACAATTTCAACACTCTTTTCATTTCATGCTATTTATTCATCCTTGGTGAGTTCCCTCGTGAGAAGACGATCCTGGCTGCAGGATGAGATCATGATAGAATTCATGTTCATCTATCAAATACGAACGTTCATACAAATTTTCGTGTCTGTGCTATTAACCGTTGAGGAGTTCCCTCGTGAGAAGACGATCCTGGCTGCAGGATGAGATCATGATAGAATTAATGTTTATCCATCAAATATGAACGTGCATACAAATTTTCGTGTCTGTGCTATTGACCGTTGAGGAGTTTCCTCGTCAGAAGACTATCCTGGCTGCAGGATAATTTCATGATACAAATCGTGATTATCCTTCAAATATGAACTCGTACGCAAAGTTTCGTGTCTGTACTATTAACCGTTGAGGAATTCCCTCGTGAGAAGACGATCCTGGCTGCAGGATAAGTTCATGATACAAATCGTGATTATCCATCAAATATAAACTCGTGCGCAAAGTTTCGTGTCTGTGCTATTAACCGTTGAGGAATTCCCTCGTGAGAAGACGATCCTGGCTGCAGGAAAAGTTCATGAAACAAATCGTGATTATCCATCAAATATAAACTCGTGCGCAAAGTTTCGTGTCTGTGCTATTAAACTTTGAGGAGTTTTCTCGTGAGGAGACGATCCTGGCTGCAGGATTAAGTTATGTCTGTCATAAAAATGTATTGTCACCAGAGAACCAAAGGTTTGTGCAAAATTTCAGCTATCGCAATCGGACATCGCAAAGTGGTTCTAATTTAGCTTCCAGAATCCACCGTAACAAACATACATACATACATTGCAAGTTAAATAAAAGCTTTTAATAATAAAAAGCTTTTAAAAAAATACACACTGTATTTTTAATTTATTACATCATTCGATAGCGTCGTTATTAAGGATCAAATTCTGGAAAGTAATGACATTTTTGAAGTGAAAATTCTTATACGACTTCCAACAAGTTTAACGTTTTCTAAAACTCACTAAGAGATGGCAGTATTACAAGATTTGTGACTACGTTGTTCTCCTAGGTACGCAAGATGGCGTGCAAACAGTCATGCATTCGACTCTTTGGTGTGACCAGCCTTCGCTTAATTTCCTGAGTAGAATAACCTCGATAAACTTATGTAATAAAAATAATACAACAAGAAAACAACAAAATATTATTGAAAAGCTCAATAAAATAACGAGAGTGAATGCGTGGTACTCGAATGCATGCGTGTACGAGTAGTATTACGAAGTTTCAGTTTTTGAAATCTATGAGTTAATTTCGATTGCAAAATAATCATTATATTATATTAATCTATCGTTCCCGACTGCACAATTAGGCTCTGTGCCATCTTGTTGGTCGGTGGAGAAGCAGCTGATGGGAAGATTCAAGCCGTCCAAATGCGCGTTGGGCTGACGATAGCAATTGGGTTGTCGAAGAAAGATGCATGAGGGACGCATAGAAACAAAAAGATAGCAGAAAAAGGGGAGGCCTGTCTTTACCTAACAGGGGGTTATTCTAGGCTAAATAAATGATGATTATAATAAAAGATGTTAACTCCTATTCTAGTGTTCTCGTCACCCCGGACATGGCAGAAGCAGCTAAGCGAGATAGACACGCTCGCATAGAGGCATCGCTGGAGCGTATGCGTGAGCTACAACTCTTCAATGAGGAGCATGTTATAGGCAGACAGAAGAACCGTACCAAACTGCTGGAGAAATTGTTTGTGGGTAAGTAGAGATGTCAAATTTAGTCAGGACTGATAGATTTCGTGAGTACCCTGGTGTTAAAAGATTCTTCTCACCTCAGCTGAACTTTGCTATCTGTCTGATGTTTTTAATGTTTTATTACTCGAAATTGCTTACACTACTGACTATTTTTAGGGTTCTGTACCCAAAGGGTCAACGGAACTAGCTACCTATAACTACTGATTAATAAGATACGGTCCTGTGACAGGCAAACAGACGCCGTAGGCTTAGTGAAAGGATCCTGGTTGTACCCTGAAACAAAATTACCTCTCTGCTACAGAAATTACTTATCTTTGTAGATGCTACTGTAACGCCAGATATATTAGAAGTGATGGAAATAAAGGAAGAAGCTATTAACCAAGAGGTTAATCTTAGAAACTTGTCTGCGAGCAAGAAGAAATTAGACCATAAAAAGAAGCCTTAGGATGAGAAGAAGAAGATTATTGTAAGAGAATTCATTGACGTTATTTAGTTTTGTTTTAAGATAGATTGCATGGTACGATCTAGCGGGAGTGAGTTAGTATAAGAATTATAGATTTATTATATCAAGTTTTAGAAAGAAAGTGACAGAGTCTTCCAAAAACCATGTCTGCTTGAAACAACGAATAAGCTTTCACAGTTTATAACTAAATTTACACTGTCACCGTCGGGATATCTTCCGTAATTATTATTTATTGTGAGCTCCCGATATTTCGACGCTGTTTCAAGCGCCATGTTCGCGGGATGATTAATGTTTAGGGGTGTGAGGGAGGATCCCCCGACCAGACAGGTGTTATGTCTGGTGGGCAACTGCCCGACAGTAAGTTGTTGTCGGGTTTCTCTATATACTCTTAAGTCGATGTAAACTTTGCTAGCGAGATGTAGGAAATTGATGATAATTCTTCCGTCGTGTCATAGATGGCGCTGTAGTACTTTTTGTAGTGAGTTGTTTTGTACGTCACTACAAATGTAATAATAATCACGTAAGATAACCCGTTAGTGACAGTGTAAGTTTTGAACTTTTTCTTAATATTAAAATTTTGTGAAATGTGGCCAGGAAATTTAACTTAGTAGAACTTTCGGGTCTGCGTAGAACAGGCTTTATTGCAGCACAATAGGGGATAATCCAATTTTTTTTTTCTTTGTCCGTCGGGTAGTTTATTGAAAAGTATTGGACACGTATTTTTTCTTTTTTCACGTGGTCATAAAATTACGGAGACATATTGAGTTGAAATGGCGCATGACGTCACATGTAGGTAAGTTTTATACCTACTTGTGACGTAGTAAGCCCCCACTCTCCAACTTTAATGAGTTTTAACTAAGTAATTTTTTGATATTTTGATAAAACAAAAAATACGTGTCTATTATTTTTGTATTACCTGTCTGACGGACAAAATAGAATGTCGTTTTCTTTACCCAGTCCGCACCCCTATTGTATGAAATTATGAACATAATCTCCTAGAATCACTAGGACTAGTACTGCTTTTCGAGACCACTCTCCTAGCAAGATAAACACTTCACACGCTCGCTCCCGCTTTTTTGTGGACTGCAACCTTATATTGGTCATACGATAATTTTTGTTCGTTGATATTTTACGTTTTTAATATTAAAAATGTTCGAAAAAAAAAAAAAAGTCAAAGAACACCCAAAGCTTTTCTTTCAACTCTTTATTTGAGAAGTACCGAACCTGAGATTTGGTGAGGACAGTTTGCTTATTGATGCAGATTGAATATGTGTACTCTTTAGTGTTATTGTCATCATTAAATTCATGGAACCTATATGCTTTAATTTCAACAAAATATATTATATTACTATGAAAATTAACGAAGATCTGTCATCCTTTCCTATCAGTTAACAAAGGATGACCTTGCTCCTACCAGTAAACCCATCCAGCTCCCTGTTGTATTAGTTTTTTGCTGAATATGTTTTCTGAAAGGCCCACAGTCTGTGTTCACTATAGCAACATAGGCTTATAAAAATCCTAAGAATCCTCCAGACACGATGCAATACACCGAAAAGGTCTACCTGTGCCAATATGCTTGCCTAGGTCCAAAGATATCCCGTCTTACGTTCATAAAACTGCATAATTCTTATCCTAATACCCCCCTTCCCCTCTAATCGCACCTGCACAAGTAACACTAGAAACGGTCTGGAATGCTCAATTCTAAAGTAGTTTAAAGCATTTTCAATATCGGAGGCGTTCTCTGAGATTTTCGTGTAGCGACACGAACGCAGCTATGTGGACCAAACGCTCCGAGATATTGGATCACGGAGTCTGTAGTATCGGTACCAGGTAATATATTCACAGTCAATGAGTCACAGTCGCCGGCTTATATTGAACTTTGAATATTGAGTTACATGCTTTGGTTTCGAAGTTTGTTTCGAGAATTTGGTTGAAATGGAAGTAGAGTTGTGAAATAGCTAGTTTCTAATGAAACTGGCAAATGTAAAAACGGAACCCTTAAAGATTGGTGCTGTTCATCTGTCCTTCTATGGACGGACAGACGGTCATGCCATCATGCACGGCTGTGACATATATTATGTCTCACAGGCATTTTACAACGTCGGCACTGTACAGTTGAATTTCGGTGAGCAGGTGTCTTGTATGAACCGCTACACAAAATTGATATCACATCAATTTTGTGTAGCGGTTCATAAACCCCAATATTGCAATTTTCATCGAAATATTTAGCGCCGTTTTCGAGATCATGATTACAAATATATAAATATTGCTCATGTAAAAGTATTTCTTCAATATTTGATGCTCTTCTAGAAAACAACACAAAAGCTATTACTATCAACAACTATTAATATGAAAACAATCTAATAAAGCTATAGCCGTCTAGAGATTTTACAGCGCGCTCAGCGCTCAGACAAGAAGTGACGTAACCCAAGTGAACGGTTTTCAACGCTTCAGCTAAGCGCTGAAATATTGGAGCCCTAAGTGGAAGTTGACGGCGCTTTAACAGGGAGTGACATAATTGATTAAGTCTATGTAAAGATAGGAATAGTGAACAGTGGCGCTGTTTGTAAAAGTTTAATTTGAGTTTTTTTTCGGGTTGTGTCTAACCTGGTCCTTCTAACCTTCTTAGAGTGTCGATGGTAATCTAAATTATGTCAGCTCAGAACTGAGCCACTAATTTGGCGCCCTCTGTAGCGTCCATCAGATCATGAAATGAATGAACAGCAGGACACGCAGGACATGATATTTAGAGCCCCATCGTTGTCAGAGTTTTTATGCTGCACATGGGCTTCTGACTTGGGTTAACATACCGTCGAGAAATATCTCTCAAGCAGGCAGGTGTGGTTTCTTCACGAAGTTTTTCTTCATCAAAAGTAGTGTATAATAACACGCACATAGATCCGAAAAATCAGAGCTGCGTACCTTGGGGTCGAACTCGTGGCCTATGACCGCCAGACCGCCAAGTCTGACGGTCATAATACTAGGCTATCAATGCTTGCTGGCTTTTGTTAAATGTAAAAACTAGAAAATCGTGGTTATAATTTCGACAAAGCGTCTAATTAAAAGCTTGTTCTTGAACTATAGTAAATCAAGATCTTTGATCAACACTACATTTTATGACATATCATCGGGTTTCTATTCATCAAAAGAGAAAGAAAAGGAAACCCTTCATATGATTGCTATCATAACATCACGCCTGTAATCCCCGAAGGGTTTAGGCAGAGGTGTACCTAATATTACACCCACATTTTGCCAGTTATGTTAAAGTTGCATGTGAAAGGGGCGCGAGTCTGTTGCAATTAACCGCACACAGATCCAGACCCCGCTGCTACTCGGATATTTCTGATGGAAAAACCCAATAACTCTTTGCCCGAGCCGGGAATCGAACCCAAGACCTCTAGCTCCGCGGTCACGATTGTGACCACCAGACCAACAAGGCCACCACCGCAATTACTGAGAAATTCATCACAACGTACCCGACTAAGTTATCGAATTCAGAGATACTTAGGATCACCAGTTCAGCATACCCACATAGCAGAAAAGCATGATCAAACAACCCATAAACTGAAAGTTCAATGCCCTTCCTTGCGAAGCACTCAAATTGTTGAAAATACATCAAGCCATACAATTTAACATTTTACTACAAAGTAGAGAACTTCTGAAGGCACCATTAGGAAAATTATTGGTACCATTAAATATCACTTAGGTGACGATTTTGTTGGAGCCGTCATATTGAGTTAAGTAATAATAAAAAGAAAAGGAAAATGTCATGTCGGCCTTTACTTTTAGCTGTTAAGTGATGGGAAGCGATTGTTGAGAAAATTGGAGAAGAATGGCAAGGATTGATTGCTTGGAGAAAATGGTGGAAAGAAAGATACACAAAGTAGGGAGATTTTCCCGTGGTTTTGCCCGCGTGGTAATTGGAAATCATACCACGAGAACGTACTGAGTCCATGGTTTTTTTTCCCATTCCCCTCCATAGAAATATAAGCTTTGAAATTGGTAACTCCAGTTCTTGGTTGGAGGAAGCGACCAACCCGAACCGAGCACCTGTTTTTCGACGTTTTACAAGTGCTCATGTAAGCCTATGTGGAATAAAAATATTTTGATTTTGATATTTTGATCTTGCACAAGTTATTCTGCCTTGTGAATAGGACTGCTTCTTCTTTTTGGTTGTTGACAATACAAAAGTACGTTTAATAAAGGGATAAAAAGTAACCTTTGGCGTATACGTGCGACACATTTTTTTATGTTTATACATTACACTTTCACAGAGGCAGAAATGGGTGTAAGCCACTTTAATGACAGACACCTTTCTGATACACGCTGGGTAGTATTTTAAACTGTATTGATTACAGCCCATTCTTTTTTTACAAAGAGGAGCCCTATACCTATATGCCCTATATAACAAAGTAATCATCACAGAACTTTTCAGCAAAATAAAAAAATCGATCACAGCGCACGTTGATTCATTTACACAGTTGGTCAGTGGTCCATGGATTTCATCTCCCGTCGCAGCAAACTAATAAATTCCAGTGATCCGAGGCCGTGCCACTATATGAAAGCCGCCTGCAATACCAGATATTGGTTCTCTATCTCGTGTCATAGAGTAGGCATATGAATGATAGATGTGACACTGTAAATATGGAAGTTTTGTTCGGACCTGTTGGTATGGTATTGATTTTTTTGTAAGTTTTGAATGTCTCTGCACCTTTTTTTTACGGATGGGAAATCATCAAATGACTTCCTGCTCTGGGCGCAGCGGAAAGGAGTGTCAGACTTGTACTAACTAATATGTGTGTAATATATGCACGTTTTGATCTGTCATATTTTTAATAAGTGATTCATAATAGATTCTAGCCGTCAGCTATGCTCAGAGGTTGGGTGGATTATTTGTACTTTTATGATGATTTGTTAAAAATTAAATACCTAGTGTCATTAAAATTTCCCAAGAGAAGAAAGAGAATACCAAAGAAAATGGATGTATTTTGTGAGTACCTAATGATTGTCAACACAAAACCTTTATGATCGTGTGAAGGTTGACAGAGGAGAGGAAGTGAAAACGTGTTGTTGCTCCGATGTTAAGTAACATGGGACAATAGGAGAAAGATTGTAATGATTTCGCACATAAATCCACGCCATTTTACCAATTATAGCACATACAAACATGTAAAACCATAAAATTTGCAGTATTGTAAAACCGTTTCAATTTTGGTGAACAAAAAAGTATTATTATATTATATTCTACATTATCTAGAACATGCGTCAAATACAGACGTACTAAAAATTCGCCTCATGAAAGCTCCATCCTATCTATCTTACATACTCCATCATAATCTTGGTTCTCACAAAATCTGCGCGGATCACTAGCGTTATTGGATTCTGTGATGTTCGTCTGCTCGTCGCCTCGGATGGACATGGCGGTTATTATCATAGCTGATGAGCCAGATTTATGTTACTGAATGTTGGTTGTTACGGCTATTCGGTTATTTTGTATGGCATGATCAGTAGCTGGTAGGTGTTTGATTAAATTCTAATAACATAAGGTGTAAGGGACTCATAGCAAATCGTGTTTTTCGTACAGATAAACAATATGAACCTTACCTTTTAGACATGTAATACCTTATTGACTGAACAAGCTCGTACTACGGTAAACATCTACTAAGTTTTTTTTGTAAAACCCAAGATACACCAACATTCGGTTTTTTTTACAATAACAGAAACACCACCTATCCCATAAGCCGCATTTACCAGTAGTTTCATTGAGTTAGTTGAGAGTTCATAACCGCACCTCCCCACATACCATTCACATAGCATACGTTAACAAAGTTAATAATACCTGAACAAGTTGTAAAGTACAAAGTAAACTACCATACTACATAATGTAGGAAACGTTGCACCTTTAAGTACTTGCGAATAGTTTACAGAACAGTACGTACTCGACTCGAGACAGATGCTAAGTGGACTTTGATGGGCGGCCGCTAATGGCGGTACAGATGTAAGTGGGGAGAGATGAGCGATTTTGCATGATTCATCTTTGGGGTATTTTGCTTTAGAGATGTTGCTGTGAGAAACACAAATTTCCTGATATACAAATTCAATTTCATTTACTAACTTACTCAACAAAAAAAAGACAGGTTTAAGAGTACACACATCAAAAGTGTCTAGGGATCAACATATATTTTTGCAATAACTTTTCTCCTGATTGATATTAATTAAAATTTTCTTTAAGGATTCATCAAATAAAGTGTTTTCGTTTGTCACAGTAACGATAAACCAAGTCACCTTTGCATTAATAAAGAAATTTGCCATTTTCTAATAAAGGGATTTTTGACATTTGAACCACTAACATTAAAGTTCGAAAAAAAGACTGAAATAACAGTTTTCTTTAAAATTTTATTGGGTAACTTAAACAATTAATAATCCGTGTTTCTACCGCGAACACTAACAACACAAGAACATCAGTTTGGCATACTCAAAAAGAGTTCATCCAAATCACGCTGTGGAATGGCCGCCCATGTTCGTTGCAACAACAAAAAAAGGTCTTCTTGCGACTGGATACCCTCCATATTCGGCAGAGCTCTTCTCTGTAGCATATCCCATGCATGCTCAATCGGGTTCAAGTCTGGCGACTGAGCAGGCCAGGGCAGGACATTGATGTTAGCTGCGGCGAGAGTCTGTCTTACAACTCTTGCGGTGTGCGGTCGTGCATTATAATGCATTAACTGAAATAAGGGACCGATTTGCACTTGTAGAGGAACGATGACGTCTGATACAATCGTCTCAGCATAAATTTGAGCGTTGAGGTTGCCTCTGATCCAAATCAACTCAGTTCTTCCGCCGATCCAAATACCCGCCCATACCATGATGGTTCCACCACTATAAGGATGGACTTCCTGGCAGGATTTTAATCGCTGTTGGCGTCCAGGGGTTCTCCAGTGTCGTATACGTCTTGTATCCGGTCTCATACCAAAACGAGACTCATCAGAAAAGCACACGAAACGCCATTGTTCTTCTGCCCAATTTCTGTGTTCAAGAGCCCATTGATATCGAATCCTACGATTGTGCATTGCTATAGGTGGTACCCGTAGCGGTCTTCGGGAATGAAGGTTCACTTCATGCAAGCGGTTTCTGACTGTTTGGTCGCTAATTAAGTTCCCTGAAGAGTGATGAAGCCTCACGGCTAACATCATGGCGGTTATTGTTGGAGCTCTTCGAGTTAAGATTTGAATGTATCGGTCTTGTCTCCGTGTGGTGCAGCGATACCGTCCTCCATGGCGCTCAGCCACGGTACCAGTGCTTCGGTAACGTGTCCAAAGTCGACTGATAACACTCTGACTTGTATTCAGAGCTAAAGCCACAGTACGTTGCCGGGAACCAGCTTCTATCATTCCCACGGCTCTGAGCATTTCTTCCCTGCTTAAATGACGTCGCCGCTCCATAATAACGTTGGTTTTAATCAGTAGTAGGGAAACAGTAGCACTAATAATGTCTTCAATGCGTTGTATGTTTTTATAGGGAAAATATTGACAGCTGATTTTCATCTTTTACTCGAATTTGATTCACAGTTCCTGATTCAAATTATGAAATGCACCAAAAAGGATCCATATAAATTTATAAAATCATAAATTTATTACAAAGCCACATCTCAATCTCAAGAAATCCGCATAAAAATGCTTGATCCCTAGACACTTTTGATGTGTGTATTTACGCCTCACAAAATATCACACAGACTTTCAAGTCCTTATTTTCGGAAATTACTGAACCGACTTTAGTGAATCTTCATACTCATAAGCAGGATACATAGGTCTGAAAAGTTACTAAAAACATTTTTGAAAAATAGTGTTACAGCTAAATTAGACCGATTTTAAGTTATCTATATGTCGCAGATAATGGAGTGTCAAGCGTTAATCATAGTTTTAATTTAGTTTAATTTAATTTAATTTTTGGTCTGGCAATGCTTGAGTGTGTTTAGTCGAATGAAGTTATCGTTCGTCATTTTTGATGTTAATAAAAAGGCGGTAGATTTGTAGAGTGGGAACATTCGAATTGAAATCGGGGTGACGAACGGTTGACTTGGCTAACCTCACTACATTCCATTTTTATTTGATTTAAATCTGAAAATAGATCTTGAATCCTTTATTCTTTTCGATTGTAAAGTGTTTTGGACAGTAAAGTTAAGTGTACCGAACAGTGCCTGTGTGTCATTTCACGTTGGACTCCACTTTCCATCATGACCGACCAACAAATTAACGACGACAGTTCTCCATTGTCGTCATCAGAAGTGAGACGCCCACGTGCTTCCCGACCCGAACCTGATGGAGACGAAAAATGGCGCATGATGTTTGAGCAACAGAACCAAAACTTTCTCGCGCTGTTGCAAGCTATGTCACCTGCTTCAAACAAAAAAGTGCAGCTACCTGAGTTCGATCCCGAAAAACCAAACGTCGATGCACGTGCATGGATCACCACCGCTGATATGTGCATGGCAGATTGTGAGCTGCAAGGTGCGTCACTCATGATTACTTTAAGCAGAGCGCTGAAGGGCCAAGCATCGTCATGGTTGTCACAGATTTCATTTCCTGGTATGACATGGAACGAATTCAAAGATGTATTTGTTGCTAGATATGATTGCCCTGAAACACCTGCCGCCTCGCTTATAAACCTAAGCAATAGTGCACCAAAAGAAGATGAATGTTTAGCTGCTTATTCTTCACGTGTGCTTACGTCATTAATGTCACGATGGAAGAACCTGACTGTGGAACAGATAGCTATTTCTACCGTGCTAGCACACATGTCACACCTTGATCATCGTGTTCAGCGGCTGGCATTCACCACCGACATTGACACAAGATCTAAGCTACAACAAGAACTCCGTGCGATGTCGTTCTTAAAACGCAAAAACCCGTTTAACCAGGGTGCTCCAAGTGTGGATAGCAAGCATTCCAAGCCTAACCCTACAACTAGTGCAGTTAAGTGTTACGTATGTGGCAAGGCAGGCCACAAGGCTTCCACGTGTTACCAGAGAAGGGACAGCAAGACTGACAGAAGACCTCACTCCTCATCTTCTCATGGGAGTGCATCATCTGTTCCCGCGAAGCCCAAGGACAACAGCTCCGTCACCTGCTTCCGGTGCAAGAACCGAGGCCACTACGCGAACCGTTGTCCAGCAGCAGCCCAGGGTTCCGGCAGCAGCGGCACTGGTGGTGGCGCTGGTGTAGCTCCTGAACAACGCCGAGTCGACTTGTGCGTGGTTAACGCGCCTACCGGTATTCTTCGTCACTCTGGTGAGTCTTTTAGTTTTTGTTATGATTCTGGAGCAGAGTGTTCATTAATGAGAGATAATATTTTGTGTAAATTTAATGGTGAGCGTAATTATAACGTCGTTACTATGACGGGTATAGGTCAAACTTCCGTGAATAGTAACCTGAACATTTTAGCTAATGTTTATATTGGTAACATTAGTTTGGATATTCTTTTTCATGTTTTACCTGATGAATATCTTCAACATGACATAGTGATTGGACGTGAAATTTTGATTAATGACTTGGTAATTAACATGACGTCTAGAACTTTAAACTTTTCGAAAAATTTACCTAATATGAATACCATAAATGTAGAGTCGAATGTAGAGTCGAATGTAGAGTCGAATGTAGAGTCGAATGTAGAGTCGAATGTAGAGTCGAATGTAGAGTCGAATGTAGAGTCGAATGTAGAGTCGAATGTAGAGTCGAATGTAGAGTCGAATGTAGAGTCGAATGTAGAGTCGAATGTAGAGTCGAATGTCGAGTCGAATGTCGAGTCGAATGTCGAGTCGAGTGTCGAATTACGTACCATTTTAAATGTAGAGTCAGCTGCAGTTAAATTTAATGTCATTGATACCGACGTTTCTCCGGATATCAAAGCAAGACTAATTTTAATTTTAAGTCAATTCTCAAATAACTTTATTATTGGAACACCCAACTCTCCTGCAAATACTGACCCTATGGAAATACGACTCAAAGATCCCAATAAAACGGTTTATCGTCGTCCTTATCGTTTGAGTTCCCAGGAAAGACAGGTAGTACGCAATAAAATTGAAGACCTGCTCTCCTCTAATGTGATCCGCCCGAGCTCGTCACCTTTCGCCAGTCCTATTCTTCTGGTGAAGAAGAAGGACGGCAGCGACCGCATGTGCGTTGATTATCGCGAATTGAACGATAATACTGTACCTGATAGATTTCCATTGCCAATAATTTCCGACCAAATTAATAGGCTTAATGGTACTCATTACTTCACGACTCTAGATATGGCTAGTGGATTTCATCAGATTCCAGTTCATCCGGATTCCATTGAACGTACCGCATTCGTTACGCCCGACGGGCAATACGAGTATTTAGCCATGCCATTCGGTTTACGCAATGCCCCTTCAGTTTTTCAACGTGCGGTGACAAAAGCCTTAGGAAAGCTTGCAAATACGTTTGTCGTGGTCTACATGGACGATTTAATGGTCGTAGCCTCAAATATCGATCAAGCCTTACATAGGTTGCAACTAGTTTTAGATGTTTTGACAAAGGCTGGATTCTCATTTAATTTAAAAAAATGTTCGTTCCTCAAACAAAAAGTTGAGTACCTAGGTTTCGAGGTTAGCTGTGGTGAAATAAGACCTAACCCTAGAAAGATAGAAGCTCTAGTTGCTCTTCTCCCCCCAAAGACTGTAACTCAATTACGACAATTTATTGGTCTGGCGTCGTACTTTCGCCAGTTCATTCCAAAGTTCTCGCAGATCATGGCACCTCTTTATGCTCTGACAAGTGTCTCTAAAGGTAACATCAAATGGGAACCTTCTAACGAGACTGTTAGGCAAGCTATTATCTCTGCTTTAACCAACCACCCGGTTTTGACTATATTTGACCCAAACTGTCCCATTGAATTGCACACAGATGCAAGTTCGTTAGGGTATGGTGCAATTTTGATCCAGAAGAAAAATTCCAAACGTTGTGTGGTCGCCTACTACAGCAAACGCACCACGGCCGTAGAGTCTAAATACCACTCATATGAGTTAGAGACTCTCGCAGTTGTGAATGCGGTTAGGCATTTTAGGCACTACTTGTACGGCAACCATTTTACAGTCATGACCGATTGTCACGCTCTTGAATCCACTCGTAAAAAGCTGGATCTCACACCTAGGGTCCATAGGTGGTGGGCATTTTTGCAGTCGTTTGACTTTAACATTATTCATGTTGATGGCAAGCGGATGCAACATGCCGACTTCTTCTCTCGAAATCACGTACCTGACAAGACCCCATTCACAAAGGTAGAGCAGAAGCATGTTAATATCACAAATCTCTCTGCCAATTGGTTGCTGGCTGAGCAACAACGTGATAATGAAATTTCTGAGCTTATGATTAAACTTAAAGATGGGAATCTTGAAAATGATGTCGCGAAAACATACGAGATCAGATCTGGTGTTTTGCATCGTAAGGTACAGCGCAAAAATAGGAGTCTATGTCTACCTATAGTACCTAGAGCTTTGAGATGGTCTATCGTCAGCACCACTCACGAGTCCCTTATGCACCTAGGATGGGAGAAAACCCTTGAAAAAATGTTCGATTTGTATTGGTTTGAGCATATGGCTAAATTTGTTAGGAAATTTGTTGAGAGTTGTGTTGTTTGCAAAATTTCCAAATCGCACTCAGGCAAAGTTTCAGCGGAATTACATCCCATTCCTAAAATCGCGATACCTTGGCATACCCTTCATATTGATGCTACAGGCAAGTTAAGTGGCAAAAATGATAAGAAAGAGTATGTCTTTGTTCTAATTGACGCCTTCACAAAATATGTGCTGCTACATCACACCCTGAACATAAATAGTGCTAGTGCTATTCGTGCTTTAAAATATTGTGTGACTTTGTTTGGAGCGCCGACGCGAGTAATTGCAGATCAGGGACGTTGTTTTGCAAGTACCGACTTTCGCGAGTTTTGTTCCTCTCGTAATATTAGTTTGCATTTAAGTGCTACTGGTAGTTCCCGCGCGAATGGTCAGGTAGAGAGGGTTATGAGTACTCTTAAAAATATGCTCACAGCAGTTGAGACTAGCAAGGACCGTTCGTGGCAAGACTCTCTCCCAGATGTTCAGTTAGCCCTTAATTGCACTATGAATAGAGTTACCAAACACAGTCCTCTAGAACTTCTCATAGGTAAAGTCGCACGTCCTTTAGATTTAATGTTTTCCGATGAGCCCGAAATTAGTATCGATGAAGTAAGATCTGACGCTGTCGCTAACATGGATAGGAGCGCACAGTATGAGAAAGCAAGATTTGATTCCAATAAAGCTAAGTTTGATCGATTTGTCGTAGGTGATTTTGTTCTCTTGAAAAATGAAGAGAGAAATCAAACAAAACTTGATCCTAAGTATAAAGGTCCATTTAAGGTCGTTGAAGTATTAGACGGCGACAGGTACAATTTAAAATCACTAACAAGTAATCGCCATTATAAATACGCTCACGATCGCCTTAGAAAAATGCCTAATTCTAATGTTCCAATGGAAATTAATGATGATGAGACTAATTAATGAACCTGTTTAATTATTGAAGTTGTAAATCTTTTATTTCTACTATAACCCTATTGCTGGTTAAGCGAGTTATGTTGAGCTTTCGCTGGTTAAGCGTTAGTATGTGGAATCGCTGGTTAAGCGGATTACGTTGAGCTTTCGCTGGTTAAGCGTAAGTAGTGTAATCGCTGGTTAAGCGGATTACGATGTACTTTCGCTGGTCAAGCGTTAGTAGTGTAATCGCTGGTTAAGCGGATTACGATGTGCTTTCGCTAGTTAAGCGTTAGTATTATCACTGGTTAAGTGATAGGATGTGTAACGCTGGTTAAGCGTTACAATGTTAAATACTGGTTAAGTACTTTAGTGAATTACACTACTGAGTAAGTAGTAATGCATGGTGCTGGTTAAGTGCTGTGGATTTATTTTGGTAAAGTAATAATACTTTCTTCATTTTCTTTATAATTCTTTCATATTGGTTTGTTGTGTTTGGTTCCCAAGCAATAAGGCATTAAACGCAATACTCACATGGTTTAATTTGCCCCAATTATTTTTTGTGATGATATTCCCTGACGTGGGTCAGGATAGCCGAGTGAACTAGTTACTTTTTCTGGATTTTTGTCTTTTTAGGTACCTCATCCCACGAGGTCGTGTGAAGGTCAGAAATGGCCGTGTCGCAGATAATGGAGTGTCAAGCGTTAATCATAGTTTTAATTTAGTTTAATTTAATTTAATTTTTGGTCTGGCAATGCTTGAGTGTGTTTAGTCGAATGAAGTTATCGTTCGTCATTTTTGATGTTAATAAAAAGGCGGTAGATTTGTAGAGTGGGAACATTCGAATTGAAATCGGGGTGACGAACGGTTGACTTGGCTAACCTCACTACATTCCATTTTTATTTGATTTAAATCTGAAAATAGATCTTGAATCCTTTATTCTTTTCGATTGTAAAGTGTTTTGGACAGTAAAGTTAAGTGTACCGAACAGTGCCTGTGTGTCATTTCACGTTGGACTCCACTTTCCATCATGACCGACCAACAAATTAACGACGACAGTTCTCCATTGTCGTCATATATGTAGAAACAGAAATTTCCAATTATCTTTTTTTTTTAAAGACATTTCGAAAATGTTTATAGTAACGTTTTAGACCTGTATTTTGCATAATTATGCGTATTAAGTTTCATTAAAATCGGTTCAGGCATTTTGGAAAATAAAGACTTGAAAGTTTGTTGAAAGGTTTAAACGCTTTTAACAGCGGCATAGTGTACCCAGACAATCAACAAAGTTAAAAATGTACAATGTAACTTAGATTAGTTAGCAAAAAGTGATTACAGCAAGAAACGTAACTTAATTATAACTATTAACGCTTAAAATAACTTAAACTAATAGGCAAAATATGAATAAATAACGGAAAAACTGAAGTAATAATTAATAACATACAAGAAAAAACAGTTGAAGCGAGTAAGTGCGGGGCATGTGCGACTGTGCATGTGTGCGAGTGATTGTGAGGGTATTTATTGCATTTGAGTGTGTATTAACTTTAGCTACAAAGTTAACTTTATGTTTCCTCATAAGTCACGCAAATAATATTAAAAGTGCCATATTTATTTCACACTTCAAGCACATAGTACAGAGGCGGTCTTAATGCCATTGGCATTTTCTACCAGTCAATCTTTGGGTGATGCAGAGACAAACAGTAGTAGGTGTATATCTATAAAATATTATTAATTAAATTCTAAAACAAACTACAAAGGATATACATAATACTATAAAAAAATATCAAAATACTAAAAATATAAATAGTAATATTAAAGGACAAACAAAGGGGAAAATATTAACGTTGTGACGATGCTGCTAGCTTTTTCCGAATATATTCGCAAACTTTAATTTTAAAAGATAGGAGATTCGTAGCCATCCTGATTTCCTGGTGGTGTCTGGCTGCTGTAACTTTACCCCAGCAATAAATGTTTTTGCGAAAAAACTATAAGTGCAACAAATTTTAAAATGCGCGTAACAATTTCAGAAGCTGGGCAACTAATTATCTTGTGGATATTATATGGAAGTCTAAAGTCACTGAGAACGGTATATGTTCTAGAACAAAGGTTTTGACGGCGACCGTAACAGGCGAAAAAACCGAACGGCCTCGACGCGCGCATTGCGACGGAGACAGCCGACGATCTCCGACCTGTGACTAGGGTCGCGACGTAGTGTGGTGGTGATGCCGCTACAATTTATATTATAACACTAGCTTATGCCCGCAGCGTTTCCCGCGTGGAGCTCAATAATTGTCCCACGGGAACATACTATCGGGATAAAAAGTATCTTATGTGTTAATCCAGGTTATAAACTACTCGTGTGCCAAATTTCATCCAAATCCATTCAGTAGTTTTTGTGTGAAAGAGTAAAAAACCATCCATCCATCCATCCATCCTCACAAACTTTCGCATTTATAATATAAGTAGGATTTAAATGACTATTTTCGAAATTATTTTGCTAGGGTAACGAACACTAAATTAAGTCAGTTAACGTAGCGTTAGTGCGTATAACATCCAAAGCAGTAAGTGCCAAATCATGTCAGCCGCTATGTCCTCTTACTCAGACCACAGCCACCGCCATCGGCTGCCACTCATTATTTCAGAACGCTACGAGGTCTGCACATCTTTGAGAAAATACTAAACAACTTGCTGACTCATCACATTAACTGTTACACTTAAATATTGGTAGGTTGCAGAGCTTTGTGATTCAGTTCTATATTTTGCATGCCAAGGGCGTGATGAGCTTTTGGGGACTTGTGTTTTTAGACCTAATAAATGGTGTGAGGGAGCAGAAGTTTTGCGAAGCCACACTTAAATATTGGTAGGTTGCAGAGCTTTGTGATTCAGTTCTATATTTTGCATGCCAAGGGCGTGATGAGCTTTTGGGGACTTGTGTTTTTAGACCTAATAAATGGTGTGAGGGAGCAGAAGTTTTGCGAAGCCGTGAGACACACACCCATTATCTTTCTGTGTTTGTTTAGTTTTTTTTTGTTGTGTTGTGTGCAGTTGTGGCTTGTGCCAATGGTGGTCTAGAGGTACCAAGTAAGTGTGTTTATTTCAATACTAATTAATAATCTCAAAAGCTTTATGAAGAAACCTGGCAAGCACTGGAATAAAACATTCGAAGACACCTGCCATCTATCAACCCGCATTGGGCCTGTGTGGTGGATTATATTATACAAGATGTTGTTTTGCATCCTCGTCAAAATTCAGGAGGTTGTCACAAAAGACATAAATAATCAATTTAAATTACGGTACCTAGTTAATTATTAATAAACGTTGTTTTTTTTTGGTTGTTTAAGTTTGTCAGTATATCAGAATAACCTCCTAAACGTGGTTTAGGAAATAAGAAATTATCGAATAAACGTTTGAGATTGTTTGAATGTCTGAAAGCGCGGTTCTAAGGCGAGGACCAGAAGGACCGCGTTTAAAACACGGTTGGTTCACACTTTGCAATTTCCGTAAATAAGAAAAAGAATAAAAATTGCCTACCAATTTTATTATTGATTCGGGTCATTAGCAAAGCATAGCTGCTTGAATTTGACGAGGATGCAAAACAACACCTTGTATAATAGTCCACTCCCTCTGACATGGAGAAGCCCTGTGTCCCAGCTCAGTGAATATAGTGGGCTGAGTGTGCTAATTCTAGTAGACCACTCTGTCAGAACTGCATGGCACCATTATCCAGTTGCAAACCATTATCCACCATTATCAAGTTTACAGAAACAGGGGATAATCCTATATTTTTTTTCTTTGTCCGTCGGGTAGTTTATTGAAAAGTATTGGACACGTATTTTTTCTTTTTTCACGTGGTCATAAAATTACGGAGATATATTGAGTTGAAATGGCGCGTGACGTCACATGTAGGTAAGTTTTATACCTACTTGTGACGTAGTAAGCCCCCACTCTCCAACTTTAATGAGTTCTAACTAAGTATTTTTTTGATATTTTGATAAAACAAAAAATACGTGTCTAATATTTTTGTATTACCTGTCTGACGGACAAAATAGAATGTCGTTTTCTTTACCCAGTCCGATCCCCTATTGCATAGTTAGAGATTAATTTGATGTTTTGAAGCAATATTTTTTTGTGCTAAAGGCTTGCGTTTGTCGGAACTCGCTTGATGTGAAGTGATGACGCGGACTGGGGTAGAGCATGCTTACCTTGAAGAAACCGTTTTGTTCGTACGTATGTTTGTATTCCTGTGTACTTCAACATTTTATGTTCTTTTTTTTTTAATTCAATTTCTGTTCTTATACCTCAAAAACGACTACTTTTATAACAGTTACTGTTGTACGTCAGTAATTTATGTCATTTGTTAATCATATTTAGTATTCTAAGGTCAATTTTAATCTAAAACTTCATCAAATATTGCTTTTTTCACTTTTCAACTTCTAATATAACTTGGTGTTCGCGCCATGTTTCGTTAAGAAAGTTAAGGCACATCTTTTGTTCAAATTCATCGCGTGTCCGTTGGAAATTGAGTTGGCTTGGAAACGCATCAAACTTCGTCTGCTACGTTGATGGAAGACAGTGTTGTTTTTGCAGATTTTTCCTTACAAAATAGGTAATTTTGCGATGTTCGAAGTGTGTTAAAAATGACTTTTTAACCCCCGATCAAAAAAGAGGGGTTTTATAAGTTTGACGTGTGTATCTGTGTGTCTGTCTGTGGCATCGTAGCTCCCAAACGGATGAACCGATTTTGATAAAATTGGTGTCATTTGAAAGGTATTTTAATCGAGAGTGTTCTTAGCTATGTTTCGAGAAAATCTGCTGAGCCGTTTGAAGCAAACCCCCTTTTTTCTAGTTGATGAAGGGATATAAACAACGTTTACGGGTCTAGTTGATTGGAAATTTGAATTCTTGTCACTTGTCACCATGGGCATCGCCAGGGGGGTAGGCTATACACCCCCCCCCCCTTAAAAGCTCAAGTTTTTTTTTTAAATTCATATCTTTCCTTGTTTTCGTTAATTAGCGAGAAGAGGCGCAACACCGAGAAAAGTAGAAGGAATGGGAGGAGACCTATGTCCAGGAGTGGGACAGTTAAGGCTAAGAAAAAATAATTTAAGTTTAAAAAGGAAGAAATTAAAAATTGTTGTCACTTATTGATGCTCTAAGCTAGCTTTTATTAGCGTTTCAAGGCAGGTAAAATCCATTCGCACTCGAATAGAGTAGGTAACATGATTTTGTAGCAAATGCCTCATTCGCAGCTTATATTTAAATACACAACAGCATGTTGCACATCCCCTCAGTGTGTTATTCCCTTGTGTGTGCCTTTCCCATTCCTTGTCTGTACTATTTTGTTGAAAAATACAGGATAAAGGATTGCCTTAAGCTATCTTTTTCACACAACAAAATAGTAGACAGAAAATAACCAACCCCTGGCCTAAGTAAACAAGAAGCCGGGTAGGTTTCACATAATATAAGTTTCATACATGACACTAACATAACATCCACATAGGACAGAGCCCAGACGTGCTCGCACTTGATTAAAAACAGAACGTGTGAAACGAACCGGCAGAATTATACGCTCTACAGTGGGTCCTAGCTCTTAGCTAAATAAAACAAAGACATTAACAGGGTGGCTGTGAAGATCGAACACAGGGTATACAGGCCCAGCTTTGAAGAAGCCTCAGTGGCCAGTACAGTGGGCATAGATGTACATCATAGATTCGTGTTAGAAACGTGAACAGTGAGATTTGAACAGTATTGTGCTTACTCAGTCAAACTGCACTTAGTTTTTATTTTTTCACGCGGGATTTATATGCTAGACCATCAATGGAAATTTTCTGGTTAAAGAGGTATTGAAGGTCAAAGGTTCAGAATCACCCAACGGCCCAGCTACAGTTTAATTTACCCGAAAGCAAAATGTTTTGAGTGAGTAACATTGTCACACCACGTCAGTCAAACTGAAGTCTGACATACCACATACAAAGTCGGACCAGACCTCGGTACCTATCCTTCTGCAGCGAGGTGTGAGACAGGGAAACGTTATATCTCTGGAACTGTTTACCGCTGTACTGGAAGATGTCTTCAAGGTTCTGGACTGGAGAGGCATCTACGTCAATGGTGAGTACGTCTCTCACCTTCGATTCGCCAACTATATAGTGGTCATGACTGAGACCATGGAGGACCTCAGCACAATACTCGATTACCTCAGTAAGCTTCCGAAACAGTAGGTCTTAAAATGAATATAGACAAAACCAAAGTCATGTTGAATGCCCATGTAACACTCACTTTGTTTTTTTTTAAAAAACGTTGCCCCACACTAGGAACTTCTCCTGTATCGTAAGTGCGTTTACAAACATTTAAACTCACATACACAAACAGCCAGACCCGGAACCACTATCTGTAGGCGATACAAATATTTGTTCCGTGCGGGGATCGAACCCGCGACACGCAGCGCAGCAGTCGATCGCTCAGCCACTGCGCCAACCGTGTCGTCACTCCTATCAAGATCGGAGACTCTACACTCGAAGTAGTAGACGATTACGTCTACCTGGGACAAACGGTCCAGTTGGGTAGGCCTAACTTCGAGACAGAGGTCAATCGTCGAATCCGACTTGGCTGGGCAGCGTTCGGGAAGTTGCGTGGTATCTTCTCGTCCAACGACCCCCTGTGCCCGCGACTTCGTCCGCGTGGAGTTCAAGAAGTTGCCTAAGTTACTCCTTATTACATCAGCTATCTACCAGTGAAAGTACCGTTAAAATCGGTCCAGCCGTTCCAGTGATTAGCCGGAACAAACAGAGAGAAAGACAGACAAAAATTGTAAAAAATGTTATTTTGGTAAATGTACCATATATACATTCATATGCATGTAGTAAAAAGTGGTTAATTTATTATTAGAAACAGACACTTCAATTTTATTTATTTTTAGTATTTTTATTTATTAATGACAAGGTTAATACAAATCTTAATTTCAGAACTATGCCCCACAAAACCATATTTTTTTCTCAGTCCGGCCCCGATCATCATCGTCGTGCCCTTGTCCCATTTTATTTGGGGTCGGCGCAACACGGCTCTTTTCTCCATACTTCTCTCCCCGATATCATTCTTAAATCTTTTATAGTCATTATAAGAAAATAGTTAAGATAAAAAGCCTCGTTGGTCAATTCAGTCTCTTTGGTCGAGTTGTCGCAAACGACTGCTGTGCATGAGGTACTGGTTCGACTCCTAAGTCTGGAAAAATGTTATTGGGTTTTTTCATCAGGAATTTCTCAGTAGCAGCCACAGAGTCTGGATTTGTCCCCGGTTGATGGCAATAGGCTTGCCCCCTATTACATGGGACTTAAACATAAATGGCGAAATGTAGGTTTACCTAACCAGTCTTAGTTTCCAGTTACTGGGGTGTGTAGTCCCGTCAGTTGCTCATTAAAATAGTGGTATTCAACAGCATTCAGTCATACTGGAATCCAACCGCCTTAAAAGGCTAGGTTGATGATGATCAATACGAATGAGCAATTTCTTGAAAGAACCACTGTAGAACGCCCCAGTGTATGCAGAATATCCTGTTATAATGAACACTCCAGCGAGGTACAACCTTAATTGATTCCACAACTCACAGTGTCGGCGCCGATTAGAATATAATACTGTTGCAATTTATTAGAATTTATCTTGGGATGCGCTGAAATAGGGTGGGGTGTGTACCGTGGTAGGATGCGCTGGAATAGGGTGGTTTTAGGGGTGTTCTGTAATTAGGTTTAGGAAATACGCTGCTCTGTTCATGACTGGTAATTACTGCTTGCTTATAATTCAATTAGTGTTATTATATTATTGTTCTAGTTGTTGTTTGTATTATTTTGTCGTTATGCTTAGTTTCGGATATCTTGTACAAGTGCTTTTTAATTCAAACCGACTTATAATAGGGAATCCCAATAATTTGATCGAGTCATTTTCAGGGGTAGACGCGTTTTTAAATTACTTATAGCTTTTGCAAGAAAATCTCTGTTTATTCCCAAGTCGACGTCCTCAAGTGCACCTCAAAAGCAGTATATAAATACTGGCGTAATTTTAAGATGTGTTTAAAAACATAGCATAACATCAAGCCTGTAATCCCCCAGGAGTTAGGCAGTGGTGTACCTAATAATACACCTACTTTTGCCAGTGATGTTTTAAGTTCTATGTAATAAGGGGCGTGCCTAGTGCCATCAACTGGGCAGAAATCAAGACTCCATGGCTACTACTGGAAAATTCTTGATGGAAAAACCCAAAAACACTTGCTCAACCCGGAGAGTCAGACTTGTACTGACTAAAACCCATCCATGTTCCTTCTTAGCTCTTTGCGTTCCAGGGCCACGGCTCTTTTCAATAGTCCCGCAGCACTTTGCCCAACCTGCATCGAACCGAGGATCTCATGCTCAGCAGTGACGTTTGCGATCACTAGCCCACCGAGGCGGACGAGGATATGCGTTACTTGTGTCAATTTTTTTTTTTTTTTTGCAATGGGTTTCTTTTGACTCTAGTCTAGGTCAGAGATGACAGAGACAAAGTCGACGATGGTACGAGCTTACGCAGAAGAAGGCTGTTCACTCTTACTTTGAAGAGATTAAGGTTGTAAGCGTTCGGAAACACAGACGCAAGCAGAGATTCCACTCCTTTGCTGTGCGCATTAAAAAAGACGTTTGAAAACGCTTAGTGCGAATAGGGATGGTGACTCATTTTTTTTATTTGTCTATCGGGTAGATTATTAAAAAGTATTTGACAAGTATTTTTTCTTTTTTCACGTAATCGTAAAATTACGGAGATATTATGAGTTGAAATGGCGCATGACGTCACGGCTCAGTACATTTTATACCTAGTTGTGACGTAGTCAGCCCCCACTCTCCAACTATAATGCGTTTTAACTAAGTATTTTTTTTTTTACTTGTAAAAACAAAAAAATACGTTTCTAATATTTTTGTATTACCTGATTGACGGACAAAATAGAATTTCGTTTTCTTTACCCAGTCATCATCCCCATTGTTGGAATAGCAATAAGGTAGGGATGGTAACTTGCAGTGCGTCTAGATGTCTACTCATAAAATTAACATTCTATAAGTAGTTTCCCCCAATGCACTCCACTATTGCCCCTATTCTATACATGCTTATTACCCTATAAATATGTATGTATGTATTGTGCTACAGACTATAGGGGGGTTCAAAACTGTGTTAAATCAATAGTCCGATGTGAGAACGCATTGTGTTGGACCCTTGTCTCTGCGACGGTACAACAATCATTGTCACACCAATTGTTTGGATTAGGGCTGGTAGGCTGATGTGAATATTTCTTTGTTAATAATCATCTGCCTAGCCTTTTCCCAACTATCTTGGAATTGGCATTAGTCTAACCAGATGCAGCTGAGTACCAGTATTTTACATGAAGCGACTGCCTATCTGACCTCCACAACCCAGTAGATAGATAATACGATACCCCTTGGTAAGACTGGAAGTCAGACTTTTGGCTTCTGACTACTTCCAACGACTGTCAAATATCTACAAATAACAGCTGGGACCAACGGCTTAACGTGCTTTCCGAGGCACGGAGGAAATTCGGTAAGTAATTATGGTCACCCATCCACGGTCCAACCTCGGCAAGAACGTACATGGTACACATGGCAACATCTACATGGGTAAATATCCATAATCAGATTCACGCTAAGTTGAAAGATTCCAGAATCTAGCTCAGTTTTATTAGTTACCAGAGATTCGGATGCTCCCGACAACGTTGACGTAATGTTAATTGACTCTGGAAGATCTTGGAAGAAAGGAAATCTTTTTCAAATAACGCATAAAACAAAACAAAAGCACATTTAAATTATTTATCGTCTTCGTGCCAGCCCTAAAACTCAGAAGTCCAGAACTAGAAGTGGTACAATACGCCATACAGTGCCATAAGTGTACGTTATACGATACTCTGCGGACCAAGTTTATATAGTTCGATACTGCCGCTGTTTCATTTGCTCTGTGGTTTGCGAAGGACAATGCTGGGCGAATAGAATTGATGGAATGGAATGGAGTTTTATTTACTTAGACGAGACTGTTATTCGGTTTGGCAGATGTGTATGAAGGGATGATTTGACACGGCCAGGCAGTAAATCAAATAATGTTACTGTAACAAAATTTTTATTATACAAAAAGTATTTCAAAGGGCATTGGGTAAGTTTGTATGGACTAGTGGCATGATTTTTTTTCACAGCGGCCACAAAGATAATTGTTGTTAACGTATAGTGGAATATATGATGTTAATCACTCCAAAAAGAATTTTGCCGAAAATAATATCGGAGCTGAAATATCTGATGTCAAAGTTTTGTTGTTCCTACTAACAGTTTGCATACTGTTACGTATTTTATAAAAAAAAAAAACTTTCCTATCGTTTGCCGTATGTCATTACTTCCCAGAATTTGATCCTTAGCAGCGACACTATCGAATGGTGTAATAATACATGGTGTGTTTTTTTCTTCAAAATTAACGGCTTCGGTTCCTGGCTAGGAATATTGATTTTTCAAAAAAACCAATTATGCAGTTTTAGTTTTCATCAAAATCAGGCTCGTGACTCCTGTGAGTGTTTTTCGCTAATCCTCATAGTTTCGGATTTGGCCTTCCACCCACTTGAAAAGTTCTCCCTGTATATCTCGGCTCCAATGCATTTTGGAAATAATTGTTCATAGAAGAAAATGTATGTCTTATTGTGTTCTTACTAATGAAATATTTTTCATTAGTGGCCGCAGACTTAAAAAATCATGCCACTTTTACCCAAACCCCTTTTGTGTAGTCTCTTAACTCTTGTATTAGGCGTTAGTAAGCGGCCACCGGCTCTTGTAACACAGGTTTGTGTTACACAGGCCGGTGGCTGCTTAACTTACATAATATAACATCACGCCTACAATCCCCGCAGGGTTAGGCAGAGGTGTATCTTATAGTACAGCCACATTTCATGTCAGTTATGTTTTAAGTCCCAGGTAATAGGGGGTGAGCTTATTGCTATCAACCGGGCTCAAATCCAGACTACGTGGCCGAAACTGAGAAATTCCTGAAGAAAAAACCGAATAACACTTCAAACCCAAGACCTCCTGCTTAGCATTTACCCTTGCAACCACTAGACTTAATGGTGACAAATGAAACCGGATAGCAACCCCCTTCCTAACTCAACAAATGAACAGTGATGATAGAAATTAATTAACCCACTGTTCTTCTTATGGTAAACACTAACACTACTTCCAATTCTGCTTACCCAATTACTGCTTACAAGCGTGTTATTATGTATTTATGTAACAATGGTGATACACGCGCGTCACTCATCCGGAACCCGACCTCGGCACGTTGCTTAACCGCAGATCGGAGTGGTTTAACTAGGAACTAGTGTTAACTGTTATGTTGAGTTTAATACCTCTTACTACATTATAAAGGAATGTTAGTAAGACGTAGATTGTCTTTACATGAATAAATTAAGATTAAGTAACTTGGAATTTACTCATAAGCCCAAAAAAAATATGCAAAAGAGTTAGCGATAGCTAGGTAGGTAAGCTTTTTAGAGCAGCGGTGGCCCAGTGGTGGCTGCCAAGACTTACGAACAGTAAGCCGTGGGTTCGAACCCAAGCAGGCGCATTACTTTGTGTAATTTATTTTATCACCGCTGCCCTCAAAAACGGTGAAGGAAAACATTGTGAGGAAACCGGCACGTCCTAGAACTATAAAATTCGAAGACATGTGACATCTACCAACCCGCACTGGGCCCGCGTGGTGGATTACAGCCCACTTCCTCTCATAGAGAGGAGGCCTTTGTCCCAGCAGTGGGAACATTATAGGCTCATGATGATGATGATGATGATGATGATGAAGCTTTCTACTGACTTTTGTGTTCAAAAGTCAGTAGAAAAGAAAAGTAGTAGTCTTTCAAGTCCTTTTTCTCCAAAATGACTGAACCGATTTTAATGAAACTTCATACGCAAATACAGGATAAAAAAATACAGGATAAAAAGTTACTAAAAACATTTTCGAACAGTCTTTAAAAAAAAAGATAATTGAAAATTTCTGTTTCTAAAGATAATTTATAATCGTCTATAATATTATAATATAGCTGTAACACTAAAACGAAAATGTGTTTTTGTAACTTTTTAGACCACTATGTATCCTGCTTATGCGTATGAAGTTTTACTAAAATCGGTTCAGTCATTTCGGAAAATAACGACTTGAAAGTTTGTATGAAATGTCGCAAGGCGTAAACGCTCTTAAGTCCACAGTAATGGAACTTAAGACCTGTAATAAATATATAGTTTAATGTCTCGCCAATTTAGCTCTAAATAGTAATGATGACACAACAATATTATACCCATAGCGTTCTATAAGTAAATAATTATTAAATAAAAAAATCTCTATATAGCTTTATGTTACGACGTAATGAAAATAAAGCAGGACCAAAGAGCAACAATTAAACATAATTACACGGAGGTCACAGGGGTAAGTGGCCTTATTGCTCACTAGTCGCTATGGCTTGGAATCTTGACAGATTAAACCAAATGATTAAATCAAGAACAGAGAATGGATGGTGATACTTTGTTTATTTAGGTATTTATTCAGGTTACCTCAGATGTAGGCTATTGCTACAAAAATCAATCAGAAATCCGTAAAAAGATTACATTCCACAAAATGTTAATACAAGGTGTTGTTTTGCATCCTCGTCAAAATTCAGGAGGTTGTCACAAAAGACATAAAAAATCAATTAAAATTACAGTTACTAGTTAATTATTAAAAAACGCTGATTTTTTTGGTTGTTTAAGTCTTTCCGTATATGAGAATAACGCCCTTAACGTGGATAAGGGAATAAGAAATGATCGAATAAACGTTTAAGATTGTTTGTATGTGTAGAAACGCGATTATAGGGGGAGAATCAGACGGCACCGCGTTTAAAACACGGGTGGCTCACACTTACCGATTTGCGTAATTAAGAAGAAAAATAAAAATTACCTACCCATTTCATTATTGATTCGGGACGAGAATCATTAACATAGTTACTTCCTTGAATTTGACGAGGATGCAAAACAACACCTTGTATAACCAATTCATCATCATCATCATCAGCCAATAATGTTCCCACTGCTGGGACGCAGGCCTCCTCTCTATGAGAGGGAGTGGGCTGTAATCCACCACGCAGGCCCAGTGCGGTTTGGTAGATGTCACATGTCTTCGAATTTTTAGTTCTAGGACATGCCGGTTTCCTCACGATGTTACCCTTCACCGTTTTTGAGAGCAGCGGTGATGAAATAAATTACACAAAGTAATGCGCCTGTCTGGGTTCGAACCCGCGGCTTACTGCTCGTAAGTCGGGGCTGCCACCCCTGGGCCATCGCTGCTTTCATCTATGACCGATTGCCGAACTTTAATCAAATTAAAAAGTTTAGTATTTGGCTAGATTAACTTTAGGACTTAATGTAACGCACTGAAAACGTTGTGCTGATGGCTGCATTGAATAGTACAGGAATTATTGAGGTATTTAAAGTAAAGTTATGATTGTTGTTTTATTTATTGTATATTTTAAATTTGTAAAAATTTGGAGCTATGACCACCAATATCTCCGTAACTAGAAGGTTCCCAGGTATAGTTCACAACCAAAATTTTTTCGCTGTCCGGGGATGACAATTGCCTTTTGGTTTCGTTAACAGTCTTTTTACCCCCATTAACAACATGGCATGACGGCACGGTTAGCGCAGTGGTTGAGCGATCGACTGCTGCGCTGCGTGTCGCAGTTTCGATCCCCGCACGGAACAAATATTTATATGGCCTACGGATAGTTGTTCCGGGTCTGGCTGTTTGTGTATGTGAGTTTAAATGTTTGTAAACGTACCCACGATACAGGAGAAATTCCTAGTGTGGGGAAAATTTATTTAAAAAAAAACTTGTCGAAAGCGTTTTGTTTTTTGTAAATGGTATCTCGCAGTTCAACCTAGGAGGCTGTCGTCTGCTTAACCGGACTATCCTGTGGATGCCTTGAGAGTAAGGCCTCCAGCCAGGGCATAATAACTTACAAACTAAGCGACTACACGCTAAGGGCACCACCTGTTGTGGGGTACGAGCCTCGGCTTAGGGCGTCGCTGCGGGAGGACAGCATGGGGACAGGCAGGATCTGAATGATATCATTATTTAGGGGCTGATTTAAAACTACTGGCACAGCATCGCGGACTGGCTGGAGCGAGGGTCGGGGAGGGCAAGGACCGGGTCGTCGCGACGGACCTCGACGGCGAGGTCGGAAAGACGGTGATTTGCGTCTGAACTTTTTAAGAGTGCTGGTCTCTTTGCTACTCTTCTGGAGGAGAGTGATAGCATCATCGGAGGTGACGAGGGTATGCCTCGGACGGTGTACGGAACTAATGCGCGAGGCTTCGTAACGGGCGGTTGCTGCGAGTTGAGTTGAGGATGGTAATTACACATCAGCAAAAGTAGCAAGCCGTCTTCTTGTTTCTGTAACCCTGAACCATCTTAAGTTATTTATTTATATACACTCCTTTTCTCACCAGCATCTAGATAACCCTAAGAAAAACGCTGTCTGAAATCCCATGCAAGCTTAAATCTGTAAGCAATTAAGATTATAAAAGTGAATAAAAGTAATGAAAATGTTATAAGTACGCAATTTGACTAGTAACAAATTAATTAATTGGTAAGTAATCGAGTTCAATTAAACTTAATAAATTACTTAATGTTATGTTACGATAAAATACTTACAAAATTAAGTAAAGTTCAATATAAAACCATAAAAGTATGTTTTGCAAGTATTTTCGAATAACCATCTAACGTCCACCCATTGGCTAAAAATGGCGCGCTTTTCCCCCTCTTTACACTGAGCTGTCGAGTAAATCGAGAGGGATGGCTGGGACAGTCTTCTTGTAACCGTCGAGCTGTACAGTACATAAATTGATTCTGTGTAGTGATATTCTGTTTGGATAAAATAAACTGTGTACCCAAAGTCTGTGTGTGTTTCTTTCAGCTTCAGAAGTGGGATTATTTCACGTAAGTGTTATTTGATTTATATTCTATTATTGCTATATTAGATTTCTAATAATGTAAGGGCGACTGTGTTAAAATAAAAAGTTGAGTACTTTTTATGTCGCGCATTTTTAAAGGTTGGTTTAATTAAAGTTCAAGAAACTGTTTTAAAATGCGTTTATTAATGTTGTATCACGAATACATGATGTATTCTTGTTGGGATACCTATGAATTACACATTTAAGCTGCTTCCCAATCTAAAAATTGGAATAATACCAAATAGTTTCATTAAATTTCACAATTATTGCATTTTTGGTGTCAACCGTCGTTGTAATTTGAAATAGTGACACCATATCGCCATTATATACCTTACTCTGTATGTGTAAATTGCGTTTAAGAATTGCTGTGTCCGTATATTTTTTTATTATTGACCAGGTCCAAACATGGATAGAAATGGTGATAGAAGTTCGGGTGAACCGTCGCGATCTGCATCACCAGTATTGGGCAGGCAGAGCCGCGAGCGGAGCCGGAAGTCGGGCCGCACCCAACGCAGCAGGCAGCACAGTAGCACCAGTCGCAGGAGCAGAGCTGCAGGCGCAGCCACCTGCGCAGCCGCCTGCGCAGCCGCCCGCGCAGCCGCCCGCGCAGCCGTTTGCGCAGCCGCAGTCGTGTGCGGAGTCCTGATCATCGAATGCGACGGCTCGAGACGCCGCCGCTGAGGCGGTTTGCTTCACATCAGCGCAGCCCAACCAGCGAGCAACAGAAGCAGCTCGGTGAAAATCACAGGTCACGGTCAAGACGCAGCAGAAGTAACACCCGAAATCACCGGCGAAGCGGGGATCCACGTCGTCACCGAGACACCCGTTCGCCGAGCAAAAGTACCAGCGCACGTGAGTCATTTCCTGAGATGTTTTCTAAACTTACCGATGTTCTTGATAAAATTTCGACTAGGGGTAGTGAGAGGATAAGTAACTTTAATGTCGTTCCTGAGTTTGATCCATCTTCTAAAAATCAGAATATAAATAATTGGATACACAAAGTGAATGAAATAGGAAACATATACAGTTGGACAGATCGACAAATCATACATAATACGATACCTAAACTTGCTGACAATGCAAAACGGTGGTACGAGGGTCTTTCAACTGTTAATTATAGTTGGGATGAGTGGCAAGAGAGGCTCAAAGCGGCTTTTCCGTCTGACGAAAATTATGGGCAAATGCTTTCGGATATGTTGGACAAAAGGGCAAAGTTTGGGGAATCATTAGAGGATTACTATTACGATAAAATTGCATTACTCAATAGGTGTGAAATTAAGGGCAAAAGGGCAGTTGAATGCGTAATCTTTGGCATAGATGATAGGGCCATTAGGATAGGAGCAGAAGCAGCTCAATTTGATAATACCGATAAACTTTTGGCATACCTACGAAATGCAAAAAGCATAGGAAATAGAAGGAACGATAATGTGCAAAGAAATTCTAATAAGAAATTTCCAACCAAGGAAAAACAACCTCTTAATAATAAGCCAATAAGGTGCTATAATTGCAAGGAAGAGGGTCATATTATTAATAAATGTACCAAACCAATAAAAAAATGTACAATCTGTTCAATAATTGGTCACGAGTCTAAAGACTGTTATCGTAGGAAGGAAGAGGCAAAAGCTGTCCTAGAAATTTCAATTATCAAGCCTAAACCTGACGATAAACATGTACAAACCGTTTTAATCAACGGCCATGAAAAAGTTGGTTATTTAGATTCAGGTAGCGAATGTACGCTCATTAGAAACACAGATGCAGTTGAAATATTTGGAACATGGGATAGAACTTATTCATTGGCAATGACTGGATTTGGTGGGGCGGTAGTTCATGCGATAGGTCGGTGTTCAGTAGTTTTGGAAATTCAAGGCGTTATTGTTCAGCTAGATGTTATTGTAGTACCTGATAATTTTTTGAAATACCCATTATTGGTTGGCCAATCATTTACCGATGCATTGGGGGTAAAAATCTTAAAAACCAATAGTGAATTGATAATCTCCCGTGAATTTCCAGAGAATATTAGCGTAGTTAAACTATTTTTAAAAGAGCGTTGTTCAATTCTCCCAGGATGTTCCTATGTAGAAGTTTATTCTTCACAAATCATAACAGGCTCCATATTAGTATACGGTAGTTATAGATCTATCCCTAATTTAGAACATAATATAGAAGAGGGGGTCTACTCGATTGAAAATGGCAAGGGTATATTATTAGTCGATAATATTTCCTCAAACGCAGTAACTTTTAATAAGGACCAGCTGATAGCCAGAGGGCAATATTTGCAGATAAAAATAATAAATTGTCCCTCCATAAATAAGATTGATGTTGTCAGTCCTTTAGAACCTTTTATTTTAGATAACTTGTCGTTAGACGACAGCTTAAACCACGTTCAGAAAATGCAACTGTTGGATCTTATTAATCGTTACCGAACTTGTTTTGCTGCTAAATTAACAGAGTTAGGCTGTACCAATGTAGAGACAATGAATATCGATTTAATGGATCCCCAACCTGTAGTTTACAGGCCTTATAGATTATCTCACAAAGAAAAACAAGAGGTTAGGGGTATGACCGATGAATTGTTACAATGTGGTATTATAAGAGAATCTTGCTCCCCGTTTGCTAGTCCAATAATCTTGGTAAAGAAAAAGAACGGGGAAAAACGTCTTTGCATAGATTACAGGGCTTTAAATAGGAAGACTGTAAAACAACACTACCCTTTGCCTAGGATTGAAGATCAGATGGATAGGTTAGCAGGGTATAGTCTATATACAACTTTAGACCTTGCATCAGGATATTACCAAATAGAATTGGCTGAACGCGATAAAGAAAAAACTGCTTTTGTAACCCCAGAGGGGCAATTTGAATTTAATAGGATGCCCTTCGGTTTGACAAATGCACCGGCGGTGTTTCAAAGAACTATCAATAAAGTTCTTGATAACTTAAGATTTGATGCGGTTGTCGTTTACATGGATGACGTCCTTGTTCCCACGGTTTCTTTCGATGACGGTCTTAAAAAACTAGAATCAGTATTTGAAAAAATTCAAAGTGCAGGGCTTACGTTGAAACTCTCGAAATGCAACTTCTTTCATTCAAAAATCGAATTTCTTGGTTTCGAAGTCTCGGGAAATGGTATAAAACCGGGGAAGTGCAAAATAGATGCGGTTGATAAGTTTCCTTCGCCTAAAGATGTCCACAACGTAAGACAGTTCTTAGGCTTAGCCAGTTTTTTTAGGCGCTTTATTAAAAACTTTGCTATTATAGCTCGACCACTGACACAATTGCTAAAAAAGAATGTCGGTTGGACTTGGGGAAAAGAAGAAGAGACTGCATTCGCTCAAAGCAAAATTAGTATCCCGACCAATTCTAACATTATTTAATCTTAATGCCGCTACCGAGTTGCATACGGATGCTAGTAAACACGGTGTAGGAGGTATGCTTTTGCAGAAACAAGACGACCAAGCTATGAAACCAGTCGCATACTTTAGTAGACGTACTTCACCAGAAGAGCAACACTTTTCATCGTACGAGTTAGAAACCCTAGCGGTTGTAAATAGTTTGAATAAATTTAGATGTTATTTAATTGGCTTAAAATTTACTATTGTCACCGATTGTAACTCTTTGCGGGCCACTTTTACTAAAAGGGATATGATTCCACGTGTTGCTCGCTGGTGGAGCATGATCCAAGAATATGACTTTAACATAATTTATAAACCAGGGACTTCTATGATGCACGTAGACGCATTAAGTAGGAATCCCTTGGAAGAGAATACTAAGTGTACAGACCCCGTTGATTTACACGTTTTTCATATCACTGTTGATTGGTTGGCTACAGTTCAAATGAATGATGACGAGATGCAAAGAATTAAACGAATTTTAGATGACAAAGATTCAAAAACAATTAATTATATTAAACAAAATTTTACTTTAAAACGTGGGGTAATTTATAAAATAACGGAAGAAGGGCTTAGATGGTATGTGCCAAAAGGGGTCAGATGGCAAGTTTTACGTGCTTGTCATGATGACATAGGTCATTTTTCTTATGAAAAGACCTTGGACAAAATTAGATCAACTTACTGGTTCCCAAAATTAAACAAATTTGTCAAAAAATATTGCCAGGCGTGCGTTCAATGCGCTCACGGAAAAATACCGGCTGGAAAGAGGTCCGGATACTTGCATCCAATACCAAAGGTATCCGAACCCTTCCATACCATACACGCGGACCATCTCGGACCTTTCAATGAGAGCAAAAGAAAGAATAAATATATATTAGCTGTTATTGACGCATTTACGAAATTTATTATCCTCAAACCTGTTAAAAATACGAAAACTCACACAACTATTTCAGTTTTTAAAGAATATTTCAGTGTGTTCGGTGTACCTTCTCGAATAATAACAGACAGAGGCACCTCCTTCACTAGCTCAAAATTTAAAGAATTTTTATCAGAAAAAAGTGTAAAGCATATTTTAAATGCTGTCGCTACTCCTCGCGCGAACGGTCAGGTAGAGCGTTATAATAGGACGGTATTGGACTCATTAAAGGCCATGACCTTCGGAAAAGATGAGAGACTATGGGACGACTACTTATTACAAGTACAATGGGGCATAAATAATACAATTAATAAAGCAGTAGGTAAAACCCCAGCTCAATTGTTGTTCGGGTTACGATTAACTGGGTTGACCGAGAGTGAACTGGCGTTACCAGTTCAGGAACATGACGATACTAATTTAAGTAACATTAAAGATATTAGGAACGAAGCACTAAACAAAATAGTTCGTACTCAAGAAAAACAAAAGCAAATTTTTGATAAGGCCAGAATTCCCCCTCGTCAGTTTGAAGTTGGACAGCTAGTTAGGGTGGAAAGAGAAGTATGTCAGAAAGGAAAGAGTAAAAAATTAGTTCCTAAATGTCTAGGTCCTTATCGAGTTACCAAAGTTCTACAGAATGACAGATATGAAGTAGAGGATACGCCTATCACTAAAAAGAAAGGTAAACAAAAGTATGTAGGAGTATTTTCGGTCGATAAAATTTACCCTTGGCTTGTGTATCAGTCAGTGGACGAGAGTAATGATGACGATAATAATTCTGAAATTGATACAGGCCAATAAATATGGATATATTGAATTGGCGTATTGTAATGCAGTTATGTTGTATAAGATCCTAAGTGGTTTAGTTTAGAGATTCTTGCAGAAGACTTCATGCTATTTTTAGTTCTGAAAAGTGTAGCTTAGCTTCGTTAATCAGATAGTATAGTAGTAAAAGGTAAACAACTGTAACAAGCTAAAATCAGCTGTTATGGTTAGTAAAGTTAGTATGGTTAGTAAGGTGAGGCACCACAAATTGGTGAGATTCATTGATTCAAGTGGAATCAGAAAAGTGAATCTGAGTGGTTAGTAAAGTTAGTATGGTTAGTAAGGTGAGTCACCACAAATTGGTGAGATTCATTGATTAAAGTGGAATCAGAAAAGTGAATCTGAGTGGTTAGTAAACTTATGGTTAGTAAGGTGAGGCACCACAAATTGGTGAGATTCATTGATTCAAGTGGAATCAGAAAAGTGAATCTGAGTGGTTAGTAAAGTTAGTATGGTTAGTAAGGTGAGGCACCACAAATTGGTGAGATTCATTGATTCAAGTGGAATCAGAAAAGTGAATCTGAGTGGTTAGTAAAGTTAGTATGGTTAGTAAGGTGAGGCACCACAAATTGGTGAGAATCATTGATTCAAATGGAATCAGAAAAGTGAAAATTGTGAATTTGCATTGTGATATGGATATAATATGATTCAAGTGGAATCAGAAAAGTGAAAATTGTGAATATATATTGTGGTATTGGTTATGATTAAAGTGGAAAATTTCAGTGTCAGAAAAGTGAAAATCTGGTCATTTGTATTGTGAAGTAGAAAATAATTAGTTAAGCGTATTTATATTGTAAAAGGATTGTTAATGTATTAAATGACTGTTATTGACAGGTTGTTGTTTTAGTTATGTAAATTTTAATGAACTATTAATCGATAGAAAATGTATAAAATCGTGTCATATTAAGAACAAAATTTTATGTTATGGTCTCTATTTACGTTGTTATAGTTTGTCTTTTTCTTTTTTTTTTCTCTTTTCATGTGCATCATGGTTTGTTTTTTACATATATTTCGCGAGGGCGCGACTTGTTAGTCAGGATGGACGAATGTAAGCAATTAAGATTATAAAAGTGAATAAAAGTAATGAAAATGTTATAAGTACGCAATTTGACTAGTAACAAATTAATTAATTGGTAAGTAATCGAGTTCAATTAAACTTAATAAATTACTTAATGTTATGTTACGATAAAATACTTACAAAATTAAGTAAAGTTCAATATAAAACCATAAAAGTATGTTTTGCAAGTATTTTCGAATAACCATCTAACGTCCACCCATTGGCTAAAAATGGCGCGCTTTTCCCCCTCTTTACACTGAGCTGTCGAGTAAATCGAGAGGGATGGCTGGGACAGTCTTCTTGTAACCGTCGAGCTGTACAGTACATAAATTGATTCTGTGTAGTGATATTCTGTTTGGATAAAATAAACTGTGTACCCAAAGTCTGTGTGTGTTTCTTTCAAATCCAACCTACATTTAATAATGACCAAAATGCAAAACTTTAACAAACTTTCCGATGGCTAGTTTTGACCTAATCACTGTCTGTATAGAAAATATAATCACATAGACGCCGCTGATGACACCTATAAGAGTTAATAGTAAAATGTATGCATGTGTATGAGAGCTTGCACCTGCAAAACATACATGTATGACATAAATCATTTACTTGATGTCTCTGTGAGGATGGTGTGCGTCTCCATTGGAGGGTGAACGGGTGGGTTTTCAGTTTTATATAACATAATTTATACCAGAAAAAGGGCGGGATGCACCAATAAATACAGCTGTCACTGTGATTCTGAACTGAAAAGAAAAAAATCTGTATTGTTGCCGTAGTAATTTACATTACACTTAGTGCAGGTTTCACGAGAGGCGAGTGTACCAATGAATCGCTGCTTCCCCACTGCTCAACTTGATTGCCCAACTGCTTTAAGTTGAGCAGTAGGTAGTAAATACCAACGACCAACCACTTCTTCCCCACTGCTTGATCAGATTACTCAACTGTTTAAAGTTGAACGGCTCAACGTGTAATTGTTAGTGGTGGGTAATACCCGCTGATCAACTAAAACTGCACAATTAGGTATATAATTATAGACTAGAAATCCCATAATAAATATACTTCACCCACTAAAAACTATTTCTTCTTTCTTCTAACAAGATAAGTGTTAACGAACAATTCATTTCATTTCAACAATTTTTTTTCATCTTTTTACTTGAATGTGTTATCGTAATTTTTCGAGAGTAGGTATGCCCAATTCAGATTTCTGAACTATTTAGTTGCATTTGTATGTAAATAACTATAACATTATTATGTATAAAATATCCTTCTTTCATCTACAACAAGCACGTTTATGTGCTGACATTGAAAAATGAAATTGAAAATACTAGCTGTAGTATTTTTAATAATCTTAACAATGTCTTGGTGTTTTTGTTTATAGAATAGTTTATTTTAGAATGCCAACCTACGAAACCCTAGATGTGCTTGTACTTCTATGGTGTCAGCTAACTACCATCTAAAGATGGCAAAATCATTGCCTGTTAAAACATTACTTTGCGTTTGCAAAACTTTGTCATCCATCACGACAATTCCCGTGACACAACGCGAACGCGGGGAGCGCTCGCGTTGTCTACTAAACTAACTCATAATACTAAACACTCAATATGCATCCATGTCGTCGATACACACTGGTGTGTATGTGTGTGTTTCTATTAGCCGTGCATGTGTGCGAGCCCTTGTTCGAAGCGGCTGGTCGGCAGAACACTGTATGTGAGAATTTTTTTAATTACTATATTTCTTTAAATGTTTTGGTGAAATAGTGATTTTGTAGGGAGTATTTGGGGTTTGAAGATAAGGATTTTGAGGGGATTCTTGAAGGAGAGAATTTTCTAATTTTCATGATGTTTTTTTTGCTTGCTCAGGAGAGGGGGAGGACAGGGTGTGATAGTGAAGCTTGGGAGAAGACCATGTCCAGGACAGTGGACTGCGTCTGCGACAGGTTGAGATCGTCCATTGTTTGTCTGAAGTGGATTTTATTAGCGGTGTATCATTGAATCGTGCAAAAATAAAGGATGAGGGTAACGTTAAAATATGATAACTTATCAATGTTTGTTCAGGTGATAGACTACCTATGCAACGACATGTATTGGACATTGTGTGGTATAAACGAGACTCAATTATATTTTTGGCCAAAATAATAGCTGACTTAAAATAAAGTATTTTTCACTATGTTTAAAACAAAGAAACAAAATTCAACAAATACATGCAAACTCACTTGAAAAACAATGTAAAGATTTCTAATACCGTACCGAATCACGCAATAATAGAATGGAAATTGACATCTCTTTTATTTTTAGCACTACAAAGCTAGAATATCAGAAGTTGCATGATACATTCTTGGTCAATTAGAGCGTAGAGCGAGCAGTAGCGGCATACGAGGCCTGTGTATAGTAGCACTGGCACTCAAGACAGACGGTACGTTGCTCATAACAGAACACAGTGAAAAAACAAACGAAAAAAAAACACGATAACTACCAACATTACGAAATAAACAAAACGCGGCAGAACAAACAAAAAAACGAAAAATTTCAAAGTTTAAATTTCGCGCGCGGCGGTTTGAAAGTAGTCCGTTCTATTTGACGTTTTGAAAATATGTAGGTTGATACAAAAGGAGTTTCGAGTTTTCGAGGTTGGATGTTACTTTGTCCATTTTTCTGTGTGTGTGTGTGAGAGTGTAAGTGGAGGGCAGACAGAAGCTTACTGGGGTAATCGAATTAGTGGTAATTAAATTAGTTTTGCGGCAAGCCCGGTAAGTCACGCTATGAAAAATATAGGTTGAATATTTGACGGTGTTAAGTCTTTTTCTCTGTGTTTGTTTTTATTAATAACTTGTTGAGTTTTCTTTCAAACTACGGTTTGAAAACTACGTTTCTCGCACGTAAGTAATTGTTTTTTTTTCTGTGTATTTTACCGTCGTTGTTCTGCCAGTAATAAAATAACTGTCCATAATAATCTTTCCTTCATCAGAATATGTAAGCGTAAAGTTATTTAAATATTCAAATTATTTTCTTTTCTAACGCTTATTTCACAAAAAAAAATATAACAATTTGTATTAAATATTTACTTAGGTACCCAATTAATTCCTTTGTTGTTTGTCCAAAACGGTTACAAAAGGTTGGGTTTCTACAGATATAATTTATTACTAAAACCTGTTTAGATTACCTAGTATACACTCGCTAACATTAATTACTCATGTACACAGTTAGTACAAGTATTTGTCGCTGTATTGTCTTTCATGCGGTTTCTATTGTATTATTTGGATTAATTACCTTTATAATGTATGCTGGATGCCCTAGATCAATTGAAACATTAGAATTCAAAACCGTGTCACTTGTCCCGGCTGTCATTTGTAGATCTTTGACAGTCGTTACGGGTAGTCAGTGGCACGAAGGAGAGCAGCGGTGGCCCAGTGGTGGCAGCCCCGAGTCACGAGCAGTAAGCCGTGGGTTCGAACCCAGGCAGGCGCATTACTTTGTGTAATTTATTTCATCACCGCTGCTCTCAAAAACGGTGAGGGAAAACATCGTGAAGAAACCGGCATGTCCTAGAACTAAAAATTCGAAGATATGTGACATCTACCAACCCGCACTGGGCCCGCGTGGAGGATTACAGCCCACTACCTCTCATAGAGAGGAGGCCTGTGTCCCAGCAATGGGAACATTATAGGCTGATGATGAGTGGCACGAAAGTCTGGGTTGTTGAGGTCAGATAGGAAGACATTAGACTGGAAACCGACCCCAACATAGATGGTAAAAGGCTAGGCAGTTGTTGCTGGGGTTGTGTTCTAATCTAACAGGATCAACTGTATTTTTATACATGGAGCGATAGCTTATCTAACCTCTGCAACCCACTTATTCAGTAACCCGATAGATACCCTTTATCTGTCGGACTTTCAGGCTTCTGAGTACTCTTAACGACTGTCAAAGACCTTTCCTATCTGTGGACCCACCTTGCCAAGCATAACTTCACTTTCAATCGACCCGTGCTGTCGTTCTAACTTAGATCAGCCCCCGTATTCACAAACGCTCGTATTCGATTTCGATTCGATAAGTCGTATGTCTATCTTATTTTGGCATTACGAAAGCGAGCGAGATAGACGTATACGAAGATCTCCTCGTGTCCAGGCATGATCTCTGTTAACCACACTCCTTTCTCTTCCCCGGAACGTTCCAATTTTGCCTTGGTGTAACTGGCTTATATAACTGGTCTTCTTTGGACTTAATGCGGTTCAAGGATACAACCTGTTACGTAATGCATGACATCTCAAGTAACTAGTTAGACGGGAGCTGGTGTTTCGCCTTTAGAAGTTATACATGTTTAGTGGTTTTACATAGAGAGGTTTTCAGTGACACTTACAAGGTGTTGTTTTGCATCCTCGCCAAATTCAAGGAGGTAACTATACTATTGATTTTCGTCCCGAATCAATAATAAAATGGGTAGGTAATTTTCTTTTTCTTATTTACGGAAATCAGTTAGTGTAAACCACCCAGTGTTTTAAACGCGGGCCGTTTGATTCTCGCCCTATAATTGCGTTTCCACACATCTAAACAATCTCAAACGTTTATTCTATAATTTCTTATAACCTAAACCACGTTTGGAGGGTTATTCTGAAATACTGACAAACATAAACAACCAAAAAAATCAGCGTTTATTTATAATTAACTAGGTACCGTAATAGTAATTGATTATTTATGTCTTTAGTGACATTGTCTTGAATTTTGACGAGGATGCAAAACAACATCTTGTATAATATCAAACGATAACTTACCTATGGAATTTGTACATTGACCTGTCCATTTTTTCAGTTTTTCAGACTGCCTTTTTATAACTGCCTTCCTTGTCTAGCCATTGAATAAGCTTCTTCTGAACATGAGGTCTTGGGTTCGAATCCCAGGTCGGAAAACATTCCTGGGTTTTTCATTAGGAATTTCGTTATAGCATACCGGAATCTGGACATTAGCCCGGTTGATGGCAATAGGTCCATCTCCTTCTCACAAGAATCTTAAGAAAACTGTCGAAACGCTAGTGTCATATAGTTACACCGCTGTTTACCTTTCGCTTAAAAACAGGCGTGATGTTGCCTGGAAAAATATAAAACCTTTTTTTTGTCAACCCAGCACTATAGAAAATTGCAATGGCTGTCTGATTACAAAGCTACCTTATGTACTCGCACTTACGCACAGACGCTAGCACAAGCTACCCGAAACTGTTCGTAATCCTTTATTAACATCATCTGCATTGCCTTTTCCCAACTGTGTTTGGGTCGGCGTCCAGTTTCCCCAGGTGCAGCTGAATACCAGTATTTAAAGGGAATCACTGCCTATCTTAACTCCACTCCACAAGCTGTTAGTACTGGGTAATACGAAAGCCCTTCATAAGACTGGTTATCAGACTTTACATAATGTAAACAAGGTGTTGTTTTGCATCCTCGTCAAATTTCAGGAGGTGGTCACAAAAGACATAAATAATCAATTAAAATTACGATGCCTAGTTAATTATGAATAAACGCTGATTTTTTTAGTTGTTTAAGTTTGTCAATATTTCAGAATAACCCCCTTAACGTGGTTTGGAGCATAAGAAATTATCAATTAAACGTTTGAGATTGTTTGTATGTGTGTAAGCGAGGTTATGGGGCAAGAACCAGACGGGCCGCGTTTAAAACACGGGTGGTTAAATCTTACAGATTTCCATAAATAAGGAAAAAAAATAAAAATTACCTACCCATTTTATTATTGATTCGGAACGAGAATCATTAGCATAGTTACCTCCTTGAATTTGACGAGGATGCAAAACAACACCTTTTATAAAAAAAAAGAAAGAAAACATATTTATTTGGCACATGCCACAAGCGCACACAACAAAAAAAATAGGTTAAAAGTAACAGAAAAAAATTAATATAATTGTGTGTCTCACGGCTGCGCCAAAAACATAACATCACACTTGTAACCCATGTGATGCCTATTGCCATCAAACGGCCACACATCCAGAGTCCGCGGCTGCGTGGTGACCTGACTTAAATACTTAAATTGCCCATTGTAGCTTAGCAGTTTTCCTATTAAAAGACCTTTCCTTTCCACTTATTAATTCTATGCGTGCAGCGTAGCTGGCAGTGGGGGGTCATTAGTATTTAATGTGTAGTGACAACGACAGTTTGCATTCAAGGTGAAAGGAATATTATCATGCTCTGGGGACTGCACTCTCTCAGGGGAAATTAAACAATATTAGTTACTGTTATTAAAGATAGGCGTGGGTTATCTATCCACTTTAATCATGCTAATCATTTTATGGTATCGAGCGAGTTTATAGAACTTGACAACAAAAACAAAACAAAAAAAAAATTGTGCGTGGAGTCCCTCCGCGCGGAAGAAGTGAAACTTCCTAATACTACACACATGCGTTCGAGAGCCACGCATTCACCCTCGTTGTTTTATTGAGCTTCTAAATAATATTTTGTTGTTTTCTTGTTGTATTATTTTATCACATAATTATTACATAAGTTTATCGAAGTTAATCTACTCATGGAAATTGAGCGAAGGCTGGTCACACCGAAGAGTCGAATGCATGACTGTTTCCACGCCATCTTGCGTACCTAGTAGAACTACGTAGTCACAAATCTTGTAATACTGCCATCTCTTGGTGAGGTTTAGAAATGGTACCGTTAAACGTTAGACTTGTTGGAAGTCGCATAAGAAGTTTCACTACAATAAAATGATTTAATCAGCGTCGTTGGTCTTTGGTCGCAAGCGTAACTGCTAAGCTCAAAGTTTTGGGTTTGATTCCCTGGTCGCGCAAGTGTTATTCGGTTTTTCTTTCGGAATTTCTCACAGGGCTTGTTAATGTTACCAACTAACAAAATAATATCCGTTATTTAACGTTAATTCCAATGTGATACCTTACTAACTTTACAAAAATATAACGTTAATTGAAAACATTACCAGTAATTTAACGTTAAATACAATTACCCTAAAATACGTTACTTTACCGTTAATTTAGCTAAAACCCGGTCACATTCCAGGTTGTGTGTGGTATATGAGATGCTAAGTTGCTAACCATATATTGACTCACTCAACCACGACCTAGCGACCCACGAAATGCGGCGATCGCAAGGTTTGTTGCAATTAACGGTTATAAAAATTAACGAAAAAATAACGTTTCGTAACGTTAAATCTATTAACGTTATTTTAATATTAACGGTAACAGTGGCAAATGAAGGTAACGTTACGAAAATTTTACCGTTATTTAAAGCCCTGATTTCTCAGTAACAGCCAGTCAGCCCGCCAGTGACAGTCAACTGGATTTATGCCAAGTTGATGGCAATAGACTCGCAGCCAAATACATGGGACTTAAAATACATAACTGGCGAAATGTAGGTGTGTACTAATTATGTACACCTCTGCCTAACTCTTCGGGGTTTACAGGTGTGATGTTTTGGATGTATTTTTTAATTTATTTAGTCATCTACATTGAATATACAGTATGTTAGTTTAAACGAGGGACATATTCAAACCCATAATAGTACATGCTAACATGATACTAATAAAAATATAAACAAAAAAAAAACACTGATAAATAACAGACAGAACCATACCAAAATTTTCGCAAATGACACGCAACGTGTATACACCCTTGCGCTAGCGACTTAATACTATCGCAGAACATGTGAGCGGGGCAATGACTCTTAGGTATAATCCATTTTCCCCTCATACTTTAAACTTACCTGGCTTAGGACAGTCCAAAATATCTAGGCACTAAACAAAACATTAAAAATTCTGCTATGTACGTTATAGGTTTTTTACATATTTGGGACGAGAATCGAATACTGACACCTCCCTCAATATGTCCCTCGTTTAACCTAACATACTGTATAAAGTGTAAACAAAACCCTCACGAAGACTTTAAGAGCGTTTAAACCTTACCGCTTCTCATACAAACTTTCAAGTCCTTATTTTCCGAAATGACTGAACCGATTTAAATGAAACTTAATACGCATAAGCAGGATACATAGATCTAAAAAGTTACAATTTTTTTTTTTCAAAATGTCTTTAAAATGTTTCTGTTTCTATAGATAATTTATAATCGGTCTAATTAAGTTGTAACACTATTTCTCTACGAGATCGAATCAGAAATGAGGAGGTCCGTAGACGAACGAGAGCAACCGACATAGTCCAGCGGATTGGCTAGTTAAAATGGCAGTGGGCTGGCCACATAGTGCGCAGGACCGATGGCCGATGGGGCCGGAAGGTCCTGGAGTGGAGACCGCGGACCGGCAAGCGCAGCGTAGGACGTCCACCAGCTAGGTGGACCGACGACCTAGTCAAGGTCGCCGGAAGACGCTGGGCGCAGGCCGCTTCCAACCGGTCCTGTTGGAAATCCATGGGGGAGGCCTATGTCCAGCAGTGGACGTCCTACGACTGATATGATGATGATGATGACTATTTTTCGAATACCTTTTTTTTGTAACTTTGTAGACCTGTGTATCCTGCTTATGCGTACGAAGTTTAATTTAAATCGGTTCAGTCATTTCGGAAAATAGGGACTTGAAAGTTTGTATTAAATAGCGTAAGGTGTAAATTCTCATAATCAAGCATTCTGTACATCAAGGTAAATAACTCTACGCAAAAATTATTGCTGGCAAACGATCTCAGTAGCTAGAATATTCCCAGATATAGTCCAGAACAAAAAAACGGGCCAAGTGCGAGTCTTACTCGCACACAAGGTTCCATAGCCCCAAACAATATAATAACAATGTTTTGATCGGTCATTCATTAGTAAACCTTCACTCAACCGCAAAACTAAATTTGTTTTTCATAGTAAGTTAATGAAAAACAAAGTTACTGCTGCAGTTTGGTGAAAAAGTCCCATATCTCAAAAACTACATATCAAATCTTATTCAAACCAATTTTCGTTGAAAGTTTTTTTTACGGTCTACATCCCCATAATTTTTCAGAATTTTCATCCTCTTACTTTAGAAATTAGAGGGGGGGGACACACTTTTTACTACTTTGGAAGTGTCTATCTTTCAAAAGATTGACTTTGAATAAAAATGGTTTTAAAAACCTCAGTGTCATTTTTAAAGACCTATCTACAGGCACCCCACACGTATAGGTTTGATCGTTTTTTTTTTTTTAGTTTTAGTTCCATGTATGGGAGGATATCCCTATCTATATATTTTTTTAAATTTTGTACAAAAATCATAATGCGGTTCACAGAATACATCTACCTACCAAGTTTCAGCTGTGTAGTCCTAATAGTTTCGGAATAAAGTGGCTGTGATACGGATGGACAGACAGACAGACAGACAGACAGACATGACGAATCTATAAGGGTTCCGTTTTTTTCCATTCGGCTACGGAACCCTAAAAATGATCGGAATGACGGGGAGAATACGTGTCTTTAAGTTTCGTTAAGGATCTATTCACACCCATTAGGAGATGTGTTTCCTCGAAGGGTCAGAGTCAGAGGGGAAGTCGAAGACAGGACCCCATGCCGACCACAAGACTAAAAAGATACAAAACTCAAACTCAAACTCAAAGCATTTATTTCAATTAGACCATTACAGGCACTTTTACAAGTAAAAAGAAACAAAATAAAACGCGCAGCTACAGTCCCAGTCACAAGGCATAATAACTTGTGAAAGTACTGTAGTTGCCCATTCCAAAGCCTAGATCTCTATGGAGAAGAATGGGCAAGAAACTCCATGGACACTCTTTTAAATCAAAATAACATATTATTATGTTACAAAATCTTGGTCACATCATTCATGTTAAGAATTACAAATATGTGAGAACGATGTAGAAATACGGGCAAGTTAAGAGCTTCCATAGTAAAAGATTTAATTAATAATTTTAAAATGAAGAAATTAAAATAAACCGTGGCAGCTAAGAGATGACCCGTCACAACTGACAGCGCCCGTTCACGAACGTGACTCATAATTTTTGCTTAGTAGTTAATTATAACTATCTACTAAGCAAAAATTATTGCTAAGAAACGATCTCGCTAACTAGAAGGTTCCCAGTTCCAGAACAAAAAAATGATCAGAATGACGGGGAGAATAAGTGCCTTTAGCCTTCGTTAAGGATATACACCCTTTATGGGGTTTTTTTTCTCGAAGGGTCACAGTCAGAGGGGTAGTCGAAGACAGGGCACCATGCCGACCACAAAGCTAAAGAGACACACTGGTCCAATAGATCACATAATATCATTGCATAACGCTTGTAAACTCCGAAGAGTTAGGCAGAGGTACCTAATAGTACACCTAAAACCTTCGCCAGTTATGTTTAAGTCCCATGTAATAGGGGGCGAGCCTATTGCCATCATCATCATCAGCCTATAACGTTCCCACCGCTGGGACACAGACCTCCTCTCTATGAGAGGGAGTGGGCTTTAATCCACCACGCGGGCCCAGTGCGGGTAGTTCTAGGACATGCCGGTTTCCTCACGATGTTTTCCTTCACCGTTTTTGAGGGCAGCGGTGATGAAATAAATTACACAAAGTAATGCACCTGCTTGTGTACGAATCCACGGCTTACTGCACGTACGACGGGGCTGCCACCACTGGGCCACCGTTGCTCTCCATTGCCATCAACCAGGAACAAATCCAGACTTCATAGCTGGTACTGAAAAATTCCTGTTGGAAAACCCAATAAAAATATGACAATAATAATGTCCGGGAATAGAACCCAAGACTTCATGGTTAGCAGTTGAGATTGCGACCACTAAACCAAGGAGACAGTCAATACAGTACAATGGATTACGTAAAATTATTTGTATTTTTCTAATTGTTCTTAAAATCAACAAACGTTTTAAATACATTTTGACAGACAGGCAAGTTTTAGACAAGGTTGTTTGATTTTGTACTTGTTATGTTAATAAATATTTATCTTTAGACCTTGAAACGTATTTTCAACTAATTCATAATTATTTGCTATTATAACCAACGAGAACAGACAAAAAAAATTGAGTTGGTTTACAAGTTAGCGATGTACGTTGTACAGATAGGGTCAGTATGTGTTAATCCCTCAAGTTTTATAATGTTACACTGCGACAACATTGAATTCATTTTGAATTATGTAAACTTTTTTTTTGAGTTGTTCTTTGAGTTCTTTTTAACCCCCGACCAAAAAAGAGAGGTGTTATAAGTTTGACATGTGTACCCATCTGTGTATTTGAACTCAATGTTTCGACCCAGATTCAAACCATCGCTTCACCGAGCTGCGTTTTACAAAAACCGGTTTAACAAATTAACCAGCGAAAAACGACACAGAGTTAGTTAGAGAGACAAACTATTTTATTTATTCCCTAAAAACAATAAATTAGTTACAATAAAATGTCTTTGCAAAATACAAAAACCAACTAGGCCCAACACGGATTTAAACGGACATGTTTTTCGGGGGGGTAAGAACTTAATGGAGCTGTGTTGGTGTACGAAACATAGAAAAAATAAATCCTTTGGAAAAGATGCCCTTAATTAACGGTCATATACGAGGTTTCGAATTCGGAGTAGCTCGTGGCTTAAAAATAACAGCTGGTTGGGTAGATCGTCAGGTTAAGCTGCTCTTGCCTAGGTTTGTCCTTCGATTGGTGATAACCCATTATACAGGGTGTAACGGAAAGGGTATATACATCCTTAAGGGTGTGCTACAGACCATCAAACTGAACATATTTCTCATCATGAAACATGTTTAACAGAAAAAAAAAAAAATCTGCTGCCCCATAGAAAATTACAATACCTATTCGACCCAAATGTATAGGCAGCTGATATTTTTTTTTGCTGCATTTTTTTTTTTTCATGTTGAGAAACATGTTCAGTTTGATGGTCTGTAGCACACCCTTAAGGATGTATATACCCTTTCCGTTACACCCTGTATACTGAGTTTCCTCCGCCCTCGGAAATAACTTTAAGCCGTTGGTCCCGGCTGTCTTTTGTAGATCTTTGGCAGTGGTAACAGGTAGTCAATAGTCCTAAATTCTGACAACCATTCTTAACTAGAGATATCTATAGTTATATATATTTATAGTTGGAACTTTGATCTCCAATATCTCCGTAACTAGGAGGTTCCAGAACAAAATGAAACAAGTGCTTTTTGGCTTCGTTATGGTTCTATTAACACTCTTTATTTGATATTTTCGATAACCTAGTTGCATGTGCCTAATTTCGAAAATATTTAAGTTTTTGATTGCGAATAAACGGTTAAACCCAATTGAATGGCATGTTATTACGTTTTGACTAACCAATTTTGGGCTAGACTGTATCCGCTGGTACCTTTAAACAATACATGCTTTTTGGAACGAAGTTCCTTATCGCGCGTTGTGAAAGGGGGCTAGACGGAAAAAATTCTTACGAAAAGTTGTCACGACACTTTTTGCTATAGTAAGCTATTGTAAGCTTTATTTCTTTAAAATAAAGTTGAAATTTCCTTAAATTACGTACAATTGGGGTGTGTATGTGAGTAAGGATAGATATGATTATTATTTTGAGTGACCGAACTACAAAGTACAAATTCGGTTGTGCAGTTAAGTAAGACATATTGCTTCGAATTAAGGATTAATCTTCCTTAAATTAAATATTTTATTTTTCGCACACTAACTTAAATCTAAAATGTATTGATATTATGTACGTGAAAGGAACTTCGTTCCATCCGGGTGTCCCTTGACACCTCTCAAGTTTTTATTTTGAATGTGAGTCCAGTTAACCTATAAAAGTACAAAAATTAATCATGTCGATCGAGTCAAGTGGACTTGCGCGTCTAGTAGCGAGCGAGTTGACCAAAGACTGTTGCCCAGTACTAAGTGGGGTGTAGAGGTGTGATAGGCAGTCCCTCTACCTTTGTAAAATACTGGTATTCAGGCTGATATCCCCGGGACACCATGGCGGCGCAACCAGTCGCCGCTACCAACAAAATGTATACAGCTCTATAGAGAGTTACTCACCCGGTGTCCGTTTACTCTCTATAGAGCTGTATACATTTTGTTGGTAGCGGCGACTGGTTGCGCCGCCATGGTGTCCCGGTGAAATATAGCCCTAAGTGTTAGGCAGAGCTGAAATGTACCTAATAGCCAATCATACGTATAGCACACTACTAGGTACTATGTTAATATGTAATGTCTATTAAAATCCTTCATGACTATAGTATATGCCTTAAAAAGCGAGGTAGGGCTTTTATAAGTGTCGTACCGTCTTAACTCGCCAATCGTGGCTGATCCGATTACTTACTAAGTTGGATTTTTGGCGACACCGCGACACCTATCAGGTTTCCACTTAATCGACATTAACACACACATCGAAATTAATACACATGATTACTGCGTTTTTGTTATTTTGACAATCTATCAGATAAGTTGTAGTAGCTAACAACTTGATTCTTTACATCATTATCTGCCTAGCCTTTTTCCAACTACATTGAGGTCGGCTTCCAGTCTAACTGAAAGCACCTGAATACTAGTATTTTACATGGAGAGAACAGCGGAGGCCCAGGGGATGGCAGCCCCGACTTAAGAACTGTAAGCCGTGGGTTCAAACCCAGGCTAGCGCATTACTTTGTGTAATTTATTTCATCACCGCTGCCCTCAAAAACGGTGAAGGAAAACATCGTGAGGATACCGGCATGTCCTAGAACTAAACATTCGCAGACATGTGACATCTCCCAACCCGCACTGGGCCCGCGTGGTGGATAACAGCCCACTCCCTCTCATAGAGAGGAGGCCTGTGTCCCAGCAGTGGGAACATTTTACGCTGTTGCTGATGATATGGAGCGACAATCTGACGTCCACAGCCCAGTTAGTACTGGGTTATACGATTCCCCTTGGTAAGACTAGGGGTCAGACTTACGGCACACTGGCTTCCTGTAACGACTGTCAAAGATCTTCAAATGACAGAATGCCAGGACCAACGGCTTAACGTGATTTCCGAGGCACGGAGGAAACTCGGTATGAAATGAAATTGGTCATCATCATCCAGACTACTTGGCAAGCGCGGTATAACGTGAAGATTGATCCAAGCAGCTATAAATATTACAACATGGTTGGCGCAGCGGCTGAGCGTTCGGCTGCTGCTGCGTTTTCGCACGGACGCAAAAACAAATATTTGTATGGCCAACAGATAGTTGTTCCTGGTCTGGCTGTTTCTGTATGTGAGTTTGAATGTTTGTCAACGCACCCACGATACAGGAGAAAGTACTAGAGGAGGCATCGTTACGACCTCCTCACAACAGAACCAATCCATACTAATATTATAAATGCGAAAGTCACTCTGTTTGTTTGTTTGTTTGATTGCTTGTTTGTTTGTTTAAACGGCTGATCGGATCTAAATGAAATTTGTCAAGTAGATAGATTTCAACCTGGGGAAGGACAAAAGCTATATATCATCACGCTACGACTAATAGGAGTGCAATGAAAAATGTTGCGAAAACGGAGAAAATGTGACGCAGACTAAGTTGCGCGGGACAGCTAGTTACTCATACACTACAAAGTCACAATATTCTATTGCAGTTTTTTGCTGTCCAACAACAATTATAACCAAAACTTTCCTTATCCAGCAAAACGAAAACATTTAAGTCCTTCCTTCCTTTTGTACACCAGTGTTGCAATAAAATATTCATTTCGACATTTATGTTGCAGACGGCCGTAAGCTTTGACAGACTAAGCCAGTAGGACACTAAGCTCAGGGAGCGAAAAGGATCTTTGAGGAGCAATTAGAAGAAAGGTGAGACCTTTTCAAATGTCTTTATTTTTAAGTGAGAGTGTTTTATTTTTAAGTGGCGTTTGGTTTTAAGGTAAGTGTTTTTTATATTTCTTGTTTGGTTATTTTATGTAAAGGTAAAAGTGCTTTTACAAAATTTTGTTTAATTGTTAATATTTGGTGATTATATAGGCACATTTTTATGACCAATAAATTATAGGACGAGTTATGAATTAGTCATACGTAATTAGGTGTTAAAAGTTGATAAAATATCACCATCATGAGAAATTTAAAGTAATAATAATTTTAGAGTACACATCGTTCAGCGCCAAAATCTTTCGCTCTAATTTTATTATTTTAATAATAGAAAAAACACACTACTTACATAGGTATCTTACAACGTAATTATCGTAATAATTATATTTATTTCAACTTAATGTAAATTTTATATTAAGTTAGTTAATTTTGTATTTCAAAAGACCTATTCAGACACTAATCTGCATAGTCCTCATGTAAATTGAGCAATGTCTGGACTTTAAAAGAGTACCAGTTAACAGAGAACCTCTGAGTTTGTTTCGGCTGTTTCTTCTCAGAGTAGTCAGGTATGAAATACCGGCCCCATCTAGTTTAAAAGAAAAAAAAAAAGACGTATAAAAGTGTTTGTAAAAACCTCTTTGTAAAATAAACATCATTTATCATTTATTTATCATTTATAAACGCAGTACATAAACGTACTTAATACCAATGAGCATTATCTACCTGTGAGCCTTCACATACCAAAATTCAGGACATATCGTCATCAGCTTACCGCAGTCCACTGCTGGACATAGGCCTCTTCTATCGTACGCCACTCAACTCGATTTCGGCAACTCTCATCCAGCTCCTACCAACCAACCTGCATAGATCGTCACCCCACCGAGCCTGAAGGCGTCCCACCTTTCGCTAACCCGAAAATATATTAGTACCATTTCTTTTTTATTTTATTTATTTTTAATTCAGGTAGAACCCATAAATTTGTTAATATTCTTAACCTATGTAAGTATATAATAGACTAAAACATACAATCCTAACTAATATTATAAATGCGAAAGTAAGTTTGTTTGTTACCTTTTCACGACTAAACGGCTGATAGGATGTTAATGAAATTTGGCAAGAAGATAGATTTCAATCTGAGGAAGGACATAGGCTATATATCATCACGCTACGACCAATAGGAGCGGAGCAGCAATGAAAATTGTTGCAAAAACGGGGAAAATGTGACGCAGACGAAATTGCGCGGGACAGCTAGTAACTAATAAATACTTAATTACGCCATCTCACGGAGACACCCGGCAACAGAACATGCACTGCGCACAAGTGTCCCATACGGCGGCCCTCAGTCTTACTAGCAACAATGCTCAGAAGACTGTTGTCGCAGCCCCGCATCCGACGCAGAATTGAAGCAAGTTTTTGAGTTTAATGCAATCTCCCAAAATTGACATCACACAAAAGAATCGACATGAAATAATAAGATATATCTCATTCCCTAGAGAGCATGGCAAGGGGTAATTCTCTCCAGAGAATGGGGCTCTGTTCCCACGACAGTATTATATTTGACAATCCATTTATTTTGATCATGCTTCCTTATTGGCTTTGGGGTGTTATGTGTGTGCCAGTAGTTTTATGCCATCGCCCTTTGAAAATAAGGGTAGCAAGGGAGCGTAATATTTAAGATGTTTTTAGGGTTCCGTACCCAAAGGGTCCGTCCATCCGCCCGTCTGTCACCAGGCTGTATCTCATGAACCGTGATAGTTAGCAAGTTGAAACTACAAATCATGTATTTCTGTTGCCTTGCGGCAACAGAAATACATATTTTTGTCTTGCAAAGGTAACCAAGCAGGACCAGAACTTAACTAGGTTTATCCGGAACTCATCAACTTCTGCCTAGCCTTTTCCCAAACTATCTTGGAATCGGCTTCCAGTCTAACCGGATGCAGCTGAGTACCAGTATTTTACATGAAGCGACTGCCTGACCTCCACAACCCAGTAACTGGGTAATACGATACCCCTTAGTAAGACTGGATGTCAGTCTTTTTGCTTCTGATTACTGTTACTGTTAGGTTTGGTTAGGTTAATTGAATAATCTAAAAATGACTGCCTCGTTGGTTGAGTGGTCGCAGGCGCGACTGCTGACTATGAGGACCTGGGTTCAATTCCCGTGTCGGGCAAAATGTTATTTGGTGTTTCTATCTCAGAAACTTTTCAGTAGCAGCCATCGAGTCTAGATTTGTGCTCGGTTGATGGCTATAGGCTCGCCCCCTTTTACATAGGACTTACTATACAACGTGTAACATTAACGTTTTTAACGTTTCACCAGTTATACAACGTGTAACCAAAAGGGTATACACCGTCAAATTTTGATCGTTTTAATTCCTTAGACGGGTGATTCAACTTTCAAAATACTATTCATAAACAACAAACACATAATTTTATCACTTAAAAAAAAAATAAAAAACGCGTTCCGCTGTATGCCATTCGGCTACGGAACCCTAAAAATATCAAGTGATAACGTAATATTCGCAAAATGTGTGTGTCGTCGCATCATATGGTACGAAATGAGTTTCAAATGGTACTACTAATGGTTTACATTGCTTTTTCACTAATGCAAAAATTGGTTCGAGGTCACAAAAAAGGTAAAATATAATAAATAATAAAAAATAAAAAGCCTTTTTATTTCCTATAAACCTTAAGAAACATTTACACACTACATATTCTTATTCTAAAGTTAGTAAGTGACTCTAATGTTAGTATTTTTTTTTTTTTTTGTGTTTGTGGGTTGTCACACAAAAAAGGTAATTATTTTAAATTTATGACTACAACTCGATAGTGTTTCATGCACCGAATCGACCATCCACAGGATTAAAACGATTAAAATGTAACGGTGTTTACATAATTAAGGGTGTGCTACAGACCATCAAACTGAACATGTTTCTCTATCGGACAAACATCGTAATCGCGAAAGAATTATCTGCTGCCGCATACAAAATTTCAATACCTATTCGACCCATGAATTGGCAGCTGATATTTTTTTGCTATTACGTACTTTCTCTTTCCTAATACATACTATGTTCTCCATTTCGTCCTACAAGCACATATGGTGACAACACTGCTATCAATACAAAATCTACACATAGGTAAACACAGACGTAAAGTAGCAAACAGGCAAAAAAAAACACATATTCTAGACAAAACATCAAAACAAAAAACGTCACAATAATGAAACAAGACAGGCCATCTGGAGGCACACAGTAAATGCAGACACACAAACAAATCGTGTTTGGTAAATACTGCTGCTATTGTTCAACACAAGTGTTCAGCTCGAGTTTCTGTGAAAATCACTGTAAATAACGCCGTGGGAAAGTAGTGTATGGGAAAAACACTCTTACTACTCCTGAATGTTTGAGATACAAGTTGTTGTTTTGCATCCTCGTCAAAATAAAAGTCACTCAAGGCATAAATAATCAATTAAAATTACGGTACCTAATTAATTATTACTAAACGCTGATTTTTGTAGTTGTCTAAGTTTGTCAGTATTTCAGAATAACCCCCTTAACGTGGTTTAGGGAAGAAGAAATTATCCAATAAACGTTTGAGATTGTTTGTATGTGTGAAAGCTTGGTTATATAGGGCGAGGATCAGACGGGCTGCGTTTAAAGCAAGGGTGATTCACACTTACTGGTTTCCGTAAATAAGAATAGAAATGAAAATTACCTACCGATTTTATTATTGATTCGGGACGAGAATCATTAGCATAGTTACCTCCTTGAATTTGACGAGGTTGCAAAATAACACCTTGTATTCGAAAACAAAATTTACGTACAACGTACTTACTATTGTTAATTAAAATTGTATTTGTTTGTTCTGTGTGTCTTGTGGACTGACTCGTTAGTATAGTGGTTGCATGCATGATGTCCTGGGTTCGACTACCCGGTCGGGCAAAGTGTTATTGGGTTTTTTGGGTTACCATTAACCGTGCACAATAAGCTAATACTGAGAAATCCTCTATGAAACTTTGCCCGAATATGGAATCGAACAGTTAACCCTTCAAGACTAGGTTTACGAGGCATTTTTTTGAATTTTATTTACACAATAGGGGTGCGGACTGGGTAAAAAAAACGACATTCTATTTTGTCCGTCAGACAAAAATATTAAACACGTACTTTTTGTTTTATCAAAATATCAAAAAATTACTTAGTTAAAACTCATTAAAGTTGGAGAGTGGGGGCTCACTACGTCACAAGTAGGTATAAAACTTACCAACATGTGACGTCATGCGCCATTTCAACTCAATATATCTCCGTAATTTTATGACCACGTGAAAAAAGAAAAAATACGTGTCCAATACTTTTAATAAACTACCCGACGGACAAAGAAAAAAAAATGTGATCATTCCCTATTAAACAATGAATGCCTCGTTGATCAGTGGTAACAAGAGCAACTTATGAGTATGAGATCCTGAGTTTGAATCCCGGGTCGGGTAAAGTCTTATTCCGTTTTCCGTCAGAAATTTCTCAGTAGCAGTTATGGAGCCTGGATTTGTGCCCGTTTGATGGCAATAGGATCGCCCCCTATTACATGAGACTTAGCCACATGTGGCGAAATATGTGTGTAATATTAGGTTCACCTCTGCCCAATACTTTGGGGATTAAAGGCGTGATGTTACGTTAAGTTATACAAAATATCTTATTTTCTTAAAATTAAAGATGTATTAATTTGTCTGTGTTATTTAACACTAGCTATTAGTCGCGGCATCGCTCGCGTTTTCGTTGGAAATTATACGAAGGGAACGTTTTAATCACGTTTATGACTCGGAGATATTAAGTAGCCTAACATTAGTGAAACAATTTTCAGAATCGGATCTGTGTGTCTGAAATGAAATAAAATGAAATTGTTTATTCAGTAAATAGGATGTAGGAATCACTTTTACACGTCATCACATTTTAAACATTAGCTAGATGGGGTCGATATTTCGTATCTGACTACCCTGAGAAGAAATGGCGAAACAAACTCAGGAATCAAAGTCTGTTATAAAGTATGGACAACATGTTTCATGTTTTACAATGAATTAAATTATAATTTGAAAATAGATAATAATTATAATGTCAAAATTATAATTAATTAATAAATAAAAACAAAGGAAATAATTAGTTAAAAAAGGAAATATACAATAGGATAATTATATCAGATTTTTTTGTCAATATTGATAACGCGTAGCAGAGCGAGCAGTTCAATCCCAGGCCTTTTTGTCATCTAAATAATCAATTATTTTATAGTACCCTTTCTTACATAGTATGGTTTTAATGCAAATTTTAAATCGGTTGATTGATAAATTTCTAATGTCAATGGGAAGTTTATTGTAAAATCGTATACATTGGCCCATGAATGAGTTGCCTATTCTGTGGAGGCGAGTGCGATGTACAGCGAGGTTGTGCTTATTCCTAGTATTCAAGCTATGAATATCAGACATTTTCTTAAAATTTAATATATTTTTATGAACATACAATACATTTTCAAAAATGTATTGAGAGGCTACGGTCAGAATATTCATCTCTTTGAATTTCTCTCGGAGGGAATCCCTAGGACCTAGATTGTAAATGGTCCTAACAGCCCTTTTCTGTAGAACAAAGATAGCGTCGATGTCCGCACAGGCACCCTCTAACCTCTGACCTCCTGCATCCAAACTTTCAAGTTACTTATGGGAATCAAGTTATTCCCATAAGTAGCTTGATTCCCAGTTATTTTGCACATAAAACTTCAGAACAATATTCCCAAGTTTATTCTTAATCCAGTTTATATTTTTTGTAACACTAACTTCGGCTAGGTATAAAACTTTCATAGTCGCTCATCGTTCCTTCGAGACTTTAAAGAAATACAACAACGGTCTTCAGAACATTATCTTGTTTGTATCTAGTCATTTAAGTTTAGGTTTTCACCTTACCTTAAATAATAACGGCCGCACGGGTCGATCTTTAAGGTTAGGCCGTGCTTGCCGAGGTTGGTCCGTGGACATAATTACATACCGAGTTTCCTCCGTGCCTCGGAAAGCACGTTAAGCCGTTGGTCCCGGCTGTCATTAGTCGATCTTTGACAGTCGTTATGAGTAGTCAGAAGCCAAAATTCAGACAACCAGTCCTATCAAGGGGTCCTTTCGTATTACCTAGTTACTGGGTTGTGGAGGGCAGATAGGCAGTCGCTTCATGTAAAATACTGGTACTCAGCTGCATTCGGTTAGACTGGAAGCCGACCCCAAAATAGTTTGGGAAAAGGCTAGGCAGATGATGAATGATAGTATCTTATGTTCAGTCAACTGCTGTTCCGTTAACAATTTGGTTTTTGTTGAAATAGTAAAGACTTTCACATTGTTACTGACATTTTCAATAGTTTACAATCAACTGACTCGTTGGTCTAGTGGACGCAAGCGACTGCCGGCAGGACCTCCTGCCCGATCCGGAAATCGGTTCGATTCCCAGGTCGAGCATACTGGTATTTGATTTCGACCGTCAGGAATTTATCAGTAGCTGCTACGGAGTCTAGATTTGTGCTCGGTTGATGGCAATAGGATCGCCCTCTGTTTTAGGCCCGCCCACGTCAGACTTTTTGTAGGATAGATAATAAAGGGTGTAAAACACCTCTTAACGAAGCCGAAAGGCACTGGTTCTCCCTGTCATTGCGATCATTTTTTTGTTCTACACCATACCTGGGAACCTTCTAGTTACGGAGATATTAGGGGTCAAAGTTCCAACTTTTTTACAAGTATTTTTTTAAATACAAGTTTTTAATGTAAGATTTTTTTTACTTTAAACACCTCCACGACCCCCGTACTATTCAACCCGTCCATCAGCATAATGTTTTGAGTGCGCTACATTGAGTTCTACTACAAAACATGTTTTTACACCCCCAAAAAAAAATTCGTTTCCCAGCAATAATTTTTGCGTAAAGTTACTTAGTTTCATGTACAGAATGCTTGGTTGACGGCTTCGTGATGAGGTGATTTACACCGTGTATAATCGGGCCGATTTTTTAACCCCCGACCAAAAAAGAGGGGTGTTATAAGTTTGACGTGTGTATCTGTGTATCTGTGTATCTGTGTATCTGTGTATCTGTGTATCTGTGTATCTGTGTATCTGTGTATCTGTGTGTCTGTCTGTGGCATCGTAGCTCCTAAAGGGATGAACTGATTTTGATGAAATTGGTTTCGTTTGAAAGGTATTTTAATCGAGAGTGTTCTTAGCTATGTTTCAAGAAAATCTGCTCAGCCGTTTAAAGGTCATCACCTCTTTTCTAGTTGAAGGGAAATAAACAACTTGAAATCTGGTTACTTGTTACCATGGGCATCCCGGGGGGGGGGGCACTGCACCCCCCTCCCGCCCCCCTCCTAAAGGATCAGGTTTTTTTAAATTTTATAACTCCTTGTTTTCGTTAATTAGCGAGAAGAAGCGCAACACCGAGAAAAGTGTAAGAAATGGGGGAGGCCTATGCCCAGGATTGGGACAGTCAAGGCTAAGATACATTAATATAGGTTTAAAAAGTATGAATTAAAATTAAATTAAAAATTTAAAAAACCCCCGACATAAATTACCTCTAAAAAACCATAAATAAAACAATCCAAGCGTCTTAGCGTCGGGGGATCGCTAAGTAGACCGCCAAGCACAAAACAAAGCGGACCCCCGACGCTAAGACGCTTGGATTATTTTATTTATGGTTTTTTAGAGGTAATTTTTCTCTGATTATTTTCCTCCATTTCTGACCAACTTCTTGTAGGACGTGTGCGTTGCAATATTGCTATCAGTGTGTTCTATTTCTCTCCAACAAAAAATTGGTCACCGATTATCGGACGTGGGCGGGCAGCCATATGGGAATTAAACATAACTTATTGAAATATCGGTGTTACTATTAGTAGAAATCTCTGTATAACCCTTCAGGGATTACAAATCAAATCAAAAGTCATTTATTCAAACTGGGCTGATAATCAGCACTTTTTGAACGTCAAAATTACAAGAGACAGTCCCCCAAAACGCCTGCTCTTCGCCACTTCCTAGTATTTTAGCTGGGAAGAAGAAGTGGCGGAACAAACTCCCCAGCAAAAAAATGCGTGATATTATGTTTAGATCCATTCTTAAAGTATCTTTTTAAACAATTATCAAGTTGATATTTCTTAATGTGACAATAACATTATTTAATTTGGAAACAAGGATTTGAATAAGGAATAACAACGTTTTTTATTGCATGTTCTATTTTGTCCCTGACCCACGAAATTTAGCCAAATTTCTTCATAAATCCTTACTTAACAAACAAAACAAATATGTAATATTCCCTTCTTATAATAAAAGACGAAGCCTCAGGCAATTATAATACGAACCATGTTTTGTCCTCATTTCTGTTGTTTTGGGCAAGGACATCTTTTGGTACCATCAAATTGGCCTATGTACAGTCAAGGACGAAAATATTATGTTGAAATAGAAAGAGAAAGAAAGAAAAGAAAGAAAACGTATTTATTTGGCACTTGCCACAAGTGCACACAACAAAAAAAAATTAAAACTAAAGCTAAACAGAAAAAGATAAGATGTGTGTCTCACGGCTGCGCCAAAAAGGACCAGTTCAGCAAACTGCCGAACAGCTAGTGCCCGACGCTGGTTTTCAACTGGACCCGATATAATGACGTGACGGAAATATCGTATGGTCAATCCGTGAAAAGGTGAAATAAATCATAATTATATAACATCATGCCTGGAAAACCCTGAACAGTCAGCAGAGGTGTACCTAATAGTACACCGACATTTCTTGAGTTATGTTTAAGTTTTGACTGATGATGATGACTGATGGAAAAACCCATTAACGCTTTGTCCAACCTGGGAATCCAACCCAGGACTATATACTCAGCAGTCACGCGTGCGACCACAATAGGGGTGCGGACTGGGTAAAGAAAACGACATTCTATTTTGTCCGTCAGACAGGTATTACAAAAATATTAGACACGTATTTTTTGTTTTATCAAAATATAAAAAAAAACTTAGTTAAACTCATTAAAGTTGGAGAGTGGGGGCTCACTACGTCACAAGTAGGTATAAAACTTACCTACATGTAACGTCATGCGCCATTTCAACTCAATATATAGCCGTAATTTTATGACCACGTGAAAAAAAAAAAAATACGGGTCCAAATACTTTTTAATAAACTACCCAACGGACAAACAAAAAAAAAATTGGATTATCCCCTATTCCTTAGACCAGTGTTTCCCAAACATTATTCTGCCACGACCCGGTAAATGTCACACTGGCCCTTAGTGTACCACTCAATACTTTAAAACCTCTTCCCCCGCTGATTACGTTAAGTAAAATAGATCGGTGTCGCCTAGTTTGTGCGAACGGAGCAATTTTTTCAAAGGTGGACTGGTGGAAAATGCCCAAGGCATTAAGCCCGCCTTTATACAGTTTTATACTTGTGCATTAAGTTTTAATAATTTTTTTTTTTTTTTTTTTAAAACAAGGCAGAAATGCTAAGATTCGGTATTTTATTTTGATGACCCGGTACCGGGTCGCGACCCACCAATTGGGAAACAGTGCCTTAGACCAACTAGGCAGTCAACATATTAGTTGTTGAGTTCATCAAGTTTGTACATTTATTTTCTCTTGACTGTACTTATATTAATTCTAAATAAAAATATGATAATCTAAGGTTTATCTTATAAGTACGCCATACTTGTTTGTCCTTGGAATTACATGGTAAGGTTCAAAAGTTACAGGCTTCAAATATGAAATCTATACTAATACTAGCTGTCCCCGGCATGCATTGCAATGCACTTTTTACCTACCCTATCTACCTACCTACCATACCCTACCTACCTACTATACCCTACCCTACCTACCCACCCTACCCTACCTTTCTCACCTTTTAAACCTTCCCTGGACTACGACAAACATTTTAAAACCTAAATCAGCTAAATCGGCCCAGCCGTTCTCGAGTTTTAGCGAGACTAACGAACAGCAATTGATATTTTATATTATATATTTAGATAGATTATAAAGCTGAAGAGTTTGTTTGCTTGACGCGCTAAACTCAAGAACTACAGATCCGATTTGAAAAATTTATTCATTGTTAGATAGCCCATTTATCGAGGAAGGCTATAGGCTATATATCACCACGCTATGACCAAAAGGAGCGGGGCAGCAATGAAAAATGTTGCGAAAACGGGGAAAATGTAATGCAGACGAAGTTGCGCGGGACAGCTAGTTAAAGATAAAATAAATATCCTAACAAAAATGGATTGAAATAAATGGAGATTATATTAAACAAAAGTATAAGTTTTAACTGCGGTTAACTAGAGAATATTTCAGTTATTTAGTGGCATGATAGTTTAGTATCTCTAATTAATCTTATGTGTGTAGGCCGGAAACTTTTCACGTGATGTATCTATTCAACGCTAGGAACAAGAATGTAGCCTTACTTTTGAAGTTAAAGTTTTACCAGAACATCACGCCTATACAACATGTAACTTAATTAACGCACATCCTGAAAATAGTTTGTTCAGAGTCGTTTACTGAATCGATTTCTATCATTTTTAATATAGGTAATTTTTTATTTTTTATCCCAAAAATAATTAAAACTACGGAAATTATTATCATATCAACCCTGTACAGTCAAAAGAAATTGAAATGGACGTAGTTTCGTTATGTTGTGTCGAGGGGCGCGATAACTGCTTGTGCGAATGTGTGCGTTGCGTGCGTATGACCATAACGTTCTCCAAGAATTGGTATAACTAATTTAATAAATAACAATGCATATACATGTTAAATTAAAAATTCAGTGTATTTAATATGATTATAACATAATATTCTAATTGGGGTGTTTGAGGGTGTGCGTTAATTACGTTACATGTTGTATATTCTCGAAGGGTTGGGCAGTGTTCCAAAATAGTTTCACTTTTTGTTTAAGTCTCATGTAGTAGAAGCGAACCTCTTGTCGTCAATCGGACACAAATCCACCATACCAAGAAATTCATCTACAATGCATTGCCCCAACTAGGAACCAAACTCAGGACGTCATGCTCAATAGCACCGGTTGCGATCATTCAACCAACGAACGTACAAAACATTAGCTTGTTTAATACGAATGCGCGGTAAAATCGGCTTGCTCGGTAACAAATTGTACGGATATATTTGCGGAGCCCGTGAACTAAGAAATTAAATTACATCTCTATTTAACTTCACCACATTTCTGGATGTCTGTTTACATAGAACAACGAGCTAGGGATGCTGTGGTTATTTAGTTTGAACATATCCAGTGGCACAATTTATTTAATTTTAACTTTAAATATATTGTGTAATTATTAGATTTAATAATGGGCAAGCATTATAAAAGTATAATCAAACACATCAATCGTAAAACAAACGCAATAAACAATTGCTATGTAAACAAAGGGAGAAGCTCGTGGCTAAATAATAACAGCCGCACGGGTCGATCTTTAAAAGCCGTGCTTGGTCTGTGGATAGGTGACCATAATTACATAACAAGTTTCCTCCATGCCTCAGAAAGCACGTTAAGCCGTTGGTCCCGGCTGTCATTTTATATCTCTGACAGTCGTTACGAGTAGTACGAAGCCAAAAGTCTGACATCCAGTTTTACCAAGTGGTATCGTATTACCCAGTTACTGGGTTGTGGAGGTCAGATAGGCAGTCGCTTTATGTAAAATACTGGTACTCAGCTGCATCCGGTTAGACTGGAAACCGACCCCAAGATAGTCTGGGAAAAGGCTAAGCAGATGATGAATTGCAATGTAAACAAGCTTAGCATCTAAATATTTTGCGATTACTATGTCAACTTTTGCGTCTACCCACAACTGATTAAAAATCATGTTTATTTTTTATGTTTGCCTAGCCCCTAGTTTAAGTTATATGACCTTTGTTTTGTTTACCTAAAACTCTTTAACCTATTAAAATCATAATTTTGTCACAAGTACGCTACTATAAGTACATTCACAGAGAACGAGGAAAACTGTTAAATCGCAATACAGTTTATACTAGTACGGGAAACAGGGTGAATCAATTTTATTAACAACCAAAATAAGTAACACACATAGAAAACAAATATTGTAACCACGTCTGTATATTATTTGTAACTTAAGTCGGAAACACACTTGCGTATCGTGGCGTGTCGTGCGTGACGCGCCAGAAGCATTCGGTTTCATACATCGTTGCGACACGACACGCCATGCAAATATGTCCCTAACCATATTAAATGTATGAAACCGATTTGCTTCTGGCGCGACACGACACGCCACGACACGTAAGTATATTTCCGCCTTTAATGAACTGCGCAATGTTGTTATTTTTTAAGTGGAAAAAAAAGGAAGTTTTTTTATAACTAAAAAAAACCGGTTGTAAATAAAAACATTTACATAACAAAACACCAGGCCTGTAATCCCCGAAGATTTAGGCAGAGGTGCTCCTAATAAGACACCCTCATTTCGCCAATAATCTTTAAGTGTCTTGGAGGCGAGCCTATTGCCATCAACCGGTCGCAAATCCAGACTCCATGGCTGTTACTAAGAAAGTCCAGAGGGAAAAACGCTATAAGACTTTGCTCGACCTCGTATAAGTCCGCTTGCCACCACTGACCAACGATATATGACCATTGTATATACACCATGTAAATCACCTCATCACAAAGCCTTGAACCAAGCACTTTGTACATGAAACTAAGTAACTTTACGCAAAAATTATTGCTGGGAAACGACTTTTTTTTGGGGGGTGTAAAATCATGTTTTGTGGTAGAACTCAATGTAACGCACTCAAAACATTGTGCTGATGGACGGATTGAATAGTACGGGGGTCGTGGAGGTGTTTAAAGTAAAAATCTTACATTAAAAACTTGTACATAAAAAAAATACTTGTCAAAAAGTTGGAACTTTGACCCCTAATATCTCCGTAACTAGAAGGTTCCCAGGTATGGTGTAGAACAAAAAAATGATCGCAATGACAGGGAGAACCAGTGCCTTTCGGCTTCGTTAAGAGGTGTTTTACACCCTTTATGTGTAAAATAAAATTTAAAAAAAATGCGTTATGTAAACTATTTGTAAAATTCAGTCACACCAATTTGTCCAATAGTATTATGAGAGACTTTTCAGAATTGCGTCTAACTTTAACAATAATTGAAACACAAATAAAAACTTTCAATCGAGGGTTTACTTTGTTAACGAAAGGTTTTCGTGACGATACAGCTTTTCTGACACGATTCAAACATGTTATATGTAGGATAGTTTTAGGGTAGGGTCCCTTGATAACGATCTGTGTTCGTCATTCCGTGATATCTCCACCATTTATGGAAAGTAGAAGGGTTTGTTGTGACAATAGAGAAGTTTTACTTATTGCAGCTTGTTGTTATTATTGTTCCGTGTGATAAAAGAATTAAGAGGGATCTAGGCCTTTCTCCATACAAACGTATTCCGCTGTTTCCTTCTTCATATTTTTTTTCCAAAAAATCTATGTCTTATTAATACATGCCCCTATCATTTCTTTTCAAAACATAATAACTAAAAGAATTATAACAATCCAAAAACCCGAAAAAGCCCGTTTTTACCGCCATGTACAGACTATCAGACAAATTAGATAAGTTTTTATTTAACAAAAAAAGAAAATAAAAATCCTCTAAATTTTGATATTTAAGAATTACTTACATCAGTTTAGATTTTAAGAAGAAAACAGCGGAATACAAAACGTCTTTTGGTCAAGATTTTTGTAGGTAAAACTGAGCTGCAGTTGTTCCTTTCGCATTATACGGGGGCTTGGTCGGGCGCAGCGCGACAGCAATAGTTTCTTCAAATTCCTCGGGACTAGAGACCCCTCTTAAGTACCATTTCGCTTCTTCTTTATCGTGTGGTTAGTAACCTGGTGTCAGATTTTTTATGCCACCCATGGGCCTCTGACTTGGCTTTACATGCCGTCGAGAAATATCTCTCCGGCATGATGGTTTCCTCACGATGTTTTTCTTCACTGAAGTAAGTGATAATTATACGATACGCACATGAATCCCAAAAAACCGGCCAAGTGCGAGTCGGACTCGCACATGAAGGGTACCATTATTTATAAAAACGAACAATAAAATATATTTTTTTGTATGGGAGGATTTATTTTATTCTGTTTTTAGTATTTGTTCTTATAGTATCAACAGAAATACATAATCTGTAGAAATTTCAGCTGGCTAACTATCGCGGTTACCAGATACAGCCTGGTGACAGACGAATGGACGGACAGCGAAGTCTCAGTAATAGGGTCCCGTTTGACCATTTGGGACATGCGTATCTTCGATTCGAATTCGAGGCCTCTAACTTGGCAGTCGGACGGTCACATCACTATGCTATCACTGCTTACTATTTCGCTAATCCTATAGATACAAGCGAGGTCATACAAAACTGGTTTGTGGGTTTTTTTCCACAAGATATAAGTTTTACCTACCCACATAGAAATAAAAGGCATACGTTGACTCTTGGATATTGAAATGTTAAGGCCAACAAAATATTATATAGCTTAATTAACTATTTTATCATGTAAAAATAGCGTTTTGCGCTACCACTGCCTTACTATTTTTTATAGGTTTTTAGCTTTATAAACCAGGCGAAACCAATAATCCGCATTATATCTCACAAATCATTGCAAAGCTGTTTAGTTAACACACATACTTCTGCGCTACTATAACCACAAAACAATAGTCCCTTAGTTTATTACCGTAAACGAAAGGCTCCTTAGAGAGATACAAATTCACACACTCTCGACCTTCAGCTTGTCAAAGCTATCAAAGGCGAGTTCAGAATCAATACGACATCTCTTTGACACGTGGACCAATGGACTCACAAAGCGCTAGCAATCCGAAATACTTGGTATATGCAATCAAGAAGGAGTGTTTCAATTGAAACTATGTCTTGTCTATGTGTATCGGACTGTTATTGGTTAAATAAATGGGGTTGTATATAGGATGACCAGTAACTAGTGACTGATACTTAAACACGTGATTATACTCATGATAATAAACAACTTTCCCAGCCAAACAATTTTTTTAAGCTAACTTTCATCACAATAAAACAACAGCCGTATGAAATTCGCGCGCGCGCGCCTTTAGCCTATCAGCTTGTGATAAAAGTGAATGAGTTTAAGAGGGAGTGGGCTTTAATCCACCACGCAAGCCCAGTGCAGGTTGGAAGATGTCACATATCTTCGAATTTTTAGTTCTAGGACATGCCGGTTTCCTCAGGACTTTTTCCTTCACCGTTTTGAGAGCAACGGTGATGAAATAAATTACACAAAGTAATGCGCCTACCTGGTTTGAACCTACGCCTTACTGCTCGTAAGTTGGGGCTAATTTCTGTACGTAAGTACGTACATTTGTTGATTCCATTGTCCGCACTAAGACTGCCAATCGGTTCTTTGTGTCGTAGGTCCAGGCTAAAATATTCGGTCTACGTATATTCAGAAGCTTCCTGGGGACACCAGAGGCATAGCGGAGCGACCTCACTGTTTCGAGAAATTTCTCGTATTGAAAAGTCACAGCCTCCCAGGATGACCTGGGCGTCTGATTCCTCGGAAAAGCCTACACAAAGTAGGCTGTTACACGTGCTGAAACACGAAATATTTTGTCATCATTTAATTAAATGATTTCTATCTACAAGAGCTCTAGTAAAGGTGAAGAAAATATCTTCAAGAAACCAGCTACAAGAACTAAAAAACCAGCCAAGTGCGAGTCGAACTCGCACACTCGGTTTTATAAATAATGGTACGGGTTCCGTACCATCTAAGGTCAGGAACTGCTGGTCCGCTTTAAAAAAATCTTTCAGTGTTAGATAGCCCATTTATCGAGGAAGGCTATATATCATCACGCTACGACCAATAGGAGCGGATTAGCAATGAAAAATGTTGCGAAAACGGGGAAAATGTGACGCAGACGAAGTTGCGCGGGACAGCTAGTTATTTATAAAACCGAGCAAAAAACACATTTCTGTATGGGAGCCCCATTAAATATTTATTTTATTCTGTTTCTAGTATTTGTAGTTATAGCGGCAACAGAGCTACATAATCTGTAGAAATTTTAACTTGCTAACTATCACTGTTCATTAGATACAGCCTGGTGACAGACGGACGGACGGACAGCGAAGTTTCATTAATAGGGTCCCGTTTGACCCTTTGGGTACGGAACCTTAAAAAGGCATATCATTATAACTCTACCACATGTAGGTTTACATCCATACTAGCACCGCGTGATGGGTTACAGCAATTCCTTTCTGTATACTGGTAAAATGTGGTTGTACTAATGGGTACATCTCAGCCTATCGCTTCGTTTATTACAAGCGTGAATTTATTTTATGTTGTCTGTCTCTTTTATTCTTCGTCACTATGTATAAATAAAGCATGAAGCATAAATTAAAATCTAAGCTTAAAAAAACAACTCAGATTGAACTCCGGCCTTTTTCCCAGTGTTTGTATTAAAAAGAGAACCTATTGTTTTTATCTGAATAAAAATCTTATCCCGTCCATTGTACTTTTAATTAATTATTATCTCAAAGATTTCTTGCTTTTAGAGCTCACTAATTTATTGTCGCTTACCGTTGTGTACGAAAGAGACAGGTAGATAAACATCTGCTTACTCTTTCTTTTTGTTTAATATGACGCATCGTCACAGCATTAAAGTATGATAAATTTAATTAACCCTCAAAGTCATTGAGGCGTTATTTCAAGGTCACGAAAACCCCGTCTCAGTAGACATTAATTTACGTCTGATTAGCTACCTAATTACTTGAAACTTAAGCCATAAAATCTTTATAACTTAGGTACAGGGAACGGTGATGTAAAAATCTACCGATGCGAGTATAATGAATGAGTACAGAGCCCTCTATGACAGCCGGCTGAAAACAAAGAATAATGGTGTACAAAATGCCAAGAACTACCGGGCATTACGCTTTAATTCATTAATATTGCAACTGACATAACAACTGAAACACAACCATAAAGCTTCGAATATAGTGTTTAATTTACAATGGTGGTTTGCTAACTAACTTTGCGCAAGCTAACTTCAGTATGGCTAAAGGGGTTGTCATAGAAACTGAAGTTCTGCGCGCGCATCACCTACACGCTTACGACCACTCACACATAGAACGGTTTCCCCCAACGAGGGAAAGAGATAGCGATATAGTACAGTGTAGTACTAAAGTGTTGAATTAAAATATATTGTTTGATATTTGTTTTAATTAGGTGGTTTGTTGAACATTTAAAATAGAAATAAAGGTTAGTGCAATTATTTGGTTTTACAGTAAAATTTAAGTTATCTCGTTGCCACTGTGTATGAGTAAATTGTGGATTTTGGTGTCCGATTCGTCTCTTTATTAAGGTGATTTTATCAACTTTTAACTTATTATAAATCTTGTGCTTACCTTAAAACACCAACTTAGTTAAGTAAAACAAATAATTCGCAAATTGGTATGTAATGTATTTATTTATTTTACTATTTATGTAAACACAATAGACAACATAGGAAAAAACATAAAATATTAGAGTACAAAGGTACTGCTTATTTCATATGAAATTTCTGCCAGCAGACCTGCGAAAGGAGAGATGAAAAAGAAATGTAGACGATAGATGTGTGTATATATGTATGTTTTTTTACTGGGTTTTCTTTTATTATATGCTTGATTACTTACTAATTTGTATGTTAAAATTATAAAATTAAAACTAAAATTATTATTAATTTTTAAGGAAAGTAGTGATATTTTTGTTTGACTAGTGTCAGTGTACATATTTTTGTTGGAATTGCTATATTATGATTTAAGTTATAAATAAGACGTAACACACCAAATGATTTCATCATGATATCAACAGTAGTAACAAAACACGTATTAATAATTACTCAATCCACCGCCATAAAAAAAAACACAATACCAATTCCTACTAAAACCACTCTCTACCCAACAGTACTCGAGTCGTCCCTCTCTTACACAGACACAGTATGTTCTAACTATGTGTGCGTGTTTTACACCACAGATTCTGCGCGATGGACCCTAGTATTCTTGCAGCCATGGACAAAGAAGCACTCAAAAAGCAGATTGAAAACATGAAGTACCAAGCGTCTATGGAACGCTGGCCGCTTTCAAAAAGCATTGCAGCGTGAGTAATTCTTTATTTAAAAATTTAAAAATATTAGTTTTGTGAGTGATTGTAAATGTGTAGTGCAAGGGAACGGGAGTCGCCCTATGTGTGTGCAAGCGATAATAGTGCTTTTAACAACGGTTCAAAGGTATAAAATTGCGTGGAGGGCGTGCAACGATTAAGGGATTATGTATGCTGGTTTTTTTTATATTTAATCGATGTGATTAGATTTCCTGTGCCTTCCATGTTTTTTTTGTGTATTTTTGTGTTGTAATCTTTCTGTCATTTCGTCAATGTTTTAACTAAAATATCGTCATAGTACAGTACGAATTCTATACAATAGAGATCGTTTGCGTCAATTAAAATGTGTCATATTCGTCCTATTTTAGTTAATTCCCGTAGTGCTAAATTGTTTCATCATATTGTTCTGGGCCGGGTTCAACGTTTGCTTGAGTCCCAGTAATTTGTGCTGTAGGGGCAGCATTAATCGATAATTTGTATTCTCCACATGCCTGCTTGGAAATTCCCCTATCCATGGCAATAACTTAATTTCTGTGAAACACAAAACTTTACGCATAATCGATACGAATTGTATCTATGACTAACGATAAAGTGAAAGTGCTAATTTGCACCTTGTCATTGATATGATTTGGTTCATTTTTGGTACTACACGGTGGCCCCGAATACAACTGTCAATGAGTTTCTATGACAGGTGAAATGACGTCATTGTAGGGGGCTTTGCTCCAACATTTATGTTTTTATAATTAATACTCTTTTGGTATTGTATCCTTGAATATTAGTGTGACTGTGTTTGTATGTATTATTTTGTGCAAAAGACTTAGCTTCAATTTTACAATACCCACACGAAATTGTTGATTTCTATTAATTCTAGAATACTATTAAGCTCCTTGACTACCTGTATTTGTCAAAGTTGAGTCCACTATATTTTAGTCTCCTAGACTACAATGATAAGTCCTCTAAATATCAGATCCTTGGGCCATGCCACAGTTTGTAGTTTGGTTTCGATAAAGCACATGGAAACATATAACTTAAAAGATACATGATCTGTGTGTCTTTTCCTTCCTGTCTGTAGTTGGTGTTTTTTCTAACACTTTTTCTCTATTGAACACTACTATGACTCTTCTTTCTACGTCACTTTTGATCTGTAGATCTATTCCAGCTGTTTTATACTCAAAGTTTCACATTCGGCCAATAATAATCGGTAAATAATATTACCTCTGCTGGGACATGACAGTTCTCCTATTTGTGAGAGTAGGTCATAATCCGTGGGCAGTTCTTGTTGTTCAACGTCACGTGTTATCTTCCAATTTTTGGTTCTGTTCGTTTTTTCTTCCCACCTCCATCATACTATATACATCCAGGACAATCTGTCCAGGGCTGTTGAGTCTGGCAGTTCTTTCTTCCACCACGTAGCCTACCTCTCTTATTTTCATGTGATGTTTCTGTACGTCATTTTGGCTTGATGTTTGATTCCATCAAAATGATACATTATTCTGACGTTATTTGAGGAAGTTTTTTAGTTCTTATTGATGGTGTGTGGAACTAGTAATTATTGATTTGTAACAATATTTTATAAGCACATGTTTCCTTATTATGACTCGAACCGTAACTACCGATAATGTAGTATGAGTTTTGAGTTCAATAACGTTGTTAATTTGTTTACCTTCACCATGTCAAATTGTCTTGGAATATTTTTCAAGGTAAACTTGACATAAACTACGAGTACGTATGTTTTGCAAATCCTAATCATTATACTGCCCTTTTACCAAAATTTTAGGTCAGCGCAGTATGTCTTCTTTTTCCATACTTCTATTGATATGACTCACGGCAGTCACCTGTCAAATCAAATCTTTATCTGTACAATCTAAAGTTTGAACGTTTACCAGTACAATTTGTTTGTCTGACAACTACTTGGACAAAAACACGAAAAGGCAGTGTATTTCTAAGAATTCATTAAAATATGCTAGTCTGTTTTGCTAGTCAGAAAACTATTGTTTAACAAATCTTCATTGATAAGTGTCCCTTGTCTACAAACATTATTTCTCCTTTCAATTTCATTTTATTCATAAGGTCCCAAGTATTTTTGTTTTTGTATGCAACTGTATATTCTGCACAAAACAGTGTGAACGACAAGTTTGCAGCATCATTATCATGACTTTTTACTGTAGCTGCTAATTGTCCAACTTGTATATTTCTAAGAACAATACCATGACGTGTCTACGTATCATTCATCGTAACGACAACGATCGTTAAAGTCATATTTATTGTCTATTTTTATCTATAAAAGAATCATTCTTAATTATGATGACATTATTATGGTTCTCATACTAAATCCATTGATATACTACCTAGTTGGTTCTCATGCTAAAACTACCGTTATTTGTAAAGTAAAATCCCTTACAGTATCGTTTTTAAACTAGTATCAAACTCAAGATTCTAATTTAAATTCCGTCCACAAAAATGATCTTTTACGGTTTTATAGATTTCACTTAGCTCAAAGCAACTTTATCTCCTGATTTTTTGTGTAACGTTGATCATTGGTAGTCGTGACCTGTTTTATATGTTTATCAGTCACTGTATCTGGTGACTGTCTCCTTGGTCTAGTGATTACAAGCGCGCCTGCTGAGCATGTGGTTTTGGGTTCGATTCTCAAGTAGGGCAAAGTATTATTAGGCTTTTCTGACAGAAATTTCTCAGTAGCAGGCATGGAGTCTGATTTTGTGCCCGGTTGATGGCAATAGGGTTCCCCCCTATGGGACTTAAACATAGCTAGAAAGATGTGGGTGTACTAATGGGCCTAACCCAGCGAGGTTTAAAAAGAAAGAAATATAAAAAATATTTATTTGTCGCAGGGACATGACGTGCATACAAAATGACAAAAATAAATTAAAACAATAAACGTAGGTACAACGCAAAAAAAAATATTAAAAGTACAAACAGGACAGAACAAAAATGTTTACTGCTTGCACGTCATGACTGTGACAAGTAGGTTACCTCTCAGCATGACTCTGTGCCATGGGGGGAACCACAGCACAGCGCTGGTTTTCAGTGGTCACCTGTGAAATAACGTACGGAATTCAAAACAGCATAAATATTTGATAACATAGATAATAAAATAGCATTATAAAATAAAACAACTATAGTCTATTAAATAAGGGTTTGTTTTGTATGTTTCTGGTAAATTAAAATCTTTTAAAAAACTTATTCTGCATTGTCGAGTTCTGCCTTTACTGCTATTCTTCACACCTGATCTCTGTCTAAATCATCGCTTGCAACGCAAATAGATCTAGGTAATAATCTAATAATAGCCAAAACTAACACATCCTCATCGAATTCAGAATAGAAATATTCCATCACCTGCCACATTTATCAAAAATACTCTCAAATCTAAAAGAGTTTTCTTTCTTTCATTCATACTTGCTGTATTTTTAAGATATTTTTATGAAAGCATGCGGTAAGGAACGGCGCGAATCGATGGTTACCACACTCAAAACAGATTGACTAGTACAAACAAATGCCGCAACCCACGCGCATTTTGGGTTGCCATACTTAAAATCAAAATTCCTCTAAGTGGGAAATTTATGTTACACTTTTTTTTTGTAATCTCAGCAGATCATAACATCACGCATATTTATCATTTGGTTAGGCATAAGTCTTTGCTTTACAGTAAGAATATGTATTGGTTAAATTATGTTTATCATCATTTACCTAGAGGTGTAGCATGATAAACCCACATTTTGCCAGTTATGTGAAATCCCATGTAATATGTGATCTCGGGCGATGTTTTGTTACATCTTGAACTTCGTTATCAAATTGACCTTTTTGAATGATTGTAACTGTGACTTTTTCCAAAGAAGTACTCCGTAATATCGTTACTTCTGATTTTCAAGGTTCACAGATTGTCAAAAGGATTATTGTAAAGCTTCTTACATTTTCATATTTCCGAAAAAACTTATTTTATTTGATCTGAAGGAGTCGTTTTCAAAGTAGATTCTCGATAAAAAGGGCAATATATTTCCTAACATATTCTATGTGCAATGAAATGTTTTCGCGAAATAGTGAGGATATTGCCCTGATATTAAAAGGGTAATATATTGAAAACGGGGCGCTACACGCGATTGAATAGATACTTAAGTTCAGTCACATGGAAGACATTACCTTAATTTTAATAGAAGTGCTTAGTATGGCAAGGTTTTTATTCACCTAGCTCTTTTTACGAATAATGTTCTTCTCTGTTTTATTGATGATGTTCATCATCATTAATAAAACTGAGTTTAATTTGCTGCTAAGTTTTCTACTAGACTTCACTGCTCTAAACCTTGATGGCATGTGGTTTCACCAACACATCACCATAGGAATCATCACCCTTTCACATAAAATTCGAATAATGATAAGAATCAGCTGCTTTGTTGGTCTATAAGAGCTCGCAAGAGGTCTTGGGTTTGATTCTCAATTTCTCAGTTCAAGATAAAAAATTGGGTTTATCATCTGGGATTTCCCAGCAGTAGCAGCCTAAAGACTGGACTTGTGCCTAGTTGATGACTCCCTATTACATAAGACTTCAACACATTTGGTTAAATGTACTATGTATGTACACAGAGTTAGTGAGATCTATAGATCTGACTTCTGTCTAACTATACAAGATGTTTCAAATCAAATCAAATCAAATCAAATCAAATCCATTTATTTGTCAATGTAGGTGTCGATAATTACAGGTGTTAACAAGCTTAGACCAAATCTTTACAGGTATCACTACATTCTACCCACAGGGCGTACAAACAATACGTTATAATAATATTATTCATTACATTAAATTATACAGTAACAGATTAAATAAAATAAGTTATTACATTAAATTCAATATTTGTCTATCATGTCAAAATCATCATATTAAAATCCAAATCAGTCAAGTAAGTATGTCAAAATTGTAAATAAGATAAATATAACAACAACATTCTGACATTATCAATTAATATTAAAATTTTCAGATAAGAACTCGTCTATTGTATAATATGTTTTATCTACCAGTAGTTTAAAAAGAGCCTTTTTAAAATTACCTATGTCGTCTAGTACTTTTATTTCTGTAGGCAGCTTGTTATAGATCTTGGGTGCCATACCGAAAAAACTTTTTGAGTAGAGTGCAGTGTTATGTGGAGCAGCACATATATCGTTGTTGCGTCGTTTGGATCTAAATGTTTGAAATAAGTGACGGTTACATTTCACAAATACTGCTGTCTCATATATGTACAAACATGGCAAGGTAAGAAGATTATATTTTTTAAATAACGGAGCACAACTATCAGTCTTTTTCAATCTGAACATAGCACGTACACATTTCTTTTGCGCCCTAAATGCAATTAATTTATCAGTGCTGTTACCCCAGTATAGTAGTCCGAAACGTAATGTTGATGTAACATAGGCTTTGTACGCTGTCAGAACTATGGAGTCATTTACAATTTTTGATAAATTATACAGCGCATATGAGTACTGGTTTAGTTTCTTACAAACATTTTCAACATGACACTTCCAGTCAAGTTTACTGTCCAATTGGAGTCCAAGAAATCTAGCAGTATTGGTTTCAGCTATTCTTTGGTTTGCATACAATATATTTAATTTTGGCTGTTTTGTTCTTTGTTGAAATAGCATGATCTGCGTTTTGTCTAAGTTTATTTTTAGTTTATTTTTATGTAGCCAATTTATTATGCAATATATTGAATTATTTATGTCATATTCGAATGATTCCAAATATTTACATGGGATAATGAGTGTACTATCATCGGCAAATAAAACAGTTTGATATTCAATGCATCCTGGTAAATCATTAATGTATATGAGAAATAACAAAGGTCCAAGGACACTTCCTTGGGGTACACCACACACTGTATATCTTACTGTAGACTCATGAGCAACTTCTATCTTAGATGTGGCGGAAATCCTATTTATGACTGTGACTTGTCTTCTTTCACTCAAATAACTTTTTATTAGTTTTAGTATATTTCCCCTAACACCGTATCGTTCCAACTTTCCCAACAGTATTTCATGGTCCACATGATCAAATGCTTTGGACATATCCATGAATACTGCTGCGATCGGGTTTTTTTGGTCAACATTATTGAGTATGTCAGATATTAATACATAAATTGCCTTATTAATATTTCTGTTTTTCCGGAAACCATTTTGTTCTTCAGCAAATATATTGTTTACTTCAAAAAATGAGTAGAGAGAATTAAAAATCACCCTCTCAAAGACTTTAGAAAGGATTGGTATTAATGCTATAGGACGATAGTTTGCAATATTATCTTTATCGCCTTTCTTGTAAAGTGGCCTAATAACAGTCATTTTTAATAAATTTGGAAAGTGTCCATGCTCTATGCAAAGGTTTATGATAAAACTAAGTACTGGTGCAATCAAATGTGACACCGTCTTGAGTATCTTAGTAGTTATCGCATCGTAACCTGCGCTATTGGTATTTTTCAATGATTTAATAATTTCAAATACTTCGTTCGGATCGGTTGGTGCCATAAATAAGGATTTAGGATGATAATTAATATACGATATAGCATTATTGTTCTGATTCACTGTAGGACGTGCTGAATCTATAAAATAATCATTAAACGCTGTGGCTATTTCTTTAGGAGCATTTATATTTTATCATTTATAAGTAAATGACTGATAGACTCAGACGGAAAGTTCAATTTACATCCATTAATTACTTTCCACGTGGCTTTAGTTTTGTTTTCTGCATTATTTATAACATAACTGTTTTGAGATTTTTTTGTCAACTGTATAACTCTTTTTAGCCGTCGAGAATATTGTCTCAGTAATTGCTTATTTTCAATATTAGGTTTCCGTCTGTATTGCCATAACATTTCTCTTTTCCGTTTACTGCAACTTCTGATACCCTTAGACATCCATTGGGGGGTTTTTCGAACGCAAATCTTTTTTTTTATGGTGGGAAAGCACAAATCGTAAAAAAGAATAAATAAATCATGGAAGGACTTAAATGCTATTTCTGGCTCGCTACTATTGAATACTTCAGAAAAACTAAGATTACTTATAGCTTTAATAAATTTTTGTATGTTCTCACAGCTGTAATCACGCCTTAGAACATACCAATGATCAATAGCACATGTCTTTTTTACAGGACACCTAAAAAGTTGGGCTGTGTGGTCAGATAGTGCCAACTCCAAAACTTCAGCTGTACCACCCCTTAGATTATGTATAATGTTATCAATACATGTTCCACTTGATATACGCGTAGGTTGTTTTATACTAGGTCTAAGATTATAGCTCAAAAGGAGATGTTGATATTCAATGGTCAATTTGGTCTTTACTAAAATATCAATATTAAAGTCACCACACATTATGAGTTTTGTTTTTAAATTACGTCCGCAATAGTTTAAGATGTGGTCAATTTTTTCAAAGAAAATGTTTGTATCGGCTTTGGTGTATTTTGGAGGTCTATAAATACATATGACTATTATTTTGTGTGCCACCAGTTCAATGGCACAGCATTCGATAATATTAGGAACACAAAACTCTTTAATATCTATAATTTTATACTCGTATCTATATCGTATGTTGTTTTGCATCCTCGTCAAAATTCAGAAGGTTGTCACGAAAGACTTTTTAAAATAACAGTACCTAGTTTATTATTAATAAACGCGGATTTTTTCGGTTGTTTCGGTTTGACAACATTTCAGAATAACCCCCTTAACGTGGTTTAGTGAATAATAAATTTTCGAAAAAACGTTTGAGATTGTTTGTATGTTTGTAAGCGCGGTTATAGGGCGAGAATCAGACGGGCCGCGTTTAAAACACGGGTGGTTCACACTTACCGATTTACGTAAATAAGAAAAAAATAATACTTACCCATTTTATTATTGATTCGGGACGAGAATCATTAGCATAGTTACCTGCTTGAATTTGACGAGGATGCAAAACAACACCTTGTATACACAGAGTTGGTGAGATCTATAGATCTGACCTCTGTCTATCTATATGGGTTGTTATAAAAAAAATCCATCACAATTTTCATAAAAAGCTATTTTTTATAAAATGCATATATAGACACTGTGCCCTCATATATTTGCCCCGTATTATTTTTTTCTGTATTCTCCCAATTCGGGGTAATTGTCCGCTGGCAACACAGCTCCAATCAAAACAACTGTCAATACACGATTGAGTGCGCCTACGACTGCGCATAAGGAATCGTTCTATAATTGAATGCGCCTGTGTTTTATTTGTGTCAGTACATTGACTATTATGCCAACGTAGATTGGGTTCTGATAGCACATGCAGAGGTACTGTAAGTTGTTCGTTCTCTTTCTATGACTTGGTTGTGATATTGTATTGTATTGAAGAGCGGGCTGGTTTCCGCAACTCCACGTCTAAAGCGTGTATTTTGCGTGTGGGTGGGAACATTACTCCAACCACCCCAGTTCCCCGAGAAAGGCCAGCAACTCCTTGGTGTTGCTGACGATCTCGCGGAGAGTACCTGGCGGGTTACCGAGGTACTTTTCCCCTGTATGCTGCAACCTCTGGGCAATGTAGAAGCACGTGGATTGCTGTCTCGTCTTCCTCCACGCAGGCTCAACACAGTGGACAATCTGTGACTCCTAAGACAAAGAGGTGTTTATTAAAAGAGCCGTGCCCAGTAATGGTGGCTGTGATTATGCGGAGCTGTGGCTTGGTCAGCCGAAGCGCCCGTTTGGTGAGGCGGCCATCTATAGTAGGAAGTGCTTCCTTGACCTGCCTACACTCACCATGGTCTAACCACGGTTAGTAGTGTTGATCCCTGGTGCGTTTCCTTACCAGACATTTGGTTGTGATAATAGAGCGTTGGCTCTGGTATTGACATTGCTTTTGATTGCTCAATCAAATGACTTAGCTTAATAGCTTCATCTTGAAGTAGTTAAAGGCTAGGAGGCTTAGCCTTTTCCCATTTACGATGGGGTCGGCTTCCAGTCTAACTGAATGCGTCGGAATACCAGTATCTTTACATGGAGCGACTGCCTATCCGACCTGCGCTACTCTGTGCTAAGTAACATCTACATGTGGAAAAAGCAGTTGTACCTATTTCTTTCTTTTTGTTCTTTTTTTCTTCACCTTTGGTTGTAGTTGTAGTCTCATCACCATCATTTTCTACTGTGGTATATCTGAACTCGCTAAAAAGAATAATTGTTCAGTACCTTAGAAAAAATATGTGGCAACAAGTTTTTTTTTTCAGTTAAAATTCGATCTCTAAATCTCTAAAATTTGTTCGCAACGATGAGTACCATCAAGTACCTACTTAATTAGTATCAGTCTCTTTTTTTTTTTATTACCAGTCACCCTATTATTTCAATTTAATTTCCAGCAATTCATTTTAATTATAGAAGTAGACAAAGTCCAAGGCTGTTAACAACGAACTTTAGACAAGGAGTCTTTCATTCAGAACGTAGTTCATTCCAAAGTAGAAATTCGTTCAGCGAAGTATGGACAAGGAACTCCAATTGATATGTTCCATGTGTAGACAAGAAAAAAAAAACAAAATTGAATCGCGACCTGATTTATTTGGACAGTAGATTAGTCACAATCCCACTGACTCAATCAACACTGTTTTAAAAATAGAATTGTTATTAGGTGTAGCACCAAAAAGTTTCTCCCACGAAGTATAGAAAAATAAACAATACGGAATACGAATTTGACTGGACCGATTTCGCATGCTGATAACGGTCTGTGCTTCAATGTAATGGATTTTATGCATGATGAAGGCATTAGAATAAATCTTAATGAACAGGTTAAGAGCGTTTACACCTTCCGTCATTTCATACAAACTTTCAAGTCGTTATTTTCCGAAATGACTGAACTGATTTTAATGAAACTTCGTACACATAAGCAGGCTACACAGATCTAAAAAAACTACTTGAAAGTTTGTATGAAAAGCGGTAAGGTATAAACGCTCTTAAGAAGATGCAATCAAAATGTGGCACAGGGCAAATTCATACAATTTTGATGAACAATGTTCTGCTGGCCCACCATGACGTCTTAAAGCAGTATTGTTTTACGCTTAGTCCAGTGTAGGAAAGAGACAGAGCTATACAGGATGTCTAGCTCCATCTCTTTCCCACACTGGAAAAGGAGTAAAACAATAATGTTTTAAGACGTCATGGTAGACCACCTGAATTTACAACACCGATAGTTTTTCAAGTAGACATGTTTTACTGTAAATACCCAGAAACGTAGAATAATTTCGTTAAATAACAGTTTTTGACCGACATTTAAATACTCGTACATAATAGGTATGGCTTACGTAAGCAGAGGAAGACCAATGAAACGATGGATTGCTAGAAAGAATGTGACTGCAAAAAAGACCCAAAATAAATTAGCATAATACATCGATCACTAATATAGAACGAAGAACGAAGAAAGAAGTTCTTTATTAGTCGATGGGATAATATTATTGTTTTATATGGTGAAGTGTGACATTGCACTATTATTATTTTTTCCAAATTTTGTAACACATTTACTCAAATAATGAATTTTGACTTTGACTTTGTGATATATTATAATGTGCCTACTTGAACAGAACATGCTTTTTAACTGCGAATGAAAATCAGTCTAAACAAAAAAACTTAATTTTTTACTAGCTTCTGCCCGCGACATCGTTCGCGTAGTAATTTTGATGGGTTTTAGGGGTATGAAAAATAGATGTTGGCCGATTCTCAGACCTACCCGATATGTACACAAAAGTTCATACTAATCAGTTCAGCCGTTACGGAGGAGTTTGGTAACAAACACCGCGACACGAGAATTTTGGGTATAATAGTTATTTGTGCAACAAGAGAGCAAAGTTGTTTTTTGCTGCGAGTGCTGATTTTGAATCCTGAGCGTGGCGAGGGATTCAATGGCACGAGATGCAAAAATCTTTGCTCTCGTGTAACACACATAACTTTTCACTTCAGCAGCGAGAACACTTTACGAGATAAAATAATAAACAGGAATTGATTGAAATAACTATTTATTGTGAATCAAAATAATTAACATTATAGATGTATACCTCGTCAGTGATAAATCTAAAAAATAAGAAAGCAACACCGTCTCCGAAAAACTGCTTGCGCCCTTTGTAAGTCTCGTTGAAGACATGGTATGCTTTCAGATATTTCTTGCGAAACTTCTCAGGTAGGAAGGGAGGGAAAGGACTTCTCACTTAATTCTGCATTAATAACTGTCTTGTTGTTTTAACTCTTCCGGTCTTACAATACTGTTCCTGTCGCTAGTTTCACTCATATTATATGATTATTTTAATATTTTTAACTTATTCAACTCTTTACGCCAGCCACGAATTTTTTTTCCCGCTCTTTCATTTAAATTAAGGCGTGTTCGGAAATTATATAGCACCCATGATATTTTACTAATAAAAATATATTACGTAACATTATTGAAACTAGAAATAAATATTTAAAGGTTAAATATCAGTTTTATTTGCAGTAAATACTTATTTTCGTTTAAATACAACAATAAGTTAAAAATTCAATAAATTACATTAAAAGACATTTTTTCAAAATCTCTTTAGTTAGTACGAAATTCCGAACGTGTTCGAATTCAAAAACGGAACTTCGAAAGGGCTGGTCTTTGTCTCTCTCTCTTTCTAATGGGCGGGAAAGAGATAGAGTGTGAATGTTTCAAATTGTATGATTAACTCAAGGCTGAATAAGGGCCTTTCTGAAAAAAATAATTAAAAAGTTACTTTGTCTCACTCAGTGAGCAAAATCGCATTTTGCTCACTGATTTCAGGAAGCAAAACCTACATGTTTGAGCTACTGAAGTGAAAATTAGATTTGCCTTACTGAACATAAAAACTGAACAACCGTTCAAAATCGATAGACACACCATACAATGCTAAGCTAGTCATACATAGACGTCCATTATGTATAGTCGTATTACCACCCATTTACTAACTAATTAAATAACCATAACACCGTCATAATTTCCGGCGACATAACCACAACTTATTGTTCAAGTTAACCAATTATTATTCTAATAACTACATATCCTGCTTAAGATGTATCTTGAGTAATAATGTCTGTTTTAAATTGTATGACGTCAGGGAACGCACATGTTTCCAGTCTGGATGTTTAACACACATTGCCAAACATGGCTTCTTGAAATACACTTATTGAAACAATTTGAGAGCATTCCTTGAAACGTGTCTGGATTATTTTGTTCCTATTTTTATTTGGGACTAAAAACTTAGTGAATACAGCAATAACGTACCGACCTTGAATACATACACATACTGACTGTATACATATCGAATTAAAACCGTAATTAGGTATCGAACTTGAATTATTTGCATCCATATCGCATCGAGAATCGACGAAGCAGTCTTTGAATTTATTTCCCAAAATTGTCAGTTTGATTTAACAAAACCATTATTTCGGTGATCTTATGGTTGTACATGCCTGAACACCAAACATTTGTAAGACATGTGGTATCCACCAACCCGCATTGGGACCGCGTGGTGGATTACCCCCACACCCTCATAATGCGTCTTATAGAGAGGAGACCTGTTCCAGCAGTGCGAACATTATACAGCGTGTACCAAAAAGGTGTGGTCATATTTCATGTGTGTGATTCAGACCATCAAATTGAACAATTATCTTCATGGAACCAAGATCAACATTTTTTTTACAGCAGATTTTTTTTGTTATCCCTGGTCCCGTGGATATAATTACCTATTTAGTTGGATGGTCTGGATATCTTTCTGGTACACGCTGTAGACTGTAAAAAAACAGACCCAAAATAAAAAGTAAAGTAGGACCTCTCAAAACAATTTTATACTCTGAAAACGCACCCATGCAACAAAACGTAGAGAAACAAGAAACAGCAGTGTGGCCATAAAAAATGAACTGCACTGATTTTATTTTATCTGTGATCTTCGTCTGTTTGCCATGACTTGAGCTTATTACCGGGATTTTCTTTCAAAATCGTTTTCATTTTGTTCCAAAAAAGAAAACAAATATCCATCATTATTAACGTTGCACTGAAAGTTTCAAAAATGTATTTACTATATTTTTCTTTTCATACATAATATTTACATAATTTACAAACTATTAACAAATTTGCAATAATGAAACATGTTTAAAAGCAGGAAAGAACTAACTGGCATCGAAAAATTTGTCCGCGTCGCTGTCAACAGGAATAGTGCTCTGGCGGCATTGCCACGTTGGATGCCAATGCCGATTCTTTGGGAAATTAAAATATTATTGAAAATAAATTGTTGAAATCTTACGTATACCAATGCATCTTGTTTAATATTAGGCTTCAAAATTCTAGTAGAAAAGTTAATTTTTTAATCGTTGTTATCGGAATAATTTCTAATCAAAAGTACTCGCTAAGAAGAATATTATCGGATATTACTTTGTCGATTGCGGGATTGAGAGCAGCGGTGGCCCAGTGGTAGCAGCCCCGACTCCAGCAGTAAGCCGTGGGTTCGAACCCAGGCAGGCATTACATTGTGTAATTTATTTAAGGCATGTTCTAGAACTAAAAATTCGAAGACATGAGACATCTACCAACCCGCACTGGGCCCGCGTGGATGATTACAGCCCACTCCCTCTCATAGAGAGGAGGCCTGTGTCCCAGCAGTGGGAACATTATAGGCAGATGATGATGATGATGATTGCAGTATTAATGCTCTCATAATAGGGAGGAACTTATCACATTTTATCGGTTCCCGTTGTTACTAGGTTATGTTAAGTATGCAGCTGGCATTGCTTCTTACAAAAAAGTAAGCAAGCGTTAGACTCGGGTAGGTGTTATCGGAATAATTTCTTATCAAAAGCTTTCGCTAAGTCGCACTTTCGGCTTTATCGACTGCAGTATTAACTTTCATGCGGTATTATAGGGGGAACTTATCACTTTTTATCAGTTGTGTTTTTACCAGTTTATAATAACTATGCAGTTTTACTTATAACAAAAAAGTAGACAAGCAGAAGTAGTACACTCAGCTAGGACTGAAAAACTTCTTAGTTTTGACTTTTGGTTTTAGATTAAGATTTGGCTATTTAGTATTATTAGTCTTTTCCCTCTTAAAAAGTGATCTTCAGTTTTTACGACTGTTGTCTGTAAACTTTTTGGTAGCTTTTGTCAATTTCATAATTATATTTTTGTCGTTTTCTGTTTAAACCCTCTAGCCCTTCTTCGTAGTCTATCGTTAGTAGTAAGTAGTAATTTACTTACATAAATTATAATAATATGAGTAAGTACATTAACTTATTCAGAAAACATTCATCATCATTCTCCTGTGTGACCTTATGTCAATTTATTGCATGTCTTCTTCTTCCATACTTCTCTACTACTTGCATTCAAACACCTCCTTCCTTGCCATATCATCCTTCGCACAGTCCATACACCATTTCCTTGCTCTCCCTCTACATTTATGAAAAATTCCTGATAGAAAACCCAATATTTACCCTTTATCCGAAGCGGGAATCGAACCTCTATTTTTATAGAAAACATTCATACGGGTATATTCGCTCTAGCAAAGTTCATTTTCAAATTCAGTGGCAACTTTTAAAGCTATTTATACTCCAACAAAAACACGCCACTATTATTGTAACCTAACTCTATTCATAGCAGTGAACTTTGACTGGTAACCCAACTAACTTGGTTTAATGTGCAAACCCACTGACGCATTAGCAAAGCAAGATTACTTGCTAAGAACCACGACCTCCATCCTCACCCTGACCTAACCACACCCATTTATTAAACCCTGAACGAAACCAATACAAAAGCTCATAGATTTTCAATCACATGGGAATTTTTCCCATTACTTTTACCTCGGTAATAAGCCTCTTTCTCCATCGGTTATATTTCATCTGTGGCTGATTTATGGCTTGTGTTATTCAGAAAGTTGCGAGTGAAAGGGTTTGGCAATCTTCTTAGTATTTTTTCTATATAGCTGGTATTTTTGGTGACCTTTTCTGGGAACAGTAAAAGTAGTCGAAGGGAATGTTTTCTGGTTGAGCTTGTAGTTTTTTTTATTATGATCAGTAGGCTCGCGCTTGACCACTATCTCACCTGATGGTAAGCGATGATGTGGTCGACGGTGATGCACGCTTGCCTAGAAGACACCTATTCACTCTTGACTTAAAACCCCCAGATTGTAGCTATCGGGAAACACAGACCCCGGCAGGGAATTCCACTCCTTAGCGGTACGCAAAAAGTATTTCCAAAACGCTTAGTGCGTATAGGTGGGATGTCCACCATGTCGTAAAAAGGTATCAATTGTTCGACGTAAAGCGTTCTTTTCACTTGTACAAGTAGGTTCATTTTCGATTCGGCAGTATATCATCGAAAATGCCAACCCGAAGCAATTACTATACATTGAGCTCGAACCCATTGGCGTCTAATGTCTCTGTATCAAGTTCGTGTTGGCTCGGTACATGTATGCCTAAACCGAGCTGCTTTACTTGAACTTTTATATATCAACGCTAGCATTTTCCTGCAGTTTCGCCCCCGTTATGGTCTGTTACATTTAACCTATGACACTGGAAGATAATGAAGCTTCCCATTAGTGAAAGAATTTTTGGAATCAGATCTGTTGTTCCGAAGATTAGCAGCTACATTCAAACTGACAAGCTTTACCTATTTAAAATCTTATATATAAAATTCTCGTACCATACTTCTCTGAAACGGCTATAGCGATTTGTATAAAATTTTGTGTGCATGTCGGGTAGGTCTGAGAATCGGCCAACATCTATTTTTCATAGAACCCATCAAAATTTCCACGCAAGTGAAGTCGCGGGTAGCAGCTAGTATTAGTACATATTTTGTGTAGCAAGCCTAACACTACAGCAAAAAGAGAGTAACCGAAATGGGCGGCTCAGTAAAAGTAAAAGCCCTCTCCGTTGGTCAGTCATTCATAGCCTCCATGCAGATAAAGTTTTCCCTCTTTAATGTGTGTTTTACAACTGTTTAACAAAAACTAGAAGTAAACTGACCGACTAGACTATATATATAATAAAGAGTTCTTTTTTCAATTTTTATCTTGAATTGCGTTTCAACTATTTTCATCCTGGAAACTTTTTTCCTCCTGTCTGTCTCGTTGGCCTAGTGGTCGCAAACGCTAATGCTGTGCTTGATGTCCTGGATTTGATTCCCAGGTTAGCAAAAATGTTATTTTTGTTTTTCCGGCATTTCTCAGCAACAGCCACGGAGACTGGTTTGCGCTGGGTTGATGGCAATAGGCTCGCCCCTATGTGTGACTTATAATTCGTGAAATGTGGATGTACTCTTAGGCACACTTGTCTTTTGTCTAACGCTACGATAATTAAAAACGTATTATACACTGCCGAGCAAAGAAAAAATTCCACCCACAAAATGCCGAGCAATGAAAAAGTTCCACCCACAAAATGCCGACAAACACCTTAATATCTCCTAAGACATAGAAACCTTAGGAGATATTAAGGTGTTTGTCGGCATTTTGTGGGTGGAACATTTTCATTGCTCGGCAGTGTATTATAATTTTTATAGTCTTACCTCTTACCGCTAAATCCACAGATTGCACTAAACTAGCTTCCTTTCAACACTATTTTCTTGGTCCTTGAGAAAGAATATTAAAATTCTCACACATTATTCATTTTCTTTCTCATCGTGTTACTATGCTCACCATCAGCCAAGTTCCTTTCTTTTTTCTATTTATGTTTCATTACTTCGCTCTTCACTCTTACTATTTTTGCAATTCTTTTTCACAAACTCCTTTATTCCATCCTTATTCACCGGGAAATGTATGTGTACCTTCATGAGAGGTAGATACAATTATCTGATTACTAGCTGTACCCAGCATGCGTTGCAATGCACTTTTTACTACCCACCTACCCTATCCGACCTACCTACCCTATCCTACCTACCCTACCCTACGCTACCTACCTACCTACTCTACCCTACCCTACCTACCTACTCTACCCTACCCTACCCTACCCTTACTACCTACCCTACCCTACCTACCTACCCTACCCTACCTACCTACCCTACCCTACCCTACCTACCTACCCTACCCTACCTACCTACCCTACCCTACCTACCCTACCCTACCTACCTACCCTACCCTACCTACCTACCCTACCCTACCTACCTACCCTACCCTACCTACCTACCCTACCCTACCTACCTACCCTACCCTACCCTACCTACCTACCCTACCCTACCTACCTACCCTACCCTACCGTATCCTATGTCCGTCTCCTGGTTCTAAGCTACCTCCCTGCCAATTTTCAGCTAAATCGGTTCAGCCGTTCTTGAGTTATAAGTGAAGTAACTAACACGACTTTCTTTTATATATATAGATAACCTTATATGATTTCTACCTCGAAAAGGTATGACACTAAACCTTATTCTTTTCCTGTCTTCGCTCTGTCATATTTGTTTTCGTTGACTAGACAATTTTGCTTGTGCGCATTTCTTTTCTGTAGTCAGCATTTTTACGTGTTGTTTGTACAAGGAATGGTAATGATTCAAACGTTTTGTTTCTTTGTTGGCTTTAAGCATGACGCTTAGTTTGTCGTCAATTCGTCTTCTTTGTGTATGTTTGCTGATAAAGCGTACTTTGTGTCATTTGATTTTGTTTAAGCCCTGTACTTAGTTGGTTTCTGTATTGTCTAGCTTCACGATGCCTTCGTAGTGCTTCTCTGGTATGCTAATCTCCTCCCTATCGATGAAGGTCTTGTTGTTTCCAAGCAAAAACATTTTAACAACATTATTGTTGGTTAAGGAATCTTCCTACCGGTTTTTGTCTCTTGGGAGGACTTTTACTTGATTATTCCTAATTATGGGTACAATAATATCAAGAAAGTTAGTTACGTAAATTATGATACTTTGAGTTGGCTACATTTATTTTGGTTGTGCTACAGTTCATTTAAATCAATTAAAGTTTATAATTATCATCTCTTTTAGCATTATTACCTCAATTTTACTTAATTGTGAGAAAGAGATGGAGCTCTAGGGGTCGTCTAGCTGTCTCTCTGCCTTGCACTGCAGTAAGATTTAAATGGTACTGCTTTAAAAGTTAGTGGTAGGCCTTAAGGTTTATTCTTGCAGTTGTTTTGGCAAAACATCAGTAGATCAAATGCAAACATCAGTAATCCGAGCGGTATAATGTTCTTTAATGGTTGTTTACCGACTGTTGATGATGATGCTAATGACGTCAATCATCTTGATATTCACACGCATTAGGCATGATGTTTTATAATTTCTGTACATTTTTTGAATAGATAAGAAACATGACGCAGTTTCCTTGATAATATACTTTAGGTCAAATTGGTTTGAAAATGTGATTTGACTAAATATATTATTTTTTAACTTTAACTCGATAGATTGCGGTGGTAACAATTTAATACGTATATGTATAATTAAGACGTATATTATTTATCTGACAAATACGTTTATATTTCCTCATTTACATAAACAAACTATGTCCACGAGAAACTCAACAAAAAATGGCTATTGAAGGTCATTTACAACAATGAGTGATGTATATTTAGAATGCTATTGACTTTTAAGAAATTTGAATAATAATATTATTAGTGATAATTTAAATTAAATAGCAACGAGGAAAATGTTTTCATAAAATAAGTCAACAATAACTTAATGACTTCTATGTCATGGGTAACAGGCACCCACAAGATAGTCCGGTTAAACCGACGACAATCTACTTGGTAGAACTGCGAAATGCAATTAAAAAAAAAAAAAAACTAGCATGGGTAACTGAAGAAGTAACAAAGTAATATTATCTTTAAAAAATCTTTACATCACTAACCCCACATCATTAACCAGCAGATGCTATCAAAGACGTTAAACGAAGCACGGCACATGCTACCACTGGAACTCGACACATCTCACTAGCGTTGATAGTCGTAGCAGAAATATAGTAAGACGTCAATATCACGCCATTCAAATTTAGTCCCTTTTTCCGCCACATACCAAGATATATTGGGCACTTTGTACTCATAAACATAGATAACAAAAAACTTCACACTAATAAACGTTTCTCTTAAAATTTTACGAGCGGCATCAGGTGGTCTTTCATGTTACGCGTTTCTTCTATAAAAAAACGACAAATGCTTCGGAAAAAAGTACTTGAACACGTACGATGAAAGTAACCCATCAACGTATATACAGATGTACATGCGAATATTTATTTTATATAGTGTTATGTGGCAGCTATACCACCAGCATCTGTATATAAAAGATTTTATTTTTGCGGCAAAATTCCGTTGTTTGGGAACACATTTTCTACTACGTACGAAACAAAGAAAATATCTAGATTTGTTTATGAGCTTATAAGCATCAAGTGTACTGAATCCACTTCTTCACAAGGGCAAATTTTAATGTTCGCAAGAAAGGAATAGTCAACGAGGCTATTCCTGACATATATATTATTGTACAGTATGAAATCACTGCAAATGTCTGAGTAGAAACTGTTCTGCCTAAATAGAAGAATCTAAATACAAGCAATGTAGACACAGTATATTATAATATACACACAGACGAACAAATATTTATACATATACAAACTTATGTAGATTGGAAAACTCATAGACGTCCTCCACAAACATGTGTCCTGCGTCTCCTTACACAGCCATATACAATAATATACATAACGACATAGTTACATGTTCCAACTGACCCAAAATTCCTCTGTCCTTGTGAGGGAGGTTTCACTTACATTTATTGCAAGCATTCTGTCTTTTCATGAATATTTTGTTTGTAAAGATATCATTATTCTGTTTTTGCTTAAATGTTGGGCTCAGCATATTGCCTTGGGGAACGCCAGACATGAAAAATAATTCTCTCTTTTTATTAAACTTGATAATTTTTGTTTTTTATGTTAGCCTAAAAATGTGGCTTCAAATTATGTATGAAATATGGTCCCATATTCCAATAGATCCATCTTGTCAAGAATAATGGAGATAGGAATGAAATCAAAAGCCTTCGTGAGAAACATGGAACATACAATATATACATACAGTAGGTATACAATTGACAGAAAATTTTACCGTCCTTGTGACGGAGGTTTTGTTCACGTCTCTTGTAAAGAATTCTGACGATTTTATAATAAATAGTCGAGGATTTTATCTAACTTGACACACTACAAGAAAGAAAAGAAAAATCCAGAGTATGAACAGCATTATATAATAACTGTCCTTATTAAGTCACACTAGAAACTTCAAACATATCATGTCCATTGTCGCCTAAATAATGAAGTATCCTCATTATGTTTGCCTTAAAACTTCTACTACGTTGAAACTGCTTATTTTAATTGGATCCCGGAATTTAATCCCACTATACTGGATTCATTAGGAACGTGGATATTAAAGTTATACCGTCACTTACGGGATGTATTCCGTGATTTTCAATTATTGTGAGCTATTAGGTAACTTTCTATGAACAATTTTGCTGAAAATTACATTGGAGCTTAAATATCTGATGTTAAAGTTGTGTTATTCGTTGAAAACTGCTAACTGCTTGCTACTGTTAGACACTCTTTCCTCTCGTTTGACGTATCTCATTACTTCCCAGAATTTGATCCTTTGCATCGATACTATCGAATGGTGTAGTGATACAGGATGCTTTTTTCAAATTCAACGAGTTCGATTCCTGGATATCCTCATATCGATTTATTGAAAACTAATGATGCAGATTTGGATTTTATCAAAATCGGGCTAGTCTCTTTTGAGTGTTTTTAGCTGTTCCTCATAGTTTCGGATTTGGCCTTCAACCCACTTGAAAAATTTACCCTGTATATTTCGGCTCCAATGCATTTTGGAAATAATTGTTCATCGAAGAAAATGAATGTCTTATTGTGTTCTTACTAATGAAATATTTTTCATTAGTGGCCGTAGACTTAAAGTAATCATGCCACTTTTACCCAAACCCCTTTGTCTACCCTCTTTTTTATTCTTTACGCGCACTACTGAAACTAGATATTAAGTAACCCACAATAATTATGAAGATAATCAAAATCACTGAAGATATGCCGTGAATTCCAGTGTGAGTTTGCTTTTAAAACGTAAAAGATTAAAATTGTGGGTATTGTACTTTCACGAGTATTCTTAAAAATATTTCAACAATTTCACAAACAAAAAGACACTTAAAAGCATGTCACTTAACATCAAGATTTAAAACAAACAAAACCACAAAATACCATTCCTCAAAAACAGAACACTAATCGGTTACTTAAAAAACCCCCACTTATACACGTTCTCGTGAAATGAGAACGTCATCAACATGTCGCCATTTTACTCAGAATAACTGACCTAAAAACCGAGTAACACTGCCACTGACAAGGGGAGGAATTTGACTACCGAGTATACACCCCCACTCTGCTATGGGTCTGCCCATTGATGTAGCGCCCCTACTTTTTCAAAAAGGCTGTTTGACGAACCACAAAAAGAATGGCGTTAATTTGATGGGTTCGGTAAGCAAAGGTGATATTGAATGGGGTTAATGCTTTGAAGTTTTATGCAACGTTTAAGTAACCCCAAAATATATTATTTAGTAAGTCAACTTTGTTGTGTTGTGTAAATGGTAGCTCGTGTTGTAATATTGTCTGCTTCTAGTTGCAATACTTTGCAAGTCGTAGTATTTCGTAATGGCATTGAAATATACTATGAAAGCAATATACCTAAGTAAATGTTTCTCTATTTTGCACAAAATTGGAAAGCAGTCAATTTTAGAAGTTCTTACCTCATGAGAGATTTAAAGGTGTTGCTAATATTTGAGAAAGCCGTTGTAGGGAACAGTGACACTAACCAAAAGTTTGGTGTACAATATTTCATACATCAGTTTTTTAGTCGACGGCACAATTGGCGCAGTGGTTGAGCGATCGACTGCTGCGCTGCGTGTCGCGGGTTCGATCCCCTCACGGAACAAATATTTGTATGGCCTACAATAGTTGTTCCGAGTCTGGCTGTTGGTGACTTTAAATGTTTGTAAACGCACCCACGATACAGGACAAATTTCTAGTGTGGAGCAATGTTTTTTAAAAAGAAAAAATTATTAAGAATCAATTCTACTTTCTGACTATTAGGCTAGTGACTAACGTTTTATGAAGATTAAGAAAGTCATAAACAAAGTGATTTTATATGATAACGATATCAAAAACCTATATGTCAAACCTGTTGCAAGTCTTTGCAAAAATTGAAAAACACTTTGAAAAGCCATTGCACCTATCCAAGCTCTATCACCATCCTCCAGACCTTATTCAATTTATTTGAGGTCCACATAGCATGTCTTCTTTTTCTATACTTCTCTATTACTCGTCATCTCAGCAGTCACCTCTTTTCTAGCCATACCATCCTTCACACAGTCCATTCATATATTTTTTGTTCTTCCTCTACTTTTAAAGCCATCCATACTCAAAATATTCTTCACTACATTTTGCTTATTACCATTACCACCACATATAAACGATTATCACACAACTTTTAAGTCATCGGCGCCATTTTCAGACTTCCTCTTATGCACTCATTCCTTATTTTATCTATCCAGGCTTTCTACTGATCCAAATATCCAAAGTACCGCAACACATACAAGTAGCACTCCACTTAAGGACCCAAATATTGCCGCGACAATAAACACAGCTCCAAAGAAAAACCCGTAAAAGGGAAATTTACACGACAACACAAAACACCCCGACGTTACTTGTCATGATCAATAACCCGTGTCTAAAGTGGTGATTATAATGTTCTAAATACATAAACACATTGCTTCACTCAAAACGGTTGACCCAAAAACGGAGTGGTCTCATTTTGTGAATGTGACAGGGAGGATTTTGGCAGCCCCTCCTCCGATGGGGCCGTTTGCGGCTTGAGAAAAGAAAAGCTGGCGGCATTTGAGATTCGATTCGTATGATTTTCCGTGATTTCGAAAGCGTGAAACGCGTTCTTTTTAGACTTGTACCTATACGTACTTAGTTTGATTTGTTTCTATTGCTACATGAAGTTCAATGAAAATTATGATAATAAGATTTCATCTGCTAATTTATTCTTTCTAATAAAGTAGAGGATCTACATTTTTCGCCCACACTTCTTGGTAATTGGATTTTTTGTTAGTTCCTTTAAGATAATTACTACCCACCATTTTGATTCGGTTAATGTTATTCAGCTATTATCTACCCACCATGGTATTCAGCTGCATTCGGTTAGACTGGAAGTCGTCCCTAACAAAGTTGGGAAAAGACTTGGAAGATAATGATTTTATAAGTTTTAAGAATTTTTTAGTGTGTGCACTTGTGGCATGTCATTGTGCCAAATAAATGTTTTCTTCTTCTTCTATTTGATTCGATTATTTTGAAGGATTTCAGGCGAAAATGGTTACTTAAATGCATTTTCTGATAACCGCGTTTTTACCTAACAATTTAATCAAAGAGTCAATCAAGGTCATGCCTATCCAGGCGATTTTTATTCGAGTCTTAAAAGCTTTTAAGTTGGTCCGAAGGTCTAACCATACCCTTAAAGCCATTGGATCGTAAACGTGCCTTCTAAGGCAGAAGAGAGATTACTCTCGTTACTTGTAGGTAGGTAAAGATAAAAGAATCGCGGTAGCCCTGTGTGTGGGCAGATATTTATAGTAAGCCAGTGAAGCGGATGGTTATCTTTAACTTGAACTAGGCTTTCAAGTGTTACATGAAAGTTTTTATCACAACAGTAGGTAGATATTATAACTGTTACATGTAGATCTTTGGCTATTATTGTAACCCATTTACAGTTTATGTGATTCTTTGAAAATATAATTTTCGGATGTTATAATATATGGTCTTTGGTTTTAGACTTGAATTCAGTTTTCTATTTAATCTCTTTCCTTGTCTTCTTGGGGCCTTAAATGGCGGCTTTAGTTGAATCATAAAAGCAAAAAAAAACAATTCTTAAAATTGGCACAGACGCAGTTAATGTCATGAATAATATACAGCACTGACTCCCAATGGATTTTTGTGACTCTTAACTGAAACCACATTAGTTGCCATGAGGATTGTTGAGGATTATGCCGTACGTTTTCACAATATTATAACCTTATTAACTGATACTAGGCTATGCCTAAATAATACTTAAACAAAATTGCGCTGTCCGATATATAAACTTTCCGCACTCAGCTGAGCGTTGAAACTCCAACAGCGCCTTAGGAAGTTTAAGTTATAAGAACGACTCACAATATCTCCTAAAATGTACAACATTACACATGTATGTTATTCCATTTATTTAAGAAAAAAAACTGCTACAAAAAGTACTCAATTTCATTTGCCAACCCTAAGCCCCGTATGGTCTGGTCATTAGTTTTTATGTATATGATTGTATTGTCTGGATCCGTTCTTATATACCAAGTCTATATACTCCATCTGTATTTAAGGATAAAAAGGCCAGACTAATAGCATGTACTTCAACTTTATTTTCGGTCACAGCTTTCGTTTGACCTTGACGACATAACGGGGTGAAGGGTTGGTAAAGTTTTACTTGTAAAAGAAACTTTTTTTGTTGACTTTCTTCGTACTTAAGAACATATTTAAGAGTAACGTCGTGATTATTTTATTTATTTATTACGCTAATTATTTCTCATCATAGATCTGAGAAGTATGGTTGTATTGATAAGTAAATTAAGCGTTAATTATTTAAAACATGTTTTTTAAATTATCTCTCTCAAGTACCCCGGAGCTGAGACTTGTTCATTGAATAGCAATTAAATAGGCCTTTTTTAAAGAAAGAAAGAAATCATTTATTTGCCATTAATGTGGGTACAAAATAAGATGTAGACATTGTAAAAGCAGTTCCAACACACTCTACCTTACGGCATGCAAAAGTAAAACATATTTTAGCTACCCAATTATACAAAAAAAAAAAAAGAAAAACATAGAAAAGTTCAGTTATATGGCCTATGACCTTCTCACATAAAATAGACCTTGAAAAAAAAACATATAATACAAATAATTAAAGGTCTACAACGTAACTAACTACTTTTTCCTCATGGTTTCGCTCCCGTTATGTACGGAAATTAAACCACGGGAACGTTTTAAATGTAGCCTATGACACTCAGGGATAATGTACCTTTCCGTTAGTAAATAATTTTTCAGTAATTACGAAGATTACCCCCTAAAACCATAAAAACAAATTTTACATCTTCATAATTTTAGTATTGACGAAATAATTTATTTGATGAAAGGTACTCGTAGCACACAGCTGACAGTACATGAACATAAAATTATTACACTGGACATTACGCCAATTAAGAAGTACACAGAAAAATATTAAAATAGTAAGCAGAGAGTTACTCGAATTAATTTACATTAAAAGGTATCGTGTGTGCTTGTGTGCGTGCTGGTATCTGTACACTGTAAATTTGTGTGAGGATGTGTGTATGTCTATATACTTATGACTAACTGGCACTAGTGGCGTAACTGACTATCTCTCGGTTTATCTAGGATTGCGAAGTGTAATGTTAAAAAAAAAGTGATAATGATGCACGATCCAGTATAGTCACAAAAAGTACCTACTTAAAGATATTTACCTACTAATTATACATTACAACCATAAAGGGTGTAAAACGCCTCTTAACGAAGCCGAAACGCACTGGTTCTTCCTGTCATTGCGATCACTTTTTTGTTCTACACCATACCTGGGAACCTTCTAGTTACGGAGATATTAGGGGTCAAAGTTCCAACATTTTGACAAGTATTTTTTTAAATACAAGTTTTTAATGTAAGATTTTTTCTTTAAACACCTCCACGACCCCCTTACTATTCAATCCGTCCATCAGCACAATATTTTGAGTGCGTTACAATGAGTTCTACCACAAAACATGATTTTACAACCCCCAAAAAAAAGTCGTTTCCCAGCAATAATTTTTGCGTAAACTTACTTAGTTTCATGTACAGAATGCTTGGTTGACGGCTTCGTGATGAGGTGATTTATACCGTGTATGAAGAATGAATTTTCTCGCTCAATTACAACTTTGAGGTTTTTTTTTATATTTTTTTACAAAAACTACATATTTCAAAGTACATACGTATTTCATAATATTATACATATGTTCTGGAATACTTTGTTCTAGAACAGGATAAAACTTAAATAAATAAATACAATGGGAGGAAAATAATGTTGTAGGTCAGTGTATACCCTATTAGAGCTGATAACGGAACACGTGTATCCCAAGGAAATACACGATTGATTACGTTATTAAATATTATCTCACCAACAACGTCCACACAGCTGACACTCAACAGACCACCAGATATAATAATAAAGAAATAAACCTTGAAGAAATAACGTCTTTATCTCACCACACGTGGCGTTCAGATAATAGCATTATGTCGTTATTATAGCTCATATGTGGACGCAGCCCATCCCCTAGAGGTAATCCCTCTTTATGTAACAGAAAGTGAGGTTGGTTGTCCTTTGCTAACTTAACGGAGAGATATAACTGTGTATGACAGGTTAACATAACGTAACATAACATCAAGCCTGTAATCCGCGAAGGGTAAGGCAGATATGTACCTACCTAAAAGCACACCCACATTTTGCCAGTTATGTTTAAGTCTCGAGTAATAGGGGGCGCGCCTATTGCCATCAACCGGGTACAAATCTATACTTCGTGACTCGGCTACTGCTAATTCCTGATTCCCAATAACACTTTACCCAACCTGGGAATCGAACCCAAGACCTCATGCTCAGCAGTCGCTTGCGATCACTACTAATCCAACGTGGCATTTCATTCCATACTAATATTGTAAATGCGAACTGTTTGTTTGTTAGTTTGTTTGTTTGTTACCTTTTCACGACCAAACGGCTGATCGGATCTTAATGAAATTTGGTAAGAAGATAGATTTCAACCTGGGAAAGAACAGCTAGTTTTATATAATTACTAGCTGTCCCGCGCAACTTCGTCTGCGTCACATTTTCCCCGTTTCCGCTCCTATTGGTCGTAGCATGATGATATAATTATAGCCTATGTCCTTTCTCAGGTTGAAATCTATCTTCTTGCCGAATTTCATTAAGATCTGATCAGCCGTTTAGTCGTGAAAAGGTAACAAACAAAAAAAACAAACAAACAAACAGAGTGACTTTCGCATTTATAATATTAGTATGGAAGTATGGATGTGGAAAATTTATAATAGAAAAATTGTGTTTGTAATCAATATAAACAGACTGCAGTTTTTTTTCCTTGTTGTTATTAGCTCTTCATAGTTACTAATAATCCGGTCCTTCGCTTAAATTCTAGGATTTTCTAATTTAATTATAACATTGACAATGATTTTGTTAAAAATCATAAAATTTATATTGATGCACTTGAAATGTCGAAATTTCCGAACCGTACACGGTTCGGAAATTTCGAAAGTATTAGTAGCGAAAGTATTAGTAGGTATTTTTCCATGCGACTCGGGGTCTATTTCTGGATTACAAAAAAGGTATAAAAGGGATTGTGTCTAAAATTAGAAACAGTACCTTCTAATCCTGATGTTTTTTTTTTACCTAATTCCTCTTTACTCTACTTATCGTGGAATTTTAGGTTAAATCCCCGGGTGGGCAGGGTATTCTTGCCTCTTGTCTGTTGGCAGTAGGATATTCCGACCCATGCCATTTTCATGTCTATGGCATTAAGTCCGCCTCTGTACTTTGTGCTTGAATAGTTAAATAAATAAATAAATATTCCCCTAGTAAATGAGTCTTTGTGAAATATGCGTGTATGATGCATCCTAACTGTCCCTTCTTATAGGTCAGGGGTGGCGAACCTTTAGGGATTAACGTGCCATTTTTTCTAAAGAAATGTTTGATGAGGCCATAAATGTGCAACCAAATAATTTTACTTAGTGATTGTTAGAAAAACTATAGTCTTTATTCTCAAAAATCTTTATTTACTACCAAAAAATAACTTTTGGTACTGTATAGTATTAAAGGCTTCTGTTATACGTGCAACTTAAATGAAAGTAACATTAGTATGACTTCTGTGTTGCAGATTAGATGACGAATAACTTGAATTAAGCCTCATTTACACGATGCAAGAACTCGCATGCAAGTTTCACTACATTGCTGTTTTTGTTTGATTAACTGAATTCATTGCCCGTCAATAGTCTGCAATGTAATGAAACTCGCAAGCAAGTTCTCACATCGTGTAAATGAGGCTTTAGGGTTATAAGAGGTTACTTTTAGTAGAATGCACGGTAGTTAAGTGAATGTATAATGTTAATCATCTCTGAAAATAAAGAGCGCAGGCCATAGGTAGGTGCTTAAAATATTGTGTCGTGTGCCAACAATGGCACGCGTGCCATTGGTTCGCCATCCCTGGTGGTATAGGTTTTGCACTTAGGTGTAGGTATTGCTCCCTTTGTAGGAAACAGTTGTTTTTTTAAGAATTATGTGCTGAATGCATTGTAACCGATTTCGCGTAGGTGTCTCTTCCACCCTGTATACAGTAGCAATGCGAAAACGTGTTTTCATCGCTGCAAAATATCACTGTGTGTGAAGGGCCTAAGACTTAATTTCCTGCAAGTGATTTCAGTCAGCATCGATAGCCCCACTGAACCATTCGTTTTTATGGTCAGCTCACGATTGTATTCTCCGGCTAGAACGTTAGTTAGGTAAGTTAGGTAACCGATATGGTCGTTATAGTTCAGGGAATGGAGCTGTATTAATACAATTACTTTTATTGCTCAGATATAATAGTTAGAGGTTTCAAGATCTCTTCAGGGTTTTCTTTTCTATCTTCTGGTGAGGGTTTTTTTTGAAAAGTAGAAAGCGAATCGTCTTGGATGAAAAGCCTGTAAAAGAAAATGAAAATATCAATGGTTTGAAAGAGAGATACTAGGCGAAAAAAAATGGACGATTGGTGAAGGATGATAAGAAATGAAAAGGATTGACTAGTAGAGTGAGGGAAGCATGGGAGAAAAACAATACTTTTAACCGACTTGAAAAAAAAAAGAGTTTTTTGTCCACTTGTTATGGCGATAACAATGGCCTATACCTAGCAGTTAACTGTTTTTTATAATCGATGAAGAGTTTAAAATAATTATCATACACCGTGTAAATCACCTCATCACGAAGCCGTCAACCAAGCATTCTGTACATGAAACTAAGTAACTTTACGCAAAAATTATTGCTGGGCAACGACTTTTTTTTGGGGGTTGTAAAATCATGTTTTGCGGTAGAACTCAATGCAACGCACTCAAAACATTGTGCTGATGGACGGATTGAATAGTACGTCGTCGTGGAGGTGTTTAAAGTAAAAATCTTACATTAAAAACTTGTATTTAAAAAAATACTTGTCAAAAAGTTGGAACTTTGACCCCTAATATCTCCGTAACTAGAAGGTTCCCAGGTATGATGTAGAACAAAAAAATGATCGCAATGACAGGGAGAACCAGTGCCTTTCGGCTTCGTTAGAGCGTGAGCGCGAGAGGTGTTTTACACCCTTTATATAATTATATTTTGTTTAATTACAACACACGCATCTTTGTTTTTAAAACATACAATATATATATCTTATTTACAACATTTTAATAAGTTACAATTTCTCGATTTTATGTATTCCAGTTTATTCAGTCTTACCAAAGGTTACCATATTACATACAGGAGGAGCTCGTGGCTAAATAATAACAGCCACACGGGTTGATCTTTAAGGTTAAGCTGCGCTTGCCGAGTTTGATCCGTGGATGGGTGACCATTATTACATACCAAGTTTCCTCCGTGCCTCCGAAAGCACGTTAAGCCATTGGGCCCGGCTGTCAATTGTAGATCTTTGACAGTCGTTACCAGTAGTCTGAAGCCAAAAAGTCTGACATCCAGTCTTACAAAGGGGTATCAGATTACCCAGTTACTGGGTTGTGGAGGTCAGATAGGCAGTCGCTCCATGTAAATTACTGGTACTCAGCTACATCCGGTTAGGCTGGAAGCCGACCTCAAAATAGTTTAGGAAAAGGCTAGGCAGATGAGACCAAAGGTTATATTACCCAGTACTAACTTGATTATGGAGTCAAATAGGCAGTCGCTCCAGATAAAATACTGGTACTAAGCTGCATCTGGTTATACTGGAAACCGACCCCAATTTACATATCTAGGAACAAGCTAGGCAGATAGTCATGTATTTCGGTTTGTTCCAGTCCTGTACCTACCAAGTATTGACATTCTTTATCTTCCAACTCAGGTTCATTTCATTATTCAGAACTGCCGCCTACTGCTATACCACACAAAATTAATATTGATTAACTATCAATTCTCTACAATAACTGACAGCTCAATTAAAACTTCACCTCAGCAAGAAACCTACCTGTCAAAGCAAGCACTCGACTAGAAAAAACTACGCGCCGTAAACACTTATTTATTTGACGGCTTAGAGTAAAACATATTCGATAAAGTCTGCAATGAAAGAATCATCAAAGTCAGCCTAACATGTATTAATTCACAAGGATGGTCGTAAAATCCCCTGTCTCCCCCTGTCAGTAGGGATGTCAGTGAACTTGGACAGTAATTGAGACAATCTTAACTTTTACAAATGATGCTACAGAAGTAAGTTGACGTTTGGATATAAGGTGACCTTTATAACTTAAAATACATATAGATAATATTTTGTACTAGACTGCGATAGGCGAAACATTTTTAATAGTGATTGTACAGGAGTTTGCTTAAAATAACTGATAGGTGTACTTGACACACAGAGAGCCACATTTTGTTTTTTTATTTTTTTTATTTATGTCTTAAGTCTCCTGATATATTTTTGATGGTAAAACCCAATAACTCTTTGCCTGCCCAATCTAGAAATTTAAGGCATTTTAAATTTAAGTTTTAGTAGTCGCAACACCCACGAGGCAGTGGAAAAATAATTACCTGTTTTAAAATATACTTGTCAACCAGCCCTAAAAGTATAAAAAAACAAGCTTTCGGTAATTAAACCTGTAGGCTGTACACAGTAAAACAATCATTAAAGTCAATGCGTAACGTGTACTAATTCGGGCGTCTGGTCGTAAAACTCCCCTGTCTCCCCCTGTCACTAGGGCTGTGCGATGTCAGTGACTTTAGGTTTCGTATATAACAACCTTTGTTTTTGAGTGGTTATACTAATTAGGGGGTGGTCGTACTGTTAAATGTCACTTCAATTATAATCTAGTTTGACTTTTCATTGCATTATTTGCCAGTGCATTTTGAAAAAAAAATATCAGCCAAGCTTTTTTCCTAACTTTTTGTGATCGAGTTCTAGTTTACCAGTGTTTTACATGCTTGACTGTCACAACCCATTAACTGGATACGTGGACACCTCCTGAAAAGCCTGATTGTCATATTTTCGGACTCATGATTCCGTTACGACTTTCAAAGTACAAGTTCAATAAAATTTACGTTTGTTTCAGCCTATTTAGAAAAAAAAAAAACAAATTCGAAGACCCCCTACCCACGTAAAAAATCTAAAGCTCTGACTTAACCTCATGGAACAATCACAAATCAATAATTCAATTACAGTTTTTTTTTCTATTGAAGATTCAAAACATTTCGAAACTCTATTTATTTCATTTAACTTTTCTGCCACCCCTGCCTGTGAGTAGCACCCCTCCCCCCACAAATACGTGACTTCATTGGAGAATTACGCAAATTAACTCCTCGCTGAACATAAAAAATAACGTTACTTCGAACAGAACGTGGCTCGTGTTTCGCTAAATTAAATTATGAGACGAGACTTAACACTTTATGACAGCGAACGAAGAATAGTGTGATGATGTTGCTATGTTATTTTTTTAGAGTAAAACAGGGTTTTTAGAAGCAAAATATACAAGTTGTTGTTTTGCATCCTCGTCAAAATTCAGGATGTTGTCACAAAAGACACAAATAATCAATATAAATCACGGTACCTACGGTAGTTAATTATTAAAAAACACTGCTTATTTTTGTTGTTTAAATTTGACTGTATTTCAGAATAACCCCCTTAACGTAGTTTAGGGAATAGGAAATTATCGACTAAAAGTTTGAGAGTTTTTGATTGTGTGTAAGCGAGGTTAAGACGAGGATCAGACGGGCCGTGTGACGTGACACTTACGGATTTCCGAAAATTAGAAAAAAAAAATACGTATCCATTTTATTATTGTTTCGGGTCGAGAATCATTAGCATAGTTACCTCCTTGAATTTCACGAGGATGCAAAGTAACACCTTGTATAAAGAAGATCATGTGGGATTGATAGGATCTATAAGGTGTTGCAGTCTTACGTATCGAGATAAAAGGGCATCATCTGCCTAGCCTATTACCAGCTATGTTGGGGTCGGCTTCCAGTCTAACCGAATGGAGCTGAATACCAGTATTTTACATGGAGCAACTGTCTATCTGACCTCCACAACCCAGTTAATACCGGGTAATACGTCAGCCCATGGTAAGACTGGTTGTCAGACTTTTGGGCCACGACTTTGGGCTTAATGTGCTTACCCAGGCACGGAAGAAACTCGGTATGTAATAGACGGTCAGCCATCTACGTACCAACCTAGACAAACGCTTTTACATAAAAATCAACCCGATCTGCTCTTATTATTTAGCCACGAGCTCCTCAGGCAAATAAGGGCAACTGCCAATTTAAAAGATTCTCCTGAATTGCATCTGTTTATTTTTAAGAAGACGTCCTTCAGCTCGGCCAAATCAAATCTGCAAGGACACGTTCTGTAATTTTACACAAATATTTATAATGAAAGAAATAATAAAAAAACGTTTATTGGTGCAATTTCTACAGTACAAACAATGATGTAAAAAAAAAAGAAAAACAATCTTAAACTTGATAAAAATAAACAAGAAATATCGTGAGACTCACGGCAGCGCCAAATAGGCCTAGTTCAGCAGAATTCTGGACAACTAGTGCCCAACGCTTGTTTTCAACTGAACTACTGAAAAAAAGCCCACAGTTTTATCATTCAAACGTATTGATATAATTTTTTTCTTGAGAATAAAAAGAGTGTGTAAAACAGATATAATCTTTTAAAATTTCCTAAATTATTATTTAAGACGATCAAAAATCTAGTTAGATTTTAGATAAATTTTGTGTTTTTTTTTTATTTACTTACTTAAAATGCAAAAACCGTCTCCACATTATCAATAACCAATGCAATTTTGAAATGGCCAGCGTTGTCCATGACACACACGACAGATATTACACTTTTCATTCACCCAAGTGTCAATGCACCTAGCACTGGTATTGATCGTCACAACTTACCTCTTCAATAAGAGTACGTGATAAAACACACCCATAAACCAACGTAGTTACAGGCAATTCATGTAATAGTGCTGACAACGACTCTATATCAATATAGATAAGATTTTATTTCAATCGTGTGCCCGATCTATTTGAATTGTATTGATATTGCCGCCATATTAGTTAAGCACAGCTGGTAGATGTGAATTTATTGCTCAGGTGTAATGCTTTTAGTTAAAAGGAATTTCCATTGGAATTCTAGTGCTTAAATGGAAAGCTAACAAACCAGGGAATGTTAATGAAAACTACAATAGATGAACTGACGTCCATAAATTGAATTAGTTTAGAGTAATTCAATCATGGTTTTTAAAAACAAACTGGTGGCATTAAAAACTTGATCTCTTACATTTTTTAATATACCAGGTGTTGTTTTGCATCCTCGTCATAATTTAGGAGGTTGTCACACTAGACATAAATAATCAATTAAAATTACGGTACCTAGTTAGTTATTAATATACGCTGATTTTTAGGGTTCCGTACCCAAAGGGTCAAACGGGATCCTATTACTGAGACTTCGCTGTCCGTCCGTCCGTCTGTCACCAGGCTGTATCTCATGAACCGTGATAGGTGGCCAGTTGAAATTTCTACAGATTATGTATTTCTGTTGATTCTATAACAACAAATACTAAAAACAGAATAAAATAAATATTTAAGGGGCCTCCCATACAAAAAGGTAATTTTTTTTCTCGTTTTTATAAATGATGGTACGGAACCCTTCGTGCGCGAGTCCGACTCGCACTAGGACGGTTTTTTTTATAAATAATCGTACGGAATCCTTCGTGCGCGAGTCCGACTCGCATTTGGCCGGTTTTTGTAATCACATTGACGCAATAATTAATGAAATGTCGAAATCTACTATCGATGTTAACTTAGACATCATCTGCCTAGCCTTTTTCCAACATTGTTCGGGTCGGTTTCCAGTCTTACTGGATTCTGCTGAATACCAGAATTTACATAGAGCAACTGCCTATCTTAACTCCTCAACCCGGTTAGTACTGCCTCCTATCGATAAATCATTCCAATCCAACTCCAAAACGGTCTAAGAAGTTGTAGCTACACAGAGTAACACACGAAAGTCTGTGTGTAACCTCCGCAATCCAATTACGCCCTAGTACCTGCTGTGACCTAATACTACTGTTGTGAGGCTTTTCAGGCTTCGTTCCACTTGTAACGACTGTCATCCTTAATGTAATAACAGAGAATTGATAATTAGGAGGTTTTTTTGTGGGAAAGGACTTGTTGCAATAGATATATTTGCAGAGCTGTTGTTACCGGGCAATTTAGATGCTCTTATACTATCTAACAAGTTTTTTTTTGTATGTGTTGCCCTTAATTGGTGATTGTTAGGTAATCTATGAGGGGTTGGCGCAGGATAGGTGGCGGGAATCGAACCAGCCTCAAAACTTTGACGATTCAGGTCACCTAGGTTGTCATTTTACCTAACGTCCTAGACTGTAGTTAATTTATTTAAACTTCATGTACAAAAGTGGTACATGGGCGGTCTTAATGCCACAAGGCATTCTCTACCAGTCAATATTTTGGTTAAAGACGACAACATTGTATTAGGGCACAAAAAAAAATACGAATAACTATTAATTTTCAAAAAATCACATACTTAATCTGTATAAGTATCTATGATACTTATACACATTATACAAATAACATACACTAACGATAATATAATAAATACCAAAACTAAAAAGGAGAAACTTATTTATAATTACAATGACTAGACTTTAATTGAGAGCTATTTAGTTTGACTTAAGTAGTGGTTGCGAACTTTCTTTTTAAAAGTAAATTTACTTTCGGCTTTTTTAATGCTAATGGGTAGCGCGTGGTTAATCACTTACAAAGCGTCATACATTTATGACTGTTCCATCAACGTTATTGCTGATTGAATGTTGTGTTAACCAATTTGCATGCTTTAGTCTTAAGCAAAACATGTATGAACTTATCCTTAACTCATGTGACACCTCATCTGCAATGAACTTATCCTTAACTCATGTGACACCTCATCTGCATACCATGTTTTACGCAAATAAATAACATGAAAGTCACTTTATCCACTTCTATATGATATTCTTACAGGTGGTCTAGTGGTCGCATGTCCGAATGCTGACCATTAGGTTTCTGGGTTCGATTCCGGGGTAGGGCAAAGTGAGACTTAAACATAAGTCGCGCAATTTTGGTGTACTATTAGGTACACCTCTGCCTAATCTTTCGGGAATTACAGGCGTGATGTTTACTTCCATTAGATATTGAGCAACATCATTTAATGCATTTCTCGAAGAGCTCATGGCTAAATAATAACAGCCGCACGGGTCGATCTTTAAGGTTAAGCCGTGCTTGTTGAGGTTGGTCCGTGGATGGGTGACCATAATTACATACCGAGTTTTCTCCGTGCCTCGGAAAGCACGCTAAGCCGTTGGTCTCGGCTGTCTTTTGTAGATCTTTGACAGTCGTTATGAGTAGTCAGAAGCCAAAAGTCTGACATCCAGTCTTACCAAGGGGTATCGTATTACCCAGTTACTGGGTTGTGGAGGTCAGATAGGCAGTCGCTGCATGTAAAATACTGGTACTCAGTTGCATCCGGTTAGACTGGAAGCCGACCCCAAGTTAGTTTGGGAGAAGGCTAGGCAGATGATGATATAATGCATTTCACGGCGTCTCGTATTCTATGAAGAATTCGTGAATTTTACTCGCTAACGACCTGTTTCAAAACACATGTCGATTTTTCTGCTATTGTTATATTTTATCAGGTTCTTGTATTTCATATCTTACCAAGGGGTATCGTACTACATAGTACTAACCGGGTTGTGGAGGTCAGATAGGCAGTCGCTCCATGTAAAATACTGGTATTCAGCTGCATCTGGTAAGACTGGAAGCCGACCCCAACATAGTTGAACTACGGAACCCTAAAAAGGCTAGGCAGATGGGATATACTTTATCACATATTGTTGGGACACTGAAGGTTGTATTATTGGATATTGCATATCTGATAAAGTATTGCAACAGGTTCAGTATATCTGTGTGACATATATTTTTGTTATTCCATTTTTCTCCTTATCCAGTTTTGACCTAAATGTTTTTTTTTTTAAATAATATCGATAAGCTGAATTTACCGATTCTATGCCAATATTGTGAAATAGTTATGTAATCGAGTAGTAGTATTAGTGGCTGATGTCGGAGAAAAAACAGCCAGGCTGAAGTGGGAGTGGGCAGGCCACGTAGCACGGATGCACCCGGAGAGATGGGCAAAGATAGTAACACACTGGACGCCTGAGGAAGGACAGCGCCGTAGAGGTCGACCACGGCGAAGGTGGCGCGACGATCTGATCCTGTTCGCGGGGCTAACATGGCCAGAGATCGCTCAGGATAGAGAGGTATGGAAGAAGAAAGGGGAGGCCTTTGCTCAGCAGTGGGACACTATGTAGGCTACCAAAAAAAAAAATGAATTAACTAATGCAGACGGGCAAGAGAATGATCGATCTATCCAAAAAAGAGGGAGAGGAGCTCGTGGCTAAATAATAACAGCCGCCCGGGTCGATCTTTAAGGTTAAGCCGTGCTTGCCGAGGTTGGTCTGTGGATGGGTGACCATCATTACATACCGATTTTCCTCCTGGTACTCAGCTGCATCCGGTTAGACTGGAAGCCGACCCCAAGAGAGTTTGGGAAAAGGCTAGGCAGATGATGATGATGATGATGGTCAATATACTACCTTACACCTGTTTCAGTGTGTTTTTACTGTAACCCAGAACAGAGTAAAGTAGAGATAAAATGAAGTTTCATTTTTTTTAAGTTTATTTTTTTACGAGATGTGATTCCACATACAAACGTTAACAACTCTGTTTTAGTATCAAGTGTTAAAGCTTTTATTATTATAATCAGATGTTATTAAAATATTTGAACACAAGAATTTTATTTTTGATATTATAGTATACCACAAAAAAGCAACTGACACCACCCAGAAAATTGGATTAAAGCTACAAAACATTAATGATAAGTTACCTCGAAATTAATCTTCATTTAAATCTAAAATCTCTACCTTTTATCAACATGGGCCAGCTCATTTACATGTATGTACACAATGGCCGCCAATTTGGTCTTTAATTAAGTACCATAGTAAAATGTGCGACGAAAATTCGGGACAAATAAAATGGCGACTGTTTTTTATTGGTTTAGGATACACTGTTTAATTAACATTCGTAATTTTGAGTTGACTTTGATATGAGAAGTCTGAAAAAGGCTTATTTGTCATTGTTTGAAAGTAACGAAAAAAAAATGCTTTTTGTGTCATCTTCTGCCCAGGCATTTCCCAAGTATGTTGCAGTCAGCTTCAATTGTAACTGGATGCAGCTGAATACTAGTATTTTACATGGAGCGACTGCCTATCTGACCTCCATAACCCAATATGTACGGGGTAATACGATACCCCTTGGCTTACCATGTCAGTGACAACCAGACTTATCTGGTTGTCACAGACTTTCAGGATGCGACTTACTTAACTAGGTTGGTATTGTCAGTGTTTACAACTTTGTTATTTATTTAGACCTATGACTGTCTCCACCTAGTGTCTCTGGACCCCTTCCAGAGACACTAAGTGGAGACAGTCCGGTCTGACAGCAATGATCTTCAGAATGCTGTTGTCACTACCATGTAGGCGCTGTAGTAAAGATGCCGCTTATTAAAACGGTCTTAATGCTGCACTACTACTTGCATATACAACGTCTACACTTGATTCTATAAAACCATTATGGTTTAATTATAATGCAAGGGAAATTAAATTAGGAAAAGGGACAGGAGCAAAAGTCTCCCGCATTTGATATCACGGACGAAACGGGTAGAAATAAAGATTCAAAAATGGCTATAAAAGCCATTTAAACGAGCGCATCATGTAACTGAAATTACAACCCACAGCTCTGTCTATCACAGAAAAGGAAAATATCAAAAAAGATAAGACCGTAAAGTGTCATCCCAAGGGTGGACAATGATAAATTATGCATCAACCCCGTCCCACGAATAGCTCTCCAAACATTGATATTACAAGATCTGTCGACCAAAGGAAATTATTGTTTTCCACAAATATCGTTTTTGTATATTTTATGTAGATATATTCAAATTGTGAGATATTGGATGGGAGGTATCGGGTTTTGTTAGAAAATATTGTATTTTTATGTTATGCCAGGTTGGTTTTGCGTTCAGTTGTTTTGGCTTCCGTAATCCATAAATTCTTCACTGTTGTGGAAAAGCATTTTATGAGATTATACTGCGTCCGTGCTTCGGAAACCACGTTAAGCCGTTGGCCTCGGCTGTCATTTGTAGATATTTGAAAGTAGTTACAGGTAGTCGGTGGCCTGAAAAAGTCAGACAATCAGTCTTACCAAGAAGTTTCACTCAGTTCTAACTGGGCTGTAGAGCTCAGGTAGGCAGTTGTTACATGCAAAATATTATTCAAAATACCAGTATTTTACACGGAAAACCAGCACAAAAATGGTTCGGAGAAGGCTAGCCCTATGATGAAGAGTTCATACTTTATCGCACGATGACGACAATCTAATAATAGTAAAATATCACTGGGGAAATACTGGTTAGCAATCATGGTGACACAATAAGCTTAAACGACTGTTTTTAAAGGAAAAATAAAGCTCATTTACCTAACTTATCAATAATTCTGGGAAAACCAAAAAAACTAAATGTACTCGTAGAAGCAAAATTAGTTATCAAAGAATTTTTTCCTCAGAATTTTATTGAAATTAGTTACTTAATTTTTGGACTCTTCTAAGAAGTCTGCCACTCCCTGTACCTAAGCTTATCGAGGTACAGAAATAAATCACTTAAAAAAATTGAGGCATAACCTTCCGACCTTGTAAGTAGGTACTCTTAATCTGCCTGGGTACGTAAAAAAAGCGAGAAGCTTTATGAAAACAGCAGGAAAACCTACCGTAAATTGGCAATTAGGGAGAGCAACAGTTCCTTTTCACAAATTAAAACAGTACAGTTCGTTCCCGTCCGGGTTTACAATAGAAAATCGAATCCCGCAGTACATTGATGGATTAATTCTGCTACACCAATCATGGCTGATTGAATCTGCGGGGGAAACGATTAAAAATTTACGGAATATTACGAATTTTAAGCAGATATTCGGATTTCGGATAATCGAAGTTGTTTCTCTATTATCGGTTGGTTAATCTGATTGGAGATTTACTGGCGAATAACAGATGTGTAGCAGATTTTGTTATTTGATTTTGGGTAATTGAATTTATGAGGAAATTGGTTTAGTAATATTAATTTATTACTAAACGAGGACTGTCTCGTTGGACCAGTGGTCACAAACGCAAATGTTGAGCATGAAGTCCTGGATTCGATTCCCGGGTAAGGCAAAGTGTTATTGGGTTTTTCCATCAAGAATTTCTCAGTAGCAACCACGGAGTCCGGATTTGTACCCGGTTGATGGCAATAGGCTCGCCCCTTATTACATGGTTACACTTAAAAAATAACTGGTGATTAATGTGGGTGTATTATTCTAGATACGTCTCTGCCAAACCCTGGGGGGATTAAAGGCGTGGTAAACTGTACAAACGAATTACTTTATTATTCCTTAATTTGAGCTTTGTAGACTACGAGAGCATTGAGGGTAGTCGTGTTATGTTTTATGATTATTAGAAGCTTCTTTATAGTAAAATACTTAGTGCGTAAGTGTGTATATTTACTGGGCTATATCTCTGTTCCCCAATCATTATGGTCTCTCTTCAAAAATCGAGTAAATCGGCTTCTTCTAGACAAGCGTGCTCCACCTTATGCCGCATCATCGCTTGCCATCAGGATAAAAAAACATGGGGCAATAAATAACTAGGTAAAAATAAACTCTTCAAAAAAGTCAGCCTAATCACTCTATTTCTGTGTGTCCATCAATAATATTTATTTATTTATTTAACACTTCAAGTACAATGTACAGAGGCGGACTTAATGCCACAGGCATTTTCTACCAGTCAACCTTTGGGTAATAGTTTAGAGTAGTAGTTTACTCTCGATGTCTATTCAAATTTTCCAATACTTTTATTTTCGTTACTTGTCCATATATCTATGTGTAACAGAATGTCTGTGACTATCCCTCTGCAAGCTATGGCTCCATATTTAGGTATGTAAAGTAAGGACTTAGAAACTTAAACCGTTTTTTCTTGTGTTCAAGTACTTTTATATCATTTTTAGGGTTCCGTACCCAAAGGGTCGAACGGGACCCTATTACTGAGACTTCGCTGTCCGTCCGTCCGTTGGTCTGTCACCGGGCTGTATCTCATGAACCGTGATAGGTAGCCAGTTAAAATTTCTACAGATTATGTACTTCTGTTGATGCTATAACAACAAATACTAAAAACAGAATAAAATAAATATTTAAGGGGAGGCCCCCTTACAAAAAAGTGATTTTTTTTGCTCGTTTTTATAAATAATGGTACGGAACCCTTCGTGCGCGAGTCCGACTCGCGCTTGGCTGGTTTTTTTATGTTGTTGATTTCATTTTGTTTTCTCCTGTACGTTGTCAAATAAATACTTTTTCTTTCTTTACCAATAAACTGGCACGGACAAATTGTGGACCGTTTGCGGACACCGGACACCGAGTGATACTTCAGTTAAGTATCTATTCGGAGCAATTTTTCCGTGCGGGTTTGATCGCACCTCGACTCAGAAGGTGTAGGTGATTTGGCAGAATGAAACCATGGTTTTTGAGAATGTTTGCTCTTTGCGAGTATAAGCTTTACCTTCTTTCGTATAGATGGTGAGACTTATAATTTTTATGGGCCCAGTATTATTTTATGGGTTCATATTTGAAAGAAAGGAAGAAAGCATAATAATAAGGCTTATGCCACAAGTGCACACACCAAATATTAATATAAAAAAAACTAAGCAGATAAAAATAGATACTATTGTGTGCCTTGAGGCCGCGCCATATAGGCAAACTATATTATTTTACTACTAGCGACCCGCCCCGGCTTCGCACGGGTGCAATGCTGATAAACAAAATAAATGACGAAAAAAATTTTTGTGGGATATCCATAAGAGATAGACATATACCATCACGGAATTTTCTGTAGACCTTTTCAATGTGTACAATACTTAGTACATTATTTTGATAAATCTCGTAGGGTGCAGCCTGCGTTTGCAATGTAAGCGGAAATAATGTAATTATTTACGACATCACATTAGAAACCTCAAAAATAACAGTATTTCTCCACTATTCATTGGATGTTATTATACATACAAACCTTCCTCTTCAATCACTCTATCTATTAAAAAAAACCACATCAAAATCCGTTGCGCAGTTTTAAAGATTTAAGCATATCAAATGACTTCTCCCGCTCTGATATAGATAGATTCCTAGATCCTTGATAACTTTTTATCTTGTTCTACGTTTTGTAGTAAGCAACGACTTATTGTCGGGCCTACGCTGTCCCATCACGCTGTACGCTACGTGTCGGGCATACGTAAGTACTAACGCAGTAACATTCAAACATTGTAAAACCAAATGATTTTAAAAGAATAACCATAGAGTTTTTGCCAGTTCTTCTCCATAAGATAAGATCAATACATAGGGATATAGGGACAGAGAAAGCGACTTTGTTTTATACTATGTAGTGATAACTATATTATATTTATTAGCAGTACACCATTGACTACACCTATAACGTGCAAGTGTATTGACATGAAGATGATAGGTATAATCTTACGCTACTACTTACACTATTTACGCATTGTTCAAGTAAAGCGAATAGATAAATCTAGTCTCCCACTAAAACAGATGCCAAGAAAAAGTGCCTGTTTTACGCCCGCTCAAATTAAATCGTTTCATGTCTATAAAATGTCTATATGAAGGCGTTACTAGCGCATAAATTTATTTAATGCTCAGCATAATGCTGAGTGAATGAATAAATCATAATTGTGTTTATTCAGTAGTCTTATTTGGTTATGAAACTTTCCTTATTCTTTGTTCTTATCTGGAAAAAAATATGACCTTTTACAGAGCTTATTGAATGAGTTCGTTAAACATTGTTGAATATTTAGCATAATCAGCATATGGAGTTCCCACTGCTGCTAAATAGGACTTTTCTATGTGGGAGTGGGCTGGGAATACATCACATGTGCCCAGTGCGGTTACTTGGTTACGTGGATAGTGCGGAAATAGGCACCTACATTAGAACAGTATCAGACTGCCCTGGCTGGAGGCCTTAAATTCTAGGCTCCCACAGGATTGACCGGGTAAGCAGAAGCCAGCCTGAAACTGCGAGATGCCATAAACAAAAAAAAAAAAAAAACTGTATCAGGGTTTTCAATCTAATGGATTTAAAAATACCTTTATCGAAGCTAAGCGGCACTTGTTCTCCGCGTCATTGCAATATTTTTTTGTTATGTTTTCCGTAACTAGAAGATAGGCCAAGTATAGTCACTTGGCATATCTTCTAGTTACGGAAATATTGGTGGTCAAAGTTACAACATTTTCACAAGTTTGTTTTTTTTATTACAAGTGTTTAATGTTATAACTTTACTTTGATAACCTCCACGAGCCCCGTACTATTCCATGTTTTGCATTGTTACATTGAGTCCTACCATAAAAACGTGAATTTTAGCCCCAAAAAAACTGTCTGCCCAGCAATAATTTATTTAGTTTGATGTACAGAATGCTTGAGAGCAGCGGTGGCCCAGTGGTGGCAGCCCCGACTTACGAGCAGTAAGCCGTGGGTTCGAACCCAGGCAGGCGCATTACTTTGTGTAATTTATTTCATCACCGCTGCCCTCAAAAACGGTGAAGGAAAACATCGTGAGAAAACCGGCATGTCCTAGAACTAAAACGCGAAGACATGTGACATCTACCATCCGCACTGGGACCGCGTGGTGGATTACAGCCCACTCCCTCTCATAGAGAGGAGGCCTGTGTCCCAGCAGTGGGAACATTATGGGCTGATGATGGTGATGATGATTGCAGTATTAACTTTCATGCAGCATACTGCATGAAAGTAAAGGAAGCTCTCATAATAGGGAGGAACTTATCACATTTTATCAGTTCCCGTTGTTACTAGGTTATATAAAGTATGCAGCTGGCATTGCTACTTACAAAAAAGTAAGCAAGCGTTAGACTCGGGTAGGTGTTATCGGAATAATTTCTTATCAAAAGCTTTCGCTAAGTCGATGATGATGACAGAATGCTTGGGTGACGGCTTCGTGACGGGTCCGTTTATCTAGCCTGTATTGACCCTCTGAAGGACAAAGACCCTCTTTTCTCTTTGCACACTTTTTGGTCTACTGCATGATGTGTTTTCCTGGTTTCTTGACCAATAAATTCTTGACCAATTATTCACAACAGAAAACAGTAATTCCAACAGAAGTATACGTCCACGCTAACAAAACAATATAACAATCGTTATTAATACCACCATCGACATTCCATAAGTTCGTCTTGAAACGTAATCGAAGAGCATTCTCCATTGAAAACTTCGCAGACGGTATTCCTTTAATTAAAGTTTGAGTATTAATTGATATCGTTGAGAGGTCTCTCCATAAAGGAACTAAAATTGAACTCAAGTGGCACATAAAGGTGCAGACCGGAGATATAAAGCGCTTTCGTACTTATTTAAATTGGGATAGTTTTAAGAGCTTTTAGTAATAATAAGTATTTAACATTTTAGCTTTGTCGGAGTCAGTCTAACTAAGGCAGCGCGACACGGGTTGGTGATTTCTCTGTGGAAACGGAGGACCTCAGTAAGAGGCGACAGTGCCGGCTGTCACAGTTTTCTTAGAGTTACATAGAAACAAGTCGTGTCGTTGCGATCTGTTATTGCGGTTCTTCTTGTTAGCGTGTCGATGACTATTTAAATTGAGTCAGCCCAAAATTTGGCGACGAGTTTGGCTCTGTCAGTAGCGTCCATCAGCTCCTGTGACGTGCAAGGACAGGCAGGACACGATATCAAATGAATGTCTCTTCGTTTGTGGGAGTTTTGTTTTGAGTATTGCGGTTGCGGTTTGGGGAAAAGGTAGCCAGCAGACTTTTTTTTTATAATTTAACATTCTGACTCAGTATGTAATTGGTGAGTTATTATACCATAGATATTGTTAGACCGGGTGGGAGGGACTTCGACATAAAAACGCTTATCACGTATCCAGTACATCATTTCAAAATCCCCCACATAGTACGCGGTGAGCGTTTATAACCTTACTAGCTGTCCCGCGCAACTTCATCTGCGTCACATTTTCCCCGTTTTCGCAACATTTTTTATTTCTGCTCTGCTCCTATTGGTTGTAGCGTGATGATATATAGCCTATGTCCTTCCCCAGGTTAAAATCTATCTTCTTGCCAAATTTCGTTAATATCCGATCAACCGTTTAGTCGTGAAAAGGTAACAAACAAACATACAAACAAACAGAGTGACTTTCGCATTTATAATATTTGTATGGATGGAATGAAGAGCGTTAAGAATGTAAGAAAAAATACGTTTAATAGGAGAGATGAATGCATTGTGTAAATGATGGCCCTAGATAGAAGTAAATACAAAAAAACGAGCTGATAGACGTATGGTATAAAAGCTGTGATGCAGCTGTGCAAATAACAAAACCGTTGTGTACGCAAAAGATAGTATAAACGACATGTGTGACCATTGTACGAAGCAATGTAATTGAAATATTTTTTAGTTTTTTTCTCAAATTGCATTGTTGAGATCTGAGCTCCTGGTGCTGGCTTACAGAACCGTTCATTTGAAAGGTTTTTATTTATGCAGTCATCCAAGTGTTGCCTATTGTTAGTGAAAACGGACTTAAAGTAAACACCTTAAGAAGTTAATAGGGTAAGAGTAAATCTAATATGGTGGATGTTATTCGTTATGGTTAGTTTGTGTGGTGACAGCCATGATTTATCGCCATGACACGGCCGTATGGATGCCCTTGCATTTTCCTATTAAGTTTATATTCTAATAGGAGATTCACTGCGTTTTCGCTATTGATATTAAATATTTTGAAAAGGCATAAGGGCTGCTAAAGAAATACCTTAAAACTGAAAGTAACTAACTAATTGCTCAAGACTAAAAGAGCATAATCGGTTTATTTTGCAACCGTGTTCCCCGAATTCTTAATAAAAATAATAATGTAACCAAAGAAAACAAAGTAAAAGCCGTATTAACATGCCTAAAAGGAAACCCGCATGATTCACCAAAAATAATGTTGCCAAAGAAAATATTCGAAGTTTTCCCTCCATTTCTAATAATCCAACCTTTTTGTTACAGGATGCGGGAGTATGTCGAGGAAAATGAAAAGAACGACCCGCTCATACACGCTCCCGACAAGAAAAATAACCCTTGGGCTGAAAAAGGGAAATGCATCATTATGTAATCATACTATACATAAGTAAAAATATCACCAAAATTCTAAAATATTCAGTTAATTATGGAGATGGATCCGAGTCTGGTACATTCTGACCGACGAGATCAACATTCTACCCAACGCAGATGGTAACGGGTTTACTGCCAGACAATATAAGGATGTAGAACAACCACCAAACTTAGAAGCAAACGTCGAATGTTACTTTAATTTCATTATTATTTTGTTTATGTAGTTTTTGTTCCCAAAACGAATCTAGTCCCTTATAATTCTAATGTAAAGAATGTACATTTAGACTGTGCGCGAAGCTAGGATGTACTTATGAATGTTTTTTGTTAAAAAATGAAGTTTTAAAAATGGTTGTAAATACGTTAAATTTTGTATTTCTAGTAATAGAATGTTTGGACAAGATACTATCGGTAGAGGTTTATGGGAAAGTTAAAATGAATGGGATAAAGAAATTGTAATGTGGGAAGTGTAAGCTAATCTTAATTGAACGTTGACAACCGAATATTATTTATTTGAAATATAGAACTAGACGAGTATTACCTTGAAAATTGTTTAAAATATATTTTGTTAAGAACCCATGCAGTTCCATACGAATATAAGCAACTTCCTTTTTCATCTGTTTGTATGGATTTGGGATGGATTCTATTCAAACCAGGCAGAGTGCTCAATGTCACTCCGCCTGGTTTCAGACAGACTTTGCCACAAGTTTAGAGGATAAAATAAAAATTAAATGTGAAGATTCTCTGAGCTCACGAATCTTCGTATTTAATAAAAAAAAATATAATGTTAAATTATAGGGATAATCGCAAATCACAACTTAATACATATTCGCTGAATCACGGATTTAGAAAATGTTAAATTATTGGCAATAAAGGGAATGTAGGAAGAATAAAGTTAACGATTAAAAAAACGTAGAGATGATGAAAAAAAAAATGTAAATTTAAGAGTAATGCAACATAATCTTGTTTGAAATTTATTGTTAAGCTGGTAAGAATACTTTTTTATAAACACGGTACATTCCACAGTGCCACTAACTTAGTTGCTTCTAGTTATTTACTATCTTCTACTCTCCTGTTCTAAACATAATCGCTACTAAGCAAATCTATCATTTATTTCCCGCTCTCTAACATCTATGATTTCATCCCGACACCTTATAACATATTAAAAACTAAGTATTAAACTCAATCTATCAAGATACAATTTAAAATGATCTAGCACTCATTTAGCTTAGTATAATATACAAAATTAAACCGACAAAATTCTACCTAAGTCATTGAAGGTTTACTTATAAAGCGATACGTAGTTTCCATATAAAATTCTTCTAAATTTGTAATCTAAGATTTCTGTGACTGCTCCTCAAAATTGTTTGGTAAAGAATTTCAATTCGGATCGAAACAATTTTGGTGTCGCCAGTCCAAGTAGCGCTACTAATCTAACGTTCCAATTAAACGGATTGAATTAAATCCTAATTTTTGATTAAAATAGAAAATTTAAACTTACGCACTGTAGATAATTATAGATTAAAAAAAAATTAAATCTAACTTTAAACTTAAAAAAAAACTCTTTTAAAATTTAAAACTTCCTCTACCATATCTAGAAACGGTGTATGGAAAATCATTCTGGCTGTGAAAAGATTCTTGGTTTATTTAGATGATTCGTCGCTAGGTACATATCTACACGACCATCTTACACTATTGCAACTCACATCGACATTAAAATCATGCGGGTTTTCTCCATCACAGCTTTCTCCACAGAATCACTGTCTATGGAACCTATGTCAATTCTTTAAACGTACTTTTCTATGTTATTCACTTACACTGGCCATTTCTGCTTCCAATATACTTTGTTCATCTTTCTACACACATATTTCAACTATCCTTTAGGCATAAAAAATAGTTATTAAAAAGTTAGAATCTTTAGTAATTAAAGTAGTGTTAATTAAGTAACGAAAAATCAACAGTTGTTTGTTAATCAGTATAATAAAAAATGCAATTCAGAGATTTTAACCTTAGATTATAAATAAACTGTTTAAATTAAATATAGAGGATGATAAGTGATCTTATATAAATGTAGTGGCAAAATCTGTCATTGATTTTTATGTTAGTGGGTCGGGGAATTTTCAAGGGAGTACTTTTATGATAATTTTATGTTTTTTTTTTCTTTATAATATTTTTATTTCCTTGTTATGCTATGTTATTGAACCAAAGATTTTCATGGACCGAGGTCCTGAAATTAATGACTATCATGCTATCAACTGTCATAATAAAACTTTTAACACCGACGTATTAGTCGTTAAAACGTCTAAATGTTTCACTTGATTACCTTTGTTTAATTTATTAATATTAAGAAGTAATAAACTGTAATTTTTAATGGATTTATCCGTTATTAACTAGGTAAGGGTGATATTGGAAATGATTTTTTTAGAATCAATAGCTGTAAGGTATCGTATGTTATTATTAATTATGTAATCAGTAATCACTGAAATAAATGAAAATCTGTATGTGGAAAGTTTTAATTGCATTGCCTGAAAATATCCATATCATGTTTAAAGAGAATCTAGCTAGATTGATATAAGAGAGAGCATACATCCAGACTCGAGCCCGCAGGAGAGCAGCGGAGGCCCAGTGGTGGCAGCCCGGACTTACGAGCAGTAAGCCGTGGGTTCGAACCCATATAACCGCATTACTTTGTGTGATTTACTTCATCACCGCTGCCCTCAAAAACGGAGAAGGAAAACATCGTGAGGAAACCGACATGTCCTAGAACTAAAAATTCAAAGACATGTGACATCTACCAACCCGCATTGGGCCCGCGTGGTAGAATACAGCCCACTCCCTATAATAGAGAGGAGGCCTGTGTCCCAGCAGTGGGAACATTATAGGCTGATGATGATGATGATGATATCCAGACTCCGGGCTGGTACAAAAAAAATATTAGTAGAAAATTTCAAGAATATTTTGTCAAACCTGGGAATTGAATGTAGGAGGACATGCTCAGCAATAGTACTTCCGACCAGTGGACCAAAGGGGCTTTTGAGATCTTGTGTATAGTAAGTATACTAACCTTCTAAATTTTTTCATCTTTTTCAAACCAACCCGCACTGGGCCCGCGTGGTGGATTAAAGCCCACTCCCTGTCATTGAGAGTAGGCCTGTGTCTTTTTCATCTTTTTCAAACCAACCCGCACTGGGCCCGCGTGGTGGATTAAAGCCCACTCCCTGTCATTGAGAGTAGGCCTGTGTATTTTCATCTTTTTCAAACCAACCCGCACTGGGCCCGCGTGGTGGATTAAAGCCCACTCCCTGTCATTGCGAGTAGGCCTGTGTCTTTTTCATCTTTTTCAAACCAACCCGCACTGGGCCCGCGTGGTGGATTAAAGCCCACTCCCTGTCATTGAGAGTAGGCCTGTGTCCCAGCAGTGGGAACATTACAGGCTGATGATGATGATAATGATACTAATCATGACATAACAACAGTATGACTGGTGACTACAGTATGGTAAATCTGGAGCATAACAAATTATTTCTGAACTTATTTAATTACACACACACAAAGGTACATACATTAGTAGGCGTTTTTTTTTTCTACATTCTAAGAACCTATCCATTTTAAAAATTCTGTACACTTAATCCGCAGTAAAGAATATGAATTTAAAAAAATAAATAGACTTTAGCAAGAGAATTGAAGAAAACTCATCAAAGAATCTTGTGTCAAGAACTACAAGAAACAGTTTACAAGCGTAAGTATAAAAGTACTATAACAATGTCCATGAAGAAAACAAAGCAGCTGCTTTTTATATCAAGAAAACTAGTAAAAGTTTATAGATGAAAGGGTTCTCGTTATAGGTGCTCCAAGAAATAGTCCGGCAATCTGACACCGATAGTTTCAAGCTATACTTTGCTTATTTAATGTCACGCAGTTTACAGATTTGACCGGTGTCTCTTTATCCTTTTTATTATATATTGTCCCTTTGTTGTTCAAAGGTCCCCGTTCATAGCTTTCAACTCTTCTCTCCAGTCTTTTACATTATTTTATTTTATTCCCTAAATATAAGGTGTTAAAAAATTAACTGCAAGAAATTTAAGAGATCATTGTACTGGTCATTATGAACAACTTTTACTATAGGGCCAACAATGAAATCGCGGATTAAAAGTCGACTCCCCATACATTTATGTGCGCTTAACTCGAACTCAAAATCTGAACAGGTGTTTTTTTTTTACGCGATTTCGGTGATGATTTGGCCGCATAGTAAAAGTTGTTCATAATGATGAGTACAATGACCCCTTAAAGGAGGCTGGCGAAAATGGACCCAAAGAATCTGAAAATTAACTAAACTCCGTTCCAGTGTAAATATAAAATAATTATAACTACAATTTTATGAGATATTTATTTTTTAAATATTGATTTTTTAGGACTCGGGAATCAAAAGTTATAAATAATTTTCAATTTACTAAAATTAAGTAATCGTGCACTTACAAAACGCAACATTTTTCCGATTACGTTCCAATCCAATGACATGTGTTTTTGTTCATGGGTTTATTGCCACAAATGGATCTTTCTCTTAGTTTTTATACATTCAATTATGTTAAAAATTCATAAAAAATAACATGCAAACCTGATATTAAACCGCCAATTAAAAATGCAAAAGCATCTAATAAAAATGGTGCTGTGGCGATTTTATAGTATTTCTAATAAAGGAACGTTATCAATGATGATCCATTGAGTCCCGTCACTACTGTCACTGTCAGATCTGTGATGATCTAGTCCATCGTTATGTTTGAATTTTTGTCTGGGATTTTATGTTTATCATTGCGATTTTGTAGATTCTCGACGACTTGGCCTTTACATCTTGAAATGTAGATAATGCACCCTGTCTTAGACTACCGCATTCTTCTCTGGACATTGGACAATTAGTTGCTTTTGATTTGGACTTTGATTTTAACCACAAACATGCGTTAATTTCTTCTTCTCTTACGACTTGCGCTCTTACGGAGGCGTCGTCTCTCTGATGAAGGTGCTCAGAGCTTTGAAAAAGTTCAGAGATGGGTGTATCCACGTGATGTAAGTATATTCGTAAAAGAACATGTATTTATATCATGAGTAAAGAACTTATTTAGGATATCTATCTGAACAACAAACTAAGATTCATTTAGCTTTTATATGCATAAATACATACTGTTGTAATCTTATATTAGGCTCATTCTTACTGTTGCCCAATACTTTATCGGACTAAAACAGTATACAGTAAAAGACTAGCCGAGGTAGCAGTAGAAGTAGTGTATTTTACTGAGATGTTTCAGTCATCAAAATGGAAGATGGGTGGCTGTTGCATTTTGTCTTGAAATATTTATACAGGGTGTAACGGAAAGGGTATATACATACTTAAGGGTGTGCTACAGAGTATCAAACTGAACATGTTTCTCATCATAAAACATGTTTTTCAGCAAAAAAAATATCTGCTGCCCCATAGAAAATTGCAATACCTATTCGACCCAAATGTATGGGCAGCTGATATTTTTTTTTGCTGCAAATTTTTTTTTATGCTGAGAAACATGTTCAGTTTGATGGTCTGTAGCACACCCTTAAGGATGTATATACCCTTTCCGTTACACCCTGTATACCGCTCCACAGGTATCAGAGGTCATATTATCTTTCATATCAAACTATATTTCTGTTTTACTTTTCGTGGGGACCTGGATACACTCTGCGAGTCAGGCACTTTTGTTACTTATACATGGAACTCTTTATGTTTATTACACTAAAGGTGAATTTATTTATTTTAACATAATTAATTAATTCCAGATAACAGGAGACAACTACCTTTGTCACTCATGTTGGGGGCTGATAAGCTGCGACCCTGAAAATGAAACCCGACACCAACTAGGCCATCGTAACGTCTGTGTTGCATAAAATAAAAACTATGTAAAAATACCAAAAAATAAGATTTATTACTCATCGTTTTTTTATTCAACAAACCCTGCTTTTCAATAGCTGTGCATAGCTAGTCAGCTCTGGCTGTTATAATTTATGTAAAACAATATTATCTACTCTCAGCGTAATAAGAATCGTTTTACTTGACTATAATTAGCTTATGGATCAAAATCGTAACGACATAGTTTTAATAGTGATTGAACTAATTACAGGGTTGGTAATCAGTTTAGTCTCTAGCTGCAGTCTAGCAGTTTTATGATTCATCAATTAGGTACAGGCAATGAAGTAAAAATTCCGGTTTTGGCTTATGACGAGAAGCAAAACACGTAAAGTCAGAACTAAAACTGCGAGGGAAATACAGTAGTTTATTCGAATCTTCTTTTATGATTCGTCTTAAATATTATTATATTTTGATTCATCTTAATTACGGAGTCATTCCACTGTTAAAAACCTTAATCGTAAGATTTTTAGGTTATCTTGTGAATAGACGTATATCTCTTTTCTCCCAACTTTTCCGTCCTGTTTTCCATTTACTTTTCTGATAGTCTTTAGTCGTTTTACAACTACGTATAAGTTGTTATGATGAACGCTACCTCTAAGAGTGGGTCCCAAAATACATGTAGTCTCGCCCGTCTTCTTTATTGCAGTTAATTTTTTAACACCTTAGATCGTAAATGTCTCTTCAGCAGTGGTATCGTCAAGGACTTATTGTGGTTATGCTTATCAGCTTTTTTTTTTATTTAGTCTTTTCTTTCTCACTGCTGAGCAAAGGCTTCATGCACTTCCTTACCAGTTTTTATGTGTTTTTGCTAATCAGATTATAGACTTTGTAGCGACGAAAAGAAATTTACTACAAAAAGTACAACAGCGCCATCTATGACACAACGGAAGAACTAACATCAATTTCCTACATCTCGCAACCAAAGTTTACATTGACTTAAGAATATATAGAGAAACCGGACAGCAACTGTCGGGCAGTTGCCCACCAGACATAACACCTGTCTGGTCGGAGGATCCTACCTTGTGTAAAGGGTATAAAGAACTTTACACCCTGTTCCTCATACCCCTAAAACCTTAAAAACAAAAAAAAAAAATTTGTACTACGAACACAACCATCCAGTTGCTGGAACACAACACTATGGCAGAAAACCTTAGTGCCAAACTCCACTCTATGTCCAATACATCTTAAGTAACTCTTTGAAATTCACAGCCTCTTCCTAGGGTTGCAGTAAGGGTGATTTTCGCAGTCCAAGTACCGTGTCATTGAGTGTTTTTCCCGGACGAAATTCTATTACACAAAGAGCTCAACTATTAGCTAGGTACTTGTTACGGGTATTGATTTTGACATATGAGTAAATTCTCACCCTCCCCTAATGATAGACTGAAGTAATTTGATTGGATGCCTATAAATATACTTTTTATATAGTAACTATAGCTACTTAATTGAATAATTGAGTAAGCAGGTTAATGTCTAATGAGGTAACGTTAAATAGGAATATATCTATGACTAAACCTCCAAAATAGACTGGTTAGGTTAGGACAATGAAATATCGTTTCGGGCACAGAAAAGGACAGCTGTAAATCTTATTTTATAGAAGGTAAGATATTGACATTGCCCTCATTATACAGTATGTTAGTTTAAACGAGGGACATATTCAAACCCATAATAGTACATGCTAACATGATACTAATAAAAATATAAACAAAAAAAAACACTGATAAATAACAGACAGAACCATACCAAAATTTTCGCAAATGACGCGCAACGTGTATACACCCTTGCGCTAGCGACTTAATACTATCGCAGAACATGTGAGCGGGTCAATGACTCTTAGGTATAATCCATTTTCCCTTCATACTTTAAACTTACCTGGCTTAAGACAGTCCAAAATATCTAGGCACTAAACAAAACATTAAAAATTCTTCTATATATGTTATAGGTTTTTTACATATTTGGGACGAGAATCGAATACTGAATACCCTCCCTTAATATGTCCCTCGTTTAACCTAACATTCTGTATATCCTGTAAACAGTAATGTTTATTAAATCCAATTCCCATTTATTTCAGCGTTTGTCTGATGCTGTCCCTAGGAATAGACGTGATCATTTCAAACTCTGTGTTCACGGTGCTAAAACAACTCTTATGCGTAAAAGCATCTTTTGCATGGCTCCAACCATTTTTAATAAATTGCCCAAATCATGGAAAACATGAAATATATCTGTTCTAAAAAGTAAATTGAAGAGTTTACTAACTCAAAGAGCATATTACAGTATAGCAGAGTTTATCATCATCTGCCTAGCCTTTTCCCAAACTATCTTGGGGTCGGCTTCCAGTCTAACCGGATGCAGCTGAGTACCAGTATTTTACATGAAGCGACTGCCTATCTGACCTCCACAACCCAGTAACTGGGTAATACGATACCCCTTGGTAAGACTGGATGTCAGACTTTTTTGGCCTCTGACTACTCGTAACGACTGTCAAAGATCTACAAATGACAGCCGGGACCAACGGCTTAACGTGCTTTCCGAGGCACGGAGGAAACTCGGTATGTAATTATGGTCACCCATCCACGGACCAACCTCGGCAAGCACGGCTTAACCTTAAAGATCGACCCGGGCTGCTGTTATTATTTAGCCACGAGCTCCTCAGTATAGCAGAATTTATGAAAGAGGACAATTTCTTGATATGACAATGTTGTATTTTTTGACATTATATTGTAATCTATTGTATTTTTTGTAGTACCTAATTGTAATTTGGAGTTGACATTCATAATTATTTTCATTGACCAATTTATTTAATGACTAATTTGACATTGAATTGTGAATATTATCACGGTTAATGCGCCATCTCTTCTTACCAATTTGTACGCCACGACATGCGGTTGAACATGTTAGAACTTTTTTGTATCCCATTTATATCTTGCATGCAATGTTTCATGTACACCATGTTTCAACAAATAAAATTTACTTACTTACTAGGTTTGTAGATATGTACAGCTCGAGCTACTTCTGTACGTAAGGTTTTTGGGTTGATACCCAGGTCGAGCATAATGTTATGGGCCTTTCCATCTGGAATTTCACAGTAGCCGTCCAGAGTTTAGAGTTTGACTACATTACACTCAAGCATAAATGGCAATATGGAAGTAATCCATAGGCACTCCTCACCCAAACCCTGTGGAATAAGCGGGCGTGATATTGGAATTATAAATATGTAATATAATAGGAAGAAAATAGCTATAAATAAAATTATTTCCTAGAACCAAAAAATCAACCAATAAAGTCAAATAAGAATTAACTTCGACACCCTTAACTTCGACACCCTTCAATTATTCAACTTATTTTTCTTCGTAAGTGAAAAATACCCTGAAATAAATATGTTTTCCACCATTCCGAAGTCAAAATGAAAACAATAAGGTATTCTGAAGGCGAAAAAGGCAAACAAATCAATATTCTTCGGGACAAACAATGGGGCTTTAGTTATTTTATCCTGTAAGAAGATTTCCTAGAACTTGAGTCTTTTTTTATTGATTGAATCATTTGGATGTCAATTGTAAGACCTGGGCCTAAAATGGCCCTTTTAGCAGAATCTTGTTAGGATCACATGAATCACTTTTGCGGAACCCAAGATACAGGCGCAGCCTAGTTTGGGGACCACTGTTATCTAGTTTTTTCAAAATAAAACTTGTTACCTTAATGATGTTAGACTTAGAAAATGACTGTAACTATGGTTTAATAAATTTAATCTTATTCTTAAAACTTCTTAAAATGTTCACAGACGCAGTTAATATTATGAATTCTCACTTGTGACTATTTTAAGAATGGTAACGTGATTCATTGTATTATGCTATTATGATTCTGTTTTACGCCCTCGTGATGACGGAGTTTGCAATGATATGGGATATCCTTTTAGTAGATATTTTGATAAGCAAAGAGAAACAGAGACACGGCGCGGCGGCGCGGCTTTTAACTATCTCGGGGTCGACTTCCAGTCTAACCGGATGCAGCTCAATACCAGTATTACATGGATCGACTGCCTATCTGACCTCCAGAAACCAGTTAGTGGTACTGGGTAATACGATAACCCTTGGTAAGACTGGTTGTAAGACTTTCGGGCCACTGACTGCCTGTAACGACTGTCAAAGATCTACAATTGACAATAGGGTTTAACGGCTTAGCTTGCTCCGAGGCACGGTGTACGTGATATTGTTTATGATTTTTAAAAATCTAGAACTACAGGCAGTCGGCCTAGTCTACCCTACCTACCCTACCCTACCCTGCATACCCTACCTATCCTACCCTACCTACCTACCCTACCCTACCCTACCCTACATACCCTTCCCTGGACTACGACAAACATTTTAAAACCAAAATCAGCTAAATATAGATAAGTATGAATATATGTGACTTAACATCATGACTGTAAACGCCGAAGGGCTGTACAGAGGTGTACCTAATGGTACCGACATTTCGCGACTTATTTTAAAGTTCCTTTTAATAGTGGGCAAGGCCATTGCCGTCAAGCGGGCACAAATCTACACTCAGTAGCTACTACTGATATATTCCTGATCGAAAAACCCAATAACACTTTGCGTGACCTGGAAGTCGAAAGCAAGACCTCTTGCTCGGCAATCCCAGACGCAACGACTGTGCCAAGGACGCAGTCTGATATGTACGTATCTAATCTAATATTCTAATAATAAAGCTGAAGAGTTTGTTTGTTTGCTTGAACGCGCTAATCTCAGGAATAAGTGATCCGATTAAAAAAAATATTTTAGTGTTAGATAGCCCATTTATCGAGGAGGGCTATAGCCTATATATCATCACGCTATGACCAAAAGGAGCTGTGCAGCAATGAAAAATGTTGCGAAAACGCGGAAAATGAGACGCAGGCGAACATGCGCGGGACAGCTAGTTTCAATTAAAAGTTGAGCAATACAGTGAAGGAACTTTCCCAAACTTTCTGCTAACATCTACGCGAACCACGGTTTAATGTAATTTGTATGTTTCAGTAAATGATGAGTAATGCCTCACTTTCTGCCGTGTTCTGCTAACTACAGTTAAAGGTTATTATGTCGGCTTCTGTGGGCAATTTGTACTTTCATATGGGTTCTTATGGGTATTAATAAATGAACGGTAATGGGGTAACGAAGATACTTGTAGAATATTTTTAACTTGATTTTATGGGGGTTGTGTCAAAATGACCCGAAGCGTTATATTTTGCTGCTTTAGACTGCCCTGTTGGTTTCTTACAGTGGTATATTCCACCCTGTTTGTTTATAAATTGACATATAAAAGCCTACTTTTCATTTGTCAAATTTGAAGTACCGGAAAACTATTAATGATATACATCTTTAACATTGATTAAAGTGTGATAAATGACATCTTTAGCATTGATTGAAACAGGATGCAACTATGTGTTTGACAAAGATAGCTAGCTAGAGGAGGTACCTTATTCGAAGATCCGCCGATTGCGGCCATGAAGTTCTAGGAATACGATTTGGTTCGTGATTTGGTTCGTGTTTCTTACAGTGGTATATTCCACCCTGTTTGTTTATAAATTGACATATAAAAGCCTACTTTTCATTTGTCAAATTTGAAGTACCGGAAAACTATTAATGATATACATCTTTAACATTGATTAAAGTGTGATAAATGACATCTTTAGCATTGATTGAAACAGGATGCAACTATGTGTTTGACAAAGATAGCTAGCTAGAGGAGGTACCTTATTCGAAGATCCGCCGATTGCGGCCATGAAGTTCTAGGAATACGATTTGGTTCGTGTTTTCAACTGTTGTCGTGGCAATACAGTTATCCTAAATTCAAAAATAAAAGCTTTTAAAATAGATTTGGTTAGGCTCTTAGAATATGGGTGATAGTCAAAATCGCGATTCTTCTGTCCTAGGTTCACGGACAAAGTATTTTTGGGTTTTAACCATTACGGGTTTGTCAAAAGTTGCCCCAAGTTTGACTGCCACGAGGTCCTGGGTTCGACTTCCGGGTCACTCAAAGTGTTGTGTGTGCATCAGGATTTTTTCAGCAGCACCCACAGAGTTTGGAATTGTGCCTGTTTGATGGTAATAGGGTCACCCCCTATTATATGAGGCTCACATAACTGGTGAAATGTGAGCATACTATTTAGGTACACCTCTGCCTAACCCTTCGGGGCTTACAGGCGTGATGTCATATACAAGGTGTTGTTTTGCATCCTCGTCGAAATTCAGGAGGTTGTCACAAAAGACATAAATAATCAATAAAAATTACAGTAGCTAGTTAGTTTTCAAAAAACGCTGTTTTTTTTTGGTTGTTTAAGTTTTTCAGTATGTCAGAATAACACCCTAAAAAAAAAAAATTACTTACCCATTTTATTATTGATTTGGGATGAGAATCATTAGCATAGTTACCTTCTTGAATTTGAGGAGGATGCAAAACAACACGTTGTATACAAGGTGTTGTTTTGCATCCTCGTCAAATTCAAGGGGGTAACTATGCTAATGATTCTCGTCCCAAATCAATAATAAAATGGGTAGGCAATTTTTCTTTTTTTTTCATTTTTACGGAAATCAGTAAGTGTGAACCACCCGTGTTTTAAACGCGGCCCGTCTGGTTCTTGCCTTATAACCTCGCTTACACACATACAAAAACAATCTCAAACGTTTATTCGATAATTTCCTAGTCCCTAAACCACGTAAAGGGGTTTATTCTGAAATACTGACAAACTTAAATAACCAAAAAAATCTGCGGTAATTAATAATTAACTAGGTACCGTAATTTTAATTGATTATTTATGTCTTTCGTGACCACCTCCTGAAATTTGACGAGGTTGCAAAACAACACCTTGTATAAGAAGGTATAGATGAGGTAGGTAGCTGCACCACACGTCTTGATAGAGAAGTAAATATAATTTCCCGTCTCCCGGAATAACCTCTTCCGTTCTTACCTTCAAGGACTCTTCACGTAATTTGTTTACACCATCACCGCACCTGATGCCATGTTTTTCTTCTTAGGGTTTATTTACAAATCTGCTTATTCTAATGGTGAAAAATATGAGAAGCTGGTGACATGATTTGATTTAGAGGAAGGAAAATAACTTCCAAAGTTCAGAAGACTATAGGTTATATCTATCTATCTATATAAATAAAAATCAATTGCTGTTCGCAAAAACTAATAAATCAAATCAAATTAATCAAATCAATATAATTAATAACCAGGCATAATTAATTAAATTAATTCATAGCCCTCTCCATGGCTATGCTTGCTATTCCCTTAAACTATTTGAAACCTTTTCAATGACAAATGACGATCTGTACATGAAAGCGGTAGCCAGACAGTGAATTAACTTTATAAAAATGCACAGTTACACAGTCTGAGAACTTCTGCAAAATTAAAAATGTTGCCTTTTTTGTGGTTGCTTTGTGGTATTATGTTCGTGCCTATGATATACGGAAACGCGAAGGTAACTGAAGCGCATACCTGATCTGGTTGAATTGTAGCATAAGTATAATAAACTACTACCAAAACTATCGTAACCAAAACTGATGAAGAGATAAAAAATCGATGTTTGTTATTCTAATTAATTCCCGCAACGATATTTTTGTGAGCACACACCAAAACCATATAAACCTAAAAAAAATATCAAAATAACTATGTGTATGTTATGACTATGTTTACCTAATAATATTCCTACATAAATATGTTAATGTACGCAATAGTAAGTACTTTATAGCTCCTAAAATTTTATCACGCCATCGTATTTAGCTTTAATTACTTTCACGTTTTACATTCACGAATCGAAATAAAATTTGCTTGTGACTAAATAAAAAGAAGCTTAGTGATAAAATCATTAAGCTTGTAAAAACTGTTAAGACCGCTCTCGCAGACGTCGATTAATGTTAATCTTTCAATTATTTAATTAAATCTTCCCATAAAATTAAGCTTTCGGTTTTATGTTTCGTATGAAGGCTTTATTTTAAAAACACAAACTTGGGCTACACGGATCATGTTCATGAACCATGATTTATTTTAAACTAGCGGTTGGCTGCAACCTTCAACCACGTGAAATTGTTATAAAATAATATTACTTACCTATTTGAATCGAATTGAATTAACAATTTCATGGGTATTAATTTTTATTTTTTGCATGGAACACTAAACACACACATCAGCTATCTGCCAGTAAAAGTCCCGTCAAAATCAGTCCAGGCCATTCGGTGATTAGCCGGACCATTTTCACAGACAGACCATTTTTTGTTAAAAGTAACATATTATAGAGTCTATATGTTACTTTTAACAAAAAATGGTCTGTACAAACATGCAGTAAAAAGCTTGAATTTTGAAATAACATACAGACACTTCAATTTCATTTATTTAATTTTTATAGATATATAGAAATAGGGTATTTAAGTAGCTAACTGCCTGTGGTAATTAGCTCAAAAAAACAAGTCCGTTTTTTTTTTCGTCTTATCGCGTTAAGATTTTGATCCCCAAACCTTGTATATTTAGACAGTAAACCCCTTTCAGTCTTGTAAAAATAGTAAACAACAAAAAAACCACTATTTGTAAACACAAAAGGCTAAATTAATAAAGCGCTACATAAATAGTGGTTACTTCCGGACAACTAGCAAGAAAAAACTCCCGACTGAAACACGGAACATTGAAATAAATTCATTCGTAGATTACCCAAAAAAGCCAGGCTAGTAAAATTTATATGCCTATCACCAACGCTTTAAAAATTCTCGTCAACCTGGCTTGTGGCCAAACCGTGGTCGCTACCATAATATACGAACGGTGAAGAAAAAGTGGAAAATACTCTAAAGGGGTGAAATGCTCGAAAATATGAGCAACGCTGCTCTCAAAAACGGTGAAGGAAAACATCGTGAAGAAACCGGCATGTCTTAGAACCAAAAATTCGAAGACATGTGACCTACCAATCTGCACTGGGCCCGCGTGGTGGATTATAGCCCACTCCCTCTCATAGAGAGGAGGCCTGTGTCGTAACAGTGGGAACATTATAGACTGATGATAATGATGAGCAACTTTTATTATGGGACCAACTACATAACACTTCAGGCCTATAATCCCGAAGGGCTAGGCAGTGGTATATCTAATAGTGGGTACATCCACTTTTTGCCAGTTATGTATAAGGCCTATGTAATAGAGCGAGCTTATTGCCATCAACCGGGCACAAATACAGACTCCGTGGCTGCTACTGAGAAATTCCTGCTAAAAATTTGCCCAACCCGGGAATCGAACCCAAGACCTCATGGTTAGCAGTCCCGATTACGCCACTATATTATGAAACCAATGAGACAGTCTATACTTACTACTTACTTACTATCAAAAACATTCTATCTCTTATATCTGTTCCTTGTTATTTTTTTTTTCTAATTATATTACTTTATCATGTATCCTTCACACAAGTATATTAAATTCTAAGAGAATACTATCATCAAGGATAAAATTTAATGTTTTGTAAAATTTGTAACTACGTCTAGAAGTTTGATACCTGAATGACGACTACATTTTGTTAGGTGTTTTAATTTAATTTTAAGTTTGCATGCTGAAATAAGTCGGCGAAATATGTGAAACCTTTTTATTTATCAGACCATAATATGTACTACCATATTTCATGCAAATAAAGAATCTTGAATCTTACCAAGATTTTTTCGCGACAAGACCAATGTATGGAGTAGCTAATATTTTTTTACGATACTATGGTACGTCCCACTGTAAAACTTGTTCATTTTCATGAGTACTACACGCCCGTAAAGTATTGGCAACGTTTAATAAAACATAACATAACAACATTTATTTCAGGCAATAATTGTTCATAGATACCTTATAAACTAACATATACTTAATTATAAAGTAAATACAAAACAAAACTTATGTTAATAAATATGCCAACTGTATGTAGCACTTCACTTAACAAATCACCCAGTTTAACTTCACGCCTGTAATGTCCAAAGGGTTATGCAGACGTATACCTATAGTGGCTGGGTCAGACTGAATACAAAAGAGCCCAACCAACCGAAAGGTACGACCCTGTCCAGTAATGGGCTTAGTTGATTGATTTTACGAATAGTTTATGCATATAAAGGCTCTTACCCGCCTCGCTCGATCGGAATCACATATGATATGTGGCACCAGATTTAATAAATTAAGAAAACAGATGTCGGCGATCCGTCAACGCCTTGTTACGACCTTCCTTGACAACTTCACCGGTCAATATGGCTACCCGCAACGACTTGACGTTCCGCCAGAGAGAATTGTAAACCAATTCTCTCTCGTCTGTGGTCAAAGTTTAGTTTGCAATTTGAATCATATGAAGCCTTTTTGCAAAGGTGCTGTCACATATTTCTCCACCACGTCATAAGGGGTGAGCCTAACTGCGATCAACCGGGCATAACTCTAAACTGCGGGATGGCTACTAAATCTTTCATGTTCGCAAAACCCGATTATTGTTCGCCCGACTTCAGAATCGAAGATCTAAAGCTCAGCAGTAACACTTGCTACCACGTTTCCAACAACCAGTAGCAGATTACCAACAAAAAAAATGCCAGTGGTATAAAATTTATAACCCCATCAATGCCACTTAAAAAAATCCTCGTCAACCTGGCACCCAGCCAAGCCGTGACCGCTATAACTCCCATATTTACTTAAATACAAACTGAACTGCATATATATCCAAAAAATCAGGCTTATAAAATTATAACCCTATCAACGCCACTTAAAAAAATCCTCGTCAACCTGGCACCCAGCCAAGCCGTGACCGCTATAACTCCCATATCTACTTAAATACAAACTGAACTGCATATATATCCAAGCTGCAGGCAATTTGTTAACATTATGTACACAGGAGGTCACATAATGATCTCCCAAAGCCGCCATTACATGACCGTTTACTGGTTATAACGGACATATCGGCTTTCATTAACTTTTAGGGGTTGACGGCCGTTTGTGGTTGAGTTTGTCAAATGTGGAGAGCGTAGTTACTTCATTGTGGGTTGGTGAGGCAGAGAAGGGTTAATATTTCTAAAACGACCGAGGGTCAAAACAATGCCTTTGTAATTTTGTACTTACAAATACATGCGTATGACTCCTCTTCTGAAGAAGAACAATTTCTCACTAAAAATGACAGTAGAACATCAGTATTTCTCTTTCATCAGTTCTCATCAGTGTTTTTCTTTTTTTTAATATCTCCTTTCGCTGGTATGCTGGAAGAGATTTCTTTAGAAATAAGCATTACCTTTGTACCTATTTTCTGTTCCTTTCTTCTTCTCTGTATTAAGTGTGTACTTACATAAATTGTTAAATAAATAAATATTTTTGTATTTACTTAATGTATAATGTAGCAATATATAAGGTGTTGTTTTGCATCCTGATCAAAATTCAGGAAGTTGTCACAAAAGACATAAATAAACATTTAAAATTACGGTACTTAGTTAATTATTAATAAACGATGTTTTTTTTGGTTGTTTATGGTTGTCAGTATTTCAGAATAACCCCCTTATCGTGGTTTAGGGAATAAAAAATATCGAATAAACGTTTGAAATTGTATGTATGTGTGGAAGCGCGGTTATATGGCGAGAATCGGACGGGCCGCTTTTAGAATACGGGTGGTTCACACTTACCGATTTCCGTAAATGAGAAAAAAAAAACACCTACCCATTTTATTATTGATTCGGGAAGAGAATCATTAGCATTGTTACCTCCTTGAATTTGACGAGGATGCAAAACAGCACCATATAATTATACTAAATTCAAAATATAGTCAGTTTTACAATTTCACTTCTGCTGGCGTACATGACGCTTAAAACATTATTGTTCCATTCTTATTCCAGAGTGAAAAAGAGACGGAGCTATACAGGTCGTCTAGCTCCATCTCTTTCCCACTCTGGAATAGGAATGGAACAATAATGTTTTAAGCGTCATAGTAACCCCCCTGGTTTTAATCCTGTAATCCCAAAAGATTAGGCAGAGGTGTATCTAATAGTACATCCACATTACGCTAGTTACGTTTTTTAGGTCCCATGTAATTGGGAGCGAGCCTATTGCCATCAATCGGGCGGATTTTCTGAATTTATCCAACAAACGGAGGAAACTCCTTTATATACTTATCTTCGTGAGTCAACCACTGACCAACACAGTAATGAACAGTCAAAAGGAAAAAAAAACAAAAATATCAGTAATGTAAGAATGAACTTGGTACCTAGGAGTTGATTCATTAATACTGCTTAGTTGTTTTATAATTAGCGACTATTTGACGGCACGATTGGCGCAGTGATTGAGCAATCGACTGCTGCGCTGCGTGTCGTGGGTTTGGTCCCCGCATGGAACAAATATTTGTATGACCTACACATAATTGTTCCGGGTGTGGCTGTTTGTGTCTGTGAGTTTAAATGTTTGTAAACGCACCCACGATACAGGAGAAATTTCTGGTGTGGAGCAAGGTTAAAAAAAAAGCCGTGCATTTTTGGATATTTAAACGTCACTTATTTTCTATCGAGTGGTTATGTATAAATTTCCTACTTAGGTACTTATGAAATGCAAGGATGAAGATATTTTTTTTCTTTTAATTGACGTTTTATATTTGTGATTTCAACTGACTTTTTATTTTAAATTCCATATCAGTATTGACAAAACATAGCAAAAGAAACTTTATTACCTATTTAAGCTCTTTAACATTGCTTCCTATGTTTAACAAGTAAATGATTCTGGCTCTTGATCATTACAGTTTAGAAACTATAATTCTTCAGGTGCCTTCCACGGTATTAGGAAACTCATCTTTTGCTAAGTCCCAAAGATTTATATCCACATACAGACTGATCAAAGACACCGGTGATCCTCCAGCTTCGGTTACTACCCGTAAAATCCGGATTCATCCGGTTTTACGAGACATTCGGGTCGGTATTGCACCGGGCGACGACATGCATTTTATCCGACAAAAGTATCTCGGTAGGTCTTTGTCGGAGCTACGGATTTTGTCCGACTTTAGATTGAAACTTGTTTGAGGGGAAAAGATGAGATTAATGTGGCTATGGAGTCGAGTATAAAGTAAGGTGTAGTTTGCTGTGTGGACATCGCTAAAGGGTGAGTCGATAAAAGATAGCTCAAAATATGGGAAATCATCAAATGACCCCTCCCGCTCTGGGCGGAGCGGAAGGTAGTCTCAGATTTGTACTGACTAAAACCCATCCATGCTGTATTCCAGGGCCACGGTATTTCTTTCGATCAGTCCCGCAGCCCTGGCAAGGATCCACCCTCTCGGACCCCTTCCGATTTGCTGACATCTCCTTGAGCCGCGCGTGGAACACGAACACGCCATCGACAAGGCCTGTCGTCATAAGACGGACGAACTAGCTAGCCTATTACTCACCGTCCACAGGCCCGCGAAATATAAGACCCTTATAACACAACTGTGAGCTTGTACTCCAGCATTCCAATTTCGGAACACCTCTTTTCAATGACAAATAAATAATTTTATCTACTTCGGTTTCGTTATATTCGAATTACGAAATTGACAGCGGTTTCATTATGATACCCATAACGACACAAGTTGTATTATGCGAATCGTCATAAATTATTCTAAAACGCAAGCAAAGACATTCTGAACATACAACCTCGTACCTATAATATTACTTCGAAATCGAGACAATGTAAATGATGTTTTTAAAAATGGAACAAGTTTAGAACAAAAGTATCGTATACTATTTGGCTGTTGCGGCTACAAGATCTTTGCCTTATACTTATTAAAGACTAAATAAAAAAGAAGTGGACGCGGGGAAAAAAATCTGAGTGATGTCTTCAACATCAAGTGATATGGAAAATACTCCACCAGATATAACAAATAGAGCAGTTGGAGCTTCAAATAATTTACTACCAGAAATCAAGACATGTATATGAGAAATGTTATGAAGACAATAGTCAGTGTGTAGTTAAGTTTCTATTAAAAATACTTTTTTGTATATATCTGTGTTTCATTCGTTCCTTCGTAGATAAAATCTTGTATGCAACTGTACGTTATTGGTATTTTAATAACTCGTGCCCACCTATTTCGGTACGCGCTACGCTTGTACCGAAAAATGGCACTCGTATTAAAAGACCGTCCATAACGTAACAGTTGCATAAATAGCTATTATGACTGCTTAAAAACAAAGAAGTATTTACGAAATATTAATGTCTTACAAAGAGTAGACTTACCCACAAGACTAGTATTTATATTACACACAGGTTTCCAAGCTCTTACATGTACTCTAAAACATAACGTAACAAATCTCCAGAAATCCAAATAGTTAACTTTCAACTATGCAGAGAGTTCGGCGTCAAAGATTCTGGGCTGTGCGACTTGGCTACCTACCAACTGTGTGTTCAGCGTCATATATTATGTGCTAGAATAATAGCTCAGGTATATGAAATACTTGCGTCTTTGCTGTAGTTTTGTGTAGTAAATAATGGGGGGGGGGTAAATAGTGTAGGTTTGTGGTGCATTTTGTGGAATTACGTGTTATGGAATTACGAAAAGGCTAGGCAGATGATGACGATGATTAAAACGGGTGTTGTACCCGTTTTTTTCATCATCAACATCTGCCGAGCCTTTTCCCAGTTACTGGATAATGTGACATCCCTTGGTAAGACTGGTTGTCGGACTTGCGGGATTCTGACTACCCGTTAAGACTCTCATAGAACTAAAAATTACAACTTTGACCATCAGCTTAACCTGATTTCCAAACCACATGGGGCTGTAAAAAATGGGTGATTTTAGACATCGTGCAAGAAATTTGTGAAAACCGTCAAAATAGATTTGACACCAAATAATAAAATTTTATAAAAATAGGGCCTAAATAACGCACTTGAAAATTCCTAAACGAAAAAATACCTGTGTTAATGATGAATAGATAAGTAACTTTTTTCACACTGCTTAAAAAAAACATCTTATTCTTTATACAGATAAATTTCTCTGTACACTATCTCTTTCATAAACTATATGAAATACAATATTTTACGATGTAGTACAATAGTTTTAATACGTAGTTTGTTTCAGCCGTGCAAATTAATGCAATTATTTCATGCTATACATTCAATTGTTTTGTTTTGTGAAACAATAACGTAATCTATTTTTAACCCCCGACCAAAAAAGTGGGGTGTTATAAGTTTGACGTGTGTATCTGTGTATCTGTGTGTCTGTCTGTGGTATCGTAGCTCCTAAACGGATGAACCGATTTTGATAAAATTGATTTCGTTTGAAAGGTGTTTTAATCGAGAGTGTTCTTAGCTATGTTTCAATAAAATCTGATCAGCCGTTTGAAGGCCATCACCTCTTTTCTAGTTGAAGGGAAATTAACATTTTCCACAGGTTTGATCGATTCGAAATTTGAAATCTTGTCACTTGAGAAAGTTTTATTTTTTTTATTTTTTGCTTATTTCGTTAATTGGCGAGATGACACGCAACACCGAGAAAAGTGGAAGCAATGGGAAAGGCCTATGCCCAGTATTGGGACAGTCAAGGCTAAGATAAAACAATATAAGTTTAAAAACCATGAACTAAAAATTAAATTAAAAATTTAATAAACCCCCGATACAAAAAACCTCTAAAAAAAACCAAAAATAAAATAATCCAAGCGTCTTAGCGTCGGGGGACCGCTTAGTAGACCGATTAGTACAAGCACATAACAAAGCGGACCCCCGACGCTAGGACGCTTGGATTATTTTATTTTTGGTTTTTTTAGAGGTTTTTTGTGTCGGGGGTTTTTTAAATTTTTAATTTAATTTTTTATACTATGTAGTGATTAACTATGATACAAAAAATTAAATTAAAAATTTAAAAACCCCCGACGGACAAAACCTCTAAAAAACCAAAAATAAAATTAATCCAAGCGTCGTAGCGTCGGGGGTCCGCTTTGTTTGTATATATATTTTTATGTACTAAGCGGTCTACTTAGCGGTCCCCCGACGCTACGACGCTTGGATTAATTTTATTTTTGGTTTTTTAGAGGTTTTGTCCGTCGGGGGTTTTTAAATTTTAAATTTTTGTTAGTGAATTTGGAATGGGGTTTTCGTTAGTTTGTTATGATCTATGCTTACATTCATACTAACATTACTCAGGCAAATCTGTGTGTCGCAATGAAATGTATACTTAGGACAATTCAAAAGCGATTTTCTTGCGAAACAACGGATTTTTACATTGAGATAAGATCTTTTTCGTGAAAATATGGCTTCCTAGATACTATGTTCATGAAAACGTAAAACGTGTATCAAAACAGTAGGACAAAATTACGGTTCTCTATTGTGTCACCTAACTTTTTTATCCATAATTTAAAGTGTCATAACTTTATTTGTCCTAATCATCATTTGTCCGAATGATAATTCACCCGAACTTAACATCACATAATTTTACATGGCATAAAATCGAAATCCCTTAATATAATATGTCCTAAATCCGTTTGTCATAAATATTACAATCAATAATATACAAAAGACATAAAAATGTTTTCTATAAAAGTTATAAGTCCTAAATTCAAATTACACAATGTTTCTTTATAATAATAATATTCTTAGAACATTTTTTTTTATTACACATAAATAAATATATTATACATGTACTCAATAAAGCAGTTGATTGTGAACATGTGGTTTTTGTAAAGCAAGCAAGCATGCAGCATGCAAGCAAGCATGCAGCATGCAAGCAAGCATGCAGCATGCAAGCAGGTACGCAGCATGCAAGCAAGCACGCAGTATGCAGCATGCAAGCAATCATTCAAGCATGGTTTCTGTCACGGCTGCGGCGCTACGGCGCTCCGGCGGTCCCTCGCAAGTTTATCGTCGCAGATGGGTTTAACGCTCACCACCGCAGCTTCGGCTTGCTGGCCGGCACGGCCGGCCAGCCTCAGCCGCGGCGGCGAGTGTTACAACCACCTGCTCCTCAACTCGCGGGCCGCCTCGCCCCTCCGCACCTACGCGATTTTAAATTACACTCTAGGGGTAGGGCAGACAAGACTGCGTGGAGTCGGATTTACAGCGATTCGTTACTGTCACTAAAACCTAATTTTTAGCATATGTTTTAGGAATTAAAAAAATATTATAAATGAACATTCGGAATAATTAACTAGGTACCGTAATTTTAATAAATATTACATATGTACATTATTTACAGACTACAAATAAATAAAAATAAAATATGTACAAGTATCAAAATTACAGGGCGTCAAAACATTTCAAAATTCAACATTCGGAATAATACACATTATTTAACACAATACTTAGGACATATGACTTTAGGTCTTGCAAAATTAGGAGATTCAATAATTATAGTAATTGATATTATGACAGAATACTTTTAGAACTAAAGATAATTATGTTGAACAAAATTTCGGGATTTTGAACATTATGGTTACTGAAGTTTATAGCAAACGTGTTATGGATTTTCGGACAAACAATTTTAGGAGAAGAAAGGGAGTACCCAAAATTACTTTTGAATTTTGCTATATTTTATTTGTCCGTGACTGTGCGTCTTATCTTTTTACGCCTTTTAACAGATAAACGATTTCAGTAAAATTCAGCATACAGGTAGACATTCCCTGAGTTAGGTCATAGGATATTTTTTGTCCCGGTATTACATTCCCTTGCTTCTGATATCCACGTGGGTGGAGCTGGGGGCAAAAGGTAGTGGATGACAATAACAGAAGACATCTGTGAAAAGTTTTGCAATTGCAAGGCCTCCTACTTATTCAAAGAAGAAAATAACATTGGTCATATAACAGAGTACGGAAATGCTTCGGCAACTCGTTGCGGGGATATCGTGCTCTGTGGTCATTACTCTTGCTCATTAAGGCCCGCTTGCACAACTGTACACATCACTACACACATTTAAAACATCGTACTGTTTCTGACAATCACGGACGATGAAGGCGCGGTTGGCGCAGTGGCTGAGCGATTGGCTGCTGCATTGCGTGTTGCGGATTCGATTCCTATACGGAACAAATATTTGTATGGCCTACAAGTAGTTGTTCCAGGTCTGGCTGTTTGTGAATGTGAGTGTTGGTTAACGCTCCGGCACAGGAGAAATTCCTAGTGTCGGCCAAAGTTTACTTAAAAGAAAATAATAAGAGAAATCGTTTATATAGCCGAGACATAACGTTATTTGTTGACTATTGGTGCAAATGGGCTATAGACTAGTTTGATCAGAATGCGTTCCTAAAACGTCAGTCTATGCTTTCATAATAATAATATTCAGACCACCTTGGACCTCATCGGATCCAAAGGCAGGTCTTAAATAACCCACTCTTACTTAACTACTTCGACCGCTAAAAATAACTCAAAGATACACAACATCAAAAAAGTTAACTTATTCAGAACCCAATAAAATCAACATTTTTTTTTACAATACTTAGAAAAAAGAACTAACAGTAATAATGAAGTGGAATCGGCTGAACAAATTTACACAGGAGTCTAATTAACGAAGAGTACTCGGCTCCTCCGAGTTGTCGATCTAATGGTAAGGTCTGACTGATAAGCTGTAGCGAGATGGCAAAAAACAAAGAATGACAATAAAAAAGTCTCTTTCATGTCATCATCTGCGTAGCCTTTTCCCAAACTATCTTGGAGTCGGCTTCCAGTCTAACGGGATGCAGCTGAGTTCCAGTATTTTACATGAAGCGACTGCCTATTTGACCGCCACAACCCACTAACTGGGTAATACGATACCTCTTAGTAAAACTGGATGTCAGACATTTGGCTTCTGACTACTCATAACGACTGTCAAAGATCAAAAAATGACAGCCGGGACCAGCGGCTTAACGTGCTTTCCGAGGCACGGAGGAAACTCGGTATGTAATTATGGTCACCCATCCACGAACCAACCTCCGCAAGCACGCCTTAACCTTTATTTAACTGTTATTATTTAGCCACGAGCTCCTCCAAAGTCTCTTTCGTGTATCAAAGTTATTAGACATCAAATGAAGATTCGACAGTGGAGAAATAATAGTGAACATTCGAATATAAACGTATTTAAGGTGTTAGGGGAAAATGAAAAAGTAGAACCTGTTGAAGATTTTACTAAAAGCTATCTTATCATTTCAGCTTCGTATCGTAGTTGCCGTTGTTTGATGAACCTAGAAACCAGCCAATTATTACTATCCCACTGCAAAGCAAAGGCATTGAATGGTGGATTGGCAATACAATGATTTAAAAAAAAAATTATGAACTTGTTCAAGATAGATAAACACTCAAAATGGCTGCTAAATGAAACACAAAAAGACAGGATAATTATCAAATATACAGGCTGGAAGAGACATCCTCGCACATACAAAATTCCGTTAAAAAAAAAAGGTGCTCCATACATTTTGTCTGTGCAAGTATTGTAGTTATGTAGGAAACCAAAGATTTAAAAAAAAATGCCGATTAAAAATATATTTATGTGGTCCTAAATACGTAATTATCGTTTGTGCGTCAATATTCCTTCCAACATGTATAATAAAAATCGTTAATTCGAACACATTTAATAGGTGACAACCTACTTCCCTACAACTTGCACCCCCCGTTGCCCCGGTAACTCAAATGGTACTTCACAGATGAGTTTGCGCGGGAATTCCATCGCGACCACAAACACACGCAGACTTTATTGCACAGTTCAACTGCCCAGTGCTTGGAGATATTGATTTATTTGTCCTGCTAAGTTTAATGTGAGTGTGGCTTGTGAGTGCAAACATTTTAATCATTAATTAGTTTAACAATATTATTATGTTACAGCGTTAGTTAAGTATGGGAGGACAGCTTAAGCCCGACAATACGTCATTGCTTACTTCACAAAAACGTAAAACAATATGAAAAGTTAACAAGAATCTACAAGTCCTACAATGTTCACACATTCAGTAACAATCGGTAAAAAAGAATCTACATCATCATCCTAATAAGTTGAACAGCCAGCTAGCCAGCCAGCAGTATTCAGCTGCCTCTGTTTCGAGTGGAAACCGACCTCAATAGTTCGCCGAAGAAAATGAGAGTGACTAAACTCTTCGTAGAATCGCAAAGTCACACCGTGCCTGCGGAGCTGTAGTATGTAGTTATACTTAATAATTTAAAGTAAAAAAGAAACAGTTGTTGTTACTAACTAAGGGATATGATCGACACTACAGCAATACATATATCAAAGGCAAAGCCTGCAGTATGCGGAGGAGCTGTACTTAATATGTTTACGTTTGTATTTGCACGTTTATGGAATGAATTACCGGTATCGGTAAGACAAGCGCAGTCACTCGTTCCTTTTAAAAGCTTGTTTGCAAATCATGTTCAGTCTCTGTTGTTTCATTAAGTCAAAATTTATCACTATTCTATTTTAATCTAGTTTTATTTTTACCATTAATTCATGTTATAGAACACACAAATATCTTGATGTATATTTATTTATACGTTGTATTTATATACATGTATGTGGTATTAAATCTCAAATAACCCTGGATTATATTTATAACCGACACTACAGCAGTATATCATAGTGCTTGCGGTATCCGTGGCGACTGCGGTCTGCGGTGTGACGCTGTTATGGCGGTTGTGGGGACTAATGACCAACAAATTAGGGACGATAATGAGCTGAATCTCCTGATTATTTCACAGTAAATATAATGCTGTTTTTATTTTGCAGCACTCACTTAAAAACAGCGGCATTTAAGCGTGGGAACAGGGTATAGCTATCCGCTGAAAAAAGGTGCAAAATTTTGGTAGTAAGTTCTCGTCAGTATACACAATATGTACTAATAGCTAAGCCATAGGGTAGCTCAGATGGTGCAGCACATTATTTACTACTTGAGCGTTACTAGCTGCATGCTGCGCGCAACCCTTAAACTTTCTGTTTATACAGGAATGAAACAACAAAACAAAACCAATTACCAGATAATCAAAGTAAAACATAAATAAAAACAATTGAGGTTACGCCACGCCAACTCCAAAATCAAAACAACCAGTGGCATATGTTTTATGTCGCCTCTCCAACTCTTTTGTTCACAATTCTAGCACAACAATGGGTAAGCAGAGTCTCAAATGGGGTAAAGGATTAGCCAGAATCACAAAGCTTTTGTTCTAACACAAAAGGTGAGATTTACAATGACAGTGAAGTTTAGCAAGTCGGTCAATGTGTCATGTTGTGTCGGAGCGTAAGACCATTGTGTTTTTGTTTTATTCTTACACACAAGAAAAGGAAAGTTTTATGACGAAAAGTTTGAAAAGTCTTTTGGTGTAGTTGTTAAGAGTGTAGCTGTTGTCAGTTGAATGGTCATAAGTTCAGTACACGACTTGGACCGAAAATGTTAAGTTTCTTTTTCATTTTGCCAGTATCTTATTCGTTTATTCGTAAGTATCAAAGGTTGGACAAAAAACCGGACATGTGCAAATCTGACTCATCCACCGAGAGTTCCATACAAATTTGTAGGTAATTTAAATAAAGACTTTATTTTTATGATTTAATTACAAATATAGTTTTCACATTTTTGTAATTTAGTTGTATCTGTGGTTCAAGAAGACATTACTTGCCAAATTTCATAGTTCTAAGTCAACGGGAAGTACCCTATACATTTTGATTCCCTTGAAAGTGTCGAAATATAAGTTTATCGCGGCATTAACGGCCGTATCTTTTTCCCACGTTATTTAAGAAGTTTGATTTTTTCACATATTTAAGGGACTGTAGATTTGAGTTTATGGTTTTAATTTCAACTTCATACCTCTACGCTTTCCCGAGATAAAGGGAGATAGAAAGACAGACGATGAACGTCTTTGAACGTTACATGTCTTGTGTAAATATCATTAGATCATGCAACAGTAAACTTTTTTTTTCTTGTGGGAAATTATCAAATGACTCGTTTTGCTCTGGGCGGGGCGGAAGGGAGTGTCGGACTTGTACTGACTAAAACCCATCCATGTTCCTTCTTCGCCCTTTGTGTTCCAGGGCCGCGGTATCTCTTTCGAACAGTCCGGCAGCCCTGGCAGGCATCGGCCCTCTCGGACCCCTTCCGATTTGCTGACATCTCCTTGAGGCGCGCGTGGAACACGAACGCGCCGTCGACACGGCCTGTCGTCATGAGACGGACAGTGAGCTAGCCCATTTACTCACCGTACATAGGCGCGCGATGCAACAGTAAACTTGAGACACGAATTTTCTTTATTGGAATGATTGAATATTTTGGCCGCATCGTTGGTCGAGTGGTCGCACTAACTGCTGAGCAAGAGGTTCTGGGTTCGATTCTAAGGTCGGGCAAAGTGTTATTGGGTTTTTCATCTGGAATTTCTCAGTAGCAGCCACGGAGTCTAGATTCGTGCCCGGTTGATGCCAATAGGCTGGCTCCATGGTTGGTTACATGGGACTTAAACATAACTGGCGAAATGTGGGTACTTTTAAGTGCATCTCTGCTTTACCTTACCCTGTAACACCCCCCCCCCCACAGGCGTATCGTTGTGATAAATAAAAAGATTTTCACAGAGGTTAAATTGTAATGTCACTCAAATAAACTACAAAAATATTTTGTTCAAATTCATGAACGAAAACAATTTACAAAGTTCTAAAGTACCACAATGTTTAATGCAAGAATAGATTATTCCTGAACCCAACAGTGCCGTCAGTTTAATATCTGAACAGAAACTTGTCTCATCAGCGCCTACGTAAATATTAATAGCAATACGCCTTCCCAAAACTTCATGCTTATTAATTCTGACAGGTTAACCGTAACTTGACGTTAGTGGTGAAGCTTTATTTAAGCTGCTTTTATTCCTTAGAGAGACAGAGTGACATTGACTGTAGAAAAAAAGTAATAAAAAAAAAGAAACTGGAAAGCAGAAAACAGCCCAGAGACCGTTCACTTTTAATACGATTTTTCGTTTCGAATTACTTATGTTCATAAAATTTATAATATGTAAACATACAGGCAATCAGCCTGTATGTATAGATATTATAAATTTATAATATTTTTTTAAAGTTTTTATTAATTTGTTTATACGCTATCTGAAAAGTATCATTTCAATTGTCTGTGGCGTAGATACCAATCTACGCCACAGACAATTTCAATTTTCAATTTTTGGTTGACAGGAGGACAATTTCCAAAAACTGAAACAACCCAGATTGGACCCCTAGTTAAAGGGTAAAATTTGTTGCAAATGAGCTCTAGTATTACCCATTTCAAGGACTGCACCCAATTACCAATTACTCTGTATAATGTAGTAAAAAGCAATAATTCTGAATTCATGGTTAAAGTTTAAGTGTTCGCCGACATTTTCCCTTCCACGTGTATTTAGGTATTATCCTTGAAATAGAGCGTTATATTAAACAAAGCGTGTCTGTCATCATTTACTACAAAAATTCGTAACAGAAAAACAGCTTCTGGTAAAACTGGACAAAGGCTAGTGCTAGGAAACACGGTACTATTACAAAGTGCCTGATTACCTTGAATGACAGCAAAGTGTACTAAAATAACCCAAATTCCGGAGAGGGGTAAACTCATCGTTATTAACTTTTACCATGGAATGAAATCTAATATGAAATCGCAAAAAAAATATCCATAGCCGACCCCAACATAGTTTGGAAAAGGCAAGGCAGAGGATGAAGATAGAATTTTTAGGTTATACAAGTTGTTGTTTCGCATCCTCGTCAAATTCAAGAAGGTAACTATGCTAATGATTCTCGTCCCGAATCCATAATAAAAATGGGTAGGTAATTATTTATTTTTTTTCTTATATACGGCAATCGGTAAGTGTGAACCACGTGTATTCACAAACGCTGCCCGTCTGGTTCTCTCCCTATAATCTCGCATACACACATACAAACAATTTAAAAAGTTTATTCGATAATTTCTTATTCCCTAAACCACGGTAAGGGCGTTATTCTGAAATATTGACAAACTTAAACAACAAAAAAAATCAGCATTTATTAATAATAAACTAGGTACTGTAATTTTAAGTAATTATTTATGTCTTTTGTGACCACCTCCTGAAATTTGACGAGGATGCAAAGCAACACCTTGTAGAAAGAAACCTTCTGCAAAGTTCCATGATTGTTTTTCCACCAGCTTAAACAGTACGTTTTGTTGTGTGTCAGTGAATAAATGAATTTAAGATTCATATTAAGGATTCGGCAGGCATCGGCCCTCTCGGACCCCTTCCGATTTGCTGACATCTCCTTGAGGCGCGCGTGGAAAACGAACGCGCCGTCGACACGGCCTGTCGTCATGAGACGGACAGTGAACTAGCCCATTTACTCACCGTCCACAGGCGCTTTCATTTCGCTAAATCGTAACAAACAATCAAATCTTTCCTCTTTTTAAAATATTAGTTTAGATTATCGTGTAACAAGAACCAGTTCAAGAACTAAAACCCAACTACGTTAAATTCGGTTTTATACAAAGATTATCATCATTAAGTCCTTTCATTCGATACCTAACACGGCGCCTTTCAAATATCATTTTACAATCTATGGATTTATGTCCTCTAGAGGGCGCCATTTTGAATTTAGTGTGACGTCCAATAGTCAGCAGACAATCAGGACAAGTACGTCGATTCTGTAAAATGCAGACGACAACTCACATCTCACATCGTTATCCGCTGTCACTTCGCGTAAGGTTCAAAATGACCTTGACTAGCTGTCCCGCGCAACTTTGTCTGCGTCACATTTTCCCCCTTTTCGCAACATTTTTCATTGCTGCTCCACTCCTATTGGTCGTAGCGTGATGATAGATGTCATGACAATTGTCAGTTGTCAAACAGTTAAGGAGTGCGGACATAATGCAATATTGCTCACCGCCTAAAGTTATATATAGCCTATGTCCTTCCTCAGGTTGAAATCTATCTTCTTGCCAAATTTCATTAAGATCCGATCAGCCGTTTAGTCGTGAAAAGGTAACAAACAAACATACAAACAAACAAACAGAGTGACATTCGCATTTATAATATTAGTATGGAAGTATGGATTAGTTTAGAAGACATCCAAACATAAGCTCACGCCTTTCTCCCATGGGGGTAGCAGAAAGTAATAGAACGGCGTTCTTAAGGGTCGTTACCCTTCCATACTTCTTCCATCTCATCCACGTTTGTACGTCTGGTGATTTATTCAGAAACTAGCTGTCCCCGGCATGCGTTGCAATGCACTTTTTACCTACCCTATCTACCTACCATACCCTCCTTACCCTACCTACCTACCTACCCTACCTACCGTACCCTACCTACCCTACCTACCCTACCTACCCTACCTACCCTACCTACCCTACCTACCTACCCTACCTACCTACCTACCTACCTACCTACCCTACATACCCTATCTAACCTACCCTACCCTACCTATATACCTACCCTACCCAACCCTACCTACCTATCTACCCTACCTACCCTACCCTACCTACCCGACCCTACCATACCTACCTACCTACCTACCCTACCCTACCTTTCACACCTGTTAAACCTTCCCTGGACTACGACAAACATTTTAAAACCAAAATCTGCTAAATCGGTCCAGCCGTTCTCGAGGTTTAGCGAGACTAACAAACAGCAATTGATTTTTATACAGATAGATAGATAGATAGATAATTAATCAGCCACAGTTATTTTAGTCTAAATAAGTAAACAAAGATTACAGAATAATCTCAGTAAATACCTTGTTCTTTTAATTACTTATCTCCAACATTTCACCAAAAAACATAATCCCAGCTTGAATAGGTTCTAAAAATCAGCAAAAACTTTAAATTGAGACCCTTGGTCCTCGTTAAAAGCCAAAATGACATCGCGCAACAACTTTTTAACACGAAAACCAACCCTTTACGTCACAAGCTTGTCAAAGGTCCCGTTTTTTGACGAAAAAAAAAAACCATTAAGCCCGCCCAAGCGGTATCCGCCCAAATAATGTTGGGCGGATTTTGTATTGTGTAAAAAGTGACCCGTTTATTATGTCGTGTGAGTGTATTAATGGTAGTAATGTAGGTTATGGAAATTTCTTGTGGTTGGCTAATTTGTATACTTTTTCGTATTGATGATATGGGTTTTTGTGTGGTCATTTGGTTAGCAATAGAAGATGGCGATTGATACATGCATTAATATAAACAACTAGCTGTGCCCGCGACTGCGTCCGCGTGGTTTTAACAAAAAAGTTTTTCGTTTTTCCTTTTTTTTTTATAAAAGTAACCTAAGTTCTTTTTACTAAGCTTTGTTTACTTTACATCAGCTATCTGCCAGTGAAATTCCCGTCAAAATCGTTCCAGCCGTTCCAGAGATTAGCCGGAACAAACAGACAGACAAAAATTGTAAAAAAAAATATTTTGGTACTAGCTGTGCCCGCGACTTCGTCAACGTATTCCACGTTAAGAAGTAGCTCAAGTTACTTCTTATTACATCAGCTATCTGGCAGTGTCTTCTATTCCCGTCAAAATCGATCCAGCCGTTCCAGAGATTAACCGGAACAATAAAATTGGTTTGTTCCGGTTAATCAATATGTATAATATATATACCGTATTTACATTCATTTGCATGTAGTAAAAAGCAATTATTTTAATATTACAAACAGACACTTCAATTTTTATTTATGTTTAGATAGAGACTAACTGACAAAATGTTGCTAGTTCGGTTAGCATAGTATATAAAAATCAGGCCCCTTTGATTAAACTGTGTACACCTGTTCAAGGTTTATTCAATTTTTTTAATAAAAATAAAAATCGGTTACCTTGAAAAAGTTGTTACAAAGATAAAAATATCGAAAACAGAACACTACTACACGTATTACGTGAAGCGGAGACAAAAAATTTAACGGACGCCAATATTAAATCATTCGAAATAATACGTAATCTAAAATCAGTAAACAAATAGGGTATTATTGGAGAACCTTTTGATCCGAGCTACCCTAATTTAGCGACCAAGGGTTAGTACTCGCGTACAGTCAACTTAATAAATGGTGCTCGAAATACAAATAAATGTCTTTATACTACTCCATGAAATAATTACGTTATTAATATTCATGCTTTCATTTATTTTTACCCCAAAACACGGCTGGTTACAATTTCGGAGTGTAAGTATGTATGGTCATCTGTACCCGCATAACTTCTAAACTACTTTTCATAGTTCGACAAAATAATGAGGTATCAGTATACTTCGGTGTGATTCTATAAGACCACACTTAGAACTTCGAATCTGAATCCGCTGTGTGTTTCTTGATTGGCAATTTAAAAACCCGGTTGATAATTCGAATTTACACTAGCGCCACCACTACGAGCGTGTCAGCGAGTTGAACTAAATTAACGGGGAGATTTTGACAGATGAAGTATGAGATGACGTAAGAAGTGGCATTCTGTAAGGTAATTCCCCCGTCACTTCGACGCTCCCTTGGCTACAAAATCAAGGTCATTTTGAACCTTACGCGAAGTCACAGTGGATAGCGATGTGAGATGTGAGTTGTCGTCTGAATTTTACAGAATCGACGTACTTGTCCTGATTGTCTGCTGACTATTGGACGTCACACTAAATTCAAAATGGCGCCCTCCAGAGGACATAAATCCATAGATTGTAAAATGATGTTTGAAAGGCGCTGTGTTAGGTATCGAATGAAAGGACTTAATGATGATAATCTTTGTATAAAACCGAATTTTACGTAGTTGGGTTTTAGTTCTTAAACTGGTTCTTGTTACACGATAATCTAAACTAATATTTTAAAAAGAGGAAAGATTTGATTGTTTTTTAACCCCCGACCAAAAAAGAGGGGTGTTATAAGTTTGACGTGTGTATCTGTGTGTCTGTCTGTGGCATCGTAGCTCCCAAACGGATGAAGCGATTTTGATAAAATTGGTGTCATTTGAAAGGTATTTTAATCGAGAGTGTTCTTAGCTATGTTTCGAGAAAATCTGCTCAGCCGTTTGAAGCTCATCACCTCTTTTCTAGTTGATGAAGGGATTTAAACAACTTCTACGGGTCTAGTTGATTGGAAATTTGAATTCTTGTCACTTTCTTACCATGGGCATCGCCAGGGGGGTTGGCTGCACACCCCCCCTACCCCCTAAAAGCTCAATTTTTTTTTTATTCATATCTTTCCTTGTTTTCGTTAATAAGCGAGAAGAGGCGCAACACCAAGAAAAGTGGAAGGAATGGGAGTAGACCTATGCCCAGGAGTAGGACAGTCAAGGCTAAGAAAAAATAATTTAAGTTTAAAAAGCTTGAAATAAAAATTAAATTAAAAATTTAAAAAACCCCCGACGGACAAAACCTCAAAAAATCCATAAATAAAATTAATCCAAGCGTCGTAGCGTCGGGGGACCGCTAAGTAGACCGCTTAGTACATAAAAATATATATACAAACAAAGCGGACCCCCGACGCTACGACGCTTGGATTAATTTTATTTATGGTTTTTTTGAGGTTTTGTCCGTCGGGGGTTTTTTAAATTTTTAATTTAATTTTTTGTTTATTTGTTACGATTTAACTCAAAAATTACTCGACCGTTTTAAAAAATTCTTTCACTATAAGAAAGCTATAAATCACAATTTTCGCGGATGATACTACTAGATATTGAAAAAAAACGCTGGTTTGAGGAAACTACGCTAACTTATGTTTCGAGAATTTTATGCCATCACTCTTAACTTTTTTTTATAATTTTGCCCCACATTAGGAATTTCTCCTGTATCGTGGGTGCGTTTACAAACGTTTAAAATCACATACACCTAGCCAGACCCAGAACAAATATCTGTAGGCCTAAGCCTCGCAGCGCAGCAGCCAATCGCTTAGACACTGCGCCAACTGTACTATCCTTATCCCAATTATATTGGTGCTTACTTCGAATCTAACTGGATACAGCTAAATACCAATATTATACATGAAGCAAATGCCTGCATTTTCCAAGAAATTAATAAAATATTACGTAGGTGTGTATAATTTCACATTATACTAATACTAATTTGTATCAAATGCCTAGAAGAACGTCTATCATGCTGATTGATAGAAACACTCTGTCACTATGATTGTACTTGCCGACAATGAAATATGAGAACAACTGATGGCGTAGCGCGTAGACAGGCCTACGAGCTACGAAGTTTCGTAGCAGCGTAGCAGTATGAATCTGTGATATTGGAATTAAAAGTACTTAAAATATATCGATCTTTGACAGTCGTTACTGGTAGTCAGTATCCCGTAAGACTGACAAGAAGTCTTACAGAAGGGTATCGTATTACCCGGCACTAACTGGGTTATGCAGGTCAGACAGGCTGTCGCTCCATTTAAAATACTGGTATTCATTTGCATGAAGACGACTTACATAAATAAATAAATAAATGTGTATCAATATTTAACAGGTACACAGCCTGATTGTTCTATGTCCTATCCCTCAATATTACGCAAAGTATTGTTTTTTTAAGGTTCTACAAGAAAATTCAAAAACAAAACCAAATTTGGTCCTTTCCCTCTCCATCTATTCTTGTCTTATTGTGAACAAGCATTTTTAACCCCCGACAAAAAAGAGGAGTGTTATAAGTTTGACGTATTTATCTGTGTATCTGTGTGTCTGTCTGTGGCATCGTAGCTCCAAAACAGATGAACCGATTTTGATAAAATTAGTTTCATTTGAAAGGTGTTTTAATAGAGAGTGTTCTTAGCTATGTTTTGAGAAAACCTGCCAAGCCAAGTTGGATGGTCACTTCTCTTTCCTAGTTGATGAAGTGATATACACAACTTCTGTGGGTCTGGTGGATTCGAAATTTGAAATCTTGACATTAGTCACTATAGGCATCGCAAGGGGGCGAGGTTTGCAGCCCCTTCGACTTATGTTTGTCGGGTTTTTTTTAAATTGTTAGTTAATTTTTTATTCTCTTTGGATACAATGCCTGGTCAATGGCAATAAGCTCACTCCGTCTTACTTAGGACTCAAACATAACTGGTGAAATATGGGAGCACTATAACCACTCGCGTACACGCATGATGTTACTTTATGTATTCACGAACGTTACTTCCTCCTTAAAAGTAATGCCATATCTTCCATTAAACTCCAGACTATCATTCCTAACTCGTTGTTAAAATGATTAATTAATGCGAAATATTAATGTTGTAGTAAGGTTGTTGATCTATTACTAATCTGTGTCCCTATCTTAGCGGTTATTCGTTACGTAAGTGACAGTGGCCCAGGGATATTAGCAACTGTTATTCATAATCATTCATTATTCTATTGCCCATCCTACAATTTATTTTGGGTTGGCGATACATGACTTCTTCTTGCATACATAAGGTGTAGTTTTACATCCTCGTCAAATTTAAGGAGGTAATTATGCTAATGATTCTCGACCTGACTCAATAACAAAATGGTTAGGATTGTTTTTTTTGTTTTCTTATTTACGGTAATCGGTTAGTGTGAACCACCCGTGTTTTAAACGCGGCCCGTCTGATATTTTTCTATTACCCTGCACATACAAACAATCTCAAATGATTATTCGATAAATTGTTATTCCCTAAACCACGTTAAGGGGATTATTCTGTTTTTTTTTTGTTTTTTGAATTTGTCAGTATTTACAAATTCAAACAAAAAAAAGCAGCTTTTATTATATAGTATCTACTATATCTGAAATAAATGAATTAATTTATTAATAATTAACTTAGGTACCATAATTTAAATTGATTATATATGTCTTCCTGAATTTTGACGAGGATGCAAAACAACACTATGTAAACAATATTAAAAAAACGGGCCAAGTGCGAGTCTTACTCGCACACAGGGTTCCATAGCCCCAAACAATATAATAACAATGTTTTGAACGGTCATTCATTAGTAAACCTTCACTTAACCGCAAAACTAAATTTGTTTTTCATAGTAAGTTATAAAAAACAAAGTTACTGCTGCAGTTTAGTGAAAAAGTCCCATATCTCAAAAACTACATATCAAATCTTCTTCAAACCAATTTTCGTTGAAAGTTTTTTTTACGTTCTACATCCCCATATTTTTTTCAGAATTTTTCTCCTCTTTAGAAATTAGAGGTCCCCCCCGGACACACGTTTTACTACTTTGGTAGTGTCTATCTTTCAAAAGATTGACTTTGAATAAAAATAGTTTTAGGAACCTCAATGTCTTTTTTAAAGACCTATCTATAGACACACGTAAAGTTTTGATAGTTTTTTTTTTAGTTTCAATTCCATGTATGGGGTTTTTTTTTTTTGGTATGGCCACTCGCAGATCAACCTGCTTCATGTATGGGGGGATATCCTTATCTATATATATATTTTTTTGTACAAAAATCATAAAGCAGATCACAGAATACATCTACCTACCAAGTTTCAGCTGTGTAGTCCTAATAGTTTCGGAATAAAGTGGCTGTGACATACGGACGGACAGACAGACAGACATGACGAATCTATAAGGGTTCCGTTTTTTGCCATTCGGCTACGGAACCCTAAAAAACCCTGTCCGATGCGAAAGGAGGCATATAGGTATACCAATGACATTACCAAAAAGAATAAGAAACATAAAATATTCATGAAAATGAGCATATTGATGATTTAAAAAAAAACTTTTATGCCCAAATTACCAACATTTCCCTAAAAACTAACAAACTTTTAAAACGTGAGATCACCATCTCCGGCATAGAATGTTCGATCTTCCGTTGTTTGTTTATGACGTCAGTGTTGTCTGTGTTGTCATGTTGGTTTTCTCATTTTGCTACATTTTATTTTATTTCTGCGTGGTATTTTTATTTTCTTGTTTTCCAAAATCTAGTCTCGCTACCAAATACAACCTCGCGGATCGGACAGTGTTTTTTTTAACATAATATGGTATATTCGTCATCTCAGCAGTCACTTTAGGGTTCCGTACCCAAAGGGTCAAACGGGACCCTATTACTGAGACTTCGCTGTCCGTCCGTCAGTCCGTCCGTCTGTCTGTCCGTCCGTCCGTCCGTCCGTCCGTCCATCTGTCACCAGGCTGTATCTCATGAACCGTCATAGGCAGCCAGTTGAAATTTCTACAGATTATGTATTTCTGTTGATGCTATAACAACAAATATTAAAAACAGAATAAAATAAATATTTAAGGGGGCTCCCATACTTACGTTACGTTTTTATTATAAATAATAGTACGGAACCCTTCGTGCTCGAGTCCGACTCGCACTTGGCCGGTTTTTAAATAATGGTACGGAACCCATCGTGCGCGAGTCGGACTTGCACTTGACCGGTTTTTTCTAGCTATATCATCCTTCACACAGTCCATCCATCGTTTCTTTGGTCTACCTCTACTCTAATAGCCATCTATATTCATTCTTAAAACTTAAATCATGTCACCTTTATTCATATTAGCAAACATTATTTTGATCTCTGGGATATATCATAAATAAAACGTGTGGGGTATATGATCTCTCTGTGTGTATAAAAAAATGATGCTCAGCAGTAGACTGCAGTCAGCTGATAATAACGATGTATATTTGTGATAAACTCGTTAAGTAGTCCCAAAAGTTAGGTGGCCTGAAAATCTGTCAACCAGTCTTACCAAGGGGTATCGTATTACCGGTTGTGTACGTCAGATAGGCAGTTGCTTTTGCTATAAAAAGGTTTTCCGTAAATATTTGAAACTAGCTGTCCAGCGCAACTTCGTCTGCGTCACACTTTCCCCGTTTTGGCAACATTTTTATTGCTGCTTCGCTCCTTTTGGTCGTGGCGTGATGATATATAGCCTATAGCCTTCCTTGATAAATAGGCTATCAAACAGGATTTTTTCAAATCGAATACTGATTCCAACTGGAACTACTGAGTTCCTGAGATTAGCGCAAGCAAGCAAGCAAGTTAACAAACAAACTCTTCAGCTTTATAATATTAGTATAGATCTATCTGATATTATTAGAAGGCTTCGAAGGCACTAAAAACACATTTATCGAACCTTGTTTCAGTGCGCTGCGCATCCTGGAATCTATTAGGAACCTAAATAAACACATCCCCCAAAAGCGTCCGTAATTACAATTTTATATCAGCTCTAGTTTGAACTTAAAATTCCTAAAACGAGCCGTTTTTCTTTGTCTTCCGCCGACAACCACTCTAGGGTTCTAATGAACAAACTTCAGCTATTTACCGCTAGAACTAAAACTGGGGTCTTAGCATATTAATTAAAGTGCCATTACTCTTAATATTCTTGTTGAATGGCTGTGACTGGCCCTTTTGCCTCGCATTTTTGGATTTTCGGGGCAATTTTCTTAGTCCCAGATTTTTGGTTGGGGTTAATATAAACTTCTTTGAGAAACGGGGCTCTATAAATTTAGTTTATCGAGGGTCTTTAAACTTCGTTTTAAATGGTAGTGCAAGTAATTAAAAGTCCATTGGCTGGACCGAGGCTTAGTGAAATCTACACCATACTGACGCATTATCCTGCATTGCGCGATCATAATTTTCTGTTAGATTAGCATATGATGATCACGATAATGATTAAGCAAGTAATTAATTTATTCATGAACAATAAATTGTATCTGAATTTACACAACATAAAAAAGAAAAAAATAAATTCATTGGGAAAAAACAAATTAAATATTACAATATTGCATAAATACAACAAATTTTATAACAATTTTGTTATTATAGATCTTCAAAAGAATAAATACACTCTTCTTCTTCTTAGCGTGTCTCTTCTTTTTGGTGTGTATGCGGCGTGCCTCCTCAGACAATGGCCCACCTTCTATCTTGCGCTGCATGCCCCGTCACCTGCGCACTTGAGGATCTTATGACTGCATCAGCGAGCGGAGTTCGCTTCGCTGAGTTTTGGGCTAAACAAATTTAGCGATTTGCCATCGACACGCTAAGAAGAAGAAGAATACACTTATTCAATAGGAAACTTTTAAGTAGATTTTTAAAAGAGCTTGAGTAAATAGCGCTTTTTATACCTTTTTTTTTTTTACGGATGGGAAATCATCAAATGACTTCTCCCGCTCTGGGCGGAGCGGGAGGGAGTGTCAGACTTGTACTGACTAAAACCCACCCACGTTCCTTCTTAGCCCTTTGTGTTCTAGGGCCGCGGTATCTCTTTCGAACAACCCGCAGCCCTGGGCGCTTTTTATACCTAGACGTAACTTATGGAATAATATTACCGATTGATATCTGGGGCTGTGCTTCACAATATTCAAATTAGGCTGTAGGTACCTTGGAACGTTTAATGTCTCGTCTACGTGTGATTTCTTTAATTTGTCCTTCTACTGTTGTCTCATATTAGAAAAGGCTAGGTAGATGATGCTTAAGTCGATTAGGATATACATATGCAGCAGGCCAAAGATGTCTTGCAGTGGCCCACTCGAGATTACACCAGTCTGGTTAGGAGCCTGCCTTTTCCATGCAGGATGAAGAATTTTAATATACATCCTACTCCTCGTACCTCGTATGGCCCTGGGTTTTACAATATTACTAAACCGAATTGAAACGGTCTTAGGAATTCAAACAAAGGTTAGGGTATGATTTTGCTTCTGAGCATCCTCTTGGTGTAATCTTTGTTTATTATTTGCGTGTGGGCATGACTTTACCTTGTAATAAATTAGTATATTACTGATCAAATTATATTTATTATTCATCGTACAGTTGTTGCGTTGTGTGTTTCTGTTCAGGGACTGAAAAAAAATAAGTTCTTTATTTTATACCAGAACTGTGTACACGCAGAAAATTAAATTGACCTCCCTGTAGATAAAAAAATACCTCTATTAATAACATGAAAATGCTGGCTACAACACCCAATCAATTGCCCCAAACATTGGAAAGAAAATTGGCCATTCTGTAGTCCTATTTAATTACTTTTTTGTACGCAATATATTATGGCAACGGTTTCATATTAAATGCACCTGTTTCCAACCCGTGTTTTAAAGGAACATTTTGAAGGCGTATTTTAAAAGCTGGCATAAATTAGGCTTGGCTTATAGTTATGGGGGAATCGTGACGATACACCGACGGCGCTGACGTCACATGGGGTTAATGAACTTGACATAACGTACCATCAGCAGGAAACTAAGATTGTTTACGATTTCTTTTATTAAGACATTGCAGACAGGGATCATTGTTTACTTTGTGTAATTCATATCTTTACTACTGCTCTCATATGGTGACGGAAAATCTCGTAAGAAGTAGTCCGCATTTTTATAGGGCTGTACTATAAAAATTTGAAGAGATGTGGCATCTACCAACCACTGCACCTGCGGGGTGGTTTGCGGCTTACTCCTTTTTACAAAATAGAGGCCTATGTCCCAGCAGTGGGAACGCTGGTTATGCTAAAGACATTGGCATTTTATGCATGCCAACTATTATTATTGCTGACAATACATAACGTAAAAAGTCACGTGACCGAGCATTCTTTTGGTGTTGTCAGAAAAAAATACATGGACACGTGAAATCGTAGTATATTCCTAACATCCTCTACAAATAATATACTAACCAAATATAAACTGACTTACTGTAATTTTAAACTAAAACCTGTTAGTTCGTCTTTGTTTTAAGTATTAAAGAAACTTGTTAAACATAACCGAATAATTACTTACTACACTTCTATTTTAGGATTGATGCTCCAAACTGCACACATTTCCATTGTTGTCCAATAAAGAGGCTAAGTGCGGGAACAGCCCGGCTAACCTAACCTAACCTAACTTTTATTTTACGTGAAACAAACAAAATGGAATAAAATTCAAACAAATCTGAAACAGTTATGATGTGGGAAAACAAATAGTTCTTCTATTCTAAATTCGGAAAACAATCGTTTTTATTTTACGTTTCCGATAGCTTTTGTACAAAAAATGTTTGCGCGCTCCATTCAACTGAAACTAAAAACTATTGTTAGATTAGTTTTCGTACAAAATGGCTTTTTTTAGTAGAGTTTTGGAAAGTATTCATAGAATGCTGTGTTTTTATGCAAGTATGGAACTACTATTTGACAAAATCAATTTTAGTTTTAGAATGAAGTTCAGAACTAGATAGTATAATGTAAGTACTACTAAGAATCCAGTGAAGAAAGTTTTTTATCTGTGGATTAAAACTATACACCGATTTACATTAAGAAAATATCATCATTCTCCTGCTAGTATCCTCTTCTTTCATACTTCTCTATTTCTCATCATCTCATCTCAGCAGTCAACTCCTTTCCAGGTTTATCTTCCTTCACACAGTCCATCCATCGTTTCTTTGGTTTTACTCTACTCCTATAGCCATTCATACTCAAAACTTCAAAACTTTCTCCACGAAATTTTCCTCATTTCTTCGCAACACATAAGGTAACTTTGTACCATCGTCGATTTTGTCTCTGTCATATTTGACCTAGACTAGAGACAAGAGCACAACCATCGCAAATAAAAAAAATATAAAATTACATGTCCATACCACGATAACCGAATACGACATATTTTTTTAATCTATTTTTATATTTTATTATATTCTATTATATTTTACTTTATTGGGACATTTAATAGTTACACATTACAATTAAAGATAATAAATTTAAAACTAAGTATTAAACGTGTTACCCACACCAATGTCCGCGAAATAATGGTATAAAAATATGTAGTTAAGCGCGTGGATTAATTTTTCAGAGAACTTTAAAGTACTCATATGTAATCTAGTGATAGTAATAACTTTTTAGTTACCGGTGTCACTTTCAGACATCCACTTTTGTACTCATTCCTTATTTTTTCATTTATCTATTACACCCCACCATCCCTCTTAGTATTCTCATGAAATAATTCTTACAAAAAACACGAGCCTCACTGACTAGAACTTTTGCTCTAATTTTCCCTCATAGTAAGAGAGCTGATTAGTAGTGTTACTTCTTTTGATTACCAATACAAATAAAGACATCATAATCTGCCTAGCCTTTTCCCAAACTATCTTGGGGTCGGCTTCCAGTCTAACTGGATGCAGCTGAGTACCAGTATTTTACATGAAGCGACTTCCTATCTGACCTCCACAACCCAGTAACTGGGTAATACAATACCCCTTGGTAAGACTGGATGTCAGACTTTTTGGCTTCTGACTACTCGTAACGACTGTCAAAGATCTACAAATGACAGCCGGAACCAACGGCTTAACGTACTTTCCGAGGCACGGAGGAGACTCGGTATCTAATGGTCACCCATCCACGGATCAACCTCGGCAAGCATGGCTTAACCGTAAAGATCGACCCGGGCGGCTGTTATTATTTAGCCACGAGCTCCTCCAATCCTTAATACAAATAAAGACATACTACTCCTTTAAAAACACTACAGTTTACAGACATTTTCCCCTAACTGAAGCACCACCGTACAGTAAATAAAAGTATTCAGAACACGTCACAAATCGAGCCTTCACTTATACCTGCGTTGTTCTGCTGTCGCTTCCTCGTCTGGTGCATCAATAGCGTATAGAGCTGCTTTGTATGCTCATTTCGAGTCCCTGTGGGTTCTGGCGCACCGCACTTTTCAACCGCATACGGTGAAGTGCAAGAGAAAAGTGTGGTGCGGGCTTCAGTGTTTTTTTTCATGAAATATTAATCGCTATTTTTAATAAATGTCAGAAGTACTTACTTTTTAGAGCTATACTAAGTAACTGCATGCTGGTTTCCTTGAAAAGATCCCTTTTTATTTATTGAATATAATAAAAGAGTATTTTATCCATGCTCCAACTCCTGAATTGCACTTTAGGGTTCATTAAGCGGTCAAACAAAAACAAAATATTATACTACTACTACTATTATAAATATTATACAATCTCCCCTAAAAATCTATTTGGCAAAAAACTTGCGTGTTATTAATTTATGGGTTCCGTAACCGTAAAAAATACGTCCCTCAGAGCACCAGATTCTTCTACAGAGCGTAAATTTAAAAAAATTGAAATAATAACTAAAATTGCTCACCCCTCAAAACTTGTACCACAAAAGTAAGGCGCATAACGTGCGCGCATTATCCTAGTACACGGCAAGGCAACACCAGCGCACTATGTGCTTATAGACACGACCTGTATCCAGCACCCCTACACCCCTATGCGATGTACTGATCAAAATACTAAGCTGGATATCACTCCCTAGGTACGTGCCAAAGTCAGGTATATTGAAAAAACGGGGGTTTATCAGTCTTTGTGACAGGTAATAGAATATTTATAATTATATTAGCTGTTGCCCGCCACTTTGTTGGTGTGGAAATTATTATATGTAAGTGTGACAAATAAAAACCCTATGTGCTATTTCATCCAGATCTGTTCTGCCGTTTTGGCGTGAATGAGTTATAAACATTCATCCAAACTTTTGCATTTATAATATTACAGGCTTATGCTAACGAAAAAGTAATTACTGATCATCTTAGAAGACTTGGTACATAATACATTCAATTCTTAGGTTTGTATACAAAAACTAGCTGCTGCTCGCGACTTCATTCGCGTGTAAATTTTGATGAGTTTTAGGAGTATGAAAAATTGATGTTGGCCGATTTTCAGACCTACCCGATATGCACAAAAAATTTCTAACAAATCGGTTCAGCCGATTCGGAGGAGTTTGGTAACAAACACCGCGACACAAGAGTTTTATGTATTAGATAATCTATGTTTTTGTTTTTAGTGGAAAGCCTTCTAGTAGCTAAATTAAATGGAGCAGCTTAATTACATACTTATGATTACAAGACAATATCGTGAGCGCAAAGGGTAGGTACTAAGTAGGTACCTAATAGTTTTGTTCCAAACTTTACAACTGCAGTCTTTTCCCAAAGTTGTTGGGAAGACCAGTATTTTACATGGAAGTATTTAACATGAAGCGAGCGCATATCTGACCTCTAGCCCTAATTACTCTTACTCAATTACTCTGTAATGGTATCTCACTTAATAGTTTTATCTCATGGACAGAAACTAACACCACGATAAAGTAGAAAATACATCGAAGAATTCATGTATTTTCTTCTTTTTAAATTTTCATTTTTTTTTACTAATAATTTATTATATATGTATGGGCTATACGATTAGGGAATACGAAACGAGTTTTAGATCTCATAGTAAAACCGGAAAACCCGGGTTTTACTATGGGACCAAAAACCGGTTTCGTATGCCCTATATTCGATGGTTATAGGTTGGTGAATCATTAAACATGATTGCAGTCCTCTAAGTAATTACATGGTGGTCACCGGACAACTGTAAGTTTTATTAAATGGACCCGACTTAAACCGACTTTACTATTAATATACATATACAAATAAATAAAATTGAAGTGTCTGTTTGTAATATTTAAATAACCACTTTATAATAAACTTTTTACTACATTATATAATATACGGTACAACAATTTTTTTTTTTTACAATTTTGTCTGTTTGTTTGTTCCGGCTAATCTCTGGAACGGCTTGACCGATTTTGACAGGACTTTTACTGCCAGATATCTGATGTAATAAGGAGTAACTAAGGCTAGTTATATTTTAGAAAAAAATCTAATTCACGCGGACGAAGTCACGAGCACAGCTAGTTAAACATAAAACCTTTTTCAGTCTAAATCTCATATCATAATCCGCTGTATCGAAGCTACAATGTTACAAACTCAAACAGGTTTCTAAACCCCGAACAAATAGCTGCAGGCCATATAAATATTGGTTCCCTACGAGGATCAAACACCTCTGGTACTCATAATAACCACTTCCAATTTTATAATATGGACCAACGCGAACTTCACGCCTGTAATTCCCAAAGGGATAGGTAGAAACCTGCTGTCTATGTCAGTAAAATATACAATACAAGGTGTAAATCACCTCATCACGAAGCCGTCAACCAAGCATTCTGTACATGAAACTAAGTAACTTTACGCAAATATTATTGCTGGGAAACGACTTTTTTGGGGGGTGTAAAATCATGTTTTGTGGTAGAACTCAATGTAACGCACTCAAAACATTGTGCTGATGGACGGATTGAATAGTACGGGGGTCGTGGAGGTGTTTAAAGTAAAAAATTTACATTAAAAACTTGTAGTTAAATAAATACTTGTCAAAAAGTTGGAACTTTGACCCCTAATATCTCCGTAACTAGAAGCTTCCCAGGTATGGTGTAGAACAAAAAAATAATCGCAATGACAGGGAAAACCAGTGCCTTTCGGCTTCGTTAAGAGGTGTTTTACACCCTTTATGTTACCCGAATCAGAAAGTAAAGAAAAAAGACTCCACCTATTCACGAACAAATTAAAAAAAAAAACTATTACTAAGCAGGTGTATACAATGTCAACGAATATTTAAATGAAAAATCCTTAAAACTAATACTTAATATAAAAAAAGTAAAAATTAACTTAGATTATAAGATACGTAATGATAAGTCCTCATCTCCAAATATCTTTCTTTTTCTGTGCCCGTCAGGGTCCACGATTGTTTCTTTTGTTAAATGTTTACCACCTATGCCTACATTGTGGAATGCAATAAAGAATTTAATATTGAGGTGTACTTGCGGTACCACATTTCGTTAGTTATATGTTTTAGTTGCATGTTTTCATTGCCATCAATCGGGCAAATATTAAGAAAATCCGGGCAGCTAATCTAATTCCTGATGAAAAAAACAGTGGAGCGACGAGGCCGTATCAAAAACAAAAGTATACATTATGAACTAATTTAAATGAACCGATTTTGCAGGGATCGTACATAACACACATTACAAAAGAACTTGACCTCTAATCAGACTGACCAATTTACCCTTCTCATTTCAAACAAAAGGCTACCTTTCAACCCGAACAGATAGATTAATTTATCAAACTAAATAATTCAGTTTCACGTAAAATATTGAAAAATCATCTTCCATGTAACTTTCATATACTTTAATAAAAACTTTTGTTTGTTATTTTGCCAGTACTACTACTACTTTTTTTGCCACAGACTTAAGAAGAAGTTATTTTCCACTTAGTGGTTTTTTTTTTGGAAGTCGGTTAATTTTTTTCACGTGTTCGCTTCGAAGCTTCGAAACCACCGAACAGTTTCAGAGATTAGCGTGTACGAACGTCGAACATACATGATTTCACGTGACACGTGATTTCAATAAACTTTTTTTTTTCCATAAGAAAAACTTTAACTTAGAGTCCCCACTCTAAGTTAAAGTTTTTACTCTCGGTAAGTCTGTACTCTAGGAATTTCTCCTGAACATTAACAATCATATTATATACAAACATCTCGTGAAAACTATCTGTAGGTCATACAATTATTTGTTCCGTGCGGGGATCGAAGCCGTGTCACGCAGCGCAACAGTCAATCACTCAGCCACACTGCCCAACCGTGCCATTACTTCAATAAATCTTCAGTGTGCAAAAGAGATAGAGCTATAAAAGACATCTAGCTGCATCTCTTTCCCACACTCCAGTAAGCCTACAATAACACTACTTAAAGAGGTGATTGGTGATGGTAGGGCCCAGGATCGGCTTGTGGCTTCACCCAAGCTAGAAAGTTTTTAGTGTCGCGACTTACATCCGTACGGTATCGTCCAGTCACAACTGACGTGTGCAGGCCTCCGCTGGCCGCCACCGAAGTCCCCTGCGCCACCTTTGGCGCGGGCTGTGATTGGTCGACCTCCCGATTTTTATAAATCCGGTTGAGGGTAGGCGCGACAAAAACTTTTTCAGCATACCGCCCGAACCGGGAAGATTTTTACTAAAAATTTTCTTTTAATTCGGTAGGCGCCGGCTGGGTACCCATGGTTACCTAGCTCCGTGGGTAACCAGCGGGTGCCACCCATGCTGCCCGGTGCAGCTGCACCGTGCCGGTTGCGGTAGAAGTCACACCTATAAGATGCCCAAGAAGACGCCGCCTCCACCGAACCCCAAGGGGGAACGAACCATCGATGACGCGTACAGCGACATCATCGCTGCCCTCACGGAAGCGCAGCGAAGGAGGGCCCTCGAGGCCTCACCTCCTGCGCCGACGCCACGCCGCAACGCCACCACCAAGACGCCGTCGCCGGTGCATGCCCCGACCACTTCGGTCCGCCACGTGCCCACCCTGGCCCCGGATCGTCCCGGGCCCAGCAGCGGCGCGCCCGCTGCTCGCGCCGTCGCCCCCCCCCCTACGCGCCTATGCGCAGGATGACCGGGCGACCGCGACGCACGCGCCTCGCGCCGCAAACCCGCGCAACACGCGCCCACCAACCGCCAACGCCGTCACCCAGGCCGCGCCTGCCGCGCTGCGCCCCGCCGTGAGTGTGTCAACACACGCGCGGCCGGCCGCCACCGCTGCCGCGCTGACAGCCGGGCCCGCTACATCACCCGCACCACCCCGCTTGCTGGCAGGCTCAGCCGCCGCAGCGTCGTATGCTTTGATGTCGCCGCCCCCGCCCCGCAGCGCAGCCCAAGACTCGCCCGCGCCCGCGCCCTTGTCGCCCTGCTACTCAAGTGAGTGCAGCGACGTGGAGCAGAGCGACATGGACGAAGAGGATTATGAGGTAGGTGCCCCTACCTCTAATAAAGTGACGCTTAATAAATCGGCGCTCGAGCGCGATACTCGCGCCCAGCGCCGACCACGCAGCTCGGACGACGAGGCCTCCGAAGAGGCGAAGCGCGTCTGCCCCGACTCCCCGCTCCCACAGCGTGAACCGCGTGGTCGAGCCGGAGCCGGGTCGCCGACGTTCGCCGAGGCGGCTCGCCGCCCGCCCACCGGTCAAGACGCCTCACACAATGTGACGCCACCCGCCGCCGCAGCCCCAGCGCAAGGCACGAGTGCAGCCGCAGCTGCCAGTGCCAAGCCAAAAAGTAGGCCCCGCTACCCTCCGTTGGTGGTGGAGAGGATGCCCAACTGGGCCTTCCATTTTAGGGCCGTGAGGACCATCCTGGGTCACCCACCGAACGCTCGCCCTTATCAGGGTGGGATTAGGTTCCTACCTAAAACGGAGGACGAGTTCAGGGTGATCCAGAGGTACCTCACGGACCTGGAGAAATCGGAGGGCCTTAGTTGGTTCTCCTACTCACTGCCGGCGGAGCGCAGTGTCAAGGTGGCCATCAGGGGACTGCCAGCGGACACGGACCCGGAAGAAATCCTAGAGGAGTTGAGGGCGCGTGGCTACGAACCAGAGTACGTCCGCAACATAAAAGCGCGCGGCGGACGGCCTGGTTGCCTCTTCTACGCGTCCCTCAAGAGGCAAATCGACTTCCGCACGATTTACGACACCACGGAGCTGTTATGCATGCGTGGTGTTCATGTAGACGCCTGGCGGAGCAAACAAGGGCCCGCCCAGTGCCACCGGTGCCAGCTGTTTCGACACAGCTCGCACCGGTGCCACCGCCCGCTCGCATGCGTGCGCTGCGGGGAAAATCACGCCGCCCAAGACTGCCCACGCCCTAAGACCGAGAAGGCCACCTGCATGAACTGCGCGGGTGACCATCCGGCCAACAGCGGCGGGTGCCCTGTATTCCGGAGGGAGCTCCGGAATAAGCGAGCGGGCACTGTCGCCATCACTCGGCAGCGCCGAGAGACGGTGGCTGCACAAGTTGAGGCCCATGAGGCCCCGAGTTCATCGCTGATGGCGACAGCGAACGGGCCCTCAAACGTACAAGATGCTCCCGCCAAGAGGCGGAGAAAGAAAAGACCGCGCGGGGGGAAGAATAGGAGGGGGAAAAACCCCAACCTCCCGCGGAGCAATCCAGACGGGACCCCGGCCCTGTCCCAGCGCAGGCGTCGACCGAGGCGCTCGCGGCATCTATTGCCATCACAGCCGCCATCCGACCTGCCGATGCCGCTACAGGCGCCGGCAGGAAGAAGGGGAAGAGGGCGGGAAAACCCGCCCCACCCACAGACACGACTACGGCCGCCGCTCACTTAGTAGCGGCGCCGAGCACACGCCAGCCGCTAGCCGGCGGCCCAGCGCAACAGCGCCATGTTCGGCCAACGCACGAATTCACCGCCTGCGCCATAAGGCTCTTAATGGACCTAATAAGGGCCATAAAGGAGGGCCAAGACGCAGATCTGGTCATCCTCGACGGGCTTATGGAGCTACTACGGCTCCATTACGCCAGCCCGTCGGGAAATTAATCTGGATTGCCGCGGCCTTATAAATAAGGCCGCCCCTCTCCGCCTCCTCCTCTAGGTAGCAGGATAACCAGGATCGACAGGAGCCGGCGTCGCACGGTTGCCCCAGGTATTGCACCAAGGGAGCACCTGCGACCGCCGACTCACGATGGCATGTCACGTCCGGGGCACCTCGCCAACCGCAGGAGCGCCCGCTTCCTGCCTTGTCGCCACATGTGCGACCCGGTGCCTGCGGATGTGACGTAGCCGTCGTCATTCCCGGACTTGACCCGCCCGGGTAGGCCGCTCCAGTCTACACGCGACCTACCCAACCACTATGACTCCACAATCGCCACATACACTCGAAACGCGTCATGATCTAGGTTAATATAGGCATGACGCGCATCGAACATGCATTCATTACTCCACATGCATCCAAACTCACGCGATGAATGTGCGGCGCGGGCTCGCTATTCATTCGCTTACAAGAGCGGCGTTACACAATACAATGCCGCTCTAACTCATACACTACGACCCCTTAGTCTGGAACGCAATCGGCTAGCTCTGAGAGCGCAACGGACGGGGGTCAACGCCTTAGCGGTAGGGTGCGCCATCAGAGTCGCCTCTGGCAGGTCTGCATCTGCTGGGCCTCCTCCGGGCAACCGGAGGTCTCACCTGGCGATGACAAGCCGCCGAGGCGGCGTGAAGAAAGCGGCGCTCGCTACGGTAACGTTGTACCGTAGCTAAGCGCGCAGCGCTAGCGCCGCTGGCGCCTCCTACCGGACAATAATGACAACCACACACAGGCGAGTTGCGCTTTTTACACGCACTCGCCAAGTACCACGCCTATACAGGCAATCAAATTGAGGTGCCCGTCGTAACGGGCACTGTGTTGATCCCGCGGGGAAAGGGCTTGCCCATATCCCGCCCGCCACGCCCCCATGTCGGGGACGTTGCGATTGCCCGAACGGTAGGGCCCAGTTAACGATCAATTTACATCGACCTTATTGACCACAGGTTACGGTATATTTTTGCTATAAAATTTTAACGGTACTGTTACTAAGATCGGCTGCAATTCTGCTGAGCTAGTTATCTTTATAGACGCGTAAAGTTTATAGTGTGTGAAACTGGCTTTACGATGTCACGGCTTGTGTGTTGAGGGTTTTATGAGATTACAAAGGTACACCCGAAGAAGGTAGGTAACGTAGACCGTATCTAGAAATTATGTAGCTGTGAAAAGGTAAGATACAAAAGTCTGAACGTGGTAGGTGTGGTCTTCAGACTGAAACTTGGGTACAACTTCCGAAGGTCACCTTTTAAAAGCTTCAGTCTTCAGAGGTTAATATTTGCTTTTAGGTAAAAGATAAATGATGTTTATTTTACAAATAAGTTCTTACAAAAACAACGTAATACACATAACGTTTTTTTTTTACTCTCAGGAGAAACCGCCGACACAAACTCTAAGATCAAAGTCTTTTAAGGTCCAAACGTAATGTTTTTTTTTTAAAAAAAAACTTCCTCTTATCCGTCCGTTATCTTGGTCCTCACATGAGGACTATACAGATAAGTATACCTGCGATGGTCTTTTGAAGAAAGAACCACCAAGATTTGAGTGGACCTGTCCAGTCAGGGCAAGCATTTGTCAGTTATCGTGTAGCAAATAGTGTAGGTAAATGTGATTGTACCGCGATTACGCGTGGGGACTACGGTTTTTTTTTTTTTAATTTATTCTTTATAGAATTTTAACTGACCTTTAAATTAATTGTTATCTTTAACTTTTATTTAAGCCTTTATTATTTATTTTAGCGAGTTTACTCACTATTTAACAAGTTAAGTCTCGGATTAACTTAATTTAAATCCTACTCGTTGAAAACTAAAACATTCCCCCGTAAATCTTCCGAACTCGCCTGAAAACTTTATCTCGAAATCTTTCAAAATACAAACAGCAAAATATAATAAGTTAAGTATAGAAAACGACACAAAATCGTAAGTTTTGGAGCAAAAACTAACAAAACCGACTAATTAATAGCGTTGAGTCTGAGAAAGTTCGCACTTCATTACCGAACGGCTTGCTGCTTACTCTAGGGAAGGCGGGCTCGAGATAATTTTATTATTACGCGTTTATTTATTCACTAGCTGTTCCCACGAATTTACTTCTCTATAGAATAAATAAATAAAGGCTCTAAATTAAGCGCGACTTAAAAATACAAAATCAAAATATTTTTATTTCACATTGGCTTACATGGGCACTTAATTATTAAATATAAAACGTCGACAAAAAAGTGCTCGGTTCGGGTTGGTCGTTTCCTATGGAGAAGAACCGGCAAGAAACTCTGCTGACTGCTGAGGTCCTGGTACGATGTTCGGGTCGGGCTATTTGTTATTGGGTTTTTCATCAGGAGTTTATGAGTTGCAGCCACGGAGTCTGGCTATGAGGCAATAGGATAGCCCCTATTACCATGGGACTTAAACATAACTGACGATCATTTCGCCGCATTTTTCATTGGTAATTAAAAAAAGAACTACTGTTTCCTACAAAAGTGTTTTTGCGGACTTCAGAATTATTGTATTGAATACAAAGGAATTGTTTGTGAGTCGTTTTCCCTTCGTATAGACTTTAGAGATCGATAGCTCTTTACGCATTAGCAATCCTCTTCTCCATGTCCAAATAACTTCCATACACTTAATTATAATTTTTTTTTTTTTTTTACTACGAAGTCGACCATGCTTAGCTATTTAATTTTGACATATTATAGATCCCATTACAAAATACTTTGATCGAAAAAAAAAATCTCTGTTAAAAGCAAGACATAAACAAATCCCAAATAGTTAACTAAAACTAAAAGTTCGTCCCATAGACCACAAATTCACCAACGCCTTTTTCCTTAAACAAAAGCGAGCATAAACAACACGCCAAGAAAATTCTACTTAGCACGAAGAAGTTGCTCTATTTTACTTTAATTTACCTTTAGAATTTTCGTGGGAGAACTGTGTACATTCCTGCTTACCCCGCGAAGCAATTTACGCGCCATCACGTCTGTTTTCCGTTAGTCTTACTGTTTTGCTACTTAATCACATCTTATAGGCTTTCGAGTTCAACTTTGAACAAACAAGAGGGTATTTTTAAGCCAATGTCATGAATATTCAAGTGTTTTTGTTGTTAATTTCTGTGGTACGTCAACTGTGTTAGGTAGGGTATTTCTTGAGGTGGATGTGTAATTTATACATCTTTACAAATAAATAAAATTGATGTGTCTGTTTGTGATATTGACATAACCGCTTTTTACTACATGCGTGTGAATGTATATACGGTACATATACAAAAATATTTTATTTTTACAATTTTTGTCTGTGTGTCTGTTTTTTCCGGCTAATCTCTGGAACGTCTAGACCAATTTTGACGGGACTTTAACTGGCAGATAGCTGATGTAATGAAGTGAAAATGAGTAACTTAGGCTACTTCTATTTTAGAAAAAATCTAAAATGATTATAAAAAAAGTTAAATAAAAACGCAACCACGAAAAAAAAAACTTTTTCGTTAAATTCCACGCGGACGATGTCGCGGGCACAGCTAGTGCTTAATATTATAATATTTGAGTCTCTTTAAATTCGTCCCACATGGCTTCGAATTTCATACTGAGGGGAATTTTAAGGCTTTTCCAGGAATCTTTGTTTTCAGAATGTTAGTCTTCAATTTCCGGGTAAAAGTTGCTGGATTATGCTTAAGACAGACTGTAGCTTTCATGCAAGGAGTTCCAGGTTCCCCTTCTTATATGATAATGGTGTTTGGTCGAAGAAATTATTGGGACTGGCGGCCACATGGACATTGGGTCATTGGGATTCGGTAATTTTAGTTGAATGACACTGAGGACCCAAGAGCTCGTGGCTAAATAAAAACAGCCGCACGGGTCGACCTTTAATAATACCAACGGTCTATAAAGTTCTTACATCCATTTTGAGAGCTAAAATTAACCAACATATTGAGAGCAATTCCATCATGTCTCCCTCTCAGAATGGATGTAGGAACGGGTCCCGTGGTACTAAGGAGCTGCTCCTCATTGATATGGCCATTACCCAACAGGTTCGCCGCTCCCGAAAGGATCTGTCTACATGTTGGATAGACTATAAGAAGGCCTATGATTCGGTGCCTCATACATGGCTCATGAGGGTGCTGGAGTTGTACAAAGTAGATACAACTTTGCGTACCTTCTTGATGTCATGTATGGGGTGCTGGAGAACTGTCCTTCGCTATCCAGGATGTCGACAGATACAGGGAAACAGCGAACCAATAAAGATCGAGCGTGGTATATTCCAGAGTGATAGTTTGAGTCCATTGTGGTTTTGCCTGGCCTTGAATCCTCTCAGCACACTGCTAGAGGGTTCAGGTCTAGGTTATCGGTTGAGGAGAGGTGGTCAGGTCATTTCTCACCTTCTTTACATGGATGATCTTAAACTCTTTGCCCCCAACAATTTGCAACTGATGAAGCTACTGAAGGTAACAGAAACTTTCAGTAGCGCCATCAGGATGGAATTTGGTGTGGACAAATGTGCAGTCATGCATGTGAAGCGAGGGAAGATTATGCAATCCGTGGGAACTCACCTCTCGGATTCCATACACCTTAGATCCCTTTCCTCTACAGAAACCTACAAGTATTTGGGTATGTCGGAAGCATTAGGCATCAATACTACTGACATGAAACAATCGTTGAAGGAACGTTTCTTTGGCCGCCTGAATAAGGTGCTAAGCAGTCTTCTGTCAGGTGGAAACAAGGTGCGCGCCTTCAACGGTTGGGTCATGCCGGTTTTGATGTATTCTTTCGGCATACTCAAATGGACTCAGACAGAACTTGATGCCCTGGATAGGAGGGTCCGCGTACTGCTGACCGCAAATCGGATGCATCACCCACGGTCGTCGGTGATGAGACTGTATATCCCGCGGAAGTGTGGGGGTCGTGGCTTCTTAAATGCTAAGACCCTGCACAACCGTGAGGTATGCAGTCTCAGGGAATACTTCCTAGAAGCCGACGTGGGGATGCACCGAGATGTGGCATCAGTGGACAAGGGCCTTACCCCGCTCTTCTTGGGTAACGAGAACTGGCGCAAGCCTGTAGTATTAGACCCTAATGATCGCAAGGAGGTATGGCAGAGCAAGGAGCTTCACGGACGCTTTTACCAGGCTTTACATGGGCCTGATGTAGACTTCTTAGCGTCCGTATCTTGGCTCCGTTTTGGTGACCTCTTCGGGGAAACCGAAGGTTTTGTCTGTGCAATAATGGACGAAGTTATGATGACGAATAACTACCGGAAACACATTGTAAAGGATGGCACGGTTGACATATGTCGGGCATGCCACCGTCCGGGAGAATCGATCCGACACATTGTTTCTGGGTGTTCTCGTCTGGCTAACGGAGAGTACTTGCATTGACACAACCTTGTTGCCAGGATTATCCACCAGCAACTTGCTTTGAAATACAACCTTGTGGAATCAGAAGTGCCATACTATAAGTATGCGCCCGACCCAGTTCTCGATAATGGTAATATCACGTTGTATTGGGATCGACCTATCATCACTGACAGGACTATTGTTGCCAATAAGCCTGACATTGTGTTGATAGATCGATTGGAGCGTCGCGCAATGATTGTTGATATAACGGTCCCGCATGACGAGAACCTCGTGAAAGCAGAGAAAGATAAACAATTCAAGTATCTAGATCTGGCTCGCGAGGTTGTCGACATGTGGGACGTGAGTACAGCAGTCATTGTGCCGATAGTCGTGTCGGCCAATGGCTTACTAGCCAAAAGCTTCGACCAACATCTACGGAGTCTTTCGCTTGGCAGTTGGATCAAGGGCTTGATTCAGAAAGCAGTACTTCTGGACACGGCACGTATTGTTAGGAGGTTCCTCTCTCAAGAGCCCTGACCACCGGTAGCCCGGACACTGTTCCCGATGCCAGTGGGCTACTATTTTTTATATTTTTAAATGTTTTTTTTATATTACTTTTGTAAAAATATTTAAAAATGTAATTGATATGTATGAAAGTGAATAAAGGAAATAATCATTTTATTTCAGGCAACTAAGGCCCATAGATAAAATACACAAATAATAAAACAACAATAATAAACTAATACATATCTAAAACCTTAATTAAACTAAGGTTACGACGTGCTTGGGACTTTAAGGTTAAGACGTGCTTGCCGAGGTTGGTCCGTGGATGGGTGTTCATAATTACATACCGAGTTTCCTCCGTGCCTCGGAAAGCACGTTAAGCCGTTGGTCCCGGCTGTTATTTCTAGATCTTCGACAGTCGTTACGAGTAGTCAGAAGCCAAAAGTCTGACATCCAGTCTTACCAAGGGGTATCGTATTACCCAGGTACTGGGTTGTGGAGGTCAGATAGGCAGTCGCTTCATGTAAAATACTGGTACTCAGCTGCATCCGGTAAGACTGGAAGCCGAACCCAAGATAGTTTGGGAAAAGGCTAGCCAGATGATGATAACACTGTGGACCCAAAGAAATTGCTCACATACGTACGTCGTATATCGATTATTCCACCTGGCTGTACTAAGTGTGAAACAATACTTACCAATTGTTTTTTTTTTCAAATTATTCACGTTATTTATCATGTTCGTGGGACAAACGTGGCCAGATATTGCACAAAGCAGAGAGGTTTGGAAGGAGAAAGGAGATGCCTATCCCCAGTAGTGGGACATAGGACACAGTACAGGCTACAAAAAAAAAATTATATACAATCGCGCGACCTTGCCCACAAACCGCGGTTTTGCCCGCGTATAAGGGGGAAGTTAAAGCAGTTTAATACCAGTATTTTATATGGAAATTCTGCCCAGCTAATCTCCGCTAACCCAGTTAGTTTTGGGAAATATTGAAATACCCCTTGGTGAGACTGGCCGTCAGATATTCGGGCCACTGATTATACCTGTAACGAGTGTCAAAGATCTACAAACGACAGCCAGGACCAACGGCTTAACGTGCTTTCCGAGGCATGGAGTGAACTCGGTACATGTTATGCCTAGGTTGGTCCTTGGATGGGGGTCACCCATCCAAGAACCAAAATATTAGTACAGATTAAAATATTAGTACAGATTAAAATATTAGTACAGATTAAATACTTCAAAGTTGTACTGACTCTTCTTTCTACAACAAGATTGAGCATCATACTTCAAAACAATCTTCTACTTCTAAGTTTACCAGAGTCAGCTGTATATTATATCAGTCTATAGTAATATAGCGGATAAGCAAAATATAAGTTGTTGTTTTGACAGAACAATAGATTTATTGCTCCCTAAACTGCTTAGGAATTTGTTCAAGGAGTATGTCGTTCACTGTGAAGCTAGGCGATGATTTACTGAGCAGAAGTTGGGTACGCGCTCTTTGAGATTATATCATGCCGTCGATGAATGGATTGGTAACCAATCAAACATTTTTGAAGTGAAACTTCTAATGCGACTTCCAACAAGGTTGCGTTAAACTTTTAACGCTACCATGGAGGGGGTATAAAAGCACTGTTGCGTTAAACGTTCAATGCTCCTGGGGAGGGGGAATAGAAAGAGAAAGAGACAGAGTGAATGCGTGACACTCGAACGCATGCGTGTAGTATACCTGTTACAGGCCAGTGCGAGCGTTAGCAACGAGTAGCGTCCAATATTCCAACGCAAGAGGGAGAGAGATAGAAAGATACACAAAGGTAGAAAGTAGGAGAGAGAAAGAGAGTGAGTCGGTAGATCCCAAGCACTTGTGCGTGGTATTCTTGCTATGCAGCGAAGTAAACAGTGTGAGCGTCGTGAAATTAGCTGAAATACGAACTTGTTGTTCTATTTTAATTAATGAAGTTTTTATTCTTCCGCGCCGAGGAACTCCACGCACTATATTTTTTTTTAATCTTCCACCCTCCTTAGGAATTTTCTCCAGTATTGCACAGCCAGACCCGGAACAACTACATGTAGGTCATACAAATACCTGCTCCATGCGGGAATCAAACCTGCGGTATACAGCGCAGCAACTAATCACTCAGCCACTGCGTCAATCCACAGTCATGATAATGATGATTCACATTAAACTCATCACTACGATGAGAAAGATGAATATGTAGAATTGATTTCAGGATCAAGATCAGGATAGACAGTGTATAATCATTTAATAAACTGGGTAATCTCGTACCATCGTCGACTTTTTTTCTGTCATCTCTGACCTAGAGACAAGGAGTCCCTACTCCACGCACTATTTTTTTATAGCTCTTGTATTACGAAGTCTTCGCAATACTACACGCATGCGTTCGAGTGCCTCGCATTCACTCTCGTTATTTTATTGAGCTTCTAAATAATAATTTGTTGCAGCACTGATGATAACATCTGTGTCAATTGTTTAATTTAGTGCTCTTATATTGTTTTATTTTTACTTTTGTATAGATTCTTTTTATTTACCTATTTTTTGTGAATGTGTGGACATTGTAGGCTTTGTATTTTTTTTTCTATTACTACCTTCTGTAGTAAGCAATCGACTTATTGTCGGGCCTACGCTGTCCTCCCATACTTACTACCTCCCGTACTAACGCTGTAACTTCAAATATTGTAAAATCAAATGATTTTAAAAGAGTAACCATGGAGTTTCTTGCCGGCTCTTCTCCATAGGAAACGACCAACCCGAACCGTGCACCTTTTGTTGACGTTTTATAAGTGCCCATGTAGGCCTATGTAAAATAAAATATTTTGATTTTGTTGTTTTTTTGTTTTTAATATATAATTACTACATACGTTTATCGAGGTTATTCTTCTCATAAAAATTGAGCGAAGACTGGTCACACAGAAGAGTCGAATGCTTGACTGTTTGCACGCCATCTTGCGTGCCTAATAGAACTACGTAGTCACAAATCTTGTAATACTGCCATCTCTTGGTGAGTTTTAGAAAATGTTACCCCTCCATGGTAGCGTTAAACTGGTTGGAAGTCGCATAAAAAGTTTCACTTAAAAAATTACGGAATACGATCTTATTCAATTATAGCATTAGCTTCGCTTCACCTACAACAAACCCAACCTCCCTTCGTAACAAGAAACAGGGCAAGTTGCAACAACATGCAACACAACTTGGCTGTTTGCCACCGAAGCTGTAGCAAACAGATTAGGAATCTTAATGCAGTAGTTTGTCTTACGTGTTACGTGGTAGCACTGTCGGTAGCGTGATCTGTGTTACTAGTTTATGCCCGCGGCTGCGCTAACGTTATGTTTGGAAATTATCATACAGGAACGTTTAATACAAGATGTTGTTTTGCATCCTCGTCTAATTCATAGAGGTAAAATACTAATGATTCTCGTCCCGAATCAATAATAAAATGGGTGGGTAATTTTTTCTTTCTTATTTATGGAAATCAGTAAGTATCAACCACCCGTGTTTTAAACGGGGCCCGTCTGATCCTCGCCCTGTAACCGCGCTTTCACACATACAAACAATCCCAAATGTTTATGCGATCATTTCTTATTCCCTAAATCACGTTAAGGGGGTTATTCTGAAATACTGACAAATTTAACATACAAGAAGTCGGTTAAAAAAACAGCGTTTATTAATAAATTAACTAGGTACCGTAATTTAAATTGAAAATATAGCTCTTTTGTGACAACCTCCTGAATTTTGATGAGGATGCAAAACAACGCCTTGTATAGTAAATGACCGACTATATCCAAAACAATTAATATTTTTTAATAAAAATACCCCAAGTCCAAAAACTAAACTTTTTACAGTTTACATCGCAAGTTTAAATCACTGAAAACTTTACTAATCTCGCGACAGAACTTGGACCCGCCACTGTACTGGGTTCAAATAAAAAAAATCTAGAAGTTTCAGTTACAGTCATAAAGAGGATCAGAGAAAATGAGGTTCCAGGGTGCTATTGGAATTGTTGGTAGGTTTGTGCATAAATATGTTTTTGAGTAAATTAAATTATTATCTGCCTAGTCTTCCCAACTACATTATTATGCCGGGGTCGCCTTCCAGTCTAACAGGATGCAGCTGAATACCAGTATTTTACATGGAGCGACTGTCTATCTGACCTCCACATTCCAGTTCATACTGGGTAATACAATAGCCCTTGGTAAAACTGTTTGTCAGACTACCAGGCCACTGACTACCTGTTACGACTATCAAAGATCTATAAATGACAGCCGACCAACGGATCAACGTGCTTTCCGAAGCACGGAGGAAACTTGATATAAACTAAACTTAGTAACTTGTAGACTGCCTGATATGGTTTTGGAATTATTTATTTATTTATTTAACACTTCAAGCACATAGTACAGAGGCGGACTTAATGCCATAGGCATTTTCTACCAGTCAACCTTTGGGATTGAACCTTTGTTTACCTTTGAATTATGAATGGAATATTTTACTATTTACCTCAAAACTAAAACAAACCCTCATTATCAATCTAAATAAAGAAAAAAATTATAGTAGTAGCTGTTCGATATCTTCCATCGCCAATTTTAAATTTCCAGTAGATTTTCAGTCTCAGGAAATGTCAGACATAACGACATTATTTTGGAAATAAAGACCTTGTAGTAATTTTACTGCATAACTACGCAGAAACGGTAACCACACTTTCAGTACGTGATCAGTCTAAATGGCAATTTAAAAAAAAAAACTGCTGTTCCGTACATTTTGTCATGTAGATATGGCAATTTTGTAGGAAACCGCAGTTTTTTTTTAATGATTTGCTATTAAGAATTTCAATGTAATTGTATGGTTCAGAATGATCGACTGAATAACTGGTACCTAACCGTTTGTGCGTCGGTATCCCTCCAACCCTGAATTATTATTTACCTAAAAAAACAAGCAAACCCGTACCATCAATCTAAGCCAAGACAAAGTTTATAGTAGTGGTTGTTATTGGATATTCCCCATCTCGTGGCGGGCGCACCATAGAGTTATTGCTCTTACGTCTATTGTCCTTTATTAAATTTGAACCCAACATGTTACCCTTCTTCCTATAATATCTGTTTCTTGGAGATACTGTGTTATTTCTGGTTTTCGAATAAGATGAGGAATTGCAGTTTGGACTTCAGGATGTTCAGATGTTTACAAGAAGTTCAAGAATACTCTGTATTAACTGATAGAAATTGACTGGACTTTTACTGGCAGATAACTGATGTTTAATGGAGTAACTTTTAAAAAAAAGGATTAGGGTTCTTTGCAAAAAAAAACAAAAACCTTGGAATAAGTAAATAATATTATTTTTAATACTTTTAAAATGGGGAAGTTATATTTTTCTGTCGCGGCGAACAGCTAGTAACAAATATATCGTTGAATTAGTGTCATCTTCATTATCATCTGTACTGGCCTCTCTTAGCTTGTGCCAATCTACAAGTGTCTGTGCCAACCTCTCAAAGAGAAAAATAAATAAACATTACGTATTATAACTCTTGGCATGCCATATGCCAAGAGCAGCGGTGGCCCAGTGGTGGCAGCCCCGACATACGAGCAGGAAGCGGTGGGTTCGAACCCAGTTAGGCGCATAACTTTGTGTAATTTATTTCATCACTCTCAAAACGGTGAAGAAAACCGGTATGTCATAGAACTAAAAAATCGAAGACATGTGACATCTACCAACCCGCACTGAGCCCGCGTGGTGGATTACTGCCCACTCCCTCTCATAGAGAGGAGGCCTGTGTACAAGCACTGGGAACATTCTAGGCTCATGATGATGATGCCATAACAAACATACATATATTTGTATGGCTACAGGTAGTTGTTCCATGACTGGTTGTTTAAATATGTGAGTTTAAATGCTCGTAAACTCACACACGATACAAGAGAAATCTAGTGTAAGGTAAAATAATAATATCTTATAAGGATGAATTTTACGGTCGCTTTTCTCAGCTTTACAACAAAACATTAATCACCATACTACGAATTAAAAGAGTAGACAGTTCATTAGCTATTGCAGTGCTCACAAGAGAGAATAGCTCTATTCATAGAGGAAGTAATTTCGTCCCAATTTCAATAATGCAGCTAAGTCAAGTCTGTATACTGCCTTAGTACATAATGACATAATGTCTGCTTCAGTAAATCCCACTTAAGCTCAACTTAGCTAACGGCTTAAGCATATACCTGGTTGCAGATGTGACCTTAGCATAAGTTAACACCTGCTGTACGTATAATAGATCTCGATATACAATATTAGCTGGAGATTTGGACTAGCATTACAATATCAAACCAGACAGCTTAACACGTCACGACAGTAGTGCGAGAAGGATTAGGCACAAGTATGCTAGGACAGTACTTCCATGTTTCGTCCGTCATGTTAAAGTGACATGAGGGCAGACAGCAAATAATGGTTTTAAGATATATTTCGAAAAGAGAACAAGCCTAGATTAACCGGAAAAATTAAGGTTATCAACCTTAAGATTGCATAGCCTGAAAGTTATCACCCCAAAGGTAAAAAAATATAATGTCATCTTTATAAAAATAACAAAAAAACTCCTGAAATCGCAGAAATGTTAGGCAGAAGAGCTTGTACAGACAGCGTCAGTATTTCATAACCCCTTAAGTTTTAAAATATTACACTGCTACAACATTGAATTCGTTTCGAATAATCTAAAGAATACTTTAAAAAATAATAGTTTAAAAAACTAAAAAACACGCTTTTTATAGAAAACCGAAACATATAGTACATTTCACACCTAGGGCAGTAAAGTAAAAAATGCACCCCACGCTTTTTTTCTTAATTTAAACTTATTTTGTATATTTTAGTTCGGTTTTCTACAAAAAGCGTGTTTTTTAGTTTTTTTTAACTATTATTTATTTTCTACTTTTTATTTTGGTTTATTTATAGCTATATGCTTTTTAGCTTGTCTTTTTTAATTTTAAATTATTATTTGTTCTAATCTACTATTAATTCCGTGATAACTATAACTAACTGTAATTATTTTCCAAATTCATGTGAACAGCTGTATTAATAGTAAAATCTCTATTTAACAGCGTGTATTTTTGTTTTTTGGCTCTATTATTTACTTTGTTGAATTAAAAATTATCTTTAGTGTTCGAAAATTTCCTAATATTAGATAAATCGGTTAAAGACAATGGTTGAAATTTATAATTAACATCAATTCCTGCCTTATCGACTATAGATGAAAATTATATAAATTAACAAAAACCTTATTTTGCAAAATGAAAAATGGAATAATTTTATCAAATTAATGTATTGTCAGCGGTCCTCGAGAAATCTACAAAGTTTGAACGAAATCTGGCCGTTTAAAGTGGGTCAAAATCGCGCCCAAAGGAGTCGGTTACAAACAAACATAACACACAGGTGAAGCTAATAAAAAGCGTGTAAAAAGAACTCAATGTTTCCACCCGGAATCGAACTATCGCTTAAATTCACTGAGCTGCGTCTTACGAATACCGGTGGTTTAACAAATTAGCCAGCGAGCCCTTGAATATTGTGATGACATGGTAATTGGTATCGTCCGAGTCACTTTATTCCTTTCGGCAGCCATGGCAACTGAGTTTCGCAACCAGGTGTGAAAAAGGAATTTTTATTCTTTCTTTTCCAACTAGTTGCGATGGAAGAATTTTTTTTCCTTATACGCAACCAGTTGCCAACAAAGAATTTTACAAACCCGATAGTTTCAATAGAAGAATTTATTTTCTTCTTAAGCTACCATGGGGTAATGTAGACCTGATCTAAAATAGATGTCTGTCTAATCGATAGAAGTTAAAATTTGAGGGTATCTATTAATTTTACTTACTTGCGTTTTCTTTATAAAATTAATCCTATACCCTCGAATTATTACGATAGCTTAGTCAATCTAAATATTTATAGCGCTTCCTATTTTATGGTTTGCGTGATAGGATGTCACTTGTCTAGGGACCCGTTTGTGTCAGGTAAAATACATATATTATGATAACTGTATTAACAAAACAAATTGTAAAATATAATATAAATCTTTGTAGTATAATAAGATCTAAGTTAGTGTTATATAATTGCAATAATAAATATTTTTATTATTTAACACATTATTAAAGTATTCTATTTTTCTTAAATATTACAAAAAAAAATAGAAACACACTCTAACATTAAAAATATAATTCATGACAAAAAGCGAATCACCTTGGATTTGAACCTCTAACCTCATAAATTAATTATAATTAAATGTTTTTGCAAAATTCAAAAACCAACTAGGCCCGACACGGATTTGAACGCACAAGTCTTTTCAGTTATTTTCAAGTAAAATGGCCAAAAATATTGCTTTCAGAAAAAATACTTGAATTTTTCCGAATCTTTGCCAAAAATCCTTTTTAAACCAGAAAGTAAAGTAAAGTTCCTTACTCAGGTAATAAAAGAAACCCTGGACCTTACCTGAGTTAGCCAATAGCCACTGGACCTCAATGATACCCGCATAAATTCCCTGGAGCCGATGAAATTTGACACGTTTATAGCATTGCCCCGAATCTTAGGGGCAATATAGGTAGGTGAGTACAAAATGGCGGATCGATTTACGGAACCAAGTTTCAGGATAACGCTTCTCACGTATTTTGCAGAACAAACTTTGTGACATAAATTATTTTAATCGCTTTTGCATGTGTATGATTAGTTTTGAGATCTGAGTGCCTAGTCAAATGATAAGAGATTTCAAACCGATTTATATTCTTACAATAACTTTCAACAGTATTATTTCGATACTAGCTGTCCCGTGCAACTTCGTCTGCTTCACATTTTCCCCGTTTTCGCAACATGTTTCATTGCTGTTCCTCTCCTATTGATTGTAGCGTGATGATATATATATCATATATATATATATAGCCTACAGCCTTCCTCGATAAATGGGCTATCTAACACTGAAATAATTTTTCAAATCGTACCAGTAGTTTCTGAGATTAGCGCGTTCAAGCAAACAAACTCTTCAGCTTTATATATTATTATTGCTAGCTCGTGCCCGCGGCTTCACCCGTGTGTAGTTTGATAATTGTCCCATGGGATCCTACTACCGCGATTAAAAGTATCCTATGTGTTAATCCAGGTTATAAACTATCTGTGTTCCAAATTTCATCCAAATCCGTTAAGTATTTTTTGCCTGAAAGAGTAACAAACATCCATCCATCCTCACAAACTTTCGCATTTATAATATTAGTAGGATTTTTGATATTCTGTATGCACGTCATGTCCTTACGACAAATACATATTTTTTTCCTTCTTTATTTCTTTAACTTCTATGGTTTTTGTTTTACATTTACTTAAAATATGCACAATCCTTTTACTGCTAAAAATTTTCAGTCAATCCAATATGACTACAGAGGGACTGACCTTCAATCCGGGCGATACAGTATTGTATCGTCCTCTACTAGTGAAAGCGTTTAAATTACTCCTATCTTCCTATACAACTTTCCATTACCAAAATTAAGCGACATAGAAATTATATCCAAAGCATTCTACCATAATCCCCTTGAGAATATGAAAACAATGTCTCCACCGCCATCACTTATGTATAGGATGACTTAATTCTGTGGAAACTCGTACGGGGTTGCTGGCGGAAATCCAAGCCCCCTCTACCTCTACCTTGTCATTATTTTTGTGTGGCGCCAGTGATAAGAGTTTGGTGGTTAGAATGAATGTAACTGGGATCTTATATATACACACATAACAAAAACAACAGTTATAGGTCCCTCCGTATTACTGCTCTTTTCGCAAATGTGTGTTCCCGTTGACTTGATCATCTGGTAATGATTCTCAATTCTTTATTGCGTATCTTAATGTAAATACATAGATGGATGGGAAATAATTATACATTTAAGTCCCAATTATGGACCCTGTCGGGCGCAGCAAGATCAAGTAGGAGAAAGGAGGAAGAACACTGGGTGCTTGATATGATACATTATATTTTTAGTTACCTAAGTTAACAAGCTATACTGTTATTACTAAAATAAATATATACAGGGTGTAACGGAAAGGGTATATACATACTTAAGGGTGTGCTACAGACTATCAAACTGAACATGTTTCTCATCATAAAACATGTTGCACAACAAAAAAAAAAAAAATTGCAATATCTATTCGAACCAAATGTGCAGCTGATATTTTTTTTTGCTGCAAAAATTTTTTTATGATGAGAAACATGTTCAGTTTGATGGTCTGTAGCACACCCTTAAGGATGTATATACCCTTTCCGTTACACCCTGTATATAATGATAAAATAACTGAAATAAAATAACTGCCACGATTAATAATGACACTAAGACCAATCGCTACTGCTAAGTATTGGTGTCGATTCCCAGGTCAAGCAATATGTTATCGAGTTCTTCGATTTGGGAATTTTTACTAGCTTACTGGTGGTATCCCTGGTTGTGTTTTTCGATACATACATGTTGTTGGTGGCAATGTGACGGAAATTGCCAAAATGTAGGTGTCGTTCACCTTTGGGAAATACAGGATCGATGATTGTGTACATTTATGTTAACACACTTATTTCAGTCAAAATGATTCACTTACAAAATCGCTACAACAGGCACCCTACTCCCACCACCGTATAGCTTACATTAATCTTTCTAGAGACAATTTTAAAATCACCTGAGGATAGCCCGGTACGCGTTGTTTCAGCAATGCTCTAACTTACAATCTGTTATAAATCATAACTTTATACCTCCGACTCTTGAGTAATACTGGAACGAACATGTCTGTCTGTGGGAATATAAGTTATAGTGTTACATGGCTATATTCTCATAGTAAGAACAAAGATGGCGGCTTTAGTTCCTAAGTCAAAGTCAAATTTAGCAAATAAAAAAACTTTGACTTTGAATTTGGAACTCTTTGGAATCTTTACTTTCAACACAATTTCGTAATGTTTACCAACGCCTCGCAACAGACTTCGTAGGGGATGGTGGGACGAGCTGGATAAAACCAACGACTACTGGTCCTTATTATCATCATCATCATCAGCCTATATTGTTCCCACTACTGGGACGCAGGCCTCCTCTCTATGAGAGGGAATGGGCTGTAATCCACCACGCGGGCCCAGTGTGGGTTGGTAGATGACACATGTCTTCGAATTTTTAGTTCTAGAACATGCCGGTTTCCTCACGATGTTTTCCTTCACCGTTTTTGAGAGCAGCGGTGAAGAAATAAAATACACAAACTAATGCGCCTGCCTGGGTTCGAACCTACGACTTACTGCTCGTAAGTCGGGGCTGCTACCACTAGGCCACCGCTGCTCCCTACTGGTCCTTATTAGCCCTAGATTAAAGGCCTTTGCCTAGCACTGGGATGACACAGGCTAACAGTAACAGTTACAACTCTTGACAGTGCCATTCGAGTGCTATTCATATTTATTTATCTTTATATACTAAACGATTTCAATACAAACTTTCATTTAAAAACTATGCCCCACAAAACAGTTTTCACGGTTTGTCTCTGGGAACTGAACAATACAAGGTGTTGTATTGCATCCTCGTCAAATTCAAGGAGGTGACTATGCTAATGATTCTCGTCCCGAATCAATAATAAAACGGGTAGGTAATTTTGTTTTTTTTTCTTATTTACGGAAATCGAAAAGTGTTAACCACCCGTGATTTAAACGCGGCCCGTCTGATTCTCACCCTATAACTGCGCTTCCACACATAAAAACAATCTCTAACGTTTATTCGATAATTTCAAATTCCCTAAACATATTATGGGGGTTATTCTGAAATACTGACAAACTTAAACAACCAAAAAAAAACAGCGTTTATTAATAATTAGCTAGGTTCCGTAATTTTAATTGATTATTTATGTCCTCTGTGACAACCTCCTTAACTTTGACGAGGATGCAAAACAACATCTTGTATTTTTAAAGATAATGTTAATATACTAATATTACTTGAAGTTGAAACTAACAATCAATAAAAACTTAAAGAACTATGCGGCAGTATACTTTGGAATTCTTAAGTTAATCTTTCTAGGGATAATTTTTAAATCACCTGGGAATAGCCCAGAAGGTACGCAGTGTGTCAGCAATCTTCTAACTTACAATCTGTTATAAATCATAACTTTATATATTCGATGAGTTATACTGGAATGGACGTGTCTGTCTGTGGGAATATGGGTTATAGTGCTACATGGAGGAGCTCGTGGCTAAATAATAACAGCCGCACGGGTCGATCTTTAAGGTTAAGCCGTGCTTGCCGAGGTTGGTCCGTGGATGGGTGACCATAGTAACATACCGAGTTTCCTCCGTGCCTCGAAAAGCACGTTAAGCCGTTGGTCCCGGCTGTCATTTGTAGACAGTCGTTACGAGTAGTCAGAAGCCAAAAGTCTGAGATCCAGTCTTACCAAGGGGTATCGTATTACCCAGTTACTGGGTTGTGGAGGTCAGATAGGCAGTCGCTTCATGTAAAATACTGGTACTCAGCTGCATCCGGTTAGACTGGAAGCCGACCCCAAGTTAGTTTGGGAAAAGGCTAGGCAGATGATGAGTGCTACATGGCTCTATTTGCGCGTGGTCATAGTCTGAGCAAAGATAGCGGCCGTAGTTCCAAAGTCAAAGTTAACAAATAAAAAACTTTGGCTTTGGAACTGACGCCGTCATCTTTGTTTTTCAATTCAATTTCTTAATTTTTTACTTACGTGTCACAACGTGTGACGAGCTGGACAGAACCAACCATTAGTTGTCCACATTAGCCCAAGACTGCTAAAATTGGAAGTAATGGGGAAAGTTCTTTGCCCAGAGCGATGGGATGACGCTGGCTAATAGTACTAGGGACAACTCCTGAGTTCCTGATAGTGTCATTAAAGCGCTAAAAAACTATGCGGCAGTATATTCTGCAGGCAGGTATTTCGGCAGGAATTCTTAAGTTAATCTTTCTAGAGACAATTTTTAAATCACCTGGGAATAGCCCAGAAGGTACGCAGTGTGTCAGAAATACTCTAACTTACAATGTGTTATAAATCATAACTTTATTCCTCCGACTCTTCAGTTAAACTGGAATCTAGACGTGTCTGTCTGTGAGAATATTGGTTACTTCAAAGTTCCAATGAGAAAACTTTGCTTAAAATGCTGCTTCTAGGTATGATTTCCAATTCTTTGAATTATATTCAGTATATACACGTACTTTACCTTTATTAAAATAATGTATATTCAAGAAATATCTATTTCAACGACATTTAATTTCAATTTCACATGAATTTCTAGGTATGGTTTTAGTAAGTACTTATAGGTCCAATGAAGAAGTTGAACTGTTGGAAAAAAATCTGCTGTTGAGCAATCTCAACAGCAGATTTTTGCCACAAGTTCAACCCGACCGATCGAAACGCTAAAGAGTTAAAAGCATATCATTAGACCCTGTACCTAATTTAAAATTCCATGTTAACATTTATTTTTAATTATCAACAAAATAAATACAACGCAGCCGCCGTAGTCTTAAAAGCTTTTATTACTTCTAACGAAGCAGTTTGGGACTAGTTCTACAACGCTGCTCTGTTCAGGAAAGATCACCGTTTTCTTCTAATTGGAGATTTAGAGCATCTCGTCTGCTTGCTGGTAAAACATGATAATTTACTAAATCGAATTAAAAATGCAGTCAAATGTAATTTTATACGCGTTATCTACTGGAAAAACCGAATAAATGCAATGTCATTCGACATTGCTGCTTTCTATAGTTGGCTGCAGAGATAACGTTAACGTTAATGTTAAAAAAAAATATTTCTTTGGGAAATTTATTCGTTATCATGAGTATAAATACGTGTTTAAGTATCGGTCCCTAGTTACCAGTCACCCTATATGTTCAATGCTGATACATCATTTCACAGCAAATATGAAATACTAGTAAAGCTCGGTAATTTTGCCACGAGCTCAGTATAATCTCTGTAATAAAAAGTAACCCCTGTTTTAAACCCAGGATATAAACAATCTGTGTGCCAAATTTCATCCAAATCCGTTCAGTAGTTTTTGCGTGAAAGGATAACAAATATCCATCCATTCAACCTCAAAAACTTTCGCATTTAAAGTAGAAGTAAGAACTAAGAAGCATGATCTCATGAACATTATTAGCATAGATCAGAATCTTTTACCACCAAACTTGAACACAGCAGCTGTGCTTAAGACAGCAATCCGCTTGTTTTTTTTTTTATTCTTGTTGGCATCTCGCAATTCAACCTAAGAGGTGGTCGTCTGCTTAATCGGACTATCCTGTGGGTGCCTTGAGTGTAAGGCCTCTGCATAAAGAAACTTACAAACTAAGCGACTACACGCTAAGGGCACCCCCTGTGGGGTACGAGCCTCGGCTTAGGGCGTCGCTGGGGGAGGACTGCACGAGGACAGGCTGGATCTGAATGATATCATAATTTAGGGGCTGATTTAAAACTACTGGCACAGCATCGCAGGCTGGCTCGAGGGAGGATCGGGGAGGGCAAAGACCGAGACGTCGCGACGGACCTCGACGGTGAGACAGCAATCATTGGGGCAAATGACATAAAAGAACTGGCAAAGAAAGTGAATACAGCTATAAGATACCTTTATTCATGGTTTACTGTAAATAAGTTAAAAATTAATAGTACAAAGACCAAGGTAATTTTATTCAAAACAACTGCTCGAAATAAAGATACCATGGAAATAATACTTAATGACGACAATATTGAACTCGTGAGAGAAGCTAAATTCTTGGGAGTATACATAGATGATTCATTAAATTGGAAAAGAGAACTAGCCGCCATTGATGCATCTATATCTTCCGCGTGTTATGCGTTAAGAACCCTTAGAGACGAAATTGAAATAAAACATTTAAAAATCGTATACCACGCGCTAATTGAGTCTAAATTAAGATACAGCATTCAATTTTGGGGGAACAGCTATAATTATAACTGACAACGAGCCTTTGTACTTCAGAAAAGAGCTATACGTAACATTGTCCCTATTTCCCAAAGAGAGAGTTGTCGTCCACATTTCTTAGATTTAAACATCCTTACAGTACCCAGTCTCTACGTTCTAGTCCTTCTGACTAATCTCATGAAGTACATGCATGAATATGAGACGGATGAGGAAAGACTGGTCAGGGAGAGCACACGTAGGATAGATTTGAGAAATAAGATTAGTCCTCATTTTAACATCGTTAAGCATGGTCCACAATATCAGGCAGTGCAATTATTCAATAAGTTACCATTACAATTAAAAAGCCTGATTTATACATCATCATTTAAAACTAAGCTTCAAGCATTTCTACTGGATAAGTGTCTCTACTCCGTTGACGACATGTAATTTGGTGACCATGCGTTTTTCCACAATCTGATCACTGAGCCGACTGATATTATTGTCCTTTTTGTATGAAATTGACTTTTTTTTTTATGACTAATGTACTATTATTTATATTTAATCGACATTGAACTATTGTAATATAATTAAGTTGACATTTAATAATTTTATTGTATTTTTAATTTGTTTGGTTCATTATTCTAGTTTTAGGATTTAATTATTAGATAATTTTTAATTGTGTTACTTTTTAATTACGAATGTTTTTTTTTTTTTTTTTTAACCCTTATAATTTATTATTGTTATTTCAAACACAATGTAAATTGTTTGTGAATAAATTGAATTGAATTGAATTGAAATCGGCTTGTGAAAGCCTGATTACTAATCAAGTAACCAATGAACCGTCGAACCCCTTGCTACCTCTTGATATTGGTGGGCTGATAACAATCAATCGTTCAAGTTATAATAAGATTTCTTAGTATCAGCTGGTTCAGTTGAATTAGGTCCATTTATCATAAAATACTGCAGTATTTCTGAGATTATTTTCCATTAAATTATAGACCATCATACCTGTCTATTCTTTTGCTTAATGTTACGGAAAAAAAACAAATTGGTAATTCGAATTCGTTACGCTCTATGACACATGTTTTTCCTACATAGTGTGTGTATGTGTATGGAGCCCGTGCTAAATAATAACACACGCACGGATCGATCTTTAAGCTTAAGCCGTGCTTGCCGAGGTTGGTCCGAGGATGGGTGACCTTAATTACAGACCGTTTCCTTCGTGCCTCGGAAAGCACGTTAAGCCGTTGGTCCCGGCTGTCATTTGTAGATCTTTGAAAGTCGTTACGAGTAGTCAGAAGCCAAAAGTCTGACATCCAGTCTTACCAAGGGGTATCGTATTACCCAGTTACTGGGTTGTGGAGGTCAGATAGGCAGTCGCTTCATGTAAAATACTGGTACTCAGCTGCAACCGGTTAGACTGAAAGCCGACCTCAAGATAGTTTGGGAAAAGGCTAGGCAGATGATGAGTGCGTGCTACTCATGCAACAATTCTTCATGAGCCAAACACCGCGTGCCCGCGTGGAATTTGGTTATTTTTCCAAAGCGATCGCACTACCGAAACGAAAAATATCCTATGTGTTTATTCATGTTATAAACTTATGTAGGACAGACTTCAACTGCGTTGAAAAAATAAACTTATTTTCTTTCTTCTCAAAAGATATTGCATAAGGCATTCAATACTTCGGGCCTGTGGACGGTGAGTAATGGGCCAGCTCACCGTCCGTCCGTCTTATGACGACAGGCCGTGCCGATGGCGCGTTTGTGTTCCACGCGCGCCTCAAGGAGATGTCAGCAAACCGGAAGGGGCCCGAGAGGGCCGATGCCAGGGCTGCGGGTTGTTCGAAAGAGATACCGCGGCCCTGGAACACAAAGGACGAAGAAGGAACATGGATGGGTTTTAGTCAGTACAAGTCTGACACTCCCTCCCGCTCCGCCCAGAGCGGGAGAAGTCATATGATGATTTCACATTCGTAAAAAAAAGCATTCTGTAATAATTTACATCTGAGAAAGAATTTTTTAAAACGGATGAGTAGTTCGTGAGATTAGCTCCTACATCTAAACATACAAACTGACCTCTTTATTATATATAATAACAGTGTAAATAACTTGCAACTAGCCCATCTATAAATTAATTACCATAATATCTATCCGGAAATTTAATTTCGTCCGCAATTTTTCCCGCCATAAAACAATTTAACGGTAATGTTAAGAGATTCGCAGGGAGTCCCGGCAAATCCCGGGATTTAGCTTGAATAATGTCCCGGGGTAAACCGGGACAGGAGCATTTATTTTATTTATATAGCTCATTGGTTACGGATCTAATGTTCTATAGTAAACTAGGTCGTTATTAGAGAATTGTACGTATTTACATAGTATTTGTAGTAGTTGGAGAGATAGCTATTTAAATAATAATTATGATTTATGAATAATCGTGATATGCAAGGAATTGGTGATGTGGTGGGAACTTTATCATTCGTCAATTAATAATTTGTGTACAGTACATCTAGGTAAACCAGTAAACTACGGCCATCGTTTTTTAGGGTTCAAATCAAATCAAAATCATTTATTTCAAGTAAGCCAATTACAGGCACTTTTGAATAGTCAAACAACAATAAAAATGAAGCTACAGTCCCAGTCACAAGACATAATAACTGTGAAAGTACTGTAGTTGCCCATTCCAAAGCGTAGATCTCTATGGAGAAGAATGGGCAAGAAACTCCATGGACACTCTTTTAAATCAGAATCTTGTTACAAAACTTTGGTTACATCATTCATGTTGAGATGGTACATTCCGTACCCAAAGGGTCAAACCGGACCCTATTACTGAGACTTCGCTGTCCGTTTGTCCGTCCGTCTGTCTGTCACCAGGCTGTATCTCATGAACCGTGGTAGCCAGTTGAAATTTCTACAGTTTTTGTATTTCTGTTGCCGATATAACAACAAATACTAAAAACAGAATAAAATAAATATTTAAGGGGGCTCCCACACAAAAATGTTTTTTTTTTGCCGTTTTTATAAATAATGGTAGGTACGGAACGCGCGAGTCCGGCTCGCACCTGGTCGGCTTTTTGCAGCACGTTAAACATGCCACGCTTAACGTGGTTTCAAAGGAAAAATGGAGTAATTAACAAACATTTGGTATGAATAAATTGATTTAGTTAGCGCCCATTGTAAAAACCCACTTGCCAATTAATTGGTTTTGTTTTTATTTATGTAGATACTGAACATTGACATCACTATTAATTATTGCCAGTGGAAAAAGAATAAGCTTCACAAATAGAAAATTCTAGAATTGCTAAAGTAGTAATTTTCCTTAAAGTATGGTAATAGCATAAAATTAATTATCTCTGCTGAGACAACAACGCTACGCTATTTCTCTAAGCTGACAACTGCGATTAATCATAAACGATCCTTCAATGTTTGTTAAATTAGTATGTATGTCCTACACAACTTCGTAATTGATAAACAGATTTTGATATTCATATTTACTGTGGGATGACGTATCTGCATTGAACATATTATCTGCGTTGTGAAAGCTGAAAATATCTTGTTCTTTTGTAGTAAGCAACGACTTATTGTCGGGCCTACGCTGTCCTCCCATACTTAAGTACTAACGCGGTAACTTAAAATATTGTAAAACCAAATGATTTTAAAAGAGTAAACATGGAGTTTCTTGCCGGTTCTTCTCCATAGGAAACGACCAACCCGAACCGTGCATTCTTGTCGACGTTTTATAAGTGCCCATGTAGACCTATGTAAGATAAAATATTTTGATTTTGATTTTGAAGGTGACTACTAACAGCCAAGTAAGTCACCAGCTTGATTGCCACCTTCATCATCATCTAATAGCCATTTCCCAACTAAGTAGACATTGGCTTCCAGTCTAACCGAATGCAGCTGAAAACCAGTATTTTACATGGAGAAAATGCCACCCTAAATCTCCATATTCTCCATTTATAATGAAATTCTACCGAACTCCACATAAGCCCCTTTATATTCAACACAAACGAATTCGAACACTTATTCAGAATTAACTACTCGTACGGACTCAAAGAAAACTCCTCGCCTAGAACTAACAATTGCGAACAGTTGCAGACTACGTGTGAGTTACATTTACATGTGATCAGCTGCTCAAGTACTTACCTACGTTTGAGCGAAATTGGGCAAAGGATTCTGGTGATTAAGTATGAAGAGTTTATTAGGTTTTTAGTTAGAGTGAATGTTTTATAGTTGTCTTATGAGGCTAAATTATAATAGAATGCACTTTACTTCTAATAAAGGCAGTGAGCAGGGATGATTTTGAGGATAATTTTACCTATGAGGCTTTGATTAATGAGACAGTAAGTTTATGTCGAAATGTGAGTGTACCTAAGTTTTTGTTCGTCCTAAGCCTGCTATCGAATTATTGAACTCATCATTATGAACAGCTTTTACCAGTGTCATACTTGGCTTTCATGGAGTATGTAAATACTCGTATGGCTATGTGTTCGAGTTTACTATATGATGCTGCTTTTCACCGAATTTGTTCATCATCACCATTATTTCAGTCGAAAGACGTCCACTGCTGGGCATAGGCCTCCCCTAAGTTTCACCACATTGACCGGTCCCGTGCGACTCGCATCCAGCGGATCCCCGCAACCTTCACCATGTCATCGGTCCACCTAGTGGAAGGCCTTCCCACGCATCGTCTTCCGGTTCGCAGTCGCCATTCCAGAACTTTTCGGCCCCATTGCCTATCCGTACTGCGAGCAATGTGCCCTGCCCACTGCCACTTAAGTTTAGCAATTCTTCGGGCTACGTAGGTAACCTTGGTTCTCTTGTGGATGTCCTCATTTCTAATTTGGTCATGCAAGGAAACTCCGAGTATAGCCCTTTGGGTGATTTTAAGCCTTCTGATGAGACCCATTGCCTTTGGCCACTGGCCGAGTCGGTTGTATGTAATAAATTGTGAGCATCTTTCCAAAAACTGACAAAATCCATATAAAACTAAACATTAGACAGTTCACAGAACCTCAGGTCCTGCTGGCATACCAATGTCTCCCGATGCAAACGCCTGGCGGGCAGCCAAGCTGATGCCCCAAGTCTTGCCCTTTCAGCCCAAATAAATATTTGTTATTGCTCCAAGAAATATGGCTCCTACATTAACTTATGTTTCTGTTTTTTCGCGTCTTATTATAATTTAGGAGCCATAAGCAGTAGTGAGTACTTTCTGAAATAATAGTGAGAGAAAAGATGGCGGCACTTAGAAACTGGACCGGCAAAGTGGGTCGTGATAAGAAGGATAGATGATAAGTTTTGCTTATCCTTGTCTGACTAAAAATTGCTTGTTTTTTTTTTGCTGTAATGTCTGTATGAAGGTTGAAGCTGTGTTACCATTTTTGTCGTGTATAACGACAGTGGTAAAAAAAATATGCTGGAACTGATTTAAACTTTTATTCGGGCAGAGTTTTCCCTTACAATTATTATAATCAAGTGCAACCACAAAATCATCGCTCCGGGCTTTTATATTACTGGCTGGCTGGCGGCTAATTCACCTCCCCTGGCTTGGATTTGGCGGGGCAAGGCTCATGTGGTGGGGAAGTGACGTAGCGGCTAGGCTAGGCGGGCTTGACAGCCGGCTTGACGGCTGGCTAGCGACGTCTAGCGTTAAACGTGGGTTTTCTCAAATAAAAAAAGGTTTTCAGTGATAACCATGATGGATAAGTCAAAGACATGAATTGACAATTATTCTTACAATTTAAATTAGTCTAGTAATTACAATATTAGTCATACTCTTCTTACCAAATGTCGAAAATGTTTAATCATGATGTTACTTAAAACTGGCAAAACACTGTAACACGTTTATCAGGATTTCATTCTCAGCAGTAGCGGCACAAAAGACAGTCACATGGTGGTCATCATGTTTGTATAGAGTTTTTGATTCACCTTCAAATGAAATACGAATTCCAGGTAGGTTTAAATAAAGAATATGAAATATTCCATTTAACCACTGACATTTAAAAGGGCGAACATGATTGCAAACAAGTAATACGATTTCTTCATTTCATTGACAGGCATGATTCAGAACCTTCACTTTAGAAAAATACAGAACCACATCGAAAGCAAAATGTACGGAAAAAACTTAACGCTTGCAGAGAGCTGGTTAAAATTAACGTAAAAACTTAAGGCGAAGTTTCCCACCGCTGCTGTCAGTCCGTAGTTAAGGGGAAGCCGAGGTACTTGGGGTGAATTTTGGCACGATTCTCTAAGAAAACTTTACACTTTATTCCTTAAGGGTTTAACGAGTTAACAGTTTCTGTCAAGTATCAGAGTAATTGAGTTGTAATAGAATTTTATTTCCTGCGGTTTGTGGCGAAGTTTAAGTATGCCTTTACCGTGTGTGGAGTGCGTAAGTGGATATTTAAGCTTTGGGTTTTTTTGGGGACCTATTTTTGGAATCGCATGTGACTAAGAGAGTGCTAAATGTATATTTTATGTTGATGGATGTAGAGGGAGAGGAAGACCAAGGAAACGCTAGTGCGAGTCGGACTTGCGCACGAAGCGTTCCGTACCATTATTAATATTATAAAAACGAGCAAAAAATCACGTTTTATATGGGAGCCCCCTTAAATATTTATTTTATTCTGTTTTTTTGTATTTGTTGTTATAGGGGCTACAGAAATACATAATGTGTATAAATTTCAACTGGCTAACTATCACGGTTCATGAAATACAGCCTGGTGACAGACGGACGGACGGATGGACAGCGAAGTCTCAGTAATAGAGTCCTGTTTGACCCTATGGGTACGGAACCTTAAAAAGCAGTACATGATAGCGTGACGGTTGACAGACAACGGAAAAAAAACGTGTTGCGCCGACCCCAAGCCACATGGGACAAGGGCAGGAAGATGATAGGGGCCACATATTTGTGGGTAAATAATTTTGTCCTACTGAATACAGATACCATCGTGCCAGCAAAACAATGAGTCTCATTTTGAGAGACCACATCTGTATTAAATTAACAATAAATGTTTTTCTATCAAAATTTACTTTGACCGTTCATTGCTCAAGAAAATTAATTACTTTGCTCGTCGTAATTAGCTATTCTCCGAAAAATCTAAGACATCGTCATCATCCTTAACTTTTTCCCAACTATGTTGGGGTAAGCTTCCATTCTAACAGGATGTACCTGAATACCACATTTTTATATGCAGTAAATTCCTACCTTTTTTTTTTTACGGATGGGAAATCATCAAATGACTTCTCCCGCTCTGGGCGGAGCAGGAGGGAGTGTCAGACTTGTACTGACTAAAGCCCACCCATGTTCCTTCTTCGCCCTTTGTGTTCCAGGTCCACGGTATCTCTTTCGAACAACCCGCAGCCCTGGCAGGCATCGGCCCTCTCGGACCCCTTCCGATTTGTTGACATCTCCTTGAGGCGCGCGTGGAACACGTACGCGCCGTCGGCACGGCCTGGTGAATTCCTACCCTACCTCCACAAATCACAAACCTACCCACTTTATACTGTGTAAAACGGTTCCCCTTGGAAAGACTGGTTGTCAGACTTTCAGCCCACTGTCTACCAAAAAATCTAACCCATGATGATGTTAATATGGTCATTATTTATTATTTTTATTGAGGCTGATTGTGTTTACGCTAACCTGGAGTAGGTTAGCGTAAACACAATCATCCTCAATAAAAAACTCTCAAAAAACATCTACATTACAATAACTACTGAAAACTCAAGACAAATCATTTGCATATCCAATTTCAGTCATACCCCCTTTCAGTCAAGAGTTTGCCAACTTGTGGAGATTAGCCAAGTTACGCCGTGACTGGCCAAGTTTACCTCTATAACTCTTGCAGTTTTAAAACGGAAAGGTTTTTCAGTGATGTAAAACTGAAGTTTTTCCTATTAAGAATTTTATTGGTCGGTATCATCTGCCTAGCCTTTTCCCAAACTATCTTGGGGTCGGTTTCCAGTCTTACCGGATGCAGCTGAGTACCAGTATTTTACATGAAGTGAGTGTCTATCTGACTCCACAACCCAGTACCTGGTTAATACGATACCGCTTGGTAAGACTGGTTCTCAGACTTTCAGGCCACTGACTACCTGTAACGCCTGTCAAAGATCTACGAATGAAAGCCGGGACCCACGGCTTAAGGTCCAACCGTCATAATATCATTTACTTTTTAACGGCATACGATATCAGACTTGAAACGCTCGTTCGACTCAAACGCCAATCCTCATCTATATTTTAGATCTCTTGCAGAAAAATCAGTCATATACAATCGGAACAGTTGGTTCCATGCAGGACCTCGTCAAATATTCTCATTGTAGCGACATTCGCTTGTCTGGCAGTCTGTGCTGGCTCTTAAATAACTGAGTGAACCCAAGTCTAACTGAATGGGCTTTCGCTTTATGAAATTGAGTGAGTCGCTTGTCGAGAATTTAGTCGTTCATAGTAGGAAGTTAATTATATGGTTGGCAAGGAAAATTGTCATGCAAATTGTATGAGTCTAATGGGTAGTGGTGAGGGGTTACCAAGGACGTAAGTTGTGCTTTTAAATTATCATGATTATGTTTTGGATGTGGGCATTTCGTTTAGAAAATTAGATAAAGTTAAAGTTACAGGGAACGGTGTATGCTCGTGGCTAAATAAAAGCAGCCGCACGGGTCGATCTTTAAGGTTAAGCCGTGCATGCCGAGGTTGGTCCGTGGATGGGTGACCATAATTACATACCGAGTTTCCCCCGTGCCTCGGAAAGCACGTTAAGCCGTTGGTCCCGGCTGTCATTCGTAGTTTTTTGACAGTTGTTACGAATAGTCAGAAGCCAAAAAGTCTGACATCCAGTCTTATACCAAGGGGTATCGTATTACCCAGTTACTGGGTTGTGGAGGTCAGATAAGCAGTCGCGTCATGTAAAGTACTGGTACTCAGCTGCATCCGGTTAGAGTTGAAGCCAACCCCAAGATAGTTTGGTAAAAGGCTAGGCAGATGATGTTGGAACAGTCAGGGTCAGTTAGGCGTGGCCAGATGATAGAAGTGCGGTGGTACAAGTAGGTATCTAAAGCCTCCAACTCATCTTAGTAGAAGCAACCGTGAAGTTTTAGTCGGTAGATATACGGCATATCCTTTCGTTCTTCGTTTCAACCGGTCAGCTTTTTTGTTTCGTCCTATTGTATTAAGAAATATACTAATATTATACAATACAATACAATACAATATCCTTAATTTCAAGCAACTAGGGCCCATAAATCACAATACATATATAAGTATAAAAACCATATAAAGACGAAAGATTTGTTTGTTGGTTTGTTACGAATTTACTCAAAAACACTCGACTGATTTTAAAAATTCTTTCACCATTAGAAAGCTACATCTTTACTGAGTAACATAGAGTATTTATATTATACCACAATTTTCGCGGACGAAGACGCGGGCGAAGTGCTAGTTTGTCATAATATGTTTATTGCCATTTTCAACCATTGCCACACACTAGGAATTTCTCCTGTATCGTGGGTGCGTTTACAAACATTTAAACTCACATACATAAACAGCCAGACCCGGAACAACTATATGTAGGCCATAAAAATATTTGTTCCGTGCGGGGATCAAACCCGCGACACGCAGCGCAGCAGTCAATTGCTCAACCACTGCAATATTCCCTAATCAGCGTTTATTAATTAGCGTCTCAAACTCAATAAACTTGAATATCCCACTGCTCACGAATAGTGAAGATAGTGTGTCAAGATTAGATCTAACCATTGACATAATAAACATAATTGGCTGTCTAGCGTAATAGCGATCATAGAATAGTGGGATTATTAGTTACTAGCTGTCCCGCGCAACTTCGTCAGCGTCACATTTTCCTCTACATTATTCAACGCAACATTTTTCATTGCTGCTCTGCTCCTATTGGTCGTAGTGTGATGACATATAGCCTATAGGTAATAGTTTCTTCAAATACCTATTCTTCAAATTCCTCGGGACTAGGGTCCCCTCTCAAGTCTCATATAATAGGGCGAGCCTATTACCATCAACCGGGCATGAATCCAATCTCTGTAGCCGCTACTGTTACGCAGTTTGGTAGGTTTATGAAATTTTAATTTATTTAAAAAAAAAAAAATGCACGACAGAATCGATCCGCGTCACCAATAAACTAAATTTAAAAAATATTTCCATAAAAATATCTCACGGATGCTAACTACGATGCTAACTAGCCCTAAACAAAGGTAAGTGCTAGTGAAATGGAGCGTTCAAGTGTTAGTTTTGCCTCCAGCATATTTTCCAACTAATCAGCATTTTCCAACACGAATATCCACCTAAAAGAGATGATTCTTTTATCTGAAGTAAAAGTTCTTGTTTGAGCAAAAATTTAAATGTTCCGTAGTTAATGAGTTAAAAATGTGATTATAAGGTTCTTTTGTGCGAAAATAGAAGTTAGAGGTTCTCAGTTAATACCTAATTAATATTAATAATATACTGTCTAACTTGTATTTTTAACTATTTATGAAAGCCACTTAGAAAAGCCTGAATTAAAAAAAAAAAAAAAAAAACGTTTTTCGCTTCTATGCAAATGATAAAATAAAATCGCTTTTCGTTTTTCTCTGTAACCATGTTTATATACTCAAAATCAATGGATTTGTATGCGATACTTAAAAAAAATAAACATTGTTTACAGAATTTATTGCGGAAGGTACGTTAATTTGACTGATAGAGAAATCTCAGTGTTTTCTCAACCCGTAAAAACTGTACAAAGCAAGGGTGGGTCGCTAGGGTTTTACAAAAATAATAATTTGAAGTTCGATTTATTCATCAGCCAATTACAAGGAAAATAACTTTTTTTAAATATGAGAAACATCGTTCACATTGATGAAAAGACAACAGATAACAGTCTTGACTGAAATAGTACATTGTTACCCTAGGGGTGAAAGTAACTTATTTAGTCCCGAGGCGGGGTTTGGCCAATTGTTCGAGGGACTAAATAAGTCTTTAACCCGAGGTAAACACTGTGCTTTTCATTACGAATACAAGGAAAGTAAAAATAAAAACATGAATTAGCTAAAGTAAAAATGAGTAATTTTTTTTTTCGTCCACTTTGGCTTCGCACGGTTTGTGCATTCAGCCATTGTCACGTCAGGTTTTATACTTTATAAAAATCAAAGGTAGGGAAACCAAAATATAAAAATGAACGGATATCCTATAGGATCAGTTTATTTTAATGGTGATTTAGACCTTAGAATGCCCACTGTCCTTCAGTTTATGAAACGTCTTTCGAAGCGTTTCTTCGATAACGCCATTAAACACCGTAATCTCCTGATCGCAGCGGCCACCCGTTACGAACCCTCGCGCATTAGTACAGTACGCCGTCCTAGGCATACCCTCGTCACTCCAGATGATGCTATCACCCTCCTCCAGGAGAGTAGCAAAGAGACTAGCACTCTTAAAAAGTTCCGACTCAAACCGCCGTCTTTCCGACCTTACCGTCGAGGTCCGTCGCGACGTCCCGGTCCATGCCCTCCCCGACCCTCTCTCGAGCCAGCCCGCGATGCTGTGCCAGTAGTTTTAAATCAGCCCCTAAATAATGATACCATTTAGATCCAGCCTGTCGCCATGCAGTCCTCCCCCAGCGACGCCCTAAGCCGAGGTTCGTACCCCACAGGGGGTGCCCTTAGCGTGCAGTCACTTAGTTTGTAAGTTTTTATGCCCTGGCTGGAGGCCTTACTCTTAAGGCACCCACAGGATAGTCCGGTTAAGCAGACGACAACCTCATAGGATGAAATGCGAGATGCCATTCACAAAAAAAAAATGGTGATGTTAACATGTAAGTAATGAGCAAATTACAATGGCGAAAATTACAGCTTAATATTATTTAAGGTTATGAATGAGACTATACATTTATACACAGGAAAGCTATTTGTACAAAGTAAAGAAAGTATTAAGGTAGGAAAAGAAATACGAAGGGACAAGGGGTTACAGAGAAAGGAAGGAGTAAATTTTATCTTACATAAACCAACAACATTTTCATCATTGAAAAAACGGTAAATATTTTGCCCAAATCTGTGATTTTAAAGACATTGTTTAAACTCAATTATAATAAAGTTAATTAAAAAAATATAGATTCTTTAATCAATACTTAACTTTAAGTTATTTCCATTTTACATCGTGGCTGCATAGAAAGTTGGAACATGGTTCAATAAAAATGTGAATAGAACTAGTTTTTTTTTTTTTATAATTTGGCATCTGTCAGTTGAAAGCGATTCTCCCTAGGGCTAAAAAGTATTACTTTCAACCCGCACCACAGGCAACTTCAGATCTACTTTCAGAGTATGAGTAATGAAAACGTCATTTCTTTCCCATTACTCTTAACCTCTCTGAAGTTGGCATGGCAAAAATAGCAGGCAAACAAATGAAGTACTGGATAATTAGCCGTTAATTAACCGCTAATTAAAAATTTGGAAACCAAAAATTTTCCGCTCGCCGGAAAACCCGAAAATCGGTTTGTATGCCAACTTCAGTGGAAGTTAGCATGCAAACATTTTAAAATCGGTTAGGAAAGACCTAGATAACTGTACCAAGGCTCATAATTAGCCGTTAATTAGCCGCAAATGAACCGTGAAAAACAAAAATTTCCCGCGTGCCGGAATACCCGAAAATCGGTTTGTATGCCAATTTCAGTGGAAGTTAGCATGCAAATATTATAGAATCGGTTAGGAAAGACCTAGACAACTGTACCAAGGCTCATAATTAGCCGTTGATTAGCCGCAAATTAACAGTGAAAACCAAAAAAAAAATCCGCGTGCAGGAATACCCGAAAATCAATTTACATGCCAACTACACTACAAGTTAGCATGCAAAAGTTGTAAAATCAGTTATAATAGACCTAGACAACCTAACCAAGGCTTATTATTAGCCGTAAATTAACTAAATAAATCAATTTAACGTTAAATAAGTTTTTAAAAGAATTGTTACGCGTTCCATAGATGTTGGATAATTACGAGAGCAACTTGAAAATGCAATTTTTTGTTTTTTGAGATGTCTTAACGACTTTGGTGTCAAATGGAAGATCTAAGTCTAAAACCATTTTATGCGTTTGGATCATGTATATTGGTCCAGGCGTTTAGGAGATAAGTAAGAATTAGTATAGTGAAAATGTAATTATAACCAGAATTTTTGATGTTTTTGTTCTACGAACTTTTTAATTAACGTAAATACAGTATGTTAGGTTAAACGAGGGACATATTGAGGGAGGGTATTCAGTATTCGATTCTCGTCCCAAATATGTAAAAAACCTATAACGTATTAGAAGAATTTTTAATGTTTTGTTTAGTGCCTAGATATTTTGGACTGTCCTAAGCCAGGTAAGTTTAAAGTATGAAGGGAAAATGGATTATACCTAAGAGTCATTGACCCGCTCACATGTTCTGCGATAGTATTAAGTCGCTAGCGCAAGGGTGTATACACGTTGCGTGACATTTGGGAAAAATTTGGTATGGTTCTGTCTGTTATTTATCAGTGTTTTTTTTATTTTATATTTTTATTACTATCATGTTAGCATGTACTATTATGGGTTTGAATATGTCCCTCGTTTAAACTAACATACTTTATATTTAGGCGCCTAATAGTGCAAAACCGACATTTTGTCAGTTACGTTTAAGTCCCGTGTAATAGGGGGCGAGCCTATTGCCATCAACCGGACACAAATCCAGACTCTGTGACTGCTACTGAGAAATTCCCGATGGATAAACCCAATACGTATCAATTTGCGCGACCTGGGAATCGAACCTAGGAAACCATTGTTATTTATTAAAGGCGGAAACATACGTGTCGTGGCGTATCGTGACGCGCCAGAAGCAAATCGATTTCATACATTTAATATGGTTAGAGACATATTTGCATGGCGTGTCGTGTCGCAACGATGTATGAAACCGAATGCTTCTGGTGCGTCACGACACGTAAGTGTGTTTCGGCCTTTAAAATTCATGTGCAATAGTGGTACATAGGCGGACTTAATGCCACAAAGCATTCTCTACCGGGCAACCTTTGGGTTAAATAGGAAAACATTTTGAATGGGGAACAAAAATATAATACAAAAAATAACTACCTACTTCATGTATTGTGTTTCATTTATGTTTTTGGCAATTTGGGTACCTAGTAACTTGTTTTTCAATTGAAACTTGTTGTTACATACGTAATAGTAAACAGTTGACGTCGTCAATTTGAGTTCGTCTCCAAATGTATTTTGTACAATTTCCCTATCCACGACTTTCTTTCCTGTGACGACAGCTTTTCAAGTAAATGGGTATAATGGGAACATCTAGAAACGACAGTCGTCCAACAATGAATAATCGTCAAGATATAGTGGGAACGCGCCGCCGTTAACTCTACGCAATAATTAATTTTGTTTCAAAGTGAAATCAGCCTTAAAACAGACAGTTAAAGATTACATTGTCGTATCGTCGCATTGCTACCAAAGGAGCGTGACGTCGCGGCGGCACTTCTTCAGTTGTGCTTGAAAACACGCCGACAATCATTGCGAACTCGGCTGTATTAGGAAAGTATAAAGTTTAAATTCAGATTTCCAGCGACACGCGCTGCATATTCAAAGGCACTTGGTGTTTTACCGCCAAACCGTACGTAATTTTGCAAAATGAGCCTTGACGCAATGGATTAAGTAATAATTAGGTTTGAGTGAACATGTTAATATGAGATAAATCGGCGTGTACCGGCAGTGGCACTTGTTTAGATTTGTTTGTAAAAACGCCGACAATCATTGCGAATTAGAATAACATAAAGCTTAAATTCAGATTGCCAGCAACGCGGTCGGCATTTACAAAGGCGCGTACACTCCTACTGCAATTAATGTTTTACCGCCACACCGTGCTTTTGTGAAATTAGCCTTGACGCAATGGATTAAGTATTATTTTGAGTGAGCATGTAAATATGAAGTAGGTAATTCGGCTTTTCTTAGATAAATATAATATCATAGAAAAATTAGAGGGTGCCAGGGTATTTATTGCCTAAGCACTTGGCAGTGCCAGTTCGATTGTGAAAATAATCATTTTCATAAGCCCAGACATATTTTTCATTTGATAATATTTAAATATTCAGCAGCAAAATAATTCAATTACTAAGCAGGTCTTTTTTTTTAATTAAAGCAATTTTTCGCGTTTCCACAAATTGCCTTTGGAGTATTTAACGGAATGTATTTTTTTTTGTATTGAAGTGTTTAGTGTGTAAATTATAATAAGAAGCCATTTCCACATTGTACCCTTTGCCGGTAAAATCCGTACTTTAGATAAATATGCATCCGAATATCCCGTCAGTAAAAGGTTTGGTAAATGAGTTGCCGAAATTTTTAAAAAGGACATTTGACTTCGTATTGTAATTCTTAATTGCCCACTAAAATATCTCCTCTCGCAGGTCTGCTGGAAGAAATTTCTTTTGAAATAAGCAGTACCTTTGTGCTCTTGTATCTTAATGTATTGTCCTGTTAAGTGTTATGTGTGTACATAAATAAATAAATAAATGAATGTATGTCATTACTCAATAGATTGCATTATGTTTAGGAAATGGTATGAGCCTATAGTCACAAAAACATTATCGTAGTGTAAAATCTGGATATTTTACTTTTTTTTCTATCGTAAAAAAATGCTCGGTCTCTTGAGTAATTTATGAATTCTTGACGTATAATGTGTTCGGGGTGTTAAGGATGCCGACGCGAAAACGCTTATACAATGCATTAGGTACCTACACGGTCAAAATGTATGGAACAGCTGATTTTTTAAAAAGAACCTATGAAAATTTTCTATATGGGGGATTCAGAATGATGTACTGAGTACGTGGTAAGCGTTTCGCGTCGGTGTCCTGACACCCCGTATACCTTACATAAATGTAACCTTATTATTAGCGACTTGTCTGTACATGCGCTCGCAGCTAGCCATTTAGTTTGCCAAGATCTGTACTATCAGCTTCCTTCATATGATAAATATATGTATATATTGCATTTTTGTTAATATTAGCGAATAAAATGATGATTATGAGCAAAATAAAAGTATTACAGAAATAATTACGAGGAGCATTTTTAATTAGATAACTCAAAAGTACCCTGCGTCAGAAGAGTGCCTACTGTGAATTCCATTGAAGTTGGTAAGCAAACCGGTTTTTGAGTTTTCCGGCTCGCGGTTAATTTTCGGCAATTTCTGCTTATTCCTTCAATACATACTTACATTACTTTGCAAGAGTCCATAATTTGAAGTAACAAATGAAAACAAACATTGAAACTTTATGCTACCCTGATACCTCTTTGTCTAACATTCGTCAGTAACTTTCAGTAATAATATTTTTACATTTTTCATTAATTAAAAAGTTCGTAGAACAAAAACATCAAAAATTCTGGTTATTTACATTTTCACTATACTAATTCTTAATTATTTCCTAAACGCGTGGACCGATATACATGATCCAAACGGATAAAACGGTTTTAGACTTAGATCTTCCATTTGACACCTAAGTCGTTAAGATATCTCAACAAACAAAAAATCGCATTTTCAAGTTGCTCTCGTAATTATCCAACATCTATGAAACGCGTAACAATTCTTTTAAAAACTATCTTACGTAATGTTAAATTGATTATTTAATTATTTAGTTAATTTACGGCTAATTATAAGCCTTGGTTAGGTTGTCTAGGTCTATTCTAACTGATTTTACAACTTTTGCATGGTAACTTGTAGTGTAGTTGGCATGTAAAGCGATTTTCGGCTATTACTGCACGCGGATTTTTTTTTGGTTTTCACGGTTAATTTGCGGCTAATTAACGGCCAATTATGAGCCTTGGTACAGTTGTCTAGGTCTTTCCTAACCGATTCTAAAATATTTGCATGCTAACTTCCACTGAAATCGGCATACAAACCGATTTTCGGGTTTTCCGGCACGCGGGAAATTTTTGTTTTTCACGGTTCATTTGCGGCTAATTAACGGCTAATTATGAGCCTTAGTACAGTTATCTAGGTATTTCCTAACCGATTTTAAAATGTTCGCATGCTAACTTCCACTGAAGTTGGCATACAAACCGATTTTCGGGTTTTCCGGCGAGTGGAAAATTTTTGGTTTCCATGGTTAATTAGCGGTTAATTAACGGCTAATTATCCAGTACTTCATGTGTTTGCCTGCTATTTCGACAAGCATCTTTGGTTCTCAAATGATGTTGGGAGCCTTCTCTCAAAATCATTTCACAAAATATACACTCACAACACGAAAACACACACACACACAATACGAACACACACAAATTCACATTTTTACAAAACTACTGTACAAACACCCTTGGGTTTGTATAGTAGTTTAGTAAAAGATATTACAAAAAATAAAATGGCGGCGTTACAAGAATATGGCCAAGGGCCAAGAAATCCATGTTCGCTATACCTACTTTATTTATAACCAACCGTCGGAACTAAAAAGCATCTTATTTACCGTCAACTGTAAACGGTACGAACAGTAAATTATAAAGGTAGGTAAAAAGAAACGTCAACATTTTAGACCCTCAGGGGGGACAACATTCTTCAGATTTATTTCGAGTCTACATGGAGGTATGAAAAATCTGCTCAGGCGAAAATAATCAAAATAAATTCTTCTTATGGTTGAAATTTTTTTCATGTTTAAAGAATATGTAGGTTTTTTTTGTGTAGATTTCAGGAAAAACTTATTTGGCAACTCATAAGCCCTTGTAATATTGGTTTTTTTTATGGACGAAACTGGTACAGCAACACATGACTTCATGAGTCAATGTAATCGAAAACCTACTGTACCAAGTCATAAATATCATCTTTGCTTGATCATTTATCGTAATTTCCTTCAAAAACCCTCAATGGAACCCCTTGGTTATTTTTTTTTTCGCTTCGGCGTAATGCGAATAAGCGAATGTTGAGCTTGTTTTAAAAAAAAACACACAATCAAGTCAATTTTTCTTTTGACTACAAACAACAATACAAAAAGTCACCTCCATTTTATTCCCAGCTCTCACAGCATATCAGGTAGGGCCAGACCTTAAACCCTTATGACGTCAGCATTCGTGTGACGTTTCCTCTGAGTTATTGCGGTGACGTCATCATTTTAATGCCTTCTAAACTTCCCTTTTACCCCTTTGAATGTCATACGGGAGGTAGACAGAAATGTAAGTGATACGGTGTCCAGTTTGCGAGGGAAATTAATTATGTAAATGTGGATTTTGGAAGAGAAAATAAACGCTCATCCCGTTCGTGTCGGTATTAGGGGTGTAGCTATTAAGAGATTATTAATCTAACCAACTTTAGGCCGTGGTTTTACCTGCATGGAGATTTTACACCGTGAAATTTTCTGACAGAAAGTATTCTATGTTACTTAGGAATAATGTACCTTTTATTTTTTTTATTTGCGATGGTTTTGCTCTTGACTCTAGTCTAGGTCAGAGATGACAGAGACAAAGTCGACGATGGTACGAGCTTACCCAGAAGAAGCCTGTTCACTCTAACTTTGAAGAGATTAAGGTTGTAAGCGTTCGGAAACACAGACGCAGGCAGAGAGTTCCACTCCTTTGCTGTGCGCATTGTGAAAGACGTTTGGAAACGCTTAGCGCGAATAGCTTTATATCGAGATTGAACTTTTGCATCTAAATCGTTATTTTTAGAGATTACTTATTGATTACTATTTACTTGCTTAAGACTGTTTCAAGAGTATACAACATGTCAACTATATACTGATGGCTAATAATAACTACTGTATAACCAACTGTCTTCCATGTTATAATTTTAGTTTCCAAGTTGTGAATTGATACGATACGTAAACTGAAATGATTTAATTAGCTCAACTATTCAGATTTGATTTGATATAATATCCTTTGTTGGTCACTCGTGGGTTCATGTTCTGGCAATTGAGGATAACTTACATGGAGGGAACAAGTTTACAATTTCTTGAAACTACGTATTTCTTTTTGGACTTATACATCATCATCACCTACCCAGCTATGCTGTTTGCACATCACAGGAGCTGATGGAATCTTCTGAAAATGTCAAACTCGTCGCCAAATTTTGGGCAGACTCAATTCAAATGGTCATCGAAGATGAATAACCTGCCCAGCCTTTTCCGTACATGTTGGGGTCTTCTTTCAGTCCAAAGGTAAGACTAGAAGCCGGTATTCTACCAGTATTTTACCTAGCGCCACTGCCTCCCAAACTTCTTTATTCAGCTCAAAAAGCTATTCCCCAAAAAATCTAAGACAACACAATTTTTTTTTGACAGCACGGTTGGCGCAGTGGTTGAGCAATCAACTGCTGCGCTGCGTGTCGCGGGTTCGATCCCCGCACGGAACAAATATTTGTATGGCCTACAGATAGTTGTTCAGGGTCATGCTGTTTGTGTATGTAGGTTTAAATGTTTGTACACGCATCCACGATGCAGGAGAACTTCCTAGAGTAGGGAAATGTTTAAAAAAAGAAATATGTATCTGCCTAGCTTTTTCCTATCTATGTTAGGTTCAGCTTCCAGTGAAACCAGATGTAGCTAAATACCACGATTTTACATGGAGTGACTGCTTGACCTCCACAACCCAGTTAGTACTGCGTAATACGATACCCCTTGGTAAGACTGAGTGTCAGACTTTCGGGCCACTGACTACCTGTAACGTCTGTCAAAGATCTACAAATGGCAGCCGAGACCAACGGCTTTACGTGCTTTCCGAAGCCCAGGGGAAACTTTGTATGTAATGGGTGCGTGGTCACCCATCCACAGTCCAACATAACAAGCGCAGCTTAACCTGAAAATCTACCCGAATGGCTATTATATATATATATATATATATTATATATTATAGCCACGAGTTAAACAATTATATTTAGTAGCTTTTCTATAGTTTCATATTATAAACTTGCCTACGTTACAGCGCACAACTTCATATGGAGGGTGACATCAAAGGAAATTGCCATAATCGGTAACAGTGACATTCTGATTGATGGCAGGAAACATAGATAACGAACGATGTCCTGTATGATACATTCCTTATACAAATTGTACCAACTGCATGTTCTACACCAGTGTTTTTCAACCTTTTTCATGACACGACTTCCGTAGTAAGAAAAGAGGTGATGGTCTTCAAACGGCTGAGCAGATTTTCTTCCAACACAGCTAAAATCACTCTCGATTTTGATCGAAACTTTATCGAAATCGGTTCATCCGTTCAGGAGCGGCGATGCCACAGACGCACACACACGTCAAACTTATAACACCCCTCTTATTTAGTCGGGAGTTAAAAACAAGCGCTGACTTCGCATTGAGATAGACAAACAGTCATAGGTTTTTCTTTTTTGTTAATTTATATTATCATACAAATGTTTATATCCTTTAGTAACTTAGTGAATACGTCTTTTTAATTTAAACTTTTCTTTTTTACTGATGTAGTTTTCGCGACCTCTTGCGACCTTCTTATAGAGGCTTCGCGGGCGGCTTCAGGGGGTCGCGACCCACACGTTTAAAAACACAGTTCTACACAATAATCTTAACAATGTTGAAAATGATAGCAAGAATTAAGTTACGAAATATATATGTTTGGTCCAGTCTTCTTCTATGGTGTAGTTAGTGCCTAAACTACTGTCAGATTTTTTGTGCTGCCCATGGGACTCTGACTTAGCTTTACATGCGTCGAGAAGTATCTCTCAGGAACGCTGGTTTCCTCACGATGTTTTACTTCATCGAAGCAAGAGATAATTATACAATACGTGCACGATTCCCAACAGAAAGTAAATTAAAAACCGTGCAAAGCAGTCACCAGTGGCTAGTTAATAATATGATACCAGAAGACAGGTAACACCGCACTTATCTTATAGTAGTAGTAGTTTTATTCATCATCTGCCTAGCTATTTCCCAAACTATATTTTGGTCGGCTTCCAGTCTAACTGGATGCAGCTGAATACCAATATTTTACATGAAGCCACTGCCTATCTGACCTTTACAACCCAGTATCTGGGTAATACCAAACCCCTTGGTAAGACTGGATATCAGACTTTTGGCTTCTGACTACTCGTAACGACTGTCAAAGATCTACAAATGACAGCCAGGACCAACGGTTTAACGTGCTTTCCGAGGCACGGAGGAAACTCAGTATGTAATTATGGTCACCCATCCACGGACCATCCTCGGCAAGCACGGCTTAATCTAAAAGATCGACCCGGGCGGCTGTTATTATTTAGCCACGAGTTCCACTTTATATTTAATAGTTTCCACTGTGTCTGAAAATCCTGCTAACCGTTATTTTCATTAAACAGACTAGTTCTGTTTACCTTGTAAACACAGGTAGCGTGTTAATTCCTACTATCTCAGTAAAACTAAACAAAACAAAAACTTAAAAACAAACGAGCAACACAACAAAATATCTCCCAGTTATTCTGTGGCAGTAACAACAGTGCTATAAACTACAAATACTACAACCAACTTTATGGTGCTTGTGTGAAACAATACTGTGAACATTTTGTGTTGTTTTAACCGACTTGAAAAAGGAGGAGGTTTTCAATTCGATTGGCATTTTTTTATGTATGTATACACCGATTACGCTGAGATTTATGATCCGGTTTACGTGATTCATCTTTAGTTTGATGCGGAATGGTTGCCATTTGGTCCCATAAAAATTTTACATACTCGTAGTTTGGCCCAGTAGTTTTCATTGTATGATTTTTTTTTTTAATTTATGTACATTTGTCACGTATGTACACCTATTTCTCCGTGACTACTGGATCGATTTAGATGATTCTTTATTTATTTGGTAGAGAAACCTTGCCAGGTGGGCCCATATGAATCTTATTATCGTTGCTTTGGTACTTTTTGAGTTATCCTCTTTATTTTGCTTTTTTCCTTTGTCGTATGTATGGACAATGTGCTGGTGTCTAGTTACAATGTAAAAATGATACTTGACTAGGATTTATGTGACATACCACAACTGAAAAGGGTAAAATAAAAACTTTTTTAAACAATTAAAAAAAAAAATAACCGACTTCCAAAAAAACACTAAAAAGTTGTAGATAATTTCACTTTCGGAAGTTGGTGGCAAAAGAGTAAATGAAACAAACAAGTCATGTAAAATTACTTTTTATTGTTTTTTTGGAAGTCGGTTATATTTTTTTTGTTTAAAAAAAAATTTTTTTTACTGGGGATTGTATCCCCTGTGCCAGTTCAGGTGCGCAATCAACTATGACATGAGTACGTAATTGATTGTTGGAAAAGGGCTTTTTTAGTTCGCCTTTGTTAAGTTTTAGGTTTAAATATCTGGTATGTCTAAAGTTTATTAAGTTATAATTGTTATAAAGGTATCATTTAGACAAACGACCTTTTTTTTAACGAAAACTACTGTATCTATCTAGTCACTAAAATCCGAAATACTGACGCCGCTTCATAACAAAAAATATGTATGGATCTCTTACCAAAATAGCCACTATATGGAGCCCTGAAGTATCCAGAAGATGTTGCGGTAGACCTCGAAGAAGATGAGGATCCGGACTAAACCAGCGACAACTGGTCCAGACTGGCCCTGGATCAGAACACTTGGAAGTCCTGGGCAGACCATGGCTGTGCTGGGCTGGCCTTTGAACAGCAGTCAGATGGCACAAGCTAACAGTAACAGTGACAAGGCAGTAGTCACATTGCATGAACGCCACGTCGCGTGGCGTAGCACTGCATCACATAATGCAATTCTTCAAAACATTTGCCAAAAGTCGGTTGGAATAAAACATTAACGACGTTTGGCATGGCTCGACAGGAGCAAGCGAAATCTGCTGAAACTCGTCCAATTACATCGGGAATGTTTTCACATAGCTACAGTGGCTCTGTGGGTAGGATGACCACTATTTACTTGATCAAGAGACAAGAAACAAATAAAATGGAAAGGTCGATATTCAATTTGGTTTCATTAATTATGTTTGTAAATTAGATCCTTATCTGCATAACTCTGATTGTATGCTAAACTATTTTTCAATATAAGAAGCATAAAGGAGCAATTCCGCTGGTGACCGCAAAAGGGATACCGTGGCGCTGGAACACAAAGACCTAACAAGGACATGTTTGGGACACTCGGGATTCCGCTCTGGGCGGGAGCAAGAGTGAGCGAAGCGAGCTCAGGATATAGGGCATCCCGACTCGGACAGGTTAGATCAGACAGGTTACTTTAAACCCTGCAAACTGAAATAGGAGCCCCTCGCACCGGGGCTACGTGGACCGAACTAATTTAAATCAAAACAAACAATAGAGCGATGCGCATGATACCGCTCACTCCTCTTTTGACACGTGCCGCTTGCAATCTGAGATAGAGGGGAATGGCGCAGAAACCCTCTTTTTTTACGGATGGGAAATTATCAAATGACGTTATGATCATTTGATGATTTCTTATCCGTAATGCCCTATATCTTGAGCTCGCTTCGCTCGCTCTTGCAACCTCAGTTTAAGCAGTAAAAAAAAAAACAACGATTGCGAAGGGGTATGACCGTTGGACTGCTAAGACAAAGATCACGAGTCCAAACCCAAGGCACGCTCCTCTGATTTTTCGGTTTCATGTGCGCATTGTATAATAATTATAGCTTCGGTGAAGGAAAGACATCGTGAGGAAAACCATACATACCTGAGAGAAATTTTGCAACGGCATATTAAGCCAAGTCAGAGGCCCATGGACGGCATAAAAACTCTGACACCATGTACTCACACGAAAAAAGAAACGTTTTAGCGGAAGGAATTCATATCCATGACGTTTACGTTTGGATTGCATCACAGTATTAAAAGCAGGTAGTAGCGGTAGTAGAAGGTATATACAGTACTGTCCAATCTCCTTTCAAAATCATGGCTAACATATCCGTGGAGGCATAACAATGCATTTACCAATGAGTCGGTATTTTGAAAACTATTCACGACTGATTCGATTCTATCCGTTTCCGTACACGTGTTTGTCATTCCCTGAACTTTGAACGATGCAGGTTTACAAGATGTTTGGATGTTCAAAAATGGTCATGTTAGGTTCAAGAGGGTAGCTTTGTGAAGAAATTCTAATGAATGTTTCTTCTCTGATATCGTCACGAAGTAAACTCATAAAATATTATGTTGTGGTTGCTGTGCTGTACGTTGAATTTTATGAGTAAACTCATCATCATCTGCCTAGCCTTTAGTTTTAGGTCCCATCTGGTAGGGGGCAAGCCTATTACCATCAACCAGGCGCAAATCTAGACGCCGTGCTACTGAGAACGTACTGATGAAAAAACCCAATTACACTTTGGCCGGCCTGGGAATCGAACCCAGGATCTCATGCTCAGCAGCCGTTCTTGCGACTACTTCACCAACAAAGCAATCAAAATGAAGTAAATAAATTTAATGTAAAAAAAAGGTCGGGGGTTTTTTAAATTTTTAATTTAGTTTTTATTTCATGCTTTTTAAACTTGTATTATTTTATCTTAGCCTTGACTGTCTTGTTCTCGGTGTTGCGCCTCTTCTCGCTAATTAAAGAAAACAACGAAAGTTATTAGTTTAACTTACCCGAACTTTTAGGTGGGAGCGGGGGGGGATGCAGTCCTACCCCCGGCGATGTCCATGGCTAAGTAACAAGATTTCAAATTTCGAATCGACCAGACCTGTAGAAGTTGTTTATTTCCCTTCAACTAGAAAAGAGATGATAACCTTCAAACGACTGAGCAGATTTTCTCGAAACATAGCTAAGAACCCTCTCGATTAAAACACCTTTCAAACGAAACTAGTTTTATCAAAATCGGTTCATCCGTTTAGGAGCTACGATACCACAGACAGACACACAGATACACACGTCAAACTTATAACACCCCTCTTTTTTGGTCGGGGGTTAAAAATACATAATTTTATGAAGTTCTATAAGGAGTTGTTTTGCAACCTCGTCAAATTTCAGGGGGTGGTCACGAAGGACATAAATAATCAATTAAAATTACGGTACCTAGTTAATTATTAATAAACGCTGATTTTTTTGGTTGTTTAAGTTTGTCAGTATTGCAGAATACCCTTAACGTGGTTTAGAGACTAAGAAATTATTGAATAAACGTTTGAGATTGTTTGTATGTGTGTAAGCGAGGTTATAAGGCAAGTACCAGACGGGCCGCGTTTAAAACACCGGTGGTTCACACTTACCGATTTCCGTAAAAAAGAAAAAAAAGAAAAATTACCTACCCATTTTATTATTGATTCGGGACAAGAATCATTAGCATAGTTACCTCCTTGAATTTGACGAGGATGCAAAACAACACCTTGTATACTAATGTATAGCTTGCTAAATTTATTTGTTTAGTATTTACATAAACTAACTAACAAAATATAAACTGAATTAAAAACAACAGGCCGTTAAGGCGTCAAAATACTCCTCCACATCGCTGTCATCCGGAAACGTGCCCAGAAGACTGGCGGCACGTTGAATGGCAATGCTAATTCTTTGCCCAAAGAAATAGCCAGCCCTCTGGTCTCGTGAAAGTGTCAACCAGTCGACCAGATATTTCCTTAAAAAGAAAATGCGCACTTGGGCCCCATGAGCCATAATAATAAAAATATAATAAAAATACATTGTTTAATTTTATTTCAAACCCCAAGAATTAATTAAATATCCAAATTCCAGGTAATATCAAACTATCTGATATATTCACTATTGAATTAATCATCAAAGGCTTCATTTATGGAAATTGCCATTCATTATCATTACTATTCGCCTGATATCAAAGAATGACTTCTATAAAATTGTGACAAGTCAATTGCTTCGGCCATTTTGATGTCAAGTTTGTATTGAGTATTCATTAGTATGGTTGGCAAAAAACCTAGTTATTATGCCTCCTATTAATTAGAAAATAAACTTTAAAAAGTATTTTGCAAGATTTTTGCCCGCAGCACCAAATGTTCATGTAGTAAACAATGCTGCTAAGCTTTCATTCCCAATACATACAAAAAACAAAATCATGTTTCAGAAACAATTTTGAGCAACTTTGTTTCCTAATAGAAACGGAATACCTTTGACCAAAGACTCACCTCAACATAAAAAGAAAACATTTATTGCAGAAACAATTCGTTGAGCGACTTTGTATCCAAATAAACACTAGATTTTGTAGGTTGTATAAGGATATGAGGATCAGGGTGTAAAGTTTCTCATCCCCTTATAGAAAAGGGAGGATTCTCCGACCAGACACGTGTTATGTCTGATGAGCAACTGCCTGACATTTGTTGCCGGACTTTTCTATAAAAAACAAGTTGATGTAAACTTTGCTAGCGAGATTCAGACCATATTAATTCTTCAGTTTGTTCATAGATGGCGCTGTAGTAATGTTATAAGTTGTTTTTTTATCAATTATCCCTTTTTCACTCATGGGTGTCGTAAACAGCTCGCTATGGCTACTAAGGGAGTAAACGTCCTCTAGTTGGCTAATAACAACACACTGTGAACAGCTATTCGTCGTTTCAGCTTGTGCTTTTAGGAATCTTCTCTGATAGTTAAAGAGATTTTTATAAAATTTACACTAATCTCGCCATAGATTTTTACTTTATGTACACAAGGAGACACATCAACCTATACGTTTCCAGTATAAAATGGCGCCCTACTTACATATTTCTCATTCAAAGAGAGATCAGCAAAAGACGGAACTATATAGGTCATCTAGCTCCATCTCTTCCCCACTCTGGAAAAAGAATGAAACAATAATGTTTTAAGACGTCATAGTAACCTCCCTGGTCTGTGCTCTCACAAAAGTGACCAAAAGGGGAAAAAGGGTTCCATAAGAATATATAACTCCAGGTACTGAAAATGCCATAAATAATGTCCAGTACAAAATACACAAATAATTACCGTCGTAACAAAACAAGCACTTTGTGCTGGTTTCCATGAAACCCTGTAAAGGTAGCTGAGCTCATATTACAACGCAATACAGCTTGCATGATTCCCTAGAAGCCCCGAGTAATTACGAGTTCACCCGAACTGGCCAGTAAGCCGATACCAGTGCCGGACAGAGCTGGCCTGTATTACATTAATAGTGCTGTAAACCTGTGTCGATTTTATAGAATGAAATATCCGGTTTCGAGATTCGGGGAATTTGTTGTGTATGTTCCAGATTCAAAGATAAATTAATGCAAATAAATTTTATACCAACATCATATCTATAGAAAATTTTTATGGAAACGACGTAAAACTTTAAGTCCCCGATGATGTCATTGATGTCATTTATAGACCTTTAAAAAAAAACATCATTGACTTAAGACATTAAATTGTGTATGTGAAATTCTCTGACTTCTGCGATGGTTGAAACTGTGATGCAGGAGGTAATAAGAAAGCTTGAAAGTCTGAAAAGCAGTCTTAGCAAAGGATATCGCGTTCCTCTGTTATTGAATTGTGAAGGTTAGATATACTCTTTCATGTAAAATACTGATATTCAGCTAGATTTGGTTAGACTCGCAGCCAATCACATCAGATGCCTAGTCCATTGCCTATTACGGGTATGATCTGATGATGATGTAAAGCGTCTAAAAGACTTTTAAAACGTCATCGAGGACCCCAGGAAGGTAGGACTCACCATCAACACATCTGATCTTCATTCATCAGCAAAATCTGGTCAAGTCCCCTTTTCACGCCGCTGAGTTCGATGTACAGGCAATTGGTATCTCCTAAAATATTCCTAATGTTTAATACATAAGGTTTATATCCAAATGTAAATTCGGAGTACCCGAGCAGGGATGCCAAAATATTTTATCATATTTCTTACCGCGGAATTTGGCGACTACAAACATGTCATGGGCAGACGTGAAACAATTTATCACTTGGGCACGTTTACTGCTGGATAGTGCTGTCTTCCTAGTACCTCGATATCATTCTGTAACATCATGCTTGTTTTCACCAAAGGTGATGGCAGAAGTATACAAGGTGTACACGAACTCTTCATGAAACCGTCAGCCAAGCATTCTGTACATAAAAATAAGAAACTCTGCGCAAAAAATATTCCTGGGAAATGACTTTGTTTTTGGTGAAAAAGCACGTTTTACGGTAGTACTCAATGTAACGCACTCAACACATTGTATTGATGGATGGATCGAATAGAACGGGGTTCGTGGACGTAATTAAAGTAAAGTTATAGTATTAAAACATGTATTTTAAAATATAACTTGAGAAAAGTTATAACTTTGACCCCCAATATCTTCGTAACTAGAAGGTTCCTAGGTATGGTCTACAACAAAAATAATAACGCAATGACAGGGAGAAAAAGTGCCATTCAGCTTCGTTAAGGGCAGTTTTACAACTATATTATACTGGACACTCACATGTTACCAGTTTTGTTGTGTCATGTTCGTGAACGGGCGCTGTCAGTTGTGTCTAGTCTTCTCTTAGCTGCCACGGCTCATTTCTCACTAATTATTTTATCTTTTAATTGTTATTTTTGTGTTTACTATGGAGCCTTTTAACGAGCACGTCTTGCTACATCGTTCTCACCTAACGTACCATCTCAACACGAATGATGTAAACCAAGGTTTTGTAACAAGATTCTGATTTAAAAGAGTGTCCATGGAGTTTTTTGCCCATTCTTCTCCATAGAGATCTACGCTTTGGAATGGGCAACTACAGTACTTTCACAGTTATTATGTCTTTTGACTGGGACTGTAGCTTCATTTTAATTGTTTTTCGACTATTAAAAAGTGCCTGTAACTGGCCTACTTGAAAAAAATGATTTTTATTTGATGGATTTGATTTTTTTGAAGTCTCACGTATAGGGGGCGAGGCCATGTCATAATCCATAATTACCGTATGCCAATGACTTTAACAAACCGTGCTTATAACCACTAGTCCAACAGAGTATTCCACGAAGCGATACGACGGCTCATTGGGTCACCTAATCTTAAAATTCATATTTGTTAATTTACATCAAGAGTCTTCACTGCTATTCTTTCTAGAAAACTGTTCTAAAATAGTATGAAAGCTTCTACTGAACGTTTTATTGCAGAAAAGCTTCTGTATTGTTCTCTTTAGAAAAGGAATTTGTTTGTTTTCCAATTTACTTTGTAATAGAAATTGCATGAGAGAATTAATTGGATCTGGGTTTTTTTATTTTACGTTATTGGAATTGCAGAGAATAGAGAATTTATTGGAACTAAGTGTTTAGTAGCGCGTTGGACTTGGGGGTCTACTCTCTTAGTCCGTCAACGAAAATACGGGTCCGTCCGTAACTAGATTTAAACTTCGAAATGTACCCTACTCCCTAATATTTTCGGATTAATGAGTTTTGAAAACACATCAGGAGCAAGGACAACTGTTCAATCGTGTTGTCATTCATTTTTAGTTCGGGCGCCTAACGAATCTTATGTCCGTAAGTGATACGGAGTAGGAAACGACCGTAACTTCGGCCGAAACTACGGATTTCGTGCTTAGAGAGTAGACCCCCAGGCACGGTGAAGAGATCTGCGGTCGATCACAGTGTCGGATTCGATATTTACGCATTTAAACTATTGATTTTATCAGTAGCAAGAATAAAGTATTTCATTGCATTTTTCGAAAAACCTATGAATACTAATATTATTTCGCGGTTGAGATTGAAAATATCTCATCGATCAAAAAGTCACTTAGTACTTAAATCATAGTTTTTGTAATTTGGCTTCAAGTGCTTAAGGGGCAAAACACGTCGAGTATAGGTTTGATTTAATTTTGATTTTGCATGGTATTTTTATACTTCTTACATGTGTTATTTTTGGGAGTGGGAAGGCGGTACTGCATCCTCGATCCAAGCATGAATGTGGAATCAAAACTAAATATTCTGCAAAACATGATAATCTCCTGGCTTCCCGCAAAATGAGATTTGATTCTATAAGTTTTGCTACGGAACCATATTAATGCTATACAATGAATTTTATACCTGACCGTACCTCGTTTGCAAAAGTATAAAAAGCAAAAACAAATATATTATTTTCAAAGTATCAGAACTCTGTACCAAAGGAAGGTACTTAGTATCAAAATGTGGTTTCAAGCAATTTTAACCTCAATATTACCTTACCTGGTTTTTGGTCTAGACCAAAATACTTTGAAGTTCAGTATTGAATATTTAAAGTATAGAGATATCAAGTTTTTATGTTTGCTAACTTGTGAAAAAGATAGCTCATGTAAGTAACGAATCGAATCAAGCATCACCAATTTGCCACTTTAAAAGTTAAGCATTGCCTAATTTTGTGTGGGTAAAGTTTAGGAAGTGCCTATTTCCACCCAAATGTAATGTAATTTAGTATTTCCTAACTAGAAATATCGGGGAATATCTAACAAATATTTATGGTAACCAGCATGGTAGGGCATTTAAATTGGAGATTTCCGTCAAGCAGAAACAAATAAATTAACAGAATAAACTTTAGCATGATCATTTTCAGGGACTCTTCAATACTCAAAATCATCATCAAACCTTATGATGGCCACGTCAGTTGCATCTGTAGAAAACTCTACGACCGCCTTCAATGGAATTGAGAATTGTTTGTATCGAAAATATTATCCAGTTGGAGTCATCCTAGATGCTGGTTGTGAACAATCTGAAGATGTTATGAATTATGTGAGTATATGTATATATGGTTTTTGTGTGTAATAGTTTATTATTGTATAAGATTATTTTGTGTATTTATCTATGGGCCTTAGTTGCCTGAAATAAATTAATGCTTTATTATTATTATTATAACCCCAGTAATCCAAATTCTCACTTCTGATATTTGATGTCAGCACTCAGCCAGAATCCCCTAATCGGTTTCTGTAATTAGAATATATAATGTAATACTTGAACACATGGTCGCGGGCAGCAGGGTGCAGGGGGTGCACTTGCATCCCCCTGTCGGGACAGAAAAAACATACGAAAGATTTTATTATTTTACTAAATTACTTTCTGAATAAAAATTAAAGCGTTCTAATTTGCTGTCCAAATTCGACCATGGCCTTGTCAATAAATTGAATGTCCGCATCTATTCTTTTCCTATGAACCCAGCATGCACAGGCTACATACGCCTCGCGTCTCTCATTGACGGGGCCGTATAGGCAGGGGATGCTGCGAGATCTTGGGCAACTGTAGAGAAACGAATCAAACGAAAGCAAAAATTATTGAGCGAGCAACGCGAGCTCAAACAATGTCCTTTGCGTTCGTAAACTTTTCTTCATAAATAGGCAGAAATAGCGCTATTTTATAATAAAAGACAAAAAAATGTCCATCACCATCGAGGTATAGTGCAAAAAAATTCGAGATGTTTTCATGGAACTGAAGATGCACCCCCTTGGCAATAATCCTGCCGGCGCCCATTCTTGAATATTTTATGTTTTTACACTAACACTCGTAGTTCGAGTGAATGAGGTCATTAATATTCTTTATGAATAGTTCTCATTTAATCCATTTCCCACCAAAAACCTATTCTGCTTGCACTTTTCTGAACGGTGACGTATTGAAAGCGCTTAGTATTTATAGTGCCTTATTTTAATTCCCTTGATTTTATTTTTAATCGTGTTTGATGGTGATCTTACTATTTTGGTTTCTATTACTTTTTCTCTTTTTACTCTACAATAATACAACAATGGTTTTTCATCTGCTATACCTGTTAGTTCTCCTATTAATAAATAAGTATAAGCTTTCTTTAACTTTGAATAAACTTTCAGCATCTGAAAGAAAACTTTTACAAAAGTATTATTGGTGATAGGGCTGTAAAAAACTTTTGGCCATGAAACTCTAATTACCTTCGAGAAAATTTTAATATCTCACTGCCTCGTTGGTCGAGTGGTTGCAAGCGCGACTGCTGACCCTCAGGTACTGGTTTCGATTCTCAGGTCGGGCAAAGCGTTATTGGGTTTTTCCATCAGGAATTTCCCAGTAGCAACAACGGAGTCGGGATTTTTGACCGTTGTATGACAATAGGCTCGCCCCTAATAAATGGGCCTGTGGATGGATGAGTAATGAAGCTCGCCGTCCGTCCGTCTTATGATGACAGGCAGCAGATGTCAGCAAATCGGAAGGGGTCCGAGAGGGCTGATGCCTGCCAGGGCTGCGGGACTGTTCGAAAGAGATACCGTGCCCTGGAACACAAAGGGCTAAGAAGGAACATAGATCGGTTTTAGTCAGTACAAGTCTGACACTCCCTTCCGCTTCGCCCAGAGCGGGAGGAGTCATTTGATGATTTTCCATCCGAAAAAAAGGCAATGGACAGATAGACCATCTAAATATTTAACAGACAAATGCAAATAGTTAAAATACATAGTTTTAAATATCTACCAGAAAAGGTAACCAGACTATTCTAAAGGTTATGAAACTATTTTTGTTTTAGCAAGTAAGTGGCCAAGACTAGCTGGCCACAGCGTACATCTATGGCGTAGTAGTTACTGACATAGTGACCCAGTTTTTGTGAACCCTTTAAATCATGCACGTGATTCTGTTTCTAGTCAAGGGATTATCGCATAATTGATTACCTACCCGACGCCGATAGAAACTTTTGTGTTAGTAGAACTTACAAAGTGCAGTCAATGGTCAGATAGGTCAATGGTCAGATAGGCAGTTGCTTCATGTAAAATACTGGTACTCAGCTGCATCCGGTTAGACTGGAAGCCGACCCCAAGATAGTTTGGGAAAAGGCTAGGCAGATGATGATGAGTCTAATTAGTAAATAACCTAAAAATGATGAAAACAGCCAAGTAAACCAAGCGTCAATTTCCAGGCATCTCAAAACATGTGGCTAGACTCAAGTCACAAATGGCTCCTTATCGACGATGAAGAAGCTGAAACTGAGAGCTATAATGATACCGATATCAATACGATCTTGTTTGATAAGGACCGAAACGCAACCCTATATGAAGTGCTTGATAACCTGAATATTAGCGTGAATGCTGATATTGTGCTGGCTAAGAAAGGTAAGGTAATGTTTTTATTGCAATTGTTTTTTTTTAGATATTATTGGAAATGCTAAAAAAAAATATATTCCATCATGCAATACTCCAAAGATGAAATGAATATTATAATCAAAAACCGGCCAAGTGCGAGTTGGACTCGCGCACGAAGGGTTCTGTAACATTATTTATAAAAAAACGAGCAAAAAAATCACTTTTTTGTATGGGAGCCCCCTTTAATATATTTATGTTATTCTGTTTTTAGTATTTGTTGTTATAGCATCAACAGAAATACATAATCTGTAGACAACTGGCTAACTATCACGGTTCATGAGATACAGCCTGGTGAAAGACGGACAAACGGACGGACAGCGAAGTCCCAGTAATAGGGTCCCGTTTGACCCTTTGGGTACGGAACCCTAAAATTTATAAAAACCATGATAAAAAAAAATTGTAACGTTATAAAATATACAATCAATATAAATAAGATAACGTAACATCACGTGTGTAATTCCCGAATGGTTAGTCAGAGTATTAACCTAAGACAGTAATTATCCACCCAAATTTTATGTAATAGGGGGCTAGCCTATTCTCCGTAGCTGCTATTGGGAAATTCCGGATAGACAAACTCAGGAAATAAGCCCTTAAAATAGATAGAAATAAGATTGAAGCGTAAGCTCATGTCGGAAGACTGCAAAACATTCAAATAATACCTAGTAAATACAAGATACGAACTATCGGTAGTGAAGAGAATAAGATGTCTTCACTTGAACGCTTCGACGACGTCATTTCCTGTCCTTTATACTGTTACTTCCGTTGTAGGTACCTACCAATGCTTTGTTTAGTTTATTTTATAGTCATTCTTGGTATGTAGTCCTTTGATTTTGAATTGCTCTGTATTTTTTTCACTGAAAAAGCTTGAAACAAAATTTTCTTCAACAAAATTGTTGTTAAAAGTGATTAAACAATTACAATCCTGTACTCAAGTTTAATTCGAGGAGCTCGTGGTTAAATAATAACAGCCGCCCGGGTCGATCTTTAAGGTTAAGCCGTGCTTGCCGAGGTTGGTCCGTGGATGGGTGACCATCATTACATACCGAGTTTCCTCCGTGCCTCGGAAAGCACGTTAAGCCGTTGGTCCCGGCTATCATTTGTAGATCTTTGACAGTCGTTACGAGTAGTCAGAAGCCAAAAAAAAAGTCTGACATCCAGTCTTACCAAGGGGTATCGTATTATCCAGTTACTGGGTTGTGGAGGTCAGATAGGCAGTCGCTTCATGTAAAATACTGGTACTCAGCTGCATCCGGTTAGACTGGAAGCCGACCCCAAGAGAGTTTGGGAAAAGGCTAGGCAGATGACTCAAGTTTAATTAAATCAGACCTTAAGGTTACCAACCCTTTAGAACACTTTCGAATGAAGTCCCATCCATCTATCAGACCCTTTAAAGATTGGGAGATAAAAAATAAGTGGGAATTAAATAAATTACAGGAAGAAAAGAGGTCCATTATCAGAAGGCACTTATCTATAGAACAAGCTAACTAACGACGTGCGAAATTGGGACTTAAGATCTTATCATTAAGAACTTATTGTAAAAAGGAGTAATTTAGTTTTCTTTAAGAACAGAGTAGTATGTGCGTACATAGCTTCGTTAGCCTAGTTAGTAGTCGCAAACGCACATTGTCCTGAGTATGATTCCCAGGTCGACCGTGTTTTCCTTTCGGAAGTTCTGAGTGCCAGCACAGGGAGCAGGGTGTGGATTTGGAGCTGTGTTGCAAACTATGTTGCGCCTTCTATCCTGCCCTCTGCACCTGAAAACAAAGAGACTTCTGCATTTACCCATAACACTTTGTATAATTACATTTGACATTATAAAATAATTTTGAATCTTTTGACATTTTTTAAAATATTGTCATTACTAGCTTCTGCCCGCGGCTTCGCCCATTTAAATGTTATAGATAACAGTTGTTACCCGCGGCTTCGCAGTTCTCACTTAAATCAATGCCAGACATAGCCTAGGGGAGGATATTCAGACAATGCATATTTTAAATTTTATTATTTGCACTTAGAAAATGAGGTCATCATTTTCGTTATCGGCCACCCTGAAGTCCACAAAAACGACACCCGTGAAAGAAAAACCGAAAGTTTTCCTCGGCGTCAATTTGGTCAGCGATCCCGAAAACCACGAAAACGACACCAATGAAAAAAAACAGGAAATTTTCCTCGGCGCCATCTCGGATTTTCATTTTCATTGCCAGCGACCCGCTAAAACCACGAAAACGACACCCATGAAGCCATTGAGTCGCGCAAGTGTTCAGTCGCGTGAGTGTCTTTCGCGCAAGTATCCATGCGCAATACATTTTCGTCCCGTAAGTGTCCTTCGCATAAATGACCCAGATTCCCTAGAAGTGTGAACTTATATGAAGTTTTTTAGCGTATTTGGCCATGCAAAAGTGCTGACACTACAAAACAAAAATAAAAAAATTGCCACCCCTTTTATCGTCTGAGGGGTGGATTTTCCAAAAACATTGATACGTGTTTATCAATTCCATCGAGAAACACAAATAGCAAATTTCAAGCTGGGCAGACTATATTTGGTTTACTAATGTTTCAACCCCTTTTCTCCCTTTTGGGGTCGAATTTCCAAAAACGGCCAAATACGTGTTCATTTATTTTTGCTCAGAAACTTCAATATTTAATGTCATTCTTCTTACTTCAAAAATGACGGATTCCGCATAAAAACTTTGATCCCATCCCCAACAACTATCCCTCAACCCCATCTCACCCTGTTAGGGGGTAATTCTCGAAAACGCTAAAATATGTATTTATTTATTTCTAACCAGAAGCTTGTATATGAAATTTCAGCCTTCTAACTTTAAAAATGACGATTTTCCATACAAACTTTCATCCATTATTTAGGTCCCTTAGGGGTTGAATTTCGAAAAATCCTTCCTTATTCCTTGTTTACATTATAAAGGGAACCTCTGTGCAAAATTTCAACTTTCTAGGTTCAAAGATTTTACTAAATTTGGGTAGTACTGAAATGGGTCTATAATTAGTGGGGTCTGATGTACTACCCGATTTGAACAATGGTATTATTTTACTATTTTTCATTAAATCAGGAAATTTTATTATTACTACAGATTGCAACTATTACAATTAATATTACGACGGTCTATTTATTTATATAATACTTCAAGCATATAGTACAGAGGCCGACTTAATGTCATAGGCATTTTCTACCATTCAACCTTTGGGTGATGCAGAGACTAACAGTGGTAGGTATATATCTATAAAACATTATTTATTGAATACTAAAACAAACTACAAGGGAAATATAAAATAATATAAAAATATATGAAATTACTATAAATATATATCAAAATATAAATACTAATATAAAGGGCCAAACTCTGGGGAAAATATTAACCTTGTGACGATAGTGCTAGTTTTTTCCGAATATACTCGCGAACTTTAATTTTAAAAGATAAGCGATTCGTAGCCATCCTGATTTCCTGAGGAATCGCGTTCCACACAGAAATAGATTGGACAAAGAATTATTGGTGGATGAAGTCAGTGCAGTGAGAGGGACATTGAAGAACATGGTTATGCACGCAGACTCCTATTGTGGTCGGCACAAATGGAAATAGTTGAGCAATGGTCTATGCAAGTTACAAACGATTTAAAAAAAGAACGACTGGCAACATGATTGACATAATCTTTTCGACAGTCTGTTTATCTCAGTCCCATACATTTGAAATTTTAACCCTTTCACTAACTATGAAGCCACTTTACCAATGCCTTCCCCTCATGTGTCGTTTTGTGTGTGTACTTTTACTTTACGCCGTGAACTAACCGCCGGTTTGGCCACATCGACTAACTCAAATTTACCTAACCGCCCTAATCCAAATTACATTGGTTAGTATCAGTTTCCAATCTAGCCAAATGCTGACCTGGATTGGGGCGCAAGTTATCCAGTAACTAACTACCTGTAATGACTGACATAGATTATAACTATGACAAGGTGAACGACAGTTTAATGGGCTATTTGAAAGCAGGGACAATTGTCAATATGTAAAGGATAGCCATGTAAAGGATATAAAATAATAGTTATAATAGTTATAACAGCCGCACGGGGCGATCTTTAAGGTTAAGCCGTACTTGCCGAGGTTGGTCCGTAAATGGGTGACCATAATTACATACCGAGTTTCCTCAGTGCCTCGGAAAGCACGTTAAGCCGTTGGTACCGGCGGTCATTTATAAATCTTTGACAGTCGTTACGAGTAGTCAGAAGCGAAAAGTTTGACATCCAGTCTTACTAAGGGATATCGTATTACCCAGTTACTGGGGTTGTGGAGGTCAGATAGGCAGTCGATCCATGTAAAATGCTGGTACTCAGCTGCATCCGGTTAGACTGGAAGCCGACCCCAAGATAGTTTGGGAAAAGGCTAGGCAGATCATAATGAGTCATTTATGCACTGATTTGCTTTTAGCATTGCATTCAACTTGAAAAACATAATCTTAGAAGCTTAGAATTTTTTTTTAAGAACAGTAAATTATTAAAAGAAATTTTAAGATTATTATTCTTATTACCTGTCTCGTTGGGGTATTGCTCGCTATCGCGACAGCTGAGCATGAGGTCTTGGGTTTGATTCCCGGGCCGGGTAAAGTATTATTGGGTTTTGGGAATTTCTCAGTCGCTGCCACAGAGTCTGGATAGGTGTCCGGGTTATGGCAAAAGGCTCGCCCTTATTACATGAGATTTAAAAAATGTGGGTTTACTTGTTAAGTATACTTCTGCTTAACCCTACGAAAATTACAAGGCGTGATGTTAATATGTATTACTTGTATACAATGTGTTGTTTTGCATCCTCGTCAAATTGAAGGAGGTAACTATGCTACTGATTCTCGTCCCGAATCAATTATAAAATGGGTAGGATTTGTTTATTATTTTTCTTATTTACGGAAATCGGTAAGTGTGAACCACCCGTGTTTTAAACGCAGGCCGTCTGATTCTCGCCCTCTAACCGCGCTTCCACAAATACAAACAATCTCAAACGTTTATTCGATAATTTCTTATTCCCTAAATCATGTTAAGGGGTTTATTCTGAAATACTGACAAACATAAACAACTGAAAAAATCAGTGTTAATTAATAATTAACTAGGTGCCGTAATTTTATTTGATTATTTATGTCTTGTGTGAAAACCTCCTGAATTTTGACGAGGATGCAAAACAACACCTTGTATATCTTCTATGTTCTTGCAGTTTTCTTGCATGTTTGACAAGTAGGTGCAGGTGGTCTGGTGAAATGTAATAAACAGGCATACACATTATATTATTTATTGATAATCTTTCAAGTGGTAAAGTTCTTTAGTACAACTTTTACTACTTAATTATTTTCTTCCTTAAGTTTATTTATTTTTTATACCTACGGCATGTCAGCATTAGCATATATACCTGAGTATATCCCTCGTTTAATTTCACTATTCCTTCTGCATTATCAAAATCTGTCTCAATCAAAATTATAGCTATACAATTAACACCATTATTTGCTTTCAAAGATAACTCGAACTACACCCTCTACGATGTATACAACTATGGTAAGATTCAAGGCGGCAATTTGATTGTACATGAAGTTGGGTCTTGGGACGTCCATAATGGCCTTTATTTGGATATAAATTTGAATGGTTATAAGTACTATCGACGATGGGATTTCCAGAATATAACAATGAAGATGATTTTGGTTGTAAGTATCCATCCATTTATGTTAAACGACCTTTTGTTCGTGGCTTCGCCCGTATATGTTGAAAATAACCCTACGTTGATGTACTACTGGGATATAAAGTACCTACCACAAGTCTTAACAAAGTTTATGGTCTACCTGTTTACAAAAAAATTACTTCAAAATCCATTTCCTTGTTAGGTTAAAAAGGTAGGCAAACAGAGATTTTTTGGCATTTATAATTTTACTGTGGATATTTATTTTATTTAAACAGAGCAAAACTACATACAGGGTGTTACGGAAAGGGTAAAAAACTGAACACGTTTCTCATCATAAAACATGTATTTCAGTGAAAAAAATATCTGCTGCCCCATATAAAATTGCAATACCTATTCGACCCAAATGTATGGGGCAGCCGATATTTTTTTCGCTATTACGATGTTCGTCCAATGGAGAAACATGTTCAGTTTGATCGTCTGTAGCACACCCTTAAGTATGTATTTACCCTTTCCGTTACACCCTGTACATTTTATATTAGATTGAAAAACATTATAAGGCAATAAGTTTTACCATTTTTATACCTTGTCGCTGTAGTGTTATGTCTTCTTTTAGGTTCAACCAGCCCCAAAACAATTCAACCCAGAATCGTTGTCTGGTTTAGAACCCGTTCCTGGTGTTGCCACGGTAACGCAAATACCTTCTGCTATTTTGTACGTTGTAGCTAATATGCATAACATTAGGTAAGACTAATTTCGTTATAACCCAGGGGGGTTCCCTCTTTTTTGCAAAGATTTAAATTCCAAGATTCACCCTACCACGTTAAAGACTCGTTTGGTTTCCGTTTCGTTGAAATTGAATTTCATTCACACATACACAGTGTTGTTGAATAATAAGTACTATTTTGCTCAATCATACAAAATCGTTCTCTAAAAGATGTTTGAGATAACTTGTACCTGTCAGTGTTGCTGTCAACACTTTTTCGCCAGACCTATATAAGTATGGTGAGAGCACATCTTAGAATTCAATTATTTGCTTACCTGTCATTAACTAGAACAGTTTGAAAAAAACATACCTGTGTATATCGCCACACTTACAAATCATTATGTTTACAGGTATAGTCCCACCATCACTGATAGGTGGATTGGTACATACGAGAGAAACAGCTCTAGGGTAATTTTAATTATTTGTTGAAACTACTAACTGTATTCTGGTTCCTACGATACGATTAAACTTGGACCTAGTACTACCTAGTACCCTTGAGAAACACCTAGTATAGAATTAGTTTGTTTTTCAGGTGGTATCAAACAGTTTATACTTTCGAGAACAAGATTTGTCGCCGGTCATTCGGATGCTGAAGAGTGTTCAAGAAAATAACGACGTATTGAATCCACCTCTGACTGCGATTGAGTAAGATGAAATTTTGAATTGATTGATTCATTCAAACGTGCCTAAAAATATCAATCTGACTGCTGTAAACTCTAAGCGGATATTATGTTTTTGGCATAAATGTGGCCTCAGGGATTCTGATCGCAACCATAATCCTAATTTATTTGGGGTCGGCGTATCATGTCTTCTTAAATACTTCTCTATAAGTCGTTTTCTCAACCCCCATCTGATTTTACAGGGAGTTTATCCATTGTTTCCTTCGTCTTCTCATACTCAACAGAAAAAACACCTTACGGCATTTTAACTTAATACTGAATATACAGGGTGTTTAATGCATCGTTTGCCAAATCGAATAGGCCGAAAGGAGAGATCATTTGCTATCTCTTCACGCCCTTTAACTTGTTCCTTGCCACACCGGTTTTTTATAACAACTTTTTAATTTAAATTTTGAAAAATTCCAAAATTCAACAATTTAGGTCAAATAAAAAAATGGTTTAAACTTAAAATTTCGATTTAATTTTGATGTGTACTGTTGTATGATTCTATCAAATTCAAAATTACTTGCTAGGAACAATAACTTTCTTTTTTAATAGCTTGTAAAGTTTTTGTAAAAGAAAAATAAACTTAAAACTCAACTTTAAATGGTTATAAAAAAAAACTAAAAGCGATCGGGATCTGCGAATTCTTTTAAAAAGTTTTCTAGTCTGTCTCCTTTTCAACTGTATGCAATATGCCCAAAAAACGTTTAATACCTTTTCATTTTTAACTAAATGTGTAATCGAGACACTAGGCTGATGTTCGAAATTACAGTAAGAACAGTGGTTTTAGCATAAATAACATGCCTCAAGTAATTAGATAGAAACTGTTATGTCACTAGTGCGTAGTGTCCTATCTCTTTCTTAAACAGGGTGCCGACTTTTTAATAATTTGAAATTTTAAAAAATACTTTAATTCAGAAATCACAAATCTTGTTCGAGTTGTCCGCCACCGTTGCGAATGCACGCGCGGCATCTTCGTCTTATCTCGACTGTAGTTGTGCGTAAACGTATTTCTGCTTTGATAGTCACGAAAGCCACATCAATGTTTTGGACTAAATCATCCCTAGTCTCTACTTCCGTGGCGTTATTTCCTTGGCTCGTTCTTAGACGTAAAGATCTAACAGAGTTAAGTATGTGGAACGTGGAGGTCATGAAACCCAACACATTGATGATTGACCAACGATGCAGTAAACACAATTCATCTTGTTATAATTTATTTTGCAGTGAAGTGGAGACTTGACGAGTCGTTACGATAAATCGAGGCATATCTACGATTTTTTAACAATAATAATGAATAATTTATGACACAGAAATTAAAGAAACAAAGGCTGACCCGAAAGAATTATTGTTTGACATGCAAAAATGATTCCGGCTCCAGTATTTAAATTGCAAACCGTTGTCAGCAACATTTAATTTGAGAGTCACTTCAAAACTCTATTTCTGGATCATTATATTTCAATAATACAAATGTCCCGGACATGAACGTAACTGGCAAAATGTGGGCGTACTGTAGGCACAACTCTGTCTAATCCATGTGGGGAAACAGATGACATTATTATACTATTTATCTATGCAAAATTGGGGATCATAAGTGGTAAACTTATCATCACCAACCATAGACTTCAATTAATTTTAGTGATCTATAAACGTTGACTGCAACGCTATTTTAGTGGTCGCAATCATATCTGCTTAGTGTAGGGTTTTGGGTTCGATCCTCGGGTCGGGCAAGTGTTATTGAGCTGTTTTGTTAATTGGTTTTAATACCCGGGTTGCTAATACCCGGATTTGGAAGTGTGGCCATAGAAGCACCCGTTGGCCTCTAATACAAGCTAATTATAACCTAATTGAAGGTCTGGAGATTGCAATATATAAAATTTCCAACTCATCCTTGGAAGAGATTCACGCATATGTCATGTTTTGTTAATAACAGGGCCCAAATATAGTAAATTCTACAGTGTAAAAGTCAATTATGTTTATTGGATTAATCTTAGCTAACCAAAAACCTATGAAATGAAATAAAACGCCCTGAAAGTGTTTGCCGCTAGTCCAAGACCTCTGAACCTCTACACTTCTCAAAACATGATTGTATTCCTCTTTCAGAACTCGCTACTACTACCGCATACCAACAGTAGGTCCTGGAAAGTTCGAGAATCAGTTCCTTATACCTCTCACTCCTATAGCATGGTGGGCTGTGATAGCAGTCTCAGGACTATGTGCTGCTCTACTTCTGTTGGCAGCATTGTTCGAACAACGTCCTACGTCGGTGCAGTATGCTGCGTTCTCTGTTGTTGCTTTGATATGTCAGCAATGTATGTTAAACTTACGCGTATTTTCGTTTAGTTTTGATCGATCATTTCGTATTAGTGATGTAGTGTTTAATGATTACATGTGTATTTTACAGTTTTCGAAGACATTGATGATGGTGTAACAAAAAGGATTTCAACAGGTAAAAAAGATTACTGTACCTAATTTATCTTTTCGTGTCGTTCTATCTACTGGCTGGGACACCGACGCGAAAACGCTTACCAAGTACTCAAATTGAAAAAAAAAAAACCGGTTGCACTCCGGCAGAAGTGAAAACTTGAATATTAACCTTGTGCATTTTTGATATTTTGGAATGGTTGGGGAATAATTTTGCACGAATTGCTTAAATTATCATTATAAAAGTACTATCTACTAAAGTACTATCTATATGTGGTTAAATATAATATTCATTTATTGCGCAATCGTACACAAACATGACAATTTATATTACATTAAAAATTTAACACTTCAGAACTATTACAATCCGTCTTATGAATTTTACCTCTTTGGAGAAACCGAAGGTTTTGTTTGCGCATAAGATAAATATTCAGGTTTGGAAACCCAAACTCAATGACAGATGTCATAAAGTTCAAATTCCTTCGTAACCAAATGCCTATCCGTCTTACGAATATTCGATCAGGACACGTGACCTGACGCGAGTTTAACCTTTTTTACCCATGACAAAAGTGCACAACGCCGCTAAAGAAGTTTTCACTTAAAAAAAACAGCTATTCCATACATTTTGACGGTGTAGGTACTGTACTTTTGTAGGAAACGGCAGATTTTTTTTTAAACAACTGATGAAAAATTTCGAAATGGGGGGTGTTCATAATGATGTACTGAGTTTGCAGACAGTAGATAGACCGACACATCCGATCATGTCATGATAAAAGTTTAAACTTTGATAATAGCATAGAAATCTCGGTGTTGTAACATATTAGGATAAGACCTTTTAAACGAAGCTCATGGGCTCTAGAAACTGCTGTCCTTCAAGTCTTAACTTTTTTGGAGAAACATTCAAATCAAATCAAATTAAATTTATTCGTAAATTTAGTTTCTATTACAATGAGATGTTATACGGAAATGGTTTGTTCGCTACATTTTACCCGAGAGCATACAAATCATAATACCTAAAGTTAGGTATGTCCAAACAATAGACACAAATTTTACATATTAAGTTTAAATTATAATTACATATTAAAACACAATTCTTTACGTACTAACACACAATAGGGGATAATCCATTTTTTTTTCTTTGTCCGTCGGGTAGTTTATTGAAAAGTATTAGACACGTATTTTTTCTTTTTTCACGTGGTCATAAAATTACGGAGATATATTGAGTTGAAATGGCGCATGACGTCACATGTAGGTAAGTTTTATACCTACTTGTGACGTAGTAAGCCCCACTCTCCAACTTTAATGAGTTTTAACTAAGTAATTTTTTGATATTTTGATAAAACAAAAAATACGTGTCTAATATTTTTGTATTACCTGTCTGACGGACAAAATAGAATGTCGTTTTCTTTACCCAGTCCGGTCCCCTATATTACTAAAGTAAAAAAATCAAAATGTCTTGTCCTCCATAAATTCAGCTGTGGAGTAGTAGCATACAGTACCTTCTTGTTCTAATGTAATAAATTACAGATAACTGTAATTTATGAGATTAGCTGACGTAACTTCTAAGAGCTATCCATTTATTACAAAGACTGACACGCGATTAACTTTCATTGATAGTGATCAAAGAAACTTGAATCGAGCTAAGTTATCAAAGTTGAATAATGTTGGAGATTCTTGTCAGGTCTAAAATAAGACTCTAACAAGCAACGCTCCAGGCTTTGTTAGTTTAGGCTAAAATTTAATCTAGGATTACTAGATTATACCTCAGTAGGTATAATCTTGTGACAATTACATAAATAATTTATGTATTTTGTGACAATTATCAATTAAAATTACGCTACCTAGTTAATTATTAAAAACGCTGCTTTTTTTTGTTGTTTAAGTCAGTATTTCAGAATAACCCCTTAACGTGGCTTAGGGAATAAGAAATTATCGAATAAACGTTTGAGATTGTTTGTATGTGTGACAGCGCGGTTATAGGACGAGGATCAAACGAGTGAACGTGTCGTGTTTAAAACAAGGGTGGTTCACACTCACCGATTTCCGTAAATAAAACAGAAAAAAATACATACCCATTTTATTATTGATTAGGGTTGAGAATCATTAGCATAGTTACCTCCTTGAATTTAATAATAATAATAAAATTTATTTTAAAAGTATTACAAAAAGTGTACATTTATGCGCAGTAGTATTATTTTTCATACAATGGTACTTTACTATTATTTACTATTAGTACTTTTAAGTAAACTATAACTAAAACATATTCAAAAGTTGCAAGTAATGATAGTTCAATTCAGATGTTTGGTAGCGACCTGCCCGAACTAGGTTTATTTAAACCTGTGTTTCAGGCCATCACTTTACATAGCACAATTTAATTAGGACATTAAAATTATGAAATAAAAATAAACTATTAACAACTAGAAGTATAATCAAATTGGTACAAAAGAAAAACTCTAAAATTAGCTTATTAAGTAAACATACACAAATAGATACGAGAGGATAACATAATCATACTACAACTTCTAGAAGTTTTTCTGTGTCTGTGCAATTAAGTATTGCTAAATAATCTGAATTTGACGAGGATGCAAAACAAAAGCTTGTATATTAATGTAAGAATGATAATAATATTACATTTTAGATACAAGAAACGATGTTCTACAAGACCTATAAATTACTTTTTGTTTGTTCTGAACCTAGCTCGTAAAGTGACAATCCTGGTGACTGGTTTGTCCTGCGTACTCCTATACAACTATTACACCAGCTCTGTGGTCAGCTGGCTACTGAACGGTCCACCACCTTCCATCAACTCCTTGAAGGAACTGCTCGAGAGTCCTCTGGAGCTGATCTATGAAGATATTGGGTACACACGGTCCTGGTTGCAGGTATGGTTTTTAGTCTCTTAAAGGCCCAGGCCCCCTATTCACAAACGCTCGGATTCGATTTCGATTCGATAAGTCGTATGTCTATCTTGTTTTGGTATTACGAAAGCGAGCGAGATAGAGATACGACTTTCTTTACGAATCGAATTCGAGTGTTTGTAAATTCGGGGGCAGTTCTTGTCCTCGTGACCAGGTGAGACTGAGTGGATTCACTTATTTTGATCCTGAGGGTGCTAATCACGGACAGCATGGTTGGCGCAGTGGCTGAGCGGGAAAGAGAGAACAAATATTTGTATGGCCTATAATAGATATCTAGTTGTTCTGGGTCTGGGTCTTTGTTTATGTGAGTTTGAAATGATTGTAAACGCACCCACGATACAGGAGAGATTCCTAATGTGGGGCAAAGCTTAAAAAAAAGGAACTGTGGCCCCTAAAACTAATTCAGCTTTTCTAAACCACAAAAGTTATCAGAAATCGCCGCCTAAAAATCTAAGTGGACCAATGCAAACGGTGTAGTTTTTCCAAAACATTGTGTTTTATTAAACACGACAAATGTGTCATTATTATGACATTTGGATCCGTAACATATCATAAGGGCATTTGGAAACTAGAACTCTAGGTAACTCGAATAGAAGCTATTAAAACCTTCCACAAATAACCCTCTTTTCAATGCCATCTCAACCCTAAATTCCTCTCCTAAGCTTTGTAGGAGAGTAATTTAGTGGTAGCTTATACCTAACCCATTCAATAGCTGACCAATACCATAACCTTGCAGACCCCTTTATACTATTTCAACAAACGGAACGCTGCGATCGAGGAGGAGCTGCGGAAGAAGAAAGTGTTCAGCAAGAAGAAGGGTGCTCCACTATTGGTGGACCAGGTTGAAGGGATCAAGATGGTGCAGAGAGGAGGTTTGTCTGAAAGAAACGCTGTGCATCTTTTAAGTTTATCTATCAATAACTGTTTATTGTGTAAAATATGGGGATAATTATGTTAAGGTATTTTACGATCATAATAACCACCACAAATGGTGTATTTTTCAAAATTCAAGATTCTTAAAATTATTTGCATGAAATATGGTACATTATGGTGTTATAAAAAAAAATTGTGCGTGGATTCCCTCCGCGCGGAAGAAGTGAAACTTCGTAATACTACACGCATGCTTTCGAGTGCCACGCATTCACTCTCGTTATTTTATTGAGCTTCTAAATAGTATTTTGTTGTTTTTTTTTTGTATTATTTTTATTACATAAGTTTATCGAGGTTATTCTACTCATGGAAATTGAGCGAAGGCTGGTCACACCGAAGAGTCAAATGCATGACTGTTTGCACGCCATCTTGCGTACCTAGTAGAACTACGTAGTCACAAATCTTGTAATACTGCCATCTCTTAGTGAGTTATAGAAAATATTCCCCCTCCATGGTAGCGTTAAACTGGTTGGAAGTCGCATAAGAAGTTTCACTTCAAAAAGGTTTCACATGTTTCGCTTTCGCATGCAAACTTAAAATATTCGTATGCTTTTCATCCAAACTCATTCAGCTGCAAACAAGCAAAAGCACTTTCACATCAATATAACTTGTAGAGTAGTGGTTGACAGCGCGACTACTGACCGCAGGGTCTTGGGTACGATTTGGGTATCAGCGAAAGTGTAATTAGATTTTTTCAATACGAATTTCTTATAAGTTGCTCCGGACTGCTTAAGAAAATTATTCATCATCTGCCTAGCCTTTTCCCAAACTATCTTGGAGTCGGCTTCCAGTCTAACCGGATGCAGCTGAGTACTGGTATTTTACATGAAGCGACTGCCTATCTGACCTCCACAACCCAGTAACTGGGTAATACTACTCCTCCTTGGTAAGACTGGATGTCAGACTTTTGGCTTCTGACCACTCGTAACGACTGTCAAAGATTTAACGTGCTTTCCGAGGCATGGAGGAAACTCGGTATGTTAATATGGTCACCCATCCACGGACCAACCTCGGCAAGCACGGCTTATCCTTAGAAATCGACTCGTGCAGCTGTTATTATTTAGCCACAAGCTATGAGAGCTTATGAAAGCTTATGAGCTTATGAAAGTAAATAGAAACGTTAAATCAAATTACTATTTTGAGCTGAGTTGTCATCAAATAGAAAAAAAATATGGTCTATTGACTCAATTTAAAATCAAGTATACAAGGTGTTGTTTTGCATCCTCGTCAAATTCAGGGAGGTAACTATGCTAATGATTCTCGATCCGAATCAATAATAAAATGTGTAGGCAATTTTTTTTTTTTTCTTATTTACGGAAATCGGTAAGTGGGAACAACCCGTGTTTTAAACGCGGCCCGTCTGATTCTCGCCTTATAACCACGCTTACACACAATACAAACACTCTCAAACGTTTAAATTCGATAATTTCTTATTCCCTAAACCACGATAAGGGGGTTATTCTGAAATACTGCCAAACTTAAAGAACCAAAAAATTCAGCTTTTTTTAATAATAAGCCAGTTACCGTAATTTTAAATGATTATTTATATCTTTTGTGACAACCTCCTGAATTTTGACGAGGATGCAAAACAACACCTTGTATAAACTTAGGACCCTCTTAGTTACACTAATTATAACTAAAACAAAAACCCCACCATCTATTGAGGAGCCCCATAAGAGTAACACGATCGATTCTCTGCCAGCTCAGTCAGATCCTAAAGGTTTTATATACATGGTCCCGAAATTGGAGTTCCGTAATAAATTGCCGTAATTTACTACGACCCGGATCGTTTTGCTATGGTATTAGATTTGTAGGAAGGTCTTGCATGGAAAAGTTCAAGGATTTTAGGTATAAAGGAACACTTTCATTGATTTAAAAAGCTGCTTAGTCCTAGACGGCCTAAATTAAATATAAGCCTTTCGATATTTTAAAGTACCTAGTAGAAAAAGTTAGAGTCAATAACCAAAATAAAAACAATAAAACAAATTGCAAAATAAAACTGCCATGTGATCTCAAAAGTCGCTTCGTGCCGTCTGTATTAGATCTTTTAAACTATGCAACGGATTTTGATGCGGTTTTCATCAATAGAGAGAATGCTTCAATATGAAGGTTTATTATGAAAGCTACATACACATAAAAATTCCACGCAAACGAAGTCACGGGCATAAGCTAATAACGAATAAATCAGTCGAGATAATTATACCAATTCTAAAGTTACTGCTGCTCTCAAAACGGTGAACCAAAAACATTAGTTAGGGAGAACTTCCACGAAATGTGACGTTCACCAAATTCAACGAAAACCCGCTCCTTCTCCCGAAGAGGCGACCATATTTATTATCCTTATGCTTGATGTGACTACTAAAATATGATGAACAGAACTATTTACCTACATGTTTTATCCGCTAACTTTCATGAACTAACAATACCAAAGGGCCGAAAGTTTGTATTTATTTTCTGGAATATACTAGAACGAATGAAGTTTATTGCAGATAAGTTTAATTAAACTTATAATACGTTCATTTAATTTTTGTTACATGCTCTGTAACTTAAAAACAAATTAACTATGTGTATAATGAAACAATAGGAACCTAACCTATATTCGTAGAATTTTAGGGGTATCGCATTACTCTTGGTTGTGTTTTGGAGGTCAGATAGGCAGTCTTCTGCTGGATCCAGTTAGACTAAAAGCTGACGCCACCGTAGTTGAGAAAAGGCTAAGCCACTGATGAATGTGATAATGATTTTGTTAAATTAATATTTTCCAGGCTACGCTTATCATATTGAAGTGAACAGTGCCAACGCCCTGATATCAAAGACGTTTACCCAGGATGAGCTGTGTGAGCTGGGGTCCTTACAGTCTATGGAGAAAACGTTGCTGTACACAGTTCTTCAGAAACAAAGCCCTTATAAGGAGTTTATGACTTGGAGGTACAAATCACAACACACTTAATTCTAAACTACCAAATATCTAAAACGTTTGGCTCCAAAAAGTATCTTAGTTCAAGAGCTGATTTCTAGTGTTCCATTATCATTTAGGTTTAAATATACTCACAAAACTTTACACTCTTTAACAAAATCTAACGAGTGAGGGGTTCTTAAAGTCTACCTGTGCTGCTTTGTTTCACGAAAAGTCGTCAGATCGAGTCGAAAGATCGTGTTAAGCCGTATACAGACTTTGCGAGGCATGCGCCGCGAACAGCGCACAGCGAATTCCTCGCAAGGTGTATACCTTTATATTCGTGGCGAGGCATGTGCATGTGCATGGGCATTTGCTTCACACGCGATAGCTCGACCCGAGCATATGTTGGTACAATTTTTCAACACGCACGCCTCAAGCCGAGGCATTTGTTGTGCGCCGTTCGTGGCTGGCATTCCTCGCAAAGTCTGTATCCACCTTTAGTTACAGATCAACGCACAGTTATTAGAATTGCACGAGATCAGTATCACCTCAACTCTAACTGTTCTATTAAAGTCCGTAGTGCGACGTACAATTATAAGTACCGTAACGGATTGGCATCAGCAAGTAATTTATGTATTTGTTGAAAACCAACTCGTATTTATGATGTTATCATCGTAAACCACACCAAGGGCAGTTGACATTTTTCCTTTTTTAAGAGGTGTACAAAAAAACTGGATAAAAAATTACAAAACAGCAAAAAAAAAAGTTTCGAAGGAAAAAAAACCATATCAGATTTCATAAATGTAATTATAAATGAAATTTAAATAAATAGGATAAGAATGAAATTATCATCTGTAAATGTGGTGAGGTGAATCAACTGCAGTATTTATGAGTTCTAGCTTAGTTTTATCTTCATTCGTATGATACCACCAAACGTTCACTGTTTCCTCACTAAAGTAAATCTCTTTTCTCTCCTAATTTCAGTCTAATGCGTCTCTCAGAACAAGGCATTGTCTCCCGCATCCAAATACGGCTATCATCATTTGAAGTTAAGTGCGAAGGTAGTTCCCCTCGAGCCCTCGCTTTGGGAGGAGCAGCACCTGCTTTCATACTTCTGGCTGGAGGGTACATACTGGCTACAGTCATCATGATGGTGGAAAGGTAACATCAGGCATTCTTCTTTTATTATCGTGCCTAGCCCATGGGCCTTGGACTTAGCTTTATATACCGTCAAGAAATATCTCTCAGGCATACTGGTTTCCAATGATTTCCTGATATATTCGACCTCTAATGTATATGCTTTACCTTTGCTTGCAATAAATTGAAACATCACTGATGTAGTATCTATCTTGTAAACTATTTGACTTTCGTACATTAGTCTTGTAAACAAAAAAAAACCTTACAAGTGCGAGTCGGACTCGCCCAACGAGGGTTCCATACAAATGTTTATTTTGTAAAAACTAATATTTTTTTACGATTTAATCACAAATGTATAGTTTTCAGACTTTTCCCTGTATTTGTAGTATAAGACACTATTACTTGCAAAATTTCATAGTGCCTAGTCAACGGAAAGTACACTTTGAATTTTGATTCCCTTGAGAGTGTCGAAATATACGTTTTATGCGGCTTAAACGGCCGTATATTTTATTAAGATAACTTAGTATTCAGATTTTTCATCAGACTTGAGTATATAGTTTTAATTTTAACTCGACACCCTCACGCGTACCCGAGATAAAGGTTCTTGACAGACAAACGTACAACAAAGTGATACTATAAGGGTTCCGTATTTTTCTTTTTGAGGTAAGGAACCCTAAAAAAACCAAACGGCCTAAAAAAATGTTGGCTCTAATAATAGTAATTGTAAATATATTTCATAAAAAGGGAGATTGTAGTACATGAGGCATACACAAATTTACAAGTATAAGTTTATACCATGTCAAACACAATGTGGTGGGTGAAGGTCTGCTTTCCTAGCTAGGTTAATATATACCCACTTAATTAATATACGGGGTACTGATCATATACTTTTAACCAACTTCTTAAAAAGTAAGAGGTTATGTATTCTACCGGTGTCTTTTTTAGGGTTCCATACCCAAAGGGTCAAACGGGACCCTATTACTGAGACTTCGCTTTCCGTCCGTCTGTCACCAGGCTGTGGTATCTCAAGCACCGTGATAGGTAGCCAGTTGAAATTTCTACAGATTATGTATTTCTGTTGATGCTATAACAGCAAATACTAAAAACAGTTTAAAATAAATATTTAAGAGGCTCCCATACAAAAAAGTGATTTTTTTGCTCGTTTTTATAAATAATGGTACGGAACCCTTCGTGCGCGAGTCCGACTCGCAATTGACCGGTTTTATTAGAAAAACGTCCAAAAATATTAACTTTTTGTTTCAGAATGGTGTACAAAATGAAACATAATCACGATTTTCCGAAATAGATTCATTGCAATGTGTTAGTTACTGGTGACGGGGCACCGAGTATTCCAATTTCACAATTTGTAGAATTGGAGTGAGTTATCAATTTGCACAGGATAGTTAAATACTGCACCTGACCTTTTGATTTATAGATTGATGAGCTGTAACAGTTACTAGAACTAACTAATGTTTTCTTTTTAAGTTCATAAAATAAATAATACACTATTTTGATGTTTTTTATTTAATACAATCAAATCAGTAAGACTGTAAGTTTTTATTTTTGGATTACAGACTAATCTGTAATCCAATGAAAATGTTTGTCGTTTTCCACGTGTTTATATTTTGGTTGAAAAAGTCAACAATTCCAAATATCTATTTATTTTCAATACCACCCGTTTCACAACCCAATACCACATTTTGGCACGGGACCCTACACTTCAACATCAAAAACAGAAAATACAAGTTCCCGAGCAGCGAAGCGACGATTTTCAATCAATGGGCTGGCAGATCGCCATGGATTATCCACGATCTATTAAAATAAATCCAGTTGTGACTAACATACTGACATACACACCCTTTGTTATAGTGAAAATTGGACATTCATACTGCAGCTGAAAATTCATGGAAGTTGATAAAGGAAATTCAGTTGAACTCGTGATGACCTGATTGAAGGTTATTGAATCTGACATGGAAAAAATCTTTGTAAAAGGGAACGTTCTACTATTTTTCTTATTTTTGCGAAACAGCTTAGCTCTAACAATATAAATAAATAAAATTAAAAAATCCCCGACATCTAAAACCTCTAAAAAACAAAAATAAATTATTGGAAGCGTAGTAGCGTCGGGGGTCCGCTTTGTTTTGTGCTTGTGCTTAGCGGCCTACTTAGCGGTCCCCGACGCTACGACGCTTGGATTAATTTATTTTTGTTTTTTATCCCTTCATCAACTAGAAAAGAGGTGATGATCTTGAAATCGGTTCATCCGTTTAGGAGCTACGATGCCACAGACAGACACACAGATACCTACACACTTCAAACTTATAACGACTCTCTTTTTTGGTCGGGTGTTAAAAAGGCTTGGAGTGACGCGTAACGTTAAAAATTGTTTGAAGTGAGTGTGTTATTTATCAAAGATGTACTCGTACATCGTTGTACCACGAATACTGTTTTCTACCAGTTACCTTTTTACACTTCAATGTTTTTTTTAACATCGCACGTCTCACTCAGAATCTGTCCTGTATCTTGGGTGCGTTTACAAACATTTAAACTCACAAACAGCCAGACCCGGAACAACTACCTGTAGGCCACAAAAAATATTTGAGCAAAAATTATTTGAGTAGGTCACAAAATTTATTTGTTTAGTGCGGGAATCTGGGACTTAATTTTGACGTTTATGAACGTCAAAATTACAAGAGACAGTCCCAGATTCCCGCACTAAACTAAAGTGCTGATTATGAGCCTAATTTGAATAAATGACTTTTAATTTGATTTTGATTTTGAATCGTGCCGGCAATATCGACTATTAAGATAAACTAACCTGACCCGAAATCTAACCCAGTCGCGGGCTAAGTTAGAAACTATAAAAAATATATAACATACATAATTATATTCCTAGACTAAGCCTCTTCGTAACCTGACCCGATTTATCGTTCCTAACATAAACCGAAGTGCGATATATAGGTTTTCCCCTCACCTCTCACTTAGAATAAAAAGTACCCGTGTCAAATCAAAGTTTAATATTTACTATACGTAATCAGAATATTACCTACACTAACAATTTAACGAAAAAAGTAATAAGTACCTATAGTAAAAATAGTAATATAAGTTAGGTATAAATATTACCTTTTTTTCTAGTTCTTAACCTAACCCACAACCGGATCAGGTTAGGAATAATCAGTCAATATGGTACATAGATATACCATGGAGTGCCTGAGTTTGGACAATTAATAATCATAAATCTTTATTTATCTCGACATCAAAAATTCAAGACGCTGCTGGTTCACATTTGTACAATCGTATATATAGAGAAAAGTGTCAGAGATAGGAAGATCCTGAGGTACAGATCACCTCTCGGGCTTAGAAATAAACATTTTAATGTTTGCAAAAATATAAGTAAAGATAAATGATATTTTTTACCCTGATAGTAGATATTTTCTAACCTCTTCCACGGGGAAAAGCTAGTAGGAACACAAGCGAAAGCATCCAGCAGACTCCTTTACAAAATATATTGCTAGCACGTTTCATCCTCTTAATCAAAAAAAGCCACAACCAAACATAAAACGCTCGCACAACTGCTTACTTTGTGCAACTACTACAGTTTGTGTTAATTATGCAACTCCCTCTCCATATTGTTGTATGCAACTACTAGCTTTGACCCGCGGCTTCGCTCGCCTGGAGATCGGAAATTATCTCACGAAACATCCCCCTGGACACAAATTATCCTTTATCCAGAGAAATTTCTTATAACAGCAACGGACTTTAGATTTGTGGCAGGCAATAGGCTTGCTCCCTAACTTTAAAAAAATTGGTGAAATGTGGGTGTTCTATAATGATATTTCTTTGCCCAAACTTTAGACTGTCACTGACGGGTTATCTTCCGTGATTATTATATTTTTCAGTCTCTGTAATTTCATTCAGTCAAAATTTGTCACTATTCTAGTTGTATTTATGCCATTTCAATGTTAAAAACATACACAAATTTATATATAAAGGGTGTAAAACACCTCTTAACGAAGCCGAAAGGCACCCCTGAAAGAAAGGTTCTCCCTGTCATTGCGATCATTTTTTTGTTCTACACCATACCTGGGAACCTTCTAGTTACGGAGATATTAGAGGTCAAAGTTCCAACTTTTTGACAAGTATTTTTTTAAATACAAGTTTTTAATGTGAGATTTTTACTTTAAACACCTCCACGACCCCCGTACCATTCAATCCGTCCATCAGCACAATGTTTTGAGTGCGTTACATTGAGTTCTACCGCAAAACATGATTTTACACCCCCCAAAAAAAAGTCGTTTCCCAGCAATAATTTTTGCGTAACGTTACTTAGTTTCATGTACAGAATACTTGGTTGACGGCTTCGTGATGAGGTGATTTACACGGTGTATATATATTTATGTGTTTAATTAATGTTATACTTTAACGGCAACTTTACTTTTGTTGTTTACAATTTTTTATTTTAATTCCATAATGTCCATCCAAAGGTTGTGTGGAAGATATCTCTATAAGCGATAAAACCGTCGCAGTAACCGTAAAATTAGCTGTTTTGTTGATTTTATTATTAATCATTATGATTGAAACTCGTTATGTTTGATTTTTGTTGAATAATAAAGTTTTACTCTATTCTATTCTATTCTATTCTATTCTATTCTATTCTATTCTATTCTATTCTATTCTATTCTATTCTATTCTATTCTACTCTACTCTACCCTACCCTACCCTACCCTACCCTACCCTACCCTACCCTACTCTACTCTACTCTACTCTACTCTATTCTATTCTATTCTATTCTATTCTATCCCATTCCATTCCATTCCATTCCATTCCATTTTGTAATGTAAAAACGAACGATAATGCGTAAATATACGACAAACAAAAAAACTCACAAACTTTTACGATACCATAGTAGTTAGAATACACAGATACTTAATTACTTTGTGTAGTTTATCAAATAACCGGTTGTTGTTACAGTTCAGTTAACTCGGTTATTTTAGACTTTGAAGTTAATTTGAAGTCTGAGGATCATCTAGGTGGTTTGATGGCTTTAATTGAAACTTCGACTAGGTAGCGGGTAATTGGATGCAATTAAGGTTCGTATTTAGATTGCTAATGCTATTCTGGGATTTTGGAAATAGAGGAAATTATCAACTGCATTCATATTATCGACTTAGCCGTGAATATATGTGCGAAAGTTTAATGTTTATTGAGGATTGCTGTTTTATTTGTTCAATCCATCCTTAGAATTTTGACTTGAATATTATGATTGAAAAGTGAGGAGCCGCGCGGGTCGATCTTCACGGTAAAGCCATACGTGGCGAGGTTGATCCGTGAATGCACCCATTTACGGACCAACCTCGGCATCATTAGGTACATAGCGAGTTTCTGCGGTGCCTAGCTTTTGTAAATCTTTGACAGCCTTTAATAGTAGTCAGATAAGCTATCTTACTAGTAAAAGTCCCGTCAAAATCGGTCCAGCCGAAGATTAGCCTGAAGAAAGAGACCACAAACAAAATTTTAATAAAATGTATACAGCTTTCACTGTGCGGATTCGCGACCGAGTGAATAAATAATACACAATAATAAGTTGTAAATAAGTAGCGATTAATTTATTAAAATATCAAGTAACTAAAGCTATCAGTTACACTTGACACGTAACGGTAAAATTAAATAATGTTACATGAAAGGTAAAATTAAACAGATTTTTTTGTTGAAATAACAAAAAGACACTTTATTTTTATCCATATCCATACTCAAATTATAAATGCGAAAGTCACTCTGTTTGTTTGTTTCTACGTATGTTTGTTTGTTTGTTTGTATATGTTTGTTTGTTACCTTTCACGACTAAACGGCTGATCGGATCTTAATGTTTGGCAAGAAGATAGATTTCAACCTGGGGAAGGACATAGGCTATATATCATCACGCTACGACCAGTAGGAGCGGAGCAGCAATGATAAATGTTTCGAAAACGGGGAAAATGTGACGCAGGCGAAGTTGCGCGGGACAGCTAGTTTATTATATAGATGACTAGTAATCAATTATTGAAAAGCCAGCCTTTGGGGTCCTGTGATTGTTTTCTACTAAGAAACACCCACAGAAAAAGGCTCAGACATAAAATTCACAGAAAAGTGTCGCAGCGCCTACATAAAACTCAAGATTTGTATGTAGTACAACGGCGTCATACAAATGATTTCTATACTACCCTCGAAGATTTCCCCGGCGACAGAAAGGGTCACAAATTGGACGGTAATACAATTACTGTAATGGATTGAGAGTTGTAGAAACAATGACACTTTAGGTTTACTTTCGAGGTAATATAAGATTGAAACGACCTGAAGGGAAATTATAACGTTTTTGCTTTAAAAACTTAAGTGAAGTTTATAAAGTATCGGTCGTATCATCAGCCTATAATGTTCCCACTGCTGGGACACAGGCCTCATCTCTAAGAGAGGGAGTGGGCTGTAATCCACCACGCGGGCGCAGTGCGGGTTGGTAGATGTAACATGTCTTCGATTTTTTTGTTCTAGGACATGCCGGTTTCCTGACATGCATTTCCTTTACCGTTTTTGAGGGCAGCGGTGATGAAATAAATTACACAAAGTAATGCAAAGCAGTATTGTTTTACTCTTATTCCAGTGTGGGAAAGACGGAGCTATACAGGATGTCTAGCGCCATCTCTTTCCCGCACTGGAAAAGGAGTAGAACAATAATGTTTTAAGAGGTCATGGTAGGCACCTGAAGGGAAATTATAACGTTTTTGCTTTAAAAACTTTAGTAAACGTTATAATTATCGGTCGTATAATACAATGCAATCCAAAGTGTACGTACATAATACACAAAATTATCATCAATTTCACACTTTTCTTAACCTTATTTTGATCGTGAAGTAGAAAACCAAATGGTGACAAATTTTACACAAACCTAAATAAAATCCTTAGACTAAACATATCTCTATAAAAAAGGATTGTGTGGTTTTATGAAACCACGGTAAAAGTGAAACTATTTTTCACACTATAGACATTTAACTAAAAATTTTTGGAATAATATTCCATTAAGGGTATAAAACTTACTAAGACTTTATCCCTACTCCGCGGCCGAGCGTCACGCGACATGCAACACAGAGACGAAAAAGTTTGAGACAATGTAATAAAAGTTTCACTTTAAAACTTGCTATTTATTATTTTCCCGACTACGGCGATGCCCAAAAGGAGGGTTATGTGTTTGACCTGTATGTAAGTATGTATATAATTAAGTATGTCCGTTCCCTCGTAACTCCTAAACGGGTGAACAGATTTAGATCAATTATACATCTTTCGATTGATCTTGGTAGTACGAGTGTCACTAGAAGGGCCCAAGGAGGCCATTTCAATATAAAATGGAATGATCCATGGTCTGCTTCCAACTTTTGCTTAATTTAAAATGTGCTTGTTTTTTGCTTTTCCATTGGGTATTTTTGTTTTTATTCCAATTACTTTACTTACAATGATATACGTCATTTGCCTGTTTATTTTCATCAAAAAATCGTGTTCACTACTCTATTGGTAGATTTTGCAACAATGCGAAGATTTATTGAAGAAAGTACATCCCTAATATAGATTTACTTCAGCAGCTTCACCGCAAATTAATATTTGAATTTTTCATGAAAAACTCTCCCATAACAAGTTGAAAAGTTTCTACATCTTCCGATCTTGTATGGGTGCAAGAAAAATGGAGGAGGCAAAATAATAAGTTTATGTGAATATTGTAATAGGAAACTTTCTGATCATGAATACATGCAACTGGGCCTCTACAGCCGTGGTACAACATCTTAACTGGCTTCGGAAAATGAAGAGGAAAACTCATACTCACGGGCTAGAGTTTCGAACAAACTGAGTAGTAGAAGCTTAGAGGGTCCTGGGAAGAACTGCAAAAGTATATTATGTAGCATTTTGAACTGCGAGCACTGGAACAGAATGACCAAATGGGTCTTATAATGAAAATAAGGATTTCTAAGGGCCTTTTATTGTAATGCGTGTTTGCGCCCGCGTGCAGACTAGGCACGCATGCGTGCTGCCCGCAACCTATCGTATCATACATGTTTTACGTCATGCGCGTCACACGCGCGCTCTGCTCTGCGTGCGGCCCGAAACAAGCATGCGTACGTGGCCTGCACGCGGGCGCAAACACGCATGACTTTGCGTATGACAAACGTGCTGTGACAGTTACCTTTCGTGATTCCATGGCGATCCCTATGTTGTGCAGTCGACCGCATATGGGGTGATTTTAATGAGTGTTGAGATAAAAAGTTTGTTTATTTGCTGCTTCCCGTCTTGTACATTTGAAAGTCCTTCAAATGCGAACTTTTCTGGAAAGTTAAAAAAAAAAAACTTGATCCATTTAGATCCGAGACAGCCTCCATTTTGACTGCATTGTTGGTCTAGTGGTAGCAAGCGTGACTACTGAGCATGTGGTCCTGGATTTGTTTTTTTTTTTGAGATTTGAAGATTTGCGCTGAGATTTGAAGAGTTGAGCTGGATAAGCATATAATAGTGTGCGTTTACAGACCCCCAAATTATCAAAACTACTCCTTATTTGAGTCAGTAATGGAAGATGCTTTAGCAAAACTTGCAACAGGTAAAAAATCTCTGGTTATCTGTGGTGACTTTAATATTAATATTTTAGACAAAAATTCTAATACTAGTAGATTATTACACCTTTTTAAATCATTTAATTTGTTAAACGTGTTTTCGGAACCAACCCGAATTACTACAAATACTGCTACATGTATTGATAATGTTTTTTGTTGTTGCGACTACTTAGATAAATCAATTGTAAATTACCTCCCTTCTGATCACAGTGGGCAAACCGTTGTTTTCGAGTCATACACACCATTACAAAAAATCCAGATAAACTCTAGACAAATAACGCCCAGCAATTTGAATAAATTTAATAATAACTTAATTAGTAATTTAGGCATTCCGGGCCATATAATTGAAAATGCAAATAAATTTTATGAGGAATTCTTTTCGGTAGTTCACGTAGAGTTCAATAATACATTAAAAATGAAAACAAAATCTATTTACCCTAAGTTTATGTTCAGTGACTGGGCCACTAAGCTGGGAGCGATTGTTTGAGTTGTACGGCCTTAAGCCTTACATCAACTCGGAAACTTTTAATAAATATGTTGCAACCTATTCTAAAATCTTTAAAAACACTTGCAAAGTAGCCAAAGCCTTATTCATTAGCAACAAGATTAAGTCCGCCGATAACAAAATAAAGACGGTTTGGAAAATTATCAACAATGAAACTAATAGAAATAAAAAATGTAATAATGATATCAGACTAGAGACTTCACGTGGTCTTCTAAGCTCTAAAAACGAAGTAGCTCAAGAATTTGTAGATTTCTTTACCAATATCCCACTTAAAACTACCGAAACCTTAAATTCCTCACCCTTGCTTTCTATTGATTTATTAAAAGCGAACGTTTCAGCCTGTCCGGTTGAGTTTCAATTTAAGCATATAAACCCCATAGCAGTCATTAAAGCTTTTAAGGAAATCAAAATCAAATTAACAGAAGATCTATGGGGATTGTCTATTAAAGTGTGTCAAGCTATTATTGAAACTATAGCACCGTACTTGGCTTTAATTTTTAATTTGTGTGTGGACCAAGGAGTCTTCCCAGACCTTATGAAATACAGCAAGGTAATACCACTTTTCAAATCTGGGGACAGTAAAGATACGAATAATTATAGACTTGTATCCGTGCTGCCGGTTTTCAGCAAGGTCTTTGAAAAGGTAATGCTTAATCAAATGCTCACCCACTTTAACACCAACAAAATCTTACACGAGAAACAGTATGGTTTCACCAAGGGACGTTGTACAACTGACGCCGGTGTCACTTTATTAAAACACATATATACTGCGTGGGAAGAGGCACAAGATGCCATAGGAATCTTCTGTGACCTCTCGAAGGCATTTGATTGTGTAAATCACCAAACCTTGCTCTTGAAACTTGAGCATTACGGCTTAGGTAAACTTGCGCTCAGTTTAGTAAAATCGTATTTGAATGATAGACAGCAGCAAGTACAGGTAAACGGTGTAAATTCAATGGCTTTGAAAGTAAAAATGGGTGTACCACAAGGTTCGATATTGGGTCCTTTCCTCTTTTTAGTATATATTAATGACCTTCCCCATTTATTTAAAAACCAACCACAAATGGTGTTGTTTGCGGACGATACTTCGTTAATATTTAAGATAAACAGACGTGCCACAAACCTTGACGATGTAAGTAACGCTCTAATGCAGGTCCATAAATGGTTTACCGCAAATAATTTAGTATTAAATGGGAAAAAAACTAAGTGCATAAGATTTTCTCTACCAAATGTCAAAAGTAGTGACTGTGACATAGTATTGAATCAAGAGAAACTTGAATTTGTCGATGAAACTATTTTCTTAGGGATCACGCACGACTCAAGGCTACAATGGGGTCCTCATTTAACATCTCTTGCAGGACGGCTGAGTTCAGCAGCATATGCTGTCAGAAAAATCCGTCAATTTACTGATGTAGATACCGCGAGGATAGTGTATTTTAGTTATTTTCATAGTATTATGTCATATGGTATTTTACTATGGGGACGGGCTGCAGACATCGAGTCTATATTTATTCTGCAGAAAAGAGCTATCAGAGCCATATATAATCTACGTAGGCGCGATTCTCTAAGAGAACTGTTCAAGGAAATTAACATCATGACGGTACCTTGTCAATACATCTATGAAAACATCATGTACGTTAGAAAAAATCTGCATTTATTTAGTAAAAGAGGTGACCGGCACCACTATAATACTAGAAACAGAGACCAACTAGTTCAGCCAGGTTTCAGGTTAGCTAAAGTAGACTCATCTTTCATGGGGTACTGTTTAAAATGTTATAATAAAATACCTCCCCACATTCTACAACTGAATGAAACGAAATTTAAATCTTGCATAAAACGCACACTATGTAGGCAAGCATATTATAAGTTGGGGGATTATATTGATGATAAAAATGCTTGGCTCAATGCTGGTCCTGCTCCACAACCATAGGGGCAATCGGAATCATCAGAATTAGAAAGTGAAGTTATTGTGAAAGCTGCAGAAGATTGTAAAAAGATATTTGCATTGTATAGATTCAATCTCTTAGTATTATATAATTGCATAGCACATGTGTGAGTACCATGTACTGTAAAGCCACCATTTAATGTGTACCTACATCTTTCATTGACGCGAAATTACCCTGGTGGTTGAGTGAATGTCATGCTCACTTAAATGTCACGCTGATGGTGGCGGGTGTGTCGGGTCGTTTAGTTCCCTTCAAAATGGTTGAGTTGAATGATGGCTGATACATGCGTCATGTTCGTGAACGGGCGCTGTCAGTTGTGACTGGTCATCTCTTAGCTGCCACGGTTTATTTTAATTACTTTATTTTTTAATTACTGATTTAATCTTTTACTCTGGACGCTCTTAACTTGCCCGTATTTCTACATTGTTCTCACATATTTGTAATTCTTAACATGAATGATGTAACCAAAATTTTGTAACATATTTTGATTTAAAAGAGTGTCCATGGAGTTTCTTGCCCGTTCTTCTCCATAGAGATCTACGCTACGGAATGGGCAACTACAGTACTTTCACAAGTTATTATGCCTTGTGACTGGGACTGTAGCTTAGCGTTTTATTTTGTTTTGTTGACTTTCAAAAGTGCCTGTAATGGTCTAATTGAAATAAATGCTTTGACTTTGACTTTGACTTTGACTTTTGCCCAGGTTGGGCAAAGTGTATTTGGCTTTTTACTTCAGGAATTTTTCAGTAGCAGTCACGGAGTCTGGACGTGTGCCCGGTTGATAGGGGGCGAGCCTTTTGCCATCTATAATTTAATTACCTCAATAAATGCTTTAATTGTTTCAATTACTCCTAGATGACTACATCGTTCTGGCTCTTGTTAATTACAATTTAAATAAAATAAAGGCTCGCCCAAATAAGTCCCAAGTAATAGGGGGCGAGCCTTTTGCCATGTTTAAACATAACTGGCGAAATGTTAGTGTAGGGACTATTAGGTCTCTAACCCTTCGGGGATAATAGACGTGGTGTTATTTTATTTTAGATCCAAAAGGTCGATAACATCATCTCAAATGAAAATAAGTTGTTAATATAAAACTGTAAAAAGCTCAAGTAAGTGAATCCAGCCAGTTTGTCTGCTGCAACTTCATACATAATAACTTCATTTATATTCAATGGAACTATTACAGAAAACATAACAGTTTGTTATGTTCTCGACGATAAAATATTATGTTCTACAAAATATTACGAAATAATGTATGTTATTTACCTAAAAGTTATTTTTTTTTAAATCATTTTCCTGATAAGTTTTGATGATTTTTATGGATTATTTTTATGAATGAGTTTTACTATTTTTAGTGATTTTGATGATTTCAATGATATTCAATGTTTTTTTGTTATTGATTCTTTTAAGATTTTTAAATGATTTCTTTACTGTTTTTACTATTTATTTGTTTTACTATTTAATTACTATTTGATTGTTGTATATGGGTAATTTGCCTGAAATAAAACACTTTTTTATTTATTTCAGATCTCAAACTTTGTTAGCAAAATACGCAGTTTATTTAATCAGAATTTATTATTACTTACCATAGCTATAAGTTGATTTGAATTTAGTATGTACATTATAAACAAACTAAAAATAGAACATGTGCAAGTATCAAAATGGAAAAATAATTACAGGGCGTCAAATATTCGTCCACAACGTTGTCAATAGAAAACATGCCCCAGGAGGCAAGCAAGTTCTTTAGCCAAAAAACCGGCCAAGAGCGAATCTACTCGAATTATATTGTTTGGTGCTACAGAACCGAGATAATTTTGAATATTATCATGAAGATAGATCCTACCTTATATGTACGTTATGTGCATGTGTATTGGTTCCTTAACCACCTTGACTGAGGATACTGTCTCAGATGAGAAGTTAAATTGCAAAGTATAAACATCAGACCATCCAAGTGAGGTTTAATCAGGTCGAGGAATTTACGATGTTTAGACTTACATGGGTGAAATCATCATATGGGTGAAAGTTCCCGAATGGAAGAAATTCAACATTGAGGCCATTAATGGCAATGGTTAGCGCAGTGGCTAAAGCAATTTATTGCTGGACTGCTTGTCGCGGGTTCGATTGCCGCACGGAAAAATATTTGCATGGCCTACAGGTAGTTGTTCCAGTATCTGTTTGAGTATGTGAATTTAAATGTTTGTAAACGCACCCACAATACAGCAGAGATTTCAAGTGAGGGGCGACGTTTAAAAATGAATACTTCTCAGTATTTTAGAATATAGAGCACAGCAGTCCAGCAGTGGACAAGTGTAACTTACTGACCTTTTCGAATATTGTGTCACCATACATAAAACTTGCTCTTTTTAATAAAAAAACAAGATTTTTCCCAACTCTATCTAAACTTCTTTGCTTCTATAGACCAGCAAAGTAGTGTATGCAAATACGACGCGGCGACGTTAGAAAAACAGACAACTTAACTATATATTTTCAACACTATCTCGCCCAGATTTTATGCAAACAAATTTCCTTTTCAATTCACCCTCAGAATAAAATAAAACTAAAGTTTTATTTCTAACTATAAAATTGAATATACACACATCAAAAGTGTCTAGGGATCAACATATATTTTTGCAATAACTTTTCTCCTGATTGATATTAATTAAAATTTTCTTTAAGGATTCATCAAATAAAGTGTTTTCGTTTGTCACAGTAACGATAAACCAAGTCACCTTTGCATTAATAAAGAAATTTGCCATTTTCCTAATAAAGGGATTTTTGACATTTGAACCACTAACATTAAAGTTCGAAAAAAAGACTGAAATAACAATTTTCTTTAAAATTTTATTGGGTAACTTAAACAATTAATAATCCGTGTTTCTACCGCGAACACTAACAACACAAGAACATCGGTTTGGCATACTCAAAATGAGTTCATCCAAATCACGCTGTGGAATGGCCGCCCATGTTCGTTGCAACAACAAAAAAAGGTCTTCTTGCGACTGGATACCCTCCATATTCGGCAGAGCTCTTCTCTGTAGCATATCCCATGCATGCTCAATCGGGTTCAAGTCTGGCGACTGAGCAGGCCAGGGCAGGACATTGATGTTAGCTGCGGCGAGAGTCTGTCTTACAACTCTTGCGGTGTGCGGTCGTGCATTATCATGCATTAACTGAAATAAGGGACCGATTTGCACTTGTAGAGGAACGATGACGTCTGATACAATCGTCTCAGCATAAATTTGAGCGTTGAGGTTGCCTCTGATCCAAATCAACTCAGTTCTTCCGCCGATCCAAATACCCGCCCATACCATGATGGTTCCACCACTATAAGGATGGACTTCCTGGCAGGATTTTAATCGCTGTTGGCGTCCAGGGGTTCTCCAGTGTCGTATACGTCTTGTATCCGGTCTCATACCAAAACGAGACTCATCAGAAAAGCACACGAAACGCCATTGTTCTTCTGCCCAATTTCTGTGTTCAAGAGCCCATTGATATCGAATCCTACGATTGTGCATTGCTATAGGTGGTACCCGTAGCGGTCTTCGGGAATGAAGGTTCACTTCATGCAAGCGGTTTCTGACTGTTTGGTCGCTAATTAAGTTCCCTGAAGAGTGATGAAGCCTCACGGCTAACATCATGGCGGTTATTGTTGGAGCTCTTCGAGTTAAGATTTGAATGTATCGGTCTTGTCTCCGTGTTGTGCAGCGATACCGTCCTCCATGGCGCTCAGCCACGGTACCAGTGCTTCGGTAACGTGTCCAAAGTCGACTGATAACACTCTGACTTGTATTCAGAGCTAAAGCCACAGTACGTTGCCGGGAACCAGCTTCTATCATTCCCACGGCTCTGAGCATTTCTTCCCTGCTTAAATGACGTCGCCGCTCCATAATAACGTTGGTTTTAATCAGTAGTAGGGAAACAGTAGCACTAATAATGTCTTCAATGCGTTGTATGTTTTTATAGAGAAAATATTGACAGCTGATTTTCATCTTTTACTCGAATTTGATTCACAGTTCCTGATTCAAATTGTGAAATGCACCAAAAAGGATCCATATAAATTTATAAAATCATAAATTTATTACAAAGCCACATCTCAATCTCAAGAAATCCGCATAAAAATGCTTGATCCCTAGACACTTTTGATGTGTGTATTTCCAAAGTTTGCAACTGCAATGGGATGGTTTGCAGTGAAATTTTTGATATGTAGTGGATCCTAGTATAATCCTGGCGAGCTTCCAGGATCTTTTATCATCAACCCTGAGCTACTTTTTGTGGGTAAAAGGCATAAAATAAACTGACCATATTATTTGACTTTGTTATATTTCTTTGATCATTATAATCAGCTGCCTCATTAGTTGGAGTATTATACATGGATACACGTCAGAAGAGAGCAATATTTGACGGCACGGTTGGCGCAGTGGCTGCGCGATCGAATGCTGCGCTGCGTGTTGCGGGTTCGATCCCTGCACGGAACTAATATTTGTATTGCCTACAGATAGTTGTTCCGGGTCTGGTTGTTTGTGTATGTGAGTTTAAATGTTTGTAACCCACGATACAGGAGAAGTACCTAGAGTGGGGACAACGTTTTTGTTAAAAAAATATAAAAAATAGGTGTATTTATCTACAACCGCATAACGCCAGTTATTTTTAAGTATCATGTACGAGGGCTGACCCTATTACCATCAGCCGGGAACAAATTGAGACGTCAGGCTGCTGGAGAAAATCCTGATTAAAAAGTCCAATACTTACTTTATACTTTCACTGACCTGAAAATCAAACCTAAAACCTCATTCCCAGCAATATAGAGCTTTCGACCACTTCACCAACGACGCAGTCGTTTAATTTTATTTTTCTCATAAAGTCGTAAAGAATACTTTTCTTTTATTTTACGATTCTTTTAAAACAGTACACAGAAAGCTATTACATTGAAGTACTAATATAAACTCAAATAACTTGAATAAAAGAAGACTTCAATTAAGGAGAGGATTACATGACTTGCATTAAATTAAATTAGGAATTCCAGAGATAAAAAGTTCGAGAATTCTGCATTTTTAGTTTAACTACAGCTTTTAAATCTAGTATTTGACCCGCGTCTGTCTGTATTTTCAGCCAGCTCTTTTATTACAAAGGAAAATGTGGTTAGTTAAAAATAACTTAATTTACTACTTAAGGTATCTACGTCATCATAGCCTAGCGGCGTGACTGCAATGAAATAGGTCTTGTATTCGAACTAAAGAAACACACCTCTGATTTTTGAAGTGAAAACTTCTTTATCGGCGTTGTGCACTTAAAAAAAATGTTAAACTCGCGTCAGGTCACGTGTCCTGATCGAAAATCCGTAAGACGGATTAACATTAGGTTGCGAAGGAATTTCAACTTTATGACATCTTTATTGAGTTTGGGTTTCCAAAACTGGAAAATTCGAAAGACGGATTGACATTAGGTTACGAAGGAATTTCAAATTTATGCCATCTGTCATTGAGTATGGGTTTCCAAAACTGGATAATTATCTTATGCACAAACAAAACCTTCGGTTTCTCCAAAGAGGTAAAATTCGGAGGACGGATTGTAATAGTTCTGAAGTGTTAAATTTTTAATGTAATATAAATTGTCATGTTTGTGTAAAATACCGCAATAAATTATTTGTGTTAATATTATTTGTGTTCCCTTACTTTTATAATATGAGCTGTCTCCACGAGAACACTGCCGACAAACTGCCCTGCAGTTTGGCAGAAGTTTTGTAAATTAATAATAAGTAATTAACTTTGTTGAAATAAATAAATAAAAAAAATGAAAATTGTATTTTACCACATAAATGATAGTACTTTTATACTGATAATTAAAGCAATTTGTGCAAAATTATTCCCTAACCATTCCAAAATATCAAAAATGCACAACGTTAATATTCAAGTTTTCACTTCTGCCGGCACTCCCGGAGTGCAAAACGTTTTTTTTTTAAATTCATGTGGAGGAAAACATTGTGAGGAAACCAGCATGCCTGAGAGTCATTTCTCGACGGCATGTAAAGCCAAGTCAGAGGCCCATGGGCGGTGTAAAAACTCTTACATCAGGATAGACTACCCACTAACCAAAAAGCACAATAACAAAAGCAAGAAGATAGCATATTACACTTCTAATAAATTCCTAAACCATTGCTTCGTATGTTTGAAAAACTCGTAAGCTTGCGAGACAAATGTCGCAATGTTGTTGTAATGGCAATGTCTTGTCAAAATGAAAGACACTGTCAATGTACGAGTAAATGTGTTACGCTAGTACTCCGCTGTTTTTGCGGTGAAGTCAATTCTAATATCTCGTGAGTGTCTTAAGAAAAACTAAAAAACTTTATGAGGCAGGGAATATGGTTTAATTGTAGCAATTCTATAGCATCACATCACGCCTTAATTCTCGAAGGGTAAGGCAGAAGTGTACCTAAAGTACACCCACATATTGACAGTTATGTTCTAGTCTTATTCAAGGTGTTGTTTTGCATCCTCGTCAAATTCAAGGAGATAACTATGCCAATGATTCTCGTCCCGATTTATGGCACGGTTGGCGCAGTGGTTGAGCGATCGACTGCTGCGCTGCGTGTCGCGGGTTCGATCCCCGCACAGAACAAATATTTGTAAGGCCTACAGATAGTTATTCCGGGTCTGGCTGTTTGTGTATGTCAGTTCAAATGTTTGTAAACGCACCCACAATACAGAAGAAATTCATAGTGTGGGGCAAAGTTAAAAAAAAAAAAAAAACTATAATAAAATGTGTAGGTATTTTTTTTTTCTTATTTGCGGATATCGGTTAATGTGAACCACACGTGTTTTAAACGCGGGCCGTCTGATTCTTGCCCTATAAACGCGCATTCACACATACAAACAATCTCAAACGTTTATTCGATAACTACTTATTTCCTAAACCACGTTAAGGGGGTTATTCTAAAATACTGATAAACATAAACAACCAAAAAAAATCAGCGTCAATTAATAATTAACTAGGTACCGTAATTTTAATTGGTTATTTATGTATTTTGTGACAACCTCCTGAATTTTGACGAGGATGCAAAACAACACCTCGTATAAAAGGGGCGCCCCTATTGCCACAGAATTGCCGTCAACCGGCCTCAAATTTACTGGCTGCTTCTGAGAAATTCATAATGGAAAAAACCCAATAACAATTTGCCCGTCCCGGAAATCACCCAAGAGCTCTTGCTCCGCAGACGCGATTGCAACCACTAGACCAACGTGGTAGTTTAGCAATTCCAATTGATTTATTTATTTACTAGCTGTCTTGCGCAACTTCGTCTACGTCACACTTTCCACGTTTTCGCAACATTTTTCATTGCTGCTCCGCTCCTATTTGTCGTAGCGTGATGATATATACCATATAGCTTCCTCGATAAATGGACTATCTAATACGGAAAGATTTTTTTAAATCTGACCAGTAGTTCTTGAGATTAGCGAGTTCAAGCAAATAAACAAACAAACTCTTCAGCTTTATTGAAGTGAAACTTCTTATGCGACTTCCCACAAGTTTAACGTTTTCATGGAGGGGGAATATTTTCTATTACCCACACAGAGATGGCGCTATTACAAGATTTGTGACTACGTAGTTCAACTAGGTACGCAAGATGGCGTGCAAATAGTCATGCATTCGACTCTTCTGTGTGACCAGCCTTCGCTCAATTTCCATGAGTAGAATAACCTCGATAAACTTATGTAATAAAAAGTGTACAACAATAAAACAATAAAATATTATTTAGAAGCTCAATAAAATAACGAGAGTGAATGCGTGGCACTCGAACGCATGCGTGTAGTATTACGAAGTTTCACTTCTTCCGCGCGGAGGGACTCCACGCACTATTTTTATTAGTACTAGCTGTCCCACGCAACTTCGTCTGCGTCACATTTTCCCCGTTTTCGCATTTTTTTTCATTGCTGCTCCACTCCTATTTGTCGTAACGTGACGACTATAGGCTACATATCAATATAGCCTATAGCCTTCCTCGATAAATGGGCTATCTAACACTGAAAGAATTTTTCAAATCGGACCTGTATATAGTTCCTGAGATTAGCGCGTTCAAACAAATAAACTCTTCAGCTTTATTATTAGTATTAGACTAGATTAGATTTCACTGTTTATGTGGGCCTTCTGGGGGCCTAGAATGGCCGCTTTATTAGCGGTAACGCTGTACCTTTCTAAAGGTGAAAAGGAATTAAAAAATAGGTCGAGTACTTTTTCAGTTAAATCGTAACAAACAAACAATCAAATTTTTCTCTTTATAATATTATTAAGTTTAGATTATGATTTTGCTAAAGCAGCCATTGGTTTTGGTCCCGCTCAGTATTAGCCTCATCATAACTTTATCTATACCTCGTTAATTATATTTAATTACTTGAAGAAAACATAATTAATTATTATCTACTAGCTGTTCCGCGCAACTTCGTCTGCGTCACATTTTCCCCGTTTTCGCAACATTTTTCATTGCTGCTCCGCTCCTATTGGTCGTTGCGTGATGATATATAGCCTATGTCCTTCCCTAGGTTGAAATCTATCTTCTTGTCAAATTTCATTAAGATCCGATCAGCCATTTAGTCGTGAAAAGGTAACAAACAAACAAACAGAGTGACATTCGCATTTATAATATTAAGTGTGGAAGTATGGATACAAGACAAATTAATTATTTTCAGATTAAACCTACCACGGTTTGTTTCAGCATCACCCAAAGTTTGATTGATGGGTAGAAAATGCCTTCAAGGACATACAATGCCTATAAAATTAAGTCCGCTCTCTACTTTGTTCGTGTTCCACGCGCACCTCATGGAGATGTCAGCAAATTGGAAGGCTTCCGAGAGGGCCCATGCCTGCCAGGGCTGCAGGACTGTTTGAAAGAGATACCGTGACCCTGGAACACAAAGGGCTAAGAAGGAACATGGATGGGTTTTAGTCAGTACAAGTCTGACACTCCATTCCGCTCCGCCCAGAGCGGGAGGGGTCATTTGATGATTTCCCATCCGTAAAAAAAAGGTGTTAAATAAATAAATAAAAGTAATGAAAAAACACCTTGTTTGCGAACCCGTAATGTAAACCCATACATCATCACAGAATATCTACCTGTATCAATATTAAAGTAAGCAACAGAGCAAAAAACAAAGGGTACGGCCCTTTGACTCTTCACGTTAACAAATCTCGAAGAAAATACACTTTTTATCGATCTTTTATTTCGAGGGTAGGGTCGCTGTGATAGTGGGGATCTTCTTCGAGGTTTCTGTAACTGATAGGCTACGTCATCCACAGTTGGGCAAAGGTCTTCCACTCCTCCCCCATAAAGCATGCAGGTTTAATTGAATCTTCTTTGTTTTATCTTTCGCTTCATGGCTTCAGACTGCATCCCACTGGTCGATAAAAGCCTTTCATCAAGCCATTATAGAACTTCCTTCTCACATACCTACTCTGAATTGTTACTGGCACTGTATCTTCATCCTTTTGTTTTTGACCTTCAAAAGTGCCTGTAATGGTCGAATTGAAATAAGTGCTTTGAGTTTGACTCATAACTTGCTACCAGCCACCCAGCGAAGATTATCACTCCTACACTAGTCAACAAGTTCAAAAACGTGTTAATTCTTAGGTATCGATACATTTTTCTAAACGTCATTCCGAATCTAACGAGTCATCGCTCATATTTTTAGGACTTTTATCAAGAATTAACACGTTTTTGAACTTGTAGACTAGCCTATCCTACAAACCAAGCGAGCCAGAAATTTAATGCAAAATATCATACTTCTAGAGGCTACAATCGTAAATTTGAAGCCCAAACTGTGTAAACTAATAATCTAACCCCAAGTTTAATTAAAAGGGAATCGCTATCACCACCTCCTTGCATCCACAAAGTATTACACATAAAAACAGTACATTATGTATACTTGTCCGACCCGTATAACTCCTGGGGTAGAAATTTGGGACCTCTGAAACAGGTAGGTGGATATATTTCTCTCCACGAGCCCCTTTTCACTCTTTAAATCTTTTAGTTAAGGTAGCCTGGTATAAACAATTAATATGTTTATAGAATAATGGCACTGTTTATAATTTACCAGCTGTCTCGCGCAACTTTGTCTGCGTCACATTTTCCCCGTTTTGGCAACATTTTTCATTGATGCTCCGCTCCTTTTAGTTGTAGCGTGATGATATATAGCCTTGCTCGATAAATGGGCTATATAACACTGAAAGAATTTTTCAAATCGGTCCAGTAATTCTTGAGATTAGCACGTTCAAGCAAACAAAAACTCTTCAGGTGTATAAGATAGGAGCTCATACTCGAGTCGATCTTTAGGTAAAGCCGTGCTTGCCTAGGTTGAACCGTGGATGAGTGACCACCCATTACAAGCCGTTTGCTCCGTGCCTTGGCAAGCACATTAATCCGTTGGTCCCGCTTGTCAGTTGTAGATCTTTAACAGTCGTTACAGTTAAGTCTGACAAGCAGTCTTACCAAGGGGTATCGTATTATCCAGTACTAACTGGGTTGTGGAGGTCAGACAGACAGTCGCTCCATTTTAAATACTGGAATTCAGCTGCCTCCGGTTAGACTGGAAGCCGACTCATACATAGTTGGGGAAAGGCTAGGCAGATGATGATGACGGCTTTGGTGTGTAGACTCCTGGGCTTCATAAGTATGAGACACATCATCCTCATAAGTTTGAACTGTGTCTTCTTCTTTAACGTTTGGCCAGCCCAATGCTGAGTGTTGCTATCTTCCAAATTAAATTCTTTAAATTAAATGATCTTAATTAATGTTTTTCGGGGAGTTCACTCCGAGTTTGTATTACAATTAATTTGAAGAACAACAAGAAAAAGGCAAGAAAATACTTATAACTGACTTCTTCTACTGCTTAGATATTTTCATAGAAAACTCTTGCAAAAACAACTTAAGCTGTCTTCAGTAGCCAACTTAGAATAGTCCATTCATAAATAACCCCTTTATATAAAGCCAACTTCACACGACACATTAGCGATCGTTTAAAGTCACAAGTTGGAAATATACGCGCGTTAGTTAGGCCCCTAACTGGCGACTCATGCGGTCACACTAAATTAATTGTGATGGCCTTAATAGTCTTGCGGACTTGCGGTCGGTCCTGGCGGAACTAACATTTTTTACTGTCTGTTAGCTACCGTACTATTGTTCTTCCAAAGTTTATTTACCGCTTGTTATTAAGTTTACTGACCGGAGGTTTCTATAAAAACAATGTTTTACTGGGGAATCATCCCAATCATCATCTTCTTACCCTTGTTCTATTCTACTTGGAGTCAGCGCAAAACGTTTTCTTCTTACATAAAATTTAAAAAACAACTTCCAAAAAGAACACAAAATACCAACGAATAATTTCAGTTTCGGAATCGGTGACTTTGCTTGTTTTATTGACGTTTTTGACGTCATTTCATTGTGTCTTCTGCTAAGAAAAATCTCTACCCTGTAACACAATTTCTAAAGATCGATGTTTTCGAGCTTCCAATTATCCAGCTAGAACCTACCAGCATACAATGCCAGTTTACCCACAAATCTTCTCAGCCATTAAATTATCACCACCAACAATCGCGCGTGCCCGCTACATTTGTCACCCCGTATATTTCCACTATCGCAGCAAACGGCTAGATAACAATAGTTTACGATTCTATTCGTTCGTTCGCGTCCAGTGAACGCAGACGTAAGAAATCCATTGTTTCCTCGTTTTTATGACCTTTTTAAACGAAAGACTGGAAATAAATAGATAGAAGTTAACTGGTCTTTGTTTTCTTAACATTTTAAAGTACAGTCTGCAAAAAGGCTGTATATTTTAGGGTGTGGCCTATAACCAAAAATTCCGTTGGTGCCCAGTTTGGCTTTGACATCGTTCGTCGTTGATTAAACAATTATCAGGTTTACCATATATTTTGATCGCGGCCACATTTGTTTGAGTCTTTTTCTTTTCAAATTATAAGTTTTTTTTTTTTGTGAGTAGAATCCAGAAAAGGTTTTTTTTTTTCAATTATACTGAAAATTTTTAATTATAGTTTGAACTGATGATAATCATTATTCGATAATTGATAGAGGGTGCTAACTAATCGCATCCGATCTCTTCTAGTTATTATTGTAATTAAGTACTAACAAATAATAGACTAAGTTATTCATATATTCTGTCTGAAATGAATAGTCCCTCCGCGCGGAAGAAGTGAAACTTCGTAATACTACACGCATGCGTTTGAGTGCCACGCATTCACTCTCGCTCTGTCTCTTTCTATTCCCCCTCCATGGTAGCGTTAAATGTTTAACGCAGCCTTGTTGGAAGTCGCACAAGAAGTTTCACTTCAATAATTTTTGAGACATCGCCAAACTTCAACAGAGGATTGCTTATTATTTAACCATCTCAAAAAACTGACAAATAAATATCAAACATAAGTTTAACATTTTCCTTGATTTTAAATTACATCTCTTTATTTGCCTATCTTTCTAACCGTATCTCACACTTTATTTTAAACCTAGACCTCTTATCTCGAGGAGCTGAGTGGTCCCAGGTTGTACAACCACTCTATCTGGCCCCTTGAGGGTTAGCAGTAGCATCGTATTTAATGGATGTGGACCTCCGAGGTCCGTTCCGTTAAACAATTTTACGAAGGCTTGAGCTGCATTTCCCTTGTGACTTTTTGTTACAACGGGCAGTATAAACATTAGTTTTGAAGTATCTGAGCCTTTTCAGATATTATTATGATAGGGACAAAGTTCCATGAAAACGGTGTAAATGAAAAACTACGGCTTATGTATACAGGGTTATATGTAAAACACCGACAACCTCTCAAGACTATGTTACTAACATCATAATCATCAACTTTTGTTCTGCTTTTAAAAAATACAAAAAAAAAAAAAAAAAAAACGCTCCAAATGTTACAAAGTCTATGCGAAGCAAAATTAAGCGATAGAACAATAGCTAGGGGAGCATAGTAGTAACATTTAGAGCGTTCAATTTTAATATTTATATTTTTGTATGAAAATCTGATGAACTAAAATATGACGAATTTTTAAAAGTCATAGAACAAAAGTCGTTGATTATGATGTTAGTAGCATAGTCCTGAGAGGTTGTCGGTGTTTTACAAATAACCCTGTATTATGGGAAATGAATAAGTGGCAATAAAACTACTTCACTTCACTTCACTTTTCACTGCCTCGACAAGACCACCCAGCGTCGACAAGACCAACTTGTCGACGCTGAGCATGAACTCAAGTCCAACTCCTGAGCATGAGGTCCCGGGTCGGGGAAAGTTTAATTGGGGTTTTCCATCAGGAATTCTTCAGTAGCAGCCACGAAGTCTGGATATGTGCCCGGTTGATGGCTATAGGCTCGCCCCCTATTACACGGGACTAAAACATAACTGGCGAAATGTGGGAGTAATAATAGGTATTCCTCTGCCTATACTTTCGGGTATTACAGGCGGATTGTAATGATATAACTACTTCATGGATTATTAGCTGCATCTGCCCCCCTAGCATGACCGTTCTATCTCTATTCTACCAAGAAACGACAAGAAATCTTTTCTTTACAACTTATCATTTCTTCTGCCCGAGCATGGCGCGCACCGTCGACTCGCGTTTCTACGAATACATAGACATAAATTCTTTCCATAGCAACGGGGACGTTGCTATGGAAAGTTAAAAGGTTACGTTTAGTTAACAAAAAAAAGATGCCAATTGCACGAGTTTTTCATTTTTCGTGGGCGGGATGGTGTTGCTGCATCCTGCATCCAGGCCTGGATGACTGGCGACTGAAGAAAAGAAACATTTCTTTTCTACATTCTTAATATCGCCATGCTTGGGACGATAGAAATATCTGTCAAATTGTCAATTCTTCCGTAGACATAGCCCGTTTTTACGGCGGTCATGCTAGGCCGGCTGGTTAGACTGGACGCCGACCCCAATATGGTTGGCAAAAAGCTAGGCAGAATATGATGGATGGTATCAGATATTATTATACAAGCTGTTGTTATGCATCCTCGTCAAATTCAAGTAGGTAACTATGCTAATGATTCTCGTCCCGAATCAATAATAAAATGGATAGGTATTTTTTTTTTCATTCCTATTTACGGAAATCGGTAAGTGTGACCCACCCTTGTTTTAAAAGCGGCCCGTCTGGTCCTCGCCCTATAACAACGCTTTCACACACACAATAATTTCTTATTCCTAAACCACGTTCAGGGGGTTATTCTGAAATACTGACAAACTTAAACAACCAAAAAAATCAGCGTTTATTAATAATTAACTAGGTACCGTAATTTTAATTGATTATTTATGTATTTTGTGACAACCTCCTGAATTTTGACGAGGATGCAAAACAACACCTTGTATATGTAATTGAGACCACCGAATTGAAGAACTTTCTGCATGGGACCAACATTGAAATCGCGAATAAATGCTCAGCAGTTCCTTGAATTAGGGTTAAACGGTTATTACATACAATTTGGTATGAGACAGACGATTATTATTCTTTTTCTATATCTTTTTTAAATAGTCTTAATTCAACTCGCTTATTACAACAAGAGCAGTGGTGGTCCAGTGGTAACGTCCGCGACCTACGAGCAGTAAGTCGTAAGTTCGAACCCGGGCAGTCGTATTACTTTGTGTAATTTATTACATCACCAATGCTCTTATAAACGGTGACGTAAAACATCTGGAGAAAACCAGGCATGTCCTAGAACCAATAATTCGAAGACATGTGAAATTTACCAACCCGCAATGGGCCCGCGTGGCGGATTACAGCCCACTCCTTCTCATAAAGGAAAAACCACCGCTTGGACGCAGGAGGTCTGCGTTCCAGCAGTGGGAGCATTTTCTTCGATCATTACCAAAGAACCGATGATAAGCAAATAATATTTTAGAATGACACTGGCGCTTGGAGGAGGCCTATGGACAGCAATGAATGTCTTTCATAATTATAACTGTCTCAACATCAATTCAGTCACCAAATAAAAACACACTTTTGATATTCTCTGCAGATATTTCATTTCCAAATCCTTCGAAAAGTCTCGTCATCTATCAAAGCGTAATCTTGAAAATCAAGTTATTTATATGCATAGCTTGCGTACCAGAATCTAGAATTATATCTACGATTTCAGGACCATTTTTAGGAGATTTAGTCACGTACACTGAAGGGTAGTTTTCATATATTTTATGGATATTCTTATTATGTGACGGGGAGATTGAAAATGTAGAGGGTATTAGCTTTAATAGTGAATTGTTTTGTGCCCTAGTTGCCTTGTTATTTTTTTATTTTTTTTATGGATTTTCTATCTGACAAAATAAATGAATTGAATTGAATAAGTTTAGTAAAAATTTAAGTTTTTAAGATCAGATATTAAAACAGTTGAAAATAATGCCCTACACGTTTTGCCACCAAAGACTTTGTCAACCATATTCAAGCGCAGATATCAATTCTTTTGCTTTAATTATAAAGAAGAATGCTATAAGATTCTAAGTTCCATGCTTTGTCAGTACACGAAAATTCATAATGGAACAAACATGGAAGTTGAAAATGTTACGTTAACGCAATGTGATGGTTATTTTACTTTTATATTAAAAAAAACTATACTTTCAGCTTTTTATCCAATACATAGCAACCAATTTCCCTCCAAGTCAATATCTTGAAAAGCAATAGTAATTCATGTATAATATAATAACATCAATTTCCATTGGCCACGTATCTTTAAGAACATAAATCGTACAGTGACAGGAGGTACAAAAATTTATGGGCCAGACTGTGCCAGGAACGGCGAGAGCGTTATTTGATGGACAAGGCTTGAGAGTAAGCGGTTAGCTGAACTTTTGGCACCGGAAAACACTCCTGAATGTGGCTGTTTGTGTATGTGAGTTTAAATGTTTGTAAACGCACCCACGACACAGGAGAAATTCCTAGTGTGGGGCAACGTTTTTTTAAAAAAAACTCAAAGCATTTATTTCAATTATTCCTATTAATATTTCAACTTCAAAATATTTTTATTTCACATAGGCCTACATGGGCACTTGTAAAACGTCGACAAAAAGGTTCGTGGTTCGGGTTGGTCGTTTTCTATGGAGAAGAACCGGCAAGAAACTCTATGGTTACTCTTTTAAAATCATCATTTCAATTATTACAGTGCAGTGGGATTCCCCTTGATTCCTGAAAAAATACAGTACCGAGCAATGTGTCGACACTTAGAAGACAGCAATGATGGTGATTTCATGATGATAAAATAAGTTACTGCTTAACGTCAGATTTGTATTTTTATAGTATCATACAGAAACAACAAAATAATTACAAAACTACATCCTTGTCTATCTCCCCTCTAATATAAACCCTCTCTTCTCTTACAACTTACAACCAAAAAAAAAACCGAAAACTTATCTACAACTTTATTATTGACGTAATAATATGAAGTAGGAAGGAAGGGTAAGCAGTGTTCGAGGTCAATTGTCTGAACTAAACGTTTACTATGCCGTTGGCGTAGGCTGTTACATAGCGATTCTGTTCTCATGCCGATCTGGGATGTGTTTGAGGAGTTTGGATGATGTATTGTCTGGAGGTCACGGATGGTAATATATTGAATCTTATCCGTCAGATGAATTACTAGGAGCTTGGAATTAATGGGTACAAGTATTTCTATATACAAGTTGTTGTTTTGCATCCTCGTCAAAATTCAGGAGGTTGTCACACAAGACATAAATAATCAATTAAAATTACGGCACCTGGTTAATTATTAATAAACGTTGATTTTTTTGGTTGTTTATGTTTGTCAGTATTTCAAAATAACCCCCTTAACGTGGTTTAGGCAAGAAGAAATGATCGAATTAACATTTGAGATTGTTTGTATTTGTGGAAGCGCGGTTATAGGGCGATAATCATACGGCCCGCGTTTAAAACACGGGTGGTTTACACTTACCGAATTCCGTAAATAAGAAAAAAAAACAAAACTACCTACCCATTTTATCATTGATTCGGAACGAGAATCATTAGCATAGCCTACCTCCTTGAATTTGACGAGAATGCAAAATAACACCAATTTAATAGGTACCAGTATTTCTATACAACCTGTTTTTTTATATGCCATAACTCTAGGGTTATATTCTGTAGGTAAAAATAATACTAAAACTCCTAGAATAGGTGGTCCAAAAATGCATAGTTTATGAGATATCATTAATCATAATTAAATTATGTCAAAAATTGTCACCAGTATGACGAACCTTTACTTTTGCGAGGTTGCCAAACTTCGCAGTAGTGTAGTAAAATAGTAGTAGTTTCATTGATATTTAAAGCAAAGAAAATGCGAAAAAAAAAATATGATTGAAACATAATTCATATGCCAGTTGATTCTTTGATATGGTCTTAATCATACCCTTGAGTTATGGGATATTAAAAAAACAGGTTGTATATAATAACCAATTTAGCTTACTACTGTCTTGCTAGCCTGGAAGTATTATCGGGAGGGTAGGTTTTCCACAAGAAGTTTCTTAGTGGAAGCCCAAAATCTGGTTATGTGCTTGTTTAATGGAAATATGCTCGCCCCCTACTACATGGCGCAGCGGTGGCCCAGTGGTGGCAGCCCCGACTTACGAGCAGAGCCGTGGTTTCAAACCCAGGTAGGCGGATTACTTTGTGTAATTTACTTCATCACCGCTGCTTTCAAAAACGGTGAAAGAAGACATCGTGAGGAAACCGGCATGTCCTAGAACTAAAACTTCGAAGACATGTGACATCTACCAACCCGTACTAGGCCCGCGTGGTGGATTACAGCCCATTCCCTCCGATAAAGAGGAGGCCTGTGTTCCGGCACATTATAGGCTGGGAACATTATAGGCTGAATATGAGTGAAACCTACTACATGGGACTTGAAGACAACTGGCGAAATATAGGTGTTGCTACTTAAGTACTGAGACACACTTCTGCAAGGGTTATCCCTTCGGGAATTGTAGGCGCGATGATGCCTCTTTTAAATAATGATAAAACAAAATCTGTTATATTTACTGAAACATTTAAATTGTAGAAAAGCAAATTTATTAAGAAAACTTAAAAAAATATATTAAGAAAACTCAAAGTACTAATACAAAAACTTGAGAGGTGTCAAGGGACACCCGGATGGAACGAAGTTCCTTTCACGTACATAATATCAATACATTTTAGATTTAAGTTAGTGTACGAAAAATAAAATATTTAATTTAAGGAAGATCAATCCTTAATTCGAAGCAATACGTCTTACTTAACTGCACAACCGAATTTGTACTTTGTAGTTCGGTCACTCAAAATAATAATCATATCTATCCTTACTCACATACACACCCCAATTGTACGTAATTTAAGGAAATTTCAACTTTATTTTAAAGAAATAAAGCTTACAATAGCTTACTATATCAAAAAGTGTCGTGACAACTTTTCGTAAGAATTTTTTCCGTCTAGCCCCCTTTCACAACGCGCGATAAGGAACTTCGTTCCAATAAACTTGGAATTCAGTCAACTTACGCTAAAAAGCGAAAGTAATACACGGACACATTTTCGGTAACTACATCAAGTTCGCAAAGAGTCATAAAAACAAGACGCAATAATATACGTGCTTTGTGTACTCAGTATATCATATTTATACGTACTTATCTTCAAACTTTTATACTGTAATGTGAAAAGAACTCGACAATATCGTTGTGATATTATAAAGAAGAACAGTCATATGTTTTTAGGTCTTTACTTTGTATGGAGGATTTTTGTGGACAAAAAATAAGTTATATTTTGTTGGTATTTTCACGGACTATAGGACACCAAATAGTCATATAATCTACCATTTACACTGACTGAAAATTATCCTATTCTTCTTTCTTCTTTATACTGTGGTTAGTGCATTAACTGGTGTCAGAGTTTTTATGCCGCCCATGGGCCTCTGACTTGGCTTTACATTCCGTCGTGAAATATCTCTGAAGCATGCTGGACCTTACGATGTTTACCTTCACCGAAGCAAGTAGTAATTATACAATACGCACATGAATCCGAAAAATCACTGTGAGTGTTTAATTATCTAATGTAACATCAATATCTATACGTCCACAAATTAGAGCTAGCCTTCCTGATTTTTTTATCGGCAGTTTTGAAACTGTGGACCTCAATATCAAATAAATATGTGTAAAAAATCTTGCTAGCATTTGAATGTCTTTTATAAATAACCATGCATGATGCCCAATAATGACAAACACGCCTTCTCTCTGCGAGAAGATGAAAAATATTGTGTTACAATATTTAAATAGAAATTTGTTTCTTTATATATAGTCAGCAAGCAGCAATATCAGGATTAAATGTGACTACCTACTACGTAATTTACTCTATGAAAATAATAGAATCCATTAATAACCATCTCCATAAATACAAGTATCGAGCAAGTTAGGTCTCCAATTCTCAATGAATGTGAGAATTCAGCATCTGAATTAATATCCCAAATTAGTGTTCTAAAGATAGAATTTATGTTTGAATAAGTCAGCCTTTGTACAAACACCAGCATCTACCCGAAACTACCAAATTTTCTCAATCAACCTTGTACCCAATTTTTTAACGATAAAGTTGAAATACTATTTTAAAAAAATACAAATTGTTGTAGCTTGATGTGCTGGCGTAAATAAATATAATAAATTGCATGAGCTTGCAAACTCAACTCCCATCTTTTAACTAAAAGATCAAACAACTATTTAACGCCGGCTTCCAATAAATCAGGAACAGCACAACTCCGTTTTCGATTAAACTCCCCCGACAATAACGCTATAAATCGTTCCTCCATTACAACTACCCCACGTTTCGACGCAACTTTTTTTGTTGAACCTACCATTTGACACTTTTGGACTGTCATTTGTTCCAGGTGTCATGGCTTTTTTTGTGCCTGAGTCATTGTTGGTTGTATCCAAAGAGTTGGATTAATTTATCATCTCTATCATCGTTTTGACTGCTAGTAGTCGTAACCGGTGCTTCTAAGATCAGGGTTCTGGGTTCGATTAGCAGGTCAGATAAAGTTTTTTTGTTTTTTTTCGGTAGTAGCTCAGCAATCTGAATTTGTGCCCGGTTGATGGCAATAAGGTCGGCCCCTACCAAAAAGTGGCAAAATGTGAATGTACTACAGATACCTTATCTGTCGGAGAATACAGATGAGCACGTAATGATGGATCTGGGGCATTTGCACCAAGGACACTTGCGAGAAACGATATTTGCGCGCATGGACTTTTGCGCAAAAGGACAATGTGTATTCGCGCATATGTCCATGCGTGCAAATGTCTGGTGGCGCAAAAGACCATTTATGCAAGTTACCAGGCGCAAAAATTTCCGTTCACGCAATTGTCCGTCGCACAAAATATGTCTTTCGCGCAAATGTCCCGATACCCGTAATGATATGTTATTAACAACCTATACAGATTAGCCACCCAATGCAATCACACGCCCGCATGCATTTAACTCAAACCTCGCTACAACCAGCTACCCGGCGAACATAATCGCTCCATCTGACTAGCGGGCATTCTTCTCCGTGTTTGCAAATTTGCAATCTCCACTCAAGACCTCGTCCACCATCATTTTCACTTCTATACCAACTGGATATACACCAGCAGTAGTAGAATCTTTAATTAGTTCTAAATTACTGGTTTGAGGTGAGAAAACAAGAGCTCTTGAGAAAACTTGGAGGAGGCCCCCAGCAGCAGGACAGAATGAGTTAACAAAATAATATGCCTTATCTCTCGATCTCCCTGGTATTTCACAACATGAAGGTATTGTAGGTGCACACATGCAGATATTCGTTGGAATTTCAAAGAATTTTCAATTTCTTTAACAAGAACCTAGCTAGATATCATCTCGTACCAGTAGGAGTATATTGGCGCGAGAAATTGTACTCGTGTTATGGAAATGCAATTGGATCGAAACACACATACATAGATATGAAGGTTCGATCATAAAATATTGATGTCTCTATCGAGTAAATGTGCTACCTACGATAGTAAAGTCCTGTCCTATCGTGCGAGTGTTGTATTGAATTTCAATAAGTGCTCAATTTATTGTAGTACACAATTTCAAAATGAATGAAGTATATGGAGCCACTCCAGAAATGTGATGGGTGGTCAATATATAAACATGATAAAACAAAGAAAAACCTGACCCTCTCCAGTATTTCTAGTTATTCAGAGGTTTGAGTAGCTCGTGACTAAATAATAACAGCCGCACATGTCGATCCTCAATGTTGAGCAGCGCTTGCCTGGGTTGGTCTGTGGATGGGTGACTATCCATTAATCCCTAGTTTCCTCCGTATCTCGGAAAGCTCGTAAGGCAGTTGGTCCCGGCATTTGCAGACTATCTTTGACAGTCGTTACTGTTTTACAGTCAATAGCCCGAAAATCTGAAAACCAGTCTCACCAAGGAGTAACGTGTTTCCCAGTACTAACTGGGTTGTGGAGGTCAAATGGATCTTCTCCTACTCTTTCGCTATTCCTTTCTGGTCCCCTCACAATCTTTTCCTTCTTAATACCCCTTCAGAAGCGGATCCTCAAACCTAAAATTGATGAAGTCCTTAAATTGAAGTAGCCAGATTACAACAGTAGACGGACTTGCCTTCTCTTCTGGGAATCCTTACATATTCTAATTATCCTTGTTGACTGGAGCTTCAAAAATTAATACTGTAACCTCTCAAAATAACATTGTTTAATCCATGTTATTAACATTGTTTGAAACAACGCTTTTAAAATATTCTCTAATAACTTTTTATTATACGCAATCTAAAACTTTTTACGATAACGTTTGGAGGTTTTATCAAAGCTTGGGATTATGGTGGTTACGTTCGGTTACATTGTGATCAAACTGTAGTTTTTCATTTGTGTAAGGGAACTAGCAGATGGCTTACTAAATGGGAAGCAATTTCGTTGACCTTTATGCCATTCGGTCATTTGTTGAAACCATCACGTTTTTGTTTGATATTTACCTATGTCGAACAAAGTGTGATACGGTACCAGAACTATAGCATAGCACTATATATTTTAAAGAGTCACTGGCTGCAGTACTAACTGGGTTGTGGAGGTCAGATAGGCAGTCGCTTCATGTAAAATACTGGTATTCAGCTGCGGTTAGACTGGAAGCTGACCCCAATATAATTCGGTAAATGCTAGTTTTTTTTGTGAATGGTATCTCGCAGTTTAACTAAGGAGGTTGTCGTCTGCTTAACCGGACTATCCTGTAGGTGCCTTTAGAGTAAGGCCTCCAACCAGGGCATAGAACTACTTACAAACTAAGCGACTACACCCTAAGGGCACCCCCTGTGGGGTACGAGCCTCGAGTTAGGGCGTCGATAAAGGCTAGGCAGATGATGATGATTATATATTCACTGGACGCAAGGCACGCCGGCCGATGTGGCGACGCTTCGGAAGGCCTATGTCTAACAGTGATCATGTTTTTTCTTCAATGATGTTTGTTTTATTCTATTCTTCTGAACTATTCTGATGATGATGGTAAAGATACAGATACACTTCAAACAGGAAGCCTCCACTATGCCAGCAACAAAAAAAGGTCCATCTGCTAGGAACATTTTTTTTTTTAAAACGGGATCACAACAACTTCCAATCCTTGTATGAAAAGCACTACGTTACAAACTCACATAGTTTTCCCCCCTGTTTTTCATTCGAAAATACATAGTACCACCAAATTCGCCAATACGGCATATTGTGGTAATGTCCCCGGTGGCTGGTAATAAATATGTCAAGCGAAGCCATCTTCTTGATGAGGGTACATGTTAATTTAAAGTCGATTACTGAACGACTTTCATCTCAAGCCCAAATTACCTAGCTTGTAATGTTTACTTTGCTTAATGGGGGCAATGGTCCAATTTTTTAGGGATTTTTACGGTATTGATTTTATTTGGAGGAGCTATTGAATTCCAGCATTCCTAATATGTTACTGCCAAGTGTTTTTTCATTATTGTTTACAAAATTCGTCATTGTTGCCGATAGTAAAGCTACTAAGTATACTACAAACATGTAGGGGATGGGATTCTTACCCATTAGATCCCAAATATATTGGGATAAGGACAGGAAAATTATGTTGATGATCTGTAATTTCATAAGGTGTACAGAATAAAAAGTATTTTGTCGTTATTAACTTCAATCCATCTGTCCCCAATACAATGTTGACGGCACGGTTGGCGCAGTGCTTGACCAATCGACTGCTGGGCTGCGTGTCGCGGGTTCGATCTGCACGGAGCAAATATTTGTATGGCCTTCAGATAGTTGTTCCAGGTCTGGTTGTTTGTGTATTTAAGTCTAAATGTTTGTAAACGCACCCACAATACAGGGAAATTCATAGTACGGGGCAATATTTAAAAAAAAAATCACTTTGTCGAGACCCTAAACTCAACAATTTACTCTACAACAAAGCAAACCCCAATTAAATGTTCCTCGTAGAAAGACTACATATATAATGCTACAGTTACTGTTATATACCCAGTCCAACAGTAACAGTAAAACAATAACAACTTGTATACGCGTATCACTCAACTCTGTTTTAATGTTGACCCGCAACTTCTACAGCTTTTTGTTGGCTATTCGTGACTGGCGGTTTTATGTGCTTGAAGCGCTTTTTTGTAATGAACTGAGCGTTAATAAATTGTTACCAAAAAATTAAAATACCAACAAGCATTTTGTCGCCGTAGGGATAGCAGACGTGTGTAGTAAAACATACCGAGCGGTGTTAATATTTTGTGTGTAAAATACCCTTAACGAAGTCGATAGGTACTTGTTCTCCCCGTCATTGCGATGTTTTTTGTTCTTGACCTTGGTATCTTCTAGTTACGGAGATATTGGTAAGGATCCAACTTATTCGCAAGTTTTTTTAAAACACGTGTTTGTTTTGTTATAACTTTCACTTGAAATACCTCCACGACCCCCGTTCAATGTACAATACAAAAAAATGCAGCACAATGGTTTGAGTGCGTTTCATTGAGTGCGTTACATTGAGTGCGTTAAATTGAGTGCGTTACATTAAGTGCGTTACATTGAGTGCGTTACATTGAGTTCTTTACATTGAGTCCTACCATAAAACAAAAGTTTTTCCCAAAAAAAAAATTGTTTCCTATCAATATTTGCTAGACAAACCCAAAGAGGAAACTTTTACCTGATCTGGAGTTCGAACCCAGGACGCTGTCACGTACTTACAGAAATCAAGGTGATAATACCACTTCTCACTAACATATGGGAACGAACGATGGGAATGAGAATCAGTTACTGATCGCACGCCTCTTCTGCTCATTAAATAGAATGACATGACGTTTTTGAATGTTGGATATATCTGAACAGTAATTTATTGACCTTTATCGACATTATTACGATGAAAGTGATGTCGTTCTCGTTTCCCTGAAAACAATAACCTTTCCTATAATGTAACATCTCGAACGCTGTTCTTATTGCACTCTCAGCTCTACAGGATTACAAACCTAACGACAATCAGAAACCTGACCCGTTCCTTCATTTCACTGCAGAATGGAAACCAAATACAAATTCACCGAATTCACAAACATCTATCGCAAAATGCATATAGTTCAGCCTCGACAAGCATAAACTTTGAACATACATTGCTGGCAATAGTCCGAATGGTTCACAAAGAATGCTAGGCTGGTATGCAATGGAAGCGTGGAAACTTGGAATTGTAGGCATACTTCGCGATGGCGCATTGGCGTAGTGTGGTACCGTTTGCTCTCGATTGGTTCTCGATGCTCAAGTTGACGACTAATAAGGGTTGGTCGAGACTTTACAATTAGTATAGGATTTGAGCAACTGTTTGATTTGTAATCTGTATAAGTGTTTGTCTAGGCTGTACTCGTCCCATTTGTAGGTGTTCCAAAGTTAAGAGGTAGTTTTTTATGCTCATTTCTCAGGTCGGGTAATAGTGTCATTGAGTTCTAACTTCAGGAATTTCCAAGTAGCTGCTCAGGGTCTAGATTTATGTTCGGTTAATGGCAATAGGGTCGCACCTATTACGTCGGACTTAATCACAACTGGCGATAACTTTGTCGCCAGGTATGCCTGCACAAAATCACTCTCTTGGATATTGAGAGTTGTAATTCCAACGAAGACAAGATTTTGACATTCACATGTATTCAGTCGCAATGTTAGTCAAAATGGGCAGAAGTGTAGCTGTCAGTAGTATTACCTTACAGTCCTAAGACTGGTAAATTGAAAAAAAATATAATTTTGTATTCTGCAAAACGAAAACACTTTCTTACATTTAAAAAGCCTCTCAGCGTATATCTTACATCCAGGGCTGCGGGTTGTTTGAAAGAGATACCGCGGCCCTGGAACACAAAGGGCGAAGAAGGAACATGGGTGGGTTTTAGTCAGTACAAGTCTGACACTCCCTCCCGCTCCGCCCAGAGCGGGAGAAGTCATTTGATGATTTCCCATACACAAAAAAAAAAAAAAAAAAAAAAACGTATATCTTACATAACACGCACTACTTGCATTTCCTGTCCTGAATTTTTCCCTCTCACCCAAAATCAGAATAAAATGTGTCCTTTTTAACACCAGAACCAACATTCCTTTATTTTTTAATCTGCAGTACAAACCAACAAATACTTTCATACCAGTATAATCCTAGAAAGTTTCTAAAGCAACCTGACCGCAGCTTTGCGCAACCCAGGTAGTGTGTTGCCAAAACTGATTTGGTTTTAAAATGAACCACTTTTGGTCCAGGTGTTTTGAACTAAATAGCTACTGAAGTTTTGTTGCTTGTTGATTTTCGTTTGGTGTCGCATAGTGTGGGTGAAAGTTTATGCAATGCGTAGATATAGTTTTTAGGGTTCCGTATCCAAAGGGTCAAACGGGACCCTATTACTGAGACTTCGCTGTCCGTCTATCACCAGGCTGCATGTATCTCATGAACCGTGATAGTTATCCAGTTGAAATTTCTACAGATTATGTATTTCTGTTGATGCTATTACAACAAATACTAAAAACAGAATTAAATAAATTTTTAAGGGGGCTCCCATGCAAAAAAGTGATTTTTTCGCTCGTTTTTATAAATAATGGTACGGAACCCTTCTTGCGCGAGTCCGACCCGCAGTTGGCCGGTTTTTTTTAAATCTAAGTGTGCTTGCATTTGGACGTAACTCGCCTGATGTGTATCGATGATGCGCACTACGAGTAGAATGAATTGTTATTTGAAAAAAAATAACCAGTGAATTATAATCAAGCTTATAAAAAAAAAACATCACCCAAATTGCACACCAAGCGAGTTTCTGTCACAACTAGAAGGATTTTGCCGGAAAACTGTAATCCATATCAAAGAATTCCTTAACTCAGCAGATTTAAAAACGCAATGAAGTTTTTGTACACAGAATCCTCAAAATAAATAGCATTGGGAATGCGAATGTGTTACACAACTACCACGCATGATTTTTATTCTAATTTAGAGAATGGAAATAGTGCTACGAACACAAACAATATTGGAGCAGTTACAGCAAAGTTTTCCAAGGAAAACACCATAATTTCTCTAAACACATGAAGAATGGAAGTTTGTGTATGTGGCACATGTATGTTGCCAAACTGCGGTATCTCGATGCGCCACCGACTGCAGTACCCTATGCCAGATGCCAGATGTACGGACTTTAGGAATTTAAGCGGTTACATATTATCTAGAACTCGTTTATGCCCACGGTTTTGCCCGCGTGTCTGCTATTCCAGACTATTATCCATCCCTGTGCCATGTATCATCCAGATCCATTCAGATGTTTTTCCGTGAAAGAGTATTAAACATCCATACATCCTAACAACAATTCTCATTTATGTATAACTAGCTGTCCCGCGCAACTTCGTCTGCATCACATTTTCCCCGTTTTCGCAACATTTTTCATTGCTGCTCCGCTCCTACTGGACGTAGCGTATTGATATATAGCCTATAGCCTTCCTCGATAAATGGGCGATCTAACAGCGAAAGAATTTTCAAATCGGACCAGTAGTTCCTGAGATTAGCGCGTTCAAGCAAACAAACTCTTCAGCTTCATAATATTATTACAGTATAGATGTGTATTAGTACTCGTAGGATTTTGGTAATACCTGTTTGCCATCAACCGACTGTCATTGTCAAACTCTTGTAGGAACAACCCAGCCAGACTTTGCTCGAACTGGCAATCGAACCCACTACCTCATACTCAGCAGTATCGGCTGCGACCACTAGTCCACCACCAACAAAAACTACGTCATTGATGTTGAAAACGTTTCTTAAAATTACAATTCACTCGTCTAAAGTATTCGTTGAATAGGGGTGCGGACTGGGTAAAGAAAACGACATTCTATTTTGTCCGTCAGACAGGTAATACAAAAATATTAGACACGTATTTTTTGTTTTATCAAAATATCAAAAAATTACTTAGTTAAAATTCATTAAAGTTGGAGAGTGGGGGCTTACTACGTCACAAGTAGGTATAAAACTTACCTACATGTGACGTCATGCGCCATTTCAACTCAATATATCTATGTAATTTTATGACCACGTGAAAAAAGAAAAAATACGTGTCCAATCATTTTCAATAAACTACCCGACGAACAAAGAAAAAAAAAATGGAGTATCCCCTATTGTGATTTTAAGAAACGTTTTCTACATGACATGAATGACAGTCGGTTGAAAGTATTAGTTGGTTCTCTGTTACATGGGACTCAATGAAGAAATTATGAAGTTCGCGCTGCAAAGCAAGTCATTGAACATGCTAAAAAACTCTAACTTACGTTCCAGGACCAAATGAGTTTAAAGGTTCCTTGCCAGCATAATATTTGTGTAAAACTGCCGCAACACGAGAAGTCTTTAGAAATGTTTTATCCACTTTACAAAGTAAGTACTAGGACAGCAAAAGTGTGTCAGATGTTAAACCCCTGCCACTGTGTGCACAATAAGTATGAGCGCTTGCCTTTGACCAGTAATATTGGTGCTAGTTCACCGTCATAAGAAGTCATTGGAGCACGAGCTGTGTCCACACGCAGCCGACTGGTACGTGCGAGGGAGCTAGGAAGTAATAGACAAGGGTTTTGTTATTAGTTTTTAACCCCCGAACAAAAAAGAGGAGTGTTATAGTCTGACGTGTATATCTGTGTGTCTGTCTGCCACCATCGTAGCTCCTAAACGTATGAAAGAATTTTGATAAAATTGGTTGCGTATAAAAGGTGTTTTTATCGAGACTGTTCTAAGATATGTTTTGAAAAAATCTGCTCAGCCGTTTGAAGGTCATCACCACTTTTCTAGTTGATGAAGGGATATAAACAACTTCCACAGGTCTGGTCGATTCGAAATTTGACATCTTGTCACTTACCACCATGGGCATCGCCAGGGGGGGGGGAGGGGGGATGCAGCAGGGGGTTGCATTCCGACCTTTTAGGTCAGGATTTTTGTATTCGTTAATTAGCGAGAAGAGGCGCAACACCTAGAAAATTTAAAGAATGGGGGTGGGCTACGCCCAGGAGTGGGACAGTCAAGGCTAAGAAAAAATAATATAAGTTTAAAAAGTAAGAAAAAAAAAAAAAAAAAACGTTTTTTAGAGGTTTTTTGTGTCGGGGTTTTATTAAATTTTTTATTTAATTTTTGTGCCTAAGTACTTGATTACAAGTTTTGATGACAAATTATAATAATAATAATACGCGCTCTGTACATTTTGTACCTCGTTGGTCTATTTTTGCATGCACGAATGCTAAGTATGAGGTCTTGAGTTCGACTCCCGGGTCGGGCACATTGTTATTGGGTTTTTCATCAGGAATTTCTCAGTAGCAGCCACGGAGTGTGGTTTTGTGCACGGTTGATGGCAATAGGCTCGCCCCCTATTACATGGGACTTAAACATAACTGGCGAATTGGGGCTACAGACCTACTATTTAGTACACCTCTGCCTAACTCTTCGGAGATTATAGGCGTGATTTTATGTTGATTAAAGGTTTTCATGGCCTCATAAAGACGAGCAAATTATTGCCACGTGCCAAAAATTCTTCAACCGTTCTCCTGCGACCGATTCATCAACTTCTGTAGTTAGCTGTGATGTATTAGCTGTGATTCAAGAGCTTAGAGAGCGTTCAAGTATTACGTAATGCAATTTTTGGAGATTTTTGACCACCTCTCCCCGTAACGCGCCGTAAGGTTTTTCTGTTGATTTCATTTGAAATTTTGAGAAACAAAAACGTTTTAAAAAATGAATGAGAAAAAATACTCCGACCATTCTAAAGGGTTAAAACAATGTTACGCAACCCAGAGTTAAATCCCCCCTTCTGCCTCTGTAACGCATCGTAACGTATCAGACCCTCTCTCCCCAAATTCGTTACGTAATACTTGAACGCTCCCTTACTCATAACCAGAACGTTAAAGAGTGAGTAGTCCGAATATTTAAAAGTAGGTAAGTACTTTGATTTTTTCTACAAAAAACTGATGCCCTGGATTAAAAAGTTGAACGATAAATGGCAATAAACCCACCCTTAATTACATGAAACCTAATATCGTAACGACGTAATGCGAGAAAGTGACTGTAAATCTTTTCAGGGTACAATTGGCTGAGTAACTGTAAATCAACCCCCAATGTTAGGAAAAAAGGTTGAAAGAAATTATGTAGTCTTTCACGTACAGTTTTTATGAGTCAACTCGTGCTACACTTGCCAATGGCAAGTCTTGCCTTATTTGATAATGGTAGGAGATTGTTCTAGTATCCTTTTCACCAAGTTAAGGCACTGCTCCACCTGCCTACGGCTAAGCTACGCAGGTTTACTCGACTTTGGTCGACTAGGTAGTCAAAACGTGCTCAAAATCATGGCGTTATCAAAATTATCCCTTCTCTGTTTAGAAAGCAGTACATTTTTAAAACATTAGAGTAGTAGCAGAGAGAGAAGGAGTGCACGAACTGAATAAAAATCAGTATTTAATCAATCAATCAATCAATCAAAATATTTTTATTTCACATAGGCCTACATGGGCACTTGTAAAACGCGAAAACTTTAAATAGCGAATTTCGTGACCAATACGAAGATTACAGAAAATTTCCAGATAAGTCGATGCGGTCGATTTAAAATTTCAGTAATAAACGCCTCGGTATCCATTACCGCCGCAAAATCGTCTAAACTTTTTTGTTTTAATCTACGCCCCTGAGTACGTCACTCCTACACCGCTTTCCGCGCCGCTCTGTTTCGTGGCGTCGCACTCATTCGCTTGTACTTTTGTTCCTGCCGCTCTCCACACCGCGCGCCGCTGCCGCGATTCACCCGGAGAAAACCGCGCGCGATTTCGCTATGAGCAGCGTCTCGTGGCGTGCTTCAAACATTTTTATACTTTTGATCTTACCGCTCGCCGCCCCGCGCTTAGCTGCCGCTCACAGCGGCAAGGTCGTGAACGGGCCGTTACGAACAGCGGCAAACATAACTAGATAGAACCAGCTTAAGAAGTGAAAAGTCTACTTTAGACTTTCTCGAAAAACATAACATATGGTGCTTTTTTTAGGGTTCCGTAGCCGAATGGCAAAACACTGAACCCTTACAGATTCGTCATGTCTGTCTGTCTGTCCGTCCGTATGTCACAGCCACTTTATTCCGAAACTATTAGGAATACACAGCTGAAACTAGGTAGGTTGATGTATTCTGTGAACCGCTTTACGATTTTTATACAAAAAAAAAATGATTAAGGACATTCCCTCCCCACACGGAACTGAAACTAAACGTTTGAAAGATAGACACTTCCAAAGTGGTAAAACGTGTGTGGGGGACACACGTTTTCACTCCCTCTCTATATCTCTCTATATTTGATATTTAGTTTTTGAGATATGGGACTTTTTTACCAAACTGCAGCAGTAACTTCGTTTTTCATTAACTTACTATGAAAAACAAATTTAGTTTTGCGGTTGAGTGGAACGGAGAACGGAGTGCGGTTACTAATGAGTGACCGTTCAAAATATTGTTATTATTGTATTGTTTGGGGCTATGGAACCCTGAGTGCGAGTAAGACTCGCACTTGGTCCGTTTTTATAGATTTTACAAGTTCTCATTTAGCCACTTTCTCCCTTCTGTTCTGTTTTCGCGATACACTAGAGACATGAACACTCAGTTCCAGCAGTCCTTATAATACATACATACCAAAATTCACTACTTTTTCTATATTGGGCAGGCAGAAACCAGAGAATGTCATCTGCTACAATCCTTAGATACTCTTTTTGCCTTGTATGTATCATCATCATCATCATCTGCCTAGCCTTTTTCCCAAACTATGTAGCTGTCGGCTTCCAGTCTTACCAGATGCAGCTGAATATCAGTATTTTAAATGGAGCGACTGCCTATATGACATCCACAACCCAATAACTGGGTATTATGATACCCCTTGGTAAGACTGGATATCAGACTTTCGGCTTTTTCTAATATAAAAGTCAATCCCTACTCTAGTGCCTTTCTAACTCTGCACTATCAAGGGTGTTCGCGATCAGTGCCTAGTCTAGCGGAAGCGGAAATAGTGCCCGTTTGATGCACCCACAAAGCCTGCCTGAAAGCCACGCTCAAACCTTTTACGTAGACGATCGCTTTTCATAACGACACCTCTGTCGGTTTCCTGTTACCGACAAAATCTTTGTGGTGCTTTCAAAGAAGTTTGATATTGGATGTGGTATGGGTGCTTTAATAAGAATGAAGTGTTTTATACTAATATAGAGATTGTACCGAAGAATAACACCCGCTGTAAACACGTCTTTTTGTATCGTGTGGTTAGTGTTCCTGGTGTCAGAGTTTTTATGACGCCTATGGGCCTCTGACTTGGCTTTACATGCCGTCGAGAAATGTCTCTCCGGCATGCTGGTTTCCTCACACTGCTCTTTAGGTATGTTATGTTTCATACAGTATGTAAATTGTGTATGCATGCTTTTTGAGAGTTAGTAAATAGAACTTGTAAAAAGTGGGATGAAAAAAAAGTTTTGGCATCTCTATCCGTCGCGAATATGAGAACTTCTGATATTTGAATACTGATTTATCAATCGTCATAATTTGTTCGTAATGATAAATCCGCATCTCGTCAACATCCAGTCTTAAAGTAACCCAATCACACTTCGTCCGAACTGGCAATCAAACCCATTACCTCATTTTCAGCATTAGATCTTGCTACCAGGCACTGCTAGAACAATAGACAAAAATTCTAAATGCCTAACTGTATAAATCAAGGCAAGATACGAATTTAGAGACCACTTCATCGCCTTCTTGTTTCAAATATCAAAATACGAATCGCAATCTTACAAGGGTTCTTACCCTTAAAAAATTAAAACCTCTTTCGAAGATACCAAAGACAACTTCATAATTCATGAATCCTTATGATTAAGAAAATGCAGGAGTTTCTTTCTATAATTCGGAACCCAGAACTGAAAATGAGTAAGTTTGAAAGGCCCATATTTTAGCGCAAAGAAGGCGTGAAAAAGTTAAAAGGGCCGACTGAGTGAACGATTTCGTTCAAAGGCGGTGTGCAAGGGAAGAGCGGAAAGCGATTTCGATCACGCTTCCTATTATGTTTAGTTGGATCTGTAGGGGTATGGGGAACAAGGTGTAAAGTTCCTGTATACACCATTGTAAAGGGCACGACTTTGTCTGGATTTCATTACTTTTAAGAGATAAACAAGCAGCGCCATCGAAACTTGGCTAGTTTTTTACAGAATGTTTTTGGTGGGATAAAAATGTCAATAAGCCTAATAAATTTTTTCCAAACGAAATTCTGCCATAGATGCCAAGCGAAGTTGTACCAAATAATCGTCGCTCTAAATAAACGTTATTTTAAACGGTATTAGGTGTAATTTTAACTTTGCCAAAGGTAATTATGCCAAATAAAATTCTGCCATCATAAAAGTATGCCATTGTAAACTCGGATACATAAACATTCGGCCAAACAATAAGTAAATAAATATTTTTTAAGCCTTAAAAATATTCGTTTAAAGAAAATTATGCCAAGTGTGTTGTGGCAAATAAATTTTGGAGCATCAAGATTGTGCCAAATAGAGACAGTTACTCACGGAGGAGTCTCGATATGTTATGAAAGGTTACCCATCCACAGATCGACTTCAGCAAGCGTAGCTTAACTTGTCGTCCTCATTAATCAACCCCAACTATTAATAATATATTATATATAATAATTATTATTGTAATATATAATAATATATTATATTCTTCTACTTTAAACCAGACATTCAACGATCATCGATCAAATAACTTCTTATTACATTCGCTTCGAGTTTCATCCGTTTGTCAGCCCAAGTCGGGGGGAATAACTTCCAGAAATATGCTACACACACATTCGTTCAATAAAATGAATAGGTGCAGAAGTTTTATTCTTTTGTCTACTACGTGTGTCATTTCAATCACCACGAACAGAACCTACACAGAATTGCAGACATTATGAGGTATACTCGTACTTTGGGTTTGTAATGTGGTAATTAGTTGACTTTTACAGGTTAAAATAAAAAAAGCAATAACATTCATTTATTTTCAGGCAACTTTGGCCCATACATAGATATAAACATGCCTTACAGACTAACATACATAATTATATGACAAAATACAATTTGTGTGTGCGTGTGTGTGTGTGTGTGTGTGTGTTTATTTGTGTATAGGTAAATAAGTTTTGTTCTAGTTCACTCGTGATTTTTCGCAAACTTTGTTTCAGTTAGTTTTCGTATCAGATCGTTTCATAAAATCTAGTTCATTGTATTTGTCTGTTAGTTCTTCCAGAAAATATAAACCAGTTCCTTATCTATGTATATATTCCTTAAAATCTACCCTTCTTTTAAGGTTTGCCGCATTTGGGTACGAAGATAAATATATTTGTCGTATTGTGAGGATTTAATTCGTTAGACTCTGTCATCATGTGGGAAGAACATGGGTTTCGTGCTATGAAAACACACACTACACGGTACACTGTTTTTATCGAACTAACAAATTACTTGAAATTACAATCCAACACAAGAACACTAGGCACCATAAATCGGGGTACGCTTCCAGGACGTCTTGACTCCGCCAGGATCAGACACTCATTGTCCTCCTTGCTACGAGCTTCAAACATCACGACTCTGTAGAAGCGCGCTTAGGTGTTGGTAGACTGGTAAGTAGGTCGCGTGGTGCCACCTTTGGCGCGCTTGCCGATTCATTTTGTGTCCGTACTAGTGACGAGATCCGACATATTTATGATTTAAACAGAATTTCCGTTGCCAAGAACCAAGAACCACATGTTTTTCCAAACCTTCTGTAGTTTCTAGTTTATACGAAAACATACTATTACCGTCATCCGTCGACTAACAGCTACTGTAAGGATTATCATATAAATTGCCGATGATCCTGAGATAAGGCGAACGCTCAGCTATAGAGCTCTATACGGGATGTTAGTAAAAAGATAGTTGAATACCTTTTGATAGCAGCTTATTGAAAATGAAACGTTTTTCTATTATAGTATAAATGGATCCGCAAACCTCTCACAAGAACATTCAGAAAATTTATTACTTTCTTAAAAAAAATATTTTCTGTATAGGTACGGTATACATAAAATATTTTTTTATTATAGCATTGGTTGGCTTCTGGATAACGTATACATAAGTATACGTTATCCAGAAGCCAACCAATGCTGCACGAGTTAATTTAACAAAAAAAATGGCGGTCCCTGGACGCCCGGCAAATGTGAAATATCCATGTTAATATTAGAATTCACAATGAATAAAAACCTTTAACGAAATATAATAGAAAATAAAATAATAATAATAAAAAAAATATAAGGTATACATTAAATACAAGTTTTCTTAAATCTATGTCATGTTCACTAATGGTTGGTGCCTGAACCAGGTAATCCTGTGTTTTTGTTGTTTGTGTGTGTGTGTGTTTTTTTTAATATGCAGTACCTAACTAAGAAAAAGTTGTTTCGATATAAAACCGAAAACTGTCGGTGGCGCCATCTTGCATTTTCATTTTGACCTCATTTTCATTCTCACAGACCCCGAAAACTATCAAAACGACACTCATGAAGGAAAAACCGGAAATATTCGTGGGTGTCTTCTTGGATTTTTATTTTGACTTCAATTTTGTTATCACCGACCTCAAAAACCATCAAAACGACACCCATGTTTATATTGCCAACAATCGATCCAAAACAACCATAATTTTAATGAAAAAGGTGGTTTTTACAAGGTTGTCGTGTTTCATCACGACATGACAGCATCATGGCATTTTGGTATTAAAACCGACTTGTATCCGACTTGACAGTCGCACTGCTAGATGTTTCACATCCAAACTACTAAACCTACAAGAACGAAGGACTTATACTAACATTCCTTTACTCTCAATACGTAACAATATTCTCCCTTTTCTACGAAAATTTACCAAACGGGAGTTAACGAACCGTATCAGATGCCATTATAGATATCGTCTATCACGCTTCCTGAAATGTACAGACGAAGAAATTGTTTGGTTTACAGGCAAAACCATTCATCTTCGCTAACATAATATCACATCACGTCTATATTTCCTGAAGCCGAGTTGTATAGCACACCCTTAATTTTATGTCTCATGAAATAGAAGCCTTTTTTCCAGACGGCAGTCGTATTCAGGGTGGTACAATAATCAACTAATATTATGAATACGTATGTTTATTGTTTGTTTTATTTTATAATAAATACAATTATTTAGTATAAATTAATTGCTCCTCAAATTCAGTCTACATTTGCCGTGTTAAAGCCGTATCGACCAACTGCCTAAAAGTTGAATATACGTCCTATCTAAGTTGGTAGACAATTTTATAAACATTTAATTTTCTGGGCTTCACAAAACTCCACTACTCAACACATCCAGTAATAGCATTGTTTAAAGCAGTTGCAGTTTTTGCAAGTCCGACACCTGTACACTAAACTCTTTTGCTAACTGTACTAACATATAAAATGTTCCGTACATTTCTCGAGTATTTACATAAAGTGCTAAGCTAGGAATATTATTTTTTGGGAAGTATTTTTCGGGTAATTTCAATATGTGTGAAGTACATAATGATATCACTTTTATTTTAGACTTTCAAGGTTTTGCAGGTCGATAGGGCTTCAGAATATAGTAGCACCTTTTTATCAGAGGGCTTAGGGGTGATAACATTCTATTTGCAAAAAAGATGATGACATGATCGCTTTGAAGGTGGGTTTTACATGTTTAGGCCGTCTGGATGGCCCATTGCAGTCATAAGCAGCTTAATAAAATTACGTGTAAAAAATTCTGGTTTTGATTCTTAAACACAGTTATTGCTTGCTTGTAATCGTAGGTACTTTTCTTATAAATTGTGTCTTGTGAGACTGCGTGAGACACATTAACTTTTATACTGTCCTATTCCTGACATTCACTTAGACACACATAGGTACCTACATGACTTGCTTTTGCTAGCGGCTTCGTTCAAATATTTTCAAATTATCCGATGGGATCGTTTAAAATATTATTGTAGCCTATGACCCCTACACTACATCCACAGTATACTACTTTATGTTATTAGTGTAGATAAAGTTGACTAGATAAACTTACACTCCTATTTACGAAATACATTTATTTACCTGGTTTATACAACCTGTTTTTTTTTATATCCAACAACTCTAGGGTTATATTCTGTAGGTAAAAATAATACTAAAACTCCTAGAATAGGTGGTCCAAAAATGCATAGTTTCGGAGATATCATCAATCATAATTTACTTAGGTCAAAAATTATCACCAGTATGACGAATCTTTATTTTTGCGAGGTTGCCAAACTTTGCAGTAATGTAGTAAAATAGTAGTAGTTTCATTGATAAATACGAGTGATTATTTTTATTCAAACCAATAATTCATGTTTGAAGCTAAGAAAATGCGAAAAAACAAAAAAAAAGTATGATTGAAACATAATTCATATGCCAGTTAATCCTTTGATATGGTCTCAATCATATCCTAGAGTTATGGGATATAAAAAAACAGGTTGTATAACAATTATGTGGACTCACGAAAATATTATAAAAGTTAAAGAATTTTTAATATTTTCGTGAGTTTCTGCTGAATACGGTGTAACTCTATCTGACCCTTTCCAGGAAACATTTTAATCAGATTTTCAGGAAACTTTTCAGGAAAATGAACACGAATAAAAATGTTAATTTTCCCATGTAGTCACTATTAAAGTATTTTGGTAAAGGATGATTACATTTTTCTAGTAACTATTTAAAGCCAGCTGGCCAGCGTTTACTGTTATTAATTTTCTGACATGATGGATACCTAGCTTAAAATAGGTCGTATATATACGTCGTTCTAGTACGAACTTAAGTTATGTCGGGGACGGCTTCTGGTATAAACAGATGTACCCTTTACGATATTGGTATAAAAACGATCAGCCTCCTGTTCCCACTTACACATGATTACTGTATTAAAAAAAAAAATGCCCCTCTCTAGGAATTTCTTCCTGTATCGTGGGTGCATTTACAAGCATTTAAACTCACATGCACACAGAATTATTTAATTTAGACATTTTAGAGTAGAAACATTTTCAAAAACCGGTGTGTATCTCAATACACACTGGTTTTTGAAAATGTTCCTATTCTAAGGCGATTCGCACACTGCACCGCATCACGCAGCGTAGCGCGGGACTGTGTGTTCTTACGTTGTTTGCCAGTATCTGTGTTTGTATAGAAAACACGCGTAGTGTAACACACAGAAAACGCATTCACGCGCAGTTTTGCGGATTACGCGCCTACATGCGGGCAAGACGCAAGGTGTGGCACACGGAGTTCTGCAGTATCGTGCATGATTTTGACAGAACTAGAGGTATTATTTCGAAATGGATCTCGATATCGATCAATTTATATTCGAAAGTCTAGGCCACCGCGTGACTATACTGCAGGTCCACGCGTTTGTGCGGAGAAATCTGCATGATGATGCAGATCTGCACTCCCGCAGCCGCACGCGTGGCTCCGTCGCCACCCCGCACCGTAGCGCGGTGCATGTGTTTCGCGAAAATTCCGGACCCCGGTTTTATTCGATAGCAATATTCAAAGTTAATTAAGTATTGGCGCAGGCAGTTCACAAGAAATAGTGATTAGCATGATAATTTATGCAATTAACTTTTGGCGTAGCTTCTGATTAAAGCAAGGCCGGATATTTTTACTGAAGGTGTATTAATAAGAACATCTTAGGCGATTATCACACTGCGTGCGTTGCGTGTCAACGCACGTACGCGTGTACTTGCGGTAGTGCATCTGCATCAACGTGCGGGTTTTTTACGCACTCACGCACGTCGTTGCGTTTTGTGGATTTACGGCGGCTCTAACTCATTTCATTCAAAGCCGTTCGCTATGGTGATAGTGCAGTGCAAGCTCATCTAAAATCACGCACGGCACTGCGAGACTCGGTGTGCCATACCTTGCGTTTCGCCCCGCACCCACGCGCGTGTGTGCATGTTTCTCCGCTTGTAGGCGCGTGATCTGAATTATCGCGCGTGGATGCTTTTTCTGTGTGTTGGACTGTGCGTGTTTTTTAAACAAACAGAGAACATTTAAACACGCATTAACGCGCTACGCTGCGTGGTGCGTGGCAGTGCGTTAATCGCCTTGGAGTCCTCAGGGCATATACTACCGATATATACAACCGCTTTCAAAGTGTTTTTATAAAGACTTTCAACGGGACTGACATTATGGTTATCTTATCGCTGGCTTTATAAACTTTACTTTTTGTCAACTAGCTGTAAACATAACAGGTGAAATGGGGGTGTACTGTCAGGTACACCGCTGCCTAACCCTTCAGTGATTGCAGTCGTGATGTTATTTAAAAAGGCTTGTACTGCAAGTCTTTATTTAGCTTGCAAAAGTTTAACAAAAAAAAATCTCAAACACATAGTTTCTACTAACTCATCACAAAATAGGATTGAAAGGAAATTGGACAAACACAGCACAAGTTATCCGACTAGAAGACAATAAAACAATATTTATGGAAGCGTGCATCGTACTTATATCCGTTCATTTCCTGTTGAGAACTCAGCATGGTGTGGGCTGACCCTTAGCGAGTTTCCGGAGGGATACTTCACACTTTCCGGGTAAATTGACGGGTTTGAAAACAATATTTTTAAATCCATACCTACATCATAATCTGCCTAGCCTTTTTCCGAACTATGTTGGGGTCAGCTTCCAGTCCAACAAGATGCAGCTGAATACCAGTATTATACATGGAGCGACTGCGTGTGACCTCCAAAACCTATTACTGAGTAATACGATACAATACTTTTCTCAAAGACATAATTCGCAGCTGCATCACTGATCTCGATCAAACTGTAAATATTTAGCAATATGTACCTACCTACTAAACTAAAGTATGAAACATAGTATTTCAATTCAAGCTTATTGCATAACACAGCTTAAAGTCCGAAATCTAGATAGAAAATAATGTACCAGATCATTTATCATTTAAAATTACTTTCGAAATGGCATTTTTACGACCCATCCCGACGGCTTCCGATATACTATTCTATTGGCATTTGGCACCGAATCGTTTCGATAATATTTTGAGATATCGCTTTGCAAGTAATAACGCCTGGCCAACTTCAATTGCTGCGAGCGTTCGAAACAAAACTTGTGTTGCTATAATAATTTCGTGAGGCAAACAATTAAATGGCGATGAAAAGTTGATTCTATAAGGGAGAAAGACAAAGAAGAGGTGTATTGTATGAATGATGATTCAGAGTTCAACCCTATATTTTTTTATCCATAAAATATGTATAAAATAGTGCGTGGAGTCCCTCCGCGTGGAAGAAGTGAAACTTCGTAATACTACACGCATGCGTTCGAGTGCCACGCATTCAATCTCGCTCTGTCTCTTTTTATTCTCCCTCCATGGTAGCGTTAAACGTTTAACGCAACCTTGTTGGAAGTCTCATAAGAAGTTTCACTTCAAAAAATATATGGTTGAACTTGGCAAATCCTGGTTCTTCTTCATCGTATGGTTAGCGCCTAACCTGGTGTCAGAGTTTTCATGCCATGCCAATGTTCTCTGACTTGCCTTTACGTGCCGTCGAAAAATATCTCTAAGCGTGCTGGTTTGGGTTTCACACGATGTTTTCCTTCACCGATCATACGGACACGAATCCGAAAAATCAGAGGTGGGTGTCTTGGGGTCGAACTACTCGAGGCCTATGACTTGAAACCTGGTTTATTTTAGGGTTCTTTAGTTTAGGAGAGGTACCTACCTAACAGTTTATTGACAAAGTACCAGATAAATAAATAAAAATCTGAAACACAAGGTGAGCACTCGGGCCCTAGTGTTTCAACCCTAAACGGCTCAAATACATAATTACCAATTAAGTTATTGTATTTTCAGAACCTGCAGCAGCCTTGTATTTGCTCCGATTAAGGCTTTCAGCACCTGCAGCACCATGGTGACCAAGGCCGTCGACTGCTCCACCACATCACCAGTGATTTGGAGCCTGGCAAGGAGCGCCCAATCGCAGACATGTAGCGAGCTGGAATGTTGTTTCACATATCATAGTGCCTATGTTAGAGATCTGTGGATACAATTCGCCGAGATCCGTGGCTAATTCAATCCAATCTCGGAACCGGTGAGACAAACCCGAAATAAGAGCTGTTTCAGCAACTTATTCGTTGAATACAGCTGTGACCTTATGCAATACTCATTCTAGACATTCTAATTCACCATATTTTCCTTCCCACCACAATATTAATCACACACTTTACATCACAGTAACTAAAGTATTAGTTATAAACATTGCGTAAAGGTCTTCGGCACACAGACGGTCGTTGACTTCCGCCCTTTATAGTACAATTCACTAGTAAGTCATCTGTTGGTTAAGTTCGATGCGAGTTGTTTATGTTACGTCTAGTCTTGTGATGTTAGTAAACATTACAGTTGGAGGTTTAATTGTAGCTGTTTGGAAATTAGCGCTTTATAGAACCTTATTGCTCATTCAAGTCCTGGCGCAGGTATTTTCATCTCTACCACCCTTTTTTACCCGTGGAAAGATCTTTAGTTCGATCCCTGCACGGAACAAAGACTTGTGTGACCTACAGGTGTAGTTGTTCCGGGTCTGTTTGTGTGTGGGTTTAAATGTTTGTAAACGCACCCACGACACAGGAAAAATTTCTAGTGTAAGGCAGGTACATCAAGGTTGGAACCATTCATCACTGAAATGCTATTTGTTGGAACGACATGCGTCATCATTCACAAAATTACATAGGTTCCTATTTCATATTAATTAAAGACCTTGTGTCGGCAAAACAATATCATGAGCTAATATAAAACGATTCCCTCTTTTGCTTTTTTAAAAACAAAGGTTTATTTAATCTATGTATTAGCCAAAATTAATCTAAAATTCGCTTATCCTTCTATCCTTGAATATTGCTTCCTGTGCTCTTAACTCAGAAAAAAAACACAATATTAAGCAAATTAGCGAATTAAAAACAACATCGTTCTTAATTTTATAAACATTATTTATCTTCGAACAACCAGATAATAATGTCAAAGATCGCTGGCCTTACATTTTTACGCATTTTAAAGTGGAGCAGAATAATATTAGTTTTAAATTACATCTCAATAGTGCTAGTGTGTTAAACTTCAATAAAATGTGGTTTAAATTGGCTTTGATTTGTATTCTCAAATTCAGTGTATCTGTGAGTACCAATTTATACACTTATTTCATTTTATAGACATAGCTCAACCACTTTATTCCCTTTCTTTCGTTTGGTTCGTATTTTAATCCTGACCTTTTATCACTGAGGCTTCTTTTATCTGCCTCTGGATTGACTCCTATTGGAGTTTTGCATGATCAACCGATATAGAAAGAGGAATAAATAAGGAGACCCTTGCTCCGAAGCTATTATATCACACATAAGATTGCGAAATATGGACATTTTGATCTCAAAATCACTTATCTGAATCGATTTAAGGCATGATGTAAAAATTTTCGTGCTCGCTACGCCCTTTCTTGCAGCCTACTTTCTCTTGAATCGTATTTTTGTCTATGAGTCGCCCACTTAAGTCTTATTCTTGTCTTATCATTGAAGGGTCGCAACAATTCTAACCTGCCCAAAGTAGTATCTTAAAATTTTTGAGCTTGCTTCGCTCACTCTACCAGACTACGTTCTCTTGAATCTTGACTTTTGTAAAAGTCGACTAAGTAACTCCTGTATGAAGGATCCAAATAATTCTAACCTGTCCAAGGCAGAATGTAAAAAAAAAATCAAGCTCGCATCGCTCGCCCTTGCTTTCTGCTTCGTCTTGAATCTTGGTCTATAAGTACAATCTTGATTTCAGCCTAAGTGACCACATTCGATGGCTTTCTAGCTCTCTCGCTTCGCTCGCTCTTACATTCTACTTCGTCGTGAATTGCGTATAGAGAAAAACACCATTCCGAGACGCTAACATTTTTAAGGTGGCTATTGCATTATACATTCTCAATAGAATTTCAGGTTGTATCCGTAAATAGTAATTCTGAAAACCCTTAAAATGCAGTTTTTTTTTTTTTATCTTGCTGCCTCACGTTCTTTAAAAGCTGGCGTCACCCTTGTTTATCACAAAAATGTATGCTTGCCTACACATGTGCAGTACATTTTGTTGTTGCTTTGTAGAGTCAGTCGGTACAGGAGAATATCGCAAAAGTCTCTGCGCTTGACAGTCGATTAGAGCTCACCGAGCTGACAGTAAGCAAACAGTAGTAATCTTTGATGCGGAAAGGTAGAAAAACCAAACCATAGAAGAGAAATCGCGCCTTTTGATTTTTCCGAATATTTATATAGTTATCTATAAACGAACCGAAAATAATAACAAAAATATGTACATTTTGAAACGGAGAAAAGCATTAAAGACTCATGAAAATGGACCACATCGCTGTCTACAAGTAAAGTGCCCAGAAGGCTGCCAACATAAATAAAATAGCGCGACGCCTGTAGTATCCGAAGGGTTATATATAGAGGTATACCTAAATGGTGAACCTACATTTTTATTGCTATGTTAACATCCCGTGTTATAGTGGCGAGCTTATTGTCATCAATCTATCGTGGTTGCTATTGAGACATTCCCGAATTAAAAACCCAAAAACACTTTGGCCGGCCTTGGAATCGAACCCAGGAACTTATGTTCAGTAGTCGATCGTGCGACTACTGGACCAACAAGGCTGCTACAATATCATCGTCATTTACCTACAGCTGAAAGGCAGAAATACTTATAAATACCAAGATTATTTTCAAAACCTGTATTACCTTATTTCCTTCCAGTCGACAACATCTTTTGATCTTCGCGGGGTCCTCGATGGCAACCGCATGGCTGCCGTCCCTCTGGGTATGACCCTCGGTGCCGGAGAGCTGGATGTGGAAGGCATTTGCACTAAGCCCGGTATGGCTTGCCAGAACTGTACCCACGCAGTGACCTGTGTCCCGCTACCTGTTGGATGGTTGAAGGTAATTGCTGTTTAAAAAGATGATTATATATACACGGTGTTGTTTTGCATCCTCGTCAAATTCAAGGAGGTAACTATGCAAATGATTCGTCCCGAATCAATAATAAAATGGGTGGGTAATTTTTTTTTCTTAATTACGGAAATCGATAATTGTGAACCACCCGTGTTTTAAACGCGGGCCGTCTGATTCTCGCCTTATAACCGCGCTTTCACACATAAAAACAATCTCAAACGTTTATTCAATATTTTTTTATTCCCTAGACCGTTAAGGGGTTATTCTGAAATACTGACAAACATAAAAAAGTAGTGATTCTTATTAATTAACTAGGTACCGTAATTTTAATTGATTAATTATGTCTTTTGTGACAACCTCCTGAATTTGCGTGGATGCAAAACAACACCTTGTAGAAAAATAGATAGGTTGGAAAGAACAGCGACGCTTAAACGTTACCAATTTAAATTAACATATAACAATTCGTCATTCTGAACCCGACCACAAAACAGCTTTTTTCTACAAAACTGCAATGTCTACACGGTAAAAATGTATAGAACAGCTGTACGTCGATTCTGTAAAATTGAGACGACAACTCACATCTCACATCGCTATCCACTGTCACTTCGCGTAAGGTTCAAAATACCCTTGATTTTGTAGCCAAGGGAGCGTCGAAGTGACGGGGGAATTACCTTACAGCATTCCACTTCTTACGTCATCTCATACTTTATCTGTCAAAATCTCCCTGTTAATTTAGTTCAACTCGCTGACTCGCTTGTAGTGGTGGCGCTAGTGTAAATTCGAATTATCAACCGGGTTTTTAGAATGCCTATCAAGAAACTCACAGCGGATTCAGATTCGAAGTTCTAAGTGAGGTCTTACAGAATCAAACCGCTGATATTTTTCAAATAACTTGTTAAAAAATTCTATGTGTGAATAAGTGGTGATTGTTTTAGCGTCAGTGTCCCTCCTAGTGTATACATGATTTACAAGCCAATAAATACTTAATAAGACTGATCTATTAATATATTGTACAACATGTATAAAAAGGGAAAGAATCAAAAGGCATAAAAAAATCAATCGCATCTCTGTCAACGGGAAATGTGTGTGTGTGCTTTTTTCATCGGCTTCACTCGCGTTTGGGTGACAAACACATTCCTGTGCATTCACATTCTATGGGTTCGTCCTGCCTATCAAAATATAAAATTTTAAAATCAGCTCTCATCGTGTTTAACGTAGCAGAAAACCATAGGACTCCATTGGACTGAAATTGACTAAATTAATAAACGTGCGTTGACAATAATAATTCTTCAAAAATCTTCTCTGTTTTGCAGGTGCCTCTAGAAGAATGTCAAGAAGGCTTCACGTGCAATGCTCACCTGGGGCAGTGCTCCAGTGTACCAGCGCCTGAATGCAGCGACGCAGCTCAGGAATTTGTGCATAGCTGTGAACAGGTCACTCCTCTATCAATAAAATTATTTCTGAGTCAACTTTACATTTTCTAAACTTTGAGAAGTTGAAAATCAAAATATTGTATTTTAAATAGGCCCACATGGGCACTTATAAAACGTCAACAAAAGGTGCACGGTTCGGGTTATCCATGGCTATTCTTTAAAATCATTTGGTGGGAGGACAGCGTAGGCCCCACAATAAGTCGTTGCTTACTACAAAAGGAAGAACCAGAAAAAAAAAATGGGTTAGTAGAAAACATAACAACATAAAATTCATTCATTATCAGGCAACTTTGGCCCATAGATACGTATCTTACAGACTAGTTAATAAATATGATAAAATACAATTAGTGTTACTAAATAGAACCTTAAAACTACATTTGTGGCACTTTCCCGTGGAAGCGACGGGACACCACTTTCTACGGTCAAAAGTCCTCTTCCAAGACGAGGTGCAGATAACACGTTGGTAGTACGCACCACGCACACCATTAAGTTTACGTTGCGCTTTTTTGGTAGAATGTCCACCAGGATTATCTAGTGTATACGGATTTTTGACCTAGTTATTCTTACTATTATTTTTCCCAGGTCGGAATCTTCCCAGATGCACACGACTGCAGGAAGTTCCACCTCTGCTCTCCACCCGAAGGTCTGCCTGATGGTAGACCCGCAGACCACAGAGCCGCTCTGTGTCCTAGACATTATGGCTACAACCCTGGCACTGCCCAGTGCTCGGTAAGACTTGTTTTGCTCTGAATACCTATGTTGAACTCTCATCAATTTAATCAAGACCATTTTCCCTACAATCCTTTTTGATATCCAGACTCCCCCAATCAAATGGTCCAATGACATTAAAAAAGGGGCTTTGTTACACTAAATGTGATAGACGGAGGACCTATTGTTGTTGTTGGAGAAAGGTATGTCCATCATGAGACGATCATTGTTTGGATTAGAAAAGACCTTTGATGTACAGTGCAGTTGATATAGGCTAAAAGTTCCCGTGGAATAATCTGGAATTATGCCATTTATACTATAAAGCTGACGGATCCATCAAGCAATCTAACTCCGAAGCCCTCTATTTTCTTTTTCCAGATAAAACTAGAACACAGCCAATGCGCTGACAGACCAGTCCCCGAATGCAAGACCATCGGCCAGCATGGAGTCCTGGCCCTCAGCACTAACCATTACTACGTCTGCCTAACCAAGGAGGGAGTACTACACCCTCAGATCTTCATCTGTCCCCACGGATGGCACTTCTGGGGAGAATACTGCCAACCAGAACCGGAGAAGAAACCAAATGAGGAGACAGTAACTGAAGAGACGGCAACTGTCAAGGATAGCTCAGAAGAAAAAGGATCAGAAGAAAGTACTGAGGCTATTGAGAATGCAACAGTTGAAGCTACCACAAATAGAATCGATAGCTTCTTCTCTACAGAGAAGTCAACAACTTATGCTCCTGACAACTTTTTGGCTGATAAGATAGATTTAGCAAATTATGAAAATCCTGCTGATAACGGTGAAAATAATAATAATGATTATGCCATGTCTATTGAGTATGGTTGGTAAGTCATTCTTATAGGTGTATGTTAAAAATAATCTGATAATATGTATAAAACAAATAGGAAATTATTTTGTAGTTCCTTATTAAATTCATATAATATGTACAGTTAGAACTATTTAAGTAGAAGAAGTATTCAAAATTGGATAGTCAAGTTCAATTGTTAAATAAAAGTTTTTCATTCATTAACAGTTTGCCTCAAGGGAAGATTTCTGTGACCTGTAGAGTAGATAATTTTACTACAGTTTTTGTCCAATTGACTACTTTTCATTTATCTTCGAATTCTTTGAGCTGTTAGGCTAAAAATTGCCTGACCTATTAAAAATAAAGACTCCTCTAAAAGACAATGGTTTTCAACTTATCACCGTGAAAATCTGACGAGTACTGTGGAGCAAAAATCTAATTCTGTCATCATGGCTCACAATAGGACAATCGCGACCGATACCGACCTTTGTGGTGGTACAAAGACGGTGTTATCACGACCATCTCAGCCGAGCGCCGCCGGGTCATGGCACAAGCTAGAAGATACGAGTGAGAGAAGTTCTCAAAATCAGCGTGCGTGTATGACCTGATTTATGAACGAGGACGAGGCAAATGGATTATGTAAGGATCGTAGAAGTTATGTGGAGTCTGTCTGCCTCCATCGGAAAAAGGCGTGAAGTTTTGTAATGGGAAAAGTGACTGAAACTCTGATTCAACTATTCATAACAAGGGGTACCTGAGCCCCAGGTAATCGACCTGTTGAATGGTTGAAAGTAACTGCCGTTTACGAAGTTTTTTTTTATATGGGTTAGGTCTTGACTCTAGTCTAGGTCAGAGATGACAGAGACAAAGTCGACGATGGTACGAGATGGCCTGTTCACCCTACCTTGAAGAGATTAGGGTTGTAAGCGTTCGGAAACACAGACGCAGGCAGAGAGTTCTACTCCTTTGCTGTGCGTATTATGAAAGCGCTTAGTGCAAATTGGTGGAATAGCAACAAGGTAGGGGGTGGTAACTTGCAGGGCGTCTAGATGTCTGATGGTAGAAGGGGGGCGTTGGGATGAGGTCGTGGAGTTCTTGGGCACACTCACCGAAGTACAACCTGTAGAAGACCGACAAGCAGGCAACCTTGCAGCGATGAGCCAAGCTATGAAGCTTGGCAACCACCAATTTTGCGTCGTCAATCAGCCTCTTGGCTCTGCGTTCTATTATTTAAACAGAAAAATATAAAAAAATAGTTATAACAGCCAATTGGGTCGATCTTAAGGTTAAGACGCACTTGCCTAGGTTGGTCCGCGGATGGGAGATCACCCATTACATACCGAGTTTCCTCCGTGCTTCAGGCAAGCACGTTCCGGAAATTCCACCCCTCAGACGACAAACGGTGGCAATTTTATTTTATTTATTTTTAGCACTTTTGTGTTGACAAATAGGAAAAAAAATCGTATAAATACTTTTAAGGGATCTGGATGATTTGCGCGAAAGACATTTGTGCTTAGGACACCTACGCGAACCCATTTACGCGAAAAGACATTTGCGCGCTTGGACGTTTGATAACAAAATGAAAATCCCAGATGGTACCGAGAAAACTTTCCAAACTTTTTTCCTTCATGAGTGTCGTTTTCGTGATTTTGGCCGTAGACAATGAAAATGAGGTCAAAATGAAAATCCAAGATGGCGCTGAAGTATTAAATTTTCCGTTTTTCCTTCATGGGTGTTGTTTTCGTAGTTTTCCGGGGCGCTGGCAATGAAAATTAGGTCAAGATGAAAATCCAAGATTGCGCTGAGGAAAATTTTCTGTTTTTCCTTCATGGGTATCGTTTTCGTCCTCGCCCTATAACCGCGCCTTCACACATACAAACAATCGCAAACGTTTATTTGATAATTTCTTATTCCCTAAACCACGTTAAGGGGATTATCCTGAAATACTGTCAAACTTAAAAAACAATAAAACCCAACGTTTATTATAAATTACTAGGTATCGTAATTTAAATTGATTATTTATTACTTTTCTAACAACATCCTGAATTTTGACGCGGATGCAAAACAATACTTTTATATATGATGTCGTTTACAGAACAATCGCATGACCGTCACAAGCCTGTAAAATAATTTTATTCATGTCTCGTCGGTGTAGTGGTAGGAAGCGCTATTGATGTGCATGAGCTCTTGGGTTCGAGTCTTAGATCAGAAAAAGTGTAACTGAATTTTTAGTCATTTCTCAGGACTATTCTGGAGCCGGAATCTGCGACTAGAGAAACGAACAAAACTGAAGAAATGTTAATGTTCACCACTGCCTTAATCTCTCTCTGGGCTCATTGAATGAGAAACTATAAAATTATAGTGATGTTTACATAACAGTTCATAATAATAAGTAGATGAACAGAGATAATTCTTCACGTAATGTGTGTCAAACAGGAACGTGAAAAGCATCCAGCGTCGTGCACTAGTTGTCACTTTGCTGAACTGGGCCTACTTCGTGCAGCCGTGAGTCACACAATATTTATTGTTTAGTTTTATTTTTTTTCTTTTTTTCAAATATATTGCCTTTTTTATATTGTGTGTACTGGTGGCATGTACCGATAAACAATTTTCTTTCTTTTTTTTTATTTTATCCAATTACTGAGCAAATTTAACTGATTTATTAACAGACTACCGCTTGTTCCCTGTACCACACAGAATTCTTGCTTTAAAATTAGACATAGAAAATGAATTCTGTTTATGAATTCTTGCTTCCCATACCTGTCAGACGCTTTGATGATGACAAGACATTTATTAAGAATAGTGTGTCTCTCATCTAGGAATTCATAGATAGGTTCATAAATAGGTTCGTGGGTCTTTTTGCGCGTGAAAATATTAAGCGAATGATTCCTTATATCAGAATGAAGGTTTAGTGCCATCACATCCCCCATGTCGATTCGAGAAACAAATGTCATCTATTTAAAAAAAGTTTACGCTTGACCTGGAGGTTCGTTAATAATCTATACTTACATAAAACAAAAAGAGAAATGCTTTTAGTTACAAATAAAATCATAATTATATTACACAATTATTTTATTATTCTAACAGAGAAACCACAAAGCTATAAACAAACTACAAAATAAATGAAATATGACCCACCAAAAGGGGTTTGGGTAAAAGTGCCATGATTATTTCAAGTCTGCGACCACTAATGAATGGTTTTTTTTTGTTTTAACGCGTGGGGGAAGTGTTGGGAAGAGGACGAGGTGGGTCTAAACCATCACCACAAGTAGGTATATTAAATTCTAAAAATGTTTTATTTTGTAACTACGTTTATAAGTTTGATACCTAATGTCGACTACATTTTGTTAGGTATTTTAATTTAATTTTAAGTTTGCATGCTGAAATAAGTCGGCGAAATATGTGAAACCTTTTTATTTATAAGACCATTATGTACCATATTTCATGCAAATAAAGAATCTTGAATCTTGAATCTCTTTTAAACTAAGAAACTAACTAACTCTTGACTTATCAGTAACTAAAAGCGTTTCACTCTTTGTTTTAAGTGTACTTGACCAACCCCAGGTCAAGCGTAAACTTTTTTTAAACAGATGTCAGTTGTTTTGCGAATCGACATGGCGTATGAGATGGGAAGGGGATGAGATGGGACTAAATCATAATGGGTTAAGGCGGAAACACATTACCAACACGCGACGCCACGACATACTAGCAATTTCTGAATACCAGCAGTGGAAGTGTATGGTTATGTACTATGGATTTAATAAATAACGAGTCAGATGAAGATTTTGAAGAAGATTTGATTTCCGGAAACCATGTGTCAATATAATTTCATAAAACATGAAGCTCCAGTTAATGGCATTCGAGAGCCTAAAGATCCTTGGTAATTCACCAGTCGTCGCGGCGACAATTTGATGGCACTGTGTGTATATGATGGCCTTCCTTGACGTGATCTCTTGTTTCTATAGACAACGGCTTAGCATAAACACATTAACAAATTGTTAAAATTCATCCGTTACCAAAAAAAACAACTTTGTTATCTAACATCTAACCGATAACGCTAAATACTATAACAACAACCGCCTCTAACTTACACCATACACCACACGAGATTAACGGTAAACAACAAAAAGATGCACCATTGACATTATACTTTGACACTGCGTACAACCTTATCGCGCCCGCTACCTCCTCTAATCTAACCCACACATTTTCTGCACTTTCATTAACAAAAACACGTAAACCTTTGACATTAAATTGAATTTTGTGTAATGAAATAATGATTTTACAGCCTTTACATCGCATTATTAACTACTCGCTTACGGTTTATTACTGTCAGTCGCTGTTGGCTTATGCTGTACTGAGTATTTGTGTTGCGAAGGATCGGCGGAATATAGAGTACAGATAAGTATAAGAGTGATGATAACGTACTCGCTTCCGCTTACAAAACCGCTTTCTGCTCCTTACGCACACCAAACATCATTTGTACAGTATGTATCCTTAGTTTAAACATAGAATTAATGATGTCCTCCACTGTGTGGCAGAAATGTTTAACCGTCTTAGTGCTAAGACTCTAGCATGTATGCCGCAACGTACCCCGCTACCGCTTATGAAACCGCTCTCCGCTCCTCACATGGACCACACAGCGATTCTGCAGGGCTAACGGTGTACAAAAAACGGGCACCTCTGACATTAGACACTAGAATTGCATCACAGTTCACCGTGGGAAGCTTACCTATAGACGCGTACGCCGCTAAAAGATTGGAAGTATGGAGAGGGATTCTTATAAAATCCAAGCAATGCTGTTTTCAACTAGTTTTACTATTATAGTCAGCCATTAGAGTTCCCAATACCGGGACACAGGCCTCCACCCTATTAGAGGAGCTGCCTTGTAAATTGGTTAATGTCACATGTTTTCAAATTCATGGCGTTCCCTTCTCATTTCAGCGAGATGAGAGAAAAGTGATGATGAAAAAATTACACAAAATAAACTGTACGATATTGGTATTAGAACAAATCCAAACGATCATAGTTCAGAAGATATTCCTATATCTAATACAACTTATGTTCGGTTTCAAACTAGACCCAACGTATGTAAGTCAGTGCCGCTATCACTAAGTCACCACTGATCCACGTTTCTCAAAAATTGATTTAAATTATTACCGTAGATACAATTATCGATTTCAAAAAGTGTGCATGCATAGACGAAATCATTATGAAAAAGGATAACATCATCATATTTCAAATGATAAATAAAAACCTTAACACACCCACTTACAGCTGCCATTTTCATTATTAATTATAATTTAATATTATTGTAAAAACAAATTAATAATCAAAACCGTAACAATGTCATCAATTATGACCACTATTACCATATTGACCTTTCATTAAAATGGATCATAACTTTGATAAATGAGGTGTTTTATATGTAAAGTAGTTTCCTCAAAATCTTTCTTGCGATGAATCATAGGTTTACCTTGAATGCCGCTAAGGTGTGCTAGGACAAGTTAGATGATTTGTTTACAATATTTGCAACTCAAAGCGAAAAGATTTATTATCAAAGAATAATAAATTATAATAAAAACAAAAATAGTCCACTCCACACTCTCCAACTTCGGCGCGAGCGTTTTGTCAGCCAAAATGCCAAGTCGATTCGAGACTTCAGACCGCTACACTATGTACTGCGACTGAGGCGTCTTGATACATCGTGACTGTGCTAAATTTCTATTTTGTAAAATTACCCGTAGTTAAACATTTAGTAGCAAACAAAACTTTTTTTTTGTCATTACATGATTTGACAAAAAAAAAATGGCTTTGCCTACTCTTACCGTTGCTGTTTTGTTATTTTAGAGCAATGAAATTATTTATTCTACAATTAGGTTATCGGAATCACTTTTTCACGTCACATTTTAACATGAACTAGATAGAGTCAACAACCCTTGAAAAGAAATGGTTTCGGAAAAGGCTAAATGGTATATAATTCTTACTTCAACTTTACGAAAAAAAAAAAAGTTTTCCAGCTATAGTCAACTACATTCTCGTAAAACTTGCTGTTTCTTTTCAATTCCTTAACTACAAGTAACATCAATTTCTACGCATTATTTGACGACGTAATAACTGCACTAACTGCTAACAAACTTAATCAACATTTATTTAGAAAATCTCGAAAGGCTCAACTCATAAAAAAGACATAACTCATCATTTCTACAGTGCCACCGCGCGAACACGCGAAATCCAATCAAAAGTACCAAGTAGTGTTGCGCCAATCACATTTTAAGACACACATTTACCGCCAAAGCCGTTCAAGCGGGCACCTTGCTTCACCATTCATTACTGTACCGTACAAACTGATGCACTCGTTGCTAGCTCGAAAAAGCCCGTCTCGAAAAGCCTGAAAAACTTCTTCTAAAAGCCTGTATCGCTCATTTTGCTGTTCTGTTCAATTTTGTTTGGCACTATCCCAAAGCTGTTACTTCTCATTTTGAATTTGAAACTGACATTCGCGAGTTGTTTTTTTTTTCAATTTAATTTATTTTGCTGCCAGTGTTTTTTTTGCGGCTGTTTGATTTAGTTTTCGTTTGCGGAAGGAGGTGAGTTGCTATTACTTTTTTTCCTCTTTTTTCAATTTCAAGTGGAATAATTTTCTGCATTGGAAAATCTGTTTCGTTTCTTCAGTTTCAGTAAACGAAAACATTTTCTTTACGTAAATTGTTTCATATTCCCTTTGTGACTATGTCAATAACTTTCAAATTAATTTACTTAATCTATTTTAAAAATATTTAAATGTTACAAAGCAAACTTTTATAGAATATTTATATTTTTATTGTATATGTGTTAAATCATCGATCAACAGAAAGCCTATCCTATCAAATTAACATCGACAACAAAAAACGAATTGCGGTTCTGTTGTTCAAACAAAAAACATTAATGGTAACAAAAAAACCGTTTTTGCGTATGTTTATGTTTTTTACGAGTTTATTTTGCGTTTAACTTGTTTTTTTTTTTGTAAGTATGAAGTAACGCGTCTGTCTGGGTTTTAACTATTACAGTAAATCAGTTTCTTTTATTTACTTTTAAATCACTTTAATTATTCGTTCAGTTTACTTGAGATTTATATCATCATGGATATGGAAGTGCTAACTATACCTACATCCATAGAAAAATCTCACACAAGTACAGTTAGCCACGCCAGTGGTTACAATTTGGCACTAACGGTGGCTTTATGTCGTATACTTTAGGGTGATTTTCGAAGTGCAAGTGTTACCACTGCAGTGCAGTTGCCTGTACTTATAGTTTAGACCCAGAACAATCCATCCAAATTCTATTCCCGTACGAAATCATTTTTTCGTACGGGAATAGAATTTATGACCAACAACATAAAAACCGCTGCACCATAAAGAATTCCAATCGTTTATTCGACGCAGTTTCTTCAACTATTATTCAATTAAACTCAATAGTTATTACCAATAATAACAACAAACTACAAATCTATTATTCCCGTTAACTCCTTCAACTAAGAGTGCTTGTGTTAAGTGCCTCATCCGAGACCCGAACCTGCGACCTATCGATCGAATCTTAAAGTGCCAATTTACTTCCTTGTCGAAAGGGGTACTGGAATCTAGATAGCCTATTTGTGAAACTGGCTTGGAATATTGAAACTATCGAAGCTTCTTTACATTTTTAATTTAAAAATCCATCCGGATTGGATGGATTTTTAAATTTTTCATTTCAATTTTTCATTTAATAGGCTAAGTATTGCCATACAAAGTGGCAACGCCGCCAGTCTTTTGGGCACGTTACCAGTTGACAGCGTTGAGGAGGAGTTTTTTGACGCCCTTTTATAATTTGTTGTAATTTTAGTTTTAGTTATCTAGGTTTAAAAATAATATTAATTTGTAAAATATAATAAATAAAAATAGGCAAATACAGATTATGGGTTGGAAATGACCAACATATTTGAAACTACGTCGTTTGTCTGACTTGATGGTCTAGTGACTGAGCATGAGTTCCCGGATTCGATCCCCAGGTCATTTTATTGGGTTTTGCCATCCGGAATTTCTCAATAGCTGCCACTGAGCCTGGATTTGTGCCGTGTTGATGGTAATAGGATCGCCCCCTATTACATGGGACTTAAACATAACTAGCGCTACCTTTCCGGGACACAGGCGTGATGTTTTGGACTCTGATAAAAAGCTGATTTTTTATACCAATTTAGAGCCACTGGCTAAAAATAATCGTACCGCTCCAATAAATTAATTGATTCGATAACAGTATTCTAAAACTAAAAGTGAATCAATAACAGTATCGTGATACCGATACCGTTTCAATACTTATTAATTTATATTGTTCGGCAAAACGGAATTAAAACGCGTTATTTTAATAGCGGTACTGTCGCTTTTGAAGTGGTAGTTAACACTGACCAGCCAGTAACTTTTACTCTTGATCTATTTTATTCACCTTTTGTAGGGTTCCGTACCCAAAGGGTCAAACGGGACCCTATTACTGAGACTTCGCTGTCTGACCGTCCGTCCGTCCGTCCGTCTGTCACCAGGCTGTATCTCATGAACCGTGATAGTTAGCCAGTTGAAATTTCTACAGATTATGTATTTCTGTTGATGCTATAACAACAAATACTAAAAACAGAATAAAATAAATATTTAAGGAGGCTCCCATACAAAAAGTGAATTTTAGCTCGTTTTTATAAATACGGAACCTTTCGTGCGCGAGTCCGACTCACACTTCGCCGGTTTTATTTTTATTTGCGATGGTTTTGCTCTTGACTCTAGTCTAGGTCAGAGATAACAGAGACAAAATCGACGATGGTACGAGCTTACACAGAAGAAGCCTGTTCACTCTAACTTTGAAGAGATTAGGGTTGTAAGCGTTCTCTCGTAAAGAAACACAGAAGCAGGCAGAGAGTTCCACTCCGTTGCTGTGCGCATTATGAAAGACGTTTGAAAATGCTTAGTCAAATTCAAAGCATTTATTTCAATTAGACCATTACAGGCACTTTTGAAAGTAAAAAAAAAAACAATATAAAACGCGAAGCTACAGTCCCAGTCACAAGGCATAATAACTTATGAAAGTACTGTAGTTGCCCATTCCGTAGCGTAGATCTCTATGGAGAAGAACGGGCAAGAAACTCCATGGACACTCTTTTAAACCAAAACATGTTACAAAATCTTGGTTACATCATTCATGTTAAGAATTACAAATATGTGAGAACAATGTAGAAATACGGGCAAGTTAAGAGCGTCCAGAGTAAAAGATTAAATCAGTAATTTAAAATAAAGTAATTAAAATAAACCGTGGCAGCTAAGAGATGACCAGTCACAACTGACACCGCCCGTTCACGAACATGACGCATGTATCAGCCATCATTCAACTCAACCATTTTGAAGGGAATTAGTTCGAATTGGTGGAATAGCAAGGTAGGGATGATAACTTGCAGTGCGTCTAGATGTCCATAAATACTGGTAACTACTAGATATTGCCTATTTTAAGTAGTTTTAAAGAGAAATGAAATCTTTTATTTATTTTTAGCTAGACTTAGAAGCGTGAGAGATTGGCTAGAGAGAACTGGTCAGTGAGGAAGATGGAAGGTTATTGGTAAGACCTGTGCCCTGCAGGGAAACAATATAGGTTAAGTTGTTTTTTTTTTTTAACTCTAGGTACTTCCCTAATTCTCGTCGACTGCCTCATTACTATTCCCGGATCGGGAAAGAAGTTATTAAGTTTTTCAATTTGTCAGTAATAGCACGGAGGAGTTTGGATTGTTGTCCTAGTTAATAGGAATAGGCTCGCCCTCTATTATATGGGAATTAAATATAACTGGCGATATGTTGGTGTACTCGTTAGGTGCAGCTCTGTCTTGCCCTTGGAAATTATAAGGCATGATGGTATGTTTTTAGCTCGGATTCTGGATCAGTACCATTGGCTCTGTACGAGTTCATGTATCATCATACATGGTAGTCGCGCATTGCATAGGCACCTTTCCGTCACCTTGCACAAATTATAGTGTAAAGCGACAGTACTCATCATCAGCCTATAATGTTCCCACTGCTGGGACACAGGCCTCCTCTCTATGAGAGGAAGTGGGCTGTAATCCACCACGCGGGCCCAGTATGGGTTGATAGATATCACATGTCTTCGAATTTGTAGTTCTAGGAATCGTTTCCTCACGATGTTTTCCTACACCGTTTTTGAGAGCAGCGGTAATGAAATAAATTACACGAAGTAATGCGCTTGCCTGGGTTCGAACCCACGATTTAAAAATATTCACAAGCTCTAGATTAGCAGCGGCTTCGTCAAACTATGAACAACGAAGGAATACGTTTGCTTCGCAATAGTCGAATAAAAAGCTATTATTTGGAAATTCCAAACAGACACTTCATCTTCATTTATTTTACAGATTTACAGCAAGCCTTTATTAACTGTCTTATACTCGCGCGTTGGTCTGTGAGACCGATTAAACACTCTTTCTTGATTTTTTATTTTGTAATCAATGATAGCATTTTGTTCTTCCTGTTAACTTCATTATTAGTTGCTACAATCATTTCAGGACTAAAAGAGTCTTTGTATGAGTAGCACATATGGCCGTATTAAGCATACATCGGTCTGTGAGACCGACGCGAGTACAGGTGTAACAAAATTTGTCTTAATGATTTTGTACTGAAATTTATAATATGGAACTTTTGTCTAAAATTATTTGTGTTTATTATAGCTCATAAGGTATCTCTTAGAAACTGTAAGTTTAAGAAAGAAAAAAAATGTGTCTTTCCTAAAACTTTATAACCTCTTAAAAAATGTAACTAGTTTTCAGAGACTACAGTAAAAGGCAATTTCTCAGTAAATAATCGGTATATATTCGGTAAATTATAGTTTTTACGATACTTAGTAGTATATCCCCATAAAACATAATATCACCGTATTATTTATTTTTAAAAAACATCCCGAAATAGACGTCCGAAATTTCGGTCTGTGAGACCGCACGCGAGTATTACGTGTTATAAAAATTGGCGCGGGTATACGAAGGTTATAATCAAATTCCATCACAGATAGATCTTTTAGTAACTGTAGTCAAAATAATTAAAAACTTATTTGTTGTTCAAATGTTACTACGTTTTACGAGTTGCGCCGTAAAACAGTAGTGTTGGTAATTGAGATCTAAATGTTAACGACTTCTAAGTAAGACCTACAGAACTAATGTTAATTACTAGTTAGAAATACAGTCAAATGTTAACAGTTGGATTGGATATGAGAGTCTCCGTGCTTCGAACAGTACTTTTAAAGTGCGGCCCAACCAAGAGAACTGCGTACACTGGACTTCATCTGCCCAGCCTTGTCTCAACTATATTGGGGTCCGCTTCCAGTCTAACCAGATGCAACTAAATATCAGTATTTTACATGGATCGAATGCTTATCTGACCTCTGTCATTTGTAGATCTTGGTTGTAGTCGTTACAGGTAGTCAGTGGCCCGAAAGTTTGACAACCAGTCTCACCAAAGGGTATCGTAGTACCCAGTACTAACTGGGGTGTGGAGGTCAGATCGGCAGTCGCTCCATGTAACTGGTATTCAGCTGCATGCGATAACACTGGAACCGCCCCAGCATATTTGGGGAAAAAGCAGGCTGATGATCAGACACGACACCTTTGCCTAACCATCATCATCTGCCTAGCCTTTTCCCAAACTATCTTGGGGTCGGCTTCCCGTCTAACCGGATGCAGCTGCAGAGTACCAGTATTTTACGTGAAGCGGCTGCCTATCTGACCTCCACAACCCAGTAACTGGGTAATACGAAACCCCTTGGTAAGACTGGATGTCACTCGTAACGGCTGTCAATGATCTACAAATGACAGCCGGGATCAACGGCTTGGAGTGCTTTCCGAGGCACGGAGGAAACTCGGTATGTAATTATGGTCACCCATCCACGGACCAACCTCGGCAAGCACGGCTTAACCTTAAAGATCGACCCGCGCGGCTTTTATTATTTAGCCACGATCTCTTCACACCTTTGCCTAACCATTCGGAGAAAAATAGGAGTGATGTTAAATGTTGAACTAATAAACCAGTGGTCACAAAAAAAGGCTTTGAAAATCCTTCTTCTCAACGTAAAATTCTCACCCCTCTGGGACACCAAACGACTCTACTCCGTACGTGACGATTGGCAGAAAAGACACTATTTTCTAGAAGAAATTCCCATTTAATTCTTAGTCTTTTTCAATACGGAATGGATGGAGCTAAATTGGTAGTATCCCCTTATGACTCGTCGTACATTTTGCACGGTGGGAAAGCCGGATAAAGTCTCTTATCTGTAGATCTGATGAACCTCGTGTTAGCTGTTTTGATAGCCGACCGTAAATGAAATACTAAGTGGTTTTTTTATACAAGGCCGTGCTATCCCAAAAAACAAACGTAATTATCTATATTTGGATACTGATGCAAGTCCAATGTAATAGGGGGCGAGATTATTACCATCATCATCATCATCATCATCATTTCAGCCGATACCGTCCACTGCTGGACAAAGACCTCCCCCAAGTGACACCACATTGACCGGTCCCGTGCGCCTCGCATCCAGCGGATCCCCGCAACCTTCACCAGGTCATCGGTCCACCTAGTGGGAGGCCTTCCAACGCTTCGTCTTCCGGTTTGCGGTCGCCATTCCAGAACTTTTCGGCCCCATCGCCCATCCGTTCTGCGAGCAATGTGCCCTGCCCACTGCCACTTAAGTTTGGCAATTCTTCGGGCTACGTCGGTAACCTTGGTTCTCTTGCGGATGTCCTCATTTTTGATTCGATCACGCAAGGAAACTCCGAGCATAGCCACCAACCTATTACCATCAACCTGTAACAAAGCCAGACTCTTTGGCTGGTGCTGAGTAATTCCAGGTGAAAAAACCCAATTACAATTTGCACGACTCGGGGATTGAAACCGAGACCTCATGCTCAGCTCAGCACTAGACGAACGATGCAGCCTCAATTAACAGATCACAGTTTAGTTCGTGATGGGTTTCCACCATAACTCGAATGAAATTTCTGCCCAATATATTGTTGCTACAAGCGGATACAAGCAAACACGTTCAACATTCCATTAATTTATGTTTATTAAAACGCAATATCGATAATGAGCAGTCGCGCAATCAAACAACCCAATTATGTACGCTGTACCGTCAGCAACGTAAATTAGTACAGACTCGTAGTATAAATCAGTACAGTTAGCAGAGAGTTTTAATTTCTTTGCCATCGGTACCAATTTGGGGACAAGACGATTAATGAGTGTAGAGCCATGAAGTTAGCGACGATAACGTCTTCAGTGGATTTGTTTTTATTTTTTTATAGAATGTGAGATCTTTAAAAGGTGTCAGGGTCTGGCAAGATGTAGAAGGTGGATGAGCTGGTGTTCAGATGTTGCTTGGAAGAGTCTTATGTCCAGCAGTGGACTGTGATAAGCTAAACGGATTGATTGGTTTTGTGAGTAATGTTTTGGTGTTTTTTTCTTTTATCATTGTAATCTGGACCTTCTATCTTAAACCGAAAGCTTAAATATTAATGGTGCCTGACTTAATTTGGCTAAGAATTATTGTCATATAGCAACCTACGAAGCCACGATATTGACGTTTCATATTTTTTAAGTGACAATCAAAAATAACAAAAATAACTATACACGGTGTAAATCACCTCATCACGAAGCCGTCAACCAAGCATTCTGTACATGAAACTAAGTAACTTTACGCAAAAATTATTGCTGGGAAACGACTTTTTTTTTGGGGGTGTAAAATCATGTTTTGTGGTAGAACTCAATGTAACGCACTCAAAACATTGTGCTGATGGACGGATTGAATATTACGGGGGTCGTGGAGGTGTTTAAAGTAAAAATCTTACATTAAAAACTTGTATTTAAAAAAATACTTGTCAAAAAGTTGGAACTTTGACCCCTAATATCTCCGTAACTAGAAGGTTCCCAGGTATGATGTAGAACAAAAAAATGTTCGCAATGACAGGGAGAACCAGTGCCTTTCGGTTTCGTTAAGAGGTGTTTTACACCCTTTATGTGCTTTATCATTCAGAGCTATTAATAAAATCATAACCAGATAATCGTTTTGATACCGCAAACAGATAAGATACAACTTAATAGTACCATAAAGAGAATACGAAAAAATAAATTTTCCAGATCACTAAGGAAACAAGAATATAATAAATCATTCTTATTTTATACGACGTGAACATGTTTGCAATCTTGCCTTTTATTAAATCGTAAATTTTCAATGTTTTTAAGAAAATGTCAAATATTTTTGTCCGTTTACAAAACCAAGGCTGCACTGTTGATACATGTAGACATACTTTGTCATTACCGTGATCAGGTTTTAAAAGATTAATTATAAATATGCACCCAGATTTTGTAACGAAACTGTAATTTAAAATGTATCAGTTGTATCGAATTTTACTTCATACGGCAGAACTTGGAATAATTATCAAGGTGATTCAAAGGACGACAGTTTAAAAATAAATTAAAAATGTAATCGTTGGTCTGTTTTAATAAACATGGACATTAGTCTTAATGACAAAACACAGGAAAGAGTTGTTTAATAAATGGACTCTGTCACTTGTCTCATTTATTTATGCATCTAGATGCAAAAACTCATTTAGGTAGGAAAATTTTTATTGCTACCTACTGGTGCAACAGAAAGATAAAAATATAATATTGCTGTTATTTATGGTTACATAAACGTACAACAAATGGGTTAAAAGTGTTAAAACCCTTCGAAATCATATACTAATTCACAAAACACATAAATAGTTCAATTTCCTCCATTTCTTCTCGTATCGGTGGCTTAAATTTAGTCCTACCTAAATTTAATAGGTACGTAGTAAACTGAACCGCATTCATTATCATTTATCGCAAAGATATAAAACATCGTAACTATTTTTTTTAATCACTACCCAATTAAATTGGCATAACAAATAAAATCATCTAACCCGCTAACTCCCTAGCCACACAACACCTTGACAAAACTGCTCAACAAATAAATTGTTTTATCGCCAATCCCGTGATGTCGACTCCATGCCGTTCTTGTTCTGCATTACGGCTCTATTTCGGATATAAACGGGCTGTCGCAGGTTTATTAGTTCTAATGTCTTCTCTTGTCCTTGTTTGATGGAGCGTGCTCGTTATTACCATTTTGTCCAAGGATTGTCTATTTTCCTGTACTCCAAAGGTTTCTCATGGAAACAAAAGACTCAAAGGTATGGAATGAAGGAACATTAATTAATTATGGAATTATCCTTTGGGGAAATAGTGTGGATATCAACGGTTTGTTTATCCTACAGAAAAAAAATATTAGAATACTAGCTGTCCCGCGCTACTTCGTCTGCGTCACATTTTCCCCGTTTTCGCAACATTTTTCATTGCTGCTCCCCTCCTATTGGTCGTAGCGTAATGATATATAGCTTATAGCCTTCCTCGATAAATGGGCTATATAACACTGAAAGATTTTTTCAAATCGGATCAGTAGTTTCTGAGATTAGCGCGTTCCAGCAAACAAACAAACTCTTCAGCTTTATAACATTTAGTATAGATTGGTAAATATTAACAATGATGAACGTTGTAGACCATATTTGAAGAAACTAGACGTCCTCACTTTTTCACCTATATATACTTTAAAATCTGTAAATTTGTAAGACAATAACCATACTTCTTCATTATAATCACCGACCAGCCCCGCCGATATGCACCGCGTTCACGATTTAAAAAAACCGCCCATCATACCCCAATCAAAACTAAAATTGCACAGCACTAGCACGCTCATGTTACAGCAATAAAAATCTATAACTAAATCCCCAATGACATACGAATGGAAGAAAATGATAAAATATTTATAAAACGTATCAAAAAACTAATCATTGATAAATGTTATTACACGTTAAAAGATTTTTTTAATGATGACATCAAAATGGGTGACTTTTATTATTTGTATCCTGATTTTGACAATTATTTCATTGGCATAAAGTATTTGATTATTGTTGTATTGACATCATGTATTTGATTATTATTTTATTGACATAATGTATTTGATTATGTTTTTGTGACATTGATTACTTATTTAAACGAATTGCATATTATCTAATTGTTATGAATGAATGAATACATTTTTTTACTATTGCTTATTTTGAATGCTACTATATACTTTATAAAATTGTTATGGTGTGTGATCCATGTGAACTATATAACTTCCAAAAAAAACCACTACAAAGTAAAATAACTTTACTTTCGGAAGTCAGTGACTTTTTTTTTTGTTTCATTGACTTTTTTGCCACCGACTTCCGAAAGTAATTGGTCGTAAATCCTGACCTGATGACCAACCACCTGGGACCACCTGGAAAGTATATCCTATGAAACAAAAAAAAGAATTTTCCAAATCGGTCCAGGCGTCTTCGAGTAATCGGGTAACATACCTACTTAAAAATAAAAGACTCCGACGAATTGAAACCTAACCTAAATTGCCTTACCTAACTAACTAACATTAATCAACAACAGACTTGAAAATGCTATATAAAGGGTGTAAAACACCTCTTAACGAAGCCGAAAGGCACTGGTTCTCCCTGTCATTGCGATCATTTTTTTGTTCTACACCATACCTGGGAACCTTCAAGTTACGGAGATATTAGGGGTCAAAGTTCCAACATTTTGACATTTTTTTTTTTTTTAATACAAGTTTTTAATGTAAGATTTTTACTTTAAACACCTCCACGACCCCCGTACTATTTAATCCGTCCATCAGCACAATGTTTTGAGTGCGTTACATTGAGTTCTACCACAAAACATGATTTCACACCCCCAAAAAAAAAGTCGTTTCCCAGCAATAATTTTTGCCTACAGTTACTTAGTTTCATGTATAGAATTCTAGGTTGACGGCTTCGTAATGAGGTGATTTACACCTTGTATGTTGCTAGATACTATTTTGTTTGTAATCTATTGATACATTTCCGTTAGAGACACAGAAAGCGAAACATAACCAACTAAATACTCGTTGTAGCAACTACCTATGAAGTTAATGACTACAAAACGTTTTCCACGCTCGAGAAACTTACTAGTACTTTCTAGGTTGAAAGACCTAGCTTTCTCCTAGGTCTAGTGATGCTCTCGCTATGCCTAGGCTAGATATATTCACGGTAGCGTCTCGGTGAGACGGGGTAAGCTAAGTTTTTGTCGAAGCATAAAATTACAATTTCGAGTGTTAAATTAGGATATATTTAGGAGGAACGATTCGAGACCCCAAAGTGGAAGTTTCAGTCGCAGTTTTTGCAATTTTACAATGGAATCAAAATCTACATGGTACTTCCCGTTAACCTAGAATCATGAAATTTGTAAGAAGCAAAGTCTTACAGTACATGTGAAGGAAAACGTCTGAAATCCATAAAAAAAAGGATTGTGTGGTTTTATGAAACCACGGTAAAAGTGAAACTTTTTTTCACACTATAGACATTTAACTAAAAATTTTTGGAATAATATTCCATTAAGGGTATAAAACGTATGAAACGCGGAGGCGTATGTATCGCGCGTTGTGAAACGGGGCTAGACGGAAAAAATTCTTACGAAAAGTTGTCACGACACTTTTTGCTATAGTAAGCTATTGTAAGCTGTGCGGCGTCGCATGTTTCTCTGTCTGTCTCTCTCTCTCTTATAGAAAGCAAGCCAGATATTTACTCCGCGGCCGAGCGTCACGCGACATGCAACACACGGACGAAAAATTTTGAGACGATGTAATAAAAGTTTCACTTTAAAAAAGCGGCCTGCATTATGAAGTTTGTACGAGACCCTTTTGGCGCAAATCGGGATGTTGGTCCAATACAAAAAGAGATGTTTAGTTCGATGGTCTATGTAGACCCTTAAATATGACCACACCTTTCTAACACATGCTGTATTATATATCATAGACCAATAAACACGTCTTTCTCTTTCCAAATAATATGTAATTCCAATATTTCAGCACGTTCAAATCTTAGTCTATTATTTTATTTAGAAAAAAAAGGTTCTCTTCCAATATTTTCTTGGCCATAATATTGTTGGTATTTCTTCGAGAAAAGTAGAAACATTGGCTGTCAGATTCTTATGATGATTGACACCGATTAATAGCTCGACAGCCGCTGGGGAAATTGTAGGATGCTAGCGTTTCCTGTGTCTTGGTCTGCTTTGAAAAACAATCGTTGTTTTTTTTTTGGTGAATTCGCGTTTTAGGAAAGCGTGGAGATTTGTAATCAGTGACCATTTATTTATTTATTTATTGGGATCTCCAACAAAGGGATACAATTATAAGGGTCACAATTATAGAAAATCTTTCTTTAAGTGTGTTCCTTCAATTACAGGAGACCACAACATGAAATTAAATGAACAAAATACAGTTTATAATATAAGTTTTGTAAAGCTACTGCTGTGTGTGATATTCCAATTAAAGTATTCTACTTTAATTTGAATATAGAGAGAGCTATACTTACCTACCATTGTTTCATTTTAAAACATATGGATCCTGTAGGGTAATTGAGTAACATTGTTCTTCAATGCCGAATAGCAGTAAGAGTCAGCTCACACCGAGACGCTGCGCGCACTTGTGAGAATTCAGAATACGTTGCGCATACGTATTCTGAATTCTCACAACGAAATGTGTACCTTTTCGTGTAGAAAATAAAATTTATAATGTGAATCGCTCTATAAAAGTGTGTGTGCAGCGTCGCGTCGCGTCGCGTCTCGGTGTGAGCTGACCCTAACGCAAAGGGGATAGTCCATTTTTTAAACCATTTCGAGGAATAAGATCCATAATCATTTGTTTCTAGTTAAAATGTAAAATATTCCCTACTTATTTATATTTTTGAAGAAATGTGGTTTATTACCTTCAATGACGTCATCTTAAGAAGGAATACGCTTTATAATATGAGAGCCCACGACCAAAACCATGTCCCATTGTTTTACCGCCAAAACCGCATTAAATCGTTAGATTAGATGAATCTGAAACCTAACAAGGTTGACAGTGCAGTCATAAACGTCGCAATAACTTCGTTTTATGGGGGGCTATGTTTCGCTATGTCAAAAAAAAAATAGGCAAAAGGTTTTATCTCAATATGTCTGACATTCAAAATTCAAAAGGGAGGATGATCTGAAGACGCAGAACTTTCATGCCTTGTTTTTCTGTAGACACCATAACTTAAAGAAAGAAGACAGCAGACACAGAATAGTAGTAGGTAGAATAAGCAGGTATATCTTAATACAATTACTAAGTATGTTACGGACAATGGACCCACTTATACTATTATTTATCCCTATTACCCAAGTAATAATGCTATTAAAGTTTTATCGTTACATTAAAGCAATAATGAGTAATTGACTCGTGATTCATTCGGCGGTTTTCGTTAACAAAGAAAGTGACTAAACGTTGATACCACGATAGCGTTAGGTACTCATTTCTTTATTGTTTTATAGGCGTCGATGTTTTGACCTTGAGATAAGTGGAATTTCAAAGATATGAACAGTAGTTTTTTTTTGTTGGGTCTCAAAAGGAGACTGGACTATTTTGAACTAGATACACAATATAGTTTTACTCTCGATAATCGATATTATCGGATGTATCAATTCAGGGTTGAAATAGAAACTGGCTTTGGTTTCAAACACCTTTTCCATAGATAAAGTGAGTGTCTAACCTAAACTGGAATTTTTGGAACAATAAGCGATGAGAAGCAAAATCCAGCTTTTAATTTCCCTTTTACAGTGTCTCAAATCAAATCGTAACAGCCAACTGCTGAACATTGGCCTCTGCTAAACCGCACCCTAACACTGTTCTTCCACCTTTCGGGTCCAGTTTGCCCCAGCCACTCTTTTAACGTCATTGGCTCATCTAGCTGGAAGGTGTCCCAAGCTGCACTTGCCAATACACAGTCTCTAGTCCAGGGCTCCTCTGCTCCACCGGCCATCGGTCCTATGACAAACATGGCCGACCTACTGTCACTTCAGCTTGCTTATTCTGCAAACTATATCTCCATTCCAGTTGACTTTATGTATGCTACACTTTACAATGTTAACAAAAAGTTAATTTAGTATTAGCTATTCCTTTTAATTCTGATAAGTACAAAATCAAAGCACTTATTTTAAGTAGGATAGTTACAGGCACTTTTCAATTTTCGAAACAAAGACAACAATAAAAATAATCTACAATCCGAGTCACAAGGCATAATAACTGTGAAAGTACTGTAGTTGTCCATTGCAAAGCGTAGATCTATCTCTATGGAGAAGAATGGGCAAAAAATTCCATGTACACTCTTTTAAACAGTACGTATTCCATCTATAAATAGCAGATTGACACCTACCTGCAATAAAATGAGGAACTCAACCGTCACCGTCGTTCCAACGTGCCTACGTCAATCATGCACATTTAGGTATTACAATTTTTATCAACTTGCGACCTCGGCTCTCGAGGTAAACCCGCGGTTTACAGGCATGCGGACTATCTACTACCTTTTTAAAATGGTTTTATTTAACTTCGCCTTGAAGTTCAAAGGTTTTCCCGAAGAATTGTGTGGTTAGGGTTGTTGCCTATTTGGAAATGTCATAAACTGTCCTTTGCACCACGCCTGTTTCTCAAGGGTAAACAGACCTTTTCATACACACACGTTTCACAAGATGTGTTTAAGGCCTTCGTTATAGAGGGCTAGGCTATGTTTTTTTTTGTTCTAATGTCTCTGTCATAACTTTCTCTAACTCTCTTCAATTCTTCGATTCGTTTTTTTTTTAAGTTTGAGTATTCAGAAACACTTCTTAGAGCCAGACTTGCCATAGATTATGTCTTATAAACTAGCCCAATGCAAATGAAATACTAGTAGATACCTACTTAAAGAAACTTAATCCATTAGAGTTATTGATGCTAATTTGGTAAAGAGGACATATCTAGGGCTAGCTTACGAATAAAATAGAAAACACATTCCAGGCTACACTGCAAGTGAAAAGCGGACAGCGGAAATTCAATTATCAAAAAGATCCCGCTAAGGTTCCGAATATTTGTTAAATGAGACCGGTACGGACATAGTGCGGACCGCCTGCGGACACCGGACACTGATATAAACTGATATAATATATTGTTCAGAACATTATAAATCTCTCAGAGTCCGGACTCTGGTAAAAAAACCTTAATAAACACTGACTTTAAACGGTTAGTAAATTGAATAGCAATCGATTACGTCAAGATACCAATTACCAACCTATTGTTAGCGTATTGTTTGTAATGAATTGTAAATTAACACAAAATGTCGACCTTTCCTGTTAAATGTTGACCTTATATTTGTACAAATTAACAATATTGGATACTAATACTTAATTGATTGATATGTAGTTTCACGAATAGGTCGTAAAGAGTGTACAAGAGTGATTTTTGTAATCCCAGAAGAGTTTGAGTAGAGGTGAAATTATATTACAGCAAGCAAAGATGACGCCATTGGAACAGGTGAATAATTCTTAATCGACTAAGTAGTATCTACTTATCAGAATCGCTTCCCGCTTACTCTTGCACCAACCCCTTAATAAAATCAGTATTGGAGTAGCAATTTATCTAAAGCGAATCTGTAAGCGCTAGTGATCGCTACTTAGCTTACGTAAATGTGCCACAAGGGGAGATTGTAAGGGTTGAGCCGTATACGATACGATTACAAAGCGGCCATGACAGTAATGCTTATCTTGAAACTTTTTACTTTTGTGGCGAGATCGGAAAGTTAAAGTAAAATTGGAATGCAAAGTTGTTCTGTTTGAAGGTTTACATTCCAAAATCTTTTAGGCCTTGTTTTGTCAAGTACACCATTAAGTGTGTTTTAATTTATATAAACCGTAATAGACGGTTACTTACGTTTGCTAATAGACAAAATACCACACTTTTTTCACCATTTAGTTAGACTCATAAAACCGTAAAAAAAAAAAAAAAAAAATTACATTGTCCGCTCAAGGCCTGAAATACATCTGCCAGGGCTGCGGGACTGTAAGGGAAGAGATACCGTGGCCCTGGAACACAAAGGGCTAAGAAGGAACATGGATGGGTTTTAGTCAGTACAAGACTGACACTCCCTCCCGGTCCGCCCAGAGTGGAGGGGGGGGGGGGATTTGACGAATTCCCATCCGTAAAAAAAAGCCCTGAAATACATAAAAAAACTTCGGAAATGCATAAATATTCAAAGACATAAACAAAACATGACCCCCCTTTTGTTTTTTTTTTTGACACATGACATGACATCCTCCAGTAGCAAACTTGTTCAGTGTTCACTAAACAACACAATATCGTGTATATACTAAACATTAATATACCGACGTTTACTCTGTCCAAATGTCCTCGGTAACTGAGAAATCTAAACAACATAATACATAGAGTATCTGCGATCTTAGGAGTTTATGGGTTCACTATCACAGAGACTATCACACTGACAGACTGGTAACATAGAGACTGCGATCTTAGGAGTCTTTGGGTTCACTAGTTACACTGCCATACAGCATTGAATGACAGCATATAGATATGCTTCTCCCGAGCTACGACACACCCTGTCCTCCGCTTTCCTCCGCTTTCCTCATTCAGTCAGACCCAACCAACTTTTTGGGCTCGTCGGTCTGTCTAGCTGCACACCCCACTACCACCACGTTACTCGCCACTCCAAGACTTTCTATAAACGTGCCGAGACCACTGCCATTTCAGTTTGCTTACTCTGCAATGCTAGAGAAGAAAGGACGTTGAGCGCAAAAACTTCAAGGCCATTAGTTCTATAAGGTGTGCAAAAATACCCTTAAGGAAGCAGAAGGGCACGTGTTCTCGTCATTGTGATATTCTTTTTGTTCTGGACCATACCTGGGAGCCCTCTAGTTGCGGAGATATTGAAGTTAAGAGTTCCAACTTATTCCCACATATGTCCCATTTTTTTTTAAGCAAACTTTAGTTAATGCCATTTTATAGTGCGAGGAAACAGTGACATGCTTGTGATGCTTGATTAATATAGAAGGTTAACAATGCCGCCTCTAGAGGCGCTGGGTCGTCTCCATGCTCTGTGGAGAGTGACGACTGTCCTGACTTTCTAGACTGAAAATTCGAGCCCTAGGAATTTAGGGGTTTTGTGGAGGTCTTGTAAAAATGAATGAAATAAAAACAAACCAACACTGTACTGTATTTTATTGTATTTGCTTACTTTTCACCACATTTTTCGAAGACCAAGGAAAGTTTAGTTTAGTTGAAATTAAACCACAACCCAGATTCTCCAATGGGTTTTCGATGTTATTTTTTTAATTCTTGGTCGGTTTTTGGAAATTCGTCGATTTTTATGTTGAAAACTTCGATCACTTATAAAAAACTGAATGTTGAAAACATTAGAATACCACAGTACCTGATATTTATCTAACAAATACACACAAAATTGCTCGATCATTAATTGTTAACATAATAAAATATTATTTGCACACCAATTTCCAGTATGTAAAATAGAATACATAAACACGGCAATTGAGGGGTTGGAATACAGTCAGTAATTCGTTTTCCAATAACAACAGTTAAAATAATAAAATAGTAGAGAAATGCTTGGATGATAAATAGTGTTTATAACGTTATACGTGTCACAACTCTAATTACATTCTAATATTATAACTGTGACGGTAACTCTATCTATATATCTGTTGCCTTTTCGCGCCTTAACAGCTGATCGGATTTCGATGAAATTTCGCACACAATAGGCCAGGAAGAAAAAAAAAAGGTGCGTGGAGTCCCTCCGCGCGGAAGAAGTGAAACTTCGTAATACTACTCGTATGCGTTCGAGTACCACGCATACACTCTCGTTATTTTATTGAGCTTCTAAATAAATTTTGTTGTTTTCTTGTTGTATTATTTTTATTACATAATTATTACATTATTTTATTCTACTCATGGAAATTGAGCGAAGGCTGGTTGCACCGAAGAGTCGAATGCATGACTGTTTGCACGCCATCTTGCGTACCTAGTAGAACTACGTAGTCACAAATCTTGTAATACTGCCATCTCTTAGTGAGTAATAGAAAATATTCACCCTCCATGATAGCGTTAAACTTGTTGGAAGTCGCATAAGAAGTTTCACTTCAATAAATATAGGTGTTTTTATTTCGGTAGTACGCCCGTAAGATTTTTTGTTAAATGTTTTTGGAGGTGCTCGTGGCTAAATAATAACAGCCACTGGGAACATTCTTCAAGTTAAACCGCGCTTACCTAGGTTGGCTGTGGATGTGTGACTACCCATTACATATTAAGTTTCCTCCATGCCTCGAAAAGCACGCTAAACCGTTTTTCCCGGCTCTCATTTGTAGATCTTTGACAGTCGTTACAATAAGTCAGTGGCCCGAAAGTCTGACAACCAGTCTTGCCAAGAGATATCGTATTACCCAGTACTAACTGGGTTGTGGAGATCTAGCTGCATCCATTTGAACTTAAAGCTGACCTCAACATAGTTGGAAAAAGGCTGTCCAGATGATGATGAAATTCCCGTAAGATAGTTTCCAGCAACCAACGAGAGCGAAGCCGAGCACAAAATTTAACCATACGTAATTAGGATCCAATGCATAGAAATTGGAAATCTAAAATTGGTAGATAGAGATTAAAATAATAAATTATTATTGTCGAAAGACTATTATCATAATTAATAATTAATATAAATTCGTGACAATTTATGTTGTTGTTGTAAGCTGGTCCAGATAATATGGCATTAATAAACAGAGCCAATCATATTTTGCATACTAAAGTTGATGAGTTTATAAAGTTGATGAGTTGTGCTGCCATTATTTTTACACAAAGAAAGTTATAGATTAGATTTATAAGCAGGACCCGCAAGGTAACACTGAGGTGGAAGCGACAGGGTACGATCAGCAATAAAGTTATACATAACCCAAACTTATAAGACGTCTTAGTTTTAGAACGATCCATATTAACAGACTGGAGTATAAGACATAACAATATTTTCATCAATGGTTACACAAATTTGCAAAACAATAATACATCAGATCACACTGATCAGCACAAAACTTGGTGTAATATTTAGATGCGGATTGTACCCCGCGAAATTGAATTATTCTTAGGTTTTTTGCAGGGAGTGTCAGGTTGTATTTTGATTAAAATGTGATTCGCGGCCGTAGCAAATATAGCTTAACAGAGTTATAATCATTAAAATCATCAATAGAACTTTTTAAGTACATTTAACCCCATTGAATGACTATTTAATTCTATTGTTGTAGTTAATTCTATTGTTTAAAAAAAATGACGTGTAAAAGTGTTTGTAAAAATCTATTTGCAAAATAAACATCATTTATCATTTATTTCATGAAAAAGTCCAAGATTCACTTTTTGAGGAGCTCGTGGCCAAGTTATAGCCGCTCAGATCAATCTTTAGGTGAAGCCACCCTTGCCTAGGTTGGTCTGTGGATGGGTGACCATCCATTACATACCGAGTTTCCTCCGTGCTTCGAAAAGCACGTCAAGCAGTCGTTAAAAATAGTCTGTGGTTATCGTATTAGCTAGTACTAAGTGGGTTGTGGAGGTCAGATAGATAGGTAGTCGTTCCATATAGAATATTGATATTCAGCTACATCCGGTTAGACTGGAAGCCGACCCCAACTAAATTGGGAAAAGGCTATGCAGATGATGAATACTGGAAATACATGCGTTTTACGACCGCTAATTACGTATTGTTAATAATACAGCCTGACTCTGACCGTCAAACTATAATATGAATTTCGCAGAGTACCCTATAGCTTCCAACTTAAGAGGGATTTATTTATAGTTAATTAAAACGGTATAACACCAATTACAGTAATTAACATGGAAACAAAAAAAGGTAGAACATAAAGTTGACGACATTCAATAAGTTCTAAAAATAACATGTAACAGTGGACAATCTTGCATACTTTTTCTCACAGAACACCAGACATATAAGGATAATTTAATTCCATTCATCTGCAAACACAGTCAGAAGGGCGTTGAGCATCTCGAGAATACGACAAACCGGCGAATCCGCTCTGGCGACAATTTTGGAGAAGAGAGGGAGGTGAGAGACAGGGATCTCTAGTGGGCCTTTCTCCATACAAACGTATTCCGCTGTTTTCTTCGTGGATAATGCGTCTAGAGCAATGTATTTTTTTTTCCAAAAATTCTAAGTCTTATTAATACATGCCCCTATCATTTCCTTTTTTTCAAAACATAATCACAAAAAGATTTATGACAATCCAAAAACCCGAAAAAATGCCCGTTTTTACCGCCATGTTCACACGACTGTCTGACAACTTAGATAAGTTTAAAAAAAAAATACCTATCCTTCAAATTCCTCGAGACTTTAGTCCCTTCTTAACAACAAAAAATTATGCGCAGGGTGCGGATTTTTCATTTAACCACTCTCTCGTTAGCTAAGAACTATACTTACATTTTTCCAGCAAGGATTTCAGGAGTAATTACAATCTAAGCATTAGAACAATTAAAAACGATTAAATAAACTAAAATAACTTAACTGTACTAACAACAAAGTATAAAAAGGTATAAAAACGCTGTAAGCTAGTAATGCGCCCAAGAGACTGGTGGCGTTGCCACGTCGTATGGCAACACTGAGCCTCTGGCCAAGGTAAAAGCCAGCCCTTGGGTCACGGAAAGCGTTAAGAAATTTCCTTAAAAAGGCTGTGAGCATTCGGACTCCACGGCCCCAGAGTTTCAACCATACTAACGCCCCTGGAGATTAGCATTAGTCATCAAACTCCAGAAACGAATTTCTGCTTGCGCGATTTAGACTCCTTGCACCGGAGCTTCATTGTCAAACAACCAGTGACAAGCTGATGACCAAGTCATCGAAAGGAAAAAGCGCGGGAAACGTTCAACTTGGCGGACGCGTCCTTTTTGAATTCAAGAAAAATATTTTGAAAATACAGTAAAATAGGATCAGTAGTTTAGTTTTAGTGCTCTCTTCTTTGATTTAAGTATAGTTTTGTAGTATTTTTTCCTCGGTAGTGGTAAGTTTTTACTATATATTGTTGAAGCCGTATAATGAACGACCCGCCAGACCCGGGGGACTTTGTTCCCCCGGCAGGCAATTTTGTTACTGTGGTGAGCAATGAGTCAGGCATGGAAACTGATGGGTCCTCCTCGGCTCGTAAACTTAAAAGAAGTCGCGTAAATGTGTGCAAACATTGTAACAAACGCCGTCGCACCCGAAAAAACCACGGTTCCGAGTCGTCGGGTTGTGGTTGTACGGATCCTACAAGTCCTACAACATTTTTATCAGAACCTATTTGCTCTGTAATACCAACTATTGCTGCTGATACTCAAGCTCCATCCGTAGCTGTTCCCGCGCAAATCGGTCGTAAAGCATACGACAAAACCGACAGTGCACCTTACATAGTACACTTACAGAAAAAAACTATTTCCCCTGATGATGATACTACACTGCACCCAATCACATTTGGCAAATATCTCAAACATAACGCCTTTCAAAATATTATAAATGGTAGCGTCAAAAAAATTGGGCGTAATAAAATTTCTCTTTCATTTTCCAATTATCTGGATGCAAATTCTTTTATTTCACACAGCAGTCTGGAAACATATAATTACAAAGCTTTTATACCCACATTTAATGTTACAAGAATGGGTCTAGTACGTGGTGTTCCTGCAGAATGGTCTCCAGAGGAAGTAATTGATAATATTACAGTTCCAATTGGTTGTGGTCCAATTTTAAAAGTCAGACGCCTTAATTTTAAATCTGTTGTTGATGGTACAACCACTTGGAAGCCATCCCAATCCATAGTAGTTACTTTTGATGGACAGGTTCTACCTAAAAGAATCTTTATGTGTTATAATGCATTACCTGTTGATTTATATATTTTCCCTACTGTACAATGCTTTAATTGCTGTCGTTTTGGGCACACTAAAATTCAGTGCAGGTCTAAACCTCGCTGTTATAAGTGTGGTCAAGGCCATACTGGAGATAGCTGTGAAAGGGAAGTAGAAAATGCATCTTGCTGTCTGTGCTCTGGCTATCACTATGCCATTAATAAATCCTGTCCTGAATTCTGTAGACAAAAACAGATTAAATCACACATGGCACATAGCTCAGTTTCTTATGCTGAAGCAACTAAAGTTTATCCCCCGGTAACTAAATCATATGCTGACACACTTTTATCTTCTCCTTCTAAAAACTTTGCAGATACTCCATCAATCTCTTCACCTAATAGAATGCAGGCTTCAAGTAGTTATAAAAAGACTGTCTTCCTGAAACCACGCTCCCCACCCAAATCTATACAAGGCTATAATAAAGAGGCCCACAATGCTATTATTAATGATTTTAAAATTCCCCAGCCATCTAATGGTTGTGCCTTTACTAATAATCAAAATAATGATAAAAATGATGTAAACTTTTCTATAAATGATTTTCTCTCTGCATTACACAATCTTCTTTCTCAGTTCAACATCTCACCGTCCAACGTTGCCTCAACTTTCAATGTACCTCAATCCATTCATAATGGACAACACATCCAATATAATCCAATGGAACTGCCGCAGTCTAGTAAACAAAAAGAGTGATGTTATATACCTTTTAAACAAATATGAGCCATTTGTCTTTGCTTTAGCAGAGACCTGGCTCAAACCAAATCATATTTTTAAAATTAATGGTTATTTAACCATTAGGGAGGATAGATCTGATGGGTATGGTGGTGTAGCTATACTTATCAAGAACTCTTTTCCTTTCTCTATTGTTTCATTACCTCCTCATAGTGAGGAAATTTCTATTGTAGCTATTAAGGTGCACCAAACTTGTTTTGTTTCTATTTACATTCCTCACCTTTCTTCTTCTATTCTTCAAGAGATGAATAATCTCTTTTCTTTTCTTCCAAAGCCTTTCTTAATATTGGGGGACTTTAATTGCCATCATCAATCATGGGGTTGTTCTGTTTCTAATTGTCATGGTGAAGATTTACTAGATATAATAGACTCTCATAACTTATGCATCTTGAACTCAGGAGCTGCTACTCGCCGTTCAGATCCCAACCAAAACCAAAGTGCAATTGACCTTTCTATCTGTTCTCCAAGCTTAGCCTCTTCATTAACTTGGCATACTCTAACCTCTACTTATGGTAGTGACCATTTCCCAATAGTTATTTCTTACCCTCTTTCCAAATCAAAGGCATCATCAAGGAGATCTAACTTAAAACACAAATTACCAAGCAGAAATAGTAGTGACTGGGACAAATTTAGAAGCCTTGTAGACAGTAAGCTTTGCTCCTTGCCTGTAATTTCTGATGGCAATGAAAACAGCTGTGCTGAAGCTTTAGCACTTTTGTTAATTGAAACTGCAGATGTAGTTTTTCCTGTAAAAAATTACAATAATAGTACAATTCCCTCACCTCCATGGTGGGACTCTGAATGTACAGAATTAGTTAACAAACGTAAAGAGGCGGAATACAATTATAACCTTGATATGTCTAATATTAATTTTGAAACTGTTACTAACCTAATTAACGAAACTTATAAACTTTTTAAGAAGAAAAAATTTGAATCTTGGCGTAACTTTTGCTTATCAATTTCACCGAACACCCACCCAACGATTGTCTGGCGTAATATCCGTAGATTTAGATCAATTTATAAGAACCCTTCCCCTATACCTGTTTCTTTAGCCAGCGAATTTTTAGATAATTTAGCGCCGCCTTGGGTGCCTGAGGCTGTTAACCCTAACCTGTCCGTACCAATATTGTCAATAATCAACGGATCACATAACCAAGGCACCCATACGACTCTAGATGGCCCATTCACTCTTACTGAATTAAAGGGTGTTATTCATAAAACTAAGGATTCTGCACCAGGCAGTGATGGCATCCCATATTCCTTTTTTGCTAATTTAAATGAAGACGTCCTCTGCTATTATTTACATCTTATCAATTCTATTATGATCACTGGCAACATCCCTGTTGAATGGAAACGTCAAATGGTGTTGCCATTCCTTAAACCAAATAGAATCCCATCTGACGCTTCTTCATACCGTCCCATAGTTTTGTCTTCAGTTCTGATGAAATTAGCTGAACACTTAATTAAAAATCGTCTAGAATGGTTTGTTGAAAGTAAGGGCCTTTTGGCAGCATCACAATATGGCTTTAGAAAAGGTAGGAGTACCAGTGACTGTTTAGGCATTTTAACATCGGATATTCGGATTTCTTTTTCTAATAATCAATCTACTGTCGCGGTTTTCCTTGACATAAATTCAGCTTATGATAATGTTATATTATCAATTTTACAAAATAAATTAAGAGCCCTAGGGGTTCCATTGAATTTGTCAAATTTTATTATTAATATCCTGACTGAACGCTCTATTAGTATGCTAATTGGTGATCAAGAGGTATCTTACCTTGTGTGGAAAGGCCTACCCCAGGGTTCTGTGCTCAGTCCCCTTTTATACAATATTTACACTTTTGATTTAGACTCGTCCTTATCTGATCATATTACGGTTCTTCAATATGCCGACGATTTGTTGTTATATTCTTCAAGCCAATCCATCGAACAGGCTAGCCAGGCTATCAATTCCGCTTTATCTAATTTAGAGTTATGGTTACATCTTAACGGCTTGGATATATCCACGTCTAAAAGCGCGGCAGTTTTATTCACCCGAAAGAGAAATATTCCCACAATAAATCTCTTTTATAAGGAAACTCCTATCCCGATTAAAGATAATTTCAGATATCTAGGTGTAATACTTGACAGTAAATTAAGTAGTGTTCCTCATTGTGATTATATTGTTAACAAATGTGAAAACCACATAAACATGCTTAGATGCCTATCAGGTGTGTGGTGGGGTGCACATCCTTTTTCTTTAAAATTAATCTACAATGCTATAATCAGAAGCACTTTAGATTACGGATTATTTATTCTTGAACCGGGTAGTGTTATGGCTTTTAAAAAATTGGACCGTATCCAGTCTAAAGCATTACGAATTATTGCGGGTGCTATGAAGTCGAGTCCCATAAATGCCTTACAGGTTGAATGCGGGGAAGCTCCTTTATATCTTAGAAGACAGTTCCTTTCTGATAAGTATTTGTTCCGCATTATTCAGTTCTCAACTCATCCTCTCATTTCTAAACTGGACATTTTAGTGACGCTGATTGATTCTTCAGATTACTGGTCCCATAAACGTGCTCCTTGTTTAGTAATAAGCTATAAAAAATACCTTTCTCTATCTTCTCCAGTACACCGTTCCAACAAACTTCCCATATTTAGCAGTAGTTATGATAGTTTACATTTCAAACCCATCATAAAATTTAACTGTACTAGAAAATCTGACCCCGTTTGTCATTTAAGTTTCAACAATTTTCTGTCCGAGCACTCGGAATATCATCACATTTTTACGGATGCTTCCAAGCGTTCTCCGACAGGTTGTGTGGGGATTGGCACTTTTCATTCGCAATATAACATTGTTCAAAAAATAAAACTTCCTCCGGAGACTTCTGTTTTTACAGGAGAATGTTTTGGCATTTTGAAAGCCATTGAATATAGTCGGGTTTTTAAGTTAAAAAAAGTTATCATTTTTTCGGATTGTCAAAGTGCGCTTCTAGCCATCAACCAATCTCCACTGACACATAAATTACAGTTGCCCATAATTTATTTAATAAGAGAATTTGCGTACAGAACCTTATCTGAGGGTAATACCTTGGAATTCGCGTGGGTTCCAGCCCATGCTCGAATCGAGGGCAATGAAGTGGCAAATTCTCTCGCCGGTGAAGCGGTGCAGTGTGGGGACATCGTCCCATACATGAATTTTAACTCAGATATTGTAAATTTACCTAAAACTTTTCTTTTGGACACCTGGAAGGTGGCCTGGGAAATCAGTAGTAGACAAAAGGGTCGTTATTTTTCTTTACTCCACCCCGACGTTTCGGAAAAACCGTGGTTTGGCAGGGCTAAGTTTGGCAAGATGGAGACCTCCGTTCTCATACGGATGAGACTCGGTCACGTTTGTTCTCCAGCTCATCTTGCCAAACTTAAAATTATTAACGATCCCAGTTGTTCGTGCGGCACAGATGTGGGCGACTTGAACCACATTCTTTTCTCCTGTCCTCTATATGACCGTTCTTCCTTTCTCAGTGATCTATTGTCCCTCCGTATTCCTTTTCCTACTTCAGTTCTTACTTTATTTTGTACAAATAGTTTACCTGTATATAAATGTATAGCTTCATTCATTACCATTAATAATATTAGATTGTAATTTAATACAAATATATTTTCATCAATTTATTGTATCTCATCATTCATTAGTAATATCTAGTTAGTTATAACCCTATTGATCCTATTATATCCCAAATTCCGATGTAAATATTATTTTTGATAAATTCCAGTTTCCCTAACTTTGTCTTCCTACTTGACACTGGCTAAATGCACAAACCGTGCGAAGCCAGAAAAAAAAAAAAAAAAAAAAAAAAAAAAGTCATCGAAAGTGTAAGCTCCGTTACAAAAACATAATCAAGCATCAGGGTTCTAAACAACAAGTTTCTTCAACTAAGCTTTTACACGTGCAAGATCCGGATATAACCGGATTTGACGCATCAAGATTGAAAACAAGAACGGAATTTGAGTCCTCCCGTTTGTCTAAAGAACTGGCTGTAGTGCAAAATGGTTCCTTTTTAATGACATTGACAGGAGAGCGCTGTTAGCAAACATTTGTGAAATTGCATTGAAAATCCAAGATGGCGTCGTTAGTTTCGACGCAAAACAAGCGCCAATTTCACCATGGAGCACTATAGAAAAAAAAATGTGTATTAGTGATTTTACTTCCCAGGGTTTTTTTTTGTTAAAAATCTGATTATAAATCCGGGTTTTTCCTGCACAATCGGTAGCTATATTAACGGATGTCCCTATTATGTGACACGAACCCGGATGTGGTCAGCTACCGTTATATCACTCACTGGCACCCAATATATACACAGACATACACAATTTTTAACTAGTATTACATTTACTCTGTGCTTGTCAATTTGTGGGTCAAATTATGAGTAGTTTTATTTTCCTTTCGTAATTCTTACAGTGATAAATTTAGTTAACAGTTTTCAGTTAGTGTGTGCACGGTCATAATTTTTCGGCTTACTTTGGTCTTTGTGGTCAGTAGGTATGTATGTATTTTATCTCAAGTTTGTGTATTTTGTCGAGATTTTCCTTGAAAATCGTAATTTTTTGCGACATTTTCGAAATGTTTGTAGCATTCATTTGATTTGGCAAAAATGTCCAATATATTTTTCTAGAGTGAATTTAATTTTGATAGGTAAGTGATAAAAGAGGTGGGCTAAGTTTATACAATACATACATACTCAGCCCATACTAATCCCACTACTGGGGCAAAGTACTCGTCTCTGTGAGGAGGTCCTTATTGATTTTTAATCATGAAAAAAAAAAAACATTTAAGTTTCCTCAACGGAAATCTCTTTGGGAAAGCTTTCGTTGTTCTTGCTTACGCGTGCGAAACTTTGTAACAATAGGAACTTTCGGAATTTTCTGTAATGGATTTTCAGTTACGTTGAAGGTTAAAAACTTCAAAACAGATTTAATATAATAGAAAGAATACGCAAGTGTTGAGTTCCGGAAAAATTGAAAGCAGAATAAACATACCCACTTTACGATTAAAAATGCATTCTTGTAGTACATTTGTTACTTCCATTAAAATTTACAATAAGTTACCGGAATACATTTTGATGTATTCCGGTAACTTATTGTAAATTTCAATGCATAAAAATAATATCTTTATCAATAAATTAAAACAATTTCTAATAACCAAAAGCTACTACACCTTTGACGAATATTTTAACGATAAATTTCAATAACAATAAAAACTATTTTTACATAATACATAAATAGTATTTAGTTTATTATCATTGTTAATAATGTAATTCGTGCAATATATATATAAAAATACATAAATAAAACTTTAAACCAAAATATAATATATAGGCTCACGAGGTTGTCGACGTGTGGGATGTGGACTCACTGATCATTGTGCCGATAGTCGTATCAGCCAATGGCCTAATTGCCAAGAGCGTCGACCAATACCTGATGAGGCTCTTGTTAGGCAGCTGGATCAAGGGCTTCATTCAGAAAACGGTACTCTTGGACAAGGCTCGTATTGTTAGGAGGTTCCATTCTCTAGAGCCTTGACCGCCGGTAGTTTGGACCCTGTTCCCGATTCCGCAGGGCTCCTGTATATATATTTTTTTGTTTTTTTTTTTTTTTTTTTTTTATATTGAAATATTTCAAAAGTAAAAAGCATGTTTTAAAAATGAATAAACGAATAAATACCAAATTGCTTTCAACCTACTGTTCCACAAGCTACTGAAATTGACAACCGAATAATAAATTAATAATTTTGATCGGCAAAAGATAATTTAAAATGATTGAGTAATAGTAACTGTATCTCCTATCCTGTATCATGAACAAATAAAAAATACCTTATAAAAAAAGATACCTTATCTAAAAAAATACTAATTTCCCCGGATACCAGCTACCAGAACAACAACCGCCGACAAAATCAACTTATGATAGCGGAGCGTACAAATAATCCCGATATCAAACTAGATACCGGTACCGGTTCAAACTATTCAGAGCATTAGGTCACCTTTAGTCCGGTCCTCCCGTTACTACTGCACTATAATTATTGTCTAGCGAATGACCTGACGATGTCTGTGTTATTCGAGAATTTAGGTTGAAAAGTGCAATGTTGAATATAAATAACTTAGCTATATCGTGTTGTAAGAGGTAGATTAGGTTTACGTGGCTCAAAATATTTCGGTGCATGAACCATGAAGGTGTGCATATGCTGACAAAAGAGGCGAATTAAGAAATATATCTACAAGTAGCGTTTATTCGATATTGAACTAAACTACTCCTTATCTTGCTGACTGACTTTATTTTTGTCACAGCATGAGCTATCAGCAAACTAAATAAAATCTATAATTTCCACCTTCGAACGTCGCCACATCAACCGGAAAGACGTACTTACTCCTCAAATCAAGCGTTATACCGCGATTTTCACCAGATAATTCTATTAACTTACGATTATTCTTAACACAATTTACTAACGTGCACTAATCTGATATTTTATTCTAGAGTTCCTTACTCTAGAATAAATTATCAGTGGTGGTCAAAGCTCGTATCTGTTTGACAATCAAATAAAAAGGCTCATGACTACATACTTTTTTTACATTCATTTTTTTTTTTCATACTATTTGATATCCAACAGTCTGGATGGATTTCGCCGAAGTTGGTCCGGGGATGGGGGACCATCGCATACCGAGACACCAACATGACTCGGAAATTACATCGGTTAATTTGGCAGCCGTTATAGGAAGTCAGAAACCCGAAAGTCTGACAACTAGACTTTTCAAAGGCATACGACAGAGGAGTACCCATTTGTTAAGTTCACATAGGCAGTCGTTCTATATAAAATACTGGCATTGAGATTCTACATTCGGTCTAAGCGGAACATACAGTCTTAACGAGCTCCTTAGAGCTCGTGGCTAAATAATAACCCTAGGTTGGTCCATGAATGGGTGACCCATTAGATACCGAGTTTCCTCCGTTCCCCAGAAAGCACGTGAAGTTGTTGGTCCTGATTGTCATTTGTAGATCTTCGACAGTCGTTACAGGTAGTCAGTGGCCCGAAAGTCTGACAACCAGTTTTACCAAGGGGTATCGTATTACACAGTACTAACTGGGTTTTGGAGGTCAGATAGACAGTCGCTCCATGTAAAATACTGGTATGCAGCAGACAGATGATGATGTTACAATTACATACTGATAAGCCGGTACTGCTCCCACAGCAAAATCCGGCAAATCCCTTCTAAATTCTGAATCATCAATGTAATATATTTAAGTGGAGCACTCGATCGTTTATTCCACATAAATAATCCTTGATTCAATAAAACGCGGACATCCTGTAGTAGGTCCGGCCATTTTGTGTTTAGATATTCATATAATATGTCTGTGAAATAAATTATATTTGTTAATGTGGTCTGGTTCTTCCAGATTTGTTTTGCTGATGCATTTGACAGATGCATTGAAAAAAACATTTGACATGAGAGTCTAGCCTAGTGTTAACAGGTTTTTACATTTCTGCAATGACAGGACAGGATTGACATTATGCTTTTTGGTAGCTTACGTCACCAATACATTTTTTTTTCTATCTATAAAACTCTTATAGAATGAATTTTTTTGTCAAGGCCCTGTAATAACATTATTATGTAAGTTTTTCTATGTTATGTTGTAGGTATGTTTGGTTACATTTTATACGGAAAAGATATATTTCTGAACAGTGTGTTTTCTGAAAATTTAGGATTGAATTATGACGAAAACATAAAAATGTTTTGTTTTATTAATCAAAACCGTTATATAAAATCTTTAGTTTTACCTTTTTTGCACGTCTATGGTATAATCACAATTAGTGATAACAATGAAAAAGAAAGTTGAAAAGTGTACGAGTAAATTGTGTCACCCATGGTGGGTTAGAGTGAGGTGAACCTACATAGTACACCCACATTTTGCCAGATTATAGGAGGTATACATATATCCATCAAACAGCCACAAATTCTAAATCCAGATGCGTAAAACGCAATAACGCTTATGAATCGAACCCACTACCTCAAGGCCAGCATTACCATTAATAACCACCAGACCAACGAGAGACAAAACATCCATTAAACTAATCCTGACATTTCATCAAGCTTACACGTAACCGACATTCATAATACATTACACTAAAAAATGGCGACTTCCTCACCGAATTAACAAGAAAAAAGTAAGTGCTTAAATGCTGTGAAAAAATGTTTTTTTCATAATCCCTTAAGCACGCGATTACTTGGGCAAATCCTCGGAGGTTTTACACTGTTAGTTGTTTGTTGGGCCCACTACCCCTAGCTAGAGTTTGAGCGACTTTGCTTTGATTTTTGGTTGGCTTTTAGATTTTGTTTCATTATTAGTATGTATAGCTCCTTGGGAGTCAATTCTTCCGGGAAAGTCCATTGCTAACTCCATTGCTTTTTGTTTAGGTATACTGATAGCAGGCTTGGTACTCCCTTTCTTCTCCTAAAATTGTTTGTCCGAAAATCATTATCCATAACACGGGGTGAGGCGGCCCGCGAGTTGAGGAGCAGGTGGTTGTAACACTCGCCGCCGCGGTTGAGGCTGGCCGAAGCTGCGGTGGTGAGCGTTAAACCCATCTGCGACGATAAACTCGCGAGGGACCGCCGGAGCGCCGCAGCGCCGCAGCGCCGCAGCCGTGACAGAAACCATGCTTGAATGATTGCTTGCAAGCTGCATGCTGCGTGCTTAGTTTGCATGCTGAATGCTGCGTGCCTGTTTGCATGCTGCATGCTTGCTTGCATGCTGCATGCTTACTTGCATACTGCATGCTTACTTGCATGCTGCATGCTTGCTTGCTTTACAAAAACCACATGTTCACAATAAACTGCTTTATTGAGTACATGTATAATATATTTATTTATGTATAATAAAAAAAAAATGTTCTATGAATATTATTATAAATAAACATTATGTAATTTGAATTTAGGATTTAGGACTTATAACTTTTATAGAAAACATATTTATGTCTTTTGTATATTATTGATTGTTATATTTATGACAAACGGATTTAGGACATATTATATTTAGGGATTTCAATTTTATGGCATGTGATATTATGTGATGTTAAGTTCGGGTGAATTATCATTCGGACAAATGATGATTAGGACAAAAAAAGTTATGGCACTTTAAATTATGGATAAAAAAGTTAGGTGACACAATAGAGAACCAGCAGGCTTAAATACAAGCAAGGTAATGTATAGGGTATGGCTAAATCTTGCTTTTTATTATTAGGGGCGCAATGCAAGGTGTTTGCATGCTCGTCAAATTCAAGGAGATAACCATACTAATGATTCTCGCCCCGAATCATTAATAAAATGTGTAGGTAATTTTTAGTTTTTTTTTTTATTTACGGAAATCGGTAAGTGTGAACTATCCGTGTTTGAAACGCGGGCCGTCTGATTCTCGCCCTATAACCACGCTTCCACAAATACAAACAATCTCAAACGTTAATTCGATAATTTCTCATTCCCTAAACCACGTTAAGGGGGTTATTCTGAAATACTGACAAACATAAACAACCAAAAAAATCAGCGTTCATTAATAATTAACTAGATACCGTAATTTTATTTTTATATTTATGTCTTGTGTGACAACCTCCTGAATTTTGACGAGGATGCAAAACAACACCACACGGCGCGTATTATTAGGAGGTTCCTCTCTCAAGAGCCCTGACCACCAGTAGCCCGGACCCTGTTCCCGATGCCGGTGGGACTATTAGTTATATTTTTTTTTTATATAATTTTGTAAAAATATTTAAAAATGTAAATAATATGAATAAATGGAATAATAATAATAAAATAGTCTATTGACACAAAGAATAAAGTAATACATTTACATTGCTGGCTGTTTGTGTATGTGAGTTTATTTCTTTGTAAACGCATCTACGATACAGGAGAAATTCCTATTGTGGGGCAACGTACAAAAAAAATATATTTGAAAGCCTGACTGCCGTGCTAGGTGAGACCTGCAACAGCTCAACTCTTACATCTGCTGTACCATCTATCTCTAACACAAATAAAATACAAACATATCGTTGATAAACGAAAACACAGTTGCTTACCCTGAAGTCCTGCATTCAATTCTTAGATCCTTGCATATTCATATCCTGCCCATACTAATCTATGATTTACTAGAACTGTCGGATTGTTGGTATACTGTACTACATACACCTCTGCCTAAACCTTCGAGGATAACAGTCGTTATGTTATGTTATGTGTGTTTTAATAGACTCAATAATCAATATGTTTCCTTTACTGTCTATTAAATTTAGGAGGAAAATTATGTAAGAATTTGGAGACCTATAAAAGTACCTAGGGGAAGACCAAAGAAACGATGGGTGGACTCAGAAGGGGTCATTCATGGGATGATGAGTTGGCGACTAGTAAGACATGCTACACCCCCCCTAAATAAATTGTGAAAAGATCGGGAGAATATTGATAATCTAGACTAGACATACTACTTTGGTCATCTACCATCGATCATTATTGAAGAACAGAGTTCATTGCTCCAAGACTTGACCGCAGCAACATTGCTTAATCTCGCGATCAAAACACGCGGTACAGATTTACGTAAATTAGAGTTAAAATTTGAATTCTCGTTACAAACTAACAAACAAGTATTTTGCAATGTTAATTAGAAACTCGAGTCGTCTGGTGAGAAATAAAATTAAAAACGATAGCTCAAAAGTTAAGGTTCGTTAACGTTTTAATTGGTGCTAAAAGATATAATTTTCTCTTTCTGTCTCCCTCGCACTTTAGTTTAATGTAATGTGTTGAAAAAGAAACAATAGTTTCATAAAACGATATGAAAAACTTCTCCGGTTTAACATCACAACAACTTTAGACCAAAAAACGCTTTTTCTGTCTCAACCTTTAGTATGATTGGTTGCGGGACTCATATTTAACATGAAGACCGCAAGGCAGCAAACGTAGGGTTTGCTAATGCGCGGTCCTAATCCAAGAATATCTACCGCAATTTGCAACGGTCATCAGTTCTATGACTAATGATTAGGACCGTCCAAATCAGCCTAATGATTCTGTCGGTTTTGTTGAGGAGCTCGTGGCTAAATAATAACAGCCGCACGGGTCGATCTTTAAGGTTAGTCCGTTAGCCATTATTACATACCGAGTTTCCTCCATGCCTCGGAAAGCACGTTCAGCCGTTGGTCCCGGCTGTCATTTGTAGATCTTTGACAGTCGTTACGAGTAGTCAGAAGCCAAAAGTCTGACATCCAATCTTACCAAGGGGTATATCGTATTACCCAGTTTTCAATCTTACCAAGGGGTATATCGTATTACCGGGTTGTGGAGGTCAGATTGGCAGTCGCTTCATGCAAAGTACTGGTACTCAGCTGCGTCCGGTAAGACTGGAAGCTGACCTCAAGATAGTTTGGGAAAAGGCTAGGCAGATGATGATGATGGTTTTGTTGATTACCTATTCTGTTTCCCTATCGGTACACTTTATTATTACTTTATTATTACTAGCGGCTGCCCGCGACTTCGTTCCCGGTTTTTTTTTCGGCGTAAAAAATAGATGTTGGCCGATTCTCAGACCTACCCGATATGCACACAAAATTTCATGAGAATCGGTCAAGCCGTTTCGGAGGAGTACGGGAACGAACATTGTGACACGAGAATTTTATATATAAGATGAACCTGATGTATCCCACAGCAGGGCAAAATCATCCTTCCCTTCTTCCATATTTGTCTCTCTTTGGCTATTCGGGCCCAATCCCCTTGGTAAGAGTCCAGGTCTTCAAGCCATCACCTTCTGGACCTACCCCGTCGCTGGGTTCTGCTGTTACGGTACACTTTACTCTGAATAAATCTCAGTAAAGCTCTTTTAATTTTCTGCTTAATTTATTGAGACTGACTTGGTTGCCTTGTTGGTCTTGGGTTGACCCGCTATAGCCGAGCGAGATTCGATTCCCAGGACGGGTTGGGTTGTCCTTTCACGAATTTCTCTGTAGCTGCCCGGAGGAGGATTTGTTGGCGGCGTTCGGTGGATGGTAAAAGGGTCGGCTCCTATTACATGAGACAGACACATAGCTGGGGAAATGATGGTGTACTACAAGCACACCTCTGCTTATCGCTTCTCGGATTAAAGGCATATTGATATTTTATAACAGTGAGGTAGAAAAACACTCACGTGAATCATCATCATCATCATTAGCCTATTATGTTCCCACTGCTGGGACACAGGCCTCCTCTCTATGAGAGGGAGTGGGCTGTAATCCCCACGCGGGCCCAGTGCGGGTTGGTATGTGAATGCAGGACTCAATCTCTCGTACTATTTAAATACTAAACTGATCGCTTGCATATCAACGTGTCTGGTTTGCAATTATAATTGAGACAAGTGTCAAGTGGAATATAAAATTATGCAGAGTTGCTGCAGAGATTAGCGGTGTTGGACACTAAGATATGTATTATAACGACATTGCACGGAAAGTGTACCAACATCCATACTTCGAAAGTTAATCTGCCTGTCTGATATATATCCGTCATGTCATGTATCTCTTATGTATACGCTTTAACGGCTGTACAAATTTCGAGGCAATGACGACTCGGACACTAAAAACTCGGACAAAGTGTCCGAGTTGATGTTTTTTTTTTTTTTGACTGGTTCCGCCTGTGCGGGATCAGTTGACTAAAGAGCCAAGTTGCCTTAAGCCACCCTAAAATTGTAACGCCTTTTTTCCACATACTATCATATATATACATATTTTAATACTTTTTTTATCTGACTGTACTAAACAGCTTCAATAATTTCATGTTGTCCGAGTTGTCAGTGAAAAAAAATAAGGATAATAATATTAAAAAGTGTCAATACGGACACTTTGTCCAAGTTTTATTGTCCGAGTCGTCAAAGACTCCAAATTTACATGTTTGGTCTGGTACTTGGGTAAGGACTTATTGTCCCGGTAGAAAGTCCCTTCTATCTGTGTAAAATTTCAGTAGCAACCACAGCCTAGCTTCTCTTTGAGTTCACCAGCCTTTAAGTTAATTACCAGACAGATCAATTCTGCAATATATTTTGACTACATGTTGAACGTTGTCATTCGTTGTATCTTGCTTGGTTCCTCCGCTTTCCAAAACCAAATATAGCTTCAAAAGATACCTACGTGACCACTCGGATAATCAGAGCAACAATCGAAAATGCGTTATATAAATACATACATTTATGGTTTTAATTTAAAAAGTAGGTATGCGGTAAAATTCCGAGTTACATGGTCGCCGAGTCACCGCGAAAACATTTTATGCGATCAAAAAAACGAAATCGCACCCTTGTGACTTTAAAAATAAGGTACAAGTAATTGTTTTTGGTGTGAAAAAGTTATGTTTGCAATTGTATAATCGCTCTATATTAAATTGGAGAACTGGTATTTTTCAAGGTGATCTTCGGTTACTAAGTGCAGTATGATTAAAAAACGCGTTGTTTTTTTTTTAACGTTAAAAAAAACAAGAGTGGTAGCGGTTACCGAGATTATCCACAAATGCTTTTGTCGAGGCATAAATGCGAGGCATCGAGGCATGAGCAGATTACATTGTTGGTGTTTGCTGAAACCGCGGCATACACATTTAAAACCACAATTGCTAGTTTAATATATGTAAAGTTACCTAAAACTGTATGCAGATTATTATGCACCGTGTTTCAACAAAGACCGTCTAAAAAGTCGTAAAGCTCTAAAAAACTAATAATAAATCAGAAAAGTCTCTAAACACAATTAGTCGTTTAGCTGATATACTAACGACATTTCTAGCCCGAAAAAGGCATTTCAATTCGCATAAAGAGTCAACAAATTATAAAATTACTTTGTCCGAGGCACAAGAGCTTGCCAACACATCGTTGCAGGAACAACATAGCTTTTACCCTTTTTAAAATGCTCATCCGAATTATAAAAAGCTTCGCATAAAAACGGCATTTTTCTATGTCGGTACAGACAACAAAAAGAAAATGGGTAATCCATTTTGACGGAACGCCAAAAAAATCCCAAGCACCCATGTCTGATGGTCAAGTTAGAAGCGGAAGCGAGTATATTAATATGGCATTGCTAATTATAAATAGCTACTTTGGTGGTCACTATAATCAATGATGCCTAATATGGTACTGACAACAAGTAATTACCAAATTCGCTCGACTGTACTTTCTCCTCGATATGGGAATATCATGACGAACCAGCAATCCAATTGCGTAACACATTTTCTACCAAAAGATATTGAAGGAAACTCCTAATTCTTTTTATCTTTAATAACGCAATCAATATTGTTAAATTATTAAAATTAAGTACGCAATCATCTCGCTGGCTGAAAAAAATCCAGAAATACATTTCAAACTCGAAAAGTACTACCCGATAATGATATTTCTGTGAGGAAAAAAAAACCTAACCTACTTATCAATAAGTAATAAAATACTGTGATCTAAATGAAATTCTTTAGACAGAGTATAATCACATCAATTAACGTCACACAAATCACGTTCAAATCATTTAACGTCACTCATCAAGCTCGAATGAATGAATGAACCAATATCAAGCTGCCCCGTTACTTTGATCCGTCAACACGAACGGTTTTCGAATTTAGAACGTCATTATTTATTATTAAATCAATAATAACGATTGAATGCTGTGGCTGTTTCAGCTTTGCAGCTTACAATAGCTTACTATAGCAAAAAGTGTCGTGACAACTTTTCGTAAGAATTTTTTCCGTCTAGCCCTCTTTCACAACGCGCGATAAGGAACTTCGTTCCAAAAAATGATATGTCCGCCAATCCGCACTAGTAGATTACCGATTACTGGTATGCTCCGTCTCACAGTGAAGAGATTTGTAACTTAGTATAGGGAACATTAAGTTCAATCTGCTAGAAATCATTCATTCCTTTCGAATCATCAATCCATTATTTAAGTTTCATCCCAATTCACTGAGTAACCAATACAATATTTAAGCTGGGAAGTACCCTATCCACTATTTAAGTTCCAATCACTTAACACCATCAAAACTCCGAGTTTTATTAAATCTAAAATATTACATTTCTCATGTTGGACACCTCCATAACCCAGTTGCATGGTAGACTAGTTTTCAGACTTTAAGACTGTTAAATACGGGTTGCAAAGAACACCTACCACGTATGTACGTACTCACAATGATGTACATCATTCATCCCTAGCCATTTCCCAAACTATCTTGGGATCGGCTTCCAGTCTAACTGAATGCAGCTGAGTCCCAGTATTTTACATGAAGCGACTGCCTATCTGACCTCCACAACCCAGTAACTGGGTAATACGATACCCCTTGGTAAGACTGGATGTCAGACTTTTGGCTTCTGACTACTCGTAACGACTGTCAAAGATCTACAAATGACAGCCGGGAGCAACGGCTTAACGTGCTTTCTGAGGCACGGAGGAAACTCGGTATGTAATTATGGCCACCCACGGACCAACCTCGGCACGCGTGGCTTAACCTTTAAGATCGACCCGTGCGGCTGTTATTATTTAGCCACTGAGCTCCTCCAGCTGAACTCAATACATCATTCTGAACCACAACTATTATTACATATTAACTACTTCGAAATTTTTGGCGTCGGTGTCCCACCCTTTATAGAAAGAAAGAAAGGAAATACATTTATTTGGCACATGTCATAAGTGCACAAAATATGACACAAGAAAAAAATAAGAAAAAAAACTAAACAAAAATGTAATACCGCGTGCCTCACGGCCGCGCCAAATAGCAGCTTACCAAAAAGCTGGGCAACTAGTGCCTGTTGCTTGTTTTTATCAGCTGAACCTTGAAAAATGACAGCAATATCGACAAATGACAACGTCAACCAACAACTTAACGCTCTATCTTAACATCAAATCTTGACAATCGGTATTACACTGCACCAATGCACTTTTAAAATCCGAAAGCGTTCGAAATTATAATTTAAAAAATGCATACAGAACCAGGTCATTTCTCGATGTGTTACCGATAACGATTCGGTGTGTCGTAAGACTCTTGCGTTGTATTTTGCTTGGTTTACTTGATAAAATTTTGACAATAGACACATAACATCACGCATGTAATCCCAGCAAGGTTAGTCAGAGATGTCCTTAATAGTACATCCACATTTCGCTAGTAATGTCTAGGTCCCATGAAATAGGGGGCTAGTCTATGGCTAAAAACTAGGCACGAATCCAGACTCTGTGGCCGATACTGGGAATTCCCTGATGAAAAAACCCAATAACGCTTTACATGACCCGGAAATCGAACCCATGACCTCATGCTCAGCAGTCACGCTTGGGACCACTAGACCAAAGAGGCGGTATGTCAATAGTTTTCTTTTTTAAATCAAATAATATTAGTTTCAATGGTTACGAGCTATCAAAAGCTTTGTTAATGAAGACGAAACACATCGTAAATATTATATTAAAACAAAGTTCCTTATCGCGCGTTGCGAAAGGGGGCTAGACGGAAAAAATTAAGACCAAAAGTTGTAACGACACTTTTTGCTATAGTTGTAAGCCGTGCAGCGTGCGCGTGTTTCTCTGTATGTCTCTCTCTCTCTCTCTCTCATAGAAAGCAAGCCAGTTATTTTCGTTTCGTCTTTCTATTTCGCATAATTATTATAATTTAATTTATTTATTTATTTAATTAAATTAAATAACTTGTTTTTTTCAGTATTTAACTCTCACCTCTAATCAACACCTCTAATTTTATTGTCATCACTCAAAAGATGGTTTCTGATGGGCCATAGGCTTCTCCGAAACATCTTGACTCCTGCTCCAGCCTCTTTTACTTATCAACAACAATGTCTGCTTTAGTTACGATCAGAAAACAAAAAACTAAATGTAACTAAAACTTTAAATTCAAGTATCCTATTCTCGCCTTCAACACCGCTTTCAGTCACCCTCTTAAACGAGTTACGCTGAAACTGTGGTGACACTAGATCTATGTAACACCGATAGTTTATGTCTAATAGTTTTCCCGCGATAGTTTCCCAGCGCTTATATACTCGTACTAGTCATAAATCGAGGACTTGTCGAAGATTTATACCGTAAGATTCACTCTCTCACGTTAAAAATATATAAAAACATTTATGTTTCGTTGACAATGATATTCGAATAGTATTGCCACGCTATATCATACTGAAAATCATATCGACGAAAACGATTTTCCGATCTCTTTTTCGCGAAACCTAAAAACGTCAAAGGAACAAACATAACATCACGTATGTAATCCTTGAAGAGTTAGGCAGACGTGTACCCTGCAGAACGCCCTCATTTTGCCAGTATTGTTTAGTCCCAATGTAATAGGGGGTCCCGAGCACAGATTAATCAATGAATCAATAGTCTTTATTTGTAAACAAAGATCCAACCATCTGACGATTTAAATATTTGGAACATGTCTGCAATACGGCCGTGTTGGACGGGTATTGAATTTTCGACATCCTGATACTTATATTTATTTATGAGAATGAGTGCTGAAACACATAGGCAGGAGGTACTCCTGAAGTTCTGTGGGAAAATAAAATTGAATATATTTTTAATATTACGTTTAGTAAATTTATGCGTTTTACAAAAAAGGATTGTGTGGTTTTATAAAACCACGGTGAAAGTGAAACTTTTTTTCACACTATATTAACTAAAAAAATTGGGAGCGCCTTCCGCTTTATCCCTACTCCGCGGCCGACCGTCACGCGACATGCAACACACAGACGAAAAAGTTTGAGACGATGTAATAAAAGTTTCACTTTAAAAAAAAGCATAAAATTTAATAATAATTACGTTCATGTTACTAAGAATTATAACATCACGACTGTAATTCCTTGGGGGAAGAGGTGTGCAGGTGTGACGTATGAAACACCTACATTTTGCCAGTTATGTTTAAGTCCCATTCCATGGGCGAATCTATTGCCACCAAGTGAGCACAAACCCAAGCTCCAAGGTGCTACTAAATTTAAACCAAAGAAAACATACAGTAAATCTATACTATTATAAAGAAGAAAGTTTGATTGTTTGTTTGTTACGATTTAAACAAAAAACTACTAGACCGATTTAGAAAACTCTTTCACAACTAGAAAGCTACATCTTTACCGAGAAGCAGTATATTATATTAGAATTTTCGTGGACGAAGTCGTGGGCGAAGTGCTAGTAAAAAATACTTACGAGACGAATTCAGGAACCCCTCCTTTTCTCTGTCGGTTAAAAATTTGAAATAGTAACCATTAGAATAACTCACCATTGAAAGTTAGCCCCTTCGATTAACCAATGCATCTCATTCTTAAATAATTTATTAATTACTAGCTATTGCTCGCCGCTGCGCTCCCGTCATGTACCGAAATGAACCCATTGGAACGTTTTAAATGTAGCGTATCATACTCGGGGATAATGTAGCTTCCCGATAGTGAAAGAATTTACAGAATCGAATCAGTAGTTCCGAAGATTACCCCCTACAAAATAACAAACAAATTTTGCCTTTTATAATATTATACTAGCTGTCCCGCGCAACTTCGTCTGCGTCACATTTTCCCTGTTTTCGCAACATTTTTCATTGCTGCTCCGCTCCTATTGGTCGTAGCGTGATGATATATAGCCTATGTCCTTCCTCAGATAAAAATCTATCTTCTTGCGAAATTTCATTAAGATCCAATCAGCCGTTTAGTCGTGAAAAGGTAACAAACAAACAAACAGAGTGACATTTGCATTTATAATATTACTATGGATATGGATTAGTATATATTCCTTAATTACCAATTACCCCGCTACCGCTCATGTCTCGAGCTGCGTATTTAATTGTTCGTTTCGTGTTACAGTTAGTAACTGTACCGTCTCAGTTTCGGTCAGGCTGCCTTTTTTTTTTAATTACCCCCGCCAACATCGACGCGAAGACATTGCAACTCGGTTCGGTTTTTTTTTTTTTAAGTTAATGTACAGGTTGTTGCTATTGATTAAATTGCGTGCCGTAGCTTAGGGAAGGATCAGTATCGTAATGTACTGTGCCTTTTCCTAACCAAGTTCGTGTCGACTTCCAGTCTTACCGGATGCTGCTGAGTAGTAGTATTTTACATGGAGCGATTGCCTCTCTGACCTCTATAACCCATTTTGGTAAGACTAGTTGTCTAGCTTTCGGACCATAAAATACCTGTAACGACTGTCAAAGATCTTCAAGTGACAGCCGGAACCAACGGCTAACGGCGTAGCAGTATTATTTATACCGTAAAGAAATGTATTAAACAATATTAAAACAAATTCAAAATTAAGTTTTTTATTGAATTTTATTAAAAAATAGTATGAAAAACGCAAAACACTCTCAAAACGGTGAAGGAAAACATCGTGAGGAAACCGGCATGTCCTAGAACTAAAAATTCGAAGACATGTGACATCTACCAACCCGCACTGGACCCGCGTGGTGGATTAAAGCCCACTCCCTCTCATTGAGAGGAGGCCTGTTTCCCAGCAGTGGGAACATTATAGGCTGATGATGATGATGAAAAACGCAAAAAAACATAAGTGTAATAGACTGCACTTTGGTATTTTTAATTTCCTAATTGTATTATTTTTGTTCGGTCATTGAAACTCAACCTGCCCCTGAACTATATAGCTTGCAATTTAAATAACACCCTGTATAAGTGTAGTTAACTCGCTATCGCTGAAATGGTATGTAAATTGGATGTAACGCTGTGAGAGTAATGGTGGTCTCCTAAATAAGGCATTTGGTTTTAAAGTATTCAGAATTGAGTAGTGCGAAACTAATATCGTGCAGGTATGGCGAAGACAGTTAATTCCATTACTAGATGTCCCGCGCAACTTCGTCAGCGTCACATTTTCCCCGTTTTCACAACATTTTTAATTGCTGCACCGCTTCTGTTGGTTGTAGCGTTATGATATATAACATATAGCCTTCCTCGATAAATGCGCTATCTAACACTCAAAGAATTTTTCAAATCGAACCAGTAGTTCCTGAGATTAGCGCGTTCAAGCAAACAAACAGACTCTTCAGCTTTATTATTAGTAGTATACAGGGTTATTTGTAAAACACCGGCAACCTCTTAAGAGGTCATTCTACTCATCATTATGAACAACTTTTACTATGAGACCAAACCTGAAATCGCGAAAAAAAAATCAGCTGTTACGTACTTTATGTTCACATAACTCGTCAAAATGTAGGGAACAGCTGATTTTTTTTCACGATTTCGTGTTTGGTCTCATAGTAAAAGTTGTTCATAATGATGAGTAGAATGACCTCTTAAGAGGTTATCGGTGTTTTACAAATAACCCTGTATAGTATTAGATTAGATTCACCACATGATTAATTGTACGATTTCCTACATTTCCGCTTCTTCTTCTCAGTGTCGCTGGCACGACAATATTTCAAAAGTTATTGGTCAAAAACTAAACCACTGACTATCAATAACACTTGTAACAGGATATTTACCGTGTTTATTATTTGGTTTGATAGTGTCAGTGACCATCATCATCATCATCATCATCTGCCTAGCCTTTTCCCGCACTTTCTTGCTACTACTCAGCTGCAACCGGTTAGACTGAAAATCCACCCTTTCAGTCTAACCGTATGCAGCTGAGTACCAGTATTTTACATGAAGCGACTACCTATTTGACCTCCACAACCCAGTAACTGGGTAATACTATACCCCTTAGTAAGACTGAATGTCAGACTTTTGGCTTCTGACTACTCGTAACGACTGTCAAAGATCTACAAATGACAGCCGGGACCAACGGCTTAACGTGCTTTCCGAGGCACGGAGGACACTCGGTATGTAATTATGGCGACCCACCACGGACTTTTGGCGAAGGGCGGACGTTTTGGGGGACTGTCTCTTGTAATTTTGACGTTCAAAAAGTGCTGATTATCAGACTAATTTGAATAAATGACTTTTGATTTTAATTTTGGACCAACCTCGGCAAGCACCCCTTAACCTTAAAGATCGACCCGCGCGGCTGTTATTATTTAGCCTCGAGCTCCTCTGATAGTGTTAGATACCATGTCAGTTAAAAACGTAAACAACTGACTTCTTCGTCTCGATACTTCTACTCTTGAAGAGAATAAGAAGAATCTTCATTGAGTATACCTTCTGAAAATTATTCGGTAAACCGTCCTGCCAACAATAGGGATGATGACTGGGTCAAGAAAACGAAATTCTATTTTGTCCGTCAATCAGGTAATACAAAAATATTAGATTCGTATTTTTTGTTTTATCAAGTAAACAAAAAAATACTTAGTTAAAACGCATTAAAGTTGGAGAGTGGGGGCTCACTACGTCACAACTAGGTATAAAATGTACTGAGCCGTGAAGTCATGCGCCATTTCAACTCAAAATATCTCCGTAATTTTAAGATTACGTGAAAAAAGAAAAAATACGTGTCAAATACTTTTTAATAATCTACCCGATAGACAAATAAAAAAAAATGTCTATTTGTCCACCTTACAGACTAGTGAACTGGTTCCATCATCATTAATTCTCTTGCCCTTAACCCAATTTATTAAGGGTCAGAGCAGCATGTCTTCTTCTAGTTGACTAGTTTATCTCTCTGAATACCAATGTTTTTTGTACTAAAATTAAGTATTAAGTATATAGGTACTTTACCGTCTTTGTATCAAAACAAAATATCTATGCTACTTGTACGTTACTTGCAGTAAAGGGTTCCTTTCATTCACTTTTCAGACTGCATCAAACATTAATTAACGAAAAATAACTAATTTAGACAGCTTGCACGAAACTATTTCTGCTTCGCTAACATCTGTTGTCAAAATCCCGAATGAGAGCAGAGAACAGACATCATTATTAATTATTCAACAAAATTAATGCCATTGAAACGACCCAAAATACTGGAATTCAGAAGACACATTGTTTTATTATTTACGAATGACCTGATAGTCTGATTTAAGTCTAGACTAGACTAATTAGTATCTAAATCTGAAGTTCCTGACGTTTTATTAATGTCTGAAATTAAGCGCTTTTTAAACTAGGTGCACTAATATAACACTTATTATATATTTTTTCTTCGACAATTGTGATACAGGAAAACGCTTAGCGCACTTTTGTAGAGGGCGTAGACAAGCTTCAGTCGCTTTGAAAGTTTCTGTACGTCTACAGAGACTTTGAACAGAATTGGCAGTTTAGGTAAGGTTTTCGGGAGCTTATGTCAATCCAATTTGTTTTTTTTTTCAGGAGATTTATGGGAGGAGACTTATGCCCAGGAAAAAATCCCCCGTCAGAAAAAACCTTTATTAAACCAAAAATAAATTAATCCAAGTGTGTAGCGTCGGGTGACCGCTAAGTAGACCGCTAAGCACAAGCACAAAACAAAGCGGAACCCGACTCTACGACGCTTGGCAACAGCCGCATAACGCGCACCTCTCAGCGCATTACAGTGCAAGGTACAATGGAACATAGGGTTTTGGTAAAATCTATAATTATATCATTTGGTAATGTTTTAATAATAGGGGATAATCCTATTTATTTTTCTTTGTCCGTCGGGTAGTTTATTGAAAAGTATTGGACACGTATTTTTTCTTTTTTCACGTGGTTTTAAAATTACGGAGATATATTGAGTTGAAATGGCGCATGACGTCACATGTAGGTAAGTTTTATACCTACTTGTGACGTAGTAAGCCCCCACTCTCCAACTTTAATGAGTTCTAACTAAGTAATTTTTTGATATTTTGATAAAACAAAAAATACGTGTCTAATATTTTTGTATTACCTGTCTGACGGACAAAATAGAATGTCGTTTTCTTTACCCAGTCCGATCCCCTATTGTATGTATGGTAATTTAGACTTAGTTCATCTACTACAGATGGCATGGCACGTAAATATTTTTTTCTTCTTCTTTTTATAAATTTACTAGAATTTTCTCAGATATAATTTTCTTCGGCTAGATCGATTGTTCGCCCCATGTAAATTTCTATATGGCAACTTGCATCGAAATTTTTGCCGTTTTTGAGAAAGTGATTACAATAAATATCCAACCACCTTTGGCTGTTGCTTAGTCGGGCAAACAGAAGAAGAGTTTGTTTTTGGAAAGACCACCAAAGAATTGCAAAGAGGGGAAGATTATGTTATCCTATGATTTCTTTCCTCCTCAGCAAAACGTTTCGTAAAACCAACTTCTCGAATCCAAAATACCACATTATAAGATTGCGTGTGTGAGGGTCATCCGCACCTTTTTGTCGACGTTTTACAAGTGCCCATGTAGGCCTACGTGAAATAAAAATATTTTGATTTTGATTTTGATCCCTACCACACTTACCACAAACCACACACGACCACAACACCCGAACCTAACTAACTGACCTTTTAGCCCGATGTTTCGCTCGTGCGTGGCTAAAAACAATAACAGCCACACCGCCCTATAAGGCCACCGTAGGCGCGGGCCTGTGGACGGTGACTAATGGGCTAACTCACCGTCCGCCCGTCTTATGACAACAGGCCGTGTCGACGGCGCGTTCGTATTCCACGCGCGCCTCAAGGAGATGTCAGCAAACCGGAAGGCGTCCAAGAGGGCTGATGCCTGCCAGGGTTGCGGGACTGTTCGAAAGAGATACCGTGGCCCTGGAAAACAAGCGGCGAAGAAGGAACATGGATGGGTTTTAGTCAGTACAAGTCTGACATTCCCCTCCGCTCCGCCCAGAGCAGGAGGAGTCTTTTGATGATTTCCCATCCTTAAAAAAAATGTACCTACTAGTAGACCCAAATTTCGCCAGTTATGTTAAATTCCAATGTCATATATAGAGCAAGCCTATTGCTATCATTCAGGCACAAATGCAGACTTTGTGACTGCTACTGAGCAATTCGTGGTAGAAACCCAATAACAATTTGCTCGACCTGGGAGTAGAACCCAGTACTCATGCTCGGTACTCGCTCTTACGGCCACTAGGCTAATGACAATGAGGAAGTCTAGCATAAAGGGTGTAAAACACCTCTTAACGAAGCCGAAAAGCACTGGTTCTCCCTGTCATTGCGATCATTTTTTGTTCTAAACCATACCTGGGAACCTTATAGTTACGGAGATATTAGGGGTCAAAGTTCCAACTTTTTGACAAGTATTTTTTTAAATGCAAGTTTTTAATTAAGATTTTTACTTTAAACACCTCCACGACCCCCGTACTATTCAATCCGTCCATCAGCACAATGTTTTGAGTGCGTTACATTGAGTTCTACCACAAATCATGATTTTACACCCCCCAAAAAAAAGTCGTTTCCCAGCAATAATTTTTGCGTAAAGCTACTTAGTTTCATGTACAGAATGCTTGGTTGACGGCTTCGTAATGAGGTGATTTACACCTTGTATAGCAAAGGTATTATTCAGGTAATATTAGTATTGATACAATGTAAAAATAAAAGGTTGGTAACCCATAACGAAACCCATAATTATACTTCCTCCAATTAATTTTAAACAATCCAAAGTAATAAGTAGGTGATGCAATATTTGTTTTGGTTTTCATTTTCGTAATCATCCGGAAATCGTTGGTTTTGAATAGCTTTTATTTTTTTTAATTGAGATCAAGGGATCTCATAATATTTAAGGCTATGCAGTTCCGGGCAAGTTTCAGGCCGTGTAGGTACTAACCAAAGCGGCCACTGCGCAAACCAATGATCGGTGCGTTCAGTTTGAATGCGAGGTCACGCCTTCCGGTTTTCCGGATCACTTCGGTTAGGACGATACTAAAAGCTTTATTCAGAACAGTTTCAGATTTTACGATATAATTGGTGGTCTAGTAAATATTTAGAAGATAACGACGTCATTAATGCTCATTAAGTCAGCATTTCATAGATCGTAAAAGAAAGATCAACCTAAAGAAAATTGTGGACTTTACAGTCTTAATCTTTTATGTATTTATAACAATTTAGAGTAACTCTTGGCTAAAGAATAACAGCCCGGGAAAACCATTGTATGGAGAAGGATTTTAATTTCAGTAAATAATTTTAGAGGCCGTAACAGTCTTCGCCGATTTACGTGATTTTATCGTTAAAATATTGTCTTTCTTCATGTTTTAGTGCACAACATGAAACATCTTTCAATTCATCATCATCATCATCATTAGCCTATTATGTTCCCACTGCTGGGACACAGGCCTCCTCTGTATGAGAGGGAGTGGGCTGTAATCCACCACGCGGGCCCAGTGCGGGTTGGTAGATGTCACATGTCTTCGAATTTTTAGTTCTAGGACATGCCGGTTTCCTCACGATGTTTTCCTTCACCGTTTTTGAGGGCAGCGGTGATGAAATAAATTACACAAAGTAATGCGCCTGCCTGGGCTTGAACCCACGGCTTACTGCTCGTAAGTCAGGGCTGCCACCACTGGGCCACCGCTGCTCTCAATTGTGATCTCTTCTTTCAATTGTGATCTAATTAATGAATGCTCTACTTTTTATTTAGAGTATTATATAGGGTCATTGATAATTAGTGACCAATACTTAAACACATGATTATACTCTTGATAACCAATAACTTTCCCAAAGAAACATTTTTTTTGTAATACTTATTCACTTATATCACAATAACACAACAGCCATATGAAATTCGCGCGCGCGTGCGCCTGTGACCTATCAGCTGTTAGCCGCGTGACGCCGTTCTGTCTCATTACTATCGTACCGTGCCACAGTGGGTAGACAGAGCACCCGCACGGCTTACAACCCCGAATTTCATATGGCTGTTGTGTTATGGTGATAAAAAGAATGAGTTTTAATTTTTTTTTTTTGAAAAAGTTGTTCGTTATAATGAATCATGTGTTTAAGTATCGGTCACTAATAAGCAGTCACCCTATATACTCCTGATTCTTGAGTAAAAGTAAACTTTGCTATTTCCTTAATATATTTTACACTTGTCTGTACTTCAGCGGTTTTACAAACCCGCGGAACAATCGCTCTTCAGGGATGAATTCTTCTCAAGAGTTACGATTATCTCAGTAATAGAGCACTAGTGAATACTACCCTCATTCCTCTCATATTTACCGCTATCGCCTCTGAAGATAAACGTAGAGTTACTACCAAACACTTACGAGTACGTCGAGATAAATCTTAATAAATAACCTTCAAGAAAACATGAGATTTCTGAGAATTTTAGTTAAATACAGGCTATTTTTTCTTCATTTTAATAGAAAGCACCTTTTCCTACGGAACCTGACATACCAAAGTAATTCGGATTCTTCTATGTTATCTTCATCGTATTTGATTCATTATTCTCGTTGTCAAATAATAACAGTCGCGCGGATCAATGTAGAGGTTAAGCAGCGCTTGGCTGGGTTGGTCCGTGGATGGGCAATGACCACCCATTACGTACCAAGTTTCCTCCTTGTCTCGCAAAGCACGTCAGGCCGTTGGCGTTGGTCTCTGCTGTCATTTGTAGATCTTTGACAGTCGTTACCTATAGGTAGTCAGTGGCCCGAAAGTTTGGGGTATACTATTACCCAGTTACTGGGTTGTGGAGGTCAGATAGGCAGTCGCTTCATGTAAAATACTGGTATTCAGTTGCATCCGGTTAGACTGGAAGCTGACCACAACATGCGAAAAGGCAGAAGATGATTTGATTCATTATTTTTCACTGACAGTGATACTTTGTGTTTTTTTTTTACATTTACTTACAGGAGTCGTATGTACAATTAAGACAAATTTTGGCATTCATAACCACGCTGTAAATCCAACAATTTCTATAGTTACTTTTATCTATCTGTCTTCATTTCCATACTCAATGATTATCTTCTATATTCCAGAAACACAGAATGTCTCAAAACTGCAAGTCGTCGTACACGGCCGCGACCACACGGGACGCGAATAACAACACGCTGTATCATGGAGGGACCGGACAGGGGTACGGGGGGAGGAGCTATGCACCACCCAGTGTTGCCAGCAATGGAAACTATCAGGTAAGATATGCAGCCACATTTATTTGACGTTATTGTCCTTCAATAAACTCAGCCTATGGCGTACTCTACGCAGGCCCAAGCTTCGTAACAGCAGCCTACCCTTTACTTACCTGACCCTACGTTATTCTCCTGCACTTATCCCAATTTATTTGGGGTCGGCGCAGCATGTCTTCTTCTTCCATACTTCTCTATTACTCGTCATCTCATCAGTCACCTCCTTTCCTGCCATATCATCCTTCACACAGTCCATCCATCGTTTCTTTGGTCTTCCTCTACTCTTATAACCATCCACATTCATACTCAAAACTTTCCTCACGACATTTTCCTCATTCTCTCACATCACATGCATATACCAAGCCAAACGATTTACACACAAATCAGTCACCGGTTCCACTTTCAGACTTCCTCCTATGTACTCATTTCTTATTTTATACATTCGCGTATCACCATACTTACTTTCCCTACAATTTACAAATAAAGGTTTTTAGTGGAAATTGGTACAATAATTCGTCATCATCATCAGCCTATAATGTTCCCACTGCTGGGACACAGGCCTCCTCTCTATGTGAGGGAGTGAGCTGTAATCCATCACGCGGGACCAGTGCAGGTTGGTTGATGTCACATGTCTTCGAATTTTTAGTTCTAGGACATGCCGGTTGGGCTGCGGGTTGTTCGAAAGAGATACCGCGGCCCTTGAACACAAAGGGCTAAGAAGGAACATGGGTGGGTTTTAGTCAGTCAAGTCTGACACTCCCTCCCGCTCCACCCAGAGCGGGAGAAGTCATTTGATGATTTCCCATCCGCAAAAAAAAAAAAAAGGACATGCCGGTTTCGTCACGATGTTTTCTTTCACAGTTTTAGAGGGCAGCGGTGATGAAATAAATCACACAAAGTAATGCGCCTGCCTGGGTTCGAACACACGGCTTACTGCTCGTAAGTCGGGGCTGCCACCACTGGGCCACCGCTGCTCTCCAATGTACAATAATTACATAATGCCAATAACAAATGATGTATGTGTACTTGATGCTGTGATGAGGAACTCAGCATCACCCTGAATTTTTTAAGCAACATCCCACCAGATGAGAGGAACGCAGAGTTAGGAAGGAGCTATTAGGATTTTCATTTATTACTTTGAACTTACAAGAATTTTATTGACACTATATCAAGCTAACTTAAGTGTAAGTATTTCCTCAAAGAATCTGTTACGATAATCTTGTCTTTTTAAAAGGACATCTCCTAGTACTTACCTATTAGATTTATTATTACATTTTATTTTTCAACAATAGTATTTCCTTCCCTAATAACTAAAACAATAAATGAAGCAATACAATTATCCGCTCCGTAGCGTCCATAGATAAGAAACGCAACATTTTTCATACATTATGAATGGAATGTCTGGCTGTATTGCGAAGTCCGTCCGTCTGTGTGGATGTACGCTTCACTGGGCAATTGTATCATACTCGTGTACGTAAAGAAATATTATCACGCTATTTCTTGTGAAGTAAGTAGATATACCTTTTGCGAGTGAGACGGTAATGGTGTATTGGAGGAAAAAGCCATATCTCCTTACACCCCACCACGACTGACAAATAGGTCAGAGGCGTGACTGCTGAGCATAAGATTCTGTGTTCGAATTCTGGGTCAGGCAAATTGCTATGTGGTTTTCGATCAAGAATTTCTCAGTAGCAGCCACGGAGTCTGGATTTGGGCCCAGTTGATGGCAATAGGATCGCCCTATATTACATGGGACTTGAACATAACTTGTGAAATGTGGGTGTACTATTGAGAGACACCTCTGCCTAACGCCTCAGTGATTACGGTTGTGATGTTATGTTATGTATGTAGAAGAAAAGCTTCATGATTAGGAAATAAATGGACAACTTTTCTCACAATTTATGAAATTGAGAAATACGGTAGCCTCATTATTTGAACAAAAATTCTCGTATTTACTTCGGAGAAAAAAAAATAGTGCGTGGAGTCCCTCCGCGCGGAAGAAGTGAAACTCTCGTAATAGCTACTACACGCATGCGTTCGAGGTTATTCTACTCATGGAAATTGAGCGAAGGCTGGTCACACCGAAGAGTCGAATGCATGACTGTTTGCAAGCCATTTTGCGTACCTAGTAGACCTACGTAGTCACAAATCTTGTAATCTCTTGGTGAGTTTTAGAAATGGTAACGATAAACGTTAAACTTGTTGGAAGTCTCATAAGATGTTTCACTTCAAAAAAACATTTTATCGCAGGTGTCTGTTAAAAAAAATCTAGGAATTGTTGCTCCACTAGTTCGTTCAAGTTATTTACGGACAGTACCTCCATAAATAACTTGAACTTCCAAGAAATTTTATTTGCCAGTAAGCTTAGGTTCTTCTAACTATCCTGTCCCAATTTTCCAGCTTCTGTGCTTTCAACAGTTAATATTACACCAAAATAAGTCATCCCATTTAAAAAGGCTTACAAAACTTTCTTTTCTTAATAAAAACACAACGGATTTATTTTATCTTCCCTTTTATCACAAGAAATCAAAAATCTTAATCACTCATAAATACAACGAAAGTCGGTCAAAAATGTAACATTCGTTATTAAGAATATTTTATTGAGGCAAATAAATGATCCAGATTCGTAAGTTTAACATACGTAAGCGAATTACTGCGATCTACATAAATATACCCAGTTATACTGTATGGTTATATGGCCATGTAACTGAAGATTGTAATTATTAAATGTGGAGCACCCAATGTTGATCGTCCACTTAAAATATAACGGTTAAGGCGACGCTTCTGGGGCGAAAATAAAGATACAACAATAATTTTGGAGATGGTTCGAATTGCACTACTGATTGTTTTGTGTTTAAAGGGAACGCTTATATAAAAACGCAATTATTTCTTGTCTTGAAATTTAATTCAACTAGGAATCTTAAGTTCTTAATTACTGAAAACAAGAACGAGTAAACTCTAGCTAGTAATCTTTTAGAAACTTAAGCTCTGTTACTGCATTCAGCAGCGGTAGCCCAGTGGCGGGAGCCCTGACTTACGAGCAGTAATCCGTAGGTTCGGACCCAGGCAGGCGCATTACTTTGTGTCTTTCATCACCGCTGCCCTCAAAAACGGTGAAGGAAAACATCGTGAGGAAACCGGCATGTTCTAGAACTAAAAATTCGAAAACTAGTGACATCTACCAACACGCACTGGGCCCGCATGGTGGATTACAGCCCGCTCCCTCTCATAGAGAGGAGGCCTGTGTCCCAGCAGTGGGAACATTATAGGCTGATGATGATGACTGCATTCATATAATCATATCACACCTTTTTCGATAGAAAACTGATCGTGGAGGAGAATGTGGGTAAAAAATAACAGCTTCTGGGGTCGATTTTCAGATTAAGTCGCGCTTGCCTCGGTTGGTCCGTGGATGGGTGACAACCAATATACCGAGTTTCTTCCGCGCTTTGGAAAGCACGGTATACTGTTGGCCCCGGCTGTCAGTTATAGATCTTTGACAGGCATTACAGGTCGTGGGGTACCCAGTACTAACTGAGTTGAGGAGGTAAGATAGGCAGTCGCTGCTTGTAAATTCCTGGTATTCAGCTGCTTCTGGTTAGATTGGAAGTCAACCCCAGAATAGTTAACATAGTTAGAAAAAGGACGAGCAGATGATGTCAGAAATCTGAACGGAAGACTAAGTCGATGACTCATACAAAAACATAATAAAACTCTAAATACTTCACACTTCACTAACCAAACACAATTAGAAAGCATCCCCCACAACCAACTATTAATTCTAATTCCCAAAACACTAATTGCTTAAACACAAACCGAAATAATTGGGCTCGTCCTTTGTCCGGCAGAGATCGATACACACCTTAACGGCCCTTTCTCTGCAGGACACCAATGATAATGGCGTGCCTAATTGCACCCGTTCGTTTCGACACGATCCAATTTCCAACAGTTGGGCAATGCGTAACGTTTTTGGCCAAATGTGGATCCGGAATTGTATTGAGGTTGTTAATGATGGGTAGTTTGAGACGGTTTGATAAGTGCATGCCAGGAAAGAGATATAATTTCAGCTCAATTTCGCATTGAATATCTTTTTTTGTTGGCATACTGAAATGGTACTTATGTATCTACGGATTCATCATCATCATCAGCCTATAATGTTCCCACTTCTGGGACACAGGCCTCCTCTCAATGAGAGGGAGTGGGCTGTAATCCACCACGCGGGCCCAGTGCGGGTTGGTAGATGTCACATGCCTTCGAATTTTTAGTTCTAGGACATGCCGGTTTCCTCACGATGTTTTCCTTCACCGTTTTGAGAGCAGCGGTGATGAAATAAATTACACAAAGTAATTCGCCTGCCTAGGTTCGAGCCTACGATTTACTGCTCGTAAGTCGGGGCTGCCACCACTGGGCCACCGCTGCTCTCATCTATATCTGCGGATTACCATCCATTATATATAACGGGGGTCTCGGTCTTCGCCATGAAAAGCCGGTAATTTTTTTTTGCAATTCCTCCTGGAAATCACTTATAGATCTTTGACAGTTTTTACTGGTGACAAAACATGCTATTTAAGTTTAAGGTGACACCAATCTTATCGTATTCTCAGCAACAGGGCTGTGAAGGTCAGCTATGATCTCATACTCCATTTAAAATACTACTGTTCAGTTGCATCTCGTTTTAACTGGAAACCGATCTGAACATAGCTAAGAAAAGGTTAGACAGAAGAATGAAGAGTTCTTCGCAAAAGAAGCACCAAGCACCATTGTAATCGACAGTGTGTTAAATTACAAACACGTTCCATCTATCTCCTCTATTCGGTTGTGCGTTGTTTCATCGCTAATTGTTTAATCGAATTTTGTTTCACATAAATTGTTTCTCATATTATCATTTCATAGAATAATCAAAACGCAGAATACTTACTTTGAAGAAATTTAAATCATCGATTTTTGTTTCAAATATAGTTTAATGTTAGAATATTCATATCATAGAATAACAAATCAAATATTATTTATCCACATATTGTTTGTTTCACATAAAACTTATTACGAAGAATAACATTTTAATCGACTGACAGTTTCTAAAATTCAAACCTTTGAAAAATGCATACCCTCCTACAAAATTACAACACCGGGTTCACAAAAATAATGCGGGTAAATTATTGTCAAGCAGGAAAACAATCTTGTTATTCTCACTAATGGTGTCCATGCCTGTTGCATGCAGCATGCAGCAAGCGTGCAACTTGCAGCATGCAGCATGCAGCAAGCATGCAACTTGCAGCATGCATGCAAGCATGTAACATGCAATAGGCAAGGTTTCTGTCACGGCTCCGGCGCTGCGGGGCTCCGGCGGCCCCACGCAAGTTTATCGTCGCAGATGGTAATAACGCTCACCACCGCAGCTTCGGCTTGCTGGCCGGCAAGCCGGCCAGCCTCAGCTGCGGCGGCGATCTTTAGAAACCACCTGCTCCTCAACTCGCGGGCCGCCTCATCCCTCCGCGCCTACGCGGGCTTAAATTACACTCTAGGGGTCTAATTTAAGCCCGCGATTATAAATTCTGTCAAATTTCTGTCTGCGAAACAAGGTGACACCTAAATGGTGTCACCTTGTTTCGCAGACAGAAATTTCGAATTTAGAATTTCGTTTCCCAGAAAATGTTTCACATAATATTTAGTCCCCATATTTTTATTTCAAATATTTTTGTTTCGACTACTATTTACTTGAATGAAAAATATTTTACAGAAACACAATTCAAAGAATTTTACAATCACATTTTATTATTTGACCAACTTATCAAACAGCAGAATTATTTTTAAACGAATATTGTTTGTTCGATGTATGTTTCCATGGTATTTTATTTCAACGAAATTAATAACCTTAAATTAAAATATTGTCTTTAAAAGTCAATATGTTGTACTACAAAAGTTAGTGACACAAACGAATGGCTGCAAAACAGACTCCACGTAGTCTTGCTTGCCCTACCCCTAGAGTGTAATTTAAGCCCGCGTAGGCGCGGAGGGATGAGGCGGCCCGCGAGTTGAGGAGCAGGTGGTTTCTAAAGATCGCCGCCGCAGCTGAGGCTGGCCGGCTTGCCGGCCAGCAAGCCGAAGCTGCGGTGGTGAGCGTTATTACCATCTGCGACGATAAACTTGCGTGGGGCCGCCGGAGCCCCGCAGCGCCGGAGCCGTGACAGAAACCTTGCCTGTTGCATGTTACATGCTTGCATGCATGCTGCATGTTGCATGGTTGTTTGCATGCATGCTGCAAGTTGCATGGTTGCTTGCATGCTTTCTGCATGCTGCATGCAACAGGCATGGACACCATTAGTGAGAATAACAAGATTGTTTTCCTGCTTGACAATAATTTACCCGCATTATTTTTGTGAACCCGGTGTTGTAATTTTGTAGGAGGGTATGTATTTTTCAAAGGTTTGAATTTTAGAAACTGTCAGTCGATTAAAATGTTATTCTTCGTAATAAGTTTTATGTGAAACAAACAATATGTGGATAAATAATATTTGATTTGTTATTCTATGATATAAATATTCTAACATTAAATTTTATTTGAAACAAAAATCGATGATTTAAATTTCTTCAAAGTAAGTATTCTGCGTATTGATTATTCTATGAAATGATAATATGAGAAACAATTTATGTGAAACAAAATTCGATTAAACAATTAGCGATGAAACAACGCACAACCCCTCTATTCATCTATCATGGCAATATCTACTTTGGCAATGTTTATTTTCCAGGCAACTTTCCATTAGTTATTTTTACTGACGTAACGTCTAAACGCAGCATAAATTCCCAATGACTACTGCTTTCGCAGACAGCGCAGGTGTAACTTGGACCTATGCCAATGCCTTCAGGACTTAATTTCGCATGGTCTTTGACAGTGTCCATTTATTTACGATTTGTGTTTTATCTCACTTCCTCATCGATAGACAGAATTGTATGAGTGGGCACATTTTTTTCGATGGTACTATTAATTTCTATCTTATTACTATAAATTACATTTATAGCTATGTACTTCTTCTTCCCTGCTAAAACACTACGAAGTGGTGAAAGGCGGGCGTTTTGGGGGGCGGTCTCTCGTAAATTCTTGACGTTCAAAAAGTGGTGATTATCAGCCTAATTTGAATAAATAACTTTTGATTTCATGAAAGCAGATATCGTTTTTTATAACTAATAGATTTGCGTTTTGTCGTAACTTGCCTGATACGAAGCGATGATGCGGCCTAGGGTGGGAAACCGAAGCACTCGAACTTTGAAAAGATCCATATCATAATTATCAGAGAACAGAGAAGCCAGCACTGAATTCCACAGACTGGCGGTTCGCACATTAAAATTGTATTGGGTTAGCCATTCTAAAATAAATATAAACACGTCATCATCTTCGCTTCCGGTGACGTCATCATTACGTTACACTTGGTCTTAAGACAGTGACCATGTAGAACACGATAAGGTATGAATATAACCATAATCATCACTTTTGTCAGATTGGTGATTGCGCCCAAATTAATTGATTTTCTTCAACCTCTTGTCAGTGTACCTGTAACTAAAAGGAACACTTAGGTATCAACAAATCTCTAACGCACAACTCCTCAAATCTTAACTGTGATATCCAGACTGTGACTTCAGCAATCATAGCTTTGCTACGAATCGATTTCGTCTCCAGTAGCACTCAAAAATTAATACGACATTTAATGTAGCAACTACATAATACAAGGAAACAGACACACCTCTATAACTAGTATAATCAGTAAGCCGTCTACGTCTGCATGGCAGAAAATAGGGTTGCACCTACCCCAACCGTAATAAAATTATTACGGTACCAATTCAATAGGTATAATATTTATTTACTTTGGTCCAATCAGACCAAAATGAAGCAATTTCATTAAGCATTTACAAGTTAAGAAGGTGTTCAATAAATCAAACCGCAATAGACATTAAGTAATAATTGTATTTTTGCAGCAAATGACAGCGAAAGTGCTGTTTAGCGGCGTCCCCACGATCAATGACCTCAAGCGGCAGGACAAGACGGAGCGGGAAGCACGGCGGACACACTAGTGACATCTAGACTCAGGTAAGAGAAACGTAGTTTTAGTTTCTTAATAATAGATGGCAGTAGTCGTTTGTGGGTTTCTAAAGTACTTGGTAAGTTTGGGTGTGCGTGACTGGATGGCGCTGCTAGCAAATTAATAAGTTTTCTTTATTCTAATTTAGAATCTGTAAACTAAAATCTGCCTGAACTTTTCCGAACTATATTGGTATAAGATTTCAGTCTAAGCAAATGTATTGTACAATCCAAAAAGGAGGAAATCAAGGTGTTTTATTAAGGTGGTGAAATATTTGGAATCAACATGAATTAATTGTGGGTGTCTATTATGTTCACCGCTGCCGAACTCTTCGGGGATTACAGGCGTGATGTTAAGTTATGTTTAACATAAATAAGGTGTGGATATAACACTAGCGTCCGTATCGATCAATTGTGAGGTGTTTTTTAGATATCACTGACTGGACTTAATTGTCAGATCAGCTGTTTAATTAATGCCCGCGTTGTGTAGCTAACGAACCACTTAAATTCCATATGAGAATATTTATCTATGCACAAAAGTTAATAGTTATTTTATTATCATTTCAGGAGCTGATAATGTGATAAGAAGAAATTATTGGAAGCTAAGGAGTGATCTCGGAAGACAGAGTTTATGTCCATAATAAATATTTTTATATACATTTTTATAATACGATTAAGAAAAGATACATATTTATACGTAACACTGATTTTAAAACTAAGTGTGAATTCAGCATTGAATACAGCGGCATCTATTGAGCGCTACACCAAACAAAAATTCGTGTTACTTATAAAAATAATTATTTTTAATTTTAGATAGTTTTTAAAAGAGATTATGTAAAATTTTAAGACTTACAACTGAGGCCATGCGAAATTTAATGTGTCCTAAATTCCCGCCTCTTACAAAATTTTAATAAATGTTTTATATTTTTCTAATTACTTTAGGTTTTACTGAAATCCTTTTTAAACACTACAAAAAAAAAGCATATCTCTGTACGCTAATAACATTTTTATAAAAGATCTGATTCTGCGGATTAAGGCAGTTTCTAAATTATTTTTCCTTATTTGCCTGCATTTTACTTCAAGAAGACCATAATTCACATTTTGATGACGGGAGGCTATAAGGCGATCATTCGTCAATATTTTTTTTTTGCTTAAATGCAAATTATTCGATACAAACTCAATCATAAAACACTTAGATTTTATTTAAGTTAGTCAACAACAAGGACAACACTTATTTGTGATCTGTTGTATTTTTTTTAAAGATTTTATTAATGTATTAAATACCTAATATAAGTTTTATTTTTGTACTAACAAATTAAACACATTTTTAACTGACAAATGGACTTTTCTTTATATGTAAACAATCAAATAATAAATGCCTGTTTAACTTTATCTAAAAAAATAGAAGAAATAAGCACGATACCACTGTCCATTGTACTTTTAAGTAAGGCAAACGGCCAAACCGGGAACGAACCAAATGCAACAAAGCAACACCTGTATATTTATGGCTCCTCCGACGTAATATTACGTCGAAATTAAAGAAAAGCTCCCAGCAGGACACCTCCTGCATTGGCCCACCATTTTTTTTTTTTTGAGCTTATCCTGCTAATAGCAACGCCTCTACAGCGAGATGTGATCTTTGGTGGGAGTTGCATAAGCCTCCTGACGACTTCATCCAGCCTTCCGAAAGCCTTCCACCCGAGCATGCTTTGTCGTGGCTGACTTGGAAATATCTAAATATACTCCGAACCCAAGTCAGCCGTAGCAAAGACAATCTCTATAGATGGGGGTTAATGGACGGCTCAGATCTCAGGTTTGTATATGTGGCGTATCTCCAGACAATGGCCCAATTCCATCTTGCGTTGCATGCTCTGTCACCTGCGCACTTGAGGATCTTATGACTGCATCAGCGAGCGGAGTTCGCTTGGCTGAGTTTTGGGATAAACATACTTAGCGATTTGCCGTCGACACGCTGAAAAGAAGATGGCCCACCTGGAAGACCCCAAACCGATGGCGAAGCCGAAGGTGTACTCTATGTTAAGGTATTTCGTATTTCCACCTGCACTTTTAGAATCTGTCCGAAGCCATCCAGCCAACGCGAAACATCGTCGAGGTGGCAGAGTTCTGGTCAAAACTAATTTGATTATAAAAAATCGAATCATCGAGATTACGAGTGACGACCGAGGAAGATGGCAATAATCAACAGGGCTACTTGTACGAACAAAATCTCTCTAAAACTTTTTATTATAAGATCAAAGCAAGATCTAATATAATAATGGTGGCATCAATATTTTGAGCATCGCTTCCGGGTCCGCTTCAATCATAAAAAAAACCTTGCAGCAAACAACCACATAAAATCAAAATCATTTATTTCAAGTAGGCCAGTTACAGGCACTTTTGAATAGTTGAACAACAATAAAAATGAAGCCAGGGCTTGTTAACGTTACCAACTAACAAAAAAATATCCGTTACTTAACGTTAATTCCAATGTGAACCTTATTAACTTTACAAAAATATAACGTTAATTGATAACATTACCAGTAATTTAACGTTAAATACAATTAACCGAATATACGATAATAACGTTACTGTACCGTTAATTTAACTAAAACCCGGTCACATTCAAGGTTGTGTGTGGTATGTGAGATGCTAAGGTGCTAACCATATATTGACTCCCTCAACCATGAACTAGCGACCCACGAAATGCGGCGTTCGCAAGGTTTGTTGCAATGAACGGTTATAAAAATTAACGATAAAAATACGCAAAAATAACGTTAAATCTATTAACGTTATTTTAATATTAACGGTAACACTCACTAATGAAGGTAACGTTACGAAAATTTGACCGTTATTTAAAGCCCTGAATGAAGCACACAGTACAGTTCTAGTCACAAGACATAATAACTGTGAAAGTATTGTAGTTGCCCATTCCATAATTTAGATCTCTATGGAGAAGAATGGGCATAAGATGTGCCCTCCGAGTCAAATGTAACAAGGTAACCGTTTTTATAGGTACGCTTGTAGGCAATTCCACCGGAACCTACCTAATTTCATTTCTTGTAATCCCGAAATCTGATTGTGCGTGATTATATAGTTATCTAGCTGCTGCCCGCGACTTCCATCGCGTGGAAATTTTGATGAGATTTTCAGGAATAAATTATACTTTTATAAACCTTCCTCCTATCATTCTGTCTATTATTAAACCACATCAAAATCCAATTCTTAGTTTAATATATCTAGGCGACAAACGGCGGAAAGTGACTGTGTTTTATACTATGAGGAATCTCTACGATTCCACCGGTACAAGAACTCTTCAAACCGGAATACAGCAAATCTCCCTGGTAACAAATTCCTAGGTTCAACACGCAATAGTTGTTTTAGAACTTGCAAAATGCAAAAAGATTAAAGAAGGCAGCTGAAGTGTAACTAAATCCTATTAGTCACGGCAAAACACTATAAAAAGCAATACTTGTCCGTAAATTTTAACTCAATTGGAATTTGGATATCAAAAAACATTGTACTGATTTTTACAAAACGAATAAATAAAATAAACTAGGCTAATTATTTTATTTTTTAATTGTTATTTTTGTTTTAACAATGGACACTTTTAACGTGCACGTCTTGCTACATCGTTCTCACATAATGTACCATCTCAACATGAATGATGTAACCAAGGTTTTGTAACATGATTCTGATTTAAAAGAGTGTCCATGGAGTTTCTTGCCCATTCCTCTCCATAGAGATCTACGCTTTGGAATGGGCAACTACAGTACTTTCACAATTATTATGTCTTGTGACTGGGACTTCATTTTCATTGTTTTTCGACTATTCAAAAGTACCTGTAAATGGCTTACTTGAAATAAATAACTTTGATTTTTGATTTTGCTAGCCCGCTGATACAAGGGACTGTATTTGTATGAGGTACCTACCTCAGCTATAAACTCACACCTTTGTCTTTCCCTTTTTAGAAAGCCGGTGTGATGTTCCCTATACAACATGATCAGAACTCCGTGGTCAGATTAAAACGGGAAAGCGCCAGCAATTGCAAATTTGTATGCCATTATCAGGTTGAACGTTGAATAAAATATTATTCACGACCGCAACACGTAAGTATTTACAGAATTATAATCATTAAAATTACCAGTAATAATAAAATATTAAATAAATTAAAATGATACAATCTCGAATGCACTCTTGAAAGGGTCTTCACATGTTTTACTGATTTCTTTGCACGATATATTTCGTGATACCCTTAAACAATAAAAAACTCCAAATCAATGAACTACGTCAACCAAAAAAAAAGGCACTAAAAAAAGGAAGAAAGGATGACATTAACAACTATAGTTTTTGTTGTTGAGTTTTTTATTGTTTAAGGGTATCACTTGTCACGGGTTCCTGAGTCCAGTCTCATGCCAGACCTTTACAAAATATTTTCAAATATTATAGTCGATCGTATTACAAACAGCTTAGATGAAAAATATTATTATTATAATCATAAAAGTCATCAAAACAACTCTCTAACGCGCCAACTAGACTAAATAAAAGCAGCAGCTTAGGCAGTACAAATCCATCAAATCTACAAATGAAATTAATACCAGAAGTAATTATCATGAAACGTGATTAATAGATTGAAAACATGATTGATTGAATCTTGAAAAAAAAATGCTTCAATTGATTGATCGAATTCGTTTTCTTTTTTGTTCACACTTGAAATCTAGACAGCATATCTACCGCCATCTTGTGGTGATTCATAGCAATGTTGTGATGTCGTGAAATCAGATCTTGATCGGGCATTGAACTATTAATAATAATAAATATTTACCAATTGGTAAATAAGATTGAATTGAAACTTATTTGATACTTACTAACTTTTTTCATTTTTTCTATATGTATGAAATCAATGTAAAAATCCTTTAAAAATTTAAAAAATGTAGCCCACTGGGTTCGGGAACAGAGTTACCGCGTTAGGGCTACCGCGGGTCAGGGCTACAGAGAAAATAACTTCCTAACAATGCGATCCGTGTCCTGGAATACCGCTTTCTGAATCAACTCCTTGGTCGAGGCTCTTCGCAATTAAACCGGCGGTCGGCGCAGCATGTCTTCTGGTTCCATATTTCCCTATTACTTGTCATCTCATGAAATACCTCATTTTTCTTGCCATATCATGCGCAATGTCCATCCATTTTGGTCTTCCACTAATCTTATACCCATTCACAATTATACTGAAAACTTTCCTCACGACATTCTCCTCATTCCTCCGCATCACATGCCCTCACCACGACAACCGATTACCACACAAGTTTTCAGGTTCATTCATGACTGAATATTTTATATTAAACTAAAGTCTTTGCCTACGAAAATTAAATAATATTTCCTTTTTCCTATTTTTGTTAAATTTATTCATATACCACTGAATAGTACAATAGTTTCTGAATTAGACGAATTGAGAGATGATGATTAATACATATACGTACAAATAAATAGCTATGTTGGATAGTTTGGTTTTTTGCTGTATGATTTTATATCGGATCCTATCCCTTAGAGAAACCCCGAACATAGCTCACTGAGCGACAAATACAATGCGATGAATATGTTGGCTCAATGGCCGAAAACACCATTGTGCGAAAAAAAAGACCACAACGCGTTTTGGCAATGACGAAACGCCAAAACGCGTTCTGAGCCCTTTTCAAACAGCTACAACCTGATGTAGTACTTGCCGATGTCGTTAGGTAAGGCCTAAATGAAAATCCAAGATGGCCGGTGTGAACGTCTTCAAATTCTCGTCATGGTTTTCATGGATGTCAGGGGCGCTGATGCCAATAGTGAGGTCGAAATGAAAACAGAAGATGGCGGCTGTGAAAATTATTCGTCATGGGTGTCGTTGTCATGGTTTTCCGGGGCGCTGATATACTGAGATGAATCCAAGATGACAGGTATAAACAATTTCTGATTGTTATTAAAATCAATATCTGAGTCTCCACACCTTACCTGAATGCAATTCTGTCGTCAGATTTGAGAGGAATGGCCGCCATTGTGTATTTTTTTTAAAGACCCTTCATTCTTCCATTCAAACTAACATCTAAGTTTTCGCGTTTAACCCAAGTTCAAATCTGTTGTCACTGTCTTGAATTAATTTTCATTTCTACATCACTAATAAAATATAATATAACATTGTTTAACAATTATATACTTATAATGTATTATTTATTACACATTGTTTATTTTAAATCGATTTCATTATTAATCACAATAACACAGGAAGTTTATCTAGCTGCACTACACGACAACAAAAAACAACCGTAATATAATATTAATGTACACTGATTTGATCGATTAGGTAAAATCATAATTTAGTTTCCTTTTGAACCCAAATTGCGACTTATTTCCGAGCTCAAGCTGGTTGAAACTGCTGCTTTGTAATTTTTTACATAATTTTGAAACTGTACTGTAAACATATTTTTGAAATTTCCTTGGTTACCTAATTATTAATTATATAACTAAAAGTTAATATATATATATATTTTTGGTAATCTATAGTTACCGAAAATTTGTTAAAAATGTGTAGTTAATTTTGACACAATTAAACGTTTACATTATTATTGGACACAGTTAGCATACTTATTTTTGCGTTTTAATGTTGCGACACTTCGATCAATAATAGTATCGAAGTTGCGATATGAATTTGAATATTAAGAGGGGACTCTAGTGGGCCTTTCTCCATGCAAACGTATTCCGCTGATTTCTTCGTGGATAATGCGTCTAGAGCAATGATATTTTCCCAAAAAATCTAGGTCTTATTTAAACATGCCCCTATCATTTCCTTTTTTTTCAAAACATAATCACTCAAAGAATTATGACAATGCCCAGTAGAGTCCCCTCTTAAGAACGTTAAAGTTTCTATGATATTGCTCGTGACTCTCCAATGTTACTTGGGGTCGGCGCAACACGTTTTTTTCTTCCATTCTCATCTTTCAACTGTCACGCTATCATCGCATTTTTTTCGCCTTTAGTACGAATCATTTTTAATTGACGACGAACCACCATAACATGACGTCATCAATTCGCAACAAATCTAAACAGGTTAGGGTCATCTCCATTTACCCACGTCACGTACTGTCATACTAGTTGCGCAAACGCACCTTGGATGTTAATAGAATACGTTGTGCACATATCAAAAGTGTAGTGTAAAGTTTGAAGATTAATAACAGAATCACTTTTCAGAAGATCTGGTCTTGCGATAATTTTCACATGTGTGCAGTTACAAATGCGGGCTTAGCTCGATACACCTGGTCTCAGTTCTGTCCATGGCTATCAAAAAATTGAATCAATGCCTTCATCATCAGCCTATAGGTAATGTTCCCACTGCTGGGACAGAGGCCTCCTCTCTATGAGAAGGAGTGGGCTATAATCCACCACGCGGGCCCAGTGCGTGTTAGTAGATGTCACATGTCTTCGAATTTTTAGTTCTAGGACATGCTGGTTTCATCACGATGTTTTCCTTCACCGTTTTTGCAATATGTCTGCCTTAATAAATTATAATGAAAAAAAGCCTTCTTTTTACCAATTGTATATATTTTTATCAGCAGATTTGATTGCTGAAATAAAAACTATAGTAAGTAAGCGATACTAACTGAGTCGGAAGCGGGTATTTAGCTAATTTAATTCGATCGAAGATTGATCGTCTTTCCCAGGGCGATTTTGGACGATTTTTTCCCACGAAATAAAAAGGTTTCTGACCGCCACGACAGTCATAGGTATTCGTATGACAAATGACCGACCAACGAAATTACTATTACCGTTCAGCACGCAAACGAATCTTGGTCCAAAATTCTCAGACCATTTGTGACAATAGCTTTGTTTTTTTTTTAATATTGTTTTTTCTCGAAGCAAAGGTCTTTAACCGTTGGGCTAAATCGCTTATGTCCGGATTGTGATATATACAGAATAGAATAATTTTTGCCTAAGGCGTTTTTGACGCTGTTGGACCGAAGCGAGCAAGAGAGCATTTGTGAACCGTTTTCTATGAATAAGTTGAGCATTTACGTTTAGTGTTCAAAATCTTAGGTGCAATGTACTTGCAGTAATGGCAAGTCTGTGGCTATTGTTGCGGCTGACAAGGCCGAAAGAGTATTTGGTGTGATTTTCGAAGTGGATTAATTGAAGTTAAGCAGAAACTTGGACCCTGAGTAAGGCCTTCGAGATGTGGTGTTGGAGGAAGCTGCTTCAGATATTCTGGACTACATTTCGCACCAACGAGTCTTTCGCGAGCTCTAAATAAAGACCAGCGAGATATAGCGAGAAAAGATGACAATAACCTCGGACAACTGACGGTCACCTTGCCGTGGATGATAAACGACCGAGAAGTCGCAGCGCTTTGGGATGGTCCGACCGGATAAGCTATTCTCTTGATACATAATTTCATGATGCACTTCACTTGGCCAAGGATCAAGGGAAAATATGTTTTCAAGGGAGGATCACGAGCCCCAGTAATGAGGAGTACCACTTGAGAAGGAGGAGGAAGTGCCGTTGAGTTCATCATAAACTTAAATAGAGTGACATTAAATTAACGAGAGGTTTCCCCAGATGAGATGGTTAGGTGTCGATAATAACCTGAACATGATAACACGGGCAAATTGCCGGGCTTGCTAGCTAATTTACTTCCAGCTAGTATATTCTATAGTCCTTTGTATGGCTCAGGATGTGTGTCTAATCTAATTAAGATCTCACTGGCATTTTTACAACCAAAGTTATCACCGGGAAAGTTCTTGAATTGTCTTTGAATCAAAACAAAGCGATAAAATAAACCAAAGATTTTAGTTTAAAACTGTCTTGTTTCAATAAGATCCTAGAAAAAATATTAGCAAAAATCGGTACTCGTTATAACAGCTTTCAGTTAACTTTATTAGATTTCTTTCTTTAAGGTGACACTTTACGACATTTTTTCCATAGAAACTTCGGGGGGGTTTTACTCTACTGTTTGACACTGCACATCCAAAGTAAAACATGATATGGTATTGTCTCATTATTAATTTTGTCTGTACGGAAACAGAATAGGAAAATAAAAACCCATTAAAAAGTTACGAGCTATCAAAGATTCGTTTTTATTGCAAATTTTAACGCAACTTTGGTCGTAAATTAGTAATAAAAGAAGTGTCAAATTTCCAAAACAAAGTCGGTACCGACACAGCACACTTATCAAAGAATTCAATACATTTTATTTGTAATTGATACACGCAGTGGTTTTTTCATAAAACTCTATCTTCCTAAGGCCTTTTCGTATTTTTTTACGCGCGCCTTACGTTTCGGAACGCTGTCTGTGTGCGTACGAACTAGATGTGCGTGAAGACTAGTGTCTAACTGCTCATCACTGATACTCTTTACTGATAATCTCTGTCGGGCACGATGCTAAGTGAGACAGCGTGCTTTTCGGCCACGGCCACCAGTGAGTTCGAGCCCGCGACTAGTTGAACCTTAACACCCAATCGACGGAATGACATCACCAGTTCGCCGAGAAAACACCACAAAAAAGGCTATCGATTTCCTACGAATGAAACAAGAATCTATCGATATAACAATGTGGTAACGGGCGCGTCAATTAAAGTAACGTTTTTGACCACAGACTTTATTGTTCGCAAAAAATTGGCCAAGTGATCTTTGGTATTCGGGTTTGGATTCCGTCCAGTTTCTATGATATAAGTTTTTAAACTGACATAGCCACTATCACTATCATAAACACACATGGTAAATATCCCGTTGCCAGTGTTAATGATAGTTTTTATGATGTTTATTCTAATACTGCTAAAATTTTGCGGTGAAAAACTCGTAAGGTTTTGGTAGCTCTGTGGATCATGTGGTAATCAGATCATGCATTATATCTTCAGGTATAAGAATCCCTTTTCGGCAAAGTTAAGAAAGTTGTTGAATGAAAGGTTCTGCCTACATATGAATAACGCAGCACCCTAAACGTTGGTAGGCAAGGTAGTAGGTAAAGTAAGTAACTAAGAGTTGGTCTTTTTTCTTCGAGCCTCTCAGTCAGACAGTTTTGCTAGATGCTATTTGCTGGAATTCGAAACAGTACTTGAGCAGTGATTTGCAAACTCACGACATCACAATTCTGTTTTCATAAACCCAGCTTTACAGAAAGAAAGAAAGAAAGTAAATAAGTTTATTTGGCTCATGCCACAAGTACACACAACATTAAACAAAAATTAACCAGAACTTCATAAATTTAAACAAAAGTAAAAAGGGGAAATTATTGGGTATCTAACTAATAACAATAAAAAAGAGGAATAATTATTGTGTGCCTCACGGCAGCCCCAAATAGGGCCAGTTCAGCAAAATGCCGGGCAGCTAGGCTGCCTGACACAGCTGGCTACAGGTAGATCGGAGCCTACAAAACAAAGTATTGAAACATCACGAATTGGAGGTTTTTATTCAGCATCAACAGTTATTATGATACAGGCAAGAGTTAGTGAGAACAGGAAAGCGCACGTCCAAAACGTACATGAAATTAAGTTTTTAGCATCTATCTCCAAAACCTTCATCAATATTTATTTCGGCTAAACACCGCATAATATCAGTAACAAGGCAATTTTAACGGAATCTTAAAAAAACGTAACGCAACGGTGTGAGCGAGCCAAAAAAGCTCATTTCGCCACAAAACAAGCAAACGGACGTGAAGCGAGATCATCGCTCGATGCGAGGTCTTATAACTGTACTTTAATCATTCCAGCCTCCCGGCGTTATGTAACAGCTAGTCCAATGGCGCTTGGCTGAACCACAACACGCGCCTGGATCACAACGCGAACTTTAAAAAAAAAAACAAGGATTTTTAATCTGTAGTCTGTCAAACTGTCAAATTTTGGCGGGAGTGGATTTGTTGTCTGTGATTTTTTTGGGTTTGCGGACAGGATTTGAATTTGGAGTGTGAATTATGGAAGTTTTAAGGTTTGTTGTGTTTATTTTATTCAAATTAACTGTTACTGTTTTTATGTTTTCATACTGCGTTCTGAGAAACGTCGATAATAACGCAGGGTCGCAAAGATAATTGTGATCTACCGTCAATCATTAACATAATCAGTAGCTTGGTGTCAGAATTGTCGCCTTTGGTAAAAAACTTGTATGCTGCTTCTTGCCAAAGAGTTAATACCTGTTAAACTTACTATAAAACTAAACTAGTTAGAAGATCCTCGATGGAGTATAAACTATTTATGTTACACGAATTAATCGGTTATCTTCATGTAATACAAATTACTACGATTAAATTAAATCAAATCCCCATATATCAGCACGTAATAATTTCAAATTAATTCGTTTGGCAAAAACTAAAACATTCATATTGCATGTCTGGTAATACTCGCAATTTGTCTTGCATTCATCCATGATCTAGTAAAAGATTTCCAACTTTATCTAGAATACGTTAAGCTTCAGTTCGGTTTGTAGTTGATGTTTTTTCTCACAACTTGTACTGCCTGGACCAGTAATAGATCGGTAACTCATAGCTGTCAGACTGGGTAGAGATGTGTATGATTATATCAGTGCAATGTATAATGTCACTACGGCTTTCAATAGTGAGGTAAGCAGATGAGTAGTGAGTTGTGTGTTTTTAATAGTAGGATTCGCTTATTATGTGTCCAGTTCCAGTATTTCTGTTCAAGAGAATGAGTTCCGTTGTAGTCGTATTCATGCACAAGGGTCGTTATAGCTATGCTGTCTCTGGCATGGTATCTCTATATTTCGACGGTCCTAGGCAGTTACTTGTACACGATATAATTACAGATTTATGTTTAGTAGTTTCTCGGCAAATTTTTTACGCAAAAAAATTTGCCGGGAAACTGCTTTTTTGTTATAAAAAATCTAATTTTATGGTAAAACTTAATGCAACGCACTCAGAACTTTGTGCTGGTGGATGCATTTACCATTGAATAAACGGGTCATGGAGGTATTTCAACTCAATTTGCAACCTTTGAAACTACGTTTCTTTTTTTAAAGTTCACAGCTTTAATACTATTGCCCCAAAACTTCGCCATTTCCACGGCTTCGTCGGTGGCAGCGCAGAAGTCGCCATGACTGCATGTTTTGAAGCTAAGCAGGCAGAATAGGAGGTGGAGCATAGTTAGCGATACAGCTCCACACCCACATCCCGCTGCTAATCCGACGAGGTAGCCTCAATTTACGAGGTTGGAGTTACATCTTTCCACTTGGATCTGCAGATGGTCAGACACAAGACCCGACTCAGCCAAGCGAGTCTATTACATAGTGGTGGATGTCAAGTCTTCGAACCCACACAACACGCACCTAAGCCGTTATCACAGAGCCACTCACATTGTTTTTCCTACTACTCCGCTATTCTTTTCTGCTTAATTTCTTTACGGAATCCAAGACAGTTGAATTGTTTCTCTGGCACTTCGACGAGCTGCATTCGCCACTGTTAATTCTGACTTTCAGGAGTTGCAGTGGGTTGGGAATAGTGTGGCGGGCTTGTTCCAATAAAAAAAAAAATTGTGCGTGGAGTCCCTCCCCGCGGAAGAAGTGAAACTTCGGAATACTACACGCATGCATTCAAGTGCCACGCATTCAGTCTCGTTATTTTATTGAGCTTCTAAATAATATTTTGTTGCTTTTTATTGTATTATTTTTATTACATCATTATTACATAAGTTTATCGAGGTTATTCTACTCATGGAAATTGAGCGAAGGCTGGTGACATGACTGTTTGCACGCCATCTTGCGTACGTAGTCACAAATCTTGTAATACTGCCATCTCTTAGTGAGTTTTAGAAAATATTCCCCCTCCATGGTAGCGTTAAACTTGATAGGAGCTCGTGGCTAAATAATAACAGCCACCCGGGTCGATCTTTAAGGTTAAGCCGTGCTTGCCGAGGTTGGTCCGTGGATGGGTGACCATAATTACATACCGAGTTTCCTCCGTGCCTCGGAAAGCACGTTAAGCCGTTGGTCCCGGCTGTCATTTGTAGATCTTTGACAGTCGTTACGAGTAGTCAGAAGCCAAAAAGTCTGACATCCAGTCTTACCAAGGGGTATCGTATTACCTAGTTACTGGGTTGTGGAGGTCAGATAGGCAGTCGCTTCATGTAAAATACTGGTACTCAGCTGCGTCCGGTTAGATTGGAAGCCGACCCCAAGATAGTTTGGGAAAAGGCTAGGTGAATGATGATGATGATGGTAGCGTTAAACTTGTTGGAAGTCGCATTAGAAGTTTCTCTTCAAAATACTGAGCCTGTACTGCTCATAATCGCTAACGGGCTTAGAAAAGTAAGAGCTATACAGTCACCGAAGGTCTTAATAACTGGGCTGAACCGGACGTACACATGTAGCGTCAGAAGCTACAAAAACTGGTCAAAACCTTTTACCATAAGATTATAATCAAAACCTTAATGTAATCAACTGAAGTTTCTCTCGTAAAGCAAGTTATTTTACATTTACATAACAACACACACAATACTTTCCTGTTTGTGTTCCCGTGACACGGAACTTGCACTAACTTAGCTTGTAACTTATACTTATGTAAGTTATGTGTGTCTCACTTGAAAGTAGATCGATGACAAATGTACGGATATGATGTGATTATGGTGTAGAAACTTTGTTTGACGTATTCACTGCCGGCTTATCTGTTCCCTGAACATTATAATCTGGATCTCTTCAAAGTTCGAGTGACTCGGTTTCTTCTAGGCAAGCGTGCTTCACTCTAGGCCGCATTATCGCTTCACATCAGGCGTGTTGCGGGCAAAGGAAACGATTAATTAAAAAAAAAAACGTTTGTATGATCTTAGAAGATTACATTATAAACACAATAATTAGCTTATTCATTTATTTAACACTTCAAGTACAATGTACAGAGGCGGACTTAATGCCATAGGCATTTTCTACCAGTCAACCTTTAACCTAACGGTACGGCAAACCTTTTCATCATTTTAAAAACATCATTTGTCAAGCCTTTTCCAAACTATAATAGAGTCTGACCGGATGCAGCTAAATGCTAGTACAGTTCCACATGGATTCACTGCCTAAATCATCTCCACAACCCAGTTAGAAAAAAATAGAAAATAATGGAATAACTGACTGCCTAACTCTTTCAATATCAACCTAACTAATCGATATCTGTTTAGCGCAAAAATATATTTCAATAAATAATAAAGGGTGTAAAACACCTCTTAACGAAGCCGAAAGGCACTGGTTCTCCCTGTAATTGCGATCATTTTTTTGTTCTACACCATACCTGGGAACCTTCTAGTTACGGAGATATTAGGGGTCAAAGTTCCAACATTTGACAAATATTTTTTTAAATACAAGTTTTTAATGTAACATTTTTACTTTAAACACCTCCACGACCCCCGTACTATTCAATCCGTCCATCAGCACAATGTTTTGAGAGCGTTACATTGAGTTCTACCACAAAACATGAATTTACACCCCCCAAAAAAAAAGTTACTTAGTTTCATGTACAGAATGCTTGGTTGACGGCTTCGTGATGAGGTGATTTACACCGTGTATATTTGTGAAATAGCGAAATATCATCTCACGAACCCGTCAGTTAGTGGTTAAAAAACGGCTAAAAAGGTGTTTTATCCATTTAATCGCTCATCAATTATAACGCTTCTCGGGTACCAATTATTTTATCGCCAAATGATCGCAAAAAATCTAACATTACAAACCACAGCTTGCAAAATAAACATTATCTCGACCAATAATCATTCAATTGACTTTTTACTTTATGCCAAAACACTAATATTTGGCAACCCAATTTGCACGGCGAAGTAAACATTCATTTATTTGACCAACAATGGCATTGGCCTCACTTGTATTCAACTTACGACATTTTCAGTCGATTCTTATTAAAATTAAGAAATGTTTAATGCATCGATTGCTTATAATTAGGTCTAATTAGATCCTCATTATGCATTTAGTAAAAAACGACGCTATTTTGTGTCCTTCATTAAAAAAAAAAAAACACTAACTACATCTGTCGTGATTCTATTTCGATTCTAGCAATGACCGTCTTCACTTCCTTGTCGAAATTTTTAGAAAATACTCATATACAGCAGCCTCCTTCTCCTGCTAACATCACATCACGCCTGTAATCCCTGACGGGTTAGCCAGAGGAGTACCTAATAGTACACCCACATTATGTTTAAGTCCCATGCATGCAAGCCATTAACCGCACAAATCTAGACTGAGGAATTTAGGAGGCTACTACTGAAAAAATTGCGGTGGAAAAGCTGTTTGACCTGTGAAATGAACCAGGACCTCATGCTGAGCAGTAGTGATTGCGACGAATTATTCTCGACTCGTCACTGTTCCGATTGTTTACTAAATTATTTTTTCATTGTTCTTCTTCCTCGTTTTCTCATGACTGAGGGTCCTGACCACATGAGGTCGTCGCCGTCTCCACCAACGCTCTCCATGCTGAAAGGTTTTCGGTCTTGCGGACAGATGCCTGGAAATTCCCTTTGTAGACTTCTGTCCTTCGGGTAGGTGATCTTCCACGGCCACTTTTCCCTTCCATGTTACCAGCCACAATATGCTTCTCAAAGCAATCAGGCTCCTTCCTTGCCACGTGTCCGAAGTACTGTAGGAGTCGTTTTTATGCAGCTTGTCAATACCTGATATTTAACTTTTATTTCGTTCAGAATCGAGATGTTTGTGCGGTACGCTGTCCAGGGAAATGTTAACATTTTGCATCAGCACCAAATTTCGAACCAATTTTTATTTTTTCATACAGGTCCCGATTTGTCCCAATTCGTCATCATAAGATAACAAATGATTTTTTATTTACTTTCGAACGAGGTCGTCTCCTACTACGAGTATTAGCCACAAAAGACAATCATAAATTCGTTAAACAAGCATAGCTGATCACGGTAAAAACCCCTCATCACTCCAACAGCCTTTCACTAGAAGACCAATGGTTACCAGTGGACTCTAACAAATTGATAATCACGATACCAAGACCTGTTCCAATTAGCTGTCACATCTAGTCAACCATTACATTCATAACAGTGTTTATCAATAAGCTATGTCCACCGATGCAGCGATGCACTTCACAAATGCATTTCCAAACAAAAAGAGCGTGACAAAATAATACATTGACATTTTACGTACTGATAGTTTACAATAACGAGTTGTACAGTCCTTTCAAAATTATTATACCTGCTAGCAAAACATAGTAGCGAAATTACGAATGAAGTACTAATAAAATTTTTATTAAAATTAAATATTACTTCTCTATTTGAACCGGATTTTGGTAACAACTTCAATTTTTATTTAAGACCTATGCCCAGGTGTGGACTGTTATAGGCTTTTGATGATTTTTTTCACGTAAATCTAATCTATTTTCTAGAATAAAAGCCTAAATTACTCCTTATAACATCAGCTATCTGCCAGTAAAAGCCCCCCGCCAACAGCGGTCGAACCGTTTCGGAGATTAGCCGGTACAAACTAACATAAAAAAGGCTTTTTGTTATAAGTTCCATAATATATACTTTCATATGTATTCAGTAAATAGCTGTTACTTTGAAATTTCAAAAAGACACTTCATTTTTATTTATATGATATAGGTGACTTTGCTAACACACGCAGAGCAGCCCAGTGGAAACGGCTGTGGCCCCGACTTACGAGTTCTAGGTCATAGGGTTCGAACCCAAGCAGGCTCATTACATTATGTAATGTATCTCATCACCGCTGTTCTCAAAGCGGTGAAGTAAAACATCGTTAGGATATCGGCCTAGTGATAGACACTAAACACGAAGACTAAAAAAATCGACCAAACTGTACTACGCCCACGTGGTGGATTAAAGCCTGCTCTGCCTTTCATGGAGAGGACTCCTGTGTCCAAGCAGCGGAAACATAGGCTCATTGCCATAATCACTGTGATTTTTATTCAACGTTTTATAAGGTTGCTGTTGCACTGCAGCGGGCACAGGTAAAATATCTGTGACAGGACTGTAGTCAAAACAAGTCGTAGAGAAAGCATACTTTCCATTTCTGACGGTCGGTCGCCGTCGAAAGTATGTGGTGTGGACAATCGCGCGTAACCTATGACTACGCACGTAATGGGGACTTGTGTAATACCTACATGCTATTTGTCTCAGGATGGATAATTTGCTGTCATCTGAGTCACGAGTAAGTGAAGTAAGTGACACTTGTGGGAATATGACCTGAAGAAGTAAATACACATGCATGTATATGAACAAAAGTTTGCCATGGCTTATGTGTCATTTTACTGAAACACGAGGCGCTCGTAGTAAAGCTATAACAGCCGCATAATGTAGGTTAAGTAACGTATGCTTGGTCGGTCCCTGGATGGGTAACCATCCATTCCGTGCCCCGGAATGCACCCTAACTAAGCCATTGGTCCCGGCTGTCATTAATTTGTGGATCTTTGACAGTCATTATGAATATTCAGAAACTCGAAAGTCTTGACTTAGCAAACACCAGTCATGCCAAGGGAGTATCGTGGTACCCGTCGACTGGACTGAGGAGACCGGATAGGCAGCCGCTCCATGAAAAATACTGGTATTCTTGTTATTATAATTGATTTGCTTTCTCGCTTCATTGCCAGCCCAATGACAAGGTCAAGGAGTATCTAGAAAGAGTTTATAAACTAGAAATTAATTATTCATAAGGGGCAAGAGTCAAGAGTAATATATAAGATTCAATTCCCATTCAGATTAGGCAAATGAAAATGTTTTGTCAAATTATAGTGAAAATCAATACTTAGATTATGTGTTCTTAATTTTTGCAGATACAAATACATCTTCATTGTGATATCCATACTTCTTGGGAGCGTTAGTAACGAGGAATCAAAAGCGAACTCAACAGGGACCACACCAAACTGTCCATTCTCAAAGATCATAGAAGATGTTTTCAAATTCAACAACAAAACTTCAGACAAGGACTCAAACAAGAAAGATCGAGTCAAACTATTCCTGAGTACAATAGCTAATATTACAAATGAAAATATAAGTAGAAAGGAAGAAGATCTCATTAATGTTATCATAGCTTCAATAAATAGAATTAAAAATAATATAAGTGATACATCTGATAAATTTAATGAAGCTATCATAGTGACATCTCCAAAAGGCAGTATTAGAGATAAAACAAATGACATTAAAAAAGTTAACCAAATTAAAAGTGGTATTGAAGATAAGATTGATATATTTAAAAAGACTAATGATACAAATAAGGAACAGACCACAAAAAGGATTGGAACAATTGAAGATACCACTACAACTGAAAGCACAAAATACGTAGAAATACTTACAAAGGACCCTCATACGAAAAACACAACATCTGCAAACATAATAGAGATTTTAAAGCACCTAATGCCTTTATTCAACAGTACTTTAACTAAAGAGGTCCACAACATAACTATCATAGAAAGAGATCACACTAATAACCATTCCTTTTCGGCGACTAAAAATGTTTCAACAATCGTAGTCACATACTGTGACAATGACAATTTGACAAAAGCAAATAAGACAGTTGATTACAAAGAAAGTGATGAAAAACCAGATTTCATCAGCCATGATGACTACTATGATGACGAACTGGGTTTGGAGACGGATGAAGGCGAAGGAGAAGCTCGGAACATAACAATAGGAGAGAAGAAAGAGATGATGGAAGCCGCTGAGTACGGGATGCAGAAGATGCATGAATTGTACACGGTCTTGGAGCCTAAGCTGTATTCCATGGGTGAGTATTATCAGTTATCATTTAAATACCAACTTGAAAGAACCAGTGTTTCCACTAGAGAGAATTATTTGTCTCGATAATCTTTACCTTCGTCTCATAATCTGCCAAGCCGTGTCCTAACTATGTTGAGGTCGGCTTCGGCGTCATGTTCGTGAACGGTCGCTGTCAGTTGTGACTGGTCATCTCTTAGCTGTCACGGTTTATTTTAATTACTTTATTTTTAAATTACTGATTTAATCTTTTACTCTGCACGCTCTTAACTTGCCCGTAGTTCTACATCGTTCTCACATATTTTTAATTCTTAACATGAATGATGTAACCAAGATTTTGTAACATATTTTGATTTAAAAGAGTGTCCATGGAGTTTCTTGCCCATTCTTCTCCATAGAGATCTACGCTACGGAATGGGCAACTACAGTACCTTCACAAGTTATTATGCCTTGTGACTGGGACTGTACCTTCACATTTTATTTTATTTTGTGACTTTGAAAAGTGCCTGTAATGGTCTAATTGAAATAAATGCTTTGAGCTTGAGTTTTTGAGTCTAATCAGCAGTAAACTACCAATATTTTACATGACCTGACTGCCTATATGACCTCCATACCCCAGTTACTACTGGGTAATACGACACCACTTGGAAATCTTCTTTTCTCCTTGGTTGTTAATCTTTACTCTCATCTACTACCTTTTAATTATCTTCTGTATCCCAGGTCTGTGGTTGGATGACTCCAGCCCCGCTCGCTACGTGGCAGCTTTCAACGCGCCTTCAGAAGAAGCTGCCAAGTTCTCCCGGTACGGGTATGCTTCACTGCAAGCAGCAACTAAGTTGAAACAGCTGACCAGGTTAGTGACACATTGTAACATGTTTGGTGAATTTTATTGTGGCTTTCCTTGGAGAATTTCTTGTATAATGCTTTCCGCCTTTCCGAACGTTTAAAAAAAAGATTTGATCTTTTTTCTTTCTGTTTTGACGTCTATAAGTGCGTCTATTTTGACCAATATTTATGGTACAGATATTTCTTCAATACAACCATTTTTTACACTTTAAAGTAACCTAAAGATACCCATCACGGACATCGAAACACAAAATTTGCGCAAGTCATCTTAGAGATTAAGTAACAACAAATTTACTAATCAATCAAGTAGCAATTAAAGAGGCTTCACTCTAAATTAAGTAAGATCATGTCAACCTGAAAAGGATAAATAATTTAGACTTGGCGCAATCAATGTGCAATCTTCTCTAGAAATGTTACAAATACATAGATGAACATCACTCTACATAACTTACAAGCCTTTGATATTCTCTCGACCGAATAAATTTGATATTAACCGAATTAATTAGGAGACCCTTGACCCACGGCTTTAATAGGCTTTTAAATGTCATATATTAAGTTGCAAAAAGCATGTGGACGGTATTTTGATATTATTTGTGGAACACAGGCTTCCTCTCCGTGAGAGGAGTCCATCTTGCGGGCCCAGTGTGGGATGGTCAAAGGAGCATCAGTCCATAAATCTTGTCGAGGAGGGCATTGGCTTCAGAGGGCATGGACCTCCATGAGACTCCTAATATATTATGCAATTTACTGAAGAGTATATTCCTTAATTGAAACGGCGATACTTTGGAATTTTAATTATTTGCTGAGTAAGTGTGAAATTAAAACGTGTGTACCTATAGACTAGTTTAATTAAATTTCATTTTAACTTTAAGTTGGTATACACGTGAAAAGTATATACCTTATAAAACTTATAGAAAAACCGTAAAATCACATGACACGAGGATCTGCATTGCCCGATTTTTAATGAAGAAATACTTGTTTGAGATTTCAATTTGTTATTTGGAGTAATTACGCTTCTTTTTTAAGATTGAAAAAAAAACCATTTTAAACACTTAAAAATCCGGTCCATCCTCGACCGACGACTTTACATAGATGGGATGATGGTTAAAGATGGGAAGGGTGGGTCAGACTGGATGAGTAAGGTGGAGGACAGGGTGTCTGTCGTGCATAACTAATAGCACCCACCTGGACTTGGATGAGGCAAACGACAGAGCTGTCCAGGTTGCTACGTACATTAAAAAAAAAAAAACACAAAAAAAAAAGCTGGCAGAAGAGCGCCATAAGAATCCCGGAGATAATAAACCCTAATAAAAAAGTAATAATAGCACAAGCAATAATACAGAATCAAAACTCGATAATGACCAGACCACCATCCGGCCTCTGTCATACATTATGTTATAAATGACTTCCCTTCAGCATAGTTGTTCCATCCCAAGGAAGCCAGTGTTTACGTAATTAGCTCATGAACAGTCGGAGATGGCTATCGTGATAAAGGCCTGTGCAGACGAGACCCTTTTATCATGGTATTTTTTTCCGTAAAATTAAATTACATCACACACAAAGGACTCAAAATAGCGCTTTTGTAAAGTCCCTTGAAAAACCGAAGACACAGACCGGATTGCAGAACCGTACTTTGGTGCTGTCCGATCTTGTCTGGAAGTCTCAAAAAAAAATTTAGAATTGATGAGTGTCGAGGCGCATCAACGCATTCAGCGGATTTTGTCCTCTTTGGGGGCTCCAGATACCTACGCCTTATGACAGTGCGAACAAATAATCGCGGTCTAGGCGGACATTTTTTCCAGGCTTCGAAGATTTTTGTCGTCCGCAGACAAACACCCTCGTGTGCGCAGGCCTTCAGATGGAGCAACGCAAGCGCCATTTCAATCCACGCAATTTCTTGATAATTCCTAAATGATACGGTTTCAAACTGTGCACTGAACTTTGCATAAACTCGTTTTGAATTGAATTTGTGTTTAACAAAGATTTCAAAAGTAATTTTCTGGTTTTTTAAATGTTTGCCATCATATTGCAATTTTTACCAATCTCGGCAAGATTATTGGTAATCTAAATGGTGATTGTATTTCTTTTAGATGCTTGTGTTCAAACTCTTGAAATAATACAAGTTATGTTTCAAAATTAAGTTATAATTGAGAGAAATTTTGGTCAAAGGATATATTATTATTGTTTTTGTTATCTATACTATAATCTATACTAATATTATAAAGCTGAAGAGTTTGTTTGTTTGTTTGTTTTCTTGAACGCACTAATCTCAGGAGCTACTGATCCGATTTGAAAAATTATTTCAGTGTTAGATAGCCCATTTATCGAGGAAGGCTATAGGCTATATATCTTCACGCTACGACCAATAGGAGCGGAGTAGCAATGAAAAATGTTGCGAAAACAGCTAGTTTATATAATAATCGTCATCGTCCATAGACTGACTTCGCCTACTGCTGGGTACCTATATGCCACTCTTTCCTTGTGCCAATCTCCACGTTTTTATTCCAGCCTCATCCAAATTTTTCCCCCGACGGCAACTATGTCGTCTGCCCATCTCCCCGTCGGACGACGCACATTTTTTTTCCCAGTTCTTGGACGCCATTCGGTGCAAATAGCATAAAATATAATAACCATAAATATAATTGACGGCACGATTGGCGCAGCGGTTGAGCGATCGACTGCTGCGCTGCGTGTCGCGGGTTCGATCCCCGCACGGAACAAATATTTTTATGGCCTACAGATAGTTGTTCCGGGTCTGGCTGTTTGTGTATGTGAGTTTAAATGTTTGTAAACGCACCCACAATACAGGAGAAATTCCTAGAGTGGGGCAACGTTTAAAAAAAAAAAAAAGAAACCATAAATTATTCTTAAATTGATTATTTAAAAACCAACGTTTAAACAATCTATGAGGTGGTCTATTTGCAAAGTTATAAATCATACTAATGATCTAATCTTGGTAGAAAAACAAATAATGTAGGTATTAAGATTCTTTAAACTCAGATATCTGAAGGATGTGAGTTATTGAGGTCGTAGTGCGCTTAGACCACGATTTAGTAATATCATAATAATCATCATTCCTCTCCCTAAAAGTAAAAAAAACCCCCGACACAAAAAACCTCTAAAAAACCAACAATAAAATAATCCAAGCGTCTTAGCGTCGGGCGTCCGCTTTGTTTTGTGCTTGTACTAAGCGGTCTACTTAGCTTTATTGTTGGTTTTTTAGACGTTTTTTGTGTCGGGGGTTTTTTAAATTTTTAATTTAATTTTTATTTCATGCTTTTTAAACTTATATTTATTTATCTAAGCCTTGACTGTCTCAATGGGCATAGGTGTCCCCATTGCTTCCACTTTTCTCGGTGTTGCGCGACTTCTCGCCAATAAACGAAACAGCTAAATTAAAAAAAAAGTTTTTGGGGGAGGGGAGGCAACCACCCCCCTGGCGATTCCCATGTTGACAAGTGACAAGATTTCAAATTTCGAATCGACCAGACCTGTGGAAGTTGTTAATTTCCCTTCAACTAGAAAAGACGTGATTACCATCAAACGGCTGAGTAGATTTTTTCGAAACATGGCTAAGAACACTCTCGATTAAAACACCTTTCAAACGAAACCAATTTTATCAAAGTCGGTACATCCGTTTAGGAGCTACGATGCCACAGACAGACACACAGATACACAGATACACAGACACACAGATACACACGTCAAACTTATAACACCCCTCTTTTTTGGTCGGGGGTTAAAAAATAAAACCTAATGATACAAACAGACTCCAATATATGAGATAAATTTGAGAAAACTCCCTCAAAAGAACACCGTATCATTCGTTAAAAAAAAGCAACCTTTCTAATAGAATTTTCTAATGACATTTTCTTGATCAACTAACTGCAGTCAGGCAAAAAAGGCCAAATATAACAGTTCCACCGTCGTAACACGACATTCATTCTCATTAGAATAAATGAAGAACATCATTATCTGCCTAGCTTCTCCTTTGGAGTCGGCTTCCAGGTGTAACGGATGCAGCTGAATACCATACATGGAGCGACTGACTGTCTGACCTCCACAGCCCAATTAGTACTGGGTAATACGATACCCTTGCTAAGACTGGATGCCAGAGTTTCGGGTCACTACTGACGACCTGTAACGACTGTCAAAGATCCACAAATGACAGCCGGGACCAACGATTTAACATGCTTTCTGATACACAGAGAAAACTTGGTATGTAATGATGGTCATCCATCCCCAGACCAACCTTGGCATGCACAGCTTCCCTTTGAAGATCGACTCATGCGACTGTTATTATTTAGACACGATTCCTTTTTTTTTTTTTTTTTGCGGATGGGAAATCATCAAATGACTTCTCCCGCTCTGGGCACAACACACGATTCATTATTAACAAAGAACGTACAGATAAATAATACATTCATCATCGACATTGCAAAATCCACCGGATGAAAGGATGTTATCTACGTTTTTAATGCTATTAATACAGTGACATTTGACTCCCAGATCAGGACATTCAAAATCATAAATAATTCAAATTCATTTATTAATTTTGTGAACACTGGGTAGAAATTGATGTTGTATAAAAAATGTTTGCTCCATCCTATGTTCCGCCGAAAGGCATACACAATAGTGGCGTTACTGTGTCGCTAAAGTCAATATAATCAAATTTAAATTAATTATAATAGTAGAAAATCTTATAAAATACAATGTCAGCTAATGATATTGTCAAAACTAAAATGGAACAAAACAAAATCGCACAAAAAAGAAAATACAATGTCAATATTACAATTGTCAAACTAAAATTAATTTAAATATAAATAATACATACATACACATAAATATAGTTGAAGTGTCTGTTTGTAATTTACACATAACTTTTTAACGTTTAGTTTTGTCCCTATGTCGGTCTCTGTTTGTTTGATAATCTCCGAAACGGCTGGACCGATTTTGATGGGACTTTTACTGGAAGATAGCTGATGTTTTATGGAGTAACTTAAGAAGTAACTTTAATCTTAGATAAATGATTAGGGTTCCGTGCAAAATCGTGGGCTAGCTTCAGTCTCCGCTTAGCTCCCTCGTGCATATGTGTTGGATAAATTTAAACCCTTGATATTCATAACAAAACCTGATTCAAATAGGGAAGTAATATTTTCATAATAATTTCTCGCGGATGAAAGTCGCGGGACACAGCTAGTTAAAAATATATCAAATTACACATTAAATCTAGACTCTTTAAAAAAACCTAACCTTCAAGGTGATAACTAATGAGCTACGCGTATGCAAATATTTAACATCCCCAGTCGAACCTAGCCTTGCTATTTAGGATGGGTACACCTTTCTAAGTGTTGCAAGATAACAAAATTCACACGAGATCAAATAAATCTAATTTCGATTAATTTAAGATGGTCGGAACAGCCTCAATTAACTTCAAGGACATAGGATTGCATTTGAAAAAGTAGTTCGATTTAAATTATTCAGTAAAAGTGATAAAAACCTAATATTAGGTGTTGTTTTGCATCCTCGCCAAAATTCAAGAGGATGTCACAAAAGACGTAAATAATCAATTAAAATTACGGTACCTAGTTAATAGGGGTGCGGACTGGGTAAAGAAAACGACATTCTATTTTGTCCGTCAGACAGGTAATACAAAAATATATGACACGTATTTTTTGTTTTATTAAAATATCAAAAAATTGCTTAGTTAAAACTCATCAAAGTTGGAGAGTGGGGGCTTACTACGTAACAAGTAGGTATAAAACTTACCTACATGTGACGTCATGCGCTATTTCAACTCAATATATCTCCGTAATTTTATGACCACGTGAAAAAAGAAAACATATGTGTCCAATACTTTTCAATAAACTACCCGACGGACAAAGAAAAAAAAAATGGATTATCCCCTATTCAAGAGGATGTCACAAAAGACATAAATAATCAATTAAAATTACAGTACCTAGTTAATGATTAAAAAACGCTGATATTTTTGGTTGTTTAAGTTTGTCAGTATTTTAGAATAACCCCCCCTAACGTGGTTTAGGAAATAAGAAATAATCGAATAAACGTTTGAGATTGTTTGTATGTATGAAAGCGCGATTATAGGGTGAGGATCAGACCGGCCGCGTTTAAAACACGGGCAGCTCACACTTACCGATTTTCGTAAATAGGAAACAAAAAAAAATTACCTACCCATTTTATTATTTATTCGGGAAAAGAATCATTAGCATAGTTACCTCCTTGAATTTGACGAGGATGCAAACCAACACCTTGTATAGAATTTTAAAGCTTAGAGCAACCAATTTATCCGTAATTCAGATACATATTCAAGAGTTTTCTGGTCTTTATATCATTTTGAAGCCAGTGAACAGGTAAACGTTATTAAATAGTTCACAAAATTCACGAATAACCCCAAATAACTGCCGCCAACAGCATCACGGCTTAAAAAGTAATTTAATTGGAAATTTTTTTAGAACAGATTTTGTGTCTGCAATAAGAATCTTGACTCAAAGAAATCTGTTCAATCAGTTTTCTGATACCGATGAGATTCTTGATACTTGTAAATCTGTTACAATAAAAAGTAACACCTCACCTTAAGTGATAGTTAGTTTCTTAATTTTCAGTTCACTTTTTATTTCTTTAATTTTCTTACAAAATAAACGAAGAGCTTTTAAACAATTTCAAAATTCAGGTGCACGCTTCCAATTAACCGTTTCTCAACTTTCAATAACATCAACGCCCAAAACTAGTTTTACTACAATCCAAATTGATGCTATTATTCTTTTATTTTATACAATTTAATAATATTTTTTTGTCTTTAGTAACAGTATCTAATCAATTTATGTCTAATTGCCACTTTAAACCGCCGAAAAAAAGAAGGAGTTCCTCAATCCCGCGCGTATTTATGTTTAACACGTTATAATTTGCTCCGTTGGTCTAGTGGCCGCTAGCGCTGCTGATGTCCTGGGTTCGTTTCCAGGTAGGGCAAAGTGTTTTTGAGTTTTTCATTTGGAATTTCTTAGTAGCAGCCAAGGGCTCTGGATATGAGCCCAGTTGATGGCAATAGGCTCGCCCCCTTTTATATGGGACTTACAGATAAATAGCAAAATGTGGCTGTACTAAACCCAGGGATTATGTTATGTTATAATTTCGCAAACAGCTATATTTCTCGTCACCTTAAAAACGGGTTATTCATTGATGGCTCACATCCGACCATGTTGTCGCAATAGTTAGCATTTAGAATTATTTTTTTGCAATTTTACAACCGGACAAAGTTGTGCAAAATGTCATGCTGTTTATTGAGATATAAATCTAAATTTATACAGAATAATTTGTCAGACTGATTTTACAACGATTAAATCTTATCTGTTAAAGAAACTTTAGGTGATTACCTTAATCGTGATATAAAATTTATAGCGTAACGATGTTGCAGTAAAGATAATTCCACGTTTTCGCTCTGCGAGAAGAACATTTTGGCTAAAGCAACTCCAAGACAAACAAAGATTTACGAATCGGCCAACAAACAATAAACCAGCAGAATCTGTAGATAAAAAAAATACAATTACCTACTGCCAAGACATACACATCAATTCGTCGCATACATACAATGCGTTTTAAGGATATTAAAACACGGGATATATAACTCCTACAGTAAATAAAATCTATCCCTTAGAATATTAAGCTCAATTTTATTCTGATGGTTCAACTTCATAACAAATAATAATATTTACCATATTTATAGTTAGCTAAGCTTACTACAATGTCCTGCCCACCCAGCAAACAGGTCCTCATTGATGCCTCACATCCGCTTAGTCATGGCTGTTGCAATTCTGTTGCATCTACCGCTAGGCTGTCCGGTTATAAACATACTTATTAGATGAAGCACATAAGCATCCGCTGCTAATATTACTTAGTACTATTTATACTTTGGTAGGTTGCCGGTAATCTTTACGATGTCTTTATATCTTGACTCACATGCGTGTATAACCAAGGAGTATGCAGGGATCGAAACAGATAGAGTTCTGAGTTTTCTGCCTACACCCATGAGAAAAATTGTAAATGTTCTACAAGGTGTTGTTTTGCATCCTCGTCAAATTCAAGGAGGTAACTATGCTAATGATTCTCGTCCCGAATCAATAATAAAATGAATAGGTAATTTTTTAATTTTTTTATATTTACGGAAATCGGTAAGAGTGAACCACCCGTGTTTTAAACTCGGCCCGTCTGGTTCTTGCCCTATATCCTCGTTTACACACATACAAACAATCTACAACGTTTCAATGATAATTTCTTATTCCCTAAACCACGTTAAGGGGTTTATTCTGAAATATTGACAAACTTAAACAACCAAAAAAATAAGCGTTTATTAATAATTAACTAAGTACCGTTATTTTAATTGATTATTTATGTCTTTTGTGACCACCTCCTAAAATTTGACGAGGAAGCAAAACAACACCTTGTATTCCTTACCTTACTTTTTCTGGAGGAGCGCGTGTCTGAATGACAACCGCAACAGGTCGATCTTCAAGGTTAAGCAACACTTGCCTAGGTCGATCCGTGGATGGGTGACCATTCATTACATATCGAGACTCCTCCGCGCCTCAAAAAGCATGTTAAGCGGTTGAGCCTGCTGTTTGTAGATCTTTGACAATCGTTACAGGTAGTCAGTGGCCCGAAGGTCTGACAACCAATCTTACCAAGGAGTGCAGTATTACCAAGTACTAACTGGGTTGTGTAGGTCAGATAAGCAGTCGCTCCATGTAAAATTGGTATTCAACTGCATCCGGTAAGACTGGAAGCCAACCCCAATTAAATTGGGAAAAGGTCAGGCAGATGATGATAGTGGCTTGGTAGCGACTTCGTAAGGTTAGATCTAGACCGAAACTTTGTTATTCATCACTTTTTTAGTCACATGCGAATCCCAGCCACAAAACATTATTTTTTACTGCTCTATGGTCCAAAAGGCATTGGAAACATTATGGGCTTATAAGGCATATGCTTAGTTTAAGTTGACTGCAGTTTTGGAATTACTTTCATTCTTGATCTCTTAGTTTGAAACACGCATTTATAGTTTTCTTAATCAAAATCGTCACTTTTCTCTTTTTTTCGTCACTATCGAGTAAATAATATTACGCAGACTGAGCGTTACTCCGAAACAATTGGTCATGGTTTTACGACATTATTTTATTTCATTACAAAAGTAGTTGCCTCATCTTTATCGGTAGTGATTGATTTGTCATCAATCAGTTCTAGGGTAAATTACTGGGTAAGATTTGCAAATCTTTGATTACTACTTATTCTTTTGGTTTTCCGTTGTTGAAGTGAAACTTCTTATGCGACTTCCAACAAGTTTAATGCTACCATGGAGGGGGAATATTTTCTATTACTCACTAAGAGATGGCAGTATTACAAGTTTTGTGACTACGTAGTTCTACTAGGTACGCAAGATGGCGTGCAACAGTCATACATTCGACTCTTCGGTGTGACCAGCCTTCGCTCAATTACCATGAGTAGAATAACCTTGATAAACTTATGTAATAAAAAAAATACAACAAGAAAACAACAAAATATTATTTAGAAGGTCCATAAAATAACGAACGCATGCGTGTAGTATTACGAAGTTTCACTTCTTCCACGCGGAGGGACTCCACGCACAATTTTTTTTTTTATCAGATTGACAAATCTGAAAGCCACGACAATATTGTTGGTACCTTTTTGTACGTTTTGCAGTCTTTGAACTTATATCAACCAATTTTTCAATTAAGCAAACTATTTTGAAAATAGAAGGAATTTGTAAATCGGAATGTATGAGCATCTGCAATTCATAGCAATGTAAGTCTTTATATTACTTCTCAATAGACAAGAACATAAAAACATCATCATCAGCCTATAAAGTTCCCACTGCTGGTACACAGGCCTCCTTTCTATGAGAGGGAGTGGGCTGTAATCCACCACGCGGGCCCAGTGCGGGATGGTAGATTCAAATTCAAATTCAAATTCAAAATATTTTATTGTGGGCATATGTTAGTTACAGGTCTAAACAATAAATTAAAGTTTCAATATGTCCTGCCTAGTAGGCATACAATAATTAAGTAGTGTATTACATTTAAAATTATTTTACACGTCAAATTTGATTATTATAAATGTCAAAATATCAATATACAGTCAAATTAAATTAATACATGGTCAACAATTCAGTCAATGATTCAGGAAATCTTGGATCGTGTAGTATGCTTTTTCAATTAAAAATTTACGCAATTTCTTTTTAAATACTGGAGGTTCCTTAGTGCTCAGAATGTCAATAGGTATATTGTTATATATTTTTGATGCCATGCCAAAGAAGCTTTTATTAAATAGTGCTGTTTTATGTGGTACATTAGAGATTTTGAGCTTATGTCTCTAGATGTCACATGTCTTCGAATTTTTAGTTCTAGGACGTGCCGGTTTCCTCACGATATTTTCTTTCACCATTTTTGAGGGCAGCGGTGATGAAATAAATTACACAAAGTAATGCACCTGCCTGTGTTCGAACCCACGGCTTACTACTCGTAAGTCGGGCTGCCACCACCAGGTCACCGCTACTCTCTCACATAAAAACATTGCGATCAAAAAGCCCACTGAAAAACTTTACAAAAAACACAGTTCTTGTGTAATCCATACAAAAGACATCAACGCACAATTCAAATCACTAACAATAATTTCAAAATCCTATTCAATGAAAACTAATTTACTGAACACTAATCAATGAGATAAATAATTCAGTCCGAAAATCTAACTAACCGTGTTTGTGACCTACTTGTCAACTATACTGTAGGCCTAACACAAACCCGCGAAGCAAACGTTACGTAAATTCGCGCGAATTATGTTGAAGTTGAGATTTGTTTAGGAGGCCTCCTTATCAGAGGCGGAGGTGATGGATGCGGAGGTTAATGGAGGCGAAGGTGAAAGTGGAAAAAATCATGATTTATTAAAGTAATAGATATCATTTACGTCAAATTAAATCTATTACTTCACTTTACTTTAACACCCCCGCCCCTACTCCCTGCCCGAGTCCTCACCGCTCAAGCATACTAAGACCATTGCGCTTGCAACACGCAGACGAACGGCCGCGTCACCCAGTGTGGCTCCTCGCGCATTGTATGTCAACAACGTAAATATACCTCCGTTACAACTCTGGTTCAGAATACTCGTTTCACACACAAAAAAAAATAGTTTACATTAACATTTCAGGTATGTTATTTACGATTAAAAAACCGTTCGAATTACGTTTACGACGCCCGTTTGTGCTGGGTCTCTAGTCAGTGACTTTATGTAAACAATAGCTATCGCTTTGGCAATGAATCGAATTTAGATTGGATTTAATGCAACTTTAGAATTGATGGGAAATGCTGATTTGATTGGGGTATCACGTAATGTTGAGAATTTTAACATAAGCGGTTGAGATAGGTACATAAAACAGTTACTTTAACTTTTATTTTGCTTGGACATTACTATAGGCGTCCTATAGCTGAAATAAAGGAAACAATATCTTATTTAAATAAGTGAACATGAATGTGTATGAATTTTCGAAAACTAGTAGTTATTTGTAAATATTTTTTGTACCCTATCACAATGTTTTCGTATTTTACCCAAAGGTTGACTGGTACAGAATGCCTTGTGGCATTAAGTCCGCCTATGTACCACTATTGAACGTGAAGTTTAAATAAATAAATAAACATGAATAAAGATATTCAAAGCATCTCAGAGGAGGATCGAAGTAGAGCATTGTGTTTTGTCATTTGCCTACTTTTGTTAATGAGCGAGGAACTAAATTTGCAGAAGTACAGATGCGTAAAAGTTCCTGAGATTGGCTTATGAGAGTCTAAAAGCGATTACAAACATGCAGTTCCCTCATCTTAATCTACCACGCCCTCTCCCAACCATATTTAGGTTAGTTTCCAGACTATCCAGTATTTTAAATAGAGCAATGGCCTGTATGACCTCCAAGACCCAGTTATTGGGTACCTTCCGTGGATATTCAAAAAATATTTAAACTAGCTATCTCATACATAAGTAACTATTTACTAATACAAAATATCATTCCTGAATCCACGGAGTGTAAAACCGAGTATCAAAGTACCTATACTACACACAAATTTCACCAGTTATGTAGCACTACCTATACCCATAAGTATGCGTCCACACTGAACGCGCGGTGGCGGTGGCCTGTGGCGGGCGCGGCGGCGGAAGCGTGTGGTGGCCATAGTGACGAGCGAGTAGCGTTGTTGCGTTAAGGCGTATTTCAGGTGTTGCAAACCATGGACGAAAATTTGGTATTTTTATTAGATAGTCCGATCCTGTGGTGAAGAACCCCTGCCACCCGCGCATTAGCTCGCTTGCAGAGTGGCCATAACACGTTCAAGCCCGTCGCGCTGGCCACAAGCGGCGGTTTCATATGTTTGATATTTTTGGCCTGCCGTCGCCACCGCGTTAGGCCTGCAGTGTGGACGCACACTAAGTTATGTACCATTACCTATTTATATATGAATATAGGAAAGCAAGCAAACGTACACTTTCAGTCTCATTTATTTGTTTCGCGACGACGCACAAAATAAACACTTAAAGCTAACAGAAGTGGGTGTATACTTGTACGCACCAATCAGACTGTTAAAAACTAGTTTAGGCGGATCTCTCATTGTACAGGAAATCTTTACAAAGCGAGGCTATGTTATACTGGAAATTATAGCTTGATATCTCGTTAAGGGAACTACACAGCAACTTTCCCAAGCTCTTTGTATTTACAACTTGAAATAAAGCACACGATCACGTGGGCTGCACCTTGAACTAAAAACTTGAAAAGAATATGTTACAAAATACTAGAGTTATGGATGCATGTGTGTGTTTATGAGCATGCATGAACTAAATATTAGCTGTTTTGTTTGTTGGGCCTCGTAGGAGGACGGAATCAATTTGATGGGATTTTTAATAGAGGACGAATTTTTATTATGAAGTTCCACATACCATCACTTGTAATCCCCGAACACCCAGATTTCACCACTTATTTATTAAAAGTTCGATGTAATAGGGGCCGAGTCTATTGCCATCAACCGGCAACAAATCCAGACTCCGTGGCTATTACTGAGAAATTCCTGATGGAAAAAACCCATTAACAATTTGCCCGACTTGGAATTGAACCCAGTACCTCATGCTGAGCTGTCATGATTACGAACACGAATTAGTTATGAAGTTAATAAGAAGAAAGTTTGCACTAAACTAGTATTATCGTTAAAGCTTCTTAGAACATTTCAGCCAATACAACGCTTTTATTTATTTTATTTATTTAACACTTCAAGTACAATGTACAGAGGCGGACTTAATGCCATAGGCATTTTCTACTGGTCAACCTTTGGGTTATGCAGAGACAAACAGTGGCTAAAAAGATACATAAAATACTATAAATTTATATCGAAATACTATAAATTTATATCAAAATACTATAAATTTATATCAAAATACTATACATTTATATCAAAATACTATAAATTTATATTAAAATACTATAAATATATATCAATATGTAAATTATAAAATTAAAAGGACAAACAATTAGGAAAATATCAACGTTGTGACGATACTGCTAGCTTCTTCCGAATGTGCTCGCGAACTTTTGTTTTAAAAGATAGACGATTTGTTACCATCCTGATTTCCTGGGGAAGCGCGTTCCACAGAGAAATAGACTGGACGAAGAATGATCGGTGAATGAAGTCTGTGCGGTGAGAGGGACATTGAAGAACACGATTTTGCGAAGAGCGCAGACTCCTGTTGTGGTTGGAACACAAGTATTGAAAGTAGGGGCAAGGTAACCAGGGGAAGTGAATTGAATTGAATTTTTAATCGTTGAAGTAATACTGTTTTTGTTATTCCTATTTACAAGGTATTAGTTTGCATCCTCGTCAAAATTCAGGAGTTTGTCACAAAAGACATAAATAATCAATTCATATTACGGTACCTAGTTAATTATTAATAAACGCTGATTTATTTGGTTGTTTAAGTTTGTCAGTATTTCAGAATAACCCCCTTAACCTTAACGTGGTTTAGGGAATAAGAAATTATCGAATAAATGTTTGAGATTGTTTGTATGTGTGAAATCGCGGTTACAAGGCGAGGATCTGACGGGCCGCGTTTAAAACATGGGTGGTTCACACTTACCGATTTCCGTAAATAAGAAAAAAGTAAATACCTACCCATTATATTATTGATTCGGGTCGAGTTTCATTAGCATAAAGGGTGTAAAACACCTCACGAAGCCGAAAGGCACTGGTTCTCCCTGTCATTGCAATCATTTTTTTGTTCTACACCATACCTGGGAACCTTCTAGTTACGGAGATATTAGGGGTCAAAGTTCCAACTTTTTTACAAGTACTTTTCTAAATACAAGTTTTCAATGTGAGATTTTTACTTTAAACACCTCCACGACCCCCGTACTATTAAATCCGTCCATCAGCACAATGTTTTGAGTGCGTTACATTGAGTTCTACCACAAAACATGATTTTACACCCCCCAAAAAAAGTCGTTTCCCAACAATAATTTTTGCGTAAAGTTACTTAGTTTCACGTACAGAATGCTTGGTTGACGGCTTCGTGATGTGGTGATTTACACCGTGTATTTACCTCCTTGAATTTGACGAGGATGCAAAACAACACCTTGTATTTTTTTCTTATTCATGGTATTTTCGCTCCACATATCACAAAAATGAAATGCATAATAGGACCCTCCACTCAACAGTACCTCTTCAACCGCACCAACCTTTCATTCACCTGTGAATCCTGCATGAGTTACCTTTCACCACAAATAACACAAAGTTTGGTCACCTATTCTTCAAAGGAACGCAGAACTGTCGTGTACAGACGACATTTAACCTCAGTTATATAACGCAGAATGTTAAAACATTACAAGCACGACGCATACGCGACAATGAACTGGCAGGTCTACCTATACTTGCACTGTGTACGTTTTGGCACACACGTCGCGTTTTCACCACAATGTCAGTTTGCGCAAGTGACAATGAAAATGGTGTTACTGTCATGACTAGGAATAGGGGATAATCCTATTTTTTTTTCTTTGTCCGTCGGGTAGTTTATTGAAAAGTATTGGACACGTATTTTTTCTTTTTTCACGTAGTCATAAAATTACGGAGATATATTGAGTTGAAATGGCGCATGACGTCACATGTAGGTAAGTTTTATACCCACTTGTGACGTAGTAAGCCCCCACTCTCCAACTTTAATGAGTTCTAACTAAGTAATTTTTTGATATTTTGATAAAACAAAAAATACGTGTCTAATATTTTTGTATTACCTGTCTGACGGACAAAATAGAATGTCGTTTTCTTTACCCAGTCCGCAGTATTGTGATTGACTATTGTTGTTATTTTGAGTGGAGAAAAGGAGAAGCTTACTTAATATACTAGATATCTTACAAAAAAATAAACGTCTTTTCGGGAGGCTCTCTTCGTATATCTGTCATTTGGTTGACCTATTGTTTTTTTTTTTTCAAAATGTTGCCCCTCTGGAGGAATTTCTCCTGTATGGTGGGTGCGCTTACAAACATTTAAACTCACATACTACACAAATATTTGTTCCGTGCGGGGATCGAACCTGTCACACGCAGCGCAGCATTCGATCGCTCAGACTCTGCGGCAACCGTGCCGTCAGAGGTCAACCTATTGTGTGTGTCTGTGACTCTCTGGTTCAACATCTGCATGGAAAAAGCATCATTCAACAACGATATCTTCATCTTCCTGCCCTTGTCAGCGCAACAAGTTCCACTCTCCTCTGTCCACCGTCACTCTATCATTAACATACTCGATTCTTTCAAATTTATATTATACTTTATTAAAAAAAAACAAAAAAAAAAGAGTATTACTTCGCCACGGTTCGAAATCTCTAATTTTGGGGTAACTGGTTGTACCATGCTCAACTATAACAGTGGATATAGGATAATAGATCCACCAATCATTGGAGAATTTTCATATTACTGCTACCGATGCATAAAATCTTTACCCGTCCTTCTTACAACACGTATACAGGGTAGAGATGGTAAATTCCCGAGAATATTCTCCTTGCGAGAATTTTGCTGTTAAGTTCTCGAGAATATTCTTTTGGAAGGGAATTTACGAGAATTTAAAAATTTAATCACTCTTAATATTCTGTCGATCTATTTTAAGAGTTTTTAGTGCATTTGAAAGTTTTACGAAGTTAACTTTTTTATTTTTGTATGAAAATCTGATGAACTAAAATATGACGAATTTTTTAAAAGTCATAGAACAAATGTTGTTGGTTATGATGTAAGTAACATAGTCCTGAGAAGTAGTCGGTGTTTTACAAATAGGGCCACCTGTATGCTGACATCGGCAGCCCTAAGTAGTTAACTGTTAGTTTTTCGTAACCTCGCCATGGCTTCATGTCCTGTCACAATAACCTATCAACCCATAGCGGTCACTACCTTCGTACACACACCACGTTCTATCCAATGTCAGTTTGCGCAATTGACAATGAATTTGGCGATTCCGCCATGACTGTGAATGACAAAGAGTTTGTGTTTGGTTTTAACTTAAAATTACTTTTAAAAAAAAGTACATTATATTGTAAACTTACAATTACTTTTGACATTTATATGTCTTTCTTTGTTTTTTGTTTTATTTTTGTCAAAATTATTTACTTAATACTATATGCATTCCATTTATGTAATAATGTTATCAATTTTAATGTCAATGACCTCAATGAATGTTTGTACGCCTTCGGGTATAACATAGCGCGCTTGTAATTTTTAATAACAACTATTTATTGTTGTTAGAAATGAATTTTGAAAATGAAATGGTAAAAAATTATTTCAAGATGATTTATTACACTTAAGTTTATTTATGTTTTAAGTATTTATGGTGGTTTTTTTATATTTATTGTACCTGTTTTAACAAATGATTAAATGACTTATGAATTATACTGTGATTACTCATCAGTTTTATCCATTCTGCAGAGAATTAAAAAAAAATACATTGTCTCTGTGAAATTATGATATGGGAGAGCTGTAAAAGGCGATCAATTAAAGAGTTTCTTTTAAATATTGCGAAACTGCGATACTGTTTTCAGTGACACCGCATGTGAATTGCTAAGGCCAAAGAAACGATCGAAGGACGATGCAAAGGATAAGGAGAAAGGAGGTGATTGATGAGAGGATAAGCAATAGCGAAGCATGGAAGTAGAAGACATGCTGCGCCGACCCCAAATAAAATTGGGATTAGGGAAGGAGATGATGATGATGAATGCGTCTTAGTTTATTGCAGTTTATACGTCGTGAGAGTTTCCCTCCCTCACATAGCCTTAGGGCACCACATTCCCCCAAAAAGTTGCACCACCGCTAGCCAAGGGCGGGTAGTGTGTGGCAATTTCACCCTCAGCCCCAAAAACAACATTAACGCACAGACCAAAAATTCACTACCCCAGGAGGGTACCACTACCACCGGTAGTGGAGAATCCCTCACCGAGCCTATCTCGATCAGTCCCTCGTATTCTGGGGGGGACAACCTGTGCTCAGGACCGGGCTCCAGGCTGGACCTGTCTGGCCTTGAGGAGGCCATACCATGCACTGTGAACACCACCACCGTGTCACAGTGAACCGTAGGCGCACACAAGCAACCCTGCAAATGATTTCAACCGAAAAACTAACACAAATAGCTATATTCCCTACTTTACCAAATCTATAGGTCGGTCCTATATTTATCTTACAGGTTACATTGATCTCTCTGTATAGCCGTAAAGCCTTCTCAAATCTCTCTCATTACTTAACGCCAAAATTTCCATAGACCCACGTAAATCTACAATCGCAGCATCTTCTGTATATAGAAAACGTGTTATGACAGTCGCTTGCGCAGGTTGGAAAGCTGAGCTCTCTAGAAAGCACGGAGACATTGCGAGCCGCGACCGGTTCGGCAAAAACCGGTGTTTTGTATGGGAAATCTTGTGAGATTTCGCGGTGATGGCATTGTGTTGGAACTGCTTGATAGGTTAAGGTTTTTATTTATAGTGTTTATGGATTTACAAGAGACAGTTATGATATGTAGACGATGAGTACCTACTCAATTGTTATTTTAAGTATGTTTAACTTTGTCGAGGTTTTTGAAGGTGTGATGTTTAAGAGACTTCAGCTTTCCAAAGCGAGTGTCAGGATTCAGATCCTGCATTCCACTCTCAGAATCAAAAAAAGAGTAGTTTCCAGACTTCTTTGTCAATTTTTTTTGCATCGTTTTCGAAGTTCCGAAAGCTTATTGTCAAATCTCACTAATTTATTTATTTACTTATTTTAAATAGAACGACCGGAGCCAAGTTTAACTGACTGTTTTTATTTTCGTCTACCAATAAAACCGTTCAACTCAAGATTTGCTATTAGATCAATTCTGTTCTTAACAACATACAATAGAATAAAAACGTGTAACTTATAGGTTCTCGTGACTGTACCAGGTGAAACGAAAGCTACAAACGTACATAATTTTAATTAGGCATACAAAATGTATTAACAACGTTTTATCAACATTAATTTAAATTATCTGATAAAATACTTGAAGCGTAGCGCCACGCTTCCTATTGTAATTAAATTATTAGCAAAAGTTAGCATTACGTAAACACACAATTACAATAATGAGTTTATTTTATAATTTTAAATATTATTATGTGAGCAAGAATTATTTATTTTTTATTTGACTCTTATTAATTAATTAGAAAATAATCTTTCTAAATGGTAGAAAGTTTTATTTAATTGTGTACTAACTTATTTATTTCTTAAAAGAGAATGATTCTACATATTATATATTACAATTATCATCCATGCGATAGTTAGTATGAAACAGTGTGCTCATAGATACAAGAAAATGGTCCCAGAGGGTCTTAGACTAGTAGCAATTTTGGTTTAAAAGCGTTTCATTTTTTTTAACTACGACAACTTTCAATAGGATTGATTTAAGGGAGTTTCTAAATCCGTTAACGGTAAATACGGACCGGTCCGAAAGAAGCTCGAAATTTCGAAATGGACCTTCTTCCCTGTTATTTTGGCCGGTCCCTACTGCCGATCTGTTTTCATCACGTTGTTCTTCATTTGTACTTCGGGCCCTTTTCTGTCCGTCGGTGCTACGGAGTAGGAAGGCCCGTAACTTTGACCAAAACTGTGGGTGTGGGCTTAGAAAGCAGACCTCAAGGTTTTGGGAGGCTTATATCAAACCCAACCATTTTTTACTTTTCGCTCGTCATCTTTATCGCTGTTAGAAACTGCGTCTGTTCGGGTAAAGTGGCATAGGTACTCGAAGACAGTGTCAGAGAAATATTAAACGTAAATGTTTTTCTTCGTGCTTATGTAATGAGGTGATCTCAAGGCAAATAGCCCCGACTGACGACTGGCTAATCTTTTCATTTCGCTATTAAAGAACTCTCTTAAAAGTAATAAAATAATTATTATGTAAATCCCGGAAGACACACGTCATGCCCGGGATCACGCCTGTAAAAATAAAACAAAAAATAGTTACTAATCTAAAATACTAGTCATCGACTGACAGGAACTTCCGACAGCTCAGCACATAAGGTATTACATAACAACAGTATAAAATTCAGTTTACCTGCAACTTTATATAATCACTTATTTATTTACTTTGTCGTACTTGCTGCATAAAATATTTACGTTTTTTAAACAACAAAAAACCTGTGAAAGCAATCTTTAGGCTGTTCTTAGTCTGATAGTGGATCTAGACTAATTAGTATTTTACTCATGTATTTCGCAGTGAAGGAAATCGATGAAACTGGCGCAAACTGGTGACAGATTGACACCATCTTTGACTTTAAAAGCGTATGTTATGTGCCTCAGCAATGAAGTTTGGGAGAAATTGCAGAAGTCAGAATAAAGACAATTTTGTACATGAAGTTGAAATAAATAAATAATATTGCGCGAAGACTGCCTCGTTGGTCTAGTGGTGCAAGCGCGACTGCTTAGCATGACGTCCTGGGTTTGATTCCCGGGATGCGCAAAGTGTTATTGGGTTTTTCAATCAGCAATTGCTCAGTAGCAACCACAGGGTTTTTTCCCGGTTGATAGCAATATAGGCTCGCCCTCTCTAGTATAGGAGTTAAAATATAACTGCTAACGAAATTTCCATCCAAGAAAGGAAATTCGTCTTGGAAACACAAAAAAAACTACATCAATACACGCCAACATTAACGCGAACACGCCACCATCAACAACTCAACATAATAATTATAATAAGGCCTATGCTACACTACACAGAACGGAACAACCTGTCTCTAAGGAAGAGGAAGCCACGCCCTCTGCACCGGCGGCAGTGTAGATAAGCTTTAAACACACCGCATTATGTACTAGGTATTTATATGCGATAACTATCACTATTTAGTATTGAACAGGCAGTTTCTACAAGGAAAATATTGATTCTTAGCAGCGTCTGAATAAACTATTGAAGTCCTGCGAAAACCTTTGATCATTAATTTTTCTATTAAATGTTATGTACGCGAGTGTCAAAATAACGTCGAAAAACTAATAAAATTGAACGATCTTTCAGAAACGATAATTCTTTTATTGGCAATAACGTTTTAGCTATGTAGTCAGGCATCGTATGAAACAGGAACGAGAACTGTTATTTAACAACATTTAACAGACATTTACACAACATTTTACATAATAATCAGTTCAGTGTGTTCAGTGTCGGGGAGCAGCAGTGGCCCAGTGGGGGCAGCCCCAACTTACAAGCAGTAAGCTGTGGCGTCCAACCCAGGCAGGCGCATTACTTTGTGTAATTTATTTCATCACAGCTGCCCTAATAAACGGTGAAGGAAAACATCGTGAGGAAACCGGCAGGTCCTAGATCTAAAAATTCGAAGACATGTGACATCTAACAACCGGCACTGGGCCCGCGTGGTGGATTACAGCCCACTCCTTCTCATAGAGAGGAGGCCTGTGTACTAGCAGTTTGAACATTATAGGCTGATGATGATGATGATCAGTTAGCCTCGCAAAGTTCATTGTACTTAGATGGCATACCATATATAAGTTGTAATGTGACTAATAAAGCTAAGCTATTTGGTAATATAAAAGGTTATTTAGAGATCTTGCGCCATCACATCTTCCAAGCTCATCGTGCTGTACAGGCGCTGCCGCTGCGGCTGCGGAGAACCTCAAGCGGCGTAAATATAGTAACCTTTGTGGTAACTATATTTTTGAGCCGTTTGGGGTTGAAACTCTGGGGCCGTGGGGTCCGAGTGCTCACAGCCTTTTCAAGGAAATATCTAAACGCCTAGTTGACACTTCCCGCGACCCAAGGGCTGGCTTTTACTTTGGCCAGAGGCTAAGTATTGCCATACAACGTGGCAACGCCGCCAGTCTCTTGGGCACGTTACCAGTTGACAGAGTTGAGGAGGAGTTTTTTGACGCCCTTTTATAATTTGTTGTTATTTTAGTTAGGTTCCTAGTTTTAATATAATAATTTAGAGATTTTTAACCAATGACGATGACAACTAGCTGTGCTTGCGCCATAGTTTCATAGTTACATCCCTATTAATAAAACCCTAGATTTACTAATCCCTATTTTGACTCTTCCCTAGATTGTACATATTGTATGTAATACGAAGTTACATGTAAAAAAGGGATATTTTGATATCACTAGACAACATTAAACTCAATCTCAACCACTATTAAAAATATATCAATTAACTCTTTAACAAATAACTTCTGTTCAGTTACAACTATATAATAAACGGACATACGTAACGGTTACAAGTTATAATTTATTATAACGGACATTACATGCCTACCTGATTTATAATATTACGCGTAACGCTTTTATAACATACGTTTTTAAATTAAATTATGTTGGTGGGCAGAGCCAGTTACAAATTAATTTACTATAGCAGAATGGGCAAACATCATTGTTGCACGCGCGCGTAGAACCTGGAGACTACTGGCACAAAATAAATAGGCCAGGAATATTAGGGGCTTCACCTCGGGATGTGAGATGGCTATAAACTTGTATAAACCTTTATTTTGACACCCTAAAACTTGTCTCAACTTGTATCGTAGGGTGTCCGCGACTACAGTAAAGTTAAACACTGCGCGCGCTCTGCCCTCTATCTTGAGAATGGTTTAAGATATAAAAAAATTATTGAACAAAAGTTCAAAGTTCAGGAGAGAATTTAATCCTCTTCAATATTTACTAATGCCAATACCATAAATCCCCTAGGAAACGAGTTATTTGCAATAAATGTGTAAAAAAACGTTTTTTTGACCTTTGGCCTTGGGATATCTGTAGTCGCGGACACCCTACGATAAGTAGGTTTTGAGACAAGTTTTAGGGTGTCAAAATAAAGTTTATACAACTTTATAGATGGCTATCTCTCATTCCAAGATGCTTGCCCTAATATGACTAATTTTCTTGGACTAAAAGGAATGTGGGAGTTGGCACAAACGAAGAGGCCTAAAACCAAAGATATTTAAAAGAAAAATAGAGCGGACATTATAAATCCATACAAAAAGGACATGTTGTGAAATAGGCTTAAACTTTTATTTTTTTATTTTGAACTGCCATCATTTGTGGGTCTTCTGAAAAGGAAATTTAATTAGAATGGCCATACAAAAGCAAAAAAAAAACAAATTAAAATTGCCATATTTAATAAATATTTTAAATCCAAAAATAATATACCGATACAAAAAAAAAACTTTTTGTATAAGTATATTATTTTTGCACATTGGTACAAAGAAACAAGGTTTGATTTGAAACATATTTTTTTAAAGCATAAACTACATTTTATCGTTTTTTAAAACATATTAGATGACCTTAAAACAAAACCAACGAAATTATCTCCATATTTTGTATGTATGGCATTGATTCCTTTGCCTGCTAATGGAATCTATGAAAACATTTCCTGTGTCCGTAAGTACACCTCTGCCTAACCCTTCGGGAATTACAGGCGTGATGTTATCTTATGTTATTTAGTTCGTCCATACTCATATAATTTCTCTTGTTCACTCAACTACCCACAATTCAAACCACCTCTAATTACACCCACAGCTTACCCATAAAACATGATAATCTACTGTCTACTGTATATACTTATGTACGATGTAAACAAGCTAACAATATGTTATAAGCACCTTTCGCTTTCAAGAGCAAGGTCCCACTTTCTCGCGGCACTTTCGTTTTTATGCGTTCCTGGTCGGGCCAGTGAACTCTTGGGTGAATTTCTGATAGGTTGGTGATGTGTGATTGACATATGTATAGTGTTATACATATATGTACGATAGATACATAAAGGGTGTAAAACACCTCTTAACGAAGCCGATAGGCACTGGTTCTCCCTGTCATTGCGATGTTTTTTTTTGTTCTACACCATACCTGGGAACCTTGTAGTTACGGAGATATTAGGGGTCAAAGTTCCAACTTTATGACAAGTATTTGTTTAAATACAAGTTTTTAATGTAAGATTTTTACTTTAAACACCTCCACGACCCCCGTACTATTCAATCCGTCCATCAGCACAATGTTTTGAGTGCGTTACATTGAGTTCTACCACAAAACATGATTTTACACCCCCCAAAAAAAGTCGTTTCCTAGCAATAATTTTTGCGTAAAGTTACTTAGTTTCATGTACAGAATGCTTAGTTGACGGCTTCGTGATGAGGTGATTTACACCGTGTATACCTGACGGATTAATATCTTATCAAATACCGTGCCGATGGATTATGTAGTTGGGTAGGTGCCTTCTGCTACATAGAAATATGTATTGTCTTTTTGCATATTTTTTAGTTGTGTGGTCTACAATTCTAAGCGTTTACGTTGCTACTAATGTAATTAAGGGATTTTTTTTTTTAATTTAAATATAAAGCTTTTGATATATAACTTACTTTTTTATTTTCCAACGAATTTCATACAAGCTTTCAAGTCCTTTTTTTCCGAAACGATTGATCATACGCATAAGCAGGATTTATAGGTCTAAAAAGTTACAAAAAAATAAATATTTTCAAGATGTCTTCTTAAATGAGATAATTGCAAATTTTTGTTTCTATGGATAATTTATAATCGGTCTAATTTAGCTGTAACACAATTTTTCAAAAATGTTTTTTAGTAACTTTTTAAACCAATAAATCCTGCTTATGCGTATATGAAGTTTCATTAAAATCGGTTCAATCAATAAGGACTTGAAAGTTTATATGAAATGCCGTAAGACCTAATCGCTCATAGTGGAAAATAAAAAAGTAAGCTATATCTCAAGAGCTTTATATTTACATTTAAAAAAACTCCCTTAATTACCTTAGTAACAACATCGAAATGGGGCCTTCTGGGTCCATTTCCTATTGACAACAATGTGGACGTATTTTTTGACGCCCTGTAACTCTTTTTCCATTTTGATACTTTTCTTATTATTTTAGATCTGTAAATAATGTACATATTTAATTCAATTATGTACCTAGCAACCGTACGTGGATGACGAAATCGTAGAAATATTAATAAGTACCCTGTATTTAACCAGGAATAAAACAAGAACAATCTTTTATCACATTCATTATTTATTCGATGCAGTTTCTTGACAATCAGCGCAGATTATTCTTCATGGGGTTTTTGGTTTCCGCACTTAGTCCCTTAAGTGGACCATTGTGCGTGCGCAGATTATTATTTCCGCTTGATATAAAGTCGTGGCTTTACGAGTAGATTCTAAATGTTACAATAGGGGATCGGACTGGGTAAAGAAAACGACAATCTATTTTGTCCGTCAGACGGGTAATACCAAAATATTAGACACGTATTTTTTGTTTTATCAAAATATCAAAAAAAATTACTTAGTTAGAACTCATTAAAGTTGGAGAGTGGGGGCTTACTACGTCACAAGTAGGTATAAAACTTATCTACATGTGACGTCATGCGCCATTTCAACTCAATATATCTCCGTAATTTTATGACCACGTGAAAAAAAAAATACGTGTCCAATACTTTTCAATAAACTACCCGACGGACAAAGAAAAAAAAAAGGATTATCCCCTATTGAGGACTATTAAAATACCACTTAACATTATTGTTCCAGTACCCAATTATTGCTCCGGCAAAATGGAACAACTATAATAATAAAATCATATTAAAGCGTATAATTGAATAACATCTAATGTCATAAAATAATCATATAAAACAAATCTAATTTCAAAAACACAATTAAAGATAATGTAGTTATTAAAATCTCTATTACTATTAACATGATTTTATAGTTTATTACCCGTAACACTAAACACATTAAATTCCTTAGTAAATTATATTTTTTCAATTAACTAGCTTTTTACAGTGGCTTTGCTCGCGTTATGTTCTGATATTATCCCACGGAGACGTTTTACATGACGTTCGGGGATAATGTAACCCAAATAATGTGTGATGAGCAGTTTAAAAGATTTGTCCGACATCCAAACTAACAAACTTTACTTCTTTATTTGTATTGACTAGCAGATGCCCGCGACCTTATATATATTCAAAGGTTATTTTTTTTGTACGGAATACCGAACTTAACCCTTTCTCTAAATTAGTCCTTATAACATGAGCATTCTGCTAGTAAAAGTCCCATCAAAATCGGTCCAACCGTTTTGAAGATTAGTCGGAATAAACAGACATACATATTATACAAAAAAAAAGTTAATTTGGATAGATGATAAGCTACTTTCTACCACATTGTTGTGTGTTATAAACAATGGAGAGAGTAGACAATATGTTGTCTTTATAAATGATATCTCTTACTAACGACTTCAAATAACTACAATGAGCTATTATAACTAGATTGCCTGCGGATAACTACAGAGATAGTTATTTTTAGATTCATTTGTTTTAATAATTAAAGCGCGCCTTCTAACAAAGTTCACTGACTTCTGTATTTGTACTTTTCTATACTACCTACCTGTGTGGGTGCTGAGAGCATTCGACGGTAATGTAAAAATACAAAATTGTACAGAAACAACAAGTGAATCTGGACTATTAAATTAGGGGCCATCCATTAATTACGTCACCCGTTAAGGAGGTCGACGAAGTGTGACATTCTGTGATAAAGGGGTGGGACGGGTCCTAAATTTCGTGACGTCACATTTCAAAATCTCTTATAATCTAAGTGTTAAAACAAGAACTTAAAACAATTACTTTACGAAAACCTCAAAAACATATACAACTGTATTATATTATAATACAACTATACTATGCGTTTGGCGGCATTTATCAAAGGGCGCCTAGGTGGTAGGCGCGTAACACTAGTAGAACGAGTGGTCGACAAAACAATTGGTGTCTTATATTTACACAGATATATCATCATCATTAGCCTATTATGTTCCCACTGCTGGGACACAGGCCTCCTCTCTATGAGAGGGAGTGGGCTGTAATCTACCACACGGGCCCAGTGTGGGTTGGTAGATGTCACATGTCTTCGAATTTTTAGTTCTAGGACATGCCGGTTTCCTGCCACCACTGGGCTACCGCTGCTCTCTATATAACACACACACGCACAGATATAATTTTATTAAAAAATAATTTAAATGGAAATAAACCTGATTTGACCAACCCGCACTGGGCCCGCGTGGTGGATTACAGCCCATTCCCTCTCTTAGAGAGGAGGCCTGCGTCCCAGCAGTGGGAACATTATAGGCTGATGATGATGAAACCTAATTTCGGAACCGCTGTTTTCATTCAATAATTTATAAATGTAAATTTGCAAAATATGTGACGTCAGACTAAGGAGGGGGGAGTCTCACAAATGTGACCAGCTGTGACAAGGACGGGAAAGGGGGAAAAAATTATGAAATTCGTGTGACGTAGTTTATGGATGACCCCTTATTACAGTCAAATGCGGTGAGGGAGCGCCGCCGTAACATACTAACATAACGTAACATCTCACTTGTAATCCCTGAAGAGTTACGCAGAGGTGTACCTAATAAGACACCCATGGTTCGCCTGTGTCCCACATAATACGAGGCGAGCCTATTGCCATCAACTGGTCACAAATCTGTACTCCGTGCAGAAGTACTGACAAAAAATCAAAACATCATTTGCCTAAAGTTTTCTTACAATAAATATGAACTATCGAATATTACGGGAAATATATATTTTTATTATAAAAGCGGCCATCTTTACCTATCAAGTTAAATATAAACCTAGATTAAAACTGGTGGCTGAGCAAGTCAAATGTCATGAACTTCAAGTAAACAGGACACGTCCAGTGGGTATGTACATTCACTGATGACATTCAGTTACTTCTTACCTTGTGAAGGAACGGATTTATTATTGTTAGTCTTGTATGTGGGCAAGAAAATATATATAAAATATTCAACGCTCTAGTTACAAAAAAAAAAAAAAAAACTCTGTAATAACGTTAGTTTAAAAGTTAACATATTCAGGATATTGAGGACTGAAAAACCAGGCAAAGAGTAGTGACTAGCATTTCATTCAACGCCAAGTAATCTTTACACAAAATCATCATCTGCCTAGCCTTTTCCCAAACTCTCTTGGGGTCGGCTTCCAGTCTAACCGGATGCAGCTGAGTACCAGTATTTTACATGAAGCGATTGCCTATCTGACCTCCACAACCCAGTAACTGGGTAATACGATACCCCTTGGTAAGACTGGATGTCAGACTTTTTTTTGGCTTCTGACCACTCGTAACGACTGTCAAAGATCTACAAATGAAAGCCGGGACCAACGACTTAACGTGCTTTCCGAGGCACGGAGGAAACTCGGTATGTAATGATGGTCACCCATCCACGGACCAACCTCGGCAAGCACGGCTTAACCTTAAAGACCGACCCGGGCGGCTGTTATTATTTAGCCACGAGCTCCTCATTTAACGACACAAAATCAAAAAATCAAAATCAAAATATTTTTATTTCACATAGGCCTACATGGGCACTTGTAAACGTCGACAAAAAGGTGATCGGTTCGGGTTGGTAGTTTCCTATGGAGAAGAACCGGCAAGAAACTCTATGGTTACTCTTTTAAAATCATTTGGCTTTACAATTTTTCTATGTTACAGCATTGGCACTTAAGTATGAGTGGACATCGTAGGCCCGACAATAAGTCGTTGCTTACTACAAAACGTAGAACAAGATAAAAAGTTACCAAGGATCTAGGAATCTATAAGGCCTACAATGTCCATACATTTACAAACAATCGGTAAATAAGAAAAAGAGGCTATATAAAAAAAAAAAAAGAAGATATTGCAAAAAGACTAGATTAAACAAGTGACACAAATGTTGTCATCCGTACTGTAACTATTCTAAACAAAATGGTGTAATGATTAAGAAACTATTGTAAAACATCTGATTAAAAAATAATGGAAAAAAGTAAATAAAAATAAAAAATAAAATAAATAAAAATAAGATTGAGAATAGTTAGAGACATCCACACATTTGTGCCGTTTTATGAGCTACCAGGGAAGCCGCATGTGCGTAGGGGCTCAGGCCAAACTTCTCTATCTTCAACTTAGTCCTTAATTTTGTAATATGCTTTTTTAATTAGGACACGTTTGATATAATTTTTAAACTTTCCATCGGTCAGTTCTGTAACTGACTTCGGCAACTTATTATAACACACACATTTCCCAAATCCTAGTGAAGGGCAAAGTCAACGTTGTGCCGCCTATACCATTATTTTATTTTATTTTCATACTACACACTGCATAATATTATCATTCTGTACACAATATTTATATAATTACTGTTACTTACTGACATCCGTACACTTACCATTTAAGTTCAGTTGAAAAACCAGCGTCGGGCACTAGTTGCCGGGCATTTTACTGAACTGGGCCAATGCAGCTGTGAGTCACACAATATTTATTGTTTAGTTTTAGAAAAAATTACAGCTGCCCCATATATTTAGGTCGAATAGATATTGAAATTTTGGGGCAGCAGATAATGTTTTCGCTATTACGTTTGTGCGATGGAGAAACATGTTCAGTTTGATGGTCTGTAGCACACCCTTAAGTATCTATATACCCTTTCCGTTACACCCTGTATATTGTGTGTACTTGTGGCATGTACCAATTTTTTTTTTTTTTAATTACTATCCCTGCATGACCAGCTTATAAGCTATATTAGGCTGACAAAACAAAATTCCCTGCCTACACTGCACGCAAAACGTTTTCTAAGCAAACTTTTTCAACAAATTCCCATATACAATTGAAACAAAGATGCTTTCTACCTATAATTTCCCAGTGACATGCACGCATCTTTCAGAACACAATACTGTGACTCAATACAGGCTGAATGCGTTACGTTTTTGCTGCGCAAGAGTTTCCGATTTCTATATCGATAAAAACTAGCTAATAACAATAGGAAAAGTCATCAGAAAAGTCGTCAGTCATCGATAGATCGGATCGGTATTTACTAATTCTCACCGTTATACTTTATTGGAATAAAGCACGTTAAGCCGTTGGTCCCGGCTGTCATTTGTAGATCTTTGACAGTCGTAACGAGTAGTCAGAAGCCAAAAGTCTGACATCCAGTCTTACCAAGGGGTATCGTATTACCCAGTTACTGGGTTGTGGAGGTCAGATAGACAGTCGCTGCATGTAAAATACTGGTACTCAGCTGCATCCGGTTAGACTGGAAGCCGACCCCAAGTTAGTTTGGGAAAAGGCAAGGCAGATGATGATACTTTATTGGAATAGATATCGTGTACATGATCTCCCAAGTTACGCCGTGCTTGCCGAGGTTGGTCCGTGATTCGGAAAGCACTTTAAGCCTTTGGTCCGGCGACCGGCTGTAAGTTACTGGGATGTGGTGGTCAGATAGGCAGTCGCTTCATGTAAAATACTGATAATCAGCTGAATCCGGTTAGACTGGGAGCCAACCCCAACAATGTTTTGGAAAAGACCTGGAAGCTGAGGTATACCGTGTACCTACTCGTGTACGGTGTTGAAGTTTCGAATTTGGCTGTTTGATTTTGTTCAAGGTTAAGCAGCTTTTGCCACGTTCGGTCTGTGGATGGGCGACCATACCGAGTACCCTCCGTGCATCAAAAAGCACGTTAAGCTGATGCTTTTGGTTTACATCTGTAGAGGACAATCTGAGAACTCGTAAATTCTGACTCTCAGTATTACTAAGGGGTATCGTATTAATTACCCAGTAAGGTAAGATACATTCCTGTCACTCCTGGTATTACGTAGCTTCACTTTTTGCTTAACTACAATAAATACCATAGTAATACTTTTTTGTTTAGTTTGAAATCTTAAAGTAATAAATCTAAAAATCTAATCTTAATTAATACATGAGAACTGACAATTGCTTGCACTGACTGGACAGGTCCACTCAAATCTGTGTGGTTCTTTCTTCAAAAGACCATCTCAGACACTAATCTGCATAGTCCTCATGTAAATTGAGCAATGTCTGGACTTTAAAAGAGCAACAAGTTAACAGAGAACCTCTGAGTTTGTTTCGACTGTTTCTTCTCAGAGTAGTCAGGTACGAAACACCGGCCCCATCTAGTTTAAAAAAAAAATGACGTGTAAAAGTGTTTGTAAAAACCTATTTGCAAAATAAACATCATTTATCAATAAACAAAACAAGCACATAAATTATTTACCTTAGTCTAGCAAATACACCAATTTATTTCAGTCCCAATCAATCAAACTTAATTTACGTAATTCCCATAAATAAGGCGTGGAACAATCATACAAAACTACATAACTATACCTAAAGTAAAAACCGTACGAATTTCCTTCAATTATCAGCATTTAAAAAATCTAGTTCCCATGGGCTACGGAGTTTTGTAATACATAATGCGCGACACACATACTAACGGATCGTTTGTGGTAGATAATAACGAGGTGGAATTCAGAATATCGGATCTGTTGCTAAATAACCATGGGATATAAGCTGCTAAGGGCGGGACTGATAGAGAAAGTCTTTCAGCATAATACTGAATTTTTATAATCGAGAAATCTTTCGGTCTGTTGTTTACTTATGTACTATTTGATTGTAGTTATGGCAAATTTCCTATGAGGTGAACTATTGTTTATCTAATACTAGCTGTACTCAGCATGTGTTGCAATGCACTTTTTCCTACCTTGCTACCTACCTACATACCCTACCCTACCTACCTACTTACGCTACCCTACTCTACCTACCTACCCTACCCTACTCTACCTACCTACCCTACCCTACCCTACCCTACTCTACCTACCTACCCTACTCTACCCTACCTACCAACCCTACCCTACCTTACCTACCAACCCTACCCTACCTACCTTACCCTATCCTACCTTACCATACCTACCTACCTACCGTACCCTACCCTACCCTACCCTACCTACCCTACCTATCCTATGTCCTTCTCCTGGTTCTAAGCTACCTCCCCACCCATTTTCAGCCAAATCGGTTCAGCCGTTCTTGAGTTATAAATAGTGTAACTAACACGACTTTCTTTTATATATATAGATATACAATTCTCGTGTCGCGGTGTTTGTTACCAAACTCCTCCGAAACGGCTGAACCGATTTGTATAAAATTTTGTGTGTATATCGGGTAGATCTGAAAATTGGCCAACATCTATTTTTCTTACCCCTAAAACCCGTCTAAATTTCCACATGAACGAAGTCGCTGGCAGCTGCTAGTAACGTTATAAAATCACGTCTGTGGTGGCGAGCCTATTGCCATCAACCGGGCTCAAATCCATAATCCGTGGCTGCTAATAATATCAGCCATAGAGACTTTCTAAACTCAGGTTTTTTTTTAATACGCTCCGTAACCCTGCCTGCTACCATTCGATCACACTACCGTATAGGTAGTCAAATAAAATTATCACGTCAACCAAACTTCACCAAATACCGGACCTAATAATGGTAATCGAATAACATTTCATAATCAGTTTTCTATTATATCGGCATAACTCGCACGTGACCACACTCGATCATAACGTTAGTACGCGACCGTCCTCGCACGTACACGTTAACGTTACGCAACCGTTCGCGCGGAGACGGAAACTAACGTTAACGTTAACGCAGTGTCATTTGCGGTTGTGGTATAGCGGGAGCGGTTTTGCATGGATTTTAATAAAAAAAATACTAAAATGAGAATGACTATGCTGTTTTCAAAAAAATCAGATGCAAAATCTGATGCACAATGCAAACGGTCAGAAAAGCGAATAATAAAATAGCAAGTAATAAAAACTGAATATTCTGAAAAAACTTGAAGGGTCTGAGTGGGGTCTCTTTTGAGCCAAAAATCACACGTTTCCATGACAGGTACAGTTACAGTACAGACAGTACCGCTGCCCTATAGGCTTATTTTGTACCGAAAAGGTCCAAAAAACATCCTCATGGTTCCAAAATTATAATTGAATTTTAAAATTAATTAATTAATTGTTAGGTAGATGAGAGAATGGCTCTCATATTTTGGTTTCTACCTAGGTACCATATCAATTTTCTGAAGTAACTTTTATGTTACTTAACTTTCATGTTACTACTTGTAACAACTGTCAAAGATCTACAAATAACATCTGAGACAGATAAAACCACGAGCTATTCTTGCCATCTCCTGTCAAATTTGTGTTTTGGCACATAATATTGTTTACCTCTGGGCTCTGAGGTACAGAGATGTGCTCTCAGTGTGCCACGGCCGGTTACACTTTTCTCTAGCAGCGAAAGTGCTCATTACATATTTGCTAATTATGTGCGATGACGACTAAGTTATGTGCCGTTATGATATATTGACTCACGACTCGTCTCACTTATATAACATACCTAAATTTTTTGTCCCATTTTTTTGTGTACTCAGCCAGTTTTTGTACGGAAATCGAATGCTAAATGAATGGACTTTTGTAATTATGCTGACGGATAAGCACTTAGATGATAAAAAAGATATTAACGTAACGTAACCTGTTCGTGTTTATTCAGTTTTTTTTTTGTGATTGGTTGAAATCACATCAGTATGTCAGTTCGAGTGTCAAAAACTGAATTAGAGAGAGAAAATAATTATTTGAAGTTATCTAATGTTATAGTGAGCTGTGATAGTGGAGTGGTGTGACCGTCGCGTCGGCTGCCAAATCATAGATCTCGAGTTTGAACCAAATAAACGCATCTCTGATATATCGGATTCGTGTACGAGTACGTATTGAATAATCATCACTTGTTTCGGTGAACGAAAATATCGAGAGTAAACCAAATCAGTAATCCCGAGAGATATTTCTCGACGGCATGTAAAGCCAAGCCAGAGGCCCATGGGTGGCATGAAAACTCTGTTTTCAGAAAAGTAAATAACTTACACTGTTTTAAACTTTCACGGTTTATAACTAAACTAACACTATCACTTATAAGAAATCTTCCGTGATTATTGTTTTTTGTGAGCTCCCGATACTTCGACGTTGTTGCAACGTTGCAAGCGCCATTTTTTTCTCCATTCTTTTTAATCAGATGTTTTACAATAGTTTCTAAATCATCCGGATGGGAAATCATCAAATGACTCCTCCCGCTCTGGGCGGAGCGATATAATAATAGTTTTTTAATCCACCCTTTTGTTTAGAATAGTTACAGCACGGATGACAATATTTGTGTTACTTTAATTAAGTCTTTTTGTAATATCTCCTTTTTTTTTAGTATTGACTCTTTTTCTTATTCACCGATTGTTTGTATGACATTGTGTGAAATGTGTGGACATTGTAGGCCTAATAGATTCCTAGACCCGTGGTAACTTATGATTTTGAAAGAGTAACCATGGAGTTTCTTGCCGGTTCTTCTCCATAGGAAACGAGAACGACCAACCTGAACCGAGCACTTTTTTATCGACGTTTTACAAGTGCCCATGTAGGCCTATGTGAAATAAAAATATTTTGATTGATTGATTTGATTTACATGATGGAGAATGCATGTGGATGGAAAATAAATAATTAGAGGCAGACAAATCCGTCTACCCTCTTTCTTTGCGAGCAACAGCAACAACAGCGAAAAAGTTAGAGCAAATAACATTTTCATCTGTGGAGTTCTCGAGCGCAAAGTAACCATCTACCCACACGCAAACTAACAAACTTTCTTTAACACAATACCAGTACCAATTTACACTTCCACACTAATAGGTACTTTCAGTACACATAAATTAAATTCATAGCATTCTAAAAAAAGACAAAAACCATCAATCCATTACCGTAACAAGCGACAGATCTATTGAGATGGTCAAGTCATTTAAATATATTCTAACGAGTATACTTATTACGTCATTTTCGGTAATGTTAGTTAGAAAAGAGTTTTTAGTCATAGTTTTCTTTTCAAGTATCATCTTTATCTTGTGTATGAAAAAAAAAACTGCTGAAATTACGTTTCTTTTAACTTTATCAAAATATTGTGAGGAAATTAAACAAGTTCGAGTGTATCGGTTCTTCTAGGCGCGTAGGCTCCACCCTTGGCCGCATCATCGTTTCACATAAGGCAACATGCGACCAAAAGCGCCCATTTAGTTTTTTTTTTTTAAAGTTGTCAAATAATTAATGTTTTTTTTTTATATAATACGTTAAACGCTCTCATCATTTCTCAGTAGCAGTCCTGGCGTCTGGATTTGTGCCCGGTTGATGGCAATAGGCTCGCCCCCTATCACACGGGACTTTAAAAAAACATAGTGTTCGTTTATTAGGTACACCTCTGCCTAACTCTTAGAGGATCACAGGCGTGCTGTTTACGTTGAACACTTTTAACAATCATCACTTCTTTTTCCGTTGACTTTACCAGTAATACCTACAACCCTTTCTTGCATTGAAGATAAAACTCAATAACGGCAGATGTCTACTCTGCGAACTCCAAACAATGATAGCAAAACTAGCAGTGAGCCCCTACTCATGAATCGATCTTCACCATTATTGCTCCATGATAGCGCTAGACCTCAGCGCGAGAACCCGTTTTAACTCTACAGGAACTGCAATTAGAAACCATTCGTCACCCACCGTATTCGCCAGATCTTGCTCCAACGGACTAACATTTTGTTTACCTGTATCCTGCCAAAGACTGGTATAATTTTAGACAGGATGACAACTGTATACATATTTCATTTCATGATGAACTGAAATATAATCGATTACAGAGTAGTTCCCAATACGCTAGTATTTGGCATCGCAGTTTAAAAAAAAAAACACTTTTTCTCTATGGATTGGCAACACTGATTTGACACTTCTTTTTCGCGCGTTTGCCGGCATTGCATGCAAAATGGTTTCGGAAGAAAAACTATTTCGAAAAATACGGAAATACAATAATAAAGTTGGAGCGTTTTATTTTATAGTATTCACAAATTACCAGACATTGCATGATTACAGAATCACCACCTTTCATTACAAAACATCCTTCCTGTGTATGACTTGCAATCTTCAATAATGAGAGAAGTAATCAGACGGATTTAGCACGGTTCTAAACCAAACGAAGCTTCCGTCCATGTGGCATGCATCCATCAAAGAACTAGTCCATTAAACCGTCGTTACGATGCAAATGCACGCTCATCCTCGCAAATTCGCTGATCAAATGAATACGAAAGTGCAACTGTTCTGTGTATGGTTAAGACGACCGCCCACTGTTATTGTTTTGAAGAAGAGGGTCTAGCTGTACAAAGTGACATTCTTTTAGTGTTAAGGATGACAGAAAAGCCAAAATACCAACTTGTCCATCGTCACTTCATTAAAGCATCAACAGATACTACCACAAAAGTCAAAGTCAAAAGTTAAACCACTTCTTACAATTAGGCCATTAGAAGACCCTTTTGAACGACAAACTACACCTAACTGTAACTTCTGGGTGCATGGTACATATGCCCAGACCTATTAATGTGCCCATTAATCTTCATACGAAACTACCTTAGCAATTGGGAAACTAGAATAGAATAAATTATTCTATTTCCTTGTAAAGTTTGACACACATTTTTTTTAAATTGTTTTAATGTTCTAATGCTGCGCTTCATATGTTTGCCAGACACGTTACTGTGCGTAGCTTGCTTGGATCGCAGTAGCCGATCCCGCTAATTTTAAAACGAAGCTAAGTACACGTGCATAGCTTAGCCGAGAACTGCTGTGGAGCGACACCTTTATTTAGCCGGGGAACATACAAATTAGACAGAAAGTAATATTACTGAAACCTAACTCTCACTTGATTGCAAGTAAATTATCGTTGAGTGCGGACTTTCGCCGTGCTATGGGTGGCTCTCAAACCATCAAGAGGTAGCTATTTTATAGCATAGTAAATAACTATATTATTTCTTTGTACAGGTTTACTGTGTTATGTTTAATATCGACTTTAATAGTCGAATGTGAAAATGCATTTAACTGAAGAAAACGTTTATTAAAGAAAGTTTAAAATAGTCGCATCAGTGACAGTTTATAAATTACAGCTGATTAAATTTTTTCAGAGATTTCGACTTTCGTTTTGTAAGGCTTTAAGAAATAAATCAATCTTATTGAAAATTTCATCCATCTTAAATTTGGAATGACAATATAAAGGGTGATAAAAGCGAACGAGTATAAAAAAAATGATTTTTTTAAATGATGTCTTTAAGTATAAAAAATCTTTCTTTGGGAAAGCAGTTTGTTATCCTGTGTATAATCACGTGTTTGAGTATCGATCACTAATTACCAGTCACCCTATATAATATCGAAAAGAGTATTCTCCTTCATAATTGTGATTACCTTAATTCACCTGCAGGCAAATAAGTAATGGTTTTCTTTATGCTCATCCACCGCCATCATCCGACTGCTCGTCTTCACCAACTGGTGGCTTTAAACCTCTTTGCTTATGCCAATCCCCACGTTCCCCATGGGGGTGGGTAGGCAGAAACTACAGAAATCCTCATGCTGCAGTCCTTACCCCTTTCGCGTCATCAATTCATTCACCAGGTCATACACGCACGCTTACCAAGTGTGCATAAGCTGAACTAGTTTGACGCAGTTGTGAGACACACAATATTATCCTTTTTGTTTTTTGATTTGAGTTTTTATTTATATTTTATGTGGTGTGCACTTGTGGCAAATGCCAAATAAATAAATTTTCTTTCTTTATCATTCTGTATATTCCTTAAATAACTACTAACTTACCACAGACCCATAAGGGCATACAACTATGTTTCCGATCGCAAGCTGCAACTTTCTCGAATGTACGATAAGTTTCTGAGCTAGCCGCCTGTGACATACGGATGTATTTTAAGCATATCCGTTCGGTTTTCACCCTGATTGGAATTAATGTTGTTGCGTGTTCTCTTCGGCTTTACAAGTTTCTTGTCGGTATACGTGTGGCAGAACAAGATTTGCTTATGTATCAACTAGATGATGCTCACGGCTTGGACCGCGTTTAGTTCGGAAACTGTCCCACGGTATCATATTACCGGGATAAAAAGTATTCTATGTGCTATTCAAGACTATTATCTATCCCTGTTTTAAATTTCATCCATATCCATTCAGTAGTTTTTGCGAGAAGGAGTAACAAACATCCATACATTCTCACAAACTTTCGCATTTATAATACACATACACATTAGTAGGAATTTTCTATCGTAACTATCTGATATTCTTTTTAATTTTTTAGTTGAGTTACCCTTTAAGCATCATACCTTAGAAGGTACGCAGACTATATTACTGTTTTACATGTTTTGATATTTTAAAATGTCATTGCCAAAAGTGTAGTACCTAACGGGAAAGAATCGTAGAACGAGGCGCTTTAAGAGGGGACTCCAGCCCCGAGGAATTTGAAGAATAGGTATTCGAAGAAACTATTGCCGTCGCGCTGCGTCCGACCAAGCCCCCGTAAAGTGCGAAAGGGACAACTGCAGCTCAGGCTGATTTTACCTACAAAAATCTTGACCAAAAGACGTTTTGTATTCCGCTGTTTATGCCCACTAGAGTCCCCTCTTAATCCCCAAGGAAATAAAAATAAAGTGTATATGAGCTCTCCACTGTTTCTCTCTGATCTTGACAGAAGCATCAGCAGCCCGTAAAATAAAATAGAGAGGTTCCAAATGATGTTTGTCAAAGCTTTCACTACTTATCATACCCTAATCATAACACAAGTACTCTACAAGTGTAAGAAAAAAACCTCTGTGACCGACAGATAATAATATTGTGACTGTAAAGGCGGAAACATACTTACGTGTCGTGACGCGCCAGAAGCATTCAGTTTCATACATCGTTGCGACACGACACGCCATGCAAATATTGTCCCTAACCATATTAAATGTATGAAACCGATTTGCTTCTGGCGCGTCACGACACGCCACGACACGTAAGTATGTTTCCGCCTCAACTCTTGAGGAACCACAGGCTTTAGTTTTTTTATATTAATTTTTACTATTTATTTCCACTCAATACCTCGGCTACCTTCATTGACTGACGGTCTGACACACAAAAAGGTGATCTTACATTAGTTCCGTTTTTTTGTTCAGAAAACCTAAAAAAAACTCACATTAGGTAAAATAACGTGACTCACTTATTTTTAGTCTAAGCTAATACATGAAGCGAATCTAAAAATAGTAATAAAGATCTAAATTACGAGTAATAATTAATCTTTATTACTATTTTTAGATGCAATAGCGTCGTAACGGCTGAATGGATTTCGGTGAGATTTTGCACGGTGGTAGAATGTATCGCATACCACAATAGCATAAAATTGGGTATATATTGCCGAAAGTACACATCATCATGCATCGCAAATGCTATTCTGCAGAAAACAGTATATCTGCTGAAGTTCTCATACAGAGCAGGAATAATAATTTCTAGCACCACGAGTTACTAAAAAAAAAGGCACCCGTTTCCAAAATGACTACCAATTTAGTTTTTTTTTTTTTAGTTTGCGATGGGTTTAGTCTTGACTATAGTCTAGGTCAGAGATGACAGAGACAAAGTCGACGATGGTACGAGCTTACCCAGAAGAAGCCTGCTCACTCTAACTTTGAAGAGATTAGGGTGGTAAGGTCGGAAACACAGACGCAGGCAGAGAGTTATTGTTTAATATAGCCTATTCCTAGCTTTCCTAATGCTGGGCAAAAACATTCCCCTTTCTGCATCCAAACCAATTCAATTCAATTTCAGTTCAATTTTTATTCACAAACAATTTACATTGTGTTTGAAATACCAAAAATAATAATAATAAAGGTAAAAAAAAAACATTCGGTAATTAAAGTAACACAATTAAAAATTAACCGTTCAGTTTTGTGCTATTTCTGGCCATTTTTGCCCCGTTATCGTGATCTGATCGCCACACCACCTTCGCCGTGGAGGTAGACCTCCGAATTTATTGTCTCACTACTCTTCATTGGTTTTTTTTTATTTCCGACAGTCAATCACAGCAATGCGAGACATTCAATATATTACATTATATGAACTGCAGAACATTAGCCTTCCAGAAACTTCAGCAAAAAGCTGGCAATTTCATTGAACAGCCAGCAAAAAAAAAACAAATATCAGAACTAGGTTTGCAGCATCCACTATCCTGCTATGCGGTCGTTAGTATCATCTCTTGCATCACGACACATACCGTGCAGTTCCTAGAACATTGCCGCCCGACACGCAGTGCCGTGCAGATGGCGTGTTTGACGCAATGCTGGGTTATGTAAGAGGTGTTAAAGATTTTTCATGACTGAAATTGGTTTCCTTACATCCGATTCAATTGGTAAGGTTTGAAATTGAATTAAGTGTTTATCAGGGTTCGTTACATTCTCACCGTCTGTCCGTCTTATGATGACAGGCCGTGCCGACAGCGCGTTCGTGTTCCACGCGCCTCAAGGAGATATCAGCAAATTGGAAGGGGTCTGCGGGAATGTTCGAAAGAGATACCGTGGCCCTGGAACACATAGGGCGAAGGAACATGGATGGGTTTTAGTCAGCACAAGTCTGACACTCCCTTCCGCTCCGTCCAGAAGGGGAGGAGTCATTTGAAGATTTCCTATCCGTAAAAAAAGGGTTCGTTACAGTAAATCCGGATAAGTAGGAGTACTAATATAACGTAACATCACGCCTGTAATCCCCGAAGAGTTAGGCAGAGGTGTACCTAATACGAGTAGTACACCAACATTTCTGCCTCGTTTTTCGAGTGCTCGCAAGCGCAACTGCCGACGTTCTGGGTTCGATACCCGGGTCGGGCAAAGTGTTATTGGGTTTTTCATCAGGAATTTCTCAGTAGCAGCTACGGAGTCTAGATTTGTGCCCGCTTGATGGCAATGGCCAATGACCTGGTGAAGGTGGCGGGGATCCACTGGATACGAGTCGCACGGAACCGGCCAATGTGGCGACACTTGGGGGAGGCCTATGTCCAGCAGTGGACGTTTTTCGGTTTAAATGATGATGATGATGGTAATAGGCACGCCCCCATTACTTGGGACTTAACGTAACTGGGTAAATGTGGGTGTACTATTAGGTACACTTCTGCCTAACCCTTCTGGTATTACAGGCGTGATGTTATGTTATTTTAGCCCATAGAATACTTTTTATTCCGGTAGTACGATACTGTGATACCATAATTACATACCGAGTTTCCTCCGTGCCTCGAAAAGCACGTTTAGCCGTTGGTCCCGGCTGTCATTTGTAGATCTTTAACAGTCGTTACAAGTAGTCAGAAGCCAACATTCTGACATCCAGTCTTACCAAGGGGTATCGTATTACCCAGTTACTGGTTTATGGAGGTCAGATAGGCAGTCGCTTCATGTAAAATACTGGTACACAGCTGCATCCGGTTAGACTGGAAGCAGTCCGACCCCAAGATAGTTTGGGAAAAGGCTAGGCAGATGATGAATACGATACCGTGACGCTAATATTGAACAAACGAGGGCAAAGCCGTGGCAATAAGCTAGTATTAAATCAGGAGAATGATGGAGAGACCAATTGTTACTACCCAGGGTGTACAGGAATCGCGGAAATTCTTATCTTTGTCTCCATTAACAACAATATCAACCTCACAATGGATTGTCGCCAAAGAAAAATTACGTAAGCATAAAACACAATACGAATGTTTCCCGAGATCACACAGCTTTCTCGTTATTACTCAAGTTATTGAAATAAACTTTCACCACGGATGTAGGGACAAAAAAATGAACAAGATAAAATAATGAGCAGCTGGAGTATAAATTGGTAAATAAATGGCGCACTTAAGAATTTCATGTTTTTCTTGGGCGCTCGATGTAAAATATATTTCTCGGTAATCTTTTTTTTTCTTCTATAACAGCAAGAGTAGTTGGCTAAATTATAACAGACGCTCGGGTCGATCTTTAGGTAAAGCAGTGCTTGCCTAGGTTGATCCGTGGATGGGTGACCGCCCATCACATGCCGAGTTTCCTTCGTGCCTCGGAAATCACGTTAAGCTGTTGGTCCCGTCTGTCATTTGTAGATCTTTGATTGTCGTTACAGGTAGTCAGTGGGAAAAGACTAGGTAGATGATGAACAGCATTGTTTCTTGTGTGTAAAAGCCATGCCAAAATATTCCCACTCGTAACCCCCTATTTATAGTTTTTTGCTATCTCAATAAGTATTATTCAACATTGCACTTACCACGGGAATGGCTGTCATACAAATGAGCTGTCATTTTCCATGGCACGAATGTACCTACGTGTCTATATAAAGGGTGTAAAACACCTCTTAACGAAGCCGAAAGGCACTGGTTCTCCCTGTCATTGCGATCATTTTGTTGTTCTACACCATACCTGGGAACCTTCTAGTTACGGAGATATTAGGGGTCAAAGTTCCAACTTTTTGACAAGTATTTTTTTAAATACAAGTTTTTAATGTGAGATTTTTACTTTGAACACCTCGACGACCCCTGTACTACTCAATCCATCCATCATCACAATGTTTTGAGTGCTTTACATTGAGTTCTACCACAAAACATGATTTTACACCCCCCAAAAAAAAGTCGTTTCCCAGCAATAATTTTTGCGTATAAAGTTACTTAGTTTCATCTACAGAATGCTTGGTTGACGGCTTCGTGATGAGGTGATTTACACCGTGTATATGCTATATGCTTCCTCGTCAAAAACAATAAATTACCACTGAAAGCAAACAATACCACTCATGACAAAGACTGAAGTGAAAACTATATATTTAATATATCTCTATCCAACTGCAAACAAAAGAAAGAGCTAGACATACAGTATTGATTGCGTTTAATTTATCAGTTACGTATCAGTTGCGTGTGCGCATCGCATGACACTTCCTTGCTTTTCGCTCGTAAAATCAAAAAGTTCCTGGTATAAAAAGTTTAATATCATTGAACTATAAGCCCGGGGAGTCCGGAAGAACCGTTGCTAGCTAATGAACCGTATTCCTTAACTAGGAAGGCAGATTTCAATCTGACAAAGGATTTGTTGTGTATGGGCAGTTTCAGGGGTCCCAGATTAAGTCCAAAATGTATTGCATTAAATTGTTAAGCCATCGAAAAGCTTTTAAGTCTTATTAATTGACGAAGAGACGAAACGGTTGAAAGAGATTACCACCTTCTTAGGCCGTCATCGAACCAATGCATGGGTTTACCTATGGCTGAAATCAGCTTTGTGATATATGCCACTCGACCATAAGTAACTCTGTATTGTTACACACATTAGAAATCATGTCTTCTTAAGGCCTGGTGTAAACTGCCGTGATATACCAACAGTAATCTTATTTATAAAAATAACATCGACAGACAACGCAGACTTTACAAGGTGTTGTTTTGCATCCTCGTCAAATTCAAGGAGGTAACTATGCTAGTGATTTTCGACCCGAATCAGTAATACATATAATTGGCAGGTATTTTTTTTTCTAATTTACGGAAATCGGTAAGTGACAACCACCCGTGTTTTAATTGCGGCCCTTGTGATCCTCGCCTTATAACCTCGCTTACACATAGAAAAATTCTCAAACGTTTATTCGATAATTTCTCATTACCTAAACCACGTTAAGGGGGTTATTCTGAAATACTGACAAACTTAAACAACCAAAAAAATCTGCTTTTATTAATAATTAACTAGGAACTTTAATTTTAATTTATTATTGATATCTTTTGTGACATCCCCTTGAATTTTGACAAGGATAAAAATCAACATCTTGTATATAACGAAGGTGAGAACTGAGGAAAGATTCTTGAAAATTCACTCCGTAAAAGTACTAAATAGGAGACGAAAGTTTGAATAGAATTATTTTTAGAGATGGGCAATTCCATCAGGCATAACGACTTGTGTCTATGATAATAATTTAAGTGCTTTTACAAAATCTGTTTACAGAAGTATAAAGGAGCATTCAGTGAAAGGTTTTGCAAACATTTACTAGGCATCCACTGACTGCTATGACGCTAAAAACGCCATTAGTTAAACCCGTTTCCCTCACTCTAAAATTGCGTTGAATGAAGAAATTGATGCGCGGTTTCCATTTCTAGATTCTAATTCTGTTTAGTGGAAAATCAACTCAATAGTCCTTCTTAGAAGTAGACGAGATAGGTAAGTAAGTTATTGGTAGGCTTAAAATAAATAAAAAAAAACGTTTCTGTGGTTCCGCGTTACCGAGATTTAAATCTTTTATTTCGCAGTGTCGTGATAAACAGGGTACTCCCTTTCTTCTCCTAAAATTGTTTGTCCGAAAATCATTATCCATAACACGTTTGCTATAAACTTCAGTAAACATAATGTTCAAAATCCCGAAATTTTGTTTAACACAATTATCTTTAGTTCTAAAAGTATTCTGTCATAATATTGAGTACTATAATTATTGAATCTCCTAATTTTACAAGACCTAAAGTCACATGTCCTAAGTATTGTGTTAAATAATATGTATTATTCCGAATGTTCATTTATAATATATTTTTTTAGTCCTAAAACATATGCTAAAAATTAGGTTTTAGTGACAGTAACGAATCGCTGTAAATCCGACTCCACGCAGTCTTGTCTGCCCTACCCCTAGAGTGTAATTTAAAATCGCGTAGGCGCGGAGGGGCGAGGCGGCCCGCGAGTTGAGGAGCAGGTGGTTGTAACACTCGCCGCCGCGGCTGAGGCTGGCCGGCTGTGCCGGTCAGCAAGCCGAAGCTGCGGTGGTGAGCGTTAAACCCATCTGCGACGATAAACTCGCGAGGGACCGCCAGAGCGCCGCAGCGCCGGAGCCGTGACAGAAACCATGCCTGCTGCATGTTGCATGCTTGCTTGCATGCTGCATTCTGCGTGCTTGCTTGCATGCTGCATGTTGCGTGCATGCTGCATGCTTGCTTTCATGCTGCATGCTTGCTTGCATGCTGCTAATTGCTTGCACGCTGCATGATGCATGCTGCATGCTTGCTTGCTTTACAAAAACCACATGTTCACAATCAACTGCTTTATTTAGTACAAAAAAATATCAATTTTGTTCTAAGAATATTATTATTATAAATAAACATTATGTAATTTGAATTTAGGATTTTCACTTTTATAGAAAACATTTTTATGTCTTTTGTATATTATTGATTGTAATATTTATGACAAACGGATTTAGGACATATTATATTTAGGGATTTCAATTTTATGGCATGTGATATTATGTGATGTTAAGTTCGGTTGAATTATCATTCGGACAAATGATGATTAGGACAAAAAAAGTTATGGCACTTTAAATTATGGATAAAAAAGTTAGGTGACACAATAGAGAACCGATAAACAGCTCTAAATTCTGAAGAGATGATGATTTTGAAATTGTTTCAAAATCTGCTTCCTCATATGGATTGCACTACATTCTTTGGCAAAACTACCACATATGAAATATAACCACGTTTGTTCGGCTTTACAATTCCTGCTAGATCAATAAATCATTCACTTACTTAAAATTCTTAGAATGCAAATCCAGACCTTTTGGTTAACAAGAATAAAGTTTTGCGCAATAATTCTATACAGGGTTATTGATAATTAATTCGGGTTTGGCCTCATAGTAAAAGTTGTTTATAATGATGAGTAGAATGACCGCTTAGGATGTTGTTGGTGTATTTCCAATAACCCTGTATACACACAAAGACGGTGCATCTTAAGGCAGGATTTTTGAAAAATCCATCATATAAAGGGGGTAAAATATCGGATGAAAAAATTCCATCGGGCGCATCTTCATCATTCGCTTGCCACTATCCCAATTCACTTGGGATCAGCGCAGCATGCCTGAGATTGAATTATTTTGATGTTACAAATATTATGGACTAATAAGAATAAAAACTGCTGTTCCGTAATCGATGTAACAATAACAATCGTAACCACAGTTGGTGGTCAGTTGCAACGACTACTTTTTAACCGACCGCGGAAGTGCGGTGTTGTGTCTTAACTTTTTGTTAACCTTGTGCTGACTAAACTTCGGTTATAATGTTATTGTTATTGGATAAAGAATGATGTTTTACTGTTTTTTTTATCAATTACGAAGACATTTACAAATAAATGCTGATTTTTCCTCATTTCGGCGAGTTTAAAATAGCATCTAGAATTTATGTGAAAAGTTTTCAAGATTTTTTTAATATACTAATTATCTAAGTTTTCAAGATTTTTTGAATATACTCATTATCTAAGTTCTTGTTATAGGCATGAAATCCCCGAAGGGTTATGCAGAGATGGACTTAATAGTACACCCACTTATACTATTAGGTAAATCCATCTGTTACAATAATTGAATGCCTAAGTATGTACATAATCAATCAGAAAAATTGTTGGAATGGAGTCAACAACATACACTTCAGCTTTCTCTGATTCGCATAGTAACTGCATGGTTCTTTTCGCGTGTAGCCATAAGGGAACACATCCGCCATATTGTTTTTCTTCAACAGAAAATTTCTTAAACCACAACAATCGATCCCTTCTGAAAATATCATAAAAAAAAAACCGAAAGCCCGAAAAGTTTTAAAATCAACAGTCAACCATTTATGTGGAAATTATCAAAGGAAGAAAGCAGTTGTCATGAATTACTTAAAATGAATTACTTGGTTTATTGCAAATACGGGATAACTTAATCTTAACCAATTCCGACATAGCAACAAGCAATTTTATGATAATTAAATACTAAACAATCACTATAATGATTGTTTGCCTCGATTTTTTATCTTGTTACCTGTAGCAGGCAAGCGATAAAGAGTAGCAAGTTGTAAAAGTCTCGTAGAATCTAAAATAGAGAACGAAATCATTAGATTATATTGCCAATATCATAAAATATTATTTGTAATCAAAATGCAAGATATCAAAAATTTTGTGAGAGTAATGGATACAATGAAACACGGATTTAGTAACTTTTCTCATATTTAGAATGTTTTTTTGACCCACTCTGCGTAAACAGACGCAGAAAGGCAAAGTTTTGTAAATTACAAACTTTTAAGATCATAGCTATAGCATAGCTTAAAAATAATTATTTATTCATGCCATGATCATAAATTCATATCAATAATTCAAAATGACGCTTTGAAAACTATCGGAATTTCATCATAAAGACGCTGAATCCATGTTCTGTTGATATTCAGATGATGTTAACAGTTTTTTTTTTTTTTAACTGAAAACTTCTTTAGCCGCGGTGAGCGATTTTTGGTAGGGGAAAAACGTATATGGGTTCGCGTCACCGATGACCTCGACATGCTCGGGACGTATTGCTTTAGACTAGCGATGCGTAGTATAACTTCCAATGTAGGTACATGCGCATTAATTGATTTAAAAAATCAAAAAAAGAACACATTAATTCCTCTGTTTTGAATTTACACTTCTGTCGGCAGTACTTGTGACTGCCTCTGTTTTTTTTTTTAATGTTTAGAAATTAGCCCGAAACGGATTTGCATCTTAGATATTTTCTCTCGATGTGTTAATACTGGTCACTAGGGCGAGATCTCGAATGGCTAATTTTGTCTTAGCTCGCGAGAACTCGAGTTGTCAATCTCGAGCCGAGATGAAATCCACGGATTGGTCGCAACGATACCTAGTAGATAAATCGTCACCGTAACATCATCTGCCTAGGATTATCCCAACCATTTTGGTGCCGTCTTCCAGTCTAACCGGATGCAGCTGAATACTAGTATTTTTCATGGAGCGACTGCCTTGCACAATCCTGTCAGTACTGTGTAATACGATACCCCTTGGTAAGTGAATCGTCACCGTCGCTATCACATAATAGGGGATCGGACTGGGTAAAGAAAACGACATTCTATTTTGTCCGTCAGACAGGTAATCTAAGCAGGTAATACAAAAATATTAGACACGTATTTTTTGTTTTATCAAAATATCAAAAAATTACTTAGTTAGAACTCATTAAAGTTGGAGAGTGGGGGCTTATTACGTCACAAGTAGGTATAAAACTTACCTACATGTGACGTCATGCGCCATTTCAACTCAATATATCTCCGTAATTTTACGACCACGTGAAAAAAGAAAAAATACGTGTCCAATACTTTTCAATAAACTACCCGACGGACAAAAAAAAAATTGGATCCCCTATTGACATTAACCTACAGCCCCAACACAGTGTAGTAACTTCTCAGTCACAGGCCACTTACCAGCCAATGATTTACCTCAGAAAAAAAAGAAGTATTTACTGTGGTTACATAGAGTCGACGTGACGTTCCAATCCAGGTCATTTGAACGTTAGACCAGTTTTTATTACATCTGCTGAAGGAAAACAATGTAATGTGGTCATTATGACTTGAATAGATGGTCTGGTTGAATGTGGCCACGTTTGGTGCTGAGCGATCGTGAAAGTGGTGATAAAATTGGGCAATGTGTTGGTTTTTCTATCTTGGATGGACCATCTGCTGCTAAGGCTTTAGAATAGGCTTCCTTTTAGTAAAAAATGAATGACTCATAAATGTCACTTGAGAAATCTGTAGGTTGTCTCGCACATTTTTTTTTTTTTACGATGCTGTTTGTTTTCAACCTAAAACCATCTATCGTTTACTTCTAATAGTGATCGTATTTGCGACATTTACGTTCAAGGTCACTGCAACCATTAGATTGTATAATCTTCCGTTGTTAACAGAAAGTGACTCACACAGATTTCGCAAAATAAAATCGAAGTAAAAGCCCCAAGACAAAAAAGAGAATCCTATACACCTCTTCAAGCATCCATTCATTATTAATAGTCAATTTCAAAGGTGAAAGAAGACATCCGTTTACACTCGGCGTTTGCCCCGACAGTGATAAAGGTCAGAATGTCACGCTGATCTACCGGCAGTGAGCAAAGACAAGCCATTCACTTAGTAAGATAAACTTATCTTATACACGCAATAGTGTTTAAGGTCTTATTACGAATGAACCGTGTGCTCTGGGACTTTCGTACAAACTTTTTCCCGTAACCTGTTTGTTCCCTTTATGGGATGAATTTTCGAATATCCATCCTCAGTGCTTACCTTCGCCATATCAGGAACTCGTCTGTGTTATCAGTCAGGGAATGAGTTCACTGAACTTGTATCCTTTTCTTTTCTTGTGGGTCCAAAATATACCAGATTTCCTTTCTATAACCCTTGACATCTTTGTTGTAAAGTATGAGTACCAGGTAACAGCTAAGGGTTATTAATATTAATTATTCTCTTTGGTTAGCTCTACAGCGGAGGAGCTCGTGGCTAAATAATAACAGCCGCCCGGGTCGAGGCTGGTCCGTGGATGGGTGACCATAATTACATACCGAGTTTCCTCCGTGCCTCGGAAAGCACGTTAAGCCGTTGGTCCCGGCTGTCATTTTTAGATCTTTGACAGTCGTTACGAGTAGTCACAAGGCAAAAAAAGTCTGACATCCAGACTTACTAAGGGGTATCGTATTACCCAGTTACTGGATTATGGAGGTCAGATAGGCAGTCGCTTCATGTAAAATACTGGTACTCAGCTGCATCCGGTTAGACTAGAAGCCGACCCCAAGAGAGTTTGGTAAAAGGCTAGGCAGATGGTTAGCTCTACAGCAAGCACTTTCTCCAAACCTACTGCCCAGCTCATCCCATGGTGGAAGCAAACAAAAATCTATGTCATGAAACAGCCTCAATCGCATTTGAGTTATTTTTAAAGCAAAAGGAATATTGCTGGAATTTCTGTTAAAGTAAGTACCTGCAGTTGGTTTGTGTTGATTATCTCTATTGTCCCGCCGAGTGTTAACCACTTCACTCGGCCTTGAGCATCCTCAAACAGTCAGATCATTGGCTTTCATGTCGCTTTCACAACAACCAGTATTTGCCTTTCGATCCTCCTCCGCCGTAACCAAAACTGCATGTACATATATACAAATACAGATTTTATCTGGCTCTTCATTTGGATTCAAATGCATCATGTTCATCACCTGCATCATCGCCTGCCAGACTAGGCTTCCAGTCTAACGAGATGTTTCATTTCTATTTTTTTTTTTCAAGACGCTAGTCTAGTGCAACATAAAGAAAATGTTGATAACGGCAGCATAATTTTACGAGGAAAGAAAACGTAGAAAAATTCAGTCAGTAATGTTGTGAATAAACAATAAGATCAACAGTGATCATTCACGCGTGAAATCTCGATTACCAATTTCATAATCGATATTGCTTTGACAATTTTTCTGTATCTGCTGCAATGTCGATACCCCAATATCGAACCCCTCAAACGAATTGATCAGTTCCAAATCAAATTGTTTAATTCTGTTAATCGTACCGTAGCACCCGCTAATGTCAACATGCACCTTTTAAAATTATAATTACGACATTTTACGAGTAGTAGTGGTAGTATTTGAGCGCGCGCGTTCCTCCCCCCTCGACAGTCACGCGCGGACGCCATGGCGGCCCGACGCGCACTGACATTCTCGCGCACCAAATTCAAATTCTAGTCATTATTTTTTTTTCGAACGTAAGCATAGACGAGATAAATGTTTTGACGGTGTTTTTTTTTAATGACTACTGAAGACGATGGTAACGACTGACATAGTGACGTGACGGTGACAGTGACTAGTGTGACAAAATGACGTGACTTGACTCGGATTGACTGACTGGACTTGACTGCGGAGCGGAAATGCAGGTTGGTAACACTTTTTATTTGGATGAACTTTAAGCGAATAAGGAAAAATGCTTTCTGAACTATAATGATTTTAGAAAACACTTCTTTGAAATAAGGTTTATTTAGAGGCATATGAAAAAATATTAAGTACTGTACTAGTACTAATAAAAAAAGTAATTTAATCATAGTAATGCTACCATTCCTGAAACAACATGAATTTGTTCTAGAAACAGTTAATTTTTTAATAACCTTGACCCTACAATGCAAATATTACAATTCTAAATAATTATTACGAAAACAAAGTTAAGTATGTCACTGCCATCATTAAAAATTCAAAAGTTATGCACAAGGTGTAACAAAACATAAAGTTAATAATAATAAGGCTGGAACTTCTAACTTCTAATTCTCACAACACAAAGCAAACACTAACATAAGTTGAAAGATTTGTTATGTCCGTTTTTGCATCAATTATGAAGTTTAATTTCCACCCCTAAAGTTTAGGGACGAAAAGGTAACAAGATGCTTTAAGGCATTTATAAAAAAGAAACAATTTAATTTTCTTCTTCCAGTTATATTGCACAAGCGGTGAAGTTATAGAATTCTAATAAAACTCTTTGACGAAGAGGTTCTGTTAACGATCAACAAATAATTTCTAAAGTTCAAAAACTCTAAATTAGTACTTTTTAAATGTAATTCTATCAAAAATTGTTTAAGCACAATCAGCCTAAAATCCTCTATTTTTTATTTGCTGGGGGTGCTGGGACACATGTCTCATCTCTATGAGAGGGAATTTGAAAGAGAGAGAAAGAGAATTCCGTAACTCAACACGAGAGGTCAGTGCGTCTTGGTAGATGGCACATGTCTTCGAATTTTATAAACTCCTTTCTGGGATTTCCCTCACGATATTTTGACGTAATTTTTGTAAAAATGTATTCACAACAAACTTAACAAAAAAGTGGCATGACCGCACTTTCTACAAAAAAAATCTCACGAATAAAATAAAATTAACCCTATAAATCAATTAAAAAATAAACAATCGCTCGTTTCGCTTTCATAACAAGCGACCAAGCGATACACAAATCTATAATTATTATGTGAGCTAGCGAAAGCGCGTTCGCTTTCACCCGAGGTCATGTATCAAGGTATGTGATCGTCACATATTGAGAACCATACACCTTATGTGGGATTTTATATAAGAAAAATTCTTTATTTTGATGTCAACAGACATTCATATGAAATGTTCGATTGTTAACACTTTCTAGTATATAAGCCTACATAGAGAATGAACTCTGTACGCAAATAACCGAGTCGTTTGCGTCTTCCCTGATTCACAGAAAAATAAAATAAGAGTAATACATACTCTGACTAATATATACGAGTAGTTATCTGTGCTTAGTACGAATAAATCCATAATACAAAAATGCTGATAAATTTTGTGCCTTGACCTTAGTGAGGGATTCATCATCATCATTAACTGCCCCATAGGCCTTACCATCTCCACAATTCTGTGCTAGTACAGGTTTTACTGATCACAACAGTCAATATTAATTCTAAGGCCGGACGGATTGTCCTGGCTTTTCTTATTTAATCAAAATCCACTCAAAAGATGAAAACTACCGGATCAGCACTTAAAATTGTATGCCTAATTAACAACTATAAACTCAAGCTACCTAAACAAACATTATTTACACCAGCGAAAGTCTTCTAAACACCTCGTGAAGACAAGTGGACAAGCTACCAGTTTTCCATAATGCAAATGATAAATATTAACCATCGTTAAGAGTTGTTTATTCGACAGTGATTGCTGATGAAAGAAAACCGGTATCAAATTGCGTAGACCACACTTTTACTGCGCCAATGACGGCTTACGAAGATGTTAATTTTATTATTTGCTTTCGATTTAGCAATGAAGACATTATACAGAAGAACGAACTTATGGTGTTTAAAAGAGAAAATACTGGGTAGCTCGATGTTTTAAAATGCAACTATCTTCGACAAAGCAAATGAACAAAAAAACTTGAGAGGTGTCAAGGGACACCCGGATGGAACGAAGTTCCTTTAGATTAATTAGGGATCGAATTGTATTTTTTTTTAAAGTAATAAAATTTTTTTTTTTTTTATTAACAAATATAATATAATATAAACTTAATCACAACAACAACAAACACCATCAACATCTTAGAAACACGCGCACGCCGCACGGCTTACAAGTTACAACTATAGCAAAAAGTGTCGTTACAACTTTTGGTCTTAATTTTTTCCGTCTAGCTTTCGCAACGCGCGATAAGGAACTTCGTTCCAATATTAAAATATTACGCAAAAGCAAAAACCAAGGACAAGAATTCTAACCCATCATAATTTTATTAACTGCATTATACCAAGCACAACTTTGGTATTTTGATGATGAAGTTACGCAAGGGGTGAACAGTGAGATAACGACTGACACAGTTGGATGGAAAATAAAAACACATACTGCCTTAATCCCAATCAAATTAGGATAAAAGGACGTCAAAGATCTTCTTCTTTATAGTAGGTACCTAACCTGTTGTCAGTTTTATGCAGCCATTGGCCTCTGACTTGGCTTTACATGCCGTCAAAAATTTGTCTCAGGCATATTGGTTTTCTCACGATGTTTCCCTTCACCAAAACAATTGAAACTATTGATGACCGAAGATCCATAACATAGAAAGTTATATTAAAAGTAAAATAGCTACTCGTTGCTCTACACTATTAAAGCTAATAGGTAAATGAGCATGAAACGAAACTACATGCTGCTTTTTCATGTGCATCCAATAAATTTTAATGCCATTCGTAATTAAACCAAGTAAATCGTTTCCTGCTTCACTTGAACGCTCTGCATTAAAATAAAATTAACAATCGCTTCCCTCATGTAACATTGCATGTTGCTTCTTTGGTGCATGACTGCATGTCCTTCAACTTCATATTTACTTATGTTCTTGAAAACGTTATTAGTAGCTAGAGTCTGGGGCAACACATAAGTGACCTTTCTTGTTTATCATGTGATTAGTGCCCAAACTGGTGTCACAGTTTTTATGCCACCCGTGGGAGTCTGACTTAGCTTTGCCTCCCGTTGGGAAATATCTCTCAGGTATACTGCCACCGTATTCACGAACGCTCGGATTCGATTTTGATTAGGAAAGTAGTATGTCTATGTCGCTCGCTTTCGTAATGCTAAAACAAGATAGACAAACGACTTATCGAATCGAATCCGAGCGTTTCTGAATAGGGGGCCTGGTTTCCTCAGGACGTTTCCCTTCACCGAAGCAAATGACAATTTTACAATACGCACATGATTCCGAAAAATCGGAGGTGCGTGACTTGGGTTCTAACATGAGACCTATGACTGGGCAGTCTGACGGTCACACCAATAGGCTATCATTGCTTAGTGACCTTTTATTCTGTGCTATATGTAAAAGTTGTTTTGCTATGTTTGGTCATGTTTCCTGATGTTCATTGTAAAGGTCTGTTACGAAACCACTGTTCTATGTAATTAAGAAAAGTTCAAGTTCTACAATGATAAATCCAGATATCTCGGTGAGTAATGGGCTAGCTCACCGTCCGTCCGTCTCATGACGACAAACCGTGTCGACGGCGCGTACGTATTCCACGCGCGCCTCAAGGAGATGTCAGCAAATCGGAAGGGGTCCGAGAGGACCGATGCCTGCCAGGGTTGCCGGACTGTTCGAAAGAGATACCGTGGCCCTGGAACACAAAGGGCGAAGAAGGAACATGGATGGGTTTTGGTCAGTACAAGTCTGACAGTCCGTAAAAAAAAGGAACTGAAGAACGAATCTTCTTTTTTTGATTACTTAAACTCATTTTCATATTCTATCTTCAACTTGTTCTTTCTCTCGGTTGTTGATACCCAACCAAAGAGATTTAAAAGATTTATAGAGCGTCCATTGGGAACATTTTCATACAAATATTTTGATCTCGAAAAGGGCGTATGACACTAGACAGAACAACGATTTGTTACTAAGTAGTCAACAAGTATTGGATAACGATTTTCTTTGTCTTGTCCCGTCTGGCACTCGTAAATATTTGGATGTATTTGTACCCGACCAACCAAACCAACCAACCCTCACCCTATTCATACTGCGTTAATTTCTCACTTTTAAAGCAAAGATTGCATCAACTTGCAACATAACAGTTGTTTTTAAGTCCATGTACCAAATTCTCTTTAACTCTTCTTGCGTAGGTTGACATCACATTCAATAAAAAAAGACCGTTTAAAAACCGATAAAGTCCAAAATAAACGTGAAACTTTTTTAAATCACTTTCTCTTGAGAGAAGTCTCCATTGATTTACGAAACATCATTTACATAAGACATATTCACTTTCCCTTGAATTCTTACGTTTACAATATGTTAACACCAAGCCTTGAGACTCTTATTATATTAATAGTAGCATATTTTTATATCAACAAGGAACATTTCAAGCAATTATAGACCTTGTTTCTTGGTGTAAAGATTGTTTATGTATGCACGGTAATAATGACCTTTTGATACGGGGCTTTATTGCAAAATAATTATGTTTTGTTGGTGATAGTTGGATTACTGCTCATCACAATTCCTTTTGAATCCGTCTTTGGATCCGGATTGGTTTTGCAACGTTTTTTATTAATTTGCAATCATTTGCATTATAGATCGAGGCTGTTATTTTATACTGCATAATTTAATTAAAAGTATTATTATATTCATTTATTTAATTCAAATTATGCTAATATGCCTGTTTAATTAATCGGGCATCATGAGATGATGATGACGCCTCTTTAAATACATTTTCCATTACTCATACTCTGAAAGTAGATCTGAAGTTGCCTGAAGAGCGGGTTGAAAGTAATACTTTTCAGCCCTAGGGAGAATCGCTTTCAACTGACAGATGTCAAATTATAAAAAAAAAGGGTATCATTTAAGCTATCACCAATTTAATTAGTTTTGTGTTTCTTAAATAATAGGGTTTGTCCTCAAAATAGTAGATCTGTCACCTAAATGGAATCATCAAATAATATCAAAACGCTTACCTAAATATTAATTAAGAATTACTTGGAAATAATATCAATCATCAAGTAATTTTATTAGGTTTCAAAATAATAGAAGTGTCACGAAAATTGAATCATCAAACAATGTAAAAATGTTTACATAAAACTCCAAACCACAGGTCCAAACTAAGGCGTAGTCGACGGAGCCCCGCTACGCGGGGCTCCTATTTCTCTCTGCAGGGTTTAAAGTAACCTTACACGAAGGGGATGTCGGGGTCTTAGTTCGCTCGCTCCGCTCGCTCACTAGACCCCGCCATCCCCTTCGAACCTAACCTGTCCGAATTGATGTGCCCTATGTCTCGTATTAGGCATCTTCATAGAAATAAGGAACTGATCTATTTATTTGGTGACAGATCTACCATTCTGAGCACAAAGTCATTATGTAATAAAACTATTATTATAGATAAGAACGAAGTTTATATTCATCTAATGCACTAAAGTTTTATTGGTAATTTATCTCTTATTTTACACATATATCAACATTTATTTGATAATTCATACCTGGGAATACTTTTTATTTATCTGAGAACGAAAATATTTCGTGGCGATAGATCTATTTATTAGGTGATACAACTTTGATGACAAATATAAATTTTGGTGACAAGAAATATAGTTCCCAAAAAAAAACTAGTTCTATTTTCACATTTTTATTGAACCATGCTCCAACTTTCTATGCAGACACGATGTAAAATTGAAATAACTTAAGTTAAGTATTGATTAAAGGATATATATTTGTAAAACACTTTATTATAATTTAGTTTCAACAGTTTTTTTTTTAAACAACATTGATTTGGGCAAAATATTTACCATTTTTTCAATGATGAAAATGAAAAATAAAGGCTGAATAGCTGGCTGGCCACAGAAAAAAAAACAAAACAGGCGGGAAAGCGGCAAATGGTTTTACTAATTTTTTCTTTAGCTAATTCATGTTTTAATTTTTACTTTCCTCGTACTATTCGTAATGAAAAGCACAGTGTTTACCTCGGGTTAAAGACTTATTTAGTCCCTCGAACTATTGGCGCCCTCACTTTTTTCGGGCGCGAAACCCCGTCTCGGGACTAAATAAGTTACTTTCACCCCTAGGGTAACAATGTACTATTTCATCCCATCTATTCGAAAAGGACGAATTGGTTCGCCTTTAAGTGCACCCAAGGGTGGTGTTTTCTATAAGAAACTTTTAGCGGGCAGTAATGAGTTTTTAATCCTCTTTATTTCAAAAAGTGCGCCGCAATTTACTTTGCTGCGCACTTTTTAAATCTGGAAAATCTTAGTGTTCAGCGCCAAAGAAATCGAACGCAAATATTGTTTGTATAAAGACTGGCTGGTACGACGGCCCATAGTCGCGCCGCCCCAGCTGAAGAATAAATTTTCATAATTGCGAAAATGTCTCAAATGTAAATATAACTTTTTAGTCGTTTTATTATTTAGTCGTTTTAGTCGTTCTATTTAATTTCAATTTAGTTGTTACTCTATGTTTTAATAATAATGTTTCAATAAAATATGAGGGGCCTTTTATTTTCTCATAGTGGGTGATGAAAAGTAGAGTGTATCACTCGGGCGCAAAATAGATTTTTGGCTCGGGCGACGTACTTTGAATCCCTCGCTACGTTCAGGATTCTACTAAAGAATCCCTCGCTACGCTCGGTATTCTACTCTAGAATCCCTCACTTCGCTCTGGATTCAAAAAAGCGCCCTCGCCGTAAAAATATTATTTTGATTCCTTATGATACCATCTACTATTATTGTAATAATAGGCATCATTTGTTTCAAAATATTTCTAATACGTACTAAATTGTTATGAACGACTGCGAATCTGTCTCTCGCTGGATTTGACTTTCCTAAATCGCTAGAACTTCCATAAGATAAAGTTGTTTCTCTTTGTAAGCAATTTCTAGTTTCATAAATAGGCTTGTAAAATTGTTGGAAACACTGTCAGTGGTAAAATCTATCTATACAATATACACGGTGTAAATCACCTCATCACGAAGCCGTCAACCAAGCATTCTGTACATGAAACTAAGTAACTTTACGCAAAAATTATTGCTGGGAAACGACTTTTTTTTGGGGAGTGTAAATCATGTTTTGTAGTAGAACTCAATGTAACGCACTCAAAACATTGTGCTGATGGACGGATTGAATAGTACGGGGGTCGTGGAGGTGTTTAAAGTAAAAATCTGACATTAAAAACTTGTATTTAAAAAAATACTTGTCAAAAAGTTGAAACTTTGACCCCTAATAACTCCGTAACTAGAAGGTTCCCAGGTATGGTGTAAAACAAAAAAATGATCGCAATGACAGGGAGAACCAGTGCCTTTCGGCTTCGTTAAGAGGTGTTTTACACCCTTTATAAAATTTGAGTGTATGTTTGTAACATCAAAATAACCGCTTTTTACTACATGTATATGAATGTATATTACGGTACATATACCAAAATAACATTTTTTACAATTTGTCTGTCTGTTTGTTCCGGCCAATCTCTGGAACGGCTGGACCGATTTTGACGGGACTTTCACGGGCAGATAGCTGATGTAATAAAGAGTAACTTAGACCACTTCTTAGCTAGTTTAACATACAACCGAATCACACCAACACGCTCTTTTTCCCCGTTTACATCGGCAGAGGACTGCCCACCACCTTTATTTATCGTGAACTAGGATTATACAGTATGTTAGTTTAAACGAGGGACATATTCAAACCCATAATAGTACATGCTAACATGATACTAATAAAAATATAAACAAAAAAAAATACTGATAAATAACAGACAGAACCATACCAAAATTTTCTCAAATATCACGTAACGTGTATACACCCTTGCGCTAGCGACTTAATACTATCGCAGAACATGTGAGCGGGTCAATGACTCTTAGGTATAATCCATTTTCCCTTCATACTTTAAACTTACCTGGCTTAGGACAGTCCAAAATATCTAGGCACTAAACAAAACATTAAAAATTCTTCTATATAGGTTATAGGTTTTTTACATATTTGGGACGAGAATCGAATACTGAATACCCTCCCTCAATATGTCCCTCGTTTTACCTAACATACTGTGTATATATCATCAACATACTACTAATTAATCAGTTGCGGTTTCCTAGGTTATTGATAGACAAAGCGTTAATGCCTGCGGTTCACCGAGCTAGATAATTAATTATAGCTTACGATCTCACCACAGTCACCGCAGCACGCGATGGCCATAAACATAATGAGTTACATAGTCTAGTGATTACATTTACGTCAGTCAACCACTATTAGAGTGGAGGCTTAGTGATAACAGCCCTGGCTTTCGAGTTGTGGGTCGTGCGTTCAAACCTTCAAACACGGTGCAAGGGACATTGAAATTAGTATGCAGCTTCCTCTAGTCTGGTTTTAACGACAAATTGAGATAATCAATCAGTATTTGGGTTGATAATATCCATTTTTTGAAGTGAAAAGTTTAACGTTTTCATGGAGGGGGAATATTTTCTATTACCCACTAAGAGATGGCGCTATCACAAGATTTGTGACTTCGTAGTTCTACTAGGTACGCAAGATGGCGTGCAAACAGTCATGCATTCGACTCTTCGGTGTGACCAGCCTTCGCTCAATTTCCATGAGTAGAATAACCTCGATAAACTTATGTAATAAAAAGAGTACAACAATAAAACAATAAAATATTATTTAGAAGCTCAATAAAATAACGAGAGTGAATGCGTGGCACTCGAACGCATGCGTGTAGTATTACGAAGTTTCACTTCTTCCGCGCGGAGGGACTCCACGCACTATTTTTTGCTGCTGTCATTCGAAACGCTGAAGGTCACCATGTTATCTCAGCGGAGTCCTGATGTTTTAGACAGAAAGTAGGTGGTGGCAATTTTATAGAGTAGAAAACGTAACGAGTTTTCTTCTAGTATCAATTATAAAAAAAAAACCGGCCAAGTGCGAGTCGGACTCGCGCACGAAGGGTTCCGTACCATTATTTATAAAAACAATAAAAATAAACACTTTTTGGTATGGGAGCCTCCTTAAATATTTTCATTTATTCTGTTTTTAGTATTTGTTGTTATAGCGGCACATCATCTGCCTAGCCCTTTCCCAAACTATCTTGGGGTCGGCTTCCAGTCTACCAGTATTTTACATGAAGCGACTGCTTATCTGACCTCAGCAACCCAGTAACTGGTTAATACGATACCCCTTGGTAGGACTGGATGTCAGACTTTTGGCCTCTAACTTCTCAAACAACAGCCGTACAAATGACAACCGGGACCAACGGCTTAACGTGCTTTCCGAGGCACGGAGGAAACTCGGTATGTAATTATGGTCACCCATCCACGGACCAGTACTGAGCAAGTACGGCTTAACCTTAAAGATCGACCCGTGCGGCTGTTATTATTTAGCCACGAGCTCCTCCGAGTGTTATAGCGGCAACAGCAACATAAAATCTGTAGAAATTTCAACTGACTAACTATCACGGTTCATGAGATACAGCCAGGTGACAGACGGACGGACGGACGGATGGACAGCGAAGTCTCAGTAATAGGTTCCCGGTTGACCCTTTGGGTACGGAACCCTAAATACGTCCCATTACTGCGAATAGACAGACATGTAATTTTTTTGTATAGAATATAACTTACCGCACTGCTTGACCAATTGCTTTCATTTGTTCCAGCGGTGGCAATGGCGAGGGTCTGGAAGGTCGCACGGAAGAGACGCAGTTCCCGACGGCGAACATGATGAGGCAGTCACCTCTGATGAAGAGCTGTCCCTTACGAGGAGCGCCGAAATGTCCTCCTGCTTCTAAAAGGTATAGCCTACTTGGACTAACTTGGTAATACCGACGGAATTCAAAGATCTTGGAACTAGGGCAGGGAGACTCGGTGTGGGGAAGAAATGCAGGTTTTCATAACATTCCTCTAAGGTTAGGCAGAGTTATATAGAGAGATATATATATATAGGTACTTAATAGTACACCCACATTTCAGGTTCATTCCAGCTATGTTTAAGTCCCATGTAATAGTGGGCGAGCCTATTGCCATCAAACGGGCACAAATCCCGAGTCCATGGCTTCTTCTGAGAAATTCCTGTTGCTGTTCTCACTGCCTAAAGTAAGATAGTGTCGGAAATATAAAAGTAATGCATTCAAAAGTGTAACGATTCATTCTTACAACATTTTTAGCAAGTAAAAGTTGTTTTATCAAATTCCTTTCCATCCCCAGATACCGCACCCACGACGGTACCTGCAACAACTTCAACCGTCCCCGTTGGGGGGCTACCATGACCCCTGTCCAACGGTTCCTGCAGCCTTCCTACTCCGACGGCATCCAAGCAGCTAGGAGATCCATCTTCGGCTCCAAGCTCCCCTCAGCAAGAGAGATCAGTTCTAACATCCATGAAGACAAGAATGCTGAGACCATAGGAGTGACCCATCTTCTGATGCAGTGGGGGCAGTTCCTGGATCACGATGTGACGTCTTCCTCGCAGTCGAGGGGGTTCAATGGATCGGTGCCCAGGTGCTGCAAAGCTGGAGGGAAGGACTTCGTCTCTAGCGAGTTTATGGTAAGGTTTTATTGTTTTTGGCCTATTATCTAACCTTACCTAATAGTGAGTTAAGACCAAACAAGTAACCATGCCAAGAACAAGAGCATTTTATTTCTTGATATGTTTTGTCAGTTTGTTAAGAATTAACAAACTAAAGATGTACGGCGAGAATCACAGGACCGGTCGATGTGGCAACGCTTCGGCCAAAACAGTCGACGTATTTAAGCATATGATGATGATGAACGAAATAAAGCGTCATCTTTATTTACAGTAAAAGACTTTGGTAGAGTGGGAACAGAATGTGCATTCGTCATATCATTTTGTGTAAATGAGTCCTTTGCCTAAAAGATAAATGTCTACAACGGAAAGAATAATGAAGAAGACCATCCTTACATGTTTTCTCGACGTCCATTTTTTTATCAATCTCTTCTTTCCACAGCATCCAGAGTGCTTCCCAATCCCGGTGCCCGAATCAGACCCATTCTACGGCCCCCGCGGTGTGCGGTGCTTAGACTTCGTGCGATCATCGCCAGCTCCTCGCGATGACTGCGCGCTCGGCTGGCGGGAGCAGCTGAACCAGGTGTCAGCGTATATTGATGGGTCTCCGCTGTACGGGAGCTCGGCTACCAAGTCGGATAAGCTGAGGCTGTTTAGGAATGGTAAGAGGTTTGTGGTTTTGGACGACAATAGATAGTGGCATTGGAAAAACGCTTGTTTTCCCTGTATCTATAGTACACTAGCTGTCCAGCGCAACTTCGTCTACGTCACATTTTCCCCGTTTTAGTGTTGCTTTTCATTACTGCTCCGCTCCTATTAGTCGTAGCGTGATGATATATGCTTATAGCCTTCCTCGATAAATGGGCTATCTAACACTGAAAGAATTTTTCAAATCGGATCTGTAATTCCTGAGATTAGCGCGTTCAAGCTAACAAACAAACAAACTCTTCAGCTTTTTAATATTAGTATAGATTTACATTTCACCAGTTAAGGTCAGTTCCAAGTAATATAGTGGGTGCGTATTGCCTTTAACTGAGCACAAAAATAGTGTTCGAACTGCTTCATGGAATTTCATGATGGATACATCTAACACTCTAAATTATCGTGACCTGTCGAGCGCTCACGATCTAAAACAAATTCGTCGCAAAAATCACAAATATTTTCGGTAAATTAATTTCTTAAAACCGCCAGAAACCGACAGTCTCAGAGCTTTAGATTTTTCAAACCGTCTAATTCGCACCAGGCATGCTCCAATACGGAAAAATGCAACAACGTCGTCCAGTCCTACCACCACAGCGCAGCGACGAGCTCTGCCGGAAGGGAGCTGTGTCCACCGACTGCTTCAAGTCGGGAGACGCCAGGGTCAACGAGCATCCGGGGCTGGTGGCCGCGCATATTGTGTGGCTGAGGCAGCATAATAGGTGAGGACTGAGGAGTATTGGAACGAAGTTCCTTATCGCGCGTTGTGAAAGGGGGCTAGACGGAAAAAATTCTTACGAAAAGTTGTCATGACACTTTTTGCTATAGTAAGCTATTGTAAGCTTTATTTCTTTAAAATAAAGTTGAAATTTCCTTAAATTACGTACAATTGGGGTGTGTATGTGAGTAAGGATAGATATGATTATTATTTTGAGTGACCGAACTACAAAGTACAAATTCGGTTGTGCAGTTAAGTAAGACGTATTGCTTCGAATTAAGGATTAATCTTCCTTAAATTAAATATTTTATTTTTCGCACACTAACTTAAATCTAAAATGTATTGATATTATGTACGTGAAAGGAACTTCGTTCCATCCGGGTGTCCCTTGACACCTCTCAAGTTTTTTTATTCTACTCTAGCTGGGTAACTTTAGACTCCTCTTGATTACTTTGTGGCGACACATGCTCTTTTCTTTTAAATAAAGGATGTGGCAGGCACCCAGATAAGTCTGAATACATGGAAATTTATATTGAATGTAAATTAATTTATGTGCTCCTATTCCAGGATGGCACAAGAACTCACACATCTGAACCCGCACTGGAGCGACGAGAAGATCTACCAAGAGACGCGCAAGATAGTTGGAGCCATGATACAGCATATCACATATAGAGAGTTCCTGCCGATTGTACTGGGTGAGGCATTAGTTAGTAAAGCATAAACAGAAAGATAACTGACACAAACAAAGAATGAAGAAGACCTCACTTCACATAAAAAGCATTTTTATAATCAGCCCGTTATGTTCCCACAGGTGGGACACAGATTCCATTACACAGGCCATAAAAATTGTTTCTCAACTTGCCCATTTTTTTAGTCTTATTTTACTGGTCATCATCATATTGAGAACAAGCAGCCCATAAAACATTAAAATAATAGTTTGTATGTGTGTTGTCAAAAATCTGCTTAATAATTCTTTCCATCACCAGGTTCCGAAGTAGTCCACCGCTTCGACCTGGAGCTGCAAAAGAAGGGTTTCTACAAAGGCTACAACCCCAAGATCAACCCCAGTCCAGCCAGCTCGTTCGGCTCGGCAGCCTTCCGGTTCGGGCACAGCCTCGTGCAGTCGTCCATGGTGCGCTTCGATAGGTTCCATCGCCCTATGAGTAATAGTAAGTATCTGCCATGATATAATAACTAGATTGTGCGTGTGTATGGTCTGTGATGTAAGGAATCAATGGGTCACATATAGGCTAGCCGACCATCGCTCAACATAGAGCTGTGTCACCATGCGATTCAGAGGTACAGCGCTGGTTTTTTAGCGTTGACGTGATGTCTCCACTTCGCAGCCCAATGCAATAGTTCTATAGGTCTACTTTGTGGTAGTGTTTGAATACAAAACCGATGGTTTTTACTAGTTCAAAAATAACAAAGTTTCGTGCCAGGCAAAAAACCCTGGAACAATGAGCATCACTAATTTCCTTCTTATCCCCCTCCTCCAGACGTATCTCTCCACAACGAGCTGACCAATCCCTCAAACATCTGGTCTATCGGCGCAGTAGACCGTCTGCTCCTCGGCATGCTGAACCAGCCCATCCAGAAACGCGACGAGTTCATCACGGAAGAGCTCACCAACCATCTCTTCCAAACTCCTCAGTTCGACTTCGGCATGGACCTGGCAGCTATCAACATTCAGAGGGGGAGGGACCATGGAGTCCCCCCGTATACGTCGTGGAGGGAACCCTGTGGGTTGACAACTATTGAGGACTTTGAAGATCTGCTGAGGGTGATGCCGGCTGGAGCTGCGAGGAAAATGAAGACGTTGTACCGGTGGGTGCCATTTTTTTCAATACCTAGTTGAAAAAACCTCAAGATTTACTCAAAATACTTAACATTTTCAGCAAGTTGCCCGTTTGATAAATATTTCCTGATTCCCAACAAATATAGTTGACTAGTCTAGCTAGATTCATCATCATCATCGAGCTATAATGTTCCCACTGCTGAGAGGGAGTGGGCTTTAATCCACCACGCAAGCCCAGTGCGGGTTGGTCTAGATTAGTTCCTTAAGAACTATGTATTTACTTATGGTCATTCGTCATACACTTTACCATTTTAAATAGCTACATGGTAAAATAGAATTCTCTATTGTAACTTTCAGGCATGTGGATGACATAGACCTGTTCACTGCGGGCATGGCAGAGCGTCCGGTAGTGGGTGGGCTTGTAGGGCCAACCTTCGCCTGCATCATAGCACAGCAGTTCAGTAACCTCAGGAAAGGAGATCGATTCTGGTAAGTTAAATAGAAGTTGAGACTAAAATGCACCAATAACAACTAGGGACTGGTAAACTAAGGTAAATTGAGAAATTATAATTTTCAGGTACGAGAACGGAGGCTTTGACTCATCATTCACTCCAGCACAAATCCAACAAATTCGTAGGATTTCCTTCGCACAAGTCCTGTGCCGCACTTTGGACACCATAGAGACGGTTCAGCCCTTTGTCTTCCTCTCAACTGACAACCCTGACAATGACAGAATATCCTGCCAGAATGGACTATTAAACAACTTCGACCTATCACCTTGGATTGAAATAGACTCTGAATTTGACAATGATATAAGTAAAGCTGAAGAAACGACTTTAAAACATATCAGAAAATCCACGACTACGTCAAAACCTACAACGACCAAAAAGACTGCATCGAAAGGCGCGATAAGACCTCATAAAAAGAAACCTGACAATAATCCTATTTCTATTAAAAACATGACTATCGAAAGCTTAACTAAAGAAAACCCGACTGATAAACTTAACTTGACTGAACTAAAAAAAGACAATGACAGTGACGAACTTAACCTGACTTTGACCAATGACATGACTAGCACGACTGCTAAACCAAATATGACGACTAAACCCACCGTGACTAGACGCGACGTACAGATTGATGACAAACTTGACTTCAAAAACAAAAGCAGACGATTTGACGACAAAGTAGATTCTAGACGCAGACCATCAAATAAATATGACGAATATGACTATGAAGATGACGAAGACACACATCAAGTGCAGTCCGTTGTCATTAACAACGTTGCACATAAAAGACCTCAATTTAACAGACCAAACAACCGACCTAACAACAGACCAGTGATTACAGTGACAGAAAACATTGACAAATACACTTACTTGATTAACTACGTGCCGAGACCAACAGAGTCTTGGCGACAAACGACTAGAAGACACACTACTGGACGACCTATGTCAGACCGAGACGTGGTAAAAGTAACCTATCAGACTTACGACGACACTTACAGACGACCAAACAAACCTTATTATTACAACAGACAAGACGACCCGCCGACCAATTACAGATACAACCGACCGACACATACTACTAAATACACTTACCCATCATCCGCTAGGTCCAATGACGAGACTGTGACACAAAGAAACAAAGTGACTGACCAAACGGACACTAAAACTGAAAGCACTACTGACTTGTACAAATTAGTAACCTTTGGGTACGTAGGAACATACAAAGGTTCTGTTAGTACGACTGAAAAGAAGGTGACTGACACGACTGACAAAAGCAAGACTGTAAAAGACGTAACTGACAAAAACGAGACTATAAAAGACTTGACTGACAAAGAAGTGACTGAAAGACATAAAGCTGAGACTGTCAGCAAGGACTTTTCAACGTTTGACGCAAATGACAATGACAACAAGAACATGAAACTATCGACATTCTACGTATACGAAACTGCGACTAAACCTTACTTACAAAGACCGACTAGACGTAACGACGAAATGCCAATACAGACTAACAAATACTACTACATTAGGAATGTTCTTCACAAATACTCTGACACTGACAAAAGTACTCCAAAACCACACACGAGTAATAAAGAAGAAAAGAGAGAAGTTATTGCTGATAGCTTTAACTACCCTGGTAATCATGAGGTCAACATTGAAGAAAGATCTTCCATTGATAAGATGGCAGCATTAGATGATATAGAAGTAAAGTCCAAGGGTGAGGATCGGCATAGGAATATGGTAAAGCCTTCAAGCCCTGCCAAGACTCCGTCAGTGGCTTTCCAAGTTATACCCAGTGAGAACAGGTGAGTTTTGTATTCTATCAAGACTTTACGAAGATAATGGCTTCGGAAAATTCTCCATGATTACCGAGATTAGCCGTATATAATATGGCTATAATAGTTAGAAGGAGTAATTGCACTGTTATCATAATCAATTTAAATATCATTTATACTGCAGTTTATGTCTTGATGACAGTGCTTGAAACAAAGATCACTTATGACTCTATTTATACCTACAAGTGTTTACTAGACAATACAAAATATGTATTTACCTAGGACTAATGGCGCCATTCAGCCTACTTTATGACGTCAGCACGAAAAAAACTTTAAAAAAATATTAAAAAATAACTACAGCTTAGATAAACGAAATATTGAAATTAGTTGCTTAAAATAACTAAATCTATAAATAAAAAATATAAAAAAATACCTGAAAAATACTTTACATACCGAATTGCATAATGGAATTGTTAATTATGATCCCTTTACTCATTTACAATATGAATGTCAGATGTGCTTGCTCACAAATATTTAGGTCCGCTGTGTTCGGTAAGATTCGGTACAACACGGGCGGTAAAATACAAACTCGGAACCCACACATTAGTGAGTAAGTAGCATTAGACACACCAAAAAAGTGAGGCCCCTATAAATTTTTGTATGCTATATTCATGACAAAAAATCTTAATTTCAGTCCATCGCAATGGGCGGTCTATGAAGAAAACCTGGATTTACCAGACCAGCGCAACATGCCAGCCATCAAAGCAGACCCCTACGCCTTGAAGGAAATACCCACGCCTATCGCTTTCAACAGCTTCAGGAGAAGAAGACCTGGTCTTGGGAGAAATTGACGTACATTCATACTTAGCGGAAATCTTGCCTTGACTCCAAATACTTAGATAGTTATTTTTAGGAACCTAATTAGTGAATTGATTTGTAGACAGTATGTTATTGCGTGATAATAGGGCGACTTAATAGGACCCTTACTTTTGGCGCCAATAAGTTAGATCGATCAAGATGAATGTTAATGATTTCCTAAGTTTTTGAGACTGTATTGAAAATTTGAAATCGTGTCGTATTTAATGTCGAAAGTAAGGTTTTTGATTAGACATTGTGAAAAGATTTTTGGAGTAGAAGCGAACTATTATTAAACTGTAACGAATGACCATGACATGACAAAATGGCTGACTGACTAAAATATTGACTGTTTTTGCAACATACTTAGACTAAATAAAACTACCTAGATTAATGTTGACTTTGACTGTAATTGCGACAACCGTGACTGACTTTGACTACCCACAGAATGTTGACTGACTCATAATGAAATTAAAACATGTAGAAAAGTGACTGAAATTTACAATATGCGACTGACTTTGATATCACGTGCACTTCGATATTGACTACTGACCTGAAGGAAAAGTTTATTAACAGACTGACTGCATATCGCATTGCCTACCTAACCCCAGGTAATTACCTACTGACCAACCAATAAACGACTATATTACTGACATAGTTTGACTTAGGGTTGGACCTCATCTGGCAGCATGGAATCGCATTTGTTCCGCCTGTGCTACCACGTGCTGCAGTATGCTTCCGCATGCGAACGCGCGCTGTCGCATTCCGCGGAAAAAAAAGGCGATCGCACGCGTCAGCATGCTGCAGCATGGGTGGCATACTGCCGCCCATCCCTTTCTTCCCAAGCATTCTCTTTACGGTGTTGGTCACTGTATTCCGCCGACTCCATGTCATAGAGACAAGGATATTTCTGCACTAAAACTATCAAATTTTCGTCAGTCATTGTTATTTCCATCCGTACGGCATGAATGAACAAGCTGCACTGAGCTGGCTGACGAGCGGCCGCGTGCGCCATTGTACGATAGAGTGAGACAGCATGCGATAGCAAGCATCAGCGGTGAAAGGATGCGTTAGCATGCTATCGCGCGCTTCAGCGTTCCAGAGTCTCCCTGCCGACCATTGCATTTTGTCCGTGATGCCCATCGCCTCGAGGATTCCCCCGCGTGCTATCGCATTATGCTTTCTGTCTCGGTCTAGCAAATGGCAGTTCTAAGCGACAGAAAGAGAAAGGGCGACGGAAAAAGGCGATTCCGTGCTGCCAGATGAGGTCCAACCCTTAAAATGACTAAATGGAGCCGTTATGATTTTCGAGTTCCTACACATACCTTCAACTGAATTGACGATGTATGAGTATGACCATGGACACAACTTGACTGATAGATTCAAATGAATTCTAATAGATAGATTAGTTTCTAAATCTAGTATTTACATGGTATCTCATTTACATGTACTAGTTCTTACATGGTATCTGACGTAATACTGACTTGACAATTGATTGTACCTACTGTGACTGACTTGAATTCTTATCATAATAACGCGAACGGAATCGATGACAATGGGACATTAAGTAGGGCTTGTGGCGCCATCGCTATAAACCAGAACAAAGACTGACTGTAGACACACCACACAAGACCGAGTTATAAATTAACTGAACATATGCTGATATAGCTTTGTGATTTTGGACTGAACTGAGGATAATAGTCAAAGAACGATTGATCTCCACTGTTGCGAGTTCTAGGTTGTATTTTGGTGCAATGCACTGTTGGCACCCTTTGAAATAATATACTAACTTAGGTAATAATCACGGACTGACTATTAATGGACTTACAGACTGACTTTTTGACAAATGACTAAAATAAAAAGACTAATATCTACTGACCTGCCGGCCTAGCATGACCGCCGTAGAAACGAGCTATGTCTACGGAAGAATCGACAATTTGACAGATATTTCTATCGTCCCAAGCATGGCGATATTAAGAATGTAGAAAAGAAATGTTTCTTTTCTTCAGTCGACACAAGTCTACAACGTCGAGCATGACGACCATATTTTCTCTTCTTTTGACATTTGGGGGTAGAAAAATTACTTCTGACAAATGTCAAACTAATGTCTTAATAAAAACTAAAAACGAGAAATACGTTTCGTGGTTGCGTAGAGTTACGTTCAAAAGGTTGAAATGTTATGTAAAATATTTAGGTTTAATTTCGCGAAAAAGATCCAGGCCTGGATTCAAGATGCAGCAACACCATCCCGCTCACGAAAAATGAAAAACACGTGCCATTGGCAACTTTTTTTTGTTAACTAAACGTAACCTTTTAACTTTCCATAGCAACGTCCCCGTTGCTATGGAAAGAATTTCTGTCTATGTCTTCGTAGAAACGCGAGTCGACGATGCGCGCCATGCTCGGGCAGAAGAAATGACAAGTTGTAAAGAAAAGATTTCCTGTCGTTTCTTGGTAGAATAGAGATAGAACGGTCATGCTAGGGGGGCTGGTTAGATAAGTTCATTGTTCCTAAATGCTAACAAATAATGGAAAGACAAACTGACAAATAAAAAGACAAACTGACTCGAGTTTTCTGACAAATGGACAAATAAATGACAACTACAGACTTGACCAAATATAATTTTATTTAGGTACCACATCACAGCGACTTACATGGGTATTTTTGATGACTATAACACATTTTTATACCAGATCTCGTCATGACAATTAAGTAAGATATTAGAAAAGTATCTGTTGACAATAATGACTGACAAACTTTTAATACGACTGAAGACTGTTTGAATTTAAACCTAAATAAATTTTAATTTTATTAAATAAATATTAGTTATGGAATCGCGTATTTATAAAAATAGGAAATATATGGTTGCCTCCAATATCTTCAAATTATTTACCTAAGTATGTCAAAAATGTAGCATCTTACTACATTTTGAATTTATAGATGTTTCATTATATCTAACAACTCATTTGGTACATTTTGTATCCTTAAGTATTTCCTATGTTATGCTGAAAAGGTACTAATTTAAACATGAATATAGTACAAGATCTATAAATTAAAAAAATAAATTATTTTGAAAAAGAAACAAGCAGTACTTATTTATAATTAAGTACATTGGTTTAATTTTACAGCATTCACATAAGTACAAGATGTATTTGTTATTATTATTATTTAAAATATATGCACCTATTTCCTGATTACATGTATTTTTTTCGAACATAATTTCAATATATTATTATCTGACTTCTGTAGAATATAGCTCTTTATTTAGGTACCTACTTACATTTACCTAACTGGTGCTACAACAGTAATAATTTAAACATTTGGCCACACAAGATTAGATAACAAAATATACTAAATATTCCTCATCAAGTATAGTTTGTACTGTCACCTTCTTATCGCTATAATGATAACTTTGATGTAATAATATTGTATAATATTGTCCCGCTGGATATTAAACAATCCTTGTTTATCAATGGCTTACCATTATCCACAGTGATTGCTTAGATTACCTTACTGATATACATATATTATATAACAAAAATTTGTTATATACTGTACCTGTATATGACATCAATTTTTCAAAAGAGATTGTAATGCAGGTATGAGCAACAGAGACAGCACTTTAAAGCACCTGTTGCATCACCAACGAGCAAATGTCTAACAATAAACTATTTTCTTGTTCAAGAAAGGTACAAATTTGGAAAAATAGCTGAGTGTTGACCGCTCACACTGCTAACAAAACAGTAAAATAAAAACAACTGGATTTTTGGTTGCTTCCTATACTATCTTCTCACTAATCACTGGGATACTGTGTGGAGCTGTTTAAAATGCAACTGCATTTTAAACAGCTCCGGCTTCCGGCTCCGGCCGATCAGGCTTTTAGATTTTAATTTAGGTCATCAGGTTTTTAATAAAATACCTGATGTACTACATTTCCATACAGATGCGGTCATTAGGTACTGTGTAACCATTTGCAAAATTAAATAAATTAACTGGTTACCTATCACATAGGCAAAATATTTAAGAATCTTATTATAAATATAACATAACATCACGCTTGTAATCCCTGAAGGTTAGTCAGAGAGTACCTAATAGTACACTCACATTTCACCAGTTACGTTTAAGTCCCATGTATAAGGGAGCAAGTATATTGCCAACAACCCTGCACAAATACAGATTCCGAGGCTGCTATCGAGAAATTCCTGATGGAGAAACCTAATGACACTTTACCCGACCGGGAATCGTACCCAGGATCTCATGCTCGCGACCATTTCACCAACGAGACATAAATTACTATAAATAGCCAACAATTTAAAATAGTGTTAACATATCTCTAATAGGGGATAACCACATTTTTTTTATCTTTGTCCATCGAGTAGTTAATTAAAAAGTATTGGACACATATTTTTTCTTTTTTCATGTGGTCATAAAATTACAGAGATATAATATTGAGTTGAAATGGCGCATGACGTCACGTGTAGGTAAGTTTTATACCTACTTGTGACGTAGTGAGCCCCCACTCTCCAACTTTAATGAGTTCTAACTAAGTAATTTTTTGATAAAACAAAAAATACGTGTCTTATATTTTCGTATTACCTGTCTGACGGACAAAACAGAATGTCGTTTTCTTTACCCAGTCCGCACCCCTATTAAGTCATTAGACAGAGCTCTTCATAGTCAAAGGAGAGTAATAACCATTTTCAGTAACACTACCCATAAGACGGACTGCATTTCAACTGCACTCAGTCTGCAAATTTGCAGTTTGAATGCAGTTATAAAACTGCAAACCAACCGTGCAGCCAGATTGCAGTTGGTGTGCAGTTCCAAGCATGCAGTCATTGGAACTGCACGACAACGGCACACTAACTGCAATGGGGCTGCACGGTTGGTTTGCAGTTTTGTTGCAATTGAGTAACTGCACTCCATCTCCAAATTTGGAGATGGAGTGCAGTTTAAATGCAGTCTGTCTGTCTAGAGCTTAAGTAACACCTAATTTAATGCCAAAAATATGATTTCACTGGGATTTCAATTTTTAACGCTTAAACCAGCGTTGGAAATGTAACTGTGTATTTTTATGGTGTGTTACGATTTAATTAGATGTTGCAGTGTCAGGAGAACAGTTATTATAATTTTAGGAACATATTTGGCAGTTAAACTGAACATAAATACACAAATATAGACATTTAAATAGAAATTATTTAATCCCTTTCAGGGTAGATCTGTACCAGAGTATCAACCAACTCCTGCGCCAACTGAGGAGTGCTGCAACAAAGCATTCTGCGAGATAGCAAGTCAAGAGGTTTCCCACTAGGGTCTAAGCAGACACCACCAGCCTCTGTCACCAAAATATTTCCAGCAGCAATATCCCAAGCATGGATCCCAAACTCAAAGTTGGCATCAGCCCCACCCATGGCCACCATCGCCATATTCAAGGCAGCAGAACCCAGCGACCGCAAGCCGTGCCCTTTGCTCACAATGCGCTTGTAGTTCTCAAATACAGCTTTACACTTCTCTTCCTGTCTACTTGTTCCAACTTCAAATGCAACTAAAGCATTGCGCAGCTCTGTGCAATCTGACACATGTATTTGTTTGCCATTCAGGAACGCGCCCTGACCCTTCTTGGCGGTAAAAAGTTGCTGCAAAATAGGATTGTAAATGATACCGGCGACACACTCCTTCTTGATTGCAAGTCCCAGGGATATGCAGCTGTGAGGGAATCCGTGCACAAAGTTGAGTGTTCCGTCCACTGGGTCAATGATCCACGTCGGGGCGTCCGTCAGCTCGCACTTCCCTCCACCGGCGACTGTTTCCTCACCAATAAACTTATGATCAGGGAAATGTTTGGATAGACCCCCAATAAGCATCTCCTCAACTTTTGTATCTATTTCAGTAACAAGGTCGATATCACAGGACTTCTTCTCGAAAATCTTGCAGCCATTTACGTGCTCACTTATAAGGTTTCCAGCGGATTTTACGAGAGTTAGGGCAGCGTCAAAGTATGTGTCTATTTCGCCCATATTGAATGAAAAGTTGCGATTTTTAACTGAGGTCGAGCCGTAGACTGGCAAACGTCCTACGATTCTGTAAAATAATGATGGCAGTAATAAGAATTAGAGTCTCACGGACAGTCACTGATTATTTACGTACTGAACTACGGATTTCATTCAGTGAACTGTCATCCGTCATTGACTTGACATTGATGCAAAGAGTATAATAAAGATGTTATAAACTAACTGGAGTATGTACAAACAAAATGTCAATTTTAAAAACCCTTTTAAAAATTGAATTCATCTCAAAAAGTAGAGTTAGTTTTACTTTAATTAAAATACGAACTCTATGTCAAAGCGAGAAATTAATGTTAAAGCCTCCTTGTTGTTTTGCCAGCTGCAGTGACATAGGTTTACCTACTTTTAATAAGTCGTGTCACTTCATCACCTTTTGTTTTTCTCTAAAATAAGTACGTTTTTTTTAAATTATATCTTTAATTATTCTATCACAACCCCGTAAGTTTCGCTTGAGACGCTTCACCGCATATTCAGCACTCTGCTACAGAAAAAACTTCAGAGCGAGATAGCTACGAGGGTAGATTGTGTCCTTGTCTTGCAATTGCTAGTTACAGAAAAGTAAATATAAATCGGAAATGACATTGATATCTAAAATAGCTATTCAAATTCTAAATACAGAAATAATAATTTCTTGAAAAATATTATTCAAGTATTGTGAAATATTTATGACTTAAGTTATTTTCTAATGGCAACATAAATGACCTAAAAAAAAATATGGCCAATAGACTTTCGCGCGGAATTCGTATTTTAGCTAGCTTCCTTGAGTGCTTTTTATTCCACTTAAAATATGGTAATTTTTTTGTATGAAGGGGTGTAATAGTGAGGGATTTGGTGGATGTGGAATTTCTTTTTTTCATGTAGGTAAGTAAGTTCTTTTAATTTTATTTACTAATTACGACTAAATCTACAAACGGGGATCAAGAAAATATTGTCAAAAAATACGCCTTGCTACCGCGTAGGTGATCCTACAGTATCCCTTAGCACCTTAGTAAAGTACCTAGGTGTCGGCTTCATCAAGTTTGTTTTCACCCCGTAATTTTGAATAATTTACTACCGGGTGCCAGTAAGTTTATAACTAGGGATCGGATATTTGGATACATACTAAAGTACGTTTTTTCCTGGAAAATGGTTCAAAAGTATGGAAATGGCTTCTTAAAATACCTATTTCTACTTCGAGATCGCGGAATTTCATAATGCTATTATATCTTTAAAATGTCGTACTCAAAAGCATAATAAATATTTATAATCTATTTAAAAACAGGCAACTTTTTTGTTGAAAATATAAAAAAAAATACTACAACGATTTGTATTCAAATTTCGCTGCTGAAATATCGAATACAAAATATCGGACAAAATGGTAAATATTACTTAACTTATACTATGACTTATACTATCCTGCCCACGGCTTCGCCCGCGTTTTTTCGGTAATTGTCCCGCATCTGCGTGAAATGTTTAAAAAATCAGTCCGTGGAGTCCCTCCGCGTGGAAGAAGTGAAACTTCGTAATACTAAACGCATGCGTTCGAGTGCCACGCATTCACTCTTGTTATTTTATTGAGCTTCTAAATAATATTTTGTTGTTTTCTTGTTGTATTATTTTTATTACATAAGTTTATCGTGGCTAAATAATAACAGCCGCCCGGGTCGATCTTTAAGGTTAAGCCGTGCTTGCCGAGGTTGGTCCGTGGATGGGTGACCATAATTACATACCGAGTTTCCTCCGTGCCTCGGAAAGCACGTTAAGCCGTTGGTCCCGGCTGTCATTTGTAGATCTTTGACAGTCGTTACGAGTAGTCAGAAGCCAAAAAAAGTCTGACATCCAGTCTTACCAATGGGTATCGTATTACCCAGTTACTGGGTTGTGGACGTCAGATAGGCAGTCGCTTCATGTAAAATACTGGTACTCAGCTGCATCCGGTTAGACTGGAAGCCGACTCCAAGAGAGTTTGGGAAAAGGCTAGGCAGATGATGATGAAGTTTATCGAGGTTATTCTACTCATGGAAATTGAGCGAAGGCTGGTCACACCGAAGAGTCGAATGCATGACTGTTTACACGCCATCTTGCGTACCTAGTAGAAGTACGTAGTCACAAATCTTGTAATACTGCCATCTCTTAGTGAGTTTTAGAAAATATTCCCCCTCCATGGTAGCGTTAAACTTGTTGGAAGTCGCACAAGAACTTTCACTTAAAAAAAATTAAAAGCCAAAAAACCTTTTTAAAAACAAGCTTTTTTAAAGATGCCCTGAAAAGAAGAAAATGAATCTTGGTGTAAATGAAAGCAATAAAGGAGAGTTTTCACAAAAGCTTGTCGCGGGAATGGTAAATGCTATGAAAACTATACGAGACAAGCTTTTGTGGAAACTATCCTTAATCGTTTTCATTTACTCAAAGATTTATTTCCTTCTTTTCAGTGCATCTTTATAAAAAAATTAATTAAGTTATACAGGGTGTAACGGAAAGGGTATATACATCCTTAAGGGTGTGCTACAGACCATCAAACTGAACTTGTTTCTCATCATAAAACATGTTTTTCAGCAAAAAAATATCTGCTGCCCCATAGAAAATTACAATACCTAGTCGACCCAAATGTATAGGATGCTGAAATTTTTTTTTGCTGCTAAAATTTTTTTATGTTGAGAAACATGTTCAGTTTGATGGTCTGTATCACACCCTTAAGGATGTATATACCCTTTCCGTTACACCCTGTATAATATTAACTGTTGAGGAGTTTACTCGTGACAAGACAATCCTGGCTGTGTGATCAAGTAACTACAGGAATTATGTTTATTCAACAAAAGTGAACGCGTCTCTATACAAAGTTTCATGTCTATGCTAAACCGTTGAAGAGCTCCCTTTTGAGGACACGATCCTGGCTGTAGGATGAGTTCTTGATACAAACCAGGGGGAGGACACTGCCATACTTGACATAGGCGTCCATTTTTACACAAAGATACTAGCACCATCTCTTACCAAATCCGCATAAACTTGAGATTTAGTACATTAAAATGACATAGATGGTGCTTACGCCAATTATCACCAGTGTGATTAAATACCTTTTTGATTTGAATGAAAATTGAGTTAAAAATAATGAATTAAACTCTAAACAAGATAAACCATTTATTTATTTTAAAAGCATTTTGTAATTGCGAATTTTTTTTATTTAGGTTTTGCAACAATATCATACAGATTGTTTACAAAATGGCGACTATCGGCTTGTGCGCATGCTCGTAGATCTCTCCCATTTTGTGTAATTTATGTGGTTTCTCGGTTCTGTCTTCTTTTACACTCAACTCGACCGCACTTTCTGGAGCTTTAGATGCAGAAAGTGCGGTTGAGTTGAGTGTAAAAAAGAAATAAAAACAGAAACCCATAGAAAACCTATTCAATAACAAAGATATAGATATAAGTATATGTACGCACCTATAGCTATTGGGATTAGTCCAACGGATTTAGTATCAGGTGGCGACACAGTTTAAAGTAGGTGTCAAAAATTCGCTTGAGTGGGCTCTCTATTCCATCTATATTACTATACTCTTTGATACAAACCTTGATAATCCGACAAATATGAACTCGTATGGAAAGATGCAATACCTACACGGTCAAAAGGTATGGGACACTGATTTTTTTTAATTACCGATCTATGTGGGACGTACTGAGTGCGTGGTAAGCGTTCTCGCGTCGGTGTCCGTTACAGCCCGTATATTAGATTACTTCCCTATTTAATTCGGATTTTGTTAACAATAAAAAAAATTCATGGGTTTTAATTTTTTTGTGCGGAACCCTTATCCTTTTTTAAATAAAACTGGGACAAGTTACTCATGCTAACATTTATCTGCCAGTAAAAGTCCTGTCAAAATCAGTCCAGCCGTTTCAGACATTGCTCAACAGCTAGAATTCCATATATCTCGGGTTCCTGGATTGCCAAATCCCACTTCTTCAAAGAGGACGTGAGGTTTCAATACTATGTCCATGCAATTTTCTACTATGGATAGTTCAGACAGAAAAAATACTTGCGCAGGCTCGAGCCTCCGTTTGCCGCAATCACACAAGAGCGGAAACCGTTTTTGGGATATGGTAGCAAGTTCTGACGTGCTCATACTAATAAGCACGTCCGAACTTGCTACGCTAGCGTATCCTAAAAGACTCCCAAGAATGCCCAAGGAGGCGCGCGACTGAGTAGCGAGCTTTCGCGAGGTGACATGATATTCATACAATTTTCAACTCAAAACAATGGTAATAGGGTCCTATGGACTGATCTATGTCCCTTATGTAGCCAGTGAATTGCGCGAGGATTTTTTCGTCTGAATTGACACATAGGAGAAAACATTTTGCTGTGATGACCCACACCCCTTCAATTTAGTATATCTGCAGCTTTTCTATTCTGAAAAATTAGTTTTAGAGGTTTTTCAAATAAAACAAATGATGTAAAAATCATGAAAAATTGTTTAATTGGCATGCCAACTGATAACTTGTTACAACCTATGGCCAATTTTACAATTATCAATATTGTTAATAATTAAATATAATATTTATGTAAAATAAGTTTATGCTTCAATGTTTACTTACATTTAAATTTTATATTATTATTCGGAAAACTATAATAATGAATAAAAAAAGAGTGGTCATGTAGACTCTGGTAAATAATGATAAAAAAATGCTCGCGCGATACAGGTTAGGCCTCTGTTACAAGAGACTATTTCCAATCCATTTTACGTATTAAGTCGATAATAAAGAAAACTTAAGGCCACAATTTATTACTACGAGTCTTACCTAAGTCTAAGGAGCAAGCCGTTCTAGCGCAAACCCTCGCCTGCACACAAATAATACCGTTTTGTATTTATGTAAACAATTTACATGACACCACCTGGCCAGGTGTATTTACATTCAACATGTTACGGAGATGGTAAGGGACTTTATTGTTAAACACTTAATATCGCTCTTTGTGTAAAAGAAGACTGCACAAAAAAACAACGTCGATAAAAATTCTCAATCATTAATAGGACAGGTAGGGACATGCATTGCTAATTTCACATCCGAGGCTGGCTACGTGTCCCAATAATTCTACAAATTGTTTTAAATTGGCGCTGTTTTTTTGGCAATACACTTTTAAGCATTCTTCTTTACAAAAAAAAAGTGTGCAACTCGATGCAGCTCAGAATCATTTGCTTATTTTCAAAACTGAGCCGTCTAAGAGTGTCTGGTAGAGTCAACTAGGTGTAGTTAGCAGAGTCCGCTGTCACACCCCATCACATCAAAAGCTCACATGTTTACTTAACCACTATCATTAAAATTTGTATGGCAACTAAGCGCTCAGTGACTTACACTGATTATATTTACATTGTATAGATGGAAGTAACGCGAACCGAGCACGCTCAACAAACTGAGTCAAACAAGAGTCAGTTGCTGTAAAAAATAATTTATAAAGTACACATATTGCGCTCAGTCTGAAGTGAGCATGCTCAGAGCACAACGTGCGTGATAGGTCTCGGCAAACGGTACAGTTGATTATAGAGGGGGGAGTCAATTATCGCAACAACAGTCTTGGTTACTCAGTCGCGTTTTAAATGCAATTATCAAACAGTATAAGTAATATTTTGCCACATTTTATTAATACTTTAAAAAAAATTTCATTACAAATATCACCCAATGAGTAATTTAACAATCTACCCGTCCGACTTCGTCTGGGCAAAGTGAAAATCTCGATTGTTAGGAATGTATAGTTTAATACTGGGATGGGGTTTATCACCAATTGCTATTGTTATTCAGAGATTCGACTGTTTAAATGCAATTTATTTTCGTTTTTATTTTCGTGTAAATTGAGCACCCGCGTTATTCAGTAGTGTTTTAGACGTACGAACGTGTACACCAATAGCAACTCTCGAACGTACTCTACGCGCCATAGGTCAGCCACTTGTTACCATGATCTGTTTAGAATTTTTCATGCAATTATAAAATATATCGTCGTATAAATTAGCGTACAGATTCATACACCTAAAACTGAAAAAAATATGTACTCAAAATATTTCATAATGACAATAAAATTTCACGTACATAATATAATATTATACAGTGAAAGAAAACGTATATTTAGATACAAAAGCCTATGCGTTCTCAGCTGTTCGCTATATCCATACATTAACTCGATTTACATTGACTTACAGGCCACACTACACAATCGTAATTTCGTAAAACGAATGTACAATGTCTTCCATCACATTTAGGTTATTTAACAATGTGATAGCTAGACTGAACACGGGTATTTAAAACCCAAGTTAAAGATATTATGTACAAAAATACGATTGCAGTTACAAGTCTACATGTAAGAGCGTAATATGAAGAAATGTATTCATCAGTAATTAAGTACGTCGACAAAGTTAAAGAAAAGAACAGTTACAAGAAGGAAATAACAATAAATTTTCAAAAATAACTACTTAGCCTAAGGTCAAAAAGTCACTAAACTGAGAGTTAATCACATTTGACATTATTTTATTAATTATATAGGAATACTAGTAATACGTGTTGTATGTTACTAATATTCCTGTGAACCTCTCGAGCTAAGGTGTGTATTTGCCGAGTAGGTCACCACAACAGTCCACAGCTAGGCTTCAAATTGGCTTGACTTTAGCCGTTGGTTTGGCGATCATTTTCAAAATGATGAGTTAAAACGCTAAAAGAACACATGACTTCACACCTGCTGTTACATGTAGTGATCGCGTGGACAATTACGACGTTACCGCAGCCGTACACGTCACATATCGACAACAGCCTCAATTATGTTGACTTTCGTTTAACTAAGCAGCTGATTGCATCACTAAAACAACTAAAAGACATAGTGGCACCTATCTCAGCCATTGAATAAAGCTAGCAACTAAAAACAAGCTGTTTGTTCTAGAGTAGTCTCCCAATGTTTCATTTCTCTTTTATTGACACGTGATCTCTTGATGGGAATTTTTTTTCTATGTTTCTTAAGCGAGAAAATAGTTTATAGGAAGTCGTCTGTAGAGAGACACGTACCTAACATTAGTGATTCTATTGTGTTCTATAACGGGCTGGTATCTGCTTCTCCACGTCCACGTATTTTGCGGACAAACGTAACATTAGTGATACATCAAGCTGCTTAGCCAATAATTACAAAATCAACGTCAGAAGCCTTGTGACTCCTGAAACCTGTTGACGTCAAAAGTCACTAGCTTCTGAAAGCACTAGCGCCTCAGCTGTAACTGTCTTGCTTGGCCGTCATCGACGCAGTGGTGTGCCGGTGTGTGTGTGTGTGTGCTACTCGACGCTGTTGGTGGTGTCATTGACATCGTCGAAGGACTCGTCCCCGGAGCCGGTGCCGGGCGCGAGGGAGGTGCGCTTCATGCGGGACGAAGAGGATCCGCCGGATAGACCGATGCCGCCGCCCTGCCGTCTGTGAACGTACGGGAACCATTATTAGCGAGTCTTTTAAATAGTATTGGTGACAGTTGAGAATCTTTGTCATGAATTGTACTACCAGGCAAGGCTGGAGTAAACCAACGACCACGCTACGTACTACCCAGTTCACTGACGGTTGATCACTTTCAACCTTATGACTTTGAGCGTAAGGGTGAAACGACAATATACTCGGTAGTACATGACGCGTCTGACATCTACCATTGAGTTCATTCATTACAACCGGTACACAAGGAAGTGATCTGCGCCAGACTTAAATTAGATTTAAATTTTAATATGAGCTTAAAATATATTGAATTAGTTGAAAGTCTTATGGATAAACCTAGGTATACACTCAAAAACAAATATTCTCAACTTAAAAATAATGTATCGTATTCTAAAGAAAACGGACGACACATGAAACACAGTTATTTTTAAAGCAACCAGTAAACCCGCTTTTCGACCACAATATGCGCAGGTTTCAAATCCATTCATGTTTTTTTTTAGCCCAGCCTTTTAACCCAAAATATGGTCCAGCCAGACCGGTTAGGTGGAATATCAACAGTTTTTTGCTAATATACCAATTAAAACAACACAAATATGAAATGAAGTTTTTCGTTCCATGATAAAAATCTCATTCGTTCATTCGATGACAAAGAGTGAACAGTTTTAAGCATTCAAACCGGCCAGTAAGAACTCTGTATTAAAAAGCAAATGCCCCATTCCACATGTATTTAGCGTCCATTCCGAGTGAGCCCGTTAAAGTCGAGGGTCAACCTAGTAAAACTAGAGCCAGCTTAGTTAAACTAGAGTAAACTAGTTGAACTACATGTAACCTAGTTAAACTAAAGCCAACTCAGTTAAACTAGATCCAACCTGGTCAAACTAAAGCCAACTAAGTTAAACTAGATTCAACCTAGTTTAACTAGAGCCATCCTAGTGAACCTCGAGCATGATATGGTTAGCCCCACTCTACTACCTGACGCTAGTCGGCCGCTCGCTGTTCGTCTTAATCACTCCCCCACTCGCTAACGGTTTCGTCGTCGGCAAACGACGGCCTATCGGAAACATACAATGTTTTATCTACAACATAATTATGTTATGTGTCGTCAGGTCTTTATAGTTGTTTTTCGTAGCGCAGGAAACGGTCTATAAGAGATCAATGTAAGCAAGTGCCTACATTATAATGTTAGTCACGAATGGGTACGAAAGATACATTAGTTAAATCACGGCGCAATTTGCAGGCCTGGAACACACAAAGTAAAAAAAAAATGTTGCAAAATCTGCTGACTCTCGGCTGGCTCTGCATACTATTGTAGTTACGACCGCGTACAGACTACGTAGCGGATTATCACCAATTTCGGTTTACAGTAGTCTTTTTGGCTGAGGTATCATTAGTGCGCTGCATTGCGACGTCTCACAACGTAGTAATGCGCGAGAGCGACGCACGCCGTCGCTGCACACTAGTTTGCCCTCTAGCAGTGGAACACTGTCTGTCGTCGCACCGGAGCTATGACAGTGCAGCGTATCACCCTCCCCTCTGCTTCGTCTCTCGTCCGTCGATCCGTTGATACGTTGCGTCGTATGGCATGTTACCAAATGATAAACGTTGACGCAGCGACGACGCAATTCAACGCACTTATGAAGCCTCAGCTTTTGTGTGGACTTGCATCGTGAGTCAGATCTCTCATACCCTAGTCCAATGTAGTGTGGTTACCTGAGCTTGTTGCGCAGGTTGTTGCACTCGCGCGTGAGAGTCTCGTGCGTCTCCAGCATGTCCTCGAGCTCGCGCTGCGCCTTGCGCTTGCCGACCTTCTCGCGCTGCACCTCCTCCTCCACCTCGTCCAGTTGACGCTTCAGGGCTTTCACGCGGACGTTCATCTGGAACACGAGGGAATATGTTATTGATCACTAGCTGCTGCCCGCAGCTTCGTTCGCGTGGAAATTTTGATGTTTTTTCAGGGATAATTAATTGTATACCTACATAGTTCACTTTGAGAGGAGATTACCTTCCTCTTTAATCATTCTGTCTATTGGTGAAAACCCCATCAAAATCCGTTGCGAAGTTTAAAAGATCTAAGCGTACAGACGACGGGAAGCGACTTTATTTTATACAGAGAAGATGCACTGTCAAGGAAGAATATCATGAGGAAACCGACATTTACTAAACCAAAAAATCTAAGCCATGTGACTACTATCAACACGCGTAGTGGATCACGTTACGGCCCGCTCACACAGAGAGCAGATGGCTTACCATAATGTCTTAAAGCAGTATTATTTTAATCTTATTCCAGAGTAGGAAAGAGATGATCCTAGACGTCCTCTATAGCTCCGTCTCTTTCCCAGTGGAGTGACATGAAAACAAATTGCTTTAAGACGTCATAGTATCCCCCAGGCCTGTGTCTCAGCAGTGGCTTGCTTGTTAAGTCGTATGCTGTTGTTAACCGGCAAACCTTGATCCAACAGTATTTGTATTCCCACTTTCCCCAGCAGTAGTCTGGACCTACCTTCTCGATCTGCTCCTTGTACTGATCAGCGTGCCTCCTCTCCTCGTCGAGTTGGAGTGCTAACTCCTTCATCTTCTTGTCGAGCTTCCTCGAAGCCTTCTGTTGCGCCAGACGCTCACGCGACTCTACCTCCAGCTGTTCTTCCAGGTTAGTCACCTTCAGCTCTAGCGAGGAGATCAAGCCCTGTGACATGGAAATAAGAATATTATAAAAAAATTCATTGTTATGAAGAAGTTTTATCTGGTGCACAATTCCGAATTTACCTGTCTTCCGAATCGATAAACTTAATAAGAAAGATACAGACTAGCTTTAAAATTCTCTTCAATTATATCCCTTGTTTTATGAGTGAGCTGTTTTAGTAAATTAAATCAAAAGTTTCCACTGAACTGATATGGATGACTGTAGTTTTATCTGCTCCCAATTGAAAGGTACCATGACATTGGACAGCATATAAATAGGTACATACAACAAAATAAAACTGTATCCTACAGATGTATACCTAGACGGTCGGTCAAAATGTATGGAACAGCAGTTTTTTAACACGCATCACAGCACAGCACAGCTTCACCTATCTTAGAAGTTAAATTGGACCCACTTCCCAGTTTCCAATGGAGCTGATATTTTGCATCCATGTCTAGTTTGGATGACAATTCATGGTAAGCTAAGTAACAGCATTTTAATTTCAAAATGGCGGATCGTATTAACCGTTTCTGCGTTGGTGTCATTCCACGCCATATCAGTCAGGTTCTAACCGAATCTACTATAATGACATACCTTGGTCTTGGTCCTCGCAGCAGTCTCGAGCTCTGCGAGCTTAGCCTTGAGCTCCTTGTTCTGTCGCTCCAGCACCAGCTTGCCGCTCTCCAGCTTCTGTGTGGCCGACTTCTCGGTGCCCAACTCCATCGTCAGCTGGTCGATTTGGTTCTGGAGAAAGAACAATAAAGTATTCGCTTTGTATGAGATTCCCGTACAGTGAGAGATTATTGTATACTGGGGTTATTTAGCTTGATTGGTCGTCGCGCGTATCCAGAAACGGATAGTGTAACGCAAGTATCGCAGGATTAGATTTCCTTTCGTCTTTATTGAAAAACTAACTTTCAGCAATCAAAACGAGTTATATTCCACATGAGCGAAATAAGCGTAAGTTCTTTTTTTAGGAAAAAAAATTTTTTTTTTTTTCATTGCCTGTTATGTGTGTTTACCTTTAAAGTGCTGACACTTTTCCCCAAAATCAATTTCAATTATACGCAAAACTTCTTTTTTTTACGAATAAACACACAAACCTTACGAAGTTCAAAGAAAAACCTAATTTTCGTATGATGACGAGTCGGGAGATCTTGTATGAGTCGGAACAGAGACGAGTCGGTTGACAGTGATAACTCTATGAAAAACCCATGCAAAGTTATGATTCTTCATACCTGTGACTTCCTGAGCCTGTCGTTGAGGATCTCGTTGTTGGACTGCTCCTCATCCAGGTCTTCCTCGAGGGCTGCTATCCGCGCCTCCAGGCGTTTCTTCTCGTCGACGAGAAGTGTGCTCTGTTGAAATGAAAGTTTGATTAGTGAATATATTGAACATTGTTAAACTTGTGCTATATGTGGCTATGTGTGTTGTGTGTCTGTATGTACTCACAGTTAAAAAACGAATCTTCACATTATAAAGCTGAAGAGTTTCTTTGTTTCTTTTGGGCGCTAATTCCAGAAACAACTGGTTTGAATCTAAATATTATGTTAGTGTTGGATAGCTCATTTGTCATCATATATTTGTGAGGAAAATCATTTGTTTGTGAGGAAGGCTACCAGCTCTATACCATCACGTTATGACAAATAATGTGGAATTGGCTTTAGCCGCATGGAACGGGACATAGTTCGACATTAAGAATAAGAAGTTTCGTGCTGTATTTCGGTGTCCACGCTTACCGGTTCAAGCCCTTTGTTCTCCCATAAGCGTGTTCCTGGGCAATCCCTATAAATTAGTTAGTTTGATTGGATAGTGTTAGAGTGCGTGAGAGTGTATGGTATACCTTGGCGGAAGAGTTGTTGAGTTCGTCCAGCAGGTCGTCCCGCTCGGCCTCGGCCTGGCGGCGCGCGCGGTCGGCGGCGGCCAGCTCCTCGGCGTGCTGCAGCGCCTCCTGCTCCAGCGCCTTGCCGCGCCGCTCGGCCTCGCGCGCCGCCGCCTGGGCCTCCTCGCGGCCCGCGCGGGCTTCCTCGGCCTCGCGTGCGGCCTCCTTTAGCTGTTGCTGGAGTTTCTTTACTTGTTTGGCTGCGTCTTCTTTCACCTGGAGGGGGAGAATGTTGGATTTAATATCTTGAATACACACGCATTCGCGTCTACACACGCATCGAGCACTGGGCGCGGCACCAGACCCGCGCTCTGGTGATGAGCGGGTGCGCGCAGCTCTCTACCAAAAACAGAGCGAGCGAGTCCCGCGCGTCACCCGACCCGCGCCCGACGTCGCCCATATAAGTACATGAAATACAAATTTCGTACTACGGCGCCCGCTCTGTGTGTGATGCGCTTAATTCATTATACAAAACTTTCATCTAACAACCGAGCAGATTTGAATTATTTTTATGACGTCCATGGTGTTGAGTGTCGGGTCATTGGTTTTTCGAAGTAAAACTTACAATAGCTTGCAGCCATAACTTCTTCGTCTTCCTAGTTTCCTACTAACTTAGTCCAAAAACCGAAAATTTACTAACCAATCGTTATATCAGAATAACCAATAAATCGGTTTTGAAAATCAATAAACTATAAACCGACCTCAACGCAATAGTCAAGTAACTACACCAATAATGACAACGTCTAAAGTTCACCTTATTGGCAAGATGCAGTGCCTGCTCGGCATCCTTAAGGTCTGCCTCCAACTTCTTGCGCATAGCCAGCACAGCGGCGCGCTGTTTGCGTTCCTCTTCGAGTTCACCTTCCAAGTCGCGCAGTTGCTTCACGATGCCGCGCCGTTTCTCCTCGCCTTGCTCTTCCTTGGCCTGGGGAAACGAGAAATCATTATGAACAAAAGTAAATTTCTTCTAATAAAGTTTTTAAAGTGCTCTAACTGTTAAAAAATAAACCTTTATTATACAAGGTGGGCAAAGAGCTAAGCCAAAATTGCAACAAAATCCCGTTTTGTGGCTGTCCTATTAAATTGTTGTCAGCAACATATTTTACGCAACACAAAAACGTTTTTTTTTTAAATTATATTGCGCAACAGAACTGAATATGCAACCTGATGATAACTTTTAGAAAGAAATAAAAAGGAATTATTTATCTCACACAGGACACAAAAAAATGGAACATACCTGCAGATCCCTCTCAAACTGCGCCCTCATGGCCTGCATATTAACTTCGAGCCTGAGCTTGGCATCCTCGGTGAGCTGCAGGTCGTCTTCGATCTCCTCGTTCTGTGCCTTCAGCTCCGCCAGCTGCGACTCCAGCGCTCGCTTGGCCTTCTCCAGCTCGTGCACGTTCTTGTCGGCCGTGCCCTGCGTGTTGGCCAGCTCATCTAGTTCTGACTGCAGCAGGCGCTTCGTACGCTCCAGCTCTTCGACCTGTAGGAGTTTTATTATGTTATTTATTTTGTTTAGTCCTTTAAGTTTAAATTTTATAGGCGCACTTAATGTGATAGGCATTTTCCGGCAGTCAACCTTTGGGTGATGCAGAGATAGACAGTGGTAGGTGTAAATCTGAATATTAATATTATATGATAAAAAAAAAAACAAATATAAACATACACACAACGGTTGGCCTAAAACAAAAAGACGAACAATTGGAAAAACGTTAACGAAAAAAAACACTTATTTGTGAAGCTATGTGTGGAACAGTGACTCAATCAAAATAATAGCCACGATACCGTTTTTCTATTAACAATTGCTCTTAAAACGGACATGTGTGATATCAACAAACAACTGAGATTTCAGATTTACGAAAAATTTGTATAAGCCAATTTATATTCTTCACTAACAACATCCAGAAGATGAAATACGCGCACATAGTGCTTATTAACTCTCGTATAGTAAGTATAACTCTTTTCTCTTTCGTATTAGTTCCTCTAAATGCCTTGATGAGTAAGAGATCGTTTCGTTACCTTCTCAGCAGCAGTATCAAGCTCGCGTGTGAGCGAGAGGACGCGTGTCTCCTTGTCTCGCGCGTCTCGCTCGGCCGCGTCACGTTCTGCCGCGTACCGCTCAGCGATCGCTCGCTCTTCTGACACCACCTGCAACATATCACAACGTTATGATTCAAAACACTTAAATCGGGAATATGCCCCAAAAATTTCGGGTAAAAAGAGTACTATTCAAGTAGAAATCGAAGTAAAGTATTTCCAGAAGAATTTAAACGATCAAAAAAGCTACGGTAAGGCGGTAGAAAAAAAAAGTTATTTTACAGTAGGGTTCTTCTGCAAAAATAACGTCTCCTACAAAAATATAAGAAACGTACTATATCCTTCATTTCAGTGTACATTTACTTCTTTGTCCTATTTTTATTGTTATATATTTTCTCGTGCTGAAAAGTAATCAAGATATAGATATAGCCCGTACCTTGTCGAAGCTCTTCTGTTTCTTCTCGAGCTCCATAACCTTGGCGCGTTGCGCTTCCAGCTCAATGTTGGTGTCTTCTAGCTCAGCCTGGATCTTCTTTTTACCTAAACCATAGGATAGAATCGTTTTAGATTATTCTGAATATTACTGTGATGTTCTCCAGAAAGGGGTAATACGATACCCCTTCGTAAGCCTGGTTGTCAGACTTTCAGGCCACTGATTTCTCGTAACGACTGTCAAAGATCTACAAATGACAGACAGGACCAACGGGTTAACGTGCATTCCAAGGCACGCAGAGAACTCGGTAAGTAATAATGATCACCCATCCACGGACCGATCTTGGCAAGAACAGTTTAACCTTGAAGATTGATCCTTGCGGCTGTTATTTTATAGCCAAAAGCTCCTTCCATAACTAAATGATGATGCTAGCTACTCACTCTTGTCCAGCTTGTCATTAGCTTGCTGGAGCTCGTCGATCTGCCGATGCAGAGCCTCCACATCCTTGCTAAGCTTCTTGCGCTGCTCCTCAAGCGCTGCAGCGTTCTCCGCTTCTTCTTCGGCCTTCTTCTTCGCGTCCACTACTTGCTGGGTGAGGGCTGTGACCTGGGAAATTGGTTTGAGATTAGACACACGTCTACTTTTGCGATAAAAGTTTGTAAAGAGTTGGTGCAATAAATACTGTAAGTGGAAGGGTAGAATGCCAATTTCGTTATAATCATCAACTTATTAATTTTAGTCACCTCACTCTCTCTGAAATTTAACTATTTGACTACGGCATATTGTCCAAGTAAAAACATTCAGGAAGTAAGCACAATAGCACGTGAGATTTGTGTTGCATACTTTATTAAACAATGTTCGTCATTGTCTAAATTGTCTATCATGCTCCTATAGCAATGCGTCGTGTAGACGCAGACTATTCGGTGGTATAACTACAAACATTAATAAAAACTTACGCTATTTTCCTAAGGAAGGTGGCAGAAAAAGGTCACACTATTCCACCACAATTTAAATTTGTCGAATTTCAAGTTATTCACAAACGAAAAAAAAATAGAGCAAGGGAAATTTAAAAAAAAAGTCGCGTGCGGCAATTTTTTTTTTTAACTTCTTTCTCTACATGTCTTGGAACTCAGTAAAAAAAAAATTCAAAATCCGACCACTATTATAATTGCACTCGGCAATAAACTTTACCGTCTATTCTTACTTTTCACGGTATAACGAATGGGTTTCCCACGCTACTCACTTGTTTCTCCAAATTCTTCTTGGCCTCCTCCTCCTCCTCGAGCTGGTCTCTCGCCTGTTCCAGCTGTTGCTCGATGTTGCGCAGCTTCGTCTGTAGAGACAGCTTCTGTTTCGTCTCCTCTTCCAGCAAAGCCTGGTAACAAAAGATTATAGTTAGGGTCCTCGTATATCTATTATGGCAAGGAATGCTTGGGTTGAATAGAATAGAATAATATTTATTTCTGAGTGTATGGTACATTAGGATCTTAATCTAAAAACAGTTTCACATACACTACCGTTGCCGGTGTAGAAATATTAAAATTAGCTTATAAAGCCCAAGTTCTAGGCCGCAACAATATAATTATAATATTATATTGGATTATTATAATTAAATTTATTATATTTTAATATTGGATCAGACTCATCATCTTATTCTAAGATAACAGCTACCAATTATTACTGTCGAACTTCATTTGCAGGTAAGTTCGTGTGAATAAATAATTACTCGTTGAAAACGTTAATCACAAGTTCTTGCATCTAAATGCGATCAACAAAAAGGGCAGATACAGTTGACGGAATGACTAAGACACAGTCTACAAAAAAAAACTCTCTGGTTTCGGTGATCCAGTGTTGGTATCGAATGTTTGTAAAGTTTTATTATTTGCAGATGAATGGTTGTACTAAAAGGCATGTTTAATAAATTATAAATGTTTAACAAAGTTTTGTTCTTTTTTTAAAGATCCTGTAAGACCAGAACGGTATGTAAGTAAAGAACTGAACAGTAGATGTTTTGTCTGATTCTGACCGGATATCAACGTGGTGATACCGATAATAGCATGATTCGGAACGCACCGAAACTGATGCGGTGTGAGATATTGTGTTGTGTTTCGTGTACCTGCGCCTCTGCAAGCTGCGCGCCGACAGTAGCGGAGTGCTTGACGGCGGCCGAGGCCTTCAGCTCCGCCTGCTCCAGCTGACCTGCTGCTGCTTCGGCTTCGCTCTGCAGGCGGATGCATTTCTCCTGGATTTCCGACCTGCAAATAAAAGTTAACAAAACATCATAAAACTATCGCCATGACTCAGTGGGGTGGGGTTGCGGCTGACCAAAATGGCGATGGCGGCCCGTCCTAGATCCGTCAAAACTAGAAGAAGAAAGCGCGGCTTCGGGAAGAGTGGAAGTAGGGCTTTAAGAGGGGACTCTACGGGGCCTTTCTCTATACAAACGTATTCCGCTGTTTTCTTCGTGGATAATGCGTCTAGAGCAATGATTTGTTTACAAAAAATCTAGGTCTTATTAATACATGCCCCTATCATTTCCTTTTTTCCAAACATAATCACTAAAATAATTATGACAATCCAAAAACCCGAAAAAAAAGCCCGTTTTTACCGCCATGGTTAGACGACTATCAGACAAATTAGATAAGTTTTTAACAAAAAAGAACTTTTCCTCTAAATTTTGATATAAGAATTATTTCGATCAGTTTAGTTTTGAAGAAGAAAACTGCGGAATACAAAACGTCTTTTGGTCACGATTTTTGTAGGTAAAATCAGTGTGAGTTGCAGTTGTCCCTTTTGCACTTTACAGGGGCTTGGTCGGTCATAGTCATAGTCATTTATTCATTAGCAATAATTCGCATTTGAATTTACACAGTGTTATAATAAAATAGTAATTATGAAGTTAAAGATAATGATTAAATACACACACAGCGCGACGGCAATAGTTTCTTCAAATACCTATTCTTCAAATTCCTCGAGCCTAGAGTCACCTCTTAACACATCACCACAGTAGCGTGTTCGGCAGTTGATGATTCGCTGTCACTAAGTTCGTTCGTGTTAGTAAAAAAAATGGCTGATGATATCGAAGTTGACTTGTTCATTTCATTAGTGGAGGGACGTCCCGCTCAATGGCATAAGACAACTACGTTTCACGTTGGAGCCGCAGCGCCGTGGTGATGTGACCACGCCCGCAGGCCTTTGTAGGATAGAGCAAGCTTTAAAAGTCAATAGCGAGGCGCGCGTCCTCTGCAGCTGTACCGCTACACACGAGGCACGTACCTGGCGCGCTCCACGTCCTGCAGCTTGGCCACGAGGTCCGCGAGCTGCGCCTCGGCCTGCTTGCGACGTCGCTCGCCCTCGGCCCGCGCCGCGCTGGCGCTCTTCAGCTCAGTCGCGAGGTCCGCGTTCTCGGCCTCCAGTGATTGCTTCGCCTTTTCAAGAGCTGGGAAATAACGGATGGTATGAAGATACAGCATATATTGTGACAAATCCCCACACTCGCACCGAGTTTGAGATAGGTCGATGATACCCCCATTTTGCTTGATTGGATCTGCAGCCACTAATTTGAGATCGCAGTCGGTTCATAGATTTTTATATAGACCACTGCAGTTCGTGACTAGGGGGCAGGTGAGCTCAGTGAGGCTACTGGGCTGTCCTGGTAATCAAAGACATCGATACCTCTTTTTGAAACCATACAATGAGAGAAACTTTGCAACTTCAACTGATATGCTATGTTGTTTGATTACTAAAACTTACAACTAATGAAGATTTCAAGCTCACATGAAATGATTCCATACGCTCTTAAAAATTTGTAGCAAGTAAAACACAAACATATCTTTATGGAATTGGCATAACACAACATGCAGCATTGTTGCTATGGGAGCTAAAACTATAAAAACTAGCCTGTTGGGGTAGCGGTCGCCGGTGGAACCGTTCTTCTGTTTCCACAGGGCAGGAACATACATTTAAAAATAATAATAAACCTTGTGGCGCGGGCTAATCGTTAACTGGAATACCTTTACATATTAATGGGTAATCGGTCCTGCGTTGTGGCTCGGGACCATTGCACAAGTGTTGCCAGTAGTCGCGCGCGGAACTGAATGACGGAACAGTGTCACAAGGGAACGTTGAATTCTCCACCTCAAAATTGTCGTCCTTCGAAAGCCCGAACTTCACATTTTTCTGCTTACGCTCTTGAACGCAAGCCATCCCAACATATTAATAATAAAATGTCAAAAAAACTAAAATATTAGATAAAAACTTAATAATTATCGTGTAGATGACAGTTGCAAAATATTTTTTTAAGGTTGTTTTTTTAGTCTTGTTTGGATTTAGAAGCTGTCTTATTATTTATTTTTTTCGATTTCAGTTAGCTGTCAGTGTCATTTATTATTTTTGTATACCGAAGAGGTTTTGATTTTTGGATGGAACCTAAAGACGAACTTTCAACCTATTTTCCACAATAAAATTATCGCTGGCGATCGATCTTGAGGTACACACAGAACGGATTTTAGTCAGATAAATGGTTAGTCATAATTTCAGATACATTTAAATCTGAAAGTAGGACTCACATACGACAGGTCGTCTGACACCGTGTCCTGGGTGCCCTGATGGTAGCACGTCACAGAGACTCATGGATGGTGATGGTGCCAACCTCGGCACTGCGGTGTAGGCCAACTGCTGCAATACTTGACCTGCTACTCACCAGCCTTAGCCTTCTTGATCTGTTCGTGTTGTTCGTTGAGCTGCTGCAGCTCCTGCGAGTGCTTGTGTCTCTGGTCGGTGAGGACCGCCTCGTGGGATGCTGCCTCTTCTTCTAGGCTGCGCTTGAGAACAGCCACTTCTTGCTCGCGCTTCGTTCGGAGTTCTTGTTGGGCTGTTGGAGGAGAATGTCGAGTATTTAATGGTTATTTAGCATTGAAAGGGCATTGGGTAAGTTTGTATGGACCAGTGGCATGATTTTTTTTCACAGCGGCCACAAAGTTTATTTTTGCCAACATATAGTGGAATATAATATGATAATAATGATTCCTAAAATAATTTTGACGAAAATTATATCGGAGCTGAAATATTTGATGTCAAAGTTGGGTTGTTCCTACTAACAGTTTGCATACTGTTATGTATTTTATCAAAAATTAACTATTTCCTATCGTTTGCCGTATATCATTTCTTCCTAGAACTTGATCCATAGCAGCGACAGTATCGAATGGTGTAATAATGCAGGATGGTTTTTTTTTTTTTAATTCCTGGCTAGGAATATTGATTTTTCAAAAAACCAATGATGCACTTTTAGTTTTTATCAAAATCGGTCTCGTGACTCCTTTGAGTGATTAAACTATTGCTCATAGTTGAATAATAGAAAACTTCAATTAAAAATCAATTTATCTCGGCCCCGATACATTTTAGAAATAATTGTTCATAGAAGAAAATGAATGTATTTTTGTGATCTTCATCATCATCAGCCTATATTGTTCCCACTGCTGGGACGCAGGCCTCCTCTCTATGAGAGGGAATGGGCTGTAATCCACCACGCGGGCCCAGTGCGGGTTGGTAGATGTCACATGTCTTCGAATTTTTAGTTCTAGGACATGCCGGTTTCCTCACGATGTTTTCCTTCACCGTTTTGAGAGCAGCGGTGATGAAATAAATTACACAAAGTAATGCGCCTGCCTGGGTTCGAACCTACGACTTACTGCTCGTAAGTCGGGGCTGCTACCACTGGGCCACCGCTGCTCTAATGAAATATTATTCATTACGTGGCTGCAGACTTACAATAATCATGCCACTTTTACCCAAACCCCTTTGATTCTTTGACACGATTTCCTAGTCGCTCATTTTTGCGGTTTTCGGTTGGGAGCGAGTCAATGTAGCCTATGTCATCAACCCCATATTGTTTATCAGGTCAGCTTTTAGCTGCGAGTTGAGTCGTCTAAAGACATGTCGCCAGACGATTTGTCGTTTGACAACTCCTACAAGCGAGGGAAGTCGATCTGCCAACCGCCTAGACTAAATTCGGTAACGGAATATGTGCCAATACCTTTTGGTTAGTGAGTCAGACCATCAAATTGGCCAAGTTTCCCTATGAAAAATGGTTTGAATTTTTTGGACTTACAAGAAATCTTTCTTTTTGACTTTCCCATACAAATACACCGTGTTAATAACCTCATCACGAAGCAGTCAATCAAGCATTCTGTACATGAAACTAAGTAACTTTATGCAAAAATTATTGTTGGGAAACGACTTTTTTTTGGGGCGTGTAAAATCAGGTTTTGTGGTAGAACTCAATGTAACGCACTCAAAACATTGTGCTGATGGACAGATTGAATAGTACGGGGGTCGTGGAGGTGTTTAAAGTTAAAATCTTACATTAAAAACTTGTATTTAAAAAAATACTTGTCAAAAAGTTGGAACTTTGACCCCTAATATCTCTGTAACTAGAAAGTATGGTGTGGAACAAAAAAATGATCGCAATGAGAGGGCCTTTCGGCTTCGTTAAGAGGTGTTTTACACTCTTTATAGTATCGGCGAATTCAATTCGTTTCAAGAGTCGAGATATTGCGCCTATTGTATTCATCACCTGCTTAGTCTTTTCCCGACTAGGTCGGGGTCGGCTTCCAGTCCAACCAGATGCAGCTGAATATTAGTATTTTACATGAAGCGACTGCCTATCTGACCTCCACGACGGCCTGTCGTGCTGACGTGCTGCACTCACCCGCAGTAGTGTCGAGCGAGTCGAGCAGCTCGCTCTTGAGCGCCTCCAGCTCCTCGTTGAGGTCCCGGCGCAGCTTCTCGGCCTTCGTCCTGGCGGCGCGCTCGGCGTCCAGGTCCTCGTGCGCGTCGGCGAGCGCCGACTCGGCCTCGCGCGCCGCCTTCTGCGCCGCCGCGCGCAGGGCGCTCTCCTCGTCCGCGCGGCTGATGGCGGCCGCCAGCTCCTCCTCGCGCTTGCCTGCGGGACACGATCACGGGTTACGAGACTGGTTCTGCTTTTGTTGAGGATACCGGACTATACTAACTTGTTAAACGGGTGTATTTTTCATAGTTCGATATTATCAGACTTTTCGTGTGCGAGTGTGATAAAAAAGACTGAATTATACGGATTTGTGTTCTGCAATTCTACATAAATTCATTAAAATTAAACATTGTGTCTCTCTCTTATTTATTTTTAAATAAGAGAGATTAATAAGACACAGGTCTCGGTAGAAGTTAAGATATTATATTAATTTTGAGTGATTATAATATTTTTTTGTTTATGCTACCCTACACTTTAAACTACTTAAATGGCTATGAAGTTTTTTTTATTATTTTTCAATTGCTATTCGACCTAACTTTTTAAGTCAGATTCTTCTTCTTGCCAACTAAACCACTGAGATGTGGCGAATGAAATGGATGTAGTAATTTATTCTGACATGATTAATGTCCAAGACTGTAACATTTGAGTACAAAACTTACAGAGTACAATCTGCAACTCCTCAAGCTGTGCTTTCCTCTCGGTGAGCTGTTCCTTCACGTCTTGCAGTTCAGTCTCCAGCTTCCGCTTGGCACGGTCCGTCTCTTGGCGCATTTGGTGATCCTGCCGACACAAAAGACATATTAAAACTGATGAAAAATACTGGACATATTGAGTTTCCTTTCTTATTGCTCTGACCATTACTACTATAATATCCCCCTTATACTACATATACCCCTTTATACCGTAACATTTTAAATTTACCCGAATTGAAGACAAATTTTAAATTTCTATGTATCCGTAATTGCAGAAATCGGTCTAGTAGTGGTTGTATACTAAACGAGGTTTATCACAAGGATTGTTTTACCATTATGACTAGTGTATTTTTAAGTTTTCCTTTGGATATTCTGCTAATGTCTTGCAAAAATATAAGAAATCGGTCTTTCTTTGTACGCACGACGCTATACAAAACCAGTTTATGCGGATCTCTCATTATATTGGAAATCTTTACAAAGCGAGGCCATGTTATACTGGAAATGTATAGGTTGATGTGGCGCTGTGTGTAGAAACTCTGTTTCACCAACAAGCTGCATGAAGATGGTACCTTAAGAAGTTTCTCTTCCAGCTCTGCGATGGCGGACTCCTGCTTGGTCTTCAGTTTGCTGAGGTGTTTCGCTTTCTCCTCTTCTTCGGCCAATGCCTGGGACAGGTCATTGGCTCGCTCCTCCAATATCTGGAATATTTTAATTATTTAAATAGGTCGTATTTTTCATTGCGATTCAAGTGATTTGACGGCACTATTGGCGCAGTGGTTGAGCGATAGACTGCTGCGCTGCGTGTCGCGGGTTCGATCCCCGCACGGAACAAATATTTGTATGGCCTACAGATAGTTGTTCCGGGTCTGGCTGTTTGTGTATGTGAGTTTAAATGCTTGTAAACGCACCCACGATACAGGAGAAATTCCTATTGAGGTGCAAAGTTTAAAAAAAAAAAATACCAAAAAAAAAAGTGTCTTCAGAAATTCATTGGCTTTTATGAACGTGTGCTTTTAATTGTAGTTTATACTACGATAAAAAAAAAAATTGTTGACGAATAAAACAGACTAGTAAAGTGATATAGTTTTTAGCTTACCTTCTTCTCCTTGACGAGTTTCTGGTTGGTATCGTCGCTTAGCGCCAGGTCTTCCTCCAGCTTCTTAAGCTTGGCGTCACATTGTACGCGCTCCAGCTGTAGCTTCTGACGCGCAGCCTCTTCCTCCTCCAGCTGTTCTTCTAAGTCCTGGATGTAAGTGAAATGTGGTTAGTTGTTGTTGCTTTAGCGTTGGTGATATATGTTATGCGGTCAAACCATAAACACTCGTAATCCGAAAGTTTACTCAAAACACAACAAGATTATGTAAAGTGTGCAGAGTCAGTAAAGTAAAGATCGCAATCCATAGATTAAATAATTTCACCTTGCTTGACTATTCTCCTGACCTCTATGAAAGTCATCTAAACTCATATTGTAATAGAAGTAAAATTGTGTGTTAGAAAATGAAACCACATTTGCGGTCCTGGCATAAAGACAATCACGTAGTAATCTAATTCCACTATCCCCATTCTATCATCGGACGAGCAGAGATACGGCGAAGCGTCACGGTTATATGGTAGAAGTTCCACGGACCCCGAAAATCGCTTCGCTTCCACATTTATTGTGCGAACCGCCTGTCTGTGGAATTCACTGCCGGCTTATCTGTTCCCTGAACATTATAATCTGGATCTCTTCAAAGTTCGAGTGATTCGGTTTCTTCTAGGCAATCGTGCTCCATCCTAGGCCGCGTCATCGCTTCACATCAGGCGAGTAGCGGACAAACGCGAGCTTTAAAAAAAAACATTTTCAGCTCTGTACCATATTCTGTTCTTACCTGAATATTAAGCTGCAGCCTCTTCTTCTCCTGCTGCAGCGCGTTACAGCGCTCTTCCTCCTCCTCGATCCTGCCTTCCAGGTCATGCAGCAGCTCCTCCAGCTCCTGCTTCCTGGCGGCAGCGCGGGCGCGGCTCTCTTCAGCCTCAGCGCATAACTCTAGTTCGGCCTGAAAACGAAGATATGATTTAAATTATTTTGTGTTTATAATTATTGTCTTGACTTCATCCGTGTAAAAAAAGGGAGATTCTCATCCATCTGTCAGATTAATTTAAACTGTCGTCGTCCAAAAGGCGTGTTTACAATATTAACGAAATTCAATAGAGAATATTGATTCATGTTTTTGCTTCAACTTTTTAGAAAACATGCAATTACAGTGTGTAGGTAAAGGATTATGTTTTGACTGCCGAATTTGTAACGCAACTATCGCTTAAAATAACAATGTATTATTAAAAAAACTCATCATCAACCAACCTGCAACTGCTCAGCCAGTTGAGTCTTCTCAGCGTTAGCCTGCTGGAACTTCTGCTCATACTCCTGGCACCTCTTCACCTGCGTGTCGAGTCTGTCGCGAATTTGACGCAGCTCATCTTCCTTTTGCGTCAGCTTCTCTTCTTGCTTCGTCACTTCCAGAAGAGGTTTCACCTGGAAATGTCGTTATAAATATTCGTTACGAGGCTTTTCGTGGTTCACTTCACGATCACTGGAGATTACTTGCTCAATGAATTCTTTACCACCTACAATAAAATTAAAGAATCGTACTTGCAAATTGTCTCCCCATCTTTTTAATTTTAGATTCAGCGTACCGTAGGATTTTCAGCTTTCGGCCGTTAGCAGAATGTTGCAAATCCAACGACGTTCAATATCGCTTACAGCATTTAAAATTTCCATAATCAATATTGCAGATCAAACATTGTCTACACGTGTGACATTCAAAGTTAACAATAGTAGAACTATTCAACAATAGGGATGCGTGTGTGGTGGTAATTTGTATAGATTCATAATGTATGGGCCTGGAATGTTTCCAAAACATGATATCTAGTATGATATACAAGGTGTGTCGACGTATAGCGGAGAACGTTCGAAAATTTGAAATGTCGTAATCATAGGAAGCGTTGTTCGATTTTGAACTTTCAACACTGAGCTGGACGTCGGAAATGCAACAGCATGCTCAATGCTCCCCGTGTTAATGCACGAACAAAGTAACATTATTGAATATTGTGCCATACGGTGTTCTGTTTCTCTGTATGAAATCATCTCCTGAAAATATTATTATTTTGTGCATGAAATGCTGTTGGGAAAGATATTTCTTTGACTAGAAGATTATAGGTATGTTTTAAGCGGATAAATGATATATGAGTAAAGACATTATTTTATAATATTGGTAATAATATAATATATGTATAATGTATTATTATATACATTTTGTACATAAGGTATATATAGTACTAGTATAGTATTTATTTTGTACAGGGTGAGTTATCGAGACAGGCTTGTAGAGTGCCTGAAATTATGAAAATAGATAAAAAGAGTGATCAATTCGATTTAGGATAAACCAAGATCTGCAGTAAGTTTTTGAACAAATCTTGTTCTAACCAAAAGTCGAACTCATAATTTAGTCCATAGTTATAGTTTCGCTTTCCGTTCTGCAGTGACTTCTCAAAAGCTTACCCTGGACATGGAAGGTTGCTCAACTTACCTTGATATACAGCCTCCACCACTGCCAATTCCTCAACTTGAGATAAGCCGCACAGTTCCTCTGAATGATCCTGATAGCGTTAAGCTGTTGCAGTCTCTTCTGATAGTTCCTCCTCGCAAGGTAGCCTCGGCAGAACGCTTGGAAGTTCACTATCAAGTCAGTGATCTTGTAGTCCCGTTCCTCCTCAAGATGTGCCAGAACACCAGCCCGGAAGAAGATCTTTGACTGACCGACGCGGTACAGGTTGTGATCTAACTCTAACGCCTCAATCATCTGCTCACAAGCTTTCTTTCCATCCATAAAACCTTTCGGGATGATGTTCGGAGTCAGAAGCTCATAACGCTGTCTGAACTCCTGGAAGGGAATACGGTTGGGGAAACCTTGTCTGCAGATCCTGATACCTTCGAGCACACCGTTGCATCGTAACTGGTCGAGCACTAGAGGCGCTTCGATCTTTCCAGCTTTCCTCTCATGGTTGGGAATGATACACCTTACGAAGTTAGGATTAGTGTTCCTGAGGGTTGCCATCAGTTTGGTCAGCTGTTCCTTGTACAACTGAGAGACTGTCCTGAACATGCCCTTGCGGGTTCTGGCACCGAACTGCGTGTCGGTCATGGCCTGCTGCGCCATGCCTACTATCTCTGCGTCCTTCCAGATGTGACATACGAACGGGTCCTGAGACGACTGGAGCAGCTGGACGACGTTCTCGTTCAGGGGATCCATGTTCTTCATTAACCATTTTTCTGCGGAATAGTCTACTTTGCCAGCGTAGTGGATGATTGCGAAGTCGGCAACACCACGGAAGTCAGTCTTCATAAACTTGGGATGGACGGAGTGAGCCGAGACGAGCTTCTCAACAAACGTCTTATCAGTAGCCTTGGGGAACCAGCACTCCTCGTCCAATAGAGCCATTATACCCATGGGTTTGTCGATCAAGTCGATGGTCGGTTGCAAATCGAGACCGAAATCAATGAACTTCCATTCGATACCTTCGCGCTGGTACTCTTCCTGTTCGAGGATGAACATCGTGTGGTTGAACAGTTGCTGAAGTTTTTCGTTGGTGTAATTGATACAGAGCTGTTCAAAGGAGTTGAGTTCGAAGATTTCGAAACCGGCCATATCGAGGATGCCAATGAAGGAAGCTCCTTGTCTTTTAGTCCTGTCGAGCGAGCGGTTGATTCTGTTGACGAGCCATCTGAACAAGCGCTCGTAGCAAGCCTTGCCGATGGCTTCCACGGAGAACTCCACTTGCTCCTTGGTCTGTGCTTTCGTGACGAAGTCGCGACCTACTTTGATTCTGGGTTTGAGGTATGCCTTTGTCATTTCTGTGACTGACAGACCTGGAACACAAATTTAGCAAATTAGTTCACCAATCACAACCCCCTTACATATTCTTCGATGAAGACAATAACTTACCAAGTAAATGCGCGATCTTCTGCGCAACGGTGTTATCAGGCAATGTGGCCTGATCCGAGTTCCTCTCCTGCTTGAACTGCATGGAGCCGAACAGCAGCACCGCAGACACTATCCTGAAGATCGAGTTGAAGTCTTCATTGTTCATGCCCATAATGTTCATGGACTTGATGGTGGCCTGGAACTCAGCGGCGTCATCGATGCCGGGGACGGGTAGGGCAGCATTTGACAAGAATGGGTAACTCTTGGGGTCCTCTAGAATGTATTCAGCTCTCTGCTGCGTCGTCGCTCCGGCTAGGAGCTGGTAGAATATGTGGAATGTCCTCTCGTCTTTCGCTTGTCTGATCGCTCTTGATTTCTCGAGTAAGTACGTTTCGATATTCGCGCCTGCTATAAAACCTGACGCGTCGAAGTTTATTCTAATGAATTTACCCTGGAATGAGTAACAGCCCGTTATAGTATCTATTCAGCTAGCCTATAGGTCGAGTTTTAAATGGCCGATATGTTCGTTAATACTTACAAATCTAGAAGAATTGTCGTTTTTAACAGTCTTGGCGTTACCGAAGGCTTCTAAAATAGGGTTAGCTTGTAACAGCTGTTGTTCTAGTTCGCCCTAAAAGAGAAAATGATTTTATTAATCATATCAATTATCTTAATGATGGGTTCATGCTGATGATATGATGTTGGTAATGAGAACAAGCTTTTAGTACTCAAGTCTAAGGACTTAGTAACAAAGACAAAATAGGGATTACCTTTCTGTTAGATGGCAAAGTATAAGTATTCAAAATAAGAAAAAACAACTTCAGTTTTAAACTTAAAAAAAAAAACATTTTAATCAAACTTCATTGTTCCAAGTAAGGTACTTATATTTAAGCACGTGTTTCAAGTATTAATTTTGTTTGAGCAACGTAAATAAACTAAGGTGTTAGCGTTCCATTACCTCGAATGTAGGTCCGTTTGTCTACGTAGGAGTTAGCAGCGTGAAATGAAACGTTACAGGTTAATGATACAGGATTAGTAGGGTACAACAAACAAATTAGCAACGTCACAACATTCATAATATTTTTAAAATATACGTCTTAGGTGTTTGTCAAATGCTTTTTTTCTATAAGTGCAACGCGTTACACATCATGTTACAACAAAACCTACACCATGACTTACGGGAAATTATTATTCCGTGATCATAGCATTTTTTAAACACAAATATGCACAAAAAAATAAAATAAAGGAAGAGATTTTGAAGACCATGAAAGTTTAAAACAATCATGTTACAAGGTATGTAGCAAAACATGTTGCAGCAACAACGTTTATGAACAAGAAGTATGCTACACAACACACCTTCACTTTAAAACGTTAAAGGTCTTCAACAAGATTTATTTACGACAAACAATAAAGACATATATTCACGGTTTTCTGTAAATGAACCATAGCAATGAAAGTTTATAATAAAATAAAATTGTTAACACACACATGACATAAGCAAAGCTTTTAATTTATATGGGATTTAAGATTTTATTCTTAGATAAAACAGACATTAGGAACTCTAAAAATTTATAAATATGTTGGTGATGGTTACACATTTTATGAAATATAATGATATTATTATTTTTATAATAATAACATGGATTTCTAAAAATATTAAGTTAGTAAGCTACAATGTGGGTGTTTTTTTTGTTGCTCTAGCCCGTGTTGCCCGGCTGCGGCGGATTGGCAAAGAATAAAATGATTTTTTGAAAATGCCTGATATCCTGATGACATATATAAAAAAAACACACTTGGGAACAAAATATAGCTAACGCACTTATGTTTAAGATTATAACAGATATTTTAGATTTAACTGTTATTTTTCTATTTTCTACATTATGGGGCAACTACATTCCATTCACAGTTATTATTTATATCTATGGCTGGACTTTAGGAAGGTTATTTTTGACAGAGCAAAAGTGCCGGTCACGGGTCTATTTGAATAAATTGTTTGAGTTTGACATCCAAAACCTGATAAAAATATATAAATACAATTACATAATAACACAAAGGTAATAAACAGGGTAGTATACAGGGTGGAGTAACCGTGCAAGGAAGCAAGCTTAATTTTTCAACCTTACAAATAGATATAGCAATTTTTACAGATTTCAAAAATACAGTAAAATGCTCTGAAATTGGAATTCCGAAGGCGACCGCACGACGAACCGCAGCGGCAGTTGGTTTCTATGTAACTCTATGAACACGGCAACAGGAGACATTGTCGCCGAACCGATTTCATAGATTAACAAAAATCAGACTTTGTACGTTGTTGGTTGTCTTCGGAATTGTACCTTTACCATTAAGAGGGAACAGTTAATGCGATTCTCCATACAAATGTATTCTCCTTCTAGAGCAATTTTTTTTTTTCGAATTGCTCATTTTTTTTTCTAGGCCCTATTCCCTCTTAATAAAAATAATAATGATAGAAAACCATTTTTCATGGCATATGTATTTCATGCAAACCGTTGGACAAAGCACCTTAATCCGGCGAATTGTGGTATATTATCCTCATAGACTGACAACTTTTTTATTAAGGATGATATGTAATGTTATGTTATTTAAAACACATGAACTCAATGATTTGGTTTTATTCTATGTATTAAAATTTAACTTCCAATGAATAAGCTCAACATGTTAAGTAAATGAGAATAATATACCACACCGAGAAAGATATCCCCAATATACAGCAGGCGATTAGTTGCCCTTTATTTTTATTATATTTCCTTGACTTACTATAATCAACTGTGGTGTCGGTCCCTGTTGTTGTCGTATCGATTTCCAGGTTCACGAAGGAGAGAGGGAAAATAAAAAAATATACATCAGTGTGTTGTAGAAGATATAGATTTGCTGAGAGGAGTGCTGCCAGACAGCACATATAGTATACAATCGTGTGCTGTACACAATAACACATGCCACCTCCATTACATGCAGGTGTCAAAGTGGCAATTAATGTAAAAGATAATAGCATACAGTGAACCACGCAAGTTACGTTTTTTTACATAATTGCAGTCAAAGATCTAGCTGTGAAACTTTTGTGGCATTTTGTATTGTAAATAGTACATGACGCTTACACAAATATGTAACAATTAGCAAAATAATTGTAGTCTAGCAAACACTCAATACTGTGACCTAGATAATAGTACCTACATACATTTTTGCAATTAAAGAGTTTATTTATTGCTGTATGATATATGTAACGATATAAATACTGAGGAGAAAGTGTCTGTAACATTTTATTCTAGCTATTTGTACAGTAAAACGTAAAGAGGCTAGCCAGATAACACAAACTGGTTTCATTCCTCACCCGAACGCGATAGTCGAACCAGTAGACATGTGAACGCTTAACAATAATAGAACATGGAATTAATTTACAAAACAACGTACTTACACATTTGAACTGAGCAAAATAAATATTGCACTAAAGTCAAAAAATATATTTTAAATCGTGTGACAGAAATTGGTGAAGTCACCCTGTACTCAAGACTTTACAGATTTCAAAAGCCTATTATCCCCATACAAGCCAAAGGCCTCTGTTTTATACAGAGAAAACTGTATAATAAATTAATAATACAAAATCAATATCGCCATCTAACTGTACAAATAAAAACTATCACTTATACGACTGGACTTACTCCTATAATATCCCCCATTTTTATTTTAATAAAAAATAAACCAAATCCCTCATTAAGCCTACTTACATCTAAAACGCAGTATTCAAGTTACTCAATTATTAAACCAACAGTTAAGTCCACGCGAGTCCCCGTGTAAGGGATACCGTGGCAGATAATTACGTAAACTGTAGTTACTGCATTAGTTAACTAAACATTGTTATTTTACTCGTTACGACTAGGAAAGTCAGTTTAACTGAAGTTTGTTTACGATTTGTAAGACTAATTTGAGAAAGTGATTGGAATGTTACTTAAGAGGAAACAGACATGTAACTGGTTTTCTGCCTACCCTCATGGGGAACCGGCATCCAGTTTATGAGTGTGAGATCTAAGTGATAATTCTAAGACACACTTAATTAAATCCACGTAATAAACTAATAATAGTTAAGTTTGTTATCTGTACTTACTACTTGTCTTGTCTTACTACTTACTTCACTTATCATAAACAAATAAACCCCTCAAGCTAAAAACCCTTAATCCTCGTCTTGAAATACGACAACTGTTATTAAGACTAAGTCTAATTTTACACCTAGTTTTCACTTTCAAATTTGTCTAACCACCCTTTTTTTTACGGATGGGAAATCATCAAATGACCCCCCCCCCTGCTCTGGGCGGAGCGGGAGGGAGTGTCAGTCTTGTACTGACTAAAACCCATCCATGTTCCTTCTTAGCCCTTTGTGTTCCAGGGCCACGGTATCTCTTTCGAACAGTCACGCAGCCCTGGCAGGCATCGGCCCTCTCGGAACCCTTCCGGTTTGCTGACATCTCCTTGCTGGCATCTAACCACCCTAAAATGCATCTTCATCACACAACGCCGAATTTCTTTAACATTGGTTGAAAAAATCTTAGATAAGCTCAACGCTTCAGTTTGGATCAACTACGTCATAAATCATCATCCTTGTGCCGTTATCCCAATTCATTTAGGGTCGGCGCAGCATGACTTATTCTTCCATACTACTCTTATACTCGTCATCTCATCAGAAACCTCCTTTCCTTTGCCTAGTACTTATAAATATAAATTAATTATATGAAAGTGTCTTACCGCGCCGGATCCCTTGGGTTTGGAAGCGGCGACATACGCGAGGTACTGTATCACCTTCTTGGTGTTCTCTGTCTTACCAGCACCTGACTCTCCTGTGCACAGTATCGACTGGTCCTCTCGGTCTGGAATATAAATTATACGGATATTAGTATTTGGCTATTTGCAAAAAGCCGCTAAGTTGAAGTAGGACTGGGTTGGCCATGTCTGCCGTATGCCTGACGAGCTGTGGGCCAAAATAACCACGATTTTGAGCTCTGACAGAGCCAGGACACAACCAAGGAACATTGGACATGGATTGAAGGATTTGGAAGTCATGGGCACACAGGCCTTTGCCAGCAGTGGGATGACAGGCTAAGAGTAACAGTATTTGCTATGTATAGTTAAAGCTATTGAATTAGCCAATGCCTTTTGGATGCTTATCATCACCTGCTTAGTTTTTCCCAACTATGTTACAGTCGGCTTCAAGCCGACTGCAATTTTATTTTACATGGAGCTACAGCCGCATGGGTCGATCTGCAAGGTTAAGCCGTGCTTTCCAAGGTTGATCGTGGAAGGGTGATGATGGTCTTCCTACTGTTACATACCGAACTTCCTCCGTGCCTCGGAAAGCACGTTAAGCCGTTGGTCCCGGCTGTCATTTGTAGATCTTTGACAGCCGTTACGAGTAGTCGAAGCCGAAAGTATGACATCCAGTCTTACAAAGGGGTATCGTATTACGCTGTCACTGGGTTGTGGAGGTCAGATATAGGCAGTCGCTTTATGTAAAATACTGATACTCAGCTGCATTCGGATAGACTGGAAGCCGACCCCAACAAAGTTTGGGAAAAGGCTAGGCAGATGATAATTAATAGCACGAAAGCTACAATAAACGTTCAAGCTCTCAACCGATGCGGTAAATATGGATCTACTTCCCACTATGCAATACTCAATAGTCAATAATAACAAACATCTATTTCATCGTTATCTGCTACGCTTATAAGTACTGTTATAAATCTGCAGGGTGCGACCGTACGTTGATGATATTTAGGATAAGGAACGTTTTTCATCTGCGACAATTTATGTGCTGCTGATGGTATCAGATGGAGACAAACTATGGGAACTGCGCAGTGGAAGGTGCTTGGTTCCTGCAGATGGCTATTGTATTTTGAGATGATATATAATTTGTAGAGCAAGAAATACGAACGCTGACATTACGTGGAATTACATACATTACATCATAAGATAAATTGACACAAGATACCAAAAAGTTTATATCAATAATGTTGAAAGTAAAGTATGTCTCCGAAGATCATCATCAGATCTTCACAAAATTTAAACGGAAACTCAGCGGAATAATACTCTATCAAACAAAAAAAGGATCATCGATATCGGTTTACAATTGGCGAAATAAAGGCTGAACATAAACCCACAAAAAAAAAACAGTCGACTTGATAAGCTCCTCCTTTTTGAAGTCGCAATAAAAGAGCAAGGAAAACAAAATAAAATGTGAATAAGTTAGAAAAGTTGTGTTTTTCATCAAAAACTGGGAATTTGGATCTTTTCATGAAGCAAAGTATGTAGAGAACTTTAATTATTTCGTAAAACTAGTATGCATTTTGCAGACGGCTTTAATCTGCCCGACATAATAGTGGTAGCCGTGAGGCTAGGGAGCAGTGGTTTCAGGACGACCCTTTATATTATAACGAATACATTTTGAAGTAGGAGGGCGGAATACGAGAGACGGTAGCTGGGAATATTATATGAAAGAGGCCGTGACCTGTGAGTGTGGCTGTAACGGCTGTATCCATCCACCATACTAAGTATTTTAATGTGTATGTAAATTTGTACCTGTTAATCTTTCACGTCTTAATGGTTAGATGGACTGAGATGAAATTAGCACATGGATAGACCTGGGTAAGGACATAGGATACGTTTCCTCCCGGTAGGTTCCCGAAAATTTTTGACATTCACGCAATATTTACCGTATGTACTGTCAGTATATGTAGTATATATACGACGTGGACGGCACGGTTGGCGCAGTGGCTGAGCGATTGACTGCTTGCTGCGCTGTGTGTCGCGGGTTCGATCCCCGCTCGGAACAAATATTTGTATGGCCTACAGATAGTTGTCCCAGGTCTGGCTGTTTGTGTATGTGAGTTTAAATGTTTGTAAATGCACACACGATACAGGAGAGATTCCCAGTGTAGGGCAACGTTTTAATAAAAGAAAACAAAAAGAAAGAAAACAAAATTATACGCAAATATTCCTACTTAACAACCTCCACATTTACAGCCAACAGACTTATATTTTTGCAAAGTCATGAGTTGTTCCCATATTAATAGTTCTTGCCGGGATGAGAAAACATGATATTCTTCTACCAGAAACACGTGTAGATAAGGACCACATAGTTTGAAATCAATCTAACTTTTGTGTCGTTATCAACTAACTTTGTATGTGAAAAAGGCATGAAGATAATTTACATTTTATGTCGTTGATATGAAAATACCAGCTGATATTATTATGATAGGCTGTAGAGTGGACAAAAATGGTTTTAGAATTCATAATTATGAATGAAAATATTAACAGTATGTGAAGTGAACCATTTATATGGTTACTGACCCATGGAACATCGAAGTGGTTCACCTAGGAGTTCCACGGGTTATTATATCAACTCGTCGCAAAACTTCTGAGCACCAAAACTATGAAGGCCACCGGAGATGTGGAGGACATCCATTTTGGGTAGTATGGGTGTCCAACAAAATACTTAAGTCAATGAGATTTCACAAGACGGTTTTATTACTATGGGAATTGTTAGATCCGTATCGACCAAGGTTTGGATATTTGCCAGAATAGTTCCAGGCCCCGAACCATCCAATCCCAATCAAACAAAAACACAGTCCAGCAACTATTCAGACGGAATAGTTAGTACTTTAGTAGTTATAGTTACACAAATAATTTTCCTTCCTCTAACAAAACTTCCTGCAATAGTTTTGCATTGTATTGCACCTATGGTTAAATGCTGTCGCAGTGTAGTAGTTAGCTGTTGCGAAACGTTTGCTTTTGACGTGGGCGTTGCCGCTTACCTGCACACCAGGGATCATTAGTGCTCTGTTGTATCGTAGTGATGGGACATTATGGGAACAACTCGTCTGCAGTCAATTTTATTCCAGAGACTAAACCTCGACAGCGAATCGAAAATAATACGTATTTGGTAGTGACCACACTTATAAGCGCAGTTTAGGCTTAAGCCGTGAGAAAGAGTTTTGTGTCCATGTAAAAGTGAATAGTCGGATACGATGTCGAGGTTAAGCAGTGCTTGCCGAGGTCGGTTCGTACACGGGTGACCATCATTACATACCGAGTTCCCTCTGTGTGTCGGAAAGCATTTAACGTTAACGCCTTTGGTCGCGGCCGTCATTAGTAGATATAAAATTTGACAGTCAGAAGTCCAGAGTATCATGTTCTCAATAACTAAGTTGTGGTGGTCAAATATGCAGTTGCTCCATGGAAAATACTGGTATTCATCTGAGTCCGGTAAGACTGGAAGCCGTCCCCAACATAGTTTGAGACTGGACAGATGATCAGTCTGACGCCATATCGAGTCGCGTCGTCCGAGCCAAGACTAGGAGAATAACGTAATTTTCCCTTTTATTGCACAGTGGCACTTACAAGTAACATGTACCAAGTGAACACTTCTCCTTCGTAATAATTTCCACACTAATTAAGTGTCAAATAAAGACACTTAAGCAATTTAACACAAATATCGATACCAGTCTTGGCAAGTATTTTAGCTAGACAAAGATAATTTACTAGGCCGCTCTAATTGTTTAGTAATAGCTTTCGATACGAAATAAATTACGCAGCTGTGAAGGGACAAATAGCTAAATAGAATTTACCCATTTTTGGCTTAGCTTACTTTAGTAAGTACAAAATGACTAAACAAGGGGCCGCTTGCACCATAAATTAGCTAAATACATTTAGAATCGTAGTGTTTCTGTCAGTCGTCTAAAAATGACATAGACAAAATTATGTTTTAAACATGTTTAGCGTTTAAGGATTTAGTAATTTAAGGTGCAAGCGGGCCTAAGGGTTCTATAATACAAGGTGTAGTTTTGCATCCTCGTCAAATTCAAGGAGGTATCTATGCTCATGATTCTCGATCTCATTCTTTTTTTTTTTTCATATTTACGGAAATCGGTAAACTAAGTATGAACCAGCCGTGTTATAAACGCGGGCCATCTGATTCTCGCCCTATAACCACGCTTCCATAAATACAAACAACCGCAAAAGTTTATTTGATAATTTTTGATTCCCTAAGCCACGTAAAGGGGGTTATTCTGAAATACTGACAAACATAAACAACCAAAAAAATCTGCGTTTATTAATAATTAACCAGGTACCGTAATTTATATTGATTATTTATGTCTTGTGTGGCAACCTCCTGAATTTTGACGAGGATGCAAAACAACACCTTGTATAGTATAGAAAGATGTATTGTATTTTATCATTTGTATGTTGGTCTGTAAGGTATTTATCTATGGGCCAAAGTTGCCTGAGAATAAATGAACGTTATGTTAAAGTTTAGACATTTTACGCTTATAAATACAATAGCAAGACAGCCTCGGGTAATTTACTAATAACTAGTTCGAAGTACAAAATCGTGTCAGAAACCGGACGAACTAAGCAGCAAAACTAGACTGAAATAATCTGAACTAGTTTATGTCATTCTTTGAAGAGCAACTATTTTATGGAGAAGGAAAAATGGGTTATCCTAGTTGGTATGTATAAGTGATATTGGATTTTTTCATAAGGAAATTCTCAGTAGCAGCCACAGAGTCTGGATTTGAGCCCGGTTGATGGCAATAGGCCCTCTCCCTATAACGCGGGACTTAAACATAACTGGAGAAAAGTGGGTGTTCCATCGGTACAGTCTTTGCCTCACCCTTCAGAGACAACAAAAGCGTTTTCGTAATTTTTTAAAATAAAAACTGAGAATAAACTCCACGATACATTAATAAGCTACTCAAACGGGTATCGATAGCGGGCCCCTCACTAGAGTTCAAAGATAAGGGCCGTTCGTCTAATTGTTCTGTAATGGCGCCGATACGGAATGACTTATGGCACAAGTGCCGCATACCACTTTATGTCGTACAAGGCGACAGGTTATTTATGACAAGAACTTGTATTTTTTCCATTTAGGATATTTAGCTGTTGAAAATGTGTCGAAAATTCTAGTTTTAAGTTAAGTTTTAAAGTAAACTCTTGAGGTCATCATTTACATTTAGATAATAGTCTATGCTATATTACAGGGTCAAGTCATTGCACAATTTAAAATCCGAATACATGGAAATTCGACGGAAATTACCAGTCATGTCTATGTAGTTGCATTTACTCATCTTCAGATCCGAACCAAAACGTACTACACTTACAAGAATGCCAAACCAAACTCAAACTTCTGCCCTAACGACTGCGGCACTGGCACCTGGAGCACTTACAACGATCAGTGAGTTACTTTAAGCGAACAAGATAATTTTATTAGAAAACCTTTTATAACAAAAGCTTTTATGTTCTTTGAGAAAATATCTTGCCTGGATCCTACCCTGAACTCGCCAGCCAGGCTTTAGAACGAGCTATAATATTTGATCTTATACAAGGTGTTGTTTTGCAACCTCGTCAAATTTCAGGAGGTGGTCACGAAAGACATAAATAATCAATTAAAATTACGGTACCTACCTAGTTAATTATTAATAAACACTGATTTTTTTGGTTGTTTAAGTTTGTCAGTATTTCAGAATAACCCCCTTAACGTGGTTTAGGGACTAAGAAATTATCGAATAAACGTTTGAGATTGTTTGTACGTGTGTAAGCGAGAGAGAGGAGAGCGGCGGTGGCCCAGTGGTGGCAGCCCCGACTTACGAGCAGTAAGCCGTGGGTTCGAACCCTGGCAGGCGCATTACTTTGTGTAATTTATTTCATCATCGCTGCTCTCAAAAACGGTGAAGGAAAACATCGTGAGGAAGCCGGCATGTCCTAGAACCAAAAATTCGAAGACATGTGACATCTACCAACCCGCACTGGGCCCGCGTGGTGGATTACAGCCCACTCCCTCTCATAGAAGAGGAGGCCTGTGTCCCAGCAGTGGGAACATTATAGGCTAATGATGATGATGATGATGTGTAAGCGAGGTTATAAGGCAAGAACCAGACGAGCCGCGTTTAAAACAAGGGTGGTTCACACTTACCAATTTCCGTTAAAAAAGAAAAAAAAATTACCTACCCATTTTATTATTGATTCGGGACGAGAATCATTAGCATAGTTACCTCCTTGAATTTGACGAGGATGCAAAACAACACCTTGTATACAACATTTGGTGTCTGTGCTGTTGATCATTAAAGAGTTCCCTCATCGCTTATCATTAAAATCTAATCACCCAACATTTAACTCAACTCCACTCCATGAGAGGAAGTTGTTCTATAGTAGCTTGCAAGATTTGTCCTAAACAACGAACATTGCAAGTTAAATAAAAGGTTTAAGAAAATTCAAATGAAGTGCACTTACCTTGTAACATAGAACGGTAAGCTGTGTCTGTGATAGCGAACACGTGGGGAGGTACCTCGTGCCGCTTTATGCCCTTATACCTCTCCATGATCTTCTCCGTGTAGATGGGCAGCTTCTTGTACGGGTTCACTACCACGCAGAAGAGGCCGGAGTATGTCTGTGGAGGAGAGAGAAGACTTGGTTATAGTTGTTTCCATGACGAGAAGACTTAGTTTGGGATTTTACGATGAATGTACTGGTTTCAAGAGCTTTTCGATTTTTTCAGAATGTATTGCACTCAGTATAATACCACGTTTATTCCTAAGACAATCTCGGTTAATAGTAACGCATCCTTCAACGACTGGGCCACTATTGGTATTCATAAGAGTCGAAAACGTCTTTATGAGCTGTATGCTGAGCGGACCTATAAAAACACTGTAGAATTTAAGTTATATGTTAAGAATTATTAAAAATTAAAAACAGTAGTAATGTAATTAAAATGACATGGAACATTATTAATAGCGAAACGGGAAGGTCTTGCAACCGAAATAGTGACTACAGCCTTGCTATTGGCGATACAATTTTAAATTCGGACACTCAAGTTGCCACAGCTTTTGAAAATTTCTTTGCGGATATTCCTGTATCGACTACTAAATCGCTAAACTCGTCACCTGCTGCTGCCGAGTCTTTACTTAAGGAAAGCGTTTCAGTCTGTGATTCCGAAATAATTTTCAATACGTCACTTGTAAAGATATAATTAAAACTTTTCACACCTTAAATGTTAAAAAGACCGCCGATCTATGGGGTCATTCCGTGGACGTTGCTAAGTCCATTATAAACATTGTAGCTCTCTCTTTAGCTGTAATATTTAACGATTGTATTGACCGTGGTGAGTTTCCTGATCTAATGAAAAATAGTAAAATAATACCATTGTTTAAATCGGGTAGTACATCAGACCCCAGTAATTATAGACCCATTTCAGTACTACCCACATTTAGTAAAATTTTTGAAAAGCTAATTTTAGAGCAAATGCAACGTTTTTTTAATAAACATAAGTTACTACATAAAAAACAGTTCGGATTTACAAGGGGTCGTTCAACTACTGATGCAGGTGTTGAACTTTTAGGCCACATTTATAATGCATGGGAGGACAAATGCGATGCTTTGGGCATATTTTGCGATTTGTCTAAGGCTTTCGATTGCGTTCTTCATGAAACATTAATCAGAAAACTCCACCACTACGGAATCCGTAACGCCTCTCTGGATCTTCTTACTTCGTATTTGAGTGATAGGATTCAGAGAGTTGATGTTAATGGAAAAAGATCTCCCGGATCCGTTGTAAGAATGGGGGTACCCCAGGGCTCAATTCTGGGCCCATTTTTGTTTCTTATTTATATAAATGACTTGCCTTACCTCATAAAGGATAATCATGACATAGTATTGTTTGCGGATGACACTTCTCTTTTATTTAAACTCAAACGTCAGCAGACAGTTACGGACGAGGTTAATAGCGCCCTGGCAAAAGTCGTTAATTGGTTTAATGTCAATAATCTACTTCTAAATGAGAAAAAAACCAAATGTATTAAGTTTACGATACCCCATGTAAGACACTTGTCTTCCCCTACCCTACCCTAGCTCTACCCTACCCCATTATTTATTAGTACCCTAGTTTCTACTTAGAAACTAGGGTACTAATCAAGGATGAAGAGTTGAAACCGGAAGATAGCACAGTGTTCTTGGGCATAACTCTGGATGCCAAGCTTCAGTGGGGCCCGCATATAGACAAATTGTCAAAAAAACTTAGCTCAGCAGCATACGCCGTTAGGAAAATTCGTGATTTGACTGATTTAGAGACAGCCCGTTTAGTTTACTTTAGTTATTTCCACAGCGTGATGTCGTACGGTATTCTCTTGTGGGGCAATGCCGCCGATATTCAGACAATATTTGTTTTGCAAAAAAGGGCAATTCGTTCAATTTATAAATTAAGTCCTAGATTCTCCCACAGAGAAAAATTTAAAGAGATTGATATTCTTACTGTGCCCTCTCAGTTTATTTATGAAAACCTTTTGTACGCGCATAAAAATATTAATTTGTTTAAAAAATACAGTGATATCCACAACGTAAATACGAGGAACAAACACAAATTTGTTGTTCCTGCAACGAGGCTCAAAAAAGTAGGGGGTACGTTCAGATGCCAATGTATACGTTTTTACAATAAGCTTCCGAGCCATATTCAAGCACTAAGCCTAAATAAATTCAAATCGTTTATATAACGGAAGCTATGCCTGAAAGCCTACTATCATGTAAATCACTATCTCGAAGATAAAAAGGCTTGGGATTAAACTGCTCCAATGAAATTTGCTCTGTGAATGTCGAAATTCCGGACTTCGCTTGTTTATTGTTAATTCCTTATTTTATACACTGTGACATTTTTATTTTATTTTTACCTTATTTTTTTACATTTTTTTTTTTTATTATTATTATTTTAGATGACATTTACCGATGTGACATGACTACTTATTTCAGTATTTTATTATTATAATTTTTTTATTTTTATGTGACATTTACTGATTTGACATTGATATTTACTTTTTTTAAAATTATTATTGTGACATTTATTGAAATTCTTGTTTTTATTTTTTAAATTCATTTCGTATATTATTATTAATTACCTACATTTAATTATTGTGAATGTGAGGACCATGTAGGTCGCATTTTTTTTTTTTTTTTTTTTTTTTTTCTCCCACCGCTGTCTGGCAGTTTGAGTACTTTAAGCGACCTACCCAAATGTCCTTTCTTTGGTATTGTTCGTCGTTGCGTTGAGCTCCTTGAGTTATAAGTCGAGCTACACGATAACTGACAAATGCTTGCACTGACTGGACAGGTCCACTCAAATCTGTGTGGTTCTTTCTTTAAAAGACCATCTCAGACACTAATCTGCATAGTCCTCATGTAAATTGAGCAATGTCTGGACTTTAAAAGAGCAACAAGTTAACAGAGAACCTCTGAGTTTGTTTCGGCTGTTTCTTCTCAGAGTAATCAGGTACGAAACACCGGCCCCATCTAGTTTAAAAAAAAAATGACGTGTAAAAGTGTTTGTAAAAACCTATTTGCAAAATAAACATCATTTATCATTTGGAAACCTTGGTTATTTTATTTGTACCGGATACTTCACTTTAGTTCAATATATTTTCTTTTAATATTTATTTATTAAAACTTTATTCACAAGTATAAAAACACTGTACAAAGGCGGACTTAATGCCTTGGGCATTTTCTACCAGTCTACCTTAGGGTGATGCAGAGAGAAAACATAGTATAGGTGCAGCAAAACAAATGGTAAGAAAAAAAAAACTATCATTTGCGAGATTTTGCTGATAAGGGAATTAGGAACGAGATTGAGTATGTCATATTAATATATCGTTTAATATCAAACATAACTCGAATTTTGAAATTTGTAACCAAAAACATGAAATATATCCCGTTTGTGAACTTAGTTCAGACTTCTGTCAACCATGTTTAAAACTCAGTCCAATTACAAGATCGATCGACGATCGAAGGATTGGTGTGGTAAAAGGGTAAACCCCTTATCTATTTAATGGCAAAATTCTGACACTAACAAACAAGTGCTGCTTCTAATTATTTGGGTGAAAATGAAATTCGTTATGGCAATCATAAGGATCGTTAACTCAATTTAACACAGAGAATGCTTGCTATATGATAGGCTGGAAAGCCATTGGGTAGTTAATAGTTATAGAGTAGTGACAGCAATCAGGCTGCGTTCATTGCTTGAACTCTACAAAGCAAAGCCAATTTATTTCTGTTCTAGATGATGAGCTTAAAATATGTAATTGTTTTATAACTGAAACTTCGCAGAGCAAAACACCAGAGAAGGTTATGCTAAAAAAAAACAACTACCAGGAATTAAAATATAATGAAGAAAGCATTGCTGGATTTCATAAATGACAATGATTTATGTAAATGTGGTGTTGCCCCACAACGATGGGAGTGATGGGACACATGATTTCGTGTCCTGCTTGTCTTCTTGTTTGCAAATCACAGGAGCTGAAGGACGCTACTGAAATTTCCAAACTCGCTGCCAAATTTTGGCCCGACTCAATTTGAATTGTCTTCAACACGCTAAGTAGAAGATGCCAGATAAGACTAGGACGAGCGAACGAGGTTGACTACTTATCGGGAACCGCAATGAAACGTTAACATAATCAGCCATTAACACTGCTGGGACAGAGGCCTCTCTGCTAGAGAGTAGAAATGTTACGTGCACAAAATTCTCTAGAAACGATGAATCAACTAACACACTAACTACTCTTTCCCACATAAACATGGAACTTCAATACTAACAAGCCATATCAATGTCATAACATCGCAGGGAAAAACACAAACGAGGATGAGAGTATCCGCAATCCGCATCCGTAGAAATGGCGGCAAGAAGAGTGCGCAAGAGTGAATCACGCGCAGCAATCGCGAACATCCGCGCATATGCGCCCGCGCATAAACTATTGTGTTGTTTCTTATAAGAAAATTGGCTTTTGTTATGTTGGAAGTTTTTGTAGTGTCTCGTGTTACATGGCATGTTATGTGTTATGTATATGCGTGTTCTTTTTAGTTCCTTGGTAAATGTCGTTAATGAGAAGACACTGTCGGATTCGTGTACATTGTTAAAACATAAGTTTATAAGTGCCCATGTAGGTCTAAGTGAAATAAAATATTTTGTTTTAGTTAATCTGCACCTTTGGAAATACGGCTTGGCTTATTATCAGTTCAAAATCCTTTTGATGAACCTGTTTTAATCCCAAATACCCATACGTAGAGCGACAGGCTAACCCTTCGCTCTAAATTACATTTATAACGCAGTCAATTAAAATCGTCCTTGCCCACATAACGACATTTGAATACAAAAAAACTTGAAATTCCAGTCGACATAGCACTCTATACGAATGACCAGTTAGAATTCAATCAGACATGCCCTGCCTACAATCTGTGCAAATGACTTTAACACTAAAACATTAAGTTATTTAGGACAAGTAGATAGTACAAGAGTTCTAGTAAAACTTAGAGCAAACAAGTAATTAGTAGCAGAATTATAACTTGATGCTAATTGGCGGGATCGTAAAGTTGACGGAATCGATATGGTGCGATTGATTCGTTTACTTGTTATGTTAGGGTTACTTGTTAACGATTGGAAGCTTTGGAGTCATTTATAGGCGGAGATATAACCTAAAAAGTTTCCAACGTCGTGTCTGACAGTTTTTAAGGTCTTAAGAGCATATGAATGAGCTTTAGGTAAAATTCAGGAAAGTATTCATTTGCGAAATCAGCCATGTGAACTTCATAAGTTGATATTCTCACGGACCTAATATTTTTTCCTTTACCAAAATGGAGGTGATTTTTGTTCACATTTAAATTAACAAACATTTCTTCATACGATCCGAGCCAGGTCATGAAATGATAAGTAATAAAGAAGTATGGAAGAAGATGTCATGCTGTGCGTACCCCAAATAACTTGGTGAGAATGAATGAATCATCCGAGCCAGTTCAGTATCTGATCTGCTAACTATTTCCGGCACACAATAGGGGTGAAGACTGGGTAAAGAAAAACGACATTCTATTTTGTCCGTCAGACAGGTAATACAAAAATATTAGACACGTATTTTTTGTTTTATCAAAATATCAAAAAATTACTTAGTTAAAACTCATTAAAGTTGGAGAGTGGGGGCTCACTACATCACAAGTAGGTATAAAAATTACCTACATGTGACGTCATGCGCCATTTCAACTCAATATATCTCCGTAATTTTAGGACCACGTGAAAAAAAGAAAAAATACGTGTCCAATACTTTTCAATAGCCTAATCGACAGACAAAGAAAAAAAAAATGTGATCATCCCCTATTCCACCAATCATATTCATATATTGTGTGCTACCTACCGGTAACATCAAAGATCCGTTATCAAAAAGATAAACGCAATTATATCAATCAATTTACGACATGAGATATTGCGCAGGAGAATAATGTTGTTTGTGTTAACACCCGACCTAGCCGATGATCTATTGATCGATAATATAACATCACGCCTGTGATAGCCGAGGGGTTAGGCAGAAGTGTACCAGAGATGTGTGTGTGTGTAAATACGAGTGTACTATTAGTAGTACACCCACATTTGGCTAGTTATGTTTAAGTCCTATGTATTGGGGGCTAGGAGAGGAGGGTGGGGGTAGGGGGGGAGCCTTTTGCCATCAACCGGTCACAAATCCAAAGTCCTCGGCTGCTACTGACATATTCCTGATGGAAATCCCCAATAGCAACTGCCAGACCTGGGAATCGAATCCAAGACCGACTACTAGACCAACACGGCATGGATCGATAAGTTACGGCTATATGATTTACGATTAAATATGAGGCCACTTCTGGTTGGTTGGTTGGTGTCCATGTTTTATGTAACAGTAGTATGAATTTACATTGCTGTGTGTGCTGAATTCTGATTAGTTTAAAGGTAGGTTAAATGTCGTTGAAAGGACTTAGGATCAGGTTTTTGTCAATACCAGTTCATATTTTGAAGTGAAACTTCTGCGACTTCCAACAAATTTAACGCTAGCATGGCGGGAGAATATTTTCTATAACTCACTAAGAGATGGCAGTATTACAAGATTTGTGATTACGTAGTTCTACTAGGTACGCAAGATGGCGTGCAAACAGTCATGCATCCGACTCTTCGGTGTGACCAGCCTTCGCTCAATTTCCATGAGTAGAATAAGCTCGATAATCTTATTGTAATAAAAATAATACCACAAGAATACAACAGAATATTATTTAGAAGCTCAATAAAATAACGAGAGTGAATGCGTGGCACTCGAACGCATGCGTGTAGTAATACGAAGTTTCACTTCATCCGCGCGGAGAGACTCCAAGCACATTTTTTTGTTATTTTTGTTTGAATAATTTGTAAAGCAGACCTTTCAGCGACCTGATAAGCCATATTCCTTTAAGCTAATCGGAGACTGGAGTTTCTATACTTACATACATACCAGTGAAAATAATGATATCATCTATTATAAGGTTATGGTCTAAAATCTGTTTCAAAATCATCTTTTGATAGAACGTTGGGACAAAACACAAGATACTTAGTTATATCTTTAACGAAATCCTATCACATTTGGAAACCTAGAACTGTGTTAATTAAAGTACCATTAATGTAAAACGATAATACACTTTGAACGGAAGAGATAAATCCAATTATGAATTTATTTACTTAATGATTACTGATGGGTTTGCTAAGTAATGTGTTTTATGAGTAAACCTGGTTATTGTTTGTTTTAAGAGCGATAAAATGGTTGGTCTTTCGAACCCAAATTGGAAGGTCCACCATCAGCAAACTACTCAATCTAAGCAGGGGAATATTTGTGTTACATTAGAAAGAAAAAAAAATATTTGTCGCAGGGACATGATGTGCATACAAAATGACAATGAACACAATATACATAGAAAGCATAACAAACATTTGTAAGTACCATATTAAGATAAAATATCAACAATAAGATTAAAAAAATATAAAAAAAAAAATAGTAAAAAAGCTGACAGCTTGCACGTCGTGACTGCGACAAGTAGGTTACCACTAAGCATGATGCTGTGCTATGGGGGGCCCACAGCACAGCGCTGGTTTTCAGTGGTCACCCGTGAAAAAACCGTACGGAAATCAAGACAGCGTGAACATTATATTACATGAATAATAAAATAACACAAACAGTACTTGGATATAATACAACTATAAGAGATAGATAACATAAACACTACAAAAATATAAAAGTATGTGTGCAGGCTAAACACATTTTATTATGGGATTAATAAAGCTAGATGGAGTAACGATCCTCGCAGGATAGCTGCCAGCAGCTCGATGAGAGTTGCTGAGTGTTGAGATGAATTCCGGGCGAATAGAGAAACCAGCATCCAACAGTGGCTGATTATAATCATGATGAAATTAACAGTTATACACTAAATTACTCTTCTCAAGAGGAGCTCGTGGCTAAATAACAACAGCCGCCCGAGTCGATCTTTAAGGTTAAGCCGTGCTTGCCGAGGTTGGTCCGTGGATGGGTGACCATCATGACATACCGAGTTTCCTCCGTGCCTCGGAAAGCACGTTAAGCCGTTGGTCCCGGCTGTCATTTGTAGATCTTTGACAGTCGTTGCGAGTAGTCAGAAGCCAAAAAAAAAGTCTGACATCCAGTCTTACCAAGGGGTATCGTATTACCCAGTTACTGGGTTGTGGAGGTCAGATAGGCAGTCGCTTCATGTAAAATACTGGTACTCAGCTGCATCCGGTTAGACTGGAAGCCGACCCCAAGAGAGTTTGGGAAAAAGGCTAGGCAGATGACACTAAATTACTCTTCTCGAGTCTCGAGTATAATACAGACTGTCTTTGAGGTCTTATAATTTCCTTTAGGTCGAAAGTCCAAAGCCCAATTATCAGGTCCAAGAACTCAGAGATAACACTACATTCTCTAACATAAACTTAAACGTTTCCATAAACAAGTGGTCGCTAGGTAAACTATTTAAAATATATTAACAGCAGATAACAGACGCGTTCTAAACAACAGGAAACTTTACAGATAACATTATACCTGTTTACGTTCCTATAATGACGACATTTCTATGCAAAACAATGTGCTTTTGATAATAATTAACTGGCGGTTTTTTTCCTTCGATTCTATTTTGTTTGTTTGTCATCAAAAATAGTAAGTTTAAAAATATTCAGTATTATTTGTCGATTCGATCGCTATTATAGTCGTAGTATTATAATAATTGCTACTATGTATAACATCGACCTCACTTATAAGTTTTATTGGTTATTCAGATGGTCAGTGACCCTTTCCCATTTAGGTAAAAAACAATTTAATAAAAAGTGCATATTCCTAAGATTTATCCAAAAGACTTGCATCTATATTTCGCAAAGAGTAGATGAATGACAATATGGATTAACCGCACTGAAACCATAATAGGGGATAATCCAATTTTTTTTTCTTTGTCCGTCGGGCAGTTTATTGAAAAGTATTGGACACGTATTTTTTCTTTTTTCGCGTGGTCATAAAATTACGGAGATATATTGAGTTGAAATGGCGCATGACGTCACATGTAGGTAAGTTTTATACCTACTTGTGACGTAGTAAGCCCCCACTCTCCAACTTTAATGAGTTTTAACTAAGTAATTTTTTGATATTTTGATAAAACAAAAAATACGTGTCTAATATTTTTGTATTACCTGTCTGACGGACAAAATAGAATGTCGTTTTCTTTACCCAGTCCGATCCCCTATTGTCGATTACGTTAATGAGAAAGAGTGCTGTACTTTATTGAAATATTTTGCATTCCAACATTAATCGGGTGTGAAACAATTTCACGTATGAAAGAATTCTGCGAAAGCGTAAAGTAAAAAAATATCTTAGAATCATGGGTTCTAATTAGAATAGCAAATACAACTATACGTTTAAACTTATTTTTTTTTCCGATGATGTCAGGTTTTGAATTCCGCATAAAGAATTCCGAAGGCTCTTACCACGGACCGTTGCGGTGAGCTCATATAAAAAAGCATTTCACTTCGAAATTCCTGATGAAATTCCAAGGCTATGGATCTCGGTTCTCTGACACATACTCTACAGTTAAGATCAGTACTAAGTAGAGCACAGGTAGATCTAGCCCCACTCATTGATATTGTGGAAGGTCAAATTAAATGGGTTTTCTTCGCTAGCCCAAAACGTTTTTTGAGTCATTAACAAATCTGGCTTGTCGAAACCATACATCTGAACATACCGTCTCCACAATACCATATAGTTTCTCTTTAGTCAGCTGTGTATCCAATTGTGAAGTGTGTCGCAACCTCTCGTTACGAAGGACCACAAAAACTAATACGACACAGTTTCCACGAGACTGCAGCCTTATTTGGTCGTATTCAACGATACCCTTACATGGTATACACTAATAAATACTTTGGTAATGCGCCGAACGCTTTTAAAAGTCCGACCGAATGACATTTTACAAGATCTAAGTGACAAAAAGACAGCTGGATAAGCGTGAATGCGAGAGTTTTTGGCTGATTTATAGGATACTTGTTATGCTGTTTCCAAGAATCGGTGTTGAGGAAAAAAGGAATGCTCCTACTAATCAAACAGCGGCAATTAGTAAAACCAAACGGATAGTAATAAGCTGCGGTAATTGGTCATGTAAGACAGTTACAAGGTGAGGAAGAAAATGTACTGAACTTTGGCCGCCACTTAAGCCTGAAGACAGTAAGAAACCTTTCAAGCGAGTCCCAAAACAAGCAACCCGACATTTTCGGACACGACTTGACCCCACATTGTTAATTTGTTGAAAACCGTCTTTACCGGCGATGTGTCATCATTAGGAACGCAATCACCGCGTGCGCACAATGGGAAGGTGAGTTACAACGTAACGTATGACTCACCACATCGACATTCGGCAAACGAAAATGGCCGCAAATATGTTTTATGGGCCAGTTTACGAGCACGTTCGAGAAATTCTTTTGTATAACGCTAAAATCCAAAGATGGAATGAGATTTGCGCGATAGCCGAGATTGCTGCAACGCATGAATCTAGATTAGTATCACATACTTGTATTTTCAATCAAAACAACTATAATATGAAACCAATCTCCGCAGATATAACTCCTTGTATTGGAGACAAGGCTAACTGTGGTAATTTAAAAAACCGCAGACAGAAGGCTCTACGAATCACGAACTACGAGTACCATTTAAACCAAGTGTAAAAGGATCAACACCCGCCAAATTAAAATATACTCAAATAAAACTACCAGTCAACGGCATGTCTTAGCTACCTAATGCCATAAATTAAATACTTGTACGCGGCAATAATAATAAATTCATAAAATATGTTAGCTGATACTGATCATTGTTCCAAGAAATGTTCATGACCTTGGGATACCACAACAACGAAGTTAATAAGCAGCATCAAGCCTGACCAAAGAGAATTAATGGAAGGCGAAACTGGACAAATTAATGATCCCCACAGTTCCCCGCGAATTAATATTGAGTAACTGTGTCTCGAATGCAAAACGAACTAAAATGATTTTAAATTACTGAAGAAGTCTTGAAAAGCAAGGTGATAACGATACATCCTTGCGCTATCCAGGTCAATTGCCAGGATGCGGTTGGAATGACTTTTATCGTAAAGGGTCTGTTTATATTGAAACAAAGATCGTTGATGGTGAGACACCGACTTGAATCCGCAATGAACTGGCAACACAAATATCTATTCCCAGTTATCCTATTCTTATATCGACCATTACTCATATCCCCAATCAAATACTCCCACATATAAATGAAACTATTCAATCACGAAAATAAATACTGATACATTTACAATAAATGAATATTGATCCAATAACGTTATCTGAACGGTTACAATCCTGACTCATGCGCATAATGATAGCCTGGGCCTGCGCATCTGAACAAACGGTAGGCAAGGCCGTGCGAGGCCGCCTTTTAATTACTGCACTGCTAACTACGATGGTATTATATCTTATTAGAATGTAGACATGATTATAGCTTTTACATGGCTATGAGATCCACTTGTAATTATATAGGTACAGAATTATTTTCAGAAGGGATTGAGTGTGTGAAAGATGATTTTGGCTAGGGTGTGACCACTGAAATGACAATTAATAGAAAAGTAAGAAAGACAGGAGAATGATAAAAGAAATCAAAAATGTAGTATAGGTTTGTATCTGAGTAGTAGGAGTATTAGTAAAGCTGCAATTTAAAATACAACGGATGTTTTTACTACCATTAGATATTAAAACGAAATAACACCTTTCTCGAGACCGGACGGTAAAACTTAGGACTTCAAGATCAATGATCCAAATGAGGCAGCCATTACAGCAGAATGTATAACACTGATAATTACACTCACTGCAGTCAGTGTGTTAGAATGCATAGTAATTTTAAATATTAACGATTCAGTGGGATCCTTTATTGGTATAATGAATGGCGTATTGAGATGTTAAGTTATAATTGGTTCGTCGAATAAACATCAAAACTTGGTTATTGCTTACCATTTAGAGATTATGGTATCTATCGAAAAGCTTGAAATGGTATTTGAATTCTTCAACACTAACTTTGTCATGAATTACCAAGCATTTAATTTCAAACTTGTCACTTGTATTGAGTTCCTCGCGAAAATAAAATGGAGCATGAACATAAAGTAAATTATCAGTGACAGTCACATTAAAATTCACCATAAATACTGCTACTATCAGACATTCACCAATCGAACGACAAGTTTAATTACGACGTTATTAACCAGCGCATTTGTACACTTGACAACAGTAATCCTTACCTAACGCCCACTTTACTTCAGCTACCACGCCAAAACCATCCTTACCATCTCCAAATTCTTCAAAATTCTAGTTTACTTTTGCATGGACGTGTGTGACTAAATATGTAAACAGTACATGAGTCATGTCTAACAGACGAGTTAAGGTGAAACGTATGTACGTGACTTGAAGGTGTCCTTATATGGTCATTCAAGTGTTTTGATATAAAACTTGCCTGTCTGTCGTTATTTGAGAATGAGGCGATGAGTGATGGAGTAAATATTGAATACTGGGTAGAATTAAAGGTGAGTTATTTTTAGATTGCCCATCGGGGTCCCCAAAAAGGTTTGTAGATTTACATTTGTTTGATATTGCATTTGCATGTTATCTTTAACCGCCTATATTACTCACGAGTAATTTCCAGGGTCTGCTTTACTTATAAAAAAATCATCTCCTAGTCTCACTTTAGTCTTGTCTCGCAGAAAAAGATCTCATTCAGTACTTTCGTTGCGCTTATCAAATTCCTTGATAACTGCATTTAGTATTTTCTTCTCTAACTTCATCAGTATTTCCGTATTATTTATCTTCAATCCCATCAACGTTTTCTAACTCTAAGCAAGTTAAGACATCAATCTGATCAATCTCGGCTCCATATATGAGTGACGGCTAATCACTATTAACTTTATGCAAATCAATGCTCTCTACAACAAACAGTGAGCTTTTAATATAAATCACCGAAACCGTGCTGCCGATAAAGGAAGCAAGTGTAGGCGAGGGAACTATTGTTTGTCGTAAGATACTGCTTCCAATGAGCCTAGATCGGGATTAGATATAGCAATTTGTTTGGAGATAACATTAAGATTGTCTTGCGGTACTTTGTGAGGCTTTGATGTTTATTGATTTGATTGGAAGCCCAGATGTCTCAAGTTAGAGTTTGAAGGGAGTAGCTTTAATCGTAAAAGATAAAATCCATGCCATAGGCCACAGCCTCCTCTCATCAATGTTACCATGTGGATCTGATGATGACAAGTAATCTCTAACAAATTCTATGTTTTTTTTTAACTTTTCCAATTATTCACGTCGTTAAATCTATCTTCAGTTTCTAGGTCAATTTACAGTCCATATTTACTTACCATGTACTTCCCAGTACCCCACAATCTAATCAGTGACTAAGCTTTACGTAACAATAGCCTTATCAGAGGAAGGGGGCACTGCATTATTCACTGTTATAAAAACAATTTTTCAACAATTACAATTAGCGTTGATAATTAATTTACAATCAGAGGAATGGCGGGGGTCGTTCAACTGCGTCTGTGCAGGATATAGGCTCGTTTCGTATCGAGGCATCCGTTGCGATATAAGTGCGTTTTGTTCTTGCGTTCGTTGTTTTTGTTGACATGAGGATGGGTCGATTGTAGACTGTTTACAATGCGTGGTGAATGGAAGGGTAATCAGATGCTTTGAATGCAACCATGAGATGGTTGGTAACAGTAAACCACAACACTTAGTAGTACTACTAGAGGGAATAATTTGGGGCCAAAGGTAATTTTCACAACGACTTTTAAAATATTCTGGTTCTGTTCCAATCTTGTCATGGGTGTACACATTAAAAGTTGCGAAAGACGTATACGTACGGACTCACCCAGTTGCTGACGTCATAAATAAATGTACATCAATCATTTGGGCCGTTGGGCAGTTATCCGGTCCTGCTTCAAGGTCTGTTTATGCGCCCTGGAAGACCTGATGTAATGTTTGGTAATAAAATATCGATATATTTTCATTACGGTAATTATAACTGCTTGTTTTCATTATATTTGTAACATCTTCATCAGAAATATCAAAAAGGGCTTAGATAGGATGTAAAGTAAAAAACTGTTAAGGCTCATGTTTTTAGGTTACGCCTACAGCTGCACTCCCAAAATGGCAGGTGGCGTCTGTCTGTCGCACACATGGCTGCTAACAGGCCTACACACAATGGCCCATCATCAAGTCATCGACTTCAATATTCATGGTCTCGTTTTAGCAGGTCCTATACCACCTTCGATTTATCTCTCGAAGGTGGTATAGGACCAGGAAAATAGTCAGTTCTACTTGTTACATTATCCAACATCTAAGAATATGTAGTTATTGTAACTCTCTGCCAATCGAGGAGTAGTTTTGTCTCCCTAATGGATGGTTTTCCAGGCAGTGGAATAGCTTATTGCTTCGCATAGTAGCATACTGCAGGTCAAAGTATGTAAAGTAATAATTAATAGTGAAAGATTACTCTGATATCAGCTGTTTTATTATCATATCTTTGCCCTTTGGCTCTGTAAGTGCACTCAGATAAGTAATAGATAGGTAGGTACTTCACGTACGATGCAACTAAATAGTATACAGTCACCTTTGAAAATGCCTTCGTGTTTCTTGATTACACATACTGTCTGGAATAACTACTTCTAGTACCCTGTAGTACCCTGCATGTATTCTTCCATCATGTTTTATGGTTTGATAATATTCTGATGTTGTGATGTTTGTTGTTTTGTAAGATATGGTTTGACATCAAGAATCTTAACTCCAGTCGAAAGAATTCATAGATAGCATTATTTGTAATAGTGCTAACAATACGTCTTCTACTTGGATTTAGATCATCGAGGAACGGGAATACATCGATTGAATAGGTTAGTGCAAGGCTTATTAGATCTTCTTCCACTGTGTACCTAGAGAAGCCAACTAAATATCTGATTGAAATAAGTACTTGAACTATGTACGAAATTGTTTACAGCGTTCATTGTCAGCGTTGACACAAACATTGGGTGTGTAATGGATCAAGACTGGATTATGGATGACGTGATCGCGATTGTGCTGACGTCAACCCATATCCCACGGTGGCATTTGTATTTGTTAATCGTTAGACGATTCAATAGTAGATGACCTTCTGACGATGCAAGGAGATCGGCCTTAAAAAAGAAAGATTTGAAAGGTGTGCAAAGAGGAAGTAACTTTGGAAGTGTGAAAAGTAATAATGAGTCATCTTCTCTGTCTGTTGCAGTTATAGTACCATCTAAAACATCTAAAGATGACGACTACGACATTCAGGTCTTAGATAATATACCAAAAGCGCTGCTACGGTAATAGTAACACTATTTTCAATAACGATTAATGTAGAAGCTTTTGGTGTTATCATAGTAATTAATGCTGAAAGCTACTGCCAGGCGAGTCGTCTAAGTAATGCTTAAAAGGGTTATTTATTACGAATTACCATTTATAACTAAAGTATGGTCATACATTTAAGCTAGATACTCGAATGACAAATTATAGCTGTATCCACTTTACTAATTAACAACCTCATTTAATTAATAGAATAGGTGCGGCAAACAAGGTGAAAGCCCGGAAATGAATGACAACAATGTAACTAGTGAGGAAATACTATACGACAGTCGACAACTGATGAGGTCGTAATAGTAAAACCATTTTATGCCGAGTTCATAAGACATCACACAGAGATGATAAATATCAAAACAAACAAAAGATTATTTCTTACCAATAAATAAGATAAACATCTTACACTTAAACCAAACCCTCTTAAAAGGACACAAGAGGACAAAAGTTCAATAATACCAACTCTTGAACAGTGACTTTCTACAAAGCCTATAATCTTCGAGACGGGTCGAGTTCGGGCGGGCAATGCACCTGCAGGCAGGGGCAAGGGGGTGGCACCACCTGCCGTTCTGTTGTAAATATTCGGAGACATTTCAATATTATACTGGATTTGTACTTATAATCATGTGGCTTCTTTATTAATTGCAGCACGTCTGACATTGGGAGGTCGGGGGAGAATGATATATGTAGGTATCGTATAAAATGTAGACAGATTAATAGATTATGAGATTAATGGCTTACATTAGTATGGTAGGAAGGTTCGACAGGACAGATATCATGTTAAATAACTGGTCACAAAGAGTAGGCTGTTTAAAGATTCATATAATCGGAATAACATTAATTCATTATGAAAGAAGAACATGTGTAGGATCATTTTATAAGCCATCTGAAAAGTTTTCATAAAAGATTTACAAAATCTAGTCAAAAAGTTCTGGTCAAAATGAAAATCTTCATTGAACCATTAAGAAAACTTTTTGCTATGTGTGTGTTGATTTGTATCATATTTCTACATCTCCTCAAAAAAAAAAAAAAACAGAATATTTGTAATACAATTAGACTGGAGTAGAGCCGCGGCGTCGCTCGTCGCGCGCCAATTTTCCGGTCTAACGCCGAACCGGTCCGATCAGGGGACCCTTTTGATAAGTAAGGTATTTCTTATTGTGCACCTTGTGGGGATGGGGCCGGACCTTGCGGAACACCAATTTGGTTTCCGCAGGGGGCGCTCGACGGTGGACGCCATCATGCGCGTGAGGGCTCTCACGACGGGGGATGCAGTGTCTCGGGGTGGGGTCGTCTTGGCGGTGTCTCTTGACATCGCCAACGCCTTCAACACCATGCCCTGGAGCTGCATAAGGGAGGCACTTCGGTATCATCGGGTGCCGACCTACCTTCGTCGTGTGGTCGGGGACTACCTGACGGATAGGGCCGTCATCTACCCCGGTCGCACCGGAGAATGGAATCGGCGAGAGGTGTCGTGCGGTGTTCCACAGGGATCGGTTCTGGGGCCGCCCTTGTGGAACATCGGCTACGACTGGGTGCTGCGCGCTGACCTCCCTAGTGGTGTCAGCGTAGTTTGCTACGCTGACGACACGCTGGTGCTGGCACAGGGGAGGTCGCACGAGGCGGCGGCCGATTTAATGACACGCGGGGTTGCGATAGTCGTGGAGAGAATCCGGCAACTGGGTCTCGAGGTGGCATTGCACAAGTCCGAGGCCATGTGCTTTCATGGGCCTCGGAATGCGCCACCGTCGGGATCCATACTGACGGTAGGAGGGGTTCCCATCGGCGTCGAGTCGACGCTGAAGTACCTAGGGCTTGTCCTCGACAGCCGGTGGAACTACGTGGAGCACTTCCGACGTTTGGCCCCAAAACTGGAACGGGCAGGAGCTGCATTCAAGCGGCTCTTGCCCAACCTGGGGGGTCCAAACGCCTCCTGCCGGAGGCTCTACGCGGGGGTCGTGCGGTCTATGGCCCTTTATGGGGCCCCGGTGTGGGCGCGTTCTTTGAGGCGGCGAGCCGCCCATTACCTGAACGCGCCCCAGAGGGTGGTAGCCGTAAGGCTGGTCCGGGGGTACCGTACGATCTCCGGCGAGGCGGCGAGCCTCTTGGCCGGATTGCCGCCATGGGATCTGGAGGCGATGGTCCTCGCGCGCCTGCATGAATGGCGCGCGGAGGCACTACGCCGGGGGGAAACTCCGCTGCCGCGGCAAATTGTCGCTCAGCGGACAGACCTCCGGCGCGATCTCATGGTGGCATGGAGACAGCGACTATCGCAACCACGTGCAGGGCACGCCACAATAGTGGCGATAAGTCCCCTCTTTGAGGAGTGGCTAGAGAGGCGGCACGGCGCCCTCACCTTCCGCCTGACGCAGGTCCTCACCGGACACGGTTGTTTCGGGAGGTTCCTGCACCGAATTGGGCGGGAGGAAACGCCCGGGTGTTACCAATGTGAGGATCGGCCGGAGGACACGGTGGAGCACACCGTGGAGCTCTGCCCCGCTTGGGCTGAGCACCGCCGTGTCCTCGTAGCGGCGATTGGCGGCGGTGACCTCTCGCGACCGGCCCTGGTTCAATCCATGGTCCGGAGCGAGAGGGAATGGGAAGCCGTCGCCTCCTTCTGCGAAGCAGTCATGCTAGCGAAGGAGGTGGCGGAACGTGAGAGGGAGAGAACCTCACGTCCCAGCCGCCGCGGGAAACGCCCCGGGCGTCGGGGGGCAACCAGTGGCCCCCGGCCACCGTAGGCGCGAGCCTGTGGACGGTGAGTAATGGGCTAGCTCACCGTCCGTCCGTCTTATGACGACAGGCCGTGTCGACGGCGCGTACGTGTTCCACGCGCGCCTCAAGGAGATGTCAGCAAACCGGAAGGGGCCCGAGAGGGCCGATGCCTGCCAGGGCTGCGGGTTGTTCGAAAGAGATACCGCGGCCCTGGAACAAAAAGGGCGAAGAAGGAACATGGGTGGGTTTTAGTCAGTACAAGTCTGACACTCCCTCCCGCTCCACCCAGAGCGGGAGAAGTCATTTGATGATTTCCCATCCGGAAAAAAAAAAAAAAAAAAAAAAAAAAAAGGTATTTCTTATTGTACCACTAAAATATTAAATCTTTATTTGAGCTGTGGCGCGGCTTTGTGAAATATATCTCGTCCTTTTCATAGGGACAAAGCAACAGCTATCACTAAAGATGATATGTTTATAGTTATAGTCACCCTGATTATACAAGTGGCTAATTGGTTTAACCTTTTCATGCTTACTACGAAAATTTGTTCCGAGTCTGACTGTCCTAATCCTCCCAGTACTCAGTGAACATGTTTTTGTAGACTGGTTGATAAAAATACAACTTCAAATATTCGCCCAATCTTATATGCACCTATATTTGAGAAAAATTCTTCGCAGTTCATCACTTCATTCAGACCATAACATTCAACAGTAATTCAATTGTTTAAGCGCCTTGCAACAATTTTCTGGTCTAACGCCTAACAGAATTATCCTAAACGCCAAAATCAACATGATCATTCGGTAACACTACAATCACCATGGTAAAGTCTTAGGGGGTGGTGTTATACCAAATATTTTCTAATGAAAAGTTCTTGAGGAGCTTCCTTTCAAAGAGATACAAACTTATCTATAGAACCTCTTAAACATCTCGAAAATGGTCCCGCTACACCCATCAAATCTCAAAATTCCATTCCAAACAATTTCCTTCTCCACTCCACTTTCCAGCAACGAATTAGCGATCACCAATAGCAGTCGCACGACAATCGCAACCGTCTAATACAATTAGGTCGGTGTCTTGTCGCCGGCGTCGCGTTGTCGCGCGCCAATTTTCCGGTCTGTCGCCGAACCGGTCCGGTAGGGAGTGCCCTTGTTGATCTTCCCTTGGTGCGATATCTTATTGAATGCTGTTTAGATTAGAATTTTTTGCCGCACAAGTCTGCATTTAAATTATCAGATGTTTACTCTTTTGTGCTTTTTATTTAATCTCTGAAGATATCGAACGATCGTAGTTGGTTTGTATAAACGCTTCGTGCAATTCGTATCGCACAAGACACAACAATCGTCTTTGTATAATTTCAAGTCATTTCTCCCAATGCGGGGAATCCCCGCGTACTCTTAGCGTTCTCATTATTTACGAATATTAACGAACCGTGAAGATACGAGGCTGGTTGACGACATTTGATATCAAGTCTCAAAGTTTCTTGATGGGCAAGACGCTGTAATGTCAAAGTTGGGCTAAGTTGGCTTAAATTACCTGTAAGTGTGTGAAATTTTTCATCTCCTGAATTTAAGTTAAATCTATATTTGATCACAAAACTAATGAGCACGTTTTATTGTAAGAAATTTTAAGTTGCCGAAAATGATAAATAACTGCAAATGGCATAGATAAGTAAAGTTGTTTATAAAAGCAATCAATTATTAATATTCCGATGGAATAGATCTCATTACAATCGATAAAAGGAAATAGGACAGATTAGCATACCGATCAGATCGAATGGTCATTTACGTTCTGCTTGCTAGTTTCGAACTGTGGTTTTGTACAGAAATATAAGTTATTTGTTCTTATGGACATGCTTACAAGAACAAATGAGAGGCAAAGAAAACTATTCCTATTTCTATATGTAGTAATCAACTTCTAGAAAAACATTCGAAATGTTAATTCGGAAGTTCTATATTCCATTGCTATTCAATTCCAGGATTGGAAGATAAACTTCTGCTGATTGTTTGTGAGACAAATAAGGAAAATAGCTTCTTTAGCTATAGCCCGATACGATCCGTCACAATCTGCACCACTTGAACGACCAAACACGACATGTAGAACTCGTAGCGTGTATGAATGACCTCATGTCAAAGAACCTATTGTCAAGGGTAGAGATATGAGGTTGAAAAACATGACCATAATGTGAGTATTGTGTGTGAGATACGGAGAGGCCGTAAAAAGGTTACAAATAATGGATAAAAACTAACAACTAGTTGCTTCTTAATGGTATTCTTAGAATTCAATAAGGACAGGGAAATAAATAAAAGTATGAACAACAAGCAACTGCTATAAGCTTGGTTCACTGAACATACTCTGGACTTTAGGCGGTAACTTTGAACAGCACACTCCCACATAGGCCGCTAATTAAGTTCTAAGAGCTATTACTAAATCCAGCCTTCCGAACGTCAATTGACAACAAAATTCTTGTTACCCCATGACAAACATAAATATCCGAACTCCAATAATACCGTTTTGACCGCAAGAACGTCACCAAGTAAACCAAACATTGATTCGGGCAACCGCCGGAGGCTTCTTACAAAACCTACGAAACTAATGCGTCACACGCATCGTACGAGAGCAGAAAATATTTGAGTCACAGCAAACCAGAAGCAATCGAAAGAAAAAGCTGTTAATTATGAGTTAGTCACCGAACTGGTTAATGAATCAAGATCGGATATGGAAAACCACTTGACTGCAGAAATTGTATTTGGAAACAACAGTGATGCTTGTGTAGAAGCAAGATGACTCATTGTAACTACACTACAATCTCACAAAATTTCTATTTTCGACGTATCACAACGTCGCCTAAGTATGGGGCGAACAGGGTTTTACCAGTACTTGATATTAGAAAATCACTGCCCGGGCTTCCGGCTGTTAAGGGAAACTGATGAAACAACGCATTGGGGAAAATCTGTATGGTTTAGTTACCTTTAACTTATAATGAGTACTTAACTAATTAACATAATGGTAGTGATGACATCACGCAGTGTTAAATTTGAAATCATAGTTAGGATGGCTAATAATAATCTGCCTGAACAGAGTTGTGTTTTAAGGGAAAACTTCAAAGTCAAAGTCAAATTTTTATTGCGAACTAAGTGTACAATGTTGGTGTTATTTTATGTTGTTACTTAAGACTTAGCAGCCTTTTACAAGCATTGCAATTTTCATCCTAAATTAGCATGCAATAACTATTATTATTAATTAATTATTTCCTTTAGATCAGTACAATTAAATTGAGACATTTTCTTTTATCAAAATTAAATGTCAATGTTTATGAATTCAATATAATTATTCAGCAATATTTATGTCATCCATTTCAGGTAGTACAAATTATAACTATGATTTTAAATTAATGTAATGTAACTTCTGATCAAGCAATGAACTTCAATTGGTTTTTGACGAAGACGATCGTTTAGAATCTATATCCATCGTAATAAACGATGTTTAACAACCATTAGAAACAGACACGAATAAATTACTATACACACAAGATATAAGCATGTCATATACCAAGTAAGCCCTTCGTATACCTTCGAGCAAGATGAAATGATTCATTTCAATTACTAATGTATCATTGGGGTCAGCCATCTTGCTTGACTCTTGACTCATCGCAGGTACAAAGCCTTTCCCCGGTGACCTAACATGCAAAATATTTGAGGCATGATATGGAAATGCAAAAATACCCGCCAAATTCTTTGATACAACTATATTTTTGATTGATTTGGAAGTGACAGTGCTAAAGCGTGGATTTGTGTAAAGGCAAAGATAAGAAAACCTAATCAAAGGCGTAGAAGATTGAATTGGTGACACAGCCAGTACAGAAATCATTGGAATGACAAACATAAAACACGGACTGAGTGCGTAGAAAAATATCGAGAAAAGTGATGTCTAACTAGCTTTCAGGCTGCTTCCGAATCTAGATGAAACAAAAGAGTTGCCAATACCAATAAACACGAAACTGCTCTATTCTCGAATTGTTTGCGAATTAAATCAGGATCGAAGCCGTATCGATCGTGTAAATGCTCTCATTGTTTTCGCTCTAAGAATATTTTTAGAACTGGTAACGTATAAAGCACTAACAGGATCGGCCATCGGCACCTAAAGAATGAATTCAGCGTAACGGCTGCAGGGGCGGACTGAAACTCACAATCATTCACTGGAAAGTCCAACGTACAATGTTATTATTATTTTCGCTTAAAATGGTCATGCCTATTTGAATTCGTAAACTGCTTGCTTCGGCGAATTTTGTTAACTTAAAATGCAGTGTGAGTCACTCATAATCATGAGGCATTCTTCATTTACTTCGTTACCAAGTTCCGACGGAATGAGGATTTTCGGGGAAATATCACATCATTTTTAACTTAAAGTAAATTATTAAAAATCCTGGTGAAATGGACTTTGATACAATGCCCTTTGATTTTAACGAGTTGATTGTAAATGTAAGTAGAAGAAACAGCGAGGAAATTCGATGATTTCGCCATTAATAAGAATAGACAAATGGTTAATGAAAGATGATAAGATGTATGATGTTTAAGTATATTAAAGCTATAAAGATTCATGTTGGCACTTAGTGACCAACACAAGAACTAAAACTCTAAACTACACAATACGCGCCTCTTAACAGCTGCAAGTAATGAAGCTATATCTAATTAAGTACAGGTAAGTTTCAAATTAAAACTCCAATTGAATTTGCAACGGGTAAGTCATCGTTTCTCGAAAATAATATCACCAAACTAGGTAAGGTGTTACTCATTGACCTGAATACATTAATTCTATATAAAAAACAATTACGCAAACTAATTCAATGAGGTTTTGAATGCGTAAGCGCATTTTTATGCCAAACAGTAAAATTTTATCGGTCCCGCATATAATTAACGAATGACTTTGAAATGAGTTCAATTGACGCATGAAGAAGCGTCTTGACAATATAATATTAAACTAAAGAATTGCAAAATAAATTATTTTTAACAGCCCGTCGGTGAATATTAAAGTCAGCATTTACTTCTAACCAAAAATCAACTACATCGCCAGGTTCAAATTCCACAAATATACATTGCACAGAAAAATCATGGAGAAGATTTTTTCTTCTATTAGACCTTTCATCCTCATACAGTAATTCCTTTCTTCAAAAATGATACTGGTGTGAAAAACAACACGAATCTTAATTCTTTGCAATTAAACAGTACACTCAAATTGGTCGCACGTGGCAAGTTGTAAAATCAGTTTTGTTTTGACGTTTCCACCGCGCACCGAACGTTGACCGCACAGCATTGTTTGGACGGTAACGACCGCCGAAACGACACCAGGGTTGCCAACAATAATTAAACTCAGATGTTCACGAGACAAGCGTAATCTGTGTAATACCCGCCAAGGAATCATGTTTATGTCACTGTTTTTACGTTACTGATTGCTGTAATTGGAATGAAAAGGTAACCCGTATTAACGCAAGTTATAAAAAAAAATACCGTGCATTGCAAAAGATTTCTGAAAATAGTCTGGTAATTGACCAAAAGAACTGCCAACACACAATTATTGTTCCGATGTATTACAAACAAGCACTTACTGTCTTCAGAAATTAATTTTCTCTTCGTTACGAAAGGGCAATTATTACGTAAAGAACAGCGTCGTCAACTTTCTTACTTCAAGAGCAAAAGGACCAATTTTATTTTCAGTCGCAGCAACCCTAATACGTTGCAATGATGATCTGCAACATAGCGTTCATTGCCTCCATATTTGTTGTTATTAACTAAACAATTCGCGTTAACACCCAAAATATAGTTAGTCTTACATTTTGAGCGATTGAGAAACCATAAGAATATGGTCCTTCGTGGCGGTTTTAAAGCTTGGTGTGATCAAGGTGTTAATGGCCCGGATCCCGGAGCCAAATACAATAGCTCCTTGATGAGCAATAAAGCTGCAGGAGTGAGGATTTCGACAGTTGTTTGTCTGTTTTGGGTGGGAAAATGGACGCAATCAGTAGGTCCAAGACCGTCAATATCTTTTCGAACAATGGTTTTCCTCAAAACAGTCGTTCAGGTCAATATTGGTCGAGTGCTGGCTTAGCGAACAATAATTCATAAATAATACCCATTGGCCAATGGGACATACTCGCTTCAGGACCAACAATTTTCCTTCCTCCCAAAATAACTTACTGACCCCCAAATCCGTACATAAACGGAAACTATTCAAACTCAACGTCGAATGATTCACTGGCCATGTGTTACTGTCTAGTTTTATTAGATTGTTGTGAAAAACTCGCCGGGCGACCGTTAACATGACTCACGAGTTGCCAGTGCTAAATATGTCGCCAAGATCTGCGCTCAGCACTAAAGGTAGCAAAGGTCAAAGCAAGTTGCCATAACTTATAAAACTGTGAACGCTTATTCGGATGATTGGTTAATCGATTTGGAAATTGAAATGTGTTTTCGTTTGGCAGTTCTTATTTGGAAAACTAGGAGGTTTATAGTTAAAGAAATTATAATTTTATTTCATTTTTTAGGGACAAAAAAAACAAACATTCCGTTAGTTTCTGCCGTAGTGATAACTACTACGAATCAGTTTTAGATCAATCGTTTTTATAACAATTTAATCAGTGATGAAGAGATGCTAAAGGGCAAAACGAAACTTGTCAGTCCTCCTCTCTTCTCCTTGCTTCCTGTCTACACACATTGCATACTTCGAATTCCTTACTACCCTCATAGGCGCCACAGAACTAAATTGCCGCAAGCACTAAATGCCACAATAGATCTAATTAAATAACCCTCGTCTATTAACACTGAAAGTCCTGCAAGACGGTTCTTAAAGTTTAGCTCTAGACAGTTGGCAGTCAGCCAGACGCAACTTGTCGAATAAATAGATATGGCTGCGTCTCCTGAATGTCCAGACATGGGCGGAGTGATGTGTCTTAGTCAGCTTTAGTGGTTTCTAACATGACAGAAACTGTTATGTTTTGATCGTAAATGCCACATTGGGTATTGCTTAGATAGTAGCAATTGCTTTTTGCAATTTATTGGGAGATGATACTAATGTTGTTGGATATATCAAATTCGTTAATTTTAATGTTTTGTGGTCATTATTTTTGTTTTGCCGTATTATTTTTTTTTTATGATGGGTTGGAAAACATGTAAGTAACGGAGTGATGAATTCAAATGTTAATGGATGGAGAGGGAGAGGAAGACCAAAGAAAAGATCAGAGACCAAAGAATGGATTGTGTAAGAAATCATGTGAAGGAAAAAGGGGTAAAAGATAGCGTGACGAATGATAAAGAAGAATGTAAGAAAACAACGTGTTGCCGACCCCAAACAAAACATGGGACAAGGGCCGGAAGAGTTTTATAATTTAAAAAGAATTATTTAACGTTGTAGCTCAGAATCAACACTGTTCGATCTTAATCATTCCAAAATATGGTCTTGAACAAATTAGACATATTGAAATGTGCATGTATAGTGAGCCCGGGTGGTGTGGAAAGCATCCTCAACTGCAATGCGGCACTGATGGCATCTCGCAATGCTACACTCCAAAAAAGTTAGCACGCGGAACACTAACTTCCAACTAAGATGAGGATTCGTCCATGAATGCAAACTAGGTCCCAGAGAAGATCCATAATATAAACAAACATTTAAGTGCAACATCGGTTGCTGTTTATGAGAACCATTACGTTAGACATCTTATGAGGTGAATAACAGTAATTGCAGTTTTATGATGTCCATAAATACATTCCGTTACATGTGGAGATTATAGCGAAATTCACGCGGAGATCAATGAAGCCACTATTCCAATATTCGAATCTCTGGGAAAATTCACGCTTAGATTCAGCTTCTATTGTGGTTTACTTTGACCAACAGATGTGTCAGTATGGAATAACTAGTTATTAATAAAGCATTATAAAACATAGCTGTTCGCTGAAAAAATATGTAGCTAGTGTTGTAGATACATAATTAATTCATTCTGTTGGCTTTTTGTCTTTCCTGTTTTGCATATACAAAACATATTATTTCTGTGTATTTCACACCTAATCCAGCTTTACCTGTTAGATTATTCATAACAATACTAACTCAAGTAATTAACCTATATGTACACAATTAGTTGAAATCGTTTTTTTGTTCGGGAAATTAAATAGGGATTTCCCAGCAATTTTAACTTAGACATGGAATGATGAGATTTGCTCTGAGTATTCTCACGGAGTACTAATGTTGTTGCTTTTTAGACAACAGTTCTGTCACGCGTATTTGCCCGAATTCGGGGACAAGGTAATTACGTGAGTTTTTTGAGTTTTTACGAACATGAGAAACGAAACAACGTCCGTATGAGGTAATCATGATAAGAAACGAGATAACTTTCGCCGACCGTGGACCACGACAGTTTAACGAGCCATAAGTTTATTTAAAAAGATATTATGTAAAGTATTTTTTCGTATGAACAGTTATTGGTTCATAAAGGACAATAAAAAACAACTTAGAACTTTATTTCGCGAAATTTTCAAACTTTAATACATATAGCTTTCAATTTTTGCAAAAGGCAGAGTAGAACTGTATCCAAAAAGACTACAAACAGAAGCTACCTAACTGACATACTTGCCCCTAGAGAAAACAAATAATCCCGATCAAATGATCGAAGCATTGGCCAATGATCATAACTCAGAAGCTACAAGACAATAGCTAGCTCCATGACCCCAATCCATTGCGGTTGCGACGCGGTTAAAAGTAATTATTACTATTGTGGCCACGACACGTACGGTAAAGATTTCATGTTATTATGTCAAAATCGAACACCAGATTTCCTTGCGAATGCATGAAGTAGAAATGGAGTGGTTTTGGTTGAATAATATTTGCAGTTGAAAACATTCAGAGTTGCATTTTAGATGTGTATACTCTTGACAAATTTGTACATTTCGAATCTGGTAAAAGGAAAATCTCTGAAATCCAAAGAAGTCCAATAATGAAATTAAAGAAACATTTGGTTTAAAACGACGTTCCACAACATGTTCCACCATTAATGTTTCATTAGTGCTTACTAAAGAATTTCTAGAAAACTACATTTGAACACAAACTACGATAAAACGAAATCTTATCAAAAGATTGTTTAGTACGCAGCTGATATTCGTACCTGAATGAACAAAATTAGTCGCAGTACTCGCAAATTATGTAAAGATTTCATAATTATCTAGGCTTATGTGGTATTCAAATTAATCTATAAATTAGAAAGTTGCTCTAAGTTGCTATCAGACAGTCTGATAGAAGCAGGCACAATGTCAAGTTTCTGAGTTTATCAACTGGGCTGGTAGTGAGATAAGATTGGACTTCACTTGAGATTTCAAGAGTCTTAATGAAGAAGCACTTAAAAACATGTAACATAGGTGGTAATGGTTTACATTTAGAAATATTAAAATGTCTGTTTGTACTCCCCATTCTAGCTTCCTAAATGATACGACGGAGAGAGTGAGGAACACCGGAGAAAATATGGACAGATTGTGCTAGGAGTAATACGAAAGATAAAAGAGTTTATGATGAAATGATACGTGACGGTGGACAGGGGAGAATGGAAGAAAAAAAACGTGTTGCCCCAAGTAACGTTCGAGAAGATACATTTCCCGATTCTAGCTTGCAGAATGCAGAACGAGTTTCTTCTTTTGCAGAAATACAAAAGCTTATTTCGTTCATACCGTACCATCCTAGCTTTTCCAAAATCCTTGATTTCAGTACCACCCTCGTCGTCTCCATCAGCAACGCCCAATATTCTCAGAAATTACAATCAAATTAAATTATGGGCAAAAAGGTGAACAATTATGCTGTTATTCTAATGTGGGGCGTACACAATGACATTCGCACATTTCAGCACGGCCATTGAACCACCGGCGCTTGGGCATAAGCATGTTACACCCAGTGGGTGGGCTGGCCGTACAAAAATTTAATTATAAGAATTTAGCTCGTTCTGTTTATGGTTTGGTTTTAGGCGGTGTTATAATATGTTGGCATATGTGAAATAAAATATCTTGATCTTTGTTGGACAATTGGATTTTTTTTTGTCAGAAGCCAAAAGTCTGTCATCCAGTCTTACCAAGGGGTATCGTATTACCCAGTTACTGGGTTGTGGAGGTCAGATAGGCAGTCGCTTCATGTAAAATATTGGTAGTCAGCTGCATCCGGTTAGACTGGAAGCCGACCCCAAGATAGTTTGGGAAAAGACTAGGCAGATGATGAATTGGAATTTTTCTGTAAATTTTATGCGACGTTCCACTAGTGAATGATACTGGACATCGAAGACTGTGAAATAAATGGAATCGGGGATGTTGATACTGAGGAGATTCAAAACAGTCATTCTCCAATTCTCTTTCTGCATCTGAACATCATTCATTATCTGCCTGCCCTTCTCCCATGTAACTTAGGGTTGGCGCAACATGTTTTCTTCTTCATCCTTTCCTGTCTACCATCACGTTAACATTCATTAACTTTCCTTCATAACATTCCTCTCACAATACATTAATCTTTTCTTTGACCTTCCTCTTCCTTTCCATCCGTGCACATTTCTATTCAACACTCTATTGGTCTCTTTTAGATTCATGCAGTCTCTTATTACATCAACGAAAATCTTCCAAATGTAAATCTCGAAGAACATTATGGTCACCAAGATCATCATTTGGTCGAATGACAACTGTATAATCGACCGGTATTTTGTTTCGTTTTATGGTGTTTTTATAGAGCCCACTTCTAAGTTGCATTTCTGGTTCAACTAGACCTTCTTTTAATATTATCTAATACTTTTAGTCGTTTATTTACGACCAGTCTGGCAGTTATATTATTGAAATCGTCGTCTGAATGTCTTAACGCTTTGAAAACAAATGTTTCTTCGTAGTTTGGTTGAATAATATTTCAACCATAAAAATAATTCTGTTACTGAGACGATTTGAGGAACGTTTTCCGGTTATTCCGAACATTATGAATATTCTGTCTGATACGCTTTAATGTGCACCCGAACAAGCACGTAATTAGTCAAAATGATTAAGTTTATCCGTCACGATTCAATAATAACGTGTCCAATTAACATGTTCCATACAATTAATAACTACTATGTTCTTATTCAATTAGTAGCTGATAACAACGGAATGTCTGTCTGCCACTGACCTTATAACGGCTTTAATTATTATTTTAAAATGTAACACATAATTACCTTGTTTAAAGTATTTTCTCTAATCTTAATCTAATATCTAAAGGCTCCATTCAATAATTATGTAATCGGGGCGAAAAATCTAGCAACAACATTAAATGCAACAGAAATGTAATAGCTTCTAAGAAAAGAATTTAGTTTGACCATCATCATCGCTCAGTTCAGACAGTAACCGTTATAAAACAAGCGTATCCAAACACATTAATTACAATCAAGATCTATTTTAAGAAAAACAAAACGATATAACAAAACCTGAAACATTAACATCCAAATGTTTATTCCACTTCTAACTAAAACCATTTTTTTTATTTTACAATATGCCAAATTACTAAAACAATGGAACGAAAAATTTGAATTTGGCGAATCGTTAGTAGCGTACGACATACGGACACATCCGGTAACGAGGCTGCCATATTGTCGTTGGTACCATTCAAAATTCGAAGAGGTGCGCGTGCGCCGGCCTTCGCCCGCTGAGGACGCGGGGGAGTGCGGGAGGAGCGCGAGGGAGTAGGGCTGGCATTGTTAGGCAAATTGTTACAGTTTATTAATAATGGGTTAAAATATCTATAAGGAGATGTAAACAACAGTACAGTGAAAAATTTGGTTCCAACAAGAGTCACCGTCATCGTTCTCACATATTTGTAATTCTCAACATAAATGATGTAACCAAGATTTTGTAACATATTTTGATTTTAAAGAGTGTCCATGGAGTTTCTTCTCCATTCTTTTCCAAAGAGGTCTACGCTTTCCAATGGGCAACTACAGTACTTTCACAAGTTATTATGCCTTGTGACTGAGGACTGGGGCCTTGGGACTGTAGTTTCGCGTTTTTTGTTTTTGTTTTTAAGAGTGCATGTAATCGTCTAATTGAAATAAATGCTTTCGAGTTTGAGTCAAAGAATAACCTAATAGGGAAATATTTAATTGCTAACAATATGTGCAACGAATCAATATGAGTCAAATTATTTTTTTCCTTGTATTCTAGACTATGTATAACATGAAATGAATAACATGTCAATAGACGATGTTTCTAATGCTAACTTCACCGCACCAACCCTAAAATCAAGACACGAACTGGTTGAAAAAAAGTTGAAACAACCACAGTCAATCGTTAAGTGATGTCCTTGACGCACCTTGCTACATTTCCAGTTAGATCACCATCAAAAACAGTGTTTAATCCTTATCATTATTGCATTGGAGTTCAAAATCCCATGATATAGATATTAAATCTGGACATTAGAATTCAGAATGGGTGGGTACTTGAAGTATGGTAGTTATTGGGCTAGCACACCTGTAAACAATTCATCATGGCGATCGCTGTGAATTAAGTAATCTAGTTGACCATATGGTCGCGGGCCAAGATGCTGCTCATCCGATTTTTCCACTCTAAAAAGTGCTTACTTATTATGAGGTCAGATGTTTACTACCAGTTACTAAAGATATGCTAAACTTAAGAAAATCCGTGATAGATGTACGATTACGGTAATCTTGCGTACTTAGCTACTGATTAGTCATAGTTCGCATTTATAGAAACAACGATATAAAATGGATTATGTTAATTAATAAAGCATGACCAAAGGTTGCATTGAAAACTTCATCCGTATAGAAACAGCAAATAATACGTAGAGCTCCCCTAGATAGACATGAATGTCAATAGAAATGATCCGAATGACAAATTCCTACAAACGTCAAAAACAGCCGTGACGATACAACAAAGAGTTGAACCTATCACCATAAAAAGCATAAACAAAGAAAGTGCAGGGTAGACGGAGAAAAGAGAACAAAATAAAATAAAAGCCACAGTACTTTGGACGCGACTCGTTCGGCGAGTGACGACAATGACCGGCGAGCACGTAACGGAACGACCATTATGAGATACTCAATTAACTAAGAATGGAAGGATTTACTTAGTTTTTCTTCACGTTCTTTACCTGGGGTACGTATTTGAATATCGAAGGTTAAAATACCTACGCTTAAAATACCAACGTTCAAAACATCGAAAATTGAAATATCGATTGTATCAAAATGTCGAAAATTGTTATACATACGCTTAAAACGTCGAAGATTGAAATGCCGAGTTATTAAAATTTCGAATGATTCAAAATATCGAATGACATAATGCCTAAGTTCAAAATATCAACATTTAATACATCTAAGTTCATAATATCTACGTTAAAAATACCTACTAGTTATGTTTTCGATTATTAATTATTGAGGATTCTTTGTTTAATATTTTGTATAATTGTCACTGATTATATTGTACATTTGCGTACAAATGTGTTTATTTTGGGTTTTTATTATGTAAAAATAATTAAAGTACATGACATGAGGTGTTCCTTGTTTTTTTTTTTTGCAAACAAGCATGCAGCAATCATGCAACATGCAAGCAAGCATGGTTTCCGTCACGGCTCCGGCGCTGCAGGGCTCCGACAGTCCCACGCGAGCTTAACGTCGCAGATGGTCTAAACGCTCACCACCGCAGCTTCGGCTTGTTGGCCGGTTTCGCCGGCCAGCCTCAGCTGTGGCGGCGGGTGTTAAAACCACCTGCTCCTCAGCTCGCGGGCTGCCTCGCCGCTCCGCGCCTACGCGGTTCTAAATTACACTCTAAGGGTAGGGCAGACAAGACTACGTGTAGTCGGTTTTGCAGCGATACGTTTCTGTCACTAACTTTAGTAGCACAACATGTTATTGACTTTCAAGAAAATATTTTAATTTAAAGACCTGCTTTATATGCTTGTACACTGGACACTGATTTTCATGGATAAAATGGGTCGAAATTGTTCCAAAACCGAATTGGGGCTCCCCGAATTTACGTAGTCTTTTGGCTGTTACCCCTAGAGTGTTTATAAAAATCCGGAGGCGCGAAGGGAGGGCAACCACCGCCCGCTGTAACAAAGCATAGGCACCCGTGGGAGACGGCTCCCACGGGTGCCTATGCATTGCTTTGCGGCTGAGGCTGGTCGCCCGAGGCGACCAGCAAGCCGAAGCTGCGGAGGTGAACATGGGTGCCTATCCTTTGTTACGCAAGGGCGAAGGGGTTGCACTTCCCGTAGCGCCGGAGACGTTGCAGAAGCAACCTTTTACCACTCATACTACTTATATCAAAAGGAGGCTGGCGAAAATGGACCCAAAGAATCTAAAAATTAACTAAACTCCGTTCCAGTGTAAATATAAAATAATTATAACTACAGTTTTATGAGATATTTATTTTTAAAATATTGAATTTTTAGGACTCGGGAATCAAAAGTTATAAATATTTTCAATTTACTAAAATTAAGTAATCGTGCAATTACAAAACGCAACTTTTTTCCGATTACGTTCCAATCCAATAACATGTGTTTTTGCTCAAGGGTTTTCTTACTACAAATGGCTCTTTCTCTTAGTTTTTATACATTCTATTATGTCAAAAATTCATAAAAAATAACATGCAAACCTGATATTAAAACGCCAATTAACAATGCAAAAGCATTTAATAAAAATGGAACAATGGCGATTTTATAGTATTTCTTATAAAGTAACGGTATCAATGATGATCGATTGAGTCCCGTCACTACTGTCATTGTCAGATCTGTGATGATCTAGTCCATCGTTATGTTTGTATTTTTGTCTGGGATTTTATGTTTATCATTGCGATTTTGTAGATTCTCGACGACTTGGCCTTTACATCTTGAACTGAAGATAATGCACCCTGTCATAGACTACCTACCGCATTCTTCTCTGGATATTGGACAATGAGTTGTTTTTGATTTGGACTTTGATTTTAACCACAAACATGCGTTGTGTTAATTTCTTCTTCTCTTACGACTTACGCTCTTACGGAGGTGTCGTCTCTTTGATGAAGGTGCTCAGGGCTTTGAAAAAGTTCAGAGATGGGTGTATCCACGTGATGTAAGTATATTTGTAAAAAACCATGTATTTATATCATAAGTTAAGAACTTATTTAAGATATCTATCTGAACTACAAACTGAGATTCGTTTAGCTTTTATATGTATAAATACATACTGTTGTAATCTTATATTAGGCTCATTCTTACTGTTGCCCTATACTTTATCGGACTAAAACAGTATGCAGTAAAAGACTGGCCGAGGTAGCAGTAGTGTATTTTACTGAGATCTTTCAGTCATCAAAATAGAAGATGGGTGGCTGTCGCATTTTGTCATGAAATATTTATACCTAATATTTATATACCCCTCCACAGGTATCAGAGGTCTTTGACCTCTATATTATCTTTCGACATTTCTGTTTTTCTTTTGTTACTTATGGAACTCTTTATGTTTATTACATTATAGGTGAATTTATTTATTTTAACATAGTTAATTAATTCCAGATAACAGGAGACGACTACCTTTGTCACTCATGCTGGGGGCTGATAAGCTGCGACCCTGAAAATGAAACCCGACAGCAACTTGGCCATCGTAACGTCTGTGTTGCATAAAATAAAAACTATGTAAAAATACCAAAAAATAAGATTTATTACTCATACTTTTTTTATTCAACAATCCCTGCTTTTCAATAGCTGTACATAGCTAGTCAGCTCTGGCTGTTATAATTTATGTAAAACAATATTATCTTGTCTCAGCGTAATAAGAATCGTTTTACTTGACTATAATTCACTTATAGATCAAAATCGTAACGACATAGTTTTAATAGTGATTGAACTAATTACAGGGTTGGTAATCAGTTTAGTCTCTAGCTGCAGTCTAGCAGTTTTATGATTCATCAATTAGGTACAGGCAATGAAGTAAAAATTCTGGTTTTGGCTTATGACAAGAAGCAAAACACGTAAAGTCAGAACTAAAACTGCGAGGGAAATACAGTAGTTCGAATCGAATCCTTTATGAGTTGTCTTAAGTATTATTATATTTTGATTAATCTTAATTACGGAGACATTCCACTGTTAAAAATCTTAGTCGTAAGATTTTTAGGTTATCTTGTAAATAGACGTATATCTCTTTTCTCCCAACTTTTCCGTCTTACTTTCCATTTACTTTTCTGATAGTCTTTAGTCGTTTTACAACTATGTATAAGTTGCTATAGTGAATGCTACCTCTAAGAGTGGGTCCCAAAATACATGTAGTGTCGCCCGTCTCCTTTGTTCGATACTTTAACATGTACGTATTTTTATTTTATATTTTTTTTTTTGGGAGCAGCGGTGGCCCAGTGGTAGCAGCCCCGACTTACAAGCAGTAAGTCGTAGGTTCGAACCCAGGCAGGCGCATTACTTTGTGTAATTTATTTCATCACCGCTGCTCTCAAAACGGTGAAGGAAAACATCGTGAGGAAACCGGCATGTCCTAGAACTAAAAATTCGAAGACATGTGACATCTACCAACCCGCACTGGGCCCGCGTGGTGGATTACAGCCCATTCCCTCTCATAGAGAGGAGGCCTGCGTCCCAGCAGTGGGACAAACAACAATATAGGCTGATGATGATGATGATTTTTTTTTAATGATTTATTAAATTTTGAAAATTAACCCATTTTTACACGTAGGTATATTAATTTTCGATGTTCAAATAATATATGTATCCATCGATATTTAGGACGTTCGATAATCTGTATTTCGATATTTGGATCTTTCGATGTAGCTTCTGTAGATATTTAGATTTTAGATATATTGGACGTAGGTTATTTAACCATTCGATAATATGAACTTTCGTTTTTTTAATTTTCGGTTTTATGGTCGTTCGATATTTCCATTTTCGATGTTTTGAACATCGATATTTCAACAATAGGTATTTTAATCTTCGATATTCAAATACGTACCCTTACCTGGCCTAGCAGTTTAACTGAAATTTGAAATGGTAATACATATGGAGCGCTGATTATGGAAACATTCACTCTTTTATACTTTTTGTAGAATTTGGATTAGATGGCTTTCAGGTTACTGATGATGATGCAAATGAAAGAGAACTAAAGAACGGTAGATTTATGGATATAACTGGGTGCAACCAGAAGAAGAAAGATTTGGTGATGTTTTAAGCACTTGCAGAGACGGAAATCGAAATTAGAAGCTAAAGATTAGGACAAACGCTCTAAATTTTGTTAGTTTATAAATATATTATTAAGTAATAGCATCAATGCTAATTCTTGAATAGTTTTAAATGCTTAGACTGCCTGCACGTGACTTCTATCTCTAATTACGAAACAATCAGATGGCCAACAAGTAAACTATGCATTTCTTTCAACAAGTATGATAATAACTCTATTCTCCCTGATGGCTGTGTGAACTTAAAACAATGACCTTTGTTATTAATATCTGAATGCATATACATATCTCACAAGAAGTTCATATCTATGACAGTCATGAACTTGAAATGTAGGCTGCCGAAGTCTGTTGGAGTCCTTCCTGGTTCTTAGTATATGTAGTAATAGTATATATATGCATAGCATAATCTGACCATGTTCGCACAGCTGGGACACAGGCCTCCTCATAATGGGAGGGAATGGACTGTAATTCAATACAAGGAGCCCAGTGAGGGTTGGTAGACGTCACACGTCTTCGAATAGGGGTGAAGACTGGGTAAAGAAAACGACATTCTATTTTGTCCGTCAGACAGGTAATATAAAAATATTAGACACTTATATTTGTTTTATCAAAAAATTACTTAGTTAAAACTCATTAAGTTGGAGAGTGTGGGCTCACTACGTCACAAGTAGGTATAAAAATTACCTACATGTGACGTCATGCGCCATTTCAACTCAATATATCTCCGTAATTTTATGACCACGTGAAAAAAGAAAAAATACGTGTCCAATACTTTTCAATAATGTACCCGACGGACAAAGAAAAATAAATGTGATCACACACAATGGGGTATTGTTGGTTCTAGGATCCTGTATTTTATTCGTAGTTAAAATCTCCAACTTCAAAAAGCCAACTCAAAATCAGGATGGTGATACTTTTTAAAATCTAAAAGCCGCCGTCTGGTTCGAAGCCGCGACCCATAAACAAAATGCCAGTGGCAACGGTACCAATACCGGTTAGTGGATCGCTCGCCTCGACATATAAAATCGATCTTGTAGGGTAAGACGATTGTAACGACAGTGGAGAAGATATTATGACTGTTGCTAACAAGGCGATACTGATGTAAATTTACAAGAATTAATAAACTATTTTTGAAGATACTTCGGCATTCGTGGTCCTAAGATACAACCTTGATTGGTAGTAAAACTTTTTTTATTTGTTTTGGGATAAATCTTCCAAGTCAGCACATTTGTAATAGTGTCTCTATTTAAACACTTCAATTACCTTTAGTCCTAAAATATAATGCAGTAGATCTAAATCGGGAACTTACCTGCGAAAAAGAAAGAAGTATTATTAAACTTTTGCTACATAATCCAAGTAAGTTATATTTAATATAGCTTTAGCCTGCGGCTCCATTCACTTTAATGTTCAATGCCCAGCTACTGCATAATATTACACCACAGCTGAACGCAGTCAGTTGTGAACTCACGACCTTTTTGATAGGTAGTTAACACCTACCAGGTAGTTTATTATCGCTTTAGATATTAATTTAAAGTTGCAAACCGAGTCGAGGAATGGCTATGCTGTCGATGTCGTAAAAGCTTAATCAGATAGTCAAGCAATGCTTTTGTGCTTTCATATAATAATAATAATTTAATATCTTCGATTACTATGGCAGAGAGAGATAGTATTCGCTATCTATCCACTTTCCTATCTGTTAATACTGGCATTAGGTCATCATACTTTAATATCTACGTTCATAATGGACCGAAAAATGCATGGCAAAAACTCCCAGTAAATACTGGGATCTGGTGAGTATCTATCATATTGGAGTAAAGGTCATGCCAAGATCACTAAATGAGAAATGGGAGAATGAGAATGAGAGAAGGCTCGAACCACCGAACGTGCATGGCTTGTTGTACTAAGCAACTAATGTGAGCATTATATTAAAAGAGAGAGTGCAAGTGCAAGTATAGGTGCAATAAGGATGTATACCACGTACGACACAATGCTGGGAACTAATGACGAGCCAGCAGCGGCAACATGATGTCACCTCAGCACAATAGATATTAACAATAGGAAGAATGACACCTGTAAATATTTTGTGTTGTAATGTTTGAAATATATGGTATGAGGGAATTTAAGGATTAATCAACAGGACATAATAATATCAAATGTCCTATAATATTAATCAAACTGTAAGGACTAAAGTAACAAACATGAAATGTCTGAAGGTACCACAGCTAGTGTCAGGTTAAACTTTAAAATGTAGGCTTCTGAATTGGAAGCTATCACTAAGGTAAAAACCATGAATCCAAAGAGTATGATGGAACCGTAATCTTTGGACCAATATCAATTACAGCTAAAATAGTATGATCTATGGTAACAGGATAGTTACCGAAGGCCACAACAACATAGCAACTAACTACTAACCCATGTGGTAAAGCTCGCCTCTTAGGGCCTATAGTCAAGTCAGTCAAACGCTTCTGTTGGGTCGATGACGTACGACACTTCCAAGTAACATTGAGTCATCATGTTATTGATATGTGGATCGGTTTGCGAATTGTAAAGGCTACTTATTATTCCCGAGGCTATGCCGGTGCATTAAACTATTATAATTTCTTAGTAAAAGAGTCGATAAGTTTCAAGAAAATCTTCATGAAATGACTTTGACTTCTGAAGATATCAATTTGTAGCTACAAGACCAGTTATTTTTTTGTTCCTAATTTTGTCTATATTATGTTAAAGACCCTGAGCTGCTGACTAGTAACATCATCATCTGCCTAGCCTTTTTCCAAACAATCTTGGGGTCGGCTTCCAGTCTAACCGGACGCAGCTGAGTACCTGTATTTTACATGAAGCGACTGCCTACCTGACCTCCACAACCCAGTAACTGGGTAATACGATACCCCTTGGCAAGACTGGATGTCGGACTTATGGCTTCTGACTACTCGTAACGACTGTCAAAGATCTACAAATGACAGCCGGGACCAACGGTTTAACGTACTTTCCGAGGCACGGAGGAAACTCGGTATGTAATTATGGTCACCCATCAACGGACCAATCTCGGCAAGTACGGCTTAACCTTAAAGATCGACCCGTGCGGCTGTTATTATTTAGCCACGAGCTCCTCCTGCTGACTAGTAACACCGAACATGAAATAACTAAGATGAGGCACCAAACTTTTACAAAGTCTGAAGCGGTAAATATACCATGACATGACTGATTAACGCAATCTGTTCTCGCAACGTTAGTAGTAACAATTTCAGTTAAAGCAACGCGCGAACCTTCACAAGGACGTCTACAGAGTAATACAGTTTGGAATATCTACCGCATTACGGAATAAAAGATTGCAACAACTTAAAACTTACATATAGAACAAACGAACAGTGTTAAATTAAATAATCGTAAAAGGATCAAAACCGGAATGGCATACCGTCAGAATGTTAATTAGCCCTTAATTCTCTCACACGAGGCATTCTGGTACCGTTATGGTGGTATTACACCACAGCGTGGTTGCATCGCGCCCTGTCCTGTCTGACCAGATGGCATTAACGGCGACCCACTTCTTGAAGGTCCTATACCGGCCCGACTTATGCCATGTAAGGCATTACATGGTTACGCAAGTCACTGATTCTGCGCGAAACTCTCGTATTGTTCATATTTTATTACATACAATTAAATGTTGGAAATTTTACCTTCTTCGGTTAGTAAATTTTGTTTGATTAAAACATAAATCCGGCAGTAAAATTCAAATATGGTAAAAATACATAAAGGGCGAGAACTGTCTAGATTGCTATCTGCAATGCAATGATCATAATTCAGAAGGTTTACGTGCAAACTGTTGTCCTTATTATGGGGTAAGACCAAACAATACAAACCTAAAAACTGCAAAACCTAATTAAGGATTAACCGTATCATTGAAGAAAAGAATGCCAGAACACGATTTAAAGCACAGTATCAATATCAAGCTGAGAACCAACAAAAAATGGCGCTTTGCTTTCAATGCGATCGTTGATTGCGCTCCAAAGCCGTTTACAGTTAATCAATGCACCATGTGTAATGACCAGTCGTGGCCGGCACGGTACACGGTATGGCATATGGCGGCTAAAACATGGCCATATAAGGTGGCACATATGGACGACATGGTTTGTTCGACGAATCCAGCGGTACATGCGTTTGTGACAACTTTTACGGTCATGATGAATGGACGTGTCAAAGTTACGAATATTGAAGTCAATGAGGCTGACATGGATTGTAATGTAACGCTTTCGAAACCGTTTTGGACAACACTCGCAAAATGATAATTATAATGTTGGAAACGATTCATACAACGAAATTTGATGAGGAAATCTTTTTGTATTAACTGTATGATCCGCTTCAAACCACTTCATATAACAGTAGTAAACACAAATAACAGTAGTTAAGCCCTTGCATGATTTAAGACGATCTAAATCAAACGAACTAACGAGCTGACCTTAATCTCGCAGCCAAGGGCAATTCATGATCATGACTCTATGCATTGTGAACTTTGACCCAAGTAACACTCCGTATCGAGAACGTTTAGTTGTATTCAGACCATATGGGCAAAGCTTGGAACATATTGTATATGAAGTGGCTCTTATTTTGCAAGACTTCAGAACATTGATATGTCGGAATAATTTTGCAACCAAAATAAAATGATTGATCGAATTAACGGATTGTATCATTTTTGCAGATTTTTTGTTCTCCAGACATGGCGCCATATTGCCAACCGTCAAAGCACGCTCAGACGTAATTAACAACAACTCAGCACTATGTATAATAAATACTACGATTGAAGCTCTAATAACAATCACTTACAGTTATAATAGATCGTCAGATCGCTTGCAAATAGCAATAAAGAGTTTAATTAACAGATGTCCTGGACAAAGACAAGAGCTGATTATGCTAAAGTACTATCATATATATATGTTGTTGAAAGATCTTCAACCTTATTTTTATGTAAGTTAAGGTATATGATTGTGATGTGTTTGGTTGCGGTTGGCAGGTCAAGAGACTATGAGCATGTGCTTTGTTTCAAGCACCTCCCGCGTTGATGTGTCATCGTTTGTGGCGGTAGATTTGCTATATTTGTACGAATTTACGCAAAATTATTATCAATGTTGTTGCCTCCTTGCAGCCTGCTCATCCATATTGATACAAAATTTATAATTATGAAATTAAATAGAGCTTAAATACTCCACTAACAATTTTGTAGTATGTTCAAGACCTTATTTACGACGTCAATTATACATAACGGCCATAGTGCCATAATTGAGACCAACATAGCAATAAACCATAAGTTGTTGAATTAATTATCTAATGAAATAAGGGTTAATTTTAAAGTTCCAACTAAAAGACAATTACATAACTTAGGTGTATTTTCCTCGTAAATTGGTATAATGATACTCTATTATGGTTACTATAATAACAACAAATATAAAATACAACTATTTAAACATAAATTAATAATATAATAAATAAATTCCTTTTAAGTACAATATTACATGTTATAGTCGATGGACCATTGACCATAAAGTATTACAGTATGAATAGATTAGAAAACATGAAATTACAGTTGATAAATTATTAGTTTTCATTCATTTCTTTTTCCTCTCAGATCATTCTCATTTCGTGCCGAATACCAAAGAAAGCCAACAAATGAAATGGGATATGGCTTGAGGGCTAGACAGAAAGACTTTTCTCTCAGACAATACGGCTAATAATAATTTGACGGCACGGTTGGCGCAGTGGTTGAGCGATCGACTGCTGCGCTGCGTGTCGCGGGTTCGATCCCCGCACGGAACAAATATTTGTATGGCCTACAGATAGTTGTTCCGGGTCTGGCTGTTTGTGAATGTGAGTTTAAATGTTTGTAAACGCACCCACGATACAGGAGAAATTCCTAGTGTGGGGCAACGTTAAAAAAAAAAAAAAAAAAAAAAAAAAAAAATATTGATAATCAAAATGGCCATAACCTCAAAAAGTAACCTTATAAATTGTAAATAAAATCAACATACTTAAATTAACGAACCAAGTTAATACCAAAAGCGATTAAAGAATTAACCCAAGGCAAAACGCATTGAATTCCTTAAATTGTAGAAATGCAAGAGTTACCTTTATTGCGTTCATTTACATTCTTTAACACTAAACAAATTCCAGCGTTTCCGATGTTCTGAGGAAGTAGTTCCAAGGCAGCTTAGAATCAGATATTAATGGAGCATATTAATTAAAAGTTACCTTGAAATAGTGATCTAAATTGTAGTGTTTGACAAGGATGCTGAAATTGATATTCATTCAATAGTGAACTATCATTATTGCATGAATATACATTACAGCACTTTCACATCATATTAACTGTCTTTTCACTAGTGTAAAAGACATAGGAAAATGTAGTTGATGACAAAACATTATTAATATTTTCTAATAATGGACGTTTGGTCATTGTCTGGCACTAAACAATGAAATCCTTACTTCAATAAAGCATAGTATAACGAAAGACAATTTTATTATATTGACGACCAACAACAATTTTGCAAAGGCTTTTCAGAATACCGTTCCCCACGGGTTGGAAGGGTGCCTTTAACGTCTAGCTTTTACGACCCACCGTCTAGACACCAAGCACAACAAATTAATATATTGTAAAACAAATGGCTAACCATAAACATTTTGAAGTAATAAAGACTGCAGACCGGAAGGTTTGTAATGTATTGGCAATTACTTAATCGATGCTGCAGTGCAGTGTTTCGCAGTTTACAGATAAAGTAAGTTTTTGCAAGAGTAACAATTACAATTTGAAAACCTCTCAACAGGGTGCAAAGACATGGCCAATGCTTTACAAATCCCATACATTCATTAAATAGAAAACATATTGAATAAACTGCGAGTCTGATCGACATACAGGCATAAACAAAGAATACGATAAATCAACCGAAAACAATAATCGTTCTAATGTTTATTTTTCATCTAAACCCACCAAAATGTAATGTAACCACACTGATTCAGTGAACTAGAAACCGTGATGATCTAATTTCACATTAATTATGTAAACAACGATTTTATTTTAGCTTCTGACACGGCTTACTTGTTACACGGAGATATATTTTATGATAACTATGTAAATTATGAATAAATATATTTAACAGATATAGCTATACATGAAACACAACTGAGTCATATGATAAAACATGCGAACAAAGAAAGTATTTTCTAAACATTATGACGTGGTGTTCAACAAGGAACTACACCGGGGCCACAATTATTTTACAAAATCTTTGTACGCATTTTAATTTTTTAACATTATTTTATGGGATAGATAAATTATCTAGCTACCTTTACAAAAAATGCGTAAGGATATTTCAATCGGTCACGAGCTCACGACATAGTGCATTCCGCACATATCAGATAACATAGCAACGTGACTGGACCAAAAATAACTGCATGTTCTAACTATAGGCCAGTAGTTATGGTAGAAATTATTCCTCTAGTGTAACAAGGAGTTTCATTCATAGTCAATTATTCCATATTAATTTTGCACGCACGTGTGGCCTGGCGATCGTGGATCACGACTAGTGGAAGGTCGCAGATGGTTTGAGAATGGGTGAATTGAATAGATTTGCATAAAAAAATGTAAGGCCTTTAATTATACTTTATTATAATGTGAATGAATGGAGATTATGATAAAAATATTTAAATCTTTCCTTCACCTGAAACAACTATTGTAAAGTAAAAGAGCCTAATGCCATAAAAAATCTTTAACCAATTGATTGTGCCTATTATAAAATGACCGCATTGCAATGATGTACAATGTAGGTACATTTATATTAAATATGAATAGTGAGTGAACCAGAATAGGTTATTATAACGCACGTAGGCAAAAGGCAAGTAACCAGTTACTACGTCAGCAACTCAGCACTTGAGTTGTAAACTAGCTGATGCACACCATACGCTTATTGCAACAATGACTTCTAACGATTCACCTACAACATTATTATTACTTCTAATTCCGCACATTGTTTCAAAATACTGGCATAATCACCCAAAATATTACGTTCATCATCACTTTCATTCATATTTCTGGCACCTTCCTCCAGAAATAATAGAAAACAAACGATAAGTCATGCGTAACGTACAAATATAACATTAGATCGGAGACCTCTCCAATGTTAAAACATCAGTTGCATCATCCGTCTTTAAATAGATCGCCTGGACTATTAGAAACAGATAAATTTTCTATATCGTCGCGCGTTCTCTCCTGCTGGGCTAGGAAAACTTTAAGATATATTTATCACCTAGGGTTCTACCACACGTAAGGCGTATTCTGCACATTAGTACTACTAGCTACAATGACAAAACGACTTACAAAGCATTTTCCTATTTTAGTCTCCATGGTGCATGGTCAAGAAAGAGCAAAGTCCATCAATACTTTACAATGCAGCATGCAAAGTAATGCTAAAACGTCTATCTTTATTCCAAGGAAATCCATATGGATTAAACTTAATCTATGGACTGCGACTCCGGCCTGACAAAATCTCACTAATGACTTCGTATTTTCTGCCGAGCAACGGAACTTTAATTAAGATTAGACGATCGAGAACGATTTGTATATCAAACCAGTTTCCACCGATTTAAAGTTAAGCTTTACAAATAACGTTTGAATATTATTTTAATAATAATGTATTACCCACTTCAAACATTTCACGATTTTTTAAGTGTTTTAACCTTTTTTGAAAGATTATCCGAAGCGCAATTCGGAATTTAGGTGTTTGCAAATTGAAGCATTCAAATCGACAAAATGCACCTGCAAAGTTTTGAATAGACTCTAGCTCGGTAAATCGGTAGCTTTATGGCTAAGAGTAAAAAATACATCGAGATTATCTGTATATCAATAATCAAGCATCAGAAATTGATTCTCTATACATTTATAAGTAGTTTATAGACTGAGACTCCAATGATAATAAAATTTGAAAATCACAAAATTAAAAGCAAAGATTCGAAAAGTTGCAAATGTTTATGGGACACATTAGGTACTACTAAGTAATGCAGATACCTGATCCATTGCGGCACCAGTATCTGCAGTGCAGGAGAGCCCTATACATCAGCGCCCATAGCTAGGCTTTCGAGCGGCCGTGCAAAGCCGCAGGCTACATTTTTGTAACTGAACGAGCTGAAAGCTTTTGCGCAGATAAAGATGTTAATGAGCGCAAGATGAAGAGCAATTTGCAAAGGTGTAAAATATTATATGATTCAGTTGTTGCTGTACAATATTTTCCGTTTGAATTTATTAATGTAACAATATTGGTCTTTATATCCAGATCAAATTGCACTAATTGTTTCAGACTGTTCTATCAATCCAGAAGTGAGTCCTAGAAGTTGGTAAACTGAAATATCAAGAGCGACTGCAATAAAAAAAAAACTCCTTGCAATATCATTGGCAAGCCGTAATCCATCAGTGTTATATTTCAGCACATTACCAGGTTGCTTGCTTGCCAAAACAAATATACTTTCCTTCGTCAGACGTCAACCGTAATGTATTTGACGACCACAAAATGGATCCGTGATTTTTATTGAGGTATTAAAATGGCTTGTACGATGTAGTAGGGAAGAAACATCGACTCTGTGGGTTGAATACATGATGGCCAGTTTGAGGCCGAGGTTCCTACAAGGTTTTCCACATAGAATCCTAAGTGTTAAATGAAGTATTTATTGCTTGGTTATAAGGTGAGACTATGCGTAATGATCAGGCTTTGCTTATACTTAATGGAAATCATAAGAACGATGCATTTTCGGAATAAAGAATACAGGTATAAATCACAACAGACAGCACAATATTTTACCACATCCATCTGCTGAAGCACCTGTATTTTCCCGCAAAATTTTCACCCTTTCAATCAGAAAAAGAAAGCCCCTAATATTTTGTCGTGAAGCCCCTAATATTTTGTCGTGAAGCCCCTACAATTTACGAGCCATATGTCGGACATATCCTGCGCAAACAATCCGTCGTCTGAAAGTTTCATAACCCCGTCTGCACCCTGCACCCTATGCACCCCCTGGGGGTGTCTGCGAGGGGTGCGGCTCGTTCAGACTTTACTGCTGATTGGTTTCAAAATAGGGGTAGGCAAATTAATGGATGACTAAGTACTAACTGTTGCTAGTGCATTATTTGGTTGCGGTTGGCTAGATGAAAAGTCAGTTTTAACTGGCTTTTTTACATTCGGCCACAAATGTTTTTACTTTTCGTATAGAGTTGATATAATTGGCCAAACTTTTAAAATAACGTTATTAAATAAAATACTTAAGTACTATAATTGCTACCATAAGCAAGTACTATAGCAACAAGTTTCAATTCAATCTTGTTTGAAAATGAATACGTTGACATTTTCTTTTTCTTTACATCTTCATGTCGATCTGATTTTTATATTTTTACTAATTGCTGCCCGTGACTTCGTTCGCGTGGATATTTTGATGGGTTTTAGGAATATGAAAAATAGGTGTTGGCCGATTCTCAGACCTATCCTAAACGCACACAAAATATCATACAAATCGGCTCAGCCGTTTCGGAGAACTATGGTAACAAACACCGCGACACGAGTATTTTATATATTAGAATATATCCTAGCAACAGTATTTTAATAGTCGGTCATATCAGTTGCATTACGATGCTCTTACTCATCCTTCCTAGTGCACTTATCTCAACAACAAGGCAATTGAAGTGGCCACAATGACTGACGCATTTCGCTAATTACGTAACTTACATTTACCGCATACCGGTGAGCATAAAAGAGGAGACTATTTTGTTTTGGGTTTTAACTTGAAGTATTTTTAAGTGGCTAATTTCAAAGACACTTAAAACTAACATGATAAACACAAATGCTTTGAAAACCGAAAAGTTTAAAACACCGAGACACTCTTTATCTTATTGAAAAGTTAAAAATCCCGACAGGTTTTAGACTGGTTCTAATTCCAACCACGACATTAACCCTGATATAACCATTTTATAATTTTAAAGAAATCCAGTTAGCATGTATTGATTACTAAATTGAATTCATACGAGATTCCTGCGCTATCGGCGCGATAAGAGGCAGATAAGATGGATAGCGTCAATTGTTTGAGTGTCGGTCCACGGAGCGACTATCGACAATCCGCATGTTCTATTTTAGATGCCACATGCGGATTCTGGCGCTACTTGGGAGACGCCTATGTCCAGCAATGAACAGAGATAGGGAGTCGATTCAATAGGGGATCGGACTGGGTAAAGAAAACGACATTCTATTTTGTCTGTCAGACAGGTAATACAAAAATATTAGAGACGTATTTTTTGTCTTATCAAAATATCAAAAAGTTACTTAGTTAGAACTCATTAAAGTTGGAGAGTGGGGGCTTACTACGTCACAAGTGGGTATAAAACTTACCTACATGTGACGTCATGCGCCATTTCAACTCAATATATATCTCCGTAATTTTATGACCACGTGAAAAAAGAAAAAATACGTGTCCAATACCTTTCAATAAACTACCCGACGGACAAAGAAAAAAAAAATAGGATTATCCCCTATTATTGATTCGAATTCTGGAGATGGGGTTTGGATTTCAGCAAATGTACCAATTTTTTTTTGTAGTTGATTTCTGCCCTCAGTTTTGACGGGATATGGACTTATTTTATTTTTGAAAAACATTTGAATCTTTCGGATAACAGTGTCGAAAAACTGAGGATCAATAAAAAGTCTAAGTTAACTTGAGCTTGTTTTGATGCGGTTTGGGTTACAGAATAGTAATTATGCGAAGCCGATTACAAAAAAATATTATAAAGCTATTGTAATTTCCGACGGCCGCGGCATGAAATTGGATTTGTTATCAACAAAGAGAAAGCCTATGGTGTTTTTAGTTACAGCAAAACACGTATCCCTACATTTAATACTGATAAAACAATAATTAGGCTAACGTAATTTCCGCTGGCATGTAATTCACTTTGTTATCAACAGAGATACGCTACACAAAACTAAAATCAGCTGAATTAATCACATTGTTATCAAACGACCTTGCTGTATCAGAAATCTGCCTTATCAGTGCAATAGCACGAATTTGTTGACGTGCAAGATTAGTAAGAATCCTGGATTTGATATTTTTAGAATGACTTAATAAGACGCTGAATTAAGCATTTTATTTCCAACAGATTAGATGTTCTCGCTTGCAATTTGCAAAAACACCGTTAAGAACGCATAGCAATATAGCTCAAATTCAAATTTAACTCCCTCTTTCCAAGCCACATATCTTCTATCCCTCTCGCACAGTCGAAACGATTTTATTAGGGTGAACTACACTATTGATGGAAGGATGAAAAGTATTAAAACAAACAACACGATTTTCACACCCATCTTTAGCGTAACATAATAGTACATTATGATATAAGTGCGGTAAGTTGAAAATTACAGCCGAGTACGGCTCGGGCCTACAAGAAAGCAGAGGCTGTAATTATCAAAGCGCACGTATGTCATACGACGTTTTATAACACATTTGCGAGGAAATATATAAAATTCGGATCACATTTTCAAACAAAAACAATACAGCGTAAAGAGAAAGCGCGCGGAATAATTTTCACGCTTTTTTTTAAGGCAAAGGCACAAAAACAGCCAGTATTACTAATAAAGTAAATTAATATTTTTGTGTTTTGTTACAGATAAATGGTTGTATTTTTTTTATGGTAAAAATTAATCAAATTAAAGAATTAAATGTTTATTTATTATATTTTATCTCCCAACTTAATTTTATTCATAAAATGTTGACTACTTTTCTGACATAAAAACTCTTTGCTAAGATTTAAAAAAGTACCGTTCGTTTAAGACTGAGCATTATGATAAGCCGTGCGTTTTACTTTACATTACCGCACTAGTGCGTAATGTGATACATTACGATACTGAACTTGGTGCAATAAGAGACCCTTTACGAGCAAATGTGTTATAAACACAATTTACAAGCTATACACAGACTTTAAATGATAATTTTTCTTTACCGTGTGGTTAGTGCCAAGCCTGATGTCTAAGTTTGAATTTATTTAATTTATTTTTAATGCCGCCCATGGGCCTAATGATAATAAAAATTGTAAACACTAAATATCAAAACCCGAATAGAATTACGGCGCGCTCCCACTATGTCGTGACGATTAATTCATCGTTGAACGTCTGTCGTATCTAGCTGTTTCCAATAAATCGAGAAGAAATTTTTACTGTTTACGGTAGTCGCCTTGTCTTATGCACATCAGTAGCGTCTATGTTCTTTTGAAAATCAGTAGTGTGTACCAATAGTTTTTGGTGTTTTTTTTTTGTGTACTACAAGGTGTTGTTTTGTATCCTCGTCAGATTCAAGAAGGTGACTATGCTAATGATTCTCGTCCCGAATCAATAATAAAATGGGAAGGTTTTTTTTTTTTTCTTATTTACGGTAATTGGAAAGTCTGAACCACCCGTGATTTAAACGCGGCCCGTCTGTTGGTCGCCCTGTAATCGCGCTTTCACACAAACAAACAATCTCAAACATTATTCGATATTTTCTCATTCCCTAAACCATGTTAAGGGGTTATTCTGACATACTGACAAACTTATGCAACAAAACAGCGTTTCTTAATAATTAACTACGTAACGTAATTTTAATTGATTATTTATGTCTTTTGTGACAACCTCCTGAATTTTGACGAGGATGCAAAACAGCACTTTGTAGATAGTCGCAATAACGAGACATGATTTGCCGTCATGCATGATAAATCGAAAGTTTTTTTTTTTTTTACGAATGTCGTGCTGTAGTATAAGTTTTGAAAACACAATTCCATTAGAAAATATCGATAGAAAAATAGTTTTTTTCTAGAACTAGTCCTCAACTTTTCTGTTTATTAATCACAAAGTAAATGCTGCAATAATCTTAAAACGAGAGCCGTTCAAATTTAACTTTTTTTTTTTTTATACTGCCTTTTTAACAATTCTATTGAGTTGCAAATTTTTCCCTCACAGCCAGTAATGGCTAGCACACTAACATATAAAATTCCAGACAGCCAATGACCTGACAGTTAATGAAAAAGCTGTTACGGGGTGAGGGTAGGCAGACTTAATGAAATATCTATGATGATAATATCTGTGTGGTGATTAATCCTGACTTATACATGGTGCGGCCGTTGTCATGAAATATGTATGGCTCATTCGCGTACCCCAGTTTATTTAGGAATGGGATGATACTCGTGAGTTTATTTCTTTGCTTCGAACTAGGTTGGGGCAAAGGCCAGCTACTACTGGCTGATTTGAAGAGTGTCCATGGAGTTTCTTGCTCATTCTTCTCCATAGAGATCTACGTTTTAGAATAGGAAACTACAGTACTTTCGCAGTTATTATGTTTTGTGACTAGTATTGTAGCTTCATTTTTATTGTTGTTCGACTATTCAAAAGTGCCTAAATAAAAAATGTAATGAAAATTTCAAAAGTGAAATAAATGTTTTGATTTGATTTGAAGATAAAGATTACTTTTTTAGATAAGCAGTATTTTTAATTTCATGATCTTTTGAAATCGTTACCGATTTCAATAGGTCATGTTTCGATTGTAAATAGAATATTTAATTATTTATACTTGCTACTAAAGAGGTAAAGTTGCAAATACACTTACAATCATGGCATTATGTTATTATTCAGTATTATTAGAATTTTGCATATTGTCATCAAATCACATATTATTATTGAGTATCGAGTGGCTTTGAGGTCAGTGGCATATGCCTCAAACGTTTATTTTATTTTCCTATGCTGTAAAAGGCAAATGAGAATAGCGAAAATGTTATCGCTAAATGGAGTGCACGGAGGTCAAGGAGGTGCTAAAGTGAGTGGATTCAGAGGCAAGAAATGACTCAGCTGATGAATCTCCGCCTGCCCAGCAAGCGGTTTTTGTCAAGGGAGAAGAAGATGCATTTGGTGGTAAGATGTTTCAATTCTGTCGTATAGCTAGATCGTGCTATAACAGTGTTTAAGAACCAATTCTATTACGCATACATTAGTTATCGGACGTGAACGTGATTACGATAGAACTTACCATTGATTGAAGCATTTTCTTTAGTTATTATAAAGCTATGTTTAGAATACGACAATTTCGTCGTCAAAGTCCGTGTGCTATCTGTTTTAGAGATCTTCGAATACAGTGCAAAAGAGAATAACCTTAAAGAAACAGAGGCGTAGTATTACTTGTTCTAGATCTCTACAAATTAAAAGATAAATATTTTTTGGGCCGCGGCACGTAAATATTTGTGCGTCTCATAATATAACTACACAAAAAAACATGCGAGAGTGAAAAGGACCAACAGTCAACTTTGCCACAAGTACCAGGATGTTAGAACGTCGGAGGAGGTTCAAACGTAGCGTACATATTCGCGTGGGCCGTCCCCCCCTCAACCCTCGCGCCCCCGCCAGGTCAACGACATCCGCGGCCGTTTCGGCCGGCGGCGCGCCTCACCTTGACATTCATCTCGAGCACGACGCTTTAGCCAAACGTTTGAATTAACTCTAACAACTTTCGAACGCCGCTTTAGAGTTAACCCTTCTAGGGTATCAACCGCCCACTCGATTCGGTCGCGTTGCATTTCGGTTACTCGCGACAATCTACTCGATCCTATGTTGCCCTGGTACATGATGCTCGTTCTAATGAAGAAATTGAAATTAAATCTCGTTTTTCTGCAAGATAAAGAGCGTTTTGTCGCAATCGGACGAAGTTTCTTATCGCCGTTGTGGATTCGTGAGTCATCACTTAAATTGATAAGTAACGAACAAAGAGTGAGCTACGCAAAACAATCTGCATAAAATAGAAATATTTTAAATCATGGAAAACCCTTCAAGGAACGCATCGGCCCACGGGTAATGACGTCACACGTCACCATACATAGTATACTCGGACTTACAAATCCTCTAATCCGCAGAGGTCAACACTCTTTAAAGCAGAAAATATTTTTGCGAGTAAGTACTCGTAGTAAGTACTTACGTATACAAACTCGTTATACCGATATACTGAAGTACTCGTGTGAACTGTACATTTGACAAACAGTGTTGGGCAGTCGAAATCTGTCTGAACGGCAATAACAAGGACTAGTCAAAGATTTTACAAAGAGGTGTTATTCTGGGAAAAGAAGTCGTCATTGCACGACTAGCAACTAGCACAATAAACCATACGTTCAGAATCTTACCAACTGCAAGCAGTGTCAAAAAACCACACGAATCTGCCTAATTTTGTTCTTTGCGATCATACTCAGCTCACTCATTAATGCTCTATGTATAAAAAACGGCATTAATCCAACAAACGCCTTAAGGGGCAAACAAAATGAACAATAAAAGCAAAAACGTGGGCCAATGGAGACCACCATTGTTAAAAATGTGAGTCACAAAAGGAAGTTATGGCTGCAATGGGACCACCATGGCTTTGAGGAAATGTACTCGTATATAGCGCAACAGTGACCTCACGCAAACTTGAGCAAATTCTGTTATTTCAATGTTAGTTTTGAGGATCTGACACCGAGAAGGATAGAAAAAAATACGTGGTGGGCCCAAGTAACTTAAGTCAAGGTCAGAAAGGTGCAAGAAGAAGATAGCAAATTCAGGATGGTCAGGAAAGAGGAAACTAAGATACCTAGTATCATTCTCAAGTCAGTTAATACCGCCAATTATCAGTAAGGACGCTCTCAGGAATGATAAGCCAAGGCAAACAAACTTAAAGACCCAACAACGAAGGTATTACTTATGCGAATATTACGCGAATCGTGACTATTAATAAAAGGAATCAAGTTAGAATGGACCCGTAGGCGACCAGCTAAATAACTTGTCAACAAGCATTCCTTGGTTTTTCGAGTTCATGCAGACACCTGGTTGTAAGCGATTGTTAGAAGAAGTCACGGACTGTAATTCAGGGTAATAAGTCGTTTTATCATTCGATTAGAATCTCCTGAAGAAGAGTTTGTTATCATTTGCAGCTGACGACCAACTTATTAGGGACCGTCCATTAATAACGTGAGGCTTGAAAGGAGGGGGAGGGGGTTTAGCGAAAATCACGAAATATCACATTGGGGGAGGGGGGAATAAAAAAATGCTAATAAGAACACGTGATTCATGGACGGCCCCTTAAGAGAACAATAGGCTTGTTACTCTGAAGGAGAACCCAGGACTAAAGATACTTCTTGAAAGGGAAATTTTTCGTTGTCGTATAGAAAAGAAGTTGGACGTTTCCATCCTACGACAAATGTCAACCGATGATGGAAACCTGATAACAACCATCAGACAAAGCCAGTCCTGTTATAATCTAGCCTTCAGGCATATGAGACAGTATGATACATGCCAAGTCTGTCTCTAGAAGTCGTCCGGACAATCGTTGACGGTCACCAACTCACAAGTAATGGTGGCAGATCTTTGTTATGTAAATCGAAGGATTTCACGCCCCATTAATATCGCGAACACGGCTTTAATTGATGACACTTATGGTTGCATGTGGAGTGGTACTTAAGACTAGGAATAATTAGTTTATTGCGAGGTGAAACAATGTGGTTTGGAAGCCATTTTGGCTGGATTTTTACTTCTGGCGTTAATTTTTATTCAATCTTGGAGATATTGCCCGTGTTTTCAAGTAGGCGGAGCAGTGTACTTTGGTCTTGTTATGCTACAGTCGTGTAAGGAGTAGAAACCGGGGTAGAGAAAGTTTTATAAGCTCTTTCTTCGCGGCTCCACGGGAAGGGAAGGGACCCCGAAAATTAGTCCCTGTCAAAAATTATGTCTTCAACAAGGAAAACTGATTATTTGTCATGCATGAAGCGAATAACATAATGCATTGAAACTAATTGGGCACGTGACGGCGATCGATCGATGCGATGTGTTAAGAACAGAAAATTAAAATACCGTAAGCCATGTTGTGTAACGACATTTTCACATATTTACTTTTTTTTTCGCAGACTGTCAATCTCATAAAAGATACGAGAAAAAAAAAGTATTTAGGGTTCCGTACCCAAAGGGGCAAACGGAACCCAATTACTGAGACTTCGCAGTCCGTCCGTCCGTCTATCACCAGGCTGTATCTCATGAACCGTAATAGTTAGCCATTTGAAAGTTCTACAGATTACGTAGTTCTGTTGCCACTATAACAACAAATAGTAAAAACAGAATTAAATAAATAGGGGCTAAAAGGGGACTCCCATACAAAAAAGTGATTTTTTTTGCTGGTTTTTATTAATAATGGTACGGAACCCTTCATGCGCGAGTCCGACTCGCACTTGGCCGATTTTTTTTAAGTTGTTTCATAAGCTTGTGCAATACAATATTTAATTACACCATTTATGCAAAGAGGTCATACAGAACTGGGCGTATGCTGTAAAAAGTAAGCTGGTATCAGATAGCTGTAGACGTGACAACTAAATATGGGGGACAATAATGTACATAAGCGTATGTGCAAGGTGTTACGACACGAGACTTGACTTGTAGACCTTTAGTGAAATGTTGTGAGTCTGATGTTTACCGACAGAGGGTATTTTATGTGATGTACAGTCACACAATAACAAAAGTTCACCATCTTTAGGGCAGTTGACCTCAACTGTGAATTCATAATTAATTTTGCCGACTACGAAAATTACCGTATTCGTAAAAGGAATGAGTTCGCAAATTGCTCAACCATTTAGTATTGCAAGTGTACAAAGCAAAGATTCTGTAATTGACCAATATAGTGTACTTACACTATACTGGTCAACTATGGAATCTTTGCCTTTTGTTAGAAACTTGTCCCTGGGTATATTCAACTTTAAATACATTTATTTAACAGAAAAAGTAAAGTGAGTGATAGAAAAATATGAAAGAAACAATGGCCTAAACTTGCAATCATTAAGTAATTAAATACAACATTTAGCAAAAATCAAAGGAATTCAATTATTTAACTGTTAACACAATCAAATAAACAGGGCCAAGGCAAGCATATTCATAATTTACAACAATTATGACAAAACTTAAAAACAATTTAATTGTCCGCTCAAATATCAAGCAACATAAAGGGGTAATCAGAGTTGACAGCCTTATAAGTATTTGTAAATTGGTTCAATGTACCTATGTAAGGCCTGTTTGTATGACCTGGACATATTAGGAGAGCAATAACGTGTCATAAGCTTCACGCTTTCAAGAATAGCGATGGATTATTTTATAATGGACCATATGGTCGGCAACACTATGTTGTAGTAGGGAATGGTGACCATATGTCTGATCTTTGCTGGTTATCAATTAAGTTTAATGGAGTTTTTTTTATGTCAGTAGGATAAATGTGATAAAAATTCTGCGAGTTGTAAAGAATAGTGTGTGAGTCATTTATAATTTAAATGTTCATGTGAATTAATAAGTAGCTTCACTTTGCTGTTACTTTTTCTTGAATACAAGCCTACCACACAGTTCCTAACCACTGCAACTGTGAATAACATCAACAGTCGCAACCAGCCGTAAAGCGCTAAGGCAAAGAATCTCGACAAATCCCAGAGAAACAATTTATATTTTATGTTATGTTTTGCTGTAACTAGACTTATATGGTACTTATTTAGGTTATTTTATTACAGGCTTTTACAAGATTTTCAAGTGGCAGGAAAACACATTACTTATCTTCTATTAATATCAAGTGTGGACTCAGTGCGCGGGCAACAGATAAAATAATAATCAATAAATTTCCTTTAAAATTATGACTAATACGACATTAATGACCGATTTTTGTTTCGTTACTAGCTAAGTATTTGTATTTTTATCTAGCTGAAAAAATATCATAAATAAAGAGTATAAACTGATAATAAATATCTATTCCTGTAGCTCTCAGTGACAAATAAGGTATGGTTGTGACGATGATGTCATTATGTCATTACTGGAACCATGGATATTTTTATGCAGAATTTATCCTGTGTTTGTTTTAATATAAGTTACCTGGAATAACTTGTTAAATATGGTTAATAAAGGAAAAAACATGGCAAAACTTAGGATATAAATAAGTCTTAGTATATTTTTTTATCATATGTGTCCTAATTTATTTAAATAAATAAAGCTGGATTTTTTTGGAGTGGTTTTTGGCAGTGTAAATGATGGAGTGATGGTTGACAGAGGAGAATGGAAGAATAACCCGTGTTGCACCAACCCCAAGTAACAAGGGCAGGAATATGAAGATGATTTTTGGGGGGTGTAAATTTATTCTGAATATTGAGAAAACTCACAGATGAGACTAGTTATGTTAAAAAGATTTAAGGAGTCTAATCTCGCCTGGAATAGAAGTTTTTGTTACAAATATTTTCAAAATTATAATTTTGAAAGTATTTGAACAAATACAGACTGGTATGCCTGTATTTGTTCACAGCATTGTTTCTCTTATAAAATAAAATCCCACAAAGTGGATTTTTCGTTGACTTAATAAATGTTTCAGTCTAGTTTCGTGTATGCATCTTATTACAGAAAATAGAATAATTGCAACATACACCAGCATGTTTGAATTTGAGCTTAGTAGCAACATCATTCTGTGGTTTCTGCCTAACCCCATGAGGAAAAGATGTAGCTTTATGTATGTAAGTTACAGTAATGACCAAAAAATATTTAAAACATTACTAACTCATCAGCATTGTTACCAAAAAGGTTTGTTCAAGGTATGACTCCATATTTATGTAAGAGTGATTCATGTTAGCCTTCATACACTCTTGAAATATGGTTATTGGTAAAAAAGACTCATTAGGAATAGTTATTGGGTATGTAATTATATGCTTAATGGTGTGTCATGGTAGTTGGAGGTAGATAACTATTGTTGTTTGTCAGGGAACCAGTCATACCCAGAGGTAACATACACCGTGTAAATCACCTCATCACGAAGCCGTTAACCAAGCATTCTGTACATGAAACTATGTAACTTTACGCAAAAATTATTGCTGGGAAATGACTTTTTTTTTGGGGGGTGTAAAATCATGTTTTGTGGTAGAACTCAATGTAACACACTCAAAACATTGTGCTGATGGACGGATTGAATAGTACGGGGGTCGTGGAGGTGTTTAAAGTAAAAATCTTAAATTAAAAACTTGTATTTAAAAAAATACTTGTCAAAAAGTTGGAACTTTGACCCCTAATATCTCCGTAACTAGAAGGTTCCCAGGTATGGTGTAGAACAAAAAAATGATCGCAATGACAGGGAGAACCAGTGCCTTTCGGCTTCGTTAAGAGGTGTTTTACACCCTTTATTACCCTGTACCAACTAGGTTTTAGAGATCAGATAGGTAGCCGCTCTATGCAAAATACTGGGCAGATGATGATTGCCTTAGTTGATCAGGTGTGGTTTGTACACTTGATTAAAAGCAGATACCTATTAGTTGTATAGTTAAGTACATAATATTTATTTTAAGTTATTACATACATAGCACTCAAACATTAGTGAGGAACTCAGGCGGAGGTCTCTGTTAGTTGTTTCATTTAACGTCAAAATAAATGTTAAGTTGGTTTAATCTGGGGTATTTGATTTGCTACTTAATATAATTAATAGAAAGAAAATAAAAAAAGAGAGATGAATAGTATGAGAACTAGACCTCCTTTGCTTTGCAGTTCAAAAAGGGCAGTTTGAGCTGGTATTCTTAATTATGTTTCTTTACCTTGTACATTTCATATTTCCAAAAAGTAGGTCTTAGTTTTGACACGGGAAGTGTGGCAGAAAAAAGGGGAGGCCTATACAGCAGAGGGTGTTACCTGGCTAATATATGATGATGTCATGGTTTTTAATAATTTGTTTTTTTTTTGTTACTTAGTGAGTTAGTTTAAAGCGGATTCCAAGAGTTTTCTGCAACTTATTTATGTTTGGCTTATGTCATAATTACTAAAATGTACCTGTTTATCAACCATGCCTATAATAATAATTTTGAAAAAGTTTTATATTAAGTTAAAATATGCACTAAGAAAACGTCTCGAAACAGCTATGTTTCAAGACGTTTTCTTAGTGCATATTTTTAGCAAGAGTAATGAACTATTAGTCAGCGTTTTGACCTTATTTGGGTTTACATTGATGATTAACTGTGTAAAGTATTGATAAGATTCCTAAAATTGGTGATAGAGATAACAAAATAAACGTTTTCAGTAGGTTTCCTTTGAGTTTTATGTATATGTACCTGTTATAAATAAGGAGATAGTAGTACAATTTATAATACTCACATAAATCAGTCCAGAGTAGTATCTGTCCTTGATGTTGTGCAATACAGACGCCTCATTCAAACAGGTCAGCTCTGCCATGTCTTCAACTTTGTCGAACTTGGGAGGGTTCATCTTTTGGATATCATCTTTATTCACCAGGATACGCTTCCCTGACTCTGCTATCTCTACCTCCAACTCATCCCCCCGCTGTTCCCCCTTGATCCCCGCCGCCACGAAGCCCTGGGACTCGTGGGGCACCCACACCAGCCTCTTCTGCGTCCATTCCGCTTGCGTGGCTGGGTCATTAAAGCTGTTCCTATCCACCGACAAGTACCGGAGCTCCGGGTCGTTCCTATCCATGTCCACCATCGCGCCGCCTGATCACGCCGCGCGGCCCGTACGACAGCTCGACACCGACACTAGATACCACATTAATCGGTCACAAAGACCGGCACACCACAACACACGTTCCTGCTTACTGCTATACACACGGCGTTGCTCTGTTGCCTCGCGTTAGCCGTGACCGCACACGGCGCTGATACGTACAAAATGACGATAGCGCGGCTGACAGCAGAGACGGCGACGGTTACGGGTAGGAGGGATGGACCGGTCGACGCCCGATTCACGTTGATTTTAGCCGAATTATGAACACGATTTTCGATGTTTTACTTAAATAGAAAGTTGATCTTTATATTATCCGATTGATGGTCATGCATTAAACATGTTCACACCGTAAATAACAAAGAAAAATACAATATTGTAATTGAAAAACAACTAAAATAAGCTAACGACTTGTCGCCGACACTTCTTTCTTGTCGTCAAAGTTTGATTTCGATTACTCTAAGCGAATGATGACCGTTAATTCTATTTCTTTTTGATTGGCCGTTAGCAATGCTACATAGAAAATATCCATTCTGTAACCAATGACGCTAACTTTTTTTCAACTGTCAAAATAATTGTAATGGAGAACAAAATATGGATGCGTTCATGCGTTCACAAAAACCAAACTTACTAAAAGTTGGGTATCAAATAATTCGGATACGTACACCACACACAAAGAGTACATTGTGTCGTTCATGCGTCTACAATAACTTCGTAGCTAACCCGATTTTGTAGTCACCTGAACGGTTATCATGAAACGGAATTAATATTTTGCGATTTAAACGGCACGCATCGCTCAGTCGGTTACGACTTTCGATTGGTATTATTTACTCTAGCAAAGCAGTTATAGTGAAGTACTCGAAGTAGACCAAAGTGTTGAGCCCAGAAGAAGATTGATATTAAATTTCAATTTATTTTACAAGAAAAACTCATGGATAAAACGAACGTAAGAAGTCAGAGCGAGCGAAGCGAGCTCGAAAATTACAATCTACCGAGGGTTGTACGAATGTGCATGTTTTAAAGTTTCTCGAAAATATTAACGGTTTTCACCCTTCTAGGGTGACTTATAGGCAAAGTTATGATGCAAGCTATTACGCTACAAGAGAGCTTAAGAATTTTTACATCTTGTCTCGAATAAATTCAGCTAAGTATGTATTTTGAGATCAAAATATCCACATACTTCTTTTTTGCAACCTCATGCATGCCATAATCGCCCATTAAGGCCTTGGGGCAAGGGGCTTGGTGGGGTAATATAGTGCCAATCCAGGGGCAGTAAAAAGGAGTCTTTGTGATAAAAGTTTTGTTGTGGTGGCGTGATTCTAACGTACCATCATCATCATTTCAGCCGAAAGTCGTCCACTGTTGGACATAGGCCTCCCTAAGCGTTGCCACATTGGTCTCGTACGACTCGCATCCATCGGATCCTCGCAACATTCACCAGGTGATGACCCAGAGAAAGTTGCGGGGATACGCTTTGGAAGGCCTCCCATTAGGTGGACCTATGCAATGTAATTCTACCGTACGGTACTATTTATTACGCTACTACTAACTATGTGACCTCAGGCAGGAAATTTTTACTATAAAAAAAAAACCTTGAGCCACCACCCCCCCCCCTCCCCCTGGCGACGCTCATGTCATGCCCGTATTCGGTTATGCGTCGGTGTCCCTTCCACCCTTATTTCTTTCTGGTAATTCATACAATATAACAGGATGTAGGTGTGAAAGTGACGTAATGCTACACTTATGTTAGGATGCTTCTGTATTTTGATTAGTTTTATCTCATTAATATTTTCACCAAAATGAGCAGACGGCTTTAACGGGTGTCCTAAAATATCCGAACGTGACTGCTGTACCAACATCAAGAAAATAATTGTTCTGTCAAAATATAAAATATTTTAAGCAATAACAATCCTTATTTCACGAAGCATAAAGTTTAAATTGAAAGAAAGAAATAGCAAGTGTGATAAGGCAAAGGTATACAACTATCCAATCATCCAATAAATAATAAAAGCACAATAAAAACAAACTACAATGGGGTATTTTATTGGCTGCAAATTGGTGTTCGGAGTTATCTCAGTTCAAGCAGAGCACGTTGATAATATGAGTGAGAGCAGATAAAAGAACAAGAATCATTCAAATTTTATCTAAAATGATTCCTATGTAGTGACGTTCACGTTGTTATTCGACATTCGGCTGCCGGCGTTCAGTCAGAGTACTTGTTACTTGTTAGGTTACTTTGCTGTTATTACATAAAATATTTTTTAGTTTTTAACCATGGCTTACATAGTAGATATGCGATCAGATACCGTGACGAAGCCCACTGAGGCAATGAAGCATGCCATGGTTAATTCAGCCCTGGGTGACGACGTCTACGGAGAGGACCCAACGGTGAATGCTCTGGAGAGCAAAATAGCAGCTATGCTGGGAAAGCAGTCAGCCTTGTTCGTACCTTCTGGAACCATGGCCAACCTCATAGCAAGTGAGTGGGTTTTTCATTCAACACATCCCTATAAGTGATAAGACTAGGCTCTAAGGCTACGCTGAATGCTCATTTTCTTTGGCCCAGTTAAGTATGTCCCTATTTATATTCACTGTTACAAAAATATATTTACTTTACTCCCGCGCAGTTTAAATAATCTGGTTTCTCTTTCTCAATTAAAAAAATACTAATAAGAGTTCTTACCTAAAAGATTTTTTTTTCTAAAAAGCAAGTAGTTTCCTATTTCCGATACAGTTGCTAACAACAGGTTTTATTGCAAAAATAATGGTCTGTGGGTCGTCATAGGGGCAGATAAGGGCGGATTTTTAATTGAAGCAGGTGTTGCATAATTTTTGCGTAAAATTCTTCATCGCAGCTGCTTACCTAATTTAAACTGATTTAGTAAAGTATGCTGGTACATTGATTTGGGTTAGGAGCATATAGTACGTTGTTTAATGAACACAGCAAAGATCTGCTAGAAAAAGGTGGTGAAAAACTTTTCGTAAGTACCTACCTATAAAAGTTTCCCATATTACATTCTGAACTGCTTGTGGTATACCTATAAAGAGGAAATATAATCACAGCAGATCTTCCAAATGTACAGTTACCAAATAAATAGAGTACCTCTCCCAGTATCTAGTTATCATTGAATCCGTCTAAAACCTACACGTTTCCGTCGCGTCGAATCGCAGGCATCGAGTTAATCCATCGTGGTGGCTGCTGCGAGTTTCATGATAGTAGGTTAAATATCGAAGAACAGTCAGGTATGAGAGAACAGTCGGTATCACATTTCCTTCCAACCAAATGACCGGTTTGCCCAAGAAAAATTTCTTGCGTTGTGTCGTTTACCAGTCGGCACAAATTAACTAACGCGCAATGCCAAAAGTTACTTTCAGTCACCTAATTAGATTCCTACCTAATAGTTTTTGTACCTACTATTTATTGACAAAAACACGTATCACTCCATTGAACCAAGTTCAAACAAAAAAGTGCCAACAATTCCTAATTTTGTCGCTTCTTAGTCATTCTGAGATATAGGTACTACACAGGTTCTGAAACAGGAGTGGCCTTCAAACTGGTATCTTGGAGCATTTGGTAGGTACCTACCCATAATTAACCTGTTTTAAGTTCATAACCGGATTTTTAATACAAGACATCGACCTGTGTAAAACGTCGTAACAACCCGGTGACCGGTATCGACCATCGGTCGCTACGATCTCAATAAAATGGTCTCATCATTAAAAAAAAAGTAAAATAGATAAACCTTGAATTTCTGGGGTTTAAAAGCATGGGTTCTAGAGTGCTCGAAGTAGGTAAGTATTAAGGTATCCAGGGCCTTCTCTTCGAGGCCCTCGATAAATTCTCCCCTTGCTAATGGCACCTCGCGCACCTAGATGTAACAAAACGGGCCAAAAACCAAGATTTCTCTGTAACGTTTATTTCTTGAATGGTTTCATCAGGAGGTGGAATTGTTCCAAATGGTAGAGAGATCATGAGCTTTTCGGTACCTAACCCAAGCATCTTCTGAAAACTGTAGGCCCACGATCGACCCGAGTTTTGGGCTAAAACTTTGAACCGTTCAATAAATCACCGAAGATAAAAACAGAAACAAAAAAAAAAAACAAACAAATTCTAAGTTTAAACCTAGGTATTATACATAATTCTTTTGTCTTTTATTTTGGTCAAGCATAAAACCGTAACTTAGTATGACTGCGATCACCTTGTCAACATGTCCTTCGAGCAAGTGAATGACACCTAATTAGCATGAAAATTATGATGGCTACCCTTGACGGATTAGGTGACGCACTTAATTAATTGAATAACTAACACGTAGTACTTACACGGATACAAGCTATTTAGTCATCATCTTCCTGCCCTTGTCCCATTTTATTTGTGGGCTCGGTGCAACACGTCTCTTTCCTCCATTCTCCTCTTCTTCTTAGCGTGTCGATGGCAAATTGCTAAATTTGTTTAGCCCAAAACTCAGCCAAGCGAACTCCGCTCGCTGATGCAGTCATTAGATCCTCGAGTGCGCAGGTGACGGGGCATGCAGCGCAAGATAGAAGGTGGGCCATTGTCTGTGGAGGCACGCCGCATACACACTTGAGATCTGAGCCGTCCAAAAACCCCCATCTAAAGAGGTTGTCTTTGCTACGGCCGACCTGGGCTTGGAGTCTATTTGGAGATTTCCAGGTCGGCCACGGCAAAACATGCCCGGGTGGAAGGCTTTCGGAAGGCTGGATGAAGTCGTCAGGGGGCTTAAGCAACTCGCGCCAAAGATCACATCTCGCTGTAGAGGCGTTGCTATTATTAGCTGGGCCAACCTCTTTCATTCTCCTCTGTCATTCGATACAAGCTATTTAGTATTTACTATAAATTTACTGCCTTGTTAGTCTAGTGGTTGCAAGCGCTGCCGGGTATGAGGTACTGGGTTCTATTACTAGGTTGGGCAAAATGTTATTGGGTTTTTCCATCAGACATTCCTCAGTAGCAGCCACGGAGCCTGGATTTATGACCGGTTGATTGCAACAGGCTCGGCCCTTGTTACATGGAACTTAAATATATATATCTGGCGAATGTGGGTGTACTAAGTGCATCTCTGCCTAATCTTTCGGGGATTACAGGCGTGATGTTACGTTAGATGCATCGTTATGTGTTAGTGCTTCGCCCGCGTGGAGGTCGGGAATTATTCCAGGGAAATATACCCGGATACCTTACTCAAATCGCTGTAACTCTTCAACGCAAATAACACGTAACTAAGTAGATATATAATACATGTGAAAGCTTGTCCTTACTTATGCGTGATACTTATGATTGTTAATGATCTGTAAGCTTTAATTAAAATAAAAAGTGTATCCTTATAGTTCATCCAATGCGTCAACTTCTAACAAACCAGGGTTCTTAGGTACTAAGGAGTATTTAAGGACCCTGGTTTGTTAGAAGTTTAAGAAGTGACGGATAGACAGCGAAGTTCCTTCACATGAATAATATTCGTATGTATTATGTACTGTCTCGTATAATTATTGCACTAAGTATATTTCCCGAGCACCCAACCTGTCCGCTAGAACATGCAGTATGCGGTGCTAACGGACGTATCTAGAGCAATGCCAATCGATCGAGTTGCCTGGTTGTTTCCGCAGTTTTTGTAATCGTCTTTGAAAGTATACGTATGTTGTAAAATCGAACAACTTTTAGACAGCTTAAGAACAACAAGACTTACAGAAACTTACGAGAGACTTTTGCCCTGTAGTCGTTCAGAATAGGCTAATAAAATAAAGAACTATCAACGCTCGAAAGGTTGAAGATTATATTATATGCTTCTGGGTCCTGACGCTGGACCCTAGAACTTGCATCACTAAGAGGGCTGGTACTCTTTGTTCCCCCGATATAATCGACCCCTTGGGAATTCCTACATTTGCGGAGTTAGTTTATGAGTTGCATCTTTTGCGCAAATGTCTAACTAACTAACCAGCTCTGATTCATTATATTTCGAAATCATCAAAAAATTCAAACAATAAACTAGGTGCTCGAGACATCCTGTTTAGGCTACCTACAAGATGATAATGTACGTGTTTCGACTAACGTATGGCAGGATGACCACAATCATTCGCAATCGTCTTGTGAATTGAGTAACTTACGCGTTTGGCCGTTACGGTGACAAATATGGCAATTGTCGACCAGTCTTCACACTATAACAACACTTGCTGACTGATTTATTGATACAAACACGTTTTGATTCAAGATCCACGCATTTACTTAACTTTTTGAGTCTTTGTAGTCAGACGGGATGAATTCGGGACGCGAGGGTGAATCGAGAATTCCAAACCGAACTTTGAAAGGCTTTATAGCGTTGAAGTCAATAATTACGTTTGAATAACGTGAACTTTTCATGTTTCGTCTGGACCGACCCTCTCACCTGCCCCTATTCACCCCGTTTCGCCTGGTTTTTCTATTTGCAACTGGGCCCTCGAGGAGATAAGGGATCACCTGCTTCTCAAAAATCAGAGTAGAAAGTCAAAAGTGCTGTACAAATTGAAGAAGGCAGTAGACAACAATTTATGGCTCTCATTCAAGTCTCTTTTATATATAGTACCTATCTTAGGAATATATAGTACTTATCCTAGGAATTGACCTCGTGGTACTTGACAGATAATGGGTTCTCCGCACCAAACCCGCTTTTTGGGCGATCCGTGACGCTTTCAGTTGCGCCCACTCAAGCTGTAGTGTAAAAAGTTTTTCGGCCTGCAATGATTTGAAGCAGCCAACTCGCCCGCTGACAACAAGCCGACGCATGTCGGCAGGTCTGTTGTGTGTAGCAATGACTATAAAGCCTTAAGCCTAGTTTAATTCTCTTTGGTGTGTAGAGTTCTTAATGATGCACTGCACCAATTCCGTGCCGCCAAATATTCAATAAAGGATGATTCACATTTCTTTGTGCTAATTTATCTGTTTATTTCAGTAATGGTGCATTGTAACAAGCGTGGCTCCGAAGCGTTCGTGGGCAACCAATCGCATATCTACAAATATGAGCAAGGTAATATTATTGACCGAAATTATTCATATCATTGCGCAATATTTACCGATATGTTAAGTTTAATGATGATAAATACAATATTATGATGTAACTTCAATAATGCAAAAGTAATCATAAATCATACTTACTGATAAAAACAGAACTAGAGAACGTACCTATAGGGTATGGTACATACCTACGTGTGATCATGCTGAAAAGTTTTTGACGTGTAATCGGGAAGTACTTTGTGTTACAATAGGGGATCGGACTGGGTAAAGAAAACGACATTCTATTTTGTCCGTCAGACAGGTAATACAAAAATATTAGACACGTATTTTTTGTTTTCTCAAAATATCAAAAAATTACTTAGTTAGAACTCATTAAAGTTGGAGAGTGGGGGCTTACTACGTCACAAGTGGGTATAAAACTTACCTACATGTGACGTCATGCGCCATTTCAACTCAATATATCTCCGTATTTTTATGACCACGTGAAAAAAGAAAAAATACGTGTCCAATACTTTTCAATAAACTACCCGTCGGACAGAGAAAAAAAAAATAGGATTATCCCCTATTGCCTGTACTACGAGAATACCAACCTACACAAAAAGAAACACACCTTAGGCATTACCTACTTATGTTCCTGGATGACAGGATGAACCGGTTTCTGATGGGTTTTATCTATTAGTGTCGGACCAACGGCCTCCTTCAGCCACGTATTACAAACGAGCGATGGAAGAGGCTAGCTACCGCGCTAGTTCTAATCATCTGCAACATTATTCACTTTCTTAAGAGTTGACTTTCGACTTCAGCTGCGGTCAGTAACCGTCGAAACTATTTTATAACTCCGCCATTTCTGAAACCTCAGGTGGTGCAGCCAACGTGGCAGGTGTCCTCCTCTCGACGCTCAACAACAAACCTGACGGAACCTTCGACCTGGCTGAACTAGAGAGTCGGTTCAGAGGCACTGATGTCCATGAACCTATCAGCGCTTTGGTAGCAGTTGAGAATACCCACAATTGCTGCGGTGGGAAGGTCAGTAAGCCATGGTTATTTATGGCACTGTATTTGGAGTGTCTAATCAACAATAGTTCAACAGGATTATGATATCCTGGTGTTCAGACTTCAGACTGCACTTTATTATACACAGAACATACATACAGAAACCAGTTCTGAAAACTAGTCAATAACTTAGGTTGGATTCTTCGGTCTTGTGTAGAAAATTAGAGGCCGTGAAATATTGTGACTGATTCTGTTGCTGTATCTTCTTCCTTTATCTTGTGGTTAGCGCCTAAACTGGTGTCAAAGTTATTATGCCGCCCATGGGCCTCTGATTTTACTTTACATGCTGGTGAGAAATATCTCTCTGGCATGCTTGTTTCCTCATGATGTTTTCCTTCACCGAAGCAAGCGATAATTATACAATACGCACAATCGCACATGAATCCCTAAAATTATAGGTGCGTGCCTTGGGTTCGAACTCTAGACCTATGACTTGGTAATCCAACGGTCACACCACTAGGCTACCACTGCTGCTTGTTACGGTGTTCTCCGAGAAATCCTGGATGTTAGAGACCCATTAGTAACGTTTGAGGGGGTAACAGAAACCTTCGCGTAAGGCGCCGAGGGACCACGACCCGCTCACTATGCTCGTCTGCGTGGAGAACACCCACAACGTATGCGGTGGTAAGGTAGCTATGATTCCATTGGTGAAGTCCACTCTCACAGTATATAGTACGGGGCTTTTAGGTTTGAACCTTGCATTAAATATAAACAGCGATTTTTTTCTTGAATCGTGTACTTGACCTTTGCTCTCCAAATAATAAAAAAAAATTAAACATTTTCCAAGGCCGGATCAAGGTCAAAAAGACGAAAACGCGTTTTTGTGAATAAAAACGTGGGCAAAATTATTAACAGGACGAATTTAATTATTTTAGGTAAAGAACTGGTGACAGTAATATATTTTTTCAGAATTAAACATTTTCGTCCACGGAAATTTCGATAAAAAAACATTTACGTAATTTTTGGATTGTACTTGAGGCAAAAATATAAACAGCGGTTTTTTTACATAAAATAACTTAAATTAATATATTAAACCTCCGTTAAAAAAATTAAACAAATTTGACTCACGGAAGTTATTAATATCAGTTTTTTTACAATAGCGGTCGGGGCAAAAATTTAACAGGGTTTAATTTTGTTTAACTTTCATCTAAAGGCTATTTCTAACCAATTTACACGAAAATTAAACACTTTAAAGCAAATACTGAAAAAAAATAAAAATAATGTTTACGTAAAATACGTTTGCAAGCTTCATTCTTGTATTTGGTGCAGCGCTTTCATAGGAATTTGATCTTTCCGTAATAGAGATAAGGTGTAAAATCGCGTATACGTAACAAAACACTATTAAGACTTACAAATGTTTTGATGTGTTCCCAGTTGTCATACTTTCAAGTAAATATCTGGTTCCCTAGCACGAGCGCATGGTGTAAACGTAAAATGTCGATGTTCACGTTACGTTGTTCGTCAGAGTCATCCATATATACGAAATAAATTATGAAATATTGTACGTAATACAAGTATTTTCCATTTTGAAATCGACGTATTTACGATCCGTTTAAATCAGTTTTTAATCAATATAAAACCTGACACTGCTGTGCAAATTGCAAAAAGCGTAAGAAAATTTGAACATCACGGGCCAAATGAAATTTTTCGTCGCGCGCGATATTTTTTTTTTTCATTCATAATGTTAATGACTAGCTTTTGCCCGCGGCTTCGCCCGCGTGAAGTTCGGCAATTGCCCACGTATGCGTTAACCACCCCAAAATAATGTCGAAAATAGTCATTTAAATGTTATAGATAATAGTTGTTGGCCACGGCTTCGCGCGCGCGTAAGTGTAAGTATAGGACACATTTTAATAGTTGTGTAAAAATCTGCGCTTTTCGAAGTAAGACGCCACATAATTCATTCTGGTTAGAAAAATGTATATTACGGCGTTTTTTTTTTTTTTTTTTTTGTGTTGTTAGGGACCTAAATGGGTTGAACCAGAATTTATTTTATACATGTCTTCCGAGTGACGATGCTGTAGCTCAAATGCCCCGGCCATCCATCCACCTAGCGATATAGGTTATGGTGTAAATGAGCTAACTTACTTAACTTTCAATATTTTAAATTAAAAAATACTCAGATTAAACCAATCTTTTTAACTCCCGGAAAACTACACCGTGTAAATCACCTCATCACGAAGCCGTTAACCAAGCATTCTGTACATGAAACTATGTAACTTTACGCAAAAATTATTGCTGGGTAACGACTTTTTTTTTGGGGGTGTAAAATCATGTTTTGTGGTAGAACTCAATGTAACGCACTCAAAACATTGTGCTGATGGACGGATTGAATAGTACGGGGGTCGTGGAGGTGTTTAAAGTAAAAATCTTAAATTTAAAACTTGTATTTAAAAAAATACTTGTCAAAAAGTTGGAACTTTGACCCCTAATATCTCCGTAACTAGAAGGTTCCCAGGTATGGTGTAGAACAAAAAAATGATCGCAATGACAGGGAGAACCAGTGCCTTTCGGCTTCGTTAAGAGGTGTTTTACACCCTTTTATACTAATGAATTATCCTAGCTCTTCTGTGTAAATGACGTTTGCGGTGTTTCCTTTTGGGGCTAAAATTACTAAGATACTCGCCGAGCTCACTTCGGAGCACGCAACATAAAACTGCACACGTGAGAAACAGTTATCACTTAAATCAATGCCAGCCATAGCCTAGGGGAGGATATTGAGACATTGCGTATTTTAATTTTTATTATTTGCACCTAGAAAATGAGGTCATCATTTTCGTTATCGGCGACCCTGAAGTCCACAAAAACGACTCTTGTGAAAGAAAAACCGAATGTTTTCCTCGCCGTCAATTTGGTCAGCAACCCCAAAAACCACGAAAACGACACCCATGCACGAAAAACAGGAAATTTTCCTCGGGGCCATCTCCGATTTTTTTTATTGCCAGCGACCCGCTAAAACCGCGAAAACGACACCCGTGAAGCCATTGAGTCGCGCAATTGTCCAGCCCTCGAGTGTCGGTCACGCAAGTGTCCATGCGCGCAAATATCTTTTCGCGTAAATGGGTTACCGCAAGTGTCCTTCCCACAAATGACCCAGATTCCCTAGAAGTGTGTACTTAAATGAAGTTTTTTTTAGCGTATTTGTCCACACAAACGTGCTAACACAAAAAACAGTAACAAAAAAATGCCATCCCTGTTTTCGTCTGAGGGGTGGAATTTTCAAAAAAATAGATACGTGTTTCACGTCAATTCAATCGAGAAACACAAATAGTGAATTTCAAGCTGTGAAAAACTTTGAACCCCTATCTCACCCTCTTAGGGGGTAAATTCTTAAAAACTCTAAAATACGTATTTATTTATTTCTAACCAGAAGCTTGTATATGAAATTTCAGCCTTCTAACTTAAAAAATTACGAATTTCCATACAAACTTTCATCCCCTATTTAAGTCCGTTAGGGGTTGAATTTCGAAGAATCCTTCCTTATTCCTTGTCTACATTATAAAGGAAACCTCTGTGCAAAATTTCAGCTTTCCTGGGTCATAGGTTTGGGCTTGGCGTTGATGAGTCAGTCAATCAGTCAGTCAGGACTTCTATTTTTATTTATATCATATAGATATATATATATATAACTTTGTAAAGCCATTTGTTGACCCTCTAATTGCAAAAGAACAATTTGAATTTCGCAGGCTACCCTTCCACTTCCACCTTAAGTATGTAGTAGCTATCTGCACTGTAATGGAAATAAGTAATATAATTACCTCACCTGCATTTAACATGTTGGGAAACTGTGTTGTTATCGTCCTTTATAAAATAACACTATTTCTGTATTTTTAGCCAAAGAAAACGAGGTGGGTGCTACATTTTTTCAACCACCCTGAAAATAATCCACTCTTGAAATAATCATTTAGGTTTCGAGATATGGAACTTTTTTATCAAAACTGCAGCAGTAACTTTGTTCATCATTAACATACTATAAAAGAAAAAGGATTGTGTGGTTTTATGAAACCACGGTAAAAGTGAAACTTTTTTTCATACTTTTGACATTTATCTAAAAAAAATTGGAATAATATTGCATTAAGGGTATAAAACGCGGAGTACATAAAACCGACCGTCACGCGACATGCAACACACAGACGAAAAAGTTTGAGACGATGTAATAAAACTTTCACTTTAACAAATTTAGTTATACTGTTGAGTGTATGTTTACAAATTAATTAGCGTTAAAAATATTTCTATTATATTGTTTGGTGCTACGGAACTCGGTGTGTGCGAGTATGACTCGCACTTGGCCGGTTTTCTAAATGAAGATTTAACGTTAATGACGATCATGTTTGTAAACAGTAGGTATGTCGCCACTGACCGACTGATGGCTTGCCGTTTTTATTCCTATGCTTTTACAATTACAGAGTAACACAATAAAACCTACTTGCAAAATAAACATAATTTATCATTTATCAATAAAAACACACCGACTCTTAAAAAAGAACACAGTCATACGCATACAATGAACGCAGCGCTTATCTTGGATACGCACACTAGCACACGCTGTACGCTGCTCGCTGCTTAGCGCTGACGTCACGTTCATCGTAATTTATTTTTTACTTTTACTTTATTAAATAACGCTCTAATCTGTTTAATTTTGGGAGATTAAGGTTTGGATTGATATATATCCCATTATTAAATGAATTTCAGTCCTGTTACATTTTTGCCGTAAGTAGTATTCAAGATTTTTGGATTTTCTTGATTTTCTGTGAAGTCCGGAGCAGAATTTGTTTAATTTTCATAATAATAGTTAGATATGTTGATAACAATCACTTTAGCACTATTTTTGTCCTGTTAATATTTTTGCCTTAAGTACGAAGTCAAATTATATGATTTTTAAAAAAAACTGATTGTTCCGTGGACGAAAAATGTTTAATTTGCTGACCTACTCGTAGCACTCAATCTGTTCTACAATACTCCAAATAAACATACCTGTTTATATTTTTTTCCACCAAGTTACAACATATTAGACGTTTTCTTAAAAAAAACACATACGCGGAGGTGAACTTTTCGCGGGATACAGCATAACATACTCTCCTGTCCATACCCTACACATTCAATGAAAAAAATCGCTGTTTTTAATTAATGCAGAGTTGGCCTAATTTTCGGCGTAAATTCCCCGGACTAATACTCGAGTCGATAACTGCAAGATTCTTTAAAAGTAACGATCATCTTGTCACCATTCTGTAATAATTTGGTGTGCCACTTGCATTTTGTTGGTAGGTACGTAGAGTCACCTAACCTTGCACGTTAAAGTGGTACCTAATCTAGGCCGTAAGTTCTGGTTCGCAAAACCAGTCACTTATTCGCATCAAGCTTTATGAGATAACCCCTATATAATTATTTAGAATCAAACCTAATAATATCTTCATCTACGATTCTGCGGACATAATAGGGGATAATCACACGTCACGTATTTTTTTCTTTTTTCACGTGGTCATAAAATTACGGAGATATATTGAGTTGAAATGGCGCATGACGTCACATGTAGGTAAGTTTTATACCTACTTGTGACGTAGTGAGCCCCCACTCTCCAACTTTAATTTTAATGAGTTTTAACTAAGTAATTTTTTGATATTTTGATAAAACAAAAAATACGTGTCTAATATTTTTGTATTACCTGTCTGACGGACAAAATAGAATGTCGTTTTCTTTACCCAGTCCGCACCCCTATTGCCTTGTGAAAATGTATCACGACTTTTGACCGTAACGTAACCCCCACCATGGGTACCGCATGACTGCTAAAATCTGCCTGAATTTTGGTGAAAAAAAATATAGGCATTGAGCCTAACTAATGCCAAGAATAAAATTCATGAAGCTTGCGGGTAGTTCAAAATTTAACGAAGTTTAATTGCGAGCGCCATTTTATTGCTAAATAGCTTTTTGAACAACACAGTAAGCTTTGGACCTTCCAATGTAAGTAATTGATATTATTCTTCTATAGTTCTTTGACAGTATCAGCCTCTTGCGATATCCTAATGTTACCCTTGTTCCAACACATCCTAGGTCCACACATACGGTACACTCCGACTTCATCTAATACTAGCTGTCCAGCACAACTTCGTCTGCGTCACATTTTCCCCGTTTTAGCAACATTTTTCATTGCTGCTCCGCTCCTATTGGTCGTAGCGTGATGATATATAGCCTATAGTCTTCCTCGACAAATGGGCTATCTAACACTGAAATAATATTTCAAATCAGATCTTTAGATCCTGAGATTAGCACGTTCAAGCAAACAAACAAACTCTTCAGCTTTATCTATATATATAAAAGAAAGTCGTGTTAGTTACTTCACTTATAACTCAAGAACGGCTGAACCGATTTAGCTGAAAATTGGCAGGGAGGTAGTTTAGAGCCAGGAGAAGGACATAGGATACGGTAGGGTAGGGTAGGGTAGGGTAGGTAGGTAGGATAGGGTAGGTAGGTAGGGTAGGGTAGGTAGGTAGGGTAGGGTAGGTAGGTAGGGTAGGGTAGGTAGGTAGGGTAGGTTAGGTAGGGTAGGTAGGTAGGGTAGGGTAGGTAGGTAGGGTAGGGTAGGTAGGTAGGTAGGGTAGGTAGGTAGGGTAGGGTAGGTAGGTGGGTAGGGTAGGTAGGTAGGGTAGGGTAGGTAGGTAGGGTAGGGTAGGTAGGTAGGGTAGGGTAGGGTAGGTAGGTAGGGTAGGTAGGTAGTAAGGGTAGGGTAGGGTAGGGTAGAGTAGGTAGGTAGGGTAGGGTAGAGTAGGTAGGTAGGTAGCGTCGGGTAGGGTAGGTAGGATAGGGTAGGTAGGTCGGATAGGGTAGGTGGGTAGTAAAAAGTGCATTGCAACGCATGCTGGGTACAGCTAGTAATATTAAAAAAACAAGTATTAATGACAGTACAAAAAAAATGTCGACGACTATAGTGTTTTAAAAGTCTGCTTAAAATACCATTCCATTTCTTTCATTCACTCCTCACTCACAAAACCCCACAAAATCCTTTACATTTCAGGCCTTACCTCTAAAGTTCCTGGACGACCTATCACTCATCTGCAAGCGCCACAACCTCCCTATTCACATGGACGGCGCGCGGCTGTTCAACGCCTGTGAATACCTGAAGGAGGAACCCAGCAGGGTCGTGAGGGACTGTGAAAGCGTCTCCGTGTGTTTCAGCAAGGGGCTGTCGGCTCCTGTGGGGTCGGCGCTCGTTGGATCGTATCATTTCATTGAGCAGTTAGTATTTTGATTTGTTCGTAACTATGTTTTTGTGTGTTTCGAAACCTAAGATCAACAAGACTTCATAAGTATATATATTTCCAACTGTTATTACTTCCACTCTTAAAAAAAAAACAACTCTATAATCTTTCTGCAAAAAAAAGTGTGATTTTGGGATGAGATTTGGTCTGACAAACAAAAAAATATTTGTTTGTACTAGCAACTCCTTTTTTTTTTTACATCTCATACTTGACGATTGCTTGACCTTAATCCCGTAAGTAGGTAAAACATTTTAAAATAGATTTTTAATAGAAACATAATGTAGACTAAATAATTATGTTATGACGCAAATGAACCTAGGATTGCACCTTTTTGTCCAAACACAATGAGGTCGCACGTCAAATAGCGCTTCTATTTTTATCAGAATCTTGTTTACTTAAATCGCTTCCACGTTATTTGAAACCAAATCTAGCTGATCTTATGATCTAAGGGGATATTAGTTCCTATCCAGCTATTTAAACTTAAAAGTATTAAGATCAACGCTTTGGAATCGGCAACTACGATACTTTCTCGGTTATTATGCCTTATGACTGGGACAATAGCTCCGAGTTTTTGAGAATGCAAGTACCTAAGTGCCTGCGATGGTCTATTGATATAAATTCTTTGAATGTGCTTTCGGTTATGCAAACTCAAAGCATTTATTAATTATATACAATCAAACTCAACAAGAGTTATAGGTATTCACATGTGCTGTTCATCCCTGCAGATTCTTTATTCACTTTAATAAACTCTCTTCTGTCTGCCTCATTGGTGATACGGTTTAAAGCAGTATCGTTGATCATGAAGATGAGGTCTTGGGTTCGATTCCCAGGTGGGACAAGATTTTATTGGGTTTTTCCATCAGGAATTTCTGGATAGTAGCCAGTCTTATTTATGCTCGTTTAATGACAAATAGATTCGCTATATGGAACTCAAACATAACTGTCTTCGGGGATTATAGGCGTGATGATATACATATGTTCATAGTGACCATAGATCCATACGTTATGTCCTCTTTGCAGAGCTCGTCGCATGCGCAAGTTGCTCGGCGGAGGAATGCGTCAGGCGGGCGTGCTGGCTGCGGCAGCCATCGTGGCGCTGGACGAAGTGGTGCCCAAGCTCAAGCTGGACCATAAGCGGGCCAATATCATGGCTAAAGGTTTGTTCAAAGCTGGAAAGAAACTTCATAACATTGCCTACAATACAAGTATCCCCACTGCTGGGAGTGGGCCGTAATCCCCGAGCGACCCCAGTATTCTTTGCTATAGCATATTTCTTCCGAGTTAATCGTAGATAAGTACTTTGGAGAGTAATCACAAACCGGAAACAGCTTTGGCGTCAATTAGGTATGCAATTCCAGAATGAGCTGTTAAGTCCACATTTCTCTTTTGGGACCTAGCTATCTTGCGGAAATATCAACGATCGAATATTTACAAAAACGAAAATGATTAACACTCTGTAAACATTCATAAACAAATCTACCGAGAAGAAGAATCAGCTTATATCAACGGACCCATTGGAGATTTCCAGAGAACCTGCCAAAAATGTAAACAACGTCGCGCCAACTTTCTTGGTAACGATTTTATGGTGTTGCAGTGATCGAAGGCCTGTTCCTGAAGACGTTTACAGTGGACGTGGAGGGTCAGCACAGCAACATTGTCCTCGTGAGAATACCGGAACACAGTTCGGTGAGAGCTGAGAAGGTGGTGGCTAGACTAGCACAAGTCTGCCTCGCTGAGACACAGGTATGGGGTACGCAGTTAAGGGTGTCCTGTATATTTGCTTAAAGCACTAGTATTTCCCTATAAACAAGGTAATAAAGTTATAAACCTCGGTATATTGGTAGAAAAAAAAATAGTACGCGTCACCAAAATAAGTTTTCCATCATTATCTTCCTGCCCTTGTCTTGTCTACTTGGGGTCGGCGCAACACGTTTGCTTCTTCCATTCTCCCTGGTTAGACGACACGGCATCATTTTATACTTTCACTAGCTTATGCCCGCGTGGAGTTCCGGGAACATACTATCGGGATAAAAAGTATCCTATGTGTTAATCCAGGTTATAAACTACCCGTGTGCCAAATTTCATCCAAATCCATTCAGTAGTTTTTGCGTAAAAGAGTAACAAACATCCATCCATCCTCACAAACTTTCGCATTTATAATATTAGTAGGATTCAAAAGAAGTTTTCCAATTATGTTATATGTACTTAATTAGAACATGCATTCTGACCTGATTTTAGTGAGACAGATAGTTCAGTTATTTGTAACTTGACAAATAAATGCTTAGGCCTAAATATATTTCTGACATACATAAGGTTTCAAACCTCACCAACTAATTCTAACAATTAATTTTCTCTTCAGGGTGACTGCAAAACACCCAACGACGAGGGCGTGATTCTCAAAGCGATATACTTTAACAGCAAGACAGTAAGGTTCACAATCCATCGAGAGATTACCGACGAAGATCTATGGCTGGCCATCATGAAGATAACCTATGTGTTCAAGGAGTTGGATGCTGCAGCTAAAGCTTAACAAGGAGTATTTGTACTATATGTTCACGACCTACACGTCTTTGGTATGAGGGTGCTTGCAGAAATGTAAGATTCCCACTACAGCCAAGACGAAACGCGTCGGTACCAATCGGTGCAAGAAAATCTGTCCCATCTATATATATAAAAGAAAGTCGTGTTAGTTACTTCACTTATAACTCAAGAACGGCTGAACCGATTTAGCTGAAAATTGGCAGGGAGGTAGTTTAGAGCCAGGAGAAGGACATAGGATACGGTAGGGTAGGGTAGGTAGGTAGGATAGGGTAGGTAGGTAGGGTAGGGTAGGTAGGTAGGGTAGGGTAGGTAGGGTAGGTAGGTAGGGTAGGGTAGGTAGGTGGGTAGGGTAGGTAGGTAGGGTAGGGTAGGTAGGTAGGGTAGGGTAGGTAGGTAGGGTAGGGTAGGGTAGGTAGGTAGGGTAGGGTAGGTAGGTAGGGTAGGTAGGTAGTAAGGGTAGGGTAGGGTAGGGTAGAGTAGGTAGGTAGGGTAGGGTAGAGTAGGTAGGTAGGTAGCGTCGGGTAGGGTAGGTAGGATAGGGTAGGTAGGTCGGATAGGGTAGGTGGGTAGTAAAAAGTGCATTGCAACGCATGCTGGGTACAGCTAGTATCTATATATATAAAAGAAAGTCGTGTTAGTTACTTCACTTATAACTCAAGAACGGCTGAACCGATTTAGCTGAAAATTGGCAGGGAGGTAGTTTAGAGCCAGGAGAAGGACATAGGATACGGTAGGGTAGGGTAGGTAGGTAGGGTAGGGTAGGTAGGTAGGGTAGGGTAGGTAGGTACGGTAGGGTAGGTAGGTAGGGTAGGGTAGGTAGGTAGGGTAGGGTAGGTAGGTAGGTAGGGTAGGGTAGGTAGGTAGGTAGGGTAGGTAGGTAGGTAGGGTAGGGTAGGTAGGTAGGGTAGGGTAGGTAGGTAGGGTAGGGTAGGTAGGTAGGGTAGGGTAGGTAGGTAGGGTAGGGTAGGGTAGGTAGGTAGGTAGGGTAGGGTAGGTAGTAAGGGTAGGGTAGGGTAGGGTAGAGTAGGTAGGTAGGGTAGGGTAGAGTAGGTAGGTAGGTAGCGTAGGGTAGGGTAGGTAGGATAGGGTAGGTAGGTCGGATAGGGTAGGTGGGTAGTAAAAAGTGCATTGCAACGCATGCTGGGTACAGCTAGTTTGAAATAAGTGCATACATTTTTTTCTCTTTATGCATTATTTGCCCAGCTTTTGCCCAACTATGTTGAGTTAGGCTTCCAGTCTAACCGGATACAGCTGAATACTAATTTTACATGGAACGACTGCCTTTTTATCTTTATGCAAGCACCCAAAAATTTGAGACAGGAGTTGTGAGTTGCAGGACTACCTAATGAAAAGCCCGATTATTACTGTCAAACAAATATCGACGTTAGTTATGATGAAATAAAATCAAATATAAGTAAACTTCCACTAGCTTCGAAGATGAAAGTGCTCGGTCAAAGGGGACACAATTATGTCGAATAGGGGCCTAGTCTAGTGTAAAATGTGTTTAGTTTTAAACTATTCATGTACGAAATCTTGTGGTGATTTCAAAATTAGGTCACTGGAAAGTAAATATTTTATGTAGACAGACATATACAAGATACTTATGTGATGGTGTAGGTATACAAGAGGTGCAATGTTATATAATTTATGTGTTAAGTATGTTAAGCTAAATGGAATGAGTCAGTCATGCTAAGGTTCATCATCATGAAGTCTTCCTAGGTTTTGGGCTCTTCACCGGACTATATTTTTGTTAGGTAATTAGACTGTAGTAAGGATAAAACAGACCGAACTTTTGACGTAAAATTCTATTTATTTATACAATTACGTAACGTTTACTATTGTGTGTAGATCCCAAATCATCAAAATCGGGCCCGAGACCTGCTCATATTTTTCGCTATTCCTCATAGGATCTCGGATTTGGCCATGCAACCCCACTTGAAACAATCAACCTGTATACAGTATGTAACCGATATAGAGGATGGAAGGGAAACCGATCCACTCCGAATTACCGATGAAGAATTTCAATGTGTGTTCAGAATACTGTACTGAATACGAGGGAACCGTTTGTGTGTCGGTGACGCATCCACAATAGACATACAAAAAAAAAATACCACATATAAAACTAGTCCACAGAAGTATACCACAGTCAAATATTAAATTAACAACGTCGGGCAGTCGCACTCTTTTAAAGTGGCAACACCAAGCTATGATCCGCAAAGCGGTTCTCTCTTGCGTGTCGACCAAAGAATATAATAATAATACGGGAGGTGTCGACCGTCGCGAAACACGGACAACGCTGTATTTTGTCCTAACTATTAGGTGTACCTATGTGTATATATTATCTTTTACCACTTTCACTAATAACGTGTGTGACAATATTATAATTATTTTGTTAATACAAGGATTTTTTTTTACCATCATCATCAACCTCATCCCTTATGAGTCCGGACAAATAAAGCTAACTTTCTGCGCCCTAACAGGTTTTGGGGCTGGACTCCACCGAAGCGGAGAAACGAGGCGACGAGATGTGTTGTGAACCACCAATAGAATTTCGTTATTAAAACTACTAGCTTCCAGCCAGCTTAGCTGTACTGGAAACGGTTGAGCAGAGAGGAGAGATGTCTTGCAATTGTTTAGGCGAGCAGAGACATGAGCGGTGTGCTGTGCACATCTGTCCTCTTCTCTCCGATTTGCACATCTCCGCAGGTAGCTTCGGTGGATACAACCAAGCTTCAGTGACTTTCAAGATTCGCGAAAAAGGAACGCAAGAATCAAATAATTTCAATGTTGATATCACTGAGATAACCCCTTTATGTGAATCGGTTTAAAGTTGTTTTAAGAACATGTGTGAATCAAATATCAAAGTTGCTTTAAAAAACCGGCCAAGTGCGAGTTAGACTCGCGCACAAAGGGTTCCGTACCATTATTTATAAAAACGAACAAAAAAAAACACCTTTTTGTATGCGAGCCCCCCTTAAGTATTTACTTTATTCTGTTTTTAGTATTTGTTGTTATAGCATTAACAGAAATACATAATCTGTAGAAATTTCAACTGGCTACCTATCACGGTTCATGAGATACAGCCTGGTGATAGACGGACGGACGGATAGCGAAGTCTCAGTAATAGGGTTCCGTTTGACCCTTTGGGTACGGAACCCTAAAAATGAGCTTTCGCTAGGCTTATGGTTTTCGTTTCATCCATCCAGAGGGCTACAACACATTTTTTTTTTGTTTTGGCTTTATTCCATGCAACAATCAGGCGGCAAAAACTATATGTTTAGGAAAACTCCGCTAAGCTCCGCTTATATTGTACCCAACCAGTTGATCTAGGTACTCCGTATTGACCAATATTATTGCCCGCAGCACAAACAAGCATGAAACACTGGCTACCTAATTAGTTTCTAAATAATTAATAAAAAAAAAACTTTAAATTCCAGCTGTTCTATTTATACACAAGTCTTCTTGAGAAAAATGGAAAGTGAACACAAAATAATTAGGTATTTATACGTTTCTTTTCACGCAATAAAACACAAACAAATATGTCTTCGAAGTTTTATAAGCAAAAAATACAATTTCAGGAATATGTAACCATATTGATAGGTACCTAAAGCATTATTTTGGCGGAAAAGCTAACTTATATAAAAAAAAAAATATTAAAAAAGTATCAAGGACTGTTCTAGTCAGCTAAAGTCTCTCACGGTAGCAAATTTATGCCTGACTTCACTTACACTGGGCAAAACTAAACAAGCATCATCTGCTTAGCCTTTTCCCTAATATGTTAGGATCAGCTTCGACTGGAAGCTGATCCCGGATGCAGATGAATACCAGTATTTTACATGGAGCGACTGACTTTCTGACCTCTACAACCCGGTTAGTACCAGAGTAGATCCACAATTGACAACATCATATTACCAAATAAAAGCGCTAAATTGGATTTGCAAACCTAGCCTCAGTCTTAGAGTTGAAAATCCAAAAGCGTCATAATATTTATGTGCCGCCTCATGTAAGTGAAAACCGGCATTAGTATCGTAAGTACAAAACTTAGAATTCTAAAGTATACAATATAATATTATTTGTACTTTTCTATTTGATTTTACACAGCGTGTTCCAGAAAGATGTGGTCATCTTTCAGGGTGATTCAGACCATCAAACTGCAGAACGTTCTCCAGGGGCCACAATCAAAATCGCCGATGGTCTGAATCGGTCTGAACCGGTACACTCTGTTTTACTTGTACTTAAAAACTAGTTGTTTTTGAGAATTCGGGAAAGTATAGTACCTATACCTTTTTGCTGCCCCAGTGTATTTAGGCAAGGCGCAGCATGCCTTAACAATAAATGATAAAACAGTAATTCCATGAACAGTGTTTACTACTTAATCTAAATCAGATTAATTATAAAATTAAACAGTTTCTCGAAGCCTTTTTTAAATCAAAGTCACACTTTAATCCATTACCTACAGTAAGTATAAAAAAATATAACAAAACCGTGAAATATTTGGCAGCTAATCGCTTAACTAGGATTTCAGAAAGAGACAGGAACATTTCTGGATCCTTAAGAGCGTTTACACCTTCCGACATTTCATACAAACTTTCAAGTTGTTATTTTCCGAAATGACTGAACTGATTTTAATGAAACTTCGTACACATAAGTAGGATACACAGATCTAAAAAGTTACTGTACCGAAAAATAGTGTTACAGTTAAATTAGACCGATTATAAAATTTCTATAGAAACAGAAAATTCCAATTTTCTCTTTTTTTAAAACACCTTTTGTAAATATTTTTTAGTAACTTTTTAGGCCTATGTATCCTGCTTATGCATATAAAGTTTCATTGAAATCAGTTCAGTCATTTCGGAAAAAAACGACTTGAAAGTTTGTATGAAAAGCGGTAAGGTATAAACGCTCTTAACTTAAATATGACTAAGTACAACACATAGTATACAAATGACGCATTTATAATCTAATACAGATAAAGCATTAAGAGTCATTTGCTAATCAGGATACAAGCTAAGATAAGATGAGATGCGATCAACGCGATATATTATACAGACACAACAGCTTACAGTGCATTAAGAACATCATTCCGAACCTTCCCTACATAGAAATATTTCATTGATATTAAACAAAAAAAAACCGATGTTTTGTACAAAAGTGCCTACACGGTGAAAATGTATGGAATAGCTGTTTGAAAAAAAAAAGCTTGAAATTTTCTGTACGGCATTTGAGCGTCGGAGTTCCTTCTACCTTGTATATTTTTACGCAACCCACCTACAAAAGAAATACCTAGTGTACTAGGTATTTCTTAGTAGTAGCGTAGTATTTCTTAATACAAAAGAAATGCCTAGTGTACTAGGTTTAGACACGCGGATCAGCAGCCAATTGCTCAGCCACTGCGCCAACCATGTTTATATGAATACATAACTTAATTAGGTAATATCAAGCTAATTGCACATTCTAGGTAAACGCTTTACCCTAAACTAATCTACGCCTACCTTACAAAGTGGGTTAAAAATAGAATGGTGTAACCGAAAAAAAAAAAAAAAAACAGCTTTTCAGTTTAGAACAAATCGCAAACTCTTTTTTTTTGTTTAACAAGCCATAGAGTAATTGATTAATTCATACATTTTGGGGCATATGGCACGCCCAGTTTTTTGTTTAAGGCGTTAATCTTTGAGAATTTAAGCAGATAGTTGTGACTAAATACAAATAGTTTTAAAATGAGCACTTACAAATATAGTATAATAAGATCGTGGTCAGTCTTTCCAACACCAAGTATTACTACATAGAAAACAGTTACAGCATTTCATAGATAATAATGACAATAGAATAGATTTCCTTGTTTATGGTTTAGGGACATTCTTCGCTCAGTATCTTGTTAGGGCCAGGAAAGCATTAATAGCGTATACTTTGTACTAATTATTTTTCACAATATCTTTACCAATAATTTAATTATAGCCCATTACAGCAACATTGCTATAAAGTCTCATCAAAATCGTTTCAGTGGTTGTTGTGTTTTCTTGCAAGTTTTCGCGTTATTATTAGTAGTTAGAAGTAGGATAAACTTTCTTTTTCTTAGTCCACGCTCCTCGCAAACCGATACGTCAAAGTTGTGGAGCAAACTCTAATGTACTCAGACACTGAGCCCGGATGTCCATTTCCCGAAACTGTGTGCTTCGAACTGGATTTATGTTATACATAATCCAAAGAGAAGATTTAGGCAGTCTACAGACGCCATCTCGTGCACATTTTAACAATATCTTGTACTACAAACAGTAACTTTAATTTTAGGATATTAAAAGTATATGAGCAGCGGATTCCCACCCTAAGTACTGTTCATTTCATTCCATACTCTAAGCAGTTCCTTCTGGTCCCCATAACCATGAGACGCTATCACGTTCAAATAACAGCTGTAACAAAACTCTTTCTTGTAGAAATGGAAATCTGGACAATGTTTCGGTGTGATGCCGGCCTTTTTGGCCACTATGCCCAAGTAGATATCGTCGAACCGAAAGTGTTTGACGAAGAGGCTGGCTACATACATGACTTTCATGGCTTTGTTTGACACGACGTAGGCGCCGGCTGTGACGTAGGCGGGCCACTTGTCCCAGGGGTATTCGTCGAGAGATACCCGCCATTTGCTGGACTTGAATCTTTGTGGAGTCGACTTGAAGACGTAGCCAGTGAACAGGCAGTCACTGCAGTAGGTCTCCGACTCAGCGGTGGTGCCTACATGCGCCGCCGCTGACAGCGTCACGTCCGGCTTGCGCGTCGCCTCTCTGTCGTGTATGTACTCGAGCAGGTTGTTCACAGATATGTACATATCGTCGTCAGTGAACAGGTAGTAGTCAGCCGTCGAACAGTAATCGTACAGCCAGCGGAACGACATCATGGTCTTAATAGTGTTGTTGTAGTAGTTATCGATGAAATCTACTTGAATTATGTCCTTGAACTCTGCCATTTCTTTGTCTATTTCTTTCTGCAGGTCTGACTTGGGTTTGCTGTCTATTCCTAAGAAGAATAACGTTCTTACAGTTCGTCCTGGAACGTTTTCTCGGCCGAATGTTTTCCTGATGGCGTCTCTGTGTGCGAAATGATCCATCGCAGACTTCACGACTATGAACAGATCTAACTGGTCTGTAGTAAAACATTTTCCTGAGTTAGTAAGGAACCTGTAGGGGTAGAAGTTGATAGGCTTCACTGTGGCCTTCTTGCCTGCTAGCACGTCGTTCACAATACTTCTAATATCCACATTTAGAGGGTAATCGAAATTGTCTTCGAAACTTTTTGCAAGTATATAGTCACTGACACCAAAGAATACATACACTATGACACAGACACACGCAAACAAAACGTACTTTAAATGTCTTCGTCTCATTTTTGATTGTCTTGAGATTCTTTTGAGATTAATAAAGGCTGGAACCATCTGAAAACTAAAGTTATTCTGACTTAATCAATCATGTTAATTTACCCTTTCGAAAATTAAACATTTTTAAGTGATTTATTGAGATTTTGCGACATTAAATGTTGTCATTAGTCTTAAATAGCATAGCCGTGTTCTTTATCATCAACTACCGCTAAGCAGACGTTCTAGTTATCTCAATGTGTGTACGTGAGGTAAATGATAACTGAGCTCTTAACGCGCTGACTCAGAGGTGCTGTCACCACATTCCGGAGGAGAGCGGAAGTGTGAATTTTGTTAAGTTTTTGATTCTGTCTATAAAATTGTGTCAATCGTTAATTTTCAAGCAATAATTATATGATTTATTTTTGTGATTAATACTGCTAGGTTGAATTTCGAATCAATTATGTAAATAGAAATAGTATTAGAAATAGTTACTTTACGAAAAAAGGGGTGATTTATGAGATGACGGCTAGGTTAGGTTACAGAAGTATAGAAGAAGATATGCTGCCTCAACCCCAATATATCAATTGTCACATCTGCCGCATGTCAGAGGAGCAATGAGCAATATAAACTACTCATTGGATACCTAATAGCAAGAAACGACTACGCGGCAGGCCCAGAAGGAGGTAGGGAGGTAAGTTGGACTCTTTTTCCAAGCATTGGCCTACAATCGCACTAAATCGCGAAAAGTGGGAGGAGGGAAGGGAGGCCTTTGGCCTGCAGTGGGGACAATATAGGCTTATAATAAATAATAAAGGGAAGGAGAAGGATGGTTTTAAAACTACCTGTTATAACACTAACCCACCAAAAACATTTCATGTAAAATGTTGCCAAGACGACCACATAAGGTTTGCCCTGTGAAAAAGATATCAGATCTCATGTAGTGCCAAGCTTCAGAATCTACACGGCCTAAATCTACCGACCCTAACTTCACAAATTCTACATATTATCAGTAAATATGTATGTATGTATAGATTACATACCAAATTTCAGCTTTCTAGCACTTCAGGAAGTAGCCAAACATTTTGATGATCATCAGTGTGTCAGATATCAATAAAATCTAAAGTATTAGAGCTATTAAAGTAAGACTTTGTATATTTAATTAGTCTATTATTGACATCAATCCTGAGAATATGAACTATCTGGTACATCGGAAACCAACTCTATGAGGGTTCAAAAAAACGACGAAACACTTCGAGAAAAGGTAGGTAGTGCCCTTGCGCTTCGCTTAGCTCGTCTTGGCGGGGGCACTACCGTGCCCCCAGATATCTTCTGTTAAGGAAATACATGATTCGGAATAAAATAAAAATATATCAAGTTACGTGGAATATAATGGAATTTATTAGAAATATAAATGCATAAATAAAATTAATCTAATAATACATTTTGCGGTTGTAAGTCTTTATTTTATTTAAGTCATCATCATCTGCCTAGTCTTTTCCCAACTATGTCTAGTTCAGCTTCCAGTCTAATCAGATGCAGCTGACTACTAGTATTTTAGATGGAGCGACTGCTTATCTGACTTCCACAACCCAGGTAATAGTCCTGGCTATAAAGGGTGGCAACACCTCTTAACGAAGCCGAAAGGCACTGATTCTCCCTGTCATTGCGATAATTTTTTTGAGTGCGTTACATTATTTAGTTCTACCACAAAACATGATTACACACCCCCCAAAAAAAAGCCGTTTCCCAGCAATAATTTTTGCGTAAAGTTACTTAGTTTCATGTACAGAATGCTTGGTTGACGGCTTCGTGATGAGGTTATTTACACCTTGTATATAGCCCTGGCTGTGCATAGTAAGACAGGTTGTCAGACTTTCGGGCCACTGACTACCTGTCACAACTGTCAAAGATAAACGTCGTCAAAGATCTACAAATGAGAAATGACTGCCGGGACCATCGGCTTGACGTGATTTTCGTGGCACAGAGGAAACTCTGTATGTAATGGGTGGTCACCCATCCACGAACCAACCTGCGCAAGCGCGGCTTAGCCTGAAGAGCGACCCGAGCGGCTATTACTGTTAAGCTAATAGCTCCTCATCATTATTTAATATAAGTATGGTAATAATAATACTATGTATGTTAATTCTTACGGGCTTTTGAAGCGAATCATTGCTCCAGCAGCGTGGTGATCGCGGAGTCTCCTAAAACAATTCATAATTCTTTGAATTATTCTTTTTTTTGAGACAATATAACTAGTCTTTGGAATACTTTGGATCAATAATGGAGCGTATCTCGTTCAGAAATACAATAAATTAATTCACAACTGTATTGGTCGGCCGCCATGACATTTAGGAAAAGGCTAGGCAGATGATGATCTCCATTACTAGAAGATTCCCAAAACAAAAAAAAACGCAAACTCGGGGAGAATAAGTGCCTCTCGGCGTCGTTAAGGATCCCCCACCCATTAGATGATGCCCTCACCAGTTCACAAAGAGGTGTCGACGGTCGAGCTGATGGACACGGGAGGCAGGTAGTGGCTTCTGATCTGAGTGTGCAGGCGAGCAACCTCGCCGTCAAGAGTCTCCATCTCGCGGACTAACTGCGTAAACTGAACTATGCCTGTAACAATCAGTTAGATAATTATTTGACCTACTCTGTGAAACATCTTGCCGCGCCCTATTGTAGCTCAAAAGCTGGCGACGCCCTTGGTCTTTACTGTATAAATCGACAAAGTACCCTATAATGAAAAGATAAACTAAAATCTAACATATCCCAGTTGGAGTGCAAAAAAATTCTAGCTGTTTTCATGGAACTGAAGATCCATCCCCCTGGAAATAATCCCACCGGCGCCCATGATATCTTGAGTAATCGCGTGATCATGGCGCTTGCAACAACTCTAAATATCGGGAACTCACTATGATTAATAATTACGGAAAATATCTCGTAAGTGGTAAATTTATTTCCACACTGATGTGTACTTATAAGTGTTGAGACTTGCACTATTAAAACCATATTTAAACTTAAAAGGCATTATCTAAAGCAAATTGTTATCACTGACTATACAATTTAGTCACTGCAGCTAAAATTATAGTCCGGGGAATTTACGCCGAAAATTAGGCCAACTCTGCATTAATTAAAAACAGCGATTTTTTTCATTGAATGTGTAGGGTATGGACAGGAGAGTATGTTATGCTGTATCCCGCGAAAAGTTCACCTCCGCGTATGTGTTTTTTTTAAGAAAACGTCTAATATGTTGTAACTTGGTGGAAAAAAATATAAACAGGTATGTTTATTTGGAGTATTGTAGAACAGATTGAGTGCTACGAGTAGGTCAGCAAATTAAACATTTTTCGTCCACGGAACAATCAGTTTTTTTTAAAAATCATATAATTTGACTTCGTACTTAAGGCAAAAATATTAACAGGACAAAAATAGTGCTAAAGTGATTGTTATCAACATATCTAACTATTATTATGAAAATTAAACAAATTCTGCTCCGGACTTCACAGAAAATCAAGAAAATCCAAAAATCTTGAATACTACTTACGGCAAAAATGTAACAGGACTGAAATTCATTTAATAACGGGATATATATCAATCCAAACCTTAATCTCCCAAAATTAAACAGATTAGAGCGTTATTTAATAAAGTAAAAGTAAAAAATAAATTACGATGAACGTGACGTCAGCGCTAAGCAGCGAGCAGCGTACAGCGTGTGCTAGTGTGCGTATCCAAGATAAGCGCTGCGTTCATTGTATGCGTATGACTGTGTTCTTTTTTAAGAGTCGGTGTGTTTTTATTGATAAATGATGTTTATTTTGCAAGTAGGTTTTATTGTGTTACTCTGTAATTGTAAAAGCATAGGAATAAAAACGGCAAGCCAACAGTCGGTCAGTGGCGACATACCTACTGTTTACAAACATGATCGTCATTAACGTTAAATCTTCATTTAGAAAACCGGCCAAGTGCGAGTCATACTCGCACACACCGAGTTCCGTAGCACCAAACAATATAATAAAAATATTTCTAACGCTAATTAATTTGTAAACATACACTCAACAGTAAAACTAAATTTGTTAAAGTGAAAGTTTTCTTACATCGTCTCAAACTTTTTCGTCTGTGTGTTGCATGTCGCGTGACGGTCGGTTTTATGTACTCCGCGTTTTATACCCTTAATGCAATATTATTCCAATTTTTTTTAGATAAATGTCAAAAGTATGAAAAAAAGTTTCACTTTTACCGTGGTTTCATAAAACCACACAATCCTTTTTCTTTTATAGTATGTTAATGATGAACAAAGTTACTGCTGCAGTTTTGTTAAAAAAGTTCCATATCTCGAAACCTAAATGATTATTTCAAGAGTGGATTATTTTCAGGGTGGTTGAAAAAATGTAGCACCCACCTCGTTTTCTTTGGCTAAAAATACAGAAATAGTGTTATTTTATAAAAGACGATAACAACACAGTTTCCCAACATGTTAAATGTGGATTACAGTGCAGATAGCTACTACATACTTAAGGTGGAAGTGGAAGGAAGAAGAAATTCAAATTGTTCTTTTGCAATTAGAGGGTCAACAAATGGCTTTACAAAGTTATATATATATATATATCTATATTATATAAATAAAAATAGAAGTCCTGACTGACTGATTGACTGACTCATCAACGCCAAGCCCAAACCTATGACCCAGGAAAGCTGAAATTTTGCACAGAGGTTTCCTTTATAATGTAGACAAGGAATAAGGAAGGATTCTTCGATAATTCAACCCCTAACGGACTTAAATAGGGGATGAAAGTTTGTATGGAAATTCGTCATTTTTTAAGTTAGAAGGCTGAAATTTCATATACAAGCTTCTGGTTAGAAATAAATAAATACGTATTTTAGAGTTTTTAAGAATTTACCCCCTAAGAGGGTGAGATAGGGGTTCAAAGTTTTTCACAGCTTGAAATTCACTATTTGTGTTTCTGGATTGAATTGACGTGAAACACGTATCTATTTTTTTGAAAATTCCACCCCTCAGACGAAAACAGGGATGGCATTTTTTTGTTATTGTTTTTTGTGTTAGCACGTTTGTGTGGACAAATACGCTAAAAAAAACTTCATTTAAGTACACACTTCTAGGGAATCTGGGTCATTTGTGGGAAGGACACTTGCGGTAACCCATTTACGCGAAAAGATATTTGCGCGCATGGACACTTGCGTGACCGACACTCGAGGGCTGGACAATTGCGCGACTCAATGGCTTCACGGGTGTCGTTTTCGTGGTTTTAGCGGGTCGCTGGCAATAAAAAAAATCGGAGATGGCCCCGAGGAAAATTTCCTGTTTTTCGTGCATGGGTGTCGTTTTCGTGGTTTTTGGGGTTGCTGACCAAATTGACGGCGAGGAAAACATTCGGTTTTTCTTTCACAAGTGTCGTTTTTGTGGACTTCAGGGTCGCCGATAACGAAAATGATGACCTCATTTTCTAGGTGCAAATAATAAAAATTAAAATACGCAATGTCTCAATATATCTATAATATATAATACTAGCTGTCCCGCGCAACTTCGTCTGCGTCACATTTTTCCCGTTATCGCAACATTTTTCATTGCTGCTCCGCTCTTATTAGTCGTAGCGTGATGATATATGGCCTATGTTCTTCCCCAGGTTGAAATCTATCTTCTTGCCAAATTTCATTAAGATCCGATCAGCCGTTTACTCGTGAAAAGGTAACAAACAAACAAACAAAGTACATACAAACAGAGTGACATTCGCATTTATAATATTAGTATGGATAATATATCCCCTAGGCTATGGCTGGCATTGATTTAAGTGATAACTGTTTCTCACGTGTGCAGTTTTATGTTGCGTGCTCCGAAGTGAGCTCGGCGAGTTTAGTAATTTTAGCCCCAAAAGGAAACACCGCAAACGTCATTTACACAGAAGAGCTAAGATAATTCATTAGTATAAAAGGGTGTACAACACCTCTTAACGAAGCCGAAAGGCACTGGTTCTCCCTGTCATTGCGATCATTGATTTGTTCTACACCATACCTGGGAACCTTCTAGTTACGGAGATATTAGGGGTCAAAGTTCCAACTTTTTGACAAGTATTTTTTTAAATACAAGTTTTTAATTTAAGATTTTTACTTTAAACACCTCCACGACCCCCGTACTATTCAATCCGTCCATCAGCACAATGTTTTGAGTGCGTTACATTGAGTTCTACCACAAAACATGATTTTACACCCCCCAAAAAAAAAGTCGTTTTTTCAGCAATAATTTTTGCGTAAAGTTACATAGTTTCATGTACAGAATGCTTGGTTAACGGCTTCGTGATGAGGTGATTTACACGGTGTAGTTTTCCGGGAGTTAAAAAGATTGGTTTAATCTGAGTATTTTTTAATTTAAAATATTGAAAGTTAAGTAAGTTAGCTCATTTACACCATAACCTATATCGCTATGGATGACCGGGGCATTTGAGCTACAGCATCGTCACTCGGAAGACATGTATAAAATCAATTCTGGTTCAACCCATTTAGGTCCCTAAAAACACAAAAAAAAATTTAAAAAAAAAAACGCCGTAATATACATTTTTCTAACCAGAAAGAATTATGTGGCGTCTTACTTCGAAAAGCGCAGATTTTTACACAACTATTAAAATGTGTCCTATACTTACACCTACGCGCGCGCGAAGCCGTGGCCAACAACTATTATCTATAACATTTAAATGACTATATTCGACATTATTTTGGGGTGGTTAACGCATACGTGGGCAATTGCCGAACTTCACGCGGGCGAAGCCGCGGGCAAAAGCTAGTCATTAACATTATGAATGAAAAAAAAAAATATCGCGCGCGACGAAAAATTTCATTTGGCCCGTGATGTTCAAATTTTCTTACGCTTTTTGCAATTTGCACAGCGTGTGTCAGGTTTTATATTGATTAAAAACTGATTTAAACGGATCGTAAATACGTCGATTTCAAAATGGAAAATACTTGTATTACGTACAATATTTCATAATTTATTTCGTATATATGGATGACTCTGACGAACAACGTAACGTGAACATCGACATTTTACGTTTACACCATGCGCTCGTGCTAGGGAACCAGATATTTACTTGAAAGTATGACAACCGGGAACACATCAAAACATTTGTAAGTCTTAATAGTGTTTTGTTACGTATACGCGATTTTACACCTTATCTCTATTACGGAAAGATCAAATTCCTATGAAAGCGCTGCACCAAATACAAGAATGAAGCTTGCAAACGTATTTTACGTAAACATTATTTGTATTTTTTTTCAGTATTTGCTTTAAAGTGTTTAATTTTCGTGTAAATTGGTTAGAAATAGCCTTTAGATGAAAGTTAAACAAAATTAAACCCTGTTACATTTTTGCCCCGACCGCTATTGTAAAAAAACTGATCTTAATAACTTCCGTGAGTCAAATTTGTTTAATTTTTTTAACGGAGGTTTAATATATTAATTTAAGTTATTTTATGTAAAAAAACCGCTGTTTATATTTTTGCCTCAAGTACAATCCAAAAATTACGTAAATGTTTTTTTATCGAAATTTCCGTGGACGAAAATGTTTAATTCTGAAAAAATATATTACTGTCACCAGTTCTTTACCTAAAATAATTAAATTCGTCCTGTTAATAATTTTGCCCACGTTTTTATTCACAAAAACGCGTTTTCGTCTTTTTGACCTTGATCCGGCCTTGGAAAATGTTTAATTTTTTTTTATTATTTGGAGAGCTAAGGTCAAGTACACGATTCAAGAAAAAAATCGCTGTTTATATTTAATGCAAGGTTCAAACCTAAAAGCCCCGTACTATTAATAGTTAGCATGTTTCATCAATTTAACATTTAAATGATTTCTCAATATTTTCCTTAATTTACTAAATCATAGAGGAAATAAATGTTTAAATACTTTGTAGTTGACCATGATTTGTTCCGTTTGTTGTGGGTGTAGCAAGATATGTTTTGAGAAATAGGGCTTGCCTAAATAGCCAGAAGGCAAGCATATACTCTCGCTAGAAGCAGGTTATTGGGCAGATTGGACTGAGTGTAACTGTGAATAATGGGATGATCAGGTGAATAAAAAGAAAGATATGGGGAATGTCGACTTAAGCTTCTAGATGGCGTGTCCAAAGCTGGGTCTCAATCTGACCATTAGCACACCTTCAACCATGGGCGCAAACTGTCCAATATGGATGTATCATCGACACGAAAAGAAAAACCAATGACTGTTACCAGCAGTGGATCGATGCATTCCTAATTAAATTTAAAATATTTTTTTTTTTGCTAGCCTCTCAGTTGTCCCACAGCTGGGCAAAGGCCTCCCCCCCTTTCTCCTTCCAAACCTCTCTATATTGTGCGATCTGACCATGTTCGCCCCGCAAACAAGATCAGATCATCACACCACTTTAGCCGTGGTCTACCTTGATGGCGATTTCCTTAAAATATTTGCTTAAACAAATATGTCTTCTTGGAAAACTACTTTTATTGACTATACATAAAGTTAAGTTTGCGCTATACCTTGTAACATTTAATACTCAACAATAATAATGATTCTCAATCCTACTTTATTTACTCTTACATAGGTTAGCCAGGCTGTTTCCGCACTTAGCCTCTTTATTGGGCCATTGTTTTTACTCTTACATAAACTTGATATATGTGTAGGTGGAAAAACATAAATTGGAAAAAAGTTTACAATTACCTTCTCTATTATTAGTAAACCCGTGATGCTTAATAGTTTCCATTTCAATCTGCACAATCATTGGGAAGACAATCTGCATCATCTTTAGCATCTCATTGCCCGCTGCTTCCTTGGCCTCGTCAAGCTTGGAGGCATAGTCAGGGGATTCCAGAGTTTCTATGACTTCAGACAGGATCAGCCTCATCTGGTCCACGGAGATGTTCTGCAGCGAAGCCATCCTACTCTATTGAGCATTGAGAACCTGTGAAAGATGAGAAGAAATATGTGGTCAATGGGATTTTTTGAATACCTATTTGTTTTGTTGCATTGCAGTGCACTATAACCACAATATAAATGTATTTTTTATTACGGGAATAATTATGTAGAATAATTAGCTGTTGGCTGTGACATTATCATTTTTTGGTTTTTCATAAATATTTTAATTTAACTTCTTGGGAAGGATGAAAATAGATCAGATGTTGCCATCAATTGGTCAACAGATGATAATGAATTAATTTACTAAATTAACAATTTTAAAAATGTTTCCACATACCTAGTTCTCTCATCAACTTATTTCTATTTTACCCCACAGGTCTTTTCCTTCTAGAGTATTAATACATCCTAATTCAGGACAATAAGGTCATTATGACAGTATCCAATGTAAGTGCTCCATTTATGTTGTTTGTTGAGTATACAAATAAGTTTGACCTTGCTTTGATAGCTGTTGATGTTGGAATGCAAGATGTTTAGAGATACGGCACACTGCTAATATTTAAATTAGTATTTTGTGGACACTTAATCAGATCTATTAGCTTTCTTTGTAAGTTATTTCGGTAGTATCTTTAAATTTGTTCTTAGTGAACAGTTAATCAGATATATTATCTTACCCTGGTAGTTATTTCAATACATCACAAAATTACTAGAGCTATAGAAGCGGACATTGTGATTATTGTCATACAAAAATTTTCATCTTGAACATTTTCGTTTTTGAAGCACACACTAATGTTGCCTGACAAGGAGGCATAAACTCGGAGAGTAAGTGTGTTCGTAAATAACTATTGTGTAGTAGTTAGTTAAGTAGGTAGGTAGGTAGGTAACGTTTTTGTGACTTCTGATATAAGGAAACATTTAATAATCTGATACATATGTGGCTAAAACACATGTGACTAAAAGAGTGATGAATATAAATGTGGATGGATGGAGAGGGAGAGGAAGACCAAAGAAAAGATGGATGAAATGTGTGAAAAATGATATGAGGGAAAAAGGAGTAAATGATAACATGACGAATGACAGAGGAGTATGGAGAAAAGAGACGTGTTGCGCCGACCCCAAATGAAATGCGACAAGGGCAGGAAGATGATGATGATACATATGTGGCCCTGAAAAGGGCCTTTTGTGTGAACGCACAGTCACAAAAACTGCACACGGTCGCATATAACTAACTAGACATGACAGGAGGCATGCAACAGACTCACTTGTTATAAAGTATTAAAAAAGTTTTGAATGACATTGTTTGTCTTCGCTCGTAAATATTCGAATGTCTTTGCCCTACCCTCTTTCCACCTTATAAAGGGAAAGAACTTTAATGACAAAGGGGTTGCGTTCGTAATAGTTCAGAACCCATGCCCCCCCCCATATTTACCCCCATATTTAAACCAAAGAACTCGTTTAACGCAAGGATAGTAATTTAGTTGTAAGAGGGTGACTTTTTATTTATAAAACGTAGACAAAAAAAAACTAAGACCGTTTCTTACCTTAGCGTGCACGCTGATCGTCGCACTATACAATTCGTATTTCACTTTGTATTTTATATTTAGTGATGAACTCAATCATTCAATCTAAATGAATAGAAAAACAACTGAATTATTTAAAGAAGACTACCTAATTTACTTTTTACTAAAGAGATGGATGGATGACATCGAAACCGAAGCAAACTCCTTTTCGTTCGTACGAAAATCTAGAGATGAAGCGTATATACTAGAACAGATCCAGGGATTAGGTATTTAACGATACTAGGCTGCACCTATTCCAACTTTTGTAATACTTGATCCACCTAGTCTCACTGTGCCTACGTAGTCCAGGCACCCGGCGTCCCGCCCACATCGAAGTACCGACGGCGAAGCGAGATAGCATTATGTTGCCGTAGATATTAGTCTGCTTTGCCGCTCATTCATGTTTGCCAAAATCATTCGTGTGTCAGTCACTTGAATTTGAACCCTAATTCAATAGCATAAAAGTAACGCGACGTGCACTAGTATTTTCATAAATCATTCATGTGCCAGTCATTTGAATTGGAACTTTAATTCAATAGCATTAAAGTAACGCGACGCGCACTCGAGTTGTGCAAGAATATATTCTGTCCTTTTTCAACTACACCATTCCACAGTCCTTCCATCTTTGTCTCATTACTCGATCGAGACTAGTCGGGACTTGAGACTAGTCGGGACTCGGTACTAGGCAGACTTTATAGAATAGGTACTTTGACAATACTCGATACGAATGAAGACTATATTATGCAGACGAGTATCAAGTGCGGACTCCGTATTGATACCTACACGACGTCGCAAAAACCTATCAGAATTATTTAGTGATTGGTTTTCGCAACGAAGTTTTGATATTTCTTTCTGTAATTTCTTTTTGTATTAAGATATTAATAATTTGTTATTAATGATGTGTCGCTTGGGATCATTTTACGGACAAGGGACAAAAAATGGCTGAGTGTAAAATTGGTAAAATACAATTGAGATTTAAAAGTTCTGTATCAAATCTTACAAAGCACCCAAAACGTAAACATCCACGTTGACAGTCCTAAGCCTGTGCAAAGTATGAAGGGAAGATTACAATTCATTACTGCTACGTATCGTACCACCGATACGTGCAAAGACTAAGCATCTATAAAGTATGCGTATTTCATGGACTAGGTGGACTAGGTGGAATAGGTATTTGGATCGAGTATTTGTACGGACTTGGACTAGGTGCACCTAGTACAAAATTTACCTAGTACGACGCATCTCTACGAAAATCACGTTAAATGACGTATGTCTGACATTGACATGACATCTGCTGAGTGGCTGGAGTGCGTTCAAAGAACCAACTTCGACAAGTTTTTAATCGTGCTTTCACTGTTGTACATGCTTACGTAAATCATTCAATAGGGGATAATCCAACTTTTTTTTTCTTTGTCCGTCTGGTAGTTTATTGAAAAGTATTGGACACGTATTTTTTCTTTTTTCACGTGGTCATAAAATTACGGAGATATATTGAGTTGAAATGGCGCATGACGTCACATGTGGGTAAGTTTTATACCCACTTGTGACGTAGTAAGCCCCCACTCTCCAACTTTAATGAGTTTTAACTAAGTAATTTTTTGATATTTTGATAAAACAAAAAATTCGTGTCTAATATTTTTGTATTACCTGTCTGACGGACAAAATAGAATGTCGTTTTTTTTACCCAGTCCGGTCCCCTATTGAATAGGATAGGACATATAAAACTATTAGAAAAACCTTTAATTAAGCAGCATGAACGTAAGCCAATCGATTAAAGTTGCTCATTCATTCAGAGTATAGTACTCTATGAGTTGCTCTTGCAACAAAAACCGGCCAACCATTGTGTTGGTTGTGTCAGCTGTCACTGTCACTATCTGAAATGGCATGTCAGACTCAGACTGACAATTCTGAATTCATAGTTTTCTTTTAACATTTTCTTCACAAACTTTTTATTTTTCCAAAACAGTATTTACTTTAGAAATAAGTTTTTACTATGAAAGGTGTACTCTTTGTTTAATGTTTTTGTTTGTATCAAATATATTATTGTGAGACATGGTGAATGTAATTAAATAATTTGTTTACCTTGCAACTAGACTCAAGATCTGTTTTTGTTTCCAATAATTTTATCATTGTTTGTTTGATAAGAAGCAAGATAAGAGCGGAAATATAATCTATCTACAGGTATGTTTATTTATTATTGTGGAATCTTTGTTTAGTTTCAATTAACAACTAAGTAAACATTCAGGTTTATTTCTTTGGTCCTACATCATAGCACCATGAGTCATGTATAATATCGATACACAATAATTTCCCCTTTTTACTTTTGTTTAAATTTATGAAGTTCTGGTTAATTTTTGTTTAATGTTGTGTGTACTTGTGGCATGAGCCAAATAAACTTATTTTCTTTCTTTCTATATGAAAAAGTATTAATTTTATTCTATTTATGAATATACCCTATTAGGTTCTTAGCGATTATTACCGCTGTCCACCCCCTGCTTGTCCACCCGGGTGGACAGTGTCACCACTTTTACAAATAATTCCCACTGTCCCCGAGGGTGGGCCAGTGAGAGACATTATTAAAATAATTCACTGTAGCCACCGCTTGGGGACACAGCTTCATCTTTTTCAAACATTTACAGTGGCCACCTCGGGTGAACAGACTCACTATTAAAACCAAACAATTTTTACCAAAGTTAACTTTATTGAACTTTAATAATAACTTATATCTGTGAATGTGAACTCAGCTATCCATGTGCCGATTGTCGTAACGGCCAATGGCCTTACGGCCAAGAGCCTTGATGAACATCTGTCAAAGCTTTTGTTTGGCGTTTGGATCAAGGGCCTGATTCAGAAGGCAGTACTTCTTGAAAAAGCCTACATTGTGAGGAGGTTCCTGTTCTGCAGCCCTAACCACCGGTATCTTGGACCCTACTCCCGACACCAGTGGAAACCTGTTTTTTTATATTTCTATATGTATTTTGTAATTTTTCATAAGATTGTATGTAAAAATATAAAAAATGAGAAAATCAATTAATAAAGAACTCATGTCTTACTGTAGCCAATAAGCCTGAAATAGTGGTGGTGGATCGAACAGAGCAGCGTGCAATGATACAGTATTTTAATAATGATTCTTACTGGCCACCCCCCGGAAACGGTGGGAATTATTTTTAAAAGTTGTAACACTGTCCACCGGGGTAATAATCAGATTCTTAGGTATGTCAATTTTAAAATTTACTTTGACTTTTTTGTGCATTTTTTGTAATGGAGTTTGTAGTGGTAATTTATGTAATGAATGGGGTATCTTTTACCTAAAGTCTTTCCCGATGTTTAGTATAGATAAAAAACAGAACATTAAATATTTTTTTAGTTGGAATTAGTATACTCCATTGACAGGACACTGTTCACTCTGTGAGAGGTACTGGCTTGTTGTGCGGGCCAGTACCAGTGTGGCAGATGATGATGATATTATTTTTATCTGTCTGTAATAAGGTTTTATATTAATTGTATCTATCTATACAATCATACCACAGCTCACAATAGAACAAAGATAATCATCTTATCAATGCTACAACTTTATCCGTTGATTGGTTTGCCCTTTAGGCTTTACATTATACACAGCTGATTTATACATAGCTGAGGACAATATTTATTTGGAATTGTTTTATCAAAGGACTCAACTTACACTCAATTAGTGTGTGTAAGTGACAGTATATGTGTAGTTATAAACTGTGAAAGCTTAAAACAGTGTTAAAAAGGAGCAATCTTTGTTGCTTACAAACTTTAGTGTACTAAGTGGTGAAAACAATTATTTACTAACAGTAAGTGTATCACAAAGCCATACTTACACTTTATTATTGTATGAATAATGTTGAGTTTTTGAAGAGAAACTCCTTAAATATGCAACTTGCAACAAGTTTAACGCTACCATTTCTAAAACTCACCAAGAGATGGCAGTATTACAAGATTTGTGACTACGAAGTTCTACTAGGTACGCAAGATGGCGTGCAAACAGTCATGCATTCGACTCTTCGGTGTGACCAGCCTTCGCGCATTTTCCATGAGTAGAATAACCTTGATAAACTTATGTAATAATTATGGAATAAAAATAATACAACAAAATATTATTTAGAAGCTCAATAAAATAACGAGAGTGAATGCGTGGCACTTGAACGCATGTGTGTAGTATTACGAAATTTCACTTCTTCCGCGCGGAGCGACTCCACGCACAATTGTTTTTAGTTATAGCCCTAGTTAAGACTGGATTCCCTCCTAGAGGTGGATAATCTTGGACTGATCCCGCCGGATCTCCTTTATGTACAATAATATCAGCACTTACTCGTGAGCAATGAATCATTGCAAAATTTTCAATCAGCGGTGTTAGTTTCTGCTTCCTGTTTTATTTACCAGACTTTATCTTAAACAATTTTGTGAGTGTATAAACTAGAATTTAAAGAAGATCTAATCAAAGTAGGTGTCATTATCACAATACTCATTCATGTGGAAAATCTTATTTGCAGTCTTTAAGGAAGGCAATATGGAAGAAGAAATAGAAGAAGTAGAGGTTGAGAGCAGGCCACCAAGTGCACGGCGGAGTTTAACGCTGAGGAACAATGCGGCTAGACAGGTGGCCGTCAACTTCATGCCGTCGCGGCAGCTGCCGTACAGTAAGTTAACACAATTAAGTAATAAGCTAGGCAGTGCGTAAGCCAGTCCTGTGCTGCGTGCAGCCTGTTCTCAAGGTCGTCAGTCAACTTTTGAGGGGATCTTACCTTGCTCTTCTTAATTATCCCCACGGTATGTCGCCATGGTGTGAAAAGTTTTTATTTTCTGGAGTAGCAACCGCGTGTCGTAAGCACAGAACGTCGTAAGTTACGACAAGCGGTTGTTAGTATAACAAATTACAAACCACGAAGGTTCCTGGCCGGAGGCCTTAAATTCAAGGAGTCCACAGGATAGTCCGGTTAAGCAGAAGCCAGCTTCAGAGGCTGAACTGCGAGATGCCATTAAAAAAAAACCGGCCAAGTGCGAGTCCGACTCGCGCACGAAGGGTTCCGTACCAATATTTATAAAAACTACCGTAGATGATCTGCAAATGAGACTCGTTTTAAGTACAAGTGACACTTAGCGCCATCTATCGACATTTCTATGGAGTTGTTCGAAATTTTCGAGTCAAATCCAATTGGTCGACTATTACTCGTAAACATGTAAAGCCCACTTAAGTGTGATAGTTTTCCTTTAAACTTCGTTATATACAGGGTGTAACGGAAAGGGTATATACATCCTTAAGGGTGTGCTACAGACCATCAAACTGAACATGTTTCTCACCATAAAAATTTTTTTGCTGCAAAAAAAATATCTGCTGCCCCATAGAAAATTACAATACCTATTCGACCCAAATGTATAGGCAGCAGATTTTTTTTTTTGCTGCAATTTTTTTTTTATGATTTGAAACATGTTCAGTTTGATGGTCTGTAGCACACCCTTAAGGATGTATATACCCTTTCCGTTACACCCTGTATAGCTACAGCTGTGACATTTGAATTTCTAACTACAATCATTTAGTTGGTAGAGGGGGGGGGACACTTGACTCAAAGCTTGATAAGTCACGAACGGTTTACTTAATCAAAAAACGATCTTCCCAAACCCCTAATATTTTCAACGATATCCCACACTGTGGGAACGACGAAAAAAAAATATCCTCCCTTCTTTATAGGGGAGGTATCCTAAATAATAGTTTTTTTTAAAATTTTATTTTACCACTTTTCTGGCGTCATTAACGTGTATACTCATGCCAAATTACAATTTTCTGGTACGAACAGTTTTTGAGCTAAACCGCGGACAGACAGACGGACATACCGAAACTATAAGGGTTCCTTGTTGACTACGGAACCCTAAAAAGAGCACGAAGGTACGTCGGCAGCCGCTGCTAGAAGCGGCATTATTTTTTTCCATACAATACAATCAAAGTGCGCCATACATCATTTACTCGTACTGTTTTGTCAGTAACTTCTCCCGTATCTAGACTGCCTCGCGACGCGACGTTTCCGTGCTCTGAGACCAATGTAGATTACCGCCACCTATCGACTACGAAACTAAAAAAAAACTGGTGCGTTATTTTGTCAAAAGATGGCGTTGACAACTAACGATAGATCATAAAACAATCTTTAACGATTTATTTAACCAGCAATTTAGTCATGCCTTGATTGTTGTTTCTCAACAAAGAAGAAACTGAACATCACCATTCTCCTGTCCTTTACCCAATTTATAAATTGGGGTCGGCGCAGCATGGTGATCTTCTTCCATAGTTTCCCTAAATAGCTTTGCTATCTTCACGCATTTTTATTCAAGAGGACAGTAGGAAGAGAGTATGTTTAAAAACAACATTGTTACCGGAGACTGGAGAGTACAATGGGCGTTTACTCAATTATCGTTTTAATAAGGGTTTATTACTCAGATACGTGTTACAAGCGATAATAATTGCTAGCGACCGCTAATTATCATAAGCGTGCGGTTCAACTGTAGTGTACTTAATTGTAACGTGTATTATTGAAGGATTTACATGTCGAGAGAATCACACCCGAAAACAAATAAATGAATTAATTTCAAAGATTTTTTGGCGAAAATGAAAGCTTACCTATTTACTCGTATGATGAACTAGGATTTGTACAAGTAGAAATAAGTCCCCCTGCACAGCCGGTGTCAAGCAACACTAAAATTTTATGACCGTGTAGCTTGTGTCGCAAGACGCTGCCTTTTTTCCAACTGTGTTGGGGTCGGCTTACAGTCCAACCAGATGCGGCTGAATACCAGTTTTTACATGGACCGGCTGCCTATCTGACTTCCTTAACCCAGTTAGTACTGGTTAACTAGATATAGATACCTCTTGGTTAGACTGGTTGTCAGACTTGCCAGCCACTCTACAAGATCTACAAATGACAGCCGGGACCTGAAGTTTCCGAGGCACGGAGGAAACTCGGTAGGTAATGGGTGGTCACCCATCCACGGTCCAGACAACAGAGGCAACCCAAATATAATTCCGAGGGTCTGTTATATTCACAAATTCGATTCTATTTAGTAAACAGTGAATTTACCGACTTTCAACAATAGCAGTGTGTGGTTTTCCTCGTATTTCATTAAGTAAAGGCGATACTTATACACGAGAACACATTAAACAAAGCGATCGATGAAACCCGAACAGTTATAAGGACATAGTGGAGCTATAAGCACGTTACTGTGCGTTCGCACTGGCGAATCATTCACATAAAAACATAATTCATGCATGTGGCGTGATAACTTTTGAGTGTGAGGTGGTGATTCAGACTGGACTTTCCACAGGGCGAGAAGCCTATGTCCAGCATAAGACTGTGATTGGCTGAATTGATTGACAGAGATTAAGGTGGATTCACCAGGTGGTGGTGAAAGCTTGGTAGTTTTACGGCCGCGAATCTTATTTTGTTCATCATGAAACCTGAAACGCAAATTGCAAAACACGTAAGAAAATTTTAATTTCGCGGGCAACCCTAGTGCTCCCACTTTCAGATTTCAACTAAGAGAAGATAGACAAAGAGAGAAGTAGAGACTGCAACTCTGTTTATGTGATTGTTTTGCCAGTTACACTGCAGTCAACGAGCACCTTTATCAGGACTCAATAATTAGCTCTATTTTACACAGTTATTAAACTCAGTGCAGTCCGTTTTACAGTCTACCTTGTACTACATTATAGATTCATCGTGAGCACTTGTTGACATTGAAAAATAATATTATTTTATGCATAAAATATGTTTACATCGTGCTAGTGAGTGTGGTGTGGTGTTGTGTCGAAAAATGATGTGTTACAAGTGATTTTTATGATGTCGGTGATAGCTGATGATATTGAAGTTTTTGAGCTCACTGCTGTGAGAAAAAGAGGTAGTTTGGTTATAATATTTATTTTAAAGCAGTTGTAACTATAGACGGAGTCGTTACAGGTAGTCAGTGGCCCCAAAGTCTGACAACCAGTCTTACTAAGAGGTACCGTATTACCCAGTCGGTACTAACTGGGTTGTGTAGGTCAATTAGGGAGTCGCGCCATGTAAAATACTAGAATTCAGCTGCATCCGTTAAGACTGGAAGCCGTGCCCAATAAAATTGGAAAAAAGCTAGGCAGTTGAAGACGGACTCCACAACAAGATGAACCAATGACCCGGTGAAGTACTGAAGGCCGTGAATTCCACTGGATGCGGAAAACACAGGACCGGACGACATGGCGACGTTATGTCCAGCAGTGGAATGCCATGGTCTTTTGGACACTATATTTATAATAAAACTGAACTATACCACACTAGAATAACTAAAAGATTGCAGGGGGCATCAAATAGCAAATCTTTTATACATAACTTGCCTCACGAAAACACTGTTACATCAAATAACACGATTTGTACCTAATTTGAACCATAGGCATTCAGAACCAACCAGAATTATCTATGTCACAGGCTACTTAACACTAAAAACATATTCTCAATCAAGGAAAAAATATAATAGGTACTCATTCTAATGAATAAAAATACATATTTAAACAATAATCATAACCAGTTACCTGTTGTACCTGCCTAAGTTTCGATCTCTAACGCGTTATCCTGTTTTGCGAGGAATTGGTAGGTACATAAAACCGGGTGTAATATTATGTAAATTGTAAAACCTGTTGTAATTACAGTTGTATGGTATTGATTTTAAGGACGATGGCTATAAGAGTAGGGAAAGACCGAAAGAAACCATGGAATCCAATGGATGGACTGTGTGAAGTAAGAATAACTTAGAAAAGGAATTTTTGAAGTGAAACTTCTTATGCGACTTCCAACAAGTTTAACGTTTTCATGGAGGGGGAATATTTTCTATTACCCACTAAGAGATGGCGCTATTACAAGATTTGTGACTACGTAGTTCTACTAGGTACGCAAGATGGCGTGCAAACAGTCATGCATTCGACTCTTCGGTGTGACCAGCCTTTGCTCAATTTCCATGAGTAGAATAAGGGATTAAATATAATGAGCACCAAAAAATACTTTGAGATCCTAAGCTACGTTACCCAAAAAAAAATACTAAACACCAAAAAAATTGTATTCAAAGACCAAATATAGTAAATGATCACCAAATTTTGTGGCAAGAAGAACTTAGGAAGCAAGTGCGAGCAAAGCGAGCTCGGGATATTGGGCACCCCGACTCGGTTAGGTTACTTTAAACCCTGCAGAGAGAAATAGGAGCCCCGCGTAGCGGGGCTCCGTCGACTACGCCTTAGTTCGGAGCTGTGATTTTCAGGTTTTTAATTCTGGTGATCATTTACTATTTCTGGTGATCATTTACTATTTTAGGCAGTATAAAAATGTTTTTTAAGGTTATATTTACTTTATCTGGTGTTATGTTAAACATAAGCCGTAGAATAACCTCGATAAACTTATGTAACAAAAAGTGTACAACAATAAATCAATAAAATATTATTCAGAAGCTCAATAAAATAACGAGAGTGAATGCGTGGCACTCGAACGCATGCGTGTAGTATTACGAAGTTTCACTTCTTCCGCGCGGAGGGAGCCCACGCACTATTTTTTTTTGTTAGGGCAGGAGTGGGAAATCCCCACGGACACCTCGACTAGCTCAAGACTTGTGAGACAGTCGAGGTAGTGCCGGATTTGATCCGGCTAAAAACCACTCCTGCCTGCTCAGTGTCCCTCTGACTTGGGGATCAGAGACCTTGTCTACATATTTTGTACCTTGTTTGGCGACGATTTGTTGGGAGGTCGAAGACACCATAGAAAAGGAGTTACTTACTAGTTACTGTTGACAACTAAACTAATAGCTTATGGTATACTAGCAGCCCGCCCCGGCTTCGCACGGGTATATAACAAAAATTTCAAAATTAAAAATTACAATACATACTCATAAACCCTTCTATTTGCGTCAGGTTACTAAAAAAAGAAAATTATAAAGAAGGTTTGAATATTCCCGTCCCGTACAGCCCGTACCCCAGTGAAGCGTACAGTACATCGCTTAAGGTGAGCAGGGTGAGCGGCGACTGCGCAACTTTTTTCTAATTCTTACATTTTTAAACTCGTGATATCTTTCGAATGGAATGTCCGAATTGAATAATTCAAAAAGTTATATAAAGGTATTGAGGTAGTCTTGAATGAAGTTATTTATTTTGATATGGATTAATGCCAAGACACAAATACAGATGTAACGTTGCAACTTGCAAGTTACACTTAACATTATCTTTCTTACATGAAACTTTAAAAAATATCCTATTATAATCCTTTAAATAAACCTAACACTAAATTAAAGCATTCAAAATTAAATAAAACTGTACGGAACCTACGAGCGTTAATTATCTTAAAAGGTCCTCGTTTCTATGCGCCCGCGCAACGCTAAAACGATGATTGCCGAGCGTCTCCGAGCTGCCGAGGAGTGGCGATTCGGTTAGGCTCGGTAGGGTCGATGACCAGTCGTTTTAAGAGCACTGAGGTGACGGCTGTGTCACTCGCTCCGATTCTACCTAATATTTCTAAATACTTCGCGAAATCCCTCTAGGGTAAGTTTCCATAATTATATTATATTAGCATGACAACTGTAAGGTGTTCCTATAACTTCTTTTAAACTATTTTTCTGCTGTATTTCTTCCTATCTTCCTATCTGGGACACTGTGACCTTTGGACCTACGAAACGTGGTTCCGACAGCTTGCTTACGCTTCCATTTCTGTCTGGACTTCCAGGATTCTAGTCTACCTTCAATCTTTCTACACTTCGGGGTTCCGGCGTCGTGAACGCTTGGGAAGATTCTCTGCTGCAAATTGTTCGCATACCTACCTGTGCTGAACCTACCTGCGAGATACAGAACCTGGAGCTGGAGCCGTTGGTTGCAGGCAAAAGCTGACGGACTAACATCGCCTTGGAGACGGTTCAGGCCAGTGTTCCCTACCCTTTTTCTACCACCCTCTGTAATCAGGACGTGAGGCGGCCACGGAAGTATTCAGGCAAATAAATAATAAGTGTTCTTCGTCATCCACATCTTATTATTTATAAAACCCCTACCTACCTATCTGCTGACAACCCTCCTGCAAGGGCTAGTGTCACAGTGGCGCTCTCAACGTGGTTTCCAGTGGCCTAATCATGTCTTGATTCCCTTTTTCCGAAATACAGCTGTTAAGTCGACCTACCTACATTGTTGCTGTGAACGTGAAGGTGACAATATACAGCAAAGCGACCTGGTACGTACTTTTCTTATTATAACTGTTTTCTGCTTACTCTTTTCCATTTCTATACCTATTAGTGTCTGGTTATTGTTAACAGTTACGTATTAATAGTGGGAAAGTTGTTAATTTAATTTCACAAAGTACCTACACTAATTTGGAAAAAAAAAAAAAGTTAAACAGAAATTTTGTTATACGTAACAGTTCGCACAGCTAGTGTTCATTTCTTTATTTCTTTTCATTTCATTAATTTCTTTCATTTCATTAATTTCTCTTATTTCCTCTTGTCACCTATCGTAAAAAGTAGCTAATATACTTGCATATTTGTAAGAACACCATATTTATACATCTTTTGTTAATCTATCCTTTTATTGTATTCATTCATTTCATTCGATCATCTGGTAATAATGGAAACATACCCTATTAAATTTTTTGTTCTCAACAAAAACGAATTAACGTATGAAGTGCTCATTAGAGGCGAGGAACCTGCATCAACCGTACTCGGACTTCGTAAACAAATAAATAAACTAACACCTATTATACCTACCGCTGATATTTGTGAGTCTGGAATCGAACCTGATGTCGATATTTCTGGCGTTGGTGTTTCTATGACCGAACTTACATCACGAGTAAAATCATTGGAGGATAAGTTTGATATTAATCTTTACGAACGTACTAAAGCGTTATGTAATCATTTGTACCACCGCATTAAAAGAATTGATTGCACTGATTCCAAACACTCGGAAAAAGTTAAATCTCTGTCGAAACATTTAACTTCTCTAATGAATAAAATAAACGCACTTAATAAATCTGCTAACCCTAACTGTGAGCCCGTTGTGAGTGTTCAAACTTCTATGGATGCCGTACCTAACGTATCGATGTATTGTGACCGCTCGCACATTGGCGAACTACAAAAACTAAAATATAACGGTAAATCTTGCGTACACGCTTTCGTGCAGAGAGTAAATGAGTATAGTACTGCGCGTAATATACCCTCTAATAAATTGTTAATTTATGCTACCGAAATATTCACAGGCGATGCGTTACATTGGTACCGTAGTATTAAGGATTCTGTTACTACTTGGGATGAGTTGATAGTTTTGCTAATAGAGGATTTTAGTCAGTTCGATTACGACTACCGTTTATTGACTGAGATACGTAACAGAACACAGGGTGATACGGAGAACATTACCATTTATTTTGCTAAAATGTCTGAATTGTTTTCTAGATTAACTAAGAATATATCTGAACAGGAGAAACTAGACATCTTAATGCATAACATTAGACCTTGTTATTCTAGTGTATTGGCTTCAAATACGTCATCTATCAATACTATGGCAAACTTAAGAACACTTTGTAGAAACTTCGAGAAAATACAGTCTCTGACTTCTCAGTTTAGAGAACCACCAAGAGTGTCGACTGATACTTTGGCTCCTGACCTAGCATTTTCTAAATCTTCGGAACAAAACACTGGTAAATCGAACTATAACAATCAACACAGATATAATAATTACACTAAATATCATTCAAATACTTCTTATAAGCACAAAGATAAGTCAGACGTAGCTGCTATTACCACTTCCGATTCTAATACTAAACCAGTTTATTGTCCTCGCTGTCGTAATTCCGAACACTTCTTGAACCAGTGTAAAGCGGATAGGTTTCTAATTTGCTTTAAGTGTGGAACAAAGGATGTCAAATACCCTAATTGCCCTAAATGTCATCCAAAGTCAAAAGCAAAAAACTAGCTTGTGAAGATTGCTGTAGTGAAAGGACTGTAAAGCCTAATATTAATACTATAAATTCTTATAAAAATAATAATTTTGATGAAAAAGATTGGAAGGACTGGCTTTTGACAGTAAAAACTTTCTTTTCTAGCTATTTCATTACAACAATCTTCGACAAAATACCTAAAGACGATCTACGACCGTACGCGACTATCCAAGTACGTGACGGAAGTTTCTGTGGTTTACTTGATTCCGGTTCTACAGTAACTATTTTAGGAAATAACTCTCATCTACATTTTATTTCATTAGGCCTTGAACTTCACAGGGACACTGCTAAAACTTTTACAGCTGCCGGTGGACAGAACTTAGCATCAATTGGATTTATTAATCTACCCACAACTTTCGAAAAGCAATTCCATATATTGAAAGCATACGTCGTACCTTCTATAAAATCAACTTTAATACTAGGCATTGATTTTTGGACTAAATTTAATCTATTTCCTAAGTTTTATAATTCAATTTCTATTCATGATGCCACTAACAATATTAGTGAGGTAACTACAGTGTCTGAACCTACTAGTGTAGTACATTCCTATAATGAATTAACTGATGCTCAGCGTGTAACTGCTGATAACATTATAGAACAGTTTAAAAATATTTCATCAGAAAAATGTGGCTTGGGTAGAACTAATTTAGTAACACACCACATTGATACTGGTGATTCCTTACCTATTAGGCAAAGATACTACAGGGTTTCTCCTGAGAAACAACGTATTTTATCTGAGCAACTAGATGAAATGTTATCTTTGGGTGTTGTTGAAGAGTGTGAGAGTCCATGGTCTTCACCTGTTCTCTTGACGCCTAAAAAGGACGGGAAACTTAGATTCTGCCTAGACAGTCGTAAATTGAATTCAGTTACTAAAAAAGACGCCTACAAGTTGCCTTATATATCAGAGATTTTGGATAATTTAAATAATGCTAAATATTTAAGTAGCATCGATTTATCCAAAGCTTTCTGGCAAATTCCTATTTCTGAAAACGATAGAAATAAGACTGCTTTCTATATTCCACATCGCGGTACTTACCGATTTGTTACTATGCCCTTCGGGTTGACAAATTCACCTGCAACTCAACAGAGACTCGTTGATACATTGTTCTATGGTCCTGAGTTTGAAAACTCTGTGTTCGTCTACATCGATGATATTATTATAATAAGCTCTAATTTCGAAAATCATATTTCTCTTCTTCTAAAAGTCCACAAGAAATTAACTATGGCTAATCTAACCATAAATTTCGAAAAATCTGTTTTCTTTCGCAACCAACTCAAATATTTAGGTTACGTCATTGACTCTAAAGGTCTTCATGTCGATTCAGATAAAATCGATACTATTTTAAATTACCCTACACCTACAAACAAAAAAGACGTCAAGAGATTTCTAGGAATCGCGTCCTGGTATCGTAAATTTGTACCTAAATTTAGTTCTATTGCTGGTCCATTAAATAAACTTACTTCCACTAGTAAAAAGTCTAACCCCTTCCTTTGGTCTACAGAAGCTGAGAAATCTTTCACACAATTGAAAGAACTCCTTGTCTCTGCTCCGATTCTTTCATGCCCTAACTTTGATCTACCGTTTGAAGTCCACACTGACGCAAGTGATTATGGTGTTGGAGGGTTATTAACTCAGACTATAGACGGAGTCGAGCATCCTATAGCCTACACAAGTAGAACCTTGACTGGGTCAGAGAGGAATTACAGCATCACCGAAAGGGAAGCTCTCGCTGTACTTGTAGCCTTAGAACACTGGAGATGCTACCTTGATAATGGCCAAAAGTTTATCGTGTATACAGACCATTCAGCTCTCAAGTGGTTCCTTAACCTAAACAACCCTACTGGACGCCTAGCTCGTTGGGGAGTTCGTCTCTCAGCGTTCAATTTTGAAATTAAACACCGTCGTGGCGTGGATAATGTCATTCCTGATGCACTGTCTCGCGCATGCCAAGTTTCTGCTATAGACACTAATCCTAACCCTACAGTTTCTAGTGACCAATGGTACTTAAATATATATAAGGGTTGCCAAAATTCTCCTACATCATTTCCTAATTATTTAGTAAAAAATAATCGCTTATTCCGATACATGCAAACCAATCACCCCCTTAATAAAGAGTTTGAGTGGAAAGAGGTGATTCCAGCTGAGTCTAGAACACAAATCATTTTAAAAAACCACTCTGAACCAACCGCTGGTCATTTTGGTATATTTAAAACCTACAAGCGGGTAAGTCTCAGATACTACTGGCCTGGAATGCATGCCGATGTCGTAAAGGCGGTTACTTCATGTGATATCTGTATAGCACACAAGCATCAAACTCATTCTCCCTTAGGTGAAATGGGTAGACCTAAGCAATGTTCTAGACCTTTCCAAATTATTAGCGTAGATCTAGTAGGACCACTACCGACTACTAGAAAACAAAACTCCTATATCCTAGTCGTGACTTGTTGTTTTAGTAAGTATTGCTTATTATTTCCAATTAAACGCGCGACAGCCGAAATTGTTACTAAGATCCTAGAGGAACAAGTATTTCTAATACATGGCATACCTTCTACAGTGATACTTGATAATGGTAAACAATTCGTGAGTGCTACGTTAAGACAAATGTTTGAAAAATATAAGGTACCTAAATTACATTTCACTCCTAAATACTCACCACATGTTAATACAGTCGAGCGCTATAACAAAACTATAATGACGGCTATCTCAACGTTTATCACTACCGATCAACGTGTTTGGGATCAGCTGGTACCTAAAATACAATTCGCCGTGAATAGTTCTGTTAACGAGGTAACCGGTTTTACTCCTTCGTTTCTAGTGTACGGGCGTGAACTAATTGCTTGCGGATCACACTACGTTGATACGGAATACGATGAAGATCTTATTTTTCAACCTCGCGATTCTTACGCTGAGAACTTGGGTGTGTTATCTAATATATTTAATAAGGTTCAAGCACTATTACTGCAGGCTCATAGTAGGAATTGTCAACATTATAATTTACGCAGAAGACCTGCTGAATTTAATATTGGTGACGTTGTTTGGAGAAGGACTTTTTATCAGAGTGATAAGGACAAGTATTTTAATAAGAAATTAGCTGCTAAATTCATAAAATGTAAAGTTATTGGTAAAAAGTCTCCCCTTGTTTATGAACTTGCTGATATGTCCGGAAAACCACTAGGTTCTTGGCATATTAAAGATATCAAACTTATCAACTATAAAGTTTAAACTCATAACTTAACTTATAATAGTACCTAACCTAGCCTTACTTTATACTACAACCTACTACTTAAACTCTAATGTGTTAAATAATTATTGCTATTTTAATACATTTAAACTTACTAATTGAGTATAATTATTTAATAATTTAGTTATAACTCTGTTTACTATAGTCTCAAGTCTGTATTATTAGACTAGATGATTTAATGAAAGGTGAATACTTGCGTGAGGTATGAAAGTTTAGTCTGTGTGTATTAGTCAGTTTAGTTAGTTTAGTAGTGATAGCCGGATTTTGCAACTAGTACGCAAAATCCTTCGCTTTTTGGCGGGGTACTGTAACGTTGCAACTTGCAAGTTACACTTAACATTATCTTTCTTACATGAAACTTTAAAAAATATCCTATTATAATCCTTTAAATAAACCTAACACTAAATTAAAGCATTCAAAATTAAATAAAACTGTACGGAACCTACGAGCGTTAATTATCTTAAAAGGTCCTCGTTTCTATGCGCCCGCGCAACGCTAAAACGATGATTGCCGAGCGTCTCCGAGCTGCCGAGGAGTGGCGATTCGGTTAGGCTCGGTAGGGTCGATGACCAGTCGTTTTAAGAGCACTGAGGTGACGGCTGTGTCACTCGCTCCGATTCTACCTAATATTTCTAAATACTTCGCGAAATCCCTCTAGGGTAAGTTTCCATAATTATATTATATTAGCATGACAACTGTAAGGTGTTCCTATAACTTCTTTTAAACTATTTTTCTGCTGTATTTCTTCCTATCTTCCTATCTGGGACACTGTGACCTTTGGACCTACGAAACGTGGTTCCGACAGCTTGCTTACGCTTCCATTTCTGTCTGGACTTCCAGGATTCTAGTCTACCTTCAATCTTTCTACACTTCGGGGTTCCGGCGTCGTGAACGCTTGGGAAGATTCTCTGCTGCAAATTGTTCGCATACCTACCTGTGCTGAACCTACCTGCGAGATACAGAACCTGGAGCTGGAGCCGTTGGTTGCAGGCAAAAGCTGACGGACTAACATCGCCTTGGAGACGGTTCAGGCCAGTGTTCCCTACCCTTTTTCTACCACCCTCTGTAATCAGGACGTGAGGCGGCCACGGAAGTATTCAGGCAAATAAATAATAAGTGTTCTTCGTCATCCACATCTTATTATTTATAAAACCCCTACCTACCTATCTGCTGACAACCCTCCTGCAAGGGCTAGTGTCACACAGAGCCTTATCTGAGGCGGCATTAAAAAATATTTTTTTAAATAAAAGAACACTTATTGTGGCATAACTATTATAGTTAGACATATGCTGTCGCGACACTTTTTATAAATAATGATGTGTTCTGCAAAGTCGTGGAACATTACTATATTCTATTATCAATAGTTTTCGCAGCGCACGCGATATAAAGAATATTTTAGGTAATTTTTGTACAACTTGGGTTACATTATTAGAGTTTTAGTAAGGATCCCTAATTTTTTTGAAAATATTATATAGCCTGTGTCACCCGGAAATAGTGTAGCTTTCCAACAGTGAAGGAATTTTTCAAATCGGTTCAGTAGTATCGGAGCCTATTCAATGCAAACAAACAAACAAACAAACAATCAAATCTTTCCTCTTTATAATATTATTATTATAATAATAATAATATAGTTTAGACTTCGTTTCGAAGAAAGGAGTCCCAATACTGAGTCCTTTCTTTTAGGGATTTCTTCTAAACACCCCTGAATTGTTTGTCAGAAGTATGTATTTTTTTAACACTAGCTGTGCCCGCGACTTCCGCCGCGTTGAATTTGAGAAATAGCCTAAGTTACTCCTTATTACATCAGCTATCTGCCAGTGAAAGTCCCGTCAAAATCGGTCCAGCCGTTCCAGAGATTAGCCGGAACAAACAGACTGACAGACAAAAATTAAAAAAAAAAAAAATTGGTATATGTACCGTATCTACATTCATATGCATGTAGTAAAAAGCGGTTATTTTAATATTACAAACAGACACTTCAATTTTATTTATTTGTATGTATAGATTTTACGAGTAAGCACATGGAATCGAGGCGGAATTAATGCCGTTGTAATTTTCTGGTAGACATAATTCGCTAAACACGCTGTATGGTCGGATACTAAATGATGTAACTGCGATCTTTACTAAGGTGACGTGGTCTACCCAACGTTAAACATACATATGCCTTAATATACAGGGTGTTTGGTGCATCGTTTGCCAAATCGAATAGGTCGAAAAGAGAGGTCATTTGCTATCTCTTCACGCCCCATAACTCATTCCTTGCCTCACCGGTTTTTTATAACAACTTTTTAATTAAAATTTGGAAAAATTTCAAAATTCAACATTTAAGGTCAAATAAAAAAATAAAAAAACTTTTTAGACTTAAAATTTCGAATTAATTTTGATGTGTACTCTTGTATAATTCTATCAAATACAAAATTACTTGCTAGGAACAATTACTTTCTTTTTTAATAGCTCGTCAAGTTTTTGTAAAGGAAAAATAAACTTAAACCTCAACTTTAAATGGCTATAAAAAAAAAAAAAAACTAAAAGCGATCGGGATCTTCGAATACCTTTAAAAAGTTTTCTAGTCTGTCCCCTTTCCAACGGTATGCAATATGCTTTTCATTTTTAACTAAATGATTAATCGTGACACTAGGCTGATATTCGAAATTACAGTAAGAACAGTAGTTTTAGCATAAATAACATGCCTCAAGTAAGTAGATAGATACTGTCATGTCACTAGTGCGTAGTGTCCTATCTCTTTCTTAAACGGGAACCAACATTTTAAGAATTTGAAAAAAATATAAAAAAAACTGAAATTACAAATCTTGTTCGAGTTGTCCGCCACTGTTGCGAATGCACGCGCGGCATCTTCGTCTTATCTCGACTGTAGTTTTGCGTAAACGTATTTTTGCTTTGATAGTCACGAAAGCCACATCAATGTGTTGGACTAAATCCTCCTTTGTCTCGATTTCCATGGAGGCCATAGAATAGGGCCATCCCTCCTAATCCATGATTCTGGAAACTGACGTATTATTAGGTACTCCCTGACAATTAAACTCCAGGGAGCGGGACAACCGTCTTGTTGAAATACAAAAGACATGTCTTCACGGAAAATTAGCAGCTCCGCTAACAATAAGGGGAAGTTTGTTTTGGTGTTTTGGGATGGCTATTTCATGACCTCCACGTTCCCCAGACTTAACTCCGTTGGCTTTTTACGTCTAGGGACGAGCCAAATAAATTGTCTACGCCTTGGAAATCAAGACAAGGGAGGATTTAGTCCAACACATTGATGTGGCTTTCGTGACTATCAAAGCAAAAATACGTTTACGCAAAACTACAGTCGAGATAAGACGAAGATGCCGCGCGTGCATTCGCAACAGTGGCGGACAACTCGAACAAGATTGTTTTTTTTTTTTAATTTCAATTTCTTAAAATGTTGGTTCCTGTTTAGGAAAGAGATAGGACACTACGCACTAGTGACATAACAGGATCTATCTACTTACTTGAGGCATGTTATTTATGCTAAAACTACTGTTCTTACTGTAATTTCGAATATCAGCCTAGTGTCACAATTAAACATTTAGTTAAAAATGAAAATATATTAAACATTTTTTTTGGGCATATTGCATACCGTTGGAAAGGGGACAGACTAGAGAACTTTTTAAAGGTATTCGAAGATCCCGATCGCTTTTAGTTTTTTTTTTTTATAGCCATTTAAAGTTGAGGTTTAAGTTTATTTTTCCTTTACAAAAACTTGACGAGCTATTAAAAAAGAAAGTAATTGTTCCTAGCAAGTAATTTTGTATTTGATAGAATTATACAAGAGTACACATCAAAATTAATTCGAAATTTTAAGTCTAAACATTTTTTTAAATTTTTTTATTTGACCTTAAATGTTGGATTGGCGACACGGTTGGCGCAGTGGTTGAGCGTTGGATTGCTGCGTTACGTGTCGCGGGTTCGATCCCCGCACGGAACAAATATTTGTATGGCCTACAGATAGTTGTTTCGGGTCTGGCTGTTTGTGTATGTGAGTTTAAATTTTTGTGAACGCACCCACGATACAGGAGAAATTCCTAGTGTGGGGCAACGCTTTTTTAAAAAAAAAAAACTGAATTTTGGAATTTTTCAAAATTTAAATTAAAAAGTTGTTATAAAAAAACCGGTGAGGCAAGGAATGAGTTATGGGGCGTGAAGAGATAGCAAATGACCTCTCCTTTCGGCCTATTCGATTTGGCAAACGATGCACCAAACACCCTGTATATCTATCTCTGCACGCAGTATGACGATGTGGAAGCATTGCGTTCCGTTGTTTGTACAATGATTTGAGACATATAGGTACAGTAAAAATTACAAATACAAACGTATAGCAAGTATACCCTGGCAAACTCCAGGGAAATCCCCGGTTTTTTTTTTAGCACTGGTTTTGGCAATAAATAAGTAATATTACTTAAAGTGTTTTTGTACCCGATATTTATACCGGTTTTGATTACCCAGTGTGATAACAACGACAATGCTCTAATTTATCTTGTTATGTGGCTGCGTTAAACTGCTTTCAATTTGCTCTATGACGTACTTGAACGTCATAGTGCAAATTAAAAGCTTAGAAAGGAGTCCCAATACTGAGTCCTTTCTATTAGGGATTTCTGGTTAAACCACCCCTGTGTTGTTTTTCAGAAGTTTATATTTATTTAACACTAGCTGTACCCGACATGCGCTGCAATCAACCAAAATTAAAATATTTTATTTTACATGGGCACCTATAAAACGTCAACAAAAGGTGCACGGTTCGGGTTGGTCGTTTCCTATGGAGAAGAACCGGCAAGAAACTCCATGGTTACTCTTTTAAAATCATTTGGTTTTACAAATTTGAAGTTACCTTACAGCGTTAGTACTTAAGTATGGGAGGACAGCGTAGGCTTGAGAATAAGTCGATTGCTTACTACAGAAGGTAGTAATAGAAAAAAAAAACACTTTGTCCTACCTACCCTACATACCCTACCCAACCCACATACCCTACCTACCTACCTACCCTCTACTAACCTACCCGACCTTACGCTACCTAATATTCGTACATATGTAAACATGTACATGTCCGAATATAAAAAATAAACAAACAATGGAAAAACAAAGAAGTACCTTTAAGGTCATGAATCCTGTTGGTGATTAAGTAAATCAATAAAAACTCTTTCTCCAGACACGTTGAGGCTCCGTCGCAACAACTCCGAGCACAATGCGTTGTTGGAAGAAGTGGACGCGGGGGAGACCGACACGCCAGACTCGGCTGACAAGCAGGCAGACATCATTGTACGGGAGATGGAGCAGCATAGACGGCTGATGGAGGACGATCCTGAAGCTGAGGAGTTGAGGAGGTGGGTCTAACTATCTTGTCACAGGCGTTACATATAACTCTCCGACAGAACAAGATTATATTTGAGCTTGAGCTTAATACAAGCCAAGCCAACATAGCCAGGAATTGTCCAAAACTTTTGATTTTTCATACAAACCTTACGCCCAGAGTTGCCATCGGCAAAAATAACAAACTTTCCTACAGGCTTTCGTCTCCCATTTGAAAATTATTCTCATAAAGTGGTTTAGGAGCAGAATTTTCAAACCTCATTCATCTATAACTATATACTTTCCTTACATAAGAAACTCTTGCAAAATTGTATGAATTACTCGCAGCGGTATAGTAGCGGTAGTATCATCATCACTGCCCTTATCCCAATTCATTTGGGGTCGGCGCAGCATGTCTTCTTCTTCCATACTTCTCTATTACTCGTCATCTCATCAGACACTTCCTTTCTTGCCATATCATCCTTCACAGAGTCCATCCATCGTTTCTTTGGTCTTCCTCTACTCTTATACCCATTCACATTCACACTCAAAACTTTCCTCACGACATTCTCCTCATTCCTCCGCATCACATGCCCATGTAACGGAATATCATCGTCACAGAAATAATACAGCACGTAGGGTATATCGACAATATTGTGTTCAAACTACCTTTTTATATGTACCCACTATGCATTGATTTTTGTTATTGAATTTGTATAAAAGGGACAGTCTTTTCGAAATAAAGCATTCCATACTCAACCTTACCACGAGTCTCATTTCCATATCCTGCGTATCTAACAGTGGTGACCCCGACGTAAGAAACTCCAAGAACCTAAGATGAACCCGATTACTTCAAAAACTAACGATGGAAGTGAAACATCATCGCCGCATAAAGACTCGCACGAGCTGTCAGCCGTCTCGTACAACCAACGGATACCGCCTCTATGGAGAAACAGAATCAAGCTTTGGTTCCTGCAATTTGAAGCGATCGTGTCTGCTGGAAAACTAAGCGACAAGGAATTATCGGAGCTGCTCATCCGCCAACTCGACCTACAAGATCTAGACGAAATTCAAGACATCATGTTCGATACCCGACATGCAGCAGAAAACAACAGATACGCTACCATGAAGATGAGGCTCATCCAAACCTACGACGAGAGCGACCACACTAAACTCGAGCGGCTACTGTCAAACGTGGAACTAGGAGATTTGAAGCCTTCGCAACTATTACGCCGCATGCAAAATTTAGCCGGTAACAACATCGCTGACAACACGCTTCGTGTTATATGGACGAAGCACCTACCTCCATCTGTACGCGCCATTCTAGCTGTGAGCGAGACTATAGCCAAGAAAACCGAGCTAAATGAGTTAGCAATAATGGCCGACAAAATGCTGGAACAACTTCACCACCAAATATCAGCAGTACACAACACGACGGCAACACCATCCACTCCACCTGTAGCTAAAAATCATGAAAACGCATTACTTCACGCGAAGATCGACATGTTGGCGAAAGAAATATCGGAATTAAAAACACACCACGGCCGCTACGGAAGGCAGCGCGGGCGCAACTGGCGAGGCGCGCGTCATCGATCACGCAGTTCATACAGATCGCCGCATGATAACCGCCGGTCGGACTCGAACCAACAACACAGGGCCGAGTATAACGACAATTCCGTTTGTTATTTTCATCGAAAGTTCGGCGGACAGGCGCGAAAATGTACTAGACCATGTACTTTTGAAGATAAGCACTCTTCAAGCTCGGGAAACTAAAGCAGGTGTTAGCAGAGACGGAAGCTGGCGCCTGGGAAAAATCACACCGTCTATTCCTGAAAGACAAGAAGACAAATCTAAGCTTTCTCATCGACACTGGTGCAAACATATCCGTCATTCCTGGAAAACGCTGCGAAATCCTGAAGCCAACCGCATTCAAACTATATGCAGCAAACAACACAGAAATAGCTACCTTCGGTGAAAAAACATTAGACCTAGATTTCAACCTGAGACGACCATTCAGATGGAAGTTCGTCGTAGCAGCAGTCAGTAAGCCTATCATCGGCGCTGATTTTTTGAAGCACCATTCTCTACTAGTCGACCTCGCTGGAAAATGTTTAATCGACAAGATAACTAACTTGTCAGTGAAGACGTCCATTTGCAAGTCCACAGCACCAACCATCAGAACTATAGACCTGGAACAAAAATATCATGACATATTGGCGGAATTCCCCGATATAACAAGACTTTCCACTATGAAAAATACTCCGAAGCACAACGTCGAGCACCATATCGAAACAACTGGGCCGCCATTATACTGCAAAGCTCGTCCACTGCCACCGCACCGTTACGAAGCTGCGAAGAAAGAATTTCAAACCATGATGGATCAGGGATTATGCCGACCAAGCAAGAGCCCCTGGGCTAGTCCACTTCACGTAGTACCCAAACCAAACGGAGACTTACGAGTATGTGGAGACTACAGAAGACTAAATGCCATAACCAAGCCAGACCGATATCCGGTACCACGTTTGAAGGATTTCACTTACCAGTTGCACGGGAAGGAGGTATTCTCAACGCTTGACCTAAATACCAATAATTGCCTGTTCTGGAAGAACACATAGAAAAAACAGCCATCATCACACCTTTCGGGCTATTTGAATTTCCCCGCATGTGCCCAGGACTGAAAAATGCTGGACAGACTTTCCAGCGTTTTATTCACGAGGTACTCCACGGACTCGATTTTGCCTACCCTTTTGTGGATGACATCATAATAAGTTCCAGTACAGAAGAAGAACACAGGCAACATTTACGAACCGTCCTACAACGACTGAACAAATACGGCATCACTATAAATCCATCGAAATGTGTACTAGGCAAGAAAGTGATAAAGTTCCTTGGACATACTGTCTCACAAGATGGCATCAAACCTCCAGAAGAAAAAGTAGAAGCAATCACCAATTTTCCACTACCCACAACCATTGAACAATTAAGAAGATTCCTTGGCACCGTCAACTTCTACAGAGACTGCATTTCAAAGGCAGCCGAAATACAAGCACCTCTAAATGCATATTTGCACAACAGCAAGAAACGAGACAAAACAAAGATTGTATGGAACGACGAAGCCAAGAAGGCATTTGAGCTATGTAAAGCTGGCTTACAAAACGCAGCATTACTAGCTCACCCCTCACATAACGCACCGATCGCATTGATGACTGACGCCTCTGATAAGTGCGCCGGTGCTGTACTACAACAATATGTACACAACAAATGGCAGCCATTGGGATATTTCTCAAAATCATTGTCAAGCACGCAAGTCAAATATAGCACATTCGACAGAGAACTTTTAGCTATATACATGGCCGTCAAGCATTTTAGAAAAATGTTTGAAGGAAGACATCTTATAATATTCACCGACCACAAGCCGCTAACCTATGCGATAAATAAAACATCGACAGACAGCGAGACACCACGCCGAGCCAGACAACTCATGTACATCAGCGAATTCACAAACGACATTCGTCATATCAGCGGGAAAGAAAACATAGTCGCAGATTCATTATCACGGATCAACACAGAAACCATCACGTGTCCTACAACGATCGACTACAAGCAACTAGCTACAGCGCAAGAAAGAGATAGCACTATCCATAATCTAAAGAAGCAAAGCAACTTACAATTGAAGCGCATAGTCCTACCAAACACAACGTGCAAAATACTATGCGAAACATCAACACAACATATTCGCCCGTACCTACCCGAATCATTTCGCCGAGCAGCGTACGAAAGTGTACATAACCTCAGTCACCCCGGCACGCGCACAACAAGAAAAATACTGAGTGAAAAATACTTCTGGCCATCCATGAACGCTGACGCGGGACGATGGTCGAAAGCCTGTGAAGCCTGTCAAAAGTCAAAAGTTAGTCGTCATACAACGAGTCAAATTGCAACATTCCCGCCATCAGAACGTTTCCAACATATCCATGTTGACATTGTTGGGCCCCTACCACCATCACAATATGGACATAAGTACCTGCTCACTATTATCGACCGGTACACGCGATGGCCCGAAGCATTACCTCTCCACAACATAACTGCAGAAACAATAGTCAAAACGATATATGAAGGCTGGATAACAAGATTTGGTTGTCCTATCACGATCACAAGCGATCAAGGTCGTCAGTTTGAAAGCCAACTTTTCTCAGAATTAATGAAGCTAATGGGTATAAACAGAACAAGAACAACCGCATATCACCCACAATCAAATGGAATCATCGAACGCTGGCACCGCTCACTCAAAGCCGCACTAACCGCACGCTGCACTACTAGTACGAACGGGAAGTGGTTTGACGAGTTACCGACCGTACTACTTGGACTACGCGCGGCAACTCGCTGCGACACAAGGATTAGTCCTGCTCAATACACCTACGGAACATCGCTGCGATTACCTGGAGATTTTTTTGTTGAAACTAAAGGAAGCACGATGAGTCATGATTTCGTCGAACAGCTGCGACACACTATCAACGCATACCGACCAGCCGAGACAACGCATAGCAACAAGAACATGTTTGTACACTCCGACCTACGTACCTGCGAAAATGTTTACCTACGTAAGGATTGCACGAAAAAACCACTACAGCCGACATATGAAGGCCCGTTTCCTGTATTGGAAAGATGTGAAAAATATTACAAGCTACAACTACCAGGAAGAGTAACCAACGTCTCAATCGACCGACTGAAGCCTGCCTACACTCTGAACGAACAAGGACAATTTGACACACAGAGAACAACGCGATCAGGAAGAATAGTGAAACCAGTTGTACGCTTCGCTTGAGGGGGTGTACTGTAACGGAATATCATCGTCACAGAAATAATACAGCACGTAGGGTATATCGACAATATTGTGTTCAAACTAACTTTTTATATGTACCCACTATGCATTGATTTTTGTTATTGAATTTGTATAAAAGGGACAGTCTTTTCGAAATAAAGCATTCCATACTCAACCTTACCACGAGTCTCATTTCCATATCCTGCGTATCTAACACCCATACCACGGCAACCGATTACCACTCAACTTTTCTGTCACCGGCGCCACTTTCAGACTTCTTCTTATGTACCGTAAATGATTTTAATTAAGTACATATATACGCCCACAATTCTCTACAGATATTAAAACTCAATCTAATTGGTTCTGTAGTTAAATTTTGAAAGCACAAAAACTTGTTCATTACTTTCTAAGAAAATCCGCCACCAAACATGTTTTGTTTTTCCAGAGAGGCACTAAGAGACCTTCCACAGGGTCTGACGATGAAGAGGAACGTTCGCGCCAAACTGTCTGCGTCAGTCAGCCTCAGGTCCAAGCGACGACCCATCTCAGTGTGGAAGCGCATGAAGTATAGAATCGGGTTTGCGTGGAAAAGGGTGAGTACGTTTATTTAAATCTATACTTAATATTATAAAGCTGAAGAGTTTGTTTGCTTGAACGCACTAATCTCAGGAACTACAGATCCGATTAGAAAAAATCTTTTAATGTTAGATAGCCCATTTATCGAGGAAGGCCATAGGCTAAACAAGTTGTTGTTTTGCATCCTCGTCAAATTCAAGGAGGTGACTACGCTAATGATTCTCGTCCCGAATCAATAATAAAATAGGTAGATATTTTTCATTTTTTTTCTTATTTACCGAAATCGGAAATTGTGAACCACCCGTGATTTATATGCGGCCCGTCTGATTCTCGCCGTATAACCGCGCTTCCACGCATACAAACAATCTCAAACGTATTCTATATGTATCCTTATTCGATGATTTCTTACTCTCTGAACTAAAGTGTTAGGAGGATTATTCTGAAATGCTGACAAACTTAAACATCCAAAAAAATCAGTGTTTATTAATAATAAACTGGGTACCGTAATTTTTATTGACTATTTATGTCTTCTGTGACAACCTCCTGAATTGTGACCAGAATGCAAAACAACACCTTGTATATCATCACGCTACGACCAATAGGAGTGGAGCAGCAATGAAAAATGTTGCTAAAACGAGGAAAATGTGACGCAGACGAAGTTGCGCTGGACAGCTAGTAGACAAATATTTAAGCTTTTCAAAGCAATTAGGTAACGAAAGCTAATACGAGATGGCCTAACGTAGTACAGAGTTGTAATAGAATGTGAGGTTTGCTTATACTGGTGTTGTAATGGCAGGGAAAACTCTGTCCTGTTTATCAATTCATTCTTTTTAACCCCCGACCAAAAAAGAGGGGTGTTATAAGTTTGACGTGTGTATCTGTGTGTCTGTCTGTGGCATCGTAGCTCCCAAACGGATGAAGCGATTTTGATAAAATTGGTGTCATTTGAAAGGTATTTTAATCGAGAGTGTTCTTAGCTATGTTTCGAGAAAATCTGCTCAGCCGTTTGAAGCTCATCGCCTCTTTTCTAGTTGATGAAGGGATTTAAACAACTTCTACGGCTCTAGTTGATTGGGAATTTGAATTCTTGTCACTTTCTCACCATGGGCATCGCCAGGGGGGTAGGCTGCACACCCCCCCTCCCCCCTATAAGCTCAAGTTTTTTTTTTAATTCATATCTTTCCTTGTTTTCGTTAATAAGCGAGAAGAGGCGCACCAAGAAAAGTGGAAGGAATGGGAGTAGACCTATGCCCAGGAGTGGGACAGTCAAGGCTAAGAAAAAATAATTTAAGTTTAAAAAGCATGAAATAAAAATTAAATTAAAAATTTAAAAAACCCCCCACGGACAAAAAAAACCTCTAAAAAAACAAAAATAAAATTAATCCAAGCGTCGTAGCGACGGGGGACCGCTAAGTAGACCGCTTAGTACATAAAAATATATATACAAACAAAGCGGACCCCCGACGCTACGACGCTTGGATTAATTTTATTTTTGTTTTTTTATAGGTTTTTTTTAGCTACGAAAATATCGATAATTATCTAGATTAAAATAACTTACAAAAATAATCATGTCCCTCTGCCAGTCTAATATTTACTCGGATTTAACCCGGTTGTCTCATATGACTTCGTAAAGAACAACACTTTTGCTAATAGTTCCAAAAATCCTCAATAGATGTCGCTGTGTGCTGTCGTCACGTTTCTGAATCGCGGTGTTAAGATTCTCCGGCGCTTGGTTGGGTGTCTCGCACCGAACAAATTCGGTATCTCTGGTTTCCCTTCAAAACGCATAAATCTTTCGCCTTTTACTAAAGATTTCCGTGGAGGGGAACACTCAAATGAGTCTTATATATTTTTGAAATACTCTGCTTCGGCAGAGTTTATTTAACCCTTTGAAATTATATAGTTGAGTTGAGCTGTAGAAGTGCTTGGCTTTGATTACATTGTTTGAAACTCAAGCTCGACGTTAATATTTGATCTGTGGCATGCACATGCCCAATTTTAGGAATACAAATCGTTGATGTAATAATCGAATTTGCTAGCATAAAACTTCGGCCGCCATAAATGAATAAGCATATTGGGCGTATGGATTTAATTGATTAAATCATATTTTTTAATTCTTATCTATGATAAGATAATATTGATTGTATCCATGACTGCTTCTCTTTGTAACTGGAAGGAAAGGGGTAATCACTGGTGTCAGAAAAAGTCGAGCATTTTTATAGTTGCTAATAGGTTCTGTCCTATCTGTATGGCCGCGAGATACACGCTCAAACGACAACAACGTCAGTGACTGCGGAGAGACAAAATAAAAAAGTTGCTTAGAGCGAACAAAGAGTCACCACATTGTGTGTAACGCAGGTGGTCTCTTGACGCAAGTCTCATCGCCCGGGGCCGTGAACGAAGGCCTTTAAGTACTCTAAAAATAATTGAAATGTTTTATTGTTTTAGGACACAGTATACCAGTATAGATAATTTGAGTGTGGCAAACGATAGAGCGGTTCAGGTGGCGTACCATGACGTCTTAAAACATTATTGTTCCATTCTTATTCTAGAGTGAAAAAGAGACGGAGCTATACGGGTCGTCTAGCTCCATCCCTTTCCCACTCTGGAAGGAATGGAACAATAATGTTATAAGCGTCATAGTATCCCCCTTGGTCGTATATAATCGGATTCATATAAGAGAAGCACGTCATCATGAGGTTCTGGGCTCGATTCCCAGGTCGTGCAAATTGTTATTTAGTTTTTTCATCAGGAATATCTCAGTACCACGGAGTCTAGATTTGTGCCTGGTTGATGGCAATAGGCTCGCCAGTTCGCCACCTATTACGTGGGACTTACGTACGTAAACTGGCGAAATGTAGTAATCTAGTCCTCCAAATTCCTTGACACCGGTTTATGTTAAATTCATACGCTTTCTCATCAATAAAGCTGTGGAATGCGCTACCCCTCGATATTAAAAAAAGTTCGTAACCACTATTTAAATCAGAAAAAGTAGCTCGCAATCAGAAGTCTTAAAAATAGTAATTATTATTAGGTTTTTCATTTTTATTTCGGTATTTGTTAAAACATTTATTAGTCTATTTTATGTGTATTTGTGTATTAGTATCTATGTAACTATACAAGGTGTAAATCACCTCATCACGAAGTTGTCAACCAAGCATTCTGTACATGAAACTAAGTAACTTTACGCAAAAATTATTGCTGGGAAACGACTTCTTTTGGGGGGTGTAAAATTATGTTTTGTGGTAGAACTGAATGTAACGCACTCAAAACATTGTGCTGATGGACGGATTGAATAGCACCGGGGTCGTGGACGTGTTTAAAGTAAAAATCTTACATTTTAAAAACTTGTATTTAAAAAAATACTTGTCAAAATGTTGGAACTTTGACCCCCTAATATCTCCGTAACTAGAAGGTTCCCAGGTATGGTGTAGAACAAAAAAATGATCGCAAGGACAGGGAGAACCAGTGTCTTTCGGCTTCGTTAAGAGGTGTTTTACACCCTTTATACAATTTCGAAATTAATTAAGTACATATTTTTAGATATTATTTTGTAAGTACCCTATTTTGGCTTTTTTAACTCAATGGTTGCCTTGTGGCATTAAGTCCGCCTATATACCAGTATTGTACAAGAAGTTTAAATAAATCTATAAATCTATATATATATATAAATCAAATGCTGTTCGTTAGTCTCGCTAAAACTCGAGAACGGCTGGGCCGATTTAGCTGATTTTGGTTTTAAAATGTTTGTCGTAGTCCAGGGAAGGTTTAAAAGGTGAGAAAGGTAGGGTAGGGTAGGTAGGTAGGGTAGGGTAGATAGGTAGGTAGGGTAGGGTTGGGTAGGGTAGGTAAGGTATGTAGGGTAGGGTATGGTAGGTGGGTAGGGTATGGTTGGTAGATAGGGTATGTAGGGTAGGTAGGTAGGTAGATAGGGTAGGTAAAAAGTGCACTGCAACGCATGCCGGGGACAGCTAGTAAATAATATATGTGGGTGTACTATTAGGTACATCTCTGCCTAACACTTGGGGATTACAGGTGTGAAGTTATGTATACAAGAAGAAGAAGAAGAAGTATCTGTACTTCTTCTTCTTCTCATCATCATGATGTGTTTCCAGCTCCGCGACCGGTGCCGTGACGTGGTCTTCTCTTTCGAGTTCTGGTACGAACCCATCCGTCAGATCGAAGGGCACTTCGGCTCGGCCGTGGGCTCCTACTTCTACTTCCTCCGCTGGCTGTTTGCGATAGACCTGCTTCTGGCCACGCTTGTCGTCGCCTTCGTCGTGATACCGCAGGTGCTACACGATGAGGTGAAGGCTGATAGGGTCCAGTTGAGTGCCCTGGATTTTATTACGGGGATGGTAAGATTTTGAAGTATATTTTTTGTTTTTATCGGACTGTGCAATAGTAAATATAGGGTTAAGTACTAACTAACGCTGCCAAGTTCAAATAATCTATTTTTAGGGTTCCGTACCCAAAGGGTCAAACGGGACCCTATTACTGAGACTTCGCTGTCCGTCCGTCTGTCTCCAGGCTGTATCTCATGAACCGTGATAGATAGCCAGTCGAAATTTCTACAGATTATGTATTTCTGTTGATGCTATAACAATAAATACTAAAAACAGAATAAAATAAATATTTAAGGGGGGCTCCCAAACAAAAAAGTGTTTTTTTTGGTCGTTTTTATTGTTAATGGTACGGAACCTTTCGTGCGCGAGTCCGACTCGCACTTGGCCGGTTTTTATTATTAATGGTACGGAATCCTTCGTGCGCGAGTCCGACTCGCACCTGGCAGGTTTTTTACTTGTATGCATAAGTCATCTATAGCTACATAATGACGACTCGGAAGGCGGGATATTGGCAAACAAACGAATTATTCTTCGACCCACATGGTGGGTGCTAAGCACTGAAAGTGTTAAAGATATTTAAGCACATTATCTGGTAAGCAGCTGGAGTTAGCATGTGATTATATAGTTAGCAAGCTCATTTGACCGTAGTCATACCATTCTTTACGAGCATACTTGGTTAGGGGTTAGTTTATTGACATGAAGAAGGTGAACAGGATTGAAAATATCCGAATGTTATGATCTTTTTCTAGTCCTTATAATAATCAGCTTAAATTACTTCCACTGCTTTGTTACAGGCTTCCTCTCTATGAAGCCAGTACTTACAGACGAACAGCGATGTTATCGGCTGATTGATTGGTCCAAAATTAAAGTGACTTTCACTGTAGCTTTCCTCATCATCTGCCCAGCTTTTACTCAACTATGTTGGGGTCGGATTGCAGTCTAACCGGATGCAGCTGAAAATCAGTATTTTACATGGAGGGACTGCCTATCTGACCTCCAAAACCCAGTTAGCACTGGGTAATACGATACCCCTTGATAACAATGGTTGTCGGATTTTTCCGAGGCACGGAGAAAACTCGTTCTGTAATGGGAAATCACCCATCCACGGACCAACCAAGGCAAGCGTGGCTTAAAACAAAGATCGGGCGCTGTCAGTTGTGACTGGTCATCTCTTAGCTGCCACGGTTTATTTTAATTACTTTATTTTTAATTACTGATTTAATCTCTTACTCTGGACGCTGTTAACTTGCCCGTATTTCTACATTGTTCTCACATATTTGTAATTCTTAACATGAATGATGTAACCAAGATTTGTAACACATTTTGATTTAAAAGAGTGTCCATGGAGTTTCTTGTCCATTCTTCTCCATACAGATCTACGCTACGGAATGGGCAACTACAGTACTTTCATAAGTTATTATGCCTTGTGACTGGGACTGTAGCTTTGCGTTTTATTTTGTTTTATTTGACTTTCAAAAGTGCCTGTAATGGTCTAATTGAAATAAATGCTTTGACTTTGACTTTGATCGACTCGATCGGCTGTTATTACTAGCTTTCTTGAAGGTTGCAAATAATCACTCCACAATAACTGTTTCCAGGGAGGTCTGACAGACTCGCTTCTTTTCTACGGGCACTACCACAACGACGACATAGCCTCGCCTACGACGCTCACGTACAATATGGCGTTCGCTTACTTCTTTACCATGGTCTGTCTGTATTTAATGTTCTTTGGAGTGCTGTGTTATCGGTAAGTTTTTTTTTTAAATCGTAATTTCGTACTTCTTCTTCTTTCGTAGTTTAAGTTTAGTGAAAGTCATTTACTAAAGGCTTATGTTTAACATAACACCAGATAAAGTAAATATAACCTTAAAAAACATTTTTATACTGCCTAAAATAGTAAATGATCACCAGAAATAGTAAATGATCACCAGAATTAAAAACCTGAAAATCACAGCTCCGAACTAAGGCGTAGTCGACGGAGCCCCGCTACGCGGGGCTCCTATTTCTCTCTGCAGGGTTTAAAGTAACCTAACACGAAGGGGATGTCGGGGTCTTAGTTCGCTCGCTCCGCTCGCTCACTAGACCCCGCCATCCCCTTCGAACCTAACCTGTCCGAGTCGGGGTGCCCAATATACCGAGCTCGCTTTGCTCCCACTTGCTTCCTAAGTTCTTCTTGCCACAAAATTTGGTGATCATTTACTATATTTGGTGATCATTTACTATATTTGGTCTTTGAATACAATTTTTTTGGTGTTTAGTATTTTTTTTTTGGTAACGTAGCTTAGGATCTCAAAGTATTTTTTGGTGCTCATTATATTTAATCCCTTTACTAAATGTAGTTATTTTACTTCGCTTCCAGCTATATTACATATGTTTTTAGGGTTCCATAGCCGAATGCAAAAAACGGAACCCTTATAGATTCGTCATGTCTGTCTGTCTGTCCGTCCGTATCACAGCCACTTTATTCCGAAACTATTAGGACTACACAGCTGAAACTTGGTAGGTAGATGTATTCTGTGAACCGCATTATGATATTTGTACAAAATTTAAAAAATATATAGATAAGGATATCCTCCCATACAAGGAACTAAAACTAAAAAAAAAATCTATCAAAACTATACGTGTGGGGTGTCTGTAGATAGGTCTTTAAAAATGACATTGAGGTTCCTAAAACCATTTTTATTCAAAGTCAATCTTTTGAAAGATAGACACTTCCAAAGTAGTAAAAAGTGTGTCCCCCCCCTCTAATTTCTAAAGTAAGAGGATGAAAATTCTGAAAAAAATATGGGGATGTAGAACGTAAAAAAAACTACTAACAAATTGGTTTGAATAAGATTTGATATGTAGTTTTTGAGATATGGGACTTTTTCACCAAACTGCAGCAGTAACTTTGTTTTTCATTAACTTACTATGAAAAACAAATTTAGTTTTGCGGTTGAGTGAAGGTTTACTAATGAATGAACGTTCAAAACATTGTGATTATATTGTTTGGGGCTATGGAACCCTGTGTGCGAGTAAGACTCGCACTTGGCCCGTTTTTTAATTTTGCCCTGTGTCCAGAAGTTGATAAAATCAAGTTGCAGTCTTACTGAGGGGTATCGTGTTACCCAGTAACTTCTGTGGGTGGTGTGGTCAGATAGCCCGTCGCTCTATGTAAAGTACTGATTTCAGCGGCATACGATTAGATTGAAAGCCAATCCGACCTCAATGAATTTGGGAAAAGACTAGGTAGGTAATTTATCTGGGTAACGAAATCCATGTCGAAAAAGACGCCATTCCTGACTTACAGCCAACAAAAAATATCATAGTCTCTCGTTTAATTATAACCCCTATCTGTTTTATGATGGAGACATTCAAGGTACGTATGATAATCTTCTTTACTTCGATATTTTCAGGACAGCATACTCGTATCGTCTGAACTTTATAGAGACGTCAGGCGGCCTGAGCCATGTGTTTGCGAACAAGGTGTTCTGTGGTTGGGACTTTGGTGTCGTCACGCAGGAAGCGGCTAAGCTTAATGCCAACAGTCTTTATAACGAGTTCAAGGTAAGAAATAAAGAACCTTAAACATTATAATGTACATGTTATGTTACAGTCAAACTTTTAATCGGACAAAACCACCTTTGACCGGTATCAGTCAAAACCCTTATTAAGTTAAATGTTAATGACGTTTTCTCTACTAAATATATGTTGTTTCAGAACGCCTCAGTTACAATTACCTAGAATTAATAGAACATGATGTTTATCAAATGATCTCAAAAAAAGACCTAAAACCTAATGAGTTTCTAAGTAAATGCTAGTTATTGTTAAAATAGTTTAAACCGGTCAAAAGTAGTTTTGAGTAATGAACAGTTTTGACTGTGACAAAGTAACCAATATTCTCGGTGTTAAGAAGACCGACCAAATTAATTATTTACACTTCGAACAAAAAAAATAAAAATAAAATAAATGCACAAAATTGCTATATATTCTTGTATCTTTAATTCCAGGAGCTCCTAAGCGAACAGAACCGCAAAAACACCGCCATATCTTGCCTTACAAAGATAGCCCAGTATGGCACCAACGTGGTCATCAGTGTGTTCGTGCTGGCGCTTATAGTGGGCATCGAGTGGGGACTGTGGCTCCTGCTGGGCTGGCACAGCGGCCTGCCGCACTGGGAGCTGTGCGTGTCTGTGGCCGTCACTCTGTGCGTCACTGTGTGCCCGCTCATCTTGCACGTCGTGGTCAAGTGAGTGATTATATTACATAGTGGGCATCGAGTGGGGACTGTTGCTCCTGCTGGGCTGGCACAGCGGCCTGCCGCACTGGGAGCTGTGCGTGTCTGTGGCCGTCACTCTGTGCGTCACTGTGTGCCCGCTCATCTTGCACGTCGTGGTCAAGTGAGTGATTATATTACATAGTGGGCATCGAGTGGGGACTGTGGCTCCTGCTGGGCTGGCACAGCGGCCTGCCGCACTGGGAGCTGTGCGTGTCTGTGGCCGTCACTCTGTGCGTCACTGTGTGCCCGCTCATCTTGCACGTCGTGGTCAAGTGAGTGATTATATTACATAGTGGGCATCGAGTGGGGACTGTGGCTCCTGCTGGGCTGGCACAGCGGCCTGCCGCACTGGGAGCTGTGCGTGTCTGTGGCCGTCACTCTGTGCGTCACTGTGTGCCCGCTCATCTTGCACGTCGTGGTCAAGTGAGTGATTATATTACATAGTGGGCATCGAGTGGGGACTGTTTCTCCTGCTGGGCTGGCACAGCGGCCTGCCGCACTGGGAGCTGTGCGTGTCTGTGGCCGTCACTCTGTGCGTCACTGTGTGCCCGCTCATCTTGCACGTCGTGGTCAAGTGAGTGATTATATTACATAGTGGGCATCGAGTGGGGACTGTGGCTCCTGCTGGGCTGGCACAGCGGCCTGCCGCACTGGGAGCTGTGCGTGTCTGTGGCCGTCACTCTGTGCGTCACTGTGTGCCCGCTCATCTTGCACGTCGTGGTCAAGTGAGTGATTATATTACATAGTGGGCATCGAGTGGGGACTGTTTCTCCTGCTGGGCTGGCACAGCGGCCTGCCGCACTGGGAGCTGTGCGTGTCTGTGGCCGTCACTCTGTGCGTCACTGTGTGCCCGCTCATCTTGCACGTCGTGGTCAAGTGAGTGATTATATTACATAGTGGGCATCGAGTGGGGACTGTTGCTCCTGCTGGGCTGGCACAGCGGCCTGCCGCACTGGGAGCTGTGCGTGTCTGTGGCCGTCACTCTGTGCGTCACTGTGTGCCCGCTCATCTTGCACGTCGTGGTCAAGTGAGTGATTATATTACATAGTGGGCATCGAGTGGGGACTGTGGCTCCTGCTGGGCTGGCACAGCGGCCTGCCGCACTGGGAGCTGTGCGTGTCTGTGGCCGTCACTCTGTGCGTCACTGTGTGCCCGCTCATCTTGCACGTCGTGGTCAAGTGAGTGATTATATTACATAGTGGGCATCGAGTGGGGACTGTGGCTCCTGCTGGGCTGGCACAGCGGCCTGCCGCACTGGGAGCTGTGCGTGTCTGTGGCCGTCACTCTGTGCGTCACTGTGTGCCCGCTCATCTTGCACGTCGTGGTCAAGTGAGTGATGATATTACATACTAGCTGACCCGGCCTCGGCTGCGTCTAAATTTTCCCGTTTTTGCAATATTTTTCACTGATGTTATGCTCCTTTTGGTCACGTGGTTTTATATAGACTATACCTTTCCTTGATAAATGGGCTATCCATCACTAAATTTCAATTCGAACTAGTAATTCCCGAGATTAGCGCGTTCAAACAAACAAACAAACTCCTCAGCTTTATAATATTAGCATATGTAGCTTCATCGCAGGCCTCCACGCGAAATAAGTCATAGAGTTTTTCCAGCTTTCATTTAGCTAAAACTATTACAGTTATCCTTCAACCAATCGCCAGGCTGCGTGGCCATACGTGCGCGAACTGTTGCCCGGAGTCCTGCAACCGCTACCCCGTCACACAAAGTTCTTGCTAACTCTGCCGCCCTAGTACCGATCCCTGTCCACGGTTACCCCGGACGTGAATGACCCCTCTAGTAATGCGCCCTCTAGCTACCGCTTCGTCTACTGTGCGGAGGAAGTTGTTTCTGTGTCACTTTCCTCCACAAGTTCCAGTATACATCAGGTAATTGCTAACACTATATCATGTATGTTCCAGACTGGAGTTCTACAACCCTCGCACGGCGCTGTACGTGACGCTGGCACGAACATGGTTGCTGGACGTCGGTACTCTGATGCTGTTGCTTGTGTACTGGTCGCAGAAACACCCTGATGAGGTACAGACTTTGTAGAACAACCGCTGCAAATTTTATAGCGGCTTGACGCTTATAGGCTATATGAATTCAATTGTGAACGCACCTTTATTTAAATACACGTTTCTTCCGTTGTGATTCGAAACTATTTAACCGTTTTTGGTAAATTTTTAAAGCTGTCTTGGCGCATTCGGCATTTTTTTATAGCCACCTTGCCACTACTGGCAACACTCATGAAGCTTAAACCTAAGCCTTAGGGTAAATAATCTTAATAAATTGTATTTTGCCAAAAGTCTATTAAAAAAATTTGATATATAAAAAGGCTCTCTAAAAAAGCTTTTCGTCCCAATCAGCAGTCACATGCACCCGCTAATTTGCCTTTTTTTTATCGACTTAGCAAGCATCAAAGCAAAATGTTTTCCACAACTGTTTTACGATGAAATTCAAGCATGAAAGTACATTTCCAAAGGTATCCTCAAAGCCGTTCAATCCCTTTGACAGAAGGCAGCTACACTACTAACTTTAAAGTTAAAATGGCAACAAGAGGCAATGTCGTCATCTACGGCAGCGTTTGCGTAATTGGAAGGCTGCAACCGCATAAAATCTAACTTTATTAAACTGACAGCTGCCGAATTAAAGGGACTAGTAGCTTTGGTCATATAGAAATAAATAGTTCATCATCTGCGTAGCCTTCGTCCCTACTAGTATCACTAGGTTTGGCTTCCAGACTGGACCAGATGCGGCTGAATAACACAATTTTAAATGGAGCGACTAAAATAGATAATGACAAATGCATAAAGTGCAAAATATGGGTATTAATTAGGGTCAATTAAACTATAAAAAAAAAGCTTTTAAAAAAACAGTCTTAAGCGCATCACACAGAGGGCGTGCGCTGGACTGGCGCGGGAGCGGCTCTGTTTGTGACACGCGCCCTATATGCGATGCGCTTTAATAAAATTATTGGCTTAATAATGCACGTCCTGATAGCTATCTTTTAAGTCAAGTTAAATTTTACAAACTATAAAATATTGTTGGACCTTGCGACCACAGCTTACAAAGTATTTTGTTTTGCTTTCTCCATGTTGTAATATTATTATTCCAGTGTTGGGAAACGTCGTTCGGTCAGGAGGCGTATCGGTTGGTGTTGCTAGACTCCGCCGTATCTTTGCTTGTGTTGCCACTCTTTGAGTTCACTAGGGGCTTAATTTATAAGTGAGTTTTTGTTATTATTTTGTACATATTTTTTTGTTGAAAATTGGTCACGAAAATACTATTTTGTTTTCAAAATACATTATGTAAGTTGATTATTTTCATTCTGCTATGAAAAGCAATAGGAGGTTCATCAAATGACATCTAGTCGTACATAACTTGATATGAATCATTGCAGCATCAACAGTTGATGATTTTACAAGAATCTCTTAAAAATGATTTGCATTCAATTAGAATATATCTAGATGCTATAAAGATCACCTTGAAATTAATATCGTCGCCAATCCTATCTCCTAATATCGGGAGTTCTCCTTATGAAACTTGTTCTTTTCCTGCGCCAGACAAATCTCCACCCAGTGATACATCACAGCACCATCGAAATAAAAAAACAGCGATAACCTACATGCAAACTAAGAACTAAATATTATAAATCTTCAGCTGGAGCAAATCGGAAAGCGCCCCTGAGTTTAACATAGCGTACAACTCGCTGACCCTGATCTACAACCAAGCCGTGCTGTGGTTCGGGATGCTGTTCTGTCCTCTCCTGGTGGTGGCTGTGACCCTGAAGCTGCTGCTGCTCTTCTACATCAAGAAGCAGTGCGCCTTGCGAGCCTGCCAGCCCGCTAGGAAGGTAGACCTTCGATTTTTTCTTCTTGGCGTGTCCATTGCAGTCCAAATTGTGTCGGCCCAGAACTGAACCACTAGTTTGGCGCCTTCAGTAGCGTTACTCAGTACCTGCAATGAACAAACAACAGAACACCCAGGATGACAATTTTTGTATCTCCTTTAAAATGTTAGTTGTTGTTTATTGAGAAAAAAAAAGTTTTTGTGATATCTCGGCTCGCCTTTGACTATCCTTTGATTATCTCATAATAAACGATGATGGTGGTGTTTACATATTTGATGAATTTCTTTCGAGAATTGCAGTTATAAAAGAATGGAAATACTTATGCACTTTTTTTTTCAAACTACCGGTTTTGCAGTGCATGCTTTGTTTTATAAACTCTTTAAATAAAAAACTTAGTAGGTTCCCAGTACGGAAAAGTCGGAACAGATTAACACCGTTTCACCATCAGCCTATAATGTTCCCACTGCTGGGAAACAGGCCTCCTCTCAATAAGAGAGAGTGGGCTTGAATCTACCACGCGGGCCCAGTGCGGGTTGGTAACACCGTTTACTTGGGGTAAAATAGTCCCATACCTGCACGCGTACCATGACCACTGTAGAAACGAGTTTTGTCTACGGAAGAATCGACATAATGATATACAGACAATGACAATGTCAGTTTGTCGATTCTTCCGTAGACAAACACCCGTTTCTACAGTGGTCATGCTACGCGTGCTGGAAACAGGTGCAGTAAAATTCGTTGTTTTTCAGGTTCAGGCAAAATGGGACCAAGAAATCTATTTCTATAAGCCATTGTAACTATAAAATTAGTAGTATTGTAAAACCGTTCTGTTTCAATTTCGGTGTAAAAAAAACTTATATTAAAAGCTTTTATTTAACTTGTTCTATTCTATTTAAACACATAGTGTTCATGTTACATACTCCATGCATTAACTTGCTTCCAGCATACCGGTATGCTAGGTGACATTTAAATATAAAACCTATACTTGCAGGTATGGCGTGCTGCGCAGACGCAGACAGTACTGTACATGTTCGTCACATTATCACTCTTCACCACGCTGTTTGGTATCGGTTCATTGTTCTTTAGGTAAGTCGTTGTCACTTTCATCATTTATTTCAGAAACCAACCCATATTTTTTACTGATGAGTTGATGACTTAAAAAGTATAAGATATTAATAAGCTCAATATTAAATTAAAAATTTGGAAATAAACACTAATCATAATGGTATTTAATGTTGCGAGTATATAAATAAAAAAAACTGTCCAAATTATTAAGGGAAAGAACTGCTTTTACCTTACTAGAAATTAACACAATTTTAATATTGCTGAAAAAGTGTTAATTTTCGATCGTGATAAACTTAGGCTCAACGCTCCGCCCAGAGCGGGAGGAGTCATTTGATGATTTTCCATCCAAAAAAAAATAAAAAAAAATGGATAAACTTAGGTCTACCAAAAACACGAATCAAGAATAATGTCAAGAAAAAAAAATTGATGGATTTTGCGCTTATAACATTAATTTGTACAATAACTCCATATTGCAGAGGCGTTGAAGTCTCAAATACTAACTCACTAAACACGTTATGCATTGAAGGTCAAAATAACAAAAGACAACCCCTCACCGCCCCCTATTAAAACGACACCCCAGTTATACTTACACTGCACCCTCTAAAAGGGCGGCTCAAGCTTTTATTTTAAAACCCGTTTAGATCTCCTTGCCACGATAGATGGCGTTGTTCATTTGCGTCACGTTTCCTGAATCGCGGTGTTAAGATTCTCCGGCGCTTGGTTGGGTGTCTCGCACCGAACAAATTTTGTATCTCTGGTTTCCCTTCAAAACGTATAAATCTTTCGCCTTTTACTAAAGATTTCCGTGGAGGGGAACACTCAAATGAGTCTTATATATTTTTGAAATACTCTGCTTCGGCAGAGTTTATTAATGACTTTATTCTGCCACTGATTATTGCTAGTCTGCCTAGACTTGCAGTTACTAGACATGTCTTACTTGTCTATCAGTGCCATAACTTACGTGGCGTACGATGCGCGCTTCCTTCGCCTAAAGTTGTGTCCCTAAACCTTAATTTGCTAAAATTACAAAACGTTCTGGTTGCCACATTCAATGCTAGGGCTTCCAAGAGTTCCAAGTACGAGTATGCAAAAAAACAGGGTCGAAGACCAGGTTTTAGAATACTTGAAAGTATTTGGTAGAGTTCGGTGTAGACTGTCTGCTTAGCCATGTTTAATGGCTACTAAATTATTATTTAGAATTTTATTTCCTTGCTATTTATTATTTACAGAAAAAAACGTCTTTCTATAAACCCGCTAAATAAATTATTATATTTACAAATACACACAAAAAAATCAGTATTATTTATTTACACACTTTTTTCTAATGGTTCAATAAACTCGCGAAATAACTTCTTTAAAATGAATTACGTCACGGTCAGTTCAACGAAAACTGACAAAAAAAAAGAAAACTTTTATCATCTTGCAGAACATCATCACACGCATGCGGGCCGTTCCGTGGGTACGACTACGTGTACAGCGTGATGAGTCAGGGTGTACTGCACTTGAACGAACGGGACACCATGCGTCTGGTGCTCACTTTCATCGTCAGACCCGGAGTCATCGGGTTCCTTATGCTGTTCCTTGGGTAAGTGGCTCTAAAGCTACTCCGTAATTGTCCCACTAGGTCACAAAGCAAAGTGCTGGAACTTCTTTCTAGAGCATCAAAGCCGAACTCTAAAAAATCTTGCTTTAGTCTTTGGCGCGACCGAAAGTCTATGCTCAAAAAAAAACTGAAAAGGAAAAAAGGTATATTGCGTGCCATTATTCTTGGTAACTGTGTGTTGTCGATTTTATGACTAATACCAGGTTCAACAAAGAAATTTTCCGCTACATGGCCATGAATTTCGTATTATGAACTGATTGTTATTTTTTATGCATAATCGACTCATGAGCTCGCGGCTAATTAATGACGCTTGGGTCGATCGTTAGGTTAAACCACGTTTGCCTCGGTTTATCCGTGGATGGGTGACCACCCATTACATACCGAGTTTCCTCCGTGCCTCGGAAACCACGTTAAGCCAGCTGTCATTTGAAGATCTTTGCTTGTAGTGACAGGCAGTCAGTGGCCCCGAAGTCTGACAAAAATTCTAACCAAGGGGTATCGTATTACTCAGTACTAACTGGGTTATGGAGGTCAGATAGCAGTTGCTCCATGTAAGATACTGGTATTCAGCTGCGTCCGGTCAGACTGGAAGACTTTTCCCAACATAGGAAAAGGGAAAAGGCTAGGCATGATTGGATAGGATGATCGACTTTTGATAATAAGCCCTGTAGTTGTATTTATATGATTGATTCCAGTGTGGCAGTGTACTACATGCGCGCTAAAGCTCGGGCGCAGCGCTCGATGGTGGACATCTTGCGGCACATGCTGGTGCTGCAGGCTAAAGACAAGGACTTCCTGCTCACTGCCATAGCTAATGTGTCTAATGGAGGTATGTCGGACAGTTTTTATTTTATCGATTTTTCCCAAAAGTAAAAAGGAAAACTTCAAATCCAATAAATATGTCGTCCTCTTTTGATTTTGTTTCTCACGCCTATTTTATATTTTGTTGCTGTTATTGTTTAAAAACGTTATGTCCATATTGATATTGACCTGTACTTATTGACCCTCGGATTTTTTATGTTTATTTCGTTTGGTGCATCGATTATAGAGGGTCTGCATTTGAGTTCTTGAAAAAGTGCCGAAGCGATGCAATATTTACCGTACTCTGTCTACGTACTATTTATATAAAAAAAAAACGTAATGTTACAAAATTAAAGTGTAGTTTGTAAAATTAAAATGCAGCTTTATTTTTCTCACCTCCCAAATAAAATCTTTGAATTGCAATTTGTGCGCCGAAGCTTTTTAGTATCATCAAGCACGAAAATTGTTTTTTTTTGATCCCGTACATTTAGGTACGTACGTACTCATTCAACTTTTATTTTCCCAAATAACTGGCTATGCACTTAAAGCGCACCCTGAGAAGAAAAGTGGCCTAACACGAAATTGCGGCGTATTACGTCAAATTCCTAAAACTACTCTCAATAACATCCGCCATCGTCTAATGAACCATAAGTGACGATAACGTGATAAAAATGGACAAAGAAAGAAGCAAGAAAAAAACATTGCATCACGTATTTTGTTGGAAGCTCTACAACACGACACAATTTTGTTATTTCCCAAAAGCATATTTAGTGTTGGGTCACTTGTTCTCAGGGTGCGAAAGTAGCAAAAGTATGTAAAATGTATAGGTAGTAGTAGAAATAGATCTTAGACATCGTAATAGATACAATAGTATAGGCTTTTAAAATAAACAATTCATCCAACACACGTTTAACAAACATGTATAACATTCCAGAATGGCTATACAGTCCAAAACCAACAGACGAAGGTCCAGACAGCCACACCTGGAAGTATCTCCGCGAGGTCAGAAAACCTTCAAACTCCGGCTTCCACTTCGATGCCTCCCGTCTCAGCCACTCCTTGATCGAAGGTCGCCCTCGCTCCTTTGTCAAGGAGAACAGGGCTTCGAACTACAACGAAAGGAAACCAGAAGATGGGGACACGGACAGCTCGTTTAGCTGGCAAGGATCTAATAATTATTTGAATAAGAGTGAGGAAGAGAGGCAGTTGCCTTGATTGTGTGTGTGGTGGTATGATCAGTATATAACTTGCCCAATGCTGAGACGCGAGCTTCCTGTCGTGTGGTACTGTGTGGTGCTATAAGATGGTGGTGTTTAATAAGTGTGCATAGAATAACAAATATCAAATAAGACGTCTTTCTTATAGCAGTTTATTTTTGTACATAACTGCCGTCAAGTAGATTGATGAACTGCGAGTCTATTTGTAACTCCTACATTTAATCTATTCCATATTATATCTTGAGTAGTCCGTAACTTCGTTTACGGAACAGGAGGCCTACTCTCTTTCTCCGAAACGTAACTTCGGCAACGAACGAAAATTTGACCTTACTCTATATAATTTGCGGACGCACACAAGAACATTCAACACATTCTTTCACGTTAATTGTCTGTGAATTCGAACTTCTTGTGTGCGTCCTCAAATTATATAGAGTAGGGTCACAAACTTAACTGCGTTTAATTGTCGTTCGTTGCCGAAGTTACGTTTCGGAGAAAGAGAGTAGACCTCCTGAACAGTTTCTATGTAAAAAATATCCGTCATCTATTGCACTGTGGATGAAGTTATACATTTTTTAACAATATTCTAATGAGCTAACCATGGTTTGTGAATAATGTTTATCAGGGCCCAGGGCTCGACAAAATGAAATAAATAAGCAAAATTAAATTTAAAAAAAGGCTTCCAATTAATGTCCGCAATCTTCAATTAGGGTTGTGAAATAAAAATATTACATGGTAACAAACTGTTGTATTGTATAACATAATATTATTCTTATAAATTAATTAATTTAAGTTTTAATGAAATTATTAAACAGGTGCTACGATGCATTTATATTTTGAGATAAATAGAGGACTTTGGTATCTTTAAAGCTTGTAAACTTTTTCTGCTTAAGTGCCAAACATTTTTGAAAATATTTATGTCATACCTTCAGTATAATCGGCCTGTAATGTTAATGTGGGACGTAGGCTCAGGCCTCCTCCACGAGAGTGGGCAGTAATCCACCACGTGGGCTCAGTGCTAGCTGGTGGAATCTCGGTAAAATTGCCAAAATTAACTTAAGTTGGAAGTGGCAGGGTAACCCGCAAATCGTTAATTTTCAACAAAATAACGTTCGCTATCGTAACGTATGTATTTACAGAGTTATAATCATTCTCATTCCCTCTAAGTTCATTTTCCCATTTAATGACTATTCCATGAAATAGACATTCAATAGGGGATAATCCTATTTTGTTTTTCTTTGTCCGTCGGTTAGTTTATTGAAAAGTATTGGACACGTATTTTTTCTTTTTTCACGTGGATATAAAATTACGGAGATATATTGAGTTGAAATGGAGCATGACGTCACATGTAGGTAAGTTTTATACCTACTTGTGACGTAGTAAGCCCCCACTCTCCAAGTAATTTTTTGATATTTTGATAAAACAAAAAATACGTGTCTAATATTTTTGTATTACCTGTCTGACGGACAAAATAGAATGTCGTTTTCTTTACCCAGTCCGATCCCCTATTATATCGAATTGCAAAAAATGTAAGTAAACTTGAATTTCGCGGGTTACCTTACTTCATTTTTTTTCTGTTCCACTTGTGTGCAGATTTTTTAGTTCCTAATTATGTCTATGCCAGAGATTACAATGTATTATTCGTATTTAATATTTTTTCTATAATTATTGTGTAAATTAAGTAAACTTCAATCTTCCTTATCCTTGTGTCTTCCCAGCTTAAGAAATCTATCTTGATTTAAGTTAGGCAGAGATCTAAAAAGATCCCTTTTAGCTTTAATATGTACGTTTTACATCTAGCAAACTTTCTTTCCGTTTAAACGTTACTTAATTCGTTCTTGGGCTTAGATCTTCCTGTCTCTTGCCGATCTAGTTTGAAAGTACAAACAGAGGGTGGGGGCGTAGAATAGAGTGACAGTCACGTGTATTTTTTCGTGTGACATAAAAAGGAAATGTGTCATGTATAAAATACTTTTTATAAATATCGGATTTCATTTAATTGCTTGACACCGTTAAGTTCAGAGCAAGCGTGATACGGGAAGAAGTGGGTGGACTAAAACCTAACGAGGTCATTGTGCCACCGAGAGGACATAACTGCTCTAAAAAACCTCACGTGATTAAATTTTATGGCCCCCAATGTGTATCAAAATTAAAATCACTAATTTCACTTTGATAACTGATATTTTATTGTAACCTGACTTGTGCATTTATAAAGTATTATTTCTATATTTCATAAAATAATTAATCAATTATGTATATCTTAGTGTTTACAGTTTTATACTACTGGATACTGTGGGCATATTATTCTTTTAATTCCAATATGGCCAAATTGTCTTAAAAAATCTTAGCTAAGAATAAGAATAAGAAAAAGAAAATCTGTGAGATTTAAAAAGGTCTAATTATGGCAGTATTCAAATTAATTTAAAATCAACCTAAAAAATTGCTCTAAACTGCGCAATCAAGAATTATCCATGTCAATTTGTACTATTCAAGTAAGAGAATTTTATCTTGCATTTATGTTTTATATAAGGTTTTTATTGTATTATGGAAATGAATGACCCGATTTTTTATTTATAATAAAATAAAATGTATTCTATAGACGTTGTTTTATTTGCTGCGTTATGGTTTAAATAGGCAAGGCCAAAGCGCTTTAGGCACACTTTGGAATTCTCTGCTCATACGGGTTTTCGTGCCACTGATATAAAACCAACTGTTCTCTGTGGAATAAATGCCCATTTTTACACCTGTCTTAACTTTTTATAAAAGTTTATGACGTGTCTAAGATGATAGAATAAATATTCCCCTGTTCAAAAAACCAAAGAGGCCACTTAATCACAGAGTAAGTACAGCACTGTTTTCACTTGATTAGCAGTAATGTGGGGTGCTGAGTATGGTGAACCTTTAGATCTATGGCAGTGAGGTTGGGATCCTGTATATTACTAACTTTTACCGGCTTTATTGATTTTAGTAGAGTTCTATAGCCTAAATTATTCCTTAAAATATAAACTTTGATTTTGAATTCTGATTTAAAAGAATGTCCACAGAGTTTCTTGCCCATTCTCCTCCATAGAGATCTATGTTTCGGAATGGGCAACTACAGTACTTTCACAGTTAATACGTACCGTATTAAAAGGTATAAAAAACCGTTTTTTGATTCGTTTTACAAGGGACAGTTAGCCATTTAGTTATACAATATAAGTATTATTTCCAACCTGAGATCATTCAAGTAAAAAAAAAGCATGAATACGAATAGATTCTGTCTACGATAGATTCTGGTTTTATGACATCAAAACCCACCATTGTCAAAATTATAAATAAAATAATGTAACTATGGCAACGCGTCCATAGAAACGTTTATTTGTCAAAGAAACAAACTTATTATTTTAATTCGTAATATATTTTCATTGTGAAATCTAATATTAATTTAGTTAAACGTGTTGCATTATAGTGTTATATGTGATAATAGTATACAGGTAAGATATAACTATTTTAATTTTTAGGAGCTATCAAGTTTAGCTTGCATCTGGATAAAACTGCGCGAAAACCACATATTTTTCAAGTTAGTAATACGATTAAAGTTAATCCACAACAGTGACATCATCATATCAGCCCGGAATCACCCACTGCTGGGTATAATAATATTTCAGAGTTACCTTTTCCATATGGTGAGAAATATTATAATCGAGGCCTAGAGGGGGAACTCCAGCAGTGTAAGTTTTCGCTGATGATATGATGTCATATTGTCATAATAGTACTTTTGTCCTATTTAAATAAAACTTATAGACTATTGAACAATATTCGGCTCATAACGTTGAACGATTTTACAACAAAGACTAAGTTTTGTCTACATTACCAATTAAAACAAGTTTTAAAAAACCCCTTACTGTCTGACTCATCAGACAACATAACAAGCTGAAATGTATGATATAACAACAAGGAAGAAAGCCGAATTTTTCAAACTTACCTTTGTATAGGGATATAGGACGGACGAAGTTGCTAGAAAAGTCTTTTTGATACCTTTTTTTAAAATTAAAAACTAGCTGTCCGCGCAACTTCGTCTGCGTCACATTTTCCCCGTTTTCGAAACATTTTTCATTGCTGCTCCACTCCTATTGGTCGTAGCGTGATAATATATAGCCTATAGCCTTCCTCGATAAGCGGGCTATCTAACACTGAAAGATTTTTTTTTAATCGGACCAGTTGTTCCTGAGATTAGCGCGTTCAAGCAAACAAACTCTTCAGCTTTATTATTAGTATTAGATATTAGATTCCGTTATGAGGAGCATTTTGGTTGCATAACCTAGTTTATAAAATACGACCAGACCTTACTTCATTGTTAACATCAACTTCCTGCCCCTGTCCCATATAACTTAGGGTCGGCGCAACACGTTTTTTCATTCACCTATAATTTGGTTCCTTTTTCTTTCATATCGTATACGTCCTTGCTAACTCCACACAATTCCTCAGAGCACAATGGCAAGCTCAAGCGGGGAAAGCAGTCGCAAGAAAAAGAAGCGTCCGCCGGCGCCGGGGGGCCGACCGTGTCCGTCACGGTTCGTACCGCCGGAGATCGTCGGGGAGGTGCTGCCGTGGGTGCCGCGCGCCGGGTACGACCATGAGATGGGCGAGGACAGCCAGCTCGTGAAAGCTGTCATGAATGTGTACCCTGAAGGTAAATAGTTTATAGACATACAATGCATAAACTCTACTACAAGCTTGCGTGCTTGCTTGGCAAGGGGCGATCTACATTATAAGGTAATAATTTGAACTCGATACCTCTACGCGTTCCCGAGATAAAGTGTCTTGACAGACAGACGGACAACAAAGTGATCCTATAAAGGTTCCCGTTTTTGCTTTTGGGGTACGGAACCCTAAAAAGCAATTGATTTCCAAATATTATTACTTGAGTAGTTGCTTTTCAATCGTTATCATCTATTTATCAATCAGTTAAGCTTGTACTATTCCAGCTAAAGTAGTGAAAGCGAGTTCAGCCGCCTTCAGCCAATTTAGATAGTGTTAGATCCAGCCCGAATAGAGCTAAGGTGGCGACGCTGCCTGGCGGACGAGTATTTACGTGTCAGAGCAATGGTTTAACAATGAAATAGATAAGTTTGGCATAGACATCAGTGTAAATATTTGAATGTCTTTCACATCTGACATAAAAAAAACGGGCCAAGTGCGAGTCTTACTCGCACTCAGGGTTCCATAGCCCCAAACAATATAATAACAATGTTTTGAACGGTCATTCATTAGTAAATTCCACTCAACCGCAAAACTAAATTTGTTATTCATAGTAAGTTAATGAAAAACAAAGTTACTGCTGCAGTTTGGTGAAAAAGTCCCATATCTCAAAAACTAAATATCATAACTTATTCAAACCAATTTTCGTTGAAACTTTTTTTTACGTTCTACATACTATAGTATCTGCTTACTACAGATACTTTATACTCACACTTAATCATCCATATTCATATTTTTATTTCGTTTTTATAAATATTTTCTTTATATCCTTTGTTGTGACATGTTTACTTCAAATTTGTCAGATGTCATTTACTTTTATTTTTGATTCTTACCAGCCAAACTCTCTATGAAGGTTTCATTTAGATTATATATTACTAAAAATTATTATCATCAATTCGTTAGTTCAATTGTTGTATTTTATAATTAATTGCGAATATTTGCTGTGTAAAGATATTCTGAGTTATATTTATAAAAATATTATGCGCAAGGTTTTTGACCAATTGCTACTGGCTGCTTTGAATACTGGCAGGTTGCGTCTCACTAGAGCGCAGCAGTTTTGAATCTGAAAAAGAAAATTGGAAGAAAAGAAACGGAAGATCAGGGTATAAAAGGGATTTCTGACAGATGCCCTGGTTCTAGTCTGGAGTCAAGAGTTCGGTTCTAGTCTGGAGTTAAGAGTCGGTTCAGTCTGGACACGAGAAATCAGTATAGTCTAAAATCAAGAAAACAGCTAAGTCTAGTTTGGAGTCAAGATCTGTCATATCTTGAGTTTTGAGCACAGCCTGGTGGAGTCAAAGAGCGGCCTTCGTTTAGTGCTGCCGTGGCTGTTGCTGTCTGCTGGAAGCTGCTTTGCGAACTGACGAGCCTGGCACTGGGGCTCATTACCTGTCTGCTGGAAGCTGCTCTTCGAGCTGACGAGCCTGGCATTGGGCGGTACGTGTCTGCTGGTGGGTCCTACCAAATCGCCCTGCATCAAGTTCGTCGTGGTCAAGCTCATCTTAATCAAGCCAGCTTTCTACGACTGCAAGTTTGTCTTCAGTTACTATCACGCTCAGAGATTTGCGGAGATATTTAAAACGTTCTCGGTTAACCTGCCCTTCACTTTTGTACTAATTTATTGTATTTTTCATTTCATCATTTATTAAATTCATTTTCCCCTAATTACTTTTTTAATGTATAAATCTGTTTACTCCTTTCATCAAGGAATAAGCAAGTTTGTTACATTTTGGCGCCTAACGCAAAATCAAGTCTTGATCTTAAACATAATCTCTAAATTCTAAAACAACTTACACAAGAGATTATATTTGGTAACTATTTTCATCATATATGTTCATCATATTACATCACTAAATCTCTACTTATACTCTTAAACACTTAATTCATATATTTATCTATATCTTCTATGAATCTCATCAAAAAAGGTTTAGTGTCGTGGGCTCGAACTATTATTGGCGCTGTTTGCGTCCTTCTTAATAATAACTCAGACTCTCTTGACTCTCTCTCTCCCTTTTAATTTTATCTACTTTATTTTTAACTTTTTTATCTTATACTTACTCATGACTCATCTTCCTCTTCCCTTCTTCTAACTGTAGAGTTTTATTCGGTCTATTTAAACTCTTAAGTTTTTATTTTCTTTGTTTATTCATTGGTTCTTAAACCATTAAAAGATTATTTTTAATCTTCTTCTATATCTGTTCTTATCAGATAACTCTTTGAAGTGCTTTTAGGTACAAGTTATCTAACCTTCTATTATACTAACTGTACTATAAGTTGGTATAACTATTTTCTTAGCAACTCTAAAAGTTGACTCTGAAGCGGGTTGCGACTTCCTTAAAATAAGCCTTCGCTAATCTTCAACTCTAAAAGTTGACTGAAGCGGGTTGCGACTTCCTTAAAATAAGCCTTCGCTAATCTTCAACTCTAAAGGTTGATTGGGGTGGATCCCTTATTAAAAGTCTTTATATTTCATCTTATTATGGGTTTTAGACGCGAGCGGTTTACAACTCCAAAAATAAGCCTACTGTTATTGATTTATCAGGTGGAGTAGTGATCATTGAATGTGAATCCTACCTGGCCTAACTTCGTAAGATGTCGGTGTGTTTGAATGAGTTATGAAAGTTTTGTGAATGTTGTAATACTTTAACCTTACCAAAATTTTTGTTCTAGGCCAAAAATTTTCTCGGGGTCGTTGGGGAAATATAGTATCTGCTTACTACAGATACTTTATACTCACACTTAATCATCCATATTCATATTTTTATTTCGTTTTTATAAATATTTTCTTTATATCCTTTGTTGTGACATGTTTACTTCAAATTTGTCAGATGTCATTTACTTTTATTTTTGATTCTTACCAGCCAAACTCTCTATGAAGGTTTCATTTAGATTATATATTACTAAAAATTATTATCATCAATTCGTTAGTTCAATTGTTGTATTTTATAATTAATTGCGAATATTTGCTGTGTAAAGATATTCTGAGTTATATTTATAAAAATATTATGCGCAAGGTTTTTGACCAATTGCTACTGGCTGCTTTGAATACTGGCAGGTTGCGTCTCACTAGAGCGCAGCAGTTTTGAATCTGAAAAAGAAAATTGGAAGAAAAGAAACGGAAGATCAGGGTATAAAAGGGATTTCTGACAGATGCCCTGGTTCTAGTCTGGAGTCAAGAGTTCGGTTCTAGTCTGGAGTTAAGAGTCGGTTCAGTCTGGACACGAGAAATCAGTATAGTCTAAAATCAAGAAAACAGCTAAGTCTAGTTTGGAGTCAAGATCTGTCATATCTTGAGTTTTGAGCACAGCCTGGTGGAGTCAAAGAGCGGCCTTCGTTTAGTGCTGCCGTGGCTGTTGCTGTCTGCTGGAAGCTGCTTTGCGAACTGACGAGCCTGGCACTGGGGCTCATTACCTGTCTGCTGGAAGCTGCTCTTCGAGCTGACGAGCCTGGCATTGGGCGGTACGTGTCTGCTGGTGGGTCCTACCAAATCGCCCTGCATCAAGTTCGTCGTGGTCAAGCTCATCTTAATCAAGCCAGCTTTCTACGACTGCAAGTTTGTCTTCAGTTACTATCACGCTCAGAGATTTGCGGAGATATTTAAAACGTTCTCGGTTAACCTGCCCTTCACTTTTGTACTAATTTATTGTATTTTTCATTTCATCATTTATTAAATTCATTTTCCCCTAATTACTTTTTTAATGTATAAATCTGTTTACTCCTTTCATCAAGGAATAAGCAAGTTTGTTACAATACCCATACTTTTTTCAGAATTTTTCTCCTCTTTAGAAATTAGAGGGGGGTGGGACACACGTTTTACCACTTTGGAAGTGTCTATCTTTCAAGAGATTGACTTTGAAAAAAAAATGGCCTACCCTACCCTACCTTAACCCACCCTACCTACAATACCTACCTACCCTACCTTTCTCAACCTTTTTAAACCTTCCCTGGACTACGACAAACATTTTAAAACCAAAATCAGCTAAATCGGACGAGCCGTTCTCGAGTTTTAGCGAGACTAACGAACAGCAATTGATTTTTATTTATATAGAAGATGTCACCTACCCATTTTTGCAAAAAATAATATTTTATCTTAATATTTCAGGAAAGGTTAGGCCTCCAATTGTTGTACAACAGCATAATGTAGTGATAAGAAAACAAGATACATAATGTGGTCAATGAAAATCCGTACGGCGACGAATTTTTGCTAACATTTTATCATCAGGCGGGTGTAATAATAATAATGGAGTTGTTTTTTTTATGATCAATTAAAAGATTATGATATCACTGCATTGCATTACGAGTATTTTGTATTTCAAAAAATAAGTACATGACACTGATACACAGTTTAGGTATCTTTAATGAACATCAACCAAGCAAGCCTTAGCTTAGCCATGTTGTAAATTTTACATAGACGCAGCCACAGGTATTATAAACTCTGCCGAAGCAGAGTATTTCAAAAATATATAAGACTCATTTGAGTGTTCCCCTCCACGGAAATCTTTAGTAAAAGGCGAAAGATTTATGCGTTTTGAAGGGAAACCAGAGATACCGAATTTGTTCGGTGCGAGACACCCAACCAAGCGCCGGAGAATCTTAACACCGCGATTCAGGAATGTGACGTCAGCGCACAGTGACATCTGTTGGTAAAACGGTACCAAATAAACGTGTTTGGTATAAGAATAGTTTTGACGGCCTTTAGGGCCGGGGAGTTCGTTTACTTAAGGGATAATATAATAATAGAAGCTGGGGAGTGCTCACAATAGGAAATGTCTATTATTAATATTCTCTCATCATTTAGGCTACTATACGCTGACCAAATTAGAGCGTAGAGCATTGGGTACGTTGTTTATGATATGGAAAAAAACACTTTATTGTAAGTGCAATAAAGTCCAAAGTGGTGCAAATATCGTCATAGACACTAACGGAACTTCAACAGTCCTTTAGTGTATCGTCTTTTGAGTTACAAATTAAAATATTTTATTATTTGATGTCTTCTTTTATAATATTATTTGTGTGGTATACATAATAAAAAATATTCTATCAATCTTTATTTTGGCGCTTTCCTTATTTTCGCCTATTTGATTTAATTTATGGGAGCAATTAAGATGGCGGGTCAGCAAAAGAAAAATAGAAAAGAAGGATTGGGAAAAAGGATTGTAAAGTCTTATTGTAACTGTTATTTGATATTGAGAGCGCATAAAGTCGTAGCAATAAGGGCGGTTTTAGTAACGCAAAAGGTACCGCTTGCACTGCCACTGCTGTACAGTTGACTTATATGACGTGACAACGTCTAATAAATCGATGAACGCCGGCTGCATGCACGAAAAAGCATGACTCATTGACCCGTTACGCTCATTGTCCCGTTACGCTCATTGTACGCTTGCGCCGCATCAATGTTTTGTTATGACGTTGTCACGTTAAACTATCGTCCGTAAACCATTTTTACAGACAACCAGGCACTTAAATGCCATTCACAAGGGGGCGCTGTTGATCCATCACGCCTGGAATCCCCGATGGATTAGGCAGAGATGTACCTAATACTAAAGCCACATTTTGCCAGTTATGTTTAAGTCCTATGTAATAGGAGGTGAGTCTATTGCTATCAACCGGGCATAAATCCAGCCTCAGTGAAATTCCTGACAGAGAATTCAATAGCACTATGCCCGACCCGGATACCGAACACAGGACCTCATCAGTAGTCGCGCTTGCGAACAATAGACCAACGAGGCAGTCTCAGAAATTTCGATATTAAAAAAGAAACAAAAGGACAGTGTTAGTTCCGATTTTAGCCATGCGCCGGAAAATCCTTGCTTAATCAAGGAGCGGAGCAGCAATGAAAAATGTTGCGAAAACGGGGTAAATGTGACGCAGACGAAGTTGCGCTGGACAGCTAGTTATTAATATCATGGTTCAATTCTAGGCGAAGAACCTCGTCATTGCAGTGAATTTCTTCCGCTGATGCAAGCCAAGTCCTGGACAAAGGGCGTCCCTCATCGTGACTCCTACAATCATGTCAGGCCTTCCGATTCCATTGGTAAGTGTATTATAGAAAGTTTCCTTCGAAAATAAACTAAATAAATGCTTTATTAACGGGCGGGTCTGAGAGGGCCGATGCCTGCTAGGGCTGCGGGTTGTTCGAAAGAGATACCGCGGCCCTGGAACACAAAGGGCTAAGAAGGAACATGGATGGGTTTTTGGTCAGTACAAGTCTGACACTCCCTCCCGCTCCGCCCAGAGCGAGAGGGGTCATTTGATGATAATCAATCAATTATTGATATAATCAATAACCTATCTAACCTCTGCCATTTAATAAAATTTTCAAAATAGCGGTCACGCATAAAATCTGTATACGTACCAATAGCTAGCATAAATACAAACAAGTATAGTATTAGACAAAATCTCCTAAACCGTCACATTTCCGAAATATTAGCAATCAAAGTAAATTTGCTTATCTATCAAAAAAAAGCAAATCTGACAAACAGTCTTACAAGTGGACAACGATACGTGAAATCTTAACTGTCTGTTGTCCCCGTTGCCCATATGTACTTAACGGGGACACCGGTAAGGAATCATATGACGTGCTGATGTCCCCGTGACGGGGACACAGATTACGGGGACAACGGGAATACAGGTTACCAAGGGGTGCCCAGCATAATTATTACCCAGCACTAACTACCAACTGGGTTATGGTGGTCAGATAGGCACTCGATCCCTATATAAAATACTAGTATTCAGCTGCATCAGGTAAGACCGGAAGACGACTCCAATAAAGTTGGGAAAAGGCTAGGCAGATGATGTTGTGCCACTCCTGGGTAAAGGTCACCCCAATACCCTTCACTCTTTTCTCTGTAAGTTTTTCTCCGGCCAATCTAATTTAAACCCATTAAAACTCACAAGTCGTCCCCATCCTCAGGCAACTGCTACACGGCCACTACCAAAGGAATACGTCTGATCAACATGCCTCCGAAGAGGAGAGTCCCTCCAAAGTTGTTCGGACCCCTCGGACCGGGCGGGGAGATGCAGTTTCCTCCGGTCAAATCTTGGGCGGAGAAGGAGAAAGAGAGACTGAAGGCTATTGAGGAATCGAAGAAAAAGCAGAGCAAGATGCAGAAAGGTGAGTGTACATTGTGATGATACATCTGTGCTCGCTAATGGGCAAGCAGATAAAGATAAGCGAGATACTAGCTGCAAAAATCAAAATCAAAATTCAAAAGACATTTATTCAAACTAGGCTGATAATCAGCACTTTTTGAACGTCCAAATTACAAGTGACATTCCCCCAAAACGCCCGCACTTCGCCACTTCCTAGTGTTTTAGCTGGAAAGAAGAAGTGACGGAACAAACTCCGCAGCAACACATCTGTCTGTTAGGTTAGAAGGTGCAGGTCACGACCCAAAGCCATTTATTTCAGCAAACCATTTACAAGCAGAAACGACGTGCGACACACAATAATTATCTTTTTTTTTGCTTAGATTTGTTTTTTTATATAATGTTGTGCGCTTTGTGATGATGCGCCGAATAGACTTATTTTCTTGTTTTCTATCTTTATAGTGTAGTTCTATAGAGAGCGGTCTTGACCGTTCTTCTCATAGGACTACACGACCACTCTTTAGGGCGCCTTCAAATTAGCCGCAAAGAGCTGCGCGGTGGCAGCGCGGTGGCAGCGCGGCTGCAGCGCTGCCGCCGCGCTGCAACCGCTAGGTTCGAGCATCATAGTGTTGTACATTTCGTTTGACGATGGACTCTGACGACGCAACACTTCTGTTAGTGTTAGGTACTATTAATACGAAAAAAGATATTGGAAAAAGAAAAGAAAAAGAAACCTATGAAAACGTTGCCAAAAAGTTTAAATTACTTACGATTATCAAGAAAACAATTCTACGAATTACTTCCCCGTTTGGAACCTTCTATTGGCAAACAAAAAACATCCTTCAAAAATACTATTTGTGCTGTAGAAAGACTTTATAACACTCAGGTCGTTTTATTCTTTTAAGTAAATCACATTAGACAGTTTTCTTATTATTATTTTTAATTGTCATTACTCTCCGAAAATAAATTTTCATAAATAGATGACATATCACAACGTCACTAGTCGATCGATGAACTGAAGCGCGGCCGCAGCGCGGGTGTAGCGCTGCAGTCGCGCGTTTTTTATTTATATGGATTAACAAAGCAGCGCGGCGGCAGCGCTGCAGCTGCGCTGCCACCGTGCGGCTCTTTGCGGCTAATTTAAAGGCGCCCTTATTCTTATTGACTCCTTAAAATCTAAATAGTTTGCCCACTAGTTGTAAAAATTAAATGATATTTTATTTTTACGTATTCCTTCGAGTAATACAGGCTTGATGAAGGAAAACCAAAAAAATAATATTTTGAAGTAAACAACGAATCTCAAAACAATTAATGGGTAATAATAAATTTTCTTGAAATGGAGCATTTAGACTTATGTAGATTTTCAGTATATATACAAATTGTTGGATTAATACTGAAACTTATTGTTGAAGACTTGAATAAATATATAATTGACTTCCTGTACAGGTCTGGTTAAGTTAGAAGATCTAGTTTCCGGTGAATACGACAGGAGGAAAGCGGCCGAAGCACATGCTAGAAAGAAAAGAGCCGAGAAGAGAAAACTAGACAAGGAAGCAGCGGAGTTAGCGGCACAGGAGGAGTTTAAAAAGTAACGTTCATCTCAACCATATGTATCTCAGCTATAAGAATAGTTTCTTACCTTTTAATAAGAATGTTGTGCATACGCAAGTGATATATTTACACAGCAATGAAGTCTTGTGATAACCTTTTGTGACAATTCTTGTAAATATGTAGTTGGCGTACCTTTCTCAATTAATAAAGAAAACGTGCTCACACACAAATTCTGCGCTCTAAAAACCGAACGCAAAGTTGGTGCGCGGAGAGTTGACTCTCATGGCTCGCTATTATGCGAGTATATATGTGCGTTGATGTTCGTACGAGTTGCGCGTGTGACAAAAGGCGTTATTACGAGCTTACACGCGCCAAAAAAACGCTAATCTGAAACCGCCTTAAACTGCACAACACAACCATCTTCATCTCTTTGTATCGATGACAAACTAAACTGAGTCGGTCCAGAATACGGCATCTTCATTAGCGTTATCAGTTACTGTAGGTACGTGCAAACAACAGGAAATTCAGAACGCGGTATCATGTCGGTTGTGGAACAGCTTCAGATTTACACTCTAGTGCGGAGTCATCTATAAAGCTTCAATCTGGAGTCATCTATAAAGCTTCAATCTGCTCAGGTAGCAGATTGTCCGTACTTCGAGTAAACTTGGCCCGGGCTCATCGGCCCCGAGTTTCTTAAAATTTTCAGATTAGCCATAAACTATAGTATCACAAAAACATTACACACACAACTAGTTTCTCAACTAACATGCTGCCCAACATAGTATAGCTAGCAAGTTACCTTTACTTGGGAAGGGACTGGAACCCACAACACAGGGTTTCCTAGTGCTGAGTCCAGGGAATATTTTAAAATCTAGCCCTTATGGGGACAATTGGCTTTTGTTACTATGTTTTAATATTGTACCTTGTTATGCGAAGAGTTTCTTTTTTTCTATAACTTTCTCAAAACCATGATCACATTAAATGATAAATGATGTTTATTTTGCAAGTAGGTTTTTACAAACACTTTTACACGTCATTTTTTTTAAGCTAGATTACAAATTTTTAATCTAGTGTCATCTACGTTTGTTACTTGGCAGGCGTTTAGCTAGGCTCCAGTTCGAGGAGCCACGCGACCCAGATCAGCAGATGAAAGAAATGCTGGCGGTCACTGAGGAGGAGCATTACCGGTACATCATGCCAGAAGCCTTGAGGAAAATCGAATATTACTTGACTGTTGTGAGTTACCCCGTACACTTCATTGTCATCCTTTAGCAAAAAAACATAACCGTACAAATAGTCACATTTTTTTTTCTTTGTCCGTCGGGTAGATTATTGAAAAGTATGGGACACGTATTTTTTCTTTTTTCACGTGGTCATAAAATTACGGAGATATATTGAGTTGAAATGGCGCATGACGTCAAATGTAGGTAATTTTTATACCTACTTGTGACGTAGTGAGCCCCCACTCTCCAACTTTAATAAGTAATTTTTTGATAAAACAAATAAAACGTGTCTAAAATTTTTGTATTACCTGTCTGACGGACAAAATAGAATGTCATGTGTCATGTAATTTCAGCATTAATTCTCCTTTCCAGTCATTACAAGGCAAGCAGCTCCCCGATTTCCCACTAGAACTTTACCAGCGCGCTAAAAAATCCGTGGACAAGCAAACAGCGCACATCAAGAAGCGCATGCTCATCCTGACGTGGCAGGCTGTAGTGCGCCAGAGCGAGAACGACATCAGAGATTTCTTCGTGATGGCTATGAAGAGGTGCTTATTTATACGAGTATAATGACAAGCTGTGCTGTAGTACCCTGTTTAACATTTTCAGCAGATGAATTTTAAAAATACATCCTTAGTGGTTACCTTCATTACATTAAGCCGGTTACAGCTTAGATTATTAAAACACAACTTGTAAGGTAACATGCATTTTAATGTGACCGCGAGCGCCCTACGCGTCCATTGCGCGTTTGTAACGCGCTCGTTGGTTCGCGCCGCCGATTGTCTGTTTTTTCGACGAACGCTTTGGGACGGTCATTTGCGACAGATCTGCGCGCCGCGAGTTCTGTTGTCCACCAACGATGGGGTCTGCGGTCATTTTTATATTGACACCATAAATAGTCATGGACATTTCAAAGTCGAGCAACTCCATGGCGTGCGTGCTGTAGACTGCCGGGAACAGACGTTCGCAGTTCATGCGCGCAGGGTGCACGGAGGTCGTTCACATTATACTAGTGTTGCATTGCATGTTGCGTTGCACATAATCTGGACCCAGCTTAAGGGTATGTTGTACAAAATGTTCATGGACGTGTCACGCGTGATGTGGTCAACTAGTCATACACGCACGCGTGAGCATCTGAAGTTTTAACTGATGTAATCTAACATACGAAATATCATTTTTTATAATAATGATATTTGAACCCACCAGGTGCATACTAGATTACATCCTGCAAGACCCGCGGGAGCAGAAGCGGCTGCAGATCCCGTTCATGCCGGCGCTGTGGCCCGCGCACGTGGTCAGGGCTCCGGTCCCGTGGCACGCGCCCTTCCTCAAGGCCAAGGAGGCGCTGTTCTACCGCTACTACCTCGGCAACCCCGTGCTGCTGGAACTTAGGAACATGTGGCAGCAGAGGTGAGACAACACTAGAGACATAATTGTTCCAGTGAAAGAAAGATGGAGCTATTTTCCTGAAGGGACAGGAGGCAGTGTTCTACCGCTGTTGTTACTTCTTAAATCCCTATTAACTACTTGAATGACTTTTTAAAATTTAGCCCCGAAGGGGCCTGTGGACGGTGAGTACTGGGCTAGCTCACCGTCCATCCGTCTCATGACGACAGGCCGTGTCGACGGCGCGTACGTGTTCCACGCGCGCCTCAAGGAGATGTCAGCAAACCGGAAGGGGTCCGAAAGGGCCGATGCCTGCCAGGGCTGCGGGTTGTTCGAAAGAGATACCGCGGCCCTGGAACACAAAGGGCTAAGAAGGAACATGGGTGGGTTTTAGTCAGTACAAGTCTGACACTCCCTCCCGCTCCGCCCAGAGCGGGAGAAGTCATTTAATGATATCCCATCCGCAAAAAAAAAAAAAACAAAAAGGGGGCATAAGAAAAGTTCTTATAAGATTTTTAGTTAGACATTTAGTTCCCTTCAATAAGGTTGAGTTGAATGATGGCTGATACATGCGTCATGTGCCCATGGATTTTCTAGCCCATCCTTCTCCATAGAGATCTACTCTTTGGAATGGGCAACTACAGTACTTTCACAGGTTATTATGCCTTGTGACTGGGAATGTAGCTTCGCGTTTTTTTTTTGTTTTTTGAATTTCTAATGTGCTTGTAATGGTCTAATTGAAATATATGCTTTGAGTTTTCAGTTTTTTTTTTTATTTCACTATAACATGATGTCGTTTTCCTAGGAAACGAGTCAAACAACGGACTGCAGATAGTGTCTAGATAACTGAAATATCAATACACTTAACCGATATGTCATAAATAAACGGCTGATAATTTGTTTTCTTCCTTTCAGATACCAAAACATATACATAGTGGACATGGACAAAATGCAAGCCGAGCTCCCCTTCCCACAATACACGACCGATTTCTTTGAGAACTTGACCCGACTGGCCGCAGCCACTAAGAAAGAGCTCGAGGAAAACTGGCTCATCGATGTGGCTGATACGATGATCAAGATGAGGCACCACTGGTCTATCTACGTGGCTAAGAAGAAGAAGGAGTCCACCTTCAAAGTGGAGAATTTCTTTAGGTTAGTCAGTTAAGTTAATTGGAAAGGTGCTTAGCCAAAAAATGAACTTAGTCAGTTCCATCATCAACTTCCTCTCCTTGTCACTTTCTACTTGAGGTCGACGCAACACGTTTTATTCTTTCGTTTTCCCCTGTCAGACATCCTGGCGCAATAGGGATGATGACAGGGTAAAGAAAACGAAATTCTATTTTGTCCGTCAATCAGGTAATACAAAATTATTATTAGATACGTATTTTTTGTTTTATCAAGTTAACAAAAAAAATACTTAGTTAAAACGCATTAAAGTTGGTGAGTGGGGGCTAACTACGTCACAACTAGGTATAAAATTTACTAAGCCGTGACGTCATGCGCCATTTCAACTCAAAATATCTCCATAATTTTATAATTACGTGAAAAACGAAAAAATACGTGTCAAATCCTTTTCAATAATCTACCCGATAGACAAAGAAAAAAAAAACAGTCACCATCCCTATTACCTTCTTTCTCCTTAATATCATTTTTGACAAAATCCATTCATCCTTTACTTGGCGTTCTAACTCTCCATCCATTATCATTCATATCCATCTGCTTTTAGTCACATGCGATTCATTCCATTTAAATTATGCGGCATGGAATTTTGGCTTGATGGACTGGCGTGGCTATTTAAATAACCAAAGATGTGTTTATTTACGAAATACTCAACTTGTCATATTGTATCGTGCAAATCAGTTTTCTATATTTTTACCTAATTCATTGTTAGCTTGGTATGGGCATGTGATGCGGAGGAATGAGAAAAATTTCGTGAGGAAAATTTTGAGTATAAACGTGGATGGGTATAAGAGTAGCGGTCGACCAAAGAAGCCATGGATGGACTGTGTGAAGGATGTGTGACTGTGTATGGCTAGAAAAGAGATGCCTGATGTGGTGACGAGTAATAGAGAAGTATGGAAGAAGAAGACATGCTGCGCCGACCCCAAATAAATTCGGACAAGGAATGGAGGATAATGATGATAATAGAAACACAAACAGACAATCCAACATTTTTACGATAGTACAAGTTCATTTTAGTTTTTACTTTAATAAACAGCATACAAGATGTTGTTTTGCATCCTCGTCAAAATTCAGGAATTTGTCACACAATACATAAATAATCCATTAAAATTACGATACCTAGTTAATTATTAATAAACGCTGATTTTTTTGGTTGTTTATGTGTGTCAATATTTCAGAATAACCCCCTGAACGTGGTTTAGGGAATAAGAAATGGTCGAATAAACGTTTGTAATTGTTAGTAAGTGTGTAAGCGAGGTTATAGAGCGAGAACCAAACGGTCCGCGTTTAAAACACGGATGGTTCACACTTACCGATTTCCGTAAATAAGAAAAACTTGAGAGGTGTCAAGGGACACCCGGATGGAACGAAGTTCCAAAAATAATCGTCGCGACACCACACTGTTCAATGCGAAATAGAAATGAAAATATCTGGCTTGCTTTCTATAAGAGAGAGAGAGACAGACAGAGAAACATGCGACGCCGCACAGCTTACAATAGCTTAATATAGCAAAAAGTGTCGTGACAACTTTTCGTAAGAATTTTTTCCGTCTAGCCCCCTTTCACAACGCGCGATAAGGAACTTCGTTCCAAAAAAAAATACCCATTTTATTATTAATTCGGGGCGAGAATCATTAGCATAGTTACCTCCTTGAATTTGACGAGGATGCAAAACAACAGTTATAATATTAAGGTCCTCTTTGTGGCCGCAGGCCACTGATCGTTATCTTGCTTGTTAAGAGACAAAAGTCATCAGCCGCCCACATTAAGTAACAAAAACCCGATGTTGCAGGTGTATCCGAGCGCTGATGTCGAACCAAGTCCGAGACCTGGTGGAGAGGAGCGTCTTCCATTTCGCTAAACGTCTCAATTATTATTTTGTAAGTGATTATTTTGTCTAAATACGAGATCTTATTAAGTAAGTCAGTGACACTCACCACAGTTGTGGAGTACTATTATTACTATTCATAATCTGTCTAGCCTTTTCCCAATTTTATTGGGGACGGCTTCCAGTCTAACCACCAACCTTAGCTGAATATCAGTATTTTACATGGAGCGACTGCCTATGTGGCCTCCACAACGTAGTTAGTACTGGGTAATACGATATCCCATAAGACTGGTTGTCAGACTTTGGGGCTACTGGGTAGTCATCCATCCAGTTGGTCGAGGCTTTTGGCTATTAAGCCATTGTGCCAGCCACAATGACTGCTGTACTCACATCTCACATGTCGACAACCTCGCGAGCCAGATCTAGATATTTGAATTGCTTATCTTTCTATTTTTATTTGTATTATAAATGTGAAATTTTGTGTGGATGGATGTTTGTTACTCTTTCACGCTAAGACTTCTGTACGGATTTGAATGATTTTTTTTTGCATACACATAGCTAATTGTAGTACTACCAAAATAAAAAGCCTATACTTTTGAACGTGATAGTAAGATCCCGTGGGATAGTTACCGAACTCCACACGGGCGCTGACTGCCTCGTTGGTGAGCTGCTGAGCATGAGGTCATGAGTTCGATTCCCAGGTCTGGCAAGTGTTATTGGGTTTTTCATCAGGTATTTGGCAGTAACAGCCTAGATTTGCGCCAGGTTGGTGGCACACTTGAGAGTTAAACATAACTGGCGAAATGTGGGTGGTACCATAACATACACCTTCGCCTAACTCATCGGGGAATACAGGCGTGATGTAATTATGTCCACAAGGGCGAAGCCGCGGGCCTAAGCTAGTTTACACAAAAAAACTAATTTGACGAAGTTGCCTTTCAGGAAGGCAATAGCTACGAGGGTGAGTACCGAGACTACTCGTTCATAAAGCGTCCAATCCTGCGCATCAAGGTGATAGCACACCCCGGCTCCAACAGCATCACCTTCGACCCTGAGCTGCACAACTTGAAGAGCTTTGTGGTGAAGTGCTTCCACACCATCATCAACGTGTCCAGGTCGCTGCCGGCCATCGATAAGATTATGTATCCCGGTAAGTTATATCAACTTTAATGGTAAGGGAATAAGGTTCATATTGCAAAATATGAACCTTATTCCCTCATCGCCTATGACCCCGGGCCGACTGAAGTTCTTCAGGTTCTCCAGAACCTTAAGAACTTGACCCGGCAAATAAGTCCACACTGACAAATCGCGAGAAGAAGCACACATTATATTATTTCATGTCTTACTCAAACATAATTCCAATTAGTCATTGATGCCTGTTCGTTTGACCAGCAACCAACCGCCCAAACCCGTTCTTGATGCCGGTATATCTCGAGGAGCGCTACATGGTCGACACAGTCTCGGAGACACTTCGCCACGTGTCGGTGAACAAGCCAGGACCTCGCAGCTTCCTCAGCAGCTACGAGGAGTACTTCTATATCCTCAACGGAGAAGCGAAGGAGTCGTTGCTGCAGTTTATGAAGCAGGAGCCGCCGCCATACTTGAAGGTAAGGTCTTCATTAGCTTCCTCAGCAGGCCAGCTACCGTTACACAGATTGCTCAGTGCAGCCGGCTCGTTCTTGGATATTTTTAAATGCCAGATTGTTCATTGTTTTAATAAGTGATAAAAAGCTTTACCTTATTTAGCACAATGTTGTTAAAAGATCTGAGTTTTTCTGAACTCGGCCTATTTGGTTCAGCCGTGGGACACGCAATATTATCTTTTTTTGGATTTAGGTTTTTGATTTCACATTGTGTGCACTTTTGGCATGTGCTAAATAAACATGTTTTCTGTATTTCAATTATGTTGGACCTGCGCTAATTTTGATCAAGACCCTTTCATCCATCCATCGTTCCTCAACACCAGGACTACTCCGATCGCATCTACGAGTACGAGTCACTCCGCGACGAGATCGCCTTCCTTCGCCGAGATATACCGCTGAACATGATCATGCTGGACTGCGGACCTATAAACGATACGCTCTGGGATATCGTCAACGGCTTGCGCCAGCACATCGTCGACCACTTCATCTTGATCAACAGGAAGTGGAACAGAAAGTAAGTGTTTATTAACTACTAGCTGTGCCCGTGACTTCATCCAGATGGAATTATATTTTTTTCTAAAATTGAACTCCTTATTACATCAGCAATCTGCCAGTGAAAGTCCCGTCAAAATCGGTCCAGCCGTTCCAGAGTTAGCAGACAGACAGACAGACTGACGAAAATTGTAAAAAAATGATATTTTGGTATATGTACCGTATATACATACATTCATATGCATGTAGTAAAAAGCGTTTATTTTAATATTACAAACAGACACTTAAATTTTATTTATTTGTGTATGAGTATTTGTGTATGTATATAGATACAGATGTATAGATAGCTGCTGCACGAGTCTTCGTTCGCGTTGAAGTGACGTTGATGTGTTTTTCGGGGATAAATTAATTACCTACCTACATATAAACCTTTCTTTTGAATCATTCTGTCTATTGATGAAAACCGCATCAATCCGTAGTTTAAAAGATCTAAGCGTACACACGGTGGCAGCAACTTTGTTGTATATTATGTAAAGATTCAGCATGATCCTCATATGACTTGACCAAGATTATTGCTTGGACTTTAGCTTTTGTGTGTGTTTCGGTGTTCTTCTGTGATATTCGGATAGGAACCACCGAATCCACCAAGTTTAAAAAAAAAATTGACGTCCGAAAGTGTTTTTTTACAACCAATTACACGGTAGTTCACATATACCTCTTCCCTGTGCAAACGCACGTACAAACCCTAGAACCAAAAAATCCCTAATTTGTGATAACCCGCACGGGCCCACTCCCTATTACAAACAGGAGGCCTTTGTCCCAGCATAAGAAACAATACAGGCTGTTTATGCTTTGTCCAGCATCTGCAACATCTACGAGGAGATGGCAGTCCGCGCGTCCGAGAGCCCGGAGAGCACGGCGCAGCTGGTGGAGCTCATCAACTACATCCTGGAGTGCCGCGACTGCGCCATGTTCGACTTGCGCGAGAAGGCGCGCACCACGGCCGAACATGTGCTGTTCCTCATGCAACACGCGCACTTGAATTGTGAGCTTTGTACCGACCACACAAGATGTTGTTTTGCATCCTCGTCAAAATTTAAGAGGTTGTCACAAAAGACATATCCAATTAAATTACGGTACCTAGTTAATTATTAACACACGCTGCTTTTTTTCGTTGTTTAAATTTGGCTGTATTTCAGAATAACCACCTTAAGAGCGTTTACACTTTACGACATTTCATACAAACTTTCAAGTCGTTATTTTCCGAAATGACTGAACTGATTTTAATGAAACTTCGTACACATAAGCAGGATACACAGATCTAAAAAGTTACTAAAAAACATTTTCAAAAAATTGTGTTACAGTTAAATTAGACCGATTATAAATTTTCTATAGAAACTTAGCTTATGCGTATAAAGTTTCATTTAAATACTTTTATTCATTTCGGAAAATAACGACTTGAAAGTTTGTATGAAAAGCGGTAAGGTATAAACGCTCTTAACGTGGTTTAGGGAATGATAAATGATCGAATAAACGTTTGAGATTGTTTATATGTGTGGAAGCGCGGTTATAGGGCGAGATTCAGACGGGCCGCGTTTAAAATACGGGTGGTTCACAGCTACCGAATTCCGACAGTAAAAAAGAAAATACCTACCCATTTTATTATTGATTCGGGACGAGAATCATTATTATAGTTACCTCCTTGAATTTGACGAGGATGCAAAACAACATCTTGTATATCATAGTAACAATTTGACATTGACTGTGCTCTACGCCATAGCGCGGTTTTCGTTCTTGAACTACTGTCGGGCAGTCGACCGTTAGTATTTTTTGTCAGCAGCTAGCGATCTGTATTAGCCTTTACGAATGAGAAAGCATATTTAAGTAATCCATTTTTGATCCCCAGTTGAAGACGTAAACCTAAACACCCGCGTATTCCTCTGGCCACTGGACATGGAGGAAACCATAGATCTGACGCTGAAGACCCTCAACACTAAGAAGAATATGGCGGAAGACAAGTTGAGGAGCAGGAAGCAGATCTTCGAGGACAAGCTGAAGAAACATGAGAAGGATCTAGAGGTGTTCCGGAGGTTCGATCCGCCGCTGCTGAACCTCGATCTACTGACGGATGTTGTGGAGAGAGTGGATGGGATATTCAAGAATTTGATGGTAAGTAGACCTTGTATGTGTTGGATAAAATTTAACGATGATCTATATTTTTTATAATAATTCTATGTTGTCCTACTGCAATGGTTTCTCTCTCTCCTTTTATTTTTTACTTATAACAAATTTTGTTTATAACAAAACAACAAAAAAAAATATGCTGTACAAATCTGCCGTTCACCTTTGTTTTCTTTTTACAAAAAATCCCGATATTTTTTCAATCTATCGGTACGGTTTAGATTAGTTGCTGAACTGTACACTATAACTGTTTGTGTGTTAAATAGCGAGTGTGTCCAACACGTAAAACACTTCTCATAGTTCACCAAAACTTTATTTAGTACTAGTGTCGTACACTGTAAAGGTTGGTGATTCCTACATGTATGTCTGGTTCGCGCGTTGGTTAGGTGCACACTAAGTAATTCGTAATATTTGTTGTGACAAGTGAACCTATTGATTCGCCTTGTCAGCTAGATGTTAGTTCAATGTACGTAGACCGTACACTATCAAAATCTAGATCTAAAACCAGCTGCTTTTTTTTGTTGATTTCATGTCGAACCAAGATAAATAGTTTCTCTTTCTTCCATCAACAGGAAGACAAACGCGAAGCTGACGCCATCATCAACGAGGAGACACTGTTGGATCAAGAAGTGTCAGTGTACTATAGTCTGCAGACCATGTTGACTGGCATCGAGCCCTTCCACAAGCTGTGGCACACCGCGCACGAGTTCTACGATGGATACGAGAAGTGGTGAGCAATCATTTGTTTTTTTTCAGACTTTCGAAGCCAGAGTTTTTTGAATTGTTTTACTGAGAGTCGAACATTAAAACTGTACTGTAGGTACTTGTGTTTTCCATTGTTTATGAAGAGTCCATATTTTCCGAAATGACTGAACCGATTTTAATAAAACTTCATACGCATAAGCAGGATACATAGGTCTAAAAAGTTACAACAAAACATTTTTGACAAAAAAGTGTTACTTCTAAATTAGAGCGATTTTAAATTCTCTATAGAAACAGAAATTTCCAATTATCTTTTTTTTTTAAAGACGTTTCGAAAATGATTTTTAGTAACTAACTAACTTAAAAGGCCACAATCCAACCAATGATTATCGAACACGCCTGTTTCAAAGCTTTTAAGTCAAATGTGCATTGTGCTAAGTCTTACCAAGGGTTACCGTATTACCCAGTACTAACTCGGTTGTGGAGGTCAGATAGGCAGTCGCTCCATGTAAGATACTGGTATTCAGCTGAATCCGATAAGACTGGAATCCATCCCCAACATAGTTGCAAAAAGGCCAGGCAGATGATGATCGAAGATGCCTTCCCCTGTATCTGCAGTACATTGGTGTGTCCCTCCCCAGGTACCACGGCCCCTTCCTCGGGCTGGACGCGGCGCAGATCACGGAGGACGTGGAGGCGTGGTGGAAGCTGCTGTACAAGCTGGGCAGGCAGCTGTACGAGTACCCCGGCGCCAAGCGCATCGCAGACATGGTGCGGAACAAGCTGGAGAAGTTCAAAGTGCTCCTGCCTGTGCTGTGCGCTATCTGTAATAAGGTGAGTTACTGCTCTTTTAATGGCCTAATCTATACATAGTATAAAACTAAGTCGCTTCCCGCCCTGCACGTTTTGCGCTTTTAAACCGGATTTCGATGTGGTTTTTAGGGTTCCGTAGCCGAATAGCAAAAAACGGAACCCTTATAGATTCGTCATGTCTGTCTGTCTGTCCGTCCGTATGTCACAGACACTTTATTCCGAAATTATAAGAACTATACTGTTGAAACTTGGTAAGTAGATGTATTCTGTGAACCGCATTAAGATTTCACACAAAAATAGAAAAAAAACAATAAATTTTGGGGGTTCCCCATACTTAGAACTGAAACTCAAAAAAAAATTATCAAACCCATACGTGTGGCGTATCTATGGATAGGTCTTCAAAAATGATATTGAGGTTTCTAATATCGTTTTTTTCTAAAGTGTACAGTTTGCGCGAGAGACACTTCCAAAGTGGTAAAATGTGTGCCCCCCCCTCTAATTTCTAAAGTAAGAGGATGAAAATTCTGAAAATATTTAGGATTATAGAACGTAAAAAAACTTTCAACGAAAATTGGTTTGAATAAGATGTGATGTTTAGTTTTTGAGATATAGGACTTTTTCTTTAAACTGCATCAGTAACTTTGTTTTTCATTTACGTACTTACAATGTACGGCCGTGTCCAGGCTGACCCAGGCGGTCATGACATGTTGGATCTGTGCCTCGTCCACGCTTCATTTATATATTTAAACTTCATGTACAAAAGTACTACATAGGCGGACTTAATGCCACAAGGCCTCATCACGCCACACCACGCTCCAGCATAAATCATTCCTAACTTGACCTCCTTATTCAAATTATCTTGGACACAGAGCACAACATGCATACACCTAAACTTGTCTTCCCCGCAGGGCATGCGCGACCGTCACTGGGCGAAGATCAGTGAGCTCATCGGCGCCGAACTCATTCACAATCCAGAGACTACCCTCGCGGATATGGTGGAGCAAGGTGTCCACGTGTTTGCGTCGCAGTTGGAGGAGATCGAGCAATACGCTTCTAAGGAGTACGGCCTTGAGAAGGCGCTGAATAAGATGAAGGAGGAATGGGTCGGCGTCAAGTTCGAGGTCGTGCCTTATAGGTGAGTGTGACGTGTGTTTGAAGCTTGGTATCCATCGGAGCAGAGACGAGCAAAACCGTGCGTATAAAAACAAGATTTGACCAATTACAGGAAAGATGAGATGTGGTTTTCACCATTGTGATTGGTCAATTCCGGAGTTCAACTCCACTTGTCTCCACTTTGATGTAAAGTAGCCCCCGTGTATTTGGTCGTCACGACTATTTGAAGACTTTTAATAGTCGTTACGGGCAGTCAGAAACCCGAAAACCTTGAAAACCTCAGCCGCATGCAAGTCTGATATCCAATTCTATGTTTAAAATTCACAATTAACTATCAATATATATAAAATGTCACTTACACGATATTTTCCGTGATTATTATTCGTTGAGCGCTTCGGATATTTCGACGCTGTTGCAAGCGCCATGATCGCGAAATGACTGGAGGATGCGAGTGGAAATAATATCCATGGAAAATATCCTATAAGTGACAGTGTAAGATAAGTTTTAAACCGTGAAAGCTCGAAACAGAATTACCATTATATGAATCTTTTTCCATCACCCAGGGACACGGGCGTGGGTATCCTGACAGGTCTGGACGACGTACAGCAACTCCTGGACGACCACATCCTCAAGTCGCAGACCATGCGCGGCTCCCCGTACGTGAAGGCCTTCGAGGCAGACATGATCGGCTGGGAGGAGAAGCTTATCAGCATGCAGGATATACTGGACCAGTGGCTGACGGTGAGGTTCTGGGGAGTTTTCTGCAAACCTATACTAATATTATAAAGCTGAAGAGTCTGTTTGTTTCATTGAACGCCCTAATCTCAGGAACTTCATTTTTGAGGAAGGCTATAGCATCACACTTTTATTTTTAGTTGGTTATTAATGTTTAATTTTATAGATGATGCTAACTTCTGGACCTTACTGATAAGAGAGTGTTGTGTACACCTGTCATTGCTAAAAGAACCCTAATTACTTTTATTGTTAAATATAAATGTTTCGACATTTTTTGTTAACCAACAAACTTCTCATCCCCTAGTGCCAAGCCACTTGGATGTACCTCGAACCCATCTTCTCATCCGAGGACATCATGCGTCAAATGCCTACGGAAGCCCGAAACTTCCGGGACGTGGACAAGGAGTGGAGAGCTATCATGGCTGCCACCACCAAGGAGCCCATGGTGCTGCCGGCCACAGACTACCCCGGGCTGCTGAAGTCGCTCAAGTACAATAACGCGCTGTTGGAGGACATCCAGCGAGGACTCAACGACTATTTGGAGAAGAAGAGGCTGTTCTTCCCGAGGTTTGTGACTGAGCGGTTTATTTTCAACATAATGACGGCACGGTTAGCGCAGTGGTTGAGCGATCGACTGCTGCGCTGCGTGTCGCGGGTTCGATCCCCGCACGGAACAAATATTTGTATGACCTACAGATAGTTGTTCCGGGTCTTGCTGTTTGTGTATGTGAGTTTAAATGTTTGTAAACGCACCCACGATACAGGAGAAATTCCTAGTGTGGGACAACGTTATAAAAAAAAAAAAATTAAGAACAAAACTTTTTGGTCTTTATAGACCGCCTCGTTGGTCTGGTGGTCACAAGCGTCACTGCTGAGCATGAGGTCATGGGTTCGATTCCCGGGTCGGGCAAAGTGTTATTGGGTTTTTCCATCGGGATTTTCTCAGTAGTAGCCATGGAGTCTGGATTTGTTCCCGGTTGATGGCAATAGTCTCGCCCCCAATTACGTAGGACTTAAACATAACTGGTGAAATGGGGTGGGTGCACTTTTAGGTACGCCTCTGCCTAACCCTGCGCGGATTACATATACATACAGTGATGTTATGTATTAGCAGTTATAATGAAAGTGTGTCCTATATAGTTGGGAAAAGGAAGAAGGATGGTGATGACGTCACCGATATTTATTATCTAACCGGTTGTTACTAAATGCTTAGTGCTTGCGCCCCATAATGTCCAGCCCCCTTATTCACAAACAATCGAATCCGAGCGTTTGTGAATAGGGGGCCTGAGAGACGGAGCTATACAGGATGTCGAGTGCCATCTCTTTCCCACACTGGAAAAAGAGTAAAACAATACTGATTTAAGACGTCATGGTAGGCCACCAGATTACGCACATTTAGCACATTTCATTCGATGTTATCAAAATTATTCTACCAGATGACTTGAAAGTTATTTCCCAGAGGTAATGAAACGTAATATATTATAATTATTCGTGACTTCCGAAATGCCACTTAAGGGCATAATCAAAATGTCGTAAGGCGTACACGCCCTTAATATACAAACAAACTGGTTGAAATAAAGGGAGACTATATTCAACAAAAATATAACTTTTTACTGTGGGTAACAGAGAAAACTTCAGTAATTTAGTGGCATGATAGTTTTGTATCTCTGAATCATCTGATATGTGTAGACCGGAATCTTTTCGGCCTTACTATGTACTTTATCCGCCCCTAAGACGACCCACTGACCAAAATCCTCAACAACTTAATACACCTGCATTTTTCAGATTCTTCTTCCTATCTAACGACGAGCTACTCGAGATCCTCTCGGAGACCAAGGACCCGATGCGCGTGCAGCCTCACCTGAAGAAGTGCTTCGAGGGCATCTACACGCTGGAGTTCAATGCCAACAAGGAGATCGTTGGCATGGCCTCCTCTGAAGGCGAGGTCGTGAAGCTCTCGTCGACAATACAGCCTGCTGATGCTAAGGTAAGGAGAAACTGGTGTCTGGAGCTGGTTTAATAATTTATTTATTTATTTTATCACAAAATCCACAGCTCTTTACAATTTTAACCTAAACTATTTTAACTTATCCTACAGCCAATTAAGGATTTACAATTTAACATCTATACATAGCTTAAAAATACAGCGTGGGTGAGTGTGTAGGAGTGTGCCTGAGGAGTTGAAAGTGGGTGTGTGCTGTGTGAGTATGTTATAGTGGTGTGTGGTGATTGTCTGTGATTGTGTATTTATTTATTTCGTTTAGATGTATTTGTCAGTTCGTCACAAACCGACGTTATTAATTGTTTCCTGAATATACCTGTCTTAGTATTAAATATGTCAAGATGAGAGAATCTTTTGTTATAATTACTTAGCGTCCTACCAACGACTGAGTTTTGAGCGTAGTTTGTACCACTGTGTGGTACTTCGAATAACTGCGTGTGCCTGGTCCGTCGAGACGGAGCACTTAATCTTATAACTAAATTATTTAAAACAGTACAGTCAATAATCCCACTACAGATATTATAAAGAAATAGCAACTACCTAACTAATAACTGTTCAAATTATGTAAAAAACTAGTGGATTCAGAAATATCGAAACGATGCTGAAATGAATTTCCAACTAGAACTTATACAACGTAGAGTTGATAATGAAACAATGTAATAAGAAAACACTGACAGCATTGCTCTACTGTTCATTTGAAGATCTAAGCTGCGTGCTTAGGCTGGGGTTTAGAGGATTTTTTTACAAAATCCTGATCTTCAAAATAGTCTGAGATCTCTCGAGATTCGAGATTACATTCCTTATTGAGTGACCAAACGCGGGAATATAAATCTGATTTATTTTACGCAAACTAGAAAAGTTATGAGAAGTACGAAATTTAATATATCGTCGCCACATTTTATAAGATTTTTGAAGCTTGTGCTTTCTTCCCCAGGGCATGGTGGAGCGTTGGCTGCAGCAGCTAGAGAACCAGATGGTGATGAGTCTCCGCGACGTCGCCAACGAGGCCATCACCAGCTACCCCTCCACCAAGCGCGAGCAGTGGGTGCTCATCTGGCCCGGTCAGATCGTGCAGTCCGGATCTTGCGTCGCGTTTACTGTAGAGGTAGTTTATTGTTTATTACTGCTAAAGAGGCCTTTTTATGCTCATCGCCACAGAAAGCGATCCAGTGCCTGCAAAGCAATTGGTTCTCAAAAAAAATCTGTTCTAAATCTCGGACAATTAGAGAGTGCCCACACGTGGGCAGTGAACCTTATTCCTTTGCAATAAAGGCGAAAAAGGGTTTGGATATGCGTTGCTACGGTTCGGAAGATGGGTCTCTTAACCGTGTTAGACTAGGTTTTATACATAGATCTAAAGCTGTAACTGACCGCCTCATCAACCAATTCCGAGTCGAGAAGAGTTGTCACTACCTAATGTTAAAGTTTATGGACATTCCTTCCCCCTTCTACACTTTCATTGTAAAACACAGAAGAAGGCCAAAGTGTTACAGGTGATTTTACATCTTAATCATGTTATAATAAAACTTACTTTTCCCCAGACGATTGAAGCAATTGAAACACAAACGCTACCGGATCAGATACTCCGCAGTACAGAACAGATCACCGGCCTGGTGTACCTAGTACAAGGAGACTTGAAACCTGGCAACCGAATCACGATTGAGGCTTTAATCGTGCTCGACGTGCACGGTAATGTAGCCCTAGTGTGTGTGGGATAAGGTTCACTATAGCTTGTAGACCTAGTCTACTTAGTACACGGAGCCTTGAAGTCTGGCGACCGATTCACTGTGTAGGCTCTCATCGTGCTCGACGTGCATGGTAATGTAGCCCTAGTGTGGAAGGTACAAGGTTCACTGTAGCTTGTAGTTATCGGTCTGGTTTTCTAGATGACAATGTACGTTTCTGCCTGATTCGACACAGCTGGGCATCAAAACCGAAAATACAATGATTTACGTTCGGAATAAAGCCGCTCGGCTTTACTAGTTCGAAGCCGATCCAAAGATTATTTATTCAGCTACGGTAAATTTCGAACAGATTGTGCCGATCGGCAGAAGCTGAAAATGTATCGTTAACTGTTTTGAGTCGGTAACTCATGGTAACTTTTACGATCTTTGACAATCGTTAAGAGTAGTCAGAAGTCAAAAGTCTGACATCTAGTCTTACCAAGGGGTATCGTATTACCCAGTTACTGGGTTGTGGAGGTCAGATAGGCAGTCGCTTCATGTAAAATACTGGTACTCAGCTGCATCCGGTTAGACTGGAGTCCGACCCCAAGATAGTTTGGGAAAAGGCTAGGCAGGTAATGAGTTTTGAGTCGGCTTTGTTGTTCAACAAATACTGCCGAATCAGATGTCTCGAGGCGAACAAACTTTTCTAAACCTCCTCTTCTTCCTGGCACCTCAGGTCGTTCGATCCAAGAGGAGCTACTAGAACGCAAGGTGATCGACATCACAGACTTCAACTGGATCTCTCAGCTGCGCTACTACTGGCGCGGCGAGAGGATGGTCTGCTCTATGATCACGACGGACGTGGACTACGGGTTCGAGTACCTCGGCAACTCCGGCCGGCTGGTCGCTACGCCGCTCACTGACCGCTGCTTCAGGTGATTAGCGTCATCTCTCAGAACTATCCGAACAACCAGTCAACTCTCCCTCTTCTATCACTCTCATAGGTTGCGCGCATACAGCTCAGGCGTGGGAGTGTCCGTACTAGTTCCGATGATCTCTGTTGCAAGTTTGGGGGGGGGGAAACCGGAGTGGTTTTAGTCAGTTAGACTTTAACAAACCCCTCTGTTCGCACCAGTGCGGAAGACATCTATGAGGATTTAACATCTTTTTTGTATGGGAGCCCCCTTAAATAATTATTTTTTTCTGTTTTTAGTATTTGTTGTTATAGCATCAACAGAAATACATAATCTGTAGAAATTTCAACTATCTCATTATCACGGTTCATGAGATACAGCCTGGTGACAGACGGACAGCGAAATCTCAGTAATAGGGTCCTACGACACCACGTGCGAGCCAGGTGTAACACCAGTGTACCACTTCTAAACTCTGGACTGCTACTAGGAAATTCTTAATAGGCTCTATAACACTGCTCGAGGAGGAGGACCATTAATCAGTCGCACCTGCATCCACGAGATCGACGGGGCATTCTCTTCTCTCAGGCTAGACTTGGCTAGCCCATGTTAATGGAATATGTTATGTCCAGGACCCTGATGAGTGCTCTCAAGCTGAACCTGGGCGGCGCGCCCGAAGGTCCGGCGGGCACGGGCAAGACGGAGACTACCAAAGATCTGGCCAAGGCCGTCGCCAAGAAATGTGTCGTCTTCAACTGTTCCGATGGCCTTGATTATAAGGCGTTGGGCAAATTCTTTAAGGTAGACCTTTTTTATTTATTTTTATTACCGTTAGTTGTAAATACAAGAAAAGGCTCGCTTTACCTCTAAACGTATTCAACACAAGACATGGTTCTGATCAGTCTTTTATTATTTTTTTTTAAACACTGGTGGTTCACACTTACAGATGTCCAAAAATAAGAAAAAAAAAATGACCTATTTTACTATTGATTCGGGTCGAGAATCATTTTCATAGTTACCTCCTTGAATTTGACGAGGATGCAAAACAACAGTCTGTATGCGTTTCCAGGGTCTAGCACAATCGGGCGCCTGGGCGTGCTTCGACGAGTTCAACCGCATAGAGCTGGAGGTCCTCTCCGTAGTGGCGCAACAGATCCTCTCCATCCAGCTCGCTATCCTCCGCCGCGAGAAGCGCTTCATCTTCGAGGGCACGGAGATCAGTCTCAACCCCTCCTGCTCCGTGTTTATCACTATGAATCCAGGGTAAGGTTGCATATAATATTATCATCATAATTTCATGCCTGTAATCCCCGGAAGTGTAAGCAGAGGCGTATTTAATTGTAAATTTTGCATATAATATTTTGTGAAGATATTTCATAATTATTGACGAGATAGCAACTGAGTAGATTAAATGGCATATCAATAAACTCCTGTAGTCTTGACACGCTTGACAACTGGGCAAAATAGACCGCTCGTCGTATTGTGTTTAGGTATGTAAGGTTAGTACGCCAGTGGTACGCCACGCAAGACGCCCCGGGCGTTAGGGGCCATCTAGTGCCCCCCGCCCACCGTAGGCGCGAGCCTGTGGACGGTGAGTAATGGGCTAGCTCACCGTCCGTCCGTCTCATGTCGACGGCGCCTGAGTGTTCCACGCGCGCCTCAACGAGATATCAGCAAATCGGAAGGGATCCGAGAAGGCCGATGCCTGCCATGGCTGCTGGACAATACCGTATCGTGTACATTAACTCAAAGAGCAAAGAAGGAACATGGATGGGTTTTAGTCAGCACAAGTCTAGAAGAATGTCGAATAGAGAAAAATGTCGTGAGGAAAGTTTTGAGTATGAATGTGGATGGTTATAGGAGTAGAGGAAGACCAAAGAAACGATGGATGGACTGTGCGAAGGATGATATGGCAAGAAAGGATATGTCTCATGAGATGACAAGCAATAGAGAAGTATGGAAGAAGACGACATGCTGCGCCGACCTCAAATAAATTGGGACAAGGGCAAGAGAATGATGAATGCTGATGATGAAGTCTGACACTCCCTTCCGCTCCGCCCAGAGCGAAAGGGGTTCTTTAAAGATCACAACCGCAAAAAAAATAGAAAAAATGACCAGTGGTACTGTCCCCAACATAGGACATGGGAACGTACCCAGGTAGGCACCTGGTGTATTTTATTTAATTCATTACCACTCCTCTCAAATAAAGAAAAACATTTCGTGGGAACTGGCATATCCGAGAACCTAAAAATCGATGACAATGACATCAACACCCGCACTGCATCTCCGGATGTGGATGCCCACTCCCTCTCACAGAGATGTCCTGGCCTGGGTCTCCGCCTCTTTGTGCTGATACGCATTTTGTTATTCGCCAGGTATGCCGGTCGTACGGAGCTGCCCGACAACCTGAAGGTCCTGTTCAGGACCGTGGCCATGATGGTGCCGGACTACGCCATGATTGGTGAAATCACGCTCTACTCCAACGGATTCGTGTGTGCTGGCCCGTGAGTACATGTTTAAAAAGTTTTATATGGGACCGCTGCAGTTTATTTTAATTGGGGTGTTGGTCATTCAGATAAAGTAGTTCAATTTTGGTCCCGTTTCCGCTTGCCCTACTGGGACCACAGCCTGAAATATGCGCACACTGCTCTTAAACATGCTGCATATACTTACTATCGATAATTTTTGTTTTGCGTTTTTATTTTTTACTAATTATTGTTTTTTCGACACTGCGTCAAATTATATGCGAACAATATGGTGATGCGTGATTGGCTCAAGAATGTGCATATCCACACCATAAAACGCCTTTAAACTGTACATATTACAATGTTGTTTCATCAATTCATCATCGTAACCATTAATATCAACCGTATCAAATTCAACACATTTGCTCTCCCAGCCTCGCCCGCAAGATAGTGCAAGCATACAAGCTGTGCTCGGAACAGCTCTCCTCACAGAACCACTACGACTACGGCATGAGAGCCGTCAAGTCCGTGCTGCTGGCTTCAGGCGCTCTCAAGAAGAACTACCCCGAGAAAGACGAGGCCCAACTTGTGTTGCGAGCTATTATTGATGTCAATATGCCTAAGTTCTTGTCGCAGGTAAGCAAATAACTTATTTTACTAAAGTGGACATTAATTGTTGTCAATATGCCTCTGAAATGAATTGGGATTTGGACAGGAGAATGGTAATGATGATGCTGGATAGGCCTCTCAATCATCACTACGTTATATTTTTTTGTCGACAGTAAACCAATATTTTTAATTCAATTAATACAGTAATGTTGTTTGGAAAGATAACATGTGTGTCCTGTACGTCGATTCTGTAAAATTCAGACGACAACTCACATCTCAAATCGCTATACACTGTCACTTCGCGTAAGGTTCAAAATGACCTTGATTTTGTAGCCAAGGGAGCGTCGAAGCGACGGGGGAATTACAGAATGCCACTTCATACGTCATCTCATACTTTATCTGTCAAATTCTCCCTGTTAATTTAGTTCAACTCGCTGACACGCTCGTAGTGGTGGCGCTAGTGTAAATTCGAATTATCAACCGGGTTTTTAGAATGCCAATCAAGAAACTCACAGCGGATTCAAATTCGAAGTTCTAAGTGAGGTCTTACAGAATCACACCGCTGTATGTGGTAAATCATTCGTTTTATGTGTAACTCTACATTACACATTACATTACATTTGGAAAATATCTTCGTTGCCGAACAGGTGGAAGGTAAAAGTAGCTGCGGACGATTTTAAATCCAATGGACCGAAGCCGATAGGCAGACGTCTATAGGCTCTTCGGTCGATAGGCAGACGTCTATTAGGATGACTTGCAGAGCTCCGGTGCACAAAATGTCGACAGCTTTTTTTTAAAACTTTGTCCCACACTCGGAATTTCTCCTGTATCGTGGGTGCGTTTACAAACATTTAAACTCACATACACAAACAGCCAGATCCAGAACAACTATCTGTAGGCCATACAATTAATTATTTGTTCCGTGCGGGCATCGAACCCGCGACACGCAGCGCAGCAGTCTATTGCTCAACTACTGCACCAACCGTACCGTCGACCACTATTTGTCGCGACCCTCACTCATTCGGATAGGAGGCAGAAGAAGAGAGTTCCCTACAAGTACATTTCTCCCTCTTTGTTCTCAATCGCTCTCTCACTGCTAAGAATTCCTACTCCGTGATGACGTGATGTTGTTAAAATGTGTCTGTTCCCAGGACGTGCCCCTGTTCGCGGGCATCTACTCAGACCTGTTCCCCGGCGTGGAGATCCCGCAGCCGGACCGCGTGGAGCTGACGCGCTGTGTGCTGAAAGAGCTGGAGAAGAGGAACCTGCAGGCCACCGAGTGGTACCTCGAAAAGATCATACAGGTAACCAGCGCGTCATGGAAATATTTGAAAAGACCTGAAGAAGGAAACGGGAAAACGATACCTTACAACCTATTACATATTAGAATTCTTGATTCCAACTGATCGTTTATTAAGTTGTTTCCAAAATGATTGATTCAATTATGTGTGGGTAATTTTTTTTTATTATATATATTTGTTTGCAGGATACATATTGTATCCTTAATCCTACCAATATTATGAATGCGAAAGTTTGTGCGGATTTATGAATGTTTGTTACTCTTTCACGCGAAAACGACTTGGATCTAGATGAAATTTGGCACTGTGATAGATAATAGTCTGGAATAGATAGGATATGTTTTTATCCCGGTAGTACGATCCGGTGGGACAGTTACCGAACAAAACGCTGGCAAAGCCATGGGCAAAAAAAAACTAGTAACCACCTAATGTTCCGAACAGTTTGAAAACAAATAAACTCGACCGTACGATCTCCTCTAAAAGGTTGTATCCAATGCTACCCAGTAAAAATCGCCTTATCTAGGTATACGAGATGATGCTGGTCCGTCACGGGTTCATGATAGTGGGCGCTCCGATGGGCGGCAAGACGCAAGCCTACCAGGCGCTGGCGGAGTCTCTGCGCGCGCTGCAGCTCACCAAGCCGCCGCCTCGCCACAAGGAGTTCGGAGCCATCTACCGCATCATTAACCCCAAGGCCATCACCATGGGACAGTTGTACGGCTGCTTCGATCCCGCCTCACATGAGTGGTACGTTTCAGATATTTAAAGTTTATGACTTCATAGTCCTGTAGACCGAATTCCGGTCATGGCGGCCAATCTCAGCGCAGACTAGCTGTCGACTTCGGAGATGTTTTGTGCTCGGCACTAGCCGGGGATCGTGGATGGCGCACTAGTTCCCATAATCTCCGGTGCAAGTGTGGGAAGGGAACACCGTTGTGGTTTTTAGTCGATTAGAGTCGGACAGACTCCTCCACTGGACATCCACCCGGGAAAAAAAGGAGACGTGTGCGCATAGACAGGTGCTTTCTCTTGCCCCACTATCATAGTCCGTTGGTACGACAATCCGACACGACTGAGAGAGATCAGGCGCAGCAGTGCTTAACGTACTAGGTACGAAGTGCACGTCTGTAATGAGCGAGCCACATTTCGCTATGTTTTTGGCACATTAACGAACCTATTGCCACCAACCTTCTGAAAGCTTACTTCGCTACAAAATAAATACGAAAGTTTATGTGGATGGATGGATGTTTGTTACTCTTTCACGCGAAAACTACTGAACAGATTTGGATGAAATTTGGCACACGGTTACTACGGGTAGTTTTTTTTTAATCTGGATTAACACTTAGTATACTTTTTAACCCGGTAGTACAATCCCTTGGGACAATTACCGAACATCACGCGCGCAAAGCAGCGGGCATAGGCTAGTTTATTTCATAAAGATATCACTTGCAGGTCAGACGGAGTGCTCGCGATAGCTTTCCGGGAGTACGCGACGTCTATTACCCGCGAGCGGAAGTGGATAATCTTCGATGGGCCGGTGGACGCCGTGTGGATCGAAAACATGAACACTGTGCTCGATGACAACAAGAAGCTGTGTCTCATGAGTGGAGAGATCATACAGGTCAGTTGTCAGTCACAAATATGATCATAAGCGTGAAGGGGCTCGTGGCTAAGTCATAAATTCGATGTATAGGCTGACTGTTAATTAGTGATCGATACTTTAACACGTGATTATACACATGACTAACACTTCGACCTCGACTTCTTCTGCGAAAATTGTGCTATAATATAGCCTATGTTACTCGGTAAAGATGTAGCTTTTTAATGTTGAAAGAATTTTTGAAATCAGTTAAGTAGTTTTTGAGTTAAATCGTAACAAACAAAGAAACAGTCAAATCTTTCCTCTTTATATTAGTTTAGATAACAAACAACTTTCCCAAAGAAACGCCTGAAAACTGCCGAACATATTTTCTTACACTCCATATTTCCGTTCTTACGACAGATGACGAACAAAATGAACTTGATCTTCGAGGCAGCAGACTTGGAGTTCGCGTCGCCGGCCACCGTGTCTCGCTGCGGCATGATCTACATGGAGCCGGAACAGCTCGGTATGCAGCTTCTATTCTTCAACTATTAAACCAGCGAGCGCCAATCGAATGCCCTTTTTTCCTGGCTAACTCTGTACCCGGCTTTATTTTTTCACCGACAATGATTTTTATGCTCATACTAGCTATGCCCGCGACTTTGTCCGCGTGGTATTATCAGCTCTCTGCCAGTGAAAATCCCGTCAAAATCGGTCCAGCCGTTCCAGAGATTAGCTGGAACAAACAGACAGACAGAAAAAAATTGAAAAAAAAAAATATTTTGGTATACATACCGTATATACATGTAGTAAAAAGCGGTTATTTTAATATTAGAAACAGACACTTATCTTTATTTGTATAGATATAGATGTATAAAGGGTGTAAAACACCTCGTAACGAAGCCGAAAGGCACTTGTTCTCCCTGTCTTTGCGATCATTTTTTTGTTCTACACCATACCTGGGAACCTTCTAGTTACGGAGATATTAGGGGTCAAAGTTCCATCTTTTTGACAAGTATTTTTTTTAAATACAAGTCTTTAATGTAAGATTTTTAAACACCTCCACGACCCCCCCCCCCCCCCCCGTACTATTCAATCCGTCCATCAGCACAATGTTTTGAGTGCGTTACATTGAGTTCTACCACAAAACATGATTTTACACCCCCCAAAAAAAAGTCGTTTCCCAGCAATAATTATTGCGTAAAGTTACTTAGTTTCATGTACAGAATGCTTGGTTGACGGCTTCGTGATGAGGTGATTTACACGGTGTAGATAATTTGTGGTTTAAACCGCAGGTTGGCGCGCATTCCTCACGTCATACAACGTGTACCTGACAAAGAAGCTGATCCCGGAGCAATACGACCTGATCCAGGAGCTGATCGACTGGCTGGTGCAGCCCATTATCGACTTCATACAGCATAAGTGCATGACCTTCGTCAAGGTCGGAGAGATACATCAGTTCCATGTGAGTCATAGATAATAGTTTTAGATGTTTACACATGAAAATCAGCTAATGTAACTAATTTTACTAGCTCATCCTGATGTGAAGCGTTGCCGTTAAGGCGTTGCTGTTTGCATTATGAAGTTGCATAAAAAGATTCCCGAACAACTAAATCTTAGGCGATTTTGATCCCATACGTTTTGATTCCCATTTCGGTTATCATATTCCCCATGATTTAACAAAAAAAGGCATCGCAGGCAGTGATTCGAGGACTGTCTGGTATGAGGTCTTTGTGGGAAGTCACAGCCTCGCAGTCCAGGTCGATGTGAGCCGGCCATTCCTCGGTTCTAAAGCAGCCTCGACGGAGTGAGTGTGCTACCGATATTGAATAGATGTTTGTTTAAAGGACAGTGAAATGACTTGACCTGTAATTCACGGCTTACATAACAGCATACCATTTTTTAACCGACTTCTTAAAAAGGAGGTGGTTATGTATTCGACTAGCATCTTTTTTTTTCATGTATGTATACATATATCTCCGTGATTACTGGTCCGATTTAGATAATTCTTTTTTCATTTGGTAGAGAAAGCTCGCGCGGTGATCACATATGAATTTTATTATCTTTGCTTAGGCACTTTTTGAGTTATCCTCTTTATTATGCATTTTGTCTTTTTCGTATATATAGACCATGTGCTGGTGTCTAGTTACAATGTAGAATAGATACTTGACTAGGATTTATGTGAGCTACCATAATTAAAAAGGGTAAAATAAACACTTCATTAATTTACACTGCCGTTACTTTTACACTGATAATACTTTGAACATAACGTTCGGCAGTCGATGACTTGTTTGTTTCATTTATTTTTTACCACCGACTTCCGAAAGTAAAGTTATTATTTTCAAATCAGTTATTCTATTTGTAAAAAAAAAATAATGCCCATAGTAATTTTCCGGCAATCAATGATACCCTCCCTACATTCTGTCCGACAGTCCTTCGCGCGTCTGTTTACGGTACTGCTGGACGCTGAGGCGCAGTTCAGCACGCTGTGGCTGCAGTGCAGCTTCGTGTTCGCGCTCCTGTGGGGTCTCGCCGCCATCATCGACGGTACCAACACTTTTATTTTTTGTAAATGGGGTTTATCCATTGATATTTATCCTATATTTATCTCCATATAGTGCTTACGTAATACTTGAACGGTCACTATGTTATATATAAAAAACCTACATAGATAGCTCAATGATCCCTGAACTATTCGAAAACTGTTTTGAATCTGTTGAGCGTTACTGTAAACCGTGATTAATCCCAAAATAAATATCCTAAAGTAAAAATCCCAGGAATCAATTGCTGGAAATATTTTTTGCGTAGTGTTGCTACTTAATGAGATGTACACTATGCTTGGTTGACGGCTTCGTTTAGGGTTCGCTTCCACCCTGTATACTTACAAGGGGTGTTACATCGGTGTCCCTTACACTCCTGGAAGGGACACCGGTGTGAAAACGCTCAGTACCTCATTCCGAACAGCTGTTCCATACATTTTGACCGTTTAGGTATTGCACTTTTGTTGGAAACAGCAGATTTGTTTTATATAAATATATTACCGATGATAAATTTCTATAGAGATATAGAGGGGTTCAAATGATGACCAGCTGGCCTACCCTGACTTCTTAAAGCAGTATTGTTTTACTCTTATTCCAGTGTGGGAAAGAGACGGAGCTGTACAGGATGTCTAGCGCCATCTCTTTCCCACACTGAAAAAGGAGTAAAACAAGAATGTTTTAAGACGTCGTGGTTGGCCAGCTGAAGAACGTAATAAGCGTTTTCGCGTTGATGTCCCTTTCCTGTACTTTTATAAAATTATTTATTCGAACATTTCTTTATTCAGGCGACAGCCGCAAGCTCCTAGACTCGTTCCTCCGCAAGCTGCTGGAAGGAAACAACGCCAACTATCCGAAGCCAAAGTCCTTCAAGTTAACCAAGAGCCAGCTGTTCCCGGACAAAGACACAGTCTTCGACTACCTGTACGACAAAAGAAACAACGGCACCTGGATCGCATGGATGGAGCTGGAGAAGGAAGTACCTCTGCCTCCGACCGCCAAGGTATGTTGTCAACTTGCTTTAGAACCAGCTGTTCCCAGATAAGGAAACCGTCTTCGAACATGACGAACAACGACACCTCTTTAACAAAGGATCTCTTAGAGGAACCTTTGCCTTTTAATAGGAATTAGTATACTAAAGCACCATTATTAGTAGTATGCAGCAAATCTACGTATTAATGTATTTATATATCTTATTTATAAAACAAAATTAAATACAAAGAAAACAACAAAAATAAGACACATTAAATTGGTCCTGTACGAGGCCAAAAGGATCAGCATGGTGTTAGCAGCAGTTAGGTACAGCATTTAAAAAAATGCCACAGTGGCGGTATTCTACCGCGGTATATGCCAAATGATGCAACGGTCAGATACGACAAATATCAATATCATTGACTGTGCCCTGGAGCGTAAATGTGGTGCTGTTTTACAAACGATGCGGCACTTAATATTGTGTCCTGCTGTTTTAACATTATAGGAACTGATGGACGCTACAGAGGGTGCCAAATTAGTAGCTCAGTTCTGAGCTGACATAATTTAGGTTGCCATCGACACGCTTAAACGAAGAATGACGATATTATAATGTCTATATTATATGGTTTAGAAAAAAAATTACCCCAAAGGGCAGCGGATATACAAAACTTTTGAAGTGAAACTTCTAATGCGACTTCCAACAAAGTTGCGTTAAACGTTTAACGCTACCATGGAGGGGGTATGAAAGCACTGTTGCGTTAAACGTTCTGTAATGTTAATAAAGTTTGCCTTAAAGAAACAATAATATGATTCGATTTCACTAAAAATCAATTTCTACCCCTTCCTATTTTCATTTCCACATTATGAAGTTTCACTTCTTCCGCGCGGTGGGACTCCATGCACTTTTTTTTTAATAAGTCAAGAATTATTTGTCTATAATCCTTGCAACAGGTGAACGACCTGATAATCCTGACGAACGAGAGCGCATGCCTGCGCTTCTTCGTGCACAACATGGTGCGCGCGAACATCCCCGTGCTGATCGTGGGTCCCACGGGCACGGGCAAGTCCTCCATGGTGCTGAACTTCCTGCTGTCGCTGCCCAAGGAGCGGTACATCACCAACACCATCAACTTCTCTGCACGGACTACTGCTAATCAGGTGACACTTGGAGGCTGAGGGTGGCTTCTGGGCTATGTCGACGCTGTCAAATATTTCGCTGTTTTGATTATGTCTGCCTCGTTGGTCAAGCGGTCGCAAGCGCGACTAAAAGCATGAGGTACTAGGTTCGATTCCCGGTTGGGCCAAAGTGTAATTGGGCTATACCATCTGTTGAATGACTAAGTCAATATTACATCATTTCTTTCCATTTAATTTGATAAAAGATAATTGGAAACACAAAAAAAAATACAAATCGAGACTCAAAGACATTTGGGTACTAATCATTAAAAGTTATCTTATTTCAGACACAAGACATCATCATGTCTAAGGTGGACAGAAGACGTAAAGGAGTCTTTGGACCTTCGATGGGCAAAAAGGTATGTGACACTTGCTTCATTTACCATTTATTTGAATTTACTTTTATTTATAGAGACAAGATCACGTGACTATTTTCTTGTAGTACTCATGGTTTGATTTATTATTTATTTATTCAAAGAGGCATCATATCCCACTTTACAAAATTATTTAAAATTAAAACATTACAAAATTCGATTCTTTATAAAGGGCACAGTACATATTAAATTTATTTTAAATTAAGTAACAACAAAACTAAAATAAAGTTAACTATTGACAATCAAATAAATATTTACTTTCGGTTGGCACTCCGGTGGACTTCGAGCCAACATCTGCGGATCGGACTGTTCCAATCCTCACTTTCAACACCTTTCCTAAGAATGCTGCAAAACAAAGCTACGCGCGATCTGATAACGGCATAAAAGTCACTCTTGCTTCAGCGAACATATTCGACGCACTACACTCTACAGTACCGCGGAAATTTCAAATGACAACCTTTTCGTCCACAGCTGGCATGTGTAGAAACAAAGACAATAGGCACTATAGTATCTGCCTACTACAGACACTTTATACTCACACTTATCATCCATATTCATACTTTTATTGGTTTTACATTAGCATTTTACGAATCGTTTAGTTTTTATAAATATTTTCTTAGTATTCTTTGTTGTGACATAACTTGTCAGTTGTCATTTACTTTTATTTTTAATTATTACCAGCCAAATTCTTTATGAAGGTTTCATTTAGATTATATATTACTAAAAATTATTATGATCAATTTGTGAGATTAATTGTTGTATTTTATAGTTAATTGCTAATATTTGCTGTGTAAAGATATTCTGAGTTATATTTATAAAAATATTATGTGCAAGGTTTTTGACCAATTGTTACTGGCTGCTTTGAATACTGGCAGGTTGCGTCTTTCTAGAGCGCAGCAGTTTTGAATCTGAAAAAGAAATTGGAGAAAAGAAACGGAAGATCAGGGTATAAAAGGGATTTCTGACGGATGCCCTGGTGCTAGTCTGGAGTTAAGAGTCGGTTCAGTCTGGAGACGAGAAATCAGTATAGTCTGAAATCAAGAAAACAGCTAAGTCTACAGTTTGGAGTCAAGATCTGTCATATCTTGAGTTTTGAGCACAGCCTGGTGGAGTCAAGGAGCGGTCTTCGTTTGGTGCTGCCGTGGCTGTTGCTAGCTGCTGCTGGAAGCTGCTCTGCAAACTGACGAGCCTGGCACTGGGGCTCGATACGTGTCTGCTGGAAGCTGCTCTGCGAACTGACGAGCCTGGCACTGGGGCTCGGTACGTGTCTACTGGAAGCTGCTCTGCGAGCTGACGAGCCTGACACTGGGCGGTACGTGTCTGCTGGTGGGTCCTGCCAAGCCGCCCTGCATCAAATTCGTCGTGGTCAAGCTCATCTTGATCAAGCCAGTTTTCTTCAGTTACTATCACGCTCAGAGATTTGCGGAGACATACAAATCAGTCCCGGTTAACCTGCTCTTCACTTTTTTATTAATTTATGTATTTTTCATATCATCATTTATTAAATTCATTTTCCCCTAGTAACCTTTTTTAATGTACAAATCTGTTTACTTCTTTTATCACGAGGAGCAAGCAAGTTTGTTACAGCACGGAACAATGTCTTTTTAACGTACATGGTACAAGATGAAAATCTCTCGATTCGGGAAAGTGCTTGACATTGCACCGAATCGAGAGCCCGTCTTTCCCGTTCTATATCGCCGTCATCTGTGAGATCGTCAGTCAGGAAGTGGCCTTGCCTTATCGAAACGTTCGTACAACCCTGACTGGTGAACCATATATACAAACTTCGGGGACTTCGATTTTATTGGCGAAATTCTTATGGATACTGGCCAAGATTATGAGATCTCGTGAGTTTGTTTCGAAAAAAAAAACCTGCACAATAAACATCATTTATCATATTTTTTTGCTCCCCAGTGCGTATTATTCGTGGACGACCTCAGCTTGCCGCAGAAGGAGTGCTACGGAGCGCAGCCGCCCCTGGAGCTGCTGCGGCAGTGGACCGACCACGGCCACTGGTACGACCTGCGGGACATGGTGCGTCAGGAGGTCGTGGACGTCGTGAGTATATTTACCTAGCAAAATATTACGTCATTATCGTAGTCATTCTACTGCCCTTCGGTGCAGCATGTCTTCTTCTATACTTCTCTAGTACACGTCGAGACAGCACAGCAGTCACCTAGCCCTAACAGTCTTCCCACAGTCCATACCTCGTTTCTTTGGTCTTCCTCTACTCTTATACCCATCAACATTCATACGCAAAACTTTGTCGTTACCTCCCTCCAGCTGTTCGTGTCGGCGATGCTGCCTCCCGGCGGCGGCTCCAACCTCATCTCGTCGCGCCTGACGCGCCACATGCTGGTCGTCACGGTGGACTCGTTCGAGGACAACACGCTCAACAAGATCTTCGGCACCATCATGGACTGGCACTTCGCTAAGGGATTCATTGAGGCGCTGCAAAGGCAGGCTAAGGTATATGCTGCAAAATCCATGGTCCGGAGCGAGAGGGAATGGGAAGCCGTCGCCTCCTCCTGCGAAGCAGTCATGCTAGCGAAGGAGGTGGCGGAACGTGAGAGGGAGAGAACCTCACGTCCCAGCCGCCGCGGGACACCACCGTAGGCGCGAGCCTGTGGACGGTGAGTAATGGGCTAGCTCACCGTCCGTCCGTCTCATGACGACAGGCCGTGTCGACGGCGCGTACGTGTTCCACGCGCGCCTCAAGGAGATGTCAGCAAACCGGAAGGGGTCCGAAAGGGCCGATGCCTGCCAGGGCTGCGGGTTGTTCGAAAGAGATACCGCGGCCCTGGAACACAAAGGGCGAAGAAGGAACATGGGTGGGTTTTAGTCAGTCAAGTCTGACACTCCCTCCCGCTCCGCCCAGAGCGGGAGAAGTCATTTGATGATTTCCCATCCGCAAAAAAAAAAGGTATATTCTGCAATTTTGTACTGGAATTTAATAATACAAGGTTACACCTTGTATAATACTGACTTATATTTGGCCTGATTGCATGAAGTATTAATACATAACCTGTGCCAACAGGCCGTAGTATCCGCTACAATGGAGGTATACAAGGCAGTGACCCTGCAGTTCCTGCCGACGCCAAGCAAGTGTCACTACCTCTTCAACTTGCGTGACTTCGCGAGGGTTATCAAGGGCATCCTGCTGGTACCTTCAACGCATATGAAGGATCTTAACAAGCTGGTCATCCTGTGGATACATGAGTCCTATCGGGTGTTCTATGATCGGCTGGTGGATGATAATGATCGGTAAGGGCTCTTTTCGACTATAGTACCAAAATATATAGGGTCATTTGTAAAACACCGGCAACCTCTCAGGACTATGTTACTAACATCATAATCAACAACTTTTGTTCTATGACTTTTAATAATTCGTCATATCTTAGTTCATCAGATTTTCATACAAAAATAAAAAAAAATGAACGCTCTAAATGTTACGAAGTCTATGCGAATCAAAAGAAAGCGATAGTAAAATAGGGAGGAGAGCATAGTCGTAACATTTAGAGCGCTCTATTTAAATATTTTTATTTCTGTATGAAAATCTGATGAACTATATCTGACTTATTTTTAAAAGTCATAGAACAAAAGTTTTTGATTATGTTAGTAACATAGTCCTGAGAGGTTGCCGGTGTTTTACAAATAACCCTGTATTTTCGAATAACATCATCTGCATAGTCTTTTCCCAACTATGTTAGATTCGGCTTCCAGTCTAACCGGATACAGCTGAATACCAGAATTTTACATGGAGCGACTGCCTATCCGACCTATCGGACCTCTACAACCCAGAAATACTCCAATATGACACGGGATAATTGTAAATATCGTCAAAGATAACTGGGTTCGATTCAAATCAAATCAAATAAAAATCATTTATTTCAAGTAAGCCAATTACAGGCACTTTTGAATAGTCAAACAACAATGAAATGAAATGAAATTGTTTATTCAGTAAATAGGATGTAGGAATCACTTTTACACGTCATTACATTTTAAACATAAGCTAGATTGGGTCGACAATTCGACATTTCGTATTTGACTACCCTGAGAAGAAATGGCGAAACAAACTCAGAAATCAAAGTCTGTTATAAAACATGTACAATATGTTTTATGTTTTACAAAGAATTAAATAATAATTTGAAAATAGGATAATAATTAAGTATAATGTCAAACTTATAATTAATTAATAAATAAAAAAAGGAAATAATTACTTAAAAAAGGAAATATACAATAGGATATATCAGTTTTTTTTTTTGTCAATATTGAATAATAATTACATAACGCTTAGCAGAGCGAGCAGTTCAATCCCAGGCCATTTTGTCATCTAAAATCAATAAAAATGAAGCTACAGTCCCAGTCACAAGACATAATAACTGTGAAAGTACTGTAGTTGCCCATTCCAAAGCGTAGATCTCTATGGAGAAGAATGGGCAAGAAACTCCATGGACACTCTTTTAAATCAGAATCTTGTTACAAAAACCTTGGTTAAATCATTCATTTAGAGATGGTACATTATGTGAGAACTATCTAGCAAGACGTGCACGTTAAAAGTGTCCATAGTAAAATAAAAATAAAAAGACAATTAAAAAATTAAATAATTAGTTCGATTTGTGTCCGGTTGACGGCAATAGGCTCGCCCCCGGTAAGTAATAACATGGGACTCAAATATAACAGACGAAATGTTGGTGTACTATTAGGTTCAACTCTGACTAACCCTTCGCGGATTAAAGGCGTCATACTTGTTGACGACCCAGTAAATGAGTTGTGGATGGCAAATAGTCAGTCGCTTAGTTTCTGCTTCTTCTTTCGCATCGATGGTACTCGTAAGTACGTTTTATTATAAAGGGTGTAAAACACCTCTTAACGAAGCCGAGAGGCACTGGTTCTCCCTGTCATTGCGATCATTTTTTTGTTCTACACTATAACTGGGAATCTTCTAGTTACGGAGATATTAGGGGTCAAAGTTACAACTTTTTGACAAGTATTTTTTTAAATACAAGTTTTTAATGTAAGATTTTTACACCTCCACGACCCCCTTACTATTCAATCCGTCCATCAGCACAATGTTTCGAGTGCGTTACATTGAGTTCTACCACAAAACATAATTTTACACCCCCCAAAAAAAAGTCGTTTCCCAGCAATAATTTTGCGTAAAGTTACTTAGTTTCATGTACAGAATGCTTGGTTGACGGCTTCGTGATGAGGTGATTTACACGGTGTATTACTTGCCCCCCAGTTGCTTAATATGAAATTCTGACATTCAGCTGTATCCTGTTATACTGGAAGCCAACCACAACGAATCGGGAATGAGCTAGGTAGTTTATGATGTCCGTTTGTAACACCCGCGAGATAACAAACTGCCAAAAAAATTTAACATAGTTATAATTTTAGTTTTTAAAACTATTTTACCAATAACTAACTTTTACTGTGAAACTCATTAGGTTGCTTTTTAGGGTTCCGTACCCAAAGGGTCAAACGGGACCCTATTACTGAGACTTCGCTGTCCGTCCGTCCGTTCGTCCGTCCGTCCGTCCGTCCGTCCGTCCGTCTGTCACCAGGCTGTATCTGACGAACCGTGATAGTAAGCCAGATGAAATTTCTACAGATTATGTATTTCTGTTGTCGCTTTAACAACAAATAGTAAATACAGAATAAAATAATTATTTAAGGGGACTCCCATACAAAAGAGATTTTTTGCTCATTTTTATAAATATTAGTACGGAACCCCTTCGTGCGCGATTGCGACTCGCACTTGGTCGGTTTTTTTAGCATTTTAATAACGTCGAGTTTTAGTAATTCAAGGTAATTAATGGGGATATTTCTTTATTTAGCTTTTGCAATGACAAACTATTATAATTATGTATATTGTTGCGGCCTAGAACATGGCCACTTTGGCTTTTTATGCTAATTTTAATATTTCTACACCGGCAACGGTAGTGTATGTGAAACTGTTTTAGATTAAGATCCTAATGTACCATACACTCAGAAAAAAATATTATTCTATTCTATTCTATTCTATTCTAAAAGTGGTTTTGTCCAATTAACACTGACTATAACATGTACAAATATTGTTAACTAGCTGTCCAGCGCAACTTCGTCTGCGTCACATTTTTCCCGTTTTCGCAAAATTTTTCATTGCTGCTCCGCTCCTATTGGTCGTAGCGTGATGATATATAGCCTATAGCGTTCGATAAATGGGCACACTGAAAGAATTTTTCAAATCGGATCAGTGGTTCCTGAGATTAGCGCGTTCAAACAAGCAAACAAACAAACAAACTCTTCAGCCTTATAGTAATAGTATAGATTTAATAGTATAGGATAGGATAAAACGCATCAAAAGTTAACCTTCTTACATTGAGTTACGGTTCTAAGTAACTGGTACAATGTGCTCTAGGGTGAGGCTGTTTGAGGTGATTTACAAAGCGGTGTACTCCAACTTCCGAGTCCATATGGATGCTGTGCTCAAAGAGTTGGGCTACATCCCCGAGGAGGAGAAGTGCGCCAACAAGCACGCTTGTAACATCTTCTTCGGGAACTACATGGAGCCCGATGCTGACCCGAAGATCTATGATCAGGTCAGATATTATTCATTATTCTTTCTTTTTTATGTGGTTACAAGTGCGTAACGGTGTCAGAGTTTTTATGCCGCCTATGGGCCTTTAACTTAGCTTTACATGCCGTCCAGAAATATCTCTCAGGCATGCAGGTTTGGTTTCCACATGATGTTTTCCTTCAGCATTTGAATCCGGAAAATCAGAGATCTCCGATTCAAACTCGGGACCGACGGTTGCACCACTAGGCTATTAGGCGATGAACTCACTGCCACACACCACGCAGCGTGGCGCCTGAATGCGTGTTGTAACTTTGCTTCTAAGTATTTCCGTTTGTATATAAAACACGCGCAGTCCAACAAACAGAAAATGCATCTACGCACGTTCATTCAGATCACGCCCAACAAGCGGAGAAACATGCGCACACGCGCGTGGGTGCGGGGCGAGACGCAAGGTATGACACACCGAGTCTCGCAGTGATAAACGATAAATGATAAATGATGTTTATTTTGCAAGTAGGTTTTTACAAACACTAACACGTTTAAGTATTCTGTGCTGCCACAAATGGCTGAAAAAAAGAGAGACGTCTGCCAAAAACTCTGTGATGTGAATGATGATGATGATGACGTGTTGGGCAGGTTATGAGCTTGGAAGACATGGCCGACAAGATGGAGTACTACCTTGAGGAGTACAACGTGGTGTCCTCATCACCCATGGCGCTGGTCATGTTCAGATATGCGCTCGACCACATCTCTAGGTGCACCAGAGTACTGTTGCAGGATAATGGTCAGTTTTCTTTGTTTTTTTTTTAACCAAAATTGAATTAAAATAGGCTTAAAAACAAAAATAAAAATAAAATAATGTTCATGGAGTTTCTTACCCGTTCTTCTCTAAAGAGATCTTATAATCATATTAACGGGCGTTGTCAGCATGTGGAATATGAACTCGGCTATCATTGTGTCGATTGTCGTTACGGCCAATGGCTTTATGGCCAAGAGTCTCGACGAACATCTGTCGAAGCTCTCGCTTGGCGGTTGGATCAAGGGCCTGATTCGAAAGTCAGTACTCCTCGATACGTCCCGCATTATGAGGAGTTTCCTGTATATCTTGACACCGACGGATATGTTAGATGTATATAGATGTTTTTTTTAGATTTTCATGGTTTTTGTTATTTATTATTTTTCTAAAATAGGCCCGAGTGCGTTATGAATCAAATCGAATAGTTTATTGCATCCATAATGTACATTTAACAGGTGGTCAAATGAGAAATTTTAGACACAATTATGGACCCTGTTGGGCACAGTAAGTTTTAAATAAGTAGAGAGAGGAAGAGTGCTTCTCTAATTTTTTTGTCAAAGAAGAGCAATTATACAAATAACACAATTAATACAATTTTTACAATTACTACTATTTTAATTATGCATTGTGACTGGGACTGTAGTGTCATTGTTTTTATGTGACAGTTACAAAGGCCCTGTAACTGGCCTACTTGATATAAATATTTTGATTTTGACACGTATAAATTATATATACACTTTTAAGGTAATTTACTGCTGGTGGGCGTGGGCGGCAGCGGCAGGAGCAGTGCCGTCAAACTGGCAGCCAGCATCCTCGAAATGAATGTCGTACAGGTTAGTTTGTACACCAACCTCATCGCGTTACCAAACCCAACAGTGGTATGGTCGTGATATCAGATAAAACATGAATTATCCGACAAAATGGGTAGAGGTGCGAGGAGTAAAGTGCTTGAATTTTCCTTTATGAGCCATAGCTTGTAAAGATCATTCGCCATTAGCCTTTAAATACTTGTTATGAAGAGGCCGAAATGCAAATATTTAATTTAAAAGACCTGACGCAACATCGTTGTTTATTTGGCAGAGCTTTGGTCCTTAATTCCATAGTATGTTGTACCCTGACATAATGCTGCGTCGTTGAGCATGTGGTCGCAAGTGCTATTGGAGAGCAGCGGTGGCCCAGTGGTGGCAGCCCCGACTTATATTTTATTTTCAGGCATGTCCGGCATGTCCTAGAACTAAAAATTCGAAGACATGTGACATCTACCAACCCGCACTGGGCCCGCGTGGTGGATTACAGCCCACTTCCTCTCATAGAGAAGAGGCCTGTGTCCCAGCAGTGGGAACATTATAGGCTGATGATGATGATGAAGCGCGATTGCTGGGCATGATGATTCGGGCAAAGTGATATTAAGATTTTCCATTAGTAATTTCTCAGTAGCAGCCCCGCGGAGTCTGGTTTCGTGCCCGGTTGATGGCAATAGGCTCGCCCTCTATTACATGGGACTTAAACATAACTGGCGAAATGTGGGTGTACTATAGGTACACCTCTGCTTAACCCTCCGGGGTTTACAGGCGTGATGTTTATGTTTCATAATGCTACATCTTCTGCCTAGCCTTTTCCCAAACTATCTTGGGGTCGGCTTCCAGTCTAACCTGATGCAGCTGAGTACCAGTATTTTACATGAAGCGACTACCTATCTGACCTCCACAACCCAGTAACTGGGTAATTCGATACCCCTTGGTAAGACTGGATGTCAGACTTTTGTGTCAAAGATCTACAAATGACAGCCGTGACCAACGGCTTAACGTGCTTACCGAGGCACGGAAGAAACTCGGTATGTAATTATGGTCACCCATCAACGGACCAACCTCGGCAAGCACGGCTTAACCTTAAAGATCGACCCGTGCGGCTGTTATTGTTTAGCCACGAGCTCCTCTATCCATTTTTCATAATACTTATAGTATTAAATGTTATTGATTGGTTACAGATAGAAATATCGCGAGTGTACGGTCAGAACGAATGGCGGGACGATATCCGACGGTTGCTGATGAAGGCTGGTATCATTGGGAAGCCTCTCGTCTTCCTCTTCGCTGACAACCAGGTATGGCCGTAAAGACACATTTACATTGATCGAGGACAGTGGCGAGTTGCGACTACAAGAACAGTGGCGAATGGCCAGTGACCTCTGTAAATCGGGCTCTGAGTTAACGCATTGAAGTCACACGCACTTAGCCTTAGACCTTGGTTGTACCAACAATTACAAAGTCTACTCTATTTTATTTTAGTCAAGTACTTTTTAGGGTTCCGTACCCAAAGGGTCAAACGGGACCCTATTACTGAGACTTCGCTGTCCGTCTGTCACCAGGCTGTATCTCATGAACCGTGATAGTTAGTTAGTCGAAATTTCTACATATTATGTACTAGCTGTCCCGCGCAACTTCGTCTGCGTCAAATTTTCCCCGTTTTCGCAACATGTTTCATTGCTGCTCCGCTACTATTGGTCATAGCGTGATGATATACAGTCTATGTCCTTCCCCAGGTTGAAATCTATCTTCTTGCCAAATTTCATTAAGATCCGATCAGCCGTTTAGTCGTGAAAAGGGAACAAACAAACAAACAAACGAACAAACAAACAGAGTGACATTCGCATTTATAATATTAGTATGGATATGGAAGTATGGATTTCTGTTGTTGCTATAACAATAAATACTAAAGGCAGAATAAAATAAATATTCAAGGGGGCTCCCATACAAACAATTTATTTTTTTCTCGTTTTTAGGGTTCCGTAGTCAACAAGGAACCCTTATAGTTTCGGTATGTCCGTCTGTCTGTCCGCGGTTTATCTCAAAAACTGTTGGTACTAGAAAGTTGTAATTTGGCATGAGTATACACGTTAATGACGCCGGAAAAGTGGTAAAATACAATTATGAAAAAAACAATTATTTAGGGTACCTCCTCTACAAGTAAAGTAGGGATGATAATTTTTTTTTCGTCATTCCCATAGTGTGGGATATCGTTGAATAAAAAATATCGCTTTTTGATTAAGTTAACTGTTCGTGACTTATCAAGCTTTAAAGTACCAATTTTCGTTAGAGTCAAGTGTCCCCCCCTCTACCAACTAAACGGTTGTAGTTAGAAATTCAAATGTCACGGTAGTAGTATCTATATATAACGAAATTTAAAGAAAAACTATCTCACTTAAGTGGGCTTTACAAGTTTACGAGTAATAGTCGACTAATTGTATTTGACTCGAAAATTTCGAACAACTCGATGAAAATGTAGATAGATGGCGCTAAGCGTCAGTTGTACTAAAAACGAGTCTCATTTACAGATCATATATGGCGGTTATTATAAATATTGGTACGGAACCCTTCGTGCGCGAGTCCGACTCGCACTTGGCCGGTTATAAATAATGGCGCGGTGCGCTTCGTGCGCAAGTCCGACTCGCACTTGGCCGGTTTTTTTTTTATTTTTCACTTACAAGTTTCATAGTTAATCGTCACAAATAAGATAAAGATTATAGTACATTTTGATACAAGTGCGGAAAGTTTGTTATTGCGTACGAGGCCAAATAAATGTTATGGATCCGAGAAACGCAAAAACAAATGCCCACGTGTATCAAACGACGTTTTTCAATACACTTTCGAAGAAATAAAATAATAAAACGATACGTATTTTTACCTTTTTAGTAACTTTCCACTGAAGAAAACTTTGCAAAGCTGCCATATATTTCACCTTAGATTTAGATGGTAACAGGCTATCGCAAGTATTTTATGCCTCAATCACAATATCCGGCGGAGTACCATTTAAAGAATTCTCTTCAAAACTTAAATTCGAATTTTTTTCACAAATAACTGAAGTTATTAAGACTAACTTTGCTTTTTTCCCCGCGCTTTATGTTCGCAGGCTAAAGGAGACGCAAAGGTAGTAAGCCGTTAAACAGCCTCACAGATATTTTAATTAAGAACACAAATAAAATGTTAACTAGTTCATAAAAGTAATATTTGTTTAAAATAATCATTTTTATTAGTAGTATTCTTTTTATAATCACAATTTAAATATTCAAAAAATATTTACGCTGTAAAGACGTAAATCAAAATGACGAGATTAAAAAAAAAACACGCCTGCTCTATAATAGTCGGTGGTGTTTTTTTTTTAATTTCTTATGTTTTAGTCGAATTACCGCACGCGTGCTGTAATCTTATTACCGCTTTATTATGTGAAAAAAAAAACTATAGCTGCGTTAGTTCCGAGTATAATCTCGTGCTAAGAGAACCAGGCAGCACTATTCAATTATCGGAACGTCGGCGCCGGATGTCATCTATCCTGTCGGTTTCCTAAGGAAGACATCCAGGTCGTCGCGCCATATACGAGGCCGGCTGACCACAAAAGTAATGGCGGGACGACCAGGATTTGACCTGAAGAGGATTGGTGTCTGAAACCCCTGTTTCAGGTGGCGTTTTTATAGTCATAAAAATCGATTCTATTTCAGTATGTCAGATCTTTATGAACGTGGCATATTAACTGATAACTCTTTAATGTTTCTTAAACAAGATAATAATGTGTGCGTCACGGCCACATTCGACTAGTTAGGTATTGCTTATTAGGGTTCGGTAGGCAAATGACAAAACAGAATGAAAGTATTTATAAGCTAAATAAATAGCAATGTTCTAGCATGATTTATTTCGTTTATGGTCATTACAAAAAAAGAAAAACTAATATATAAGAAAAATTAGTTTATTCCAACTTCCGTTCTTTGCACTCTCATTTCTCTAGAGCTCAGTCCTCGGGCATTACGAATTGTCTTGATTGCGGAGATTTCTCACAGACGAACATAGCTTTGAAGTTAGGTTCGATGTCGTTCAAACCTCCCTCTCGGACAAAAGACAAACGATTCTGTCTGCCTCCTACATTGTTAGGTTGGCTAACATTCCAAACGTTGAACACGTCATCGAATTTCTCACCTGAAAAAAAAACAGAAAAAAAAAACAGAATTCTATTACAAGGTCACGTGAAAGATAGTACATTAACGAAAACAACGAAAAGATAGAAAAACTGCCCTTTTGTGTTAGATCGTCTCTTTGTTTCTCAAGGACAGACTAAGTGTAACTCGTTTTTCCTACAGGAATTTCCGCAGCTCTGATTCTAGATTTGTGATAGGTTGATAGGCTCGGTCTCTATTACATAGGGCTTAAACATAACTGGTGGAACATAGGTGTACATCTGCATATCTCTGCATAGCCCTTATTACACGACTGCCCAAAAAAATAGTACGTGGAGTCCCTCCGCGCGGAAGAAGTGAAACTTCGTAACACCACACACATGCGTTGGAGTGCCACGCATTCACTCTCGTAATATTATTGAGCTTCTAAATAATATTTTGTACTTTTCTTGTTGTATTATTTTTATTACATAATTATAACATAAGTTTATCGAGGTTATTCTACTCATGGAAATTGAGCGAAGGCTGGTCACACCGAAGAGTCGAATGCACGACTGTTTGCACGCCATCTTGCGTACCTTGTAGAACTACGTAGTCACAAATCTTGTAATACTGCCATCTCTTAGTGAGTTATAGAAAATTTTCCCCCTCCATGGTAGCGTTAAACTTGTTGGAGGTCGCATAAGAAGTTTCACTTCAAAAAGTGTGGTATGTTGTGTCAGGATTCATGTTAAACATAAAGCAAATTACATAAAGATAGAAGAGCACAAAGGTACTAATATTTCATAAGAAAAATCGTTCCAGCAAAGCTGCGACAGAGGGCAATTGTAAAAGTGAAATATGTAAATGTGTAAAAAGACAAATCGAAATTTTTGCTTAGTTCAATAAAAACATTATTTTATAATTAAATAGCGGTAAAATGTATTAAGTATTATTACAAGTGGTAATAAATATTTCTCTCTCTTTAAAACTGGTCGCTTGAAACTGAAGATAGACTAATCATCTAGATTTGACTTCTCTTCTGTATAAAAGAAATATGCATGGTACATGGATATATCGAAAATGTCCAATATTATGTATGGGTAATTTAATGAATAATATAGTACCATGAATAGTGTTCCAAATACGGTCATCGCTCCAAGCTGCAACACCTACGTGAAATTGATCCCATGCCCCCTGCTCCGACCGTTCAGGAAACAACTCCTTGACGACGCGGGCCTCTTCTTTGTTGTTCAAGATGACCAGGTACCCTCCCTCAGAGGCGCATATCCCAAACGCTTGCGACCACGTCCGTATCTCTTGGTGTACCTTGTAACAGCTTCCTGTACACCGCTTAAATTGATATTCTGAAATTGAATGATATTTTCTTAGCGAATAATAAGATAACAAATAATTTCGCTAGATAATTTACGTACCATCATCAAAGGTGCCACATTCATTCATCGTTTGATTGTCGAGTTTCTTGTAACATATATAGTGTCGCTCGATTTCGCATGGGTCGATATACATGTTACACCTGTCAGAACCGAGTGAAGCACAGAGGCAGTGACCAGAACGCGAAGCACCACCTGTAGCCCATGATATTGCCAAATATTCTAGTGGAACTCCTGGAACAGATGTGAAAATTATTCCCAAATGATTTCCAAAAATAATCGCACTGTTGCTGAGTACGTTAAGTGTTTATTTTATTTCTAACTATCTACAACAGCAATTTCGTTGGAATAATTTTGTAGAACTACTTTTAACGGGTGCGAAGCTGAGAGGCACTTATTCTTCCGTCATTGCATTTTTTTTTGTACTGGACCTAGGAACCTTCTAGTTACCTTCTAGTTATTAGAGGTATTAGTTCCAATTTTATCATAATATAATATTTTTTAAATACAAGTTTTAAATGTTTTAATTTTAAAAATATATCCATGACCCCTGCACTAATCAATACATCAGGATAATGTTTTGATACCTCCACGCATTGAGAAAAAGTGTCTTGACTCACAGACAACGGATTGATTCTATAAGGATTCCGTTTTTTTTCCATACGGAACCCTTTGAAATATTCAAATTATAAATATTTAACCATTTTAGTTTAAATTGTTAGACTGACCTTCTATAGAGACGAAGTGTCTTGTTCCATACAAATCATGGGTTCCCAGATGAATTTGCTGAGAGTCATTAAACTGTGCCTTTCTAAACAGCGAGTAAATGGCATCAACCAGCTGCTTGTTTAGCGGGGACGCCAAAACCGCACCTGTAACATATTGACATCAAGTTTCGTGCATATGCCAGAACCCAATTGGAAAAATCGTTGATTTTTTTTGGAAACATCCTATGTTCTTTGCAAAAAAGCCCAGTCTGTTTAAATGATTGGACTAGAGTGCTGTTCATCATCATCATCGTCGGCAACCTTGTTACACCCAGTGCAGAGTATAGGGTAGGAGCTCCCCCCCTTTTTCAACGAATCGCCACCGGTCTGCGCGAGTCTCAACCAGGTCTTACCCGCATTCTACTGAATGTCATCCACTGATTAACCCTGACTAATAATTTAAAAGTCAATGGTTCATAACATTTTTACGCAGTAGAATGACGTCCAATATTTCTTTGAGTGGATAGAGTTGGGGAGACGGGGCTGATTCTTCCTCTTCTGAGCGGTGCGATTATACAATCTAAATTGAGTCAGCCCAAATTATACATTTTTCATGTCTAGTGAGCTTCTTGACAATATAGTTGTTAAATGTTACTTTAAAAAAAAATACAAAAAGCATAAAAAAAAAAATTTTCAATAAACTACCCGAGGGACAAAGAAAAAAAAATAGGATTATCCCCTATTGCGTGTGTGCCATTCAACAACGTGATTTAAAAAACCGGCCAGTGCGAGTCGCTTTCGCACACACAGAATTCCGTAGCACAAAACAATATAATAACATTATTTAAAACGCTCATTCATATGTAAATTACTAAATTTAGACTCAACATCAAAACTAAATTTGTATCTCAGAAACTAAACATCGAATCTTATTCAAGCGATTTATAACTATCTTACTAGACTTATCTGGTGAAATAATATCTAACCTAACTAAACCAAACCAGCAAAACCACCCCCGCTTTTTTTTGCAGTTTACAATTTTATGTGTGAAACACATAAACTTTCTGGAATAAACTAAACTACGAAAAATAAAAAAAAAACATTTTTTTTCCTCATACTGCAACTCACACTTGACCAAAAAATGTAATATGCCAAAATAGTTTTCATCAAAATAAGCTACAATTTCCTAGGGAAGTTCCGGTTCGTTATACGTAGGTACTCATATAGATGCAATTTCCCCATGTTGTCCCAAGAAAGTTGTTTAAAAGAATCACTCTGTAAAATATGTATGTTACTGGGCAAACCCGGAACTGCAACAGACTTGGACGTAGCCAGAGCCGAAAAAAACGGTTATTTGAATGCAGAGTCTCGATCCCACATGACTTTGATATGGACTACTACTATCCCCTTTGGATATACTAGGGACCTATAAACCCGCGACAGCTGTTATCGGCAGCCTGATTATCAGAGCATCGCAGTATACCTTACCTTCATATTGACATCTGAGGAGGGCTTCCTCAAAATTAGCGGGGATCCTGTGCAGTTTGAGCCACCCTCCAGCCTCTTTGTTGAACTCGTAGTTGGAATTGCAGCGCACAACATCTGTTTCATAGAGATATTTAGGCAATTTAATCAGGCCCGTTGTATAATATACTTTAATTATTGGTTCAGGGACGCTGACCTACACTACACTTGATAGTTTATATAAAATTAAATAGATACTTACTCGTGATTGCTAATAAGAAAGATAAAACAACAAAACACATTATCTTTAACATTTTTGTGGACTGTTTCGCGTCACTGCCAATATAATAAGTAAGTTAAAGTACCTAATACTTGTGTTGGAGCTGTCTCACACTTCCCTTGAGTGGTATTGTAAATGTTTTTCCCCAACAAAAAACCAGCGATAGAAGATTTTCGGTACTCAGATAATAAATTTAAAAAAACAATAATTAACGACAGTTTAGATGATAACTGCCTTGTTGTTTTCAAGGTCGATTCCCGGGTCGGGCAGTTCAAACTGGTTATTGGGTTTTTCATAAGGAATTTCTCAGTCACAGAGTCTGGATTTGATGGCAATAGGTTCGCGCCTTATCACATGAGACTTAAACATAACTGGAGAATTGTGGGTGTACTTGCCCAGAACAGGGGAATTTTTCAGTGCCAGTATCAATATCTTTATCTTCTGGCCTCATCCTAATTTATTAGGGGTCACCGCAGCATTTTCACCTTCTTCCATACTTCTCTATTACTCGTCATCTCATCAGATATTGCGAACAACTTTGTGAATGTGAATTCTGCCTCGTTTGCAATAGCAAAGTTTCCCCACTTGTATCAAAATGTACTATTTTAATTCTTTTCAATATTTATATTCATCTTGTATAGTGTATACAAGTGTTGATTTCCATCCTCGTCAAAATTCAGGAGGTTGTCTCAAAAGACATAAATAATCAATTTAAATTACGGTACCTAATGAAGTATTAATAAACTATGATTTTTTGGTTGTTTAAGTTTGTCAGTATATCAGAAAAACTCCCTTAACGTGGTTTCGGGAATAAGAAATTATCGAATAAACGTTTGAGATTGTTTGTTTGTGTGATATCGCGATTATAGGACGAGAATCAGCCGGGCCGCGTTTAAAACACGGGTGGTACACACTCACCGATTTCCGTAAATAAGAAAAAATAAAATTGCCTACCCATTTTATTATTGATCCGGATCGAGAATCATTAGCATAGTTACCACCTTGAATATGACTAGGATGCAAAACAACACCTTGTATAATAAACGCCAGAAATGGTGTGTAAATAACATCTGACTTGTATAAATATGTACTTAACTTTTTTCTAGATAATGTATGAGGGCATGGTGGAAGATATCAATATGCTGTTGAACACAGGCGACATACCCAACCTGTACGGTATGGATGAGAAGGTAGAGATCCTGGACAAGATGCAGGCTGCTGTGCGGGACACGGTGAGAGGAAAAACTTGATTATTTATAGGCTAGGTTTTACCCGCACCTTCGCTCGCGTTCACTTAAAATTTGCCTACAACCGGATCGGAAACGTGGCGCCATCTATTAACATAAGAACGTTATTGTTGTTTTCCTCGGGAACAGTACTTAGGAGGCCTAATGAACGCTTCAGGCGTGAAAAGGAAAAACAAAAAAACTTACTTTCGAATTTATAATTTTAATTAGGATTATGTCTGCGTTGTATTTATAAGACAGATGTGAGGGTCAACGCCGAGAGGGGACACCATAGAAGGACGTTCTCTGACCTTATCAGTGAGGTTCTTCATAGATGTCAGTTGCGTAGTATGCGTGTATGACTAGATGTATGAATGTAGATGAGGCTCAAGGACTATGTAAGGATCGTAGCAAGTAGCGAAATGTAATTTCTGCCTACCCACATGAGACGAAGGCATGAGGTTATGTATTCAAGTACTTTTGTCTGCGTTTTTGCCCCGGCGGAGGTCGGAAATTATACCACGGGAACTTCCTACCAGGGGCAACATAGATCAACATCCAGATCCCTAAGCAACAACAAGTTTAGTAGTATATTACGTCTGATCTGACCTCAGTGTCTTAGAGAAGTCGAATATAACACAATAATGAATCATTTCCTTATCCATTCTACAGCCATCAAACATTGGGTCGAAAAGGTTTTAACAGTTTGTATGCAAGTCCCGGACGGAAACTTCAGTTTGGTGGTCTTTAACAACCACTGTTGACTCCTGTTCTCTTAAATATGAACAAAACTTTCTGATACATCATCTGCCTAGCCTTTTCCCAATTTCATTAGGGTCGACTTCCAGTCTTACCGGATGCAGTATTTTACACGGAGCGACTGCCTATCTGACCTCCACCACCTAGTTAGTTATGGGGTATACGGTACCCCTTGATAAGACTGATTGACAGACTTTCTGGCCACTGACTAACTGTAACGACTGTCAAAGATCCACAAATTATCACCCATCCACAGACCAACCTAGGCAAGTGCCGCTTACCCTGAAGATTGATCCGAGTGGCTGTTATTGAAGTGAAACGTCTTATGCGACCTCCAACAAGTTTAACGCTATCATGGAGGGGGAATATTTTCTAAAACTCACTAAGAGATGGCAGTATTACAAGATTTGTGACTACGTAGTTCTACTAGGTACGCAAGATGGCGTGCAAACAGTCATGCATTCGACTCTTCGGTGTGACCAGCCTTCGCTCAATTTCCATGAGTAGAATAATCTCGATAAACTTATGTAATAAAAATAATACTACAAGAAAACAACAAAATATTATTTAGAAGTTCAATAAAATAACGAGAGTGAATGCGTGGCACTCGAACGCATGCGTGTAGTATTACGAAGGTTCACTTCTTCCGCGCGCAGGGGCTCCACGCACAGATTTTGTTATTTGGCTACGAGCTCCTCTGTTGACTAATGTTCCATTAAATATGACCAAAACTTCCTGATACATGCTATACTTATATTTATCATTTATTTTGTCACAGGGTAAAAAGATCGAGACTACCCCTCTAGCCATGTTCGGGTTTTACGTGGAGCGCGTGAAGGCGAACCTGCGCATCGTGCTGGCCATGTCGCCCATCGGAGACTCCTTCCGCAACCGACTGCGCATGTTCCCCTCGCTCATCAACTGCGCTACTATCGACTGGTAAGCTGGGTTCCCCCCCCCCCTATTAAACGTTACGTAACACCCAAGTGAACATTTTTACCTAAAAGTCACAATAATTTTGCGGAAATTACCGGAAAGTCGCTAAAATACCTTTGTTATTACAGTTATTACACGTTTTTTAATGTTACGTAACGAGACTAGAATTAAACGGATCCCGAGATCCGTGGACACAAATCGGCAGAATCTGTTTCCAATTCAATCCAATCTCGGGATACAAACCCTCAAATTAGGATGATAAGGCCTCAGAAATAAAAATTCTCGGGATAATGGACTGCCTGTCTTTCTACTGAGCATGACGTCCTGAGTTCGATACCAGTGTCGGCCAAGTGTTATTGGTTTTTTCCTTCAAGAATTTTTTAGTAACAGCCACGGAGTCTGGAATTGTGCCCGGTTGTTGGCAATAGGCTCGCTTAATTTTACATGAGGACTTATGACATAACTGGCTAAATGTGAGTGTACTATTAAGTACACCTCTGCCTAATCCTTCGTGGATTACAGGCGTGATGTTGTATTATGTAGGCTGATAAACAGCACTTTTCAAACGTCAAAGTTTACAAGACAGTAGTACCTAAAAACGCTTTGTAGGACCTGGACATCGAACCCAGGATTTCTTGCTTAGGAGTAGCGCTTGCGACAACTGGACCAACCATGCAGTCAAGTCAGGTCTTGGAAAAAAAATCACAAAGTTCGATGTCTCATGCCGCAGGTTCACGGCATGGCCACCAGAGGCGCTGGAGCGGGTGGCGCACATGTTCATCTTCAAGATGCAGGACGTGGAGGACGAGCTGCGCCTCGCCTGCGTCGACATGTGCCAGCTGTTCCACATGACTGTGGTGCAGCTCAGCGACAGGTCATCCACCTTATTATTTACTTGTACACAGATATTGCTGAAAGCACGTTAAGCCATTGGTCCCGGCTGTCATTTGTTGATCTTTGTCAGTCGTTATAGGTAGTCAGTGGCCTGAAAGTCTGACAACCACTAACCAGAACTGGGTTGTGGAGGTTAGATAGGCAGTCGCTCCATTTAAAATACTGGTATTCAGCTGCATCCAGTTAGAATTCAAGCCGATCCCAATACAGTAAGGAAAAGGCTAGGTAGATTATGATAAAATGTATAGAGCAGTTTTTGAAGTGGAACTTCTTATGCGACTTTCAACAAGATTACGGAGGGGGAATAGAAAGAGACAGAGTGAGAGTGAATGCGTGGCACTCGAACGCATGCGTGTAGTATTACGAAGTTTCACTTCTTCCGCGCGGAGGGACTCCACGCACTATTTTTTTTAGAGTGTCTCCAGTTACACCTTATACATAATAATGTACCATAGTATCATATCCACTTAGACTACATTTTATATTTATTTTAGATTCTACAAAGAACAGCAGAGAATGGTGTATGTGACGCCAACGAGTTACCTGGAGCTCATCAAAGCTTTCATGTCCCTGTATTCCATGAAAGTTAATCAGATCACCAATGCAAGAATCAGGTAACGTTATATTTACTTTTTAGTACAGGCACATATAGTTTAAATGGTTTATGTGTTGTGGTTTATGGTTGAGGAGCTCATGGCTAAATAATAGCAGCTGCACAGGAGGGTTACTATGACGCTTAAAACATTATTGTTCCATTCCTCTTCCAGAGTGGGAAAGAGATGGAGCTAGACGACTTGTATAGCTCCGTCTCTTTTTCACTCTGGAATAAGAATGGAACAATAATGTTTTAAGACGTCATGGTACGCCACCTGGTCAATCTTTAAGGCTAAGTTGCGCTTGCCAAGGTTGGTCAGAATCAGAATCAGAAATAATTTATTAGCAAAGAATGTAGGTAACAAATAATAGTGTTGTTGGTATAATACAATTAGAACCAGTACATTCTACCGTATGGCATGCAACATATGTATTATAATAATCATGAGTAATTCAAATCTATACAAGGTGTTGTTTTGCATTCTCGTCAAAATTCAGGAAGTGGTCACAAAAGACATAAATAATCAATTAAAATTACGGAACCTAGATAATTATTAATAAAAGCCAATTTTTTTGGTTGTTTAAGTTTGTCAGTATTTCGGAATAACCTCCTTAACGTGGTTTATGGTATGAGAAATGATCGAATAAACGTTTGAGATTTTTTGTTTGTGTGTAAGCGAGGTTATAAGGCGCGATTTAGACGGGCTATGTTTAAATCACGGGTGGTTCACACTTTCAGATTTCCGCAAAGAAAAAAAACCTACTAATTTTATTATTGATTCGGGACGAGAATCCATAGTTACCTCCTTGAATTTGACGAGGATGCAAAACAACACCTTGTATCAATAATTATTAGGTAGTCGGGTTCTAATATCAAATACTTTACAAAAATCAAAGTCATCGTAACATCAATAATCATGTATGTACTAACATATTAAGATTATACAAAATTTCTATGAATAGGTGGCCACCCTTTCATAACGAGGTCGAGGTTCCTCCGTGCTTCGGAAAGCACGTTAAGCTGTTGGTCCCGGCTGTCAATTGTAGATCTTTGTCAGTCGTTACAGGTAGTCATTGGCCCGAAAATCTGACTCTGCATGATCTGTTCCACTTCTGGGCAAAGGCCTCCTTCCATTATTTCCATTTCTCGCGAACCCGCGCGTCCTCCTTTTAATTCTGACAGAACCTGTCCAGTTCGTCCCGCCATCTCCTTCGTGGGCTGCCGCGACCACGCCTCACTTTGTCAGGGCACCAGGTGGCAACCACGACGTCTTAAAACATTCTTGTTTTACTCCTTTTCCAGTGTGGGAGAGAGATGGCGCTAGACATCCTGTATAGCTCCGTCTTTTTCCCACACTGGAATAAGAGTAAAACAATACTGCTTTAAGACGTCATGGTAGACCAGTAGTTCATGCTATATTGGCCCACAGCTTGTCCACCAGTTAATGCGGCAGGCATGTCCTTCTCAGTCCCATTTGAGTTGGGCAGCCTTTTGAGCCACGTCCGTCAGCTATATTTATTTTGGAGCGCAGTATTGTGTTTCGAACACGATCCGTTAATTTAACACCTAGTATACTGCGCTCCGCAGCTCGTTGGCAAACCTTGAGTTTGGACGTCTGGATGGTAGTCAAAGACTAAATCTGTGCACCATAGGTTAAGACGGGCAGAATACACGTCATGGCCTTTAGTGTGCGCTCAATTAAATTCGAAATATCAAACATTGGCTTGATGGAATCCTAGTTTACAGACTTAGGTAATTCTGTAAACTAGGATTCCATTTTTCAGTTTTGTAATGAGATAGATTCTGTTGCCACTCAAAATTCCTACTTTTGATATTCTGATCATGAAAAATCACCTGAACAGGTAAGTACATACATGTTGTACGAAAAGGCTACTGATTCCCGTTTTTAGTCCGATAATTAATCTCACGAAATATCTATATAAAAAAAGTTTTTAAACTGACATAGTCGCTAACACAATTAATAACACTAAAAACGGGTTATTTATCATGTGTGTCGGGAACAAAACCGAGTTGTAAGTGACAGTGCTTGTGGTACGGACCGCGAAAAACGAACAAGAAAGAGGGTAGACCGATTTGTCTGCTCATAATCGCCCACAATAACTTCAGTTTATCCGTGATCATGGCGTTTGCAACAACGCTGAAATATCGGGAATTCTTTCTAGGGTTATTGATTTGATAGTATCTACATAAAAAAAGCGTGTAAAATGCATGTGCCATTGACGTTAAACTTGACCCCTCTAGATATGAAACGGGTCTAGAACAGCTGGACTTTGCCTCGGGCCAGGTGGCTGTCATGCAGCAGAACTTGAGGGATCTGCAGCCTCTGCTTGTGGAGACCTCGGATAAGACGGAGAAACTCATGATCAAGATCGAACAGGATACTGTAGTCGTTGAGAAGCAGAAAGAGGTAAGTGGTCTTCACTATTAAAACACTAATGTTGATCTTCGTTTTTAGGGTTCCGTACCCAAAGGGTCAAACGGGACCCTATTACTGAGACTTCGCTGTCCGTCCGTCCGTCTGTCACCAGGCTGTATCTCATGAACCGTGATAATTAGATAGTTGAAATTTCTACAGTTTATGTATTTCTGTTGATGCTATAACAACAAACACAAAAAACAGAATAAAATAAATATTTAAGGGGGGCTGCCATACAAAAAGTGTATTTTTTTTTGCTCGTTTTTATAAATAATGGTACGGAACCCTTCGTGCGCGAGTCCGACTCGCACTTGGCCGGTTTTTCTTTTAGTGCTAAAGGTTTCGACACAATCCAAATGACTATCTTCCAAATTTTCTGGTACCCTGGAGTATACAAGGTGTTAGATCAGAACACTTTCGCTGCCAAATCCAAATAATCCATTTTTACTTGCATGCCGAAACCTATGTATAACGACGATTCGGGAGGTGGGTTGTGGGCACCCGAACGAGTTATTGTGTGACCTATATGCTGAGTGCTGTTATCCGAGGGTTATAGTTTAAAGCTTGTAGTGCTTTTTAAAATAAACAACTTTTACTTTGGGATCATCTCTGAGTTAGAAAAAAAACAGTGAGCTCAATTTATTTTTTGTTTGACAAAATATAGGTAGCTACTGTTTTTTTTTTTTTTAAGTGTGGTCTCTACTTAAAAGTCTTGTAAACACCTTCAACTCTCTTACAGATAGTAGGCGCCGACGAGGCCCTCGCCAACGAAGCGGCTGCAGCAGCTCAAGCCATCAAAGACGACTGCGAGTCCGACTTAGCTGAAGCAGTGCCGGCGCTTGAAGCAGCGCTGAATGCGCTGAATACGCTGAAACCGGCTGATATCACGCTGGTGAAGTCTATGAAGAACCCGCCGGCGGGGGTCAAGCTTGTCATGGAGGCTGTGTGTGTCATGAAGGGGATCAAGGGAGATCGCAAGATTGATCCTAATGGTTTGATTTTCTTTATTCGAAGATTCCCACAGTTATTTTAATTAAATTAGTTTCTATCAGAACTCAGCCACATTAACGGCGTTGGTAGTAGCTTTGGCCCTTAAAGTGCAGTTAAAACAAAGAGCAGGTCAAGAGTTGGGCCATGGCTTGGTTTGGAGTTTTTTTCTTTAAGTTGGCAAAGGCCTACCTCTCCGTTTCCCACGCATTTCTGCCTCGTGAAAGTAATCCAGTTCTTTCAAACCAATAATTTGGGTAGGATTCAAGCTCGACCCGCCCAGATGGTGTCCTTGCATTCTATATATTCACAGGCAAAGTATTCGAGGACTACTGGGGTCCATCGCAGAAGATGCTGGGTGACATGAAGTTCCTAGAGAGCCTGAAGAACTATGACAAGGACAACATACCCCCAGCCTACATCAAGAAGATTAGAGATAAGTATGTGCCAAAACATTGTTAGTTACGTGATATCTTTTGTCATTTTCAACCATCGTGAGTTGATATTTCGACGCTGTTGCAAGCGCGATGACTGGAGGATGCGCGTGGATGGTAAATAAACAGTTAGGTGCAGATAAATCGGTCAACCCTCTTTCTTGGTCTCAAAAGCGCGGAAATATAGGGAGCTTACAATAATTACAAATCAAGGAAGATATCCTGTAAGTGTAAGTTTATTTAAAAACCGTGAAAGCTTAAAACAAATAAGTGCCATTCATCTAACGGTAATATTACAATGAACGCTATTATCGACCGATAGACATTTTGTGTTTGTTTCATTTCGCCTTTAGCAGCTTATACATAATTCTGTCAATAAATCTAGAGCCTACAGCCTTGTCTTGACGTAACAGGTTCATTCCCGACCGCGAGTTCGACCCGGCCGTCATCGCGAAAGTATCGTCAGCGTGCGAGGGACTGTGTCGCTGGGTGCGCGCTATGGATGTGTACGACAGGGTCATCAAGGTGAGCCACACTACTCACTCGTACTACAAAGCTACGACCACAACACGGGGTCTACTATCTAAGCACGAAATCCGTAGTTTCGGCCGAAGTTACGGTCGTTTCCTATTCCGTATCACTTACGAACTAAAGATTCATTAGAGGTCCATACTAAAAATGAATGACAGCACGATTGGAGTGGACTCTCGATGATTTTTCAAAACTCATGAATCCGATATTGGGAGTAGGGTTCATTTCAAAGTATAAAGCTAGTTACCGACGGACCCGTATCTTCGTTGCTAGGCTTAGAGAGTAGACCCCCCTGGTCGCACGACCTGCCGTAATCCGACCTAGAATAAAGTATGGCCTCAAATGGTTTTCGAATAGAATCGAATAAAACTTTATTGTACACCAAAAAACAAACAAAACGGGTTTACAAAACTGCTGATTTTATGGTTACAACTGCGGTCTTATCGCTAATATCTTCCAGGCAACCTCTGGATGGACGTTATGGAATTAAAATAAAAAGGGGGTAGGTTTTAGACTGGCAATAATGCTTGTTTGTAATGACGCTGTGTTGAAACTGATTGTTGTTGTTGACAGGTGGTAGCTCCCAAGAAAGCCGCGTTGTTTGAAGCGGAGTCAGAGTTACAAGCTCAGATGAACACGCTCAATGCCAAGAGAGCGCAGTTGCAGGCAGTACTCGACAAATTGCAGGTGCGTATTACTACATCTTCATTGTCAGCGTTTTTACTCCCACTTTTATTCCGATCGGCATTTTATTGTGACTTGACAATAAACTATTAATGTGTTAGTGTTCTAATAATATTTTCGGGAGCATACTAATCAAACACCGAGTGAACCGACTTTTTTTTTTATTATCAATAGGCTCGCGCTTGACCACTATCTCACTTGATGGTAAGCGATGATGTGGTCGACGCACGCTTGCCTAGAAGAAACCTATTCACTTTTGACTTAAAGACCCCCAGATTGTAGCTATCGGGAAACACAGACTCCGGCAGGGAATTCCACTCCTTAAAATCCCCTATCCCCTATCTTCCTTCGCATAATAAAAGTATTCCCAAAATGCTTAGTGTGTATAGGTGTAACCAACTGTTTATTTGCAGCCTACCCGCAACTAATAATTAAAACACAGATGCCACAGTATACGCCGCCCGTTTGCGCCACTCTTCCCTGGTCTGCGCGTTTCTCAACCTAGTCTTACACGCGACCTATGGAATGGCATCCACCCATCTGGCTATTGGACTGACCAACACTCCTTACCGTCTCTCGTCAGTGATTCAGTGAGGTCTCTACTCCGCCTCAGCTGCCAGCACCACGTTTAGCCAAGTGTCCTGCCCACCTCAATTTCATAATCATCATCATGATCATATCAGCTCGGTACCACCCACTGCTGTGTATGGGCCTCCCCTTTTTTCTACCACACTGTTCTGTACGTCCCTTATCCAGGTCTTCCCCACGACTTTGACGATATCGTCGACCCAACAAGATTTAGGACATAATCATCATCATCCTATAATGTTCCCACTGCTGGGACACAGGCCTCCTCTCAATGAGAGGGAGTGGGCTGTAATCCACCACGCGGCCCAGTGCGCGTTGGCAGATGTCACATGTCTTCGAATTTTTAGTTCTAGAACATGCCGGTTTCCTCACGATGTTCTCTTTCACCGTTTTTGAGGGCAGCGGTGATGAAATAAATTACAAAAAGTAAGGCGCTTGCCTGGGTTCGAACCCACGGCTTACTGCTCGTAAGTCGGGGTGCCACCACTGCGCCACCGCAGTTCACAGGCATCTAGGACATAATAATAATCTATATTTGTAGACACTCAACGACGAGTTCGCAGAGATGACTCGTAAGAAGAAAGGTCTAGAGGATGAGATAGATCTATGTTCGACCAAGTTAGCTCGAGCCGAACAGCTGATCGGTGGCCTGGGCGGCGAGAAGGCAAGGTGGACCGAACTGGCGCTGCAGCTTCTCAACCTACTGGGCAATATCATTGGTAAGAGCTCTGGTTTTATAGCCGTTCTAGATCTTTGAGGAAATGAAAAAAACCCCGTGTTGCATAGGATGGAATTTAAACGGTCAAAATTGCCCGGTTTGTGAATAGCGTTTAGAGGACTTCTTCGAGTAAATTGACGTTCGATTCGGCACATAAGCTTATCGCGTGGTTTTAAATAGCTGTGCTGCTTTTATCCTTATATTCTTATTTTGCTTCGTCCAAGTTTATGCCAAAGCACCAAGCTGGTTGCGAGTACTACGCACCTGGGGGGTTACTATGACTCTCTCTTTTGTACTCTGGAATGAGAATGGAACAATAATGTTTTAAGACGTCATGGTACGCCACCTGTCCTTTCCAATAAATTTGTAGATCCTTCTAGGACGCCCTCTACCAACGTTTCCGCTAACATCTGCTTTGTAAATATCTTTTGTTAATACTATATATGTAACGATGTGCCTATTTCTAGGTGACGTGCTTTTGTCTGCCGGTTGTATCGCCTACCTGGGCCCCTACACGGTCAACTATCGCCGAGAAATCATACAAGTATGGAACAGGCGGGCCAGGCAATTGAGTGAGTGTCATGTGTCCTTCTACATTTTGAGTTAATTGTCTCTATTACTTAACTTTCTGCTGAGTCATCAAAATTATCTGTCGAAAGCAGTCCACTGCTAGGATTTGGCAAAAGTATCGTCACATCAACCGGTCCTGTGCCTCGCGCATCCATGATACAGAGGATTCCCATGACACAAGATCATCATTAGAAATGAAGATTTCTTTATTTCTAATGGCCCCCTCTCACCGGGAGCATTCGCCTGTAATGTTCACAGTTCAGTTTCACTGGTTTCTGTAAAGAGTCAAAGCTTGAATCACATTATATGCTCCCGGTGAGGGATCGCCTTAATTCGATCTCACCAGGAAACAACGACCTACAGATCACGCAGCCGGTAATTGAATGTTTAAACGAACGTTCGCGTCTTGTTTGAACGAACGCTCGTGTTCGGGACTATGTAGTGCACCCCTTATAGTTTGATCATATCATTCATCATCATCATTTCAGTCGAAAGAAATCTTTCCTCTGCTGGACAAGCGCTCTCGACTCCTCCAAGTGCTGCCATTTCCGTCAGTTTTGTGTTTGATCAATTTAGTTTTATGATCCTTCGATGTTATGCCTCCTGAGGTTTTTCTTCATCATGAGGAAACCGGCATGTCCTAGAACTAAAAATTCGCAGATATGTGACATCTACCAACCCGCACTGGGTAGGTAGATGTCACTGATGGTATATCTGTGGTGGATTACAGCCTACTTCATCTCATAGAGAGCCTGGCCTGTGTCCCAGCAGTGGGAATATTATAGGCTGATTATGCTTATGCTATCCTTTGTTTGTCCAGATATATACGTCTTATTTATATTTATTTTGTCTCATGTTTTACTTTTTTACATATATTTTTTTTCTTATTTTAACCATTTTTTTCTGTCTTGTGCGAGACTAATACATACTTTTCCGTTCTTTCTTTCTTTAGATATCCCGTGCTCGGAGACGTTCTCACTGATCACGACTCTGGGCGAGCCGGTCGTGATCCGCGTGTGGAACATCGCGGGGCTGCCCGTGGACTCGTACTCCATCGAGAACGGCATCATCGTGGAGAAGTCTCGCCGATGGGCGCTGATGATCGACCCGCAAGGTTAGTCCTGCTGCAGATGTCCGGGGTTCGATCTGGGGGGTTACTATGACGTGTTAAAGAAGTTGTCATTCCAGTGTGAGAGAGAGACGGAGCTATAGAGGACGTCTAGCGCCATCTCTTTTTCCACTCTGGAATAAGATTAAAACAATACTGCTATAAGACGTCATTGTATGCCACCTGAACTATCTTGTACTTTAAAACTGTGCAAGCCGCTCCATAGCTTGAAGAGACAGAAGCGTCAACTGCCGTAATTTTAGCCTCTTTCCACCATTTTAGTACAACAGCCGACACCATATATATTATTTTAACTACCCACATATATTGGGGTCGGCGCTCGAGACTAATCGACTGCAACGTTGACTTTAGATTTTGCTGTATTTGAAGAGCTAATTTGATTTACTCTTTCACCAAATCCAGAGCAAGCCAACAAATGGGTAAAGAACATGGAACGAGAGAACCAGCTGAAGGTCATTAAGCTATCAGACCCTAACTACGCGCGAGTCCTGGAGAACGCCATTCAATTGGGCCAGCCCGTCATCATGGAGAATATCCGCGAGCACCTGGATGCGCTGCTGGAGCCTGTGCTGCTGAGGAACGTGTACAGGTGACTAAAACAGACACATACATACATGCAAATGGGCCAGCCCGTCATCATGGAGAACATCCGCGAGCACCTGGATCCGCTGCTGGAGCCTGTGCTGCTGAGGAACGTGTACAGGTGACTAAAACAGACACATACATACATGCAAATGGGCCAGCCCGTCATCATGGAGAACATCCGCGAGCACCTGGATGCGTTGCTGGAGCCTGTGCTGCTGAGGAACGTGTACAGGTGACTATAACAGACACATACATACATGCAAATGAACCAGCCCGTCATCATGGAGAACATCCGCGAGCACCTGGATGCGCTGCTGGAGCCTGTACTGCACAGGTACAGGTGTGCTGTACAGGTGACTGTACCGGTCATTTTATTCCACCTACAGAAAAATAGGCCTCCTCCCTCTATGGCATGCTTCTCTGTGCGCATCCTTAACTAGGTCGTACGCACGGTCTCTTAATAGATAGACTTGCATACATAATATTAATAAGTAAACGGAAATATAAAATAATTAATAGGATATAAAATAATTAGAAATTATAATCATTGTATATTTTCTTCTCTCTCATGTTAGAATGAAAAATTTAGAGAAGCGCTCTTCCTCTCTCTACTTATTTAAATATTGCTGTGCCCGACAGGGTCCATAATTGTGTCTATCATTTTTTTTATTTTCGACCACCCCTTAGTGTTCATTATGGATGCAATAAATGATTTGATTTGATAAATATTAATATCATCTTCCTACTCTTGTCCTACGATGCTTGTAGCTCCTCCCTTCTCCATCCACCGTCACCGCGATCATCTGAATGTTGGCACTAAAGTGTAAACACTACAAGAACAAAATATTCAAAAGTTTCCTATGTTTCGTTCCTAGGTCTGGTGGCGTTGACTGCTTGAAGCTCGGTGACAATATCTTGGAATACAACCACAACTTCCGGTTGTACATCACCACGCGACTCTCCAACCCACACTACCTGCCAGAAGTAGCTGTCAAGGTCAGTCCTACTGAGAGTTGAATCTGCAAACCTTAGCCATAGGGCTTCTATATTTCGTGACGGTTAAACTAAGCATATACGCATTTGTGTAAAATAAATATGATTATATTAGTAACTTTGAACTTTTAATACATATCTGATTTGTTTCGCGAATCGGCGCGGCGTAACGGGAATCGGCATAGCGGTCATGATTCATGCCTCGGTCAGATACGAATAAAAATCATAATAACAGAACAGTCACCCTTCCAAAGCCTCCATTCCTAACAGCTGTTCTGTTCCAGGTGACCCTCCTAAACTTCATGATCACCCCTCAAGGGCTGCAGGACCAGCTGCTAGGTATCGTGGTGGCTCAGGACCGGCCCGAGCTGGAGCTGAAAAAGAACCAGCTTATCGTGGAGGGTGCGCATAATAAGAGGACGCTCAAGGAGATCGAGGATCAGATTCTTGAGGTGAATAATCAATTTAATTTACGCTCTATTTCACTCACAGATGGCGTAACGATAAAAAAGCTAAACATCACGCCTGAAATCCTCGAAGGGTAAGACAGAGCTGAACCTACTAATAGGTACAACCACATTTCGCCAGTTATGTTTTAGTATCAGTTTAAGTTATGTTTAGTAATAGGGGGCGAGCCTATTGCCATCAACCGGGCACAAATCTAGACTCCGTGGCTACTACTGAGTAATTCCTGCTAGAATAACCCAATAACACTTTGACCGACCTGGGAATCGAACTTATGAAAGGGCTAGGCAGATGATGGTCTACAGTGACAGAAATACTTCGAAAACCTTTGAACTTCGAATTCGGGGGTAAAACCATTTATCTTCTCCATAGATATTTACGCTTTGGAATGGGCAACTACAGTACTTTTATTATGTCTTGTGACTGGGACACCTTTACGGTTCCGTACACAAAGGATGAAACGGGAGCCTGTTACTGAGACTTCGTTGTCCGTCCGTCCGTCTGTTTGTCACCTGGCTGTATGAACTGAACTGTGGATTATGTATTTCTGTTGCCACTATAACAACAAACACTTAAAACAGAATAAAATAAGGGGCCATACAAAAAAAGTGTTTTTGTTTTTTGCTTGTTTTTATAAATAATGGTACAGAACCCTTCGTGCGCGAGTCCGACTCGCACTTGGCCGGTTTTTATTGTTGTTCGACTATTCAAAAGTGCCTTTAACTCTCCTAGTTGAAATACATGATTTTGATATTGTTTGAGATTTTGCTTTTGTAGATATAATAAACGTCAGAAATGATGTGCAAATAACAGCTGACTTGGAATTGTAATAAAAATGAATGTAACGAATACCGTCCATTATGTTTAAAACTGCATTTTTTTTTTGGCTATTTACATAATATCACGCCTGTATTATTCTCGAAGGGGTAGGCAGTTAGGCGGGTACCTAATAGAATACCCACATTTTGCCAGTTATGTTTAAGACCTGCCATGTAATAGGGGAAGAATCTTTTACTATCAACCGAGCACAAAACCAGACTCCGAGACTACTACTGAGCGATTCCTAATGGAAAAACTCAATAACAAAATAAAAAATAAAATCAAAATATTTTTATTTTACATAGGCCTACATGGGCACTTATAAAACGTTAACAAAAGGTGCACGGTTTGGGTTGGTCGTTTTCTATGGAGAAGAACCGGCAAGAAACTCCATAGTTACTCTTTTAAAATCATTTGGTTTTACAATTTTCCCGGCCCGGGTATCGAACCCCAGGACCTAATGCTCAGCAGCCGCGCTCGCAACCACTAGACCAACAAGGAAGTCAGAGAGCCTATTAATCATCATTAATTTAAAAAACCTTTCCATCGAGCAGGTCCTATCCTCCGCCGGCAACATCTTAGAAGACGAGTCAGCGAACGTGATCCTGTCCTCATCGAAGGTGCTCTCGCTGGAGATCGAGGCTAAGCAGGCGGCGGCCGCCATCACTGAGGCAGAGATCGATGACGCGCGCCTGCTGTACGTGCCCGTCTCTAAACACAGCTCCGTGCTGTTCTTCTGTATATCGGATCTGGCCAATATTGATCCGATGTACCAGTATTCTTTGGTTTGGTGAGTACTTTCCAAAATATCTGATTTGATTTATGGGCGAACTTTATGGGGAACCATAAAGTTTTAGTTTTTACCACCTTTCTTCGCAGTTGGTCACATTTGTGAGACTCCCCCCTCCCTAGTGTAAAGTCACATATATTGTTTTGTAATTTTACATATTCATATAGAGTTGTTTTTTTTTTCGTACGTAGTTCAAATTTCGTGTTTTAAGACTTGGATATATTAGATTTTGAAATGTGACGTCACGAAATTTAGGATCCTCCAACTTCTTGTCACACAATGTCACATTTCGTCCCCCCTCTTAACACGTGACATCATTAATGAATAGGGTAATGTAGTGAACAGGAAATTAATGTTATGTATTTTTTTTTATCACATTTTAAGAAAGCTTAAATTGCTAATAGCAGGCCTCCGATGTAAATACTTACGAAAAATAATTAGCAAAGTAAGAATTGATTAAATTTTACAAGAAATCGTACAATGCACAAACAACAGACATAATACTCGGTAAGTATCCTTGTAACTGCGAGCCCTTTGGTCTACAGGTTCATAAATCTGTACAACCAAGCGATCCTGAACTCTCCCAAGAGCACCATCCTGCGCGAGCGTCTGGAGGGCCTTAACGCGTTCTTCACGAAGAGCATCTACGACAACGTGTGCCGCAGTCTGTTCGAGAAGGACAAGCTCATCTTCTCTCTCGTTCTCACGCTGGGCATACTGAGAGCTAAGGTTAGATTATATTTCCCTCCATATCAGCAGGAGACAGAAGAACAAGGCGAATAGGCTCAAAGTGACGTTTACAACTGGTAATAACCCAGTTGCCTAGCACTACGGATATACACCGTGTAAATCACCTCATCACGAAGCCGTCAACCAAGCATTCTGTACATGAAACTAAGTAACTTTACGCAAAAATTATTGCTGGGAAACGACTTTTTTTTGGGGGGTGTAAAATCATGTTTTGTGGTAGAACTCAATGTATCGCACTCAAAACATTGTGCTGATGGACGGATTGAATAGTATGGGGGTCGTGGAGGTGTCTAAAGTAAAAATCATACATTAAAAACTTGTATTTAAAAAAAAAACTTGTCAAAAAGTTGGAACTTTGACCCCTAATATCTCCGTAACTAGAAGGTTCCCAGGTATGGTGCAGAACAAAAAAATGATCGCAATGACAGGGAGAACCAGTGCCTTTCTGCTTCGTTAAGAGGTGTTTTACACCATTTATATTAATGCAAGGTGTTGTTTCGCATCCTCGTCAAAATTCAGGATGTTGTAAAAAACTTAAATAATCAATATAAATTCCGGTACCTAGTTAATTATAAAAAATCACAGCTTTATTTTGTTGTTTAAATTTGTCAGTATTTCAGAATAACCCTCTTAACGTTGTTTAGGGAATAGCAATTATTCGAAAAAACGTTTGAGATTTATTGTGTGCGTGTAAGCGAGGTTATAAGGCGAGGCGCACGCGGGCCGTGTTTAAAACACGGGTGGTTCACACTTAACGATTTCCGTAAATAAGAAGAAAAAACATACCTACCAATTTTTTTTTATTTTTTTTTACCTTTACCCCGCACTAGGATTTTCTCCTGTATCGTGGGTGCGTTTAAAAACATTTAAACTCACATACACAAACAGCCAGACCCGGAACAACTGGATAATTGTTCCGGGTCTAATTATAAAATATTAATATTATTTGTATGGCCTACAGACGTAGGCCATACAAATATTTGTTCCGTGCGGGGATCGAACCCGCGACACACAGCGCAGCAGTCGATCGCTCAGCTACTGCGCCAACCGTGTCGTCAAATCATTGATTCGGGTCGAGAATCATTAGCATAATTACCTCCTCGAATTTGACGAGGATGCAAAACAACACCTTGTATTAATGGGTCCTTATTCCTAAGTTGTGATGCTCGAGGGATAATATAAGTTTCTTGAATGATATTTGATGATATTCTCGGTTAGATTACCAGGTTGGCCAAAGTGTTATAGGATTTCTCAGCTGCAGTCCGCTGCAGTCCGCTGCAGTCTGAATGTGTGTCCTAGGGGAAAATATATAAGTCTGTAATTAAACCTGTCGTACTGTATTAATCAGAATTCTGGGCTGTGAAGAAGATCGATGGAGAACTATTGCATGTAGTGGACATAAGAGCGTTGAGATGGATGTGTGGAGTGACTAGAATGGATAAAGTAAGGAATGAGTGTACTAGAAGAAGTTTGAAAGAAACTGTTACAGAAAAAAATAAAAAAAGTCTTGTCAAGGAAGTCATTTGTCTTGGTATGGACATGTAATGAAAAGGTTTGAAACGCATGCGACTAAAAGAGTGATGAATATGAATGTTGATGTATGAATAGGGAGAGGAAGACCAAAAAAACGATGGATGAATTTTGTGAGGGATTCTATGAAAGAGAAAGGAGTAAATGATGCCATGACGCATGACAAAAGGAAGAAGAAAATGTGTTTCTCCGACTCCGACCGAAGATAATGACATAACAAGAAAAATGAGGGTGTCAAAATAAAAAAGTAATTTTTAAAACGACTTCCTAGCATTTTAGCGGGGATGAAAAACAAGGGTCGGAGTAAACTCTCTAGATGATCTTAACTTTCACGGGATACAGGCGTGGTTTTTTTTTTTAATTAATACTTTATAGGCTTGCGTTTGGCCGCAGCTCGCCTTATGTGAAGTGATGCTGCGGCCTAGGGCGGAGCACGCTTGCCTAGAAGAAACCGGTTCACTCGAAAATATGCGTTAAGGGCTGGTTTGCCTCTTTTCCTTACAGGGAAATTTAGACGAGGATCTGCTAACATTCCTGCTGACGGGTGGCGTGGCTCTGGACAACCCGTACGAGAACCCCGCGCCCAGCTGGCTCACGGAGAAGGCGTGGTCCGAGATCGTGCGCAGCAGCCAGCTGAGCCAGTGAGTACTGGGGGGTTACTATGACATCTTGAAGTAGTTGTCATTCCAGTGTGAGAAAGAGACAGAGTTATACAGGATGTCTAGCGCCATCTCTTTTCCACACTGGTATGACATTAAAACAATACGGATTTAAGACGTCATAGTAAGCCACCTGATCTTACCGTACGTACTCCATGCAGTGTGATGGCTCAGGGCCGCAGATGTTTAACAATTCTGATTTACGACTGCTTGGTATTTGTTTTTCATTATACAGGGTTATTTGTAAAACACCGGCAAGCTCTCAGGACTATGTTACTAACCTCATAATAAACAACTTTTGTTCTATGACTTAAAAAATCATGCTCGTAAAAAAAAAAAAAACGTTAAATTACTTCGTAACATTTAGAGCGTTCAATTTAAATATTTTTATGTTTGTATGAAAATCTGATGAACTAAAATATGATGATTTTTTAAAAGTTCTAGTACAAAAGTTGTTGATTATGATGTTAGTAACATAGTCCTGAGAGGTTGTGTTTAACAAATAACCCTGTATATATCAGAACCGTACACCCATATAAAAAACTAATTATTGCAATACTGATCATACTATCGGGTTAAAAAGTATCCTATGTGTCTTATCCAGGTTATAATCTATCTACAAATTTATGCCAAATAACACCCCACCGTTCAGCCTCACTAACTTTCTCACAAGATAGTAACAAGTAAGTTTACTAACGTTGACTAACAATATAATACACAAAACAGGTTGAAAGGCTTCAGAGAGCACTTCGAGGATCACATAGACGAGTGGAAGGCGTACTATGACCTGTCAGCGCCGCATGAGAACCCCGTGCCGGAGCCCTACGACAAGGTCGAGGGCATCGCCAAGCTCATCATACTCAGGTAACGGTGACTTAGCAGCAGTGATAGCCTAGTGCAGTGTTTCCCAAACATTATTCTGTCATGGCCCGGTAAATGTCACACTGGCCCTTAGTGACCCACTCAATACTTTAAAACCTCTTCCCCCGCTGATTACATTAAGTAAAAGAGATCGGTATCGCCTATTTTGTGCGAATGGAGCATTTTTTTCCAAGGTGGACTGGGAGAAAATGCCCAAGGCAATAAGCCCGCCTTTATACAGTTTTTTACAAGTGCATTAAGTTTTATGATTTTTTTTTTTTTTTTTTTAAAGGCAGAAATGCTGAGACCCGATTTCATGGCCCGGTACCGGGTCGCGACCCACTAATTGGGAAACGCTGGCCTAGTGGCTAATGGTGTTACCGTTGAACTACTAAGGCATAGCTCTCGACTTCGAACTTAAAACACGCACATCTTTTTTTTTCGGATTTATTTACCATTCTTTCAGATTATTGTAAATTATGACTTGCTTCGGTGAAGGAAAACATTGTGAGGAAACCAGTACCTATGCCTGAGAGATATTTCTGTCATGTTAAGCCAAGTCAGAGGCCCATGGGCGGCATAAAAACTGTGACAGCAGGTGACGCACTAACCACATGTTGAAGAAGAAAGAACACGTCGTTTACTTGTTTTATTCCAATTTGTGTCTAAATAATAACAGCCGCAAGGTTCGATCTGCAGGTGAAGAAGCGCTTGCCAAGCTCCGGGGGCTGATCCATTACATACCGAGTTTCCTCCGTGCCTCGGAAATCACGTTAACTCGTTGGTCCCGAAAGTCTGACAATTAGTTTTACCAAGGGGTATCTGACAGGTAGTTGATTCTGGACATCAAACTAAGTAACCTAACCTACGCAAATATTACTGGGAAACGACTTTTAAAAATATTTTATAATTTATGAGTATATTTTTATGGTATTTTTTTTTATATAAGTTTTTAAACTGACATGGTCACTAACACTATTAACAACACTTACAACGGGATATTTACCATGTGTATTATTTGTTTCGAGTTCCCGATATTAGACCGATTTGCCTGCACATACATAAACACCCACCCGCAATAACTTCAGTTTATCCGTGATCATGGTGTTTGCAACAGCGCCGAAATATCGGGAATTCGAAACAAATAATACACATGGTAAATATCCCGTTGTAAGTGTTATTAATATTATTTTTTTTATCTTTTACTATAAAGCGGTTTTGCGGTTGTCAATTTCCGTTGCAACCTTCAAACGTATTAAATATTAAAAAAGGAACAGAGACAGTCATAAGGACTGCCGGCAGAAGCGAAAACTCAAAACAATGGAATTACTGGAAATTAACAAATTACAAATTTAAATAATTTACGGCCGATTTTTCAATCCTCAGATAAACAACCAGATAGCCTTTATTCGTTGAATAGCAATATTTTTGGTTTTTCAATGGTCAGATAGTAGCTGTCTAATAAAGCCTCTAACGGAGGAATAAAGTTACCTGCTACTTTAAGGGCCAGTTAGGGTTTTATCTCCCCAATAAGTGTGATTATTTGGGTTATGTTGGACTGTTTCATTCGTTTTGGTAAAGATTTAGATTAGAAATCGAGGAAGAACATTAAATATTTAATCACCTGGGAGGAAAAACCGACTTTTACGAGAGAAGCCTGACAATTTTAACGCATAGATGACAATGAATTATGGAGAAGATTTTGCTTGAAATCTGATACCATGATCTACTTTCATTAATTGAGGATAAAATTAATTCATTTATTTATTTAACGAAAAACACGCAGTAACACAATAAAAACTAATCATAACATTATTTTGAATATTACAAATTACAATTAAACACGAAACAGTTTTTTTTTTCAAAAAAATTTTAAGCGAACAATTGTTTACAATAAATCAGATCATAGTCATCTTACAATTTTTACACATCAATACAATAACTACAAATCACCCGACGATTCTATGCAACTGGCATATTTTAAATAACAGCCTTTTATTATTGGCTAACCATTGTTTTCTTTTTTCAAGCGAGTTCTCCAAAATTTTATTCATGTCGTCCCATGTGTTAAATACGTTTTGTTGCTATTCTTGTCTAACACGTTGTATACTGTATGTGTGCTGTGCGCTTACACATCAATAGTGTGAAGTTGGCTAGCATAGACCACTGATAGTTATTCTCTAGAAAAAAAAGACGATTGAAAAATTGAAAATATTTATTCGCTTGAAAAACAGACAGATAATTTTAAACACTTGATAGTTATCTGAGGATTGAACAATCGGCCCTTAGATCATAATAAGTAATTGATTAAAAAATTAAAAAAAGAAGTCTTTTTTTTTATGTTACCCCATACTAGGAATTTCTCCTGTATCGTGGGCTCGTGGGTGCGTTTACAAACATTTAAACTCACATGCAAAAGCAGTCAGACCCGCAACAACTACCTGTACGCCATACAATAGGGGTGCGGACTGGGTAAAGAAAAGGACATTCTATTTTGTCCGTCAGACAGGTAATACAAAAATATTAGACACGTATTTTTTGTTTTATCAAAATATCAAAAGATTACTTAGTAAAACTCATTAAAGTTGGAGAGTGGGGGCTTACTACGTCACAAGTAGGCATAAAACTTACCTATATGTGACGTCCTGCGCCATTTCAACTCAATATATCTCCGTAATTTTATGACCACGTGAAAAAAGAAAAAATACGTGTCCAATTCTTTTCAATAAACTACCCGACGGACAAAGAAAAAAAAATTAGATTATCCCCTCGAATCCAACTCACGACACACAGCACAGCACCCAATCGCTCAGCCACTTCGCCCACCGTGCCTAACCGTGCAGTTCAAACGTAGTTCAGGTATTTTATTCACAGTAGTTAATATAGTCAAAAACTTCCTTCTTTCTTTCATTGATGTTTCACTTTATAAAACATAGTTTTATGCACATAAACTTTCTCGAAAAAAAAATACATAATATAATACGTTATTGCAAAATTTAGAAGAACAAGGCGGTCACACCGAGGGACACAATAAGTGTAATATTCCAATAAGCAAACTACAACAAAAAGATAGGTTTAGAAGACTAAAAAATTATAATAATACGAGACATTTTCGTAACAAGTATTTTTTATATCGATTAAATGATTTCTAATTAATATTAACTTAGTGTACCTTTTGTTTTATAGCTATACTTTTGTACGCCATACTTTCATAACGTGTAGCTATTTTGTCATTTCTTTATAAGAGCTGTATAATGTTCATTCAGGTCAATGTGATTACAAAATAAATAATTTCATAATAATTTGGGTTATGAAATATAGTTCGTAACTACACTGACTGTACATTTTATGGACCATTATGAACAATGACATGTCAAACCGAGCGAAGTGATAAATATCCTGACCTTCATAATTTCTCATAGCGTCTGGTCATTATGAATATTGTTATCCGACCGTCGCGCGTCGTCGGGCAATTTGATTGGTACACGTGGCGGGGCGCGGGGAAACACGCGATGCACGCTACCCAATCAGAGCTCGCGCCGCGGCTGTGAGTCAGTCGCGTCAATCGCTAGAGGATAGTTTTGTATTGTAAACGAGTACAGGCGGACGGCTTATACTATCGTAATAAAGTATCAAATTGTTAGGACGGACGGTTGTATTGTGTGCTATTTTAATTTAGTGTCGAAATAAGAACAATACGGACGAACGATGGAAAGTGTCACCCATTCTTTCAGCATACATAAATTGACTGACATGCTGATGAAAAATAAATTTGAAGAAACATTAAGTGACATTATGTATGTGAAAGGTCAAAATACTCAGTTGTTAACCAGAGCAGGTTATTTAGATATGATTAAAAAAGTGAAAACTTCAAAGTCTAAAGTAACGAATAAACAACCAGAAGATTATCAACGTTTGCGAAGATTCGACGTCATGAATGTTGGAGAAACAGAAAAACTGATTGTTCCGATAGGCAAAGATAACATAATTAGGTTATACGTGTGCAACGAAGAAATATTTGAGATTTTACATGACACCCACCTGGCGCTTGGACACTGCGGAAGAAATCGTATGGAGAAAGATATAAATGCCCGCTTTAAAAATATCACGAGAGAAGTTATTGGGATTTATTTAAATTTATGCGACCACTGCAAAAAAAGCCGCAGCGTTTCCAAAAAAAGTTTTATGACAACCTTTATTACTAACGAAATGAAATCGAGGTGTCAAGTAGACCTAATTGACATGCAGTCACAAGGAGATGGTCTGTATACATTTATACTTGTTTACCGAGACCTCTTCACGGAGTTTGTGCAGCTGCGCCCGTTGAAGAGCAACAGAGTCGAAGAAGTTGCAAATGTACTAGTTGATATATTTACAATTTTTGGTGCACCAAATATTCTTCAAAGCCAAAATGGCAGAGAGTTCGCAAGTGAAGTTGTTCGAGCGGTTTGTGACATGTGGCCTGAGCTGAAAATTGTACATGGCAACAAATGTCAGTCTCCGAGCGAGCCCGTAGATAGAGCAAATCAAGATATCGTGAACACCCTACTTAATTGGTTGGAGGATAACAACACAAAAACATGGCCGGAAGGCTTACGATTTGTTCAATTGATGAGAAATAAAGCTTACCACGAAGGCATATCCTGTAGTCCATATGAAGCCATGTTCGGGGCGAAGCTGAAACTTGGACTCTATAGTTCTTCTTTACCACATGACGCTCTACTTGGTGTCAATACAGAAGAAGAGTTTCAAAAATTATTATCCTCTGTAAACGACCAAGTAGAGTCCGCCAAAAACGTTGAAGTAGAGGTGGCCATCGAAAATATTAAAGAAGAGGTTAAAGAAGAGGAGGAAATTGAAATATTTGATTTAACCGAAAATGTTAAAAAAGAGGAGGATATTGATCCATTTGAGTCCATCGACACAAAAGTCGAGTTCACTGAAAATGATGATGTAAAACATTTATGTTCAGCCGGACGAAGCCAAATTTCAGCCATCTCAGATGTTCAAGAGGACACAGTAACTAACGAAACTTTATTTCAATACAAAAACCAAGATTCTAAAACACATTTGCCGCGCAAACGCACTCGCGTCGAGGAACCACTGAATACAACTAAAATTGATTAAGTATGAAAGGGATATTTTGACACGTTAGCCATATTTTTTCTTAAATTTGTATCCTCCCATCAAACCGGTTTATATCAATAGGTAGCACTAATACGACAACAAGTATTGTAAAAGACAATCTTTTTTAGTGTCGAGCTTTTGAAAATATGTATAAGTTTTCGAAGTTGTACTACTTGATGGTACACACGGGGAAACATCAATTTATACACTTCCAGTATAACATGGCCTAGCTTTCTATGGATTTACCGTACTCTGAGAGATAAGCATAAACTGGTTTTCTATAGCTTGACGTGATCTGTATCTCAGTATCTTCCTACCTGAGACACCTTTCTCTATACGGGTTATAACGGAAACGGTATATACATACTTAAGGGTGTGCTACAGACCATCAAACTGAACATGGTTATCATAGTAAAACATGTTTTCAATTTTGTATGAAAACTGCAATACCTATTCGACCCAAAACTATGGGGCAGCTGATATTTTTTTGCTATTACGATGTTTGTCCGATGGAGAAACATGTTCAGTTTGATCGTCTGTATCACACCCTTAAGTATGTTTATACCCTTTCCGTTACACCCTGTATAAGATTGTACAGAATTATGTGAAACAGCGCTTGTTATTTGATGTCGAGATAATAAAGATTTATGATTATGATAATAATTGATCGCCGTGCATACCATACCATACTCAATACTCATGTTTTCATAATAATTCGATCGGAATCTTTCTAACCCTTCGGGGTTTACAAGCGTGATATCCATTTAGTTTACTTTTCATATGTCCCGTAGAACAACGATGTTTTTACATTTAACAATAATAGGGGATAATCCAATTTTTTTTTTCTTTGTCCGTCGGATAGTTTATTGAAAAGTATTGGACACGTATTTTTTCTTTTTTCATGTGGTCAAAAAATTACGGAGATATATATTGAGTTGAAATGGCGCATGACGTCACATGTAGGTAAGTTTTATACCTACTTGTGACGTAGTTAGCCCCCACTCTCCAACTTTAATGAGTTTTAACTAAGTATTTTTTTGATATTTTGATAAAACAAAAAATACGTGTCTAATATTTTTGTATTACCTGTCTGACGGACAAAATAGAATGTCGTTTTCTTTACCCAGTCCGATCCCCTATTGTTTTATAACTTTAATTGGTAGGTACTTATTAGTTAGTACATAAGGGTTCTAAATGTAAAATCCATTTAAGAGTCTGATTATTAAATTTTTGATTTGCGTGTGTAATTCGCGTATAACTTTAAGTTTCATGTTGAACATTAAAGTTATCGATAAAAACATGTGTTTTTATTATCCTGCCTAATAGACGATAGAAATTAACAAACTTTAATAAAGTCCAGAACATTAAGTTATAATCATAATTATTATCCTCATAAACAGCACGCAGTTTATGAGGATACACGTATCGGAAAGGTGTCATATTATGTGTGGTAGATTTTGGCCGAGCATGTTTGAAATATTTTTTGGGACAACTTAATATTTTTCACGATGTCTCTCAAGTAAAACCGTAAAAGTTCCACTTTGGAGTCAGCCATAAAGAGCAATTGAGCGCAGCATTCTAGGTGTTAAGAGAACAGATTAAATACGGTACAGGTACACTATGCTGCGCTCAAACAGGAATTGCAGACACAGGCAAATAAAAACCGGCTAAGTGCGAGTCGGACTCGCGCACGAAGGGTTCCGTACTAATATTTATAAAAACCGCCATACATGATCTACAAATGAGACTCGTTTTAAGTACAAATGACGGTTAGCGCCATCTATCTACATTTCTATCGAGTTGTTCGAAATTTTCGAGTCAAATACAATTAGTCGACTAAAAAATTAAAATTAAAAAAAATATTTTACCACTTTTTCGGCGTCATTAACGTGTATACTCATGCCAAATTACAACTTTCTAGTACCAATAGTTTTTGAGCTAAACCACGGAGAGACGATAGATGGACATAGTGAAACTTTAAGGGTTCCTTGTTGACTACGGAACCCTAAAAAGGAGCCAGGCTCAAATGGGATTGGGCAGGTCACATGTGCCGCATGTATAATGACTGCTGGGCAAAGGTCTCAACACGATGGGTGTCTGACGATGGATGGCGTCACGACGCCGCTGAAGCCGGCCAAGAAAGATGGCGCAGGTAAAGAGTACCTGGACATATATGGGGAGGCGTTTTCCTAACAGTGGAACATGCAAGGTTCTTAAAAAAAAACGATGTTGGTCTCATGGATAAAGTTGTTCAGTTTTATGGTGTGGTACAACACCATTTAGTATCATTACCTTCTTATATCTTTGTGGTACAAGATGTAATGGGAATTTTTAAAATGCACTATGCTTAATGTCCAATTAGTAACGTGATCCATATTATACACCGTGTAAATCACCTCATCACGAAACCGTCAACCAAGCATTCTGTACATGAAACTAAGTAACTTTACGCAATAGTTATTTGTGCAACAAGAGAGCACAGTCGTTTTTTGCTGCGAGTGCTGATTTTGAATCCTGAGCGTGGCGAGGGATTCAAAGGCACGAGATGCAAAAAACGCTCTCGTGTAACACACATAACTTTTCACTTCAGCAGCGAGAACACTTTAGGAGATAAAATAAGAATAGAATTGATTGAAATAACTATTTATTTATTTTTTCCTTGTCCATTTTTTCTTTGTCCGTCTTGTAGTTTATTGAAAAGTATTGGACACGTATTTTTTCTTTTTTCACGTGGTCATAAAATTACGGAGATATATTGAGTTGAAATGGTTTTATACTTACTTATGACGTAGTGAGCCCCCACTGTCCAACTTTAATGAGACAAAAAATTACTTAGTTAGAACTAAGTAATTTTTTGATATTTTGATAAAACAAAAAATACGTGTCTAATATTTTTGTATTACCTGTCTGACGGACAAAATAGAATGTCGTTTTCATTACCCAGTCCGATCCCCTATTCTGCATTAATAACTGTCTTGTAATTTTAACTCTTCCGGTGTTACAATACTGTTCTCGTCGCTAGTTTCACTCATATTTTACGATTATTTTAATATTTTTAACTTATTCAACTCTTTACGCCAGCCACAATTTTTTTTTCCGCTCTTTTATTTAAATTAAGGCGTGTTCGGAAATAGCACCCATGACATTATCTAAACTAGAAATAAATATTTATAGGTTAAATATCAGTTTTATTTGCAGTAAATACTTATTTTCGTTTAAATACAACAATAAGTTAAAAATTCAATAAATTACATTAAAAAAAAACCGGTGACCGCTAAGTAGACCGCTTAGTACAAGCACAAAACAAAGCGGACCCCCGACGCTATGACGCTTGGATTATTTTATTTTATGTTTTTAGAGGTTTTTCGTGATGGGGTTTTTTTAAATTTTTAATTTAATTTTAGTTCAAACTTTTTAAACTTAACGAAAACCAGAAAAGCTATAAATTAAAAAAAAAAACGAGCTTTTAGGGGGGAGCGGGCGGGGGTGCAACCCCCCCTCAGCGATGCTCATAGTGACAAGTAACAAGATTTCATATTTCCAATCGACCAGACCTGGGATAGTTGTTTATTTCCCTTCAACTAGAAAAGTGGTGATCACCTTCAAACGGCTGGGCTAATTTTCTCGAAACATAGCTAAGAACACTCTCGATTAAAACACCTTTCAAACGAAACCAATTTTATCAAAATCGGTTCATCCGTTTAGGAGCTACGATGCCACAGACAGACACACAGATACACAGATACACACGTCAAACTTATAACACCCCTCTTTTTTGGTCGGGGGTTAAAAAGACAAAAAGTCTCTCTTTAGTTACTGTACTCTCCAGTACTAGTACAGTACTCTCCAGTAGTCTCCAGTACTCTTTAGTTAGTACGAAATTCCGAACGTGTTCGAATTCAAAAACGGAACTTCGAAAGGGCTGGTCTTTGTCTCTCTCTCTTTCTTATGGGCGGGAAAGAGATAGAGTGTGAATGTTTCGAATTGTATGATTAACCCAAGGCTGAATAAGAAATTCGGGGCTTTCTGAAAAAAATAATTAAAAAGTTACTTTGTCTCACTCAGTGAGCAAAATCGCATTTTGCTCACTGATTTCAGGCAGCAAAGCCTACATGTTTGAGCTACTGAAGTGAAATAGTATATTGTGTATTAAGGGCGGTAAGTAAGGAATTACGATCGAGGCTCTAGAAGTCGAAGACTGAGGGCTTTCTGAGCAGAGGTTCGTAATTCGCGCCCGTGAAACATACAATGTTTTTCATCACATTTGCGAGTTAATAATTATGAATATACACAAGTCAGCACATATTATTACGAAATACGTGAACTGATTTGCGGATGGCGGGCTGTTTGCTCACACCACAGATTATACAAATGTTTTGTTCAGAAAGTTTAAGGGCAAATACTTACCTAGGTATACAGCCATGACGGAGTATTAAAAAAAAAACAACGTTTTGATACAAAAAACTATCGATTATTTAGATTTTAGAACATTAGTTGAGTAATTAAATAACATGTAGCGAGATTGAATGATTTTCCTGTTTAGATAACATTTTAAGGCAATTTTTTAATTGCGTGTAAACTCCTTGCTTGAACTTGCATGACCTGTGTGCTGTCATGCTGGGCTGTAAATTTAAAAAACATTACTTACCGCCCTAGGGTTTTATATGGGGCATTACAGCCTAGTTAACCTGTATGTTATGACACTGTTTACGTGCAAGTGTGATGAAATAGTATATTGTGTATTAAGGGCGGTAAGTAAGGAATTACGATCGAGGCTCTAGTAGAAGCCCGAAGTCGAAGACTGAGGGCTTTCTGAGTCGAGGTTCGTAATTCCCGTACCGCCCGTGAAACATACAATGTTTTTCATCACACTTGCGAGTTAATAATTATGAATATACACAAGTCAGCACACATATTATTACGAAATACGTGAACTGATTTGCGGATGGCGGGCTGTTTGCCCACACCACAGATTATACAAATGTTTTGTTCATAAACTTTAAAGGCAAAATACTTACCTAGGTATATACAGCCATGACGGAGTGTAAAAAAATAAAAATTTCGACGTTTGGATACAAAAAACTATCGATTATTTAGATTTTAGAACATTAGTTGAGTAGTTAAATAACATGTAGCGAGATTGAATGAAATTCCTGTTTAGATAACATTTTAAGACAATTTTTCAATTGCGTGTAAACTCCTTGCTTGATGAACTTGCATGACCTGTGTGCTGTCAAGCGGTGCTGTAAATTAAAAAAAAATTACTTACCGCCCTAGGGTTTTATATGGGGCATTACAGCCAAGTTCACCTGGATGTTATGACACTGTTTACGTGCAAGTGTGATGAAAATTAAAAAAAAAAATACTTACCGCCCTAGGGTTTTATATGGGGCATTACAGCCAAGTTAACCTGTATGTTATGACACTGTTTACGTGCAAGTGTGATGAAAAAAATATTGCTGGGAAACGACTTTTTTTTGGGGGGTGTAAAATCATGTTTTGTGGTAGAACTCAATGTAACGCACTCAAAACATTGTGCTGATGGAGGGATTGAATAGTACGGGGGTCATGGAGGTGTTTAAAGTAAAAATCTTACATTAAAAACTTGTATTAAAAATAGGGTATCATTTAAGCTATCACCAATTTAATTAGTTTTGTGTTTCTTAAATAATAGGGTTTGTCCTCAAAATAGTAGATCTGTCACCAAAATGTAGTCACCAAACAATGCAAAATCAGTTCCACAATAAATCACCTAAAATCCTGAGATATAAGGTCTAGTACCAAATAAATGTTTTTGTATGTATTATAATAGGTGTGTCCTAATAAGTATTTAAGCAAACTAATTTAAAGAGATCACCAATAAATCATATTATGTTACTAGAAAATTGCATTAAGTTCAAATAGTAGTCGACGGAGCCCCGCTACGCGGGGCTCCTATTTCTCTCTGCAGGGTTTAAAGTAACCTAACACGAAGGGGATGTCGGGGTCTTAGTTCGCTCGCTCCGCTCGCTCACTAGACCCCGCCATCCCCTTCGAACCTAACCTGTCCGAGTTGATGTGCCCTATGTCTCTAAGGAACTGATCTATTTATTTGGTGACAGATCTACCATTCTGAGCACAGAGCTATTATTTAAGTAACAAAACTGTTATTACAAGAACGAAGTTTATATTCATGTAATGCAATATAATTTTATTGGTTATCGGTCTCTTATTTTACTGATAATTCATACCTGGGAACAATTTTTGTTTATTGAGAACGAAAATATTTCGTGGCGATAGATCTATTTATTAGGTGATACAACTTGATGACAAATATAAATTTTGGTGATAGAAAATATAGTTCCCTTAAAAATACTTGTCAAAAAGTTGAAACTTTGACCCCTAATATCTCCGTAACTAGAAGTTTCCCAGAAGAACAAAAAAATGATCGCACTAAAAGGGAGAACCATTGCCTTTCGGCTTCGTTAAGAGGTGTTTTACACCCTTTATAAATTTAAGTTGTCACAGAACAGGATGAGTCGGCACCCTATCTTATTTGTCTGAATTATAAAAACGGGCCAAGTGCGAGTCTTACTCGCACACAGGGTTCCATAGCCCCAAACAATATAATAACAATGTTTTGATCGGTCATTCATTAGTAAACCTTCACTCAACCGCAAAACTAAATTTGTTTTTCATAGTAAGTTAATGAAAAACAAAGTTACTGCTGCAGTTTGGTGAAAAAGTCCCATATCTCAAAAACTACATATCAAATCTTATTCAAACCAATTTTCGTTGAAAGTTTTTTTTCGTTCTACATACCTATCTACAGACACCCCACACGTATAGGTTTGATCGTTTTTTTTTTTTTAGTTTTATTTCCATGTATGGGAGCCGGGAGGATATCCTTATCTATATATTGTTTTAAATTTTGTACAAAAATCATAATGCGGTTCACAGAATACATCTACCTACCAAGTTTCAGCTGTGTAGTCCTAATAGTTTCGGAATAAAGTGGCTGTGATACGGACGGACAGACAGACAGACAGACAGACATGACGAATCTATAAGGGTTCCGTTTTTTGCCATTCGACTACGGAACCCTAAAAATCGGTACAACTAAGTGCAGCTTCACTGTAATGGATCAATCTACAAGCAACTAATCTACAGCAAAACATGTCAGAGCACCATTGCCGATATTGTAGAATGTCGTCAATGGAGTTCTAACATTTCCGTACATCCATTTTTGTACTAGGAGTTATCGACCAAAGTTGGATATGCTAGCCACTTAAGAGCAACTACAATTGAAAGTTATCGAATTCACTGTGGCCGAAATCGGTTGGATGGCACCATCATCATTTTGACATCTGCCAGCAGCACCCCAAAAGCAACCTTATTCTAATAAGAATGAAGTATCACTGCGATTTAGACCGTTACAAAGTCAGATATGTCTAACTTACTGATTACAAAACTTCTTTTCTCAGATGCATCCGCCCCGACAAGCTTATCCCGTTAGTCCAAGCTTACGTGGTTGCGGAGATGGGCCAACCGTACATTGAACCCCCACCCTTCGACCTGGACAAGTCTTACAACGACAGCAACTGCTGCTCCCCTCTCATCTTCATCCTGTCTCCTGGATCCGACCCCATGTCTGGTCTGGTCAAGTATGCGATGGAGAAGAAGGTAGTCAGCTTCGAGACTATTTCACTGGGGCAGGGACAGGTGAGCTCAATTTTGTGGTAGTATTAAATATCTCCTTGGCATCATTTGTGTTAACGAATATTGTCATCATTATTTAGGGTCATTTGATTCATTGTGTAAAATAATACGTGAATGTGAGGATTTTATAACTTGCAAACAAAATAATAAAAGCTACCTAAAAACGTGCAACATTCAAATCGCAAATTTCTTCTCTTCAGCAATCAATGGCCAAAAACTTTACTCTACCAAATTACATTATTTATTATTAAATTACTATCAAATTCAAGCGCGCCACAACGGTTGTGATCGGTTGACTGATTTTATCAACAGCATTCATTTTTTATTTTTGTTCTGCAACCAGGCGATGAACAGAGATTGGAATGCTAGCGTTCATAAAAATACGAGTATTGTCAATTAATAATAATACAATTAAGTAATGCTAATGTTGTAATAATAATTAGATTACACAATTCTCGGACTGCCTCGTTGGGTTAGTAATCGCAATAGTGACTGCTGAGCATGAGGTACTGGGTTCGATTCCCGGGCAAAGTGTTATTGCAGTAGCAGCCGCGGAGTGTGGAATTGTGCCCAGTTGATGGCAATTGGCTCGCCCCCTATTACAGGGGACTAAAATATAACGGTCGAAATGTGCATGGAATAGAGGTTATGTACACCTCTGCTTAACCCTTCGGGAATTACAGGCGTGATGATATGTTATGTGTACTTACACAGTTACTTATGCCCAAATGTACGTTGTCGTCCCAGGGCCCAATAGCCGCGAACATGATAAACATTGCGATCGTGTCGGGCGGCTGGGTGGTGCTGCAGAATTGCCACGTCATGGAGTCGTGGATGGGCGAGCTGGAGCGCATATGCGCCGAGGTCATCATCCCGCAAGTCACGCACCCCAACTTCCGCTGCTGGCTTACAAGCTATCCTAGCAAGTCGTTTCCGGTTACTGTACTACAAAATGGTGAGTGCATACCGTTTAAAGAAGATCAGACGTGCATGCATCGTTTTTAAACACGAATTCGAGGACGAAAGAAGCCCATGTCCGTCTCCTGATCCGGGCTACCTACTTGTCTGACTTGTCTGTCGATGGGCAAATAGCAGCTCCCCCTATCTTAAACTTATAAAAGAAGTGGGATCAATTCAACCTTTTTTCCCAGGTGTGAAAATGACAAACGAAGCACCGAAAGGGCTCAAAAACAACATTTTCCGCTCGTACATCTCGGATCCTATCTGCGACCCCGAGTTCTACATCTCATGCCCGCGCACAGAGGACTGGCGGCGCCTGCTGTTCGCGCTGTGCTTCTTCCACGCCATCGTGCAGGAGCGCCGCGCCTTCGGTCCGCTCGGCTGGAACATACAGTACGAGTTCAACGAGAGCGACCTCCGGATCTGTATCATGCAGCTGCAGGTGCGTTCAGAATTATGTACGTTCAGATTTGTGGTTTTTCTGTGTCACCATCGTCGACCTAGCCTTTTTGGGCTTTGCTTCAGGGGAAGCAAAGCCCAAAAAGGCACCCGTGTCGCTCCATGTAAAATGCTGCATCTGGCTAGGGAGCCAGATGCAGCATTTTATATGGAGCGACACGGCGGCGGCGTAAGGTTTAATTAAAGTGAAACTTTTATTACATCGTCTCAAACTTTTTCGTCTGTGTGTTGCATGTCGCGTGACGCTCGGCCGCGGTGATAAAGTGAAAGGCGCTCTGACGAGCACCTTTCACTTTATCCCTACTCCGCGTTTTATGCGTTTTATACCATTAATGGAATATTATTCCAAAAATTTTTAGTTAAATGTCTAAAGTGTGAAACAAAGTTTCACTTTTACCGTGGTTTCATAAAACCACGCAATCCTTTTTTTATTGTAACCAGGGACTCAAAGTTTTCTCCTATAAAGGAAAAAGAACCCCCTTCTTCCATTTTCCAAGTTGCTTGCATTAAAAGATAAATGAAAGCACCTGATCTACAGATGTTCCTGACGGATTATGCGGAGACGCCATTCGATGCACTTAACTACCTCGCAGGCGAGTGCAACTACGGAGGGAGAGTGACTGACGACAAGGATAGGAGACTCATTCTGTCTCTACTCTCTATCTTCTACAACGATAAAGTCACTACTACGCCTGAGTAAGATTTTTTTTTAAAGATATATATTTAGGACAAAATAAAAATGAACCGCGTCAGGCAAAGAAACGTGGCGATGCAGATATGGCGGGCAATTGACTTGATTGATTTGATGTGTTTCGCCTGAACCAACACTGCTCATGCAACCATAATTACTTAATATTTTCAAGATACCTTTTAAGAAAGAAGCCCAATCTTGTACAACAAAGACATAATATATATGTGTATTATAAATGTGAAAGTTTGGGAGGATGGATTGATGTATGGTTATAATATAGATTAAAACCTGATCTGATTATCACATAGTATACTTTTTATCCCGGTAGCACAATCCCCTGGGACAATTTCCAGGCGAAGTCGAGGGCATACGCTAATTTTAATTATACTTGACATCATCTGCCTTTCCCCAACTATGTTGGGGTCGGCTTTCAGCCTAACCGGAAGCCTGGATACCAGTATTTTACATAAAACGACTGCCTGTCTGACCTCCACAACCCAGTTAGTACTGAATACGATACTCTTTGATAAGAATGGTTATCAGACTTTTGGGCCACTGACTACCTGTAACGAATGTCAAAGATCTTCAAATGATAGCCGGAACCAACGGCTTAATATTATTTCATGAGGAAACTCGGTATATAATGGTTGGTCACCCATCCCCAGACCAACCTAGGAAAGCGCGGCTTTATCTCAAAATTGATCCGAGCGGCTGTTATTGTGAAGCCGCGAGCTCCTCCCTTTTATGATACTTGCATTAATCTTGGTATATTCGCTCACTGCTCAGCTACTCGTTCTCTCCGAGTGGAGACTACCTGATGCCGCCCTCGATGGAGTACAACTCAGTCCTGGATCACATCCGCGCGTTGCCCATGACGGCCAAGCCCGAGGTCTTCGGCCTGCACGAGAACGCCGACATCACCAAGGATAACAACGAGACCAATGCCGTAAGAACTGTGGATACGCCTTCTTCTTAAGAGGGTGCATTCAGAAAGTTGGCAACGTCGCAAATAGCTGCAAATATTTCACATAAAGCACTTGGGTCCTTTTCTATGCTTAAAACTGTGTTATCCAGTCTTATTATTGCGAATCATTATCAATATTTTAGTGCAACACAAAAAGCATTTCATTCAGTAATATTGATTTGATTGTGTGAAATATTTCCGTTGAAAGCAATTTGCGACATTGATAGTTTTCAGAATAGGGTGCATTCATAAGCCTAGCATTATGTTCCCACTGCTGTAATCCACCACGCGGCGGGTCCAGTTTGGGTTGGTATATGTCACATATCTTCCAATTTTTGGTTCTAAGACATGCAGAAGACTTGTTCGCGATATTTTGATTTAAAAAAACCGGCTTGAGTTATAAACCACGTCAACAGAATGTCCGTTTTCAGTATATTGTGTCAAATGTTCTTCTAAAAATAAAGAGCTATGTTTCTTCTTTCCGTAGCTGCTATTCGGCACACTCCTCACACAGACGGATATCGTGGCGGGGGGAGGCGCCGAGGGCGGCGAGGGAGGGGGGGTGGTGGAGATGACCAAGGACATGATGGACCGCCTGCCCGACCTCTACGACATCCTCTACGTCGGCGAGAAGTACCCCGTGCTCTACTTCAACAGCATGAACACCGTGCTCAAACAGGTAACCTTACAGCTTTCGGCAGGGTAATTACAAAAATAGTGCGTCGAGTCCCTCCGCGCGGAAGAAGTGAAGCTTCGTAATACTACACGCATGCTTTCGAGTGCCACGCATTCACTCTCGTTATTTTATTGAGCTTCTAAATAATATTTTTATTACATAAGTTTATCGAGGTTATTCTACTCATGGAAATTGATCGAAGGCTGGTCACACCGAAGAGTCGAATGCATGACTGTTTGCACGCCATCTTGCGTACCTAGTAGAACTACGTAGTCTCAAATCTTGTAATACATGGTAGCGTTAAACTTGTTGGTAGTCGCATAAGAAGTTTCAGTTCAATAACCAATATTGGCAGTGGATCTGTAGTATGCGACACTGCTCCACACCTCGTCGTTGATTCGTTAAAATTAGCCCTACTTAATAAGGTTGGAGTTACAACTTTCCACTTCAGTCCGGAAACGGTGCAGGGACTTCCAGGTGGACCACGGAAGGTTAGACCATGCAGGAAGCAGTCACTGTCACTGGGTGGTTAGTAGTGAGTGAGAGGGGATAGGTATTTTCCCACAGTTTAAATCGTGCGTTGGCCTGGTTTCTTGGTAGGACCGCTGCGAATTTTAAAAAAAACTGTGCCTTCTTTTTTTAGCCTTTGCTTTGACAGTTAGGCGCCATATTGCTAAGTCGGCATAACGTAACAAAAAAACGTTCTACGGGAATTATTCAAATCTCCGGTCAGCCAACATAACAGCTAGCGATAAACAAACTGTAGTTCGCATAATTTAAGCGCATCACCCGCGCCTGTCCTGCGCCCGCTCTCTCTGTGTGATGCGCTTTAGTCCCACGTATAGTCCAACTACCGACTCGTGATGTCCAAAACTCGTCTCTCCCTCAGGAACTGATCCGCTACAACCGCCTGCTCGCAGTAGTGAAGCGGACCCTCCACGGGGTCCACTTAGCCGCCCAGGGCCTGGCCATCTTGAGCGCGGAGCTGGAGGAGTGCAACAACTCCTTCATCAAGGGCATCGTGCCCCAAGTGTGGATGTCCAAGTCCTACCCGTCGATGAAGCCCCTGGGCTCTTATGTCGCTGATTTACTTTCACGGTAAGTAACAATAGGGGATAATCCTATTTTTTTTTCTTTGTCCGTCGGGTAGTTTATTGAAAAGTATTGGACACGTATTTTTTCTTTTTTCACGTGGTCATAAAATTACGGAGATATTTTGAGTTGAAATGGCGCATGACGTCACATTTAGGTAAGTTTTATACCCACTTGTGACGTAGTAAACCCCCACTCTCCAACTTTAATGAGTTTTAACTAAGTAATTTTTTGATATTTTGATAAAACAAAAAATACGTGTCTAATATTTTTGTATTACCTGTCTGACGGACAAAATAGAATGTCGTTTTCTTTACCCAGTCCGATCCCCTATTCATGTTGGAGTAGATGGTTAGGTGAGGGGTGGTAGGTCTGCCAGGGCTGCGAGTTGTTCGAAAGAGATACCGCGGCCCTGGAACATAAAGGGCGAAGAAGGAACATGGGTGGGTTTTAGTCAGTACAAGTCTGACACTCCCTCCCGCTCCGCCCAGAGCGGGAGAAGTCATTTGATGATTTCCCATGCGTTAAAAAAAAAGGTACTTTATTGTATAAAACATCACAACATCAGCCCGCTATTTTATTTTAACGATACTTGTATTTATTCAGTCATCCTGATACTGCTGTTGTTGCGTGCTTTATTTGTAGGCAGTAAATAATTAACACTTTAAAATTAATTTATATCAATTTATTTTACTATCACAAACAAGTTCACTACTCTATCTTGTGTATATTATGTCTAAAGAGATGATAGTTTGGGTACATGTATTGGGTTCTATTCAATTGACAAATTGCAAAATTGCATCCGTTTGAGCTCAAGTTGACATGCTATTTTTTAATAATTTAAATTATTAGGCCATGTGTTTAGACCATGTTCAATTCATCTTACAAATTATTACAAATGCGATGTTTGTTACTATTTCACGCAAACGGATTTGAATGAAATTTGGCACACAGATAAAGCCGCGGACATAAGGGATACAATGAACAGTAATAAAATTGAAAACTAATAGTTAATTTGAACATTCGTCATTGGTCATTTGTCATTCTACCGATATGTAGTATTGAAAAACTTGTAATAACACTTTCTAATAATCCTTATTTAAAGCAAATTTATACCTACAGTCGTATTTTGTAACGGTTGAAGATTTTTCTTACGCTAGAGGTGCAACACACAAGCTCCGATCGCCATCATTCGGTGCAACTAGGAAACAGTATGTGCAAAATAAGCTTAGCTCTTATTATGCCGAGCTAATCCGAACATAGTTCTGCAATGTTAGTTACCCGAATAGTGTTAACTGAACAACATGAGCCGACTGAAAAGCCGAATACTTCGGGACGGCTGTCTCGAATGTGCCGACCGAAGTGTGCATGGTCCTAAATATACAACCTGTTTGTTTTGATATCCCATAACTCTAGGATATGATTGAGACCATATCAAAGAATCAACTGGCATATGAATTATGTTTCAATCATACTTGTCGGCGCCTCACATACGCGATGACGACAGCGGGGAGTGCGCGGGGTGCGGGTACCGAATCCTAGCTGCCCTAGCGCCGCCGCGCGCCTCGCCAGCACTCAGCTCACAGACACGGCCCCCTCCGGGCATTTCTTTGTACGGTCTTCAGACGTTGATTTAAATGTTATTTATGGTATTATACCTATTATTATACAGTCCACTTCTTTTATTCTAATATATCCAACCGAGTCTATTCATACTTTTTTTTTTGTTTTTTCGCTTGTTCTTAGCTTTAAATGTGAATTATTTTGTTTGAATAAAAAGAATTACTCGTATTTATCAATGAAACTACCACTATTTTACTACACTACTGCGAAGTTTGGCAACCTCGCATAAGTAAAGATTCGTCATACTGGTAATAATTTTTGACCTAAGTAAATTATGATTGATGATATCTCCGAAACTATGCATTTTTGACCACCTATTCTAGGAGTTTTAGTATTCTTTTTACCTACAGAATATAATCCTAGAGTTATGGGATATAAAAAAAAAACAGGTTGTATATCATTAAGGAATTGCGAGCAATATTCTATGAGCCATGGATTACATATACCCAAACTACATAGGTACACAATGTTTGTACTCAGTCCGTCGAAAATAGTTGTACTAATAAAAATGCCGCGTTAAGCTGTTGCACATTTAAAGCGACAGGCATACACACCTTACAGTATTCGGGTACATTATGAATTTTGGCAATTAAGATCAATCAATTTGTTATTACAATTTATAATCAAGGAAAATTAAATAAATTCATCAAAACAGCGATATTTGACAGCTTTTTGCGGCGTTGCCCTCTTAATATATGACTCATCGAGCTTTAAAAGAGACTGTCAGACAGGTATAAGAACAGAATACACCGACCGGACTTTTAAACAAGTAAAGTAAGCGTTTCACACGAATATCAACATTACTCCTAAAAGGATAAGTTTCGTATTAGTTGAAAACTTTTATTGACATTGACAATATAAACGTTGTGGTAAGTGGCGTTCTATATTTTCTACCTACCCTCATGGAAAAGATGTATAAGTATGTATATTTGTAACTGAAAATTAATCGCGTAATGATAAGGTTCATATTCGTATAAATCACTTAGAAAGTCAAAGTACAATGACAGAGTAAACGCTCTGTACTAGTCTGAACTTTTTCTTAAACTCTCATGTGAGTTAATAATACATGTAGTTTGTTACGTATGTAAGGAACACTTAACACAGTAGAAACATTACCTCGTACCTACCTCGCCACGTGAACGCAGGTAGGTACTATTGAACAAGAGACGATTCTCATTGCAGTCGCACATAGTCTACGACAAGTTTTCTCGTACAATCTTACTGACCATGAAAATAAATTGTTTACAAGTGTTAACAATGTGTTATTGTTAGGGGCTAATGGCTATAGTATGATAATTTTCCTCTTCGTTAGATATGTGTGAATCGAATCTTTCTTAAATACGAAATAGATCCTAAGGAGCTCAGCGCACTGAACGATATAGATGCGTAACACAGGAAGCGAGCAATTTGTAAGCCGCCTTGCCCTATTTTCTTGTTAAATATGTTATGTCAGAGCCCCACTGCATGCATTGAAGTGCGCTTCACAGTTACAATGGCTATATTTATTCAGTTTGAGAGCAGTGATAACACTGGTTCTGACATGAATCTAGAATTATGCGATGCAAACAGTCTTACACATTCCACAAAATACTTAAGTGGAATTTTGTGTTTACAACAATTTTAGAAAACATTGAGCATGCAAGTAACTCATACATATTCAATAATCTTTAATACCGAGAGAGATGACCGCTGTAACGCTAATAGTTTCAGTTCGCATCCACCACTAGAAACACGTTAGTAACACTAAAATACTACACAGTTATATATACTTAGTTATTAAACATTTATTTATAGCACATGTGAATACTGACAGGTGATACATTTTGACACAATTCCACCGTAAATTCAACAATCAAAAATCGAAAAAGTTGTCAATAAATCTTTAAGAAATCGACGCGTTTAACCCTGATATTTGTTAAGATTTCTTATTTTTATAATACTTTTGATATTTATGTGAATATTACTCATTGAAATAAAACTAACCTTAGTTAACGTTAACAATAGACACAGAACTTATTTATACAAATGATTACACAACACAGATCGATACAATAGTAAAGTTAGTTTTATTCCAAATGTAAACGTAACCGCAATTTTGCTTAAGCAAATAACTTTGTCATGGGGCTTGGGATAGGCCTACGTTCAACACAGGACTACGGCATGTTGATGAGGATTCAGCCTTCCGAGTTACGAGCAGCCAGATCCAGGAGTTTGTTCATGAGTTCTCCTCCGAAGGACTCCCTGTACTTCTGGCTGATATTGTTCAGGAGGGCGTAGGGGGTCTCATAGTTCATGTTCTCTATGCTAGACAGGGTAGTGTCATCGTACTGCCTACCGACGACCCTGAAGCCGTTAGCGGACATCTCGACGCAATATTCTGCATTCTCCAGGGTAGTCAGGTTAATGTAGATCCTCTGGTTGTTGCTGGGTAGTTTCGGGGAGATGCTGGCACTCCTTACGTGCTTGCGGATGTCGTTGATAGCTCCTTCTGCCTCCTGCGGCCAGGTTTTCTCGTCCAAAACCTTCTCTGTCATGGTGGTTGTCTGGAAAAAGAAAAAATTCAAATTAATTATAATTGGAGGAATCACCATAATTACTACTTCTAAGAAAATGTGTATTTCTTAAAATGATCTGGGTATAATATTAAACTTTTGGTTTACTCTACTTCTTTTTATTTTCAAAACACCAAAAACGAATCATCTTTTACTAACCGTACTTATTACAAATTAATATTAATATGACTATTTTGTTTCCAGCCTGAGCTTCCTACAAGACTGGGTAGACGAGGGTCCTCCGATCGTCTTCTGGATCTCAGGCTTTTACTTCACGCAGTCTTTCTTGACTGGCGTGCTACAGAACTACTCGCGACACAACAAGATTCCTATCGACCAGGTCCACTTCGAGTTTACCATCACTCGCATGGAGTCAGATGCCGAAGAGGAACCCAATTTTGGAGTGTATTGCAAGGTTGGTTGATCTTGGGACCACCTATACCTGGTTTCGGGAAGCTTGATCCTGGTAATCTCTAATCGAATCCTGTGTTAAGATGTTGTTCTCAGCGTATCTATATTGAGTCAGTCCAGATGTAGTGGAAGTTGTGGGAAGTTCAACGGATCATGTTGGCATAGCATTTGACGACCGATTTTCATTATATTGGCTCTCTAGAAACCGGTTAGGTATAATCTTTTATGAAGCACAATGCAACAGAAAAAAATACACGGAAAAAGATTTGCAATGTGATCAACTCAGGTCATCATCATCAGGGTTTTCTGTCTATTTTTTACTATACATGTCTTTGTTTAAATCGCATGCAGCAACCATTTGAAATGGATAAGGAGGACCATGAACACAGCGTATTTATATGGGTATGTCTCTTGGAATGTGCATGGGAGTTTATTCTATAAGTAGTTGATTTTTTAGCGCTTGATAGCTCAGATAAAGCGACGCTTTGGAAGTCTGGATGCATGACACGCACACGTAACTATTGATTTGCACGGTTTGATATTTTAGTGTTCTTTAAAATCGAAAGCACAAATAATTGTGTAATACTTAGGTAGTACCGTCTAAAGCCCATGGATACCAACCAACGAACAAAGCTCCACCAGTAGATTAGAGATTCTCGATTGGCACTCTCAAATAATTACCAGTAACAACCCTCTCAAATATACTAAGACAAACCCTCTCACACACAGGGTCTGTACCTTGAAGGCGCAAGATGGAACCGCGAGACGATGCTCATGGACGAATCCTACCCAAAGATCCTATTCGACACAATCCCTATAATCTGGTTCAAACCGGCTCTCATAGCAGAGTTCAAGCCTCCTCCTTGCTACTTCTGTCCTATCTACAAGACTAGTGAGAGAAAGGGAGTGCTGGCAACCACGGGGCACTCCAGCAACTTCGTCATGTATATCACTCTGAACACAACCTTGAAGGAACAGCATTGGATCAATAGAGGAGTGGCTAGCTTGACACAGCTGGATGATTAGGAGAAGGATCTTGATACTGTATCTCCATATAGTATGTTATTTTTCTAATCAAGTTAACAGAACATAATATCACATTTTTTCCTGAGTTGGGATTCTATTTCCCCAGAAAACTTGTTGGTATTTATAAAAGTATAGGGCGGAAAGTCTTCCAAAACAGCTTATGACCACTGTATATCAATGCAATCTACTGAGACCTTGCATTGTATTTCAAGACAAATGATAATCCTGAAACTGCACCTGTCAATGCACAATATGCTATCTTATTGTCACAGCATGCAAAGATTCTTGACTTTCTTTTATCATGAAAGTTAGGAAAATGATTGGGAGTTCTTTGGAAGTATGCATCTGGCTAAATGTGCATTTAGCCTTTTCCCATGTTGGGATCAGCGTCAAGTCTCACCGGATGCAGCTGATTGCCTATATTTTGCATGGAGTAACTACCTATCTGACCTCCAAAACCCAGTTAGTACTGGGTAATATGGCTAGGAAATAATAGGTAACAATCCAGCCTGTGTTGTCCCACTGCAAGGCCAAATATTAGGAAGGTATAATATATATATTTTATTATCTTGGCCAGTTGAAGAGGTTTGTATGCATGAACAGTATGAAGATGCAATGACTTTTTTTGCACTTCTAATATAATATTGTATTTTGTATATTATGTAATTGATACTGTGATGTACCTAGTCATAATCAAGTATTTACTAAATAATTTTTTTTAATAATAATATTGTTGTTTAATTTATGTAGTTTCCTTCCTTGCATGATATCACATTAACATAGAAACATAGAAATATTTTATTAGTTTAGAACATTGGGGAGACAACATCGATGCCAGCGGGAGAAAACCTTGATCAGGCTGGCACAGGATATGAACATAAACCGAATAGCCTATACCTGGCAGAGGGTGAATTCAGGCTGGTGATGATGTTACGAGTGGTGGCACCAGTATAAAATTGTTGTGGATGAGAGGGTTTGGTGCTGAGTTATCAACTGCATCTATCTTCTGAAGTTTCATAAGCGCCCATGTAGGTTTATTTGATATTAGTAAAACAATTTGAATCTGCATCGCCTGTTCCTACTATGTTGAATATTGTTTCCGGTCTTACCAGATGCAGCTGAATATCAGACATATGGAATGACTGCCCAACTGATCTCCATGACTCAGTAACTCTGATAAATCTAGTAGTTGCGTATTTAGCTACAGATATCGAGTTAGAACAGAAATTAGAATATAATAAACTTCTACTTTTATTTTACATGAACATGCATAAAAAAACCAAGCCTTAGGTGGAAATACTGTTCAGTAAAACCACATAATGCCAATAAGGAACAATCCTATCTGTGCAGGGTGTAATGGATAGGTAACCATAAAAGATAGAGGTGTATTGTTCAATTGGGCATTAGGGAAGAGGCAACAACAGGATATAGTAGAAAGACTGATAAGCTAGCCAATAAAATAACGAAAAAACAAACATTATATGCACAACTCTATAGAAATACAATTAGCGGGCACTACTGGACAATAAAATAAGCCTTCTCCAGACTGCCTCCATCAATCCATCTGTTATATCCATCTAGGTTTTTCTGAGAATAAGAGCTATTAGCATACTACGGGCACAGCAAGGTTGGAACAGAATACATGTAATCAACAATAAAAATATACAATTACTTTGGCAATATTCCAACCTTAATCTATCAGAGTTATGTCGAAAAGTATTTAATTAATGTAAGCACTTTTATGGCCGTTTATAGCAATGTCCATTGCCAAAAATATGAGCGCGGACATGGAATTGTATTTTAATATTTCTAATAGAAAATTATCGACCCGTCTTCTAGGAACAATTAATAGAAAAGAGTGAGAACCATTCATTACTCAAGTGGGAATTAAATTTAAGTATGCGACATTATTTTTAAACATACGATTATTTACCTATACAAGACAATTCGGGTCGGATAGATCAAAATTTAAATTTCGCGGTGGTTTTGAATTAAAACTCACCTTTATTTCTGTAATTGGTGCGAGAATTGACTGGGACTGCAAATACACGCCTATGTATTAATTGTAATTGCACGTTAACGTTTTCATCGTTACGTTTTTTATAACACTTAAAATAATTTTGCAATACAAACTCAAATAGTATGAATGTCAACAAAGTCAATAGACTACAGAGAGTTGATGACGTCAGCGTATTTTACTGTAGTGTTGTACGAAAAATACATAGACAAATCAATCGATTTTTAATTTCAAACGTGCCGTTCTTATTTTGTGTTTGAAACTATATTGAAACATTTTATTATTTTAAAGTTAATTGGTAAGTGTAAAAAACCTATTAAAACCATCAACCATAAATTCTATGGAATCGAATTGCAACAAAGCTATCGGAATAGAACGATACCAACAGAAATATAGTCCTTCTCCAGTTTACAACAGCAATAGTATTTTATTTTGGTTTTCCAATCTTGTCTTATTGAAGATTATAAAATGTTTTCAAACTTTGCCGTTAAATAATCGATTTTCAAACAATCGGAGTCCGTTGCGTATCACTATTGATATAATTTCGTTTCACTTTTCAATCATCGTCAAAAGTATCCGTGGTCTCAATAAAGATCGTAAATGCTTGATATTAACCTAAATACTTTGAAATAGGGTTGGAAATTCATTGAATCATTTGATAAAGTTTGAAAAAGCAAAAACAATGTTTTTCGTATAGCATAATTTTTAAAAAGTGTTTTTCAGCATTATTCAAATGCGTAGAACGGAACTTTTTATTTACAATTTGTTGCTATGTTGCATAGATGGCGCGGCGATCTTGTAAACTGCGTATGCCGAACTGACGTTTTTGGTTATTTTTGTTCTCGCCTCGTGTTTACTTTAGTGTCTAATTTCGGTCCAATTGCGAAAATTCAGTTGTGCAACAACCAAAAGGTTAATATTTCGTTCATATAAGACATATCCGTACTTAATAGTATCGATCCGCTCTTCCGGACTTGGTATATGTATACATTATTATCACGTGGTGGTGTGGTGGTTTATATAATTCTTGTTTACCGCACAAGTAGAAACTTTGCGCATGTGCGTCCCGTCAGTAACCTCAAATTGTAAAGGCACGGGTTCGGCAGGTTCCGGATATCCGGGTCGCGACGCGGCGGCGGCGGTTCTCGCGGCGGTATTGTGATGTGCCCTCGTGCAAGGCGTCCGCGCCCCGCGTGTGGACAGCGTTGGTGATATCGGTCCGCGCGCGCCTGCCATGGCCCAGGCTCAGTTTACGCGAAGCTCGGAGAGCGACGCGTGGGCGCTGCTCTCGCTGAAGTCGGCGCCCCCGTCGCCTTCCAAGGTGCAGTGGGCCCAGGAGCCGGCACCTACCGCGATCGCGAGGCTCGACGGCCGCGACTTCGAGTACCTCATCCGGCAGAAACGTGTCGTGATAGGCCGGAACTCTAGTAGAGGCCAAGTGGACGTTAACATGGGACACTCGAGTTTCATATCGCGTAGACATCTGGAATTGTTCTACGACCACCCGGAGTTCTACCTGACGTGCAACAGTAAGAATGGCGTGCTGGTGGACGGCGTGTTCCAGCGCAAGGGCTCCGCCGCCATGCTGCTGCCCAAGAGGTGAGTGTGCTGGCGGCCTCGCCGTCTACCACAACATACATTTACGTGCAATCACTAGCTTTTGTTTGTAAACAAATCATATTGTTTATGTTCAACCCACCTGTTGTATTTTTGTTTAAAAAAAATGGTAGTGTTCATAATCTTTGTTGACACATGTGGTTTATGCACATCATGTTCCTAGACTTGTAATGACACAGCCACTCAGTCTTACACCTGGCCACTTGGATAAGTATGGCATTGGTAAGAACATTATGTCATGAAAACACATCTATTTTTGTAGCTTGTAATGTGTGCCAGTTTGTTATACTATGTCCTGTGCATGCATGCATCATACCAACATTTCTTTTCTCATCAAATTCACAGAATATTGATTAGTCACCAGAGCTAACTGATTGTAGGAAAATACCATCAACAATATTTTTTGCAATCACTACTTCTTATCAAGAAATGGTAAACAAAAACAAAATCTTGCAATTTTACGATCAATGTCCAAGCTTAATGAATAGTTTGATAATGATTATCACTTGTTACTAGTTATTTTGAGCATATATAGATAAGATAGGTACATCCAATATGGTTGTACGCTGATTGTATGATGCAATACATAGAAATGTGATAGTTGATTTGGTGAGATTTCGCAAGTCATTGTTACATGAATATTAATTTTGTGATACTCGCGAATATAGAAAAATTGGCATTTTTGCATAGGTGCAAGCTTAGCTTTATTGCGTTAAAAACATATATTTTAATAGTCACTAAACAATCAAAACAACTGCTTACGTTACAAGCTGTTGACATAAAAAGACCTTATATAAAGTGGGTTTATTCATATTCAGTTGCATCATATTCTTTACTAAATGACATGTGTCATAAGGTGTGAATGCACTGAACAAAAGATAGTATTCTCTCAAAAGATACCTACTATCTTTTTTCAGTATTCTACAACTTTTTCTCAATAATTTAAATAAATTAATACTCATTGGGTAATTTAAAAGTCTCGGAGAACAAAAGCAATACTTAACCTTCTCATTGCTCCTCTGCCTAACCTGCATGTCACATGTCTTAAACATGCAAAATGAATGTCTGATTATCTGCTTGTCTAGTTTTATGAATTTGAACATCCAAGGCCATCTTTGTGTTCATTTCTATTTATAAACTAATATAAATATTAATCAGCTATAATTAAATTGGGTTCATATAAGAAGCAGGTATTTAATGCCTCTTTTGGATTGGCAAAGATTCAAACAGCATGCTTTGTTATATCAAAGTATTGTTTATAAAGACCATGACTATTTTCAGTATAAATAGTGGACCAAACTGGAATAAAAAATGCATGAGAATTCTAATCTAGCTTGCCATTTTCGATGCCATTTTTTAATTATAATAATTATTTCCTCATGTATTATTACTATTGCTCTATTCCTTATAGATAAAGCATAACAAATAAATCAATTACTTCACAAATAGGTAGTGATTGAAACAATGTAAGGAAATGTTTCTGCATTTCTAGATTACCATATGGTCAAGACAATAGGTGGCACCACTTGTGATATTAATCACTGCATGATGAAAGAATTCATAAGTATGCAAATTAATGTGTTCTTGGTCTGTAGCAAATCTTAAATATTCATTGACTAGATTTTGCCAGCGACTTTACCCGCATTGAGTACAGAAGCTATGCCAGAGGATCATACTACCTGGATAAAAAAAAATCTTATATTATTACCCAGTTTATTGTTAATCTGTGAGTTAAATGATAACATCATCGGTTCAGCCATTAAGGCATGAAAATGTAATAGACAATTCTCATACATTGTCAACATCAATTTCCGAGATCAGAGGTGGATTACAAGAGCCCAAATATGTATGTAGCACAACTTGAGAAGGTTCCATGGCTTGTTTAACTGTTGACTGAAATATTTAAAATATTAAATGGTAATGAATATGTTCTTCAGAAATGTCAGTGCGTAGTGCTCGCAACGTGCGTGCCAGTGTGCGTGTATGACCAGATGTATGAACATAGACAAGACAAAACGAGTATGTAAGGATCGTAGCAGGTGGCGTTCTGTGGTTTCTGGCTACCCTGATGGGAAAAAGGCCAAGCTATCGGTGGTTAGAGCTCCAGAGACAGGAACCTGGGCTGAGAAGTGCTTACTGCCTTCTGAATCAGGACCTTGATCCAACCACCTAGCGAGACCCTCGACAGATGTTCATTGAAGCTCTTGGCCATCATTACCATAATTAATTGAATCATTAATTTGGTCTGTTGACATTGCTAATATAATAAAATTGGTCTCCAAAACTTTAATCAGTCTGGGGAAGGAAAATAGCTTAGGGAAGTATGCAACTATGTGATTATATTATGCTTCAGGAGCTACCATTGTTATTTATGTGTGAACTAAGTGTAGGGATTATTATTAATACTATGTAATTACATTGCACTATAACACCTATAGTAATTTTACATATTGCACACAAATTGAAATAGAATACAGGTCTTGTTAGCCTAGTGGTTACAAGTAATACTGCTGAGTATGTGGTCCTCGGTTCAATTCCCTGGTTGTGTAAATTTAAGATAACACTGAATTCCTAAACGAATTTCCAAAGTCAAGAAATGTGCCGAGCTGGTGGTAATACACTCGCCTCCTTTAATATGGGAGTAAACGTAACTGGCAAAATGTGGGTGTATGATAGATGCACATCTGTTTAATCCCTTGGGATTACGTTCATGATGTTATTATTCACTTTAAGATTTACATGATCAATTTGGTAGCTTCGTTAAAATTGGAAAGCAAGCGTGACCTATGTTATTCTGACTAAAGTTAGCCATTCACGCCTGGGTGTACCTGACAGACGGTGTGTATGTTGCAAATCTGTGCAGCTGTTTTTTGTCATTTGTAAGCTCAAGCTTAAGGGCTATTACAATTTTTCTTGTATTGAACACTAGGGCCATGGGGCCCGAGTGCCCATCTTGTGTTTCGGGATATCGCCAAGCGGTTGGTCGACGCTTCACGGGACCAGAGGGCTGGCCTCTTTTTGGTCAAAGAATCAGCATTGCCATCCAACGTCGCAATGCGGCCAGCCTTCTGGGCACTTTTCCTGTCGACAGCAATGTCGACGAATTTTTTGACGCCCTGTAATTTTGATACTTGTAAATATTTTATTTTATATTTATTTGTAAGTAGTTTGTTTTATTTTATTTTGTAATATACAAAATAAAATGATGAAGGAATTGCTTATCACAAAACCTCTGATCATATGATCTGTGAATAATAATAAAAAATTACTTTATCATAATTCATTAAAACTTTTGCATCTTTGTTCTAGAAAACATCTAGTTACGATAATTTGCGATAGGAAGAAGTTTCTAGAACAAACAGGTTACTAACACAGTTATAGGGGTAAAGTATTTGATGAGTCAGTAAGTGATTACAATGTGTTTACAAAGTAAGGGTATATTACACAAGTGCTATAAACTACTAGGAACGGGTTAGGCCACATTACCCAATTGAGTTATTACTTGTTAGATGATAGGCTAACTGGAAGTAATTCGTGGTTTTTATCATGGAATATCCACACTAATAAAATGTTAAAAGTTTTGACTTTACGCCAACGAAGTCGCACTCAAAAGCTAGTCCCTAATATCTAGGTACCTGTATTTCGACCGTTTCCTGACATATTGAATCAATTCAGGTAAACATTTATTGGTGTCGGTCGCATCGTCACCGGACCAATGGGGTGCGGGGACGTGTTAGGGGGCATTTTTAACCCTTTTAAAATACATGTTTTCAACGTTCTACGAACCTATTTTAAAATGCTCTCTCTGTTCAGCAGTACAATGGGTAACTTTTATTCCTAAAGGACCTGCTTGAATTTCTTCTGACCGACCACTTTGCTTGAGCTCAACAGGCAAGTTAGCTTCTGTTAAAGCTTTGCCTTTTAAGGAAAAGTCAGACACTACATTCGCGTCTAGAAGCTTGTTGACCTTCCCAAATTTTCCACATGCTAAACCAATATGGGTGCTACCTGAACGTCATATTCCTCGTAACGGTGACTAAGCAGGTATCTAAACATCTATGCGGTGTTGATACCGTTGCGCCATGATGCCCGATGACGTCACCACATGTGATTCACTTTTTGGAGATAGTTGAATGTCCTAGTACATAATTATTTTTGATGACGAACTTTTTTTACTGGTTTTTTGCGTCCGCATGCACTGTAGTCTGCAGTGCGTCACTTGTGCTTGCTGTACTTTTCCTTTCGTTTTGGCATTGACGAAAGTGTTGTCTTTTAGGGTAAAACCTGGATTTGATTGGTACAAGAACATGGGGATTGTCAATTGCCACAAGAAAAGAGACTTCTTAGCAGAATGTGTAGTCAGTCGGGATGTGGCTCTGCCGAAAGACTTCCCTTGTTGGATATAGGCTTCCTACAAAATATTGGGCATATTTTCATGTTATTATGATGGTCGTTTTTTGTCTCATTTTGGGATAAGATTAACCGCTTCATAGGAAAACACTCAATGTCTAAATGTATAACGTGGTCTCACATAGTCACTAATTACAAATTACCACTGAACTACGTAATTACAGCGAACCTTATGTAAAATTATAATTTTATTGCCCTATTCGTAATCTATTCCAGTCATAGTAACCCCTTTTCCTAGTCTAGAAATATTCTGGGTCAAGACTAACTGCTTGAGAGCGTAACCTTTGTAATCACCCCTAAAGGCTTGAAACTCCTTAAATGCAGGTTCTCCAAAGAGGTAGTGTAAAAAAATGCATGTAAACGTACATAAATAATATAAATAATTATTTAATGATTCGAAACGTGAAAGCTGGCATGGCTGCTGAAATACGTTTCTCAAAAGGTAAGAGCTAAAGTTAGACAAGCTTTCCTCTTATATTTGGATAAATCTTTGCTCTTATTTTTTATCATATCTTGATACTTCCTTCATATCTTTGATATCATGTATCATCCATTTCTTTCGTATCGACGCCAGCTTTCCAGAAAAAGCATTTCTCTTCACTAGCCGACAATCATTTGGTTACTTGTGAGAGAATCCTTTTTTATCATACCGCATCCTTCTTCCCACTTGCATCTATATTTTTGTTTACAATTTCACAATCCCACAAACAGAAACTTTCGACACAGTCCACAGTTCAAGAAAAGCCATCAATCACAAACATGACCACAAAATCTTGTTTACTAGGCATCGCCATGTACAGTTGCATTAAGTATGTATGTCACATGTGGTGCCCGGCCTTGGGCGTAATGCACATAGCTATCAGCCGAGTATATTAGATGGAAAACGGTGATGTCATGCTATGGGAAAGTAGGACTTATGTGTTTGTCTTGAACTTATTCTTGAAATGGGGATTTTTCGTGTCTGTCTGAAAATTTGTGGACTTTTTTATTAAACAGTTTATGAAAAAGGAAAACATCTCAATATGCGAAGGAAAAAAGTGAGTAAAGAGGTAGCGGAATTAATGCCGGGGAATAATGTAGTTTAAAATGTATAGTCTTTAGACTGCCTCTCATGGAGACTGTTGATAGCGAGGCTTGAGGAATGATTACCAAGTACTAAGCTTTCGAAGATAGTTCTTGGTTTGCATTTTTTTTTTGTCGTATTGAAATATCGATATTCAATTCAACTTAATGACAACCTTCTACGACCTTGTCTTTCATTAACATTAACAACTGGTTCTCCATATCCGTTACATCGGAATTCTCAAGATGTTTTCACGTAATTTCCTCCCTCGCATCGAAGCATACCGCCCCAATTTTCCCATCACTTTAGTTCCGTGAACTTTCAATAAACTTGATTTGAATGTTGAAAGTGTAACAGGAAAAGGTGCTGTATGATGGCAGGTTGATAAAAAGTGAAAGCACTTCGGTACTACAGTACGAGGTACACATTAAGTTCGAGTGAATCATTCACTTGTTTTGTCCGTATTTTTCCTGTTGGGTTATCAAGATTCGTTGCATTTAAGTTACTTTATGATGGGCAGACGATATAGTTACCATCGGGAGAAAAAGCCTGGATGAGGTTGGCACGGGACCGTGGGGATTGACACAAGAACAGAGGTCTATACCTAGCAGTGGGTGAATTTAGGATGTGGATGATGATGATTTTACTTTACAGGTCTTGGAAGTTAATGATTGATATCCTACTATACATCCTACTGATCTAAATGCAAAAGTAAAAGTATCTCTGTCTATTATCTATTCAGAAGTTAGCGGTTCAAGGAAATTCGGTACACGGGTGCTTTTTGTCTCGATTGCACTCCTTTGCGGTAATTTCCGACACCTATGTGGGCAAAAGGTAGTTTTTTTAATTACCTTGATTATAATAGAATCAGCATAATAATCTAGGATGTCTGCATATTCATAAAAAGTGGTTTAACAGAGTTCTTGCCAGGTTACCTGACATAATGCTAATCCAAAAGATAGTCCTACCGGCAAAAAGTATTCTATTCTTCAATCAGTTCGACAGTGAACAACACAATTCCCCTCAGTTTTTCTTTGAACATTTTATCTTCGTTCCTAGACTGGAAAACTACCCACATATTGTAAAGATCTTTGTGTTCACACACGCTTATGTTAGCTAATGTCGTTCTACGCGTCTGAATGTTTTGCTCGGCTGTATTGATAGTATTACGAAGTAGATCGCCTGAGATCTAATCTAGATATACTACAGGAGTATAGGCAATAGGTTTCAATGCTAAACAGGTAAGTACTCTATAGATGAATGGAGAATGTATATATTTTTTGGTTTATGAATGATGACATCCCATCCAATATTTGAGGAACTGCAAATAATTATGGCTATGTTACGGTCATTGCAGTACATTTTCTGATTCTATAGTTCCACCGATACAATTATTTTAATACAGTAGACAAATATGTCGGATTGTTTTCCAATTCTTTTCTGCTGTTCTAGTCTTAAGAACACTATCACACATGGTCACGCATTTATAACAAACTGTTTTCCAATATAATCAAGAACTATTGCTCTAAACCACTTCATGTTATGGCCGTCTATCACACTAAATAGGCCACAGGTTCATCCCTTAAGTACCTAACTAATTAATATCAATAGATTCGTATCACACGTAAATTTATCATCATGATTTAATAGGCAAGTCCGCAAATGTATGCGCATTTGCGGACCTTATGTATTGTTTGCTTCAATAGATCTATTAGCCTCTTTCTCGGCACTACGTCACTGTTCAATTAAAATGGGTCTGATTTGTTCGCTATATTGTCTCAGATTGTCTGGAATTCATTGACGTAGCTGCTAGCCTCGGCAAATGAGGTCTTGGCTATCCCCGAGTGGTTGTTTATATAGGCAAATTCTATTGTACAGCCTTGTTTTTGTCCTGCGTTTCATTATTATCATCAATTAAGCCGAAAGACACATTGATGGACGGACGCTGTAGTGTTTAGGCCCCCCTCAAGGTGGACCGAAAATATCTTAAGATTAGTCGTTCCTTGTAGTGGAAATCTTGGGGTGGTCTGTGTCCAGTACCGGACGACTTTCATCATCATCAATAGTCTACTGCCCTTATCCCAATTTATTTGGGATCAGCGCAGCATGTGTTCTTATTCCATACTTCTCTTTTCGTTGTCATCTCAGCAGTCACCTCGCCAAAGCAGTCTAGCCATATCATCCTTCACACAGTCCATCCATCGTAGTCTTTCATCCTGGATTTATTTTCAGCAAATGTAGAATAAGATGCCACTATTTTTCCACCAGCACGCGAATCGACGTAATGACAGATAGACGATGACGATGTGTCAGTTTGTCAATTCTTCCGTCGATATAACCCGTTTCTACGGCGGTCATGCTACGCGTGCAGTTCAGCTTTACAAGACTTACGTTTGTTAAAATAGGTCTCTAAACAGAGGCCCACCAAATTCGCAGTCCCTAACTGACTTGCATCACCGCTCCACAAAGACGTCTCTTCAACCCGACATTGACACCATTCAAAGTTCATCTTACTTCTTAACAACTACAGCCGTGCTACTAAACAAATGTATCCTTGTACACGTGTTTACATCTCGGCGTGACGAATTGTGTTTGTGAGTCTGCGCTTACGCAACCAACACGGGTTGGTGTGGCGGGCGCGCGCGCCGCGGTTGTTTGTTTTGACGGCTTGCACTTTGCAGCGTGGCTGATTGGTACGGTTGTAGAAAGAGAGGTTGTTTAAACTGCCTAGCTCCATCCCTCTCTTTTTGATAGCAACTAGTTAGGCGGTTCTAGCACCGTTTGATTCTTCTCAAAACTTTAGAATGGCGTATTTGCCAATGATCTGTGTTGCTTTTGTCTTGAATCTCGCACAATCCGGTTATGATAGAATATGATTATCTTCGCCTTTGAAGGTCGTATCAAAAGTAAAAAAAATCAAACTGAGAGAGGAGACCTAAAAAAGAGAAGGAGGCCTACCATGACGTTTGAGAGCTTTATGGTTTTAGTCTCATTTCACAGTGGGAAAGAGATGACGCTAGACGTCGGCTTCGTCTGTAGTTCCGTCTCTTTCCCACACTAGAGTGACATTAAAACAATACTGCTTTAAGACATCTGGTAACCCCTAGATCAGTAAGGTGGTTGTGTTGTCTTGTCATACAGGGTGATCAGAAAGAAGACAACGTACTTGTCCAATATCCATTTATCGATCCAAATAGTCAGCGTTTTGTTTGCTTTTATTACAAGTAAGTAAGTATGCAAAGGGCGAGGCTGATTACAATCAATATTCTCCAATTGCATCAATCTATGTCGTTAATAGTACACGGCACCAAATCACGCGCATATTCGTCTACCCACCCTATGCATAGAACTTATGTTTTTATTACCAATTCATTCCGGTTCATTGTTGCCATATTGATACTGATATAGTCTCTAATTATTTCATTGATAATTCGAGGTGATGGGTTAATGACGTCAATCTATAGTTACGCGTCTGATATGAGATGATTGTAAAAATAAATGAAGTGTTTGGTTGTTAGTAAATAAAATACAATTAAAAAAAAAGAAAATCTGATCGGACGGGTGGCACGTTAACAAAGTCAACATAAAGAACAAAACAGTCCAGTAGATAGGTATCACGTTTTCGGTATGAATATCGAATTAGAATAATAATTATAGAAATAACCGCGGAATACATAATCATCAAGTTATCACACGCGTACGCGATGATTTTATCAATATTTATCAACCTCTAGTTTTTCCACTGGCAACTTAATTGTAGGTTGGATTTAAAAAAAAAACTTTTTTGTTTGTTACTTATTTTAGAGAATGTCGATGACTTTGAAGGTTTTTTGCTATATGTCTTCTATGAATCTCATTAGAGTTATTTTTGTGGTTTGATATTTTTAGTCAAGTGTGTATTTCGAATGATAATGGGTATGTGTAAAGTCAAATATTGCTACTGATTTAAACGGCCTATCATCCACCTTCGTGCTTCTTTTGTCGACGTTTTATAAATGCCCATGTTGTAGGCCTATGTAAAATAAAATATTTTGATCCCATTATTTAAAACGATATTGCTAAGAATCATCAACTTTTTAACCGACTTCATTAAGGAGGAGGTTCCCAATTCGATTGGTATATTTTTTTCATGTATGTACACCGATTACGCTGAGATTTATGATCCGATTTACGTGATTCTTCTTTAGTTTGATGCGGAATTATAGTTGCCATTTGGTACCATAAAAAATTAACAACAGTATTTTTCATTTTATAAACTTTTTAAAAAAAATTATTTATGTACATTTTTCACGTATGTACCTACACCTATTTCTCCGTGATTACTGGACCGATTTAGATGATCCTTAATTCATTTGGTAGAGATAGCTTGCCCGGTGGACCTGGACCCATATGAATTTTATTATCTTTGCTTAGGTACTTTTTGAGTCATCCTCTTTATTATGCTTTTTGTCCTTTGTCGTATGTATGGACGATGTTCTGGTGTCTAGTTACAATGTAAAAATGATACTTTACTAGGATTTATGTGAGATACTACAACTGAAAAGGGTAAAATAAAAAATTATCTCCAAAAAAGTATAACCTAAGACTTCAAAAAAAACTAAAAAGTGGAAAATAATTTTACTTTCGGAAGTCGGTGCAAAAAAGTAACTGAAACGAACAAGTCACCGATTGCCGAAAGTAAAAATATTTTCCACTTTTTAGTGTTTTTTTACTGTTACTTTTTCCTAACTGCCAAAGCATGCCCAAACGCAGTCTCTTCCCGTATATTCCGCTAGCCACGCATGCGCGTCGATGCAGTGCCAACGTTCCGTTGCGCAATGACAGACGGCTTGTATTGGTAAACAAGTGGTATCTTTACGCGCCGAACGACTAGTCAATCATTTTCCCTCATTGACATGAAGTAGGGAAGGGAGGGAGCGCATAGCTTGTGTGCAATAGATATGTAGGCTCTTGCCCGCCCCATCGGAATCACATAATTATGATATGTGGGCCCAGATTTAATTAGATTAAGAAAACAGTCTTCGGCGATCCGTCAACGCCTTGCAACGCGGAACCTTCCTTGACAACCACACAAGTCAACATGGCTGCCCGCAACGACTTGACGTTCCGCCAGAGAGAATTGTAGACCGCTTCTCTCTCGTCTGTGGTCATAGTTTGCAACGTGAATCATATGAAGCCTCCTTGCTGAGGCGCCGTCAGATAATATCATGCGGGAGTTGAAACGGTCGCAATTATTTGTAAACAACAAAGTAAGAAACAGGATCTTAATTCTAGTCAAGGTTTAGAAGAAACTGGAGTAAGTGATAAGATCGATTGAAATTATAATCAAGTAACAGGTTCCTCTTTCCGATGTGTTTCTGGGACGCAATGTCAGGTTGATTCAACGCATTTGATTCCGCTGTGTCGGACGGCTTAGGTTCCTAATAACAGGAACTTTTAAGGTTTCAATTACCAAATTGGATGAACGGTAGGGACGAGCTAGGGAACTGGCATGTGGACACATCCTGCCTATAAGTGACTTGATTAAATATGTCAGCTTACCCCACTGACAATGGCTACGCCTAAAAAATATAAAGCCATCATAGAATTCTTCTCTTTCTTATCTAGTTTTAAGAGTATAGTATCAAAACAGCTAATTTTTTTTTCAAATCGTATCAGCCACTTAACAGCGTATTATGTCATTGTGTTTATTTCCATACCTTTTAAAATTCTATTTGTTTTGATTGCTAATCGCTTCGAGTCGCATAACTTTTGAAGGTTGGCCCGACACGCTGTTGTACAATATTAATCTTTATTTGATTAATGATAAAGTTGATGTTAGTGTAGCAGTGTGTTGTGTACTATTTATCATTAAATACAGGTTTGGCGACCTAGTGGACGTCATAGATAATGCTTTACGCTTGTCTGACCGTATATGCCGCGGCGGTTGTAATACATGTGGTCTTACCGCGGGGACGTGCTATCTTAGAAATAGAACGGGAGACTTTAATGTCACATCAAGTCTTCTCATGATAAAAGTAACTCTAATTGGAGTATAATTTTCAGACGCCAATCGCAGTCTTTAGGGCTACCCCGAACTGTATTCTTTTTCTTCGGCTAATTTTTGCAACTTTCTTGGTCTATATTTGGTCTGTTTTGTAAATGTATGCAGACATTCTACTAGTGCATCAGTCTTCATTGATAGTAAGATAGAAAACAAAAGTCCGATTAGTAACTATTTTTGGAAGCTGGTCCCAAAATAGTGGACGATGATGAGTACGAGTAAAGTTGTAAGCATCAACACGTTTTCGCACTCGAGATCACGCGATCGATGTGTGTAAATAAATAATAAACAATAAGCGGGTTTATTGGCTGGATTATGTTTGTTAATGATATCTTCCACACACGCGTGTTATCTTGCACGCTAATATTACCCTCTCCTATCTACTGCTGGCCTAGTATCAAATGTGCTTTCGCTGCACTTGCTACACCAGTGTTTTTCAACATGTGCGAAGCCTCTATACGGGTCGCAAGTGGTCGCGAAAACTACCCAAACTCAGTTTCTACCATCGTAGATCCGTTTTTGCAACATTGTTTTAAATATCACGTTATCGCGTTATCAATTGGCGACGTATTCGATGAAACAAAAAATGACAAATACATAAAATGTTGGATGGATTTAATATTTGTAACGTAATAAAATAAATTTAAAGAACCTCGCGAAAAAAATTCACTAAAAATCAAAAATAAATTAATTCAAGCGTCGTTGCGTCGGGGCTGGGGTCCGCTTTGTTATGTGCTTGTGCTAAGCGGTCTACTTAGCGGTCCCCCGACGCTACGACGCTTGAATTAATATATTTTCTGTTTTTATTAGTTTCCCACTCCTGGACATACCCACATTCCTTCCACTTTTCTCGGTGTTGCGCCTCTTCTCGCCAATTTACAATACGGGGAAAGTTATAACTAAAAAAATCCTGAGCCTGGCGATGCCTATGCTATGACAAGATTTCGAATCGATCAGACCCTTGGAAGTTGTAAATATCCCATCATCAACTAGAAAAGAGATGATGATATTCAAACAGATGAGCAGATTTTCTTGAAACATAGCTAAGAATACTCTCGAATAAGGCACCTTTCAATCGAAACCCACTTAATCGAAATCGGTTCATCCGTTCAGGAGCTATGATGCCACAGACAGACACACAGATACACACGTCAAACTTATAGCACCCCTCTTTTTTGGACGGGTGTTAAAAAAGGGGCTCGCGATTTTTTTTTTCATACTATGGGTGTCGTGTCATGAAAAAGGTTGAAAAACACTGCGCTACACCAACGAGGTTTCATCAGATCCCGAACGGCACCAGAAATATGATGTTTTTGATACCTTACCAATACCATAGCTTTGACAGGTCACCCCAAGTTTATTTAACGTGTTCCTTTGCTCAGGGCTGACACCTGGCATAATTATAGATTGTACTAATAGTTTATTTACATTATTTCGTCATGATTGCCAGTGTTGACATAGGTTTGGAGTTTTGCCCAGTGCCTACCCTACAATTTTCAAACAACACAACCAAACCCGTATTCACAATATATTTCTGTCCTTGCATTGTCAAAATATCTTGTCTCGCTCCCTCATGTTTTTATATACTTATAGTCTCCCGAACAAATGTCAGTTACAAATGTTATGATTTTGATACCTACTGTTTGTTACTACCGTGATAATGATAAGGTAGGGTTGACAGTCATCTGTTTTGATGGTGTTATCTTATCAAACAGAAACTTGTATTGCCTTGTAGTAAAGGTTTGATATAGTATGTGATAGTGAGTTACTGGCCCAAGAAATTGGCAACTTTTCGTTGCTTATTAATAATTTTCATAAACGTGCCTTCAGTCTACAACGACAGTTTTTAAATATTAAGGGTTGTCATTGTCAAGGTTTCATAAATAAGCGATTAGGGGTGTTCATTCAACTCAATACAAAGTAAAATATCTTTGTCATGTTTTGTCCTTGACACGTCATTACACGTCACATCACGAACGACATCCCTAACCAGTGCTGTCACCTTCTCCATTTAACTTTCTTGTCCTAGTTTATTCTCGACATTTAAGAGGGTAATACTGACAATGGCTACAGCTTTAACTGGGTTATTGTCAAGGGGGGGGGGTAATTTAGATAACGCCAGTCTCTTTACCAGGTCCCCTTTGAACGAGCTAGCGTTTATTTACGTTGGACAGTGTTTAGATAAAATTGAGTGTAGTTCTAGTCTAGTTAGTATTCCAGTATGACTAATATTTGCTTTGTTCTGGAGTAGAGTTGTATCGAGTATGTTTTCAACGTGGATGTCGATAGATACCAGTACCTATACTACGGATATTTAGGACTCGAGTCTAATTACTAGACTCTAGTAGATGTATTAATGGCAACTGATTTTGTAAGGGTTGCGGTTTTCTTCTTGGTGTTTCAACATGACTCACATTGAAAGAAAGAAAGAAAGAAATTGACAGGTTTTGTCCCTTTCAAAGAGCCTCCTCTTCTGCTTTATTTAGAGAGAAGTGATGTCCTTAAGTCAATGAAGCATGTGATATTTAATATTTATACAATAAACCGTATTTGTGTAAGCCTCATCATTAAACATAATATTGATTATGCAAATTCCCATTAAGAATAAATGCAAATATTCGTTTAACGCTATTCTAATTTGCAATCGTTTCAATTTCAAAATCGTACACAAGTATTCCTGGATGCACTGATCCTTGCGCCCACGCAGCGTCTAGCGCGCATGCGCTATACGGCGACATTCTACCGGTCTAGTGCATCGTACTCCAGTGCTGATACGATTAGAGTACGATGTTCCTATGCGTACTGGAATTAAATGAGGGAAGGCAGATTTATCGGATCTTTCTATATCTGGACCATTCTTTTGTTTGAATCTGAAGGTAAGTCTTGTATATGTAGGATCGTAAGTAGTTTTACATCCATACATCAGATCGTTTCGGATCGGAGGATATGGGATGAAAGCTTTATTTTAGGCGCTGCATAAGAGAATCCAGTTGTCTTCGAAAGAAAAATAACACATACAGCAGTCAAACACAGAACTATAATATTAACTGTTATAATATACCCACAAACTCGAGTACTTACGGCCCTTCGTATTTGGTCATACACGAACAAATAGACAGCGACATTCTACCGGTCTGGTGCATCCCGCGTGGCAACTGGCTAGGGACGTTCGGTTGAATCTCTTTACTGTATGCACGATGAGGAAAAAGGTTTTGAAAACTCTCTGGCTAAATGTATATGAATGCATTTGTTAGGGTAATGCGCTAGGATCTGTTACAACTTGAAGGATGTTTGGCAAGTAAAAGCACTAATTTTAATCAGGAATCAGGAGAAAACTAGTGCTTTTAATGAATTCTGGAGACTAGAGTATTATTTATCAAACTCTCAAGTCTGCTTTTGAAATACTTGTTGTTTCGTTTGATGATCCACAATAAACCAGCTCATTTTTCCATAGATATTTTATGACTCATCTATCGAAGAAAAGACATCTTTGTGTACCAAGAGACGGCTTATTTCCACGCGCTCCAAAAAAACAAAAGAGCAATAAGTACATAAAATCGTCTACTTCTCATCTGGTAAGTTTCCCATTTCGCCAACTAAACAAAATACCATCATAAAAATGCTATTTCGCAACTATTTTGATTTTCATACATTGAGTCTAGCTTCGTCAGCTTTTGATTATGCGTGTATTCATTCCCGTTTAGTAAACTTTTTGTTTGACAAATATAGTTAGGACTCGAGAGAACTACCAAAAAAATACCACAATTATTATCTGTAAACTCTATTTGCCTCCCAGGCGCTCCAAAATAAGCCAAAGAGTCAAATCAAGTCTTTGGATTGTCATTTCAAGAGATTAGTCACTATTTCAAGATTTTTCCAAATTGGCTTTCCTTGCTTATTTGCAAAGAGAAAACAAGAAAAAGCTTTTACCATTCAACTCAATGCAGTAGTTTTGACCTCGAAAATCGCCTAATGTCATTACTTATTAAGGCAGGCGATGTTTGTGGAAATTCATTGCCAAGGTGACGCTTTCGAAGAAGTTTCTCATGGAACAGATGGTATGTAGAAATAATTATTGGATTGGAAAACATAGATGGTTCCTGCATGCACACAATCATATCATATGGAGTCTTAAGTCCTCAAATTCCTTTAAGATCCAAGTAAGCCCTTTGCAGCACATAAGCTTTTTTTAATCTAAGAGGCAATAAAATAATTAGCCTATTTACCTGTTCTACTTACTATAAAAATCCCACGTATTAGTTTCTTGACTTCAACCCAACAACTCTTGGCCACGTTGGCAGTGGCACGTCGACGTTATCACAACCCAGATCTGGCGGCGCCTAATCTGCGTTGATAAACAATACGGTATTTGTGTTCCTTGATAACAGAGCGATCTCGTTCAGATTTTGTGCTACAGATTTGTGGCTTGTTATTGTTTGAGTTATTTCTGCTGGGGCTAGATTGAAATGGGATTTTATGGAATCGATTTGGCGTTTTGAGATTATTGTTGTTGGTATGCAATAGATTACACAAACTTGTTCTTTTGCCCTAGTAGTTTTCATCAGGGCCTGATATTTGATGACTGATTTATTTTGCATATTCATTACTACAGTCGGCATTGTTCTTGAATCTGCTGTTACAACTTTTTCTTTCACGAGATAATAAGAATCCTGTAAAAATACAACACAGTTAATAAACTACTTAAACACTTTGCTAAAGAGTATCTTAGACAAATGCAATAGAAGCAGTATCATCTTTGCTTCATTAATACCTATAACGTACTTTCATACACAAATTTGAAGTAGATTGTACTCCTCACTTCCTAAAGGAAAAGAAGCCTCACAATAGACCCGTTGTGATTCTCTAATGGATTTGGTTTATCATGCTCCCGATTGAAGTCGTATTCAGGAGGATCAATATCTAATTACGTTTTAATGGCTCGGAAGTCTTTCAATGTATTTATATTGTTAACTAGGTGAAAGGCGGTATCAGCTTCATCTATATCCAGTAGTTTATTATCTGTAGGTTTGTGAATATTGTGTGCGGGATATTAGATTTTATTGTTATAGTTCTCAACTATTAATAGTCCGACACTGTCTGCGGGTGTAGTAGAAAATGGACAATTAAGGTGTTAAGAGCGTTTACGCCTTACCATCGTCATTTCATACAAACTTTCAAGTCCTTTTTTTCTGAAATGACTGAACCAGTTTTAATTAAACTTCACGATAAGGTCTAAAAAATTACTTTTTAGACGGTCCTAAGTGGGAAACTGTACGCAATTTTACCTTCTTCAAGTACCACTTATAAACTCTTTCTATAATACGAAGAGTTCTAAGACGTTTAAGGACTTAAATAATGGTGAATGCAGTTATAAAGCATTTACAGAAAACTGCACTGCTCTATAAAATTACCCATTCGTGTTAGACTTAATCAACAAAATTATTTTCTCTTTCATTATCCAAATTCTCGCGTGTATTTATTCCACCTGTGTCAAAAATAGATAACAGTAGCTAACTACAAACCCAGCCTAGGCTAATTTATTCATATTTTGTACACGGAAATAGACACAGGTGTAAGTTTTAGTCAACTGTACTAGGAGTAAATGAATTTAGTTAATTTTGCTACTAGTTTACTGGACAAAAATGTAACATGTCGGTTCCATTTATGTTAATACTGAATAGGCATAGTGCCTATCCGGATATCGCGAATATTTTTCGAAACAAAGTTTGTTTCCCTCGGATGTTATTATTAATCTATTTAGTGTTAACTTTATACAGGTATTCTACTATTTAAGGCTCATAAGCAAAACAAACTAGGTATTTAACTTGTGTATATTAAAAACATAAATTTAGACAATCAACTTATTAATTCACTTTATAATAAATCAGTAGCAAAATTAAGCAAAGGTAAGCACAGCACAAACGTTCGCGTCAAGGTCGGTCGCTGAAAACGGCCGATCCTCCCGCCGTGTCCACCGGCGTCACCTCGGCCCCTCTTCCCTCACTGCCACTCTCAGTAGCTTCACTCGGTGTCGCCAACAGTAGTCCTACCGTAAATGAGGAGTCGTTTACGGCTCTCCTTAGATTTTCGGGCATAACACTAAATGCGTACCACCGCAAAAAATAGTCTTGCTTGATCGAGTAGTAAATTTTTACACAAGAAGCGATTTATCATACATTTTTCATTTCAAACGGGTCTATAGAAACAATAACTAAATATGTAATATGGTGCACAGTGAGAAAGGAAACGTAACGTGACCGATTTATAGAACAATGAAACGGTAGTCGCCGAATACACGCTATGTTTTGACAGCCAAAGACTAGGTTCAGCGCAGACAGTTAGAATATTCTTCGAGAAAAGATTCGAAAGAAAAATTCATTTTTGGTCCAGTTGCCAAAGGTAACTTTGATTGCATACAAAGCGGGTGCGCAGTCAATTTCGATCCTCGATCTACTACATTTCCTAAAATCTTTCATATTAAATCTTCTTAAGATTTCCAGAGAAGCTTATTAATTTTATCGAGGTAAAAGGTCAGTCAAGTTGGTAGTAGTGGGTTTGTCCAGAATGCGTTTGGACTTTCTTATTACTAGTCGTCTCTCAAGGTTGAGACTTAATGGCCCCAGGAATTAATTAAAATTCTTGATAGTCCTTGTAGAGGTAAAGAACGGTCGATGACATAAACAGGTGGAAATTACGCAAGGTCTTTATTTTTATGTGACGAATCCAGTTGTTAATGGCACTGGCTTTGATTTGTTTTTCGGAGGATATTTAAATTGCCATATCGGCAAATGGATGAATGAATTGCAAATGGATTATTAAATAGATATGGTGTTTCGACATTAAACTTTTCTGATGTATTTAGATTTCTGTCATGTAGAATAGTCAGGGGCAAAATTTCTCTGATTTCATTTTTTCCAAAATTAACCTATCTAACCAAACTTACAATTTTCTCCGTTGATCTTTGAGAAAACCATCGCCATAACGATTGCATGCGAGACAAAATGCAACGGCACAGTATCGCCTGTATTTATTTACGTTTTCAGCGGCTGTACACGATCTAGGCTGAATACTAATGCGCCTTTCAACGGTTATACAGATGAAATATAGCTAATTAACGGCATTTAATGTTTTAGTGGACGCGAACATTGTTTCATACAGTGTTATTACGGAAGTTATTTTAATGTGTGTTTAAGTAGAAATTTAATGTTTTTAGTTGCTCTAAAGCAGTTCAACTGGACATGCAATATTGTGTTCCCAAAACGGAGTGAAACTCCTTAAATGTTCGAAATATTTGTGTAGTATTCGTACTTATTTACACGCACGCACTTGGTGTTACTGTTATGACATATTCTTCACACGTCAAGTCCTCAAATCACATCTTCAACTCAACTACTTAAAAGTAAAACAACCCTGTAGAATTATTCGAATTTTGGTCCGCCCAAACGCAATCAGTATTCGCCAGCATTGTTTGATTATCAAACGCAGCCCCATAATTCAGCCCCAAAAACATTCAAACAAAAATCGCTTGACACTGCAATTGTACGTACGTATCAAATATTCTTTCTGTATCTATTGTGAGTGTCACTGGCAACCGTGCACATCCAAAAATATGTACCGTCTGTGTGTCGGCCTGCGATGCGCGACGACCTATTTTTGTCTTTCAGTCCCGTATGATTTGTTTACAAAGGGTCTGGTACAAAGGAATGCCTGAAGATTGACATTTGTGTACGTTTTGTATGATTTGTGTCCAGTTTCTGACACGGAACTGGTTTGAGGAAGATATTGAGTGGATGAAAGAGACCGTTACGGCAGATGGGGTCCGAATTGAAAGGAGATCCTCCCGTGGTTACCCCTGACAAGTTATTCATGTTATGATGGGTATTTGAAGGGTATGTAATCTTGTCCATTGAATTCTGTTGAATTGAGTCTCTAGAGCTAATCTTTTTTATACTAGCATATTAACAAATGAATTCCCAACGGGATGAGCGATCCCGCGAAGTCCTTAGACCGTTGAGTAATTTTTGGCGTAATTCGGTCGTTTTCATTATCCGATAGCAAAATTATAGTTGTGCCGCTATAGCCGCTTATACATTTATCTTTATGAGTCCTATAACTTTATAGCTAATAAAAACTGTCGTCATTACATGAAAACATCATTATTTAGGTCAACTTATTTTCTTTGCCAGATAAAAAACACAATACTTGAAAAATTATGACTAACTGCTAATGATTGTGTTTTTTAAACTACTTCAGTAAACTTTCGCATGATAACTGAAGCTTTCGCAAGTCACGCAACGGAACAGCATGGACCTACGCATTCTTTCGTCCATGGCTTTCGCGACGGAGGTCACTGCTCCCAGGAGACGACATGACGCCACGTGGTGTCTTTATTGCCTGACTAATGTCTGCATGGGGTTAAACAATGTGTTTTTATATGTCCTCTCGTTTTAACCACACAGTACAGACCATTCTAAATGGTCTCTCAAAAAGATCGTCCAGATATGCTGCGTTTTGGACGAATAGTTTTATGGCCCAGATTTTTGGAATGTTGATGTTCATAGGTGGATTTGCTTTGGAATGTGTTTTTTTCGGTCTCGTGGTTTTTTTTTTGTACGATACAGAGGTATCTCAATGTTGTTGATTTCACGGGTTTTCATTTTCTTTTGAGTCATTAAGTTTATTCTTCTTGGAGGTGACGCTAAAAATTATATCTAGTCTCGTTAATAAATCTTCATGTTCACAATTAAATAACAGAAAGCAGTGAAATCAATATGACACAGTGCCTAACTATTTGCACGTTATTTACACAAACATTTAACATAATGTTTGTAACGAGTCCCGCGGCGTTGACGTACAATCAAGTCGCATACCCAGGTGAAGTGGAGCATGGCGCTGCCAGATCGAAATTAGACTCAAAACCACTCCGCTCACAGTTCAAAGTACTGTACCGACCAACCTGTTCTGATGAAATACACGTGCAAGAACTCGCAAGGATTTGCTATTTTATCACCAAGGTGTTAAAGCTGTTTTTGGTCTGAATGTATCTCGGGTAGCAACAGATCCTATTATCAATCTTAGTCTGTCTGGGAGCATATGACTGTCGGCGGAGTTTGCTCAGCCTTTTGGCGGACATTTTAGGTTTTTTGTGCCTTTTTGGCCTTTAATGGAAGCCGTATGACGACTTTATGGGATACGTGTTTACGGTTTACAGAATGAAGGACAACCTCCTTACATGTAATTGTTATTGTAATCTATGATTTTGCGTTGGCCACTTCGAGCCATTTCAGCCACTTCGTACAAATAAAGCTATCATATATTGAAGGACGTACTTTTAACAATAACAAACTGGCCATCAAGAATATAATGCGCCTTTATATCCCTGGATAACACTCATCTATGAGAATGACGACATGCAGCCATAAATTCCGAGCCGTGTGAACGAAACCACTGCTTCCAAGTCAAGCAAAGAGCTTTACAAGTTTCTGACTAGACGATAATACTGTTAAAATTTTCGGAGCATCGATATTATGATTGAATGTAATTTAACGCTATTATGCGCCAAGGTCCTAGCGACAGGACATGGGCCCCACGTGCCGGCAACTGACTCATTCACTCCTGACGTCACTCATATAAATAGGATATAGAATACTCTTGTAGTATTTTTTTGGTCAGCCATCCGTCCATTCATACGTCAATGGTATGGGTCGTGCGGTGCTCGTATTGTGTGCAAATTGCTTGACAACTTTTGTGGATGGCTTGTGTCTGTAGGCGCGAATGGGTATTCAGGGCATGGCGGCAACCGTCATGTCGATGTGGCAATGCTGTCTGCATTCGCAAAAGTACTATGGACTTTTCATCAGAATCCTTGACCTATTCCCGGAATGTTGAAGTGGGCATCCAGACCAGATGCGCTAAAAGGTATAAATATAATGTTAATCCATTGTGTTTGAAACAGGAAGGAAGTTCATTATTTGTGGGAACCGACAGTCAATTATTATTTATGCATAACGCTAGGCGATCGGAACGAAAGATTTGAATCGAAACGTTACCGAACAACCATTCATCGTAAAACAATCCACCACTCGTAATACTAATCGATAAACTTCATAAACACAACAGTCGCAAGGTTTAATGGTGGTTCTAACTCCCGCAGTGGACAAAGTAACGTGATACACAAACTCGTCCCGATTGCCTTCTAGAATTTCTTCAGGGGTCATTGGCTCATTTCCTTGTACTGAGTCACAATTTTGGCATGCAGACATCTAGGGTTGCCTAGAGTTGGATGACCCCAACGTCATCCGTCAGCTATAATTTGATTATTGTTCCCAGTCTAACTAGATTCGGGTGGTTATCGGTTTTTCATACTCGAAAATCTAGCAGCTATTCGTTCCTTGTTTCCGCGTTACTTGACAACGCAGACCGATCGATCTGTTAGCCGCCATTTAATCAAAAGCCTCTAGATTGGATATTTCCACAGTATGTATGCTTATATACCTCGTCACACTGCGTCATTGTTTACGTTTCATGTCTACGCAAATGCTCTCTATTTTCGTAATATTACAAGGTTTAATTTTGTCCAGTACTGAAATAAACTTTGTTTTGTAAATAGTTGCACGCTGCTTCGCCATTTCGGGGTGAGCAGAATTCAGATTCGCGTGATATATTTTCTAAAATAACTCTGGAGGCGTTTTATCGTGCAATATTTTTTGTCAATGAGTTGTACTTCTATTCATCAAAGTCGATAATGTTTAACATCCCTGGGCCAAGAAATTGCTGGCAAAGTCTTGCTAGTTGTTGATATTTTTGAATTGAAACTTCTTATGCGACTTCCAACAAGTTTAACGCTACTCTGGATGGGGAATATTTTCTATTACTCACTAAGAGATGGCAGTATTACAAGATTTGTGACTACGTAGTTCTACTAGGTACGCAAGATGGCGTGCAAACAGTCATGCATTCGACTCTTCGGTGTGACCAGCGTTCGCTCAATTTCCATGAGTAGAATAACCTCGATAAACTTATGTAATAAAAATAATACAAGAAAACAACAAAATATTATTTAGAAGCTCAATAAAATAACGAGAGTGAATGCGTGGCACTCGAACGCATGCGTGTAGTATTACGAAGTTTTACATCTTCCGCGCGGAGGGACTCCACGCACTGTTTTTTGTCATAGTTTCTCACTATCACTAAACATAATATGAAATTGTAGAAGGTATAATATTCCGCTCCACTGCCTCAGATCACATGAAAATTTGTAAAATATTTGTCATAATAAAATGTGCGCATTTTAAAAACTCTGTCTTGAACAAGATAACATTTTACTCTTTCATAAGCTCTTGAGTATAAGAAAAATTTTACTTCGCATTTTTATTGCTTTCCATGAACGTGATCCATGGAAGCTGTTGCTAAACTATATTTCTAGGTAAGTCGACCTAGATTTATAGTTTGCAACGGCTTCCATTGGTTTTTATTTCCTTGGGATTTTTTTTCCACGTAAAATACGATCATTATCATCCTTCTTTTCACTGCAAACGTACTCGCAGTGCAAAACATTTTATATTATTCAATGAATGAGCTTTAAAATATTGGAAATGAAAACTCTCTTACAGCTCAGAGAGATCTGGGAGTGTATTCCTTTTTTAATCTAGGAAATGACTCTCTAGGCAGTCCCATGAGAACAAAAAAAAGATGAAATGGAAAAATAATTAGGAACCGTCTACTTAATAAAATAAAAGTAAGACGCTCATAATACCATTCTTTTCTGTAGGAATTCTCGCAAATATCGCATCCAGGACCCGCAGTCTTCACGTAATGAGGCTTTTTCCTCCCTGGGGAAAAATTAGGTCTTGTTACTTTTTTTTTCATTAATCAGAACGGACGTAAGAGGCTTTAACTACAAGGCTTGTACCGTACTCCTGTAAGCTCCTGTAAAAAGAACATGACACTGAAACACTAGAAATGTCTGACAGTTGCAAAGTCTTGACATAGGGATTCGAGCAGATGTCGAAACGAAAAGTTTACCTCTAACACGTTGCTTCGCAATCCTCATAAATCTAGCACCAAGGTAGATACTTCTATTTGCCAATCAATAAAGTTTGCTTCCAAAGCTTCAGATTTGGCATCGATAGAAATGGAAGCAATGAAAGCTTCTCCCACTTGGACGTCGGTAGCACTGACATGGACTTAATTGGATGTTGCTAGCCTTTGAGATTCTTGTTGGCAAGATGGCGGATTTTTCTTTGTGGCCAGCCCTTTTCTCTTGGGCGTTAGGTATTGAAAGCTAGGAGGCTGTTTGTAGTGCGCTCGAAGCTACGTGATAGAGAAATGCGGTTTGGTTTTGTAGTATTGATTGCTTGAGTACTGTTTACTTGATAAAATCCAGTTTGTTACTTACGGTATCAATAATTCATCGACTCCAGCTTCGAGAGCTTCTTCAGTCAATTTATTCGATCCTTATGCTTCATCGATTATGTAATCAGTAATCCGTTTTCAATCAATCAGAATATTGACAACTTCATGGTATTTGCGCGAATATCAGAAGCTTCTAGGTAAATTTATTATTTATCGTGATTGCAAGACACATACACTATGAACATATAAGATTTTAACTAATCATTGACTCATATTGACACATAGGGTGACGTGGGCATAGTAGTGACGTCATCGTCATAGCATTGTTTACGCACTCAAGTAGGCAACTCATGGTTATCAGTTTTGCAAATAAGTATGACGTAAAAAACATACATGTTTAAGTGAAAATGAAAAAGTCCCTATCATTATCAAGGTAGATATGTTTTGAATTACCTACTGATCACTGTCGGCTTGCAGTATGCCACTGCCCTGTTAAGGCAAAAATTTGAGTCAAAAAGCATTGACGGCTTTTTATTTCTTCTAGGTCTTTAATTTGTTGGACCTAAGCATCCTAACAATTTTCTTATCAACCGAATAAATAAAGAGCAAACAGTTGTCCTTTGACGTTGATCCAAAAAGATGATCTTGGATCTACCATGAGAGCGACAAAGCTTTGTAAACTTTCTCAGAATTCAAAGATTACGAACCCTTACAGAAACTACAATCTAGTAGTAAAGTTCTAAATCCCAGACCTTAATACTGTAACAAGCTTAAATTAGAGCAATAGTTTGACTGAACGCTAGGGATCTGATTGGATACTTACCTTAGTTTATCCTGTATTCTAATAACAAGTCCGAACTTCACTTACAATTCTGTCTTTGACTGAAACTTGGTTATAAACTAAGATGCCCATTCACATAAGCACTTAGGGGCTTGAGCTACAGTCTAAGTATAAGTACAACTTGACATGGATTCGAATACAAATTAAATTGCTTAACGACAGATTTAGCTCAGACTAAAGACATTATGCTAAGTAATACTTCTTCCTTACAGCCTGATAAATCCAATGTCTTTTTCGCTATGAAATTACTCCTCAATATGTGTGTCAAAATCATTGTCTTACGACTACAAATATGAATATTTATCTCCCAGATAAATCCATCTTATGCCACGTTTTCGCTTTGCTAATCATCGAACCACATTTGGGTCGTGACAGGTCTTGCAAATGATCCTATTTGAAATCCTTTTGTCTAGTATTGAGACCAGAAAATTACTTGATTCCAATTCCAAGGTTATTCGGAGAAGACAGACTCTTAAATTTTCGCCTTTAACAATGCACATTATTTCACTACTGTGTTCAAATTATTGTTATTACAAAAAAAAAAACGGTGTGCAATACCATCTGTAACATGCTGCACAGATCTCAGTGCTCACAAATCCATAAACTTGAATAACACCCAGAAACCAAAGCAAACCTTGAGCTAACTATCTTACAAATGTCAGCTTTACGCAAATAGCTATAGAGTTTCAAATGAAGTGTTTGCACCGGCAGGACAAACAGGATTCAATTTATACGGCTAAAGGACGGGGATGGACAAACACGTTGGCTATGTAAATAGAATGTAGGGCTGCGTCGCGCGTCAGGCTTTAAAATTTTTGCGACTGTTATTTAAAATGCTAATTTGGATGAGATTGGCCTGTTTTCGCGTTTTCGCTGGATGGGTGTTGAAAGGCGATAAGTATTCCTTTTATAATAACACTCAGTATTCGGACTGTGTATTTATTTTAATATCTCCTGCTATTACATATCTGCCCTAAAGCGATTTCTGTCTCCGAAAAATTGAATGACAAAGAATTTATTAGATAATCAGTACCTCAAATATGATTAAAATCTTCCAAAAAAGCTAGATAAAAAAGAACTTAAAATAAAAACAAAAACGTCAACCCTTACAAGAAAGTATTATACATTGCGGCAATCGAAAGCTACAGTCAGTTCAGATCTAACGCACACATCCAAACGTACCCGTATCTTCGACACAACCACACATTGAAACGTAAGTAAGGTTGCGTCTGATAGCGGAGGCAGTTCATCATGATTATATTTATGTTGTTTGTGGAATGTCTGCAGAATCAAATGGGGTTTTATGGTCATTGGCGATCGGGGAAGCGATTGAATTGTTATTTTGTCGGGTTATAGTACGATACAGAGTAGAAGACATGTTTCTAAGATATGATGTATCTTTACATGAATAGGTTTAGATCCGTTTCCCGAAAGAGGGTATTTTCTGAGATGGCTCAGTTGTCTTTGTTCCGTGGGAACTTTTTGAAAGATTTTACAAGCAAATCTAGGTCTATTAACATTGTTGAGACACCATCTTCCTCTTCATATAGCAAAGTCTGTGTAATAGATAATTATGTTCCTTTGCTTAGTTTCTTCAGGTACTATCTCCATTTTTGCCAGTATACGTAATAATAAATTATAATGTTTTACCCATAAAATACACAGATACAGTTATTAATAATGTATCCTTGCGTGTTCCGAATTTTTTCGTCAGCCGATATTTTTTCAAGTGCGTGAGTTTCAGGGCCAGGTTCGGAACGACATTTACATCGGAAAACTATAAATTACTCCAGTAACAGGTTCTTTATTCGGAAAAAACTGTGATGGCCCGGTCGGGAATCGATACGATAATGTCAATTCGATTACTGGAGCGGGCCTGATTTTATTTTTGAAGAAGAGTATTTTCACGGGTATCCAAAATAGAGAATGTTGCAAGCGTTGAAATTTTTTTTGTGAGGCTTTTAAATCCAAACGTTACCTTAATGAACCAAGCTGAGTCACATTTAAGAGATGCTTTAAAGACACAGATTTGAACAATAATTTCAAAACCTAAAAAACACTATCATGTGACAAAACTTGGAAATCTTGGAATATTCTGAAGAAGCAACAACATAACTGTAAAGTTAAAGTCTGTTTTATTTAACCACTGAACATACCCTCAATACTTAGCACATCAAACATTCAGCCGACAGCGTGTTCCGCTAAACATAAACCCGGCTACATAACCCCGGCATCACACCGCATGGGTAACGCAGTCTGGCTGGGGGTGGCGTCTTCGGGAGGCGTGACCTTGCAGGGCGACGACCGGGCTGACGTCACCAACCTCCCCCTCGCACCTCACCTACCCCGCTGGCTTCCTGTTGCCAACCGGCGTGGCGTGTAGACTTCGCAAAATATTTCGTTTATAGGTTACTTGGGGAGACTTGAGTAGGCTGCTGTGTTTTAACTTGGGGTACATTGTTAATGTGCGTTATTTGTTTGTTGCAGGTATGTTGGTGGTTGTACTCTGTATCTCTAAAAGTATGTAGTTACCAGAGTTTCCTTGAATGGAGAGCTGCCTTATTGTAGTGCAGCCCTCTGGTAGTGGATAATGTAGCACCTGAATTCCAGCTTATTAGGCATCCCAATGGCGTAAAGGCAATTTTGAAGCAGTAACTACAACTAAAAAGTTCATGCTTTTTGTCAAGTATTAAGTAAAAAAAAAGTTCCCATGTTTTTGCTAACCGTCGAATTTTATTAGTGTAAAAATAACGGTAAAATCTCCAGTTCACCGCTCTATAAAAATAGGATGAATTTTTTTTTAAATAGCTTGCTTGGCAGTAGACATCCATTTAGACAAGTTTTTATCTAGAAGCATTTTTTTCCTCAATCTAGCCTACATTGCGAATGTAGAAACGCCTCATCATGATAGGATGAGATTTTCTTTTGGCTACGTAAAGAATAAAAACACATTTTTGGCGAATATTGAACCCGTCTCTCTGTCTAAGGAAATGGCCACTTTAGGAAGCATAAATTAGGTAGCCAAAGGCTGGATTAAGACTACCATACCTTATTTGATTTACTTTCTGCCTATCTGCCCTAGTCTAGACAGCACTGTAAAAAGTTTAATGGCTAAAATGCTTTGTGTTTTTAAGAATCCTCCTTCAAAATAAAGCTGATCACCAATCAATCTACCAAGGCGATTTCAAAAGCATAATCCTCTAGTAGATCGATCAGTAAAGCGATTTATAAGCCTCTCAATCTCAAGCTTATGTTGGCAAGTGTACCTACCAGGGCTGTACAATACGTCCTACGTCCACCTCTGACCCATTTCTGCTAATCCCCTCATCTTCACGCTATTGTTCACCGGGGTATGACTGACTGCTTACTCTGTTCTAAATTAGATGCTCCACTAATTCTTCTCTACAGAAATAATAAAACTGTGAGGGACTGAGGAGGGTAGGTTTTAATGAAAGCTTTTAATATTATCATCATCATCTGCCAAGCCTTTTCCCAAACTAACTTAGGGTCGGCTTCCAGTCTATCCGGATGCAGCTGAGTACCAGTATTTTACATGCAGCGACTGCCTATCTGACCTCCACAACCCAGTAACTGGGTAATACGATACCCCTTGGTAAAACTGGATGTCAGACTTTTGGCTTCTGACTACTCGTAACGACTATCAAAGATCTACAAATGACAGCCGTGACCAACGGCTTAACGTAAAGCTTTTAATATTATATCAGTCGTTTTAAACATGTTTCTAAGTAAGAGAAAAGTTAAGCTAGTAATAAAAGTATTTCCCAGTAATGATCCTGTTACCATTCATGGAAGTTTTACTCTGTACCGAACCGACGCTCGCATTAACATGAATTTATTTCATACCTCTTTGAGGGTGTTCATTACCTGAACGCGCCCCAGAGGGTGGTAGCCGTAAGGCTGATCCGGGGGTACCGTACGATCTCCGGCGAGGCGGCGAGCCTCTTGGCCGGATTGCCGCCATGGGATCTGGAGGCGATAGTCCTCGCGCGCCTGCACGAATGGCGCGCGGAGGCACTACGTCGGGGGGAAACTCCGCTGCCGCGGCAAATTGTCGCTCAGCGGACAGACCTCCGGCGTGATCTCATGGCGACATGGAGACAGCGACTGTCGCAACCACGTGCAGGGCACGCCACAATAGTGGCGATAAGTCCCCTCTTTGAGGAGTGGCTAGAGAGGCGGCACGGCGCCCTCACCTTCCGCCTGACGCAGGTCCTCACCGGACACGGTTGTTTCGGGAGGTTCCTGCACCGAATCGGGCGGGAGGAAACGCCCGGGTGTTACCATTGCGAGGATCGGCCGGAGGACACGGTGGAGCACACCGTGGAGCTCTGCCCCGCTTGGGCTGAGCACCGCCGTGTCCTCGTAGCGGCGATTGGCGGCGGCGACCTCTCGCGTCCGGCCCTGGTTCAATCCATGGTCCGGAGCGAGAGGGAATGGGATGCCGTCGCCTCCTTCTGCGAAGCAGTCATGCTAGCGAAGGAGGTGGCAGAACGTGAGAGGGAGAGAACCTCACGTCCCAGCCGCCGCGGGCGACGCCCCGGGCGTCGGGGGGCAACCAGTGGCCCCCGGCCATCGTAGGCGCGAGCCTGTGGACGGTGAGTAATGGGCTAGCTCACCGTCCGTCCGTCTCATGACGACAGGCCGTGTCGACGGCGCGTACGTGTTCCACGCGCGCCTCAAGGAGATGTCAGCAAACCGGATGGGGCCCGAGAGGGCCGATGCCTGCCGGGGCTGCGGGTTGTTCGAAAGAGATACCGCGGCCCTGGAACAAAAAGGGCGAAGAAGGAACATGGGTGGGTTTTAGTCAGTACAAGTCTGACACTCCCTCCCGCTCCGCCCAGAGCGGGAGAAGTCATTTGATGATTTCCCATCCCGAAAAAAAAAAAAAAAAAAAAAAAAGGGCGTTCTGCCCACACGCACGTGTTCCTAATACGTGTTACATGCTTAATTAAGTATTCTATGAGAGCCCGGCGAAGGAAAATATTCTCGGCAAACATTTTCGCTATAAAAGTGCTAAGGGTGTGCACACATTGGGAAAAAGTCGCCAAACATTTTTGACGAAGCTCGACACAGCCGCAGGTTCGACGATGAGTCTTGCAAATGTTAAGCTTCACCTGGAAGAACGTCACTCCCACGTAATATTGCCAATGTGTATGTAACCTAAAGCTTTGTTTGGTAGTGCCAATATGAAACCGGAAGCGACACGTTTTCGCTTCGATATTAGTTAACTTTGGCAGATATTGTAGTAGAAGAACGTGACAATATTGGGCCTTGATCGGTTATTGAAAAGACAACGTTTGACAGACGATGTAGATGGTCGAAAAGCGAAATATGACACACAAATATTTATTTGGTACAAGCACTAACCAATAACAATAATTTAAAGCAACTATCATCTTACATTCTCAGGGTAAGAAACCTCTAAATTCCTGTCTGGGCATGCAAGAAACTTCAATAACAGATGAAGTTTTTTTTAAGCGTATAAACTTGGTTTCCCTCAGATATGTCTGACAACAATAAAGTTTTCGAGTCTGAAAATCGCGACACAATACGTAATTGCTACATCTGTTTTCGTTGTTTTTCACAACTTTCCTTTAATCATGTTTTTATTTAGGTCTGAACAATTTTCAAGTTGCCATAACAACGTTATTGCTTTATCTGGAAATAAAAACGAATGAGATCCTTTATTATTATCGCTGGTAGAATTTAAAGATTATTATATTATGTAAAGGATATTATAATAAAGTTTATACACAGAATCTTTGAAAAATTAATGAAAGAATTTGAATGTGAATGAGATTCCTGATCGTCATCGCCAAAATGGGCGTTAGAACTGAAAAGATAAAAACCGCCATGGGGATTCTTTGCCACAAGACCCATCAAACCACATTTGTCTACTTTAAATATACACCTACATTACAGCCACTCGGCTGCAAAAAATAACACCTTGTTTGTCAAAGCTTTTCCCCTCAGGATAAGTTGTCATTCTACCCCAAAATTTGCATAAGTTGGTATACGTGTGACTCAGATTGTTTGTTACAAGCCCACACCCTAGTTGCTAAGGGTATAGTGGGTAACTTAACTAACTTGGTGTATAAGGGAGACTCGTGACTTTGTCCGTGCCGCTGTTAATTGTGGGGTATTCATATGATGAACTTACTACATCTTAATTTGGGAGCGAGTTCATTATTAAAGCTTATACCTATTCATAATGAAACTACTAAAGACAGTGTAACTATATGAAACAGTGTCATGTGAGGGTTCACCGGCAATGTAAGTTGTATAACGGTGCAAAAAATATACATCATTAACTTTTAACCGTTTTACTAAATACTTTTTAAAAGTTGGGGTCGGCTTCAAGGCTTATATACCAGTATGTTTCATGGAACGACTGCCTATCTGACCTCCACAACTCACAACACAACATCATGGACAGTGTATAAACATCGTGCCCCTTGGACAGTTCAAAAACTCCTTGCCCCTTAGACAGGGCAAAGTTTTCACCATATCTGCCCTGTGCCTGTGGCCATACCGTAAACTGAGATTAAATTAATATAAACAGCCAAGATTAAAGTGTTTCAGGCTCTGTTGTACCTCATTACATATATTAATCTAATTCTGTTCTGAAGACACGTGGAACGAAACAAAGACGATTCGGCTCCCACGTTTGACATCATTTCGATGGCCGAAGTTACACAAACGGAACAAAAATTCTTCAGGCCTCTTCCTGCTTCCGTTGCTTTAATAGCTTGATATCCTGCCATGTAAGACGTAGTTTTAATAAACCGAAGGATGAGGAAGAGAGATACCAGTAAACCCAGATTTTGCCAGTTCAAGTCCTAAGTAACATGTCCACGTGATCTTATATGACTGAAGAACTGGGTAATAGTGTATTACTCTCTTGATTAATGAGGGTATTTTGCTCGGGTGAGGGACTGAAGATATCGGGATATATGCACATGAGAGGTAGTGCCCAGTGTGCCCACATTTTAGCGAACACTTTGTACTTCTAGTCAACATTTGAAGATTAAAACAAGACGTAAAATACGCGCTTTGGTCGTGTAGTTGCCGTGGACACTAGGCCGATATACAATATAAATCTATATTAATATTATAAAGCTGAACAGTTAGCAGTTGCAGCTACTTGTTTATTATAATTTTGTTATCAGGAAATAGGATGTACCTATAAACAATATCGTTTGAAGGAAGTTAAGTTCAGAAGAGTTAGTTACACTCGTAGAGGATCAAACTGGTAAATATATAGGAGGATCGAACTTGTCTATCCCATGTTTAACGTTCATGCGGAAATTATTATTCGATGCTGATGACGCAATTGAGTATCGGGGGTTAAATATGAACTGTACAGCAAAGAACCCTGACATTATGGAATGTTAGACCGAAAATAAACGGTTTTTCTATTTTTTTTTAGTTTAGCAACAGTTCACAATGTAACAAAACGTTTCATTTCTCTTTGTGGCCCAAATCATTTCCTACAATACGTCGTCGCATATATTGACGGACATGTTCACAACTCCGACAGTCCATTTGACCCAGACTGCCGCCCAAAACTCCCCATCTATTTTCGCCAGACATTTGCCTAAACGACGAACAAAATATTCTATAACCTAACCTAATAACAGCGTACCCGGCACGTCTCATTTCCTTACTTCAAACACTGTTTTGTAATTTAGCCGGTTTATACTGAAAGGGCACGGGGTGAAGGACGCCTGTTATGCTGGGAAATTGGCGATCGATACTTTGTCTGCGCCTGTCCATGCAAACTTATACCTTATTTCGTCCTACATAAAGTTTGACTTCCTCCTGTTATGTAATATTATGTTGACCTGTTGGTTGCGAACGTGTTCCGACTGCGAACTCCTTCAATTTTGAGCGGCTGTGCTTATTATAAACGTTTGGCAACTTGTTGGCGATGACAGGGGATGCCGGCGGCATGGGTTGTATAAGTTTGGCCCTATTTATGTCACAACTGATGGCTGGTACAAGATAAGTCGTTCCAACTATACGTCGGTAGTGTCAGAAGCAGCTGCCGTAGTAAGTCAGTCAAGGGAAATAGGCTAAGCAGTTTCGTGTTGGAGCGGCGAGTTGTTGTGTTCTACCGTCGTAGGTTACTGCTGCATTGCGTTTTATGGCAGTTAATTTTCTGTTGCGTAGATATTACTGGGATTGGAAAGGCAGAAATTCGTTCCGACATTATTTCTGATTCTTTTATCCTGTCAAAGCTACTAAAAAGCTCTTCCTGCCAAGTCTGCAATATTGTCTTCACGTCCCAAATGTTTGCTTCTACAAATTCGCTGAGTTCAGATCCGTTCCTTCCAATTTATGTATGACGTAATATAACAATAGTACATTGTTGAATTGTCCGGAATCCTGGCTGAGATAATATTCGTATGGTCGTGTTATGTATACCTTTGGGATATATCAAGACATGTAGGTGGTTCTAAATATGTTTATAGATTTGGGGTCTCAAATCTAGATTTGATTTTCTTTATTGATATACTAGTGGGTGGTAGTTCTGACGTTTTGTCTGCGGTTATGAAAATGTTGACGTGGGTGCTTGGTGGCGTAAATGGATTGACGTTATAATTTAACGACTTATTAAACACTGTTCCTAGCTTTTATTCCTCCATCAAATGTTCAGATCAGAGGACTCATCGAAAAAGTATGGACTAGCTTTTGTTGTTTGTTTTTATTTAGTTCAAGTAGTTATGGTTTTGCAACTAGTGATGACGGAGTAAACAAGCCATGTATGCTTAAGATCTTTTAAAGCCTGTACAGTTCCCTCTTCTGGATCACAGGCCTCCTCTCGGTGCGAGAAAATGGACCGCTATCTACCTCGTGGGCTCAGTTTGGGTTCATAAATTTCACATGCTTTCGAAATAGCGGTTCAAGGACTTTTAGTACTAGAGTATTTGGTTGATGTTGTTTATTTGGCTCAAATCTTCTTCTGCCATATTGCCTTTACCACCTGCTGCCAAAACTCAAAAACCGCGTGATACATAAGCCCTTAAAATAACTATAGCATGTCTAATAACGACTACGGCAATTTAGTCAGAGCGATAATCGCACATGTGCGTGGGTTCTTACGGAATTGTAAACAAGCGTGTGACTATTGATTTCTTGCGACTTGCCGCTGCCGGCGCTGCGACAAATACATTAACAGCTTTTGTTTGTTATTTCTGTTCTGTCTGGTAAGGATTTTTCCATTTTTGGCCGGAGTATTTAAAAGTTGATTGGGTAAAAGGCTCTTTATTTTTGTTGTAAGTAATTTCTTTCGAGTGGGACTCATTTGTTTTTATGATTGTTAGTCAACGGTTTTGCTTTCGTGCATGTTTCGAGATTGTCCACTTGTTTTGGACTCAAAATAACTCTAATCATGAGCTGATGTAACGAATGATTAAACGAATAAACGTATTTTTATTCAGTCAAATTCTTGACTGTTGGAAGGGTTTCTACGACCCCTTTTAACAATTTTAATTAAATCTATTTCGCAGTCAGATTCTGTGACAATTTCCATCATAAAAGCCGGAACTAATTGAAGACTTGTCCAGCATTTTATTTTTATTACCCCTCTGAATTATTGAGTTACCGGTGCTTGAAAGGGGTGGAGAGGGCTTTAGCAGAATCCGGACGGCTTTTAGGGTCAAGCCAAGTCAAATCGATGCACTTGCACCCCTCAGAAGGATTGGTAACCCTGCTAGGGTGTAGTTTGAAAAACATTAAGTAACTTCAGCGTCATTTGCTGTTCTATGACTGCCACGTGGTGGATTACGGCCTACTTTCACTCACAATGGAGGCAGGTGTCCTAGCAGTGGAATTATTATGGCTGCTTTTGTTGTATGGACCAAAATAGTCACTGTGGAGCCCTCACACACCTAGAAGGCGTCGCGGCGGATCTCTTTGAAGATGACACGACAAGCGCGACTTGGCTTTGATTTGATGAATAGGGGTAAATCACCTGGTCATGGGTCAGGCCTTAGCATCAAGCACAATGGGGAGGTTTACCGAGTTACATGTTAGCAACAAAGCTTGTTAAACCTTCCTGTGATTGTGATTTTCTTTTTTTTTTTCGAGTTCCTCAATGTTACTACTATAGTTTTTAAGTAAGATGTAATACTAACACCCGGCTTTGATGCCTGACAGTAAAATATTTTTCCAAATCAGCCCTGGTTCGAAAAGTCCTGGAAGTCGTAGGGAGAGGCTTTTGCCCAGTAGTGGGACGCAGGCTAACAGTGGTACTGTTCATGTTGTACGACTCCCATTTTAGAAAACACTTATTTATAAAGTCCCTATCTCCCAACTCTATTTATACAGAACATAATTTATTGAATGAAATAAAATGAGCAAATTGTACTCGCACTTGGATACGTCGGCGCCAATGTTATTGTAGTGATAAGAAGTTGACACCGGTATCAGTAACGCTTTGTATCTGTGTGATAAGGATTCGTACGGACATGTTGTGTTCATACGCTCCGTTATGGCTTCTTGGACCTTGGCTATGATTTTGTCAAAAATTTTGGAAATTTTTCGCATTTTTGATATCGAGAAGGTGGGATAGTCTAGGCATATTAATATTCATCTTAAAGCACCGGATTTTGTTTCTTTATCATCGTCTTTCGTTGTGCGGGTTCTTGATTGATGAGTCTCAGGAGTCTTTGAACGTGTAGACATAAAGGTTGATTGTTGTGATGGTGTAGGAGATTCCCAATGGGCCAGGTATGCTCGTCATACTCTTTGGCAGCCTTGTTAAACCAACATGCCATACTTCCCTGGTCAGCGCGAGTGCCAACTATGCCTTACCTGATCTTCTCAATCCCATCCACCCTGGTGTGCTGGTCGCCATAAAATCGATCCTATTTGCTAGGGCTTGGCATTTGTGGACGTGGTTTTTGAACCCCTCCCCCTGGATTTTTTAGAGAGAAGCTATCTATAAGGCTTAAGAGGGCACATAGTGATATGATATTCGCCTATCCCATCCTGTTTTGTCATAAAGCAGCGGAGCGGAAACTACTGGAAGCTAAGTGCTTCACTTCTTAGAACCTTTCATAATAAGCGTCATCCTTATTCACCCCCCCCCTCTCCGCTTCAAACTGGTGGAGTACAACCCCCTTTACACCTTTTTACCTAGTGTTTACATTACCGTAACACGAAAAAGCACACACTGTTGTCATTGGCTGATAAGGATTTGTACTATCAGTGTGATAAGCACCGCGAATTCGTATGTCGATACTTTTATTGTTTGTTCATATGTTTATGTTCGGGAATCCTATCAGCCGCTTTGATTGGACGGATTTGTTTTCTATCCGGTTTAATATATCATCTTTTTTTACGGATTATTGGTTGTTGACCGTAGTAGTTTTCAGGAGCTCGTGGCTAAACAAGTCGTTACAGGGATTCAGTGACCCGAAAGTCGGACAGCCAGTCTTACGCAGGGGTATATTACTCAGTATAAACTGGGTTATGGAGGTCAGATAGGCAGTCACTCCATGTGGTTTTCCGCTGCATCCAGTTAGACTGGAAGCCAACCCGACGATAGTTGAGAAAAGGCTAGGCAGATGATAACCGTAGTAGACTTAAAGAAGACATGACATGACATGAGCAGCTCGGAGTCGGTATTGGTGTCAGATTGATGGCACAGACTTGTCCCTATTATATGGGGCTTAAAAATACGGTGGTACTGTTAGATACACGTCAGCCGAACCCTTCAGGGATTATCGGCGTAATGTTACGTTGTACCATGGACTCGATTAGTCGGTCTCTGACCGAATTCGGTCGGCTCTACAACAAACACGACCCTTTTTCATTTAATTTTCACGGAAACATTAAAAACACATCGTTACTATCTGTTCAAAGAATCGGTTGTTGCAGCTATTCCAATAATTTTCATTGCATTCCGAATGGAGGTGCGATCAGGCTTTTCCCCGAAGTGGGGAGTGCCCCCTGCACCCTGCAAGCGTCCGGGGGTAGCCGGGTTGCGTAATGCCAAACTGTATATTATCACAGACACGGGTTACTCTGTGCTCACGGGTAGTTTGCTTTAATGAATGAAGAGCATCATATGGCTGGTATGTACCAGCACAGACAATGTCTGTGTTGAAATACATTTTGCTTTAGAATATTGGAGCAAAATACACACGAGTACAGACTACCACATGTCTCTCTTACTACTCTTAGATGCGATCGACAAATTCATGTCACAGTAATCAAAAGCTTATGTAAATATAACTTAAAAAAATATTTTTAGACTGCCAAAAATAGTAAATGATCACCAACATGAAAACCCAATTTTAAAGTTAAATTGTACATTATGCTTTACTATTAAAGTAAACAGAACTCCAAACCACAGCTCTAAACTAAGGCGGAGTCGACGTAGCCCCGCTACGCAGGGCTCCTGTTTCTGTCTGGGTTTAAAGTAACGTAAGTCCGAGTCGGGGTGCCCAATGTCCTGAGCTCCGTTCGCTCACTCTTGCATCCAAAGTTCTCCTTAATGTGTTTTACTTCCCTGCCAAATCCTTTGCTCTGCACTCGTACGTAGTTTGCTTTGGAAATGACGAGCATAATGTGTAGCAATACAGAGAATGTCTATGCTGAAATACATTTTGGTCTTTAGTGTAACGAGCACCAGGCGGTCCAGCACAGACTATGGATGTCTGCGGCACAGTGGTGTGGTACAGTTTGGCATTACGCAGCCGGGTTGCTATAAAATCGATACGTAGTGTTTATCTACGGAACGAACGTTACGGCTGCGCCTGTATATACAGAAATGGGGCGCTTGCACTTTGTTGGCAGTAAACAAGAATTGCTACATTGAAATGTGTTTTGTATTTTTATTTTTTTAACGAATTTGCTGAAAAACTGGTTTATGTAATGGAAAATTACGCCTGTTATTGTTTACTTAATTGTTGGGTTCTTTTTCGACTTTTTGAGTCCTTGAGGATGCGTGGATACATGGTTTTGCTTCTGTATAATTCTGTTTATGACTATGAGAGTCCAAATAAGTAGACTCATTTATTTTGCTATGTATTTAAATAGCGTGATGGTTGAAAGAGGAGATTGGAAGGAAAAAAAACATGGGACAAGGCCAGGAAGATGATGATTACCATGTGGCATCCATGGCATTTTGGTTTTTTCGCACAAATTCTTCGAAGCAATCACGCCAGCTTTTAGACCCATGCCGAATTTTGGTACTACTGAATTCTATAAATACAAGGTGTTGTTTTGCATTCTCGTCAAATTCAAGGAGGTAACGATCCTAATGATTGTCGTCCTGAATCAAAAATAAAATGTGTAGGTAATTTTTATTTTTTTTCTTATTTACGTAAATCCGTAAGTGTGAACCACCCGTGTTTTAAACGCGGACCGTCTGCTTCTTGCCCTATAACCGCGCTTCCACACATACAATCAATCTCAAACGTTTTGTTGATAATTTCTTATTCCCTAAACCACGTTAAGGGGGTTATTCTGAAATGCTGACAAACATAAACAACCAAAAAAATCAGCGTTTTTTCATAATTAACTAGGTGCGGTAATTTTAATTGGTTACCTATGTCTTTTGTGACAACCTCCTGAAATTTGACGAGGATGCAAATCAACACCTTGTATATCAATATCACTGCACTCCTTCACTAGCACGTTTTAAGATAAGTACTTAGAGAGTTATAAGACCAAATTATCCCGATGCAGGAATAAGCCAACACTTTCATGTTTGTTTACAAACCAAGCTAACAGCATGAGAAAAACAGTGTTTATCAGTAACGTGTTATTATACAACGCTAGTTGCATATTCCAATGAGGTAAATATCTTGTTTTGCTGCAAACCTGTCTCTATTTACGCAATGACGTCACTCGTACACATTGGCGTGCACACCATGATCGACACACTTTATCCTCTATGGTTCTTCCTTGTCTCTAATTTGGTTCCAGAAAATTGATTTTGATGTTTTCATAAATTATGTCCAATATTTAGATTATGGAATTAGGATTGTGTGAAGAATGATATGAAGGAAAAAGGAGTAAATGACACGTGACGATTGTCAGGGGAGAATGTTAAAAAAAATGTGTTTCGCCGACCCCAAATAACATGGCAAGATGGCCATGGAAGCATGGCATAAAGAAAAGAGAGGAGGGTGGATGATCTTAAAGATTTGTGGTAAGGCTATCGTCTGCAGTCGACCTACTAAATTAAAATACCTTTTTGGCCATAGATATAGAACACAAATTAAAATGCTACATTTTCTTGTTTGCTACAAAGGAAAATTTCACTATAACAAACAATTCTAAGAGGCTTGCAAATCATTTTAATGAATGTCAGAGTTTTTTTTTACTGGCCTCTGTCCCACTCTTGGGCAAAGGCCAATCTCAAATCTTTCCACTTCTCACAAACATACTTAATTAATTATTAAATTAAGGACATCTTAGATTTTTAGGTACTCTGGTCCAAACAGTAGTAGCCAGTAGTAAAATAAAAAAAACCAATGACCTTTACCCAATCAAGTGATCATAATGCGTAATCAAAACATTAATGAATGGATGCAATGTAAACACCATTTTCCTTGTCGCGTTCACACAAAAGGCCATGGTGGCGGATTTCATCGTGCGTAGAAAGAAAATCTTGGGTTTTTTTTTTTAATATATAGAGCAATGCAAGTGGAAAGCTAGCTCATAGATAAATAAACAAAGTGCGTAAATTGTTGAAGCGTGTATAGTAGCGCCCTCTTTTGACTAAAGAGCAAAAGTTAAAGAAATTTCATAACAGATGGCAGTGTTTTAAATACTTATGTTTGTTTACGACCTCAAAGGTATATTTTGGTACTAACAAATACTATTGATTTCATAGTCGCCGCAAATAAACATAACTGTTTACGATTTACGAAAAAGGACTGAAAAACGTATCTGCCTGCCTTTTCAGGGTACCGTAACGATGTTTTTTGAAAACAGAACAAATCTCCTACAGAATCTACGTTCGTTATTCCGTAAAAATGAATTCAATAACTTTTTTCCACGTAACATTGCATACCGTATTGCCGTGACGTAACGAAGTAGTATTTGTTTTGTTTAGCGCTCGACTTTAGCGCGGGGTCACGGATTGTTATGCTTCGAATACATTTAGATTTAGTTGTTCACGTTGTTTGTGTACTACTGAATAAATGTATGAATAATTTTACGAACTAAACTTTGTTTGGAATTGGTGTTTGTGGTAGATTGGAGTTGAGTTTATAAATTAATTCTTTTGATTGGTTATTGTTTTTGTCGGGCGAAGTAAAATTTTGTCAAGGGAAGTGGACAGGAAGTGACCTTGCACTTTTACATTCTCTGAAGTCTATAACTGCGTAAAGCGTTCTTCTGTTCTTCTTTTAGCACAAGACTAAAAGTATTGCAACACTGAAAAAATCTCAGTCAAACGCTATAAAATAACACATCAATTTCGCTCGAACCATTTCTCTTTATCAGTTCAATCTCCCAGCAGAGATTGCAACTGTCTATCTCTCGAACTACAAGTTAAATGGGAGCCGTCGGAACTCAGAATACCGACGAACACGATCGAACTTAATAAAAGACCGAGGTATAACCTAGCTACGAGTTCTAGGAAATTAATCCAGCATAGAATGTAGGTTTTGAATTCAATTTATATGAAATAGCGCCGAGGAGTTCCTATGTAGATCGCTGTATGTATATTCAGAAACGTTGCTGGAATTGTAGCTGTGGGGAATTTGGAATTAGGGAGCTATGTGAATGTTATTTGTCTTCGTGCAATGTTGATTGGATATAAAAGTCCGTTGGTAGATAAGTTTGGAGTACAATAACCTCTTTCATCAAAATGCAATGGGCTCAAAATTAAAAAAAAATATGCAAAAATAAATAAATAAGTATTTCAATTTGTGCACATACATTAGTAAAAACCTTATCACAATACACAGCAGGTTTACCAAGCAAAACTGATAGAGACCTAAACACTCGAGGCACCATAATTCAAACCAATAAGGCAACGACTGAAGAGGAAGTTCCACAGTATATTGTTGAACATTCGGATTCTGCTCAAGAGTGGGCATTGAGGAGCACACCTGACGCATGACCCGGCTTTTAAAGCTTCTTTGACCCACAGAACGTGAGGGCTATCTTACTCACAACCAGAGCACTAAAATAACGATAAAACCATGCCATATCTATCCAAAATAATGAGCCGTATAACTTAGTCTGGTATTTTTATGGTCCCCACGGAACAACTGTTCAACATAAAAAGTTATTTTATCATCCGCATCGGTTTTATGACCTAGTTAGTGCTCCTACGTGAGGTCCTAAAAACATGCTGAGGAGTTAGCAACACGAGTTGCTTGACCAAGATATTTTTGTGACAATCGTGGCGTTTTATGCAAAATTATAAAGGATCGTGCATTATATGCTTTTGAAAGCAGCGTTAGAACAGCTATACTCAACCTGTGGCCCGACTTTATGATTGGCCCACCTGGAGTTGGAGTTGGCTACAGCTTTAAATTGTAATCACTCAGAGCTGTTTGATTTTTTGACACCAACCTAGTATTTCTGTTTAAAGAAGAAAGGGAAAAGATGGATAATATGTGCAGTTTTGGAGCATTGTTCCCCAAAAATTTAAAAGCGTCCAAAAAAGTACCCAAATCCTATTAACATTCTTTGGACCACACGTAAGTACGTGTGTGAATCGTCATTTTTCAAAAAAGAAATACACAAGGAATGTGTACAGAAACGAACTTACAGACTTTCATCAGGATGATGTAATAAGGTTAGCATGCAGCCAGATCTTGATAAAGTTATGAAAAACATAATATATTATGATAAACATTTTTGTTAAAGCTTAAGGTTAGTATTTGTGAAAGCTCTTTGAAAATTTGGTCTATATCGCATGTGGCTTGTCAACCACCTTTACTGTTTTTATTAATAATAAATTGTTTTTTTTCTTTTTAATAAATAATTTTTTATTAATAAATTATTAATAATAAATAAATTTTGCAAAATATAATTGTTGTTTGCGGCCCGCAACACCATGACTGAAAGGTGTTTGTGGCCCCTATAAAAAAAAAGGTTGAGTATGGCTGCGTTAGAACATTCTAGAGCGAAGAATTAAGTATTCTTCGAACATCATTATGTAGAATAGCGTACGTATTTCTACAAGAAATCATAATTGCAAAAAACGAAGTATTCATGAATAAAAATATTCTAATAATGGAGAGCCTGAAAGCTTTTCGCGACAAACGCAATATAGCACACTTTAGGATGCGAGAATGCATGTATGGAAGTGGTAGGCGTTATGGCTGCAGTTGATGTTAATGGCGGCAGATTTATTTATATGGGCCTAAAACGTGGATGGGTGCCCCGGTTAACATGCTGAGCTCCTATAATGGACTCCGCATTCAAATCCCCTTTACATGTACTGTACAGTACCTGCGATGGAGCTTTCCTCTAAATAAGGTTTTAGTTTAAAACGATCAGACCCTTAAAAGTCTAAAGATCTTTCTTCATTTGCTAAATTAGAATGATTTCAGGAAAAAAGCCCCAATTAAGCACGTTGTTGCATGAATAAATGAGTCAACCTTTTAATTTTGCTCCCCTAAATTCATCTATTCTAAATTGGGTCTTAAAAGGTAACATAGTAGAGCGAAATTCCGGTCAGTCTATTTCTATTTGCGACGCTTCTAGCATCTGAGCACCTAACTTATGCATGTGACCGAGGTTCTAAAAGTGAAGTCGAGAGCTATCTAAAATAGGCTGCGAGGTGGAAAAGTGGGGCCGAATCTGTAGTACGATGAAATGCTGAATGCATAGTACGAACTAGTTGGAGTGAACAGAAATGTCGACGTTTCTCCGTACTATTCAGGCGTGAGTTGTAAGCGGATGCATTGATATGGATGTGAATGGTAGTCTGTATGTGTTGGAGGATTCTCGTATATGTAAAGCGTAGGTTTGTGAGTCTATTCTGAAATTGATTGAAATTTGGTCATGGAAACGGCCATTGTTGTCTACACACAACAGTCGCTTTATATAGTAACTAGCTGTACCCAGCATGCGTTGCAATGCACTTTTTACTACCCACCTACCCTATCCGACCTACCTACCCTATCCTACCTACCCTACCCGACGCTACCTACCTACCTACTCTACCCTACCCTACCTACCTACTCTACCCTACCCTACCCTACCCTTACTACCTACCTACCCTACCTACCTACCCTACCCTACCTACCTACCCTACCCTACCCTACCTACCTACCCTACCTACCTACCCTACCCTACCTACCTACCCTACCCTACCTACCTACCTACCCTACCCTACCTACCTACCCTACCTACCTACCCTACCTACCTACCCTACCCTACCTACCTACCCTACCCTACCTAACCTACCCTACCCTACCTACTTACCCTACCCTACCTACCTACCCTACCCTACCTACCTACCCTACCCTACCTACCTACCCTATCCTACCTACCTACCCTACCCTACCCTACCGTATCCTATGTCCTTCTCCTGGCTCTAAACTACCTCCCTGCCAATTTTCAGCTAAATCGGTTCAGCCGTTCTTGAGTTATAAGTGAAGTAACTAACACGACTTTCTTTTATATATATAGATAAGCCCTACTTGAAGTCTTTTTGTTCTGGGTAAAAAACTAGGTTAGGTTAGCTCCGTGGCAGCGGAAGTCGCATAGATTTCTCTGCCCCCCGACGTAAGTGTGGCTTATTTAGTCTGTATACGAGTTTGACAGACCCCTTCGCTCTTCCCAGGGCGGAGGACATCCATCGAGGATTTCCACATCGATAAAAAAAAGGTTAGGTTAGCTGGGTTGTTTCCGCACTTAGCCTCTTTATTCGATCTCTTTATTCGATCTCTTTAGTCGATCGAAGACGTGGTGACATGGAGTGAGTTCTGTCCATGGGTGCATCCAGGAGTTGTATTTCCTTTAGAATCCTTTGCTGAACTTTTGAGTGTGTTGTCTCTGCGTTAAGTTGCACCATTCCCTTTGATCTTATTCTTAAGGCGGCTATCTTCGCCTCATCCTGTATGCCAAGATCTAGAGCTCAAGTTTAAGAGGTACTTTAAAGCGGCTGATGAAGTGGTTTTCATCCATCCAGACTCTTGAGTTTCGTTTTTACTGTGGTCAGTTATGTTCTCGGCAACTATACAACTGATCCATAGGTTAGAGAGGGCCTGATAACTGATGTGTACAGCCTAAGTGTGATCTTTGGATTTTTTAACCAACAAGTCTTCTGCAATGACTTCTTGACTCTTCTTTATTTTTGCATTCTGTGCAAATTAAAAGCGTCTGTGCACCAGACATAACAAACTGCCCTTCCGTTCAGCTAAAGTGCATTCAGAGCGTCGCCATGGCAACTGTTCATTAGTACTACGTCACTACCGTCTGTCCGCTTATTGAATTTACTGCATTGCGGGCGCCAATAAGCAGCACACCGCCCTGTCCTAACTGCAATATATCGCTTTAAACATATTTCTAGGTCATTAGTTTAGTCAATTATGTGGGAATAGCGGCATTACAACGTTGGCGCCCAACATGACAATATTGGCGCCCGACTGGACCTACTAGGTCCTAAGTTCGACGCCAAATATTGATTGTTTATATCCCTTCTTTTATAGTGTTATTTCAATTCCTTGGATGCTTTTTTTTTCTACTCGGCAGAGGTCCAACTTACGACGAATTAGTTCTTGAGGAAATTATTAATGTGATGGTTTTGAAAGACGGCTTGTGTTTGCGTACTTAAAACCTCCTGAAGAATAAAAGCTTGAATCTGGCTAGCCTCTTTGTTGACTATTATAAATCTGAACAAGTTTAAGCAGATAAAATATTAATTCTTTCACTTTGCATTTGCATAGCATACATAAACATATTTTTGCCTATTATTTTAGACAGAAACTACATAAAAAACCCAGACACAAAAAACCTTTAAAATTATATCTAAATATTGTAGCTCTATCACTACATAGTATAAAACAAAGTCACTTTCTCTGTCCTTATATCCCTATATCCCTATGTATGCTTAAATCTTTAAAACTACGCAACGGATTTTGATGCGGTTTTTTTAATAGATAGAGTGATTGAAGAGGAAGGTTTATATGTATAATAACTATATATTTTATACCCGTGCGAAGCCAGAGCGGGCCGCTATGTTTTTATATACAACGTTCACAGTTTTTCTGTAGTGTATTTAGTATCAGCATTGCGTGTGCGAAGCCGGGGCGGGTCGCTAGTGTTTAATAAACATAGAATATCCTAATTCAAGAGTCGTCGCGTCGGGGGACCGCTTTGTCACTTTCTGTTTGTATCACATCTGCTTGTATGTACCACTACCAATCAAGCTATTCAAAACCAGTTTATGCAGATCTCTCATTGGACGGAAAACTTATACAAAACAAATGCATATTATAAATAATAATATAAATGCGTGTCACGTGTGTACTTAGCGAACTCACATTGGACAGTGACACGATGAGTAGTGTCGTACTACTAACTTCCTTCGATGCTTACATATTGGGTTGGTCATACAAGCACGCCGGTAGCAATTTGTAACTTTCAAGAATCATCATCATCAGCCTATAATGTTCCCACTGCTGGGACACAGGCCCCAGGACACAGGTGGTGGATTACAGCCCATTCCCTCTCATAGAGAGGACTCTATGAGAGGGAATGGGCTGTAATCCACCACACGGGCCCAGTGCGGGTTGGTAGATGTCACATGTCTTCGATTTTTTAGTTCTAGGTCATGCCAGTTTCCTCACGATGTTTTCCTTCACCGTTTTTGAGGGCAGCGGTGATGAAATAAATTACACAAAGTAATTCCTGCCTGGGTTCGAACCCACGGCTTACTGCTCGTAAGTCGGGGCTGGCACGACTTGGCCACCGCTGCTCTTCAAGTATGAATATACAATATTTTTTTAATATAATTTTTTTTAACGTGAATTTTCGCTTTCCAGATGCACATTGCGCTTCCCTTCCACAAACATTCGGCTGGAGTTCCAGTCGCTTGTGGAGGAGAGCGGCGGCGGGGCTGGAGGCAGCTCCGCGCAGATGCCGCCTCTCCGCATCACCATCCCCACTGACAATGACGGACGTAGCCCGGCGCCTTCGCCTACAGGTAAGATCATCACTTGCCTAGCCTTTTCCTAACTATGTTGGGGTCGGCGTCCAGTCTAACCGGATGCAGCTCAATACCAGTATTTTACATGAAGAGACTTCATATCTGACCTCCAACACCCACTTCGTATTAGGTCATAATACCTAATATAATAGCCCATGGTAAGTCTGGTTGTCGGACTTTCGGGCTGTAACGACTGTAAGAGACCCTAAGATGACAGCCGGGACCAACCGCTTAACGTGCTTTCTGAGGCGCGGAGGAAACTCGGTATGAAATGAGTGGTCACCCATCCACGGACCAATCTAGCCAAGCGCGGCTTAACCTGAAGATCGACCCGAGCATCTGCCTGAATTAGCCACGAGCTCCAGGTAAGATGGCAATTCTTATAATTAGTTATTTGTATGTAACAGCGACGATTCTAACACTGTTCGTATGGAACTTGTGGAGGGGCTTTAACTTGCTGTACATGATCTTTAGTCTATATTCTTTCATGTAGTGTAATTACTATAATTGTCCAGGAGAACACGACTCGAGAGTTTAGCTTACTTACTTTACTCATAGTTCGAATCAAAACGAAAAGAGTGGTCGGAGTAATGATTAAAATACATGATTTGAATTTATCTAACTGTTCATCTTTTAAACGTTATTCACGTGCAAGTCAACACAATATTGGACAAAAAGTGAACTGACGCATTAACAACGATGTTTCAGGCACAATAAGCGCCGCCAACAGTTGTCCGACGTCGCCGCGTGGCGCCGGCTCCTCCGGCCGAAGACACGCCGACCTCGGCCTCGTCGCCCACTACGCGGCCCTCGCAGACCATGCGCGGCCTAACTCTAATGGGACTGCTGTAAGTACTATCACCAAGCCCAGCCTCACCAATACCCTAGAATCAATAATTGGAGGCAACCAGAAAACACACAGACAGCGGATCTCGCGATTAAAGCGTTCTAGTAAGCCAATGGTCGTGGGATCCATCTCTAACTGTGACATTTTTGACGGGATCCCACTCCATTCTAGTTATCTGATAAAGTTGAAATATTTTACACATGTAGTGAGCAAAATGTTGAGTATGAATGTGGATGAAGACCAAAGAAACGGTTGATGGACTGTGTGAAGGATGATATGGGTGGAAAGGAGCTGACTACTGAGATGACGAATAATAGGGAAGTATGGAAGAAGAAGACATGCTGCGCCAACCCCAAATAAATTGGGATAAGGGCAAATGATGATGAGTTGAAATATTTCATTTTCAAATACGCTATTAAAAAAAAACACAACTGTTGCCGTTGACAATGTATTCACCGTTAACATTCAGAAGCGTTCGTTCCAGGCGACTTCCTCAAACTCGGAATCCAATTACGGCAGCACCCGCGACGTGCGCGAGTCCCGCGAGCCCCGGGAGCCGCGCGACGACGCCAAGCCGCCCTACAGCTACGCGCAGCTCATCGTGCAGGCTGTGGCCTCCGCGCCCGACAAGCAGCTCACGCTCAGCGGCATCTACAGCTACATCACCAAGCATTACCCCTACTACCGCACCGCTGATAAGGGCTGGCAGAACTCTATACGTCACAATTTATCGCTCAATAGGTGAGTAATGTTGTAGACGGAATAATATGGCGGTTCGGGGGCATTGAAAAGCCTTCTAGAGTTAATCGAACTCCGCCTATAGCAATCCACTGCTAGACATAGATTTATCCCAAGCTTATCCAAAAACAAGCATACATCCAGCAAATCCTTGGTAGTTAACCCTGTTAATTGCTTGTTCATCATTAGCCCATTATGTTCCCACTGCTGGGACGCAGGCCTCCTCTCTATGAGAGGGAGTGGGCTGTAATCCACCACGCGGGCCCAGTGCGGGTTGGTAGATGTCACATGTCTTTGAATTTTTAGTTCTAGGACATGCCGGTTTCCTCACGATGTTTTCCTTCACCGTTTTTGAGGGCAGCGGTGATGAAATAAATTACACAAAGTAATGCGCCTGCCTGGGTTCGAACCCACGGCTTACTGCTCGTAAGTCGGGGCTGCCACCACTGGGCCACCGCTGCTCTGCTTGTTAATTGGCTCATATTCTAACTGCGAAATCCCGAGCTTTTCTATTTAAAGAATTCCTAAAAGTTGAACACTATAGATTTGACCACATTCGCTGACGGAAGAAGTAGCAGTCTGATAACTGTCAAAAGTTTTAAACGCGTAGCTATCGTATACCCCCTTCCGGAAATGTCAAGGGACATTTTGACAAAGGGACATTTCGGGAAGGGGGCATTTTAGGAAATGGTCGTTTCGGTAAAGGGACTTTCTGTCAAACCGACATCATGTGAGAGGGAAAGAGACTATTTGAAACCAAAGACATTCAACAATACGAGCTTTAGAGAGGAGCAGACGAAGAAGATCGCTATCTTATTAATATTACATATTAGCAGTGTTGCCAGGGCCCTTAAGTCAAAAGTTACGTTTCATTTCTTGAAAAGTTACATTTTTGCTACAAAAGTTACATTTTTTTAAATTTTGTATTTTGAGGTCGGAGGCAAATTGATGTCAGAAAAATTGCGGAATATGAAGGAATCTATGATGTCTAATGGTGTATTTAATCTAATGATAAAACAGACTCTAGTTTCATTTGTTCGCAGCGCCATCTTCACAGTTGTTACTATCTAGTCTAGCACCTAACTTTTTTTATTAGTTTGAACCAAATCCACGAGAGGTGGTGCATCTGTTAGTTTTACACTGAACTAACTAAATACTGATACTCAATATGTATAGAACTGTTCATAGAGGGCAAAATCCATTGAATGCAAAAAAAAAAAAAAACTCGTGCACGAAGGGTTACGTACCATTATTTATAAAAACAAGGAAAAAAAAACCACTTTTTTGTATGGGTGCCCCTTTAATATTTATTTTGTCTTGTTTTTAGTATTTGTTGTTATATCATCAACAGAAATACATAATCTGTAGAAATTTAAACTGGCTACCTATCACGGTTCATGAGATACAGCCTGATGACAGACGGACGGATGGACAGCGAAGTCTCAGACAGTCTCAGTAATAGAGTCCCGTTTGACCCTTTAGGTACGGAACCCGGAGTTTCATTTTGTCATGGCAATTTCATTTAGTGCCACCTCTGAGTATGATATGGAGTGAAATTACTTTTTAGGTGCGTTCAATTTGGATGCGATCGTAAATTGTTTGCAATAAAAATCTAGTGTAACAAATCTCGTTGTTCTCAAAAGTTACGAAAATTGCCCTAAATCTAAAAATTACTTACATGTTACGCGAGGGGGTCAAAAGTTACGAAAAATGTAAGAAATGTAACCTTCTGGCAACACTGCATATTAGTAATATTTCGATCAGTCTGGCGTGACTCGTCTGCTTGTCAGGTTGCATTCATGTGACATGACTTGGACGAACATAAAAAATATATTCTGTACAAAAATATGCGCTGTGGCGTTTTGCGTTGTTGCAAATCTCGTTATGGTAAAGCGGACTTGAATTTGGTTGATTTTCTTTATTTACCCAGTATAGATGGGACAAGACGAAGTTAATGGTAATCCAATGTTGTGTCAAACTTGTTACTACTTAGTAAAAAATAGGTCTGTCTAGTGTCATACGCCCGATTGTCAGGTAGCATTCGTGTCAAACTCGAAAATGTTCGGGATCAAATTTTTTTTATGAAAGTAATGTCAATGTCTGCTCTATAAGTCTTTTAATCTCTTTCTTTGAAACCAAGTAATATTTTGGGAATGGGACATTCCGAGCCTGAACGCTTATAAGCTGTCTAAGGAAGAATGGACGACTGATAAGAAATAGAATAGAATAAAACTTTATTGTACACCAAAAATTAAAAAATAACGGGTTTACAAAACTGCTAATTTTATGGTTACAACGGCGGTCTTATCGTTTATAGCGATATCTTCCAGACAACCTTTGGATGGACATTATGGAATTAAAATAAAAAGGGGGTAGTCAGTGGTGTACTACACAAAAATTATAAAAAAAAACAACAACATAACAATTAAACAAAATAACAAAAGTAAAGTTATCTACTTCATATATGTACATCTATATATATAAAAGAAAGTCGTGTTAGTTACTTCACTTATAACTCAAGAACGGCTGAACCGATTTGACTGAAAATTGGTGGGGAGGTAGCTTAGAACCAGGAGACGGACATAGGATACGGTAGGGTAGGGTAGGTAGGTAGGGTAGGGTAGGGTAGGTAGGTAGGGTAGGGTAGGTAGGTAGGGTAGGGTAGGTAGGTAGGGTAGGTAGGTAGGGTAGGGTAGGTAGGTAGGGTAGGGTAGGTAGGTAGGGTAGGTAGGTAGGGTAGGGTAGGTAGGTAGGGTAGGGTAGGTAGGTAGGTAGGGTAGGGTAGGGTAGGTAGGTAGGGTAGGGTAGGTAGGTAGGGTAGGGTAGGTAGGTAGGTAGGGTAGGGTAGGGTAGGTAGGTAGGGTAGGTAGGTAGGGTAGGGTAGGTAGGTAGGGTAGGTAGGTAGTAAGGGTAGGGTAGGGTAGGGTAGAGTAGGTAGGTAGGGTAGGGTAGAGTAGGTAGGTAGGTAGCGTAGGGTAGGGTAGGTAGGATAGGGTAGGTAGGTCGGATAGGGTAGGTGGGTAGTAAAAAGTGCATTGCAACGCATGCTGGGTACAGCTAGTATACATATATAATGTAGTACATAGATAAATACTTACACTTACTTACATGTGTTTTTGACATTAAATGGCAAAAATAAAACTAGAATAGTGACAAATTTTGACTCAATGAGATTACAGAGACTGAAAATGATTTGTACCTAAGCTAAGATAGAACTCAAGTCGTAGATTATTCAATAAATGTTAGTCAGAAAGTACTCTCCAACTTGCAGATACTTCATCAAGGTGCCCCGCAGTCAGGAGGAGCCGGGCAAGGGCAGCTTCTGGCGCATCGACCCGCAGAGCGAGGGCAAGCTCATCGAGCTCGCCTTCCGCCCGCGTCGTCCGCGCGGCGTGCAGTTCCGCGCGCCCTTCGGGCTCTCCTCCAGGTATATACAGCGACATGCTACACTCTAATGTACCAAGGAAATTCTTATAGTGTGAAAAAAAGTTTCACTTTGACCGTGGTTTCATAAAACCACACAATCCTTTTTTTTAACACATTCTCTTTTATCACAATAATACAACAGCCGTATGAAATTACGCGCGCGCGCCTGTTGCCTATCAGCTTGTGATAAAATATGAGTATAAAAAAAAAAATTCTTTTCTTTGGGAAAGTTGTTTATTATCATGAGTATAGTCACGTGTTTAAGTATCGGTCACCCCATATAGGTTCCGTATATATCTAAAGGTGGTTTCTCACCAGGAGCATTCAAGACCTTTAATGTAATCATCCATGATTCGAATTTGTACAAAAACAAGTGAATCACGTCGAAACAGAAATAAAAGGAATTAATTTTATTAATTTCAGTATTATGATCAAGTTGGTATGACAACTTTCCCCACCTTTTTCCGTAATTGCAAATCTGCAATGCGATGAAAAGTGTAACAGTTTCAGTCTCTTATATCCAAGTTTATTTTACGTTCGGTCACTGGTATGGTGGCTGACTAGTAAAATATTCTCTCCTTCGATTATCCCCGGGTATTTAGTTAGATTTCGGCCGATCGTCCACGACGCTAGTCAATGGTAACGTGTTACATGCTCAAATCACCTTAGTGACTTACTAACGCGTACACAACTACAGGTGTAACGGCGCCATCTTGTTTCCATCAATTTCACAAGTATATTCCATCATCGCCCTCCTGTTGATGTCTTTAACGCGGCAAAAAACGCACGCAGCACTTTTGTTTTTGATGGTTGCACCGTGTACTAGCATTTCAATGGTGGCCCCTACCATTGAAATGCTAGTGCTGCGATATTCTGTATACTCATAGGTGACTAGTATTTGTAACACGTTACTTGTAAGTAACGTCGTGGACGATCGGCCTTAAAGGAACTAGTATATTAGTTTCCTCTCTCGGCAGGTGCTTTGCAAGTAAAGTTGTTGCCAGATCGAAAGTCAAGAAAAAAACATAACCACTTCCGAACAGGATCGAGCTTAGTTTTAAGCAGAAACAGACGTTTTAAATCAATCACGAATAACCCTAAATCCGGGATAGACTAAGAGGTAACGGCCGGAGTTGTTTATGGGTAAAGAATCAGCACGCGTAGCATGACCACTAACCATTTCTAAATGACATTATGTCGATGTATGGTATTATGTCGATTCTTCCGTAGACATAACTCCGTTTCTACAGTGGTCATGCTACGCTTGCGGGTAAGGACAAGATCTGGACACCGGACTCAAAAAAAAGAACTCAATGCATTTATTTCAATAAGACAACACAGACAAAAACAGGCACCAGGCCCGAAGGCACCTAAGGAGCCGATTCCTGCCAGCTTTCTTTCGAGAACAAGACACTATACGTAGTGTCTAGTGTCTACTGTAGTTAAATAGTAAATTATGTACACATCTGTGTTTATCACATCACACACTACAGACATTGAATACATTATAGGATTGAAAACATTACAAAAATGCCAACATTTTTCATATCAACAAAGAAAGCAACATGTGGCGCCAAAATAAGCCGGTGCTTGGGTGTCAGAATTCAGAACTAAATTCGTATGGACGTCATGGGTGTCATTTTCGGGGTTTTCGAGTTCACTGATAATCAAAATGAAAATTGATAAATGCGATGACAAAAAAACAAAATTAAAGTTCTCCTTTTTTTCTTCAGCTTCCCGTTACGAAATTTTAACCCTTCGCTACTGACAGGCACTTTTAAACGCACAGCACAGTCCCAGTGACTAGGTACTTGTGTAACTTGTGAAAGTACTGTAGTTGCAAAGCGATTCAAAAGCGTAGATCTCTATGGAGAACAATGGGCAAGAAACTCCATGGACATTCTTTTAAATCAAAATCTTTGTAACACCATTCATGTTGAGATGTAAGAATGATGTACAAAAACGAGCAAATTAAGAACGTCCAGAGTAAAAATTTAAAATCAACACACCTGCCAGGGCACATTCGAGTCAATGAAAAATGTAGGTACCCAGTAAATGGTAGCTTTATAATACATAGCACTCACACATGTGCTATGCAATAATAAAATACTAAGCTAGTGAAATTACGTCTCATTCAGTTGTAGATTATGGGAAGGTATTTTAAGATAACATTTTATACATGGGTTACCATGCAAGATGAGTCTTCTTTAGCTAGCCTGAAACCTGACTGAACTAGTTGCTCCCTGTTTCTAGTATTATAGGAAAGATACTTCAGTATATTGTTATCTTAAGAGTCCGGTGTCCGAAACCACCGTCTTCAATTGTTCCTTACCGGTTTGTAGCGTGTGTAGTTTTGTGTCGAGGCGCATTCTGGTGGAATCTTATTCTCTTTCGGTTTGGCTGATCGATGAATCGTGTTCAAATTTCTCTCCCTAGCTCCCATTTTATCCTTAAAAAATCAAGCCAATATTGGCTCGAAAGTATCAACGACATTTAAACCTTAGATGTCCTTGACATTTTGAGACATTGACTGTTGGAACCAATGTTTGGAAAGCCTTGTGTTAAAATGGCAAACACCAATACTTTCAGGGCTGACTCTAACTGTTTTGTATTTTCAATTCAAAATCAAGTACTACGGGATAAATTGAACATTTTTAAGTTCCATGTATCAAAATTATTTTTTTGGTAAATGAAGTCATTATGCAGTATGTTTGTCGCAATGAAAGTGTTTACTCGCGAAGTTAAGGCAACATTCTCTCCTTCCGTGCGCCAGTGAGCGCCTCGATGCAACTTCGAGTGAAGTCACACATGCGATGTCTTCGCGATACGTCGTGATTTATACATAGAACGACGCAGCGTTACCGCTCAAGCGTCGCAACGCATCGTGTGGCATCACTGTTCCTGTGTCGTGTAATACTGAGTGTTGTTGTGTTCCAGGAGTGCGCCGACGTCGCCGTCGCAGGTGGGAGTGTCGGGGCTGGTGACGCCCGAGGAGCTGTCCCGCGAGCCCACGCCCGACCTCTTCCCGCCCGAGGAGCAGGACCAGCCGCTCGCTAGAGAGGTGACGAGTGACTAGTATACTATAGTATAGTATACTATATACTATACTATAGTATAGTATACTATAGTATAGTACATGTCGGGGAGCTGTCCGCGGAGATACTGAGTAGTCAACGATTTAAATAAAACCTTAGTGCTGTATCATATAGTTAGAAATGGCATCATCATCATCAGCTACAGGCCGGCTTTACCCATCGCTGGGTAAATGCCTCTCTTTTCCGTGCCGAGCTCTGCACTCCCGTGCCAGTCTCACCCAGGACATATGTCCTGCGTCGGCTACAGTGTGCGCCGGCAGCTCACGCGACGAGCCCCGCCAGCCGACACTGCGCCGGTGTGCGCTGGGCTGAAGGCTTCAGGAGCCGACACTCGGTCGTCTAATTACGACACCATGACTCAACCTCCTACTTTTAATAATATTGAACGATAATGTGTGTGTTCGCAGACGAGCCAGCAGCGGCTGAGCAGCAATAACAGTCAGTCGACGCAATATCTTTTCCCGCAGCGCAGCGGGGTCAGCCAGAGTGCGCCCGGCTCACCCGGTATGTGTTATTACAACTAATATAAATGCCGTCCTTGTGGGCATAAAATGATATATTGTAAACGTAAAGTGAGCTTTTGTTCGGCCTAAACTTACAAGCCATCATATTTTTTTTTTAATTTTCCGAAGTAATTGTAATAGTTTTGAATAGTTAACGCCTATTTGTTTTACCAAGTTTCATAAAATTAAATGGAAAGGCAGTAGTCAAATAAGAACGAAAAGGAAACAAAATGTTAGACATTACTAGTGAAATATTGTTATATTAAGATGTGATAACAATGAGTATGCGCGTGGTCAGGTCACGGGCTGGCGTACAGCTCGGGCGGCGGCGCGCTGGTGATGGCCGGCCACCAGATCACCGTCGTCACCAACGGAGCCGGCGGCGAGAGGGAAGGTATGCCAGCTACGTACATCACATACCACTTAGGGCCATCATATATTACGTCACACGTTAAGGGGGAGGGAGGGAACCGACTAAGTGTGACATTGCGTGACAAGGGGGTGGGAGGGGTCCTTAATTTCGTGACGTCACATTTCAAAATCTATTATAATCTTAGTGTTAAAACACGAACTTTAAACTATTACTTTATGTAAACCTCAAAAACAAATACAACTATATTATATTAAAATACAACTATACTAAATGCGTTTGGCGGCATTTATCAAAGCGGTCGGCGCGTAACGAGAAGACCGAGTAGAATCGATAACGATCGATCGTCGGTCGACAAAACAATTGGTATCTTATATTTACACAGATATATTATTATAATTTCATAAATTATTTAAATGGAAATAAAACTTAATAATTTCAAAAAAAAAACAATAATCAATATAAATTTAAATTAATTCAATAAAAAAAAAAATAGTCAATTCAATAATATTCAATTTTTCAATAATTTTTAAATGTAAATTTGCAAAGTATGTGACGTCACACCAGGAAGGGGGTGGAGTCTCACAAATATGACCAGCTGTGACAAAGACTGGGGGGAGGAGCAAAAAAATCATGAAATTCGTGTGACGTAATTTATGGATGGCCCCTTAGCAGACATTCACACTAGACTGTACCATATTTAACAATATAATGATGGGATCACACATCCTCCATATATTTTGCTAAAACATGAAAAAAACATGATGAAAACTGTTATACGTTAAAAACAAATATTTTTTTAAGGTATCATGTGGACCTAATTTTATACAGTTCAACGGTTACTCACGTGATACTGAAGATCAAAAGCCTACTTATAAAAGCTAAACTAATATTGTGTTGTAATGTTTCCAGAGAAGTACGTGGTGGGCACGACGGGCGGCAACCTGGTGTCCATCCAGGAGGAAGAGGTCCCCGCCAACGTCGTCATACACCAGCACTCGCCTTACTACGGGTATGTACTACAGCAAAAAACCAGCCAGCTGTAATGGTTGCCGTGAGGAGACCGACTTATACTAGTTCTTACAGCTTACAATCTATCTAGTCAGAACTATTCTGTAGTGCTTTTCAACTTTTTTAAAGTGAAACTTTTATTACATCGTCTCAAACTTTTTCGTCTGTGTGTTGCATGTCGCGTGACGCTCGGCCGTGGAGTAGGGATAAAGTGAAAGGCGCTCTAATTAGAGCGCCTTTCACTTTATCCCTTACTCCGCGTTTTATACGTTTTATATCCTTAATGGAATATTATTCCAAAAATTTTTAGTTAAATGTCTATAGTGTAAAAAAAAGTTTCACTTTTACCGTGGTTTCATAAAACCACACAATCCTTTTTTTTATTTTATCGAAATACTGGTATACAGTTGCGTCCGGTTAGACTCGAAACCGATTCCAACTTAGTTGGAAATAGGCTAGACAGATGATGATGATTATTTTCTGCTAAAGTAGGGCTAGCTCTTGCGATAGCGGTCAAGTCCTCCATCTTGTTCTGAAATAAGCAAAAAGATTACAAGTAAAAGTGTCTCAGAAAGTTAACTTACAAAAATAAGCATTCATATAATTTTATGTTGCTTTAATTTGCCCCGATTTCCTCTACCTTTTAATGAGATCTTATTGGTGGTTTTTTCCCCCATTTTTCATCTAATATGAGAGAAACCTAATCTAAAACAAAATGTCTTTTATTGAAGGAAAGTTAGTTTCGGAGTGGTCTGTCGGCAATGACGAGGCTTGACGGTGAACGTTGTGAATGCATCGAGCTGTACCGATGCCTCTGTGGTATCGCTAGCGTGTTGATGTTGTGTGTTACAGCGGCGGGTACGGGTCGCCGGGCGCGCTGGGCGGCGAGCTGGTGATCTCCGACAGCGACGCGCTGCCGCCGCTCAAGCGCGCGCGGCACAACAACGTGAGTGGCGGGTAGCACATACATATACAGCTTGTTTTGTGACAAAAGCTTTGATATGAGTCTAAAATATGACTCTCATGTTTTGAGTCATCCAATAATTCAAGTGCCATTTGCCAAATGTGACCCAGAATTGAACTTCATCATATGCATAAATACTTACGCCGTAAATACGCGCTTTGGACGTGAAGTTGCAAACACTAGCTAATAATATATAAATACGTACTTTAGTTCGATCGATGTCGACCGTCGAAAATTGGTGGCGCCCTAGGGATTATGAGTTGAACCTGACAACTGAGTATTGACTTCCTGTTTTTTTTTCCTTTTCTTCATGGTTTCAGATAAAAACAATGAGTTCACATGAACAAAGTACTAAAAGAAGGCTTATGATTTCCAGATGTCGGAGCTAGAGGACCGGCGCGCATATTGACGCGGCTCCCCGGGCGCGCCCGCCGCGCACTGACGCGCTCGCGCACGCGCGTGCCACACGTGCCGCACGTGCCACACGCGCCGCACATGCACGTGCCGCGCGCGCACACGTGCGTCGACCATGAGGCGCTCCTCACGTCACCCACGAGAACAGTGATGCAGTAGCTTTTCATTTGATTGTAGAACTCTGGTGCAATATTGTACGATGTGTATTGGTCCTAGAGACCCGTGATTCGTAATAAATGACAGTTAAACTAGAAGTCTAGACAGTTTGCTTTCATAATTTTAATGAACAGTCCAAGTTTTAAAGTTGATAGAGTTACACTTCTTCGATAAGATTGGAACTGAAGAATCGCTTGGTAGGAATTAGTTAGCTCGCTTCCCCTCATTGGTCGACGCACAGGATATCGTAGCAATAATAGTGATACGGAACTATGAACAATTGAGTTGTTGAACAAGACAGTCTAGTATTAGTGTCGAGTGTTAAGTTCTACTCTTTAAGTTATAAACTTTTGTTCAGTAAGACGCGAACGAGCTTTAAGGTGACGGAATAAGGAGTGAGGTAACGATGGTAACGTTTCGCCGTTTAAATATATAATTTTGACTCTATATTTAATATATATACGCTTCATTCGTGCCCTTAGGACCGGGTGGTGTACACAGATTGCATATTACTAGATAAAAATATCGCTTAGATACTTGTATCTAAGCGATATTTGTATTATTCAGGTTTCAACTTGAATTAAAAGCGGACGCTTTTGCATAACCATTGAGGCCATATTCAGTTGGTTAAAAACTGAAAGAGCCTTCTAACAAGACTTTGTAAAATTATAAAACCAATATCTATAACTGTAACTTGGTCGCAACAGGCGCTTGAACTCGAAATATAAGATTAAGCTCAGTAATTTCAGAGGTCAATCTACACACAGATAAACACTGAGGCTTCATTCGCTCGACTGTGCACGAGTAATGCTCGTAAACCGGTTGTGTGTAACGATCCTCTACTTGAGTTCATCTATTGTATAATACGCACGCAGTACTGGGTTGCCAGCTTCGAAAATATTCAAGTATTGCCATGCTTAAATATATGTATTTTGTAAAGAAATGTGTGTGTAAAAACTTAGGATCTATAGAAAATAATATTCGTAAATTAAATATAATATGAAAAATGTACGCTGACTATATTAACTTTGAAAACACCAAATATGCAAAGGTTAACATTGTAAAGCCTAGAATCTCGAGATTAAAACAGAATATTTCTGAGGCTGGCATTTATATCTAAGGTGAGTGCAATGATAGTAGTAAAAGTTGATGAAAAATATATAAATGTATGTATAAATATTACTCGTATTTGGCTTGGGGATCGACAATTTCTGTTAAACACGTTTAAGAACATTTTATTTTTGAAGTCGAGTAAAAGGGTTTTGACAGAGGAACGACAAAGTGATCCTATATGGGTTTGATTTGTTCTATACGAGGTACGGGACCCTAAATACGGAAAAAATCAGAGGTTATCAACATAATCTTCGAACCGACCTCCACTTTTCTTATTCCCTGTTTGGAGTCAAATTGTTGTTTCCCAAGCGCTCTTCACAAATCAATATACAATAGTCCAGGGTTATATAAGAAAATTTACTGCGTATTCTACGAGTCCAACTCGTAGAAATTTAATGTATAGACAATGTAGGTACATTTTTGTCGATTGGTTTTAATACGCATTATAATATTCGGGAATATCGACGAATACGGGTGATCACAGTTGTTAACGGCTTGAGTGGATCAGAAAGAGCTTTGTGCCGGCGCAATAAAATCGAATAGTCTGATGCGTGTCGAGTCGTATATCTTTAAAACTGAAAGCCTCGAATGACGTCTTTTTCAGTTCTATTGCATGAACTTATCTCTTTTTGATCTGCTCTGTTATTTCCGCGCTTACAGAAGCCATTCCATAATACATCGTATGGCTTACCACTGAGTAGGTTGCGAATGGAGTGCGCATACTGTGCATTTGTTTGTGACATTAAGATGATGCCACATTTTGCTCATTTTGTCACTCCATTTGACTCAACAGACACAGTCTGAACACCGCGTGTCGATACATTGTGCGTTTGTATAAAAAAAAGTATGTAAGAAACCATTTTGTATACCTTCACGATGTTTTTCCTCGACATGAACGCACAGAGTATGAAGCAAAACCAACATAATATTACAATTCAATACTTGAAACTCTGTGCGATCTCTTGACGGAAATAAGTACGATTATGACAACATTTGTTATAAAATCATAGCGAATTTAAACGCGGGTGCAACGGCCGGTAAAATGATTAGTTAAAACAATTGTATTAATATAAATTTTGAATAGGAAAATATACATAAACGTTTTGAAGTTTGTTGGAAATCAATTTTAAAAATGTATTAAATTATAGATCGGTTATATCAAACGCCTTTCCTGTGTATGTTGAAGGCACTATAAACTATATTTACTCCTGTATGATAATGTTTTATAAGTAATATCCGTTCACGATTTTAGTCAAAAATGGCGTTTTGTAAGCAGTTATTAGAGTTAAATGTAGGTAGCTATATAAATACCTATATCATATATAGTTCAGGAGTTTTCAAATGTAAAAGTTGATTAAGACGGCCTCGTTGCACCTCCCTAAAATAATAAAAAAAAATACATTAGGACATGTTTCTATGATTTCACTAACTTTATTTATGTACATGTACAGATACATAATGCATATAATATACAAAGGAACTGTTGACTATATCGCTAAATCATTTATCTACACTTGAATACATATATATATAGGTATACATACTTCGTATTATAGTTGTATCGCAAAACATATTTAAAAATATAAAATTAAAGACATTTTCGTTAAGCCGGCAAAAGTACCTACTATATACTTGTGATTTAGCTTAGAGTAAACAAGTTTCTTTTGTTGTTCTCTATAAACAAATAATTTCTCCCTCGGTTTAGGTGTAAAAACATAATTATTATAAATAAATAATAATATAGTAATTGAATATGTAAAGTAATATTCACTAGTAGTTTGTAATATGTTATTATTATTATTATATAGATAGTGTAAAAACCGTAAAAATTCTACAGTTAGTTATAATTTAGCATTTAAATATGCATGTACACGTGGATTGTAAAAGTTTAGCAAGAGGCTTTCTTATGGAACAAATTTGTATTTTGTCTTACGTACCCTTTTAATGTTATTATATCGAAATTCGATTAAAACTGACCGATTTCTCGATCGAGTCGAAACATTTACGATTACAATTTTATTTTTTAAATCAGACTAATAGTTTAAATAATCGACTATTCTGCGAAAAGTTGATCAATCTGACGATATGCTTTCGATATTATGATATGTATCGATGTTCGATTATTTTACATTTTTAGTAAAAACGACACGCCATTTGCTTCAACTAGATGGCATTAACATTAAACAATTATAAAATTGGAGTAAAGCATAAATTATTATTTCTCGTTCATCGCCGATACATGGCGGTAGGCATCATTGAAAATGTTAGGGGTTACTGTAAAATACATGTATAGAAACTTGATTTAATGATATTATTTTAGATATTTACGTATTTGGATGGATGGCTATGGTGAATAACAATCTCACGATAAGTAAATATGTACTTTTAATTAAATGTGCATGTTTTTCAAACTTACTCTGATTACATCATCAATAATAAGAAGATATATAACAGTAATTAATATACTATATTAAAATTAAATTTTGACCCGATTATCTATCCAAATGTGTAAAATGTCTAGAACAACCATTTTCTGCTTGAGACTTGGCGTAATGATACATGCCATTGTAAAGCGTAGTTACAAACTGTGCTAAACGGCGGAAGATTAGTCGGTGGCTTGTAAATCAAGCTCTATATGGTACTTATGGTATTATTTCATCAGCTTTTGTATAAAACTTTTGGTTTAAAAAAAATCTGCTGGCATTTCTTAAATAGATCATTGAGCCCGTAATAAATTTGAGAATTATTAAGTAGTTATTAGCGTCACCCTATGTAAAAGTACCATATAAAGCATCAATTCACACCTGAAATGTTGATGTCTTTCCTGCATTGTTATAGTAATAGAAGAAATACCGATATCGCCCTGTAACCAGTAATAATTCCCCTTATCGGAATTGATATCAAACTCTTCAATGTGGATTGACACCACGCTTTGCCTCAAGTACTAGTATAAACCGATCAGTCCTGGTGACTTTAGATTTAACTTTAGAGTATATAAGGCATATATATTATAAGGCGTATATATTATAAGGCATTTAATGCTATACTATTTCTTGTCTAAACAATGTATGCGCGAAATGTAGAGGTGGAAAAGGTTCGCTGCCCAAAGGCGAGTAAATAAGACTTTTACGACATTTTGACAGATTTTTATCTGTCACTTTGTTTTTTTTTTTTAAATCTATGCCCTACGCTACGAGTTTTTCCTGTATTGTGGGTGCGTTTACAAACATTTAGACTCACATACACAAACAGCCAGACCCGGAACAACTATCTGTAGGCCTTACAAATATTTGTTCCGTGCGGGGATCGAACCCGCGACACGCAGCGCAGCAGTCGATCGCTCAGCCACTGCGCCGACCGTGCCGTCATATTTTAAAAATCTCTTCTAAAAACTTACCACACAAATAAACGTTTATTCATTTTCTCAGAATTGTCACTTAAATTACTTAATGAGGACATAACAGGGCAATTCATTGAAAAATAAACTCTAAAAATAACCACGTAACTTCACTTATAATCTTGTACTCAGCAACTGCGTCTATCATCACTAAGCCAGGGTATTATTTTGACGTTGTCTTGTTATTCCCTGTATATTAGTGAATTTGTAAAGTACACAAATATAAATTCACGCCTTTTTCTCTCGAGGGTAGGCAGAAAGTACAGAGCGCCACCTGCTACGATCATTTCGCTTTAGTGTGTACAGTAAGCCTTTTCCACATTTCTGTTTTGTGAATGTATGTAGCGAACGTACATATTGTTGTGTATATTGACTAAGATAAGAACATGCATTCAAGAGATGTAAAGGATATCGGTTGTAATGACAGCGTATGGTTTATTGACAAATTTTAAGAAATAAACGTATTTTATCTCCATAAGCGGTTCGTTTTATTTGGTATAGAGATAGTCACCTCACTACTCGGGCTTCTGCGTTCCCTCAATTAGAAGGAGCGGACGCGTTCTAATATCGTCCATTAGGTAAAAAGGTGTTGGTGTATGTTTGTTCTAACAAATATTGCAAAAGTATATACAAATACGGAAAGGTGAGTAATTTTAAGACTTGAACACAGGTACACAACTGTCGGTATTTTTAATTATAACGTTTGAATATCCTCTCCCTCAGTACCCAGTTGCCCCAGAATATAACTCCGAATCTCAAAACTGACGCAAATAGACCGTGATAAGCTTCCAGCACGGTGCGATTGCTTTCTTTTTTTGCCAGTTATAAAGGACGCACGCTGACTTGCTTAACCTCTTACATACATCTTCTGCATGTGGTTTCCAGGTCAGTTTGTTATCAATAAGAATACCAAAGAATTATGTAACATTTGTCGATTCTACTTTTTGTCCCTCAGATTTAACATAACACCATAATCTTCAGCTTCTAGACGCTGGTGAAAATGCATCACTTTTGTTTTCTAAATGTTTATGATTAGATTATTTATATTTAGCCAATTTATTATGCTTTTCAATGTATTATCAATATCGGTTTCGTAATTATTTTTATTGCTGCATTTTAGAATTGCCGTACCTACTGTCGTCTGCAAATAATACCATAGGTTTTTGAATCTGGCGAGGGAAGTCGTTAATATATAAAAGAAACAATAAAGGTCCAACTACACTACCTTGCGGTACGCCATATTTAACTTCTCTGCAGTTGGATAGATTTTTATGTTCTTGTTTAGTTTTCACACATATCCTTGATACTTCTGTGTATTGCTTTCGATTAGTAAGGTATGTCTTTATATTAGATTTAAGACATTTCCTCTAATGCCGTACTTGTAAAGTTTATTTATAAGAGCGTCATGGTTTACGTAATCGAATGCTTTCGTCATATCAGTATATAGGTATAGCGCATACAGGCATGTTATGGTCCACACTTGGCATTACGTTATTCAGTAGGTCGAATATTGGCATATTGATATTTTTATTTTTTCTGAACCCATTTTGTTCGTCACATAAGATTTTGTTTTAGTTAAGACCTTAATAGACTGCCTCGTATATAATATTTGAAATATTATAAACTTTAGAAAGTACTGGAATTAAGGCCACCGGCCTATGATAAGCCATGTCTTCTTTGCTATTTTTTTTTATGGACTTGTATTATAATTACTTTTTTAAGACTATTAGGGAAGGTACCTAAGCTAATCATTGTTTTCATTTTGTGACTTAGAGGTACCTACAGCAATTATCACCGAAGTTGATACTCCGTCATAGCCGTGACTTTTTTATTTTTTAATGACCTTATTGCTCTAGCTACAAGTATATCCTGTGGAACTACTGGCGCAATGAACATTGAGTTCGAGTTATTGGCTGTACTAATGATATTATCTGATTCTGTTTTTCGTTTGATACATCTTGTACTTGGTCTGCAAAGAAATTATTAAAAGATCCAGCAATTTCTTGAGGGTCATTAAATATGGAATTCTGTCTCTTGATTTGTTAAATCGGATCTTTAGTGAATTTAGTATTGTTAATGATTTGCCATGCTGCTTTGGTTTTGTTTTCAGAATTATTAATAATATAGTTATTTTGAGCTCTTTGGGTAAGTCTAATTTTTTTTTTGAGTTTTTGTGAATAAGTTTTGAAAATATATTTTTTTTTACGCGTAGGAGATAATCTGTAATCCCACAGTATTTTTTTATGTTTCCGACTACAAATTCTTATACCCTGAGATACCCACTTAATCTTTCTGTTTGGTTTAACAATAACCCTTTTCATTGCAAAGCAAAGATTGTAAAATAAACAAAAAAGGTCTATGAAATTATTTTATATTATCATAATAATGCTTCATTTGCGTTTTCGGTACCAAATACGCCTGAAAAAGTAAGACACTGTAGATAGTTTTTAAATTTTATTTTCTTTGGTTTTCGTACGTTTTTGTATCCGCCAAGAATTTATAATACATGTTTTTTTTAACTGAGATTTTCAGTAGTTGAACTGTATGGTCAGATAAAGCATGATCTATTATCTCGCTATCGCTATTGCATTTCTGCTTAGATTTATGAGCTATGTTATCTAGGCAAGTCTAGCTCATTAGTCGTGTTGGTTGCTATTAGCTATTACAAAATGTTCCGTTATAAATTTCACACATACATCTAGTTCCTTTTGTAATCATTCCTGCTATATTTTGATGCAAGAGATGTAGGTATGTGCCTATTAAAGAAAAACATTTGCGTGAACTGGAGTGCCATTGAGTGTAGATTCTCCAAGTTCCGCGTCAATTAAGTGGTTTATGTTTCCGTTATCACAATATACAAATTCATTTATCATTAGACTTAGATTTACAAGTAAATTTGATATGCCATGTTTGTTAACAGCTCCAATTTTTTTCCAAAACATTTGTAAATCATAAAAATCATAGAAGAATGTTTGAATCGAACAAGTATGCAAAATTATTAGGATATGCATCTAGGTACCTATAACAGGCTATTAAATGTCTCTATCCTTCCGTTGTACATCGTTGAGTAGTCGTTCATTAGAACTTTAATACGAAAGTCAGAAAATTCTGTTTGAATCAAGTGGGTAGTTTCAAATGAAGGAGTATCTTATCGATCGAACTTATTTCAAGTGTTAATCATTATATTTACTTTCAAACGTGTCGTGATGACTTAAAGTTATATTGCTACATGAGCACCTACATTCCTAAATTATGGACGTAAATGATTCTTCCTGTCCTTGTCCCATGTTACTTAGTGTCGGCGCATCACGTTTTTTTTCATACTTTGTTTAGTCAACAGTAACGTTATCATTTTCTTTCTCAAACAAGCTATTTTTTTCTTTGGCATTCCTCTCGTTCTCCATCCATCAACAATTATTACTAACTGCATCAGGGACGTAACTGATATGCTTTTGTTTTTAATTATCACATCTTACGTTATACGTGTTCGTGTTTCGGGTATACCCGAGGTCTGGTATTGAGTGTTTAATGCGTCACATACCTTACCTATTCATATAATTATCTGATAATGAAAATAACATATCTGTAGGTACCTATGCTGATAATGATTATCAACATAAGTACATACATACCTATTCATATAATTATCTGATAATGAAAATAACATGTCTGTAGGTACCTGTTGATAATGATTATCAACATAAGTACATACAGACATATTATTTATTATAATTAGGTAGGTAAATTAGGAGTGGTAAAGAAAAGGAATAAAATAAATAAGTCCTAAATGTGGTCCAAAGTTATCAACCCGTCTATTTATCACTATTCTTATTAGCGAATTTTGTACAATTGCGACGACTTTATCATCAATTTACTCGGGTCGGGCAGCATGTGTTTTTCCATACTTGTCCTATTCTATACCAGCGCTGTGACTTTTTTTTTCAATGTTACAGCACCCTGCTCTTTTGACCTCATACAGGACTAGTTTGATTTGTCTTATTTAAAAAAAAATAACTTTATCTTGTTTTTTTTTTTAATTTAATCATATTTTGACTGTCCTCCTTGAGACTAATGAATACCTTTTCTTTCTTTCCATTTAATTACTCGTCATCTCAGCAGTCACCTCATTTCTAGCCATTACCATCCTTCAATTAAAATTCGCAACGACCTAGGTAGATATTATAAACAATAACAATTTTGATATCTACCAACTCAACAAGTTCAATATTATTCTATCAAAATCAAAAATCTAAATATTTTATTTTACATAGGCCTACATGGGCACTTAAAAAACGTCGACAAAAGGTGCACGGTTCGGGTTGGTCGTTTCCTATGGAGAAGAAGCGGCAAGAAAATCTATGGTTACTCATTTAAAATTATTGGTTTTACAATATTTAAAAGTTTCAGCGTTAGTACGTAAGTATGGGAGGACAGCGTAGGCCCGACAATAAGTCGATGCTTACTACAAAAGGCAAGCAAAAAAACTTGTAAATCATCTGAATAAAATATAATAATAAAAAATAATAAAACACGTAAAACGTATTAGCAAACAATATAAAATCCACACAGTACACGAAGAACCAAACACACAACCCGAACACACATTAGACACACTAAAACAAAAACTCGCAGTGGTGACAGGCCGGCTACAAAGGTATAAAGCGTGTACCCAAAGAAAACAACAAAACACCCAATTCATCTTTAACGAAAAACTTTTTTATCGTAACATCAGACAGGCTTCCAACAATGTTCAGAATATTAACCTTAATGATGACGCTGGTCATAACAATCTGCACGTAGAGACCCTACAAAATTTCTGGGCAGGAATATGGGAACACCCTATCGAGCATAACACCCAAGCAGATTGGATACAAAGTGAATTGTCAAATAACGCCACAAACATTCAGCAAATGACATTCGAACAAATATCACCACAAATATTTCATGAAGTGCTAGCTCGATTACATAACTGGAAGGCACCCGGATCCGATCAAATTCACAGCTACTGGTACAAAAAGTTCACAGCTGTTCATGGCTTTCTTCATAATTACATAAATAATTTCATCCAGGATCCCAAAACAATTCCTTCCTACTTAACATCAGGTACAACATACATGATACCAAAAGACTGCAATGACCTCTCTAACCCAGCAAAATATAGACCAATCACATGCCTGCAAACCTTGTACAAAATTATTACATCCTGTATATCCTCACTTATATACCAACACACTGACACTTATAACATCTTAGCTGAACAGCAGAAAGGATGTCGAAAGTTTAGCCAAGGCTGCAAGGAACAACTAATCATAGATTCTGTAATTCTTAAAAAGGCTCAAAAATCCAAAACTGACCTCTATAGTATGTATATTGATTACAAAAAGGCATATGACTCTGTCCCCCATTCATGGCTAGTACAAATTTTAGAAATTTACAAAATACACCCAACAATTATCTCATTCCTAAAAACTACGATGACAACCTGGTCTACTGTCCTTAGATTCAATAGTTCAACCGATGCAGTGGATTCCCGCCCAATCAAAATACTTCGAGGTATCTTTCAGGGAGATGCACTGAGCCCATTGTGGTTTTGCCTCGCCCTAAACCCTCTATCAAACATTTTAAATTCAACCTGCTTAGGATTCCCTTTAGGAGATACGGCCCGCAGCCTACAGTGTCAGGAAGAAAATAACGTTTTAAGTCATCTACTCTACATGGATGATATTAAATTGTATGCAAAAAGTGAGAGCCAATTAAATGAACTAGCGAACCTTACAGAACAATTCACAAACGATGTTAAGATGGAATTTGGTATAGATAAGTGTAAAATAAATTCAGTTACAGCAGGACAATACTATCAACACCAGTACACATTAGAAACAGGAGAACAGATAGACCCATTAGATGAACAAGATACATATAAATACTTAGGGTACAACCAATCACGACAGATAAACCATAAAGAAACTAAACAAAAGTTAAAACAGCAATTTCAACACCGACTAAATACTATTCTGAAAACACAGCTCTATTCAAGAAACACGATAAAAGCACTCAACACTTTTGTAATACCCGTACTTACCTATTCTTTCGGCATTATTAACTGGACCAAAACAGACTTAAAAAACCTACAACGCAAAATAAATACCACCATGACCAAATTCCGAAAACATCATCCAAGATCCTGTATACAAAGGCTTACACTGCCAAGAAAAGAAGGAGGCAGGGGGCTTATAGACATTCAAAACTTACATAATAAACAGATAACAACACTTAGACAATATTTCTTTAGCAAGACAGAATCTTCTTCACTCCATAAACAGATAGCAAACAACGACCACCACTTTACCCCTTTAAATTTAAAAGATAAATCCGAACAGAAAAACGAAAAACTAACTGACAATAAAACCAAACTACTTGAATGGAGCCAGAAGTCTTTGCACGGAAGACATCATCAAGATTTAAGCCAAATTAATGTCGACAAAGAAGCGTCGAACGCATGGCTTAAACGAGGCGAACTCTTCCCAGAGACTGAAGGCTTCATGCTCGCAATACAGGACCAAGTTATCGAGACTAAAAACTATAGAAAATATATAATAAAAAACCTGAGCACTGACTCTTGCAGAAAATGCAATAGTTCACCAGAAACCATCCAGCATATAACAGGAGCGTGTAAATCAATAGCCCAAACAGACTACAAGCATAGACACGACCAAGTTGCTAAAGTCATACATCAGAAACTAGCACACCAATACAAATTAATAGACTCCATAGTGCCTTACTACAAATATAATCCCGAAACTGCGCTGGAAAACACTGCAACTAAATTATATTTTGACAGAGGCATTTTTACCGACAGAACGATCCATTTCAATAGACCGGACATTACATTAATAAACAAAACAAACAAAACTGGATATCTCATCGACATAGCTATACCAAATACACACAATTTGCAAAGTACAATAGCGGAAAAACTTTCTAAGTATATCGAATTGAAAGATGAAATAACCCGACTTTGGCATCTGCAAAAAGTAACCATAATTCCTATAGTATTGTCCACGACAGGAGTGATTCCAAAACAACTCCACCAGTCCCTTACGTCCCTGAACCTACCCTCTACCACCTACCACATGCTGCAGAAAGCAGTGATATTAAACACGTGCAGACTGGTGAGGAAGTTCCTCCAATGTGAATCAGACGACCCGCACCAACAACATCTTCACTCAAACGTACCCTCATCTTTCACCCAACCTACAGCACATAGCCGTGTTGTATCTATTTATACTGCATCAACTCTTAACCCAGCTGATAATCACTTGGCTTAGGCCCGTGCTATCAGCATTTCCCGGCTAGCCGGAGGAACAAAAATGTCAAAACAAAAATAATAATAATATTACACTGCTGGAGGGTTCAGGTCTAGGCTATCGGTTGAGGAGAGGTGGTCAGGTCATATCTCACCTTCTTTACATGGATGATCTGAAAATCTTTGCCCCCAACAATTTGCAACTGATGAAGCTACTTAAGGTAACTGAAACTTTCAGTAGCGCCATCAGGATGGAATTTGGTGTGGACAAATGTGCAGTCATGCATGTAAAGCGAGGGGAGATTACGGAATCCGTGGGAACTCAACTCTCGGATTCCGTACACCTTAGATCCCTTTCCTCAACAGAAACCTACAAGTATTTGGGTATGTCGGAAGCATTAGGCATCAATACTGCTGACATGAAACAATCGTTGAAGGAACGTTTCTTTGGCCGCCTGAATAAGGTGCTAAGCAGTCTTCTGTCAGGCGGAAAAAAGGTGCGCGCCTTCAACGGTTGGGTCATGCCGGTTTTGATGTATTCTTTTGGCATACTCAAATGGACTCAGACAGAACTTGATGCCCTTGATAGGAAGGTCCGCGTACTGCTGACCGCAAATCGGATGCATCACCCACGGTCGTCGGTGATGAGACTGTATATCCCGCGGAAGTGTGGGGGTCGTGGCTTCTTAAATGCTAAGACCCTGCACAACCGTGAGGTATGCAGTCTCAGGGAATACTTTTTAGAAGCCGACGTGGGGATGCACCGAGATGTGGTCTCAGTCGACAAGGGACTTACCCCGCTCTTCTTGGCTAACGAGAACTGGCGCAAGCCTGTAGTATTAGACACTAATGACCGCAGGGAGGTATGGCAGAGCAAGGAGCTTCACGGACGCTTTTACCGGGCCTTACATGGACCCGATGTAGACTTCTTAGCGTCCGTATCCTGGCTCCGTTTTGGTGACCTCTTTGGGGAAACCGAATGTTTTGTCTGTGCAATAATGGACGAAGTTATGATGACGAATAACTACCGGAAACACATTGTAAAGGATGGCACGGTGGACATATGTCGGGCATGCCACCGTCCGGGAGAATCGATCCGACACATTGTTTCTGGGTGTTCTCGTCTGGCTAACGGAGAGAACTTGCATAGACACAACCTTGTTGCCAGGATTATCCACCAGCAACTTGCTTTGAAATACAACCTTGTTGAATCAGAAGTGCCATACTATAAGTATGCGCCCGACCCAGTTCTCGATAATGGTAATATCACGTTGTATTGGGATCGACCTATCATCACTGACAGGACTATTGTTGCCAATAAGCCTGACATTGTGTTGATAGATCGATTGGAGCGTCGCGCAATGATTGTTGATATAACGGTCCCGCATGACGAGAACCTCGTGAAAGCAGAGAAAGATAAACAATTCAAGTATCTAGATCTGGCTCGCGAGGTTGTCGACATGTGGGACGTGAGTACAGCAATCATTGTGCCGATAGTCGTGTCGGCCAATGGCTTAATAGCCAAAAGCTTCGACCAACATCTACGGAGTCTTTCGCTTGGCAGTTGGATCAAGGGCTTGATTCAGAAAGCAGTAGTTCTGGACACGGCACGTATTGTTAGGAGGTTCCTCTCTCAAGAGCCTGACCACCGGTAGACCGGACCCTGTTCCCGATGCCAGTAGTGCTATTTTTTATATTTTTAAATGTTTTTGTATATAATTTTGTAAAAATATTTAAAAATGTAAAATGTATGTTTTAAAACGAATAAAGGAGATAATAATATAGCCTTTTTATTCAGATCTCTTAAGTGATTACAATGCATTAAACTTATAAAATAATAACACTAAACTCTTAAACTATTTAACCTAATATTTGTTACTTGGTTATCTTTCCTAGATCTGTTTGCCAATCGGCAAAGGCCTCCTCCAACCTTTTCCATTCTTTCCTTTCCTGTGCCACTCTGTTCCACGTGACTCCGGCCACCTGTCTAATGTCTGAATAAAAAGAATGGAAGAAATAAAATTGGGAGTAAGTAGTTAGAGACATCCACACATTTGTTTCGTTTATGAGCTACCAGGGAAGCCGCAGGAGCAGAAGGAACTACAGCCAAACGTCCTTATCTTCAGCGTAGTCCATAATTTTGTAATATGCTTTTTTATTGACACGTTTGATGCAATTGTTTTAACTTTCCATCGGTCAGTTCTGTAACTGACCTTGACAATTTATTATAAAAGCGTATACTCTTTACAAGAAATTACTTGCTAGTTTTAGTTATTCTAAATTTAGGTATTACAATTTCGTGTTTACTGCGGGTATTTATATAAAGGAAGTCGCTATCTACTTTTATGGGCAGTAATAACTCTGAATATATCATATTGATACTTAATTAATCTCGTAATATCATGTATATTGTAGGTAGGTATAACTAACCTACTTTTGACGAAAGCAGAGTTTGTCCAGAGCTCTGCTAACCCCGGTGTAAAGATATGAATGAACTGTCATAATGATAGCCCTCCACACGGCATCGTGTAGCGATCAGACGTGTGTTTGTAAACAGACTGTGTTAGTGTGTTTAGCTATACAAATAAATAAAATTGTAAGGTCTGTTAATCTGTTTATAATTTTTAAAATAATAGATTTTTGGCCGGTGGCTGCAGCGCGCCAAAATGTTCATTGTGGTCTCAAAAACCTAAAAACTTGAGAAACCACGGCTACATACGCACTGACCGGAATCAAAAATTTGTAAGTGAAAGTAGTTTTTATACGCACTGCGATGCGGCTGCGGGCCGACCGCTCCGGTCGTTCTGAGCGCTGCGGCTGGCTGCGGCCCGACTGACGGGCCTGACGGCCAGCCGCATGGTTGTTATGACACACTACGCGGGTGGTGCTAGCACGGCACGCAAACTTAGAACAAAATATTTTATACTCTATGGTTAGAACAAAATGAAAATGACAGATCTCCTCGCCCCCTTCCCCCTCCTATCATTCTTCACCCCTTTTTCGCCCGGCGCCAAAACCAAAGACAATTTACAAATGTCTACAAATTACGCGGTATTTTATTTTGTAAGTTTTCCACTTTTCCGCCATTAGCACCAGCACAGTTTACTTGCTGATCGAGTGAAGTCTGCAATGATTCTGCATTTTGGAAATAAGTCGATCCAACCGCAAACCACGACGGTTTCTTAACCGTACGTTCGGGTTGCGGTTGCGGCTAGCCACCACCCGGCTAACCGCAAGCGCAACCGCATCCTGCGGTCCACCGGACGGCTGACCGCACTCCGGCTAACCGTTTAGTGCGTATGTAGCCTTAAACCAGGCAGACTTTAAAATTGTGACCCCGAATGAGTCTCCGGACACAACAAGCGTTTTATTTGAAGGTAAAACGCTAATAATGTATCCTTCGGCCTCATTTAGGGTCATATAAATATTATTATAAGCCTCAAAGGCTTTGTTTGTTATCGCCTGGTGAGCGGGACGCCAATGTGTTATAAAAGAATTAAGATCATTAAGATACAAAATAAATACAAATGACTATAATCATTAACACTTAACACAATAAACTAGATGCATTGCACATTTATAAGTACGTACCATAAATCTTCTCTTTGCAAACTTACCTTATCATGTAACATTTATTATTCATCAATACCTAATTTTATATAAATAAAAATAACTTATTCCATTGAATCCGAGATAATTAATTAATTGTCTGAAAAAGATGAACTAAGGAGCTTCCCCTTGCTGGAACCACTTCATTCCTGTAATGTTTTTTAAAAGTATTACCAGATCTCCAATTAGCTCATATACCATTTTCTCGTCAAGAGGTTAGTATCCAACCAACCTAGGGAAGCAACCGCAGAACGAAAACTATCAGGAGTAGCCCAAATTCCTGCCTCCTTTAAAATCGACTTAACCCAACCAGCCAATTTATTTTTAGTAGCTTGCTTAGCTTTTCCACAAACTGTATTAAACAATCGTTTACGTTACGCTACGTTCCTGTAACACAGGTCACACCTAACACGGGAGTCAGGGTTTCAAATAGAAATGTATAACCTTTTTCCTTGTATAAATAAAACATTTTATTATTCCCTTTATTTACGCTCACATGTGGATTACATCACGAAGCCGTCAACCAAGCATTCTGTACATAAAACTAAGTAACTTTACGCAAAAATTATTTCTGGGAAACAACTTTTTTTTGGGGGGTGTAAAATCATGTTTTGTGGTAGAACTCAATGTAACGCACTCAAAACATTGTGCTGATGGACGGATTGAATAGTACGGGGGTTGTGGAGGTGTTTAAACTAAAAATCTTACATTAAAAACTTGTATTTAAAAAAATACTTGTCAAAAAGTTGGAACTTTGAACCCCCAATATCTCCATAACTAGAAGGTTCCCAGGTATAGTGTAGAACAAAAATATGATCGCAAGGACAGGGAGACCCAGTGCCTTTCGGCTTCGTTAAGAGGTGTTTTACACCCTTTATAAGAAACATTTAAAAATATAAAAAATAGTAGTCCACCGGCATCGAGAGCAGGGTCCGGGCTACCGGTGGTCAGGGCTCCTGAGAGAGGAATCTCCTAACAAAGACCATACTGGCAGATACCTGCTGTTTTAACAAGTAGGCTACTTATATAAAAAAATACTAAAAAAAGGATGAGGGTTCCGTGCAAATTAGTTAAAAATTAAATTTTGAAAAACTCCCGACCGGCGCTCCGCTTTGTTTAGTGTTTGTGCTGAGCGGTCTACTTAGCGGTCCCACGACGCTACGACGCTTGGATTAATTTATTTTTTGGTTCTCTTAGAGGTTTTTTCAGTCGGGGGTTTTTTTAAACGACTGAGCAGATTTTCTCGAAACATAGCTAAGAACACTCTCGATTAAAAAATACCTTTCAAACGACACCACTTTTATCAAAATTGGTTCATCTGTTATTGTGCTGATGGACGGATTGAATAGTACGGGGGTCGTGGAGGTGTTTAAAGTAAAAATCTTACATTAAAAACTTGTATTTAAAAAAATACTTTTCAAACGACACCCATTTTATCAAAATTGGTTCATCTGTTTAGGAGCTACGCTGCCACAGACAGATACACAGATACACAGACACACAGAAACACAGATACACACGTCAAATTTATAACACCCTTCTTTTTGGTCGGGGGTTAAAAACCCTTGATATTGTAAACAAAATCCAATTCAAATAAGAAAGTAATATTTTCACGCGGACGGTAGTCGCGGGCAACAGCTAGTAATTAATACGATCGCAGTGTTTTGAGTAATAGGTAGATTATAGGTTAAAGTAAAGTAAAGTTAAAGGGGAAGGAGGGTGACTAATGAAATCATTAACAGAAAAGTAGATAAGACAAAAAAAAATAAGCTACGCCGAATCTTATCTTACAACAAACAGGAAATAGTTACCCTACTTGGTAATTTTCTATTTGTTTTCTTGTTATTCGTACTACCTACCTCTCGAACCATCTCCATACCGTATTGTTTTTGGGGAAGTCCCGTTGCTAATTGTTGACAGACATTAATACGTCGTTAAATAGTAATTAACTGATAAAATTATTCCTGGCAAATGAACGAGTACTTAGGATCTGTTTCAGAGAACAGCCAATTTATTAGTACCTACCTTAGGTATAGTTGTGCGTATAGGGGTGCATCAGAAGCCTCCCCGAGCGACGTTAATCTAAATTGTATTGCAATTATAAACGCCCGGTGCGCCCCTGGACAGCTAGCACTCGGTAATGCAGAGACTAGCTGACTTATCGTTTCACCACGATAATACTTCCAAACGGCTCCCCGAAGAGATACGACCAACGGTCCACATTAGAACCAAATAACAACAACCGTCTCTCTATGGGCACCCACCACCTGCACACGAAACCGATTTTAATTATCACCTCAATAAACATTGAAGGCTGTCTGAACTATGCGAGAAAACAAAGTGTGACATCCTATGTGTTCAAGAAACGCATCAGAGCACCCAACATCTAAGGCCACACATCCTTGGACTGACGCTGGTACTGGAGATATCCCACGCACAATATAGCAGCGCCATTTTTGTTAATCCTGGAGTAACTGTCTTATCTGCAACCCGGAGTAATGAGAAATTCTCACAGCAGATGCGACTTGCTCGATCACATCGGTCTACAAGCCCCCTAACCAGCCTTTTGAGTTTTACAAAACACCAAACTTCGATAGTTGGGTTTACTAAAATAGTCGTAGGTAATTTAATGGTCAAAGTTCATCCTGGGGGTCAGGGCCGGATTAACCATGTCGGGGCCCCTAGGTAAGGCAATTTTCGGGGCCTCTTTTCAGCCGTCATCCCGCGATGATGGCGCTTGCAACAGCATCGAAATATCGGTAAATCTCAATAATTGAAAATCACGGAAGAAATCTCATATGTCTAAGTTTAGTAATAAACCGTGAAAGCTTCAAGGCTGTCGCAGAAGGGTGCGAGTAACAACGGATTTGTAAGGGTAAGTTTACTAGTTACGGATGCAGCTAAAGTCCTTCTAAGAATCTAAAATGAAATAGCCACTTAAAACTGTTAGCACCTCGGATTGGTTCGATTTTCCATACTCGTTTATACAGAAGTGCCACATTTTGGATAAAATAATTAAATTAACGCAACTTGCTCAGAATAACAACGAGATCAAATCGTCATCTAACAAGTCTAAAATTACATGGGAAATTATTAAGCAAACAAAATTGATTATAATAATAATTTAATCCATAGCATTAAAATAGGAGATAAAATAGTGACACATCCACCTGATATAGCGACCGCATTTAACGACTTCTTTTTTGATAAAATAAAACCTATAAAAAATTGCGGCATACGAGTGACTTCAAACATGGATAAGAATAGTAGCTCGATGTTTATGGCACCAAGCAATGAAAATGATATTAATACTATAACTCAAACTTTGAAAAATTCCGGCAGTGTAGGTAATGATGGCATCTCTACCGAAGTAATATTAAATGTAGCAGATTGCATTGGTCGACATTTGAGCCATATTCTCAATCTGTGCATAGCACATGGTACTTACCCAACGAACCTAAAACAGCAATGCATGGAGTCTTATAGACCCATTGCGCTTGTGCCTGTAATATCGAAGATATTTGAAAAATATATTTAACTTCAAATCTTTAAATATCTAGATCAAAGAAACATATTAACCGATGAACAGAGAGGCTTCCGAAAAAATAAAACCATCAATATGGCAATATATGACTTTTTGAACAATGTCATTACGAATTTTGACAAAAGAAATACCTGTTTGTTCAATATATTGTGACATTAGTCAGGCATTTGACTATGTAGATCACAATATCTTGCTCAATAAACTGGATGCGTACGGTATAAGAGGGAATATTCCCAGTTTAATTAATTCTTTTTTGCGGACCAGGGAACAGTATGTTGAAGTAACCGATATAGATCACAAAACTAAATGCCAACGAACCTATAAGTCTAGTCATCGCACAGTTGCATATGGTGTACCCCAGGGCAGTGTTTTAGGCCCCCCAATGCTACTATACGATACTATACATAAATGATCTGCCAAAAGTGACAAGTCACCCTATGCCACTGTTTGCTGATGACAGCACTGTGACCATTAAGAGCACTGATGATCGAAACCACAACGACGTTGTCACTCAGACAATAACCTCCATAGTGAAATGGTTAGATAATAATAATCTTAAAATAAATATTGACAAGACGAAATTAATTATGTTTTGCCAACATGCGAATCCTAATATGACAGTATGCTATAACAACAAAATTATAAAACAAGTAGATACTTCCAAATTACTAGGTTTAACGATTGACAAAAATTTTACTGGAAAGCACACACGGCTAACTAAACGAATTAGCAAATCAGCCTTAGCCCTATTTAAACAGACCTCAGTGATTCACGTCGATGCTTTAGTCACAGCATATCATGGTTTTGGTGAGTTCAGTATTGAGGTATGAATCATTTTCTGGGGTAACTCAATCTACAGGGAATTAGTTTTTAAAGCACAAAAAAGGTGTATTAGGTCAATGTTCAGACTCCAAAATTTAGATTCATCAACCAAGGTTTTATCACAGCCACTCAAATAGCTCAAAAACTGCTACTCAACATAAACGCACACAAACTGCAACATTTAAAATTACCTTCCGAGACTCTTGGAAATTCCATCGAAATAAACAAGCTCTTCACACTCACCGTCATCATTGTGCCCAAAAACATGGTAAAAATGGTACAAAAAAATGGTAAAGCGGCTGGTGTCGATGACATTACGGTAGAGCAATCAGCAATCAAACACTTGAGTCCTTTATCTGTATCGTGGCTTCTATCTTTTCTTAATGAACGCATGGCTACCGCACACATACCCAAGCTCTGGAGAAAGACCAAAATCGTTGCCCTGCCGAAACCAGATGATCCCAAAAGCTACAGACCTATTTCCCTGCTATGCTATAAAGACAACTACTTTACCGCCTCACAGCAGCAATTGATCTAGCATTAATTCCTGAGCAGGCTGGGTTTAGGCCGGGCAAGTCTTTTTCCAGCCAGGTCCTCCGACTAGCGGAATATTTATAGAATGGGTACGAGGTTAACAAAGTCACTGGTGTCATTTTTGTTGATCTTTCAGCAGCTTACGACCATAAACATCAAAAGACTACTTGGCAAAGTGATCGCCCTTGCCAACGAACTGGGCTTTGTGCACATATTAATTGAACTCCTGCACAACCGCCGTTTCTAGGTTTACTTTCAATCTGGTAAGAGTACATAGAGATGGCAAAAGTTTTCCTCAAGGCAGTGTGTTGGCGACTATGCTTTTTAATATTTACACTAACGAACAACCAAACACCCAACACGCTGAGCGGTTCCTGTACGCGGATGACTTGGCCCTAGCGTCACAATCAGCTAATTTCGAAGATGAGAGAGCACAAAATGATAGGAGCAAAGGAAACACTAGGGAAATATTATGACAGTAATGCTCTACAGCCGAACCCATCCAAAACACCGTCGTTTGCATTCCACCTCCGCAATAGGCACAAATCGCACACTCAACATCTCGTGGCAAGCAATTAATGTAGAACTCGCTGGACAGGGCCTTAACGTATAAGTCACACTGAAACAGAAGGTCGGGACCCGAAATAATCTGTTACACCTTCTAATTTCAACTAGCTGGGGAGCGGCACGCGATGTTCTTCGAACAACGAGCATGTCCCTATGTTTTTCCGCGGGTGAATTTGCGTGCCCAGTGTGGCACCGATCCGCTCACTCGAAAATAGTGGATACTGCTCTAAACGAGACGTGTCGGGCTGCCTAAAACCGACTCCGATAAGCTCTATCCTCTAGAAAGTATCGCACCAGCGGCTGTCGTTTGCGCGCTGGAAAAATATAACCAAGAATCCGATTCCCGACATCCCCTCTACGGCTACACAACTACTCCGGGTAGACGAAAGTTTCCTACGCTCAACTCAAGCAATGCCAAACAGGCCACCTAAATAACGATGTGCAAGTTGCGGCAAGAAAGATGCCCACCACCTTTCAACTTCGTGAAGCCCCAAAAACAGCTGGCTCCCGGTAGCGAACTGCAGTGGCCTAGCTGGAGAGCTCTGAATCGATTGCGTACCCAAGTGGGCCACTGCAAACACAATCTGGCAAAATGGGGCATTCTTATGTTCTCCAACACCAAGTGCGAGTGCGGCGCTCCGGATCAAACTATGCCCCACCTGCTGGAGTGTCCCAGGTGTCCGTTTACTTCCACTTTGGACGACCTAAGTAACGTCTCTGAAGCTGCAAAACTGGGCGCAAACCGTGTTTCATGACACGAAAAGAAGAAGAGGGTATAGTTACAATTGATGTGAGAACGCAAATGACGGAGGTCAGGGGAGTTATCGCTTTGTTTAAGTAGCTATAAATACAAAAATTAAAATAATTAAATGAAACATTAAAAAACTACCTCCTCGTATTTATTCTCTTGTAAGAAATGAATTTAGTGTCAGGGAGATTGATTGATAAGTTAAGGGCCAGAATATCCCCAAATTGTGAAACTTATATTGCTCTCATTTTAGTATTACCTACTGCAGCATTCACGTTGTGATTAATGTATAGCAAACTTGAGGATTACTTAGTTTTATATAAGTATATTTGATAGAAACACGATGCCATAACATTTTCCTCGATAGAAATTTCCCGGGAAACGGTAATTTTATACAACAGTTGAAATACACAATTTCATTTAGATTGTTATTCAATTTAATTAGCAGTCAATTACCCTGAACTTTCTTTAGACACCTAACCTACATTCATAATGAAACGCGTAGGTAAATCATCACATTTTAGGGGGAATTTATAGCAAATTCACGCATCGCGCCATGTATCGTAGGCGTAGGTAAGTATTTCCTGAACTAATAGCATTTCAATTACTGGCGTTGTTCCCTTTCAATTAGTCAAACCCATGGAAGTTTGTCTGTGATGTACTTTACCATGAATTTTCCACTATAATACAGATCTCATGATGCGCAGTTCTTATTAATCTTGTCTTTAGGTTAACTGCTCGTTATTAATCAATTAAAGCTGCCAGTCTTACTTGGGTATTTCTGTTTTGCTCTTGGGTTATGTATATAACCTATTTATTGCGCAGTACATTATTTTTTCTACATAACTAATGTGCAGCAGCAGATTGGACGGTTTCTGTGTGAATCGTTGCTGCAAGCTTTCTACATCGGTGTTGAGTTCGAAGCAGGGATTCTCATATCTATAAGGAAGTGTAGGTTAAGTTTACTAACATAGTTGTTAAGAAATATTGTTTATAACTTAATTTGAGTCCTGTTACTTGTTGATTAAATATAAAAAAAAAAATACTATTCTATGAGTTTTTCAGTAAATTATTTGAGGTAGGACCAAGAAAGTTATTCCAAAGGTCATTGTTTAGATTATTATTAGAGAAAAATTATTAAAGTGTTAAAGAATATTTAGAGGATAAATCGTTAGTATCATAATAAAATAAAGATAGCCTAAATCCTACCATATACAACATTTATAAGTACACATTTATTACTCGTCATTATTATAATTAGGTACATAAAAATTGCAATACTAAAATTATATTAAATAAATTAATTCATAATTAGTAATAAGTATAATGTATTAGTGTTATTAATATTATAAGTCACGATTTATAGATATTATAGAAATATTAGTACGCCATGTAATGGTAGGATATGCTGGAACCCATATTGTAACACCTATTGTACCATATTCTTGCAAATAACCATTTTTGATTTGATTGATTTGATTTGAAACTGGCGTGACGATTTGGACTCGTTCCTGACGAAAATTAGAACAGATGGGGGAGGCCTTCACACAGTTCTTAGAAAAACGCTTATTAAAAAAAATGTTTCAGTTTTCAGTAGAATTTGTCAGTTTGATGACACGGCTCACTATTGCAAAACACAACCGGTGAGAGATCAAAAGCAGGACCATCGGCTTTACATTCTTTTATTGGGGTACTGCCATACCATTTTTTTTTAAACCTTCCATTTTTAATTTCTTATGGGAAAACTTAATAACGCTGCCCAACTCGAGAGTCAGAGCTACCGTAAATACATCGATTTGCGAATCAAATATACAATTATCGTACATAATCTTAGTTAAATTATTTGCAACAAGCACAATCCGTAAGTATAATCCATAAATATTAATCAATTCTTAAAATTATGAAAGCTTATTTGTGAAACGAGTGTTTTAGGGTTCCGTACCCAAAGGGTCAAACGGGACCCTATTACTGAGACTTCGCTGTCCGTCCATCCGTCCGTCAGTCTGTCACCAGGAAGTATCTCATGAACCGTGATAGGTAGCCAGATGAAACTACAGATTATGTATTTCTGTTGATGCTATAACAACAAATACTAAAAAAAGAATCAAATAAATAAGTAAGGGGGCTCCCTTACAAAAAATGTTTTTTTTTTTGCCTGTTTTTATAAATAATGGTACGGAACCCTTCGTGCGCGAGTCCGAGTCGCACTTGGGCGGTTTTATTATTTTTAAAATCACCGTATTAAATACGTAAAACGTCAAAACTGGTGCTAGGGGTAGGGGTCTCCGGACCCCAGGCCAGCACTCGCGTTTACGAACCTAGGCTGTCATCAAAAGGGTAATCAAAGGTAGTTATGATTAGGTTCACAAGACAGCAGAGTAGACGTTAATAGGGGATGATCACATTTTTTTTTCTTTGTCCGTCGGATAGATTATTGAAAAATATTGGACAAGTATTTTTTCTTTTTTCACGTGGTCATAAAATTACGGAGATATATTGAGTTGAAATGGCGCATGACGTCACATGTAGGTAATTTTTATACCTACTTGTGACGCAGTTAGCCCCCACTCTCCAAATTAAATGAGTTTTAACTAAGTAATTTTTTGATATTTTGATAAAACAAAAAAAACGTGTCTAATATTTTTGTATTACCTGTCTGACGGACAAAATAGAATGTCGTTTTCTTTACCCAGTCTTCATCCCTATTGTTTCTGGTACGTATTAATAAGAATAAAACTAATTATAACAAGAGTCAGTGTGAATGTTCTGTTAATTGCTAATAACGAGCAATGGAAAATAATAACATGTGTTCGTAATTTGTTATCTTGCGCGTCTCGTCGTGACTTATAATTATGACGTGTTGTAGGGGTGTGGGCAGACCCTTCTACATTGTTGGCTACAACAACAAATGAAACTATTCATATATCTATCCTAATATAACAATGCTAAAGAGTTGGTTTGTTTGTTTGAGCACGCTAAATAGAACTACAGCTATTATAAACGAAACGAGTTGTATTTTACCGATATATAAGGTGTTGTTTTGCATCCTCGTCAAATTCAAGGAGGTAACTATGTTAATGATTCTCGATCCGAATCAATAATAAAATGGGTACTTAGTTTTTTATTTTTTCTTTTTTACGGAAATCGGCACATGTGTGAACCACCCGTATTTTAAACGAGGCCCGTCTGATCCTCACCTTATAACCTCGCATACACACATAGTTACAAACAATCTGAAACGTTAATTCGATAATTTTTTTATTCCCTATAACCACGTTAGGGGGTTATTCTGAAATATTGACAAACTTAAACAACGAAAAAAAGCCTGAGAATAAATAAATTTTATGTTATAAAAAATTACACTTGGTATCCGAATTCTTGACGAAAGTTATGGGCTATTTAACATAACGCTACGACCGTAAGGAGCTGAGCAAAAAATGAAACGGCGTGTGAAATAGCAGTGGGGCACAGCTCGTAGTAAATAACATTGGACTACATCATAGATCATACGATAATATGATGTGGTTTATTGCTAATACTATCGTTAACACTAAAAAGCCGGGCATATTTACCAATTTTACTATTTGTTTTGTTATTATGATAATATTATACAACGTCAGAGCACTAGGCACAGTGGCTGAGCGACTGACTACTGTGCTATTTGCGTATCGTGTGTTCGATTCCCTTGAGAAAAACATATCATAATATGACGCCTGTGATCAACTTATTAGTCAGAGGCATAGCCAATTTGTTTATAGTCCCGAAGTGGCGAGCCCATTGCCATCAACCGGGCACAATCTAGACTCCGTGACTGCTACGGACAAACAGATGGAAAGAAAGAAAGAAAAAGTATTAGTAAGTCTGGCACAAGTCAAAAAAATTGGTTGAAATTAACAAAAAAACAAAATTATACCTAAACCTAAACATGAGAAAAAAATACAATAAGACAAATTAAACTGAAAACCAATAACATTTTGCCCGACCTGGGAGAGGAATCTGGCACCTCTAAGCAGTCGAGCCTGTGACTACCAACGAGGCGAAATTACGAGGTTAAAAAATATTTTTTTGCATGTTTTTCATTCTTGACAAAGGAGGTATTGTAAGCGTGGTGCAAAGTATTTCTATATTTTGTATTTTTTTTTTTTTAATTTATAGCATCTCCTTCTTTTTTTTTGTAAAACGCTGGATGTAAGCTTCTTTTGTCCTTCACTAACTAAATATAATCTAAACAGAATCCCTGCGTAGCAATTAATTAAAATAAAACAAAGTTTCATACGAACTTTACCTTAACAAGATTTATAAAAAAGAAACACTGATCCGTTCGCAAGTATACATAAATATATCTAAATGTGTGTTTAGTATTCTTAACCACGATGCAATAAACAACCTTACTGACATAGCAAGCTGAATTAAAATAAGTTTACCTCAAAATACTCACGTTACGGAACGAAACAAACGGTAAATGGCGACATAGCGAGCTCATGAACAATACAACACTGCCTACTCCTGTGGGTATAAAGGCGTGATGTTATATTATAAGGATGAGGAATAGAGGCAAATAGGTTATACTCATTCTCACCAACATTCGTGCTTGGATTGAGAAATTACTTGCCAACAGTAGCCTTCTTAGTGTTACGATGGAATCTTAAATCTTTTTTTTTTATCTTTATTTATTTACAGGGTTTTTTCTATAAAGAATATGTCACCCCGATGATTACAAATAATTAAATTACAAACTTAAACTAAACTATTCTACCCGCAACCTTAAAGCAAGCTAAAATAATAATATAATAAAGTGTTCTAGCCTCATCGGACAATGGTGAGGCCAGCATGCTATTATAGAAGCCTACATCAAAACAATTGACAAAAGCTTGACGCCTTTGGACCCCCACACGAGCACACTCCGTCATGATATGATGCACATCTTCAATGACTCCACAGACATCACAATTTGGTGAATCGACTTTGCGCATCATAAATCCGAAGCTATTAAGCGGTATGTGACCAGATCGGAGTCTCAAAGCCGTCATAACTTCTTGCCTGCTCAAATCTTAAATCTTAGCTATTGGTGTCGGCCCAGAACTAAACCACGAGTTTGGCTGCATCAGTAGCCTCCATCAGTTCCTGTAATAAACAAACAACAGGAAACGCAGGACACAACTGTACTCATCAGGGGCAACTATAAAGTCATGGTTCCTAAGCGTGATACTCAGGGCTCAATGCATGAGTGTCACGCTTTATATAGGTACCTACTAGCTATAGGATAAAAAAACGATAAGAACTTTGATAAAAGTCGAAATATACAATCTTTCAAAATTTGCCTTCAAGTCTAAAGCCAGCCTGATCTGTCGTGGTAAATCTGTCAGTCCGTTCGTTATCTATTTTATCCGCAATTCCACGTCTAAAGCCCAGAGATACACCGCAAATATTTCTGGTGTTGTCCACCAAATTGCCTTGACTATGACACAGTAAAAACATATCCAACTTTTAAAACCATATTAGTCTACCCCGGAACGATTCACGATTTTTCCATTTGAATAATTTAGTTTTGGAAAGGCGATGAGATGATACATTTGCTTAGTATACCCACGTTTATTTGTGAACCCATGATGTCATACTGGACTGCATGAATAAATCATTATTAGCTATAAGTCACCCAGGATAAGGGCTCTGTTCACCAGAATACAACATAAAATTCTCCGAAGTAGCAAACAAATACCGTACTTATCTCTAACCGAAGTGGTGACGAATCGTCCATATCTGAGGAGGTCTTTAAAACTTTTTGTAATTGTACCCATCTTGCAATAACAGTCCGTGTGGAATATCCAATTGTAGATAAAAATGACACGCGTAATTTTTAAATAACAGACAATTGTTGTTATCGTGTGACGTTTTAACCTCATCTCCGGGGTCATTCGCATACTCCTAGTATATTACTGATGCCTCTCCGTCTCGCGCACAGTCACAACCAAACCTCTTCACAATGCGCGTCTTAATATTTCTGGTCCTAAGTGTAACCGCGGTTGCGCCAGAATCGTGGTCTCTTGTTCCCTCGTTCAAGAGCTTCTTCAAAGAACAAAGTGATAATGTGAAGACCATGTACAATGATGCCATCAGCATGAAGGATTCCGTCGAGAACTACGTCGAAGAACAGCAGCAGATGATCAAGGACAATTTCAACACCTACGTCGATGATATTCAGGAGAATGGAAGAAACCTTGTGGATGCATCATCTCATAATCTTGGTGTCGACACGTTTTCTCTGCTGGAAAATCCTGATGTCGTTCTATCAGTCCCTGGAATAATCACAAGAAATGGATACATTTGTGAGACCCACACCGTCATATCTCAAGGCTACGTTCTCAGTCTACACAGGATTCCTCGGTCTAAACATGGGAACACAGTGCCTTCGAAGACAGTTCTCCTCCAGCACGGTTTATTTGCAAGCTCTGCTGACTGGATCATGAATGGTCCTGGAAAAGGACTTGCGTATGTGCTGGCTGATGCTGGTTACGATGTTTGGATGTCCAACATAAGGGGAAACAGGTATTCCAAAGATCATGTTTGGTACAAAACGAACTCACATGAGTATTGGGACTTTTCTTGGCACGAAGTAGCTTTATATGATGTTCCTGCAGTGATAGACTACATTTTGGAGACTAAAGGTGCAGATACTAAGATAACCTATATTGGACATTCTATGGGGACAACTATTCTCTTTGCAATGCTGACGCTGAGGCCTGAATATAACGAAATATTGACAGCTGGCTTTGCATTAGCTCCTGTCGTCTTTCTATCCGATATGAAGTCTCCGTTGAAGTCTATGGCACCAATAGCTAGCAACTTAGCGTATATAGACGAGTTACAAGGAACTTATGAGTTTATACCGAAAAATTCAGCCCTCGGCAAGATCTCAAGCACGTGTAACGGAGAAAACATGGATTCCTTGATTTGCAAGAACATAGTGTTTTACTTGTGTGGTTTTAACGAAGGGCAGTTCAACAAGACCCTCTTGCCAGTTTTTCTGGCACATTTGGGTACTGGAACGTCATGGAAGACAGCAGTTCACTTCTCCCAAGAAATCCTTTCTGGCAAATTCCAGAAGTTTGACTATGGCTACTTGAACAATTGGAGGATCTACGGAACTGGCTCGCCCCCTGAGTATGACCTGAGTAAGATAACCCTTCCCATCAAGTTGTTCTGGTCTAAAAATGACTTGTTGTCCAGTGAGAAGAATGTCATGGAACTTTTTAATAAGTTGCCTTCAAAACCTAAAATGTTCCTGGTTCCTGATGAGAAGTTTAATCATTTAGACTACCTCTGGGCTATTGACGCACCTCGACTACTGAATGACGAGATTCTAAACTCTCTAAACACATATATGCCCGATTATACGTTTACTATAAGAATTTGAAGGAGGAACTGGTAAAAACCAGTTCAATCACACTAAAAATAACTACTGATTTTGTTCGTTAACAAAAGTGTAAAATAAAGATGCTTCCCAAACTAAAAACGAGTACCTATCAGTGATTGATACTTAAGACGGATCCTGTGCGAAGTTTTCTAAGTACCAAATTTATGAAGATGATGTGAAGAAGCTTAAGGAAGGAAAGCACTACCAACTCATTATATCCCACAATTTCTGTTTGAAGTGTTCAAGTGCCAGTGAAATCAGAGACACATATTCGACTTGAACGTTGCAATCCAAAAGCAGGCAACGCATCTGCAGGCCAGTTAACGATGTATCTAGCTGTCAGTTACCTATTTAAGTCAGATGGGCCGCCTGTCACCAACTGAATACGAATAACCCCTGAGCGTCGAGGTACAGAGATGCTTGTCATGAGACAGGTTCTGAGGCCAAAATCAATGAAGGTAGTATGGATAAGTAGAGCATGCCTCCTGTCACGCCGACACGACTTGTGTAGCGACAGTTTAGCGCAGACGGAAACAGATGATGCGCGCGCCTGTCACATATTGAAAATCGTGTCGGAAGTCGAGGGGGTGAGGTAAAGGACAACTCCGAAAGACCTTTACTCGAGGCCATGCGTCTACACAACTCAAGGTAAAAAAAAGGAAGACTCGAACGCCGCGTCACTTCCGGTTGTGCATTTAATACTAAGTATTTGATAAGCCTGTGATATATTTAGATTAATTTGCAATTGTTTACAATCGTCTATTTGTTCGTCGCCGTGACCTGATTCTATTGGAATTGAGGTCAATCTTAGAGTTTATTGATAAGTGCTGATTGTAAGACAGTTATGTCTAAGATGTTGTGTAATTGTTATGTTAAATTAATAAATTAATTAATATTGTTATACACCTGATTTCTAATTCACCCTTTAAAAGAAATCTACATCTACACTAATATTATAAAGAGGAAAGATTTGTATTTTTGTATGTAACGAATAAACTTAAAAACTACTGGACCGATTTCAAAAATTCTTTTACCGTTAGAAAGCTACATTATCACTGAGTAACATAGGCTATATTTATTACTAGAAAAAAATACAGATCCTTAGAAATCACTACTAAAACCAACCCAAGGTGTAAAAAAATGAGCCATAAAATGTCTTTCATTGCATGCGCTGCGAAAAGTATTGATGATAGAACAAAAAAATGTTCTATATTATTATAGAACATATCAATATCAACAAAAAACTTCGCGAGACCATATCTCCAACTATTGTAGTTATGTCACTATAACTACTTTTCTACATTTTAAAAGTTAATAGAAATGCTGATCGAAATCAGATCATGTTATCCATACCTTAGTATTAATTCTTATCCAAATAAACTATTTCGTATTCAAGACAGTTTCAATACCTGTTCATTAATTTTTGAATTATTGACATCGGACATTCCATTCAAAAGATATTACGAAATTAAAAATATCTATATAAACAAAAATTACACGCTGACGCGCCGTTGTGGCTCCACGCAGCGCAGCGAGCAACGCGGCGAGAGAGATGGCACCGAGATGTGGGAGAAGGGTGTTCGCATAGTAGGTACTCCATTATGCTTTTGATAAATTTAAGCCCTCCCAGTATGTGTAATGGTACAAGACTTTTGATAAAGGAATTAAGAGACAATGAGATTGTAGCAACTTCATCATCATCACGGTCCCCGCGGCCGGACAGCTCGCTCACATTCCGCGGATCCCAATGATACCGACGGATTTGCCTATAACTTTTAAAAGGTTACAATTTCCTGTAAAGTTATCGTTTGCCCTTACAATAAATAAATCCCAGGGACAAATTTTTTCGATGGCTGGCATCAACCTAAGGAAAGAGTGCCTTTCTCATGGGCAACTGTATGTTGCTCTTTCTCGAGTAGGATCTCCTGAAAAACAATGTTTTGTTATCACCTACAAATACCACTGCCAACATAGTGTAAAGTGAAGCTTTAAGGTAAACTATTACAAAATAAAAACGTAAAGACTTAAAATCCATACTTCCATACTAATATTATAAATGCGAAAGTCACTCTGTTTTTTTGTTTGTTTGTTACCTTTTCACGACTAAACGGCTGATCGGATCATAATGAAATTTGGCAAGAAGATAGATTTCAACTTGGGGAAGGACATAGGCTATATATCATCAAGCTACGACCAATAGGAGCGGAGCAGCACTGAAAAACGTTGCGAAAACGGGGAAAATGTGACGCAGACGAAATTGCGCGGGACAGCTAGTGTTGTAATATTATGATTCTGGGACTCGATGTGTAATGAGTTTACAGGTAAAAACTCTTTTAGGAATCTTTTTATGAATGAAGAGTGTTAGCAGGTGCCACAGTCGGGGTTATATTTTGATCACACAACCACGCACACTCACACACACACACACACTAAACTAAAACTAGGCAACACCTAATTAATAGACACAAAAACTAACGTATTTTACCCATGGGGGCAGGGAGAAACCACAGAACGCCACTTGCTACGAGTCTTTCATACTCCTATAGCCTCGTCTACGCTGTTACATCTGGTTCTGGTCATACACGCATGCTGGTTGTGCACCTGAGGTTTTCAGAGAGTTGGAAATCTAACTCAAATCAAATCAAATCAAAATAATTTATTTCAAGTAGGCCAGTTACAGGCACTTTTGAATAGTCAAACAACAATAAAAATGAAGCTACAGTCCCAGTCACAAGACATAATAACTGTGAAAGTACTGTAGTTGCCCATTCCAAAGGGTAGATTTCTATGGAGAAGAATGGGCAAGAAACTCCATGGACACTCTTTTAAATCAGAATCTTGTTACAAAAACCTTGGTTACATCATTCATGTTAAGATGGTACATTATGTGAGAACGATGTGCACGTTAAAAGTGTCCAAATTAAAAACAAAAAAGACAATTAAAAATAAAATAATTAGTTCGAAATAAGCCGTGGCAACTAAGAGATGACCAGGCACAACTGATAGCGCCCGTTCACGAACATGACGAATGGATCAACCATCATTCAACTCAACCATTTTGAGTACGGAACTCTAAGGCTAACTCAGTAAAAACTCTTTACACAGGCATGATGTTTTGACATATGGATATTGTTTACTCTGTTCAAAAAGTTGCCCAAAGTACCAGTCTATTCAATCTGATCTTATTATTTATTTACTAGCTGCTACCCGCGACTTCGTTCGCGTGGAAATTTTGATGGATTTTAGGGGTATAAAAAGCAGATGTTACCCGATCCTCATACTAACCCGATATGCAAGAGAATTTCATACAAATCAGTTCAGCCGTTTCGGAGGAGTTTGGTATATATTAGGTTAAGATAAATATATCATCATCTGCTTAGCCTTGAGTCTCACCAGATGCAGCTGAATACCATTATTTTGCATGGAGCGACTGCCTATCTGACCTCCACAACACAGTTAGTACTGAGTAATACGATACCCACTGGCCACTGATTACCTGTTTAGAGGGATGAGGAACAGGGTGTAAAGTGGTTTATAATAGTCTTTGCCAGTCAATTATTTTATATTGTATACCTGTTTGGGGCGGAACGTACAAAACCTCTTTACTCAAAGTCGAAAGAGCTCAAAGAGCAATTTTGAAGGTCATGCACTTTAAACAGAGAGATTTTCCAACCACACAACTTTACTCACAAGCTGAAGTATTGACTGTGAGACAGCTATTTGTGCTTCGTGCTGTCTTACGGAAGAACTCTATGCTACGCCTAGACTCTTCTAAGCTAAAAAGACGCAAAGGCTTTCCCGTATGCGATACAGTAAAATGCCGCTCTAAGTTTGCCAGCCGGCAGTTCACGGCAACCAGCTCGCGACTGTATAATAAAATAAATAAGAACATTTCTTTCTACGCTCTGACTAAACACGAAGTCAAAATTAAACTCACCAAATGGTTGCAGAAGTTAACGTATGATGAAACTGAAAATCTTATTAAAACTATATCCTAACTAGCTTGTAAGTACTGTATTCTGTAGTATAATCTATGTTATTTTGTAACTTGCATGACTGTCAATATCAATGTCAATTTCATTAGTGTGCCAATCATTTACATGAACGTTGGCTCCTAAAACACAGGCTTCTGGCCTAGTTTAGGAGGCAGAAGTTCGCATTTTAATATGTCTTCGCTGTACAACTTATTCACTGTGTGTTATGTAAGTTTACTTTTTTTTTTTTTTCTTTGTGTACAAAAAATAAATTTATTATTATTATTTATTTAAAGTTCTTCATACCCTTTAGAAAAGGGAGGATCCTCCGACCAGACAGGTGTTATGTCTGGCGGGCAACTGCCCGACAGTTGTTGTCGGGTTTTTCTATATATTCTTAACTCGATGTAAACTCTGCTTGCGCGATGTAAGAAATTGATGTTAGTTCCTCCGTCGTGTCATAGATGGCGCTGTAATAATTTTTGTAGTAAGTTGCTTCTCAACGTCGCTACACCTGTAACGACTGTCAAAGATTTATACATGACAGCCTGGAGCAACGGCTTAACGTGCTTTCCGAGTCTCGGAGGAAACTTGGTATGTAAAGGGTGGTCACCCATCCACGGACCAACCTAGACAAGCACGGCTTAACCTGTAGATTCGAAGCGGAACCAAAGCCAAGAACCCAAGCGGCTGTTATTATTTACCCACAAACTCCTAAATATAAATTTAAGTATAAATATACATACTTCTATATGTTCGATCATGATCTGAGCACATTGACAATAGAGCAGAGCCTTTTTAACAGGTGTTTTTTTTTTTACAGGTTTAAATAAACCTAGATCGGGCAGGTCGCTGCCAAACATCTGAATTGAATTAACATCACTTGCGACTTTTGAATATGTTTTGGTTATAGTTTACTTATAAGTACTATTTATACCATTGTATGAGAAAAATACTACTGTGCCTAAATGTAAACTTTATGTAATACTTTTATTAATAAATTATCTTATCTTCTAATGGACTTTAAGTGTCAAAAAGCAAATTCAATTATTCCAAAAGTTTTTCAGAAAGTGCTTTAAAAATATAATGACTGGAATAAAAGGGTCTTAACAGATTTAAGATTTAGAAATTTCAGAAATAAGTGTAAAACTAAAGTTCCTACTCAGGTTTTTCTAAGAAGTTAAATAGATTAGGAGATAATATTAAGACAGACTTAAGCACAGCTTAGGAACACGAATTTTCTTAAGTAAGGGTAGATTTAAGGTCAATATTTTGAAAATGAAAAGGCCTGACAAAAAGCCGGACATTTGGAAAAGATTCCGGACAAGAATCCTATTACTAACTACACATGATACCTTTTAATCATTCTTTTTAAATGCCAATTACATTAACTTTTTCAATTTTGGAAAAAATATCTAGTCCAGACAAAGTTCTATGTATGTTCTAGCATGGCCAAAACCGCTCATTGTTCTTTGGGAAAAGGCTAGGCAGATGATGATAGTAATACTCATTTTGTAACACACTTAGACACGGTAGACGTGTTTAAGTTCCTAAGTGCTCAAAACATACAGCTCTTTGACAGCCAGAAGGATGGCCGAGCCACACTTTCAGTACGGAACCCTAAAAACCAACGGATGAATAAGGTGTCTTTTAACTTTTTCGATATACAAGGTGTTGTTTTGCATCCTCGTCAAATTCAAGGAGGTAACTATGCTAATGCGTCCTAAATCAATAATTCATTCATTTATATAGCCAGACAGATAGAATATCCATAAAAAACTTCAACAAAACATAAAAATATAAAATACCATAAATAATAAATCACAATATGTACATACAGCAAATTAAAATAATAATTTAAAATAACGAATTTAATTATAAAATGGGTAGGTAATTTTTATTTTTTTTCTTATTTACGGAAATCCGTAAGTCTATGATCCAACCGTGTTTTAAACGCGGCCCGTCTGGTTCTTGCCCTATAACCTCGCTTACACTCATACAAACAACCTCAAACGTTTAATTGATAATTTCTTATTCCCTAAACCACGTAAAGGGGGTTATTCTGAAATATTGACAAACTTAAACAACCAAAAATATCAGCGTTTAATTAACAAGGTATCGTAATTTTAATTGATTATTTCTGTCTTTTGTGACCACCTCCTGAAATTTGACGAGGATGCAAAACAACACCTTGTATAAGGCACTGGCAACATACTAGGCATTACCACTATATGTGTAACATATATTGGTATGCGTAACACATATTGTGAAAACAGTCAATTTCGGTTCAAAGGTCGCAAGTTTTTTTTCGTAAATATCGTCAATAATTACTATATTTACGTCAATGTTATCATTTGTTTGTGACAAAAACGTTTGCAGATAATTTTTATTATATCAATTTTAGTAAAAAAAATATGTAAGTACATTGTTAGTACATTTCACGCGTAGTTATATCCGGGTGTATAAAAGTAATAACAAAAATATTATTAATTATTTATTCATGTCCGTTTTTACTGACGACAAGCAAAGCAACGTCTGGACAGTACTTCCAAACGACAGTAGATCCCCAAGTGGTTGTTGCCTAGATGAGAAAAACAAATTATGTGAATTTAAGGTGGAATCAAGCGCCAGGGCAGCACCCCCTTGTGACCAGTGGACGGTGAGTAATGGGCTAGCTTACCGTCCGTCCGTCTTATGACGATACGCCGTGTCGACGGCGTGTTCGTATTCCACGCGCGCCTCAAGGAGATGCCAGCAAATCGGAAGGGGTCCGAGAGGGCCGATGCCTGCCAGGGCTGCGGGACTGTTCAAAAGAGATAAGAAACAAAGAGCAAAGAAGGAACATGGATGGGTTTTAGTCAGTATAAGTCTGATACTCGCTTCCGCTCCGCCCAGAGCGGGAGGGGTTATTTGATGATTTCCCATACATGTGCATGATCTGCAGTTGCTTAAAGACATAGCTTTCAAATTAATAAGCGGAGGATGATGTATTGGCTTTTTTATACCTTAAATGATTACAAATTGCCTTGCAATTTTCCCGTCCAGATTTCCCTGAAGGATATAAGGAAATCATTCTGAATTTCGGGCGGAGTCGGGATGAGCTGAAATTACAGGGTCTCGCAATTATATTCACTACGTTAAATTTTTAGTTATTAATTATGTTCAGAGTAAATTTTAAAGCGTAGCTGATGCCGTTTTTCATCTTAATTTTTTTATCATACGGACAGAGGTTGTGAGAGCAATAAATTATTTTGTGATCTCATGAATAATCTCGAAAAACTCACTAATTTATCGATCTGGGTATCCAATCAGTATCTTGTATTCATGCAAAAGTGCAAGTGCTACGTAGATGGTGAACATGTAAGGAACACCTGTTGTTTTAGATTAGATTAGATTTCGGCTCGTCGAAGTCTTTAAAAATAAAACAAAAAATACATATTTCATACATTATACTGCATAAATCTAGTGACTTGCAGTATCTATGTGCTTGAATTACACGAGGTATCTATAAAAACGTGAATAATGCATAATCACACATGAAGTAGATAAGATACAACTCAATGCTGAAGAGGTTGGCTTTGAAATTCAAGGTTGTTGCCTTTTTCTCGTACTAATACAGGGATCCTTATTGAAATGAGTGTTTACAAGGCTCATAGATAGCCAGGCCCGAAAAAGTCCTTGTAGGTCTTGAAAATGTTGGTTTCATGAAGAATAAGCCACAGTTAAGCTTACCATGTTTCAACTGCTGGCGCACAGGCTTGTTATCTATGTTGCAAGGGTGTCCAGTACGGGTTTGGTATATTTCAAAGAAATTGTAAGGCTAGGATTCCCTCACCGTCTTGAGAGCAGTGTTGCGCAGACACGTGGAGCAGTAACTAATCTACCACTGCATGCAATATACTGAATGTTGTAAATAAGCTAGCTAACAATTAGTTTACATAAAGGGTGTAAAACACCTCTTAACGAAGCCAAAAGGCACTGGTTCTCCCTGTCATTGCGATCATTTTTTTGTTCTACACCATGCCTGGGAACCTTCTAGTGACGCAGATATTAGGGGTCAAAGTTCCAACTTATTGACAAGTATTTTTTTAAATACAAGTTTTTAATGTAAGATTTTTACTTTAAACACCTCCACGATTCCCATACTATGCAATCCATCCATCAGCACGTTTTGAGTGCGTTACATTGAGTTCTACCACAAAACATGATTTTACACCCCCCAAAAAAAGTCGTTTCCCGGGAATAATTTTTGCGTAAAGTTACTTAGTTTCATTTACAGAATGCTTGGTTGACGGCTTCGTGATGAGGTGATTTACACCTTGTATAGAAATACTCAGATTAAACAATAGTAGATTATGCACCAAGGGGATAAAGTAGTGTCTTATGTAACGGGCGCCGTATTGAATCCCGAGCAAAACGAAGGATTTTAGCGTTAACTCCCGAGCGGAGCGAGGGAGTTTAGAGTTAAGACAAGAATCCTGAGTGCAGCGTAGGAATCAAGGTCGCCCAAGACGAAGGCACCTTTATCCCCGAGGTGAATACTGTACTTTTCACACCATCTACGAGAGAATAAAAGCAGTAGTACTAGAATCAAGTATTCCGGAGTCAAATCACTATCGTCACTCAACATTTTTGTGAGAATTTGCAATATTTTAAGTAATTTGTTGTATAACAATGAACAAAGCAAAGCAATTTCCAGTATTCGCGCCTCTTTTTAATTTGTGTTCTATTTTTCTTTTAATTATATTCTATCTCGTGGTGGCCAGTTCGATTTTTGAACAATTAATTTTTTTGTGCAGATAATAATGGTGAATGCGTGAATATTCGTATACGATTTATGTTCCAAATTCAAATCACATTATTGACCAGCGGGTCATAATGAAATTCAGTACAATATTATTGCCCTGCTAGACCTCAGGTCTTTAATGACTTACTTTAGGTTAGGTTTGCATGACATATAATTTGACATTATCGAGCAGGTGGTGTGAAAAATTATTTAACTCCCGGAAAACTTTATTTATAATGAACTATCCTATAGCACCTCTTTGTAAATGACGTTTGCGGTGTTTCCTTTTGGAGCTAAAGTCACTCGCGGAGCTGACTCCGTTGAACTGGGAGACGCCATACAAAAAAAAACATAACTGTCAGGCAATGGCTTGCCAGACATCACACCCGTCTGGTTGGAGGACCCATAACCTTATTTTCTAAGAGCAAATAATGCGGTCCCCCGACGCTAAGACGCTTGGATTATTTTATTTTTTGTATTTTAGAGGTTTTTTGTGTCGGGTTTTTTAAATTTCTAATCTAATTTTTATTTCATGCTTTTTAAACTTATATTATTTTATTGACTGACTTGACTGTGCATAGGCCAATGCCAATACTGGGCATAGGCCTCCCCCATTGCTTCCACTTTTCTCAGTGTTGCGCAACTGCTCGCCAATAAATGGAAACACCTAAATTAAAAAAAAAAAACGAAGGGGGAGCGGGGGGGGGTGCAGCCAAAAATTATCTTTATTTATCCCATAATGTTTAAAAAAAATATAACCACCCGTGCGAAGCCGGGACGGGCCGCTAGTATAATAATAAATTTGTTAACAGATAGCGTAAGTCAGTATTTCCCTTCGTACTAAGTACTTCAGAAAGTATCGTTGAGTCATACTCGGTGTTCGAACGATGGAAACATCTGGAGTGGCCGATGACTGGTCTACTCGACACGGTCCTGATTCATTAGTACTGCTTTATATGTAAAGGGCGTTTGAAAATAACGCTGTCGTTTTATAATCAGTCTATAATGTTGCCACCCCAATTGCATACCATCAATCAGATAATAGAAAATTCTGACTGGGCAGGTCATATCTGCTGAGTCCCGATCTGTGAATCAAAATCAAGAACTCACTTTCAGGGTCGAATGTACGCAGGCTGGCACATTTTATTGTAAAATATACCAAATAGCAAATAGTATTTTTTATAAATTCGTAACTCGTGTATTTTTATTATTCCTTCAAGTTACTAGGGTACCATAAGATCTGAATTCGGAGTATGCCTGCAACATCTGTGACAATTGACAGTTTTCGGTATTCGACCACGCGGTTATGTTGGACGGAACTATTCATACTATTACATATTGGTATTGCTCTTAGATAGGCTTTGAGGAGCTCGTGGCTAAATAATAACAGCCACCCGGTCGATCCCACGTCGATCTTTAAGGTTAAGCCGTGCTTGCCGAGGTTGGTCCGTGGATGGGTGACCATAATTACATACCGAGTTTCCTCCGTGCCTCGGAAAGCACGTTAAGCCGTTGGTCCCGGCTGTCATTTGTAGATCTTTGAAAGTCGTTACGAGTAGTCAGAAGCCAAAAAGTCTGACATCCAGTCTTACCAAGGGGTATCGTATTACCTAGTTACTGGGTTGTGGAGGTCAGATAGGCAGTCGCTTCATGTAAAATACTGGTACTCAGCTGCATCCGGTTAGACTGGAAGCCGACCCCAAGATAGTTTGGGAAAAGGCTAGGCAGATGATTGCTCTTAGATAGGCTCGACAGTCGCCTGAAAATTATGAATTATGAGGTCCTGATTGGGCAATCGGTTACATTGTCTAAAGTTTTTCGGTTCCATGTAAAATACAGGCATTCTGCTGCATCCGGTTAGACAGGAAACCGACCACAACATAATTGGGAAAAGGCTAAGCTGATGATGATGAAGCTTTTCGGTAGCTTTATTATATGCCATACATTTTTAGGGTTCCGTACCTCGAAAGGAAAAAGGAACCCTTACAGGATTACTTTTTTGCCCATCTTTCTGACTGTCAAGACCTTTTTTCTCAGGAACGCGTAAACGTATCAAGTTGAAATTATATTTATATCAAATCCAAGGTCTCTTTCAGCTGTCAAAGAATCAAACTTGACACAACTCATCGCGATCAAAAGATATGTCCGTTTATGTCGCATGTTTTGATTTCACAGGGAGTCAAAACCTAAAGGGTACTCTATTGACCTAGAATCTTGAAATTTGGCAAGAAGCAATGTGTTACAGACATGTAAAAAAAAACCGAAAACCGTAAATAATAGTTTAGTAACAATAAAACCGGCTTGCATTATAATGTTTGTGCGGAACCCTCAATGCGCGAGTCCAACTTGCACATTTCCGTCATCGTTGTCTTTGTTAAAATGTCACAGTTTGTAAGCCGTTTGAATCACTTTTTGACCTCCAGACCTATTATCAAACTCAAGTTTTTTTTTTTTCTTTTTTAAGTTGCCTTGTTTTTACATCACTGCCAAAATCACAACGAGCTTCTTAAGTTGCTGGTGGGTTACTGCTGTTAGTGTTAAAATTATTGTGAAAAAACATCAGGATGTTGTCATTTTACTAGATTTTTAAAACAATCCTCAGATTCCAGATTCATTTGTTCACAAAAATGCTTCTTCCTTATCCGTAAAAAACACAAAAAAAGTCCGAAGAAGCTGGCCATTAAGAAAAAAGAAAAGTTAATTGATATTGAAAGTTTTTATTACTCGAAACTCGAAAGGGCCGTCGATAATCCGAAAATGCCGGATTCCAGATGGAAATATATCGTTTTGGGACGAAGGATTCCCAATCGTTTGGTAAGGGTCAGTTCACACCGAGACGCGACGCGAAGCGACGATACTTGGAGAGGCCAGTGATTTCGCGCTGCGCCGCTCGACGCAGCGTGACGCAGCGCTGCGTGGCGCAACGTATTCTGAATTCTCACAACGAAATGTGTATCTTTTGGTGTAGAAAATAAAGTTATATTTTGAATCGCTCTTTAAAAGTGTGCGCGTAGCGTTACGTCGCGTCGCGTCTCGGTGTGAACTGACCCTAACAGATGCGTTCTCGAACTAATCGGTTAATTTATTTCACGTTAAATTGTTACTACTATTTTAATGTAGTTATGTCATCGATTTCCGATTAAATGTACCTACTCGTTATATCTGTACGCAATGCAATGAAATGCGCAATAAAATGTATGCATTATAATGCCTGAACTTTTAAAAGAGACTGTGATCTCTCCGAGTAGGTGTTTCTTCTGAGAGGAAACACCCGCATCTAGTGTAAAAAAGTGGCGTCGTAGATGTACTACGAAATCAAATCACCGTAGTTTCATTTTTATTAGATGCTTTTGCCTTGTTAATTGGCGTTTTAATATCAATTTTACATGTTGCTGATATTAATATTTATCATTTTAGAAAGTATGAAAACGAAGAGAAAGAGCCATTTATAGTAAGGGTCAGCTCACACCGAGACGCGACGCGACGCGACGTTGCGCGCACACTTTAAAAGAGCGATTCAAAATATAACTTTATATTGTACACGAAAAGATACACAAATGGTTGTGAGAGTTCAGAATACGTTACGCAACGTATTCTGAATTCTCAAGGTGCGCGCAGCGTCGCGCAGCGTCGCGTCGCGTCTCGGTGTGAGCTGACTCTAAGAAAACCCTTGAGCAAAAACACATGTCATTGAATTGGAACGGAATAGAAAAAAAGTTCCGTTTTGTAATGACACGATTACTTAATTTTGAGTAAATTGAAAATATTTATAACTTTTGATTCACACGTTCAATTTATAATTATTATTTATATTTTGATATATATTTATAGTATTTTGATATATTTTTATAGTATACAGTAACATCGTACAAATTAATATTATTTTTAAAACTAGATAACTAAAATAACAACAAATTATAAAAGGTTTCAATTAATAAATATTTAATATAAATGTAGTTATAAATATTTTATATTTACACTTGAGTGGAGCTTCGTTAATTTTTAGATTCTTTGGGTCCACTTACTTGGATTTCTTTATTTTTCTTAGTTCTCTTTTATTTAAATATGCTTTACTGTTTGTCCTGTCCTTTTTCTTTTTTTCTTTCACATCCCTACTAATATGTCACAAGTAGGTTATTCAAAAACAAAACACTTTACTTATCGCACTCGACATGCAATCAGGACATTGTTAATTACGGGTATATAAGTCTAGTTCAGCACACGACGGTGTATTTATCCACCATGGAAGTGCTAAAGCTATACGTGGTGCTAATAAGTGTGTTCGTGACTGTTCTGGCGTGTGACCTGAAACAAACGGATGCAGAAATTGCTGCCAAGGCCAACCTGGAGTCATACATCAACACCACCAAAGCGTCCATCAACAGCAGGTACAGATTGCTCTATCATGTAGCTCCCCCAGTCGGCTGGATGAATGATCCCAATGGATTTTCTTTCTTCAAGAATAAATATCATCTGTTCTATCAGTTTCATCCTAATGACACGAAGACTGGTCCTATTCACTGGGGACATGTGGTAAGCAACGATCTAGTGGCGTGGGAACAACTGCCAGTTGCGTTACTACCGGAGACGGAATTGTGTTTCTCAGGCAGCGCGATTGAACGTGATGGCACATTAGTTCTGATGTACACTGCTCACATACAAATTAATACAACGTTTGCCAATGAGACGCAGTACCTAGCGTTTAGCAACGACGGTGTAGTGTTCAACAAATACAAAAAGCAAAATCCAGTTATATCGTTTTCGCCTGATAACTCGCCAGATTTTCGGGACCCTAAAGTGTGGAAACATGAAAACTACTATTATGTCGTCATGGGAAGCCAGACTTCAGAGCAGTTGGGCAGAGTGCTGCTGTACAGGTCCGCGGACATGGCGTACTGGGAGTATCTGAGTGAAGTGGCTAAATCTACTGGTGATCTAGGCTACATGTGGGAATGCCCGGACTTCTTCGAGTTGAACGGGACCTTCGTCCTGCTTATGTCTCCGCAAGGTATACCTGCAGCAAACAAAACAGGTGACAGGTACCAAAACCAGTTCCAGTCGGGATACATCTTGGGAAGCTTCAATTACACAACAGGCAGATTTGTTGAAACTGTACCGTTCCAAGAAATTGACTATGGCCACGATTTTTACGCAACACAGACAATGGAGAAGGATGGCAAGAGGTATTTAATTGCATGGATGGGATCGTGGGATGGTGCCTTTACGGAACGTGCTGACGGCTGGGCAGGAGCCATGACCATCATTAGAGAATTGAAGTTAAGTGGAAACCGCATCTTGATGAAACCTGTTGACGCAATAACCAGTCTTAGAGGAGCTGCACCTGTGTATAACGGAACCTTGGCAGCAAGTGGAACGATTACGACACTTAACAAAGCGGCAGAACTACTTGTTACTTTTAATGTAACCCAAGATCTTACTTTGAGCATCAGAGGGGAAACTGATACTCGGTTGGTCACTTTGAAGTGGACTGCTTCTACTAAAAAAATTTCGTTGGACAGGGGTGATGCAACTACTCCAGATGTTCGACAAGGAGAATGGATTCCGGTCGGTTCGCAATCGCTGAGAATCTTTTTAGATGCTAGCTCGATTGAAGTGTTCTGTGGTGAAGGTGAAGTGGTGTTCAGTTCCAGAGTGTATCCTAATGGTGCTTGGCGGGTAAGCAATTCGGGCTCCACAAGTGCAAACGTTGTAGCGTACGAGTTAAACAGAAGTGTCCCTGCATAAATTGTTATTTCTGTCTTAATGTTCTTCTAAATGATAATGATTAGTTTTATTTGAGAAAATTATTGTGCCTCTTTCTTATTGATTAATTTGTCCATTGCCAACCAACATTGCAACAGGGATCTTTTGCCGCTTGAATAACTTTGACAGGTTATTGGTTACCTCTGAATTATTTATATAAATTAAATTAAAAAACAAGGTGACGGCGTTAGTTCCGATTTTGGCCACGTGCCAAAAGATCCTTGTACAACTGTATTTTAGATTATTAAACTTATTAATGTTTTGTGATTTGAAAGAAATTCTACCTGTTTTATTGTTCATTCACTCTGTGTATTTTTCTCTATTTCTCTTTTTGTTAGCATTTAATTTTATTATAGAATTTGTTTATATTGTTCTCAAAGATTTTCATTTGGCATGTTTAAAAGGCTATCTTAATTGATGGTAAATATTTTTTGGCATTTCTTTTTGTTTCCAATATATGTAATATTGAATTTATTTTTTCTTATTTGGTCATCACCTTACGTTTACCCTTTTAAGTAGACTAATCTGCAGTAAGCAAGATAACATGATTGATTTATTTTTGATTTTTTGATGACATTGATTTCTGAGTTGTTGTCGTAGACGCGTGTTGTTTTAGCTTTTATTTAGTGGCCAAGAGGTTATATCTCTGTAGGAACATTTCTTGTTTGATTAAAGTTGAGGAAAAAGCTCAACTTATACATAGATATGTACATAGACTTAATCTTACGACATTTTCAATAGGTACCCCTATAGGAGGGATAACAGAATCCTTTGGCGTTACTTTCTTCAGGATGAAAGTACATGAGTTTTGGTGGAACGCTCCAACGCCAACAATTTAAAGAAGGTAAAGTTCTAACTGCTGGTGTAGTTTCGACTACTGAACGTGAGCTCCTGGGTTCGATACAGGTCAATCAGTCTTTGACGGCACGGTTGGCGCAGTGGTTGAGCGATCGACTGCTGCACTGCGTGTCGCGGGTTAGATCCCCGCACGGAACAAATATTTGTATGGCCTACAGATTGTTGTTCCTGGTCTGGCTGTTTGTGTATGTGAGTTTAAATGTTTGTAAACGCACCCACGATACAGGAGAAATTCCTAGTGTGGGGCAACAAAAAAAGACAACAAGACAACGTAATATTCGGTTTTTCCATGGGGAATTTCGCAGATGAAGACTGGCCTAGCCAGCTTACTAAGTTGTGAAGGTCAGATAGGAAGCTTGGAAGCGGCTTCATCAGTTCAGCATCCAGTAACATTGACCTCAACATAGTTGGAAAAAGGTTAGGCAGATGATGAGCAGGATGTGACGGGTGCTATTGTATGCGGGTAGATCCAATCTCAACTGAAGCCCAAGATGTTGGTGTGGATAAATTTTGTGTCAGCTCAAGATAGGAAGGAGGGGCATCATCTGCCTAGCCTTTTCCCAAACTATCTTGGGGTCGGCTTCTAGTCTAACCGGATGCAGCTGAGTACCAGTATTTTACTTGAAGCGACTACCTATCTGATCTCCACAACTCAGTAACTGGGTAATACGATACCCCTTGGTGAGACTGCATGTCAGACTTTTGGCTTCTGACTACTCGTAACGACTGTCAAAGTTCTACAAATGACAGCCGGGACCAACGGCTTCACGTGCTTTCCGAGTCACGGAGGAAACCCGGTATGTAATTATGGTAACCCATCCACGGACCAACCTCGGCAAGCACGGCTTAAGCTTAAAGATCGATCCGTGCGGCTGTTCTTATTTAGCCACTAGCTCCTACCTATAGGAGGGAGGGTATGAGATTGTCTGTTTGGAGAGGTGAAAGAAACGATCGTACACTTCGTTTGTTTTGTCACGGGGGGTGGTGAAATAAATGACCGTACAGGTCGTTTGTTTTCTCATGTGGAACGATTTTTTATTTTCCAATAGTCAAAATGTATGGAACAGCGTTCTATATGGGGGCAGCTTTTAATGTATTCTCAATACTTGGTAACCATTTGATTTTCCTGTCAACCAGTATACCCGGGAAGGACCACCCTGCGGGGTGGTAGCAACTGGTTGAGAGTTGCTGAGAATCTAGCTAAATGGCGAGAAATAGGAGAGGCCTATGTCCAGCAATAGACTACTGTAGGCTGTAGATCTTGAGACTATGCATCATGTACGTCTGAGGCATCTACCAATGTGCACCCGCGGAGATTAAGCTCCGAAATCAATACTTTTTAACATTTTCTACAAATTAATAGAAAGGCAATATCGATACACATTATTGACACTTCTAATAGTACTTAGACATATGCACGCAAATTACCAGCTGAACGTGTGAGAGGAAAAGTAGCCCTCGGTTCGCTGATCATAGTGATCATACATACATATTATAACTTTGCTTTTATTGGTACAAGCCTGCCACACTCTTCCCAAACCGCTGCAACTCCTATAAGCCAGAATCAACAGTGGCGACCACCAGAAAAGCGCCGAGACACTGAAGCTCGACGAAGTCCCAGAGAAACAATTTAACTGTTTTTGATCCTGCAACTAAATTAATTAGAAAATAACAGCGGAGGAGTAGGACAAACATAATTTGTAGTTCTCTCCATATCAGCAGGAGACGGAACAAAACAAGGCCAATAATAGGCACAAAGGTACTTTTACAACTGGTTTAAGCCCAGTTGCCTAGCTCCACTGATAAATATTTTGGGTGTACCCACTATAAGGTAAACGTCTGCTTAACCCTTAATGGATTACAGGCGTGATGTTATGTGTGTAATAAGGCCTATTATAGACCATTACAGGCACTTTTAAAAGTAAAAAAAAAACCAAATTAAAACGCGAAGCTACAATCCCAGTCACAAGGCATAATAACTTGTGAAAGTACTGTAGTTGCGCATTCCGTTGAGTAGATCTCTATGGAGAAGAATGGGCAAGAAACTCCATGGACACTCTTTTAAATCAAAATATGTTACAAAATCTTGGTTACATCATTCATGTTAAGAATTACGAATATGTGAGAACGATGTAGAAATACGGGCAAGTTAAGAGCGTCCAGAGTAAAATATTAAATCAGTAATTAAATAATAAAGTAATTTAAAAAAAACGTGGCAACTAAGAGATGACCAGTCACAACTGACAGCGCCACAAGAACACTTATCATTGAATGATTCATCGTAGGTTGATAATATGTAAGGATTACAGTAGGTATAACCTATGTTAAGTTATGTAATTATGTATACATAAAGAACCTCCATGACGTATTTTCCTCAAATGATTGACTGAATTATGATTGCTATGAAAAAAATATGGAAAAATCTCACGACTCCTTCCCATAGGGATAATACAGAATGCCACCCTGCTAAAATTCTGAAATACTGTGCTTTAAGGATGTTTTACCAGTTGATCGACATTGGCAGGGGGTGTCAATGACAAAAAAATATGAAATTATTTCATGAAAATTTCGCGACATTGTAGACAAAAGAACCTAGCGACCTTAACCTACTGAATTTGTCCACGCGCCAAAATTATCCGTGCACACACGGCAACATATCAAGCTATACATTTCCAAAAACAAACATGGCTCATGTCATGACATGTCAAACGTGGCCTCGCTTTAATAAAATTTCCCATAAAATGGTCGCTGTGCGTAAGCTTTTTACTCCTTTTATTCGTCCACTCTCAAACACTTGAGTCATAGAACACTAATATCTCTGACCTCTTTTTAAAAGGTTTTGAAAGAATGCATTTTCGCGATTTTCATTCTAAGTAAGTAAAAGTAATGAATTTGTATATATCTTCTTCCTAACCCAACTATCTAGAAAGAAGAAGAAAAGAAGAAAGGACTTACAGAACTTTTTTTTAGGAAATCCGATATCACGCCATTCATAGCCATCAACTACGCACAAGGTTGCAACAGATTAATCTAAGACCAACGCAGACATCGATAACGTCACCGAAACGAGATAAATTCGAATATCATCCTAAAAATATAATCATATCAAACACAAAACACTTGAAATATCTTATCACCCCCCTAGAAACTAGTATATATATACAGATCACCACAGGAGACGACAAATCAATCAGTCATGACTCTTTTAAAGTTATTCGTGGTGTTCCTCACTTTGGTCGCCACTGTTCACCTCAAGACGATTAAACAAAGCGATGCCATAGCAGAATTAGAAGCTTACATTGAAGAGAAGAAGGCGGAAATCAACCCCAGGTACAGACTACACTACCACGTGATGCCCCCTGTGGGCTGGATGAACGACCCCAATGGATTTTCATACTACAAAGGAGAATACCATCTGTTCTACCAATTTTACCCCTACGACAGCCAGTGGGGTCCCATGCACTGGGGTCATGCTGCAAGTCCTAACCTTGTGGATTGGAAGAATCTTCCAACAGCTTTGGTGCCTGAAGAGGAGATGTGTTTCTCAGGAAGTGCTGTCGTTAAAGATGACGAGCTGGTCCTCATGTACACCGGCCACTTAACAACGGACGAAGAACCTTTCTATAATGAAACTCAGTATTTGGCGTTTAGTGATGATGGTGTGGTATTCCACAAGTACCGAGGTAACCCAGTTCTACCAAGTACACCAAACGGATCTCCTGATTTCCGAGATCCTAAAGTATGGAAGCATGGGGACCACTACTATGTTGTGATTGGGAGCAAGACTGATGACGAAAGAGGCGCGGTATTGCTTTACAGATCCACAGATATGATCAGCTGGGAATTCTTAAGTATCCTTGGAGAATCTTCGGTTGAAATGGGCAGCTATATGTGGGAATGTCCTGACTTCTTCGAACTCAGAGGTAAACACATCCTCCTGTTCTCTCCCCAAGGCATGAGCCCGCGAGGGGACAGATACAAGAATACCCACCAAACTGGTTATATCATCGGAAGTTTCAACTACGAAACGTTTGAATTCGTGCCTGAAGTTGATTTCCAAGAACTCGACTTTGGTCATCATTTTTACGCCTCTCAAACTACTGAAGAAGATGGAAAGAGGATAGTGATCGCGTGGTTCAGTATGTGGGATGTCCCACATGATGAAGAGGTCGACGGCTGGGCAGGAGCCACGACGATCTTCAGAGAACTCGATTTAGTTGGCGACCGTATCCTAATGAAGCCTGTTGAGGCGATGACCAGTCTGAGAGAGGAAACAGTATGGGATGGGAAGGTTGCGCAAAATATTGCCATACAATTTGGTAAGACAGGAGAATTACTGGTGAGTGGTGACTTGAGCCAAAATATTGAGTTGGAAATCACAGGCAGCAACGGCGGCGGTCAAGTATCGCTACGATGGGACCCTCAAGTCAGGAAAGTTGTGGTGGACAGAGAAGGAGATGTGAGACAAGTGGAGTGGCTTCCTCTGGGTTCTGAAGTCTGGAGGATCTTCTTGGATGCTTCATCTTTGGAGCTGTTCTGTGGGGAAGGCGAGGTGGTGTTCAGTACGAGAGTGTATCCTGACGGAGACTGGCAAGTGACTAATCTAAGCCCTCAGGCTCTAGACGTTGTAGCTTATAAGTTAAGGAGAAGCGTTCCTGAATAGTTTGTGTATTTTAAACTTGATTTTAATTTTGTGGAATGGTTTTTGGATTCAGAATTACTTCAAAAACATTTTGTGATAGTATTTGAAAATATTTTTTCTTTTGGTATGGGTAAAATATGTTAAACTCGCGTCAGGACTCGTGTCCTGATCGAAAATTCGTAAGACGGATTGACATTAGGTTACGACGGAATTTGAACTTCATGACATCTGTCATTGAGTTTGGGTTTCCAAAACTTATTATCTTAATAACAAACAAAACCGTCGGTTTCTCCAAAGAGGTAAAATTCGTAAGACGGATTATAATAGTTCTGAATTGTTAAATTTTTAATGTAATATAACTTGTCATGTTTGAGTACGATAGCGCAATAAATGGATATTGTATTTTACCACATAAATGATAGTACTTTTATACTGATAGTTAAAGCAATTCGTGCAAAATTATTCCGTAACCATTCCAAAATATCAAAAAAGCACAACGTTAATATTCAAGTTTTCACTTTGCCGGCACTCCCGGAGTGCAACCCGTTTTATTTTGGTCATGGTTAGGTTAATCTTAAAAGTTAATTTAAATTCTAATAAAAAATTATAATAATCATGACTGAGTTTGGTTTAATCAATTCTTGCGCGAGTAAAACAGAAACATTTACTTTGACTACTACCCTGTGGGGCCTACCATGACGTCTGCAAACAGTATTTTCTTAGTGGAAAAGTGATGGTACTAGACGTCCTTAACGAAGCCGAAAGGCACTGGATCTCCCTGTCATTGCGATCATTTTTTTGTTCTACGCTATACCTGGGAACCTTCTAGTTACGGAGATATTAGGGGTCAAAGTTCCAACTTTTTGACAAGTATTTTTTTTTAATAGAAGTTTTTAATGTAAGATTTTTACTTTAAACACCTCCACGACCCCCGTACTATTCAATCCGTCCATCAGCACAATGATTTGAGTGCGTTACATTGAGTTCTACCACAAAACATGATTTAACACCACCCAAAAAAATTCGTTTCCCAGCAATAATTTTTGCGTAAAGTTAGGTACTAAGTTTCATGTACAGAATGCTTGGTTGACGGCTTCGTGATGAGGTGATTTACACGGTGTATATTAGCTCCGTCTCTTTCCCACACTAGAGTGATATTAAAACAATACTACTTTAAGAGCGTTTATGCCTTACGGCATTTCACACATAATTTGTATGTATCCTGCTTATTTATGCGTATGAAGTGTCATTAAAATCAGTTTAGTCATTTCGGAATATAAGGAAAGTTTGTATGAAGTGCCGTAAGGCGTAAACGCTCTTAAGACGTCATCGTAAACCCCTTGGTCCTGTATTCAGTTTTCAACTTGTTCTGAATACGAAAAAAAAAACCGACTTCAAAAACAAAAAAATGTAAAAAAAAGTCAGTTAGCTTCAGAAGTCGAAAAAAAACTGAAAAGTTTAAATTTTCCCATTTTCAGTCCGAATATCCTACTAAAATATTCGATATGCATTTATTTTACATAGCTAATGATACATTTCATGGTGATACGCTTAACCCCAAAAAAATGGAACTTAACATACCTAACTAACTATCGAAATGTGAGTGTACTGTACACATCTGCGTACCCCCTCAGAGCATACAGGCGTGATGATATATTATGGTATCGTGTGAACAATAAACATGTAAGCGATAAGAGATAAAGAGTTTCATTGTATATCTGCGTAGATTAGCATCAGATCTTCACCAAATTTAAACGTGACCAGTTGACCACTGACTTATACCTTTAATCATCAGCTGAGCAACATGACATGATTACCAGGCATAATGTCTATGTGTGCCTATAAAATTTGGAGAGTTTGATTTCTCTAGGATCTTAGAATCAGATCCTGACCTGATAACCATTGGACCACATGGGTAGTATAGGTACTGTTTCTAACAATGCCCATAAATATTAATTGTTGCCCTTAAATTTCCTCAGATCCTGACTTATACCTTCCATCATCAGCTTAGCAACATAAGATGATGATTACGAGGCACAAATATCTGTATTGCGTTAGAAAGTAAATGAAAAACATTGCTTGTGCCTCTAAAATTTGATGGTTGCTCTCGATTTCCCTGGGATCCCATCATCAGACCCTGACTTAGTGACAAGTCGGACGTTTTCAGGAGTATAGGCTAACGAATAAAAAAGGAATTTAGAAAATCGGTCTTCAATTTGCGGATATATCGGTGAACATATTGATTTGGAAGTCGGTTACTTGGTATATTTTTTTAAACAACTTAGGCCATGGAGTGTTTCGTTGATGTTTGAATAGCAAAAGGGGAATGACAGAAAGCAGGTTGTAGCTTCGTCTTATCCATTTTTACGCAAAAATCTTCTTTTGAATTTCAATTTTTATAGGCATGTTTTTTTAAATTTAATATGTCTCTTATTCACAAGAATCTTTCTACCCATCGGTCAAACTAATAGAATACCAAGAAAAACCTAAAGTTCGATATTTTTCACTGATTTGCGCAACAATGTGTCAGTAAGTCATGTTTTGTTCCACCCAAGGTTGTTAGATAAAACATATTTTATCATACTTACGTATGTTAATTTGCGCATTTTGTACAATTTCACTTGTAGTATTAAATAATACCTACCGCTAATCTAGATTTACGTTATTTATTAGGTAATTTAAGCTATTAGAACTATAATTGCACTGTTGTATTAGGTAAGCCTGTAATAATAGTGTATGTGTTTTTATATAAATAAATGTTTCTTTACTTTAAAAATGGCAAAACTTTGGAATATCTTTTACCTCATCAACTTTTTTTTTTTTCGGATTCGATATCGTCACATGACTCCTCCCGCTCTGGGCGAAGAGGAAGGGAGTGTCAGACTTGTAGTGACTAAAACCCATTCATGTTCCTTCTTAGCCCTTTGTGTTCCAGGGCCACGGTATCTCTTTCGAACAGTCCCGCAGCCCTGGCAGGCATCGGTCCTTTCGGACCACTTCCGATTTGCTGACATCTCTTGAGGCGCGCGTGGAACACCGTCCACAGGCCCGCGCCTACGATAGCCAGGACCATGGAGTTATGATCTGTCGTTATAGTAAAATGCCTACCGAATAAATACGGCCTAAAGACGGCCCAGACTATAGCAGTAAGTTCTTTTTGTATGGTAGGGTAGTTTAATTCTGCCTTATTTAATGGACTACTTGTATATGGTATGGGTCTAAGATCATTGTTACAAGAAGCTGCACCAATAGTTACACGTGATGCGTCGGTCTGTAAAATGAATTCGTTAGATTCTGAGAAATCTGGGTACTGAAGTATAGGTGGGCTAATTGTTTTAAGATCTCGAAAGAGTGTTGACATTCCGCTGTCCAATTACAAATTACATTCTTTCTGCACAATCAATTTAAAGGTAATGTTATCTATGCAAACGATGGTACAAATTTACGATAGTAATTGCAGAAAGCTACAAATCGTTTCACTTCATCTACATTTTTGGGTACAGGGTAATTTTGTAAAACTATTGTTTCTACATATTCCATCAGCAGAAACTAAATGTCCAAGATCCAATATTTCCTTTTTTTAAAATTGGCATCGGTGTCTAAAAAAAATTGGAATCGGAGTCTAAATGAGTCTAATACATTGATCCTGAAAGTGAGTCTAAGATGTCGGTTATGTTTGGTAGTGGAAACTTATCGACGACTATTACATCATTGAGTTTGCTATAGTCCATTACTAAACACCACTTTTTATAGCCTTCAGACTTTTTGGTAACGAGTAACACAGGACTGTTCCGCTATTATATCCTCCTGTCCTTCAACATTTTTTAAATTTATCTTTCAATCTCTGGCTTTAATGATTGAGGTCATCTGTAAAGTTTAACATTACAGCACTAACGTATGGTTTTAGTGTTATGGATTGTTCGTGAACGTTGGTGGCTAGCTTATCTCCTGGCAGCAAAAACACATCTGAATATTTAGTACAAATTTTTACGACAGAACTCTTTTCTTCAGAATTAAGATGATTTAATTTTAACAACGTTAGTTTCGGCCCTATTAGCATTGGCATTAATCTTATCAAAAGAATAAATATTACACTCGCTTAAAAATTTAACTTCCAGATAAAAGTTTTCTAATTTTACTTCTTTATCTCTTATATTAAGTATCTTGATGGGTATCCTACGATTTTAGGTCTAACTATAGCTTCTGCTACAAAAATATCTTTTTCTATCCCTCTCGAACAAACAACACATTCATCTTCCGCATCAATATTTAATTCTACGAAATAAGTCGATTAACTTCGGGCTGGTAATACAAGACATTTATTATTTGTAAACGTTAAATAAAGTCTAAGCGAAATAGATAATTAAATTAGCTTACCCGCATTATTAATAACTAACATGTTGGTGGCCAAATCCATATTACAGCCATAAGTAGATAGAAAATCTAAGCCTGAAATACCAGTTGTTGGAAGGGTAAAACTTGTCATTATTTTCTGTAACAAGTTTCAAGGTTACATTTCGCAAGCGGCTGATCTGCTCTCCTATGCCGTTTATAGTGAGTAGAATACGTAACTTCGACGCACAAAATATCGATGAATGCTAATACGATGCTACAAAATTGCGATGCACGCTACTGCGAAAGACCGTCTCTGCGAAGCCACTACACTTCGATGCACGTTACCGCGATAGATCTTAACTACGATACTACTTATCTGCGATGCACGTTACTGCGAAAGATTTTCACTGCAATACTACTTGACTTCGATGCACTTTACCGCGAAAAATCTAATATTGCTGTAAATTTGTTTGTTTGTTATTGCTGAAATTACCTAGTCAAATTCATTTATTATTCGCTAACACAACCGAGTACAGCCAGGATTAACAGCGGGTCCCAAACTGGGCAATCCCAAAATGTGTCCTGTTTTATATCTTCTTGTCTCAACGACGTCAAAAATAACTAGATCATGTCAAAATTATTCTCTCAACTTTGCAAGCGTCAGTAAAGCGTCTAGCTAGCTAGCTATATTTTTGACATGATCTAGCTACCCGCTGTTAATCCTGTCTGTACCGGTTGTGTTAGCGAATAATAAATGAATTTGACTAGGTAATTTCATAAAATTCAGGTTACCAACATAATCCATTTCCATAAAGTGCCTATCTGGCCATTTTTAAACATGATTACAGCAATATTCGATTTTTCGCGGTAAAGTGCATCGAAGTCAAGTAGTATTGCAGTGAAAATCTTTCGCGGTAACGTGCATCGCAGATAAGTAGTATCGCAGTTAAGATCTATCGCGGTAACGTGCATCGAAGTGTAGTGGCTTCGCAGAGACGGTCTTTCGCAGTAGCGTGCATCGCAATTTTGTAGCATCGTATTAGCATTTATCGATATTTTGTGCGTCGAAATTACGTATTCTACTCGTGCTATTATAACATATACACATCGAGTCGGGTTCTTAGTAATAGATAGTATAGTTATATAGATAATAATAGTTGCGCTGATGCTCGCGCAGGTTGTACGGGTTGCGTTGAAAAAACATTATTACTGCTGTAATTTTTTCCTCGCCTGTTACCACGATGGTAATATCGGCCATTGTTATAATTCGCCTGTGGGAAATTTCTACCGCGGTTAGAATTTAGAAATGGTTTTCCGTAATCACGGCTATTTTAATTATTAAAAGAACAATTATTGCGACCACGTTGACCTTGACCCCTCTGTCCAGAAAAAGGTATAAACCTTCGACCTCATCTCGAATACTGCATGACGTCCGGCTTAGAAGACGTACAAGGCGTTGATACATCCTCGTCCTTAGCACCTTGTATGGCGTACTTGAGTTTATCATAGTTGCGAGCGGCCACAATGGTGCTGAGTCTTGTATTTTTCAACCCATCTGAAAATTTCTTAATAGCCATTTTTTCATTTAATGGCTTTAGTATTGCGAACTTTGTCGAATCTCCTTCTGCCTGTGAGATGGTTAAATCGGTAAAAAGTTGTTCTAATTCAGAACCATACTCTTCAATTGACATAAAACCTTGGTGCATATTTTGGAGACGGGACTGAATAGAGGTAAAAGATTTTGTAGTTAGTAAATGTTTCCTTAAATCCTGAATTTAATTAGGAACAGTGTCATAGCTATTCGACGAACGGAGCTTAGCGTTCTCAGATAGGCGACCTTTAATTAAAACTTTTATTAAAAGATTTTTTCCCGAGTCGTCTAACATATCCGCATACATCTCAACTGCATCAATCAATCGTTTCGTTGTGTCCTCCCTACCATCCATAAGGGGGATTAAGCTTCAGGGGGCCGCACGATCTCGAGGAAACGCCCGGGTGTCACCACTGCGAGGACCGGCCGGAGGACACGGTGGATCACACCGTGGAGCTGCGCTCAGCCTGTTCTGAGCACCGCCGTGTCCTCGCAGCGGCGATTGGCGGCGGCGACCTCTCGCATCCGGCCTTGGTTCAATCCATGGTCCGGAGCGAGATTGAATGGGAAGCCGTCGCTTCCTTCTGCGAAGCAGTCATGCCAGCGAAGGAGGTTGCGGAACGTGTAAGGGAGAGAGCCTTACGTCCTAGCCACCGCGGGAGACGCCCCTGGCCTCGGGGGGCAACCAGTGGCCCCCGGCCACCTTAGGCGCGTGCCTGTGGACAGTGAGTAATGGGCTAGCTCACCGTCCGTCCGTCTCATGACGACAGGCCATGTCGACGGCGCGTTCGTGTTCCACGCGCGCCTCAAGGAGATGTCAGCAATCTGAGGAAGGGGTCCGAGAGGGCCGATGCCTGCCAGGGCTGCGGGACTGTTCGAAAGAACAGCTGTGGCCCTGGAACATAAAGGGTTAAGAAGGAACATGGATGGGTTTTAGTCAGTACAAGTCTGACACTCCCTCCCGCTCTGCCCAGAGAGGGGGGGGGGGTTATTTGATGATTTCTCATACGTAAAAAAAGGCGGATTAAGTTACACGCCGCCGTTTGAATTTCAAATTCCATTTTTACAAATTTTATTTTACTAGGAGGGGAAATACACAATTGACTTATCTTTAAAAATGCACTCTTAATATTATCAAAGGTGGTGGACAATTCCGCCACTAATTCGGGTTTTAAATCATGCGATAACTTACAATATAATAATTGCGCTTCACTAAATACATTTTTAGCCTCTTTTACAATACTAACTCCAAGCCACTTTCTTATTGGCCGAGAAGCAGTAGGAACACCAGATCCGATCGAAAATATTAACACTGACCTAGTAAACAGATGGAAACAACTTCAAAATATGAAAAAAGATTTTTGGAACAGTTGGACAAAGGATTATCTACATCAACTTCAGCAAAGATACAAATGGAAACAAGCACATGAAAATGCTAAAATTGGAACTGTAGTACTAATAAAAGATGACAATATAAGTGCAAGCAAATGGCCATTAGCAAAAATTAACGATGATCCGGGTGATGATGGTGTAGTTAGAGTGGTAACTCTTCAAAAATCTACGGGCTCATGTCAAGCTCGCCGATGACGCGTAGGTCGGTCACGTCAACCGCGCGTGTCGCCTGCGCGTGCCGACTGCGTGTTTGTTGGGTGCAATATGCAATATCGATTGTTTTATCTATTGAATCATAGCCACCTACATAATCGTCAACATAAAAGTCATTTTGAATCGATTTTTTGACGTCATCATCAGGATTCGCGATCGGATCGGATTCGGATCAGGAGCGTTGGAAGCTAAACTAACCAAACATTTGGTAGCTAAGTAAGGCGCACTTGCCGCGCCATAAGTCACTGTGTTACGTGTAAATGTTTTTAAAGGCTCTTTTAAATCTGAGCGGAAGATTATCTTTGCAGAGAGCGTTGAGAAGGATTAAGTTCAATCGCTCTGTAAATCTTTTCTATGTCACCTGTTACAACATATTCGTGCTGGCGAAAGCGTTGCAGTATTGAAATGATGTCTTCTTGTACAGTCGGACCAACCATTTGGATGTCATTTAGTGACACGCCAGTACTAGTGGTAGCTGTTGCATCCAAAACTGTACGAAGCTTCGTAGTTGTACTTGACTCACGGATGACGCCGTGGTGGGGTAAAAAAATAACTATTTTGCTGAAGACAGCCTGGCGAAGGCTCGTTTTCTTCAGTCATGTAACCCAGGCGTTCATACTCTTGCATGAACACAACGTACCTGATTTTGAAGGCAGGGTCTCTAAGAAACTTACGCTCGAGGAATATGAACCGACCCCTTGCCTTTGAAATGGAAATGCCTAAGACTGAAAGATCTTTCTTCAGTCACATGGTTACGACTTGGGCAGCGTTCGGGAAGTTGCGTGGTATCTTCTCGTCCAACTTACCGCAGTGTCTCAAGACGAAAGTCAGTGTGTGTTGTCAGTGATTACATACAGGACCAAAACGTGGTCGCTCACAATTGGCCTCATCAGAAGGCTCAAAGTCACCCCAAGGGCAATGGAGAGCACTATGCTCGGAGTTTCCTTGCATGATCAAATCAGAAATGAGGACATCCGCAAGAGAACCAAGGTTACTGACGTAGCTGCAAGAATTGCCAAGCTTAAGTGGCACTGAGCAGGGCACATTCCTCGCAGAACTGATAACCGATGGGGCCAATAAGTTCTGGAATGGCGACCGTGAACTGGGAGACGATGCGTTGGAAGGCCTCCCACTAGTTGGACCAATGATCTGGTGAAGGTTGTGGGGAACCGCTGGATGCGAGTCGCTCGGGACTAGTCAATGTGGCGACACTTGGGGGAAGCCTATGTCCAGCAGTGGACGTTTTTCGGCTGAAATGATGACGATGATGATGGTTACGACAAAGCGCCCGTCGTCTTTACGAGTGGTACCTGTGTTTCTTAAAGCTCTGCTCACAGGCACGCTCCTCAGAAGATAAGGAGTGCTTGGCTGCAATGGTATCTAATTCCCAAAGAATAGTTAAGACTGGCTCGGCGACCTCATTTAAAAATGACAAACGGGAGAGGAACAGTGTGACTTATAACGGGTAACGTACACTGACACTAACCAACCCAGTCGTCGTAACTTAGGCTGATTTTTACCTAAGTCTATAGAATTATTGCATTAGACGGACCAAAATACTTCGGCTCCAAACTAGGATGTCTATAGCTGACGGTATATTAAAAGTTGGGTCAGCTAGTTTTATTCCCAATAGAAGAGGAATAGTATTCTACTGATCTGAGTCGGGATATGACAGTCTACAGTAATTTTACAGTCGTCATCATAGTGGGAAATAATCACCAATCGAGTGCTAATTCTGAACAAAAATAATGAATGTGAACACTAAGGACAAGGACATCTCAACTAAACTAATTAGTTTCAACTGTAAGTCTTTTAAAAGATCTTTTGAGTGTGTTAAGAAGTTATGTAGTTATGCTGATGTGATAGGACTTCAAGAGACTTGACTTTACAACCTAGTGAAATACCGTACTTAGGGGAAGTAAATAAGGACTTTGGTTTCTTTGGCAGGTCTGCAATGGACACTGGTGTAATGTTACAAGGTCGTCCGTTTGGAGGCGTACTATGGCGGAATTTGCTATTTGATTTAGTAACTTTGATTCCATGCAGTCGTGATCGCGTCGTTGCTATTAAGGTGAAAGTGTTGGACCGATCGAGCTTGATTTTTAATGTGTATTTACCAACTGATTCACCTGATAATCAATTAGAATTTGTGGATTGTTTGAGTGAGATAGTAGCCATAATAGAAAGTAGTGATACTGAAAATGTTTACATATTAGAGGATTTTAATGCACACCCTGGGGAATTCTTTGGAAAAGAAATGTAAAATTTTTGTTCAGAACAAAATTGTTTTTGTGCAGATTTAATTAAGCTGGTTGATTCTTATACCTTTGTAAGCGATGTGCATGGTAGCCGTTGTTGGCTTGCCCATTGTTTGGTAACCGAGGCTGCGTGGAAGTCTGTAACATCTGTTAGGGTACATTATGATAGCTACTGGTCAGATCACTTCCCGTTAGAACTGCAATGTAATATCGGCCAAAGTCGACTCCATTACGTGACAAAAACCAGAAATCAGAATCAATTATCAGATCGAATTGTATACCAAAGAATGTAACTCAAAATTAAGGCAAATTTGATATTCCTAGTCATCTAAGTCAATGTTGTGATAATATGTGTAATGAATTGATAATTTATATCATAAAATTGTTTTAGCGTTACGGGAGGCTGCCGAGGCAACATATGTCAGTCACTGTAGAGTGCGGGTTGTAAAGGGGCGACCTATCCTGGGGTGGAATAAGTATGTGAGGGACGCTCACCAAAATTCCAGGCAAAAAATTACCTAGAAATATGAACTAGAATTTTTGACTTTCAAAAAGTCAAAGTCAAAGTCAAAGTCAAAGTCAAAGCATTTATTTCAATTAGACCATTACAGGCACTTTTGAAAGTCAAAAAAAACAAAATAAAACGCGAAGCTACAGTCCCAGTCACAAGGCATAATAACTTGTGAAAGTACTGTAGTTGCCCATTCCGTAGCGTAGATCTCTATGGAGAAGAACGGGCAAGAAACTCCATGGACACTCTTTTAAATCAAAATATGTTACAAAATCTTGGTTACATCATTCATGTTAAGAATTACAAATATGTGAGAACAATGTAGAAATACGGGCAAGTTAAGAGCGTCCAGAGTAAAAGATTAAATCAGTAATTAAAAAATAAAGTAATTAAAATAAACCGTGGCAGCTAAGAGACCAGTCACAACTGACAGCGCCCGTTCACGAACATGACGCATGTATCAGCCATCATTCAACTCAACCATTTTGAAGGGAACTAAACGACCCGACACACCCGCCACCATCAGCGTGACATTTAAGTGAGCATGACATTCACTCAACCACCAGGGTAATTTCGCGTCAATGAAAGATTTAGGTACTCATTAAATGGTGGCTTTACAGTACATGGTACTCACACATGTGCTATGCAATTATATAATACTAAGAGATTGAATCTATACAATGCAAATATATTTTTACAATCTTCTGCAGCTTTCACAATAACTTCACTTTCTAATTCTGATGATTCCGATTGCCCCTATGGTTGTGGAGCAGGACCAGCATTGAGCCAAGCATTTTTATCATCAATATAATCCCCCAACTTATAATATGCTTGCCTACATAGTGTGCGTTTTATGCAAGATTTAAATTTCGTTTCATTCAGTTGTAGAATGTGGGGAGGTATTTTATTATAACATTTTAAACAGTACCCCATGAAAGATGAGTCTACTTTAGCTAACCTGAAACCTGGCTGAACTAGTTGGTCTCTGTTTCTAGTATTATAGTGGTGCCGGTCACCTCTTTTACTAAATAAATGCAGATTTTTTCTAACGTACATGATGTTTTCATAGATGTATTGACAAGGTACCGTCATGATGTTAATTTCCTTGAACAGTTCTCTTAGAGAATCGCGCCTACGTAGATTATATATGGCTCTGATAGCTCTTTTCTGCAGAATAAATATAGACTCGATGTCTGCAGCCCGTCCCCATAGTAAAATACCATATGACATAATACTATGAAAAAAACTAAAATACACTATCCTCGCGGTATCTACATCAGTAAATTGACGGATTTTTCTGACAGCATATGCTGCCGAACTCAGCCGTCCTGCAAGAGATGTTAAATGAGGACCCCATTGTAGCCTTGAGTCGAGCGTGATCCCTAAGAAAACAGTTTCATCGACAAATTCAAGTTTCTCTTGATTCAATACTATGTCACAGTCTCTACTTTTGACATTTGGTAGAGAAAATCTTATGCACTTAGTTTTTTTCCCATTTAATACTAAATTATTTGCGGTAAACCATTTATGGACCTGCATTAGAGCGTTATTTACATCGTCAAGGTTTGTGGCACGTCTGTTTATCTTAAATATTAACGAAGTATCGTCCGCAAACAACACCATTTGTGGTTGGTTTTTAAATAAATGGGGAAGGTCATTAATATATACTAAAAAGAGGAAAGGACCCAATATCGAACCTTGTGGTACACCCATTTTTACTTTCAAAGCCATTGAATTTACACCGTTTACCTGTACTTGCTGCTGTCTATCATTCAAATACGATTTTACTAAACTGAGCGCAAGTTTACCTAAGCCGTAATGCTCAAGTTTCAAGAGCAAGGTTTGGTGATTTACACAATCAAATGCCTTCGAGAGGTCACAGAAGATTCCTATGGCATCTTGTGCCTCTTCCCACGCAGTATATATGTGTTTTAATAAAGTGACACCGGCGTCAGTTGTACAACGTCCCTTGGTGAAACCATACTGTTTCTCGTGTAAGATTTTGTTGGTGTTAAAGTGGGTGAGCATTTGATTAAGCATTACCTTTTCAAACACCTTGCTGAAAACCAGCAGCACGGATACGGGTCTATAATTATTCGTATCTTTACTGTCCCCAGATTTGAAAAGTGGTATTACCTTGCTGTATTTCATAAGGTCTGGGAAGACTCCTTGGTCCACACACAAATTAAAAATTAAAGCCAAGTACGGTGCTATAGTGTCAATAATAGCTTGACACACTTTAATAGACAATCCCCATAGATCTTCTGTTAATTTGATTTTGATTTCCTTAAAAGCTTTAATGACTGCTATGGGGTTTATATGCTTAAATTGAAACTCAACCGGACAGGCTGAAACGTTCGCTTTTAATAAATCAATAGAAAGCAAGGGTGAGGAATTTAAGGTTTCGGTAGTTTTAAATGGGATATTGGTAAAGAAATCTACAAATTCTTGAGCTACTTCGTTTTTAGAGCTTAGAAGACCACGTGAAGTCTCTAGTCTGATATCATTATTACATTTTTTATTTCTATTAGTTTCATTGTTGATAATTTTCCAAACCGTCTTTATTTTGTTATCGGCGGACTTAATCTTGTTGCTAATGAATAAGGCTTTGGCTACTTTGCAAGTGTTTTTAAAGATTTTAGAATAGGTTGCAACATATTTATTAAAAGTTTCCGAGTTGATGTAAGGCTTAAGGCCGTACAACTCAAACAATCGCTCCCTACTTATCCTAATACCCTTAGTGGCCCAGTCACTGAACATAAACTTAGGGTAAATAGATTTTGTTTTCATTTTTAATGTATTATTGAACTCTACGTGAACTACCGAAAAGAATTCCTCATAAAATTTATTTGCATTTTCAATTATATGGCCCGGAATGCCTAAATTACTAATTAAGTTATTATTAAATTTATTCAAATTGCTGGGCGTTATTTGTCTAGAGTTTATCTGGATTTTTTGTAATGGTGTGTATGACTCGAAAACAACGGTTTGCCCACTGTGATCAGAAGGGAGGTAATTTACAATTGATTTATCTAAGTAGTCGCAACAACAAAAAACATTATCAATACATGTAGCAGTATTTGTAGTAATTCGGGTTGGTTCCGAAAACACGTTTAACAAATTAAATGATTTAAAAAGGTGTAATAATCTACTAGTATTAGAATTTTTGTCTAAAATATTAATATTAAAGTCACCACAGATAACCAGAGATTTTTTACCTGTTGCGAGTTTTGCTAAAGCATCTTCCATTACTGACTCAAATAAGGAGTAGTTTTGATAATTTGGGGGTCTGTAAACGCACACTATTATATGCTTATCCAGCTCAACACAAGACAGTTCAATATTATGCTCAACCGATAGATCAACAATATCGCTTCGACACTTAAATTTAATACAATTTTTAACTAAGATTAATGAACCCCCACGCATTTTCGATTTTCGGTTAAAGCAACTGCCCACACTGTAATTTGCGTAATTAATTAGCATTTCATAGTCTTTTAACCAATGTTCAGTGAAACAAACAATTTCAAACTTTGTTTTTTCTAAAAATAATTCAATCTCTAATTGCTTTGAAGAGAAACCTTGAATGTTTTGATGGAATAATTGCAAGGAATTCTGCTTAGCCCCTTTTTTACATTTAGCTATTTGATAGCGAGAAGGTATAATGTTACTGGTATCTTCTGTTGTCTTACTAACTAGTTTAAATGAGCATCCGGAGTGAGTTCTAAGACTCCCGTGGCATCACCAGACAACAAGCTCCTATCACTAATACACCCTAATTGAGAATTTTCCATGCTCACACAAGGAACCTCCTCTGTAGAATAATTGTAAAAAGAAAATAAATCTATATTAGTATGATTACTAATAGTCGCAGTGTTAATAATAGAACTAAACTTAGACATACTATTTATGTCTGTGTGAATATTATAAGCTAATAGCCTAGCTATTTTGTGTCTACATCCAATAGGTAGATACACCCCGTGTCGACCTAAGTTTACCTACAAAAGTGTTAGTATCCAAATAAATAAGTTTGTCACTATAGTGACCGACTAAAAAGTGCAAATGTTTATTCAACATGTGTATATAATTGTTCTTTCGATCACCCAAATTTTCAAAATATGGAAAAGCACATAATATTATTCTACGACAATTCAACTTTAACAACTCAGTAACACTGTCTGTGATGTCTTCTTTTTTAATTTTTGAACTATTTCCTACAAATATAGTTATATCAGTATTATTATTATAAACATTTCTAGTTACTGATGCCATAATCTGTTTGAATGTTGACCCTGGCATGCAATGATTTTGATTGGAACAACTCAGGTTATTACAAACTAATTTACCTACACCTCTTCCTATACTATCTGAGAACATTATTGAGAATAAACAATCGTAACTACTATTCATCTCAGGTTGTAAAACTTGTAAACAATCTTGTGTAATATTAGTAGTTTCTTGGTTAAGCATACAATCCTGACATGAATTCTCAGCCTGGGATGGGTCCTCCATTACCTCAGGCTCGACAGTATCATGTTTGGTACTAGTGCACAAAAGTGCCTGTAATGGTCTAATTGAAATAAATGTTTTGACTTTGACTTTAACTTTGAGCATTCCGGACCGCATCTCCCACGACTGCTAGCGTTATTGTTTACGTTCTGTATCCGACACTCCTACCTACCCGCAGCTTTGATGCAAACGGTAGTTGTACCAATACTGAAAAATAAAACGGGTGACGCCAGTGACAAAGGTAATTACAGACCAATCTCATCCATCATAAAATACACCATGCTCAGTTCGGCTTTAGGCCACAGCTATCAACTGAATGTGCTATTTTGTCCCTCAAGCATACTGTCAGGTACTATACGGAGAGAAGTACGCCTGTGTATGCGGCTTTCCTAGACCTTTCCAGAGCATTTGACCTGATAAGGTATGACGACTTGTGGTGTAAGATGCGAAACGGGAGTGCCTGACGCCATAACGAATATGTTTCAGTATTGGTATGGCCGCCAAACCAATCAAGTTAGATGGGCCAACGAGTTGTCTGAAGGTTAACAAAAGGTTGGAATGCGGGGTGAGAAAGGGGGATTGACCTCGCCGGCGCTTTTCAACCTGTATGTTAACCAACTGATTGTCGAGCTCAGTAGCACTCTTGTCGGTTGTTCTATTGACGGACTTTGTGTCAACAGTATTAGTTACACGGACGACATGGTGCTGCTGAGTCCGTCGATTAGTGCCTCAGGAAGTTGTTGGCTGTCTTTGAGGCTTATGCAGAAGAGTACGGACTTGTGTACAACGTACAAAAAAGCAAGCTTCTTGTATCTAGGGCGAAGCATAAAAAACCAGCACATAATATGCCACCAGTTATGTTAAAAGGTGTGGCCCTTGAAAGAGTGGTTGATTTTATGTACTTGGGTCACATAGTTACGGAGGACTTAAATGATGATGCTGATATGGAAAGAGAACGGAGGGCGTTGGCTGTCCGATGTAATACGTTGGCCCGCAGGTTTGCACGTTGTACACCAGAAGTTAAAATAACTCTTTTTATGGCTTTTTGTCAGTGATTGTACACGTGCACCCTGTGGGTTCGATATACGCAGAGGGCATACAACGCCCTCAGAGTTCAATACAACAATACTTTCAGGATGTTGTTGGGGCTCCTACGTTACAGTAGCGCATCATGAATGTTTGCAGAGGCACGCACTGACGGTTTCAGTACCGTCTTAGGAAAAAAGATTGCTTCTATGATGCGCAGGGTGCGTGGGAGCTGCAATGACATTCTGAAGGTGATTAGTGAAAAGCCATGCTGCACCATTATGGTGCATTGGGTACGTGTACATGTATGTACATATACCCGGTGCGTCAGATGCGTTCAGCAGATATATGAATTAAAATCTTTTATTTCGTTTTGTTACTAACATAGTTTATAAATAGTGTGCATTTACTAACATCATAAGGATCAAGGTCTGAAATTAAGTATTTTATTTTATTTTTTTATTTATTTTATCAATATACAGGGTGTTAGTGTAAATACCGTTATCCTTGAAACCAGTGGTTTAGTTTCACTTATAGAACGTAAATTCAATGTTTTTTTTTTTTTTTAAAGTAAAATCTCCTTTTTTCCTCAAAATTATTTATTTCACCCTATACGCAAGGTCAAATAGGACGGAGCGCGGGACCACAGCGCTAGATCAAAGCGCGCCGCAAGGTGCGCGCGCGACGGGGCGCGACCCCTCCCACACCGTCCACACCCTTCAGTCTGTCCGCAGCCTCACTATCGATCGCGCGTTACGTCACGCTTGCTCGCAGCGCAGCGCTTGCACCCGCGCAGCCCGCGCTCCACCGCTCATTTGGCGCACAAGTGTGTAGTTAGTATTGTGTAGTGATTATGTCGTACACAAACGTACAGTGGACCAAAATGGTTCGGGTTTACGCCGCGTCTGGTGATAACCTGAACGAGACTCGAAGAATGTACGCAAAGTTATTCCCTGGACAACCTGTGCCAAACCGAGAAACGATGTTGGCGGCTACTCAAAGGTTACGTACCTATGGCCAGTTACCGTGCCGGGCAATGCTCAGGGGCGTGGCAACCAGCAGCTGCCAGTTGACCTTCAGGAACGCATACTGAGTTTCTTCGCGGAGAACCCAGAGGAGAGTACGAGTCGGGCGGCCTGTATTTTTGATGTTTCCCACTGGACTGTAGGTATGGAAAATTAAATTTTAAATACGCCAAAAATACCTACCCAGTTGTTTGTATTTTTTTTTCATTTTCTTTGGTGTTAAATCAAACTTACATCTGGGCTCGTCACGCAACACAAGGTAGGATTTTTGCCTGTCCTAAGCCAGGAAAAGTATGAAGGGAAAGTTACATCACAGGTTACGTGATTGTGTTTTTATTACAATGTAGTTAGATAAAAAATATGTAGGTAGTTATAACGGACGGCCAGTGCAGCAGGTCAACGCCCTTTGCAGTGGTTACGTAACTCGGGTGCATAGTATCCATGAATTTACGGACGGTGTCGGACAGAAACTTTTTTGAATTTTTGAATGAAAACGTCGTTTATTTATTTTTAAATTCAGATAAACATTTTTATAATTAAGTCAACTACCTATGGTTTTAGTGACAACTGTGTTTACCCTTACAGCCTGTATAGGCTTGTTTTGTTGCCGATAAAATTTACAATATGGAACTGTCCCGGACAAACATAAAATAATTGAGTAAGGCGTTTGAGAGGGTCGTCCGTCGCGGTGGTGTCCGAGGAAGCGAGTATCCGCAGGCCTGCCGGCTCCCTGCCCGCAGCTCCTTTCGCACGCCGATGACGCGTAGGTCGGTCACGTCACTCGCGCGTGTCACCTGCGCGTGCCGAATGCGTGTTTGTTGGGTGCGATTCCCAACAATCTTTTTCCTAACCCAACATCCACTTTGATACTCAGTCAGAAACACACCAACAGCTACTGACAGCTGAGCGGTTAGGTCCAAAAAATAGTTGGCCATATCCGCACGAATGCACAAGTCAAAAATATTTAAGACATTCTGATCTCTGAAATGTAAACATGGGGCTTCATTCACACATTGTACTGTATTGAGTCTAAATGTTTATCCTACTAATATAATATTATAAACGCGAAAGTTTGTAAGTATGGATGGATGGATGGATATTTGTTACTCTTTCACGCGAAGACTACTGAACGGATTTGGATGAAATTCGGTGCAAGGGTAGTTTATAACCTGGATTATCACATAGGACAATTTTTGTTAATTTTTGGACAGTGATCGAAATACACGCGTGCGAAGCCGCGGGCATAGTCTAGTTATACATAAATGCGAAATAAATAAAGAGAAAATAACATAACTAACTAGGCCATACTATTAAACGCCATTCATAGCCATCAACTACGCACAAGGATGCAACAGATTCGACCGAACAGACGTCACCGAAGCTAGATAAAATCGAACTTATTGGCTTGCATTATATCATCATATCAGAAACGAAACACTTGAAATATCTTATCACCCCCATAAAAACTAGTATATATACAGATTACCACAGGCGACGACAAATCAATCAGTCATGACTCTTATAAAGTTACTCGTGGTGTTCCTCACTTTGGTCGCCACTGTTCACCTAAAGACGATTAAACAAAGCGATGCCATAGCAGAAATAGAAGCTTACATTGAAGAGAAGAAGGCGGAAATCAACCCCAGGTACAGACTACACTACCACGTGTTACCCCCTGTGGGCTGGATGAACGACCCCAATGGATTTTCATACTACAAAGGAGAATATCATCTGTTCTACCAATTTTACCCCTTCGACAGCCGGTGGGGTCCTATGCACTGGGGTCATGTTACAAGCCCTAATCTCGTGGATTGGAAGGATCTTCCAACAGCTTTGGTGCCTGAAGAGGAGATGTGTTTCTCAGGAAGTGCTATCGTTAAAGATGACGAGCTGGTCCTCATGTACACCGGCCGCTTAACAACGGACCAAGAACCTTTCTTTAATGAAACTCAGTATTTGGCGTTTAGTGATGATGGTGTGGTATTCCACAAGTACGAAGGTAACCCAGTTCTACCAAGTGCACCAAACGGAGCTCCTGATTTTCGAGATCCTAAAGTATGGAAGCATGGGGACCACTACTATGTCGTGATTGGGAGCAAGACTGATGACGAAAGAGGCACGGTATTGCTTTACAGATCCCCAGATATGATCAGCTGGGAATTTTTAAGTACCCTTGGAACATCTTCGGTCGAAATGGGCAGCTATATGTGGGAATGTCCTGACTTCTTCGAACTCAGAGGTAAACACATCCTCTTGATCTCTCCCCAAGGCATGAGCCCGCAAGGAGACAGATACAAGAATACCCACCAAACTGGTTATATCATCGGAAGTATCAACTACGAAACGTTTGAATTCGTGCCTGAAGTTGGTTTCCAAGAACTCGACTTTGGTCATCATTTCTACGCCGCTCAAACTACTGAAGAAGATGGAAAGAGGATACTGGTCGCGTGGTTCAGCATGTGGGATGTTCCATATGATGAAGACGTCGACGGCTGGGCAGGAGCCATGACTATAGTCAGAGAACTCGATTTAGTTGGCGACCGTATCCTAATGAAGCCTGTTGAGGCGATGACCAGTCTGAGAGAGGAAACAGTATGGGATGGGAAGGTTGCGCAAAATATTGCCATACAATTTGGTAAGACGGGAGAATTACTGGTGAGTGGTGACTTGAGCCAAAATGTTGATTTGCAAATCACAGGCAGCAATGGCGGCGGTCAAGTATCGCTACGATGGGACCCTCAAGTCAGGAAAGTTGTGGTGGACAGAGAAGGAGATGTGAGACAAGTGGAGTGGCTTCCGCTGGGTTCTGAAGTCTGGAGGATCTTCTTGGATGCTTCTTCTTTGGAGCTGTTCTGTGGGGAAGGCGAGGTGGTGTTCAGTACGAGAGTGTATCCTGACGGAGACTGGCGAGTGACAAATCTGAGCCCTCAGGCTCTAAATGTTGTAGCTTATAAGTTAAGGAGAAGCGTAGGAACGCTTCTCGATGATGATGATGATGATTCAGGACATTCAACATCAAAACCATCATCACCATCATCAGGTTTTGATGCCATAGCAGAAATAGAAGCTTACATTGAAGAGAAGAAGGCGGAAATCAACCCCAGGTACAGACTACGCTACCACGTGATACCCCCTGTGGGCTGGATGAACGACCCCAATGGATTTTCATACTACAAAGGAGAATACCATCTGTTCTACCAATTTTACCCCTTCGATAGCCGGTGGGGTCCTATGCACTGGGGTCATGTTACAAGCCCTAATCTCGCGGATTGGAAGCGACTTCCAACAGCTTTGGTACCTGAAGAGGAGATGTGTTACTCAGGAAGTGCTATCGTTAAAGATGACGAGCTGGTCCTCATGTACACCGGCCACTTAAGAACGGACGAAGAACCTTTCTATAATGAAACTCAGTATTTGGCGTTTAGTGATAATGGTGTGGTATTCCACAAGTACAAAGGTAACCCAGTTCTACCAAGTGCACCAAACGGATCTCCTGATTTTCGAGATCCTAAAGTATGGAAGCATGGGGACCACTACTATGTTGTGATTGGGAGCAAGACTGATGACGAAAGAGGCACGGTATTGCTTTACAGATCTCCAGATATGACCAGCTGGGAATTCTTAAGTTTCCTTGGAGAATCTTCGGTTGAAATGGGCTATATGTGGGAATGTCCTGACTTCTTCGAACTCAGAGGTAAACACATCCTCCTGATCTCTCCCCAAGGCATGAGCCCGCAAGGGGACAGATACAAGAACAGCCACCAAACTGGTTATATCATCGGAAGTTTCAATTACGAAACGTTTGAATTCGTGCCTGAAGTTGGTTTCCAAGAACTCGACTTTGGTCATCATTTCTACGCCGCTCAAACTACTGAAGAAGATGGAAAGAGGATACTGATCGGGTGGTTCAGCATGTGGAATGTTCCATATGATGAAGACGTCGATGGCTGGGCAGGAGCCATGACTATCGTCAGAGAACTCGATTTAGTTGGCGACCGTATCCTAATGAAGCCTGTTGAGGCGATGACCAGTCTGAGAGAGGACACAGTATGGGATGGGAAGGTTGCGCAAAATATTGCCATACAATTTGGTAAGACGGGAGAATTACTGGTGAGTGGTGACTTGAGCCAAAATATTGAGTTGGAAATCACAGGCAGCAATGGCGGCGGTCAAGTATCGCTACGATGGGACCCTCAAGTCAGGAAAGTTGTGGTGGACAGAGAAGGAGATGTGAGACAAGTGGAGTGGCTTCCGCTGGGTTCTGAAGTCTGGAGGATCTTCTTGGATGCTTCTTCTTTGGAGCTGTTCTGTGGGGAAGGCGAGGTGGTGTTCAGTACGAGAGTGTATCCTGACGGAGGCTGGCGAGTGACAAATCTGAGCCCTCAGGCTCTAAATGTTGTAGCTTATAAGTTAAGGAGAAGCGTAGAAACGCTTCTTGATGATGATGATGATTCTGGACAATCAACATCAAAACCTGATGATGATGATGATTCATCACCATCATCAGGTTTTAGGTTTTTAGATTCAATATTACTCCAAAAACATTTTGTGATAGTATTTGTAACTTATTATTTTTTGGTTATGTTATTGTGAATCCTGAAAGAATTATTTAAATTCAAATAAACATTAATAATGATCATGACTGAGTTTGGTTTAATCAATTCTTGAGAGGGTAAAACAGAAACGGTTACTTTGACTAGTACCCTGTGGGGCCTACCATGACATCTGCAAACAGTATTTTCTTAGTAGAAAAGTGATGGTACTAGACGTCCTCTACATAATAACTCCGTCTCTTTCCCACACTAGAGTGTCATTAAAGTAATACTGCTTTAAGAGCGTTTACGCCTTACGGCATTTCACACATACTTTGTATGTATCCTGCTTATTTATGCGTATGAAGTGTCATTAAAATCAATTTAGTCATTTCGGAATATAAGGACTTCAAAGTTTGTATGAAATGCCGTAAGGCGTAAACGCTCTTAAGATGTCATGGTAAACCCCCTGGTCCTGTATTCAGTTTCAATTTATTCTGAATACGAAAAAAAAAAAAAAACTAGCTTTAGATGTCGAAAAAAAAAATTGAAAAGTTTAAATTTTCCCATTTTTGTACATATTTTATTTTTATTTATTTGTAGTTCGTAAATAATGTACATATGTAATATACAAAATAAAGTTCAAAATTTTCAGTTGGAAAAAAAGATATTAAAATATTCGATATGCATTTATTTTACATTGCTAATAATATATTTCATGGTAATAGGCTTATTCCCAAAAAAAATGGAACTTAACATACCTAACTATCGAAATGTGGGTGTACTGTATACCCCCTCAGAGCATACAGGCGTGATGATATATTATGGTATCGTGTGAACAATAAACATGTTAGCGATAAGAGATAAAGAGTTTTATTCTATATCTGCGTAGATTAGCATCAGATCTTCACCAAATTTAAACGCGACCACTGACTTATACCTTTAATCATCAGCCGATCAACATGAGATGTGAAGTGTAATAATAATATGTATGCCTTTGCGACATTGAACTATATTACTAGCGTATAGAACAGACACGCCGAACCAAAGATTTGCTTCACTTTTGTAAGAGTTAGAACTAAAGTTCGCTGCAGCGCTAAAACAATAGTTATGTCGTATAGCCAAACTATTACAACATGCAGCGCTAGATCGCATAGAGGGAATAGTTTTCTCGCGACCAAAACGTCATAAGCGCCAGGAATTTCATGGCGCTTACGCGTTTCGTTCAACGTAGTGTAACTGCAAGTCGCATGTTGTATTGCAAAATGGCGGCGCCCGGCAACTCGATTCTCGTGAGCATTATTATATCGCGAAAAACTTTAAATCAGAGTTTTAAACGTTTACATCTCTACTTATTGATGATTATCATACCATCACTTTTTTTTCACGTTCTGGAGTGTTTACGGCAGTCTTTAAGTATACAACCAGGCATTTTGATGTTGTTATTTATGCGAGAAAAACACGACATGTCTCTGCGGGCGTTGGATACTCACTGGATGGTTGCAGTACAGCTTACCGCAAAGCGTGGCGCAAAATCATGCAACGCGTTGTCTTCTCTATACGTAGTAGTAATACCTCAGTGCTTTGCGATGCATTTGTTAGACAGTTCATATTAAGAGTCTATGTACAACCTCAGCTCAAATTCTAATTTGGCCCCCACTATAGTATCTGCTTACTACAGATACTTTATACTCACACTTATCATCCATATTCATACTTTTATTGGTTTTACATTAGCATTTTACCATCATTTCATTTTTATAAATATTTTCTTTATATCCTTTGTTGTGACATGTTTACTTTCTAATTTGTCAGATGTCATTTACTTTTATTTTTGATTGTTACCAGCCAAACTCTCTATGAAAGTTTCATTTAGATTATATATTACTAAAAATTATTATCAACACTTCGTGAAATTGTTGTATTTTATAGTTAATTGCGTGTTTAGTCGTGAAAAGGTAACAAACAAACTAACAGAGTATTTATAATATTAAGTATGGATACAAATTGGGTGCAGGTACGCGTGGCTATATATCAAAGCTATGCTTTTCCAGTATAAGCTGACCTCTCATTGTACGGAATGCTTATACAATGTGAGATCAGCTTTTACTGGAAAAGTATAGTTTGATAATTATGTAGCCGTGTGTACTAATAACAGAGATCAGTTACATTTTTGGGTCGGTAGAAGATACTCACGAATTTACCTGAATATTCTCTTTATCAACATCGCCTTCAGTACTGTATAATCGACGTCTTCTGGAAGGATACATAATAATTATTAAGCTAAATTACCAAGGTAAGGTACGAGCGAGACGACCAGCTTGCGAAGGAAGCTGCGCTGAAATCGAAGAAAAAACCGGATTATGACCTGTGCCTCGTATCATTCGTCAAGAGGCAGATCGCCGTATGGAGTCACTTGACGAATGGAATCAAAGGTACCAGCAAGGCGAAACAGCACGTGTCACGAAGATGTTCTACCCAAACGCGATCGACTCCTATAAAATTATACGAAAAACTCAACCCACAGGCATCATCACACAAATTGAGCATGGTGGGTTCTCCAAATACTTGCACCGCTTCAAATGTAAGGAGAACCTATCCTGCGTCTGTGAACCGGATGCAGTGGAGTCGGTACCCCATATTCTGATAGAATGCCCAGTTTTTGGTGAAGAAAGATTCAGAGTAGAACAAAAGCTTGAGATAAGGATTACTATGAATAATATAATTATGTTTAGTCTTAGAAAGCAGCAAATCACGACAAGTCATTTTGGAATACTGCATCAAATCGAAAAAAAAATCCTGTTTGTTATACTGGTGTGATAATCTGGTGTGACTACGAGTCGGCAATGAAAATTATAAGCAAAGTCACAAATAAAAACAAGACTACTTAACATACTGTGAAAGATTGAAGCACAGAAACCAATAAAAAGCAAAAATTTAAAATCAAGAATAATCAAATAAATTAGATACTAAAAATTAATATTGCGTAACTTTTTGTCAAATTGTAGTTTATTAAATATATAAAAAATGGTATCTTAAATATAAAAAGTCTCAATAAGATCTCTGATGATGATGACCCATGTCAGAGGACACTGGCAGAGCAGGAGTGGTTTTTAGCCGGTTCGAGTCCGGCTCTACTTCGACTGTCTCACAAGTCGTGAGATTTCCCACTCTTGCCAAAAAAAAAAAACTACCAAGGTACGTCAGTAAGTTCATAAATTTTATGTGGTAGGTAGCACTACAGTCGGATAAGTAAGTTACAGTTTTGTTTCTTGTAGTTAGATAGGTAGGTTCTTACCGAAGATACCTAATTTTTTTATTACTTTCTAAGCGCTTGGCTGATGCACTACGGGTCGCGGGGTCGATACCACACGGTACAAATATTTTTATAGCGTACAGATTGGTAATTGTGAAGACTTGTGATTGTAAACGCACCGTCTCCGATATAGAAGAAATCCTGGAGTGAGGCAATATTATTGAAAAACAATCACTACATTTATGTAGATAAGTACCTATATTTTTGTCAAAACAAAACCAAACCTATTTAGGTAACTTTTTATATTTTTATAAAAGTTGCCCCCACACTGGATTTCTTTTGAATCGTGGACGGTTCATTTTAGTTTGCAAACTTAAAAAGTTACAAACACAAATCTTCACATGCAGAAACACCTGCGACTCGTAGCACAGCAGCCAATCACTTAGCCACTGCACCAAACCTGTCGTATGCTATCTACCTACATGTTTGTAAGTTTCCTTTTCACCTTTCGGGGAGGTTAAGCTCAGCTGTCTATGCAGTTCAAAAAATAAGTCAGTTAACTAATGTAGCCACAGATAGGTTAGTATACTACGCTTATTTTCATAGTATTATGTCAGCTGTCCCCGGCATGCGTTGCAATGCACTTTTTATCTACCTATCTACCATAACCTACCCTACCCTACCAACCTACCCTACCTACCCTACCCTCCCTACCTACCTACCCTACATACCCTACCTACCCTACCCTAACCTACCCTACCTACCTACACTACATACTCTACCTACCCTACCTACCTACCATACCCTACCCTACCTTACCTACCTACCTACCCAACCCTACCTACCTTTCTACCCTACCCAACTCTACCCTACCTACCTATCTACCCTACCCTACCTACCTATCTACCCTACCCTACCTACCTACCTACCTACCCAACCCTACCCTACCTACCTATCTACCCTACATACCCTACCCTACCTACCTACCCTACATACCCTACCCTACCTACCCTACCCTACCTTTCTCACCTTTTAAACCCTGGACTACGACAAACATTTTAAAACCAAAATCAGCCAAATCGGTTCAGTAGTTCTCGAGTTTTAGCGAGACTAACGAACAGCAATTGATTTTTATTTATATAGATAGATGTATAGACTCTTTTTCTTACTAACCGATTGTTTGTAAATGTGTGGAAATTGTAGGCCTTGTAGATTCCTAAATCCTTGATAACTTTTTATCTCGTTCTACGTTTTGTAGGTAAGTAAGAAACGACTTACTGTCGGGCCTACGATGTCCTCCCATACTCAAGTACTAACACTGTAACAGAAATATTGTAATACCAAATGATTTTAAAAGAGTAACCATGGAGTTTCTTGCCGGTTCTTCTCCATAGGAAGCGACCAACCCGAACATAGCACCTTTTTGACGACGTTATACAGGGTGTTGTTTTGCATCCTCGTCAAATTCAAGGAGGTAATTCTACTAATGATTCTCGACCCAAATCAACAATAAAATCGGTAGGTTAATTTTTATATTTTTTTTCTTATTTACGGAAATCCGTAAGTGCGAACCAGCCGTATTTAAACGCGGCCCGTCTGTTGCTAGCCTTATTACCGCGCATTCACACACACACACACACAAAAAACGCTAACAATACATACACAACGCAAACTCAATGAACATTCGATAATGTCGTAGGTATTCCCTAAAACCAATGCGCAGACGCACTCTCTCACTTACGCGCCTAGCGACGCACTCTCTCGCACACGCGCGTAGCCACGTCCCCCGCGGTCCCGGACCCCGGAACCAACAGTATGTTTAATGTCGCCGACTAGTGTATGCGTTTTGCGAATTCCGCTCCTAGGTACTGCGATGTACATCGTTGAGACGTAGGTATAAACTGCAAGTGCGGCTTGGACTGAATGTGTGGGTTTGGGATAATAGGGGAACAAGTGCTTGGACCCTACTTCATCGACGGGTACCTCAACAGCGCCACATACCTGGAGCAGCTGTTCCACGTTGTTGAGGATATGTTGGAGGACGTTCCCCTGGCACTCCATCGCGACCTCTACTACATGCAGGACGGTGCTCCCCCTCATTACGGTCGGCAAGTACGCTGAAAGGTTTGGTGACCACTGGATCGGTCGCGGAGGACCTGTGGCCTGGCCTCCGCGATCTCCGAACCTGACGCCTCTAGACTTTTATTTGTGGGGAGACGTTAACAGTTTAGTGTACACGGAGGAAGTGGCAAGTGTAACAGAATTACGAGTAAAGATCATTTAGTGCTTTCGACTCTTTACTCGTAAAAACTAATGTGTTAGTGCTACGTAAGCTGAAGGCAAAACCAGCTATGTCGTGCTCGACTGTGCCAAGAGTGTGGTGGTGGCAACTTTGAACAATACCTCCGGGTAACTTAGGTACGTAATTTACTTATTTTTTCATACGACTATCATTTTCTAAATACGTTGTTAGCTTAATCAATTTTATTCAATAGTGTAAATAAGTTGATTTCAAATTTTTAACTACGCCAATAATACCTAACAGTCGAAAGTATCACCACATACCTACTTTAACTAGCACATCTTTCCATTTCCATCAAACATAAAAACATTATTAGATACTAACTAAATTATTGATGGACCTAAATCAAAATCAAAATCAAAATCAAAATATTTTTATTTGTTGAACATAGGTAAACCAAAAGGTACAGATGTCATTATTAATAAATGAACGCTATGTCTTGCCATGAACGGCGTACAAATATTCTCTAATTAATAACTTAAAATAATAAACCATTCAAAACTAATAAATAAAACTAAATTATAACTACTAAATAAATAAAAAAGTGCATAGGTACATAATCATTTGATTCACATTAATTAAAATAACAATAAATTTAACCAAAAAACAAAATATTAAAATTAAATTAGATTAAATAAAAACAATGAAAATTATTAACAAATAAATTAACAAAACTTTAAAATGTCATTAGTTTACAATTTGTCTTCTAGGTACTCATTGACTGTATAGTAAGCTTTCTCGCATAACAAATCAAGAAGAGCCTTTTTGAAATGGTGTATGCTGTCAAGGTCTTTTATTTCATTGGGTAACTTATTATACATCTTGGGTGCCATTCCTAAAAAGCTCTTTGAATATAGTGCAGTTTTGTGTGGAATATTATAAATCTCTCTATTGCGCCGTTTCGATCTCAGTGTCTGAAATAAATGCAAGTTTGATTTTGCGAATACTGCTGTCTCGTAGATGTACATGCAGGGCAAAGTGAGAAGTTTATGTTTTTTAAATAATGGCCTACAACTATCAGTCTGTTTCAACTTAAACACAGCACGCACACACCTCTTTTGAGCTTTGAGCGCAATGTTTTTATCAGTGGAATTTCCCCAATACATTATTCCAAAACGTAGCGTTGATGAGACATACGCTTTGTATGCTACCAAAACTACAGACTCATTTGCTATTTTCGCAAGATTATGAAGCGCGTAAGAATATTGGTTCAGTTTTTTGCATACTGTCTCCACGTGACATTTCCAATTTAGAGAACTATCTAAGTAGAGTCCCAGAAACCTGGCACGGTTGGTTTCAGATATTTTGTGGTCAGCGTATTTTATATTTAAATTTCGTTGTTTCGTTCTTTGTTGGAACGTCATAACCTGGGTTTTCTCAAAGTTTATTTTAAGTTTATTTTTACGTAACCAGTTTATCACACAATCGATGGAATTATTTATCTCATTTTCATATGATTCTAAGTCTTTACAGGGTATAATAATTGTACTATCATCGGCAAACAGGACGGTCTGATAATCGGTACATTTCGGCAAATCATTTATAAAAATGAGGAAAAGCAAGGGACCAAGGACACTCCCTTGGGGTACACCGCAAGTTGTGTACCTAATGGACGACTTGTGAGACACTTCTCTCTTAGAGTTGGGACAAATTCTATTTAAAACAGTAATTTGTTTTCTCCCATTTAAGTAGGTTTTGATGAGGCTCAATATATTTCCTCGGACACCATAACGCTCTAATTTACCCAGTAATATTGTATGATCTACGTGATCAAATGCCTTAGACATGTCCATGAGTACTACGGCGATAGGATTTTTTTTGTCAACATTACTAATAATTTTTGCAACAAGCTCATAGACTGCGTTGTTAATATTTCGATTTTTCCGGAAACCATATTGTTCTTTAGCGAGTATATCATTTGTTTCAAAGAACGAGTTAAGGGATCTATAAATCACTTTCTCAAATATTTTTGAAAATACTGGTATTAAGGCTATTGGACGGTAATTTGAAATAGTTGCTTTGTCACCCTTCTTATAAAGGGGCTTAATTATAGTCGTTTTTAATATGCTTGGAAAGTGACCATGCTCTATACATAGGTTAATTATAAAACTTAGAACGGGTGCAATGACATGAGAAACTAATTTTAAAATTTTAGTAGATATTTCATCAAATCCCGTGCTGTTGGTATTTTTTAGCAGATTAATGATTTTGTAGATGTCCATAGCATCCGTCGGTGCCATAAAAAGGGTTTTTGGGAAGTGATTCACAAAAGACACAGCATTACCGTTTGCATAATTTTCAGCAGGATGTTCCGAATCTATATAATAATCATTGAAAGCCGTAGCTATGTCCTTAGGATCGTTAACTTTCTTATCACCAATAATAATGTGCTTTACAGATTCCTGGGGAAAGTTAGACTTACACCTATTAATTAGTTTCCATGTAGCTTTAGTTTTATTTTCTGCACTATTTATAATATGACTGTTTTGTAACTTTTGTGTCAAATGTATTATTCTTTTTAATCGTCTTGAATATTGTTTAAATAATTGTTGGTTTTCAATATTTGGTGATCGTCTGTACAACCATAACATCTCTCTTTTTCGTTTACTACATTTTTTCATACCTTTAGATATCCACCGCGGAGTTTTTCGACTAGAAATCTTTTTCCTCACGGTAGGGAAGCACAAGTCGTAGAAAAGTTTAAACATGTCATAAAACGAATTAAAAGCTATTTCCGGGTTTGTGCTATTGAACGCATCAGTAAAACTTAAGTTACTAATGGCTTCAATGAACTTTGATATATTCTCAGAACTATAATCTCGACTTAATACATACCAGTGATCAATTGAACATGATTTCCTAACAGGGCACTTGAAAAGTTGGGCGGTGTGGTCTGATAGAGCCAACTCTAAAACTTCGCCAGTACCACCTCTAACATTATGCATAACGTTGTCGATACAGGTTCCACTGGATACACGTGTGGGCTCTTTTATACTCGGCTTAAGATTGTAGTTTAGTAGTAGATGTTGGAATTCAGTGGATATTCTCGTTTTCTGGAGAATATCGATGTTAAAGTCACCGCAAAGTATAACCCTCTTTGCCAAGTTTCTTCCGCAATAGTTTAAGATAAGCTCAAGTTTTTCAAAAAAAGTTGTAGTAGCATCTCTCGTGTATTTTGGAGGTCTATAAATGCAAACGATAATCAACTTGTGAGCTACCAGTTCGATGGCACAACACTCTATAAAACTGGGCAGACTAAATTCTTTAATGTCTACGACCTTGAACTCATATCTATGTTTAATAAGTATACATGTACCACCATTCCTCGTGTTTCTTGAAGAATATGTTGCAAGTTTATATTCAGGTATAAATAAGTGCATGGTATCATCATTTTTCATATTGTGTTCCGTGATGCACATAACATCCACAGCTTTCCCTTCGCATAAAAGTTCATCTATATGAATGCTCAACAAATCCGACTTGCCTATTAATCCATTAATATTTTGATGTAAGATATTTATGCGATTATAAACGAAAAAAATCATGCTCTGCATTGTTAGCAGTGCTTTCAGTTTGGGTTGACTGATCATTATATAACTTGTTATTATTTTTGGCTGATTGGTTAAAGATATTCTCGACAGCAGTATTACCATCATCAAAACAATGACGGGAATGACAAGTGACTTCATTAACTTCTGTTTCTGAACCTAGGCATTTAATATATTCAAATAAATTTTTAAATATCTTAGCAACTGCTTTATTGTTTACAGTTGCAAAATATTTCCGAAACATTTTATATGTGTATTCCAAACAATAATTGGAATCAAAAAGATAAGCATATTCCCATAATTCGTTGTCTGAATACATCAAATGGTTAAACATTTCGATACGCTTATTAAATATAGAAAAAATGTTACTTAATTTAAAATTAGGCGAGCAAATCACAATATTTGTATTCATTACATTAACAATCATTTTCTTTATATAGTCGATTAACAATCTATAGTTATTGGAATGTTCGAAATCTCTTTCACCTATATATATGATACAATAATCATCGCGGGTAAAGTCTTCGAGTTTTTTTTCTAAATTTGCAAATAGCTGCTTTATGCTTCCATTTGGAATTATATAATGACAGAACTTATATCCTGCAAACGTAGTTTCCCCAATGTCTAATATTTTATTAACATTATTACTAGAAATCATACATATTTTTTTTTGGCCCTGTTTACTGGTTTCAGATGACGTTTTGAGGTGGCTATCAGTAGTCGTCGGTAAAGTTTGAACTTCCGGAGCTACAGTATTATGCAGATGTGCATCGTGCGGTTCCTGAGCACATTCGCGTCTTTTTTTGGCTGATGTAGGTCTTCCCGAATCAGCTATAGATTTCCTCAAGAAAGTTACACCTTCTACAGTGGTTTGTTGTGTTAAATGCTTTAATGGAGATGATAGCTTCCTTAACTTTGAGCTTGGTGAGCCTGTGTCGGTTGTTAGCATCTTAGCTGTTTTCTTCAAGAGTTCAAATTTGTTGGTGATTTCATTAATTGATGTTTTTAAACTGCTATTCTCAATTGATAGTACATTAATTTCTTCATGGGCTGATAATAAATCCAATTCAAGTTTTTCTACCTGACTTTTTAAAACTTGTGTTTCGTCAGTTTCATTGTCGGACATGTTAGGTAGACTATTTGTGCTGCCATCTAGCGTCGAGTTATTTATACTCGATTCTTGGAATGTAGTCTCCGCTAATGACCGAGTTCGTGTTCTACGTAGCGTGATATTCTCGAAAAAGTTCATTATGCTATGTTTAAATTATTTAGAATTAGAAAATATAATGGAAAAAGATTATCAGCGGCGGGGATTCGAACTCAGAACAACACGTTACGGTGTTGTTACTGCATGGTGCGACCGCGAGGCTAGATGAACATATCTGACTCTGTCGAAATTTTTGACCGCATCTGGGTTTTGGTTGGTTGATGTGTCGAGTATAGTCCAAAGGTCGTTTCTTTGTTCAACCAACGATAAGATTGACGGTTGAAGAAAACAATAATTTACTGTTGTTTCTTTGTTGAATTCACAATTTCACCAATACTTTTACTTAATCTCAAAACCAGAATGAACATTAAGGTGGTTTATGAGTATTCACACGCACTACAGAAGAGTATTTAGACTTTAGTCTGGTATTTTATTAACACCTTTTTGTTTTTGTTTCTAGTTGATTCAAACTTCACAAAATTGTCACAATAATAACTGCAGACCAATGTCACATGTATATTGTTGTGTCTTTTCACTATTTGAGACGTTTTTTCACTTTGTTTACGACTATGTTATTTTTAAAACAATTTTGAGCACGGAGCTTATGTTAACACGGGTGACAGCGCATGTCAACTCTCTCTAAGCCCGTTATGTAGGAAGAAAAAGTATCAAATCAACCAATTCAATCCACAAATGAAAACAAAATCATTACGAATACTTTATGCTGAATTTACGTACAATGTACCGAGTGTTAGTGTATGAATTATTATTAGGTACCTAAATCCGCCCGACGCGCGACGGGTGCGCTTTTTAGGTATCTAAGCAACATTAGCGCAACATAGCCTCAGTAGTGCGCCTCAGGATCCGGAATAAAGATCCAAGATTGCCAATTTTAGGATTGTCCGTTCAGCAGGATAGCAATAAAGCAAAACTAACATTTTATTAAACATCTGATAACTACCAAACTTACAGGTCAATGAACTTTTCTTTGGTGCACTTGTATTAGGTACTGTACTGATTTCCGTATTCCAATGATGCTTAAAAATGAGTTAAGTATCAAGCGAAATTTATGACAATAATGTAGGTGATTTTCGAAATAAAATTAGAGCAAAATTATTGCTGCCGGTCGACGCGCGCCGTAGGTTATCGCACGGCCGCACGCGCCTGCGTTTCGTAGGTATGACGTAGTCACTCACACACAGAGCTCCATTGTCGCTGTGTGCGTAGTTGGGTGATTCTGTTTCAAGTGTTTTGAATTGAGGGTTGTAGTCTGAAATACTGTTAAATTTCAACAACAAAAAAAAGCAACGCTTATTAATTATAGACTGGTACCGTACTTTAAATTGATTATTTATGTGTTTTATGACAACCTCCTGAAATTTGACGAGGATGCAAAACAACACCTTGTATAAGTGGTCATGTAGGCCTATGTAAAATAAAAACATTTTGGTGTTATGTGTGTAATAGGCCTCGGTTCGTGCCCTCTACCTAGAACTCGTAAATTCTGGCCAACACTGCTCTAAAAACAAGGGTAAAGTTCAACGTAAAAGATAAGTAAAGACTGCTTCAGGAAAATAAAATATTATTTAGGTTCATGCCTACTACACTTATATTATTCATTTTCCTCAAATTAATTATTACTGAAATAATTATCACCTGAATTATGATTGGCATAAAAAAATAAAAAAAACTCACGACTTCTTCCCATGGGGTGTCACTCTGCTACAAATCTGAAACAGTCCTGTAAGGATGTTTTATCACTTGAATGACATTGGCAGGGGGTGTCAATGGTAAAAAATTATGAAATTATAAAAAACATGAAAATTTCGCGACATTGTAGACAAAAGAACTTAGCGACCTTAACTGACTTGTCCACGCGCCAAAATTATCCGTGCACGCACGGCAACATATCAAGCTACACGTTTCCAGTAAACAATAAATAAAATAATAATAAATAAATCTTTATTCAAAAACAATGGCCTCGCTTTGTATATATTTCCCGTACAATGACAGATTCGCTTATACTGGTTTGGCATAGCTAGGTTGGTCGCCGTGCGAAGGCATGCATTTTCGAGGTATTCATTCTAAGTGTAAGTCATGAATTTATTAAGTATCTTGTTTAATTAGCTCATTGGGAGAAATAAAAGTTGACTGTATAAATATAAATAGGCTTGGTGTATTGCCGATAAAATTAACGATATGGAACTGTCTTGGACAAACATGAAATTAATAATTGATGAGGTATTAGGCGTTTGAGAGGGTCGTCCGTCGCGGTGGTGTCCGAGGAAGCGAGTGTCCGCAGGCCGGCCGGCTCTCCGCCCGCAGCTCCCCTCGCTCGCCGATGACGCGTAGGTTGGTCACGTCGCCGGCGCGTGTCGCCTGCGCGTGCGTGTTTGTTGGGTGTAATGTGCAATATCGATTGTTTTATCTATTGAATCAGAGCCACCTACATAATCAAAACACAACAACAAACAATGGTGGTACAATGCGAAAAAAAGTGAATTGCTGGTATTCCAACCACGGCATCTAAAAGTCGACACTGTCCCATAGGTTACGGAGGACCTCGCAGATGACGTTGACGTTGAGAGGGAGCGTAGGGCGTTGGCTGTCCGTGGGAACATGCTGGCTCGCAGGTTTAAAAGGTGCACGAGTGAGGTGAAGTGCACTATATTTCGTGCTTACTGCCTATCGTTTTGTCTCGTGGACCCTGTGAATCAGCTGTACGGACAAACATAAAATAATTGAGTAAGGCGTTTGAGAGGGTCGTCCGTCGCGGTGGTGTCCGAGGAAGCGATTATGTCCAAGAAATAGTTGGCCATATCCGCACGAATGCACAAGTCAAAAATATTTAGGACATTCTGATCTCTGCAATGTAAACATATGTGCATGGGCTTCACTCACTCATTGTACTGTATTGAGTCTGATTGTTTATTATAAATAAATGCTAAATAAATGAAGAGAAAATAACATAAATAACTACGCCATAGTATGTTACGCCAATCATAGCCATCAACTACGCACAAGTTTGCAACAGATTCAACCGTACAGACGTCACCGAAGCGAGATAAAATCATAATAAGTTCGATAATTATCATCATATCACAAACGAAATAATTAAAATATCTTATCACCCCCCTAAAAACTAGTATAAATACAGATTACCACAGGCGATGACAAATCAATCAGTTATGACTCTTATAAAGTTATTCGTGGTGTTCCTCACTTTGGTCGCCACTGTTCACCTACAGACGATTAAACAAAGCGATGCCATAGCAAAAATAGAAGCTTACATTGAAGAGAAGAAGGCGGATATCAACCCCAGGTACAGACTACACTACCACGTGTTGCCCCCTGTGGGCTGGATGAACGACCCCAATGGATTTTCATACTACAAAGGAGAATACCATCTGTTCTACCAATTTTACCCCTTCGATAGCCGGTGGGGTCCTATGCACTGGGGTCATGTTACAAGCCCTAATCTCGTAGATTGGAAGAATCTTCCAACAGCTTTGGTGCCTGAAGAGGAGATGTGTTTCTCCGGAAGTGCTATCGTTAAAGACGACGAGCTGGTCCTCATGTACACCGGCCGCTTAACAACGGACCAAGAACCTTTCTTTAATGAAACTCAGTATTTGGCGTTTAGTGATGATGGTGTGGTATTCCACAAGTACGAAGGTAACCCAGTTCTACCAAGTGCACCAAACGGAGCTCCTGATTTTCGAGATCCTAAAGTATGGAAGCATGGGGACCACTACTATGTTGTGATTGGGAGCAAGACTGATGACGAAAGAGGCACAGTATTGCTTTACAGATCCACAGATATGATCAGCTGGGAATTCTTAAGTACTCTTGGAACATCTTCGGTCGAAATGGGCAGCTATATGTGGGAATGTCCTGACTTCTTCGAACTCAGAGGTAAACACATCCTCCTGATCTCTCCCCAGGGCATGAGCCCGCAAGGAGACAGATACAAGAATACCCACCAAACTGGTTATATCATCGGAAGTCTCAACTACGAAACGTTTGAATTCGTGCCTGAAGTTGATTTCCAAGAACTCGACTTTGGTCATCATTTCTACGCCGCTCAAACTACTGAAGAAGATGGAAAGAGGATACTGATCTCATGGTTCAGCATGTGGGATGTTCCATATGATGAAGACGTCGACGGCTGGGCAGGAGCCATGACTATAGTTAGAGAACTCGATTTAGTTGGCGACCGTATCCTAATGAAGCCTGTTGAGGCGATGACCAGTCTGAGAGAGGAAACAGTATGGGATGGGAAGGTTGCGCAAAATATTGCCATACAATTTGGTAAGACTGGAGAATTACTGGTGAGTGGTGACTTGAACCAAAATATTGAGTTGGAAATCACAGGCCGCAATGGCGGGGGTCAAGTTTCGCTTCGATGGGACCCTCAAATCAGGAAAGTTGTGGTGGACAGAGAAGGAGATGTGAGACAAGTGGAGTGGCTTCCTCTGGGTTCTGAAGTCTGGAGGATCTTCTTGGATGCTTCTTCTTTGGAGCTGTTCTGTGGGGAAGGCGAAGTGGTGTTCAGTACGAGAGTGTATCCTGACGGAGACTGGCAAGTGAAAAATCTGAGCCCTCAGGCTCTAGATGTTGTAGCTTATAAGTTAAGGAGAAGCGTTCCTGACTCATCGCCATCATCAGGTTTTAGGTTTTTGGATTCAAAATTACTCCAAAAACATTTTGTGATAGTATTTGTAACTTATTATTTATGGGTAATGTTAAGGTGAATCCTGAACGTATTATTTAAATTCAAATAAAAATAAATAATGATTAGGACTGAGTTTCTTTGTATCCTGCTTTTTCGATTGAAGTGAAGTGTTATTTAAATCGGGTTAGTCATTTCGGAATGGACTTGAAAGTTTGTATGAAGTGCCGTAAGGCGTAAACGCTCTTTAGACGTCATGGTTAACCCTCTGGCCCTGTATTAAGTTTTCAACTTATTCTGAAAACGAAAAAAAAACTGACTTAAAAAACACAAAAATGTAAAATAAAATTTTAGCTTCAGAAGTCGGTGGCAAAAAAACTGTAAAGTTATAATTTTCCCATTTTCAGTTATAATATACTATTATAATATTCGCTATGCATTTATTTTACATTTAACTATTCATTTCATGGTAATAATAGGCTTATCCCCAAAAAATAGAAATTAACATTCCTAACTATTGTAATGTGGGTGTACTGTAGTCTGTACACATCTGCGTACAGGCGTGATGAAATATTATGGTATCGTGTGAACAATAAACATGTCATTGTAAGCGATAAGAGATAAAGATTTCCATTGTATATCTGCGTAGATTAGCATCAGATCTTCATCAAATTAAAATCGCGACCACTGACTTATACCTTTAATCATCAGCTGAGCAACATGAGATGATTACCAGGCCTAAAGTCTCAGTGTGCCTATAAAATTTGGAGAGTTCTCTCGATTTCTCCAGGATCCCAGCATCAGATCCTGACCTGGGATCACATGGCTAGTATACTGTTTCTAACAAAGCCCATAAAATTTTGACCTTAATTTTTCTCAGATCCTGACTTATATCTTCCATCATCAGCTTAGCACCATAAGAAGATGATTACCAGACAGAAATATCTGAATTTCGTTAGAAATTATATGAAAACATTGCTTGTGCCTATAAAGTTTGAAGGTTGCTCTCGATTTGCCTGGTATTCCATCATCAGATCCGGACTTGGTGACAAATGGAAACTTTAAGGAGTAGTGATGTGTGTGAGTGTTTCGTTGATGTTTGAATAGCAAAAGGAGAATGACAGAAAGCAGGTTGCGGCTTCGTCTTATCCATGTTTACGCAAAAATCTTCTTTTGATTTTCTATTTTTATAAGGATATTCTTTTTTAATTTTTCTTATCTACCAGAATCATTCTACCCATCGGTCAAACTAATAGAATACCAAGAAAAATCTAAAGTTCGATATTTTTCACTGATTTGCGCAACAATGTGTCAGTAAGTCATGTTTTTTTTCACCCAAGGTTGTTAAATAAAATATTTTTCATCCCCCCATCTCGGAAAGGGTATTTTTGCTCTTCGATATCTGAGTGCAAAAGCCGTTTAGCCGTTTAGGGTTCCGTAGCCGAATGCCAAAAAACGGAACCTCCTCGGAACGGGACGACGGAACTTTGGTCTTCCCTCCTCTCAATCATCCATCCACATTTATATTCATCACTCTTTTAGTCAAATATGTTCCAACCCTCCTCATCACATTTCGATACCAAGACGGACGACTCCCTTTCATCTTTTCTGTAACAGGCGCCATTTGAAACTTGCTCTTATATACTCATCTCTAACTTTATCCATTTTAGTCACTCCACACATCCAACTCAACATGCTCATCTTAGTGAGACCCGGTTATGTATTAGTAGTTGTCTGGAAAATTTTCTTTCTGAAAATAACGTCTCGCAGTATAATTAACATAACTTTACAAACATGAACAATCGAACACCGGACTTATTAATATCCAATGAACACTGTCAAGTTTATCAGTCAAGTGATCATTTAGTACCCGTGGATCTTCATCATAGCTCTTTCTGTGCCGTGACTTCCTCTCACATGAATTATTTGCGCATGAACCGGTGGTCAATATTAATTCCAGTAAGTGTTACTACGAGCCAATTAAATCAGATTTATCCGAAATTGATTAGTTTAGTATGCTCGATCACCTTCCTGCACAAGAAGCTGTGACAAATTTTACAATAATTTCTAATAGTACTTAACTTAGGCATATGCACGCAAATTACCAGCTGAACGTGTGAGAGGAAAAGTAGCCCTCGGTTCGCTGATCATAGTGATCATACATACATATTATAACTTTGCTTTTATTGGTACAAGCCTGCCACACTCTTCCCAAACCACTGCAACGCCTATAAGCCAGAATCAACGGCGGCGACCACCAGAAAAGCGCCGAGACACTGAAGCTCGACGAAGTCCCAGAGAAAACATTTAACTGTTTTTGATCCCGCAACGAAATTTATCAGAAAGGAACAGCAGAGGAGTAGGACAAACTTAATTTGTACTTCCCTCCATATCAACAGGAGACAGAACAAAACAAGCCCAATAGGCACAAAGAGACAGTTGCCTAGCTCCACAAATAAATATTATCATTAATATTCATGAGTCTTAAGATGTGTTTATCAGGTACGGCAAAAACGCGCAAACGCACAGAAATTTGTTCTAGTTTTAGTATTACATATTTTGACTATTGTTACATTATAATAACAGTTACATGTTTCGCAGTGATGAAGGCACATAAACATGATCAGTCTATAATATTCCCACTCCTGGGGCATGTAGATCTAGTGCGGGTTCGTAGATCATCTCGCATGTCTTCGATTATTTAGTTCTAGGAAAAGCTAATTAACTCACCATAATTGTTTTGCTTCACCGTTTTGAAAGAAGCGGTGATGAAATAATTTTAACCAACATACTTTACTTTGGCTTTGACTGCCTCGTAGGTCTAGTGGTTGCAAGTGCGATTGCTGAGTATAGTGTCTTAGGTTTGATTCCCAGGTTGGACAAAAGTGTTATTGGGTTTTTCGGTCCGTTTTCTAGGTAAGTAAGCAACGACTTACTGTCGGGCCTACGATGTCCTCCCATACTCAAGTACTAACACTGTAACAGAAATATTGTAATACCAAATGATTTTAAAAGAGTAACCATGGAGTTTCATGCCGGTTCTTCTCCATAGGAAGCGACCAACCCGAACATAGCACCTTTTTGTCGACGTTTTATAAGTGCTCATGTAGGCCTATGTAAAATAAAAACATTTTGATTTTGATGTTGTGTGTGTAATAGGCCTCGGTTCGTGCCCTCGACCTAGAACTCGTAAATTCTGGCCAACACTGCTCTAAAAACAAGGGTAAAGTTCAACGTAAAAGATAAGTAAAGACTGCTTCAGGAAAATAAAATATTATTTAGGCTCATGCCAACTACACTTATATTATTTATTTTCCACAAATGATTGACTGAATTATGATTTTCATGAAAAAATCTCACGACTTTTCCCATGGGGGATAAAACAGAATACCACCCTGCTACAATTCTAAAATACAGTGCTATAAGGATATTTGACCACTTGAACGAATTTGGCCGGGGGTGTAAATGGTACATGGATGGGTCTAAGCCAGTACAAGTCTGACATTCCCTTCGACTCCGCCCAGAGCGGGAAAGATCATTTGATGATTTCCTATCCGTAAAAAAGGGGGGGTCAGTGGTAAAAACATATGAAATTATTTCAATAAAATGTCGCGTCATTGTAGCAAAAGAAAACGCTAGCGAACTTAACCTACTGAATGTGTGTGTGTCCACACCCCAAAATTATCTGTGTACACATGGCAACATATCAAGCTATACGTTTCCAGTAAACCATGACCTCGCTTTGTATAGATTTCCCGTACAATGACAGATCCGCTTATACTGGTTGACATAGCTTGATTGGTCGCTGTGCGAAGACTTTGGAAGAATGCATTTTCGCGGTATTCATTCTAAGTATAAGTCATGAATTTATATGTATGGTTTTCCTAACCCAACATCAACTTTGATACTTAATCAAAAACACACCGACAGCTACTGACAGCTGAGCGGTTATGTCCAACAAATCGTTGGCCATATCCGCACGAATGCACAAGACAAAAATATTTTTAGGAAATTTTCATCTCTGCAATGTAAACGTATGTTTCACTCACTCATTGACATTCATCACTGTATTGAGTCTATTTGTTTATTATACAAAATGCGAAATAAATAAAGAGAAAATAACTACGCCTTATTATGGTACGCCATTCCTTACCAACAACTACGCACCAAGGTTGCAACAGATTCATCTCAAACCAACACACACAGACATCGATAACATCACCGAAACGAGATAAAATCGGACACATTGGCGTGCGTTATGTCATCATATCAAAAACAAAACACTTGAAATATCTTATCACCCCCTTGAAACTAGTATATATATACAGATAACCACAGGAGACGACAAATCAATCAGTCATGACTCTTATAAAGTTATTCGGGGTGTTCCTCACTTTGGTCGCCACTGTTCACCTAAACACGATTAAACAAAGCGATGCCATAGCAGAATTAGAAGCTTACATTGAAGAGAAGAAGACGGAAATCAACCCCAGGTACAGACTACACTACCACGTGATGCCCCCTGTGGGCTGGATGAACGACCCCAATGGGTTTTCATACTACAAAGGAGAATATCATTTGTTCTACCAATTTCACCCCTACGACAGCCAGTGGGGTCCTATGCACTGGGGTCATGTTGCAAGCCGTAATCTCGTGGATTGGAAGCAACTTCCAACAGCTTTGGTGCCTGAAGAAGAGAAGTGTTTCTCAGGAAGTGCTGTCGTTAAAGATGACGAGCTTGTCCTCATGTACACCGGCCGCTTAACAACGGACGAAGAACCTTTCTTTAATGAAACTCAGTATTTGGCGTTTAGTGATGATGGTGTGGTATTCCACAAGTACGTAGGTAACCCAGTTCTACCAAGTGCACCAAACGGAGCTCCTGATTTTCGAGATCCTAAAGTATGGAAGCATGGGGACCACTACTATGTTGTGATTGGGAGCAAGACTGAGGACGAAAGAGGCATGGTATTGCTTTACAGATCCCCAGATATGATCAGCTGGGAATTCTTAAGTATCCTAGGAGAATCTTCGGTTGAAATGGGCAGCTATATGTGGGAATGTCCTGATTTATTCGAACTCAGAGGTAAACACATCTTCCTGTTCTCTCCCCAAGGCATGAGTCCGCAAGGAGACAGATACAAGAATACCCACCAAACTGGTTATATCATTGGAAGTTTCAACTACGAAACGTTTGAATTCGTTCCGGAAGTTGGTTTCCAAGAACTCGACTTTGGTCATCATTTCTACGCCGCTCAAACTACTGAAGAAGATGGAAAGCGGATACTGATCGCGTGGTTCAGTATGTGGGATGTCCCACATGATGAAGACGTCGACGGCTGGGCAGGAGCCACGACTATCTTCAGAGAACTCGATTTAGTTGGCAACCGTATCCTTATGAAGCCTGTTGAGGCGATGACCAGTCTGAGAGAGGAAACAGTATGGGATGGGGAGGTTGCAGAAAATATTGCCATTCAATTTGGTAAGACGGGAGAATTACTGGTGAGTGGTGACTTGAGCCAAAATATTGAGTTGGAAATCACAGGCAGCAACGGCGGCGGTCAAGTTTCGCTACGATGGGACCCTCAAGTCAGGAAAGTTGTGGTGGACAGAGAAGGAGATGTGAGACAAGTGGAGTGGCTTCCGCTGGGTTCTGAAGTCTGGAGGATCTTCTTGGATGCTTCTTCTTTGGAGCTGTTCTGTGGGGAAGGCGAGGTGGTGTTCAGTACGAGAGTGTATCCTGACGGAGACTGGCAAGTGACTAATCTAAGCCCTCAGGCTCTAGACGTTGTAGCTTATAAGTTAAGGAGAAGCGTTCCTGAATAGTTTGGGTATTTTAAACTTGCTTTTAATTTTGTTGAAGGGTTTTTGGATTTTAAGTTGTTCCGAAAACTTTTTGTGATAGTAAAATTAGTAAATTGTTATGTTTTTGGTGTTTTTTGGTTAAGTTTAAGTATTAAACTGAAAGTATTATTTAAATCTTAAAATAAATATTAATAATGATCATGATTGAGTTTGGTTTTTCACATTAGAATCATAAATCCAGGCCATTAATATTGACCACTATGTACTTAAAAAAATATTGAGGAGAAACAGAAACGTTTATTTGGATTTATTTTCAGTGTGGCCTGTATTCAGTATTCAATTATTGTATAATATTTTATTTCTACTAGAATCTTTCTACTTATCATCGGCAAAATAAACATAATAACGGACAAAACCTATATAATAATAATAATAATAAATTTCTTTATTGACATAAAAACAGGTTACAGTTTGTTGAGACCCGGCCTGTATGACGGCGCCTTTGCAAAAAGGCTTCATATTATTCACGTTGCAAACTAAACTGTGACCACAGACAAGAGAGAAACGGTCTATAATTCTCTCGTGCGGAACGTCAAGTCGTTGCGGGCAGCCATATTGACTTGTGTGGTTGTCAAGGAAGATAACAAGACGTCGACGGATCGCCGACGTCTGTTTTTCTTAATCTAATTAAATCTGGTGCCACATATCATATGTGATTCCGATAAGGCGGATATTAGCCTTTATATATATTCGATATTTGTTTATTGTTCGATATTTTTCTCTGACTTGCGCAACAATGTGTCAGTAAGTCATGTTTTGTTTCATCCAAGGTTGATAGATAATACATATTAGTACATATTATATAATACTACTGGATGCTTGTTTAGTTTAGAAATCGCAATATTTTTGAATATTTTTCACCTTGCAGTAAAAATAATTAAACACTGCAAAACTGAACAAACATGCGTCAAAGCTTTAACAAAAGTGCCTATAAAAGTAAGTTTTTCCTTAAATAGGTTCATTATCATCGTTTGCCTAGCCTTTTCCAAACTCTTCTTATTCTTTATTGTAACTACACGTTAATCACAGAAAGATTGAATATATACATATTGCTGATGGCTCTTCTTGCGTTGTCTACTACACAACGCGTGCAGACACTTTCGTTAATTCGCTTGTGTAATGTTAGAGCCATTGATTCAAAATTTGAAATAATTATTATAATTAAAATGTGACGCAGACGTAGTTAGTAGTAGCGCGGGACAGCTAGTAATCATAATAAAAAAAACCCACATTCGCGAAATAATTTATTATAATAATCAGTATTTTACAATAATTACCTAAAAAAAACCCTAATAATTCTTAACAAACTATTCAGGAACGCTTCTCCTTAACTTATAAGCTACAACGTTTAGAGCCTGAGGGCTCAGGTTCCTCACTTGCCAGTCTCCGTCAGGATACACTCTCGTGCTGAACACCACCTCACCTTCCCCACAAAATAGCTCCAGAGAAGACGCATCCAAATAGATCCTCCATACTTCAGAATCCAGAGGAAGCCACTCCACTTGTCTTACATCTCCTTCTTTATCCACTACAACTTTACGGACTTGAGGGTCCCATCGCAGTGAAACTTTCCCGCCGCCATTGCTGCCTGTGATTTCCAACTCAATGTTTTGGCTGAAGTCGCCACTCACCAGTAATTCTCCAGTCTTCTCTAATTGTATAGCAGCATTTTCTGCAATACCTCCATCCCATACTGTTTCCTCTCTCAGGCTGGTCATCGTCTCGACAGGTTTCATTAAGATACGGTCGCCCACTAAATCAAGTTCTCTGAAGATAGTCATTGCTCCTGACCAGCCGTCAACATCCTCGTCACGTCCTTCGAACCACGCAATCAATAATCTTTTTCCATCTTGTTCAATTGTTGTAGCAGCATAGAACTCATGGCCAAAGTCAAGTTCTTGAAAACCTACTTCAGGCACGAATACAAAAGTGTCGTAATTGAAACTTCCGATGATGTAGCCTGTTTGGTGAGCGTTGATGTATCTGTCACCTTCTTGAGCCATACCCATAGGGGATATCAGAAGAATGTGTTTTCCATTCAGTTCAAAGAAATCAGGGCACTCCCACATATAACCCAAGTCGCAGGTAGGATCTTCGAGGACACTTAAAAATTCCCAGCTGATCATGTCTAAGGATCTATAAAGCAATACTATGCCTCTCTCATCTTCAGGATCTTCTGTCTTGCTTCCAAGTACAACATAAAAGTAGTCACCGTGCTTCCACACTTTAGGATCTCGGAAATCTGGGGATCCATTTGGTGCAAACGGCATGACTGGGTTACCTTCGTACTTGTGGAATACCACTCCATCATCACTAAACGCCAAATACTGAGTTTCATTGTATGAAGTTTCATCGTCGCTTAATATGTGGCCGGTGTATAAAAGGACTAAGGAGTCATCTTTAACGACAGCACTTCCTGAGAAACACATCTCCTCTTCAGGTACCAAAGCTGTTGGAAGTTGCTTCCAATCCACGAGATTTGGGCTTGCAACATGACCCCAATGCATAGGTCCCCACTGGCTGTCGTAGGGGTAAAATTGGTAGAACAGATGGTATTCTCCTTTGTAGTATGAAAATCCATTGGGGTCGTTCATCCAGCCCACAGGGGGCATCACGTGGTAGTGTAGTCTGTACCTGGGGTTGATTTCCGTCTTCTTCTCTTCAATGTAAGCTTCTAATTCTGCTATGGCATCGCTTTGTTTAATCGTCTTTAAGTGAACAGTGGCGACCAAAGTGAGGGACACCACGAATACCTTTATAAGGGCCATGACTGATTGATTTCTCATCTCGTGTGGTAATTTGTTTATATACTAGGTTTGTGGGCTGATAAGATGTTTCAAGTGTTTGATATGGTGATGTATACAGTACAATAAATTTGCAGTTCAGGATGACTTCATAACAACATGATGAAAAGTCATCGTGATTTGCAAATCTGAATAATAAGAAATACCTGAAGAGGTACTGAGGTATAGACGAGATGTGCTTACAATCAGTAGTATGTTATCACAGTTTAGATCCGTCTTGAGATCCTAGGCAAAGTGATATTTCTTCTCTCTTTCTCTTATCAGCGATAGCGATGATTGATGAGATGAAATGATGGAAAGGCAAAAATGTATTAGATTAACGAAGCTACCGATAGAAGGCTTGAAATAAATTTGTTGTTTTTTAATTTTTCAAGAGAATTTTCGCCTTTAATTATACTCGTTATAATGACTGCGTTATTTGTGTTAAAGAAAGAATAGCCCACTGACATTTTAGCGATTCACGCGATTGTTCCCTATGATAAATTATTTTATCCTTTTAACTTGCTTAATCTTATCCGTGGCTCTACATTATCTGTTCCGATCATAACACTGTTATCCAATGCATGTGAACGCTTATCATTTTGCTATTATGCTTAAGTCATATCTTACAGCACCCACGGCAGTACAAGATGAGATTATCTTTACAACAAAGATATACACGTGAAACTGATTCTGTCTGTCCATAGTAACACGTATTCGGTGATATCTGGCTACGCATTGAAGTTGGAAAATTACACCAGATAAACCAACGGAACGCAACTTTTGGTCGGTAATCCTAAAAACATAGATTTTATTAAGGTTATGATCCATTATCTGCCACAGTCCAGAATTCTAAATGCAGTCCGGTTTGACCGCACATTCAATTTTACAAAAAATGATTCTAGTAAACCACTGAAAAATCTACATTTATTTGAAAGCAACGTGACGTGTTCGAACTAGATACACGAGTACCACGCTCGCGGCGTAAAAAATATGCAAAACATCTCGTTTCAGCTTGTCATGTGCAGAACAAACCGATAGAGAATTATTACATAGATACATACAAGGTGTTATTTTGCATCCTCGTCAAAATTTAGGAGGTTGTCACAAAAGATATAAATAATCAATTACGGTACTTACTTAATCTATATATATAAAAGAAAGTCGTGTTAGTTACTTCACTTATAACTCAAGAACGGCTGAACCGATTTAGCTGAAAATTGGCAGGGAGGTAGTTTAGAGCCAGGAGAAGGACATAGGATACGGTAGGGTAGGGTAGGGTAGGTAGGTAGGTAGGATAGGGTAGGTAGGTAGGGTAGGGTAGGTAGGTAGGGTAGGGTAGGTAGGTAGGGTAGGGTAGGTAGGTAGGTAGGGTAGGGTAGGTAGGTAGGGTAGGGTAGGTTAGGTAGGGTAGGGTAGGTAGGTAGGGTAGGGTAGGTAGGTAGGGTAGATAGGTAGGTAGGGTAGGTAGGTAGGGTAGGGTAGGTAGGTAGGTAGGGTAGGGTAGGTAGGTAGGGTAGGTAGGTAGGGTAGGGTAGGGTAGGTAGGTAGGGTAGGGTAGGTAGGTAGGGTAGGTAGGTAGTAAGGGTAGGGTAGGGTAGGGTAGGGTAGAGTAGGTAGGTAGGGTAGGGTAGAGTAGGTAGGTAGGTAGCGTCGGGTAGGGTAGGTAGGATAGGGTAGGTAGGTCGGATAGGGTAGGTGGGTAGTAGTAAAAAGTGCATTGCAACGCATGCTGGGTACAGCTAGTCTATATATATAAAAGAAAGTCGTGTTAGTTACTTCACTTATAACTCAAGAACGGCTGAACCGATTTAGCTGAAAATTGGCAGGGAGGTAGTTTAGAGCCAGGAGAAGGACATAGGATACGGTAGGGTAGGGTAGGTAGGTAGGGTAGGTAGGTAGGGTAGGGTAGGGTAGGTAGGTAGGGTAGGTAGGTAGGGTAGGGTAGGTAGGTAGGGTAGGGTAGGTAGGTAGGTAGGGTAGGGTAGGTAGGTAGGGTAGGGTAGGTAGGTAGGGTAGGGTAGGTAGGTAGGGTAAGGTAGGTAGGGTAGGGTAGGTAGGTAGGGTAGGGTAGGTAGGTAGGGTAGGGTAGGTAGGTAGGGTAGGGTAGGTAGGTAGGGTAGGGTAGGGTAGGGTAGGTAGGTAGGGTAGGGTAGGTAGGTAGGGTAGGGTAGGTAGTAAGGGTAGGGTAGGGTAGGGTAGAGTAGGTAGGTAGGTAGCGTAGGGTAGGGTAGGTAGGATAGGGTAGGTAGGTCGGATAGGGTAGGTGGGTAGTAAAAAGTGCATTGCAACGCATGCTGGGTACAGCTAGTTATTAATAAACGCAGATTTTTTTGGTTGTTTAGGTTTGTCAGTACATCAGAATAACCCCCTTTGCGTGGTTTAGGGAATACGAAATTATCGAATAAATGTTCGCGATTGTTTGTATGTTGCAGTTGTATGTGTGTCAGACGGGTCGCGTTTAAAACACGGGTGATTCACACTTACCGATTTCCGTGAATCATAAAAAAATAAAAATTACCTACCCATTTTATTATTGCTTTGGGTCGAGAATCATTAGCGGTAACTCCTCGAATTTGATGAGGTTGCAAAACAACACCTTGTATATTCATAAACTCTCGCGGTTTCCCATGAGGATAGGCAGAAACTGCGGAACGCTAGCTGCTACGATTATTTGCTACAAACACGTGCATACATACCGACCCAGAGAAATGGCGTAATTTGTGTACATACTCGCACATACATACACGCCTTACACATGTATACATAACATAATTAATGATACATATCTTATATGATACGTATCATAATTCATGCCGGAATCTGATTAGCAGGCGCTGATTGCTGAGAGTGATAGAGAGTAGCTACATCTGTGATTGCGCACAAACTTGTGTCCTATTTCCTGTATCATGGTTAGTCTCCGATAAGATTGGCCCTCATACCTGAAAACGGACAGGAGGAATACAAGTATATTCACCCAGGCATGAGCTATTCTCTTATAATGCGTGTATTCGCTTAATGAAATTCTCGAAAGAAATAGAATCGTTAAAATTACAACCGTAGGACGAAAAATACTCAAGTTTACTGCTTTCCTTCAGACCATAACTATAATACTAGTCATTAGTAAACAAGAGTTTGAAAGCGAATTATAGTTTTTACATCTGCTTGTCCTGCTTCTATAAACGGAGACTTGGCTTTGGCACTTGGCAACCACATTTTAGTGGTTTGGTTACTCTGACAACCAATCCCAACAGGATCCGTACTCTGTATTATCATTTGCAGAGGGGGGGGGGGGTTACTATGACGCTTAAAACATTATTGTTCAAAGTCAAAGTCAAAGCATTTATTTCAATTAGACCATTACAAGCACTTTTGAAAGTCAAAAAAAAAAAAAAAAAAACGCGAAGCTACAGTCCCAGTCACAAGGCATAATAACTTATGAAAGTACTGTAGTTGCCCATTCCGTAGCGTAGATCTCTATGGAGAAGAACGGGCAAGAAACTCCATGGACACTCTTTTAAATCAAAATATGTTACAAAATCTTGGTTACATCATTCATGTTATGAATTACAAATATGTAAGAACAATGTAGAAATACGGGCAAGTTAAGAGCGTCCAGAGTAAAAGATTAAATCAGTAATTAAAAATAAAGTAATTAAAATAAACCGTGGCAGCTAAGAGATGACCAGTCACAACTGACAGCGCCCGTTCACGACGTTCCATCCGACGATGTTCCATTCCTATTCCTGAGTTGGAAAGAGATGGAGCTAGACGACCTGCATAGGTCCGTCACTTTTTCACTCTGGAATAAGAATGGAACAATAATGTTTTAAGACGTCATGGTACGCCACCAGGTCAAGGTATCAGGGGTTCACAATCGCTGGACAATTTTCACGAGATGTCACTTCTTGACAAATATTGACCTGCCAAATTTTAAATATTTGTTAAATAAACATTTCACGTTCGAAAGACTATATCTACTGCACTTCGAAAGGCAAATCAATGATGTGCTCAAAAGGAGAGGTCCAAGTCAAATGGCAGTGGGCAGGATATTCCTAACGCATGCCAATCGTACTGTAGAACCGAAAAAAAAAAGAATGTATTGATGCTTTCAAACAGCCATAAGGCAGCTGACCACGAAGGAGATGGCGGGACGACCTGGATGTGTACTTTGAGAATCGGAAAGCAAAGCGCAGGATTGGAATGAGGCTTTTGCCCAATAATGCGAACAGTATTTTATTTTATTTCTCCATAGTCTATGGTCCCTTATTTTGTTTTAATTGCCCATCATCATCTGCCTAGCCTTTTCCCAAACTATCTTGGAGTCGGCTTCCAGTCTAACTGGATGCAGCTGAGTACTGGTATTTCACATGAAGCGACTGCCTATCTTACCTCCACAACCCATTAACTGAGAAATATGATACCCCTTGGTAAGACTGGATGTCAGACTTTTGGCTTCTGACTACTCGTAACGACTGACAAAGATCTACGAATGCCAGCCAGGGCCAACGGCTTAACATACTTTCCGAGGCACGGAGGAAACTCGGTATGTAATTATGGTCACCCATCCACGGACCAACCTCGGCAAGCACGGCTTAACCTTAAAGATCGACCCGTGCGGCTGTTATTATTTAGCCACTAGCTCCTCTGTTTTAATTGCCCAATTAGCTGATTAAAAGTCTGAGCCAGTTTCTCAGAAATTGTTCTTTACATCTCTAGAGGCACAAAACTGCTGTGCTTGGAACATTTACCTAAAACTAATAGGAGACAAATGCCTTCCTTTCAAATCCCTCCTGGATTAGTTACTCACTTCCATGATTTAACATTTAAATACCTTCGCGGAGTGCGTTGGAAGTTATAACGACAACCATTACGGTTCTAATGAAGGGAAGATATGACGCCATGGGAGTATTTTGTCTTGTCAGATATGGATTATTTTAACTTTAAAAGCATTTGTGACGACCGTACTTCTATTTAGATGAGTAATTAACATTAGCCAGAAGGTTCTTGAGAAGTTTTACCTTATCTAAAATATCAGATAGGTGGTTTAAAATGTACTAAATAATATAACATCACGCCTATGATCCTCGATGAGTTAGGCAGAGGCGTACCTACCTAATAAAGTACAGTCACTAGCACCATATGTAAACACTTAACAACTTTTAAACAAGATTATCTCCTACTGTTCTAATAAAAATTTCATGTTGTTGCGAACATACTATTTTGGAACTCATATTATTTGAAATAGATCCTTTATACTCATATTATTTGAAACTAGCTGTCCCGCGCAACTTCGTCTGCGTAACATTTTACCCGCTTTCGCAACATTTTTCATTGCTGCTCCACTCCTTTTGGTCATAGCGTGATGATATATAGCTTATGTCCTTTCCCAGGTTGAAATCTATCTTCTTGCCAAATTTCATTAAGATCCGATCAGCCGTTTAGTCGTGAAAAGGTAACAAACAAACAAACAGAGTGACTTTCGCATTTATAATATTAGTATGGAATATGGAATAGTATGGAATATGGATAGACCCTTATACTATTGTGATTTTCGCGGGAAATAACAACAGTAACTCTGGTTACTATTGTTATTTCCCGCGAAAATCACTTTTAAATTCAGAAAAGTGTATACATATTGGTGCTCGTGTCTGTACACCCATATTTCGCCAGTTATGTTCAAGTCCCATGTATTAGGGGGCGAGCCTATTACCACCAACCGAGCACAAATCGACTCGGTGGCTGCTTCTGAGGAATTCCTAACGGAAAAACCCAATAACATGCGATTGCACACTTGGCATAGAGCTGAAGATTGATAAGTCGCGTCATCATCTGCCTAACCTTTTCCCAAACTATCTTGGGGTCTGCTTCCAGTCTAACCGAATGCAGCTGAGTACCAGTATTTTACATGAAGTGACTGCCTATCTGACCTCCACTCAGTTTGTTTGCTTTTTTTTGCTCTAACCCGTTCTACTTTTTGTAGTAAGCAACGACTTATTGTCGGGCCTACGCTGTCCGCCCATACTTAAGGCCCTACCATACGCCAATGACCTTGAGCAAACGAGACATATTTAACATTAGCGCCGTCTACCGGACAAGGTTCGTGCGGCAAAAAACGTTTCCGAAGAAAAGTAAAACATGAGCAGAACAGACACACAATTTAGTTTTTGGCCACTCAACTCCGTGGCAGCTGATTCGATTTTCATGACCAGATTTATTACGTTGATATTCTATCTAAAAACAAAGAATGAAACGGATACGAAAATGTAATCTAATTTTGATGTTCAAATAATTTAATGTAAGTATCGTTTTTAAAACACATATATTATTACTAAAACAAAACAAGCAATTACCAGAATATAAGGACAACAGTGGTACTTAGAATATCGATGGCCCCACCGAATAAACGTGTAAGAGAAAAATGATAACTTTTCAGCAAAAAATAAAAACGTTTAAACTTCAATAACGCTCAATTCCTTGTAAATAAGTATAAACAATGTATAATCAAATTGTAGTTAAAAAAATAGACTATGGACTTGTATATTTACTTTTTTTTAAACATCAACGAGTTTCATGAAATTCATGAAAAATATAATTTTCTATATTTAATTTTCTTACTCTGGTGAAATTTGCATGACTAGGTCACAGTAATATATCATTACACGTTTATTCGTGTAATAATGCACAACGAATAAAACGCACTGTAATGTTACACTATTATTCTGCGTGAATCAAGTTTGTTTTGGACCCAGCTATAACTTTTTATTTATTTATTTATTTTATTTATTAAAACTTTATGCACAAGTATAAAACACTGTACAAAGGCGGACTTAATGCCTTAGGCATTTTCTACCAGTCTACCTTAGGGTGATGCAGAGAGAAAACATAGTAGGTGCAGTATAACAGATGGTTAGAAAACATTTACAAAAATAAAATATAGCGATACATACATAAATACATACATATATATATATATATACAAGAAGTAAAGAGAGAGACAAATTAACAACAATTTAATTATGAGATGAATCTGCCAGCTTCTTAAGTAAGTGTTCGCGAGCTTTAACTTTAAATGTGAACCGACTGTTGGCCAACCTGATGTTCAGAGGGAGCGCATTCCAAAGGAAGACAGCCTGGACAAAGAAAGACGACTTGAGAAAACCAGAGCGGTGAGAAGGACAACGCAGAAGGCGATTATTGGAAGAACGAAGATTTTTACTGTGCGCAGAGCATAAATATTGAAGATGAGTAGTCACATAGGAAGGAGAATTAGGCTTATTAAGAAGAGAAAATAGGGTAGTCAAAGCTCTCAACGCTCTGCGCTGTCGTATGGGCAACCATTTTAATAGTGACCGATGTGCGGAGACATGGTCATACTTAAACGACGAAGATTAAATACGAATCGAATGCAGTTATTAAGAAGTCGGTCAAGTTTATTGAGGAGATCTGCATTCAGGTCGTAGTAGCACACATCACCATAGTCAATTATGGGGAAGATTAGGGACTGCACAAGCATTACCTTAATGTGTGATGGGAGAATATTTTTCAGCCGATAAAGCGACCGCAACGTTCCGGTGACTCTCTTGCTCACAATCGCAACCTGCTTACGCCAGTCAAGGCAAGTGTCAACATGCAAACCCAGATCCTTGACATCAGAGCTAAACGCTAAACAGTTAAAAAATTACTTTACCGGTGGTGGTGAACTTAATATTGAATAATGGTGAATTTAATATTAATATTTAAACACAAATTCTAATAGTATTATTTTATCTAATAGTGTTATTATTACATCTTTTTGAATCATTTATTATGTTAAATATGTTTTCCGAATCAACCCGAATTAAAACAAATACTGATACATGTATTGATAATGTTTTTGTTGCTGCGACTACTTATATAAATCAATTGTTAATTACCTCCGTTCTAATCACAGTGGGCAAACCGTTGTTTTCGAGTCCTACACACCATTACAAAAATCCAGATAAACCCAAGACAAATAACACCCGCAATTTGAATAAATTGAATAATAACTTAATTAGTAATTTAGGCATTCCAGAATTGAACAGAATTTTTTGAAAAAATAATTATAGTGAGAGGCAATGCAATACTTTAATTCTAATAACTTATTTATATTTAAACTTCAATGTTGTGGGATAAAACATTACTAATACAATTTGCATACATTTTTACACGAATAAACGTGTAAGAAGACATTACCCAAATTCGAAAACAATCTCAAAATTGTGTACTTGGCGGCTCAAAAAGCATGTTATAAAAGCATGAACTTCCTGTATTTTTTAAATTATTTATTTCCCTAGAATAAAGATTTTCACTATTATAATACGCGTGTTTTGAGTCTAAAATTCATAAAAAAAAAAAATAGGTGCAGGATAGGCAAACAAAACGAAAAATGTTAAAAAAAAAAAAACCTGTAAAAGCTCTTGCACGTTTATTCGGTGGGGCCATCGATATACCCATAATAATTGTTAGATGTTGGTTAATGCTGCAATTAATACTACTTTTGCGAATATGAATACGAATCAGAATAATAATTTTACCATTCAACGAATACGAATACCTAGCTAATTATTGTTGTAAATTTTTAGTTTAAAAAAAAAAAAAACACAATAAAATATTATTTTATAACTACTTTACTAATAACTTCTTGTACATTTTTTAATTTGAAATCATTAAATTTAAATTGCAAACGATAATAATACCGAACATCAACAAAATAGTATGTTCCGTAACGTAACCTACTTGAATCGGGTTCTCGGTCTCTTCTGCACAGATGAATTGCTTAGTCTATGACAACGAGACAATCAAGATAAACACAAAAGTCACGATAAAATTTGAACAAAGGCTCAAAATATGTAAAAAAAATATGTAATCTACAACGATCCAATATTACAGCTTTTATTAAAAAAAAAAACTAAAAAGGCAGTAAAAAATGTGTTTTATTTTATTTGTTAACGCGCGCGTGGTCTGCCCGTCACGAGGTGCCGCAGCAGACTAAAATGACACTGAGACGTACTCGGCGCGAGCTTTTGCTTGCGCATGTATTTAAAATAATACAAATTATTAATAAAAAGACGAACTAAAAAAAGTTACCAAGGGAATTCTCATCTTTTTAAATTTCCTATCTTTGAGTGTAAGAATCGATTAAAACGCATTTCTTGTTATCGAGAATTTGCGGGCTAGTAGACGTTTGAAAGACATTTTTTTATTCAAAATGTAGCTAATAAAATAAAATTCTGACAAGCCAAAATAATAAACATGAATCCCTGTATGAGTGATAATTTTTTCATGTTGATAGACCTAGTAAGTTTTTCAGAATATCGAGTTGAAAAACCTGATACTACAACTCTTAAGCCCTTAAGGCTTTACCTAATGCTGTACATTCAAATATTGTAGAATCAAATGTTTTTTTTTTTTTAGAGTAACCATGGAGTTCTTGCCGGTTCTTCGACGTTTTATAAGTTCCCATCTAGGCCTATCTAAAATAAAATATTTTGATTTTGAATAAAACATGATAAGCAATCCATTCTATCGAATCATGATTTTGTAACTAAAAACATAAAAATGTTTGTATAAAGAAAGCAAGAAAAATATTCGTGAGAGATCTCATCACAAAACGAAAAAAGATTTATTTTTTGCTCTCAAAGATTTGAATTCGAAATTAAAATTCGAAATTAAAATTTGACATTTTTGATAAATCTTTATCTTCTAGCGAGGTGGGAACGAAGGTTTATTATAAGTCGAGAACGGATTACAATATATGCAATTTGAAATGCTAATGAACTAATACCACTAGTACTTGTTTCAAACACTGGTATTAGAAACAAATACGAGTGGTATTTTTTTTTAAATAAGAAAGGAATAAACCATAATGTAACTTAAAATTTAAATACATTTGGGGTTTAAATTATTTTTAGGGTTTCGTACCTAAAGGGTCAAACCCTATTACTGAGACTTCGCTGCTTGAGACTTGCTAACTAAAAACAGAATAAAATAAATATTTAAGGGTATAAATAATGTGGTACGGAACCCTTCGTGCGCGAGTCCGACTCGCAGTTGGCCGGTTTTTTTTCAAAATTTTCTACATGCAATGGGCACTAATCAAATTTTGTTGATTTTTTGCGGGTCTCAATCTGCCTCTGGTAAAATTTGGCATTTTTTCAGTTAAATGCTATTTGAATTTAAGAAACCATGCCCAGAATATGGTTCCGGTACCAGCCAAAATACCGCTACGCCACTTTAAGACCTGTCCATCATGAAACCTGAAGGTGAATCTTTGAAATACTTGCACATTATGAGACTTCTTTCTAAGAATCCAACATCCTGAAACCGGAAGTTTCGGGTTACTCAAAGGGGGTTCATTTTGTATTTTAATTATAGAGACTGAGTAGGAAAGGTTTTGTTTTAACATTTATATCCTTACTAGCTTAAATGCCCGCGGCGTCGCCCGCGTGGAGGTCGATAATTGTCCCACGGAAACATAATATCGGGATAAAAAGTATCCTATGTGTGTTAATCCAGGTTATAAACTACCCGTGTGCCAAATTTTATCCAAATCCATTCAGTAGTTTTTGCGTGAAAGAGTAACAAACATCCATCCATCCTCACAAACTTTCGCATTTATAATACTAGTAGGAAGAATGTTGGTAGTATTTTACAGTAATCTATTACTTATACTTATACTAGCTGGTCCCGCGCAACTTCGTCTGCGTCACATTTTCCCCGTTTTCGCAACATTTTTCACTGCTGCTCCGCTCCTATTGGCCGTAGCGTAATGATATATAGCCTATGTCCTTCCCCAGGTTGAAATCTATCTTCTTGCCAAATTTCATTAAGATCCGATAAGCCGTTTAGTCGTGAAAAGGTAACAAACAAACATACAAACAAACAGAGTGACATTCGCATTTATAATATTAGTATGGAAGTATGGATTAGTAACTTATATATTTTTATTGTGTGTAAGTTAGGACTGAACGTTTGCTTACTCCCTTGGTAAACTACTTATTGTTGGGCCTACGATGTCCTCCCATACTTAAGTAATAACGCTGTAACATAGAAATATTGTAAAACCAAATGATTTTAAAAGACTAACCATGGAGTTTCTTGCCGGTTCTTCTCCATAGGAAACGACCAACCCGAACCGAGCACCTTTTTGTCAACGTTTTATAAGTGCCCATGTAGTTCTATGTGAAATAAATGTATTTCCGACCTTCACAAGTAGGTGACCTTTCACGAGTCAGCATAGTATTCCCAAAAAATCAGTCTACCTGAAAATCTGCTTTTTAGCAGATCTGAATAAGCGGATTTTCGCGTGTAAGTGTCCAGTTAAGCTAAAGTCGTGCCTTTAAGGATATTGTAGTTTTCAGATACAAGAAATGTTTGCGTTATCCAACGTGAAATAAAGATTCTGTAGTCTTTACAATGTATTCGATGAGATTTATTAGTTCTATAGGCAGTTCTGGAAGTATGAATTTGCATGTTATCCTACCTAATACACCTAGAACCTTTTCAAAGCCTACAAAATATACATGAAAAACAAAAACCTTTTGTTTATTTCCACCCAGTCGGGTGAACAGTCTTCAATCAACAATCATGTTTTTAATTTAAATCGACGAACTTCTTGAACTGAGAAGCCTGAAAATGGACAAACCTCAAAAAAGCTTCACAACATGAAATTAATAGAACAACAATACAAATTAGTAGATACGATGGAAGCCTACAAAATGAACGAAATATTTATTTTTATTATAACCTCTTTGATTGATACGTTTCATGGATTGTACAGCTTCTCGGAGTTTGAGTTTCAGGAACTGATTAAGTTTACAAATAATAAAAATGTTTGTGCCTACTGTTTGGATATTGAGGAAATAATCAACATAGCCTAGCCTTTTCCCAAATATTTATTTGCGAAAACATGTACAACGTAACAAACAAATTCAAGCTATTACGCAGTTAAAAGAATAATATTTACCACCAATATCATCACGGCACGGAAGAGTCTTGGTCAGTTATAGACGGTTACCTATCCATGGACTGTCCTCGTCAAGCGTTGTTTTACCCAGACCATCGGTATGTATGGCTGCTATTTTCTAGCCAAGAGCTCCTCAAACAACTTTTTCACGACTTCATTTCCTAAAGACTTTGTCTCTAATTTAATGTTGATACGACCGAGGTGACTATTTTGCTCGAAGTTCGCGAGACTCTTACCTGTTATTAAACAAATTACGTAGGTAAACTATCAGCCAGAGATGAAAACCACACAAACGTTTATTTATACATGACATGGTAGCTACGGCTCTATCAAAACAAGAAACAGCGGTAACGGATTCTAGTGATGCACTTTTCTTGAGTTCGGATGAATATCCAATATCTAAAATTTAAATTTCGATTTATGTTGAATCCGGAATATAATTTTGGGATGAGATCTCGTCAAAAATACATCAGTGCTTGAAGACAAAGGTCTTCAATCAATGTGTGTTGCCAGTCATGACATACGGAACAGAAACGTGGTCTCTCACTATGGGCCTAATGGAGAAGCTCGCAGTCGCGCAACGAGCCATGGAGAGGGCTATGCTTGGGATTTCTCTACGAGATCGAATCAGAAATGAGGAGGTCCGTAGACGAACGAGAGCAACCGACATAGTCCAGCGGATTGGCAAGTTGAAATGGCAGTGGGCTGGCCACATAGTGCGCAGGACCTATGGCCGATGGGGCCGGAAGGTCCTGGAGTGGAGACCGCGGACCGGCAAGCGCAGTGTAGGACGTCCACCGGCTAGGTGGACCGACGACCTAGTCAAGGTAGCCGGAAGACGCTGGGCGCAGGCCGCTTCCAACCGGTCCTGTTGGAAATCCATGGGGGAGGCCTTTGTCCAGCAGTGGACGTCCTACGGCTGATATGATGATGATGATGATACTTATTCATTTTTTTTGAGGCCACCACCACGTTTTTCTTGGTATGAGGGTAACTGTTGGTTTAAAACTTCAAAAATATTAAGAAACTGCTATTCAAATGATTGTTATTATTATTTTATCTCGGTTAGTTATTCTGTACAAGTCGGTTTGACAGAAGACTGAAAAGAAAAGAATGGGGAGTAAGAGGAAAGGGACGTCTTTGTACTGAAGGCAAGTAGCATGAAACAGCGGGGAAATGCGACATAATATCTATTAAAAAAAATACAAAATTGCAAAACATTTCGAGGAATGAGGTCCCTAATCATTTGTTTCTAGAATGAAAAATATTCCCTATTTATTTATATTTTTAAAGAAATGTGGTTAACCTTTATTTAACCTTCAATGACGTCATCTCTAGAAGGAATACGCTTTATAGTATGAGAGCACACGACCAAAACCTTGCCCCAATATTATACCACCAAAACCGTATTAGATCATTAAACTAGACGAATCTGAAATCTAACAAGGTTTTATCACATATGTCTGACATTCAAAATGTATGTACATTATGTTTCGACTTTTTACTAACAAATAGTTTTAGTATTTTTGGAATCTGGATAAAAAATCTATCGATTTTATACGGTTTTAACCGTAAAACGATGAGATAAACATTTTGGCCAAGGGATCTTTAGCTTTATGTGGATTTTAAAAAACAAGCCTGTTATTAGTGTCAAACACTTGTTAAATTGTTGAATAGTCAAAGGAATATCATCTATTCCAGTGATGACGTCATAAGCCCGAAAACTTTAAAATTTAACTAGCCAATGTTCAAAAATATTAAAATTAGTTTCTTATAATACTATATTGTAATTCTATAAAAAAAAAAATAAGGTAAGCTTTCTTGGAAAATGCCCATTGCCTAAAACAGTTACAATACCAGTTCTATAATATTTTTACAATTCCACAACATTAATTTAATTTTAATATTCTAGAGCAGACAAATATTTAATCTAACGAGTAATTTATGACGGGTTTCCTTTAAAATCGTTTACGTTACGATACAAAAGTGTTTTATGGTAAAGGGATATGAAGAACAGGATTTAAAGTTCTTCATACCTCATAGAGAAGGGAAGATTAGGGGATGGCTATAAAAGCGCGGTTTAGTATTTTTTTATGTTGGTTCTTCATTTGCGTCATAGATGGCGCTGTAGTACTATTTGAACTATGTCACAGTAGTACTTTTTGTAGTACTGCTACAATGTACTTAGTAAGCAATGGGCTGAATAGAAGCAGTTGCGTATCAAACGACATAAAAATATCCGCGTATCCGAAATCACATTTGGCACAACCCTAGCACTCCCCTTATTTGAATGTAATAATGCGGGACGACAATGCAAATTAAATACAAGATGGCTGAAACATAACTGTTTATTATAACACAACGTGCTCAAAATAATAATGTTGCTTGTGTTTATTGTTAAGAGAAATAATGTGAGAGTTGATAAGCTGAATAAGCAACCAAAGGGTGTATGTCTGTGTATCATTTATAAATGTATGAAGTCATTCTGAAATAATACAGTACTTTAAAAAAAAGCTGCTTATACCTACAAAAGTGCAATACTTTCACGTCAAAATGTATAGAAGAGCAGACTTATTTTTAACGATGATTTTTTTTTGCTTTACCACCTAGTTTTTAAAAGAATGTCTTTAGGTTAGTTTTATCAGAATTCGTTTTACTAAGTCTTCTCTAGTCAAAAGCAAAACAGTGAGTTAAAGAAATAGTTGATCAATTATTTAACAATAAACCAATTTCTATTATATGTTCTGTAAACAATTCAATTTCGTCCTCTTTGACAACAATTATTAAAGGATTTTTTGTTTTACGAGTAATGCCGTCGACCAGGGATTAATAGGAAATATTTTATAGAATCTCCAGCCTAAAAGTGTTCAAGTTCAGCCTTTTCTGAAAATAGATTTTACCTTAATATCAGTTAGAAGAATTGATTGTTTTCTGCCATCTTTAAAGACACCGTACACTGATTAAAAACTTTCATTACCTTGATGGGTATGTAAACATGAAGCTGAGTTAGCCATTGTTCCTGGTTGATCAAAATAACAGATTACAGTGGTATACCTTCACTGTATTCACTGATGTTCCTAAGACCGAAGACTAAGAGTCATGGAAATTTGAAACTACTTCATCATCATCCGTCACTCTTCCCAATTCCACTCACCCTCCTCCCAATTTATTTGGGGTCGCGGGAAACATGTCTTCTTCATCCAAGGTTTATTTTCATTTCATATATATGTTACGGGCAACGTGATTAACTGGGCATTATTAATAAGGACTAGCGATTATTAATAATGCCCAAGAGCGATGGGCAAAGTGATTAATTTATCACTTTGTCCGGCCATTATTAATAATGCCCGACGGCCCGTGGTCCATGTAATAAGTAAGTGTTTGAGATAGCTTGAATTTATCACTTGGACCGGGCAGTATGAATAATACCATACTTGTAGCCGGGCAATTGGGTTAGAATAGGTTATTTTTTGTTAAATTTTCATGAAAATTTTGTTAGTTTAATTTCATTTACTTAACAAAAACACTACAGTTCACCTATTTTATTACTTTGCCCAAGATAGATTGGGCATTATTCATAATGGCCGGGAAAAGGCATTAATCATGCTGTTTTAATCACATCGCCCAATTGAGTCGGGCATTATGAATACAGACCGGCCATTATTAATAGTGCCCGGACTTATCAAATTGCCCGTAATTATTTACAAACTACAAATACATGTAAAATAATACTAAAATATGTACAAGTATCAAAATTACAGGGCATCAAAAAATTCGGCCCCTTCGCTGTCAACAGAAAAAGTGACCCAAAACGCTGGCCGCATTAGGTACCACGTTAGATGGCAATGCTGATTCTTTGGGCAAAAAAAACGCCAGACATCTATATCCATACTTTTTTATTATATTAGTCATCTTATCAGTCGTTTTTTTGGTATTCCTTACTAACTTTCCTCACGATGTTGAAACTACTTATTAGTTATGCAAATATTGTACTAAGTAAATGTCTTGTGTGAATCAGACCTATTTTCTCCGGGAAAATAAGACGCCTATAAAACGTTCTATTGTTTTAATAATTTCTTTCCTTCATTAATTTTTAAGGACCCTCCCAAGGTCTGGTCCGGAGGTTAATTTGTTTTAAAGCAAAAATATAAAAGAAAACCTTTGGAGGAAAAGGTCGACAGATAATTTAGAATTAATTAAGAGAATAATTAGTGAAATTAATGATGTAATAAGGAGAGAAGATTGACTTTTTGATCGTAGGACGTGGTTGGAATGGACTGTTTTACTTACTGATAGTTTATATTACTTTATATTGTATTTTGTTGTGGAGGTCAGACAGCCAGTCGCTTCATGTAAAATACTAGTATTCAGCTGCATCCGGTTAGACTGGAAGCCGACCCCAAGATCATCTGCCATGCTTGTCTTTACACCATGCCTCGGAAAGCACGTTAATCCGTTGGTCCCGGCTGACATTTGTAGATCTTTGACAGTCGTTGCAGAAAGTCAGTGGCCCGAAAGTCTGCCAAACTGTCTTACCAAGGGGTATCGTATATTTAGTACTAACTGGGTTGGGGAGGTTGGCTAGGCGGTCGCTCCATGTAAACTGGTATTCAGCTGCATCCAGTTAGACTGGAAGCCGACCCCAACATAGTTAAAAAAAGCTAGGCAGATGATGTGTTTATATTATTTTGTATTGTGTCTTGGGTTCTATTCCCAGGTTGAGCATATTGATAGCTATTGGATTTTTTCTTCAGGAATTTCATAGTAACAGCAATGGTGAATGAATTGGTGTCCGGTTGATGGAAAAACACTTGTCGCCATTAGACGAAAATAAAACGTATCTTGAACAATGTGGGCCAAGCGTTTGTCGCACTTGAGTAGTGTCGCACTTGAGTATAGTGTCGAACAAATGTCGCACAAGCGTTTGTCGCACTACCGTGATGTCGGGCTACAGTTTGTCGCACAAGCGTGCATTCGACCTATAGTGTCACACAGTCGCAGTACCATTTTGTCGCACAAGCGTTAATCGCGCTTCTGTGTGTCGACCACACGTTATACACTCATACTTATGGGTTGATGATATATTTGCAGTTAGTTTAGCGATTGGTGAGTAAGGCAACTCCGATTTCTGGACTTTGCGATATTGACGTGGACCCAGTACAAACATTTGTACAAGTCTGATCTAGTTGGAGAGTTAATAAAGTTACATGGGGACCGAGTGCGCGTCTGTTCGACACTTCGCGTGATCAGAGGGCTGGCTCTTTCTTTAGCCAAAGAATGAGCATTGCCATTCAACGTGGCAATACTGCCAGTTTTCTGGGCGCGTTCTCGGATGATAGCGATGCCGAGGAGTACTTTGACGCCTCAGTGTCCTACGGCGTTGTATTTTATACAAGGTGTACGGACTCTTCACGAAGACGTCATCAAGAAATCTGTATATCAAACTAAGTAACCCTACGCAAAAATTATTGCTGGGAAACGACTTTTTTTTTGGGGTAAAAAATCACGTTTTTTCGTAAACCTCAATATAACGCACTAAAAACATTGTGCTGTGGTATTCTCAGGTATTTAAAGTAAAGTTATAACCTTGAAATTATTTGGAACTTTGACCTCCAATATCTCCGTAGCAAGAAGGTTCCCAGGTTTGGCCAGAACAAAAAAAAATCGCATAGATGGGGAGAACTAGTACCTTTCGGCTTCGTTAAGAGTCTATTTACACCCTGTACGTGGGTACTTACTTTTAAGGATTATTTTAGATCTATTTGGAGTTTGTATACAACGTTGATATGACAGAGGGGCATTAAATTACGCTACGTATACTATACGTGTTTAGTATGACGGCACGGTTGGCGCAGTGGCTGAGCGATCGACTGCTGCGCTGCGGGTCGCGGGTTCGATTCCCGCACGGAACAAATATTTGTATGGCCTACAGATAGTTGTTCCGGGTCTGGCTGTTTGTGTATGTGAGTTTAATGTTTGTAAACGCACCCACGATACAGGAGAAATTCCTAGTGTGGGGCAAGGTTTTAAAAAAAAAAAAAAAAAAAAAGTATTAATCCGATACGGTATAAAAACAAAAAGCAACCAAATTGAGATTTTTTTTCTTTCAAACAAACTAAATAGCTTACAAATCAGAGTAAAACGCAACCACCCTTTGTAAATAAATTTCACTGACCTAGCAAAGCGGCAACGTCGCACGCGCGCCGGAGCGCGGCATGTGTTATCTTGTGTCAAGGCGGGCGGCCGGCGGCGGCGGTGGCGCGGGCGGGCGCTTAGGCCTCCGCTCGCGCAGCTTTTATGATAGGTAAGGTTTTGAAGTAGGTACGCACACAACAACAATCACAACAAAAACACTAACACTAATAATAATCCCAAGTTACGTGTCCTGTCACAATAACAAAACAAAATTTTCTGCGCGCGAGTTCGTCAAATCAAAAGCGGCGCGGGCGCAGGAGCTTCCGTGTTACGTAAACATACGTTCCGAAAGGATAGCTTCGGCGTACTGAGGCGCCCCACTTACCGATCGCAAGGATCTAGAAATTAGAATGCAATAACAACACACTGACCTATTTCCATTTCTTTTACGCACGGGATGTTTTGCAATGACTTGCGTCAGAGCGGCAACAACGCATCGTAGGTAACACTCAGATTTATCGTTTTAAGGTGCATGACCTATGCGTAGACTTAATCAGCTGTTAAAAAAATACATCGTGTTCAAACGAGGTAAAAACTTGAAAAATCATTTGCGAAATTTGAGATTGAGTTGTGCTCCCGTTAAAAGTATTACGAAAAATAGTGTAATTAGTCTTTGGACCATAAAAAGTGCATAAAAGTGAATCTGGACACACAAACTTGCTGTGATAGTGTTATTAACAGTGTTTGATGACTATTTATAAACAAAAAACTTAAAATAAAAATCATCGGAACGGTGACTGACTTATAAGACCAAAACAAACTATAACAAGTGATTTGTTTACGCATAGACCATATTTAAGTGCAGTGATAAAACACCTGTTGAAAAACCTGAGATACCCTGTCAATACTTGTATTTTAGAAAGACGTTTTCTAAGGTTGCTCATCTCAGATCCGTTTTTTATTTGAATCACGAAGTTATTGTTGCGATTACAACTCCATCTAGCGCAAATCTGAGGAATTTAATTGTATTAAGTGTTGCCTGACCCATAATAGTGTTAACAACACAAATAAATAATTAGTTGTGTAAGTTGCTGCGAAACAACGACATCTGTTGACTTTGGAGTACACTCACGACGTCAACATACGGTCGAAAATTTTGACACATTGAGTACTGTACACTTGGCGCAACGGTACAACGCAGTCAGAACGGTACATAATCAGTTTGACTCGAGTTCGATTCCGGCTAAAGTCGAGATTTGTTTTTGTGATCTATATTGGGAATATCAAATATTAGTAACATGAATTTCTTGGAGAACATAACTTTCCGTCGTACCCGCACTAGATCAGAGCCAAACAATGATGACAGTGATATAATTTCACAAACATTGGATTGTACCACCTCGAATAGCATGCCAGATATATCCGAGGATGAAGACGATCAACTATCAAAATTAAAAGATGAGATCGAAAAACTAACGGCTCAATTAAATAGTGCACACATTGAAATTGAACTATTATCTTTAGAAAATAAAAATCTGAGGCAGACTAACGGTGACCTAATAAAGAAAAATGACATGTACAAGAAGATCACTTGCAGTCCAGTAAAACAGAAAAAACAAACCCCAAAGAAAAATACAAATAATTCCACAAAAACAAAGCAGACACTAACTGTGGAAAACATGAGCACAGACTGTACACCTACAGACGCGATATTGACGAACAAAAACGAAGATAACAACCTATGTCTCTCAAGGACTTCTCAAGAAAGAATATCTCATAGTAATCAAACTGTTTCATCTTTAAAACACAAAGTATGTCTACTTAGTTGTGAAACTTCCAACAGAATATACAAGATCACTCAGAGAACACAATTATGTAACTTTGAAATATGCCATTATCGCAAGCCTAACTGTAGTCTGAACCTTTTATTAGATAATATTGACGAAAAAGTACGAAACTTTACATATAATGACCATTGTATTATTTATATTGGCGAAGTACATTTTAGGAAAACTTATAATTATATTGAACTTGTATCGCTTATACGCGAAAAGTTAGTTACTTTGAAACACACAAACTTTATAATATGTTTACCAACGTTTAAATTTATGGTAAACAGTAATATAATGTATAACAGCCGAATTGAAACGTTCAATAATCTGCTTTGCATGGATGCGGAAACTTATAATTACGCATATATCTTGGACTCCAATTTAAATCTGCCCTATACTTCCGACACATACAGCTATCGTTATGGCACCTTGAACACTAAAGGCTTAAATACTGTCATATCAGATCTTCAAGATCTCGTCTTAGACATAAGTGCCCTGAATACTGCACCCTTAGAGGCTGATTGTTCTCAGAAAAATGAAATGAATGCTTTACCAGTCACACAGACAACAAATGATTCTCAGTTTTTTCTATAAATGTCTCAATATTCTCCATCAAAATATAGCAGGTCTAGCGAACAAATCTGACATACTGTTAGTTAAACTAGAGGAATTATTCAATAAGGGAACTATTATAGACGTTATATGCATTACAGAACATTTTATAGAATCAGGCAATGAGGATCTGATGTATATACCCAACTTCTATCTAGCGGCTTACTATTCAAGAAACACGAAACGAGGAGGTACATGCATCTTTGTCAGAGCAGGACTGCAATATCGAGTACTAACTGACGCAGCCAAACAATCGATTTCAGGATTATTTGAATGTTGCGCTGTCGAACTTATATCTTATAACATAATTATTATTTCGATATACAGGGTGCCTAAACACAATTATGTATTATTTTATGAAAAAATGGACAACATACTCAAAAGGCTTAGTTCTGGGACAAATAAAAACATTATTCTTGCAGGAGATTTTAACATTGATGTATTAAAGAGAAATAAAAATACTCTTGAATTTGAATATTTTCTCTTACAATATAATTTAAAACTAGCACTACACAAACCAACAAGACTCAGTAGTAATACCTGCATCGATAATTTTGCACATAGTTACAAAAGGGGCTGTAAAGCGGAAATCTTAGATCTAGCCCTCTCGGATCACACATGTCAAATACTTAAAGTGCCCATAAAAATAACTTGCAAATTACAACTTTGGAAATGTAAAAAGAGAGATTACTCGGAAGATAATCTGATTAAATTTAAAAATCTCTTAGGCAGTTTATCTTTCGTAGAAGTTTTAAATGCTAAAGATGCAAACCTGTCTTTTGAAGCTTTCATGGACGACTTCTTATTATTGTATAAATTATGCTTTCCAGAAAAGATAGTAACTATCAAATTAAATAGAAAAACTAAGTGGATATCTCGAGGGATAAAGATATGTAGCCAGAAACAAAGACATTTACTGTGGAAATATCGATTTGACCCTAGCTCAACAAATAAGAATAATCTAAGGAAATACTCCACTCTCTATAAAAAAGTTATAAAATTGACTCAGAAAGCTCAAAACAATTATTTTATAAGCTCTTCTCAGAATAAATCTAAAGCCGCATGGCAAGTTATTAATAAATCTAAAACGTGCTTACCACAGGAACAAATTATGACTATAAATAGAGACAATTTGACTATAACACGCCCTATTGACATTGCAAATGAATTTAATAATTACTTTATTGACACAATTGAAAATAATATAAATTCTGATAAGATTAATGGTAATGTTATTGATAATCTTTCACCACAATCTTTATTCATGTCACCGGTTTCGGAAAATGACATTATAAAAATTATCTGTAACCTCAAAAATACGAATACTGTTGGTTGGGATGGCGTTTGTACTAAGGTCCTAAAGTATGTAAAGGAAGATATAGCACAGCCATTAGCTCACATTATTAACTTCTGTATTGCTGATGGCATATTTCCAAACAGCTTAAAAAAAGTTATTATTAAACCTTTACTTAAAAAAGGTGACAAAACGAATATGAAAAACTATAGACCCATTGCAAAAATTTCCGTCTTGTCCAAAATTTTTGAGAACGTTATATACAAATCCATGTACACATATTTTGAAAAATATAACTTATTTTGCAATGAACAGAAAGGTTTTCGCAAAAATATAAATATTAACTTGGCACTGTTCGATTTAATTAATAGTATTATGACATCAGTTGATAAAAATAATCCAATTTGTACTATTTTTACTGATATGACGAAAGCTTTTGATTATGTCGACCATGAGATATTGCTACAAAAGCTATATGGCTACGGCGTAAGGGGAAATATCCTAAAATTGATAAAATCATACTTAACTGATAGAGTTCAATGCACAGAGGTATCTCGATTATGTCCCAAAACCAAATTAGTAAATGTATATTACTCAAAACAAAGAGCCATAAAATATGGCGTACCACAAGGTGGCGTGTTGGCACCACCTCTATTTCTGATTTACATCAATGATCTCCCAAAAATAATTCAACATAAGATGGTTCTTTTTGCAGACGACAGCACTGCTATAATAGAATGCAATGACATAAATAAGTATGAAAATGATATTAATGAATCTTTAACTAAAATAATAAACTGGCTTAATGATAATAATTTAAAAATTAACCTAAGCAAAACCAACATCATGCAATACCATCAGCGTCGGGAAAATAACAACATTAATATCAAATATAAAGACCATAAAATTCAGGAAGTTGATAGTGCTAAATTTTTAGGAATAACGATTGACAATAAATTGACTTGGAACACTCAAACTGACATAATATGTAAACGACTAAGTAAATCTGCGTATGCACTATTCCAACTTTCAAAAAAGGTTAATATTGAGACATTGCTAGTAGCATACCATGGACTCGTAGCTTCTGTTTTACGGTACGGAGTTATTTTCTGGGGGCAGTCGGCTAATAGGGAAGTTGTATTTAGGATGCAGAAACGCTGTGTGAGGTCTATGTGTGGTCTAAAAACGACAGATAGCTGTATTCCATATTTCAAAAAACTAAAAATATTGACACTGCCAGCAATGTATATATTTGAAACAGCATTGTTTGTAAAACAAAACCCGCATTTATTTGTAAGCCTATCGGCAGTCAGAAGAAATCCATTGCGTACTCAATATTGTAACAAATTATGTAATGTTAAATGTAAAACAGCCTTAATGCGTAAAAGCATTTTCGGTAACGCTCCAAAAATTTATAATAAAATACCGAATACCATTAAAAATATGCCATTAATAAAATTCAAAAAGGCGCTTAATAGCTTGCTTAGTGACAAATGTTATTACACACTGGAGGAATTTCTCAATGATGACTCAATGTAATTCTGTTTCTATTTTATAAGATTATTAGTATTGAATTATTTGTTTTGACATTTTTAATTATTCTGACTTAGATTTTACTTTATGTTTTTAATTTCTTGACATTTATAACTAAATAATTCCTACTTTAAATCTGACATCACTTAATTTTTTAAATAATATTATGTAATTATTATAATTTATTTTGAAATTTTAACTAAGCATGATTTTCAAACATTTTCTCCGTTTTATATTTAAAATCGTAATTTTTTGAGCTAAATGCACACCATATTTGTACGCCTCCTGGCATAACATAGCGTTCTGTTTACCAAACTTAAGATCTGTATTTCGTTACCTGTGTTAACAAATAAAACTGATTTGATTTGATTTGATTTGATTTGAATAAACTACTGCTCCTATTTAATTGATTTTTGGTACAGAGCTTGGAAATGGTACCTAGTATAGGCAGTTTAAAGGAAAGCCCCTCTGTCGTATCAACTTTGTATAATGTACAAATTAATGAAAAAATGTCGGAATTTGTGAGATTTTCCACTTTAACGCAGGGTTTTGGTAACTTCTCCAGTTCCCATTTCTAATGAATTTTAGACAAATTTAGTATCCAAATTAAAACCGAACGAAATATAAGAGCCTACTTAAGTAGGTAATTTAATTTCACCTGCAAAAGTCATAAAGTTTCTAATAAGCGTGCCCTTTATTATTCTAATTAAATCTACGCTTAATTATCCTTTACTTCAAAGTAATTTTACTTTTTTTTTTACCTCCTGCTGAAACGTATTTCTGTAGGAGGTCGCGTAATAAAATGGTTCCTGTGTCATAATAAGTTTCATCATCTGCCTATAAAGTTCCCACTGCTGGGACACAGGCCTCCTCTCTATGAGAGGGAGTGGGCTGTAATCCACCACGCGGGCCCAGTGCGGGTTGGTAGATGTCACATGACTTCGAATTTGTAGTTCTAGGACATGCCGCTTTCCTCAAGTTTTCCTTCACCGTTTTTGAGAGCAGCGGTGATGAAATAAATTACACAAAGTAGTGCGCCTGCCTGGGTTCGAACCCACGGCTTACTGCTAGTAAGTCGGGGCTGCCACCACTGGGCACCGCTGCTCTCCATAATAAGTTTATGTGCAAATAAAATATGTAGGTTCTAAAATGGTTTAAAAGAGTTGAGTGGCCATTGGGCGTGTTGTCATACATTCATTTTTTCAAATTTTGCACGACCGCGGAAAAAAAACAATAAGAAAATCAACCTATAGCATTTTAGTAAACTTGTTTGCAACAAGCACATATCCTGAATCTCACTATAAATGTGGTGCATGCAAGGGTGCCACTTCGCCGTATCTCTGCTCGTCCGGTGATAGAATGTTTTACGGTAGTTTTGCACTGAAAACATTGGGTTATTGATGCCTTTAATAAAATACAGGGGTCATGGACGCTCAAAGTAAAGTTTTAACATTTAAAAATTTTATTTTTTAAAAGTTGTGAAAAAGTTACTAGTTTGACTTTCAATATCTCCTTACGACATCGGACATAGCTCAATTATTTGAACACTTTTTGAAGAGTTGAAAGAGTGTTTTGTACAAGTTACGAGTACAGGGCAGGGTACGTTTGTAGCAGACGGCTAACTAAGAACAATCTCTTTGAACAATAGCTTGCCAAAAGAGTTTGTTTTAGCATTTTTTTTACATTCCTTTTGTTTCAAAGTTTCCCTTTCTTTGAAATTCTTTTTTTTAGTTACTCGCTCAAAAGCCTGATTAAATTAATGGTTTGACTTTGACCTTCCTCTTAATGGGCCTGATGTTGCAGGAACATAAGGCTGCGCGCGCTGGACGGGTGCGTGGGAGCGCGTCGCCGCCCTGCAATATTAGAAGTGCCAGCGGCTAGGACTAACCTACTCATGTTTACCCCTTTGTCTGTATCGGAAAATATATAATATATATTATATTTTTGGGCAAAACTTACAGAGATTTATTGAAACAGCACAAATAATAATTGAAAGAGGTGTGCAACAGTAAACGTCTGTTATTAATGTCATATTTAATTATTAATATTTTTACTGGGTGTAATTTTACTTGTTATAATATTTTATGTAATTGTACTTTGTGACTTATAGCACCATATTGGACTTGTCAGTAATGTTGCTATTATTGGTGGTGCATGACATGAAAAATGACAGCCAAGACCAACGGATAACGTGCTTTTCTGAGGCGCGGACGAAACTCCTTATGTAATGGGTAGATCAATGGACTAAGATAAGCAAGGCTTAACCTAAAGACCGGCCCGAACGGCTGTTATTATTTAGCAAAAGCTTGAGTTTATGTATGAATTCTTTTTAATATTATTTGAAGTTTCTTGCGACCGGTACAGCCAAATGACGTCATAGGATCGCTGTCTCGATGCAACAATGCTTTTCTAACACTGAGTGGCGGCTCTTTGAGATAACCCGGCGCTAATAAAACGTAAAGCGTAACGTCCTGACGGCGAAATTTGCGGGAAACGGTTGCCATGGTAACGTGACATCAGCTGCAAGTATAGTTTGACATTGACAACTTAGAACAGACAGCGTAGTGTTGTCAAATTAATGACTGACTAGTTTGGGTCTAGTCAAGACTGGTGTCAAAGTGGTATCCGTCTAGTAACGGCGAGTGTCATACTAGTCGAGACGATACGGCGAGTGTCTAGTCATGAACTCAGGACAAGTGTGGAACTAGTTTCGTTTAGACATGACTTGTGTCAATCCAGACCATGATGAAGACTCACAGCTATCGTGAATCTAGTGCATGAATCATGTCATTAGGGAAAAATTTGTTACTGATGTAAAAACTTATAAAGTCTGCTTGACGATTGTGTATGTTGCTACGTCGTAGCCGTGACGCCTACGCTACGCTTTCGTAGCGAGTCAAGCTGCTACGAAAAACATCTACGATGGTGTATTTTCGACATGTTATGCTTGAACGGCTAAAATTGTGTTATGCTATAATTAATTTATTTACTTCATCTTTGAAAGTCATAAATATTTTTGCGGTGCTCTGTTATTTATTATCAGCAAAAATACATTTCTATAATTAAAAAAACACGTCGAAACCCAGGTTTACTCATCCATAAAATCAACAACATAAAGCCACCCTTATTGTGAAATCGATAAATTTCACAGGCTTTAACTTATTTTGCCGAGACCAATCATTTAGGGGCAGACTGCAAAAATAATGAATTTCCTTAAAAAAATATGACAGGCGATGAATAAATTTGTTTATAAATAGCCTTTTATTTTCATCTAGAAGGAACATTCATTTAATTTAAAATGAAAGATTAAAATCAGAGCAAGGACTCGTTAAGACATTCTGGTTTACTTTAAATTTTCAAAAAGGTACTGTGTACTAGATATTTTGAACTGTAGCGACTCACAAAAAGCAACTTACTACAAAAAGTACTACAGCGCCATCTATGACATGACAGTAGAACTAACATCAATTTCCTACATCTCGCAAGCAAAGTTTACATCGACTTAAGACTATATAGAAAAACCCGACCACCATTGTCGGGTAGTTGCCCACCAGACATAACACCTGTCTGGTCGGAGGATGCTCCCTTTTCTAAGGAGTATCGATGAACTATACACCCTGTTCCTCATACCTCTAAAGAACCATACCAAAGACTCGAATTCTTAGTGTTGACCTGTGAGACCTCTAGGTATGCCATAAGTACCGTATAGATTAAAAGTGACATTCTCATATTTTACGTCAAAATCGAGAGTATCTTTCAAAACTACAACAGCATGGGACTCATTCATTATCAGAAGGATTCTAGAGTAGCACTATTGGGAATTCTAATCATTTATGAAATATGACTTATGATATTTACAACGAATGACCAGAGGGCCTAGAAGAGTAAATACTGCTTTCCCAACGTTTCGTATTTGATTTTCTACTTTAGGGGTATGAAGAACAGAGTGCAAACTTCCTCAATAGGGGTGCGGACTGGGTAAAGAAAACGACATTCTATTTTGTCCGTCAGACAGGTAATACAAAAATATTAGACACGTATTTTTTGTTTTATCAAAATATCAAAAAATTACTTAGTTAAAACTCGTTAAAGTTGGAGAGTGGGGGCTCACTACGTCACAAGTAGGTATAAAATTTACCTACATGTGACGTCATGCGCCATTTCAACTCAATATATCTCCGTAATTTTATGACCACGTGAAAAAGAAAAAATACGTGTCCAATACTTTTCAATAAACTACCCGACGGCCAAAGAAAAAAAAATGTGGTTATCCCCTATTCTCCTTAGAAAAGGGAAGATATTCCGACTAGACGAGTGTTGTATCTGGTGGGTCACTGCCCGACTGTTGCTGTTATTGTCGGGTTCTTCTTTATGGTCAGTTCTTTCGTGGTTAGTTCTTTATTTATGACATAGATATATATTTTTTGTAATTTTTGTACTGCGCCACTACAATGCAACGACTTGCATTGGCATTGACATTTTTCGGTAGGCATTAGTCAATCTAACGCATTTTTGAGTTTACCACCATTGATATCACTTTGTCTAGACCCTCTGTTTCTGTTACAAAGTAATCTGACATTCTTAAAGTGTGTGGTTCATACATAAGATGGATTCATATTGTGTATATTCAATTCTTTCCCCACCCCAATTAAATATCTTTTTTTTATAACATCTAGTCTTTTAACACAGATTATGTGTGTTTTGTACAATTAAACCATACATGGTTTGTACTCACATTCGCTAAAGCAACACTGCTTTATCACTACTAAACAAATATAAATAAAAATGTAGGTACATGCACAATATGAAATAAAACCCGTATTTTCAGCTCGGTATAACAAAATAAAACTAAATTAATCCGTTCGAGTTATTTGGGTGCCACTGAGGAACCCTCAACAGGAAACCTGACACAGTTAATAGCTTATGTAATGGTGAAAAAACTTCGCGACCCACATTCCGGCGATTTGTAAACAAATAGCGGGCTGTTCTTGTAAATAATGGGGTAATGTGTTTTGTTAACACTTCTTCGGGAAAGCAGTTTAAGTTCTCAAAACCATTTTAGTGTCTGGAAACTTTTTAAATCGTTACTGAATAGGGAATAATCCAATTTTTTTTTCTTTGTCCGTCGGGTAGTTTATTGAAAAGTATTCGACAAGTATTTATATAAAATTACGGAGATATATTGAGTTGAAATGGCGCATGTTGTCACATGTAGGTAAGTTTTATACCTACTTGTGACGTAGTAAGCCCCCACTCTCCAACTTTAATGAGTTTTAACTAAATATTTTTTTGATATTTTGATAAAACAAAAAATACGTGTCTAATATTTTTGTATTACCTGTCTGACGGACAAAATAGAATGTCGTTTTCTTTACCCAGTCCGTACCCCTATTGATGAAGTTGCCTTGTAACTTTGGGGCTAACTGCACCCTACAAAAAATTATAGTTGGCAAAATTGGATTCAATGTGTGGATATTAAAATAATTACGAGTGCACTTTTTGCACATCTTTTGTTGATTTAGTTGGCGAATCGGGAAAGTTCCCTAAACAAGATGTAGCCATCAAAAGATGCATCCAGTTTACCTAAAACTTCTCAACACGTAGGGCATTCGACTTAAGGTTTTGCAACCGTTAGTCGAATGAAAGAATTAAACTATAGTGACATTATGAATCGGGGTACTAGGGAATGCAGAACCGGTTCTGTTTCAAAGAACCAACATTTTCGGACCTTCTTGTTAATGAACCGGTTTTAAGTAAGCATTTTAAATATAGTAGAGTTGAAACTGTTGAAACGGAAAAAGTAAGAAAAAGCGTAATGACCGGTCAAAATAAAATATTCAAAATCAAATAGATCGATGTATTTTGTTTTCTCTCTATACACATAATAAAATCGTAAAAATCCAAATTGATGTTCTGAAATGGCGCAAAAACTACTGAATGGATTCTGAACAATTTTTTTATATATAATATATTTATTGAATATATTTTATCCCGCTATTTACTTAAGGGGGATGAGCAATATTGCATTTCTAGTCACTTCAAACTCTGTTAATTTCAACTTCTCTTCATGATACTTTTAAAATTTTCTGATTTGTTGTTTCAAGAATAATTAAAGGGTGTAAATAGACCCTTAACGAAGCCGAATAGCACCTGTTGTCTCCGTCTTTGCGATTTTTTTTTTGACCTGGAATATACCTGCCGGCCTAGCATGACCGCCGTAGAAACGGGCTATGTCTACGGAAGAATCGACAATTTGACAGATATTTCTATCTTCCCAAGCATGGCGATATTAAGAATGTAGAAAAGAAATGTTTCTTTTCTTCAGTCGACACAAGTCTACAACGTCGAGCATGACGACCATATTTTCTCTTCTTTTGACATTTGGGGGTAGAAACATTACTTCTGACAAATGTCAAACTAGTCTTATTAAAAACTAAATACGAGAAATGCGTTTCGTGGTTGCGTTGAGTTACGTTCAAAAGGTTGAAATAATATGTAAAATATTTAGGTTTAATTTCGCGAAAAAGATCCAGGCCTGGATCCAGGATGCAGCAACACCATCCCGCTTACGAAAATAAAAAAGTCGTGCAATTGGCAACTTTTTTTTGTTAACTAAACGTAATAATATTCAGGGAATATAAACATCACGTGATACGTCCCCGTTGCTATGGAAAGAATTTCTGTCTATGTCTTCGTAGAAACGCGAGTCGACGGGGCGCGCCATGCTCGGCCAGAAGAAATGTCAAGTTGTATAGAAAAGATTTCTTGTCGTTTCTTGGTAGAATAGAGATAGAACGGTCATGCTAGGGGGGCTGGGAACCTTCTAGTTCCCAAGATATTGGGCGTCAAACTTTTTCACAAGTTTAAAAAAAAAACTAGTTTTTAATTTTGTAACTGTACTGAAATACCTACATGACCCGTTTACTATTAAATTCATAGATCAGCACACTGTTTTGAGTGCGTAACATTGAAATTTACCGTAAAATGTGATAACCCCTCTCAAAAAATAGAAGTCTTAAGCAATAATTACTTCGTTTTGATGTACAGAATGCTTGGTTAACGGCATCGTGGACAGGCCCTCGCCTGTTTACGTGTTTACACCTTGTAACTCCTTTGCTAATGGGCGTCCACTCGTCAAAAGAAATAGAAAAATTATAGCTTTCTGTAAATAGTTTCTGGATTTCGCTAATCAGTTGTTGTTTTCTTTTACCTTCTTGTTTTGTTACAATGTTTGGGAAACCATAAGTAGTAATCAGTTAATTGCGCTATTTTCTTTGTTTTATTTACGGTCTCAGTTAAGCCTGGCATGCACATGTTGCTAATAAGTATGCTTGTCAGGTAGCATGCTCTCATTGCTCTCTGTGCCCGTAAAATACTCATGCTCTTTTGGTATACACATACAAGTTGAATGCTACTAAGTAGCATTTTCTCGAAAGTAGCATGTTCTATTACTACCATGTAGCATGTGTATTCCACGGGCTTTAAATAATAAAATTAGAAACATTCCAAACGCAAAGTATGTTTTCCCGAAAGTACATAAAGAAACAGGATTTGGTTATAAAAATAAAATTCCGGGATTTCTCGGTATTTTCGGTACAGAGATTTCCCGAGACTATTCACGACGGCGTACCAGTAACTAAGTAAGTATTTGCATTGTCTATTATATAGGTCTAGTAACTGAAGAGACGCATAGGTCTACAGCAGTAGGGTATTTGAAATCCTAAAGCCTTTTGATTCCCAGGTTACACAAAGTGTTATAGGCTTATTCACATATTTATGAAAATTAATGACAACAACAAATTACAATCACCAATCAGCTGGCCAATTATGGCGATGAAAGCCATTTCCTCCACTGTTCACTATAACATCAATCGGAAGGCCACAGTTATCCGCCAGAAAATTTACAGACTAATGTTATAATGATACAACCCAAAACAGCAATTTATCCCTGCAATGAGCACAATTTCCGAGAGTGCCATTTCCTAAACCCATTCATTTGTGATCACGGCGAGAGATATATGCAGCTTATAAATCAGATTGTCGCCTCCTCAATAACTATGGGCTCGTATTTTAACACAACATCGGGAAAAAATACGGGCGTGTAAAGGGTGCGTGCACGATAGATATTTTTTTTAATAACATTTAGGATAGAAAAACTTTTAGGTTAAATAGTAAGCCGTGGGTTCAAACTCAGGCAGGCGCATTACTTTGTTTGTGTATTTCATCAACGCTGCCCTCAAAAACGGAGAAGGAAAACATCGTGAGCAATCCGGCATGTCCTAGAACAAAAAAATCGAAGACATGGGACATCTACCAACCCGCACTGGGCCCGCGTGGATTACAGCCCACTCCCTCTCATAGAGAGGAGGCCTGTGTCCCAGCAGTGGGAACATTATAGGCTGATGATGGTGATGAACACATAATTTCACGCCTTTATTCCCTAGAGGGTTAGGCAGAGGAGTTCCTAACAGTACACCCACATTTCGCCAGTTATGTTTAAGTATGTAATAAGGGGCGAGCCTTTTGTCAGCAACCGGACACAGTTCAGATTTCGTGACTGCTACTGAGAAATTAGTAATGGAAAGTCCAATAACGCTTTGCCCGAGCTGAGAATCGAGCCAGGACTTCATGTTCCTCAACTTTACCGAAGAGGCAGTATAAATAAGTATGCAGCTATTATCACTGGGCTCAAAACGGTGAAGGAATCGTGATGTAATCTGTATGTCTTCATTCGACATACACCAACCCCCACTGGGTCCACGTGGTGGATTGCGGCTCATTTCCTCTGACAGAGAGGATATCGGTTTCCCAGCAAGGGAACGTTGTACATACAGGGTAGAAGGGCTGGGTCAACGTCACCGCGTCGGTTTAGGGTACCTACATCTTTTTTGTTACCGAATTGCTTCCCATCCCGCAAACGGAAACAATTCGCTTTCGGGCAATTTTTTTTTATCTGCTCAGATAAAAATTCAGCCCCCTGCCTGTTCATGAATAAAGCCTTTTTGCTGATGTTTTTATGCCTCGAGGGATACACGGTGGATTCATATTGCCCACTTGTTGAATACAGGTAAAACGAAAGGAAACTCTTTTCTTTTCATTATGTATTCAAATAATAGTGTATGTGAGTCAGTTCAGCAGGAACTGAGAGAAATAATATTTATTCTCTCGTATCGTACTCGTATTTATTTCGGAGAAAGGGTTTCGAGGCTAACAATAATACTGATACCGTTAGCCTGCGTCATCCCACTGCTGGGCAAAGGCCTCTCCCCATGACTTCCAATTGCTTCGATCCAGGGCCAATGTCGACCACTGGTCACTGGTCTTGTCCAGCTGGCCCCGCCATCTTCTACGAGGTCTGCCGCGACACCGTCTGGCTGTGTCAAGGCTCCAGAAAGTGCTTATTTTGCGTCGCGGGCATACTTAGCCTGAAATAATCTTGCCTATTCTTCTCCATAGAGATCTGCGGTTTGGAATGGGCAACTAGAGTACTTTCATAAGTAATTATGCCTTGTGACAGTGACTGTAGATTCGCGTTTTTTTTTTGTTTTTTTGACTTTCAAAAGTGCCTTTAATGGTCTAATTGAAATAAATGCTTTGAGTTTGAGTTTGAATAACCTACTGCTGGGTTTAGTCCTGAACTTTCTTCTACCATACTTTTCGGTTCTGTGCGTCCTTAATCCATCTGTTTTCCGCGACTTTGATGACATCGTCAACCCAAAGCTTTTTGAACGGCCCTGATTTTTTTGCCCCAACCTTGACCAACACTCCGCCCAACTCCACTTAAATCCCAAATACTAAATACTCCTTCCAATTTTCTGGTTAGAGGATAAAAATAACATGGAATGGATGTAACTGTTCTGCAAAATAAACACCTAAAATATACTTCTGTAAATTTTCACTGCTCACCGGCTGTTTGGTAAATTGCCACCAGATGCATAGCCTATGTGAGTTATAGCCGCCAGTCTATGTATATTGCCTAGTAAATCACTACTGCACGATCTGGTGAGGTAAGACTAAGGGTACGACTGACGACGTTATTTGGAGTGTATGACCAAAAGAGCCTAAGCAGCGTTAGGCCCTTAAGGCAGTTTTGTTTGTTATAGAGATATCAATTTGATCATATTTTATTACAATAGAAAGTTTTCATTATGCGCATGATTTTCATAGAGTGATAGTGTTCCTGTGCATTTATAGATAGTGTTAACTAAAGCACATCATCATCATTATCATCATAATGTTCCCACTGCTGGGACACAGTCCTCTTCTCAATGCGAGAGAGTGGGCTTTAATCCACCACGCGGGCCCAGTGCGGGTTGGTAGATGTCACATGTCTTCGAATTTTTAGTTCTAGGACATGCCGGTTTCTCACGATGTTTTCCTTCACCGCTTTGAGAGCAGTAGTGGTGAAATAAATTACACAGACTAATGCACCCACCCGGGTTCGAACCTACGACTTACTGCTCGTAAGTCGGGGCTGCCACCACTGGGCCACCGCCGCTCCAACCGCAACTCAAGCACGCACTGTTATTAATCTTAAAATTTAATCGTAGTTCACAACATTACTATACTATTGAAAGATATTTCAGTTTTGTAAGGACAAAGTAACTTATTTGGATACTTAGAGAGCCTACAAATTGAAATTCTCTCAAGTCTTACAAAAGTAAGATATGATAAGATTCTTCTTCTGGATAAGCTCGTACCATCGTCGACTTTGGCTCTGTTGCAGAGCAAATAAATCGCAAAAAAAATCTCCTTCGAAGCTGAATTCAAAGTTAATGGCCTGTAACCTGATACAAAAATTATGGGATTGCTTGAATATAAATTTTTGAACAGAACTCTTTAATACTATTTTACCTTTTGGGTACTCGTGCTTACACGATAATATATTTTGTGAACTTAAATAAACAAGCAGTGGGTTTTACGCATTGTGGTTGTCGTCTGACCTTTGCAATCCTTGGGGAAATCGTGTGCTTGGTAGGTATCTCTGCTCACTTGCGATCTGTTCTCAATACAATACATATAATCCTCTTACCACGGCTTCCGAATATAAATTATCTTGTTCCAACTCTGATGTGCGTTCTAACTGATGTTTGTGTCGCACTAAATATACCAATGTAAGTTGTTGTTTGTCTATATAAAGGGTGTAAAACACCTCGTAACGAAGCCGAAAGGCACTGGTTCTCCCTGTCATTGCGATCATTTTTTTGTTCTACACCATACCTGGGAACCTTCTAGTTACGGAGATATTAGGGGTCAAAGTTCCAACTTTTTGACAAGTATTTTTTTTAAACAAGTTTTTAATGTAAGATTTTTACTTTAAACACCTCTACGACCCCCGTACTATTCAATTCGTCCATCAGCAAAATGTTTTGAGTGCGTTACATTGAGTTCTACCACAAAACATGATTTTACACCCCCCAAAAAAAAGTCGTTGCCCAGTAATAATTTTTACGTAAAGTTACTTAGTTTCATGTACAGAATGCTTGGTTGACGGCTTCGTGATGAGGTGATTTACACCGTGTATATAAATAGGACTTATACCCTTTACACTAATATTAAATGAATTATTTAATTGCAAAAATTGAAATAACAAACAAAAAAATGGGTGTACATGTAAATCGTCGAAATGTAAGGTACCTACAGCTGATTTTTAAACTCACATTTTAATCTCTTGTGTATAATATAACTGAAACCTCCTGAAACGCAAACTTCCAACAAATCTTTTGGGAAATCACGTAGGCAGATTTTCTCGTTCTCATCCTACCCTAATTAGCAAGTAATATAATTAATTTGCAGACTCTTCAGTCTTAGATCTTGAAAGCGATGGAGGGTTAATTGGCGCGAGAAGTATCTACCCGTCACGTGGTGGAAACGTTCTCTGTTACGGTACGCTTACACGGGCAATTTTAAGTAACTGTTGCCGGCAACAGTTGCCTTAGGTAGTAGGGTAATTACTGGAGCAGTTGCGTCATGTGTGAGTGTGTGTTGCCTGGTTGTATCTCTACCAGAAATAAAACTGCTTCTTGATTGACATTGTAATAAATTATAGATCTGTGTTGCAGTAACATTTTGATACTTTTGACAGAATTATGTGAAATAAAATATCACGCAATTAATCCAATAGCAATAAATATGAAAAATAAAATAGCAAAATATTAGATGTTATTTACTTTCACAATCCAACCTTTTGATCACAATAACATAGTTGACACGTCCAATTACTTGACATACTGTTGATCTGTCAAAATGCGATTCCCGATTTTGTATGGCAGCCAGTTACGACACTTATTTGCCAACTCAACTATGTATCAATTTCACATCAACTGAAAATCAAATTTTAGAGTTAATTGAAAAAGTATCGGGTTTTCAGGCTCGAAATATTTATAAAGATGTTTTTTCTTGGGGCTTATGGTATCAGCTACCCAAGTATGAATTGAGCAGCTTTAGTTGCCCGTTTAAGTGTATCCTCAGAGTTAAGTGGGCGAAATAGGGTAAGGTAATGAAAATGTAGACAAGTACGTGTCGTTTTTAGGCTCGGATTTGTTTGAGAGACAACATTCTGTCTATAAATAGGTGACATTTCTTTGTGAAGAAAGCTTTTGATAAAGTCAAATAGTAATTTATTGTGGCACGGAGAATTAAATGCTTTAAGTAATTACTTGGCTCTGAAATGCTTGAAAATTAAATGTTAAGAGCCGGCTCAAGTGTTGCTGGGATTTTACTATTGTGATGAAATATTTTTGTGACTGTTGTAAATTCAATTAATTGATTAAAATTTTATATTTCAATTTTCTTAAAAGGTCGTGCCCTAAACTACAGCTAAAACATAAAAAAATATGGCAGCGAGTTATCAAAAGGCTTATCTCGTTGATACTACGAAACGTTTAGAAAACGATTGCCACTCAACCTAGGGGAATAAAATTTATTCATCTGTCCATTGATACCGAACATAATGAACCATTCTGTAAATATTTACATTAACGGGCATTTAATACATTCTGCCCAAAAACCCAAATTTCTTAGAAAAAAACCTTTTCTCACTTTAAACTCGAATATTATTCACGATGCTCTCCTAAACTTAATATTATAAACATTACCTCAGATACCCGTAACACCTGCCACGGGTAAGTAATAAGGTTTTAGGTACCTTCTCTCAATTTTCGAGTTTGGTCCAAGGTATAAGAGATATTTTCGTGAGAATCGTCGTATTAAACGTAGGTTAATTTTATAAGATGAACAATAGACTTTTGCTAAGAAACGCTGTTTAAAGTTATATATTGAAGTTGTAAATGAAGCTTCATCCGCATAAAGGCAAATTCGTATGGCAATATGATTGTTGCACAAGTTTTGAGTTTTTAGGTATAGCCAATGCAGTTTTTGCAACTTAGCAGCGGTGATCCAGTGGTGAGAGCCGTGGGTTCAAACCCAGGCAGGTGCATTACTTTGTGTAGTTTATTTGATCACCGCTGCTCCCAAAACGGGGAAGGGAAACATCGTTAGGAAACTGGCATGTTCTAAAAAATCAAAGACATGTGACATCTACCAACCCGCACTGGGCCCGCGTGGTGGAAAACAGCCCATTTCCTCTCATAGAGAGGAGGCCTGCGTCCCAGCAGTGGAAACATTATATATTATGCTGAATATGATGAGAGTTATTTAGAATTGTGCCTAAATTGGAATGTTGTAATATGTACTCGTAGTCATGACTTAATGCGAGGACGAGACTTCAAGCCTCCACTCCTTTCAGGCGCCCTAGCGCCAGCATGAGTGCGCAATTATTTTTATTAAAAAAACTTTTTTTTTACTTTTTTGCGTTCTCGTTTCAAATATAATATTGATCGTGATACTTATTGTGCTTGTTGCAACCAATTTAACTAAAATGCTATAGGATAATTGTATTTTCGATTCATAAATCGACGTTTTATGTTACGCTTACACAGCACGCTCGTGCTAGTTCCTCGGTTGCTATTTTGCATGTTTTAGCGTTTATTTACGTGAAAGTAAAGTTTTTGGTTCGTTGTAAAGTCTGTAGTCTTTAACTTAAGCCCTTCGTCACCATCTGTGTATCTCATACAATATTTACACATTCTAAGCTTTGTTAAGTGACTTTCACAACTTTTGGGACAACATTTGTAAGAAACAGTCTTCTTTTCTAAGACTCTCAACTGAATATCATGTTTGACAAGTTTTGTATAAGCGGACTTTAATTTGCTTATTTTATTTACGGAACTGGCTTTAATTTGTAAATCTTTGACAGTCGTAACAGGTAGACAGTTGTCCGAAAGTTTGACAGCCAGTCCTATCAAGTATTACCCAGTACTAACTTGTAGTGGTCAGATAGCCAGTCGCTCAATTTGCTCAATATACTGGTATTCAGACCACTCTGCAAAAAGTTATGCGTAGAAAAATAAAATAGGATTGTGTGGTTTTATGAAACCACGGTAAAAGTGAAACCTTTTTTTCACACTATAGACATTTAACTAAAAAAAATTTTGGGAGCGCCTTTCACTTTATCCCTACTCCGCGGCCGAGCGTCACGCGACATGCAACACAGACGAAAAAGTTTGAGACGATGTAATAAAAGTATCACTTTAAAAAAATACACTTCGACTTGAGAATCTCTTCCATAGAAGGAGAAGAAAGTAGAATGCTGAAAGCTTTCTAATAATCTTCGTCACAATGTCACAAAGAAGCTGGAAATTAAAAAAAAAATGATTCAAGTCAATAAAGCAAGCTTGCGGAAACCATTAACAGAAGACCAAAGGTATTTAATGTTTCATAATTAATGCTTATAAAATGCTAATGGTGACATCAAGAAGTTAACTTTAGTGATAATTAATTCCGAATGTTTTTAGATCTTTCATTACCCTCTGAAGTTTTCGTATAAACAACTGACTGGAAATATACGTTGTCAAGATTCTACAGTAAATATACAAGGTGTTGTTTTGCATCCTCGTCAAATTCAAGGACGTAACTATGGCAATGATTCTCGTCCCGAATCAATAATAAAATGGGTACGTAATATTTTTTTTTTCTTATTTCCGGAAATCGGCAAGTCTGAAGCACACGTGTTTTAAACACGGCCCGTCTGATCCTCACCTTATAACCTCGCATACACACATAGTTACAAACAATCTGAAACGTTAATTCGATAATTTCTTATTCCCTATAACCACGTTAGGGGGTTATTCTGAAATACTGACAAACTTAAACAACGAAAAAAATATGCGTTTATTAATAAATAACTAGGTACCGTAAATTTCATTGATTATTTATGTATTTTATAACAACCTCCTGAATTTTGTCGAGGTTGCAAAAAAACACCTTGTAGATTATGGAAATCATTATTTATCTGTGGCTGCTACTGAGTAGGTAATTACTGATTTCCTAATAACACCGCCGGACCTGGGGATCGAACCCAGGACCTCATGCTCAACGGTCGCCGGATTTAAAACAAGGAACGGGATTAGTTACAAACTAACCAGGACTTTCCGGTTGCTATGTGTTTGTCCATGTCTTCAAAATCTATTCATGCCAACTTTAATACTCGTATCATAATAGGGGATAATCCAATTTTTTTTTCTTTGTCCGTCGGGTAGTTTATTGAAAAGTATTGAACACGTATTTTTTCTTTTTTCACGTGGACATAAAATTACGGAGATATTTTGAGTTGAAATGGCGCATGACGTCACATGTAGGTAAGTTTTATACCTACTTGTGACGTAGTAAGCCCCCACTCTCCAACTTTAATGAGTTTTAACTAAGTATTTTTTTGATATTTTGATAAAACAAAAAATACGTGTCTAATATTTTTGTATTACCTGTCTGACGGACAAAATAGAATGTCGTTTTCTTTACCCAGCCCGATCCCCTATTATGACCAGTATTCAATTTTTTTTATTTTTTTATTCGGGGATCTTAAAGCTAGTAAAAACAACGTTCCTAAATGATACGGATTTGAAGGCCATTTACAAGTTTCCGCAGTTAAAATAACTCTCTCTGTCGGTCCTTCATAGCACACGCATAGATTATACCATCTGGCTCAGGACATAGGATACTTTTTATCCTGTAAATTCCCGTGTGATAATCCCCAACCCCCATACAAGTGAAGCCGGGCGGAAAACCTAGTATTTATAATAATGAACGTGTCATTATGCCCTCATTCCTTACAATACAATGTACTTGTAGTTTCTAGTTCCGCAGAACTTTTGCGTAACACTCGAAATTCTTTGGGCAGCCTGTACGTATGTAGCCTTTGTGCCATTATGACTTCTCTTTCAAGGAGTAAATAAGTTATAAGTTGTACAGATGCCAGTGCATTAAGCTACAACAATCTGTCAAATTTCTTTAATAGATTTTCAACTTTATAGTTAAAGAATTAGGTTCAAGATTGATTGGGAAAATTTGACAGTTTCGGGTAGCTTGACATAATTATGGCGTCTGTACGTAGAAGTAATTCGGAATGATTTTTTAAATATATGAAAACTTTTTTGCAGCTGTTCTCCTGAAATGTTTGTGAACTGTTTGTGAGAACGTTTCTTCGCTTGACTACTACCTTTACGTCTACAATGAGTTGTCATAGTTAGATCGCTTGACGTAACTGCAATAGTTCCGTCAATAAGCAAATACTATAGTTAGCTTTTTCAATGGTACCATGAGCTGTGTTGGTGCTTACTACCAAATTCTAAGCAAATGAAGCCCAAACTTACAGTCGCTGTAGTTTGGGTGCGCCAAAGTTCACCTAAATTTTCAACTCCGATAATTGGAAATCCGAAAATGTTCTTCCTAACATTTTTCATCCTAACAATCACAATTCCTAACTACTCTGTCTCTAATGTTCATAATTCCGAAGCATTCAACTTCATAATGTCAGTAGCAATAAACATCTATTATACTTTTATTTGTTTTCCTATATTTTCTCAACATAACCATCTTTTACACTATTATTCAAAGTCATATCTTTTTTGTTTAGATTAATTTTTTATTAATTAAAGCGTCTTCTTTAATTTTATTTATAGCGGTGTGTACCTGCAAAGATATCCATAGGTTAGGTTAGGTTAGAACTGTGACCAACTACGCGCGAGCCGAGCGAGCGAAGCGAGCGGTGCCGCGGTAGCGGCCGGCGAGTGCTACATCGAAATTGGTCGCGAAATTTTTCTAAGTATTTTATTCATAGTGGGGGCACTATAACTATCATCTTCTACCCACATATATTTTTATTACACTTGGTAAATGTTTCTTTCTGAGTATGAGTGAAAATATTATGGTAATAATGTTTAGGGATTAAAGCGTTATGATAAAAAACAGTAGGAGTTTAAATATTTTTACATTAATGATATTAGTAATTACAATTTTCGGAAATATGAGTGTTATGAACATCGCCGGTAGCACTACAAATAGTATGAATTGAAAACTTTAGGATGAAAATTTTTAGGAAGAGTGATCATTCGGATTACAAATCATTAGGAAGAACAATTTCGGGTAAAGAACTTTAGGTGAGCCAATATGGACCCCTGTAGTTTAGTTTACTACACGGTGACGTAGGATAGATAACTATAGTGACTCATACTACGCATTTTAGTACCCAACTATGCGCTAGAGGCGCTGTAAAAGTTTTCATACATTTTTTTAACTACAGACGCTAGCGAGTATAGATTGTTAAAACTCATGGTAGACGTACTGATACCTTACAAAAAAATTCATATATCCATAGGTAGATACAAAAAAAATGCATGGTTTAAAAACGGGGTTAGAGATGGGTAATGCCAAAATACATCTATCGAAATTACAGGATATCGATAGATGACTTCCCATTCAAAGGAATTCGAAGTATTGATCTGTAACTATTGAAGCCAGATGCTTCAATAGTTACTATACTACTAATAATTTCTCTCATCCATTTTTTTTTATTGAAAAATTGACAAATACAAGTCGTAATATAAAAATTCAGTCGCCTCACTACAAAAATAGCCTGCACGTCTAATAATTTTCAAGAATGACATGCTATTTAGAGATTAATTCTTCATATTGCACCGAAATATCCCTTTTCCATTTCAAAAATGTTAACAAAATATTCTGTAAAGAAAATCTTATTATGAAATTCGACACACGAGCTCGTATTGTCATATAAATGTCAGTTGCGGCGACACGAGGCTTCTCAAACACCTTGATACAGCTATTTTTGTTGGCAGGCATGAAAGATGTTATGTTGTTAATGTTTGTTAATGTTATATTGTTGGAATAAACTATTTCAAGATATGTATTTTTAGCGCTTTTGAAGCATCCCATTTTTTTTCAATGGTATATTTTAGAAGTTTGTTGATGTATACAGAGTGAAATTTGGGATGGGTCAATAAGGGTAGGTACGTCAACTTTTCCTGCAGCTAGAAGATACATTTTTCGTTAATTCAGCAGTTTGTTTCAGGTTCACAGAGAAGAGGCCTGTGTTCCAGGCCCGAGCTGTGGGTATATAATAGGCTGACCGTTTACATTTGGTAGAGTTTGGTCATAGGTGAGACCGATTACTTATTATATCCACGGAGAGAGCTCCACAAGATAATAAACCATTCTCATCTGCCACTAAAACATTTATCTTCTATCATAATCATATCGCTGATTATCTATACATAACAATTCATCAGTCATGTTTGAAAACCATAAATAGACAATTTGAAATCAAAGTACCACTGAACCAGGCACATATTCACATAAAGCTAACATCACACAGTCATGCAATCACAAAACTGATGCAAATTCCGGGTGAATAGATCGCTCATCGCAAAACACTCAACCTGTGTAAAGCCCCGATGATGGCCTCGGGCAACGCGACTAGCGTCAGCAGACTAGCCGCGCGTCACTTGTTTTGGTCTCGTGAGTGAGACGCGGCGCTCGTTGTATGTTCTAAGCCACTTTCTTCATTTTCTTGACTACGTGCTACACGTTTAAATGATGCTCACAGTTACGAAGGCGACTGTAGAGACAACATATAAAGCCTAATGTATGAGCCACTGCGACGTGTCTCCACAACAAAGATGCCTAATGCAGTTCTGAGATCCCTACTTCTCTCACTCAGTGAGGGAGTTTGTTCTACAATAGAGTTCGTAAAAAAAAATCAGCTCATCCCAATTACTTCCTTCGAGTTGCTGTCTACATACTCTGGCAGCACCGGGAATATTCTAAAGTGATTTAAAAGACTGATAGAGCGGACATTGAGAATATTTTCATATTGGATTACGGTTTTCTTCGTCTTGTACCGTCATGCTCGTAAATATTTGAATGTCTTTGGGAGTATACAATTTGTACTCTGGTGTTCGTCTGGTGTTGTTATGGCGGTTGTTATACATACAATGTCTAGAAGTATTAGGAGTTCTTGGGAACATGAAGTTCAGGAACATTTTAAGTACAAGAGGATCATTAGCTTCTTGTGCTTCCAGAAAAGCAGGTTGTGTAATTCAATTTTGAACTCCCTGCTACCATCGATGGCCTGAACTTCGTGTGTTATCGAATATCCCTGGAAAAAGGTGAATACAGTGCCCAAAAGAGGCACGTGCGTGTCGTTTGATGCAAGTTGCATCGTCTGAAGTTGTGTCCAGGTATTAAAGAGCTCAATTCCAATCACGTTGACCTCAAAACAAGCTTATCAAGCTATTCCTAACATAGCGTGACGAGAGCCAATAGGTAATGGTATTTACCGGCAAAATGTACCTTCATCCGGATAACTGTGATTATCCGGGCTGGAATATCCGGAAGTTGTTTATGATTTGACCGGGTGGGATAAATGGATTTTGTTTTGGTGAGTTTAGGTTAATGGGCTGTAATGGGGAAAGTCTTGGTTGATGGGATTATTCTACTCTGCTGGGCCGAATATTAAAGTGGTATATGTGTATGTATTTAGGTAATCACTAATCTGAGCATCAGGTTTTGACATAAAAAAGGACAAGGTGTAATTTAAATAACTGAAAAGCCACTCCCCACTGAATATTGTCACGGTTAATGCGCCATATCTTCTTACCAATTTGTACGCCACGACATGCGGCTGAACATCTTAGAACTTTTCTGTATCCCATTATTATCTTGCATGCAATGTTTCATGTACACCATGTTTCAACAAATAAAATTTACTTACTTAGACACATTTTGGCAAGCATGTGTGTATGCCCGAACCTTATAATACCCCATAACCCATGCAACAAAAACCTCGAAGGATCATCGACGTACGATTTACGATTACCGCGTTTAAATCGCTCCTTAAATCGCGCTGTGGGATATATGACGTTAAAATAAAACGACCTACTAGTAAAACGTCTGAATTTAAAAATCGTCAAGCTAGTAGAACGTCTGAAACGAATAAACGACATGTTGGGCATAAGGACTTGCCTATGCTATAAGGTACATTCAAGTTTAAGAACAACTTTATCCATATAGTTCGGTACGGGCCCCCAAAGGGGCTCGACGCTCATACCTCCGCTGGCTTGGTATCGGCCCCGAAAGGGGCTAGCAATTAAGTCATTCCTCGTCCTCATTATTTATGTAAATATTTAATATTCTGATTATCAAATACTACGAGTGTGCGTTGATTAAGAGAGTTGGATAAAAATCTCATATATCAACGCCATTAAAACTTCTGTATTTAGCGCGCAAGTTTCTTAATTTGCCCTTATAAAATGCAAGTGCATAAATACGGTCATCGCCATTTTGGCGGCAGTGCCGGTCGAGGCTAAAAATCATAAAAATTGTGGTTTTCGAACATTCTATCTCCACTATATGGACAATAATGGTCTCGTCATTTAATTATGGTGCGAATTCATCCATAGTTCAATTTAAATAAGCAGTGGTAATGCTGAATTTTGATATCTAAAGTCGAAGTTTCGCGCCAATCGTGCGTGTTTACATTTTTTATTTCACTTAAAACACAAACACGCGTATAGATTCGATAACAATTATGACAAATATCATTCCAAATATTATAAACCACATGAAAATGCCAAGATCTTAGCGTTATTTCCTAAAACAGGACAAATAACACGTAATATTCATTACCACCACTTAATTTGAATTTGTAATAGACGACCATTTTTTTTATTTTTATTATTGTGATGTGTGAAAGCGATTATTCCAATCGATTATTTTTTATAAACAACGATTAACTCGAGTAATTAAATTAAGGAATTTAATAAATCTATGGATGAAAATTAAAATTAATTTATTTTGAGCGTAAATACAATAAATATTTATTAAAATATATTTTTTAAGCTTTATAATGGTAATCTTAATTGTTTTTCGTACATTCTGACCCAACAATAAACAGCACAAACTGATATTATGACTAAATTCGCGCCGATTTTTTTTCCATTTCAAAATTTAAATTAGGAATTCGTTCTCTGTTCCAATTTATTTGTAGGTATTTAAATTTACTATTTATATGTTATTATTTCTATTTTTCTTATAGATAATTTATTGTGAATTTTGTTTTGAACTATCCGAAGGTTGGTAGAATGCCGAGGATCTCGGTAGCCTCGGTAGGCATAATAAAAAAGAATTATGTAATTTGATTATTGGTTAGGAGGTTGGGTTGGTTAATGGGTATTTACTCTTTTATCAGCCTGCTCTGTCCCACTGCAGGTTAAAAGCGCCCATGTCTTTCCAATTTTGTTTATCTTTTGCGTTCTCTGACCAATAATTTTAATCGATACTATTTTTTACCTAGATAAGCTTCGGTATAACAACCCCAAAAACTACCCGACCCGCTTTGAAAGAATAAACTAATCTTCCTTGAAACGGCTTATTAAATGCATTGCTGATTGTCAACCATCATCATCATCTGCCTGTCTAGCGTCTTCCCAACTTTGTTGGGGTCGGCTTCTAGTCTACCTGGATGCAGCTCCATACCCGTACTTTAAATAGAGCGACCTGCGACTGCCTATCTGACCTCCTCAAACCAGTTAATATCGGGTAGCACGATACCCCTTGGTAAGACTGGCTGTCATACTTTCGGGCCACTGACTACCTGTAACCTAACAATAACCCAACCATACGATACACAATCTTGGAAGAATATAATTTATCTTTGGTGGATAAAAAAAAATATTTACTACTGGCTGTCCCGCGCGCGTATTGCCAAACTGTATACTGACCCAGACTGGGGTTGCTCTGAGTTTGATCGCAGTTTGCCTTTTTAGTTGAAGAGCAAACTGTATACCTATTCAGAGAGTGTCTGAATCAATATACATTTTGCTTTAAAATACTAGAGCAAAATACATACGAGTCCAGACGGCGAATTTCTATTTGAGTGACGAGCCAGACTCTAATAGATGAGCTTTTGTTTATGCATATTACTCGCCAAAACCTAATCTATCTTAGTAAAAAAAATTACTCAAATGGACTAGCTTTTTGCCTGGATATTTTCAAAGACGCGTGCACGGACAAAAGGGATGATGACTGGGTAAAGAAAACGAAATCCTATTTTGTCCGTCAACCAGGTAATACAAAAATATTAGATAGGTATTTTTTGTTTTATCAAGTTAACAAAAAAATACTTAGATAAAACGCATTAAAGTTGGAGAGTGGGGGGCTCACTACGTCACAACTAGGTATAAAATGTACTGAGCCGTGACGTCATGCGCCGGGGTGCCCTTAGCGTGCAGTCGCTTAGTTTGTAAGTTTTTATGCCCTGGCTGGAGGCCTTACTCTAAAGGCACCCACAGGATAGTCCGGTTAAGCAGACGACAACCTCATAAGATGAACTGCGAGATGGCATTCACAAAAAAAAAAACGTCATGCGCCATTTCAACTCAAAATATCTCCGTAATTTTACGATTACGTGAAAAAAGAAAAAATACTTTTTAATAATCTAACCAATAGACAAATAAAAAAAATGAGTCACCATCCCTATTATACACATCCAGGAGAATTTGAATGCAAGAGCGAGCGAAGCGAGCTCTGGACTTGGGGCACCCCAACTCGGTCAGGTTAGGTTCGAAGGGGATGGCGGGGTCTAGCGAGCGAGCGGAGCGAGCGAACTAAGACCCCGACTTCCCCTTCGTGTTAGGTTACTGTAAACCCTGCAGAAAGAAACAGGATCCCCGCGTAGCGAGGCTACGTCAACTATGCTTTATAAGCGAACATAAAATGTTTTGAGGTGTCACAGTTTTGCTTTACATATCAATCATCCAAGACCTAAGGCTCAAGTTACAACTCCATAAAAATTGGAAACTAACACAGTGCGATAAGGCGTATCTGCTATTTTCTGGCCTCAGGTCTAGCTTAAAAACTCGTATTGCAGATGCGTATTCCTTTTACATGAGAAATATAGAGAACAAAATTAAACATAACCCTCGTCAATTCTGGTCACACATTTCCAAGGGTGGGTTTGAACCGAATATAACGTACAAGGGCTCAACTTTTTCGGGTACTAAGGCGGCAGAGGCTTTTGCTGAATTTTTCTCGGCAGTTTTTCTGCCTGACGTCCCACAGCTTAATGCTGATCACGTCGCTACGTCTGACCATTCCTGCAACAGCAATTACATAAATATACCCCCCTTGTGCCATGCAGACATTGTTAAAGGCATAAATAATCTTAAACCTAATAGTTCTATTGGCCCCGACAACATCCCCCCCTTCATAGTTAAAGACTTAAAAAATATTTTCATTGACCCTCTTTGTCACATCTTTAACTTGGCCTTGCAGACTGGTACATATCCCACAGTGTGGAAAACTTCCAGAGTTACACCAATCCCTAAAAACCAAAACAAAAGTTCCGTGGAAGAATACCGCCCTATTGCAATCCTTTCCTCCCCAGCGAAGGTCTTCGAGAACATCCTCCATAATGCTATCTATGAGCAAATAAACAAGTACCTTTGTAATGAACAGCACGGTTTCAGAACCAAAAGATCAGTTGATACAAATCTATTAACACTTGTAGATTATATCTCGTCTAGTTTGGACCGCGGGCGTCAGGTGGACGTACTTTACTTCGACTTCCGGAAGGCGTTTGATAGGGTTAACAATGATGCGCTGCTAATGAAGCTTAGCAAAATGGGGTTCGCACCATCTCTCCTCCGTTTCATTGCGGACTATCTACGTGATCGACAGCAGTTTGTTAGGCTTGGTATGTACGTATCGGGTACCTATCACACGCGTTCCGGCGTGAGTCAAGGCTCAATTTTGGGGCCTTTACTATTTCTGATTATGGTCAACGATCTTCCTCAAGTTCTGCTGCATGCAAGATGTCTCTTGTATGCTGATGACTTGAAGCTGTACCTTGAAATAAACTCCGAGGGTGACAGTTTAGCGCTGCAGCGAGACATAGACGCGATCTACAAGTGGAGTGTAGACAACAAGATGGAGTTTAACTCGTCCAAATGCTACGCTATGACATTCGGTCGAATGCGGCACCCAGTTAATTTTGAATATAACTTAAATAATGTAACCATCACTAAGTCAACAACCATGAAAGACCTGGGAGTCACATTCGACCGAAAGCTCACCTTCCACGACCATATGACCATGGTAAGTAAACAATCATACCAGAGACTAGGTTTTGTTCTCCGTAATTGTCGCGATTTTCGCACCGCTCACGCCGTCAAAATTGTATTTAATGCGCTCGTACGTAGCAAGCTGGAAACTAGTTCTTGCGTATGGAATCCACACGAAAGTACCTACGCACTTTTATTAGTAATAAATCTCCTTCTCTTGAAGTCAACGTTCATTAATTAATTATAAGATGCTTTCGATCTAATAATTATATATGAAATTGTAAAAAAATATAGTATTTTATGACCTATTTCTACATTAAATAATTATTTGAAATTATACCAATGAGTTTTTATTCAGTCTCAACTCTTTTTTCGAAACTCGATTTTATTACGATTATCGATTAGGCTGAATGCAACTTATTAATCGTAATTATGAAACCCGGGTTTTCGGTCAGCACTAAGAAGTGTTATGTAACAAAATAGTTTTTAGTAATATTTGTCAATACTTTGATTGTGTTTTTATTTGAAATTGTGTATGAATAATGGCAAAAATAAGAACGGAGATAGAATGTTACTGTTTTTATTTTGCGTTTTCGAATTCTTTTAGCATATGAGAAGCTTGCCTATGTACATTATTTCCAGCGCATCTAAGGTACCTACTTTTTGGAAGGGTGTATTAATATGTATTTTACACATATTTCGCAATAGACTGACTCCGTTTTAGCGACTTCAACACGATATTGGAGATATTAACATCAAATTTATCGTATGAAACAGATCCCATGACATATTTTTCACAGTAAAATTAATCCTGAAAGTTGATGAAAATTTCGTGAATTTCATGACAATTCGAATCACCCCGCCGAATCAGCTGATGTGTCATGTGTCAAAATCTTGTCGGGCATAGTGGTTATTTCTCATAAGAATTACATAGATAATTGACTTACTAAGAAACACACTAAAATTAAGATTTATAACTAGAGCGCACAGATTATGTGGTTACACAGATAAATAATAACATTAACTCGATCTTATGTTTAACAAAACACAACATGGATGTAGGTTGATTTTTACTAGATGTGGCATTGAGGGCATAGTCTGTAATGAGCAGGTTTGTTACCATTTTGCTTTCAGTTAATTCTGTTATATATAAATTTTTGGTGCATACATGATTTATAATATATTTTGAGTGGCTTTTTTTAACTTATTTGTATATTTTAATTGTGTGGGCTTTTAGTAACTTTTTGAACCGGGCATAACTATGTTCTCCTTTTATTAAGTTCACAAAATAAACTCCGTATCAGAAGGAAAAAAATAACGATGAAAAAAATACGTGGTGCGTTTGTGCCTCAATGGCCCTTCCGCCCTTTATACCAGTCTGAGATCCATCTCTTGTGAGCGTAAAACAATCATTTCCCATAGTAATGGATTGCTGCTAACATTTTATACCTTTTAACATGGTAACCTACAAATGTTCATGAGTGTCTCAAAGTTACACCAAGAGGAACCGAAATGAAAACTTATCATAGGAATATGATTGAATAATTCGAGGTGCGGCCACGAGATCACACTTACGTTGATCTTGTCGACTTATACAAACATTGTAAAACATTGAAAACGCCCACTTTTTGAGTATACCTAACATCATCTGCTTACCTTTTTTTCAAATGTATTGTACTGGATACAGCTGAATACCAGTGTTTTACATTGAGCCACTGCCAATTTGACCTTTACAACCCAGTTAGTACTGGATAATACGGTTCTCAAATCAAATCAAAAAATCTTTATTTGTGAATACAGGTAAAAGGTGTTATAAAGGTCTTATTCATACATTTTTGAACTCCATGTCATACCAATGAAATTGGTGTACAAATATGTATTTTTTTAATAATAATACACATGGTGGACTGCCTTTAAAAGCTATTACAGACAATTACGAGATAAAAAGAGGTTAGATGTAGAAATACCGTATGGGGAAACCGCACTACTCAATAAAAGTATTATTTGTAAGGCATCGCTGATTTATAACAAATTACCCGATGACATTAAAAAGTTACCTACTCCTCTATTTAAGAATAAATTATAAAGGGTGTAAAACACCTCTTAACGAAGCCAAAAGGCACTGGTTCTCCCTGTCATTGCGATCATTTTTTGTTCTACACCATACCTGGGAACCTTCTAGTTACGGAGATATTAGGGTTCAAAGTTCCAACTTTTTGACAAGTATTTTTTTAAATACAAGTTTTTAATGTTTTTTGATTTTTACTTTAAACACCTCCACGACCCCCGTACTATTCAATCCGTCCATCAGCACAATGTTTTGAGTGCGTTACATTGAGTTCTACCACAAAACATGATTTTACACCCCCCAAAAAAAAGTAGTTTCCCAGCAATAATTTTTGCGTAAAGTTACTTAGTTTCATGTACAGAATGCTTGGTTGACGGCTTCGTGATGAGGTGATTTACACCGTGTATACCTTCCTAGTTATTTTTTTTTATTATAATGTAAAAGATTATTTAGAAGATAAAGATATTGTATTTTAATTAAAGAATTTATTTGTGCAATAATTGAATATGATGGATAATATAATTACTTTGACTTATCACATTATTAATTTGCTTCTGTATAATTTCACATGACATTATTATTTCTAATTCAAATTAAGTTATGTGTAATGAAATTGACCATACCTCAATGACGTTGTAATTTAATAACATTAATATCATAGTTTACCAAATATATTTGCACACCTCGCATGGTTATAATACAGTGTACCCTACCAACTTTGTACATCCCCTAAACCTGTGTTATGCAAATAAATGATATGTATTTGTATTTGTAAATATCCCGTTGTAAGTGTTATTAATAGTGTTAGTGACCATGTCAGTTTAAAAAGTTATATATTTTTCTTTGTAATGTGTCTAGTTTTATACAATTCAAAGTCAGTTTCAAGAAAATAACGAGAATTCAATGTATTTTTAATCATTAATGAATCAATTATAATTTATTTTTCATGCATCATCTTTTGTAATATTAAATTTTGGGATATTGTAAATAATGTCAATTAATTATAATAAAGGGCTGGTAATGTCATATTTCATATTCTCTTTGGTTTCCAGACTTAATGTTTTTATTCTGTGTATCCAACATAGCTGCCAATATCAATGCTACATTCTTTTTCCCTAGATGTCACCCACAATCATTTTCCATCGTACTAGACAGTACCAGCATTTCAAAATTTGGGTGACCAAACATTCGTAAATGTCACAAAGTTCCAGGAAGGTGAACAAAAACAAAACAAGCAATACTAATATCATAATAGGAATATAATTGAATAATTCCGGGTAGGCAGGGTAGTCCGGGGTATAGCCACGAGATCACGGTGACGTTGATTGAAGACATAATTAGGGTTCCGTCTCGCCGCGTGCGAGAACTTTTCATACGGCGCAGTCCGTAGTAGTGATGAGCTGGCTTTGTATCGATACTATTATTTTATGATTATATTTAGTTTTAATTTGTTTCATAGACAGTCGCCCCATGTGTAATAGTGGTATTCAGATGCATCCGATTAGACTGAAAGTTGACAGTAAAATAGTTAGAAAAGGGCAACTTTGGCTTTTATTTTGTTCAGTTTATGGAAATGATGCGTTATTTATTATTTCATTGATATGTAATAACAGATTATATGTTAAATTAGTTTTTTCTGAAAATCATGTAATAATATTCGATTTAGGCACTGGCTTAGGAAATTAAAGAAGGATACGCTGTTTATTCTGCTCAAATAGGTTCGTTTCTGCGCTAAGATCTGTGATGATCTTGACAGAGATCATTAGTATTGCCTTTATTAAGTTTTTCAGGATGCGAATTTTGTGTATAAAATTTATATGTATGTACCTATTGTTTTAAATAATCTTCAGCTACGTAGACGACAACCCCACCAAAAACAATAAGAGATACATATCGGTTCAAAATCATTGAATTTTGTTTCAAAACTTAAACCGAATCAAAGTTGAGACCTATTCAGTACCAGTTGCTTAACATTCTAAACAAGTTTACAATCAATTGATAGAAACTGCTTGCCTTGCCAGTTGCCACTTGAACGTAACTGGCAATCTGCCAGTAAGCCAGCAACTTCCCACTTTTCGTGCACGACTAAAGTTTTTAAAGCACTTTTTGAACTTCCTGCAGCATGTGGAATCAAGGAAAGACGTGTTTTGAATTGATTCGGATTTACATGGACGTGGTTCCGGGATATGAGCTCTTGTTGCATCGTTGGTATTCAGGTTTCCATGAGATTTTATATTTTAGGTTATAAATTGGTGTAAATACCCATTGATGACTTTTCTGTCCAAAGGAATCGTCTATGCGTTGACGACTGAACTTTATATTTGGAATATTCGTTTTCCTGTGCTCGCTGTTCGATGTCAGAAATAGATAGGGCCTAGATACTTCGGCTGTCTCAAAAGTTCTCGGCCTGGCGTATAAATGGCGGTTGTCGAGAAATAAATAAAAAAAATCTTCATTAAAAAAAATCGTGCTAAGTTAACGTTTACAGAGCTCGGTTGAGACACGAAAAACACTCAGTTAATTTGTGTATTCAGCTATTTTATCGTTCCTTGTAATGAAGAATATTATTATATTTTTATCGATTTTGAGTGTCACAACACTACCGTCGCAACTGTTGACTGACTGGGGGATAAAGCAAAATGGCTTTTTAAATCGATGGCTCCAAAATGTGTTTTTGAGTCATGCAAGAATTAAAGTGGGTCTGTTTTGTAATTATAATTTTGTCGTAATTTAAGGGGTGGGATATATGTAATTATACAGATTAAATAAGATTATACCACGACCCTTTATGTAAAAACTGTATTGTAATATATTTTAATTATGAAAATAAGGGAGTTCGTGGTTTGGATGTATTTTTTATGGTCGTTCATAACTTTTTACGTTTCATAATAACTGAAAAGTACTCAGCTATCAATATTAAACCCGCAACGACCGACGTATTTTTAATCAACGAGAAGTTAATGGGGAGACTCAATTCGACACGTTTATATTTTTTTTTATACTTACGAATTTTAACAATAACGAAGAAGAAGCGTCTACCAAGCACCTTTTGTCGACGTTTTATAAGTAAGTGCCCATGTAGGCCTATGTAAAATAAAATATTTTGACTTTGGATTTTGATTTTCAAGCAGCACAAAAATGCAGTTTTAAATTCAATATATTAATGCCTCCTCTGGGCGGAGCGGAAGGGAGGTCAGACTTGTAGTGACTAAAACCCATCCATTTTCCTTCTTAGCCCTTTGTGTTCCAGGGCCACGGTATCTCTTTCGAACAGTCCCGCAGCCCTGGCAGGCATCAGCCCTCTCGGACCCCTTCGCATTTGTTGACATCTGCTTGAGGCGCGCGTGGAACACGAACGCGCCGTCGACACGGCTTGTCGTCATAAGACGGACGGACGGTGAGCTAGCCCATTACTCAACGTCCACAGGCCCGCGCCCACGGTGGCCGGGGACCACTGGGTGGCACCTGACGCCCGGAGCGTCTCCCGCGGCGGCTGGGACGTGAGGCTCTCTCCCTCTCACGTTCCACCACCACCTTCGCCAACATGACTGCTTCGCAGAAGGAGGCGATGGCTTCCCATTCCCTCTCACTCCGGACCATGGTTTGAACCAGGGCCGGACGCGAGATGTCGCTGCCACCAATTGCCGCTACGAGGGCACGGCGGTGCTCAGACCAAGCAGAGCTCCACGGTGTCCCCACAGTGTCCTCCGGACGATCCTCGTAGTGGTGACACACAGGCGTTTCCTCCTGCCCGATTTCGGTACAGTTACCTCCCGAAACAACCGTGTCCGGTGAGGATATGCGTCAGGCGGAAGGTGAGGGTGCCGTGGCGCCTCTCCAGCCACTCCTCAAAGAGGGGACTTATCGCCACTATTCAGGCCTCACATTCCTCTATATATTCAGTTATCTCTGTATTCACAATTTCTTCTAATCCATCCTCCTTGATAAGAAAACAAGCTACGATCGGCAATCCACACACATCTAGAATTCCGCATTCGGTATTCCGAATGCATTAAATTAAATAAATATCGATACCTTAGTAAAGGGTTCTAACCAATTACCTAATGCAGGCGTCCATACATCTTGGACATAAATCCGAATAAAACTATTGACCCCCTTGAAAGTGTAAATCTTCTAAGTTACCGAGGGTTGCCCGTAAAGTTTGTTTTCGTGATTTGTCCTATTTTGGTAAACAAACATTAACTCGGCGAGAAAATAAACGTGTCGAAATGATTAATGTGAATTGTTTGTTTATACTGCAATGTGCTTCTTAAACTGTTAAATAAATTAATTAAAAAATATCTGAATTATAATTTGTGATTTAATCGAAAGTCTGTTTTTATTCTTTTTCATTCGTTGTCATTATTTATTGCACACAAAATTAAAATATATATATGCACAAATAGCAACATTATAGCTTATGCGCAACTGCGAGTTTTGGCCTAGAGTTGGGTTTTATTACAACCTTACTTATTGTTGCCTCTTTGTTTACAAAAAGTGTTAACCAAGGAAAAACACACTGTATGCAATCTTAGAAAGTGGATCTCTTTGCCCCGATCTGTTTAAAGGTTTCGATCACGTATTGGGACAAAATAGCCACATTTAAACACGTGTGGGCTAAGATAAAGATTGTGGATGGATCTAAGGCAGTTAACGTCGAATTTGGACAGATTTGGGAAGGTAAAAGATCAAATAAATAACAGTATCCCCTTAAAGAAAACACATAAAATAACAGCGTATCGACAAACTCTAGATCAGATTTAGTAACGTGTTTCCTGAAGCAAATAATTGAGGGCATCGACAACGTCCGTGATAACGGACCTACCCGTATTCTTACCCTTATCAGTTTCACAGATTGGCAGAACCTGTGGAATAAAAAAAAAAGATTGTGGTTGAAATATGGTGTTTTACGTAAGCTTGGATAGAAACTGCACAAAAATAAGAGGCTTGGAAGGAGAAAGGAACATAAATAACAGCCACTCGGGTCGATTTTCAGGTTAAACAGTGCTTGCCTAGGTTGGTACGTGGATGGGTGACCACCCATTACAAACCCAGTTTCTTCCGTGCCTCGACAAACACGTAATGCCGTTTGTCCCGGCTGCCATTTGTAGATCATTGACAGCCGTTACAGTGGCCCGAAAGTCTGACAATTAGTCTTACTAAGGGGCTGCGTATTACCCAGTACAAACTGGGTTGTGGAGGTCAGATAGGCAGTCGCTTCATGTAAAATACTAGTATTCAGCTGCATCCACATGCCATCTAGACAAATTTCGACTACGTCCCATGGCTTTCTTGGGTGGTTGTCGAGAGCTTTGGAGGGCTGCTTTTTCAAGTGCTCTCAAGTGGATAGCATCGATACAAACGGATGAATGAGACGACACAATAGCCGAACATTACAAAACTGAATATGCTTTTATAACTGGGTAATACAAATAGATTGGTCTAATACAGTAAACTCCACAATAAAAATATCCCAACCTGAAACATACAAACATATATGGTAAATTTAGACGTCATAGTATTATGGCAAACATGTCTGATCCATTTTTTTTTATGTTATCCTGCATGCACTTATTATTAACTAGCGGCCCGTCCCGGCTTCGCACGGGTGGTCATTTTTTTTTAAACATTATGGGATAAATAAAGATAATTTAACTTATAAATATGCTAATTAAAACGTACATGACTAAATTTTTCCAAATGTTCAAAATACAAAAAACGTATATGTTTTTAATGTTTTATATATTTTCCAGTATTTTCCTTTATTCACTTAAATCCATATAATTAACATTTTTAAATAATTTTACAAAATTGATATAAAAATCATTTAAAAATATAAAAAATAGTAGCCCACCGGCATCGGGAACAGGGTCCGGGCTACCGGTGGTCAGGGTTCTTGAGACAGGAACCTTCTAACAATACGCGCCGTTTCCAGAAGTACTGCTTTCTGAATCAAGCCCTTGATCCAGCTGCCAAGCGAAAGCCTACTCAAATATATATTTTATTTTTAGGGGGTGTAATTTTTTTACTCATTTTTATTTTTATTTACAATTTTTATTTCTTTATTTATATTTAAATTTAAGTCTTTACGTTTTTATTTTGGAATAGTTTACCTTAAAGCTTCACTGTACACTATGTTGGCAGTGGTATTTGTAGGTGATAACAAAACATTGATTTTCAGGAGACTCGAGAAAGAGCAACATACAATTGCCCATGAGAAAAGCACTCTTTCCTTAGGTTGATGCCAACCATCGAGAACATTTGTCCCTGGGATTTATTTATTGTAAGGGCAAACGATATCTTTACCGGAAATTGTAACGTTTTAAAAGCTATAGGCAAATCCGTCGGTATCATTGGGATCCGCGGAATGTGAGCGAGCTGACCGGCCGCGGGGCCCGTGATGATAGTTGCTACAATCACATTCTCTTAATTCCTTTATCAAAAGTCTTGTACCATTACACATACTGGGAGGGCTTAAATTTATCAATAGCATAATGGAGTACCTACTATGCGAACACCCCTCTCCCACACTTCGGTGCCATCTCTCTCGCCGCGTTGCTCGCTACGCTGCGTGGAGCCACAACGGCGCGTCAGCGTATAATTTTTGTTTATATAGATATTTTTAATTTCGTAATATCTTTTGAATTGAATGTCCGATTTCAACAATTCAAAAAGTAATTAACAGGTTTTGAAACTGTCTTAAATACAAAATAGTTTATTTGGATAAGAATTAATACTAAGGTATGGATAACATGGTCTGATTTCGATCAGCATTTCTATCAACTTTTAAAATGTAAAAAAGTAGTTATAGTGACATAACTACAATAGTTGGAGATATAGTTATGCGGAGTTTTTTGTTGATATTAATGTGTTCTATAATATTGTAGAACATTTTTTTGTTCTATCATCAATACTTTCCGCAGCGCATGCGATGAAAGACATTTTAAGGCTCATTTTTTTACACCTTGGGTTGGTTTTAGTAGTGATTTCTAAGGATCTGTATTTTTTTCTAGTAATAAATATAGCCTATGCTACTCAGTGATAATCTAGCTTTCTAACGGTAAAAGAATTTTTGAAATCGGTTCATTAGTTTTTAAGTTTATTCGTTACATACAAAAATACAAATTTTTCCTCTTTATAATATTAATGTAGATGTATGTGTACACATGTTTGGGCAAATAACTTTGTATCTTATCTATTTGAAGCTATACTGGTTGAAACTTTACTCCGCATTTATGGATAAGTTTTAAGTCTTCATCATTTTCATAACTTCGCCCTGTTAGCTAATGAGGCACCATTCCTAGAAGGAAACCTGTTAACTAGGGAACCTAACAAGAAGGCAGACATATATCTCGTTAGTAAGAACTGGATCGAGTTTAGGAAGCTTGTCTAAAGTTTAAGGACAATTTACAATAACATTTGAACTGTGACGTTAACGGGTATATTGGCAGGTAATCCTTTTAGTTTAACCACAGTGCATATATGCCTCACAGTGTGCCGCGTTAAAGCGGAAACATACTTACGTGTCGTGGGGTGTTGTGACGCGCCAGAAGCAAATCGGATTCATACATTTAATATGGTTAGGGACATATTTGCATGGCGTGTCGTGTCGCAACGATGTATGATACCGATATGCTTCTGGCGCGTCACGACACGCCACGACACGTAAGTGTGTTTCCGCCTTTAGTCTTGTAAGTGTCAGCTCACACCGAGACGCGACGCTGCGCACACACTTTTAAAATATTACTTTATTTTCTACACGAAAAGGTACACATTTCTTTACTCGCGTCACGCGGCGCAGCAACGTATTCTATATTCTCACAACGAAATGTGTATCTTTTCGTGTAGAAAATAAGGTTATATTTTGAATCGCTCTTTAAAAGTGTGCGCGCAGCGTCGCGTCTCGGTGAGAGCTGATCCTAAGTAAGCGCGAATGCTGAGCATAAGGTCCTAGATTCGATTCCCAGGTCGGTTGTTATTGGGTTTTTCCATCAAGAATTTCTCAGTACTTTCTACGGAGTCGGAGTGAGGAGATTTGTGCCCGGTTGATGGCAATAGGCTCACCCTCTATTACATGGGACTTAGCTTAACCCTTTGATGAATCACCTTTTGCAAAGAAAAACCGTTGATTTATTCACAAGGTTGCACAATTTAGTTGATGCTACACGGTGCATGTTTACCTAATGAGTACAATGTTGGTTCATTAATTATACTCCAGAGCATAATTACTAAATAAAACAACCATTTATTTTCAAAGCGGTTTCATTTTATACTGTATAGTTTAAAATGTATGCTACATAACAATATTTTAGTACCTTTCGTGTTAAAATATTATCCGGTTTGGTAACCAAACAATAATATCAATCATTTGGTCCAAATAAATTAGGTCGTTTGGTTTACCGAAACAAATATGCTTTAAAACAATTTATGAATTCAATTAACTTTTTGTGTATGTCGGTGTAACCACGTTGTTTTTCAAAATTATGCAACAGTTTTTATGTGGTTTTCACAAACACTAAAGCTACGTACGTAATGACAGGTGCCTTGCTAGCAACTAGACCGTAGCGAGTCTACTAGCGAGTAGCGAAGTTAAACGAACGTTTTTCAGTGGCCACTTATTTGTTACTCATTTGCAATAGCGACAAAATATTCTATTCTAGAATTTATGCACCCGGCAGTGGCTTTATATAAATACGAAAAATACTACTTAATTTGGAAGTTCTAGCTTGAGAGCTTGCGCCCCTCCCGGGATTTGAAATTGCGTCTTTTAAAGAAGTTTAAATTCCCTTGGCTCTAGAGCAAGTAGCCGGCCCTTATCTCTTACGAAAGACACATTAAGCTGTATATGATAGTCTTGTCGGTGAAATATTCGGTAGCTGGAAAGAAATGTAGTCGAAAGTGACGTAGATGAAATGTTCCATCGGCGAATGGAAAAATGAAATGAAATGTTCTATTGGTGAAAAAATCTGCTGGTGAAACGGAAATAAATGAACCGGCCATAAATGAAGCTTCCTGTCGACGAAGAGTCCAATGATGAATCAGTCGTAGGAGAACGGTGGCGGAATCCGGCCGCAGTGCACGCTTAGTGCCTTCGCTACCAAGTAACCACATTTTAATCACTACAGATCAGGGCTAATAACTTTAAAGAAAAAAAAAACGTGCCAAGTGCGAGTCGGACTCGCGCACGAAGGGTTCCGTACCAATATTTATAAAAACCACCATGATCTGCAAATGAGACGCGTTTTTAGTACAACTGACGCTCAGCGCCATCTATCGACATTTCTATGGAGTTGTTTCTAATTAAATTAAATTTTCGAGTCAAATACAATTGGTCGACTATTACTCGTAAACTTGTAAAGCCCACTTAAGTGTGATAGTTTTCCTTTAAACTTCGTTATATATAGGTACTACTGCCGTGACATTTGAATTTCTAACTACAACCGTTTAGTTGGTGAGGGGCACTTGACTCTAACGAAAATTGGTACTTTAAAGCTAGGTAAGTTACGAACGGTTTACTTAATCAAAAAACGATCAGCCCAAACCCCTAATATTTTTGAAAGACCTATTCAACGATATCCCACACTATGGGTAGGACGAAAAAAAAAAAATATCATCCCTACTTTACATGTAGGCGAGGTACCCTAAATAAAAGTTTTTTTCAAAACTTTATTTTACCACTTTTGCGGCGTCATTAACGTATATGCTCATGCCAAATTACAACTTTCTAGTACAAGCAGTTTTTGAGCTAAACCGCGGACAGACAGACGGACATACCGAAACTATAAGGGTTCCTTGTTGACTACGGAACCCTAAAAACTTAGCAGTTTGCGAGTGATTAAAAATGTAGCTTATGGTTTAAGTAATAAAGAAAAAAATCAACTCAATTGAGTGAAAGTTCCGAAAGTAGGTTAGGGGGGTTGTATTTACGTTTTGCGAGATGGACGTTCGTTTCGCACTAAGCTCTAGGCGGTAAGCAAGGTACTTTCAGTACATACGTAGCCTTAGAGTCTGGAGAATTCGTCCCAAAAATTTTGTGTGAATATTATTAGAGACAAGTTGAAGCCGATTCACGCACTTTTCTTTTTACATTGCACTTTAGCAACAGGTCTTCTTTTACTGGATAAGCGGATCCGGGTCTGGTAAATTCCTATCGTTAGGATCTTGAAATCTGCCTTTTGCAGGGTCCTTTTCACACATAAACATTGCTTTGACGTAACACCAGGTATCATCCAGCTTGCCCGTCTTAAGCAAGGAACCACAGTACTGCTGGTGCTCCAAGTTATCTGGCTGGCCCCATGCCCAAACGTGGTAGACGTTTTGTATAGTGTCACCTGAAAAGAAATCATTTAAAACTAGGTTCTGATAAATAAAGGGCAATGGAGTGTAGCGTATTGGCGACAGAATTCGCAATACTACAATATGCAAAAACTGGAAACGCTGATGTGGGCAGAAAGACTGGTGAGTTGAAGTGGGTTTGGGTGGGCTATGTCTGCAGAATGCATCAGGACCAATGGGCTAGAGTCGTCAACTAATAAATTCTAGTAAGGCTTACTAAGGGGTAGCGTGTTACCCAGTAACTAGGTAGTATAAATAATTTTATTTACCGTTTCGAGAGCAGTGTAATAATATCTGTTATTGGGCGAATCCATGTAAGATGGGTTTTAGGCGGAATTGTTAACACTGAGCCATCACTGCTCCTCATATAGTAAGGTAACTTTCGTGTTGTAGGAATAACAAAAGTCACCGTAGCCCAGGCATTATTACATTCTTCTTTTTTTTTAAGTTACATTGCTCTCGGGGTATGTCCTTTATTATGGGTGTGTTTAATATACAAACATAAATAAACAACTAGCCAGACTCGGAACAACTACCTGTAGGATATATGTATATGTACAAATATATGTTCCGTGCGGGAATCGAACCCGCGATATGCAGCGCAGCAGCTAGTCGCTCAGCCACTGCACCATCCGTGTCGTTCTTTCCACAGAGACGAGACCTGTATCCCAGCTAGCACTGGGAAATTTATAGGCTGATTATACTAAAACACTGCTACATGAATAAATACCTTGAACAGTACTCCAAACGCCTTTCCTATCCCAGTCACGAAGACCTATGAACAGTGGCTCCCAGTCGTCAAACTTGGAGATCCTTAGGGATCTCTTCGAAGACATGTTCTTTACGATGTTGGCTTCTTCTTCGTTGTTGATGACGGCCAGATACCCCCCCTCGGAGGCGCATATAGAATGTGCACGGGTCCATTCTTGGCGTTCTTCGTGCAGCTTGTAACAACTGCCCGTGCGGGGCTCAAATTTGTAATCTGAAAACATATAAAAAACTGACATTCTATCTGAGCAGCAAATGATGCATAGAGTAGAGACTGCAGATCGGCCCTCCAGATAGGAGTCTATGGCCATGAAAAGATGGTATACGTGTAGGAATATATAATATAAATATATTATACAGGGTGTAACGGAAAGGGTATATACATCCTTAAGGGTGTGCTACAGACCATCTAACTGAACATGTTACTCAAAACAAAAAAAATTTTGCAGCAAAAAAAAATATCAGCTGCCTATACATTTGGGTCGAATAGGTATTGTAATTTTCTATGGGGCAGCAGATATTTTTTTTGCTGAAAAACATGTTTTATGATGAGAAACATGTTCAGTTTGATGGTCTGTAGCACACCCTTAAGGATGTATATACCCTTTCCGTTACACCCTGTATATTTCTATACGTATACCATCTTTAATTATTAATTGAATTGAATTACTTGAACTTGACTTGAATTATTCCTATTGATAAATATCAATAGGAATAATTCTACTAATGTTACAAAAAGGGAAAATTTGTATTTTTGGATGTAAAGTTTCGGAACTACTGAGTCGTTTCCGAAATTTCTATCACTAATGGGAACTTGGGAAGATACGTTACCCCTAATGTCTTAGGTTATATTAAAGACGTCCCCGCGCGCAAATTTTAGCAATTAATAAATAAAATTAATGCTACAAAATATTTTTAACCCGAATAGTTTGTTTGGTTGGTTGAACGCGCTAATCTCAGGAACTACTCGAATTGGAATATTCTTGTAGTGTTGAATAGCCCATTTATCTAGAAAGGTTATTATATAGGCTATATAACATCACGCTACGACCAAAAGAAGCGGAATATCAACGAAAAGTGTTGTAATAACAGCGGGGAAAATATGACAAAAAACGAAGTTGTGCGGGTCAGCTAGTGTCGAGAATCATGTGTCGAGAATCATGCTTACTATTATCGAAAGTGCCACATTTAAAGTTAACGGGTTGTTCTCTGCGATTCCTGTAGCACATGTAGGGTAGCTCCCTGGTACAGTTTGTGGTTGCTGCTCTTCTCCTAGCTGTTAAAATGACGCAGTTCTCATTTCCCTCGGACCCATACGAGACAGAAAGTGGCATATCTTTCAGGGGGACACCTGAAAAACATAAAATATTTCTAGATTCAGGGAGCTCAGAATAATTATAGAAAATAGACAAAATCAATAACACTAGTGATACAAGGTAGTGCAGTTCCAAACATAATTATGCGTTTTTAAACCAGTTGAAAGCCTTTATATCGGCTTTTATGTTGAGATAAGGATTTCTGAAAAGGAGTGTGGCCACGATTTTTACTGATATACAATAAGTCTACTGCTGCATTTTAACAACACCAATAAAAGTTGGTGAGAAATTCGAAACGCAATCAAAAAATCGCAATAGCATTTTAGAACTGTAGTCAGCAATACGACCTTGGTCTAACGAGGTAATTACTGGCAAGACGTGAGTGAACTATACACCGTGCCCCTCTTTTGGTGGTACAATATTTAAAGGTTTCAGGCTGTATCTCATGAACCGTGATAGTTAGCCAGTTGAAATTTCTACACATTATGTATTTCTGTTGACGCTATAACAACAAATATTAAAAACAGAATAAAATAAATATTTAAGGGGGCTCCCACACAATATAGGTACGTTTATATAAATAATGGTACGGAACCCTTCGAGCGCGAGTCCAATTCACACTTGGCTGGTTTTTAGATATATATTTATTAATTGTCTTGTTGGCCTAGTAGTCGTGAGCGTGACTAGAGATCACGATGTCCTGAGTTCGATTACTGGGAACCGGGCAAAGTAGGTATTATTGGGTTTTACGTACAGGAATTTCGCAATCACAGTCAAGCTGTCTAGATTTGTGCGCAGTTGATGGTATAGCCGGTGAAATGTAGGTGCTCTATTAGGGTACACTTCTGCATCACCCTTCGGGGATTACAGGCGTTATGTTATGTTAAGAATAAAATAAACTCACCTTCTACAGATAAATAGTCTCCTTCCGAGAACAGAGAATGCGTTCCTATCCATAATGACCCCTTCGCCAACCTTCTTCTGTTGTCAAGGATATCTGCTAAAGCTTGGTTGATTGGAGAAGCTAAAATTGCTCCTGCAAAAGGTAAATAGGATTTGGACAAGAACATCACTAGCAGCATAATACTATAATACATGGACTATTCCTGCATTTTAATTTGTTTGCACGGAACTCTAATCCTTTTCTAAAATAAAAGTAGTTATTTCTTTTCACGTCAGCTATCTGCCCATAAAAGTCCCATCAAAATCGGCCCAGCCGTTTCGGAGATTAGCCGGAACAAACAAGCAGACAAAAATACTTTTTTTTTGTTACAAGTACCTTATAATACATGCATATGCATTCAGTAACAAAAGTTGTAATCTTGAAACTACAAACAGACACTTTAATTTTATTTATTTATGTGTATGGTTTCCGAAAACCACAGAGACATGTTCTTACCCTCGTAGTAACACGTCAGGAAGGCTTCCTTAAAAGTTGTGGCCGATTTGTGCAATTTGATCCAACCAACCACGGCCTCATTGTGAAAGTAATCTTGTGGTTTACTTACCACCATATCTGTAAATCAAAAATTTGTAAAGTTTTTCTAGAAGTACATTATAGAGCGATCAAAACGAGACAAGAGTGTGATGAAAATTATGATAAAAATATACAGGGTTATTGAAAAACACCAAGAACCTCTTAAGAGGTCATTCTACTCATCATTATGAACAACATTTACTATGGGATCAAACCTGAAATCGCGAAAAAAAAATCAGCTGTTCTGTACTTTATGTTTACATAACTCGTCGAAATGTAGGGAACAGCTGATTTTTTTTTCAATAACCCTGTATACAAGGTGCTGTTTTGCATCCTCGTCAAATTCAAGGAGGTAACTATGCGAATGAGTCTCGCCCCATTCAAAAATAAAATGGGTAATAATGTCTATTTTTTTTCCTTATTTACGGAAATTGGTAAGTGTGAACCACCCGTGTTCTGAACGTGGCCTGTCTGATCCTCGCCCTTTGACCGCGCTTTCACATATACAAACAATCAGGATGCTATTGGCATCTTCTGTGACCTCTCAAAAGCGTTCGACTGCGTCGACCACAAAACACTGATCTGTAAATTACACCACTACGGAATTCGTGGACTAGCTGCTGATCTTGTACTTTCTTATTTATCGGACAGGCAGCAAAAAGTAAATGTAAATGGGGCAACGTCCTGCGGGTCTGTAGTCAAGATGGGCGTGCCCCAAGGTTCAATTCTCGGCCCTTTCTTGTTACATGATGGCCGAATTTTCGGATATAATTCTATTTGCTGATGACACTTCGCTAATTTTCAAAATTCATAGAAAAGATACGGACGTCTTACACGTCAACGAAAGCCTAACTATTCTTTCAAAATGGTTTGGAGCCAACAATCTTTTACTGAATACGAATAAAACAAAATGTCTTAAGTTTTCTTTACCAAATGTACCACAACGTGACCTAAATTTAAATCTTGACGGCAAAAAACTTGATGTTATAGCGGAAACTGTATTCTTGGGGATTAATATCGATTCAAAACTGCAGTGGGGGGCGCACATTAGAACTCTTTCGGGAAGGTTAAGCTCAGCTGCCTATGCAGTTAGGAAAATAAGGCAGTTAACTGATGTAGCCACAGCTAGGTTAGTATACTACGCTTATTTCCATAGTATTATGTCCTATGGTATTCTGCTGTGGGGATCGGCAGCAGACGTTGACTCAATTTTCATGCTGCAAAAGAGGGCAGTCCGCGCCATCTATAAAATGGGTCCTCGCGAGTCCCTCAGAGAAAAATTTAAAGAAATCGATATACTGACTCTGCCTTCACTCTATATTTTAGAATGTATTTTATATGTCCGCAAAAACCGGGGACTTTTCAAAATTAGAAGCGACTTTCATAATATAAATACACGCAGTAAACACGAAATTGTAATACCCAAATTTAGATTAACTAAAACTAGCAAGTCATTTCTTATTAACAGTATACGCTTTTATAATAAGTTGCCAAAGTCAGTTACAGAACTGACCGATGGAAAGTTTAAAAATTATATCAAACGTGTCCTAATTAAAAAAGCATATTACAAAATTAAGGACTATGTTGAAGATAAAGAAGTTTGGCCTGAGCCCCTACGCACATGCGGCTTCCCTGGTAGCTCATAAAACGGCACAAATGTGTGGATGTCTCTAACTATTCTCAATCTTATATTTTTTAATTTTTATGTTTTATTTTATTTACTTTTTTATTTTTATTTACTTTTTTCCATTATTTTTTAATCAGATGTTTTACAATATATTCTTAATCATTACACCATTTTGTTTAGAATAGTTACAGCACGGATGACAACATTTGTGTACTTGTTTAATCTAGTCTTTTTGCAACATCTTCTTTTTTTTTCTTGTATAGACTCATTTTCTTATTTACCGATTGTTTGTAAATGTGTGGACATTGCAGGCCTTATAGATTCCTAGATCCTTGGTAACTTTTTATCTTGTTCTACGTTTTGTAGTAAGCAACGACTTAATGTCGGGCCTACGATGTCCACTCATACTTAAGTGCCAACGCTGTAACATAGAAAAATTGTAAAGCCAAATGATTTTAAAAGAGTAACCATGGAGTTTCTTGCCGGTTTTTCTCCATAGGAAACGACCAACCCAAACCGAGCATTTTGTCGACTTTTTACAAGTGCCCATGTAGGCCTATGTGAAATAAAAATATTTTGATTTTGAATCTCAAACGTTTATTCGATAATTTCTTATTCCCTTAACCACGTTAAGGGGGATATTCCGATATACTGACAAACTTAAACTACCGAAAAAAACAGCGTTTATTAATAATTAACTAGGTACCGTAATTTAAACTGATTATTTATGTCTTTTGTGACAACCTCCTGAATTTTGATGAGGGTGAAAACAACACCTTGTATATATCTATGAAAAGTATGTACGTACGTACGTATACCAGAGTATGAATATGGATGTGACGGAAGGAGTATGCAAGAATCGTAGCAAGAAGCGTTCTGTAGTTTCTGCTCTCTACCCATGAGAAAAAGGCTTGATGTTGTGTGTTAAAATACATTGAAGTTAGTAAAAAAAAAAGTATTGTGTGGTTTTATGAAACAACTTTTTTTCACACTATAGACATTTAACTAAAAAAATTTGGGAGCGCCTTTCACTTTATCCCTACTCCGCGACCGACCGTCACGCGACATGCAACACACAGACGAAAAAGTTTGAGACGATGTAATAAAAGTTTCACTTTAAAAACTTACCAGCCACAATAACCAGGATCGTGAAACAAACCCCTGCCAACATGTTGATGCACTTCGTCCAACCGCTCGCATAGTAATGTCTGAAACATTATTAGACTGATATGTTTTATATACAATAACTAAACTTTCACACACACACAATCGGTCAAAATGTAAATACGCTATTTGGATGTAATAACATCCTCTAAGTAGTAAGTAGATCTGAGAAACTAATCATCTCCTATTTGGAACTGCAACTAATTATTTTGCGATGCCAATACTTGAGAGAATACTGTTTCAACGAATTGTTTCAGAGGTGAAACGACATGGACACGGGGTCATCAAAATGGTCTCGTTCACATTTCTCTCAGTTCGCCTGTCTTATTTATTTGAAAAACAGGAATGTACGAATAATATGAACACAACGATCCCAATAACAATATTTGGGATGAAGTTAAGTTACCAATAAGTTTGTTAGCGTTACTCTCAGCCCGTGTCATCCGACTGTGGGACAAAAGAGTCTCCCCATGAATTCCAGCTCATCTGGTCCAGGGCCAACGTAGTTTACTTGTCGTTGCTTTCTTCCAGCTTAATCCGCCATCTTCTACGAGGTCTGCCACGGCGTCTAGCTGTGTCAGGGTTCCACATAGTAGCTATTTTCGTCCATATCTCATTGGGTATTCGGCTGACGTGGCCAGACCAGTCTAACTTCGGCTTTGAGGCTTCTTGAGCAACGTCAGTAGATATTATGTGTTTTATTTAAATATGCCTATTCTAAACAGAAAAGCGAACACCGGATATTAGATTCTCACGAGCACTCATGACATTGTAACTGGGCAAGTAACTGGCTATTATTGGACCAATTTTCTACAATTATTAAGAAATATTTGGACATATGATATCGACGGCACGAGCGATCGACTGCTGCAAACACGCTAAAATGACATTATAACGACGTCGCTGTTGGTTCACATTTTCTGTTCTGTTTTAAAAAGCCCTGTTTTAATGTAGTAAAAGAAAACATCTTGAGAAAACCGGCATGTCCTCAAAATCAAAATCAAAATCAAAATATTTTTATTTGTTGAACATAGGTAAACCAAAAGGTACAGATGTCATTATTAATAAATGAACGCTATGTCTTGCCATGAACGGCGTACAAATATTCTCTAATTAATAACTTAAAATAATAAACCATTCAAAACTAATAAATAAAACTAAATTATAACTACTAAATAAATAAAAAACTGCATAGGTACATAATCATTTGATTCACATTAATTAAAATAACAATAAATTTAACCAAAAAACAAAATATTACAATTAAATTAGATTAAATAAAAACAATGAAAATTATTAACAAATAAATTAACAAAACTTTAAATGTGTTTAGTTTACAATTTGTCTTCTAGGTACTCATTGACTGTATAGTAAGCTTTCTCGCATAACAAATCAAGAAGAGCCTTTTTGAAATGGTGTATGCTGTCAAGGTCTTTTATTTCATTGGGTAACTTATTATACATCTTGGGTGCAATTCCTAAAAAGCTCTTTGAATATAGTGCAGTTTTGTGTGGAATATTATAGATCTCTCTGTCCTAGAAGGCTGATGATGATGATGATGGTAGTTTCGGCCGCCAGTGAACAGGCTAAATGTTGTGAAAGAAACTTCGAATTGTATCGTTGTAAAATCTTACAAAATGAGTCCTACGTCCACCTCTGCACAATGTGTGCTTGCATACCTACGTAGGTACATTTATTCACAACATCACGCCTTTACCCATTAGGGTAGGCAGAAACTATATAGCGTCATCTGCTACGATCATTTCATGTTCATATCGCTTCGTCCACGTTCATGTATGATGTATCTGGCCCGATTTCGATTCGATATGTCGTATGTCTATCTTGTTTTGGCATTACGAAAAAGAGCGAGATAGACATATACCAATAACGTACAGTTGCATACAAGATTTTATCTACGAAGGCAGGAATAAAACACAGCTAAAGACAAATAAGTATTTTTAATAGAAACTTAACTACACACTGACTATTGTTTATTTATATGTAGTCTTTATTAGTTATAAGGCAAATATCTTGTACCCGCAACAGCCAAATAGTATACGATACTTTTGTTCTAAACTTGTTCCATTTTTAAAAGCATCATTTACATTGTCTCGATTTCGAAGTAATATCATAGGTACAGTCAGCATCAAAAGTCGGTTAACACTTATAAATATTACACCAAGTTTTGTGCTGGTCAGTGTGATCTGATGTTATATTGTTTTGCGAATTTGTGTAACCATTTATGAAAATATTGTTATGTCTTTTACTCCAGTCTGTTAATATGGATCGTTCTAAACTGCGCGCTGCTACCGCGGGCAAAAGCTTGTTTAGTAAATAAAGGTTAGCATTCATTCAGTCCGCGACTATTTGGAGGCAGTCAGTCGTGTATTCCGTGAATGGGCGACGATAAATCAAATCATGTCTTGTTACGTATGGGTCTTTTATGTTTAATGATCTGTTAGTAACGAAATAATCCGGGATTTTGGTAACGAATGTTCATGGAGGTTAACACGTCACAGATTTTAGATAAGTTTGGGAATAATAACTGTAATCCCTGAAGGGTAAGGCAGCCTATTACCATCACTCGGGCACACATCCAGACTCCGTGGCTGTTACGGATAAATTCCTGATGGAAAAACCCAATAGCATTTGGCCCGACCCGGGAATATAACCCAACACCTCATGCTCCGCAGTCACTTTTGCCATCAAAATCATTTCAAGTAGGCAACTATTCAACAATGAAAATAAGGCCCCAGTCACAAGACATAATAAATGTGAACATACAACGTGGCAATGCTGCCATTCTGTTGTACACAATACCAGCTGACAGCGTTGAGGAGGAGTTTTTTGACGCCCTTTTATAGTTTATTGTTATTTTAGTTATTTAATTTATTAGTTTGTTAGTCGTTGTAATGTAAATAGTACATATTTAAAAAAAAAAAAAAAAAAATCTTCGAAATAAACCGAGGCAATTATGAGTCACTATCCATACAGACCAACAAGGCAGTTATTTTGCGGTAATCCATGACACTAAAGGAACGTATGCATTATGCGGCTGCCAATAAACGCCCATAGGTATTCGGCTTTCATTCGGCTTCTGCCGAACTTCGATCGTCATCAGGCCTTATTGAATCATGTTCCAGTCTTCTCGCAGTTGAAGCTACGTGACTTTTTCAGTTACAATATATTCGATTTTGTTCCCAAATGTGTGGTCCCCATATGATCCACATTGCCCCACAAATACCCCATTATTTCTTGTATAATATTAGTTGGAATGCTCAAGTTTCCAACCCTTTTCTATTGTTAACATACCTATTTCGGCTAGACGTGATTTTTATATTTCGAAAACTTCGGAAGTTTTAGGGTAAATCTTTGTCTGTCCCGGCGTTGAGGAAAATGTAGTCGGTTAGCGGTTCGATTATACTATATTATATTGTTTTTTTTTTACCCGTTGTTGGTCTAGTTGTTGCGAGCGCTATTGTTGAGCCTGAGGTCATTAGTTCGATTCCCAGGCCGTCAAAGAAACAGAAAATAGGCGCCTAAACGATCTCACTAAGTTGAGCACCAAGTGGTACAAATAATTAATATTTAATTTCTGCTTTCCTGGTAGCTAAAGTCGTGCCAACCAGTAATAAAGATGTATTCTGTTTATTTAAATGATTTCAAATAAGTAAATATTTAAAACTCATAATCTATACGGCTTTCATAATGTATGAGACTGTCTTTTTAAATATTTTTTTAAATCATTCTATCACCGGTCCTTTGGAACGTAGACGATTTTTGGTTACGGTCGAATGGCCCACGGTCCACACGCTTTGGGCCGTTCAGACTTCCCATGGTAGGTACTAATATTTCTATACCTTTACCCAATAACCCAACATCACTACAAACACTATCAAATTCGAACACATAAATCGAGCTCCATCCAATATATCAAATGATGGAGCTCATCAGCATTCCGCGCGGGTGGCGAGCTGTACATAAATCAAAAAGAAACCGCGCATGGATCATATTGATAAATAGCTTGTATGATAGTGTACATAAAACTGTGGTTGTAATATTTTGGACTAGCTTTTGTAAATGACTTCGCCTGCGTCATCTTCATCTTCCTGCTGTTATCGGTTGAATCCCCCGTATCAGTTTAAAAAATAAACACACGTCCACCTTAGAATCAGAATCACAGGTTACGGATACAGGTGTGTGAGATGTTACATTTTTTAAGTTCTCTATGTTTTGCCATTAGGCGTACAAATGTTAGTATCATCAATTACTATATTGTATTGTTTTTTTTTTACCCGTTGGTCTAGTTTTTGCAAGCGCTAATGTTGAGCCTGAGGTCATTAGTTCGATTCATTTTACTATATAAAATAAAAATTACAGAAAGAGCTAGAGAGTTGTATAAATCAATATATACTACATATACCTTCTACTATTACTACTACTATACACGGCGTAAATCACCTCATCACGAAGCCGTCAACCAAGCATTCTGTACATGAAACTAAGTAACTTTACGCAAAAATTATTGCTGGGAAACGACTTTTTTTTGGGGGGTGTAAAATCATGTTTTGTGGTAGAACTCAATGTAACGCACTCAAAACATTGTGCTGATGACGGATTGAATAGTACGGGGGTCGTGGAGATGTTTAAAGTAAAAATCTTACATAAAAAACTTGTATTTAAAAATTACTTGTCAAAAAGTTGGAACTTTGACCCCAAATATCTCCGTAACTAGAAGGTTCCCAGGTATGGTGTAGAACAAAAAAATGATCGCAATGACAGGGAAAACCAGTGCCTTTCGTCTTCGTTAAGAGGTGTTTTACACCCTTTATATCTACTGGAAATTAATAAAATTTCAAGTAAAAACTAAAATTTCAGAACAAGTACCAAATTAATAAAAAAATTCCAAAATGTCAACAGTAAAAATTTAAGATAAAACAGCAATAAAAAAAAATATAGGATAATGTCAATTAATCAAATTAATATAAGAATATCAATATAAGTACTAAATCAATTTTTTTTTTTATGTCAACCTTTAATCTAAAAAGTACAACAACAATTATAAAAAATATAACTTTAAGAAATATTGGATAACGTCATTAATCCAACATTTTTAAATAAGTACAAAATTAATGGACGGTGCATAAAATAGTATCCAGAATGTCAATAGTGAAAACATATAGTGTAATGTCAATTAGGTAAATAACAAATAAATGCAAGAATGTAAAAAAAAGTGTCATGATGACTTAATGCTTATCATCTACTCCTCGCTAATTCAAAAACCTTTGGCAAATACGCTCCTTTTATTTCCAGATGAGAATGGGGATGGTGACTCATTTTTTTTTATTTGTCTATCGGGTAGATTATTAAAAAGTATTTGACACGTATTTTTTCATTTTTCACGTAATCGTAAAATTACGGAGATATTTTGAGTTGAAATGGCGCATGACGTCACGGCTCAGTACTCTCCAACTTTAATGCGTTTTTACTAAGTATTTTTTTGTTAACTTGATAAAACAAATTTGATTGACGGACAAAATAGAATTTCGTTTTCTTTACCCAGTCATCATCCCTATTAACGCAAATTAAATACCCCATCATCTTTCTGCCCTTGTTTCATACTACTTGGGGTTGGCGCAACACGTTTTTTTCTACCATTCTCCCCTAGTAATCGTCAAGCTATCATTTACTCCTTTTTCCTTCATATCATTTCTTACACAATCCATCCATCTTTTCTTCGGTCTCCCTCTTCCTCTCCATCTCTCAACATTTATACTCATCACTCTTTTTGGTCTACATGGAGGACGGAAATTATCCCACAGGAACGTACAATAAGTCTATTATGTCCAAACCCAGTTTCACGTGTGTGGCAAATTTTTTCGAAATGCGTTTATATAACATTAGAAATGAACATTTATTTTTCCAAAACATGAGATTAAAATATTTGTACAAACCATGCAGGGTTGCAAGACCACTGCCAGATGAATCCCCATGGAATTAAAGTACTGGGTTCCCTTTGAGAATACGTATACGCAAGGAACAAATATTTGTCTGGCATTGAGGTTTGTATCTTTGTGTTCATAGAGATTTGTATCTTTACGGGCACACATGACAAAGGAAAATAGAAATACGAGCCATTAGTTGCTTCTTTATGGGTGGGTCTAAAAACACTTTTAACTAAGCCCAAAGTCACTTTTTCTCTCCGTCATTGCGATATATTTTTTGTTCTGGACGATACCTGTGAAACACTGTTTGAAGCTTTTAAGGTTAATAAATAAACTGACACTGTCACACTGTGTGTGTGTACGTATCTGGAGTTCACAATAAACAATAATCACAGAAGGCATCCCGTAAGTGACAGTGCAAGGTTATATCTGTGAAGTTTCGGAGTTGATGACGGCGCGTTCGTGTTCCACGCGCGCCTCAAGGAGATGTCAGTAAATCGGAATGGGTCCGAGAGGGCCGATGCCTGCCAGGAATGCGGGACTGTTCGAAAGAGATACCGTGGCCCAGGAACACAAAGGGCTAAGAAGGAACATGGATGGGTTTTAGTCAGTACAACTCTGACGCTCCCTTCCGGTCTGCCCGGAGCGGGAGGAGTCATTTGATGGTTTCAAATCCAAAAAAAAAAAATATCTGTAAAGTTACGGAGAAATTGGAGGTCAGAAAGACTCAAAATTTCACGATTAAAAAAAAAAGTTGTAACGTTATAACCTAACTTAAAATACAAGTCCATGACACCTGTACTATTCAAGGCATCCATCAGCACAATGTTTTGTGGGCGTTACGTTGAGTCCTACGGTAAAACGTGATATTTCATCTAAAACAAAGAGTAATTTCTCAGCAATATTTTTTTGTAGTTTGATGTACAGCATGCTTGTTTGACGCCTTGGTGTAGAATCTGTTTACACTTTGAGTCAACTTGGGTTAAATATTTAGGTCGCACTTAAACTTTTGAAGACTTGCAGGTTTCTGACTATCAATAAATTCGTATAGAATTACAACCGTGACCACTAGCTTTCTGTTTCATGGAGCATGAAAGTGTTTATGATTGTGGAATGCATGATCTCCCATCCACAGACCGACCTTGGTAAGCGTTGTTTAACCTTCATTCGGCAAGTAGCCATTAACCGTAGTGCGATTAAAATAATAAAACTAAAGCGTTAGCTTAAGCTCGGTACAAAACAACCACAGTTTTGTGGCCGTTTTGTATACTACGTTTGTATGGGCGTGATTTAGGAAAACCAGACAAAGCACCGTTTAAGGTAAAATGAGCATTATTCGGATTACGGTGAATTTAAACTTGGTTATTATTCGACCCTACATGAAAAAGTCTCCCGATAAATTATATATACAAGGTGTTGTTTTGCATCCTCGTCAAAATTCAGGAGCTTGTCAGAAAATACATAAATAATCAATATAAATTACGGTTAATTATTAATAAATGCTGCTTTTTTTGTTGATAAAAGTTGTCAGTGTTTCAGAATAACCCCCTTAACGTGGTTTCGGGAATAAGAAATGATCGAATAAACGTTTGAGATTGTTTATATGTGTTGCTCGGTTATAGGCCGAGGATCGGACGGGCCACGCTTGAAACAGGGGTGGTTCAAACTTACCCTATTCAAAAAATAAGAAAGAAAACTACCCATTTTATTATTGATTCGGGTCAAGAATCATAAGCATAGTTACCTTCTTGAATTTGACGAGGATGCAAAGAAACAGCTTGTATAATTGTAAAATAATCACTCAATTCTATTTTAAGTGAAAGTTCCACATGATCAACCAACAACCCGGTGAAAGATAAGAAAATCAGCTGCAATTGATCAGCTAGACTCCAATTATTTCCATGATCAGACCATTAGGTTCCTACTTCTGAGACACATGCTCTCGTTTGGTGAGAGGGAACACAGTGCTGATTGGTGAATGAAGAAACCAGTATGTTTTAGAAATTCGAAGTAATCGGTTCTTCGAATTTCTAAAACATGCGGGTCTCACCACTTCGCATCGATGCCATAACTACTAGGCTACTTCTCCACTCTAAACTCAATAATATAAAATAACATCATGTTTGTAACCCCTGATTGTAAGGCGGAGGTGTACCTAATATAACACCCACATTTAGCCAGTTATTAGTTACAGTTATTTGAGGAGCTCGTGGCTAAATATTAACAGCAGCATGGGTCGATGTTCAAGGTTAAGCTGTGCTTGTTAAGGTTGGTCGTGGATGGGTGACCATCATTACATACCGAGTTTCCTCCGTGCCTCGGAATGCACGTTAAGCCGTTGGTCTCGGCTGTCATTTGTAGATCTTTGACAGTCGTTACGAGTAATCAGAAGCCGAAAGTCTGACCAAGATCCAGTCTTACCAAGGGGTATCGTATTACACAGTCACTGGGTTGTGGAGGTCAGATAGGCAGTCGCTTCATGTAAAATACTGATACTCACTGACTGGAAGCCGACCCCAACAAAGTTTGGGAAAAGGCTAGGGAGATGATGATTTCGCTAGTTATGTTTAAATCCCATCTAATACGCGGCGATGCTATTGCCATCAACCGGCACAAATCCAAACTCCGTGGCTGCTACTGAGGAGTTCCTGACTGAAAAACCCAATAAGACTTTGCTAGATCCAAGAAGAACCTCATGCTCTGCAGTCAAACTTGCAACCATTAGACCAACGTGGCAGAAGAAACTATAAGCTCATTAACTAATTACATCATCATCATCTGCTTAGCCTTTTGCCGAGTATGTTAAAGTCAGCTTCCAGTCTAACTGGATGCAGAATAGAATAGAATAGAATAGAATAATTTTATTTGTGTAAAAACATGGTACATTTAGGTCTTATAAATAGGTTTGTGAACTTACATGTCTTACCATAGAATGGCATACAAATATTTGAACATGTTAAACATGAATTTTAATACGAGACATACATTTGTTAAGATATTAATACTATAGCATGTCTAGGTAATAACGCTTACAATTTAAGGATTCGTATCTATTCGAATCTTTAAATAATAAATATAAGCTTAAAAATAAAAAATAAAATTAAACGCAGCAACATGAAATATTTTGTAGAGCTCAGTAACCATATCTATCAGTCACTTTTTTTACACTATAAAGACAATTATCAATGAGCCATTTATGCAATTTGGATTTAAAATATTTTAATGGGAGTTCTCTTAATTCTTTTGGTATGTTGTTGTAAATTTTTATTGCAGTGATTAAACTATTTTTTTTGGCATAATGTGCTTTGATGTGAAGGATGAATACCAGTGTTATAAACAAGGTGTTGTTTTGCATCCTCGTCAAATTTAAGGAGGGAACTATGCTAACGATTCTCGTCCCAAATCAATAATAAAAGGGGTAGGTATGTTTTTTCTTATTAACGGAAATCGGTAAGTGTGAACCACCCGTGTTTTAAACGCGGCCCGTCGGATTCTCACCTTATAACCGCGCTTCCACACTTACAAACAATCTCAAACGTTTTTTCGATAATTTCTTATTCCCTAAACCATGTCAAGGGGGTTTTTCTGAAATACTGAAAAACTTATACAACCAAAAAAATCAGTTTTTATTAATAATTAAATAAGTACCGTAATTTTAATTGATTATTTATGTCTTTTGGGACAACCTCTTGAATTTTGACAAGGTTGCAAAACAACACCTTGTATCGAGCGACTGCCTATCTGACCTCTACAACCCAGTAACCCAATAATAACATATAAACCAGTAAATACAAATTAGGGCCATACCTCAGTACAAATCCGACCACGAAACAATACACTTCGTGGCCCATAATTTATGCCGCGTACGCCTGCGAGCCACGGGTCCCGCGCTAACGACAAATTAAAATTTAATTTGGTTTAAACTACCCACTCAAATAAATCACGCTTTACACCGAAAAAGGATAGGCAGAACCGTAAGGTAATTAGTACAAAGTTACAAGGCTTTGTTGGTATTAAATCAAGGAGTTTGCGTTGATTGTTGTAGAGAAATAATGTTGCTAATTGGATCGGGGCGAACCTATTAGCGAGAAGTTTAAGCGTCGGGAAAATTGTAATTTTTTGATGTAAGTGATTATAATAGAAGACCTTCCTTTACACCAAAATACGAGTTATAAGCAGATCCTTCCGTCAGCCATTCCGTCCAGCCGTCAACCAAGCATTCTGTACTACATCAAACTAAATCAAATCAAATCAAATAATCTTTGTTTGTGAACACAGGTATTAAAATAAAGGTCTTATTCATACATTTTAGTTGAACTCTATGTCCTACCAATGAAATTGGTGTACAATTTTTTTTTGTATTGTGTCTAGGTTTATACAATTCAAAGTAAGTAAGTAAAGTAAATGAGAATTCAATGTATTATTAATCATTAATGAATTAATCATAATTTATTTTTCATGCATGCATGTCAACGGTAAATAATATAAAAGGATAATTTTGTAATATTGTAAATAATGTCAATTAAATAATCAATTAATTCAAAATAAATTATAGTAAAGGGCTGGTAATGTCATATTTTATCATTTAAAAATTCTTCGATAGAGTAATAACGTCTTATCTATTAGAAATGAATGTAATTTATCTCTTTATACATTTATTTATACTAAGGAACCCTACGCAAAAATTACTGCTGGGAAACGACTTTTTTTAACAGAAACGGACATACAAACATAAAAAAAAGTACTGTTCCAGAGAAACAGAAGACAACAATAACGTTCTTATCAGAATAGATGGCGCCACGTGTCCGAGGCGGTTATTGTCAATTTCTAAATTACCGCGAGCGAAGCCGAGGGTAAAAGCTAGTTAGTTATAAACTAACATTGATAAGCTGATAACTAGTGATCGGATAATCGGATGCATATTTACCTAAAGTGTACGTGTTGGTTATTATGGAATGCACTTTTGTATCGAAAAAATCCCGGGAATTCGGAATCGATTAATTTAGTTTTTTTACTATAGAATCAAATCGGTTGGTCGGTCGGTCGGGTTGGAAGATATCTCTTACTCACCTTTGGACACTTCAATAAAGAATATTTATAGTAAGTACTTAATATATTGTGTATCGTGTACTTATGTGCAATAAAGTATAATGGTATTCATTTTTTTTTTTAATTAGCCCCTATTGCCTGCTATTCCTCTTAAGCCTGAAACTACGTTAAGCGGGCGCCCGCGACGGGGAACCGACGCGCGTGGACAGACCGGATGGGCTACGTGGGAACGCGGGGACTGTCGCCCCGTCGCGGGTACCTGTCTCGGAGGCTGGATTATTTTATTTAGGCAGTGTTGCTAACTCAATTTTAACGGTGTGCCTGTAGCCATATTGGTTCTCTATTGTGTCACCTAACTTTTTTATCCATAATTTAAAGTGCCATAACTTTTTTTGTCTTAATCATCATTTGTCCGAATGATAATTTACCCGAACTTAACATCACATAATATCACTTGCCATAAAATTGAAATCCATAAATATAATATGTCCTAAATCCATTTGTCATAAATATTACAATCAATAATATACAAAAGACATAAAAACGTTTTCAATAAAAGTTATAAGTCCTAAATTCAAATTACATAATGTTTATTTGTAATACTAATATTCTTAGAACAAATTTAATATAATATATTTTTTTTATCATACTTAAATAAATATATTATACATGTACTCAACAAAGCAGTTGATTGTGAACATGTGGTTTTTTTAAGCAAGCAAGCATGCAGCATGCAAGCAAGCATGCAGCATGCAAGCAAGCATGCAGCATGCAAGCAAGCATGCAGCATGCAAGCAAGCACGCAGCATTCAGCATGCAAGCAAGCACGCAGCATTCAGCATGCAAGCAAGCATGCAGTATGCAAGCAAGTATGCAAGCAAGCAACATGCAGCAGGCATGATTTCTGTCACGGCTCCGGCGCTGCGGGGCTCCGGCGGTACCACGCGAGTTTATCGTCGCAGATGGCTTTAACGCTCACTACCGCAGCCTCAGCCGCGACGGCGAGTGTTACAACCACCTGCTCCTCAACTCGCGGGCCGCCTCACCCCTCCGCGCCTACGCGATTTTAAATTACACTCTAGGGGTAGAGAAGACAAGACTACGTGGAGTCGGATTTACAGCGAATCGTTTCTGTCATTAAAACCTAATTATTTTTAGCAAATGTTTTAGGACTAAACAAATTATTATAAATGACCATTCGGAATAATACCCATTATTTACCACAATACTTAGGACATATGACTTTAGGTCATGTAAAGTTAGGAGATTCAATTATTATAGTACTCGATATTATGACAGAATACTTTTAGAACTAAAGATAATTATGTTAAACAAAATTTCGGGATTTTGAACATTATGGTTACTGAAGTTTATAGCAAACGTGTTATGGATAATGATTTTCGAACAAACAATTTTAGGAGAAGAAAGGGAGTACCGCCATATTGATGGGGAACTTAAACTTAACTTGGATGCGGAGCCCGCCTCCCCGCGACGGACGCCCGCGCAGGTCCCCGCGTCGCGCGTCGGAGCGTTTTTGTATGGAACCGCGCGGGCGCCCGCTTAACGCAGTTTCAGGCCTAACACTCAACATAGTCATAAATTGATGGGGAGCTTAAAATTAACTTCAAGTAAATACACATTAATAATTATGTAATCCCCCTGTTTTTTTTTTTTTAATAAATACCACATGCTAAAGACGACGTTTCTTCACCATGTTACAGACTAATTTCGCATTCCCGAATTTTCTGGAATCCCGGGATTTATATTTTATAAAATATGTTTTAAGAAGCCGCTTCCTTAATTTCCTAACCAAAAATGAACCTTAGGTAAATATGCATCCGATTATCCGATCACTGCTGATAACTAAACCAAACAAGAACTATTTAACGTATTCAAAGAAAAGATAGTTTTTCATTTGAGTCATAGATGGCACTACAGTACTTTTTGTGTATTTCATCTATATCGCTACAATTCCAATACATTTCTACAGTGTATAAACAAAATTTCTGTAGTTACAAAATATAAAATTTGCATTCAACATTGTATTCCCATTCAAAGTTCCCTTTCGATCCACCCCCAAGTCCCTATTCACCCCGTTTCACTGTAATCTAAAAACTCTTAACTTAACTCTAGAAATGCAAGTATTTCAGCAAGATGTTATAATAAACGATCTAAAAGCAGCTTCATATTTTATAGTAAAGTACCTACTGGGACTGAATACTAAATGCTTAATGCGATCTAGTTAAAAGTTTACCCATATATTTTACTGCGAGTTTATTTGCGTCATTTTGTTCTTTATAGTTTTTTTAATAGAAAGGTTTTTGTACTGTTCTTTTATTTTTCACTTCAGTAGCTCAAACATGTAGGTTTTGCTGTCTGAAATCAGTGAGCAAAATGCGCTTTTGCTCACTGAGTGAGACAAAGTAACTTTTTAATATTTTTTTTCAGAAAACCCCGAATATCTTATTCAGCCTTGGGTTAATCATACAATTCGAAACATTCACACTCTATCTCTTTCCCGCCCCCTTTCGAAGTTCCGTTTTTGAATCCGAACACGTTCGGAATTTCGTACTAACTAAAGAGATTTTGCAAAAATATCTTTTAATGTAATTATTGAATTTTTAACTCCTTATTGTATTTAAACGAAAATAAGTATTTACTGCAAATAAAACTGATATTTAACCTGTAAATATTTATTTCTAGTTTCAATAATGTTACGTAATATATTTTGAATAATAAAATATCATGGGTCATCCAGTCTTACCAAGGGGTATCGTATGACCCAGTTACTGGGTTGTGGAGGTCAGATAGGCAGTCGCTTCATGTAAAATACTGGTACTCAGCTGCATCCGGTTAGACTGGAAGCCGACCCCAAGATAGTTTGGGAAAAGGCTAGGCAGACGAAAATATCATGGGTGCTATTTCCGAACACGCCTTAATTTAAATAAAAGAGCAGGAAAAAAAATCGTGGCTGGCGTAAAGAGTTTAATAAGTTAAAAATATTAAAATAATCTTAAAATATGAGTGAAACTAGCGACGAGAACAGTATTGTAACACCGGAAGAGTTAAAACAACAAGACAGTTATTAATGCAGAATTAACTTTCCTACCTGAGAAGTCTCGCAAGAAATATCTGAAAGCATACCATGTCTTCAACGAGACTTACAAAGGGCGCAAGCAGTTTTTCGGAGACGGTGTTGCTATCTTATTTTTTAGATTTATCACAGACGAGGTCATCATCTATAATGTTAATTATTTTGATTCATAATAAATAGTTATTTCAATCAATTCCTGTTTATTATTTTATCTCCTAAAGTGTTCTCGCTGCTGAAGTGAAAAGTTGTGTGTGTTACACGAGAGCAAAGTTTTTTGCATCTCGTATCTTTGAATCCCTCGCCACGCTCAGGATTCAGCTTTAGAATCACTCGCTACGCTCGTGATTCAATCGTTGAATCCTTCGCTTGCTCAGGATTCAAAATCAGCACTCGCAGCAAAAAACGACTTTGCTCTCTTGTTGCACAAATAACTATTGTAACCTAGCTTAGGATGCTATCATCATGTTATCTGCCCAGCCTGTTCCCAACTTTGCTGGGGTCGGCTTCCAGTCTTACCGGATGAGGCTGAATACCAGTATTTTTTTACATGGAGCGATTGTCTATCTGACCCAGTTAATTCTGGGTAATACGATACCCCTTGGTAAGAATGGTTGTCAGACTTTCGGGCCACTGACTACCTGTAACGACTGACAAAGATCTACAAATGACAGCCGGGACCAACGGCTTAACGAGCTTTCCGAGGGACGGAGGAGACTCGGTATGTAAAGGGGGTCACCCATCCATGGACCAACCTAGGGAAGCGTGGTTTAATCTAAAGGACGACCTAAGCGGCTGTTCTCAAAGTAGTGAAGCTATAATAAAGTTCTAAATAAAAATCTTTGTTTTACCTACTTTCGTAAATGAATAAAGTAAAGCCACAAGTCTTGCACCATTTGCAGTGAATGTTTCACAAAATGATTTGTGTCTACCTAAAGAATGAAAAAAGTTGTACCATTTTAAGAATGATTACCATTATTCTGCTTAGATATTAAAATTGAGAGATTCTTCGTCTGAGTGCCTTCTTGGTCTAAAATTAATTGCCAAAAGTTCTTTTAATAAGCGGTCGGTGGCTTTCAACAAAGAAAATAATAATTAAAAATGTTATTGATAACTGGCTGGTTATGAAAAACATTCTAGAAGTAGTCTTAAAACTTAATTAAACTAAACGATCAGTTAACAGTGAACAATACAATAATCGGCCAATTGTTTCGTATTATTAACAACAACAAAAAAACCGGCCAAGTGCGAGTCAGACTCACGCACGAAGGGTTCCGTAACATTATATATAAAAACGAGCAAAAAAAATCATCATCTTTTTGGTATGGGAGCCCCCTTAAATATTTGTTTTATTATGATTAGTATTTGTTGTTATAGCATCAACAGACATACATAATCTGTAAAAATTTCAACTGGCTACCTATCACAGTTCATGAGATACAGCCTGGTGACAGACAGACGGACGGACGGACGGACGGATGGACGGACGGACGGACAGCGAAGCCTCAGTAATAGGGTCCCGTTTGAACCTTTGGGTACGGAACCCTAAAAAAAAATGTGTTGACTTCAGCATTTGCTTATCAAGTGGGCCGTAATAACATACTTCTAAATACAAAAAAAAAATTCAATCGTTCCTATACCTACTTTTAAACTATTTAATATAAAGTTTCTGAAAGCTGAAAAGTTTAGTTCATCAGGAATTCACGAAACTTTTCACAAAATCACGTGACACTCACTAATTACGAAACCCTATTGTTCTCAAAGGTATCCACATTACAATGAGTGTTTCTATTCGTACATAGTACCTCTGAGGCCCAGGTGTCTATTTCTCACACTTCTAGAACATGACGGTAACACGAGAGTAGATAGTCAACAGAAACCTATCCATGTGTAATATGTGATTTTTTTATGTGCGATATTTTTAAAAGCAGCTTCTATGTTCCATTTAGGGCCATAACATGCATGAAAGCATCCATATATTTAATTTTGCAGTAGCAGAACAACGTGGAGGTAAGATGTAAAATACTAGTATTCGGCTGCATCCAGTTAGGCTTTAAGCAGACTCCTACACAGTGCTTGGAGAATAATTCTTTGCGGGGCAGTTTCAGTAGTTTAAGGGTACTCCTTTTCTCCTTCTAAAATTGTTTGTCCGAAAATCATTATCCATAACACGTTTGCTATAAACTTCAATACCCATAATGTTCGAAATCCCGAAATTTCGTTTAACATAATTATCTTTAGTTCTAAAAGTATTCTGTCATAATATCGAGTACTATAATAATTGAATCTATAATTTTACATGGCCTAAAGTCATATGTCCTAAGTATTGTGTTTATTTGTGTATTATTCCGAATGTTCATTTATAATATTTTTTTAGTCCTAAAATATTTGCTAAAAATTAGGTTTTAGTGACAGAAACGAATCGCTGTAAATCCGACTCCACGCAGTCTTGTCTGATCTACCCCTAGAGTGTAATTTAAAATCGCGTAGGCGCGGAGGGGCGAGGCAGCCCGCGAGTTGAGGAGCAGCGCTGCGGTGGTGAGCGTTAAACCCATCTGCGACGATAAACTCGCGTGGGACCGCCGGAGCCCCGAAGCGCCGGAGCCGTGACAGAAACCATGCCTGCTGCATGCATGCTTGCTTCCATGCTGTATGCTGCGTGCTTGTTTGCATGCTGCATGCTGCGTGCTTACTTGCATGCTGCAAGCTGCGTGCTCGCTTGCATGCTGCATGCTGCGTGCTTGCTTGCATGCTGCATGCTTGCTGCAATAATGCGTCTGGTTCGTGATTGTGTTCCACCATTCCTTTGTTTAACAGCGTGTGTACACCACTTTCCTCTGAAGTAATCACTCGCACATTACACTTATATTGTTTATTTTTTTGTACTTTTCGCACACCCAGTAATATCTTTCGTTGTAAAATCAATTTTTGCCGTAAGTAAAGTCATTACAATTTAATTTTATGCCAACTTTGTTGGTCTTTAAAGGTTCACATTGGTGCATTTTCAATAATTTATTTTTGATACGTGTATATTATAAAACAAAAACGTATTTATCCTGCTACTAAACAGAACTACATAACAAGTTAGTGAAGTATCTCAAAACAAGTCGGTAGAAGGAAAAATATTGCCCGCTTGTATCTACGTAAGGGCTGAGAGAAGTTCATATCAAAAGCTTTGTTATAAAAATTTGTTCTAAGAATATTATAAATAAACATTATGTTATATGAATTTAGGACTTATGACTTTTATTGAAAACGGTTTTATGTCTTTTCTATATTATTGATTGTAATATTTATGACAAACGGATTTAGGACATATTATATTTAGGGATTTCAATTTTATGGCATTTGATGTTATGTTATATTAAATTCGGGTAAGGTATCATTCGGACAAATGATGATTAGGACAAAAAAAGTTATGGCACTTTAAATAATGGATAAAAAAGTTAGGTGACACAATAGAGAACCAGTTTATGTGTTACAATTGACTTAAATATCCTTTCGACGCACAGTGTGAATGCGGTGCTTCCGACTATACGATGTTCTACTTACTGGAGCGTCCGAAGTGTTCCAACACCTGCACTTCAGAGGACTAACAACGCCATAGACGCCACGATTAACGTGGCCACAAACTGGGCCCAGAAAATTAAACAAGTCTTATTGTCGATATGAAAAAGAAGAAGATGATCAAATTCACACAACGTAGAACAAAATTTTAAATCTTGGTATTTGCTTACCTTTTTGTACCCTTCAGAACACAGGCATGGTAAAAACACAACCTAAGGTTTAATTGAACAAGAACAAAATATTAACTAAGGGTCAGTTCACACCGAGACGCGACGCGACGTGACGCTGCGCGCACACTTTTAAAGAGCGATTCAAAATATTATAACATTATTTTCTACACGAAAAGACACACATTTCGTTGTGAGAATTCAAAATACGTTGCGCCACGCAGCGCTGCGCCGCGCTGCGCCTCGCGGCGTAGAGCGAAGCAGCGCAAAATCACTGGCCTCTTCAAGTATCGTCGCGTCGCGTCGCGTCTCGCTGTGAACTGACCCTAACAAAACTACATAGTGATTTATGTGTACGTCCGACGTGTCTTCATTAAGTCCCATCTTTCTGGCCTGGCTGCCTAGGTAAATTGTACCTAGCTTGGTCTCTGTTTCATTTCTACTCCGTGTCTCCAACTACACGACCAGCTAAGTACGTATTTGTGTTCGGAATCCCAGGACCCAGTACAGCTGAGTCAATATGGCTATTCCTTGATTCAATACAGGCTTCTATAGTGTATAAAGGTAAACTTTCATTAAAAAAAATAGTGAAATAGTTCGTGGAAGTTTTGATAGCAAATGGATTCTTTTTAGGTACAGTTGACAAAATGAGTAACTGTTCTACTTAAACTAAAAATAGAACTTTAATATTAGCTAGCGAAAGTCCGCAGATGTGATGGGTTTCGATATATTTGCTAGCTAATCTAATTTCATTTTATTATTTATCGTCTAGGACCGACCTTAGCTAGCGCCGCTTAACCTTAAGGGAGCCTGTGCGGCTGTTATTATTTAGCCACGAGCTACACCTGTAGCTGACAGTACATACAGTTTAGAGTTATTTCAATACCTGAAACTAGGTAAAGGTTACGATGTTCCAAGAAAAATGTAATGAGATTATTCTATCTGAAGAAAACTGTAACTTAAATTATTTTTATAGCCACAGACACTCGTTTCTTAAGCAAAAGACTACCAATGACGGTGAGTACAAACATAGCCAGGAAAATCAGTTTAATAGACTGTAATACGCAATACGATATCAGTAAGCGTGATAATAAATGTCCGAACTATATTCGCATAAAAGGCGCTCCTAGAGCTGGTATACAGGGTGAATTTTTCAAGTAGGCGTGGATGGCTAAATCCGGAACTATGAGGAATAGCGAAAAACACTCAATAGAGTATCGAGCCCGTTTTTTATGAAAACAAAAACAGTATCATTGGATTTTTCAAAAATCCATTATGGATTAAAAAAAAAACCAACCCCTGTATTATTACACCATTCGATAGTGTAGCTGCTAAGGATCAAATTCTGGGAAGTAATGACATACGGCAAACTCAAGGAAAATGTTACATTTTATGTTTTTCATGTTTTAAATGGCTTATGTTTAACATAACACCAGATAAAGAAATATAACCTTAAAAAACATTTTTATACTGCCTAAAATAGTAAATGATCACCAGAAATAGTAAATGATCACCAGAATTAAAAACCTGAAAATCACAGCTCCGAACTAAGGCGTAGTCGACGGAGCCCCGCTACGCGGGGCTCCTATTTCTCTCTGCAGGGTTTAAAGTAACCTAACACGAAGGGGATGTCGGGGTCTTAGTTCGCTCGCTCCGCTCGCTCACTAGACCCCGCCATCCCCTTCGAACCTAACCTGTCCGAGTCGGGGTGCCCAATATCCCGAGCTCGCTTTGCTCGCACTTGCTTCCTAAGTTCTTCTTGCCACAAAATTTGGTGATCATTTACTATATTTGGTCTTTGAATACAATTTTTTTGGTGTTTAGTATTTTTTTTTTGGTAACGTAGCTTAGGATCTCAAAGTATTTTTTGGTGCTCATTATATTTAATCCCGTTTTAAATTAATGTACTTACTTGATTGATGACACCCGCAGCGCAGTCATTTTCACAACTTTATGTTCTTATTTCAAATTATTATTAACTCTTCGCTGTTAAAGGCAACAATAAAACAAAAAAAAAGTTAAAAAATACGATTGCAATTTACAATTGAGTTAGCGTTAATAGTGATTTTGTTTATTTTTTATTTGTTTTTTTCACGACCAGTAGAACAGATATTTAGTATGCATATTAACATGTCCAAAACATTTCCCAAAATTCATTTAGTTTTCTTTTCCCAATCACAATAAACCAAAATCCGAAACAAAACTTTCAAAACTTCTACATCACAGTAATACAGTCTAGTTCTAATACGTACAGTGTTTTTATCGTCCCACCAAATACCTAATTTCACAGGTATCTGAAACTGAAAAAAGATCTACTCGATACCCAAGTTGAAGATAAAATAAATCGAAGGTCCGGTTCGCAATAAACATAAGTTTCTCAAGTTTAGGATCGGGGCTCTTGGACTGTTTTAGCCGGAGATTCACTGATCACAGAACAGATTGATATACAGTATACCTATTCGATATAATTTCCAATATTCATACCCGTTCCTGCTTACATCGTGTAAGCAATTACTATTATAAAAGTGAATAAAAGTAATGAAATGTTATAAGTGCGCAATTTGACTAGTAACAAAATTTAATTAATTGGTAAGTAATTGAGTTTAATTAAACTCAATAAATTGCCTTAATATTATGTAACGATGAAATACTTACAAAATTAAATAAAGTTCAATGTAAAACCATAAAAAATATGTATTTTCAAGTAACCATTTAACGTATACCCATTGGCTAAAAATGGCGCGCTTTTCCCCCTCTTTACACAAAGCTGTCGAGTGAGTCGAGAGTGATGGCTGAGACAGTCTTCTTGTAACCGTGTAGCTGTACAGTACCTTAAGTCTAATATATTCTGTTTCTACAAAATAAACTGTATAAAATTCTGTGTTTTCCTTTCAATCGGTATACAACAGGGTCATTTAAGATCACAGCCATCATTCTCTTGCTCTTATCAATATTTATTTGGGTTCGGCGCAGCATGTCTTCTTCTTCCATAGGTACCTCTCTATTACTAATCATCTCAGCAGCTACCTCCTTTCTACCCATAGCCACCTTCACACAGTCTATTCATCGTTTTTTTGGTCTTCTTCTAGTATTAAACTCCCCCATATTTATATTCAAAACTTTCTTTACAACATTTTTCTCAGTCGTCCGCATCACATACGTCTAGGATACGATCACAGACAAAACAAAAATTTGGGTTCTTCTAGTTTTAACTTGATGTTCAAATTATATTCTTTAGTTAAGTGAAATTATTATGACAATTTCTTCTTTTTTTCAGAGCTTTCAGGGGTAGCTTTTCAAGGGTCCGTTTTTTACTGAGTAAGTGTATTTATTTTGAATAGTGAAACAATGATTTAGTCTGTGAACGCAGTTGGCCCAGTACGAATTTATATCACTTAAAAATTCTACATGATCTTGTTAAAGTAAACTTCAATTAATTGTTTAGATAGAATATTAGTGTTTTCCATTTTGATCATTAGATGACGCCAATTAGGTTTCAGTACAAATTGAAGCATATGGTAGTGAGATAGAACATGTTTCAAAACTCACACTATAGACTTGTAAATAAAAGAGTCCATACATTTTTTTTTTTAAATATAACGTTTATGTTCCATGAGTGTTCTGGATTTGTTTAGTCTGTGGCAGTACTAAATATTAAAAAGATTTACGTAAACGAGTGTTGCTGAATTTTCTATGTTAATCTCATTCTGTGGTTGGACTGAGTTGGTCAGACGAGCTTATTTCTAGTAATACTACCTTTTTACCCGTCCATTTGTAGGTTACGAAGGATGAGATTCTGAAGTGGAAAAAATAAATCAATTTATTGCGATGTAGCAATAAATTGATTTATTTTTTCAAGTGCGAGTAAGAGTACTGTGTATGATTTTTGAGTAAAGAGGTAAAATAAAATCTTTGTATTCGTTTTGTGTTTGGTCTTAGGAAATATGACCATGTTTCTCACTTACGCGAGGATCTCAAGTGGCCTCCTATCCGTTTTCGCAGGAACACTCGGATATTATGTCTCCTATACAATGTTCTTTATAATCCTGCATATCCCAGCTACCTACGCGACCGTTTTTCTTTTACCCGTCCTCTTGATGCTCTGTGTAGATCCCACCTCAGGCATCGTCTTAATTTCCCATCTCATAAAACTGAATTCTATTCCTACTCCTTCTCCGTTCACGCAGTACGTCTATGGAACTCACTTCCGCCTAACATTCGAGAATCTAAAACTTTATTTCTCTTCAAAAAGCAAGTCAAAGAACATTACCTTTCCTCTATACTGTAATATTCTGATATATATAATATATATATATATATATATATATATAAATGAATCCCTATTTCCTGGTCACGGCATCACGCGTGAACGGCTGGACCGATTTTGATAATTCTTTTTTTGTTTTGTTGGTTATTGTCAGGAGAAGGTTCTTAGGTAGGTAGTAGGTAGGTAGGTAGTAGTAGGTAGGTAGTAGGTAGGTAGGTAGTAGTAGGTAGGTAGTAGTAGGTAGGTAGTAGTAGGTAGGTGGTAGTGGGTAGGAAAAAGTGCATTGCAACGCATGCTGGGATCAGCTAGTATAGGTATATTTTTACGTCTATTTTTATTTTTATATGTGTATTTATTTGTATGAACGTTTATTTTATATAGGTTTTAAGTTTTGTTTTAAGCTCTAATTTAATTTTTTCCTGTTCTATCTTTTCTATACACTGTGTCTACATTTCTAATCCATCTTTCCACTCGCAGGTCTGCTGGAAGAAATTTCTTTTGAAATAAGCAGTACCTTTGTGCTCTTACATCTTAATGTATTGGCCTGTTAAGTGTTATGTGTGTACATAAATAATTATAAAAGATTTTGTGATGAATTGAAAATGTAGTAGGTATATTTGAATGTCCTGAAATTGAACCACGCACTGGAAATTGGAAATTTATAAACAAAACCGGCCAAGTGCGAGTCGGACTCGCGCACGAAGGGTTCCGTGCCATTATTTATAAAAACGAGAAAAAAAAAAACACTTTTTTGTGTGGGAGCCCCTTTAAATATTTATTTGATTCTGTTTTTAGTATTTGTTATTATAGCAAAAACAAAATCAATTTTATTTGTGTAACATAGCTAGTGAATACAGTTCTTAAATTAAAGATCATAGGTCGCTATGTTATGCCAAGAGGAGTACAAATATACGGTTGCATGCGAAATAGGAAAAATATTAACAAATTATTTGGTAGGTATGTCAAAAATTAACAGATTGATGATAAAAAAAATAAAAATAAAAATTATAAAATGTTACAATATTAAGTAATTTTTACAGTCAATGTTCAAATAAATAATCATAAATTACCATTAGTCTCAATATTAAATTAGAAATTATCGTCAGCATCAACAGAAATACATATTATTTTGCCCCCGACGCCCGTGGGTGTCGGGGGCCACCCAGTTGCTCTCGGCCACCGTAGGCGCGTGCCTGTGGACGGTAAGTAATGGGCTAGCTCACTATCCGTCCGTCTTATGACGACAGGCCGTTATGACGGCGCGTTCGTGTTCCATGCGCGCCTCAAGGAGATGTCATCAAATCGTAAGGGGTCCGAGAGGGCCGATGCCTGCCAGAGCTGCGGATTTGTTCAAAAGAGATACCGTGGCCCAGGAACACAAAGGGCTAAGAAGGAACATGGATTTTAGTCAGCAGTAGAATATATGTTAAACCATCATCTGCCTAGCCTTTTCCCAAACTATCTTGGGGTCGGCTTCCAGTCTAACCGGATGCAGCTGAGTACCAGTATTTTACATGAAGCGACTGCCTATCTGACCTCCACAACCCAGTAATTGGGTAATACGATACCCCTTGGTAAGACTGGATGTCAGACTTTTTGGAATATGTTAAACCAAAACTTAATAATATTTGTTCAGTTAAAATATACAATATTGTGGTAAATCTTCCTTGAAGGCACTGCCTCGAGGTAATATCGGATACGTGAGATTTAATATTCTGTATCAAGAATGTAAATTTTCTATCATTATGGAAAACTAAACATCGTACACAACATCGTTCTTGTAATCCCCAAAGGGTTGGGCAGAGGTGTATCTTATTAGGAGGTTGATTTTGATTTGATTTTTCTCGATGTCTGTACTTAAAATATTGATAATGTCAAAAGCACAAACGTTCTTCAAAGAGGACATCGACCGTCTTCTTGTAAATCCAAAATTATTTATATAAAATGTAATTTATTTTGAAATTCGATCTATTTCTTACCCCAATCTAATAATCTTAATCAAAGTGTTTCGAAAATATCAAATGTTACTGCTACCCTTTTACATATAATAGAGTTTGATTGGATCTGTACCAGTCAAAACTGCTAGTCAGACAAAACCACTTTTGACCAATGTCAGTCGAATCCCTTATTAGGTTATAATGGCGTTATCTCTATTAAAAAATTTGTTTGGAAACGCCTCGTTATAATTACCTAGAATTACTCCAACACGATTTTTTTCAATGGGTCAAAAAAAAAAACCTAACAACCTAATGAGTTTCTAAGTAAATGTTAGTAATTGTTAAAAAAAAAATGTTTCAACCAGTCAAAAGTTCAGATGTACTACTGTTAAACGAGGTCAAAATGAAAACTCAAGATGGCGACGAACAAAACTTTCTGTTTTTCCTGCATGGGTTTCATTTTCGTGGTTATCGGGGTCGCTGCAATGAAAATGAGGTCAAAATGAAAATCCAAGATAGCGCCAAGGAAAGTTTCTGTTTTTCCTTCATGGGTGTCGTTTTAGTGGTTTTCCAGGACGTAATCTGAGTATTTATGAATTAAAAAAACTAAGCTAGCATTTGAGCTACGGCATCGTAGCTCGGAAGACATGTATAAAAGAAATTCTAGTTTAACCCATTTAGGTAAATCTTACAGAACCGGTTCTTACGTAGAGTCACGGGAGCCCCTTTTTATGTCCGTAATGACCGTCTACACGTAGACCTTAGAATGCCCACCGTCCTTCAGTTTATGAAACGTCTTTCGAAGCGTTTCTTCGATAACGCCATTAAACACCGTAATCCCCTGATCGCAGCGGCCGCCCGTTACGAACCCTCTCGCATTAGTACAGTACGCCGTCCTAGGCATACCCTCGTCACTCCAGATGATGCTATCACCCTCCTCCAGGAGAGTAGCAAAGAGACTAGCACTCTTAAAAAGTTCCGACTCAAACCGCCGTCTTTCCGACCTCGCCGTCGAGGTCCGTCGCGACGTCCCGGTCCATGCCCTCCCCGACTCTCGTTCGAGCCAGCCCACGATGCTGTGCCAGTAGTTTTAAATCAGCCCCTAAATAATGATACCATTCAGATCCAGCCTGTCCTCACGCAGTCCTCTCCCAGCGACGCCCTAAGCCGAGGTTCGTACCCCACAGGGGGTGCCCTTAGCGTGCAGTCGCTTAGTTTGTAAGTTTTTATGCCCTGGCTGGAGGCCTTACTCTAAAGGCACCCACAGGGTAGTCCGGTTAAGCAGACGACAACCTAATAGGTTGAACTGCGAGATGCCATTCACAAAAAAAAAACCCATTTAGGTCACTAACCATTTAAATAAAAATAAAACGCCGTAGTTTACTTTTTTCTAACCAGAATGAATTATCTGGCTTCTTACTTTGAAAATCACAGACTTTTATACAACTATTTATCCCATACTTACACTTACGCGCGAGAAAAGCCGCGAGCAACAACTATTTATAACATTTAAACGTTATTTTATAACAACTATTATATATAACATCATTTTCGACAATATTTTGCGGGGGTAACGCACTCGTGGGCAATTGCCGAACTCTCGAAGCCGCAGTCAAAAAGCTAGTGGATTACAAAATAGCAACGTAAGTTATTAGAAGGTATTACAGTAATTTCTACGAACTCAGCTAAAATACACGTGGGAGTGATTTAACGGTAAGCATGTATTTTGAAAACACATTGTGTTTAGACTGGCTTTTGCGTATAATTAATGTTTTAACTCGATAAATAGCTTTAGAAACTTTCCAATGTAGTCTGGTTTAAATGTATCTACCTATTTTATTGATCCTTGGTGCGGCCGGGTGAAAATTGATAGCTGAGTAGGTCATCATCTACCTAGCCTTTTCTCAAACTTTCTTGGTCGGCTTCCAGTTTAACCGGATGCAACTAAGTATCGGTATTTTACCAGTAGAGGTCACTCCACAACCCAGTGACTGGGTAATACGAAACCCCTTGGTAAGAATTGATGTCAGACTTTCGGCTTCTGACTACTTGTAACGTCTGTCAAAGATCTACAAATGACAGCCGGGATCAACCGGCTTGACGTGCTTTAGCTTTTTTTTTTTAAAGCTGAGTAGGTAGGTTCAGTATAACTAACACTGGATATAAAGATTTCAGATGCGGGATGCAAGTTTTAGCTGAAAGTGGAACCCTGAAGCTTCCATGGGCAGAGTTCCACTTTCAGCTGTACAAAAAGGACGAAATAATTAAATTATTTTCATTTATTAAAATAATTAAAGCCACTCACAATAAAGTACAAGATACCTAAACTGGCTAGCTCGTGGCTAAATAATAACAGCCACATGGGTCGATCTTTAAGGTTAAGCCGTGCTTGCAGAGGTTGGTCCGTGGATGGGTGACCATAATTACATACCGAGTTTCCTCCGTGCCTCGGAAAGCACGTTAAGCCGTTGGTCCCGGCAGTCATTTGTAGATCTTTGACAATCGTTACGAGTAGTCAGAAGCTTATGCTTCAGAGTTTATACTCTGACATCCAGTCTTATCACGGGATATCGTATTCCCAGTTACTGGGTTGTGGAGGTCAGATAGGCAGTCGCTTCATGTAAAATACTGGTACTCAGCTGCATCCGGTTAGACTTGAAGCCAACCCTAAGATAGTTTAGGAAAAGGACAGATGATGATACCTAAGTATACTCATTTTCCCACGAACACTGCCTTGAAAAAAAAATAACATCGAAAAGAAAAGTTAAAATAATAAAATCGCCACCGTTTATCACCGTGACAGCTGCTCACCCTCTTTATGGCGTATCAGCGCGAACCTATTTGTCGATAGGCCGATAGTAATGATTTATTGGCATTTTCGCCCTTTCCTTACAAAAAAAGTGGGAAATTTTGTTGACAGCTGACGTCAGCAATTTGGGTAAGGAAGCGCCATATTCGCCATTTTTGCCTTTTTGTATCCGTCTGCTAAATATCGAGACGAATGGTTGTTTATGACAGCATACGTTGGTTCCGCGTTTGTATAATTCTGAATCAGAGTTGTTGAAACAGATAGATATAACATAAGATAATATCACGCTTGCAATCCACGTAGAGTTAGGCAGAGATGTTGGTATCTAGTACACCCTTATTTCGTTAGTTATGTTTAAGCCCCATGTAATAGGGTGCGAGCCTATTGCCATCATCTGGGCACAAATTCAGACTCCGCGTCTGCTACTAAGAAATTCCTAATGGAAAAACCCAAAAACACTTTGCGCGAGGAGTTACGCTTGCGATCACCAGACCAAGCAGGCAGTCATGTTCATATTGCATAGAATAATCAGCATATAAAGACGCCACATATCATTTCCACTTGATTGGCATTTGTTACAGCCGTCATCATATAACGATCAATATAAAACCTTAAATCGACAAAAAAACTGTATACTGAAAGAACTTACGAAAAAAACTTTTTTTTTAAAACGTTTTTACAATAAAATATAACAGACTAACAAAAACACCAAAAAAGTGGAAAATAATTTTACTTTCGGAAGTCGGTGGCAAAAAAGTAAATGAAACAAACAAGTCACCGACTGCCGAAAGTAAAATTATTTTCCACTTTTTTAGTGTTTTTCATTTGTGGTATCTCACATAAATCCTAGTCAAGTATCATTTTAACATTGTAACTAGACACCCTCGTCCATACATAAGACAAAGGACAAAATGCCAATTAAAGAGGATGACTCAAAAAGATCCTAAGCTTTTTCTACCAAATGAATGAAGAATTATCTAAATTGGTCCAGTAATCACGGAGAAATAGGTGTACAAACGTAAAAAATGTACATAAATAAATTAAAAAAAAAAAAAACATAAAATGAAAACTACTGGGCCAAACTATTTTAAATTTAAATGGGACCAAATGGCAACTATTCCGCTTCAAACTGAAGAAGAATCACGTAAATCGGATCATAGATCTCAGCGTAATCGGTGTACATACATAAAAAAAGCCTTTCTGAAGTCGGTTAAAATTAAATTCGTTTGTTGCGAAAAATAATTATGTTTTTCGTTCACACACTCATTTTTCATTGTTCACAAGGACGTATAACTATACACGGTGTAAATCACCTCATCACAAAGCCGTCAACCAAGCATTCTGTACATGAAACTAAGTAACTTTACGCTAAAATTATTGCTGGGAAACGACTTATTTTTGGAGGGTGTTAAATCATGTTTTGTGGTAGAACTCAATATAACGCACTCAAAACATTGTGCTGATGGACGGATTGAATAGTACGGGGGTCGTGGAGGTGTTTAAAGTAAAAATCTTACATTAAAACTTATATTTAAAAAAAATACTTTTCAAAAAGTTGCAACTTTGACCCCTAATATCTCCGTAATTAGAAGGTTCCCAGGTATGGTGTAGAACAAAAAAATGATCGCAATGAGAGGGAGAACCAGTGCCTTTCGGCTTCGTTAAGAGGTGTTTTATACCCTTTATACTATACAAAGAAACTTTAAGGGTTATGAAAATAGCTAGATCAATCAGCATCTATAATAACTTGTAGACTTAGTATCTTTTTCTAAACATATAAATTAAGCAGTAAGTAAATATTTTCTTGGAAGATACATTATTTGCTCTCTTTAGGCTCCTATCTACAAGTAAAAAAATGACGCATCGTCCAACAAGGTCCTTTCGGGTAGTTTATTTAGGCATTAGTGTGTGGCCACTAGAACACCGTAGTGATATTTTTTTTTAAAATTCTAAATGATAACGTTAAGTTACGTTATAAATTAGACTCATCATGCCTGTGTCTTGCGAAATTCAGACGACAAGGTCTTATGGCACAGCTTGTGTAGAAGTCTATGACCACTATGTCCAGTAAAGCACTGCTGTTCATTGGCATTTTTACGAAACCATTTTTTTAAATTTTATAAAACACTAGCTGTCCCGCGCAACTTCGTCTGCGCCAAATTTTCCCCGTTTTCGCAACATTTTTCATTGCTGCTCCGCTCCTCTTGGTCGTAGCGTGATGATATATAGCCTATGTCCTTTCCCAGGTTGAAATCTATCTTCTTGCCGAATTTCATTAAGATCCGATCAGCCGTTTAGTCATGAAAAGGTAACAAACAAACAAACAAACGAACAAACAAACAAACAGAGTGACATTCGCATTTATAATATTAGTATGGAAGTATGGATTAGTAGCTGCTGCCCGCGACATCGCTCGCGGGAATTTTTTTTGGCTTTCAAAAATAGATGTTGGCCGATCCCCAGACCTACCCGATATGCACACAAAATCCATACTTCCATACTAATATTATAAATGCGAAAGTCACCCTGTTTGTTTGTTTGTTTGTTACCTTTTCACGACTAAACGGCTGATCGGATCTAAATGAAATTTGGCAAGAAGATAGATTTCAACCTGGGAAAGGACATAGGCTATATATCATCACGCTACGACCAATGGGAGCGGAGCAGCAATGAAAAATGTTGCGAAAACGGGGAATGTGACGCAGACGAAGTTGCGCAGGACAGCGAGTTTCATATAAATCAGTTCAGCCGTTTCGGACGAGTATGGTAACTAACATTGTGACACGAGAATTTTATATATTAGACTAGCTGTCCCGCGCAACTTCGTCTGCGTCACATTTTCCCCGTTTTCGCAATATTTTTCATCGCTGCTCCGCTCCTATTGGTCAAAGCGTGATGATATATAGCCTATATCCTTCCCCAGGTTGAAATCTATCTTCTTGCCAAATTTCATTAAGATCCGATCAGCCGTTTAGTCGTGAAAAGGTAACAAACAAACATAAAACAAACAAACAGACAGAGTGACATTTGCATTTGTAATATTAGTATGGATTATAATGGGTGGAAATAATTTTAATTGCAGGTTCTATTTCAACCAACCTCTTTTTAATTACACAAACAATTTTTTTAACAATAAACTTAAAAATGGAGTAAAAAAACTCATCAACGATGTCAACTGGTAATGACTCCAAGAGACTGGTGGCGTTGCCGCATTGTATGGCAACGCTGGCTCAGATAAATACCAGCACTTGGGTCACGGGAATAGGGGATAATCCAATTTTTTTTCTTTTTTCACGTGGTCATAAAATTACGGAGATATATTGAGTTGAAATGGCTCATGACGTCACATATAGGTAAGTTTTATACCTACTTGTGACGTAGTAAGCCCCCACTCTCCAACTTTAATGAGCTTTAATGTTTTTTAACTAAGTAATTTTTTGAAATTTTGATAAAACAAAAAATACGTGTTTATTTTTGTATTACCTGTCTAACGGACAAAATAGAGTGTCGTTTTCTTTACCCAGTTCGATCCCCTATTGGTGAATTTATTTATGTATTAAACCCCTTTGTTTCGGGGCCCCAGTACCCAGACGAAAGTACATACATCTTATTTAGAGATACTCTCTTAACATCGTCTTACCGTAGTCTACTAATAAAGAAATCCGTCTGTCAATACGGGCATTTGATCAAAACATATTGATTGACCTTCGGAGCCTTAATTATCCTTGTTTACCTAACTTTATCTTTGACAAAGGAGGCAAAGGAAGGGTTTTAGGGGGGCAGGGGTTAGGTGTTTGAGGAACAGAGTGTTCTTCGTCCCCTACAGAAAAGGGAAAATCCTCCGACCAGACAGGTGTTATGTCTGGTGGGCAACTGCCCGACACTTGTTATCGGGTTTCTCTATATAATCTTAAGTCGATGCAAACTTTGCTTGCGAGATGTAGGAAATTGATGATAGGGTAGGGTTTTCCGTGGTGTCATAGATGGCGCTGTTGTAGTTTTTGTTGTAAGTTGCTTTTTGTTGGTCGCTACAAATAAACCAAATTGTTTACTTTTGTGTTTGGCCATAAATAAATTTCATCTGACTAGAAAAAATATGTTTTTATACATCAATCAAATCTAAATTAGGTCTATTTTTGTTTCTTTTTTTATATTCTAGTATCAATAGTAGGTATTACTGAATTTTCAGGCTTACCAAGGGATTTCATGTTACTCAGTAAATGTGTTGTGGAGGTCAGATAGGCAGTCGTGTCATCGGTAATACTGGTATTCAGCTGCTGCCGCATCCAGTTGGACTGGAAGGCAGCCCCAATATCGATAAGAAAAAGCTTGGCAGCGATGATGAGTTTTCGGAATAACGTAATTCGTCGTAGCAAACTTTCGGAGTAACGTACATCGGAGTGACGAACATTATGAGTAATGAAATTCGTCATAGCGTACATTCTGACTAACGTAATTCGTACTAACGAACTTTATGTGTACACCGATGTACGCAGTGTTTTGAACTTCGGAGTACCGTAATACAGTCGTGCATTACTGCATTTTCAGTCTATTACTTCCATGTAATATATATATAAAGACTGGATTGTAGTTTAATTTCTCTCTGAGAGTCAGAGTTTTCTTCAGCTGGTTAAGAAAAATACAGAGATTATTTCGCACAGAAAAATCCCTCTTTTATTTTTGCTGTAGGGTTTTTCCGGCCCGAGTCCGATTTAATTAAGTGGAGGTTATTGGATAATTTACTTGTTACCAGTTCTTCTGTTTTGCTGCTTGTGAAAGAGTCTGTTGCGAAAGTAATAGAGCAATGTGTTTAGTTTAATTGTAAAAATGGGTAATTAATGATATTGGGTTCTTTATTTAAAAACAATTGCAGATGAAAAAAAAATAGTAAGAAGACATGCAGCGCCGACAAAAGAATGCTGAAATGCCGATGAAACTCATCCTTTTTGTGTCGCCGGCAGGAAATGGGCCCAAAATTTCCCCACTTCCACTGCCAAAACCGTGGAAGTGAGAAAATTTCAATTTTTTTTTTAGATTTTTAAAAAAAAAAATCGCAGGTGCCGCTTTAGCTGTATATTTTGTGGCTCAGCGAGCACGAAAGGAGGTTGAGCATAGTTCAGGTAAATGACATAAAACTTAACAACTTAGATACTCCTTATTCATGCAAAACCGGCAAACTGCTGGTTGGACTCGCGAACGAAAGTATCTTCCGTAACAAAATACGTTTTGGCTCTTCCATCGATAGTGCATCGAGAATGTGAATCCGAGAACTAAAACAAAGTTATCTGAAAAAAATACCGAGTGATTTTGTTTTGTCATGGTTCCGCGTTCAAATATACCAAAGGTTTAGCCGACAAAGGTTGGCATGATTAAGTGTGTCACTGTCGCATGACTGTCAAACTACAAGTGCTAAATACAGATGGGGCATTGTCTAACAAAGTACGGGCAAAGTAACGTTCATAGATCTCGGCTTAAGGCTGTAGTAGCTGTAACTTCCTTCCATTTACATCAGAAAAAAATACTAATTACAAAAATGACAAGCAAAACCAGTATCAATACTTAGCATGAAACCTATTCACATGATACAAAAGCATGTTTTATTTGCGACTGGCTCGTTCAACTATACAAACTTGAGGACATTGAGTGATGGCGCTCGGGTTCACAGATGGGTCCCAGTTTATATAACAGATTTTTACAGAATCTCTTTCATTTGTTTTTTTTTAATATTAATATTGGTTTTGAAAGAAAGCTCTCTCTCTGAGGGGTATTTTTTTCAGCAATTTATATGTAATTGGTATTTCATTTCTTTTTATATATTTATCTTTTAAACACATTTTTCACATGATAAAATATTACATAAAACAACTTAAAAATAGTTATCTACCAGTTTCAAGAGCAGGGCCCAAGCTACAGGTGGTTAGGGTTCTAAAGACTGAAACCTCCTCACAATGCGGGACGTATGTACAACCTTTTTTTTACGGGTGGAAAATCATCAAATGACCAGTGTCAGACTTGTACTGACTAAAACCCATGCATGTTCCTTCTTAGCCCTTTATGTTTAAGGGCCACGGGACCTCTTTCGAACAGTCCCGCGGCCCTGTCAAGCAGCGGCCCTCTGCTTGAGGCGCGCGTGGAACACGAACGGCCTGTCGTCATAAAACGGACGGACGGTGAGCTAGCACATTACTCACCGTCCACAGGCCCGCGGAAGGGCAAGGGAACTTAAATAAATTAAATTGGTATTTCATTATAACGAGAAGTGAACCAGTCGTTATTTCAGTACAAGAGTCGGTTCGAGAGTTTTCCAGAATAGTTTTGTAACAAACAAACTGGTTCGAAATAACAGTTTTTTGTTTAAAAGTTTTCCTGAGAAAATAAATAACACAGAGGTAGTTGGTTCACTTAATAATTAAGCACGTCAATCTTTGAGCTCCTATCGTATAACTTTGGACGACACAGACGGGCAACTTTTTAACTACAGAAAGTTGCGTTTGAAATTATTGATAGATGAATTTGAGTAATAGGGCCCTGGTGGAAGCAGCTACAATTAACAAGTTGAAAGTCACAATTTCGAACCCAGACAGCCACTTTACTCTCTGTAAATATTGCATCACTACAGTTCTCAAAACGTAAAATAATGTTTGGAATATCCAATAAAAATTGCAAAATGCACGTCTAATAACCGAAAACTTTCAGCCATGCTACATCCATCAAACCGCACTTGCCCCACGCACTGGATGACGGTCCACCCCCGCTCATATCCATAGATTTCAACCACTGCTGAGTATACGATAGGTATAAATAATATCAGTCTTGATCTTTTACGTAACTTAACTATAGATAGACAAAAAAATCAGGCAGATCTTGAAGAATTAAATCCAAATAAAATGTTTCCATAAGTTAAAACTAACCTAAACATAAGAAGTTGAGGGAGAATTGCTACCATTAGCTATTAATTGACAAAATAATAAAAAATGTATAATGATTGAATGAAGTTGCTCGTCTACTCCCGATTTTAATTACCGGTTACAATATTGTCTTCACACAATGCGGCACCGTGATTAATTTGTTGTTAATTACACTGCAATACTACGCACTATCTGGTAATTATTGCCAGGAAATTAGACTTGTGACATTTTAGATCATTAAAGCTCTTTTGACGAAGTTGACAATAAGGTTTTGTAAGGTTGTCTATCTTCAAAGCAACCTCAAATCATGCAGGAAACACACAACATGGCCAGCCATACTTTGTATAGGTTGTCCGCACAATGAGAGATCTGCATGAACTGTTTTTATAGCTTGGCCGCTAGTTTGAACTCAAGACAATGTTTATGTTTTTTCTTTCTCAAAATTAGCTAACTGATATTATATAACTTCAGGCATATAGAATTTTTTAAAATTCTTTTATATTTAATTTTTCTTTATTTTATTCGTCGATATGCACGTGTGGCACGTGTGGTGGGCACATCCTTTATGTCTATCTGGAGTCTTATTTATTATTGAGTATATTAATATTTTATTTTATTAAAGGTGTGGCTAGCTGACACGTGACATTAATTTGATGTAATGGATTCCTTGTTTATATAAACTTGAACACTATTGTATAGAATCTGGTTATTCTAACCTAACAGACAGACATGTTGCTGGGGAGTTTGTTCCGCCACTTCTTCTTCCCAGCTAAAACACTAGGAAGTGGCGAAGGGCGGGCGTTTTAGGGGACTGTCTCTTGTAATTTTGACGTTCAAAAAGTGCTGATTATCAGCCTAATTTGAATAAATCACTTTTGATTTTGATTTTGCTTGATCGGACGCCGTGCGTACCTACCTAATCTAAATAAATAGTTTTCTGCGCCGTCAGATGGCGCCCTTTGGTTTTCCAATCAAATAATAATCAAAATGGCTAGTAAGTCTATCGGACCAATATCCAATTACTGTGTTAGATTGGTTAATAGCATGCTTTGTCCTGATAATAAGCACAAACAATAAGCTAAATCGGTCGACTCGTCCTCAAGTGATGCTTCGTCACTATCCATGCGGCAGGCTATGAGACTATCGAGCTTCTGTCTACCCGTAACAGCCGAGACCAACTGCTTAGCATGGTTTCTGGACCACGGAGGAGTCTAGTTTAATAATGAGTGGTTACCCATCCACAGAACGACTTTGCCAAGCATTGCTTTTATTATTGAACTATGAGCTGCTGTAATCTTCAACTGACTTCGATAAAGAGTTCTACCACTCAGTGAAACTGATTTTTTTAATTAAAATACTTCAATATACCACAACAATCTTAGCAAGTTCTTGGAAAGAGATGGCGCTAGACATTCTGTATAGCTCTGTCTCTTTCCCACACTGGAATAAGAGTGAAACAATACTGCTTTAAAACGTCTTGGTAAGTCAGCCAGACTTACATAGTCGCCAATTACTGGTCAACCAGCATTCACAAAAATAAATGATACCATAACTAAAATTACAACAGAAATTAAATAACATAATAATGTGTGAGAGGTTATTGCCCGCGGCTGGCTCGCTCCCTGTCCACTGGAGCGGAGAAGAACAGAGAGGAGCGGAGGAGAGCTGTGAAAATTTTGCCCAAAAGAAGGTTCATTTATAAAAATTCGTGGGCCCGAAATAAGTTGTTAGGGCTGAAAAGACAGCACATGACCCCTCTTTTCGGCCCGCTCAATTAGGCAAACAACCTGTATTACTTGATACTTACAACTCTTTCGCCTATGAGGGACGGCAGGAACTAAAGAATGCCACGTGATACCATTTCACATAGTTACATTTATATACACGTTATTTTTTAGCTTTATCTACTTCATAAATCTGATAAAACACTAAACATCGGGTCATTTATCATTTTATATTGTAACCACAACAATTCATTCTCCAAAATAAATATCTTTTCCTAAATGTCACTTTTCCATATTACGTTAAAAAGATACAGGAAACCAAAGAAGCCGCAGGAAATATTAAAAAAATAAGCTTTAAACAAAATAATAGAGATTTGTGTTTTGATGTTACTTGAAATGAGCAAGCCCAAAACCTTTTAGATTTAAATGAAACAAATGCTTTTACAAGGACATGCTCAAGTAATAACGAGCCACTGAGTGGCTATTTAATCAATTGATCCCGCACAGGCGGGACCAGCGGGATCAATCGACCAAGACCATTTTTTAATTGGTCAACTGATCCCGATGACAAATTTTGTGATTTGTATAGTTAAGAAGACAAGTATTCTTGAAATAATAACGACCACAATCTTAGTGATCGTTGGAGTTAATTAAAGGACTTCTTTAAAGTAGAAATTAAAAAACATAAAGGGTGTAAAACACCTCTTAACGAAGCCGAAAGGCACTGGTTCTCCCTGTCATTGCGATAATTTTTTTGTTCTACACCATACCTGGGAACCTTCTAGTTACGGAGATATTAGGGGTCAAAGTTCCAACTTTTTGACAAGTATTTTTTTTAATACAAGTTTTTAATGTAAGATTTTTACTTTAAACACCTCCACGACCCCCTTACTAATCAATCCGTCCTAGCACAATGTTTTGAGTGCGTTACATTAAGTTCTACCACAAAACATGATTTTACACCCCCAAAAAAAAAGTCGTTTCCCAGCAATAATTTTTGCGTAAAGTTACTTAGTTTCATGTACAGAATGCTTGGTTGACGGCTTCGTGATGAGGTGATTTACACGGTGTATATCCTAGATAGCATATGTTTAAGGTAGTATGTATATTACGAGTTCTGGCTAGGTACCCAAATAGAACTAAAACGACATCATCAGACGAGCTCTTGTCACCGTCGTCGTTTCAACCCAATGACTTGGCAGAAATCCGTACGGCATTTGTTTGTTTTCATTGTGTCGATACTCTTTCACCAGCACATCTTCCAAGCTCATCGTGCTGTGCTGACGCTGCCGCTGCAGCTGCAGAGTACCTCAGGCGGCTAAATAAACCTTTGACCTTTGTGAAAACTATATTTTCGAGCCGGCTTGAGGTTGAAACTTTGAGGCCGTGGGGTTTGAGTGCCCACAACCTGTTTTAGAAACTATCGAAAGTTTTACGCTTCCCGTGATCCAAGGGCTGAGTTTTACCTTGGCCAGAGGCTAAGTGTTAGCATACTGCGTGGCAACGCCACCAGTCTCTAGGGCACATTACCAGCTGACAGCGTTAGTAAAAAATAGGAGAGTTAGTGTGTGTGTAAATACCCTGCAGTGGGACATTAACATTCTAGTAAAAGCAAAAAAAACATAGGCCAGTAAATAATAATAAATGTGAAGTTAAAATTTACTGTACAAAACAAATTGTCGTGTCAGTAATTTTCAACAACAGCATGCATTCAATTGAAATTTTTCGTCGGAATTCTTCAATGTATTATTTTCATTCCTCGAAAGGGAATGTGAAGGATTGCTATACAGGTTTTATACAGAACGGTATCTGAAAATACGTAGCTTTGTGTAAAAATGTTGTTCAATAGCATTTTTAAAGTACTGATTTAGATAAATTATGTTACAATAGCTTGTGCACGCGGCTTGGCCCGTGTAGAGCTCGGTAATTCTCCCACGGGATCGTTCTACGGGGATAAAAAGTATCTTACGTGGTAATTCAGGTTATAAACTATCTGTGCGCCAAAATTCATCGAAATATGTTTTGGAGTTTTTGTGTGAAAGGCACATACTCACAAGCTTTCACATTTATAATAGCAGTAAGATAATATTAGTCGCAAGATATTGAACAAAAATAAAATACTTAATCTTTCTCTTCAGGGCAAACATACGTGATATAATGACGTTGATAGAATTGAAACATGTGTACTCGTATGTATGTACTCGTACTCAGCTGCATCTGGTAAGACTGGAAGCCAACCCCTACAAAGTTGGGAAAAGGCTGGGCAGATGATGATGTACGAAATACATGGGTCATGATTGTTACAACAATACCTCCAGACAAGACTTGCCAGGAGATATGATATTACCTAACCAGAAATTGGGTTGTAAAGTGATCTTCATTTCTTCAGTGATCTAGTATTCAGCTGCATCTGGTTAGATTGGAAGCCAACCCCAAAATAGCTGACAAAAGGCTAAGCAGATGATTTAAGAAGAAATAGAAAATTACATTAAAATTTAAAACCTCACATTCACACACTGTTGTCATTAATACATTATTTTTTCCAATTAAAAAAGTAGGAAGATATCAAATACGTAAAAAATAACAAACATTGCTCTCCTGGAGCTATCTGTATTATCATATTAATTTAGTAGGGCATGGATTTTCTTAGCTTTGGAGCTAGTCCGCAGAGCTACGAAAATCGCAGCCCAAATGGCGTCCAGCATCCGGTGCTACTACCCTACCTCGGTAACCCCTCCACAAACAGGCTATTTATAGGTAGGTAGATGCAAATATAGCCTGCGCCGCGCCGTGCGATTCCCAATCACTGCAACTCGTGAAAGCGGACAGTGGCGCCAATCAGAAAAGCGGCGAGACAATGCAACTTGACGAGGGTTAATCTTAAAAGAACAGCTGAGGAATGTGTTATAACTCCTCAGCTGTTCTTTTAAGATTAACCCTCGTCGAGTTATAGTTTATGAATCCTCAAAATGTTCTATTAAAAAAAAGGTATTTAACACAATTAAGGTGACTCAAGTTTTTTTTAAAACGAACTGAAGTTTAGGAAGGTAAATATCCAAAAAAAACAGTCTTTGTTCCCATCTTCGTTAAATAAAATAAGAACTCATCACCCACACTACTGTCCACGAAATTAACTAACGGACGAGTATTTAACTGAAGCAGAAAATATAAAAGTCAGTTGGTAAACATCGACCCGCAAAGTGCGTACGAGAACCACCATCTTAACAGCAATTTGCGAGTAATTGACAAGCCATTTATGCAGTCTGCATCGTGTGTCAACAAGCTCCCTAAGTGCTCAACGATGACGACCATCGATTTTCACGGTAAAAAAGTGTGGATAAGAGGTCTACAGTAATTATCCCACTTCTGATGTAGTCAGGATTTTCATACTAAGTGCATAGATGGACATGGATTTTCTAAGCTATGGACGTTGTCCGCTTAGCTTCGAAAATCAACGCCCGAATGCCGCACGGCCGCCGGACGGACGACCCTACCTCGGGATCCCCTCCACAAACAAGCTATGGATAGGTAGATATAGTCACAAGATGGGAAGGTTCCAGAAGGTTACCTCCGTATACCAACGGAAAACACAGGCACACATAGACACTCTAGTACTGCGAATCCCGATTGGCAATTGTTTGAGATCTTCGTACGAACCACTTGATCAAAATACCTTGAGATGTGGTGAAATTTGAAATTATATTTTTCTTAGCAGGCATCGCCACCGTGATGTTGCAAGTTGTGTTGGTCAAGTAATACGTAGGTACATCAAAGGTAGAGCGACGAAAGTTGAACATGTAACAGAACGATCGTTCTTGACATCTCTCGATTTGTATGAGATCGCACGTATGTCGAATTGTCTATTTGTGAGTGTGTTATTTTCTCCGTATGAAGCTGGACTTCTGGATCTATCTGTTCTGGGGTCAGACAGTTCATTCCATTCACTGTTAATTTACCTCTGATTTAATCGGAATGATCTTTATTACCCTAGCAATAAGGTTGATGTCATAGAAAGAAAGCGTAATTACGATACATCGATAGAGAGAGAGGCCAGACAAAAAATATTGAGAGACATAGCGCTCTACAAAGCAGTACTGCAAAGTTCGATAGTGCATCTATTTAGGGGCTGGTTTATTTCGTAGCAACCATTTCAATTTTGGTGCAGATGCAGACACTGAGTGCTACTGAAAATATCCTAATAATAAATACACTCCGAATATTACCTAAAAAACCCTGAAACTTTCATCTGTGGTACTAATTATGTTTACTTGTCTATAATTCCTGCATTATTTATGATATTTGTCTTTAATTCTCTTTAGAAATAAAATTTGATGTTATCTTAAAATTATTGTTTAATTTTGTTCTTACGTAGCAATGGAAAACAATTCTGCCAATAACCATTTTGTAATTTAGTAAATCGTAATTTGAATGGACCTAACTTTACGAGACAAATTTAATCGAGACAATCAATCATTTATTGCTTATCCCATGTGTTTCCCAAGATCTTTAATAATAATATAGTTCACATTGACAGTTTTATAAAGTACTCAGCAACATTCAAAATAAGGAATAGTAAAAAATAAATTCATTCATTCATAACAATTAAGTAATATCAATTTGTTTAGTACCTAATCAATATCACACAAAATTGAATAAAAATATCGACTCGAATACAATAATAACCAAATACACTATATCAATAAAAATACATTTTGTCAACAAAATAATAGTCAAATACATTATGTCAATAAAATAATAATCAGATACATTATGCCAATAACAAAAATTGACGAAATCGGTATAAAAATAATAAAAGTCACCCCATTTAGATGTCATCAGTAAAAAAATCGTTTAACGAGTAATAAAATTTATAAATTGATAGTTTTCTGATTCGTTTTATAAATATTTTATCATTTTCATCCATTCGTATGTCATTGGGGATTTAGTTACAGATTTTTATTGATGTACGAGTAACATAAGGGCTAGTGCTGTGATGTCAGCAAATCAGAAGGGGACCGAGAGGGCCGATGCCTGCCTGCGGGAATGTTCGAAAGAGATACCGTGGCCCTGGAACACAAAGGGCTAAGACGGAATATGGATGGGTTTTAGTCGTTACAAGTCTGACACTCCCTCCCGCTCCACCCAGAGCGGGAGGAGTCATTTGATGATTTCCCATCCGTAAAAAAAGGGTTAGTGCTGTGCAATTTTAGTTTTGATTGGGGTATTACGAGCGTGTTTTTAAATCGTAATCTATATACAATGCGATCAACTGCCAAGCATTTTCCAACTATTTTGAGGTCGGCTTCCAGTTTAACCAGGCCAAACTGAATACCAAAGACATTCCATAATATTTACGAGCTAATCGAATCTTAATCCAATAGGTACTTCTTACTACTTAGTAACGAATCGTTCTGTCTAGTGTCATGCACCCACTTGTCACTCAGCTGCTACGGCTCATTTCGAACTAATTATTTGATCTTTCAACTGTTTATTTTTTTATTTTACTATAGATACTTTTAACGTGCACGTCTTGCTACATCGTTCTCACATAATGTACCATCTCAACATGAATGATGTAACCAAGGTTTTTGTAACAAGAGTCTGATTTAAAAGAGTGTCCATGGAGTTTCTTGGCCATTCTTATCCATAGAGATCGACGCTTAGGAATGGGCAACTACAGTACTTTCACAATTATTATATCTTGTGACTGGGACTGTAGCTTCATTTTTATTGTTGTTTGACTATTCAAAAGTGCCTGTAACTGGCCTACTTGAAATAAATGGTTTTGATTTGATTCGATAGGTAGGATTCGAGTTTTTTTTTTTAAAGTTTGACATAAAAGTTTTACATGAAAATATTTCCAATGTCCGCTCTAGGAGTATTTTAAACCTATTTAATGAATACCAGTTTTTTACTTGGAGCAGCTTAAACTACTTGACTAAGCAATAAAAACCGTAATGTAAAGTATTAAAACCTACCAACATATTATATTGGTAACGTTATTTCCATAACAAAACACTTAAGTCCCAGAAAAAGGTGCAGTGAAAACTTAATTTACATCTCACTTGCTAGGAAAGGAACCTTTTGCTGCACCGTTTTAAGGTTCACAGTGCAATGACGAACTTTGCACACTAGTGTCGAAATGTACTTTTACAGTCAGGTGCCTCGTCACATCCGCTTTTTGCCGCAGGCTTTTAGTAGCACTAAACGATTTCATAGTGATGGTGAAAATGAAGGTTTTTAAAAGCTGGGACAGTATTTTATATCTGTTGTTGTCAACAGTCCTAACTGTTGGTGCAGCTGCACTGACCGGAATGGAGTGGATGTGCAGTAAACGCAGACAATCATTATGAAACGAAACTTGATGTGTTCTTTTGGGTAATATTAAATCGTGAGAAGGTAGTATGTGATTCTGTTTGAAATTATGTGATAGCTCAAAGGACTTTCGTCACAGGGAACACATTTTATAAACTTACTAGCTCGCGTCTTCGTCCGCGTGGAACTCAACAAAAAAGTTAATTAGTTTTTTTTCGGTTTTGCATTTTTATTTATTTTTCTAAAATAATAGTAGCCTAAATTACTCCTTATTACATCAACTATCTGCCAGTGAAAGTACCGTCAAAATCGGTCCAGCCGTTCCAGAGACTAGCCGGAACAAACGGACAGACAAAAATATTAAAAATGTTGTTTTAGTATATGTGCCGTATATACATAGATACGAATGTAGTAAAAAGCGGTTATTTTAATATTACAAACAGACACTTCAATTTAATTTATTTTTATAGATTGAATATTATTGAAAAAAAAATACACAGATTATTGTGGTGAAACCTACACAGTGCAAGTCTAAAATTGCTTACATGCGTGGTGATCAAGAACTGCGGATTTCGTTTCCAGTTTCTATAAGGCCAGCTTCACTAAAGCTATAGTTGTTCGCATGGTTGCGCCGACAGAAGGCGCTTTCCGCTTTTCTAGTGGCATTATTTAACACCGATCGTCTTGATAGGGAAGTGTTTTTCCGGTGATCGTCAAGCTGCATGCTGGTGGTTGCCACTGTCGATTTTGGTTTTCAGGTTTTGCAGTTGTTGGAACTAGTGTGGCGGGCTTGTCCTAAAAAAAGGGTTTGTTACTATTTAGGTATTATAATTTTGCTTAAATGTAATAAATGGGGTATTTTAATATATCAAAGTAGTTTCGCGTAGACGACGGCGCTAATTTTTTGTTACTTCCATTCAGCTGTTCTGGAGTTCCTTGCTAAAAAGTTTGCAAGATGGCGCTAAGTGATTTGTCTTGTCGCTGATTGGTCGTTTTTGAAGATGACTTTTACAACAAAACAGAAAGTGTTTAGTAGCGAAGTTTCCAGCACATTAACCCATCGTAATAAAACTATGCAGTTCTTTCAGAATTATATCATCTCTTACCTTCGCTGTCAAAATCACATTGATCTTTAATGCTGTTTCCAATAAAGTTGCTATTTGGTTGTCCACTGACAAGTCTGGCCAAATTACAGAGATCTTTATGCTCGTGACAATAGTTGCTTTCAGATTACAGCTCATAATCTTTCTGCCCTGTTTTTTTTTTCTTTCATTCTCCTCTGTCTACCGTCACTCTGTCATTTACTCCTTTTTCTTTCATTTAATTTCTCACACAGTCCATGTATCGTTTCGTTGGTCTTCTACTCCCTCTCCATCCATCAACTTTTATATTCATCACTCTTTTAGTCACATGTGAATCGAACCTCTTCATCACCGTGACATTCGATTCCTTTTCAACGTTTCTGTAAATGATACAACCTTCAAACTTCCTTTAATGTACCTTCCCATTCTTTACTTTATCCATTCTGGTCACCTGGTAACGATGTATATCTTTAAGAGTATGAGGAACAGGGTGTAAAGTTCCTCCGACCAGACAGGTGTTATGTCTGGTGGGCAACTGCCCGACAGCAGTAGTCGGGGTTCTCTGTATAGTCTTAAGTCGATGTAAACTTTGCTTGTGCGATTCAGACTATATTAGTACTTCTGTTTCTCATAAATGGCGCTGTAGTACTTTTTGTTGTAAGTTGTTTTTTGTAGGTCGCTATCTACCTCAACATTTCATTTCGGATTACAACTATCAAAGTAAAAATTGTTGTGCAAAACTAGAATTAATAATATCTCATTCTGATATTGATGAACAAATGTAAAATCAAGCTGTAACTTCAGTAACTACCCTTACATACACAATAGATACATCAAATAAATACAAGTAAGTACTCGTAAACAAGACCCAATCTATTTTATACCTCGTAAAGTCTTGCCAACAATGTCTGTAAGACGGTTTAAGTAATTGTTAGGGGAACAATAAATAAAATAGGAATTCATTTTGTTGTTTATATATTTTCGGATTAGTATCTGGTACATAAATATGTTGGATAAGAGAATGAAATTGATGTATGAAAAAAATAACAGAATGAGGTTTTTTATTCTGAAAACGGTTTATGGTCTAGGAGTAGCAAATTAGGCTTCTGAGGACCTAGGTTCTATCTGAAGGTCAGGGAAAGAGGATTGAGTTTAGGATATTCACTAGGAAATTCTAAGCAGAAGCTTGGATGCTGTATTTGTAACCATCATTTGCCTAGCCTATTCCCAATTATGTCGGCTATATAGGGTGTAACGGAATGGGTATATACATACTTAAGGGTGTGCTACAGACTATCAAACTGAACATGTTTCTCATCATAAAACATGTTTTTCAGCAAATAAATATCTGCTGCCCCATAGAAAATTGCAATACCTATTCGACCCAAATGCAAAGGCAGCTGATTTTTTTTATTGCTGCAAAAAAAAATATAATGATAAACACGTTCAGTTTGATGGTCTGTAGCACACCCTCAAGGATGTATATACCCTTTCCGTTACACCCTGTATATTAGGTCGGCTTCCAATCTGACCGAATGTACCTGAATACCAATATTTTACATGGAGCGACTGCCTATCTGACTGCATAACCCAGTTAGTAGTACCTACTGTGTAATACGATACCCCTTGGTAAATCTGGCCAGATTTTCGGACCATTGACTTCTATTACGGCTGTCAAAAAAAATAATTGACAGCCGTGACCAACGGCTTAACGTGCTTTCTGAGACCAGGAGGAAGCTCAATATGTATTGGGTGGTCACCCATCAAAGAACCAATTTAGGCAAACACCACGGTTGGAGCAGTGATACAGGAAAAATTCCTGGTGGTGCAATGGTTTAAACAAAAAAAGAAATAAAACCTAGTCAAGCGCGGTTTAACCTAAAGATCGACCCAATTGGCTGTATTTGTACCCAATACTAAAATATATACCTTCTATTGCCCCACCTTTTGGAGGAGCTCGTGGGTCAATCTTTACGGTTAAGGTTCCGTGCCTCTGAAAGAACACTAAGCCGTTGGTCCCGGCTCTCATTTGTACATCTTTGACAGTCGTTACGAGTAGTCAGAAGCCAAAAGTCTGACATTCAGTCTTACGTGCCGTCATCCGTCGGGGATCAAACCCGTGACACGCAGCGCAGCAGTCGACCGCTTAGCCACTGCTCCAACTGTGGTATTTGCTTAGGTTGGTTCTTTAATGGGTGACCACCCATTACATATTGAGCTTCCTCCTGGTCTCAGAAAGCACGTTAAGCCGTTGGTCCAGGCTGTCATTTGTAGATCTTTGACAGTCGTTACGAGTAGTCAGAAGCCAAAAGTCTGACATCCAGTCTTACCAAGGGGTATCGTATTACCCAGTTACTGAACCTCCACGATCAGATAGGCAGTCGCTTCATGAAAAAAAAAACTGGTACTCAGTTGCATCCGGTTAGACTGGAAGCCGACCCCAAGATAGTTTGGGAAAAGGCTTGGCAGATGATGAATTGCCTCACAGCTGCAATGAAAACAATATAGGTGAAGTTAAGTGTGATAAAGGTTTGCATGTAGGATGGAGAAGGGCAGATTCTATGATCATACGATCCTGGGAGTTGTCTGGCACGCGTGTTTATCCTAATCTATCGGCTAACTCCGTGATGAAAGTTCACACGTGGCGTAGTAAATACGGCCACTAGACCATTGATTTTGATCAATGCAAATGAAGGCAAACATTAAACACTTTCGCTGCTATATTCAAATAATTCATTTTTACTTGTATGCTCAAAATTCACCAGTCATCTATACCTACGTATAACGACGATTCGGTAGGCGGGTTGTGCGCACACGAAATAACTATTCTGGGGGCTCACTACGTCATAAGTAGGTATAAAACTTACCTACATGTGACGTCATGCGCCATTTCAACTCAATATATCTCCGTAATTTTATGACCACGTCAAAAATTAAAAATACGTGTCCAATACTTTTTAATAAACTACCCGACGGACAAAGAAAAAAAAATGTGATCATCTCCTATTGCTAAACTTAAGTGGCAGTGGGCAGGGCATATTGCTCGCAGAACGGATGGCCGATGGGGCCGACAAGGTCTAGAATGGCGACCGTGAACGCGAAGACGATGCGTTGGAAGGCCTCCCTCTAGGTAGATCGATGACTTGGTGAAAGTTTCGGGGATCCGCTGGATGCAACTCGCACGGGACCGGTCAATGTGGCGACACTTGGGGGTGGCCTATGTCCAGCAGTGGACGTCTTTTGGTTGAAATGATGATGAAGGATATAAATATGTAATAGACGAAGGAAAAGAAAATAGGTACAAAGGTGATGCTTATTTCTAAAGAAATATCTTCCAGCATACCTTTTTTTTTTTTTTTTGCGAATGGGAAATCATCAAATAACTTCTCCCGCTCTGGGCGGAGCGGGAGGGAGTGTCAGACTTGACTGACTAAAACCCACCCATGTTCCTTCAAAGCCCTTTGTGTTCCAGGGCCGCGGTATCTCTTTCGAACAACCCGCAGCCCTGGCAGGCATCGGCCCTTTCGGACCCCTTCCGGTTTGCTGACATCTCCTTGAGGCGCGCGTGGAACACGTACGCGCCGTCGACACCTGTCGCCTGTCGTCATGAGACGGACGGACGGTGAGCTAGCCCATTACTCACCGTCCACAGGCTCGCGCCTACGGTGGCCGGAGGCCACTGGTTGCCCCCCTACGCCCGGGGCGTCTCCCGCGGCGGCTGGGACGTGAGGTTCTCTCCCTCTCACGTTCCGCCACCTCCTTCGCTAGCATGACTGCTTCGCAGAAGGAGGCGACGGCTTCCCATTCCCTCTCGCTCCGGACCATGGATTGAACCAGGGCCGGACGCGAGAGGTCACCGCCGCCAATCGCCGCTACGAGGACACGGCGGTGCTCAGCCCAAGCGGGGCAGAGCTCCACGGTGTGCTCCACCGTATCCAGCATACCTGCGAAAGAGATAATAAAAAATATTTATTATTACTATTATTTATTTATTTATCTCAGTCTTCTGCTGGACATAGAGTAACTATATTTTTTATCAGCACTGTGATATACAAGGTGTTGTTTTGCATCCTCGTCAAATTCAAGGAGGTAGCTATGCTTATGATTCTCGTCCCGAATCAAGAATTAAATTTGTAGGATTTTTTTATTTTTTGCGGAAAACGGTAAGTGTCAACCACCCGTGTTTTAAACATAGCCCGTCTGATTCTCGCCTTCTAACCTCGCTTACACACGAACAAAAAATCTTAAACGTTTATTCGATAATTTCTTATTCCCTAAACCACATTAAGGGGGTTATTCTAAAATACTGACAAACTTAAACAGCCAAAAAAATCAGCGTTTATTAATAATTAACTACGTACCGTAATTTTAATTGATTATTTATGTCTTTTGTGACAACCTCCTGAATTTTGACGAGGATGCAAAACAACACCTTGTATTTTGAAGTTGGTTATGTTTGATGATAAAAAGTAATATGCAGTATAACTTCTTATCAACAAATTAATAATCTTTTATCAAACTCCTTAGAAAACATAATGATCAATTTAGACAATTATGATCGCACATAGTTAATAGCAACAAATATTCATGAGAAATTGTTTACAGTTTACTGTAGGTTTTTAAATAAAGAATAATGTTGATTAGAAACTTCATCATCTTCAACGATGAGGAGTTCGTGGCAAAATAATAACCACAGAATAAAAAGGTAAACCCTCAAGGTAAAATCGCGCATATCAAGATCGGTCCGTGACGATCTTGCCAACCGAGTTTCCTTGTATCGTCGTATCGTCATTAATTCATGTATCCCTCACTTTCGGTTTGGACTTCTACTTCTTCTTGCATCCTTGCCTCAAATTTTGTCCGACAAGGCTCCACACTCAATCTAGCTAGATCGGGTATAATCGATCTATTTCGAACACAATGTGACTGTGGAGCCGTCGACGCAGGAATGGCCCACCAAAATCAAAAAATCAAAATCAAAATATTTTTATTTCACATAGGCCTACATGGGCACTTGTAAAACGTCGACAAAAAGGTGCTCGGTTCGGGTTGGTCGTTTCCTATGGAGAAGAACCGGCAAGAAACTCCATGGTTACTCTTTTAAAATCATTTGGCTTTACAATTTTTCTATGTTACAGCATTGGCACTTAAGTATGAGTGGACATCGTAGGCCCGACAATAAGTCGTTGCTTACTACAAAACGTAGAATAAGATAAAAAGTTACCAAGGATCTAGGAATCTATAAGGCCTAAAATGTCCATACATTTACAAACAATCGGTAAATAAGAAAAAGAGTCTATACAAAAAAAAAAAGATATTGCAAAAAGACTAGATTAAACAAGTGACACAAATGTTGTCATCCGTGCTGTAACTATTCTAAACAAAATGGTGTAATGATTAAGAAACTATTGTAAAACATCTGATTAAAATAATGGAAAAAAGTAAATAAAAAAAATAAAAAAAAAATAAGATTGAGAATAGTTAGAGACATCCACACATTTGTGCCGTTTTATGAGCTACCAGGGAAGCCGCATGTTCGTAGGGGCTCAGGCCAAACTTCTCTATCTTCAACGTAGTCCTTAATTTTGTAATATGCTTTTTTAATTAGGACACGTTTGATATAATTTTCACCTTCCCTTCTACCCATCGTGCACAACTAGATGAAGCCTCCAGGATTTGAATGAGGCAAATCAAAGAGCTGGCCAGGTTTCCTTGGGCTGCAATCTTGCTTCGAGTTCAATTACAGACCTAGCTTATTTAAATAAAAAACAGCAACGCAAGTGATACCGCGGGAACTAGTAGTATGACGTACTGTTCTTAATATTAATGAACAGACCTTATCTGTGAATGTTATCAGATAAAAGTCACAAACGGTAACTACGAACGAAGAAAGCGCGTGCCTATCCTAAACATACATACCGCTTAGCATGAAAGTGAGTAGAAATTAAACTAAAGTTTTTTTTTGGGAAAAAAAGTTACTCGCAGGTGAACAGAAAGTATTACATTTGCTGGTCTTCTCTTTTACGATGATGGTAGTGTGGGAGCCTTGAGTTTTTGCCTACCAAAAAAAGTTGAAAGTTGTTGTAGATAATCCATTTTACATTTTAATCCCAAGTACTTAGAAACATCTAGGTACTCATCAGGCATTTAAAATAACATGATGAAAATTTTATAATTGGTTGAGTCTACTCAACCAATTATAAAATTTAAAAAGTAAATTTATGCTTGTTTCCAGACCAACCAGCAGGAGAAACAACAAGCATGGTAAGAGCAAGCAAATATATCGTAGTGGAACACTTACGAGGAACCCCGAAAAGAAGCAACTTTGTTATGATGGAGTATGACCTGCCTTGGCTAGTTGATGGCCAAATTCTCGTTAAGGCAGAGTGGATCAGTTTGGACCCCTATCTCCATGCATACAGCTCCAAGTACACTCTACCTTACGACCAATTTGGCTACCAGATCGCCGTAGTTCAGGAGTCAAGAAATGAAAGCTACCCGGTCGGTACTCGGGTAGTATCGCATCAAGGCTGGTGTGACTACTGCATATTGGATCCCGACAAACAAGTCCAAAACATCAATTTTGATACTGCGAACTACGGAGTATATAAACTGCCGAATTTACAAGGCCTACCGGTCTCTCTGGGTATTGGTGCCCTCGGCATGCCGGGTCTTGCAGCCTACTTTGGCCTCCTCGAAATCTGCAAGCCTGTCGAAGGTGAAACAGTAGCAGTCACGACAGCTGCTGGTGGTATAGGCTCCATAGTTGGGCAGATAGCAAAGATTCAAGGTTGCAAGGTTATAGGATTCACCGGAAGCGCTGAAAAGGTGAACTGGCTAAAGGAAGAACTCGGTTTCGATGAGGCAATTAACTATAAAACTGAAAACATTCATACAGTTTTAAAAGAAGCAGCTCCTCAGGGAATCGACTGTTTCTTTGACAATGTCGGTGGAGAGTTAGGTTATGCTATTATGAAACAGATGAACGAACACGGAAGAATAGCTATTTGTGGGAATATAAGCGATCATGATGATTCGAACAAAATGTCTAGACCTGATGTATTGCAGCCGCTAATAATGATAAAGCAACTCGAGGTTGAAGGGTTTCGTATCTTCCGATGGATGGACGAATGGCCCAAGGCGTTTGCTGATCTGACAAAATGGATCAAGAATGGTGATGTGAAGGCTAAGGAGCATGTTGCTGAAGGGTTTGATAAAATTGTGGATGCCTTCCAGGGTATGATGAATGAGGAAAATTTTGGAAAGGCGGTGGTCAAAGTCTTCTAGATCCAGAGTTGTGTACTTAATAAAAATAATAAAAACACTTAAAAGTGTGTTTTAATTAAAACATTGTTATAATTTTCAGAAAGTTATAAGAGTATTACAATTTTAATTGTGTTTTCTACACCAAGGTTAAGAATCCATGATACCTACTCACACACTCAATTTTAATCAGTTAAATGGTCTGCAAATAAAACAGAAACTTGTTTATTTTAATTCAAAGTTTCTTTTTGATGATAATTATGACAATGACTCTCCAGTCAGTGAAGCGTAAATATCTCAAAAATATTCGAATTGAGTGGAACTAGAACGTACTTTATTTGTAGACAAGAGGTTTATCAACAAACAACATAGAAAGAGACATAGAAGTAAGAAAAGTGCAAAAGTATTATATTTTAAACATTTGTGTGGTATCTAATGAACACGTGATAGTCATGCCCAATCAATAACAGGACGTTTTCCATGTATTTTGTCCCACAATTACGAAATTAACAAAAAAAGTGATCAGAACCGTATGCTCTACTCCTGAAATTTTTTCGAAAAATAATAAAAAAAAAAAAAATTTTTGGTCGGTTTCTAAAACTAAATAAAAAAGAAGCACAATAAAACCCAAATGAAGAAAATGTAAACAACGGACAATACCTACGTAAAACAAACAATTTTAAACGAAGTATAATATCAGAAAAGGATGAATATAATTTTACAGTGAAAAAAACGAAGAAAAATACTATTTCATATCTATTCCATCTCCACAGTCTCTAAAACCCTGCAGCCATGATCATAAACGCTACATCATCGGTGTCGACAGTGACAACTATACAGGGTGCTCTCAAAGTGCTGACGGCATTGCAGCTGACAACTTACCAGTATCCAGAGGAGACGTGTGTCCTTGGTAAGTGTCGTGTGTGTGTGACGTCATTTGTGTACTGCGTGAAGGGTATGTAAAGATAAGCACCTAAAGTTTATTAGAAATGTTGAATTTCATAATCATGTGTATACAAGGTCTGTTTTGCATCCTCGTCAAATTCAAGGAGGTAACTGTACTAATGATTCTCGACCCGAATCAATAATAAAAAGAGTAGTTAATTTTTTTTTCTTATTTACGGGAATCGGTAAGTGTGAACCTCGTGTGTTTTAATCGCGGCCGGTCTGATCCTCTCCTTATAACTACGTTTACACACATACAAAGAAATCACAAACATTTATTCAATAATTTGTTATTCCCTAAACCACGTTAAGGGGGTTATTCTGAAATTCTGTCAATTTTGAACAACAAAAATAGCATAGTTTTTTAATAATTAACTGGTTACTGTAATTTATATTGATTATTTATGTCTTTTGTGACGTCATCATCTGCCTAGCTTTTTCCCGATCTATCTTGGGGTCGGCTTCCAGTCGAACCGGATGCAGCTGAGTACCAGTATTATACTGGTACTCACCAGTATTTTACATGAAGCGACTGCCTATCTGACCTCCACAACCTAGTAACTGGGTAATACAATACCCCTTGGTAAGACTGGATGTCAGACTTTTTGGCTTCTGACTACTCGTAACGACTGTCAAAGATCTATAAATGACAGCCGGGACCAACGGCTTAACCATACCTTTGACCGTGTAGATATTGCAGTTTTTTAGGAAACAGCTGGTTTCCTTTTTAGCGTCGGTGACCCTCCCACCCTGTATAATTTGTAAGCATTAACCCAGTGATTTTGGATTCGATATATTTAGAGCTGAACTGTATATTTTGAAAGTAAAGTAATACACAGAGTAACTGAATAAGTGGCAATCAACTTTTCCGACATCATTATTGCCAGTAGGTAATCACTTTGTCTAGTTCTAAAGCGTCAGATGTACGAGCATTTAGCGAATTATAATTAAAATATTACAGTACAGACAGCTTGTAGTAGTACAGTTTAGTTTTCTACTTGGAGAGCCTACAGACCTAAGTCGCTTTTAGATGATGAGGCATATTTCCAGCAGTGAATTGCTGTAGGCTGGTGTCTGTTGATGATGATAATGATTAAAAATACTGAACAAAAGTTTAAAAAGTATAATATTATCGTAACATAGTTTAATCATTCTACACCAAACGAGTGCCTAACAAAGATATACTTCTCTGACTAGATGGAGCGATATACGATTATATAATAGTCGGAGCCGGCACAACGGGATGTGTGATCGCGAACCGACTGGTGGAAGATAACAAGACATCTGTACTACTCATCGAAGCTGGTGGAGACCCTAATCTTGAAGCTGGTGTAAGTGAAAAATTGGTTGAAGAATATAATTAAATGTTATGCAAAATATTTAGTTTTAATTCCCCGAAAAAAGATCGAGGCCTGGATGCAGGATGCACCGCGACCCCGTAAAAATATGTACATGCAGGAAAAGCAATAATGAGTAGCATGAGCACCTGATTCTATATTATTATCTGAACTGTGTGGTCCTATGAACAAGAATGATACAAGTCCAAAAAACCGGCCAAGTGCGAGTCGTACTCACACGCACATAGGGTTCCGTAGCACCAAACTATATAATAAAAATATTTAGAAGGCTCATGCATATGTTGTATTGTTGTACATTCAACAGCAAAACTAAATTGGTTTTTCATAGTATGTTAATGAAAAATAAAGTTACTGCTGCAGTTTGTTGAAAAAGTCCCATAACTGAAAAACTAAACATCAAATCTTATTTTATTTCAGTATACTCCTCCTCCTACTTAAAAAATTTGAGGACACACATTTTACCACTTTGGAAGTGTCTTTCAAACAATTAACTTTCAGAATAATGGTCTTAGAAACTTCAATGTCATTTTTAAAGACCTGTCTATAGACACCCCCAAATAGTAATCCCCTTTACTTTTTTTTATTATTGTATAAAATAAAGCGATTTACAGAATACATCTACCTAAACCTAACAAGTTTCAACTGTGTAGTCTTAAAAGTTTCGGAATAAAGGGGCATACGGTCGGACAGACAGACAGACTTAACGAATCTATAAGGGTTCAGTTTTTTTTCCATTCAGCTACGGAACCCTAAAAAAGACGTAGTTTACGGCATACCTTAAAAAATCCCAAACAATTAACTAATGTATGTTGTCATTTAATTTAAACAGTTTAACTTATCAGAGTAAGAAGTTTTGGGAGAAACTATGAATGAATCTTTTGAAGTGAGCTTCATTAATATATATATTATTATTTTCAGTTACCGGCCTTGATGTTATATCTTAAACAAAGTGAAGCAGCCTGGAACTACACAACACAACCAGATGGAATATCGTCACAATGTCGAAGGCCTTTAAAAGACGAAATGTCAATAGGACGACTCCTTGGTGGCTCCAGTTCAAACAGCTACCTCCTCTACACTTCAGGAAATCGGTACGAGTACGACAGATGGGCAGAAATTGTCAACGATTCTACATGGAGCTGGGAAAATGTCTTACCATACCTCAAAAAGTCTCAAAAGCTGGATGATTCCCCCATCAGTAACTCCTCTCATGGCAAATTCTTCGGTACAAATGGCAAAATTGGATTAACCGCCTCCAGATTTGAGATGAGACAGAAATACTTCAGAGCTTTTAAAGAGTTGGGAAACGAGATCGTTGAAAGCGTCAACGGGAACAATTCTTTAGGTTACACTGATGCTTTATACACCATAGGTGACGGTGTTCGCCAGAGCACTGCTTACTCTTATTTGGTTCCCGTCAAGGACAACCCAAATCTCCATGTCCTGAAAAACACTCTTGTCAAGAAGATAATCTTCGATGCTTTTAATAACGCAGTTGGTGTGGAAGCGTACACTTACGATAAAAGGTACATCATCATCAAATCTAGGAAGGAAGTCATCGTTTCAGCTGGTGTAGTAAATTCGCCTAAAATTCTGATGCTGTCAGGAGTCGGACCAAGGAACCATTTGTACAGCCACAAGATAGCCACCATCTCTGACCTACCTGTCGGCAAGAATCTTCAAGACCATTTATCAACCATCATGGTCTTTAACATGACCAAACTGGTCTATCCATACAGACCTTGGAATCCTTATAAGTATCCAGCTGCGGTTTTAATTGGCTTCGTATCTTTGAACGAATCTAATCCTTACCCGGATTATCATACGATTAGTTTTGTTACCTTCCCAAAATATATGATGAGCTACTGCACATTTACATACGCTTTCACTGACCCGGTATGTGATAGAATGATAGCGACAGATGTTAATTCAGAAATGATGTTAACAGTCATCAACAAGCAATTGTTCAAGTCCAGAGGAAAGATTCTGTTAAAGAGTAATAACTTCATGGATGATCCTTTAATTTACACCAACTATTACGCCGAAAAAGAAGATTTAGAAGATACTGCCAGAATTCTGGAAGACTTTGTTAAAGTGCTAGACACAGAACAGTTTAAGGAAATTGGTGGAGTGTTCCAAGATCCGCAGTTATCTAGTTGTAAAGGTTTGGAGCAGGGTACCAGGGAATACTGGAAGTGTTACATCAAATGTATGACGGCTTCAGAGCATCACTATAGCAGTACTTGTGCCATGGGTGCTGTGGTGGATGCCCGGTTGAGGGTCTATGGGGTGAGGAAACTGAGGGTTGCTGATGCCAGTGTTATGCCTTTCCCGACGGCTGGAGGGACGTTAGGATCTGCAATCATGATTGGTGAGAAGGTGTCGGACATGATCAAGGAAGATAACAAAGTTTTTAAGCCATTTTTAAGATATCTTTGAGGCAAGCGATAAGGAGCAAATCATAGCAGTGCAAACCATTGACTTCGGGAGAAAATTGAATTTTCTGTTGTGATACCTACGCTCATAATTTCATTTCTGTGAAAGGCCTCTTGTTACATCTCCTTTTAATTTATGGAAAATAAAGTAAGTAGGTATAGCTCTAATGCCACTATAAATAATATTTATAGATTCGTGTTTTCTATGATCATAATTTCAGTACTATTTATCTATCATAATTTGTTTAAATTTATTTTTTGTAAAACCTAGAATTACAAAAGTTCGTTTAAATCCCAGTTAACAGTGATAAAATCTGGGGAAGCGGTAAATCAAGATTCAGATAATTTAGTACAAGTTAATGACAACAATACTCGTTTATGGTGGCTTATCTTCCAAAAAGGGATATTGTTTTCCATTACGAACCGAAATGTAACAAATTATTACATCAAATGCAATATTTATGTGAGCGTGTTTTGGGGTCAAAGCAGGGTTTTAAGTGATGGTTATCATTGATAATAGGGGTGCGGACTGGGTAAAGAAAACAACATTATATTTTGTCCGTCAGACAGGTAATACAAAAATATTAGACACGTATTCTTTGTTTTATCAAAATATCAAAAAATTACTTAGTTAAAACTCATTAAAGTTGGAGAGTGGGAGCTCACTACGTCACAAGTAGGTATAAAACTTACCTACATGTGACGTCATGCGCCATTTCAACTCAATATATCTCCGTAATTTTATGACCCCGTGAAAAAAGAAAAAATACGTGTCAAATACTTTTCAATAAACTACCCGACGGACAAAGAAAAAAAAATGTGATCATCTTATGTCAATAATAATAATCGCTAGCCTGACGGCATCGCCTTGAATCAGCCTGGATAATTATCTGATGAGTATCAAAGAAATGTATTTATTTACTAGCTGCTGCCTGCGACTTCGTTCGCGTGGAATGTTTTATGGGTTTTAGGGGTATGAAAAATAGATGTTGGCCGATTCTCAGACCTATCCGATATGCAAACAAAATTGTATACAAATCAATTCAGCCGTTTCGGAGGAGTTTGGTAACAAACACCGCGACACGAGAATTTTATATATTAGATTTAATTACAAGGGCAACTAAAATTATAAAGATAAATAGATAATTATTACACATATTAAAGAAAGAAAAGAGTGGAAATCTTTGCCTGTGTCTGTGTTTCCGAACGCTTAAAACTCTTATCTTTTCAACGTTACAGTGAACAGGCTTCTTGTGGGTAAGCTCGTACCATCGTCGACTTTGTCTCTGTCATCTCTAACCTAGACTAGAGTCAAGAGCAAAATGATCGCAAATAAAAAAAGGATTTACCTTGACAATGAAATCAAACATAAATTCCTGCAAAGCATCGACAAAAGTCTCAAAAGTGAGAAATTGAAAGCCGAGTTTTTTTATTTAACCTCAATGGAATTGGAAAATTGCTCCAACGAGGTATTCCGCGCCACGTAAGCGTTTTCCAACATTTAAGTGCCGGCTTAAAAAGTCTGAATAATTAAATTGTTCCTGTTGAGAAAGGTTTTTAACGTCCGCTGTAAAATGAAGATAGGATAATGAGAATTTAAAGCTAATAAGCAGTTAATTATTAAAAATGCTTGTCAACTCTGTTAGTAAATATAAATTATTTAATGAGGTGAAGTGTGGTTATTAGACAGGTAAGTGGCAGTTTAGAAACATGATTTAATCATTATGTCTGGCTACAAATCGAATTATAAGTAACTAGCTGTCCAGCGCAACTTCGTCTGCGTCACATTTTCCCCGTTTTCGCAACATTTTTCATTGCTGCTCCGCTCCTTTTGGTTGTAGCGTGATGATATGTAGCCTATGTCCTTCCCCAGGTTGAAATCTATCTTCTTGCCAAATTTCATTAATATCCGATCAGCCGTTTAGCCGTGAAAAGGTAACAAACAAACAAACAAACATACAAAAAACATACAAACAAACAGAGTGACTTTCGCATTTATAAGATTAAGTATGGAAGTATGGATGATAAGTCAGGGCAATACATTGTTAAATGAATTGACAACCTACTTAAATTGTTTGTATCAACCACAACAATACATAATATCTACACGCCTGAAATCCCTGTAGGGTTAGGCAGATATGTACCAAATAATACACCCACCAGTACGCCAGTTTTGTTTAAGTCCCATGTAATAGGGGGCGAGCCTATTGCCATCAACCGAGAAGCTGTGAAAATTTGATGGAAACACCCGAAAACACTTTGCCTGACCCGGGAATCGAACTCAAGACTTTTAGTTCAGCAGCCGCGCTTGTGACAACTAGACCAATGAGGCAGTCCAACATTTACGTCTGTATATTATATTCGATGGCAAATTCACCTAGAGAAACAGTTTATGTAACGGACATTTAAGTTTTTTGGGAATAGCACCTAGGATCTATAATAAGATCCCTAGACAAATTGCAGAAATTAAAAACATACACGATTTTAAAAAGGCCTTCCTCAAAATATTACACGAAAAATCATATTATACGGTGAACGAATACCAACTGACACAACATTTTGATAACTTTTATTTTTATTAACAATTTGAATTACGTGTGATAATAATACTGTCCTTTTTTTAATTCTCTTTGATTTATACTATTTGATAATTTATTATAATTAGCATGTTTGTATCCATATAATATTTGTACGCCAATGACGGCTTGACATAGCGTTCATTAATAATTACAACATCTGTACCTAACCTACCTATGTTCAACAAATAAAAATATTTGTATTTGTATTTAATTAACGAACATTTAAGTACCGAACATTTAATTAACGAACATTTAATTAACGAACATTTAATTAACGGACATTAAATTAACGAACATTTAATTAACGAACATTTAAATAACGAACATTTAATTAACGAACATTTTATTAACGAACATTTAATTAACGAACATTTAAGTAACGAACATTTAATTAACGAACATTTAAGTTACGAACATTTAAGTAACGAACATTTAAGTAACGAACATTTAATTAACCAATATTTTCTATTTTCTTACTAATTCAACTTCCAGCTAATAATAATATAAGTATTCTAATCTTACAGACTATTCGCAATTCCAGACGTTTTGCTACTAGCTCATTCAGCTTTTATGTCGTCCAGCTGAGTTGACTCTGCTGACTGGGTACTCTGCTTTTATGCCATGTAGCTGAATTGTCTTTCTGCTATCTAGGTAACTTGCTTTCATGTCATCCAACGTGAATTATCTTTCAGCGAAAAGGTATTTCCGATAGGGACCCCAAAATATCGGCGAAGGTACTGTCAGTCATATAGTTTGTGGAAATGAAACCAGTATAGGGTGGACTCTTATTCTATTGAAACTCCGTGTGCCTCAAGGGCAGCTCAAAGTCAAAGTATCAGCACAGACGAGCGGCCTATTCAACTAAAAATTATAGAATATTAAGTCTACTGGACTAACGCAACTCCAAAACAAGTATCTTGAAAAGCATTAAAACTATCTTCCACTATCTTCCATTCAAAACAAAATTGCAAGAACTGGTCACTGTCAGAATTTCGTTTCTAAAATGCAATCTCATAAACTTTCGCTGTGACAAATCACAATCAACTGACTTCTGCATCCAACCTATCATTTGTCAGTGTTAAATCCCTGCTGCACTGCAGATACTGAATAAAGAGTTACTGAAAAATACTGCGGATTTTCAGCACCATACTTAGAAAAAGTTTTTCATTTGAAGGTTAGGAAAAAGTACAATACGTATCTTACTTTTTCTTTACCTACGTTCTTTACACGTCGAGGAGGAGCTGGTGGCTAAATAGTAACGGCCACACGGGTCGGTCTTCAAAGTTAAGCTGCGATTGCCGAGGTCGTTCTGTGGATGGCTGACCATCATTACATACCGAGTTTCGTTCGTGCCTCGAAAAGTAAGTAAAGCCATTGGTCCCGGCTGTCATTTGTAGCACTTTGACAGTCGTTACAGGTAATCAGTGACCCGAAAGTCTGATAACCAGCCTTATCAAGGGCTATCGTGATACCAAGTACTAAATTGGTTGTGGTAGACAGATAGGCAGTTGCTCCATGTAAAACGCTAGGCAGATTATGATGACGTTCCTTACACATCTCTTTTTTAGGTACGTACAAGTTCATTCACCAGTGAGTTTTTGACTTATCCATCATAGTATCACTGATAGAGAGACACTTCGTCAAGACCCTCTGACCGTCTTTAGTAACAAAATTCACATCATCATCATCATCTGAAGCCCAAATTCATCCACTGCAGATACATCACTGCTACTGCTGCTGCATCGCTGCTGATTCATCTGCTGCTGATAGGGCCGTCTTTTCCGATTATTCCCGCTGTCCACCCCCTGCTTGTCCAGCCAGGGTGGACAGTGTCACAACTTTTAAAAATAATTTGCACTGTCCCCGGGGGGTGGCTAGCGAGAATCATTATTAAAATAATTCACTGTAGCCACCGCTGGTGGACATGACTAGAAGATCATTGGATGACAGACACATTAATTCTTGAAAGTATGGTGTATTTTCGGTTCTAAACTCCACGTTCCTAAAATAAAATTTTAATCAGAATTATATGTTTACCCAAACCTTTTAAAAAATATACCGCAAATAGGGATTAAAATCTCGACACATTGTCCTTAATCTATTCAACGTTGAGTCCCGAACAAGAAGGGCGGAAACGTATTGTGAGGCACACACGCCACAAGTTTTCTTTTACCCCCCTTTCCTTATCCATTGTGTAGCTGTGCTTTAAAAAGTAATCAATAATGTATTATCCGAATAGGAATACGACGGTTTTTGAGAAAGACATACAAAAGGTGTGAAGTTTCACGCAAGAAGATAATATTGAAATGTTTTCAGGAGTAACATTTTATACAAGCCGCTCGCCCAACGAGCTTTTCCATCACCAGGGGTGGACGAATTTTTAAAAATTCTTCATTAGTAGATACTTTCGTTAAATATAAGGAACTTGTGGGCAATGCTTTTAATCACCGTAGTTTATTTGCGTCTCTGAATAGGGATGATGACTGGGTAAAGAAAACGAAATTCTATTTTGTCCGTCAATCAGGTAATACAAAACTAGCATAGAGGAACCCGACTTTCAGGATTGTAATTGTCTGGTAGCTATTGTGGACGAGCAAGTTGCTATTATAGGTTTATACAGATCGCCATCATTTACCAACATAGATCCATTCCTTTCTTCCTTAGACAAAATACTACAACTAGTTTCGATCTATAAACACAATGTGTTAATGGGTGACATAAACATTCCAATAAATCCAAACAAAATAGACATGCATGGGGAACGATACTTAACTTTAGTTGCTACACACGGCCTACTTCCAGCACATAGCCTAATAACTCGTAGTGACAGTGAAACTTGTTTGGATCACGCCATAATTAAGACTATAAGTCCTGCCACTGCAATAGTCCCATTTTCAACGTTAACTGACCATTATCCGGTTTTACTATGCCTACAGCTAAAAAAAGCATGGCATTATACAACAACAACTATAACTAAAGTTAATGATGAAGGAATAATACAAGACCTATCACAACTTGACCTTGACCCAATTTATCAGTCGGCAGATCCTAACCTTACACTAAATTATTTGATACAATCCCTTCAAAATATTATAGAGAAAAATACACTCACAAAAACCTTACCAAGACGGGCAAAAATAATAAAGCCATGGATAACCCCAGGTTTATTGAGGTGTATGCGAAATAGGGATAAGTTACACAGAAAAGCAAAATTATCACCGAGAAATGAAAATATTCAGACCACTTTCAAACGTTACAGGAATTTTTGTAACGCCCTGTTACGAAAAATAAAGAAAGAGTACGAAAAAAACCTAATTAATAATGCACAAAAAGACAGCAAAAAATTATGGAAAGCTATTCGAAACATCTCTAACACAACAAAACCAATGCATAGCGCAAAAGAACTCCTAACACTCTCTACTTCTCCGGAGCAATCTTTGAATGAAGTAAATAATTATTTCATTAATGTTGGTGCCTCACTGGCTAATAAAAATTATCCTAAAACTAACACACCTGATGGACTTTTTCAATATCACCTAGATGAGCGTAACCAGCAGAGTAATTCATTTGTTTTGATGGACACTGATGAGCAAGAAGTTGACCAAATGATAAATGGTCTAAAAACAGATTGTGCATCAGGCTGCGATAAGATAAGCAGTAAATTTCTAAAATTGCATAAAAAAATTCTTATCCCACCGATAACGAAAATTATCAATGATAGCTTACAGACGGGCTTATTCCCTGATTCCCTGAAAAGGTCGGAAGTCTGTCCAATCTATAAGAGTGGGGGCAGAAATCGAATCAGTAATTATAGACCCATATCCATACTACCGGCGATATCGAAAATATTGGAGAAAATCATAAACACTCGCTTGGTGAATTATCTGGAAAAAAATAGCCTACTGTCTAAAAACCAGTTTGGATTTCGGCATGGTAAGTCCACAGAACAAGCAGTAAACAAACTTACCAGCTTTGTTAGCACAAATTTGGATAAAGGAAAAAAATGTCTATCAATATTTCTCGATCTCGCCAAGGCATTTGATGCGATTTCTGTTTCCCTCTTATTGGCTAAACTCGAGAAGATAGGAATCAGAGGTACCCAGCTAGAACTCTTTAAAAGTTACCTGACTGGGCGAAATCAGTGTGTCCGTGTAGGTGAATACAAAAGTACTTACCTCCCAGTTACACATGGCGTACCACAAGGCAGCATCTTAGGTCCCACCTTATTTCTCGTTTACATTAACGAACTGACGAGTCTTAAACTCATCCAAGGCGAAATCATCTCTTTCGCAGACGACACTGCTTTCATCAGTCATTATTAATTTACTGCATTTCATCCTGGGGTGGTACTTGTAAAACCACAATGAAGTCCCTTGAAATCGCCCAGCGCGCAATTCTAAAGGTATGTATTTTTAAACCTATCCTTTTTCCTACCGTCACTCTATATCAGATTTGTGGGGTTCTAACCGTAAGACAACTTTTCATTCTCAACATTGTTCTGAAACAGCATACAAAAATATCGTATGACCCACTGGCGCAAAAGCGTCGAAATAAAAACGTAGGTATGGAACGGACCACTTCCAAAACTAAATTTAGCGAAAGATTTTTTGAATTTCTTGGTCCGTTTCTTTATAGCAAAATTAATAGAAAATTAAATATCTACCCTCTTACTAAATCTAAATGTAAACAAATAGTAAGTGAATATTTGCAACAACTCAATTATGAAGAAACGGAGTTATTACTCAACGTTGTACAGTAATTAGAATGTTAGGTGTTATTCACTTAAAATAATATTATAAAATCCACGCTCATGCACTCACAATCATACACACTCACCCCTATACTCTCACACACTCACACACCACACGCACCCACATCATTCAAACTCCACCTCAATCACCTACTGGTACACACACACTCATAACCACTTCATTCACGTTTAGATCATTTACTTATGCAACTTGTTTTATATAACGTAACATTTAAGTTAGTTTTAAGTTAGTTATCCTAAATTAATTAGTAGCATAACCAAACATATTTGCTTTGTTGGCATTTTATTTTTTTATTTTGTTAAAACATCGAGGGAAAGGTGCTGAAAACCGAAATACAGGCTTTGCTTAGTTCGGTTGCAGTGGCTATATCCATTTATAAGAAACTAATATTGCCAAAAAAATTCTGTAAAGTATTGCTAAGTTTTTTGAGAAATAAATTTATTATTATTATTTTGGAAAAAAAAAAAAAAAACTATTAGATACGTATTTTTTGTTTTATCAAAATATCAAAAGAATACTTAGTTAAAACGCATTAAAGTTGGAGAGTGGGGGCTCACTACGTCACAACTAGGTATAAAATGTACTGAGCCGTGACGTCATGCGCCATTTCAACTCAAAATATCTCCGTAATTTTACGATTACGTGAAAAAAGAAAAAATACGTGTTCAATACTTTTCAATAAACTAACCGACGAACAAAAAAAAAAATGAGTCACCATCCCTATTGCACAGCAGCTGTGGGTAATGGCAGAAATAGCATTTAAAATCTGACGTAGCCTCCATTTGACCACATTTTTCTCACTTGCACCAAACATATCAGATACACGCTCAAATTCGGAAAAAAATCCTCTCCATGAGTTACTTGTTCTCACCTTTAATCTTTAATTCCAGCCAGCCACCTATTACAGACTGTACCACAGTCAGAAAATTAGAATAAGTGTTCTCTGGAAGGGCAAGGAGTACAGACTAGGGAAATACACTCACATGGTAATGTAATTCAACCTAAAAAGATTCGCGCTAGAATTACCCTTACTCAGTTATGTTGATGTTCTGAATTAAAGGAACAAAAAACAAGACTTTGGGTAGTTACAGAGTACCTAATCTACATACAGATAAACCCAATAATAATAAATTGCCCGACCTGAAAATCACACCTAGGAATCAGCTCTTGTCACCTAGACAAAACGTCTAGTCAAGTCTGAGTAACAGCTATACAATTATATCTCATGAATGTACCCTGGAAGCCAACTGCGCATGTCCATTACTGGAACGTGTTCACGCCATAAAGTATCTGGGTGTTACTATAGACGGACATCTTAATTTCAAAGAACATGTCAAGCTGCTTAGTGCACGAGTCCGCAAACTCATATATGTTTTTAAAAACTTGCGACATGCTGCTGAGCCCTATCTTCTGAAACAAATTTACCTAGGTCAGTCATTATTAATTTACTGCATTTCATCCTGGGGTGGTACTTGTAAAACCACAATGAAGTCCCTTGAAATCGCCCAGCGCGCAATTCTAAAGGTATGTATTTTTAAACCTATCCTTTTTCCTACCGTCACTCTATATCAGATTTGTGGGGTTCTAACCGTAAGACAACTTTTCATTCTCAACATTGTTCTGAAACAGCATACAAAAATATCGTATGACCCACTGGCGCAAAAGCGTCGAAATAAAAACGTAGGTATGGAACGGACCACTTCCAAAACTAAATTTAGCGAAAGATTTTTTGAATTTCTTGGTCCGTTTCTTTATAGCAAAATTAATAGAAAATTAAATATCTACCCTCTTACTAAATCTAAATGTAAACAAATAGTAAGTGAATATTTGCAACAACTCAATTATGAAGAAACGGAGTTATTACTCAACGTTGTACAGTAATTAGAATGTTAGGTGTTATTCACTTAAAATAATATTATAAAATCCACGCTCATGCACTCACAATCATACACACTCACCCCTATACTCTCACACACTCACACACCACACGCACCCACATCATTCAAACTCCACCTCAATCACCTACTGGTACACACACACTCATAACCACTTCATTCACGTTTAGATCATTTACTTATGCAACTTGTTTTATATAACGTAACATTTAAGTTAGTTTTAAGTTAGTTATCCTAAATTAATTAGTAGCATAACCAAACATATTTGCTTTGTTGGCATTTTATTTTTTTATTTTGTTAAAACATCGAGGGAAAGGTGCTGAAAACCGAAATACAGGCTTTGCTTAGTTCGGTTGCAGTGGCTATATCCATTTATAAGAAACTAATATTGCCAAAAAAATTCTGTAAAGTATTGCTAAGTTTTTTGAGAAATAAATTTATTATTATTATTTTGGAAAAAAAAAAAAAAAACTATTAGATACGTATTTTTTGTTTTATCAAAATATCAAAAGAATACTTAGTTAAAACGCATTAAAGTTGGAGAGTGGGGGCTCACTACGTCACAACTAGGTATAAAATGTACTGAGCCGTGACGTCATGCGCCATTTCAACTCAAAATATCTCCGTAATTTTACGATTACGTGAAAAAAGAAAAAATACGTGTTCAATACTTTTCAATAAACTAACCGACGAACAAAAAAAAAAATGAGTCACCATCCCTATTGCACAGCAGCTGTGGGTAATGGCAGAAATAGCATTTAAAATCTGACGTAGCCTCCATTTGACCACATTTTTCTCACTTGCACCAAACATATCAGATACACGCTCAAATTCGGAAAAAAATCCTCTCCATGAGTTACTTGTTCTCACCTTTAATCTTTAATTCCAGCCAGCCACCTATTACAGACTGTACCACAGTCAGAAAATTAGAATAAGTGTTCTCTGGAAGGGCAAGGAGTACAGACTAGGGAAATACACTCACATGGTAATGTAATTCAACCTAAAAAGATTCGCGCTAGAATTACCCTTACTCAGTTATGTTGATGTTCTGAATTAAAGGAACAAAAAACAAGACTTTGGGTAGTTACAGAGTACCTAATCTACATACAGATAAACCCAATAATAATAAATTGCCCGACCTGAAAATCACACCTAGGAATCAGCTCTTGTCACCTAGACAAAACGTCACAATCAAATATCACAAATAAACAATCTGATTTTGGGTAAGAAAAAATCTGTATAACTATATTACGCAAACCCAGTGCACACTGCGATTTATCTACCAGTAAATTGTGTAGAAATTATCTGTTATGAAATGGTAACAGTGGAAATAGCATTTAAATACCCGGTAGAACCTCAATTTTCCCAGTTTCCAGTCTAGTACTAAACATGTCCAGTGCTCGCTCACAATTCCGACTACAGTGTCTATTTGTCATGTATCTGACCACAATTACGACGAATTTTTCTCTCCATTAGGTACTTGTTCTCATAAAATAATCTTGAAGCTAAACCACAGGAGCATAAGTCTATAGTCCTGTGCAATCCTATAATTCTAGTTCTTTAGCAGTCTTTACAGACAGTCGGAAGCCATAAAATATGAGAATCAGTCTGGCAAGGGGAGTAATCTTGCCCATTTACTGGGTTTTGAAGGACAGATTGGCAGTCGTACCATGTGAAATTCTGGTATTCTGCTTCATCCGGTAATATTGGTAGCCGACATTAACATAGTCAGGAATAGGCAAACCAGCTGGCTTACCATGACGTCTTAAAGCAGTATTTTTTTACTCTTAATCCAGCGTGGGAAAGAGACGGAGCTATACAGGATATCTAGCGCCATCTCTTTCCCATACTGGAAAAGGAGTAAAACAATAATGTTTTAAGACGTCTTGGTAGGCCAGCAGATGACAACACAAGGGTTATTGAACCATGTTACAATTTATCTTATAAATCAATTATCTACTGTTATCTCAACTAAACGACTTAGCAGTCCAAACACTGTATTTTCAGTGTGTTTTCATTAGGCGAAAATGATCTCGCGTTGGGACCACGTTTATAAGGGCTGCTGTCAGTCTGTGGAGTATTGCCACGATCCACCAGAGGCGCTGCGGTAAGAAGAATGTGGGCACACTAAAAGCGTGCATTGTAAAATTTGTAAAGTCGGCCATAGAGAATATGTTTTGCATGTGCTGTTTCACTTGTACAGTCATTCATTTCTGATCCGTGCGACCAGAAGTTTTAATAAACTTATTAGTTAACATGATTTGGACATTTTCAACATCAGTGTTTCTCGGCTCATGCATTTATTAGTAAAAAGCTTTTTTTTACGGATAAGTGTTTTTTTTGTGTCTGAATGTATATTTTAATATTTTTTTAGTTTTAGTAGTGCATTTTGTGCCTACCTTTTTCTTTTGTTGTGTTTTTTTTGTTAATTTAACTGCGTTTACTGTGGATAAAAATTATAATTTTGAAAAAAGACTATTGAGCGAAAACAATTTGGATAATTATCGTTTTATTTTCACGCCGTGACTTGTCTCACTGTACCTCAGCCTCAAACCACAGTTTTCACTCGACAATCTAAACACAGCTGAGGTGTTACGTATCTTCAATTAATTATGAATTCAGCCACTGTTTTGCAAACAATTTATTACTACTGTTCGCGTTTCCAGTAGTTTGGCTGCTTATACTAAATAATCAATGTGGTTCCCTCAGCGGTTTAAAGGATATTCTTGTAATTTTGGGGGTTTGTTGAGAGAGAAACGATTTGGGCAGAAATTACGGGATGAATCTTATTTATGAGGTATTAGGTACATTATTCCCTGATGTTTACCACGTTGTTGTTGTTTATTTGTCTTATTTGCTTCTGGCAATTACTATCCTCGCGTTTTATTATAGGATAACAGCAATACCACAAACCCACATCCGTTTTTTTCCTCGCAAAAAGAAGTATTTGAACAAAAGGCCTCAGTGATTCTATTTTGTTAGTTCATTGTCAATATCGTTCTAATGAAAACATAAAATCAGTACAAGAATCAGAGCCTATACGTCAAAATTAAATAAGTACATAAAATCCCCCCAAACGCCTGTCCATCACCACTTCTTTTAGTGTTTTAGCTGGGAATAAGAAGTTGTGCAATACTATCCCCAGCAATAGGGTGCGCCAAAGTTCACCTAAATTTTCAACTCCGATAATTGGAAATCCGAAAATGTTCTTCCTAACATTTTTCATCCTAACAATCACAATTCCTAACTACTCTGTCACTAATGTTCATAATTCTTACTCTCACACTCATGTCTACAACAAAATAAATAAATACTGTAATATAAAAGGCCTAAGTGATCACTCAAGTAAAAAAGTGATCCAGAAACTGCTTCTCTCCTTACCTTACGATGAAACCGAAGACATTATCAGTTAACAACACCTAATCTGTGCTAAACGTTCACCACACATACCCACTAACATACAGATACACACACCCATACACACACACACACACACATCATTCCTAAACATTAGAATTGTTCTTATTTTATTTTATTTTTTTATTGTCTCCTAATTTTCTGTTAAATATCCAATTTCTGTTAATCCAATTTACTAAAATATATTTTTATTTTCCAAAATGTCTAATTAGCATAACTACAAATAAATGTTTTTAATTTAAAGTTATCGCAACTCCGGCCCCCAAGATACAGGCACAGCCTAGTTTGGGGTCCACTGTTATCTAAGTTTGTTAAAATTAAACTTGTTACCGATATCCTTAATGATGTTAGACTAAGAAAATTACTGTAACTATGGTTTAATAAATTTATTCTTTATTCTTATTCTTTAATTCCGAAGCATTCAACTTCATAATGTCAGTAGCAATAAACATCTATTATACTTTTATTTGTTTCCTTATATTTTCTCAACATAACCATCTTTTACACTATTATTCAAAGTCATATTTTTTTTGTTTAGATTTCTTTTTTATTAATTAAAGCGTCTTCTTTAATTTTATTTATAGCGGTGTGTACCTGCAAAGATATCCATGGGTTAGGTTAGGTTAGAACTGTGACCAGTGTGAGCGGTGCCGCGGCAGCGGCCGGCGAGCGCTACCTCGAAATTGGTCGCGAAATTTTTCTATGTATTTTTTTCATAGTGGGTGCACTTTAACTATCATCTTCAACCAACATATATTTTTTATTACACTTGGTAAATGTTTATTTCTGAGTATGAGTGAAAATATTATGGTAATTATGTTTAGGGATAAAAGTATTATGATAAAAAACAGTAGGAGTTTAAATATATTTACGTTAATGATATTATTAATTACAAATCGGAAACATGAGTGTTATGAACATCGCCGGTAGCTAACAAATAGTATGAATTGAAAACTTTAGGATGAAAAATTTTAGGAAGAGTGATCATTCGGATTACAAATCATTAGGAAGAACAATTTCGGGTACAAAACTTTAGGTGAGCCAATATGGACCCCCAGCAATGCCATACTTAATTCGCAATGGTCTAACCAAACAAGTTATTTTGAAAAAAAAGAAAAACACCATACAATATTTAACCATATGATCATAGAAGCAAACGTAATTGGATCAATCTCCAAAACGGGCGTATTCGTGTGATCGCTCTGGTGCTTTTCAGATATTGATATTTAATGGTAATTATGTATCTCATTAAAAATAATGATATTCAAATAGTATATTATGTTTACTATTGGCCTTCAATTTACACAAACAGTTATGGAAATATTTAAGTTCAAAAAATTTCACGACCAGAGCAATCATAATTGGTGCCAGAGCGATCATAAATGCTAAAATCAGTGAAACAAAAAAAATATAAAATATTATTTATTTAGCCGTTTCAGTCATATTCAGTGTACCTACTAAGTGTAACAAGATTATATGTAAGAAAAAAATATTATTTTAGAAAAACTTCTATATTATCAGTCAAACATATTAAAAATACGGAATCTTTTATATAAAATAATCGCTAAAATAACAAATTAACATTATTGTAAAATCAACTTTTGGCATAGCTTCATTTCTTTGGACTTAATTAAAGATAAATGAGACAAAATTAAAAACCTTTTGAAATCAACTATTAAAAACAGTCTTTTACATTTATAAAATGACTTACTATTTTTTTTTAAAGTAATTAAAGAATTTTATCATGTTCTTTATAAACGTTTGTCGTTTATAAAGAACATGATAAAATTCTTAGAAATAAACAATTTATAAACGTAACGTACCTAATACTTATATTAGGACTCGGAATCATGGCTAAAATAACAGTATTTTCATGATTATTAAGAGATTTGTAATAATCAAATTTTCCATAACTATATCTTTAGTAGAAAGTAAAGAATTAAAAAGAACAACACAAAGTAAATGCAATTCAGATAATTAGATCAAATTAAAATATTGTTTTTAAATTATTATGATAACAAATTTTCATAAAAAGTATAAAAAATACAATTTCTATAAGGCTTAGTTGATTTATTGGAAGCTCAGAAAATGGAATAGTCTTCGGAGTCGGAGTCGGGTAAATCTTCTTTTTGCAAGGAAGATAAAACTACCTCGGAAATACTGGGAGTAATTCAATTTTCATATGGGACTTCATTCCAAAAACTGTCCGGCAGGTCCGAGTCATGTAATGATTGATTATTTGGCATTTGTGGGAGCTGAATTTGGTTCTCCTGAGTGCATTTTTGGAACGCTTAATCAGCGAAGGCCGGCTTGCCTTCCTTGATGCCCGTGACATGTTTCAATCAGCAACAATAGTTGCCATTAAATTTTAGAGAAAAAGGGGTTTTGGGTTTATGTTACCCGAAGAAACCCAGAATAGATTATAAATTAAAGGTTATATGCATAGTTCATTGTTTTTATAGATACAGTCCGGAACTACTACTTAAAATAGATTTATTACGCATAATTAATGCAAAATATCATCGCTCTGGTCTTTTTGGACAGAGCAATCAGAGCCATAGCGATCAGAAAAAGTCACAAAATCATAAATATTGCTGAATTAAAAAGCAATAGAAAGTTGTGATTACTTCTCATAAAAAACATCATAACGATCACTTAATTCACATAACAAAGACATTCACAAGGTTACTATTGAATTTAAATAACGTGCCATAGCAATCATAAAATTCGAGAACCAAATCCAGAGCAATCATAAACTTACCGTCGTAATTTTGGAACGCGGGAACCTGGCACATAGATCAGCTCCTCGGCGGTAAGACCACTTCTGGTGTTGCAACGCAGGAGGGGAATAGAGTGTCTATGTCGCGTAACTGGGGATGAGCGCGATGTTTTACCTCAGCGCAGAGCGATGAGATAAAATGTCCGGTCACGATTTTAAATTAAAATTGTGGTAAAAGTATTGTTAATATAACCAAAAATATTTTATTACTATGAAGATTAACTATTTGTTATGTCATTTAAATAAGTGGTTTGCTATGATACTTCTCATTAAAAAGTTAAAGAATATTTTTTTCATTCAATCGGGAGTTGGGTCAACCCAGAGCGATCAGGATTTTAGGGTTTAAGTTTTTTTTTTTTAATATTTAAAATAAACTTATTCATAATATTAGCCTTGTATCACGTAGATTAGACACCGAACTGTCTATAAAAAAATATTTTTAAAACGTTTTACGATTTTAAAATGGGTTTATCCTGCCCGACACGAAAAAAAATGCCTCTGGAGATCGACCCAATTCATAAACGTAATTTTCCAGTAACCCCATAACGGTAAATCTCATAATAACTGAAGCTCAAAAAAATTAATACTAAGTAAAGCAATAAATTTCAAAGCAGCTAAGGAGACTTTAATAACTTAACGCGTACTACAAGCTAAGAGCTATTGCATAATAAATGTGAATAAAAGTGGCTCACTTATTTACATCTTTTTATTCCTTATTTATTCTCTCTTGAGTTAAAACTAATCTTAACTTCAATGAAACTTGCAAAGCGTGTCTAATTTGTAAGTTCCTAGACTTGGTGCTGAACAACTTGACTCTTCACGTGATCAGAGGGCTGGCCTTTTTTTGACCAAAGAATCAGTATTGCCACCCAACGTGGCAATGCGGCCAGCGTTTTGGGCACTTTTCCTGTTGACAGCGATGTGGACATATTTTTTGAAGCCTGTCTGTAATTTTGATTTTTGTACATATTTTATTATTATTTTAAATGTATTTTTAGTTTGTAAATAATGTATTATGTAACATAAATAAAACGTTGGTCCAGTGAAAAAAAAATCAGTGCGTGGAGTCGCTCCGCGCGGAAGAAGTGGAACTTCGTAATACTACACGCATGCGTTCGAGTGCCACGCATTCACTCTCGCTATTTTATTGAGCTTCTAAATAATATTTTGTTGTTTCCTTGTTGTATTATTTTCATTACATAATTATTTCATAAGTTTATCGAGGTTATTCTACTCATGGAAATTGAGCGAAGGCTGGTCACACCGAAGAGTCGAATGCATGACTGTTTGCACGCCATCTTGCGTACCTAGTAGAACTGCGTAGTCACAAATCTTTTAATACTGCCATCTCTTAGTGAGTTTTAGAAAATATTGCCCTCCATGGTAGCGTTAAACTTGTTGGAAGTCGCATAAGAAGTTTCACTTCAATAAAAAACTACATTTAGACCTATGGTGGTCCAGTGGTAACGGTCCCGATTGTTCGAGTTTAGGTTCGAATTTAGGTAGCCGCGTTACTTAGTGTAATTTATTTCACCAACACTGCTTTCAAAACATCATCATCTGCCTAGCCTTCTCCCAACTATGTGGGAACTATGGGATCTACTTCCAGTCTAACCTGATGCATCCGAATACCAGTATTTTACATGAAGCGACTGCTCATCTGACCTCCACAACTCATTTACGGACCTGGCTGAACTTTGGAAAACTGGTTGTCAGACTTTCGGGCTACTGACTACCTGTAACGACTGTTAAAGATCGACTAATGACAGCCGGGACCATCGGCTTAACGTGTTTGAGGCACGGAGGAAACTCAGTATGTAATGGATGGTCACCCATCCACGGACTAACCGAGGCAAGTGCGAATTAACCAGAAAATTGACCCGACATTTGCAACATCCAACCCGCACTGGGCTCGCGTGGTGGATACAGCGCACTCTCTATCAAAGAAAGGAGGTCTATGACCCCAGTTGGAATTGTATGCTATAAATGTAATTTTGTGATATACTTCAGTTCATAATTCAAATTTTAAACTAAAAAGGTTTGGAGATGGCAGTTGAAGGCAAACAATTAATTAGTATTACAGCTTATAAACATGTTTCGTTCAACAAATGGAATGATAAATACACAAACGGAAACAAAGACAAAACAAACAGATGAACTGGTTAATCGAGACATCTAAGATGGACGGCAAGACAGTTATGTTGGTAAACGGACATTCGGATGGATGGGTCTGTAACCTGCTATGGGATTTAATCTATGATAAGCCATGTGCCCGAGGGAATTTTCCATCGGACAACGAACTTCTATACAAAATTTTATCCTTTATTTTTAACCTGTCTGTGAAGTGAATTTTCAAACATCTTTTTATATTACTTATTTTTCAGCCCAGTGATTGTGCACTGTCTGTTAGTGTATTTAAGATTATCCTTACCTAGTTTTCTTTATCATTCCCGTACAAAAAACTGGAAAAGCCAAGTAAAAACATATAACAAAAATTGGCTAACTCGATTCATTTACATACGCTTAGGTAACCTTATTCTCATGAAATGTATATTCGCAGTTTCCTTAAGGAAGGATTCCATAAACCAGCTTTCAATTACGCTGAAAGCTAATGTGTGCGCGCATCTTTTATTCATAGGTTCGAAGATTCTTTAGTGTCTTACAACATTAAGTGCAAAGAACTTATATTGAGATGATGGTGTTTTAAAGTTTGGTTTAGTCTGCCAGTAGGTGTGTACCAAATTTTTCATCAACATCAGCCAACTGCAGAATGCACATTGTCAATAATTATAATAACCAAAAAATAATATTAGCAGATTTTAATGTTCTTGTTGGACAGCGGGGATCAGGCGAACAACGAATACTGGGAAAATACTGTTACGGAAAAAGTGACAAAAGAGGTGAATGTTTGCTACAGTTTTTTTGGGAAAATAAACTATACAACATGTAACTTAATTAACGCACATCCTGAAAATAGTTTGTTCAGAATCGTTTACTGAATCGATTTCTATTATTTTTAATAAATAATTAATTAGGTAATTTTGTATCCCAAAAATAAGGAAAACTACGGAAATTATTGTCATTAACCCTGTACAGTAAAAAAAAATTGACATGGACGTAGTTTCGTTATGTTGTGTCGAGCGGCGCGATAACTGCTTGTGCGAATGTGTGCGTTGCGTGCGTAGTAGTATGACCATAACGTTCCCCAAGAATTGGTATAACTAATTTAATAATTATCAATGCATATACATGTTAAATTAAAAATTCAGTGTGTATTATGATTATAACATAATATTCTATTTGGGGTGTTTGAGGGTGTGCGTTAATTACGTTACATGTTGTATGTTACAAATAGTTTTTTTTTTCATAAAGAACAATCAAACTATGCGGACGTGGCTCTCCTCAAAGAAAAGAAAAAGTCAAATTGATTACTAAGAAAAGAAAACTTGCAAACTATTGAAATATCATCATCATCATTTCAGCCGAAAGACGTCCACTGCTGGACATAGGCCTCCCCCAAAAAACTATCGGGGCTCTGCCAGGTCACTACCCGTGCTCACGTTTTCTGATGAAGGAGTTCATCATATAGAGGCCATCCTTCTCCATAAAACTAGCCAGGTGGTGTCCCTGGTGGTTCCGACATCCAACCCCAAATTGCCCCATCTGCAGCTCATCCCCGTCTCGTTTGCCCAGTTTCGCGTTGAAGTCCCCCATGACAACGGTGAAGTGAGTTTTGAAACCATGCATGGCTTTGGAGATGTCCTCATACATTATTGAAATATAACGTCAATCTAATATAACGTTTCCCAGCGATCATCGACTATTAGTCGATATAAAATATGGAATTATTAATATTATAATATTTTTTTATTATGAAAGTAATTATTTAACACTTTGAGCCGAGCGTAAAGAAATTCGGTGAAATGTGGTTTTCTTTTAATGTGTTTATTTTTAAGCTTAGTTTAGGCTTTATCTGCAGTAAAGTATTTACGCACGACGACGAATCAAGCAATGCATTCGAAATTAAACTGATCTCTCACTGTACAGGAAGCTCATACAAAGCGAGGTCAGGTGATACTAGACACAACTGCAAGGATCTCCCGCAGGACACGGTGGAGCAGACTGTGTCTGCTCCGCTTGGTCTGAGCACCGCCGTGTCCTCGTAGCGGCGATTGGTGTTATAGGCTACCTCTCGCGTCCGGTCCTGGTTCAATCCATGATCCGGAGCGAGAGGGAATGGGAAGCCGTTGCCTCCTTCTGCATAGTCATGCTAGTGAAAGAGGAAGCGGAACGTGAGATGGAGAGAGCCTCACGTAACCAAACGCCGCGGAAGACGCCTCGGGCGTCGCGAGCGCGAGTCTCAAGGAGATGTCAGCAAATTGGAAGGGGTCCGAGAGGGCCGATGCCTGCCGGGCCTTCGGGACTGTTCGAAAGAGACCGTGGCCCTGGAACACAAAGGGCTAAGAAGGAACTTGGATGGGTTTTAGTCAGTACAAGTCTGACACTCCCTTTCGGTCCCTCCGCTCAGAGCGGTAAGAGTCATTTGAAGATTTCCTATCCGTAAAAAAAGAAGGTAATACTGAATATCTAAAACATGATGTGTCGCCGTATCTACAATCAGAATATACGTTCCCACACCAAGGGCACCGACTTCCTCTCTGTAAGAGGCAAAGAGCCATAATGCACATCGCGGGACTAGTGAGGGTCGATAGACGCCACATGTCTTTGAATTTTTGGTTCTGGGTCTTGCCGGTTTTCTCTCGATATTTGCCTATAACTTTATTAAAGCACTTCAATATTTTTAGTGCCAACAATTTAAGCCACAAAGGTATCCTTTCAGTCATTTCTAAACAAATACTTTAAACCCTCGCAGCCGCAAACTCTTGACTCCCTGCCAAGAATCGCCTTAAAGATTCGCGTTCCGCATTTGGCAACTATTTCCTATTTCATCCATCTTCAAGTCTAACCTAGATTTAGAGACTGTTTCAATATGTAGTCCCGGCACGAACTGCGGTTTTCAATTTGCCAACATGTTGCCTAAAACAATGCGGGACTCACCCAAGGATATTTTACGAGGTTATGTCATGTGGGCGTTATGTTTATGTTGATTTTTTGATGGACATATGCACTCATGCTCAAGTCCGCTCCGGCAAGGAGTATTGTTGTTACCTTTGGGATAGCTCAGCCAATTATGTAATTAAAGCCAAGAGGCTCGTTGGAGACGACGAGCTGGTGTGTACCAAGCTTTGTAGCCTGGCTCACAGCCGCAAAGTTGCATGTTTTTCTGTCTTTTACAGACTGTACTTATATCAGTTATAAACATATTTTTTTTCAACCCTTATATACATGTATGTTGGACCACCACTATTTTTATTTTTTTCACTACTTCACATCATATTTGTATAACGGTGCATAGAAGGCACCCACTCTTCAAATTTCAACTGTGTGGCGGCAAAAGTCTAGTAATGAAAACTTTGTGACATACGGACAGACAGACAGACAGGCAGACGGGCATGAATCGAATCCGAATCCATAACCGTTCCGTTTTTTAGGGTTCATTCCAGTTCCTTCTTCTTCGTTTATTAGAATATCACATCTTTTCATGAGTAAACTATTGAACCGATTTTAATAGCCAAAGAGTTTTATTGTCCCCAGAGTAATCCAATTAAAAACTTTTAATGCGATCAGAGCCTTGGGCACAGCTGGTAGGTACATTAGTATTATTATCTGTCTGGCCTTTTCCCAACTATGCTGCTTACCCGTCTTACTGGATGCAGCTTAATGCAAGTATAATGGAGCTACTGCCTGCCTGGGGAACACCCAAATACTCCGAAATATTTTATTCCGAATTTCAATGATCCGAGTGCCAAAAGTCCGAATTTTGTAATACCTAAGAATTATAATGTCTATTATTGAAACTCACGAAATTTATTTTACCGAAAGTCGTAAATGCGATTTGTTATTTTTTCGATTTTCATACGTTCGAAGAATCAAATGCTCGAAGGGTTCTCGGTCCGAAAAACGACATTCCGATTTTTAATACTTCGAATAAACTAAAAGTCAACATGTTGTGCTACAAAATTTAGTGACAGAAACGAATCGCTGCAAAACCGACTTCACGCAGTCTTGTCTGCCCTACCCCTAGAATGTAATTTAAGACCGCGTAGTCGCGGAGGGGTGGAGCGGCCCGGGAGCTGAGGAGCGAGAGATGTTGCATGCCTACTTGTATGTTGCATGCCTCTTACATGTTGCATGCTTTCTTGCAGGCTGCATGCTGCAACAAACATAATATTATACTTCTCTCTGTTGAGCAATTATGTGTTTATTTGTCTTGCTATTGAGTTTTACAAGGCGTTTTTATTTAGGAAATGTATTAATCGGTATTTTAATAATCGGAATTCGTATTTTTGATGTTTCGAAGTATCATTAAGTCGGACTTTTTGTTATTAGATCTATTGAAACTCGGTATATTGAGAATAGTAATTATAAACGTTAGGAATGTTGAAATTTAGGAATTATAAAAATAGGAGTAATGATAAGTCGGAGTTGTTATATTAGGAATTTTGAACCATTCGGAAATAATCCAATAGGCATTTTGAAATTCGGCCTTGTGACTATCGGAAAAAAGTTTTTCGTATTTATGTAGTGTACCCACCTGCCTGACCTCCTCAACTCAGTTAGTTTACCTCTTGGCTAGACTGTTATGTTAATATACATTAAACTTACATACATATTATAAATGTAGACACATTTTGACTTTACAATCATCATAAAACGATAGAATGTCACTATGTCCATGTCTTCTTGCCTTTATTGCATACATTTTCTTTATTATAATTTACTGGTGGGTGTATAAATGCATAGAATATGTATTTAAAACATACGAGGTAAACGAAGGTCATAACGCGTAGGCCTTGCTACGTGGCGTAGCAATGAGCTACGAGTTTCGTAGCAGACCTCCAATGGAAAGCCGTCCTGACATCATCTTCAATGATACAAAGCATTGCTAAGAGCTACATCTGTATTACGATGAAAATGTATTTCACAGTTCTTTTCCTGTCTTTGAAATAGATAACAATAAACGAATATAAAGTAAGTAAGTACGCATAGTTTAAAAATATAAATTAAATTCAAACTTTCTACTTTTGACGGCTATACACCTACTTTTATTTTTGTATCCTAACCAGTTTTATTGAATGTGTGCATTTATTTGGGGTTTCACTACATTAGCTACACCAAAAATAAATAAATGTTGCTTTAAACAGTAATTTCTATTCAAATTTTTGGGTCTAATCAGCGTTCTCATGCAATTTGCGCATAAAATTTAAACGATTTCTTTTGTTTTTTCATTTATTAGTTTTGGATTGAGAGGACTTGGTTATTGGGCAGGTAAGAATTAATAATCTATAAACCGTGTGGGTATTTTATAGGAAAAGATTTCTCAAAAATATTTTCTTACACTTGTATCTACATGTAGTCAAGTTAAAGAAAATTACTTTTTCAACTATTTATATGCAATAGACGGGAATTTGAACGAGGTAAGAACCGTCGGAAGACGGACAGCCCCGCCGAGGCCGGCCGAGAAAGAGGTGAGGAGACGATCTGGATGTGTACTGCGAGGGCTGGTTCAAGGAGACACGGGAAAAGAGCTCGTGGGAGGAATTGGGAGACCTTTGCCGAGCAGTGGGGCAGTACAGGCAAAAAAAAAAGTAAAGCTTATAATTCTCACTTCTGACAGTTTTAACTTCATGCAATAATAACAGAATAAAATTCGTATTTTAATAAATTAATTTTACTCTGTAGGGTTATGAAGAACAGGGTGTAATTTTCATCATCCCCTATAGAATGGAAGAATCTTCCGACCAGACAGGTGTCATGTCTGGTGGGCTACTGTCTGGCAGTTGTTGTCGGGTTTGCCTATATAGTTTTAAGTCTATGTAAACTTTGCTTGAGACTTGTAGGAAATTGATGTTAGTTCTTCCGTCGTGTCATAGATGGCACTGTAAGTTGCTTTTTGTTGGTCGCTACAATTCTATATAGTGTAAAATTTATTAAAAAGCAAAGGTCGTGATTATTCACGACCAGTGTTTCTTGCTTTCTTTGTACATACTCGTAATTCCCATTGGTTTGTGCGTTGGCCTTTTGTGATTTTCTTGCTGTAAAACATACTAGGCAAAACTTTAATGAATGCCTAAATAAAAGCGCTGTTAGATTCAGAACGGTAAGCTAACCTAGTGTTGGTGAAAATTTTTTATGAAGTACCTAGAAGATTAAAAACTTCATGAAAATATGACCATGTCTGTCTGGTCTGATTGGCTGCTTGATTTCGTAATCCATAAAAGTTAACATTTCGATACTCTTGCGCCTAACGGTATAACTGTAAGCAAGATATTTTGAAAAAGAGGAGAACCGATTTTTGTTCGCGTCATCACTCAACTGAAGTTTCCCATAAAATAGGGAAGTTCTGAGTCACGTTTCGATCCAACGAGAAAAAATATTTTTTTGGGGAAAAGTTAATCAAGTTAATGATAATTGAATTACCTTCGTTCCGTTCGAGTGATGTTTTGACAGTAATTAGAAAAAGGAAACGGACAGGATCGAGTTGATTCCCTGATTTGGTTAACCTAATACTTTCGTATATTTTTGGTCTACGGAATTTTGCCTTTTTCGTAATGGAGCGCTATATAATCCATGGTAATTAACAATTTTCCTAATTCTTTACACATCTGCAAACATAATTATGTTGACGAAAATAGCACTAGCGACATCTATGACGCAAAGTCATAACGATATTAAATAATATGTAAACCATTTATATAATAAGTAAAAAAAATATTACAATTCATCATCTGCCTAGCTTTTCCCAAACTATCTTGGGGTCGGCTTCCAGTGTAACCAGATGCAGCTGAGTACCAGTATTTTACATGAAGCGACTGCCTATCTGACCTCCACAACCCAGTAACTGGGTAATACGATACGACCCCTTGGTAAAACTGGATGTCAGACTTTTTGGCTTCTGACTACTCGTAACGACTGTCAAAGATCTACAAATGACAGCCGGGACCAACGGCTTAACGTATTAAAAAAAATATTACAATTAAAAACTATTAAATAAACAAGCAACAAACTAAAAAAGGGCACCATAATATAAATTTTTTCATCGTGAAATCATGATCATCCGCGAGTTAAGTGTATAGTGCAAAAATCCGACAGCAACTGTCGGGCAGTAGCCTACCAGACATAACCCCCGTTCATTCTGGCGACGACGACGAGCCCATTTTCGTCTAAAAAAATCACTGCGGCAGTCGGGTCTTTGTGCAAAGATCCCTTTGATTAGGACACGGTTTTAAAAAAACTTATTTCTGTAAATCTGTTTATTTTTTTTGAAATTTTACCTGAACACTTCATTCAATGGCAGAATATTCTTAATTACAGAGTAATGGAGTCAATAACCAACGCAGCATCAGCTGTGTCCTACGTAACGGGTGTTCAGAATGCCATGAATGTGGTCTCGACCTTACAAATCCTAAGTTACATGTGGATGCCTGAATGTCATGTTCCAGGTAAGTGAAAGGGCAACGCGCACTAAGTTGGCTGCACCCGAATCTTTCATCAGAAAGGTGTCACCCTCATTTTGATACAAACACACAAGTTTTGGAACACAAAATATTTCGTGTGAGCGTGCTGAGTCGACGGACCGAAAGCAGCCACATACTTTTGCTCTGTCTACTCTGGCTGCGAGCATCCATTGGGCTTCCCTGCCGTGACTGACGCAGCCAGAGCTGCCTGGCCGCTTGGTACGCGGGCTCCTTTATAGCATCATATATCGAAGTGGCTGCCGCAGCCCGGTTGCCTACTGCGCGGTGCCCTAAGGCACTAAAAGAAGATGAAATGCACTTGTTTTTTCTGTAATGGCGAAATTTTGGTACTGCCCCACAACCTTCTGGTTACGGTGATATAGTAAGTCAGTTCCAGTTTTTTTTGATAATTTTCGAATACGCGTTCTAAATATTTTTATTGAACTAAGTTACTTAGTTGGGTGAGCAGCGGTGGCCCAGTGGTTGCAGCCTCGACTTACGAGCAGTAAGTCGTAGGTTCGAACCCAGGCAGGCGCATTACTTTGTGTAATTTATTTCATTACCGCTGCTCTCAAAACGGTGAAGGAAAACATCGTGAGGAAACCGGCATGTCCTAGAACTAAAAATTCGAAGACATGTGACATCTACCAACCCGCACTGGGCCCGCGTGGTGGATTACAGCCCATTCCTTCTCATAGAGAGGAGGCCTGCGTCCCAGCAGTGGGAACAATATAGGCTGATGATGACTTAGTTGGGTATACATAATGCTTAGTTGACGGCCATGTCATGAGTCTTTTCGTACCCTACACGCATGTCTTGTTTTATAAATTTACCTTCAGCTTCTCTCTCTACCTCTCTCCTCTTCGGAGTGATCGTTAGTGAGATTGATGATACTGAAACTTTTTGGAAGTTATAAAAAACGAACCCGATGTGGAAACCGACTCCAACACCCTGCACTCAGCAGCAAGCGTGCGAACTACTTGCTCAACTAATATAAACTCTGAAATATAAGTGGTATATCTTTTGTCAATCCAGATGAAGCTGAATACGACTACATAGTGGTTGGAGCAGGTACAGCAGGAGCTGTAGTGGCTGTTAGAATAGCTCAGAACAGAACTGCTAAAGTACTTCTTATTGAAGCTGGTGGAGATCCAAATTTAGAGAGTTATGTAAGTAAACCATACTACTTATCCATACTAATATTATAAATGCGAATGTCACTCTGTTTGTTTGTTTGTTTGTTTGTTTGCTACCTTTTCACGACTAAACGGCTGATCGGATCTTAATGAAATTTGGCAAGAAGATAGATTTCAACCTGGGGAAGGACATAGGCTATATATCATCACGCTACGAACAAAAGGAGCGGAGCAGCAATGAAAAATGTTGCGAAAACGGGGAAAATGTGGCGCAGACGAAGTTGCGCGGGACAGCTAGTAACAGTATAAATACGAAAGTAAGAGTAGAAATAAATTTGGCACCCAGCCAAACCATGACCTGTGTTAGGACTACGATATTTTTTCCCGGTTGTACGCTTTTGTGATATAATTTGGTACCTTCACATGTACGAAACTGCGAATAAAAGCTAGTTCATTTATACGTTGGTATTGATGAAGCTGTACCTTATTAATAGACATAGGATGAATTTCACCACAAGAGCGATCAATGCGCATATTCCATATCGCTGATGATACTCGCACTAACAGTTCATGAACACAGTGCTTTTTGCTACTTATCCAGGTCTTTTAATGTTCCGTTTATGATTACAGTATACTGGCCTAGTCTTGTTCACACAGTCATCACTGATTGACTACAACTTCACCACTACAACCAAGCGCTACACCAAACAATGTCGTCAAGATGGGGACTTTATATTGCATGCTGGCAAAGTACTGGGAGGATCCAGCAGCTTCAATTTAATGACATACGAAAGAGGAAACGTACAAGACTATGAATCTTGGGTCAAAGCATCAAAAAATCCGCACTGGTCTTTAAACGAAACACTAAAATACTTCAAAAGAACGGAAAAACTTGAAGATACAGAAATATTAAATTCACCTTATCGACAGTACCATGGTGTGGATGGACCGCTGATTGTGACAAAAGAGAACAGAACAGTAATTGACAAATATACAGTAGCTTTTGAAGAACTGGGAAAATTAAGTGTCATTGACCTTAACAGCAACGAGACTCTTGGATTTACCAAAACACAATACACTATAAGAGATCAGAGGCAGAGCAGTGCTACAGCATTTCTAAAACGTTCTGATAAATCAGCTTATGTAGATATTCTCAAACATACAGAAGTTACTAAAATTCTCTTTGATTCTAATAACAATGCTATTGGTGTAGAAGCTATCAAAAATAATAAAAGAGTAACTTTTAAAGCTAGGAAAGAAGTTATAGTATCGGCCGGAGTTATAAACACGCCAAAGTTGCTTATGTTATCAGGAATCGGTCCTAGAAAACATCTAGAAAGCAACGGTATCAAAGTTATAGCCGATTTACCTGTAGGTGAAAACTACCACGATCATGTAGGTATACTTATGATTCATTCATTAGGCAAATCTACTGGAATTAAACCTGAAACAGATCTTCGTTTATATCCATTCCCGTCAATAACTGGGTATGTAGCGTTAAATGAGTCTGGTCAGTACCCTGACTATGTAGCATCTGGGTACTATCTTCTAAGCGATTATGCTGCTGAACAGGCTCTTTTAGATACCGCTTTTTATTATCGCTATAGTGACTGCATTCTAAACAGAGTCTTCCAAAGAACTAAAGGATATAAGCTGCTTTACTCTTTTGTCAAAAACACAATACCAAAATCTAGAGGATGTGTTACTTTACGAAGCTCAGACTGTAAAGACCAGCCGATTATCGATACTGGAATTTACACAAATGAGGCTGATTTAGAAGACCATGTTGATTATTTACAAGATTATTTCAAACTGACAGACACTAACGTTTTCAAAGATATAGGAGCAAAGTTTATTGATCCGGTGGATAAGCAATGTGGGGAGAATGAATTTGGAAGTAGAGAATATTGGAAATGTTATGCTCTTTGTATGATGAATCCCAGTAACCATGCTGTAGGTACATGTGCCATGGGTTCTGTTGTCGATGGTGAGTTGAACGTCATCGGGGTGAAGCGACTTCGTGTTGTGGATGCTAGTGTCATCCCAGTTATAACTTCATCAGGAACATATGCCCCGACTATGATGATCGGCGAAAAAGCTTCTAATATAATTTTGCAGGCTATGCATCGATAGTTTATTGATGAGTATGAAGACATAAAATGTTGCTGAAATATACGGAGAGTTTTTTTTTTTATTTGAAGTTGTAGGAATATTCTAAACAACAATAAGAAATAAGCGTAATCAGCCTATAACATTCCAAATACTGGGTTAGAGACCTCTCAGTGAGAGAGAGAGTGCAATTTACCGCAAAAAATATAATAGGAAATGATTCGATACATCATGCAGGTCCATTGCTTGGACATCAAAACATACACTCAGTGAAAGAAAAGTTGGCATTCCCTGCTATAAAGGTATTCCTGTTGCACACACTAGTCTCCCACAATCTGATGGTTTTTAAACTAGTTTCTTGAATTATGATATCATGGTTTGTGAAGTGAAATTCATCATTTGAAACTACCCCGCGAGTTCAATGCATCCTGCACTTATAGTAGTAGTTAGATGTAAGTGTACTAGTAAAGTGCTATTCAAAGCCCATCTTTTAAGGCCTTTTACATGCTATAAATATTAATATATTAAAATAGAGGAAAAATAACATAAAAAAATAGTGCGTGGAGTCCCTCCGCGCGGATGAAGTGTAGCTTCGTAACGCATGCGTTCGAGTGCCACGCATTCACTCTCGCTCTGTCTCTTTCTATTCCCCCTCCATGGTAGCGTTAAACGTTTAACGCTACCTACTAACTTGTTGGAAGTCGCATAAGAAGTTTCACTTCAAAAATTAATATCACACACCTGTAATCTCCGACCAGTTAGGCAGAAGTGAATCTATTAGTACACCCACATTTCGCCAGTTATTTTTTTAAATTCCACAAGCATATTGCCATGAACTGGGTACAAATCCCAACTCCGTAATTGCTACTGAGAGATTTTCAATGGAAAAACCCAATAACATTCATGCTCACCAGTCGCTCTCGACCACTCTACGAACAAGACAGTCAAATTAAAGTTAAAAAAAAGTCTAATAAGTGGCCGAAAATTAGACATGTAATGTGCTTAGTTCCCATTGCTGGGACACAGGCCTTCTTTCTTGAAAGTGCAAAGTGCTCATAATCCACCAAACGGACCTGGCGGGCTTCGGTGGTTGACATTAAAATAAACAAAAAACATACTGTTCAATGCGGATTATATTCAATGTTATAATTTTATTCAATGCGTATTATATTTTTAATAGCCTCTTTCAGACAGTAAATTGTAAAGAGTATATTGATTGCAAAATGTATCGCTGTATATATTCCCAATTACGAATTTCCCCGAAAACATTAAAAAGAGACAAACACTATGTATTTTTCGTTTTACAATTAAGTCAAAAATTATTATCCAAATGGAACTAGTTCATTACTAACAATTTGTACGCGGAATGTTAGTTCACTTATTGAGTTAATTGATTATTAGTACATTTGTATGTACACGAATTAATTAAGAGAAAATGGGTCTAATCGCGCATGTCTGTATAACATGAGTTTATTCACCTTTTCTACGTTCATACAAAAGTGCTTATTACGATAGACTTAAACCATAAAAGATATGCGTTTCGGTAAACGTTATGTTTTCAAAAAAGCAGCACAGCCATAAGAAAAAAAAAATTACAACAGAAATTAAATAAACTTCTAAAATTATGAGGTACAGAAACAATAAAAATGAGATCAAATTTGAGATTATAACTAAAAATTAAAAAGTGCTGTAATAGAATAGAAAAGTCAAAGGTATCATGTGTACTAACATAGCAAATCATTATGTTGTGATTTTCGGGAATCCTTTAATTGAGTTGGAGCTTAGCACGGCACGCAAGCACGGCAGTTATTCCTGGAGAGGACGGCATCAGTCAAGTCGCTGACATGAAGACGACATGTGGAGTGGTTCTTCGAGTTATCAGGAAGATATGCCTGTTAGTTTTAACTCACACAGAGGAATCTGGTTGAGAGACGATCTCTCAACGCCCGGGGGATGTTTAGAATGCTAATTTTTTGACTAAATAAAGCTTCTTCTTTTTATTGAGCAAAAATGCACAAACACGTCACACTGCTCTTAACATTTTGTAAGCACCTACCACTGAGTACAACATTTTGTTTCTTTTTTCTTCGTAGTCTTGTATTTGCACGGAATAGAACTTCATTAGCGGCATTTTATTTAAATAATTCTGATTATAAACCTCCAAAAGTAACTATTGTATAAACGTAGATGAGATGAATAAACTCATGTTTCGATTAGATTATCTATTATTTACTATTTCCCCTAATACCAAAATACACGCGATTAGACCCATTTTCTATTAATTAATGCGTGTACAGACAAATATACTAATAATCATTTAACTCAATAAGTGAAATAACATTCCTCGTACAAATTTTTAATGCAGTGACTGTAACTTCTGCACGCTATGTCGACATGATAAGCAATTTTTTCGGGCCTCAACTGCAACAATGTGAGCATTATAACCAGTTGACATGGTTTCAATAGGATGGGGCCACATCGCACACCACTAACAACTCTTTAGCTGCATTGCACGAGTTGTTCCGAGAAAAGCTGATTTCAAGAAGAGGTGATATTGAAGGGCCACCTCGGAGCTCTGACTTGACCCCACCTGATTTTTTCTTGTGGGGTTATCTTAAGAGCGTAGTCTACGAGAATAATCCACGAAATTTGACAGATTTAAGAAAAAATATTGAAGAAAAAATCAGGAGTATTCCTCGAACACTTCTTCAAAAAGTTTTTGAAAGTGTACGCAAACGGTTTGAGGAGTGCCGTCAACGTGATGGCCGTCATTTAAATAACGTCGAGTTTAAATAGTAAAATTTTGTTCCTTATCTTTTAATTCATACCAATAAATGCATACAAAAATTAGTTTAATGTTTTTTTTTTCCAACTAAAGTAGTTGGGTCGTTATGAGACACCCTGTATTTTTTTGGATATTTTAATTTACATTAACCAACGCTCATGGTCCCACGTGGTGGGTTAAAGCCCACCATGGTGTAGCGTTGTGAGGATCTCAACTGAAATTAGTCGAGTGATTCTAAATGTCACTATTAGTAAGTAACTAGGGACCTCACTAAAAACGCGGTACAACACTAGTTCTTGACGGGACGCTATGGCTCTGTCATTTCGTTCCCGTTGGTTTAGCTGAATCTATCCTCTGACCTCAGGATTCTTTGTGACCCGACTTAGGGTGAGTTCCACATTAGTTAAGTAATTCTGCGTGTCATGCCTGATTCTCTGCGCTGGATAACCTATATGGATTTGATGAAATATGGTGCTTCCAGGGTTCTTCCCACGGGCTTGGGGTTGTGCCCCTGGCCCACTCCTGCACGCTGCCTTCTACTGCACGCTACCTTATCTCGCTACCTACTGCTGTGCTAGTGCGCAGCCTACCCTGCGCACGTAGCTCTCCACTCGAGCTAGGCGCTGTGCCCTAGCCTACCCCAGTACGCTACCTGCTGCTGTGCGAGTGCGCAGCCTACCCTGCGCACGCGGCCCTTCGCCCAGGCCATGACTGGCCTACCTGTGGCCTACCCCACGGGAGCCGGTGCCTGCGCAGCCTACACTGCGCAGACCTGCCGTGACCTGCCTACCTGTAGCCTACCCCACGGGTGCCTGCGCAGCCTACCCTGCGCGGCCCTGCCAGTGCGCTGCCTACCTACCTGCCTCCCTATGGCCTACCCCACGGGAGCCTGTGCCTGCGCAGCCTACCCTGCGCAACCCTAGACGCTACCGTTCCTGAGGCCTACTGCTGAGCCGGTGCTGACCGGCCCCCACGTCTGCACGTGCTGCCAAGGGACGGTACCCCTTTTTAATAAGTGATAGTGAACGGAACAGAACAAAGTGACAATTACCCGCGACCTAGTTTAGTGCTCTTATTATATGTATTAACTGGTCCAGCTGTTTTACTCAACCTACCTACCTACCTATTTGCTAACGGCCTGCGCAGCCTACCCTGCGCAGCCCTAACTGTTACAATGGGTGTGTTTTTACAGAGACAAGACTTGTGTACCAGCAGTGTGAATTACTGAGGTTAATTAGGCTTTGATGCTTTGTTGCATTAATTTTTTTCTCAACCAGAAACAAGAGTCAAATAAAACACTTTATTAAACCATTCAAACATTTTAATTCTAACACTTTATCAATTCACAGCCTGTAAAATTATATTAGTAGCATTTCTGCAATCCTCATAGTTGGGGCATATGTTCCCGATGAAGTTATAACTGGGATGACACTAGCATCCACAACACGAAGTCGCTTCACCCCGATGACGTTCAACTCACCATCGACAACAGAATCCATGGTCTACTTCCAATTTCATACTACCCACATTCCTTATCCACTGGATCAATGAACTCTGCTCCAATACTTTAAAATTTTAGTGTGACCCACTTTGAAATAATGTTGTATGGAATGAATAAATTCTTAGTTTTTTATACAACATGACTCATTTTGATTTGACTACAAAGCAAAATGAGTTGTGCCTATAGATTTTACACATACTATTCAATTAAAGATTTTTTATGCATACAAAACTACATAACTTAACAAAGGTTATACCTAGTGTCGTCCTTACATATTTACCAACCCATGATGAACGATTCAACGATAAGTGTTCTTGTGCTCTTCATTTATCATGTCAGATGCTTTCTCAGCAATCACCACAGTTGCCACATAGTTACCACCAGTTACAACAACTGGCATGACACTAGCATCTACAACCCTCAACCGATGGACCCCATAGACCTTCAACTTAGAATCGACCACAGAACCCATGGAACAAGTACCACCATAGTTCCACATGCTAGTATACATGCAGTGGACATAACACTTCCAGTAATCATCGGTACCATAGTCAAAATCACTGCATTTGTCACCAATAGGGTCCAAAATACTGCCGTTGACATCCTTGAAATAGGTCGTATTTACAATACCGTTGAAATCTTTAACATATTTAACTAGATCATCCATGTCTTCTTCTTTGGAGAAATAGCCATTATCAATCAATGGAGCATCATAAGGATTTGAAGTATTTAGATAAACTCTGCCTCTAGATTTTGGGTACAATTTCATGATCTGTGTAAATGCGAGTTGTCTTCCCATAAGTTGTTCGTAAGATCTATCACAGACTTCATATTGATAGTCATAAGGCAGAGCACAAAACTGAACCAAAAACTCTAATATTTCCTCAATGAAAGTGATTGTGGCGTAGTCAGGGATACCAGCACAAGGTTCCAAAGATTTGTAACCTATAACGGTTGATGATGGAAATGTCTGAAAGTTGAACGGCCCGGGTTCAGGTACTTTTTTTGCCCTATGCATGACCGTTACTACTTGTTGATCTTGAAAATTCTCACCTACAGGTAAGTTAGCAATAACAGTTATATTCTTTTCTTTCAAGTGTTTGCTAGGACCTAAACCTGATAACATAAGTAAGTGTGGGGATTTTATGACCCCAGCGGATACTATGACTTCTTTGTTGGCTCCTAGAAATATTTCTTTTTGTCCATTAATACTTGCTTTTACACCGACAGCGTTCCTGTTTTTGTCAAAAATGATTTTCGTTACTATTGTGTTTTTGGACACAAATAGATTTGGATACTTTTTCGCTGGAACCAGATAACCGTATGCAGTGCTTTGTCTGTATCCTTCAGCTATTGTATACAATGCTCGAGTGTATCCTACAGAATGCCGACCACTTAAGTCATGGACTATCTCATTTCCCATGTCTTTGAATGCTTTTAGGTATTCCTGGATATTTGTGGCATTATCTTGAGCAATTCCTATGTTTCCTGCTCCTCCTTCCTCACCATAATCAGGTGGTGTACCTCCAACTCCTCGACAGCTGCCTGTGGGGCAGTTGGCAATCCTAGGAGCCTGAAGTCTTTCACTACGCTTGAAGTATGGAAGAAGGTTTCTGTATTCCCAAGAAGAGTCATTGGCCGCAGTGGCCCATTGATGGTAGTCGTTAATGATTCCTCTGGAAGCGAGCATAAAGCTGATGGAGCTGCTTCCTCCAAGACCTTTTCCGGCAAACATGTACATGGCACGGTTGCGATGGCATCTTTCAGTGAATTTATCAGGATTGGCGGTAAAGTTCCAGTTCAGTCTAGATTTTTGTACGTATATCAGGGTTCCTGGTAACTGAAATATTAAACAGTCAATTAACGATATTGGCTTCAGCAACATACAGAATTATTCCTTAAGAAATAATATTGATCGCTAAAGAACTTACAAAGGCTTCAAAAGGTTGATCATCTCCTGCTTCCAACATCAATACAGTATGGTTCGCAGCAGCCAGTCTGTTTGCCAGCACACATCCAGCTGTTCCACCTCCAATAATTAGGAAGTCGAATCTATCGAAATCTTAAAAGAAACAAAAACAATTTATCTAAAGTGTTACATTTGGATTTGTAGTTTCTAGTAACCTGCGAGCCTTAAATTAATCATTTATTATTTTCTACTATCCTACCGTATTGTTGTTTTCTTACAAGTATACAGAGTGATTTTTTTGTATGAGCGAGACATGTGGTGCTCGTTACTGATGTTTTTCCATTACACAATCAGGGTGTAAACGGTCTCTTCACGAAGCCATCAACCAAGCATTCTGCGCATAAACTAAAGTACTAGTAACAATGTGCAAAAATCGTTGTTTCGAAACGACATTTCTTTTTCATATGAAAAATCACGGTTTACCGTGGCACTCAATGTACCGCGCTCTAAACAGTATGCAAATGGACGAATTGAACACACAGACAGGGATCGTGGAAGTATTTAAAGTAAAGTTTTAACGTTTACAACTTGTACTTAATAAAAGTGGGTGCAAAAGTTAGAACTTTGACCAATATCACCGCAATAGAAGTACCTGTACCTACCTAGGTATGTTACAGAATTAAAAAAAAAACAATTACTGGAAAAAGAAGTGCCTTTCAACTATGTTAAAGGACACCCTTTAACACACCTTACATGACCAATTTACGTATTTTACCTTCAGCTTAACATCTCACTATTTGGCCTCTATTTAACATAACTTATAAGATGTAGTACCTACAGAACATCAAGTCGCATGTAGCTCTCAGACACAAATTCATTTCCATTTTACTACTTAAACACGTAACAAACCTATTATAACTTACTTTTTAATTTTGCTTGTTTGGGAAACAAGTAGTTTATTAGCATCAACATCGACAGCATATGGAACGCTTCCTGAGTCTTAGCGACATCTTCTAGAGTCGACACTGAGTCCGAAGGGACGGGATTCTGTGGTTCTGAAAAAAAGTATAATGGTGATTTTAATCTTTTAGCCTTAATAAAAACAGCTGCTCGAATCTATCTTCTTGCCTTTTTTTACCGATGGGAAAGCATCAAATGACCCCTCCAGCTCTGGGCGGAGTAGAAGGGAGTGTCTCCCGCGACAGCTGGGACGTGAGGCTCTCTCCCTCTCACGTTCCGCCTCCTTCGCTAGCATGACTGCTTCGCAAAAGGAGGCGACGGCTTCCCATTCACCAGGGCCAGACACGAGAGGTCGCCGCTGTAAAGACATGGTGGTGCCCAGACCAAGCGGAGCAGTGCTCCACGGTGTCCTGCGGGTGATCCTCGCAGTGGTGACACTCGGGCGTTTCCTCCTACTCGACTTGGTGCAAGAACCTCCCGAAACCACCGTGTCCGGTGAGGACCTGCGTCAGGAGTAAGGTGAGGGCGACGTGGCGCCTCTCCAGCCACTCTTCAATCAAAGGTTGGCGGTCGCCAGAGATCTGTCCGCTGAGCGGAGATTTGCCGCCGAAGCGGAGTCTCCGCTCGGCGGGCGTAATGCCTCCGCGCGCCATTTGTGCAGGCGCGCGAGGACTATCGCCTCCAGATCCTATGGCGGCAATCCGGTCAGGAGGACCGCCGCCTCGCCGAGATCGTATGGTATCCCTGGAATCTATCTTCGTGCCTAGGTTGGTCTTTGGATGGGGTACCACCCATTACATATGGATGAGTTTCCTCCGTGTCTCGGAAAGCACGTTAAACCTTTGGTTTCAGCTGATAATTGTAGATCTTTGACAGTCGTTACAGGTAGTCAGTGGCTCTAAAGTCTGGCAACCAGTCTTACGAAGGGGGTATTACCCAGTACTAACTGGGTTGTGGAGGTACAATAGGTAGTCCCTCCAAATATAATTATAACGAGTAAAAGGTAAAAGTAATATTTACCGTGACATGTCATTTCAAATGTTATCTTGTTTTCGTGATCTTAAAGTTTATTTTCACTCGCGACCACGTATTATAAGTTACTTAACTACACGAATTAAATTGACGTATATATATCTTTTAGTCTAGAAAACAACTATTTGACCACATTCGTCTAAGGAATTAACTTATGGTTAAGTCTACTTTTTCGATATCAAATAATAGTTTATTTGATAGTTAAACTGTATAAACGTACTGTACTGTCTGCGTTTGTACAGGCTGTTGTTACTTTACATTAGTTTAGTTATTTTCACCTCCTCGTTGGTCGAGTAGTCGAAAGCCTGACTGTTGAGCATGAGCTCCTGGATTCAATTCACGGGTCGGGCAAAGTGCTATTTGGTTTTTCCATCAGGAATTTCAGGCACGGAGTCTGGATCCAGACTCCGTGAAGCAGACGCAGACGCAGTAGGGTCGTGTTTATTAGTTCCATGCAGTAGGGGTCGAGCCTATGCTCGCCCCCTACTGCATGGAACTAATAAACATAACTGGCAAAATGTGTGTGTAATATTTGTAGTATCAATCTATAGTTTGCCATTTCTGCATACGCGAAAAAGGCGCGAGTTAATTTTTGTATGGAAAGGAATTATAATCATCATTAGGTACTGTAGAGACTATTATCTTTGTGTATGTCACTAAAACCACATACATCATTCAAATGATACCACAGTGTGTACCGACAAGTAATGCATTGCTATCGTCGCCTTCACTTAAGAATAACAAAGACAAAAGCTTTAAGTCATAGTAGTTTTAAGTAAGTATGGACTCAATCCGCACTGGGCCCGCGTGGTGGATTACAGCCCACTCCCTCTCATAGAGAAAGGACCTGTGTCCTAGCAGTGGGAACATTATAGGCTGATGATGATGATAGGCTCAATCCGACACTTTCCGTATGCCTCTTTTAGCACACATAGCTCACAAATTAAGTGATTACCCCCCAAAAGACATGAGCGTTCGAATCCGTGTAGGGCCTAGTTGTTTGTTGTTTTTTGCAAAAACTAAAAAATGAAAAACAATTTGAACTGTCTGAATAAACCCTCGACTGTATCTAAAAAGGTTTTCAGTTTTAATTCAAATAATACTACTAGTTTTTTTTTTTTTTTTTTTTAAATATTGTTTAGTTTATTTAAAACGAATTCGATGTTGTAGCAGTGTAACATTTTAAAACTTGACGTACTGACGCTGTCTGTACCTACAGACTGTCATAAGTACTTTTCATCAGTGGCCAACTTTTTCATAGGCGCTACATTTAACACATCCTGTATTTTTTATTTCTGTTCATCGTACGTCATCAATGTATTTTATCGATGCCATAATTAGCATGCAGGCTAACTATTCAATGTGAAAAAGAGTTTGTTTGCTTGTTACCTAAACCACTGAACTGATCATCCTAACATTTTGCATATTCTTTGTCAGGTTACAGAAACGAACATAGGGTACCATTCATTTTTATTTTTTAAGTACTGTTCCCGAAGAAAAAAACAATGACTTTCTTATGACAATAGATGGCGCCACGTATCCGAGCTAGTTATTGTCAAATTCTAAATGAACGCGAGCAAAGCCGCGGGCAAAAGCTAGTAGGTAATAAATAAACCTTAAAAAAGCATTGATAAGTCTGACCAAAAATACAATACTATCTTAATTGGCTTCGTGTAAAAAGCAATCTACCGCAGATTTATTGGAAGACCTAATGCCCAAGAGGAGGAAAAACAACGTGCAATGCAATGTCGTGTGGATCCAGTCAAAGGTCCCCTACAGATGGCTTATTCCCATGCGCTCCATAATTTTTGTTTTTCAAAAAATCGTTTCCATGCATTGATTCCTAAGAGCTTCATAATTTTCTCAGATAATTAAGTAAGTAAATAAGTTCCCAGCAGCTCCAAAAAAAAATTGCGTAAGGTCACAAAACACAAATTATATGTTGAAATACTTTTATCTAGACAAGTTAATTCGGGTTAACCGGAAAAAAATAACGCAACGTTCACTTATTTGCGCGACTGATCGTGATTGGATAAACTATTAACAAAAAAAAATCCTTGTCAGTAATACGAATCGTCAAACTGAGTGAAATAATTCACAAAAGACAAATAAACTATCACAATGACACCCACAAAGCAAAAGAGCAGCAGAAAGTATGTGACAAAGCCATCATAACTACAAAACTGTTAAAATCGGCTGCCTGGCCTAAAACATCTGGATGGCAAGAACTTTTTCACTTCAGTAGCTCAAACATGTAGGTTTTGCTGCCTGAAATCAGTGAGCAAAATGCAATTTTGCTCACTGAGTGAGACAAAGTAACTTTTTAATTATTTTTTTCAGAAAGCCCCGAATTTCTTATTCAGCCTTGGGTTAATCATATAATTCGAAACATTCACACTCTGTCTCTTTCCCGCCCATTAGAAAGAGCGAGAGACAAAGACCAGCCCTTTCGAAGTTCCGTTTTTGAATTCGAACACGTTCGGAATTTCGTACTAACTAAAGAGATTTTGCAAAAATGTCTTTTAATGTAATTTATTGAATTTTTAACTTATTGTTGTATTTAAACGAAAATAAGTATTTACTGCAAATAAAACTGATATTTAACCTGTAAATATTTATTTCTAGTTTCAATAATGTTACGTAATATATTTTGAATAATAAAATATCATGGGTGCTATTTCCGAACACGCCTTAATTTAAATAAAAGAGCGGGAAAAAAAAACGTGGCTTGCGTAAAGAGTTGATTATAAGTTAAACATATTAAAATATGAGTGAAACTAGCGACGAGAACAGTATTGTAACACCGGAAGAGTTAAAACAACAAGACAGTTATTAATGCACAATTAAGTTTCCTACCTGAGAAGTCTTGCAAGAAATATCTGAAAGCATACCATGTCTTCAACGAGACTTACAAAGGGCGCAAGCAGTTTTTCGGAGACGGTGTTGGTATCTTATTTTTTAGATTTATCACAGACGAGGTGATCATCTATAATTTTAATTATTTTGATTCACAATAAATAGTTATTTCAATCAATTCCTGTCTATTATTTTATCTCCTAAAGTGTTCTCGCTGCTGAAGTGAAAAGTTATGTGTGTTACACGAGAGCAAAATTTTTTGCATCTCGTGCCTTTGAATCCCTCGCCACGCTCAGGATTCAGCTTTAGAATCACTCGCTACGCTCGTGATTCAATCGTTGAATCCTTCGCTTGCTCAGGATTCAAAATCAGCACTCGCAGCAAAAAACGACTTTGCTCTCTTGTTGCACAAATAACTATTATATTACGGTCATACCCGGTCTGCCTGTTGGGGTGTAATTACTAGGGGCATGAAGATTCATAAAGCGAGGGAAAGGGTGTAAACCCTTTGCAGTAAATTGATAGTTTTGTATTTCCGTATAGATCTGTACAAGGGAAGGTCTCGGTGAATAAGTGATGAAACTATGTCCTTGAGTAGCGAGCTTTCACGTTAACGTATAAGAAAAGCTTATTAATTTGGAGTAATTTTTGAAAACTATGATGTTAAGACTTTCGTTATAATTCGAGCTAATAACGTCTAGAAAATTGGGGTAATCTAAGAGCATTCATGACATCCATTGCTAGCCAACAAGCCGCTCGTGATTTAATAGTATTATACAAAGATTCCTTCGTGCCTCGGAAAGCACATTTGGTCCCGGCTGTCATACTAAATATGACAGCCGGGACCATCTTTGACAGTCGTTACAGGTAGTCAGAGGTGAAAGTCTGACAACCAGTCTTACCAAGGGGTAGCGTATTACGCAGTACTAACTGTTTTGTGGAGGTCAGATAGGCAGTCGCTCCATGTAAAAACAGGTATTCATCAGGTTAGACTTGGAGCCGAACCCAAGATAATGTGGAAAAGGCTTGGCAGATGATGTTGCTGCTATCCAACCAACGCTCTTCCAATTACGACATGCCCAATATCTACTACTATTACTATCATTATTCAAAAGCCTACTGAAACTACATTTCTATAAAATCTTTGAATTTAACTTTGTAGCCTGTTTTTTTGTAACTTTATTTAATGAAGCAAAAAGAAAAAGAAAATTCTTGTATTACAACTTACTACTATGTTCGTATGCTAATTTTGTCATCGATAAAAGATATTGACGCACAAAAAAATACAGCGTGTTCTAAAAGGCGTAATAGTGCTTATCATTGTTTTGTAAAAATGTCTAGTAAGTTTTGCCAAGAACACTAAAACTGTATTCAAACACACACATGGAGAGTGATAAAAGAGCGCTTGCCAAAAACTACAACCCTACACCTATTTATTATCTTTGCTAGAGAACCAAAAGTTTGATATTTATTTCCATACAATGTATACTTACATATTATATAAACTCACGCCTTTTTTCCCAGGGGGTAGGCACTAACTAAACAAAGCTACCTGTTGCATCCTAACACACTCATGCTTCGTTCATGTTCAATCTTCATGCATGATGCAGACACGCCGCGCGCCGCGTTCCTTTCCAATTTAAAAGAAGTTAAACAAGATCAGCCTGTATTAAAGTAGGCAGTAGAAGCAGTTTTAATATCAGTAGTTTTTATGACATCCCAAGAAACCTAACAATAAATAATTTAGGCAAACGTTATCAACTAGTAATGTTTTGGCTCGAAAATTTTAGAAATTTTTACTAGTGGTAGTTTTTGTGACTGTTACTGCGTGGTTTCGAGCAACAACACATTTCAAAATTACGATAGCAAGGAAAAATTAAAATGACATATCATGGTAATTATCACTATAAATTAATATTTTATTAATGTTATGTTAAAAGCTGTAACTAACCGCAAAACCCACTTATAAAACACAACAAGAGATCCAAGTAAAAACATTAAAACTTTATGGATACTATGCTTGTTACAAATTTTCAACACTTGGTGACTCTTCTCCTTATGAATATTTGTGCACTGGTGAAAAATTATTGATAATAATTTTTCACCAGTTATTCCTAATAAATCTCTATTATATGTATCTCTACTAACACCAGCATTTAAGACCATTGTTACTAACACTATGGGCGTAGCCTGAAATAAATGATATAAAATTTCCAGAATTTCGTATTTCAGAACCTCAAAATCCATACCCAACGGACTCAGCGTCCGCGTTAGCCGACATCGCAAAAACCCAGGGTGCCTTCGATCTGTTGTCATTACTGATGCTTACCAGCTATCTGTTTCCAAAACAAGCTAAATTGAAAGGTTGGTAGTTTGTTGATATTTTGGAGCAGCAGAAGGATAATTACAATTTCACATTGCATTCATCAGACGAAGACAATAAAGGCTTAAACTTAAGGCACGTGCCTTGCAGGATCGCCCGGTTAAGTAACTGACAACCTCTTAGGTTGACCTGAAAGATGCCATACCTACACAAAAAAAAAAGTTATATGATCGAACTACCCTTAAACTTGCCAGAAGTCAGGTCGTAAAGACCCGACTTTTAGTCCGTGACAAGCTTCTATTTGATTTGTTATACAAGATACCATTACCATTCCCATGTGTAACATACACATTGGGTTACGAATTATGGGAATATCAAGATATAACAGCAAATGGTTACTGCAGAAAATGTCATAACTCGTTATGTGAACGTATAACGCACCACGCGCGTTATTCTGGCATATTACATAGTTTACCGGTGCAGGCATTTAGTGCTTAGAAAGGTCAGAGTTTTCGTAAAGAGAAAAGAGGAAGTCATAAAAAGCCTAGACTATGACATTCGAGCGATAATGAAAATGAAAAACTCAAAAATATATGGCACTTGATGTCAAATACTGGTGATAGAGGTTGTAGAGTTACGAAATAGATTGAAAACGATGGCCACGTCATCACTTGCTTCATTAAAAGAGCTACCTACTAAAAGACACTTGCCATTTCTTTTTGTTCATATTCAGATGGTGACCAATTCGACTTCTTAATAGCTGGAGGTGGAACAGCTGGCTGTGTGCTAGCAAGCAGACTGGCTGCTGCGAACCATACTGTATTGATGTTGGAAGCTGGAGATGATCCACCGTTGGAATCCTTTGTAATTTCCGTGACTACCAATTTGTATACTTAAGTTTTCTTGCTGTTGATCCAGAAGATAAACTTAATTGATTGTAAAATATTTCAGTTTCCAGGCACCCTAATATACTTACCAAATTCTGGACTAGATTGGAACTATACAGCCATTCCTGATAAGTTCACTGGAAAATGCCATCGAAACCCTGCCATGGTCGTGCCAGTCGGAAAAGTTCTTGGAGGGGCCAGCTCCATCGGTTTTATGCTCGCTTCCAGAGGAATCATTAATGACTACCATCAATGGGCCACTGCGGCCAATGACTCTTCCTGGGAATACAGAAACCTTCTTCCATACTTCAAACGAAGTGAAAGACTCCAAGCTCCGAAGATTGCCAACTGTCGCACAGGCAGTTGTCGAGGAGTTGGAGGTACTCCCCCTGATTTTGGTGAGGAAGGAGTATCCGGGAAAATAGGAATCGCTCAAGATAATGCCACAAATATCAAGGATTATCTAGAATCATTCAAAGAAATGGGAAATGAAATAGTCAATGACTTAAGTGGTCGGCATTCTGTAGGATATACTCGAGCATTGTATACAATAGCTGAAGGATACAGACAAAGTACTGCATACGGTTATCTGGTTCCGGCAAAAAATAATCCAAATCTCTTTGTTTCCAAAAACACAATAGTGACGAAAATTGTTTTTGATAAACGGAAGAACGCTATCGGTGTTAAAGCAAGTATTAATGGACAAAAAGAAATATTTCTAGGAGCACAGAAAGAAGTCATAGTATCTGCTGGCGTCGTAAAGTCTCCGCAATTACTTATGCTATCAGGTATAGGTCCTAGAAACCATTTGAAAGAGAAGAATATAACAGTTATTGCTAACTTACCTGTGGGTGAGAATTTTCAAGATCAGCAAGCAGTAACTGTTATACATATAGCGAAAAAAGTTCCACATCCTGAACCAATCAACTATCAAAAATACCCATCATCTAATGTCATAGGTTACAAATCTTTGGAACCTTGTGCTGGTATTCCTGACTACGTCACAATCAGTTTTGTTGAGGAAATATTGCATTATCTACTTCAATTCTGCGCCCTGCCTTTTGGCTTCCAAAACGAAATTTGTGATAGATCTTACCAACAACTTATGGGAAGACAAATCACTTACACGCAGATCATTAAATTGTACCCAAAATCAAAAGGCAAAGTTACTTTAAATTCGTCAAATCCTCATGATACTCCATTGGTTGATACTGGCTTTTTCTCCAAAGAAGAAGATATGCACGATCTTGCCGAATATTTAAAAGATTTTCTTCCTATTGTGAATACAACCTATTTCAAGGCTGTGAATGGCAGCATATTGGACCCTATTGATGACAAATGCAGTGATTTTGAATATGGGACTGATGATTACTGGAAGTGTTATGTCTACTGCATGTCTACTAGCATGTGGAACTATGGTGGTACTTGTTCCATGGGTTCTGTGGTCGACTCCAAGTTGAAGGTCTACGGGGTCAATCGGCTGAGGGTGGTAGATGCTAGTGTCATGCCAGTTGTTATAACTGGTGGTAACTACTTGGCAACTGTTGTCATTGCTGAGAAAGCGTCTGATATGATTAAGGAAAAACATCAGAGTAATTATTAAAATATCTTTGTTACTGTTTTTATTGTTAGTAGTTTGGAAAATTATCACGGTTTGCAAATGGAGGGACAGAGGGAAAATAAACCTATGTTTGTATTTTCAACCCTTGACTGCACACATCATAAATTCAGTCATATTTTTTTTTTGTCCCTTACCTTACTTGAGAGCAAACGTGTGTTTTGTTTACCAATCTATGCATCTATGTATACTCTATAGTCTATGTAAAATATGCACATTTATCCACTGATAGTTACACTAATAGTTGACTCGCCAACGCACCACCGCACAGGCCGACAGTCCGACAACGACTGCCCCCCACTACACGGACCGGTATTAATAACCGAGCGACGTGCGCGCCCGAGGCAACGTTACAATACTGTAATCGGTTTGTAGTGAGATATATTGATATCTACATACACTACATCCCTTCCTTGTTTTAAATAGTTTTTATGAAACCGGAATATATCTCTAGTTTAACCAAATCACAGCACAATAAATATTTAGTCAATCACAATATGTTGTTTCCTTTTCCCCTTCTTTTTCTATTCCATTTTCTGATTCATTTACATCTTCTCCTCAATCTTCTCGTTAATTTCTTTATTTTGGTCACTTATAACTTCCCTTCAACTTTCTTCAAATGAACTACATTTCTTCGTGATGTACCTTCCCAGTTATATCGTTTCGAACACATAAGTGTCCACCTTTACTCTTTTCTACAGTATGAGAAGTTGGGTCATAATTTAGGCTTAGTTTATCTTTGACCATATTCTTGACGTAAACTTTATCCCCAGGCACTGGTTCACATTCACGCGCTCTTCTTTTCTTATCTGTATATTCTTTCCCAGTTTCTTTCTTTTCTTGATCTCTGTATCTAACATCTGAATCTTCTGGTTTAAGTGTATGTGTAATGTCTCCTGCCATAGGTATATTGCCACGGTATTGCCGTTTGAAAAATGATCTGTAGGAGTTTTACCTGTAACACTATACGGGGTACCGTTATACATAGCCAAATACATACTTTAACAAAGCTTCTTGCCAGTTTTTTCGCTCGACTTGACTAATTTTTTTTTTCTTTAGAATATCTCGGTTCTGACGTTCGACTTCTCCGTTCTGTTGAGGCCAGTATGGTACCGTATTATGCGAAACTATATTCCTTTCAGTACAGATTTTTTTTTGAACTCCTCTATGTAGAACTGTCTGCCATCTGGTTACCAAGTCTGCTAAAAATCTCTTATAGACATTTTATTATGTCAGCACTAGTAATTTTACGACAAATCTTTACCTCCTTGTATCCACTGAAATAATCGACGATTACTAATATGTAATCGATACTTGGTAAAGGACCCAACAAATCAATACAAGTATCTACCCAAGGTTAACATGGTAATGCCCGTCGCTTCAATGGGTTTGGAGGATTTGGAGCAGAGACCAACGTTCAGCCTTTGCAGCATTTGACCAAGTTCTCAGTTTCCTGGTATCTAGGCCACTAAACTTTGGTTCTTAGTCTCGCGTTCATTAGGACTATTGGGTGCCCTTCGTAAGTAGCTGTCAGAACGTGACTGCGCAATTATTATTTTTTGAATCCTCTCAATAAAACTCCTTCGTAAAAGCATAATTCGTTTTGTAAGATTTTGTAATTTTTTACCTCTTCATCCCATTTGTTGTTATAAAGGCCTTCCCTTATTTTTAATATTTCCGTGTCTTTGATGCCTCCATAATTTCTTCCAGTGATACTGCTATTGGCCTGTTTCCTTCAACAACTTGGTGTATATAGTTTTCCGAATTGTCTTGTGACGTTTTATTTAATTTGCACAATCTTGATAAACTATCTGCTAAATTTTCTTTGCCAGGCCTGTATATTATTTAAAATGTATATGCTTGAAGGCGTAGTATCCACCTTTCTATCCTTGCACATGGTTTTGATTTAGGACCGAATATAACCTCGAGTGGTTTATTGTCGGTCACTAATTCAAACTCTTTTCCAAACAGAAAAACATAAAAATGTTCCACCGCCCCGACCAAAGCTAAGGCTTCTTTTTCTGTCTGGTAATATCGCCTTTCACAGTCTGTTGGTGTCCGGTGACCATACGCTACAATGCGAGGTCCATGATCATTAATTTGAACTAATACTCCTCCTAGTCCTACTGGACTAGCATCTGCTGTTACTATAGTCCGATCTTTGACGTCATAGTATCCTGGAGTAGGAATATTAGACAGGGTCAATTTTAATTCGTTAAATGCAAATTCCTGTTTACTGCCACAAAGATTTTTTAATTCTGTGGTTTTGGTCTATTTCTTCCTACCAGTTCTTTCAATGGTTCAGTAGTTGTTGCCAAATTTGGAATCCATTTTCCAACATAATTGATTAATCCCAAGAAGTTCTGAAAGCTCACCTATATTCATAGGTGGACGAAATTATTGAATAGTTGTCACGTACTTATCTAATGGTTTTACACCTCTGTGTGATAATTCGTGTCCTAAAAATTGAACCTTTTCTTCCCTGAATATGCACTTGTCTTTTCTCAGTACTACATTATTTTCTTCTAAAGTTTTCATTACTGTTTCTAATCTTCGATCATGTTCTTCCAAATCCTTCCCATAAAATTAATAGTGCCATTACATCCCAATAACATTCGTTCCAGGGTTTTTTGAAAAATTTCCGGGGCACAGTATATTCCAAACATTAGTCTTTTGTATCTGAATAGAACTTTACTTGTAATAAATGTTGTAATGTGCCGAGAATCGGGATGTAATTCAATCTGGTGAAAAGCATCTTTGATGTCCAGTTTTGCAAATTACTTTGCACTTTTTATTTTTGGTAGTAGCTTGTCCATAGTGGGCAATGGGTGATTTTCACGTAAAATTGCTCTATTGGCCCACCTCATATCTACGCAAATGCGGACATCTCCAGTATTTTTCAAAACCGGCACTATTGGTGATACCCATCTTGAGGATCCTTGAACTTCCTCAATAATTCTTTCTCCAACAGTTAACTTTTTCTTCCAGTGATATGGGGATCCTTCTTAATGGTTGAGAAATTGGTTGTACTTTCTCATCGATTGGTACCTCCACTAAAATATCCTTGAATTTAGGAAACTCTTTATTTCCTTTGGTCGATTTCTAATTCGATTTTAAGAACACCCATAGCCATGGCAGTTTCTTTCTCAAGCAGATCTCTAGTTCCATCAGCGATGACGTAAAAAGTTGCATTTTCTAATCTATCTGCGATTTTTATTTTTGCGTCAAATGGTCCCTTTAGGTTGAGGGGGTTCTTACTTGCGTAACTATAAAAAGTCTTGTTGCAGCTGTTTGTTTGGCTACGAACCTGTACCTTATTTTATTTCATATTGTCCCAGGTTTTGTTTGTTGTTGTTTCCCTCATATTTTCTTTTATTCTCTCCACTCTGTTTATGTTCTCAGTTGATGTGCTGCTTCCTCCAAATTCTTCTATTTATCGACTTACAGCTCCAGGAGTATTTGCGTCAATAATTATATTTGTCAGTGTTATTGTGCTTCCTGTTTGTAGAATTCTCTTTCTAAGCTCTTTAGAACACTTTTCTGTAATTTGATCGATTATATGATCATCTTTGCCCTTAAACTGACATTTTTCTGCTTGTTGTCTAAGCCGTACTAGGATTTTTCCAAACTTCTCATTTGCTTCTTGTTTTATCAAACGGAAAAGGTGACGTTCATATATTAACTTACTTTGTTTAGGTAGAAAGTAAGCGTCGAGTTTGGTTATAGCCACTGCGAAGACGTCCACTTCATCTGCTGGTGAAACATTCGCATCTGGTATATTATAGAATATTTCCTGCAATTCTAGTCCAACAAAGCGAAGCGCGTTTCTTCGCACTACTCTCTATTCCAGCAACTTCGAGGTAGATCAACAGTACCCGCTTCCAGCGTTCCCATCTCGTTCCTGCTGCACCGTTAAAATATTTGTCAATTTAATGACCAGTATGTACATCAATAGTACCACTACCTGCTGACCAAATTTTTTGACTTATCAATTTAATGATCAGTATGTATATATATTCTACTGCTATAACCGTCATTATCTGATGACTTGTCAATTTAATGACTAGTAGGAATATTCTACTGCTATTACCGTCGTTCTTAGATGACTTTTCAATTTAATGACCAGTAGGAATATTTTACTGCTATTACCGACGTTCTTTGATGACTTGTCAATTAAATGACCAGTAGAGATATTCTATATTCTACTGCTATTCGATTTATTATTTTAGAACTAATCCTGTAGTATAAATCAAATAATTAAACATGTGGTCCTGGTTCGACTTCCAGGTCGGGCAGTGTCACTGAGTTTCTCCATTAGGAACCTCCCAATAACAGACCTGAGTCCGAGTTGGCGTCTGGTTAATGGCAACAGGCATGCTCAACGTTATTGGTGAAACGTGGTTGTAACACACATCTCTGCCTACCCCCTTGGGGAAAACAGGCGTAATGTTATGTTAAATAATTTAATCAGTATGTTTTTTCCTTAACAACCAAGATAGCATTTAATTAGTTGCAAAACAATACATTAACGAACCACTTTTTGTTTTAGCCTTTACAAAAATTATTTATTAACAGTTAATATGTCCAATGACAGATTCTAACGTATTATAAAGGGTGTAAAACACCTCTTAACGAAGCCGAAAGGCACTGGTTCTCCCTATCATTGCGATCATTTTTTTGTTCTACACCTTACCTGGGAACTTTCTAGTTACGGAGATATTAGGGGTCAAAGTTCCAACTTTTTGAGAAGTATTTTTTTTAAATACAAGTTTTTAAGGTCGGTTTTCCCCGAGAACGTATGTAAGTATAGTACAGTAATATCAATCAATCTTGTTTAAAGTATTTGTAGAAATTCGAAACTCTTTGGAAGCGATTGACACAGGCCCCAGGATTTTATACAACAATATCATCATCTGCCTAGCCTTTTCCCAAACTATGTTGGGGTCGGCTTCCAGTCTAAGCGGTTGCAGCTGAGTACCAGTATTTTACATGAAGCGACTGCCTATCTGACCTCCACAACCCAGTAACTGGGTAGTACGATACCCCTTGGTAAGACTGGATGTCAGACTTTTGGCTTCTGACTACTCGTAACGACTGTCAAAGATCTACAAATGACAGCCGGGACCAACGGCTTAACGTGCTTTCCGAGGTACGGAGGAAACTCGGTATGTAGTTATGGTCACCCATCCACGGACCAACCTCGGCAAGCATGGCTTAACCTTAAAGATCGACCCGTGCGGCTGTTATTATTTAGCCACAAACTCCTCCCCATTTTATACAACAATATATACAAAAAAAAAATAAAGGTACATTACTGGACTAGAAAAAAAGACTCAACAGTACCCAGCTCAATTCTCTACATAACTCATGTTGCTCATCTTTCTTCCACAGCCCACTGAATTAAACCATAACATTGTAAGTACTGACTAGGGTGGATTTTAAAAATAGACGCAATAAATTAAGCTAACATGAAGCTGCAGCAAGATTACGGAGTCCCAGATAAATGGAGACAAAAGCGGACGGATTAGATGTCTCGCCTGCTGTGTTGGGATTCCGTAAATGTTTAGTAGAAACGTTGCTTAAAACAGTGTGCAGAGTTCAGTATACTAATGAAACATTATTAACTAAAATCTAATATAATACTAATATACTTATAATAAAGCTGAAGAGTTTGTTTGTTTACGTGAACGCGCGGTCCGATTAAAAAAAATCTTTCAGTTTTAGATAGCCCAGTTATCGAGGAAGGCTATAGGTTATATATCATCACGCTACGACCAATAGGAGCGGAGCAGCAATGAAAAATGTTGCGAAAACGGGGGAAATTTGACGCAGACGAAGTTGCGCGGAACAGCTAGTGTTAAACATATAACGCCTGTAATCCCCTAAGGGATAGGCAGAGGTGTAATTAATACTACACCCACATTTCACCAGTTATGTTTAAGTTCTATTTAATAGGGGGCGAGTCTTTCTGTCTTGTCACAAATCCAGACTAGTCTGATGGTCACAAGCGCGACTGCTAAGCGTGAGGTCCGGGGTTCTATTACCGGATGGAAAGCATATTACAAAATTAAGGACTACGTTGAAGATAGAGAAGTTAGGCCTAAGCCCCTTTGCACATGCGGCTTCCCTGGTAGCTCATAAACGGCACCAATAAAAAAAAATCAAAATAATTTTTATTTCACATAGGCATACATGGGCACTTGTAAAACGTCGACAAAAAGGTGCACGGTTCGGGTTGGTCGTTTCCTATGGAGAAGAACCGGCAAGAAACTCCATGGTTACTCTTTTAAAATCATTTGGCTTTATAATTTTTCTATGTTACAGCATTGGCACTTAAGTATGAGTGGACATCGTAACTATTCTAAACAAAAATGTATGGATGTCTCTAACTATTCTCTATCTTATTTATTTTTCCAATCTTTTAGTCAGATGTTTTATAATAGTTTTAAAATCATCACACCCTTGTGTTTAGAGTAGTTAGGTACAGCACGGATGACAACATTTGTGACACTTGTTTAATTTAGCATTTTTGTAATATCTTCTTTTTTTTTGTTTTTGTATAAACTCTTTTTCTTATTTACCGATTGTTTGTAAATGTGTGGACATTGTAGGCCTTATAGATTCCTAGATCCCTGGTTACTTTTTATCTTGTTCTACGTTATACATACATAGTGTCGGGCCAACGATGTCCTCCCATACTTAAGTACTAACGCTGTAACATAGAAATATTGTAAAACCAAATGATTTTATAAAAGTAACCATGGAGTCTTGCCGGTTATTCTCCGTAAGAAACGACCAACCCGAACCGAGCACCTTTTTGTCGACGTTTTATAAGTGCCCATGTAGGCTTATGTGAAATAAAAATATTTTGATTTTGGATCGGGCAAAGTTTTATTGGATTTTACATCGGGTAAGCTGTAAGCTACGGAGTCTGGATTGAGATGTTACGTTATGTAAAGTCGCATCAGTCATTCATTCTAAGAGATTAATGTAACTGGTTATTCTAGCGCAATTAAAGAGGCTCCAATTCCCACGTTTAAAAGAATTCCGAACATCACCAAACTTTTCATGTCATGTTCGTGAACGGGCGCTATCAGTTGTGCCTGGTTATCTCTTAATTGCCACGGCTTATTTCGAACTATATTTTTTTTAAATGTCTTTTTTTGTTTTTACTATGGACACTTTTAACGTGCACGTCTTGCTACATCGTTCTCACATAATGTACCATCTCAACATAAATGATGTAACCAAGGTTTTTGTAACAAGATTTTGATTTAAAAGAGTGTCCATGGTGTTTCTTGCCCATTCTTCTCCATAGATATCTACGCTTTGGAATGGGCAACTACTGTACTTTCACAGGTATTATGTCTTGTGACTGACTGTAGCTTCATTTTTATTGTTGTTTGACTATTCAAAAGTGCCTGTAACTGCCCTACTTGAAATAAATGATTTTGATTTGATTTGATTTCAGAAAATTACGGCAGTACCTCGATTTACTCCACAAACTAAAACGTTCCTAAAATATTCTAGTTAGTGCTGAAATGCAGTCATAACCGCACTAAACGAGGGTGTCCTGAAAATGAGTAGAAACTTCATTATGTCCGTGGTTTCACTAACGAGTGGTTTTAATCAAGTGAGCGCAGCTCAGCATAATATTTAGTTTAGACGAAATATTTGGAGCTACGGTTAGAAATTATCTTGTTCCCTGAAGGTGTTTTGCTGTATTTTGGATATAGGAGCCCATTTAGTATGTTAACTTGATATTCTTAATACTGAACAATAACCCTTTATTACATTGTTATTTGAGAAGAAGTCTTCAAAACTGTTAAGTTCCTCGGTGGATCTTCCAAATCGGAAGTAACCGCATTATCTTGCTTGTTCATCATCATCTGCCAGCCTTTTCCCAAATGTTGGAGTCAGCTTCCAGTCTAACCAGATGCAGCTGAATACGCCAGTATCTCATAAGTAACAGTGCTTTCGTTTAAAAACTCTGAACCTTTATAAAACTGATACCAATATAGCTTCGAAAAGTGAAAAAAAACATTCTGCAACATTCCAGGCCATGTCGGGAAGGGGGTAGAAAAACTTCACGACGCAATATCATTCATATTAAATTCTTAGGGAGAACCAGGAATGCCTTAAGTACGTACTGCCCTGCTAATTGTACTTGCAGTAATCGACATTTTTGGGATTTTCACTTTTTTGCAAAAATGACACCTCAAGGGGCTAATCTATACATAAAAAAATAATACTCATTATTTTTTTTATTATAAACATGTTTTTTATGTAACGAGAAACGCAGTACTTGCACAAAAATATTGCTTTTGCTAACAAGATATGCAGCATTCAACATGTGCTACAAGGTTGTGCAGTACTTGCTACGTTTACTGCAATTTCATTTAGCATATAAGTTTTTTGCAACCAACACTAACTAAAACTAAACGCAGTATTCTACAGTGCTGCGTTTGAGTGTAGCGAGTATTATAAAGAGCTACTCTTGCGCCTCCAAAACTTAACGCAGTATTCTACAGTGCTTACAGTGCGTTTGAGAGTAGCGAGGGAAACAAAGAGCTACTCATACACCGAAGCCGCAAAGTACAGTGCCGCGTTTAGTGCTAGCACATCAGTGCGTCGACGTCATCCACGGACTGAACAAGTGTGGGGCTCAGCCACTCCGCCAATCCTTTTAAAAGTATGTTGGACATATCGTTAATTCTGCCCAAACGCCCAATAGCGTTAAGATGTAATTAATGGATCGATCTCTTCAAGAAGATTTTATCTTGCTTTGACAACATTTCTTGATTAATAGTCAGAGAAGAGCTACTTTTTGGTGCCCAATCAAATACTTAGTTAGATCAATAAAACCCATCAGACTACGAATTAGCAAAAGTTGTATTAGTAGTTGTGTTCTCATTGAAAAGCACTTTCGAATGGTGTAATTGTATTGCTAATGGTCACCCTAACAATCTTAACTTCGCTTCGGTCCTTAATGTATTTAGGATAATAATTCCGAACAGACTACGAATTAGTTAAAGAGGTGCTAGAAGCAAAGGTTCACGTTAAAAAGCTCTATTCAATATTGTATATCTGATAGTGGTTGGGAAAATATTAATTGGTTGCAAATAAAATCTTAACTTTGGTATCCAACTTGTCACCTACTTAGGTCAATAACTCCGAACAGACCGTGAGAAAGCAAAAGTTGTGTTATTGGTAACCCAGAAAATCTTAATTACGGAGCTCAAATAGTCACCTATTTCAAATCTCCGTACGGACTACGAATTGGCGAAAGTCATGTTACTGGCACTATTCCTTGAAAAGCTTTATAAATTTTTACTATTGGTTGCCAAGAAAATCTTAATTGTTTGCAAACAACCTTAACTACGGTGTCCAACCAGTAACATATATACAAAGTGTTGTTTTGTATCCTCGTCAAATTCAAGGAGGTAACTATGCTAATGATTCTCGTCCCGAATCAATAATGTCAATAACTCCGATCAGACCATGAGTTAGAAAAAGTTGTATTAGTATGTAGTTAAAGTTTTCTACAATGATACACCATTGGTGTAAAATTTAACTAGTCACCCCAAAAAATCCTAACTTCGTTGCTTTATGAATTATGAGTCACATAGTAAGGCCAATAATTCCGAACAGACTACGAATTAGTATAACTGGTGCTAGTACCTAGTAAAAATTTTAATTAAAAAGCTCTATTCAATAGTGTATAATTATCTTATGGCTAACGTTTGCTTGTCATCAATTTAGGTCAATAACTCCGAACGTACTGCGAATTGCCAAAACTCGTGTTAGTAGCAAGGTTGTGCTTGAAAAGCTGTTTTTAATTTTCTTTGCAAAAATCTTACCTATGGCTGTTAGACCTTAGGGCAGATGCCTTACTTCAGGACCCATTCTGCTTTCTGAGTAATTTTAATTTATAAGTGAGAACAGAAAGTATATGCAGGCCAAAAATATGAAACCCTTTCATTAATATGGCAAAGTTGAACAAGTTTTCTTCGCCTTTTTTTTTGGGACAAGTTGTTAAATATCTTATTTAAGTTAATCACTGAAAATATTGGCACCTGATTTTGTGAAACCTTGTATAATTATGCATGGTTTTACAAAATCAAGTGCCAATATTATTATTAATATTTATAGATTTTAATAAAAAACTTTTTGTAATCTATTGAAATTATTTTTACAGAAGCTTACCAAACTTTAAACTAGTACAGGGCATGAGAATAGGACATGATTGCTAACTAAAAACGCAGTATTGAACACGTGCTAGATGATTTTGCAGTAATGAACACGAATACTGCATTTGGCCTTAGTTATACTGTAATGCACACAAGCCGAGATGGTAGATTAAAATGCAGTACTGCGCTTTTTGTCCAAATGAGACAGTTAAATAAAGAAAAAAATATGTCAATAGAAAGCTTGTTTTTTTTCTTGTTTTTTAGGTACAATTCAAAAGTTATATAACATAGTCTTGTTGTCTAGATATCAAAAAATATGTTTTGCGCGTTTATCTCCAAACCGCCATTTTGCAAGTACTGCGTTTGCAATAAGGAGGGCAGCGTACTTAATCACGCCAGTTGACACGTTAACGAGCAGTCTTATACAAGTGATGCTGGTTAAACACGTCACGTTAATGTCGCAACATTAACGTGTGTCTCATCATAACGACTGCGTAATCGGTCTTCAACGCTCCCAGTGCTGGGCCACAGTCTTATCTGTATGATAGGAAGTGAGCCATTGTCCACGAGGTAAACCCAGTACGTGTTTGTAGATGTCTTCGAAGTTTTTGGTCCTAAGACGAGCCGGTTTTATCGCAATACTCGAGAATAGTGTTAGTGTAATCAAGAACAAAATAAAAGTGCTTGTCTGGGTTTAAAGAAACGATCTATGGCACAAAAGTTGGGGCCTAAAGACAGAATGTATGATTCAAATGCATTCTGGTAGAACTGGCTTTAAGAAGGTTAGATTGGAAGCCGACCTAACATAGTTGGAAAAAGGTGACCGCTCTCCACCTGGTGTGGCAACTGCTACATTTACCATCATCACTGGTATTCTTGTTCGACCTCCTGGTTAGTTTAGGCCATAGCCCTTTTATGCAATGCATCCCTGGTCTGTAGTCTGTTAGCATTAGCATAGAAGTAATACAAAATGATTAGACAACTAAATTCCTTATCCTATTTTATTGGACAACTAAATTTCTTAACAGAAAACTTCAACACAGTTCAGGAAAGATTATGAAAATAGTGTTAAAAAAAAAATCGAAGATTGCTTTTTTTCCTTATGTATTTTTTTTTTCGTTTATGAATGACTTGAAACTCGTCGAATTTATATGGTAGCAAAATAGTGTGACTTGTTTGTATCCATTGAACGCCAATTTGGTAATTGTTGTCGATATATATGAATTTTAAGTTTTTTTTGAAATGTCTATTTTCTTCAATTATTTCTAAATTAACGAATTTGGTGACTAAGTTTCCTATTGAAATTGGTAACTAGTACTTTTTTTTACAGACAACTGGCCAAGAAATTGAGTGAAGTGATCACAAAATAATTTGCAAATATCAGAAAATTGTCTATGTTAATTGCAATTGTACAAAAGCAATAATTTCGCAATTTTCATATAAAACTCAATGTGCAAGTTATAGTCCAAATCCTCATTTTAGTAGCTATTTAATATTTTATTTATTATTTATTTAACAACTAGAAAAACATTCAAAAAATCCTGTGATATGTAATGTATGTATGTATGTAGTGTAATCCTATAACACAGGACTTTTTGAATTTAAAAAAAATTGAAAATTTTCAAACAAATCTTAAAAAATTCATTTCGTGGACCACAATGAACAAAGAAACTGACGAAATTAGAGTTTAATGGACGCACACAGGTCACACTATTCCGCCATAACATAAATTCGGAGAATTTCCAGTTATTCATACCTAAACAAAAAAAAGTCCAATTGAAATTCAACAAAAAAAAGTCGCGAGCTGCGATTTTTTTTTAACTTTCTTCTCCACATCCCTAAGAACTTCATAAAACAAGTCCTATGACAATCCGACCACTATAAACTTCGTTCCACATTATTGTCTAATTACACTCGACTTAAAGAAACCAAATTAAATGATAATCTGAGGACGCGGACAAGTGAGAATCGGAATCAAGATTTGCGTAGGTTATACCAGTCCCCTTATTTGTTACTTGTTACTTTTCCGTCATCCGTACCTAACAGTATGTCACTTTGACTCGCTGAGGTCTTTCTCAAGACTGTCTTTTCGACAGTGTTTACAATATTTTGCTTTCTGCTATTTAGCAGAGATTCCTGACCACGAAATTATTCATTCATGCCTAGCTAGTAGTTAGACTTAAAGCCAGTAGTAACAAATACGCAATCACATAAAACATCATCGTCTTTCAGCCATTTGACATTTATAATAATATTGTTGCTCAAAACGCGTGTAAATTGCGTCCATGTTTAGAAGCACGTCAGTGTAATAAAAATTTGTTGACATAAATTAAACGGTTTTGCGTTACGCGTTGACATTATGAGTTATGACATTGTCTGCTGTAACCGGTTTAAATATATTATTTTGATATCAGATAAATTTCTAGGCTTGAGTCTAACGTTTATATTACCTGGGGATATTAATTTAATGGTTTTTTGAAGCTTGTCACGGACTAGATGTCGAAACTTTTCGGACTTTTAATATTTTGCCTCTGCTACTCCAACATTTCACCAGCTTACTAACCTAACCTAACCGCGCAGGTTTGACGATTTTCAGCCTCCCGAACAAGCCGGATTCCGAAAAGGCTTTAGCACCGTAGACCACATACATACGCTGCGACAGGTTATACAGAAGACCGAAGAGTACAACCTGCCTCTCTGTTTAGCGTTTGTGGACTACGAGAAAGCCTTCAATTCGATGGAGACTTGGGCTGTACTGCAGTCTCTCCAACGGTACCAAATTGACTATCGGTACATCGAGTTGTTGAAGTGTTTGTACGAAAACGCCACCATGCCCGTCCGACTTCAGGACCAGACATCGGAACCTATTCTTTTGCAGCGAGGTGTGAGACAGGGCGACGTCATACATATCTCCGAAACTGTTCACCGCTGCACTGGAAGATGTCTTCAAGGTTCTGGACTGGAGAGGGCTAGGCATCAACGTCAATGGCGAGTACATCTCTCACCTTCGATTTGCCGACGATATAGTGGTCATGGCTGAGACCATGGAGGACCTCAGTACAATGCTCGATGACCTCAGTAGAGTTTCCGAAAGAGTGGGTCTTAAAATGAACATGGACAAAACCAAGGTCATGTTGAATGCCCATGTAACACCCACTCCTATCAAGATCGGAGACTCTACTATCGAAGTTGTAGACGATTATGTCTACCTGGGACAAACGGTCCAGTTGGGTAGGTCTAACTTCGAGAAAGAGGTCAATCGTCGAATCCGACTCGGCTGGGCAGCGTTCGGAAAGCTGCGTAGTATCTTCTCGTCCAACTTACCGGAGTGCCTCAAGACGAAAGTCTATGACCAGTGTGTGCTGCCAGTGATTACATACGGGACCGAAACGTGGTCGCTCACAATGGGCCTCATCAAAAGGCTCAAAGTCACCCGAAGGGCGGAGAGGGCTATGCTCGGAGTTTCCTTGCGTGATCGAATCAAAAATGAGGACATCCGCAAGAGAACCAAGGTTACCGACGTAGCCCGAAAAATTGCCAAACTTAAGTGGCAGTGGGCAGGGCACATTGCTCGCAGAACGGATGGGCGATGGGGCCGAAATGTTCTGGAATGGCGACTGCGAACCGGAAGACGAAGCGTTGGAAGGCCTCCAACTAGGTGGACCGATGACCTGGTGATGGTTGCGGGGATCTGCTGGATGCGAGGCACACGGGACCGGACAATGTGGCGTCACTTGAGTGAGACCTTTGTCCATCAGTGGACGTATTTCGGCTGAAATGATGATGATGACTAACCTTTCAATTTAGCTTGTTTTGGAAACAAATAGCTGATAAGCATCAGCAACGTCAGCAGATCAAACGCATCCTGGGTTTTTGCGATGTCGGCTAACGCGGACGCTGAGTCCGTTGGGTATGGATTTTGTGGTTCTGAAACACAAAACATCAATTTTGTTTAAAATATTATTCATCGGATCGGAGTGGTTTTACTTTTTTTTTACACAGGTAATATGCTTGCGTTTAGCCGAAACTCGCCTGCTGTAAAGCGATGATGTGGCCTAGGGTGCAGCACGCTTGCCTAGAAGTAATCAATTCACTCGAACTGTGAAGAGATTTAACTGTCATAGAAGCCGGCAGCGAATACCACAAACACCGCCGCGTATCTTCTTAACACAGGTTGACGTAACCTACTTTAGAGAGTGCTTAGTCATTCAAAGTTTTAGTTAATGAGGTAAATAGTGCTCAGTATGTTAATCATCTGACTGACAAAGCAGTTCCACCATTGTCAATGAATGAATCGTGATTAAACATAAGTTAAGAATGATCTACTTAGTTGGTTATGGATTCTAAATCAAGTAGAAATTGGTACCTGAAATTTTATTAGAAAAATAAATACTTGTGTAACCATAATTTACACTTACCGTGACATGTCATTTTACTTTGCTTCTGAGATTATTTTCACTCAACACAACTTACGAAAAAAGTTAAAATCCACTTGGTAATAAAGCAGTTTAATTAATATTGAAGTTCATTTGGATATTAAAGAAACGGCTGATAGTTAAACTGTTTATGCAGGTTGATCTGGTTTTCTATTTTAGAGAATCCTTGAGCTGCCTCGTTGGTCTTCAAGCATTGGTCGACTGCTGAAGGTCCTGTATTCAATTCCCAGGTTGGGAAAAGTGATTTGGTGACAATTCGCTCACCCCCTATGACATGGGATTTAAGATCACATCTGGCGAAATGTCGGTGTACTATTTAAGTACACCTCGACCTAATTCAAAAAATTCTAAAAACTCAGGTCCAGCCAGTCCCTTTGCTGCCCTCCCCTAGCGACGTCCAAGCCGAGGCTCGTACCCCGCAGGGGGTGCCCTTAGCGTGTTGTCGCTTAGTTTATAAGTTTTGCCCTGGTTGGAGGCCTTAAATTCAAGGCATCCACAGGATTGACCAGCTAAGCAGAAGCCAGCCTCAGAGGCTGAACTGCGAGATGCCATAAAAAAAAACCTTTGGGGATTACAAGCGCGACGTTAAGTATAATCCTTTCTCATTCGCTAATTTATTTAAAGAAAAACCAACATTTCAGATAACCTGTTAAATAATATGCTTTTGCTATCGCACGTCTTTCTTATGAGAATAACAAGAACAGATGTTTATAAACAACTGAAAAGGTTTTCATGCCTTTGTACTTATGGCTAAGAATGATCAGATACGTACCGTATTTATCCTTTTTTTTCGGTTGGGAATTCATCAAATGACTCCTCCCGCTCAGGGCGGAGTGGAAGGGAGTATCAGACTTGTACTGACTAAAACCGATCCATGTTTCTTCTTAGCCCTTTGTGTTCCAGGGCCACGGTATCTCTTTCGAACAGTCCCGCAGCTCTGGCAGGCATCGGCCCTCTCGGACCCCTTCCGATTTGATGACATCACCTAGAGGCGCGCGTGGGACACGAACTCGCCGTCGATACGGCTTGTCGTAATACGTCGACAGACGGACGGTGAGCTAGCCCATTACTCACCGTCCACAGGCCCGCGTCAGCATTTATCCTTGAGTGAGGTTTGTAGTGTTTTCGAATTAGCTGCCGGTTTTTGTTTATTCACAACTTTGACACGCACAATTCAATCCAGGATCGGTGTAGATAAACCCTATAGTTCGCTGCATAAAACACCCTGTATTTTTTAATGTTGTCAATGTGCGTCATCAATTCATTTTTATTGACGAAATTAGCATACTCAACTGAATAGTCACAAAAGAATATGTGTTTCTATCAGGTAATTAAAATAAACAGTAAATTAAGTTTCAAAACCACACGGTCAAAGCCAGGACAGGACCTAGTTTATTTTTTAACCATGCTCTGTACCATGAATCATGTTCTGACATCTTGTTACAAATTGACTCATTTTAATTGCCAACCGTCGTAAATAGTCTTGTTTTTTTTGCGAAACTCGATCAATGATTCGTTTACACTACTATACGTTGCTATCAGTGTATGTAATCAAAACCAAAGCTTATTATTGTCGTGATTCTTTGTAAATTCTTGCCTATTATAATAATTTATTATTCCATATCAGTAGCTGTTTCGACTTTAAATTTGAACGGATACAAATAGTTTATAAGTTCTTGGTTATTTTTGATAATATTGGTACCTAATTCATACTCATCATCATCTTCCTGCCCTTGTCCCATTTTATTTGGGGTCGGTGCAACACGTCTCTTTCCTCCATTCTCCTCTGTCATTCGTCATGCTATCATTTACTCCTTTTTCCTTCATATCATTTTTCACACAATCCATCCATCTTTTCTTTGGTCTTCCTCTCCGTCTCCATCCATCCATATTTATATTCGTCACTTTTAGTCACATGTGTACCTAATTCATACTGTGCATTTTAAATATTTTAAATTAATAGTAAGCATTGTGATTGTCAGGTATTTGTTATTAAAATGATGTTTAGTTTAGTTGCTGTATTTAAAGGTTTCCATCTTTTTATAATAAAGATAACTTCTGTCGATTCTTAACCAAATTGATGGAAACGTGTAGGGCTACCACATGTGCTCTTGTGGGGGATCTGAACATCTGAACATTGTTATCAAATCTGATTGCACTGACAGACGTGACCCTGAGTACCTTGACCTGACCCGCCACTATGGGTATTTTCCAGGACATGTTTTGCCTACACGAGGCGACACTGGATCTCAGACTCAGAAGCCGGCAACTGTTATTGTGTGTGACACTGGCATCACGGATCACGAAACGGTTATCTTAATCATTCGCAAATAACTAGCTGGGGTCAAGGTTGAGAAACGACACGCACGAATGGACTACGTAAAATTAAAAACGGATGTTGAAAACGAATCTTGACAAAGGCTTCTTGAAGAGTCTAATACATTAAGATTGCATTTAAAAAAATCGTCGAAACACTCTCGGCTAAAATTAAACAGAGGTTATTATCAAGCCATGGCTAACTAAAATCTGAAACTTGACCATGACCGTAAACTTCTTATGGAAACAAAAGGCGACTGTAAAAGCTATGGCATGAAATTAAGAAAATATGCAATTTTAAATATTAAAAAAAAATGGAAAGACTGATCTTTTGACAGACACGGTAAACCCTGTGTCTACATTACAATAATGTGAACGAGTATTTCTCAACTGTTGGCCAGAACCTTGCAGCAGAATCACTCAGTCAACTAGGCTTAGCTGAAACTGAATTGGCACGTAACAATGAGCAATACAGTACTGTCAACCCCGGCACAAACTCTTTCTTCTTTGCTCCGACTGATGAACTGCCTTCCTGTTCAACTAACTTTGGGCCAAGAACCTGATTACATTAAATATCGGACATATATTGCAAATATATGTTCGATATTTAAAAGTGGACATCCCAAAGCCCCTTCAAATGATCGTCCGATTTTTCCGATTTACGTAGGATGCCAATTCGTAGAAGCTAGGTGATTTCAGAACAATTTTGTTTTTTTTAATTGACCCACTTTAAGTTTTTTTCCTGTATCGCGGATGCGTTTACAAACATTTAAACTCTCATACACAAATAGCCAGACTCGGAACAACAACCTGCAGTTCACACAAATATTTGTTCCGTGCGGGGACCGAACCGCGACACGCAGCGCAGCAGTCAATCGCTCAGCCACTGAGCCAACCGTGTCTCCACGAATTATATAATAATTAAATACGAAATAAATAATTGTGTCTTTGTGAATTTGGGTTTATTTTTGTAGAAGATCAATTTTCAAATCATCAAATTGTTCAGTGACAAAAGTTATAGACTCCATTTGATTTTTGTATCGCAAGATTCTGTTTTAATTCAACTATTTCAGAGACCAATTTTCAGAGGCAAGCACTTCGGCCGGCTGAAAATTTCGTGAAAGGTCCTCTTGCTCTTGTTTCCAGGTCGACAACATTTGTAGTATCTCGCGGTGTTACCGTACCGACTGGGCTGTTTATAACTGCTGCGGGTATATCCGAGTTTGACTTTACTTGCATTACATTGATGGCGAAGCCGAAGGTGAGCGTGCTCAACACGAGGCATTGTATGTTATCCATAGTAGATCGTCAAAAGCGTCAACAAACGCGGAGATAATCGGAGCGTACGCCAAATACACTGGAGCTCTCAAGTGCATATATAATATTATTATGACAACTGTCCTGCTGCTACGCGTGGGTGGGGCTACACCAGCGAGTGAGCATTCAGTGCATGAGCACCGCGGGCGGCGGCCGAACAGAAACAATTAATATTTTAAATAATGGATATGCAAGATTGATCACTTTCACTTGTCAGTTACGGGCTAAAGTCTCGTATGCACACTTTACGAATTTATTAGTAAATACTAGCTGTGCCCGCGACTTCGTCCGCGTGGAATTAGAATTTTTCTAAAACAGAAGTAGCCTAAGTCACTCCTTATAACATCAGCTATCTGCCAATGAAAGTCCCGTCAAAATCGGTTCGGCTGTTCCAGAGATTAGCCGGAACAAACAAACAGACTGACAAAAACTGTAAAAAAGTGTTATTTTGGTAAATGTACCATATGTATATACATTCAGATGCATGTAGTAAAAAGCGGTTATTTTAATTTTACAAACAGACTTCAATTTTATTTATTTGTATAGACTGTAGTGTATGTAGATATCAATATATCTCACTACAAACCGATTACAGTATTGTAACGTTGCCTCGGGCGCGCACGTCGCTCGGTTATTAATACCGGTCCGTGTAGTGGGGGGCAGTCGTTGTCGGACTGTCGGCCTGTGCGGTGGTGCGTTGGCGAGTCAACTATTAGTGTAACTATCAGTGGATAAATGTGCATATTTTACATTGGCGACGAGGATAAAACCGTAAGTTTTATACTTATATAAAAAAAAAAAAGTACACTCCTACAGGGAGATAACTAATCATATTTTGGAAAGAAAAATTCAAATTACTATTACACTTCAAAAATCAAATTATGAATACACCGTGTAAATCACCTCATCACGAAGCCGTCAACCAAGCATTCAGTACATGAAACTAAGTAACTTTACGCAAAAATTATTGCTGGGAAACGACTTTATTTTTGGGGGTTGTAAAATCATGTTTTTTGGTAGAACTCAATGTAACGCACTCAAAACATTGTGCTGATAGACGGATTGAATAGTACGGGGGTCGTGGAGGTGTTTAAAGTAAAAATGTTACATTAATACTAATATGAATAATGATTTAAGAAAAACGAAAATTTTATCATCCTAGGGTAATTTAGGAACAGTCACATGGCTTAAACTTACGCGTTTTTCCCATGGGCTTGTAACCACAGAACACCACCTACAGTTACTAGGATCCCCACATACTCCTAGAGCCTCGTCCACGTCATACATCTGGAGGTCTTCTCTCTAAGCACGAAATCCGTAGCTTCGGCCGAAGCTACTTTTGCCTACTTCGTATCACTTACAGACATATGATTCGTATGACGCCCGAACTAAAAATTAACGACAACACGATTGTATAGTTTTCCTTACTCCCGATGTGTTTTCAAAACTCATGCATCGGAAAATATTAAGGAGTAGGGTTCATTTCGAAGTATAAAAGTAGTTACGGAGTGACCCGTATTTTCGTTGGCCGTATTGAGAGTAGACCCCCTGATCAAACGCGCCCGCCAGTTGCGAGTATTACGCACATGACTTTCTGAAAAATCTCACCAACGGGGTCAGTGTATGTCGTTCTAGGGCAATGTATTTTCCTGTAAGAAAATTTACGGCATGTAGGCCCCAGGTGTATTTTATTACGATGATATTTAACGTAGATGTTATTTATAACATTTCTTTTGTAACAAAGGTATTACATATACATAAAATAGTTGCCTTCAGGCAAAATCGCCATTTGGGAAATAATAAGTTGTGTTTGTTAATGTTCTTTGTGAGTCTTAATACATTATTTTAGGGATAGAAAGTTCTCTTACATAGGTCGAATTACTGTCAATATGGGCAGACAAAGGCACATACTTACTGAAAAAAAGTTAGTTTGGATTCGATCACTTCACGCCTCAAGCGTACTAGTACTTGCGACCTTTCGTGTAGCCAGCCATAGACGATACATGTGCAGTTTTGCCTGTGCATACATGAATGTGTTTATGAGAAAACTGTACAGTCACCTTAGCTTGTACATGTAACCTAGAGAATTTTGAAACATTTATTATTCTCCTTGGTTATGTTTCGCAGTGAAATTAAATCGTGGAAATATCTCCTAGCATATTATTGAGGACCTGTGTCCATTTAGCAAGTTTTCACGCAAAATCACTCACAGGGTTTGATCAAATCTGACAAGGCAAGGCCTTTATAAACTAATACAGCTTTTGCTATTTTTACATCCGTCATATTTGACAGTACGGTAGTAACGGTTGATGACAGCTTGTCATGTTTGACCTCTGATCTAAGTTAACCGCAAAATGTCGATATATTGAAAGCCGCTATTATACACAAGGACCAAAACAACCGCATTTTGGTTGAAATAATATCAATTTGAAAATAGTTGTTTTCAAGTAGTTTCATGTTTTTTTTTGTTGTTCTATAATATTTTGCAGTCGTGATGGACTAGAGGCTAAAGATTCGCCTCTCATGCTCGAGACTGTGAATTCAAATACGGGCAAGTACCAATGTGACTATTTCAATTCATATGTACTTTCTTAGTTTATCTTGGACATCACAGACATCAGTGAAGGAAAACATTGTGAGGAAACCTGGACTCCAACCCCTCTTGAGCAAGCGTGGTGATTGGTGGTGATGTGAAGATGTCTTTGGCTAGCAGTGGGGCATTAATAGGCTGGTTTTGTTTTTTGAATTCATGTCGAGCTTAGTATAACATTTAAAGGACCATAGTCATTTTTCTACAAACTCTGTTGGTCTTAACAGATTTGAAATGTACAAGGTGTTGTTTTGCATTCTCGTCAAAATTCAGGAGATTGTCACCCATAACGTGGTTTAGGGAACAAGAAATGATCGAATAAACGTTTGATATTGTTTGTATGAGTGAAAACGCGGTTTTAGGACGAGAATCAGACGGGACGCGTTTAAAACACGGTTGGTTCACACTTAGAAAAATCTGCATTTATTTAGTAAAAGAGGTGACCGGCACCACTATAATACTAGAAACAGGGACCAACTAGTTCAGCCAGGTTTCAGGTTAGCTAAAGTAGACTCATCTTTCATGGGGTACTGTTTAAAATGTTACAATAAAATACCTCCCCCCATTCTGCAACTGAATGAAACGAAATTTAAATCTTGCATAAAACGCACACTATGTAGGCAAGCATATTATAAGTTGGGGGATTATATTGATGATAAAAATGCTTGGCTCAATGCTGGTCCTGCTCCACAACCATAGACGCAATCGGAATCATCTGAATTACAAAGTGAAGTTATTGCGAAAGCTGCAGAAGATTGTAAAAATATATTTGCATTGTATAGATTCAATCTCTTAGTATTATATAATTGCATAGCACATGTGTGAGTACTATGTACTGTAAAGCCACCATTTAATGAGTACCTACATCTTTCATTGACGCGAAATTACCCTGGTGGTTGAGTGAATGTCATGCTCACTTAAATGTCACGCTGATGGTGGCGGGTGTGTCGGGTCGTTTAGTTCCCTTCAAAATGGTTGAGTTGAATGATGGCTGATACATGCGTCATGTTCGTGAACGGGTGCTCTCAGTTGTGACTGGTCATCTCTTAGCTGCCACGGTTTATTTTAATTACTTTATTTTTTAATTACTGATTTAATCTTTAACTCTGGACGCTCTTAGCTTGCCCATATTTCTACATTGTTCTCACATATTTGTAATTCTTAACATGAATGATGTTACCAAGATTTTGTAACATATTTTGATTTAAAAGAGTGTCCATGGAGTTTCTTGCCCGTTCTTCTCCATAGAGATCTACGCTACGGAATGGGCAACTACAGTACTTTCATAAGTTATTATGCCTTGTGACTGGGACTGTAGCTTCGCGTTTTATATTGTTTAGTTTTTGACTTTCAAAAGTGCCTGTAATGGTCTAATTGAAATAAATGCTTTGACTTTGACTTACCGATTTCCATAAATAAGAAAAAAAAGTAGACTCCCAATATATTATTGATCCGGGTCGAGAATCATTAGCATAGTTCGCCTTGAATTTGACCGGGATGCAAAACAACAGCTTGTATTTGAAGCTACTTGAGCTTACAATTAGCACTTGAAATGTTGTCTTTCTCTGTTTTTTTTTTTGCCAAAAAATTTGTCCTATAATTCAAACCAATAATAAAGCTCGTTTCACAAGGCCTCCATAACACAGCCTCTAAAGTTCTTAATCGATTTTAGGACCTCACTAGCCCAGCTTGTATTAAATACTGTGTATAATAAGTGCTTAGCTTTAGTACAAAGATTTTTTTTATGATTTACTAGTTTTAAAATCTTAAAAAAAAAAACCTTTTAAAAATCTTAGCTCGTGTGTTCAATTTTACTGCCCTTGATTAGGCGTGTCTACATTAACCTGCGGGGTAATCTAGCAATAATGAATATACTCTGTAAGCTATTAAACCAGAACGGAAGGATTTTAATCTTCTTAGATATTCTCGTAAAATATTTAGAAATAAATTAAACCTATCGAAAATTTCGGGTATAAAGGATTTCCTTGGATAATGGCTTTCCATTCAGCAGGGACGTATTGAAAGCATTATTAAAAATATATTATACAGGCTTTTTATGTATTTTTATTTTGATGGGAGGATAGATAATAATGTAAAATTTTTAAGATGTATTAATTTTAATAATCTTAAAGCATAAAGTATACAAACCCCGGATTTGTGTTGTATCTGTACACAAAAATGTTTACTTTATTTAGGACATTTGTGTTAAAACTGCTTAAAAAGTTCCAAACACTTTACGAAAAGCGTAATTCATTTGATGAGTGGAAAACTCAACTCAAACTGAAAAGAGAATTAGAATACAAATATTTCAGAACTTACAATTCCCTTTTAGTAAACCCTTAATCCATCCCTGCAAAAAACTCACATATTGAAGTGTAACCCAAAACGCTGGCCAGCCAATCATGTGGGCAGCTCAAAACTTTCATGTAATTTGTTACGCCTGTCGACTTCAAAACACATTAATTTCTGTTTATTACTATTTGTTGGCCTTTATCGAGAAGTTGGGTGACATGCTTTCGTAAAAAGAAGTTCTTTGATCAATTGATCATTCATGTGGATATGTGGACCCGTGGGTGTTGAATGTAATGAAGTCGTTATTATAAAAACCCACGCAGCATAAGGTACTGGTGCCGTGCACACACATGTATACTAATATTATAAAGCTGAAGAGTTTGTTTGTTTGCTTGAACGCGCTAATCTCAGGAACTACTGGTCCAATTTGAAAAGTTCTTTCAGTGTTAGATAGTCCATTTATGGAAGGAGGCTATAGGCTATATATCATTACACTGCGACCAAAAGGAGCGGAGCAGCAATGTAAAATGTTGCGAAAATGTGACGCAGACGATGTTGCACAGGACAGCTAGTTGACCTATACATGTCCAGTATAACATGACCTCGCTTTGTATGGATTTACAATACAATAAGAGATCCTAATAAACTGTTTTTTTAAAACTTCCTAAGACTGACGGTTTTGTTCTTTTGTATTTAGAAGGGAAAATGACACCTCTTGTTCACACATGTTTTTTTTTCAGGAAATGGTATCTACGATCACGGTCGCCAGTGATTTTATTTTCACTACACTTTCAACGAAGTAAAATATGGACAAAAGGCTTTAGGCCAGCTTTTCGCACACTTTGTTTTGTTATGTACAACTGGCAATACCCGCAGAGTAATTATGTTACACACTCACAGTCCCAATGTAATGCAATTTGATAACTGAACAACTGTGTTTTAATAGTGACGCCTTCCATCAGTGGTGGCCATTGTAAATGTTTGGAAAAGTTGGAACCGTCTCCACCAGCGGTGGCTACAGTGAATTATTTTAACAATGATTCTTACTGGCCATCCCCCGGGGACAGTGGGAATTATTTTTAAAAGTCGTGACACTGTCCACCCGGGGTGGACAGCGGTAATAATGGATTTTTATTGCATTGTTTATGTTGACGAACAGGAAGACCTGCAGCATTGATGAAAGTGATAATCAAAATAATAAATAAATAAATAATCAGACCACGCACCACGAATAATCACGCTGCGCTACTTATAAGTTAGGTTAGTAAGAAACATAAAAAAAATGTGTATCTGCTGTATGTACTCACCTGACGGCCCCGTATAATGCAGTGCCTAAACTAATAACTAGTCACAAACTATCTCAGAATCTAGCTAGTCTACAAAATTATAACTTAGACTTAAATTTAGACTAATAATACCTACTAACAAAACGCATTCAAATCAATCAACACTACTCTAGAATACTAGTCTTAAATTTTCCATTCCAAATAATTCTATCTTCTGCGTCAAATATTTTCTCGTCTCCCGAGTTTCAAAAGCCAGGTCACAATTCAGGCCATGTCTGGTGGTCACAAGTTACTGCAGTGCTAATAAACAGTATCAATGTCAAGGCTAGTAATCCCTAAGAGTTATTACTCCTAAGTCCTGGGGCTCCAGGACAATCTATTGTGGGAACTAGACTGTTGTTTGTCAAAACAAGTTATGGAAGGCCAGCAGAAATAATGGATGAAATGAAATAAATTGAGGGTGGCTTAGTTCTTTAGTAGGGCGTTAAACTATTGTAATAGTGGATTTAATAAAGTAAAAGTTTAATTTTTTTGGTCTAGACTCCGGATTACTTATTATTGTTTCTTTATTTATCCTTTTTAAATAATGATTGCAAAAAAACATTTAAAACTAAACTAACGACAACTTTGACGACACGGTTGGCGCGGTGGTTGAGCGATCGACTGCTGCGCTGCGTGTCGCGGGTTCGACGGAACAAATATTTGTATAGCCTAGAGATAGTTGTTTTGGGTCTGGCTGTTTGTGTACGTGAGTTTAAATGTTTGCTAACGCACCCACGATACTAAGGGGGGCTAAGTTTTTTTTTTTGAAATAGAAAAAAAGAAAAGGACTAATAAAAATGTAGTGGTCCCCTGGTGCTGGGAGCAGGAGTCAAGCTACCGGTGATTAGGGCTCCAAAGTTGGAACTTGCTCACATTGCGAGCCGTATCGTATCGCTTTCTTTATCAGGCCCCGGGGCCTGATCGAGATCCAAAGGCAGTTGGATCATGATCGAACCATGCTGGAAGCGGGCCTGCCACGTAGAACAACTCTCATCGCACCCACATAATACAGCAGCTTTCAGAGGCAGCTTTCGCTATGCAGCTTCCAAAGTGTAGAATAACCTACCCCCGCCGATAAGACAAATCAACACAATAGACACATTTAGGAGACGTTTACGGCAGTATCTAGTGCAAGCGCTACGTAAACTGGATATGGTCGCAGTCAATGTATCAATTTTATGCCGCATGAAAATTCTACCTTCCTTGACTCACTTGAGCACATTACCGTATTTAGGTCGACAAATTAAAGAAAAAAGCATAAACAGCCAATAATTAAACTACTCCGTCCATCCCATTTGTTTACCTTTTATTTTTATTTTATTTTTTGCACGTATCTCAGTATTATTGTGTTGTTTATTTGTTATCATTATTGCTGTACGTACAAATTTTAGTTTAATTTTATTTAAGTACTTGTTCACATAAACACTTTGACAAAGTATGAAACTGTTTTACGTCCGTCACATCACTCTGTCAGGTCCAGTTGAAAACCAGCGTCGGACACTAGTTGCCCGGCATTTTGCTGAACTGGGCCTATTTGGCACAGTCGTGAGACACGCATAAAATATAGTTTTTGTGTTTAGGTTTAAGTTTTAATTTTATTTTTTAAAGCTGTGTGTTCTTGTGGCTTGTGCTAAATAAACGTATTTTCTTTCTTTCTTTAGAAGACATAGATGAGTAACAAAACATGAACATTTTATATGGAGTAGTTGTTCCCTACAAATATATGAATGTACAGTAACAGTCTACCACAAATCATCCCTAACATTCTACCGTTCATTCAGTAAGATTTCCCTTGACGAAGCAAAAAATCGTCGACTATTCGATAGTTGTCAATCATTGTTGACCATCCAGCTAGGCATCTACGTTTAGCCGGATTATAGAATACCGATAGACTGAAGCAAGTGCTGACGCATTCCACAGCCACCAGTTAGATGCAAAGACGGCCGCTTATTCACGTACATACCTAAGCTGATAAGCTCAAACAATCGAGATGCTCGCTTATTCCGTGGCAATAAACTGAATATTCCTACAGATTTTTGTAGGCAGGGAAATCATCATCTACATGTCTGATCTCCACAAGCCGACTGTCAAAGATAACATAGCCAGGACCAGCAGCTAGACGTGCTTTACGTGACACGTAAGGGCCTCTATATAGTATAACATCAGACCTGTAATACTAAAGGGTTAGTCAGAGGTATACCTTGGAGGAGCTCGTGGCTAAATAACAACAGCCGCACGGGTCGATCTTTAAGGCTAAGCCGAGGTTGGTCCGTGGATGGGTGACCATAATTACATACCAAGGTTCCTCGAGCACGTTAAGCCGTTGGTCCCGGCTGTCATTTGTAGATCTTTGACAGTCGTTGTTACGAGTAGTCAGAAGCCAAAAGTCTGACATCCAGTCTTACCAAGGGGTATCGTATTACCCTGTTACTGGGTTGTGAAGGTCAGATGGGCGGTCGCTTCATGTAAAATACTGGTACTCAGCTGCATCCGGTTGGACTGGAAGCCGACCCTAAGATAGTTTGGGAAAGGGCTAGGCAGATGATGAGTCAGATGTATACCTTATTGTACCACATTTATACAATAGAGGGCGATCCTATTGCCATCAACAGGGCACAAATCCAGTGGCATAGCTGCTACTGAAAAATTCCTAGTGGAAAAACCAATGAAATTTTGCTCGACCCGGGAATTGAACACAGGACTAGCCGTGCTTGCAACCACTAGGTTATCGATGCAGTCTTTCAATTTATTTTATACAGTATGTTAGTTTAAACGAGGGACATATTCAAACCCATAATAGTACATGCTAACATGATACTAATAAAAATATAAACAAAAAAAAAACACTGATAAATAACACACAGAACCATACCAAAATTTTCGCAAATGACACGTAACGTGTATACACCCTTGCGCTAGCGACTTAATACTATCGCAGAACATGTGAGCGGGGCAATGACTCTTAGGTATAATCCATTTTCCCCTCATACTTTAAACTTACCTGGCTTAGGACAGTCCAAAATATCTAGGCACTAAACAAAACATTATTTTTAAAAATTCTTCTATATACGTTATAGGTTTTTTACATATTTGGGACGAGAATCAAATACTGAATACCCTCCCTCAATATGTCCCTCGTTTAACCTAACATACTGTATTATCGCTAAATGCATTTCAATACGACAAGGTGTGTCGTTGTCGTCGTAATTAAACATAAAACCAAGTAAGAACTAAATAACTTTAGCAGACCCATTCATCTTCAGGACTACAGTACTTTCTCCAAGTTTAAATAGAATTTAAACAACCGGTTTTATCGCTTTCTAACACAAACGATGAAAATGCATAGTAGGTTTGCCAAATAAATTGTGATCCTTAAGATCTTATACAGAAAGATTATTTCACAATGACAAAAGACGATCTTACCAGTAAAATAAGAAAGTGATAAATCAAATAGCTTCTTTTATGTGACACTAAACAATTTTGTGGGACATTAAGTTTTTCACTACATGTTAAAAGTTCTTTCTTTAGGATTAAAATAAACTGTACTTTATCACAGCGTGATACAGTTCTTAATCGTATTCTATCTAGGCTCGAAAAAAAGATACCTTCAGTGAATATCTTAGACCATGTTACTTAAATTGAATAAATTGTTCACTTCATTTTGTATGTAAATTAGACACGAATTTATTTATTCTAAGTATAGAAATTCTTTGTTCTTATCTTGAGTACTTTGAAGTAGTATGTAGTTTCTACTCTACTTAGCTTTAAATTAAACTCTTGAAGATTCATCTCATCTGCAGCCACAAGAGGTCTTTATAACAAATTCCTTGAAGCACTAATTGCATGTTACTTGGAGTTCTTTCTTAATCCATTAATTATATTATTTAAGCTTTTAATCTACACTTATATTATTAAATGGAACATAACATCATGTGTAATAGTATACTAACGTTTCACTAGTTATAATAGGGGGTGCGCCAATTGCAATCAACCGCGCACAATTCCGGGCTCCAAGCCTCTGGGAAATTCTTGATGAACATATTATGCAATAACACTTGGGAATCGAACTTAGGACCTTGGCAATTAAGTTATTAGCTGAAACGACTATCAGCACACCACCGTGAGAAGTGGAAAGAATCGGGGGAGGCTTTTAACCAATGGTGGGCAAGGCTATAAAAAGAAATGCTTTCAGTTCAAGTTAGATTCGACTCAAATAAGTGTTTTGTATGCTGTGTTTGGAGAGAGCGGTGGCCCAGTGGTGGCAGCCCCGACTTACGAGCCGTGGGTCCGAACCCAGGCAGGCGCATTACTTTGTGCAATTTATTTTATCACTCAAATACGGTGAAGGAAAACATCGCGAGGAAACCAGCATGTTCTAGAACTAAAAATTTGAAGACATGTGACATTTACCAACCCGAACTGGGCCCGCGTGGTGGATTACAGCCCACTTCCTATCATAAAGAGGAGGCCTGTGTCCCAGCAGTGGGAACATCATAGGCTTGATGATGATGATGAAGTATTGCATCTGAATCTAACAGGTTCCTTTTAAACATTTCGGTCGGCTCAGATTATCATGCATTCCCCTTATAAATGACCCCGTGACCTTTACCCCATAAGGATCTGAAGCTGTACTGTGAATACGTCATCAATCACTGCAAGCTCAAGTCAGCTTGATTATGTATGAGTAGTAAAGCCTTTTCAATGCAGGGTGTTTGTCTATAGTGTTGTGTTAAAGGTACCGTATTTATAAGGGTAAGGAAAGATGACTATAAAGGGGTTGCGTCTCGTGATAGGGAAGTTAAGTCAATATGACCAGAATGGGTGATAGTGGTCTGAACATAGTCTTAAATTTTTGGAAAGAATTTAATGACGGTGAACCCATCTGCTGATATTCATAAAACTACAAAACTAGAATTTAGGTTTCTCATAAATAAATGCGGTGCTACAGTCCAAGTTGAATGCGAACTCAGAGAAGTAATTGTAGAAATACCTCTTGGCTATATTTTATTGCATAAAACAGCTATAAAAGTAGTACTCTAGGTTAAGACAGTTTTAAATGTACATTCAATTCATTCAAAGGTTTTGTAAAATTTGCTTCTACACACGTACATGCACTATACAGGTAAAATTCCACATGTATAGCCTATCGTCTGTGGGGCTTTACGGAAAAAATACTTGAGATGTAAGTAGGTAGTGAAAACATTAAAGTAATTAGTAAGTACTGAAGTGGGACTGGACTTGCCACGTTTGCCGCATGGCCAATGATCTGTAGGCCAAAATAACCACTTTCTGTCGTCCTGACACAGCCAGAAGGCGTCGCGGTAGACCTCGTAAAAGATGGCGGGGCAAGTTAGACAAGACCAGCGACCAGTGGTCCACATTGGCCCTGGATCGAGACAATTGGAAGTCATGGGGAGAGGCTTTTGCCCAGCAGTGGGATGACGCAGGCTAACGGTATCAGTATCAGCAGTATAAGTCAAATATACTTAGACACAACAATATTTCATACGACCTAAACTTAAACTAATTCTGTAGTTTTCCTAAAACCAAGATCAGCAACTTACCACAAACTTGTCTCAAGCTACTTAGAAATTCACCTCTCCACTTCAATTGGCTCAATCAGTTGTGTTTCCCGACATACAGCCTCATTGGTGACATGATAAAGTTAGCTAAACTTGGCGGCTTCAAACTCTTGCACTTAAACCTCATCCACGGTGAGGGGTGCAGGTGATAAGGTGGGCGCGATTTATTAAACAAACCAGCTGTCCGGCGCAACTTCGTCTGCGTCACATTTTCGCCGTTTTCACAACATTTTTCATTGCTGCTCCGCTCCTATTGGTCGTAGCGTGATGATATATACCCTATGTTACTTCTAATACCTCCAAAAATATGTGTACAAAGTTTCATGATGATCGGTTGAGTAGTTTTCGAGTGAAAGCGTAACAAACAAACTTTCATTCACATTTATAATATTAGTAGGGATGAAAGCGACCTACGCTGCTACCTCGTTAGTCTGGTGGTCGCAAACGCTACTGCTGAGCATGAGGTCCTCAGTTGGATTCCCAGGTCGGGCCAAGTCATCATCTGCCTAGCCTTTTCCCAAACTATCTTGGGGTCGGTTTCAAGTCTAACCGGATGCAGCTGAGAACCAGTATTTTGCATGAAGAGACTGCCTATCTGACCTCCACAACCCAGTAACTGGGTAATACGATACCCCTTGGTAAGACTGGATGTCTGACTTTTTGGCTTCTGCCTACTCGTAACGACTGTCAAAGACCGTCAAATAACAGCCGAAACCAACGGCTTAACGTGCTTTCCGAGGCACGGAGAAAACTTGGTATGTAATTATGGTCACCCATCCACGGACCAACCTCGGCAAAAAGATCGACCCATGCGGCTGTCTTTATTTAGCCACGAGTTCCTCAGGTCGAGCAAAGTGATATTGGGTTTTCCCGTCAGGAATTTCAGTAGCAACCACGGAGTTTAGACTTTTGGCCGGTTGATGGCAATAGGTTCGCCCCCTATTATATAGCATTTAAACATAACTGGTACACCTCTGCTTAACCCTTCGAGGTTTACAGGAGTGATGTTATGTTATGTTTATAAAACTGACCGCTTAATTCCATTCTTGACATTGACATGATCTTGACAGCATGCAGTTGACAACATAGCGTCCCAAAAGCGGCCCGGGTCTCAGTAGTGGAAACTAAACCGGGGCTGTGAGTAGGTGATGGGTAGGCGCCTGTAAATATACACGTCTAGCCTCTGATCCCCGTAACAAAAACGTATGCTGTTTCATTTTCTTTCATTTAACTTTCCCGCATTCGCTGTTGTGGCGTGAGCGTTTAACTTGTGGCTGAGAAGTCACCCTGGACTTGGCCTTACACTTCAGGTTGAGTTCAGTAATTCTGTAACTTTGCACCAGTGTCAATTGTAATTTGAGAAGATGCTGAACGTGTTTTTGGAAGTTCGTTTGGGAGTTTGGTTACATCGCATTTGTCGCCCCTTGTAAATATTGTGTTTTCAGCTGCTTCTGGTTAGACAGCTCGCTGGAATCGAAAGTGCCATAAAGGTATGTGTCCGAACCAGTTCTCAAAAATGGCAATATCACACTCTATTGGGATCAATCTATCATCACTGACAGGGCTATTGTAGCCAATAAGCCTGATATAGTGGTTTTTTTAGTCAGGATTATTTAAAAATGTAAAAAGTAAGTTAGAAAAATGAATAAACGAGAATAATAGTCTGTTCGAGAAATATTTTATTTTTTCTGCAGAAAGTCATGAAAACTTGCTTGTCATATGCGATTATGGTGTCTTACTTGTTAAAAACTATAAATTGAAGTATCCGTTCGTTCTTCTGCCTTATTGAAGACATGAATTAGCCCACTTTCCCCAATTTTCAAAATGAATCTCTATAAAATGCGCAAACGAACCTAAAATAGCCAACCTTTTCTCTCAAAAAATACTGCTGACATTTATCTAATACATCAGCCAATGTAAACACCATTTACAATTCATCTCACGCGTCGAAAATAAAAAGGGCATGAAGATAAAATAACGGTGTATCAGCGACTAATCATCCCACAAAATCAACTGAAAGATCTTCAGGACTTGGAGTTTCCTCTCAAAGTTTCGTCTTTAACCGTACCTGCCCGCGCGTGATCGGACTACCTATTAGGCGTTTTATAGAGGTAAATCTTCCGTAGATAATAATATGAACAGCAGTTTGAAAACAACTAAAACAGCTTAACTCCAGGAATGCAAATCTTTTTGAGATTTTGTTTTGGGTCGTGCTTGAGAAGATTAAACACTTTTTGAAAGATATAAAGATCAAAATCATGTTTTTAAATCAGCGTTGCTAATGCTAATGGTTGCTTTTCCTAGCTATGTTTGGATCGGCTTCCAGTCTAACCGGATTCGTGATGCGTGGACCCATAAGCTCTACGTCGGACTCGACGGGGGCGCCTCATCTTCCGACGATATGTATATGCTTTCTTGCGACCACGGTGGAGAACTTTCTTACACTTTCGGAACAAACGTCCGTTACGCCTCCCAGTACGGTTCCAAGCCACTTACAAACGATAAACGATTTTTCAATGCATCATTCATCAATTCGTCCAGTTCATTAGATACAAAAATAATAGGACCATGGAAAGATATAATCATGCCACTTTCACACTTAACAGGGTAAGTATATTTACTACCTTCCAAGAGTCTTTTCAACATACTTGGAACACAAAATTTATACGAAAATTCTTCAAATAATACAACCTAATGATATCCTGTATATCAGTGAATATCAGTATAACTAAAGTCTGCCTGGCTGACCTCCACTATCCTGTTTGTGCTGGGTAAAACGACACCCAATGGTAACTGGTTGTCAGACTTTCGGACCACTGACTACCTGTAACGACTGTCAAAGATCTACAATTGACAGCCGAGATCAATGGCTTAACGTGGTTTCCAAGGTACAGAGGAAACTCTGAAAATAATGGGTGGTCCAACATCCACGGACTAATCTAGGCCAGCGCGGCTTAACCGGCTTAAAAGGCTTTTAATACTCTTATATTTTGTACTATTTATTTAATGTAAAGCGATAATGTGGTTGAAGACGCTGCAACCTTGCCAAGAGGAAAGTTATTCAATCGTAACTCAATTATTGACTCCTCGATGCCAAGTGTTGCTTGGCAAATATTGATTCCTCTTTATCTAAATTGAATTTATATTGGCTGAGTATTTGTCTTTTCCATCCATATATCTTTCCAGTATTTTTTTTTTCCTTTGCTTTTGGTATCGACATAGTATTATGCAAAACATCATCCAGTGTTTCCGGATGCAGATGAATAATACGATACCCCTCTGTTGACTCGTTGTCAGATATTCAGACTTCTGAATATCTTTATTTAACTTTTATTGGAGATCTTCGATTAACCACCGGGACCAATGGCTTAACGTGTTTCCAAAGCGCAGACCTTACCACGCTTTTCGAAGCACGTGCTTACCTTTACGTGCTTCGATAAATAAATGGTTACCCATTAAACGACCGACTTCAGCCCGTATTTCTTAATTTTGAAGAATGACCCGTGCGGAAACTTGATCTCATCATGCTCAAAACAATTCATTTATATTAAATTTTATCTGAATTAATTTAATAATTACACAAAACTTGACTTGTTCATATTTTCGTATAAAAATAAATCTATTATAAAATAAAGACTGCTACACATTTTCACGTAGGTCTCTAGGACCCCAAGGTTTGTATGTCGGTATCGTGATTCATGTAAACAGGGGTCTTCCTGAAACGTTAGGTAATTGTTTTGTTGTCCCTACTCGCTAAAACTGAGCGTCCTTGCTTACACCCTAACTCTTCGCCAAAGACAAGCTAAGTTCGAGTTTAATGTCTGAATTTTAAGGTTTAATTTGAGTTGAAGGCCGGTGTAAGTTAGGGTACGATTGGAGCGTGGAGGGTTACAATTTGAAGGTTTTTATGAATGTAGGTATAATGGTGTTAACTGCCGTGTATTTTTAAACCAGTCCTGTATTTAATTTATGTTTCAGACATAGGTATACTTGACACTTTTGTGGGTTTTTCGTAACATTTAGAAACCATTTTAGGCTGAAACCTTTTTGGACTGGACCGTGTTTTAATTATTACGCCATTTATCTTGTTAACTTCTAAATGAAAATTATAAATTTTGGCGCAAAAGCCACTTCGACCAAAATGGTCGGAATATTCATGAAAAGCTCATTCTCTTCACGTTCCGTTCTAAGTTCCTTAACTATGAAACATATTCCATGCAACGAGAATTGTACTACACCAAACCGCTTACAAATATTTAATCATTTTGTCCATTCACAGTCTACCTTACCCTTTTCAAAGTGACTGTAAATACTTCATTCACAAACTCCTCCTTTAAATACTCAACTAAAATGTTTAACTACTTAAAACTTTCGAAAGTTACAATTTAAAATTTATTACAAAATATCTGAATTGAACAAAAAAATCTATCTAGCTCGCTTTTAAGTAAATGAGATGGTATTACTGTTGCGGCGAAGATCTTGGAAGCAAGGGTGATGTGGCGCGAGACAATCTCTATTGAAAAATGTAACTCTTTCAAATGATTTTTTAATCTGCATACAGAGTGCATATATTATACAGGATGTCAAGTGCATTGTTTGCCAAACTAAACAGGCAGAAATCGTGTCATTTAAAAATGAATATTTAAAAAAAACCGTGGGGCTTAGAATGAGTCATTTGGGCTGAAGATACAGCAAACGACCCCTCCGTTCAGCCTGTTCAATTTCGCAAACGATGCACCAAGCATCTTGCAATATTTACTCCTAGCTATAATCATAAGGATGCTTTCCACTGTGTCAGACAGCTTGTCTGGTGAACATAGTAGAATCTGGGCTTGAGCTTCCTTACAAGCCCATCCAACACTATACTGCTCGCATTCTTTATAACTAACCTCTTCATTGGTCTACAGCTGAACTCCGTTCCTACTGATAAAAAGCTTTCTTAAATAACGTACCTACCTGCCTGTACCATTTCTATCATCTGAGGTCGAACCCTCCTCAACGCTGTCGGCTACTTTGAATATATTCCCGTCTTTCAACAATTGGCTTCTTTGGGGTATGTATGTACAAAGTACAACTATTTGAGCCCTTTGAAATGCTAATGTTTGTTCTCCTTTTTTAAGGTTGAACTTTTCATTAGTTGCGAGATTTTCTACTTGAGTTTGTGAAGTAAATTCTTCGGTGTTTGAAGTTAATGTGGTACTATTGAATCGGCTATGGTACTACTAGGTATTTTGTTTCTCATTTATAACAAATAATTTAATTTAGCCATACCTCATGACATTTCTCATTATTCGACGCTGCTCACTCATGACATGCTTTTAGCGATGGTCTTACTATAATTGCCCTGGCGACACTGACACTCGGTGCCACGCACCATGGCTATGCAGTTCAAGTTGGCGTAGTTTGTCAAGTTTGCATCGATATGTCAAACTTCTTACAGACAGCGTTAGTATGTTGTAACTCCTCAGCACTCCGGCCGAGTAGGCCGGGGGGTAATCACTTAATGGAGGTGTGTGTATTATTTTTAGCTTTTTGTTTTCCCGCCTACACAGTTAAGTTGGTTAAAGTGTAATGTGTCACTTTTTGGAATACGCTACCTCTTGGTAAGACTGGTTGTCAGACTTTTGGGCCACTGACTACCTGTAACGACTGTCAAATATCTACAAATGACAGTTTTTTTTCAGATAAAATCTGCAAAAGAGTGCTTGTCCATTGTGTATAACTCGATATTATAAAACAATTTATCGAATTGAGAATATTTTCTATCTGTGTGGTACAGGAGACAGTCTGAAATATCTACCCCATTTCAATTTTACATGAAAAATTTAGAAATTGATAGCAAGCCATACGTAACCACAGTAACTTTTTTGGCACGATAATACCACGGGATGAAAAATCCTCTAAAATATTATTCCTCATTACTCCAGCTCCCTCTGTACGCGGAAGACAGAAGCTTCGAAGCATACGACCCTGATGTTATGATAAAATGACAAAAGTAATTTGTTACAATATCCGTCTTCGCTAAAGTTCAACCACGTCCCAAGTGGGGTAAGGAGGCAGTGGAAGCGGGGCTGACGCTGACAAGTTGGAACAAAACATCATCCTTACCCTTCGATAAGGAAGAGGTGCACCTAAAATTACACCCACATTTCGCCAGTTATGTTAAAGTCCCATTTATTAGGGGACGACCTTAATGCCATCAACCGGAAATAAATCCAGACTCCATGCCTGCTACTGAGATATTTTAGGCTAAATATATTAAATGGAAATTAGCTATCGACACGATAATTATCAAGAAAACTTCTGATGGAAAAACCCAAAAATACTGCCCAACCCGTGAATCGAACCAAGAATCTCTTAATCAGCAGTTACGCTTGCGACCACTAGACCTAAACTTTAAAAAACATAGTTAAATGGACATGATGACAGAGTAAACATGCAAAAGACATGCCTCAGTTTTTATAAACACAAAATTGGCGCTCTAGTCAGAAAATGCAAACAAAAGTTTGGCACTGATAGTGCTACTAAAAACCGATTTCAAATACAAACTTCACAAGAAGAAAACGGAGAATGTTTGAATAATTGCTTGTTAACACGTAAACTTGTTGAACGTCAGCTGTCTAGACCTGTTCCTTAGTTAATTAATTTGTGTACATTTTCACGTAAATTACGAATACCGAATCGCTACATGGTCTGTTATCAAACAAAAATACTTTTTCAACCTTTTATATAATAATAATAAATCATTTTATTTCGGACAACTATGAGATCCATAAATTGTTAGCATTAACATTGCTTTCCTAATGCATTATTCCTTATCCTAACATTTTAGCATTGCTTTCCTTATGGTAATAAAATGTTTTCTGGTATTATTAAGTTGTTATTTATGTAGGAATGGAACGTGACGGATGCATGAGATGTGTGAAAGAGACAGAGGTATGAGCGTGAGTGAGACAGGTGATGTATGCTCAAGATGATGTGAATGCTGAGGAAGAGAGAGGAACAAAAATAAAATGGCAGAACTGCTTAAAGGTGTAAAAGACGTGGGTTCTCAAAATTAAGGTGTACAGAAGAAATAATTATAACAAGCATAAAAACCTAAAATTGTTTGACTCAACAACCTGATCCCACAAATTTTGGGGGCTCGTCCGGGATCAGGCCAATAAAAGTCAGCAAAAGGCGTAATACGAAGAAGTACCGGCGCGGTGAACACGTGCTCGAAAAGGAGAAAACGGCAAGAAAGACGATGACTACTTCAGACGACAAGCAAACAGCAATGGGCTTCGGGCTCGCAGACGGAATAACCGGCATAGGGAAATTCAGCGGCGATGACAAGACGTATTCGTCGAGCAAATGGGCGCAAGATATCGACGACAACGCCGAAATTTTCCAATGGACGGCTCAGCAGACTTTAATCATAGCACGTAGAACGCTCACGGGAACGGCGGCGTTATGGTTAAGGTCAGAGAAAACTTTCAAGACTTACGATGATTTAAAAAGTGTAGTCATCAAAGAATTTCCTGATTCTGTCAACGTAAAAGAAATGCACGAGCTGATGTCTAGCAGGAAAAAGCAGAAAAGCGAAACATATTTCCAATTTATGGTAACAATGAAGGAATTAGCAAGGCGGGCGAAGTTTCCAGACTATATTGCAATTCAATATATTGTGGATGGCATCGAAGATTACGAATCAAATAAGGCCATTTTGTACGGGGTGACGACTTTCCCGGCATTAAAAGAAAAATTAGCTATCTATGAGAAAATGAAAACCAAAGCTGGGGAGCGTGCAAATAAAAGTGAGCGACCTAAAAATCAAGTAGTGTCATCATCAGCGACGGGCAGCCAAAGGCGTTGCTATAAGTGTGGAAGCGTCGGGCATGAAGCGGGTGCATGTCAAAATGGGGTAAAATGTTTTAAGTGCAATCAGAAGGGCCATATTTCTACGCAATGTAAAGAGAAGCAACATGGCGGCGGTGAATCGAAAACCAACGAACAAAAGCGAACGTTGTGTGTGACTGACTTCACTTCAAACGTTGGTGAGGTTGGCCAACATGACAGCGATGACAGCAGTGGCAAGATGGCGGAATATGAACCAAACATTTGCACGAACTTCGTTAATAACAATGAAACTCAGATTATGCAGAAAACAAATGCGAAAGTGCAACAGACTCGAAAATGCCTGCAAGACAGTTATTGTAAATAAGTGTGAAGTGAACGCGTTGATTGACTCTGGCAGCGAAGTAAACCTTATGTCTAGTGACCTTTATGTGCGTATAGGTGCCCCAAAGGCGGAGAAAACAGTCACGACGTTCGCAGGACTAGGGTGTAGCAAAGTGACTGCAACGGAAAAGTTTACGATTGATGTAACAATCGAGGGACACGATTATAGTGTTAAGTTTTATGTTGTACCTAGGGATGCCATACCTTGTAGGATAATATTGGGTCAAGATTTTCTGAAAGATGTGTTTACTGTGTTGTCAAAGGGGTCAGTAGTTATAACCCCAAGTGCTGAAAACTGGCTCAGTAAAATAAGTTGTTTAGTGTGTCATGATAATTCTTATGTTTTAGGTGAAATTCAAAATGAAGAAGTAAGGCGACAAGTTATAAGTTGTGTGAATAGTTATAATCCTATTCAAACCAAGGATGCTCCAGTTGAGTTACGCATAGTGCTTAAAGACGACATACCAGTGGCCCAGCGTCCAAGGAGAATATCATTGGCTGAACAGGTGATAGTAGAAAACCAGGTATCAGAGTGGCTCAGAGAGGGGATAATTAGAGTAAGTTTTTCAGAATATTCCTGCCCTTTGGTGCTAGTTAAGAAAAAGGATGGTAGTACGAGAGTGTGTGTGGACTACCGGCCCATTAATAGAAAGATAGTCAAAGATGAATTTCCACTTCCCATCATTGAAGACCTGATAGATAGACTTAAAGGTGGTAGAGTATTTAGCGTACTGGATTTAAAGAACGGATTCTTTCACTTAAAAGTAAGTGAGGATAGTATAAAATATACAGCTTTTGTCACTCATCATGGGCAGTACGAGTTTTTAAGAGCTTATTTATTTTTTTATTATTATTATTATTAATAATCATATGTCATAATACATGGTTGTTTGAACGGTGATCCCCAAACTAGACGTTAGTCTGTATCTTGGGGATCAGAGTTGTACATATTCTTCATATCCAAAAGGTCGTACATAGTGATTATTAACAAAATCTAACAAAAAGTAAAGTTAATGACTTAAATAAGAGCAACTAAAATAAATTAAAGAGTTAATGAGGTAATAAAAATTAAACAAACTTATAGAGAAAAAAAATAAAAATAATTAAAAGTGGTAACAATAACAAAACTCATTCAAGAAAATTCAACTTAAATGTGTGTGTATCTTTGTTTGTGTGTGTGGGTGTGTGTTTGTGTGTGTGTGTGTGTGTGTGAGTGAGATTAGGAGTGGTGTCGGTTGTGTAGTCTTACTTGTTTTGCAACTATCTGTAGATAATCCTTTCAGTTTCGTCGTAGGAGAGTGTAAGGAGCCAGTTCTTTATGACCTTTTTACACAGGGATATTTTGAGGTCTTTTATGTTGCAGTTCTTTACAGCTTCGTTATATATGCGTGGGAATAAATAGTTTGAGGAACGTCTTGCCATAAGAGAGTTTGCTTGGGGAACGGGTATCCTAAATATACGCTTTGAGATTATCTCTGTGTAGTCTGGTCTAGATTTTAATTTTTTGTGTGTTTGTAGGACTGCATTTAGGAGAAAAATCTGTCGGACACGGAGGACCGGGAAATCCTTATAAAGTTGGTCGGTTGAATACAATAAAGGTTTCTTGAGCATTACTTTAATGACGGCTCTTTGTGCTCTTTCGGCTTCAATAAATGCGGCCTTACCTGCGCCACCCCAGACAGAGATACCATATTGGAGGACGGACTGGCAGAGACCAAAGTACACAGTGCGCAATATAGGAGTGGGTGTGCAATCACGTAGTTTTTTCATGATGTAGATAAGTTTCCTGATTCTGCCGGATAGTGCGTGTATTTGCGGTTTAAAGGATAAGTTCTCATCTAAAGTAATTCCCAAATATTTCATGGATTGTATACGCTCAATCTTAGTGCACGAACAGCCCACAGGTCGAGGTTTAGGGTTTTGGGAGCAAGTATGAAGTGTGAGAGTGAGGTTTTGCGGGGGTCTTGATGTCTTGGTTTTGTAGAAAGTAATGATCTTAGTCTTTTTGACGTTTAAGGTTAGTAAATTCCTATCAAGAACTTTGGTAATTGTCAGTAGTCCCTCTGCAGCATTGCAGTACACCTGGTCCCAATTTGCACCATGAAATATGATCGCTGTATCATCTGCATAAGCTATTATTTCAGCGCTGGGAAGAGAAGTATTCAAGATATCATTCATATAAAGTAAGAAAAGCGTCGGACCAAGTGCACTACCTTGCGGGATTCCATAGTTGATAGGGAGTGTGCTGCTAGAGATATCACCGAGCTTGACAAATTGCCTTCTATTGGACAGGTAGCTTTTAAGCCAATCTAGGGGAGTACCGCGTATACCTGCTGCTTCCAGCTTCTTTAAAAGGAGATCTATTGAAACAGTGTCGAAAGCCTTGGCCAGATCTAGGAAAACGCACACAGTGTGTTCTCCTTTATCAACAGATGACGACACAGTGTTGGTTAGAAGCCTGGCTGCATCTTCAGTTGACCTTCCCCGCCTAAAGCCGAACTGCCTATTGGAAATCAGATTGTGTTTGTCAAAAAAGTTCATAAGTCGTTTGTTCACAACCTTTTCGAGCAGCTTAGATAGTATAGGCAATAAGGCGATAGGTCGATAGTTATCAGGGATATCTGCTGCACCATTTTTGTGGATTGGACTGATAGCTGCAACTTTCCATGTGTCCGGGAATATTCCAGATTCTAAACTAAGGTTAAATATATGAGTTAGTGGATGGATAATAGCGGTGGTGATTTTTTTTATTAATCTTACGTTGAGATTATCGGGCCCAGGAGCGCTGTCGTTGTTGAGTTGAGTTATGAGGGTTTCTAGTTCTGGTTCGTCTGTGGGGTGTAAGAAAAATGTGTGTGGACAGGTTATATTTGGGTTATATTTATCGGCAAGGGAGGCTTGTGTTTCCGAGAGTCTTGAGAGAATTAAGTCGGACAGTTTTTTTCCCAAGGTAGTGAAGTAAGTATTGCATTTGTTAAGTGATTCTGTTGGGTTCTTATTGGTTACTAATTTATCGGAGTCATTCGACGTCTTATTGTTGTCGTTGTATATGGATTTTATCGTCTTCCAGAGCTTTTTTGGGTCAGCTTGGCTATTTTCGATTAGGTTACTGTGGTAGTTAGTTTTTAGCTTATGTAGCAGGCTGTTGCAAAAGTTTCTGTATCGGGTGTAAATTAATCGTTTCATTTGATCGTCTGGGTGGGCACGTGAGGCTAGATGCAGTTTGTCGCGGTGGCGCATGCATCTTATTAAGCCGGGGGTAATCCAGGGCTTGATGTTATAATTACTTCTGCCTACTTTTATTTTTCGTGAGTGTTTTTTTATGGAGGTCGTGATGATTTCAATAAAAATATTAACGGCGGAGTTGGTACAGTGTTGGTTCAAGACTTCCGACCATGATATACTATTTAACTCAGCGACAACGGCTTCCTCATCTATTTTAATCTTCCATTTTTTCCTGATGGAGCAGGATTGATTATTTTTCATGCAGGTAGCAGCCATCGCTATGTCGTGGTCAGTGACAGAGCATTTAGAAACTGCTCCCGTAGATTTATTCCTAGATTTTATAAAAATATGGTCCAGACAAGTATTATTTCTCGTTGGCGTGGTTATTGCTGGAAGAAGACCGTGTGTGGCCGCCATCCGAAGATAATCCGCATTTTTGTTGTTAATTTCATTGCAAATGTCGATATTCATATCGCCAGTTACAAATATTGTGTCATAATTATTTAACTGGTTCAGTGTGGCATCTAAGGACGTGGTAAAGTTTTCCGGATTGGTAAAGGATGGGGATCGATAGATACCTAGAATAGCAATATCATTGTTAATTTTGATTAAGAGACTGTCTGCGTCTGCTATTGTTGGTTCACTGACGCTAAAATTCCAAGAAGATTTTATATAAACGACTACACCGCCATTTTTGTTTGACTGTGAGTGTGTCCTAGAGCCTGTATAGCCTGGTAGTAGTTCCAACAACAACCCGTCGCTCAGCCAACATTCAGTCAAGACGATGACATCGAAATCGCAATCGAGACGTTGTAGAACCGAGTAAAAATTATCGAAGTTGCGTTGGTAACTCCTAATATTAAATGTTAGTATTTTAAAGTTGTAGTCAGTATGTAGTAGCTGTTCCCTGCAGCTTTCTATCAGATCGTAAGAGTGACACTCGATTTGGAGACTATCATCAATATCTTGGATTATGTTAAATAAAGCCATTTGTATGAGTAAAAACTGATATTGTAATAAAAATCGTTTCGTGGAATGTCGCTGGTGGACTAACGGAGATTGCTGGCAGGGCGATAGTAGGGATGTGTATGAGTGTGAGTAAGTGTGAGTGTGTGTTTAATTTTTGTGTGGTTTTCGAGTAAGGAGTAATATGGTGGAATGAAAGTATGAGTGAGTTGTTATGTGTACTTTGTGAGTGGAGAGCTAATGCTATTGTGACAAGAGTATTTAAAGTAATTGAAAATAAAGCAACAGTCAATGAATGCTTTGTTAAGAAAGTAATATCATACCAATTAATTGTTATGTTAAGAATCTTGAAATAAGATTTATTCTGATCTGCAGTAATTTTTGACGCTGAAGTCCCGATGCAGCAGGCATTTAGGTGAGCGTTCTTAGGTAGCAGCAGGGGTCGGCAGAGCATCTGCAGTGGTGTCTGATGGAGGCTCAGGTCCAAATAGGCGATGTAAATCGTTTTTATTTTTGATGTGGATTGACGGGTTCCCTTCTTGTTTGCGGATAAGGATTGATCCGTTTTTGATCCAAGTAAATTTGAAGCCTTGCTCTTTTGCTGAAAGTTTTGCAGAACGAAATAACTGCCGGTTTTCACGAGTAAGCCGCTCATTAGTGTATAGTTTCCTCGGCGTTCCTTCTATTCCAATGTCAGAAGAGGTTAGATTATGCCTTGATCTTGCGGCCTTTAGAAACTGGTCACGTTTATAACGTCGTACAAATCTGACCACCATTTGTCTTGGGGAAGCTTCGGGTTTGCCCGTCAACATAGAGCGTCTAGGGCCCGCGCGGTAAGCCTCATCTATATCAGCCTCTGTAAGGTCGACGCCAATTGTCCGTGCTGCCAACATAGTTATGTGTACGAGATTTTCATTATTTTCTTCATGAATTCCGGTTATTTCCAGTTCATTTCTCATGTTGTTTTGTTCGAAATTGTTGAGCTTGCTGTGTAGTTCGCTTATAGAGCTTTTAAGCAATATTATTTCCTTATCTCGTGACTCAATCTTCCTGTTAAAATCTTCGAGTTTTTGATTGATGACTTCGGAAACATTAGCTAGTTTCAGACCGATGTCTGTATTCTGTTTTTTTAGGTCGCACACCTGTTGCCTCAGTAAACGTATTTCAGACAGGAGTAGCGACGATTCTGAACCTTTTGGCTTTTGTCTTGTCTCCAGTACGTCTTCAGTGTCAATTTTCGCATGACTTGTTTCGGGTGAATGTTCCAACCGAGGGCGTTTAGGGCGGAGAGATACGTTTGAAGTGTCCGTGGAGCCCTGCAAAGCTTTTTGGATGTCCGGTTCTGATTGAACATGCGCAATGTTTACTTCGACTGCGGTTTTGGGTGGTGATCTTACTGCACGAAGCATATTGCAAATTTCCCCAAGATAAAACAGCGGAACAAATCACAAAAAGTCCGATTAAGAATGCAAAAAGTCAAAAAGAATACAAAAAGATATTTTGTGGTACCCAGGATCGAAGACACGTCTTTACGATTGCTACCGCTTTCAGAACCAATGCGCCACGGTGACTACAACCAATGCGGTCGAAAAAGTCAGTCTGTTGTAATTAGCAGTACTTCTCGTTCACTCGGCGCTAATGAGGTCAAAGTCCAGTCCTTTGTTTATATCACACAATCGGCAGTTAAAATATTTTGAATTAGTTCCACTTGTTGCACTTTTTAGCGTTTTAGAGCTTAATCACAAGATGAACTTAGTGTTTTTCTGCACTGATCGAGAGGGTGTTTATTAAAGAGTAATTTGGTATGCCATAGTCACTAGTTTGATCACTTTTTCACAACTTTTTGAATAAAATTAGCGGAGCTACTAAGTAGCACGTGTGACTTGCAAAATTGCGCGCTGACAACTCCAGCTCCATTTGGGTTGTCAGTATGCCCAAAATACTTTATGCGTTTCGTAACCACAGTGTTTCAGGATCTGATTTCAAAAGGCATATTAGTGATTTTTATAGATGATTTGCTAATCCCCGCTTGCGATGAATGCCAGGCTTTGGAGCGTCTTAAGGAGGTGTTAGCAGTCGCATCACAATATGGCCTGCAGGTGAACTGGAAGAAAGCACAATTGTTATCTCGATCTGTCGAGTATCTTGGACATATAATTGAAGATGGTCAAGTTCAACCTTCTAAGGAAAAAACTGAAGCTGTAACCAGGTACCCAGAACCAAAGACTTTAAAGCAGCTCCATAGTTTCATAGGACTAACCTCCTATTTTAGGAAGTATATTAAGGATTTTGCCCTCATAGCAAAACCCCTAACCGATTTGTTGAAGAAAAATGTAAATTTTGTTTTTGATGACAAACAAAGAAGTTCATTCAATATGTTGAAGGATGCATTAGCAGGTAGCCCAGTGTTAAGGATTTATGATCCCCAGTTGCCAACAGAGCTACATACTGATGCCTCTTCGGTAGCATACAGTGCTATATTACTCCAAAGAGATAACACAGGTGGGTTGCATCCAGTATATTACTTCAGTCGCAAGACTAATGATGCAGAGAAGAAATACAGTAGCTATGAATTAGAAGCATTAGCTATAATCGAGGGGATAAAGAAATTTAGGCATTACTTATATGGTAAACATTTCAAGATTGTAACGGACTGTCAAGCTTTTCAGAAAACTTTAAACAAAAAGGACCTAACCACTAGAGTGGCACGGTGGGTATTACTACTAGAAGAGTATGACTATGTGATCGAGCACAGGCCAGGTAATAAAATGCAACATGTAGATGCCCTGAGCCGAAACCCATTTGTTGCTGTTGTCGAGTTAAGTCTACATGACCAGGTCAAGCGAGCACAGTTATTGGATGAAGGTATCAAAGCAATTATTGAAGTTTTAAAATTACAATCATATGAAGACTACATGTATAGTGATGGTTTGCTATACAAAGGACCGGATAAAAGGTTGGTAATTCCTAAAAGTCTAGAAGCTGAAATGTTTAGGAGGATACATGAAAAGGGTCATTTTGGAAAGAAGAAAATGATGGAAATACTAGAGAAAGACTATTATATCAAGAATTTGCAGAAAAAAATAGAAAAATTTATGTTAACATGCATACCATGTTTACTGGCTACTAAGAAGGAAGGTAAACAGGAAGGTTTCCTCAATTGTATAGACAAGGAAAGCATTCCCTTGCACACAATTCATTGTGATCATATAGGACCACTTTCAGAAACAAGGAAGCTGTACAATCATATTTTAACCTTGGTAGATGCCTTCACAAAGTTTGTGTGGTTGTTTCCAGTAAAAGGAACTACAAGTAAAGAGACCATTGACAGATTAATGATACATCAGCAGGCGTTTGGTAACCATGTACGTTTGATTTCAGATAGAGGAGCTGCATTCACAAGCAATGATTTTAAGGAGTACTGTCAAAGTGAAAACATTCAACATATCACAATCACAACAGGTGTTCCAAGAGGAAACGGACAGGTGGAGAGGATACACCGAACAATAAAAGCAGTGTTAACGAAACTTTGTATTGCAGATCCCTCGCAGTGGTATAAGCACATCAGCAGTGTACAGCGTTCTCTGAATAGTACTTACCAACGAAGTATTGCAACCACTCCATTTGAGCTACTGATGGGCACCAAGATGAAAACCAAGGAAGATATTGAAATATATAATTTGATCCAGCAGGAAAACCAAGTAAATTTTATACAGAACAGAGAAGAACTTAGAAAGAAGGCAAAAGAACAAATTCTTCGAGTACAGGAAGAAAATCGAAAGACTTACAACCATAGACGAAAGGAATCCCATAAATATAATGTTGGGGATATAGTCGTCATAAAGCGTACACAGTTTGGTACAGGCCTAAAGTTAAAGCCGCAGTATCTAGGCCCGTACAAAGTAACCCAGGTAAAGAGGAACGATCGCTATGATGTAGAGAAAGTAAATCCTATGTCAGAAGGCTCGCGATTGACGAGTGCTTCTGCAGACATCATGAAGCCATGGCCTGGAAATGAAATTGATTAGTAGAGTTTTATTTATGTTGTCGTATTGAGTGTCAGTACGCACTTAAGTTTCCTACAGACAATCTTTACAGGTAGTCTTGACCTAATGTTTTGTATTATCTAGTGTTTATTCTGTTTTCAAGCTAGTTAAGATGTACCTAAGTTAGTTTCTGAGAATTACTTATTTCTTATTTATAGGATGCTAAGCTTAAACCATTGTATTATAATCAGGGTGTTTTATTGGTTTATGAGCTAATTTATAGTCACTACTTTAATTACCCAATATGTTAGCTTGCTAGAATGTGAAGTGTTTATTTTCCTTATTTAAAAAAAAAAGTTGATGTTAAGTTTAGTTAAGTAAGTAGTTTATTTGATTTGTTTAGAGATATTGCTGTAGTCTACGTGTAAGTTTAGTTCTAAGGATTTTCATTGTATTGCAAGATCAGACTGGGACAGTCTGATGTCAGAATGGCCGAGTTGTAGGAATGGAACGTGACGGATGCATGAGATGTGTGAAAGAGACAGAGGTATGAGCGTGAGTGAGACAGGTGATGTATGCTCAAGATGATGTGAATGCTGAGGAAGAGAGAGGAACAAAAATAAAATGGCAGAACTGCTTAAAGGTGTAAAAGACGTGGGTTCTCAAAATTAAGGTGTACAGAAGAAATAATTATAACAAGCATAAAAACCTAAAATTGTTTGACTCAACAACCTGATCCCACATTTATTCATTAATTTACCGACCATATTTTAACTATATTGTAATATCATAAAGAAATAAAATTGAAAAATAAAAATAAAAGATATACAGGGTGTAACGGAAAGGGTATATACATACTTAAGGGTATACAGATGGTCAAACTGATCATGTTTCTTAACATAAAACATGTTTTTCAGCGAAACAATTATGTGCTGCTCCATACAAAATTGCAATACCTATTCGACTTAAATGTATGGGGTAGCTGATATTTTTTTCGCTATTAGGATGTATGTCCGATGGAGAAATATGTTCAGTTTGATGGTCTGTAGCACACCCTTTCGTATGTACCCTTTCCGTTACACCCTGTATATAGATTTGCTTATCACTCTCTGCTTTCATGATCTCTTTATGCTATTTCAACAATCATTGTGCGACGCTCCCATGGATCTATCATAACAATTTCAGGCTTATTGGCAAGTTGTTTATTATTATTGCACGACTTACGTTGACGTACTGTTCCTCTAAGTTATGGTGTCAGAAGATGATGGCAACGTCAAAAATGTTTGAGACAGACATAAGCTACTTAACAGCTGAAACAGTAACTTTGCTTTAACAGTTTTCCCTCTGATAGCAACCCAACAACAACCTTATTTTGACGTAAATAAAAATCACATTGCTTTGACAACGATTCAAAATCTCAGGTAGAATCACCGCATAAGAACCGTAGAAACACCGTGTAATGTTAGCGTATCTAAAGTCGCATTTCCCGCTGTAGCTGTCACCCCACTAAAAACTAGAACAAACTTCGCCATATCCAAGGCACTCGATCCCTGCAAAGCCTTCGCGTGATGTATGCTCTTCTCAAAGAATATTTCCGAGAAACAGCCGTAAACGGAAACATTTATGTAGTGTCTATGGCTGAATAATGGGATCTTGACGAACTAACCTATTTCGACTCTGATTGCGATTGAATCGCTAATAGCATGATAATCTTAATTTGAATTTACGCTATCAGAGCCCTTTTTAGGGTTCCGTAGCCGAATGGCAAAAAACGGAACCCTTATAGATTCGTCATGTCTGTCTGTCTGTCCGTCCGTATCACAGCCACTTTATTCCGAAACTATTAGGACTACACAGCTGAAACTTGGTAGGTTTTTGTACAAAATTTAAAAAAATATATAGATAAGGATATCCTCCCATACATGGAACTAAAACTAAAAAAAAAAAGATCAAACCTATACGTGTGGGGTGTCTGTAGATAGGTCTTTAAAAATGACATTGAGGTTCCTAAAACCATTTTTATTCAAAGTCAATCTTTTGAAAGATAGACACTTCCAAAGTAGTAAAAAGTGTCCCCCCCCCCTCTAATTTCTAAAGTAAGAGGATGAAAATTCTGAAAAAAAACATGGGGATGTAGAACGTAAAAAAAATTTCAACGAAAATTGGTTTGAATAAGATTTGATATGTAGTTTTTGAGATATGGGACTTTTTCACCAAACTGCAGCAGTAACTTTGTTTTTCATTAACATACTATGAAAAACAAATTTAGTTTTGCGGTTGAGTGAAGGTTTACTAATTAATGACCGTTCAAAACATTGTTATTATATTGTTTGGGGCTATGGAACCCTGTGTGCGAGTAAGACTCGCACTTGGCCCGTTTTTCATCATTCAATCAGCGCGTCTCAACTGCCCGCGTTTCCCAGTATCGATATTTCGTAAACGTGAAGATTCGACCAACCGACTAGAAATATCCAAAATACAAGGCGGGCCATGTAGGCCCCATATCCCTAGTGTTTCAAACCCAAACGGCTGAAATACATAATTACCAATTAAATTATTGTATTTGCGCCGTTTAAGGGTTTTTAGCACCTGCAGCACGGCTGCTGCAGCAGCTCACCGTGCTAGCAAGATGAGATTGCGCAAGGATGTCGACGCAAGTCGCATCCCACACCAAAGGCCTACCCAACTTCCATAGCATTATGGTTATACCATCCGGTCTCTTCCCATCGACGCGTGCCAAGCCATTGGGTCATAAGACAGCGGCACCCCGGCGGTGTCAAGAGCGCGACGAATGAGATCACTAATGCCCCGCGCTATCCAACCTGCACTCTGACTGCAGGAAAGACCACGGTGTCCGAGGCCGTTGACTGCTTCACCACATCGACAGCGACGTGGAGCCCCGCTAGGAGCGCCCAATCGCAGTCATGTAGCGACCTGGAGTGACGGTAGTGCCAGAAGTCAGAGACCCGACTCCCCCTCAACCACATCCAGTAGGCGGGCACGCTCAGCAGTATTGGTAGACTTATTAATAAGGTTATCCCGTAGTCCGAATTGTGAATTAGCCTACAATGATTTTGTCTTTAGTAACTTTGGGAAAATATTGACATTGCCACAAAAGGATTTTATTTACACTGCTCCCAATTTGTCAGAAGACATAAGCTGACACATTTTAAAACAAACAAAAAGTCAATATTTTCAAGATCAAGAAATAAAGGCTATAACTTGGAAAATAAACAATTTAAACGTCAGTCAATTATTTGGTCTGACATGGGACAATCCTTGGGACAATCTGACGGAGAAAATGTTTTAAAATAACATTTTGTTCTGAACTCCTGACAAACTTTTTAATTGGCTCGTGATTTTGACGTGTGGATTGAGCGACAACATAGAGCCCAACTAAACTTTTATTTGCTTTCCCGGGTATATATTTTTTTACTATTTCTCTCGTTACCGTTCCATGTGGGAATGCATGAAATATTTTTTGAGTGTATTTTTACAAATTAATGGTTTGTTAGCACATGCCAAAATTGACTGCACTGGGCCCACTCGCTGGATTAAGGCTTCTACTTTTTACAGGGAGGAGGTTTGTCATCCAGTAGTTGGAAATACTGTTTTTTTTTGCAACGTGGAACTTATTCTCGAATATCTTTAAAGAATTTTAGGTCTCTGACACTAAATAACTTTTCAGTAAAAAACTCTCAATGGATCTCCAAATTTTGTCATGTTAACTATTTTAATAAAACCTTCCTCTTCTGAATTAGTTAAAGCAAAACCTGACTTATACTATTGTTCAGAAATTGAGATTGAAATAAGAATAACATCCGTTCTATTTTTTTAATTTAATTAAATAATTTGATTTAATTACAACCTTTTAAAAACATCAATAATATTGTAGTCTTTGTTGAAAAATCAATCACGGCATGTTTTTAATCTGATCCAGCCCTATTTTCTCATGTTCAACATCATTGTAAGGTCCAGCATCTTCTATGATCATATCAGCTGCTTTTTCACCAATCATGACTACTGCATTGCCGATAGCGCCTGTAACATGAGTCGGCATGATACTTGCATCTGCTACTCTGAGTCTGTTCACCCCATGAACACGTAGTCTGCTATCTACAACAGATCCCATAGAACAGGTACCACTGTAGTGCCCTAGACTGACCATCATGCAAAGGGCATAGCATCGCCAATACTCCCTGCTTCTCCTCTCAAAAGCATTACATCTTGGTACTGTCAGATCTATCATAGTTGCATTTAAGCTCTTGAACGCTTCTGAATCCTCAACTTCTAAATAATGGCATATGTACTTGATGAAGTCATCCAGATCGCGGTCATATGAGAAACTATCCATGAAAACCTTCGGGGGATCTTTGGGGTCAGTACTCCGGAGTTGGACTTGGCCACGGGAGTGTGCATACAAATTGCTCAGTAATGTTATCAGGACTTGGTTGCCATTGGCTTCTTCAAATAGTTTATTACAGGTTGTGTTTGGAAAATTGAAAGTGGACGCACAGAATTGCAATATGAATTTATTTTCGTTCAAAATAAGACCTAAAGCTTGGTAGTCTGGGTACTTTGTGTGATGTTTTGCATGAGATTCATTCAGTGATCCATACCCAACAAATACCCCTGTGGGATATTCACCTGGGTCGGATCTATCTCTTCTCCTAATTCTCTTGTTTGTTTTATGGGGAATGAACGCAGCTATATGGTCTTGAAGATTTTTTCCGACTGGCATGTCACAGACACAAGAAATGTTCATTTTTTCTAGATCTTTCCTTGGACCTAGACCTGAGAGCATTAGAAGTTGTGGTGATTTAATTGCACCAGCGGATATGATTATCTCCTGTCTTGCATTTATTACTATCTTTTCGTCTTTATCTGTTATGACTTCCACCCCTACAGCATTTCTGTGTTTATCGAATATAATTTTGGTTGCTAAAGTGCCTTTCGCTACTGCTAAATACGGACTATCTGTAACACGTTGTAGATATTGAGATGCGGCATCTCGCCTCATTTCATCAAAAACCGTAACTAGACCTCGTGAATATCCGATTTTATTGCCATCTATATCAGCAATCATATCTTTACCTATTTGTTCAAAGCCTTTTAAGTAGTCGGCAGTAAACGGTTTCTTATCTCTGGTGACTCCTATATACCCTTTGCTTCCAAACAAATACTTGTGAGATGAATTCATGATTGCACTGTCGTATATAGCTTCAGATTTAATGAAATAAGGAAGAACATTCTTCCATTTCCAGTTAGGGTCTTTGGTGATCCAGTACCACTCTTCATAGTTCTTCGAGTTTCCTCTGGAGTAGATCATGTAGTTCAACGCACCTGTTCCTCCAAGCATCAGACCTTGGCTGAGTTCCATCTTCTTGTTGACTTGACATTGGTAACTGTATTTGTCATTCTCTGATGTATAGTTCCAGTCTACTTTTGAATGCTTGAGATAAGGCACCAATGATGGGTACTGTAAAAAAGTAATCCTTTTTAGTGCCTTTCGTATGCATCAGCAAGGTTACTAGGTAACACATTTTGAATCCTCACTCTATTCATTTTTATATTTATATTTTCGAGCTGACTGTCTCTTGTGTATATAAAACTCATTCCAAATTCTTCGAATTGTTATAGAAAGGTATGCTACACAATTTAAGTGCTGGTATGGCTGACCCCAGATTATGAGTCAAGATAAAGAAGAAAAAAAGAAGAATGGTGAAAGCTTTTTCTTCATAACAGAGCAATAAATTGTTGGACAGAATAATATTCAAAGCACACTCACGACACTTTCAAAGGGAGCATCCTGACCAGCTTCGATGAGGAGTACATTGTACTTTTGCTGAGCCAACCGGGTTGCTATCACGCTGCCGGCAGTTCCACCCCCTATTATTATATAGTCGAAGCTGTCAAAAGCTGGAAAGAAAAAATATCAGGCACAGATTACACACGAAGAGAGAACAATATCCAATAAACGTTTGTTTTGTATTTCGGTTTTGGTGTATTGTTGAAGAATTTGTTGGTTTCGGGGAAAATAGTGAAGGGGAAGACAATAAAATACTGAAAGAAATAACTTTACGGGATATTTATGGTTATGCCGCTGAGACTCACAAATAACCTTAAGTATTGGTAAGAGAGCAGTGGTGGCCCAGTGGCAACCCCGACTTACGAGCAGTAAAACGTGGGTTCGAACCCAGGCTGGCGCATTACTTTGTGTAATTTATTTCATCACCGCTGCCCTCAAAAACGGTGAAAGAAAACATCGTGAGGAAACTGGCATGTCCTAGAACTAAAAATTCGAAGATATGTGACATCTACCAGCCCGCACTGGGCCCGCGTGGTAGATTAAAGCCCATTCCCTCTCATTGAGAGGAGGCCTGTGTGTCCCAGCAGTGGGAACATTATAAGCTGATGGTGAATGAATTAATTGGTAACCCTTTTGTTGAATTTGAAATTAACATAACATCACGCCTGTTATGCCCAAAGGGTTAGGCAGAGGAATACATACTAGTAGTACACCTGAATAAACCTAATAACACTTTGCTCGACTCGGGAATCGAAACCATGACCTTATGCTCAGCAGACACTAAGTTAGATAACTTTAAAAAGGAGGCTGGTTCAAACTGGGTGCTGAAGATGGAATACAAGGTGCTGTAGTGCAGTTTGGAAGAGGCCCATGTCAAACGGGCTGTTACTGGCTTATTGGACTTTTAAGACACTTGAACGTTTGTAAAATTCATCAGACATTTCAAAGGATCTACAGAAATAATGACGAAACAAATTCCGTTTTTTTTTTTATAAGGTATTAGGTACTCACGCTTCAGCAAGGCTGGTGGTGGATACCTGTAGCCAGTTAGCTCCAGCAGTATGAGGATATAAAGTGCTGCTTGGTTCTTCTTTAGCTTCGCTATCACTGCTGCAGAGTTCATGGTTGAAGATTCTGCAGAAAGACAAAGTCATTAGGTTTAAACTTGTACTGAACTTAGTCCAATGGAGTTTTCCGATGAAACGAAGTTTGACTACGAAGCCTCATCGCAAAGTATGGTCCAGACTTGCTCCTTATGTAGCTCCATCTACATTTTGAGGGACCTGACCGAAACCACCACCAACGTTGTTGATGTGGTTGCGTCCTGTTCGAAGGTTATGAAACTAAAATATCATCTTTGTGCCCTTCAGCCTAGCCTTTCCCCAAACTATCTTGGGGTCGGCTTCTAGTCTAACTGGATGTAGCTGAGTACCAGTATTTTACATGAAACGACTGCCTATCTGACCACCACAACCCAGTAACTGGGTAATACGATACCCCTTGGTAAGACTGAATGTCAGAGTTTCGGCTTCTGACTACTCGTAACGACTGTCAAAGATCTACAAATGACAGCCGGGACCAACGGCTTAACGTGCGTTCCGAGGCATGGAGGAAACTTGGTATGTAATTGTGGTCACCCATCCACGGACCAACCTCGGCAAGCACATCTTAACCTTAAAAATCGACCGTGCGGCTGTTATTTTTTAGCCACGAGCTCCTCCTGCCCTTCATCATCTTCCTGCCTTTGTCCCATGTATATGGGGTTGGCACAACACGTCTTTTTCTTCCATTCCCCCCTGTCATTCATCACATTTATTCTTTATTCCTTCAAATGAAACCAAAAATGTTTATTTGCAAGAATATGGTACAATAGGGTTACAATATGGGTTCCAGCATATTTCTATCTCTAATATATAAAATTCTCGAGTCGCGGTGTTTGTTACCAAAACGGCTGAACCGATTTGTATGAAATTTTGTGTGCATATCCGGTAGGTCTCAGAATCGGCCATCATCTCTTTCAAACCCCTAAAACTCGTCAAAATTTCCACGAGACTTATAATATTATATCATTTCTCACAAAATCCATCCATGTTTTCTCTAAATGAAACTTAAATAATAATTATACGAATTATCTACATTATGAAAAGTTAGATGAATTCGTGCTTTGAATTAAGCGCGAAAAAAAAGCCTTGAATAAGACATAGGTAGGTAACATTGAAAATCGCTCTTCATTTTGTTAGTACGCACGACAATCAAGTTATAAAAAATAGTATATGCGGATCTTTCATTGTACGGAAAATCTGTACAAAACGCGGCCATGCTAAACTGGAAATGAATAACTTAATATCTTAATGTCGCAGTGTGTACTTTACCTACCAATATTCTTATGAAATCTTTGGGACTCAATAATAGAGAAAGATCGGCACATCAATCACTGGAACTGTCAATATCAAAGTAGAACGGGATACTAAAATCCCAATAATAAAAACCGGCCAAGTGCGAGTAGAACTCGCGCACGAAGGGCTCCGTACCATTATTTATAAAAACGAGCAAAAAAATCACTTTTTTGTATGGGAGCCCCCTTTAATATTTATTTTATTCTGTTTTTAGTATTTGTTGTTATAGCGGCAACAGAAATACATAATCTGTAAAAATATCATGGTCATGAGATACAGCCTGGTGACGGACGGACGCGGACGCACGGTCGTGAAGTCTCAATAATAGGGTCCCGTTTGACCCTTTGGGTACGGAACCCCAAAAATTATTATATAAAAGTAGGTATAAACTGGAGACTTGGAACTTGTATGAGATACTCGTATCTTTGAGGATGATATATCTTTGTGTCGAATAAATGAAAATGAATTATCTATTCAAAGACAAAAAAATATATACTACTTTACTTTTAAAACCTCCATAATCCCTTTACCTTACAAGGTGTAAATCACCTCATTACGAAGCCGTCAACCAAGCATTCTGTACATTAAACTAAGTAACTTTACGCAAAAATTATTGCTGGGAAACGACTTTTTTTTGGGGGGTGCAAAATCATGTTTTGTGGTAGAACTCAATGTAACGCGCTCAAAACATTGTGCTGATGGACGGATTGAATAGTACGGGGGTCGTGGAGGTGTTTAAAGTAAAAATCTTAAATTAAAAACTTGTATTAAAAAAAAAAAATGTCAAAAAGTTGGAACTTTGACCCCTAATATCTCCGTAACTAGAAGGTTCCCAGGTATGGTGTAGAACAAAAAAATGATCGCAATGACAGGGAAAACCAGTGCCTTTCGGCTTCGTTAAGAGGTGTTTTATACCCTTTATTATTTCACTCAAAAAAAAAGTCGTTTCCCAGCAGTTTTTTTTGCGCAGTCTTACATTAATTATCGTACCTACAAAATGCTTGGTTGACGGCTTCGTCAAGGATCCGTTTAGAGCCTGTATAGACACAATATACGTCGACCAAGTCAACGATGTGAAGTATTAACTGGAGAGACGGTCACAGTCACATTAAGACTCGATATCACTATTGGAATTTCAACGCTCGTTCTTTATCGTTAGCTTAGGTGGACCTGATGTAGAGGCTATGGAATCGAACCCCCGACCTCATGCTCTTGCCTACAATAGACCAACCAAGCAAGTTTAACAATTTTGATTATCATGATGTAACCAAGATTTTGTAACATATTTTGATTTAAAAGTGTGTCCATGGAGTTTCTTGACCATTCTTCTCTATAGAGATCTACGCTTTGGAATAGGCAACTACAGTACTTTCACAAGTTATTATGCCTTGTGACTGGGACTTTAGCTTCGCGTTTTTTTTTTTTGTTTTTTGACTCTTTCAATTGCCTGTCTAATTGAAATAGATGCTTTGAGTTTTGAGTTTGAAACGTGCCACTTACTTGTTACCCCTTTTTATTCAAAACATGTTGTGGAAACCATTTGTTCTTGGTTTTGTATGTACCGGCCACCAAAAACAAAGACCCTTCTTCTTTGCTGTTTCGAAATATTTTGAATTAAAAGAGTTTTCTACTGTAGTAACTTTTATCAAAGAATTTTCCATACGTGACTGGCTGAAAACAAACATGTAATATACATACATAATATTGATACATTAGTTAGCTAGTTTCCAATTCAAGGTTTTATAATACAGGATGTTTTTAAAAATATGCAAATACTATAACTGAATTTGAAAAACCATTTTGCGGAACTCAGAACTTGGGGAACCCCCTATGGGTTATGTCCCTAAGTATGTTATGTTCCGCAAAATTTTAGACTCTTTTTTTTACAATGGCGACACTGATTGACATAGTTAAAGAGTTTTTTTTTCCTCATTGAAAAGTTTTAAAAACTCACCTTGGTCAGAAACTGTTTTGATCGTATCATTTCTCGTCAAGAACAAGAATCCCGCTGAATCATTAAGAGCGCACGGGACGACAATTAAAATTCAAATTTTGCCCCAAATCGTTCTATCTCACTCGCGCTATCAAGTAGATTATGTTAGGGTGAACTACACTATTGATGGAACGATAAAAAAAAATACTCATCATCTGCCTAGCCTTTTCCCAACTAAGTAAGGTTTTTGTATAGAATTATTAAAATACTCTCCTCGAGTACGATGAACAAAAATATTACACTTCCATGAATTAAATCCACCTTATTCTTTGGTATGTGTCACAAAAAACATACTGTATACAAAATATACGAAAAAATAATCCATCCTACATTTCTTTTCAGGTCTGTAATGATATAAAAAACCTGAATGTTTACGGATGATTGAGTAGCTATCATAAAATTATCATCATGTTTGACGTGTGTAGAACTTACCAGTTCAACTAGACTAGAATGGAACAGATACGAATTAAAAAAAAAACATGGACTTTCTCCATGTCGATATATTTTGTTAGGTACGTAGTTGTATGGTTTACGTCCATCTGCCTAGCCTAGCTTCACGTCAATGACGCTAGCATAATTCTTAGCGTCATCGACATGAAGTGACTGCTTATCTGACCACGACCGCGCAGCAACTGGGTGAAACGCTACCTGGCAGAACCGGTTGTCAGACTTTCGTCGTCCACTAGCGGTAAGGTGGTAACGAGTTTCAAAAATACGAATGACCGCTGGGATTAACTGCTCAACGTGCTTTCTAAGGCATTGAAGGGTACTGGTATACATAAAACGGTCACCCATCCATAGTGTGACTTCGGCAAGTGTTGCTTAACCTTAAAGATCTGCACGTGAGGCTTTTGTTATAAAACTACGAGTCTCTCTGATTATCTTAATATTCCAATCACACTATGAATAAATAACAGTCCCGCAATACAAATATTTCTCCAGCTTCGCACTTCCTCCTTAGTTTCCTGATAAGTAAATAATTAGAATTCTTGGAAGGTCAGCAAGTAATTACCGATCGACCTCATTATATGAGTGTTATGAAAGAAAAAAGAGAAATAATAATGTTTCATTGACGAGGGGGACTCGTGATGTGATGAGGAAAAGTTTAGCGGGACACAAGATGGCGGATATCGATTGACGTCATCGAGTAAGCTAAGAATAACACCCAGAATAAAAAGTTATTTTTATTATTACATACACAAAAGTCCACGTGTGTGGGCAGAAACCAGAAAACCCCACGTGCTACGATTTTTACTTTCTTGTGCTATTTTTAACCGATAATGGTGAAGCATAAACGAGGGTTTTGGGAATTTCATTTAATCTCTTATAATTTGACATCCCGATCTAATTGTAATACCCTATACTTTGACATCTTATTCTTTGACATTCTGGCGTTAAATGATAAATTGACATCCTGAATAGATTGTGTGTATTTATGATGTTATTTATAGCTGACATACCTCTGACTGTTTAGTGTTGTATTGTATTGTGTATTTTTAATTTGTAATTATCAAATAAATAATGTTAATTCTATTCTAATAATCTATGACCTATAATGTATAAATGTGTGTACCTACCTATATTTGCACGCCACACTTGGCAGAATGTGATGATACCAATACTTAACATAAGATCATTTATAATGTACCATATTCTGACAAATAAATGATTACGATTATGAATTATTTTGACCCGTATGTATGTATGCTGTCTTTGTAGATCTTTGACAGTCGTTACGAGTAGTCAGAAGCCAAAATTGTGACATCCAGTCTTACCAAGGGGTATTGTATTACCCAGTTACTGCGTTGTGGAGGTCAGATAGGCAGTATCTTCATGTAAAATGCTGGTACTCAGCTGCATCCGGCTAGACTGGAAGCCGACCCCAAGTTAGTTTGGGAAAAGACTAGGCAGATAATGATGATGTATGTATGCTTATCTGTTCCTTCATGACTTTTGAGCTACTTAGCATAATTTGAAAAATTAATGAGGTATCATTGATAGCGTGTTAAGCGCCCGCTGGTTATTAATACAGGCTTTTGTTTTTTCCAATGTAAACAGTAGAAAAACGAGTACACTAATAAAATTGTCAAGTTGCATGAGAAAAATAAAAATATTAATCTAAAACGTTAGGTAAATACGGCAGCACAGAATCTCAAATTACAACATTGTTATTTGTCTTGAGAATGAGCAAGGGCTTTCTCCTATATTTTCCGTGCTTAAAAAAAATGGAGGTCGATCTTTCGGTACTTTCCTAGGTTGGTCCATGGATGGGTGACTACCTGTTATAATATACCACCCAGTTTTCTCCGTTTCTCAAAACACACGTTAAGCCATTGGTCCCAGCTCTCATTTGTAGATCTTCGACAGTCGTTAAAGGTAGTCAGTGGCCCGCAAGTCTGACGACCAGTCTTACCTAGGGGTATCGTATTACCCAGTACTAAAATTTCAGTAACTGGATTGTGAAGATCAGATAGGCAGTCGCTCCATGTAAAATACTGGTGTTCAGCTGCATCCGGTAAGACTGGAAGCCAACCCCAACAAAGTTGTAATCAATATTTCTAATCAATATAAACCAGCATCATCTAATAAAACTACCAACAGTAACTATCCTCCTAATGAACCAAAAACTTAAGGAACAAACACACAATATAAACTAAGTTCCACATACGAAGACGCTCGCAACTCTATCGTGAGTCGGCACAGAGTAATCTAATTAAAGTTTCCGCCTGTGCATATTTCAGCCTCTAACAAACATGGCATCTTCGGCAACACAGGCGAACTATCATTTAATTAGCATACGAAATTGCTGAACAGTCTTAAGGTACTACCAGACTTGTGGTTCGTCGACATCGACAAAAGATATTCATGATTTTGTTTCGAATTTAGAACAAGTTGACTTTTTATGAAAAAAGTAGGAGCCCAAATTGATTTTGGTTTTAAAATGTATGTCGTAGTCTAGGGAAGGTTTAAAAGGTGAGAATGGTAGGGTAGGGTAGGTAGGTAGGTAGGTAGGTTAGGGTAGATAGGTAGGCAGGTAGGGTAGGGTAGGTAGATAGATAGGGTAGGTAATAAGTGCATTGCAACGCATGCCGGGGAAAGCTAGTAGTAGATAAAGACACGCTTTGATGGCTAAATTCAACACCAAAAGGCTAGAAACTGACTCGACGAACAATAGGACAACGAAGGGATATTTTTATAGGCCGCAAAATGTAGTCAAGTACAAAAAGGTGCCGTTATAAACAGTCAACCTAGAACTATCAAATCGTGGATGGAGGTATACAGGATCTCCATATCTTGCCTACACTCAATTGAACACTAGAAGTGACATGAAAGTAATACTGCTATAAGGCTCTGGCCCTAATTCGCCGACAACATCGATCAACAGCAGTCTGGTCCCACCTTAAGGTAGTATGACATTCGGTGTTACGCAACTGTTCCAAAATTAAAGTTCGAAAAGGAACAGTTGGTTGGAAATTAAAGTTAAATGAGGTGAATGATTTTATGGTGACACACGGCCTGGGGAAAATGGCTACCAATTTTAAGTTATCGTCCTTTATAAATCATTTAGATCATTTGCTATGGTGAATATTTGAATAAAAAAAATATATTACAAAATTGGTTATTGAAATGTATACTCGTACAATATTAGATAATATCTCAATGGGTAAAAAATAAATAAAGTAAGGAAATAAACTTGACGGCACGGTTTGCGCAGTGGTTAAGCGATCGACTGCTGCGCTGCGTGTCTCTGGTTCGATCCCCGCACGGAACAAATATTTGTATGGCCTACAGATAGTTGTTCCGGGTGTGGCTGTTTGTGTATGTGAGTTTAAATGTTTGTAAACGCACCCATACAGGAGAAATTCCTAGTGTGGGGCAACGTTTTTTTTAAAAACTTTTTTTTAATAAATAATAAAATGATAATAATAATAAATAAACAAAAACGAATTATCTGACCTCCACAACCCAATTATTGGCCAGATACGACAATAAATGACAGCCAAGACGAACGAGCTAATATGGTTTCCAAGGCACGAACGAAACCCATCTCCAGACGGACCTTGGCAAGCGCAGCATAACATTGAATATCGTCTCGTGTGGTTGTTATTATTTAGCCACAAGCTCCTCTATACACCCCAAACCAGTGTTGGACAATATACCAGACAATGTGTACACCATGATGGATTCGCGAATGAACGTAAAGAAATCACCAAATTACTAATTCATTGCTTTCCTCTTGATCAGTCACGGTTAGAGAGCCGGGTAATCTGTCTTCTCGGCGATACATTTTATATTAGGCGCTTGATATTGTTATTGATCATCATTATTAGGCGCAGTGGTTGAGCGATCGACTGCTGCGCTGCGTGTCGCGGGTTCGATCCCCGCACGGAACAAATATTTGTATGGGGCAAAGTTTTTTCTAAATTAAAAAAAAAATTAAAAAAATATGCAGTTCATAAATATACAAGTGAGTGCCATAAGAAGTTTAGAAAGAATAGGTGTAAAAAAACCCTTAAAGAAGTTTTTTTTTTGTTTGAAGTTGAAGACATTGAAATTACTCTTTTTAATCAGCATTAGAATGTCCCACTGCTAGGCGAATGCCTCCCCTAAATCCTTCCAGGTAAATACCATAAAATTAGCAGTTTTGTAAACCCGTTATGTTAGAAGTTTGAAGTTGAAGACATTGAAATTACTCTATATAATCAGCATTAGAATGTCCCACTGCTGGGCGAATGCCTCCCCTAAATCCTTCCAGGTAAATACCATAAAATCAGTAGTTTTGTAAACCCGTTATGTTTGATTTTTGATGTACAATAAAGTATTATTCTATTCTACTATTTTCCTGCGCCAACCTCTAGTCGGAAATATTATGAAACATAAATAAAACGCAACCACCAAATACGTACCCAAATTTTATTTTGCCGTATTTAATACAAGAAAAAAAAACAAAAGTTACATCTACAGTTATATGCTCTCTTTAATAATCATTTCAGCACCCTTCTCTGCAAGTGCTACAACCGCTGCATAAATTGGACTTCCAATAGTGTTGGGCATAACACTGGCATCCACCACTCGAAGACGATTCACTCCCATCACCTTCAATTTGGTATCCACCACTGCACCCATAGAACATGTACCAACACGCCTTCCTGTTGTCGCAATCATGCACAAAGCATAGCATCTCCAATAAGCTCTCGAACCAAACGTAAACTTCTTACATTTCTCGGTTCCCTTCAAAAATTCTAAACCTAGACATTGGAAATTGGGTGTCCCTTCGATTTTAATATAATCTATGATATAGTCTACCAGAGCGTCTAAATCATCATCATTGGAATAATAGCCATTGATAATACTTGGCTGTTCGAAGGGGTCTGTACTGTTTAATTTGACCTCCCCACGGGATTTTGGGTTTATGTTACTTACTACTGTAACCAACATCTGAGTATTCTCAGCTAGTTCATACAGTCTATCACAAATTGAGTTTTTGAACCCTAAAGTAAATCCACAGAAGGCTAGAAAGTATGAAGCATCATCTATTATGAAATTTAGAGTCTCATAATCTGGGTGGTAACTGGATTTGTTGCAAGCTGAGTAGCCTACTATTAATGGGGCTTGGAAATTATGTGCGTTAAACGGTTCAGGGTTAGCAGGTCTATTGGTTCTAAAACCTAACATTGCTCCTACAACATTTTGGAGATTCTTTCCTACAGGGAGATCTGAAATGACATCTATATTCATATCTTCTAAGTCCTCTTTAGGACCGACACCTGATAGCAGTAAAAGTTGAGAAGACTTGATAGGTCCTGCACAAACTATAACTTCCTTTGTTGCCTTTGCAGTAACGGTCTTGCCATTCTTAACAATTTCTACTCCAACAGCATTTTTGTTCTCATCGAAAATTATTTTTGTCGCTAAAGTGTTTCTAGTTATTTGTAAGTTGGGGTTATCTTTAAGAGGAGGCAAATAAGAACTTGCACCCTCAGTACGAACTCCTTCAAGGATATTGTATAGAGCCGAAGAATATCCCTTTCCAGTACCAGTATTGTCAACAACAACGGACTCTCCAGCCTCTTCAAAGCCTTTCAAATAATAATCACAGACTGGACGATTTTCTTTGATTACTCCAATTTTACCTTTATCACTGTGGTATTTTCCGAATGCTGATTTAAGGACATTAAGGTCTTGTAAATTTTCAGATTTCTTGAACCATTTGAGCATGCTTTTCCATGACCAAGAAGAATCGTTCGTGGCTTTCTGAAATTTTTCGTAGTCTCGAGAGTTTCCTCTTCCGTAGATCATAAAGTTGGTGGCTCCTGATCCTCCTAGCGCTCTGCCGATTAATGATCCACCCGCCTTGTTACACTTTCCGGTGAAACCATCAGCTTCTGATGTATAGTTCCAATCCAAACGAGTGTTTTTTACGTAAGTGACCAAACCGGGAAACTGGAAAGAATTTTGTATGACATTATTTTCTTTGAAGAGTGTTTTTACATTCATTTTACATTGGAAGTAGCTTATGCCCGCGACTTCACTGGCGTGGAGTTCGGTAATTGTCTCATGAGATTACTCATCATCATCTGCTTAGCCTTTTCCCAAACTATCTTGGGGTCGGCTCCCAGTCTAACCGGATGCAGCTGAGTACCAGTATTTTACATGAAGCGACTGCATATCTGACCTCCATAACCCAGTAACTGCCCAACTAGCAAATAAGTCCTATAATAAAAATTATAGGACTGCCAAGACTAATAAAACTCTTATACTAGCACCCGTAAAGACTTCCATTCTTATAATAGCTTTCAACAAGCTGTGATTTACTCAAGATCAATTGTTCTTAAAACATATGATTATAGTATACTACCGGATTAAGTTATAAGCCTTGTCATACTCAAGATCTCTTGATCTTATAACTAAGGTTTATAGTTCACTACAAGATTAAGTTATTAGACAGTTGTAGGACAAAAGTGCATGTAGCAAGACTAATAGTCTTTGTAAAATTTCTACGCCAGTAGTAGCATTGAGTAGGAGTATTAGATTTAATAACATACTTAGGGAAGTCCTTAATAAGATTGTAGTAATATAGTCTTGATCAGAATTATTATAAAAGTAAAAGCATTAAATTAGAGCACTATAAGAGCAATAAGCTTAAAAACTATTTAACCAAGCATATTATTAGTATAAAGTTATCATGTTTAATCTGTTCTGCGTCGTTGCTTAAAAAAACAGTCGACATTAAGAAATACAACCATATTAAAAATATAACACCTAAAAAAAATTCAATGTTTTAAATAATGATTCAATGAGAAACCCTATTTTATATTAACATGGAGGCGAATAGTTCTTATTAATATTGAAACAAGCGCTGTTATGCTTATAATAGTTTTAAAACGCTCTCGGCCAATATCATTTTTAAATATGGCGAATATTAGATAAATAAGCTTGTTATAAATTTATTAAAACAATTGTGTAACGTTCAATTTTTGGAGGCGCTTTAAAAAAATGATATAAATATAGTATATTTTAACATTGAATATTACTTCCCAATGGTTTTGCACCCTATATTAACATACTATGCTACCATACCAAATAGTAATACCTAACACTTATAATAAATTAATCCTGTATTTACGTTTTTAATTTCAATGATTACTCAGGGAGCAAACACTAAACAAAATACATAAAACAGTATTGGAAAATACACTTATAATCAACAATGAAGTACTTTACTAGCACATTATAAACAAGATTTGTTTGGTAAGGATCTTGTATCAGACGCTTATAAAAGTTATCGTACTTATAAAGGTTGTGTGTCTATCATTGTAGGACTCATTATACTTCTCAAATGCTATTACAAGTACATCATAGGAGTTAATAACATTGTGTAAGTTGATTATACGATTGTTATAAAAATAAAATGCTCCTATAAGTGTGCCCAAATCCAGGGTTGTAGCAAGCTACAAGTGTTTTAAAAGCGTTAAAAAAATAGTCGTGTAGATAGTTATAAGCACATATTTTGCTAGTTGGGTGGGTAATACGATACCCCTTGGTAAGACTGAATGTCGGACTTTTGGCTTCTGACTACTCATAACGACTGTCAACAGCTTAATGGCCCGAAAGTCTGACAACCAGTCTTACCAAGGAATATCGTTTTACCCAGTACTAACTGGTTTGTTTATTTATTTATTTAACACTTCAAGCGCATAGTGATAAATGATAAATGATGTTTATTTTGCAAGTAGATGGTGCCGGTCTTTCGTACCTGACTACTCTGAGAAGAAACAGCCGAAACAAACTCAGAGGTTCTCTATTAACTTGTTACTCTTTTAAAGTCCAGACATTGCTCAATTTACATGAGGACTATGCAGATTAGTATCTGAAATGGTCTTTTGAAGGTAGGGCTTAGTACAGAGGCGGACTTAATGCGATAGGCATTTTCTATCAGTTAATCTTTGGGTGATGCAGAAACAAACAGTGGTGTATATCTAAAAATATTATTAATTTAATACTAAAATTGTAGTTACAAAGGATTTGTCCTTTGTAACTACAATTTTAGTATTAAATTCACAGCGTAAAAAGATTTTCCCCATTGTTTGCAATGGGGAAAATCTTTTTACGCTGTGACGATATTGCTAGCTTGTTTTTTTGCTTGTTTTTTTTTTTGCTTTGGCTTTTATTTTTGCAAGTCAGATACGCAGCTCTTTTATCTAAAATGCTGGTATTCAGTTGCATCCGAAAACTGGAAACCGACCCCAACATTGGGAAAAGTCTAGGCAGATGATGAGAGTAAAAACATCCTCACAAACTTTTGCATTGACAAATAGTAGTAAAATTATTTAGATTCTTACTTGACACTCTATACCACAATTATCACCTGCTTCTACCAGCAAGGTGCTGTGATTGGCTTCAACTAGCCTGGCAGCTACAATTGCTCCAGCACTGCCACTCCCAACCACGATGTAATCATACGTGTTTCCATCTAAAAGAGAGTTGGTGTGGTTACAAATTAAGTCTTATAAATCATTCAGACTTTATCAAACAAGGCAGGCATTTTTTTTTTTTAAATAAAAAAAAAAAACGTTGCCCCACACTAGGAATTTCTCCTATATCGTGGGTGCGTTTACAAACATTTAAACTCACATACACAAACAGCCAGACCCGGAACAACTATCTGTAGGCCATACAAATATTTGTTCCGTGCGGGGATCGAACCCGCGACACGCAGCGCAGCAGTCGATCGCTCAGCCACTGCGCCAACCGTGTCGTCATAATTTACCTACAAGGTTTTTATTTTGCATTGTTGGTTTAACACACTTAGTGGGGTCCGAAAAATGGAAAAAAAAGTCAGCCATAAAACAAGATTAGCTTTTATATGGGGTCATCCATAAAGTACGTCACTCTAATTTCGTGATTTTTTTACCCCTCCCCCGTCCTTGTCACAGTTGGTCACATTTATGAGACCCTCCCCTTCCTAGTGTAACGTCACATATCTTGCAATTATACATCTATAAATTATTAAATTAAAACTGCACTTCCGAAATTAGTTTTATTTCCATTTAATGTAACTAGTGGAGCGAGTGTGAACCTGCCATAAAAAACAATTTTGTCCTTACAGATACAGATAGAGCAGGTATGCTGGAAGAGATTTCTTTAGAAATAAGCATCACCTTTGTACCTATTTCCTGTTTCTTTCTTCTTCTCTGTATTAAGTGGGTACATAAATTGTTAAATTGATAAATAAATAGAGTTCGAAATATTTTAAGCTTTTCGTTAATAGTTCGAATGTTAATGGAATTTGAACACTTAAATGTATAACATTTGTTGAAAGAAGAAATGTGACGTCACGAAACTTAGGACCCCTCCCACCCCTTGTCACATAATGTGTCAGTTCGTCGACCCCCTCCCTCCCCCTTAACGTGTGACGTACTTTATGGATGATCGCTATTGAACTCTGGATTTCAAGGAAAACCTTAAAATTATGACTTCTCTCCTCCAAAATTGCTATGTGCCTTTCCTGGATGTCCTGAATGTAATAATATAAGAATACTGTTACAATGCTTACCACACACATATGCTTCTTTAGAATACATGTGGCCATTCATGTTAAGCAGAGCCAAGACGCTGAAAACGCCTTGAATCTTCTTAATCCGAGCTATTTCGGCGGCAGTATTCATGGTTAGAAGCTGCAAAATTAAACGACGATCACTAGATACTTATAAATAGTAACTGATTCATCATCATCAGCCCATCCAATGTCAATGTTCAATCAATCAATCAAATCAATGTTCAGCCAATGTTCCCACTGCTGGGACGCAGGCCTCGTGTCTATGAGAGGGAGTGGGCTGTAATCCACCACGCGGGCCCAATGCGGGTTGTAGATGTCACATGTCTTCGAATTTTTAGTTCTAGGACATACCTCACGATGTTTTCCTTCACCGTTTTTAAGGTCAGCGGTGATGAAATAAATTACACAAAGTAATGCACCTGCCTGGGTTCGAACCCACGGCTTACTGCTCGTAAGTCGGGGCTGCCAATACTGGGCCACCGCTATTCAAATTGATTACTAATAAAATATTGATTATCCTGCTGTAATAGTATAGTATTTATTATCATGTTTTCTTAGACAGAGTTGGGGTAATTCCACTCATGACAGGTTCTTAACCAACTTGCCTAGATACAGTGAAATTCTAAGATCGATAAAAATTATGAATACGTCTAAAATGTTTGGGACTCACCTGGTACCTAAACTTTACGTCAAATTGTCAATCCTGTTGCCACTCGCTATAGAATAACGAAACACTTTGAAAACTATTGCTCAAGTCGAGACCCTCAGCTCAAAAGAATGAGTAAAGAATTATTTCTTGCTTATGTACGGTCGTACGTGTTTCACTTTTATTTGAGTAAACTTCGCCCTCACTGTTACTAAAATAGATAAAGACTACTTACTTTTAGTTTGTTGTAGCTACAATACCTCTTATCCGGAATATAGCTGATACTGTAAAATATAACCGGTTCAAGACAGTTAAGGCTTAAATTGCTTAGTTTATTAATGTCTCTGTAATTTTCAAAGATATTCCTTTAAGCTTCTGGCGATATTAAATAAATTTTCGAATAAACACTAAACTTCTTATTAAGATGCTCATATTAGAACAAAACATTTATATACATAATCTTGACGTAGGATGACAAAAAAATTGTCTTAAAGTTTATGAAACTATCTGTCATAGAAAATGAATTGCTGTGTGTTCTACACAAAGGCGGTTTTTGTTTCGAAAAGAATACTTGTGTGGTTACTTAAAATTTTGTGTGGATTAAAATGTTTTGGGATAAAATAAATAAAAGAGCAATTAAATTGCCTAATTGTCCTCTGTAAAAAGTATTATAATAATGTGGAATATTTTTACCAACTTAATTTACGTGTTTTTATCATCTATAGAATATTATCTCCTTTTCAAATAATTGCAGAGGTGTTAAAATGTAGAAGCTGCAAGCATCTACATAGATATTATTTAATAGAGTCCCAAAAACTTCTAAGGTAAGAAAGCAAGCTTCCTTGATCTTTATTGAGTTTACCAATAATTTCACTATATTGTATCTCACATTAATGGATGGACTGTGTGAAGGATGACATGGCAAGAAAGGAGGTGTCTGATGAGATGACATGTAGAGGGTGTAGAGAAGCATGCAAGAAGAAGACATGCTGCGCCGACCTTAAATAAATTAGGAGAAGGGCATGAGAATAATGAGTATCATTATCACACTATCAAACACAAGTTGCATTATTAGAAACACAATTAAACTTTAATCATTTTATTGTTAATTAATTATTTTCCTTTTAAAATATATGCTATTTCATACCTTCTTATTAATTAAATATACACACATCTGACTCCTTTTCATCCGCAACAATCATTTCAGCTGCTTTCTCAGCAAGCGCTACTTCTGGTGCAAAGATCGCACCACCCAAGCTGTTAGGCAAAACACTGGCACCAACTACTCGAAGCCTTTGGACTCCTAGTACACGTAGCTGACTATCAACTACAGAACCCATGGCACAAGTACCAGTAGTTCGACCAGTGAGTGCAACCATGCATAAGGCGTAACATCTCCAATATTCTCTAGACCCAAAGTCTAATTTAGCGCAATCTGCAGTTGGTTCCAGAATTTCCAAGCTTAAACTTTGGAAGTAAGATGTATCTTTCAGCTTCATATAGTCTTGAATATATTCTACTGTAGCATTTAAATCGGCTTCATCACTATAATACCCATATACTATCTTGGGCTGGTCGTTAGGATTGGTACTGTTTAATGAGACACTTCCTCGAGATTTTGGATTGATGTTCAGTAATATTGTCACTTTCATCTGTTTGTTGTCTGCAGCTCGAAGGAGTCTGTCGCAAATGGAGTTTTTGAGTTTTAAAGTAAATGCACATAAAGACAAAAAATAATGATAATCATCGATGATGAAGTTTTGTGTTTCATAATCTGGGTATAGATTGCTTTTGTTTAGAGCTGAATAGCCTAATATTATTGGTGCGGGAAGTCTATGCTCATCAAATGGAGGAGGTTTAGCTTCTCTGTTGGTTTTAAAGTCTAAAAATGATCCTATAATACATTGTAGATTCTTGCCTACTGGTATATTTGACAAAACCTTTATTTTATGTGATTCCAGATCATCTTTAGGGCCAATGCCTGATAGCATAAGAATTTGGGGTGACTTTACCGGTCCAGCAGTAACAATGACTTCTTTTCTTGCTTTGACAGTGATTGTTTTGCCTTTCTTAACAATTTCTACCCCAACAGCATTTTTACTCTCATCAAAAATGATTTTCGTTGCCAAACTATTTCTAGTTACATGCAAATTTGTGTTATGTTTAAGAGGAGGCAAATAAGTATTGGCAGCGTCATTACGTCTCCCTTTTAGAATGGTGTATAGGGTTTCGGAATATCCTAATCCTATTCCGGGACCAACATTGTCTACAACTACTCGTTCTCCAGCCGCTTCATAAGCTTTCAAGTAATCTTCAGTGATTGTACGATCTTCTTTTGTTACGCCAATATTACCTTCGGTGCCATGAAATCCTCGAAACTTCGAATTAAGAATATCATCGTTGCTTAGTTTTTGACTTTTTTTAAAGTATTTGAGCATATTCTCCCATTTCCAAGATGAGTCTCCGGTAGTTTCGGAGATCTTTTCAAAGTCTCGACGATTTCCTCTTCCATATATAATGTAGTTGAGAGCACCTGTCCCTCCAAGGCCTCTGCCGTAGAAGGATCCACCATCAGCCTTGAGACATCTGTCTGTTCGGCAGTTTGTCTCTGATGTGTAGTTCCAATCGATGCGGGAGTTCTTTATGTAGGGTACTAAACCGGGATACTGAAAAATCAAGTATTATAAAAAATATCAAAGGTACCTATTATGTTACTTTTAAATGAGGTACAGTAATGGGATAGTAATTAAATATTTTAGGCATCTTGTTTATGAGATACCAATGTCATGGAATTTGCTTGCAGCATTTTTGACATGGAGGATCAAAAATTTACATATTGTTGTTTCATCTTCTAAAGCAAAATACAAAAAAAAAAAATAACTTACAAGACTATCAGGTCCAGGAATGTCACCTGCTTCTATCATTAATACGCAATGGTTGGCTTCCACCAATCTTGCAGCTACCACGACACCTGCAGTTCCACCTCCGACAACCACGTAATCATAGGTATTAGCATCTGGAGTTAAGAAAGACGTCCTTTAAATGTTTTGCGTATACAAACAAACCCTAAGCTGCTCTTCTTCTTTGAAAGATGAGTTTTGTATCAATATTTGGTTTAAAAGAGTGTCCTGGTGGAGTCTCTTGCCTTTTCTTCTCTATAGAGAACTACGCTTTGGAATGGGGAACTAGTTCTTTCACAAATATTTTACCTTGTGGCTGGACTGAAATTTCTTTTTTTTTAAATAATTTGATAAATTATGAGTTTAAGAAATAAGGGTTTTTAGTCTGAACGGGCCAAAGCGAATGGACCGCGTACCATTCGACCGTGATCAAAAAATTGTGTACGTTTGAAAGGCCCGGTGATATAAACATAGGCACATCAAGTACATTCGAGAGCAAAAATTAAAAAGTTGAAATTAAAGATTTAATTTTTATCTTGGGTTTGTAAAAAAAATGTCTTTTTTGCAGTGTTCTTTGCGATGTTTAGTTGGCATATGGCATGGCATATTATTTGCCTCACGCAAATAATATGTCACATCATCATCATTGATCTCTTGCCCTTATCCCGATTTATTTGGGGTCGGCGCAGCATGTCTACTTCCATTATTCTCTATTGCTTGTCATCTCATCAGATTGAACTCATGCCAGCCTGGTACATATTTAATATACACACATATGTAAACAAAAAATATATATATCCATACTAATATTACGAGTATAAATGCAAAAATCACTCTGTTTGTATGTTTGTTTGTTTGTTACCTTTTCACAACTGAACGGCTGATCGGATCTTAATACAAATTTGGCAAGAAGATAGATTTTAACCTGGCGAAGGACATAGGCATATATCATCACGCTACGACCAATAGAAGCGGAGCAGCAATGAAAAATGTTGCGAAAACGGGGAAAATGTGACGCAGACGAAGTTGCGCGGGACAGCTAGTAAAATAATAAATTAGCTATGGGCCGTTCAGACAAAATACCCGAACTAGGGGGCTAGTAGAATCTTCTTTGAAAGACAATCGCCATGCTTGCTTAGGGCACACAAAGTTGTTTCTTTTAACATCGTCTTCATAAGACGGAAACACGAGTATTGTTTAGCCTCTGCTGAGCACCTCAGACTAGACTAAATAGGCACGAAGGAGGAGGAGGCGGAAATACGGAAATTCAGAGTATGGAATTCGGAGTACGGATTCCGATGTATCTAGTTAATATTTCATTGCACAAATATTAAAAAACCACTCACCACAAACTGTCGCGTCTTTGGGGTAAAACTCGTTTGTTATGTTAAGAAGCGAAGCAATGACGCTGAAAGCTCCTTGCAGCTGTCTGATCCTAGATATTTGTGTTCGTGCTAACATTGTTTAATTCTGTAAATAAAAACATTGATATATGTCATATTACCATTACTAGCACAGGGAACACCGTATTTTCAAGTTATTTGTATTGGATTGGATTGTATTGTATTAGATATGAAGATGGTAGACGATTTGTAGCTCATCATCATCATTCAGGTAGCCGCAAAACGTCTACTACTCGTATTTGGGGTCTTTGACTATCTTTTTACATACCCACTTTGAATGGCCAGATTTCGTTCAAACTTTGCAGATTTATCGATGACCAATGACAATACATTAATTTGATAAAACTATTCCATTTTTTTCAATTTGTAGATTGGTTTTTTTTTGTAACCGACTCCTTTGGGCGCTATTTTGACCCACTTTAAACCGATTTATCTAATATTAGGAAATTTTCGAGTACCAAAGAGATTTTTTAATTCAACAGAGTAAATTTAAAAAAAAAACGGCCAAGTGCGAGTCAGACTCGCGCACGAAGGGTTCCGTACCAATATTCATAAAAACCGCCATATATGATCTGCAAATGAGACTCGTTTTTAATACAACTGACGCTTAGCGCCATCTATCGACATTTCTATGGAGTTGTTCGAAATTTTCGAGTCAAATACAATTGATCGACTATTACTCGTAAACTTGTAAAGCCCACTAAAGTGTGATAGTTTTACTTTAAACTTCGTTATATATAGGTACTACTGCCGTGACATTTGAATTTCTAACTACAACCGTTTATTTGGTAGGGGGGGACACTTGACTCTAACGAAAATTGGTACTTTAAAGCTTGATAAGTCACGAACAATTTACTTAATCAAAAAACGGTCTTCCCAAACCCCTAATATTTTTAAAAGACCTATTCAACGATATCCCACACTATGGGAAGGGCGAAAAAAGAAATTATCATTTCTATTAACGTGTATACTCATGCCAAATTACAACTTTCTAGTACCAACAGTTTTTGAGCTAAACCGAAATTATAAGGTTTCCTTGTTGACTACGGAACCCTAAAAACAAGCTTTTAAATAGAGATTTTACTATAAATACAGCTGTACACATGAATAATTTGGAAAATAGTTACAGTTACCTAAAGTTATCACGGAATTAATAGTAGATTAGAACAAATAATAGTTTGAAATTAAAAAAAAAACAAGCTATTATAAATAAACCAATCTAAAGAGTAGAAACTTATTTTCTACTTTTTAGATATAATAGTAGTAGTACTTTTTAGATATATAGTAATAGATAAAAAAAAAAAAACTAAAAAACACGCTTTTTATAGAAAACTGAAATAAAAAAATAAAATTTTTTTTTTTTAGTTTTGTAAACTATTATTTATTTAGGTTGTGTTTTCCGTCCTCGTCATTAGATTTTGCGTTAAATATGGTATTTTACAAATTTAATAACATATACACAATAGTTCTTCATATTCCGCCTACTAAATTCGGCATGCAAATTTTATGACAGTAATAATGATTCAAATACAGCCTCATTTTGGAAAGAATGCAGAATACATTTTGTAGATTTCTGTACCTTAAGCAGTACGGAGTTTATCCCTTTTATCCTCTGATGTATCCAAGTATGTTCGTCCTGGGCATGGTTGGGTACACCAGGCTGGCAGTAAGAAGGGACGTGGCGTTAGTCAAGTACGTGGCTCGCGTACTGCTAGGATTGCTGCACCACCCCGAGGTGCTGGCTGCGTTGCGGCTGTGCGCGCCGGACGGGTGCGTGGGAGCGCGCCGCCGCCCCGCACTGTTACGAGTGCCAGCGGCTAGGACTAACCTACTCAAGTTTACCCCTATGTCGCGAGCCGCACGTATTATTAATATTATAACGGTATCGGAAGATATATTTGGGCAAAACCTGCAGAGATTTATTCAAACAGCACAAATAATACTAGAAAGAGGTGTGCAACTATAAACGATGTCATATTTAATTATTACTATTATACTGGTTGTAATGGTATTTGTTATTATATTTAATGTAATTGTACTTTGTAACTTATAGCATCGTATTGGACTTGTCTGTAATGTTGCTATAATTGGTGGTTAATAAATAAATAAATAAATAAATAAATTATTAAATTCCAACGCCAAACAAAATAAAATAAAATATCAGTAATAAATCAAGAATTTTCTAAATTATTAAATTACAAATGTCAAAAAATAATAATAGTTCAATTACAATTTTATTAACATCAACTTACAAATGATAACCACGGAAATTAAATTACAAAATATGTCAATAGCTTAAAATAAAAATGTCAAATGTAGTTTTTCATGTCATGCAATTTTCCCATCTGTCCTAGAATTCATAAATTCCTTAATACTATAGAAACAGTTTTCCATAAGCCATACTCTGAGATGCTTTTGAAATAAGCTGTAACGCAGTTCTCTAATAACCTTTGGTATTATTTATTAAATATCTTTATTGCCATTCGACTCGTGTTTTTATGGCAGTACGCTGTTCTACATCTTGGCATTGCAAATTTTGTTGGATCTATTGACATTTTTGCCCACCTTATAAACATTGACGCTATCGCCATTGGCAACTTAATGAATGCTTCATGCTTCCTCACCTCATGCTTCCTATATTTCGATTAAGAACAACGACTTCACCAAATTTGAATTTGAAGATGGTGGAGTTCTGAAAACCAAATCTATAGGAGTCTGTAGAAGTTGGATAGACTCATTATGATGATTTTTTTTAGATGAATAATAAATAAATATTGATTGCCACTTACCTACTGTTGTCTAATTTATTATCACACTGAACGTCTACTAAACTTTTAGTGCAATTTGGCTTATTTATATCAACAATTTCGGGTTTAGGTAATATAGTACAGACTAATTGAGTATAGATAAGTTTTAATTAGAACATCGTAATGGGTGAGCACCTACGTCAATCGAAATATATTCCTTAACTTAATTCAAGCGAAAAAAAACAAATAAGAATTTGTAAACTAAAGTGATTACAGCCTACCGACCAACTATCTGTTGCCAAGGAACAGTCGCAAAATGTTTTTAGTTCTCTTCAAAGACACCATCTGCCGAGCCTTTTCCCAATTATGTTAGGGTCGGCTTCCAGTCTGTCCGGATGCAGCGGAATATCATACAGCTGAGTATTTTCCATGGAGCGACTGCCTATCTGACCTGCACATTACAGTTAGTACTGGGTAGTACGATACCCCTTGCTAAGTGGTTGTCAGACTTTGGGACCTCTGACTACCTGTAACGACTGTCAAAGATCTACATATGATAGCCGAGAAGAGCGGTTTAACCTGAAGGTCGTCCCGAACGGCTGTTACTGCTTAGCCTAGAGTTCCTCTCCAAGTTCAAGTTCTCACCAAAGACACTTTAATATATTTACTGTTAGACGAGTTTAAAAGCTGGCAGTTCATCAAATGGGACTGGGTAGGATACGGGATATTTCTGCCGTATTCCGAACGAGTTATGTGCACGCAACACACAAGACTGGTGCCATGGCCGCAGCAGACCAGACTAAGGGTGGATCGGCAGTGCCTTCTTTGAGAAATGGAAAGACAAAGCCCAGAATCGTGAACGATGGAAGGAATGGAGGGAGGCCAGCAGTGAGCCACACAGGCCATTGAGATCAAAATCGTAATCAATTTTTTTTTAATCTTTATTGAAAGAGTTTTTTCGCCATTGCGAATATGTCACTCTGTAGGTAAACATAAAATACTATAGTTTAAAAAAAAAATGCAATTGTTTAGTCAGGTCTGTTCTTCAGGGCCAACTTAACCATATTTATTTGAAAATGGGTTATATAAGTTTATATTGTGGATACTAATTTGTGTTGTTTATGAGTGAATGTAAATTTAATCTATTTGCTCTTGCAAGTAGACTAATTGGGTGGTGTGCCCACAAGTGGAATGTGTCACACTTGGTAAATGTGTCTTTTCGCGATATAATGCCACTGAGACATAGTGTGATCACTTATTTTTTGCCACGCCTTTATTAGCTTTACCCGTGCGACTATGTAAAAAATCTTAAGAGTTAATTTGGACCCACTTCCCAGTTTTCAATTGAGCTGAAATTTTCCGTACATGTTAAGTTTGGATGACATTGCATGGCTAAGGGTATTACCACACCAATCGATCGGTCGTCGATCGATGCCATCGATCGATGGTAGAATAGGATTAGTCGACGTCGATCGATTGGTGTGGTACCTTAAGAGACATCATGTTACATCCAATGTGGCGGACTCCTAAAGATGGCTGACTGGTTAATTTTATGATATGGGTAATAAATGAAACGGTTTGCCGAGAAGAATACGAGCCTGTTTTTTTATACTATAATTGGTGTTTTTTATACTATGGTATTTTAAATCTCTGTGGTTCTTCCGTACTCCTTTCAAAAGGAATTTTCTAAACAATACAGAGAACAGTTTGTTCAATGCATTCAATTATTTATTTATATCTAATCACGCTGCCAACTAAACTTAATTAAAGAATCACGTCAGTTCAACTTCTTTATCTATTATTTTCAACTGTATGTAGACACTTATATTCTTATCACTGGGGTAATTTAATTTTCTGATCAAGATATTTAAGAACATGCTTCTCAAAAAGCCGTCATTCCATGCAAAAGTGCAATGATAACCCACTTTTGCGCACAGAAAGGTTGTTTATTTAAAAACAGCAAGGTTATGTCCATGTTTGTGATGCTAAAGGTTCTTGGTAGAGAGGAGTGTTTAGAGAATAAACAAGTTACACCATTAAATATTTTCCGAAAACCCACTTGAAGAAAAAGGCAAGATTTCTTCCTCATAATCAAAGCTCGTCCTTTTCTGTATACAAAACAGATTCATCATCATTACATCTACCAGAATATATATAGTACAGAATGATCATGATATGGTGGAAGTATGAGTAGCAAGTTCGAGTCCTGGAGTGACGTATTGGGCAAACGTAGAATTAGCCCCAGCCGAACTGACGATCATAAAAAGGTGGCCTGGACGAATTTTGAAAGCAAATGAGGTAAAATTTGTGACAGGCTTATATCAACACCAAGACTGACCCAGAATACACTGAACATAAAATAGATGTAGCCCATTGTGTTTTTAAACCTGTGGAAAGGTTTAAAAGACTAATACGCACATTTAGGAATATTTTCATACAAGGATTTTGATGTCGAACATTTTCGATTTGACAAACAAATTCTACCTGACACGTGGGCTTTTGACACTAGACAGAACGATTTGTTACTAAGTAGTAACAAGTGTTTTATTACGATTTACTTCTTCTTGTCCCGTCTATCGCTCATAAATATTTCATAAAACCAACCTTCTGTAGATTTTTCTTATGTGGTGTTCCAACATCGCCGTTAATGTAGACCAGAGGAATATGAGGCGAGAATAGAATAGTGTTTGAGACTTCATTTTATGAAGTTAAATGTGTGTTTGTTTTTATTTATTTGTTGTTCTGGGTGTAACAAAAGATTCATAGGTTAGCATTATGTATTGTAGTCTACACTATGAGAAACGAGGAGGTATGAGAGCGTGTTATGTTGGTGATGTCATGGATATTATACAGTGCATTTATTTATTACTGTATTGACGACATCTAACGTCTCTGTAATGCGCACTCTGTTTCGCACTCCACCTTTCCTCAGTTAATAAATCCTATGGGAGGGCAAGACGACGCGACTGGAGAGATATCAGGTGCGGGTACAACGGATAACGTCACCGCCAAAATTCCGTGCTGCTAAATCATCCAATATCAATTTTTCCCACGTAGGAATCGAGACCACGATCCCATGCGGTGCAGTCGCGCTAGTGAGCACGGGTTGGTCCCGTTTGTTTCCGTCCCAAGGCAGTTCAGAGTCCTTTGGAGAATACACGTGTCAACATCTGCCTCGCCTTTTTCCAAACCATGTTGGTGTCGGCTTCCAGTCTAATTGGATGCATTTGAGTACCAGTATTTAACATGAAACGACTGCCTATCTGACCTCCACAACCCAGTAACCGGGTATTACTATACCCCTTGGTAAGACTGAATGTCAGAGTTTCGGCTTCTGACTACTCGTAACGACTGTCAAAGACCTACAAATGACAGTCGGGACCAAAGGCTTAACATGCTTTCCAAGGCCCAGAGGAAACTTGGTAGGTATGTAATGGATCCACGGACCAACCCAGGCAAGCGCAGCATAACCTTGAAGATCAACCCTGCGGCAGTTATTATTTAACGACGAGCTCCTCGAGAATACACGTGCATTGTTGTATTATCTCTCCAACTTCAAGCAATACTGTTTTCTAAGAAACTATGTTTTATGGATGCTAGCCAGCACATGTTTCCTTGTTCTATCGTAAAAACTTTACAGACTTCTTAGTACTAACTTAAAATAAAGTCCATCCCAACACAGGCGCTGTTAAACTTTAACTGCAAAATTAATAGAACTGTCGGCGCCTCACATACGCGATGACGACCGCGGGGAGGGTGAGGGACGCGGGTACCGAACCCGGGCTGCCCGAGCACCGCTGCGCGACCTTTTATCACTTAGCTCAAAGACACGGCCAGTCTATTCAGAACATACTCGTAAGTACTGACGTTCACACCTTTTTGCTGCATATTAGTAGCTAGCGTAATAATGTAGAATGAGACGTTACCCATGACTGTAAAAAGTTATCTGATTTCTATATTTAACTTTAATGTTAATATTTTAAATGCAACATGGATAGCGCTCTGTAAATATGGGCTAAAACCCAAACCTCAACTCGGCACGTGTTTCATCCCAGCCCGGGGGATTCCCAGGAAATGTTACACGTCCGAGTGGATGTTGAGTCAACATCTCTTGAGGATGCCCGCAGAGAAATGAACACGTGTCAAATATAGATTTAGGTTAGATCTTATATTAGGTTAGGTATAAATACACCGTGTAAATCACCTCATCACTAAGCCGTCAACCAAGCATTCTGTACATGAAACTAAGTAACTTTACGCAAAAATTATTGCTGGGAAACGACTTTTTTTTGGGGGGTGTTAAATCATGTTTTGTGGTAGAACTCAATGTAACGCACACAAAACATTGTGCTGGACGGATTGAATAGTACGGGGGTCGTGGAGGTGTTTAAAGTAAAAATCTTACATTAAAAACTTGTATTTAAAAAAATACTTGTCAAAAAGTTGTAACTTTGACCCCTAATATCTCCGTAACTAGAAGGTTCCCAGGTATGGTGTAGAACAAAAAAATGATCGCAATGACAGGGAGAACCAGTGCCTTTCGGCTTCGTTAAGAGGTGTTTTACACCCTTCATACTTTCTGCATGTGCGTATTTTAGCCGAAGAGCTTGTGTCTAAAAAATAACAGTCGCTCGGATTGATCTATAAGTTAAGTTGTGCTTAACTAGGTTTTTCCGTGGATGGACTACAAATTACATACCAAGTTTCCTCCGTGCTTCGGAAAGCACGTTAACCTGTTGGTGCCTGCTGTCATTTGTAGATCTTTGTCAGTCGTTACAGGTAGTTAGCAGACGGAAAGTCTGACAACCAGTTTTACCAAGGGGTATCGTATTACTCAGTACTAACTGGGTTGTGGAGTTCAGATAGGCACTCACTCCATGTAAAATACTGGTATTCAGCTGCATCCCGTTTTGATTGATAGCCGCCGATTGTTTATGTAAATATATATTATGACCGCGCTTTAACTTACTCAAAAACTTACTCAAAAAGTTAGAAAGGCTTGGTGTTAGAGGTATTCCCTTAAAACTGATGAGGGACTACCTCTCAGACAGAAAGCAAATAGTTCGGATCGACAGTAGACTGAGCAATGAGGCTCGTGTCGATTACGGTGTGCCCCAGGGCAGCATACTCGGCCCCACGTTGTTTTTGGTGTATATCAATGACCTCTGCCAACTACAGCTCCATGGTGGCAAAATTGTTACTTTCGCTGATGACACCGCCCTCTTCTTTAGTGGGCAGAGCTGCGAGGATCTATTCCAAACGGCTCAAAAGGGTTTTAACCAAGTCTGCGAATGGCTACGATTGAACATTTTGACCTTGAATATTAGCAAAACCAAATATGTTACGTTTGCCCATAGGTCAAATTTACTACCTCCACCATTTCTTAGTATAACCTGCCATACCTGTGTCCATGACACCTCCTCGTGCCCTTGCCCCACTCTACAAAGGGTCAATTAGACCAAATATCTTGGTATCATTATAGACCAATTCCTGACCTTCAAACCGCATATAAATGCCCTGGTAGCCCGTCTGCGTAAACTAATCTACATCTTCAAAACTCTCAGACACGCAGCAGACCGTCGGCTCACCAAGATGGTCTACGATGCCTTATGTCAATCCCTTATAACATCCTGGGGAGGTGCCGCCAAGACTCGCCTACTTGAGGTCGAGAGAGCACAGCGAGCTATTCTCAAAGTCGGCGCCGGGCTTCCTTATTTATTCCCTACTGTAGACCTTTTTAAAGAGTGGGATGTGCTTACTGTAAGACAGTCATTCGTATTGCGTACAGTGCTTAAAGAACACTCTTTATTGGAGTACAACCCGAATCTCCAAAAGAACAAGCGCCGTAAAGGCAGGGTTTGCCATACTCAAGCATTCAACTGTGCTCACTCCCACAATTTCTTCATGTTTCTCGGACCATACATGTATAATAGGCTTAACAAAATACTTAATATATATCCGCTAACAAAATACAAATGCAAAACCTCTGGTGAAGCGTCAATGCCTTCTTTGCAATAGCAAATATTTTCAATTAAATGAATAAAAATAAAATAGGAATTTTCCACACTATGCATAATATATTCAGCTATCTATTATAAAAAAAGTAACAATTAGGTGTCTTTTTGATGAATCCTTTCGCCAATTACCTAGCATCGCAGCGCCCATTGGATGCGTATCGAGTGTTTCCTCCGAGATGCTCGCAACTGACCAATAGATGGCGTTCACCGCAAGAAACATCTTCCGTTTACCGCCGCCGTTCGTTTTGCGTGCGAGATATACGGCTCCGCAAAGAAAAATTCCCCTTTTGTGAAACCTTGAGGACACTCGTAAAATAAATGGACCTGCATCTGTGCTTCATTGAGAACTTATAGTGCAGTGTTGATTTTTGGAGTTTCAACCATCCCACCGGTGGATTTAGGAAGATTTGGCTCGCCGGCCGGCAGCCTTCCAAGTACCCACGCGCTCACGAAGAAGTCTTCGCGAATTCCCATCAAGGTCTGAGTGGAGTCTCAGGATATCCAGGTACGTGGGCTTATTGCTGCCAATCGATGTACTGGTGTGGGTTTCTCAGGATTCATCAATAGGACTTGATTTTTGTTATATTTGTTTTAACAATTCCGCCATCTTTTTTTCGTTGTTCTTAAAAACAACCCAGCTAAGGTGTAGGCTATTTACACGCCTCACCATATTATTTGGTCCTTTCGAGACGGATTATAGATCCCTAGTTAGATTTTTACGTAACATTTTTGGTGAAAATCATAAATTCAATAACGCACAATAGGTATAGGTAGGTATTTACGTAAACTTTGGTAAATATTCTCCATAAAAAAACGCTACTCATTTGACAATAGATTTTACGTAATTTATTGGTAAATCTGTCAATAATGTTTCATAGAATTGAACGTGTTACGTATTAATTGGTAAAGTTCACTCACTTTGGTAAACAAACAAAATCGTAGGTAGTTACCCATTATTTCGGCATACTGCGTGAGTTCGTTATTTTTATAAAGTTACCTCATAGTTGGTAGGTGCGCTACTATTGCAAACCGCCTCGCTCCTGTTAGGTATTTACCGCATTTCAGATTTATTTTGTTACGTAATCTAACAAAATGCCTGATAAACAACTAAAGCCGGAAGATATGCTGACGATCCTTCATGAAAAGAAAGGATTGTTATTTAAACGCCTTAATCAATTATATGATTCATCAAAAAATATTTCGTCGTTCGATTCGAGAAGGAACGAGTGTTTTATGACTGCATCGGAAACAATTGACGACATTCGAAATAAATTTGAATCTTATGTCGATCAAATTAACCATATAAACATTAGTTTGAAACCTGGTTCAAGTCCCGACTATGCTTGTTTAGAATCCTTTGAAGATTTGTATATTCACGTTAAACGTATTAGGAATAAAATCAACAGTAGTGAATCTCCGTTATCACGAAGTAGTTATTCAAAAACGCTTTTCGAACCGCCTAAAATAATGCTGCCTCCTATCGCGCTGCCATCTTTCGACGGGAAAACTGAGAATTGGCCGGTTTTCTATGAGTCGTTCAAGTCAAATATTCACGATAATGATCAGCTGACGGACTCGCAGCGTGTGCAGTACTTAATAGGTAGGCTTACACATAACGCATTGAAAGTTACCGCGGGTATTGTGCCTACGGGTGACACTTACAAGTTTTTATGGGACAGCTTAGTCAAGAAATACCAGGATAAGCGCTCACTATGTACACACTATTTAAATAATATTTTAGATTTAAAAAGTTGTTCTTATAACGCAAATAGTCTCGATTCTTTTATTGATACATTTAGTGCATCTATCTCTGCCATAAAACAACTTGGAATTCCGGATCTTGCGGATTTTATTCTCTTGCATTGTGCTATGAGAAAAATAGATTCACAGATTGGTCAATCGTTTGAACTTTCCATTCGCGATGTTGAAATTCCCACAACGAAATTATTGATAAGCTTCGTTCAAGATCAGGCAAAGATATTGGCACGCTCGAATTTGTCTCATTTGAACGCGAGAAACTTTAATAGAAACCCCGCTTCCGCGCCTCGCGAGTCACGCACACAGACGAAAGCGTTTGTTGTGAGCGAGTCAGCTGACGCGTCAGCTTGTTCACCCGCGCTCGCGGTTCCATGCTGCGCCTACTGTAATGATAACGCTCATGTTCATTTGTATAACTGCGTTAAGTTTAAATCCGCGTTGACTCCTAGAACAAGGTTCGAGTTTATTAAATCCAAACGAGGGTGCGCAAATTGTCTGAGCACATTGCACGGATTGAGTAACTGCAAGTCAACATCAGTCTGTGACTTATGTAAAAAACGCCATCATACACTATTACATTTCGTTAAAGAAAATAAACCGCAAACAGCTGATGTTAAAGCGACGAATTGCAATGTAGTCATCGCGTCGCCTCCCGCGCTCCTCTCGACTCCCGGTTCGTCTTCGCTTGCCCCGGCTCCCGCCGCGGTGCCGCGCTCTTATTCTCATTACGATAAGGTCGATATTCCTGTGGCTGTGTATGATTCGTGTGATACTACACATAATACAGCCGTGTTATTAGCAGCTGATACTAAGACTAAGGCCGCAATTTTGTTATCAACCGCTCAGGTTTATGCGCGAGCTAATAATAATAATTCGGGCCATAAAACAATAGTGAGGTGCTTAATTGACAATGGCTCGCAGAATAATTTAATAAACTACAGCTTGCTGTAGAAAACTTAATTTAGTAATAATTCCTTTAAGTAATTCCTTTGTTAAAGGAGTTGCTTCTGTATCGCGACCGATAATAGGTTATGTGCACTTGGATATCGAGTCTCGCGTATATTCGCATCAAAAGTATACTATTCATGCGTTAGTAGTTGAGTGCATTACAGACCAGCTACCTTCGCACCATATTAAGTGGGATAGTCATGTGGACTTCCACTCGCTTCCGCTCGCTGATTTAAGCTGGAATATTCCAGGTGATATTGACTTAGTATTAGGCGCTCAGCTGTTTCCGTATATTTATTTGGGAAATAGGGTGGACTTAGGTTCACATGCGCCACCCGCATTATTGACCACATTCGGGTATGTCCTTATGGGAGATTTTCCGCATAGTAAAGATAATTCAAATTTACCTAGCCCTTCTTTTACAGCATTAGCCCTTAATGATTTATTACAAAAATTTTGGGAATTGGAAGAAGTTGAAAATAAACGTTTTTTATCTCCTGAGGAAACCGAATGTGAGAATATTTTTTCCTCGACCGTGTCGCGTGACGATGTGGGACGTTATACTGTCGCGTTACCCTTTAGTAAGGATCCTGCCGAGTTAGGTAACTCCCGCACCGCCGCGTATCGTCGATTGATTGCGCTGGAGAGAAAATTCCGCCAATCGCCGATGTTGCGGGAAAATTATAACGCTGTGATCAAGGAGTACATAGATAATGGATACCTAAGTCAAATCGACGAATCTGCCATTTTAGATGACGGGTACTACATCCCTCATCACGCTGTCGTTCGACCAGATAAACCGATGCCGCGCATTGTATTGGTTGCTAGTGCTAGAACTCATACAGGGTTATCTTTAAATGATGTACTCCATATTGGTCCAAATTTACAAACAGATTTGTTTATTCTTTTAATTAATTTTAGATTATTTCCCATCGCTTTAAACGCTGATATTAAACATATGTATTTACGCGTTGGTGTACTCGTTGACCATCGTAAATATTTACGCATTTTGTTTCGATTCAATGAGAACGAACCTGTGCTTACCTTTGCTTTTAATCGCTTACCTTTCGGACTTAAGTCGAGTCCTTACATAGCTATGCGCACTGTGCGACAGCTGGCCTCTGACAGTCCGCATTATCCCGAAGCTGCTAAAGTAGCGGAGACCAGTCTCTATATGGATGATCTGGTGTACTCTGTGAATAATGAAGACACCGCCATGCAGCTATCTCATGATCTTATAAAGATGTTTAAATCGGGCGATTTTGACCTTGTTAAATGGTGTAGCAATTCACCCGTTCTGTTAAACAGTCTTCCTGACTCGCATCGTAAATCTCTCGATTTTCATGCTGGTACTGATGTGTCTAAGGTTCTAGGCCTTTCATGGGAACCTGTCCTGGATAATTTTTTCTTCACTTCCGCTTACGTAGCTGAGAAATGTACTAAGATAAATATACTCTCGATAGTCGCACGCTTATTTGATGTTCTCGGTTTGGTTGCCCCCGTAATATTTTATGCCAAGTTGCTCATCAAAGAATTATGGCTGAGCAATACTGGGTGGGATGATCCCGCTCCGGACGACATTTTTAAACGTTTCTCCATTCTCATGCAAGAGTTTCCATTGCTGGATACGTTACGAATACCACGCCATGTGGGTGTTACCAATGATTGTTCCGTCAGTATAGTCGCGTTTGCTGATGCTAGTATGGGTGGGTACGGGTGTGTGATTTATATACACTCTACTGGTCCATCCGGTGTCGTAGTCCGCTTACTTTGTGCGAAATCGAAGGTTTCACCTACCAAAGTCACAACTCTTGCACGTCTGGAGCTATGTGCCGCCGTGCTCATGTCAAAATTGGTAAAAAATGTTCGCGATACTTACGCTTTACGTATTCCTATTGCAGGAATTTACGCCTTTTCGGATTCCACGATAGCCTTATCTTGGATACACTCTTCTCCGCACCGCTGGTCAGTCTTTGTCAGCAATAGAGTCGCTCAATGTCAGGAGAACTTGGGTTCTCAACATTTTTACCATGTGGCAGGTGTTGAGAATCCAAGCGACTGTCTATCTCGTGGCATCCTTCCTTCCCAATTAGTGTCACATGAACTTTGGTGGAACGGCCCCTCTTGGCTTCGTTGTGCTCCTGAAGATTGGCCTGTCAAATCGTTCTGTCCCACTAGCTGTGGGGAGCTTCCCGAGCACAAGGCAAATGTCCTGACTGTGACCACGCAAGTAGAACCTCCCCTTCTATGTCAACTGGCGCAACGTACCTCATCATGGGATAAACTGTTGCGCATCGTTTCTTATATACTTAAATTCGTTAGACCGAAGGTTCACTGTGAACCCCGGTCTCCTCAGGGGTTGTCAGCCGCGGAACGAGTTATGGTCCGTGCTGTGCAATCTGTCCATTTCGCAGATGACATTAAGCTCATCAAATGTGGTAAATTTCTACCAAAGAAACTTCAAAGTTTGTCTGTCTTTTTAGATGAAGAAGGCTTATTACGCATTGGGGGGAGACTTTCAAAGTCACACCTTCCATTTGACGCTAAACATCCCTTTTTACTTCCCAAACACGATCCTATTGTGGATTTGATAATCCGTCATTATCATGTGATGAATTGTCACACTGGACCAGGGCTACTTATGTCTATTTTGCGACAGCGATTTTGGATATTAGATGCCAGGACTGTCATTAGATCCAAGTTGCGACAGTGCAATACATGTTTTAGAGTAAATCCGACGCATCCCACTCCAATGATGGCGGACCTTCCTGAATACCGTGTATCGGAATCTAAGGCATTTGTTCATACTGGAGTGGATTATGCTGGTCCCTTACGCATAACTCTCACTCGTCGCAGAGGCCAACATGCTCAGAAGGCTTACATCTGTTTGTTTGTGTGCTTGGTAACCAAGGCTGTTCATGTAGAGCTAGTCTCTGAACTTACTACGGACGCCTTTTTAGCCGCGTTTAAGCGTTTCATCTCACGTCGAGGGCCAGTATCCTGTCTTTATTCGGATAATGCTACCAATTTCGTTGGCGCTAAAGCCCAACTAGATGAACTTTATAATTTCTTAATACGTTCAAATCTCAACTCATCTCTTATAAACGAGTTAACAACTCGCCGCATTAAGTGGAAAATGATCCCACCTCGCTCCCCGAATTTTGGCGCTATGTGGGAGGCCAATATTAAAACATTAAAAACGCACCTTTATCGCGTGATCGGGAGTCAACTCCTCACTTATGAAGAATTACAAACTGTACTCATACAAGTAGAGTGCATTATGAACTCGCGCCCTCTGAGCGTGTTGTCCTCTGATCCGCATCCTGAAGTTCTTACTCCCGCTCATTTTTTGATGTCGACTCCATTGCAGTACTTGCCGGCAGCCGATTTGTCTGGTCAGCGCTTAAATCTGTCCCAACGCAAACAGTTGTTAGATATTATGGTCCAATCTTTTTGGAAGAAATGGCACTTAGAGTATCTGCATACGCTGCAAGTCAGGCAAAAATGGGCAACTCCGGACAAACCTGTAGAAGTTGGAAATGTCGTACTCGTGGGTCAGGATAACTCGCCTCCTCTGAGTTGGCCATTAGGAGTTATAACTGAGGTTTATAAAGGGACCGACAATGTCTCTCGCGTTGCGATGGTGAGGACAAAGTTCGGTAATTATAAACGCTCTATCACTAAATTATATCCTATTCCAACGCAATAAAAGTCAATTCTTGCAATACTCGTAGTTTTTTAAGGTTTAGGATTAGTTTTGAATAACTTGCTTCTTTTTGTTTTCCGCATTCAGTCATAAAGCTTAAACTTTTCTGATCATGATCTAAGTCAGAAAATCTTTAGAATTTTCGCCTTTATTTTGAAAGCACTTGCGTCCTTCCAAAGGGGGGAGCATGGTGAAGCGTCAATGCCTTCTTTGCAATAGCAAATATTTTTAATTAAATGAATAAAAATAAAATAGGAATTTTCCACACTATGCATAATATATTCAGCTATCTATTATAAAAAAAGTAACAATTAGGTGTCTTTTTGATGAATCCTTTCGCCAATTACCTAGCATCGCAGCGCCCATTGGATGCGTATCGAGTGTTTCCTCCGAGATGCTCGCAACTGACCAATAGATGGCGTTCACCGCAAGAAACATCTTCCGTTTACCGCCGCCGTTCGTTTTGCGTGCGAGATATACGGCTCCGCAAAGAAAAATTCCCCTTTTGTGAAACCTTGAGGACACTCGTAAAATAAATGGACCTGCATCTGTGCTTCATTGAGAACTTATAGTGCAGTGTTGATTTTTGGAGTTTCAACCATCTCACCGGTGGATTTAGGAAGATTTGGCTCGCCGGCCGGCAGCCTTCCAAGTACCCACGCGCTCACGAAGAAGTCTTCGCGAATTCCCATCAAGGTCTGAGTGGAGTCTCAGGATATCCAGGTACGTGGGCTTATTGCTGCCAATCGATGTACTGGTGTGGGTTTCTCAGGATTCATCAATAGGACTTGATTTTTGTTATATTTGTTTTAACAATTCCGCCATCTTTTTTTCGTTGTTCTTAAAAACAACCCAGCTAAGGTGTAGGCTATTTACACGCCTCACCAACCTCAGTCACTGCCTACTTGAAAACACTAGATTATCAGGAAACAGAAAAACTCTTGATCCCCCTCAGATAGATAACCTCTTTAACTAATCGTCTCCTGCTGCTTTTACAAACTATATTACTCGAACTGCAATCTTCCTTGAATCATGCTCACACCACTCACTCACACTACAGTCACTCACATACACTCTTCAAGTACTCACCGCGTACTGAAACTACCTTAAACATTGTGTATTTTAATTTTTTATCTTTTACTTTACTTTGTGTCTTTTAATTATAATGCAACCTGTCTTAGTGTCCTGCACTCTTATTAATATCCAAATTTTGTTACTTTCTAATGTAGTACACAGCAGGCAAATAGCTGCGGGAGGGCCCTGGTGACTTGTAATACAGGTTCTTATAGATACCTACCTCAAGCACCAGTCTCTCACTAGTTAATTCCATGTTCGTGCTCCACTGTGACCCTAGCATTAAGTAACTTGTGCAGAGAAAATAAATGATTTTTATTATTACAAAAAAAAAAAATAGTTTTAGTTACCTTTCATAGATGTCGCTGTTACTTTAAGAGTGTTGTGAACATTAATTATCTGTGGCTGCTACGTCACATCCGATCACACGACACTCTGACACAACACCGAGCGCTAGTGCGCAGAGAAGCTAGGATTTACGGGCAGTATGATTTGAGACTCGGTCGGGATCGCACAGGCGTGCTACGTGTTCGGTGGAGTGTCCTACTTGTGCTACCTATTTTGTTACTTTAATTTTATCACTGAATATTAAAATTTTAAAATAAGTTTGGAATATAAGTGATTGTGCAATAACTAGTGCCTTTATTTTCTTCGCCCGACAATCCACACCTACCTACAAAGGGCGACTTAGTGAAATCATGGATCCAATTAATATAGCTGATGAGGACCAAGTTCCTTCATATAGAAAATAATTACAACTTCGTTATTAAATTTTGTTGAAAAAAACATAAATGGCTTTCACAAAAGCAGTCCAATGAAGAAAAAACACGTTTGTATTTCACAAAACACATTTCAATGTAATTTTTTGCCCTTCTGTCACACTATATTGGGGTAAAAGAGTGACCTTTAAGTAAAGAAAATATTTCACTTGAAAGCAATTTATATAAAAGCATACCAAATAGGTAACCCATCCATCACCTATCCTATATTTTAGGTACTTACAAAGAAATAGGGCTTAAACCTGACGTACAAAGGCGGTTTAAGACACCAATGAGAATATTAAGTAGGTATATTAAAAGTAACCCAAAACCTAGGCATCGGCCAGGGTGATGGGCTTCCGCGGAAACACATAGCTCATGAAATATCCTTTGCGTCCATAGTGTAGTCTGTACAGACTTAAATGGTCTAAACAAATGACAATCACTTTCAAAACGTTTCTTTCTGCAACAACGACTTTCGACAGCATTGTTGTTGAAACTTTTTGGCAGTTTATGTCAATCCAATATATTATGACTTTCTGCTGTCCTCTAGCTACCTACCTATCCTTTTTTATTTTTAACCAACTTCCTAAATGGAGGAGGTTCTCAATTCGAGTGTTTGTATTTCTTTTTGTATGTGAACCGATTTCTCCGCCAATTGTGGACTGAATTTCAAAATTATTTTTTTATTCGATAGCCTATTACTCCTGAGGTATTCCCATTGACACCATATTAGAATGTGATTATTGAATCTCAGGGAAATCGAGGGCAATCCTTAATTTAATAGGCATACTCATTGTTTTTCATATACTTTCTAATGCAATTCAAATTTTGGTACCTGGTAATAATCATCTCATGTTTCTGAGCTGATGATGGAAGGTATAAGTCAGGATCTGATGATAGAATCCCAGGAAAATGGGCAAAGCTCAAATTTGATGGGCATTGTTTACAGTATACTTCCCATGAAATCCCATGGTCATCATGTCAAGATCTGATGATGGAATCCTGGAAAAAACGAGAAAACTCTCCAAATTTTATAGGGAGACCAAGGCTTTATGCTTGGTAATCATTATTTAATGTTGCTAAGCTGATGATGAAAGTTATAAGTGGGGATCTGATGATGGGATCCTAGGAAAATCAAGAAGAAGTGTGGAGGTTATCAATTCATCTGAATGTTTTGTGGGTATGTTCAGCGATATCATTGCCAATTGTGAACCAATATCGAGGTTTTTATTATTATTTGGAAGAATATTATTCCGCGGTGGTCCCGTTTAAATTTGGCGAAGATCTGATGCTGATTTTCGCAGATATACAATGGAACTCTTTAATAATAGACGGAAACTCGGTCGTGATTGCTGGAATCGCGAAAAAAATAAAATATTGTGTAAACAATAAACATCTAATTATTGTTTACACATTTTTTTTTTGTTAGGGACAAAAAACAGTTACATGCCAAGCATAACTAGGAGTCTTAAATTATGTATTATATAATATTTATAATATTATAACATGTGTACAGTACACCAACATTTTGATTGGGGATAAGCCTATTACCATGACATGTATTGTAAGCAAGGTAAAATACCTGCATTGAATAGGATATTATAATTAAAATGGAAAAATAAAAAACTTTTTGCAAAAATATAAAACTAACACCAAAAAAACAAATAGTGGAAAGTAACTTTTGTGTGGCAAAAAAACTCAAGCAATGATACAGAAGTCACAAACTTCTGAAGCTAAAAGTAATTTTCCACAATTTGTGTTTTTGAATTCAAAAAAAGTTTTTACCTCGTGGAATCCGGTCAGTGGGTATCTTAGGGGCGGAATCCTTTCTACCTTCTACTACCTGCTTTAGCAATTCGTGAATGTATTGTTTAACGGGCTGGTGATCGCAACTCAACATCATAAGCGCGTGTTTTGCGCACGGAATAGCTACTGTGGCCACAATCGCTCCCGCGAACGCGCCCGCTGCCACCTAAGTTAACCAGCACGAGGCCAAGCGAGCCATCTTAAATTCTTATTGCTTGACAACCACATTAGCAATTCACAAAATCCAATACGAAATTTTCTGAATACGTCGAAATACAAAATGTTACCACATTACGTAGGTAATTTGACTGCTATCAGCCAAGTTGCAAACGCAATTTTGATCGTGAAACAATGTTATTTCAAGTAGTTCTATCATTGGAAATAGGGATGATGACTGGGTAAAGAAAACGAAATTCTATTTTGTCCGTCAATCAGGTAATACAAAAATGTTAGACACGTATTTTTTGTTTTATCAAGTTAACAAAAAAATACTTACTTAGTTAAAACGCATTAAAGTTGGAGAGTGGGGGCTCACTACGTCACAACTAGGTATAATACTGAGCCGTGACGTCATGCACCATTTCAACTCAAAATATCTCCGTAATTTTACGATTACGTGAAAAAAGAAAAAATACGTGTCAAATACTTTTTAATAATCTAGCCGATAGACAAATAAAAGAAAATGAGTCACCATCCCTATTCTTATAGGATACTGCATTTTTAAAGAAACTCTAAAATTCTATAATTAATTCATTTACCTACACAACTTTATGGAAAACACTAAATTTTAGACAAGGGTTCGGTATTATAACTTGTTAAAAATAGATTTATCAAATAAAATTTGTTACTGACCCACATCAGCCAGATTACCACAGACCACAGGGATATAAAAGATATCATCGTCACTTTCACATAAAACCAACATAAAAAGCAAGAGGTTTATATCGGCTGTTACTCCAAAAATATAGTCTCATTTCACACCACATATTCAATATTTTATGGCCAATAATCAATCAAACTAGTATATTATATAACTATTATATTGATAGTAAACCAGGATATCTAACTTTTGTAAGACCGTTGATGATCTTTTGTCAAACAAATCGAGGTTATTTAAAGAGATAATTTTTTTAAGATAGGCGAGTAAACGCAGTACTGTCACGAGCATAAATACCTTCCAATTACGAAAAATTTACAATCGATATAATGGTAAAATAGTGGAGGAGCTAGTGGCTAAATAATAACAGCCGCATGGGTCGATCTTTAAGGTTAAGCAGTGCTTGCCGAGGTTAGTCCGTGGATTGGTGACCGTAATTACATACCGAGTTTCCTCCATGCCTCAGAAGGCACGTTAAGCCGTTGGTCCCGGTTGTCATTTTTGTAGATTTTTGACAGTCGTTACAAGTAGTCAGAAGTCAAAAATCTGACATCCAGTCTTACCAACGGGTATCGTATTACCCAGTTACTGGGTTGTGGAGGTCAGATAGACAGTCGCTTCATGTAAAATACTTGTACTTAACTGCATCCGGTTAGACTGGAAGCCGACCCCAAGATAGTTTGGGAAAAGGCTAAGCAGATGATTATGATGATGATGATGATTCTCGTAAAATAGTGATAGCGACTTAGGAGACCCATTTCAAAGCAGAAATGATCGAAAAAACAATGTTTTTAACACCAGAAAACTTCTATCAAGTTAGTAGAAAATCACTGTTGAGTCTTGCGTAATTGTGAGGTATAATTATGCCCCTGAAGGTCCCTTAATTACAGTGGTATCTACAGGAAAACGTTTTTAGGAGGTTGTCTTTAACTTTTAGTGTAATTGCCAAATGCCCAATTTCTAAAATCCTCCCTGTATTTGCGATATTGTCCAAGTTCTGAATTTTCTATTTGAATGAAGCTGAAAATGAGAATTCGAAAGATAAAACTGATTCATTCTTTAAGTTTTTGGGAGTTTATTATAATTTGAGTTTCCTCTGTTTACTTCGTTTTTATTCCGGTTTCTTATCAGATTTGTTCCTCTTTGAAAGTGAATTTAGACTTAAGAATTTAGACTCAAGAACAAACCATTATCCTACAATTTCGTTAATATTTTTCGCTCAAAACAAGTAAAACTGTAGTATAAAATAAAAACCATTCTACTTATCGTACACCCACTTACAGCCATTTCAAATTAAAAAAAAACCGGTCAAGGGCGAGTCGGACTCGCGCACGAAGGGTTCCGTACCAATATTTATTAAAACCGCCATATTATATGATCTGCAAATGAATCTTGTTTTTAGTACAACTGACGCTTAGCGCCATCTATCGACATTTCTATAGAGTTTTTATGTTCGAAATTTTCGAGTCAAATACAATTGGTCGACTATTTCTCGTAAGCTTGTAAAGCCCACTTATGTCTGATAGTTTTCCTTTAAACTTCGTTATATATAGGTACTACTGCCGTCACATTTGAATTTCTAACCACAACCGTTTAGATGGTAGAGGGGACACACACTTAACTCTAACGAAAATTGGTACTTAAAAGCTTGATAAGTCACGAACGGTTTACTTAATCAAAAAACGGTCTTGCCAAACCCCTAATATTTTAGAAAAGACCTATTCAACGATATCCCACACTATGGGAAGGACGAAAAAAAGATTATCATCCCTACTTTACACGCAGGGGAGGTACCCTAAATAATTGTTTTTTTCAAAATTTTAATTTACCAGTTTTCCAGCGTCATTAACGTGTATAACCATGCCAAATTTCAATTTTCTAGTACCAACAGTTTTTGAGCCAAACCGCGGACAGACAGACGTCCGTCTGTCTGTCGAGCGAGACTATAAGGGTTCCTTGTTGACTACGGAACTCTAAAAATCACTTCGCAAACATTATAAGTAACCTACTCAAAAAATAATGAAATATTATAGTAAACAGTTATTACGTTACTAAACATTTCTGCCGAACAGGTCAAGGTATCGACCTAATTACCCTACCTTACCTTACTATTAGAAATAAAAGCCGCCCCTATTATAATAATATTAGATGACAAACACAGACTACCCATTTAACTAGGGCAAACTTGTCACTGTTACTGAGGGGCAGGTGTTTCTTACAATGTCTTTAATAGCTACTATATCAAGATAATGCTTGGAAATAAATTATGGAGATAGTATTCTTTTCCATGATTAATAGTGGGTAGGATCTTGGAATCTAGAACAATTAGTGTCTGGCCCCTTCTACCCTCGGACATCTAGACGCACTGCAAGTTAAACCATCCCTACCTTATTCTTTGTTTCTTTTTTTTTAAACATTGCCCCACACTAGGAATTTGTCCTTTGTCGTGGGTGCGTTTACAAACATTTAAACTCACATACACAAACAGCCAGACCCGGAACAACTATCTGTAGGCCATACAAATATTTGACCGGGCGTGGATCGAATCCGCGACACACCACACACAACTTACTAACCAACCAACGTTATTGCTATTCTAATTCTCTGCCTGCGTCTGTGTTTCCGAACGCTTACAACCCTCATTTCATCAAATTTAGAGCGAACAGGCTTCTTCTGGGTAGGCTCGTACCATCGTCGATTTTGTCTCTGTCATCTTTCACCTAGACTAGAGTCAAGAGTAAACCTATCGCAAATAAAAAAGTAACATTCCATGCCGATTGGATTGTTATAAGCTATCAAAAACTCAACTACGTCGATCTCGTTGAAAGTTTCATCAAAACATTTTGAATGTGATTGCTACTTCGTGCCACTCTCGAGTTGCCAGACAAAGCTTCCGTCAATTTAATAGTCCGAAGGTTAGAAATGTGTTAAGAGGAGCTCGTGGCTAAATAATAACAGCCACCCGAGTCGATCTTTAAGGTTGAGCTGTGCCTGCCGAGGTTGGTCCGTGGATGTGTGACCATAATTACATACCGAGTTTCCTCCATGCCTCGGAAAGCACGTTAGGCCGTTGGTCCCCGGAAGGGGTCCGAAAGGGCCGATGCCTGCCAGGGCTGCGGGTTGTTCGAAAGAGATACCGCGGCCCTGGAACACAAAGGGCTTAGAAGGAATATGGGTGGGTTATAGTCAATCAAGTCTGACACTCCCTCCCGCTCCGCCCAGAGCGGGAGAAGTCATTTGTTGATTTCCCATCAGCAAAAAAAAAAAAAAAACAAAAAAAGGCCGTTGGTCCCAGCTATCATTTGTAGATCTTTGACAGTCGTTACGAGTAGTCAGAAGCCAAAAGTCTGACATCAAGTCTTACCAAGGGGTATCGTATTACGCTACTGGGTTGTAGAGGTCAGATAATTTGGGAAAAGGCTGGGCAGATGTAGATGGTTTGGAAAGAGTTAATTCACCACCAACTTCCAAACTGGCCGGCTGCTATTGAAAAGATCTAGTGGAAAAACTCAACAACTCTTTGTCTGACCTTGGAAACTCAAGATCTCACGGTCAACAGTCGCGCTTGCTAACGGGGCAGTTCAAAAGTATCAACACATAATATTAAAAATATAAATTAAATATAAAGTTGTAACGTCATACAACAATGCGTTACGCAAATGATGTTACGTGAGTAACACGAAACTCGACGAAAAATGTTATTAATATGAGCAAAAAATATTTGACTTATTCAATTAAATGTCTAACAATTTGTGAGTAGAGCCAAAATTAAGGTAACATTGTTCGCAAACAAGCTAGCTATTTAGCGCTGAGAGGTTTTAAGGGAAACGAGACGGATACGTCACGACTGTGTCTGCTTCAGTCCATAGTGAGAGTAAGTGGCTCAGTGGCGAGTGGCGAATGTGACACCGTCAATAGGCATCGTCAAGTAACGGAACGTTTACCATCCGATCGTCACAACCAATTACTTTCGCACAACTATGTCCAAAGTTTCGTCTCGCAGTTTGACTTTTTGGTATCCGGCTACGATTGTGAAACATGAGTTTGACAGCCGAAACTAAAACTTTAACAGGATTATTGGCATTGACTTATCTTGATGAGAAGGGAATTTGCTTTTCTATAAGTTGATCGTAACCGCCGTTGGTGTTTGCTGTCATTTAGACAACCTGTTTTTTTTTTATATCCCATAACTCTAGGGTTATATTCTGTAGGTAAAAATAATACTAAAACTCCTAGAATAGGTGGTCTAAAAATGCATAGTTTCGGAGATATCATCAATCATAATGTACTTAGGTCAAAAATTGTCACCAGTATGGTTAATCTTTACTTTTGCGAGGTTGCCAAACTTCGCAGTAGTGTAGTAAAATAGTTGTAGTTTCATTGATAAATACGAGTATTCAAACCAATGATTCATATTTAAAGCTAAGAAAACTGTTGTTACTGGTGGATAAAAGCCCGATGGTTTGACAACCAGTTTGTATCACCAAAAGGTGACGTGTAACTGGGTTGTGGAGGCAAAATACAGCTGCATGTGGTTAGACTGGAAGCTGACACTTACATAGTTGGGAAGACTAGACAGATGATGGTAAATTGATGATATAGACCTTAGCAAAATTATCTTTAAGCTGTTTTCACACAACACCATAATCGGGCTTTGAAACGGATCTTACATTGCGTACGGACACCGCACGACCGCGCGGACGAGTGGAGTCGTGTAAGAATCGTCCACCCTCAAAGATCAGTTATTTATCCGAAATGGTTTTGGCATAAAGAGTTATCTCTCCCAAAGGAGGCATTCAAAATTGCATGAAAAACAGCCATTGTTGTTGTATTAAGATGAGGCAGAACCCAGACATAATAAATTAAATTTTCATAATAAAGGAGGATGTTTTGTGGGATACAGCGCCAAAAATATTAAACTGGGATACAACATAAATAAATGCACTTCTGTATATCGCCTACACAATACACAATATCGCCATCTATGCAAAAAGTCTACAAGTTAAATTGGCGAGACGTTTTTCACTAACTGCTGCAAAAAAACTCTAGTTACAGACGACACCCTGGTCAAGCTAACCGAAACTGTCAAAATTCCCAATCAACCTTGAACCATATACTGTAACGATAAGGTTGAAAATCTGCTAATTGTCGTAGACAGACAAGCTACGACAATTAGCAGATTTTCAACCATATAACATGAAAATCATTATAATACTTTGCATATACAGGGCAAAATTGCGTTTCCAAGAACACATCTCAGCGACAATCAATGTCAAAAGTTCCAAACAATTCCCAACAGAGTGAGACTGACATTAAAATGCTTTTGGTCTTAAAATTACAGAAAAAGCCCCCGAACAATTGACAGTCGCCAGTACTAATAACAGCGCTCCAACGGAAAACCCTTTGAACTTTGTCACTTCCGAAATTCATTAACAACAAAACAAAACACTCAAATGGATAGGTACCAATTTCATGCTATATTATATTGAAACAACAAAGACAATGCAAATTTAGTATAACTGGAATCACCATTACCCTTTGATCGTATACCTGGAATTCCGTTTCACTATGTTGGGATGTGGGATAAATAAATCAAAGGTTAGGCATTTGTATGCCTAATAGTACTTTAGGGGTATGAGGAACAGGGTTTAAAGTTCTTTGTCACCTATAAAAAAGGAGGATCTTCCGACTTGACAGGTGTTATGTTTGGTGGGCAACTGCTCGAATATTGTTGGCAGGTTTTTCTATATACTCTTAAGTCGACGTCAATTTTGCTTGCGAGATTCAGACCATTTTAATTCTTCAGTTTGTTCATAGATGGCGCTGTAGTACTTTTTATTATAAGTTGATTTTGTAGGTCGCTACACTACCAATTGTAATACTTATTATCTGCCTCGTTAGTCTAGAGATTGACTGCTGACATGATGGTGTGGGTTCGATTTCTGGGTCGGGCAATCGCAAATTGGGTTTTTCCGTCAGGAATTTCTTAGTAGCAGCCATGGTCGTCTGAATTTGTGCCAGGTTGGTAGCAATAGGCTGGCTCCCTATTACATCGGACTTAAACATGTACTACAATAGGTACACCTCTGCCTCACCTTTCAGGGATAACAGGTGTGATGTTATGTTAATATAATGTAATATTTGTTATTTCTCAAAGTGGAAAACTCCGGAACATTTTGTGTATAACTTTTGCTATGTGTAACTTTATTTGCGGCTGCATCCACGAGAATCTCGGAATTACTGAACATAATACCGGGTATATGATCCTACGTCCTAACCGTATTTGCACCGCATATAAATATTGCGCGCGAGCCGCAGTGAAGCTAGCGCAGCGCCGACGAAAGGATGTGTGGGTGTTCATGCATTTCAGCTACAGCCTCATTGTCCATCCGTATGTCAAATTTCATTGAAATCCGTTCAGCCCTTAACACGTGAAGGCGTGACAAACAAACACAATCATACTCACTTTCACAGAAGTTAGATTTAGGATAACTTCTATACCTACTCGTACCTTGTGCCTACCTAAATACATGAAAAGGAAAATTAAATGTGTAAAAACATGGTACATTTAGGTCTTATAAACAGGTTTGTGAATTTACATGTTTTACCATAGAATGGCATACAAATATTTGAACATGTTAAATAATATAAATATGGTATTTTAATTTATTTATTGTTAATTACAGCTATATATTTTATTACATTTTACAAATTAATATTATTTTTAAAACTAGATAACTAAAATAACAACAAATTATAAAAGGGCGTCAAAAAACTCCTCCTCAACGCTGTCAACTGGTAACGTGCCCAAGAGACTGGCGGCGTTGCCACGTTGTATGGCAATACTTAGCCTCTGGCCAAAGTAAAACCCAGCCCTTGGGTCACGGGAAGTGTCAACTAGGCGTTTAGAAATTTCCTTGAAAAGGCTAAATATGAATTTTAATACGAGACATACATCTGTTAAAATATTAATACTATAGCATGTCTAGGTAATAACGCTTACAATTTAAGGGTTCGTATCTATTCGAAATCTTTAGCCGTAGGTAATACAATATCTCCGACTTTTCGAATCGTATCTTTGTTACAAAAAATACTAGGGAGCAAGCAAATCTAGGGATTACCTAGCAGAAATCTTTAGCCCTCTGCTATCTCGGATAAAATCACCACCCTAGAAGAAACGGTTAAAGCCCCTAGAAACTAATATTTTGTTTTATTTGAACTGACGCTATTCAACTCCATCACATTCATCTAGGATATTCGTTGAACAATATGTAGCGAGTAGGCAAGTTCAAGCACACGGCTCAACGCATCACCAAAATCATACGATACTACGTCAGAGCAGGGCCGTGTGCAAAACAAGTTTAGTAAGCTCCGCCTACTCACACCGTCGCTCGGAATTTTGGAACATGGCGCCCGCGCATCCTTTGTTCAAGCACTAATGAGGCAAGATGGCGGCGCACTCGTCTATTGTCTACGCTAACGAGGGGGCGTCAACTCTCGCGCCGAACGGTCAAGCATGAACCGTTATTATTATTATTTAAGTTTTAATTAGTTAGTATAAATACCTGACAATTTTGTATGCACATTCATTACTGTTTCGTTCTCTGTTATTAATATAACTCTGTCGCTTCTCGCCTGGAATTTTATTTAAACGCCTAGTGCTTATCAGCTTCCATAGCTACTCCGCTATATTGCAAGTAGTATACAGCCCTGCATAACGGAGTACTATACTACTTCACTGGTGACCACCGACTTTCGTTCAACATTGAAGATTGGAAACCTGTATCCTGGTAGCAGCAGTTATGACGGACAACAAGGAAGCCGACAAGGATTCCTACATGACATACCGAGTAGGGGTGAGGACTCCAGTTTTCAACGCCGATGATCCACAATTATGGTTCGCGCAGCTTGAGGGTCAGTTTGTCCTCTCCAACATTACCACGGACAGCACGAAGTTTTACCACGTGCTGGCGCAGCTCGAACCCCAACACTCAGCACAAGTACGTGACCTCGTCATAAATCCCCCCACTACCGGCAAGTACGAGAAGCTTAAGGCAGAGCTAATCAAGCGACTGTCCGCCTCCCAAGAACGCAAGCTTAAACAACTACTCATGCACGAGGAGTTGGGAGACCGGAAGCCAACACAATTCCTCCGTCACCTGCAGCAGCTAGCTGGAACCACTGTCCCAACCGATTTCATCAGGTCCATCTGGTCAAGTAGGCTGCCGGCGAACCTCCAAACTATAGTCGCAATGCAGGCAAATTCCAGTTTGGAAGAGGTAGCGGAATTGGTGGACCGTATAAACGACATTGTTCCAGTAACCACACAAGTAGCCGCTACTGGTATGCCAGTGCCCGGGCAAGTACCTAGTTCGCAGCCAGCAATGGCTCAACCTGGCAGCGCTATTGAAGCATTGACCCAGACTGTGGCTGAGCTGACACGGAAGCTAGAAGTAATGGACGCACGGTTACGTCATGGATCGTCTCGTTCCCGGTCTAGAAGCAGGTACAACCAGAACCGCCGCCGATCACAATCCCGCAACAGGGACAACCGGTACTGCTACTACCATCACAAATTCGGTGATAACGCCCGCAGATGCACACAACCGTGTGGCTATACAAAGAAGCCGTTAAACAGCCAAGGCAGCCTGTAAGGGCGGTGTACGACTGCCATGCAATATCAAGCCGCCTGTTCATTACGGATCGTCACACCAAGATACAATATCTTATAGATACGGGTTCGGACCTGTGTGTCTTTCCACGATCCGCTGTTCGGGAGCCACGCATGAAGACAAAATACGAGTTGTTTGCGGCAAACGGATCAGTCATCAGCTCATACGGTTTTCTTCCTCTCACGCTAGACCTTGGGCTTCGCCGTGCATTCACATGGAGATTCATAGTTGCCGATGTCACCAAGCCTATAATCGGAGTCGACTTTTTAGCTTACTACAATCTAATTGTCGACTGCCGAAACCAGCGACTCATAGACAACCTGACGTCGCTTGCAATCCAGACACCACAGTACAAATCTGCAGAATTCATATCGTCTGTACGCACCATAACTGGAGATAGCAACTACCATCGCATTTTGAAGGAGTATCCTGACCTCACTCGACCCGCTGGTAAACCAAGTGTTACAAAACACAAAACGGTGCACCATATACGCACCACGCCAGGACCACCAGTCTCTTGCCGTCCACGTCGTTTGGACCCACAACGCCTTAAGATAGCGAAGAAGGAGATTGAGGAGATGCTGCAGAATGGGACAGCGCGCCAATCTGAAAGCGCTTGGTCCTCGCCACTACACTTAGCGCCCAAGAAGAACGATGGGTGGCGTCCATGTGGGGACTACCGTTCTCTAAACGCTCGGACCATTCCGGATGTTTACCCCATCAGGCACTTGCAAGACTTCACTCACGAGTTGGCGGGCAGTACCATCTTCTCCACCATAGATTTGGTTAAAGCATATAACCAGATTCCAGTCTATGAAGAAGACATACCCAAGACGGCGATAACAACACCATTTGGCCTATTTGAGTTTCCTGTCATGACCTTTGGACTTAGGAACGCTGCCCAGACCTTCCAGAGGTTCATGGATGAAGTTCTGCGGGACCTGACTTTCTGTTATGGGTATCTCGACGATATTCTGGTCTTCAGCGAGGATACCCATCAGCACGAGCAACACCTCAGACAGTTGTTCGAGAGATTGGGCAAATACGGCGTCCTGTTAAATACCAGCAAGTGTATTTTCGGCCAACCGGAGGTGAAGTTTTTGGGATATAAAGTCTCGGCGTCAGGTACTCAGCCTCTTGACTGCAAAGTCCAAGCTATTCAAGACTTCCCGGTACCAAAGACGGTCAAGGAACTGAGACGATTTCTTGGAATGCTGAACTTTTATCGTCGATTTATACCAGAAGCAGCTTCCAAACAGGCACCTCTCAACAGCTTACTAGCAGGTCCGAAAGTTAAGGGATCGCATCCAGTCGCCATGACACCAGAGCTGCTGGAGGCATTCAACATCTGCAAACAGAGCCTTTCTGAAGCCACACTCTTAGTGCATCCAGACCCTTGCGCAGAGCTGAACATATTGACGGATGCTTCTGATACAGCGATCGGAGCTGTACTGCAGCAGCGGAGCAAAACGGAATGGCAACCACTGGCATTCTTTTCGAGGAAGCTCAGCCCTTCACAGAAGAAGTACAGCCCGTATGATCGAGAACTGTTGGCAATATACGAGGCAATCAGGTACTTTCGTTTCATGGTCGAGGCACGCGTATTCCATGTCACAACGGACCACAAGCCACTGACATATGCGTTCGCAAATCCACGCTCAAACTGCCCTCCCCGCCAATTTAGGTACCTAGACTTTATTGGCCAATTTACGACGGATATCAGGTATATAGCCGGTAAGGACAATGTTGTCGCAGACACCCTTTCGCGCATTAATGAAATTCATCTGCCCTTAGATTACCAGTCCCTGGCCAAGGAACAGCAAACCGACCCCGAACTGCAAAACTTGCTGAGAGATGGATCATCTTTGAAGCTGAGGAAGGTGAAACTACCCAAATGTAATGTCGAGATCTACTGCGACATAACGGGTACTCCACGTCCGTTTATCACAAAATCGTTCCGTAAGCAGGTATTCACTTCCCTTCATAACCTCAGCCATCCTGGGCGTAAAGCAACTGTTCGGTTGGTCACGGAAAGGTTTGTTTGGCCTGGAGTAAGAAAGGACTGCAGACAGATGGCAAAGGAATGCGAAGCGTGCCAGAAGAGTAAGGTGACACGCCATACCTCAACCCCATTACAGGCATTCAAACCACCATCGGCACGTTTTCGACACATCCACCTTGACTTAATAGGTCCCTTACCATTGTCCGCAAACTACAGGTACTGCCTCACGATTGTCGACCGCGCAACACGTTGGCCTGAAGCGTACCCACTGCAGGACATCACCGCAGAGACCTGCGCCGCTGCCCTAACCACTGGGTGGATTGCCCGGTTCGGCTGTCCAGAACATATCACCACGGACCGCGGGAGACAGTTCGAGTGCCGCACTTTCAAGAGCTTAGTCGCCCTAATAGGCGCCACGCACCACTTAACCACTTCTTACCACCCCGCAGCTAACGGCCTCGTCGAAAGATTACACCGACAGTTGAAGGCCGCGATCATGTGTCATGCGAATTCAAGTTGGACAGAGGCGCTTCCTTGGGTGCTGCTAGGCATCCGCAGCGCATGGAAAGAAGACCTGGATGCGACAACTGCTGAACTTGTCTACGGCGAGCCACTCCGCTTGCCTGGACAGTTCCTCACGGAAGCCTCAAAGGATGTTGTGGACATGAGCGATCTGGTCGACAGGTTGCGCGCACACATGACCAAACTAACGCCACAGCCAACTTCGTGGCATATGAGCTCCAGCCGCACCTTCTACATCCCAAAAGAACTGAGCACTGCAACCCACGTCTTCCTACGCGAAGGACCAGCTCGAAGATCTCTGCAGGCCCCATATACAGGTCCACATAAAGTCCTAGCTCGCGACCAGAAGACAGTGGACATCGAGGTGAATGGGAAGAGACAGAAGGTGACAATTGACCGAGTCAAACCCGCATTCATGGCGAGAGAAGATCTCGACTCAGATCAAAGTCAGGGCCAAACTCCGGAGCCGGCACAGTCTGAAAACACAGTCAGAAAGACAAGAAGCGGCAGGACAGTGAGATTTCCTGATTACTATCGCCCGTAGTCACGGTCTCACCGGGGGAGTAGTGTAGCGAGTAGGCAAGTTCAAGCACACGGCTCAACGCAGCACCAAAATCATACGATACTACGTCAGAGCAGGGCCGTGTGCAAAACAAGTTTAGTAAGCTCCGCCTACTCACACCGTCGCTCGGAATTTTGGAACATGGCGCCCGCGCATCCTTTGTTCAAGCACTAATGAGGCAAGATGGCGGCGCACTCGTCTATTGTCTACGCTAACGAGGGGGCGTCAACTCTCGCGCCGAACGGTCAAGCATGAACCGTTATTATTATTATTTAAGTTTTAATTAGTTAGTATAAATACCTGACAATTTTGTATGCACATTCATTACTGTTTCGTTCTCTGTTATTAATATAACTCTGTCGCTTCTCGCCTGGAATTTTATTTAAACGCCTAGTGCTTATCAGCTTCCATAGCTACTCCGCTATATTGCAAGTAGTATACAGCCCTGCATAACGGAGTACTATACTACTTCAAATATTACCTTTATTCGAACGAGGCCTTAAAAGTCACAATAGATTTTCTTTTTTTGGTATAAAGAAGCTGGTGTTGGCTGATAAAAAAATAATAACATTCAAATCGTTCATTCACTGACAATAACACATACCTTCACCCGTACCATAGAATAGATAATTTAATAGTACAAGTAGGTACTTACCCGTGCTTAGACTTTTCCATAATGAAATAAAGAAAAAAATGTGATGCCATTTGCTACTAAAGAGATTTAAGATATTCTATTCTTTATATTATAAAGGTGACAAGCTTGTTTGTTCGAACGCGCTATTATTAGGTGCGAATAAATTTTTTTTTAGTGTTGAATAGCCCATAGTGAAGGCTATAGGCTTTATAATATTATGCTACAACCAATAAGAGCGAAGCATCAATGGAACATGTAGAAAAAACGAGGAAAAATGTCTCTCTCTCTCTCTCTTATGTGACATAGACGAAGTTGTGTGGGTCAGCAGCTAGTTATGTCATAAAATGTGATCTCTTGTTTCAGTGACTTACAAAGACGTACAGATGCCAGGCATATCAAGCTACCCGAAATTGTAAAAATTTCCTAATCAACCTTGCACCTAATTCTTTAATGATAAAGTTGAAAATCTATTAAAGAAATTTAACACATTGTTGTATGTGGTAGCGTCTATACATCACTATTTAGTTGGCGCTGTCCCATCTATCTTAATATATTCAAATATTTTTAGATAGGACTAATTTTCTTTAAATAAGTTTACTATCGTAGACTTTAAAGTGCTCTTCAAAAAAATCTACAAAGGCCCGTAACGAGGGAACGATAAATATGTATGTACATATATCAAAACATCCGAGAGCCTTACCTTCGCGTCAATGATGTCTGGCATGCCTTTCTTATGAAAATTTAATTCATTATGTCTGCCTCATCTTAATACAAAAACAATTTCTGTTTTTCATGCAATTTTAACCTTATAAGAGGATTAAAATGCCTCCTTAAGGAGGGATAACTCTTTGAGCTGTATTTTGCCTCCACAACCCAGTTACACGTCCCCTTTTTGTGATACAAACTGGTTGTCAAACAATCGGGCTTTTATCCACCAGTAACAACATTCAATGATTTATATAAATGACAGCAAACACAAACGGTTACGATCAACTTGTAGAAAAGCAAATTCCCTTCTCATCAAGATAAGTCAATGCCAATAATCCTGTTAAAGTTTTGGTTTCGGCTGTCAAACCCATGTTTTACAATCGTAGCCGGATACCAAAAAGTCAAACAGTGAGACGAAACTTTGGACATAGTTGTTCCAAAGTAATTGGGTTGTGACGATCAATGCTAAATTTTAATGATCCGTTACTTGACGATACCTACAGGTGTCATAACTCCATGGAAAGAATACTTCTGCTTCTTCTTAGCATCGAGGCAATAGCGTCCTTTAGTTCCTGTAATGAACAAACATCAGGACACGCAGTAGGTACACGATATTAATTCCCCATCGTTACACTTCAGGGCAGAGTTATCAATGAATATCCAATTTCCATGCTGCAACCAACCTAGGTCCGGAGTCTATTCAAAGTCTTCCGGACAGTCATGGCAACTCATGTCCAGGTTTTCAAGATTTTCAGGAGGTGGAACGAATGGGTTAGGTAAGGTTTATATCTTTGAATTCGCAAAATTTGTTAACATGCAACCGGAGTTATTTGTAAAAGCACATGAAGTTTTTCAAAAAAGTAATAGGCACAGAACTAGAATAGTTTTGCCCATAATTCCTAGGTCAGCATAATATAGTAAAAATAGCTATGCAATGTGTGTTCGCATATTTATTGCTATACCTGGCAGCATTAAAATATTACCGGCAAATAAATTTAAAAGGTGTCTTAAGGAATGGTTAAGGGAAAAGAATTTCTACTTAGTAAGCGACATATTTAATAAGAGATTAAAATAAATAGCAATTAAATATAGTTCTAAATAAATAAGCATCTACTCTCTGACATCAATAATATTTTAAATGCATCTAATAATATTGCTATTAAATTTTTATTTTTATTTGGATTATAACTATGAATATTACAATATGACAAAGTATAAACCCAAATGTTTGCATGTCACAGTATTATGACTAAGTGTCCTGGATCTATATTAATTTATGTTAAGACCGAAATTGTATCAACAATTATCGCAAATAAATTGATGTGAATTGAAAAAAAAAATTGGAAACACTACCTCGCTACAGCCTTAGTCTTTCCGCAACAGGGTGTCTACTCTCTAAGTCCGTCAACGAAAATACGGGTCCGTCCGTAACTAGCTTTATACTTTGAAATGTTTCCTACTCAACCTCTAATATTTTCGGATTCATGAGTTTTGAAAACACATTGGGAGTAAGGACAACTGTCCAATTGTGTTGTCATTCATTTTTAGTTCGATCTTCTAACGAATCTTATGTCCGTAAATGATACCGAGCAGAAAAACTTTATGTACTTGCAATGTAGAAAAAAGCATCGTTCTCCTTGTTTTAACGCAACTGAATGCGAATGTGGTACATAACGTACCGAGTTTCCTCCGTGCCTCGCAAAGCATGTTAAGCCACTGCTTCTGCTGTTATTTGTATATCATGGACAGTCATAACAAGTAGTCAGTGTCCCGCCAGTCTGACCCCTTGGTTGGACGTAGTAGTATAGTTATAGAGATCAGGTAGGCAAACGCTCCGTGTAATTTTCAATTATTCAGCTGCATCCGTCTACACTGAACTGAGGAGCTTGTGGCTAAATAATAACAGCCGCACGGGTCAAACTTAGGGTTAAGCCGCGCTTGCCGAGGTTGGTCCGTAGATGGGTGACCATAATTACATACCGAGTTTCCTCCGTGCCTCGGAAAGCACGTTAATCCGTTGGTCCCGGCTGTCATTTGTAGATCTTTGACAGTCGTTACGAGTAGTCAGAAGCCAAAAGTCTGACATTCAGTCTTACCAAGGGGTATCGTATTACCCAGTTACTGGGTTGTGGAGGTCAGATAGGCAGTCGCTTCATGTAAAATACTAGTACTCAGCTGCATCTGGTTTGACTGGAAGCCGACTCCAAGATAGTTTGGGAAAAGGCTAGGCAGATGAGGATGATGGTGACCAGACTTTTCGTCGCGTCTGGTCACTCCCTGAATTGCTAGAAATTCAACGACGTGACGCCATTAGTAAGCGCTGGCGAACTAATATTACTTCTCAACTCCAATTGATTCAAATAGGAGTTTGCTTGTGTTTAGATTGTATGTGCTTATAAAGTATTGGAGCGATTACAGTTTGTACTGGTTTCTGGACATTTCTAGTACTTTAGGTTAGGTACAGTTATTGTTGAAACAACGAGTTAAGCAAGCTTGGGTACACACAGATATTGTCATCCACACTGTAACTACGTTTGTGTTTATAATAAATTATTTTTCAACACACTTGCTCATAAAGTGGCTTTATGGTCACCGCAATTAGGCACAGAATGACACCCATAATCAAACTGTGACTTTTTCATTGCTATAACTCACTAGTGAGTTACAGTTTTTTTTTTTATTATTGGTTGAGGTGCTTTGTTCTTAAAAAAGTTTTTATTCAAAAAAAAGATCGTGTTCAATCTATTGCTTGCTCATTTCATGCAACTTCTTATTCAAATAGATAATTTTAACTCGTTCGTGTTTAATAAATAAAACTTTCACTCAAATATAACTTTTGTTTTCTCTGTAATAAAAGAAAACTTTAAATTCCCCATTTTGTTCGTGGCAGAATAAGCGCAAACACTATGCGCGGAAAATAAAAAAAAAACCACAAACTTTAGTTTGTGGCTGATCGCATTGCGCGCGCATAGGAAGACTGATTAATTTTTCCCACCATAGCGAATCATTTTTCAAAACTCGTTTTCTCTATTGAAATTATAGTTATTTAGTAATTAAAATGTCTACAAGTAAAATGATTTATGTTGTACACCGCCCGATATAAACCCGATATGTGAAGCCCTTAACTTTATGGAAAGTTCAAACTCCAAGGAAAAATATCTATTATCTGCTAAATAAAATGAGTTTTTATTGTTATTTTATTCACAAGTGTGTTGAAAAACGTCGTATGATACACGTGTGTATTGGTGATTACCGTCCTCGGCTCTCTTAAGACCCTCACCTAACGGCTCGGGTCTCAATGGCGCCTCAGCGGTAATCACCAACATTGCACACTATTACCATAATGTACTATTATAACACATTTGCTCGTAAAGGGTCTCTTTATTTCACCAAGTTCAGTATCGTAATGTATCTCATTACGCACTAGTGCGGTAATGTAAAGTAAAACGCACGGTTTATCAAAATGCTCCGTCTCAAACGAACGGTATTTTTTTAAATCTTAACAAAGAGTTTTTATGTCAGAAAAGTGGTCAACATTTTATGAATAAAATTAACTTGGGAAATAAAATGTAATAAATAAACATTTAATTCTTTAATTTAATTAATTTTGACCATAAATTACAACACACTTGCTCATGAAGTGGCTTTATGGTCACCGCAATTAGGCACAGAATGACACCCATAATCAAACTGTGACTTTTTCATTGCTATAACTCACTAGTGAGTTATAGTTTTTTTTTTTTTTTTTTATTCCTTGATATGCTTTGTTCTTAAAAAAGTTTTTATTCAAAAAAAGATCGTGTTCAATCTATTGCTTACTCATTTCATGCAACTTCTTATTTAAATAGATAATTTTAACTCGTTCGTGTTTAATAAATAAAACTTTCACTCAAATATAACTTTTGTTTTCTCTGTAATAAAATAAAACTTTAAATTCCCCATTTTCTACGTGGCAGAAAAAGCGCAAACCCTATGCGCGGAAAATGATAAAAATCCTCATCCCTTTAGTTTGTGGCTGATCGCAATGCGCGCGCATAGGAAAACTGATTAATTTTTCCCACCATAGCGAATCATTTTTCAAAACTCGTTTTCACTGTTGAAATTATAGATATTTATTAATTAAAATGTCTACAAGTAACTAGTACCTAGTAACGAAGAAAATGATTTATGTTGTACACCGCCCGATATAAACCCGATATGTGAAGCCCTTAACGTTATGGAAAGTTTACTACCTGAAAACTCCAAGGAAAAATATATATTATCTACTAAATAAAATGAGTTATTGTTGTTATTTTATTCACAAGTGTGTTGAAAAACGTCGTATGATACACGTGTGTATTGGTGATTACCGTCCTTGGCTCTCTTAAGACCCTCACCTAACGGCTCGGGTCTCAATGGCGCCTCAGCGGTAATCACCAACATTACACACTAGTACCATAATGTACTATTATTTTATTAGTAATACTGGCTGTTTTTGTGCCTTTGCCTTAAAAAAAGCGTTGATGCGCGCGCATTGCTAATTTCATAATTAGTAAACAAGTAAAATTATTCCGTGCGCTTTTTTTTTTCGCTGTATTGTTTTTATTTGAAAATGTCGTCCGAGTTTTATTTATTTCCTCGCAAATATGTTATAAAACGTCATATGACATACGTGCGCTTTGACAATGACAGCCTCTGCTTTCTTGTATCTCTCGCCTACGGCTCGGGCTGTCAATATCGCCTCGGCTGTAATTTTCAACTTACCGCACTTATATCATAATGTACTAAAATGTATAGTTGTGACATATTTTAGATGCTAAGCAATATTTCTAGCTCCAACAATGTTATCAACAACAATCCAACAATGTCGTCAACAATGTTGTCTGGCCATCTGGCTGCCGGACGACCAAAACATTTTTTTCCATTGTACGCAACTCCGTCTTGCAACCTAACCTACTTTTATCCTTCACGTATGAGAATTTGACCACTTAACAGATCAAAATGAAAAGACCGAATTAACTACAGTTATTTTGCTCTTAAAACCGCAAAACCAAATAGCTTCACAAATTCCCAGAAAACGGACCAAAACGGTTCGGTTCTATCTAAACTACGTAGTTAACTTTCAGTGCCGGATACCACTCTGAAGCAATATTAGTTCTGAACTTTAATTGCTCTAATGATCTGGAACTGCATCCGAAGTATGTATTTGTGTGTGTGTGTGTGTGCGCGCGTATGTATATTTGTGTGTGTGAAGCAGACAGGCTGACGTTGTACAGGGTGTTAGATTACACAAGGGTGACGTTTTAAGGGTGTGTCAGCCGTAGAACTTCGCGATGTGAATTAAACCTGAACTATGACATACAAAAACAGCCATTTCAAAGTGTGTAACCTATATATACCTAGGTATCCGATCAAAATTTGGGACACCAGATCTTTTACAACTCATGTAACCGAACACTCTACAGCGTTACTGGTACATTGATTTAACGATAATTAATCGAATTAACTCAAAAACTACTGAATTTTGGTAGAAAGTTACTAAAAACATTTTCGAAAAATAATGTTACAGCTAAATTAGACCGATTATTAATTATCGATAGAAACAGAAATTTCCAATTATCTTCATTTTTAAAAGACACTTCGAAAATGTTTTTAGTGACTTTTTAGACCTATGTATACTGCTTATGCGTAGGAAGTTTCATTAAAATCTGTTCAGTCATTTCGGAAAATAACGACTTGAAAGTTTGTTTGAAATGCGGTAGGGTATAAACGCTCTTACTATAATATATTTTTACATACAAATCAATAAAATCAGAGCAAACACAGTGTACACAATGCAACAACGCAAGAAAAGCAAGGAGTTCGACGATTAACTTCAACGTCTTGAGTCACTTGAACATAATGAGCAATTGTGTAGCAACCTTTCTTGTAGAAATGTCGGTAACGAAACCATAGCGCGATTCAGAAATGAGGCCTCAATGAACAACCATTTATTGAGCTTTGTTCTACTAAACGGAAAAATACTCTGGAATTACCTGTCGTTTCATTACTTAGCTTGGCACCGACGCCAAAAAATTGTTAAATTTTATTATAGGTTAATTGTAGGTTAGGTAAGGTTTATTAATATAGGTTATTGTATTATTTTTAACTTTTTAGTGGTTTTAGGGTTTTTTGAAGTCGGTTTTTTTTTGCTTTATTTTTTTTTAAATCAGTGTTTGTTTTTTCACCCTGTATATTAGCGGTAAGCCTTGACGTTTTCTATCAAGTGAGGGTAACACGTGCCATAGGCTTAATTGTATAAGATATTTCTGTACTATAATATGGGTTTGCCGTTTGGCCGGCAAAAGTGTAACCCTGGAGAAATAGTTTCAGAAACTATTCTCAAATCACTAGGTAAACGATATATTATATACAATGCGCATATTCTTGTTATAAAGGTATTATCGACGCAACTACACAGTGAAGTAAAATACTGCAATGTCTTCTATTATGATAGTCTACTGTTTTACCCGACTTTGCCCGAGTAGATTTTTCCCAAGGGTACGTACTTGGTTTGGGTAAGAAATACAACTAGGCTGTTACTTGATTACCTGGTACTTAAATGTAGAAGTAGAGGTATATATCATAGTTACACATGTATAGTAATACAACCATACTTATATTAACCACACAACTTATCTAGTTCAAAGCAACTATTTTCTTTAGTTAGTTCTGTCCTTCAATTTCCTGAGCGGGCCCTAGTTAACCATTTATTTGTAAAGGCCGGATACTCATGGTTGGCTAGCCACTAAGGGTCAATGCCAATAAAGGGACAAGGCTAAAAGTTACACATTACGTTCCTTTGAAAGAATGACGAACTTGATTATGTTCTTTAGTAGTTTGGACTGTAGTGGGTACTTTAGTTCTAGCCCTCAAAACTTTCTCTCTTAGTTAACCGAGTGAAAGGAATTAATAAAAAGAACATAAAATTATTTAGTAAAGAACAATTAGGCCTAGACTCCACCAAAGCGGAGACGAGCGGAGCGGTGAGGATACGAGTGAAAACCGACCATCACATTTGTTGAAATATACATTTCGTCTTTTGCTCCTGTGATTGGTCGAATCTAGCAAATGTTCTCTCCGTTATATTTGTCTCCACTTTGGTGGCGTTCGGGCCTTTTTTTTACGGATGGGAAATCATCAAATTACCCCTCCCGCTCTGGGTAGAGCGGAAGGGAGTGTCAAACTTGTAATAAAAAAAGTGCCATGTTCAAAGTGCCATGGCCGGGGGCCACTGGGTGGCCGGGGCACTTTGAACATGGAACATGAGTTTCCCGAAAAAGCACCGCAGTGTCGTCTGCGAATGAAAAGATTCTCCCTCCGTTGATCTGCATATTGCAAAAGCTGTTAGTTTTTTTAGTAAGCCTGATCTTTCCCACTCCTGGGCAGAGCCCTCCCCCCATTCCTTTCACTTGTCTCTGTTTTTTGCCTCTTCTCGCCATCCAAGGCGTCCCACCATTTTCTTTTTGGTCTGCCGTGACCCCGTCTAGCTGTCTCAGGGCTCCAGTTTTTTGTTTGTTAATATAAATTAATAAAAAACATTGTCGGACCCAAAACGCTCCCCTGTGGAACTCCGTAATAGGCGTTCCCCTTAATACCACACAAGTTGCTAATCTTTACCATTTGCTGTCTACCTTTGAAATAGCTCTCAAAAAGGAATACAGACGTGCCTCTTATACCTATGTTTTCTAACCTGCGCAGAAGGATTGGGACGGAAACGGTGTCAAAAGCTTTTTTAAGATCTAAGAAGATTTTTGATACTTTAACTCAACGTATAAGGCGTTTCTGGAAATTGAGTTATAGAAATAATTTTCATAATTTTCCTGCCCTTGTACAAAATGTATTAGGGGTCTCTGCACAGCATTTTCTTTTTCTGCACTACTGCTCTATTAGTCCTCATATCATGAGCCACCCCTTTCTAGACATGAAATGATATTATCATCTTTTACATCTATCTATTACATGAGACTTAAACATAACTCGCGAAATGTGGGTTATTACTATTAGGTACACCTATGCCTAACTCCTCGGGGATAACATGCGTGATGTTATGTTATGTACATCTAGCATATAAGAAAAAGAAACTCTCTTTGATTCCCCTAACACATTATCCGCCAGACACATTCACTCAAAATAGTATACTCAAAACTTTCCTCACGACATTTTCCTCTTTCCTTTGCAACACATGCCCATACCATGACAGAAAATTAGGTACCACACAACTGTTCAGAAATGAATATAATTTATAGGATACCTCGTTCTAACGTTAAAAGCAAAATAAAGCAATATTTAAGATTTTCAGCGTTCTAGAAAATGATCAAGGCAAACAAAGATCAAAGACAATTTAAATCAATTATTCGACTTTCAAAAGACAACGACATTGTTTTAATGAAACATGAGGAATTTATTCCCTAATTACCTTTGATATAATCCTAACGAAATTATTAACGTGAAACCCCCTTTAGAAAGTTTGTTATTGATAACTTTGTCTGGGAATTTCGAAATTCGCCGAAGGAAATCTTGAGTGATCAGAAGTAGGCTTATGACAAAGATTATTACTTAAGAACATCTTTGTGATTTTGACAGATTGCTCCGAACTGTTGGTACGGCTTTCTGTCTCTTGTTACTAAGTTTTGCACTGTTGTTGAAGTTTTAAGACCTTTGTAGCAGATAAGGCTATGTTTGAATGAGGATTAAGTTCTGATATTGTTGTCAATACAACACAGCGTATTTTCATCCTTTTTGCTTCCTAGGAACATGGCGTTACTTTTTTTTTTTGTAGCGATAGATTCTACGCAGCACTGAATGGTTTCAACTTTCATATCAATCGGTCATCTGATGAACATAGACCTCTCGCACTCTCTCGCTATCTCTCTTTCCCCGCCATTTGGATCTATGTGGTTTTTCCCAGCCATCATTTTAAGGGCATTTTATAGGATGACCCACGTTACGCTTGCCGATGTTCGCCGATATTTGTTTTCTTCATCCGCAATCTGCTGTCGAATCCCGCGCGGAACAAATTTTTGTAGGTCTGTAGGTAGTTGTCCCAAGTCTGGCTGATTGTTGATGTGAGTTTAAATGTTTGTAAACGCGCCCACAATACAGGATATTAAGTATCATAAGGTTGGTTAAGTTTATTTTTAAAGAAAAGTTTCTTAAATTAATAACCAAAAGCTGTCACGATATCATACCGAAGCAACGGTAGCGTCCAACACTAAAGTGGAAAGCCCATGAGAATTTAAAAAATCAACTTTGTCTTTTTTAAACGAACCAGCAAACATTATTAATGTATATATTATATAATACCTATTATAAATAAAATTCTCTCTTAGAACATTTTACAATACATCTTCACCACAAAATAATAGGCTAGGCCAAATACCAAAGACCTTGGAGAACAATAACCCTCGATTATCCTACCACAAAAGCCTTACCCTGCCCTCTGTGTCTTGGATCGCTAGCAATGTGTTTAATTAAGTCTTTACCAGGAAACGACTCATAATAGAGTGTTCGACTTCGCATTTTTTCTGTACCTGTAGTGAACGCTGCTATTCAGAACTACGGCCCAAATGCCGGTGGTCCATTTGTTAGAATTTATCGACCGTGTCTAATTTGAAAATGCCGAAAATCCCCGTGTTAATGGCCGAATGGCGACCGTTTCAATCGGCTGGCTTTCGGTTTTGGTTAAATCTTGAATGAAAGAGAGAAATATACATTAATTGTCATCAGATCAAAAAAATAAAAGCAAAGAAAATTATGTTCATATTGCTAAAAAGACCTCAATTTAGTATGTGTCAGATGCTTACTCAAGATACTATCACCTGATGCTGATTTTGAGCTGCATTCTGAAAACGGAGTTTTAAGAATAAACCTGTGGCTTGGAGAGATTTTCTTGTTTTTAAGTTTTACCACACTAGGAATTCTTCTTGTATCGTGAGTGTGTTTACAAACACACAAACAGCCAGACCCCAAACAACTATCTGTATGCCATACAAATATTTGTTCCGTGCAGGAATCGAAGCAAGCCAATCGCTCAGCCACTGCGCCAAGCGTGTCGTATTGGATGTCATTGTCAAAATACGAAATGTTTTAAAAGTGCCATTTGTTTAGGTCCTCGGACACTTGACCGAAACATTTAGGTACTGGCAAAATTGAGTTTAAGGAATCTTAAAACAGTCAATAAAAGTCCTGACATAATGTTGTGAATGCCTAGGTAATTTTCGGAGATAAGAATAACCCTTGTCAAAGAGGTAATTTGACTATTCTAGAAAGTTGTTGTCTTAACTGACAGGGACATTCTAGGATAGGATATATTTTTAGGGTTCCGTACCCAAAGGTTCAAACGGGACCTTATTACGGGTCCCCTATGTTGTTTCGAACGCCGCTGTTGCGACACACACTCTGAGACTTCGCTGTCCATCCGTCCGTCACCAGGCTATATCTCATGAACCGTGATAGGTAGCCAGTTGAAATTTCTATAGATTATGTATTTCTGTTGATGCTATAATAACATATACTAAAAACAGAATAAAATAAATAATTAAGGGGGCTCCCATACAAAAAAAGTGATTATTTTGCTCCTTTTTAAACCACTTGGCCGGTTCTTCTTCTTTCGTTCTCTCTTGTCAAATGTCACGCTATCATTTACTCCCTTTCCCTTCATAACTTTCCTCACACAAACCATAGATCTCAACGACTACCAGCTTGCTCCTCAAATAATATTAAATTAAACCTTAAAGAGTTGATGGCTCTTCAATACCACTTCAACGTTTTTCCCATCTTCAACCGAGAGCGGATGAATCTCTAAGTAAATACTCGCACATTCATTAGAACATCATAATTAATCATGGAAGCTGCGATAGGTCGCCATCTTGATTACGATCTCTGAATGGACGCAATTAAAACTCTGTTGGAACACTCTACCGCTCGTTTTCATATCTAGAAAGAGATGCAACTATTAATTATCGGATGAAAATTACGAGGTGGGAAAGAGATGGAAGTCTAGTCATTAATTCACAAAGGAATGAGTTAGATCCACTGATCTAACGATAGTTGCTGCACAGTGGTGCAGCAACTATTGTTTTCAAAGGGAATCTAATAGGTACTACTAGGGCTTTGCTCGCTGCATTTCTGCTTGACATAAAAAAAATGTAATTTAAAGGTCTGAAATCTTGACTGGTGTGTATATAAATAAATTATAAAAAATTAAATTAAAAATTTTAAAAATATTTCAAGTAGTAGTCCGCTTAGTAGAAGTACAAAACAAAGCGAACCCCCGACGCTAAGACGCTTGGATTATTTTATTTTTGGTTTTTTAGAGATTTTTTGTGTCGGGGGTTTTATAATTTTTAATTTAATTTTAATTTCATGCTTTTTAAACTTAAACTGTTTTATGTTTGCCTTGACTGTCCCAATACTGGGCATAGGCCTCCCCCATTGCTTCCACTTTTCTCGGTGTTGCGTATCTTCTCGCCAATTAAAGAAAACGGCAAAAAAAAAACGGTTTTTGGGGGAAGGGCGGGTGCAGCCTCCCCCCCTGGCGATGCCCATGGTGACAAGTGACAAGATTTCAAATTTCGAATCGACCAGACCTATGGAAATTGTTAATTTCCCTTCAACTAGAAAAGAGATGATGATCTTCAAACGGCTGAGCAGATTTTCTCGAAACAAAGCTAAGAACACTCTTGATTAAAACACCTTTCAAACGAAACCAATTTCATCAAAATCGGTTCATCCGTTTAGGAGCTACGATACCACAGACAGATACACAGATACACACATCAAACTTATAACACCCCTCTTTTTTGGTCAGGGGTTAAAAATATCTATGATAATAATTTAATTATGAAATATCTAAATCGATTAATGATTTACTTAAGTTTTCTCCATCCGTCATAAGGGTACATAGTCTAATTTAATCCCAACATTTTTGGGAAGGGCTTGGCAGATAAGGTGCCTAGTAACTGACTTCCTTATATTCACAGAATAAAGTGTGACTTTGCTATTAATGCAGCGGAGCTGTTTTGTTTTATGCTACGTCCGAGCAACTTAATTAACTAGTAAATAGGTCTCATTTTTCATCAATCCCCACTGAATATTCGTACGGCATTTTCCTCTACCATAAGTCAGAATCGAAACGTTGGAAAAAATTACATCAAAGGCCCTCGACGCAAGGAATTTGTTGGTGACACCTGACATCAGAACCCTTACCAAATTTATTTACCAAAATTACCTCTTGACATTTGTACCAGCTGTGATGATTAATGAGAAACCCTTCTCAATGCCCTTGGGTACTTAGAACCCTTGAAATTGTAATTAATACTGTGGCGTTTCGTTTTGACGCGTTCGATTTGACTGGCGTTAATTTTCCTTGCTTGGGAACCTGTCCCACTGCTGTCGAAAAGCGAGAAGCGAGCAAAGCTGGCCAGTTGGAGAGCTACAAGCAGTGAGTGTGGTTCGGATAGTTTTGTTACTAGGCTATGAGCGAGTGCACTTGTTGATAAGCAAATTTACTAACGAGCTCTCTGACGGTCGACCATTTTTCACTTTTACGTCCTGAGTATTAGGGTTGAAAAGTGGTCGACCGAAAGTGACAGCGGTATTACCTAGCGAGACTCTAAGGTTACGTATGTACACAATGGCAGGTGGCTTGCTTGGCGCGTAGTCGCTAGCGAGTCGTCGAGAGTAACGATGTAAAACGAACGTTCTAGGTTCTTCGCAGCTGGCTGCACTGCGCGAGGTCGACTAGCGAGCGTCGTTGAGCGAGGTTATACTTTGATAGTATTTTTTACGCTGCGACAAACCAGTGGAAAATAAAGTTCCCGCTGGCAGTGTAAATAGTTAGCAATCAACTACATATTAACAGGGTGTTAGGGACAGCTCTCCCCATACATGGAACTGAAACTAAACGGGACACGGGACTTACGTTTACTGTGCGTTCTTTAGCTCTTCGGCGGTGGGACAGATGCCTAAACTGAACATGAAAGATTAAAGTAAGCTAATTGTGTTTGTGAGCATGACTTGGCCAATTCTTGACAAGGGTGTTGATCCAACGGAACGTTAAATCGTAGTTCAACCCTTTGAAGGGGTAAAAAATAATATGCTGAGTTTGTTGGTGACGGCTGTTAGGGTAAAAATGCGGTCGGTAACACTTACAAAACTGTCTTAGAAGTATGAGAAACAGGGTCCTTTTCTTCCACCGAAAAGGGACGTTAATTATGTATTCCGAACAGACGTATGATTTGTATTAAGGGCTACTTACTGGCCTTTGCTCACTGTCGACTTTCTATATCTACTAATACATTAAAAGGTAAAATTTGTTTTGGATGCAAGGGTTAGATCTTCGGATCCACTGATAAAATTTCGAAAACTCTTTCAACAATGAGCTTCATTATACTCGAGTGTCATAGGCTATATTTACCGACCATATGGCAAGCAAAGCCGTGGGCTAGTATGTGATAGTCGCGCAGAAAACTCTGACCTTGCGAATATAGTTCGTCACAGACGTCCAGAGACTTAACTTACAGCTTCTTAACTAATTCAAAAACCGCTACATTTTATAAATGACATTATCACAATAATTTCATATGATAATTGTAAAAGTTTAATTAATAAATGTCTCATGTTGTGATAAGTTTGTACCCAAAAAAAATAACAAACACTTACATATTTGTCGGATCCGGTCATTAGTATGGACAGAAAATGAATCGAAAGCGCGCCAAAGGTGTGGTCACGCGACCTACTTACCAGTCTACCCCCACCTAAGCGTGCTTTTACAGAGTCGTGATGTTTCTTGTGCTCGCTGCAGGACAGTGAGTGTTTGACAGCGGCGGAGTCAAGACGTGCAAGGCGGACGTATTGTTAGTCAGAAAGCATAATTGTTAAAGAGCGAGCGAAGCGAGCTCTGGACTTGGGGCACCCCGAATCGGACAGGTTAGGTTCGAAGGGTTAGGTTACTGTAAAACCGGCAGGCAGAAATAGGAGCCCCGCGTAGCGGGGCTACGTCGACTATGCTTTAAGGGTTTCTAACTAACGAAACGTCGGCCTTGCATACTTCGCTCCAGTGAACTTTTGAACTGGCGTACATCGAGATCCTGTACTTTAGAAATAACATACGTCCACATTTCAAACTTCAACATTCAGTAGCGGAGTCGTTCTGCCCACATGGTGACCGAGTCTAACGGAATAAATCATCCCTCACTACGACATATTTATTTAAGTGTTTGTTATTAATTTTTAGTGTTACTGTTGCTTTGTTTATAAGTTCTACAGCTATCTATATTTTCATTTTAGTAAAGAATTTTTCTAAAGTAAAACGACTACTTCAAATGTAGTAATCAGCTATTTAGGACACCTAGTAAGGGGCAGTGATGACAGGTGGACTAAAGCTATCACCGAATGCTGTCCAAGAACTGGAAAAAGAATTGTGGGTCGTCCGGCGGTGAGACGACATAATTCCTATATTGGGAATAATATGGATGAGCTCTCACAGGACCGTGGAGACTGGCACAAGAAAAGAAAGGCTTACACCAAGCAGTGGCTGAATTTAGGCTGCGGAAGATGATGATGATGAATCAGCGTTTTTGGTGTTCGGTGACAGGTCATTAAACCTGTAATTAGAATTTGCAGACCCAAAAACTGCGAGTTGGTTTGAATTGTAAGCAATTTAATTAATCCATCGTTAAATCTTAAGTCAACTGCTGTGATTGATTATTATTGTTGTTTGCAGCATCTAATCTCGGTAAGCTAACTCAAACTTTTCCTGATTAATTTTCAACTACCGTGAAATATTGTGTCATCTAATACTTCCGGTAAGAAATTTAATTTGAGAGGTTTGAGGAGCTCGTGGTTAACAGCCTCTCGGGTCGATCGCCAACGGGCCGATCAGGTTAAGCCGCCCTGGTCTAGGTGAGTCCGTGGATGGGTAAAGATGGCCCGAAAGTCTGATAATCAGTCTTATTTTTATTTTTTTGTACCCTCTCACAATGTTTTCGTATTTTACCCAAAGGTTGACTGGTAGAGAATGCCTTGTGGCATTAAGTCTGCCTATGTACCACTATTGTACATGAAGTTTAAATAAATAAATAAAAGGCTAGGCAGATGACGATCCTGATGATGCGAGTGAAAACTTTCTCATCCTTCATAGAATGGAGAGAACCTTCCAACCAGAAGCATCTTGTGTCCGATGAAATACTGCACGATGGTGATTGTCAGTGTGGTGATCATTGCGTGACATCAAGTGATGCGCTGTTTTTGTAGCGTAATTGGTGCAGAGACACCGAACTGGATTTAAACAATCCTCATCGGCCTAGTTTTAACGAAATATTTCTATCCGGATAGTGCTTAATATCAGTATTTACATAACATACCATCACGCCTCAATCCCCGAAGGGTTAGGAAGAGGTGTTCGTAACAGTACACCCAAATTTCGACAGTTATGTTTTAGTCCTATGTGGGGGCGAGCCTATTGCCATCAACCGGGCACAAATTGAGAGCAGCGGTGGCCAGTGGTAGCAGCCCCGACTTACGAGCAGAAAGCCGTGGGTGAGAACCTATGCAGGTGCATTACTTTGTACTTGCATCACCGCTTCTCTCAAAACGGTGACGGAAAACATCATGAGGAAACCGGCATGTCCTAGAACTAAAAATTCGAAGTCGTGTGACATCTACCAACCCGCACTGGGCCCACGTGGTGGATTACAGCCCTCTCCCTCTCATAGACAGGAGGTTCTTTGTCCCAGCAGTGGGAACATTATAGGCTGATGATGATGATGATGATGGGCACAAATTCAGTATCCATGGCAGCTACTGAGAAATTCTTGATGGAAAAACCCAATAAAATATAGCCCGACTCGGGAATCGATTCCAAGACCAAATGCTCAGCAGCCGCGATTGCAATCACTAGACAGTCCGAACGACGAGCATGTAAGACTGGTTGCTAAATTAACCTGAACGAATCAAGAAAACCAATACACATCCTAGATGCGTTCCACCTCTTTACTCAATCAATGGAAATAACTATTTTATTGGTCGGAGTTTTCTTATAAAGGTAATAGCATATCCTGCGTGTTCACTACTCAAGCTTTGTGGAACTTGTGGAACTCTGATATTAAAAAAGTTTACGTTCGAACTACCCTCATAGACTTATTGGATTGTTTTTATTGTTCTACGTGGAAACTGGATATGTTGCGCTGTTGTGTTTCACCTGTGGCTTCGGAGAAAGAAGTGAGGGGCTTTTACTTGGATTTATTGTTTCGTTTTAGTAAACGCGATTGTAGGTGTAGCTATGTTTCTTTGTAGATATGTATTCACATAGCATATTGAACTGTTGATATTTTTTCTTTATCGTGAGGCCGTCGAGAAATATCTCTCAGGCATGATGGTTTTCTCAAGATATTTTTCTTTACCGCAGCAAGTGACGCAGATGAGTTCGAAAAATCAGAGGTGCGTGTATTGGGTTCGAACCTGAATCCTAAATACACGAAGTTTTGGAAAAATCTCGTCTTATTATAGCGTTGATTTTGTCACTTGTACCTCTCTTCTATCAATGGAGATGGTATTAATATTGCAGGAATACAATGGATAGACAAACTAACACGGAGATGACGGAGACTCTAAATAAAGTATCTGAGGAATATAGAAAGAAAGAAAGAAAAAAACGTTTATTGGTTCATGCCACAAGTACACAAAATGTAAAAAACGGATATATATTAAAAAAAACAGTGCGTGGAGTCCCTCCGCGCGGAAGAAGTGAAACTTCGTAATACTACACGCATGCGTTCGAGTGCCACGTATTCACTCTCGTTATTTTATTGAGCTTCTAAATAATATTTTGTTGTTTTCTTGTTGTATTATTTTTATTACATAAGTTAATCGAGGTTATATCTACTCATGGAAATTGAATCGAAGGCTGGTCACACCGAAGAGTCGAATGCATGACTGTTTGCACGCCATCTTGCGTAGTAGCACTACGTAGTCACAAATCTTGTAATACTGCCATAACCTTAGTGGGTTATAGAAAATATTCCCCCTTCATGGTAACGTTAAACTTGTTGGAACTCGCATAAAAAAACATTAAACATGAAAAGTCCATCAACATGAAAGATCCATTGACAAAATTTGTCAGATAGGTGTGCTCATATTTAAGGATCAAACCGATAACCTTTCTCCATGGGAACAAAACAATCTGCTGACCCATATATTTGGGTCGAACAACATCACGCTTGCAATACCCAAAGGGTTAAGTAGAAGTGTACCTCATTGTACAGTGTACACCCACATTTTGCCAGTTATGTTTCGTATCCCATGTTATAATAAGGGGCGAGCCCATTGCCAAAAACCGGGCACAAACCCAGATTTCGTGGCTGATACTGAGAAATTCCAGGCGGATAAAAAAAAAACGGAATATAATAAAAACTTTTTATTTCAGGCATTGGTCCATAATGTATGTGTGTAATAGTAGTGTGGATAAACCTTTTTTTTTTTACGGATGGGAAATCATCAAATGACTTCTCCCGCTCTGGGCGGAGCGGGAGGGATCGAGTGTCAGACTTGTGCTGATTGAAACCCATCCATGTTCCTTCTTCGCCCTTTGTGTTCCAGGGCCGCGGTATCTCTTTCGAACAACCCGCAGCCCTGGCAGGCATCGGCCCTCTCGGACCCCTTCCGATTTGCTGACATCTCCTTTAGGCGCGCGTGGAACACAAACGCGCCGTCGGCACGGCCTGTCGTCATAAGACGGACGGACGGTGAGCTGGCCCATTACTCACCGTCCACAGGCCCGAGCCTACGGTGGCCGGGGGCCACTGGTTGTCCCCCGACGCCCGGGGCGTCTCCCGCGGCGGCTGGGACGTGAGGTTCTCTCCCTCTCACGTTCCGCCACCTCCTTCGCTAGCATGACTGCTTCGCAGAAGGAGGCGACGGCTTCCCATTCCCTCTCGCTCTGGACCATGGATTCAACCAGGGCCAGACGCGAGAGGTCGCCGCCGAGTGTCGATAAACCTAACCCAATAACACTTGGCTCGACTCGGTAATCGAACCAGCAGCAGTCGTGGTTGCGCCCACTAGACCAACGAGACAGTATACAAAGTAGAATAACTAACTATACGTTAAAAAAAACCTAAGAGCATTATCAGGTCGTTTAAAACAATCAAATGCACAAACTAGTTCCGGAATTCGGATTGAACTATAAATATTTTTACAATTGGCAGACAGTCAAAAATTCCAGACCGTAATACATTGATCATCATGGAAAAATAGGAATTGCATGATTAATGTGATTACATGATTGGAAAGCAAAACAAATACTAGCTGAAATCACGGCTCCATTATTCGCTTAAACGCTTTCAATTTTGTTGCACGTATATCATCATCAACGGTGAAGGAAAACATTGTTCTCAAACTTTCAAGCCACTGACTCCTGGGTTGTCGTGTCTGTGGCCAGCGAACTGGGTAATACGAAACCCCTTGGTAGCACTGGTCGTCAGACTTTTAGCCCACTGACTATCTGTAACGACTGTCAATGATCTACGAATGTCCGCCGGGACCAACGTCCTAACGTGTTTTCTGAAGCATGTATGTAATGGCCCAAGTAGCAAAAGCTTCTTTAACCTAGGCGTTTTATCACCAAACAGTGATATAGTAGGCCTATAATGGTAACCACTGTGGCTGATTGTACTATAAAGGTTTTTAACAGTGTTTTGGTTCTAGAAGATTAAAGAGCAACTAGGTTCTATAATATAATTCTTAGAACGCTTATAGGACCATACAAAAGAATGATTAAAGCGTTGCACTGTAATAGATATGAAAAAAGCGATTATGCTACTATTTAGTACTAAAGGCGACCTTATTGACACTTTTATGTATCTATTTTGCACTATTAATGCATCAAAATAACTTTTACAGTACTAGTATTAGCATCGAAAACACTACTACACGATCAATCTGCACTATAAAAGTACCTTGCAAGACCATTAGGTAACCTTTTAGGTTTCTAAAAGCTCCCTCAACATCGCAATGGGCCTAGTTCTGAAAAAGTCATGAAAACTCATCTATAGTACTAAATAGTACCATAGCGACTCCTGGTGCAGTTGCTAAATAACTTAAATTCTAAATAGCTCTATAAGTGAGTTTGTGTTACTGTTACGAGACTAAACCATTTTTGGTGAAAAAATGGCTGCCGTTTTCTGCTGCTGATATCATATAAGCAGCACGGTTGGAGCCAATGTGTATTATAGCAGCCATAATCGGGACAAACCCTTATTTTATTTATTTAAATTTAATTAAAATTCGAAAATTATTAGGGCGCATTGTCAAATTTGAAATCAGCATACTGATTTTACCAATACAATTATTTTCGCAAGTGCAAGTTATGGCAGAGTTACGGTGCTTGAATGTTTTGTAGCATTATTATAACATGTTACGTTAAGTAAAAATGGCAAATGACACAAAGCATAACTTATACTGATATATTTTGTTTTCTTGGGGAACTGGCGAACAAGTACGATGAAAAAGATCACTGGAATTATTTACGGTGCAAAATAGCAGAATAAACATGTTTTGGTTACTTTTATAGTGCAAATTTGTGACTTAAACGTTGCAAACAGTACTTTTTTAGAGCTGATTTATCGCCGTGAGAGCCTTTATGTAATGATTATAGAATAATTCAGTGATAAAACTAGGGCCTTTTTGGGGTTCTTAGAACGTTTACTACATCATTACAGTACTAATCATGAACACTAGTTAGCACGTCCTAAAACGTTCTCAGGACTTTTATAGTACCAAAATTTGTTACTTGGGGGGGGCGTCACCCATCCACGGACCAACCAAGGCAATTGCGGCTTTACCTAAAGGTCGCGGCTTTACTTGAAGGTGTGAAGGTACCCCAGCGGATTTTATTATTTAGCCCCGAGCTCTTCTCAGATAAATACAGCCCTCCCCGACCCTCGCTCGAGCCAGCCCGCGATGCTGTGCCAGTAGTTTTAAATCAGTCCCTAAATAATGATATCATTCAGATCCAGCCTGTCCCCATGCAGTCCTCCCGCAGCGTCGCCCTAAGCCGAGGCTCGTACCCCACAGGGGGTGCCCTTAGCGTGTAGTCGCTTAGTTTGTAAGTTTTTATGCCCTGGCTGGAGGCCTTACTCTCAAGGCATCCACAGGATAGTCCAGTTAAGCAGACGACAACCTCATAGGTTGAACTGCGAGATGCCATTCACAAAAAAAAAACTGATAAATTTACTACAGATATTTTAGTACATTACCAGACAAAGTCAAAGTCCAAGCATTTATTTCAATTAGACCATTACAGGCACTTTTGAAAGTAAAAAAAAACAAAATAAAACGCGAAGCTACAGTCCCAGTCACAAGGCATAATAACTTGTGAAAGTACTGTAGTTGCCCATTCCGTAGCGTAGATCTCTATGGAGAAGAACGGGCAAGAAACTCCATGGACACTCTTTTAAATCAAAATATGTTACAAAATCTTGGTTACATCATTCATGTTAAGAATTACAAATATGTGAGAACAATGTAGAAATACGGGCAAGTTAAGAGCGTCCAGAGTAAAAGATTAAATCAGTAATTAATAAATAAAGTAATTAAAATAAACCGTGGCAGCTAAGAGATGACCAGTCACAACTGACAGCGCCCGTTCACGATTATGATGCATGTATCAGCCATCATTCAACTCAACCATTTTGAAGGGAACTAAACGACCCGACACACCCGCCACCATCAGCGTGACATTTAAGTGAGCATGACAATCACTCAACCACCAGGGTAATTTCGCGTCAATGAAAGATTTAGGTACTCATTAAATGGTGGCTTTACAGTACATGGTACTCACACATGTGCTATGCAATTATATAATACTAAGAGATTGAATCTATACAATGCAAATATATTTTTACAATCTTCTGCAGCTTTCACAATAACTTCACTTTCTAATTCTGATGATTCCGATTGCCCCTATGGTTGTGGAGCAGGACCAGCATTGAGCCAAGCATTTTTATCATCAATATAATCCCCCAACTTATAATATGCTGGCCATACATAGTTACATAGTGTGCGTTTTATGCAAGATTTAAATTTCGTTTCATTCAGTTGTAGAATGTGGGGAGGTATTTTATTGTAACATTTTAAACAGTACCCCATGAAAGATGAGTCTACTTTAGCTAACCTGAAACCTGGCTGAACTAGTTGGTCTCTGTTTCTAGTATTATAGTGGTGCCGGTCACCTCTTTTACTAAACAAATGCAGATTTTTTCTAACGTAAATGATGTTTTCATAGATGTATTGACAAGGTACCGTCATGATGTTAATTTCCTTGAACAGTTCTCTTAGAGAATCGCGCCTACGTAGATTATATATGGCTCTGATAGCTCTTTTCTGCAAAATAAATAAAGACTCGATGTCTGCAGCCCGTCCCCATAGTAAAATACCATATGACATAATACTATGAAAATAACTAAAATACACTATCCTCGCGCTATCTACATCAGTAAATTGACGGATTTTTCTGACAGCATATGCTGCTGAACTCAGCTGTCCTGCAAGAGATGTTAAATGACGACCCCATTGTAGCCTTGAGTCGAGCGTGATCCCCAAGAAAACAGTGTCATCGACAAATTCAAGTTTCTCTTGATTCAATACTATGTCACAGTCACTGCTTTTGACATTTGGTAGAGAAAATCTTATGCACTTAGTTTTTTTCCCATTTAATACTAAATTATTTGCGGTAAACCATTTATGGACCTGCATTAGAGCGTTATTTACATCGTCAAGGTTTGTGGCACGTATGTTTATCTTAAATATTAACGAAGTATCGTCCGCAAACAACACCATTTGTGGTTGGTTTTTAAATAAATGGGGAAGGTCATTAATATGTACTAAAAAGAGGAAAGGACCCAATATCGAACCTTGTGGTACACCCATTTTTACTTTCAAAGCCATTGAATTTACACCATTTACCTGTACTTGCTGCTGTCTATCATTTAAATACGATTTTACTAAACTGAGCGCAAGTTTACCTAAGCCGTAATGCTCAAGTTTCAAGAGCAAGGTTTGGTGATTTACGCAATCAAATGCCTTCGAGAGGTCACAGAAGATTCCTATGGCATCTTGTGCCTCTTCCCACGCAGTATATATGTGTTTTAATAAAGTGACACCGGCGTCAGTTGTACAACGTCCCTTGGTGAAACCATACTGTTTCTCGTGTAAGATTTTGTTGGTGATAAAGTGGGTGAGCATTTGATTAAGCATTACCTTTTCAAACACCTTGCTGAAAACCGGCAGCACGGATACGGGTCTATAATTATTCGTATCTTTACTGTCCCCAGATTTGAAAAGTGGTATTACCTTGCTGTATTTCATAAGGTCTAGCTCTAGGAAGACTCCTTGGTCCACACACAAATTAAAAATTAAAGCCAAGTACGGTGCTATAGTGTCAATAATAACTTGACACACTTTAATAGACAATCCCCAAAGATCTTCTGTTAATTTGATTTTGATTTCCTTAAAAGCTTTAATGACTGCTATGGGGTTTATATGCTTAAATTGAAACTCAACCGGACATGCTGAAACGTTCGCTTTTAATAAATCAATAGAAAGCAAGGGTGAGGAATTTAAGGTTTCGGTAGTTTTAAGTGGGATATTGGTAAAGAAATCTACAAATTATTGAGCTACTTCGTTTTTAGAGCTTAGAAGACCACGTGAAGTCTCTACTCTGATATCATTATTATATTTTTTATTTCTATTGGATTCACTATTGATAATTTTCCAAACCGTCTTTATTTTGTTATCGGCGGACTTAATCTTGTTGCTAATGAATAGGGCTTTGGCTACTTTGCAAGTGTTTTTAAAGATTTTTGAATAGGTTGCAAAATATTTATTAAAAGTTTCCGAGTTGATGTAAGGCTTAAGGCCGTACAACTCAAACAATCGCTCCCTACTTATCCTAATACCCTTAGTGGCCCAGTCACTGAACATAAACTTAGGGTAAATAGATTTTGTTTTCATTTTTAATGTATTATTGAACTCTACGTGAACTACCGAAAAGAATTCCTCATAAAATTTATTTGCATTTTCAATTATATGGCCCGGAATGCCTAAATTAATAATTAAGTTATTATTAAATTTATTCAAATTGCTGGGCGTTATTTGTCTAGAGTTTATCTGGATTTTTTGTAATGGTGTGTATGACTCGAAAACAACGGTTTGCCCACTGTGATCAGAAGGGAGGTAATTTACAATTGATTTATCTAAGTAGTCGCAACAACAAAAACATTTTCAATACATGTAGCAGTATTTGTAGTAATTCGGGTTGGTTCCGAAAACACGTTTAACAAATTAAATGATTTAAAAAGGTGTAATAATCTACTAGTATTAGAATTTTTGTCTAAAATATTAATATTAAAGTCACCACAGATAATCAGAGATTTTTTACCTGTTGCAAGTTTTGCTAAAGCATCTTCCATTACTGACTCAAATAAGGAGTAGTTTTGATAATTTGGGGGTCTGTATACGCACACTATTATATGCTTATCCAGCTCAACACAGTTCAATATTATGCTCAACCGATAGATCAACAATATCGCTTCGACACTTAAATTTAATACAATTTTTAACTAAGATTAATGAACCCCCACGCATTTTAGATTTTCGGTTAAAGCAACGTAATTAATTAGCATTTCATAGTCTTTTAACCAATGTTCAGTGAAACAAACAATTTCAAACTTTGTTTTTTCTAAAAATTATTCAATCTCTAATTGCTTTGAAGAGAAACCTTGAATGTTTTGATGGAATAATTGCAAGGAATTCTGCTTAGCCCCTTTTTTACTTTTACTATTTGATAGCGAGAAGGTATAATGTTACTGGTATCTTCTGTTGTCTTACTAACTAGTTTAAATGAGCATCCGGAGTGAGTTCTAAGACTCCCGTGGCATCACCAGACAACAAGCTCCTATCACTAATACACCCTAATTGAGAATTTTCCATGCTCACACAAGGAACCTCCTCTGTAGAATAATTGTAAAAAGAAAATAAATCTATATTAGTATGATTACTAATAGTCGCAGTGTTAATAATAGAACTAAACTTAGACATACTATTTATGTCTGTATGAAAATTATAAGCTAATAGCCTAGCTATTTTGTGTCTACATCCAATAGGTAGATACTCATTACCCCGTGTCGACCTAAGTTTACCTACAAAAGTGTTAGTATCCAAATAAATAAGTTTGTCACTATAGTGACCGACTAAAAAGTGCAAATGTTTATTCAACATGTGTATATAATTGTTCTTTCGATCACCCAAATTTTCAAAATATGGAAAAGCACATAATATTATTCTACGACAATTCAACTTTAACAACTCAGTAACACTGTCTGTGATGTCTTCTTTTTGAATTTTTGAACTATTTCCTACAAATATAGTTATATCAGTATTATTATTATAAACATTTCTAGTTACTGATGCCATAATCTGTTTGAATGTTGACCCTGGCATGCAATGATTTTGATTCGAACAACTCAGGTTATTACAAACTAATTTACCTACACCTCTTCCTATACTATCTGAGAACATTATTGAGAATAAACAATCGTAACTACTATTCATCTCAGGTTGTAAAACTTGTAAACAATCTTGTGTAATATTAGTAGTTTCTTGGTAAAGCATACAGTCCTGAGATGAATTCTCAGCCTGGGATGGGTCCTCCATTACCTCAGGCTCGACAGTATCATGTTTGGTACTAGTCTGACAACTACATTGACACATTACCAACTCATTTGCTGCAAGAATATGTTCCCTAATCTGGTTCTGAGAACTCACATACCTGCTGGAAAGAGAACTAAGTGAGTCCTGAAGTGCCTGTATTTCAGACGGCAAATGCTGAGTATCAATTTCATAAATTTTTATACTGTCTTCTAGTTCGACAAAGCCTGAGTCTGGATCGCAATCTGTTCACACTGGTTTGTCAAAACCTTTTCAAATTAAAGTTACTGCTGAAAAAGACAATGAAATTCAAACTGTCAGCAACACTTGGCTAACTATATTGATTTATCTCTTGAACGGAATAAAGGAGTGATTAATCATTTCACTGATGACAGAGACATTGTCAATTTTGATGAAAATCTACTGAAATGTATTTTACCAACTAGTAAAGTTCTTTAAGTACTCAGTCAAGTGTCACAAACGAACTTTATTTTTTATTTAGAAAACAACTTATGCACACCCACTTAATAAGTACACTGGTCTGAGAATTCGTGATTTCATTTAGAATTTTTCATTTGTGATTTTTTTTGTTGATAATCAATTAAACCCTTAGAGGAGCTTGTGGCTAAATAATAACAGCGCATCTTTCAGGTTAAGCCGTGCTTGCCAAGGTTGGTCCGTGGATGGGTGACCATAATTACATACCGAGTTTCCTCCGTGCCTCGGAAAGCACGTTAAGCCGTTGGTCCCGGCTGTCATTTATATCTTTGACAGTCGTTACGAGTAGTCAGAAGCCAATAGTCCGACATCCACGTAGTAGTTTCAAGAACTGCGTGGTTGTCAAAACATTTCTGCGTCATCATTTGAAAATGAAAGTTCTTACTTTGATTTTTTGAAAAAAAAAAAAAATGGTGCCAAGTCTACTAGATGAAATATTTTAGGGTCTTTGATCACAACGAAAGCGACAAATTAAAAGGAACAATCCAACTCGAATAACTTTAGCAATTTTACCGGATCCCCGCAACCTTCACCAGGTCAAATAAAAATAGGGTATTTTTTTTTAATCCTACCTACCTAAACTAGGCTGTCACATTTTTTTGTAAGTTAAAAGAAACATAACAAAAACTACCTATTTTAAAACTGTCCTACTCCCGTGCCTATTACAAGTGAAAAATGTTTGCCACATGAATAAGCGTAAAGATTAAAAAGTTAATTTCCTCACAAAGCTATTTCACCTACCTGATGTAAGAAATTTATTTTTCAAGACGATGGAGCGGAACTAATTGATTTTTAGACTCGTGTTACAAAGTTCAATTAATCATAGTGACGTGTTGCTCGTTCGATGCTCAGGTATCTTCTCACCTTTCAATTTAATTGAATTTTCACGTCTTTTCGAGTCGATTAATCGTTTGGCTTTGAGTTAAAAACAATGGAAAGAAGATAAGAATAGGTGGCGGTGTGCCCTTTTGCTAATTTATACTTAAAACACGAATCCATACTAATATTACATAGTTAAGGTGGTTCATTGTTATACAAAAGAGCGCCTCTCGCCATCAAACGTAAAAGTTTGGCGAGTTTAGTCTTAAGTAACACCTCTTTAATGAAATTACTTTAAATAAATTTAAAAAAAAAAATGCGAATGTCACTGTTTGTTTGTTTGTTTGTTACCTTTTCATGACTAAACGGCTGATCGGATCTTAATGAAATTTGGCAAGAAGATAGATTTTAACCTGGGGAAGGACATAGGCTATATATCATCACGCTATGAACAATAGGAGCGGAGCAGCAATGAATAATGTTGCGAAAACGGGGAAAATGTGACGCAGACGAAGTTGCGCTGGACAGCTAGTTAAATATATTTACTTGAAACAAAATATTGTCAGCTAATGAAGTAAACAGATTAGATTGTCTGGTTTCGTATGTACTATTTAAAGTACCTTACCTGTTTCAGTACAGCCATTAACTATAATCAAAATATTGAAAGCATACGCTATATTACGAAATGTCTAGACCTATTCATCCCATGTACAGCTGATAGCCTTTGACAGGCTCTTCATCGTTGAGCAATGACAAAGAGCTACCTTTTCGTGAAGCATTCCACGCATTTTTAAGACTCCTTATCATATGTTACAGGCATGTGCCACTTGTGTATTGCGTATACAGGGCGTCACGGAAAGGGTAAATACATACTTAAGGGTGTGCTACAGACCATCAAACTGAACATGTTTCTCCATCGGACAAACATCGTAATAGCGAAAAAAATATCAGCTGCCAATAATAATATAAAAATAATATCTGCTACTTGGGTCGAATAGGTTTGAAATTTTTTATGGGTAGTTTGATGGTCTGTAGCAGACCCTTAAGTATGTATATACACTTTCCGTTACACCCTGTACATTTGATAGAAGCCCGAAAAAATTGACAATCAGCCTTTAATAAGGGTACTTATTCTTTTAGGAAGCCGGCATAAAATGCAGGTTTTTCGATATCTTTATTCATTCATCTTTTTATCTTTGTCTGCGTCTGTTTCTTTATATGCGTGACAAAACAGAGACACTAGTTAGTATAGAACTATTTTTCCCGTACTGGCCGGTACCGATCTTTTCATACTTCTCCTGTATCTTTATGTAAGGACCCATCATACCCAGCATCTGGATCGTGTACGTCTGATAGGCAGATGTCCCATGTAAAATACTAGTATTAAGCTGCATCCCATTAGACTGGAATCTGACCACAATAGAGTTGGGACAAGGCCGACTGTGTAATTACGAGCTAAATACTTGCCTAAGTATTTTATGCTGTGATCGAGCATTTTTTATCAATTCTTTGTGTGTGTAATAGGGGATCGGACTGGGTAAAGAAAACGACATTCTATTTTGTCCGTCAGACAGGTAATACAAAAATATTAGATCGTATTTTTTGTTTTATCAAAATATCAAAAAATTACTTAGTTAAAACTCATTAAAGTTGGAGAGTGGGGGCTTACTACGTCACAAGTAGGTATAAAACTTACCTACATGTGACGTCATGCGCCATTTCAACTCAATATATCTCCGTAATTTTATGACCACGTGAAAAAAAGAAAAAATACGTGTCCAATACTTTTCAATAAACTACCCGACGGACAAAGAAAAAAAAAATTGGATGATCCCCTATTGTGTATGTATACCTATTTACATGTGTTAGTACTATTTTTATTTTTGTTTAATCGTTTGACATTATATAATTAGTAAACTTTGACTTTTCAGTCTACTTTCCAACTTGACATTGTATTAAAATCATTTTATGGTTACATTAATGGGGATATAACTTTATTTAGCGTTTTTGATGACAAACTATTTATAGTTATATTGTTGTGGCCTAGAAGTTTGGCTTTTTATGCTAATATTAATATTTCTAAACCGGCAACGGTAGTGTATGTGAAACTGTTTTTAGATTAAGATCCTAATGTACCATTCACTCAGAAATAAATATTATTCTATTCTTTAAAAATACAATAAAAAGTGTACTCAAACTAAAAAGTGTGTCAACCATAAAATAAATTGCAAACGAAAAAAAAGTAACGTCAGAATAAATTATGTAATAGCATGTAAAACCAAGAACTTATTACCGTAGAACGTTACTCCATAGCCTAAGTTATCATGGCATATCAGACACGCGATTGCCTAGAACTTTACTATTTTTGTGCACTCAACCTGTGTTATACATGGCCTTATCTTGAATAATTTGTCTGAAAGTACAAATTACGGTTTTAATGTTTCGTGGCTATATGGATAGCTTTTGAAAAATGCGATTGATGTAAAAGCAGCGGTAATTTTTATTGAAATGAAGTGTAAATTTTAGTAGTTGACGTTGATGTCATTGACGTGACATGTGCCTGTTAGGTCCTATATCAAAGCGGACAACGCTCGAATAAGCGACCGTTCTGTTCATTTTATTCGGTGCCCTAGGGTTTTCTGAAAAAAAAAAAAACTGACATATGAAAACGTCAACGACTTCTCGAGTCGCTGAGATGCGGACATAGTCATTTTTGTCGGTAAATGGCATTTTGATTATTTTCAGCTTCAAGTTTTTCATTTTTTACATAGGTATTTGACAAAGGTACAAAATGATGCAATTTCTTTCAAATAAAGTTGACTGTTCGACATTTCGGTTAAACATAAATAATATCGCGTGTGAATACTCTATACTTTTTCTGTGATTTCACGGCGACGATAAGACAAAAGAAAAGCGTTTTTATACATAATTGAGGTGGTGATAACGATCACTTAATAACATAATAATTCACGATTATTTCACATTCATTTAATTGTTATTGTGAGTGGTTTTGTGAAACTAATGTACCTAAATCCATTAGTAATACTTGCCTACAAAGATTTTAGTTGTAATTTCAGACTTTCGATGACATGTTGGATAAGAGGAATGATTTTTTTGTCTTTAAAACGTTACGTAACTTCAGTCATTACCACATTTACGTTATGTTTAACGTAAATATGACAATGATTTCGTAGCCATTTTCAGAACACGCAGGTTTTGGAATATAAAATAATATTATGAATCAACCTTCTTTGATGACACTGTATAACGTATTGGAACTAATGTATTAGTTTACCCTGTCACAGATAATATGCATTTAGCAGCTCTACAGTTACTGTATTTATGCGTTCCTAAGTTTTTGCCATTTCTTGGATGCACATCTGTAAATCACTAACAAAAATATACAGTAGCTGGATGAGGGGTTGTTCTGGTAATGTTATGAATTGACGATAAATGATGATTTTTAAGACTATGGTAATTATAAGTATTAGTAAACTTAATACGCATAAATAAAAGATAATTGGAAATTAATGATAGTTAGTAGTAGAATAGATAATTTGTAATCGGTCCAATTTAGCAGTAACACTTTTTTTCGAAAATGTTTCAGTAACTTTTTAGACCATGTATCCTGCTTATGAGTATGAAGTTTCATTAAAATCGTTTCAGTCATTTCGGAAAAGGCCTTGAAAGTTTGTATGAAATGTCGTAAGACCTAAACGCTCTTAAAGTAGAAGACAATGGTTGTAAGGACTAACTGAGAGTTACACATCTACGTAGGCGCGATTCTCTAAGAGAACTGTTCAAGGAAATTAACATCATGACGGTACCTTGTCAATACATCTATGAAAACATCATGTACGTTAGAAAAAATCTGCATTTATTTAGTAAAAGAGGTGACCGGCACCACTATAATACTAGAAACAGAGACCAACTAGTTCAGCCAGGTTTCAGGTTAGCTAAAGTAGACTCATCTTTCATGGGGTACTGTTTAAAATGTTACAATAAAATACCTCCCCACATTCTACAACTGAATGAAACGAAATTTAAATCTTGCATAAAACGCACACTATGTAGGCAAGCATATTATAAGTTGGGGGATTATATTGATGATAAAAATGCAGAATTAGAAAGTGAAGTTATTGTGAAAGCTGCAGAAGATTGTAAAAATATATTTGCATTGTATAGATTCAATCTCTTAGTATTATATAATTGCATAGCACATGTGTGAGTACCATGTACTGTAAAGCCACTATTTAATGAGTACCTAAATCTTTCATTGACGCGAAATTACCCTGGTGGTTGAGTGAATGTCATGCTCACTTAAATGTCACGCTGATGGTGGCGGGTGTGTCGGGTCGTTTAGTTCCCTTCAAAATGGTTGAGTTGAATGATGGCTGATACATGCGTCATGTTCGTGAACGGGCGCTGTCAGTTGTGACTGGTCATCTCTTAGCTGCCACGGTTTATTTTAATTACTTTATTTTTTAATTACTGATTTAATCTTTTACTCTGGACGCTCTTAACTTGCCCGTATTTCTACATTGTTCTCACATATTTGTAATTCTTAACATGAATGATGTAACCAAGATTTTGTAACATATTTTGATTTAAAAGAGTGTCCATGGAGTTTCTTGCCCGTTCTTCTCCATAGAGATCTACGCTACGGAATGGGCAACTACAGTACTTTCACAAGTTATTATGCCTTGTGACTGGGACTGTAGCTTCGCGTTTTATTTTGTTTTGTTGACTTTCAAAAGTGCCTGTATTGGTCTAATTGAAATAAATGCTTTGACTTTGACTTTGACTTTTACGTAAAGTTTAATCTTCAAATCTTCTTCCACCTATCGTAAAAAATACGAGTATACACACTCCACGTTATACATCCTCAGTACGAGTATAACATGAGCTTGCTTTGGTTACCTGGTAACTGGTTTTTGAAGACAAGGTGTTGTTTTGCAATCTCGTCAAATTCGAGGAGGTAACCATGCTAATGATTCTCGACCAAAATCAATCATAAAATTGGAAGGTAATTTTTTTTTCTAGTTTACGAAAATCGGTAAGTGTGAAACCACCTGTGTTTTAAGCGCGACCTGACTGATTATCGTCCTATAACCGCGCTTTCACACATACAAACAATATCAAACGTTTATTCGATAATTTCTTATTCCCTAAACCACGTTGAGGCTTTTATTCTGATATACTAAAAAACTTAAATAACCAAAAAAATAAGCGTTTATTAAAAACTAACTAGATGTCGTTATTTAAATTGATTATTAACGATCGCTCAGCCACTGCGCCAACCGTGCCGTCGAATAGAAATGTATAGCTTGATTGGTCGTCTTGTGTATGTACGTGAAAACCGATGAGCAATAAAGAGTAAAAGTAATTTGTAAGTGTTGTTATGAGACCCATGGTGACAACCTATATCTTTGACACTAGAAATCGGGTCAATGGATATTGAAGCAGAACTTTCTCAAACACAATCAGTTCATTGAATTCGAACAATACACGATACATGCCGTTATTTTTTATCGTACAGCTTTTGGCGGATTTCCAAAAGTCATGCTCGTGCGGGAAACGCCATTTTTACAGCACTTCAATTAAATTTATTCTGAGCGTTAATTTTTATCGAGTTCAGTTCGACAGTTTTGTAGTTTGTATCTCTGGGTCATGAGTTCAGAACTAGGTTTTAAGTTTGATTTAAAAGTGTTAGTAAAACTGCCATCGAGGAAAAGGAGAACTACTACGTTTGTAAAATAAAGAATATTAAGTGTTGTTGGCTATTTTTTTCCTTAGCTAAATCACCAGAATATATATCTTTCACCATAAATATCTTTCACGTGTTATAGAAAAACCTGCTTTTCCATTTGCATTAAATTACTTAGAGTGGGGAACTGCCGATAAGGTGCTTATTTCATAAAGAGTATTACTAAACGAATAAAAAAACCTAATAAATTAAAGGAGGTGAAAATTCCCACGAAATAAATCTTTCTTGGAAATATAAATATACTGGCCTGTAAAAGCGGCGTAGGGACCACAGATAATAAAACGGTGTCACCTTGTTTCGTAGACAGAAATTACACAGAATTTCATTTCCCAGAAAATGTTTCGAATAATATTTGGTTCTTGTATTTTTATTTCGAATATTTTCGTTTCAATTACTATTTACTTGAATGAAACACATTTTACAGAAATACAATTCAAAGAATTTAATAGTCACATTCAAAGTCAAAGTCAAAGTCAAAGTCATTCATTTCAATTAGACCATTACAGGCACTTTTGAAAGTCAACAAAACAAAATAAAACGCGAAGCTACAGTCCCAGTCACAAGGCATAATAACTTGTGAAAGTACTTGTGTAAGTGTAATTTTTTATTTAACAAAATTGTCAAACAGTAGAACTATTTTTTAACGAATTTTGTTGGTTCGATGTATGTTTCCATGGTATTTTATTTAAACAATATTATTAACCTAAAATTTTTTTTTTCTCTAAAACTCAATATTTTTTGCTACAAAATTTTGAGACAGAAACGAATCGCTGCAAAACCCTCTACGCCTAGAGACGTCCTACCCCTAGAGTGTAATTTAAGGTCGCGAAGGTGCGGCGGGGCCAGGCGGCCCGTGAGCTGTGGAGCAGGTGGTTTCTAACATGGTGGCGGTGGTGAGCGTTAATACCATCTGCGACGATTAACCTCGCGTGGGACCACCGGAGCCCCGCAGCGCAGGAGCCGTGACAGAAACCATGCCTGTTACTTGTTGCATGTTACATGCTCGCTTGTTTGCTGCATGCTTGCTTACACGCTGCATGTTGCATGCAACATGCAACAGACATGGACACTATTAGTGAGAATAACAAGATTGTTTTCCTACTGGACAAGAATTTACTCGCATTGTTTTTGTGAACGCGCTGTTGTAATTTTATAGGAGTAGGGCGTTCCCTCCCGGCGTTGCCACTCACATCTACCTTGTGCCTTTTCTTAGTCACCTTTCACTTAACCTCCAATTTTTTTATTTTTTTATAAGCCTCTCATATTTTGTCCCACTGCTGGGCAAAGGCCTCCCCTTTCTCCTTCCAAACCTCTCCATCTTGTGCGATATCTGGCCATGATCGCCCAGCAAACAAGATCAGATCGTCACACCACCTTCGCCGCGGTCTACCACGACGTGGATTTCCTCCGTCAGGCGTCCAGTGAGTGACGATCTTTACCCATCTCTCCGGGTGCATTCACTCCCACTTTAGCTTGGCTGTTTTTTTTTTTCGACATCTGCAACTTGGGTTATGGAACGCAGAGTGGTGTTCCTGACGCGATCTGTACGCTTCACACCTATTATGCTACGCTCCAACCTCCAAATAAGTTTCTTATTTTATGCATATGCGTTACAACACATATCTCCTTTAGCATTCTCATTGCAGCCACATGCAAATAAATGCAATACGTTCGTCTAGAAACAAACATTAACAGCAAGAGACCACAGAACACCACCGGTTACGATCCATAAAAAACTCCACATCATCATCTGCCTAGCCTTTTCCCAAACTATCTTGGGGTCGGCTTCCAGTCTAACCGGATGCAGCTGAGTACTAGTATTTTACATGAAGCGACTGCCTATCTGACCTCCACAACACAGTAACTGGGTAATACGATACCCCTTGGTAAGACTGGATGTCAGACTTTTTGGCTTCTGACTACTCGTAACGACTGTCAAAGATCTACAAATGTCAGTCGGGACCAACGGCTTAACGTGCTTTCCGAGGCACGGAGGAACCTCGGTATGTAATTATGGTCACCCATCCACGGACCAACCTGTGTTGGGCTGTGATTATTTAGCCACGAGCTCCTCTCCTCTCAATGCAAAACTCCACATGCAATCGCAAAATGTCATGTGGCTGTCACACTATCCGCACCTTTAACAGTACCAACGGTTCGCAGACAGTTGTATCCTCAAGTTCCGAGAAAGGGGTGCTATCAAAAGCTGCGATGCTACCTTTGACTCTGCTATTAAATATGAAGTAAGCCTTTGTGATATTTCATGTGTGTAAGATGTATACTTACTTAGGATAATTCATGTTGTCTGTTTCCTGTATTATTAATTTGCTGTTCAAATTAGCGTGATGTCTTGAAGATGTACGATTACGAATTTATGGTTTTAAGTTTAATTTTAGTTGTTGTAGTTTTCTTAGTATTGATGACTCGTTCAAAGTTCAAATAACATTTTTTAGAAACCGGGGACGGTCACATTCGATTATTCGTTTTTTCTTGACCATCATTTTATGTCGCGCCGCTATTACTACTTTACTTTTAGTATTTTGAGAACTGCCAAATCATTTCAACCCAACGAAATGAGTAATACGGCTCATTAATTTTTCGTACGAACTTTTGCCCTGTTTTTTATTTGTGGTACTTAACATAAGTGCCTAGATTTGGATTTTTTTTATGGTGTATTTTCAGGAACTACGTTACTACTTTTCCACTCTATATAAGGTAACTGGTACCAAAAGTAAGCCAGTCTGATTTTTTTTTTCAGCTAAGACAACTTACCTATTACGACTCCGCTACTGAATGTCGAAGTTTGAAATGTCGACGTATGTTAGTTCTAAAGTACAGGATCTCGATGTACGCCAGTTCGAAAGTTCACTGGAGCGAAGTATGCAAGGCCGACGTATCTTTAGTTAGAAACCCTAAAAGCATAGCCGACGTAGCCCCGCTACGCGGGGCTCCTATTTCTGTATGCAGGGTTTACAGTAACCTAACACGAAGGGGATGTCGGGGTCTTAGATCGCTCGCTCCGCTCGCTCACTAGACCCCGCCATCCCCTTCGAACCTAACCTGTCCGAGTCGGGGTGCCCCAAGTCCAGAGCTCGCTTCGCTCGCTCTTTAACAATTATGCTTTCTAACTAACGATACGTCGGCCTTGTATACTTCGGTCCAGTGAACTTTCGGACTGGCGTACATCGAGATCCTGTACTTTAGAACTAACACACGTCGACATTCAGTAGCGGAGTGCTTATTATCATCAGCCTAATTGCTCCCGGTACTGCTGTGACACAGGCCTCCTCTCTATGACAGGAAGAAGCTGTTATTATTCACCACGCAGCCGGGCCCAGTGTTGGTTGGTAAATGTTACAATGTTGTTGTATTTTTGATCCTAGGACATGCCGATTTCCTCACGTTTTATGTACTTACTTTTCAAACAACTTTGCAAAAATACTTTCAATCTTGCCAAAAACATCCTTATCAAGGCAAAGTAAGTAATAAAAACTCGAATCCATAGCCATTTTAGTAACAGTCTACAAAAAGCCGTAAAACAAAATAAGTACTTCTGATTGTGTCAGTAAGGGTAATAAATTAACACCTAACATCACGACTGTATTGCCTGAAGGGTTAGGCGGAGTTGTACTTAAAGTACTCCTACAATACATGTTTTAGCCCAAGCAAGGATTGTTACCATCAATCGGGCACAAATACAGATTCTGAGCTGCGACTGAGAAATTACTGATGAAAAAAACCAATAATACTTTGCCCGACACAAGAATCGAACCCAAGACTCCATGCTCAGCAGTAGCGCTAGCGACAACGACCAAAGCCAGACTAACGAGCCAGTCTAATTTAATTTCAAAAACTAAATATTTGTCAGTCCTTACTAGATCTCTGCCGCTCGGGTGTCTCGATTTATCTATTCCTCAATTCCGTAGGACTTTTTTCAATTTGCTATCAACTACTAAAAGTACTTAGGTACTTCTTCCTTGTCTGCTTTGAAAAATACCTTTAGGTAACTTTGCCAAAAAAAAATAGTGCGTGGAGTCCCTCAAGAAGTGAAACTTCGTATTATGGAAATGACGGTACTCGTTGTTATCGCTGGCCTGTAACAGGTATACTACACGCATGCGTTCGAGTGCCACGCATTCACTCTCGCTCTATCTCATATTGAATTACGAACTCTTTCTATGGGAAACGCCTGCAAAAGCTGGTCCTTTTTGTCGACGCCGCCCATAGCCAGGTTGTAGTCCAAAACTACTTTAGACCCCCCCGGGAGCGTTGAACGTTTAACGCAACAGTGCTTTCATACGCCTCCATGGTAGCGTTAAACGTTTAACGCAACCTTGTTGGAAGTCGCGTTAGAAGTTTCACTTCAAAACACGTCTTATCAACGCAAAGTAAGTAATAAAACAGCCTGCGAATCCGCGCCCTTATAAGTACTAACCTACATAAACCCGTGAAACTAACGAAGTACATACTTCCGACTGAGTCATTAAAGGTAATAAATTAACCGGTAGTAAAATAAGGTCGTATTTTACCGGACTCTAATTTATTACTACAATAAATCTTTATTGGACAAAGCTTTCGCTGTAGTGCGAGATCCATTTGTATGTTTTGGGCAGGCTCTTCTCTGATTGGTCAGCTGAAAGATGAGGCTGGTGTCTTGTGCATGGATAGGGAATTACATTTACGCTTTTTTTTAAGAAACTTCTTATGCGACTTCCAACAAGTTTAACGTTTAACGCTACCATGGAGGGGGAATATTTTCTAAAACTCACTAAGAGATGGCAGTATTACAAGATTTGTGACTACGTAGTTATAATAGGTACGCAAGATGGCGTGCAAACAGTCATGCATTCGACTCTTCGGTGTGACCAGCCTTCGGTCAATTTCCATGAGAAGAATAACCTCGATAAACTTAATGTAATAAAAATAATACAACAAGAAAACAACAAAATATTATTTAGAAGCTCAATAAAATAACTAGAGTGAATGCGTCGCAGTCGAACGCATGCGTGTAGTATTACGAAGATTCACTTCTTCCGCGCGGAGGGACTCAACGCACTATTTTTTTATGAGTTTTCGAATTCATGTGCGTAGGTATTGTATAACTTGCTTCGGTGAAGGAAAACATTGTGAGGGAACCAGCATGCCTGAGAGATTTATTTGTCGACGGCATATAAAGCCAAGACAAAGGGCCATGGTCGGCATAAAAACTGAGATACCAGGTTATGCAATAGGCATTACCCACACGATAAAGAAGAAAGGTGGTTTTTGTTTGGTGAGGCCTTAATAAGAATGTACGGAGTAAACGTAAAATTGATTGGAAAGACTTTTGAATCGAAAATACAAAATACCCTTTTGTTGTTTGTATGTTTTTTTTTTTTGAGACACATTTTATTTGCGACGAACACACAACAACTTTACCCAGAGATACGTATAAAGTAAGCATTGTGTGCGAAACGAGCTTTTCAATCCCAAAATTGGAAAAATTTACGTTCCATTTACGCCACGTTTTCGTGCATTGTGTTTCCAGTTTCCTCGTATCATTCGCTTGTAAAACCTTGTACACAGCCTTAACGTACGTATGTTTTAAAGATCAACTTAAGGAGCTCGTGGCTAAATAATAACAGTCGCACGGGTCGATCTTTAGGGTTAAGCCGTGCTATAAGGTTGGTCCGTGAATGTGCGACCATAATTACATACCGAGTTACCTCCGTGTCAAAAGAAGAAGCCAAAAGGCTGACATCCAGTCTTACTAAGGGGTGTCGTATTACCCAATTACTGGGTTGCGGAGGTCAGATAGGCAGTCGCTTCATGTAAAATACTGGTATTCAACTGCATCCGGTTAAACTGGAAGCCGACCCTAAGATAGTTTGCGAAAAGGCTAGGCAGATGACATGGAGCGACTGCCCATTTGACCTCCACAACCCAAGTATTGGGTAATACGGTTCCTCTTGGTAAGACTGGTTATCAGACTTTCATGCCACTGTCTACCGACTTTCAACGCTTAAACTTGGTATTTAATCAGTATAATAGCGATAGTCACTAATATACTTTCGGAGGCGTGACTATCGCTATTATACTGATTAAATACCAAGTTTCGTAAATAGGATCGGATATCGAATTAATAAAGTAAACATTCAGAACTATTCCGTTGTCGCCTTTCACAAAACCCACGTCTTTTCTCTTCTGTAGAAGATTGTGAATACTTTGTACAGTTTGGAAACAAAGAAAGTTATCCAATATCACATTCATGAATCTTAAATTAACTTTCAAAACATTTATTATCATGAAACTTTAAAGTAACTAATTTCCTTTCTTTGATGTTCATTTTATACTATACCCTAGACGTTATTAATCTGTTTGTGATATTATAAATTCTAAGAAACTTAAAATTTATCAGAATTAGGTTCCGGGGAACAAAATGAACTCAAATTTTATCAAAACATTTATTTAATTAACTTACTTTAAAGCGTTTTACATAAATCCACTTAAAATTAATACAACGTAACATTTATGTATTTTGACGTAAATATTTATATACATTTATAACATTTTATTATTTCAAACTAAGTTTTTTTTTACTATTCAATTTATTAGTTACAAAGTTTAATGTTTTATAATTTGATGTAATTTACATTAAAAGATTACAACTTCAATGTAATTAATTAAATACAAAAAGTTTTAAAATTTTATTTACAACTATATCTATCGTATAATTCGATGTATTATCTATTATTTTTAATATCTAATTCGTACATTTTAGTTTGACTAAAATTTTATACCGTAAACTTTAAGACATCATTGAAAAAAATATACATAAATATTTAATAGTTACATTATTTTTCGATTTATCAGACTCACTTCCATATTGGGGCTCAGAATACAGAAGTGTGTCAGAGACATCAAAAAAATGGAAAAAGAACAATTACTATAAAAAAATATGTTATTACAATTCTATACAGTAATAAGTAATACATTTTTCTACATAACAATTTAGGTATACATCTATTAAGACTAACAAAGATATTTACATCGGATATATTCTATAGACAGTTCATTTCTGGATATATAAGGGCACATTCACACTACCGTAGCTTGGTCCTTGGTGTGGTAACGTGACCTGTTCTTCATTGAGTCTCAAACGATATCGTGGCAAGAGTTCCCGTTGCCAGTCCGGGTCGTTTTGGTGGGCTGGGGGCGTCCCGACATCCCGTCATTGTAGGGGGGCGGGCAGTACATTACCTGTGAACAAATAAGGGTTCATTTAATAACATCAAAAGTTTACTGGGGGTGAAGTGAAATATCGTTGTCATTTTTCACTTTTTTTGCAAGTTAACAAAGTCAGAGATTTTCTTTGAGGAACTATATTTGTCATCATTTGGTGACAAACGGTACACACAATTATTTTATCGTTTCGTTTGACCAAAATGCTTTCAAGATCCACTAAGCAATTTAATTGTCCGTTGATTGCAATAAATTGGAGCAATCATTAATGTATACAATTTGAGCGTGGCTGCATTGTTCCAATGACAGCACATTAATTGCTTCGTGTAAATGGAAATTTAGACAAAGAATAATGGGGTGGTAGGTGGAAACAACACGCTAAAAGGGCGAATTAATAATTATAACGCTACGCTTGCTTTTTCCAAATTGTTAGGCAGAGGTGTATGTACTATGAGTACAGTAAAACCAGGCCAGTTATGTTAAAGTCCTATTTAATAAATATGAACCCTTTACGGACTGCTGGGCATAACATCAATGTCCGGCTTACCAGAGCTACTGAGAATTCCTAATAGAAAAAAAACAACATGTGGCCTCAATTATAAATCAGTGTGCTTGATTAATATGTACTTAACAGTTTTATATTCTGCTCTGATATTCAAAAAGGTCCTTAGATAATATCAAAATTATTCGTTTGACTATTATTTCAAGATGTGTTTGCTTTATAAGTAACGCCATTAATTTACGTGCTCACAAATACAGACGAGCAATGATACGCCTAAGGCAAATAATTGTTAGCTAGACTAGAGGCTAGCCGTGGTGATCGCAGAGAGAGCAGAGCTGAATGGATGCGAAAGATGTTAGGAGAAGTGTTGGCAGTCCAACGTCCAGTTATGGATGACATTTAGAAGATCATGAGTAAAACCCGCGCAAACCAGGGAAGTATGGCTTAAAAGTAAACCAAGTTTTTTTTGGGTAAACTTAGAATTACCAAAGCTTTTCTTTTGATTATTTTCTGACGTTTTGATGTAACCAATTTGGATGTAGCGCTCACCGGCCTGCCGGAGCACCGCGTGCATTTTTCCCAGTTCTAACCTTACCCGTTTGGCCCTAGCAAAAGATACCCCTAAGTTTAACCGCTACCGGCCACACCTAGGTTCAGCCGGCTAGGACAAGGTGTAACCGTACTTCGGCATTTAGCAGTAACATCATCATCAGCCTATATTGTTCCCACTGCTGGGATGCAGGCCTCCTCTCTATGAGAGGGAATGGGCTGTAATCCACCACGCGGGCCCAGTGCGGGTTGGTAGATGTCACATGTCTTCGAATTTTTAGTTCTAGGACATGCCGGTTTCCTCACGATGTTTTCCTTCACCGTTTTGAGAGCAGCGGTGATGAAATAAATTACACAAAGTAATGCGCCTGCCTAGGTTCGAACCTACGACTTACTGCTCGTAAGTCGGGGCTGCTACCACAGGGCCACTGCTGCTCTCAGCAGTAACATAGTTACTATTAAAACTTTACTCAAAAAGCTTGAGTAATACAAAGTTTACCCGGCTCAGCTGTGGCACAAGGCAGCCAATAATGATGATGTAGAAGGTTGGGGCTAGGCTCATTATCTGGTTTACCATATAAAACTAAAAACATTACCACAGAAATAGTAGATTATGCAGCAAGGGGATAAAGTAGTGTCTTAGGTGGCGGGCGCCGTATTGAATCCCGAGCAAAACGAGGGAGTTAAGACAAGAATCCTGAGTGCAACGTGGGAATCAAGGTAGCCCAAGACGAAGGCACTTTTATCCCCGAGGTGAATACTCTACTTTTCACACCATCTACGAGACAATAAAAGCAGGAGTACTAGAATCAAAGTATTTATTAAAATAACAATTACAGTCTGTTAGTAGATCTATTTAAAACAATTAAAAGGTTAAGGTAACGTTTGATACATCAGACCAGTTGTGGAAAGACAAAGTTATGTTTTTATTCGGTACATTTATTGAAGTGGAGGAGTCTCTATCTCGTGGTGGCCAGTTCGATTTTCATACAATTTATTTTTTAGTGCAGATTATAACGGTGAATGCATGGAATTAGTATGTACCTACTAGGTACCTAGCGTAAATATTCGTATGCGATTTATGTTCCAAATTCAAATCACATTACTGACCAGCGGGTCATAATGAAATTCAGTACAATATTATTGCCCTGCTAGACCTCAGGTCGTAAATGACTTACTTTAGGTTAGGTTTGCATGACATAATTTGACATGTGGTGTGAAAATAAATGAAGAAACCTATCTTCTGTTTTATATCTGAATGAAAAGATAACGTCCAATACAAATCCATCTTTCACTCCAAGTGATACAAGAGATGAGTTAGTTATACTTTATGAAATATCAGTTCTATTGAACTGGCTGCTTTCAACAACCGTCGCTTCAAGTCCGATGAACTCAGTTCTACAATTTGTGACATTTGTTTATTTTTTAGGGTTCCGTACTCAAATGGTACCCTAGTACTAATGGCCTGCTGACTATTCGTCGCTTCAAGTCCGATGAACTCAGTTCTACAATTTGTGACATTTGTTTATTTTTTAGGGTTCCGTACTCAAATGGTACCCTAGTACTAATGGCCTGCTGACTATTCGTCCGTTTGTCATCTGAAAATTTTCAGTGTTTTTATTTATATATTTTTTTATTAGCCTACTGGGCATAGGCCTCCCCAGGTCCTAGCATTGCCTAGCATTTTGGCCACTAAAACAACAAATAATAAAAAAAATACATTAACTGAGAACCCTCATACAATAAAGGTGCTTTTTAAACATAGCGAAAAAACTTGTTATTAATTGTTTTTGATATTGTAGCCCCTCATGTGCGAGTCCGACTCACACTTGGCCTATTTTTCATTGAACAGTCATTGCTCAAGCTTCTTCTGTGCAAAAACAAATTCTAAATTTGATACCGTCTTTTGTTTCTGGAAATACGCAATTTTCTTGTTACTATTTATAGAAAATCTTTGTTGAGAATTGTTGCTAACCTTCTAGTTATTTTAAACCGACTTTAAAAAAGGAGGAGGTTCTCAATTCGTCGAAATCGTTTATGTATGTTCCCTGATTACTGGTAGACGCCTGGATCGATTTGAAAAAATCTTTTTTTAGTGAAATGGTAACCTTTCCAGGTGGTACTATGATCATTAGGTCAGGATCTGATGGTGGGATCTTGCAGAAATTGAGGAAGCTGGTCTTATAAGCACTCATGAAGCGATTTGGGTATTTTTTCTAGTGACAATGTAAAATTTATTGATGCTTGAAAAGGATTTGTGTGAGATACCACTACTTAACTGACGTAAACCATATGACAACGAGAATAAGGGTCAGTGTGGTGTGATGGAAAATCTCAGGTAAAATTACAGTGAACAGATGGTAGGCATTCGTCATTTCTTTAAGTATTCTGCATACAGATTTATGATACTAAATCTCATCTCTAAAGCAGCACGCGTAGCATGACACTGTTGAAACGGGTTATGTTGACGGAAGAATGGACATATTGGCAGATTGTCATTGTCTATGTGTCGATATTTTCGTCGACAAAACTCTTTTCCACCGTGTGATGCCACGCGTGCTGGCCATATAAGACAGTTTTAATGACACCAACCAACTGGCTATTGTAAGCAGACAACCGAGTTATCGCTTCTATCGTAAGACTAAAATTAAATGTCTTACTTATTTTGTCAAAAACTGATATCCAAGTTTCTACAAATAAATAATACCTAACTTTAACAGCCTATTCTAGGCCCACGCTGTCATTAAGCCTGAAACCTACACAAAATAACTGAAAATACAAACAAATGTAATACAAAACATTATAGCAAATAAAATAATAATTTCGCAGTACCAATTCACCACCCACGCGGTAATATGGCTTAACGTTTTAAAGTTTTGTTTTAAAGTCTCCAAATAGTTATCTATAAATAGTTAATAATAATAGTTTTCTTGCGAACTGTGGATTCATATCAATAATGACTGGTTTCCATATCTAAAACCTGATATACCTACTCTTTTTCGTGGAGCAGACGAGTTTAAGTCCCCGTTGAAGACCCTAGGAGATGCGACTAGCGACATAACTTGCGACAAGCGATACTCACGTACCTCTCCTGTTTCTTTCATTATAGTTCCGTCACAAGTGCACGATGTTTTCCTTCACTAAAGCAAGTGATAATTATACAATACGCATATGAATCCGAAGAATCAGAGGTGCTTGTTTTGGGTTCGATCTATCATTGCTTATGCCATACCATGAAATCTATGTTTTAAACTCGGCAAAAATAAGAGTTCATTAGTTTTTTACATCGGTCAATAATCTGCAAGAATCAGGTATAAACAAATCAATCCGTCAGTAGACTGAAATAATAAATATTCTAGACACAAGACCTGCCGAACTTTTAATGAAAGATGGATTCCATCAGCGAAAGGTTATTAGACTTATTTGAAGAACAGCTTGTTTACGAAACTATTATTTTACGTGAAATCTTTTTGTAATGGATTTACTTACATTTGGAATCTATACATACATACAAATAAATAAAATTGAAGTGTCTGTTTATAATATTAAAATAACCGCTTTTGACTACATACAGATACCAAAAATAAATTGATAATTTTAAATTTGGTACATATACAATTTTTGTCTGTCTGTCTGTCTGTCTGTCTGTCTGTCTGTCTGTTTGTTCCGGCTAATCTCTGGAACAGCCAGACCGATTTTGAACTTTTACTGGTAGATAGCTGATGTAATAAGGAGTAACGTAGACTACTTAAATTTTGGAAAAAAAATGTTGAATTTCAATCGGAATGAAGTTGCTGGCACATCTAGTATGTAGAATACTAGATGTGCCAGCGACTACGTCGTTACTAGTGTCGTTATAACTACAGAGTCATAACGACATTTATACGTGGGCTTAACCACTGGGTTAAGGCCTCGCTTTTCATGTACGATGGTGTGGGTTGAAATCCGGAAGCATATGGGCCTTCAAAATTTAGCTTGGACATCACTGACATCAATGGAGGATATCATTGAGAAAAAACCAGGAAGTCTGAAATCCTTGAACAATCCTGGTGATCCATGCTAAGGCCTTCTATATGAGAAATGCCTTTGGGCAGCATACGAAAGCAATAGGCTAGTAATAGTTTATAATTCTTGTCTGTCTTTTTAGGGTTCTGTACCCAAAGGGTATAACGGGACCCTATTACTGAGACTTCACTGTCCGTCCGCCCGTTCGTCTGTCACCAGGCTGAGTCTGATGAACCGTGATAGTTAGCCAGTTGAAATTTCTACAGATTATGTATTTCTGTTGCCGCTATAACAAAAAATACTAAAAACAGAATAAAATAATTATTTAAGGGGGCTCCCATACAAAAAAATAGATTTTTTGCTCCTTTTTATAAATAATGGTACGGAACACTTCGTACGCGAGTCCGACTCAAACTTGGCCGAATACAAAGAAACAACCGTTGTAATTATTTATACTTCGAAGTACAGACCGTACTGATAAATATGCCACACTACTTGATGTTAAATGGGAACCTCTTAAACTTGTCACTAAAATCGTGTGCGACACGTTATTGCATTACGCCCGAAACCCTTTGGTAGTCGTAGAGCTCTTAGAGAAACTCATAGGGGGAAGTTTACAGTGTACGAGTGTACCTACGTATGTACGATGACATATAGGATGCAAAAACACACCTTAAGAAGCCGAGGGGCACTTGTTCTTCCCATCAGTGCGATATTTTTTTTATTCTGGACGTATACCTGGGTAACTTCTAGTTACGGAGATATTGAAGGTCAAAATTCCATTTTTCCAACGTACGTGACTGCCTTAAAAACATACATTAGTGACTATAGCACATTTTGTCGCTGGCAAGCGACAGAGAGCGATTGCGAGGCGACAACTAGGCGGCAGCGACACACCTCGTCCCTTTTGCTTTCGACTACGGAGCAGAGGGTCTACTCTCTAAGCACGAAATCCGTAGCTTATCACTTACTTATAAGATTCGTTAGGGGCCCGAACTAAAAATGAATGACAAAACGATTGGACAGTTGTCCTTACTTCCGATATGTTTTCAAAACTCATGATTCTGAAAATATTAGGGAGTAGGGTATATTTCGAAGTATAAAGCTAGTTACGGACGGACACGTACTTTCGTTGACGGACTTAGAGAGTATGCCCCCTGTTCGGTCATTCCTAACACCTGGATTCACGATCCTGGCTTTATTATCATTATTTGTAAATCATTACTGCACCGTCATGGTTGCCAAATCTTAAAAAAGTTACAAACTTCAGTGTGTATTTTATTTTAACGTTAAAAATAAGAGAAATTGGGAAACGTTGTTTCTTTTCTACAAAACAATATCATACATTTTATACTTTTGCGTAAGTTACAGGAATGCCTATTAGCGGCTTTTAAACCGAATATCAATATGTTCCTTGATAGATCAGAAGCAACATGAAAGATCCTTTCATTTCCTCAAAAACCTTTAGATATTTTTTTTCTATGTGAATATTCTCAGAAGAAAAACATACATGACATAATGTCGGTATATAATGATTATATACTTATGTTTATTAGGGCCAAAATGGCAGTCTCACCACTTTCTCATTTCGTTTGATTGAGCGAGTAAATATATCTTTTGAGAAAAATTCTCCGAGTTTTCTTACTGTGTTATAATATTTGGAGGAACGTTCAAACAAGGCCTTTTAATATACTAAGAATATACAGGGTGTTTCTATATTAAGAAAGGTTATGTACTTAGTATAGTCAACAGAAGAAGTTGATGAATATTCGAAATTCTCAAATGTTTATTAGCGCTTTGTAATTATTTTCCTTGATTAATTTTCTAGACTGAATAATATTTTTTAGGTAAGACTCTATTAAAGAGAACGAACTTATTTTTATTCACGCAAAATGCGAACCCAATGCGTACGCAATCGCGGGTAACAAATAGTATGCGACATGTATGGCGGAGCATCACTTAATAGAGTTGAGGACGGCTCGAACGATTTATGTATTATATTTTTTTTTTTTTTGTGTGCGCTACAAATGTCAGAGCAAGGTTGCAATGAAAGAAATAATAAGAATTCGTTAGTAAAATGCCGCGTGCGAATTGTATTATATATAAAAATAATTCCTACATGTATGACGGAGCATCCCTTGAAAACGCTGGACCGATTTGGTTGATAAGGCCGCTTATCGAGGCCGAGAGTCACTTGTTTTTTTCCTCATCATTATGATACGGACTATTTTATTTCATGGACTTGGACCCCTTAAATATGTTCTGTCTAGTTACTTTCAAAAAAGGAGTCGACGTAATATCATTGACGAGGAAAAATATTTTTTTCCAAGAAAATACTGTATCACTCAATAAGTATTCAATCAATCAAAACTTCTCAATAAAACTCATAACTACCCGCAATTGGCACTTAACATAAACGGTGGCAGTTTAACTCGCGTTATGAACTACCACTGGCACTTGGCACTCTGCCAGGATGCCAGATGGAATTAAACTCAGTTATTCCCTTTAATCTTACGGAGATGAGTGATCATCAGCATCCGATGAATGTGCTTGTAATTGTTCGTGATAAGTTAAATAAATTGTTTGTTTAAAACTAGATGTGAGGTTATTTGTTTCTTTTTAATATGCGCTGGCGTGGTGGAATAGTTTATAAGCAGTGATCGGAAGTAGGTGAGCTAATCTTCCTCAAGTTCAAAGGACAGAGACAAAAAAAAGTGTAGTCCCGAAAAAATATTTTAATCGTAAGGAAGTCTCCACTTTTTTGTCTCTGTTCTTTGAACTTTAGGTAGATTAGCTCACCTTTTTCGATTACTGTTTATAAGTGATTGAAATAGGATATTCTTTCATCGTCCAAAAAGCTACATAATTTACGACGATAAATAGAAGTTGACCAGATTTATGAATGGAGCAAAACGAGTACCTAGTTACTTATGACTCCCATAAGCGGTACCTACCTTTGTAAGTATGTGCATTCAAATAGGGTTTGGTGTGACAATAATTTAGGTACATAATATTTTTTCAAGGTCTGGCTGTTTGAGTATGTGAGTTTTTATTTATGTTTGTAACATTACGGGAAAAAATTCTGGCGTCAAAGCTTGTTTTAAAAAAAAAGGCTGATCAAGAATTTCTCACATATTTCGTTTTTAAAGGTTAATGCTGTGTGCAAAAATAATAGTATAGAGAAGAACTGAAATCGGCACAGATTTGGCCATTGGAGTTTTTGAATCATGTATCCGTTACGAAATATACAAGGTATTGTTTTGCATTCTCGTCAAATTTCAGGAGGTGGTCACAATAGGCATAAATAATCAATTATATTTACGGTACCTAGTTAATTATTAATAAACGCTCATTTTTTTGGTTGTTTCAGTTTGTCAATATTTCAGAAAAACCCCCTTAACGTGGTTTAGGGAATAAGAAATTATCGAATAAACGTTTGAGATTGTTTGTATGTGTGTAAGCGAGGTTATAGGGCGAGACCCAGACGGTCCGCGTTTAAAACACGGGTGGTTCACACTTACCGATTTCCGTAAATAAGAACAAACCTCTAAAAGTTACCTCCTTGAATTTGACGAGGATGCAAAAAATCACCTTGTATAGATGGCAATCAAAAATTGAATTTCCTTCTCATAAGTACAAATCTTCATTGTGCATTTTCAAGCTAGATATTTTGCTTCCAAACGACAAGTTCGTTGTGTCATCAACGTTCAACGAACCCCGACCAAGGTCAATGTATCTTCGCATTTACAAACGATTTGAATACACAAAACGCTAACCCTTATACTTGTCCGCTCAAATAGCACTCCATCAAAGTGTTAGGTATCAAATGCAATCGGTCACCCATCTGTCGGCTGGCCGCGATAACCTTTACTTAACCTCTATTGATCGAACGATTTCAAAGCAGGTGTATTGTTCAGGTTTATTAAAAAGTGCTTGTTGTGCACAATTTATTCAAAAGCACTGACGTGTTTTACGCGAAGGGAATTATTAAAATCTTACTTTTTTAAGTACACATAGAGGAAAATTTTATGGAAAGTAGGCAGTCTCAATAGACTAGGTCCTAGTACCCAATATGTTACTATCAATACATAGGTACTAGACCAGGAGTGGCGAACCATTGGGGATCAACCAACGTGTAATTTTTTCTAAAGAAATATTTGATGAGGCCATAGATGTGACGCCAAATAATTTTGACTTAGTGTTAGGAAAGCAGCTTTATTCTCAAAACTCTATATTTATTACCAAAAAATAACTTTTACCACTGTATAGTATTAAAGGTTTCTGATATACATGTAACTTAAATGAAAGTAACATAAGTATGACTTTTGCGTAGCATACTGGATGAAAAATAACTTGAATTAGGGTTATATGAGGTTACTTTTAGTAGAATGCATGGTAGCCGAGAGAATCTATAATGTTAATCATCTCTAAAAATAATGAGCGCAGGCCATAGGTAGATGAAAATATGGTTGATATCAATAGCGTGCCCAAATATTGTGTCGTGTGCCACCTATGATGGCACGCGTGCCATTGGTACGCCATCCCTGTATTAGACAGCCTCGTTGGGCGAGGGGTCGCAACACGACTACTGAGCATGATTTCCACAAAGTAACACCTATCTGGGTTCGAGCCCAGATCCAACAACTCATATGCAAGTTGCGGAACCTTTATCGCTGTTCAATAACAAAACCGGCCAAGTGCAAGTCGGACTCCCGCACGAAGGGTTCCGTCTTATTATGTATAAAAACGAGAAATAAAACACTTTTTTGTATGTTATAATTATCTCCTTAAATATTTATTTTGTTTTGTTTTTAGTATTTGTCGTTATAGCGGCAATAGAAATACATAATCGGTAGAAATTTCAACTGGCTAACTAACACGGGTCATGAGATACAACCTGGGGGTCTACTCTCTAAGCACGAAGTCCGTAGTTTCGGCCGAAGTTACGGTCGTTTCCTACTCCTTATCACTTACGGACATAAAATTCGTTATGGGCCTGAACTAAAAATGAATGACAATACGATTGGACAGTTTTCCTTACACCCGATGTGTTTTCAAAACTCATGAATCTGAAAATATTAGAGAGTAGGGTTAACTTCGAAGTATAAAGCTAGTTACGGACGGACCCGTTATTTCGTTGACGGATTTAGAGAGTAGGCCCCCTGGTGACAGACGGACGGACGGACGGACAGCGAAATCTCAGTAATGGGGTCCCGTTTGACCTTTTGGGTACAAACCCTAAAAAAAGATGACCATATTATTTTTTTTGTTGCCAGGCAAAATGCTTCATTAACGCCTTCGAGATTACATATATTGAACGTGAAAGTTGATTAAGGGTTAAAACGTGAGTTTCCTTGCCGTATTTCCTTTCGCCATTCAGCTGTAATAAGCACAAGTAATTGCTTCTAAGAGGAAACAACGTACAAGAAAAACCGTGATAAGTTGCTTAGTAACACGTTCTACCACGTTGACAAAATTTTTGTTGCTCACCGAAACTACACAAAAATATAGGGTGTAAGCACATCGACAAGTATTAAAATGTTTTACCGGTTTAAAAAAAAAAACTGCTGTTCCATAAATGTTGACTGTGTTTGTCATGTGTTGATTCCATTTCTACAACAACAAACAACTACATTTTTTCAACAACCGACGGAAAATATCCACTTTGATGGATCTAGAACCATGTAAAGATTTATGGCTACAAGATAAGCGTCGATGTTCTTTACCTACTAATTAAATAGGTTTTTTTTTCCTATTACAGTACTAGAAGGAGACGGGAAATTAGAGCTTGTTAATCTACTTTACGAAAATGTAAATCTCCATCATGTTACTAACCCCTGATTTTAGATCGCCGATTGAATTCAAATCTTATGTTCGATCGTGAGTGGGTGCTGTTATTTCGACATGTTTCTATCAGCCAACCACATTGATTTACATAAAATTTGACAGCAGATTGAAAGTAGACCAACTTTAAAAAACTAGGGGTTGAGAAGTGGTAATTTTTAAATGTTCTCCAAAACCTTTGCGGAAGTTTTTTTTTTATTTTTAATGAAATTTTCATATCATTTATATGGAAGCGATATGAGGTGAAAATAACAAACTTAATATTTTCAGAATTTTCCTCGACTTACTTTAGAAATTAGAAGGGAAGAACACATATTTTTACGGCTCTAGAAACAAATATATCATCAACCATAGATAATTTAAAAACTGTCGATACACTCATAGACAATTTGTGTACCTATTCTGGCACCATCTCTCCAAATTTTAACAGCCAACAGTCTCGGATTAAAATGGGTGCGTCTCATATCATATAAAGTTATTTGGTATAATTTCATTTTAATAACGTTCACAAGATATAATAAACGTGAGTTATACCAACTGTTGATATAATTTCTTTAGATATAACATTTATATACTCAAAAACTTATTTCGTATAACTTTATTTGATATAACGTTTATTTAATCGAAAATCAGCAATCGTTTAAAATTTAAAATATTGATATTATCTTTATGGTTAACACCCTGATTCAAAGCAATCCGACTCGGATGGGTTTTATAGAACGTTAAGGCGGGAGCAGAGCGGAGTGCCAGGTCCCCTCTATGTTGGTGAATTATTTGGGTTAGGTTTGGTTCGAACATTGACCATTAACGCGCGAAGGCGAACGAGTGAAGCGAGCGTGCTGTAAGAGCGGTGTGACAGAATCGAATGGCTGCAAAACCGACTCTACGTAGTCTAGTCTACCCTACCCCTAGAGTGTTATTTAAAATCGCGTAGGCGCGGAGGGGCGAGGCGGCCCGCGAGCTGAGGAGCAGGTGGCTTTAACACTCGCCGCCGCGGCTGAGGCTGGCCGGCAATACCGGGCCAGCAAGCCGAAGCTGCGGTGGTGAGCGTGAAACGTGAAACACAGCCGGAGCCCCGCAGTGCCGGAGCTGCGGAGCCGTGACAGAAACCATGTCTGCTGCATGTTGCATGCTTGCTGCATGCTTGCTTTGTTTTTTACTAGGCGCTTTATCATATTAGACTAAATAGGTTTTATGTCTTTTGAGTGGTATATCAAACGATTTTATATTCAATGTATAAAAATTAGTTATTCTAAAATTATATCAATCGTTTATTATATTAACTGAACATTATATCAAATAAAATTATAGATTCAGTTGTTATATCTTGTAAATATTAGAGATTTTGTAATTATATCATAGATTAAAATGGCTGAGACTTACAGACGGAGCGACAGAGTTTATCTTTGATTTGGCTATGGGACCCTAAAAAAACTGTAATAAAAAGTCTACTTCATCATCTTCATGCTCTTATCCCATGTTACTTATACTACAACACGTTTTCGTCTTCCATTTTCCGCTGTCAACCGGCACGCTATCGTTTACTGCATTTAAAACGTTCCTAAACCTACCACTATAGATAAAGGCATGAACATGTGCGTGGATTAATTCACCAGCTCGCCTTCAAAACCCGTCCCCGCGCGTCGTACATTGGCACGTAGTAAACTCGCATGCTGTGACCCAATTCATGTTATTTCCCGTCTGAAGCTTAGTGCCCAGACTATAAAAGCAGTGTGACGTGGCACCGCGGAAAGTTTTGGAATTTCCTAAGGTCGGAGATACTGTTAGGTCCTCCTCTTAGTGCTATACTGGAGTGAAATGCTCTATAGAACCTTGCACATTATTGACAATATTCTTCAGAAAGAGCAATCGTAACCGACGTATGAACGTGGCCGAGGCAAATGGTCTATGTATGTCTCTGTGGTTTCTAGGTACCTCCATGGGAAAATGGCGTGAGTTTGTGTATTTATTTTATTTGCGTATTTATGGGTTTGCTCTTGAGTCTAATGAGTTTCGCTATTGGGTACCGTTACTGTGCTACGTCAGTCGACTCCTTGAGGGAATTAAACAGAACTGACAGAACTGTTGTCTCCTGGTCACTACTGTGCGATCGGTATACGCCGATGTAGATAGACTTCTCCACGCCAGTATCCACACGTAGCAATATGGCAGAAAAACCCGATTTCTTAAAGCAACGGAGACATCGACAACAAATGTCATCGCGGACGTGGACGTACACACAGACCCCACCCTGCTTCTTGAACTTATGGCTGGCTCCGTGCTTCGGATTCCGCTACCCTCCAAAATGAGTAACACGGCAAGCCTGTTTTTTTTTTTTTTTTTTTGCGGATGGGAAATCATCAAATGACTTCTCCCGCTCTGGGCGAAGCGGGAGGGAGTGTCAGATTTGTACTGACTAAAACCCACCCATGTTCCTTCTTCGCCCTTTGTGTTCCAGGGCCGCGGTATCTCTTTCGAACAACCCGCAGCCCTGGCAGAACACGGCAAGCCTTGCCCAGCGACTAAGACCCGTTCTAAATAACGCAACTGACAAATTCCTTCCAAAGGCACTGGCACTCGCGCACACCGACGGAACACAGCAAGTTGCTTGGCTTCGGCGGGATGGTGGTCGCGAGCCAGACGGCTTCTTGCGGAGCCTACCACCGCTTATTGGGATATCATTCTGCCGTACCACAGGCAAGACTGTGGTGCCGTTTGTCCGGGATGTGCCGCTAGGAGCCAGGTCTCAAACTCCCCGAAAAATGCGTTCATGCGGTGTTTAGTGCCAAAAAATGCTTTTCTTTCTTTCATATTTCTGATCAACGCAGTTTGGATATGTTAGGCCGGAGATGGTGCAATTGTGCAATGGCAACATGCGAGAGGAACTACAAAAACGTGATAGGTAAATAAGCTAAGTATTGCTAGCTGTTTTAAATTAGCACTGTTTATTGAGAATTTTCTGTCCGTCGAAGACCACGGTAAACAACGATTTTCTATTTTTCTTATTCATTGTGAAAATAAAACTAAGTAAATTAGTAATCAACTTCATTTATAAATATTTGAACGTCTTTGATTTATTCCATTCAGAATGTAAGAGTAAATAAAAGTTAAGGTAGTGTTAATCCTCAACTTCAAACAACAAAAAACAAAGTAAGTACATTTTACTCAAAGAACTCTTAATGTTCATTGAACATTAACAAATACTTTTTCCTTGAGACTAAGTTTTCCAAGAAACATATTTCAGCATTATTTTCGGGTACTTAAGAATTCCTAAATAAACATTTATGTTGTTGTTCTACAATCGGCTTTATTTGCTGGAAATAAAATTATTCATGAATCTTTTGTCAGGGGAATAAAGCACTGAAACTTTGAAAGTTACTGGAGCTTGAGTATTAAAAAGAGGAGCAAGGATAGTTATGCCACTTTTATGAATTATTAGATAAAACTGTCAGAGTCCAAGTAAAAATTTCGTTTGCGTGCCCAAAAAAAATATTGGTTAAGGACATCTATACCTACTGCAGCCATTAATATTGTCTGGGTAGGCTATTTTTAAGGCAATTTATCTTTGAGCCATCCTTAGAAATGGAGCTTAAACCATTAAGCCGACAAATAATGCTGTCGTTACACCAAAGTTTACCCCAAACAGATACATTCCTTAATCCCATTAAAAACCACCACAAAAAAAAGAGAATAAGGGCTTTAAAAAGAGGTGACAATAACACCGTAAACACCAATATAAAAACCATAGCATTTAGCCCCAAAAGGCTATTATTTCTTTCGAATGTCCCTCTGTTAAAGTAATAATGAAATAAAGGCATTGTCGAACCGCGGCAGAAAACTGGTACAATTGAAGACGTGTTGGGAATATGGGAAACTCAGAGGGTTTTATGGCTAACGACCAATCAAATTAAATTTAGGGAAAGAGTAGGAGAGAAAGAAGGCCTACTTCAAATGATGAATGAAAAAGGATTGACCCGTAATCTGTTGGATCAAATGCAACAACCTCTGGGTCAACTTCAGCAGGTCAATTCGAAACATGTTATATACAAGTGGCTTTAATACTGTTAGAGCTTCAATAGAAAGAAAAGGTATAAAGACAACATTAAAACATGCCTTGTTTGTAGATTTTTAGAATTCATTATTGGGCAATAAATTATTATGAGGAAACGCATGCGTCTAAAACTGTAGAGTGTGGGGAGGGCTCCATCCATCATCATTCATATACATCCCTCCAAGAGGAAGGCCAAATAAAAGATTGTGTGAGGATCGTCTGACTGAGGAGAATGGAGGAAGATAACGTGCTGCTCAGACCCCAATTAGAAAGAGACTAGGACAGAGAGAGGGTCAATTATTATGATGCAAGAACTGATATATACTGCAAAATAGCACAAAAAGGGAATACAGCTATAATTGTGCCTCTTAGTCACACAGAGCTTTGTTTTTTGAGAAAACAGCAGGAAGACGAGATTATTATCTTTACCGCCGAAACAAAGATATTAAATGATATGGTTTTCTTTGTTGTCATGATGAGATGGAACTTCTGTATCGTACTTCGATTGTGACTGTATCGAATAAAGGATGAAAGGGCTATTTATGTTATCGGATATTTCTTCTCATTCTGCGAGGAAATGATCTGAGAATGTGGTAATAAAAGTAAAGGATTCGTAATGGGTAACGGTACCGGTGGGGCTGCCATGTTTTTGTTGTGAGTGATTCCCGGATCTGATCGATTGTGATACCTATTGATCGGAAACCATTTGGAGTAGAGAGGTATGTTTTTACGATCATATTGTGTGAGTATACAATACAAAGATGAGTCATTCAAAATTTTTTTTTGTTGCTAATAGAAAGCAAATGCGATAATTTATTCGGCAAAACCAGAAAACACTCTCTGTCGAAACGATAAGTTGTGTATCGGCGCGACTATCTTTTGAAATTAGACAACCGTATAAAAATACTCAAATCAGACACTGATTCTACTCTTTTCTTTTTTTTAATCCTTGACTTCTAAACTATGAATACGATAGTCTACTACAAACCAGACGTTCATAAATACTTAGAATTCATAAAAGAAAATAAGTTTATCGCGGTACCAATAAAAATTCAGGCGTCAGCTGTTCGTCATTCCACCTCAGATATAAAAACCTTGCCAGACAACATTTTAAGAGACTTACAGTAAAATTTTATCTCACCTGGAAGTTTCAGTCCCTGGCGCCTGGAGATAAAAGCTTAGCCAGCAAGATTTTTTAATTAAATCGAGGAATTAATTTCGTCCAGGTTTCTTCGGCTTTTTGGCGAATTTAAGGCAAATGTTTAAACCCTGGGGGTCTTAAATTCCAGATTAGTCGAAAGGTACGTATTAATATTAATGAGATATTTAATAGTTCGGATTTACTGACTAGGCCAGGCTTACACGTGATACTGATGAGTTAACTACCTAAATGTCTTGAGAACTTTAGAAACGAAAGTTTAACGAGTAACTTATCCCTGTTATTCGATAACCTCCTTCAGCCAAAACTTTACAATGCTGTTCTTCAATCTACTCCTAAGTAGCAAGCTTATTAAACTATGGTCGAAAAACTTCGAGTACAAATCCGACAGTTTCGAACACCATTGACGACTTTGTGGTGCTCTAGATGGCTTTAATGGCATCACGTTTTATATCTAGCATATAGTATGCACGGGGTTAAGAACATCATGACAAAAGCTTTCATACTCCATCATTATAATTTCTAGCTACTTCGTTCAAAAAGTGCAACATCAGGATCAAAACTTATACAACAGCAAATTTTTGTCCACTTTGTTTATGTATGCACCTGTCTAGTAGCATTCCCTACACTCATAACTCGAAGTCATCCACGTTATAGCAATTTATTTTCTTGGGACCAGCCTGCTCCACTTTTCTCAACTACTTAGCATAAGACAACACCTTGTATTTATAACACCGTCAGGTTTCACGACGATTCCTTCAGCCTTTTTACAAACTGTCGCGTAACATTATAATTCGTAACGCGTTTTATAAACAACTGCTTATTTCCCCAACATAAATATTTATACAGCAGTAACAAACTCGCGTCAGGCGCTGACCTTGATTTGCCTCGACGCTGAACTTTGCTCCTGTTGTTCATGTTACATTATTTATTTTGTAATGTATCTACAATTCTATTTTTTTCTCTGGAATTGTGTATAGAGGTTGAGTCTGGGTTAAAAAAAGTTTACATGTAAAATAGAAGTGAACCTGCATTGGTTGCATACCTAAGAGAATTGTGATTCATAGAGAATTACTCTGTCCTGGAGTGTAAAAATTATGGTGCTCAATAAACAATAAGCTACAATAGTTTCATCGACTGCCAGTTCTGTACAGGAATATTGATGAACGCTTCAGAAGGTACCTCTTCTACAAATTTAAGACTGAATCGTCCTAAAATTTAACCAAGAGGTCGGTACCCTTTAAATTGGCGACGCTCAAAAATATTCAAAGAAAAAGTTAATAACACTATGCTCGGCCTGGAAATCGAATCCTCAAATTTTGGGTTTTACATAAACGGACATAAAGAAACACATTGCAAAATGTGGCTTCGTTCATAATCCTTTTCGCTTAAATAAGTACCTACCTATACAGCAGAACTCATTCCTCTCACTAACGAATATGGAGATTAAACGACATATTATTAAAATATTTTAATTTAATAATTCACTGTATTCAGTCCACGCACCACATTAATATTCAAAAAGTGATTGTGCTTAATGGCTTGCGAACTTGATCACTCGATCAGAACGGAAAGTATGTTTATAGCTATAGATAAGTTATTCTCTTAATAATATTCAAGAGCTTTCCTGTTTTTCGCAAGAGTTCTTGGTAGGGCGTTTTTTCACTGATTTGTCTAGTAAGGAGCGCTCCGGGAGCCTTTTTATTGTCATGCGTGGTTGCGCCCGCGTGCAGGCCACGCATGCGTGCTGCCCGCAACCTATCGTATCATACATGTTTTTATTGTCATGCGCGCCACACGTGCGTCGGCGTTACGACGGACTGACTGTCTGCGGGCGGCCCGCAACAAGCATGCGTGTCTGGCCTGCACGCGGGCGCAAACACGCATGACAATAAAAAGGCCCTAAATTGCCCTGCGAGCGATCCGCCATTGCTTTTGCTTTCATTTTCTTTCAGAAGTTGTATTGCATTGATCCCAAATAAAGCTTATTATCTCGTAAACTAATGCAGATACCCCAAAATAAAAAATACGTGTGTATAGCTGAAACTATACAGAATTAACGTATGTTAAAAATACGTGTGTATAGCTGAAACTATACAGAATTAACATATATTAAAAATACGTGTGTATAGCTGAAACTATACAGAATTAACATATGTTAAAAATACGTGTGTATAGCTGAAACTATACAGAATTAACATATGTTAAACCAAATAACAACAACTAGTTCTAAGTACTTAGAAAGAAATGTAAACTTTAGAAAATGGTTTGAATGTCAGTAAAATATTTGTTTCAACTAAGTTTTCGCCAATAATTTTGTAGTTTGTGTCAATAAAACCTATTTATAATTAAACTAGACTATACTGCCTATATAACTGGACCATACTATTCTGCCACACTTGTCTGAACACCTGAATGAGGCACGCTCAGAACCGGGAGGTTCTGAGCGTGCCTCATCCAGGTGTTTTCCGCTTCTTCGACGATATCGTCGACCTAACGAACTTTAGTTTGGTTTCTTTGGCCTAATCTTGGCTACATCTCGGTCAAACCCTTGCCCACGTTTAACTAATTACACGTTTATTGTATAATACTTTTTTATGAAAAGTTTCAGACTCACCTTCCTAAATGCGACCCTGAAGTTCTCAGACAGGAAGGCGTACAGCACGGGGTTGACGCAGCTGTTCATGTACGCCAGCACATGCGATACAATCTGTGCAGTCACCGTAAAGTAAGTGATGTTGTAAGCGTCCAGCGCCTTCACTAGCAGGATTATCTGAAACAGAAGATAAAAGGTTATGGCAGATGGAAAAACATCGCTATTTGTGGACGTTAGTCAAGTCAACAAAAAAAAATATGTTTAGGGAGTTAAGAACATAAAAATGTTTATAATAGCCTTTTGGAAGTCGATTAAAAACACGACAAGAACAGGTCAAGCAGGCCCATCAGACACAACACCCGTCTGGTTGAAGGAGCCTCATATCTCTACGGAGGATGTGGAACTTTACACTCTGTGCCTCATCCCTTAAAGATCAAGGGAACTGTTTATGTGTAATAAGTAAGGGATCTGGGACATTGCAACAAAAACATAAAAAAAATTGTAAATATGGTAAATATCCCTTTTCAAGTGTTATTGATAGTAAAAACATCGAATCGAGTTCTGCTTTAATATTATTTTTGTCCTAGCCTGTTCTTATTGTAGTGAGGAGCTCGTGGCTAAATAATAACAGCTGCACGGGTCGATCTTTAAGGCTAATCGTGCTTACCGAGGTTGGTCCGTGGATGGGTGACCATAATTACATACTGAGTTTCCTCCGTGCCTCGGAAAGCACGTTAAGCCGATGATCCCGGCTGTCATTTGTAGATCTGTGATAGGCGTTATGAGTAGTCAGAAGCCAAAAGTCTGACATCCAGGCTTACCAAGGGGTATCTTATTACCCAGTTACTGGGTCGTGGGGGTCACATAGGCAGTCGCTTCATGTAAAATACTGGTACTTAGCTGCATTCGGCTAGACTGCAAGCCGACCCCAAGATAGTTTGGGAAAAGGCTAGGTAGATGATGTTCTAATTGTAATCACTTGTATATTAGGTAGTATAAAATGACAAAAAAATATTGCGGATGCAAGTAGGCCGCTACATAAATACACTCTGGGGTTCTAAAAATTATACCATAATAACGATTATGAATACATACGCAATTAATATTATGAATTGTCACTTTGCGACCATTTTACGAATTGTAACGTAATTCATATTATAATCCTATTATGACTATGCTAAATTTTAGGCCCGCTTGTCAGATGAGGGATTATAGGAATAGGCCCTTCCGACACTGGCTCTTGTTGGAATGTACAAAGTATCCCTACTCCTGCACAGTTATGGACGTAGAGGACTACTGACTACTCACTTGTATATTAGGTAGTATAAAATGACAAAAAAATATTGCGGATTCAAGTAGGCCGCTACATAAATACTCTCTGGGGTTCTAAAAATTATACCATAATAACGATTATGAATCATCACATACGCAATTGATATTATGAATTGTCACTTTGCGACCATTTTACGAATTGTAACGTAATTCATATTATAATCCCATTATGACCAAGCTAAATTTTAGGCCCGCTGGTCAGATGAGGGATTATAGGAATAGGCCCTTCCGACACTGGCTCTTGTTGGAATGTACAAAGTATCCCTACTCCTGCACAGTTATGGACGTAGAGGGCACACCACATCAACGATCCACCTACCAGACTAAAGTAATCTGGTTATACGTTTGCTGTTATATAGATTTGAAAAGATTCAAAAGAAACTCGTTGTATCTTACTTCGTACTATATTTCCATACTAATATTATAAATGCGAAAGTAACTCTGATTGTTTCTTACCTATTCATGACTAAACGGTTGGTTGGTCGTATCGTAATGGAATTTGGCAAGAAGATAGATTTTAACCTAGGGAAGAAGATAAGCTATAATTATCACGCTAATAACTTTGGGAGGTGAGCAATATTGCATTATGTCCATATTCCTAAACTATTTGACAACCGACAACTGTCATGACAAGCTTTAGAATAGGACAACGGCTATTTCAAACTAGTTTTAATCGAAGTAAATAGCTGGACAGTTTAGCGTCCGCACTGCGAATCCTGGGCTGCAGGTTCAAACCTGAGTGAGCGCCAGTACCTATTCACTTTTTGTGGTTATTTTGATTTTTTAATGCTGTAAGATTTCCATAATTAATAACCATTGTTCAATCCACAGAGTGTGGAACCTTAGATAGAAACACGCTTGTACGATACCACTACATGAAGAAAGCAAAGTTAATAGAAATCTGGATGAAAGTTGCCACACGGATAGTTGGGAAAAGCACATAGGGTACTTTTTATCCCGGTTGTTTAGTAAGTAATGTCAATGTCACGTCATAAACTAAAAATGAGTTTGACAGAAGGTTGTCTCTGGCCTTCTAACTTCAGATTGTACAGAGTGCACACGTGTCTTGAGAACTTTATTAATAAACGGTGATTAAGTGATTTACTTATAGTGGTTTCAATCAAGATCCCAAACACCGGTAGAACGATTCCGTTTGAAAACTACCGAACAAAACGCAGGCCAAGCATAAGCTAGTCCTTAATAGCCCCTACTATCTATAATATTGCAAACTGCTGATGGTACTTGCACCCTCTTAACCTAACCATAATTAGGATTAATTTAAGCTTTCATGAGATTCGAGTAGGTATTTATTTCGGGAGCCACGTGCTGGAGATTGCCGTGGTTTATAATTATTTCGATAACCGGTAAGCCTTGTAAACTCGAACATATTTCGCCAAGCTCCTTATATAAATCTTTTAAGGATCAAGCTAGGCATAATTAACCTATCGTCGTTGAAGTTCAAACACCACATGAGTAAATTTTTGACGGTTTTGAAATTTAGATTTTTGTGCCGTTTGCCAGATAATCGGAAAACGCGTTGTTTCAGCCAATCACAAACAAGAAACTATCTAATTTGAAATGAACACAAGTTATAAAATGGTATTGTACCATTACCTATGTATAAATATGCAGTTTTTTCACCCTCCTGTAAAGTTGATATTTTTGACTTACATGATGTTAGAACTTCAACCCACTGCTGGGACATAGGCCTCATCTCTGGGAGTGGGAGTGGGCTGCCACCACTACGCCATGTGACGATTCCAATAATGGGGTCACGGCTATGCCGGTTGTCTTACGATGTTTTTCTTTACCGCTTTTGAAAGCAGAAATGATCCACTTATCAGAATAATTTAGACAAATTAAAGTACCCAAGTTACTGAAGAGAGAAACTAGTGGAAAGCCAGTCGCTTCCTTGTCGGTGGTGGAAATGAGCGTAACAGCATGTATGAGAAAGGTGTTGTGGTTATACAGGGTGTTTGGTGTATTGTTTGGCAAATCGAATAGGCCGAAAGGAGAGGTCATTTGCTATCTCGTCACGCCCTTTAAAGGCGGAAACATACTTACGTGTCTTGGCGTGTGCGAACGCGCCAGAAGCAAAATCGGTTTAGACTTAACTCCGTTAGATTTTTACGTCTAGGGACGAGCCAAATAAATTGTCTACGCCTTGGAAAACGAGACTAGGGAGGATTTAGTCCAACACATTGATGTGGCTTTCGTGACTATCATAGCAGAAATACGTTTACGCACAACTACAGTCGAGATAAGACGAAGATGCCGCGTGTGCATTCGCAACAGTGGCGGACAACTCGAACAAGATTTGTAATTACTGAATTAAAGTTTTTTTTAATTTCAAATTCTTACAAAGTTGGTTCCTGTTTAAGAAAGAGATAGGACGCACTAGTGGCATAACAGTATCTGTCTACTTACTTGAGGCATGTTATTTATGCTAAAACTACTGCTCTTACTGTAATTTCGAATAATATCAGCCTAGTGTCTCGATTACACATTTAGTTAAAAAATTAATTTTTAACTAGATAAATTTAATTTTTAACTAGATGTATAGGTATTTAACGTTTTTTTGGGCATAATGCATACCGTTGGAAAGGGGACAGACTAGAAAACTTTTTAAACGTATTCGAAGATCCCGATCGCTTTTAGTTTTTTGTTTTTATAGCCATTTAAAGTTTTTGTAAAAAAAACTTTACGAGCTATTAAAAAAGAAAGTAATTGTTCCTAGCAAGTAATTTTGAATTTGATAGAATCAAACAACAGTACACGTCAAAATTAAATCGAAATTTTAAGTTTAAACATTTTTATTTTTTTTATTTGACCTAAAATGTTGAATTTTGGGAATTTTTCAAAATTTAAATTAAAAGGTTGTTATAAAAAAACCGGTGAGACAAGGAATGAGTTAAAGGTTGTGAAGAGATAGCAAATGACCTCTCCTTTCGGCCTATTCGATTTGGCAAACGATGCACCAAACACCCTGTATATTAGGACTAGCTGTGCTCGCGACTTCGTCCGCGTGGAATTTCAGATGTAGCTTAAGTTACTCCTTATTACATCAGCTATCTCCCAGTGAAAGTCCCGTCAAAATCGGTACAGCCGTTCCAGAGACTAGCCGGAACAAACAGACAGACCGACAGACAGACAGACAAAAATTAAAAATTAAATTATTTTGGTATATGTACCGTATATACATACATTCAAATGGCTGTAGTGAATAGCAGTTATTTTAATATTATAAACAGACACTTTAATTTTCATTTATTTGTAATAATGTAATAATAGATGTGGTACGGTACGTGTATGTTATCCAACTTCGTGATCGCGGAAAAATAATCAGCTGACTAAAATGTATGCGGCAGCTGGTATATTTTTTCGCTATTATGGATGTTGGTGCCATGGAGAAGGTGATGGTCTGTAGGTACACCTTTAGATAAGACCAAACCATTTCCATATTATTATCAGCTCTCTCGGTCTTTATTGCTCGGCTCTCACAACAAAAGAACAATACAAACTATATACATCTAATTCTACATGCAAAATCTGTTTATCACGTTAACGTGTTGGTAAAAGCGCCTAAAACACAGAACGTTTCAATTGAAAGCATTGAGAATGCGCAAATTAAATGCTTTGGCACCGAACAGCGCCACATATTGCACTGGCTGGTCTGATTACGTATACATACACAAATTTTGTATATAATAGTAATTGGTAGATAAAATGCTATGAATTCCTTGGTCCATCTGTGATCATTCAAGCCGCATTAATGAGCAGTTTTAATTGATATTTTTCTCTTATGGCAATATTTTATAGATCAGTAGGAATACTTTTCAATTTCGATGAAAGGACCATAATTAGTCGTATTTATGTGAAAGTAAATCATACCTTGCCACTGCAATCTTTAATCATTGCATTTTTCTATGGTCAGTTTACTGGGTGTTAGGCCTTACTACATTTTTTTTTGTTATTGAAGTTTGTTACTCATCATCAGCTGCCTAGCCTTTTCCCAAACTATCTTGGGGTCGGCTTCCAGTCTAACCGGATGCAGCTGAGTACCAGTATTTTACATGAAGCGACTGCCTTTCTGACCTCTACAATCCAGTAACTAGGTAATACGGTACCCCTTGGTAAGACTGGATGTCAGACTTTTGGCTTTATGTTTGTTACTCTTTTACACAAAACAACTGAACGGATTTGATGAAATTTGACAAAGGACACTTTTTATCTCGATAATAAAATCCCTTGGGTAAATAACCGAAACCCACGCGAGCGAAACGACTGGCCTAAGCTAGTATTTAATACTTATTCAATAATAGCAATCGCTATTCGTTAGTTATATTTCAATAACATTAAGGAGCTTAGTAGACGTACTAATATCTTAAGACCTCTCTCGAAATAATATATTGACATTATATACTCTAGTTTCTCTTTCAATTCTGTCGTTATTATGGTTCTGATTATTGATTTAATTACACAAATTGAGTTTGGCAATCAAAGAAGTAATTTTGCAGACTTATTACTTTATTTGTAAAAAGGACGAGCTTTTCAAATGTTTGAATGAAATGAAATGAAAATGAAAGAACCATAATAGTTTCTTTGGGGTTTAGAAATAATGTTTGCAGTCTTTGAATAACCAATATTACTTGTGTGTTTTATTAAAACTATTTAAATATTAAGAACCTTGATGCCTTTGAACGTGGACTTAATAAAATGGTGTTAGACGACCACGTATTCAGCAATGTGATTGACAAAAAAAAAATATCGTACGGTTTACAGGTCTGTAAACCGTACGATATTTTTTTGAGCTACATTTTTAGGGTCAATCACCAACTCGACACGAAAGACTTGACACACGTGTGTCCAGTTGGTGAAACTCTAAATTAGTATCACTTATTATTTCGTCATCTAGTCAACCAAGATTTCAACGCGTGTCTTAGTGAAACTTAAATAAAATCACTTTTATGTTTTCGCCAACTAGACACACCCAGATTTTTTGCAAAAAAGGGTACAGTAAGATTAATAATTGCCTCATTGATTGAATTCAATTAATTAATGTGATGACATGAACAAGCTACCTCGCTTTTTTTGCTTGAAAAACCTCTTTGGCTTCTATTAAAGACTAATTTTGAAATAAAACAAATATACCTAATATGACATGTATAACAAGTGGCAATGTACAACAAGGAGAACGGACACACTTGTGTCCAGTTTCTCATGTCGAGTTGGTGACAAACACCATTTTGGGTTTATGGAAAAAAAATGTGGAATCGAGTTCGTCAAATTTTGTGGAATTTACGCAGTGTAGTCCTCAACTTAGTTATAAGTACATTAATCCCCACAAAGTGACTGCTGCAGTAGGTAATACTAATAGAGCCGGGATTCAATTTTAACTAGACTATTTAGACTGGCCTTTATTTTTTAAGTCGAGAATAAAAATTTAGTAACTGTCATAATCATTTGCCCAGCCATTTTCCAACTAATTTGAGGCTGGCTACTGGATGCAGCTGAATAGTAATATTTTACATACAGCGACTGCCTATCTGACATCCACAACTCAGTTGGTACTGAGTAATAACGAAACCCCTTGGTAAGACTGGTTTTCAGACTTTCGAGTCACTGGTTACCACTACACTTACAACTGTATAACAACTGTATAATCTATTTAATTGTCTGGATCTTTATTCTTAATCTCAAATCGTTCGCGTTCATTTTCAAGATTGCCACTAATTCCCTATCATTTCTTAGAACTGTTCTTGTAATTTGACCCCCAGAAACTTAAAACTAAGCCCTAATTTAACTTCAAAGAGATACAAATTGGGACAAATTTGTAACAATAGGCCCATCCTAACCTAAACAACTGTTGTGTAAAAGCTTTGACCCTATTGTTCCTTTAATTAACTTAGTTCTAACATTATAGGCCGCATCGTTAAGCGACATTTACCCTTAATGGGTAAATGTAGGATTACCCTAAATCCTACATTTACCCTTTTTAATTGCTTGATTATCTTTAGAGGTTGTTCTACAAAGTGGTTGGTCTTATTCGCGTTAAATGTTCCCGAAGAAATATGACCCTTCTTTATTTTGGGAAAGAGGTGGTATTAAATACCGAAACCTGAAAAATCTGACCAAAATAGAATTATAGGTCGGATACAATTATACGGCTACATCCCGTCTGGGAACTTTCCCGATTCAAAAACTAAACAAAAAACGTGCAAAACCAGGGAATAAGTGCCCTTTCATAACCATTTTAATCTTCATACATTGAGTCCCGTTTCGTCAACCATAAAAAACAGTTTTTTATACGGTACAGGCAGCTCTCAAAGTTATAAGGAAACTTCTTGTTGATATTTCGTAGGACTTGCGTATCTGACCTTTCAAACTCCGTCTACTGTCTTTTTACGCATATATCCACGTCGGTGGCAAAAAAGTAAATAAAACAAACAAGTCACCGAATGCCGAAAGTAAAATTATTTTTCACTTTTTAGTGTTTTTTTTTTGGAAGTAAAAAAAAAACGTTCTATTTTATTTTATGAAACGTCGCACGCTAAAAGGATAAATATGTACCTATTAAATATCATCGTATACATCCCTTAATATCTAACAAGAAAACTAAATAAAAATAGCTAATCACAAGCAGCAATTAAGGTAGAGTCAGAGTTATCAATAACTATTAATGAAAACTTGAAATATCTTTATCAAGAAATTCTTGCCAAAAATTTAAGTTCCGGTATCATTAACTTCTTCTTTATTAATTTTAATCGATCGTCAATTAATACTCTCCGACATGTTTTAATTGAGTATTTACCATCCGGTATAATTCAATTACAGTCAATAATTAATTGTAACAGGTAACTTAACGTTAGAAATGGTTGATTGAATGAAGAAAATTACACCACAAAGCCTACAGTTACGTGGTGAGTATGCCCTCTCCCTCTTACAGACATATAGGAGGCCTGTGGCCCAGCAGTGGGAACGTTAAAAGCTGATGCTAATCAAGGCTAACGCAAAGTCGAGCTACACGATAACTGACAAATGCTGGCACTGGCTGGACAGTTCCACTAAAATCTTTATAGTTCTTTCTTCAAACACTTACCATCTCAGACACTTATCTGCTTAGTCCTCATGTGAGTTGACCAAGATAATATTTCCGGACCACCACTTTAAAAGAGACTACGAACTACGAGTTTGTTTCGACTGTTTCTTTTCAGAAACAACGGCCTCATCTAGTTTTAAAAAATGACAAGGTGTTTGTAAAAATGGCTTCGCAAATTAAACATAATTTATCAAGTTAGCCTTCCATTGAATAAGGCATTATTATTGGAACTCGTCTCACTTTGTTAATTTACTCGTATATATATGTGTTCATAGCATTCAAAGAAAACATTATTTACATCCTCGTAATAATTATGTAATGTACAAGATTAAAAGGCGATAATAAGACAAACTACAAGACCATTACTTACAATTAACGCCAGCCTGAAATCCGGCCTGGATTTATTCCTACTACTCTAGTTCCTAATTTAATTTTAGACATTCCTTCTTCGGAGCAGACAGGATTTCATTACTTCGGGTAAAATGCTTAGCTACTTGAATCTGGTATTTTTACGAGGATTTTTCAGGATTTACAAGGACAACATGTTGGTTTTAACTGGTTTAGAATTACTTAACAAGATGTAGTTAGCTTGGTTGGTGGGAATCTGAGTTTTGTTTTAGGAACGGTTCTCTTTAATCCTACTAATATTATAAATGCGAAAGTTTGTGAGGATGGATGGATGGATGGATGTTTGTTACTCTTTCACGCAAAAACTTCTGAATGGATTTGGATGAAAATTTGCACACGGGTAGTTTATAACCTGGATTAACACATAGGATACTCTTTATCCTGATAGTATGTTCCCGTGGGACAATTATCGAGCGGGCGACGCCGCGGGCATAATCTAGTTAACTATATACTAATACTTTAATATACCATCAACCTGCCTTTACCCAACTATGCTGTAGTCAGCTTCCAATCTAACCGGACGCAGCTGAATACCAGTATTTTACATGGAGCGACTGCCTATCTGACCTCCGCAACCCAGTTAGTACTGGATAATACGATAGCCCTTGTTGAGACTGGTTGTCAAACTTTCGGGCCACTGACTACTTAATGTAACGACTGTCAAAGACATGACAACCGGGATCAACATGCTTTCCGAGGCATGGAGAAAACTTGGTTTGCAATGGGTGGTCACCCATCCACGGACCAACCTAGGCAAACGCGGCTTAACCTTAAGATCGACCTGAACTTTAATTATTTGGCCACGAGCTTCTCTGTCTACGATTATCTGTAATTTGAGTTATTTTAATTGAAAACCATCCAGAATCTCAACCTACTCGTTCAAATGAATTAGCTTTATTTACCTACAATAGGGGATAATCCTATTTTTTTTTCTTTGTCCGTCGGGTAGTTTATTGAAAAGTATTGGACACGTATTTTTTCTTTTTTCACGTGGCCATAAAATTACGGAGATATATTGAGTTGAAATGGCGCATGACACATGGCACGTGACATGTCACATGTAGGTAAGTTTTATACCTACTTGTGACGTAGTAAGCCCCCACTCTCCAACTTTAATGAGTTCTAACTAAGTAATTTTTTGATATTTTGATAAAACAAAAAATACGTGTCTAATATTTTTGTATTACCTGTCTGACGGACAAAATATAATGTCGTTTTCTTTACCCAGTCCGATCCCCTATTACAGTCGATTGCTTCAGTAATATTTCAGCTAATAATCATAAATATAATATGTATACCCAATCATAAGAGAGTATTTTCAAAAGCCGATTAAGTGGAAACCTATCTCAGTAAGACGCTTCCAGAAAACGATTTGTTCCCATTCAAGATAATTATCATTTTGAAGAACCCGTTTAATTGGCAATTCAGTTAAGTTGGAAATAATGATGCTTCAGTACATAAAACAATTTTTCTTGATAAAGGAAAAATAATTAATAAACTGAAGATACAAATTGCTCATTTCTCCACGCTAATTGATGAAAAAATAGATTCAGCTGTAGATGAGAGAGCTAAGAACGGAATGAAAAAGTATCGGATACTAATTATCTACGTTCTGACATTACATATCAATTATTTTTGCTAGAATATTAACCATAAAACAAAATAATGTGTCTTCATTTTCGTCTATTACCTTCATTATATCGAACATCAAACCTACATAAAAGACCATTACATTTAATATTACGAAGTATCAAAGTAAAAATGGGAGGCACTTATATCTCACCTGTATTGGGCACCAGCAGACAGCAAACACGACCACGACGACCACGACCATCCTCGTGACCTTCTTCCTCCCCCTCCTGCTCTCCGCAGACACCCTCCCCCCCGGCGCACTCTTCCACAACCTCGTCAGCATACACATATACAACACACTAATCAAAGCTAACGGAATCACATACGAAGACAAAAAGAAAGACATCTGGAAACCCAGCTTGCTGTAACCTTGCTCCTCAAGGAATACGCAGGATGAATGGTTTCTATGGAAGTAGGAATACTCCCTCTCCCCGTGGCAGATCCCCACAGGGATAGCAGTGGTTAAAATCACCACCCATATGCAGGCAATGGCTAGTAAAGCATTCTTTTCTGTCCTTATAGACATGGAAGCTATGGGGTGAACTACAGCCATGAATCTATCTAGAGACATGAGGACTAGTGTATAGACTGAAGCATGAGCGGTGACTACAATGAAGTACTGGACGACTTTACACCACCAATCTCCGAAGGGCCATCGTGGCATGACATAATCAGTGGCTGTAAATGGTACGCAGAAGATGACGAAGAGCAAATCAGCGACGGCCAAGTTGATGATAAGGAGGTTCGTCGTGGATCTCATGCCAGGATTGGCGGCGACGACAAGAACGACCAAAGCATTGCCAACTAGTCCAACAATTCCGATGAAGCCGAAGAAGATGGGGACTACCCTCGAGACGACCTTCTCCAGTAGTTCTCCATTTTCGTATTCAGAACTGTAGTTGCATCCTCCCAGTAATGCCTCCTCGTTTGTAAGATTGAGACATATGCTCATGAAATCGTCTTCTGTTGCATCTGTCCCCATCTTGGAAGATTATTGGTTTAGTTCTTCATATCTTGATAGTTTTCTGGAACAATGAGAAACAAAACTGTATTATTTATTCATTGGAATTACTTAACATACATATGCAGCTGTATTAATAGTAAAATCTCTACCTAAAAGCGTGTTTTTTTAGTTACTGCTCTGCTGAATCAGAAATTCTCTTTGGTATTCGAAAATTTCCTAATATTAGATAAATCGGTTAAAGATAGTGGTTGAAATTTAAAATCAACATCAATTCCTGCCTTATCGACAATAGATGAAAATTATATAAATTAACAAAAAACTTATTTTGAAAATTGAAAAATGGAATAATTTTATCAAATTACTGTATTGTCATCGGTCCGCGATAAATCTACAAAGTTTGAACGAAATCTGGCCGTTTAAAGTGAGTCAAAATCGTGCCCAAAGGAGTCAAAAAGTCGGTTACAAAAAAAAACTTATTTTGCAAATTGAAAATGGAATAATTTTATCAAAAATGTATTGTCATCGGTCCTCGCTAAATTTAGACACTTTTAAACCAAAATATATTACAAAATCTTGGTTACAGATGGCTTTGATTATCTATTACATTATAACTTGATATCCACTCGTACTGTCATAATCTTGTTCCAATATAATATTTCAGTAAAGAAAGCTATTGTCTCGAATATGTCTTTTCAACTTTTTCGTCAAGATTATCAGGTTGGAACGATCCAAATGATATCTTTATGTCTAGCGCCTTTACGTGTGAGAGAACATATTGAATTAAATGTATTGCCCAAAGGGTAACATAAAGGTGTCCTTTTGTGTACAAAAAGTAAGTTTTATCGTAAACAACGATCTATTGTAGCCATCTAACAGAATTGAAGATATTTGGAAGACGGGCACAATTTTCTTAGGGGCATAATCTAATTTCCTCCTACAGAATCCCAGTCTTATGTTAGAACGTAATATTTTTTGTGGATTGTGCCTACAAAAACTTAAAATTGAGTCCAGGTATATTTATAATTTAAGGTAGCAAATGAAACCTCCAATCCCATAAAAATTGCGATGGTTCTTATAAAAACACCCTGTATAATGTAGTCCAACATTATGAGTTGACATATTTAAGTCTTTGTAGTGATCTAACTCTTTACATTCATAGGGCATCGTAAAAACATGAAATATTATCACTTTTTTCTAACTTTTTCCGTCCGTTCCGACAAAATGTTTTTTCTCCGCAAATTGTTCTACCAACCTAATAAAATTAATTATCTTTGTTTCTTTACTTTTCACATAATTTACAATTTAGGAATCGTTTATTTTGATTGTTATTCTGTTTTTCCGTGTAATGGGACCTCTGCTTATGATATCTCTTCGTATGTGATCGTAATGTTTGTTCTTACTCTCGAAGTATGCCTTTGTATTCATAAGCCCCATTATGGGTGGGCAGACGAATCTTTTTATATGACTAAACATTTCGTTGCGGATGTTAGATAATAGGGATGATTACATTTTTTTTCTTTCTTTATCGAACACGTATTTTTTCTTTTTTTTTTCTGTAATCATAAAATTACGGAGATATATTGAGTTGAAATGGCGCATGACGTCACGGTTCAGTAAATTTAAACCTAGTTATGAAGTGAGCCCCCACTCTCCAACTTTAATGTGTTTTAACTAACAAGTTTTTGTTAACTTGCTAAAACAAAAAAATACGTTTCTAATATTTCTATATAACCTGCCTCGTCATCATCTGCCTAGCCTTTTTTTCCCAAACTATCTTGGGTTCGGCTCCCAGTCTAACCAGATGCAGCTGAGTACCAGTACTTTACATGAAGCGACTGCCTATTTCACCTCCACAATACTAAAATAATAACCCTTGGTAAGACTGAATGTCAGACTTTTGCTTTCCAACTACTCGTAACGACTGTCAAAGATCTTACAATGACAGCCGGGACCAACGGCTTAACGTGCTTTCCGAGGCATCGAGGAAACTCGATATCTAATTATGGTCACCTATCCACGGCCCAACCTCGGCAAGCACGGCTTAACCTTAACGATCGACCCGTGCGGCTGTGTTGTATTACCTGACTAACGGACAAAAATAATTTCGTTTTCTTTACCCAGTCATCATCCCTATTCTACCAACCAATTTGGAGGTGTTTAAAGTAAAAATCTTACTTAAATTAAAAACTTGTATTTAAAAAAAATCTTGTTAAAGAGTTGGAACTTTGACCCCTAATATCTCCGTAACTAGGTTCCCAGGTATGGTGTAGAACAAAAAAATGATGGCAATGACATGGAAAACCAGTGCCTTTCGGCTTCGTTAAGAGGTGTTTTACACCCTTTATTAGTTTAATAAATGTACATGTAATATTATATGTATATATATATATATATATATTTATCTATGATAGTGTGTAATCTTAATAAGATACCAAGAGAACTCAAAACCTTTATAAAAAAACATGAATGCTTATTCATAGTTTTTATAGTGTCAAAGACTTCTTTTGGCTATAAATGTTAAATATGATTGTGAAAAGTATGCTTATCACTGTAGCAAAAACATGTATGCTCTTGTTATTTTTGTACTTTACCATTTTTTTACCAGGTTTTTAAGCAAATAAATGTTATTCTATTCTATAAAATTTTATCATTTTAATAATCATGTTATTATCTGGCAAAATGGCTGTTATCTGGCTCCCTGAGTCCAAGGTAGAAAACAAAAGTTTTGATTTGATTCAAAATTAGTCTGGAAAGGTCAAACAATAGTTTAGTCTGACTGTCTATCGCCAGGCTAAACTTTGCACATACTTTATATGTATATAAACTTGGTATTTTGTTGTGTCAGCGCCTCTGAATGAATATTGAGAAAGTTCACAGGACTTATTCTAACTGTTAAGCATTAGTACCTACTTCGTTCTGTTTGTTATGTCTTTAGTTTGGCCAAAACTATTTTAGCCGAAACTATAGATATTAGGAATAATTTTGGTGGAGCAGGTAAAAATCTTAAATCTTTGTAAGATGTTTTGGGTCTCAGCCAAAACAACTCTGCCAGAGTTTGGCTATTATATCGAAAGTAAAGAAAGAAAGTTATGCTTACAAAGAAAATGATAGATATGAGTTAGGTATTGTTTTGTTTTTTTTCTTTATTTCCTTTGATGAAAATATTTTCGGATTCAAAGGTGGATAAAATACATTGTACAAAATTCAAAATCGCTGAAATATTGATTTAGAAAAGACAAATAAGTATGACATAATAGTATACATATAGTCACACCAGTATACATATAGTCACGCCTAGATTTTTTTTGGAGGTAATCGTTTTTTACGTCACGTAATTTATGATTATACCTTCAAACTCACAGTATCTAGCAACATGCTTATAAAAAGTAAAATCAAATAAAAAACACATAAGACTCACAATCTCTTCCAAGTTCCAAATAAATAAAAAACAAAACCATTAAACTTATCCTAAAATCCCCAACCATATTTTTCCCTTAACAAAAATGAAAACCCAAGGATCAAGCAAACCTTTTTCCATCGAAACCATTCATCACATCTCCCAAGTAGAAACGTTTGCAGAATCATTTGTTTTATTACAAAGAAAATTCCCGGAATCTTAAGTAGCGCACAGGGTTTGTGTCGGCACAAGATGGCGACGGCGACGGTAATAACAAGGGATATGACATAGGTATGTTATGCTCGTACGCTACACCAATAGGAATGGCTATATTTGTTGTTCCAGCAATCTGTCGCATCCAGGCGAAATCTGGATGGTTTCATACACTGTTACGTGTGTAGGGGACGTGAAAGATTTGTGGGGTGACGGTTTGTGTAAGTCAATAAATCTTGTCTGTGTGTAAGCTTTGTGTTTCTGTAAATGCGACTTGGTATATCAATTTAAATCTGAGGTATAAAGGACAGACAATGCGCTTTGCAATGCTTATTTTGCTAAAAGAGAAAATTGCTGTTGAAATCACCGGTATAGTACATTTTAACCGTGTAGGTTATATAGCTGCACTTCTATATGAAACTAAATTAAGACTCTGAAAATGTGTTAAATTAGTTTTTTTTAGGACTTTCAACGACATAGAAAAAAAAAAGAATGTGTTTATTTGGCACATGCCACAAGGCACACAGCATAAAACAAAAAACTTAAATTAAACAAAAGAAGATAGTAAATTGTGACAGACGGCTGCGCTAAATAAAGTGACGTGAGGAACACAGGATCGACCAGGCGATGTCTGAGAGGCCAATCACAAGCACTGAACGACATTCAGCAGATCTGATGATGACATCCTCACGAACAATTTCAGTAAATAGAATCACAACTAATCACCACAACGACATGTGCAACTGCACCTGCAATATGGAAAGTTGCCCAATGCAGTCATTGTGGCAGATTTCTGGTTGAAAGCAAATACTATAAATTATAAGAGTCAATGACACGCAGAAGTAAAAGAAAACTCATAAATAACTGAAACATGAACAGAATTATTTGATGATATTCACCGAATGTCAAGTACAGACCAAGCCATGTACTGTCATAACAAGAAAATAAATATTTAACCTTTGTGAGCAGACACTAGAAAACCTAGAACATTTATAACAGCAGCATCAACAGCAGGTATTCCAACTTTAATAACATAATACTCCAGATATTATCAAGGAAAATAACTTAATAAAATATTCTAGACAATAATCGCAGATGGTCTTGATGTTGAAAGAGTATCTCGAAATACTGTGGAAGATAAATGAGCAGGCGGGGAAGATCAAAGCTGTTTGGTATAATAAACAAATTATTATGTGTTTCATTAGTAAGACGCTAGTTATTAATACTTTGGTTTGTATGACAGGGCTTCCACAAGGAGCTTTGCAATTATTAATCGCTATAATTATGTAGTTAATAAAGGTGTGATTATTGATTCTTTAATGATGTGATGTCTGGCTAAACTGTTGAAGTGCTGACTGCACTTTGACAGCTCATAGCAGATCCATTTCTGTATGATTGAACAAACATTAAGTATATGGACGGCATTTCAAGCTCAACCAATTATGTTGCATTGCAGTGAGTGACGAATATCGATTAAATACCACGGGCCAGTTCCCGTAATAAAAATGCAACCGTTCATAAAATAGTGAAATTCTCTCTGTTGTTAATAATCTAATCAGGTTTTTTTTTCATCTTGATTCCCATCTTTTGGGTTCCATCACAGCCCGTAGAAGAAGCAGATGAAAGTGAATATTTACAAAATCTAGAAAGAAAGAAAAAATATTTATTTGTCGCAGGGACATGACGTGCATACAAAATAACAATGAATACAATATACATACAAAGCATAACAAACATTTGAAAGTACAATAATATAAAATATACAACAATAAGATTAAAAAATAAAAAATAAAATAAAAGTAAACAAGTTGACAGCTTGCACGTCGTGACTGCGACAAGTAGGTTACCACTCAGCATGATGCTGTGCTATGGGGGGCCCACATCACAGCGCTGGTTTTCAGTGGTCACCCGTGAAAAAACGTACGGAAATCAAGACAGCGTAAACATAGTATTTTAAGAATAAGAAAAATAACACAAATAGTACTTGGATATAAAACAACTATAAGAGATAAAATAAACATTACAAAAATATAAAGGAATGTGTGCAGGCTAAACAAAAATAAACATAGATATATGATGGCGTGTTTTGTTTTCGTCTCGCTCTCACCCCACCCCACCCGAGTGTCACAGTCGCCCGCGCGCGCGCCGCCGATCATACGACATCATCATACCTTGACAACACTACCTACACAGTACACATTTCTCCTCTGCGCCTGTCAGCGCGATGACGCACTATGCGTCAACAAGTCAGTAACGCCGCACCCAAAGGTGGCTGGCGGAGTCGCGCGAGTCCTGCGTGCTCACGAGTCACGTGACGCGTATCGCGTGATAGCTACCTTGCTGTGTACTCATTGGTGCCTCAGTTGACGTTTAACGAGTAACGTCTTTTATTTGAAATGTGATGCCGTCTCGAGCCGATTGGAAAGATATGCCTTACCGATAGATAATATACCTTATGTGAGTATTTATTTATAATTTATTTGTTGTTCATACTTCTGTTTTTCCAAGAGGAGTTTTTTCAAATGTATTTTAAAATTTTCTTTTGTTTTTAGGTATCTTATGGGAGGTGGCAGATCATTCCAGCAGCGAGTGGCGGCATACTTGAAAGATCCCCTGAAGGCTGTGGTCTTATGTCGAGGCATCGAAAGCGGATTGGACGTGGAACGAGCAGAGTAGCTGTAGTGCTCGTGCCTCCACTTAATGTTCCTGTACAGATAATCTGGTTTGTGTGTTTTTATGATACCGAACATTAAAACCGCTAAGTGTAGTTTCCGCCTTGCGGCCATTTTTAAGATGTTGTGTTCATTAAGATACGGTGTGATGTGATGCCTCCGGGGTATATTCAAACAGTAACGAGCACATGCATTTTGTACACGCTGTATTAGACGCTCAGTTCGTGAGAGAAGACATGGTCCGTAAACAGTGTCACAATAATTTAGTTTGGATAGTACTAGGCTATCCACCAATCTCTTCCTCACTGCGACACTAAGGAAATCCCTCACTCTGTACAGAACCTTTAGCCTATAAAAACAGTTTTTTACTACGCCATTTATATGTTCCTCAAAGCGCAGTTCTGGATCAGTGGTTAGCCCCAGGTTACAAGCGGTTTCTACCCTTTCAATACTTTCTCCCAAAATTTTTACGTCTGGGTTTGCAGCAAGAATTGTTCTAATCTGATTTCTGCTCCCCATGACCATAAACTTAGACTTTTGAGGGTTCAGTACCAGAGAGTTGTCCTTGGACCACATAGCAATTCTATCAAGCTCCTCATTGAGAGTACGTACGGCGGCTGCTGTGTTATTGGCGTTAAATGAGACATACAGCTGAGTGTCATCCGCGTATGCATGATACTTGCAGTCTTTTATGCAATTAGTTATGTCCGCACTATATAATATATATAGAAGTGGACCGAGCAGGGATCCCTGAGGAACTCCCCTTGCTATTATTTGTGGGACGGAAGATAACGTGGAACCGTCTTTCTTACGCAAATCAACCCGTTGTGACCTGCCGGTTAGGTAGCTTTCAAACCATCCCGTCGCCCGCCTATCAAAACCATAATACGACAGTTTGGACAATAATAAGGGAATATTAATTGAGTCGAACGCCCGTGAGTAGTCGAGCAATACCAGGATAGATCCCTCACCACGGTCCCGAGCTTCCAGGATATTACCCAACACGTCTGCCAAGGCAGTTGCGGTTCCGCGTCCCTTTCTAAAACCCGACTGCAGCTCAGGCAGTATACCATGCGCTTCGAGAAAATCGGTGACCTGCAAATACACCACCCTCTCCAACACCTTGGATAAACATGGCAATATGCTTATGGGACGAAGATCTTTGTATCTTTGTGGGTTGTTATTTTTTGGGAGAGGCCGAACAATTGCATTTCGCCACAAAACAGGGAATTCATTCGAGGCTATGGATCTGTTTATTATCTCTGTAATTGTATTTAATGATTGCGGAAGTGTGAGAGATAACATGTCTCGTGATATACCGTCAATCCCTTGCGCGTTTGTGGATATGTTTTTTAATATATTTAGAATTGTGTTCGGATCTGTTGGCATTATGGAGAAACTGGCGGACCCAAAACGGTTAGATTTAAAAAGGTTTCCTGAGCGGTGTTAACATTTGGGTCACCCGGAACATCTAGGAATGCCGAATTTATACCGTTTGGGTCGTCAAACTGTTCTAAGAGCACATCATCGTTCTTACACACTGGAAGCACATGTTTTTTTATATTATGCCACAAAGATTTTGAGTCGTTTATGTTGTCATTTATATATTTGGTGAAGAAAGCTTTTTTCTCATTAAGTAAACCAACTATTGCTTGGTGCTTGAGGTCTAGGTAGTAACGTTTGTGTGCTTCCAGTTTGGTTTGACGATATCGATAGCGAGCGTCATTTCTTAACTTAAACATTAAATTTATAACGCCCGTTATCCACGGTGTTGGTTGCGCCTTGAATACCTTGGTTTTTATAGGTGCATGGGTATCGAAAAGCTTAATTAGGTGTGAATTAAAACAATGCACCATTTCATTAACATCCTGTAGCTCGCAGATAGAATCCCATGGGATGGCCTCCAGATCTCTCCTGAAATCATCAGCCGATATGTCTCCAAGCGCACGATATGTCACCTTTTTTCGTAAAGGTTTTTCCTTTTTAAAAACGATTTCGCATGTCACAAACGAGTGATGACCGAGCTCCTCTATATGGTTCACAGCAACATTCCGATACCGCGCGTCCGTACATATAATATCTTTTAGGGTAGCGCTTTCTCCTACAAAGTGCGTGGGTGTGAGCACTATTTGCTCCATGTTATTATAATTCAGAAATTCAGTGAGCCTTTTGGTTTTTGAGTTATTGGTGTCAAGCATATTAACATTGAGATCGCCTAGTAAAATAATGTTGTCGAACGGAGCCAGTGCACAGATGCTGTCGGTAATCGCATCAATGAATATATTTAAATCTAACCAGGGGGGCCGGTATGCAGTTCCTATCAACAACTTTTTTTTTTTGGCGCTTATATTCATCCACATTTGTTCTACGTGTGGATGGTGCGGGTGAGCTCTGACTCGGGCGCTGGTTCCATTTTTGATAAAAAACGCGACACCTCCCCCGCGCCCCGCACGGATCGACACCGGTCGTGGTCTATGACGCAACTGATACCCAGGAACTACTGGCGCCCGGCCTTCTTCCCCCTCGCGCAACCACGTCTCATTAATTGCCATCACGTCGACTGAATGATGGTTCATAGCAATAATAAACTCATCATGATTTGTCGATAGTGAGCCTGCGTTCAGGAGTCCAAACTTAATGTGTTTATTTCTCAACATTGATTATATAATAAGCATGGTAAAACACGTTTAGAATGTGGGTTGAGCCAGACAAAACGGGTTTAAACGAAAAGTGTGGGCAATAAGAATACATAACATAAAAGAGTGAAATTTTAGTAAATACGGGGTACAGCGAAGTAATACAATAGAGAATTAATATATTTATGTAATTATAATGATAATATCCGTACGTTATATTGATAACAGATGCACACGTGCATCTTCCACAGTCAAGGCATGCAGTGACAAACAAACGACGACAACATAAAACAAAGAAAATGTAACTCGACCACTTTACAAACATTACAGAACCTAGCACAATAATTAGACCAAACATGATAATAAAATTCCGAAAACTAGTTTTGAGGGAGATTAATTGCGTCCGAACCAAAGACTTCCCGGAGGTCTGACTCATTTCGCACGAGCTTAGCCTTATCACCAGGCTTACGGCGGGCAAGGATACGACCATGCTTCGTCCATACAAATTGCCAGCCGTGGCGTTGGCCTGCCTCCCGTGCTCGCCGAAATAACTGTCGGTTCAGCTTTGTTAGGCGTTCGTTGAGGTAGTACCTACTTGGCGGTCCGGTCATCTCGAGATCTGCGGTGTTAGCTCCACGCCTTACTCTCGCGGCTCGCAGCAGCTGGTCGCGCAGGTCGCGGCGTACGAGGCGCACCACCACGGTACGCGGGCGGGTCTCCACTGGGCCCGCGGCGCTCGTAGCGTTTACCTGTCTGCCACCCATACGGTCCACGCTCACTATGTCGCGATCTTCCACGCTTACGCCTAGCTTTGTGGCTATAAGCTTGACCGTGTGCGTTAGGTTTTCCGAAGCCAACTCCGGCAGATTCGAAATTTCCAAATCATTCGAAAATAACAATTGGTCCCGATCATTCAGTTCGCGCTTCAGTTGAGCAACTTCCTCGACCGCTCCGGAACCATTCATGGTAGTTATTTGAAGCTCAAGAGTGACTATTTTATTGTCCATTTCTACCATACGCTGCTCGATTTTTTCGAATGCCCCCCTCATCTGGTCTCTGTCCGCCTGCAGCTGAGACAGGTCTGTGCGAAGACTCTGGAATTCGTAGTGGAATTGCTTCTGCATTTCCTGCAATTCCTCCTTAAACATCTGACGTAACTCAGTCTGCAACTCTTCCTTAAATGTGCGTAAGACTGTTGACAAACCAGGGCCAACATCTTGAGCATCAGCCAGTGTGCTGCAGCTTAATCCGCTGGTGTCCATCGACTCCTCAGTCCCATAAGGCTTCGCTGGAGCAGCCTCCATCTTGCCCCTTAACGGTGTAGTCTTACAATTAGGGCAAATCCAGGTCGGGGCAATAAAACCTGTCAGTGGCAAGAAAGCACAAGCGCGATGATATAGGGCATTGCAAGTGCAACACCTAGCGGCCTCTAGTGGCGAAATGAATTTAGCGCAACCGCTACACTTCGCTGCCGGCATTGCGTACTAGTTAGCTGTGCTGGTATCAATGATCGATCGGCTGTCTTAGTACCCCGGAGCGTCAATAGATGGCGCTGTTCCACAAATTATTCTATGTTATAAAACTGTGGAGAATCTTATGGTGTGAACAAAACACCACGTAACGCTGCACTTCTCTCGCTACAACACACACCGGATGGAACCCGAAAAGCGAGCTATATTGTATATCTGTAGATAGTTCTTTGTCACTTTCACTTTTTATAATTGGTAGGTACTTTTTTCACTGTAGTTTTTAAGTTTGTTTTTTTTCCACTGTTTTGTCAGTTTATAAAGCACTGTATCACTGTATAACAATGTATGTTGACTATTACTATGTAGACTTAAGACTTAAGCAATAAATACTTTGATAGAACTATTTGTTTTATTTTAAAATGCAAAGATAAACAGATCGAGTTTCCAGCTGTTTGACGTCCGTACGTCATCCCCTTTTACAAACCCTTTTACAAAATTTAAATCTCGCTTTTACAAACAGATTTATCGATACTCTTCACACGATAAATCAATGAAGCCAAACACAAAAAGTTGATGCAACATTTTGCCCCCATGCTCCATAAAGTGAAAATGTTGCATTTACGAGTAATAAAATTGAAATAAAATTCTTGAAGCTTTAAATGGATATATAGGCTGTAATAATTTAACCTTACCAACATTTTTGTTCTAGGCCAAAAATTTTCTCGGGGTCGTTGGGGAAATATAGTATCTGCCTACTACAGACACTTTATACTCACACTTATCATCCATATTCATTTTTTTATTGGTTTTCTATTAGCATATTACGATTTGTTTCATTTTTATAAATATTTTCTTAGTTTTCTTTGTTGTGACATTGTTTACATCGAACTTGTCAGCTGTCATTTACTTTTATGTTTAATTGTTACCAACCAAACTCTCTATGAAGGTTTCATTTAGATTATATATTACTAAAAATTATTATCATCAATTCGTCAGTTCAATTGTTGTATTTTTAAGATTTGCTGTGTAAAGAAATTCTGAGTTATATTTATAAAAATATTATGTGCAAGGTTTTTGAACAATTGTTACTGGCTGCTTTGAATACTGGCAGGTTGCGTCTTACTAGAGCGCAGCAGTTTTGAATCTGAGAAAGAAATTTGAAGAAAGAAACGGAAGATCAGGGTATAAAAGGGATTTCTGACGGATGCCCTGGTTCAGTCTGGATACAAGAAATCAGTTTAGCCTGAAGTCAAGAAATCAGCTAAGTCTAGAGTTTGAAGTCAAGATCTCAGTAATATCTTGAGTTTTGAGCACATCCTAAGTGGAGTCAAGAAGCGGTCTTCGTTTGGTGCTGTCGTGGCTGCTGCTAACTGCTGTGAGGAAGCTACTCCGCGAATTGACGAGCCTGACAATGGGGCGGTACGTGTCTGCTGGTGGGTCCTGCCAAGCCACCCTGCATCAAGTTCGTCGTGGTCAAGCTCATCTTGATCAAGCCAGCTTTCTACAACTGGATGTTTGTCTTCAAACATCCAGTTGCAGACATCCAGTTGACGCTCAGAGATTTGCGGAGACATTTAAAACGTTCCCGGTTAACCTGCCCTTCATTTTTTTATTAATTTATTGTATTTTTCATATCATCATTTATTAAATTCATTTTCCTTAATTACTTTTTTAATGTACAATTCTACTTACTTCCTTTTCATCTCGAGGAAGAAGTAAATTTGTTACATTCTTGTTCCTATAGATAGAAAATAAGCAGACTTGTATACATTAATATGCAGACACGAAGTAATGGCTGTCGTTGTGACCGATATTCATAAAGATTTCCATGCACCACAGAAATGTGGAGTGAAGGAATTTATATTGAGTGCGAGAATGCGAAATTATGTTTATAGCTTGTTTAATGTCCCGGATCATTTGCAAATGACTTCACTGCTCTAACTGGTTGACTTGCATTCAGCACGGTTAGATTTAATGACCAAGAATTCTATTTTGAAGCTATACTGAAGAGTTTCAATTTTACGAAAAGTTCCCAAATTTTAAACGGAACTAGACAAGCGAATGATTCAATTATTCAACCATTGAGCGATTTGAAAACGGAACCCGTTAAAAATCAGTGCACAGCCTGTGTGTGGTTTATTTATTTTTTGTGCTGGTAACTGAATTGAGGATCGAATTTTTATTTAAAACTTTGTAAATTATATTCTTATGCATTGGAACATGGGTGTGGTTTTAAAATAAAAACAGGTTTGAAAATGTATTCTGTTCTATAAAGCTTTAATGAAATATGATTAATATTATAATTTCCAATTAAGTTTTGTGTCCTAAATTTTTGGGAAGACAAGCACATAGCATTAACTTTTAAATATAACAAATTATTACCAGGGAATGTAAACACGAGAAACTCCATCAACCACTTATCATCCGTCAGAAGCAGTATGACATAAAAATTCCTTATATTTCCACTACTTAGGGTTTTATAGCGGTTTATGGACTACCCTCATAAATGGCATCATAACCCTTTTCTTGCTCAGCTTTTACAACTTGAGTAAGATGGAAATCTTATATTCTATTACTTGTACGTACATTATCATAATCTTCAAGATCATCTACAGCTTTATTATCGTTGAATATGGGCCGTTGGGCGTCTCATTGATAGGAGGCCTGTGTCCCAGCAGTGGGAACATTATAGGCTGATGATGATGGGCCGTTTCTATTACCTGATAAATTAACTACTATAAGCTCCAAAGAGTTTATATCAGAGTTGTAATCTTTACGAACTTTCAAACTAATATCATTAAGCGACATTCCAACCCCTTAACAGCCTCCACCACCAGATAACTAATATCTTTCCGATCTTGCAACCGAAGGCAATCCTTATACTTCAGATCTCCTCCCGAATCGATTAAAGCAATCAGATTACGAGTATCGTCAGTAAAAAAAAACTGTATTTTTGAGTTAATTTATTGAAGTATCTATCAGATTTATGTCATTCAACTCTATAAGAAATACCGTCTGGAGTCTTTGATCATTCGTTGGACAATTTAGACTTTTTGAATTAGTGTCTAAACTGGGACTTGTTTGTGTCTTTGAGTTTGTGTTGTCTTGTCTTGAGACTCTATCGGATTAACTGTAAGGTTTTAATCTTTATCGTAATTTGTATCGATATCGTTTAAAACATTCGTTTAAACTGACATAATGGCTCCCAAAGTATTACAGTATCTAGTTTTATCTACAAATGAAACAACCTCGTTATCTTATCTTTTATCTATAAACCATACATTGATTCTTCCAACATTAAAAGCTAATGGTTCTAGGAATAACTACTGGTAAAAAATCTAGCAATATTTATTTACGTTCTACCTTGATAGCGAAAAAGCATTTCATTTCAGGCACTTCGTTTTTATTTCTTCATATAAATATTTATCTCCATACCTACTTGCATTTTATACCCAAAATACTTTAGTTGTAAATTCACTTTAGTCATTTACCGTGACGTGGGTTGCCGTAAAACTTATTTATGGGGCTGTTCTTTTGACAGGCTCATTATTTGTATTTATGAATCGTAGCTCATCTCATCAAATGTGTATTTGTGGTAAATAAAAATTTAATTGAAGGAAATCATAAGTGTGTCTTTTTGATAGTTGAAATTTTGCTAACTTTGTGAAATCATTATATTTTATATATTTTATTTATTTTTACAAAAACTGCCCCACACTAGGAATTTCTCCTGTATCGTGGGTGCGTTTACAAACATATAAACTCACATAAAAAAACAGCCAGACCCGGAACAACTACCTGTAGGCTATACAAATAATTGCCCCGTGCGGGGATCGAACTCGCAACACGCAGCGCAGCAGTCGATCGCTCAGCCGCTGCGCCAACCGTGTCGTCTGTCATTAAAGTGACTATAAGAATGTCTTGACAAGCTTGGGTTACACATTTTATGGCATATTTGATATAATAGATTATCAAGGTTAGAAAGAGTTGTACCTAATAGTACATCCACAGTGTGCCAGTTATGTTTTAAGTCCCATGTCATGGGGGCCGAGCCTACTACCATCAACCGGGCATAAATCCAGACTCCGTGGCTGATACTGTGAAATTTCTGATGGAAAAACCCAATAACATAATGCTCGACCCGGGAATCAAACCCAAGACCTTATGCTCAGCAGTCACGCTTGCGACCGACGACGCAGTTATCTCCTCTTTTTTTGAAGTGTTGAGTGGTATTTATCTGGAGAAATCAAGGAAATGACGCAGGAAAAATTTAACATTTTGTCATATTATGGCTATGCTCGGGGTTTCTCTGAAAGATCGAGTTCGTAACGAGGTGATCCGACAGAGAACCAAGGTTATCGACATAGCCCACCGCATAAGCACGCTGAATTGGCAATGGGCCGGCCATATAACCCGAAGAACCGATAACTGTTGGGGTAGACGAGTTCTTGAGTGGAGACCACGGATCGGTAAACGTAGCGTAGGACGTCCTCAGACTCGGTGGAACGATGATCTTCGCAAGGCGGCTGGCAATGGCTGGATGAGAGTGGCCGAGGATCGTGCTCAGTGGCTGTCCAGCAGTGGACGAGTACAGGCTGATGATGTGTATGTAGTTAAAGCAGCTTCTCTAAAAAGTTTGCTACCATAATAGTGACTCTCGGTACTTAAAGATAACAGAGTTCGGAAATACCGAGTTTTGTGTACTTAACAAAGTTATAAGCCCAAGTAAAACATATGCGCATAATCAAGCTGCCTTTATATTCAAAACATTGAACGTATGTGTATTCTAAGTTTCTCTTTTAATACTCAAGTTTATTGTTTCAAAATTATACATGTGATCTTTATTATGTAAAATGATCGTTTCGAGATTGCGTTTGTTATTGTTAATCGTTTAATAAACTCAAACTCAAAGCATTTATTTCAATTAGACCATTACAGGCACTTTTGAAAGTCAGAATACAAAAAAAAAAACGCGAAGATACATTCCCATTCATAAGGCATAATAACTTGTGAAAGTACTGTAGTTGCCCATTCCGTAGCGTAGATCTCTATGGAGAAGAATGGGCAAGAAACTCCATGGACACTCTTTTAAATCAAAACATGTTACAAAATCTTGGTTACATCATTCATGTTAAGAATTACACATATGTGAGAACAATGTAGAAATACGGGCAAGTTAAGAGCGTCCAGAGTAAAAGATTAAATCAGTAATTAAAAATAAAGTAATTAAAATAAACCGTGGCAGTTAAGAGATGACCAGTCACAACTGACAGCGCCCGTTCACGAACATGACGGAAATTTACGTAAACGTAATGTTAACGGAGTTCAATTAAAGTATATACACAAGATATACATTCCAAAATCCTTGAAGGGAATGGCAGAGGTGAACTTAATAGTACACTAAAATTTAGCCAGTTATGTTTAAGTCTGATGTAATAGGGGGCGAGCCTATTGCCATAAGCCGGGTACAAATCCAAAGTCCGCGGCTGCTAAGGAAAAATCCCAGTTGGAAAATGCAGTATCACTTTGCCCAACCTGAGAATCAAACCCTGGACCTCATGCTTGGCAGTCACGTTTGCTAGACCAACGAAGCAGATTTATAATAATCCTAACTAATATTATAAATGCGCAAGTAAGTTTGTTTGTTACACTTTCACGCGAAAACTACTCAACCGATTCTCATGAAACTTTGTACACATATTCTTGGAGGTATTAGAAGTAACATAGGCTATATATTATCACGCTACGACCAATAAGAGCGGAGCAGCAATGAAAAATGTTGCGAAAACGGGGAAAATGTGACGCAGACGAAGTTGCGTGGGACAGCTAGTATTATATACTCCTAATTCACTTTGTTACTCATTTCAATTACAATCATAATAGTATCACAATTTTGGAAAACCTATTCAGCAAAATCTTTTGTAAATTCCCTATTAACTTAATCGGTGTCATGTTTAGTTTCTTGTTTTGGTTAAATACACAGAAACTTTAAAGAAATACTTATGCTTATCCTGGTAGCTATTATATCTTCGGTGTCAAGCTGCTAGATCTTTGTCATCATAATCTATACCTTCTTCTACACATAAATAAGATTAGTTTTTGCACAAATGCAACTTATATTACGGTACTTTTTTTTAACCATGTTGGTTTCAGCTTCCAGTCTAACTGGATGCAGCTTAATGCCAGTATTTTACATGGAGCGACTGCCTATCTGACCTCCACAATCCAGTTAGTACTGGGTAATACGATACCCCTTGGCAAGACTGGTTGTCAGACTTTCAGGCCGCTGACGACCTGTAACGACTGTCGAAGATCCGTATAATCCCATACCCACATCATGCTCCACAAATCCTTAAACATCATATTTCCCGTCTAAGAGGATTATAAACTGTTTTTGTTTACAAAATGGCTATTCGAAATTGTCGGAAATCCATTTGCAAACTTCTTGTGTTTATCGTACCCACTAACTCAGCTATTTAGAGAATGGTTTGTCCTTATTTATTTCGAATAATTAACGGTTCTGTTGATCGCTTCTGTTAATGTAGATTATAATTTATAATTCTTTTGTATTCGACTATTTTGGTATCTGGTTCATTGTACTTTTTGTTCTGGAAATAGATTTGTGAATGTGAATTGTTCGTTTGTTTATTCGGCGGAAATGTTTTGAAAGATTTAGTGTTTATTGATAGACTAAGTGCTAGAACCCGTTTGATTTAATCAGAATAGCAAATTCTAATAATATGTTGGTGGATTTTACTGCCTCGTTGACTAGTGATGGCAAACGCTATTGCTGAACATGTATTCCTAAGTTCTGAGTAAGAGCGTTATGGTTAGGTTAGCTGGGCTGGTTCCGCACTTAGCCTCTTTATTGGGCCATTGTCAGAGCCCTAAATCACGATTTATGCCCAGTTGATGACAAAATGCGACAAAAGGCTTGCACCTATTACACACTTGGGACTTAAAAGTAACTGGTGAATTGTGGACCCTTCTGCCTAACCCATCATCATCTGTCAAGCCTTTTCCCAAACTATCTTGGGGTTGGCTTCCAGTCTAACCGGAAGCAGCTGAGTACCAGTATGTTACATGAAGCGACTGCCTATCTGACCTCCACAACCCAGTAACTAGGTAATACGATACCCCTTGGTAAGACTGGATGTCAGACTTTTTGGCTTCTGACTACTCATAACGACTGTCAAAGACCTACAAATGAAAGCCGGGACCAACGGTTTAACGTGCTTTCCGAGGCACGGAGGAAACTCGGTATGTAATTATGGTCACCCATCCACGGACCAACCTCGGCAAGCACGGCTTAACCTTAAAGATCGACCCGGGCGGCTGTTATTATTTAGCCACGAGCTCCTCCCCCTTCTGCCTACCCCTTCAAGGTAATATAATCATGATGTTCTGTCTATCTGAAGTTGTGGAATTAGCTAGATAGTAAATAACGTGCGCACTTTCACAAACTACTATTTAAAACCTGTGTAAAACGGAGGTCCGATTCGAAAGTCAAAATAAAAATATGATTGCACTATGTTGGGTTTATTTTGGTCAGAGTTTAGTTTAGTCTAGTGTGGGGAAACGTTTTAATTTAAAAAAAAGGACGAGAAAATATATAAAGGAACAAAGTACACGTTCAAAGAATTTCCGAGACTGCAATAGATAAAATCGTATGAAATTTCAAAGTGCTGACGTAGCTTGCACTTTACGGGAATTGCATTTTTTCATAAAGCCATCGACGCCACGGGATGCCGCTGCGCCATCCGATCAAATGATCGCTTTTTTGTGAGCGCCGATCAAAGAGTTGCTGATTCTATTAAAAGTGACTGATCTAGCTTTTTGGTACTAAAAGTTTCAAGTTTTTTGTAGCGTCAATGCTTTTTAGGGTTCCGTACCCAAAGGGTCAAACGGGACCTTATTACTGAGACTTCACTGTCCGTCCCTCCGTCCGTCCGCCTGCCATCAGGCTATATCTCATGAACCGTGATAGTTAGCTTGTTGAACTTTCTACAGATTATGTATTTCTGTTGCCGCTATAATAAAAAATACTAAAATCAGAATAAAATAAATATTTAACGGGGCTCCCATACAAAAAAGTGACTTTTTTGCTCGTTTTTATAAATAATGGTACGGAACCCTTTTTGCGCGACTCCTACTCGCACTTGGCCGGTTTTTTAACTACACCAAGACTCCGAAGGATTAGGCAGAGGTGTACTCTATAGAACATCCACATTTTGCTAGTTATGTTTAAGTACCATATAATAGGGGGCGAGCCTATTGCCATCATAAAAGGTTCAAAATCAGATTCAGTAAAGTTCCGTGCTTCTGAGAAATACTTGATCCAAAAGCCTAATAGCATTTTACTTTTTTATTTTACTTTATTTTATTCGTCTGTATGCACATGTAAGCGGGCACGCCCTATAAAGGGTGTAAAACACCTCTTAACGAAGCCGAAAGGCACTGGTTCAGGGAGAACCAGTGCCGTTGCACTGGTTCTCCCTGTCATTGCGATCATTTTTTTGTTCTACACCATACCTGTGAACCTTCTAGTTACGGAGATATTAGCGGTCAAAATTCCAACTTTTTGACAAGTATTTTTTTAAATACAAGTTTAAACGTAAGATTTTTACTTTAAACACCTCCACGACCCCCGTTCTATTCAATCCCTCCATTAGCACAGTGGTTTGAGTGCGTTACATTGAGTTCTACCACAAAACATGATTTTATACCCCCCAAAAAAAAGTCGTTTCCCAGCAACAATTTTTGCGTAAATCTACTTAGTTTCATGTACAAAATGCTTGGTTGACGGCTTCGTGATGAGGTGATTTACACAGTGTATGTCTGGAGGCTTTATTTATTCTTGAGTATATTTTTTTATATTTTATTTTACTATTGGTGTGTGCTAGCTGACATGTGTGACATTAATTTGATGTAATGGATTCTTTGTTTATATAAACTTGAACACTATTGTATAGAATCTGGTTCTTCTTACCTAACAGACAGATGTGTTGCTGGGGAGTTTGTTCCGCCACTTCTTCTTCCCAGCTAAAACACTAGGAAGTGGCGAAGGGCGGGCGTTTTGGGGGACTGTCTCTTGTAATTTTGATGTTCAAAAAGTGATGATTATCAGCCTAATTTAAATAAATGACTTTTGATTTTTAATTTTTTGACCTGACTTGGCAATTATACCTAGACATAATAGCAGTCAGTTTTTTCATCTGTTCTATTTTTGAACCATCTATTATTGTGAACTTTACAATGTATAATGTAAGCATGTCCAGGTCTTCGAACTCATTCATTAATGAGCACTTATAAACGTTTATTCATTCTTAGTTCAATGTCCTCTATAACATTCATTTGTTCTGTAATGATTCGCTAAAAATAAAGCTAATGAAAAAATCCAAGATCATTGTTTATTAATACTAGTATTGTAGCTTTAACTGTCTGTCTGTTACCGATTCATACCTAAACGTATTGCGATGAAATTTGGCTTAGTACAACTATAATGCTACTCTGTATAAATAACAAGATAGAAGCGAGTTACACGTTCATACAAATCATATTTTCATTTTGAAATATACTTATATGAAATATACACCGTGTAAATCACCTCATCACGAAGCCGTCAACCAAGCATTCTGTACGTGAAACTAAATAACTTTACGCAAAAAATATTGCTAGGAAACGACTTTGTTTTGGGGGGTGTAAAATCATGTTTCGTGGTAGAACTCAATGTAACGCACTCAAAACATTCTGCTGATGGACGGATTGAATAGTGCGGGGGTCGTGGAGGTGTTTAAAGTAAAAATCTGCCATTAAAAACTTGTATATAAAAAAATGCTTGTCAAAAAGTTGGATCTTTGACCCCTAATATCTCCGTAACTAGAAGGTTCCCAGGTATGGTGGAGAATAAAAAAAATGATCGCAATGACAGGGAGAACCAGTGCCTTTCGGCTTCGTTAAGAGGTGTTTTACACCCTTTAGATGAAATACCAATCTCATAATTCTCCTATCCTTTTCCAAATTAATTCGCAGTAGGCGCAGCATATTCACTTCTTCCATACTTCTCTATAACTCTTCATCTCATTAGTCACCTCTTTTTTTTTTTGGACGGCCTCTACTCTTATAGCTATCCACAATCATACTCAAAAGTTTCCTCATGACCTTTTTCCGAAATACCAATCTATTAATTGGTACCTATTACCTAGCCTTTTCCCAAACTATCTTGGGGTCGGCTTCCAGTCTAACCGGATGCAGCTGAGTACCAGTATATTACATGAAGCGACTGCCTGTCTGACCTCCACAGCCCAGGAACTAAGTAATACGATACCCTTTGGTAAGACTGGAAGTCAGACTTTTTGGCTTCTGACTACTCGTAACGACTGTCATAGATCTACAAATGACAGCCGGGACCAACGCGAACGGCTTAACGTGATTTCCGAGGCACGGAGGAAACTCGTCATGTAATTATCGTCACCCATCCACGGACCAACTTCGGCAAGCAAGGCTTAACCTTAAAGATCGACTATTATTTAGCCACGAGCTCCTCTTCAATCTATTAAACATTAATATTTATATGACATTTTTTATTAATTTAATAAAGCTACCTAAAACTTTCTTCAAAAATTTATGTATTTTACTAAATGAATATCCAAATCCTCTACAAATCAATGAGATATATTAGTAGCATCATAAACAAGACAAACGCAGCAACCTAATAACTCCTCGGAACCACCAAGGAAGACATTTCCAAGATTAATATCATAATGTCCGAACACCAGGTTATTTCCTCATCTGCTAAACTAATGGAGTGCTAACATGCATTATGACTTGGCACGGGGGCTTTTACAAATAGATGTGGAAATACCGACATCGAAATGATGTTTTTAGATTGATGATTTATGGGCGGGAAGTTAAAAAAACATGTAAATAAGGTAACTGTCACGTTTTGAAAATTATGTAAAACATTTTTTGTGTTTCTTGTATAAGTGACTAGCTTCTACCCGCGACTTCACCCGCGTGGTGTTCGGCAACTGCCCACGTGAGCGTAACCCCCGTAAAATAATGTCGAAAATAGTCATTTAAATGTTAAAGATAATAGTTGTTGCACGCGGCTTCGCTTGCGCGTAAGTGTAAGTATAAGATAAAAAGTTGTGCAAAAGAGAGCTAGAGAATTCATTCTGGTCGGAAAAAAGTATATTATGGGTTTTTTTTTTTAATTTAGATTGTTAGTGACCAAAATGGGTTGAACCAAGATTTTATTTATATATGTTATCCCAGCTACAATGCTGAAGCTCACGTGCCCCGGTCATCTATCGACGCCTTTCAATATCCTTAATGGTGTAAATGAGCTTAATTATTTCTAATATTCAAAAATGCTCTGAGTAAACAGTGGCGGAACGTGAGAAGGAAAAGAGCTTCACGTCTCAGCCACCTCGGGAGATGCCCCAGGCCGCCCGGCCACCGTAGGCATGGGCCTGCGGACGGTGAATAATGGGCTAGCTCACCATCCGTCCGTATTATGATGACAGGCCGTGTCGACGGTGCGTTCGTGTTCCACGCGCGCCTCAAGGAGATGTCAGCAAATCGGAAGAGGTCGGAAAGGACCGGTGCCTGCCAGGGCTGAGGGACTGGTCGAAAGAGATACCGCAGCCCTGGAACACAAAGGGCGAAGAAGGAACATGTATGGGTTTTTTAACCGACTTCTAAAAAAGGAGGAGGTTCTCAATTCGGTTGTTTGTATTTTTTCTTTTTTTTTATGTTTGTTCGCGCATTACTCCGTCGCTTGCCAACCGATTTGGAAAATTCTTTTTTTGTTGGAAATGGTATACTTCCCAAATGGTCCCATAGTCACCAAATCGGGATCTGATGATGGAATCTTGGCGAAATCGAGGGAACTCTTCAAATTTTATAGGAAAACGTACAGTGATTTTGGTATTTTCTACAACAAGTGAAGCATTTGCGTCCAATAAGAACCATTCTACCATCAGATCTGATGATGAATCCAAGAGACAGGCTTCGGAACTCCATTACAAGGCAATCCATAAAAGGCAAAGGAATCTTAGCGGTGTTTGGGCTTGTTGGAATTGTAACGGTATGCACTTTCCAGGTGTATACACCGATTACGCTGAGATTTATGATCCGATTTGCGTGGTTCTTCTTTAGTTTCATGTGGAATACCTGCCATTTGGTCCCATAAAAAATTAATATAGTTTGGCCATATAGTTTTCATTTTATTAAATTTTTTGTTACATGTAAATTTTTCACGTATGTACACCGATTTCTTCGTGATTACTGGACCGATTTAGATGATTTTTCATTCATTTGGTAGAGAAGCTTGCCCGGTGGAGCCATATGAATTGTATTATCTTTGCTGAGGTACTTTTTGAGTTATCCTCTTTATTATGCATTTTGTCCTTTGTCGTATGTATGGACGATGTGCTGGTGTCTAGTTACAGTGTAAAAATTATACTTGACTAGGATTAAAGTGAGATACCTCAACTGAAAAGGCTAAAATAAAAACTTTTTTACAAAAAAAAATAACCGACTTCCATAAAACACTAAAAAGTGGCAAATAATTGTAGTTTCGGAAGTCGGTGACTTGTTTGTTTCATTTACTTTTTTGCCACCGACTTCCGAAACTAAAATTATTTGCCACAAGTCGGTTATTTTTTTTTGTAAAAAAGTTTTTTGTCATTACAAGTCTAGGACACTCCCTCCGCCCAGAGCGGGACTCCAGTCATTTGATGATTACCCATACGCAAAAAAAGGGTGGAATTTCAAAAAACCCTTTCTTAATGTATACTTACTCTTCACAAAGAACACACCCTCCTAACAGATCTCTAAGACCAGTGGTTTAGGCTGTGCGTTGATATCTCAGTCAGTCAGAACTTTGAATTTACTTTATATACATGTTTGATTTACGATGTTACGAAGAGGTGTACCTACCGACGTCAGACACTTAGTCAGTTATAATTTTAATAGGGGGCGATCCTATTGCCATCAACCGGGCACAATCTAAAGGAGATGTTTCATTTTCGGCCATAACATGTACATTTATTGAAAAAGAGGAAAAAATACCACGAACTTAGGAAAAATATTCTTTCGTGAATTTAAGCCTGATTTACTGTGCACAAAAAGTAATAGTTTTTCAATTATTGCCCCATTCTATTCAACATGGCGTCTCCAGTTTGCAGTTTGCTTTCGTTCTGAAATCATGTCACACAAAAACATAATATCACATCGACGTTAAATTATGAAAAGTATGTGTTTTTGTAATTCATTATTATTATTGGTCTCTTAGACATAATTGTCAACTAATTATAAGCAAGTATGGTGATTTCATCGTTAAAAACTATATAATAGGTACTACTTTTTTGGAGTGTACTTCTGAACGAAAAATTCAAAATAAGATTTTGTTTTGACAAGTGACAAAACCCATCAGTGTCAGTCAGTCAGTCTCGTTCGTCTCGTATTGTCTAACGTTTTATGAAAACAGAGAACAAAACAAATATGAAAGCATCGAAAAAAATCAGTTCTGATAAACAATTATTATCAAATAAATATTTCTAGGTTATGTAAACGTCATCTCTACAACCTGTCATGGCTGTCATAACTCTCGCGACAAACGTCAAACATTTTTAATTTTTATTATGTGCATAAAAACCATCTATTACTATTTAAAAAATGTTACTTCATTCTATTTAGGGGATTGTTTCCCACCTTTCCTGAAAGGTACAGGTCATGGCCGGAGTCCCATACAAAAATGAAACATCTCCTTTAGAGTTATATAATTCTCATCGCAAACGAGCGATATTGTAACAGTACGTACGCCATCCACTTATTGATAATCCCTAGCATATTTTGAACATCGAATGACTCACTACATAAAGAATCCGACCCAAATAAACACGTTAACTTTTAGTTAGTATATCTTTAACTTACATATTTATTTCATGAAAAAGATTTATTTACGATACAACTTATCAAAGTGTCAGGAACTGAAATATTTCGGTGATGAAACAAGTAGTTTTCTTAGTAAAAATGTTGTTTGTTATTATTGGTTGAAATAGATGGCAAGTCGAGTGTATTTTCTGAGACATGCTTTTAATTTTCCTGTTGAGATTTGAGTGGTTTTTAATGTACTTTAGCTGTGTTTGATGGATAAATCATTTGTAGATTTTGTAAACGTTTGGAACTACTAGGTGGACCAGTTATCCTAAAGTTTCCATGTAAATTATCATCATCATCATCCTGCATTCTTCCCGAACAGACGTCACGGCAACATTCACTCCTCTCTATCCATATCCATACTAATATTATAAATGCGAATGTCACTTTGTTTGTATGTTTGTATGTTTGTTTGTATGTTTGTTACCTTTTCACGATTAAACGGCTGATCAGATCTTAATGAAATTTGGCAAGAAGATAGATTTCAACTTGGGGAAGGACATAGGCTATATATCATTACGCTACGGCCAATAGAAATGATAAATGATGTTTATTTTGCAAATAGGTTTTTACAAACACTTTTACACGTCATTTTTTTTTTAAACTAGATGGGGAAGAAAGTGGAGCAGCAATGAAAAATGTTGCAAAAACGGGAAAAATGTGACGCAGACGAAGTTGCGCGGGACAGCTAGTTTCATATAATTCCTCTCCCTCTGCATACATCAACATTCATTTCCATCATTTTTTGTTCCCTTCGTGCCCAAATATCAACCGCGTGGACACAGATTGACGTTCCGTCAGCACGCACACATTCTAACTCTCCCTTGGTTTGCGCCCTGGCAATACTGAATGCTCTTCTGACAATCTTCGATCAATAAAGTCCGACATCGACACCGGTGTGAGATTTATTTGCCTCGAGATGGGTAGACGTAAATGTTGGGGATGTATGAGTTTCTGTGAGAACATGAAAGAAAAATGATTTTTTCTTGTGCTTGTTCTGTGAGAGGATGCATGAAAGGTGACTTTCTTTTTGTAATTTTCATTAAGTACTTTATTTAATATACGAGTATTTATCATACTTTATTGTAAATAAGTTCCTTTGCACTGTACCTTGCACTGTATTTTGTTTGTTACTAGCTGATTCCAGCATGCGTTGCAATGCACTTGTTCCTTCTCACTACTTACCTACCTACCTACTACCAACCTAAAAACCTTCTACAAAGTATTAGAAAACATTTAAAAAAAGATGAATTAAATCGCTTTAGTAATTATCAAGTTATGGCGTGACCAAGGGAAATAGGGATTCCTTTTTATAAATATAGGTATTTAGAGAAGATAGATATTGTACATATCCTTAGGTCCAAGTAAATAATGAAAAATAACATATAAATTTGAACTCTCAGTTACATGTAAGGCGAGCCAGAGCCACCTCTATTTTCAATTTTTTCGTTATTTAACATCATATTTGTGTAGCAGTTCACAGAAGGCACATACTCCCCAAACTTCAACTGCGTGATGCCAATAGTCTCGGAGAAAAAGTCAGTGAGATTAGGACGGACAGACACACAGACGGACTGGACGAATCTATAAGGTTTCCGTAAAAAGATGATAGGCAGTGGGCGTCTGATCGCAATAAAAACGACATAGGCTCTTTTTTCAAAGGCCAGTAATAATAAGTCCGAAGTAAGCCTAGGAGTAGATTTATATCTCCAATTCCCAGACAAGACGAAGCACTTGGGGAAGTGTTTCAATTTTTTTATTTTTCAGACTGATTTATGACAAAATCATGGAGCGTGTCACAAGTAACTATAAAAGAATGTTTTTGCCGACACCCCGGGGGGCATACGACAAAGTTTTCTCATAAATATGCGTCTCATAAAAAATGTGAGAATCGAGAACAAAGTTGGATTGGCTAATCTTTTGGGGGTGGACACAATATCCTACCCAGCATCAATTTTTGTAGACCCTTTGAATTTTAGATGACAAAGTAGTACTTATTACTAAGATCTTAAGATATTCTTTAGTACCTTTACGTCTTCAAGGATTTGTTGAAATGCTTTTTGAACTGGCTTGCATAACATTATAGATATTTTGCAACCGGTACTGTTTCGTAAGCGTATTCATCTCAGGAGTTCAATCTGACAAATAAATACTTTAACATTTTAACCGTTTTGGAAGGCAATAAGTTTGTAACAGATAAGGTCCGCTGTCGAGAAAATATACGCAATTTTAGGTCTCGTGCATTCTTGCCTAAAAAATAAACAAAATCATTTATTTCAAGTAGGCCAGTTACAGGCACTTTTGAATAGTCAAACAACAATAAAAATGAAGTCCCAGTCACAAAACATAATAACTGTGAAAGTACTGTAGTTGCCCATTCCAAAGCGTAGATCTCTATGGAGAAGAATGGGCAAGAAACTCCATGGACACACTTTAAAAAAAAATCAACGGCATGTTCTAATATTGCGAGACGCATTTCTAACTTAAGAATTAATTTAACCCGTAACACGGAAATCAGAGCAGCAAAAGTCCACAATAATTAGAAATCTGTTTTTCTCAAAGGAATTCGAAGGAAACAGAGAATATCTGGAGACTTCGTACATAAATATTTGCCGTAATACCAATTCTAATTTCCCTGCTCCGTGTTTTCTTGAGAAATAATTTCGGCGTACTATATTGCGTGCGTAGGCGGATGTAACATATTTTTGCAAATCTCCGACGGTTTGTAAAACATAATTTAAACGTAATAGATAGATTTAATACAATTTACCTTATTGTAGTTCCATTATTTCTACTTATATCTTGGATTTAAAGAAAAACAGAGACTATTGGTTTACCTGCCTACGCAGGTTTGTACTGAATTTTCTGCGTAATTTGTTATTTTAAGTTCTTTTCGGGTCGAGTCTTATTACCGAAAAACTAATATAATGTTTTTTTTTTTGTAGGTACCTCATTGTAGTCGGTTTTTACACGAATCAAGTTCATTAGATACTGTTTAAATGCCCTGGACTCTTACAATATAGTAATTTATTTAGTTAATGTGTGATTTTTTAACAGTCACATAGTAATTATGACAGTACGACATAATTTCTAACAAAAAAATCTGCCAAAAGTAATAAAAAATAAAAAGATGATTGAAAAATCGGACCTCTCAACGTTTTGGATCTCAAGATGTAATTTCTACAATTTGATATAAATCAACCTGGATCACAAACCCGTTTTACGAAATCGGGTAAGAAGAAGAAGCACTTTAATTTGTTTTCAACAAAATAAACTAATATTATAAAGCTGAAGAGTTTATTTGTTTGCTTGAACGCGCTTATCTCAGGAACTCATTCTCACTCACTCACTCACTCTTCTCAGGAGGCTCATTGGCAATGAGGCACTGGTCAAATCTAAGCTCCAGAGCCTTGAACATCGTCGCCGAGTTGCCAGCCTATCGGTTTTTTACCGGTTACATTTCGGGGAGTGTGCGATGGAATTGCATGACCTAATTCCAGCTAGCCCGTTTCATCATCGGACTACAAGACGTACGGCGATGCGCCATCGGTACATGGTGGACATCCCACCTATACGCACTAAGCGCTTTGGGAATACTTTTATTATGCGTACCGCTAAGGAGTTGAATTCCCTGCCGGAGTCTGTGTTTCCCGATAGCTACAATCTGGGGGTCTTCAAGTCAAGAGTGAATAGGTTTCTTCTAGGCAAGCGTGCTTCACCGTCGATCACATCATCGCTTACCATCAGGTGAGATAGTGGTCAAACGCGAGCCTATTTATAATAAAAAAAAAAAAAAAACTACAGATCCGATTTGAAAAATTCTGTCAGTCATAGATAGCACATTTATCGAGAAAGGCTATAGGCTATATATCATCACGCTACGACCAATAGGAGCGGAGCAGCAATGTAAAATGTTGCGAATACGGAAAAAATATGACGCAGTCGAAGTTGCGCTGGACAGCTAGTGTAAAATAAAAATAAAATTATGAAAGGAAAGAAAAAAAACTAACGGAAGAAAAACAAGCTTTACAGGATCATAATTTCTGTCTGTCATGGTCCTGTCCATCACAGGCTGGATCCAGTTCGTTAAATTATCAAAGGTCAGGCTAATTACGCTGTAAATCTTCTTTGGTAAATGAGTCGTAATTAAACAAAATGTCGGCTTCCTGTTTACAAGGTCCTTATTACTGGCAACAAATATTTTGTATTGATTATCTAAAAACTGTGAAAGCACACAAGTTATAACGCCAGTTTTTCTCCCTACATCTAGGCAGAAGTGGGGCAGAAATGTACCTAATAGAACACCTGCATACCTTTTTACCCCTTTTGCTTCGTACACGTTCATACAAATGGTCATGGTCTGGCTGCTAATACATCATCTGCCTAGCCTTTTCCCAAACTATCTTGGGGTCGGCTTCCAGTCTAACCGGATGCAGCTGAGTACCAGTATTTTACATGAAGCGACAGCCTATCTAACCTCCACAACCCAGTAACTGGGTAATACGATACCCCTTGGTAAGACTGGATGTCAGACTTTATGGCTTCTGTCTACTCGTAACGACTGTCAAAGATCTACAAATGACAGCAGAATGTCTGGCTGCTGCATCATCAAAAATGAAAGTGTTTGTCCTCTAAGAGCATAGAAGTAAATACACTGACCTTCCTAAAGATGCCCTAGGACGTAGGGCATCAACATTGAATGAAAAACTCGATACGTTTTTTAACATCATCTCTTGTTTTTTTTTCCATTACCATGGAGCGCTAAGATAATCATATTACTCCATGGATGTTGGATCCGAAACACCTGATGCAATCACTTAGTCGTCCCCTACGACACCCATGGGAAATGATGTGATTTTATTTCGGGGAACAAACAACACATTTTTTCTAATCCCTCAGAGTACCCATGAAACGTTATTACCTAGGTACATTCATTACACAAGGTGTTGTTTTGAAACCTCGTCAAAATTTAGGATGTTGTCACAAAATACATAATTAATCAATTTAAATTACATTTCCTAGTTAATTATTAAAAAACACTGATTTTTTAATGTTTAAATTTGTCAGTATTTCAGATTTAAAGTGGTTTTAGGGATTAAGAAATTTGAGATTTTTTGTATGTGTGTAAGCGAGGTTATAAGGCGAAGATCAGACGGGCCGCGTTTAAAAAACGGGTGGTTCACAATTACCGACTTCCGCAAATAAGAAAAAAAAAACATTACCTACCCACTTTTTTTATTGACTCGGGTCGAGAATCATTAGCATAGTTACCTTGCCTTGAAATTAACGAGGATGCAAGCAACACCTTGTATTTTTCTAGAGGATGTTCCACTTGATAAATAGGAGTAATAATTATAAGTTAACCGATCCGAACTGGGCCCGCGTGGTGAATTATAGTCCGTTCCATTTCATTGAGAAGTACGTCAATTCTGTAAAATTCAGACGACAATTCACATCTCAAATCGCTATCAACTGTCACTTCGCGTAAGGTTCAAAATGACCTTGATTTTGTAGCCAAGGGAGCATCGAAATGACGGGGGAATTACCTTACAGAATGCCACATCTTACGTCATCTCCTACTTTATCTGTCAAAATCTCCCTGTTAATTTAGTTCAGCTTACTGCCACGCTCGTAGTGGTGGCGCTAGTGTAAAATCGAATTATCAACCGGGTTTTTAGAATGCCAATCAAGAAACTCACAGCGGATTCAGATTCGAAGTTCTAAGTGAGGTCTTACAGAATCACACCGAAGATGCTAAATGGCTATTATGCTTAAAAATGCTTATTACAAGTTAGAGATATTTTATAAGGTAAGTTCCTACTTGAAGTGTTTACTTCAAGAACTTTATTAGTACCTTTAGAATGATATGAAAGAAAAACCAGTAAATGAAAGCGTGACGCTTGACAGGGGAGAGTAGAAGGACGGAAGATGATGAGAGTTCCGCAGACACCTCATACCATAGGAGTAAGCCAAGAAGAAGAGACTTGAAGTAGTTTGCCGTATACTCCTTGAAATTGCCTTTGTTTCTTTGCTCATTTTTAATTTTAAAATTGTTTAAATTTATTTTTATAATTATTTTCTGAAAACAAAAGTAAAAATGCCTATTTTTACTTTTTTTATTTTCTGAAAACAAAGGTAAAAATGCCTATTTTTACTTTTTTTATTTTCAGAAAACAAAGGTAAAAATGCCTATTTTTACTTTTTTTATTTTCTGAAAACAAAGGTAAAAATGCCTATTTTTACTTTTTTTATTTTCTGAAAGCAAAAGTAAAAATGCCTATTTTACTTTTTTTTCAGAAAATAATTACATAAGATCACGCCTGCAATCCCGGAAGGGTTAGACAGATGTGTACGTAATAGTACACCCATATTTCACCAGTTATGTTAAAGTCCTTTGTAATAGGGGGCGAGCCTATTGACATCAACTGGGCTTTAGTTTAGTTTGTTTAGTTACTTTAGACTTAGTAGCAGCTGCTACTAGGAATTTCCTATTGGAACAACGCTATGAGTAAAACCTTTCCCGATTCGGATAACGAACCCACACTCAGCAGTATGTGTTACGCCCACTAGACCAAAGAGGCAGTCCAAATTACATACATTGACCTAAAAACTAATTCTCAGCTCATGCATAAAAACTTGATTCAGGTAATTCTGTTTCCAGTAACATAAAGCCTAATTGACGTTGAGCTGGCTTAACAAAAATAATGTTGACAAAATCAACCTAATTTCAGAAGCCAATAAGGTTCAAATTATACATTTGTCACTGCTGAATTAGATTTCATCGACAAAGCAGTAATTAATGTCTCTAACTTAGAATCGACACATTAATGCAAGTTTGAACTGTATGGTCTGTAGATAAGATTGAAAATGATTTGTATTAATTGAGTAATGTTTTCGAAGTGGCTTTTTGAACGTGGCTAATTGGGTTCGGCCCTGTTTGTTTTTACAGACAAATCAAATGTAAGTACTAAATGAAGATAAAAGGGTTTAGTTGGTAGTAAAAGTATTACATAATTAAAGGTTATAGAGACACGGTTATAAAACTTAGGTTACCTATTTTCCGTGCTTACTATTTTTTTAACAGAAAGCTTTCTTTTGAGCACCTAAGCTTTTTTGCTCCGAAATCTTTTAACTGATATCATCATCATCTGCCTTTCCTTTTCGCAACAATATCGGGGTCGGCTTCCAATTTTACCTCCACAACCCAGTTAGTACTGGGTAATACGATACGCCTTGGTTGGCCTGGTTCTCAGACTGTTTTAATACCAATATTACTATTAATTGAATATTTAACCTTCCCTACCTTTATGCTAGGATCAAGATCGTTTGGTCTACTACATTAATGTAGTTCTTAAGAACAGAATAATAAATTGTGATTAATAATAAATTCTACTAAGAAGAATATTAGTCTGATATTCCAACGTAAAACCAGATAAATGCTAAATAAAATGTTTAATTTCTTTCTATGCCTATTTCCTTACAAGGAGAATTTTTTTGCAAGGAAGGCCTCGTATGCTACACACGCATTACGCTAGTTGTGTTTTTTAGTCCCTTGGGAGCGAGCCTATTACCATCAGCTGAACATTAGACACCGGGCTTCTACTGAGAAATTCTTAATAGAAAAAACCAAAAACACTTTCCGGAAATTGAAACCACGGCCACAGGCTCAGCAAGTTAGGCTAACGAGAGACTACAGAAGCAAATGAACATTAGTTAATGCAGAAAAGCATAATGTCTGCTGCCGTTACGAGGAAGAAACGGTACCACAGTAAAAAGGAATAAAAACAACCGACAACCAATAACACTGCCATTCCCAATAAAGTTATTTATTCACAACCAGCTATTCCCCATGTATTTGTATTTATTTGTCTACGGCTATCGGATTTCGGCCAAACATAACTTTCAGGGAAGTTTGTTGATGTATTTCCTTACATGTGAGGAGTCGGGTTCAATCGAGACATTGTATACGTTACCTCATCATGCATAATGTGAGGGGTAATAGAATATACAAGGAGATATGAAGATTTTTGGAAGCTATTACTGATGTAGGTAGGTCGATTTTACAATTTTCATTTCATTTTCAAGTATCTTTATTTGCCATAAAAAATAATAACAAAATGCACTTATCCTAAGCTACATTAACACATTAAAATTAAGACACTTTATTAGGCTAGCAATACGCCTTTCAAAGCTTATAAGAGATAGTTTTAGCTGGTAATTATATAAACTTAACACACAATATTATAGGTATATAAAGACAAAAATATAAATTATTTAGTTAATTATAATTGGGCACTATATTTTCTATCACCAAAATTTATATTTGTCATCAAGTTGTATCACCTAATAAATAGATCTATCGCCACGAAATATTTTCGTTCTCAGATAAACAAAAATTGTTCCCAGGTATGAATTATCAAATTAATGTTAATATATGTGTAAAATAAGAGATCGATAACCAATAAAATTATATTGCATTACATGAATATAAACTTCGTTCTTATAATAACAGTTTTGTTACTTAAATAATAGCTCTGTGCTCAGAATGGTAGATCTGTCACCAAATAAATAGATCAGTTAATACGAGACATAGGGCACATCAACTCGGACAGGTTAGGTTCGAAGGGGATGGCGGGGTCTAGTGAGCGAGCGGAGCGAGCGAACTAAGACCCCGACATCCCCTTCGTGTTAGGTTACTTTAAACACTGCAGAGAGAAATAGGAGCCCCGCGTAGCGGGGCTCCGTCGACTACGCCTTAGTTTGGACCTGTGGTTTATTGGTGATCTCTTTAAATTAGTTTGCTTAAATACTTATTAGGACACACCTATTATAATACATACAAAAACATTTATTTGGTACTAGACCTTATATCTCAGGATTTTAGGTGATTTATTGTGGAACTGATTTTGCATTGTTTGGTGACTACATTTTGGTGACAGATCTACTATTTTGAGAACAAACCCTATTATTTAAGAAACACAAAACTAATTAAATTGGTGATAGCTTAAATGATACCCTTTATAATTTACTGCTTGCATGTAGGTAAGACGAGAAAATATTTAAATAGTTAGCTGATCACAGCGATCACGCAGTCTACGTATGTAAACAAGCAAACGAGCGACCGCGAGCGATTTTACAATTAAAAAAATGTTTAAATGTAAGTTGGACTTTCAGTTTGCTTAATCTGATTATTATTTAAAATTGGTTATTTTGCGTTTGAACTGCTGTTTCTGAATAAGCAATATATTTATCAAAAATGTGCATTTTGTCTTTTAAGATCTGGCTCGCATCCCAAACCGCGCCCCATGTCAAAATTTAGGTACACTCGACTGTACACCTCTGCCTAGCCTTTCGGGGAATACAGGTGTGTCTTACAGGCTGAAAATCAGCATTTTTTGAACTTTTAACGTTTAAATAACCTACATTAAGGGAGTCATATTTCCTGCCAGGGCTGCGGGACCGTTCCAAAGAGATACTGTGGCCGTGGTACACAAAGGGCTAAGAAGGAACATGGATGGGTTTTAGTCAGTACAAGTTTGACACTGTCTTCCACTCTGCCCAGAGCGGGAGGAGTCATTTGATGATTTTTCGGTAAAAAAAAGACGGAGTCATAGTTACGACTGTTGTGCGGAGGGTGTGAGACCTACCTACGTTAGCAAAAGAGTGGCAACCGTGGGGTCACCCTATTACAATATTCATTCACATGAGGGTCAAACGTACACCCGGCGACAATTTCCTCAAACGTAGGGAAGCTCAGAATATCAGTAGTAGTAGTCTTATTTCAACTTGATGTTGGAAAATTGGCATCCACCCCCCGACCCCTCAAGCCGAACCAACAGCAACCGAAAACGTCCGCCTTTCACGAGTCCCTAGTGTTTAAGATTGGGAGGAATCCTAGTGGAACATACTCCCAGCAACAGAGCATTTGTGTATCAAGCTAAAATAGCGTGTTAAAGCATTGGTTCCGAAAAAGACTTTGGTTTATTCTAAAAGCAAATAAAATATTATAGAACCAAAACTGATATGCTCGTGTGAACTTTTACAGCTCGAATAATCTCACTAACGCTAGCTCTAGCTCTATCCTCTTTGGCAAATTTTCCTTTTAAAATAAGGTTTGCTGTAAGAAAACCCAATTCTGGGTTAAGCTCGCCGTTGTACATAAGCTATATAATTATTATTTGTTTGTATATCTTGTAATTTTATGTGCAATAAAGAATAAGAATAAGAATAACGTTGCTAACCTTATTTTGATTCAGACAAAAACTTAAATTGGAATGAAATTCTCAAATGTTGCGGTGGTGGAAAGAAAATCGACTGTTTGTAGTTTCCTGAAACGAATATTGCGATTGCTTAAAACTGTTTCTATGCCAAAGTTTCGTTTGTCGAAAAAATAATTGGGTGCTGATTTTGCAGTAGAGAAACAAAAAGGACTAGGTTTGTAAACAGTCGCTTTCAGACCTGTTTTGTTACTCTTGTATTTTATGTTTGTAAGCTAAAAAAAAATGCATGCATCGTCTAGGTATATCAAACTTATGAAATCAACTACTTATGTGTCTGACTGACGCAGCTATGATTTTATAAGTATGAGTGTCAGAAACAACGGTTTGAGAAGTCGAACTTTTTGTAAAGTTGCTTTTATAGAAGGCGAAGGTAAACGGTAACGTTCAGAACCGATGCTAATTTCCAATTTTTGGAAAATATTATAGATACCAGCTGCCTTCGGAGTGGCAAGAAACTCGATGGTTACTCTTTTAAAATCATTTGGTTTTACAGTATTTGAAGTTACAGCGTTAGTACTTAAGTATGGGAGGACAGCGTGGGCTCGACTATAAGTCGTTGCTTACTACAAAAGGTAGAACAAGATATAAAAAAAACTAAATAATTATTACTCAGTATCATCATTTGATTCTCCTGCCTATTTATTTGCGGTATATATTACTCATTATCTCATGTCACTCCCTTTCTATTCATATCACCCTCCACACAGTCCATCCATCGTGTCTCTGGTTTCCTCTACTCGTATAGCCATCAACATTCATACTCATAACGTTTACTTCATTCCTCTGCATCACATTACTAAGCCTAGACAATAGGGGATAATCCAATTTTTTTTTTCTTTGTCCGTCGGGTAGTTTATTGAAAAGTTTGGACACGTATTTTTTCTTTTTTCACGTAGTCATAAAATTACGGAGATATATTGAGTTGAAATGGCGCATGACGTCACATGTAGGTAAGTTTTATACCTACTTGTGACGTAGTAAGCCCCCACTCTCCAACTTTAATGAGTTCTAACTAAGTAATTTTTTGATATTTTGATAGAACAAAAAATACGTGTCTAATATTTTTGTATTACCTGTCTGACGGACAAAATAGAATGTCGTTTTCTTTACCCAGTCCGTTCCCCTATTAAAATAATTGAAAATCTGATATTAAACGCTGTATGAAACATTGATGCAATTTTCAGTATCTTTTGTCCTAAAGAAGCTTGAGGACAGACGGCAAATACGCAACAAATTAATGAAAGCAATAAAGTCCAGACAAGAGTTTTAGTTAATGAAGACAAACTACTAAGCATATTAAATTTCGGAACAGAGATATAAATAAAAAATGGTGACGACGTGATAAAACTGTATTAAATTATAATAATGATTTGCTTTACAGGAATTTTAAGACTTGAAAAAACATAAAGTTTTTATTACTTCTAAGTTTAATATAAATGTATTAACACATAAACCTTATGAAATAAATTCTCTTAATGATAGTTAATACACATTAAAATCTGTAGCGTAGTTCACAAGAACAATGCAATCACACAGACAGATAAAAAACCGGCCAAGTGCGAGTCGCACACGCGCACGAAGGGTTCCGAACTATTATCTATAAAAACGAGCAAGAAAATCATCTTTGTTGAATATTTATTTTATTCTGTTTTTAGTATATGTTGTTATAGCGGCAACAGAAATACATAATCTGTAGAAATTTCAACTGGCTAACGATCACGGTTCATGAGATACAGTCTCAGTAAAGGGTCCCCTTTTGACCCTTTGGGTACGGAACCCTAAAAAGGCGTCTGCAATGTTTAGTATGCATGTACCTACAAGTCTATACTTGTAGGTACCATGTTTATAAACCTAAGGCTAAATTAATAAACAATTCAACACGTCGAACAATGTAAGCGGAAAGCCATCAAGACTATACACAAGGGATGACAATGTTAACAACGAAATTATTTTATTACATTGATAAAATAATTTCATTGACACAAAATCCCAACGGAAATGTTTTCTAATTGACGTTAATTTGGCAAAAATGTCACGTAATATTATTTGAACATAACGCCTATAATTCTCAACAGGTTTAAGCAAAGGTGTACTTGTTTTTTTTAAATACCATGAGGTTAGAGGACGAGCTTGCAAATACACACATCAAAAGTGTCTAGGGATCAACATATATTTTTGCAATAACTTTTCTCCTGATTGATATTAATTAAAATTTTCTTTAAGGATTCATCAAATAAAGTGTTTTCGTTTGTCACAGTAACGATAAACCAAGTCACCTTTGCATTAATAAAGAAATTTGCCATTTTCTAATAAAGGGATTTTTGACATTTGAACCACTAACATTAAAGTTCGAAAAAAAGACTGAAATAACAGTTTTCTTTAAAATTTTATTGGGTAACTTAAACAATTAATAATCCGTGTTTCTACCGCGAACACTAACAACACAAGAACATCGGTTTGGCATACTCAAAATGAGTTCATCCAAATCACGCTGTGGAATGGCCGCCCATGTTCGTTGCAACAACAAAAAAAGGTCTTCTTGCGACTGGATACCCTCCATATTCGGCAGAGCTCTTCTCTGTAGCATATCCCATGCATGCTCAATCGGGTTCAAGTCTGGCGACTGAGCAGGCCAGGGCAGGACATTGATGTTAGCTGCGGCGAGAGTCTGTCTTACAACTCTTGCGGTGTGCGGTCGTGCATTATCATGCATTAACTGAAATAAGGGACCGATTTGCACTTGTAGAGGAACGATGACGTCTGATACAATCGTCTCAGCATAAATTTGAGCGTTGAGGTTGCCTCTGATCCAAATCAACTCAGTTCTTCCGCCGATCCAAATACCCGCCCATACCATGATGGTTCCACCACTATAAGGATGGACTTCCTGGCAGGATTTTAATCGCTGTTGGCGTCCAGGGGTTCTCCAGTGTCGTATACGTCTTGTATCCGGTCTCATACCAAAACGAGACTCATCAGAAAAGCACACGAAACGCCATTGTTCTTCTGCCCAATTTCTGTGTTCAAGAGCTCATTGATATCGAATCCTACGATTGTGCATTGCTATAGGTGGTACCCGTAGCGGTCTTCGGGAATGAAGGTTCACTTCATGCAAGCGGTTTCTGACTGTTTGGTCGCTAATTAAGTTCCCTGAAGAGTGATGAAGCCTCACGGCTAACATCATGGCGGTTATTGTTGGAGCTCTTCGAGTTAAGATTTGAATGTATCGGTCTTGTTTCCGTGTGGTGCAGCGATACCGTCCTCCATGGCGCTCAGCCACGGTACCAGTGCTTCGGTAACGTGTCCAAAGTCGACTGATAACACTCTGACTTGTATTCAGAGCTAAAGCCACAGTACGTTGCCGGGAACCAGCTTCTATCATTCCCACGGCTCTGAGCATTTCTTCCCTGCTTAAATGACGTCGCCGCTCCATAATAACGTTGGTTTTAATCAGTGGTAGGGAAACAGTAGCACTAATAATGTCTTCAATGCGTTGTATGTTTTTATTCAGTTCTGATTGGCCAGTTTTAATGCGATTTTCGTCTGTCTAGCCTTTTCCCAACCATGTTGAAGTCGGCTTCCAGTTTAACTGGATGCAGCTGAATACCAGTATTTTACATGGAGCGCCACAACCCAGTTAGTACTGGGTAATACGATACGCCTTGGTTGGACTGGTTGTCAGACTGTTTTAATACCATTATTAATATAAATTGAATATTTAACCTTCCCTACCTTTATGCTAGGATCAAGATCGCTTGGTCTACTACATTAATGTGATTAATAATAGATTCTACTAAGAAAAATATTAGTCTTATCATCAACTGCCTGCCTTTTCCCAAACTATCTTGGGGTCGGCTTCCAGTCCAACCGGATGCAGCTGAGTACCAGTATTTTACATGAAGCGACTGCCTATCTGACCTCCACAACCCAGTAACTGGGTAATACGATACCCCTTGGTAAGACTGGATTTCAGACTTTTGGCTTCTGACTACTCGTAACGACTGTCAAAGATCTACAAATGACAGCCGGGACCTACGGCTTAACGTGCTTTCCGAGGCACGGAGGAAACTCGGTATGTAATTATGGTCACCCATCCACAGACCAACCTCGGCAAGCACGGCTTAACCTTAAAGATCGACCCGTGCCGCTGTCTTTATTTAGCCACGAGCTCCTCAAAAAAAAAATACTAGTCTTATATCCCAAGGTAAAACTAAATAAACGTGAAATGTTTAATTTCTTTCTATGCCTATTTCCTTCCAAGGAGAAAGTTTTTGCAGAGATGGCCCTTATATGCTATAAACGCATTCCGCTAGTTCTGTTTTTCAGTCCCTTGGGGGTGAACCTATTACCATCAGCTAAACACTAGACACCGGGCTTCTACTGAGAAATTCCTAACAGAAAAACCCAATAACAGATTTCGGAAATCGAAACCACGGCCACATGCTCAACAAGTTAGGTTAGCTAGAGACTATATAGTTAAAATTAACTTTAGTTCATGCAGAAAAGCATAATGTCTGCTGCCGTTACGAGGAAGAAACGGTACCACAATAAAAAGGAATAAAAACAACCGACAACCAATAACACTGTCATTCCCAATAAAATTATTTATTCACAACCAGCTATTCCCCATGTATTTGTATTTATTTGTCTACGGTTATCGGGTTTCGGCCAAACATAACTTTCAGGGAAGTTTGTTGATCATGTATTTCCTTGTGAGGAGTCGGGTTCAATCGAGACTTTGTGTACGTTACCTCATGCATAATTTGAGGGGTAATCGAATATACTAGGAGATACGAAGATTTTTGGAAGCTATTACTGATGTAGGTAGGTCAATTTTACAATTAAAAAAATGTTATGTAAGTTGGACTTTCAGTTTGCTTAAATCTGATTATTATTTAAACTTGGTTATTTTGCGTTTTAACTACTGTTTCTGAATAAACAATATTTTAACAAAGATGTGCATTTTGTCTTTTACGATCTGGCTCGCATCCCAAACCGCGTCCCATGTCAAAATGTAGGTACACTTGACTGTACACCTCTGCCCAGCCTTTTGGGGAATACAGGTGTGTCTTACAGGCTAAAAATCATCATTTTTTGAACTTTTAACGTTTAAATAACCTACATTAAGGGAGTCATTGTTCCTGCCAGGGCTGCGGGACTGTTCGGAAGAGATACCGTGGCCCTGGAACACAAAGGGCTAAGAAGGAACATGGATGGGTTTTAGTCAGTACAAGTCTGACACTCCTTTTCACTCCGCCCAGAGCGGGAGGAGTCATTTGATGACTTCACATCGGTAAAAAAAAAGACGGAGTCATAGTTACGACTGTTGTGCGGAGGGTGTGAGACCTACCTACGTTAGCAAAAGAGTGGCAACCGTGGGGTCACCCTGTTACAATGTTCGTTCACATGAGGTTCAGACGTACACCTGGCTACAATTTCCTCAAACGTAGGGAAGCTCAGAATATCAGTACTCTGACTGTCTTGTTTCAACTTGATGTTGGAAAATTGGCATCCACCCCCCGACCCCTCAAGCCGAACCAACAGCAACCGAAAACGTCCGCCTTTCACGAGTCCCTAGTGTTTAAGATTGGGAGGAATCCTAGTGGAACAAACTCCCAGCAACAGAGCATTTGTGTATCAAGCTAAAATAGCGTGTTAAAGCATTGGTTCCGAAAAAGACTTTGGTTTATTCTAAAAGCAAATAAAATATTATAGAACCAAAACTGATATGCTTGTGTGAACTTTTACAGCTCGAATATTCTCACTAACGCTAGCTCTAGCTCTATCCTCTTTGGCAAATTTTCCTTTTAAAATAAGGTTTGCTGTAAGAAAACCCAATTCTGGGTTAAGCTCGCCGTTGTACATAAGCTATATATTATTTGTTTGTAAATCTTGTAATTTTATGTGCAATAAAGAATAAGAATAAGAATAACGTTGCTAACCTCATTCTGATTCAGACAAAAACTGAAATTGGAATGAAATTCTCAAATGTTGCGGTGGTGGAAAGAAAATCGACTGTTTGTAGTTTCCTGAAACGAATATTGCGATTGCTTAAAACTGTTTCTATGTTTTAAGTTTCGTTTGTCGAAAAAATAATTGGGTCCTGATTTTGCAGTAGAGAAACAAAAAGGACTAGGTTTGTAAACAGTCGCTTTCAGACCTGTTTTGTTACTCTTGTCTTTTATATTTGTAAGCTAAAAAAAATTGCATGCATCGTCTAGGTATATCAAACTTATGAAATCTACTTATGTGTCTGACTGACGCAGCTATGATTTGATACGTATGAGTGTCAGAAACAACGGTTTGAGAAGTCGAACTTTTTGTAAAGTTGCTTTTATAGAAGGCAAAGGTAAACGGTAACGTTCAGAACCGATGCTAAGTTCCAATTTTTGGAAAATATTATAGATACCAGCTGCCTTCGGAATGGCAAGAAACTCCATGGTTACTCTTTTAAAATCATTTGGTTTTACAGTATTTGAAGTTACAGCGTTAGTACTTAAGTATGGGAGGACAGCGTAGGCTCGACTATAAGTCGTTGCTTATTACAAAAGGTAGAACAAGATAAAAAAAAAAACTAAATAATTATTACTCAGTATCATCATTTGATTCTCCTGCCTATTTATTTGCGGTATATATTACTCATTATCTCATGTCACTCCCTTTGTATTCATATCACCCTCCACACAGTCCATCCATCGTTTCTCTGGTTTCTTCTACTCGTATAGCCATCAACATTTATCCTCATAACGTTTACCTCATTCCTCTGCATCACATTACTAAGCCTAGACAATAGGGGATAATCCAATTTTTTTTTTCTTATCCGTCGGGTAGTTTATTGAAAAGTATTGACCACGTATTTTTTCTTTTTTCACGTGGTCATAAAATTACGGAGATATATTGAGTTGAAATGGCGCATGACGTCACATGTAGGTAAGTTTTATACCTACTTGTGACGTAGTAAGCCCCCACTCTCCAACTTTAATGAGTTCTAACTAAGTAATTTTTTGATATTTTGATAAAACAAAAAACACGTGTCTAATATTTTTGTATTACCTGTCTGACGGACAAAATAGAATGTCGTTTTCTTTACCCAGTCCGGTCCCCTATTAACATAATTGAAAATCTGATATTAAAGGCTGTATGAAACATTGATGCAATTTTCAGTATCTTTTGTCCTAAAGAAGCTTGAGGACAGACGGCAATTACGCAACAAATTAATGAAAGCAATAAAGTCCAGACAAGAGTTTTAGTTAATGAAGACAAACTACTAAGCATATTAAATTTCGGAACAGAGATATAAATAAAAAATGGTGACGACGTGATAAAACTGTATTAATTAAAATAATGATTTGCTTTACAGGAATTTTAAGACTTGAAAAAACATAAAGTTCTTTATTACTTCTAAGTTTAATATAAATGTATTAACACATAAACCTTATGAAATAAATTCTCTTAATGATAGTGAATACACATTAAAATCTGTAGCGTAGTTCACAAGAACAATGCAATCACACAGACAGATAAAAAACCGGCCAAGTGCAAGTCGCACACGCGCACGAAGTGTTCCGAACTATTATTTATAAAAACGAGCAAGAAAATCATCTTTTTTGAATGGGAGCCCCCTTAAATATTTATTTTATTCTTTTTTTAGTATATGTTGTTATAGCGGCAACAGAAATACATAATCTGTAGAAATTTCAACTGGCTAACGATCACGGTTCATGAGATACAGCCTGGTGACAGACGGACGGACGGACGGACGGACAGTGTAGTCTTAGAAAAGGGTCCCCTTTTGACCCTTTGGGTACGGAACCGTAAAAAGGCGTCTGCAATGTTTAGTATGCATGTACCTACAAGTCTATACTTGTAGGTACCATGTTTATAAACCTAAGGCTAAATTAATAAACAATTCAACACGTCGAACAATGTAAGCGGAAAGCCATCAAGACTATACACAAGGGATGACAATGTTAACAACGAAATTATTTTATTACATTGATAAAATAATTTCATTGACACAAAATCCCAACGGAAATGTTTTCTAAATGACGTTAATTTGGCAAAAATGTCACGTAATATTATTTGAACATAACGCCTATAATTCTCAACAGGTTTAAGCAAAGGTGTACTTGTTTTTTATAAATACCATGAGGTTAGAGGACGAGCTTGCAAATACACACATCAAAAGTGTCTAGGGATCAACATATATTTTTGCAATAACTTTTCTCCTGATTGATATTAATTAAAATTTTCTTTAAGGATTCATCAAATAAAGTGTTTTCGTTTGTCACAGTAACGATAAACCAAGTCACCTTTGCATTAATAAAGAAATTTGCCATTTTCTAATAAAGGGATTTTTGACATTTGAACCACTAACATTAAAGTTCGAAAAAAAGACTGAAATAACAGTTTTCTTTAAAATTTTATTGGGTAACAAACAATTAATAATCCGTGTTTCTACCGCGAACACTAACAACACAAGAACATCGGTTTGGCATACTCAAAATGAGTTCATCCAAATCACGCTGTGGAATGGCCGCCCATGTTCGTTGCAACAACAAAAAAAGGTCTTCTTGCGACTGGATACCCTCCATATTCGGCAGAGCTCTTCTCTGTAGCATATCCCATGCATGCTCAATCGGGTTCAAGTCTGGCGACTGAGCAGGCCAGGGCAGGACATTGATGTTAGCTGCGGCGAGAGTCTGTCTTACAACTCTTGCGGTGTGCGGTCGTGCATTATCATGCATTAACTGAAATAAGGGACCGATTTGCACTTGTAGAGGAACGATGACGTCTGATACAATCGTCTCAGCATAAATTTGAGCGTTGAGGTTGCCTCTGATCCAAATCAACTCAGTTCTTCCGCCGATCCAAATACCCGCCCATACCATGATGGTTCCACCACTATAAGGATGGACTTCCTGGCAGGATTTTAATCGCTGTTGGCGTCCAGGGGTTCTCCAGTGTCGTATACGTCTTGTATCCGGTCTCATACCAAAACGAGACTCATCAGAAAAGCACACGAAACGCCATTGTTCTTCTGCCCAATTTCTGTGTTCAAGAGCCCATTGATATCGAATCCTACGATTGTGCATTGCTATAGGTGGTACCCGTAGCGGTCTTCGGGAATGAAGGTTCACTTCATGCAAGCGGTTTCTGACTGTTTGGTCGCTAATTAAGTTCCCTGAAGAGTGATGAAGCCTCACGGCTAACATCATGGCGGTTATTGTTGGAGCTCTTCGAGTTAAGATTTGAATGTATCGGTCTTGTCTCCGTGTGGTGCAGCGATACCGTCCTCCATGGCGCTCAGCCACGGTACCAGTGCTTCGGTAACGTGTCCAAAGTCGACTGATAACACTCTGACTTGTATTCAGAGCTAAAGCCACAGTACGTTGCCGGGAACCAGCTTCTATCATTCCCACGGCTCTGAGCATTTCTTCCCTGCTTAAATGACGTCGCCGCCAACGATGCTGCGGACGAACTCGCTAGAAGGGGTTCCAGTAGGGCAGCAGTGGGACCAGAACCCATCGTGCCACTCCCCTTCGGGTATCTGCGGACTCTGGTAAGGAAACGCACCAGGGATCAACACCACAAACTGTGGCTAGACCATGGTGAGTGTAGGCAGGCCAAGGAGGCACTTCCTACTATAGATGGCCGCCTCACCAAACGGGTGCTTCGGCTGACCAAATTACAGCTCCGCATAGTCACAGCCGCCATCACTGGTCACGGCTCTTTTAATAAACACCTCTTTGTCCTAGGAGTCACAGATAGCCCACTGTGCAGAGCCTGCATGGAGGAGGACGAAACAGCAGCCCACGTGCTTCTACACTGCCCAGAGGTTGCAACATACAGGGCAAAGTACTTAGGTAACCCAGGTACTCTCCGCGAGATCGTCAGCAACACCAAGGGGCTGCTGGCCTTTCTCGGGGAGCTGGGGTGGTTGGAGTAATGTTCCCACCCGTACGCAAAATACGCGCTTTAGACGTGGAGTTGCGGAAACCAGCCCGCTATACTATACTACTATACTATACTATGACGTCGCCGCTCCATAATAACGTTGGTTTTAATCAGTAGTAGGGAAACAGTAGCACTAATAATGTCTTCAATGCGTTGTATGTTTTTATAGGGAAAGTATTGACAGCTGATTTTCATCTTTTACTCGAATTTGATTTACAGTTCCTGATTCAAATTATGAAATGCACCAATAAGGATCCATATAAATTTATAAAATCATAAATTTATTACAAAGCCACATCTCAATCTCAAGAAATCCGCATAAAAATGCTTGATCCCTAGACACTTTTGATGTGTGTATATACTCCAGGTTGCTGAGAAGAAATTTCTGGTAAAAAAATACAAAATATGTCTGACGCAAGAATCAAACCCTCAGCGTTGAATATTAAGCAGTATTGCTTGAGACCGCAATTACAACGAGGACATTGTGGAAGAGGCTTTTAGTGTCAAGTGAAATTATTGGATAAGAACACGTGCGTGCGTGCATTTTGTTTGGTTTCCACCAAAACTACTACTGGCCATAACGTACTTATAAGATTTCGTAGAAGCTTTACTAGTTGATAGTTTCCTTGACGTTGTTGTTACAAGTTTCCGCATCTATAGCTTGTTTTGATATGTCCTTCATGTTAATTTTAGGAAGCAAGGACACGATCCTACCGTGTTTGTTATTCATTATACATATATCCTATACACATACACACAATATCATTATTTGCCTGCCCTGGTCGCAGTCTATTTGTGGGCGGCACTAAATAATTAATAAATAATAATAAGTAATTCCTCACCCAATCTTTCTATGTTTTCATTGATTTTCCTCTCTCCGTCTCTGTCTTGAGTGAGAGAATGAGACGGCATTAATAAAATTCATTTTATTTTAGTAACATGCATTTCATTCTTAATCTTGCAATACGCAATATTTATGATACCGTGTAGTAATTGTAAGATGACTGGAAATCATACTATTCGACGGTTCAATTAATTTTTACACAGTTTTTTTTATTTTCGGTCTATAAAGTATTAGTTTGTAGTGCAGTAATAACGTTTTATAAAAAACACATAGAGTATCCAAGTGTTTAATATACTTTATTACCCCCAAACTAGATTTCAAATTCACAAAAACCAACTTTAATTTAATTTTGTTATAGTTACGAGTATATAATAGCATTCCAACAGCGATTAAATAAAAAAAAACAGTTAGAAATCTTGAAAGAGTATAATTTTAGATACATGTTTTTTTAACAAAAAATTAAAACTAGTAAGAGAACCTCGCCCGAAGGCATTCTCATTGAGAAAATGTATGTTTAAACTTGGCAACTCCAAATAAAGAACATTATTATGACTGGAAAAAAGGCGATGTAAAGGAAAGAAAAAAAACATGTTTCAGATATTAATATTATACGTAAATGATTCCCATGTTCTCGTAAAGGGCTCTATAAGGACGCACCATATTGGGATTTCTTATCGATAATTTGGATTTAACCTAGAATACAATTCTAGGATTATATCGAATCATTTTGTATCGATTCTCCAAATATCTTATCGTAATCGCTCCTGTGTAAACTCATAAATCGTCAAAATAATGGGTGTAAAGGCCCTTAACGAAGCCAAAAAGCACTTGTACTCCCCATCATGCGATTATAATTTGATGAACAGAATACTTTTTTGATGGCTTCTTCCGTTTACACTTTATATAACTCAAGTTTTAAGTTGCCACATCTATCAAAACATAAGCATTCTAGATACCTAAGTATTTAATCAAAAACATATACTCATATACTCAAGATTTAAGTTGCTGTATCTGCCAAAATTCTTCATCATCATATTTAAAACATGAACTGATGACACGATTGGCGTAGTGGTTGAGCGATCGACTGCAGCGCCGCGTGTCGTACTTCGTAATTCCGAAACCCATACTTTTGTGATCCAAGCATTGCATTGTATGCGTCTTTTTCATTTATAGTTTTTATCGATACAATAAAAAAGTATCGGAGTATTGCATCACGTTGTATCGATACTATAACCGATGGGATTGCGCATCACTACCTCTAAGTCGTGAGCCAAGGAATTGACAGCCAAAGGCAAGGATTGTGGGGAAATACAATATCTAGACAAGGGTCAAAGGTGAGTACGAACCGAAACATATCTCCCTGACAACGCGGGTTTTTTAAACAGGTTGTGTAAGCCGTGGGCTCGGAAAAGGTCAGAGATGTTTTTGTCTTGTACGTAAAATATTAACAAAGATAAGATTATTTTGACTATCCAGAAATAGACGGTTACAATTGGAGGTTGTGGTTAAGGGTAATAGCAACAGCCGCCCTGGTCGATGTTCAGGTTAAGCTCCCCTTGCCTAGGTTGGTCCGTTGATGGGCGACATTTGAATCGAAAAGAGTAACACTCATTGTTTCTTGTTTTAAACTCACAACCACAAATAGTTTCTGTTAATATTTCACATAAAATGTACAGAAACCACATTACACAAAAAAAATGTTTTCTACGCTATATTTCATTCATAACCACGCGATTAAGTCATAAATTTGAAAGAAACACCTTTTACAAATAACCAAACGCGTATTAAATGGCAATGAATCAAAACGTTCAAAATGCCGACATCAAAGAGTTTCTGATTATGGCGTAGTTTACGCAGAACCATGGTACATGTAGTTAATAGGGATGAAGACTGGGTAAAGAAAACGAAATTCTATTTTGTCCGTCAGACAGGTAATACAAAAATATTAGACATATGTATTTTTTATTTTATCAAAATATCAAAAAATTACTTAGTTAAAACTCATTAAAGTTGGAGAGTGGGGCTCACTACGTCACAAGTAGGTATAAAAATTACCTACATGTGACGTCATACACCATTTCAACTCAATCATATATCTCCGTAATTTTATGACCACGTGAAAAACGAAAAAATACGTGTCCAATACTTATCAATAACCTACACGACAGACAAAGAAAAAAAAATAGTGATCTATTTAATTGTAGGTAGGTACTGCGTTGGAAGTAACCCTATTTCCATCGGTGTGAACGTGTTCTAACCGGTGAACTTAGGCGAATGAGAGATTCACCTGTTGAACGTAGGTGCTAGCTAGTTCCGTTCTTGATAGCATAGAACAAAAATAGCGAACAAGTCTATCTATTGCTTTATTGTTTTGAAATAGATTTTCTTTAGGCTAAGTAATATTCTTCGCACGGGACGATCGAAGGTTAAGCTATGCTTGCCGCGGTCAGTCGATGGATGGGTGACAATCCTTTATACAAGGTGTTGTTTTGCATCCTCGTCAAATTCAAAGAGGTAACTATGCTAATGATTTCTGTCCCGAATCAATAATAAAATGCGTAAGTATTTTTTTCTTATTTACGAAAATCGGTAAGAGTGAACCACGCACGTTTTAAACGCGGCCCGTCTGATCCTCGCCCTATAACCGTGCTTTCATACATAAAGGGTGTAAAACACCTTTTAACAAAGCCTAAAGGCACTGGTTCTCCCTGTCATTGCGATCATTGTTCTGTTACTACACCATACCTGGGAACCTTCTAGTTACGGAGATATTAAGGGTCAAAGTTCCAACTTTTTGACAAGCATTTTTTTAAATACAAGTCTTTAATGTCAGATTTTTACTTTAAACACCTTCTCGACCCCCGTACGAATCTATCCGTCCATCAGCACAATGTTTTGAGTGCGTTACATTGAGTTTTACCACAAAACACGATTTTACACCCCCCAAAAAAAAGTCGTTTCCCAGCAATAATTTTTGCGTAAAGTTACTTAGTTTCATGTACAGAATGCTTGGTTGACGGCTTCGTGATGAGGTGATTTACACGGTGTATAAACAATCTCAAACGTTTATTCGATCCTTAAGGGGGTTATTCTGAAATACGGCCAAATTAAACAACCAAAAAAATCAGCGGTTATCAATAATTAACTAGGTACCGTAATTTCAATTGATTATTTATGTCTTTTGTGACATCCTCTTGAATTTTGATGAGGATACAAAACAAAACCTTGTAGAGACCGTGTATCACAAAGCTGTACCTAGTCCTCGTTTTGGTACAGACAAACAAACTGAACAACTTTTTTCATTATCCACAAACGTCGTAAACGCGAAACTGAGTCATACATACAGAGTTTTCACTCGGAAAGCACGTTAAGTCGTCTTACCAAAGAGGTATCGTATTACCCAGCTCCATGTAAATATACAGTTTTCGTCCGCATCCAATTAACCTTCGGTATGCCTGGTGGCAAAAAGTTACACGGTATGCCTGGTGGGTTTGTCAGACCCGGATCTTTAATTTGTTATTTCTCAAATATTTTTTGATAAATAACTTATTATAATGTACTAATATTTTTACTAGGGGTGTATATTAGAAAATAAAATAAAAAAATATTGCAAATCCACAACTTTTATTAATAATTTTTCCAATTAAACTCAGGTAGCGTTTTTAACAAAAAAAAATACATCTTACTTTTATAACACACATTTTTTATAAAAAAAACTAAAGAGATCTCCATCAGAGTATTGAAAAATATAAGGCACTTCTATTTACTTATAAATAACTACAGAATATTCAGTCTTCATCACTTCTATCAACATTTTCCAGGGCTCTGGTTAGGAAGCAAGTTGCACATTGGAGAATTACATGATCCAGACATAAGTGACTCTTACAGGTCTCACAGACATATTGTGTTTTGCGATCTTTCTTGACTGGGCATACGTAGCATCTACGTTTTATACATGGAGTCCATTTTTTCGATGGCGTGCTGTCTTCAGTACTCAAATGGCTACCTATTCGTTTGCGAAGATCTGTAGATAGGTCATTGCTGTTTTTTCTAAACTGCAAATGTTGATCAATCAGTGCAAGACCCAAGTCTCTTATGAAACTTCTTCGACTATACTTGTTTTCTGGACAGATGAGCATTTGAATAATTTTGGCCATCAGTATTGAGCATCCAGAAGAACAGTGTAATGTGTCCACCTTCTCGACTTTCGTGTGACGTCGTAAGATTGAATAAGGTTGTCAACAAATCAATCAAATCTGACGAACTTCCTTCCGCAACAGCCTCTCCAAAATCATGGTTGTCTGTCTCAGAATCCGATGCCTCGTTTCCCTGACTCACATGATCGGACTCCTCTACACTTGAGTTGAAAACTTCGTCTTGTTCTTCAGCCGCGTCGAGTAATAAATTACTAATATCGTCATCGCAGAGATGGCTCCTCATTTTGAAACTAAAATAATGTAAAAAATATATATTTTGGCACAAAAATAACAGCAATTTCCAAAAACATTACCAAAAAATACTTACACAGAAAAGTCACGTCGTATGCCTGATTGGGTCTGTGAGACCCGCGCGAACTATACGCACGTCATAACTACCACGGGAGCGTGCTCCGGACTGAAGTAGTGGGCGGCGGGCGTCTAGCAATTCATAACGACCAGCTACTAAGTGCGGTTAGGCGCGAAATTCGAATTTGAATGAAAAACAACGGTTTATGTGCAGAGGTGGGTCTGAGAGACCCTACCAGGCATACCGAAGGTTAAACTGAAAACCGACCTCAACATTGGGAAAAGACTAGGCAGAGATAATGATATACGCTATGTTATGAAATATCATTCAAAGAACTACAATATTTAAAGGAAAAGAAGTTGATCTTTACGAGATACCAAATGGCTGACGGTCAATAAAGGTTTAGGAGCATAATGCAAAGCACCGATATAAAAACACTGAACAGTTTCCATAATCTTTAGGCTATCGGCAATAAACTTCAGAATCGAAGGCTATAAGGAATATAAATCCAAGAATTACCATCAGAATGTATTTCATTCTATACTAGCTTTTATTAGCAACTATGCTCGCGGTGTGTTCAGAAATTATCCAACAGGCAAGGCCTATGATAGTTCAATTGTAGCTTCCCCTGAATGAAAGATTTTTTTGAATCTGATTTATAGTTCCAAAGATCTCTTTAAAATATTAAGTACTAGCTTAGCTCCTCGGTTTTGACCACCGCTCGGCTTCTAAGGATCGCGGCGTTATGTTCATTGATCCATAACCTTCTCCCAAAAGAAATGCATAAAGGATTTTTTCAAAAAGATTATTGCGTACAAACCAAAAGACTTTTTTTTTGATAGTTTATTGGTATAGATATTTCCCTACCCGCCATCATTAGCAACTCGAGGCGAATCGCAATAATGTTTCGATAATCCTTCATTGTTTGATCGATGCTCGCACTGGATTAGATTGGCAAAGCAGCGCTTACAGCGACGTATAGCCATCATGATTTATCTTCCTGTTATTACAGTTGAAGCGGCTTAGCGCTGCCGGTGTGGGGGGCACAAAAATATTATGTAAACCTGGCTTATGTCTGAAGGACGCGAAGATCGCGTGATCTGGATAAGTCAATAGTGTACGATTGATGGGAATGTGAAGTTGGATTATTTGTGTGTCTGTTACTGTCTTGGTATGGTTTTGACTGGAATTTCCACATGATAACTTACAATAATAAAACTAAATACTCTAAAAAAAGCAAGGACTAAGGCAAGTTCTCATACAGAAAATGAATGAGCTTAATCACCACGCTTGCTGAGTGAAATGGAATCTCTGGTCTTAGAGGAAACCCTTTTCTTCACGATATTTGCCATCAGCGACATTCAATGATTCCTAAGGAGAAACGGCTTCGAAATCACCTACTTATGATTTTGATTTGGTATTTACTGGGTCGAATAATAGAAGCATTATTCATCAAGCGAGATAATCAATAGATTGCACGAGCCGTACCAGTACCAACGCAAATCAATAGACTTGCTTGATTATACAGATCGTTTTAATGGTGATTTTCGACTATGAAGTATCTGCTAGCTTCTTGTTCGGTATTCTAAAAGGCAATTTAGAGACAAATTGTATTTCCGAAGGCTTTTATCTGTTCTGATTAATTTTCCTTCGGTTTCAGACCGAATATTAGATATTTCCCCGGAGACATTTTGGCTTCATTGCTTAAAACAACGTTCCATTTGTACAAATGTTCCACTACACTATTCTTGTGAAGATAAAATTTTAAGAAGTCGACAAAATGAGGATGTACCAAGAGAAACTGAAAGAAATGAGTTCCTTGAAGCTATTTTATTAGATGTTTTTCTTCTTGAAATAAAATATACATCAAGCTTGCCTTTTAGCTCCAAAGAGTTAGAACATGGCAGATGTTAGACATGTTATTCAGACTTACAATGTTTTTCTCCTGACTTCTAAAATGTAATATTTTCTTTAAGTAGGTCTTGAGTTACTGTTAATGCTGTCAGCGGAATATGAGGTGCTATAAAATTTGCATGACCCGGTTCTGGCGAAATTGCACAGATCCATCATTCTTCGGTCAGAACTGTTTGTTAGAAATTGTATTTTTTTCTTCCACCTTCCTTATTAGAAGTGCGTTTCCGTTATTAAATTTTTCATTGTGTTTTCTCTCATCCAGTTAATAAAATTCTTGGTTGGATCAAAAATGTTTTTATTAAAAGTTGGGAAAGGGACGGTATTGAGGAACCAAAAACGTTAACTCAATCTGCCTCATTTAATAAAATTCTTCGTAAATTTTTGAAAGTATTCTCTAAAAACACTTCTTCGTTTTACTGAAAGTTTGGACGTTTAGAGGTTTTAGGTTTCAATCATAAAGTAAGTTAGTAATTATCACTTGTTTTGCGAAGAAAACCATCGCGAAGAAACCAGCATGCCTGAGAGATATTTATCGATGGCATGTAAAGAGAAGTCAGAGGCTGATGCATAAAAACTCTGACACCAGGCTACCACTAACCACATGATGAAAAAAGAAAATCGTGAATTTTTGCCTCTCAAAAAGCCATGAAGATCTTTAACGTTAAAATATTAAAATACACATGAATTGTGGCGTTTGTTTTACGAAGGCTACGAAGGAAGTTTTATTCTATTCTACTACTGGAAAAAGTCATCTCCATACCTAACAGTACTTGGTCCCAGTAGGGCGCCACTTATTGTCAATTCCAAAATCCATTTCGCCCGCCATCTTCTTCGTGGAAATGCAAACTAACAACTATACAATTTTATTACCAACATCACGCAATCCATTAACATCCCACTTCTGAGTAATAGGAAGTAATAACACAACTTATACAACGGACGATATGCCAGTGCCATTAATCTTAGAAACGCCATCAAACTTTACAGCTAATGGACAAACTTCGTTTCTTCCCTCAAGGGTTATTCATGTCCTAGAACTATTTCGCCATCTGTCTTTTGGTCATTGGAATGCAGCTGTGACAGTTAACATTTTAAAGTTGTTAGAATTTATTCGGTTTGAGACTGTTACAAATCCTGAAATCGTGACATTTCTATCATTTTTGAAGTGAAACTTCTTGCGACTTGCAACAAGTTTGCGTTAAACGTTTAACGCTACCATGGAGGGGGAATAGAAAGAGAGAGCGATAGTGAATGCGTGGCACTCGATCGCATGCGTGTAGTATTGCGAAGTTTCACTTCATCCGTGCGGAGTGGAGTCCCCACACACTTATTTTATTATTTCTGCTGATATGTTTAATGTTGCCTGTGCAGTTTGAACGAGTCAAAGAAGTTTTTTTATAAGTATGTCTTACTCTGGATTAACAACAAGGTATTAAACATCACACCTGTACGTACTCCCCGAGGGCTAGGTAGAGGTGAACCTAATAGTTCGCTCAAATTTCCCCAATCATGTTTAACTCCCATGCGAACCTATGACGGCACGATTCCCGACTCCGTGGCTACTACTGAGAACTGTAGTATAACTTTGGAACTATAGTATGTATCAGTAATTTTATGTTTTATGTCAATTCATAGTTTTGATTTACTTTTGTTTAAATTTTAAACAACTTGTTAATTTTAATACTACTATTTTCAATTCTAAATTTTATCTTGATTTATATTTTTGCAGAAAATTAATATATTATGTTTATTTCTAAGCCCGAGAGATGATCTGTACCTCAGGATCTTCCTATTTCAGACACCTTTCTCTATATTGTATAAGATTGTACATATGTGAACTTGGATTGTACATATGTGAACTTGTGCCTTTAATTCTTGATGTCGAAATAAATAAAGATTTATGATTATGATTAATTCTCGATAGAAAAACACACAATAACCACAAACACAATTTGTCCAACCCGGTTATCGATCCCTCCTCATACTCAGCAGTCGCGTTGGACTAGGATCCAATGAGGCAGTCCAAAAACAACAAAATAAATTTATAGAAAAAGTTCATTAACGAGTTTAAGTTCATAAAAATTATTAGTCGTAGCTTGCTGACTGGTATATGGCTTTACACATAATAAGCTGAACATACAATTAACCCTTCTTCCGGAAGACGAAGCGTTGGAAGGCCTTCCACTAGGTAGACCGATGACCTGTTGAAGGTTACGGGGATCCGCTGGATACGAGGCGCACGGGACCGGTCAATGTGGCGTCACTTGGGGGAGGCCTATAGTCCAGCAGTTGACGTCTTTCGGCTGAAATGATGATGATGATGATGACAATTAACCCTTTGAAGATTCAACCATCAAGCGTCTGCTTTGAGTGCATTGAATGTAAACTGTATGAATATGTCTTATAGAAAAAATAGTGCGTGGAGTCCCTCCGCGCGGAAGAAGTGAAACTTCGTAATACTACACGCATGCGTTCGAGTGCTACGCATTCACTCTCGTTATTTTATTGAGCTTCTAAATAATATTTTATTGTTTTATTGTTGTACACTTTTTATTACATAAGTTTATCGAGGTTAATATACTCATGGAAACTGAGCGAAGGCTGGTCACACGAAAGAGTCGAATGCATGACTGTTTGCACGCCATCTTGCGTACCAAGTAGAACTACGTAGTCACAAATCTTGTAATAGCGCCATCTCTTAGTGGGTAATAGAAAATATTCCCCCTCCATTAGAACGTTAAACTAGTCGCATAAGAAGTTTCACTTCAAAAATAGCAACCACGTTCTGGTAAATGTGACTTCGTGTAAACAGTGGGTGTAAAACTATATACATTAGTATATTATATGTATTTGTAAGTACATAGAATATAGAAGGGAGGTGTGTGGGAGGATGCAAGCGCGTGTTTCAACGTACGCTATTGTCAATTGCAGTGGCTTCATCAGCTTCATGTAACAGGTGAAATATCAGTATTGTTACCCAGTTATTAGACGGAATACTAATACTACTAATATTATTAAACGCAAAAGTTTGCAAATATAGATGGACGTTTGTTACTCTTTCACGTAAAAACTACTGAATAGATTTGGATGAAATTTGGCACAAGGATAGATAATAGTCTGGAATAGCACATAGGAAACTTTTTATCCCGGTAGTGTGATCCCGCAGGACAATTACCGAAAAAACGTGGGCGAAGCCGTGGGCAGAAGCTACTATTATAATAATTTACGGTATATTTACAAATCATTTCTAGTTTGCGTCGAATAATCTTTTTAGTTTACATTAATCTGCAAGTCAGTAAATTGGAATCTGAAAACCCATTTGCTAATAAGTATCATATCCACACACTCATTATCTGCATAGTTTTTACCAAATATAATAATACTGGCTTCCAGTCTTACCAGATGCTGTATACCAGGTTTTTATATGAATCCACTCCCAATTTGACTGCCAGAACCCAGTTACTTAAATTGGTAATACGAAACTCTTAGTTAAGACTGATTCTCACTACACTTTCCTCACAACACTTTCCTCACGACACTTTCTTTGTGACACTTTCCTCAGGACACTTTCCTCATGACACGTTCCTCACGACACTTTCCTCACGAAATTTTCCTCATGACACTTTCCTCACTACACTTTTCTCGTGACACAATCCTCATTCCTACGCAACATATGTCCATAAAATGACAACCACAACAAGCTCACTCAAAATAATCAGAATCGAATGAAAATCCATTTCAATTCCAACTAATTAACGCAATTATTTTGTATTATTGCCACCAAATGATGAAGGTTGATTTATTGAACGTAATTATGACGTGATTGCACGCCATGTTGTTTTTGAGCCGCTTGTCCTGGTTTTATTTATTATAAACCTTAATATCACTTGATGAGATGAAAACGTATCAATAGCGAAACAGATTGCAATGGGAACAATGTAAAATTAATCTTTTTGCAGTTAATATTGCAATCGAAGGGGCAAAAAGATTAATTTCAGAGCGCTCTGATTTTATCAGTAGTACATATGGAAACTCGGAAAAAGTGAAATGTAGAATTTCAGAAATTTAATATAAAGACAGAAAATGTAATTATTTGACACGTGCCACAAGTACATACAATATCAATAAAACAACTTTATTAATTATTGTATATATCTCCAGGGAGTGAAGATATATTTTATCCGTGAAATATCCATTGCATGTAGTAATTATGAGCATATTTAACAAACACATACATTTGCTTATAACCAATTAAATTCTTCTTCTTCTTCAAAATATCTGAATTAATTAAACGGACTACTTGATGAAGATTCAGCATTATCTTAATAAGAAGACGTCTCTTTGAAATTCAAATACTGCCACAGCAACATAACATGTTATAATGTTTACAATTTAACATTATATAATAATTTTCCACTCTCTGCAATAAGAGTAAGTACATCAAAAGATCCAGAACTAATCCAAGAAAGCCCTTGAAAATTGACTTTAAGTTCTAAAATCCTGTTTCATTTTCCAAGGACTTTCAACTTCTAGACCTCTTAAAAATTGAGCTCTATACTTTACAGTTTTGAAACTTAGCTCATCTAGAGTGACAACTTTCTCTTACTTTTAGTATAAGTTAGTAAGTACGTTACTTGGCTCAAGATCTTAAGGGTACGTTGCCTCAGTTATGCACATACGTAAAGACAGAGTACAGTCAGTAGCAAAACTATGTAAGTATACCCTTGGACCGCCGGAATCCGTTGAATGCGATAAGTACAGGACTGGGTAGTACAATGATGCTTGGGGGAAAACCTAATTCTGGATGTGGACGTTTTTGTTTTTTTTTTTTTACTCTTGGCGTAACTACGGTACTCGTAAGTAGTGTGTATCCTAATTCTTGGATTGAGGAAATCTGCAAATCTCATCATGTTAAGTACAGGTATTAAACTGTATCCCTTTTCCAAACCGACCCCAGCATAGTTGCTTACAGGCTAGGTAGATGCAATAAAAAAGAGAAGCAAAAACGCCAGTTTACCCAGTCTACATCCCTATTCGGATACTACACTAGAACAATAGAACGACAATAAAATTTGTAAATTGTAGTATCAGCTATTGTTACATTTTTCTGGGCAAATCGTTGTAAGCATTACCAGTGAACGTACAATATAAATATTTCTGTCCCTGACTGTACCTATTCACGATGTGTCGACTCCAGACGAATACTAAACGCGGGGCAGATGTTGCCACTTTGCCAATACACTGTACATTTACATATATGTAGATATAGGTACATATAGCCCTTATGTATGAAGTTTGGGAGCTAGATGAAAAACGGATCGATTAGGTGAATCTGTTGCTAAGCAAAGTTGTAAACTTTTGGTTGACAGCTGCTGACTCGTTTGTAACTTTATGACTTTCAGATTGCATGCCTGTGTTCACTTACTTACAAGCCATTACCCCTTTCCATTTCTCACTCTTTTTTTATTTGATGTGTGATGTGACGATTGGTGTTCACGTGATATCCCCACGACATTTTTTTTAAGTGATAACTTCTTTGGCGGCGTTGTGCACTTTTGTGATGGGTAAAAATGTTAAGCTCGCGTCAGTACGCGTGACCGTCAGATTACATTAGGTTACGAAGGAATTTGAACTTTATGACATGTCATTGAGTTTGGGTTTCCAAAACTGGATAGTTATCTCACGCACAAACAAAATCTTCGTTTTCTCCAAAGAGGTAAAATTCGCAAGACGGATTGTAATAGTTCTGAAGTGTTAAATTTTTTAATGTAATATAAATTGTCATGTTTGTGTACAATAGCGCAATAATAATGAATACTGAATTTTACCACATAAATATTAGTACGTTTATACGGATACTTAAAGCAATTCGTGAAAAATTATCCCCTAACCATTCCAAAATATTAAAAATGCACAACGTTAATATTCAAGTTTTCAGTTCTGTCGGTACTCCCGGAGTGCAACCCGTTTTTTTTTCTTTGTTTCTGCTTGTTGAGAGGATTTCTGAGTCCCAGCAGTGGGAACATTATCGGTTGACGAAGCTGGTGTTTATGCTTTTACTTACACTTATCACATTTAGGCTCTTGTCTTGTCTTGCGGTTGGCGCATCACCTTTTGGATTTCTCTCATTCTTCCATTTTTTGTTATACTCTCTGTCTTGGTTTCAGTATTTTTCCTAACTTTTAGTGTTTTTTTACCATCACGTCATGTTCGAAGTCTCGTGAAGAGCTAGCTCACAAAATTTAATGGAAAATTCATTCTTGGTGTTTCCGCGAACTTACTAATGGAGAAAAACCTTTGAAAAGAAATCTAGGAATCGGAACACGAACCAATATTTCAAAGGTCAACCAGTACCCTAACATACTTTTAATAATGAAATATCATCATGCTTGTTTTACCCGAAGGCTTAAGCAAAAGTGTACCTACTTATAGTATACAAGGTGTAGTTTTGCATCCTCGTCAAATTCAAGGAGGGAACTATGCTAATGATTCTTGTCCTGAATCATTAGTATAAGGAGTTGAGTCTATAGCCATTAATCGGAAACAAATCCAGACCAGCTACAAAGATGGAGAACACAATAGCACTGTACTAGACCTGAAAATCGATACGTACCTCAGGCTCAACAGTAGCGTTTTCGAATACCGTGAGGATTTAATATAATATTGTGAAATTATTAATATTTGCTTAATTTAATAGTCAAATATTCCTAGAAATCATTAACTCTGATAACACAATGAGACAATTTCAATATTTTGTTGCTTATAATTCTCTATTATCATTATTTTCATGTGAGCAGCTCGTGGCTAAATAATAACAGCCGCACGGGTCGATCTTTAAGCTTAGGCCGTGCTTGCCGAGGTTGGTCCGTGGATGGGTGACCATAATCACATACCGAGTTTCCTCCGTGCCTTGGAAAGCACGTTAAGCCGTTGGTCCCGGCTGTCATTTATAGAACTTTGACAGTTGTTACGAGTAGTCAGAAGCCAAAAGTCTGACATCCAGTCTTACTAAGGGGTATCGTATTATCCAGTTACTGGGTTGTGGAGGTCGGATTGGCAGTTGCTTCATGTAAAATACTGCTACTCAGCTGCATCCGGTTAGACTGGAAGCCGACCCCAAGATAGTTTGAGAAAAGGCTAGGCAGATGATGAGATGATCATTATTTTCATGTACCCGGAATATTCAATTATTTAAATATTGGAACGGTATCTGACGGTAAATAATATCTCAATGACTGATTTGTGAATGTTTGGAAATTAAACCACAACGTGGATGTGTGATACCGCATATCATTAGTGCAATTAATTTAGTTTGATAAATGAGCAAATGCTTGATTTGTTGTGGTGATAAACCACGTAACAGGAAAATTTCAGCCATTGTTATAATTTCCGGTAAATATGGCCATATTTTGCCCCTCTGGACCAAACACACGAATTGAATAGTTTTTATAATAAAAGCTAGCAGTCCCGCGCAACTTCGTCTGCGTCACATTTTCCCCGTTTTTGCAACACTTTTCATTGCTGTTCCGCTCCTATTGGTCGTAGCGTGATGTGATATATATAGCCTTCCTCAATATCTTACACTGAAATAATTTTTCAAATCGGACCATTAGTTCCTGAGATTAGCGCGTTCAAGCAAACAAACAAACTCTTCAGCTTTATTATTAGTATTAGATTTATGTTTTCAATTAGACCAATAAAGGCACTTTTAAAAGTCAAAAAAACACACACGAACCTACAGTCCTAGTCACAAGGCATAATAACTTGTGAAAGTACCGTAGTCGCCCATTCCAAAGCGTAGATCTCTATGGAGAAGAATGGGCAAGAAACTCCATGGACACTCTTTTAAATAAAAACATTGTTACAAAATCTTGGTTACATCATTCATGTTGAGAGTTACAAAATATGTGAGAACGATGTAGAAATACGTGCAAGTTAAGACCAGAGAGATTAGAGTTCCAGAGTAAAAGTTTAAATCAATAATTCAAAAATAAAGTAATTCAAATATAACGTGGCAGCTAAGAGATGACCAGTCAGAATTCACAGCGCCCGTTCACGAACATGACACACTTACATTTCAAAATAATCGACTTCCACAGACCTACTTAGCCCAATACTAGTACTTGTATACTTTGTACCTTATGTAGTATTTACCTGTGGCAACAATGCCATCTGCTCATCATCATCCTGGAGTTGTCACAATCATTATAATTATGTAAAGTTCTTTCGAGCTTTCCCATTAGGATTTCTAAACAATTCTCAGAATTGTTGCCCGGTTAATTTGATAATAAACTTACACCGAAATACTTCGGACTTTATAAATATAACGTAATTGACTGACCTTTTCGCAGAAATGAGGTGTGCTATTATCTTTCAAAGTAGAATAAAACCACAACTGTCATCTTGGATAGCCAGAGATGACAGTTGTGGTTCAGTGAATAGCTAAAAGGTTTTGTTATAATATATTTTAAGGGAGTGGACTGATCTTCAAACTATACAAATAATAAACAGCATACATACTTTTGGGTCGAGTAGTTTTTATACCGGACAACTTTTTTTCTCTTTATCATGCAATCAGTCAATTGACTATGAGCAGATGTGTTGCCAGATCGTATGGGACCCCTGACATTTTACGTTGACGTTGTTCCCATCGAGAAAGATTTTCATTTTGATGACCCTTAAATATGATCACACTATTAGTTATGTTTAATGCTAATAGTGTGATAATAATAATAATTAAATAATAATTTAATCCTTTTCTTTTTCGGTAAATACTTATGAATACCCTTCGTCTGCGGAGAACGGAGAATATATCAGACTCATTTATAGAACCTCACTGTTCTCACAATCATGGCACAAGTTAATAACTAAATCTGTGCAGTTCGCGTCTGACCGCAGCTCAAGCCGATCTACGGTGAACCAGACGTCTTGAGTGCTAAGCTCTGTTGAGCTATTACTCTGAGGCTTGGTTAAGCTGGGCATTAGCCTGGAGACAGCTAGATTTTAGCACGAGATATGTCTTAGACGGTACAGGTGGAAGTGCGTGCCAATTTCCTAAATTATAATCCTGCTGTTGTCATTGACGCTGCTACTAAGCCAACTACTTGACGTTAGAGTATAGTGTGTGTTGCCTAGCTATAATCAGTATATTGTAATCCCAAAGCCTAGGCAGGAGAAGATTGTTCCCACTGTTGGGATACTTACCTTCTCTTTGAGAGGAAATGGTCCGTAATCCACTACGCAGGACTAGTGCAGATGGATGGGTGGGTGTAAAATATCTTCGAATTTTTGGTACACTATTAAATTTACTGACCTGACTGACATTCACGAAACTGAGATATCATCATCATCCTATAATGTTCCCACTGCTGGGACACAGGCCTCCTCTCAATGAGAGGGAGTGGGCTGTAATCCACCACGCGGGCCCAGTGCGGGTTGGTCACTTGTCAAACCCGCACGTCTACATCTACTACTCTCGGGCCCGCGTGTCTTAAACTGAGATATGCTGTGAGAAAATTCTTTTCAGATTTAGGTCGTCTTTGGCGAGAGAATATCCATGTCAACAAAAAACCAAAAAGGCTATGAATATATGAGTTATGTTCTGGTTTACATGAACAAAAACTCACTGCGGCCATAAAGATAGCGGTGTAGGGTACCTAAACACGCCTAGGCCCGGGTCCTAAAAATAAAGATAAAAGTATGCCAAGCATAAACAGATTATTATTTCACTACACCAAAGAGTAAAGGATCTTTGACCCGTTTTCATAGGTTAGTCTCGTCTCGCCACAGATTTGTTTATGAAAACTTGTTATGCTAACATATAATTCGCTGAGAGCTGTTTTTTTTTTGTAGTCGGATTGTCTGCTCTTATCTGAGAAATAAATCTATACGAATATTATTAATAGGATTTTTTTATTAATCCACCGAGGCCGGCCTTGAAAGAGGTGGCGAGATGATCTGGACGCGTACCGCGACGCGTGCCTCCTCGACACTTTTTCAAATCAAAAAAATAATTTAAAAACTAATGGTTCGTTAAATAGCCCATTTATCGAGTAAGGCTATATGCTATATACTATATGTCATCACGCTACAACCAATATGAGCTGAGCATCAATGTAAAATGTTGCAAAAACGGGGAAAATAGGGAATGACGCAGACAAAGTTGCGCGAGTCAGCTAGTATAATATAACATATTGTATCATAAAATTAAATATTGTTATATACCTTATAGTACACCCAAATTATTCTAGAAAATATGCAAAACTGTCACATTTATTATTCAGATAAAAGCCAAATCTGAAGTAAAAATCAACTCCACAAATATTAATATCGTGTCTAAAATTCAAACTACGTGAAAGGAATATGATATTTTTGCGCAATTTTTAGATTTTTGGGAAAAAAGATGGTCCTATGACTTTGTAAATTGTTGTTATTGTCTTTGTAATATCTATAATGTACCTATATATCTGGTTAAAGTTCAAAATATTTATCTTTAAACAATTTATGGACTCCATGGCTGTCCTTTAAATCTTTAGACTCCAGCCATAGGTTACCCGAAGCAAGGAAATCTTACCAGATGAAGATTCATAGATAACTATGTTCTTGAGTATGAATGTGGAGTTGTTCAACATGTGACATTTAAAATCGTATCCTGCCTGTTCTGTTATCTGTACGTTACTGATGGGGGCTACTTGAAGTGCCAAAGTCGACAAATGCTGGGCTAATTCAAACTAGATTGCCATCGACACGTTCAGAAAAAGAAGACAGTAGTCAGATTATTCTAATCAGAGAAATAAAAATTACGAAGCAAAATAAAATTAAGCTGAATTTAAAATATTATGACAAACTGTCACATTTATTCTTCAGGGACAAGTTTTATGACTATTAAAAAGCAGCCCTTTCTCGCAAACGAACTCATGTGGAATTTGAGCCTGAATTTAGATAAGGTTTGTAATAATATGGAGGTTGTGATTAATATGGAGTTTTTTTCCATGATTTATAAATATTTGAAAAGGAATAAAAACATCGTTGTATGTTCAATTCGTTTTCGTATAAAATATGAAATGTTGTTTTCAAGACCAGAGTATTTTTGTCAAAAAAAATATGAGACTAATTTGTTTTGGCATAAATTTGATTCGCATAACGTTAGTAGGCCTAAAAATTTAACTAACTAGGTTAAAAATTTAATATGCTGTGCAACAAAAGTTAGTGACAGAACCGAATTGCTGCAAAACCGACTCCACGTAGTCTTGTTTGTCCTACCCCTAGAGTGTAATTTAAAATCGCGTAGGCGCGTAGGGGCGAGGCGGCCTGCGGGCTGAGGAGCAGACTGCTGCGAGCGAGCCGCCGCGGCTGAGGCTGGCCGGCGAAGCCGGCCAACAAGCCGAAGCTGCGGTGGTGAGCGAAAGCCGTCTGCGACGATATGCATGCATGGGGCCGCCGGAGGCTCGCAGCGGCGAAGCCGTGACAGAAACCCTGCCTGCTGCATGTTGCATGCTTGCTTGAATGCTGCATGCTGCTTGCTTGCATGCTGCATGCTTGCTTGCATGCTGCATGCTTGCTTGCATGCTGCATGCTTGCTTGCATGCTGCATGCTTGCTTGCATGCTGTATGCTTGCTTATAAAAAAGTTATGCTTCAGAACTTTATGCTTAATAAATTTATGCTTTAGAATATTATGCTTAATCATTATTATGGTTAGAGAAATTATGCTTAAAAAAATTATGCGTAAGCTGTTGTGCGTAATTATATTATGTGAAAATATAATTATGCCAAACAAAATTATGCTAAGTTATATTAGGTCTTAAAATTTTATGCAAATGGATAGGGAACCGACCAAATCCTTACTTTTCCATTCCATAAGTTAGGTAAGTAACTAAAGCAAGCAAGAAAACAGAACGTTATCATGCAATACTTGATTGCAATTTCAATAAGGGCACCGTATCGTGTAATCGAGATTTTATCAACAGTTTTATCGAACTCGTTTAGGGACTTACTTGATCGGACACAAAAGTACCTACTTCCGCGACCGATTGATTGGAGTGTTTTAGGTAACGGGGCTTGTCCACATCACCACGTCACGACGTCGTTAACGTGGAACGGTGCGGTAACGTGGCACGGTACGTTGACGTGACGTGCAAATTTACGTAACGTAAAAATGCACGTCAAAAAACCTCGATTTTGGCACTCTGGTAAACCGTGGCCTGAGTTATGACAGAAGTTAGTTTTATTCCAGTGGTAAGTTCTCGTGAGAAAATTTCTCATGATCACGAAGGTGAAGCCGTGAGCGTAGTACTAGTTCATAAAACATAAGTACCACTGTGAAAATAAACGATTTCGTTGAACTTTTTAAAAAAACAAATTAATAATTGGAATTAGAATAAAAAACAAGCCTTGTAAGCACTAGATCCTTCAAAATAATGTAATTAATACGCTTCTACCGTCCATAATGTTTCAGTGAAACTAACATTGTTTTAACATTATAGTTGTATTAAATTTAAATTAGTTTCACTTGAAACCTCACTACGTACAGCTTCAGGTATCCAATAATACTGTGTCTATAATAGTATCTTAAATTAACTTAATTAATGGTATAGTTGCTGTTTTGATTTTGTGGGTTCAAGCGTGCTTGAGGTTTCTGTTCAATTCTATTAAGTGGAAACAGGTACAGGGCTTATAACAGCCAGAAATATCTCATCAATGAGTGTTTAGAGAGGCAACCGACGCGCTCAGTTAAATACTTATTTATCACATTATTTTGTGTTAAGAGCGTTTACATCTCACGACATTTCAATCATCCCCACGACCCCGACCAACGTCCGGACGTTCTCGACATAGCGCTACTCAAGAATGTCAACCTTAAGTTGCATTCCATCGAGACTTTACATAAGCTTAACTCAGACCATTGACCAGTGCTCATGCACTTAGTTCCCCGCTCGGGTCCCTCTGACCCCAGCCAGCCCCCGCCGACCCAAGTGATAACCGACTGGAGGAAAGTCAGCGAAAAGCTGAAATCCACCACGTCGTCTCACCTGGAGTCCATCCCCGGCCACATAGTCTCAGTCGCAGACACGACGGCCGCCATCAACTCGTTTACAGAACACGTGCAATCCGTACTGAAGGATTGCTCACGAGAAGTTCCAGCATTGAGCGATCAACGCTGGATACTACCCGCTGACGTACGTGAACTGATAACCGAGAAGAACGCGGCCATCCGTGCCTACAGCAACTTTCCCTGCGACGCGAACAAAGCTCACATGCGTCATTTACAGCGTGCTGTAAAGAAGCGCACTAGTGAGCATCGTTCAGATCAATGGGACAAGACGCTTAGCGAGCTTGAGCCTACCCACCTAGCCTTCTGGCAGCTGCAACGCAAGTTGCGCTCCACCGAAGAGGCTTCGATGCCTCCCCTCACCCGACCCGATAAGAGCGTTGCATTCGACGACTCTGAGAAGGCCGAATGCCTAGCCGACAGCCTAGAGTCCCAGTGCTCCCCCAGCTCTCAACCAGTAGACAAGCGACATCTCGATGAGGTGAACGCATTCGTCGAACGTAGAGCCGCCCTCCCCCCTGTAGAAGACCCAGATGATCCTCTGCCTCCGGTCACAGCTGACGAAGTGCAAGACATCATTAATAAGCTTCAACCGCGCAAAGCACCCGGCTCCGACGGAATCACCAATAGGGTGTTTAAACTCCTCCCCGCTCAGCTCGTCGTGTTAATGGCGGCCATTTTCAATGGCGCCCTGAGCAACAACGCTTTTCCCCAAATATGGAAAGAGGCCACTGTCATCGGTTTCGCCAAGCCAGGCAAACCCAAGTCTGAGCCCTCGAGCTACAGACCTATCAGTCTCATAAACGCACTCGGCAAAATCTACGAGAGACTCATTTATAAGCGACTCAAAGACTTCGCCGAGGCTAAGAGTCTCATCCCCAACGAGCAGTTCGGCTTCAGAACCGGACACTCTTGCATTCAACAGGCCCATCGCATCGTAGAGCACTTGAGCGCTGGCTTCCAGCGTGGAGCGATGACGGGTGTGTTGTTCTTCGACATAGCAAAGGCTTTCGACAAAGGCTGGCACAACGGCTTATTATACAGGGTGTAACGGAAAGGGTATATACATCCTTAAGGGTGTGCTACAGACCATCAAACTGAACATGTTTCTCATCATAAAAAAATTTTTGCAGCAAAAAAAAAAATCTGCTGCCTATACATTTGGGTCGAATAGGTATTGCAATTTTCTATGGGGAAGCAGATATTTTTTTTGCTGCAAAAATTTTTTTATGATGAGGAACATGTTCAGTTTGATGGTCTGTAGCACACCCTTAAGGATGTATATACCCTTTCCGTTACACCCTGTATAAGCTGTACAAACTGGGAGTGCCGGACCGTCTCGTGCTCATCTTACGAGACTTTCTGTCGGATCGCACCTTCCGCTATCGCATCGGGAAGGCACTGTCTTCCCCCCACCCCATTAGAGCCGGAGTCCCTCAGGGCTCCGTCGTCTCTCCCCTTATCTTTACTCTGTTCACCAGTGACATCCCCAAGAGCAAGAAGGCTCAGTTAGCCCTGTTCGCGGACGACACGGCCATTTATAACACTGGCCGCAGTCACGACGCTATCTATAGCACCCTCCAAACCCCAGCCAACGTCTTAAGCACTTGGTTCCGGAAATGGAGAATCGAGGTGAACCCCGACAAGAGCCAGGCAGTTCTTTTCTCTAAACAGCGTAAAATTAAGCCACCCGCGCTCAGCCCGATCACTATGTACGGTAAGCCTATCCCTTGGGAGAAGCAAGCCAAGTACTTAGGAGTCATACTTGACAACCACTTGTCTTTCGCGGCGCACATCAAAGCAGCTCGCGACCGAGCTGCGTTTGCTATGGGTAGGCTTCATTTCATGATTTCGGCAAAAAGCAAGTTGTCACTCAAGTGCAAGTTGCGCCTTTATACCGCGGTGATCCGCCCCATTATGACGTACGCTTGCGTCGTGTACGCTCACACCAAGCCTAAGTACATCCATAGGATGCAAATTTTACAGAACCGGTTCTTACGTAGAGTCACGGGAGCTCCTTTTTATGTCCGTAATGACCGTCTACACGTAGACCTTAGAATGCCCACCGTCCTTCAGTTTATGAAACGTCTTTCGAAGCGTTTCTTCGATAACGCCATTAAACACCGTAATCCCCTGATCGCAGCGGCCGCCCGTTACGAACCCTCGCGCATTAGTACAGTACGCCGTCCTAGGCATACCCTTGTCACTCCAGATGATGCTATCACCCTCCTCCAGGAGAGTAGCAAAGAGACTAGCACTCTTAAAAAGTTCCGACTCAAACCGCCGTCTTTCCGACCTCGCCGTCGAGGTCCGTCGTGACGTCCCGGTCCATGCCCGACCCTCGCTCGAGCCAGCCCGCGATGCTGTGCCAGTAGTCTTAAATCAGCCCCTAAATAATGATACCATTCAGATCCAGCCTGTCCCCATGCAGTCCTCCCCCAGCGACGCCCTAAGCCGAGGTTCGTACCCCACAGGGGGTGCCCTTAGCGTGCAGTCGCTTAGTTTGTAAGTTTTTATGCCCTGGCTGGAGGCCTTACTCTAAAGGCACCCACAGGATAGTCCGGTTAAGCAGACGACAACCTCATAGGTTGAACTGCGAGATGCCATTCAAAAAAAAAAAAAAAAAACGACATTTCAATCAAACGTTCAAGTCCTTATTTTCCGAAATTACTGAACTGATTTTAATGAAACTTAATAAAAAATAGTGTTACAGCTAAATTAGACCGATTATAAATTATCTATAGAAACAAGAAATTAACAACTATCTTTTTTTAAAGACATTTTGAAAATCTTTTTAGTAACTTTTTAGACCTATAAAGGGTGTAAAACTTCTCTTAACGAAGCCGAAAGGCATTGGTTCTCCCTGTCATTGCGATCATTTTTTTGTTAAAAGTTTGTGTCTTAAAAGTTTGTATGAAATGTCTTATGACGTAAACGCTCTTAGAAAGAAGTTTATTTTTGTCTAGCGACCTATGTAAGTGAAGTACATGAAACATTCGGTATCATATCTAAGTTAAGTGCTACTAAATCGGCTGTGGTCGTATGTACACTTCAGCTGTTTGTACTGAAAGCCGACCTCCACATAGTTGGAAAAAGGCTGGCAGATGATGATGATCTAAGTTTAATTAAAATTTTGACATATAAACCTTTACGAATTAATCTCTAAATGCTAATGGAGATCACAGACTTACAAAACCCGACTTTCATTTGAAATAAATAATTATGTAGATTAATGACGAAAGATAGATGAGAGCAGAGCAGAGAGCAGCAGTGGGCCAGTGGTGGCAGCCCCGAATTACGAGCAGTAAGCCGTGGGTTCGAACCCAGGCAGAGGCGCATTACTTTGTGTAATTCATTTCATCACCGCTGCTCTCAAAAATGGTGAAGGAAAACATCTTAATAAAACTGGCAAGTCCTAGAGCTAAAAATTCGAAGTCATGTGACATCTACCAACCAACACTGGGCCCGCGTGGCGGATTACAGTCCATTCCCTCTCATACAGAGGAGGATTGTGCTCCAACAGTGGGAACATTATAGGCTGATGATGATATAAAGATAAAAAAGCAGTACATCTTTCCTGACAACCACTTTAAAAATTACTCAATCACCTTGTTTTCTATGAACAAGTTATAAAGCAGCACTATGCAGTAAAATACCTACCCGTAGTTTGCCATAACAGCGTAGTACAGGAGCAATCGTTCTATAAAATGATAGAAATTACGATTTTACGATATTCACCCGTCGCTGAACGTAAAAGATAGTACCTATTCTGTAAACATAGCTTACCTGACATACCTATTAAGTCAACGTGTTATAGAGTTAACACACTCATGGAAAGATGTGCGAGGTTTTCAAGCAGGCGATCAAAATATCAGCCTACACATATTGTATTGTAGAACAAAGACAAAGTCGCATTCGTTACTAAACTTCTTCACTATATAAATGTTTATAGTTCATCTGTCTAGACGTTTCCCAACAATGCTAAGGTCGGCTTTTAGGGGTTGGATCTAGAATCTTTTGGCAGGAGTCGGGGAGTAAAAATGGTTAAATCTGTTAGGGAGTGAGACCTCGATTAAAACGCTACGCTACACACTTTTATTAAAAGGTAATTTATATTTTTCGAGAAATGAATAAAAATGTTTCTCAATTCAAATAGGATAAAAAGCGAAACCGGAACGTTAAAATGAGCGATTGACAACCACATTGACAACACGGTTGGCGCAGTGGCTTAGCGATTGTATGCTGCGCTGCGTGTCGCGGGTTCGATCCCTCACGGAATAAATATTTGTCAGTCCTACAGATAGTTGTTTCGGTTCTGGCTGTTTGTGTACGTGAGTTTAAATGTTTGTAAACGCACCCACGATACAGGAGAAAGTCCTGGCGTGGGACATCGTTTAAAAAAAATGTTCTAGTATATTGCCCGTGGTGTAAATTGTCGTTCAAATATCTTAATTTACCATAAAAACAATAACAAAATGCTCTTACCGAAAGTTACATAAAGAGACTAAAAATTAAGACACTTTATCAGCTCAATATTACGAGTACCTTATGTATTATTATTAAGGGCAAACATATAGGTGTTTATGTACACGAACCAGCTTCATTAATCTCTGTGCCGTGACATTTCACACTTCAACAAACTTTTAAAAAACGCGGCACAAAGGTCGAAGGTACTCGTAGCTTTTTGACATTTAAGATATTTCAGTATTGACACCTAGACGTTATTTATGTTTGTTGTAGATATTATTATGTCGGTAACGTTCATTCAAAAACATCAATGGCCTATTAATAATAACGGTGATGACCTTCTTCCAGTGAGTGGATAATAATATGCCTACACGAGTTTCATTCAGTTATGTAGCATAACATCACACCTGAATTAACCGAAGCGTTAGACAAAGGTCAACCTACACCAGGTCCTTAGTACACCCATATTGTGTTTGAGCGCCATGTAATAGGCGGGGAAGCAAGCCTTTTGTTACAAACTGGGCACAAATCTACATAGATTTTATACCACTACTGAGAATTCCTAATAACAACCCAATTATACTTTGCCCGACTAAATTGAACCCAGGACTTTATGCTCAGAAATAGCATTAACGAACAGTAGACGTTCCTAATAGTTTTTTTTTTTTTTTAATCTCTAATATATCTATTACTAGCCTATGCCCGCGGCTTCACACGCGTGGAGTTCGATCACTGTCCCACGGGATTGTATTATCGGGATAAAAATTACCCATTTTTTTTTTATGGCATCCCTCCGTTCAGCCTCTGAGGCTGGCTTCTGCTTAACCGGTCAATCCTGTGGATGCCTTGAATTTAAGGCCTCAAGCCAGGGCAAAAAACTTATAAACTAAGCGACAACACGCTAAGGGCACCTCCTGCGGGGTACGAGCCTTGGCTTAGGGCGAAAATTATCATGTGTTGATGTAGGTTATAAACTACCCCTGTGCCAAATTTCATCCAAATCCGTTCAGTAGTTTTCGCGTGAAATAGTTACAAACAAACATCCATCCATCCATTAACACATAGGATATTTTTTATCCCGATAGTATAATCCCGTGGGACATTGATCGAACTCCACGCGTGCGAAGCCGCGGGCATAGGCTAGTACATCCATACTCACAAACTTTCGCATTTATAATATTAGTAGGACAGTAGGATTTGAACTACTTACAACAATGGTTCTACTATTCACCATACAACGTTAACCACTCGTTCGTCGTGTCGTGGAGCTCCTTGAGTTTATGAGTCGAGCTACACGATATCTGACCAATGCTTGCACTGGCTCGAAAGGTCCACTCAAATCTGAGTGAATCTTTCTTCAAAAGATCATCTCAGACACTTATTTGCATATTTCTTAGGTGAGTTGACCAAGATTATGTCTGAACCTTAAAAAAGATATTTGAGTTTGTTTTGGTTGTTGCTTCTCAGAGTATTCAGGTACAAAAAACCGGCTTAATCTAGTTTAAAAAAAAAAAACGACGTGTTTAAACGTGTTGTAAAAACCTCTTTGCAAATTAAACATCATCTACTGCTACAAATACGTCTAAAACAATGCGTTTATTGATTATTTATGCACTAATTTACCAACAGAACTTGACAACATTTCCCAGAGCGCAATTAAAAGTTCCCTGAAGGTGAATTAAAATTCAAAGTATAAAAAGTCACCTACCCTCCGCCCACGATTTTAATTTCACTCTGAAAGTCAAGTATGACTTAATTTGCTAACTACTTATCCATTCACTGTTGGTGTGCCATAAATCAAATCAAGGCAAAGTTGGGAAACTTGGATCTAAGTAAATAATATCATGAATTATATTTTTTATAGCACCTCTTTAAATTAAAGCAAAATACTGAATGAAGTGGTGTTTAATTGAAAATAGAAGAAGATTAAAAATATCGACAAGAAAAGAACTATTCAAAATGATTGAAAAGAAATTGCTATGACCAAACTTTGGAAATATTATGGCCTCTTGTCATCTGTTAAAAGAGAATGAGATCTGAATATTAATAAGCCTTAACTTTCCATATTAGCCGGAGCAAACAGACAGACAAAAATTGACAAATTGTTATTTTGGTATATGTACCGTATGTACATTCAATTATGCATGTAGTAAAAAGCGGTTATTTTAATATTACAAACAGACACTCCAATTTTATTTATTTGTATGTATAGAGTATAGATGAAAGAAGTTGATTAGAACTTACCTACTTGTTTAGTTATTATCACGCCAAGTTTCAAACGGAATGAGCAGGGAGGTTAGATCCCACATGTGACTTCCACGGACTCCAATACTTGTGGCTGTTGGTTAGACGTTTTCAAACTGCAAAAAAGAAAATATCATGTTAGTTAAAATATCAATAAAGCCTTTTTTTTTGCAAAATAGTTGAACATATTTTCGATATTTTTCAAACTAGAAAACAATCTTGGCATACAAGAAAGAGGGAAGACCTAGTTGTCTGCTCATACACACCGACCCGCAATAACTTCAGTTTATCCGTAATCATAGTGTTTGCAACGGCGCCGAAATATCGGGAACTCAAAACAAATAATAATCACGGTAAATTTCCCGTTAGAAGTGTTATTGATAATCTTGGTCTTGGTCAAAAGTTTTGAGTTTTAAACCCATCAGTTGCCTTGCTGCTTATAAATGCTTCGTTCTAGTGTAAACTATTTTGATTCGAAGAAACTTAGTTTTAACAAACATAGATTATTTTTTTGTAACAAGCAACACATATCGGTAGAATTCTTAAAAATAATATATTCGTAAACAAGATAGTTAAATTCGCTGTGAGGTAAAAATATGTTCCAATCTTACTGTAGATAACATTTCCTGAGCTACAGTCAATTTGTAAAACAAAATAAAAACACCTCTAGACATCTGTGTTCTGTTTTGCCGGAAATCGAGAAACATAAAATGTAACTTCAATATTGTAAATGCCATTTCGCATACCATTTACTATAATATCATTAGAATATACACCGACTATTATACATCCAGAAATTCAGAAGTTCGTCATAACGTTCAAACATAATTTTGCTTGCAGTTCGAATCTATGCATGTAGTTATTCGTTTGTTTTCAGCCAATCAAAACGTTGTACGGCACACGCTTGTAATACAATGGAACGAATAAGTGAATGATTCAGACAGTGTGTTCGTTTGTTATCACTTTTGCCACGTGTAGATGGAAATGATTGTTTGTTTGGATAAAATAACATCACGCCTGTGATGTCCATTAGGCAGAGGTGTAGGTACTAAATCGTACACCCAGATTTCGACAGTTATGTTTTAGATCCAATGTAAAAAGGATATGCTTGACTGAACGAGGCCTGCCCAGGAGCTCATGCTCAGCAAACGCGCTTGCGACCTCTATATCACGTAGAAATAGCTTTCTACAAATAGTGCTTTCTACAAATAGTTTGCATCCTAGTCAAATTTCAGGGGGTGGTCACGACAGACATAAATAATCAATTAAAATTACGGTACTTAGTTAATTATTAATAAACGCTGTATTTTTTGGTAGTTTAAGTTTGTCAGTATTTCAGAATAACCCCATTAACGTGGTTTAGGGACAAATAAATTATCGAATGAACGTTTGAGATTGTTTGTATGTGTGTAAGCGAGGTTATAAGGCGAAAACCTGACGGGCTGCGTTTAAAATACGGGTGGTTCACACTTACCGATTTCCGTAAGTAAGAAAATAAAATAAAAATTACCTACCCATTTTATTATTATTCGGGACGAGAATCATTAGCATAGTTACCTCCTTGAATTTGACTAGGATGCAAAACAACACCTTGTATACAAGATAATATAATTATGTATTATTTCAATACCTATGTATAGGTTTTGGATTCAATTAGATTGTTGGAGTCAGTCTCTGACCCCAACATACTTGGGAAAAGACTACATACGCACGATCATGCATGAGGCATCATGCGGTGCTGTCTTGAGTAGCCTACATTAACACCAGATTTCTTCTTGATTCGACACTCACGTAAATTTGGCAAGATGCCATCACAACTGATTGAACCAAGTAACAATAAAATGTGCTACTTAATCGTTCATATCATTTTTACATCAAACTTTTTAAAGCCACGTGTTCATAACGCATGACCCATTTCCCCGTTGCATTGATAACGTTACACAGATACAATCCGCCTGCATACGTCTGTCGCAGCGCGCTGGAGGTCTACTCGCTTTCTCCGAAACGTAACTTCGGCAACGAACGAAAATTAAACGTAGTTACGTTTGTGACCTTACTCTATATCATTTGCGGACGCACTCAAGAACTTCGAATTCATAGACAATTTGCGTGAACGAATGTATTGAATGTTTTGTGTAGGCTTTTTTCCATCTCTATTAGTATAAAATACGGTTTTTATTTTAACTTAAAATAAATGGGTCTTTTTTCCTTTACTCTAAAATTTAACGTATTACTTGTAGTTTATTAAGCTTTTCAAGCAATATTCATGCAGAAGTCTTAAATATATCAATAAAATTTTTAATTTTGTTGACATTGATCGAGACACTACAAAAAACTTATCATAGATATTGCTATCCGACAAAATTTAAGAGTAGCATTTCATGCAAACTATGGTAAGAAATGTATGACAACCAAATATATTGATATAATCTTTCGACTAAAAAAAATATCTTTGGCTCGGGTGTCAAATTGAAGTGACAGATGACAGATTTCTATCCAAACACAACAAACTTTTATTTGTTTTTATCAAATAACTCTACGAAAACTAGTTTAACATCAAGAAATCATGAAAAGAAGACAAAAATCCTTTACCCAATAACAGAAAACTGGACTAGATTGAACCAAAAAAACAGAAAATGAAACTTTTGTTAATAATGTCACTGATGCATCGACACCGACGCCTGCCGTTTAACAAGAGGCACACCTACCATCTCCGGGCTCGTCGCTTAGCTCCGCCTCGCAGCCCGGACGCGCCACATCCGTGGGCGCTGCGTCGCCGCTGCAGCTGCATCGAGCCCCATCGACGAGTATTTCTCCCCGCCGTTGACCCCACCATCGATCATCATCACCCCCACGACGACGAAGAAGAGGACGGGCACCAGCGAGCTTGGGACCTCGAGGCCAAAAAGCCCTGAACAAGGTCCCCTCTACCGGTGGAAATGTGTTGCCCATGCAATGGATATGGTCCATAAATGAACACGTCATGCGCGCATATTATGGTGCTACTGAGGGAGAAGTACGGATGAAATTCAAATTTGACAAGCAGTCATCATCATCTTCCAGCAGTTGCTTATTCTACTAGGCTACTTACTTTACTCGGTGCAAGTGTTTTCTTCTTCCATTCTCACCTAGACGAGACGGACGTCACAGCATCATTTTGTTTATATTATTTACAAATGATTTAATTAATTACATTAATTGAATTGAGGGAAAGTACCCGCAGGAAAGATTTTAAAAACAAAATAATACCCTAACTTAATATTGTGCATCATAGTCCTCAATATCAAGCAGTGCAGATTTTTAACAGTTTGCCATTGGACTTATAAACTATAATTTACAAAAGCTCATTTAAGTCAAGACTCAAAGCATTCATATTGGAGAAATATCTGTATTCAATAGACGATGACATATCCACATTTTAAATTTTTAATTGTATTGATTTTTGAATTTGTAATGTTATTGAATATTTTATTTTTGTGTTATTTTCTCTATTTGTATAATGTACTTACCCTAAATGTGTTAGTTTTATTATTTTAATGAACATGTTTTTATTATTTTATGTTTTTATAGATTTATGATTTCAAACAATGTGAATTGTTCTTGAATAAATTGAATTGAATCATTAAGTCTTTTCTCTTATATCATTCCTCACACAGCGCTTCCATTATTTAGTAAATAAATGACTTTACTTTAATCAGGTTGGGCAAAGTGTGATTGGGTTTTTCCATCAGGAATTACTCAGTAGCAGCCATGGAGTCTAGATTTGTACCTCGATGGCAACAAGCTTGCCCCCTTTAACATGGGACTTAAAATCATAACTGGCGAAATCTGGGTGTCCTATTAGGTACACTGCTGCCTAACCATTTGAGGATTACTGCTAGATGTTATGTATTACACAAATAATCTGTCAACATAAAAGATTAGCAGTGAAGCAGTGGCATGAGTTTATGTATGTATGTGGGGAAGTGTTAGGGGTTTAAGCAAATAAAAGTGCTTTGTTAGTTTTAAAGGTTTATATATTAGCCACTTAAGATTTCCTCTATCCATCTCCTTGCCACATTATCACATCAGCTCCAATATACCAAATTATAGTATTGCCATCCAAAATCCATCAATATACACACAAAGTTTCATTTTGATGCGACAATAAGAAAGAATATTGGATTGTAATGAAATATGAAGAGTATAATATTCTCTTCTGGAAACTCATAAAACATCAACCAATAGTTTGAAGTGTTGTAGCTGATGAAAAGAAATGGTGCAAGAAGCTCTCAACATCACACAAGTCTTGTATTTTCACCTAAAACAAAATAAAAATAAAATATAGCAGGTGGATTTTATTTATGAACTTAAACAATTAAAATATGTGGTTTATTGAGGGCGGTTGTAACCTCCTGCAAACAACAAGACAGTCTGTTGTGCCATGACCCATCAATATTCTGCCCTATAGACCCTTGGTAACAACCTCGGGCATAAAAATTCAAAACTTTAAAATGATAAGATAAGGATTTTCTTACAACAGTGAAATGCAGTTTTAATGAAAATAATAACATTATGATACACTTCTTACCTTAACTGTGGGCTTGATTCCATGACGCCTTGTCTTTGAAGGTAACAAAAGCACTAATATCTTGACACAGCTCTTCAAATAACTGCCGACTGAGTATAATTATCAACAAACTCCATGTCGGGAATTTTGCTTATTTCTAATTGATTGCGCAAGCTGTGCCGGTTCCTCCTGCACTCTTTACTTTCTTCACGCTGAGCAGCCTCTATTAAAAGAGATCACACTGCCTTTTGAACCAAAAATCCACACCAACGAAAATCAAACGATAACACTTTTGGTATCGTCAATTTGAGGTTAAAATTCCGAAGTATCTTCTGTCAAACGTGACGTTTCTTCCACACTTGCGAGAATTAGAGTAGGTTTAGAAGATGCAAATGTCAAACAAACTTCGGCTGTCCGAAATTTCGGAACGAATAGAACCGTGGTAGGAAACGTTCGAAGTTTCGGCCGCAACTTCGTTTTGCGGAGAAAGCGAGTAGACCTCCTGATTCGATTGACGCCTTTATTGGCATACCGTGTCTGTACGGCATTTATATTCAAACTTTGCTGTCCGTATATTCTCTATACAGATGTTTTAAATGCTAAAAGTGACTGTATTGAAGTGTAACCTACCTTACTTTGTTTATTCTAAATAACTGCACACTGAACCGTTTCTAGTGAAAGGTCTTTCAATGTTTGGCCTATCTTACTTCCGCCATTTTATTTTATTCTAGCTGACCCGCGTAACTTCATCTGCGTCACAAATCCACTTTTTTGAAAAAAAAATGCTTTGTTGCTCCTGCATGATGTTATACATATTCCTCGATAAATGGGCTATCCAACACTAAAAGAAGTTTTCAATTCAAACCAGGAGTTCCTGCGATTAGCGCGTTGCACCAAACAAACAACAAACTCTTCAGCTTTATAATATTATACAGGGTATATCGGAAAGGGTATATACATTCTTAAGGTTGTGCTACAGACCATCAACCTGAAAATTTTTCTGAAAAATTATCTACTGCTAATGCCTGACAAAACAGCTGACGTGGTATAGTTTCTTGTTAAATCTAATTGTTACTTAGTTTTATTTGTTTATTCTCTCATTGAAACGTCTTGCAGCAACCTCACCAATTTATAATAACGGACTGTCAAAGTCTATGCTATAGTGCAGAGTGTTAGGTTAAAAACCCAAGTGGGAGTCGGATTCGCTCACGAAGTATTCCGTATCATTATTATAAAAACGAGCAAAAAAATCACTTTGTTGTATGGGAGCCCCTTAAATATTTATTTTATTCTGTTTTTTGTATTTGTTGTTATAACTTCAACAGAAATACTTAATCTGTAGAAATTCCAACTGGCTACCTATCACGGTTTATGAGATACAGCCTGGTGACAGACGGTCGGACGGACGGATGGACGTCTCAGTGAAGTCTCAGTAATAGGGTCCCGTTTGACCCTTTGGGTACGGAACCATAAAAAGGTAAATTATGAAAAAAAATACTATTTGCTGTTCCCTGGAATTAGTCCCATATTAAGTTGTTCTTTTTTGTGGGTACTAAAATGAACTTTAAGTATTCTCCTCGATCAACCAATGCTTCTTTCACCTTATTTAAAATTATGTATCTACGTTTACTAGTTACTGTCCACTTTGTCCGGTTCCCATTCAAACAATTAAACAATTATCAAATCAATATGGCCGCATACCACAGGGTCCCCACTCCAGAGGTTAAAATTCTAATTCTAGCATACATTGGGTTTTAGGATATAATTGAGGTTAGATAATTAGTTAATTATAGCTGACTGTAATTATGGACATATAGTTATCAACGGTTGATTTAATAAGGTAAGTTGAATAGGTTTATCCTTGTATTAATTTGGTAATGAATTGTATTTTAGTTCAGATTCAAAGGCAGTCGCTCCATGTGAAATACTGCATCCGGTAAGACTGGAAGCCGACCTTAGCATAGTTAAGAAAAGTCTAGGCAGATGATGATGAAGTTTTCAATGTCAGTCAGCGCGCGTGGCATGACCACCATAGAAACGGACTATGTCAACTGACACGTTGTCATTGTCTATCTGTCATAATGTCGATTCTTCCGTAGACTCGTTTCTACAGTGGTCAGTGATCATGCTACGCGTGCTGATTTTATTTGTGAGTTTGAAAAAATGACAACATTGATCAAAATAATGATCACACATGTTCTCATAATTTCCTTGACCCATAAATGACCCTAGCCATAAAAAACAAACTCCACACATAGAACAAATTTACCTCCAGTCAATTAGCTACGACCATCAATCAATTCATTAAGAGGGTAAAAACGGCCCTTCATTAAATTTTCATCCTTATTAACTGGACAAAAGAAGTTAATTTAGTTTGAAGTCTTCTTATTAGTCAGTTGATGTGGTAATCTATTGGATCGGACATCGCTTTTGTCGATAAGTAATTGGTATTTGAAACAGGGCTTTGTAAATACGTATAATAAGGTTGATTATTGTAAGTGACAGCTAAATAAGAAGTGCACAAAATGGAAGTACCTACCTATAACTTGTTACCTAATCATCTGCCTAGCCTTTACCCCACTTTATTGGGGTCGTCGTTTTCCACTTTTACCAGCAGCTGAATAACAGAATTTAAGATGGATCGACTGCCTAAAGCCTATCAGTCTGTCCTCCACAACCCAGTCAGATCTGCGTAATACGCTACAACTTGGTAAAACAGTCGGACTAATGTTTTCCATGTTTAGTACCGTTTTCTATAGCTTCGGGGAAAGAGGTGGCCATGTAATGTCTATCGAGGTCATAAGAGTATAAGAATGGTGCGTTTATATGCTTTGAGAAACAAAAGTAATGCAAGGTCTATTCAAAGGAAATAGAAAAAAAAATGCTTCGGGGTATTCGCCTCTTTTAATTTCCACTTTTAATACTGAGTTGAAATTCAGTGGAAAATTCCTCCGAAACATTCCCTAGCTTTTCAGGAAATTCAATTACAGCAAACCCTAAAACTTTTGAACACTTTATTTAATTGTTTGGGAAGTTGGTTTTGTTATTGTTTCATTTGCAAGTGGGATGTGTGCGAATTATGATTAAAATGTTTTTTTTTTAGTAGCATAAATATTACATCAACATAGGTATACTCAGAGTCACGTATGATTATTTGTAAATTTGAGATAAGAGAAAATATTTTCTTTAATAATCTTTGAAGGAAACAAACGGATGAAAAAATCCAACCTTAACAGTTACAATTGACCTGCACCCAATATCCTAAGTCAGGACCGGACAGATAACCTACTGAAATATGTATATGACAAAGGCCGATTTCGGCAGTTAGTCCGCAGTCAGGGCCGCTCGGTTTTAAAATTTCTTCTGCTCATCAATATTTTATTTTATTTTTAACATATTGATATCAAGACATATATATTGACCGCGAAGATTGCCAAAAAATGAATAAAACTTTCGGAGGCAAAGTATTCTTTCTTGCGTAAAAAGAAAAAAAATCCATCGCAACTAGTTGCCAAGAAATAATAAATATTCCTTTTCCACAACTGGTTGCGAAACTCAGTTGCCATGGCGGCCGAAAGGGATAAGCCACAAGGTGACGCGGTAGACCTCGCAGAAGATGGCGAGACGAGCTAAACAGAAGCAACGAACAGTGCTCCACAATGATCCTGGATCAAATGATTTGGAAGTCATGGGGAGAAGCCTAAGCCCAGCAGTGGGATGACACAGGCTAATAGTAACAGTATCAAGAAAAATAACGCAAGGAATGTATGTCTGTCTAAATAAAGATATTCACATTGTATGTACGCAATTACAACGCTATAATATGTCTGTCTTAAATCTCCTTTTTTTCAGACATAAAAAATATTCCGACCCTGTGGAAGACACTCGCACACTCACTAAAATTTTTAGGGTTACGTTTTTTTCCTTTTGAGGTACGTAACACTAAAAATAAGTCTCTATTTTATAGGATCACTTTGTTGTCCGTCTGTCTGTCTATCTGTCAAGACCTTTTTTTATCGGGAACGCGTGACGCGTGACGGATTGAAAATTTTACTATAAACTCAAATCTTCAGTCCCTTCAAGCTGTGAAAAAATCCAACTCATAAGTTAACGAAAAAAAAAAAAACGGCCGTTTATGCCGCAAAACCGTATATTTCGACACTCCAGGTAATCGAAAATGTTAGGGTACTTTCAATTGATCTAGAACTATGAAATTTGGCAAGTATTATCCTCTTAAACTACAAATACAGGGAAAAGTCTGAAAACTATACATTTGTATTTAAATCATTAAAAAAAAAAGATCTGAAAAATTTCGAAACTCGATTCCTGAACTATTTATAATGTCACTTGTAACGGGATATTTAGGTACCATGTTTATTATTAGTTTTGAGTTCCCGATATTGCAAAATGGTTGAGTTGAATGATGGCTGATACATGCGTCATGTTCGTGAACGGGCGCTGTCAGTTGTGACTGGTCATCTCTTAGCTGCCACGGTTTATTTTAATTACTTTATTTTTAATTACTGATTTAATCTTTTACTCAGGACGCTTTTAACTTGCCCGTATTTCTACATTGTTCTCACATATTTGTAATTCTTAACATGAATGATGTAACCAAGATTTTGTGACATATTTTGATTTAAAAGAGTGTCCATGGAGTTTCTTGCCCGTTCTTCTCCATAGAGATCTACGCTACGGAATGGGCAACTACAGTACTTTCATAAGTTATTATGCCTTGTGACTGGGACTGTAGCTTCGCGTTTTATTTTGTTATTTTTGACTTTCAAAAGTGCCTGTAATGGTCTAATGGAAATAAATGCTTTGACTTTGACTTTGCAGCGCTGTTGCAAACGCCATGATCATGGTAAATATCCCGTAACAAGTGTTATTGATAGTGTGAAACTGACATGGTCACTCCATGTCAGTTTAAAAACTTATATTTATAATGTGTACCTACAAATTTGTACGGAACCCTTCCGACTCGCTCTTGTTCGGGTTTTTTTCTCACGAGGATTAAATACATATTTGAAAGAAGAAAAATCGTTTGAAAAGGTTATCAATCATTCTTTTTACATTTATCAACAAGATTAGGTACCTATAAACCCTATTTCACATTCAAATTTACAAAGTATTTTTGGCAGCCTCGATTTTCCAAAAAAGACATAAGCCTCCCACACTGAGTGTGTAGGGCGTTTGGGGGTGTAGGTAGGCCAAAGTCCACCACAAGCCCTCAGTGCCGTTTGTGGATGTCAAATGTCAAGATTATCTCTCCGAAATATTGAACAGTTTTAACCAATCTTTTCCTCTAAACCACGGTGTCGCATTGTTTGCTAAGGTCGATTCATGGATGAGCCCATCCTGTTACTCTGAAAAAACACTCCGTACGTGTTACTGTCATTCGTAGAGCTTTGACAGTCGTTAGGTACTTGTAGTTAGAAAGTCTGACAACCAAGTGGTAACATGTTACTCAGCTAACTGAGTTGCGGAGGTCAGACAGGCAGTCGTTCCGTGTCAAATACTGGTAGCTACTTCCTTTTAGACTGGAAGCCGACTTCATGATACATACTTTAAACAAAAAATATCATAATATTTAAGGGTAAGACTGATGATACTTACGCGTGTTACCTACCTATCTTACCGTTTATAACAAAAAGAGTTTCTTAAAATTCCTCGCACAATTCGCCAGTTATTCAGGATATTAGATTAGTGGTGTGCCGGAAATCCGGTTCTCCAAAAAATGGAAGGAATATAGTGCGTACCCAGGCACACATCCGGCGGCAGCCGAGTGCCGGGACTTCTGGTGAATATTAAAACTAGTATTTATGTAGGGTTTAGGTAGTAGCTTTTGCCCGCGGTTTCACCCGCAAAATGGTTGGAAAATAAAATTATCATAATGAAAATGAAAACATCATATTAACACCACACATGTATCCCCCGAAGAGTTTTGCAGAGGTGTACCTAACAGTACACCCACATCGCCAGTTATGTTTAAGTTCCATGTCATGTGACCGGTGAGCGATGTGATGTGTGTGTGTGTGTGTGTATGTGTGTGTGTGTGTGTGTCATGTGCCATAAATATACCAAAAGAAAAGTTTTCCTATATTCTAACATTATAAAAATTTGGGAAATTGCTAATTTTGTGAATGTGTGGACATTGTAGGCTTTGTAAATTCGTATCGGTTCGTTATTTTTTTAACTTGTTCTACCTTTTTTAGTAAGCAACGACTTATTGTTGGGCCTACGCTCTGTCCTCCCATACTTAACTACTATTATAACGCTGTAACTTAAAATCATTTGGTTTTATAATATTTTGTAAAACCAAATGATTTTAAAAGAGTAACCATGGAGTTTCTTGTCGGTTCTTCGCCTTAGGAAACAACCAACCCGAACCGTGCACCTTTTGTCGACATTTTATAAGTGTCCATGTAAGCCTATGTAAAATAAAATATTTTGATTTTGATTCGAGAAATCTTGGTGAAAAATAAAATGGCTACATTTACGATTGTATCATGTACTATACCTGTCCCTAGGCCACACCTTCGTTTTAATCTAAGTAAAAATCATATTATGGGCAGTTAATATTTTTAATTATCAGTTATTACTTCTAATCCCAACTGTTACAGCTACAATCAATCAGAGTTTCTACTTAACACTTGTTACGATCCGAGATCTCCAGTGGGACGTGCACTGGACTTGTGCACGTCGCACAAACAAAGTTGTATTCTCTGACACCCTTGTGGTGCACGAGTGTACGTGACCGGTATACAGACGTGCTGTGGACGCCTGAACGTCTACAGGAGATATTTATCACCGATTTAGTGGAAGTGTAACTATTTATTTATTTATCGGTGACCATGGCTCAACAGTGCCGAAATATCGGGAACTCAAAACAAATAGTATACACGGTAAATATCCCGTTTCCAGTGATATTGATAGTGTTAGTGACGATGAAATTGAAATAAATGACAGTTTAAAAACTTATATTGATTTATTTGCTAGTATGTAAAACAGTAGTTAGTAGGCATGCATTAAAATTTCACGACACAGTATTAAGACACTCTGGTATTAAGTGCCCTTAGGCACTGCAACTATATTTCAAATACTAGCCAACCACCAACCAACCAATTACTAACCAATATGTTCATTTTAAAACTTCAATAATTCTTTGTCCCAACCAAAGCGATAGTCGTGCAAACTCGCGACAGCTTCCTTTTTTTTATTTTCGTTAGAAAAGAGTGACACACAATAATCGATGCGTGTAAACGTCCTCGACCGGCCACCACTTTTTGCATTGTTGCAAACGCAAAACGGCCGCGATACAGTAGCGGTCCTGAAGGTGGCCTACGATGCTGTATCGCTACTTTTGCGGTGCTGCCGTGCGAATAACGCACGATTGCAGCGATGCTGTCGCGCGTTTATAAAAAAAATGCGATCGGTGAAGCCCTATGGATGCAAATAGGCCACGGTCAATCGACGTGGACCTCAAAATATGTCACGTCATACATTTTAAGCTACAAAATATGTCAGTACCGTCGCCGCCGACTCGTCGCTCGTTGCGAAGTTGCATCCTAGTCAAAGAAATAAATATATCATGCCTGCATAAAGAAGTCAATAATGCCATAATTCATCGCTTTCATCTTGGTATCCAAGAACGACTGCTTGTGTTTAAAATTCGTGTTTATAAGTTCCAACTCAAGGTTTTTTGTTTTTTAATCCATTTAAAAAATAAAGCGATTTCCATTAATAAGAAGTGTGGCTGTATTATCCTGTTGGGTCGTAATCCAACCATGAGGACAGTAAATTATGGCCCGTTTATTTTTAGATGTGACCTTTTTCTATGCTAGAGAACATACAAGGATCAACTCATCACCAGTCTAAAAATATGACATTATTTCCAGCATAATTATGTCTATTTCTTCTATTTTCTGTCATAAAAGGGATTTCATTGAGAATTTTATGCTGACCTTTTCTTTACGCCCACATGAAAATAAGTGATCCGATGAGGTCCAAGTTATAATGGCCATGTTGGTAAATTACGTCTATAGGTATAAGTACTAAATAATAATAGGTGTGAGAGTTGGTAAAGGTCTGGGTCTATTAAAACATTTTTTTTAAGAAGTTCTAGAAATATCGATCTTAAGCTGGATTTATAAAGTTTATTTAGGTAAATAGGGAACAAGACTATTTTTTTAATGTGGTAATTAAATTTAAAAGGTGGTTAGTTTCGTTGGACTAGTGGTCCCTAGAGATGCTGGGGAGAACGAAGGCTGGATTCGATTTCTTGGACGGCCAAAGTGATTTATTTGATGACTAGTCCGTATCTTGCGGTTGTGCCCAGCATTGTGGTAAGGAATGCCCCATTAGACATCATAATCTGCCTAGCCTTTTTCCAAACTACCTTGGGTTCGGCTTCCAGTCTAACCGGATGCAGCTGATTACCAGTTTTTTTTTTTTTTTGCGTGTCTATAAGGTCTAGTCCACAAGAATCTTTTTTTATTTATTTTTGCGATGGCTTTGCTCTAGACTCTAGTCTAGGTCAGAGATGACAGAGACAAAGTCGACAATGGTACGAGGTTACCCCGAAGAAGCCTTTTGGCTCTAACTTTGAAGAGATTAGAGTTGTCAGCGTTCGGAAACACAGACACAGGCAGATACTCTCTTTTACTGTACGCATTATGAAAGACGTATGAAAACGTTTAGTGCGAATTGGTGGAATAGCAATAAGATAGGGATGGTAACTTGCAGTGCGTCTAGATGTCCGATGGTAGAAGGGGGCTGGTGGGATGAGGTCGTGGAGTTCTTGGGCACATACAGCCTGTAGAAGACCTACAAGGAACATCCTCGCCTTAACTCCTCCCTCACAGAACCCCCGTTCTTCGACTCCTTCCCCCTACTCCTTACTATGCAACAGCTCCACAGCGCTGCCGATGCAAAGAGGTGCTTCACGGATATCGAGTAAGTACAGAAGCACCCGCCTCGATACAGATACAGCTCTATACCTCTGCTGCGACCGACTCGTCCGGAGTCTCGAGGACGTATTCAAGATAGTTGAGAGCGATGACTTTTGAAGAGGCGTGGAGGTTGCTTAGGGAGATAATTTGAATTCGGAATGAGTTTTGAGGCTAAAATTGTACTTTAGCGTGGAAGATTCAGAGGAAATAAAGAAGATTAATTAAATAATATTAGCAACAAAAGTAGGTACTTTTCTTTTTTTCTTCTTTCTCAAAATTAAGAGGGAACTCTAGTGGGCCTTTATCCACACAAACGTATTCCGCTGTTTTCTTCGTAGATAATGCGTCTAGAGCAATGGATTTTTTTTCCAAAAAATCAAGGTCTTATTATTACATGCCCCTATCATTTTTTTTTTTTTCAAAACATAATCACTAAAAGAATTATGACAATCCAAAAACCCCAAAAAAAGCTCATGTTCAGACGACTATCAGACAAATAAGATAAGTATTTAACGAAAAAGAAATAAAAGCATGGATATACTTTTCCTCTAAATTTTGATATAAGAATTATTTAGATCAGTTTAGTTTTGAAGAAGAAAACAGCGGAATACAAAACGTCTTTTGGTCAAGATTTTTATAGGTAAAATCAGCCTGAGCTGCAGTTGTCCCTTTCGCTCTTTACGGGGGCTTGGTCGGGCGCAGCGCGACGGCAATAGTTTTTTTCAAATACCTATTTTTCAAATTCCTCGACGCTAGAGTCCCCTCTTTAGAAGAACAATACGGTAACAGACATTAAAAGCCTTTCATGTACAAAGCAAACTGCCGTAGTAAAAAATGAAAATAATAAATAAAGACATTGACTTTTTTTTCAATGTCAAAACAGAATTGTGTGAACCACTGTAACTGCTGAGCACGTGTTGGCATTTGGATCCCAAATCGAGCAAATTGTTGAACTAGGGTGGTTTGGTTTCCATGAGGCACCCAGTTGTAGGCACGGAATCTGGATTTGGGCCCGGTTGATGGATATCAATAGGTCCGACCCCTATTACACGGGGCTTAAACATAATTGGCGAAATGTGGCTGGACTATTAAGCAGGAGCACCTCTGCTAAAGCCTTCGGGGATTACATTTATGTTACTACTAGCTGTGCCCGCGACTTCGTCCGCGTGAAATAAGATTTTATCAAAAATATCAGTAGCCTAAGTTACTCTTTATTACATCAGCTCTCTGCCAGTGAAAGTCCCGTCAAAATCGGTCCAGCCGTTCCAGAGATTAGCCGGAACAAACAAACAGACAGACAGACAAACAGCCAAAAATTGTAAAAACTGTTATTTTGGAATATGTATATACGGTATTTACATCCATATGCATGTAGTAAAAAGCGGTTATTTGAATATTATAAACAGACACTTCAATTTAATTTATTTGTAGTATAGATTTAATTGGACATCATTATAATAGCGATTTTAACTAGAATGCCTAAGTATTTCAGTTGAAATCCCCACCTAAGCAGAAACACGACTATAGTACCTGATTTCCTTTAGTTAGGTACTATATTCTTGTTTCTGCTTAGTTGTTAAAGCGAGTTTAAAGAAACAGGAAGGGTTACTTTAGTAAAAATCTTCAAAAACTTCATGAAATTTGTATCTTTGCGCCGAGAACAGCCCTTGTTCTCAGAATGTGAACCGTTAAATTTACATAATTGTAAGCTTTGCCAACTTAAATATGAAGTATACCATAATCAGCCTATCACGGCCCCACGGCTGGGTTTCAGTCTTTGCTGTAATCATTCACTACGCGGCCCAGTGCGGGTTGGTAGATGTCACATGTCTTCGAATTTTCGGTTGTAAGACATGTCGGTTTCCTCCCCCATGATTTTCTTCACCGTTTTAGTGGCCAGCAATGGTGTATCAATGCATAGCATAAGCAGCTCCTGCTAGAAAACAGACCTATTTTAAGAGGGACTGTTTCGTTGGTCATTGGTCGCTAGAGCAACTGCTGAGCGTGAGATCTGGGTTCAATTCCCAGGTTGGGCATTGTTATTTAGTTTCGGTTTAGGTTGATGGCAATAGGTTCGCCCCCGTTAGTTACGCCTCTGCCTGACCCTTTGGGGATTACAGGCGAGATGTTATGTGGGCCAAATACACTCCGAATCGGTAGATGTATCACGATAATTTCCTTCACCGTTTTGATAGCTGGCAGTGGTGCTAATCACCACGTTGACGATAGAATTAATTACACAGATTGAATGACGTTTAAGGCCGGGCCGCGTATTGCCAAACTGTATACTGACCCAGACCGGGATTGTTCTGAGTTTGATCGCAGTTTGCCTTTGTAGTTGAAGAGCAAACTGTATACCTATTCAGAGAGTGTCTGAATTAGTATACATTTTGCTTTAAAATACTAGAGTAAAATACATACGAGTCCAGACGGCGAATTTAAAAAGGCCTATTTGAGTCACGAGCCAGACTCTAATAGATGAGCTTTTGTTTATGCATATTACTCGCCAAAACCTAATCTATCTCAGTAATAAAATTGACTCAAATGGACTAGCTTTTTGCCTGGATATTTTCAAACAAAGTGCACGGACAAAACCTAGTACTGTATTATACACATCCAGCAGAATTTGGATGCAAGAGCAAGCGAAGCGAGTTCTGGGGCACCCCAACTCGGTCAGGTTAGGTTCGAAGGGGATGGCGGGGTCTAGTGAGCGAACGGAGCGAGCGAACTAAGACCCCGACTTCCTCTTCATGTTAGGTTACTGTAAACCCTGCAGACAGAAATAGGAGACCAGCGTAGCGGGGCTACGTCGACTATGCTTTATAAGCGAACTACAGACAAGCAAACAAAATACATACATTATTAGATTGCTCTGAGCTCGTATGTACTTTGCTCCAATTTGTTGCGAGCAAAATGCATACCTTCTCCGATTGCTCTGAGCTCGTATGCAGTTTGCTCCAATTGATTTGTGATTTTAATGAGCACGATGTAGTTCAGTACAGACTACGGGTGTCTGGGTCAGTATACCGTTTGGCAATACGCGGCCGGGCCGTTAACCCCGCGCCAGTACTGCGCCTAAAGTAGGTAGGTATAGAAATCAAAACATGATGCTTTTGAAAGGAATAATTTCATGAACGAATTACTTTAGAATATTTTGGCTAGCTAACGAATCAGTCGCTAATACTTTTCATTCACCTTACATTACTCTTTTATAGAAATAAAATGTCTGTGGCTACAAAAAAAAACTCTTCAAAACAAACGTATTCAATACAAGCACCATTGTGAGAATAGAGCATTATTATACTTTTTTTATCGGAGACTGAATGAGTGAACGCCTTCGCAAGCCGTTCAAGTGCGGAGCGCAGGAAAATAGCAGGAAAAAAAATGGCGTCGTGCTAACACGACGTGGAAAATGTCAGCTATTTACTATGCATTTAACAGAAGCGCTTTTCAAAAGAAACTTCATGTTCCAATAAGTAAATTGTCAAGGAATATTAATGGACACTTTGATATTGAAATTCAAGTGCATTTTCTCCGTGAATTTGAATTTCTGGACTTGTATTGCTGGAATGTGTCCAACAATTTGGAGTCTTGCCAACTAACAATGAATGAAAATTTCCCGCAAGAAAAGAAGATGAAGAGGAGAAGTATTGCCTTCATAAAATACTGTTTTACAAGGACAGAGAAAGAGCCTAGTTTAAAACTATGGAGAAAAACTTAGTTACGATTACAATAGTAAAAGTTTTTTCTTTTTAGGGTTCCTACCCAAAGGGTCAAACGGGACCCTATTACTGAGACTTCGCTGTCCGTCCGTCCGTCTGTGACCAGGCTATATCTCATTAACCGTGATAGGTAGCCAGTTGAAATTTCTACAGATGTATTTCTGTTAAGGGGGCTCCCATACAAAAAAGTGATATTTTTGCTTGGTTTTATAAATAATGGTACGGAACCTTTCGTGCGCGAGTCCAATTCGCACTTGGCCGGTTTTTTATTAGTAACGATCTGGGTGATATAGAGGCCGCAATCCCGACTGTTCAGCATGAGATCCTGAGTTCTGGCAATGTGTTATTGGGTTTTTCCATTAAGCGTTTCTCACCAGCAGCCACAGAATCTGGATTTGTGCCCGTTGATGGCAATAGGCTCATCCCCTATTACACGGGACTTAAACATAATTGGCGAAATGTGGGTGTGCTATCAGGCACACCTCTGCCTGACCCTTCCGAGATGATAGGCGCGATGTTAAGTGTTTAAAGTATTTTTTTAAGGCCGAATTCTAAACAGTGCGAGTTGGACTCGCGCACGAAGGGTTCCGTACCATTATTTATAAAAACGAGCAAAAAATCACTTTTATGTATGGGAGCCCCCTTAAATATTTATTTTATTCTGTTTTTAGTATTTGTTCTTATAGCATCCACAGAAATACATAATCTGTAGAAATTTCAACTGGCTACCTACCACGGTTCATGAGATACAGCTTGGTAACAGGCGGACGGACGGATGGACAGCGAAGGGTTCCGTACCCAAAGTGACCCTTTGGGTACGGAACCCTAAAAACAATAAAACAGTAACTACAAATCCCAGCACAATCAGAAACCAAAACCAAGGTAGACCCAATTACATGTGTACGAGCTACGCTGTACATGCCACTAACTTGGCCTACATATGTATAGTGAAACGTTGCATATTGTTTAAACCAAAATTATTTGTATATACTTTACAACATGTTATTTTAGTAGCAATTAAACCTTTATACCAATCGGTTGTCTACTCAATCAACATAACATCCCACAAACAACATCAACACAACATTTTCACTGTTGGGAGTTACGCCCCAACATTTGGTCCTTCGAGAAATTTAGTGTTGTGTGACTTATATCTTTTACGATCGCGAATCGGTTGGACTGGTCTCTCACAAGCGAGTCGCCCCAGTAACCAATTGAGAAGGCGCATAACCTTCTGGCAATAACTTATCTACAACGCAAAACCTTGCCAAGTTGTTTTTGTTAAACTTAAAACATACAGCAATTGCTACACTGTACATTGCGGCATCTGCATTGGTACATTTTGGGACCGAATTGTGTTAATTTATATGCTAATTTGCGACACAACGAGAAATAATGTGTCGGGTGCTTGACACCCTGTGTTGTGCAAAATTTCCATAGTTTGCGTTCGTATATTATTGTAAAATCAAAATAATGATTTACATATTCAAAGTGGACTCTTTGTGTTTGTTGAAGAGTTTGAATGGTGTTACGTTGTTTAGGTTCTTTGTGGTTGAGAATTTAAATAAACAAACGAGATATTTATTTGCATTGTAAGGCTGCATTTCCAGCAGAGATGTGCTTGGCAGGTAGGCGGTGCGATGAAAACTCGCAAATATAATTACTTCATTTTCCTAGCTTTACTTATCGCAGTCCTGGCAAAATAGCGGCGCTAGATAGTTGTCTAAACAACTCAATTAACTAGCTCCGCTAATACAAAATGTGTATATAAAATGAGTATATAATTATTAGTAATAAATAAATCGGACATTTTAATTAAATGTCAGATAGGAAAATCCGACCTCATCCAGTCTGTAAAAAAAAATCACGCATAAAAGTATTTTAACTTTCCAAGGTAAATATCATTATATCATTGAATGTGTCCAAAATGGCACTAAAAAGAATTAAACCGCCAAGCATCATCGCACCATCGGTGGTGGTACCCTATGTGACGAATGATATGGCAAGAAAAAAGATGTTTGATGCCAAGAAGAGTAATACAGAAGTATGGAAGAAGAACACAGACTACGCTGACCCCTAATAAATTTGAAAGAGGTCAGAAGAATGATGATCCTCACACCACGGAGCTCCACGCTGTTTATTGTGCTCGCATCGCGCTTGCTTTTCGCACATCTCTAGTGTAAAACCAGCCTAATACACAGCTTGTTACATTTACAGCTTGTTTTAATTAATGTAACCGCTCGTTTGTATGTAAATTGCATTCATCTGTTTTCTGAATTATTTACATTCAGTTGGTTTCCTTGATTAATTCAACCAATTTAATTGTTGTTTAAAAGAGTAATTTTAGAGTAAAAATCTGTTACATATTTGTTCGTTTTAATTGTACACTGATCCACTGATTACCGCACTCTTTGGTTAAAACATCCTTCAACATCAGATTTGACCTAAAAGTATATTAGGATATTACAGAGAAAAATAATGTCAACTTATATTGACTTACGACCAACTATACTAATGCTGTAAACATTACGATTTAGGTTTCATAATCTTTAATATTTGTACACGTGATTTACCTACCTACAAAGTTTTATTTATCCACCTACTTTTGATAAACTAGTACTGTAGCCCAGAATCCGGCAATTAGTAATGTTGGCTGCACTGTACGTGGCAGGCAACGGCCAATCAGGTGCGTTGAACGTTGGCGCCGAAAACACGCCACACGCGGAGCCCTCGCGCGCTACGGCCCGCGAGTTGTTACCCAACCTCTGTGCGCCGCGACACGGCTCGACTCGCGCTTGCAGAGCACCCCTAAAACTAAACCTTTAAGTTGTGTGATATTGTGTACCGTGTCCCTCTTTAATAATTATATCGTTTACATCATTATAAACGTATTTTCCTTGAAGAGATCCCGTCAACCCTTGAAGAAGGCCTAAACCCACACCCGTCGGTTACAGTACCTAATAAACTTGCATCTCATGCACTAACTCTAAACAAAATAAATAATAACCTAACATTTAATAACGACAAGGAAATAATCAATGGTGTCAACTCACAGAGCACACACACCTAGACGTTCGATTGCAGCTATATTGCATACCTAATTACAATTAAGCCAGCTCGTTTGTACTAATTGACCAATCTATCTCAATATCACAGCTATTAATTAATATTGCACATTCAATGAAGATAGCTTTTCATTCGCTATTGAAACTGGGAAACCACAAAGTGTTGTATTTCAAAATGTTTATTGACACAATCATAATATCAAGCCTGTAATAACCGAAGGGTTAAGCAGAAACGTACCAGAACAATTTTGGGATTGCAGTGTAATAGCAGGCGAGCTTGTCCAAGAACTGCGTACAAATATAGACTCTTAGGGCCGCTGCTCAGAAACTCTAGAAATAATCTAATAACACTTTTGCCTGAACTTGGAATCGAAATAGTAGCATTTCCGACCACCAGACCAACTAGGCGATTTATAAGGATACTATGTAAACCACCAGTGTTGGAAGTTAGGAATTTACAATTCCGCTGTTTTTTTTTTCAACCAGCTTATTGCCGAAGTAAAATATATGTTATCGGCAAATTGCCAACATTTGATAAGCTTTATCTTCAAATAAGTACTTATTAACTACCTATTATAATATAAGTTTATTTAACCTTCATTAGTTAATTAGCAGGTAATCGGCTTCTATCTTCATTTTATTTTGAGACTGATTCTATAAAGATAACCGAATCCGGCTCGAAGGACCAATTTCAATAAAGGTTTTGGACAACACAGCGGATTACGGTACAAAAGCTAGGCCATCTATTTGGGTGACCCAAGTTTATAGGTCCCCGAGGTCTAATCTAGGAATAATAAAATCTGGACACTTGTTTAGTTTGGGTGTAAACCTGGATAAGTTCGTGAACAATATGCCTACGTGTTTTTATTATTTATACACGTTGAAAAGGTTTCTCTTCTTTTAGGGTCTAACATAGTACTCGTTAAAGACTACATTTTCTCCTTGCGAAATGAGAAGTACCATTAAGCCTTATTGCGGCAAGTATGGACTATGGTTATTCTAACCAAGATCTGGATGGTCAGGCATTAACTATGTTAACAAATAGGTTTTCACACAAAAAATATTACAACTGTCAGGATTAATTTGGGTTAAAAAATATCTTTAGTTGGCGCGATTTGTCGTTAAATGTGCAATTGTGTGTGGTGGAGTATGTAAATAACGCAATAGAGTTATGTGGAGTTTAATCGTAAGAAAAAGTATATTATGACTCGTGGTTGACAGATTTTTCGCTTTAAATTAGAGTTTTTTTTTTTTTTAAATTGCGATTAATATTTTGTTTCCCCCTTCTCACATTAACAGCAAATGAGTCTTCTGACAAATAAAAAATATGTCACAGTGCTTTGCCTTTGGGCACAAGAAAACACACATTTATAATATAACTTTTATAAGTATCAATCAGAGATAACCAACCATAAACATTTCTTTCATTTCCATAACTGAAAAGGCTCTTAAAAAAGTCACTAACTATTCCAAGTTGGGACAGTCTTGCTCAATAAAACCTAGATGTTTTATTTCTTTTCTCAATTGGCTACATCCCGGAGGGTCAAGCCATTCCTGGCAATACTTTATATTTCTACGTTAACGTACCGTGGATACACTTCGAAAAAAAAAGGAAAACTTCTTGTTCACTTGTTTTTTATTTAATTGCTGAAGTTGGTAGAACCGTTTTGTGGTTTTAATCAAGTAATGTAAAAGTTAGTATAGACATTTTTTTGGCTTTTGGTGGTGCTATTTGACTTTTATTAAAATGGCTGTTCACGCTTGGTGGAGTGTGTTAATTTTATTGGTACAATTTGTACAGTGGTTGGGCTATTGACTTAAGTTATGTGCGTGGTTTTAATTATCGTATACAACGTGTTTTTTTAATCCCGTAACTCTAGAGTTTTAGGGTATGAATGAGAACATATACTCATATTGACATTAACTAGTAACTCAGGTAACGCTACAAACGTTACTGAGCTCGAACGTTGGCTTAGTGCGCACACTGTGACACAAATGTTTAACATCCAGTATAAGATAGAGATTGGAACATTTGTATAGCTAAAAGTACCCGCTAATTAACTTATATACATAGATCACGGCCACAAAAACTCCTACACTTAGGCCTCGTAGGACTTATTAATAGATCACGAATGCAAAGCATGACCAGTAAGTCAACAATCATTATATCAACCCAAACTATGGTAGTCAACTGCGGGGCAAGAGTGCCTCCCAGGTTGCAATATATATGTCCTCAACACAGCAATAGAACAGTGTAAAAATCATTTTACATATTTTATTTCTAAGTAAAATGACAAAAACAAATATATCGTACAATCTGCCAGCGTTAGAAAGCGTTCCCTTTATAATTGAAATGAAGCCTGATAAGTATCGAAGGCTTCCCACAAATGAAATCTCGCCAGAATTGCTGGCTAGGTTGGTAGCTATAATTTACATTAAATCATTTTTATTCAGAGTTTTAGATCTTTGGAAAAATATTGAACAGGACCAAACAATATTTAAAAGTATTTAAATATTGTTTATATATTTAAAAGTATTTAAATAATATTTAAAAGTATTTAAATATTGTTTATGCTTTTCAATATTTTTGTTGATTTGAAAAAGAGATAAGTCACGATTATGGTACAGACTGATGACAAATTTATGATCGAAATGATCAAAGTCAAAGCCTTTCTTATTTCAACAACTTCTTATTTATGTATTTAATACTTGAAGCATTTAGTTAATGCCTTAGTTATACGGCAGTCCCTTATATCTTTACTGTTGCAGCTTCTTTATAACTTACTATCTTATGACCACGGCTTCGCCTGCGTTTTATTCGGTAATTGTTCCACTGGATCGTACTACGGGGATAAAAGTATCATACGTGCTAGTCAAGACCATTATCTATCCCTTAATGATAATCCGTCAAATCTTAATATCTCGAACATAACCGTAAAAACATTAACACTAGTAATGGAGATGGTTACTAAAAATCTGAAAATTAATAGGATTAAATGCTCCCTTTATCTAAGCCCTCACGCTTTCCCATAGAACTTCGAAATTCGATCAGGATCATTGTTTAAATTCATGACAATAAAAACACAAATAGGCACAAACGCATTCGGTGAAAAGTTCAAACACTGCCATGACATTTCAAATCTCTATCCATCAGTTCACATTCGAATTTTCCACTGGGGAAGTCGTAACGGAATTTGCACAACGTCCCACGTCAATAATGATTTTGCAATGTTCTCTAACAAAAATACTGTGTGAACATACCTCTAGATTTCAAATACGTTCCAATATGTCAAACTAAATCACCAGCCCAAAATAATACAACATCGTTACACGACACTTCTACACAAAACTTTCCACAACAAACGTTCCCATCCCTAGTCCCTATTCCATAAATCGACTACAAACTATAGTCGATTTAATATCTGGGTCGGCCCCATCGCTATGATGTTTGGCATGTAGACACACACTCAATCAACGCGGGTTTCAGACCCTTAGGGAAAAGTGCACCTTTTCTCTAAGCGACAGATATGACGTGACCCTTCTCTGTGGCCCTTAACTGTTCATATAAGGAGGTAGGAGACACTAAAGAAGTTATTTATAGTGGTGGCCAGTGGTATCGGCATTCTATTGTGTAATTTTACTCAATTTTAGCTCTACTTACAGACGGTGAAACCATTATAATCCTAGAACCTAAAACCAAAACTTCAAGACATTGTAAACCACGTAATGGACCTATACAGTAAAATATTTGTGGCGTACCATGGCCGCAGTGTACCATTTAGATTTTAGCAAATATAAACATAGGTTTATAAATAAGAGTTAAAATTTCGTGTCATTCTCCCCTCCCCGACCCTTGCTCGAGCCAGCCCGCGATGCTGTGCCAGTAGTTTTAAATCACCCCTAAATAATGATACCATTCAGATCCAGCCAGTCCCCATGCAGTCCTCCCCCAGCGATGCCCTAAGCCGAGGGTCGTACCCCACAGGGGGTGCCCTTAGCGTGCAGTCGCTTAGTTTGTAAGTTTTTATGTCCTGGCTGGAGGCCTTACTCTTAAGGCACCCACAGGATAGTCCGGTTAAGCAGACGACAACCTCATAGGTTGAACTGCGAGATGCCATTCATAAAAAAAAAGTGTCATTCTGTGTGACCGTGTTTTTCTCCAAAACTCTCTGATTTAAATGACATTTTGCAAAACTTATTTCGGGAAGTTTGTTTAGCAAGCCTTATTTATTTAACTTTTATACAACTAAGAAATCCTAATGGTTTGCCAAGTCTTAAAACAGAGCAAAGTAGGGGACAGTCACTAGTTTTTTTATTAAATACCGAGAAAATTGTTGTTGCTAATCTTCACTTTTTTTTTGATCAATTAATTATTTTCTTAAAATGGTAACATTAGGTTTTGTTACCATGTAATAATAAAATCAGTATGTTACATTACAAGCTTTTACCATAACAAAACATACATTTTCTCCATTATACGATAATCCGTCAAATGTTAATATCTCAAACATAACCGTAAAAACATTAACACCAGTAATGAAGAAGGTTCATTAATATCTGAAAACGATGAAAGGTTTATCGCCAGAGCTTGCTAAGTCTAGATTATGTCTAGACAAATTTAGTCTATCTAGACTAAAAGCGAATTATATTCCAAAGACATGCAGACTTGCATTGATTAGAAATGTAAATGAAAATGGATAGAATCGATAATAGTATTAACATAAATTCTAAGAAAATGGAAAATCGTAGCAATATTTTATCGTGACTTTGTCTTTGTCTCTGTGGGAAGAGTCATGTCACTGCGGTGTGAACACTAACATTTTCAAATTTAAAAATGGTGACATAAGTCGAAAGAAAACATCGTAAGAAAACCAGAGGGACAAATACAATAAATACATCAACATAGAATAAACTTTTATTACTGCTTTCAATTATTACAGTTTGAGTCTAATACGTAATTTGTCACTGACAGCTTGTTTTTTGACAGAGGCCTCCTCCAAAGACTCTCACCTATCTCTGGCTCTTACAATTCTAATCCATTCTTATGAATGGATCAGAATTGAGGGCCGCGTAAGATGCTGTAAATCCTTTGTCAATCCGGTACAAAGTACAAGTAAAATACGAAAACGATTGTTAGTTGTGTTTGAGTATTGTTTGTCCTGGATAACCAATACCCAAACCTGTTGAGCAATGTACATAATATTCCTTTTCTAAATAAGAAGAATATTTTGCGCTCCCTGATAAAATCAGAAATGAGGACATCCGCAAGAGAACCAAGGTTACCGACGTAGCCCGAAGAATTGCCAAACTTAAGTGGCAGTGGGCAGGGCACATTGCTCGCAGAACAGATGGCCGATGGGGCCGAAAAGTTCTGGAATGGCGACCGCGAACCGGGAGACGATGCGTTGGAAGGCCTCCCACTAGGTGGACCGATGACCTGGTGAAGGTTGCGGGGATCCGCTGGATGCGCGTCGCACGGGACCGGTCAATCTGGCGACACTTGGGGGAGGCCTATGTCCAGCAGTGGACGTCTTTCGGCTGAAATGATAATGATGATGATGATGATAAAATAATACATGCTGATACTTTTATTGATTCATCATCATCATCATTTCAAAATGTAAGATTTGCTGTTCATAACAGAACAACCTTGAGCAAATCTTACATTTTAGAAAAAAAAAAAGAAAAATATTACAAACTCTTCTTGCCTGAGCCCTAAGTATTAAAAGCGTAAGGTCGGTCGCTGGTACTGTTTGCCTGTTCCAAGGCATTTCGGAAGGCCAGGCTACCCACAAGCGATGGGGCACGTACAACATACAACTGGCCAGTGTTTATTTTACTTCGTGGAACTGGGTTGTCTATGGTCTCTAGGGATTGTTCTGGAGCATTGTCAATGTCATGCTGTAACACACTGTGACACGTTCGACAAGCCGCAATGTGCACCAAACCTGCGGTTCTTGTTAATTGCAGCAGCATACTGTCCTATACATAATGCCTATAGCTAAGGGACACACAGACAGAGAACGAAATCACAGGAACTTTAAAAAAATACCTTTTGAATTGTGGTTATAAGCGTGTAACGCAATTAAGATGTTCCTATTTTTTCTTTAATCCTAGACGAAACGTTAACGAATTAACACGCTCAATACCCAAAATTGGGGTTAACTCACTTTGTTGTCACAACAGACTCGCACATTTATCGCAAGAAACGTAATCTCTTAACATGTTTTTATTAGCTTGGTATGCATGTATGTAACGGAATCTTCGGACGTGATTTTGCCCCACTTCAAAACGTCGTATTAAATTGAAACTTTGCAGAGTTATCAAGGACCGATGACAATGCAATAATTTAAATAGTTTGTCCCATTATGTTGATCAGGACTTTCAGGATTAGCGATTTTCCAAATCCGGTCAGAGAGTTTTTTTCGTCATATGACTACTGAGTTCTTAGCCACAGCACAAAAACACATCCATTCATATCACAGAGAGCATTAGGAACTTAATGGAGATAAAAAACGAGTGCAAATGTTTGATACTGTTGGAGCAGGCACCGGGAAAACTTATCCATTCAATTTTTTCGAAAAATCAAATCTTATCCATATTCGTAGGAGCCAAAGTGATGTTGACATCAAACATTGACGTGTCAAAGGGTAAATGGCAATATGGGATTTATCTCGCAGATCATCTGGCCACATTTTCGACGGGATCAAGTATATTATACAGATATACCGTATCGATTTTGGAATAGATGGTATACGTATACAAGCAATGTCATTACAGTTCCCCGCAAAATAAAGCTATGGTACCGGTGAAAGACAAATGTTGCCACTTATCCTGAGTTGGGCATCAACTGTACATAAGATGCAAGGCTGCACAGTTAATCATGCAGTCATATAACTAGGTTCTCGACTATTTGCCGCTGGACAAGCTTAAATAGGTCTCAGCCGCGGAAGTTCTATGAACGGTATTCGAATATGAACGTGATTGCTCAAAGTTAACAGGAAAAGTCCCATGTAACAGTGATGTATCGGATGAAATGGAATGAGACTACGAAATACAATACAATAATACAATAGTAATTTATTTCTCTCAAAAAGGTACAAATTCGGAACATAGAATGTAGGTCACATGCAAATTCAAAACTTTTGTGAGAGCTGGAGTCTATACAGGGTTCGAGACCTGTATGACAGATCTCCAGGAAAAATAATCATAATCATAGAACAACTTGGCAACCTGTTTTCAAAAATGAAACACCAAAAAGCCAATTATTTGTCGCTCTGAAATTATCATCGTTTTAAAACTATAAAAGCAAAGATAAATAGTAGTTGTAAAATAAACGCCCCTGTTTATTATTTTCTTTTTTTTTGTTTGCTTTTCTATTAAAGCGAGTTTTTTTTAACTATTTTATTTACTTTATCTATTTTTTCCCTACCGATAATGATGCCAATCTTGTACAAAAGACGGCTATTTTCTTAGCTATCTTGTATAGAAGAACCTGTCTATTCGAGGTAATAACATGTCTATTCGACGGAACGATTCTAGAAACGTCGGCTGGAAACAGAGGGGGGCGTGTCGCGCCAGCAACTCATACATTTCAAATTTTTATCGACGGGAAAAGAATTGGAACTTGGGTTATAAAAGCTCACCCTTTCAAATAGGGTCGATTTGTGATAAGTTTTAATCAATTTTGATCGAGTTATTAGCAGTTATATTGGTGACTAGCTGTGCCCGTGACTTCGTCCGCGTGAAATTAGATTTTTTTCTCAAATAGAAGTAGCCTAAGCTACTTCTAATTACATTAAGCTATCTGCCAGTAAAAGCCCCGTCAAAATCGGTCCAGCCGTTCCAGAGTTTAGCCGGAACAAACAGACATACATACAGACAAAAATTGTAAAAAAAAATATTTTGGTATGTGTACCGTATATACATACATCATGTCGTAAAAAGAGGTTATTTTAATATTTCAAACAGACACTTCTTTTTTATTTATTTGTATATAGAGGGTGTAACGAAAAGGGTATAAATACATATTTAAGGGTGTGCTACAGACCATCAAACTGAAAATGTTTCTCCATCGGACAAACATCGTAATAGCAAAAAAAGTATCAGCTGCCCCATACATTTGGGTCGAATAGGTATTGAAATTTTGTATGGGGCTTTAGATAATTTTTTCGCTATTATATATAAGTATAAGTATGTATATACCCTTTCCGTTACACCCTGTTAGCTGACATGACCTATTCAAATCGAAATGTCCATTTTTCCGAGAATTTCCCCTAATCAACGGTTGGTCCATCAAAAATGTCTCAGTAGTAGGTAGCCACAGAGACTGGATTTGCGCCCAGTTGATGGCAATGGGCTCGCTCCTTAGTACATCGGACTTACCTAACCTCTGCCTAACCCGGTCTGGTTAGAGGTGAGAAGTTTTAAGAGTAGAGTGCACCAAACATAATGCAAGCTACGATAAATGTTTACAGTGTAATCACTAGTTGCAATCGTGTTAGTAACTGCAGAGCGAATTCGCTCCAACTTCGTCACTTTTATCTAGTTGCTTTATTATTGCATCTTCAAAGAGTTTTATTTGAGTTGCTATGCGTTCTCTCAGAGCAAAGTTAATTGTATGTCTGTTGTATAACAATTCTAATGTTTAATCTGACTCTGAACCTGTTAAAGGAAAAAGCTCTTCAACAAATAGTTCATTTATTTTCTAGTTGGAAATTATCTTAATCGAAAAGCTAAACGCGGTTCAATATTACCAGTCACTAGGGTCCAACTTCAAGTAAAAGCCGCGCTTGCCAAGGTCAGCAAAAACATCTCTGACACTTAAAACTGCAAGAGGTATCGTATTACTCAGCAACTGAGGGGTTGTGGAGGTCAGGTAGTCACTACATTTATAATGACAGAAATGACAGCTGCATCCTGTCAACATAGTTGAAAAAAGGCTAGACGGATAATGGGTAATGCCCACAAAAGGAAATAGGTTTAGATGATTAAAACTCTATTAGTGTTGCTATCATTTTCAGCAAGTAAGTAAGTATATTTAAGACAAAAGACAGCCACTCTTTTCAACGCTAGACCAGGTAATATTTTATGCAAAATATAAACCACAAAAAAAAGGTCCACTTGACGTGGAAAAACTTTTTTTTTTTTTTTAAACGTCGCCCTACACTAGGAATTTCTCCTGTATCGTGGGTGCGTTTACAAACATTTAAAGTCACATACACAAACAGCCAGACCCGGAACAACTATCTGTAGGCCATACAAATATTTGTTCCGTGCGGGGATCGAACCCGCGACCCGCAGCACAGCAGTCGATCGCTCAACCACTGCACCAACCGTGCCGTCAAAATTGACAGTTCAATAAAATTGTTTGCGTTGTTTTCAGCAGGTGAACAGGTGAGGAGCAATTTCGTTTCAGTTTGTAATTGAAAGTTTGTTTCGACTTGGGGTGCTGATTATGTCAAACTCTATTTTTAATTGAAAAACATAAAGATGTAACTTATATGAGATGGCTGCCGTCTTTTTCACGTAATTCTAAAACCTATTTATGCTTAGTAACTTATTTTTTCTCTGAATCAATAGTTGTCGTACCCAATAGAATTCCTACAAAGTATTTTCTTCTTGTTTTAAGTTATCATTCTCCAACAAAAACTTTCTCCTGAAAACTGTCTATCCATTTGTCCTGCTGTCAAAAACTTCGAAACTAAATAACGAAATAGTGGAGGCAAAATAGTATTTAATGTTGGATAAAGTTTCTTCGGCGGTTCCAAACATGTCTTGGTAATCCGAAGACTGGAAGGGAAATAAAAAAAGGAAATAGGCATAAAACTCGGATTTGTCTCCATTTTTTACAACAATATCATAATAATCTGACACCATTTTGCGTTAACAAATCCATATCGGATGACACACCATCAATTTTGGCGTCTCATTTTTACGTCGGACGGATATTAACGATGAATAAAATTATCGTTCTGTCCGACACGACTTTTATAGACGTCGTAAAAACAATGGCGAATAAACGAGTGTTATTACGATTTCGTTAAATTCACGCTTATCCTCTTTATGGCGTTGCATAATGTTCCTATTGGTGTCGATAGAAAACTTCAGATCCCGAAGTTAGTGTTAGGCCCGGCGCCCACTATCGGCATCGGCACGGCTGAGGATTTTAGGTGATAAAAAGCATTATACATTAACTTCATGGCAATAAAGTAGAAATTTCCATCAAGCATACCGAAGCGGTATTTTTGTTACTACGATCACATATCATGGAAATTTCTACTTTATTGCCATGAAGTTAATGTATAATGCTTTTTATCACCTGAAATCCTCAGCCGTGCCGATTCCGATAGTGGGCGCCGGGCCTTAGCGACCATGAAAGTAACGTTGCACCCGAAACCAATCGATACAGGTACAGGACGGTTGGTCAAGTACTATGTACAGAGGCGGACTTAAAGCCATAGGCATTTTCGATTAGTTAACTTTTGGGTGATGCAGAGACAAACAGTGTTAGGTGTGAATGTGTAAAAAATAATAATGTATTAATAATAATCTCCATTCAATTTGAAAATAATTAATAAAATTACCAAATACGAGACCACCCGTCTAGAACAGTTAGGTTCGGATGCTAATACTACGTAGGGCTGATGGATACTTGACGTATGAGTGTACCATGTCAGTGCAACAGGTATTTGAAGTACGGCTAAAGAATCAGTCAAACTAGTGCTGACTAATTACGGACAGGCTGTGGACTTAGACACCCTCACACAAATACGTAATGAAGTGTCGGTCAGTGCTCATATCCGAAACGCGTCCACAATTTGTCGAAAAGTACGCTACAGAAAATTCGGCACGGAATATGTTTGGCTAGTTTGCTACGCTAAGCTTTGCTCATACTTGAGTTCAGTTAATTGTTTTTTTTTTAGTTAACGTTACCTGGCAGAGACATGAGAACCTAAAGTTAGGAAAATAGTTGATAGATCGTAGCGTTAACTTCAAAAATATTACTTTGATATTAAGGCCAAGGTAGGTACTTTCCCCTTGATACCCCTTAACTCACATTAAAAACATATTACACCGTAAAACCTTTGTAACATGACCTAAAAGAAACCTAAATTATGTTTCTTTTATTACAAAATGTTCCACAGTAACGTAACTAATGTAGTTTTGATGGCAAACCTCGTATTCCTTTGAATAGTATTGTTATACATGAATGTTCTGGCAAATGACTGCATGTCTGCGTAAAATTGGAGTCATTTAGTCCTAGGGTTTTGGCCTTGTTTCGTTCTGTCTCCTGCTGATATGGAGAGAAGTGAAATTATGTTTTATATGTTTCTTACTCCTCCTTTCTTAAGCTCGTGGCTAAATAGTAACAGCCGCCCGGGTCGATCTTTAAGGTTAAGCCGTGCTTGCCGAGGTTGGTCCGTGGATGGGTGACCATAATTACATACCGAGTTTCCTCCGTGCCTCGGAAAGCACGTTAAGCCGTTGGTCCCGGCTGTCATTTGTAGATCTTTGACAGTCGTAACGAGTAGTCAGAAGCCAAAAAGTCTGACATCCAGTCTTACCAAGGGGTATCGTATTACCCAGTTACTGGGTTGTGGAGGTCAGATAGGCAGTCGCTTCATGTAAAATACTGGTACTCAGCTGCATCCGGTTAGACTGGAAGCCGACCCCAAGATAGTTTGGGAAAAGGCTAGGCAGATGATGATGATGTTTCTTACTCCTTCGCTATTCTTTTCTGACTAATTTCGTCTCTAGGACTTCGTCGAGCTTCACTGTCTCGACGCTTTTCTGGTGGTTGCCACTGTTGATTCTGGCTTACTTATAGAAGAGGAATTATAGAGGTTTGTGAATAGTGTGATGGGCTTGTCCCAATAGTCTTAGGGTACTTGTATAAAGATACCAGTTTCACGTTGCTCGCATGTAGCAACGACTAATTAAAATAAATAATGAAGAAATCCCAACGGGGAAAAAAAAAAATTCGTCCATAAATTTTAAAAGCAAGCAACAAAAATAATGTAATCGTCACCATCTGCTGGTAAGATGTAATTAATTTCTTCGGCCAGAATTTGTAAAATTAAGAACAACTTGATTGATTGTTTCGTGAGATTCGATATTATTTCATTACTTTACTTCAGCTTCAACGTATTGCTAAGGGACTGCGTTGTTTTGACAGAAAGCGTTTTAATATTAATGGAGCTAATTTATAAGTGCCTAACCACCAAAAAGGAGCTTGTTTTTTTGTTAAGTGGCTTAGAGTGTTTACTTTAGCTTTTATAAGTTACTGGCGACCCGCCCCGGCCTCGCACGGGTATAAAATAATATCCTAGGTATGTCACTCACTGAAAAAATGATTAAATCGATCCAGTAGTTTTGATTTATTCATTACTGCCCGTGGCCCGCACGCGTTAAATTTGGAGTAAAACAATTACCCTTTCCCTATACCATGAAGATTTCCTGCTATCTTTGGAATATCTTAATTCATACAGTACATTTTTACTTATTTATTTTATTTTTACAACAATTAATATATTACAGAATGTCTTTAATACAACGTTCACAGCCTTCCTGTGATTAGACAATACAAACATGTTTTCTCTAGAGGTTACTCTTGAAAGAGCGACATACAGTTGAATGTGAAAAACAGTCAACGCTCAAATCTAAGCCTGCAACGTTTTTATAGGCACGCTGCCGCCGCGCCGCCACCCCTGCCGGCCGATACCGCCGCAAACGCTACGTCCCGCAATTTTTAAATCTGTAATATCTTCGAAAATATTGATTTAAATCATATGCTGTAAAGAGCCATATAGATTTATATTAAATCAACAATGTATTTAAGGTATTTAATTGGATAAGGATTAATGCTGTATTGGTTAAAATCTCTTCGAAAATTAGCCATATCCATAAGAGATAGACATATACCATTGCGGAGTTTTCTGTAGAACTTTTCAATGTGTACAATACTTAGTACATTATTTTGATAAATCTCGTAGGGTTCAGCCTGCGTTTGCAATGTAAGCGGAAAAAATGTAATTATTTACGACATCACATTAGAAACCTCAAAAATAACAGTATTTCTCCACTATTCAATGGCTGTTATTATACATATAAACCCTCCTCTTCAAGCACTCTACCTATTAAAAAAACCGCATCAAAATCCGTGGCGTATTTTAAAGATTTAAGCATACATAGGGACATAGGGACATGGGGACAGAGAAAGCGACTTTGTTTTGTACTATACTAGCTGTCCCGCGCAACTTCGTCTGCGTCAAATTTTCCCCGTTTTCGCTACAAATTTTCATTGCTGCTCCGCTCCTATTAATCGTAGCGTGATGATATATAGCCTATGTCCTTCCCAAGGTTAAAATCTATCTTCTTGCTAAATTTCATTAAGATCCGATCAGCCGTTTAGTCGTGAAAAGGTAACAAACAAACAAACATACAAACAAACAAACAGAGTGACATTCGCATTTATAATATTAGTATGGATATGGATTGTAGTGAAATTTGAAATAATTTTAAAACTAAAAGGAATTTAAAACCTTAACTGCCTTTCCGACCTCCACAACCCAGTTATTACTGGGTAATATGATACTCTTTGGTAAGACTGGTTGTCAGACTGTCGGGCCACTGACTACCTATAACGACTGTCAAAGATCTACAAATGACAACCCGGACCAACGGCTTAACAAGCTTTCCCAGGCACGGAGAGAACTCGATAACCCATTCTCAGACCGGCTTTGACAAAGGCGGCTTAACCATGAAGATCAATCCGTGCAGCTGTATTTAGCCACAAGGTCCTCTCTTGGTATGCTTGTGAATAAAGTTAAATTAAAAAAAAAACAATATTTTTAAAATTAAAGACCATTACAAAATAAGATCCGCAAATTTTGCTGCAATTTTTCTATAAGTTGCACATATTTACATGAAAATCTCCCCCTCCTATATAGTGCAATTACTCAAGTCTGACACAGCTATTTCCTAGTTCTGAAAATAAATAAACCTGCGTTATTGTCTTAGGAACACAATGCCACAATATGTAGGTACAAACTAGGTAGAACATTTTTCTAAGTAATGAGATTTTCTACTGGGATGCCGTGACGATAAAACTGCTTTCTTGTACAGTATAATTCAGCAGAAGAACCCTCTTTCTGAGGCAGTGGGGTAAAAACATGTGCAGTATTACACAGTTGAAGCTATTAAAGTGTGTTAAAAACGAAACGCTTTACAAACAATTGTCATTTGTCTTCCACTCAGCTGTTGACAGTAGCTAAGGGTAGCCAGATGTCTAGTCTTACCATTTGGTAACGTCATCATTATCAGCCTATAATGTTCCCACTGCTGGGACACAGGCCTCCTCTCTATGATATTTTTTCTGTCTCTCTTTCGTTAGGCACCTGCTGTTTTCCTTACAAAGCATAAGAAAAAAACTCGATCAAATTCTGTAACTTGGAATAGTGCTCATTTCAAATAAATAAGTGCCATGAAAATAAGTAAACAGAGCTATCTAAATAGGTACAAACTGACTCAATATTAGCGTCGCAGTCTGTTTGTCTCCTCCATAGTGAACTGGAAGTTTTTCATCATCATCATCACCATCAGCCTATAATGTTCCCACTGCTGGGACACAGGCCTCCTCTCTATGAGAGGGAGTGGGATATAATCCACCACGCGGGCCCAGTGCGGGTTGGTAGATGTCACATGTCTTTGAATTTGTACTTCTAGGATATGCCAGTTTCCTCACCATGTTTTCCTTCACCGTTTTGAGAGCAGCAGTGATGAAATAAATTACACAAAGTAATGCGCCTTGCTGGGTTCGAACCCACGGCTTACTGCTTGTAAGTCGGGGCTGCCACCACTGGGCCACCGCTGCTCCATCGTAAGTTTTTATCATGTTCCTAATTATATCCTGAACGGAGGTTGACTAGCGGTTGGGTTTCTTGTAAATGACTAGCTGTCCCGCGCAACTTCGTCTGCGTCACATTTTCCCCGTTTTCGCAACATTTTTCATTGCTGCTCCGCTCCTATTATTCGTAGCGTAATGATATATATCCTATGTCCTACCCCAGGTTGTAATCTATCTTCTTGCCAAATTTCATTAAGATCCGATCTGCCGTTTAGTCGTGAAAAGGTAACAAACAAACACAGTGACATTCGCGTTTATAATACATAGTAGGATTATTAGGTGTGTGCAAAATATAGGCATCCTTACCGACACCTATGATAGATTACCTTTATCATTTTGACAGGCGAATATTGAATATACGGTTTTGTGTCTCATTTTTGTGTAGAAAAGGTTTTCTTTTTCTTTGGAGGACTAGTTGTGCCTGGGGTTTCGCTCACGTGTAGTACTGGGTAGGTATTCTTTTAGCCATAGATGTTAATGGGAACTTATAGTCAATAGTCTTTTAATTTTCGATTATGAAAGTCAATCGCAAAAATGAGATAAAAAACATTGAGTAATATACAACATAAAGAATTCAAAATATTTGAATGACTTTGTATTATACCAAAGATTGTTTCACCTAAAAACTTATTCAGTGTTTTCACATATTGGCACAATAGCCAAAAATCCCCGAACACTCCTTATTTGATTTCCTAATGTAAGTAAAAAACTTATGTTAGATATAAATAAAAAACTCGGCAGATAAAGCGATTGCCTCTTTACCTAAGTGATGCTTGGCGAAGGTGAAAAAGACAGTTTTTTTTTGTATTGGATTCGTTATTTTCAATATTCTGTCTTCCATGCCAATTCTCTTACTACTTATCTAAGTTGACATGGCAACTGATGGCGTATATTTTTTCTTCTATTTATTTTTTTCACTGAGTACTAAATATACTGCTTTAGTATATCGGAAATAATAAACCGAGCAAGTAAACATTATATATGGGTGACTGTTAATGAGATACTTTAATACTAAACCGAGTGGCGTTAAATTATGTTTGCGAAAAATTAACGACGAATTATGAACGATTAAAACTCCTAAAATTTGCTACTAGCAGTGGGAAAATTTAATCTAAACTAGCAACTAAAATTCCAAGTGGCCGAATCACCACATAGTATAAAACAAAGTCGCTTTCTCTGTCCCTATATGCCTATGTATGCTAAAATCTTTAAAACTACGCAACGGATTTTGATGCGTTTTTTAATAGATAGAGTGATTGAAGAGGAAGGTTTATATGTATAATATCTATATATTTTATACCCGTGCGAAGCCAGAGGGGGCCGCTATGTTTTTATATACAACGTTCACAGTTTTTCTGTAGTGTATATTTAGTATCAGCATTGCGGGTTGCTAGTTAAAAACTAAAGCGAGCGAAAAAAATACTGAGTGAGCGAAAATAATACTAAGTGAGTGGACTATAAAACCGATTTGAGTGAATACATGAAGCACTTTAAAAAATACCGGTTTGGGTTCTGTTTTTCAGCTGCGGTAATAATATCTTTAAATATTGTAATACTATTTGAGTTTTTTTTTTTCTATTCTAGCATCGGACAAACATCGTAATAGCGAAAAAAAGATCAGCTGCCCCATACATTTGGGTCGAATAGGTATTGCAATTTTGTATGGGGCAGCAGATACTTTTTTCGCTGTAAAACATGTTTCATGATGAGAAACATGTTCAGTTTGGTCGTCTGTAGCACACCCTTAAGTATGTATATACCCTTTCCGTTACACCCTGTATATGGTAGGTACTCAGTAAAAAAAAGTGGCAAATAAAGACGTAGATACGATAACTTGAGTAATGGATCTATTTGGTTAAGCAGAAAAGCAGAATTGTTAACATATCCTCACGCCTATAACCCCTAATGGGTTCGATAGAGGTGCACAATAAATGAATTTGAATTTGCACCCACATTTTGCCAATTATGTTTAAGTCCCATTTAAAATAGGGCGAGCCTATTGCCAAAATTACCGGGGAAAAATCTGAACTCCGGGCTGCAAAATCAAACTCAAAGCATTTATTTCAATGAGACCATTACAGGCACTTTTGAAAATCAAAAAAACAGAAAGAAAACGCGAAGCTACAGTCCCAGTCACAAGGCATAATAACTTGTGAGAGTACTGTAGTTACCCATTCCAAAGCATAGATCTCTATGGAGAAGAATGGCAAGAAACTCCATGGACACTCTTTTAAAACAAAATATGTTACAAAAATCTTGGTTACATGATTGATGTTAAGAATTAAAAATATGTGAGAACGATGTAGAAATACGGGCAAGTTAAGGGCGTCTAGAGTAAAATATTAAATCAGTAATTCAAAAATAAAGTAATTAAAAATAAACCGTGGCAGCTAAGAGATGACCAGTCACAACTGACAGCGCTCGTTTACGAACATGACGCTACGCTGCTGCTGAGAAATTCCTGAATAACCTAATAACATTGCATGGCCGGGGAATCAAACCCAAGACCTAGCACTCAGCACAAAACGAGTGATGTAAGATTACTATAAATCTATACTATAATAAATTATAAAGCTGAAGAGTTTTTGTTTGTTTGCTTGAACACGCTAATCTCAGAAACTACTGGTCCGATTTTAAAAATTGTTTCAGTGTTAGGTAGTCCATTTATCGAAGAAGGCTTTAGGCTATATTATCACGTTACGACAAATAGGAGCGGAGCAGCAATGAAAAATTTTGCGAAAACGGGGAAAATGTGACGCAGACGAAGTTGCGCGGGACAGCTAGTCTTTAATATATGTGAAGTGTGATATAATATTATAAAGCTGAAGAGTTTTTGTTTGTTTGCTTGAACGCGCTAATCTCAGGAACTACTGGTCCGATTTTAAAAATTGTTTCAGTGTTAGGTAGTCCATTTATCGAGGAAGGCTTTAGGCTATATTATCACGTTACGACAAATAGGAGCGGAGCAGCAATGAAAAATTTTGCGAAAACGGGGAAAATGTGACGCAGACGAAGTTGCGCGGGACAGCTAGTCTTTAATATATGTGAAGAGCTGTGATAACCCCTCATTGATATTTTTATGATAGCCGAGACCGACAGCGAAGGTTAAGAAAAGCTTCAAGGTGAAAATAATGATTGATGATTGTGTTAAAATTGATCACCGAGAGCTTATCTTGAACATGCTGTGTAGGCTTATTCAAGATTATTATTTATCCAAGAACCCAGTTTACTTTAATAGGCACCTTTTTAATAAAAACTTGGTTTTCTCTTGACAGTTTTAACGAAACAAACCAATAAAACGTCAAATTAAAAAAACCTGCCAATTGCAAGGCCGACCCGCGCACGAAGGGTTCCGTACCATTATTTATAAAACCTAGCAAAAAAAACACTTTTTTGTATGGGAGCCCCCTTAAATATTTATTTTATTCTGTTTTTAGTGTTTCTTGTTATAGCGGCAACAGAAATACATAATTTATAGAAATTTCAACTGGCTAACTATCACGGTTCATGAGATGCAGCCTGGTGACAGACGGACGGACGAACATCGAAGTCTTAGTAATAGGGTCCCGTTTGACCCTTTGGGTACGGAACGCTAAAAATGAGGATTTAGCCAAGTTTGGATCGCAATAAAAAATGACAGGCATTTTAATATAATTATTTTTTTCTCAGAAACGGTTGGCAAGTCCTTGAAAATATTTTTATGTTACTACAATTAAAAACGCGAAAGTTTGTTGGGATGGATGTTTGTTCCTCTTTCAGGCAAAACCTATTTAATGCTTTTTGAAGAAACTTTACAGTAATAGCGTATATTTAAAAAATATGAATACTAGCTTTTTCCCGCGACTTAATTCGAGTGGAAACATTTTGATCAGTCTATGAGATAAATAAATAAAAAGTAACCTTTAATATACTATTCCAGATTATCTATCTGTGTACCAAATTTTATCCAGATCCGGTCAACCGTTCAAACGTGATTAAGTAACAAGCATCCATCAATCCAAAATTTCCCATTTATAAAAAAAATACTTGATACAGATGAAGCCGCGGGCGAAAGCTAGTAATTTATAATTACTCTGAATATTTTTCAGTCAGCTTATTGCCAAAGTAATATACGTTGTCGGCAGATTGCCAACATCTGATAAGTTTTATCTTCCAATAAGTACTGATGTGTGTCGATTTGTTTTAATTTCGTGTTGCTAATCAGGACGGAGCAACCAATTCCCTAATGTGTTATCTGAGCGAAATTCTTGATTAAGTGGGCATGAAAAAACATTGACGTTTTTGCTCGCCATTGGTCAAAATTGGGCGACCTATTTGACTGATTACTTTTTTTTTGTCAAGTGGCTAATTACGTGCAGTCTATTTATACCAACCTCCCATGTGTATTTGTCACACTCAAAACTGTTAATTACTCAAAACTATTGACCAGTCATTATTTTTTTATTTTGCTTTCGTTAGGCAGCTGGATAAAGGGCTTGATTCAGAAAGCGATACTCCTGGACACGGCTCGTATTGTTAGGAGGTTCCTTTCTCTGGAGCCCTGACCGCCGCCGCGCCGGTAGCTTGGACCCTGTTCTCGATACCGGTGGGCTACTATTTTTGTATTAATATATGTTATTTTTTTCAATTTGTAAAATTTTTAAAAATGTAACATTAATTAGAAATTCATTAGGTTGTTGGGTTATTTTTGTGACCCTTTGAAAAAAATCTTGTTGTAGTAATTCTAGGTAATAGTGAAGCGTTCTCAAACAAAATATTTTTATTAGAGACAACGTCGTTTATGTTATACGGGTAGTAATACGGGTTTTGACAGTTTGACTGTTACATAAATACAACTAGCTCCGCCCGACTACAATTTGGAAATTATGCCCCGCGAACGTACTATGGAGTACAGGGTAAAGGAGATGACGGGATTTTTCCACCAAAATGAAAATTTCGTTAGCAACGGTTCAGTTTCGATGATTTAAATGTGAAAGGTCATAAATAGACTGACAGGCTCTTACTTCTAAAATATTAGATTACTACCAGCTATGACAGAAACTGCTCGTACAATACAATTTTTACTCTGGAAGTTCTTAACTTGCTCGTATTTCTACATCGTTCTCACATATTAATTAAGAATTTCTGGTTAATTTTTGTTTAATATTGTGTGTACTTGCGGCATGTGCCAAATAAACTTATTTTCTTTCTTTCTTTCTTTATATTTGTAATTCTCAACATGAATTATGTAACCAAGATTTTGTAACATATTTTGATTTAAAAGAGTGTCCATGTAGTTTCTTGCCCATTCTTCTCCATAGTGATCTACGCTTTGGAATGGGCATCTACAGTACTTTCACAAGTTATTATACCTTGTGACTTTTTTTTGTTCTTTTACTCTCAAATGTGTCTGTAATGGTCTAATTAAAATAAATGCTTTGAGTTTGAGTTTGAAGATAGCTCACATAAACCCAAAGATGAACGAAGATAGCCGAAGAATGTCAAGCAAACATTGCGTCCCCAGAAAACGGTGAAAACGTTCAATAACCATTTTTATACGAAAGCTTACACACAAGAACGTGTAGTATTAAACATCGAATTTGTTGTAAGATCACAAAAAATTGATGCTGCCGTCGTAGAAAAAGGGAATCAAGGGAAAAATTGTTGCGGGCCATTGAATAAATTTGCATAACGGAACGTTATGTTATAAAGGGCGTGCGCAGAGGGAAGTCAGAAAATGTGGTCGATTTTTCTTCTTGTGATATACGACCTATTATGTCAGTGTACGTATAATCTAGCCAGCCTTTTCTTAGCCAAGAAACGGTCGGCTGCTTATCTAACTGCAAACAGCTTTTAATTATACAAGGTGTTGTTTTGCATCCTCGTCAAATTCAAGGAGGTACCTATGCTAATCATTCTCGTCCTAAATCAATAATAAAATGGATAAGTAATTTTTATTTTTTTTCTTATTAACGGAAATCGGTAAGTGTGAACCACCCGTGTTTTAAACGCGGCCCGTCTAATTCTGACCCTATAACCGCGCTTCCACACATACAAATAATCTCAAGGGTTTATTCGACAATTTATTTTTCGCTAAATCACGTTAAGGGGGTTATTCTGAAATACTGACAAACTTAAGCAACCAAAAAAATCTGCGTTTTTTAATAATTAACTTGGTACCGTAATTTTAATTGATTATTTATGTCTATTGTGACAACCTCCTGAATTTTGACGAGGATGCAAAACAACACCTTGTATAATAATAACTTAACATCTTGCCTGTAATCCCTGAAGGGTTGGGCAGAGGCGTACCTAAGTGCTCCCACATTTTGCCAGCTATGTTTAAGTCCCATGTAATAGGGGTGAACCTATTTCTATCAACCGGGCACAAATCTAGACTCCAAGGCTGCTACTGAGATTTTGAAGTCAAACTTCTTATGCGACTTCCAACAAGCCTGCGTTAAACGTTTAACGCTACCATGGAGGGGGAATAGAAAGAGACAGAACGAGAGTGAATGCGTGGCACTCGAACGCATGCGTGTAGTATTACGAAGTTTCACTTCTTCCGCGCGGAGGGGTTCCATGCACTATTTTTTTTATGGAAAAACCTAATAACACTGTGCCCGACTTGGCAATTGAACCCAGGAGCTCTTGCTCAGCAGTCGCGCTTGCCACCACTAGACCAACGTCCTAACCTAGCAATATTGATAAACATCCATTTTTCTTTACGAAAATGAGTTTATCTTGAAAGCCTAAGTGCTCATTTACGCAGACGCGGCGCGATGCGCGGCGCGTTGGGCGACGCGGCCTGCTTTAAATTCAAACAAATGGCGATGTATGAGAGCGTTTACGGAGAAGCGGTTGCCGCGGCGTTAGGTAACCGCGTAGCACGCGCGTTTTTCAGGCGATTTTGTTGACAAAATCTCTTCAAATCATCATGGTTACGAATGTACTTAAGCACCCTAAAGTTAAGATAAGATAAGATAATTTATTTATTAAAAAGTATTACAAAAAGTTTACATTTAGGCACAGTAGTATTTTTCTCATACAATGGTATAAATAGTACTTATAAGTAAACTATAACTAAAACATATTCAAAAGTTGAATGTCACTTGCGCGTTAAGGTCAGAGAAGGTTTTTTGGCTCTGTTCCAGTAATTAGATAGTTTCAATGTATTGAAGTTTAGATTTTCTTGGAATTGTTGCCAGAACTCGTAAATCTGTATATATAAAATTCATAGTACTGACTGACTGACTGAGACATCAACGCACAGCCTAAACCGCTGGTGTTAGAGACATGGAATTTGGAGAGTGTGTTCTTTGTTTAGAAGGTTGATACTGAACTGTACGGTCTAGATTAGACAAAAACACACTCCAAACAAATGTTATAAGAATTATTATATTTTTGGAATTTCGAAGAACTATGTCTTAATGGATACTAAGAAAGGGTTTTTTTTGAAATTCCACTCCTAAAGGGGTAAATTAAGGGATGAACAAGTATATGGAAATCGGACATTTTTAAAGATAGAAGTATCAAAGTTCACATGAAGCTTCTGGTTGGAGATAAATAAATACGTATTTTAGCGTTTTTGACAATCTACCTCCTATGAGGGTTAAATAGGGGTTGAAAGTTTTTATGCTGAATCCGTCAGTTTTGAAGTAAGAATAATTAAATTGAATATTGAAGTTTCTGAGCAAAATTAAATGGACACGTATTTCATATTTTTGTAAATTCAACCCCAAACGGGAGAAAGGGGGTGGAAACATTAGTATACCAAAAATGGTCTGATAAGGTTGCAATTTTACTATTTTTGTTTCTTGATTAATTTGATTGAGACACGTATTTCAAAGTTTTTGGAAATTCCACCCCACAGACGCAAAAAGGGGTGGCATTTTTTTGTGTTGAATTGTAAGCACGTTTGTATGGACAAAAACCATTTATAAACTTCATATGCATACTTCTAGGAGATCTAGGAAATTTGTGCGAAAGAAATATGCGCGCATGGACACTTGCGCGACTCAGTGGCTTCATGGGTGTTGTTTTCGTGGTTGTCGGGGTCGCTCATAACAAAATGAGGTCAAAATGGAAACCCAAGATGGCGCAAAGGTGCTAGGTTCTAAGTGCAAATAATGTAATTTAATATACAGAATGTCTCAATATCCTCCCCTAGGCTAAGGCTGGCGTTTATTTAAGTGAGAACTGTATCTCACATGGGCAGTTTTATGTTGCATGCTCCGGAGTGAACTCTGCGAATAATTTTATCCCCAAAAGGAAACAACGGAAACGTCATTTACAAAGAGGTGCTATGATAATTCATTATTAATAATATAGTTTTCATGGAGTTAAATAGTTTTGTATTATATGAAAATTTGGAATTTAAAAAAAAATGTTAGATAGCTCATTTAAAACATTAATTATATCGAAAGGCATGGAGTGACCTGGAATGTGAGGAGGGACCGGGGCATTTGAACTACGGCATCGATGCTCGAACGACACGGCTAAAATAAATTCTGGTTCAACCCATTTATATCACTAACAATCTAAATTAAGAAAAAAACGCCGTAATATATTTTTTTCTAACCAGAATTCTTTTTCTGGCTTCTTACTTTGAAAATCACAGACTTTTACACAACTATTTATCCAATACTTGCAATTACGCGCAAGCGAAGCCGCGGGTAACAATTATTATATTCTATAGTATTCAAATGACTATTTTCGATATTATTTTGCGGGAGCAACGCACACGTGGGCAATAGCCGAATTACACGCGGGTGAAGCCGGGGGCAGAATCTAGTTAATTATTAGTTTGACTACGCTAACTAAAAAAGCAGACAATAACCTTATCAAAGTTTGCTGTAAGAAAACCCAATTCTAGGTTAAGCTCGCCGTTGTTCATAAGATATAAATTGTATTGAATTTGTGTGTATATATTTTTATTTTTTTATTTTGTGTATTAAAGAATAAGAATAAAATAATTAAATATAACTTCTTCTTCGTCGTTCCCTCACTGCTGAGGATCGCGACCACAAATTGTACGTCACCAAGCAGCGGTATCATGCAATGTGAACCGGTCGCTACAGGCTAAATATATCAGGCCCTACAAAAGTCTAGCGTGTCTCTTTTCCCCTACAAAAACAAGAGATGAACAAAATCATTAATTATTCATACATCGAGTTCCATTGATGGTTTGCCCCGGGTTCTCAAAGTTGGTCCCGACAAAGACCAGCAAAGGTTATTTGATATCATCGACTTTAGATTGAGTTTGTTCGGCCGCGAATAGGAACTGTTTGAAAGACCTTAATAATAGGGTTCTATAATCAAAGGATTTTCATTTATTTATTAAAGAATGGAAAGTTGTGTGTTCAGTTGGCTTGGTACGGATGCGATGTAGCGTTGTGAGGAACTCAACTAAAATTAGTCGAGTGATTCTAAATGTCACAATTAGTAAGTAACCTGGGACCTCACTAAAAACGCGGTACAACACTAGTTCTTGACGGGACGCTATGGCTCTGTCATTTCGTTCCCGTTGGCTTAGCTGAATCTATCCTCTGACCTCAGGATTCTTTGTGCCCCGACTTAGAGTGAGTTCCACATTAGTTAAGTAAATCTGCCTGTCATGCCTGATTCTCTGCGCTGGATAACCTATATGGATTTCATCAGCTAAGTGATATCTGATTTCGCGTGTCTCCTCTATGCCAAGTGTAGCTAGTAGTTGTCCAGCGCACAGCTAATTGTAATTGTATATGTGTATTACTACTGCATCGAGGTGGTGTAGTGTGCTCTTTACTGTGTTATTTGTAAGTGATCATGTAGGTATACTTTATGCATATAAGAGGTTCATACTTAACCTAACTTTTCATCTGTCAATGTGCCTGCTATGTTTGCCCACCTTTATCTGTAAACCGCTGTGATGTACTGAGCCTTCACCTACAATGCGTCCCATACCGTTCCTTGGCCTACAAAGGGGAAAAGCTGGTACATCGCATGCGGCTTGCTGCCAACTGCATCGCAACGCATCTAACATGCGCACCCTATGGTGCTTCCAGGGTTCTTCCCACGGGCTTGGGGCTGTGCCCCTGGCCCACTCCTGCACGCTGCCTACTACTGCACGCTACCTTAGCTCACTACCTACTGCTGTGCCAGTGCGCAGCCTACCCTGCGCACGTGGCTCTTCGCTCGGGCTTGGCGCTGTGCACTAGCCTACCCCAGCACGCTACCTACTGCTGTGCCGGTGTGCAGCCTATACTGCGAACGTGGCTTTTCGCCCAGGCCATGACCTGCCTACCTGTGGCCTACCCCACGGGTGCCTGCGCAGCTTACCCTGCGCAGCCCTGCCATGACTTTCCTACCTGTGGCCTACCCCACGGGAGCCGGTGCCTGCGCAGCCTACCCATTGCAGCGCGGACCGGCCAGTACGCTGCCTACCTACCTGCCTACCTGTGGCCTACCCCACGGGTGCCTACCCTGTGCAGCCCTGCCAAGGGACGGTACCCCTTTTTAATTCAGTGATAGTGAACGGAACAGGACAAGTGACAATTACCCGCGACCTAGTCTAGTGATTATTATATGTATTAACTGGTCCAGCTGTTTTACTCAACCTACCTACCTACCTATTTGCGAACGGCCTGCGCAGCCTACCCTGCGCAGCCCTAACCGTTACAGCGATGTGGAGGAATGAGGAAAATGTCGTGAGGAAAACGTTGAGTATGAATTTGTATGGATGGGGAGGAGCAGAGGAAGACCAAAGAAACAATGAATGGACTGTGTGACGGATGATGTGGCAAAAAAGGAGGTGTCTGATGAGATGACGAGTAATAGAGAAGTATGGAAGAAGAAAATATGCTGCGCCTACTGCAATAAAACAGGGATAATGGGCTGGAGAATGATAATATTTAAGGAAGAAAATGTGACTTTATAATTTACCAAGCCTTCATCCGCCTGTTGTTTGCTGTGCATTCTTCTATGTGTCTGTATTTTAACTGTCAAAGCTTACCAGTTGAAACTTTAACAGAATAATATGTACTACCGCAGTGTTTGTATCTCTGTTATGACAAATTATAATAAGTCGTAATTTTGATAGTAGGTACATACGGAACCTTTTGTCCACCAGTCTGACACGTGCTTCGCCGATTTTTGACCTAAACATCCTGAAGTCCTTCGATAACATTCAAACTTTCTTTAAAAGTTGTTAAGAACTGTCATATTGGCGGTTTACGTGATTTCAATAACAAAGCGGAGTTTGTTGTGTTACAAAAAATGACAGCGTCTGTTGTCTAAACATACCGGAGTTGCTTGTGAAGATCTGGAAAAGAAAGAAAAGTAATATTAGCTAAATAGCACAACAAGGTCCCACAAGAACGTACTAAGATGTTGATACATAAAACATTTTGTATTTAAACACTTTTTGAAGCTTACGCGGTTTTTAACACAAGTAAAAATAATAATCACGGAAGATATCTCGTTAGTGACAGTATAAGTTTAAATAATGTTGTATGTACTAACATAACATCACGACTTTTATCCTCGAAGGATAAGGCAGTATAAAACCTGTAGTTCCCTCACATTTCGCCAGTTATGTTAAAGTTCCATGTGGAAGGGCGCAAGCGTATTTAAAATTGCCATCAACAGGGCGCCAATCCGGACTCTAGGATGGAATGAGAAATTCATCATATAAAACAGGCCGTTTCGACGGTGCGTTCGTGTTCCACGTGCGCCTCGAGGAAATGTCAGCAAATCGGAAGGGGTCCGAGAGGGCCGATGCCTGCCAGGGCTCTGGGACTGTCCGAAAGAGGTAGCGTGGCCCTGGAACAGTCAGTACAAGTCTGACACTCCCTTCCGCTCCGCCCAGTGTGGGAGGGGTCATTTGATGATTTTATATCCGTACAAAAAAAAAGCCTAATGTTCAACTAAAGCGTTCGCAACTACTAGACTAAAGAAGCAGTCAAAAATTGATCTCACTAAAAAATCTGGGTGAAATAAATTAAGTTCGCCTCTGGCTTACCTTTCGGGGGTAACAGGTTTGATGTTTTGTTATGACTAATGTATTATACAGTTGGCATCTTCACATGTATACTTATACGTAAAGCCATTGAGAAAAACCACTAAATGCATAAACTTAAGTTTAGACAAACAATGAGTATTAGCAGAAAATGTCAGCTTTTGCTTAGTTTAATACTAAAACACGATGCCGGTACATTTTCGTGTTCATTACGAAGGGTACGTTTACTATGTGAAACCTCGCACTAGTTTCTACCAGTCAACTAAAATAAACAAAAGTTTTACTTTGAACGAAGGTAGGAAATGAAAAGCAAGAAAAAATAATAGGGGATCGGACTGGGTAAAGAAATCGACATTCTATTTTGTCCGTCAGACAGGTAGTACAAAAATATAAGACACGTATTTTTTGTTTTATCAAAATATCAATAAAATACTTAGTTAAAACTTATTAAAGTTGGAGAGTGGGGGCTTACTACGTCACAAGTAGGTATAAAACGTACCTACATATGACGTCTTGCGCCATTTCAACTCAATATATCTCCGTAATTTTGTGACCACGTGAAAAAAGAAAAAATACGTGTCCAATACTTTTCATTAAACTACCCGACGGACAAAGAAAAAAAAATTGCATTATCCCCAATAACATTTTCGTATGCTGTATGTATCTGCTACATCTAAGGGACCTTTTATCATAAAGGTTATCACACCGTTGAAATTCCTATGCTCAGTTCAGCACCAAGGGAGAAAAGTCCACTAGTGCTGCCAATGTCATATAAGCATTACATTTATGTGAGTTTGCAGTTTTAGTAAAAACTCTATTAATTTTACCTATTTTATGCCTTTTTGTCCTTAGCTACCTAAGCGACTGAGCTCTGAACGGGTGAAGATTGCGAAGACAAGAGAGATATGAGCTTTTTTCAACATGTTTCGATGTTTCGCCATTGTTTTCGTTATTTTTTTTTATGTAGGTACAAACATGCCATAACTTTATACAGCGAAAACCTTCAAAGCGCTTTAGATCGGACCTTTTTACATACACATATCTCGTGGCACCAACATAGTTTACTTACTTAACTTTAGCTAAGTGTTCTCCAATTTATAGAGTAGTTATAATGGATTCTAGTTTAAGCTTACTAATTGTGTGCGTGTTCGCCATAATTACAGTTATTAATCTTGATTACCTACGTTTCGAAACAGCGGGATTAATGCCGGCTTGAGGTATGAATTGATAATGATTTGATTTTAAGTCCTGGAGTTATGTATTTGAGATATTTGTTTTAAATATTATGAAGTCCAAAGTTTTACCTGGGGCTTTGATCATGCGAAATTTTCGAAAGCGAAATTATCCTTGGTTACTGGGCAGGTATAAAAGTACGTACCTAGTCTATACTATGAATAAATTTACACAGTTTTGGACGACTTATTTTTTTATGCACCCCCAGTACATTAAAATAACTAGTTCGCCATCTTCGGGAGTCCGCCATATTGAATTTAGAATAATGTCACTAAGCTAACCATGCATTATCATCAAAACTAGACGTGTATGGAAAATATCAGTTCAATTGGTTGGTGATAACAGTTTAAGAATTCAGGTACAAGATTTGACCTAACTTACAAAACTTGAGAGACTTTGCAATTTATTAGAAGCTTATAAAAATACCTTTAAGAGTACAGTACGTTGTCCAATCGCCCTGCTATAAAGGAATCAGAAGAACAAATCAATATTTTAAAAGATTTACTGCTGTTAAAATCATTTAACAGCAGAAAATCTTTTGAAATGGAGCTATCAAGCTATTTTCTATATACCGCCTTCTAGCGCTATGTTGTAAAGCGAGTCAGGTATGTATACATGACTAGCTTTAAACTGAACTTAATTTACAACAACTGTAAACAACACACCCACAATAAATAAACACACAGAAGACACAATGCAATTATCATTAGAAGACAGCGATACACTTAGAAACAAACAAGACAAGTGGAAATAAAGTGCAGCTGTTTGTCATCCCACGGTGTCGCGTGTTGCAGGACTAAACAGCATGCGAAGAGGAGGTCGGGGGGCGAAACAGAATTAAATGTATTATTTCTCATGTCCCCCCCTGGTGGATTAATTGTTCATAGTACCTAGTAATAGAAACGCTTACAACCCTAATCCCTTCAAAGTTAGACTGAACAGGCTTCTGGGTAAGCTCGTACCATCGTCGATTTGTCTCTGTCATCTCTGACCTAGACTAAAGTCAGGAGCATTTTTTGCTTAGCGTATCGATGACAATTCAAATTGAGTCAGCCTAGAATTTGGCGACGAATTTGGCGCTTCCAGTAGTGTCCTGCTCCTTTTATGTACATACAATAGAATAGGCAGGATATAATATCAAGTGTCCCATATTTGTGGGGCAACACTACATTTACACTCCATGGCAGAGCCATCTGTGAATCTTTAAGTATTGGAAAAGTATTTTGACTACTGCAATTCTGTCAAGTTGAACTCATTTTACTTTCAGGTTGATAACTTATCGCGAACATTAGACTGTTACACATCGTAAATAATATGATAGTAAATAAACCAGTATTGTTTACTAGTTTTGAAACATATTTAGGCCGAAAGCAAAAGAACAAAAAAAAACTAAGGATCACAATAGACAATATTATAAAAAGAACTACAACAGCAATAATGCCCAAACAGATAATAATGAATGACCACTTAATAAAGTTACAGATACTTTATAGAACTTACTACATACTTATAGATTGTTTATAGAAGTGGATTAGTAGCGATAAATCATTGATAGTTTACTGAAATAACTTTGATTTACTGCTCAATAATAATGAAGAAATGTTTCTTAGAAGATGTTGATACGGCCATAAATTATAGACTTGGTATGACAAGCGATGTTTTGGTTTAAAAGTCTGTTTTCGTCATTGAGGGCCTTCAAAGCGGCTCGCAACGTCTTACTAGACTGGGGCAAGGAAATAGGACACAAAAATAGACAAGAATTTTGGACTCGACGAAAAACACTGTCAATTTTATTAAGGACGTACTCCTCCTTACTATAAATGTCAGCGTCTTTCTAGTTGGGGTCTTCTTTCCTCCCCTAGCGACGCCCTAAGCCGAGGCTCGAAACCCCGCAGGGGGTGTCCTTAGCGTGTTGTCGCTTAGTTTATAGTTTTGCCCTGGCTAGAGGCCTTAAATTCAAGGCACCCACAGGATTTACCGGTAAAGCAGAAGCCAGCCTCAGAGGCTGCACTGCGAGATGCCACATACAAAAAAAAAAAAAAATAAGTTGGTGGACATTATTAGAAGACAAGATGGCAAAATGATGAACGAATATAGAGACATTTACATAATAAACATGACGCCTGTAATCCCACAAAGGTTGTGCAGAGTTGTACATTATGGTATACCCATATTTCGTCTGTTATGTATTATTCCCATGTAATAGGATCGAGCCTATTGCCATCAACGGGACACAAAATCAGACTTCGCGGTTGCTATTGAGAAATCCCTCATGGAAAAAGACTACCTGAGCTGGGAATTGAACTCAAAACCTCAGCAGTCGACCAATGACGCAGTACGACGTACGCATAGCTAGTGAAAAACGAAAGCAGTAACAATATGTCTGTCTTTCTGTCTGTCTGTTTGTTCCGGCTAATCTCTGGAACGGCTGCACCGATTTTGACGGGACTGGATTTCACGGAGACCGATTTTCACTGGTTGATAGCTGATATAATATGGAGTAACTTAGGCTACTTTTATTTTAGAAAAAATCTTATTCCACTCTGACGAAGTCGCGGGCACAGCTAGTATCCTATAAAACCCGTACTATCTCGGCTCTCGGGTACTAACGGTCTGTAAACTGACAAGTTATACACGGGCCGGCCACATTTGCGCCGCAGTATGGTAAATATGTCTCCTCTGTACAAAAAGGGTTGGGAGCTACCCTAAATTTGAGGAATTTTAGTCTTTTTGGTCAACATGGTTTAAATATTCCTACACTAAATAAAATGAAAAGGCTCTACCTAACTAGTTGACTGGCGTTTCATTGCAAAAAAGAATCTGTCGTCACTCTGTCCGATTTATGTTTTGACGTCAGATTTTTTTTAATGCAACGTCTTGTGGTTTTGGCATGGGTTCATTCTGAAATAGGAAGTTAGTTTTTTTTTTAAGAAACAAAAGCAATGTGCACTTTCTTTCCTCAGAGGATACTGAAAACGATTGTTTACTGTTTTCCCATAACAAAAAGTCAGAATTTACGATACTCAGTTGAATTTATTTATGTTGCGACGACAGTCATAATTACGATTGATTTTATTTCGATAAAATCTTATTGGATTGGAGGAGCTCGTGGCTAAATAATAACAGCCGCCCGGGACGATCTTTAAGGTTAAGCCGTGCTTGCCGAGGTTGGTCCATGGATGGGTGACCATCATTACATACCGAGTTTCCTCCGTGCCTCGGAAAGCACGTTAAGCCGTTGGTCCCGGCTGTCATTTGTAGATCTGTGACAGTCGTTACAAGTAGTCAGAAGCCAAAAAAAAGTCTGACATCCAGTCTTACCAAGGGGTATCGTATTACCCAGTTACTGGGTTGTGGAGGTCAGATAGGCAGTCGCTTCATGTAAAGTACTGGTACTCAGCTGCATCCGGTTAGACTGGAAGCCGATCCCAAGAGAGTTTGGGAAAAGGCTAGGCAGATGATGAAAATCTTATATAAAATAATAGCAATGAGATTCCCGGGCATCCTGTTAGTTCGTACGGACAAAATGAAATAGGAGACTTGTTTATCAGTTACTAGTGTGAACCTTGCTTCAAAGGAAATCGTTTCCATAATGTTTGCAAACAACGGATAAATATAGCGGATTACGAGAAATTCTATGTTTAGCACTTAACGAACGTTTAAAGGAGATTTGGGTAAAGGTAGATAGTTTCCTTTGCAAACAATTTGAGAGGGTCTGCTGATGCAAATATAACTGAGTAAGGACCGTGCTTAACTTTTATCACGTTGTAACAAGTGATGGTAGCGAAAAGTATCTTCAAAATGAACATATTTTGGTTACATTTGGTTCACAAAAATGTGTTATTATCAAGACCTTCATTAAGCAGAGAATCTAAAGTAATAAAAGATTAGTGCATTTTTTGTGTCGTTCACTGTAATCATTCTCTATCATAATAAGTTATTATCATAGGAGCAGCTCGTGGCTAAATAATAACAGCCGCACGGGTCGATTTTTAAGGTTAAGCCGTGCTTGCCGAGGTTGATCCATGACTGGGTGGCCATAATTACATACCGAGTTTCCTCCGTGCCTCGGAAAGGACGTTAAGCTATTGGTCCCGGCTGTCAATTGTAAATCTTTGACAGTCGTTACGAGTAGTCAGAAGCCAAAAGTCTGACATCCAGTCTTACCAAGGGGTATCGTATTACCCAGTTACTGGGTTGTGGAGGTCAGATAGGAGTCGCTTTATGTAAATACTGGTACTCAGCGGCATCTGGTTAGACTGGAAGCCGAACCCAACATAGTTTGGGAAAAGGGCAGATGATGAATAAGGTATTATCATAATAGGTTATCATTGTTCAACAATACATGAACTATTTAAAAACCCTAATTACCTAATGGGAGTCGCTATTAAAATATGAAACGCTTTGAAACGCAAAAACACTGCGTTATTCAAAAATTAAATTATTCAAGAATCTTTTGTAGAACTTAAGAAGCAATAGAGATTCTGAGCTCAAACATGAAATGCAGCTCCAACAAAGGAACTACTTGTTCTCAAGTACATACTCATTTCCATTCTATTAAAACACAAATAACCTTAAAGATCCAACTAAAAAAAAAAAAAAAAAAAAAAAAATAATAATAATATTAATTAATTAATATTATTAATTACTTTTGTAAAAATATTTAAAAAACATTTGTAAAAATATTTAAAAATGTAATTAGTATGTATGGAAATTAATAAAGGAAATAATAATATTAATTAATTAAATATTTGTATGGCCTACAGATAGTTGTTCCGGGTCTGGCTGTTTGTGTCATCATCATCAACCTACCGCAGTCCACTGCTGGACATAGGCCTCTTCAATCGCTCGCCACTTAACCCGATTCTCGGCAACTCTCATCCAGTTGCTACCAGCTACCCTGCGAAGATCATCGCTCCACCGAGCCTGATGGCTGTTTGTGTATGTGAATTTAAATGTTTGTAAACGCACCCACGATACAGGAGAAATTCCTAGTGTGGGGCAACGTTTTTTTAAAAAAACAAACAAAACAAAACTACAGCCTAGGTTGGTCTGATGGTCGCAAGCATTATTGCTACGGACGAGGTCTTGAGTTCGATTCTCAGGTCACACAAAGAGATAAGGGGTTTTCCATCAGAAATTGCTCAGTGCCAGATAAACTACAGCAAAAATTGAATTCTGGACCTACAGGTACATAATTTGTTCCGGGGTGGCTGTTTGTGTAAGTGAGTTTAAATGTTTGTAAACGGATCCACGATACAGGAGAAATTGCAGAGTGCGGCAACGCAAAAAAAGGAAGGTCTGCGTTGTTGCCCGTTTGGAAGCAATTTTCGTACGCTATAACTTTGTACTGAAATATAACTGGCAAAATGAGGGTGTACTATAGCATCCCTTTGCTTCATCATTTAAAAAAAGCAGGCGTGATATTACGATAAACATACAAAGAGATCATACACAAAATTAAATATTTATTTGTCAAGATACTGTACTGAGTCGCCAGAACCATATTAAACTGCTTTCTCGTTAAAGCGAATACTGCTTAGTCAGTTATTGTCTATTGGTTGGAGTCTCGGTCTAGCCACTTAAGCGAAAAGACCAAACAGAAAACCGGACTGGTTTTCTTAAGCCAACTAGCTTATGCAAGTTAACGCTGGCAAAGCATTATACTTTAAATTGAATTGCAATGACACAATAGAAGAGGAACTAGAGTGAAATCTATTTAACTGGTAAAACAATTGAATGTGAACTTGTACTAAAAACTCGCAATTGTAAACGATAGCTGTCGCTACCCATACTAGGTGTCGCTAAGTATCATATTGCACGCGTATCATAATACACAGAATGACATTTTATGAACGATAATCTTAACGGAAAACTCAATAACGTATTGAAGTGGTATAAGCTACCGAAAAGCCTATGCCAATCCTGTTGAAGTCGTTTAGGTTACACGAAACGGCCTCAAGGTTGAAAAATTTGTATTATTTTTGTAAAACGGAAACGGTGCATTTTTGTAAAACGTAAACGTTTTTGAAACCGACTACAATATCATAATTAAAACGACGTGGATATTAAGATGATGCTTATACTGAAGCAGAACACGAAAGATAATACGACCGCCTGATCCCATCGCTCAGTGAGGCTTACGTACATTTTTCCTCCTAAAATTATGTGACTAACACGAGTGAGTTTTTTTTTTTTTTTGTCTGCACGGTTTGTGACAGCCCAGGAGTTGTAGGAAAAACAGCTAACGAATAACCAGGATGTTATTCGCTAGCCTCCAAAATGATTGATTTCATTTTGTCATATTGTATTCTATAGCGGGTAGGTTTCCGCAACTCCACGTCTAAAGCGCGTATTTTGCGTACGGTTCATTTTGTCATGATCCTTCACAATCATAAAAAACGGGCCAAGTGCGAGTCTTACTCACACACAGGGTTCCATAGCCCCAAACAATATAATAACAATGTTTTGAACGGTCATTCATTAGTAAACCTTCACTCAACCGCAAAACTAAATTTGTTTTTCATAGTAAGTTAATGAAAAACAAAGTTACTGCTGCAGTTTGGTGAAAAAGTCCCATATCTCAAAAACTACATATCAAATCTTATTCAAACTAATTTTCGTTGAAAGTTTTTTTTACGTTCTACATCCCCATATTTTTTTCAGAATTTTCATCCTCTTACTTTAGAAATTAGAGGGGGGGGACACACTTTTTACTACTTTGGAAGTGTCTATCTTTCAAAAGATTGACTTTGAATAAAAATGGTTCTAGGAACCTCAATGTCGTTTTTAAAGACCTATCTACAGACACCCCACACGTATAGGTTTGATCGTTTTTTTTTTTAGTTTTAGTTCCATGTATGGGAGGATATCCTTATCTATATATTTTTTTAAATTTTGTACAAAAATCATAATGCGTCTTAATTGGTTCGGAATAAAGTGGCTCTAATACGGACGGACAGACAGACAGACAGACAGACAGACAGACATGACGAATCTATAAGGGTTCCGTTTTTTGCCATTCGGCTACGGAACCCTAAAAAAGGATTGTGTGGTTTTATGAAACCACGGTAAAAGTGAAACTTTTTTTTCACACTATAGACATTTAACTAGAAAATTTTGGAAAGGCCTTTCGCTTTATCCCTACTCCGCGGCCGACCGTCACGCGACATGCAACACACAGACGAAAAAGTTTGAGACGATATGTAATAAAAGTTTCACTTTAATAAGATTCTTGCAAAGCACCTTTTTTCATTTAGGTGTTCTGTACGCCTCCCCAAAATACCTAATTACTCACTCCACGACCTACATATAACCCTCAATTCACGCAAAACCTCTTCTTGATTAAAGAGATTACATACGCACTTCCTTCCCTAACATTTCAGGGTAACACAACATTTATTATTTCACGAATTTCCCTCTAAACTACTCCTCGTACTTTACCGAAATACTAAATTATTCTCATCGTGTTTTCGAGGAATATCTTCAGAATCTTTCGAGCACTTTTCGGACAAACGCAGGCCCTCTCTTTCGACGCGCCAAAGTGAAAAGGGACAAAAGCGCGAAGTATGTTTGAGAGCTCAAACACACTTTTTAACAATGGTGTATAAAAACAAGCACAAAATAAGTAAAAATATTTAATTATTTTACTGTTGAGAGTCTTTTCAAGTCCGCCGAAGGCCAGAAAAGCGGAATGTCTTTATTTACCGAGGACTGAAGAGGGCTGAAGTCGGAGTGGGGTCGCTCCTATTTTTGACAGGAAGAAAATGTTTTTAGGACGACGTCGGATTGTCGCTGGCACGATACTAATTAAGTCGTGACGCTGACTTTTTGGCGGTCACAAAATTAATTGCTGACCAATTTTTCGGCGTTTTTCTTTAACAGATGATGGGACTAATTACAAGCCCGGAAATTCATTCTCCATTATATTTTTGCAGTGATGGCAGATTTTTTTTGTATTATCTGTGGTTTAGCTGCAAAAATAAAGTAATCCAGTCGCCACAATAATAACCTACTCAAGATTGACAAAACGTATTTTTCCATGAACTTGTTAATTCACGTAAAAATCTACACAAAAATCTACAAATGCGGGAAATTAAAAAGCGACCTTCGTCCAAAGAGTACCCACACCGCATTTCCAATCATTCCATTAATTTCCTCAGCACTCGAATTCCGTCACGAGCCGTGATAAGCTCGTCAGCCGCGCGATAATCACGTCAATCTGTCCGAGCCCTTACCGCTACACGCGTTTCGTCAAAATATAATAACATTGCTTTATTCTACGCATTGGCAGTTTATCCCAACCTAATACAATAGAGAAGTGATTTCGTGACGTTTGTTTTCTATCTGTCAGGGACCTTTCCTTGAGCGACATTTTTCGACGATTTTCTTACTTGTTATTTCAATATATTTTAAGAGGATCTTCGCTGTATATTTTGGCGTATCTTTTGTTATTTTCTTCCGCGTTGGTTGAGCTTAAATATGATACGGTTGGAAGATTTTTTAAAGACAATAGTCTAACTTGCTTCTTCAATTTCAATTTAATCCGTGTACTTTCAATTATTCGACGTGCTTTTGTTTTTTTTTTAAAGCAAGAAAAAATCTGTATTTATCTTTTCAATACTACTTATTAAATATGATTCAGATACATTCTCAGATTCGGAAGTCGTGTTTTTGCTAAAAATTTTCGGTTCGTTACCAGTTAGTTTTAGTGTTAGTTTTGATATGTATATTGATAGATAAGAGAGAAAATCCAACCCCAGAATTAGTAGTTTGTGAACATGTTATTGTGAACATGTTATGGGGACGGGCTGCAGACATTGAGTCTATTTTATTCTGCAAAAAAGAGCCATCAGAGCCATATATAATCTCCGAAGGCGCGATTCTCTAAGGGAACTGTTTAAGGATATTAACATCATGACGGTACATTGCCAATACATTTATGAAAACATAATGTACGTAAGAAAAAACCTGCATCTTTTTAGTAAAAGAGGTGACAGACACAATTACAATACTAGAAATAGAGACCAATTAGTTCAGCCAGGCTTCAGACTCGCTAAAGTAGACTCATCTTTCATGGGGTACTGTTTAAGATGCTATAATAAAATTCCACAAAGTATTCTTGAACTGAGTGAGACAAAATTTAAAATATGCATTAAATGCACACTATGTAAGCAGGCTTATTACAAATTGGACGATTATATCGCTGATAATAATGCTTGGCTCAATGCCGGTCCTGCTCCACAAGGACAGGGGCGCATAAAATGATAGCATTAAATAGTATTGTTGGAGCTGCTGAAGATTGTACAACAATCTTCGCATTGTATACATTCAATTTAGTATTATATAATTGCATAGCCCATATTATGTGAGTACTTTGTAGGTACTAGCTATCATTTACTGGAAACCTACGTCTTTTATTGACTTGAATGTGCCCTGGCGGTTGAGAGTACGTCATGCTCACTCAAATGTCACGCTGATGGTGGCGCGTGTGTCGGGTCATTTAGTTCCCTTCAAAATGGTTGAGTTGAATGATGGCTGATCCATGCGTCATGTTCGTGAACGGGCGCTGTCAGTTGTGCCTGGTCGTCTCTTAGCTGCCACGGCTCATTTCGAACTAATGATTTCATATTTTAATTGTTCTTTTCGTTTTTACTATGGACACTTTTAACGTGCACGTCTTGCTACATCGTTCTCATATAATGTACCATCTCTAAATGAATGATGTAACCAAGGTTTTGTAACAAGATTCTGATTTAAAAGAGTGTCCATGGAGTTTCTTGCCCATTCTTCTCCATAGAGATCTACGCTTTGGAATGGGCAACTACAGTACTTTCACAGTTATTATGTCTTGTGACTGGGACTGTAGCTTAATTTTTATTGTTTTTCGACTATTCAAAAGTGCCTGTAACTGGCCTACTTGAAATAAAGGATTTTGATTTTTGATTTTCATGGAGTATTTTTAGTGAAATCCGTTGTGTCGAATGAAATGTAATCGTGAAATACTGTTACGTAATCATGGAATTCTGCGAGATAAAGCAACAATTAAAGTTGCAAAATCAACACAGTCTCCTGGAATTCTTTGGACAAGGCCTTCACCTGCGGAGGGGTTCTTGCAAAGTAGAAACTTATTTTGTATTTGTTTAGGATTATACTTTGGTATTGCATAAGATAAAAGGTATTTATACTATTTTATTTTATTACTATTTATAACCAATACGCGAAAGCCAGTCATTTTGTTGCATCAAATTGATTAGGTTGCAAGCAACAGAAAAACAGAAACTAGCAGCGTAAAATTGATTCTAAGGACCTAAATAACTCAAAGTATCAAAAAATTACTAGTCTTACAAATCGTGGTCAACACACAAACTCATCTTATAAATACAACACATTAGATCAATGTAACATGACATCTTCACGACTCATTAAACCGACAACCACTAATTAGCATTATGTGACGTCATCAATATCTCACCTCAGTAACTTGGTCAATATTAGCATACATACTAGCTTCAACTGAAGTGCTGGAGCCACTGAAGGTAAGGCACCTGTAAGTACTTTGATATCGATATACATGGAGACTAGCTTTGATACTGTCTTTGACTATAAATTGATTCATCGATGTCATGTCGTGGTGTAGTTGGAATTGGGCTTGGTTCTTGGTTCTCAGTACATGGATATTAATGGGGCTCAGTATCATCATCATCAGCCTGTAATGTTCCCACTGCTGGGACACAGACCTCCTCTCTATGAGAGGGAGTGGGCTGGTAATCCACCATGCGGGCCCAGTGTGGGTTAGTAGATGTCACATGTCCTTTGAATTTTAGTTCTAGGACATGCCAGTTTCCTCACGATGTTTTCCTTCACCGTTTTTGAGGGCAGCGGTGATGAAATAAATTACACAAAGTAATGCGCCTGCCTGGGATGGAACCCATGGCTAACTGCTCGTAAGACGGGGCTGCCACCACGACGCCACCGCTGCTCTCCGCGGCTCGGTATATTAAAACATTATCAGTTCCCATGCCTTAATATTACTCGTCGAATTTTAAGAAGAGATTAGCGCTTGCCATCGACCTTCGTCCACGTAAAATTTTCATAAAAATATTACTTCCCTATTTGAATCGGAATTGTTTAACAATTTCAAGGGTTTAATTCTTTTGCACGGAAACCTAATCTGTTGTCTATGTTCAAAACTATACGCTAACATTGAAAAAAATTACGTTTATGTGTTCATCATCTTCCTGTCCTTGTTCCATGTTACTTGGATTCGGCACAACACGTTTTTTTTTCTATTCTCCTCTGTCATCCGTCAAGCTATCATTTACTCCTTTTTCTTTCATATAAATTCTCACACAATCTATTCATCGTTTCCTAGGTCTTCCTCTCCGTCTTCATCCATCAACATTTATATTCAACATTTTTTTTATCACATGCTATTCGTCTCTCCTCATCACATGCCCATACCATGACAGACGATTCCCTTTTGACTTTTCTGTAACTAGCGCGACTTTTTTTTAATGGCATCTCGCAGTTCAACCTATGAGGTTGTCGTCTGCTTAACCGGACTATCCTGTGGGTGCCTTAAGAGTAAGGCCTCCAGCCAGGGCATAAAAACTTACAAACTAAGCGACTGCACGCTAAGGGCACCCCCTTAACTAGCGCGACTTTTAAACTTTCTATAATATACTCATTCCTCACTTTGTCCAAATGACGTCCATGTGTTGTGTTATTCATATGATGATTGGATATTGACGTCATTCCATTTGCACTCCCTTTCTGAATTATGAGGAAAAAGTTTGTTTTAGCATGACAGTCATTATTTTTTATTGGATTCGATTCGTTATCGGAAAGTTTTGATTGCGGGACCGAAGAGTTTTCTCATTATTTACTTTATATCTCTCAGATTTTTACAAACACCCCTGATTTTATGTATGATGGTGTCTGAAAAACAACATTATTTTGAAATTACTTTACAAACATGTCTTTTCACATAGGAGTCGGCAGAAAAGCCACCTGCTAACATTCCTTACATACTCGTCCACCTTCATGCATATGATGTCCATACACGCAAATGCACAACAATTGCAAGTAATAAGCACCAGACCTTCCTGAAGAACGTCAGAAATAAATCATTATCGTTTCAAGCACAAATTGACTGTTTAGAGTTTTACCATCAAGGCTTTTAATGTAACCTATTTAGTTAAATGGCTCCTCACTTATTTAGCCACAAGCCCCTCAATTTCAATAAACAGCACACTAAGATGTATGGAACACATTTACCGTATCCCAATTTCTGTAATATCTCGAAATGTTTGCCTTAACCCAAGATAATGTTATTCTAATAGAATTAAAGGAAAGTCGAAACGTGCCAATTCTTTGAGTGGTTTTTCTTGCGAGATGTCAACCTATTTTGTTGAAATTGAGGGAAGTCTCCTGCCTGGTAATCTCATGTTGCTAAGCTGATGATGAAAGATATGTCAGTGGTCGTGTTTAAATTTGGTATTATTCTGATGTTGATCTACGCAGATATACTATGGAACTCATTAATAATACACGGCAAATCTGTGTTGATCGCTGCAATCGTTTAGATGTTAATTGTTCACATAATATCATAACATAACATCACGCCTGTATGCTCTGAGGGGGTACGCAGATGTGTACAGTATACCCACATTTCGATAGTTAGGTAAGTTAAGTTCCATTTTATTGGCGATAAGCCTGAAATGTTAACAAGGCAAAATAAGTGCATAGCGAATATTTGTATGGGATATTACAACTAAAAAAAGGAAAATAAAAATAAAATAAAGTTTTATGCAAAAACAATAAAACCGACAAATAAATTTAGCTTCAAAATTCTGTGGCAAAAAAACTGAACCCATGAAACAAAAGTCACCGACTTCTGAAGCTAAAGTTATTTTTCACTTTTTTGCGTTTTCTTTATTTGCGATGGAGATATCACGTTATTTGCAGTGATTTAGATAATTATTAGGTGGCTGAGATAAGGAATCAACTATGTAAAAATAATGACATCATGAAATTAGGTAGATAGTTATTAAAACACGATCGACCAACCAGCAGGCGTCATATTACATTCTATACTTAAATACGAAGAAAAAAAAAACAACAAATACGCAGTACAAACCGTACTACTTATTTTATTATGAAAATTCTTCCAGCAGTCCTGCGACAGGAGAATTGAATGTGACACGTAGACACGCTGCGTAAAAATACAGTAAAGGTAAACTTAAATGAGAAAACGATACGAGAATAAAATAGCTTGAAAAATAAAACAAAAGAATGACGCAGGTAGGACAAATAGTTTAAGGCTACGAGCGCACTGCCTAGACACTAACGAAATGTTCACGCTAGGCGACACGGGAGGTGCCAATGGCACAGTGAGGTCGGATGCGAACATTCTAGAACGCTCTAAGCACTAAGCAAGCCACCTGTCAGTGCGTACGTAACCTTAAAGTACCTACCTACGTAACTCTACACTTTACTACGAAAAAAGAACCCCACACTAACTTTTACTGCCTAGTACAAAACATGCTTTTACAGCTTCTGAAACCAAAATGAACCCTATAAATAAGTGGACCCTTTTCAAAATGGCTACTAAAACTGTTCTGAATAACGAAAATGTACTGCCAAATATCCATGAAGGGTATTACGTACTTCAGGAACCTGGCCCTTCGAGCACATTTCCATATATCTTTTAAAGACGTTTTATTGCTAAACTAATTTATCCCCTGGCTATGTCTGTTGGGTTATGGGTTTTGTTTTTACGATCTTAGGATAGAATGTCAAGGTCACTTTTTTATGTGTTATTGGGTGTCAAATAAGTTGTTTTGCATCAAAATTCAGGAGGTTGTCTCAAAAGACATAAATAATCAATTAAAATTACGGTAGCTAGTTAATTATTAATAAACGCTGATTTTTTTGGTTGTTTAAGTTTATCAGTATTTCAGAATAACCCCCTTAACGTGGTTTAGGGAATAAGAAATGATCGAATAAACATTTGAAATTTTTTGCTTGTGTGTAAGCGAGGTTATAGGCGAGTATCAGACGGGTTATGTTTAAAACACGGGTGGTTCAAACTTAACGATTTCCACAAAAAAGAAAAAAAAGGAAAAATTACCTACTAATTTTATTATTGATTCGGGACGAGAATCATTAGCATGGTTACCTCCTTGAATTTTACGAGGATGCAAAACAACACCTAGTATAAAAACACATAAAATAACATTATCCTCTAAGTTCGTAGTCTTTTCAGGAGATAAATTCAGCTGGGCTTTTGAAAAAATGGTCTGAATAGTCACTGCTAATTGAGAGCAGCGATGGCCCAGTGGTGGCAGCCCCGACTTACGGGCAGTAAGCCGCGGGTTCGAACCCAGGCAGACGCATTACTTTGTGTAATTAATTTCATTGCACCGCTGCTCTAAAACGGTGAAGGGAAAAATCGTGGGGAAACCGGCATGTCCTAGAACTAAAAAATTGAAGATATGTGACATCTACCAACCCGCACTGGGCCCGCGTGGTGGATTACAGCCCACTCCCTCTCATAGAGAGGAGGTCTGTGTCCCAGCAGTGGGAACATTATAGGTTGATGATGATGATGATGTTTGTCAGCATCATCATCTTTTTCCTCAGCAGATACAAAAGGATTTTATAGTTAGTGACAAAAAAACAAAACTGCAACATAAATTAAACATTGTAAAAAATACCTGACTGTCTCGTTGGTCTAGTGGGCGCAAAAGTGACTGCTGAGCATGGGCTACTGTGTTCGATTCCCCGGTCGAGCAATGTGGGGGTTATTGGGTTCTTCCATCAGGAATTTCTCAGTAGTAGTCACGGAGTCTGGAATTATGCCCGGTTGATGGCAAAAGGCTTGCCCCCTCTTATATAGGACTTAAACATAACTGGCGAAATGTGGCTATAGTATTAGGTACCTCTGCTTAATCCTTCTTGGATTACAGGCGTGAGGTTTATGTTATTAACAAAAAAAATATCTCTAACCTCCTATTTTCAAGTTCATTAGTTCAAAACACATTGTATCTTTAGTACAGTATGTCGCATCTCAGTGGCAATGCAGCTAGTATAAGTTGGCCTCATAATCTATTGGAACTCCGTACCATGCTATGCCAGATGATGGTCAAAGTGTTAACATCAACGAGTGGGCTGCTGTCCAAAACGTTACCAATAATAAATTATCATTTCCAGATAAGTGCCAATGACGATGATTGATTCATTTGTCAAAGATAATTTCAGATAATAATACTATCACCATTTTAATTAATATTTTCATTACGACAGTGCAGGTCAATGGCATGACAAAGTTTTTGAAAAAAAAAATAGTGCGTGGAGTCCCTCCGCGCGGAAGAAGTGAAACTTCGTAATACTACACGCATGCGTTCGAGTGCCACGCATTCACTCTCGCTCTGTCTCTTTCTATTCCCCTCCATGGTAGCGGTAAACGTTTAACGCAACTTTGTTGGAAGTCGCATAATGAAGTTTCACTTCAAAAATAAATAAGTGTTGAAGTTGGGTGTCACATCAAACAATCATTAATTAACTTGCTTCCACACTTTTGTACGACATGGCTATAGGTCCGCCATCTTGTTTTTTTTTCTAGGACAATTTCCACAAACAATTTCACAAATGTTTACCATCTGGCACCAACCTGTCAATGTCATTCAACTGTTAAAATAACAACGCAAAACAAAGGGCATTAACCTCAATTACAAAAACCACATTTTACCTACAAGAATCATACCATCCAAAATAAACAGGTACATACTAATAGATTCTAGACCTTATCGCGCTCGATCGACAAGTAAAGCTCACTGAAGTTCAGTTGCTATTAACTTTATGACACCATAAATAAAGCCATTTTGAGTGAATGGGATATCTTGGAGGTCTTTGACACACGTGTAGTCTGTCATATGTTTACTATCACTTTGTGTTTCAGTGTTTATTTACTCGTATGTGAAAAGGTTATAGAGTGTCATAGATAAATAGAGTAACAATTAGAGTAGGGTGTAGTATCATGAAATATATTTTTACTTACGAAGATACTGGAAGCACTATTTTCGTATTAAGAATAGGTCAGAAGTCAGTGCTTATTGGATTGTGGAGGTCAGATAGGCAGTGTTTCCATTTAAAATCCAGGCTGCATGATTCTAGACTAGATACTGTCTCCAACATAGTTGTGAAAAGGCTTTATAGATGATGATGAGTAAGTCAGAACTGGAAATCTATAAGCATGGCTTAAAGAGTTTTTCTTTTTTTTTTGGAATATTTTCATAAGGTTATTATGTGAAGGAAGGAAGGAAGGTCTAGTCATCCAAAGCGTGCCTACAGATACCTAGACTGATTTTATTCATCTGACTTTGCTCAAGGTTGATAAGGAAGGAACGTTGCCAGGAGCGGTCTTAGTCCATTCTTTGCTGGGTTACATGTATTCTCCAATCATGAATATTTTATTAATGAACTAGCTGTGCCCGCGACTTTGTCCGCGTGGAATTTATCAAAAAAGCTATTTAGTTTATACAGTGTTTTTTTTCCTTTTTGCATTTTTTTTGGAATTATTATAAAATAGCCTAAGTTACTCCTTATTACATCAGCTATCTGTCGGTGAAGTCCCGTCAAAATCAGTCAAACCGTTCCAGAGATTAGCTGAAACAAACGGACAGACAGACAAAAATTGTAAAATTGGTATTTTGGTATATGTACTGTTTATACATTCATGTAGTAAAAAGCGGTTATTTTAATATTACAAGCTTCAATTTTATTTGTATTGTATAGACAAGAAATATGGTTGTATCATTCTTTTGTTCTTCATTATATTCTTTGATCCTTCTATTCCAATTATTGCAAATATAACTGGAAACGTTAAGCGTAGAGCACTATTCAATACATTATGACCGAAATACAGCCTGATTTACTCCGACGAGTGTGTGCGAATTGGACATCCAGATTACGTCATAATATCTACGCGCAAGCTGCGGTGGCTATATGCCCGAAACCGTATTCAAACATAAATGCCACATAATTATCATTCAAATAAATGGATGGAATGAATGGAATGATGGAACGGATGGATGGAATGGACTTATAGAAAACATTTTCCTGTTTTATTTCAATTTTTTCACCTCCTCTAAAACAAACTCTCTTTGGATATACCGAAGAATGCCATGCACTAGGTTTTTAATGAAGTTCAATGGTATGTTTCAGGCACTTCTCTTTCAAATGTTTTATTGCAATCAAAGTTATTTCACTCTGTTTTCTACTACAAATTGTACTTCACGGATACATATGTAGGATGTATGTAATGAAAAATAATCCTCCTGCTTCCATTCCCATTCTTGTGGGTGTACACACGATAAAAGGGAACGAAGTATTTGCAAAAAGAAATTGATATCACGTTTTGCAAGAGACTGTAGTACTGTAACATACAACATCTATGTAGGTATAGTCGGCTGGTTATCTATGGTGACGATTTCACATTGACATTCTTCGTTTTCGTGTAAAAAAACGGTATTCGTATGTAAAAAAAATTAACTTTAGCAATGTTCAACTGAAATAGGAGATGGTGGCTGATAGAGATTTATGGAAATAAAATAGTGCGTGGAGTCCCTCCGCGCGGAAGAAGAGAAACTTCGTAATACTACACGCATGCGTTTGAGTTCCACGCATTCACTCTCGTTATTTTATTGAGCTTTTAAATAATATTCTGTTTTTTTCTTGTTGTATTATTTTTACTACGTAATTATAACATAAGTTTATCGAGGTTATTCTACTCATGGAAATTGAGCGAAGGCTGGTCACACCGAAGAGTCGAATGCATGACTATTTGCACGCCATCTTGCGTACCTAGTAGAACTACGCAGTCACAAATCTTGTAATACTGCCATGTTTTGGTGAGTTTTAGAAATAGTAGCGTTAAACGTTAAACTTGTTGTAAGCTTCACTTCAAAAAGACATGTACCCCTAATAAATTAGGGCGAGGGAAGAAAAATGACAATTATCGCCATTCATGTAATCATATTTAGTTATTCTTATTCTAATAACGTAAGTGAAACCGTTGTTAACCTAGCTAGGGTTGTCATATAGGTAACCAATCTACGCAAAGAGTACGTATAGTAGTATTTTAGTCAGATTTTTAGATTTCCGTTCCAATATTGATAGGTATTGAGTAGATTGGCTTCTATAATTCAAATCAAAATTGACAATCCATCGCAAACCGTCTGTATTTTCCCGTGAGCTAATATTAATATAGGGTGTACACTGTAAGGTAATATTACCTCGTATAGGTGGAAGTACAGTACTCTGTACTATCATATGCCCCTGTGACAAGGTAGCAATATCAAAGCAATATTCCGTGTAGTGGAACACCAACTACATTGTATATTGCTTTCACCTTTTCACCAATACTTGTGATCTATATATATCCAGGCTCTCAATCTTGAACGATGATGAAAATAATAATAACACAGTTTCTTAAAATAATGTATACTTTTTCTTTCAAATGTCATACCTGTTTTTCTCGAAAAGTTATGTACAGTTGACAATAGGCTCGCCCCTATTACATTTCACTTAAACATAACTGGTGAATTGTGGGTGTACTTGTTAGGTACATCTCTGCCTAACCCTTCGCGGATTATAAAGCGTGATGTTATGCTGTGTAGAGTTATATCCTACAGTACAACCACATGGCCCACATATATCTTTAAGTCCTATGTACGATCGAACTTAGTTAATAATGGGGCACTTATCTAGACTCCAGCCTGATGCTGTAAAATCCCTGATGAAAAAACCCAATTTAACTTTGCCTAACCTGGTAATCGAACCCGGGACGCAGTTACGTCACGCTCCGTAGTAGCGCATGCAACCATCATCTGCAAAACGCATCCTTAACGGCACAAATCAGCACACACAAATCGACAAAAGTAAGTATGGTCCACACACACAGGCCTACCGTTTTATCAAATTGACAATATCCTTTTTACCTTGTCTATAATACAAAGAGAATGATAAACTTCATCGTAAATCTAATAGAAACAATACGTCTTGTTTCGGACAAGTAACTGACGTCCATACAGCTTTATTGGCCGCTATCGGTCAACGATAGGTCACCACCTACGACGATAAATTGTTTCCCATCGCTGGGAATATATATCGACATATTCGCATCTGTTCACGGCTCTAACATGGATAATTCCAAGTGAAGTCAGACAGGCAGTTGCTCCAGGTAAAATAGTGGTATTCAGATGCAACCGCTTAGACTGGAAGTCGACCCCAACGTGAGTAAAAGCTAAGCAGCGCTCATATCGACGTATCCAACCGGCTTTATCATTTGTCCGGCCTTATTAATTAAAGAGATTTTAAAAAAAGCAAGATAAAAGAAGAAAGTTTAAAATGTAAAATGTCGGAACTTTTTCCCAGTCTTTTGTCAGGATTTTTCAAACTTCGAAATGATAACCCTACATCCTTTTTGCTTTAAATAAAATGAGATAGTAATGTAATGTGAATACTTTCCGTTTTCTTATGATCAAGATTATATTATCGCATTATTATCGTCTTGTATAACCGTTTGAGTGCTATTTCTCTTTTACCAGGCTATAAAGGCTTAAATTACCTTTTAGATATTTTTTATGAATTATTATTCATGAGTACAGTCGCAAACACCAATGGCAACGTCAAAACACGGAGCAACGTTCACCTAAAAGTAATCTTCTACTGTATTGTTTATGTTGCCACGAACTTAGTATTTTGAAACCCGTACTTTTATGAAATTGGACTAATATCAAATTTTGCTAAATGAATGCTCATGACTGTACAAGCAATGCCCAAATAAATGCTCATGACTGTACAAGCACGTAAATTATTACTTACCCCGAAATATAATATTACTTAACGTACGTTTCCTTTTACTTTATTACCATAGAATTCGACGATGAAACGCCACGAATGGGAATATCATATAATATTCCCATTGACAACGACATGTTGGGAAATATATTACTTTGTACATACATTGATATTAATACATTATAACCTTCATGTTTTTATGTAATAAAGGCTAAAATTTGTTACATTTTCTTAGTAATAAAATAATATTAAGGTTTCAATTCGGAACTGTTTCACTGTAACCGTAAAATGAGCGGTTGATTTTGAACAATATCCAAAGACTTTGTATTCAAAAGGTTCAAAGAGATTCTATTAATTTATTTCTGTCCACATTGCAGACGGCTTAAATCTGAATTTCAGTTCGTGGTAACAATTTGTCGACGCTTATTGAAAAGAATCCGAGAAAACATTCTAGATAGCCCTATTAAAATAAATTGATATTCATCAAGGCTGTGATTCTCTTTATGTTTTGCGGACTCCAGCCAATTAGTTAGGAACGAGACCAAATCGTCGCGCCAGGATTTCTTAGGCCTGCCTCGGTGACGACGCCCGTCTACAGTGTATATCCTGGCCCATACGTCCGCTTCCATCTTAGAAAAGTGACCACCCAGTTCCAATTAACCTTACAAACTTATCGCTCACATCAAGTGGACGTCTTTGCTCAGAAGTGGGATAAAATAAGCTGATTAAAAAATTAAGGCTTTAATTTGACTGTCTCGTTGTCTAGTGGGAAAGAAGCACATGAGGGCCTGAGTTTCCCGATTGGGCAAAGTATTACTCGGTTTTCCCATCAGATTTTTTTTAGTAGTAGCCACGGACTCTGATTATGCCCGATTTATGGCAATAACTCGCCCCCTATTACACGGGTCATGGCACGGCTGCTCAAACCCTTCGGGGATTCCAGGGATGATGCTGGTTATGAATGGTTATAATTTCAAGGTTTCACCTTTGTTTTAAGTTTGGTGGTTTATAACAAGCGTGACAACTTCAATGAAGATAATTCTAAAGATCACGAACGAGCAAAGTTTACGCTTTGTTTATGACTGTTGTTTACTGTCTCAAATGTTTAGGAATATATCTTCCCATAATTTGTATGCCAAGTTTGTGTGGTTCAAATGCAAACAGAATTTTAATCTGTTATGGTGACATTTTATTATTTTTCCTTTTTTAACCCCCGACCAAAAAAGGGGGGTGTTATAAGTTTGACGTGTGTACCTGTGTGTCTGTCTGTGGCATTGTACCTCCCAAACGGATGAACTGATTTTGATACAGTTGGTTTCGTTTGAAAGGTGTCCTAATTGACAGTATTCTTAACAAATTTCCAAGAAAATCTCCTCAGTCGTTTAAAAAACATCAACTCTTTTCTAGTTGATGAAGAGATATAAACAACTTCAATAGGTCTGATCGATTTCAAATTTAATTTTATCAACTGTCATTATAAAATAAAGTGGACCCCCGATGCAACGACGCTTGGATTAATATATTTTTTGTTTTTAGACTTTTTTTTGTGACGAGGGTTTTGTTAGATTTCATTAACCGCAGTAGCGCAGAAGTCGCTTTAACTGCATAATTTAGGGTAGTGAGGTAGGAGATGAAACATAGTTTGTGACACAGCTCCATGCCAACACATTCCACATTCTGATGATATCCTCTGGAGGTAGTCCCAATTTACAAGGTTGCTTACATCTTCTCACTTACTGCTAGTAATTTTAAGTTAAATCGTTTTTCATTAAACCAAACATGTTGTGAAAACATGATTAGGTTCTTTCTCTACAGGTCCTCAAAAACTGGTTTAAAAAATACAATAACCCCGTAGACCAGATACTAAAAAAGTTTAGAAACTGAAGCATTTTCTTTGCTTCACGCTTCAAAAATCATCACACAAGTTGCCTACACTTCCGCAGAGAGGAATAATATGAGATTCATTTTATCTTGGAAAACATACTTCCCGTGGGGAGCTAGAAAACCAATTCAGACGAGCGAGGATAGTATAGTTTCTATATCATGTAGCTTGCGTACTACGTGAGAGATTTATTCAGCTGCGTGGATTCGAGATGTTGTGGGAAAATTATGTCAGGCATATTCTGATCAAGTAAGGAAAGTTTATAATATACAAGATTTAAGGTACAGACAAACTATTACCATGCATTCAGCAGTTTGCATATGTAGAATTATACGAAGCCGTCAACCAAGCATTCTGTAGATGAAACTAAGTAACTTTACGCAAAAATTATTGCTGGGAAACGACATTTTTTTGGGGGGTGTAAAATCGTGTTTTGTGGTAGAACTCAATGTAGCGTACTCAAAACATTGTGCTGATGGGCGGATTTAATAGTACGGGGGTCGTGGAGGTGTTTAAATTAAAAATCATACATTAAAAACTTGTATTTAAAAAAATACTTGTCAAAAAGTTGGAACTTTGACCCCTAATATCTCCGTAATTAGAAGGTTCCCAGGTATGGTGTAGAACACAAAAATGATTGCAATGACAGGGAAAACCAGTGCCTTTCGGCTTCATTAAGAGGTGTTTTACACCCTTTATGTACAGTGTATAGTTTTATTGTATTTGAGGTAACAAAGAAAGAACTGTAACCAAGAAAATCATCATTTAAGTTGACAAAAATACATACTTGAATGTTTTGATTACACCCCTTGGCTTGCCTCCTGCTCAGTTCTTAAATAATGTAAGCTCCAAGTTATAATCCTAGCTCTCCAAACAAAGAGCACGCCACAATAGTGGTGATAAGTCCCCTCTTTGAGGAGTGGCTGGAGAGGCGCCACGGCGCCTTCACCTTCCGCCGGACGCAGGTCCTCACCGGACACGTTTGTTTCGGAAGGTTCCTGCACCAAATCGGGCGGGAGGAAACGCCCGGGTGTTACCACTGCGAGAACCGGCCGGAAGACATGGTGGAGCACACCGTGGAGCTCTGCTCCGCCTGGTCTGATCACCGCCGTGTCCTCGTAGCGGCAATTGGCGGCGGCGACCTCTCACGTCTGGCGTTGGTTCAATCCATGGTCCGGAGCGAGGGGGGAAGCCGCCTCCCTCTGCGAAGCAGTCATGCTAGCGAAGAATGTGGTGGAACGTGAGAGGGAGAGACCCTCACGTCCCAGCCACCGCGGCAGACGCCCCGGGCGTCGGAGGGAAACTAGTCGCCCCCGGCCACCGTAGGCGCGTGCCTGTGGACGGTGAGTAATGGGCCAGCTCACAATCCGTCCGTCTTATGACGACAGGCCGTATCGACGGCGAGTTCGTGTTCCACGCTCGCCTCAAGGAGATGTCAGCAAATCAGAAGGGTTCCGAGAGGGCCGATGCCTGCCAGGGCTGCGGGACTGTTCGAAAGAGATACCGTGGCCCTGGACACAGGGCTAAGAAGGAATATGGATGGGTTTTAGTCAGTACAAGTCTGACACTCCCTCCCGCTCCGCCCAGGGGGATCATTTGATGATTTCCCATCCGTAAAAAAAAAGGGGATTAAATATAATGAGCACCAAAAAATACTTTGAGATCCTAAGCTACGTTACCAAAAAAAAAATACTAAACACCAAAAAAATTGTATTCAAAGACCAAATATAGTAAATGATCACCAAATATAGTAAATGATCACCAACTTTTGTGGCAAGAAGAACTTAGGAAGCAAGTGCGAGCAAAGCGAGCTCGGGATATTGGGCACCCCGACTCGGACAGGTTAGGTTCGAAGGGGATGGCGGGGTCTAGTGAGCGAGCAAACTAAGACCCCGACATCCCCTTCGTGTTAGGTTACTTTAAACCCTGCAGAGAGAAATAGGAGCCCTGCGTAGCGGGGCTCCGTCGACTACGCCTTAGTTCGGATCTGTGATTTTCAGGTTTTTAATTCTGGTGATCATTTACTATTTTAGGCAGTATAAAAATGTTTTTTAAGGTTATACTTACTTTATCTGGTGTTATGTTAAACATAAGCCAAAAAAAAGCTCTCTAAACAAAACACAAAAACAAAAACTATTCCAACAGATATCTCTTCCACTTCTCTTCACTCTTTGTTTAATCAAGTATCCAAGACCTAACGACGTGTTAGGATAAACGCGTTTCCAAACGACTGATTTTCAATTGCTACAAATGCCTTGCTCATGGCCTCGGGCGATGCAAAATGCGTTATGCGAAAGACGCGCGCTTCGTTTGTTTCCTTCAAACGAGTAACGTTGCTCCACCAATAGTGAGTTGCGTTTCGCGGTGACTCGAGTCAAGCTCCTAGCAACTTATTTAATTTGATTTCTTCGAAGTAGTGTAGGTCGTGGCCAGGGTTAAGAAAACCAACCATCCTTCAGAAAATAAACTTGACAGTAAAATGAAAACCAGTAAACTCTCTTATTATTACTTTCTAGTGAGCTATTTTCAAGGTGGCTACTTGCCGCCTTTCCTTTTTTCCACAAACCTCCTGTATAAATCCTGTGAAGTACTATCAGTTAAACAGTTATTTATAATGAGCACTGTACTAAAAAAACACGCAGCACTTCCATACAGCACTGAATTTACTAAAAGGAGACGGAAAAATATAGTTTGCCCTCAAAAAAGTACAAAGCATGCTTTCACAGTAAAATTTTATATGTACCTCGAACCGTTACTCTGTAACAGGCTAAATGAAAAAGGGAACTTGTACTCCTTAAATTAAAGCAACTGCAAGAAATTGCTTAAGGTTCCACTAGTCGCGGCTCGAACTCACTGGTGGCCGTGGCCGAAAAGCACGCTGTCTCACTTGGCATCGTGCCCGACAGAGATAGTATCAGATAGTATCAGTGATGAGCAGTTAGACGCTAGTCTTCACGCTCGTCTAGTTCGTACGCACACACACAGCGTTCCGAAACGTAAGGCGCGCGTGAAAAAATACGAAAAGGCCTTTAGAAGATAGTGTTTTATGAAAAAACCACTGCGTGTATCAATTACAAATAAAATGTATTGAATTCTTTGATAATTGTGCTGTGTCGGTACCAACTTAGTTTTGGAAATTTGACACTTAATTATTATTATTACCAATTTACGACCAAAGTTGCGATAAAATTTGCAATAAAAACGAATCTTTGATAGCTCGTAACTTTTTAATCAAAATCAAAAAATCAAAATCAAAAGTAATGGCTTTTTATTTTCCTATTCTGTTTCCGTACAGACAAAATCAATAATGAGACAATACCATATCATGTTTAACTCCAAAGTTAAACATGATATGGTATTGTCTGCACATCCAAATGTGCAGTGTCAAACAGTGGGGTAAAACACCCCCGAAGTTTCTATGAAAAAATGACGAAAAGTGTCACCTTAAAAAAACTCTTTAAGCTATGTCCTATGAAGATACAGAGAAGTTATTCCTTGTGCTAAGGTAAATCTTGTTCGTATTATTGTTATTTTGTTTTTTTTCAATTAGTAAGTTAAGATAATTTAATTGGTACACCTTTTTACACATGTACCAATAAGATTAATATGATATGTGATTATTAGTTCAATTAATTTTACCTCCAATCGCCTGAAACACAGGATTACCTAGTTCAGGCACAAATCTTGAATAGACTTAACATAAATTTAAGAAAACTTGTATATAATGTATACCTTAAATACACGAACAAACAAATATTAAAACTTAATTTGCCAATATTCTCATTGTTTTATTTAAGTGGGGATCAATCTTCGGACTCTTGAGTCTTGAGATATATTGGAAAAGTTTTGTATTGAAAATTATTATCAACTGTAAAGTTTCATATTGAAAATTGTTAACAACTCGAGATGCGCAGTGGGACGGCTTTTTGTCGTTTTCAGGGTTCCGTACCCAAAGGGTCAAACGGGACCCTATTACTGAGACTTCGCTGTCCGTCCGTCCGTCCGTCTGTCACCAGGCTGTATCTCATGAACCGTGATAGGTAGCCAGTTGAAATTGCTACAGATTATGCATTTCTGTTGATGCTGTAACAACAAATACTAAAAACAGAATAAAATAAATATTTAAGGAGGCTCCCATATAAAAAAGTGAATTTTTTGCTCGTTTTTATAAATAATGGTACGGAACCCTACTTGCGCGAGTCGGACTCGCACTTGGCCAGTTTTTTTAATAACATTTTCTCTGGTACGAAGTAGACTAGAGAATTTATAGCTCATGCTTTTAAAAATGATCAAAAAGTTTTCAGGATTCACAGTGGGCGGACCGGAATCGCAATATATTTTCCAATTTTTATTTCTCGTTTGTACTTTCAACCTTGTGGTGAAATTTTTAATGAAAGATTTTGTCACATACATAAATAACATTACACCTGTAATCCAATGAAGGTTAGGCAGAGTTGTACCTTATAGTACATCTATATATTCGCTTGTTATGTTTTAAGTCCCATGAAATAGGGGGTGTGCCTATTGTTATCAACCCGGTACAAATTCCCACTACTGGGAAATTCCTGATAGAAACCCATGAATTTGTCATGAAATTCTCCCATGAAATTCTTCATGCTCAGCGGCCGCGCTTGGAACTGCTAACGAAGCTTTAACCACACAGTTCCCGCCACACCAACGAGCCCGCAGTCCGACGAAAAAAAGCTGTCGTTATTGAAATTACATTCATGGTCATAAATTATACCGGACGAATCTAACACTTTACAAGGTGTTGTTTTGCATCCTCATCAAATTCAAGGAGGTAACTATGCTAGTGATTCTAGTCCCGAATCAATCATAAAATAGGTAGGTAATTTTTCTTTTTTTAAGTGTGAACCACCCGTGTTTTAAACGCGGCTCGTCTGGTTCTCGCCTTATAACCTCTATTACACACATACAAACAATCCCAAACGTTTATTTCATAATTTCATAGTCCCTAAACCAGGTTAAGGGGGTTATTCTGAAATACTGACAAACGTAAACAACCAAAAAAAAACAGCGTTTATTATTAATTAACTAGGTACCGTAATTTTAATTGATTATTTATGTCTTTCGTGACCACCCCCTGAAATTTGACGAGGTTGCAAAACAACACCTTGTATAATATTCCCACAGCTGGGATAGAGACCTCTTGTTCGAGCGGGTCGTAATTCTCCATGCGCGCTTATGGTTGGTTAGAACTTTTGAAAGTTGATTACAAAATTGAGCCGATACCCCACAATCATTCTGCCTACATTGTTTTTTTCCGTATCAGTGAGTGTCACAAAACCGTAATATCCAGAAATAAAAATAGACTTGGTACTTACGTCATTTTATTACTAGCTCGTGTTGGTGAAAAGATGTTTCACACATTACTCATAATTTGGATATAAATGCTTTGTACTCGGTCTAATATTATATTCCGTCATGAAAAAAGAAGATATATTTTCGTTTTGAATGGGAATAATTCCCAATTAGAGGGTAAATAATAACCTAATTCCCATTGAGTACGTATTAATGTGATGGAGTATTAGCGGATAATTTCGAGTGACTTGATTTGTTATTTGGCGTGGATATTATTAGTAACTGTTATCTTTACATCAATATAAGGGCGTTATGACACCCACACGATCCACGTCGCATACTTGTAAGTAAAAATGTATTGTACTTATATACTTATAAGAGCGTATGTCAATACAGTTGAAAGTGGTTGTAGAAATTCGAAACGCTTGAAAGTGATTCTTACTGGTTGTGCTTGCCTTCTGAACTATTTTAAAGTTACCTTACGTCGCATCCTGGAATTTTCATTTGTTACACAAATAACAAATGTTTGTATTGTAAAAACTGATATTTAAGTCACACATGAAAATAATTGTATGAGTAATAAATTACAATTGATATACTAGTTGCTATATATTTAAACCTAGCAACAGAAAATCACCACACGGACATTTTAATCCTATAAAACGCGCCTCGTTGTCAGTTCAATGAAATTAAAACGACAATAAAAATCTACAAATAAATCAAGGTAGGTGTTACATGTTTCCAACTCTCTGAATTCTTTAATGGATTTATTTTCATCAAACAATTAATCTACGTTTTTCACATAAATCATTCATTCGAAAATAACGCTCAATGTTTTTACACCAACTCTTTTTTTGTACGTACCTATGTATTTAAGCGGACTAAAAACGTTCATACCAAATGGGAATAAAATATTTACGTTTTTCCCATTAGTTACGCTCCGCTGGTGTTTGTTCCTAATGTTGACCTGTTTTAGGAAACAAACCATTTTCGATATATTTCCAATGGGAAGAATTTATAAGGCGTGTAAATATATGAAAAGCTCTTGAAGAATATTCAGAGAAATGTACGTTTTAGTAAGTGGGTACTGTAAAGACCGTTCGTGCTCCAAGCTATTAATGAAACGTTTTTTTGATATTATTAGGAAATAATATTGCAAGCATCACGTCTATTTCTTTACACCTAGACGGATGCCTGCCTGCCGGCTGACTCTCATATCTACCGTATTCTGAAGACAAAATATTGTTTATCTCTAATAAAGCCATTATCTACCGTGGAGATTACAACCTCTTTATCACCTACGTCAACAATCGTCCGTCGTATTAATATGTTTAAATGACTTCTTTTTCATTTCAACCTTCTTTAATTTTGGTATCAGAGTTTTAGGCTGACCCCACATTTGGCGTGCGCGATCCTCGGGCGCGCGCGCTGCGTGAGCGTTGGGTGTTGCCGCCGTGTGACGTGTGTGAGGTGTGCGCGCGGCGCTCGCCTTGGCGTTTAACCCTCTTCAGACAAGTCAGTCACAATTTGGCCAGTGCCGTATTAGCACACGTCGTTGCGTTACTGTTCTACAATTACTAACAAAATGGACTCAGACGAGGAAACACTATTGTTAGCTTTGCTACTAAAAAGAAATAAGACATGTAATAACACTCCACCATACGACTGAACGAAACAGTAGCGGGGGGCGGGGATAGCGGGCGAAGGGGTAAGAACGCGACTCGAACGTCGCGAGCGCGCCGAGCGCACGCTGCACACACGTCACACGGCGGCAACACCCGACGCTCACGCAGCGCGTGCGCAACGCGCGCGCGGCGCTCGCGCTACTCGCACGCCCGAGGATCGCGCACGCCAAATGTGGGGTCAGCCTTATGCTGCCCACGGGCGTCTGACTTAGCATAACATTCTATCAAAAATATCTCTTAGGCATGCCTCACGATGTTTTCATTCACCGAACCAATCTCTCAATGATTATCGAGAATTACAATATCCATATTTTATTAGCAAACGAGCGAATAATCTTAAAAAGTGTAAATATAAATCAATTTACATACCAACACTGTGGTTCACCAGTAAGTTAGCACAGACAACTTTGTAGGTACCCTTCACTGAGGCATTCGTACAATTTGGTGCTAACACGAGTGCCCTACATTTAGGATGCTACCCAAGCAATTTGGACATAGTTCGCACAGTTTCCAATCTCAGCTGGCAGTCCGACATGTATGAGTTTTGAAAATATTCCTACTGCATTTTGGACACGGAACCTAACTACGTACCTGTCTCATTTTAGTCCCGTGAAATTGTTTTCTGTCGGTTAAAATTAAACTGCAATCACTGTTCACTATTCATTGTGATGTGTTGTGTGTGGTGTGACGTGGCTAATAATAACAGCCGCTTAGGTCGATCTTCAGGATAAGCCGTGATTGCCTAGGTTGCTCTTTGTGTGAGCGACCACCCAATACAGACCGAGTTTCTTCTGTGCCTCGATAAGCAAGTAAAGCCGATGGTCCCGGTTACCATTTATATATCTTTGACAGTCGTTACGGGTAGTCAGTGGCTCGAAAGGCTGCCAACAGTCTAACCAAGGGGTATCGTATTACCCTGGACTAACTGGATTTTGGAGGTCAGATAGACAGTCGCTCAATTTAAAATACGGGTGTCAGCTGAATTCAATAAGACGAAGCCGACCCCCAGTGTTGGGGTCAAAATCAAAATATCAAAAGTCATAATATTATGTGCCTAGCCTTTTGGCTTTAGGCACATTATATTATGACGTTTGTTATTAGTCCTTGGGGAAGGGCTAGACAAAATGGCATTCTATAAATAGCAGCATATAGCAGATCGATCATGGAAAAAGCCTGCCTGCCCTGGCCCTCAAGTATATTCTATCATGTTAGGATAAAGAGGTAAACCTTGTAAGTTTTGGGGATCTAATGAGCCGATTCTACAAACCCTATTTCTATTGGAAAGCTAGCACTTAGGGACACCAAGTGCCACAGGCGATATTTAAAACGTTCCTGTACTTTATGAGTAAAATTGAATTATATTAATTAAAATTGAATTCGGTGGCAAACAAGTCCAAGAAACAAACAAAAGCTTTTTTTTTCACTTTTTAGTGCGTTTTTTCCGAAGTCAGTTAATATTTTGCAAAAAAGTTTTTCTTAACGAAAATGAGTTAACGTTACAAGCCTAAAATTTACCAAAGACAGAATCTGCTATTCATCTAGTTTCCCCAGTCCTGACCCTTTTTTTGTAGATAAATAAAGGTTTTATTTTATAGAATTCAAGATAGATGCCGTACACGCATGAGATAAACTTTTACCAAAGTCCTGATCTCAACCTAAAAATCTGAGGTTGACAAACTTCCTTTCTTTATTTATTTACCGAGGTCAAGGCCACTGAGAACCGAATAAACTAACAAGAACACTATTTTTTACCTTCTTTTTTACGATATGTACTCGTATAACCTCAATATGTCTAAAACTTCGATATTAATAGTAAAAGTTCCCGAAAAACTTTCCAAACAGCATCGATTGATGATGTTGGAACTATCTAACTTTGTAAGTGATAGATTGATGAGTAAACATATCTACATACTAGCTTTGCCCCACGGGGTCACCCGCTCTCGGACTTCACCATACAGCGCAACGCGTCGGTAGAATCGCCGGCCTGCGCTATTACTTCGTTCATGTTTCACGTTTTTCTGTCTTTTTTTTCTTTTCGCTCGGTTTTTTTTTTTTTGAGAATAAAATAGAGAAATCGTGATGTTAAATAGCTTACAACATTCGTCAAGGTTTGAGCTATCATTTTTGAATTCCGACCGGTAATTCCCGAGAAATGAGCGTGTTCAAACAAAGGAACAAACTCTTCAGTTTTTAAAAATTATATTTTAACCCAGTTGACCCACGCAACTGCGTCTGCGTCACAAGTTCCCAATTTTTGTAACATTTTTAATTGAGACTCCTACCTCCTATTTTTAATTGAGTACCTATTGGTCGTTGTGTGATGTAAAATATAACCTATAGCTTTCCTCAATAAATGGGCTATCCAACACTAAAATCATTGTTAAATTCAAACCATTCCGTTCCTGAGATAAGCGCTTTCAACCAAACAAACAAAACTCTTCAGCTTTACAATATTATTATTGTATAGATATAGTAGGTACGGTCAGCAGCAAAAGTCGCTTTACATAACCAAAATTATAAGGCGTCTTAGTTATAGAACGATCCATATTAACAGACTGGAGTAAAAGACATAACAATATTTTCATCTATGGTTAGACAAATTCGCAAAAGAATTTAACATCAGATCACACTGACCAGCACAAAACTTGGTGGAGTAATTTTTATAAGTGTTAACCGACTTTTGATGCTGACTGTACAGATAGTATAGAGATTTGCTGTCGGTACTGCGGAGACGTTGTTAGGCACTTCGTAAGAAACCAATATGGAGCCTTGTTTGAAAACAAGGAAGTGCTCTGGAAGATAATTAAGGAGTTTCAACTGCGTTAAGTGAAATTAGACATGCGAGGGGTTGGTTGTTTTGCTTAATAGTTTGTTAGGATGGTAATGCCTTAATATGATTGTCTACTGAAGATCTTCCTTAAATATGTAGAGGTTTATTTACATTAAATGACACGTATTATAGTTGGCCTCCATCCTAATGGGTTTAGAACCACCGAGTTGAGAAACTATCAATAAATTAATTTATATCGCATCGCAAAACTACTGTATTATGTTCGAATTTAATATGAATAAGTAAGTATTATTTATAAAACATAAACCCTCCAGAATGAATTCGCCAAACGATAGAGAAAAGCTCATCGAAATTTATTTATTTACTAGCTTATGCCCAAGGTTCGCCCGCGTTTTGTTCAGTAATTGTCCCACAGGACCGTTTTTTTTTTCATCAACCTATAATGTTCCCACTGCTGGTACACAGGCCGCCTCTCAATGAGAGGGAGTGGGCTGTAATCCACCACGCGGGCCCAGTGCGGGTTGGTAGATGTCACATGTCTTCGAATTTTTAGTTCTAGGACATGCCGGTAAAGATGTTTTCCTTCACCGTTTTGAGAGCAGCGGTGATGAAATAAATTACACAAACTAATGCGCCTGCCTCGGATCGAACCTATGACTTACTGCTCGTAAGTCAGGGCTGCCACCACTGGGCCACCGCTGCTCTCAGCGGATCAGGATCGTATTACCGGCATAAAAATAATCCTATGTGCTTCTAAAGACTAATATCTATTACTGTGCCAAATTTCATCCAGATCCATTGAGTATTTTTTGCGTGAAAGAGCAACAAAGATCCATACATCCTCACAAACTTTCGCATTTATAATATTAGTAGGATTAAGATTTTATGTACTAGTAAAAACTGTACAAAGGCGGCCTTGGACATTTCCGAAGAAAATCCGTTCAATTCAATTCAATTCAAATCTTTATTGCTCAACACAGTACATAATTATACATTTCCAGATGTCAAGTGAATGCGCAGTCCACTGTGTTGTACCAATTCAGGCATGCAAAATTTATCATACACAAATTCATAAATTCAAATTAATACATTATACCATGTCATAGATTCAAAATAATATAATATCTTATACAATGTTATAGACTCAAAATAATAGCCTGTAAAAGGTCATAAATTTAATTCTGCCAGGATTAGAAGAACAACGCGGTCACACAGACAGACACAAAAATACGACTTTAATTTATGAAGAGATAGAAGATTAATGCATAATTATAATGCTCGGTTTTTTAATGTTCAGTCACGGATTTTAATTGATGTGCCACTTTCAAACTTTTCCATTTCATCGTATCGCGTCATCTTGAATGCTACGCGTTCAGATAAAATCGTGAGTTCGAATTTTTTCGAAGTCTAAATTATCAACTATAATTTCTCCGTATGCTAACGTTACTAGGGCTACGCTAAAACGATTGTCGCTAGGTAACGGTTGCTAGACTTGTAATTGGTTGACTCAGGGTAGTCACTCTGTACTATGTACGAATATATAACCGACTAAACCCAATTTGCATTACACGGCTAGAGTACGAACAGTGGCAAGTGGCTCATCGAATAAATTCTGTGACTCGACATATATAACCAATTATATCTGTGGACTGGAATTAAATACTATTAAAAAAAACACAACCATAATATTCTTTTCGATGAAAACATGATTTACTTATGGTATACCAAATAAAAACAAAACAGTTTCACCATGAAAATCTAAACTTCTACTAACGCGTATTATCAGCATAAATTATCGTACAAATCGAATTCATAATATCGAAACTCATCTCTCTTCACTTCTCGAATACATTAGTATTCTCTTCCAGTTTTATCTAGGTCGCCTTCCTGTCTAATAATATTATACGTTGGCATTAAATCAGCCGCAAAGTATTCCAAAGACCCCTGAAGCAATATTCTATAAAATTTCCTATACAAGAAGTTTCAACTTCAACCTAAACTGCAACTTAAAACGCGCTTGCCTGAACTTAACTATTGAAGTTCAATGCAGTACAGGAAGCGATGAAAAAAGTTTCATATGAATATATATTAGAGTAACTTTAAAGGAACATGTCTTGAGAAATTGTTTACGCCGTTGGGAAATATAGGAGACGAAGATTGGAGAAAATGTGAGAATAAATGCGAACTTAGGTTGCTGTGAGAGTTTAAAAGCAATTAGGGTATTCTTAGTAGGGTTTCTTGCGTGGGTGGATTATAAATGATGCTCACACCAAACGAGACTCTGCTCTGGAGTGTAAATGTGGTGTTGCCCCACAAGCGATGGGACACTTGATATCATGTCCTGCCTGTCCTGTTATTTGTACATCACAGGAGCTGATGAACGCAAACGATTGGTTTATCAGGTTTCTCATTATTTCGCTAATGACAGAATAAAATAGAATAAAACAAAAAAATAAATATAAATAAATAATATAGCAGCGCTGAGCAGCGGTGGCTCAGTGGTAGCAGCCCCGACTTACGAGCAGTAAGTCGTAGGTTCGAACCCAGGCAGGTGCATTACTTTGTGTAATTTTATTTCATCACCACTGCTCTCAAAACGGTGAAGGAAAACATCGTGAGGAAACCGGCATGTCCTAGAACTAAAAATTCGAAGACATGTGACATCTACCAACCCGCACTGGGCCCGCGTGGTAGATTACAGCCCATTCCCTCTCATAGAGAGGAGGCCTGCGTCCCAGCAGTGGGAACAATATAGGCTAATGATGATGATGATGATGATGAAATAATATAATATTATATAATAAACGTTTGAGATGGTTTGTATGTGTGAAAGCACGGTTATAGGGATGTATCAGACGGGCCGCGTTTAAAACGCTGGTAGTTCACACTAACCGATTTCCATAAATAAGAAAACAAAAAAAAAAAAACCTGTTTTATTATTGATTCGGGTCGAGAATCTTTAGCATAGTTACCTCCTTGAATTGATTTGACGAGGATGCAAAACAACGCCTTGTATAGTACAACTCCTGCATCCGAACCGTATTTTTGCAAGATTATACAGAACAGAGATGTTTCTAATGAGAAACGGCGGGCATTGGCCAGCAGTAGGATACGTGAGATAGCAAAAAATAATGTTGTTTTATTCGCCATATTTCAAAAACTACCAAATTCAGCGCCGTTCAAGCCTCAATATAAAAATAAACAGCTAATTAGTGCTAATTTAATAACAATTCTAAATATCACAACGTTGATCCTGTTTGCGAATTTCCTAAGTGTATGACGTCACACATGTTTGCCCAACTATGTTGACACCGCCAGTATTTTAAGATGGATTATATGACTGTTTAAAGAGGGTGTGCTGTGTAAAACAGTTTGCGACGGTTTTGTTTGTGGGAGTGTTATATTTTAGCAGAAGGTTGATTTTCGTACTTTAAATTGATGAAATTCAAGTCGATGTCTGATCTCGGCGACCACCAAAGGCATTGATCTACCGCTAAATAGAGCAACGTGAACAAACTCGTAAAGTGTTAAACTTGATTACTTGACCACATGGTTGGCACAGTGGCTTAGCAATTGGATGCTGGGCTGCGTGTGTCGGGTTCGATTCCCGTGCGGAACAAATATTTCATGGCTTGGTAGTTACTGTTGTTCGGGGTTTGACTGTTTGTGTATGCGAGTTTAATAGTTTGTTAACGCACCCACGATACAGGAAAAAATCCTAGTGAGTGAATTTTTTAAACTCGCACGCTTAAATTTTGATTTAAATAGTTACTGATCCATGGGATCATTTGAAATCTTCTGATATCCTCTATATAGTATCTACTTATATGTATATCTGTTGTCACCCAATGTAAAAATCTTGCCGTCAAATGCGAGGTTCTTTTTACAGATTGAGATGCTAGAATAAAAAGTTTGTAACAATGCGAGCTGTTATTGAGATATTGAAATGTTTTCTTTCAGCCTTCTCAGACTAACTTGTCACTCTTGCTACCAAACTGGCTCGCTTGTTAATTTCGTGACGACACGAAAGAAAGACGTCAGCAAATACTGGCAGGATTATTTTTCTTCGGGGACATTTATTTCCTTCATGATTTTTTTTTATAACATCAAACATATTAATACAAACAGTCCACATGAACTTTCTTTGACAGAGCTCAAAATACCATATGAAATTTACCTTTTACGAAATGATCATTAAAATTTGTCAATAAAGTCAATTCGTCGAAAACTGTATTACTATTTTGAGCTCAATGTTGTCATCTGATTGATGAGTAGTTTTAACTAGCTTCTGGGCGCGACTTCGTCTGCGTGACCACAGTCGTTAAGTCATGCCATTTCTAGGGATAAAAATGATCTTAGTGTTAATCTAGGTTATAGAATATCTGTGTGTCAATTTATTTATTTCAGAGAGTAACAAAACATCCAACTTTCATATACCTACTACATTTATTTAAAAAAAAATGCCATGGATGACGGAGCATAACTTGAAAATGGCTTAACATATTCGGTGTTTTTTTAAATGTGTTTATAATTATTTGGGAAAAGTTTGTAGAAAACAAAATATATATTATTTGAAAATTGCACCCGTGAAAAGTCGAGCGCGCGTGGCTAGTTCACAATAATAAGAAGATAATTATGTTAGGATAGAATTGATTTTGGTTGGACATTCACTGAAGTAGTTATGCATAAGTAAGAATAGACAACACCCTCCATCGTTACTGTTTTTAAATGTTTTACAATATTTTGAATACACCATGAATATTATAAATCACAGAAGCTGTATGCAATGAAGACGTACCCAGAATTAAAAAAAAAACTATATTAATATAGTTCAAAGAATTTAAAATTGAGCCATTTTTTTTTTATAAAAAACTGAGAAAATATGATAAAAAACAAAATACCGAGTAAAATGATGACATTTTCAATGGTACAGCATGATGTACCTATATAATGGAGTCGGGACTTCAAAAGTCCGTCGGAACGAGCCGGAGAGTGTAATTGACTGACAATGACAGCGCAAACCGTTTCAAGTGTAGGGTAGCTGTGACACCGGGGAAGGGATGGGACATTTTCAATGAACGATTTTGCGAAATAGTGAACTGTGATTTGTAAAACAAAGCCGCCTTTTATGACTATAAAATGATAAAATAATGACTCATCATCATCTGCCTGCCCTTTCCCAAACTATCTTGGGGTCGGCTTCCAGTCTAACCGGATGCAGCTGAGTACCAGAATTTTACATGGAGCGACAAAAAAAAGAGGCGATAAAGTTATGACTATTTCTGGAAATTAAATTTTAAATTATGATTTAAAACTAGATGAGGCAGGTGTAGTCTACTCTGTGAATAAATTCCAAAACAAAGTCAGAGGTCAGTAAGCTCAAAAGCAGTCCATTTAACCGCTTAGATCTTCTTTACTTCGCAATCATCATCATCTGCCTAGCATTTTCCCAACTATTTTGATGTCAAAATCAAAATATTTATTTTTTACATAGGCCTACATAGGCACTTATAAAACGTCGACAAAAGGTGCACGGTTCGGGTTAGTCGTTTCCTATGGAGAAAAACCAGCAAAAAACTCCATGGTTACTCTTTTAAAATCATTTGGTTTTTACAATATTTTAATGTTACAGCTTTAGTACTTAAGTATGGAAGGACAGTGTAGGCCCGATAATAAGTCGTTGTTTACTACAAAAGGAAGAACAAGATAAAAAAAAAGAAACACGAATTTACAAAGCCTACAACGCCTGATGACTTCCAGTCTTACCGGATGCAGCTGAATACCAGTATTTTACATGGAGCGACTGCCTATCTGACCACCACAACCCAGTTAGTACAGGGTATAGTCAGAAAGAATGGTGTTTTCGTATAGGTGGCTAGTAGTTTAAATAAAAAGTATCATCTTACAGATCAGTAAAAACCTACTAACAGAAATAAAATGATGCTATTGATGGTAATATTATAATTTATAACACCTCCAATTTAGGCTGTAGACATTAAAGTAAAATGTTCCTCACATTACAAGCGTTAACTAAACTTACAGTGAATAACAAGGCTTCGCAGATTAATTACAATCATTGTTTAAAGTCTGATTACATTACAATATCTTCACCGTTTGTGGTTCTTGATTATATAATCTTAGCTTAGATGAATATTAATCGATTTCTCACAATAAATCGTCTACTAATACCGTAATTCACATAGTTATGCTAGATTTACATTGCCGCGGAACGGAATGGAAGCGTATTTTTGTAATAAATTTTTACACGATTAGTGTTCAAGGTATAGCAGCGCATGCCTAGGCTGTTCTTTGGATGGGCGACATATTTCTTTTATAATAGTAAAGTACCTACGTATGACTAACAAAATGGCTTTCTTGGGAGAATTACAGGCAAACCTATTCGTATTATTTTATTTTATTCAAATTAAAGAGTAGTTTCAAACTTGACTCAACATTAATTTATGAATTGCAATGCTGTAAGATCGCAAACTGAAAAATAGCGTTTACGACTACGTATCTACTGTTTGTTACTTTAATATTTTAGATGTGAAGGTTTGTATGTTTGTTATTCGCTCACACAAAAGCGATAGAGCGGATTGAGATTAGATTTTGCACACATATACTTTATAACCTGGATTAAGACCTAACATACTTGTTATCCCGATAAATGACATGACCGCGCAGACGAAATCGCGAGCAAAAACTAGTCTGTAATTAATATTGTCATCACAACTTATTGTAACTACAATTTTACAAGCAAATAGTACCTGAAATGGACAGTTAGACGACTGAAAACAAAACAAAATAAAAACTCATGTATAAAAAAGCCAAAAAGTCTTGTCACCCTACACATGAGTTACTATCGCAGCTTTTCACAACACTCCCTTCACGCGAGACTGGACTTTATTGTGAAAGCAACTAGAACTGTTTTGCTTTGTATCGCTAAACATGTTATATGAACCACTACATGTGTAACGTTGTCTTGTAGTGCCATATTTTATCTTTTCAGTTTCTACTAGGTATGTTTTATAGCTGCACTGATTTAAATACAGCTATTTAGTAGTTTTGGTAAATTAAAAATTACAAAATGCATATTTATTAAAAAGTTCGGCAGATAAAACTTAGCAGTAAAGTAAACAAAAATGAGTCGTAAAAAATAATAAAATGGATAATTTAATAAATACTGAGCAGTGAAATAACTAAATGGGCAGTTACGAGTGGGCAGTTGACAAATCGAAATTAGTATAGAATAGAATAGAATTTTATTTTTGCAAATATGGGTACAATAGTTGTTACAATAGTTGTTATAATAGTCGGTAAGAAATCTCATTCTAAGCTGCTTGCGAACTAACATGTGCTCGCTGCACTCGCGAAGAAAAAGCTGCTGCCCTATTGTTTTTAAATGTGTACACACTTTAGGAAAAGTTGAAAACAGTCACAACAAAACTAAATATAACCTACCTATTATAAAAGGTAACGTACCCACTTATAATTCGCATGAAAAAAGTTTCCACTTTTTGACAACATTCCTTTTGTATTTTTTTAAACGATTTCACAAAGAACTTTATTACAAGTCAAAGGACGCATTGTTTTGTTTTCGTCAAAGAAATTGAAAATAATTGACTGATTATTAAACTTCAATGTGACTTGTTTTGAGTAAAAGTTAAGAGGGCTTTTGCCTTGATTGTTTGGAGTCGAAAGATTTTAATGTTTTTGGTAGTTATTTATTTCATTTTTAATGAGATAGGTTGATAAAAATAGCAGTAGGAAAATAATTTCCATTGCTTATCGACACCGTAAAAAGTAACGGCCTCGTGGTAGCAAGTCAAACTTGCTGAATAGGAGATGATCACATTTTTTTTTCTTTGTCTGTCGGGTAGATTATTGAAAAGTATTGGACACGTATTTTTCTTTTTTCACGTGGTCATAAAATTACGGAGATATATTGAGTTGAAATGGCGCATGACGTCACATTTAGGTAATTTTTATACCTTCTTGTGACGTAGTGGGCCCCCACTCTCCAACTATAATGAGTTTTAACTACCTAAGTAACTTTTTTTATACTTTGATAAAACAAAAAATACGTTTCTAATATTTTTGTATTACCTGTCTGACGGACAAAATAGAATGTCGTTTTCTTTACCCAGTCTTCACCCCTATTGTAGGCAGCGGGTTCGAACCCTGTCAGCTGTTGTGTTCATTATTTCAGCATCACTGCTTTCAAAATAACGAAGAGAAATAATTATGCTGACGAAACCTTCGTATCCTAGCATCACAAATTGTATCGGTGATGCAAAACGTCATTATGAAACCTGCATATCAAAGAGTTTTTAAAGACTTAAAGATGTATTTGAATGTCTTTGCTGCATATCCATTATCCATAGAGCCGAAAACAAGTGACAACTATCAATCCACTCTGGCCTCGCGTTGTGTATTACAGCCTACGCCTCCCTACAGAGAAGGGTATCCTATTTCTCAGCAACTGGGAAAATGAAGGAAGACTGACTAGCTTATGCCCTGGATTCGTCCGAAGACAACAGAACGACTTTACAGCAGAATAATCTCAAACAAATTGAAAAATAAACCTACTCTAATACAATTAAAGTGTCCCCTACGCAATTACAGTGCACAGCAGAGCAATAATGTGTTGTAATAGCATTATTAAGAATAAGTCCCCCGTCTTCATTGAGTTACTCACAAATTGAGTTACTAGAACTACACGAGAATTCAGCTCGGTTCCATTTTAAAATGGACATGCTGTGTATGCTATTACAGTGTTTGTGTACTCGGAATGAGAGGAAATAAGGCTAAGATAATGAAATGAATGAGCTTTATCTTTATCAAACTAAAAAAAAAAACATCAAAACTATACGTGTCTATAGATAGATGTCTAAAAATGACATTGAGGTTCCAAAAACCATATTTTTTCAAAGTCAATCGTTTGAAAGATAGACACTTTCAAAGTGGTAAAACGTGTGTCCCCCCCCCCTTTAATTACTAAAGTAAGAGGAGAAAAATTCTGAAAAAATCACGAGCATGTAGAACGTAAAAAAAACTTTCAACGAAAATTGGTTTGAATAAGAATTGATATTTAGTTTTTGAGATATGGGATATTTTCGCTAAACTGCAGCAGTAACTTTGTTTTTCATAAATTTACTATGAAAAACAAATTTAATTTTGCGGTTTAGTGGAATTTTACTAATGAATGACTGTTCAATATATTGTTATTATATTGTTTGCGGCTATGGAATCCTGTGTGCGAGTAAGACTCGCACTTGGCCCGTTTTTTTTTCTATTGAATCCAGATTTACTGGTTCGTGCGAGCGTGCTTCGTAGTTCTGGTTGCCTAAAAAACACAAAGTCCACAAATTCATCACAGATATTATTTCCACAGGCCCCTATCATTCACTATAATCACACATATTAATCCGAACACGAAAACTAATACGTAGAATTCTGAGAAAGGCAAATAAAGCGTTGTTTTTATCTTTTTGTTGGAACAACGTTATCAACGAGGGTGTTCGCAGATATTAAATGTGAAATTTTATCTTGTTACATGATTATTTGTGTTTGCTCTCCGGATATCATATGTTTGGGCACGAACCTCGTTTTATTCCGACCTCTCTTATTGAATTGTTAAAATTCTTTTGATGTATGTGTGAACGGAACTGCTGAAGACAAGATTTGTCCATAAAATAGAACAAAAATCTGAATGCATGTTCAATAAAACTGATACACACTTTAAGGCGGTGCATTCTAATTGTGCTCTCAAAACGGTGAAGGAAAACATCGTAAGGAAACCGGCATGTCCTAGAACTAAAAATTCGAAGACATGTAACATCTACCAACCAGCACTGGGCCCGCGTGGCGGATTAAAGCCCACTCCCTCTCATTGAGAGGAGCGTTGGGAAAATTATAGGCTGGTAATGATGATGATTCTCATTGTTGGCAACCTCTTAAATAACTCTCGTCAAATATCGCTGATTTGATAAATTACACAATATAAAAAAATTGGTTACTAAAAAATCGCTTCCCTAGATGGTGACGGTGCCATAATAAACGGAAGTGTTTTCATAGAATAAGGGACTACTCACACTTAGTCAGCTTCATTCGCGTTTTGCTGAACTATTTTGGTCACACTTAGGGACTACTCCCACTTACTCAGCTCCATTCGCGTTTTGCTAAACGATTTTGGTCACACTTAGGGACTACTCACACTTATTCAGCTCTATTCAGCTTATGCCCATAGAAAACAACGATTATGTATGTAGACGCGTACGCATCCGTTCAGCTTTCCGCGTCTATTCAGCTTTCGCGGCTAACAAGTATAAAATGAGGACAAATGTGTTATTATCATGCGAGTGCTAGAGATAGAGTTCAGCGCTGTTCCGCCGAGAAGCAGAACTGTATAAGTGTGACCAAAATCATGTAAGCAAAACGCGAATGGAGCTGAATAAGTGTGAGTAGTCCCTTACTTAGCTACCTAACCTTTTATTTGTTTCATTGACTTTTTTGAGTAAAAGTTATTTTATCCATACTCCATACTATATATACTATATTTCCTATATATATATATATATATATATATATATATATATATATAATATTATATATTATATTATTTTTGCGATTTATCGCTCGGTTTATTTGTGGTATCTCTTGCAAAACCTTGTCAAGTATCAAGTTTACATTGTAACTAGAAATTATAAGAACAGCATCTACATAGGGACCATTGCGCAAGCTTCTTCTTTCAAATGCATAAAGATTCACTTAAATCGGACTTGTGATTACGGAGATATCAGTGAACATACATAAAAAAAGATGCGGGCGCAATACATTACCTCCTTCTTATTTAGAAGTCGGTTAAAAACATATAAATATTCTATATATTAAAATATTAATATTCTATTTATTAACAAAACAGAGGTTAATACCCAACAACAAATAACAAAATAACATTTGAAAACTTCACCCAACAAACAACAATTCCCATAAGTCTTGTCTCATTGACAAAGAGATTGAAAACAATGTAAATAATATACTGTATACATAAATACGGTATTCTTTTCGTCAACATAATTTATGTTTTCCAACAGAACACCAAATCTGGTGGTATTTGTACCATAAGACTCACTGAACAATGTAAATACACAGCAGTAGAGGTATCGACGAAGCGGCTTATTGATATACGCTTCGGTTCTGAATCTAATAGGGCTGTCCCAAATTCACGGTGATATTATACCAAACTCGATTTCGAATAATGTCAATGCGACTGGTAGTAAAATAGAGAAGTTTGTGAGATTGGATATGGCATTATTTTGTGGGGGAAAGGGTGCAACTCTTGTTGGAGGTTGATGTTGAGGTTGTTGGTTGGAGGTTTTCAGAAAAAGTGAAAGAATAACTAGTGAAGGATTCTTTTTTCGGAATTACATAAATTTATTTATGAAAATATTTTTAGCCTTCGAATTAATTTACCAAGTTAATAAATTCGAATTTGTTATTAAGTTAATCATCTCTATTCAGGTATTTTATAGTAATAAAAACATATATTGTTGTACTCAGCGAAGCGTTTCGTTGATTCAGCGTCCATTGAATAAAGGTCGCTTATGAAATTCTGATGAAATATTGATACTAGTTTCAAAAAGTTTATTTATTCACTAACAATGCAATTTGATATTCCATACGGCCAAACATGATAAATCTTTTTATGTGTTTGAACATCCTGCAGGCTTTCTCATTACTTTAGGCCTAATCAGCATACGAGTATCAGCGCTGTGACATTTTTATTAAAGCTACAGTACCATGCTGAGATAGAGACCTTTTGGCCTCGTTCAGAAAAAAATATTAAACTAGTTTTTTTTTTTCTCTTGTTGTACTTTTTTATATAATATTGTGTTTTTTTATTTAAGCCATATTTTTTCTGGCTTGTGCGGGATTAATAAATACTTGTTTTTTCTTATTCTTCTTTCTGGTTGTACATATTTTTAAAAATAAATAAGTATCTTTTTATAAACACTGATCGTTCATTTACATTTGGGCAGCCCTACGAGTAGGCACGAATAGCTCCATGACGACTTGATGTTAGAATCACAGGGAAAGGTTTTTTGAATGAATTATAAGATCTGACACGTTTTGTTCAGTCACAGAGATGAAAAAACCAGGAAAAGCTATGATGTAATTTTTCAGCAAACCAATCAGGATTTTTTTCCTCAATTTTACAATTGACTGGATGGTTTAATTTCCGGGTTTGTGATCACTGGCTCTGATAATTTCTTGATTTCGTTTTTACAAAAAATAAATTAATGTTCTATTTCTTTTAAATGCTACCGCAGACATGCACGACGCGGCAGAACGGTGTTGCCGTGTCGCGAAGCCTCGCACAAAGGCGCGGCGCGGAGCGGCGTGGCATCGAATCGGGAACTCGATCCTAACGTATCGTAAAGCAATCGAAATTTGATAAATTAGGACAGTGTCCAGGAGTACCGCTTTGTGAATCAAGCCATTGAAACATCTGTCGAAAAAAAGATTGAATATAATAATTATAATTACCTACCTTATTAGAAGTTTCCAGGCAAGGCACCAGTCATTTCGTTTGTTGGCTTAAGATTCAATTCTGAATGTAATCGCAGACCGCAGCAGCCAATCTGTCAGATTGCAGCAACAAACCGCAGCGACCCGATTGGTTTGTATGTAACCCTATGATAACGGTTTTGTTGATGGCAAGATGGCCGCCGGTCGCCGGTATCATAAAGTTACCTGTGTAGAAATCAATCGTATGACTGCAGAGGCTTTGCTGCTGCGGGTTACAGATGCGGTCATCTTCGGAAATACAGCTTTATTGTAAGGATAAAGTCAAGGACAAATGGTTCGTGAAAGTAAAGGTTTTTGGGGTTAATTAATGCTGACTTATACATTTTAATACTATTCCAGTATATCGTTTCTTGTACTTTCGCAATCACCCAATAAAATTACCATAGGAATGACGACAATAACAATTATTCGTCTTTTCATGCCAGAAAAACAACATAATTTTATTGTAATGGCTTATAACAAATTCCTTGGTTTTTCTTACGATAACAACCGGAAAAGCCATTTAGTTCATAAAAAATAATTATTCTTGAATAAAATTTACCTATTAAGTATTATACTTTCGCTCTTAGGCCTAATAAACACGGGCGATTTTCACGAATTTCACGCAACTGTGAACTAGCGTGTGGCTTTCAACTCTGCGTGTCATGTAATTCAACTCAGCTCACCAAGGCAAAAGTGGGCACTATTACATTTTCAGCTCTCTCCGCTAAGAGGTGCGTTCTAAATCCAGTGCACGATAAAAAACGCTGCGTAAAATCATCCGTGTATTCGAGGACTTAGGCCCAATTGTCACAAAAAATGTTATGTCCCACTTTTTGTAACCTAGTCATTACTTCTTTGTGTCTTCGTCGTAAAATACCTATTTTTATGTCCATCATAAACTTTTACATATTATCATGTGTTTGCTGTTGATATTCGTGTTCCTATTCCTAGTTTACACAAGGTCATAGATATTTCTTTTGACGTACTTATTTCCGAATGTAAATTCGTTTCGTGTCAAAACCGTTTTTTTTTTCCTATAATGTCTATGACATCCCTAGAAGGATATTTACACTGCCATATAGGTTCTTCAGAAAACAAACCGGCGTGCAAATACAGCTTGTTAAATTATTGAATGAAAAGGCATATACTCTGTCGATGACCTTAATGAGAAACGATTTGAAAATTTTGTATTTTTTTCATTTAATTTGATTTTTGACATATCTTTATTAATTTGACATATCTTATTTTGGTGAAATTGTATTATTAAGAAATTTGATATTATCAAAATTTACTGAAAATATAATTAATTTAATGCTTATAATATAATTTAATTTCAGTAATTGTTTTAGTTAATTTAATTTTGATAATTTTAATTTTTCATTATTTTTTGCACAGTTTAAATTTATTTTAGTTTGACAATTGTAATATTGTGTTTTCTTTTTTGTGCGTATTTTGTTCTATTTCATTTTATTTTTGACAAATTTCATTTGCTGGCATTGTATTTAATGAGATTTTTGTACTTTTATAATTAATTTAAATTTGATAATACAGTGTCACTCAAGTCAATATTTACAAATTTAAATTTTGGTATGCGTTTTGGCGGAACATAGGATGGACCAAATATTTTTATGCAACATAATTTTTGTAACCATAACCACGTGTTCACAAAATTAATAAATGAATTTGAATTTGAAATATTTGTATGACTGTACACGAAACAAATGGAGCTTGTACGGATCCTGTCAGGTATCGTTCGCGCATTGGAATACCGTTCTAGCTATCCAACCCAATGGAAAAAAGGCGTGAGGTTATGTATATATAACATGTATATCTGCCATATAACAACTGCCTACGGCTCAGATAGCAAGTGGACTACATCCAAGTTATCTAAAAACATTCCTGAATAACAAATGCTTTGAAACCTCTTTCAGGAACATTAATTTTGACAAAGTTGCTTGTTATTGTTATTTCTTACTACCCTTTAAAGGTTCTAAGCCGAGACAGTTAGCGTTTTAATTAAAGTAGCTAGATTTATTCCCGTTTTCACTAAGATTTAGATGAATTGGTACCGAAATAAAAGCTTGCTGTTGATCTTTGCAACGCTCTCAGAGTACCGCCGAGAGCTAAAATTCCTATTCCATCACTGCAATAATATTTTCATTACTCATACTCTGAAAGTAGATCTGAAGTTGCCTGGAGAGCGGGTTGAAAGTAATACTTTTCAGCCCTAGGGAGAATCGCTTTCAACTGACAGATGTCAAATTTAAAAAAAAAAAACTAGTTCTATTTTCACATTTTTATTGAACCATGCTCCAACTTTCTATGCAGCCACGATGTAAAATTGAAATAATTTAAGTTAAGTATTGATTAAAGGATATATATTTTTAAAACACTTTATTTTTAGTATCAACAGTTTTTTTTTTGTCAACAAATTATTTGGGTAAAATATTTACCATTTTTTCAATGATGAAAATGAAAAATTAAGGCTAAATATAGCTGGCGGGCCACAGAAAAAAAAAACAAAACAGGCGGGCAAACGGTTTTACTCATTTTTTCTTTAGCTAATTCATGTTTTTATTTTTACTTTCCTTGTACTATTCGTAATGAAAAGCACAGTGTTTACCTCGGGTTAAAGACTTATTTAGTCCCTCGAACTATTGGCGCCCTCACTTCGCTTGGGCGCCAAACCCCGTCTCGGGACTAAATAAGTTACTTTCACCACTAGGGTAACAATGTACTATTAAACGTACATTTAGTACGCGTAAACGTACGTCTATCAGCTGTTAGCCGCGTGACGCTATTCTACTACCTCATTAAAATCGTACCGTGCAACAGTGGGTAGGCAGAGCACTCGCGCGGCTCGCAAGCCCGCTCCGTAAGCTGCAGCCAGCAGCCGCTTTAGCGGCTGATGTGTTATTGTGATAAAAGTGAATGACAATAAAAAAAAAAGTTTCTCAGGGAAAGTTGTTTGTTATCATGAGTCACGTGTTTAGGTATCGGTCACTTATTACCAGTCACCCTATATACATTGATTAAAGTGACATATGACATCTTAAGCATTGATTGAAGCAGAATACAACTATGGGTTTGACCAAGATAGCTTGCTAGAGGAGGTACCTTATTCGAAGATCCGCCAATTGCGAAATTCTAGGAATACGATTTGGTAGGTGTTTTTTAGCTGTTGTCATGGCAACATGGTCGACTTACTTCAAAAATGGATTTGAGAAGGCTTTTAGAATATAGGTGTTATGGAGGAATCTTACTCGAAAAACTTTTGTAAGAGGTTATAGAAACTTTATTGTCAAATAAGATTCGACTTTGTGTGCTGGTTGTTTTAAGTAGCTATTGCTTTGTCTCTTGAGTTTTATGAGTACTCTGGAGTAGGTATTGTTTCGAATATAAGAGCTTTTACATAAAGAAAGTACTTGAGTTGTGCTGTAACATGAATAATTTTCGGGTTACTTCATTTTTAAAGTCAAACAAAAAATATGATGATTTGTTGATTTTATTATAATACTAGCTGTCCCGCGCAACTTTGTCTGCGTCACATTTTCCACGTTTTCGCAAAAATTTTCATTGCTGCTCCGGTTTTATTGGTCGTAGCGTGATGATCTATAGCCTGTCCTTCCTAAGGTTGAAATCTATCTTCTTGCCAAATTTCATTAAGATCGGATCAGCCGTTTAGTTTTGAAAAGGTAACAAACAAACTTACTTTCGCATTTATAATATTAGTTAGGAAGTTAGGATTTTGTATTTTTTGTACAATTTCATCTAAATGTTCATAAAATCACAATAACATTATGGTAAAATCCGATGCCTAGCCACTGCCGTATTCTCAGCAATCAAAATGAACGAACGAATGAATAGGGGACCGGACTGGGTAAAGAAAACGACATTCTATTTTGTCCGTCAGACAGGTAATACAAAAATATTAGACACGTATTTTTTGTTTTATCAAAATACCAAAAAATTACTTAGTTAAAACTCATTAAAGTTGGAGAGTGGGGGCTTACTACGTCACAAGTAGGTATAAAACTTACCTACATGTGACGTCATGCGCCATTTCAACTCATTAAATCTCCATAATTTTTTGACCACGTGAAAAAAGAAAAAATACGTGTCCAATACTTTTCAATAAACTACCCGATGGACAAAGAAAAAAAAATGGATTATCCATTGTGTGTCTGAAATGAAATATCTTATCAGTTTGTGTGCAATAAAATCTTTGAAAACATGCGAAAAACCTGTAACTGTTTCTAAGAAATATTTAAGTTGTACTTGCCGTCTTGTTATGCTTACTACGAGTATGATGATATTTCAATATAATCATTCATCATATCATTCGACCGTCAAAAGAACTTCACCGTGAGCTTTTATTTAAACGAAACCATTTTGTAGAAAAATGATAGTGATACAACCCACAAATAAACGTGTGTCGATTATTGTTTAGGTAGTTATGCTAAAATAATCAATAATCAATTCCTTATTCACACAGAAAAAATAATGTTGAGATTGCAGAGGAAAACTAATAATTTTAACCTAGTGTGTGTTTGCTGAAACCAATCAAAATATATTTATTTTGAAATAAAAGCGCAAATCCTCAAGCTGTAAACTCACTGACACTCTGCCCACGTAATGACGTCATCTGTCATGTTTAATTATCCACATCCAATTAGTTATTTGTACCGTTTCGGAGTGTTATACATTGCGGATGTTACTCTCAGATTTATATACCGCTGAAAATGAAATGACGTTTGTTAGTCTCTCTAAAACTCGAGAACGGCTGGACCGATTTGGCTAATTTTGGTTTTGAAATATTTGTACAAGCTCAAGGTAGGTTTAAAAGGTAAGCGGAGTAGGGTAAGTAGGTAGGGTATGGTGAGGTAGGGTAGGGTAGGTAGGTCGGTGGGTAGGGTAGGGTAAGTAGGTAGGGTAGGGTAGGTAGGTTGGCCGGGTACAGCTAGTAACAAATTTAAATTTAAAATAAGTCACTGATTCGTGTATTTCATCATCTTGCCTTTTCCCACCTTTACCAATATAATAGGAGGTCGGGTTCCAGTCTAACTCGATGCAGCTGAATACCAGTATTTTACATGAAACTACTGTCTCTACCTTTCATAACCCCAGTTAAACTGTGAAATATGACTGTCAAACATCTACAAATGACAGCAAGGACTAACGGTTTAACGTGCTTTCCAAAGAACAGACTAAACTCGGTATGTAATATATGATCACCCATCCACGAACTGGCCTTGGCAAACGCTACTGAACCTAATACCGACCCATGCGGCTGTCATTATTTAGCCGCAAACCCTCAAATTATTTGTGTGGATAAAACTAAAAAATCTCTTTGTATGTATTATATCACATTTCAGTTTACAATCTAGTAAACACATACAACGAATTGTAGGTATGTACTTCTACAGTTGAAAATCAAGCGTAATTGAAATTACACCAATAAAAAAATCTCATTTGTAGGTCTCATCGAAATTTTGCTGAGACGTGGGCGTATTTGTCGTCAAACTTCAACCATTATAGCGCAAGAATTCACTGTTAATGAGATAATGTCAATAGCATGTAAGACAATAGGGTCCGAAAGTTTACTTTACATCAGACTTGTAGCGTTAAGTACGTTTCGGTTAGTCTGACCGCAGTGACCACGTTGTCGCGTTGGCAGCCTAAATTAAGGCTGCGGTTTCTTTATAACTGGGGCGGAGCGACAGTGATGGCGGAGCAACAAGCGGAGCCAACTGTATGAAAAATTAAATCACTACCAGTCTCCAACAAGGTTGAAAATATCAACTAATTGTGTGGCAATTACCCTAAAAGTACACAGTACATATAAATAAAATACAGTACATATAAAAAAAAAAAGTAAATAAAATTGCTCTTACTTATCCAAGAACAATATAAGACTAACTTGTAACTAGTTACAAAGTTAGACAACCTTACCACATGGTTGTACTATAACATAACCTCTAGAGGTGTAAAAAAAAATACCACACAATTATCATTTATGCAGATTATAAACTGGTTAAATCTAAAAATATGATAGGGGGTTGCAACACACACACTGCACCATAGCCGGTCCAAACAATAGCAAAATGTGTTATATTGTGGTTTGGTATACTGAAACCCATTTCCATTCGCATAGAGCCGGTGCGTTCCGCTTTCGTTTACAGTGACAGCGAGGGAGCTGACCTATACACTTGATGTCCAACTGTTCACGACTTGTGTCAAGCGACAATTGCGTGCCACATGTGTCCGACTGAATGCGGCTTCGGCAAAAAGCACCTTCGGCTTGAACTGCCGAAACGGGCTGAAGTTTTGGGTTTTGGTTTGGTTTTGTTATAGCGCCGAAATGTTACGAACGCGCGAGAGCTTGATGGAGGAGGATACGCGCGGAGGAAAGTGTCACACATTTTGACGTGTTATTTTTAATCATGGAATTTATTTAGTAAAAATGTAAAAAAAAACATTATTCTATTCAATTTTAGGCAATATGGATCTAATACTCTTTGGTTTTCATTGACACAACCTGCGGCTTCGGCACGCTTTGAATAATTTCATTCATTTGTTTTCACCGCAGCGGACTCGGTCGTTACACACGTCTTGCTTGAGCTTATTACAAGTCCGCTCCTCTCTTCACTGTCAACGCAACCTAGAACAACTGCCTAAACTAAACCTACAAAACTGATTAAACAACGTTTCTATACTCCTTTTGAAGACAAGACGAGAGCTCTCAAGTACTAAGGCACGAGTACCTATTTGGTACTAAAATGCTTTGACAACTTTCAACTGAATTTAGAAACTTTATGAGACTAGACGCTTACAAAATTTGAAAATTATTAAGAACCTGTATTGTGATCTAAATTGGATTAAATTTTAAGCCTAGTTGTAAATAATACAAGTACTAAGAAAATGGCTAGTGACATTTTAATTCATGGATAAAATAATTTGACATTTATTTAGATTGAATGAATACGAGAATAGCGGATGGCCTGATGGAATTAGCTTAATAAATTAAATAGTAAAATTTAAAACCTATTTGAGTTTTTTATGTAGGCGTAGGTGTAGAAATCATGATAATTATCAAAGAAAATCTTGATAAATACGAACCCAACTCGAAGTCAAAGTCAAATCAAGACAACTCGAAGTCATGGGGAGAGGCTTTTGCCCAGCAGTGGGTTGACGCAGGCTAACGTTAACAGTAATTACGAACCCAGTGAAAAACCCAAATCGTCTACACAGACAAAAAACATTATCAACAACATGTCAACTTGAAACCTTTTTTTGTTAAGTCTATTAACAAAAACTTATTCAACATGGTACTTAAAACCAAAAGGTCTATGAATAATTTCAGTCTTTTGAGATTATAAAGAAATTGGAAGCTGGCCGGTGACTGCCCTGTCACTTAAGACTTTTAGGGTAGAAGACATTGGTGGGTCCACAAAATAACATTCTATTAAAACTTTGAGGGTAAGACATTGGCGGGCAGATAAAATAACATTCTACAAAGAAAGTCAAAATTAATTAACTCAAAAACCTCGACCTTCTATTGGGGATAGCCCTGCCCTTTTTTCTGCTTTACTCCTGTGATCTATGCGTCCCTCATCCATCTGTTTCCCGCATTTTAGACGATATCGCCACCTGAACGCACTTTTCGTCCTGGTTTCTTTGGCCCCGACTTGGCCAGCATCTGGTAAAAACCTTACTCCATGGACATCTCTGCGGCCAAATGTCCTGCCTAACTTTTGTCCTGCCTAACTTTACATGATAAAGAACGACTAGATGATTTGTTGGGCACATTTACCGCAGGTAGTGTATCAACTAAAATCACCATTCTAGCCTTGTCCAACTGTGTTGGGATCCGCTTCCAGTCTTACCTTAATTGGACGTAGTTAAGCAGAAAGGAACCAATCCACACTTTGACCAAAATTGAGTTAAGTATGCCATCGTACTCCTGAGGGTCGAATCTATCATGTAGTGAAGACCCTATTTTTAAAATGTACAGGAAAATAGTTTTCTCACTACTCCGACTCAACTCACAAGTATCAAGAACATACAAAATTAATTTGCTGAACTAACTCAGTCCACTTGAATTGTTTCTGAGTATATTTCTATGCGTATGTTCTTAAGGTCAAACAACCAGAATAAAATCAAACTGTTTGGATCCTTTCTAAGAATTATTTTTGATTGGAAAAAAATTTGTATCAAATAACTGAAACGACTTAAACAGGTTGGGTCGTTTCAATCTGTGATATAGGTTTACCGAAATAAAATAGTAATAATAAGGATTCAGCAGTAGGTATACTAGGATTTTATATGGAGTGATTGCCTAACTAACTTCCACAACCCATGTAGTACTGGGTAATACAGTCAGACAACCAGTCTTACCATAAGGTATTCTTATGGTAAGACTGGTTGTCTGACTTTTCGGCCACTGACTACCTGTAACAATAGGGATGATGACTGGGTAAAGAAAACTAAGTACCTTTGTGCTCTACTATCTTAATGTACTGTTCTTTTAAGTATTTTGTGTGTGCATAAATAAATAAATAAATAAATTCTATTTTGTCCGTCAATCAGGTAATACAAAAATATTAGATACGTATTTTTTGTTTTATCAAGATAACAAAAAAATACTTAGTTAAAACGCATTAAAGTTGGAGAGTGGGGGCTAACTACGTCAGAACTAGGTATAAAATGTACTAAGCCGTGACGTCATGCGCCATTTCAACTCAAAATATCTCCGTAATTTTACGATTACGTGAAAAAAGAAAAAATACGTGTCAAATACTTTTTAATAATCTACCCCATAGACAAATAAAAAAAAATGAGTCACCATCCCTATTGTCAAAGGTCTACATTTATTTATCATTATTTAGCCACGAGCTCAGTTTTATTTTTGTTAAGCTGTGTTAAGATATTTCCAAAATTCCACCAAATTGGACCAAAATGTGAGCAACCTATGCAGTATTTACATCGTTTTTGCTTTTACTATCAATTATTACCATCGAACGGACACTTCTGCATCTCGAAAACCATTCATTTAGGCGCAGAATGTATTCACAAAATGTCCAATTCGCAATTATGTCCATTTCGCAGAATGTTCAATATCCGTCATCCTCGGTCAGCTGCTGTTTTCCAGCACACAATAACAGTTCTATTTTTTTTTTACTGAATGTTATGTTCTTCCTTATCGTAGGTAGTACAGAATTTGATCAAACTCTTAAGGATTATATAGGTGGATACTGATTTATTTCCTAAATTCCAAAATATAACCGCAAAAAAGTGTGCATTCACTAAAAAAAATAAACAGTTATTTAAAGAGTGATATCACGACTCCATTCTCAATCTTATCCCGAAGCGCCATATTTATTTACAAAAAAATCAGCAGTTTCAGCGCTTGATTTATGGGTTACCAGGGTTACACTTTTTACTGCAATCAGATTATGTAGCGCTTAAGCGGCCAAAAGAACTGAGGGAATGAAGTCATAACTTCATTCCCTCAGTTCGAAAGATGTTTATGTTTTCACATTGTTGACGACACCAGCTTGACAGTTGTCAGTTAATGAATTGACATTATATTATTTCCTTTATTTATTTTTATACATATTAATTACATTTTTAAATATTTTTACAAAATTATATACAAAAACATTTAAAAATATAAAAATAGTAGCCCACCGGTATCGGGAACAGGGTCCAAGCCACCGGCGGTCAGGGCTCCAGAGAAAGGAACCTCCTAACGATACGAGCCGTGTCCAGGAGTACCGCTTTCTGAATCAAGCCCTTGATCCAGCTGCCTAGCGAGAGCCTCATCAGATATTGGTCGAGGCTCTTGGCAATTAGGCCATTGGCTGATACGACTATCGGCACAATGATCGCTGAATCAACATCCCACATGTCGACAACCTCGCGAGCCAAGTCAAGATATTTGATTTGCTTATCTTTCTCGGCTTTCACGAGGTTCCCGTCATGTGGAACCGTTATGTCAACAATCATTGCGCGCCGCTCTGATCGATCCACCACCACTATATCAGGCTTATTGGCTACAATAGTCCTGTCAGTGATGATGGATTGATCCCAATACAGTGTGATATTGCCATTTTCGAGAACTGGGTCGGGCACATACCTATAGTACGGCACTTCCGATTCCACAAGGCTGTATTTCAGAGCAAGTTGCTGATGGATAATCCTGGCTACAAGGTTGTGTCTATGCAAGTATTCTCCGTGAGCTAGACGAGAACATCCGGAGATAATGTGACGGATCGATTCACCCGGACGGTGGCATGCCCGACATATGTCAACCGTGCCATCCTTCACAATAAATTTCCGGTAGTTATTTGTCATCATAACTTCATCCATAATTGCACAAACAAAACCTTCGGTTTCTCCAAAGATTTCCCCGGAACGTAGCCAGGCTACGGACGCTGCATGGTCTACATCAGGTCCATGCAGGGCACTGAAGTAACGTCCGTGAAGCTCCTTACTCTGCCATACTTCCCTGCGGTCATTAGTGTCAAGCACTGCAGGTTTGCGCCAGTTCTCTTTTGCCAAGGAGAGCGGGGTGAGGGCCTTGTCCATCGCGACCACATCTCGATGCATCCCCACGTCGGCTTCTAGGAAATATTCCCTGAGACTGCATATCTCGCGATTGTGGAGAGTCTTGGCGTTTAACCTCTCCAGCCCCGTGGTTCCCATATGGGAACGCCGAACAATTCGGTTGAGCCCCGAGGTTCCCATATGGGAACGCCTCGTACAAGCAAACTTAAACCCTTATCGTACGTACAGTAAGGGTCTAATTCGTTTGTAAAAATTTACGTCTCTGGCCAACTAGAGTTCGATTAAAATGAAACCAAACATACCAACCTAACAACTGCACAAAATTATTAAAAAAATAAAGAAACGCGTCTTTGTCGACTGTCAAAATGAGTCATGGCGGCCAGTGTGGAACGGTGGTGTTTTGTTTTGGAATGCAGTGAAATTTTTGTGTTTTGTGTTGTTAAACTTTGGTAAGTAAATATATAGTATGTTATAAGTGTATAATGTAACTTTTTAGATAGTCATTTGCTGGAAAAAATATCTAAAAATTATGTTTTTGACCCAAAAATTTCTCCAAAAATTCCTTTGTTGTGAAGTTCGTCAGTCGAAATTGAAAATATGAATTTGACTCTTTTACAATGAAATATGGTCTTGGAAACATTAGTAATAAGCGAAAAAATAGTGATAATTCATAATTTCATGCATTCGAGGCATATTTATTCATATTTATTGATATTTCAAGTATTTTCATGCATTGAATTACTGCGCAGTTAGAAAATGGCCGATTCTAATAAGACGTTTGAATTGGAATCTTGCAAGAATAATTTATGTAGGACTCCTAAAAAACACTGTCATTAGATTACTTGTATATTTGTTATGTTAGATCTAAAGTTTCGTGTAAATTGATTCAGTAGTTTTACCAAAAAAAACCAAACTACGACAACAGTATGTTTGCGGCGAGCTCTCTGAATTCTATGCGATGTTTATAATTCTCAAGTAGTTATAAAACAGTTGTTTATATTGTAATACATGGTCTCGTTAATCAAGAACCCGAAACTGTTTACCGCTTGAGATAAGAGCTAATAGAACTCGCGCGATAAGCTTTTTATGAGCGCAGGACACTTGACACGCTCGATGACGTCATTGTGAGGCCGGCTGGGTGTTTTACCGTTTAGCCGCAAGGTTGGAGAGGTTAAAAAGCCTCGACCTCCACAACTCCGCGGGATATACAGTCTCATAACCGAGGAACGTGGGTGATGCATTCGATATGCCGTCAACAATGTACGAACCTTCCTATCCAGGGCGTCTAGTTCTGTTTGAGTCCATTTGAGTACGCCGAAAGAGTACATCAAAACCGGCATGACCCAACCATTGAAGGCACGCACCTTATTTCCGCCTGATAAAAGACTATTAAATACTTTTCTCAGGCGGCCAAAGAAGCGCTCCTTCAACGATTGCTTCATGTCAACAGAATTGATGCCCAGCGCTTCCGACATACCCAAATACTTGTAGGTTTCGGTCGCTGAGAGGGATCTAAGATTTATGAAATCTGAGAGCTGGGTTCCCGCAGATTCCACAATCCCCCCTCGCTTTACATGCATGACCGCACATTTGTCCACACCAAATTCCATCCTGATGGCGCTACTGAAAGTTTCTGTTACCTTCAGTAGGTCCATCAGTTGCAAATCGTTGGGGGCAAAGAGTTTCAGGTCATCCATGTAAAGAAGGTGAGATATAACCTGACCACCTCTCCTCAACCGAAAGCCCAGACCTGAATCCTCCAGCAGCGTGCTTAGAGGATTCAAGGCTAAGCAAAACCAAAGTGGGCTCAAACTATCGCCCTGAAAAATACCTCGCTCTATCCTTATTGGTTCGCTATTCCCTTCGATATGCCGACATCCTGAATAGCTAAGGACTGTCCTCCATTGCCTCATACACGACATCAGGAAGGTGCGCAGAGTTGCATCTATTTTATACAACTCTAGCACCCTCATGAGCCATGTATGTGGCACCGAGTCATAGGCCTTCTTATAATCTATCCAACATGTCGACAGATCCCTTCGAGAACGGCGAACCTGTTGGTTAATGGCCATATCAATGAGAAGTAGCTCCTTAGTACCGCGGGACCCGTTCCTACATCCATTTTGAGAAGCGGACATGATCGAATTGTCATCAATGTGTTTGCAAATTTTAGCTCTCAAAATGGATGTAAGAACTTTATACAATGTCGGAAGACAGGTAATAGGTCTATAATTTTTGGGCTCCGCAGTACTACCCGATTTATAGAGTAGGTGGGTGATTCCAGTAGTTAAAAACTCGGGCAGCGACCCTGATTCTAAAGCTGACTGGAATAGGGCCGCCAAGCGAGCGTGCGACCTCTGGATCCACTTAATCCAGAAGTTGTGCAGTCCGTCCGGCCCTGGGGATTTCCAGTTAGGCAACGGACGGACTGCACGAGCTACGTCTTGGGAGCTGATAGTGATAGCCCCCATTTCTGGAACTGGATCGCATACTCGCTCGACCACCCGAGTCCATTCACCCTCGGTGTGGCTAACCGGCACCGACCAGATGCTGCGCCAGAACAAGGACATGGCGTCATCATCCGGTAAGCGCGTGTCAGCCACACCTTGGTCCGGTCGCTCCCAAGTCCTATACACCCACCTTTCATCTCTTAGGAATGTGCGATTCAGAGTGTATCGTTCCACCCGCCGCTTATACCTACGAATACGGTTTGTTTATGTTTTGTATGTTCAATAAAACTGATACACACTTTAAGGCGGTGCATTCTAATTGTGCTCTCAAAACGGTGAAGGAAAACATCGTAAAGAAACCGGCATGTCCTAGAACTAAAAATTCGAAGACATGTAACATCTACCAACCCGCACTGGGCCCGCATGGCGGATTAAACCCCACTCCCTCTCATTGAGAGGAGCATTGGGAAAATTATAGGCTGGTGATGATGATGATTCTAATTGTTGGCAACCTCTTAAATAACTCTCGTCAAATATCGCTGATTTGATAAATTAATCAATATAAAAAAATTGGTTACTAAAAAATCGCTTCCCTAGATGGTGACGGTGCCATAATAAACGGAAGTGTTTTCATAGAATAAGGGACTACTCACACTTAGTCAGCTTCATTCGCGTTTTGCTGAACTATTTTGGTCACACTTAGGGACTACTCCCACTTACTCAGCTCCATTCGCGTTTTGCTAAACGATTTTGGTCACACTTAGGGACTACTCACACTTATTCAGCTCTATTCAGCTTATGCCCATAGAAAACAACGATTATGTATGGAGACGCGTACGCATCCGTTCAGCTTTCCGCGTCTATTCAGCTTTCGCGGCTAACAAGTATAAAATGAGGACAAATGTGTTATTATCATGCGAGTGCTAGAGATAGAGTTCAGCGCTGTTCTGCCGAGAAGCAAAACTGTATAAGTGTGACCAAAATCGTTCAGCAAAACGCGAATGGAGCTGAATAAGTGTGAGTAGTCCCTTACTTAGCTACCTAACCTTTTATTTGTTTCATTGACTTTTTTGAAACCGACTTCCGAAAGTAAAAGTTATTTTATCCATACTAATATTATAAATGCGAAAGTCACTCTGTTTGTTTGTATGTTTGTTTGTTTGTTACATTTTCACGACTAAACGGCTGATCGGATCATAATGAAATTTGGAAAGAAAATAGATTTCAACCTTGGGAAGGACATAGGCTATATATCATCACGCTACGACCAATAGGAGCTGAGCAGCAATGAAAAATTTTGCGAAAACGGGGAAAGTTTGACGCAGACGAAGTTGCGCGGGACAGCTAGTACATGTATATATTTTTTTGGAAGGGGCTTTTTTTGCGATTTATCGCTCGGTTTATTTGTGGTATCTCTTGCAAAACTTTGTCAAGTATCAACTTTACATTGTAACTAGAAATTATAAGAACAGCATCTACATAGGGACCATTGCGCAAGCTTCTTCTTTCAAATGCATAAAGATTCACTTAAATCGGACTTGTGATTACGGTGATATCAGTGAACATACATAAAAAAAGATGCGGGTGGAATACATAACCTCCTTCTTATTTAGAAGTCGGTTAAAAACATATAAATATTCTATATATTAAAATATTAATATTCTGTTTATTAACAAAACAGAGGTTAATAACCAATAACAAAATAACATTTGAAAACTTCACCAAACAAACAACAATTCCCATAAGTCTTGTCTCATTGACAAAGAGATTGAAAACAATGTAAATAATATACTGTATACATAAGTACGGTATTCTTTTCGTCAACATAATTTATGTTTTCCAACAGAACACCAAATCTGGTGGTATTTGTACCATAAGACTCACTGAACAATGTAAATACACAGCAGTAGAGGTATCGACGAAGCGGCTTATTGATATACGCTTCGGTTCTGAATCTAATAGGGCTGTCCCAAATTCACGGTTATATTATGCCAAACTCGATTTCGAATAATGTCAATGTGACTGGTAGTAAAATAGAGAAGTTTGTGAGATTGGATATGGCATTATTTTGTGGAGGAAAGGGTGCAACTCTTGTTGGAGGTTGATGTTGAGGTTGTTGGTTGGAGGTTTTCAGAAAGTGAAAGTGAAGGTTTCTTTTTTCGGAATTACATAAATTTATTTATGAAAATATTTTTAGACTTCGAATTAATTTACCAAGTTAATAAATTCGAATTTGTTATTAAGTTAATCATCTCCATTCAGGTATTTTATAGTAATAAAAACATATATTGTTGTACTCAGCGAAGCGTTTGGTTGATTCAGCGTCCATTGAATAATGGTCGCTTATGAAATTCTGATGAAATATTGATACTAGTTTCAAAAAGTTTATTTATTCACTAACAATGCAATTTGATATTCTATACGGCCAAACATGATATATCTTTTTATGTGTTTGAACATCCTGCAGGCTTTCTCATTACTTTAGGCCTAATCAGAATACGAGTACCAGCGCTGTGACATTTTTATAAAAGTTACAGCACCATGCTGAGATAGACCTTTTGACCTCGTCCAGAGAAAAAAAAAAAGCTAGTTTTTTTTTTCTCTTGTACTTTTTTATATACCTAATATTGTGTTTTTTTATTCAAGCCATATTTTTTCTGGCTTGTGCTGGATTAATAAATACTTGTTTTTTTTTTATTCTTCTTTCTGGTTGTATGCACATATTTTTAAAAATAAATAAGTATCTTATTACACTGATCGTTCATTTACATTTGGGCAGCCCTACAAGTAGGCACGAATAGCTCCATGACGACTTGATGTTAGAATCACAGGGAAAGGTTTTTTGAATGAATTATAAGATCTGACACGTTTTGTTCAGTCACAGAGATGAAAATACCAGGAAAAGCTATGATGTAATTTTTCAGCAAACCAATCAGGATTTTTTTCCTCAATTTTACAATTGACTGGATGGTTTAATTTCCGGGTTTGTGATCACTGGCTCTGATAATTTCTTGATTTCGTTTTTACGGGAAATAAATTAATGTTTTATTTCTTTTAAAGGCAACCGCAGACAGGCACGACGCGGCAGAACGGTGTTGCCGTGTCGCGAAGCCTCGCACAAAGGCGCGGCGCGGAGCGGCGTGGCATCGAATCGGGAACTCGATCCTAACGTATCGTAAAGCAATCGAAATTTGATAAATTAGGACAGTGTCCAGGAGTACCGTTTTATGAATCAAGCCTTTGAAACATCTGTCAAAAAAAAAATTGAATATAATAATTATAATTACCTACCTAGAGTAGAAGTTCCAGGCAAGGCACCAGTCATTGCGTTTGTTGCCTTAAGATTCAATTCTGAATGTAATCGCAGACCGCAGCAGCCAATCTGTCAGATTGCAGCAACAAACCGCAGCGACCAGATTAGTTTGTATGTAACCCTATGATAACGCTTTTGTTGATGGCAAGATGGCCGCCGGTCGCCGGTATCATAAAGTTACCTGTTTAGAAATCAATCGTATGACTGCAGAGGCTTTGCTGCTGCGGGTTACAGATGCGGTCATTTTCGGAAATACAGCTTTATTGTAAGGATAAAGTCAAGGACAAATGGTTCGTGAAAGTAAAGGTTTTTGGGGTTAATTAATGCTGACTTACACATTTTAATACTATTCCAGTATATCGTTTCTTGTACTTTCGCAATCACCCAATAAAATTACCATAGGAATGACGACAATAACAATTATTCGTCTTTTCATGCCAGAAAAACAACATAATTTTATTGTAATGGCTTATAACAAATTCCTTGGTTTTTCTTACGATAACAACCGGAAAAGCCATTTAGTTCATAAAAAATAATTATTCTTGAATAAAATTTACCTATTAAGTATTATACTTTCGCTCTTAGGCCTAGTAAACACGGGCGATTTTCACGAATTCCACGCAACTGTGAACTAGCGTGTGGCTTTCAACTCTGCATATCATGTAATTCAACTCAGTTCACCAAGGCAAAAATGGGCACTATTACATTTTCAGCTCTCTCCGCTAAGAGGTGCGTTCTAAATCCAGTGCACGATAAAAAACGCTGCGTAAAATCATCCGTGTATATGAGGACTTAGTTAGGCCCAATTGTCACAAAAAATGTTATGTCCCACTTTTTGTAACCTAGTCATTACTTCTTCGTCGTAAAATACCTATTTTTATGTCCATCATAAACTTTTACATATTATCATGTGTTTGCTGTTGTTATTCGTGTTCCTATTCCTAGTTTACACAAGGTCATAGATATTTCTTTTGACGTACTTGTTTCCGAATGTAAATTCGTTTCGTGTCAAAACCGTTTTTTTTTTTCCTATAATGTCTATGACATCCCTAGAAGGATATTTACACTGCCATATAGGTTCTTCAGAAAACAAACCGGCGTGCAAGTACAGCTTGTTAAATTATTGAATGAAAAGGCTATATATACTCTGTCGATGACCTTAATGAGAAACGATTTGAAAATGTTGTATTGTTTTTTATTTAATTTTGACATATATATTTTGGTGAAATTGTATTATTAAGAAATTTGATACTGTCAAAATTAAATGAAAATAAAATTAACTTAATGCTTATAATATAATTTAATTTCAGTAATTGTTATAGTTCATTTAATTTTGATCATTTTAATTTTTTGCACAGTTAAAATTTATTTTAGTTTGACAATTGTAATATTGTGTTTTCTTTTTTGTGCGATTTTTGTTCTATTTCATTTTATTTTTGACAAATTTCATTTGCTGGCATTGTATTTAATGAGATTTTTGTACTTTTATAATTAATTTAAATTTGATAATATTGACTTTAGCGACACTGTAATAGTGACATTACAGTGTCACTCAAGTCAATATTATCAAATTTAAATTTTGGTAGGCCTTTTGGCGGAACATAGGATGGACCAAACATTTTTATACAACATAATTTTTGTAACCATAACCAGGTGTTCACAAAATGAATAAATGAATTTGAATTATTTGTATGACTATACACGAAACAAAAGGAGCTTGTACGGATCCTGTCAGGTATCGTTCGCGCATTGGAATACCGTTCTAGCTATCCAACCCAATGGAAAAAAGGCGTGAGGTTATGTATATATAACATGTATATCTGCCATATAACAACTGCCTACAGCTCAGATAGCAAGTGGACAACATCCAAGTTATCTAAAAACATTCCTGAATAACAAATGCTTTGAAACCTCTTTCAGGAACATTAATTTTGACAAAGTTGCTTGTTATTGTTGTTTCTTACTACCCTTTAAAGGTTCTAAGCCGAGACAGTTAGCGTTTTAATTAAAGTAGCTAGATTTATTCCCGTTTTCACTAAGATTTAAATGAATTGGTACCGAAATAAAAGCTTGCTGCTGATCTTTGCAACGCTCTCAGAGTACCGCCGAGAGCTAAAAATCCTATTCTATCACTACAATAATATTTAAACGTACATTTAGTACGTCTATCTGCTGTTAGCCGCGTGACGCTTTTCTACCTCATTAAAATCGTACCGTGCAACAGTGGGTAGGCAGAGCACTCGCGCGGCTCGTAAACCGCTCCGTACCGCTTTAGCGGCTGATGTGTTATTGTGATAAAAGTGAATGACAATAAAAAAAAAAGTTTCTTAGGGAAGGTTGTTTGTTATTATGAGTCACGTGTTTAGGTATCGGTCACTTATTACCAGTCACCCTATACACGGTGTAAATCACCTCATCACGAAGCCGCCAACCAAGCATTCTGTACATGAAACTAAGTAACTTTACGCAAAAATTATTGCTGGGAAACGACTTTTTTTTGGGGGGTGTAAAATCATGTTTTGTGGTAGAACTCAATGTAACGCACTCAAAACATTGTGCTGTTTGGCGGGTTGAATAGTACGGGGGTCGAGGAGGTGTTTAAAGTAAAAATCTTACATTAAAAACTTGTATTTAAAGAAATACTTGTCAAAAAGTTGGAACTTTGACCCCTAATATCTCCGTAACTAGAAGGTTCCCAGGTATGGTGTAGAACAAAAAAATGATCGCAATGACAGGGAGAACCAGTGCCTTTCGGTTTCTTTAAGAGGTGTTTTACACCCTTCATACATTGATTAAAGTGACATATGACATCTTAAGCATTGATTGAAGCAGAATACAACTATGGGTTTGACCAAGATAGCTTGCTAGAGGAGGTACCTTATTTGAAGATCCGCCAATTGCGAAATTCTAGGAATAAGATTTGGTAGGTGTTTTTTAGCTGTTGTCATGGCAACATGGTCGACTTACTTCAAAAATGGATTTGAGAAGGTTTTTAGAATATAGGTGTTATGGAGTAATCTTACTCGAAAAACTTTTGTAAGAGGTTAAACTTTATTGTCAAATAAGATTCGACTTTGTGTGCTGGTTGTTTTAAGTAGCTATTGCTTTGTCTCTTGAGTTTTATGAGTACTCTGGAGTAGGTATTGTCTCGAATATAAGAGCTTTTACATAAAGAAAGTACTTGAGTTGTGCTGTAACATGAATAATGTTCGTGTTACTTCATTTTTAAAGTCAAACAAAAAATATGATGATTTGTTGATTTTATTATAATACTAGCTGCCCCGCGCAACGTTGTCTGCGTCACATTTTCCACGTTTTCGCAACATTTTTCATTGCTGCTCCGCTCCTATTGGTCGTAGCGTGATGATATATAGCCTATGTCCTTCCTCAGATTGAAATCTATCTTCTTGCCAAATTAAGATCGGATCAGCCGTTTAGTCTTGAAAAGGTAACAAAAAAACTTACTTTCGCATTTATAATATTATTTAGGAAGTTATGATTGTGTATTTTTTGTACAATTTCATCTAAATATCTTCATAAAATCACAATAACATTATGGTAAAATCCAATGCCTAGCCACTGCCGTATTCTCAGCTTAAAAAATTCGAATCAAAATGAACGAACGAATGAATTGTGTGTCTGAAATGAAATATCTTATCAGTTTGTGTGCAATAAAATCTTTGAAAACATGTGAAAAACCTGTAACTGTTTCGAAGAAATATTTAAGTTGTACTTGCCGTCTTGTTATGCTTACTACGAGTATGTTGATATCCATACTAATATTATAAATGCGAATGTCACTCTGTTTGTTTGTATGTTTGTTTGTTACCTTTTCACGACTAAACGGCTGATCGGATCTTAATGAAATTTGGCAAGAAGATAGATTTCAACCTGGGGAAGGACATAGGCTATATATCATTACGCTACAACCAAAGGAAGCGGAGCAGCGATGAAAAATGTTTTGAAAACGGGAAAAATGTGACGCAGACGAAGTTGCGCGGAACAGCTAGTTTCAATATAATTTCAAAAAAATAATTCATCATATCGAGCGTCAAAAGAACTTCACCGTTAGAGCTTTTATTCAAACGAAATACTTTTTGTTGGAAAATGACAGTGACTCAACCCACAAATAATGGTGTGTCGATTATTGTGTAGTTAGGTATGCTAAAATATCGCTAATCAATTCCTTATTCACACAGAAAAAAATAATGTTGACAGTGCAGAGGAAAAACAATAATTTTACCTAGTGTGTGTTTGCTGAAACCAATCAAAATATATTATCCGTTATTTATTTTGTTATAAAAGCGCAAATCCTCAAGCTGTAAACTCACTGACGCTTCGCCCACGTAATGACGTCATCTATCATGTTTCATTATCCACATCCAATTAGATTGTACCGTTTCGGAGTGTTATACATTGCGGATGTTACTCTCAGATTTATATACCGATGAGGATATAAACATAATCTATCTATATATATGAAAATGTTTATTGGTGTTAATTAGAATGACATGTTAGTTGTTGATTATAATAATATTGTATCTAATCTATTACTTTCTATGAACTTGCATGCCGTAAGGTAGAATGTAGCGGAAACAATCAGCTATTGTATCATCTTAAACTTGTACCTACATTGTTGGCAAATAAATCTGAATCTGAAACTGAATCTGAATGAAATGACGTTTGTTAGTCTCTCTAAAACTCGAGAACGGGTGGACCGATTTGGCAAATTTTCGTTTTGATATACATATTTGTACAAGCTCACGGAAGGTTTAAAAGGTAAGCAGAGTAGGGTAGGTAGATAGGTAGGTGGGTAAGGTAGGGTAAGTAGGTAGGGTAGGGTAGGTAGTTTGGCTAGGTAGGGTAGGTAGGTTAACCGGGTACAGCTAGTTACAAATTTAAATTTAAAATAAGTAACTGATTCGTGTATTTCATCATCTTGCCTTTTCCCACCTTTACCAATATAATAGACAATATAATAGTCTGGAACCCGACCCCGAGGTCGGGTTCCAGTCTAACTCGATGCAGCTGAATACCAGTATTTTACATGAAACTACTGTCTCTACCTTTCATAACCCCAGTTAAACTGTGAAATATGACTGTCAAACATCTACAAATGACAGCAAGGACTAACGGTTTAACGTGCTTTCCAAAGAACAGACTAAACTCGGTATGTAATATATGATCACCCATCCACGAACTGGCCTTGGCAAACGCTACTGAACCTAATATCGACCCATGCGGCTGTCATTATTTAGCCGCAAACCCTCAAATTATTTGTGTGGATAAAACTAAAAAATCTCTTTGTAGGTATTATATCACATTTCAGTTTACAATCTAGTAAACACATACAACGAATTGTAGGTATAGTACTTCTACAGTTGAAAATCAAGCGTAATTGAAATTACACCAATAAAAAGATCTCATTCGTAGGTCTCATCGAAATTTTGCTGAGACGTGGGCGTATTTGTCGTCAAACTTCAACCATTATAGCGCAAGAATTCACTGTTAATGAGATAATGTCAATAGCATGTAAGACAATAGGGTCCGAAAGTTTACTTTTCATCAGACTTGTAGCGTTAAGTACGTTTCGGTTAGACTGACCGCAGTGACCACGTTGTCGCGTTGGCAGCCTAAATTAAGGCTGCGGTTACTTTATAACCGGGGCGGAGCGACGGTGATGGCGGAGCAACAAGCGGAGCCAACTGTATGAAAAATTAAATCACTATCAGTCTCCAACAAGGTTGAAAACATCAACTAATTGTGTGGCAATTACCCTAAAAAGTACACAGTACATATAAATACCGAGTAAATAAAATTGCCCTTACTTATCCAAGAACAATATAACACTAACCTGAAACTAGCTACAAAGTTAGAAAATCTTACCACATGGTTGTACTATAACATAACCTCTAGAGGTATAAAAAAAAATACCACACAATTATCATTTATGCAGATTATAAACTGGTTAAATCTTCAAAATTAAATGTGATAGTGGGTTGCAACACACACTGCACCATAGCCGGTCCAAACAATAGCAAAATGTGTTATATTGTGGTGTGGTATACTGAAACTCATTTCTATTCGCCTAGAGCCGGTGCGATCCACAGTGGGTTTTCAAGTGACAGCGAGGGAGCTGAGCGATACACTTGATGTCCAACTGTTCACGACTTGTGTCAAGCGACAATTGCGTGCCACATGTGTCCGACTGAATGCGGCTTCGGCAAAAAGCACCTTCGGCTTGAACTGCCGAAACGGGCTGAAGTTTTGGGTTTTGGTTTGGTTTTGATAAGCGCCGAAATGTTACGAACGCGCGAGAGCGTGATGGAGGAGGATACGCGCGGAGGAAAGTGACAAACATTTTGACGTGTTATTTTTAATCATGGAATTTACTTAGTAAAAATGTAAAAAAAAAACATTATTCTATTCAATTTTAGGCAATATGGATCTGATATTCTTTGGTTTTCATTGACACAACCTGCGGCTTCGGCACGCTTTGCATAATTTCATTCATTTGTTTTCACCGCAGCGGACTCGGTCGTTACACACGTCTTGCTTGAGCTTATTACAAGTCCGCTCCTCTCTTCACTGTCAACGCAACCTAGAACAACTGCCTAAACTAAACCTACAAAACTGATTAAACAACGTTTCTATACTCCTTTTGAAGACAAGACGAGAGCTCTCAAGTACTAAGGCACGAGTACCTATTTGGTACTAAAATGCTTTGACAACTTTCAACTGAATTTAGAAACTTTAAGAGACTAGACGCTTACAAAATTTGAAAATTATTAGGAACCTGTATTGTGATCTAAATTAGATTAAATTTTAAGCCTAGTTGTAAATAATACAGTTCTAAGAAAATGGCTAGCGACATTTTAATTCATGGATAAAATAATTTGACATTTATTTAGATTGAATGAATACGAGAATAGCGGATGGCCTGATGGAATTAGCTTAATAAATTAAATAGTAAAATTTAAAACCTATTTGACTTTTTTATGTAGGCGTAGGTGTAGAAATCATGATAATTGTCAAAGAAAATCTTGATAAATACGAACCCAACTCAAAGTCAAAGTCAAATCAAGACAACTCGAAGTCATGGGGAGAGGCTTTTGCCCAGCAGTGGGATGACGCAGGCTAACGTTAACAGTAATTACGAACCCAGTGAAAAACCCAAATTGTCTACACAGACAAAAAACATTATCAACAACATGTCACTTGAAACCTTTTCAGGGTTCCGTAGCCGAATGGCAAAAAACGGAACCCTTATAGATTCGTCATGTCTGTCTGTCTGTCTGTCCGTCCGTATCACAGCCACTTTATTCCGAAACTATTAGGACTACACAGCTGAAACTTGGTAGGTAGATGTATTCTGTAAACCGCATTATGATTTTTGTACAAAATTTGAAAAAAAAATATGTATAGGGAATTCCTCCTATACATGAAATTGAAACTAAAAAAAAAAACTATCAAACCTATACGTGTGGGGTGTCTATGGATAGGTCTTTAAAAATGACATTGAGGTTCCTGAAACCATTTTTTTTCAAAGTCAATTGTTTGAAAGATAGACACTTCCAAAGTGGTAAAACGAGTGTCCCCCCCCCCCCTCTAATTTCTAAAGTAACAGGAGAAAATATCTGAAAAAAATATGGGGATGTAGACCGTAAAAAAAACTTTCAACGAAAATTAGTTTGAATAAGATTTGATATGTAGTTTTTGAGATATGGGACTTTTTCACCAAACTGCAGCAGTAACTTTGTTTTTCATTAACTTACTATGAAAAACAAATTTAGTTTTGCGGTTGAGTGAAGGTTTACTAATGAATGACCGTTCAAAACATTGTTGTTATATTGTTTGGGGCTATGGAACCCTGTGTGCGAGTAAGACTCGCACTTGGCCCGTTTTTTGTTAAGTCTATTAACAAAAACTTATTCAACATGGTACTTAAAACCAAAAGGTCTATGAATAAATTCAGTCTTTTGAGATTATAAATAAATTGGAAGCTGGCCGGTGACTGTCCTGTCACTTAAGACTTTTAGGGTAGAAGACATTGGTGGGTCCACAAAATAACATTCTATTAAAACTTTGAGAGTAAGACATTGGCGGGCAGATAAAATAACATTCTACAAAGAAAGTCAAAATTAATTAACTCAAAAACCTCGACCTTCTATTGGGGATAGCCCTGCCCTTTTTTCTGCTTTACTCCTGTGATCTATGCGTCCCTCATCCATCTGTTTCCCGCATTTTAGACGATATCGCCACCTGAACGCACTTTTGGCCCTGGTTTCTTTGGCCCCAACTTGGCCAGAATCTGGTAAAAACCTTACTCCATGGACATCTCCGCGGCCAAATGTCCTGCCTAACTTTTGTCCTGCCTAACTTTACATGATAAAAAACGATTAGATGATTTGCTTGGGCACATTTACCGCAAGTAGTGTATCAACTTAAATCACCATTCTAGCCTTGTCCCAACTGTGTTGGGATCCGCTTCCAGTCTTACCTTCTTCTATGTTCCGTCGCCCAAATTTTCATTTTAATTTGTTCCTCATTATCCTGACAAAACTGTTAAAAAACTTTTCTTGTTTGTCTCATTTCCACAAACTGCTGCCCGTATGACGTTTCCCATGCCACACAGCCAGTTAAGAAAGCCTTTCTTGCGTTCCCTGCGCCGGTCACTGTACGCTAACACTTCCTTTCTCTTAATAATCTGGAGCTGCCCTCTGCCGCTTCCCGAAGCGACGTCACAATTCTACTGTACAACCTATCAATTATTTTACTATGTTCCTTGTTATGGCAAAAATGATCACAACAGTTTTAGAGTTCAGATGAGAAGTCCACATTTTTAAGTTTTTCCATACATAACCTATAGTAACAGTCCCTCTATGCTGCATCTCTTTCACCCCATATAGCCTTATCAACTATCTAATTCCCCCGTTTAGCTGATGGATTCGATTGCCGCCTTGTTTTGAATGAAAGCGAGCAACTCATTAATCACGACGTTACAAATACTAAACTTACTGTTGACTTAGACATTGTCACTTCACTAGGTCAATGACCGCTCTTTATAGCATTCGCTGTGCACACACGCTCGCTAACACAGTTGGGAGCAGACTGATTAGACAGAGACCTAAAAATAAAGTGACTCGGACCATTGTAGCAACAACGCAATTCATATGGGCTCGCTGGCTAAATAGTTAAACCGCCGGCATAAGTATATCGAAGTTCAGTGATGCGATGGTTCAAATCCAAGTCGATACATTGAACTCTTTTTGTAGTATACTCTAGATTACTATTCGTAACGAATTCAAAGTTATAGGAGTGTAACATTTTAAAACTTGAGGGGTTACATACTGCACTGCAACATAATTCTAGAATTAACGTTATAGACAATGGATTATAATTTATTTTGAAATAGAGGTGTTCATAGAATTAATTCATGGTTTCGGAAGCGATATATTGAACTAGCTGTTAAACATCAGATTTCACTGTTTTCCGTTATTTAAAACTCTGAAATAGTAAATAATTATATTTTCTTGTATCCGTTTGGACTAGAAGCCGACCTCGAAATATGAAAAGGAGTGCTTGATGAGCAGATATTTTTTATTAAATCTTGACCTCAATATTGTCCTGAAGACAGAAATAAGATCGACGATAGAACGAACTAACCCAAAAGAAGCCCATTAACGCGCGACTTAAATAGATTGGGGTCATATGAACTCGAGAACCCCGACGCAGGCAGAGAATTCCACTCCTTGGCTGTGCGCATAATAAAAGGCAAAGCACTTCGTGCCAATGTGTGGAACACCGACGGATTGATGTGTGACTTAAATCAATTGAAGCTAGCCGATTTAGAAACGGATTGTTGCTAGGAGGAACTTATTCCTACACTGATTTTCAACAAGATTGACATAAGCATTTCGGAAGCATAATATGTCAATCCATTACATTTTTGACACCCCATTTTCGTTTTTTTTTTAAGAATTTTTCGTTGTCCGGGTTCTCGGGATTGACAAGTTTACCAGTCAAACAGTGATTGTAATTTTGTTTCTGACGAAGTGCTTATTAAAATTCCAGGTTCAAAATAATTCCTGAAACATAGCACAGTAACATAACTGAAAATGAAAAGGTCAACCGCGCAATGTGCTCTATTTTAAATCGTTTGGTAACAAAAATAAATTAGGGATTTTCAAGGATGATTTATGCTGACCGTGCCGTCCGATTCAGGGCACGATCGTGGCATGCATGCGTAATGCTGAGCATAGCAATGACTTTATTCATGCTAGTCGGAACAGACTGTGTGACGGATGATAAGGTTTGAAAGGAGAGGAACTCTGAGATGAAGGATTTATGGACTATGGTGGAAGCTTTCAAGACATGCTGCGTTGACCCTTAATCAATTAGGATAAAGAGCAGGAGGATATATGATGATGAAGTACAATTTAAATATTAAACTTTGACTTAGCATAACGTAACATAACAATAACGCTTGTATTTTGTAATGGGTTAGACAGAGGTGTGCCCGTAGTACCCCCGTAAGTCCCACATTATACTGGGTGAGCTTCCATCAATCACGCCATTATCATTGCCGTTGCTCAAACTAAATCTCCAGGTTTCAACACCCAGCTATGTAATCAGCCAGTAACACTCTTCGCCATCTCACAGCCGATCTAGGAATTGGAACCCAGAACTTCAGGCTCTTGAATAGCGCTTGCAACCACAAGACCAGCAATATTAAGTAATATCGAATGAAATCATCCATTTGTTTTATTTTAATAACTAATTATATAATTTGTTTGAATTTTTATTCTAGCCTAGTTAACAATTTTAGGGTTTGCTTCTAAAATCCCTTTGTTAGAAGTATTTTTTTATTTTGTTTGTTGTTCCCCTTTGTTATTTTAGTATGGCCGTTTGTCTGTAGAGGGCGCAAAAGTAACAAATACTAGTACAGAGATCAAATCTTGAAGGCCATCGAGCAAGGTAATACCCTTAACAGACAGATTTAAATCTTATTACCTATCAGTCGTAATGTATACTTGACTGGTTTTTGACTTTTCAGTCTTATCGGGTTGTCGCGTGGGTTGCTCTTATTGGCTATAAATAAATAATGTGGTATCAGATGTCGTGGTCCAAGATTTGATTCACTAATTCATCATCATCATCATCATCATCATCATCAGCCTATATTGTTCCCACTGCTGGGATGCAGGCCTCCCTCTATGAGAGGGAATGGAATGTAATCCACCACGCGGGCCCAGTGCGGGTTGGTAGATGTCACATGTCTTCGAATTTTTAGTCCTAGGACATGCCGGTTTCCTCACGATGTTTTCCTTCACCGTTTTTGAGAGCAGCGGTGATGAAATAAATTACACAAAGTAATGTGCCTGCCTGGGTTCGAACGTACGACTTACTGCTCGTAAGTCGGGGCTGCTACCACTGGGCCACCGCTGCTCTCACTAATTCACTAATAAGAGATTCACTAATTATATTATATGAGCGCTATCAACAGAGTTGTATATTATTCATTGACGTCTGAAAGTGATGAGTCCCGTTAGTTAAAATGACAAGGGATTGAATTGAAGAGGTACAGCGCTGTGACATTTTTTTTTATAATGTTACAGCACGTGCACGATGCTGAGATAGGTGGCTTTTGGCCTCATATCTAAGAACCAATTTTAGTTAAATAATAAAATCTTATTTTGAGTTTTTCTTGCTATTTATTTTAAAAGAATTTTGTTTTATTGTTAATTTTAATCATTTTGTGTTGACCTGTGCGAGACAAATAAATACTTATACTTTCTTTCTTTATAAGTTTAGAAATATGAGGTCAGTAATCATTGACCTTAAAAAAAACATTGGTTCTTTTTTTGGCTTCTGGGGATGGTAACCTTTTTTTTTCAATAATCTACTAATCCCAAAATAAAATTTTATTTGGATGGAAGACAAGAATTTCTTAAAGTCTATGCTACTATTATAAATGCGAAAGTAGCTCTGTCTGTAAGTATGTCTGTAACCTTTTCACAACTTCATAGACTTGCATTAATGAGAAACAGCTGTTGAATATGTCCCGGTGAACAGCGGGACCAGTTGGACTGATTTAATGATACCATAAACTCAATCAAAACCTTAACTTCCGTATTCCCACACACGAAATCTCCACCATCAAACTATGACCAACTAAACCACAGCTTAGAAGTGTCAACATTTCTCGAGAAAGCCGACAATGAGCGTGACAGATCACTCCTGGCACAAACAACAAACGACTTCACATCGTAACTGAAATCTACCGTACGATAATGAAAGTCCTTTCATTGTTATTAAAGCCACTCAATAACAACCTTATAACAATGAAAATAAAGATCACTAAAATTTTGACAGTAGCTGCAACGCAAAGGCAACCCTAAAGTTACCAAACTTAAGATCTAATTTTGTTAATGAGAGAAGAGGTGTAATTTTGGCAATGATACTCATTTGTCAGTGGCTACAATGAAGTTGCAATCTTAACTTATCGGAAATAAAGATCACAGTTGATTTTGACAGTATTGAGACCGGATCGTCACATAATTTATGTCAAGCTTGCCAGTTAATATTAGAGAGAAACTTGATTATAAATAGGAGTTGAATAAACGGTGTGAGGTTCGAAGATGTTTGTTGATTGAGAGTTAATTAAATGAATAGAGAAGGTTGAAACCCCTAATTAAACTGCGGGATACATGCTACTTGAATGAGGTCTGCTCACAAATACATTCTTAATTATGTAATATCAGCCTTAATGTTCCCACAGCTGCGAAACTAGCAGTAGACTACAGACCAGCTAGCCTATGAAAAGAAAGAAGTAATGAAAAATTATTTATTTGCTTCACCCCCCCCCCCCCCACCGCTAAGCCAACCACGTGTCCTTAGCTTCTCTTTCTATGAAAACTGCATTGGTTTGTGTCTGAGAAACATTATGACCCAATCATGGCCACGCTACGAAAAGTTGCATGACAGAAAAACAAATGAACAGCGCAGCTAACGCGGTAAACCTCCCGAGCACATTCTACGGAGCAGATGACAGTCGACATTATTAAATCGATGATTATAAATGCTGTAGCTCTTCATCTAGTCACTAACAGGCCATCCATGTTATTTTTTTATCTTGTTCTACCCTTTGTAGTAAGCAACGACTTATTGTCTGGCCTATGCTGTCCTCTCATACATAAGTACTAACGCTGTAACGTTTTTAAAGATGTAACCATGGAGTTTCTTGCCGGTTCTTCTCCATAGGAAACGACCAACCCGAACCGTGCACCTTTTGTCGACGTTTTATAAGTGCTCATGTAGGCTTATGTAAAAAAAAAACATTTTAATTTTTGATTTTGAATATTTTTAATCCTGGCAATATACTCCCGCGGGATAATTTCTGACATACATGCTGACGAAAACACTAGTAGAAGACCTAAGCACATAATAGTTACCAACCTCAAAAAGTTTACAGAAAACTGAGCAAACGGAAGATATTTCAGCCTCACTGAAACAGTGTTAGTTTTGCCCACAATGCACTATGCCACTAAATGACATATGATTGGCACTACGCCAGATATAACAATACGCGGCGTATGGCGTACAGTTGACAGTTTATGAACCGAATGGAATGTTAAGTAGTTGATATTTTGGATTTGTTAGGGTGAGTTTCGATTTCATTGATTAAGTAGGTTTGTTGCTGATTTTGACTGATTTAACTGGAAACGTAGGTATTATAATAAAGGCAAAGAGTTAAGGAAACTGCCTGTTTTGTGAGATAATTTTCATCTGTAATTACATTCTAGTTTTATAGTTTCAGTCAAAGTTAAAAGCGTACATTTTGTTCAGCTTTTCAATTATATATTTTACAGATAGTAAAGGTATATAAAGCACTGTTAAGATATTGAACAGAGTCAACACCGGTTTGCAGATAAAAACGAGAATTTAGAGGATTTAATCACAACCAAAAAAATAAAATATTTTAAATATTAACTAATTTTCGGTTAAAAAGTTAAGCTGTGATTGCTCGTGGAGACAAACAAACTATAAAATGATACCTGCTACGATTCTTACAAACTGCGAGTTATAATGTTTGGATTCACTAAGTAAGTCAAGGTCATCATCATCTTTTTCGTTCTTGGGGTCGGCGCAATAAGTTTTTTTCTTCCATTCTTCTCTGGCAACCATCACGCTATCATTTACTCCTTTTTTAGGGTTCCGTACCCTAAAAGTCAAACGGGACCCTATTGCTGAGCCTCCGCTGTCCGTCCGTCCGTCTGTCACCAGGCTGTATCTCATGAACCGTGATAGATAGCCAGTTGAAACTTCTACAGATTATGTATTTCTGTTGCCTATAACAACAATTACTAAAAACAGAATAAAATAAATATTTTGAGGGGGGCTCCCATACAAACAAGTGATTTTTTTGTTCGTTTTTATAAATAATGCTACGCAAGCCTCCGTGCGCGAGTCCATCTCGCACTTGGCCGGTTTTTTCTTTCATATAATTTCTCTCACAATCCATCCATCGTTTCCTTGATCTTCCTCTCCCTCTCCATCCCTCAACTTGTATTCATCACTCTTGTAGTCACATGCAATTCGTCCCTCGTCATCCCATGCCACCCATTCCTTCCATGACAGTCGATTCCCTTTCTAACTTTCTTTTTTCTAAGTAAGGTTACACAAAAATTGTCACAAAAGGTAATAATCACATAATTATCTTCAAAGCTTTGTAACTACAAGCAGTTGTTTAGAATCAAAGTCCAGGAGGTTGTCACAAAAGTCATTAATAATCAATTTAAATTACGGTGCCTAGTTAATTATAAATAAACGCTGATTTTTTTGGTTGTTTATGTGTGTCAGTATTTCAGAATAACCCCCATAACGTGGTTTAGGGAATAAGAAATTATCGAATAAACGATTGAGATTGTTTGTATGTGTGAAAGTGTGGTTATAGGGTGAGAATCAGACGGCCCGCGTTTAAGACACGGTTGGTTCAAACTTACTGATTTTGCCAATAAAAAAAAAATATTACCTACCCATTTTATTATTGATTCGGGACGAGAATACCTCCATACCTCCTTGAATTTGACGAGGATGCAAAACAACACCTTGTAAATCACTTACACTATGTTTCAAAAATTCTTATTAAAAGGTAATCAACTCTTCTAAAAAACACTTATTTTAACTCTATAATACAATAATAAATGAACTCAAAATGAACTAATCACCCAGAGCCAATCTGTGCACAGCTTTAAGTTCCTGAATTAGCGCAGCCGTAAAGTACCAATTAGGCGTATAAATAAACATTTATGGTCATAGCCACTAACACTTCATAGTTTCTTATTGTCGAGATGCCATTACACACACAAATCATGTGAGGAAACAAACTAACAGAGAAAAAGTTTATATTTTGAGTCAATAGAAAAAAAAAATGTACACAATAAGACACTCAATAAGCTCCTGAAATGCTTGAAAACAAAATTACACTTACAAAAAGGGTACAATAAAAGGGTAGTCGAAATAAATCATATTCAACCATGATGTCAAATATTAGGTATCTCTTGTTCTGTTTTTTTTTTTTCTTGAATTTGGTTTAAATGTGTACGTACATTCACTCAGCTATTCTTTGATATAATTATGTAGCCACCAAAAGGCAAGATTTCTTTTTGAGATTTTGGAACAGATTGTTATCTCTTTGGTCTTCAGGATGAAGTTTGTTTACACATAGAGATAAACTTATTGTATCACAAACTTTCGATACAAAATCATAAACTTCAGTACTGTCAAATGATTGATTTATTGACTTGTTAAACAAGGTTATTTATCTATCGCGATTTATTACAATCGGTTCGTTGGCCGCATCCACATTAGACTTGTCCAGGGTAGGCTTCATGGAAGCTGAATAACTTGGCTATTGGTCGGGTGCCGTCCACATGCCAGCTTGTTTAAAAGTGCTCAGTTCTATATACGCAACCCACAAAAACGCCAAATTTTGTATGAAATTGGTATAATTTCCGCCTGCTCATTATACTACAAAGTTCATATGCTTAAACTACAAAATCCATGTAACGCTGAGAGCACACGGTTTTGGAACGAAGTTCCTAATCGCGCGTTGTGAAAGGGGGCTAGACGGAAAAAATTCTTACGAAAAGTTGTCACGACACTTTTTGCTATAGTAAGCTATTGTAAGCTTTAAAATAAAGTTGAAATTTCCTTAAACTGTGGTTAGAACAGTAAGGTTGAACTCGTATAATTTTACATAACTATTTTAATACTACCTCCAATAAAAAATAACAAGTTCAGCCATAAACCCTTACCCTGCTCGGTAATTAAACCTTAGACCAATAACAATAAAACCACTGTACCTTACACACCTTACGTGACTCAAATAAATTCGGATATAGGGAAAAGAGTTACTGTTACTCTGACCTTATTTGGAAAGTCGTATGTCTATCTCGCTAGCTTTCGTAATGCCAAAGCAAGATAGACATACGACTTATCGAATCCGAGCGTTTGTGAATAGGTGGCCGGGCGTGCGTGTATAACTAGCTGTATGAACGTTGACGAAGCAAAAAGAATATGTCATGTAAGTAAGGATTCACAGCAGATGATGTTCTGTCTTTTAAAAAAAAAGTAAAATCTGTTTTTTTAGAGTCAGCTCACACCAACACGCGACGCGACGTTGCGCGCACACTTTAAAAGAGCGATTCAAAATATATCTTTATTTTCTACACGAAAAGATACACACTTCGTTTTCGTCGCGTCGCGTCGCGGCTCGGTGTGAGCTGACCCTTAGTCTGCATTTCCCACTCCTATGTTAAATGCATCCCGTGGAAGCCTTTAATTAAGGCTTTATTATAATATAAGTACTTTAATATGTATTTTTGGTGTATGCTTTGTTGGTTGTCCTTATATAAATAAACTAGCTGTACCACGCAACTTCGTCTGCGTCACATTTTCCCCATTTTTGCAACATTTTTCATTGCTGCTCCGCTCCTATTGGTCATGGCGTAATTCTATATAGCCTTCCTATTAAATTATTTATTTATTTTTATTTATTTTACTATTTATGTACACACAGTAGAGAACACAGGAAAAAAAAAACATAAAACATTTGAGTACAAAGGTACTGCTTATTTCATACGAAATTTCTGCCAGCAGACCTGCGAAAGGAAAAATGAAAAAGAAATGTAGACGATAGTGTGTGAGAGAATGAAAAGAAAAATATGTTTATGTGCCTAACCTAACTTAACCTATACTATTACCTAAATATAAATACACATATAACTAAATGTAAATACATAATGCTAAGATATATAAACAAATATAAATACATATATAAATCAGATTTGAGAGGAAAGGTAATGCTCTTTCACTCGGTTTTTGAATAGCGAAATGGTCTTTAAGTCACGAATGTTAGGCGGAAGTGAGTTCCACAACCTTACAGCAAGAATAGAGAAGGAATAGGAGTAATAGCTGGATTTGTGAGGATGGGATTTAAGGATGGATCTAAGGTGCGATCTACAAGGTACGTCACTGGGGCGTGCGTAAGAGAAACGCTCGCGCAGGTAAGAAGGATAGGACGGGTTGTGTAGGATATTGAAGAGGAGACATAGAATCCTAGTGTTCCTGCGAAGGCGGATTGGGAGCCACTTGAGTTCTTTGCGAAGGTGAGAAACGTGGTCATATTTACGGAGACCAAAAATAAAGCGAATACTTAAATTTTGCAAGCGCTCAAGCTTATTTAATAGCTCCTCAGTAGCATCCAAGTAGCAGGCGTCGGCATAATCTATAATCGGCTGAATAAGCGTTTGTGCCAAAGAAATTTTAGTCTTCATAGGCAGGAGATTCTGAAGGCATTTCAGCGAGTGTAAAGAAAAGTGTACCTTACGGCTGACCTCGTTGACTTGAGCTCGCCACGACATATTGGAATCTATAGTAATACCCAGATCTTTGGCAGTATCTGTATAGTCGATGCGAACACCATCGAGGTACAAAGGCTTCAAAGAAGCAACAACAGCCGCAGTTCGGACAAATCTGCTGCCTATGATCATGGCCTGAGATTTTGTCGGGTTAATTTGCAAACCAAATGACTTAGCCCAAGCGCTGACACAAGCCAGGTCATGATTCATAGCAGCAATAGCGGAATCCGCATCAGCTACATTAAAATGCCGGTAGAGCTGCAAGTCATCTGCATAAAGATGGAAATTAGAAGCGATTACACTGGTAACCATGTTAATGAAAATTGAAAAAAGAAGAGGAGAGAGAACGCTACCCTGAGGGATACCCTCGGTGAGGCTACACCAATTAGAGAAAGTCTCATCAAGGCGAACGCACTGAGAGCGCCCCCGAAGATAAGAATTGAACCAGGCTAAAGTAGAAGATGAAAAATTTAAAGATTTGAGGATACCTAGCAAAATGTCGAAATCCACTGAGTTGAAGGCACTACTGAAGTCAAGCAATACAAGAACGGTAAGTGACTTACTCTCCATAGCCCAGCGGATATCGTCAGTTACTTTCAAAAGTGCAGTTACAGTACTATGACCCGAGCGAAAACCCGATTGGAAAGGGGATAATAAAGAGTTTGACGTCAAGAAAAGTGTTAATTGTTTATGGACTAAGTGCTCAAAAACTTTGGAAAGAAATGGGAGAATAGAAATAGGTCTAAAGTGGGTTAGCGAGGTTGGATTGTTAGTTTTAGGTAAAGGTATAATGTGAGCCTGCTTCCAAACTAAAGGAAAAGAGCAACTAGAAAAAGAGTTATTAAATATGTAAGTAAGAACAGAAAGTAAAGAGGGAAGGATAAGAGTAACCATTCTTGAACACAACTTATCGTTACCGACTGCTGAAGATGTAATCGCAAGGACAGATTTCTTAACGTCATCCTCAGAGACATTGCTAAGGTTAAAAGGAGAACATTGTGGCAAAGGTAATCTGGAAAGGTTCTCCAGGGTCGCAGCTTTGGCAGAAGAATCGAGAGAAAAGGGAAGGAGAGAGAAATGTTTATTGAGATCGTCGAGGTTCACATCCTTGCACTGATTGGTAGGTGATTTACCTATGCCTACAGATTTTAGAAATTTCCAAACATCGGAAGAATTACGGTTGTCGAGTTGATCGCGGAAATAGCGTCTCTTGGCATCTTGACACAGATGGCTGCAGCGATTACGTAGCGATTTGTAATAGGAGAGATTCAGCTCTGAAGGTCGGCGCTTATATCTGCTCTTCGCTTTGTCCCGTCGCGCCATAAGTTCTTTAATTTGTGTGGTCATCCATGGTGCAGGGTTATGTTTTACTTTGACACGTCGGATGGGTGCATGCAGATCATACAAGTCAAGAACTGTATTGTTAAAATAACTCACTTTCTCATCGATACCGTCCTTCTCGAGCAGAGGGGACCAGTCAAGATTACCGGCGTCACGCTGCAATGCCTCCAGATCTATGCCTTTGTAGTTACGGAGATATAAAAGCTGGGGCTTACGCGGAACACGGATGCGATACGACAGATAAATGAGATCGTGGTAGGAGAAAGTAGCAGTAAGTTGACCATGATATTTAACATTATTAGGAGAAGAAACAATCATAAGATCTAGAAAAGAAGGTGTACAGTTCGGAAAATAGTGAGTTGCAGAGAGAGGCAGAACTTGAAGATTAAAGGAAGACAAGACGGAAAGGAGTTTGAGAGAGCGAGCGTCGTTTTTAATCAAGCAAGTATTAAAATCACCCATTAAAATAACGTGCTCATACAAAGGACAAAGATCACTGAGAGTGGAGTCAAGGGAATCGAAGTAGTCAATATGTAAATTAGGACTATAGAGCACTGCAAGCAAAACTTTTGTATGATGAAAAGAAATTTCCAAAAACAAGTATTCAGCCGAACCAGAATATAGTGAAGGAGATGAGCTGACCACCCTATACGGCAAATCGGCACGCAAGTATATAGCAACACCTCCTCCACCCTTGCCAGACCTATCATTGCGGATCAATACGAAGCCAGGGAGAGAATATTGAGTAGAAAGGAGAGAAGGCTTCAAAAAAGATTCCGAAATCAATAGAGCGTCCAGATGAGCACTGCTAAAGGATGCCAGAAGATCAGAATAGTGACCAGGAACACTCTGAGCATTGATGTGTGCTATATGTAGATTCTTAGGGTCATTGGAGAAAAGCGAAGAAATTTTGTCATGTAAAGTAAGTGTTAAGGAAGAGTCACTGTCCGCACTAACAAAACTAGCAGAGGAAGAGCATGAGAAGAAGCTGTCGTTAAGATCAGCTACATCATTCATAATAATTATATAGATATTAAATAATAGTATATCTAACCTAATAACTAACAATACAATAATTATTTCAAGTACAACAAAATAATTAATTAAATAAAGGTTTTCCTTCAGAGAGAAAACCACCCCAACTTGCTGGTTTATTGGCAGAAACTTTTACAACATAAGTTTTATGAAACACTAAAATTAAAAAGGAAAAATATAAAACAATCATCATCAACAATCGGTTCATCGATCACATTGACGTAGAATGAAACGTATGACACAGTGACAGAAGGAACCGTGACATTGACAATTTGACAGCTGACACATTGACAAATTCTATCACAACAACATAAATGTAATATCGAAACACCGTCAATAATAAATATTAAAAAGTGAAAAATTTGGTGGTGAAATAAAATTACTTATTCAACCACCGGCACAAGTAACAAAATAATTGCGTTCGTACAAAGCGGCCAAGTTGCGACGCGGTGCTAGACTGCAGACGATATTAACAGAGAGTGAATTACTTGCGCAGACGCGTCTTCCTCGATCTCTTAGCTGGTGTAGCCGACGTTGCGACTGTTGGAGACCCAAGTTCTTCCGACTGTACAGAATCCTCGGTGTCGGCTGCAGTGGACGGGAATTTGACAAGCAGATCGTGAAGTTCGCTTGCCGTTTCGATCTTGCGGCGGGATTTGTCTGGGCAAATAATAACAATCTTGCCCTCCATGGACCAGCAGTTTGGCATGCCGAAATGCTTACGAGCGGTCGCAAACACACGATGCCTAGCTTGAGTCAAAAACTCGGAGATGGTGATACCAGTACCCTTGAGTGTTTTCTTGCTATCCCATACAAGTTGCCGGTGCTCCATCTTGAAGAATCGTACTAGTATGGGACGGGCCTTCTGCTGAGAGTATCCGAGTCTGTGACAAACATGGATAATATTCTTGTCCCTGTTATCCTCAGTCAATTTAATTTGGTCGGTTAATATGTTGTTGACCACATCAAGTAAGTTTTCATTATCCTGCTCTGGAACACCATGGAACAGCAGAACCTTTCTACGCATGGCAGTTTCATGCCTATCATACCCAGCAGCGAGCAGCTCAATTGAGACTTTAATGCGGAGAGTGCTTGGCAGACAAACAATTTGAATTCAGCAAACTCACGTGCGATGGAAGCAATGTCAGGTGAAGCTGGCGTTGTGTTAGTTACAGCCTGCTGCAATTTCGCCTCATAATCCTGCATTCGGGAACCAAACAACCGTTGGATGTCCTCCAGGCTGGCAGCAAGTTTAGTGTCCATGATGATGTGCAGTGACAGTGAACCAGGAACAGGTGTTACAGTCTTGATAACAATAGACAGCAAGTGTGGGGGGGCTTAATGTTAAATGAACTTGTTTATTTCATTAAAAACTAAGAAAAACTATTTTTAAATAAATATACAATGAAGAGCCCACAAAAAATTGTGTTGTCACTATGTCTACCCACAAAGGAAAAAAAAAATTATTTATTAATTATACTGAAAGAATTTTTCAAATCGGACCATTACTTTCTGAGATAAGCGCGTTCAAGCAAACAGACTCTTCAGCTTTACAATATTAGTATTGATAAATAACCTATGTTGGCGTCAGCTTCGCAGTCTAACTGGATACAGTTGAAAACCAGTATTTTAGTTCAAAATCAAAATATTTTATTTTACATAGGCCTAAATGGGCACTTATAAAACGTCGACAAAAGGTGCACGGTTCGGGTTCGTCGTATCCTATGGAGAAGAACTTCTTCGAACTTCTTCTCCATCATCTTTTAATCGATGATTGAATGAATGATGATTTCATCTTTTAAAATCACCTAGTTTTACAATTTTTGAATGCTCATAACGCTTTAGAGGACAGCGTAGTCTTACCGATGATACAGTATTTTAGTCTTACCGTAAGCAGCCGAATACCAGTATTTTACTTTTACTAGATGCAGCTGAATACCAGTGCCACGTGACTACAACTCAGTTAATGTGTCATACGATACCCCTTGGTAAGACTGTTTGTCAGACCGCTATCATTTGTATATCTTTTTTCTGCGCTTTCCGAGGCACGGAGGGAACTCCGTACTTAATGGATGGTCACCCATCAACGGACCAACCTCGGCAAGCGCCGCTTGACCTATAATATCGACCCGTGGGGCTGTTATTAGCCACTAGCCACGAGCCCCTCCCTTCTAGTACGTAGGTTTGTAGATTTATGCAAAGGTGTGCCTCGCAGCTGACAAAGCTATTGATATTCGATGCGCTCACGATCCGTAGATATCTTGTTCCAGGCGTAGCTTCGACCTGATGTTTGTAACAAGCGTAGATATCTGATTCTGCTGGTATGTTTTATGGAGTGTGCTCATGAATATTTTTATTGTTGTTTCTAGATTGCTATGTGTTCAAGTTTAAAAGACTAAAAGCTGGGATTGTCTTTGCCAACGATATCCATACAAAACTTCTATGTGTAGTGCTCACCTTCGTATGTTCGAATCCCCAAGATAGTAGGTAACATTCAAGATGGAATTTAGTATTTTTATTTAATGGATAGTATTCTGTAGACTGCTTCGTCGGCCGAGTGAGGACCTGGGTTCCATTCCCGGCTCGAGCAAAGCGTTCTTGGGTTTCCCATCAGAAATTTTTCAGTACCAGCTATGGAGTCCGAATTTGTGAATGATTTGATGGCAATAGGCTCGCCCCCTATTAAATGGGACTTATATATAACTGGGGAAATGTGGATGTTCTATTAGGTACACCTCTGCCTATGTCTTCGGGATTACAGGCGTGATGTAACGTTATGTATTCAATAGATAGGCTGTTAAAAAAAAAAAAAAACATTACAAAAAAATCAGGGTCGAATAAGACGAATGACAAATCCTATAATTCTCTATCCTATATTCTGTACATCCAACCAAGTAACATTGTACTAAAAAAATTGCTGTTAAACTACTTATTTTTGTAGAGAGTCTTTGTTTATATTACACAAGAAAATAATTGACTCTATTTACAAAATATTCTGTTTACTTCACGAAATTCATGTGAAAGTCTCGACTTGTGCGATGAATAACAAACATTCAAACTTTCTATGTATTTACAGCAGAACCAATTAGAAATTTTGGCACATGCACAGGTTTGGTCTAGACTAGGAATAATATATCCTAGAGTACTACATTACAATTATTTTTCTCGGTACTTGTAGGCGAATTAATGTGCTAATAGTTGTTGTATTACAAGACATACATTTTATATGTAAAATAACAAAAATAAATTATTTAAAATAATATTTAATAATAATTTTTATTAATTAATAATATTTTAAGTAAATTTAATATTTAATAATATTTTAAATAATTTATCCGGGAAATATTCGTGTAATGAGTAATACCTTTTTTAATTAAGTATTGTTTTGTTTTTTTTTTTTTTTTAAATATACTGGTTTTATTTTGTTGTACTTGTTTGGTTTTACGTAGTTATGTTTCTCTGAGATGAGAATGAAGCAGAAGATAGTCACAGCTACTTTAACATAACAAAAATATAGATAAAAGAGTGGCTCGTTGGTCTTGTGGTCGGGATTGCGACAGCGGCAAATGAGGTCCCGGATTCGATTCCCGGGTCAGTCAATTTTTATTGGGTATTTCCATCAGGAATTTCTCTGTCGCAGCCATGAAGTCTGGATTCGTGCTCGGATGATGGCAATAGGCTCGCCCCCAGATGGGACATACCTGGTGAAATGTGGGTGTACTATCAGGTAAACCTCTGTTGGACCCTTCAGGGATTACAGGCGTGATGTTATAGAATTTATTCTTCCCTTCTTCCTTCTTCTCTTCTTTCTCTTTTTTCCACTTTTGGACAGCCAAGAAGGAGTATAGGTGTCTTTCAAATCTCTTATAATTCATGGTCGACATATCTCTGTTTGCATTCATCTGCCTAGTCGTACCTAATCGCTTAATAAGACGTTCTATCTACCAAAATTCCTAGTTAAATCTAACGATAATAGTTATCGCTATCGGACGATCACAGAGATAGTTATCGACAGTTCGTAATGGCACATAGTCGGCCGCTTACCGCTCCTAATTCTCCTGTTATCGCGACAGCATCCCGATAGAAAACGCCTTTAGAATTGATGCGCCCCTTAAACCGTATTTTAAAAAGGATCTTGCATGAACTTCGATAATAGGGATGGTGACTCATTTTTTTTTATTTGTCTATCGGGTAGATTATTAAAAAGTATTTGACACGTATTTTTTCTTTTTTCACGTAATCGTAAAATTACGGAGATATTTTGAGTTGAAATTGCGCATGACGTCACGGCTTAGTACATTTTATACCTAGTTCTGACGTAGTTAGCCCCCACTCTCCAACTTTAATGCGTTTTAACTAAGTATTTTTTTGTTATCTTGATAAAACAAAAAATACGTATCTAATATTTTTGTATTATCTGATTGACGGACAAAATAGAATTTCGTTTTCTTTACCCAGTCATCATCCCTATTAAAAGAGAGGAATGATAGAAAAAACGTCGAAGTGATTGGACTATGGATAGTTAAAAAAAGTAAAAAAAAAGGTAAAAAGTAGTAAATAAATAAGTACTGTAAAGGATTCCGTAGATAGTAGCAAGGATGATTTTTTGCCCATACACGACATTTATTTTACTGGTCTCAAATAGGTGTTTGAATTTTAAGATATATATCTTAAAAATTCGTCATAGTTAATGTTGCTGATTGGCTGAATAATAATAGGATATATTTTTTCTAGTTTTACAAGAAAAAGAACATCTTTCAGTGCAACATATGTTGCTGATTGGCTGAATAGTAATAGAATATAATTTTTATAGATTTACAAGAAAAAGAACATCATTCAGTGCAACATTATAATGACAAGTGAAAAACAAAAAGAATATCAAAAATAGACAAAACGTGAAAAAGTAAAAATATAAAAGCATAAACAATATAAAAAGGCTCCAATCGGCCACAGTTAATGTAATAAATATAATAAGCCCTCTTTTAAATTTTCACGACATCATCATTCTCTTCCATTATCCCAATTTAATTGGGGTCGGCGAAGCGTGTCTTCTTCTTCCATACTTCTCTATTACTTGTCATCTCATGAGACACCTCCTTTCTTGCCATATCTTTCTTCACACAGTCCATCCATCGTTTCTTTGGTCTTCCTCTACTCTTATACCCATCCATATTCATACTCAAAACTTTCCTCCACGAAATTTTCCTCATTTAAATATAATTTTTCATCGACATTGTAGTGCATTAATAGTAGGTATACAAGTAAACTGGATGTGTGAAATATCTGGACAGATGGACATAACCCCCGTCATGCCCAGTCCTTTTTTGCCACTCGGCTGCGGAACCAAAAGGAATTCATGGTTTTATTTTGTCATCAGTCAAAAAATACTGGTACTCAGCTGCATCCGGTTAGACTGGGAGCCGACCCCAACATAGTTTGGGAAAAGGCTAGGCAGATGATTTTGCCATCAGTTTTCCGACAATGTTAAAGTGATGGGAAAATAATAAGAATTCTATATACTTTTATTTTATTCTGCCGGAAAGAGTAATGGTGTAAAAAAGAAGGGACAGGACTATTGTACTAATGGCTAAATAATAAAGGCTTGCTGACGCTGATCGATTTTCTATCATTCTATCGTCTGTTTCCGTGATAAAAAATATTATGCCTTTCAGTTATTAGATGCCCAAAAGAGCATCAAGTATAAAATATGTGATAGCTGTTTTTACCATGTTTATAGATGACACAGACTGGATGATGTTTTTAATAAGTTTTTAGGAGTATGAGGAAAAGGTTGAAAACTTCCTCGATACGCCATTGAAAAGGGAGGATCCTCCGACCAGACAGGTGTTAAGTCTGGTAGGCAACTGCCCGACAGTTATTGTCGATTTTTCCTATATACTCTTAATTCGAGGTAAACTTTGCTTGCGACTTGTAGAAAATTGATGTTAGTTCCTCCATCGTGTCATAGATGGCACTGTAGTACTTTTTGTTGTAAGTGCTTTTTGTAGATCGCCACAAGTTTAACACTAAACATTTCTTGATCAATAGAGCAAGTAAATCTGGAGATCATATACGCAGTTGCTGCATGTAAAATATTGGCACTCACCAGCATCTAGTTGATGTCATGAATGCTGCGTATACTTGTAATAGGCGTTCATACCAGCGTTTTTTGTTTTTTTTTGTTTTCTGTAATAAAGATTATGCATAGCTGTTGGTGTACCTAATAAATAAATAATAATAAACATTCACAGCCCGACTTCACCCATTTTTGCCAATCACCAAGTTCCTGCAATCCTTATTCAGGATTTGCCCGCGATAGCAACATGTCGTGTGCCTATCTTGGCGGCACCCACCAGCAAAATATGAAAGGGTTAATTCAGTAAAATTCACACGTTTAAATTTATTTTATAGACACAGCTCTGTTCAAAAGCTATTTAGGACAAATAAAACTTCAGCTTCATAAGCCTCACCTTAAAGTTGGCAATCCGCACTGCACGTGACAGTAAAACCGACCGTAAACATTTTTCATTTTGTAAAACACAAGCTGTACTACTAATAAAATCTTTTGCAATGCAGCTATTGTTCACTGATATAAAAGTATAGTATATGTTAGGTATAAAACTTTAATTTTCACCGTCTTCAAAAAGCCCGGATGTTTTCCGTGATATCTTCAGCGACTGTGAACCCTATTATTAAATTGTGTTATCTAATTGCATTCAGTCTATTTACTTACAGATCGAGATAGATCTGGTATTCCAGATCTATCTTGATCTGGAATCTGGATCTGGATTTCTCGCAAATCAATAGATTTGCGAGAAAAAAAATAGTGCGTGGAGTCCCTCCGCACGGTAGAAGTGAAACTTCGTAATACTACACGCATGCGTTCAAGTGCCACGCATTCATTCACTCTCGGTATTTTATTGAGCTTCTAAATAATATTTAGTTGTATTCTTGTTGTATTATTTTTATTACATCATTATTACATAAGTTTATCGAGGTTATTCTACTCATGGAAATTGAGCGAAGGCTGGTCACACCGAAGTGTCGAATGCATGACTGTTTGTTATCTTGCGTACCTAGTAGAACTACGTAGTCACAAATCTTGTAATACTGCCTTCTTTTAGCGTAGTTGGTAGCGTTAAACTTGTTGGAAGTCGCATAAGAAGTTTCACTTCAAAAATACTCTTCAATCGATCACATGAAGATGATGATGACGTCTTCTTGTTATCGTGTCCTGCTTGTACTGTTGCTTGCACATCACAGGAGCTGATGGACGCTACTGACAGTGCCATACTCGTCGCCAAATTTTGAGCTGACTCAGTTTAAATTGTCATCGACACGCTAAGAAGAATCGATGACAGCAAACAAGAAGATTCAACTCAATTTTACCATTTTCAAAACAGACGCTCAAAAATTTTCCTACATATAAAATGATTCGCACTCTAAATCCTTGACTGTTTCCTCAAACCATCAAAAATCATTACTAAACAATTGGATTACCCATCAGCCATATAAGCGAGACCACAGTGTGCATGCTTGTGTAACCCATAATAGGGGCCCCTCTCAAGGGCTCGTAGAGGTCAACAGACCCTCCGGTCCTTATGAATGCTCTCGGTATTGTCGAATGAGCGAAAAAGGGTTCCTCAGCTCCTCTTTCGAAGCAAAAACGGTATTAAGGAGGGATGAATTCTGAATGGCAGATTCAAATGATATTTCTTGGGGAGTTAGGTACTTAATGATGCATAGGTAGACTTTATTTGGGATATAGGTCAGTGAAAGTTTTGTTATAGTTGGCATTTTTTGTGTGAAGGAAGTTTTGTTGTTGGATAGTTCTTTTGAGACTATTTTCGTATTTGGATTAGGTAAAAGTTGGGAAGGTTGTAGCCAAACAATTTTTTGATCGTTGAACGTCTTGACAAGAGAAATAAAACTACAACATTATGGTTAGGGCAGAAGATGTAACTGGCGTTACAATTACTTTGAGTTTCAATGATCATCACGTACTATTTACCCTGCTAAGTTCAAATAATATATTTTTACTTCTGTGTTCAAAATTTGCATGTTATCTATAGTACGTATAACGAAAACTCGGAACGTGCGATTTGCGCACACAAACGAATTATTTGGCGTTAAAAACGCCACCAAAATTAAAAACGTACCACCAAATTTTAATTGAGTGCTGTATAAGTATTGTTGTTTATATGTATTGTTTTCACCTATACAGGGTGTAACGGAAAGGGTATATACATCCTTAAGGGTGTGCTACAGACCATCAAACTGAACATGTTTCTCATCATAAAATTTTTTTTGCAGCAAAAAAAATATCTGCTGCCCCATAGAAAATTGCAATACCTATTCGACCCAAATGTATAGGCAGCTGATATTTTTTTTTCTGCAAAAAAATTTTTTACTCACAGCAAACTATGGAAAACGGCCCGGGACAGTACATAGATTCAAAGGATATTTCGACGTGCTGTTTAGTATACTAGACTGGCATCTTATTGACTTAATGATCTCTTGGATTTTAATCCAACAAGCGATCTGTTTGCATCAATCCGCAAACAGATTTTGGAGGACAAAGATTTTATTGGTATGTCAGAAGTACTGTGAGAGGAATTTATGAAAGTGTTGTTAACCTTCTTTTATTTATGTCCTGTTTTAATGATGTTTTCTCTTGAAATTTAACTGCACTCTGTTTATTATATTTTAATATGTGTACAATAGTTATCGTTTTAATTATAGTTACTTGTACTTGAGTTTTAATTAAATAAAAAAAGAATTGTATGGTATTATGAAACCACGGTAAAAGTGAAACTTTTTTTCACACTATAGACATTTAACTAAAAAATTTTGGGAGCGCCTTTCTCTTTATCCCTACTCCGCGGCCGACCGTCACGCGACATGCAACACACAGACGAAAAAGTTTGAGACGATGTAATAAAAATTTCACTTTAATAAATCTCGAAAAGGTACTGCTATAACAATTTATATTAATTCTAAGAACTACATGAAACTAGATTCAGTACGGAATTCTGGGACATAATAAAATCCTACCGCACAAGACATAAAAGACGAGTAAAGTACAATTTATATGGTAGCAGAGCATTATGTCAGATGTTTTTGATTTACGCAGCGCCTCCCGCCTGATGTATGACCCTTTAAGTGAATCTAGATTTATGCAGTCTGGGGAGACTTATAATTGCCGCATCGACTGTTGGTGAACCGTATCAGTTTTGCATTTAGCAGAGAGATAAGTGATCACACATTTCAGCCAAACGGCAGATTGCCCAGTGTAAGTACAACAGATCCTCTTGATCCTTAAAAAAATGGTCGTGTATTATTCAACTTTTGGTGATTAAAAAAATTAAGATGAAACTATGTGGACAGGGTACATTGCTCACAGAACGGATAGCCCTGTCAAAGAGGCGACACTTGGGGGAGGCCTATATCCAGCTGTGGACGTCTTTCGGCAGAAATGATGATGATAATGATAAGGGAGGAATAAAATGAAGAAAAATGAGTAAATATTTTATTTATTTATTTATTTAAGCTTTATTTATCCATACTATTACAAACTTAGTTACTAAAAGAGATTTATAAAATATATTTTATTGTATGGCCCCTGTAGGGTAAAAAGCCTCCTCCATCTTTTTCCATTTTTGTTTGTCTTGGGCTATGTACATCCAGTTTTTCCCAGCCGTTTTCACGATATCATCAACCCATCGTTTCTTTTGTCGTCCTCTTTGTCTCTTTCCAGTGGGACCAAGCCACTTTGTTGTTTGTAATGTCCATCTGTTATCCTGGTACCTAGCTATATGGCCTGCCCACTTCCATTTCAGTGTCATGGCTTGTTTCAGTGCATCCGTAAGTTTTGTTTTATTGCGTATGTCAGCATTTCGTGTTTTGTCTATTCTTCTTAGTTTCAGGATACTTCTTTCCATGGCGTGCTGGCACGAGAGGATTTTGTTTTTAGACTTGTTAGTGAAAGTCCAAGTCTGACTTGCAAATGTTAAGGAGGGCAAGATACATGAATCCATTATGATCTTCTTTAACTTCAGATTGTAATTTCCTTTGAGGATTTCTTTCTGTGCCCAATATTTTTTCCATGTTGTGTTTATTCTTCTGTCTACTTCATTCTCATTTCGATTGGTGTCAAATGACATAAGTTTTCCGAGGTATATATATTCGTTGACATATTCTATCGCCCTTCCATCTATCTTTATTGGGGTTTGAATATTATTGGTCATTATTTTTGTTTTGCTGGTATTCATTTCCAATCCTATTTTCTTGCTTTCTTTGTCGAGGTTTTGAAGCATTTTTTCTAGGTCTGTGGCAGTTTCACTAAAAAGAGCTATATCATCAGCGAATCTTAAATGGGTTAGACGTCTGTTTAGTATCCACACCCCTTTGTTTGTCCAATCAATATTTTGGAAGATATCTTGAAGGACCGCAATGAATAACTTCGGCGAGAGCGGATCTCCCTGCTTCACACCTCTTTCTATAGGAAACTCTTCACCTTTCCTTTCTAGTTTTATTCTACTCACGCTTTTTGAATACACATTCTTTATGAGATTTATGTATTTTTCATGTATGTCGTTATTTTTAAGTGCTTCCCATATAGATGTATGTGTAATACTGTCGAAAGCTTTTGAATAGTCAACAAATGCTACATAAAGAGGTTTATTAAATTCCTGGTATTTCTCTATTAGTTGGTCCATTGTGTGGATATGGTCACTGGTTGAATAGTTCGGACGAAACCCTGCTTGTTCCATTGGTTGGTTTTTGTCTATGTTCGGTGCTATTCTGCTAAGTAAGATCGACGAAAACAGCTTATATACAGCCGATAACATACTAATAGGCCTGTAGTTACCTATGTCTAATGGGTTTCCTTTCTTGTAAAGTAGTACTATGTGTGAAAGACCCCATTGTTCTGGTATTTGTTCGGATTCTAAAATCCGGTTAAAGAGTGTTGTCAAGTATGGGATTAGAATCCGTTCTCCGATTTTTAATGATTCATTAGTCAGATTATCTGGTCCTGGACTTTTTTCTGTTTTCAGTGTTTTTATGTGTCTGAATACTTCCATTTCACTTATTGGGTCTATTGTTTGTTGGGTTTGTTCTTTGTCTTCTCCTTTTTTGTATTTGCTTTCATCAGTGACCAATTCCTCTCCTGGAGACTTTCTGTAGAGGCTTCTATAGAAGTCTGTAGCGCACCTGAGAGCATCTTTCCTGTTTCTTGCCTTGCTCTGACCGTCCCCCAGGCTCTGAATCCATATTTTATGTGTTGACAGTTCTTTGTTGGCTCGTTTTGAACTTCGAAACGTTGTGAGGTTTTTTTCGATGATTGTCTTTCTATAAGTGTTGTAGTCTTCTCTGATAGCATTTTTTGTTTTTTTAAATAATTGTTTTAATTCATTTTTCTCTTCCTTTGTTTTGTTTTTTTGTAGTATTAGTTTCCCACGTCTAGCTATTAGGTCCAACGTTTCAATAGTCAGTATTTTGTGTTTGTGGGTTTTTGTTTTGTTTTCGAGTTTGAGACTTTTTGTTATTAGCTGTTCTAGTTGGTAACTTATAGTTTGTATGTCATTTTCGGTTTCTAAGATTTTGTCGAGTGATTTAGAGTATTTTTCTAGGTTTTGAGTGTAAGTTTCTCTTTCGGTTGTAGTTTTAAGTAGGCTTGTTGATACTTTGAATGATTTTCGACTAATTTTGGGTGTTTGAATCATTAGCGAACATCTGAGCATTCTGTGGTCTGATGGAAAATTGGCTGAATTGAGTACTTCCACATTAGCTACAGACTTTGGAATGTTGGTCAAAATATAATCGATTTCGTTCCTTGTTGTCTGGTCGGGCGATATCCATGTCCATCTGCGGGATTGCTTCTTTTTGAAAAATGTGTTCATTATGGACAGTTTGTACTCGTTTGCATACTGTATAAGGCGTTCTCCCCTGCTGTTTCTTCTTCCATATCCAAATTTTCCCATTATCATGTTTTCTTCTGGTTTTGGTTGCCCGATCTTCGCATTGAAATCACCGACCACGAACATGTGTTTGTCTGATAGCTCTTGTGCTTTCTTTAGGTTGTTGTAAAACCTTACAATTTCTTCTTCGCTTGAGCTTACAGTGGGTGCATACGCTTGGATTATGGTAAGTGCCAATTTTCCGAATTTAAGTTTTAGAATTGCGACTCTTTCAGATATTCCTTGGAAGTTTATTATATTATTTTTGAACATTTTCTTTATCAGGAAACCTACTCCATGCAGGCCTGCTGTTTCGCCTATATAACATAGGATATAGTTTTCATATTCTTCGATCTTTTGGCCCATTCTTCTGGTTTCTGCTAGTCCTATAATGTCCCAGTCTATATTTTCTATGGAGTTGTTTAGCTCTAGTAGTCTTTCTCTTGTTGATAATGATCTTACATTGTACGTGCAGATTTTTAGTTGATGTGTTGTATTCAATTTGATTTTTCTTTCTTTTTCATCGTTGTTTGATGGAGGGTAGTGGTCGTTCTCCCCACGGGGACCAGCCGGATTGGGGAATTGGATTTTTTGTTTATTCTTATTTAATGTTGTTGTTTCTGTTCTGTTCCTGATTTCCGGTAATATGTTGGCGTTACTTGGTGCTTCTTGGTTTATAAAAGGTGTGTTAGTTGCGGTATGTGTTTCTGTCTGATAGCGAGTATGCCCTCTCCCGCATGTATTGAAAGGCATCGGTTTGGAGCGCGCCTTTCTGAAAAGTGTCCTTGGTGCTTGTTTTCTGTAGTTTCGAAGTTGTTGTACTTTGGTTGCCAGGGCTTGGGGTTTCCGATCTTTTCCTTTTCTCAATATCTATTTTATCTGTGTTTTTTTGCTTGTTTTCCTTTCTCTTCTGTAGTACTGTTTTTGGTAGGTCATGAGTAATGTAGACGTTTCCTTGTAGTTTCTTTTTGTTCTTCAAGATCTTGATTTTTTTCTGCAGTGTTGTTGTTGCAAGTAGGATTGGTCTTACTTTTTGATCATTTTCTCCCCTTTTTCCCAGCCTCTGAACTCTGTCGATTTCGCCTGCTTCAATTTCCACTTCGATATCCTTCATCGTAGATATTACTAGAGTATTTAGGTCTTCGATACCTTCTTCTTTAGTTTCTTGGAGCCCGTGAATTAATATGTTGTTTCTCTTACTGCTTGTCTCGAGATTTAGTATCTTGTTATTTAATAATTCCACTTCTTTCTTGAGTTTTTCATTCTCTTCTATGATCGGTTTAATTTTCTCATCCACTTTCACTAATACAGCTGATGTGATATTGTCAGTTATTGTCGTTGTTTGTATGTTTAGTTGTTCTGTCAATTTAGTGAAGAGTAACGACATCTCTGGTGACAGCTCGGCTGCCATTGTGAAGTGAAACGAAACGTAGTTTCTCTTGAGGTTTCTGAACGAATCTTTTTTTTTTTTTTTTTTTTTCGTAAGTTGGTAGCACTGTGGCAGCTGGCTGTTGTCTATGTCTATGTTTGACAGCACACCCTTAAGGATGTATATACCCTTTCCGTTACACCCTGTATAAGCAATGAAATGTTTATGCCGTCTTCGGGTTCAGTTCCCGTACGCGTTTTCACGGTTGACCAAACCAGCGCTGTGCTGTGGGCCTACCAAAGCACCAAAGTCCTATAATTGTATTTATTAATATTTGTTAAGCGTTGTATGTCTAATGTTTATTCCTTTTTCATTTTGTATGCACTTCATGTCCCCGCGACAAACAAATATTTTTTCTTTCTTTTTTTTAAACGGTAGCGTGACGGTTGATAAACGACAATGCCAGAAAAAAACGTGTTGCGCCGGACCCCATTTTTCATGAAGCAAGAGCTGGAAGAATGTGACTAAAATTGTGATGAGAAAACCCGATCTTTCATAGGTTAGGGTTTAAAAGGTACCTAAGCTTTTCTTTTTCCGTGCAAAGGCGGAAACACACTTAAGTGTCGTGGCGTGTCGTGACGCGCCAGGTGCATTCGGTTTCATACATCGTTGCGATACGACACGCCATGCAAATATGTCCCTAACCATATTAAATGTATGAAACCAATTTGCTTCTGGCGCGTCGCGACACGCCACGACACGTAAGTATGTTTCCGCCTTAACTTAAGGGGTTTACTTCTGACTAACTGGGCAATATAATAAGCAGTTTATTTCTTACCAAGGATGGAAAAAAAATTGTACTATACGTAATTTCATCACCTGATCCCCTTTTATCGTATCTCAGGGCGCATACAAATACCTATCTTTTTCTCTTTTTCTCAAGGGACTCAAATATTATGATGATTTGTTTCGTTTTTCTTTGATACATTGGACGTTAAGCTACCCTTTTAGCTCTTTTCCAATACAAGAGTAATTTATACAAATAGGACTTATTTTTCTTCAAAAATAAGTGCCTTGATGTTGTCAGGAGCCCGGGTTTAGAAAATGATCCAATAAAAACTAATATAATAGCTTATTTGTGAAACAAACTCTTGTATACCGATTTTATTTTATTTCAATAAAGATTATACAAAAAAATATCAATAGAAAAGACAAACAATGCAACCATGTATTGTTTGTCTTTCCTGTTGATATTTTTGTATTCATAAAATGCTGAATCATATTGATAGCTTTAATAAATAAATAGTCTATACAAATCAATAAATGAGTTTTTATTCATGCGAATGGATTTGTTTGAACTGCTACATTTCGTGTAATTTTGCTGTACTCGCTCAATGTAAAAAAAAAACCGGCCAAGTGCGAGTCGGACTCGCGCACGACGGGTTCCGTGCCATTATTTATAAAAACGAGCAAAAAAATCACTTTTTTGTAAGGGAGCCCCCTTAAATATTCATTTTATTCTGTTTTTAGTATTTGTTGTTATAGCATCAACAGAAATACATAATCTGTAGAAATTTCAACAGGCTACCTATAGTTCATGAGAGACAGCCTGGTGACAGACGGACGGATGGACGGACAGCGAAGTCTCAGTAATAGGGTCCCGTTTGACCCTTTGGGTACGGAACCCTAAAAACTGGTATTCAGATTTCAGCTGAATCTGGTTAGACTGGAAACCAACGCTAACAGGACTGGGACAGGCTAGGTAGTTGTTGTGAAGGTATATTTTTCCGATTTTTACAATGTATTTTTATTTGAGATAGGTGGTAGGCCCTACTTCATTGCACTTGAACATTTCTGACTTAAATGTGGATGTAGTATACTTATACCTATGCCTCACCTTTTGGGGATCAAGCGTGTATATTATATTATATATTTTCAAATTATAAATTGTTATTATATTTTATTTTAATTATAATGGTATTCCATAGGCATGAACGCGGAAGAAGCGAAAGTATGTAAGGATTGCAGCAGGAGACGTTTTGTAGTTTCTGCCTATCCCTATGGGGAAAAGGCAAGACTTTATAACATGATACAAGATTGTAAAGTGACACCACGTTCTGACAAAATCAGCTACATCTGAAGGCTGAGCTAAACAAAATGCTGTCATCACAACAACTCAACGTTAATACCCTTTTATCTTCAAAAGACACACGTGAAACGTGTAATATATAATTTCACAAAATGGGAATATTACCAACTGTGGCAAACACAACGGCATTACGGACAAAGCGGTGTCTTCGGATAAAACTGGGATTATCTGCACCGAGATGTTCTGACTTTAATCAAAAGATAAACATTGTATTTGTATTTTTTTTTTGTTCATTTCAGTTAAGACTCTGTTTAATGTTGGGGATGTTTGGATTTTATTTGACTAATTAGATATGTAATCAAACGATAGATGGATTTTGTGAAGGATGATTTAGCAAGAAAGCAGTGGTGTCTGATGACAAGCAATAGAGAAGTATGGAAGAAGAAGACATGCTGCGCCGACCCCAAATTAATTGGGAGAAGTGCAAAAGAATGATGAGATATCTGCCAGACTGACAGCAAACCAGTAATAGTTCACTGGGCTCTTATTAAACGAGGATCCCATTGTATTTTAAAAGCGACGAAATGAATATGTCTCAATCTAATATTAATCTAATATTTCGAAAACTAAACATCGATTTCATAAGACTAGGATGTCCTAGGCTTATGTTTTAAACGTGTACTAAAAACTAAATATTTGTGAATATTGTAATAGAAGTGGATGGTTTTTTTTTTGCCTGTATACCTAACTGTTTTTTTGACTGTACCTCAAACATCTAAATCCGTTTAGCTACATATTTTGATAAAATCGTCAACTTTACGTCCGTACTTCCCCAGGGTGAAAAAAAACTTAGCAAAATAAAAATTGAAATACCGGCCAACTTCGTTTTAATGTTCTTCGTTGTGGTCTTAATTCGGTTTATCGGTTTTCGGAAATGCATTTTTCCGTCCTTTTTATTCACATTTTGTATTGTGACATTAATTTGCTTAAGGACAACTGCGAGCAGTAACAACTGTCAAAACAGCTCTATCCTAACTTAATACTATAAATGCGAAAGTAAGTTTGTTTGTTACCTTTCCACGACTAAACGGCTGATCAGATCTTAATGAAATTTGGCAAGAAGATAGATTTCAACCTGAGGAAGGACATAGGCTATATATCATCACGCTACGACCAATAGGAGCGGAGCAGCAATGAAAAATGTTGCGAAAACGGGAAAAATGTGACGCAGACGAAGTTCCGCGGGACAGCTAGTCACAAAATATTGGAAAAATCACTACGTAGGTTCCTACTATTTTATCCCTATTCTACAGATTGGCCCTTTTGGAGCTCGTGGCTAAATAATAACAGCCGCTCGGATCAATCTTCAGGTTAAACCGCGCATGCCTAGGTTGGTCTGTGGATGGGTGACCTCCATTACATACCGAGTTTCCTCCGTGCCTCGGAGCACGTTAAGCCGTTGGTCCCGGCTGTCATTTGTAGATCTTTGATATTCATTACAGGTAGTCAGTGCCCCGAAACTCTTGACAACCAGTCTTACTAAGGGGTTTCGTATTACTTAGTACTAACAGGGTTGTGGAGGTCAGATAGTCGCTCCGTATAAAACACTGGTTTTCAGCTGCATCCAGTGGGACGGGAAGCCGACCCCAACAAAGCTAGGAGAAGGCTAAGCAGGTAATGGTCAATTTAGTAAATATTATTTTATTTAAACAAAATTGTTTTTATCATTATACACTGTAACCGTAAAATAAATGCTTCCTTGGTCTAGTAGTCGTACCTGCGACTATTGAGTTCGTAGTCCTTGGTTTGAACCCAAAGTGGTTGAGACCAGTGTAAGAGTGCTTTTCTCCGGGTTTTTCAAAAGCAGCTTGTACTCGTGAATTGGGTCCACTCAATTCCCGATTCCAAGTTGCTTTTGCTGAACCGCTGAAACGGAGTTCTGGTGGCGTACCATGACGTCTAAAAACATTATTGTTCCATTCTTATTCCAGAGTGAAAAAGAGACGGAGCTATACAGGTCGTCTAGCTCCATCTCTTTCCCACTCTGGAATAGGAATGGAACAATAATGTTTTAAGCGTCATAGTAACCCTCCTGATTACAATCTAAAATCTGCAGTAGCACTAGCTCGTTCCCAAGTAATAACAGTGAATTAAAACATAACTAACTTAGTAGATGTACTCTGTATTTTCTGGAGGAATAAATCAAGGTTCTTTTCCCTCTTCCTCCCTTACAAAATTACGGAAGTATCCAACACTTTAAAAAGGCACAATGTAAAAGTAAGCAACGCCAGGCGTCTCACTCCAGTTTCTCCAGCGCATATATTAAGGAGGATTGAAATGAAACGCGAGCAAAGTACATAATCCGCCCATAAGATATCTCTGCGGAGGTATATTGTGCGAGCAGAAACATTGCGGTTGAACTGATAACAGACGCTTCACTAGAGTGAATGGTTCACTAGAACGAATGTTCATTTTTGTTTCCTATCGCGTTATTTTATATTCAATTTGTGTTCTAAAGTTTCGCTCCCGAGTGAATGATTTTTATGACATTATCTGCCTAGCCTTTTCCTACCTATGTTGGGGTCATTTTGAATGTAGTGAATGATGTAGAGTGAAAGATAAATATGAACGGAAAGTGAAGCTTCTGAATTCGGCATTGAACCAATATCACGAACTTCACTCTTCGTTCATTTTATCATTCATTAGTAAACGGACTTTCACTAGTTTACCCAGTCAATAAAGCAGATGAACGTTAATTCCTATATAATATCATAGTTTCGCTTGGATCTTTTGGTGCGTGGCCATAATTGAAACTAACGCTAGCTTTAAATAATTTCACAAATGTTAACCAGTAGTTCAATCTCCATTCAGCTTCGATGTCATACAATCTTGGAATGAGTGAATCACGTTCACTCAAATGAAACGTCTGATAACTGCTTTAGCTACGATTAAAGAATGAGTTACTTCCATAACTTATTGATTTGGGTTTTCAAGAAAAGCGTAGTCAGGGAAACGGTTTGATTGTAGTTTTTATTTATTTTCCTTTACTTGAAAAGAAAAAGGGTACAACAGGATTTCTTTGGGTTTCTGTTTCCGAGAAATTTCAGTTTATCCATTGTCTGTTTTGTGTACTGTGGGGTTTCTTCGTCGAACTAATGGTTACCATGAAAACCTTTTATGTGTTTCTTTTCGCTGTTTACCTCGTTGGTCTAGTCGTCACTACCGCTACTGCTAAGCATGAGGTCCTGGGTTTGATTTCCAGGCCCAGTAATGTGTTACCAGGTTTTTCCACTAAAAATTTCTCGTAAGCATGCTGGATTCTGAATTTGTCTGACTCTTCGAGGTCAACAATCGTGATGTTAATGTAGTCTTTCCGCTGATTTACGGTGATCTGTTATATTTTTGTTGTTTAGTTTTATAATTACATACATCCCATAAAAACACAAAAATAATTGCGTACCTATATGTATAAAATCACCCTGTAGATACCCCAATATACACGTTAACATACAACTCAAAAAAATACCAATGAATTGTGTACACAACGGCTCAACGAACACAGATATTCGCAATTCGAAATCCAAGACGCAAAACATGTGTAACCGATACTAAACGTTCCTGCGATTCCAAATTCGAAATACTCCAATCTTAATCCCAAAGATTCGAAAGGCGTGCACCAATACCCGCCGCATACAGCTTCGAAGAAATTCACGCTTCGAAACGGAATCCACGTTTGATTAGAATGTAATGTTTACTAAACTGTATGTGACTGGCTTTATAATGGAGGAAAAACGATGCGTGACTGATTAAATGTGTTGGAACCTTTTTCATGTTCGCAAATAAGAATAAAAAACCCTTTTAGCGAGTGAGTTTGGGAGCATGGAAAGCTCCCAAACTCACTCGCTTTTTTCATTCCACTTCTTTTTTCATGACTAGTTAGGTACAAATTCACTACAACCATTCTGAAATGTTAATTTTAAAGAGCAAACATAACACCATTCCGTACAGTCAGGAACAAAGTTATTGCACGTAAGTGGCAACAAATTGCTATGTTCGAGACATTGAGCGGTACAATGGCCCATTACTCTTTTGTAAGGCTTTAGAACTTGCAATAGCAGGCGAACAACAGCTAAAATAAGCGCAATAACTTCTATAGACTGCCCTTGAAACGGTTTTAAAAGCAGTTGTAAGTGTCTCCAACATGAAGTTTATAGCTTTGTGGTCTGTAATATAAAAGCGACATGAATTTGGAACCAAAAGTATTATCACATGTAACTATGCAATAAGCACTAAAAAGGTAAGGGCGGACTTAAAACCTCTCATGCTCAAGCATTCCCTATCAGTCAACGAAGCAGTGTGATGATAGCGCTTCAAGTGCATAATTGTCTACGAGAGGAAAAACAAGATCTACAGTCAGGTACCTATATCAGCTGTTTAACAGTATCGGTGATAAGCGCCTAGCATAAGGGTCAAACAATAAGTTGTTCGCGTGCTCATAACTCGCCTCAGTCGTCGTTATACTTAGCTATAGATAGCTTTTGCATACAAGTAAAAATGCATTATTTTAACTTGGCGGCGAAAGTGATAACATACTAGATACATTTTCTGAGTCGCCCCGTTCACGATTTCGGGTGATGCAACTGTCGCCAAACGACACGCTTGGATGCGTCACTTGTTTCGTTTGTGTGGGCACCGTTCCTCGGAAGTCTTATCATGATCAAATTAATATACTAGATACCACTGGCATTCTCAAAAGGAAAACAACAAAAAAAACCTGGTCTTAATATTCCGAAATTCTCAACAAACAATAAGGAATCACGTTTTTAAATCTTTCTGTGTGAAAACAGGCTTTAGTTAAATTACAGGTCAGATTTTTGAAGTGAAAACTTCTTTAGTGGCTGCGGTTGCGCACTTTAGTGATGCGTAAAAAATCTTAAACTCTTGTCAGGACACGTGACCATCAGTTTTCATTAGGCTACGAAGGAATTTGAACTTTATGACATCTGTCATTGAGTTTGGGTTTCCAAAACTGGATAATTATCTTATGCACAAACAAAACCTTTTGTTTCTCCAAAGAGGTAAAATTCGTTAGACGGATTATAATAGTTCTGAAGTTAAATTTTTAATGTAATATAAATTGTCATGTTTGTGTACGATAGCGCAATAAATGAATATTGTATTTTACCAGCTAAATTTTTATACTGATAATTAAAGCTATTCGTGCAAATTTATTCCCTAACCATTCCAAAATATCAAAAACTCGCAACATTAATATTCAAGTTTTCACTTCTGCCGGCACTTCCGGAGTGCAAACCGTTTTTATTTACGTTTTTGGGGGAAAACTTCAAAAGGCGATAAGACCGGAAAGCACACCTCACTAAAACCCCCCGGTCGTCACAGATCGCACATGAGAGGAAGCACTGTTTCCTCTTAAAAGTAGGTCAGAAATAAACTAACCATAACAGTAAAGTGCGTCACAACCACACAGAGCCTCCAGCCACCCTGTCACTTTAAATTAAACTTATTAAACACACGATCCAAGATGGCGGACGGCGTACCCTCTGCTCCCCATTAATATTCCATCAATAGTCGAACTCAGTTATGAGGTATCTTGCGTAAAACGATATTAGATTATGTACAGACTAGATTAAGATCGGTTTTGCGTACCCACGCGTACCAGTTTGTGAGTTTTAGTTACACACGACAAGGAAGCCCATCTTCTGCCTAGCCTTTTCCCAAACTATCTTGGGGTCAGCCTCCAGTCTAACCGGATGCAGCTGAGTACCAGTATTTTACATGAAGCGACTGCCTATCTGACCTCCACAAACCAGTAACTGGGTAATACGATACCCCTTAGTAAGACTGGATGTCAGACTTTTGGTTTCTGACTACTCGAAACGACTGTCAAAGATTTACAAACGACAGCCGGGAACAACGGCTTAACGTGCTTTCCGAGGCACGGAGGAAACTCGGTATTTAATTATGGTCACCCATCCACGGACCAACCTCGGCAAGCACGGCTTAACCTCAAAGATCCACCCGTGCGGCTGTTATTATTTAGCCACGAGCTCCGCACGACAAGGTAGCCCGCGAAACTAAAAAAAAATCTTACGTTTTTTGCAATTAACAGGTCAGTGACAGGTTTTATGTTGATAAAAGTATGAAACGCAGCTGTAACAAATATGGCTTTACAGAGTTATAATCATTGAAATCATCAATACAACCCCTTGACATTCATTTCATCCCACTGAATGACAATGAAAAGATCATGCAATGGGATTAAATTAACGTAAAGTTGTTGTATTCGTTATTTTAATTCGAATAATACATGCGTATTACGGCCGCGTATCATATTTCGTTTAAAATACTACCTGACACTAGCCGGCAATTTGCAAAAAAGGTAGGAAAATTTTAATTTCGCGGGCTGCACTGTCACTTCCACCTTAATAGGGCTAAAGCTTTGAATTTGGGCCGAAATTGTGGGCCAAGATCATTGATTAGGGCCGTAAATAGTATATGGACTGTCCTGTTAGTCTAGTAGAATATATTAGGATCCTGGGATATTTCCGATTTAATTCCCAGCAGTCCTGTGTCTGGATTTTAATCTAATTGATAGATAATTGTAGTCTAAATATCCTCGTATTAGTTGCAATGGATGTTCATTTGGAAATCTTCAACAGCATTCCGCTGTTTGGTTCTATGCCAGTTAATAAATAAGAGGACTTTAACATTACTGTAAAAGTGTGGCACAAAGTGTAAACTTGGGTATTACTAGCGTGATTATAGTAGTATTATATTCTGTAATGTAAACAAATCTGTTTATAATAATATCAACTGCCGGGATTTTCCAATGCAGCAGATGCAGAGGCGATTTATCGGTAATGCTAGACAGGCAGGTACACACTGACATTATAATAGTGTACGCCCCCTAAACTGTATTATTGATAATAAAGTGTCAAGTATCTTATTGCGTACTAACACTAAGATTAAATTGATAATCTACATGGGATTTCTGAACAACTACCTGTCGGCCATACAATTTTTTATTCCGTTCGGGGATCGCTGAGCCACTATGCCAACCGTGCCGTCAAAATTGCAAGGCGCAATAGAAAAAAATTAGGACAATTTTGATAAAAAAATTACACAAAGTGAGATGTTCGAGATGGCGTGAGAAAAAAGTCCGTGGACGAAATTGAGGGAGGCCTTTGTACAGCCGTGGGACAGTATAGGATACACAAAAAAGAGACCTATTATTTTGGGTTCGAAACCTCTTCAGTTAACTAGTCAGTCAGGGCCATTACCACTGGGCATCTACACTGCTATAATTATGGGGATTAAATATAATGAGCACCAAAAAATACTTTGAGATCCTAAGCTACGTTACCCAAAAAAAAATACTAAACACCAAAAAATTTTATTCAAAGACCAAATATAGTAAATGATCACCAAATATAGTAAATGATCACCAAATTTTGTGGCAAGAAGAACTTAGGAAGCAAGTGCGAGCAAAGCGAGCTCGGGATATTGGGCACCCCGACTCGGACAGGTTAGGTTCGAAGGGGATGGCGGGTCTAGTGAGCGAGCGGAGCGAGCGAACTAGACCCTGTTAGGTTACTTTAAACCCTGCAGAGAGAAATAGGAGCCCCGCGTAGCGGGGCTCCGTCGACTACGCCTTAGTTCGGAGCTGTGATTTTCAGGTTTTTAATTTTGGTGATCATTTACTATTTCTGGTGATCATTTACTATTTTAGGCAGTATAAAAATGTTTTTTAAGGTTATATTTACTTTATCTGATGTTATGTTAAACATAAGCCATAATTATGTTACCAAGATTCAATTTACATATTTATAGTAAAGACTTAAATATGGTAACCGTGGTAGAAACCATATTTTCAAGCCGTTTGGGGTTGAAACTCTGAGGCTGTCGGCTCCGAGTGCTCACAGCCTTTTTAAGGAAATTTCTAAACGCCCCATAGATGCTTCCCGTGCCCTAAGGGCTAGCTTTTACCTTGGCCAGAGGCTAAGTCTTGCTATACAACGGTACAATGCCGCCAGTCTTTTGGGCACATTACCAAACAGACAGCGTTGAGGAAGAGTTATTTTAATCGTTTTTAATAATAATAAATCATTTATTTCAGATTCATCCGCCGAAGATTATAATTTTTGTGTGTTATTTTAACCACTATGCCCGACAAGATTTTGACACATGACACATCAGCTGATTCGGCGGGGTGATTCGAATTGTCATGAAATTCACGAAATTTTCATCAGCTTTCAGGATTCTATTTTACTGTGAAAAATAGGTCATGGGATCTGTTTCATAGGATAAATTTGATGTTAATATCTCCAATATCGTGTTGAAGTCGCTAAAACGGTGTCAGTGTATTGCGAAATATGTGTAAAATACATATTACTACACCCTTCCAAAAAGTAGGTACCTTAGATGCGCTGGAAATAATGTACATAGGCAAGCTTCTCATATGCTAAAAGAATTCGAAAAGGCAAAATAAAAACACTAACATTCTATCTCCGTTCTTATTTTAGCCATTATTCATACACAATTTCAAATAAAAAACACAATCAAATTATTGACAAATATTACTTAAAACTATGTTGTTACATAACACTTCTTAGTGCTGACCGAAAACCCGGGTTTCATAATTACGATTAATAAGTTGCATTCAGCCTAATCGATAATCGTAATAAAATCGAGTTTCGAAAAAAGAGTTGTGACTGAATAAAAACTCATTGGTATAATTTCAAATAATTATTTAATGTAGAAATAGGTCATAAAATACTATCTTTTTTTACAATTTCATTAAGTAATTATTAGATCGAAAGCATCTTATAAGGTTCTCTATTGTGTCACCTAACTTTTTTATCCATAATTTAAAGTGCCATAACTTTTTTTGTCCTAATCATCATTTGTCCGAATGATAACTTGCCCGAACTTATTATCACATAATATCACATGCCATAATATTGAAATCCCTACATATAATATGTCCTAAATCCGTTTGTCATAAATATTACAATCAATAATATACAAAACACATAAAACCGTTTTCAATAAAAGTTATAACTCCTATAAATACAAATTACATAATGTTTATTTATAATAATAATAATATTCTTCAAACAAATTTCTATCACAAAGCTATGAACTTCTCTCAGGCGTTACGTAGATACGAGCGGGCAATATTTTTTCATCTACCGACTTGTTTTGAGATAGTTCACTTGTTATATAGTTCTGTTTAGTAGCAGGATATATACATTTTTGTTTTATAATATACTCGTATCAAAAATAAATTATTCAAAAATGCAGCAATGTGAACTTTTAAAGACTAACAATAGTGGCATAAAATTAAATTGTGATGGCTTTACTTACAAAAATCGATTCTACAACGGAAAATATGACTGGGTGTGTGAAAAGTACATAAATAAACAATGTAAGTGTAATGTGCGAGTGATTACTTCAGAGAAAAATGGTGCACACACGCTGTTTAACAAAGGTATAATGGAACCTGTTTGCTTGCAGCAGCATGCAAGCAAGCATGCAGCATGCAAGCAAGCATGCAGCATGCAAGCAAGCATGCAGCATGCAAGCAAGCATGCAGCATGCAGCATGCAAGCAAGCATGCAACAAGCAGCAAACATGGTTTCTGTCACGGCTCCGGCGCTGCGGGACTCCGGCGGTCCCACGCGAGTTTATCGTCGCAGATGGGTTTAACGCTCACCACCACAGCTTCGGCTTACTGGCCGGTTGCGCCGGCCAGCCTCAGCCGCGGCGGCGAGTGTTACAACCACCTGCTCCTCAAATCGCGGGCCGCCTCGCCCTTCCGCGCCTACGCGATTTTAAATTACACTCTAGGGGTAGGGCAGACAAGACTGCGTGGAATCGGATTTACAGCGATTCGTTTCTGTCACTAAACCCAAATTTTTAGCAAATGTTTCAGGACTAAAATTTTTATTATAAATGAACATTCGAAATAATACACATTATTTAACACAATACTTAGGACATATGACTTTAGGTCATGTAAAATTAGGAGATTCAATTATTATAGTACTCGATATTATGACAAAATACTTTTAGAACTATAGATAATTATGCTTAACAAAATTTCGGGATTTTGAACATTATGGTTACTTAAGTTTATAGCAAACGTGTTATGGATGATGATTTTCGGACAAACAATTTTAGGAGAAGAAAGGGAGTACCATCTTATAATTCATGAACGTTGACTTCAAGAAAAGGAGATTTATTACTAAAAAGAACGACAGAAGTCTTACAGACTTCTGTCGTTCCCAGACCCAAAAAAAAAACCAAATCAACATTTTTGATGATTTTCTTACTTTGAGAAACTTAAAGATAGGAAAAACTTTCCGTTGAACTAGCAGCGTGAAATATAACAAGAAATTAAGTCTCAAAGTTCAAGCAAAGAAAAAAACAGAGAACGGAATGATTTTCAAATTTAAGCACAGATAGCAACTTAGGCTTAATTCGCGCCGATTATTTTCTATTTCAAAATTTAAATTAAGAATGCGCTCGCCATTCTCATAATTTAAAATAAGTATTAATTTTACTACATAATTATTGAGAATTTGATTGTGTAATATCTGATGTTTGGTTAAAGAATGACCAGGATCTTGGAAGGAATCTTAGCTAATATTATAAATGCGAAAGTAAGTTTGTTTGTTACGCTTTCACGCGAAAACTACTCAACCGATCATCATGAAACTTTTTACACATATTCTTGGAGGTATTATAAGTAATATAGGCATATATATATAGGCATATATATATATATATATATGCCAATGGGGTATAGTAGGAAGTATCAGCACGCTACGACCAATAGGAGAAAACGGGGACAATGTAACTCAGACGAAGTTGCGCGGGACGCGTATTGCCAAACTGTATACTGACCCAGACACCCGTAGTCTGTACTGAACTACATCGTGCTCATTAAAATCACAAATAAATTGGAGCAAAGTACATACGAGCTCAGAGCAATCTGATAATGTATGCATATGTAAAGCAAACTGTGACACCTCAAAACATTTTATATTCGCTTATAAAGCATAGTCGACGTAGCCCCGCTACGCGGGGATCCTGTTTCTTTCTGCAGGGTTTACAGTAACCTAACACGAAGGGGAAGTCGGGGTCTTAGTTCGCTCGCTCCGCTCGCTCGCTAGACCATCCGCCATCCCCTTCGAACCTAACCTGACCGAGTTGGGGTGCCCCAAGTCCAGAGCTCGCTTCGCTCGCTCTTGCATCCAAGTTCTCCTGGATGTGTATAATAGGGATGTTGACTCATTTTTTTTTATTTGTCTATCGGTTAGATTATTAAAAAGTATTTGACACGTTTTTTTTTCTCGTAATCGTAAAATTACGGAGATATTTTGAGTTGAAATGGCGCATGGCGTCACGGCTCAGTACATTTTATACCTAGTTGTGACGTAGTGAGCCCCCCACTCTCCAACTTTAATGCGTTTTAACTAAGTATTTTTTTGTTAACTTGATAAAACAAAAAATACGTATCTAATATTTTTGTATTACCTGATTGACGGACAAAATAGGATTTCGTTTTCTTTACCCAGTCATCATCCCTTTTGTCCGTGCACTTTCTTTGAAAATATCCAGGCAAAAAGCTAGTCCATTTCAGTAATTTTTTTTACTGAGATAGATTAGGTTTTGGCGAGTAATATGCATAAACAAAAGCTAATCTATTCTTTAATAGATGAGCTTTTGTTTATGCGTTCTGGCTGGTCACTCAAATGGCCTTTGTAAATTCGCCGTCTGGACTCGTATGTATTTTGCTCTAGTATTTTAAAGCAAAATGTATATTGATTCAGACACTCTTTGAATAGGTATACAGTTTGCTCTTCAACTAAAAAGGCAAACTGCGATCAAACTCAGAGCAACCCCAGTCTGGGTCAGTATACAGTTTGGCAATACGCGCGCGGGACGGCTAGTAGTAAATATTTTTTTTGATCCACCAAAGTTAAATTATATTCTTTCAAGATTGTGTATCGTATGGTTAGGTTATTGTTATGTTACAGGTAGTCAGTGGCCCGAAAGTATGGCAGCCAGTCTTACCAAGGGATATCGTGCTACCCGATATTAACTGGTTTGAGGAGGTCAGATAGGCAGTCGCAGGTCGCTCTATTTAAAGTACGGGTATGGAGCTGCATCCGGGTAGACTAGAAGCCGACCCCAACAAAGTTGGGAAGACGCTAGACAGACAGATGATGATGATGGTTGACAATCAGCAATGCATAAGCCGTTTCAAGGAAGATTAGTTTATTCTTTCAAAGCGGGTCGCTGTACAGTCTAAAAAGGTTTTTTTTTATATCTGCCAATTTCAGGTTATCCATCATAGGCCGTGAATATCCGTGATATGAACCAGAACCATCAGGACATGAGTCTTACTAGTATATTTTGTAGAGTTGTGTTTAAAATTGTATTTTTAGTTTTTGGGATTGTTATACCCAAGCTTATCTAAGTAGGTATCAAAAAAATAGTATCGATTAAAATTATTGGTCGGAGAACGCAAAAGATAAACAAAATTGGAAAGACACGGGCGCTTTTAACCAGCAGTGAGACAGAGCAGGCTGATAAAAGAGTAAATACCCATTAAGCAACCCAACCTCCTAACCAATAATCAAACTACCTTCGATCAAACTACATAATTCTTTTTTACTATGCCTACCGAGATCCTCGGCATTCTACCAACCTTCGGATAGTTCAAAACAAAATTCACAATAAATTATCTATAAGAAAAATAGAAATAATAACATATAAATAGTAAATTTAAATACCTACAAAATAAATTGGAACAGAGAACGAATTCCTAATTTAAATTTTGAAATGGAAAAAAAATCGGCGCGAATTTAGTCATAATATCAGTTTGTGCTGTTTATAGTTGGGTCAGAATGTACGAAAAACAATTAAGATTACCATTATAAAGCTTTAAAAAAATATTATAATAAATATTTATTGTATTTACGCTCAAAATAAATTAACTTAAATTTTCATCCATAGATTTATTAAATTCCTTAATTTAATTACTCGAGTAAATCGTTGTTTATAAAAAAATAATCGATTGGAATAATCGCTTTCACACATCACAATAAAATTAAAAAAAAAACAAATGGTCGTCTATTTCAAATTCAAATTGAGTGGTGGTAATGAAGATTACGTGTTATTGGTCCTGTTTTAGTAAATAACGCTAAGATCTGGGCATTTTCATGTGGTTTATAATATTTGGAATGATATTTGTCATAATTGTTATTGAATCTATACGCGTGTTTGTGTTATATGTGAAATATAAAAATGTAAACACGCACGATTGGCGCGAAACTTCGACTTTAGATATCAAAATTCATCATTACCACTGCTTATTTAAATTGAACTATGGATGAATTCGCACCATAATTAAATGACAAGATCATTATTGTCCATGTAGTGGAGATAGAATGTTCGAAAACCACAATTTTTATGATTTTTAGCCTCGACCGGCACTGCCGCCAAAATGGCGATGACCGTATTTATGCACTTGCATTTTATAAGGGCAAATTAAGAAACTTGCGCGCTAAATACAGAAGTTTTAATGGCGTTATTATATGAGATTTTTATCCAACTCCCTTAATTAACGCACACTATTAGTATTTGATAATCAGAATATTAAATAATTACATAAATAATGAGGACGACGAATGACTTAATTGCTAGCCCCTTTCGGGGCCGATACCAAGCCAGCGGAGGTATAAGCGTCGAGCCCCTTCGGGGGCCCGTACCGAACTATATGGTTAATTGTTCTAATGGTTTTATTTAGTTTATTTAATAATATTCTAACTAAAGTTTATTAAGGTACAAGAATAACATAGTTGCTTCATCCAAATTGAAAGGCAAAAGTAAACGGTGTAGATATTATTATTGCCGATTAATTCATTTTATCACAATAACTGCTCACCTAGGTTTCGTTATCAAAGCTTTCCGAAATAGATATCACACAAGTAATCCTCTAAACCAGTAGCATGTCACCCTCCTTTATCAGTCAACGGGAGGGGCGACCCTTTTCACTGGGTAAGCCGTGTTTAAGTATTTGTTCAGTACTATCGCGGATGGAAGGTATAAAAGACTAATGGATTATGTGGGTTCGGTTGTGTATCGGATTAGAGCATTGTAATGTCATCGCTCTATGAATATTGTGGTGGTTCGGAGGTTAAAGACCCTGAAAATGGCAAGTTTGTAACTTAACATAACGTTACGCATGTCATTCGCGAAGGGTTAGGCAGAGATGACCTAATAGTGCACTCACATTCGTGTTCACATCACGTCGGGGTCACCAGTTTAGGTATATGAGGAACAGTGTGGAAAGTTCTTCATACCCTGTATGGCATCTCGCAGTTCAGCCTCTGAGGCTGGCTTCTGCTTAACCGGTCTAATCCTGTGGATGCCAAGAATTTAAGGCCTCCACCCAGGGCAGCAAAATCATCTGTATTAAGCGACAACTCGCTAAGGGCACCCCCTGCGGGGTTCGGGCCTCGGCTTAGGGTGTCGCTAGGGGAGGGCAGCAAAGGGACTGGCTGGATCTGTGTGAACTGCCCGATATATTGTGATTTTTTTTTTTTTTTGTGAATGGCATCTCGCAGTTCAACCTATGAGGTTGTCGTCTGCTTAACCGGACTATCCTGTGGGTGCCTTTAGAGTAAGGCCTCCAGCCAGGGCATAAAAACTTACAAACTAAGCGACTGCACGCTAAGGGCACCCCCTGTGGGGTACGAACCTCGGCTTAGGGCGTCGCTGGGGGAAGACTGCATGGGGACAGGCTGGATCTGAATGGTATCATTATTTAGGGGCTGATTTAAAACTACTGGCACAGCATCGCGGGCTGGCTCGAGCGAGGGTCGGGGAGGGCATGGACCGGGACGTCGCGACGTACCTCGACGGCGAGGTCGGAAAGACGGCGGTTTGAGTCGGAACTTTTTAAGAGTGCTAGTCTCTTTGCTACTCTCCTGGAGGAGGGTGATAGCATCATCTGGAGTGACAAGGGTATGCCTAGGACGGCGTACTGTACTAATGCGCGAGGGTTCGTAACGGGCGGCCGCTGCGATCAGGGGATTACGGTGTTTAATGGCGTTATCGAAGAAACGCTTCGAAAGACGTTTCATAAACTGAAGGACGGTGGGCATTCTAAGGTCTACGTGTAGACGGTCATTACGGACATAAAAAGGGGCTCCCGTGACTCTGCGTAAGAACCGGTTCTGTAAAACTTGCATCCTATGGATGTACTTAGGCTTGGTGTGAGCGTACACGACGCAAGCGTACGTCATAATGGGGCGGATCACCGCGGTATAAAGGCGCAACTTGCACTTGAGTGACAACTTGCTTTTTGCCGAAATCATGAAATGAAGCCTACCCATAGCAAACGCAGCTCGGTCGCGAGCTGCTTTGATGTGCGCCGCGAAAGACAAGTGGTTGTCAAGTATGACTCCTAAGTACTTGGCTTGCTTCTCCCAAGGGATAGGCTTACCGTACATAGTGATCGGGCTGAGCGCGGGTGGCTTAATTTTACGCTGTTTAGAGTAAAGAACTGCCTGGCTCTTGTCGGGGTTCACCTCGATTCTCCATTTCCGGAACCAAGCGCCTAAGACGTTGGCTGAGGTTTGGAGGGTGCTATAGATAGCGTCGTGACTGCGGCCAGTGTAATAAATGGCCGTGTCGTCCGCGAACAGGGCTAACTGAGCCTTCTTGCTCTTGGGGATGTCACTGGTGAACAGAGTAAAGATAAGGGGAGAGACGACGGAGCCCTGAGGGACTCCGGCTCTAATGGGGTGGGGGGAAGACAGTGCCTTCCCGATGCGATAGCGGAAGGTGCGATCCGACAGAAAGTCTCGTAAGATGAGCACGAGACGGTCCGGCACTCCCAGTTTGTACAGCTTATATAATAAGCCGTTGTGCCAGACTTTGTCGAAAGCCTTTGCTATGTCGAAGTACAACACACCCGTCATCGCTCCACGCTGGAAGCCAGCGCTCAAGTGTTCTACGATGCGATGGGCCTGTTGAATGCAGGAGTGTCCGGTCCTGAAGCCAAACTGCTCGTTGGGGATGAGACTCTTAGCCTCGGCGAAGTCTTTGAGTCGCTTATAAATAAGTCTCTCGTAGATTTTGCCGAGTGCGTTCAGGAGACTGATAGGTCTGTAGCTCGAGGGCTCAGACTTGGGTTTGCCTGGCTTGGCGAAACCGATGACAGTGGCCTCTTTCCATATTTGGGGAAAGGCGTTGTTGCTCAGGGCGCCATTGAAGATGGCCGCCATTAACACGACGAGCTGAGCGGGGAGGAGTTTTAACACCCTATTGGTGATTCCGTCGGAGCCGGGTGCTTTCCGCGGTTGAAGCTTATTAATGATGTCTTGCACTTCGTCAGCTGTGACCGAAGGCAGAGGATCATCAGGGTCTTCTACGGGAGGGAGGGCGGCTTTACGTTCGACGAATGCGTTCACCTCATCGAGATGTCGCTTGTCTACTGGTTGAGAGCTGGGGGAGCACTGGGACTCCAGGCTGTCGGCTAGGCATTCGGCCTTCTCAGAGTCGTCGAATGCGACGCTCTTATCGGGTCGGGTGAGGGGAGGCATCGAAGCCTCTTCGGTGGAGCGCAACTTGCGTTGGAGCTGCCAGAAGGCTAGGTGGGTAGGCTCGAGCTCGCTAAGCGTTTTGTCCCATTGATCTGAGCGATGCTCACTAGTGCGCTTCTTTACAGCACGCTGTAAATAACGCATGTGAGCTTTGTTCGCGTCGCAGGGAAAGTTGCTGTAGGCACGGATGGCCGCGTTCTTCTCGGTTATCAGTTCACGTACGTCAGCGGGTAGAATCCAGCGTTGATCGCTCATTGCTGGAACTTCCCGTGAGCAATCCTTTAGTACGGATTGCACGTGTTCTGTAAACGAGTTGATGGCGGCCGTCGTGTCTGCGACTGAGACAATGTGGTCGGGGATGGCCTCCAGGTGAGGCGACGTGGTGGATTTCAGCTTTTCGCTGACTTTCCTCCAGTCGGTTATCACTTGGGTCGGCGGGGGCTGGCTGGGGTCAGAGGGACCCGAGCGGGGAACTAAGTGCATGAGCACTGGTCGATGGTCTGAGTTAAGCTCATGTAAAGTCTCGATGGAATGCAACTTAAGGTTGACATTCTTGAGTAGCGCTATGTCGAGAACGTCCGGACGTTGGTCGGGGTCGTGGGGATAGTGAGTGTGCTCCATAGGAGCGATGGGATCGAAGTTGAGGGACTCACCCAGGTTATACACGTGACGTCCTCTGGCAGAGGTCGTCGTGCTGTTCCAGGCGGGGTGTTTGGCGTTGAGGTCGCCCGCTATGATAACGGAGTCACTCAAGCCGAAGAGGATGGCAAGGTCTTTGGTGAACAGAGTGTGCTCCTCGGACGTGCCACCGGGAGGGATGTACGCGGAGGCGATAGTGATCGATTGATGACCGGTCATGCCTAGTCGACAAACTGAAGTCTCGAGCAGAGACTCCATGGGAGGGGGATCTAAGGGGATGCAGTGCAGTTCCTTTCTATAATAGATTAGAGTACCGCCCTTGTGGCAACGTGACCGATCGTTGCGAACTATGCGATAGTTGGCAATTCTCGGATCGCGGTGACTGGGCTTGAGGAAGGTCTCCTGTATGAGGAGGATATCAATTTGATGGTCACGGAGGAAGGTGGCGATTTCATCACGCTGGCCTCTAATGCCATTGGCATTAAAGTACCCTAATTTAAGGGATCGGGGTTTGGTACACGTTAATCTCGTATTATCCATTGAAATTAAAGATTAATGCCGCTGAAGGCTTCGCCTAACTTGATTAGGGACTTGAGGATAATTTTAAGCTTATCACCGTCAGTGTTAGCCTCCCTGAGATCTGCCGCCATGCGGTCTGCTTCGGGGGTGACTAACTTTGCTAACGTTTCTAAAGTTACGTTAGGAGAGGAGACCGCGGCCGCGGGGCCGGGAGCCGCGGGACGAGCGGGCGCCGGTGCGCTCGCTTGGGCCACGGGAGTGGGGACAGGGGTATCTAATAGCCCGGGAATGGGGCTGGACTTTGCTTTGCCGAGTGCCGGGAAGGCTCTCTGGTGGTTCAGCGAGGTCCAGGGAGAGGGCCTCTGAGGGCTGAGTCTCTCCGGCATCTGTGCAGTTGGTAGCCTCACCGATGGGCTTTCTCTCTGCTGGCGGGCGTTTGCACGCTTCGCCAGTTTAGAGGAGGAGCCTTTGGGGGCTTTCGGGCAGCCGCGGTAGTTAGCCGGGTGGCCCGACTGGCCGCAAAGCACACAGCTCGGTGGCTCCGTGCATAGCGATTTGTCTTTGGGACGGGGGCAGTCTGCCGTACCATGGTCGCCTAGACACTTTACGCATCTGTGCGGCGCATGGCAGTTGGCTTGGCTGTGTCCGTACAGCTGGCAGCGGTGGCACTGCCCTACTACGGTTGAGCGGTAAGGCTTCTCTATTGAGATGCCTGTGAGGGAGCATACCGACTTCACTTTGAAGATCGGGTGGTGTCCTTCTACTGGGTCACAGATGACCAGTACCATATCGTACTGGTCTCCACCTCTCGCCTTATGAAGGCGGTGGACGGCTGCGACCGGGATGTCCTGGCTTTGGAGGTCATTTAGGATGTCCTCCGTGGGGATTTCCTTCGGGATCCGCCTGATCACCACGCGGGTGGGCTTCTCCTCTGGAAGGGAGTAAGTATGGAAGGCTATGTGCCTCCCGATCAGTTGACGGGTTAGTTCCCTGAAGTCAGCGGTCGTAGGGACCACCACTTTGATGCCCTGTTGTGTGCTTTTTGCGCTTGTATATTGTATGCGGCGCTCAACACACATTTTGGACACGTCTGTCCATTTCCCTTTGTCCTGAATGAACAGCGGGGGAGGGGGCTTCAGCTTCTTTGAAGAAGCGGCTGAAGGGTTAGCCTTAGGGCTGGCTGGCCTGCTAGTATGAGCAGCGGCGGACGTTGGTACGGGGACCGGGGAGGTGGGACGGGAGGCCGCGGGAGGGGGGACAGAAGGGAGCGCGACGATCTTTTTAGCCATGGCGGCCTGGGAGTTTTTTCCCTTCTTTCTCTTGCCCTTTCCGACGACTTGATAGTCGTCTTCAGATGACGAGGCGGCAGAACACGAGTCTAAGATTGATTCCGCATCGGAGACTGGCTCGGTTGTGTCCATGTTCTCCGAAATGAGAATAGCGGGCGCAGGTGCGGACTGATCCATTGTTTGCGAAACAATGAGCCTGGGTTTAGCCGGAATCGCGGCGGCGACGGCTGGCGGTAAGCCTTTGTCCATGTTTCCAGAAACGGGAACAATGGACGCAGGTGCGGGCTGACCCTTTGTTTGCGAAACAAAGGGTTTCGCAACAATGGGTCTAGGTGTAGCCGGAATCGCGGCGGCGACGGCTGGCGGTAAGCCTTTGTCCATGTTCTCGGAAACGGGAACAATGGACGCAGGTTCGGGCTGGACCTTTGTTTGCGAAACAGTGGGTTTCACAACAATGGGTCTTGGTGTCGCTTTAATCGCGGCGGCGACGGCAGGTGGCAAGCCTCTGTCGGCAGGCGGCGGCGACAAAGGGCTGTCAAGTACGTCACTGAAGTCAGTGACGTTATCGCTGGTTTGCCGGATAGCAGCGATTTCGGACCCATATTTTTTATTAAAATTTGGGTCGGTCGCAACGATGCGCAAGAAAAAGCGCAAAAGTGCTTTTTCTGTCTCGTCGAGAGACGACATTTTATCGGCTAAAAGTTAGCGGACATGAGTGAAGCTCCGCGCCTAAACAGCCTAACAACCTATTTCCCTGAAACAATACTGTAGCGAATTTACTGGGTCCAGTGACTCACCCGCTTCAACCTTCCCGCAGCCACAGTCCGAGGGTCCTGGCTTGGTAGCAACTCCAACTCCAGTCCAGGGAACTTTGCTTTCAGGAACTTGTTAAAACGGGATACACTAGCACAGTAAATCGGCGGCGCATACGTTCGCGACGGAGCCCAAGTTTTCACCTAGACCCTGAAGGGGTTAGGCGGGCGGATTGGGTCACCACCCTCTCTTAGTTTCGTTGGCACCGTTAGGTTTCCCACCAAGAACCTCGAAACTGAGGATTTTTCCCTGATGGGGCAAAGGAAGTTAAATCGGAATAATATCCGAAGCAAATGAGCAAGTGCTGTCTTAATAAAAAGACAGCAATTGTTCGGGGGTGTAGTCGAAAGACAACTGATGACGTCACGACACTGGGAAGCGACGAACCGATGACACACACTGATAGCGAGCGGGAATGCGAGCAGGTAGCGGCACGTCCGTACGCGACGGCGGTCAGGCGGCGAGTGAGATATATTGTGATATCGGGTTTCTCTATATATACTGAAGTCGATGTAAACTTTGCTTGCGACTTGTAGGAAATGGATGTTAGTTCCTCCATAGTGTCATAGATGGCGCTGTAGTACTTTTTGTAGTATGTTGCTTTTTGTGGTCGCTACATCGTTAATAATATTTGAGTCCCATATAATAGGGGTGGGCCTCTTTTAATAGTCCCACAGGATCTTTTAAGCGGGATCAAAACTACCCTGTGTTAATCCAGGTTATAAACTGTCTGCCAAATTTTCATCTAAATCCGTTCAGAAGGTTTTGCGTGAAAGAGTTACAAACATCCTTACATCTATCCATCATCAGAAACTTTCATAATAGTAGTAAGTTTATCTAGGTTCTAAGTTACTCTGGAACGTCCCTGACTGATAGCAATCTTGAAGAGTGTCACTGAAATGATCTGAAATTGCAATCTTGCAATCAGGTGTAATGCTTGGACGGTGAATAATAGGCTAGCTCACCGTCCGTCCGTCTTATGACGACAGACCGTGTCGACGGCGCCTGAGTGTTCCATGCGCGCCTCAAGGAGATGTCAGCAAACCCGAAGGGGTTCGTGAGGGCCGATGCCTGCCAGGGCTGCGGGACTGTTTGAAAGAGATACCGTGGCCCTGGAACACAAAGGGCTAAGAAGGAACATGGCTAAGTCAGTACTAGTCTGACACTCCCTTCCACTCCATTTCATCTCCATCATTTGATGATTTCTCACCCGTAAAAATAGGTGTTAAATGCTCGTTCCTTCTTTGTTTAGAAACATGATAAAATGACCTAGTAGACATACTATAGGTATTTTTAAACCTAAAAAAAAAACATGTCAAAATAACAACTTGGCCCAGTGCAGTACCTAAGTCACAAATAAGCAGTAGAGGTTATTTTTGATTGTTAAATATAGGTACTTATTATGGTTGTTAGCACACTCTGTACCCGGTACTAGCATAGATTGTATTGCGGTGGAACAGTTTTCCTCGTTGTTCGTTCCTTGTTGATGTATAATCATTTAAGAAAGATAATTAATGGCAAAGTAACGGGGAATCGCGGTGTTAGCCAATGTATTGGTTTGTTTGTTTGGCAATGTGATGATGTTGACAATTTTACGAGTGCTGCGAACTCTTTGACCACGCAAAGGCCAAGAAAAAATATTCGGAGTTGGCCAATCTTCAGTAATTGTGGAGACGGCTTCCAATCTTGCCGGATGCAGTGGAATACCAGTATTTTACATCGAGCAACTGCATATCTGACCTCGACAAACCTTACTCGGTAACACGCTTACTCTTCGTAAGAATACTAATTTACTATGTAGCTGCGTCTTGCCAAGAAAGTACAACTCAGTTCTCTGCTTATTACATTTTCACTATTTTCCCTTGATCTCAGCAATTCCTAAATTATGATTTCTTATATTTTTCCACGCAAGTCTTCCGAACATTTAATTGTTCCTGTATCAGCTGCCATTGATATTAAATAATGGCTGTCTTTCTTTTATTATTTCACCGTATCGAGAACATATCTTTATTGGAAATCGCAAATTAAACAAAAGTATCATCGCAAACATTCGTATTCAAATTATTTTCAGTATCACAGCTTTTTCTTTCAGCTCAGACATTAATATTCCATAACATTTGTTTCAATTTAATCACAATTTTTCATTTATGTAGATTTTTTTGTCTCGTCTCGGCTCGTTTCAGATGACAGCTGGAGGCTAATTGTCTGTTTGCTTTTGTTTTATTAATTCTGAATGTATTTTTTGTCAAAATTCTAATCTATTTATTAAATGAAATTCAAACAAAACTGGCGTAACGTGGAAGTACTATTAGTACACCCCTGTCTATATCTTCAAGGCATTTCAGGCGTGCTGTTTATGATAAAAATTCCAAAAACATTATTAATTTAGATTTTTTTGTACCCAAAATTAAAGTGCAATTAGGTGAATAGAAAAGAGAAAGATAGATACAAGTTAGTCTAAAGAAGTTTAATGAAAGTTTTATAAAAAAAAAACAACCAGGTCATGCAGAAAGGAACCAATTATGAAAATATAATAAACTAGTGGCCAGCTCAGAACTTATGGAACAAAGTATCAGTTAAAAGGATCATAAAAAGGTCAAAAATATATGATAATAACACGGCCTAGTCATATGTTATAATATACAGGTAGCCACGATGATTTTTTCTTTATGACGTCAATGTTGGACCTCCCTGTATGATGCTTTTAAAAGTCGGTGTAGGAATATTGAACGCTTTAAAACCGATTACCAGTTATCTAGGTGCCCAGCAATCTGTTACGTTACATCTATAATAAAATAAAGTGTTATTTCCAAACTTTCCTGCCTCGAAATTATTCCACACTCACGTATTATTCGGGTCTGCCCAAATTGTTTGGAATTAATAAAATTTTATCACTCTCGAATGTGTCTCACGTAAGTTATAACATAAAATTACTGTCCTTGAATCTTTGAGGGAGATAAAACACTTTGAACCAAACAGGATGGTTTGGGTCAAAGATGATGGCTGTTTGTGTATGTCACTTTAAATGTTTGTAAACGCACCCACGACACAGGAGAAATTCCTAGTGTGGGGCAACGTTTAAAAAAAAAAAAAGATGTCCCTTTTTATAAAAAATCTATATGCTACAATTTAAAAGCACGTACTGTTCTATTCATCAATCAGAATATGATTGTCATATATTGTGATTTTATTCTTAGCCTGTCGAAGTCAATTTGGCCAAGAACTTGGCTTGACTTGGCCATCAATTCCTGTAGTGTACGGGCTGTAAGGTGTCCTATCGTTGGCGAAACACCACCACATTTGCAATATAGGTTAGAATCGCATATATCGGTAGGTACATAATCCGAGCAGGTTTTCCTTGCTTCAACCGTATCACTCAACAGAATCCGGAGATGAAAATCAAATAAGAAGATATTAAAACTAAAATAGCTTCTTGCATACTTTTGCACAAGTTACAGGTACTTATAGTTTATTTTTACTGCTATGTTGAAGTATATTCTATGTTGGGCTGCGGGTTGTTCGAAAGAGATACCGCGGCCCTGGAACACAAAGGGCTAAGAAGGAACATGGGTGGGTTTTAGTCAGTACAAGTCTGACACTCCCTCCCGCTCCTGTCATTTGATGATTTCCCATCCGCAAAAAAAAAAAAAAGTATATTCTACGTAACAAACAAATATTTATAGGAACCGTTAGACGTGCAATCATCGTACAAAGGTCACGCGAAAAGGTATTTACACTGAGAAATGTGAGTCCGCACATCCTACATGGAAACGGTAGTTACAATTTTCTATAGATTATCTCAGTGATTTTCAGAACGAGTATGGTGCCCGCAGAACAAAAATCCAATCAGTTTCTGAAGAGGATTGAATCGAACGATTTATTATTTGACAGGAGCTCGTGGCTAAATAATAACAGCCGCACGGGTCGATCTTTAAGGTTAAGCCGTGCTTGCCGAGGTTGGTCCGTGGATGGGTGACCGTAATTACATACCGAGTTCCCTTCGTGCCGTTGGTCGGGACCAACGGCTTCACGTCATTTGTAGATCTTTTGACAGCCGTTACGAGAAGTCAGAAGCCAAAATTCTGACATCCAGTCTTATCGTATTACCAAGTTACTGGGTTGTGAAGGTCAGATAGGCAGTCGGTACATGTAAAATACTGGTACTCAGCTGCATCCGGTTAGACAGGAAACCGACCCCAAGAAAGTTTGGGAAAAAGCTCGGCAGATGATGATGATTTGTTCTTTGACAGCCAGCTCTAAGATCCTACATAGTCGACACCAGATTGACCCCACTATCCGTTCTAATTACCGCATCACTACAAATATTTGTATCTCGTTTAGTCTGTTTGTGTGGTCCTAATGGCGTCCGCGATAAAATGGACTTGCAAATAGGATCAATTTAAGTAATTTAAATTGCGTTTTGTGGAGGCTATTGTGAGCCATTCGGCTATGGTCGGTTTTGGGTCGGCCATTGGTGTCAATTGAAGCTGATCATCAATTTGTATATATAATGACTTTGTAAGCAAAGTACAATAGCACAATAGATTGTGAGGACGTCTTCTGTTGAACGAGAACAGCCAAATGGTCATGTGTTAAAAGGTCCTAAGAAAAGTGACATTTTGTGAGCGTTAAGGCGGAAACACACTTACGTGTCGTGGCCTGTCGTGACGCGCCAGAAGCATTCGGTTTCATTCATCGTTGCGACACGACACGCCATGCAAATAATTATGTCCCTAACCATATTAAATGTACGAAACCGATTTGCTTCTGGCACGTCACGACACGCCACGACACGTAAGTATGTTTCCGCCGACGTAAAATCAAAAGTGATGATTGGCGAAAACTATTGAAAAACTTATATAATGCTGTTGAATGTCATTATGTTGAAATACGAAACGCTTTCAAAGCGATAGGACCTTGTGATTTGCCTTCAGATTTTAATAGTTCACTGTTGAATAGTGTACATAGGCTAATAAAATATCCGTAGACAAATAATTAAAAAAGGAAAGTTAGGAGATCAATGTTAACTTGTTTACAAATAGTTTGGTAGCCAAAAAATATAAGGTACTTAAAGGTAATATGATATTCAACTCGCACTGAATTTTACCCAAATTGATTTATAAGTACATAAACCAATAACATTTTCAATGCATGCCCGCAAAATATCTTCTAAACTACACTTACACAGTCATTTAAACAAGTTATAGATATACAGGGTGGCGATAAACTAATATCCGATTAACGAAAAAAAAACAAATCCCCATACAACAGTAGACAGAATAATTATTTCGATGTACCTACCTACCTATACCTGATTTGAATTTCTTTGGGAAAGTTGTATAATATGACGCAAAGGCTCGCCTTCTTTAAGGATACAGGTAACTAAATCGCTACTCTCTATAGAAAGTTAATTTCAAGTTCCTTACATCCCTATAATATATTCGTTATTACTATATATATACATATAGAACCAGTTTGCAAAAAACTGACAAATCTAATTCGATATTGCCAAAGGCATAAAAGTGCCAAGTACAAAAGTCTTAAAAAAAAGAAACATAAATAGTGCACGAGAGAATTAAAATAAATCGGAAATAAGTCCTCCAGTTCCCAGTTTTTGGTAGCGTTCATTTTGTTTGTAATTTACTCCCACTCGCGAAGTATATTGCGATCACGCAGTCAATTAATACAAGACTAATGATTATTTCATTAGAATTGATTGCTTGCAGGAAAAAACAGAAGTAGACAAAACTTTTTAGGGTTCCGTACCGCCTTGCAAAAATTTAACTGTGCTGCAATGTAGTTGTTTCGGACCATTTTTTATTTAACAGATACATTCGAAAATAGGGTACACTAAAAATAATTCAATTTCACAAACAAAATCAACAACGTACCTTCAGCAACGAAAATGTGATCAAAAGCCTCCATGAAAGTTATTAAAGCATTGACTACGACCATTTTTTAAATTTTTAATTTGTAGCCACATTCATATAATAAAAAATATATATCATTGCAGTTGACATTTCGTTTCGAATTAATCCATTCGAGTATTTCTCCTGAAAGTCTACTTTGCACAGAAACTCTTTTTTGCGATTTCCAATTAAAACCTTAATTATTAAAACACTAATTTTGAAAGAACAATGTTATAAAAAGTTTACCCAAGTTTTAAAGGAAATTGTTACAACTCAAATGTTTAAATTGCAAAACATTCTTGACTGAAAATATTTGAGTAATTATTTTATTTAAGCCCAATTTATTTGAAAAATATTAATTTTACGTAACGTATTTAAATCTTTTGAAACTATATTAATATTTTAACAGTTTTAATATCGACGCAACGGTTCCACGAACTTATATGTATTTTTAAATTATCCATAAACAAACCGATTATTATATTTTTTATTTCATGTAAATACTCGCTCTATTTATTTATACAGCGTGATTTGAAAACTGAAATAAACTTAAACTTTAACATCAAAAACACTGAATTTAAAATTCAAATCGGTGAGCCCTAGACTGGAAATAAAAACTAAATATCAGTCATAAAATGTGCTAAAACTTTTTAAAAATAGAACTCAACACGTATTCCGAAAAGCTGAATAGAGATAAAATAAACGCGACCACTTTCGGCCAGCAATAAAAGTTGGTTAATTACTTACATTACATCTTAGGGAAGTCCCCACAAATGACACGACAACTTCCACTTAAGTCCGAAAAAAAAAACAAACACACACTCCACTTTTAAAAGAACACTTTAAAACTAAATCCAGGGATTTAAATGCACACGCAAGAAAACAAAATCCAAGATTTGAATCTCGAATTTTTCGAACGTATCGAAACACTTGGGAAGTGGGCACGCGATGCACGACCGCTCGCTTCGCCCTCCAATCAACGACTGCCAACGAGAGATTTTCAAGAGAAGAAGAAAAATCAGCCGGACGAATGATAGCGACAAATATTTACCGATAAACCGTAACTAATGAAATATTGTTCGGACGACGGGAAATCTGCGAAAAGATACCTGAAAAAGTATCCTTTTACTTTTGTTTCTTTTGAGACGGCGTGAGTGATGTTGCATCATCTTTAATATAGGTTTTATATTCGGCCATATTATGTGAACGCCGGGAAATTCGTTTGTTTATATTGTCTTTGGTTTGTGTTTTTTTGGAAGCTGGTCTATAAAGGTGACGCTTAAAAGAGATCGGAAAAGATTTTATGGTTTATGAATAGTAAATTGTATTCGTGAGATACGTGTCAAAATATAGCTATAATATTTTGACACTTTGTAAGAAAGTTTATGAAAATATCAAGGTTATTATTTTTCTTACACAAAAGTTTCTTGTGAGTTTCCAAATCCTCTAAAGTAGTCGAACAAAACCTTTCTGTTTTTGTAATTAGTAATGATGGCTCTGTGGTAGTAGTCCCGTCTTACCAGTTATAAGTTCAAACCAAGACGGGATGTATACTTTGTGAATTTTATTATGAATCATGACTTGAAAGGAAACTGTAATCTACCGCAATTACAGATTCCTATCATAAAAGTAGGCCTGTGTCACAGAAGTGGGATCAAGCATACATGTTTTGATCAGTTACAATGTGATAAATACGTCACATCGTTTTCATTGGGAAAAATTATTCCACTTGTGAAGAAAATTGATAGCTAGAAGCCGTATGTGGAATACCTCAGGTGCCATTCACTCAGGTACCATTTAAACGGGTGTCAAATGTGGAATACCTCGATAGCAACTATGAAACTAATGGCGATAGCAGAGCTTGTTCCAACAACGTCAATGGTTGAAAATTTGGTAATGTAATTTTATACAAGGTGTTGTTTTGCATCGTTGTCAAAATTCAGGGGGTTGTCACAAAATACATAAATAATCAATTTCAATTACGGTACAACAGTTATTCAGCATAACTCCCTTAACGTGGTTTAGGGAATAAAACAAAATCGAATAAACGTTGTTTTTATGTGTGAAAGCGCGGTTATAGGGCGAGAATCGAACGGGCCACGTTTATAACATGGGTGGTTCACACTTACCGATTGCCGTACATAAGAAAAAAAATTACCTACCCATTTTATTATTGATTCTGGTCGAGAATCATTTGCATAGTTACCTCCTTGAATTTGACGACGATGCAAAACAACATCTTGTATTTCATATAATAATAGCTTGACTTCATTGGTTAGATTGCGACCTAGCGATGATCGCGCCATCTACAATGAGCTTGGTCTTCGGTCGACCGGTCTTTCCCATTGTTATATCATGTCCTTATCTTAATAACTGACTGATATTATTATTACCTTGAGAACGTTTATAATAATATAATTTATTAGTCTAATAATGGTTAACTAAGTGCTGGAAACTTCCAGGACGGCCGACATCGGTTGACATCTGTCAAGCAAGCTGTGACAACGGAAGTAATCTACCCGACATTTATTATTTATTCTATTATATTACTAGCTTTTGGTCGCGGATTCGTGTGCGTGGGTGTCGAAGAAAAGTTATACCACGGAAACGAGCTTGGGATAAAAAGTATTGACGTAACATCACGCCTGTTATCTGCAAAAGGTTAGGCAGAGCTGTACATAGCCTTCGGCTCGGCTGCATACAAAATGTTCTACGATTTTTTTTTCTTGTCGCGGAGTATGTCGCGGCGTGCCGAAAAAAGATAATAAAAATTAGATATGCGTCGTGTCGCAGCGCGCGTGTTGCGCCTGTGTGAACAGTCGCGAGCGTTTTTATAGAAAATAATCCAAGTAGGTTTTGTTGCCGCGTCGCACCTGTTTGAACGTGCCTTAAATCAAGCGATTTTATCCCGATTAATGCTTTGCCTGCATTTTGTTCATTAATTATCCCACGGGATCATACTACCGGGATAAAAATGTGCTATTCCAGACCAAAGTCCATCAAATTCCATCCATTATCCCTGAGCCAAATTTCATCCAGATTCATTCAGTAGTTTTCGCGTGAAACAGTAACAAACATCCACCCATAATCAGTAATCACAAACTTTCGTATTTATAATACTTAGTAAGATTTTACTGTCATCTTTATATCATGTTTGCTCTTGAAGTAAATAGGGATGATGACTGGGTAAAGAAAACGAAATTCTATTTTGTCCGTCAATCAGGTAATACAAAAATATTAGATACGTATTTTTTGTTTTATCAAGTTAACAAAAAAATACTTAGTTACAACGCATTAAAGTTGGAGAGTGGGGGCTCACCACGTCACAACTAGGTATAAAATGTACTGAGCCGTGACGTCATGCGCGATTTCAACTCAAAATATCTCCGTAATTTTACGATTACGTGAAAAAAGAAAAAATACGTGTCAAATACTTTTTAATAATCTACCCGATAGACAGTTAAAAAAAAATGAGTCACCATCCCTATTCATGCTTAAACTTCGATCACTCCGCAGGTTCTAGTTAACTGGCGCGTACTGTAAGCCCTCTACAGTATTCTCTCATTTGTTTTCCGGGCATCATGATCCGCTATCTAGTGCGCAGATCAAGTGTTGTCGGCTCAAAGGAGACGGGCGAGACTACATGTATTTTGGGACCCACTCTTAGAGGTAGCATTCATCATAACGACTTATACGTAGTTGTAAAACGACTAAAGACTATCAGAAAAGTAAATGGAAAGTAAGACGGAAAAGTTGGGAGAAAAGAGATATACGTCTTCATACAAGATAACCTAAAAATCTTACGATTAAGGTTTTTAACAGTGGAATGACTCCGTAATTAAGATGAATCAAAATATTATAATATTTAAGACGACTCATAAAAGAAGATTCGAATAAACTACTGTATTTCCCTCGCAGTTTTAGTTCTGACATTACGTGTTTTGATTCTCGTCATAAGCCAAAACCAGATTTTTTACTACAAACTTTCATTGCCTGTACCTAATTGATGAATTATAAAACTGCTAGACTGCAGCTAGAGACTAAACTGATTAACAACCCTGTAATTAGTTCAATCACTATTAAAACTATGTCGTTACGATTTTGATCCATAAGCGAATTATAGTCAAGTAAAACGATTCTTATTACGCTGAGAGTAGATAATATTGTTTTACATAAATTATAACAGCCAGAGCTGACTAGCTATGTACAGCTATTGAAAAACAGGGTTTGTTGAATAAAAAAACGATGAGTAATAAATCTTATTTTTTGGTATTTTTACATAGTTTTTATTTTATGCAACACAGACGTTACGATGGCCAAGTTGCTGTCGGTTTTCATTTTCAGGGTCGCAGCTTATCAGCCCCCAAAATGAGTGACAAAGGTAGTTGTCTCCTGTTATCTGGAATTAATTAATTATGCTAAAATAAATAAATTCACCTTTAGTGTAATAAACATAAAGAGTTCCATGTATAAGTAACAAAAGTGCCTGACTCGCAGAGTGTATCCAGGTCCCCACGAAAAGAAAAACAGAAATGTCGTTTGATATGAAAGATAATATGACCTCTGATACCTGTGGAGCGGTATATAAATATTTCAAGACAAAATGCAACAGCCACCCATCTTCTATTTTGATAACTGAAACATCTCAGTAAAATACACTACTTCTACTGCTACCTCGGCTAGTCTTTTACTGTATACTGTTTTAGTTCGATAAAGTATAGGGCAACAGTAAGAATGAGCCTAATATAAGATTACAACAGTATGTATTTATGCATATAAAAGCTAAACGAATCTTAGTTTGTTGTTTAGATAGATATCCTAAATAAGTTCTTTACTCATGATATAAATACATGTTCTTTTACGAATATACTTACATCACGTGGATACACCCATCTCTGAACTTTTTCAAAGCGCTGAGCACCTTCATCAGAGAGACGACGCCTCCGTAAGAGAGGAAGTCGTAAGTGGAAATTAACGCAACGCATGTTTGTGGGTAAAATCAAAGTCCAAATCAAAAGCAACTTATTGTCCAATGTCCAGAGAAGAATGCGGTAGTCTGAGACAGGGTGCATTATCTATATTTCAAGATGTAAAGGACAAGTCGTCGAGAATCAACAAAATCGCAATGATAAACATAAAATCCCAGACAAAAATACAAACATAACGATGGACTAGATCATCACGGATCTGACAGTGACAGTAGTGACGGGACTCAATTGAGCATCATAGATAACGTTCCTTTATTAGAAATACTGTAAAATCGACACAGTTCCATTTTTATTAGATGCTTTTGCATTGTTAATTGGCGTTTTAATATAAGGTTTGCATGTTATTTTGTATGAATTTTTGACATAATTGAATGTATAAAAACTAAGAGAAAGAGCCATTTGTGGTAATAAACCCATGAACAAAAACACATGTCATTGAATTGGAACGTAATCGGAAAAATGTTGCGTTTTGTAATTGCACGATTACTTAATTTTAGTAAATTGAAAATTATTTATAACTTTTGATTCCCGTGTCCTAAAAATTCAACATTTTTAAAATAAATATCTTTTAAAATTGTAGTTATAATTATTTTATATTTACACTGGAACGGAGTTTAGTTAATTTTCAGATTCATTGGGTCCATTTTCGCCAGCCTTCTTTTGAACGACAGAGAGAAATGCTTGAAGATCGTTGAAGGATACGGGTCTGATCGAATAGACGGCTTGACCTATTAGAATGTCGGTGAGTAATAGAACAGGAAATGCATCGAATTATCTCTTGACGATGGTTTATAAGATATATCCATGTTGGGACTGGCTGCAGAGAAGAGCAAATAACTGTACTAGCGCGCAGTAAAAATGAGAAGCGTTAAGCGAGATGTCAAGCGTTAGGCGAAGCCTCACGAGTTTTAAAGGGTGGTCAAAGATCTTTAACCTTATCCTGGTTAACTCTATTATGTTATGTCTATTATGTTAACTAACAAAAAAACTAACTCAAAGCATGAAATTTACAAATCTCATGCTTTGAGTTAGACATGTTCCTTTTACATTAGTAATTACTCACTACTCGTACTACTCGTAGATAGTAGTGCGGCAGTGACAAAAATACCGCTTATCCTAAAGTACGTGCAAAGTAATCTTTATGGATCTTGGCCAGTGGCCCCGATTAGGAATCGCCATTAATGTAAGGTTTGTGATTGGCCAGAGATATTTTATTGCCAAGTTGTTCTAGAGCTGTTGACCTCTATCGCGCCTCATGGAAAGCTCGGGTGAGATATGCGAAAAAACAGGAATGTCTAGAATATGCTTGTTCACTCTTGCTTTGAAAGTTGACCTCACTGACCTGACGTTACATAGGTGCTTAGTTTGGTTCGTACAGTAAAATATTTTAATTGAATAATTAGTTCGAATCAAAGTTGCGACAAACAAATACTCGACAAATCTTAGGGCGACAGTACGACTGTCGACCATCAGTGTGGTACGACATCTCATCAGCGCAACACACGCTAGCGCTACTGATTGTTTTCTTGACAAACCATTAGGCGATGTAATTTTTGATCGACGAACATTACCGCGACACAACTTTTGTTCGATCGCAACAAAACTTTCTATATTCTGTTGTAAAAAAAATGGAATGGAATGGATTTAATTATAAATAATTTATACAAGGTGTAAATTACCCTTCCCAAAGCCGTTAACCAAGCATTCTGTATATATCAAACTAAGTAATCCCACGCAAAAATTATTGTTGGGAAACAACTTTTTTTTTAATATGAATAAATCCAATATTATGCGCAACTAGAAGTACAAAAAAAAAATCGCGATGACGGGGAGAACAATTTGATTCCATTTTTTTGCAACATAATATAGAAACGTTTTGTTGCGCTTTATTTTGTCAAACGAGATGTGCCGTCGCACCAATGATGGTCGACAGTACGATAGTACTGTCGCCATAACATTTGCCGATTATTTGTTTTTCGCAACTTTGATAGGGAGTCAAAATATTCACACACGTCTCATACACTCGCTTCCCGTTAACCAAAACGCTCTCGTTGCCATAAAGAAACTCCAGCTAATGAGGACATAACGTATTCCCTTTTATGAACACACGACACGGTAGACATGTCACTAACTGCAGCCGCCATCTTTTTTAATGACGGAATACGTAAAGAACACAAAGAGAGCGAGAGAGGAGCTCGTTGAGGAGCTCGTGGCTAAATAATAACAGCCGCCCGGGTCGATCTTTAAGGTTAAGCCGTGCTTGCCGAGGTTGGTCCGTGGATGGGTGACCGTAATTTCTTACCTACCGAGTTTCCTCCGTGCCTCGGAAAGCACGCTAAGCCGTTGGTCCCGGCTGTCATTTGTAGATCTTTGACAGTCGTTACGCGTAGTCAGAAGACAAAAAGTCTGACATCCAGTCTTACCAAGAGGTATCGTATTACCCAGTTACTGGGTTGTGGAGGTCAGATAGGCAGTCGCTTCATGTAAAATACTGGTACTCAGCTGCATCCGGTTAGACTGGAAGCCGACCCCAAGATAGTTTGGGAAAAGGCTTGGCAGATGATGACGTAAAGAACACAAAGAGTGTCGCGTGTGTGATTAATTTAACATTACGGTCACACTTACAAGGAGAAAGAATGCTGGCAAAAGGAATAAAACTAAAAAGGAATTTTAAACTAGCATTATTTAAAAAAATACGAGACTAGCAATTAGGAAAAAGTTATCATTATTTATTTATTTACCACCAATTATATTATAGCAACATTACAGACAAGCCCAATACGAGTTCTCACATTGAATCCAAAGTTGAATGGTAGAACATGGCTTATGATTATTAAGTCCACTTATGTACCTTCATTGTACAATCATGAAGTTAAAGTACGTAAATAAAATATAATGGGGTGACATGTCGCGTTCTAAACTATAGATAACTAAGGAGAAAGGGGTGAGTTCACAACTCTTATTATTTAGTTAAGGGCTGATATTGATTTAACTTCATCAGCCTAATAAATATGCCAGTCTGACAGCTGTCAAACCACAAATACATACCTCAAATAAAAGTTATCTTCCTACTGAATATTAATCTACCCTTAGAAAACCACTTTCACGGAAGGTCGCACATATGTTCACTACGGCAGCGCAGCTAGTCTGTCTGAATGTCAATGAGAGTTAATTCCCATGTGACCACAAGCTCAGATGTAGGTTTAGGTCGCGTGAGAACGTTTGTGAACCTTTTTTTTCCGAAAAGGATGCCAGTTCTTATCCCTGACTAAGTGAATGTATAAAAGGACAGCTGCTCTCTCTTGGGAAAACCTTAGATGGATAAATATTCGACGATATCATCATCTGCTTAGCATTTTTCAACTATGTTGAGGTCGGCTTCCAGTCTTACCGGATGAAGCTGCATTTTATATGGAGTGACTGCCTACCTAGTTAGAACCAGGTAATACGACACCCCTTGGTAAGACTGGTTGTAGGAATTTCGGGCTACTGACTAACTGTAACGACTGTCAAAGATCTACAATTAACAACCTGGACCAACGGCTTAGCGTGCTTTCCGGGGCAAGGACGAAACTCAGTATATAATGAGTGGTTACCCAACCTAGGCAAGATCCAAGTGGCTGTTTTTATTTAGGCACGAGCTCGCAACTGTTAAAAATGATACTCTCTTACTGTATTGAGACAAAAAAAAAAGCTGTTGAGTTTTACCAAGTGTACGAGTATACACTTCATTGCCCGTGACTACATCTTTTGTTATCAAACTTTTTGTCGAGAAAGTTCGTTCGTTATTTTGTCTCAACACGTGCGTTTATTAAGAACGAAATTTTGAATGAACCTTCGCCGGTTGAAAGCGTTACTCATAAGCATGTGTAGTCATTTTTTTTTTCGGATGGCAAATCATCAATTGTCTCCTCCCGCTCTGGGCGCAGGAAGGGAGTGGCAGACTTGTACTGACTAAAACCCATCCATGTTTCTTCTTAGCCTTTTGTGTTCCAGGGATACGGTATCTCTTTCGAACAGTCCCGCAGCCCTGGCAGGCATCGGCCCTCTCGCACCCCTTCCGCTTTGCTGACATCTCCTTGAGGCGCGCGTGGAACACGGACGCGCCGGCGCCGTCGACACGGCCTGCACGCCGTCGACACGAACTGCGCGCTGTCGACACGGCCTGTGCATGTGTGGCTTTTTTTGATTTCTAGATCGGACAAACAGATATTGGATTTTTCCCTCTTTCTCAGAAGTAACCATCATAATCTTCCAGCCATTGTCCCATGTTACTTGGATTCGGCACAACAAGTTCTTTTTTCTTCCATTCTCCTCTGTCAACAGTCACGCTATCATTTACTCCTTTTTCTTTCTTATCATTCCTCACACAATCCATCCATCTTTTCGTTGGTCATCCTCTCCCTCTCCATCCATCAACATTTACATTCTTCACTCTTTTAGTCACATGAGATTCGTCACTTCTCATCACATGTCCATACCAAGGTTGTCGATTCCCTTTCAACTTTTCTGTAAGTGGCGCAACTTATACTCGTTCCTTACCTTATCTATTCTTGTCACACCACACATTCACCTCAACATTCAGTAGCAACCTCGTCCGCCTCAGTCCTATGTTGATGACAAAAAAAAAAAAAAAAAAATTACATAGGTCTACATGGGCACTTATATAACGTCGACAAAAGGTGCTCGGTGAGAAGAACCGGCAAGAAACTCCATGGTTACTCTTTTAAAATCATTTGGTTTTACAATATTTGAAGTAACAGCGTTAGAACTTATGGGAGGACAGCGTAGGCCCGACAATAAGTCGTTGCTTACTCATCATCATTCTCTTGCCCTTATCACAATTTATTTGGGGTCGGAGCAGCATGTCTTCTTCTTCCATACTTCTCTATTACTTGTCATCTCATGAGACACCTCCTTTCTTGCCATATCATTCTTCACACAGTCCATCCATCGTTTCTTTGGTCTTCCTCTACTCCTAAAAACATCCACATTCATACTCAAAACTTTTCTCACGACGTTTTCCTCATTCCTCCTCATCACATGCCCATACCACGACAACCGATTACCACACATCTTTTCAGTCACCGGCGCCACTTTCAAACTGCCCCTTATGTACTCATTTCTTATTTTATCCTTTCGCGTAACACCACACATCCCCCTTAGCATTCTCATCTCAGCTACATGCAAATCCCTTTCATTCATCCCTTTTGTGGCCCAACATTCTGATCCATACAAGACAGCAGGTCTAACCATTGTTTTATAAATCTTCCCCTTGAGTTTAAGAGGAATGCGGGAGTCGCAGATAGTTCCCGTGACCTGCCGCCATTTCATCCATCCAATGTTAATTCTGTGCTTTACACTACGATCTATTTCGCCATCGCTTTGGACAAGTGAACCGAGATACCGAAAGTCGGAGCAGACAGGAAGAAGCGCGACATCTAGCGATATGACACCAGGGCTGGAGAGACCACCGAAATCGCAGAACATGTATTCAGTTTTAGTTCTGCTGATTTTCAGGCCAACATTCTCCAGCTTCGTTGCTTACTATAGAAGGTAAAACAAGATAAAAAAAAAACGAATTTACAAAGCCTTGTAGGCTTTGTAATTTCGTTTTTTCTTTTTATTTACCAATTTTTTGTCTCACAAAAAATTGGTAAATAAAAAGAATCTATAAATATGAATAATTATAAATTATTATTTATACAATTGGCTCGCTTTCATGCTTACTTACATAAAACGTAAGTCGCGTTTGTGTGTAATATTAAGTAGATACACCTCTGTCTTACCCTTTTGGGGATTACAGACAAAATCTTATACTGTATTAAGTTACAAGACTTTTACGAATATTATCCTAATTCTAGCTAAAGAAGACTTTCAAAGGTGATGATTATCACACACTTCAAATCCTACATGATCACATTAACTCTTGATAGCCCATCTCAAGCACTATGACCATTAAATAAAGAGCCCGAGCAGAACTTTAAAAGTACTGGAACACGTGTAGGAGAACGTACATGAGTAGGTACAGTTATACTTTAGTAAATAGAGGCACAGTCAACATATTGACATACAGTATTTCAACTGAGGGAATCGTGGCAAAATAATGACAAAACTGACACTGTCACTGGAGATCTTACGTGATTTTCAATTATTGTGAGCTCCTAAAATTAAATCACATGAAGATCAATTTCATAATTGAAAATCGTGGAAGATATCCCGTATAATTGAAAATCATGGAAGATATCCCGTATAATTGAAAATCATGGAAGATATCCCGTATAATTGAAAATCATGGAAAATATCCCGTATAATTGAAAATCATGGAAGATATCCCGTATAATTGAAAATCATGGAAGATATCCCGTTTAGTTATAAACCGTGAAAGCTTAAGAGCGTTTACGCTGTACGGCATTTCATACAAACTTTCAAGTCCTTATTTTCGCGAAATGACTGAACCAATTTTAATGAAACTTAATACGTATATTAAGCAGGATACAGAGGTCCAATAAGTTACTAAAAAATATTTTCAAAATGTGTTTAAAAAAAAAAGATAATTTGAATTTTCTGTTTCTATAGAAAATTTATAATCGGTCTAATTTAACTGTAACACTATTTTTCGAAAATGTTTTTTAGTAACTTTTTAGATCTGTGTATCTTACTTATGTGTACGAAGTTTCATTAAAATCAGTTCAGTCGTTTTGGAAAATAAGGACTTGAAAGTTTGTATGAAATGCCGTTTTTTTTTTTTTTTTTTGAATGGCATCTCGCAGTTCAACCTATGAGGTTGTCGTCTGATGAACCGGACTATCCTGTGGGTGCCTTTAGAGTAAGGCCTCCAGCCAGGGCATAAAAACTTACAAACTAAGCGACTGCACGCTAAGGGCACCCCCTGTGGGGTACGAACCTCGGCTTAGGGCGTCGCTGGGGGAGGACTGCATGGGGACAGGCTGGATCTGAATGGTATCATTATTTAGGGGCTGATTTAAAACTAATGGCACAGCATCGCGGGCTGGCTCGAGCGAGGGTCGGGGAGGGCATGGACCGGGACGTCGCGACGGACCTCGACGGCGAGGTCGGAAAAACGGCGGTTTGAGTCGGAACTTTTTAAGAGTGCTAGTCTCTTTGCTACTCTCCTGGAGGAGGGTGATAGCATCATCTGGAGTGACAAGGGTATGCCTAGGACGGCGTACTGTACTAATGCGCGAGGGTTCGAAACGGGCGGCCGCTGCGATCAGGGGATTACGGTGTTTAATGGCGTTATCGAAGAAACGCTTCGAAAGACGTTTCATAAACTGAAGGACGGTGGGCATTCTAAGGTCTACGTGTAGACGGTCATTACGGACATAAAAAGGGGCTCCCGTGACTCTACGTAAGAACCGGTTCTGTAAAATTTGCATCCTATGGATGTACTTAGGCTTGGTGTGAGCGTACACGACGCAAGCGTACGTCATAATGGGGCGGATCACCGCGGTATAAAGGCGCAACTTGCACTTGAGTGACAACTTGCTTTTTGCCGAAATCATGAAATGAAGCCTACCCATAGCAAACGCAGCTCGGTCACGAGCTGCTTTGATGTGCGCCGCGAAAGACAAGTGGTTCTCAAGTATGACTCCTAAGTACTTGGCTCGCTTCTCCCAAGGGATAGGCTTACCGTACATAGTGATCGGGCTGAGCGCGGGTGTCTTAATTTTACGCTGTTTAGAGAAAAGAACTGCCTGGCTCTTGTCGGGGTTCACCTCGATTCTCCATTTCCGGAACCAAGTGCCTAAGACGTTGGCTGAGGTTTGGAGGGTGCTATAGATAGCGTCGTGACTGCGGCCAGTGTAATAAATGGCCGTGTCGTCCGCGAACAGGGCTAACTGAGCCTTCTTGCTCTTGGGGATGTCACTGGTGAACAGAGTAAAGATAAGGAGAGAGACGACGGAGCCCTGAGGGACTCCGGCTCTAATGGGGTGGGGGGAAGACAATGCCTTCCCGATGCGATAGCGGAAGGTGCGATCCGACAGAAAGTTTCGTAAGATGAGCACGAGACGGTCCGGCACTCCCAGTTTGTACAGCTTATATAATAAGCCGTTGTGCTAGACTTTGTCGAAAGCCTTTGCTATGTCGAAGAACAACACACCCGTCATCGCTCCTCGCTGGAAGCCAGCGCTCAAGTGTTCTACGATGCGATGGGCCTGTTGAGTGCAAGAGTGTCCGGTCCTGAAGCCGAACTGCTCGTTGGGGATGAGACTCTTAGCCTCGGCGAAGTCTTTGAGTCGCTTATAAATAAGTCTCTCGTAGATTTTGCCGAGTGCGTTCAGGAGACTGATAGGTCTGTAGCTCGAGGGCTCAGACTTGGGTTTGCCTGGCTTGGCGAAACCGATGACAGTGGCCTCTTTCCATATTTGGGGAATGGCGTTGTTGCTCGGGGCGCCATTGAAGATGGCCGCCATTAACACGACGAGCTGAGCGGGGAGGAGTTTTAACACCCTATTGGTGATTCCGTCGGAGCCGGGTGCTTTCCGCGGTTGAAGCTTATTAATGATGTCTTGCACTTCGTCAGCTGTGACCGAAGGCAGAGGATCATCAAGGTCTTCTACGGGGGGGAGGGCGGCTTTACGTTCGACGAATGCGTTCACCTCATCGAGATGTCGCTTGTCTACTGGTTGAGAGCTGGGGGAGCGCTGGGACTCCAGGCTGTCGGCTAGGCATTCGGCCTTCTCAGAGTCGTTGAATGCGACGCTCTTATCGGGTCGGGATGATATGCCGTAAGGTGTAAACGCTCTTAAGGTTCAACTAGTTGCCGGCACGAACTCACTGGTGGCCGTGGCCGAAAAGCACGCTGTCTCACTTAGCATCGTGCCCGACAGAGATAGTATCAGATAGTATCAGTGATGAGCAGTTAGACGCTAGTCTGCACGCACATCTAGTTCGTATGCACACACACAACGTTCCGAAACGTAAGGCGCGCGTAAAAAAATACGAAAAGGCCTTTGGAAGATAGTGTTTTATGAAAAAACCACTGCGTGTATCAATTACAAATAAAATTTATTGAATTCTTTGATAATTTTCCTGTGTCGGTACCGACTTTGTTTTGGAAATTTGACACTTCTTTTATTACTAATTTACGACCAAAGTTGCGTTATAATTTGCAATAAAGACGAATCTTTGATAGCTCGTAACTTTTTAATGGCTTTTTATTTTACTATTCTGTTTCCGTACAGACAAAATTAATAATGAGACAATTCCATATCATGTTTTCCTTTGGATGTGCAGTGTCAAACAGTGGAGTAAAACCCCCCGAAGTTTGTATGGAAAAAATGTCGACAAGTCTCACCTTAAGTACGTTTGCCGAGGTTGGTCCATAGAAGGGATCATCCATTACACACAATTTATCCTGGCTGTAAGTTTTATGCCTTTGTTTTTTGTTACATGTAGACAGTGGCCCGAAAGTTCGATAAACTAGACTTCACAGTGGTGGTGGTCTGATAGTCAGTCCGTTCATGTAAAACACTGATATTAAATTTAAATCCAGTAAAAGGGGAAGGTGACCCCAAAAGTAGTTGCGAAAAGGTTCTGCAGATAATGATACAGTATTTCAACTAGGAAGAAATGGTTGGAAGCTGTTCACACACACGCAAAGCGTTTATATGCATTCTAAGTATGCTTCAGTCAACAGGTTACTTCTAAGTCAAGTGGGTCTGTAACATCGAAACAAGTGGTTACATTGTATGTGTGTAATGCAAGGAAACAACAATTTTAGTTGACAGCCCTTTCACACGCATTTGATATCACAAAAAAGGGCCAAGTTGGTTTACTGATAATCTTTATTCAGAGGTATCCTTGTACATATAGAGGTACGGTTCTACACGCCCAATAGTTGTGACTACTAGTTTATTCTCGTGGTAAGTTGGAACTAGAAAATAGTTTAGAATTATTTATATTCATATTCGATGCTCTTGGGAGGCTTGCACGTGTTTTAGTTATTTGTAAAAAGCCTTTTAAGATATACGACCTCCTTAGAAGACGTTGCGTCAGATGATAGATGCTAACTGTGGATAAACAAACATCCCATCGCTCCAGATTTCATCAACTCTGGAGAACACTTGAGGCTATCCGAACTGCAGTGGCCAATCTGGATACCTCTTAATCGATTGCGGGCCCAGGTTGGCCGCTGTAAATACAATTTGGTCATATAGGGTATCCTCATTCCATCCCAATCAGAATGCCAATGTGAAGCGCCTTTGCAGGATAAGATTGGTTTTCTGAATTCCGGGTTCTAACTACTGCTAATGATTGTCAAAGACGGGTTAAGCCATTGGTTTCGACTGATTTCTGACGTATGGAGAAGCTCGATAAGTAATGGATGTGCAGCAATCCATATACCGACCTCAGTAAGCGTCGCGTCGCTTAATTTTCCATAGACCAGTGCAGCTGGTATTTCTTAGCCACGAGCTCCTCTAAACTGATTCAGTATCGTTTTATATTAAAATATAGCAATGAAAAAATCTTAACTCTTTCAATTTAAATACATAAAACACACTTTATCTCTTTTAAAACTGCTGACTGGAATTACTAGCATCATAAAAATGCCTAAATTAAATATTTGACTTCACTTGGAATTTCAGATTCGTTCAAAATTATTAAGATTTATTAACCAAATTAGGGGTGAAAGTTTTTTATTGAAACATGGTTCTAGATATTACAAAAAGTTAGGTAAAGTTAAGAGAGATTTCGTCTTCATATTCTATAGGGCCTGGCCGGTACGTTTATTATTATTGTTAATTTTGGTAAATTACTGGGATTAAAATTGACCTTCTCATGGGATGTAGGTGAATACTTGTCGAATCTTTATAGTATACTAGACTGGTTATAAACATTTTGGAAATATGTGAAAAGTATTAAATTAAGGTGAGCAAACGATAATACAGACGGTTGAGGACGTACGGTCTGCAAAAATTACGATATCGCTAATTTCTTATGAAAAATACAACTAGAAAATATATTCTGATACCTTGGCCCTGTTATAGATTCTCTTTGGACAATTAACTTTTGTTAAGGAGTCATTTTGTCTAAAAATAAAAAAGTTGAAGTCAGTCATTCCAGAGTGTGGATCTCTTTGGAGAAGAATAAATAAGGAGCGCTTTTTAAGATATTTCTGTAATGTCTCTACGTGTACCAATATCTGTCATTATAACAATTGAGATCAAGCGCCCCACGATTTTCTACAATGAAATTTTGTTAATCAAACTATTCTTAATTAATTTTTTTTTTTTTTTTTAGTTTGCTTTTCTATTAAAGCGTGTTTTATGTCTTTAAAACGACGATAATTTCATAGCAACGAATAATTGGCTTTTTGGTGTAGGTATTATTTGTGAAAACAGATTGCCAAGTCTTTTATGAATTGTTTCGTAATCTATCCATTTCATATAATGCATCACTGTTACATGGGATTTTTCCTGTTAACGTTCAGCAATCCAGTTTTTCTATCCGAATACCGTCCGACCTTCCACGGCTGAGAGCTACATAAACTTGTCCAGCGGCAAATAGTCGAGAACCTAGAAAAATGACTGCATAATCAACTATGCAGCCTTGCATCTTGTGTCCAGTTGATGCCTAACTCAGGATCAGTGGCAACAGTCGGCTTTCAGTGGAACCATAGCTATATTTTGCGGGGAAATGTATTGACATTGGTTTAATTACATGTATATCATCTGTTCCAAAATCGGAACATGTCATGTGGCCGTCGAAAATATGGCCAGATGATCTCCGAGATAAATCCCATATTGCCATGTGCCCTTTGACACGACAATGTTAGATCTCAACATCACTTTAGCTTCTACGAATATTTTCAATACTTTAAGAAGACCTCCACCGTTCTATTGATATCATCAGATATGACCGAGTTCAGGTCTTTATTACCTAAATTTCGTGTATCATCGATAAGTGGATCTTATGCCTTTATTGTGTTTATTTGTAGAATTAAAAATTTAAAAAATTTGGAATTCAAATTTCCTTCAAAATGCGGCGAGTAGTCATATGCTTCTCTCAAAGATCAAACCATGCTTGTCTCAATGCACGGCTAAGAACAGTAATCATATGACGTTAAAAACTCCCCGACCACGGGTATTGTATTTGGAAAATCATGAATCCTGAAGGTCGTCATCAGGATAATGGGAGAAACTATTTAAATTAATGCATTGTCATCGGTCTTTTATAAGTGTGCAAAGTTTCAATTTAATTCGACGTTTTAAAATGGGTCAAAATCGCGTTCGAAGATTCCGTTACCTACATACATACCAAGCTAATAAAAGCATGTTAAAAATATCTCTGTGGTGCCACCGACAATGGCAATATGGAAGTTGTGAAATTACATACGAATGTGAAGTGGAAGTGAAGTGGCATACGAAAAAAAAAAACTTAACTGTTTGTTGTAAAACGGTTTTTCTTGCCGACCATACAAGCTTACCTCAGCTAACAGCCGCGCATGTAGCGATAATGCCCAAAATGTGGAATTATGTTGACGCTACCGGTAGCGGGAGGTACTTACTTTAAATGCATGATACTGGCTTTACACGAAAAAGCTAAGGCATGTTTGTGGTTTATTTTACGTTAAGACTTTTATTAGCTTTTCATTTGAAGGTTTTCGTGCAAAAATACTACATTTTGTAGTTTGTTTTCAGCAGAAAAACACTTTGGAGGTAGTCTAAAAAGGATGGGTAACAGCAATTTGAAAAAATATTACAACCGGCTGCATTTTCGTCATCTGTGAAAGCTTTTTTAAAGAGTTAAATAGAAATCTTTGGCTTTGCCGCTGTGACTTTCGGCACCTTCGGAATCATACTTTAAAGTAACAAACACTATAATCCCCAATCCTTTTCTTAAATTTTGGTATTTTCATAAAGCATAGAAAACTTAAACCTACAGTTAACACACAGCTTTCAATTGTCTTAAATTTTAGTAGGTAACCTATCTTCAGACTTTCAGAACACCAAATTTTCTGGTATCCAACTATTCTTTTAATTCTTTTTGACAGCAGTCATGTCTATTCGGCAGCTAGCTATATTCAATGACATTATCTGCCAAATGAAGCGTGACGCATTATTGTAAAGATTGGCCGTGACCCGACTTGTTTCATCGATTCTGAACGAATCACGATGTTCTTTTATTTCAAGACTTTTAATTTATTTCCTGTGACATGTAACTTCGATTAATGTTATTGAACCCAGCATTTTAATAGGTTCTTTACAACTGAGGACCTTTGATCGCCAGCGCGCATCACTATACAAGCTTACCTTGCGTATTAAGCAGCTGATATCGGAAAACGTAGAATATTCGAGTACTTTCCTATTAAAATCACGAAATGATGTTTAAGTTCAGAAATAAAAATATTAAATAGAGAGAGTATTTAACTATCTACATGATACTTACTTCGTTGAATTTTAGGCTAATAAACTCTATCTATTCCGTCTTGAATAATAAACCTATAACGCCTTTACTTTGTAAGAGGGTGTCGGCCATTTACTATTCTGGCGCAGTGCAAGTTGGTGGAGGTTACAAATCTGCGAATTTTTGCTTATCCTTCTCTCAACAATGTTTTCGTCGGCTTAATGTCTAACCAGATGCAGCTGAATACCAGTATTTTACATGGAGCGATTGCTCAGCTGACAACCATAGTTTACTAATTGGTCATAATTCGCTGAATTTTCGGTTAATTATATCGTTGGCTTGACTCACGAATGTAATAAAAATGGATATACCAAGGCTGCATGGCTTTGTCATCCCATCACAAAAACACTAAACATTTTATACGTCACAAACTAATGAACACTTCGCTATTTCTTTTTGCTGTTAAACTTTTTTTTGTGTGAATAACGTTTCTGTTCATAACCTCTTCCTAGATATTAGAGGAAATAATAATACCATTTCTTTTGTAGGGTTCCGTACCCAAATGGTCACACGAGACCCTATTACTGAGACTTCGCTGTCCGTCTGTCACCAGGCTGTATCTCATGAACCGTGATAGTTAGCCAGTTGTTTTTTTTTACAGATTATGTATTTCTTTTATTTATTTCTAATAAAATATTATTTTAAGGGGGGCTCCGAGACAAAAAAGTAATATTTTTGCTCGTTTTTATAAATAATGGTACGGAACCCTTCGTGCGCGAGTCCGACTCGTACTTGGCCGGTTTTTTTAAGTTTTATGGTTTTGTTCAGCCCTTTCCAGTTTTATTTGTTCGAACTGTTGGATAAAACTGAAGAGCAGGCAACCCTAACATCAGATCGAATATAATAAAAGACACAGTTTTATGTAAATGTAATCGCAAACATTTCGGATTCTCTATATATGTACAGTCAGCATAATACAGCAGTGAATATTCTAGTATCAGCAAATTATTTAAAGAGGAGAGCAGTGGTTACGGCCCTGGCTAAAGAGAGATAGGTCGTTGGTTCGGACACAGGCACAGTCACTATTCCAGGTCAAGTTAAAAACCAGCGTCCGACACTAGTTGTTTGGTTAGACTTTTGGTTGAGTAAGACTCACTTCTCTAGATTTTCATTTATCGTAAATTATTTTCATTTGTGTCATGCTCCAAATAAACTTATTTGCTTTCTTTCTTTTAAAATTGTGAAGGCAAACATCGTGAGATAACATGTCCCATGCACGCACATGCCCACTATAACTCACAAAGATGAGAGAGAAGGTATATGTCCCACTTGTAGGCTGTACTTAGTCACAAGGAACGTAAACAATATAGGTATAATATAATCTTAAGCATACGAACTCGTTTGCTGTGATTGTTCGTGTAAGAAATACAGCCTACATATTATATTATTATACTTTTTTGATTTTCGCGTTGACTGTACATTTAATATGAAGATTGTGTATATTCATACAAGCGGTGTTTTGCTTTAGCGTGAGGTTAAAGGGCAAAAGCGAATTAGGTTTTTATTAAAGATAATATTTTGTTTTATGCTGTTTGCTTACGAAGTCCCGGTTTTAGGGTTCCGTACGCAAAGGGTCAAACTGGACCCTATTACTGAGACTTCGCTGTCCGTCCGTTCGTCCGTCTGTCACCAGGCTGCATCTCATGAACCGTGATAGTTAGCCAGTTGAAATTTCTACAAATTATGTATTTCTGTAGATGCTATAACAACAAATACTAAAATCAATATAAAATAAATATTTAAGGGAGCTCTCATACAAAAAAGTGATTTATTTGCTCGTTTTTATAAATAATGGTACGGAATCCTTCGTGCGCGAGTCCAACTCGCACTTGGGCGGTTTTAATTTTTCTCGGATAGCTCGGTTTCCGGAAAACCATGAACCATAATTCTCTTTTCTACTCCAGATGTTCTTCAAGTAAGCTGTTTCAAGAGGATAGGCAGCAATATCCTCTACAGTTATACTTTATGAAATACTAAGCTTTGCCTACGGTTTCACCTGCATGGACGTCCGAAATGATCTCACAGGAACGTACTGTCGGTATCAAAAGTATTCTATAACCTAACCCTAGCTTGCTTGTGTCTTCGATTTTATTGAAAGGAGCTTTTCAAATGCCCATAGTAAGTCGGGACCAGTTAGGGTAAGTCGGCAAACAGGAATGACAGTTTTATCAAATAACTGTTAAAACACATAACTGTTGAATACATTAAAAATAATGATATAAAAGAAGAATAAGAAATTAAGAATATAATTTTGGTTAAAAAATAAAAAAAAACATGTTTTTTTTTTTATTTATTTATAGCCTGTCCTGCAATGGGGGATTATAAATAGTTTATTAAATTAGTAAATTCAAAAGAAATTGAGGTTATCAGTGTCCACAGTGCACGAATGCAAAAGCGAATAAAATTATTTTTGACATTTTGACTTTAGCTAAAACATCTAACAAACACTCAGCAATGAACGACGAATTAAGGTAAAGTGCCATCCAGACAGTTCTAAAGCCAGTGTCTGGCTAGTGTGTGATAGGCTTAATGTATCCACATAGTTTCTCGTGAGCACAACCGGTTTAATCCGGTTACATCCAATGTTTTAATGGATAACACCAACAGTATACACTTAGTACGCAATAAAATGTTTGACTTTGACTTTGATCAAATTGTCATATATTAACTGTGTTGTAGAATTAGATATATATTTGGTTTACAACTGACTGTCTGAGAGTTTTGCAATTATGATAAAAAGCTTTCTTTCAATTATTTTGATCACATTGATCAACTATTTCATTGATCGCAACGACTTATTGTCGGGCCTACGCTGTCCTCCCATACTTAAGTACTAACGCTGTAACTTCAAATATTGTAAAACCAAATGATTTTAAAAGAGTAACCATGGAGTTTCTTGCCGGTTATTCTCCATAGAAAACGACCAACCCGAACCGTGCACCTTTTGTTGACGTTTTACAAGTGCCCATGTAGGCCTATGTGAAATAAAAAAAAATTGATTTTTATTTTGTAAGCCCTACTGCTGAGCATGACGAATTAAGTTCGATTAGGTACCAGTTCGGCAGTACGATTAAACTGTTCTAACAGCAATATCCCAGTAACAGTCTATGGCCTTATAGGTAGGTACCTACACCACTGCTTTACCCTTTGATAAAAACCGTCGTGATGCTATGTATGTGATTATGCTTTTATTTATGTCGGACGAACAAAAGTTTTATTTTAAAACGTGTTGTTAATTAAACATCAACCTTTTTTATGCAGAAGTTAATTAGCACGAAGAAGTTCAAGTTAGCTCGAGGCGTAGCAAGTGACAGCCGAGCGTAGCTTGCGTAGCAGTATCAGCTACGCCGTAGCAAATACGTAGCATGGTAGTTTAATTAAATAATTGTGTTGTTTTATACCACGCAAATGGACTATTTTAAGGATCAATTAAGTGGATAGAAACTTATACTATATTACCGATAGGCAGCACAAAGGACCATCGGCAGATTTCTAAGAAATCTGAGCGTAAGACCTACAGGATTGAAATATATTTTTAAAAAATATTGCTCATAAATGTTTACTGTGTATTGTCGAAGATTTGACTACAACAGTCGTTGTCAGCCATTTTGACCAAGACCCTTTAAGGAAAAGATTGATTCACGGGTAAAGGCTCAGTCAAATTGGTACAGACAAATTACTAGTTGGCTTCCAACCGGAAAAATGTCAGTTAGTATTTGTATGCTGCTGTTTGTGTCTGTGTCCAATGAGTGAGCCTTAAATAGTGAGCCCTGGCCATAATTAGACCATACTTGTTTCGAGTTGTTTCTGTTTAAAAACTGAACAAAAGCTCAATAATTCTTTACGAAATTCTTTTGAAAACATATTCCAGTTTCTCTTACTCCTAAAAGTTAAACAATGTCCCTTGACTGAAATATGTTTCCCCTTTTCGCGATTCTCCTTTAATAATAGGCTCCATAAATTCACCCTAATTTATCAGCAGACGGCACGATTAACATAAAATGGAACGTTTAACGCCTTTAAACTGTAAAAGTGGGACATCTGTAGACGCCATAGTAAGTCGTTAATCATAATTTGCACAGACACTCACCCATACATACATACACAGACACACACACACACACACATATTCTTCCTAACCCCGCTTTTACACCCTTTAACCAAGTTGTGATACTTGTATTCGACAAGTCTTTTATGACTAAGACTAGCAGTTTCTAAAATAGTTACATACCGAGTAAAACGATACGAATGAATGCAAGGGAGAATCGAGACAAAACTTTGAAATGGATTTTAACGTGGAATTTATATGATTTGTTAGCAACAATTTATCTATACAAGGTGTTGTTTTGCAATCTCGTCAAATTCAAGGAGGTAACTACTAAGCTCATGATTCTCGACCCGAATCAATAATAAAATGGGTAGGTAATATTTATCTTTTTTCTTATTTACGGAAATCGGTTAGTGTGAACCACCCGTGTTTTTAACACGACCCGTCTGATCTTCGCCTTATAACCTCGCTCACACACAAAAAAAACCTCAAACGTTTTATTCGATAATTTCTTATTCCCTAAACCACGTTAAGCGGGTTATTCTGAAATACTGACAAATATAAACACTATACATACAAATACAAAAAAAAGCAGTGTTTTTTAATAATTAACTAGGTATCGTAATTTATATTGATTATTTATGTCTTTTGTGACCTGGGTGTGAACACGGGGTTACACACATACAAAAACAAAACATACAACATATTCATTGTAAAACTCACTCGTGGCAATAATTCATAGTGAAAGAAACAAGACGCAAGCGTGAAGTCACTTCACGTAATTTGCGTCCCATGAGGTTGTGAACGGGGTGTGACAAACACACACACACACACACACACATGTCACATTCATTGTAGAATTCACTCGAGGCAATAATTCATAGCTCTTTGATTTATAGCCTGACATTGCCTAATGTGGGGATTTAATTTTAACCGTGAAAGCGTACAGCAATCAATTTCTTTTTTGGTGTGGCAGAAAGATATGTCTGGGTTTTATGTATTAAGTTACCTTGGGTTTTTATCAATGGAAAGACGTGGGTGTAAACCAATTGGAAGTATTCAATATATGATGAATATGGCTGCTGATATGAAATTCATTCATTCTTAATGACCCCTCAACCATCGCGATGACTAATAAAAGATTTTTCGGGACACGCCCGTCACAGTTATTACTTGGTTAATAAACAATATTGTGGTACATGTCATGCAAATCTTAACTTGCAAAAAGTCTTGCACTTGTAAAAAGTCATCTGGAATGCAATGCTGTCGTCTGGTCGCCACATGAAGCCAAGTACAAACTAATGCTAGAACGTATCCAGAACAAGTTTGTCAGATTCCTGTACTTAAAGCTGTATGGTGTGTATCCAGGGTATCCACTGCTATATCCTACTCTATTTGTGCTGGGCATGGTAGGCTACTATAAACTGGAAGTAAGAAGGGAAGTAGCTCTCGCCACTTACTTATTTAAGATGATGCGTGGTAAAATACACAACCCAGGCGTTCTTAGCACGGTTGGGTTGTATGTACCGGATCTGTACGTGGGGCGCCGGCGGCAGCCGCCACTGCTGTGGGTGCCGCCCGCTCGCACCAACCTCCTGCAGCACGCGCCGCTGACGCGCGCGCTACGTGCACTCAATATGGTGTCACAACAGATTGACTGCTTCAATTGTACTGTGAGTGAATTCACACGGGCCGCATTTTGTTCAATTTCTCTTGTAGTTGGTAAATAATACCTACCGCTAATCTAGATTTACGTTTAATTTAAGTTATAAGCCTTCAACAAGGCTGCAAAACAACTGAAGTTGCTATTGGTAGGATCAACAAACTCTGCATTCCGAAGTACTCTGGAAGGAATGTCGCCTCTGGGAAAGGGTGAAATGTCACTTTGGAAAGCTACTAAAACCAACAGAAAGCCGAAAGAACATCTACATCCCCTCAAATCCTCAAACTCTTGGGCGCGAACGGACGCTGAGAAAGCGGAAGTATTTGCAAATCATCTGGAGAACGTATTCAGGCCGAACAATGGCAGTGATGAACCTGACGTCGATGACATACTCAGTCAGGATCTTCAGCTCTGCCTGCCTCTGAAACCCACATCGCCAAAGGAAATCGCATGTGAAATTAAACGACTAAATTCCAACAAGGCTCCTGGCTTCGATTTAATCACTCCCGTCGTTCTGAAGAACCTGCCTAGAAAGTGCATAACCTTTCTTGCCTCTCTCTTCAATGCAACACTAAGACTGTCATATTTTCCTCAAATATGGAAAGTGTCGGAAATCCTTATGATTCATAAATCTGGCAAATCTCCCTATGAACCTTCGTCATATCGTCCTATTAGCCTCACACCAGTTCTGTCGAAATTATGGGAGAAGATCTTTTTAACCCGCCTAAAAGAACATATGGACCACTGTGACATTATCCCAGCGCACCAATTCGGGTTTCGGAAAAAGCACTCTACAATAGAGCAAATGCACCGGGTCCATCAGGAGATCAGACGCTCCTTTGAAATGAAATTTTATTGTTCGGCGGCATTCCTAGACGTCCAACAAGCCTTCGACAGAGTCTGGCACAAAGGGCTACTGTGCAAGGTGAAGGACAAGCTTCCACATTCTTTTTACCCAATTATCAAGTCTTACCTTGAAGACAGGCGTTTTCAAGTGAAACAGAGAGATGCTAGATCCACACTTCGACAAATTAATGCCGGTGTTCCGCAGGGTTCCGTTCTGGGCCCTGTGTTATATAATATATTTACCTCTGACTTGCCGGTAACTGGAGACGTAACAGTAGCGACATACGCGGATGATGTAGCCTATCTCGCTAGTGATGGTTGCCCAATAGTGGCTAGTAACAAGCTCCAACACCTACTTGATGAGACTCATGCATGGATGAGAAAGTGGCGCATCCGAGCAAGTACTCAAAAATCAAACCACATCACGTTCACCTTGAGAAGGGGAAACTGCCCGCCTGTCAAATTTGGCAATGATGTACTGCCGGATAGCGAGCATATTAAATACCTTGGCTTTAACCTAGACAGAAGGCTCACTTGGACCCACCACATCAAGAAGAAACGAGATGAAATTAACCACAAGGTCCGAAGCTTATACTGGCTTATGGGTAGAAACTCTGTCCTGTCTGTCGATAACAAGCTACTGATTTACAACAGCGTCCTGAAACCTATCTGGACCTACGGAATCCCTCTGTGGGGCTCTGCCAGCAAGAGTAACATTATGTGCATACAACGAGTTCAAAACAACATCCTGCGTACGATTACCAGTGCCCCGTGGTTCTCCAGAAATGATGAGATCCACGAATATCTTAATGTTCCGACTGTTCAGTCCGAAATCGACAACTTCAAGAAGAAATATGCTGAAAGGCTATTGACTCATCCAAATGCCTTGGCCTATGACCTCTTAAATCCTTCTCTTACGACGAAAAGACTGAAAAGGAAGGATCTGTTCTGAAAAGGCAGACAAGACACTAGTCTTCTCGCCTTAACGTCATTTTCACACAACTAACCTGCTTATAGTCTTGCGACTGATTGCAGATTATTTAACAAAAAAAAAAAAAAAAAAAAAAAAAAATATTAAGTTATTAAAACTATAACTGCACTATTGTATTAGGTAAGCCTGTAATTTCAAAAATCAAAATCAAAATCAAAATATTTTTATTTCACATAGGCCTACATGGGCACTTGTAAAACGTCGACAAAAAGCTCGGTTCGGGTTGGTCGTTTCCTATGGAGAAGAACCGGCAAGAAACTCCATTACTCTTTTAAAATCATTTGGCTTTACAATTTTTCTATGTTACAGCGTTGGCACTTAAGTATGAGTGGACATCGTAGGCCCGACAATAAGTCGTTGCTTACTACAAAACGTAGAACAAGATAAAAAGTTACCAAGGATCTAGGAATCTATAAGGCCTACAATGTCCACACATTTACAAACAATCGGTAAATAAGAAAATGAGTCTATACAAGCAAAAAAAAAAAAGAAGATATTGCAAAAAGACTAGATTAAACAAGTGACACAAATGTTGTCATCCGTGCTGTAACTATTCTAAACAAAATGGTGTAATGATTAAGAAAATATTGTAAAACATCTGATTAAAAAATAATGGAAAAAAGTAAATAAAATAAAACATAAAAATTAAAAAATATAAGATTGAGAATAGTTAGAGACATCCACACATTTGTGCCGTTTTAAGAGCTACCAGGGAAGCCGCATGTGCGTAGGGGCTCAGGCCAAACTTCTTTATCTTCAACATAGTCCTTAATTTTGTAATATGCTTTTTTAATTAGGACACGTTTGATATAATTTTTAAACTTTCCATCGGTCAGTTCTGTAACTGACTTCGGCAACTTATTATAAAAGCGTATACTGTTTATAAGAAATGACTTGCTAGTTTTTGTTAATCTAAATTTTGGTATTACAATTTCATGTTTACTGCGCGTGTTTATATTATGAAAGTCGCTTCTAATTTTGAAAAGCCCTCGGTTTTTGCGGACATATAAAATACATTCTAAAATATAGAGTGAAGGCAGAGTCAGTATATCGATTTCTTTAAATTTTTCTCTGAGGGACTCGCGAGGACCCATTTTATAGATGGCGCGGACTGCCCTCTTTTGCAGTATGAAAATTGAGTCAACGTCTGCTGCCGATCCCCACAGCAGAATGCCATAGGCCATAATACTATGGAAATAAGCGTAGTATACTAACCTAGCCGTGGCTACATCAGTTAGCTGCCTTATTTTCCTAACTGCATAGGCAGCTGAGCTTAACCTTCCCGAAAGAGTTCTAATGTGTGCCCCCCACTGCAGTTTTGAATCGATAGTAATCCCCAAGAATACAGTTTCCGCTATAACATCAAGTTTTTTGCCGTCAAGATTTAAATTTAGGTCACGTTGTGGTACATTTAATGATAGTGTATGTGTTTTCAATAAATAAATAAATAAATAGATAAAACTACAAACATCATGGTCTATTCTCCAAAGGGTTGGGCTGAGGTGTACACAGATACACACACACACCCACACACAGGAACACTACCTGTCCCGCGCAACATCGTCTGCGTCACATTTTCCTCGTTTTTGCAACATTTTTCATTGCTGCTCCGCTTCTATTGGTCGTAGCGTGATGATATATAGTCTATAATAGCCTTTCTTGATATAATAATTTTTCAAATCGGACCAGTAGTTCCTGAGGTTAGCGCGTTCAAGCAAACAAACAAATAAGCTCTTTAGCTTTATAATATTAGTATAGATTTCAAACAAAACAAGAACAATTTTCATTGCTGCACCGCTCTTATTGGTCGTAGCGTGATGATATATAGCCTATGTCCTTCCCCAGGTTGAAATCTATCTTCTTGCCAAATTTCATTAAGATCCGATCAGCCGTTTAGTCGTGAAAAGGTAACAAACAAACAAACAAACAGAGTGACTTTCGCATTTATAATATTATAGTATTTATAATATTATAGTATATAGTATATAGTATATAGTATATATAGTATATTATAGTATGGAAGTATGGATTAAAGAAAGCAAAGCCTTACTTCTAACACCTGCCAATTTAAACAAAACAGAAACGCAAAATGTATTTAAAACATAGGTACTTAGAAACGAATCCTCATGTACGCGCTAACATCCACTTTACCTCTATCACTCAACTTCATAGTCCTCCAATATACAAATATCCACAAAAAGAATCATTACAGTCCGTTATTTATAGTGCAGCCTGTTTGCGCGAAGACCTTTGCGCACCCATTCTCGAAAATATTAAGCACACATTGCGTCTATTTGTCTGTCCCACATACGTGGCTCAAGTGCTTCATGCGGGCGTGTCATCAAGCGGAACCAGGGGGCATGATAGTGAATGCGATTGGATTAACATAACGTTCCATAAATATGTAACATCACGGGTGTGATTCCAAAAGGGTCAAGTAGAGGTGTATTTTTCCTATTCAACACCTATATTTTTCTAGTTCCATGTTATTACATGGAACTGGGCGTAATATTCGCTGGGTACAAATTAAGGTTCTGGGCTACAGAGGAATTCCTGGTGGACAAGAACAATAACATTTAGCTAGACCTAGGGTATGAACCGAGGCCCTCATGCTTGGCAGTCGCGCATGCGATCTCTATATCAACGAGGCATCATAATCTGCCTGAAAATGTATAACACAATTGGGATGATGACTGGGTAAAGAAAACGAAATTCTATTTTGTCCGTCAATCAGGTAATAAAAAAATATTAGATACGTATTTTTTGTTTTATCAAATTAACAAAAAAATACTTAGTTAAAACGCATTAAAGTTGGAGAGTGGGGGCTAACTACGTCACAACTAGGTATAAAATGTACTGAGCCGTGACGTCATGCGCCATTTCAACTCAAAATATCTCCGTAATTTTACGATTACGTGAAAAAAGAAAAAATACGTGTCAAATAGTTTTTAATAATCTACCCGATGGACAAATAAAAAAAGATGAGTCAACATCCCTATTGGCGAAATGCATTGTTTCGCAAAGACACCCAAACACATGTAGAAACCGTCAGTCGGTTGGATTGACTGCCGGCTTCTCTGTTCCCTGATCATTATAACTTGGATCTCTTCAAAGTTTTAATGAATCAGTTTCTTCTTTATCCGCTCTTCCTAAGTCACATAATCGCTTCACAGCAGGCGTAGGAGTTATCACTCGCAATCATCTGTCCAGATATATGAAGGAGAATGAGGTGCGAGCAGTATGTACCTACGGAGCACTGCAGTTGGCGTTCTAGTAGTAGTTTCTGCTTAACCCCATGGGGAGAAGGCGTGTGTTTATGTGTGTACCGTAGAAACCATAACTTTTGTGGAATTAACTCTGGCACGTTGTAAAGTAAAAGGAAATAAACAATAAGGTTCAAATTAGAATAAGAAATATGACTCCGTCAAAGTATGACAATGTACTGACTACTTCAATAATTATCTAAATTCAAAGACTTCGTTATCATCATCAGCCTATAATGTTCCCACTGCTGGGACACAGGCCTCCTCTCTATGAGAGGGCGTAGGCTGTAATCCACCACGCGGGCCCAGTGCGGGTTGGTAGATGTCACGTGTCTTCGAATTTTTACTTCTAGGACATGCCGGTTTCCTCACGATGTTTTCCTTCACCGTTTTTGAGAGCAGTGGAGATGAAATAAATTACAAAAAGTAATGCGCCTGCCTGGGTTCGAACCCACAGCTCACTGCTCGTAAGTCGGGGCTGCCACCTCTGGGCCACCGCTGCTCTCAAATTCAAAGTCTAAACGCCTTTGTTACATTCAACCTACAAATCATTACATCACACAGACGACCCATAAAGTACCAGACTTCAAGATCTGTCATAAAATGAATCAGAAAACTCAATTCCCTTTTCCATCATATATTATATTTGTCCCTCAACAATTTGCTCCCTTCAATATAACACATTTCATGCAACCTTTGTAGTCTCATTTCAATTTATGTCGAGGCGTTAAAGAGTTCTCGCTCAAAGTGAGTCAAAATTCCTTATTACGTTGTTAGCACTCGAGATGAGACACCCTCTGGCATATAATGTACGTGTTTTATTCAATTTCATTTTAACTTTGTAACCTTCGTAGACTAGATTTTTGTTTATACCAACATTCAAAGCGGTGTGCGAGAATTAAACTACACTAGATATACAAGGTGTTGTTTTGCATCTTCGTCAAAATTCAGGAGGTTGGCACAAAATACATAAATAATCAATTAAAATTAGGGTACTTAGTTAATTATTAATAAACACAGATTTTTTTGGTTGTTTATGTTTGTCAGTATTTCAGAATAACCCCCTTAAAGTGGTTTGGGAATAAGAAATTGTGGAATAAACATTTGAGATTGTTTGTATGTATGGAAGAGCGGTTATAGGGCGAGAATTAGACGGCCCGCGTTTAAAATACGGATTGTTCACACTTACCGATTTCCGTGAATAAATAAAAATAAATTACCCACCATTTTATTATTGATTCGGGACGAGAATCATTAGCATAGTAACCTCCTTGAATTTGACGAGGATGCAAAACAACACCTTGTAGACATATACAAGTTCCATTTATAACATCTTCTCCTTCACCTCATCCTGCACTTATCCCATGTTACTTGGGTTCAGCGAAACATGTTTTTTTCTTCCCTTCTCCTCTGTCAACCGTCACGCTATCATTTACTCCTTTTTCGTTCATATCATCCCTCACACAATCCATCCATCATTTTTCTGGTCTTCCTCTCCCTTTTCATTTATCAACATTTATATTCATAACTCCTATACAGGGTGTTACGGAAAGGGTATATACATCCTTAAGGGTGTGCTACAGACCATCAAACTGAACATGTTTCTCATCATAAAACATGTTTTTCAGCAAAAAAAATATCTGCTGCCCCATAGAAAATTACAATACCTATTCGACCCAAATGTATAAGCAACTGATATTTTTTTTTGCTGCAATTTTTTTTTTATACTGAGCAACATGTTTATTTTGATGGTCTATAGCACACCCTTAAGGACCCTTTCCGTTACACCCTGTATAGGTAAGTACCTTAATAAACTTCATCAAAGTAAGAACACAAACACCATTGTTTAAACGTTACTTTCATGATTGATCCATTAAAACCAACATTACGGATTTACCGCTAAACATGATTAAAACATAGATTGACGTTTCAATCAGTCGTCTGCCTCCGTACTGATAGGAATGCAACCGTTTTAATTGTGTGTGCTTAAACTAGCACCTATATGCTTGTTGGTCTTTTCATTCACAGGCGTAATTGCTGAGTATTAGGTCCTGAGTTTGATTCCCAGGTCGAGTAACGTGTAACGAATTTGTCAGTAGCAGCCTCGAAGCCTGGATTAGTTCGTCGTGTGAAGGTTCGTCCCCTATTATTATCGGACTTAAGAGAGTTTACACCTTTTTTTTTTACGGATGGGAAATCATCAAATGACTTCTCCCGCTTTGGGCGGAGCGGGAGGGAGTGTCAGACTTGTACTGACTAAAACCCATCCATGTTCCTTCTTAGCCCTTTGTGTTCCAGGGCCACGGTATCTCTTTCGAACAGTCCCGCAACCCTGCCAGGCATCGGCCCTCTCAGACCCCTTCCGGTTTGCTGACATCTCCTTGAGGCGGTACACCTCTAATCCAAGCCTTTTACTTGGGTAAAACCTCGACCACATAGTCGTGCTTTGTATCGAACAATTTCTCCAGCTTTATTCTTCTTTATGCTGAACACCCATTTACTTTTTAGTAATAATCCAGGTTTTATTGTCTTCGTGTGACTGATACTCTTCAGTCTGTCTAACTCTTCGAAGATTACAGGTGTGCTTGTATGTCAGGTTAGTTTACTTGTAATTCAACCCCTATCTCATGGGACTGAAATATATCTGGCGAAATGGGGCTGTACTATATCCCTGCACCAAAACTTCTATCTTAACGTCCGGGAATTTAGGCTGATGTTGTAGCTGTAGATATTTTGAAAACATTAGCTTAATTGACATTGTAAACAAGACTAGCTGTCACGAAAGCACTTAAATTAATTTCAAAAACTTTGTTCCATCTCTTTTTAGAGGAAGATGTTGTTAACATTGTAATACCTATTTTAATATTAGGTGCTTTGCTTTGAAATTGATTCTGTCGTTCCAACCAGTTCATATAATCCTTTAGTCAATCAAAATTTATCAAAAACTATACCAACTGACGGCACGGTTGGCGCAGTGGTTGAGCGATCGACTGCTGCGCTGCGTGTCGCGGGTTTGATCCCCGCACGGAACAAATATTTGTATGGCCTACAGATAGTTGTTCCGGGTCTGGCTGTTTGTGTATGTGAGTTTAAATGTTTGTAAACGCACCCACGATACAGGAGAAATTCCTAGTGTGGGGCAACGTTTTATAAAAAAAAAAAAAAAAAGAACTTTACTTTACCTTCTGTACCAACCTTGCTAAGACTCGCACTAATAGTCAGACATAATGAAATACAATAGTAATTAACGAAATGTTACTTTTCTACTGATTGGTGACACTGCCCTGGACCAAAAATAATTTTAAGACAAATAACTTTGAAACAAAAAACTGTCACCGTCATCGTAACCGTCGTGCGCGAGCAAATCGCGGCAAAAGCCACAGTACAGCATCATGCTATCCGATGATATCACCATGCCGCCGTGCCGTAAGATTGGTTCACACAGATTCTATTGAATGTGCTCAGTGAGACTACTATGTAGACTTAACGCGTATTACGAGTAATAAAAAATATAATATAATGGCAAATAAAACGAAATCGGAATCTTCTAAATTGTCTTAGGTACATGTATTTTCTTGCTCGTGGCTAAATAATAACAGCCATTCAGGTCGAACTTCAGATAAAGCCGCACTTGCCTAGTTTGGTGGTCCGTGGGTTCTAATGGAGGGGGAATATTTTCTATTACCCCCTAAGAGATGGCGCTATTACAAGATTTGTGACTACGTAGTTCTACTAGGTACGCAAGATGGCGTGCAAACAGTCATGCATTCGACTCTTCGGTGTGACCAGCCTTCGCTCAATTTCCATGAGTAGAATAAGAATAAACTTAATGTAATAAAAAGTATACAACAATAAAACAATAAAATGTTATTTAGAAGTTCATTAAAATAACGAGAGTGAATGCGTGGCACTCGAACGCATGCGTGTAGTATTACGAAGTTTCACTTCTTCCGCGCGGAGAGACTCCACGCACAATTTTTAGGGTTCCGTAGCCGAATGGCAAAAAACGGAACCCTTATAGATTCGTCATGTCTGTCTGTCTGTCTGTCTGTCCGTCCGTATCACAGCCACTTTATTCAGAAACTATTAAGACTACACAGATGAAACTTGATAGGTAGATGTATTCTGTGAACCGCATTATGATTTTTGTAAAAAATTTAAAAAAATATATAGATATGGATATCCTCCCATACATGGAACTAAAACTAAAAAAAAAATACGATCTAACCTATACGGGGTGTCTGTAGATAGGTCTTTAAAAATGACATTGAGGTTTCTAAAACCATTTTTATTCAAAGTCAATCTTTTGAAAGATAGACACTTCCAAAGTAGTAAAAAGTGTGTCCCCCCCCCCCTCTAATTTCTAAAGTAAGAGGATGAAAATTCTGAAAAAAATATGGGGATGTAGAACGTAAAAAAAACTTTCAACGAAAATTGGTTTGAGTAAAATTTTATATGTAGTTTTTGAGTTATGGGACTTTTTCACCAAACTGCAGCAGTAACTTTGTTTTTCATTAACTTACTATGAAAAACAAATTTAGTTTTGCGGTTGAGTGAAGGTTTACTAATGAATGACCGTTCAAAACATTGTTATTATATTGTTTGGGGCTATGGAACCCTGTGTGCGAGTAAGACTCGCACTTGGCCCGTTTTTTTTTTTTGTTATTATACCTTGTTGCTAGACTGTAGTTCGGTTTTTTGACAATAATTATAATGTGCCTGGAACTGGGTCTATCCATCCAAATAAATGCTTTGAGTTTGAGGTTGTGGCTATTTATTATATTATTAATCCATGAGAAATGAAGTTCTTCAAGCATCATCATCTTCCTGCCCTTGTCCCATTTTATTTGGGGTCGGCGCAACACGTCTCTTTTCTCCATACTCCTCTGTCATTCGTCATGTTATCATTTACTCCTTTTTCCTTCATATCATTTTTCACACATTCCATCCATCTTTTCTTTGGTCTTCCTCTCCCTCTCCATCCATCCACATTCATATTCATCACTCTTTTAGTCACATGTGTTCCATCCCTCCTCATCACATGTCCATACCAAGACACTCCCTTTCATCTTTTCTGTAATAGGTGCCACTTTCAAACTTCCTCTTATATGCTCATTTCTAACTTTATCCATTTTAGTCACTCCACACATCCATCTCAACATTCTCATCTCTACTGCATGCAATCTTTTTTCATCCGTCTTTTTCACTGCCCAGCATTCCGATCCATACAGTACGACAGGTCGTATCACGGACTTGTATATTTCCCCTTTAACTTGAGGGGCATCCGTGGGTCGCAAGTTGTTCCAGTGACCTGTCTCCATTTCATCCATCCTGAGTTGATCCGTTGCGTTACGTCCCGGTCTACATCACCATCTCCTTGGACAAGCGACCCGAGGTACCGAAAATCGGGGCAGATCAGTATGGGCGTTCCGGCAAGGGCTATAGGCACAGGACTGGAGAGACCGCCGAAATCACAAAACAAGTATTCCGTTTTGGTTCTACTTATTTTCAGGCCAACATTCTCCAATCTTTGCCACCACACCTCCAATCTGCTCTGGACCTCTAGGCCACTCTCGGCAACTAAAACAATATCGTCAGCAAACAGCATACACCAGGGAGCCTCTTCCTGTATGTCCGACGTAAGAGCGTCCATTATCACCAGGAAGAGGTAAGGGCTTAAAGCCGACCCTTGGTGCAAGCCAACTGCCACATTGAAGCTGCCGGTAGTGCCCGCTGTAGACCGTACTTGGGTTTGACATCGACTGTACATCGCTCGGATCAACTGCACATACTTCCCAGGCACACCTTTCTCTGTAAGAGCCCACCACAAAACCTCACGGGGAACCCGGTCATATGCCTTTTCGAGGTCGATGAACACCATCTGCAAGTTTTTATGCGCACCTCTGTATTTTTCGCATAGCTGGCGAATAGCAAAAATGGCATCCGTCGTTCCTCGACCAGGCATAAAACCGAATTGGTTCCGTGAGATCTCGCTCTCTTCTCTCAGTCGCCTTTCAATAACTTTCTCCCATGCTTTCATACTATGCGACATTAGCTTTATTCCTCTATAGTTATTGCACTCCAGCACATCACCTTTGTTTTTGAAGATGGGCACCAGCGAACTGTTACACCATTCATCAGGTATGGCTTCCTCCTCCAACAACTTATTGAAGAATAAAGCTAACCAAATGAAGTTCTTCAAGCATGAGGAAACAAACAGGTGGCCTACCATGACGTCTTGAAACGTTATTGTTTCATTCTTATTCCAGAGTCCGAAAGAGACGGAGCTATACAGGTCGTCTAGCTCCATCTCTTTCCCACTCTGGAATAAGAATATAACAATAATGTTTTAAGACGACAGAGTAACCCCCCAAAAATGGGTAATTTTTATTACATGTCATTACGAAGCCATGCGAGAACTATGGGCCCACTACACATTTCAAGGATCAAGATTCTTTCATGGATAACTGCGACGATAACAAATGCCACCCAAAGTAACAAGGTCAGGTGAGGTGGAAACAAGAAATAAGACACATTGGAAATATACCAGAACGCTCGTAAATATCCGTACCTACGTCTCAAATTGAAATTTATGACCCCTTCAGCCGATGTAGTGGCTGCCTGCCACTGCTATGTGTCTGTGACAAATATCTAGGTCTTGGAGACAATGATGGAGAATTTTCGTTTTTGAAAAGCTGGATGAATCTGATACTAGTGGCTTTTTAACAGGTGTGTGGAGTGACCGATGTGCTGGACCAGTCGAATTAGTGAACCGTTTTACATTTGAGCATGAATGCGTAAAGGTGCAATTCCAAAGCCTAGTCGCTACAACAGACCGCAGTCACAGACTGATTTCTAAGCGACAGTAACAAACGGCAACAGGCAGCAATGTTGCTAACCACGAAAGCGTCCGCCTTCGGAATTGCGCCTCGATATGAATATCTACAATATTTTTTTTCTCAGATTCGAAAATCAAACTATCAGGTAACCAAAAGCACTCCTGTTCAAAAGGATTTTGGTATTACTGCTTACCTAATGATGATGCTTTGGGAACCCGTCTTCAGTGCCTGGTAATATCGCAATAAATCTAATTAAGGTCCTTTTTTTGCAACCTCTTCAAAATTCAGGATGCTTTTATGTTGTTGTTTAATTTTGACAGTATTTCAGAATAATCCCCTTAACGTGGTTCAGGGAATAAGTAATAGGGGATAATCCTATTTTTTTTTTCTTTGTCCGTCGGGTAGTTTGTTGAAAAGTATTGGACACGTATTTTTTCTTTTTTCACGTGGTCATAAAATTACGGAGATATATTGAGTTGAAATGGCGCATGACGTCACATGTAGGTAAGTTTTTTACCTACTTGTGACGTAGTAAGCCCCCAGTCTCCAACTTTAATGAGTTTTAACTAAGTATTTTTTTGATATTTTGATAAAACAAAAAATACGTGTCCAATATTTTTGTATTACCTGTCTGACGGACAAAATAGAATGTCGTTTTCTTTACCCAGTCCGATCCCCTATTATCGAATTAACGTTTGAGATTGTTTGTATGTGGGAAAGCATGGTAATAGGGCGAGAATCAGACGGGCCGCGTTTAAAACACGTGGTTCACACTTACGGATTCCGTAAATAAAGAAAAAAAAAATTGCCCACCTATTTGATTCGGGACCAGAATCATTAGCATAGTTACCTCCTTGAATTTGACGAGGATGCAAAACAACACTCTGTATATCCTACAAACTGGAACACAGCAACATTGTATGGCTTCAAATATAATTAACACATTTTTGCCTTAGTTCCTTCGCTGATTCTTTGAGACTGCCTCGTTGGACGAGTCGCCGCTAGCTCGACTGCTGACAATGATTTCCTCGGTTCGATTCCCAGGATGGACATAGTGTTTTGAGGGTTTCTGCCATCAGGAATTTCTCAGCAGCAGCCACTGAGATTTGTGCCCGATTGATGCAATAGGCTTGCCCCTATTACGTGGGTCTGGAACACAACAATGTGAATGTTCTGTTAAGTACACCTCTGCTTAATCTTAAAGGGCTTATGTTTAACATAACACCAGATAAAGTAAATATAACCTTAAAAAACATTTTTATACTGCCTAAAATAGTAAATGATCACCAGAAATAGTAAATGATCACCAGAATTAAAAACCTGAAAATCACAGCTCCGAACTAAGGCGTAGTCGACGGAGCCCCGCTACGCGGGGCTCCTATTTCTCTCTGCAGGGTTTAAAGTAACCTAACCAATATCGTCGCCCGGTGCCCAATATCCCGAGCTCGCTTTGCTCGCACTTGCTTCCTAAGTTCTTCTTGCCACAAAATTTGGTGATCATTTACTATATTTGGTCTTTGAATACCATTTTTTTGGTGTTTAGTATTTTTTTTTGGTAACGTAGCTTAGGATCTCAAAGTATTTTTTGGTGCTCATTATATTTAATCCCATCTTAAAGTAGGAGTGATGTAATATGTTTGTCATCATAATCTGCCTAGCCTTTTCCCAAACTATTTTGGGGTCAGCTTCCTGTCTTATCGGATGCAGCTGAGTACCAGTATTTTACATGAACGCGTCTGCCTATCCGACCTCCACAACCCAGTAACAGGGTAAAACAATACCCCTTAGTAAGACTGGAGGAGGCCTTTATCTTTCATTGAGAGGGTTCTTGCTAAAGAAATAACTTTAACTAAATAATTAAATCAATGTTTATTAATATCTTATTTTAAATCTAATATTTATTTAACTATATGAAGTCGTAATTAATTAAAATATAAAAAATTAGTATTACAAAATTGAATCTGTAAATATTTTTTTGCATGTAAACTGTTATTGAATACTGTACTTTAATTAAGCAAGTAATAAAAGGTTTTTTTTTAAGACTGTATGTCAGACTTTTGGTTTCTGACTACTCGTAATGACTGACAAAGATCCACAAATGACAGCCGGGACCAACGGCTTAACGTGCCTTCCGAGGCACGGAGGAAACTCGGTATGTAATTATGGTCACCCATACGCGGACCAACCTCGGCAAGCACGGCTTAACCTTAAAGATCGACCCGTGCGGCTGTTATTATTTAGCCACGAGCTCCTCGTGATGTAGTATGTTTGTATGAGTTCCTTTACAAAGAGAGTTTCTACCTACAACTTTTTGCCAACCTAGATCATAAAATTAGTCTATCTTAGTCCAAAGGTGGCACTATTTTTATGTGCCCATGCACTTATGAATAAAAGAATATAAAATGAGAGAAACAGTGCGTGCCTCGTAAAGTCGTAAATATTGGTTTACCGCGTGATTTACGACGGCCGCCATTTTGGGCTCGACTTTTCATCATAAAACACAAAAGCTTAGGTGAATTAGTTTTATCTATTTAGATGTTGGCATTGTACTTTATTTATGTAAGGTACACTGGGGTAATTCCAAAAAAAGTTTATATTATTCCGAAAGGTCAAAAATTCTACTAATCGTAGCGCTATTTTCCTATTGGCAACATTGCTCTATACGCCATTTTGATTGTCCTCGAAGCATCAGTCGTCGTGAGAAGCTAGTGTCAACGTTACATGCGCAGTGTCAAGTTTAGTTAAAAGAGCGTTTTAAATAAAATAATAACTTTGTATTAAATACTTTTTGGTGCGGCGTCAACATTGTCTATATTATTTTTTCTCTGCACCGATCAACCTCTATTAGCACCAAAAAGAAAACCAGACTATTACTGTCTCATATCGTACACAGAAAACATGAATCCAAGGCGGATTGACGATATTCAACTTCATACATACATATAATATGACTAGCTGTCCCGCGCAACTTCGTCTGCATCACATTTTCCCCGTTTTCGCAACATTTTTCATTGCTGCTCCGCTCCTTTTCGTAGCATAATGATATACAGTCTATGTCCTTCCCCAGGTTGAAATCTATCTTCTTGCTAAATTTCATTAAGATCCGATCAGCCGTTTAGTCGTGAAAAGGTAACAAACAAACATACAAACAAACAACAGAGTGACTTTCGCATTTATAATATTAGTATGGAAGTATGGATATGGATACATAACACATCATACATAATGTAATCCCCGAAGGGTTAGGAAGAGATGTCTACTTGTACACTGACAGTTCGTCAGTTATGTCTAGGTTACATGTAATAGGGGGTGAGTCTATTGCCATCAACCGGGCACAAATCTAGAGTCTTAAGCTGCAAGAAGAAGCTGCTGAGAAATATGTATATAACTAGTATCAAATTGCGGTGTGTATAATATGATCGTAATTCTTAACATGCTTTATGTACTTATGATACTATCTGTATGGTTACCAACACAGGAGGTACAGGACAACGTCTTTCGGGTCAGTTAGTACCCGCAAGACATTGATTTGATTAAGTCCAGGTTTCCTTTTAATATTTATAACAGCAAGTCAGGGTCCCAGTTTAATGCACTCACATTTATCAAAAGACTATCTTAGAACCCAATGGCTTGGCACGCGACGATGGCAAAAGACCGGACGGCATGTCTTTGTTTCCTTGGAAGATGGGTAGGCCTTTAGTGTGGGACGCAACTTGCGTCGATACTCTTGCGCCATCTCATCTTCCAAGCTCATCGTGCTGTACAGGCGCTGCCGCTGCGGCTGCGGAGAACCTCAAGCGGCGTAAATATAGTAACCTTTGTGGTAACTATATTTTCGAGCCGTTTGGGGTTGAAACTCTGGGGCCGTGGGGTCCGAGTGCTCACAGCCTTTTCAAGGAAATATCTAAACGCCTAGTTGACACTTCTCGTGACCCAAGGGCTGGGTTTTACTTTAGCCAGAGGCTAAGTATTGCCATAAAGCATGGCAACGCCGCCAGTCCCTTGGGCACGTTACCAGTTGACAGCGTTGAGGAGGAGTTTTTTGACGCCCTTTTATAATTTGTTGTTATTTTATCTAGTTTTAAAAATAATATTAATTTGTAAAATATAATAAATAAAATACTTGTTAGATTACAAAGAAACAAAAGAAAAAATAAAGAACTCTTATCAATACAAAATATAAAATAGGAAGACAAAAAAAAATCTTTTTACTCAGTCTTGAACATTTGTAAAAGTTGCGTAAAGCCCAAACATACGTCAAATGTACGTACAATAACGTTATTACGACAAAATAGCGGCACTTAGAGAAGCAACGCAGCCGTCTCCTTAGATCTTGACAGCTACTGGGTTGGTTCGAACGGTCGCGATAATCCAGTCGTGCGTGTGAAAGAGATAACGTATTTTCGCTGGGGTATACGTCAAAATGACATAGATTGGGCTTCTAGGGTTAAAGGTAAAGCACGCGAACACTTACTTAAGAAGCTGGCAGATTCATCTCATAATTAAATTGTTGTTAGTTTGTCTCTCTCTTTAATTTTTGTTTATATGTATGTATTTATGTATGTATCGTTATATCTTATTTGTAAATGTTTTTTTACCATTTGTTTTGCTGCACCTACTATGTCTTCTCTCTGCATCACCCTAAGGTAGACTGGTACAAAATGCCTGAGGCATTAAGTCCACCTTTGTACAGTGTTTTTTATACTTGTGCATAAAGTTTTAATAACAAATAAATAAAAAACAGCGATGGTGTAAATTTTACGCTTTCTGTCAAAGCCCCTAAAAACATGCTGGAAAACGAAACGAACGAACACACAAATTTTAAATTAATATTTTTTTAAAGTAACTGAAGCAAAAGCAAAGCAAAGTAGTTAATACATTCAAATTAGCCATGTGCTTAATCATAAACCTAGCGTACGGAAACACTGAGATTTTACAAGTATAATTAAGTTTCCACGAGCAGCTGTTCAAATAGAATTTCAGGTTTATAACCAAAGTACTTTAATTAAATACCCTCGGCATCGACGGCATCATTATACATCGATCTAGAATTTTACTAGAAAGTCTATAGGAACATTAACTTACACTGGTAGGTGTTTTTAGTCAAGAACTGGGCTAAGTGGATCTTAACCACGCCTATATTCCAATCTGTTTGTTTATAAATTGACATTCAAACGCCCTCTTTTAATCTGTCAAATTTGAAGTACCTGAAAACTATTAATTATATACATGTTCAACATTGATTATAGTGACATATGACATGTTTAGCATTGATTGAAGCAGAATGCAACTATGGGTTTGACATAGATAGCTTGCTAGAGGAGGTACCTTATTCGAAGATCCGCCAATTGCGGCCAAGAAATTCTAATTCTATACGAGTTGGTGGGTGTTTTTAACTGTTGCCATGGCAACAACGGTCGACTTAATTCAAAAACGGATTTGGGAAGGCTTTTAGAATATGGGTGATAGTCGCGTATAAAATTACAAGAACTACCTCTTTGCTCTAGTAATAGAATGCTGAGCATGAGTTCTGGTGTTCAATTCCCAGGTGGAGCAAGGGTTGTTGGGATTTCTATCAGGAATTTGTTTCGTGCCTGGTTAATAGCAATATCTCACAACCGTTTGAACTTAAATAATTGAATAGCAAAATGTGGGTTTTATAATAGTTACACCTTTGCCTAGATCAGGGGTGGCGAACCTTTAGGGATCAAATTGCCATCTTTTCTAAAGAATTGTGATGATGAGGCCATAGATGTGCCGCCAAATAATTTTGACTTAGTGATTGTTAGGAAAACTATTATTATAGTCTTTATTCTCAAAACTCTTTATTTACTACCAAAAAATAACTTTTGGCACTATATAGTATTAAAGGTTTCTGTTATACGTGTAACTTAAATGAAAGTAACATTAGTATGACTTCTGTGTTGCAGATTAGATTACCAATAACTTGAATTAGGGTTACTTTTAGTAGAATGCATGGTAGCAGTGAATCTATAATGTTAATCATTTATGGAAATTATGAGTGCAGGCCATAGGTAGATGAAAATATGGTTAATATCAATGGCGTGCCCAAAATATTGTGTCGTGTGCCATCAATGGCATGCGTGCCATTGGATCGCCATCCCTGGCCTAGATGTTATGTGGCCCCGTTGGTCTCAGAGTCGCAAGCGCGACTGCTGAGCGTGGGATCTAAGGTACGATTCCCGGGTCAGGCAAAAAGTGCTATTGGGTTTTCTCTATGGAAATTTCTAAGTAGCAGCACGGAGTTCGGAAGTTGGTGGTATGGTACCCCCTGCGCCTGATCTCTCTCCGGTCGTGACAGATTGCCGTCCCACCGGACAATAACAGTAGAGGAACAAAGAGCGCATCTATATCTGCGCACACATGTCTGCACTATAATATCTCCAGCGCCGATAGCAAATCTCCGCTAAGTTTGGCCGTTGTGACCGTGATATTGTCAACTAGCAAGGAAATACATATTTTCATAAATGCTTTCCGTGGTCTATTTATGTAAACCTATCACACTTACGTATTTCCCATATTTCTTCGTATTACCCACAACATGACATTGCTTGATAAATTTGCATACTTAATATAAACTAGCTTCAAGTAACAAGCTGTTTGTTTTGCTACACTTGCTGTTTCTTGTTAAACTTAAGTAGCTGTCCCCGGCAGGCGTTGCAATCCACTTTTTACCTACCCTATCTACCTACCTATCATACCCTACCCTACCCTGCCTATCTACCCTACCCTATCTATCTACCCTACCCTACTCTAAACCTTCCCTGGACTACGACAAACATTTAAAAACCAAAATCAGCTAAATCGGCCCAGCCGTTCTTGAGTTATAAAATTACAACGAAAATAGGCATTGATTTTTAACCCCCGACCAAAAAAGAGGGGTGTTATAAGTTTGACGTGTGTATCTGTGTGTCTGTCTGTGGTATCGTAGCTCCTAAACGGATGAACCGATTTTGATGAAATTGGTTTCGTTTGAAAGGTGTTTTAATCGAGAGTGTTCCTAACTATGTTTCGATAAAATCTGATCAGCCGTTTGAAGGCCATCACCTCTTTTCTAGTTGAAGGGAAATTAACAATTTGCACAGGTCTGATCGATTCGAAATTTGAAATCTTGTCACTTGTCACCATGGGCATTGCCAGAGGGGGAGGGGTGCTAACCCCCCCCCCCCCCAGAAAGATTTTTTTTTTTAATTTTTGCTGTTTTCGTTAATTGGCGAGATGACACGCAACACCGAGAAAAGTGGAAGCAATGGGGGAGGCCTATGCCCAGTATTGGGACAGTCAAGGCTAAGATAAAACAATATAAGTTTAAAAAGCATGAAATAAAAATTAAATTAAAAATTTAAAAAACCCCCGACACAAAAAACCTCTAAAAAACCATAAATAAAATAATCCAAGCGTCTTAGCGTCGGGGGACTGCTAAGTAGACCGCTTAGTACAAGCACATAACAAAGCGGACCCCCGACGCTAAGACGCTTGGATTATTTTATTCATGGTTTTTTAGAGGTTTTTTGTGTCGGGGGTTTTTTATTTTTTTTTACATGTATATATATGAATTATCATCTAAGAAGCACAGTAGTTATTACCATTAACCAGTAATTATTCCACTGAAAGCTATAGTTTCTAATTAAAAAATGAATTTACGAGTGTTGATCACAGCCCAAACGGTCACCATGTACTTATACATCATTCGAATATCGGTTATTAAAAACCAATCAAAATGTATGTATGGAACAGCTGTTTTTTATTCAAATTCTAATGACACACTAGCTGTGCCCGCGACTTCGCTCGCGTGGAATTCAATAAGTAGCCTAAGTTACTCATTATTACATTAGCTATCTGCCAGTGAAAGTCCCATCAAAATCGGTCCAGCCGTTCCAGAGATTAGCCGGAACAAACAGAAAGACAGACAAAAATTGTAATTCATATTTTGGTATATGTACCGTACCTATATACATTCATATGCATGTAGTAAAAAGCGGTTATTTTAACATTACGAACTGACAATTAAATTTTATTTATTTGTGTAGATTTATATGTGGCGGCTATGGTGCATATCGGTTTTCTACCCCGTATTATATTGAACTTTTACCGTAAGCAAGTACCAACCTATGTATGTTCCCTCTGTGTGACAAAACTCTTTTATTATGATAACAGCCAGCAGAGCAAACAACTCGATGTGTCAGAGTTAATGCTCGTTGGTTATTGGTCGCAAGAGCGGCTGCAGACCATGAGGTCTTGGTTCGATTACCGAGTAGGGCCAAATGTTATTGGGTTTATCCATCAGGACTTTTTCAGCACCAGCAACGGAGTCTGAACTTGTGCCTGGTTGATGTCATTAAGCTCGCCCCCAGTTACATGGGACTTAAACATAGCTGGTGTAATATGGGTGTAATTGTTATTTACGCCTCTGCCCAACCCTGCAGGGATTACAAGGCGTCATGTTATGTTCTCCTAAGATCACTGAAATTGGTTCAGTTCTATTCATAATTCTCTCAGAGCGGTTTTACTCATTTTTCTCTTACCTGTACCTGTGTGTATTATCTCTGGTTCAAAACTAATATTGTCTGTGAAAACTTGTAAGTCTATGTCCGGGGTGGTAGATCAAGACTCACCACGATCTCAAATCTTCTGACAGTGCTTACTAAAACCAAAATATCATTAAGAAAGTACTAAAGCGCAAACTTCCCTTCGGTTTTTAGGGTTCCGTAGCCAAATGGCAAAAAACGGAACCCTTATAGATTCGCCATGTCTGTCTGTCTGTTCGTCCGTATATCACAGCCACTTTATTCCGAAACTATAAGAACTATACTGTTGAGACTCGGTAAGTAGATGTATTCTATGAGTCGCATTAAGATTTTCACACAAAAATAGAAGAAAAAAACAATACATTTTGGGGGTTGATACTTAGAACTGCAACTCATTTTTTTTTTATCAAACTCATACGTGTGGGGTATCTATGGATAGGTCTTCAAAAATGATATTGAGGTTTCAAATATAATTTTTTTCTAAAGTGAATAGTTTGCGCGAGAGACACTTCCAAAGTGGTAAAATATGTGTAGAATTTTCTACACACATTTAATTTACACACTAGCTCTAAGATATGCTGGTTTTCCGACGACGATTTCCTTTAACATTGGCCACCTAGATTCGAATCCGCAAGTCTTAACTTCTCCCACCATCGCATGAAACCGCATCGTCTTGCACTAGAGCCAGCGATCCTGTCACAAAGTATTTGTTATTACGATATTATCTAGGTCACTGGAACATGAAAGTACGTAAAACAAAGGAATTACCTCGTTCCTAAATACAGCATAATCTTAATAACATCAGTCCATTAGACAAACAAAAGATTCCTAATATTATCTCCGTAAGATAAAAAGGAATCAATCATAATAGACTCATCTCTACACATCGACATAGTGAAAACAATGTCGCCAACCACCCATCCAGTTCTTGACCTAATTCCCCGTCGCTTAACCTCAATCACAATCACGTAACTTTTCCCCCTAGTTTGATAGAGTTGCGCAAATATAAAAGTTTGTCGAGAAAAATACAATCGATGTTAATTCCTAGGGGGAGTTGCGTAAACACTTGGCAGATTGCCGTCTGCCATACCCCCATAGCTCAGTACCCCATCGGTGGTTATATAGACACCATGTCACATTTGTATCCCATATTCGCCTATTTCGGGGTAAGACTTAAATTTTAAACTAACCATAAAAAAAATCCATTCATTTCCCATTCCTGCACTAAAAAATCTAAATTAAATTCTATCTTCAATTTTTTTCTGTTTTAATTGTTTTTGTTTACGCATGCGTCCCACTTGTTTTTGTATCAGTTGACGTCAGTGTTTGCCCGACGAAGTGAAATAGGTCATTGGTTATTTGACATGTGGTGCCGATTGGTCGTTTTATATTCGGCCGTGTTTTATTTATGTGACGAGTTGAGTGGTCTGTTCTTGAAATAGGGGTGAATGGGAAGGTAGGTTGGATTTGGCTTAATGCGTTGATGAAATGTGTAGGGATTTCGGTATTTTTGAGTGATTTTGTAAAGAGGTTCCTTGCCAGCAGTGAGGTACTTACTAATATAATTAAACAGCTGGTGAGTCTTTGATTTTGATTGGGTTTGCGTTATATCAAAATATTATATTGTGTATGTACATTTAATTTCGTTATTGTTGTTACGTGTATGTTGTTCTGCCATCTGACTTTTATTAGTACAATCCAATGATTTTGTTATTGAAATGCTTTATGCAGACATCCTTAATTTAGTCATAAGTCCGTGTGATACTAAATAATACCTACATTATTTTAAGAATTTGGTGGTGTACAAAGGCACTGCTGCCCTGCTGGCTCGTAGCAGAGAGAATAAACAAAATGATAATCGATCAGCCATAACGGAAATAGAAACGTCAAAATAAAATTAGATCGTGGTCCGAAAAGTTCTTGTCAATCTCATCTGCCTGCTTTTTTCCAACTAAGTTAGGGTCTGCTTCTAGTCTAACCGGATCCTGTTGAATGTGGTTGTAAAAAAAAACAAAACGCAGTGACACCGATTGCCACTAGATCCTCAGGAGAGAAAAGCAAGAAGGTACCTAAGACAAAATAAGCATGAAGCAATCGGATCATCAGAATACTCCAGGTTTTCAACCAACCCTTAAGATACTTAAGAAGCAAGCTCTAAACCTTTGAAACCACATCAAAAAACAAAACATAAACCACGTCTTAATTTGCAAAGAAAACATATTTATGTAACCTTTTGTTGTTCTAAGCCTCACATGGGCTCAAACATATTTATGTTTCCCCAAAGTTAAATGTTTTTCTTACTTACTCTGTTAACGGTAGGGAGCGGCTTGACTTACCAAAATATGCAGATTTGGTTATGAAATGAAAACATTGTGTTGGATTTTATTAGTTTTATTAGGCCTTTTATAATCTGTTGTTGCTTTAGGGACATTGGTTTATCAAAACTTATGTTTTTGCCGACCTTTTCGGCGTAAGAGGGGAGTACTGGTTACCTGGATCTTTATTCTTGAATCTTTTCGTCGGTCGGGCAAAGTGTTCAAGAAAATTTCGATCAGGATTTTTTGTCACGAAGTCTGCGCCAACATGACTATCTAAATTAGGTTTATTCTTTTTTTCTTCGGCATTAAGCCAAATGAAAAATTTCAAATTGATTCAGCTTTAAAAATAACATACCAGGCAAGTACTTCTGATATTCTATTTACATAATAAGTTGTGTAATTTAGTTTTCTATTCACAATTGTTTGCAATGATACTCCCAGGCCAGCGTCACTGCAACATCGCTTAATCAGCACGCGTAGCATGACACTGGGGAAACGGGTTATGTCGACGGAAGAATCGACATAATGACAGATTGGACAAAAAAAAGGACAAATGCAAAAATGCTCTTAAAGCCATTTCACTGACTGAACTAGATTTAGAACTGTGCCTTGTCATTCAGTTCACTACTATTATTTGACAAAACATGTACAATATTCCGACATAGGAAAATCTAAGCTATTGCACAGTTAATCGCGCGAATAACTCTGATTTAGAGTACTTTAATAACTTCAAAATAAAATAAAATATGAGTTTTATTTGAAAAAAGTGATTCAGAGTTTTATAAAATGGATGATCAAAACAATATCTCCTGTGGTGATTGTGTATGATTTCGCAAAGATCTTCCATTTTGTTTACAAAACATTTTCTATATCGATAATGTTTTGACACATCTAGAATCGATTGATGGACTGTTGATGGGTCCCGAGTAATTAAAAGAAAACAGTATAGTACCCCATGTTTGTTGTGATAATTAACGTTGTTCGCTGAAACGTAATGCGTCAATATTTAACTATGTTTTTCTTTCCTAGAGGTTCACCTCCCCTCCCCTCCCCGACCCCGCTTCAACGGTCAGGGTTTCCTTTTAACGTGCGAGAATGGATGCTTGATTAATTTTACGATGGTCTTTTATGGAGTGAATGTGGACTTTATTGTAAACGAGTCTGGTAAGTTGAGAGAGAGACTGATAGACTTAACCACCCTGTAAATTTACTGGGTGGTTTAATCTATACTATTTTTACATTTTGGAAAATATTTGGACTACAGCACAGCACCTGTCCTACAGTTCAAGCAGTTGCGATATCAAAGATCGAAGAAGATATTTTGGTTTTGCTTTGCTAACATATTGATCCATAAACAAATATGTCTGCGCCCGCGTTTCTGTGTTTGTCAGTGTTGCCATTAACACTCATGGCATAGACGAACATTATACTATTATTATTTTGGTTGTTGGTAAATTATTTTCTTCTACTTCAATTCGTATTTATTGCACATTACATATTCTTTGGATCATATCAGAATACCAGCGCTGTTATAGCACCATGCTGAAATAGAGGGGGCGGGGCGGGGGGGGGGGGATGTGGCCTCGTAGAGGACCAGTTAAATTTGATTAATTTTTTATAATTGTTTTGTTTTTTTGATAATTTTAACCATTTTGTTTTTGTTGTCCTATCCGAGCCTTATGAATACTTTTTCTTTATTTTTTTTAGTAGGTATCATTTTGACTCCAAAAATAAATGAACGTAAAATTGGAAGCACATGTTGACTTAAATTGCATAAAACTTTGCTGCTATTTCGTTAGAAATGTTTGCCATAGACGTGCCGCTGGCTGCTACTGCTCAATTCATCAAGGACATTATTTTTTTTTTTATTCATCAGTCCCATTTAACTTAAAATCAAACTTAAACAAAACACAATTCTTCTGGAATAGTTCTCAAAGAGTCTCTAACTATTTCTCAGCCCAAAAGCTAGTAAGCCAGCCAGCTTCTTCTTCCACTAACCTCATCATCTTCTCTTTCTAGCTATACCTCCTCTTCATGCTGATTTTCTTCATCATCCTGTGCCTGGTCTGCATCGTGGTGCTGCTCTGGTACAACCGGAGATACAACCTGGAGCTTCATTCCACCACCGAAGCTCGGGAAGACACTCCCATGAGGAGACCGTGCCTTAGTGAATTCTAACTTTGTGCCTACAGATTAAGGTGTATTTTTGATTGATAGCTCAATTTGAAGGTAGAATCCTGCCATACTGATGCCAAATAATATTTTTTTAAAAGACTTAGAAATATTCCGGCCAGTAACGATACTAGGTATTTTATTTTCATAGTTGGTTATAATGCTGTGATAAAACTTATGGTGGCCCTCGCCGAGACTTTCCGAGCCAGTGTGAATGCGACTGGGAAGTAGATCTCATTTAGTCTCGGTATTCCTCGCTTGCTCTCCGTACTGTGTCGGTTTTATACGAGACGTCTCGACAGATACAGAGCGAGCTCTCAGTTTAGAGTGTACAGTTGCCTACTCGTGCGACACGAGTCTTTCACAGCAACTGCTAAAAAAATAAATGAAAGAATTTGTCTACTCACCGCGACACGACTAGTAGAGCGTTGGTACTCACTCGACGGGGACTGGTGACTGTCGCATCGCCTGAGGGCATAAACGGGGCCTTACGTGTTCAGGACAAGGGCAAGGATTCCAAAACCAGATTTTTATTTTAATGAATTTAACTTGTGAAATTGTAATTAAATCTACGTCCATAGTATGTGATACAGTATTTTTTTACTGAATCGTTTTAACATCAAATTTTAATTAAATATATTTGTTTGACGGTAAACTTAACAAAATAAAAGGTAAATACATATGTTTTCCCAACATTAACGTCGAAATAAACTGTATTTACATAAAAACTATTTACCGAAACGTGATACGTGCACTTATGCCCTTAAACAAAGCATTTTAATGTAACAAACAACGAAGTGCCATATTGAGTCTTAATTGTGAAACATAAGGTTCATTTACAACGACTGATTCAGTGCCAAATAAAGTTTAATATAGTAATTACATGGAGTTTTATTTAACATTGGAAATCCGTTACGAAGTAGTAGTATCGCTCATTCTCGTTTTATTTCCATTTGGGACAAGTAGATTCAAGTAATTATAGTTGAATTAATTGCGATTGGGATGCAGCTTTCATTTAAATGAATTTTCCATACAATTCTTGATGAATACTATGTATCAAAGTCTCTTTGCTAGATCGAATCCAGATTTATTGACACATCCCAAAGAATTGATAAACTTAAATGGAGGTTGTTGGGGCGGTGCTCACAGAAGATGACCGAAGAGTTTGAGTATGGTGACCGCGTACCAGAAGACGCTTCGTGGCGCAGTGTTGGCAACGTTGGCAGACCACCCATACGGTGGATCGATGACCTGGTGAAAGACGCTAGATGAGAGCATCTCAGGGTCGGTCGTTATGGCGATCTGAGGAAGGCCTATGCCTGGTAATCGTCGTAGCTCGGCTGAAATAATGATGACTGTGTATTACATAAGTCTTTTATTTTCGTATAATTTTTTCCTGTATTTTTCATAAAAAAAATATTTTAATTTTATTTTCAAATGTTTGACTATGAGTAGAAGCAACCTGTTTCGTCGTGATTTGGATGGCGGCGGAATGATGGAAAAACTATTTGGCTTTGAATATTTAATATTGTCCTTAGTACAAGTTAATTCGTATCAGTCGCGGCCATTGCCGTTAGAGAGAGAGCGAGCAACTTGCGTTCCGATACACTGACATCTCCCTTTTCAAAAAGACAAATGTAAGTATAATTTCTTCTATACAATGCAAATTAATTACTCTTTAAATACACTACAAATTAGTGAACGCTACCTTAACTTATTGACATTTCAGATTGACAGTTGACAATTTCGAAAGACAAATGACATTGACAAGTAAGTAATTATAGGTTATGTTATGTTTACATTTACAAAACCGATACAAGTAGTGTCTTATAATAATAATCTTATATCTAATAATATTCTTGAAAACAGTTTATTACACAGTTACATAATCATTGATAACGACTTGGCTTATTTATTGGGCGTCCGAATGATGAATACTTTGTGTTTGGGTTACTTGTATGTGCGTTATCTGTTATGTGATAATCAGTGTTTGTTTTTGTTTCAGGTTGGGGAGCTGGAGCAGATGGAGAGGATTGTGCGGACTTCGGCTGAGATATTGATTCAAGCTGACTGCTGGGACGGTATTCGCTTTGTTGGAGTTGAGAACTGGGAAGGTTTTCCTTGGGTTTCAAGATATGCTGGCGATTACGACGGAAAGTTCCTTCACGAGCTTGTATGATGTAGCTACGAGGAAGTGGTCCTACTTGTGTTATAATACCCGGTGTCCAGATACTAGTGGGTTGTTTTTTATAATATACTTTATCCCCAATGCTAAGTGGTTTAAGTTGTGTTGTGTGTTGATTGTAATAAATACTTGATTTAGACTTTTGTTTTTCAATGTTCTCCCTAATTTTAGTAGTGTCAAGAGATCTTGAGTTTAAGTGATTGTCTGAGATTGGAAGTTGTGTACGAAGAGTTCTGTTCATGCATAGTTGAGTTGGTGAGTAACCAGCTTCTTTGGGTGTGTTTCTATAGGTCAAAAGAGCTAGGTATGGGTCAGTCTTATCTGCCTTACATTTTTTTAATAAGTTCTTAATAATTCCAACAGCTCTTTCAGCCATTCCATTTGATCTACTTAGATATGGGCTAGATGTAACATGTTGTATGTCCCATTGTGTAGTGAAGTTTAAGAATTCTTGACTGTTAAATGGTGGTCCATTGTCGGAAACAAGTATATGTCGCAGATAATGGAATGTCAAGCGTTAATCATAGTTTTAATTTAGTTTAATTTAATTTAATTTTTGGTCTGGCAATGCTTGAGTGTGTTTAGTCGAATGAAGTTATCGTTCGTCATTTTTGATGTTAATAAAAAGGCGGTAGATTTGTAGAGTAAAAACATTCGAATTGAAATCGGGGTGACGAACGGTTGACTTGGCTAACCTCACTACATTCCATTTTTATTTGATTTTGTAGTGTGTGTTTTCATAGCACGAAACCCATGTTCTGCCCACATGAAGACCGTGTCTAACGAAACAAAATCACCTCCCTACGACATCAGAAGTGCGATAAAATCGTGCTAATGCAATCACACGCGCGAACAGTGAAAATAACAATCAGTGACGGTTACTTTTTGAAATGCAAAACAAATAAAGGCACCCGCGATACAAACTAAAAGCCAGTGAATAGCAAGTTAGTGTTGCCGGATTTCGATCTTGACAAAACATAACATCACGCCTGTGTTCCCCGAAGGGTTAGGCAGAGTGTACCTAATAGAACACCCACATTTCAACGATGAGTCCGATGCGCGCTCGTGGTGGGTTATCGCTGAATTGTTTCTTGTGAGTGCAGTGAAAGGAATTCAGCCTCTTTAGATATTGAGCAAGGCGTTGAAGGACTCCGCATCAACAGCAGTTGTAACCTATCCAGGTATGACGTGGGATCAGTTGAAATAATTGTTCAAAGCAAGATTCGTGTGCGCCGAAACTTTTACGGCTACCCTCATTAATCTGAGTAGTGACAAACGAAACGAAAAGGAAAAATAAACGTCAGAAGTGTTTATCGCTACCGCAAATCAAGTGTCATGCATGCGGACCAGGGAAAAACCAGGATGAAACCAAGCGGATTGTCGCAAGAAGAAGTCGCTGCCTGTGCCGTCTGCTACGGGCATCGGGCAAGCGACGGCAAGCCAGCGAAGCCCTTGGTGTACGTCAAATGTGGCAAACCGTGTCACAGCCGTCCGGCTACGAGCGACGGTGGCTGCGTGCAGTGGTGGCAGCGGGCCTGCTGTCGGCGGGACGCCAAACCAGCGGCGCGTCGATGTCTGCGTCGACTTCACAACACAAAGGTGAATTGTTACGGTTTAATTATTATTCTGATGCTGAATAATCGTTGGTGAAAGAAAGTTTTGCATCGAAATTTTAATGGGAAACTTGTGAGTCATGTTGTTGCTATGACTGGTGTAGTTCAAACGCGAGTATTCAGTACAGAATTACAGTATAGGTTTTATGTTGTGTAGTGATTAACGATAACCCTCTCGAAATTTTGTTGCTTGTTTTGCCTACTATAATTATTTACAAAGTGACGTCATGTTAGGTGGCGAGATTTTAAATCAGGGTTTTCTTGCATACATGACGGCAAGGGAGTTTTCGTTAGCGAAAATCCTTTGTGTACATTCGGTGAGGCATGATAGTGGTAACAAGCTTCAATCGGTTTTGACTGTTATAGCAATGAATGTAACTGGCAATGACTAGCCAAGACTTAAGTGCTTCGTTCAGGCGTCTTTCACAGTCATATTTAACGCAATGATAGGGCCGAATGCCTACCGTATTTAGCTCGTGCTCTCCGATAGTCGGTAATCAGTAATTTCCACGAGTCTTATCGTTCACCTTGGTGCTAAAAAGACGACTGAAAACCTCTTCGATTAGAATTGGTTCCTGGAAAGTATCGGTACGTTTCAAAATTCGTAAATAGCTGCGTAATGTGCTAAGTAGCAAAGTCTCACTCTGGTAAAGTTCAAGCCGAATTGCACCCGGTAGCTAAGGTGACGAGCCGGTGGTACACGGTACGTATAGACGCGATGGGTTAGCATAGCTTAACATGACAAGTGCCGAGTTGACGAAACGATGGCGAACTTTAAAGGTTTTGCGATTGATGATTTAGGGTTGTTAAAGATTAAAGGTCTGTTTAGAGTAATTGAGGTTTTGGACGGTTATCCTTCACACTGAAAGCTTTAAATTCTAAGCGTGCCTACAGATTTGCACGCCGTAGGCTAAGGAAGATGCCAGCGGGTCACGTACCAGTCGAAGTGCTCATTGAGATCATTAAGTTCTAAGCGTACTTTCAAGTATGCACATGATGGGTTAAGGTGAATGCCCGAGGGCCAAGTACCGTTTGAAGTAGACTGTAGAGGATTTAGAGTTCAGAGATAGTGTGGAATCTTGGTTCGGATGGTCAGACCGTACCAGTAGCCATTTCGTAGCCGTAGTCCGTTAGAAGTCGGTGTCTGCTTATAGTAGTCCGTGGATGCGCGGTGCGCGGGTGGCTCTGGCGGAGGTCGGGTCTCGTAGAGACCATAGAGTCATGTGGGACTCGGTGTTCTTGAGGAACATAGTAAAACAAACAGGGTTTGTTGGAGGGCCTGAGTGTTGCCCATAGGCCACGGATGAGATTCCTGCTTTAAGTGGTGATTAGATGGATGAAAAGGTACTTGGTTGCTCTAGCATTTTAATTGACCTAATTGTTTGATCTAATTTTAGTTTTCATCCATGCGCTGGATGTGTGAGAGCAATGCGATTGCTGGTCGGCTAAAGAGCCGTGGCGTTAGAGGCTTTACACGAGAGTTCCTATAAGCTTGGTAGTATTTTTTTGTTGCAGTAGAGTTTTGAAGGTTGATTTGAACGACTATGGTACATGGCCCAGGGTCATCATTGTTGTGTATTCGATTATTTCCAATTAATTTGGTTAAAACGAAACAGCTAGTTCTAAAATGTCCTTATTTTGACCGCCCCGTTGAATCTAAAGTTTGGTCAGGTAGAGAGGGTTATGAGTACTCTTAAAAATATGCTCACAGCAGTTGAGACTAGCAAGGACCGTTCGTGGCAAGACTCTCTCCCGGATGTTCAGTTAGCCCTTAATTGCACTATGAATAGAGTTACCAAACACAGTCCTCTAGAACTTCTCATAGGTAAAGTCGCACGTCCTTTAGATTTAATGTTTTCCGATGAGCCCGAAATTAGTATCGATGAAGTAAGATCTGACGCTGTCGCTAACATGGATAGGAGCGCACAGTATGAGAAAGCAAGATTTGATTCCAATAAAGCTAAGTTTGATCGATTTGTCGTAGGTGATTTTGTTCTCTTGAAAAATGAAGAGAGAAATCAAACAAAACTTGATCCTAAGTATAAAGGTCCATTTAAGGTCGTTGAAGTATTAGACGGCGACAGGTACAATTTAAAATCACTAACAAGTAATCGCCATTATAAATACGCTCACGATCGCCTTAGAAAAATGCCTAATTCTAATGTTCCAATGGAAATTAATGATGATGAGACTAATTAATGAACCTGTTTAATTATTGAAGTTGTAAATCTTTTATTTCTACTATAACCCTATTGCTGGTTAAGCGAGTTATGTTGAGCTTTCGCTGGTTAAGCGTAAGTATGTGGAATCGCTGGTTAAGCGGATTACGTTGAGCTTTCGCTGGTTAAGCGTAAGTAGTGTAATCGCTGGTTAAGCGGATTACGATGTACTTTCGCTGGTCAAGCGTTAGTAGTGTAATCGCTGGTTAAGCGGATTACGATGTGCTTTCGCTAGTTAAGCGTTAGTATTATCACTGGTTAAGTGATAGGATGTGTAACGCTGGTTAAGCGTTACAATGTTAAATACTGGTTAAGTACTTTAGTGAATTACACTACTGAGTAAGTAGTAATGCATGGTGCTGGTTAAGTGCTGTGGATTTATTTTGGTAAAGTAATAATACTTTCTTCATTTTCTTTATAATTCTTTCATATTGGTTTGTTGTGTTTGGTTCCCAAGCAATAAGGCATTAAACGCAATACTCACATGGTTTAATTTGCCCCAATTATTTTTTGTGATGATGTTCCCTGACGTGGGTCAGGATAGCCGAGTGAACTAGTTACTTTTTCTGGATTTTTGTCTTTTTAGGTACCTCATCCCACGAGGTCGTGTGAAGGTCAGAAATGGCCGTGTCGCAGATAATGGAATGTCAAGCGTTAATCATAGTTTTAATTTAGTTTAATTTAATTTAATTTTTGGTCTGGCAATGCTTGAGTGTGTTTAGTCGAATGAAGTTATCGTTCGTCATTTTTGATGTTAATAAAAAGGCGGTAGATTTGTAGAGTAAAAACATTCGAATTGAAATCGGGGTGACGAACGGTTGACTTGGCTAACCTCACTACATTCCATTTTTATTTGATTTTGTAGTGTGTGTTTTCATAGCACGAAACCCATGTTCTGCCCACATGAAGACCGTGTCTAACGAAACAAAATCACCTCCCTACGACATATATATGGAATACCATGTCTAGCAAATATTGACTTTAGGTGTGTTACTACAATGTTTGCAGTTGAGCCTGACTGTAGTAATACAATTTCAATATACTTTGAGAAGTAATCTACAACAAGTAAGTACTTATTTTGATCAAAATCAAAGAGATCTACACCTACTTTATGCCATGGTAATAACTTATAGTCATGATGAATCATAGGTTCTTTAGAGTTACTTCTACGGTAAGTAAGACATATGTTACATTGGTTTATGTATTTTTCTATATCTATATTTATGTTAGGCCAGTAGACTTTATCTTTAGCTAGTCTGATGCAACTATTAGTTCCTTGGTGACCTTCATGTATAATTTTCATTATACTATCTCTCATAGACTCTGGAATAATTATACTATTAGACTTGAAAACTATGTTATTTATAACATGAATTTGATCTTTAAAAGAAAAGAATGGTTTTATAGACTGACTGACAGACTTTTTGTGTTCTGGCCAACCATTTTGGCAATAGTTGATGACTTGAGTAAGAGTTTGGTCTTTAAGTGTTGCTTCTTCAATTTCTTTTAGTTTATTTGGACTGACTGATAAAGTTGACATGACTAGGTTGATATGCAAATCTAAGTCTTTGTCAAGGTCTGTTAGTGTGTTATCAGGAAGTGCGGCTCTGGATAGGGTGTCTGCAATATATAGATATTTACCAGGTTTATATATAACTAATAATTCATAAGGCTGTAGTCTGAGCATTATTCTCTGTAGTCTAGGTGGAATATCATATAGTGCTTTTTTGTATAGTGTAATGAGAGGTCTGTGGTCAGTTTCTACTGTTACCTGTCTACCGTATATGTAGTGATGAAATTTGGTACAACCAAAGAGTACTGCTAGAAGTTCTTTCTCGATTTGGCTGTAGTTTTGTTGACATTTTGTTAGTGATGCTGAGGCATAGGCTATAGGTTGATTTTCATGTGACAAGACTGCTCCCAAGGCGCTTTTTGATGCATCTACAGATAAAATTGCAGGTTTAGCAGGGTCATAATAGGTTAGTACTGGTGCTGAGCTTATTTTTTCCTTTAGACTGTTAAATTCGGCTTCATGTTGGTCTGTCCAATACCAAGTAATATCTTTTTGTAGTAGTTTTCTCAATTCAGTAGTCTCCTGTGACAGGTTTTTTATGAATGGACCTAGGTAATTGATCATGCCTAAAAAATCGCTGTAATTCTGTGACGGAAGTAGGGCTTTTCATTTTACAGATGGCTTCGACTTTAGCATCATCTACACTAACACCTTCATTGCTGAATACATGGCCTAGGTATCTTACCTTTGTCTGGCAGATCACAGTCTTTTCTTTGTTGAATTTTAAGTTTATTTCTCTGGCTCGCTGTAAGACTTTCTGTAGACGTTCATTGTGTTCTGTTTTGTCTTTACCATACACAAGAAGGTCGTCCATCATTATTTTGACTCCTGGCAGGTCTCCAAGTCGTTTTACCATTTGACTATGGAAAATTTCAGGTGCTGCATTTATACCAAAAGGCAAGCGAGTAAACCTATACCTACCATAAGGTGTAATAAATGTACATAGCTTGGATGACTCCTCACTGAGCTTAAGCATCCAGAAACCTTTGTTAGCATCTAATGTGCTAAAATATTTGGCACCAGCTAAATCAGACTTTATTTCATCTATTGTTGGGAATTGGTAATGTGGTCTCATTATGGCTTTATTTAATTTACGTGGATCAATGCATAGGCGTAGTTTTTTATTCTTTTTAGTAGTGACAACAATTGAGCTTACCCATTCAGTTGGTTCCTCGACTCGTTCAATTACACCACTATTCTCCATCAACGTCAGCTCATCTTTCAAGGGCTTTTGCAGTTGAAGGGGTACACGTCTGCATGCATCGACAGAAGGCTTGGCATCTGGTTTCAAGGTAAAGTTAACCTCGACATCCTTGATACAGCCAAGTCCCTTGAAAAGGTCGCTGTTCTTCTGAATAATTTCCTGTGAACTGAGCTGTGTTGAAGTGGAAAAACTGACAGTATTAACTTTTTTGATTAAGTTTAGTGCATTGCAAGTCTTTCTACCAAGTATGTTTTGACAGTTCAGGTCTAGTATGTGAAAGTTAACTGTGTAGTTTTTATTTTTGTATGTGAAATTGACTAGGCATTGTCCTACTGACTGTAGTGTTTCTCCGCTAAATGTTGATAGTCTGTGTGAACTTGGTTTAATGTCTTTTGTGTCTAGTTTGAGTAGTGTGAATGTTTTGAATGACATTATGTTTGTGTCGGCCCCTGAGTCTAGCAAAAAATTTACATTTGACTTATTAATAGTAACATCTACCATCCATTTGGTGTCGGCTTCTTCACTGGAGACTGTTCCTATGAACAGGTTATTGTCTGTATCCATGCTTGACTTGTCTTCATAGTTTTGTGATACTACTCGTACTGACTTGTTGTTTCTACACATTATTGCAAAATGGTTGTATTTCTTGCAAACCTTGCATTTCACTCCACTGGCTGGGCATCTAAAACGATGGATTTGTCCACATCTACTGCATTTTTCATTGTTGTCTGAGGAGGGACGATTTGATGTTAACTGTGCCATGCCAATATGGTAAACATGTTAGCACAAGTCCATGTATTTATAACACCTTGCATGCATCATTTTTATAAAATAATTGTATGTACACACATGTTTGAGCAAATAAAGTTATCTGAATCTGAATCTGAATCTGATGCTTTGTAGGAGTCTCGACTTCTTGATGAGTGTCTTGATTGTTGTCTTGTCTGTGGTACCTGTTTATTTCTTGAGTGTCTTGAATTTGTTTTGTGGATTTCACTTATGTTGTGTAAAGTTGCTGTATTTTCAAATATTCTGGCTTGGTCTCTAGACATTTCTTGGTGTTTGGCTAATTCTACCGCTTTATCTAGTGTACTAGGTTTCTCCATGAGTATTTTCTCTTTGATAAACTGATTTTTGGGGTTTAAATTCCAGCTAAATATGTCTCGTAGAATACTGTCATTGATATCTTTGAAGTCACACTGACTGGCAATGTTTTTTAGATCCGTGATATACTGTTCAATAGTCTCGTCATCCCCTTGTCGTCTGTTAAAAAGTTTATGTCTCTCCATGGTAATGTTTATTTGGGGTAAAAAGTGCTTCTCAAACCTTTTAACGAGCTCATCAAATTGGACGCTGTCTATATCCATATTGAAGGAATAAAATATGCTTAGGGCGTCTCGGCCTATGTGATGGAGTAAAATTGCCACTTTTCGTGAATCTTTGCAATCCTCGAGCATGTTAGCTCTCAGGTAGATTTTGAGTTGCGTTAACCAATTTTTCCATTCTAATGGCATATTGTTGGAATTAACATTTAGGGGTATCAAGCCTCCTTTAAGTAATTCTTGTTTAGGCTCACCGATAATTTTCTTTTGTTCGTCGCCCGCCATCTTGACTGGATTTTTGTTATACCACGCGACGATGATTTGAGTTAGCCACTGTATTTAAGTAGTCTTCACTTGTTTTCATCTAAATTACTTTTGACACCATGTTTCGTCGTGATTTGGATGGCGGCGGAATGATGGAAAAACTATTTGGCTTTGAATATTTAATATTGTCCTTAGTACAAGTTAATTCGTATCAGTCGCGGCCATTGCCGTTAGAGAGAGAGCGAGCAACTTGCGTTCCGATACACTGACACAACCTATAGATCCTAGGTTGTTGTAATTAACTGTAAGCTTGAATAATTACTTGATTTTAACAAAAGCTTTATTTTTTTTTACATTGTCAATAGCACCTTCTTTGCGTGTTGATGGAATCAAATAATACCCAACCATTATACAGCCACCTACACAGCTCTTTCATTGGCTACGTTTAAATCCTGGAAGGTGCTGGTGGTTTTGCAGGATGGGCTAGAAAGTTGGGACATGACCTACATACAATACAATACAATCCTTTATTTCAGGCAACTAGGCCCATAGAAATATACATGAATGCACCATACATAGGGGCTCCACACTGGCATTGTATTCGGGACCGGTCGAGGATACCCGATTTGGCTAGATTATTCCTACAGCGGCCAACCTGGGCCAACAAACGGTTCAATAGCAACATCCTAAAGATATTAATTTAAGAATAATGAATCTTTGTCTGAACATCAAATAAATCAGGGTTTTGGTGTATACTACACGTATCTTGTAAGACAGCATTTATTAACATGTTTTAAAACTTAGCAACCATAATTATCAATTGTGCTATCCATCTTACAATATCTAGACATAAATATAGCCTGAAGTCCTGAGTTCAATTCCACTTTATATTAGACTATGACCCTTGAGACGTCGCAGCGTGTAATTTTCATTCTACAGTGGCTCCCTCTGGAGTTCTCTTCGGAATTGTATGAAGATCACGGCGTAAACTGTAATCTTGTGCCAATTTTCTTGCCAATAAGAAATTTGGCCAGCTGTGGGATAGAGCAGGCTAACAGGGATAGTGGCCTCTAAGGATTTTAGTGAGATATTTCAGCCATGAATACTTAAGGAGCGGTCTGACTTTAGAATCTAAAAATTGTATTATTTGTATACTGAAAGTACGTCATGACAATTGTTGTCGGGTTTTCCTATCTAGTTTTATGTCGCGGATAACTTTAAAAGCGTGATTCAGAATTTTGATGTTAGTTCTTTATTTGTGTCATAGGAGGCGCTGTTATATTTTTTAATCTAAGTTGCTGCAGTACTTTTTTTGGTACTGTTACCACATTTTGATTCTTCAACTGTCGCCATATTACCGTAAGCTCCTAGTGAGGTGGTTGTGGAGGTCCACAACCACATTTCAACACCAGTTTACACCCTCAAAGAGTGACGAACACCCATTAAACCTAAACAGCGTCTAACCAGGCTGTAAAACCGTGAAATAATCAGTATCATTTTACATTGAACAGTTAAAGTAAGCGTTAAAGAGTAACTAATATAAAATGAAACGACGTTGAGAGCGGTAATGGTTTATCGCTTTCATAAAATGTTTAGGGGCGACGCTCCTGTGAGTGGTAACAGCGATTTGAGAGCTGTAACATTATTGTAACGCCCAAAAATCAGTTATGGGGAAGGTCTAAAGTAGCTCCAAACTTTCGTGTAATACGACACAAGACCAGCGTTGACTAGCTTTTATATTTATGAGAGCAGACCTAGCAATGGTTATGAAAAGTAACAGGTCAAGTCATAATATGAAACAGTCTTAACCCCCTGATTCAAGACTGTTTTGAGACACAAAGATCATAGACTATCGCTCTTTTACATCATTTGTCATCATTTGTGTCTGATTTGCACACTGTCTTATCCCATCGTCATTGGTACTTATTTGTTACTTTGTAAAGCGTTCAAAAACATTACAATTTTCGTTACTCATTAAAACGACTAAGTAGGCTCAAGTTTTAGGTAAATATGATAAATGATAAATGATAAATGATGTTTATTTTGCAAATAGGTTTTTACAAACACTTTTACACGTCATTTTTTTTTTAAAACTAGATGGGGCCGGTGTTTCGTACCTGACTACTCTGAGAAGAAACAGCCGAAACAAACTCAGAGGTTCTCTGTTAACTTGTTGCTCTTTTAAAGTCCAGACATTGCTCAATTTACATGAGGACTATGCAGATTAGTGTCTGAGATGGTCTTTTAAAGAAAGAACCACACAGATTTGAGTGGACCTGTCCAGTCAGTGCAAGCATTTGTCAGTTATCGTGTAGCTCGACTTATAACTCAAGGAGCTCAACGCAACGACGAACAATACCAAAGAAAGGACATTTGGGTAGGTCGCTTAAAGTACTCAAACTGCCAGACAGCGGTGGGAGAAAAAAAAAAAAAAAAAAAGAAATGCGACCTACATGGTCCTCACATTCACAATAATTACATGTAAGTAATTAATAATAATCTACGAAATGAATTTAAAAAAAACAAGAATTTCAATAAATGTCACAATAATAATTAAAAAAAAAAGTAAATATCAATGTCAAATCAGTAAATGTCACATAAAAATAATAAAAAAAATAAAGTAAAAAAATAATAGTAATAAAATACTGAAATAAGTATTCATATCACATCGGTAAATGTCATCTAAAATAATAATAATAAAAAAAAAATGTAAAAAAATAAGGTAAAAATAAAATAAAAATGTCACAGTGTATAAAATAAGGAATTAACAATAAACAAGCGAAGTCCGGAATTTCGACATTCACAGAGCAAATTTCATTGGAGCAGTTTAATCCCAAGCCTTTTTATCTTCGAGATAGTGATTTACATGATAGTAGGCTTTCAGGCATAGCTTCCGTTTTATAAACGATTTGAATTTATTTAGGCTTAGTGCTTGAATATGGCTCGGAAGCTTATTGTAAAAACGTATACATTGGCATCTGAACGTACCCCCTACTTTTTTGAGCCTCGTTGCAGGAACAACAAATTTGTGTTTGTTCCTCGTATTTACGTTGTGGATATCACTGTATTTTTTAAACAAATTAATATTTTTATGCGCGTACAAAAGGTTTTCATAAATAAACTGAGAGGGCACAGTAAGAATATCAATCTCTTTAAATTTTTCTCTGAGGGAGTATCTAGGACTTAATTTATAAATTGAACGAATTGCCCTTTTTTGCAAAACAAATATTGTCTGAATATCGGCGGCATTGCCCCACAAGAGAATACCGTACGACATCACGCTGTGGAAATAACTAAAGTAAACTAAACGGGCTGTCTCTAAATCAGTCAAATCACGAATTTTCCTAACGGCGTATGCTGCTGAGCTAAGTTTTTTTGACAATTTGTCTATATGCGGGCCCCACTGAAGCTTGGCATCCAGAGTTATGCCCAAGAACACTGTGCTATCTTCCGGTTTCAACTCTTCATCCTTGATTAGTACCATAGTTTCTACTTGTCTTACATGGGGTATCGTAAACTTAATACATTTGGTTTTTTTCTCATTTAGAAGTAGATTATTGACATTAAACCAATTAACGACTTTTGCCAGGGCGCTATTAACCTCGTCCGTAACTGTCTGCTGACGTTTGAGTTTAAATAAAAGAGAAGTGTCATCTGCAAACAATACTATGTCATGATTATCCTTTATGAGGTAAGGCAAGTCATTTATATAAATAAGAAACAAAAATGGGCCCAGAATTGAGCCCTGGGGTACCCCCATTCTTACAACGGATCCGGGAGATCTTTTTCCATTAACATCAACTCTCTGAATCCTATCACTCAAATACGAAGTAAGAAGATCCAGAGAGGCGTTACGGATTCCGTAGTGGTGGAGTTTTCTGATTAATGTTTCATGAAGAACGCAATCGAAAGCCTTAGACAAATCGCAAAATATGCCCAAAGCATCGCATTTGTCCTCCCATGCATTATAAATGTGGCCTAAAAGTTCAACACCTGCATCAGTAGTTGAACGACCCCTTGTAAATCCGAACTGTTTTTTATGTAGTAACTTATGTTTATTAAAAAAACGTTGCATTTGCTCTAAAATTAACTTTTCAAAAATTTTACTAAATGTGGGTAGTACTGAAATGGGTCTATAATTAGTGGGGTCTGATGTACTACCCGATTTAAACAATGGTATTATTTTACTATTTTTCATTAGATCAGGAAACTCACCACGGTCAATACAATCGTTAAATATTACAGCTAAAGAGGGAGCTACAATGTTTATAATGGACTTAGCAACGTCCACGGAATGACCCCATAGATCGGCGGTCTTTTTAACATTTAAGGTGTGAAAAGTTTTAATTATATCTTTACAAGTGACGTATTGAAAATTAAATTCGGAATCACAGACTGAAACGCTTTCCTTAAGTAAAGACTCGGCAGCAGCAGGTGACGAGTTTAGCGATTTAGTAGTCGATACAGGAATATCCGCAAAGAAATTTTCAAAAGCTGTGGCAACTTGAGTGTCCGAATTTAAAATTGTATCGCCAATAGCAAGGCTGTAGTCACTATTTCGGTTGCAAGACCTTCCCGTTTCGCTATTAATAATGTTCCATGTCATTTTAATTACATTACTACTGTTTTTAATTTTTGAACTCAAGTAACGTGACTTTGCTAAAAAACAAACTTTTTTAAATATTTTAGAATAATTCTTAACATATAACTTAAATTCTACAGAGTTTTTATAGGTCCTCTCAGCATACAGCTCATAAAGACGTTTTCGACTCTTATGAATACCAATAGTGGCCCAGTCGTTGAAGGATGCGTTACTATTAACCGAGATTGTCTTAGGAATAAACGTGGTATTATACTGAGTGCAATACATTCTGAAAAAATCGTTATAATGTTTATTGGGATCATCATTAGTTGGCAATAGTGGTAATTTAGACAAAAGCTTAAATTTTAAAGTTTCCAGGCGAGTTTTAGTTTTTGGATTAACAATGATATCCTTTGATGATTACAAACTGCATTTTTGTAAAACATTTTTGTGTCTGACAGTACATTTGATCAAAAATTGCTTTGAATTAAATATACCGAATCGGGGGCGTCGGCCACAGGTGCCTCGACCACTGGGGGCCTAAGCCACGGACCCATAATTTCGACGTTAATCTGTTTCCAATTTATATCAATGGATCTTTTCGTAAAACTCAAATCAGTCCAAAATAGTTTCACTATTTACAAAGAAACAAAAGTCCTAAATAGAACTTAGATCTATTTAGTTATGTAGCAAAGCTTAGCAATTCCATCGCAACCAGTGCGACAAAGTAGGTACTGAAAGAATGGCTCCAGTGATTACGTGGCTGGGCGAAGATTGACACATTTCAACACAAATCTCATTCAATTTAGATCCCTTTGAAGTTTTATTTAGAATTATAAAATGTTACTGTTGTTCTTGTTTCCATGAAAGGGCTCGTGGCTAAATAGTAACGGCCACACGGTTCTATCTTCACGGTTACGCAATGTTTGCCGAGCTCAGTTTGTTAATGAATGACGACCTTTCACATTCCGAGACTTCTTGGTTCCACAAAGCACGTTAGGCATTTGATCCTGGCTGTACTTTTTAGATCTTTGGCATAAGTTACGGAAAGTCATAAATCCAAAACTCTGGCTACCAGACTTGCCAGGAGTATCGTGTCATCATCTAGCCTACCTTTTCCCCAATTATGTTGGGGTGGGCTCCCAGTCTATCCGGATGCAGCTGAATACCCGTATTTTGCATGGCTCTCGATGCAAAATCCCTGCCTATCTAACCTCCACAACCCAGTCAGTACTGGGTAATACGATACCCCTTAGTTTCTTCTTTGGTTGTCAGACTTTTGGGCCACTGACTAACTGTAATGACTATCAAAGATATAATAGGAATGACAGCTTGCACTAACTGTTCACCTGTTGACGGCACGGTTGGCGCAGTGGTTGAGTGATTGACTGCTGCGCTACGTGTCGCAACTTCGATCCCTGCACGGAACGAATATTTGTATGGCCTACAGATAGTTGTTCCGGGTCTGGCTGTTTGTGTATGTGAGTTTAAATGTCTTTTAACGTACTCACGATTCAGGAGAAATTCCTAGAGAGGGGCAAAGGTAAAAAAAAAAACTTGGTACCTGTGTAATGGGTCCCATCCACGGATCAACCTTGGGAAGCACGGCTTAACCGTTGACCCGAGCGGCTGTTATTATTAAGCCACGAGCTCCTCGCAATTACAGGTCAGATAAGTGACTACTCTATGTGAAATACTGGTAATAGATTGGAAGCCGTAAAAAACATAATTTACAAAAGTCTATGCAAATATATATTAACAGCCAGTCTGGTCTGAATTATTCTTCATATATAAGGTTTTACGTTATGGAAATTTGGTTCTTATTTGCATATAATGGACGCAGATTTTTGAGAGATATTTTAGGTACGTTTTAGTATTTTTCTGTGCTTCCGTTGGTCAAATTAGTCTTTAGTCCAGGACTCTTATTTTAATAAATTGCTTACATGCGAAAGAGTATGGTGAATGTATTTCTCTCTCTTATTCTGTTTGAAGTTATAACAATTTAGCACTAATCACGGTCACATAAAGAAAAAAAAACAATGAACAAAATTTGATTATTTGACGTCAATCATAAAAGCTATCTTAGCTTTGAAAAGTGTCAACCGGTTTTTAAGCGCTTCTTATTTCTACATAAACTTTCAACAGGATTGACATAGAGTTTTCGCTGGCTTATGTCAGCCCCATATATTTATTATTTTATTTTATTAATATTAAATTAATGGGACTGTACTCACAGATAGATACCTTTGGCTTTCCCTCAATATTTTATTTCCAGAAAAAATTTAAAGACCTCATCAGTGTATTTTTACGATTATCACATTATTAATTTTATAATTAAATGAAAATTAGTAGTTCTGCTTATTTGTCTTCATAGAACTCATCTGCCTAGCCTTTTCCCAACTTGATTGGGGTCAGCTTCCAATCTAACCGGATGCAGTTAAATATTATACAGTATTTTACATAGAGCTACTGCCGACTGCCTATCTGACCTCCACAATCCAGTTAGTACTGAGTAATACAGTACCCCTAGGTAAAAATGGTTGTCAAACTTTTAAGCCACTGTTACAACTGTCACAGGTTTACAAATGACAGCCAGGACCAACGGTTTAACGTGCTTTCTGAGCTATTGAGGAAACTCGGTATATAATACAATACAATACAATCCTTTATTTCAGGCAACTAGGCCCATAGAATACAATACATAAAGGGTGTAAAACACCTCTTAACGAAGCCGAAAGGCACTAGTTCTCCCTGTCATTGTGATCATTTTTTTGTTCTTCATCATACCTGGGAACCTTATAGTTACGGAGATATTAGGGGTCAAAGTTCCAACTTTTTGACAAGTATTTTCTTAAATACAAGTTTTTAATGTAAGATTTTTACTTTAAACACCTCCACGACCCCCGTCCTATTCAATCCGTCCATCAGCACAATGTTTTGAGTGCGCTACATCGAGTTCTACCACAAAACATGATTTTACACCCCTCAAAAAAAGTCGTTTCGCAGCAATAATTTTTGCATAAAGTTACTTGGTTTCATGTACAGAATGCTTGGTTGGCGGCTTAGTGATGAGGTGATTTACACCGTGTATAATACAATACAATACAATCCTTTATTCTAGGCTCATAGAATACAATACATATATAAGCATAAAAACACTAACTATAAACTAATACATACTTTATAAAACTAAATCTTTCAACTATTGTAAACGAAGTGACGGCGTCGTGTTGCGCTTCGTGGTGTCGCGTAGCCTTCCGCGGAATCGCCGATACATGACACCTTTCGGCCAAAACTCTTCCTTGAGCAAGCCTAGGTCTCGATATGATGAGTCGGAACTGGTACCACGAACAAAACATTCGTGTTGTGGCGCGACTTGACACAAGTCACAGCACAGATAAGTCCAGCTGGTCTTTACTCGTACATTAATGAATGGGTGACCTCATCCGCGGACCAACCTAGGGAACCTAAATCATGAACCTGTGCGGCTGTTATTTTTTAGCCACGAGCTCTTTTGGTATTTGTTTTTATTTGCCTACACAGCACAAACTAACTTAAACCGTCAAACTTCAACCACATTTTTATCACTATTTAACAACAACCTTCAAGTCATAACTTCGTTGTACTAATTGCATTTGTTCTGAGAACTGTGCTTATCCCTAGCCACGAGCAGCGTCACATGCTCTGGCAGCTTTTATTTTATTAATTTCAAACTTATAACGATGTGTTTTAATTATGAACGCGAATGTTTCGTAGATGTGTTGAAATAAAAGAAAAGTTTATTTTTGTAACAAGATGCTTTTTTCTTTAGCATACAGACCTTATGCTTAATGCATAGACACTGACGCTCAGTTTCTCGAACAAAAACAGTCATTTTGAGGCTTCCGTACCTCAAAAGAAAAAAAGGAATAGGATATATACATGTTGTTTTGCATCCTCGTCAAAATTCAGGAGGTTGTCACACAAGACATAAACAATCAATTAAAATTACGGTACCTAGTTAATTATTAATAAATGCCGAGTTTTTGGATGTTTATGTTTGACAGTATTTCAGAATAACCCCCTTAACGGTTTTGGGAATAAGAAATTATCGAATACGTTTGAAATTGTTTGTTTTTGTAGAAGCGCAGTTATAGGGCGAGAATCAGACAGCCCACGTTTAAAACACGGGTGATTCACACTTACCGATTTCCGGGAATGAGAAATAAAATAAAAATTACCTACCCATTTTTTTATTGATTCGGGACGAGAATGATTAGGATAGTTACCTCCTTAAATTTGACGAGGATGCAAAACAACACCTTGTATAGGATCACTTTGTTGTCCGTATGTCTGTCAAGACCCTTTTTTCTCAGGAAAGCATAAAAGATTTCACAAGGGAAGCAAAACCTGGGTACTTCTTGTTGACCTAGAATCATGAGATATGTAATTTACGTTACTTACAAGTTTTTACGGAACCCTCGGTGCGCGAATCCAATTCGCTCTTGTTCGGTTTTTTGTTCCGGTTACATTTTTTCCACTACGGACTAAGATAACTTTTCTACTTACCTTTTCTCCTCACCAAAGCACACTATAATCAAATAAACACAATACTGCACTTTTCTCAAACAGTTGTCTCGGCATGGGTCCAAAGATTTACATTAAACTACCAAAAACTTTAAAAAGCATGACCAACATATTATAAATCGCAACTTAAGAAATTCTTGATTGAAAAGGCTTACTACTCTATCAATGAGTTTTTAGATGATAGAAGCTTAAAATAAAAAATGTCCGATCCACTTGTTATTCTATCTTGTTTACGACGTTACTTGTTTGAAACAGTTTTATTTAGTTTGTAAGTTTTTTACACCTAATTTGTATGCCTTGTAAGGCAAAACATAGTGATACTACACCAATTTTATACCATGTACCATTTTAGCTATGTTCAACAAATAAAATACTTTGACTTTGACTTTTCTCCCGATGCGAATGACTATACCGCGACAGAAAAAGTTGCTTCTTACTGCTGCGAAATAAATGCGTTGTCAATGTCAAATTGTTATTGATGTGTGGTTGACTATACTACCCATTAATATGCAGTGTGTACTGAGGTTCATGCGTGACATTACATCAACTACCCTTTGAAGGTTTATCGCAGGGACAGCCCTGTGATTTCAGAAGTGATCGTTATGCAGTCATGTTTGCAGACTATGAAATTAATGTTTTAGGTTTCCTTAAGAAATTGCTAACTATTTATAAACAATAACTAATATCACTATAGTAGTTTCAGATAATCCCCTTAACTTGTGGGAAACTTCCCTAATCTAGTGTAGCCTTCCTTCCCTAATCTAATGTAGCCTTGAATGACTTCGCCGCGATTTGGCGACAGGAAGCATACCATCGAGAGAATGAAGAGCATCGAGAAATGAGAAGGAATGGGGTGAGCCTTTTACCCAGGAGTGAGACAAAACAGGTTCACAAAAGTTCCTAATGCATATTTTAGAGCAATACAGAGATTTATCATATAATTTCATTTTGTAATTCAGTTTCATTCATTAAAACAGCACAGCGAAGTAGGTATTTAGAATAGAATAGAATAAAACTTTATTGTACCTACACCAAAAATCCAACATAACGGGTTTACGAAACTGCTAATTTTATGATTACAACGGCGGTCTTATTGCTTATAGCGATATCTTACAGACAACCTTTGGATGGACATTATGGAATTAAAATAAAAATAAAAATGGGGTAGTCAGTGATGTACTACACAAAAATTTTAAACAAAACAACAACTTATATTAAACAAAATAACAAAAGTAAACTTATCTTCTTCGTATATTTTATAATGCACAGCCTTAATAATTATCTACCGCTTATGTAACTCATAATAATCTCCATGTTAAAAGCGTTTATCTTCCAAATTATAATATTTACACACCGCTCTCGCGACAGATGGTCTTAGTTGTAATTCTCCGAAACGTATTAAAGTTAATAAATTACGGTTTGTGTGTTTCTAGCGTTAATCGTAAATCCCGAAACTCCGGTTCCCACACGTTATTATTAATTGTTGTTTAATCTTTTGTTTACTTGTTTTGCTAACACTAATTAGAGACTAAACAGGGATCTGAAGTTAATTTACATAGATTAATTTTAAGTTGGGAGTTCAGTCACCCTAAGTAAGCCTATGTAACCACTTTGGTTTACAGTTTTAGTTAAATTTAGTGTTTTAGTTGTGACTGTTGAGATGGCGTATAATTTAAAACTATAAAAGAAGACGACATGCTTTGCCGACCCCAAATAAATTGGTACAAGGACAAGAGAATGATGGCGGTTTTGGTTCTTTGTTTGACAGTAATATCTTAGTGTATTCTGATAGATTAGGAACAGGTTTTGGATCTTTGATAAATAATCGGTCTAAACACACAGTAGTGAACCATTGTCACCATAACCTGCACTTTAATGAGCTTATTAATAAAATTCAACATACTCCATTGAATGAGCAGAACACAGTAGTAGTTTTATTTGGAAATAGCCTGAATATATCAAAAAGGGACATAGTTCATGGTATCGACACCCTACTTAGGTTAAGATTAGGTAATAGTACATTGTGTAGGTATTAAGGGCGGTAAGTAAGGAATTTCGATCGAGGCACTAGTAGAAGCCCGAAGTCGAAGACTGAGGGCTTTATGAATCTTCGCTCATAATTCCCATACCGCCCGTGAAACATACAATGTTTTTCATCACATTTGCGAGTAAATAAATAAAAATATAGGGCAGAAAAATCTTATTTATTCAAAATCTATAGTCACTGTACAATTCGTAAAATTAAGATATACGTTTTGCGGGGAGTCTTATTGTTTGAGACAAATATATAATAATATTTTCTTATTCTCATTTATTTATTTCTATACATGTAATTTACATTTTTAAATATTTCTATATAAAATAATATTAAAAACAAAACATTTAAAAATATATAAATAGTAGCCCACCGGTATCAGGAACAGGGTCCAAGCTGCCGGCGGTCAGGGCTCCAGAGAAAGGAACCTCCTAACAATACGAGCAGTGTCTTGAAGTACCGCTTTCTGAACCTTGATCCAGCTGCCTAACGAGAGCCTCATCAGATATTGGTCGAGACTCTTGGAAATTAAACCATTGGTTGATACGACTATCGGCACAATGATCGCTGAGTCAATATCCCACATGTCGACAACCTCGTGAGCCAAGTCAAGATATTTGATTTACTTATCTTTCTCGGCTTTCACGAGGTTCTCGTCATGCGGAACCGTTATGTCAACAATCATTGCGCGCCGCTCTGATCGATCCACCACCACTATATCAGGCTTATTGGCTACAATAGTCCTGTCAGTGATGATGGATTGATCCCAATACAGTGTGATATTGCCAGTTTCGAGAACTGGGTCAGGCACATACCTATAGTACGGCACTTCCGATTCCACGAGGCTGTATTTCAGAGCAAGTTGGTGATGGATAATCCTGGCTACAAGGTTGTGTCTATCAAGTATTCTCCGTTAGCTAGACGAGAACACCCGGAGATAATGTGAGGGATCGATTCGCCCGAACGGTGGCATGCCCGACATATGTCAACCGTGCCATCCTTCACAATAAATTTCCGGTAGTTACTAGTCATCATAACTACATCTGTAATTGCACAAATAAAACCTTCAGTCTCTCCAAAGAGGTGCCCGGAACGTAGCCTGGCTACGGATGCTAATTGGTCTACATCAGGTCCATGCAGGGCCCAGAAGAAGCGTCCGTGAAGCTCCTCACTCTGCCATACTTCCCTACGGTCATTAATACCGAAAGCAGATAAACAGCAGTATTTTACATTGAGCGACTTCCTATCAGATCTCCACAAATCAGTTAGTAGGTACTGGATAATTGGATACCCCTTGGTATGACTGGTTGTAAGACTTTTGGACCACTGACTACCTGTAACGTCAAAGATTAAATTATCGCCAGGACCAACCACTTTCCGAGACACGGTCATCTCGGACATCTTGCAGTTATGTAATTTTACCTCAAAGTATTTTCCTTCTTTGTCATAAAAAACGTGTTTTCCATAAGTAGCTTATGCCCGCGGCTTCTTCCGCGTGGAGTTCGGTAATTGTCTTAAGGGATCGTACAACTTGGCCACTGTCCCCTAAACAAACACCTATTTACCATAGGTTTGTCAGACAGCCCTCTGTGCAGAGGATGCATGGAGGCAGAAGAAACACCACAGCACGTGCTCATGGAGTGCAGAAGCGTGGCAGGGCGTCAGGGCACGGACTCTTCAATCGTCGGCATTGCTCCCGGAGGCCTGCAGCAGCCTGAAAAGGCTGCTAGCTTTCTGGGAGGAACTGGGATGGTTGGAGTAACCAGAGGATTTTCAGACGTACAATGGCCCAATAAAGAGGCTGAGTGCGGAAACAGCCCGGCTAACCTAACCTAACCAAACCTAAGGGATCGTACTACCCGGAAGGGATCCGAAAGGGCCGATGCCTGCCAGGGCTGCGGGTTGTTCGAAAGAGATACCGCGGCCCTGGAACACAAAGGGCGAAGAAGGAACATGGGTGGGTTTTAGTCAGTACAAGTCTGACACTCCCTCCCGCTCTCGTACTACCGGGATAAAAATAATTCTGTGTGTAAATGCAAGTTATAAATTATCTATGTGCCAAATTTCATCCAAATTCATTCAGCAGTTTTGCGTGAGAGTAACATAAATCAAACCATCCATCCTTTCGCATTTAATAGTAACAAGATTAAAATAAAACATCATCACTGTTTCATAGTCTAAAAAGTTTGTCTTGCTCAGCGGCATGGCAACTTTACTTTCAAGGTTATCGCTAAAGTGAAATGAACTCAGCAAACTGTTGTTCCAACAAGTTCGCTACTCTAATCAAGACAAATAAACTATTCATGCCCTTATCTCGTGTTCTTACTGAGTTTATAATACGTGTTTTATTGGTTCTAAAAAGATACGATAGCCAACAATACAGAGGATTCTTCTCTTAATAAGCAGAAGCAGTGCCCCGTTGGTCCAGTGGTTACAATTATGTGTGTGGTGGTGTCAATCAATCATGTGGCCTTGGGTTCGATTCCCGTGTTGGGCAAATTATTATAGGGTTTTCATAAGCAGCTACGGAGTGTAGTTGTGCCCGGTTGATGGCAATATGCTCGACCTCTTAACATAACCGGCGAAATGAGAGTGTCTTATTAAGAATACCTCTGCCAAACCCTTCGGGCTTATAGGCGTGATGTTTTGTACGTATGTGTAAAATCACTATTTTGATCTCCTATGAGAGAGCCAGATGTGAATATCACCTAATCCCAGTTATGTTTACGTTAACAGAGCACAAATACGTACCCAGAGAAATAATTAATGGAAATACAGGATGCTCACGCAAATCCCATATGTTACATGTAAAGTTAGATACGCGAGATTCAAATGTAAATACAATAGTAATTATTTATTACCATAAAATGTGGTTATATGTATTAAATGTCATAAGGCATAAGGTTGTTTTAAAAATGCGAGTTAAATTCCGCCATAACAAGTGAATTCAAATGAATAAACACATTTGGTACATTAAGGCGCAAGCCACAAATAAAGGGCATCGGGCGCAAACGACACGGGTGGGTGTGTATGAAAATATAAATTGGTTTGAAATAAAGAGCAATTTAGACACACGGTATGTCGTGCCGTCCTTACACGTGGCTTGCACCTAAAATGAACAACATTAAATACTTAGCAGACCATCATTAAACAAAACAATAAATATACAAAAAATACAACCACAAAATACACACAAAAAGTACATACAAAGTACCTACACCATACAAATGTACATCTAGACTACCGAACAAAACAATAATACTAAGGCCCTGCGCAGACGACAGACTATCCGTGACGCACTTTTTAGTCTGTGAAAATAGAACCTATGCAATTATATGCAGTAACGCACACGACGCGCAAAAAGTCCGGCGCACAAAAAATCCGTGTAATTCGGGTAGACCGCACCGCGCCGCGGCGCGCCGCTCCGCACAAAAAGTGTGTGAAAAAAATTGAACGTTTGCTTCAACGCGCGCTAACGCAGACGGCGCACACTTTAGTCGGCAATCTGCATTTGCTAGGGGTGGACGTAACGCACGCGATCTATTATCATGGCGCCAGAGGTCGATGTAACTATGTTAATTCAAGAAATACAAAACAGACCAGCAATTTATGATACTTCTAAGGCAGAATATCATGATAGACATTTAAAAAGAAAAATAAGTAGCAACTCATCAAATGTACACACATCAAAAGTGTCTAGGGATCAACATATATTTTTGCAATAACTTTTCTCCTGATTGATATTAATTAAAATTTTCTTTAAGGATTCTTCAAATAAAGTGTTTTCGTTTGTCACAGTAACGATAAACCAAGTCACCTTTGCATTAATAAAGAAATTTGCCATTTTCTAATAAAGGGATTTTTGACATTTGAACCACTAACATTAAAGTTCGAAAAAAAGACTGAAATAACAGTTTTCTTTAAAATGTTATTGGGTAACTTAAACAATTAATAATCCGTGTTTCTACCGCGAACACTAACAACACAAGAACATCGGTTTGGCATACTCAAAATGAGTTCATCCAAATCACGCTTTGGAATGGCCGCCCATGTTCGTTGCAACAACAAAAAAAGGTCTTCTTGCGACTGGATACCCTCCATATTCGGCAGAGCTCTTCTCTGTAGCATATCCCATGCATGCTCAATCGGGTTCAAGTCTGGCGACTGAGCAGGCCAGGGCAGGACATTGATGTTAGCTGCGGCGAGAGTCTGTCTTACAACTCTTGCGGTGTGCGGTCGTGCATTATCATGCATTAACTGAAATAAGGGACCGATTTGCACTTGTAGAGGAACGATGACGTCTGATACAATCGTCTCAGCATAAATTTGAGCGTTGAGGTTGCCTCTGATCCAAATCAACTCAGTTCTTCAGCCGATCCAAATACCCGCCCATACCATGATGGTTCCACCACTATAAGGATGGACTTCCTGGCAGGATTTTAATCGCTGTTGGCGTCCAGGGGTTCTTCAGTGTCGTATACGTCTTGTATCCGGTCTCATACCAAAACGAGACTCATCAGAAAAGCACACGAAACGCCATTGTTCTTCTGCCCAATTTCTGTGTTCAAGAGCCCATTGATATCGAATCCTACGATTGTGCATTGCTATAGGTGGTACCCGTAGCGGTCTTCGGGAATGAAGGTTCACTTCATGCAAGCGGTTTCTGACTGTTTGGTCGCTAATTAAGTTCCCTGAAGGGTGATGAAGCCTCACGGCTAACATCATGGCGGTTATTGTTGGAGCTCTTCGAGTTAAGATTTGAATGTATCGGTCTTGTCTCCGTGTGGTGCAGCGATACCGTCCTCCATGGCGCTCAGCCACGGTACCAGTGCTTCGGTAACGTGTCCAAAGTCGACTGATAACACTCTGACTTGTATTCAGAGCTAAAGCCACAGTACGTTGCCGGGAACCAGCTTCTATCATTCCCACGGCTCTGAGCATTTCTTCCCTGCTTAAATGACGTCGCCGCTCCATAATAACGTTGGTTTTAATCAGTAGTAGGGAAACAGTAGCACTAATAATGTCTTCAATGCGTTGTATGTTTTTATAGGGAAAATATTGACAGCTGATTTTCATCTTTTACTCGAATTTGATTCACAGTTCCTGATTCAAATTATGAAATGCACCAAAAAGGATCCATATAAATTTATAAAATCATAAATTTATTACAAAGCCACATCTCAATCTCAAGAAATCCGCATAAAAATGCTTGATCCCTAGACACTTTTGATGTGTGTAGTAACAGACATTGTATAAAATTTGAAAAAAAAAACCGGATGTTGTTTTAGAATTGAATGTTTAGTATGGAACTGTCCCTTCAGTAATCTTTCCGAAAGTATAGGATGTACCCAAAATTCTCTATTTCTTCTTCTTTTTCTGTACTTCATGTACAAAATAATACTTCGCGATCTCTGCACCATTTCCATAGCGTCTACGTCCCTACAGCTCTGCCGACAGAATGATCGAAGATGAGCGTCGTGTGCGTTGAGTCTGTGAAAAATCCGCGACCGACTTTTTGCGCGCCATGCAGATTTTTTGTGCGCCGCAGACTCGATCGCACAAAAAGTGTGCCGTCTGCGCTGCCCCTTAACCGTCTATCCATATACACGTCGAAATATTCACTGAAACCATATTTTTTACATACCGCCATCACAAGACGGCTCACAAGACACACCCTCTGGTCATAGGATGCTGTCTATCCCATGAAAGATTGGAAACGTCCTATTATCTTCCTCATTCCTTTACCAACTCAATAACTCCGAGCCCAAATCACAAGTGAACCGGAATAGCATACGATCAGCTATTGACGTTGCTGTAGCAGCACTACAAAGATACTACTACAAATTAACACAGCGCCATCAATGTCACAAATGAAGAATTGATATCAAAATCCTAAATTGCGCAGTCAAAGTTATCCGCGACTTAAGAGTATATAGAAAAGCCCGACAACGACAGCTGTCGGGTAGTTGCCCACCAGACTTATCACCCGTCTCAACCGAGTCCTCTCCCTTTTCTCATCATTATCTGCTTAGCCTTTTTCCCAAAATTTGTTTGGGTCGGCGTCCAGTCTAACTGGATGCAGCTAAGCTAAGTATCAGTATTTTACATGAAGCGACTACCTATCTGAACTCCACAATCCAGTAACTGGTAATGTACCCCTTGGTAAGACTGGATGTCAGACTTTCTGCTTCAGACTACTCGGAACGACTATCAAAGATCTACAAATGACAGTTGAGATGGTCACCCATCCACAGACCAACCTCGGCAACCACGGCTTAACCTTGAAGATCGACCTGTGCGGTTCCTTTTCTATGGAGGATGAAATTCTCTACGCTCTGTTCTTCATACCTCTAAATAGTTAACGTTACACCATTATAAGCACATAATAATAAAAAAGTTTCTAATATTTCTTTCGTCAAACCTACCAATATTCAAACGACGTACCTATAATATAAAGCCTAAATTGTATAAAGCCAGCGAGATCAGAGCTCTCATATGACAATAAAGAGTTTACAGACAGAGGTCAAGTTGGCAATATCGGCGACTCTTTGAAGGCACAAGTAGGGTAGGTAGGTACATTTCATTTCGGGTTTTGGATAGGCAATATAGCAGCCTGTGCGACTGTTATTTTTTATTGTATTTAGAGATATATATTATTTTGTAGAGTGGTTTTGTTAAACCAAAAGAAAAATACAAAAAAAATGTGTACAGTATTTACGACCAGATGTATGACCGGCTACGATGCAAAAGGACTCAGTAATATGGCGTTCTGTGGTTTCTGGCCCCATTGGAAAAAAGCGTGAGTTTATGTATCTTTGTATTTATTCAATCATCATCATCATTTTTTTTTCCGGGTATCGAAAAAATCAAATGACTTCTCCCGCTCTGGGCGAAGCGGGAGGGAGTGTCAGACTTGACTGACTAAAACCCACCCATGTTCCTTCTTAGCCCTTTGTGTTCCAGGGCCGCGGTATCTCTTTCGAACAACCCGCAGACCTGGCAGGCATCGGCCCTTTCGGACTCCTTCCGGTTTGCTGACATCTCCTTGAGGCGCGCGTGGAACACGTACGCGCCGTCGACACGGCCTGTCGTCATAAGACGGACGGACGGTGAGCTAGCCCATTACTCACCGTCCACAGGCTCGCGCCTACGGTGGCCGGGGGCCACTGGTTGCCCCCCATCATCATCATCATATGCCTGCCTTTTCTCAAACTATCTTGGGTTCGGCTTCCAGTCTAACCGGACGCAGCTGAGTACCAGTATTTTACATGAAGCGACGCCTATCTGACCTCCACAAACCAGTAACTGGATAATACGATACCCCTTGGTATGACTGGATGGTCGGACTTTTAGCTTCTGACTACTCGTAACGACTGTCAAAGATCTACAAATGACAGCCGGGACCAACGGTTTAATGTGCTTTCTGAGGCACGGAGGAAACTCGGTATGTAATTATAGTCACCCATCCACAGACCAACCTAGTTGAGAACTACGTTCTTAACTCGTTTAGGACTAAATGTATTTAGTGATTTGTTGTACAAGTGGTAATTGAAGCTCTGTTTGTTGAACTAAAACAAAGAAATTAGACAATTTTCTAAGTTATTGTTGTTTACAAAGTGACAATAAGTTTTTTTTTCTATAGCTTTGCTCTTGTCTCTAGTCTAGGTCAGTGATGACAGAGACAAAGTCGACGATGGTACGAGCTTACCCAGAAGAAGCCTGTTCACTCTAACTTTGAAGAGATTAGGGTTGTAAGCGTTCGGAAACGTAGACGCAGGCAGAGAGTTCCACTCCTTTACTGTGCCCATTATGAAGGACGTTTGAAAACGCTTAGTGCGAATTGGTGGAATAGGAATAAGTTAGGGATGGTAACTTGCAGTGCGTCTAGATGTCCGATGGTAGAAGGGGGCCGGTGGGATGAGGTCGTGGAGTACTTGGGCACACTCACCGACAAGCAGGCAACCTTACGGCGATGAGCCAAGCTGTGAAGCTTGGCATCCACCAATTTTAAGTCGTCAATCAATGTATTTCTACAAATGCTAGAGGCATGATTGATATAATAATATTAGCTTTTCAGTAACTTCTATTACTGATTGTGTGTTTTCTAAACAATTTGTCCATCATCGGTTTCGCTGATAGAATGTCAATTTTGTCTCAATACAAACATACCTATAAACCCCCAGGGGTTAGGCAGAAGAGTACCTAATAGAGCACCCACATTACACCAGTAATGTTTAAGTCCCATGTAAAGGGGGGAGGGGGTGAGCCTATTGCCAAAAACTGGGTACAAATATAGACTCCATGGTTGCTACTGAGAAATTCCTGATAAAAAATCCAATAACACTTTCCCTGATCCGGGAATCGAAGCTAGGTCCTCATGCCCTGCAGTCGTGCTTGCAAGCACTATACAAACGAAGAACTCTTAACACAAAACACAAAATGTGCGTTCCGAAACAAAATCCGTGTTTGAGGTCCGTCTGTCATTACATTGTAACTAGACAAGGTTTTGTTCAAACAGGCGTAATGGCCTGATGGACGGACGACCCTTGTAATCAAATGTAATTTTAAACAAATTAGACGCTTGCTTTACGTGATTAATTAGCAAATGTGACACTTTATGCTTGTGAACGAAGGGTACCCGGCGACCGTTAAGGAAAGTTCTTGTATGTGAGTCCTAGATAAACCTTTCCAATGTTTTGATCACATTATTTGTTTTAGAAATTAGCTTCCAGACTCGGCAGATGTGACCTTTATTAAATATAAATTATTTTTACACAAAGACTTTCGGCAAAGTCAAGAAGGTCAAGTATGTAGTACTTTCCAACCAGTGTGCGTGTAGCCACAAATGTATAAACGCGGACGAGGGCAAGGAACATTTTAACCGACTTCAAAATGGAGAAGGTTTCAAGTCGATTGTTTTTTTTTTTATGTATGTACCCCGATTATGCTGAGATTTATGATCCGATTTACGTGATGCTTCTTTAATTTGATGCGGAATAGTTGACATTTGGTCCCATAAAAATTTAACATAGTTAGTTTTCATTTTAAAAAACATTTTTTTTACTTATTTATGTACATTTTTCGCGTATGTAAACTTAATTCTCCGTGATTACTAGACCAATTTAGATGATTCTTTATTAATTTGGTAGAGAAAGCTTGCCCAGTAGGCCCATATGAATTTTATTATCTTTGCTTAGGTACTTTTTGAGTCATCCTCTTTATTATGCATTTTGTCCTTTGTCGTATGTATCGACGATGTGCTGGTGTCTAGTTACAATTTAAAATTGAGTTGGTTTATTAAATGTTAATCCTTGAGTTGGATTTATGACACATGCTACAACTGAAATGGGTAAAATAAAACCTTTTTTACCAAAAAATTTAAAAAACTTCTAAAAAAAAAATACACTAAGAAGTAGAAAATAATTTTACTTTCGCAAGTCGGTGGCAAAAAAGATTAGTGGTTTGTACACTAATAATCTTGCAGTGCGTGCAGACAATAAAAGATGATGATATTTTAACTTGGAAGTGTTTTATTAAGTTCTAGGATATTTAATAAGAAACTGACCACCTTGTTAGGAAAATTTTCGTTGCTAGGCAACTGCCTCAAGCATAGATTTTTATAGTATGAACAAAATACCTAAATAACAGCAAAACAGTGAACTAGAAAATTACAGCGAATATAAACAATATCAAAATTATAAAAGTGTTAAGGATCGCCACAAAAGAAACAAACAAGAAGTCACGGACTACCGAAAGTGAAATTATTTTCCACTTTTTAGTGTTTTTTTTTGGAGGTCGGTTTTTTTTTTGTAAAAATATAATATATTCTAATAACTAAACGATCCTATATCAAGATAATCTAACAGTAGTTTCTCAGCAACAGATCACAAAGCTTAAAATATTAGTTCAATCTAAGTTCGGACGAACTTACCCGAAACTCGGGGAACTCAGATAAGAATACATTCTCCAGACCATTACCCTCATCCTACCGATCTATTTGTTGTTTACATTTACACTGTGTACATTCAAAGTTTAATTGCTATCCCTAGGAGGGGTAATTGTTTTGGCCTATGCTAATAATTTGGTATTTAGATATTTAAAAAAAAAAACGTTGCCTCACGCTAGGAATTTCTCCCGTATCGTGGTTGCGTTTACAGACATATAAACTCACATACACAAACAGCCAGACCAGGAACATTTATCTGTAGGCCATAAAAATATCATGATTTATTTTTAATTTCTATAGGTAGCAGCCACGGAGTCTAGATTTGTGTCCGTCTTGATGGCAATAGGTTCACCCCTATTACATGGAAGTTAAACATTACTGGTGAAATGTGGATTTACCATTGGTTCCACCTCTGTTTCGAGCCTATTGCCATCAAACATAGATAGAAAACCAGACTTCGGGCTGCTACTGAGAATTTCCTAAGTGAAAAACCCACTGTGCTCGACCTGGGAATCTTATCCAAGACTTCATATTCAGCAGTAGCGCTTGTGACAACTTGACCAATTGTCCATTGCCGGTATAAGTACTCACAACATTCATTGAGTTGTCTTTTATCATAAAAAGCAATTGTCTAAGCCGTCGTTGGCCCAAATGGCTTTCGAAACAAAGTCTGGAAAGTAATTAACTTTCAAGCTTTCTCTGCGAACTCCGACGTACTGTTTTGTTAACGAATTAATTAAATAATGTCTGTCTAAACAAAGAAAATATGAGAACATAGAAACAAGCGACTGGGTTTTGTGATTTTTGTAAAGTTTATGAGTGCTGCGATTTGTACAGACGCTAGAACATCAAGCTACCCGAAACTGTCAACTTTTCATAGTCGACCTTGAACCTAATTCTTTAAAAATAAAGTTGAAATTCTATTAAAGTTATTTGACAGATGTTTGTAGCTTGATGTCTGTACGAACATGTGCATTTTTTGACTAATCCCGCAAACAAAAAAATATTATAAAAGCAAACACGATGGAATTGTTCATAAGCAACATCCGACTCGACTTCCATCTTATATTTATCCCTGTTTAGCAGATGATTTAGTCATAGTCATAGTAATCATTTATTGCATTCATGTAGTTTACAAGTTGTTACAAGTACAATTATATAGGTTTCATACATGAAACCTGCTAGGGCACAGCAATATAAATAATTAGAGTGCTACAGTGTCACAATAATAAACAAACCGCTGTGCTTGAAAAACATAAATCATGTGTTGTTTAAATAAGTGACTGTCATAATATAATATAAGATAGGTTAAGAACAATTAATTAGTCATTATTTCCATTCATAAATTAAATTAAGATAAAATATTAAATTAGAAAGATAGCTATAACAATAATAATCATAAAATAACATAACATTACTTATCAAAACTGTAATAAAAAAAAAATCTTTACAAGTGTTTTACTAATTAGTAAATCAATTAATTATTTTATAAAATATATAAGTAACCTATTTCAGATTTCTCCTTATTTTTAGCTCCAAATTAATATTCTTCAACTTATTAACTTTATTATCTCGAATGAGTCAAAGGGGATGATAATATTACGAGTTATTTCACATATTGTTTCCAAAATTGAATGTTTTTTCCTTTGTTATAATAATTTCCGCGTTGATTAGAGGTTAACATTAACCCTCTGGGGATTTAAGTGAATTCCACGGAAATCAGGAAACGTTGATTTAATATTAAGTAACATGTCGAGTTACAAGGTACCTAGGAGAAGGAACACATAACTGAATATTCCTAGTCAATTTTAATTAACTGTCTAATCAGTTTGACTTTCTGTGTTTTTTTTGTCCTGAACATAATTACAGGTGTCTCTGACCATAAAACTAAACAAGTTTTGTTGTATGGCTTATTTTTAAAAGAACTTGCCTGTTACTGAATATGAACAGCATTTTTGGGAGCCATGCATTCATTATGTCGTATTTATAAAAATACGTAAATGTGCAATTTTGTGTTGAACTCCAAACTGTAACAACAATAAAAACCAAATGAAGTTCATTTATTTTTAAATACCATTATTTAAAAATGAATGAAATTCATTTATGTGTATTCCTAAAGCGGAACAAAAGGCAAAATGTCTTGAAAAAAATTGAATAGGACTGTTCTAGTGGCACCTAGAATCAATTGTTTGTGAAAGTGGTGTACCTTTGTGTGATTTTCGAGGGTTCCGTTGCCAGATGGCATAAAAAAGGAACCCTTATAGATTCGTCGTGTCCGTCTGCCCGTCACAGATTTTTTACGCACTTGGCCATTTTTTTCTTTGTAGGACGGTTAACGAAACGTATGGTGAGCTTCTCTGTCATGTGCTCTCAAGTAACCAGCATATCCAACTTTAGCCGAAAAACTCCGCGCAGAAAGCAGATAAGTCAGAACACTATTAACGACATTCTGTGTGTCACTATGTGACAAGTGTGGGTGGTCTAGCTTTAAGGTCATCACGTTTTAAATATGATTCCTTCCTTCTTCTCTCTTCAATAGCATTAACCTGCTGCTACACATCACGTCTTCACCTGTGCCGATTTAGCGCCTACTTTTTCCACACAAAGGGGTAAAGGGCCAAGCCATACCCCTTCCTTTACCCCTTAAGGAGGGTAAGGAAGGGGTATGGCTTGGTTACAGTAGAACATCCATACTTCGCTAGCTAGATATGTTTTAAAATCCATTTAATATAGGGACCCCCAAGAATTAATGAATTAATTATAAGGTGAATAAAATTTACGGTACAAAACAGGGTGATGTTAGTACTTTTTCAAACCTTTTACCATAACCCCTTAGTAATATCTTTATCTTTATGCAAAAGGGTTTAAATGTAGCATACGTAATGCAAAAAGTCCTTGTAATTATTTATATACAGACTGTTATTAAACTTACACTTAAAAAGTAATTTTGTATTCGATATTCTGGAAAATGTTAAAAAAAAATTACTTCTATTGCGAAAGTAGGACAAATTAGATTAAATAAATTCAGTTATTTTGTGTTATATCGAACTTATAATGAGAAGGATTAATATTACGTAAACCAGACTTTAGTTTAATTAAATGCCTACTGCCTAAGTAACTTTTTACTAATAATAACAGAGTTCTTTTTTTAAAGTGAATAAATTAATCTTAAATTAAAAACAAATTATAATTTAAATTATATTACTAACTGGCCTGTAGAAACAAGGTTTTGACTAAAATAAAAAAAAGGACGCCTTTGTAGTCGAGACTATTCTTTTCTATGTCAAACTAATTCACAGTTCATACACAAACAGCATCACAAAATTCCACGTTCGTCCAAGTTTACCTACATCCTGTATAGCTAAATATTTCGATCAGGCTTCATAACGAGGCTTTTCCTTTCTCCCGACTTGGAAGCGAGACAATCCAATATGGCCGCCGGATGCAGCCTCTCCTGGACCCTTCATTTCCGGTCCGTCGGCCGGAGACCACCCTGTATCACCGTCGTTTAATTTGTGTCATTCAAGGGAAAAGTGCTTTAAGTATTGTTTGAGATTGGAAGTGTTTTTATGTGAGTGTGGCGAAGGGGTTTAATTAATGTTATTCCCACAAAATTAAGCATAGCCTGGCGGAAAAATCAACAGGTGTGTGCTAATACATTCTAGAAAAAAAAAATGCTCGGTTTATTTCAAACTAGCTGACCCGCACAACTTCGTCTGTGTTTTTTTCCCCGTTTTTGCAACATTTTTCGTTGATACTCCGCTCCTATTGAACGTAGTAACCTACGATGTTATATGTATAGCTTAAACCCAACCTCGATAAATGGGCTATCCAACGCTAACACACTTTTCAATTCGAACCAGTAGTTCCTGAGATTATCGCGTTCAACCAAACAAACAAACTCTTCAGCTTAATAATTTTAGTATAGTTTATTCCAAGCCGACCCAAACGGCGGGTTGTCGCAATGGCTGAGCGATTAACTGCTGCGCAACGTGTCGTTGGCTCGATTCCCCGCACCAAACAAATATTTGTAAGGCCTACAGATAGTTATTTCGGGTTTGGCTGTTTGTGTATATGAGTTTAAATGTTCGTAAACGCACCCAAGATTCAGGAGAATTTCCTAGAGTGGGGCAACGTTTTAAAAAAAAAACATGACTAATGTCTATGCCAAACGAAGTTGTCGATTGATAAGGCCCAAATGAAAGCCGAATAAATTAATGTTGCTTCAGGTCAGCTTTGTCAGCTTTTCAACGAATACTACTACACAAAAGATTACCAGTAGTAAACCACAAAAAGTCTTGTCACGAATCAATTTTACATTGTAACTAGAAGTTAGTAATAAACCACGATATCATCAACATACGACGGCGACGAAGAAGAAAATATACGTAAGTATTATAAAAGATAACTCATAAACTACCCAAGTAAAATCAACACAATTTATATGGGACCACCGCGCAAGCTTCTTCTACCAAATACAAAAAATTCAGACCAGTAATCACGAGGAAATCGAACAAAAAAGATGTTGTGTGGTAGCCTTAATCTAGATCAATTCTTACCTAGATCCTATATGCCGTGAACTCGATATTACGCGTGTAACATTCGATATTATGTTGAGTCTTCTAAAATTACCTGGTCTTAAAATAGCTCCTAGGGGAAGCATTTATATCGTTCTAAATAAAACATCAGCGATAAAACGACATGTTAAAAAGCTAATATTTTTAGTATCCATAAGGCTATGTTTAGTAGTTTAATAAATAACCGTTTTTCAATTTAAACTCTGCACGTTGTTTTTTTCTTTGCTTACTAGTTTCTGAATTTAATTTAATATTGAAGAGAAACGTGCTCGTGGCTAAACGGAAACAGCCGAGGCAAGACAGCTAAACTACACATGCCGAGGTCGGTCCGTGCATGCGTGATCATCCATAACATATCATTACTCCCGGCTGTCATTTGTAAACGGGCACTGTCAGTGGTCACTGGTCATCTCTTAGATGCCACGGTTTATATTTTTGAATTATTTATGTAGCATTTTTACGCTAGACGTAACGTGCACGACTTTCTACTTCGCCATTATAATTTCAACATTAATTGCACATCGCTGTACTCGATAGCCCTGTGGCTCACTTATACCCAAAAGGCTTAGGCTGTGTATCCAATATGATAATGTGTTCAGGGTATTGTTGGGACTGCCACGCTTCTGTAGTGCAGATGATAGCAATATTTTCCGACGCACGCACTGACAGCTTTGATGCGTTGTGGCGTAAAAAATCTGCCTCGCTACTCCGCAGGTTGCGTGGCAGTCCCACCCAACACTATCCTGCAATCGATGGCCACCCGGGCAGACAACCCGCTAATGTGGGCGCTAAGAAATCGCACTCGATCTCTTCTAGTTATTAAGTACTAAAATAAGGTAAGTTATATTTGTTAGGAACACAGTGGACCGTTTTATATGTAGTCTGATAACTAAATAAATAAATAATAATTAATGATGTAACCAAATTTTTGAAACAATATTTTGTTCTAAAAGAGTGTCCATGAAGTTTCTTGCCCACCCTCTCCATAGAAATCCAGGCTTTAGAATAGGCCAATACGGAACTTTCACATCCTTTGTGACTGGGGCTGTTGCTTAATTTTAGAACAAGTTGCTTTTTTTTTTGTTTTTGACTATGTAAAGGTGTCTGTAATTGTCATTCCGAAATAAATGCTTTGAGTTTCAGTTTGAAGGTCGAATAGGTAGTCACTTTATATAAAATACTGGTCCATTCAATAAATTTGAAAAAAGACTTGTTAAATAAAATCAATTAACACAGTATTTAAGTGGAAATACCATTGTATTTCTACTCAAATACTTATAATTATTGGTTTGTTGTACAAATTAAAAGTTATTTTAATTATTCAGACTGCCTCACACAATATCGTTAATTTAACATTTCCTAATTAATTTTCCACCACCAAGCGGTTGTGGCTGCTTCAATTAATAAAATTAAATACGCAAAATATGATTCAGTGATTATGTGCTAGTTTTGATTAATTCACACTAAACCACCAATGAATCTGGTGGTGATTTTGTTATTTAATTGTCAAAAGAATATAACATTGTTGTATGTAGCCAGTGGCCCGAAAGTCTGTCAACCAGTCTTACCAAGGGCCCAGTTGTACCTCGACCCAGTAATAAGGCTGTGGAGGTCAGATAGGCAGTGGACCCATGTAGAAAAACCGATTAGACTGGACGTCAACCTCAACATAGTTAAGAAAAGGAAAAGCAGATTATAATGGACCAGAGAAACAAAAAAAACGGCCAAGTGCGAGTCGGGCTCGCTCACGAAGGGTTCTGTACCATTATTTATAAAAACGACACAAAAAAAAAACTAAAACACCCTTTTTTTGTGTCCGATTCACACTTGGCCAGTTTTTTACAAGCTTTTATTTTTTACTTTGAAACCACTGGCTTTTTATTCACTTTGTATAATACTATCAATGATATTCTTGTAATCTCTTAGCAACAAGTTTCAATATACTCCAGAAAGTAATTTATCTCAGTCGTTTGTATATATTAAATATTTAGTCAAGAGCAAAGAGCAATTTGTTTATACTTTGTGTTATAGCAATTATCAGCCACTGTTACAAGTACTAGAGAACCCGTGGCTTAATAAGATCTGCTGCACGAGTTGGTCTTCGTCCGTTAAGCCGGTGGTGCCGGTGTGGTCATTTAAAAATATTTAATAGTTATCATTGGTAAACAGTAGCCCCTAGTCTATCAATCAGTCTTACCAAGGTATCGTACTATCCGGTTAGACTGGATGCCGCCCCCAACGTAGTCGCGAAAAGGCTAGGTAGATGCAGATGATTATATTTTTTTTTTTAATTTAAACCTCTTCTTAATAACTGATTCTACAATAACATTCAAAACGCACAAGTTTTCGAAAATTTCGAAAGCAATAATTACAGAAGTTTCTTGTTTGAGTTCTGAAAGCAATTCAAATATTATACCTATTGAGATATCTTAGAGCGGATAACAATATCGTCTGCCAATAATTTCCTAAGTTTAAACAACAGATCGGAATCAATGTTTGTACAATACCAATTAAAGTTTAGGACCTTTCAGCGTGATGTTCTCACGCTAAGTCGTTAAGATACTAAGGGTCTTCGTCCACAGCAAAAGCATCGCGTCATCTTCTTCGATGGCAATTTAAATTGAGTCTTCCCTGTCAACTTGTGTAGCGTCCATCTGCTCCTGAGATGTACAAACAGCTGCACAGGCAGGACACGTTATCAAGTACACCATCGTTTGTGGGACACAGTAGATGTGATGCTTCTACTTGAAACAGAAATAATCCCGATAGTAGCGATATAGAATCATGGTTACGTGTGCATGGGCACACACGGCGAAACGTAAGGTATACATATCCAGTATAACCTGACCTCGCTCTGTATGAGCTTCCCGTACAATGAGAGATTAGCATACTGGTTTGCAAGATAGACGGTACAAAATGAAAAATACGGATTGCACTCCGGGAGTGCCGGCAGAAGTGAAAACTTGAATTGATTTAATTACGAATTGCTTTAATTATCAGTTTAAAATTACAATCAATACAATATTCATTTATTGCGCTATCGTACATAAACATGACAATTTATATTACATTAAAAATGTAACACTTCAGAACTATTACAATCCGTCTTACGAATTTTACATCTTTGGAGAAACCGAAGGTTTTGTTTGTGCATGAGATAATTATCCAGTTTTGGAAACCCAAACTCAAAAAGACAGATGTCATAAAGTTCAAATTCCTTCGTAACCTAATGTCAATCCGTCTTACGCGGGGCGGTCTATTACTCTTTGAAATCTCTTTGCAGTGGGTGAAGGCCTAATTGAAGAAACTATAGTACCTAAAGAAATGACAGTCGTTTTTAAAGCGTTTTGTGTCCTACATGCTCTGATGCCTACAAACAACAGTAATTGATAGACGCTAGTGATAGCGCCGAACTCGTTAAGTAAGTTCTGGACCGATTCAGTCTTGATTGTTATCTATACGAGAAGAAGTAGAAGCGTCCCGTATGTATTTCTACAAATGTATTGCATTGCTTATTTCAATGCAATCATTTTTGTATTTTTAAAATTAAATAACTTTGCGCTACACTAGAAATTTATTCTGAATCGTGGGTGCGTTTACAAAATTTAAACTTACATACAGCCAAACCCGGACCTGACCGTGGAAATATTTCAAATATTTGATCCGTTCGGGAATAGAACCCGCGACACGCAGCGCAGCAGTCAATCTGCGCCAACCGTGCCGTCAAAATCGTTATTTGCGTGCTACGATTTGAATGTAATGGGACATGGATGGCGGTGTTACCGAACTTTTCATAGGCTTAAAATATAGGGTGTAATTCCGTATAAGCTGCCTATTGTTCAGTTGGAAACAAACGAAATGTATTTAATAAGATTTTGTTAATAATCTTATTCGTGACCTCGTAATTCGTAACTCGTAATAGGTAATTACGCACATTACAAGTATGTTCGGTTACTGACGTAGTAATTGATTTTATATTACGTAATTCACATCAAATAAGGTAAGGAGAGGGATAATAGGGGGTAACTAAGATATATACACCGTGTAAATCACCTCATCACGAAGCCGTCAACCAAGCATTCTGTACATGAAACTAAGTAACTTTACGCAAAAATTATTGCTGGGAAACGTTTTTTTTTTGGGGGGTGTAAAATCATGTTTTGTAGTAGAACTCAACGTAACGCACTCAAAACATTGTGCTGATGGACGGATTGAATAGTGCGGGGGTCGTGGAGGTGATTAAAGTAAAAATCTTACATTAAAAACTTGTATTTAAAAAAATACTAGTCAAAAAGTTGGAACTTTGACCCCTAATATCTCCGTAACTAGAAGGTTTCCAGGTATGGTGTAGAACAAAAAAATGATCGCAATGACAGGGAGAACCAGTGCCTTTCGGCTTCGTTAAGAGGTGTTTTACACCCTTTATATATATATAAATAGGTTGTTTATATATTTGCAAGTTTGGATATAAGCGGTAATCTGCCTAACTACAGACTGATCCGAAAACGAAATTACTTTCACATAAAGGACATTATGCCCGATTGTCATAATAAAGCTATATTTAAAACGTTTTTGGGGGATGGTTTCCGTAAAATAATATCTCATATGAAGTCACGAGTATAAGTTTTGATTGAGATAGATGATTTCTGCACGACAATTGTGTTACAGGCCTTTTACCAGATTCCGTAGGATTTTTAAGAAAATTCTTAAGCTCTTTATTGCTTTGTGATTTATTTATTTGCGTTGGTTCAATAAAGTAAATAATCCAATGAATTTGGTTGAACTGTCGAAATGAATGGCTTCGCCATTGTAAGTTTGTGGAATAAATACCTAGTCTTAATCGTAGCAGTTACTTGCTACAACAGCTACGTCGTAGCAATATGCTACGAAGTCTTGGATAAAATTCCGATCTTGTTTATCACAATACATGGCATATTTTTGTAAGTTTTTATGGGATTTAAAATCCAAATGATATTTAAACGTATTGACACGTTAATTTGTTATTTAGCCTTAACAGAACTAGCACTAACAGAAATACACATTTATTTTCGATAAAATCGAAATTTTTTGCTCGAAAATAGTACTTCTTATACAAAAAAACACACAACACTCCAAGTATTAATACAAATAGGTCCTTGAATGTTTCCAATCAATTTTGGAAACGTGTTGGCACCTTCACATGTTTTTCTCAGAAACAGAGCTGTGATCAAAGACTTTCATTGAGGCCCACCTATTTCACGGAAACTCTTTGAACGAATCATATAATGTGTAGACCATAGACTGATTATGGTCTATATGAACATAAATTATTCGGAGAAGATTGGTTTTAGGTGGTTTCTTGTAATGTGGTGACATTTCTGTGGTTTTATTCACGTTTTTAGATAGTTAAAAGTGTGGGAATGTAGTTTAAGTTAATTAGCTTACAAGATAATTAAATTAATTGATTTTCAAAAAAATATCCTGTCGCAATTGCACAACTCTCTAGCTACCAAAGCAATAAAGAGACGCAACATTCTTTCTTTGAAAATAATCATTCGTAAACACACAAACCTGTGTCAAAACACGGGCTAAGTAAAGTTTCTAGATCTCGACTTAAGAGAATAGCGAAACACAAAAACACAAGAAAATCTTATCAAATAATAATTTGTAATTTAGCCAAACATCCATTGTGTATTTACAAAAGAATCCAAACACAATCATCAAACAACGCGAGACATAATCCCAATCACCAACGTATATCGAGTTTCATGAAAAAAAGAGGAACTAACAAAAACATCAATTTGTTCAGACAGACACGTAGGACTAATATTTGTTCGACGGAGCTGCGATGACGTCACGGGACGATTAACTCGTTATTCGGTTTGTTCAGGGCACGCTGATTAAAAGCAACCTTGTAGACGAACAGACATAGGTACTGGTGTGGTAAGTCAGCTGTTTTCAGTGTTAGCTTGGCTGGTTTCGGCTTTTAGGTTTTGTAAGGTGAATTTAGAGTAACGATTGACGTATTATTATGAAACTAGATTATGCCCGCAGCTTCACCCGTGTGGAGCTCGGTAATTATTCCACGAAATTATATATACAAGGTATAAACGTACCTCAGAAGGGAGTCATAGAATTGAAATAACGAATGAATCAACGCAATAACAATATTTATTACAAATTACATACCACATTAATTTACTAACCTTAACCTTGACAATTCAGTACCTCGCTTTTTCTGACTGCCCATGTCAGCTTCTTTTTAAACTAACCATTCGTCAAAATGATTTTATAACTGCCAGTAACATTTTGAAGGATTTAAAATGACAAAAAGGTAACTCGACTATAACAAGCTTATCTATGGACTGTTTACAACAACCTTACTAATATAAATCTATCCTCACATAGATAAGTCTTGTTACAGTCGGCCATCCTTCAAGAACGAGTCCCTTCGTTCCCTAATGTAAGAACATATAAAAGATGCGTTATCAATTTAATGAGTAACTTCTATCTATCAAACAATTATCAATCATTAACGATTCTAAAAGATAACGAGTAAATAATTAGACTATGTATCATTTAACAAAAATTAATAATCTCATTTCTACCAAAAAAAAAAGTTATTCTCTATCATTATAATTATTTATTTTATAGCTTGAGCGATGTGAAAGCTACTTCCTTCACTCTCACAACGCTTCAGCCGCAATGTTTTGAACTACTCATGGGCGACGAGTTCATACGCCAATCCTGCCCAGTTCAAACATTCTCTCTCAAACTATCGTTAAGTCTATTGCCGAGCGAAGTGTGGCTACTTCCTTCGCCGTCACTCCGGCATCAGCAGCGGTACTTTGAGCCAATCCTGGGCGGCGAATACCAACGCCAATCCTGCCCGACTCAAAGCACCTTCACTTATCTTTAAGTGGCAAGTTCATATGCCAGACGCCTTGAGCCAATCATGGGCGGCGAATCCCAACGCCAATCCTGCCCAACTCAAAGCACCCTCACTTATCTCTAAGCGACTGGCAAGTTCATATGTCAGACGCCATATCATATAATTTGTTCATCGCAAATCACAATAATCCCAAATTATAATTTAAATTAAATACAACTTATACAGATTAATCAACTAAACTAATCAAACAGCTCACATTAACAACATTATTCCTTTTACTTGCTATCACTATCATCGTCATTTTCATCGCTGGACGAGCAAGCAGGGGCATTAAAACTCAACCATGGATAAATTTTATCAATAGCAACAATTGATTCGTACTTTGCCCCTTTTCGAGGTATAGGGGTGTCTACAACAAGGAAACGATCGTTTGGTAAGACTTTCTTTATCCTGTATGGACCCTGACACTTCGCTTCTAACTTTTTAGATTAGCCCGGCGTCGATACTATTGCCCTAATTATCCTAACCAGATGGCCTTCCTTATAATTCGTGGTTGCTTTCCTGTGTTTGTCATACCGATTCTTATTTTTCGTCTGATTTCTTTTAATTCGTTCACTCACTTCAGACCTAATTTCTTCTAAACTTTGATTACTACTTTGTTAAGTGACCTACATCATCATGGTTGGCTTTCAAAAGTTGCCACCGCACGCCATTTTTGACCACCCATCTGGTAATACCTTCACCTAAAGTCCTAAACACTCTTCCGTTTTTAATTGTGTACTCTTTATAAATACCTGCAATTTTAGATGTTTCCGGGTCTTCTAAAACATCCTTAATACGTCTAACTTCTGCGTCGGAAGACTGCACCGTAGAAATCCAGTCCTCAGTACTAACCGACATAATATCTAGAACGTGAATGATGATTGACCTGAAAGCTGATCCAACAAGTCATAAATTCTTGGCAGAGGATAGTGATCTCTTTTGGTGCGGCTGTTCAGGGCGCGGTAGTCAACGCAAAGACGCTTTTCGCCTGATTTCTTTTTGTCTAGGACAATTGGACTAGCGTAAGGAGAGCTAGACTCTCGCACTATACCATGGTCGATCATATAACTGACCATGTCCTGAACTAGTATACGCTCAGAATAAGGTAGGCGGTATGGCCTATAAACGACGGGAGAGGAATCCTTGAGATGAATTTCCATTTCCGTAACGTTGGTAAATCCTAAGTCGTGCATACCAGTAGAGAAGCAGTCCTTGTATTTTTCTAGCAATTCCACGCATTGACGGTTTTGACCTTCCGATAGCTGTTTTCCGCAATTAGGAGTGACAGCAACGTGATTATTCAAACCACTCGTAATTCTTAAAACATGTAAGTCCTAATTCCTCGATCCTAAAAACCGAGCGCGTGTAATGAGGGTGTTTTCTTTGAAATACACTGGGTTAGAACCAACATTTTGAACTAATAAATTGCATTCAGAATTATGAATTTCATCTCCCGGTGGCAGATAATACTCATGACCCGCACAACCCCTAACTGGTTCGCCTACATAAATTTTCCCGGTACAAGGAACATTTGACCTTACAGGAACTGACACCATCTCACCGATGTCTACTGTAACATCACAAGTTGTATCGAGATGTAATTTGAAATAGTCATCTAATCCTACCCGTTCAAATATTAGCTCTGTTGGAGTTTTAATAATCTTAAGTGAAGGTCTTTCGGTAAAGCTATGTCCAAGCAACACGTCATAATTTATTAAGTGATCATCTACAATAAACACCTCGATATCCCTTTCCAAAACACCTTGCACATCTATATTCACTAAAGTACGCCCTAATGGTAGGTATGGAACATTCCCTAGCCCTGACATTGGGCCATTGACACCTTCCCAGTTCAATCCCAATCTTAAAGTATTATTTTCGCGAATTAATGTTGCCTCACTTCCTAAATCCAATTGGCACATCGTAGTGATTCCGTTAATATTTATCTGTATTTGTCGTTACTATTTTCAGTAAAAGAAACCTCAAGAACCTCCTTATCCTTTGAAAGATTCTTTTGATCCTTTAGTCTAGGATAGTTGAAATTGTCGTGTCCCATAAAATGACAGTTAGTGCACTTGACAATCGGTTTAGGGCACTTAAAGCTGGGGTGACCGACACCCCGACAGTTAAAGCACTTAATTTGCCCTCTCGCGCCATAATCTTTATTTAACACCGTATTATCATTCTTTACCGAGTTATTACCTAACGATGTGTAGCTAGAACGCTTATCCTTATTAAAATCTTTGTTAGAGTCAGACTGATTTCTATTGTGATATTTAATGGTCTTAAAGAATTCAAGTACATCTTCCGGTTTATCAAATTTTGCTGCTTGAGCACCCACACAAACTCCCCTGTCTTCAATCCCATAAAGTAAACAATCCACTGCTTGCTTTCCAAATATCTTACATCTGTTCAGTAAATTAATTTTCGCAAAATAATAAAGTTCATAAGATTCTCCAGAGCGTGCCCGTATATTAAGCATATCTGTCAAAAGTTCGGCATAATTTTCGGTTGCAGGAAATGATTCCTTTAACATCAACTTCCATTCAAGCCAAGTATGCTTAATAGAAGGCAAACCCTGGAACCATGTCTTAGCCAGTCCGGTGAGTTTAGGCAGGGCATAGTGAACCGTTTGCTTATCATTCCAATTATAAATTTCGGAACATTCATCGACTTTATCAAGCCAGATATGAATAGTCTGTTCTTTCGACATAGGGTCAAAGTCTGGAACGACGTTATTTAAAGTTGAGCCAGAAGACGATTCACGATCCCCTGCTTTACTATTAAAAAGTTTCAAAAAGAAATCTTCAAACAGGTCCGTCGTCATATATTTAGTTTTCTTGTTGTCATACGCTTCGTGTTTTTCAACACTGGGCGTGTGTCGTTTAGTGGGGGTAATTAAGGAACGGTATCGAGTTGAGCTTTTATTGCCAGTATTCGCCTGCGCACAATTGCTCGGTTCAGACTCAGGTGTCTCGAAACGCCCACGTGACTTGTTCGGTTCCGTTAATCTCTCTCGTCCTTTGCGTACCTGGTTTTCAAGAGTTCTTAGTTTCTCCCTTTCCCTGGACAACTCACGTTCCTGCTCGAGTAACGTTCGCGTGCTGCTCGTGCTTCGGCTTCTCGGCTGATGACGCGTTGCACTGCTGTGCCGACGGTCACGAGCTGGACTGCGCCTCAGAGATCCTTGCGTTCGTTGTTGGCCATCACTACGGCCACTACGACTGCGGCTACGGCTGCGCCTCTCGACTTTCCCCAGGTCTCGCTTCCGACTACGGGATGATTCACTAAAGAACACACACACACGAAAGACAGAGGATCTAGTCTTTCGTAGTCGCGAGAAGAGTTGCTAGTGCGTCGTTTTTCTTTGTCGCTCATTTAGATCGTTCAAAAAATAAAAATATTTAGATATTTTTATTGTTATCCCCTATATTCGACAGGAATAAAAAGTATCCTACGTGTTAATTCAGGTTATAAACTATCTGTGTGCCAAATATCATCCGAATCCATTCTGTAGTTTTTGCGTTAAAAGTAACCAACATCCATCCATGCATACACCCATGTATATTTAATTTAATAATTCGCCTTGATAATATTTAATGGACTGCCAACACATGACTTATACTTAATACATTATTCAATTTAATGTTTTAATTTTAAATAATTGTTTATGCGAAGTGGAATATCAGTGGCAGTTTGAGTACTTTAAGCGATCTACCCAAATGTCCTTTCTTTTCGTTCGTCGTTTCGTTGAGCTCCTTGAGTTATTAGTCGAGCTACACGATAACTGACAAATGCTTGCACTGACTGGACAGGTCCACTCAAATCTGTGTGGTTCTTTCTTCAAAAGACCATCTCAGACACTAATCTGCATAGTCCTCATGTAAATTGAGCAATGGAGTTTGTTTCGGCTGTTTCTTCTCACAGTAGTCAGGAACGAAACACCGGCCCCATCTAGTTTTAAAAAAAAAACGTGTAAAATAAACATCATTTATCATTTATATCATGCCTTTTTAAATAAATAAATAATAATATGAAAAAATATAATATCTCGACTTGGCATACGAGTTTGTCGATATGTGGAATGTGAACTCGGCTATCATTGACCCGATTGTCGGAATGGCCAATGGCCTTATGGCCAACGACGAACATCTGTCGAAGCTCCCACTTGGCGGTTGGATCAAGGGCCTGATTCAGAAGGCAGTACTTCTTGATACGGCCCACATTGTGAGGAGGTTCATGTCTTTGCAGCACTAACCACCGGTAGCTTGGACCCTGCTCCCAACACCGGCCGAAACCTGTTTTTTTTATAATGTTTATATATTTAAAATTTAAAAAAAAAATTAGAACTTAAATTAATAAAGAAAATAATAATAGTACATCCATCCATCCTCACAAACTTTTGCATATATAATAGTACAAATATAAGATAAAATGTCTGGACCAGTCTATTTGGAGACACTTGGTCTTATTGTTAAACTTCTAAGGGTTAGGTACCTGTAGCTAATACCTAAGTCTTGGGTCTAGCTAAGTCACGTCTGCCTGTAATGATTTGTCTGGATTGCCAAAGATAAGAAGATTGTCTCACGTCCGAGACAGGCGACAACGTATCTAATCACTATTGATTCTGTTTCGGAGGTATTTGTCGAAGTCTAGAGATTAGTTAAGAAATAATTACCTAATTATTACAATTTGTCTGTTTGTGGCTTTCGATGACCAATACATACTAGCTAATAAAGCCTGATTGATGGCTTAAACAAGTGATTCGAAATATCTCAATAATATGAGACTTAAAATAACTGGCGAAATAAGTGTACCATTAGGTACACCTCTGCCTCTGCCTTTCGAGGAATACAGGCGTTATGTTATGTTTGTATATTTTTTGATTAACTAAACATTCACATTGATAAATCGTTGTGGCATATCATGGTTATGATGCTAGATTCACAAATCATACATCAATAAAAATAATAAAGTTCATAAGATTCTCCAGAGCGTGCCCGTATATTAAGCATATCTGTCAAAAGTTCGGCATAATTTTCGGTTGCAGGAAATGATTCCTTTAACATCAACTTCCATTCAAGCCAAGTATGCTTAATAGAAGGCAAACCCTGGAACCATGTCTTAGCCAGTCCGGTGAGTTTAGGCAGGGCATAGTGAACCGTTTGCTTATCATTCCAATTATAAATTTCGGAACATTCATCGACTTTATCAAGCCAGATATGAATAGTCTGTTCTTTCGACATAGGGTCAAAGTCTGGAACGACGTTATTTAAAGTTGAGCCAGAAGACGATTCACGATCCCCTGCTTTACTATTAAAAAGTTTCAAAAAGAAATCTTCAAACAGGTCCGTCGTCATATATTTAGTTTTCTTGTTGTCATACGCTTCGTGTTTTTCAACACTGGGCGTGTGTCGTTTAGTGGGGGTAATTAAGGAACGGTATCGAGTTGAGCTTTTATTGCCAGTATTCGCCTGCGCACAATTGCTCGGTTCAGACTCAGGTGTCTCGAAACGCCCACGTGACTTGTTCGGTTCCGTTAATCTCTCTCGTCCTTTGCGTACCTGGTTTTCAAGAGTTCTTAGTTTCTCCCTTTCCCTGGACAACTCACGTTCCTGCTCGAGTAACGTTCGCGTGCTGCTCGTGCTTCGGCTTCTCGGCTGATGACGCGTTGCACTGCTGTGCCGACGGTCACGAGCTGGACTGCGCCTCAGAGATCCTTGCGTTCGTTGTTGGCCATCACTACGGCCACTACGACTGCGGCTACGGCTGCGCCTCTCGACTTTCCCCAGGTCTCGCTTCCGACTACGGGATGATTCACTAAAGAACACACACACACGAAAGACAGAGGATCTAGTCTTTCGTAGTCGCGAGAAGAGTTGCTAGTGCGTCGTTTTTCTTTGTCGCTCATTTTTTCTGAAACTCAGAACATTCTGTTAATGTATTGTGAACAAATCTTGCAACACACACAGTCAATGAATTTAAATTTTAACGAATATTTTTCAAAAATAAATTGTTGAATCTGCTTTAATCGGCCAAACTGGGGTTCACAATGTTATTATACATATCATGCAATGTTAAATCACTCATTTTCTTATTGTAGTTACGTTGATTTTCCGTATAAAATTGAATATAATTTTGTTTATCCGGCGGTCGAGCTCGTGGGGTGGTTCACCACGAAACAAAATGTCTCGCCAATCCCACTTCTGAGATATAAACGTACCTCAGAAGGGAGTCATAGAATTGAAATAACGAATGAATCAACGCAATAACAATATTTATTACAAATTACATACCACATTAATTTACTAACCTTAACCTTGACAATTCAGTACCTCGCTTTTTCTGACTGCCCATGTCAGCTTCTTTTTAAACTAACCATTCGTCAAAATGATTTTATAACTGCCAGTAACATTTTGAAGGATTTAAAATGACAAAAAGGTAACTCGACTATAACAAGCTTATCTATGGACTGTTTACAACAACCTTACTAATATAAATCTATCCTCACATAGATAAGTCTTGTTACAAAGGTTATTTGTAAAACACCGGCAATCTCTCAGGACTATGTTACTAACATCCTAATCAACAACTTTTGTTCTATGACTTTTAATAATTCGTCATATTTAAGAACATCAGATTTTCATACAAAAATAAAAATATTTAAATTGAACGCTCATTTAGATCGTTCAAAAAATAAAAATATTTAGATATTTTTATTGTTATCCCCTATATTCGACAGGAATAAAAAGTATCCTACGTGTTAATTCAGGTTATAAACTATCTGTGTGCCAAATATCATCCGAATCCATTCTGTAGTTTTTGCGTTAAAAGTAACCAACATCCATCCATGCATACACCCATGTATATTTAATTTAATAATTCGCCTTGATAATATTTAATGGACTGCCAACACATGACTTATACTTAATACATTATTCAATTTAATGTTTTAATTTTAAATAATTGTTTATGCGAAGTGGAATATCAGTGGCAGTTTGAGTACTTTAAGCGATCTACCCAAATGTCCTTTCTTTTCGTTCGTCGTTTCGTTGAGCTCCTTGAGTTATTAGTCGAGCTACACGATAACTGACAAATGCTTGCACTGACTGGACAGGTCCACTCAAATCTGTGTGGTTCTTTCTTCAAAAGACCATCTCAGACACTAATCTGCATAGTCCTCATGTAAATTGAGCAATGGAGTTTGTTTCGGCTGTTTCTTCTCACAGTAGTCAGGAACGAAACACCGGCCCCATCTAGTTTTAAAAAAAAAACGTGTAAAATAAACATCATTTATCATTTATATCATGCCTTTTTAAATAAATAAATAATAATATGAAAAAATATAATATCTCGACTTGGCATACGAGTTTGTCGATATGTGGAATGTGAACTCGGCTATCATTGACCCGATTGTCGGAATGGCCAATGGCCTTATGGCCAACGACGAACATCTGTCGAAGCTCCCACTTGGCGGTTGGATCAAGGGCCTGATTCAGAAGGCAGTACTTCTTGATACGGCCCACATTGTGAGGAGGTTCATGTCTTTGCAGCACTAACCACCGGTAGCTTGGACCCTGCTCCCAACACCGGCCGAAACCTGTTTTTTTTATAATGTTTATATATTTAAAATTTAAAAAAAAAATTAGAACTTAAATTAATAAAGAAAATAATAATAGTACATCCATCCATCCTCACAAACTTTTGCATATATAATAGTACAAATATAAGATAAAATGTCTGGACCAGTCTATTTGGAGACACTTGGTCTTATTGTTAAACTTCTAAGGGTTAGGTACCTGTAGCTAATACCTAAGTCTTGGGTCTAGCTAAGTCACGTCTGCCTGTAATGATTTGTCTGGATTGCCAAAGATAAGAAGATTGTCTCACGTCCGAGACAGGCGACAACGTATCTAATCACTATTGATTCTGTTTCGGAGGTATTTGTCGAAGTCTAGAGATTAGTTAAGAAATAATTACCTAATTATTACAATTTGTCTGTTTGTGGCTTTCGATGACCAATACATACTAGCTAATAAAGCCTGATTGATGGCTTAAACAAGTGATTCGAAATATCTCAATAATATGAGACTTAAAATAACTGGCGAAATAAGTGTACCATTAGGTACACCTCTGCCTCTGCCTTTCGAGGAATACAGGCGTTATGTTATGTTTGTATATTTTTTGATTAACTAAACATTCACATTGATAAATCGTTGTGGCATATCATGGTTATGATGCTAGATTCACAAATCATACATCAATAAAATATCTAAAAACTCAAAAAATAGATAAATTCCTCCAAACTACCGTGCCTTATATCGTGAAACGTTTTGTAACAGAGTGAAAAATATCCATATCACCCTTCTACCTAATATTACTACATTTTCTCCGTGCAGTACTTATATTCTAACTCATAAATATTTTCCACTTGCAAAAAAGACGCCTACGGAGTATAATTGTAAAAGTCGCAATATCAAATAGGAGACGAGTTCTACCCCACCCTGTACTACAATACAGCGTGTTCAATATTAAAACTTGCCAATATTAATTTCTGGAGAAGACGCAATTTCAATAGGAATAAATTATAACTCCGCGTTTATTACTATTTGCTTGTCTGAGGTATTACGAGTACAGGTTAGATGAAAAATAAGAATAATATTTTAGGGTGCATTTAAAGTGCTGCTAGGAGAGATGATACTTCAATACACTCAGATAAATGTATAAAAAAGTTTTCGAATTTTTTCGCTGTTTCTTAAACTATTATGTTATTTTTAGGGTTCCGTACCTTTTTTTTTATTTTTTACGGATGGGAAATCATCAAATGACTTCTCCCGCTCTGGGCGGAGCGGGAGGGAGTGTCAGACTTGTACTGACTAAAACCCATCCATTTTCCTTCTTCACCCTTTGTGTTCCAGGGCCACGGTATCAATTTCGAACAGTCCCGCAACCCTGGCAGGCATCGGCCCTCTCGGAGCCCTTCCGGTTTGCTGACATCTCCTTGAGGCGCGCGTGGAACACGTACGCGCCTTTGACACGGCCTGTCGTCATGAGACGGACGGAGGGTGAGCTAGCCCATTACTCACCATCCACAGGCTCGCGCCTACGGTAGCCGGGGGCCACTGATGGCCCCGCGACGCCCGGGACGTCTCCCGCGGCGGCTGGGACGTGAGGTTGTCTCCCTCTCACGTTCCGCCACCTCTTTCGCTAGCATGACTGCTTCGCAGAAGTAGGCGACGGCTTCCCATTCTCTCTCGCCGTACCTCAAAAGGAAAAAACGAAACCCTTATTAGGATCACTTTGTTGTCCGTCCGTACGTCTGACTGTCTGTCTGTCAAGACCCTTTTTCTCAGGAACGCGTCGAGGTAACAAGCTGGAATTAAGCTGGAATCAAATACTCAGGTCTCCTGTCACTTGGAGCTGTGAAAAAATCAAATTTGTAACCAACGCAATCAAAAGATACAGCCGTTTATTCCGCAAATTTCTCGCAAGTGAATCAAAACCTACAGGGTACTTCCCGTGAGCTCAGAATCTTGAAATTTGGTACGAAGCAACGTCTTATAGCACAGATAAAGGAAAAATTGCGAAAACCGGAAATTTTTAACTACATCGTATAATAAAAATATTTTTAATAATTACGGTTTTGAAAGTACGGAATCCTCGGTGCGGGCGTCCGACTCGCACTTGGCCGGTCTTTTTTTAAACCTGAAAATATAATAACATGAATATTACACTCGTTATTAAGGATAGGACAAAGTTGTATCCATAGAAATATGAGTGTACCTCATCCACATTGCGCCGGTTATGTTTCTGTACCCTTTAAAAGGGGACAAACCCATTGCCATTGTTGGGACAAATCAAGCAGCGGATTGCTACTGACAAAGCCATAAAAGAATGCCCAAATAACTTATCATATCTTTTCCTTACCTTACCTGGGAATCGAATCGAAGGCCTGGTGCTTAGAAGTTTCAGTTGCGAACACTAGACCAACATGACTAACATAAATCTTACCTAAAGTAATCTTTTACTACTAGAAAATCATGCATAAACATTGTCCTGCTGCAATGCACGATATAGCAGAAAACCCTAGTGTGGGGAAACGTTTTTTTTTTTCCAAAAAGCTTTGCTTTGTTTGACGGACCTTACTTCATACAAATTCTTGTCTCACCATCTGCTTAGCCTTTTCCCAAACTTTTTGGGGTCGGCTTCCAGTCTAACCGGATGCAGGTGAGTATCAGTATTTTACATGAAGCGACTTCCTGTCTAACCTTCACAACCCAGTAACTGGGTAATACGAAACCCCTTGGTAAGACTGGATGTCAGACTTTCAGTTTCTGACTACTTGTAAGTACTGTCAAAGATCTACAAATGACAGCCGGGACTAACGGCTTAACGTGTTTCCCGAGGCACGGAGGAAACTCGGTATGTACTTATGGTCACCCATCCACGGACCGACCTCGGCAAGCACGGCTTAACCTTGAAAATCGACCCGTGCGGCTTTTATTATTTAGCTACGGGCTCCTCCAAAAAAAAAACAAATTCTTGTCTATTGTTTAAAAAAATGCACAAGTAATTACATAAACTCAATTACTAAGTACTTTTGTAACTCGAATACAGTCACGTCTAATAATATGTATACAAGCAGCAACTTTTAAAAGTGATTTTCTCCTACTGTATTGATTAAGGTTTTACGTTTTCACGAACATGAAATTTTGAAAGCCTATTACGAAATAGGTTATCTTATCTCAACGTACAAACCGTAATTTCACGAGCAAATCACTTTTCAGTTTTGCTAAGCGTAGGTATACATATTACTTGACGTGACTATACCTACTTGAACTTTATAAATAAAAGTGTTCAATATTAAAACTCATCGTCGTCATAAATTCTCAAGTAATCATACACTCACCAAAGAACAAGAACATTTACAATACAGTAAACTAAACTTACTATAGAAAACTAAATTTAAGTTGAGGGTATACTTACATAATTTCACTCCGCGTATAAGTAATTCTTTCAGTTCCACACACAACACCAATTTATCTCGTCTGCTCGACGTCCGTATGTCACTACAGGTATCCAGCAGAATATCAGCGTCAGGTGCATGCCTGACACATGCTGAGCTGGACTCCCATTTGGTGCAACCTTGAGACGCACACCGCACCTTGTATACTCGTTATTTTATTTGAAGTATGTCATGGTGTTACTATAACTGTTTCGCAAATATGTTTTTTTCTTTTTGTATTTTGGCACCTTGTTTTTATATACTTAGGTATATTTATGTAATCTGTGTCATTAATTGTGCTTCTGTGTGTTGTGCTATGTCTTTTGTGTGCACTGAATAAATGATTTATCTATCTATCTATCTATCATCATCTTGCCCTTGTCCCAATTTATTTGGGGTCGGCGCAGCATGTCTTCTTCTTCCATACTTCTCTATTACTTGTCATCTCATCAGACACCTCCTTTCTACTATAGATACATGTGTAAATATCAATAATTCATTCTCTCTCATATTACCTTGTAACTATTTGCACACAATTATTTACTTTTAGCCAATCTTGAACTGAATTTTTAAGAGTTTGAAACCTTTCAAGGCAACATCAATTTCATATTACGATGAATTAATCATTGCATCGCTATCTGAGATTGGCAATCAGACAAAATAATATCTCAGAAGTATAAATAAATGAGAACAGGATTCCGAGAACTAAAATATTAATAGTCTAGTATTACAATTATTTACATGGTGTAGTGGTATGTAACCCACACATGCACACACCCTGCGAACTCAACTACTTAAGACGTTGCAGTCCGTGAGTTCGAGGCACCTAGCCGACAGCCTGGAGTCCCAGTGTTCCCCCAGTTCTCAACCAGTAGACAAGTGACATCTCGATGAGGTGAACGCATTCGTTGAACGTAGAGCCACCCTCCCCCCGTAGAAGACCCAGATGATCCTCTGCCTCCGGTCACAGCTGACGAAGTGCAAGACATCATTAATAAGCTTCAACCGCGGAAAGCACCCGGCTCCGACGGAATCACCAATAGGGTGTTTAAACTCCTCCCCGCTCAGCTCGTCGTGTTAATGGCGGCCATCTTGAATGGCGCCCTGAGCAACAACGCTTTTCCCCAAATATGGAAAGAGGCCACTGTCATCGATTTCGCCAAGCCAGGCAAACCCAAGTCTGAGCCCTCGAGATACAGACCTATCAGTCTCCTGAACGCACTCGGCAAAATCTACGAGCGACTTATTTATAAGCGACTCAAAGACTTCGCCGAGGCTAAGAGTCTCATCCCCAACGAGCAGTTCGGCTTCAGAACCGGACACTCTTGTATTCAACAGGCCCATCGCATCGTAGAGCACTTGCGCTGGCTTCCAGCGTGGAGCGATGACGGGTGTGTTGTTCTTCGACATAGCAAAGGCTTTCGACAAAGTCTGGCACAACGGCTTATTATATAAGCTGTACAAACTGGGAGTGCCAGACCGTCTCGTGCTCATCTTACGAGACTTTTTGTCGGATCGCACCTTCCGCTATCGCATCGGGAAGGCACTGTCTTCCCCCCACCCCATTATAGCCGGAGTCCCTCAGGGCTCCGTCGTCTCTCCCCTTATCTTTACTCTGTTCACCAGTGACATCCCCATGTACGCTTGCGTCGTGTACGCTCACACCAAGCCTAAGTACATCCATAGGATGCAAACTTTGCAGAACCGGTTCTTACGTAGAGTCACGGCAGCCCCCTTTTATTTCCGTAATGACCGTCTCCACGTAGACCTTAGAATGCCCACTATACTCCAGTTTATGAAACGGCTTTCGAAGCGATTCTTCGATAACGCCATTAAACACCGTAATCCCCTGATCGCAGCGGCAGCCCGTTACGAACCCTCGCGCATTAGTTCAGTACGCCGTCCGAGGCATACTCTCGTCACCCCCGATGATGCTATCACCCTCCTCCAGGAAAGTAGCAAAGAGACTAGTACTCTAAAGAAGTTTAGACACAAACCGCTGTCTTTCCGACCTCGCCGTCGAGGTCCGTCGCGACGTCCGGGACGTCGGACGTCTTTGCCCTCCCTGACCCTCGCTCGAGCCAGCCCGCGATGCTGTGCCAGTAGTTTTAAATCAGCCCCTAAATAATGATACTATTCAGATCCAGCCTGTCCCCATGCAGTCCTCCCCCAGCGACGCCCTAAGCCGTGGTTCGTACCCCGCAGGGGGTGCCCTTAGCGTGCAGTCGCTTAGTTCGTAAGTTTTTATGCCCTGGCTGGAGGCCTTACTCTTAAGGCACCCACAGGATAGTCCGGTTAAGCAGACGACAACCTCATAGGTTGAACTGCGAGATACAATTCACATAAGCTACCACACACAGCCGGTCATAACCGCTAAACCGCGACACCTCGCGTCATTTTATATATCCGCGTTACTCGCGTTAATTTATATTATTTTAATCATAGTCATAGTTTATTACCGTGTTCAATTTATAGTAACTCGCATCATTAAATTCAGTGTGTCATATAAATGATTATTTGGTATAATACACTGAGTTTAATGATTGTATCTGTAATAATAATTTATACTGCAGAACATCAATGATTGATGTTCGGAATTCGAATCACCAAATTATATACCATAACTATGAGTTTGATTACTGTTGGAAATCGCACCCAACAAACACGCAGTCGCCACGCGCAGGCGACACGCGCTGGTGACATTACCGACCTACGCGTCATCGGCGAGCAGGAGGAGCTGCGGGCGGGGAGCCAGCCGGCCTGCGGACACTCGCTTCCTCGGACACCACCGCGACGGACGACCCACTCAAACGCCTTACTAGATTATTTTATGTTCGTCCGGGACAGTTCGACGACGACAGACTATCCGTGACGCACTTTTTAGTCTGTGAAAATAGAACCTATGCAATTATATGCAGTAACGCACACGACGCGCAAAAAGTCCGGCGCACAAAAAATTCGCGTAATTCGGGCAGACCGCACCGCGCCGCTCGGCACAAAAAGTGTGTGAAAAAAATTGAACGTTTGCTTCAACGCGCGCTAACGCAGACGGCGCACACTTTAGTCGGCAATCTGCATTTGCTAGGGGTGGACGTAACACACGCGATCTATTTATATAATATTTATTGAAAAAAAAAACCGGATGTTGTTTCAGAATTGAATGTTTTGTATGGAACTGTCCCTTCAGTAATCTTTCCGAAAGTATAGGATGTACCCAAAATTCTCTATTTCTTCTTCTTTTTCTATACTTCATGTACAATATAATACTTCGCGATCTCTGCACGATTTCCATAGCGTCTACGTCCCTACAGCTCTGCCGACAGAATGATCGAAGTTGTGCGTCGCGTGTGTTGAGTCTGTGAAAAATCCGCGACCGACTTTTTGCGCGCCATGCAGACTTTTTGTGCGCCGCAGACTCGATCGCACAAAAAGTGAGCCGTCTGCGCTGCACCTAATCGGCAATACACCAAGCCTATACCTATTATACAGTCCACTTTTATTTCTACCCAACGAGCTAATGTAATGTATCCTAAAGAGTTCCTGAGTAGTAAACTTTTAATGTCTAACGCAAAAGATAGGAAACTTCAGTTTCATAGTAATCTATATCTATCTATCTATACATAAAATAAATCTGTTGAGAAGTCGTTTTTGTACTTCGAAAATATTTACAAAAAAAATAGCCAGGGTGCTAAAGGACAACCAACAGAACCCATTTCCAGCATTTTTGGAATTTTTGTCTGTTTATTTGTTCGGGCATCACGTACAATGTACGAATGCAATGTAGATAACTTTTATACACAACTTGAAGTAACATTTAGTTTTTTTTCATTGCAATCGGTTCACTCTTTCAAAAGATATTTGAATTTAATTGAATTTAAAGTGATTCAGAAGTAAAAGACTGCACGCAGTTGATCTCTATATTCGATAGATGGCGTTGTGCGTTTGGTGTATTTTAAGTTTCCCAATACATGAACGACATCCACCAGTAATCTATCTTGATGTACACCTTGAAGACGGGCAACGAGTGTATTTTCAGTCTGATGAATGTAACAGAAAGGTTAGACAACCCGAGGCAAACCACCTTGCTAACATTCTTTTGCCTTTGCGAAACAGACAATTTCGCGACGGTGGAAGGCGAGACTGGCGTTTTTAAAGAACACGTGATTGGACGGGTATACATGGTGCATCCGAATAATTCAGAGTGTTACTATTTACGCCTTCTTTTCCATGTAGTGCGAGGACCCACGTCTTTTGCTGAGCTCCGTAAAGTGGATTATATTGAACATCCCACATACCAGGCCGCTTGCCGCGCACGCCATTTATTAGATGGAGATCAGCATTGGGACGATACTCTAGCTGAAGCATGCGCCAGCGATAATCCACATCGCCTGCGGCATTTGTTTGCTATCTTATTGAAGTTTTATGGAGTATCGGATGCTAAACAGTTGTGGCAAAAGTACCATGATAAGTTTGCTGAAGATTTTTTGAGACATGTACAACTAAATACTGATGGAGAAATTTCACGTCGGATAAGTATATCTTGAATACCCATTCAAGAAATAGTTACAAGTATAGGAGGGAACCCGATTACTCAGTACGGTTGCCAACACCGACAGTCGATGGGGAACGTATAAACATAGAGTACGCATCAGAAATTAGTTATAATCCCGTGAAACTCGCAGAAATTTTACACAATGGCTGCGCGTTTGACAGAGGAACAGCTCCAGACGTTTGATAGGGTATGCTGAAGTTTAGATAACACCTCGGGTGAAATCCTGTTTTTAGACGCACCGGGCGGAACAGGTAAAACTGTCCTTACCAAAGTTATTTTGGCTCGAGTAAGGAACCGAAATACAATTGCCCTTACTGTCGCATCTTCAGGCATAGCAGCCACATTGTTGCCTGGAAGAAAAACGGCACATACAACATTTAAAATTCCTATCAACTTAGACAGTACGGAAACCCCGGTTTGCAACATATCGCGAAATAGCGATAAAGCAACGGTTTTACGCGACTGTGTTTTAATTATTTGGGACGAGTGTACAATGGCAAACCTCAAAGCTGTAGAAGTAATGAATAGAACTTTGCAGGACATAAGGCCAAATGACCGGCCGATGGGATTTATTACGGTGCTGTTCTGTGGTGATTTTCGGTAAACACTCCCGATAATACCCCGAGGAACGAGAATAGAATAGAATGCATTTATTTGTCAGAATATTGTACAAAGCTGTTATGTGAGTATGTATTACGATCATAATATTCTGCCGTTTCCGGCGTACAAATATGGTTTGTAGAATTGTGGTTCATCATTACATTAAAATTGAGTTATTGATCATTAGAATTACAGATAATTTAAATAAATGAACAGTATTTGTATAAGAGATTAATTATATAAGTCAAAATTCAATGAAGTCAAGGAGATACAATATGATTTATAGGCAATAATGTCAAATATTTATGTAAATTTTTCATTCATAAAATCTTCAGTCGAGTAATAACATTTGTTTAAAAGAAAGTTAAATAATTTACATTTAAATGTTCTGAGGCTGAGAGTTTTGAAGTCATCAGGTAATTTGTTGTAGACAGTTATGGACATGCAGTATACATTATTAGAAAATAATTTAATTTTACGCCTAGGAACATTAAGCATATGCACTTTACGGCTGGGTCTGGAGAGCTGATGAAATGGCTGCCTGTCTGAAGAGCTCTATTTTATGGCGCAATATATCATCTACACAGCTGAGTGTAAATATGCGTGCACAGTTAGGAGGCTGCGAAAATGCACACGAGTTTTCCAATTTATTATAACAAATAGGTGATGGCACATACGCCGTACACGAAGATGGAAAAGTTATTTTGGCTGATAATCTCTGCTGTTGCGTTACATCACAACATAATCTAATTTCTTCTGTTTACAGAGATACCACAGACATGGGAAATCAAGCCGGTTCTTGGCTATATTAGCGAGCTATTTTGACTCCCCGCAATGACCAAGCGGCAGCAATTAATTTAAAAGTATTGATTCATGTGTCCGGGCATAGTAAAGAATACACCTTTATAAATACAGTTATGGAAGAAGATGACACCACACACTACCCAGTAGAATTTTTGGATTCCCAAAACTTTAAGAATTCCACCCCACAAAATAGTTTTAAAAATTGATGTACCAATATTCTCCTCAGAAATGTATGTCCTCCCAAACTTTATAACGGCACTCGGCTCAATGTCACAAATCTGCAGCAAAACATAATCGAAGCTGAAATCTTAACCGGTTGCGGCCCCGGTGATATTGTTTTTATTTCAAGAATACCTATAATTTCTAATAACTTTCCTTTCTCTTTCAAACGAGTGCAATTTCCAGTCAGTCTCTGTTATGCCATGACCATAAATAAAGTCCAGGGCCAGACATTATCCGTTGCGGGGATGGACATAAGTATTGGATGCGTTTCCCGTGGTCAACTATACGTAGCTCTTTCACGCGTAAACAACCCCAATACCCTTTTTGTGTTACCAGATCGTTCCACAGCTATTTTGTATATAAAGAAGCACTTGCATAAATAAAATAAAATGGATTGGCGGTATCCACGGCGGTAAGCGATAAGACCGCCGTTGTAACCATATTTATGTTTGATATTTGGTGTAAGAGTTGTTAAGTTCCGTCATCCACGCGAACGAAGTCGCGGGCACAGCTAGTCAATAATAATTAAATAATAATCAATAGTAATTAAGTACCTACCATTTGATATGAAAACACCTACGTTGTATAAAAGAACATCCATACTAATATTATAAATGCGAAAGTCACTCTGTTTGTTTGTTTGTATGTTTGTTACCTTTTCACGACTAAACGGTTGATCGGATCTTAATGACATTTAGCAAGAAGATAGATTTCAACCTGGGGAAGGATATAGGCTACATACTATTACGCTACGACCAATAGGAGCGGTGCAGCAATGAAAAATGTTTCGAAAACGGGTAAAATGTGACGCAGACGAAGTTGCGCGGGACAGCAAGTTAATATAAATGTTTATTCAATGAAGGCTAAATACATACCTAAAAAATAATTATGAGATAAAAAAATTGCGGAGATTTATTCAAATGTTGGATAAAGTTATTATTTTAACATTTGGGATCCATACGTGTAGTCTAAACTATTATTATAAAGAACGTTTCAATTTCCTTCACGAAATTATGACACACGTCTGAGTTCATCAGAAAACTTAACACAATGGTAAAATGCATCGGCATCTCATCCGATGCATTCTACTATAGTCTACGACAATTCTTTCAGGCGAAGCAGTACATGCAATGCCTTCCCCGTTTCCTTGTCCTACCTACCTTGTCAACTTTTAAATTATGGTCAAAAAGTAATACCTCTATCCTTAAACATCTTTGTGGGACACCGACGAACAAAAGCTTACCATGTAGTACTTAGTACATTATTCTGAAACCGTTCCATATATATTTTCATCGATTATTAAAGAAATCTACATATTGGACTACCACAATGCTGAGCTATTTGTGTACACTCTGCCTAACAACGTACACCTCTGCCTAACCCTTTGGAGATTGTAGGCGTGATAGTCGTTATGTAAGTGATGTGATGAAACAACTTTTTTTGTCACAGATATTCATTATCTGCCTATATTGTTCCCACGGCTGGGACACAGGCCTCCTCTCTATGAGAGGGAGTGGGCTGTATTCCACCACGCGAGCCCAGTGCGGGTTGGTAATGTCACATGTCTTCGAATGATTAGTTCTAAGACATGTCGGTTTCCTCACGATGTTTTCCTTCACCGTTTTTGAGGCAGCGGTGATGAAATAAATTGCACAAAGTAATGCGCCTGCTTGGGTTCGAACCCACTGCTTACTGCTCGTAAGTCGGGGCTGCCACCACTGGGCCACCGCTGCTCTCCTCACAGATATCGTTTTCCCTTATTTAACTGCTATCATTGAGTTTTTTTTAAAGTCGAAATAAAACAAACAAAGATTTTCTGTAAGATTATAATTTGAACTTCAAAATTAACTTAGCTTCTATTTCACAATATCATTTTAAAACTAGTCGTTTCAATGTAGCTTTAAATCTATAATTAACATTACAATCGATAGCATTTGTACTATTTTTAACTGTGGTTAATTTATTACTAAGTACACAGGTGTGTTTACAACAAAGGGGCTGGCACAGGTTCAAATTCGCGATCCGTTGATTTGAATTCCAATTAGTCATTGGACCAATTGAATTGACACCAATCACAAGATTGAAAGTTTCGACATCGTCTTCTCTAGCACGGTTAATAAGGAATGATTAACTAAAATGAATTAATTATCGTATCATGATAAATGCTAAATTAATGACGATGAAAATTGAGCAGTAATCAATATCACAAATATAATGTAGTCTACACTATTATAGTCTTCCGAGATCTTCACTCAATGCCTACCTATTCAAGGACTTGGCTAGAGCAAAAACGTAAAATATTATGGATTAATTAATTAATCCCTTATCTCTCGTTATTAGATTCAGAACTTTCAAGATTCTGTCCGTCGTCACTTAGAATACTATCTAGTATATTATTGTCCTCTTCATTTCTAGACGCACTGTCGCCAGTTTTTCCAAGCACTTCATTATCATTGACTTCACCGTTTACTAGATCGACATTGTCATCAGCTACAAAATTCTCCATTGCTGCACTTTCTTCAACCTCTTCATTATTTCCTTCATTTATTTCAGGAATGGTAGTTTTTTCTATTTCATTGCTATCTTCATTGTTTATTTCTTCATTTACTTCTTCTTCAGTTTGTTCTACATCCATTTCTTCATTTTCTTCTTCATTCACTCCTTCATCAATTACCTCAGTCTCCTCTCTTTCGTTTCTCGGAAACTCTTCTTCTTTCGACTCGTCTATTGTTTCCTGTCGTTCTACTGTTAGAGTCGATCGTCGTGACTTATTTGACTTTTGTTTAAATTCTTTAATAATTTCTTCGTCATCAGTCATATCAGTAGACGGTTCATCGCTTCCACCAGTTACGGCACTTAAGGCTTCGGCCTGTGCTAATCGTGCTAGTCGTTCCTTTCTATCCTTTCTGGCTTGTTGTTTTACTTCCCACAACGAAGGTATACGTTTTGTATTGTCTTCATTTTCATTTTCTTGTTTTCCATCTTTGCTATAGTGTACAATGTCGTCGGTGTATCGTAAAGAAGGAAGAGGAGGATATTTGTCCCTGAAAAAAAAACGGAACGGTTAATTAAAAAAAAAATAAGTAAGGAATGATGAGGAAGGAGGTTTTATTTCAATAAGGAGGTTTACGTGCGAAACATTTATCACGGGCTACAAAAATGCATCCATTCCTTTTTTTATTTGGGTTCTAGCAAACTTAATTCATAAATAGAAGAGCTTACAGGGTTATTAATAGGCGCAAAACATTAAGCTTGAATTAAAAAGGGTCAGACAGATCACAAGGTTTTGGAGCAAATGATTGTGCTGCTGGCACCTTAACAAGAGCTAGATGACAAGTTGTTGATGGATTGATGATGATCCTAAATTCCTAGTTCATCTGAGTCAGTGTCGGAGTCCCAGCTAAAAACAAAACAGTTGTATGTATAATAACTAGATATGTAATGACTAGAAACTAAATATACTAATGATCTGAATACTGATCAGATTAAATAAGAATAACCGCCGTGTTTTATGGAGTGCATTAGTATTGTCAGCCGCCAACTTTGAGCGTGCTATACTCAGTTCCTTTACGCTTTTCTGTAGTAGCCTGCTCATAATCGGTGACTGACAATACAATTAGCATAAACACGTCCTTTATTTTAAAGTTTATCTATCGTTATTTCTTCATCAAAAATACCGCATTTTCTTTGAAACAAACTCTTTGTATCTTCTGTTTGATATACATTCCTGGATGTTATAGCGTAAAATGCTCTGTAGATTCTTTAGCTATATCTGTTTTACTTTATTTATCTAGTTAGTCTCACCTGCGTGCATCTTCGTATTTGCTTGGCACCATAAAACAGTTGGATTCTCGGTAAATTAATCGTCTCTTACTAACCCATGGCCATTGTAGACTCCAGAAGTGGTTCTGGAAAGTAATTAATAAGAGTCATTAAAAACACTATAGTTATGACATTCTGGCTACTCACTATCATCATCTGTCTAGCCTTTTCCTAACTATGTGTGGGTCGGCTTCCAGTATTACCAGATGGAGCTAAATACTAGTATTTTAATGGAGTGACGGGATAATTTGAACTGATCTTTCATAATAATAGCTTGGCCCCTGCTCAGCTACAAAGTAAATACATTATACACATTTCATGTTAATTCTTAGAACTAGGTTCCAAAAAGCGACGCAACTAATGATTCCATTTGTTGTAGATATCATTGTTTGGCAATATTTACCAAAAAAAAAATATGAATGGCAAATACCCTCTCTAAAATAAATATCGGATTAGCAAACATAGAACGGACGAAGTAATCCTATATCGAGCATATTGTTACAAATATTTGAATGAATATCATTCTGCGTATATTTTAGTTTTATGCCCACGGCTATTGAGTGGGATCACTACTTTAGTCCCGGGTGGAATTATACATAAGAGTTATATTCATGGTATTGAAAAAACAAACCAATTACGTTTGGAATGTGATTTTTTATTGGCATAGCTAAATACATAAAATATATACATTGCTAGGGCCAAAGGTACGACTGACTGAAAAGAAAAATAATCAAAATCTTCAATTCAAATCTGTGCTGTCCTAATGACAAACTACGTTAAAAAAATATGACTAAATTACGTAAATCCGTATCAATTCCCATACCTGGGAGGTGGTATTGGATTTTTCATTTACGAATTTGTCAGCAGCAGCCAGAAATCTGGATTGGTTGTTGCCGAGTTGAGAAATCCACATGAACAGGTGTTTTGTACAGCTTGATTGGTCGCTGTGCGCACATCCTATTATAACACCTGCTGGCCTACCAAAACGTCTTAAAGCAGTATTGTTTTACTCTTATTAATGTGGGAAAGAGACGGAGCTGTACAGGATGTCTAGCGCCATCTCTTTCCCACACTGGAGAAGGAGTAAAATTATAATGTTTTAAGACGTCATGGTAAGACACCTGATAGTAAGCATACTTACCACTCTTGCACAAACCCTCCTTTTCTTGACCTTTTCTTCTTCTAGTCGCCTTTCCTCCTCACTGTCGTATCCGTCGATCTGCATGGAAAAAGTTTTTGGTTACTTTCGAAAATATATTTTCAGGTATCCTTATTTATTTATTTATTTATGTACACACATAACACTTAACAGGACAATACATTAAGATACAAGAGCACAAAGGTACTGCTTATTTCAAAAGAAATTTCTTCCAGCAGACCTGCGAGAGGAAAGTTGGATTAGAAATGTAGACACAGTGTGTAGAAAAGATAGAACAGGAAAAAATTAAATAAGAGCTTAAAACAAACTTAAAACCTATATAAAATAAACATACATACAAATAAATACACATATAAAAATTAAAAGTAGACGTAAAAACCTCCTAATCCTCGTAATCCTTCTAGTAGGTGTTAGCAAATTTGTTTCACCTTCTTCAGTTGAGGTGTTAGAGATATAGAAACTGTCTGCTTATGGTTACCAGCTACTGTAAATGTTAGCCTGCGTTATCTCACCGCTGAGCAAAAGTATCTTACCATGGCCTTAAATTTGTCGATCCAGCGCTTAAATATAACACTGGTACTTTTTATACCGGTAAACTGCTCAAAAATCTTTTACTTATTTTAGATGCTAAAACTTTTTTAGGATACACTAAATTACTTATCCTGAAAGAAGTAACCTAAAAACATTTAAATATTCAAAAACAAGCCGCAATTTCAAGATTATTTTAATTAATGTAAATATCGCAAACAATCTTATTCGTACAATATCTAATGATTACACAAGTAATGACTGTTTGTGAAATTTGTAAAGTTCCACGTATCGCCTACCAAATATAAAGGAAATGGTTATTTCAATGAAAACTTAATTACATTGCGACAATGTTGTTCGAAATACCTTGGCAAGAAACCCTGCTAAAGGCCCTTTCAGAAAACAGAAAGGGAAAGAACGATGTACTATATATCTCTGTCCCTTTTTAGACGTTTTTATTTAACTTGTAATAATTGTATGTACCTACGTAGGTTTGAGTCAAATCGATCGAATTATAACTTAATTCTTAAAACAGTTATACCAACCGAATGAGCTTAAATTTTGCATACTCGTTTATTTTGGATGACAAAATGAACAATTATAAATGTAACTTGATCTTGACAAAAGTAATTCTAAGAAAAAAATCTTAGAAAACATTTACACGGGCAAATCTCGCGACAAGCTTTTATATCTTTTAAATAAGAAAATATTTATTTTTATGTGAAATAATAAAATAAATAAACAAACAACAGACCATAAAAGGCCATTTAAAAAAAATAAAATAAAACATTTTTTTGACGTTGAGCTGTCAAAAGACGAACATCAGTCTGTGTATTTTAATTCTGAAATAATATATTTTTGCTACAAAAGTGGTATAAAAGTGTCGGAAATGCAGTGTCAAAAGTGCAAGAAGAAACTGGCAAGTAATGGATCTCATTTCTTGTGCCAGGGTACTTGCCAAGGAACTTTCCATAGGAATTGTGTGAAAGGATTGGCTGCAGACATGAAAGCAGGTAGAACACGAATGTTTTGCAATAATTGTGAGGATGAAGAATCGGAGGAAGAGGAGCTAGAAGTAGTGGGACAAGGGTTCGAAAAAATCCTAAAGGATATACAGAACAAAGTCAATTCGCTTCCAGGTTTTAAAAATCAACTGAATTCCATCATAACAAGCATGGCGGTACTCTCTGAGAAATACGATACCATATTGGCAGAACATGAAGAATCGAAAAAGAAGATATGTAAGCTCGAAAAATCCATTGAAAGTGTCAATAATAAATGTGTGTACCTAGAAAAATGTAATACTGCGCTGGAACAAAAAGTGCATGAGTTCGAACAATCTACACGTAAACACAACATAGAAATTGTAGGTATCGAGCAAATGCCGAATGAAAACATAATGGAGGTAGTTAAAAAACTCGGAGATACGTTGGAGGTGAGCTGCGATGATATCGAATGGGCGAGCCGGCGTCAACAACGGAAAACAAGCGACAAACCAGCTACGATAATTATAGGATTCAAGAGTACAGGGACTGAAAATCGGAATACTTGGTTGGCAAATCGACGTAAGCTCGTCAAAGTGAACAGTAGTATCTTGACTTTAGGTTCACAGAAAAATAAGATTTACGTTAATGAAGATCTCACTAAAACCACTCGAGAATTGCTGTGGAATGCTAAGAATCAGCTCAAGGACATTTACAAGTACATCTGGGTCGTAAATGGAAGAATACTGGTGAAAAAGGAAGAAGGTGATAAATCTGTGTGGGTTAGGTCGGAAGGTGATATACAAGCTCTGCTCAAAAAGTGAAAGTGATGTGTTAATACCTATACAAATAAGTACGTGTAGCACTGATAACATTATTTTCAACATTCTCGTTCCTAGACAATATTGAAACAATAACAGATGGTCAAGTTGTCCCAGTATGTTTTGACGACATACTTAGCTGGACATCAACATTTAGAAGATGTAGTGACTTTTGCTTAATTCATATAAATATTAGATCCCTAAAGAAACATTTTAACGAGTTATTAGTTAGTTTAAATAATAGTCTACAATATATTGATGTCATAGTTATCACTGAACCAAATATAAATTATGAATGTTTATGTTTCTATAGGATTAATGGTTACACAATAAATAGTTTCACCCGCACCGGGCGAACCGGGGGCGGGGTATTAGTGTATACGCGGGAGGGGCTCGCGGCTCAGGTGATCGAGTCGCCAATACATACTGAGATGCGCTCCGCGGAGTGCGTTTCCGTTTCTCTTAAACACTCCAACGAAAAGGTTTATTTAGTTGCTATTTATAGGCCGCCAAAAATAAGTAAGCAAGATAAAATAGATCAATTTATTAACGAATTTCGGAATTTGATTAATAACCTACCACATAGCGCTAAAGTGATTTTATGCGGCGATATAAATATTAACCTGCTTAAACAACAGGATAAACATGTAAACTGTTATGAAGATCTGTTAGCTGAATATGGGTTTATAAAATGTATTGATCGAGTCACGCGCAGCGAAATTATCAAGGGTAATTTAGTAGAATCATGTCTAGATCATATATTTATTCGAGCGCCTCTTGCTCATATACATTCAGCTATAATACGAACCAAAATATCCGATCATTACCCAGTATCGGTGGTAGTAGAATGGGACCGCACTCCAATTGATAGTCAAAACACTGCTATACCTACGAAAGCGCAAGCGGTTCACTCGCGCGCGCCTACTGACCCTACGCGACGGCGTGTCCTTGATAATCGTGCGGTGCGGGAGAAATTATCATCCATAGATTTTGATAGTCTGTTAATGATTGAAAGTCCCGTTGAGTTATATGAATCTTTCAGACAAATATTTGCTGATATTTACGAGTCTTGCTATAGAAATAAAATTATTATCGGAGGAGTTCGAAATAATAAAAGCTGGATAACGAAAGATCATAAGAAGATTTTGTTAGAAAGAGACAGACTTTTTGCAGTATGGAGTAACGAACCAAAGAATATGGTTAAACGGTTAGAGTACACTAGATATAGAAATAAATGTCATAAAATATTAACCAAATGTAAGAATGAATACGATAGGCAAAGTATATTAGATTGTAACAATAATATAAAAAAGTTATGGGATAGAATACATGTAATGATGGGGAAAGATAAACAATCTCTAGATAACGTAATATTAAACAACATTAAGATGCAAGGCAGTATAAAAGATATTTGTGATAAGTTCTCGTCAACATTTACAAACGAAATTGAAAATATAAAACACAAGTGTAATGCGAAATGGTTAGACAGAAGCACATATGTGAAGGAGAAGAGTGTGTGTATGCGATGGCAACCGGTGAATAGTCTAGATGTTAAGAAAGTAATAACAGGTATGGATACAAATAAATCACCCGGAAGCGATCTCATACGCATGTCTGATCTTAAATATTTAGTGAATACAGTGAGTCCTGTGCTTGCACATCTTATTAATTTATGTGTAAGGACATTTACATGTCCGAGCAAGTTAAAGGAGGCCATAGTGCGTCCAATTTTTAAAAAAGGGGATCGTAAAGTATTATGTAATTACAGACCAATTGCGATATTATCAAGTGTAGACAAAATTTTAGAGAAATGTATTGTTAATCAACTAGGAAATTATCTTCAAAGAAATAGCATTATTAATGAATGTCAACATGGCTTTCAAAAAAGTAAAAGTACGACCACTTTATTATCCAAGTTTTGTGACGAAATTAATAATTATTTAAATAAAAAGCAATTTGTAGTAGCAATTTTCTTCGATTTTAAAAGGGCCTTTGATACCTTAGAAATAGATACTTTATTAAACGCAATGGAGGAGTGCGGGGTAGGGGAACCACTTAACAAATGGTTTCGTGATTATCTCACGAAGAGATATTACCGCGTAAAGGTGGATGAGTGGTACAGTGACGCGAGGGAGGTAAGGTGCGGGGTGCCGCAGGGCGCGGGATGCGGGCCTGTATGCTACCTTATGCACGTCAACAGCTTGTGCGGCGTTTTGCGCAACTGCTCAGCATACATGTTCGCGGATGACCTGTGTGCGCTGCGCGCCGGCACTGACCTCGCCGAAACTTGTCGACTCGTGCAGCTCGACGTAGACCGAGTTGTCAAATGGTCGCACGATAACGGTATAATACTGAACGCGGATAAAACTCATCTAGTTATAATACGTTCACCATACTTACTTCCGCCTGGTGACCCACCTCCAATGTACACACATGAGTTTGCGTGCATTCATAATAGCCATGTAAACTGTATTTGTAAGCCTATTAAACGTGATACATGTATAACATATCTCGGGGTAAAGGTTGATGAGAACTTTTCGTGGTCTAATCACATTGAGTACTTATGTAATAAACTTAGAATATTACTCGGTAAATTCTACCATCTAAGTTTTAAAGTACCGAGTAATACTCTTAAGTGTCTTTATTTACAACTAGTTGACCCTATATTAAGTTACGCTCTCGACTGCTATGGACTCACATTCAAAACTGATTTAGACAAAATGGAAGCACTGCAAATTAGATTTTTAAAACTATTAGTCACTAAGAAAACTAAAAACAAATGTAAAAACAATTATAATAGGTTATTTAAAATTTGCAAAATTCTTCCTATCACCTTAAAACACAAATACCTACTTCTAGTTAACAGTCATGGCAGCTGGGGGCGCCACTCGCTTGTTACCCATAACCATGCTACTAGGTCAATATCAGCAGGCAAGTTTGATGTACCTAAAATCAATAATTATTTTGGCGACCGAACGCTTGATAAAAGAGTACCATACCTTCTCAACCAATTGCCTGCTGATATAAGAAGTCAGAAAATGAAAAGTAAGTTTGCAAAATCGCTTAAACTATTCTTTCTCAGGAGTCTGTAAACCATACTTATTTTTTTTATTTTTTTATTAAGAAGGTGATTTGCAGATTGCTGGGAGAGGGTATAATAAGTAGTTTCTAAGATTTGTTGATTGAGTAATATTAGTTTAACATTGTTTATATTTATTTTATTTTTTAATATCGTTCCGTTCCTACAGACAAACTGTGAAAACAGTTTTGTGGGGCTTAGTTTTTAAATGAAAGTTTGTATAAAAATTGTTTGATAAATAAATAAATAAATAAATAATTGTTTTCTTGTTGTTGTTGTTGCACTTAAATAAAACCTTTAAAAAAAAAAATGCTAAATGCTATGCATTTATTTGACTTATATACTTACAACGGGATCTTCATAGCAGTAGTAAGAGTCTTCCTCATCTTCAGGACTGAAAACGAAACATGAATGGTTGAAAGGGGTTTGGGTAAAACTGGCATGTTTTTTTTTAAGTCTGCGGCCCCTATTGTAAAAAAGAAACATTAATAAGACATTCATTTTCTTCTATGCAATCCAATTATTTCCAAAATGCATCGTAGCCGAGATATACAGGGTGAATTTTTCAAGTGAGTGGAAGGCCAAATCAGAAACTAGCCTAGCGAAAATCACTCAAAGGAGTCTTGAGCCTGATTTTCATAAAAACCCAACTTAAAAAAATGTATACAAGGTGGAAGGGACACCGATGCTAAAACGGTTACATCAATCTGAATCCTTCCATATAGAAATTTTTCATCGGTTGAAAAATTTGCTGGTCCATACATTCTTACCGTGTAGGTATTGTAGATTTGTAGAAAACAGCTGTGGGTGGTTCAGAATGGTTGAGTGAATACATGGTCACCATTTTGGCGAGTCCTTTCCACCTTGTATGTTTATTGTGTAGCACCTCCCGTCTTCGTCAAACCCATCCAACAATCAGTGCGAGTGCGGTGCTTCTGTTCCACTTGCTGGAGTGTCCTAAATGCCCGTTCACTTGCACGTTAGAAGACCAGGCATCAGTGACATGCTTTGCCACTGATGCCTGAGAATCCTTTTGGCCTCGTACAGAACCATTTTAATTTGTGTTATTTTTTATTTTTTTACATAATCTTGTTTTTTTTTTTCTGTCTTGTGCGAGACTAATAAGTATTTTTTCTTTTTCCTTTGATACTAAAATTACGGTGGCTAAAATTAAGTCTAACTAAAATACTGAACGAAGAGAAGAGAGCTTAGTACTCACGAAGTAACAGAAAGCTTGAGATGGATGCCCGAGTCGATGATGATGTCGTGAGCCTGCTGGATGGTGAGGGTCGACGTGTCCAGGTCATTGATCCGCAGCAGCTTGTCTCCAGGTCTGATGCCCGCCTTCTCTGCTCGGCCATCCGGTTTAACCTGCGTGAGTAGCATTCATGCATACATAAATAGTAATCCAAGTACGCGAAAGTTTGTGAAGGGAGATTCTCCTACTCATTCCTGTTAAAACAACTACATATACAATACTAATATGTATATAGTGTATACATAAGTATAACTTATTTATAAAATTATTATGTACAATAAAAATTTACGCGGGCACAAGTTTGTTATACAAATAATAACATTATTGGTCCATATTAACATTATTGGTTTTCGCCAGGCGTCAGTATAATACTCAATCAACTTATATTTACAATAAACTGAACCTCAAATTGAATATCAACCCCATGCTGCGGTACGAAAGTAAAAATACTGTAATGAAATGGTTAAAATCACAAACTAACGAAGAAATTGAACTTTTACTAACCAGAATATGCTAAAGAAGAACCTGTACCAATCATAACATACATGAATCAATCAATCATTAACACACACACGCACACCAACTCACACTCACACACACCACAAAAAAACCCGAACTTAAATCTATGACACCCAAATTGTTTTATACTAAAAAGGCTTGCGTTTGACCGGAACTCGCCAATTGTGAAGCGATGATGCACTTTTTTTCGTTCGCGTTGTCATTTCTACTGGACTAGATAAATGTTGATGCACGTGTGACGACCAATGTCAGTGTCACATCAGCTCAGCATCGTGATTTCGTGAACGAGTGCGAGTGTGAGCATGCGTGACGAGCATAAGTTACCCTGTGACATCGGAACGGGAAAACACAACATCACGCCTGTAATCCTTGAAGGTTTCTGCAGAGGTGTATTCATAACTACACCTACATTCCATCAGTTATGTTTAAGTCCTATGTTTGGGTCTCATAGGAGCGAGCCTATTGTCATCAACGGGCACAAATCTAGACTCCGTGGCTGCTACTGGGCAATTCCAGATGGAAAAACCCAAAAACACTTTGCCCGACCTGGGACTCGAACCCAAGACCTCATGCTCAGCAGAAGTGCTTGCCACAACTAGACCAACGAGGTAGTCGAGGGGGAATAATAACCTTTCAAAAAACTTGCAACATTCCTTATACTTACAAAAGTAACTCTCAACGGGGTCTTATAAAATATGCCGCCGGCCAGGTCGAAGCCCCAGATAGAGTCTTCAAAGCTGACCCTTTCGTGGATGCCCTCGTTCCTGGACTCCCACGAGGGCTTGTTGATCTCGCCCGCCAGGAGAGCCGCTTCCTCGGCCTTCAGCTTCGTGTGCCTCATCGAAATCGCCATGTCTGGTGGCATTACCCTGGAGAAGAATTGTCGTTGAGGTACTTGACTTATGAGTTTAGCTATACGATAACTGACGAATGCTTGCACTGACTGTGAGGTTATTTCTTTGAAAGTTTTTCTAAGTCACTAACCTTCATGGTCCTCAGGTAACTAGACCAATAATATATCTGCAGATTATTTTGGATGTTTTTTAATAATATAATAAATAATGGCTTATGTTTAACATAACACCAGATAAAGTAAATATAACCTTAAAAAACATTTTTATACTGCCTAAAATAGTAAATGATCACCAGAAATAGTAAATGATCACCAGAATTAAAAACCTGAAAATCACAGCTCCGAACTAAGGCGTAGTCGACGGAGCCCCGCTACGCGGGTCTCCTATTTCTCTCTGCAGGGTTTAAAGTAACCTAACACCTAACCTGTCCGAGTCGGGGTGCCCAATATCCCGAGCTCGCTTTGCTCGCACTTACTTCCTAAGTTCTTCTTGCTACAAAATTTGGTGATCATTTACTATATTTGGTGATCATTTACTATATTTGGTCTTTGAATACAATTTTTTTGGTATTTAGTATTTTTTTTTTGGTAACGTAGCTTAGGATCTCAAAGTATTTTTTGGTGCTCATTATATTTAATCCCATAAATAATCAACTTTAAAAACATTTACGCGTTGAATGAAATATTAAAAGTTACAAAAATAAAAAATATTTAAAAAAAAAAAGTACGTGTAGGCTACAAACGAGTTACAACGGGTAGCAACTGCTTAGTTTTTTCTTTTATGTCTGGCAACTAGCCTTGCCAGACATAAAAGGTATCGTTTTACCCTGTGTTTGTGTGGTTTAGGGTTAGATAGGCAGTTGCTCCATGTCAAATATTGGTTTTCAGCAGCACCCGGTTAGACAGGACCCCCGCCCCGACATAGTTAAGATAATCAAAGCTGATGCTGTTTAACGCTGAGAAGCAGTAAGGGGTCAATTTTGGCGTCTTTATGTAATAAAAATATTTAATTATTCTTGACCAATATACCAAAGTAGTTTTTAAATTTTTGTTTGCGGGGAAAAAAGAGGAATATATTTCAAACTAGGTATTTGTAGTTTGTGAATAATGTAATTACAGAAAAATCACCACAAGGCATTATTAAAATAGGTAAATATGTTGAACCTTTCCTACTATCCTTCATGCCTGTACAGTTTAAGTGTGGAGGCAAAACTGCACATACACACCATATCGTATATGGCCGGCTTTAGTGAGATACAGCAAACTATCATAAGTTAATTGAAAACTGTAAAATCTGTGTTTGAAAAAACACAAATATTGACATTCACAACAACAATATACAACGCTACGCGCTGTGCTACGTCGTAGCTCCAGCGGTGCTACGGCGTAGCACCAACGGTGCTACGAGAGGTGCTACGATCCAGTAAGATGGTAGTGCAGCTGCATTGCATTGGGTTCTCTTAACGTAAACAAAGGCTGTTGACCGCGTTTCAACCTTGTTACTAAGACCATTAGTTTGAAAATGTATCGGCTACATTTGACTACCAAAAATAGACACACGATTCAAATAGGTATATTTTATATCATTCTTCTAGATCATTCACAATGAATGACAGTGATATTTATAACCAGTATTACAAGTAGTTATAAATGTCAATCTGATTAGCGCCAATGTACCGTTCGACATTGTTTGGACATCTGCCCAACATCAAAAGGAATAAAATGACTGAATGATGACAAATTATAGTATTTCTGACTTGAGCCAGATCATTCCGTAAACAATTTAAAGAGACAGAAACTATTATCAGTTTGTTATCGAACAAATAAATCAAATGTTTTTGTAATATTGTGCTGTTTATATTATTCATCATTCTCTTCACTTATCCTTAATTATTTGTATGTGTTCTTTTAGTCGTCAAATTATTAGTTAAAAAAATAAAAAATAAAAAAATCACATCACTACACATCCGCAATCGTACTCAAAACTTTCGTTACGAAATTTTCTTTATTATAAAAGAAATTGTTAAAATGAAAAGTTGTGTCCAGTAAACGTGCCATTGTTTTCATGTGATCCCTATTTTCAGCTAATTTCAACGCTAAAATTTGAAATACGGAACTTCTTTAAAAAAATCTCAAGCTTAAGGGCAAATGTGGTGGTACTTATTTAATAGTACAACTATTAAAGAACAATATTCAATAATAGTTTTTTTTTCTTTTGCACAGAACGCACATTTCGATACACAACTTCTTTAGAACTACTTTTTTCAATTTCTTCTTTTTAGGGTTCGCGCTTTAAAGAAAATGCCAGAATTTGTTATCTAGCCTGGTTTACAAAGCCGCGAAACTCGTATTCTGAACTTAGATTTTGTTTAAAATGATCTATGACTGCTGTACAGACACACGCAGTTACAGAAATCTTCCCAATAAACCATGAACCTAATTCTTTAACGATAAAGTTGAAAATCTATTATAGTATATTGACAGGTTGTTATACAGTCACGTCTAATAATATGTATACAAGCAGCAACTTTTAAAAGTGATTTTCTCCTACTGTATTGATTAAGGTTTTACGTTTTCACGAACATGAAATTTTGGAAGCCATACTATTACGAAATAGGTCTTATCTCAACGTAGAAACTGTAATTTCGAGCAAATCACTTTTCAGTTTTGCTAAGTGTATACATATTATTAGACGTGACTGTACCTGGATGTGCCAGTCTGTACATTTATGAATATTGATGAATTATCTTCAGAGTTTAAGGGACACTGATGATTACCAAGTAACCTGGTGGCTTGCCATGACGTCTTAAAACATTATAGTTTTAGTCTTTTTATAGTGGGAAAGAGATGGCGCTACACATTCTGTATAGCTCCGTCTCTTTCCCGCACTGGGATAAGAGTAAAACAATACTGCTTTAAGTCTTCATGGTAGGCCAGTAGTACATCATTCTAAATTAAAAAATAAATCTGCTGTTTACTACATAAGTGCACTACATGGTCGTCACAATGTAAGGAAGGGCTGTTTTTTTTTAATTACCCTAGATTTATTTCTATGTGGAGGTTTATGGTTCAGAATGAGGTACTGAATACATGGTAAGCTAAGGTGTGTCGCTGTCACTTGCACCCTGTATTTTGGTACGAACTATGTATAAATGTTCATGATTAATAATCCCTACATAAGAAAAAAAAATACTAGATGAGACAATAAACTTAATCGTTAAAACCGTGGAGTTCTTACCAGAAGAGGTCAGATTGTAGGCAATCAAAATTAACAGGTTAAAATTAGTAGGATTCCATTAAAAATAAAATAAAACTTCAAAAGGCAGAATCCTTTACCCGAATGCAGCGAAACACTTAAAGAAGTATTTCCGAAAACTCCACAAGAAGAACAAGAAACTTGTCGATCGTTGAACACAATCACGGCACTAAGTAACAATCACGAACACAGTGAGCTCACCTCACTTCGGCTCGATGCTCGCTGAATCACTCAATACAAAGAACGCTAACACACTGAGCCAATTAATATTGATTTAGGAGCCAGTGGGCGGTGTTCGACAACCAATACTCACCGGTCAGTCCGGCCGGTTGCACTATCGACGGGTAATTTTAAACAGACAATTAATTAACCGAGTGGTCACAGTCTTTCCACAATAATTTTATCGCCGAATTTTGCATTACTACTGTCATTTATATTTATTTATTTAATCAGTAATACATTTTAAGCTAACTGACAGTAATAGACCAAAACGCTTAAAAGTTAACAATAATCAAATTAGAATTTCAAATACATAGCATCTCCAAGTAAATAAATATATGTCAATTGGTGCTTAAGTACATATCACAAATAAAATAATATAAATAAGTCCTAGTATGTCAAACCATAAAAAATAACGTGTAGTATGTCCTATAATAACGGTTATACTGGAAGCTGACCGAGAAGGCTGGGCGGATGGTGCTGAATTCAAAATAAATACACTAGTGTTTTATAAACATGTCACGGAATTCAATAATTACAGTCTTGATTAAAATAAAATAAGAGAAAATTATAAATCAATTGTTAAAACATGACAAAACATCTTTCCTTAAAGTGCCAATAGTATCCACAAATATGTCGGCATTTGGACTGCTGTCAAGGTATCGATTAATGAGGCCAATTGCTTTTGCCGTTGGACTCATTAATCGATACCTTGACAGCAGTCATCAGCATCATCTGTCAAGTTGTTTTCCCCAACTATGTTGGAGATGGCTTCCAGTCTACTCGGATGCTGCTGTGTATCAGCGTTTTTCATGGAGCGACTATCAAACTGACCTCCACTAACCAGATGTAGTACGTGGCACTACTACGCCTCTTGGTAAAACCAGTTGTCAGCCTTTCTGACTGACTGCCTATAACGAATGTCAAATATCTACAAATGTATGTAATGGGTCACCCATGCACGTATGCCTAACTTCTGTAAAAATCACTATTACTGTTGATGAAAGGCCTCTCCCATGACTTCCAGTTCTTCCTATCCAGGGCTAATATGGACGACTGGTCATTGGTTTTGTCTCCTACAAGGCCTGCCGTGACGCCATCTTGCTGTCTCCTCTTTGGCTCCTTATTTCTATTCTCCAGTGTTGGTTTACTCACCTTGATCTTTATTTTTGTAGCAGTAAGGTTGATGATAGGTGGCTGTCACTGAAAAGTTAACTAAATTGCAGCGATCTTTATTGACAACGACAATTTGTCAATTATCTTGCGTAGTTGTGTGCCGTTAAGACAATAGTTTTACTTTTTTGGTAATAATAAAAACATTTTTGATTTTATCATTGTCAGTTATATTAAATAGGGCCCAGGTTAATGTGACTTATCTGTTTTCTTGGAACCTAATTAATGTTTTGGTCAGTTCCTAGTCTGTGGTAAACCAATTTAACAACAAATTTTGTTGCGTTTTGAGCAATTATTAAAAAGAAAAAGGCTTTTGCTGAAATGTGGGTTATAATTTAGGCTACTTCATATGGCAATTTAGGTATTCGTTAAGTTATTATAGGTACAGCTTATCTACACAAATGCCTCTCTTAAGTTGCGTCACACAACTCCGTCCCATTGTCATATAACCCGTCAAGCGATTATTTAACTACAGTTTAACTTCGATCTTAGTCTTAACTAATGGTGGTGTAATCAGGCCTTATCACGGCACATTATGAATGGAGAGGGCTACGAAAGCATGACCAAGGTAGTACATAAATAAATCTTGTAGCGTCACACCCAATCTTCATATCGCAGGGTGCGTGCTCTGATTGATGGCACAAACACTGTCTTGTTTTTGTCTTGTCAATTTATTTTATTATTTAAGTCAAAGTAGCTTCGAACAGAAACCTGCCAAAATGAAATAAACTGGTAAAAAAATTGAGATTGATGAAGTAAAGGACAAAATAAATAGCAAACATGGTAAATATCCCGTTTCTAGTGTTATTGATAAGTATGAAGCACTTTTTAATTTTGATGTCTGCACAAATAAACTGTCGGTGTCGGCTGCATTGTCTGTGGCACTCGCAAAGTGAGATTTTGAAATATATTTTAAACATTAAGTTTAAATTACTATCACTTTAGAACCAGGCCCGTTGCCTTGAGCTATAATGATATATTTACTTTATAAGATAAGAAGCACCGCCAGTCAAAATTTACAGAATTCTTTATATAATTTGAAAGCCGGCAGTCCCAACGCATTAATCAGGAAACTAATCTTAATTAAACCTTCCCCTACAACAGAGATACACCAAAATAATTATATTAACTAGACAAAAGATCTCGCAAAACACAGAAACAATAGGGCCAAATATAGTACGTATTATTATATTGTACAGAGAAATTAATTTGTCTTGCGCACAATTGGTACGAACACCCTCCCGTTGCCGTCCATGTGATGTCGCAACGTTTTTGTGAGCCAACTATATCTACTTTTACCCTACTGTCACGTTGACATATTGAAATGTATTTCCTATGTGTCATTCTCTCATATTTTGAAAGTTATGACGTGTCGAAACAAAAACTGTCTTTCTGTGGGCGGTATGACTAAAAGGGTGATTTAAAACCAATTGGAAAGTATTTCTTTGTCTATTATCAACTCAAACTCTTTCAGTACACGCTGTTTTGCAGTGATCCGTATGGAAGGTTTTAAATCAATACAAATGAATAAAATTGAAGTGTCTGTTTGTAATTTCAAAATAACAGCGTTTCACCGAATGTATATGGCAGTATAACACCCTACTTATAAACATTTTTTTTCTCTTTGTTTCGGCTAATCTCCAAAACAGCTGGACCGATTTTGACGGGAGTTTTACTGGCGTAAGCTGATGTTATAAAGAGTAACCTGTGCTATTTTCATTTAAGAAAAAAAAGTCGCAAAAACAAACATGACATTGTTAACAAACTCAGATTCAGGATAGGGAAACAATAATTTTAAAATAACTCCACAATGTTTGAGCAACAGCTAGAAAGTAAATAAATAATCTTAAACTTATAAACAGGTCTTCTTCTTCGTGTTACTGACACGCCAGTATTTTGTAATCTTGTTGGGTTCTAAACTTTGCGACTTTCACAGCGGTGTCGGCGGCTGCACGGAGGAAACTTTGACTGTATCTTTTGGGGCTCAGACAGCAGAATATAAGGAAAAGTATAGTTTGAGAAAAAGAGCATAATTTCACAGGAGATAATGCATATTATTCTACTACATAGAAAAAAAAAATCACCTTGTCGCAGACAACGCGAAGCTCAAAAAACTGGATCTAGGGCTCACGACTTCTTCTAATAACGAAGATGAGCAGTAAGGAAAGCATATTTGAAAAGTTCACTTCCTAAAGGAAAAAAATAGCTTCCTAAAGGATGAAAGTTTTAATTATGTTTGTTTAAGTTAAGGTTACATGAGAACAGTTAAGACTTAATTTATTCTTTTTACACACTGTATCTACGTTTCTTGAATCCTGTCGTAGATCCGCTGAAAGAGATTTCTAAATAAAACAAGTGGTCCCTTTATGCTCCTTTGTTTATATGTTATTTCCTGTATATATGTTTTGTGTGTACATAAATAAATGACTAAATAAAGTTGGGTATGTTGGTGGTATATCAAAGCTCTGAGCAAACGGTTTGTCCGGTAATAAAATAAAATCTATGACTCTTTAGTAACAACGTAGTTATTATCTCAATACTTTGTGCACACGTTTATAAAGTTTATATACGTATAGACATTGTACCTAAGCACTATATATAGCTGCAGGAGATTGTCAATCACCCGCAGGTATGCCTGTCATTTGATGTATCTTTCATTCATGCTCAACTTGACGTGAAACATCAATGTAGTATGTCTAACAACTAGGTACCTATGCTATCAGTTTGATTGACGGTTTTCATTGATATGCCAAAACACATTACCCTTCTTTTTCCTTAAATCGGGTAAAAAAGTAAAATAAAATAAAGGCAAAGAAAAAATATATTTTATGTGATATACTGTGTTTAGCGGTAGTGCACCCATGACGCTACGGCTGGGCGAAGCCCCATTTTCGGCGTTGAATTAAAATTATAAATAGTGGAGATAGAGTTCCCTGAATCGAAACTGTTTTGTTGGAAATTTTCTCCTATTTCAGGATGTTTTTTCAAAATTGCTTAAACATGAATAGTTTTTGAGTAATTAACTAAAAACTAAATGCTTTCTTTTTTTTTCATCAGAATTATTAACAACAAGTTTTTAAGGACTTTTTCAAGAATTAACGCGATTTTGAACTTGTTGACTAGCCTAATACAAATATTTGTTCCGTGCGGAATAGAACCCGCGATACACAGCACAGCAGCCAATCATTCAGTCACAGCCATCGCCAACCTCGCCGTCAAAATAATATTAAAATAGTTATTCTACAAACAATAATATTGTTATTTAGGAAACAATAATTACTTTCAAAAAGAAAACTACAAAACAAAGAGTACCCTTCTTTCCGATTCTTCGTTATTGATGCAAAAAAAGCCCTCATCATCAAGCAACTAAATGGTAAATTATAAATTAATGTAATTAATAACAATAAAATCCAAATAGAAATGCTCTAAAAATAATTGTTTCGTATTAATCAATCTCAGTACCATGAGACACACGTCATATTGACTGCCGTCAGACAGGTGTGGCACGATATCCGCATAGCCATGTCATTGTTAGACGTTATAGAAATAAATGAGAATAAGTAATAAGTAGATATATTCACGCTTCCTACTATAATGGGAGGAGCAGCTTGGCAGGTTTGAAACTTCTCAACACTGTGGATATGGAAATGAACATCCATAATAATTTTAAAAGTAAGAATGTAAAGTCAAAGTCAAAAGTCAATGTCAAAGCATTTATTTCAATTAGACCATTACAGGCACTTTTGAAAGTCAAAAAAAGAACAAAATAAAACGCGAAGCTACAGTCCCAGTCACAAGGCATAATAACTTATGAAAGTACTGTAGTTGCCCATTCCGTAGCGTAGATCTCTATGGAGAAGAATGGGCAAGAAACTCCATGGACACTCTTCTAAATCAAAATATATACGCTTCTTTATCAATTTCGGGTAAATTGGATGTCGGTGTATCCAGGATAAATTCTTCTTTGTACCAAAGTACAAAGAAGAATGGATAACCAAAACCACAACCACCAAATGTACGTTATGAACCAAGACAAACTAGCAATAGGTAAACAAAAAGGGTTATGACATAAAATTCGTTTTATCGATTTTATCTCGTTTTATTTAGTAAATCTTCACAAGTAACGAAGAGACAGGGTCGCCCGCGAAATTCAAATTTTCTAACGTTTTTTGCAATTTGCCGGTCATTGTCAGTTTTTATGTTGAATGAAATATGATACGCGGCCGTAACTAATATGGCTTTACTGAGTTGTAATCATTAAAGTCATCACCACAACCCCTTTAAGTTCATTTAACCGCATAGAATGACTTTTTCGAAATAGTCATAGATTGGGATTAAAAGAACTTATAGGGGTTTTATTGATAATTTTAATGACTACATGTTATGTAAATACGTACGTGTTACCGCCACATATCATATTTTATTTAACATACAACCCGACACTAACCGGCAAAGTTTGAATTTCGCGGGCTAACCTAGCGATTCCCTCTTAAATTAAAGTGCTCGTGACTGCTCGCTAGTTGCGAGTAGGTACTACGCACTGACCTACATTTAATTAATTTAAATTATTAATTATTTATTTATTTAATTTAATTTATCATAGGCAGGTCTAAGGTTCTTGCAACCGTTCCATAAATTAAATCACAAAACAAACGTGAATTTAAAAAAAATCGGCTAAGTGCGAGTCAGACTCGCGCACGAAGGGTTCCGTACCAATATTTATAAAAACTGCCATATATGATCTGCAATGAGACTCGTTTTGAGTACAACTGACGTTTAGCGCCATCTATAGACATTTCTATGGAGTTGTTCGAAATTTTCGAGTCAAATTACTCGTAAACTGGTAAGGCCTACTTAAGTGTGATAGTTTTCCTTCGTTATATACAGGTACTACTGCCGTAACATTTGAATGTCTAACTACAACCGTTTATTTGGTAGATGGGGGGAACACTTGACTCTAACGATAATTGGTACTTTAATGCTTGATTAGTCACGAACGGTTTACTAAATCAAAAAACGGTCTTTCCAAACCGTAATATTTCCCCTAATATTTTTAAAACACCTATCTAATGATATCCCACACTATGAGAAGGGCGAAAAAGAATTATCATCCCCACTTTACATGTAGGGGAGGTACCCTAAATAATTGTTTTGTTCTAAATTTTATTTTACCACTTTTTTGGCGTCATTAACGTGTATACTCATGCCAAATAACAACTTTCTAGTACCAATAGTTTTTGAGCTAAACCGCGGACAGACAGACAGACATAGCGAAACTATAAGGGTTCCTTGTTGACTACGGAACCCTAAAAAGGGTGCGCCAAAGTTCACCTAAATTTTCAACTCCGATAATTGGAAATCCGAAAATGTTCTTCCTAACATTTTTCATCCTAACAATCGCAATTCCTAACTACTCTGTCTCTAATGTTCTAATTCCGAAGCATTCAACTTCATAATGTCAGTAGCAATAAACATCTATTATACTTTTATTTGTTTTCCTATATTTTCTCAACATAACCATCTTTTACACTATTATTCAAAGTCATAATTATCTTTTTTGTTTAGATTTATTTATTATTAATTAAAGCGTCTTCATTAATTTTATTTAAAACGGTGTGTAGTGCAAAGATATCCATAGGTTAGGTTAGGTTAGAACTGTGACTAACTACGCGCGAGCCGAGCGAGCGAAGCGAGCGGTGCTGCGGCAGCGGCCGGCGAGCGCTACCTCGAAATTGGTCGCGAAATTTTTCTAAGTATTTTTTTCATTGTGGGGGCACTATAAATGTCATCTTCTACTCACATATATTATTTATTACACTTGGTAAATGTTTCTTTCTGAGTATGAGTGAAAATATTATGGTAATTATGTTTAGGGATAATAGCGTTATGATTAAAAACAGTAGGAGTTGAAATATATTTACAATAATGATATTATTAGTTACAATTTTCGGAAACATGAGTGTTATGAACATCGCCGGTAGCACTACAAATAGTATGAATGAAAACTTTAGGATGAAAAATTTTAGGAATAGTGATCATTCGGATAACAAATCATTAGGAAGAACAATTTCGGGTAAAGAACTTTAGGTGAGCCAATATGGACCCCCCTAAAAATGCTACCTTTAATTTATTGATTTATCAAGTGCCCGCGGTGCCGAAACCTTTGGATAGAATAACAGAATCACAACTGTATACCTCTACCTCCCTACCTACTGTTTGTTTCACTCGCCCCAATAAAATACAATTTCATCATCGTTCTTAATGAATTTCATTTATTCAATCCGTAATTTCTGTTTGCTATGTAATTTGATTTACTGTATTGTGATTTCGCCTCTTGATTTAATCTTTAGCGAGAAGGGCTGAATATTTTGATTAATTCATTTAACTCTGATTATGTAAACCGTTAATCTAAGACACCGCTGAATTTACGGTTAAGTAATGTTACGAGAAATCATTGTCTGAAATCGAAGTCTATAGTTTGTATAAGTAAGGTCATATTTGAGGGTACAAACCAACAGATTGAACAATTTCCTGTATGGGACCACCATCATAATCATCATCTGCCTAGCCTTTTCCCAAACTATCTTGGGGTCGGCTTCCTTTATACGAGAAAGTACCTTGTACCTCCAGAGTGTCGTATTCAAATTATAGAAAAATCTCTTTTAAAAAAGAAATGTGTAAAAAAATATACTGTCATAATTATATGACCACACTTTTCGGTCATAGTCATGGTTGGTCCACCATCATAATCGCGAAAAACTAATCGGCTTTCAATACCTACTCAACCCAAATGTATGGGCTAGCAGTAGATTATTTTTACACGAGAAAGTACCTTGTGCCTCCAGAGAGTCGTATTCAAATTATAGAAAAATCTCTTTAAAATAAAAGAAATGTGTAAAAAAATATACTGTCATAATTATATGACCACACTTTTCCGTCATGGTTGGTCCAACATATGACTCATTATAACTTTTCTAAGAGCGCCAATAGAAAACTATTTTAATGGTCAATTAATTAACAATAACGTGGAAGAAATGATGATAACGTTCATTCACTCAATACAAATTATGGATTTGATACGTAAGTCTTTAATTAGCTCTGATTAATTCTTAATTAATCGTCAGAATGAGATGTGTCTACCTGTTGGCCAATATACATAGTTGGTATTGAGTGACAGTTGAGAGATTGCCAACACAAATCTTGTGATCGACAGAAGTAAATATGTACTACACGATTGTATACGAATTAATAGAAGATCACACTTGAAGTAAGTTCCTTCAAATGAAATTAATCATATTAAATCAATTTAGGTCGCTAGGCTAGGCTGGTCCATAGTCAGCAGACCACCTCTTACGTACAGAGTTTCCAGTGTGCCTCGAAAAGGTCGGTAAGCCATTGGTCCCGACTGCCATTTGTAGATCTTTGACAGTCGTTACAGGTAGTCCATGGCCTAAAACTCGGACAACCAGTCTTACCAAGGGGTGTTATATAACCCAGTACTAACAGGTTGTGGAGATCAGATAGGCAGTCGCTCCATATAAAATCCTGATAGTCAGCTGCATCCGGTTAGACTGAATGCCGACCCTAACATAGTTGAAAAAGACTAAACAGATAATGGTGAATACTGGAGACTTCGGCTAACAAACTCAAAAAAAAAAATGGAATCAAGAAGGAAATGGAACCTGACTAAAAAACGTGTTTTAAGCAAATTACGAACCGAACGCGTCAAGTCAGGAATACCAGCAGGAGGACCACCATCTCCAAATTTCAACATTATATTGACTTCCAGTCTCTAACCGTGTGACGTAGTTCTTCATTGTGATGGGTAGGTGGGATGTTGAAATCACACACAACACTTTACTGATACTCGGAACATTTAATTCTAATACATCATTTACAAGCACTTATAAACTGAATATGAGTTGAGCAACCCACTTGCAAACGTAGTCGGCTATAAGTAGAAGAATGGGCCAAGAAACTCCTTACACACTCTTTTGTATCGTGTTACAGTTCTCATTTAGACAACTTAATATTGTGCACTGCTCAAAAACTCCTAAAAATTCCAAAGACTTAATACTTCAATTCGCTAATTGCGAACTATCCTCTCTGCTAAACTTACACGCGACTCCTAACTCTATCACCCATATTTTAAGAGCCTTCCCAAATACATTTTTGAACTAATTTGACCTTTTCTTGCCATGACAGACAACACGACCAAATCGTATTCCTAGAATTTCTTGCACCAACTTTCGTATCTTCGAATAAGGTACCTCCTCTAGCAAGCTATCTTTGTCAAACCCATAGTTTTATTCTGCTTCAATTATTGCTTAAGATGTCATATGTGACTTTAATCAATATTAAAAATGTATATATAATTAATAATTTTCCTGTACTTCAAATTTGACAAATGAAAAGTAGGCGTTTATATGTCAATTTTATAAAGAACCAGGGCGGAATGTAGGCGTGGTTAAGTCCGGCTTTTATCAAAATACAGGTCTTTCAATGACAAATTGCTCTGTGCTGTAATATAATCTTGTAACTTTGTAATTAGTTATAGACACTGATTTAGTTATGGTTTTAAATTTTAAAATTGAGTTTAAGAACATTAAACCCGTATTTGACGCTATCTTCCACGATATTTTGAGATGTCGTTTCATAAACAAATTTTAGTCAAATGTACAATATTGTTAAAATACCAATTTGACAACTTGACAATTGTGGTTTTAGCAATAACTATTGCTCATTTGATTTAAAGTATTTGCTTAAATTAATTTTAACAATAGTTCTAGCTATAGTATTTTGTCTAATAAGCTGCTCTTTGAAATCCGTACAGTGAACAAACGCGCGTCGGTGACTATAATTTATAGTATGAAGCGATGATAATAATTTGACATGTCAATGGGTAGTTTGAACGTGTTTAGTTTCAATACAACTTCGATTCGTTGATGCCTAATTTAGGTAACTCGCAGACGAACATAGCTAGCGTGTTAATTGCGACGTCGTCCAACTTGCCTGCAAGTCTGCGGAAAGTCGCACGTTTCTGATAGCCCATAAAATTGTCAGGCTGGTTGCTATCCCAAACGTTGAATACATCTTCTATTCTCTCTCCTGAAAGAGGCAAGAAATCTTATTAGGTTAAAGCATAAAGATTAACGAACTGACGTAGCTCAAAAATGTGCAATCGAAAAACACGTTAAAAATTGCGGTTCAACACCCGCACGATCAAGGAACGGAAAATAGGAAATTAGCCGCTATTTTTTATAATCTTTTTAGATTCTTGAGCTCTAGAAGCATTACAAGTTAGGTTTTGCTGCCATTCCAATTTAAAATGAAAATGGTTTCAATACCGTGAATAGACATCCAGGTGCGGTTTTTGCCCCAAGCTACAAGACCTATGTGGAATTGTTCCCACTTGGTAATCTCCCCGGAATGATCAGGGAACATGCCCTTGATGATGTTGGCCTCTTCTGCATCATTTATGATGACCAGGTGACCCCCCTCGGATGCACATGTACTGAACGCACTGTCCCAGGACTGTTTCTCGCTATGCACCTTGTAACAGCTGCCTGTGCGTTGATTGAAATGATATTCTGAAATATTAAAGAATAAAATGAGGAAAGGTTTTCTACACATTTAAAGGAACATATTTTCTTCTTTTTTTCTGTTTTCTACTTTATTCTGTTCGAATTGATACCATTAATGGTACTAGTCCGATTTGTGAACAGTGCCATAGGCAGGGGGAACATCCTCAATTTACGATTCGCAACGTGCGTACGCAACTCGCTGTGCTCAGAAAAGGTGCTTAGAAAAGGCATAGCATGTATTTACATCACGCTTTGCCTTTTCTATTCTGTAAAAGGTAACAGAGTTACATCTTTTGTCATTTCTAAATGAAGTAACAAAAAAAGCTCAATTTATTCGATAAGAAATGCTAATGCTTACTCGATTCTGTACAAGTCAATAAACAAAAACGACCTAATACATCCAAAGGGTGCAATATGTTACGAGCTCGCTTCGCTCGTCCCAGCATCTTTAGATTCTAAAATACATTTTTACATTAGTCTACAAAGCACCAACATAAATTCTTTTTTTAACCGACTTACAAAACTACACTATTTGTAGTAGGTCCAAGTATATGTTGTTGTTATTATTCTGTTGTTGAATCTTCTGTTGTTGCTAGCGTTTGGATTAACCCAAGGATATACTCTTCTTTATAGATAGATACTCTCCTATCCTCAACTGTACTTCAGTATGAGTCTCTAATAGATTAATTATTGGGAACTACTATTATTACCCACCATTATCAAAGGTACCACATTCGTTCATAGTTTGATTGACAGGTGTCTTGTAACATATGAAGGGTAGTGTGTCGGTGCATGGCGAGAAATATGCGCGTCCATCGGCCGACATACTGAGGCAGTCTCCAGTACTGACGTCACGTGAAGCCAATGTTATTTCCATGTCGGACAAAGGCACTCCTGGAACATACAAATCATAAACATTTACAATAAAAACTGTCAATCATTTGATGCGTATTTATTTTACATTATTACAATGTAAGCAAAAACATATTTTATTGCGGTGATCTGTCCAGTACTATGCCCATCTCTTTCCAGAATGCCCATACCGATGATCTGTTCCGATTTCCGGTACCCCAGGTTCCAGAAACTCGGTCGCTTGTCCAAGCCGATGGTAAAGTAAACCGAGACGTAACGCACCAGACCACTCAGGATGAATGAAATGGCTACAGGCCACTGGAAAAACTTGCGACTCACGGATGCCCTTCAAATTAAAGGTGAAAGTGTACAAGTCCGTGATAAGACCTGTCGTACTGTATGGATTGGAATGTAGGGCTGTGAAAATGATTGTATCAAAAATTGTATCTAGCGGTGATGTGTGTAGTGACCAGAATGGATAAAGTAGGAAAGGGGAGAGAGAGAGAGAGAGAGAAAGACTAAAGTAACAATGGATGGATTGTGTGTGCAGTGATATGAAAGAAAAAGGAGTAAATGATAGCTTGGCTATTGGCAAGATAATGGAAAAAAGAAACATGCTACGCGCAGTCTCACTTGGGTTAAAGACAGGAAGATAATGGTAACAATATTACAATAAATCATATTACAGCACTTTGTGGAGAGTATTCTTATGTTAGATTGCCATCGACACGCTAAGAAGAAGAAATTAATCATATCAGATGTAATAATTTTAAAATGTTTCGCAAAATATAGACTTACCCTCTACTGATAAGAAATTTTCTTCAGAGAACAAGGCGTGGGTTCCCAGGAAAAAGTGTCTTTTCAGACCAGACTGTGCTATCAGCCTGCGAAGAACATTAAATAGCTTATTGTCTAGCGGGGATGCCAACACCGCGCCTGTAACACGACACATTGAGATCTGTATCACTCGCTCCATACAGCTTAAACTACATCCATGTTTCCACACGAGTACATACAGAAAACACCGCGAGGGGCATCTCACCTTCATCGTGACATCTCAGGAAGGCGTCCTCCCAAGTTGCGGGTGTCGTGTGCAGTTTGAGCCAGCCCCGCGCTTCAGAGTTGAACGAGTAATCTGGCGCGCAGCGCACGACGTCTGTATAGAGATTGGTCAGAAACAAACAAATACTGAAATATACATGAGCGTTTTTATTTCTGATCAGTACCGATGCTTAACACAAATAAGTAATAATTGGTATTACTTTAATAGATTTATACATGGGACATACGCAATGTGAAACAGAATTGACTGCGATTATTTTGAAAATCATAACGAAATTAATGATACAAAGTTTATTTTAAGACAGACATGTACCTAAATACTGTGATAAGGTGTGTTACATTAAGTCGTAAACATGATATCCGTGAAACTGCCAGCTCCTGAGTTGATGCATAAATCTAAATGGATATAAGTCCCGTAAACTAAACAATCTTAAGGGTGGACAAACTATATAGACGCCTGTTTAGCTTTTGACATTTTCTATTAGAGAAATACGATCATCAATCACCGGTCGCGATGCCTACGGCAGATATCAGGTAATAAAGCTGTACTACGACCGACTTTTCATAATACATATCTCATTGTTCTTACATTTATTGAGAGACTTCACCCAGAATTTTTTTCAGCTTTTTTAAAATTACGTAGCATGGACGGTGTACTATCATCGGCAAACAGTACGGTTTTATAATGGGTGAATTTCGGCAAATCGTTTTTTCAAATGAGAAAAAACAAGGGTCCAAGGACACTCCCTCGGTGAACACCGCAAGCTTTATACCTCATGGCCGACTTGTGAGCAACTTTTACCTAAGAATTAGTATAAATTCTATTTAAAACCGTGTTTTGTTTTCTTCCACATAAATAAGTGTTTATTAGGTTTCCTCGGACATCATGACGTTCTAATTTACCAAGAAATAGCGTTCAAGTATTACGTAACGCAATTTTTGACCCCTCTTCTCACCCCCCCTTCTCCTAGTAAAACGTTACGTAACCACCACCAAGTGACCATTTTACCTGAAAGTCACAATTATGTGGTGTAAAGTACCGGAAAGTAGCGTGCCTTATATTAGGAGTTTAAAAACATTAATAAAAATTATTCACTATCTTGTAAAACAAGCAAGAAATTTCGAGAAAGAAAAAAAAATTAAAGTGGTTATTCCATTTGAAATTTTGGAAAAAAAAAGTCTCTACAGGACCGTTCTGAAGGGTTTAAACAATGTTATGTAACGCGTAGATCAAACCCCCTTCACGCTCCTATAACGCATCGTAACGATTCAGAAGACTCTCCCCCCTCCCACCAAATTCGTTACGTAATACTTGAACGCTCCCTGATATGAAGTGGCTTGGTTATCATAGTCGTTGTAAATAAGTTTGAAAAGTGAGCAGAGATTAAATTCAGTTGAATGAAAGATTTTTTTTATTCTTTTTAGACACACGGGTTTCTAATTTTATAAAATATACCTATTTACTTGTACAAATAATAACGGAAATGGATTCAGAACGTACAAACGTGGTGTATCACTTTCTTATTTGGGGGGCACCAAGTCTTCACATAGATTTTTTTATCGTAAGTATAATATAAAAAATAGTACTTACCCGTCACGAGTATTAAGAACGATATACAAACACAATATATCTTCAACATTTTTGTGTTGGTACTGGCTCGATTCACTGCCGAAATTGCAATATCTTGAACTGCGCATATCGAGCCTTAAATAGTCATGTATACGTATTCTATATCCATACTTCCATACTTAATATTATAAATGCGAAAGTCACTCTGTTTGTTTGTTTGTTTGTTACATTTTCACGACTAAACGGCTGATCGGATCTTAATGAAATTTAGCAAGAAGATAGATTTTAACCTGGGGGAGGACATAGGCTACATATCATCACGCTACGACCAATAGGCGCGGAGTAGCAATGAAAAATGTTGCGAAAACGGGGAAAAACGCAGACGAAGTTGCGCGGGACAGCTAGTGTATTATAAAGAGGTATGATTTGTTTGTAAGTTTGTACGTACGGGGTGATCTTCGGAACTACTAATCCGTTTGATTTTTTTTTTTTTTGAAAATTCTTTCACTAACGGGAAGCTACAGCATCTCCGAGTGCAGCTATAGGCTAGGTTCAAAACGTTATTATGGGTTAATTTCAGTACGTATTGGGAGCGATGACGCGAGCAAAACATATTAGATAATAATTATGTACCTACTACTTAAATACTGCTACTTATTTACTAAACATCGCGACACGAGAATTTTATATATTAGACGTAAATGTCCAGTAACTGCCATATTTTCAAGGCACTGTCAACATTCTTCATTAAGCCAACGCAACGTGTTGCCGACTAACCCTATGTACTTACGTTAAGTTTAGTTTTGGTATCGTATTAAACCTAGTGCGGACTTGGTTGGTGGAGGGCAGATAAGCTCCATGAAAAATACCAGTATTCAGCTGCATCCAGTAAGACTGGAAGTCGACCCCAACACAGTTGAGAAAAGACTAGGCTAATGATGATGAGTTGTTTTTTGCTATAAAAATATTATTTTTTTATTATTTAACTTACACACACTATCTTTACAGGATGACCCCAATACAATAGTGGTTTACAAACACACCCCAAATAAATTGCAAAATAAACTTAGACTAATACTTAAAAATCTATCTAAATATAACATCAGACGCAATACAGAATAATATATAAATATAACTAACATAATTCAACAAAACTCTTGCGAATTCACTCAGATTTCACAATTCTCACTTCTTCTAGTACAGATATTGTGCGAGTGAGGGGTGTTTTTGACCGTGAAGAAGAGATACCGTGGCCCTGGAACACAAAGGGCTAAGAAGGAACATGGATGGGTTTTACTCAGTACAAGTCTGACACTCCCTCTCGCTCCGCCCAGAGCGGGAGAAGTCATTTGATGATTTTCCATCGGTTAAAAAAAAAAAGTGGTGTTTTTGACAGCAGTTTGGTTTTGGCAGCAGGCACGGCGAGCAGTGGCGGAATACAGTGGCAAAATAGAGTGTTAGGATTTTAGTAAACATAATGCACAGTTGTCATTTATTTTATCAACTACCGCCTTCTTGTTTGAATCATGTAACGGTTGGCTGGCGACGCCTGTCTGTGCGCGCGAAACATAGTTTATTTAAACGGAGAAACTGCCGTCCGCAGCTCAGTTGTTCCTGCGACGCCGAAGTGTAAATACCTAAAAGTAATACTGTCACGCTGTGAAGAAATATTCCTATCCAGGTCAGTTAATTTCATGTTAAAATGTTTAAGATGTATAAATACTATTGATGGTTATTCTTTCTAAATTACTTGTGCCGTGTGACTTAATTTAATCCTAGGATGTAATGTCATTTGCTGATGCTAGTTATATCTGGTTTATTAAGTGCTTCAGTTTTCAATAAATGTTTGTGAGATTATTAAAACCACTTTTTTTTATTTCAAACACCGCTCTAGACAACCTAAAGTTAATGAATAATTCAAATGCTAACAAGAGTGACATCCGAATAGAATACACAATCATGTGAGTGAAGACGCAGGCACATGCTAGTTAACAATAGCAGAATGTCATCGTCACTGGGTTTGAACTTTATTATCAGAAAAGGTCGTCCGATATCACTGGGTTTTTTTGTTGGGGAAATCCTAAAGCTACTATTTCATTATTGTTACTACATATTCTCATACTTTTTTAGGGTTACGTTGCCAAATGGCAAAAACCGAACCCTTATGGGTTCGATCTGTCCGTCTATTCGTCAATTCGTCTGTATATCACAGAATTTTCACTACGAGACTATAGTCACCATACAGTTGAAATTTTAAGCGGATGATATGAAATAGTGAAAAAAAAATAGTTCTGGCCCTTTACATGTAACTGACGACTAGCTGCTGCCCGCGGCTTCGCCCGCGTGGAGTTCGGCAATTGCCCACTTGTGCGTTACCCCCGCAAAATAATGTCGAAAATAGTCATTTAAATGTTATAGATAACAGTTGTCACCGCGTCTTTGCTCGCGCTTAAGTGTAAGTATAGGATAAATAGTTGCGTAAAAGTCTGTGATTTTCAAATTAAAAAGTCAGATAATTAAATCTGGTTAGAAAAAAGTATATTACGGCGTTTTTATTTTTTTATTTTAGATAATTAGTGACCTAAATGGGTTGAACCATTCGGTCCGGTCATCCATCCACGCCTTTCAAGATCATTACTGGTGTATCAGAAAGGTAATTAATGAGCTAGCTTAGAATTTATAAATTTAAATACACTCAGTTAAACAAAATATTTAACTCCCGGAAAACTATATTAATAATTAACTATATTAAATATCCTAGCACTTCTTTGTAAATGACGTTTGCGGTGTTTCCTTTTGGGGCTAAAATTACTAAGTTACTCGCAGAGCTCACTCCGGAGCATGCAGCCATAGCCTAGGGGAGGATATTGAGACATTGTGTATTTTAAATTTCATTTGCATCCAGAACATGAGGTCAAATGAAAATCCAATATATAATCTCATTTTATTATCAGCGATCCGCAAAAACGACACCCATTTCCTCGGTATTATCTTGGATTTGAATTTTGAGGTTGGTTTTGGCAGCAGGCAAGCCCAGCAGTGGAGGAAAAGAGTGGTAATATAGAGTGACATCCGAATAGAATACACAATCATGTGAGTGAAGCCACAGGCACAGCTAGTTAACAATAGTAGAATGTCACCGTCACTGGGTTTGAACTTTATTATCAGAAAAGGTCGTCCGATATCACTGGGTTTTTTTGTTGGGGAAATCTTAAAGCTATTCATTATTGTTACTACATATTCTCATACTTTTTTAGGGTTTCGTTGCCAAATGGCAAAAACCGAACCCTTATGGGTTCGATCTGTCCGTCTATTCGTCAATCCGTCTGTATATCACAGAATTTTCACTGCGAGACTATAGTCACCATACAGTTGAAATTTTAAGAGGTGCCTTTTATTAACCGATGATATGAAATAGTGAAAAAAAAATAGTTCTGGCCCTATACATGTAACTGAGGGTTGAAATAATATATCTACGACTAGCTGCTGCCCGCGGCTTCGCCCGCGTGGAGTTCGGCAATTGCCCACTTGTGCGTCACCCCCGCAAAATAATGTCGAAAATAGTCATTTAAATGTTATAGATAACAGTTGTCACCGCGTCTTTGCTCGCGCTTAAGTGTAAGTATAGGATAAATAGTTGCGTAAAAGTCTGTGATTTTCAAATTAAAAAGTCAGATAATTCAATCTGGTTAGAAAAAAGTATATTACGGCGTTTTTTTTATTTTTTTTTATTTTAGATAATTAGTGACCTAAATGGGTTGAACCATTCGGTCCGGTCATCCATCCACGCCTTTCGAGATCATTACTGGTGTATCAGAAAGGTAATTAATGAGCTAGCTTAGAATTTATAAATTTAAATACACTCAGTTAAACAAAATATTTAACTCCCGAAAAACTATATTAATAATTAACTATATTAAATATCCTAGCACTTCTTTGTAAATGACGTTTGCGGTGTTTCCTTTTGGGGCTAAAATTACTAAGTTACTCGCAGAGCTCACTCCGGAGCATGCGGCCATAGCCTAGGGGAGGATATTGAGACATTGTGTATTTTAAATTTCATTTGCATCTAGAACATGAGGTCAAATGAAAATTCAATATATAATCTCATTTTATTATCAGCGATCCGCAAAAACGACACCCATTTCCTCGGTATTATCTTGGATTTGAATTTTGAGGTTGGTTTTGGCAGCAGGCAAGCCCAGCAGTGGAGGAAAAGAGTGGTAATATAGAGTGACATCCGAATAGTATACACAATCATGTGAGTGAAGCCACAGGCACAGCTAGTTAACAATAGTAGAATGTCACCGTCACTGGGTTTGAACTTTATTATCAGAAAAGGTCGTCCGATATCTCTGGGTTTTTTTGTTAGGGAAATCTTAAAGCTATTCATTATTGTTACTACATATTCTCATACTTTTTTAGGGTTTCGTTGCCAAATGGCAAAAACCGAACCCTTATGGGTTCGATCTGTCCGTCTATTCGTCAATCCGTCTGTATATCACAGAATTTTCACTGCGAGACTATAGTCACCATACAGTTGAAATTTTAAGAGGTGCCTTTTATTAACCGATGATATGAAATAGTGAAAAAAAAATAGTTCTGGCCCTATACATGTAACTGAGGGTTGAAATAATATATCTACGACTAGCTGCTGCCCGCGGCTTCGCCCGCGTGGAGTTCGGCAATTGCCCACTTGTGCGTCACCCCCGCAAAATAATGTCGAAAATAGTCATTTAAATGTTATAGATAACAGTTGTCACCGCGTCTTTGCTCGCGCTTAAGTGTAAGTATAGGATAAATAGTTGCGTAAAAGTCTGTGATTTTCAAATTAAAAAGTCAGATAATTCAATCTGGTTAGAAAAAAGTATATTACGGCGTTTTTTTTATTTTTTTTTATTTTAGATAATTAGTGACCTAAATGGGTTGAACCATTCGGTCCGGTCATCCATCCACGCCTTTCGAGATCATTACTGGTGTATCAGAAAGGTAATTAATGAGCTAGCTTAGAATTATATAAATTTAAATACACTCAGTTAAACAAAATATTTAACTCCCGAAAAACTATATTAATAATTAACTATATTAAATATCCTAGCACTTCTTTGTAAATGACGTTTGCGGTGTTTCCTTTTGGGGCTAAAATTACTAAGTTACTCGCAGAGCTCACTCCGGAGCATGCGGCCATAGCCTAGGGGAGGATATTGAGACATTGTGTATTTTAAATTTCATTTGCATCTAGAACATGAGGTCAAATGAAAATCCAATATATAATCTCATTTTATTATCAGCGATCCGCAAAAACGACACCCATTTCCTCGGTATTATCTTGGATTTGAATTTTGAGGTTGGTTTTGGCAGCAGGCAAGCCCAGCAGTGGAGGAAAAGAGTGGTAATATAGAGTGACATCTGAATAGAATACACAATCATGTGAGTGAAGCCACAGGCACAGCTAGTTAACAATAGTAGAATGTCACCGTCACTGGGTTTGAACTTTATTATCAGAAAAGGTCGTCCGATATCACTGGGTTTTTTTGTTGGGGAAATCTTAAAGCTATTCATTATTGTTACTACATATTCTCATACTTTTTTAGGGCTTCGTTGCCAAATGGCAAAAACCGAACCCTTATGGGTTCGATCTGTCCGTCTATTCGTCAATCCGTCTGTATATCACAGAATTTTCACTCCGAGACTATAGTCACCATACAGTTGAAATTTTAAGAGGTGCCTTTTATTAACCGATGATATGAAATAGTGAAAAAAAAATAGTTCTGGCCCTATACATGTAACTGAGGGTTGAAATAATATATCTACGACTAGCTGCTGCCCGCGGCTTCGCCCGCGTGGAGTTCGGCAATTGCCCACTTGTGCGTCACCCCCGCAAAATAATGTCGAAAATAGTCATTTAAATGTTATAGATAACAGTTGTCACCGCGTCTTTGCTCGCGCTTAAGTGTAAGTATAGGATAAATAGTTGCGTAAAAGTCTGTGATTTTCAAATTAAAAAGTCAGATAATTCAATCTGGTTAGAAAAAAGTATATTACGGCGTTTTTTTATTTTTTTTTATTTTAGATAATTAGTGACCTAAATGGGTTGAACCATTCGGTCCGGTCATCCATCCACGCCTTTCGAGATCATTACTGGTGTATCAGAAAGGTAATTAATGAGCTAGCTTAGAATTTATAAATTTAAATACACTCAGTTAAACAAAATATTTAACTCCCGGAAAACTATATTAATAATTAACTATATTAAATATCCTAGCACTTCTTTGTAAATGACGTTTGCGGTGTTTCCTTTTGGGGCTAAAATTACTAAGTTACTCGCAGAGCTCACTCCAGAGCATGCGGCCATAGCCTAGGGGAGGATATTGAGACATTGTGTATTTTAAATTTCATTTGCATCTAGAACATGAGGTCAAATGAAAATCCAATATATAATCTCATTTTATTATCAGCGATCCGCAAAAACGACACCCATTTCCTCGGTATTATCTTGGATTTGAATTTTGAGGTTGGTTTTGGCAGCAGGCAAGCCCAGCAGTGGAGGAAAAGAGTGGTAATATAGAGTGACATCCGAATAGTATACACAATCATGTGAGTGAAGCCACAGGCACAGCTAGTTAACAATAGTAGAATGTCACCGTCACTGGGTTTGAACTTTATTATCAGAAAAGGTCGTCCGATATCACTGGGTTTTTTTGTTGGGGAAATCTTAAAGCTATTCATTATTGTTACTACATATTCTCATACTTTTTTAGGGCTTCGTTGCCAAATGGCAAAAACCGAACCCTTATGGGTTCGATCTGTCCGTCTATTCGTCAATCCGTCTGTATATCACAGAATTTTCACTCCGAGACTATAGTCACCATACAGTTGAAATTTTAAGAGGTGCCTTTTATTAACCGATGATATGAAATAGTGAAAAAAAAATAGTTCTCGCCCTATACATGTAACTGAGGGTTGAAATAATATATCTACGACTAGCTACTGCCCGCGGCTTCGCCCGCGTGGAGTTCGGCAATTGCCCACTTGTGCGTTACCCCCGCAAAATAATGTCGAAAATAGTCATTTAAATGTTATAGATAACAGTTGTCACCGCGTCTTTGCTCGCGCTTAAGTGTAAGTATAGGATAAATAGTTGCGTAAAAGTCTGTGATTTTCAAATTAAAAAGTCAGATAATTCAATCTGGTTAGAAAAAAGTATATTACGGCGTTTTTTTATTTTTTTTTATTTTAGATAATTAGTGACCTAAATGGGTTGAACCATTCGGTCCGGTCATCCATCCACGCCTTTCGAGATCATTACTGGTGTATCAGAAAGGTAATTAATGAGCTAGCTTAGAATTTATAAATTTAAATACACTCAGTTAAACAAAATATTTAACTCCCGGAAAACTATATTAATAATTAACTATATTAAATATCCTAGCACTTCTTTGTAAATGACGTTTGCGGTGTTTCCTTTTGGGGCTAAAATTACTAAGTTACTCGCAGAGCTCACTCCGGAGCATGCGGCCATAGCCTAGGGGAGGATATTGAGACATTGTGTATTTTAAATTTCATTTGCATCTAGAACATGAGGTCAAATGAAAATTCAATATATAATCTCATTTTATTATCAGCGATCCGCAAAAACGACACCCATTTACTCGGTATCATCTTGGATTTGAATTTTGAGGTTGGTTTTGGCAGCAGGCAAGCCCAGCAGTGGAGGAAAAGAGTGGTAATATAGAGTGACATCCGAATAGAATACACAATCATGTGAGTGAAGCCACAGGCACAGCTAGTTAACAATAGTAGAATGTCACCGTCACTGGGTTTGAACTTTATTATCAGAAAAGGTCGTCCGATATCACTGGGTTTTTTTGTTGGGGAAATCTTAAAGCTATTCATTATTGTTACTACATATTCTCATACTTTTTTAGGGTTTCGTTGCCAAATGGCAAAAACCGAACCCTTATGGGTTCGATCTGTCCGTCTATTCGTCAATCCGTCTGTATATCACAGAATTTTCACTCCGAGACTATAGTCACCATACAGTTGAAATTTTAAGAGGTGCCTTTTATTAACCGATGATATGAAATAGTGAAAAAAAAATAGTTCTGGCCCTATACATGTAACTGAGGGTTGAAATAATATATCTACGACTAGCTGCTGCCCGCGGCTTTGCCCGCGTGGAGTTCGGCAATTGCCCACTTGTGCGTTACCCCCGCAAAATAATGTCGAAAATAGTCATTTAAATGTTATAGATAACAGTTGTCACCGCGTCTTTGCTCGCGCTTATGTGTAAGTATAGGATAAATAGTTGCGTAAAAGTCTGTGATTTTCAAATTAAAAAGTCAGATAATTCAATCTGGTTAGAAAAAAGTATATTACGGCGTTTTTATTTTTTTATTTTAGATAATTAGTGACCTAAATGGGTTGAACCATTCGGTCCGGTCATCCATCCACGCCTTTCGAGATCATTACTGGTGTATCAGAAAGGTAATTAATGAGCTAGCTTAGAATTATATAAATTTAAATACACTCAGTTAAACAAAATATTTAACTCCCGAAAAACTATATTAATAATTAACTATATTAAATATCCTAGCACTTCTTTGTAAATGACGTTTGCGGTGTTTCCTTTTGGGGCTAAAATTACTAAGTTACTCGCAGAGCTCACTCCGGAGCATGCGGCCATAGCCTAGGGGAGGATATTGAGACATTGTGTATTTTAAATTTCATTTGCATCTAGAACATGAGGTCAAATGAAAATCCAATATATAATCTCATTTTATTATCAGCGATCCGCAAAAACGACACCCATTTCCTCGGTATTATCTTGGATTTGAATTTTGAGGTTGGTTTTGGCAGCAGGCAAGCCCAGCAGTGGAGGAAAAGAGTGGTAATATAGAGTGACATCTGAATAGAATACACAATCATGTGAGTGAAGCCACAGGCACAGCTAGTTAACAATAGTAGAATGTCACCGTCACTGGGTTTGAACTTTATTATCAGAAAAGGTCGTCCGATATCACTGGGTTTTTTTGTTGGGGAAATCTTAAAGCTATTCATTATTGTTACTACATATTCTCATACTTTTTTAGGGCTTCGTTGCCAAATGGCAAAAACCGAACCCTTATGGGTTCGATCTGTCCGTCTATTCGTCAATCCGTCTGTATATCACAGAATTTTCACTCCGAGACTATAGTCACCATACAGTTGAAATTTTAAGAGGTGCCTTTTATTAACCGATGATATGAAATAGTGAAAAAAAAATAGTTCTGGCCCTATACATGTAACTGAGGGTTGAAATAATATATCTACGACTAGCTGCTGCCCGCGGCTTCGCCCGCGTGGAGTTCGGCAATTGCCCACTTGTGCGTCACCCCCGCAAAATAATGTCGAAAATAGTCATTTAAATGTTATAGATAACAGTTGTCACCGCGTCTTTGCTCGCGCTTAAGTGTAAGTATAGGATAAATAGTTGCGTAAAAGTCTGTGATTTTCAAATTAAAAAGTCAGATAATTCAATCTGGTTAGAAAAAAGTATATTACGGCGTTTTTTTATTTTTTTTTATTTTAGATAATTAGTGACCTAAATGGGTTGAACCATTCGGTCCGGTCATCCATCCACGCCTTTCGAGATCATTACTGGTGTATCAGAAAGGTAATTAATGAGCTAGCTTAGAATTTATAAATTTAAATACACTCAGTTAAACAAAATATTTAACTCCCGGAAAACTATATTAATAATTAACTATATTAAATATCCTAGCACTTCTTTGTAAATGACGTTTGCGGTGTTTCCTTTTGGGGCTAAAATTACTAAGTTACTCGCAGAGCTCACTCCAGAGCATGCGGCCATAGCCTAGGGGAGGATATTGAGACATTGTGTATTTTAAATTTCATTTGCATCTAGAACATGAGGTCAAATGAAAATCCAATATATAATCTCATTTTATTATCAGCGATCCGCAAAAACGACACCCATTTCCTCGGTATTATCTTGGATTTGAATTTTGAGGTTGGTTTTGGCAGCAGGCAAGCCCAGCAGTGGAGGAAAAGAGTGGTAATATAGAGTGACATCCGAATAGTATACACAATCATGTGAGTGAAGCCACAGGCACAGCTAGTTAACAATAGTAGAATGTCACCGTCACTGGGTTTGAACTTTATTATCAGAAAAGGTCGTCCGATATCACTGGGTTTTTTTGTTGGGGAAATCTTAAAGCTATTCATTATTGTTACTACATATTCTCATACTTTTTTAGGGCTTCGTTGCCAAATGGCAAAAACCGAACCCTTATGGGTTCGATCTGTCCGTCTATTCGTCAATCCGTCTGTATATCACAGAATTTTCACTCCGAGACTATAGTCACCATACAGTTGAAATTTTAAGAGGTGCCTTTTATTAACCGATGATATGAAATAGTGAAAAAAAAATAGTTCTCGCCCTATACATGTAACTGAGGGTTGAAATAATATATCTACGACTAGCTACTGCCCGCGGCTTCGCCCGCGTGGAGTTCGGCAATTGCCCACTTGTGCGTTACCCCCGCAAAATAATGTCGAAAATAGTCATTTAAATGTTATAGATAACAGTTGTCACCGCGTCTTTGCTCGCGCTTAAGTGTAAGTATAGGATAAATAGTTGCGTAAAAGTCTGTGATTTTCAAATTAAAAAGTCAGATAATTCAATCTGGTTAGAAAAAAGTATATTACGGCGTTTTTTTATTTTTTTTTATTTTAGATAATTAGTGACCTAAATGGGTTGAACCATTCGGTCCGGTCATCCATCCACGCCTTTCGAGATCATTACTGGTGTATCAGAAAGGTAATTAATGAGCTAGCTTAGAATTTATAAATTTAAATACACTCAGTTAAACAAAATATTTAACTCCCGGAAAACTATATTAATAATTAACTATATTAAATATCCTAGCACTTCTTTGTAAATGACGTTTGCGGTGTTTCCTTTTGGGGCTAAAATTACTAAGTTACTCGCAGAGCTCACTCCGGAGCATGCGGCCATAGCCTAGGGGAGGATATTGAGACATTGTGTATTTTAAATTTCATTTGCATCTAGAACATGAGGTCAAATGAAAATTCAATATATAATCTCATTTTATTATCAGCGATCCGCAAAAACGACACCCATTTACTCGGTATCATCTTGGATTTGAATTTTGAGGTTGGTTTTGGCAGCAGGCAAGCCCAGCAGTGGAGGAAAAGAGTGGTAATATAGAGTGACATCCGAATAGAATACACAATCATGTGAGTGAAGCCACAGGCACAGCTAGTTAACAATAGTAGAATGTCACCGTCACTGGGTTTGAACTTTATTATCAGAAAAGGTCGTCCGATATCACTGGGTTTTTTTGTTGGGGAAATCTTAAAGCTATTCATTATTGTTACTACATATTCTCATACTTTTTTAGGGTTTCGTTGCCAAATGGCAAAAACCGAACCCTTATGGGTTCGATCTGTCCGTCTATTCGTCAATCCGTCTGTATATCACAGAATTTTCACTCCGAGACTATAGTCACCATACAGTTGAAATTTTAAGAGGTGCCTTTTATTAACCGATGATATGAAATAGTGAAAAAAAAATAGTTCTGGCCCTATACATGTAACTGAGGGTTGAAATAATATATCTACGACTAGCTGCTGCCCGCGGCTTTGCCCGCGTGGAGTTCGGCAATTGCCCACTTGTGCGTTACCCCCGCAAAATAATGTCGAAAATAGTCATTTAAATGTTATAGATAACAGTTGTCACCGCGTCTTTGCTCGCGCTTATGTGTAAGTATAGGATAAATAGTTGCGTAAAAGTCTGTGATTTTCAAATTAAAAAGTCAGATAATTCAATCTGGTTAGAAAAAAGTATATTACGGCGTTTTTATTTTTTTATTTTAGATAATTAGTGACCTAAATGGGTTGAACCATTCGATCCGGTCATCCATCCACGCCTTTCAAGATCATTAATGAGCTAGCTTAGAATTTATAAATTTAATTACACTCAGTCAAACAAAATATTTTACTCCCGGAAAACTATATTAATAATTAACTATATTAAATATCCTAGCACCTCTTTCTAAAATGACGTTTGCGGTGTTTCCTTTTGGAGCTAAAATTACTAAGTTACTCGCAGAGCTCACTCCGGAGCATGCAGCCATAGCCTAGGGGAGGATATTGAGACATTGTGTATTTTAAATTTCATTTGCACAAAGTTTTCCTCGGCGCCATCTAGAATTTTCATTTTGACCTCGTTTTCATTGTCAGCGACCCAGAAATTCACAAAAATTACACCCATGAAGCCATTGAGTCGCACGTGTTAGAAAACAATGTAATTCCTAATTGATTTTTGTTTGGCAACAATGGTTACTATCTGTTTATATGTCTCAGTCAGTCAGTCAGTCAGGACTTTGAATTTTATAATATATATACACAACTGTGTGGGGTGTCTATCGATAGCTCTTAAAAAATGATAAAGAGGTTCCTTAGATACTTTTTTTCTTAAGTGAACGGTTGAATAGAATAGAATAATGAGATATTTACTTCCAAAGCCGTAAAAAGCGACCTTTTGAGAAGGAGACATTTTACTACCAGTAGACATTTTGCGAAAGAGACATTTTGCGCCTAAGCCAAAATGTTGCCCCCATCAAATTCTAAAGAGGAGAAATATTCTGCAAAAAAAAATAGGTTTGGAGAAGTTTATAAAAATCAAGGTTTGACTGAGATTTTTGATAATTAGTTTTTTACATATGGGACTTTATCATCTAACTGCAAAAGTAACTTTGCTTATCAATAGCCTTCTATGAAAAATATATTTAGTCTTACGGACTTGATTTACGGTTATTAAAGTTTTGATATTAAAGTCCAGAAATATTTAGTGTTGAATTTTAATACTAGCCTCAACTGACTTCATGTATTTGCAATAAATAATCTTGACGATTCAGAATTAAATCTCGACCTATATGGTGAAAATTCTTGTTTACGTCTTCCATTTACACCACGCCTTAGTTTCATTTTTTTAATAAATGTATCAATGAAAGGGAAAACCAGACCGCATGCTTAGAAGACTTGACCGAAGGGAACATATAGCTTTAATAGCTCCGAAAATAACATTTATAAAATGTATTTACTGCAACTTCTGCAGACTGCCCCTACAATCATTATTATGGTTAAAAAGTTATAAGGGTTTGAACGTGGCCGCCCCAGTGAAACGCGGAGAACGACGCGGCCACGGAGATCTTTAAAACCAAGCGTTGCAGAGACATGAAATATAGGTAAATAACTAATTGAATTTGTAAAAAATATTTAGGAACTAGCGACCCGCCCCGGCTTCGCACGGGTGCAATGCTGATACTAAATACACTACAGAAAAACTGTGAACGTTGTATATAAAAAACATAGCGGCCCGCTCTGGCTTCGCACGGGTATTAAATATACAGGGTGTTTGGTGCATCGTTTACCAAATCGAATAGGCCGAAAAGAGAGGTCATTTGCTATCTCTTCACGCCCTATAACTCATTCCTTGCTTCACCGGTTTTTTTATAACAACTTTTTAATTTAAATTGTGAAATATTCCAAAATTAAACATTTTAGGTCAAATAAAAAAATTGTTTAAACTTAAAATTTCAATTTAATTTTGATGTCTACTGTTGTATGATTCTATCAAATTTAAAATTACTTGCTAGGAACAATTATTTTCTTTTAATAGCTCGTAAAGTTTTTGTAAATGAAAAATAAACTTAAAACTCAACTTTAAATGGCTATAAAAAAAAAAAAACTAAAAGTGAACGGGATTTTCGAATACCTTTACTCCAAATTTAACGCGTGCGGGCCACGGGCAGTAATGAATAAATCAAAACTACTGGATCGATTTTAATCATTTTTTCAGTGAGTGACATAGGCTATAGAGGGTGTTTGGTGCATCGTTTGCCAAATCGAATAGGCCAAAAAGAGAGGTCATTTGCTATCTCTTCACGCCCTATAACTCATTCCTTGCTTCACCGGTTTTTTTATAACAACTTTTTAATATAAATTTTGAAAAATTCCAAAATTCAACATTTTACGTCAAATCAAAAAATTAAAAAATTGTTTAAACTTAAAATTTCAATTTAATTTTGATGTCTACTGTTGTATGATTCTATCAAATTCAAAATTACGTGCTAGGAACAATTATTTTCTTTTTTTAATAGCTCGTAAAGTTTTTGTAAATGAAAAATAAACTTAAAACTCAACTTAAATTGGCTATAAAAAAAAAACTAAAAGTGAACGGGATTTTCGGATACCTTTAAAGAGTTTTCTAGTCTGTCCCCTTTCCAACGGTCTGCAATATGCCCAAAAAAACGTTTAATACCTTTTCATTTCTTTTCATTCACTAGGCTGATATTCGAAATTACAGTAAGAACAGTAGTTTTAGTATAAATAACATGTCTCAAGTAAGTAGATAGATACTGTTATGTCACTTGTACGTAGTGTCCTATCTCTTTCTTAAAAAGGACCCAACTTTTTAAGAATTTGAAATTAAAAAAAAAAAAACTTTAATTCAGAAATCACTAATCTTGTTCGAGTTGTCCGCCACGTTCCCCAGACTTAACTCAGTTAGATCTTTACGTCTAAGAACGAGTCAAAGAAATAACGCCACGAAAGTTGAGACTAGGGATGATTTAGTCCAACGCATTGATGCGGCTTTCGTGACTATCAAAGCAGAAATACGTTTACGCAAAACTACAGTCGAGATAAGACGAAGATGGCGCGCGTGAATTCGCAACAGTGGCGGACAACTCGAACAAGATTTGTGATTTCTGAATTAAAGTTTTTTTTTTTAATTTCAAATTCTTATAAAGTTGGGTCCTGTTTAAGAAAGAGATAGGACACTACGCACTAGTGACATAACAGTATCTGTCTACCTACTTGAGGCATGTTATTTATGCTAAAACTACTGTTCTTACTGTAATTTCGAATATCAGCCTAGTGTCTCGATTAAAAATTTAGTTAAAATGAAAAGGTATTAAACGTTTTTTTGAGCATATTGCATAACTGTTGGAAAGGGGACAGACAAGATAACTTTTTAAAGGTATTCGAAGATCCCGATCACTTTTAGTTTTTTTTTTTTTATAGCCATTTTAAGTTAAGTTTTAAGTTTATTTTTCATTTACAAAAACTTTACGAGCTATTAAAAAAATAAAAAAATTGTTCCTAGCACGTAATTTTAAATTTGATATAATCATACAACAGTTGACATTAAAATTAAATTGAAATTTTAAGTTTAAACAATTTTTTTATTTGACCTAAAATGTTTAATTTTGGAATATTTCACAATTTAAATTAAAAAGTTGTTATAAAAAAACCGGTGAAGCAAGGAATGAGTTATAGGGCGTGAAGAGATAGCAAATGACCTCTCTTTTCGGCCTATTCGATTTGGCAAACGATGCACCAAACACCCTGTATAGCCTATGTCACTCACTGAAAAAATGATTAAAATCGATCAAGTAGTTTTGATTTATTCATTACTGCCCGTGGCCCGCACGCGTTAAATTTGGAGTAAAACAATTCCCCTTTCCCTACACCATGAAGATTTCCTGCTATCTTTGGAATATCTAAATTCATGCACTACATTTCTACTTATTTACTTTTTACATTTTTACCTATTTATTTTATTTTTACAACAATTAATATATTACAGAATGTCTTTATATACAACGTTCACAGCTTTCTTGTCATTAGACAATACAAACATCCCGCCCCGGCCGGCCGGTACCGTCGCAAACGCCACGTCCCGCAATTTTTAAATAAATGTAATATCTTCGAAAATATTCATTTAAATCATATGCTATAAAGAGCCATATAGATCTATATTAAATCAACAATTTATTTAAGGTATTTAATTGGGTAAGGATTAATGCTGTATTGGTTAACATCGCTTCGAAAATTAGCCATTATTTGTCGTAAAAAGTAAAATACATTAAACTGTTATTGTGGGATATCCATAAGAGATAGACATATACCATCGCGGAGTTTTCTGTAGACCTTTTCAATGTGTACAATACTAAGTACATTATTTTGATAAATCTCGTAGGGTTCAGCCTGCGTTTGCAACGTAAGCGGACACAATGAAATTATTTACGACATCACATTAGAAACCTCAAAAATAACAGTATTTCTCCACTATCCAATGGATGTTATTATGGTTCCCTATCCATTTGCGTAAAATTTTAAGACCTAATATAACTTAGCATAATATTGTTTGGCATAATTATATTTTCGCATAATATAATTACGCATAACAGCTTACGCATAATTTTTTAAGCATAATTTCTGTAACCATAATAATGATTAAGCATAATATTCTAAAGCATAAATTTTGTAAGCATAAAGCTCTAAAGCTAACTGCTTTAAGCATAACATCCTAAAGCATAAATTTATATTTATTTACGCATAATGATATTAAAACATATTTTTATAGGAATTAGGTTTTTTTTTTCGCTGTAGGAAGCATGAAGCAAGCAAGCATACAGCATGCAAGCAAGCATGCAGCAAACAAGCAAGCATGCAGCATGCAAGCAAGCATGCAGCAAACAAGCAAGCATGCAGCATGCAAGCAAGCATGCAGCATGCAAGCAAGCATGCAGCATGCAGCATTCAAGCAAGCATGCAGCATGCAAGCAAGCATGCAGCATTCAAGCGAGCATGCAACATGCAGCAGGCAGGGTTTCTGTCACGGCTCCGGCGCTGCGGGCCTCTGGCGGCCCCAGGCGTGCTAATCGTCGCAGACGGCTTTCACTCACCACTGCAGCTTCGGCTTGTTGGCGCAGCGGCTCGCTCGCAGCCACCTGCTCCTCAGCCCGCGGCCCGCCTCGCCCCTATGCGCCTACGCGATTTTAAATTACACTCTAGGGGTAGGACCAACAAGACCACGTGGAGTCGGTTTTGCAGTAATTCGGTTCTGTCACTAACTTTTGTTGCACAGATACATATAAATTATACATAATTAAGGACCACTTTTTCAATCAATTAACTTCTATCTGAGGAATAACCGCCAAAGGGTATTGTTCATTCTTGGCTTTAACGTGGACAAGTTGTTCAGTTAAAAGTATTTTTACGATTAAATATATTTAAATCTAAAATGAATATTTTTTGTATACTAGTAGTTGGAAAGTAAATGTAAAAACTTGACGTTTAAAAAGTATTTAATCCGGTTGAGTTACAAAAGAGTCGCCATCTTTTTGGTTGCAGGCTGATTTTGTGTTGCCACATTAATAATAATTATGAGTTGTCTCTTTTATTAAAAGATAATAATCGATTTCTAAATCCGAGCCAAAAATATGTATTTTCTTGAGAATGTATTTTAAAATCAACTGATTTTCAAACGCATCTGTGTTTATTTTCCTTTCATTACATTAAAAACAAACAAAACACTAAGCGTTGTTGACCTGCAAGTCATTTTCCATTCGATTTTAATAATAAATCGATTATTGTACAGTCGTTTTTTTTTGGCAACACCATCTGTCAATAATGTCAGTGAAAAATAAACATTACATTCGCTAATGTTGTTTGTTGTTTTGATTGCCGTATTTTTTTTTATTGCGAACTTTTCTGTTTTTGTTATAATGGACTCTGATACCGCTCCAATTGAAGACCTGGCTTAACCTTTGGACACTGTACCGGCTTGAAATGAAAACCTTGGCATGAACATTGACGCTCCTGCGCAGGATCTTATTACCCATAACGGGAATGACGAACCTATGCGATGGATGTGTCAATTGCGGCATTGATATGCATCGTAGAAGTCGCACTCTGGAACCCATTGAAATACTAACAGTAATTCGACATGGACTGCTCCACGAGTAGTAAGCTAATGTTCTATTATTATTTTTAAAATAATCATTGCTATTAACCATACAAACTGAATAGAAATAAATATGCTTATGTCTTATTTGTAGGTTACAGCCCAGAGCTATGTCTTCTTGCTGGATGTTTGCTCTCAACAACTCAGCGGCTCAAGGAAATGAACCAAGCACAAGTAGTGGTCAGCAACAACAATTATGTGTAAATTGTGGATGTTCACTATTACGTACTAGATATCATGTTTTGCATACAAATTCTGAAAGAGAAATACACATAAGAAATGTAATTACGAAGTGGATATCACTACGGCAGGTAGGCCTTTTTTTATGTATTTTATGTTTGCATTTAGAATGTATTAAATAAAAAATACTATTAAAGAAATGAAAATATGTAATACGGGTCCATGGCTCACCTAAAGTTCTTTACCCGAAATTGTTCTTCCTAATGATTTGTAATCCGAATGATCACTCTTCCTAAAATTTTTCATACTAAAGTTTTGATTCATACTATTTGTAGTGCTACCGGCGATGTTCATAACACTCATGTTTCCGAAAATTGTAATTAATAATATCATTATTGTAAATATATTTCAACTCCTACTGTTTTTTATCATAACGCTTTTATCCCTAAACATAATTACCAAAATATTTTCACTCATACTCAGGAAGAAACATTTACCAAGTGTAATAAATAATATATGTGGGTAGAATATATATATTTATAGTGCCCCCACCATGAAAAAAATACTTAGAAAAATTTCGCGACCAATTTCGAGGTAGCGCTCGCCGGCCGCTGCCGCGGCACCGCTCGCTTCGCTCGCTCGGCTCACGCGTAGCTGGTCACAGTTCTAACCTAACCTAACCTATGGATATCTTTGCGGGTACACACCGCTTTAAATAAAATTAAAGAAGACGCTTTAATTAATAAAAAGTAAATCTAAACAAAAAAGATATGACTTTGAATAATAGTGTAAAAGATGGTTATGTTGAGAAAATATAGGAAAACAAATAAAAGTATAATAGATGATTATTGCTACTGGCATTATGAAGTTGAATGCTTCGGAATTAGAACATTAGAGACAGAGTAGTTAGGAATTGTGATTGTTAGGATGAAAAATGTTAGGAAGAACATTTTCGGATTTCCAATTGTAGGAGTTGAAAATTTAGGTGAACTTTGGCGCACCCATGTAATACATTATGACTTACTTGACTTTACTCAGTGTGTGAGGAAAAATAAGATGTCAGTTTGTGTTCCAACTAGTGACTATGAATGAACTTCTTTTAGGTTCATGGATCTGACCGCATCTGCCATCCATGTTGGCAACGTGCTGATAGAGCAACACTTCCTGCTTTAATATCTGCAAATGTACCAGCTTAAGCAGAAACAATAACCTTACCGGATTATACTCGAGCACCTGATACACAGGCTTTTTGTTTTTGTCCAGGTTGTGACTCATCGCAGTGATTGAGTATCCCAACATGGCTACAGGTGAGAGAGCCAGCAACCTCCTTGAAGGTTTACCTTTAACTGGCAATTGCACTGTCCAGTTTTTAGATAACATTTTATTAATTTATGATTCGGAATAAAAGTTATTGAAAAGATATATTATTTTTATTTTTTTCCATTTAAATGTCTTCAGGATGTGTTACTACTGCATTAAAAGGAAGAGAATATCATTATTGGAAAGGTACAAATCATGTTTTTTGGAAATAAAATACTCATAACCAACTTTTTTTCAGCGACAAGCCTTATCTTTACACATGCTAAATATGAACTATTTTTACACTCTTCAGTAACCTTATTACTATAATTAGTTTCTTAAAGGTATAAACTATTAAAAACCCCTGTCTTTAAATATTATTGTTAATGTTCACATTAAGCCAAGTTACCCTAACAAAGTGAGCAATTCCTTTTATTTCTCATAATAGAAGTTAACTGATTGACATATTTTTTATACAAAAACTGTCAAAACATCTAATATATTCTTCAGATAAAAGTTATCTCGCGATTGAAAAATCGTTTAAGTTACATAATGTTATGTATAATAAATCATTTGCATGAAAATTGTTTTTATTCATATTAATTGTATTCCTAAATATTATTATGCTAATAGTCATTAGGCCTACTAACGTTATGCGAATCAAATGTATGCCAAAACAAATTAGTCTTTAAGATGATTATGCCAACATAAAATATATGCCTAAAAAAAATATGCCGAAGTATTATTATGCCAAAACAAATTGTGCCAAAATCGTTATGCCGAAGTATATTAGGACAAAGAACATTATGCGAAAAGAAGGGATCCCTGTTATTATACATAAAAACCTTCCTCTTTAAGCACTCTATCTATTAAAAAAAACCGCATCAAAATCCGTTGCGTTTTTAAAGATTTAAGCATACACAGGAACATAGGGACAGAGAAAGCGACTTTGTTTTATACTATGTAGTGACAATACATCATACATTATTATTATTTAATTTAATTAATAAATAAATAACGCGCCCCTTAAGATTGTCTCCTATCAACTTTTATTTAAAAAATTGAAAAATATTATGCTTGTTTTTATTATTGCAAACATGAAGACAATATGTAAAATCAATATTTATTTTTTGGTAATTTGTTTTTCTTTCAGTAAGTTCTGTCTAATTGCTTAGCAGTTTTAAGTTCTGTATGTAGCATACCCTAAGGTCCTTTCTTTTTTATTGTTCTTAAAATCTATGAGCACCTTGAATTCTGACTTCTTAGTTGAGCTACTCGTATACGATTTCTAACGAATCTGTGCACTTACTGGAGGGTTCCAGTCAAAGCTACGTGGTTGTTTCCTCAAGAGACCATGCCTCTACTAGACACTATCCTCATATTATTATGCCGTGACTGAGATCTGTGACCTCCGAGTTTGTTTCGTTTGTAAAAAGCAATGTTCACAATAACCTTCATTGTATAGAATCTGGAATCTGGTTCTTCTAACCTGACAGACAGATTTTGCTGGGGAGTTTGTTCCGCCACTTGTTCTTCCCTGCTAAAACAGTTGGAAGTGGCGAAGGGCGAGCGTTTAGGGGGACTGTCCCTTGTAATTTTGACGTTCAAAAATTTGCTGAGCGAAAACACGTTACTGATTAGCAGCCTAATTTGAATAAATGACTTTTGATTTTAATTTGATTCATCATTTGAAGCAGTCATCTGTTTTTGTCTGAAAGTGCGATAGATAACAGCCAAGTTCTGGATAAAAGAAAACAAGTTCGTTTTTTTTATTGTAATAGGTGTCATTTTAATGATTTTTACAGTTATGAATGCCAAAAATATTATTGCGGAGACAGAAGCGACTTCAAATCATAACTATATGGTGTCGCTTCACAAACTCTACACAATTTCATTAAGTTTTCCCCGCACGGTGGTGTGCCTTCATACACTTTTTCTTTGGGAGATTTTTCACAGACGAACTTAAGTTTTACTCCATCTACACTGACATCGTCCAGGTTGCCGTTGGAAAGAATAGATCCTCGATTCTGGATTCCCTGAAAATTGTCAGGCTGTCCAAGATTCCATTTGCTATACAAATCGGCTATGGAGTCACCTGGAAGACACATAAACAAACATATTTATTGGATCTTTACAAAACGGACAAATATTTAAGCCTATATTATTGACGAAGCCGAATGACTCGTCACCTCACTACGATATGGACTACTATTTATAGGGCATATGTTTGGGTGGGCTCGAACCCAGGCAGGCACATTACTTTGTGTAATTTATTTCATCATTTTTGCCCTCAAAAACGGAGAAGGAAAACATGTCCTAGAACTAAAAATTCGAAGACATGTGTCATCTACCAACCCGCACTGGGCCCGCGTGGTGGATTACTGCCCACTCCCTCTCATAGAAAGGAGGTCTGTGTCCCAGCAGTGGGAACACTATAGGACGATGAAGTTTAGACACACTAGTCACAGAACACTTCCGCGTTGGTCCTCAGTCGCAATCTCTGCTCAGCAGTAGGCCTGTACCTGCATCTTTCTTTCTGGCCAACTACTTGAAAATTAAAAAGCAGATGTTTTTACTAAAATTTATGTTTAAGTTTGGGTTTGATCTTATACCTTGGATGGAAGTCCAGATGCGGTCCTTGCCCCAAGCTGTAAGACCTACGTAAAATCTGTCCCAAGGGTCAGACTTGTTGGTACTAGCAGGAAACAGGTCCTTGACGACTGCGGCCTCTTCCTCGTCATTCACTATAACCAGGTATCCCCCCTCGGAAGCACACACCCTGTATGCACGGGCCCATGACAGTTTTTCCTGATGTACCTTGTAACAGCTGCCTGTCTTCTGATTGAGCTGATATTCTGAAATTAATGAAGCAAATTATATTGTAGTATGCAAGCCTGTAAGTGATGTATTTACACAACATTGAAGACTTAAACTTTTTTGAAAATTATTGTTATTGTATCGTATCGTATCACAAAAAAATACAACTAGTATTATTGAACAATGAACATGATTAGTATAGGTATAGATGAGACTAATAACAAAATTGTTGTGAAGTCAAAACAGAACATAAACTTCTTTTCTTTTATCCACACCATCGCTGCTATCGTAAATATTGTATCGTATATACAAAAAACATAACCCCGAAGTTGCTATCGCTCAGTCGGCTAATGAGATGATTGCTTCAAATGATAGGTCTAATGTGTTTAAAAGAACACAATATTGCACTGTAGTCCCCACTTTAATTTCATATTATGAACCTAGAGTAACTTTTAATCTTCTTCTAAAACAGGAAGAATAATAACATTTTAGTTTCAAAGCCGATAGCAAAAATTAATATCAATTGAGTAATGCCACGGAATTCAGAAACGAAAGTTATTAAGTAGGTACATATTAGTGTTTTTTTTTATGGAAGGCGGTTATTTTTTTCAACATTGTTGTATTTCAGTGCAAGAAAGTACTAAATATATGTACTTACTATCATCAAAGGTGCCACATTCGTTCATCGTGCGATTTTCAATTTTCTTGTAACATATGTAAGATAGTGGCTTCTTGCAATTTGTATAGAACGCGCGTGCACCGCTCATACTCATGCAGTCTCCCTCACCGTATGAACCCACTGAAACTTCCATGGAGGACAACGGCACTCCTGCAATACAAAAATCCTAAACGTTAAGGTAATCGATCCAATAATAGGAGATCACGAAATTAAAGGCTGTCATTTGTAGATCTTTGATAGTTGTTCCGGGTGGTCAGAAACTGGAAAGTCTGACGACCAATCTTATTGATGGGTGTCATACTAGCCGGTAACTAGTTTGTAGAAGTAGAATAGGTTGTGGTGTGGTGTACTGTAGCTCGATATAAAATAGTGGTTTTCGGGTAAGATTTTACTAATCAAGATAAAAAAAAATGAGGATATTTCGCAAAACTTTGACTGACCTTCTACGGAGACGTAATCTCCTTTAGAATACAAGGCATGAGTGCCCACGAATATGTTTCCATACACGTCAGCCTGGTTCTGTATTGTGACAAGAGTATTAACTAATCCTTTAGTAAGCGGAGACGCCAACACTGCACCTGTAACAGAACACGTGCGCACATGAGAGGGCGTATCGAGCAGCAGCACACGATCCAGATCCGATCCAGATTGGTCGCAAGCCTGCGTCAAACGCGAGAGGGAGAGTTGGGACCACACTTACCGACGCTGAATCATCTAGAGCTGGTTGACGGAGCTCCATTTCGCAGTGTCTTGTCGCTTCTATTGCCATTAATCAATCATAAGGCTCTTTCTGACTAGGCACAAGCAGATCCGCATCGACTGTTGGCCCTTCCTTAAGCGCAATCATTCATAGAAACCATAATTAAGTTAGTAGAGGTTAAAATTACTGTTTCTTGTGTACTCATTCTTTGAGATGTTTGGAATAGGTCAACTACAGATCTTTGTAACAGTCATTACGTCTTGTGAAGGGACAGTCCCTTCAGCTTATATATGTAATCTTCTTCTATTTAACTGTTTTTTGACAGTCCAAAAGTGACTGCTTTGTTTGACGTAAATATTTAGTTTGAGTGTGAGCTATTGGCCGGTTGTCGAGACAACAGGACCCGACGGGAACAGTGGACTTACCTTCATCATGGCAGGTGACGAAGGCTTCCTCCCAGGTTGCCGGTGTCCTGTGCAGCTTAAGCCAGCCTTCCGCTTCGTAATGGTACAGGTATTCAGGCTTGCATTGCACTACATCTGGACAAGAAAGAAAAAATGCTTCATTCTGGACATGTGATTTTTGAACCAAGAACTTGCGCTACTTTTTTTTTAATGAGAGACCTTTGATATAATAAAATCATCAGACACTACACTGAAAAAAGTACACGGACAGTGTATGTAGAGTGATTATAGCTCTATTGGCGCCTGGTCGTAATCTAAACTAATGCTGCCATCTCTTTTTTTTTAAAAAACGCTTTCCGTACAAGTCCGTAATGTTTACAAACAGCGCCGCCTGGCAATCTTATTCAAGCGCCAAAACCATAACCAACTTAGTAAAGTTCCAACCAAGTAACTAAAAAAGTAATAATAATATATAAAAAGGAGGCTAGACGCAGTGGGACCCATTCAAAATTCAATATGGCGTCTGGTTGTCGCCATATTGAATTTTTATTACTGTTGTGACACTCACAAGATCAAAACGATTGACGTAAGAATCATCACGATCGGCCAACGCCTGGTCTCTAGAGTGCCACAAAGGAATGTACACAAATATATATGGTAACCCCTCTGAAGTCTTAAGTATCTGATGTTTAACGCTAAACGAATTTGTGGTACACGTGGTTGTATTACGTAATTTTAGAAATAATAAACAAGTATTTTACTCACCAGTGGCGATCAACAAGAATGATAACCCAACTAAATATATCTTCAACATTTTATGTAGGGACTGCGTCGGTTCGCAGTTTAGGCTGTTATGTCTCGAACTGTATAACAGGCGGTTATATACTGTGTGGCAACGTGAGTAAGTATCTCTTTATTTACCTATTTGTTATATCTTTTTTTGACTTTAGGTCACACATTTGGCCTTAATGGTTTCAATTCTAATGTCAATCATTATGTAACTTGTTTAATTTAGCTTTTTGTCTTAATTAGTGAAGATCGGAATAGATACGAGTAACCTTTTGCAAAAGTCGGTAGGTATATAATAACCAGGAATTATATTTAAGTTCCAAAATAAAGCTGTTATAATTAAAAGGAGGCGATTGTGAGAACGTTGCATTGCAGGCCGTGTAGTTTCATAAATGTCTCGATTTGCTTGTTGTCAGACCTACACTGTCCTGTCATACAGTTCATGAATTAACATTTTACCATTTAATATAAACACGCACGCGAATATAAACGACATCATCCGACGACCTCTTGTTACCGTCGGCGTTTCCGCTGTCTTAGAGACCAATGGCTTGGCACGCGTCGATGGCAAAAGACCGGACGGCATGTCTTTGTTTCGATAGAAGATGGGTAGACCTTTAGTGTGGGACACAACGTGCGTCGATACTCTTGCACCATCACATCTTCCAAGCTCATCGTGCTGTGCTGGCGCTGCCGTTGCGGCAGCGGAGAACCTCAAGCGGCTTAAATATAGTAACCTTTGTGGTAACTATATTTTCGAGCCGTTTGGTGTTGAAACTCTGGAGCCGTGGGGTACGAGTGCTCAGAGCCTTTTTAAGGAAATTTCGAAACGCCTAGTTGACGCTTCCCGTGACCTAAGGGCTAGCTTTTACTTTGGCCAGAGGCTAAGTATTGCCATACAACGTGGCAACGCCACCAGTCTCTTGGGCACATTACCAGCTGACAGCGTTGAGGAGGAGTGTTTTGACGCTCTCTTATAGTTTTTTTTTTGTGGGGTCGAATAAAATCGCTCGTGTATGTAAACGAAGCAATAAGTGTCGATGACCTCAAACATAAAATTGAACTCGCGTTTTTTAAAGTGAAAAGTGAAAGGAGAGGAGAGAGAAGTGAGAGGTGCTTAACTTACTAAAAATTAACTTAAGAAAACTTGCAATAATGTGTATCGAGCAAGGCGGTGGACATTTTGAAAATCTTTTAAAAAGGGGACGAAGAAGAAGTATTTAGTGTAAATACCTCAGGTGTGTACCTTCATAATACGATTTTACTGTAAATATTATGATTCAAATCTTTTAGACACACTTTGAATATTTTTTTATTACGTAAAATGTAAACACGACTTAATAGGTAGAGGGTAGGTAGTGATATCGCAAAAGCGGCAGGCGCACCGCGCGGGAGAAAAGACGCGGGTGCCTTTAGGTATTGCCGTACTGATAGATCGCAGTGGGTTGAAAAGTGGCTCAATTTAAAAATACTTCCGTATCCGTAATTAAACCAAATCATTCGATGCTGTCAGTCCAAAACCTGTGTGATTGTGATGGAAAGATGGAATTATTATTTAACTAGTAATAATAGTAATACGGTAATATCGCAAATTATTAATATGAAACTACGTAATTTTCGGCCATTGAACGTACAGATACAGACCTAATGCGTAGCTTTCTGTTCCTACCTACTACGCAGGCACGCACACGAGTGCGCGCTATGAGTGTGTGTGTAGGGATAGAGTAGTATGCTCGCACGTTTTACGTTCAGTTCAGTCGTTTTAGTTCTATGATTTAATATTCTAATTAAGGTGTCTGAGGTCTTGCGTTTTTTGTGTGCTTGTGTATAGGGTGTTTAGGTTGTGTGTGTACGGAGAGAAATGATACACTGCGGAAGTCGAATATTACTTTACCTACTACTCAAGGAGTAGGTGGTTACGGGCGAACTATTGTCGCTGAGCGCTGCACTTACGACGAATACAAAACTTATGTGTCAGCGCTCCTACACGTTTATTTCGTTAGACGTTGTATAGTTAGGTCCCTTTTATGAAATAAATCGAAATAGACAGTTAAAAAACATTATAACATAACAAAGGTGGAGTTTCTTGCCAGTTCTTCCAAGTAAAATGACCAATCCGAACTGTTCACCTATCTTTTAATGTTTATGAGTCTTTTATTTATAAAAAAAAAATGTATATTCTTAGGGTGGGCCTGATTCTGAAGTTGTTCTGAAACAGTTTTCAAATTATGTGTAATACTTTGCTTCCGTGTACATTATAATTACTAACTACAAATAGAGCTAAAAAATACATAAAAATATGTAAATATCAGTATGGGGAAAGAATTACAAGGCGTCAAAAAATTTATCCACATCGTTGTCAATAGGAAAGTGCCATCACGTTGAACGGCAACGCTGGCTGCAGCGTTGCCGTTCTAGTTCATTTGCAAACTATTAAATTTAACACGAAAGGACCATGGGGACCGAGTGCCCATCTATTATTTCGGGATATCGCTAAACGCAGCCGTTTTAATAGTTTGCAAATGAACTAGAAATTCATGAAAACTAATCAATAATTAGAACTTCAAATAAATTTAAAAGTGCTCAAACATTAAAAAGCGATAAGTTCGATAGAATTTAATAATATCAATCTTAAGGCGGGTCCACACCTGCACAACGCATCACGTCATTCGCGGACGAAACAGTTCGCGTGCAACGCCAACCGCAACTTACGCAATTGATGCGCAAATGAATTGGCAATTCCTGTTATTTTTTCAAATTCATTTATCGTTTGAAGCATCACGCTTGTCATCCCTGAAGTAGTCTCGTCTCCTTTATAGGAGATCATCATCATCATTCTCAAATCCTAATTTATTGAGGATCGCGCGGTATGTTATGTTCAACGTATTATCTAACTGAAGTGGTTTGATAAAAGCCTCACGTTTTGTTCTGGGTCACCAGTGTTATCGCAGAGTTTTGTTTTATTTCTGATTTCAAATGTATATCTTGTTCTAATATTTATAGCATCACGCCTGTAATCTCCGAAGTGTTACACAGAGGCGTACCTAATAATAGTACACCCACATTTCGCCAGCTATGCTGCCGTCCTATAACTAAAAAGCCGTTAACCCTCAAATGGTCAATTTTCACTTTTTGATGCTACCTGATAGAGTTCAAAATTCTCTATCTTTCTGTCTAAAAAACATTTTTATAATGTGAACAGTTCCAGAGATATAAAAAAAAAATGTAGGCCGTTAAGTACCAGAAATTGTGACGATTCCATCACTTGAAAGCGTCTAACCCACATTTCTTCGCTAAATGTTCGTTAAAATACCTTAACTGCCGGATCTGTCGATTATTTTCTGGTCTTTTACTTAACTACAAATACGTTATCTGATTTTTCTTGACTATAAAGACGCTAAGGGACTATAACTACTTTGTAATTTAGTATTTTCTTATGCACAAGTTTTTAAAAGCTAGATAAGATGCAGTTATCCGCACTTAACGGCGTTTTAGTTAAGTATTTAATACTTTGGTTGCAAATAATTCTTGCCTATTTGATGAAAACTGTGGAAAAAAGTAAATTATGCTTAGCTACAAAGCAGTTTTCCGACTCTTGCGCTTCGTTCACGGATCGGTATTCTACGAGTGTGTCTTATTCCAGATCATGTTCTACCAATGTGCCGAATTTCTATGAAATCCGATCAGACGTTGAGGTGTGATGGATGAATAAATATACTTAATCATCAATATCAAACTTTAAGAATTTCAAATACATACTGCATACTGATGGTGAATTGATGATGATGCCGTCCTGCCAATTTTGGCCACAGCGACTTTGTTGGTTCTCTATCACCTAACTTTTTTATTCATAATTTAAAGTGCCATAACTTTTTTTGTCCTAATCATCATTTGTCCGAATGATAATTCACCCAAACTTAACATCACATAATATCACATGCCATAAAATTGAAATCCCTAAATATAATATGTCCTAAATCCGTTTGTCATAAATATTACAATCAATAATTATGTCTAAGTCCTAAATTCAAATTACATAATGTTTATTTATAGTAATAATATTCTTAGAACATTTTTTTTTATTATACATAAATAAATATATTATACATGTACTCAATAAAGCAGTTGATTGTGAACATGTGGTTTTTGTAAAGCAAGCAAGCATGCAGCATGCAAGCAATCATTCAAGCATGGTTTCTGTCACGGCTGCGGCGCTGCGGGGCTCCGGCGGTCCCTCGCGAGTTTATCGTCGCAGATGGGTTTAACGCTCACCACCGCGCCTTCGGCTTGCTGGCCGGCTCAGCCGGCCAGCCTCAGCCACGGCGGCGAGTGTTACAACCACCTGCTCCTCAACTCGCGGGCCGCCTCGCCCCTCCGCGCCTACGCGATTTTAAATTACACTCTAGGGGTAGGGCAGACAGGGTGCGCCAAAGTTCACCTAAATTTTCAACTCCGATAATTGGAAATCCGAAAATGTTCTTCCTAACATTTTTCATCCTAACAATCGCAATTCCTAACTACTCTGTCTCTAATGTTCTAATTCCGAAGCATTCAACTTCATAATGTCAGTAGCAATAATCATCTATTATACTTTTATTTGTTTTCCTATATTTTCTCAACATAACCATCTTTTACACTATTATTCAAAGTGAAGATGATTGCAAGATGTTTCTGCTTTTGTAATAACACCTTCTTTCTCTAATGTAATTAATTCAGATTCAACCTGTTATTTAAAAGCATGAGGTACTTGCCTCGGTTTGTGAAAAAAAAGGCTTTACATCTCTGTCAATTAACTCTAATGTAATTTCCTCACCCTTAATAATACCTAACTAACGTTTAAATAACATCTTAAATTCCTGTAACAATAATTGCAATTTCTCTTCTGTACTTTGCACATAGTTAATTTGTAAAAGTTTTAAAATATCTAAACCAAATTTTTTAATCAAATCTCTACCAAATAAGATTTTACAACCATTTTTAACAATCACCATACTACAGTTCACCTCTTTATCTTTTACCTTAATTCTACAGTTTATTTCTCCAACTGGTTTCAAAATAATAATATGACCATTATATGGCTTTAATTCAATATCTGAATATATATAATACCTTCCCTTACAGGATTCTGCATGTCCAAAAAATTTGGCTACTCAAAAATCTTTAACAACACAAATTAAAGAAAATTGCAACAATTCGGTCCGTATTTTATATTCTAAATTACCTTTTTTCAATAACCATTCTCAGAAAGGCATTTGTGCTCATGTGGAATCCAAGCTAAGTGAGGGTGACATTAGGGGGGCGGCCAGAATACTGTTCAGCAGTGATGTGGTGGCGCCTTACTCTCCAAAGACTCTTTCAGCTCTGGAGAGCTAACATCCAGCGCCTGCGGATGGTCTTATCTTTCCCGACACACCGGCCCACCCCAACCCCCTTCAGGATTCACCTTGTATCCAAATTACAGCCCTGCAGTTGATCGCAGCCGTAAGCTCTTTCCGGAGTGGTTCTGCCGGTGGCCTCGACGATCTAACTCCATAACATTTGAAAGATCTGTTGAGCTTTTGCGCCGGGGAAGCTGGTGAGTCGCTCTTGAAGGAGCTTGCGGTTCTGATCAACTTAATGCTCTCCGGTGGTGTGAACGATGCCGTCGTCGATGTCTTGTATGGGGCTAACCTATGTGCCCTGCGCAAAAGGGACGGAGGCATTCGTCCCATTGCCGTGGGTTGCACCTACAGACGTATGGCAGCCAAAATTTGTTGCAAGCTATACAGCGTATCGCTTGCAACTAAGTTCCAGCCCCTTCAACTTGGTTTTGGTTTAGAGGCCTGTGAGGCTGACATACATAGTTAACATTTTGCTCTATAGCAAATATATCAATAGAGTTATTCAAATTATCTTCATTTACCTCTACATTATGAGTTTGACCCTTACTCTTACATACAATAGCTAGGTGTCCAATTTTGTTACATATTGTACATTTAAATTACTTAAATTTACATTTTGAAAAATTATGGTTTGGTTTACCGCAATGAATGTATTTTAATGACGATGACTCACCATCCTGTTTCTTCACAGTCTTTTTAAATGTGTTATGGGAACTTTTATTCGTCTTGGCATGTCCTTGAGCTACTTGATGTACTTCCTGCACCTCCTTCAAAGCCATTTTCTCATTCAGTGCTGTATCTACTAAAAATGTCACCGACTTGGATTCATCTTGTTCACGTAATTTTTCCTGGATTGGTCCTGGACGCAGACTCGTAACGAATTTATCCTTAACACGTTCTTCTAATGTATTCGTAAAATTGCATCCTGCAGCAAATTCTCTAACACGAGCATACCATTTGGCTATACTCTCCCCTTCCAATTGTTGTAATTTTTCGAAATCAATCCTTTTTCTAAAATGCGAAATTCTTTTCTCGAACCTTAATTTTAATAAATTCTGCAGCTCCTCATATGACAACTCCTTGGGCATCTTCGGATAGCACATATTCTTTAGAATTTTGTATACATCCTCGTGAAGACTTATTATTAATATTAAGCATCTTTTTGCAGTTTTAGTCTCATTCGCTTCAAAAATACTGCTCAATCCTTTCCAAGAAGCACAAGATATCGCCATCTTGTTTGAAAGCGTCTATACAAAAATCGTTGGCCACGTTTCAGCCGTAAAAATGTACCTTTTACGCTTCGAATTTCTGGTTTATCCTCGTCGCCATTTGATGTGTATACGCCTTGTATAACAATTGTCCAAATAAAACACTTGGATAATCAAAATTACGTTTTAATAAACTTAGGACATACATGAAGCGGAGACGGAAAAATGGAGTGTGTAGGGTTGCTAGCCCTACCAGGTGTTACCAGTAATTTAACATATTCTTAATATACTACAAAGACAATATTTGGTCATTTGTTTTTCTTTCAGTAAGTTCTGTCTAATTGCCTAGCAGTTTAAGTTCTGTATGTAGCATACCCTAATGTCCTTTCTTTTTTATTGTTCTTAAAATCGATGAGCACCTTGAGTTCTGACTTCTTAGTTGAGCTATTCGTATACGATTTCTAACGAATCTGTGCACTTACTGGAGGGTTCCAGTCAAAGCTACGTGGTTCTTTCCTCAAGAGACCATGCCACTACTAGACACTATCCTCATATTTTTATGCCGTGACTAAGATATGGACCTTAAAAGCGACTGTGACCTCCGAGTTTGTTTCGTTTTGAAAAAAGCAATGTTCACAACAACCTTGATTGTATAGAATCTGGAATCTGGATCTTGTAACCTGACAGACAGATTTTGCTGGGGAGTTTGTTCCGCCACTTGTTCTTCCCTGCTAAAACACTTGGAAGTGGCGAAGGGCGAGCGTTTAGGGGGACTGTCCCTTGTAATTTTGACGTTCAAAAATTTGCTGAGCGAAAAAACGTTACTGATTATCAGCCTCATTTGAATAAATAACTTTTAATAGATAACAGCCAAATTCTGGATAAAAGAAAACGAGTTCGTTTTTTTTATTGTAATAGGTGTCATTTTAATGATTTTTACAGTTATGAATGCCAAATTTATTATTGCGGAGACAGAAGCGACTTCAAATCATTACTATATGGTGTCGCTTCACAAACTCTACACAATTTCATTAAGTTTTCCCCGCACGGTGGTGTGCCTTCATATACTTTCTCTTTGGGAGATTTTTCACAGACGAACTTAAGTTTTACTCCATCTACACTGACATCGTCCAGGTTGCCGTTGGAAAGAATAGATCCTCGATTCTGGATTCCCTGAAAATTGTCAGGCTGTCCAGGATTCCATTTGCTATACAAATCGGCTATGGGGTCACCTGGAAGAGACATAAACAAACATATTTATTGGGTCTTTACAAAACGGACAAATATTTAAGCCTATATGATTGACGGAGCCGAATGACTCGTCACCTCACTACGATATGGACTGCTATTTATAGGGCATATGTTTGGGTGGGCTCGGACCCAGGCAGGCATATTACTTTGTGTAATTTATTTCATCATCGCTGCCCACAAAAACGGTGAAGGAAAACATGTCCTAGAACTAAAAATTCGAAGACATGTGTCATCTACCAACCCGCACTGGGCCTGCGTGGTGGATTACTGCCCACTCCCTCTCATAGAAAGGAGGTCTGTGTCCCAGCAGTGGGAACATTATCGGATGATGATGATGATGAAGTTTAGACACACTAGTCACAGAACACTTCTGCGTTGGTCCTCGGTCGCCATCTCTGCTCAGCAGTAGGCCTGTACCTGCATCTTTCTTACTGGCCAACTACTTGAAAATTCAAAAGCAGATGTTTTCACTAAAATAAGTTTGGGATTGATCTTATACCTTGGATGGAAGTCCAGATGCGGTCCTTGCCCCAAGCTGTAAGACCTACGTAAAATCTGTCCCAAGGGTCAGACTTGTTGGTACTAGCAGGAAACAGGTCCTTGACGACTGCGGCCTCTTCCTCGTCATTCACTATAACCAGGTATCCCCCCTCGGAAGCACACACCCTGTATGCACGGGCCCATGACAGTTTTTCCTGATGTACCTTGTAACAGCTGCCTGTTTTCTGATTGAGCTGATATTCTGAAATTAATGAAGCAAATTATATTGTAGTATGCAAGCCTGTAAGTGATGTATTTACACAACATTGAAGACTTAAACTTTTTTGAAAATTATTGTTATTTTGTCGTATCGTATCACAAAAAAATACAACTAGTATTATTGAACAATGAACATGATTAGTATAGGTATAGATGAGACTAATAACAAAATTGTTGTGAAGTCAAAACAGAACATAAACTTCTTTTCTTTTATCCACACCATCGCTGCTATAGTAAATATTGTATCGTATATACCAAAACATAACCCCGAAGTTGCTATCGCTCAGTCGGCTAATGAGATGATTGCTTCAAATAATAGGTCTAATGTGTTTAAAAGAACACAATATTGCACTGTAGTCCCCACTTTAATTTCATATTATGAACCTAGAGTAACTTTTAATCTTCTTCTAAAACAGGAAGAATAATAACATTTTAGTTTCAAAGTCGATAGCAAAAATTAATATCAAACGAGTAATGCCACGGAATTCAGAAACGAAAGTTATTTAGTAGGTATTAGTTTTTTTTTTTATGGAAGGCGGTTATTTTTTTCAACATTGTTGTATTTCAGTGCAAGAAAGTACTAGATATATATACTTACTATCATCAAAGGTGCCACATTCGTTCATCGTGCGATTTTCGATTTTCTTGTAACATATAAAGGATAGTGGCTCAGTGCAATTCGCATAGTACGCGCGTGCACCGTCCATACTCATGCAGTCTCCCTCACCGTATGAACCCACTGTAACTTCCATGGAGGACAACGGCACTCCTGCAATACAAAGATCCTAAACATTAAGGTATAAGACACACTTGACGGAGTCGATCCAATAATAGGAGATCACGAAATTAAAGGCTGTCATTTGTAGATCTTTGATAGTTGTTTCCTGTTGGTCAGAAGCTGGAAAGTCTGACGACCAATCTTATTAATGGGTGTCATACTAACCGGTAACTAGTTTGTAGAAGTAGAATAGGTTGTGGTGTGGTGTACTGTAGCTCGATATAAAATAGTGGTTTTCGGGTAAGATTTTACTAATCAAGACAAAAAAAAATGAGGATATTTCGCAAAACTTCGACTGACCTTCTACGGAGACGTAATCTCCTTTAGAGTACAAGGCATGAGTGCCCACGAATATGTTTCCAAACACGTCAGCCTGGTTCTGTATTGTGACAAGAGTATTAACTAATCCTTTAGTAAGCGGAGACGCCAACACTGCACCTGTAACAGAACACGTGCGCACATGAGAGGGCGAATCGAGCAGCAGCACACGATCCAGATCCGATCTAGATTGGTCGCAAACCTGCGTCAAACGCGAGAGGGAGAGTTGGGACCACACTTACCGACGCTGAATCGTCTAGAGCTGGTTGAAGGAGCTCCATTTCGCAGTGTCTTTTTCGCTTCTATTGCCATTAATCAATGATAAGGCTCTTTCTGACTAGGCACAAGCCGATCCGCATCGACTGTTGGCCCTTCCTTAAGCGCAATCATTCATAGAAACCATAATTAAGTTAGTAGAGGTTAAAATTACTGTTTCTTGTGTACTCATTCTTTGAGATGTTTGGAATAGGTCAACTACAGATCTTTGTAACAGTCATTACGTCTTGTGAAGGGACTGTAGCTTATATATGTAATCTTCTTCTATTTAACTGTTTTTTGACAGTCCAAAAGTGACTGCTTTGTTTGACGTAAATATTTAGTTAGAGTGTGAGCTATTGGCCGGTTGTCGAGACAACAGGACCCGTCGGGAACAGTGGACTTACCTTCATCATGGCAGGTGACGAAGGCTTCCTCCCAGGTTGCCGGTGTCCTGTGCAGCTTAAGCCAGCCCTCCGCTTCGTAATGGTACAGGTATTCAGGCTTGCATTGCACTACATCTGGACAAGAAAGAAAAAATGCTTCATTCTGGACATGTGATTTTTGAACCAAGAACTTGCGCTACTTTTTTTTTAATGAGAGACCTTTGATATAATAAAATCATCAGACAATACACTGAAAAAAGTACACGGACAGTGTATGTAGAGTGATTATAGTTCTATTGGCGCCTGGTCGTAATCTAAACTAATGCTGCCATCCCTTTTTTTTTTAAAAACGCTTTCCGTACAAGTCCGTAATGTTTACAAACAGCGCCGCCTGGCAATCTTATTCAAGCGCCAAAACCATGACGAACTTAGTAAAGTTCCAACCAAGTAACTAAAAAAGTAATAATAATATATAAAAAGGAGGCTAGACGCAGTGGGACCCATTCAAAATTCAATATGGCGTCTGGTTGTCGCCATATTGAATTTTTATTACTGTTGTGACACTCACAAGATCAAAACGATTGACGTAAGAATCATCACAATCGGCCAACGCCTGGTCTCTAGAGTGCCACAAAGGAATGTACACAAATATATATGGTAACCCCTCTGAAGTCTTAAGTATCTGATGTTTAACGCTAAACGAATTTGTGGTACACGTGGTTGTATTACGTAATTTTAGAAATAATAAACAAGTATTTTACTCACCAGTGGCGATCAACAAGAATGATAACCCAACTAAATATATCTTCAACATTTTATGTAGGGACTGCGTCGGTTCGCAGTTTAGGCTGTTATGTCTCGAACTGTATAACAGGCGGTTATATACTGTGTGGCAACGTGAGTAAGTATCTCTTTATTTACCCATTTGTTATATCTTTTTTTGACTTTAGGTCACACATTTGGCCTTAATGTATAGGTTTCAATTCTAATGTCAATCATTATGTAACTTGTTTAATTTAGCTTTTTGTCTTAATTAGTGAAGATCGGAATAGATACGAGTAACCTTTTGCAAAAGTCGGTAGGTATATAATAACCAGGAATTATATTTAAAAAATAAAGCTGTTATAATTAAAAGGAGGCGATTGTGAGAACGTTGCATTGCAGGCCGTGTAGTTTCATAAATGTCTCGATTTGCTTGTTGTCAGACCTACACTGTCCTGTCATACAGTTCATGAATTAACATTTTACCATTTAATATAAACACGCACGCGAATATAAACGACATCATCCGACGACCTCTTGTTACCGTCGGCGTTTCCGCTGTCTTAGAGACCAATGGCTTGGCACGCGTCGATGGCAAAAGACCGGACGGCATGTCTTTGTTTCGTTAGAAGATGGGTAGACCTTTAGTGTGGGACACAACGTGCGTCGATACTCTTGCACCATCACATCTTCCAAGCTCATCGTGATGTGCTGGCGCTGCCGTTGCGGCAGCGGAGAACCTCAAGCGGCTTAAATATAGTAACCTTTGTGGTAACTATATTTTCGAGCCGTTTGGTGTTGAAACTCTGGAGCCGTGGGGTACGAGTGCTCAGAGCCTTTTTAAGGAAATTTCGAAACGCCTAGTTGACGCTTCCCGTGACCTAAGGGCTAGCTTTTACTTTGGCCAGAGGCTAAGTATTGCCATACAACGTGGCAACGCCACCAGTCTCTTGGGCACATTACCAGCTGACAGCGTTGAGGAGGAGTGTTTTGACGCTCTCTTATAGTTTTTTTTTTGTGGGGTCGAATAAAATCGCTCGTGTATGTAAACGAAGCAATAAGTGTCGATGACCTCAAACATAAAATTGAACTCGCGTTTTTTAAAGTGAAAAGTGAAAGGAGAGGAGAGAGAAGTGAGAGGTGCTTAACTTACTAAAAATTAACTTAAGAAAACTTGCAATAATGTGTATCGAGCAAGGCGGTGGACATTTTGAAAATCTTTTAAAAAGGGGACGAAGAAGAAGTATTTAGTGTAAATACCTCAGGTGTGTACCTTCATAAAAGTTACGCTCTTTAGAGCGTACTGTACATCGCTGTACTCGTGCAGTTTGTGGGCGCACTACACTAAAAGAGACTACAGCGCCCTCCGCGTCCAATTCAATAACGCATTCAGGGCGGTGATGGGGTTGCCTCGATACTGTAGCGCGTCGGGTATGTTCGCAGAAGCGCACACTGACTGCTTTCACGCGACGATGCGTAAACGCGCCGCGTCTCTGGTGCGCAGAGTGCGGGCCAGCTCCAACACCGTTTTGGCGATGATTGGGGGAAGGTTAGACTGCCCTTTCATCCGGCATTGTTCCAGCAGACATGTACCTCTGCCTATGCTGGAGCGAAATTTGTAATTTAATTATTTGTTTTGTTTTGATTTTTATTTTATTGTAATTTTATCTTTGTATTTTGAATATTGTAATTTTAATTTATTGTTATTTTATTTACATTTAACTCTTATAAATTTATTTGGAGCCAATTAGTTTGTGTTAGTAATTTATTGTATTTAATTTTAATTTAATTTTATGACAATGTTATATTATCTGTATATGGGTTATGCTTGTCTGAAATAAATGAGATTATTATTATTATCTCCTTTATTCATTTTAAAAACATACATTTTACATTTTTAAATATTTTTACAAAATTATATACAAAAACATTTAAAAATATAAAAATAGTAGCCCACTGGCATCGGGAACAGGGTCCGGGCTACCGGTGGTCAGGGCTCTTGAGAGAGGAACCTCCTAACAATACGTGCCGTGTCCAGAAGTACTGCTTTCTGAATCAAGCCCTTGATCCAACTGCCAAGCGAAAGACTCCGTAGATGTTGGTCGAAGCTTTTGGCTATTAAGCCATTGGCCGACACGACTATCGGCACAATGACTGCTGTACTCACGTCCCACATGTCGACAACCTCGCGAGCCAGATCTAGATACTTGAATTGTTTATCTTTCTCTGCTTTCACGAGGTTCTCGTCATGCGGGACCGTTATATCAACAATCATTGCGCGACGCTCCAATCGATCTATTAACACAATGTCAGGCTTATTGGCAACAATAGTCCTGTCAGTGATGATAGGTCGATCCCAATACAACGTGATATTACCATTATCGAGAACTGGGTCGGGCACATACTTATAGTATGGCACTTCTGATTCCACAAGGTTGTATTTCAAAGCAAGTTGCTGGTGGATAATCCTGGCAACAAGGTTGTGTCTATGCAAGTACTCTCCGTTAGCCAGACGAGAACACCCAGAAACAATGTGTCGGATCGATTCTCCCGGACGGTGGCATGCCCGACATATGTCAACCGTGCCATCCTTTACAATGTGTTTCCGGTAGTTATTCGTCATCATAACTTCGTCCATTATTGCACAGACAAAACCTTCGGTTTCCCCGAAGAGGTCACCAAAACGGAGCCAGGATACGGACGCTAAGAAGTCTACATCGGGCCCATGTAGGGCCTGGTAAAAGCGTCCGTGAAGCTCCTTGCTCTGCCATACCTCCTTGCGATCATTAGTGTCTAATACTACAGGCTTGCGCCAGTTCTCGTTACCCAAGAAGAGCGGGGTAAGGCCCTTGTCCACTGATGCCACATCTCGGTGCATCCCCGCGTCGGTTTCTAGGAAGTATTCCCTGAGACTGCATACCTCACGGTTGTGCAGGGTCTTAGCATTTAAGAAGCCACGACCCCCACACTTCCGCGGGATATACAGTCTCATCATCGACGACCGTGGGTGATGCATCCGATTTGCGGTCAGCAGTACGCGGACTCTCCTATCCAGGGCATCAAGTTCTGTCTGAGTCCATTTGAGTATGCCAAAAGAATACATCAAAACCGGCATGACCCAACCGTTGAAGGCGCGCACCTTGTTTCCACCTGACAGAAGACTGCTTAGCACCTTATTCAGGCGGCCAAAGAAACGTTCCTTCAACGATTGTTTCATGTCAGCACTATTGATGCCTAATGCTTCCGACATACCCAAATACTTGTAGGTTTCTGTTGAGGAAAGGGATCTAAGGTGTATGGAATCCGAGAGGTGAGTTCCCACGGATTCCATAATCTTCCCTCGCTTCACATGCATGACTGCACATTTGTCCACACCAAATTCCATCCTGATGGCGCTACTGAAGGTTTCTGTTACCTTCAGTAGCTTCATCAGTTGCAAACTGTTGGGGGCAAAGAGTTTCAGATCATCCATGTAAAGAAGGTGAGAAATGACCTGACCACCTCTCCTCAACCGATAACCTAGACCTGAACCCTCTAGCAGTGTGCTGAGAGGATTCAAGGCTAGGCAAAACCACAATGGACTCAAACTATCACCCTGGAATATACCACGCTCGATCTTTATTGGTTCGCTGTTTCCTTGTATCTGTCGACATCCTGGATAGCGAAGGACAGTTCTCCAGCGCCCCATACATGACATCAAGAAGGTACGCAAAGTTGCATCTACTTTGTACAATTCCAGCACCCTCATGAGCCATGTATGAGGCACCGAATCATAGGCCTTCTTATAGTCTATCCAACATGTAGACAGATCCTTTCGGGAGCGGCGAACTTGTTGGGTAATGGCCATATCAATGAGGAGCAGCTCCTTAGTACCACGGGACCCGTTCCTACATCCATTCTGAGAGGGAGACATGATGGAATTGCTCTCAATATGTTGGTTAATTTTAGCTCTCAAAATGGATGTAAGAACTTTATAGACCGTTGGTAAACAAGTGATAGGTCTATAATTTTTGGGTTCCGCAGTACTACCTGATTTATGGAGCAGGTGGGTAATGCCTGTCGTCAGGAACTGGGGCAGCGACCCTGACTCTAAGGCTGATTGAAACTGGGACGCCAAGCGAGCGTGCGATCTTTGAAACCATTTGATCCAGAAGTTGTGCAGTCCGTCCGGCCCTGGAGATTTCCAGTTAGGTAACGGACGGACTGCACGAGCTACGTCTTGGGGGCTGATGATAATTGCCCCCATTTCTGGTATTGGATCACACGCTTGTTCAACCTCCCGGGTCCAATCGCCCTCAGTGTGACTGACAGGCACCGACCAGATGCTGTGCCAGAACGAACACATGGCGTCATCATCCGGTAGACGCGTGTCAGTCACCCCTTGGTCTGGTCGTTCCCAAGCCCTATATACCCACCTTTCATCGCTTTTGAATGTGCGATTCTGAGTGTATCGCTCCACTCGCCGCTTGTACCTACGAATACGGCTTGCCCATGCACAGATCTTCTGCTTCAGAAAGTCGATACGCTCTGTGACGCAGGCTAAATAATCACGAGAACTAATGTCAGTTCCCGAGAACGCCCGCCTCACAAAGCGCATCACTCTAGGACGAGTATTGCCCTCCCTGAAGCAGATTAACTTGCCGATGAGTACTCTAGCCTCACCGATACGCCGCTCAATCCTGCATTGCCAAGCTGGAACAGCTAATTTTGGTCGTGTAGCTCGGTCACAGTTAGGAAATTTGACGTGAGCTACACGACATGCCGCTACAGCTGCGCAGTACAATATTGAGTGGGTATCAGCAAGGTCTTCGCTGTTGTCAAAGCAGTTTGACAGCAGCGAATCTAGAGTACACACCAGCGCCTTGTTTTTCTTGTGCATAGGCAAACGAGGTAACCGCGGTCTAAGTTCAGGCGGTGTGGAGCGGTACTCCCGGAACGCACCCTCCAAAGCGCTCCTCAATTGTGCGTTGCACTGGCTACTCACGGTTATAACTTCGTCATCATCCTCTTCACCACCGCGATCCGATCGCGTCGAAGCACTGGATTCATTTGGTAACAGCGCCGTGATCAGTGGCGAAGCAGGCATAACTGGGTTACTCCGTGAGTCGAGGCGTAGTCGATCAAGTACATTGTCATCCAACATATGGTTACGCTGGATGACCCGCACCAGATCCGATAGTCGCTGCGCCGACACGCTGACAGCTGGCTCAAGCACCTGAAACAGAGACAGCATCCGACCACGATACGCAGTCAAGTTACTTCCCCCCTCAGTAGCCCCATAATATGCGCGCATGACGTTTTCATTAATGGATTCAGTCCATCGCATGCGCGACACATTTCCACCGGCAGCGGGGACCCTGTTCGGGGCCTGTTGGCCTCGAGGTCCCAGGCCCGCTGGTGGCCGTCCTCTTCCACGTCGTCGTGGTGGTGATGGCGTCGACGGTGGGGAGAAAAACTCGTCGCTGGAGCTCGACGCAACTGCAGCGACCGACGATGCAGCGCCCACGGATGTGGCGCGTCCCGGCGGCTGCGAGACGGAGCTCAGCGACGAGCCCGGAGATGGTGGTTGTGCCGTTTGCGTTCTGGCTCGAAGTCGGGTCAGCATCGGTGACGTTTAGAACTATTTCATTTTCTATCTTCTCTCAATGTTTGTTTGAGTCTTGTCCAGTTTTTTGGTATTAGGTAACGGATTTTTTTTTTTTCTTTTTCATTATTTATTTGTATAGTTTTGTTGCAGTAATATGTAAAATATTTATAATAAAACAGGAGTAAAGAAAATTTTTGTCACGTCAATTTGACATCCGAGCCACAGATCATTATTATTATTATTATTATCTCCTTTATTTGTTTTAAAACATACATTTTACATTTTTAAATATTTTTACAAAATTATAAACAAAAACATTTAAAAACATAAAAAATAGTAGCCCACTGGCATCGGGAACAGAATCCGGTCTACCGGTGGTCAGGGCTCTTGAGAGAGGAACCTCCTAACAATACGTGCCGTGTCCAGAAGTACTGCTTTCTGAATCAAGCCCTTGATCCAACCGCCAAGCGAAAGACTCCGTAGATGTCGGTCGAAGCTTTTGGCTATTAAGCCATTGGCCGACACGACTATCGGCACAATGACTGCTGTACTCACGTCCCACATGTCGACAACCTCGCGAGCCAGATCTAGATACTTGAATTGTTTATCTTTCTCTGCTTTCACGAGGTTCTCGTCATGCGGAACCGTTATATCAACAATCATTGCGCGACGCTCCAATCGATCTATCAACACAATGTCAGGCTTATTGGCAACAATAGTCCTGTCAGTGATGATAGGTCGATCCCAATACAACGTGATATTACCATTATCGAGAACTGGGTCTATTATTATTATTATTATTATAATACGATTTTACTGTAAATATTATGATTCAAATCTTTTAGACACACTTTGAATATTTTTTTATTACGTAAAATGTAAACACGACTTAATAGGTAGAGGGTAGGTGGTGATATCGCAAAAGCGGCAGGCGCACCGCGCGGTGCGAAAAGAAAAGACGCGGGTGCCTTTAGGTATTGCCGTACTGATAGATCGCAGTGGGTTGAAAAGTGGCTCAATTTAAAAATACTTCCGTATCCGTAATTAAACCAAATCATTCGATGCTGTCAGTCCAAAACCTGTGTGATTGTGATGGAAAGATGGAATTATTATTTAACTAGTAATAATAGTAATACGATAATATCGCAAATTATTAATATCAAACTACGTAATTTTCGGCCATTGAACGTACAGATACAGACCTAATGCGTAGCTTTCTGTTCCTACCTACTACGCAGGCACGCACACGAGTGCGCGCTATGAGTGTGTGTGTAGGAATAGAGTAGTATGCTCGCACGTTTTACGTTCAGTTCAGTCGTTTTAGTTCTATGATTTAATATTCTAATTAAGGTGTCTGAGGTCTTGCGTTTTTTGTGTGCTTGTGTATAGGGTGTTTAGGTTGTGTGTGTACGGAGAAAAATGATACACTGCGGAAGTCGAATATTACTTTACCTACTACTCAAGGAGTAGGTGGTTACGGGCGAACTATTGTCGCTGAGCGCTGCACTTACGACGAATACAAAACTTATGTGTCAGCGCTCCTACACGTTTATTTCGTTAGACGTTGTATAGTTAGGTCCCTTTTATGAAATAAATCGAAATAGACAGTTAAAAAACATTATAACATAACAAAGGTGGAGTTTCTTGCCAGTTCTTCCAAGTAAAATGACCAATCCGAACTGTTCACCTATCTTTTAATGTTTATGAGTCTTTTATTTATAAAAAAAAAAATGTATATTCTTAGGGTGGGCCTGATTCTGAAGTTGTTCTGAAACAGTTTTCAAATTATGTGTAATACTTTGCTTCCGTGTACATTATAATTACTAACTACAAATAGAGCTAAAAAATACATAAAAATATGTAAATATCAGTATGGGGAAAGAATTACAAGGTGTCAAAAAATTTATCCACATCGTTGTCAATAGGAAAGTGCCATCACGTTGAACGGCAACGCTGGCTGCAGCGTTGCTGTTATCGCTAAACGTAGCCGTTTAGCGATATCCCGAAATAATAGATGGGCACTCGGTCCCCATGGTCCTTTCGTGTTAAATTTAATAGTTTGCAAATGAACTAGAAATTCATGAAAACTAATCAATAATTAGAACTAAATTTAAAAGTGCTCAAACATTAAAAAGCGATAAGTTCGATAGAATTTAATAATATCAATCTTAAGGCGGGTCCACACCTGCACAACGCATCACGTCATTCGCGGACGAAACAGTTCGCGTGCAACGCCAACCGCAACTTACGCAATTGATGCGCAAATGAATTGGCAATTCCTGTTATTTTTTCAAATTCATTTATCGTTTGAAGCATCACGCTTGTCATCCCTGAAGTAGTCTCGTCTCCTTTATAGGAGATCATCATCATCATTCTCAAATCCTAATTTATTGAGGATCGCGCGGTATGTTATGTTCAACGTATTATCTAACTGAAGTGGTTTGATAAAAGCCTCACGTTTTGTTCTGGGTCACCAATGTTATCGCAGAGTTTTGTTTTATTTCTGATTTCAAATGTATATCTTGTTCTAATATTTATAGCATCACGCCTGTAATCTCCGAAGTGTTACACAGAGGCGTACCTAATAATAGTACACCCACATTTCGCCAGCTATGCTGCCGTCCTATAACTAAAAAGCCGTTAACCCTCAAATGGTCAATTTTCACTTTTTGATGCTACCTGATAGAGTTCAAAATTCTCTATCTTTCTGTCTAAAAAACATTTTTATAATGTGAACAGTTCCAGAGATATAAAAAAAAAATGTAGGCCGTTAAGTACCAGAAATTGTGACGATTCCATCACTTGAAAGCGTCTAACCCACATTTCTTCGCTAAATGTTCGTTAAAATACCTTAACTGCCGGATCTGTCGATTATTTTCTGGTCTTTTACTTAACTACAAATACGTTATCTGATTTTTCTTGACTATAAAGACGCTAAGGGACTATAACTACTTTGTAATTTAGTATTTTCTTATGCACAAGTTTTTAAAAGCTAGATAAGATGCAGTTATCCGCACTTAACGGCGTTTTAGTTAAGTATTTAATACTTTGGTTGCAAATAATTCTTGCCTATTTGATGAAAACTGTGGAAAAAAGTAAATTATGCTTAGCTACAAAGCAGTTTTCCGACTCTTGCGCTTCGTTCACGGATCGGTATTCTACGAGTGTGTCTTATTCCAGATCATGTTCTACCAATGTGCCGAATTTCTATGAAATCCGATCAGACGTTGAGGTGTGATGGATGAATAAATATACTTAATCATCAATATCAAACTTTAAGAATTTCAAATACATACTGCATACTGATGGTGAATTGATGATGATGCCGTCCTGCCAATTTTGGCCACAGCGACTTTGTTGGTTCTCTATCACCTAACTTTTTTATTCATAATTTAAAGTGCCATAACTTTTTTTGTCCTAATCATCATTTGTCCGAATGATAATTCACCCAAACTTAACATCACATAATATCACATGCCATAAAATTGAAATCCCTAAATATAATATGTCCTAAATCCGTTTGTCATAAATATTACAATCAATAATTATGTCTAAGTCCTAAATTCAAATTACATAATGTTTATTTATAGTAATAATATTCTTAGAACATTTTTTTTTATTATACATAAATAAATATATTATACATGTACTCAATAAAGCAGTTGATTGTGAACATGTGGTTTTTGTAAAGCAAGCAAGCATGCAGCATGCAAGCAATCATTCAAGCATGGTTTCTGTCACGGCTGCGGCGCTGCGGGGCTCCGGCGGTCCCTCGCGAGTTTATCGTCGCAGATGGGTTTAACGCTCACCACCGCGCCTTCGGCTTGCTGGCCGGCTCAGCCGGCCAGCCTCAGCCACGGCGGCGAGTGTTACAACCACCTGCTCCTCAACTCGCGGGCCGCCTCGCCCCTCCGCGCCTACGCGATTTTAAATTACACTCTAGGGGTAGGGCAGACAGGGTGCGCCAAAGTTCACCTAAATTTTCAACTCCGATAATTGGAAATCCGAAAATGTTCTTCCTAACATTTTTCATCCTAACAATCGCAATTCCTAACTACTCTGTCTCTAATGTTCTAATTCCGAAGCATTCAACTTCATAATGTCAGTAGCAATAATCATCTATTATACTTTTATTTGTTTTCCTATATTTTCTCAACATAACCATCTTTTACACTATTATTCAAAGTGAAGATGATTGCAAGATGTTTCTGCTTTTGTAATAACACCTTCTTTCTCTAATGTAATTAATTCAGATTCAACCTGTTATTTAAAAGCATGAGGTACTTGCCTCGGTTTGTGAAAAAAAAGGCTTTACATCTCTGTCAATTAACTCTAATGTAATTTCCTCACCCTTAATAATACCTAACTAACGTTTAAATAACATCTTAAATTCCTGTAACAATAATTGCAATTTCTCTTCTGTACTTTGCACATAGTTAATTTGTAAAAGTTTTAAAATATCTAAACCAAATTTTTTAATCAAATCTCTACCAAATAAGATTTTACAACCATTTTTAACAATCACCATACTACAGTTCACCTCTTTATCTTTTACCTTAATTCTACAGTTTATTTCTCCAACTGGTTTCAAAATAATAATATGACCATTATATGGCTTTAATTCAATATCTGAATATATATAATACCTTCCCTTACAGGATTCTGCATGTCCAAAAAATTTGGCTACTCAAAAATCTTTAACAACACAAATTAAAGAAAATTGCAACAATTCGGTCCGTATTTTATATTCTAAATTACCTTTTTTCAATAACCATTCTCAGAAAGGCATTTGTGCTCATGTGGAATCCAAGCTAAGTGAGGGTGACATTAGGGGGGCGGCCAGAATACTGTTCAGCAGTGATGTGGTGGCGCCTTACTCTCCAGAGACTCTTTCAGCTCTGGAGAGCTAACATCCAGCGCCTGCGGATGGTCTTATCTTTCCCGACACACCGGCCCACCCCAACCCCCTTCAGGATTCACCTTGTATCCAAATTACAGCCCTGCAGTTGATCGCAGCCGTAAGCTCTTTCCGGAGTGGTTCTGCCGGTGGCCTCGACGATCTAACTCCACAACATTTGAAAGATCTGTTGAGCTTTTGCGCCGGGGAAGCTGGTGAGTCGCTCTTGAAGGAGCTTGCGGTTCTGATCAACTTAATGCTCTCCGGTGGTGTGAACGATGCCGTCGTCGATGTCTTGTATGGGGCTAACCTATGTGCCCTGCGCAAAAGGGACGGAGGCATTCGTCCCATTGCCGTGGGTTGCACCTACAGACGTATGGCAGCCAAAATTTGTTGCAAGCTATACAGCGTATCGCTTGCAACTAAGTTCCAGCCCCTTCAACTTGGTTTTGGTTTTGAGGCCTGTGAGGCTGATATACATAGTTAACATTTTGCTCTATAGCAAATATATCAATAGAGTTATTCAAATTATCTTCATTTACCTCTACATTATGAGTTTGACCCTTACTCTTACATACAATAGCTAGGTGTCCAATTTTGTTACATATTGTACATTTAAATTACTTAAATTTACATTTTGAAAAATTATGGTTTGGTTTACCGCAATGAATGTATTTTAATGACGATGACTCACCATCCTGTTTCTTCACAGTCTTTTTAAATGTGTTATGGGAACTTTTATTCGTCTTGGCATGTCCTTGAGCTACTTGATGTACTTCCTGCACCTCCTTCAAAGCCATTTCCTCATTCAGTGCTGTATCTACTAAAAATGTCACCGACTTGGATTCATCTTGTTCACATAATTTTTCCTGGATTGGTCCTGGACGCAGACTCGTAACGAATTTATCCTTAACACGTTCTTCTAATGTATTCGTAAAATTGCATCCTGCAGCAAATTCTCTAACACGAGCATACCATTTGGCTATACTCTCCCCTTCCAATTGTTGTAATTTTTCGAATTCAATCCTTTTTCTAAAATGCGAAATTCTTTTCTCGAACCTTAATTTTAATAAATTCTGCAGCTCCTCATATGACAACTCCTTGGGCATCTTCGGATAGCACATATTCTTTAGAATTTTGTATACATCCTCGTGAAGACTTATTATTAATATTAAGCATCTTTTTGCAGTTTTAGTCTCATTCGCTTCAAAAATACTGCTCAATCCTTTCCAAGAAGCACAAGATATCGCCATCTTGTTTGAAAGCGTCTATACGAAAATCGTTGGCCACGTTTCAGCCGTAAAAATGTACCTTTTACGCTTCGAATTTCTGGTTTATCCTCGTCGCCATTTGATGTGTATACGCCTTGTATAACAATTGTCCAAATAAAACACTTGGATAATCAAAATTACGTTTTAATAAACTTAGGACATACATGAAGCGGAGACGGAAAAATGGAGTGTGTCGGGTTGCTAGCCCTACCAGGTGTTACCAGTAATTTAACATATTCTTAATATACTACAAAGACAATATTTGGTCATTTGTTTTTCTTTCAGTAAGTTCTGTCTAATTGCCTAGCAGTTTAAGTTCTGTATGTAGCATACCCTAATGTCCTTTCTTTTTTATTGTTCTTAAAATCGATGAGCACCTTGAGTTCTGACTTCTTAGTTGAGCTATTCGTATACGATTTCTAACGAATCTGTGCACTTACTGGAGGGTTCCAGTCAAAGCTACGTGGTTCTTTCCTCAAGAGACCATGCCACTACTAGACACTATCCTCATATTTTTATGCCGTGACTAAGATATGGACCTTAAAAGCGACTGTGACCTCCGAGTTTGTTTCGTTTTGAAAAAAGCAATGTTCACAACAACCTTGATTGTATAGAATCTGGATCTTGTAACCTGACAGACAGATTTTGCTGGGGAGTTTGTTCCGCCACTTGTTCTTCCCTGCTAAAACACTTGGAAGTGGCGAAGGGCGAGCGTTTAGGGGGACTGTCCCTTGTAATTTTGACGTTCAAAAATTTGCTGAGCGAAAAAACGTTACTGATTATCAGCCTCATTTGAATAAATAACTTTTAATAGATAACAGCCAAATTCTGGATAAAAGAAAACGAGTTCGTTTTTTTTATTGTAATAGGTGTCATTTTAATGATTTTTACAGTTATGAAGTCCAAAATTATTATTGCGGAGACAGAAGCGACTTCAAATCATTACTATATGGTGTCGCTTCACAAACTCTACACAATTTCATTAAGTTTTCCCCGCACGGTGGTGTGCCTTCATATACTTTCTCTTTGGGAGATTTTTCACAGACGAACTTAAGTTTTACTCCATCTACACTGACATCGTCCAGGTTGCCGTTGGAAAGAATAGATCCTCGATTCTGGATTCCCTGAAAATTGTCAGGCTGTCCAGGATTCCATTTGCTATACAAATTGGCTATGGGGTCACCTGGAAGAGACATAAACAAACATATTTATTGGGTCTTTACAAAACGGACAAATATTTAAGCCTATATGATTGACGGAGCCGAATGACTCGTCACCTCACTACGATATGGACTGCTATTTATAGGGCATATGTTTGGGTGGGCTCGGACCCAGGCAGGCATATTACTTTGTGTAATTTATTTCATCATCGCTGCCCACAAAAACGGTGAAGGAAAACATGTCCTAGAACTAAAAATTCGAAGACATGTGTCATCTACCAACCCGCACTGGGCCTGCGTGGTGGATTACTGCCCACTCCCTCTCATAGAAAGGAGGTCTGTGTCCCAGCAGTGGGAACATTATCGGATGATGATGATGATGAAGTTTAGACACACTAGTCACAGAACACTTCTGCGTTGGTCCTCGGTCGCCATCTCTGCTCAGCAGTAGGCCTGTACCTGCATCTTTCTTACTGGCCAACTACTTGAAAATTCAAAAGCAGATGTTTTCACTAAAATAAGTTTGGGATTGATCTTATACCTTGGATGGAAGTCCAGATGCGGTCCTTGCCCCAAGCTGTAAGACCTACGTAAAATCTATCCCAAGGGTCAGACTTGTTGGTACTAGCAGGAAACAGGTCCTTGACGACTGCGGCCTCTTCCTCGTCGTTCACTATAACCAGGTATCCCCCCTCGGAAGCACACACCCTGTATGCACGGGCCCATGACAGTTTTTCCTGATGTACCTTGTAACAGCTGCCTGTTTTCTGATTGAGCTGATATTCTGAAATTAATGAAGCAAATTATATTGTAGTATGCAAGCCTGTAAGTGATGTATTTACACAACATTAAAGACTTAAACTTTTTTGAAAATTATTGTTATTGTATCGTATCGTATCACAAAAAAATACAACTAGTATTATTGAACAATGAACATGATTAGTATAGGTATAGATGAGACTAATATCAAAATTGTTGTGAAGTCAAAACAGAACATAAACTTCTTTTCTTTTATCCACACCATCGCTGCTATCGTAAATATTGTATCGTATATACCAAAACATAACCCCCAAGTTGCTATCGCTCAGTCGGCTAATGAGATGATTGCTTCAAATGATAGGTCTAATGTGTTTAAAAGAACACAATATTGCACTTTAATCCCCACTTTAATTACATATTATGAACCTAGAGTAACTTTTAATCTTCTTCTAAAACAGGAAGAATAATAACATTTTAGTTTCAAAGTCGATAGCAAAAATTAATATCAAACGAGTAATGCCACGGAATTCAGAAACGAAAGTTATTTAGTAGGTACATATTAGTGTTTTTTTTATGGAAGGTGGTTATTTATTTCAACATTGTTGTATTTCGCAAGAAAGTACTAGATTTATATACTTACTATCATCAAAGGTGCCACATTCGTTCATCGTGCGATTTTCGATTTTCTTGTAACATATGAAGGATAGTGGCTCAGTGCAATTCGCATAGTACGCGCGTGCACCGTCCATACTCATGCAGTCTCCCTCACCGTATGAACCCACTGTAACTTCCATGGAGGACAACGGCACTCCTGCAATACAAAGATCCTAAACATTAAGGTATAAGACACACTTGACGGAGTCGATCCAATAATAGGAAATCACGAAATTAAAGGCTGTCATTTGTAGATCTTTGATAGTTGTTCCGGGTGGTCAGAAGCTGGAAAGTCTGACGACCAATCTTATTAATGGGTGTCATACTACCCGGTAACTAGTTTGTAGAAGTCGAATAGGTTGTGGTGTGGTGTACTGTAGCTCGATATAAAATAGTGGTTTTCGGGTAAGATTTTACTAATCAAGACAAAAAAAAATGAGGATATTTCGCAAAACTTTGACTGACCTTCTACGGAGACGTAATCTCCTTTAGAGTACAAGGCATGAGTGCCCACGAATATGTTTCCATACACGTCAGCCTGGTTCTGTATTGTGACAAGAGTATTAACTAATCCTTTAGTAAGCGGAGACGCCAACACTGCACCTGTAACAGAACACGTGCGCACATAAGAGGGCGAATCGAGCAGCAGCACACGATCCAGATCCGATCTAGATTGGTCGCAAACCTGCGTCAAACGCGAGAGGGAGAGTTGGGACCACACTTACCGACGCTGAATCGTCTAGAGCTGGTTGAAGGAGCTCCATTTCGCAGTGTCTTTTTCGCTTCTATTGCCATTAATCAATGATAAGGTTCTTTCTGACTAGGCACAAGCCGATCCGCATCGACTGTTGGCCCTTCCTTAAGCGCAATCATTCATAGAAACCATAATTAAGTTATTAGAGGTTTCATTCTTTGAGATGTTTGGAATAGGTCAACTATAGACCTTTGTCATGTCAGTCATGACAAAGGTCTATAGTCATGACGCCTTGTGAAGGGACTGTAGCTTAAATATGTAATCCTCTTCTATTTAACTGTTTTTTACGAGAGACGTGAGTCCAAAAATGCCTGGTTTTTTTGACGTAAATATTTAGCTTGAATGTGAGCTATTTGCCGGGTGTCGAGTCAACACGACCCGACGGGAACAGTAGACTTACCTTCATCATGGCAGGTGACGAAGGCTTCCTCCCAGGTTGCAGGTGTCCTGTGCAGCTTAAGCCAGCCTTCCGTTTCGTAATGGTACAGGTATTCAGGCTTGCATTGCACTACATCTAGACAAGAAAGAAAAAATGCTACATTCTGGACATGTGATTTTTTAACCAATAACTTGCACTACTTTTTTTTAATGAGAGACCTTTGATATAATAAAATCATCAGACACTACACTGAAAAAAGTACACGGACAGTGTAAGTATGTAGAGTGATTATAGCTCTATTGGCGCCTGGTCGTAATCTAAACTAATGCTGCCATCTCTTTTTTTTTTTAAAACGCTTTCCGTACAAGTCCGTAATGTTTACAAACAGCGCCGCCTGGCAATCTTATTCAAGCGCCAAAACCATGACGAACTTAGTAAAGTTCCAACCAAGTAACTAAAAAAGTAATAATAATATATAAAAAGGAGGCTAGACGCAGTGGGACCCATTCAAAATTCAATATGGCGTCTGGTTGTCGCCATATTGAATTTTTATTACTGTTGTGTCACTCACAAGATCAAAACGATTGACGTAAGAATCATCACAATCGGCCAACGCCTGGTCTCTAGAGTGCCACAAGGGAATGTACATAAATATATATGGTGCTAAATACATTAATTACCCTCACTCAGTCGGAGGTTTTAGCTATATTTGGGTCAGCCTCCAGTCAAACCGGATAGGCTGAATACCAGTATTTTACATGGAGCGACTGCTTATCATTCTGACCGCTACAACCCCTCTGATGTTTCAAATATCTGATGTTTAACGCTAATCGAATTTGTGGTAAAAGTGTATTACGAGTATTATGTAATTTCAAAAATAATAAACAAGTATTTTACTCACCAGTAGCGATCAACAAGAATGATAACCCAATTAAATATATCTTCAACATTTTGTGTAGTACTGCGTCGGTTCACAGTTAAAGCTGTTTTGTCTCGAAGTGTATAACAGGCGGTTATATACTGTTTGGCAATGTGATTAAGTATCTCTTTATTGTCCAATTATATATTTTTTTTTACTTTAGGTCACACATTTGACCTTAATGTCTAAGGTTTCAATTCTAATGACAATGTTTATGTAACTTGTTTACTTAATTTAGTCTTTTGTCTTAATAGATAAGAGCAACCCCCTCCTTTTACAAAAGTTGGTTAATAAAAACTAGGAATTATACAAGATGTTGTTTTGCATCCTCGTCAAATTCAAGGAGGTAACTATGCTAATGATTCTCGTCCCAAATCAATAATAAAATGGGTAGGTAATTTTTACCTTTTTCCTTTTTTACGGAAATCGGTAAGTGTGAACCACCCGTGTTTTAAACGCGGCCCGTCTGATTCTCGCCATATAACAGCGCTTCCACACATACAAACAATCTCAAACGTTTTTTCAATATTTTTTTATTCCCTAGACCATGTTAAGGGGGTTATTCTGAAAAACTGACCAAAATACACAGCCAAACAAATCAGCGTTTAGTAATAATTAACTGGGAACCGTAATTTATATTGATTATTTATGTCTATTCTGACAACCTCCAGAATTTTGACAAGGTTGCAAAACAACACCTTGTATTTAAGTTCATAAATAAAGCTGGTACAATTAAGAGGGGACTATTGTGAGAACGTTGCAGGCCGTGTAGTTTCATAGATGTTTCAATTTGCTTGTTATCAGACCTACACTGCCCTCTCATACAGTTCATGATTTAACATTTTAACATGACAAAGGTGGAGTTTCTTGCCAGTTCTTCTCGAAATAAAATTACCAATCGTGTTATTATCTGATGTTTATAAGTTTTTTTTTTTAAACCAAATTTTTTATGTTTTGTATATTCTTTGGGTGGGCTTGATTCTGAAGTGGTTCTGAAACAGTTTTCAAATTATGTGTAATACTTTGCTTCCATGTACATTATTAACAAACTCAAATAGAGCTAAAAATTTTTATAAAATATGGACAAATATCAGAATGGGGAAAGAATTACAAGGCTTCAAAAAATTTACCCACATCGTTGTCAATAGGAAAGTGCCAAGATGGCTGGCAGCATCACGTTGAACGGCAATACTGCAGCCGTTTAGCGATATCCCGAAATAATAGATGGGCACTCGGTCCCCATGGTCCTCTCGTGTTAAATTTAATAGTTTGCAAATGAACTAGAAATTCATGAAAACTAATCAATAATTAGGACTTCAAATAAATTTAAAAGTACTTAAACTTTAAAAAGCGATAAGTGCGATACAATTTACTAACATCAATCTTAAGGCGGGTCCACACCTGCACGACGCATCACATCATACGCGAAAGCAACAATTCGCGTGCAACGCCACACTTGCGCAATTGATGCGCAAATGAATTAAATGTTCTTAAGATGCACGCGAACAGAGGACCGCTCTGTTCGTGCGCGTGCGCTGTGGACACAGCCTTTAAAGATAAAGGTACTCGGTTGTTATCGTATTTTTAATTGTTTTTTTTTCTTGTTACTGGTCTAACAGGTAATAAAATGTTGTTCACCTAATCCATACCAATATTATAATCTTTGTCTGTCAGTCGGTTACTTTATCACGCCTGTACGGCTGAGCAGATTTTGATCTTTGGCACACAGGTAGGTCATGAACTTGGCGTTACCATATTAGTCACGTCGGATAATTTCCAAATACAGTTTTTAAAAAACTGCGTAGTTTAGTTCCCTTCAAAATGGTTGAGTTGAATGATGGCTGATACATGCGTCATGTTCGTGAACGGGCGCTGTCAGTTGTGACTGGTCATCTCTTAGCTGTCACGGTTTATTTTAATTAAGTACTTTTTTTTTTTTTTTTTATTACTGATTTAATCTTTTAATACTCTGGACGCTCTTAACCTGCCCGTATTTCTACATCGTTCTCACATATTTGTAATTCTTAACATGAATCATGTAACCAAGATTTTGTAACATATTTTGATTTAAAAGAGTGTCCATGGAGTTTCTTGCCTATTCTTCTCCATAGAGATCTACGCTACGGAATGGGCAACTACAGTACTTTCACAAGTTATTATGCCTTGTGACTGGGACTGTAGCTTCGCGTTTTATTTTGTTTTTCGACTTTCAAAAGTGCCTGTAATGGTCTAATTGAAATAAATGCTTTGACTTTGACTTTGTTCGACATCATTCTTTTGACCTTCTCCCAATTTATTTGGGGTCGGCGCAACATGTGTTCTTCTTCCATACTTCTATATTATACTCGGAATTCCATCAGACACGTCCTTCCCACCCATACCATCCTTCACACAGTGCATCCACCGTATCTTTAGTCATCCTCTACTCTTATACCCATTCATATTCATACTCAAAACTTTCCTCACGATATTTTCCTCATTCCTCCGCATCACATGCCCATATGACGACACGGTTCACGCAGTGGCTGAGCGATCGACTAATGCGCTGCGTGTCGTGGGTTTGATTTCCGCACGGAACAAATATTTGTATGGATAGTTGTTCCGGGTCTAGCTGTTTGTGTATGTGATTTAAATGTTTGTAAACTCAGCCACGATACAGGTAAAATTCCTAGTGTAGTGAAGAAAGAAAGACGATACCAAGCCCATCGATTACCACACAACTTTTAAGTCTCCGGTGCCACTTACAAACTTCCTCTTATAGTACATAAGAGGAAGTTTGAAAGTGGCAATTCCTGTTATTTTTTTAAATTCATTTATCGTTTGAAGCATCACGCTTGTCATCCCTGAAGTAGTCTCGTCTCCTTTATTGGAGATCATCATCATCATTCTCAAATCCCAATGTATTGAGGATCGCGCGGTATGTTATGTTCAACGTATTATCTAACTGAAGTGGTTTGATAAAAGCCTCACGTTTTGTTCTGGGTCACCTATGTTATCGCAGAGTTTTGTTTTATTTCTGATTTCAAATGTTTATCTTGTTCTAATATTCATAGCATCACGCCTGTAATCTCCGAAGTGTTAGACAGAGGCGTACCTAATAGTACAACCACATTCCGCCAGCTATGTTTAAGTCTCATGTATTTATTTATATAATTAACACTTCAAGCACATAGTACAGAGGCGGACTTAATGCCATAGGAATTTTCTACCAGTCAACCTTTGGGTGATGCAGAGACAAACAGTGGCCTACCACATATAGATATAATATTTTATAGACACCTATGTCTATAAAATATTATACATTGAATACTTAACCAAACTACAAAGGATTCATAAAATACTATTAAAATATATCAAAATATTAATAATATTATAGCAGGAAAAACAATGGGGAAAATATTAACGTTGTGACGATACTGCTAGTTTTTTCCGAATATACTCGCGTACTTTAATTTTAAAAGCCTTATGTTTAACATAACACCAGATAAAGTAAATATAACCTTAAAAAACATTTTTAAGGTTATATTTACTTTTTTGCCTAAAATAGTAAATGATCACCAGAATTAAAAACCTGAAAATCACAGCTCCGAACTAAGGCGTAGTCGACGGAGCCCCGCTACGCGGGGCTCCTATTTCTCTCTGCAGGGTCTAAAGTAACCTAACACGAAGGGGATGGCGGGGTCTAGTGAGCAAGCGGAGCGAGCGAACTAAGAAATTAATTCCTTCGAACCTAACCTGTCCGAGTCGGGGTGCCCAATATCCCGAGCTCGCTTTGCTCGCACTTGCTTCCTAAGTTCTTCTTGCCACAAAATTTGGTGATCATTTACTATATTTCGTGATCATTTACTATATTTGGTCTTTGAATAAAATTTTTTTGGTGTTTAGTATTTTTTTTTTGGGTAACGTAGCTTAGGATCTCAAAGTATTTTTTGGTGCTCATTATATTTAATCCCATTTTAAAAGATAGGCGATTCGTAGCCATCCTGGTTTCCTGGGGAATCGCGTTCCACAGAGAAATATATGTAAATATGTATGAAATATATATATATAATAGGGGGAGACCCTTTTACCGTCAACTGGGCACAAATCCAGACTCCGTGGTGCTACTGAAAACCCCAATAACACTTTATCCGACCAGGGAATCAAACCCTGGACCTTTCTGTGGGCTTTTTTTCATTTCATTTAACTAAAAATTTTTGGAATAAAATTCCATTAAGGGTATAAAACCGAGGCCGAGCGTCACGCGACATGCAACACACAGACGAAAAAGTTTGAGACGATGTAATAAAAGTTTCACTTTAAAAAAAAATATTCATTATTCCATTAATTTTGACATACCTACCAAATAATTTGTGTTTACCTCTCGCATGATTCATATTTTTTTATTTCGCATGCAACCGTATATTTGTACGCCTCTTGGCATAACATAGCGACCTATGATATTTTATTTAAGAACTATATTCACTACCTATTTTACACAAATAAAATTTAATTTTTATTTTGATGATGTTGCACCTGCAGTATAACTCCGGTCTTAGTACAAACTGATAGACCATAATTGTAATAGTAACTTACCTATATGTTTATTTATAGATTCGTGCGAAATCCACGAGAACCCACTGCCGACAAATTGCTTTGCAGTTTGGCAGCTGTTATTAGGGCTTTCAATACCGGTATTACGGGATCCCGTAATACCGTGATCACGGACTTATTATGGGTATTTTTCAATACCGGTCTTTACGCCCCAATACCGTGATTACGGTATTACAAACATTAGATGTGATTCTCTCACTAGTTTTCACCACTGTATCAATATGGACTCTGTATGTAACGGGTGGTCACCCATCCACGGACCAACCCAGGCACGAAAAAAAATTGATCGATTATTGATATTGATTTAAAAAATATTTTCATAATGTAGTCCATGACTTAGGATTAAGTTTCATGTCTTTTTAGACAGCTGACAAGACAAGGATATTTTCCTCGTAATTAGTACATCAGGCGTAGTATTATTTTTTTAGCAATAAACAACATTTTTTAAGAAGAAATAGCGATGTCTGCTACGTTTTTATTCTGCAAAAAAGATATAATCTCCGTAGGCGCGATTCTCTAAGGGAACTGTTTAAAGACATTAACAGCAGGACGGTACATTGCCAATATATTTATGAAAACATAAAGTACGTAAGAAAAAATATGCATATTTTTAGTAAAAGAGGTGACAGACACAATTACAATACTAGAAATAGAGACAAATTAGTTCAGCCAGGCTTCAGACTCGCTAAAGTAGACTCATCTTTCATGGGGTACTGTTTAAGATGCTATAATAAAATTCCACAAAGTATTCTTAAACTGAGTGACACGAAATTTAAAACATGCATTAAACGCACACTTTGTAAGCAAGCTTATTACAAATTGGACGATTATAACAGTGATAATAATGCTTGGCTCAATGCCGGTCCTGCTCCACAAGGACAGCGTATTCCATCGGCGAATGCCTGTACAAGATTTCCATCGATAAGTGCAGGGGCAGACTGGTATGCTTTCCGAACCAGTTTTCCGACTTCTAGGGCCCACTGCTGTAGGTTCTCGATCCTTCAAATTAGCACGAAATACGTGCTCCAAGTGCGCGTCACAGTATCTGGACTCTAACGCCTCCAGCAGCTTCTCGTAGGTCACATCCTTGCCGAGTGCCTCAAGGATGGTTATGGCTTGGTCTCGGAGGCCCAAGGTGAGTGCGGTCATGGCTTGCGATTTGGTCCAGCCATTCGCCTTCATGACAGCCTCAAATTGGATCTTATAGGCCGACCACGAAGTTGTTCCGTCGAATGGCGGCACCTTAAAACCACGTCCTGAAGGTGCAGCAACCACAGAAACCACAGCCCCATCTCCAGCCTAAAGTTTACCTAAGGCCTTCTTAACACTAGCAATCTGAACTTCGGCTTCGCAGATACCATTCTCATTGTGGTAAACCTGCTTCTTAATCACTTTGAGATCTTTGCCAAAAGTTGTATGAAGATCCTTAATGAGGAGCGTCTGTTTTTCTTGGCGACGGACCTGCTCCTCTTTATCTCACTGTAACTGCTCCTCCAACCGGCGAGCCTGCTGCTCTTGACAGCAAGCTTGCTCCTCTTTGTCCGGTTGCAACTACCCTTTCTAACCGGCGAGCCTGCTCCTCTTGACGGCGAGCCTGGTCCTGCAGTAGTGCCATTAAAACAGTCAAGTGTGGCGCCGCAGATGCAGGAGAAACTCCGGATGAGCAGCGACTGGCTCCGACGTAGGCTGAGCCAGCCCTTTTCTGTGTCAGAGAATCTCTAAATCTCCTCTGGTCCATATCTTGCTGTCGATGACTTCTGGTGCGGACAACATCTGTGTCGTCCTTCGGTTGAATTGGCACAATTTATCCTCACTTCTGACACTCATTTGTTACGAGCTGGGTATAGGATAAATTAACACACTACCAATTGAACACTAAAAATCTTTAATTAACTCAAAACACTACACACACACTTAAACTTAATCACAATTACACAACTGATCACTATTCACTTACATGCCGCACTAGTAGTTCACTTCGATCGCTTCGTTTCGTAGCCAAAATCAGACTGATTCCTTCCGCTAACCCGTCGTCTATTTATATGGCCGACCCATTTACGAGAAATATCCACAACTTCCGTGTACGTCTAGGTAGTTCCCTAGGGGAAACTTAGCCTTCAAGAAAGTTCTTCAACCTTCCAGATAGCTCTATAGTGGAACCAATCCTTCTAGAAAGATCCAGAAAAAGTCAAGAAAGTCCGTCCGTCTGTCACCAGACTGTATCTCATGAACCGTGATAGTTAGCCAGATATTTTTTTTACAGATTATGTATTTCTGATGCCGCTATAACAGCAAATACTAAAAACACAATAAAATAAATATTTAAGGGGGCTCCCATACGAAAAAGTGAGTTTTGTGCTCGTGTTTATAAATAATGGTACTATTAACTCTACATATTCTCCTACTTTTTTAGGGTTCCGTTGCCTAATGTTAATAACCAAACCCTTGTGGATTCGATCTGTCCATCTATCTGTCTGTCAATCTGTCTGATTACACATTAGAACTCTTTCGGGAAGGTTAGCTCAGCTGCCTATGCAGTTAGAAAATCGAAAATCGCACGATGAACGACGTATCACACTCAAATGTGGCACCTTTGATGATAGTAAGTCATTACTCAAAGATACTTGAACTGAAATAAAATTATTACCACGTTGAGAAAAAAACAACCGCACGAAAAAATGCTAAAAAACTTTCGTTTTCAGGTCCGTGATTTTGCTTATTTGTTTTTTATTTTTCTTCCTAAACTATATTTATTACTTCTGTTTGGAATTCGGATATAAAATGAACTCTCTCATTCGATGTGATCGAACTATTCGTACAATTGAAATCGCCACCTCTTCGGGGCTTTGCAATCATTTATCATTTGAAGAAATCATCTGCTTTTATTCGACTGAGCGATAGCAAGGTCAAAGTTATGTTTTGGTAAATAATTATGAAAGTCAAAGTCAAAGCATTTATTTCAATTAGACCATTACAGGCACTTTTGAAAGTCAAAAAAAAACAAAATAAAACGCGAAGCTACAGTCCCAGTCACAAGGCATAATAACTTATGAAAGTACTGTAGTTGCCCATTCCGTAGCGTAGATCTCTATGGAGAAGAACGGGCAAGAAACTCCATGGACACTCTTTTGAATCAAAATATGTTACAAAATCTTGGTTACATCATTCATGTTAAGAATAACAAATATGTGAGAACAATGTAGAAATACGGGCAAGTTAAGAGCGTCCAGAGTAAAAGATTAAATCAGTAATTAAAATTAAAGTAATTAAAATAAACCGTGGCAGCTAAGAGATGACCAGTCACAACTGACAGCGCCCGTTCACGAACATGACGCATGTATCAGCCATCATTCAACTCAACCATTTTGAAGGGAACTAAACGACCCGACACGACACACCCGCCACCATCAGCGTGACATTTAAGTGAGCATGACATTCACTCAACCACCAGGGTAATTTCGCGTCAATGAAAGATGTAGGTACTCATTAAGTGGTGGCTTTACAGTACATAGTACTCACACATGTGCTATGCAATTATATAATACTAAGAGATTGAATCTATACAATGCAAATATATTTTTACAATCTTCTGCAGCTTTCACAATAACTTCACCTTGTAATTCAGATGATTCCGATTGCCCCTATGGTTGTGGAGCAGGACCAGCATTGAGCCAAGCATTTTTATCATCAATATAATCCCCCAACTTATAATATGCTTGCCTACATAGTGTGCGTTTTATGCAAGATTTAAATTTCGTTTCATTCAGTTGCAGAATGGGGGGAGGTATTTTATTGTAACATTTTAAACAATACCCCATGAAAGATGAGTCTACTTTAGCTAACCTGAAACCTGGCTGAACTAGTTGGTCCCTGTTTCTAGTATTATAGTGGTGCCGGTCACCTCTTCTACTAAATAAATGCAGATTTTTCCTAACGTACATGATGTTTTCATAGATGTATTGACAAGGTACCGTCATGATGTTAATTTCCTTAAACAGTTCTCTTAGAGAATCGCGCCTACGTAGATTATATATGGCTCTGATAGCTCTTTTCTGCAGAATAAATATAGACTCGATGTCTGCAGCCCGTCCCCATAGTAAAATACCGTATGACATAATACTATGAAAATAACTAAAATACACTATCCTCGCGGTATCTACATCAGTAAATTGACGGATTTTTCTGACAGCATATGCTGCTGAACTCAGCCGTCCTGCAAGAGATGTTAAATGAGGACCCCATTGTAGCCTTGAGTCGAGCGTGATCCCCAAGAAAACAGTTTAATCGACAAATTCAAGTTTCTCTTGATTCAATACTATGTCACAGTCACTACATTTGACATTTGGTAGAGAAAATCTTATGCACTTAGTTTTTTCCCATTTAATACTAAATTATTAGCGGTAAACCATTTATGAATCTGCATAAGAGCGTTATTTACGTCGTCAAGATTTGTGGCACGTCTGCTTATCCTAAATATTAAAGAAGTATCGTCAGCAAACAACACCTTTTGTGGTTGGTTTTTAAATAAATGGGGTAGGTCATTAATATATACTAAAAAGAGGAAAGGACCCAATATCGAACCTTGTGGTACACCCATTTTTACTTTTAAACCCATTGAATTTACACCATTTACTTGTACTTGCTGCTGTCTATCATTCAAATACGATCTTACTAAACTGAGCGCAAGTTTACCTAAACCGTAATGCTCAAGTTTCAAGAGCAATGTTTGGTGATTTACGCAATCAAATGCTTTCGAGAGGTCACAGAAGATTCCTATGGCATCTTGTGCCTATGCTTGTGCATGATAGAAGCGAAGATCTAGATACATGAAAAGAAGGTTCTGTTCGGTTCTCGCTCTCGAATATAGGGATACATTATACATTGTTATTATTTAATTTAATAAATAAATAAATTATGCGTTCCTTAAGATTATCTCCTATCCACATTTATAAAAAAAAAGTGAAAATGTAATCCTTGTTTTTATTTGCAAATTTTTAATTGCATTTAATATACTATTGCAAACATGAAGATAACATTTGGTATTTTTTTTTTGTTTCACTAAGTTCTGTTTAATTGCCTGGCAGTTTGAGTTCTGTATGTAGCATACCCTAATGTCCTTTCTTTTTTATTGTTCTTAACATCGATGAGCACCTTGAGTTCTGACTTCTTAGTTGAGCTATACGATTTCTTACGAATCTGTGCACTTACTGGAGGGTTCTACTCCAAGCTACGTGGCTCTTTCCTCAAGAGACCATGCCACTACTAGACACTATCCTCAAATTATTATGCCGTGACTAAGATCTGTGACCTCCGAGTTTTTAAAAAGCAATGTTCACAATAACCATCATTGTATAGAATCTGGAATCAGGTTCTTCTAATCTGACAGACAGATTTTGCTGGGGAGTTGTTTCCGCCACTTGTTCTTCCCTGCTACAACCCTCCTAGGGTTGTCTCCGTAAACGCTCGCCCTACTCCACTTCCTAGTAGCGTAAGGCGAGCGTATGGGGGACCGTCCATTGTAATTTTGACGTTCAAAAATTTGCTGAACGAAAACACGTTACTGATTATCAGCCTAATTTGAATAAATGACTTTTGATTTTAATGTTGATTGATTTTGATTCATCGTTTGAAGCAGTCATCTGTTTTTATCCGACAGCGCTATAGATAACAGCGAAGTTATGGATAAAAGAAAACAAGTTCGTATTTTTTTATTATATAGTAATTTTAATGATTTTTACAGTTATGAATGCCAAAATATTATTGCGGAGACAGAAGCGACTTCAAATCATTACTATACGGTGTCGCTTCACAAACTCTACACAATTTCATTAAGTTTTCTCCGCACGGCGGTGTGCCTTCATACACTTTCTCTTTGGGAGATTTTTCACAGACGAACTTAAGTTTTACTCCATCTACACTGACATCGTCCAGGTTGCCGTTGGAAAGGATAGATCCTCGATTCTGAATTCCCTGAAAATTATCAGGCTGTCCAGGATTCCATTTGCTATACAAATCGGCTATGGAGTCACCTGGAAGACACATAAACAAACATATTTATTGGGTCTTTACAAAACGGACAAATATTTAAGCCTATATCACTGACGAAGCCGAATGACTCGTCACCTCACTACGATATGGACTGCTATTTATAGGGCATATGTTTGGGTGGGCTCGGACCCAGGGAGGCGCATTACTTTGTGTAATTTATTTCATCACCGCTGCCCTCAAAAACGGTGAAGGAAAACATGTCCTAGAACTAAAAATTCGAAGACATGTGTCATCTACCAACCTGCACTGGGCCTGCGTGGTGGATTACTGCCCACTCCCTCCCATAGAGAGAAGGTCTGTGTCCCAGCAGTGGGAACATTATAGGGTGATGATGATGATGAAGCTTGGACACACTACGTGTATCTTTCTTACTGGCTACTAACTACTTGAAAATTCAAAAGCAAATGTTTTTACTAAAATTTATGTTTAAGTTTGGGTTTGATCTTATACCTTGGATGGAAGTCCAGACGCGGTCCTTGCCCCAAGCTGTAAGACCTACGTAAAATCTGTCCCAAGGGTCAGACTTGGTACTAGCAGGAAACAGGTCCTTGATGACTGCGGCCTCTTCCTCGTCATTCACTATAACCAGGTATCCCCCCTCGGAAGCACACACCCTGTATGCACGGGCCCATGACAGTTTTTCCTGATGTACTTTGTAACAGCTGCCTGTCTTCTGATTGAGCTGATAATCTGAAATTAATGAAGCAAATTATATTGTAGTATGCATGCCTGTAATTGATGTATTTACACAACATTAAAGACTTTTGTGAAAATTATTATATCGTCCCTTACTTAATAAATAAATACACTAAAAATTACATCTTTAGTATTATTGAACAATGAACATAATTAATATTGTGTTAGCTGCGTCACCAACCTACACCCCACCAGAAAGCCCGGACCATATCACCGAGCCTATATATATAATTCAACGCGTAGCGTGGCCAAGGGCTCATTCCCTTATTCGGCGGCGCGCACTTTTAACTATACCCCTAGATTTGTTGTCCTGATAGTTATTTCATTTCATTTCCTAAAAATTGATATAAATAAGACTCATAACAAAATTGTTGCGAAGTCAAAACAGAACACAAACTTGTCTTCTTTTATCCACACCTTCGCTGCTATCGTAAATATCGTATTGTATATACCAAAACATAACCTTGAAGTTGCTATCGCTCAGTCGGCTAATGAGATGATTGCTTCAAATGATAGGTCGAATGTGTTCAAATGAACACAATATTGCACTGTAATCCACCCACTTTAATCACATAGAATGAACCTAGAGTTTTAATTTTGTTCTAAAACGGGAGGAATAATAAAGAAATATCAAACAAGTACAGCCACGGAATTCAGAAACGAAAGTTATTTAGTAGGTACTTAAGTACGTTCTTGTTATGGAAGCTGATTATTTCTTCAAGAAAGAAAAGAAAGTTCTATATAATATACTTACTGTCATCAAAGGTGCCACATTCGTTCATCGTGCGATTTTCGATTTTCTTGTAACATATGTAGGATAATGGCTCAGTGCAATTTGCATAGAACGCGCGTGCACCGTTCATACTCATGCAGTCTCCCTCACCGTATGAAGCCACTGAAACTTCCATGGAGGACAACGGCACTCCTGCAATACAAACATCCTAAACATTAAGGTATAAGACACACTTGACGGAGTCGATCCAATAATAGGAGATCACGAAATTATTTGTAGATCTTTGATAGTTGTTCCGGGTGGTCAGAAGCTGGAAAGTCTGACGACCAATCTTACTAATGGGTGTCATACTACCCGGTAACTAGTTTGTAGAAGTCGAATAGGTTGTGGTGTGGTGTAAGTACTGTAGCTCGATATAAAATAGTAAAAAAAAATGAAGATTTACAAAACTTTGACTGACCTTCCACGGAGACGTAATCTCCTTTAGAGTACAAGGCATGAGTGCCCACGAATATGTGTCCATACACGTCAGCCTGGTTCTGTATTGTGACAAGAGTATTAACTAATCCTTTAGTAAGCGGAGACGCCAACACTGCACCTGTAACAGAACACGTGCGCACATGAGAGGGCGAATCTAGCAGCAGCACACGATCCAGATCCGATCCAAATTGGTCGCAAACCTGCGTCAAAGCGAGAGGGAGAGTTGAGACCATATACTTACTTAAGCTGTATCGTCTAAAGCTGGTTAGAAGGAGCTCCATTTCGCAATGTCTTTTTCGCTTCTATTGCCATTAATCAATCATAAGGCTCTTTCTGACTAGGCACAAGCCGATTCGCATCGACTGTTGGCCATTCGGACGTCGCTACCGAACATCTGCATTGAACTATCATTACTTGCCTTTTGAATATGTTTTAGTTATAGTTTACTTATAAGTACTAATTATACCATTGTATGAAAAACAATACTACTGCGCCTAAATGTACACTTTTTGTAATACTTTTTAAATAAATTTTATTATTATTATTATTTATTCCTTAAGCGCAATCATTAGAAACTATAATTAAGTTATTAGAGGTTAAAATTACTGTTTCTTGTCTACTCATTCTTTGAAATGTTTGGAATAGGTCAACTATAGACCTTTGTAACAGTCATTACGCCTTGTGAAGGGACTGTAGCTTAAATATGTAATCCTCTTCTATTTAACTGTTTTTGACAGTCCAAAAGTGACTGGTTTGTTTGACGTAAATTTTAGTGTGAGCTACTGGCCGGGTGTCGAGTCAACAGGACCCGACGACTACTTTTTCGTATTGACTTACCTTCATCATGGCAGGTGACGAAGGCTAAAAAAAATACTTAAAAGTGGAAAATAATTTTAGTTTCGGCAGTCGGTGACTTGTTTGTTTCATTTACTTTTTTGCCACCGACTTCCGGAACTAAAATTATTTTCCACTTTGAAGTGTTTTTTTTGGAAGTTGGTTATTTTTTTTTTGGAAAAAAGTTTTTATTTTAGCCTTTTCAGTTGAGGTATCTAACTTAAATTCGAGTCAAGTATCATTTTTACATTGTAACTAGACACCAGCACATCGTCCATACATACGACAATGGACAAAATGCATAATGCATAATTGTCAGATAGAAATCTGTTTGTTTAATATTAACACATATAATTTTTGGTGAATACTTGAGAGTCCGATTTATTTCATAAAAATATTTTGATTATTTTGACATTATTGTAACATTATATACCCTGACATTATGGACTGTTGGGGCTTCAGATTTCTCAATGAAAACTCCCGTTTTGAGGTATTGGTGTTTAATTAGGTATTTAAACTGTATTTTTCAATATTAAAATGCGGAGCGAGATGTTGCCGCTACGATGACAGATTTCGACACATAATGAAAAAAAGTAGGTGGAAGAATAAAAATAAAAACACAATAATCATTGAATGTACGGCACGCGCCTAGCCCTTTTGTGGTGGCAAAGGCGCGACACAAACACTACACTACACACTGCACCACAGGCGTTAACATCCTCCCCCCGTTGAAACTCCCAGAGTTTCAACCCTTCAGTAAGTCCTCTTCGGTTGGTAAAGGGCAGAGGCGAACCAGAGGGCGTCGTATAATTCCTCTTATGGTATTGATGTCAGCCACACGTGAGACTCCATCTTGCCCTGGGAAGAGTCTTTCAATGCGTCCAAGCCTCCAACAAAGGGGTGGAACGCTATCTTCTTGCAATAACACCATGTCTCCGATTTTGACTGAGGCGGCGTTGGTCTTCCATTTACGGCGCAGTTGCAGCTCGGCAATGTATTCGCGTTGCCAGCGTTGCCAAAAATGTTGGTATATTTGCTGCAGCCTGGCATAGCGCTGCATGTTGGTTAAGTGGCAATCTTCCACAGCTGGTTCAGGCAAAGCGGTGAGGGCCCGACCAATGAGAAAGTGCCCAGGAGTAAGGCAATGGAAATCGTCAGGAGAGGTAGATAAAGGACATAGAGGTCTACTATTTAAAACGGCTTCTACCTGAGCGAAAAGAGTTTGAAGTTCTTCATAACTCAAGTGGGAATTACCCATTACTCGTCTAACATGATATTTTGCTGAACGGATACCGGCCTCAAAAATGCCGCCAAAATGGGGAGCGTAAACTGGTGAAAAGTGAAACTGAATGCCTTCCGAACATGCAAAATCAGATATGTCGTTTCGGTGAGTCTTAAAAAAATCATTAAGTTCTTTAGCTCCCGCGACAAAGTTACGTCCATTGTCGCAGAATACTTCCGCTGGCCTGCCTCTTCGTGACACAAACCTTCGGAATGTCATGATAAAAGCGTCCTTTGATAGATCGCTTACGGCTTCGAGGTGAGAGATTTTGTAACGAAGGCATATAAAAAAACAAAGATAGCACTTGACTAACGAAGCACCACGTCCCTTTCTGTTTACAATTAGAAATGGGCCAGCGAAATCAATGCCCACTGATCGAAATGGAAAGTCTGGCGTGACACGTTGTGAAGGTAGATGTCCCATTATTGGCGCAATAGTCTTGCCCTGCAAGCGTCTGCACCTGGGGCAGTTACGGAAAATGCGCCTAGCTAAATTTCTGCCATTAATCGGCCAAACGTATTCCCTAACAACGGCCAATAATAGTTGTGGTCCAGCATGTAATCCGCGTTTATGTTCGTACTCGAAAATTAATTTCGTAAAATGATGCGAAGCATGCAGTAGAACAGGGTGTTTTTTATAATAATTATAATCGGATGAGCCTAGTCGGCCACCAACTCGTATGACCTTGTCGTCACTTAAAAATGGAGACAATGATAAAATATTTGATTTAGAACTTAGAGCCTTATTGGCACATAGCAAATTATATTCACAGAGAAATGATTCTTGCTGTGCGAGACGACACAAAATATTAAATGAATTATTTAATTCGTCAACAGTCAGATTGCCGAGGAATTTATCTTTATTCGTTTTTAAATTATTAATAAATCTTAGCACGTAAGCGAAAGTCCGTTTTATTTTAGTTAAACTAGAAAAATTCTTAAAATTAATTAAGGATTGGTTTTGAGAAACAACATGAGTGGCAGTACAATTAGGTTTAGTTTCTGGTAAGTCATTACTATTAATTTTATTAGGTTTTAAGACAGGCCAACTACATTCCGACTCAATGAGGAATGAAGGGCCTGACCACCACAGCTGGACGCCGCCAAGTTTATCTGGACTGACTCCTCTAGATATGAGGTCAGCAGGATTAACAGATGTGGGCACATAGCGCCATGATGAAGCATCGGTTAGCTCACAGATCTCCGCAATCCTGTTAGCAACAAATGTTTTCAAATTTATAAAACTGGTGTGGAGCCACGCCAGCACTACTGACGAATCGCACCAGTGTACCTGGTGCTGAACTTCATATCGCAGTGATTCCCTGACAGCCTTGCATAACCTTGCTGCCAGCAGAGCTGCGCACAATTCTAGACGAGGGATAGTTGCACCTTTAATCGGAGCTACCTTGGATTTTGAACAAAGTAACTTGACTGTAACCTCGTTCGCAGCATTGACCGAACGTAGATAAATGCAAGCTCCGTATGCCCTTTGGGATGAATCACTGAATGAATGTAATTCTACAGATGCGGGTTCATCACAGAGAACACGACGCGGTACTTCTAGAGCTAAAAGGGAAGGTAAAGACTGTATAAAATTGTTCCAATCTCTTTGAACTTCAGGTGGAACTGGAGAGTCCCAAGTCAAATTATGCTGCCAAAGTTGTTGTAATAACATTTTCATTTTTATTACACACGGACTTATCAGTCCCAAGGGGTCAAATATTTTGAAAAGAGACGATAGAAACGATCTTTTAGTTAAATTATTATTATAGGAAAATGGTTTGATAGGGAAATGTAACTGATCGGTTGATGGGTTCCATCCCATGCCTAGGGTACTAGTTGACTCACTTACTAGAAGGTTATCATTATTTTGAGTATTTGAATCGAATAGTGATGGTAAATTAGTCTTAAATTTACGAAGAGTAAAGCATCCTTTCTTTAATTCTTCAGTTACAGACTTGTGAATATAACGTAAGGTATCCTCGCTTTCAGAACCGGTAATGAGATCATCCACAAAGAAATCATGTTGAATGATATTCTTAACATTAGGATCAGAAGATTCTTCACCAATCTGCCATAGACACCGAGTGCTCAGGTAGCTGGAGCTTGCCATTCCATAAGTCACAGTACCTAGCTGAAGCGTTTTGATTGGCAAAGACTCATCCTCTCTCCATAAAATAAGTTGAAGGTTGCGGTCCTCCTCATGTACACGGACTTGACGGTACATTTTCTCGACGTCACCCGAGAGGAGAAACTTATGTTGTCGAGCTCTTATTAATATGGAGAATAACGAGTCCTGCATATTAGGCCCAACCATGAGAATGTCGTTTACAGACTGACCCGATGAAGTAGGAGCCGAGCCGTCGAATACGACTCTAATTTTCGTAGATTCACTACTGTCTTTGAAGACAGCGTGATGGCAGAGGAAGTAAGACGTCAAGGGTACAGGTACAGCGGATTCTGAAAGGTGACCTAAGTCTGCGTACTCACGCATAAATTCTACGTATTGTGATTTCACGTGTGGTTGTTTGCGAAATCGCTTTTCTAAGTTTAACAAGCGTTTTTTAGCTAGTGAATAAGATTCACCTAGACAATCAGGCGTATCCTTTAAAGGTAGACTGACTGAGAATCTACCGGTGTCTAAACGGAAGGTGTGCGATAAGAAATGTGTTTCACATGCCTTCTCACTTTGACTAATAAGTGGAGTTTGGGGAACATTTTCTAATTCCCAGAACTTTGTTAGTTCTTGATGTATATTTTCAGCAGATGACACATAAGAAACGACTGAATGATTCGAATCTATATCATTTTCTGTTAATTTATTGTTTTTGGGTAACTTAAAATACATAGGACCTGTTATTAACCAACCGAATTGGGAACTTCTCAATACGGGTGAATTAAGACCGAGAGAGAGTTGATCGCGGCCAATGATGTCCCAGAAAATGTCGGCACCGATGACAACATCAACAGGTGCTGGTTGGTGGAAGTGAGGGTCCGCTAAAAAATAATCACTCGAAATGTTGAGTGATTTTACGTCGACGGGTATTCGAGGTATGTTACCGGTCAACACTGGCAATACCAGAAAAGAAGAGGTGACAGTGAAATGCTTCATCAAAGATTTCAACTGAACTACACAAGTTTCTGTAGCTTGAGTAGTAGTTTTATTGCCTATGCCAATTATATTGACATGCAAAGTGGTAGTCGGTTCTAAAAGCAGTTTTGTTTTAAGAGATTGACTAATAAATGATGACTGACTACCGCAATCCAAAAGAGCACGAACCTTCTGTGTTTGATTGGTCGTAGGATTAACCACCTCAATATAAGCAGTAGATAGAAGAACTTGATGGTTACATTGATTAGAAAAATTAACGAGAGTATCGTTAGTGATGTCGGGAGAGATGGTGACAACACTAGAAATATTTTTGTTGCTTGACTGCTTGTGCAAGAGTCTATTGTGTCTTGTATTGCACATGCGACACGGATGCATGCGACAATTGCGTGCAGAATGGCCAGATCTTAAGCAGTTATGACAAAGCTTCAATCTGTTTACTTCAGCGATACGGTCATCCACACTCTTAGCTAAAAAGGTGGGACAATCATAAAGGCGATGATTAGCGTTACAAACGCCGCATGATATATCAGAAATATTATTGTCTTCACTATTAGAAATGTAAGACTGATGAGATTTTATTTTATTATTAGAATCTAATGGTTTTGACATTGTCTGAGTCTTTGGTTTAGAGTATGAATAGCTGCTATTTATTGACTCAAGTACTACAGCGCGATCAACAAGAAACTTGAAAAATTGTTGCAAATTAGGTGCATTTGTATCTAACGTGCCCCGGTACTCTTCCCACTTGGCCTTGGTGCAGCTATCAAGCTTGGGGCTCATTATATGAATGAGTAAAATATCCCAGTCACGTGTACCTATACCGAGACTAGTTAAAGCGCGTAAGTTTTTATTAACATGATCCACGAAGAATCGTAGTGATTTCTCAGACTCGCTTGTGATTGGTTTTATGTTTAATAATGAATTTATGTGATGAGTTACTAATTGTCGGGTATTTTCATATCTGTCACACAATAATTTCCAAGCACACGCATAATTTGTGCTTGATACCTCCAAGTTAGCAATAATGCGCGCTGCATCGCCAGTCAAGTACGAAATAAGATAATGGAATTTATGAATGGGAGCGATGCGGTCGTTGTTATGTACTATAGATAAGAATGTGTCACGAAATTCAAGCCAGCGAAAGCAAGACCCGTCGAACTTAGCAATTTGAATTTGAGGTAATTTAAAACCTATGTCATGATGATCATGATTACACGGACCTGTAGTTATCTGACTTGAATTTAAATCCTTACTATGACTTTCATCATGACGGTTCGAGTTATATTGTTGTGTAACACTTTGAGCAATTGCTATGTTGGATATAAACAGTTGTTCGATAGTATCACGCTCATCAATCTCATTAGATAAATTATCAGAGTGTAATACTTCTATCTGATTTTGCAAGTCATCAAAACGGCTATAAATAGATTCAAATTTGTTTAATTTTAATGTTAACTCAGCTAACTCAATCTGAGTAAGCGTTTCTTTAGAGGTAATGTTCGATAAAAAGTTTCTGAATTTAGTTATTTGACCTTTTATGGAACTACGTTTCACTAAAAGATCCTGTAATTCACGAGGATCGTTTGTGCTTGTTTCACCTCCATAATCTTTACCCATTATGAACTTAAACCTTATAAACAAACGGATTTAACAAAGTAAACAAGTTGTTTCTTAGTAGGCTTAATTATGGAAATATACAGAACACAAACTATGAGAATGTAAAAACTTAAAAACTTAGCTCACGCTCCTCGCCTAACGTCACCTGAGGCCGGCCCGTGCAGCGGCGGGGCTCCCGTTGTCACAATGACACGGCAGGCGGCCCGAAGTTATGTTACACGGAGTGGACTGGACCTGGAATGTTCGGCGATGTGGGTAAAATATATGTCTATAATTGGCGCTATAAGCCTGAGAGGAAACACGAATAAATTAACTACGATAATATCATAGGACGATGGCCTATATTGTATTCCTATTGATAGTTAAGTCGTTTACTAACAGATAATGTGAATTTATTAAACTACATATGGTGCATTCGTGTAATATTTTAAGACACTACAATGACTACAGACACCAATGCACTTGTAGAAGCTATTTCAAATACGTATCGGATAGATTTATTAAAGTTATGGGGTAAAAGGTAAGGTAACAGGTATGGTACTAGGGAATTCACAAGGAAAAATGGGCACTTAGCTGCATTGGCCGAGGCTGCGGAACGATGCTGAATGCTGATCGCTGACCGGCGGTGGCTGCAATGGCTGGTGCACCTCCAAGGAACTCAGGTATGATTCTTGATTTGGTTGAAAGGTGGCTGCGGCGTAATGGATACACCGTCAGCGCGTGGTCGCTTGCTCACGAACTTGTCTTCCGTGAAAATAGCAGGTCTGCATTGGCCGAGGCTGCGGTACGATGCTGAATGCTGATCGTTGACCGGCGGTGGCTGCAATGGCTGGTGAACCTCCAGGTAGGCCAGGTGTGATTCGGCTGCGGCGCAATATCTACACCGGCAGCGCGTGGTCGCGTGCTCACGAAGTCGTTTTTCGTGAAAATTGCAGGTCCTGTCACGGTCGCCAGATGTTGGGGCTTCAGATTTCTCAATGAAAACTCCCGTTTTGAGGTATTGGTGTTTAATTAGGTATTTAAACTGTATTTTTCAATATTAAAATGCGGAGCGAGATGTTGCCGCTACGATGACAGATTTCGACACGTAATGAAAAAAGTAGGTGGAAGAATAAAAATAAAAACACAATAATCATTGAATGTACGGCACGCGCCTAGCCCTTTTGTGGTGGCAAAGGCGCGACACAAACACTACACTACACACTGCACCACAGGCGTTAACATCCTCCCCCCGTTGAAACTCCCAGAGTTTCAACCCTTCAGTAAGTCCTCTTCGGTTGGTAAAGGGCAGAGGCGAACCAGAGGGCGTCGTATAATTCCTCTTATGGTATTGATGTCAGCCACACGTGAGACTCCATCTTGCCCTGGGAAGAGTCTTTCAATGCGTCCAAGCCTCCAACAAAGGGGTGGAACGCCATCTTCTTGCAATAACACCATGTCTCCGATTTTGACTGAGGCGGCGTTGGTCTTCCATTTACGGCGCAGTTGCAGCTCGGCAATGTATTCGCGTTGCCAGCGTTGCCAAAAATGTTGGTATATTTGCTGCAGCCTGGCATAGCGCTGCATGTTGGTTAAGTGGCAATCTTCCACAGCTGGTTCAGGCAAAGCGGTGAGGGCCCGACCAATGAGAAAGTGCCCAGGAGTAAGGCAATGGAAATCGTCAGGAGAGGTAGATAAAGGACATAGAGGTCTACTATTTAAAACGGCTTCTACCTGAGCGAAAAGAGTTTGAAGTTCTTCATAACTCAAGTGGGAATTACCCATTACTCGTCTAACATGATATTTTGCTGAACGGATACCGGCCTCAAAAATGCCGCCAAAATGGGGAGCGTAAACTGGTGAAAAGTGAAACTGAATGCCTTCCGAACATGCAAAATCAGATATGTCGTTTCGGTGAGTCTTAAAAAAATCATTAAGTTCTTTAGCTCCCGCGACAAAGTTACGTCCATTGTCGCAGAATACTTCCGCTGGCCTGCCTCTTCGTGACACAAACCTTCGGAATGTCATGATAAAAGCGTCCTTTGATAGATCGCTTACGGCTTCGAGGTGAGAGATTTTGTAACGAAGGCATATAAAAAAACAAAGATAGCACTTGACTAACGAAGCACCACGTCCCTTTCTGTTTACAATTAGAAATGGGCCAGCGAAATCAATGCCCACTGATCGAAATGGAAAGTCTGGCGTGACACGTTGTGAAGGCAGATGTCCCATTATTGGCGCAATAGTCTTGCCCTGCAAGCGTCTGCACCTGGGGCAGTTACGGAAAATGCGCCTAGATAAATAAAATGTCGAATAAAATAAGTTTATTACTTATTGATTATTGAAACTATGACATTACTTACTTATTAATTGAATTTATGACCTTTTACAGGCTATTATTTTGAGTCTATAACATTGTATAAGATATTATATTATTTTGAATCTATGACATGGTATAATGTATTAATTTGAATTTATGAATTTGTGTATGATAAATTTTGCATGCCTGAATTGGTACAACACAGTGGACTGCGCATTCACTTGACATCTGGAAATGTATAATTATGTACTGTGTTAAGCAATAAAGATTTGAATTGAATTGAATTGAATTGAAATTAAGAGGATGACTCAAAAAGTACCCAAGCAAAGATAATAAAATTCATATGGGCCCACCGGGCAAGCTTTCTCTACCAAATGATTGAGGAATCATCTAGATCGGTCTAGTAATCACGGAGAAATAGGTGTAAATATGTGAAAAATTTACATAATAAAATAAAATGATAACTACATGGCCAAACTATATTAAATTTTTATGGGACCAAATGGCAACTATTCCGCATCAAACTAAAGAAGAATCACGCAAATCGCATCACAAATCTCAGCGTAATCGGTGTACATACATTAAAAAAAATACTAATCGAATTGATAACCTCCTACTTATAGAAATCGGTTATTTTTTTTTCTTTCATTTTTATTATTAGTGGAACCTGGAAAGTTCATTACTTGACAATTCCAACAAGCCCAAACACAGCAAAGATACATTGTCTTATTATGGAGTTCCGAAGCCTGTCTCTTGGATTCATCATCAGATCTGATGGTAGAATGGTTCTTATTGAACGCAAATGCTTCACTTGCTGTAGAAAATACCAAAATCGCTGTACATTTTCCTATAAAATTTGAAGAGTTCCCTCGATTTCGCCAAGATTCCATCATCAGATCCCGAGTTGGTGACTATGGGACCATATGGGAAGCCCCTTTCCAACAAAAAAGATTTTTTCAAATCGGTTGGCAAGCGACGGAGTAAAGCCCGAACAAATATATAAAAAAAAAATTGAGAACCTCCTCCTTTTTTAGAAGTCGGTATAAAATATGCTACATTCTGGAAATGTGATTTTTGAACAAATAAGTTACACTACTTTTTTTTTTGGTTTGAGAGACTTTTGATATAATCCTACTAATATTATAAACGCGAAAGTTTGTAAGTATGGATGGATGGATGGATGGATGGATGGATGTATGCATGTTTGTTACTCTTTCACGCAAAAACTACTGGATGAAATTTGGCACACGGATAGTTTATAACCTGGATTAACACATAGGATACTTTTTATCCCGATAGTATCTTCCCGTGGGACAATTAAAGAACTCCACGCGGGCGACGCCGCGGGCATAAGCTAGTAATGTAATAAACGTGAAAGTTTGTAAGAATGTATGTTTGTTACTCTTTCACGCAAAAATTGCTGAATGGATCTGAATGAAATTTAGTTGAAATTTAGTTGTCGCCATTTTGAATTTTGATTACTGTTTGGACTTTAGTGACACTCACAAGATCAAAACGACTGACGTAAGAATCATCAAAATCGACCAACGCAAAGGAATATACAAATGTACATAAATGCCAATGCCAAAAACCGGATACGGCTGAATACCAGTATTTTACATGGAGCGACTGCTTATCATTCTGGCCGCTACAACCCCTCTGATGTCTCAAATATCTGTTGTTTAACGCTAAACGAATTTGTGGTACAAGTGTATTATGAGTATTAAGTTAATTGAGAAATAATAAACAAGTATTTTGCTCACCAGTAGCGATCAACAAGAATGATAACCCAATTAAATATATCTTCAACATTTTGCGTAGGTACTGCGTCGGTTCGCAGTTTAAGCTGTTATGTCTCGAAACTGCATAACAGGCGGTTATATATACTGTGTCGCAACGTGATTAAGTATCTCTTTATTCATCTATTTTACATATCTTTTCTTGACTTTAGGTCACACATTTAGCCCTTATGTCTAGATAGGTTTCAATTCTAATGACTATATTATTGTTGTTTAATTTAGCTATTTGTCTTAATTAGTGATAGTAGGCCGTGTAGTTTCATAGATGTTTCGCTTTGCTTGTTGTCAGACTAACACTGTCCTCTCATACAGTTCATGAATTAACATTATAACATAACAAAGGTGGAGTTTCTTGCCAGTTCTTCTACAAATAAAATGACCAATCCGAACTGTTCACCTATCTCACCTAACTCATAAACATTACAATGTATAAGAGTCTTTTATTTTTCAAAATAAATGTTTTAATGTTAGTTTATTCTTAAGGTGGGCTTGATGCTGAAGTTGTTTTGAAACAGTTTTCAAATTATGTGTGATACTTTGCTTCCATGTACTACATTACCTATTTACAAACTACAAATAGAGCTAAAAAATATATAAAAATATGTACAAGTATCAGAATGGGGAAAGAATTACCTACAAGGCGTCAAAAAAATTTTCCTCATCGGTGTCAATAGGAAATGCTGATTCTTTGGCCAAGAACAAGGCCAGCCGTTTAGCGATATTCCAAAATAATAGGTGGGCACTTGGACCCCATGGTCCTTTCGTGTTAATTTTAATAGTTTGCAAATGAACTAGAAATTCATAAAAACTAATCAATATTTAGGACATCAAATTAATTTAAAAGTGCTTAAACTTTAAAAAGCAATGAACAATTTAATAACATCAATCTTAAGGCGGGTCCACACCTGCACAACGCATCACATCATACGCAAACGAAACAGTTCGCGTGCAACGCCACACTTGCGTAATTGATGCGCAAATGAATTGAATGTTCTTAAGATGCACGCCAACAGCGGACCGCTCTGTTCGTGCGCCTGCGCTGTGGACACAGCCTTTAAAGATAACGGTACTCGGTTGTTATCGTATTTTTAATTGTTTTTTTTGTTACTGGTTTTCAGGTAACACAATGTCGTTCACCTAATCCATACCAATATTATACTCTTTGCCTGTCAGTCTGTTACCTTAACACGCCTGTACGGCTGAGCAGATTTCGATCTTTGGCACACAGGTAGGTCATGAACTTGGGTTACCATATTAGTCACGTCGGATAACTTCTAAATACTGTTTTTATAAAACTGCGCAGTTCAACATCATTCTCTTGACCTTCTCCCAATTTATTTGGGGTCGTCGCAACATGTCTTCGTCTTCCATACTTCTATATTATACTCGTAATTCCATCAGACACCTCCTTCCCACCCATATCATCCTTCACACAGTGCATCTTTAGTCATCCTCTACTCTTATACCCATTCATATTCATACTCAAAACTTTCCTCCACGATATTTTCCTCATTCCTCCGCATCACATGCCTATATGACGACACGATTGGCGCAGTGGCTGAGCGATCGACTAATGCACTGCGTGTCGCGGGTTCTATTTCCGAGTCGAGTCGCACGGACCAAATATTTGTATGGATAGTTGTTCCGGGTCTAGCTGTTTGTGTCATGTGATTTAAAATGTTTGTTAATGCACCAACGATACAGGCGAAATTCCTAGTGTAGGGCAGCGTTTTATTTTTTAAAGAAGAAAGAAAGACAACTTTTCAGTCACCGGTGCCACTTACAAACTTTCTCGTATGTACTAATTTCTGTTTGTCTTAAAATTAATTAATCGTTTGAAGCATCACACTTGTCAGTTGTTGTCAGTTGGGTTGTGTTTCAGGGGTTGGATTCTACGTCGACGGTATCTGTGTCAATAATATCAGTTATGCTGACGACATGGTGCTGCTGAGTGCGTCAGTCTGTGGCCTGAGAAAATTGGTAGTCCAGTGTGAGGCGTACGCCAAAGTACATAGTTTCACTATAATATTGTAAAAAATCTGTGGTCATGGTCTTTAAGGCTGGGGGTACAAGCCCTGACAGAATGTGTCCTGTACTATTGTGTAGCACACCTTTGCAGAGAGTCCAACAGTTAAAATACCTTGGTCATATATTGACCCCTGACCTTCACGGGGTACTGTTTAAAATATTACAATAAAATACCTGCCTCCATTCTGCAACGAAATTTAAATCTTGCATAAAACGCACTCTATGTAGTCTAGCATATTATAAGTTGGGGGATTACATTGATGATAAAAATGCTTGGCTCAATACTGGTGCTGCTCCACAACCATAGGTGCAAAAATCTGTGCTGAATAATCTGAATTATCATGTGAAGTTATTGTGAAAGCTGTAGAAAATTGTAAAAATATTATATGCATTGTATAGATTCAATCTCTTAGTATTATATAATTGCATAGCACATGTGTGAGTACTATGTACTGTAAAGCCATCATTTACTGAGTACCTAAATCTATATTGACGCGAATTTATTCTGGTGATTGAGTGAATCTTGCCCACTTAAATGTCACGCTGATGGCACACCCGCCAGGGTGTGTCGGGTCATTTAGTTCCCTTCAATATGGTTAGGTTGAATGATGGCTGATACATGCGTGTTGTTCGTGAACGGGCGCTGTCAGTTGTGACTGGTCATCTCTTACGTGCCACGGTTTATTTTAATTTTAATTATTATTTTTAATTTTTTTATTACTAAATCAGTAATTAAAAAAAAACTTTTACTCTGGACGCTCTTAACTTGCCCGTATTTCTACATCGTTCTCGAATACTTGTAATTCTTAACATGAATTATGTAACCAAATACAAAAAGAGTGTCCATGGAGTTTCTTGCCCATTCTTCTCCATAGAGATCTACGCTAAGGAATGGTTGACTACAGTACTTTCACAAGTTATTATGCCTTGTGACTGGGACTGTAGCTTCGCGTTTTTTTGTTTTTTGACTTTCAAAAGTGCCTGAAATGGTCTAATTGAAATAGATTGTTTGAGTTTGAGCTTAAAGACGATGATGACATTGAACGTGAGCGGAGGCCGTTGTCGGTTAGAGCGAACATGTTAGTTCGCAGATTTGCACGATGCTCACTTCCAGTCAATCACGCTCTTTCGAGCGTCCGGTACTTCATTTTACACGTGCAGCCTGTGGGCTAGATGGATGCAAAGATCGTACAGTGCTCTCCGCGTTCAGTATAATAACGCGTTTAGGATTCTGGTGGGGCTGCCCCGCTACTGTAGTGCGTCGGGGATGTTCGCAGATGCGCATGTGGATTGTTTTTATGCAACAATGCGTAAAAGGAGCGCTTCCTTGGTGCGCAGGGTGTGGGGCAGCACCAACAGTATCCTATGCATAAGAACAAGTCGGCTAGACTGTGTTTAGGTGGGTCGCTGTTGTGCGATTTCTCATGGGTCGTCGCAGCAGTGATCCATTGTGTTGTTTGTTTTTATCAGTGTTTACTATAGTAAATATATAATAGTCTTAAGTTTTACTAACAGTTTTTGAGTCATGGATACTTAAATAAAAAAAATATATTTTAAAATCATCATCATTCTCAAATCCCAATTTAATGGGGCTCGCGCGGTATGTTATGTTTAACGTCATGTCAACGTCACATCTAACTGAAGTGTTGTGATAAAAGCCTCACGTTTTGTTCTGGGTCACCAATGTTATCGCAGAGTATTGTTTTATTTCTGATTTCAAATGTATATCTTGTTCTAATATTCATAGCATCACGCCTGTAATCTCCGAAGTGTTAGACAGAGGCGTAGGTAACTAATAGTACACGCACATTTCACCAGCTATGTTTAAATCCCATGTAATAGGGGGCGAGCCTATTACCATCAACCGGGCACAAACCCACACTCCGTGGCTGCTACTGAAAAACCCAATAACACTTTATCCGACCAGGGAATCAAACCCAAGACCTTTCTCTGGGCTTTTTTTTATAGGTTAACTAAGTAAGCTTGCCTTACACACAATAGACAATTCTAATTGAATATTGAGACTTATGGTAATTTATGATTATTTATTTGAACAGTGACTGTAGAAATTACTTCAAATTGGGACATTTTATAATTTTCATCCCATCTATTCGAAAAGGACGACTTGGTTCGTCTTTAAGTGGACCCAAAGGTAGTGTTTTCTATAAGGAACTTTTAGCGGGCAGTAATGAGTTTTTTTTCAAAAAGTGCGCCTCAAAGATAATTGCGGCGCACTTTTAATATGAAACTTCTTAGTGTTCAGCGCCAAAGAAATCGAACGCAAATATTGTTTGAAAAAAGACTGGCTGGTACGACGGTCCATAGCCGCGCCGCCGAGCTGAATAACAATAAATTTTCATAATTGCGAAAATGTCTCAAATGTTAATATAAGTTATTAGTTGTTTTAATATTAGATACCATATAATTTCAATTTAGTTGTATCTATGTTTTATTAAATAATAATATTACAATAGAATGCGAGGCGCCTGTTTTCTAATAGTGGGTGATGAAAAGCAGAGTATATCACTCGGGCGAAAATATATTTTTGGCTCGGGCGACGTACTTTGAATCCCTCGCTACGTTCAGGATTCTAATTAAGAATCCCTCGCTACGCTCGGGATTCTACTCTAGAATCCCTCACTTCGCTCTGGATTCAAAAAAGCGCCCTCGCCGTAATAATATTATTTTGCTCCCTTATGATACAATCTACTATTTTGTTTTATTTATTTTTTTAACACCGTTGCTCGTAAAGCTGATGTAATTCCACCGGTTTTAAATATGTAATGTGGGTCATAAAAAACGCGTGTGTTACCAAAGCAAATAGTTAAGTTATAGTCCATACAAATTCCATAACAGTATTATTTGCCATTTCGCGCGCTGTTGCCATTCAAATTTCGAACTAATCGCCGCGCGCCAGTCAGTAGGCAGCGCTAGCACGCTGTTAAAATGGCGGGAAAGCAACAGTGTGCATTCACAGATTCAGTTTATTTAAAATAAAAAATCAGTATCGGTAATTTAAAAACTTGGCTGCGTGCTCTAACGTCTTTGCCAACATTTTCACGCAGCTACGGCAGAAAATAATCCTCGCGCCATTTTTCTCAAAATTTCCTTTCTTTGTACTTGTATTGTGAAAATTTAAATATGACAACTGTCAATAATGAAGAAGAGCCATATATTACTTCAACTCCACCGGATATACTAACAGAAGCGCGAACCGCATGCGACAGCTTGCTGCCGTCAATATCCAAAGACAGATACATAACCACGTATGAAAATTTTTTGAAGTGAAAAACATAAAAAATGCCAAGTCATTTTCCGAAAATGTAGTTTTGGCGTATTTTAATGAACTAGCTAGTAAATATAAGCCTAGCTCGTTGTGGACAACATATTCGATGCTGAAAAGTACCCTCAAGATGAAAAATGGTGTCGATATTAATTTATATTCAAATCTCATTGCATTTTTAAAGAGACGCTCTGATGGTTTTATAAAGAAAAATCTAAGGTACTGTCATCAAATGACTTCGAAAAGTTTCTAAGAGATGCTCCAGATAGCCAGTACCCGGCAACTAAGGTCAGTTTGCCTCCTTATTTTATGTATTGATCTACCTACTGTACATACTCTTTTACATATTTTTTAACGACCGTCTGTAAGCTAAGTACCTATATCTTATCTTACACATTTTTATTTCTTTTCAGGTTGCGTTAATATTTGGTATTAATGGTGCATGTAGACGGCAAGAGCTTCACAATATTACCACAAATGACATTGAAAATCAAGGCAAAATTCTTTTAATTAAAATCCCAAACACTAAAAACAAAATACGCCGATCTTTTATTATCAACGGCCCATTTTATGACGTGGTCAAAAAATATGAAGCTCTGCGTACGACTAAGGCAAAAAATAATCATTTCTTTCAGAATTACCAAAAAGGTAAATGTACTGCGCAACCTATTGGCATAAATAAATTAGGTGCCATGCCAAAGAAAGTCGCCAAGTTTTTAGGATTGCCGGACGCTGATTGTTAAACAGGGCACAGTTTCAGAAGAACGTCAGCTACATTACTTGCTGATTCGGGAGCTGATATATTGACTTTAAAGCGGCATGGCGGGTGGCGTTCTAACGCAGTAGCAGAATCTTATGTAGAAGATTCCATCCAAAACAAAGCAAATATAAGTGCCAAAATAACTCAGGCAATAAATTTGGAGCCACAAACGAAGAAGTTTTGCCCTGAGCCGCGCCCATCTACTTCTACTGAGGATATTTTTTTATTTACAACTAATGACGAATTACAATGCTCTTCTGTCGCCTTTCAAGAAGTTTCGTCGTCTCCAACATTTACCCTAACACAAAACAATGACATTATGAATAGTAATAATAATAATAAAAACATAATTAAAAAACCAATTACAACTACGTATCATTTGAATAATTGTAATTTCACTAACTGTTTCAATAATTAGAAATGAACAAAATATAAAATGTTTTTTTTTTCTGTTTCCTCGCAAATGTGTTAAAAAACGTCGTACGATATACGTGCGTATTGGTTATAACATGCTCGGCTCAATTACGCCCTCGCCTTCGGCTCGGGCTGAAATTCCGCCTCGCATGTTATAACCATCATAACGCACTAATATCGTAATGTACTATATCAGCATTGCACTAATTTTGACATACCTACCAAATAATTTGTTTTTACCTCCCGCATGATTAATATTTCTTTATTTAGCATGCAACCGTATATTTGTACGCCTCTTGGCATAACATAGCGACTTAAAAACCTGTAATTTAAGAACTGTTTTCACTACCTATGTTACACAAATAAAATTGATTTTGATGATGTTGAACCTGCAGTATAACTCCGGTCTTTGGACAAACTGATTAGGACATAGTGACGCTGACTGTACATATATAAATATATACATATCTCTATTCTTAGGGAACCCTAAATCCAAAAAAGTAAAATTCATATCTGCTGGCACTACATGAACTTACAGAAGCTAAGTATGGGAGCCTTTTGTTGAAAAACATAAGATGGCGACGTCAGTTCTGATAAATCATGCGCTAAAAGAACCGGGTACGTACCTAATGTTAACATCAGTCGTCTTACTTCAAATAGACCAGTCATCTCATTTTTCTTTTACCACTTACTATAACCACTTATGCAAAATTGTAACTTTATTGTAATTAAAAATAAAGATGACAATGCAACCCAAAGGCAACCTTATTACAACGAAGTCAAACGTTACTATGATTTTAACAGTAATGGCAAATTTGAGATAAAATAACTGAGAAGACTGTACGCCGTACGTTATCAGAAGTACAATATACAATATTAATATAACTTTAGACACATTTATTATTATTGTGGCAGTGTAGTGACACAGTTCACTAAAATGTTAAAGGTAGCTTTTGTTGGTTTATCGTACTTGTTGTTAGTGACGAGTAAGTACTTATTTAACTTTTTAAATTGTGTAGTTTGATTTTAAAATACATAGGGAGCTTGTTACATGTTGATTGTTGAAAAAAATATATAATATTAGCAACCACACATGAGCCCGATTGTATTTGCCCTCAGCAAAACCGACGAAATGCAAGCATACAAGCTTTTATCAGTCATGTTATATTGAACCATAGTAACGTAACCTTTTTAATATAAGTATGTGTATAGTTAATATCTTTGTTACCCAGACGTTGTGCACTGCAAGCCAGACTACCTGTTCAACGAAGAGGTGGCAGGCTGGCTCAAGCTGCACAGGATCCCCGCTACTTGGCAGGAAGCCCTCCTCACATGTCACTATGAAGGTGAGGTGCTCTGTTGCTCTGATAATCAGGCTGATGAGAACAGCTGTCGCGGGATGATGGGAACTGTCTCTAGTAACCCAAGCGCTGACGTTTACCTTGGCCAGAGGCTAAGCGTTGCCATACGACGCGGCAACGCTGCCGGTCTCTTGGGCACATTGCCAATTATAATAATATAATAATAATAAATTTATTTATTTTGTACACAAAAGAAAAAAAGTAAACTTACATAACACACAATAAAAAGTTGTACAGCGAAGACATATTAAAATGCGAACTTCTGCCTCCTAAACTAGGCCAGAAGCCTGTGTTTTAGGAGCCAACGTTCATTTAAATGATTGGCACACTAATGAAATTGACAGTCATGCAAGTTACAAAATAACAAAAAACATGCTTATTTTTCAGTTAAAATAATACAGTACTTACTTAATTGACAGCGTCGTGGAGGTGTTTTTTAATGTTCTTTTGTAGTTTATTGTTAGTTTGATTCTTTTATTTGTTTTTGTTGTAATGATTTATACAAACAGCTAGTAAAGTAAGAAGAAGAAAAACAAAGTTCGTCAGTATAGTTTTGACCTGATAAGCAGCACTGCGCGCAGCAGTGCTAGCTCGCTTGTATAAAACAAAGGCGTTGCCCGCCGTCTGTACGCTTAGGTATTTTAAACTACGCAACGGGTTTTGATGCGTTTTTAATCTATTGATTTTAAGGTTTATATCTATGATTTATCCCTGAAAAACACATCAATATGTCCAAGTCGCGTCGTAAAATAGTACTTTCTATGTATTACGGATTTGTGGGACTTACCGTTACCAGGGAATTACCGTTTATAAGATCCCATCCAAAAACATTCTGTAAAAAACTAGCCAAGTCTCGATGGAGCTGCTTGTTTATCTCTAAAAGTAATGAAATCTAGACAAAGTCGTGCCAAGTCTAAAGTTCCTTACTGCGATTTCTTTATTATTATAGTTAATGTTGTGTGACTTGGCCGTTGAACATTCTTTATACGTTAATGGATACAAATCAATTTTGTTTACACGTAATGTTATATCTGTTGTAACTACCTATGTTTGTTAAGCGAGATAATAGCTCATACTGGTATTGGTAATTGGACGCTAGTAATTGGGCGCTAATGTCTCATTTTAGGCTGTTGTTGATTGTGCAACTTATTATTTACTATAATAGTAATAAGTACTTATATTATTTGTTAAGGCTCGCCTATACATAAGTATTATTGAAATACGCAGCTTTATCAAGCCTACAATTGACTGGTTATTGAATCAACTTTTCCAAGTGGTAATTTTCCATCGTCAATGGGTAGCGGTTCTGGCGACAGATTGGTGCAATGGTGTCATGGAGCACCTGGTTTTGTACCCTTGTGTACCCTTCAACGGCCAAGTCACACAACATTAACTATAATAATAAAGAAATCGCAGTAAGGAACTTTAGACTTGGCATGACTTTGTCTAGATTTCATTACTTTTTAGAGATAAACAAGCAGCTCCATCGAGACTTGGCTAGTTTTTTACGGAATGTTTTTGGTGGGATTTCACTTATTTTTGTAGAAACGTGTAAACAACATTTAACGTGAAACAGTATTACTTAACGCCCAGCAGTGGGACGCTATAGGCTAGATTAAATTAGATTAGAAGATGTGTCCCACTACGCTGGATTTTTGCAATGACATTCAATTTTTATAGGTACCAATAGTAGAAGAGGGCATTACCATATCTCTAATACAGCTGAGACCAGCTGAAGGTTCTTCATCAGATACTTCAGACCTTCGATTTTTGACCTCAAATGGAGCGGCCAACCAAGTTGAATATTTTTTGTAAAGGCGGTATGTTGATCTCTAATAGTTTGGTTGGGCTCTTGTGTTTTCTAATCAGGGTCACCAGGTACTCCAGATCTTCGATTATCCTAGTATTTTATAGATTTCCCTTTATGTGGACATTAAACCCTAACTCTATACCAAATTTCAGCTCTCTGAGTTTATGGGAAGTACTAGTTCTATTCTGATGATCATGAGTGAGTGAGTGAGTGTCATAAATGCGAAATTTTGCTTTCGCTTAACTTCGGAACTAAATGACTAAAGACTCGAAATTTTGGATTTTGAGTATGTGATTATAGCTTACTGGGTGACGAATTTCTGCGTTCCGGTCTTATCCAGAGGTTCTCAAATAGGGGCCTGAAAATGCGGTGAAATGGTTCCAGTAAAGGATGGTACGGCATGGCAGTGTTTGCTTCGCGCTCAACTTGGCGGGGGCACTGCCGTGCCCCCCGATCCTGTTATCGGAGACACTGTTGTATTGACCCCGAGCATCAGAGGTGAACGTTTATCAAATGAAAAGTATTGTTCTGTGTTATAATTAAGTAAGTATCACGAGAGATAAAATGCAATATAATGAACTGCAATGCAATAAAATAAATGGCTAATAATGACAAATTCGAGATGGAAAACCCAACCACATTTCATCCTCTCCGGTAGTTGACTCCAGAACCCCTCACTGCTCAACAGTAGCGTTTGACCAACGATACAGAATAGTTACATTAAATGTTATGCAAAATGTTTGTAGTTTCAATTCTTCGAAATAGATCTAGGCCTTGATGCAGGATGCAGCACCGCCCCCTCCCGTCAGCAAAAGTATGCACATACAGGAAAAGTAAGAATAATTTAGCATGCGCCTAAACTTTTACTCAAATAATAATAGTAGGTATGATAACATGAAAACTGCGTCAATCAGCAGTCAAGCAGTTCCAATCGTCCTACACAAATTGTTTTTTTTTTTTGCGAAAATCACCGTCATCATTATAAACCTGCCCAGCCTCTTCATAACTACGTTGGGGTCTGCTTCCCGAGTCGAAATGGATGCAACTGAATTCCAGTATTTTACATGGAGCGACTGCCTGTCTGGCTTCCACAGTCCAGTTAGTTCTTAGTAATACGATACTCCTTGGTAAGACAAAAATTACCATACTTTGATTATACTTTGTTTCAGGCGCGGTGTTGGCGTCCCCGCTAAACAAACAGTTAGCTGATGCCCTTAAAACAAAGATGACAGAAAACGGTGTGGACGGTCCCATTTACCTAGGAACCCATGATTTGTATAGTAAAGGACACTTCTTCTCTATAGAAGGTAACATTTTTGATAAATAGATTATATGCAGGGGCAAACGGGCCTGCAAGGAATTTGAAAAATAGGTATTTGAAAACACCATGGCCGTCGTGCTGCTTTTGCCAATCTCTGGAGAGTGCGATAAGGACCGCTGCAGCTCAGTTCGATTTTATAACAAAAACCGGCCAAGCGCGAGTCGGACTCGCGCACCGAGGGTTCCGTACAACTATATATCCGAAAAATTAAATCGAAATCGTTGTTTCTTTTGATTGCCTTGACATAGAAAATTGATTTTGTTACAGCTTAGAGGTATTATAGAGAGTATTTGATATGAATTTCAATTTAACACCTCTACGCGTTCATGAGGAAAGGGGTAGTAAGTTTAAAATTATTAAAAAAAAAATTATTACATGATGTTACTAAAAATTTGCGGTTTTCGCAATTTTCACTTTATTGGTGCTACAAGACGTTGCTTCGTACCAAAGTTCAAGATTCTGAGTTCACAGGAAGTACCCTGTAGGTTTTAATTTCATTGCGAGTGTCAAAAATTTGCGGAAAATTGCGGTATAAACGGCTGTATCTTTTGATTGCGTTGGCTTAGAAGTTTGATTTTTTCACAGCTTCAAGGGACAGTAGACCTGAGTATTTGATATAAATTCCAGCTTGATACCTCCATGCGTTCCTGAGAAAAAGGGTCTTGACAGACAGACAGACAGACGGACGGACAACAAAGTGATCCTATAAGGGTTCCGTTTTTTCCTTTCGAGGTACGGAACCCTAAAAATGTTGAAGAGATCGACATTTCGTATTCCCCCTTTTTCTCCTCGAAAACTGGGTCGATTTAATTATTTTTGACATTAAAATTTTAAAAGGAGTTTTTCTAGGTTCCTATCAATTTCTTTTATGTTAAATAGTTTAAGAATTTGTCTAGTAATTCTCTAATCAATCAGTAGAACAGTTTTTTGACTTATAAAAAAATAGTGTTTGTTTTTAGGGTTCTGTAGTCAACAAGGAACCCTTATAGTTTCGCTTTGTCCGTCTGTCTGTCTGTCCGCGATTTAGCTCAAAAGCTATTGGTACTAGAAAGTAGTTATTTGGTATGAGTATAGACGTCAATGACGCCAAAAAAGTGGTAGAATAAAATTTTGAAAAAATCAATTACTGAGGGTACCTCCTCCCCTACATGTAAAGTGGGGATGACAATTTTTTTTTCGTCCTTCCCATAGTATGGGATATCGTTGGATGGGTCTTTCAAAAATATTAGTGATTTGGTGAGACCGTTTTTTGATTAAGTAAACCGTTCGTGACTTATCAAGCTTTAAAGTACCAATTTAGAGTCATGTGTCCCCCCCCCCATCTACCAACAAAACGGTTGTAGTTAGAAATTCAAATATCACGGCATTAGTACCTATATACAAGGTGTTGTTTTGCATCCTCGTCAAATTTCAGGAGGTGGACACAAAAGACATAAATAATCAATTAAAATTACGGTACCTAGTTAATCCTATTAATATTATAAACGCAAAAGTTTGTAAGTATGAATGGATGGATGTTTGTTACTCTTTCACTTAAAAACTACTAAATGGATCTAGATGAAATTTGGCACAGGGATAGATAATAGTCTGGAATAGCACATAGGATACTTTTTATCCCGGTAGTGTGATCCCGCGGGAAAAGTACCGAAAAAACGGGGGCGAAGCCGTGGGCAGAAGCTAATTATTAATAAACGCTGATTTTTTTGGTTGTTTAAGTTTGTCAATATTTCAGAATAACCCCCTTAACGTGGTTTAGGGAATAAGAAATTATCAATTAAACGTTTGTGATTGTTTGTATGTGTGTAAGCGAGGTTATAGGGCAAGAACCAGACAGGCCGCGTTCAAAACACGGGTGGTTCACACTTACCGATTTCCGTAAATAAGAAAAAAAAACCATACCCTTTTTATTATTGATTCGGGACGAGAATCATTAGCATAGTTACCTCCTTGAATTTGACGAGGATGCAAAACAACACCTTGTTTAACGAAGTTTAATGGTAAACTATCACACTTAATAGTAGTCTTTACAAGTTTACGAGTAATAGTCGACCAATTGTGTTAGCTAATAATAAATTAATTTGAATTTAAATTGTATTTGACTCAAAAATTTCGAACAACTCCATAGAAATGTCGATAGATGGCGCTAAGCGTCAGTTGTATCGCGTGTATTGTTAAGTCCTAAATAAGTTTCTTTTAAATTCATTAAATCATTAAATTTAATGAATTTAATATTAATGTAACTTTTATATGTTAGGATTTTTTTTATTTAATTGAATGTTAAAAAAAAAAAAAAATATTATTGACTATGTAATTTAAATTATGTATATATGGTGTTGGCAATAAAGGCTTAATAATAATAAGTTTCTTAAAAAAAAAACACTTACTGACCAATAAAATTATAGTAAGTTGTGTCTAAGTAATTAAATTAGTTCAGGATTGTGTCAATCCAGATCTCATTTAAGTGATTCATTTTCAGTTTTGTGTAACAATTAGTACTTCTTTTTAACTAGATGAAGTTGTCATGTAATTAGATCTGACAATGGTTTCGTTACCGGAAAGTAGGTAAGAAAATTATTGAATTCTTGAGATTGTGTATTGCTGTGTCCTGTATTTAAATTCAAAACACCGGCTATGACAAGTCTTATCCAAATAACAAAAAAAAAAAAACTTTCCGTGCTAAATTGTCGGATCAGGTGAGGATTTGTATAGGAAGTCAAATTAGGTAGGTAGTCATGTTTCGCTTGTAGTAAGAGCATGGTACGAAACTATCAGTCGGCGAATACGACCCGCACATCGCTGTCATAAAAACTACGGAACCCTACACTGCGCGTTGCCCGACACTCACTTGACCGGTTTTTTCATATAAGTTAAGACTCGACTTATAATAATATCATCAGGCTTCGACCCGTTCGCAATTTATTTATTTTTCTGTTTAGTTGTATGGTGTGACATGTAAAAAATATTAATTATTTTTAATTCGGGCAATAGTTTTTGAAATTTGCCGGCCAATGTCAGACTATATGTTGAACAAAATATGATTTGCAGCCGACGTAAGAAAATTTGAATTTCGCGAGCAACAATTCGATATAAAATGAACACTTACCAACACGTCAACAGTACGATTATATTTTTTTTAATTAATGTATTTATGACTGTTTTTGACGCATTTTCCAGGAGTGCCACTGTCTAACATGGATATAAGTTGGAGTTCAAGTAATGACGAAACGTTGACTGGAAATTACCTCAGTATGTCTATCAATGGAAGCGCGTATTTCATGACAATCTCGTCAAGCACGGAACAAAGACCGTTTATATGTTACAGGAAACTCGACCTTAATCAAACGATAAACGAATGTGGCACCTTTGATAATGGTAACTAAATTATGTTGCGGCTGATCAAACATTGTTTTTCAGAAATCTATTGCAAAGCTATATTGCGGCTATTATGTTCTAAATTAATCATAATGAAAATTTCATTGCAGAATATCACTATAAGCGGTGTACAGGCAATTGTTACAAGGTACACCAGCAGACAAGGACATGGTCGCGAGCGTTCGGGATATGCGCCTCTGAGGGAGGGCACTTAGTCATCTTGAACGACAGCGAAGAGGCCCGCATGGTCAAGGAGTTGTTCCCTAAACGGTCAGAGCAGGGGCTGTGGGATCGATTCCACGTAGGTCTGGTAGCCTGGAGCGCTGACCGTATCTGGACCACTATTCACGGTATTAGATTATTAAACCACCTATACATACTCCACCGTGCCATCTACAGCGAACCAATATGGCAAGAAAATTATAATAGATAACTTTTTAGCAAACTACGAGAGACCACGTTTGAAGAGAGAGAACATAACGGAACAACTAAGATCACTTCTGTACAGTGCGTCTGCGTTAGGCAGAGGTGTACCCACATTCCGCCAGTTATGTTTAAGTCCCATGTAATAGGAAGCCAAGCCTTTTGCCATCAATCGGGCTCGAATTCAGAATCCGGGTTGCTACTTAGAAATTTCTGATAGAGAAACCCAACGAAAATTGGAGCGCCGAAAAAGTTAGAGTAACACTTATAATGAACACGATATAACACAAAAAAACGGATTGCACTCCGGGAGTGCCGGCAGAAGTGAAAACTTGAATATTAACGTTGTGCATTTTTGATATTTTGGAATGGTTATGGAAAAATTTTGCACGAATTGCTTTAATTATCAGTATAAAAGTACTAACATTTATGCGGTAAAATACAATATTCATTTATTGCGCTATCGTACACAAACATGGCAATTTATATTATATAAAAAATTTTACACTTCAGAACTATTATAATCCGTCTTACGAATTTTACCTCTTTGGAGAAACCGAAGGTTTTGTTTGTGCATAAGATAATTATCCAGTTTTGGGAACCCAAACTCAATGGCAGATGTCATAAAGTACAAATTCCATCGTTACCTAATGTCAATCCGTCTTACGAATTTTCGATCAGGACACCTGACTCGATTTGTTACCCATCACAAAAGTGCACAACGCCGCTAAAGAAGTTTTCACTTCAAAAGGGGCTAAAGTCTACCTGAATAAAATCATATTTCGTGGCACCGTAAAAATTTCCGTGTGATTTCAGGTGAGAAATTCGAAGATGTGTTCAACGTTTGGGCTGCTTACCAGCCTAACAACATAAACGGCAAACAGAGTCGTGTATCTTTTGTCAGAAGCGGCTTTTTGGATGATGTCGACCCTGACTTCAAAGCTATGTTCGTCTGTGAGAAGTCGCCGGAATCGATACATTTCGAACAACTCAATGAAACTGCGTTAGAGACGGCTACACATTTTGAACCAGTAAAATTTTGAGTTCAATAAACTATTTAACTAATCCGAAAGGATTAGCTAAATAATTTACTTTTACGATGTATCCATTTGTGTGTAAATTTAATGTCATATTTTCTAATGTAAAACTAAATAAATCATTCAAAGATGTGCCTGTTTTCTTCTTAGAGTGTCGATGGCAATCTAAATTGTGTCGCCCCAACACTGAGCTATTAGTTCGGCGACCTCTGTAGCGTCCATCAGTTCCTGTAATGTACAAATAGCAGGACACGCAGGACACATCGTTTGTGGAACAGCACCACATTTACACTCCAGGGCAGAATCACTATTGAATCTCCATTGATGTATCTGTAAAATTGTTTTTATTTGGTAGGTATAATATTTCCGTCATTTTCATTCACGTTCATGTCTGCACTGCACACTGCTTGTAACGAAATGCGAGGTTGATACACAGATGATAGGTGTCGTTAAGTTCAGGGTGAACAGGGTTCTTCAAAGCAAAGATGTTCTATCCTCGCGTGGTCAGTTCAAATGAGATATCTACTAGTCAAAATTTGCTTTCGCCATATTTTGGTAACGTAATTATATAGCATAGGACATTATTGTAGGTTCCCATTAGTGAAAGAAATTTCGGTATCTAGGGTTATACACCCGAATACATCCAAATAACAAACCTTACCTCCTTATAGTATTAGTATAGATATAAAGACATCGGTATCTCACTGTAGGCCTCGTTTTCCTCATTCCACTTATCCTTATTCAGTGCTGTCAATAGTCAATCTTTAAGGTAACAGTCGTGCGTCCTACTATCTCCTTCTGGGCCTACCGCGTTGCCGTTTGGGACTCACTGTGTGGTTACAATACCATAGCTCCTACGGCATACGACAGATGATGGCAGCTGTGTTACCAAAATCAGCTATTTGAGTTTTGGAACACAATTTTGAGTTCCTAATGCGATCGAAAAATGATTTAAATTTAAAGTCTTAAAAAAGTTGTACAATTATATTGCAATCTGTGGGCACATACAGCCATCTCCGGCAATATTACTTTAATGTTAATTTTGTGTGGGGATAGTAAAGCTACACAGCACGTCTAGCTCCATTATTTTCCCGCGCTGAAGTAAGATTAAAACAATACTGCTGTTTAAAGTCATGGTAAAAATTATTTAAAATAGTAAAAAATCAATAGGTTGAATGATTTTATTCTCTCGCAAAAGTACAGAATAAATACTGAGCATGCAATACTTATAAACACACCCACACTTTAACAAGGTGGAGATGACAAATTATTAACGTCGACATGACGTTCCCAGTCTGCCTACAAAAGTTCAATAGATTGAATTAAAATTATTATCTTTTTAGGTTTGATTGTTAAATAATCAAAATACATTATGGCACCTTCCGCTTGTCAGCTTCCGGTTCGCCGAATATTATTATATTATTATAATTAATTCAGATTTTCATGATTATTGATCAATAATTCTTTTTTTTTTTTTTAAACTAACTTAATTATTATTAAACAGTTAATTGAATAATCCGATGTAATGTTTAGGTGTTCATCTGCCCTTAACAAACATCACGTAAGGCCGCAATCCTGTCAAGGGTGTGACACTACATGAAAATATATGACAAGTTAAAGGAACCTACAAAGACCTACACGCCTAATATTCCCTACGACCCTAAACCCTAACCTATCATATACCTAGTTTGTGATAAATAAATATATACATAAGTTCAGGATGTCTGCACCATGCGACCTAAGGTTACAGACGGATAGTAGACAGGAATACCAGGTTCGGGAAGGGTACACTCACTGCCAGTCCCGCAGACTCACGAGACTGATCAGAGATGGCTAAAGGTGTCTTGGCCACAGTGAGGGGTAATGAGACAAGAATATAAAATTCAAATCTGATTTGTTTACAAAATGTTCTGCTTATATACTACTTTTTCTTAACACACACTATTATACAAATTCTATGTGTCCTATGCGTGTAAGACAACCAAATCATTCTGTTGATGTAATCTGAGCAAGGCCGACTGCTGAATCAATGTCCAAAGGTAACATTGAACATGAGATTTTTGTAGAAATGCTTAAAAGTCGATGTGTCGGGTATTTGAATGCAGTCGTTTAGTGACCGTGAAGTGAACAAGTTGTAGTGCGACCTTATTTTTACCTACTCTATCCGACATAGTGCGACCTTATTTTTATTCTGGACCATCGTATCTGACCACCGTTTTACACAGAATATTATTTTAAATATTTCCTACACGATGTATCTGTTGCATCGATCCGGTGTATTGAAAGGTTAACGACCGCATCGGTATGAACATTAAACGTGTTTTGCCAACTCTTCACTTCAAATCCTTCGCCAAATTCGTTTTGTTTATTTCCTTATGCGAATTAATGCAAATTAGGTATATCTAAGGTTGGTGAACCAACATATAAAACATATATATATATATATATGTTGGCAATAACATTGACATTTATTTGTTTGTGATAAAGTTTAAATTGCGAGTGTATTTAAAGGATAAAGCACTTTGTTAATCATTTTTTTTTTTGTACAGTTTAGGAAACTAAGCTAAGTTCATGTAAGACGCAAAGTTCATATTTGACGACACGGTTGGCGCAGTGGCTGAGCGATCGACTGCTGCGCTGCGTGTCGCGGGTTCGATCCCCGCACGGAACAAATATTTGTATCGCCTACAGATAGTTGTTCTGGGTCTGGCTGTTTGTTTATGTGAGTTTAAATGTTTGTAAACGCACCCATGATACAGGAGAAATTCCTAGTGTGGAGCAACGTTTTTTTTTTTTTAAATAAATTAAAATAAAATAAAGCTAACTTTAGTTCTACATAACTACTTCGACAGTGAAAGTATACATACAGCACACAGAATGATAAAAAAATATCTGTCTTTTTTATCATACCTGTACATCGTGGCTGGTAAGTTTCCAATTAATATTGAATAATAAAAACATTATATTTAAAACTAGCTTAGCTACACAACGTCACCCAATATCTCTGTTACCTAGATGTGTGCTGCAAACCAGAGTACCTGTTTAACGATGAAGCGGGAGGCTGGCTCAAGCTGCACATGTTCCCTGCTACTTGGCAGGAAGCCTTCCTCAGATGTCACTGTGAAGGTAAGGTGCTCTGCTCCTCTGAATCAGGCTGATGAGAACAACTGCCGCGGGGTTGCGAGAACTGTGACTAGTGCGTCCAGTTATATTGAATCTAGACTTTAAATCGTCATTGTCATGTGATGGAAGTGTAAAAAAACCCTGATCAGGTTATATTCACACAACCACTTATTAAAAGCAATAAGGAAAACATTTATCTATCTTAAAAAGGTATTTACGTATTAACGACTTTACATCCCACCACTTTTTACAACTTGGATTGAATTTTTACAATATTCATCATCATCAGCAACAATATTTATCAATTTTTTTTTAGTAAAACTTTCTGTTCTTCCGTGGGGTGGGGATCTGGTGATTTGTAATACAGGCATTTTACGCCTTACTCAGACACCAGCCCCTCACATTGCTAAAAAAAAAAGAAAAATTATGTGAAACCTAGAATAAGCTTATCATTGTGAGGATAAATAAAGGAATTTATTATTATTATTATCAGCTGGAAAGACAGGGAGAGGAAGACATAAGAAAAGATGTAAAGGAAAAACGAGTAAATGATAGCGTATTGCGCCGACCCCAAATAGGATGGGCGGCTAAGGGCAGTAAGATTCACGATCCTACAGCAATCCACCAGATATAAGTCTCTCCAACTGCACGTCACTTAGCTTGATTCTCAGCACGTCTCATCTAGTTTCTACCAGCCACTCTGCGAAGATCGTTCGTTGCTCCACCGAGCCTGTGGGCGTCTCGCCTTATGACGCTCACCGACTCGTGGTCTTCACTCAAGAATACAAAAAACCACATTACTTAATTTTAATTGAAAAGGTTATTGGCTAAAACGATTAAATTGCCATCCAAAGTTATTTCCCGATTCATTGGTTTATCTTTTTAAAAGCTTTTATTATCAGATAATTTAACATGCTCTAGCGTTTTAAATATGGTCTATACGTTTTCGATATAAAGTATTTTTTTAAATTACTGACTTCCAAAAAAACACTAAAAAGTGGAAATTAACTTTACTTCGGGAAATCGATGGCAAAAAGTTGTTTTATTCTTGGAAGTCAGTATTTTTTTGTCTTATAGCCTACTTGTGTCTGGTGTGAATTGCTGTTCTACTATCGAATGATGCCGTGCAAATAAACAAACATCAGTCATTATCGATTATACTTACAAGATAGGGGTGACCGCAAAAATAAGAGGTCAAATAGTCACTGCGTCAGCGTCATGAGATCTCATGTTTACTACCTAAAAGTTATTTATATGTTTTACTCACCATTATCTCTACATACTATATAACAAAATCGCTTCTCGCCGTCTATACGCTTCGATCTTTTAAACTTCGCAACAGATGCGGTTTTTATCAATAGACAGAATAATTCAAGAGGAATGTTTATACTCGTATTTATGACTTATCCTTGATCAAAATTTCCAGGCCAACGAAACCGCAAGCAGCAGCTAGTAATTTATAATCATGTGTAGGTACCTACAATGACCCCATCAGCGGTTTAGCATAAAAACCAACTACCTACGTTGTATAAAACATATAACCAGCTTTTAGGTACTATACATGTATGTTTAACCTAACCTACAGACTGCTATAAGAACTTCAATCTATACGGGGTCACGGGGTGTAAAGGGCACCCACGCGAAAACGCTAACCACGTACCGACTCAGTATAACATTCCAAAACACCTACAAAAAAAAAAGTCAATTTAAAAAAGAGCAGCTGTTCCATTCATTTTGACCGTAGAGGTATTGCACTTTTTTTTTTAAATTTCTTAAGGCGCTCCCTCACCGGGAGCATTCGCGTGCAATGTAACATATAGATTCGACTTTGAGCATTACATTACAATACAGGTAGTATGACGAGCATTCGCGTATTATGTAACATTTAGTATAGATTGGAATTTGCGAGCATTCTGATTTAGTTGTTTCCGTAATGTCAGACGAAGCGGTCAAAAAGCGCATTGATGTTACAAGTTGTATCAACATATTACACATTGTATCATTACAAGGTGCGCATTGTAATGCTCGGTTCTCCTCCTTCACTGATGTAAACTCGTTTTGTATCATTACAGTTTGTGCACTGTAATGCTCAGTTCTCCTCCCTCACTGATGTAATGCTCGACTCTGTAACGTTACATTACACGCGAATGCTCCCGGTGAGGGAGCGCCTTTATGAACAATTTCTATGTCGGGACGATCAGAATGATGCACTTAGTGCTTAAGGTAAGCGTTTTCGCGTCGGTGCTACTGTATACAATATACCTGCACTTTGGACATCAGGTAAAGCACTAACCACATAACAAAGAAAGAAGGTCATAAATGATTTATTAAATAAATCATTTATGACCTTCTTCTTTCTTCGTTTTGTACAGGGCCAGAGGTACAGGGCTCGATCTCAATGTGTCATGTTACAGGCGCAGTGTTGGCGTCCCCGCTAGACAAGCAGCTAGCTGATGCTCTTCACAGACTGATGACACAGTCTGGTGTGCATGATCATATCTTCCTTGGCACCCATGACTTGTTCTCGAAAGGTGACTTCGTTTCAGTTGAAGGTTAGTACATTTTTTAATTTGTTGATCTGTTCATTGAAGAATACACAAGTTATGGAATAAGGCGTTACGTTGAGGAAATCCAAGACATTAAATGTTATGCAAAATATTTAGTCTTAATTCCACGAGTTTAGGCTTGGATGCAGAATGCAGAAAGGCCCTCCCGCCTGCAAAAATATGTACATGCAGGAAAACCGAAAATTAGTATGCCATGCACTCAAACCTCTCGTCGATTCCAGATTTTCTGAAATTTTCCCGTTAAATTGCCGTTAAAGGGCAAAACACGTGTCGAGTTTCAGCTGGAGCCTTTTCCCTGAATTACCATTAAATATGTTGCATCACATTAAATGACAGTTTCAGACCCACGACAACGGTACGCGCGAATGTTGGCAAACAAAGGCGCAGTTAACGTGGTTGACCTCTCCGTGCACAATATGCTTTGCAGTAACGTCTTAACACCGCCGACCCAAACAGGTCAATACATATAGAAGCTCTGAATACCTAATTTCAATCTTTGTTTTGTCATGTATGTTCCAGGAGTGCCGGTGGCCGACATGGAAATAATATGGGGTGGCCATGATATCAGGATCGCCACCGGAGACTGCCTCATTTTGTCCTCTACAGCTGCCACACCATATGTCATGCATGCCTCGTCATGCACGGATCCACTACCCTACATATGTTACAGGAAACTCGACAATCTGACAATGAACGAATGTAATACCTTTGACAATGGTAGGTAAGCGGTGCTAAATGCGGCATCTACAAATAAAACACGCCCAAATTTTAATCCCGGAAGTTGGATGTGGTTCTAATTTAGCTTGTAAGATTTGGCTTATACTAATTAACTAACATTAAAAGTTATTTAAAAGAAAACCAAAGCATAATTATAGTTTGAATTACAGAATATCACTTCCAGCAAAGTACAGGTAGCTGTTACAAGGTACATTACCAGAAACAGACTTGGTCCAGCGCGTACAGGATATGTGCAGCTGAGGGGGGGCACCTGGTTGTCTTGAACGACAGAGAAGAGGCCCGCATCGTCAAAGAGATGTTCCCTGCTCCAGATGGGAATGTGAACCAATGGGAACAGTTCCACATAGGTCTGCTGGCCTGGGGTGACGACCGCACTTGGATTACTATTCACGGTATAAAAGATAATTTTCATATGAAGATAAAGGGGTATGAAGAACAAGGTTTAAAGTCTTCATCCACCATAGATAAGGGAGGATCCTCCGACTAAACGGGTGTTGTGGCTGGTTGGCTACTGCCAGACAGTTTGTTGTCGGGTTTTTCTATATTATCTGAAGTCACGAGTAACTTTGATAGCGCGATTTTGAATTTAATTGTTAGTTCCTTATTTGTGTAATAGATGGCTCTGTAGTAGTAATGTACTGTTGCTGTAGTACTTTTTGTAATGCCACTACAAAGATCTCCACCATGGGTGTTATTTTTTTGGCTAGGAGAAAGCGGACTACTTGAGCAGCTATCATCAGAGACCTGAAAGCATGTCACATAACGTGTAATTCTCAAAGGGTTCGGCATACGTGTACCCTAAAGACATTACAGTCAGTTCAGTTATGTTTCAGCCCCTTGTAATGTTTATTCCATCAATTGGGCACACATACAGACAGCATAGTCATTCTCAAACGTTATCATTATGAGAGAGTAGGTCATAATCAACACGTAGGCCCAGTGCGTGGTGGGAGGGTATCGCATACCCGACGTATAGCACTGTCTCTTTAGCGCTTTTCTGATTTTAATAATACGGCAACAGATATTCATAAGATAAACCTTTTACAGGAGAAAGAATAAAAGACGTGTTCCACGACTGGACCCCCGGCCAGCCTGACAATTATGGAGGTGATCAAACTCATGGGACTATTATCAGATACGGTACCTTGGATGATGGAAGCCCTAGGACCAGAGCTATGTTCGTCTGCGAGAAATCTCCCGAATCAATTCAGTTTGAAACTTAACCGCTAGCGATTGTAGAAAAGGTGCAGTAATCCTCAAAAAACACCACTAATTGTTTCAAGGATAGATTGTAAATGAACAAACAAATATGAAAATAAAAGTTTTCTTTTTGATAAGTTTTTCGCTGCCTCATGAGTCTAGTAGTTGCAAGCGCAACTGCTCAGGATGAGGTCCTGGCTTCAATTCCCAGATCTGATGAAGAACAAAATTGGCTTTTCGTCAGGAATTACTACGCCGTTTGGATCCTTTTTGTGTTACTAATATAAGACACTCTGTATATTGCTGGTTCTCCAGTTATATACAATTTGTTAAGTACAAAAAAAAACCTGTCCGATCCGAGAGGGCATATACATCAACCACTGACATAACCAAATAAAATAAAAAAACAAATATTCATCAAAGTAAACATATCAATGAATTTTAAAAACCCGATTTTTATTCCCTTAAATCAATCAAACATAGATTGTGATAACACTATCTTCGGCGTTACCGTTTAATCGTCAGTTGTTTGTTCATGACATCATTACCTGAGCAGTGATAGGAGTGTTGGCCTGCGTTGCCTTGTCAGTTTCCTCATTTTACTACATTTTATTAAATTTTTACTACCCCCGACAATACGACGCTTGGATTAATTTTATTTTTGGTTTTTTAGAGGTTTTGTCCGTCGGGGGTTTTTTAAATTTTTAATTTAATTTTTATTTCATGCTTTTTAAACTTAAATTATTTTTTCTTAGCCTTAACCTTCCACTTTTTTTGGTGTTGCGCCTCTTCTCGCTTATTAACGAAAACAAGGAAAAATATGAATTTAAAAAAAAACTTGAGCTTATAGGGGGGAGGGGGGGTGTGCAGCCTACACCCCTGGCGATGCCCATGGTGAGAAAGTGACAAGAATTCAAATTTTCAATCAACTTGACCCGTAGAAGTTGTTTAAATCCCTTCATCAACTAGAAAAGAGGTGATGAGCTGCAAACGGCTGAGCAGATTTTCTCGAAACATAGCTAAGAACACTCTCGATTAAAATACCTTTCAAATGACACCAATTTTATCAAAATCGCTTCATCCGTTTGGGAGCTACGATGCCACAGACAGACACACAGATACATAGATACACACGTCAAACTTATAACACCCCTCTTTTTTGGTCGGGGGTTAAAAATAGTAAAACAGAGTAAATTTTGTAGATGAACGCATTTTCTTTGGCTCCTCAATCCTGACATTCTAATTATATATGTTTGACTGTAGCCACCTGAGATCTCAACAGAATCTAAAGCCAGATATACTAACATTTAGCAGAAATGTCTGCTAAATATACCTGCACACTTCAGCAATGTATATATTTTGGATTCTGAAAAAACAATACTTAGCTATTTTCTTATAAATTCAAAATTTACTCTGTTTTACCATTTTATTCCTATACTGCAAAAACAAACATAACACCTGCTAAATGATCATTATGTCCAATATATTAATTCATCGCTCACATCCAATAGAAATTTACATCTTGAGTGTAGATTGAGGAGCCATATTAAAAGTATTGTATTTTCTTTCATTTTAACGCTACAGAAGCAAAATTGTTAGCACATAATATGCACAATTGCTACTAAATGATACAACATTTTCAAAAATATACATCTATTACTTAACGAGTTCCAGGTGGCTCCTCAGTTCAGACGTTTGGATTGAGGAGCCACTTTTGCATGATATATAACTAGTGATATATTTTGCTGCTAAATCTAGAATTCGTGCTGCAAAATCAGCTAAATTGCTGCTAAATAATGGTGAGATCAGATTTTAAAAATCTGATGTGGCTCCTCAATCCTTACGGACACATAATATGTGTATCCAAAATACAATTGAAATAATTAATTCCGCAGACGTAGGTGATTTCAAAAAACATTTACATTAAATAATAACATTTATTCAAATAAATATTTAGACTACTGTTATAAAAAAAAGCTTACGAAGACTAAACATGAACACAATTCTAAATAAAATAAAAGTACAAGTAGTATTTTGTAATACAAATAAAAAAATATTAAATGTATTTTACACATGTTTTATTAAATAAATGTATTTTATACATTTCATAAATGAAATGTAGCTACATATTTTGCCGTTTAAGAATGGCGTACAATTTCCTAAGCCATTGGGTGAACTTAATTAGTATAAGTACTGATAAAATCCGTGAAAGTTTAAAACAGTAAACTTAATTAGTATTAACTTTAAAAAAGTAGAGTTTATTACAGAGAAATATTAGAAAAAAACGTCAAATTAAATATTTAAATCTACTCTCTCACTTGAATCCGTTAAAGGTTTTATTTAATCTACAAAATACAGTTAAAGGCGATGATAATAAGTGGTCTTAAAATTCGAAGACTTGTCTCTGTACGATACAGTGCTGGAGTACAGGTGGATGACCCGGCGGATCCATGGATCTGAGGGATTCAAAGGTAAGTTTAATGAACTGTTCGCAACACAAAATACGTCTGGCTGCTCAAGTTCACTGGGACCAAAGACAACCATACGTACACACACTTGCCGTGCAATCACGCGCATTCTGTAGCCAGACATCCTTGGCCGCCTGATGCGCGGGCTTCAATACACTATCATACATTGCCGGAGTGGCTGCCTCAGCCTGGTTGCAAGGGTAAGGGTTTACGCTTGCGCGGTTCTGAGTCTGATTTCTAAAGATGATTCCGTAGCGGGCGCACTCGCGCTACTTTAACCGGTCTCTACAAAAGCAGTTTATAAAGAATCTCCTATTGAACGGGAAATCTATATATATTTAAAATGTTTAGCGTGATGTATCACCGTGTGTTCGCCTTAAAAATCGGTCTGAATTAGGGTTCATTCCCGGGAATTCTCGAGCCGAGAATTCCCGGGAAATCGTTGGACTTGTTCCCGGGAAATCAATGCCGAGAAAAGTCGAGAACTCGAGAAATCATGTATCAAGTCACACCATTTAAAAGCTATTGCCAATCGTTATGCACGTCAACCTGTGGAGCAATTACACTAAAAACGCCTTCAATGCTCTGCGCGTCCAGTATAACAACGTCTTTAGAGGTTTGTTGGGGCTCTTATGGCGGAGCAGTGCCTTCGGCATGTTCCGGCGTCCCTATGGTCTCGGGTAAAACGTAGCACCAACACGCTTCTGAGCGTGGTGTCAAACAGAGTGGACAGCCAAATCCTGAGGCATTGATCGCTCATGCATGTCCAAAATAATTATTATTTTAAATTTTACTAACATAGCTGAAAGTATCTGCTAACTAACATAATATGGACTTTTATCAATTAATGTGCTTAGTCTGAAATAAATATTTTCAATTTAATTCAATATTTTGTTTGTGAAAATTAAAGTTATTAAATCAATAAGATAGGAGAAATATAACTTGTTGTTCAATATTTATAGTGTGTAATTTTTGGTTTCCCTAATATTTATTTATTATAAATATGTATGTATAAACAAAACCGAAAAACCCGGTTTTACTATCCTAGAAAACCGGGTTTCGTTTCAGTAGGCTAACCGGTTTTTTTGGTTAATCGGGTATTAGGTTTGCATGTTCTAATGTGAATGTGTGTTGTGGTTGTTTTGTTCAGCGCTAATTCTGAACTACGTCAACCGATTAAAAAAAAAAATGGTCGTGCGACATTTCACTTTAATTGAAATTAAAATGGGAAAACTCTGGCTCAAACGACTTAAACAAGACAAAAAGCATCTCGTTAGGCTTTTTCAAGTTTTGTGGAAATCTTATGCTGCTCACACATGGCCTCTTTTTCTGAAACCTTCCTACAAAACTATTTACTACAAAATGCATCTGATTTCATCTGTACTTAACGCTATTTATGATTTTTACTTTTTTTTGTCTAATACGCAAGCACCTAGTGAAGTGAGACGACATTGCACTATTGACGTGCTTCAGCGAGGACAAAGCAGCAGTGATAGCCTAGTACTGTGACCACTGAACTACTGAATAATATTATTTTTGTATATTTTTCAAAAAAGTTAATTAGCTTATTCATAAGATTATTATAATTATAATTTGATACTTTTATTTGAGAGGAAAACCACTGAATTTGTTAACGTTATTGGAACCAAATAATATGAGAAAGCGTACGTAAGTGTAAATTTCTCGACAACCCGAGAAGACCCGAGAAATTAGCCTCGAGAATTCTCGAGACCCGAGAAATTGAAAAGCTCGAGAAATCATGAACCCTAGTCTGAATCAAGAGTAACCTAAAGACGACCTGGTGTACGACCTCGTTGTCGTACACCATTGTACGTAGGTACAACGCTGCATGGATTTTTTTAGCGCTGTTGATGAAGTTTTATGTTCAAAATATAAACGATAAAAATTGTGTTTATATTTTGTGAAATGTATTGAAGAAACAATAAGACGACTGCGCGCGGCGTTAGTTCCTTCAGCAACGCGCGAATAGATCCTAGTACATACATCTTTATATGCCGAAGACGGTTTAGATAATATCTTACTTAGGATGCTTTTTGTCCCATTGCTCCAATTTCGTACACAACTGCTTCAATGACGAGGGGGGTGGCTTTTTAACTGGGCAAGGCTCACAAGGCTTTGCACATTTGCAGACTATGTGTCGACCTGAAAATTAGAAAGGAATATTATTTTGTATTTTTTTAATACTATCGTTTAGTCTGACTTAAGTGGTGAGGGTGAAATGTAAGTACATTAAAACTGTCCACCACTGCTACCGTCTGTGTCTGAACGACGCATTTTAGCTTGTGTCAGTCTCAATTTTTCCTGAGACATGTCAAAAAATGTAGACAAGTAATAACTTGATTATTATAATTATAGGACTGCAACAGTGACCACTTCTACATGCACCCTATGCAAACACTAATTATAGACGTAATGCATACTTTCAGAGAGCCAGTCGCAGTTTCAACGAAATTTCTTGTGAACCTGGCATTGACCTATTCTGCACCAATGCAAGCACAGTGAGGAAATTGTTAGCAAAGCCATTTTTTGTACAAGAGACACCTACCTGCACTTGAACCGTTTACTATTTATTATAGCTCAAAATAAAAATAAAATGAACCAACTTTGAGGAAGTAACTGATACTAGTATTAGAAAGTAACAATTTTGTATTTATCTGTGGAAGCTTGTAATTAGCAATTTAGTTATGTATTTTTGTTATTATAATGTTATTAGTCTGTAAGCTTTCCCAAAATGTTAAAAATAAAATAAATTATAAAGACACGGATTGGATTTTCAATACTCGGCTCAGACGACGAGAGTGGAAATACCAATACTTAAAAAATATTTTGGCATTTGTTTAAATTTTACAACTTACGATGCGCTCTCTTTTTTTGCTGAGTGTCCTCATTCTTGAACTCGCCCAAGGAGCACACTTTGTGAGTCATCTTTCCTTCAAACGCCCGCGTTATTAGCTCTGCAAACACAGTAGATGCTAGTGAGCCTAAAGTTTCACGATCGATGCAAGTGAACGCAATTTTAACACCGCACCTTGTATTGCTTAGAATTGTTTTGACCCTTCATGCAGGACTTGGTCGACTAATACAAACTCAAGAGCATGTGAAGCGAGCTCGAAAATCTTTACAACTTGCCTCGAATTTATTCAGATAATTTGAAATAAAATAAATTACACACTACACTACACCATACCCTCGCCCCTTATATGCGCCTACCCCCTTATATGCGCCTCTATAGTAAAATATTGCGGTATAAAGTAAGGACCGCGCGCGCTGCACGCTAGTTCAAATAACGTGTGTAAGTTAGTAGCGATAGTGCGAGTATTCTTGGAACCTCGTACTTGATGCTCATCTTCAGCTTAAAAATATTTTAGTTTCAGAGTGTTTGGTGTGCTACAATTTATTTATTATGTGACATCAGACAAAAACATTTGAACTTAAAAAAAAAAACTTACAATACAACACGATAACCCTTGGTAGGGCCGGCTGTAACACTTTCGACACTACTCGTAACGACTGACAAACATCTAGAAATGACAGCGGGGATCAACGTTTAACTCTTTCAGTCTTGGTGGTTAGTGTCACTAACCACCTATTCTCGAATTTTTATTTTAATATCCACGCCATATAGCGACAACCCGTTGAATTATCACGATAGTTCGAACCCTACTGGACAAGATGCAACCAATTGGCGGTATATTGAATAAATGACAGTTTACTTTCGTTGAGCTGAATTTTGCGGTAGCATACTTTTCTTTGAGTGTTCGATGAAAAAAATTGTGAATTGGGTAAGTAAGCTGTTTTCTTTATTGTTTTTCGTGCAATGTATTCTTAAATATATATTTTATCCGTCTTTACATAGAAATATTATTACTTTTGTGTATTCGCTGTGTCTTTGTCTTTAATTGACATCGAAACTATAGTGGTTAGTAAACTAACCACCGTGACTGTTGTGGATTTATGGTCATAGCCTAAATGAAATTTATACAGGAAAGTCATGTGTCGTTTTCGTATTTGTTACAGTATGTCACGCCGGCTAATTATTTATTATTTTATTTATTTGTTTGAAGATATTCCTTCAGGTAGCGAGAGTATTTGTAGCGATCAGGATGATGGAGAAGCTGGAGAAGATCAGCTAAATCAGTGGATTTAGCTGATCTTCTCCGAAGTTCAAGTAACCGATGACAACTTTGATTCCGATGACGACCATCCTTTATCTACATTAGTACGAATCGGCGTACTAATGTAGATAAAGGAAGGTCGTCGCTGATGCCACAGAGTCCAACACCGTAAATACAAACAGACCGACTACGATAGCTCCAAAATGAATGAAGAATAATAGGACAGACACACCCGGTTAGTTTTCTGAAAGTGTGGCAATAACTGATCAGATTCTAAGCATGGAGAATGTTACACCTCTTCTGCTATTTCGGCTGTTTTGGACAGAGCATTTACAAGATATTTGATGTTTTCAAACCAACCTTTACGCTACTCAATCTGGAAAGACTTATACACCCACTACAACACAAGAACTTGACGTTTTCATTGATTTGAACTTGGTGATGGGTATAAAAAAAATGCCGAGCTACAGGGATTACTGGTCTTCAGCACCTGATTTTCATGACGGCTATATCTCGAAGTTCTAGAGCTTCAATAGATTCAGTTGGCTTTTGAATTATTTGCACGTTTATGACCAATCCCACATTTTCTTGATGGTAGTGTGGTCAATGCCTTTTAAATTTATAAAGAACTGCAGTCCTCTTCTCGCAAGGACCTCAGCATATTGACTCTGAAAGAATTCAGACGAAGCGTATACCAGGGTCTACTGGCTCCAGAATACGTCAGAGACAAACATAGGCCCGAATCAGTAAACAGCAACCGTAGTTCCGTGGCCTTTTCTCGAGGACCTGCATTTATAAAACGTCACAAGCCTACAGTCCCTGAAGAAATTCGTCTAGAATGCAGAGTCGCCATCAACCTGAGAGAAGCACTTCGAGAAGATGCTGCAAATATAGCTCTAAAGTATCTCCAGTGGGAACTATATGACAGTGCAATACGTGTTGAGTGCCCCTTTGCTTTCGCAAAGGATTTTCATTTTTTCAGATTTAATTAAAAAGTAATTTTTACGTTATTTTAAGCTCTATGTAACATTTAATATTAATAAATTATATTCATAATTCATCATAGTTTTCTTTGTATCAACAGTCATGGTGGTTAGTGTTGCTAACCACCTCATTCCTCGAAAGCCTTAGTAGCTAGATTTTTTTTTTCTATTTTATGTGATATTTTAGTCGTATATAATGCTAAAACTTAAATGTTTAAAATATTCTTAATATAAAAGCGTGACTGAAAGAGTTAATGTGATTTCCAAGGCACGGGAGGTATAACAATCTAATCGTTCTAAGCTATCTTTAGCTAATATTCTCATTATTTTCTACATTTTATGAGAGAAGCCCGACTTAAGTCCTACCTTTTTCTTCGACGTCCTCCAGCATGGAGCAGGCACTCTTGCTCATGTCTATAACATTCTTTTTCGTCTGTGGCTTTAATAGATTTGTATGCACAGTAGTCGTTGAAGGTTTGGCTGGCCTCTCGCATTTCATCTAAATAGATTTAAAAAAATTAAAATTCAGAAAATATTCCCCTATTACACACCAAGCGTAGTATCTTCAACATATTCATTATCTTGAGATTTGGATGTTTCATTGCACTTTAAAAGCACGTCCAACCCAAAATAGAAGCCTACGTTCTGAAAAGACACTACTGACCCCATCAGTCTCATATTGGAAATCGAAAGAACACCCTCTTCATCATTGCAATCATTGTTCTTGTGTTCTTCGAAAAAGGCTGGGTTAGACTAGATGAGGGAGAGGACAGGGTCCTGTGGCGGAGCTCGGGACTGAATAAAGCTATGACCAGGAAGCTGAATTTTTTTTTCAGGCCTCTACCAGTTTTCCTCTACCACCGGTCCGAATACTTTTATTTTTTTTCGTGTTGCTAATGATTTTATGCAACTTTCCGGAACTAATCGAGATCGATTGGATTTTAAAAATCTCTACATACATTGACAGTCAGTCCTTAGCTGAACATTAGGGTGGAGCCACCCTTATTTTCAGCTGTGGACTGCGAGAGTTAGCGAAGGTCGGGGGTTTTGGGGGACTGTGTCTTGTAATTTTGACGTTCAAAAAGTGCTGATTATCAGCCTAATTTGAATAAATGACTTTTTGATTTTGAGAGTTGATTGACAAAATTCCCGTTTACCCGTTCTTGGCGTGGTGTATTACAGCCCACTCCCTCTTACAGAGAGAAGGCCCATGTCCCAGCGGTAGGAACGTTAAAGTAGCCATACACGGTAGGTTATGCATGATAGTTTAAATTTGCACATGCAAAACCTTCACACCTAACCGAGGTTCCATTCCAAGGATATCTGTACAGTGTTCTCCAACAGACGTTCAATTTCATTGACTGTACAGGCAAAACTGTGCATGCATCTATCGTGTATGACGGGTTTTATTATAAGCACGTATACGAATCTAAAAAAAACCTTAATTTGTTATGGATATGAGAGGCGCTACAAATATGCTCGACTGAACGTACCGGTTTCACCTTCAAACTTTGAATCTCGGGCATATTGTTGATGACGTTCCAGAAATCACAGATCTTTTTTTGTACGATTTCGTTATCTATTTCTGGGTCAGGAGTGAAGTCTAGCATGAGATGCTGCCCGAACTCCGGTTCTCCACAATTTGCATCACCAAAGTCACTGGAAGCATCTATAGGGTCGACGGCTGTTCCATCCAAACTACACCTCCAAGAGAATTCACTGGCCGACATTGAGAAACTAAAACAAATAAAATAATTATACTATTAAACTCGTGCTTAATATTATTTCTTGACGACTTCCTTAATCAATATCTAAGACTACTAAATACTTGATTATTAATCAAATTTATTACTGATGTTTCTCATTGACGTTAAGTTTAATAAAGTCTATGGTTGAGTTTTTCAAAAAATATTCGGTTTTCTTATGTTCTCTGTCTGTAAAAAATATTGGCCAGCCTTATTAGATGTGTAAGGATCAATATCTGACAATAATACTTATTAGTGTATTAATACTTATTAGTTCACGATTTGCAAAAAAATAATTATGGCGGAATTTTTTTTTTTTTTTCTATAGATAAAATATTAATATAAATTTTGCCACACCTATGACGAGGACACGGTCTTGGTAACAAAACATTTTTATGACAGACATGACTTGATCTTGCAGCCAAGATCAGGTCATGTCTGCAGCAGCCAAGACCTCCTCACGAAAGAACTCAAGGGGGCTCAGACACGAAACTTTGTTTACGCATACTTACAATGTTGATAGATAAACCTAAACTGTCATCTCTGACCTAGACTAGAGTCAAGACCAGACCTATCTCAAGTAAAAAAAAAAAACTTCTTTTCATTTAATAAAAACATTTTACTTGACTGCGGCGAAGCCCAAAAGGAAGGTAATGTGTTTAACCTGTATGTATGCATGTGGGTATGTATGTCCGTTTCTATGTTCCCTCGTAACTCCTAAACGGATGAACGAATTTCGTAAATTATACATCGTTAGGTTCGTCTCAGTGGCGCGACTGTCACTGGCTACATGAAAAACAAAGAATTCGAACTTTTTTTTGCTTACTTTACCATCGAGTGGGGTATCAAAGTGAAAGGTTTTAAAGGGTGATTATAATAGGAAAAAAAAATGAAGGGGGATCACAACACCAATAGGTCCATCGACGGTAGCATGGATTAGTCGATGTCGATCGATAGTTTCTACTAGGTAAAACTATCGAACGATTGACGATCGTTAGTCAATCGATGGTCGATCGACGGTCTATCGTCGATTGGTGTGGTAACACCTTAAGACAAATAATGGACTCAAAGGAAACAACTTCTTTTAAAACGACCTTGACTATGTACGTAATCAAAAAATTTTTGAACGCTCGGCTGAGCGACAAGACTTAAAATTAGAACAGTGTACAAGTGGCGATACTAAATTGAATTTGAATTGGAATGAATAATTTTTGATTTCGAGTGAAAGGCATTCATTTAAGTGTGCTGTTACATTGTCATTAGGTGTTGGTTACTGTTCGTGAAAACGGTCGTCAACTCACGATACGCTCTCTTCTTTTGCTGAATGTCCTCGTCTTCCTTGATCGAGACCAAGGCCTCCTTCCATGAAAAACTGCCCGGGTTAACAGGTCTGCAAACACAATAGAAGTGAGCGCAATGTGACACAATATATAAAAGTAACCGCAATGCAACACAATAGATGCAAGTGAGTGCAATCTGACACAATAGATACAAGTGAGCGTAATGTGACACAAAAGAAACAAGTGAGCGCAAAGTGAGCGAGATGTGACATAACAGAAGCATGTAAGCGCAATGTGACATGACCATTAATACTTACGTTAAAACTCGCGCGGAACATGCTCGCGTATTTGTTTGTGTAAAATTGTTTGAGCAGCGCTAACTAGGGGAGCGCGTGCGCCAGGTTTTCTAAGAATTAATTTTACAGGACGTCCACAGTGGACGCCTGAAATGAGCTGTGGTCGTGACCACGGCGGCTAAACAACGGTATTTTTCAACCCGCGCGTTACATACTTACTTCAGCGGTCATAACAATATGTGCTTATATCACCTACCATCTACTTATCATTTTCCAATCTACATAAGGGGTGTAAAAATCCGTTAACGAAGCCGAACGGCACTTGTTCTCCCTGTGATTGCGACATTTTTTTTCGTTGTGGGCCATACTTTGAAACCTTTTGGTTACGGAGATATTGGGGGTCAAAGTTCCAACGTATTCACAAGTTTTTTTTTTGTTAATACATGTTTTTAATCATAAGTTCTTTTTTTTTTTACTTGATTAATCAGAAGGAAGTCGTCTGCCTTGGTATGGACATGTGATGAAGAGGGGCTAAACACATATGAAACTAAAAATGTATATATATATATATATATATTGATGGATGGAGAGTATAGAGAGGTAGGTAGGGTAGATAGGTAGGTATGCATGCCGGGGACAGCTAGTTTTTTATATATTTTCCGAAGAGCCCGGTAGAAATGCCCGTGAAGCTCCCTGCGATGAACAGTAGTGAGGTCTAGTATAAATAATTAAAGTATTAAAGAGACCAAAAATTGTGCTAGCGGGATCGCAATTTTACCATCCTATATCCAAGTTTGTTTTTAATTCGTTTTAAAGACCAAAATCAAAATATTTTATTTTACTTAGGCCTACATTGGCACTTATAAAACGTCGACGGTGTACGGTTCGGGTTGGTGGACAAGATAAAGGTATTTAAACTCCTTTGTATTTTATAGTTTTTTTTAATTGACAGTTGACTTATTTTCAATGTCATTCGGCGATTTTCTATATAAGTTAAGTTTCTATACGAGTTATTTTTAACCGATTCTTTCTATTTAATTATTATAACTTGATAGTTGTATTTTATATTTGTATTGTTATTAATTGATATTTAATATTACTATTTTTTTAATGATGTCGGACTATAATGATCCATGGGGATCAGTCCTCATGGACGCTTCACATCTGTCCTCCGACGAGGCCAGCAACCCGAAGCCCATGGACACGTTTAGCGAGCTCGGCAATGACTCCTGTGGAGAGCCCCTGGTCGCCCAGCACATACATAATATAGACTTCACTCCGAACGACGACGACAACGGTTTAGTCCAGAACAAAGTCTGCTTCTTCTGGCAGTTTATCTTCAATCAACCGCATACACAGAATCTGAAAGTGATGGGCGTAAGTTTAGCCTTCCTAGCACCACCGATGGTCTAGCGTAGCCGTGACGTCACTGTATCTACTACGACGTAGTAAGATTACTATTATTTTATGTACCTACCACAATACCGGGTTACGTAACTTCTCTTTTGGGGCTAATTAGTGATCTAATTATGTTCATCGTGGATATAAAGTGCGATGAAACACTTAGCATAGTTTACCTGTTATATTTACAATAATTTGTTCAGGGTAAATGCGAGGCTCACGCAAAACCGTCGAAAAGGAAAGTTGTGAAGCCAGAAGACAAAGTTGCGGAATTGAACAAGACAGCCTGCGAAAATTTAGATATGGTTGATAAAAAAGGTAGTACTTAAGTTAAACATCAACATAATATCATCTCAACTGCAATCGTAGAAAGGTTAGACAGATGTGCACCACCAGCAGCAGCACCCACATTTCGACAGTAATGTTTTAATGGTCAAATCCAAAGTCTGCTACTGTGAAACTAGAGACAGATGAAACTCAATTATAATTTTCCCGAAGTGGTGCCCTACCATGACGTCTTCAAACATTATTGTTTTATTGTTATTCCAGAGTGGGAAAGAGAGGGAGCGATACAGGTCAAATAGCTCCATCTCTTTCCCGCTCTGGATTAAGTATCAAACAATAATGTTTGAAGACGTCATAGTAACCCCCCAGGAAATTTAATTCTACCCTTATGCTCATCAGTAGTGCTTACAACTACTAGTCCAAAGCACCAGGCACCTCGTCATGTTAGGACCACCGTGCCTTGGGAAGCACATTAAGCTCAACAGCTTACCAACTTTGGACCAACGGTCCTAGATGTCATTTGTAGAATTTTGACAGTCGTTACAGATAGCCAAAAACCCAAAAGTCTAACTCTACCAGTTTTATCAAGTGTATCCCCAGAGTACTACTCAGTACTAACTGGGTTACCTGGGTTCATCAGGACTCAGTTACTGGTAACAGTATAATTCAGTTACTTATTATTAAAAAGTTTCTTATTCGTAAAAAGTCACAATAACTGGGAGAACGAGCGCCGTTCGGCTTCGTTAAGGGATTTTTACACCCATTATATATGTTGGAAAATGATAAGTATATGGTAGGTGATATAAGCACATATTGTTATAACCGCTGAAGTGTGTAACGCGGTTCGAAAAATACCGTTGCTTAGAGATCTCTAGCCCAGATGCGGCTATTCTGCGACTACCCGCCGTGGTCACGACCACAGCTCATTTAAGGCATCCACCCTGGACGCCCTGTAAAATTAATTCTTAAGAAACCTGGCGCACGCGCTCCCCCAGTTAGCGCTGCTCAAACCATTTTACACAAACAAATACGCGAGCGTGTTCTGCGCGAGTATTAGCGCAAGCGTTAATGTTCATGTCACATTGCGCTCACATGCTTCTACTATGTTACATCTCGCTCACATTGCTCGCTAACTTGTATCTATTGTGTCACATTACGCTCACTTGTTTCTTTTGTGTCAAAATGCGGTCAGTTGTATTTATTGTGTCACATTAGATTTTGAATTATTGTGTAAATTTTCTTAGTTAATCTTATGTTGTTGGCTTGCTGCACGCTTTGGTGCAAACTGTAGGTGCAGCAAGCACTTGTATAAATAAATAAATTGCGCTCACTTATATCTATTGTGTCACATTGCGCTCACTTGTATCTATTGTGTTTGCAGACCTGTTAACTCGGGCTGTTTTTCATGAAAGGAGGCCTTACGACTTGGTCTTGATCAAGGAAGACGAGGACATTCAGCAAAAGAAGAGAGCGTATCGTGAGTTATAACATTAGGGCATTCTTCTTTTGTAGTTACTCATGTTGACGAACGTTTTCACGAAAAGTAACCAACACCTAATGACAATGTAACAGCACACTTAAATGAATTCCTTTCACTCAAAATCAAAAGTTATTCATTCCAATTCAAATTCAATTTAGAGTCGCCACTTTTTTACTGTTGGAATTTTACGTCTTGTCGCTCAGCCGAGTGTTCAAACAGTGTTTGATAACGTACATAGTCAAAGTCGTTTTAAAAGAAGTTATTTCTTTTGAGTCCATTATTTCAATTTAATCGATCAACCGTCGATCGACAATCGTTCGATAGTTTTACGTCGACATCGATCTGACATCGACTAATCCTTCTGCCATCGATCGACGATCGATCGATTGGTGTGGTAACCGCCCTAGACATTTTTTTCCCGATTAAACTGTCAGATACCTAGTAGGGCCATTTAAATGGTCCGCCACTTCCCGAGTCTGACTAAATGACGATTTACAGCATTCGTAAATTCTATGTAATACTAAAAATCCTTTCAACTTTTTAGAAACCCCCGTTTTCTGGAGCGGCACGATGCACAAGCATTGGCCAGTGAAAAAGCCAGCCCCTTCGAAAGCGAAGAAATTGTGTACGAAATTACAGGAATGGGACGATAAGCATCCTAAGTAAGATATAATTACATCGTCATATAAGCGGGATGCCACACGGGCGCTGCGTCGTTGCAACGCACGGAGTGCCTCACAGTCACGTGCAACGCAATGCACGAGTGATATGGCAACGCAATCACGACGCCACCACCTCACTGCGTTAGAAACCTTTGATTATACTTTCTGGCGTCGCATCACAGCTCTCCAGTTTCGTCTTTCTGCCCCCTACCGATGCGCACGCGTTGCGTCGCTACACGTTTTAAAGTGCTTTATCATTCTGATATATTTGCAGAACGACGTAGCGTCACTGTTTAGTCGTTACAACTTACCGACAACGCATCATTATCATCTTAATATCTGTCACAAACCTCTTGTCTTTGTGAGGGAGTGGGCAGTCCATCACACAGTGGGCTTTAGTAGATGTTTGGCTGTATCCAGACAGCGCGTTTTTTTACGTTCCGATTAAATGTTTTTAGGTGGCTGCCCCAGATTTGTACAGTTCTAAATGTAACGAATACAACACATTATGCTAATGGATGCATTGAATAGTAAAAGGGTCATGGAGGTATTTAAAGTACAGTTTTACAATAAATAACTGGTATTTTTTTAAAAACCTATGAAAAACTTGAAAGTTTGACGTCCAATATCTTAGTAACTGGTCAGCTCCGAGGTATGGTCCAAAACAAAAAAAAAACCGGCCAAGTGCGAGTCAGACTCGCGCACGAAGGGTTTCGTACCATTATTTATAATAAAAAAGCGAGCAAAAAAATCACTTTTTTGTATGGGAGCCCCCTTAAATATTTATAGTTGTTATAGCATCAACAGAAATACATAATCTGTGGAAATTTCAACTGGCCACCTATCACGGTTCATGATATACAGCCTGGTGACAGACGGACGGACGGACGGACAGCGAAGTCTCAGTAATAGGGTCGCGTTTGACCCTTTGGGTACGGAACCCTAAAAATATCCCAATGACAGGGAAAAGTTGTGCCTATATGTACGGTCGTTATTATGGGCGCTTCATCAAACTTTCCATTGATTCCCTCAGGTCAATTTATCCACCGGGACATGCGCCTTCAATCCAGCCCTGCGTCATACAAAAACAAGTCTTCGAGTTTTAAGAACAACCAATCATTTATACTGACATAATTTACCTTTAAATACAACTTGTACGTAATTTATTTTATAATAGTGATTTATGGTCTTCTTTCTGCTAGTTATTTATTTAATAAAATTTTCATTATTTTATTTATTTAATTAAAATATTTTCGTTAGTGTTATTATTAATAAATATTATAATTAAATACAAAATTAGTTTTTATATTCGTTATGGCTAACGGTTTGTCCTAACTGGTTAAGTCGTTCGACGACAAAATCGGTCGCTCGCACTGCCGACAACAAGTTGGTCGTACGACAATGCCATTGTGTCCAAACCGAACTGTCGTCAGTCGTCAAGATGGCGTTATCAAAGGCCAATATGCTTTACCTAAGTGAAAACTGTTATTTAAAACATTTATTAACGAAGAAACAAATATACAAATGTGAACGAGTTACAACAGATATATAAAGATAGGATGTCATTTTTTGGTCGCATTTTAAAATATTTGCTACTATTGACCACTCTTTGTCAACTAGAATACGATTCTTGTAGTTTTTGTTCCATTTATTCCGCAATATAGATCTTCCTTGTATTTCTGTTATCAAAGAATCATTGAAACTATTCATTTTGGTAAACAAACAACACGTGGCTTCCGCGCGACCGACACGACAGAATAGAACTGATATATATATGTCGCCGCAAGAGCGTCTATCTCTAAGACTATTCATTAATCTAATTAAGGACCAACTCATAATTAGCGTTTTTGATAATATGGATGAACCAGCCATGCCATCTGTGAGTCAGCAAAACAATTAATACAAAGAATAAACCGTAAGTAACTTAATTCAAAGACTCCAAATAACCCTCGAGAACTCTACGAGAACCTCCGAGAACTCTACGAGAACCTCCGAGAACCTCCGAGAACTCTACGAGAACCTCCGAGAAATCTACGAGAACCTCCGAGAACCTCCGAGAACTCTACGAGAACCTCCGAGAACCCTTCAATAAAATCTCCGAGAACCTAACCTCTCAAAACAACGCAAGTTGTTTACAGTAATACTACTCAGAGGAAATTTCTATTCTTTCAGGTCTACGAGAACCCACGAGAACCTACGAGAACCTTCGAGAACCTTCGAGTAACTTCAACTACACTAATATCACCAACCATGAAAGGCATTGTACAAATAAGAACAACATTCAACGAGGCTGGTGCAGAGCTCGCACCGCCTGTCAGTATGGCCGTATCGGCGCAACAACAATAATTAATAAATGAGTTTAATAATTTGATTAAGTCAAAACTAGTTCACAAGCCATGAATTAATAATTGCTTGATTATTGTAATGTAAAAATCTTGTGATTCAAATAATGCAATACTTAACCTAAAATTATGTACACGTGCTTGCCACGTTATAAATACGGCCGCACAGAGCGCGCTAGGGCAGTCCGCGCCCACCAATCGCCGCCGCCGTCACCCAAGCCGCGCCTGCCGCGCTGCGCCCCACCGTGAGTGTGTCGACACACGCACGGTCGGCCGCCGCCGCCGCCGCGCCGACAGCCGGGCCCGCTACATCACCCGCACCACCCCGCTTGCTGGCAGGCTCAGCCGCCGCAGCGTCGTCTGCACTGATGTCGCCGCCCCCGCCCCGCAGCGCAGCCCAAGACTCGCCCGCGCCCGCGCCCATGTCGCCCTGCTACTCAAGTGAGTGCAGCGACGTGGAGCAGAGCGACATGGACGAAGAGGACTATGAGGTAGGTGCCCCTACCTCTAATAAAGTGACGCCTAACGAATCGGCGCTTGAGCGCGATACTCGCGCCCAGCGCCGACCACGCAGCTCGGACGACGAGGCCGCCGAAGAGGCGAAGCGCGTCTGCCCCGACTCCCCGCTCCCACAGCGTGAACCGCGTGGTCGAGCCGGAGCCGGGTCGCCGACGTTCGCCGAGGCGACTCGCCGCCCGCCCACCGGACAAGACGCCTCACGCAATGTGACGCCACCCGCCGCCGCAGCCCCAGCGCAAGGCACGAGTGCAGCCGCAGCTGCCAAGGCCAAGCCCAGGGACAAGCCCCGCTACCCTCCGTTGGTGGTGGAGAGGATGCCCAACTGGGCCTTCCATTTTAGGGCAGTGAGGACCATCCTGGGTCACCCACCGAACGCACGTCCTTATCAGGGTGGGATTAGGTTCCTGCCTGAAACTGAGGACGAGTTCAGGGTGATCCAGCGGTACCTCACCGACCTGGAAAAATCGGAGGGCCTAAGCTGGTTTTCCTACTCACTACCAGCGGAGCGCAGCGTCAAGGTGGCTATCCGGGGACTGCCAGCGGACACGGACCCAGAGGACATCTTAGAGGAGTTGAGGACGCTTGGTTACGAGCCGGAGTACGTCCGCAACATCAAGGCGCGCGGCGGACGTCCCGGCTGCCTCTTCCACGCTGTCCTCAAAAGGCAAGTAGATTTCCGCACAATTTACGACACCACCGAACTGCTCTGCATGAGGGGTGTTCGTGTTGATGCCTGGCGGAGCAAACCAGGGCCCGCCCAGTGCCACCGGTGCCAGCTGTTTCGACACAGCTCGCACCGGTGCCACCGCCCGCTCGCATGCGTGCGCTGCGGGGAAAGCCACGCCGCCCGAGACTGCCCACGTCCAAAGGCCGAGAAGGCCACCTGCGTCAATTGCGCGGGTGACCATCCGGCCAACAGCAGCGGGTGCCCAGTATTCCGGAGGGAACTCCGGAACAAACGAGCGGGCACTGTCGCCATCACTCGGCAGCGCCGAGAAACGACGGCTGCTGCCGCCCAAGTAGAGGCCCATGAGGCCCCCAGTACGTCGCTGATGGCGACAGCGAACGGGCCCTCAAATGACCACTCAGACGCTCCCGCCAAGAGGCGGAGAAAGAAGAGACCGCGCGGGGGGAAGAATAGGAGGGGGAAAAAACCCCACCCCCCGGCGGCGCAATCCAGACAGGACCCCGGCCCTGTACCAGCGCAGGCGTCGACCCAGGCGCCTGTGACCACCGCTGCCATTACGGCCGCCACTTCATCCACCGACGCTGCCACAGGCGCCGGCAAGAATAAGGGGAAGAGGGCAGGGAAACCCGCCCCACCCACAGACTCGGCTACGGTCGCCGCTCACTCAGCAGCGGCACCTAGCACACTCCAGCCGCTAGCCGGCGCCCCAGCGCAACAGCGCACATTCCCTCCCTCAACGGAGTTCACCGCCTGCGCTATTAGGCTATTACTAGACCTCATCAGGGCCATAAGGCAGGGCCAGGACGCAGACCTCGTCATACTCGACGGGCTTGCCCAGCTACTACAGCTCTACCAGGGCTAGCCGCCGAGTAACACTGGATTGCCGCGGCCTTAAGAACAAGGCCGCCCCTCTCCGCCTCCTCCTCTAGGATTGTAGGATTACCCGGATCGACGGAAGCCAGCGTCGCACGGTTGCCCCAGGTATTGCACCGAGGGAGCACCTGCGACCGCCGACTCACGATGGCATGTCACGTCCGCGGCACCTCGCCAACCGCAGGAGCGCCCGCTTCCTGCCCTTGTCGCCACATGTGCGACCTGGTGCCTGCGGATGTGACATAGCCGTCGTCATCACCGGACTTGACTCGCCCGGGTAGGCCGCCCCAGTCTACACGCGACCTACCCACCCAATAAGACTCCACACTCATCACACACACTCGAAGCGCGTCGTGGTCTAGGTTAATATAGGCATGACGCGCATCGAACATGCATTCATTACTCCACATGCATCCAAACTCACGCGATGAATGTGCGGCGCGGGCTCGCTATTCATTCGCTTACAAGAGCGGCGTTACACAATACAATGCCGCTCTAACCCATACACTACGACCCCTTAGTCTGGAACGCAATCGGCTAGCTCTGAGAGCGCAACGGACGGGGGTCAACGCCTTAGCGGTAGGATGCGCCATCAGAGCCGCCTCCGGCTGGCCTGCATCTGCTAGGCCTCCCCCGGGCAACCGGAGGTCTCACCTGGCGATGACAGGCCGCCGAGGCGGCGTGAAGCAAGCGGCGCTCGGTACGGTAACGTTTCGCCGTGCCTAAGCGCACAGCGCCGGCGCCGCTGGCGCCTCCTACCGGACAAAATATCAACCACACACAGGCGAGTTGCGCTTTTTACACGCACTCGCCAACTTCCATTGCCTATATGGCTACCTAATTGAGGTGCCCGTCTTTACGGGCACTGTGTTGCCCCCGCGGGGAAAGGACTTGTCCACATCCCGCCCGCCACGCCCCCATGTCGGGGACGTTGCGATTGCTCGCGAGTGCGCTAGGGCAGTCTTGCTTGAGCCGCCGTACTGTACGGATCTATGTAAATAAGTCGTTACGCTGTCGGTTTGAATAAACGAGGCATACAGTATACTTGTGGTGTTTTACTTGGAAGATTGAAGATGAGTGATCACCATGAAGATAGTGTCAGTGACGTCAGCTATGCTGACGTCACGCTTTTTAAAAACAGAACGGAGACAGTTTCTCCGTCATATATATTCACAAATACTCAAAAATATAGGCCAGCCTTGTTAAATGTGTAAGGATCTATTTCTGAGTAATCCTCTTTTTAATGGCACAAGTTAACTAAACACTAACTATGCTATGAGGCTATGAGGTAGGCTATCGATATAAAATAATATACCTTGTTTTGGGATCACGAACTAAAACTAAAGTTTAATACTTACGAATCCGGCCGTGTACTAAACCGCTCATGTATGCAAAATCAATAAGAATCTTGCTTCGACATGCATGTGACGTGACTCTACTACGTGGCTGCTTTTATTTTGAAAACATTCACAACCGATTATTGTTCAAGGCATTTTCGACTCTAACACTGTACAGAAAGGTTTATTTTAACTTGTATTTGGCGTCAAATATAGGCCAGCTTAGAAATAGGTCTTTAGCGAACGGCAAGGGCTAATGGAGTTTGAAATATGCACGGCCCATCTTGAAGACCGCATTCAGTGTCTGGACGCTTAGAACCCTGGTTACTGGATATGAGTCCAGTAACGGATGTTTAACAATCTCGTTGCTATTTTCTTGTTAATTTTAATATTTCATTCAATTGGCTTTTGCCCTCAGCTTCGCTCGTGTTGTGGTCGGAAATATCCTACGGGAACATTTTAAGTATATGACGCTCGGGGAGAACGTATGTCAACGGTTTTAATTTTTTAGAAAATCGGGATCAGGAAAATTTTATTTATTTTATTTTATTTTATGCTATTTGGGAAACTTACAGCTAGCAAACAACATTCCTAAACGATACGGATTTGAAGGCCATTTACAAGTTTCCGCTAGTTTTTATCGAAGATTACCCCTACATCCATACTTACAACCTACCTCCATATAATATAAGTATAGATTTTGTGGGACAGGGCATTTATACTTAGAATATTGTAATCGAAAACTATGTTAGTAAAATGTCATTTTGGCCGCAGGTACAGTGCTGCATGGCTGCATGGCTTTCTTGACGCTTGAATGATGTTTGTGATATTGTCTGTGGAAATTCCATGAATAAAATATGGCGGCGATGGTGACCATAGTAATGGTCACGTGACGAGAGAATCAGCAGTTCTACTTTTCAGTTGACTTTTTTATGCTTCTCATTTAGTCGACTGGGTCGCACCGACCTCATCAAATTGAAATGAATAACGTGCAAAAAGGCAATTTTTTTAGTAAAAATGTTTTTAATATATTTTTTTTTTGAGATGCGTTTGCTCTTAAGTCTAGTTTGAGTCAGAGATGACAGAGACAAAATCAATTATTATTACTAGCTTACCCAGAAGAAGCCACGCGCTCTAATTTTAAGAGATTAGGGTTGTAAGCGTTCGGAAACACAGACGCAGGCAGCAGTGGCGTGCCTCCAATGAAACGAGGGCAAAGCCCAACTAGACAACTAACGATATTTGGGTAAAAAATAAGTTTCGCTGCCTGTTCTGATATTGGTTTTCAAAGCTGTTTTATTTTCCAATTATTTAAATGTGCCTAAATATACAAATACAAACAGTGGTCAATATAAAAAAATACTGCGCATTTTATATCTCGTCACAAAATTACAACTATTTCAATATCTTGATTTATAGTCAGTGTCAAGTAAATGATATAAGAGTCATCTATTGAATTAAATTTAACAACTGAACTCTTCGTGTCAATTCGTCATTATTTCTCTCGCTCTCTACAGTCGCTATTGGCAAAATTTTAAAAACACCGATAGATGGCGCACAAACAATAAATTGGTTTCTAACTAGTAAAGTATTGAAAATATGTGTAACTTCCCGCGACTTCGTTAGGGTGGAAATTTTTAATGTTTTTCAGGCATAAATTATAACTACATATAACCTTTCTCATGAATCATTCTGTAGGTATATTAATGAAAAACGCATCAACATTCTTGCGTAGGTACAGACGGCGGGAAGTGAATTTGTTTTAAACTATGTAAAGATTACTCACAACGTAAACAGCCATAATTCTTCATTCTCGTTTTTTTACCACGAACAGATGACAAACAACAAAACAAAGCACATAGACACTCTCACACATTTACCTTGCACAGTAACGATTTCACACACTTAAAATCCTTCACAAGAAACAATTTGAATGCTTTTATGAATTCAAAACAAAAATGAATCACTTCGAAACAAAGTTAATTACAGCAAAAACTAATCGCAAAACTTTAAAATACAAGAAAGTATATAAATAGTATCACAAAAAAAAGATACACCAGTAATCGCTCAAAACAAATATGAACTAATTTGAAATCGTTTTACTTTCTATGGAAATTTGCGCTACGCGCAGGTCTTTGCGCCGCTTGCCCGTTCATTCTTGGCGCCAACACACATTCACTCTCTCAAACTTACACTGACATACAAGCACACATTCAAAGAAAAGCCCAGCTTTTAACTCCATACAATTTTTCAAATTAAATACCTAACAATGTTATCAAGACAGAGTCATTTTCCTAGCAAAGACAGAGAGGTCCGACAAGCCAAATACAGAAGCCAGTGAGTGCGAGTGGGAGCATCCGAACGAACATTGACTGTAGGGTCCGACCATAGCGAACTATGCTTGAACTCTTCTTTTGTTTAGTGTTAGAGCGAGCCAGTCTCGCGGCCGGTAGGTATAGGAGATATTAGAATTTTTTGGCAACGTCGCGCATCTTGAATTCTTGATAAATGCGCGCGAAATTTGACGTTATTATTATTTTGACATACATTTTTATTTTTGCTTGGAATGTTTTTTTTTACTTATTTGTTGTGTTTGATTGTTAGGCAAGCCGGGCTTTTCGGCTTGTATGATAGTTCCGCCACTGGCAGGCAGAGAGTTCCACTCCTTTGCTGAGCGCATTCTGAAAGACGTTTAATAACGCTTAGTGCGAATTGGTGGAATAGTAACAAGGTAGGGATGGTAACTTGCAGTGCGTCTAGATGTATTTTACGGTGGAATTTGATACATTAACACACACCTCTTCACCATGGAAAAAACTCATAACACTATGCGCAGCAGAAGTCGTGCCTGCAACCACGAGGCCAACGGGGCAGAACTGCAGTACAGAATTCGTTAAATACAAAGTTTTATCCAGCCACAGTGAGTCCAAGACTTTCCTATTCAATAGAGACAGTGATGCAATGGTTGGGGTTCGGAAGGAGGGCTCATCATTACTGGGAAACTGGGGCACTATGACACGATCAGTCTTCTTCTTTGCGTGTAGATTTCACTCAAGTTTATCTGACCAGTATGTACCCACCTGCACAGCTCTATCTTTGGCGTCAGTTTAATATATAGCAGGTTGTTCAGGATTGGCAGGAAATGTACCCATGTCCTGCAAAACGGTTCTATACTAGCATAGCATATCTACGTTTGCGAGCGGTCGAAGAAACCCCGTTTGGCCAGATTATTTCTAGAGCGGGCAGAAGGTCCTCAGTCGGTTAAGAGATTCACCAGACTAGCCACCAACAGTATTAGTTGATACCACAGTGTAAAGCGGGCCATAATATGCCCCTTTAAAACGACTGTATTACATTACTCCGAAGTTCAAAACACCGATGTACGGTACCTATACATAAAGTTAGTAAGTACGAATTACGTTAGTCAGAAAGTACGCTATGATGAATTACTCTACTCAGAATGTTCGTCACTCCGATGTACGTTACTTCGAAAGTTTGCTACGACGAATTACGTTCCTGCAAATGTTCATCATCGCAAAGTACGGTACTCCGAAAGCTTGCTATGACCAACTACTTAATCGAGAATGTTCATAATGGAGACTCTGAGAGAGTATTTCGCTTTTATGTATATTGATGTAAAGATAAATAAACTATAACAGTGTCTATAGCTACAGAAATGTCGATTCAAACTTCAAGGCGCATTTGTGCGGATTGAACCGAAGCAGAACGGATGCGCCAGCTAGTCACAGCAGCCGATTAGGTACATCTGCCTGGTTGAGAATGAGCGCATCCAAGCATACGGTGATAGGGTGCGAACACAAATACAATAGTATTATGGCACTGAAGGACAAGGGCAGGATTAAGAAGAGATGATGGATCCCGCCACGAGATTTATCAAAAGAGCAAATACAAAATTTCCTCTTGCTAAGCGTGAACGCATTTGTGCTCGTGACTTCAATAAAATAATCTATACTTAATATATCAATGGTTCATTGTTGGAAAACGGCAAACATAGTTGAATACAGCTTGACATTGACATGATAAGCAATTCACACTAGATAACATTCGCTTAGCTATATTTGAGTATTTTATTGTACCCTAAAAGAGTATTAAACTCACTCAAGCTTGAGGATTCCAAATATACCAAAAACCTACGATTCAAAAAATTCGTTCTGTTTACGCAAATAAGGTACAATTTCATTTGCGGTTATGAAAAGAGCTTTTTGCACGCCCAATCGCTCTCTTGATGGACCCGCGAAAGATGACGGGCTAATTCAGTGTGACACATTTACAAAATGTATGTCAGAGATATAAAATACTTTATGCTTAGGTGAAGTGTATGGCTGAGTTGCGGCACAATTAATGGACTGTTTGAAGAATGATATGGCTAGAGAGGAGTTGACTGCTGAGATAAATAGAGAAGTATGGGAGAAGAAGACATTCTGTGCTGACCCCAAATGAATTGGAATAAATTTAGGAGAATTATGATAAACGTGGGTGTTAGTAAAACTAATAAAATAATACTAAAACTACGAGATCGCGTTACGCCCCGATAAGACATCAAGCGATACAACTTGCGACGCGGCGTCCATTTGTGTGTTTATTATATGTTTAGCGGTAAATGTAGCCTTGTTATTGATGTAAAAGTACCCTACAAGTAGTTACAAAAAAGTTAAAATTGTAAATGGGAGCTATATCAGCTGCCAACAATCTACTTTATGGTTTAACATTTTTTTTGTAATACTTAGGATGTCACCACGAATAAACGATTTTCATTTTTTCTATGCCATACCGCGTGTATTACTTGTTTTCTTCGAGTGAGCACAGATGTTTTTTCTGATTTTGCATCTTTGTAAAAATCAAAGCGAACTTATTCCATTAGGCAATAAAGCTGTTTGTAGGTTGCCTCCTAAGTTGCCGTCAGAGGTAAAATACGTGTTTAAGGACTGTAGTGCCGCTCTGGAAGTCACATCGTGGGATTCATGGCATATTTATACTCCAATCAATGCAAGCAAGTTCTCTCATTTATTTGGTGGTCATGGCCAAGCGTTATATTTGATGCATCTGTGTGTGCGGAACACGGAAGGAAACTAGATCGACACTCGATTTTTAAGCGGTCCGATTTTGAGATTGTGTCAAAAATTACACCACCATTTGGACAATGTCTCAAATTATAGGGAGCGCGCCTTCTATTTATTTATAATATGGTTTTAAATGAACAAATAAAAATGATACAATAAAATAAAGACCTCAAAAACGTATAAAACAACTGGCAATATGCCCATAAATAGCTATGTTCCGTGAGAACATATTTTTAGCCTCTGACTAAGGGCTGTTGTGTTACACTGTTACTTATCATGAAAAAATATAGACAACAGACATCGATGAACGAACAACCCTCAGAAGCGAAGTAGTAGTACAGGTATAGAGCAACAGAGGGCGTTTATAGCATTTTATGTAAATGTCCTAGATTATTCTCAGAAATTATGATATCCTAAATAGTGCGTAAATAAAGAAAATAATAACGAAAATAAACCGAATCCAAATCGACACGTCCCATAGCGAGATTTGCAATAACGCAAAGCGCAACAGGGCAATTTTTTTACAAAATATTTTTCCGTTCGGCAAAGCTATGTCACTGAATGCAACCTGACAAGAAGACGTGATCGAAATTTGACTAAGTTGTAATATGTATAAAAAACCGATCTTATTTGTCTTGTCCCGTGTACAGCTCGTAATCACCCACCCAACTCATCTTCACTCACCTTTGGGACCAAATTCGTCCCATGACCGTAACGATTATTAAAACTAATTTGTATCTAATTACAATTTTTATTAAAAATACGTAGAAAGGAAATACTTATAAATATTTTAGTTAAATTAAAAACTAGCAAAGACCATAAATACTCACTATTATAAAATAAATTACGTACAAGTTGTATTTAAAGATAAATTATGTCAATCAATATAAATAATTGGTTGTTCTTAAAACTCGAAGACTTGTTTTTGTACGACGCAGGGCTGGAGTGAAGGCGCATGTCCCGGTGGATCCATTGACCTGAGGGTATCAATGGAAAGTTTGATGAAGCGCCAATAATAACGACCGTACATATAACAGGTGTGAATAAACCCTTATCGAAGCCGAAAGGCACTTATGTTTCCTGTCATTGCGATGTTTTTTTGGTCCTGGACTAGGAGGTATAGTCCAGAACCTCCTACTTACTAAAATATTGGACGTCAAAGTTCCAAATTTTTCACAGGTTTACTTTGAATACCTCTATGACCATTTTACTATTCAATGCATCCATCAGCATAATGTTTTGAGTTCGTTACATTTAGTTTTACCCGTGATTCCCCCCCCCCCCCTAAAAGTCGTTTCCCAGAAATATTTTTTGCGTATAGCTACTTAGTTTGATGTTCAATTGAAATGAATGCTTGGTTGACGGCGTCGTGACGGGTCCGTTTACAGCTGGTATACTTAGTGCAAAGCATAACTACGGAAACCAACCTGTTTCTGTACGGAAACAGGGCGGTTTCCGTAGTTATGCTTTGCACTAACAGACACAGAAGCGAAAACGGTTACCAAATATTCAGTACTTACATCATTGTGTACTGTAAATATGGCCTCCAACTTTTTCATCGGAAATTTAAAAAAAAAGAGGTTTTCCATACATTTTGACCGTGTAGGAAACAGCTGTTCAGAATTATGTGCCGAATAATGAGGTAACCGCTTTCGCGTCGGTGTCTACACCCTGTATACTTACACCTGTATCTTTAAACAAGTCTCAAGTGTTTACTTGAGTAAATGTCATTATTTAAGATACGTAGCTCAGTAATTGCATGAAGTTGGAACTGCAAAACTTAGTATTCTTAGCTTTGCTTTCTTCGTCGATGATTACATCATTTATTCTATTCCATAAATAAAATGGCCTAAGTAATTACTTAGCGCAAGCAATTACTTTAACTTGACCATAGACACCAGGATTAGTGCACAACAGTTTTCTTAACGCTTGGCTATAGCCATTGCAGACCTTACGCCACCATCTTGGTTACCAAATCAATTTTCAAAAATTGTTAACCTACAGCTCTCCTGACAATGTCATCAAGCGCCAAAAAAAACGTGCAAAAACCTGCATTAAATTTAGGTAGTAATACGTAGAGCTCATAATTTTAAGGCGAGTGACATTGTGCGCATCATGATAGTGGTCTAGAAGTCACGTGTGAAGCTCGACCCAAAGGGCAGGTCGGCCAGTGCTACTAGATAGATATTAATCGGACATTAGGAAATTTTCAGTCGCAGTCTGGATTCAGTCAAACATCTACTAAAGCACACTGGGCCCGTGTGATGGACAGCCTACTCCCTTTTTTTTTTTTTTTTTGCGGATGGGAAATCATCAAATGACTTCTCCCGCTCTGGGCGGAGCGGGAGGGAGTGTCAGACTTGTACTGACTAAAACCCACCCATGTTCCTTCTTCGCCCTTTGTGTTCCAGGGCCGCGGTATCTCTTTCGAACAACCCGCAGCCCTGGCAGGGATCGGCCCTTTCGGACCCCTTCTGGTTTGCTGACATCTCACAGCCTACTCCCTCACATAGACAAAAGAGGCTTGTGTCCGTGAAGTTGGATTAGATGATAATGATGCGTTGTCGGTAAGTTGTAACGACTGAACAGTGACGCTACTTCGTTCTGCAAATACATCAAAACGACATGCCGCAAGGCACGTTGAAACGTGCGGCGACGCAACGCGTGCACATCGAACAATGGAGCAGAAAGACAAAACTAAAGAGCTGCGGTGCGACGCCAGAAAGTATAATATCCAAGGTTTCTAACGCAGTAAGGTAGTGGCGTCGTCATTGCGTTGCGATATCACTCGTGCATTGCGTTGCACGTGACTGTTGCGTTGCACGTGACTGTGAGGCACTCCGTGCGTTGCAACGACACAGCGCCCGTGTGGCATCCCGCTTATATGACGATGTAATTATATCTTACTTAGGATGCTTATCGTCCCATTCCTGTAATTTAGTACATAATTTCTTCGCTTTCGAAGGGGCTGGCTTTTTCACTGGCCTGGCTGGATGCTTGTGCATCGTGCCGGTCCAGAAAATGGGGGTTTCTGGAAAGTTGAAAAGATTTTTGGTATTACATAGAATTGATGAATACTGTAAATCGTCATTTAGTCACGACTTAGGTGGACAGTTTTGTCGTCAAAAAAAATGTCTTCGAGAAATAAAGGACAAAAACAAACAGAAACAACGTATTTTTAAAACGACTTTGACTATGTATGTAATTAAACAGTTTCTGAAAGCTCGACTGCACGACAGTACTTAAAATTCCAACAGTGTAAGTATTGTAAGTGGCGATTCGAATAACGTTTGATTGTTATTAGGTTGTGCTTACTGTTCGTGAAAACGGTCATCAACATCAGTATCATCAAAAGCATTATGCTAGTATTTTATTACTCACGATACGATCTATTCTTTTGCTGAATGTCCTCGTCTTCCTTGATTGAGACCAAGTCGCAAGGCCTTCTTCCATGAAAAACTGCCCGGATTAACAGGTCTGCAAACACAATAGATGCAAGTGAGCGCAATATGAGCGAAATTTAACATAGTAGAAGCTTTTGAGCGCAATGCAACATGATGATTAACACTTACGCTAAAACTCGCGCGGGAGCCACGTTCGTGTATTTGTTTGTGTAAAACTGTTTGAGCAGCACTAACTGGGGGGAGCCCGTGCGGCAGGTTTTCTAAGAAATAATTTAACAGGAGGTACAGGGCCGACGCCATGACCATGGCGGGAAGCCGCAGAGTGGCCGCATCTGGGCAAGAGGTCCCTAAACAACGCTTTCCTTCATCACGCGTTACATACTTAAGAGGGCATTATATACAATACCAGACATCTACTAATAAATCGTTTTCCCATCTACATAATGGGTGTAAAAATACCCTTAACGAAGCAGAAAAGGCACCTACTCCCTGTCATTGCGATTTTTTTTTGTCGTGAGCCGTACCTAAGAGCCTTCTAGTTACGGAGATGTAGGGGTCAAAGTTATAACATTTTCACAAGTTTTTTTTATTGTTAGTACATGTTTTGAGAGCTACAGGAGCTTTTCAACTCGGTCCTATCCTCTGATGATAATGAAGATTAGAGGCACTACTCAGAAATGTTGAGAGATTATTCGCGCTCCGCTAAAATTATTTCAAAATAGTGGTAAAAGTGCATTACAAAAGCATTCTTTGTTTAAAAAGTGTGTATAAAACTATTACTGACAATGTGTGACATAAAAAATTGCTCCAAATAATCACAATAACAGTGATAACATCAAAAACAAAAGAGTTCGTTAAAAAATTTAAGTGAAGTTGTTGACAGTAAACTCGGTGAACGAAACGCGTAAGCGACGCACATTCCACGGCGCTTAAGACCTTTGCGCTGCGAACGTCATACAGTAGCTACTGCTTTATCTTTAAGCGCTTCAACCGCTGCGTCCAGTTTACAAGACTAAACGGCTGTCTTCATTGCATCGCTTAATGCGCTGAATTACGTTATCAACACTATTTGAATTTGGACAAGTAACAATAAAAACATGGATTCTTGTGACAGAAACATCACGCTAAGGCCTAAACAGGTCAAAGGTATCGGCAGCCATAGTTTTTGTAATGATAACTCGTTAAACACCTCCTCAAGTACATATCTCTCAGATAGCGCGCGAAGTTTACCAGATTTATCAAGGGCATTGCTCAATCACGAAGTTGAGGAGCTGAGAAATGAAATTATGAATCTTAAAATGGACTTAGAAAGAACCCACAATGAGGTGGATAATCTAAACTCGGAAAATCACACTCTTCAACAAATAATTACATCACAACAAGCTAAAATAGAAAAATATAAGTTACTTTGCACAAACTCCTGCAATATAAATAATAGCTTAGTATCCTCTAAGAAACGTAGCAAATCAATGAAGTCAAGGCCAAACTCAGTAAAGAAAACAGTAAATTTAAATGAAAGCTACAGTGAATTAAATATTAACATTGAGAACACTATTGGAACTCCTGCCACAGCTCCCATTATAAGGCAAAGTAACACGAAATGCAAATCGCAAACTCATTCTAAGAAAAGCAATAAGATTATTATCCTAAGTAGCAACAAAATAAATAAAATAACTTCGATTTCAAATGATGTTCTGCAACACAATTCGGAAGTATGTCACTACCTAATGCCTCACCGTAAAATGGACCAGATGATGCACGATATAGAAACCAAATTACAATCATTAACAAAGAGTGATTTCTGTATTATATTGGTTGGCGAAGAAGACTTCAACACGAGCAATGATTACTTCAATATGATATCTGGAATACGATCATCTTTACAGCAATTCAAACACACTAATATTATTATCTGTGCACCGACCTACAAATGTGGCAACTATGTAAATTTGTTTAACTGGAGGATAGAACATTTTAATAGTCTACTCTATCGCGATATATTGGCTCACGAATATGCCTATTTTATAGATTCTAACAAGAATTTGTTATGTGATTACACAATGTTCAATAGACGTACCGGGAGACTAAATAACAACGGCATGCGAACTATTTTCCAAGACCTAAAGGATCTTATGCATGATATAAGTCAATATAGTTCAGAATTTGTAAAAAAAGACATAATTATTGCTAATACACAGGAATATGAAGTTAAACCCTGCTACCCTAACACAGCCCAGTTTTTTCTATAATAAACATCTTTATATTATGCATCAGAATATTGCAGGTCTCATCGGAAAATCCGATGCACTGACGGTGTGTTTAGAAGAATTAATTATAAAGAAGATAAACATTGACGTCATCTGCATAACTGAGCATTTCATTATGTCTGGATATGAACAACTCTTATCAATAGCTAACTACAATCTAGCTGCGATTTTTACGAGAAAAGACAGCAAAAGAGGGGGTTCTTGTATATTGGTAAAAAAGGGCTATCAATGGAAAGAAATAACAGGTATTAGCAAATTCTCAATTAGTAATTTGTTCGAGTGTTGTGCAATTGAAATGACTCAAAGTAATACCATTATAATATGTATTTATAGAATACCAAATCCAAAGAATCTTAATACTTTTTTTGAGCAGCTAGAAAAAATGTTAAAATTTATTAATAAGACCAAAAAAAAAAATATTGTATTATGTGGGGATTTTAATATTGACATGTTAAAGCAAGATAGAACCGCATTGGAATCAGTCAGAAAATACGTGACGTCTGGCGGCCCTGGGATCTTACTCTATAGAGCATTTGCAGACGTCTGGCGGCCCTGGGATCTTACTCTATAGAGCATTTGCATGCCTAGTAGACTGGTGATACAACCAAGTGCTGAGAAGTCTTTACGAAAACGCCACAATGACCGTCCAAACTCAGAACCAGCAAACAGAGGGTATCCCATTGCGTCGGGGGGTGAGGCAAGGGGACGTAATCTCCCCGAAATTGTTCACCAACGCACTTTGAGAAGGAGACTAACAGAAGAATTGAGCTGTGCTGGGCAGCATTTGGAAAGCTTCGTCGGGTCTTCTCGTCGCGTATTCCACCGAACCTAAAGATCAAGGTCTTCAATCAATGCCTCCTGCCTGTAATGACTTACGGGGCTGAAACGTAGACACTCACGGTACGGTTGGTCCATAAACTCAAGATCGCTCAGCGTGCTATGGAGCGGGCTGTGCTTGGAGTCTCTCTCAAAGATCGCATCCGGAACGAGGTGATCCGACAGAGAACCAGAGTAGTTGACATACCTCATAGAATAAGTAAGCTGAAGGAGCAATGGGCCGGCCATATTAGCCGTAGAACCGATGACCGTTAGGGGTAGACGTACTGATCTTGAGTGGAGACCACGAATCGGCAAGCGTAAGGAGGGACGCCCTCAGGCTCGGTGGAGCGACGATCTTTGCAGAGTGGCTGGTAGCAATTGGGTAAGAGTTGACTAGATTCTGGATCTAGTTAAATGGCAAGTAATTAAAGAGGCCTATGCCCAGCAGTGGACTCCTGTATGCTGATGATGATGATGATGACATGTTTTTATTGTTATAATATCTTTCATAACGGAGTCGTTTCTTTGCGTATGGATATGTGATGAGGAGGGGTGAAACACATATGACTAAAAGAGTAATGTGTATAAATGTTGATGAATGAAGAGGAAGAGGAAGACCGAATAAAAGATGGATGGTGTGAGGAATGATAGGAAGGAAAAAGGAGTAATTGATAGCGTGGCGATTGACAGGGGAGAACGGAAGAAAAAATGTATTGCGCCGACCCAAAATAACATAGGACAAGGGCAAGAAGATGATGATGATCTTTATTTTAAATACCTCTACGACCCCCTTACTATTTAAAGCATCCATCAGCACAATGTTTTGAGTGCGTTACATTTAGTCTTACAGTAAAATGTGAACTTCTTCCCCAAGTAAAAAAAAAGTTTCAAAGCAATAATTTTTTCATCGAGTTACTCAGTTTGATGTACAGAATGGGAACCGATCACTTTTCCGAATAACTAGGAAACCCAGTTAGTACCGAGTAATACCGTATGATACCCCTTGATATAACTAGTCGAGACTTTCGGGCTTCTGGCTACGTGTCTTTCAAATGCCTTAATGTGCTTCCCAAGGCAAGGTGGTCATAACACGATGAGGTGCCTGGTACGTTGGTCTAGTGATTGTAACTACTACTGCTGAGCATGAAGGGTAGAAGTAGAAGTTCTTGGTCTGGCAAATTGTTATTGGGTTTTATCTACCTCGAATTTCACAGTAGCAGACTTTGGGTTTGACCATTAAAACATAACTGTCGAAATAATATGGTTGTAGCTGCTGAGGCACACCTCTGTCTAACCCTTCTACGATGGCAGTCCAGATAATATTATGTTGATATTTAATTTTAGTATTACCTTTTTTATCAAACATATCCAACATTTCGCAGGCTGTCTTGTTTCTGTTTTCCGCAACTTCCTCTTCTGGCGTCACAACTTTCGTTTTCGACGGTTTTGCATGAGCCTCGCATTTACCCTGAACAAATTATTGTGCATATACTAGGTAAACTATGCTTGGTGTTTCGTCGCACTTTATATCCACGATGAACATAATTAGATTACTAATTAGGCCCAAAAGAGAATTAACGTTTTACGGTACCTACCATAGGGTAGGTAGATAAAATAATAGTAATCCTACTACGTTGTAGTGATACAGTGACGTCACGGCTACGCTAGACGATCGGTGGTGCTACGAAGGCTAAACGTACCGACGTCACTTTCAGATTCTGTATATTCGGTTGATTGTTGATAAACTGCCAGAAGGCGCAGACTTTCTTTTGGACTATGGCGTTGTCGTCGTCGTTCGGAGTGAAGTCTATGTGTATGTGCTGGGCGACCAGGGGCTCTCCGCAGGAGTCGTCGCCAAACTCGCTAAACGTGTCCATGGGCTTCGGGTTGCTGGTCTCGTCGGAGTCAAGATTTGATGCGCCCATGAAGACTGATCTCCATGGATCAGTATAGTCCGACATCATTAAAAAAATAGTAATATTAAAAGTCAATCAATAACAATACAACTAGCAAGTAATAATAATTAAATATAAAGAATTCGGTTAAAAATAAGTCGGTTATTAATTTAAACTCATAGAAAATCGTTAAGTGACATTGAACTATTAAATGACCGTCAACTGTCAATTATAAAACTATGAAAATACCAAAGAGTTTAAATACCGTCACCTGGCAGGAATGCTTTAAAGGTCTTTATAAAACTAAATAAAAACAAAGTTGGATAGTTATTAGATTCTTTTTCATTACTGGTGAATATCGGGTGCCAAAATTGTTTTACCTGTAGTACACACTACTGGTCACCACACGGAGCTTCACGGGCGTTTCTATCGGGTTCTTCATGGGCCCGATGTAAATTTCCTAGCGTCTGTATCTCTAAGGCCTTGTCTGTGCGATTATGGACGAATTTATATTGACCAAAAACTACCAAACATCCAGACAAATCTTGAAGGCTGGGACGGTTGGATTGTATCGGCCCAAGCCATCGTCCGGGTGAGTCCAACAGACATACAGTGTGGTTCAAATAGTGACATCATTAAAAAGTTTGATTCCGCATGTCCAGGGGGATCCGAAAATACCCCATGCATGACGCCGAGACGCTTAGACTAGAAGCCGGCCCTAACATTGTTGGGAAAATGCTGATATATTATTTCTGGTGGTTCTCGTCTTGGTAACGGCGAGTTCTTGCACAGGCATAACCAAGTGGCCAGGATTATTCACCAGCAACTTGCTTTAAAATACAAACTTGTGGACTCTGAAGAAGTTACCGTATTACAAGTATGTGCCCGACCCAGTACTCTAGAAAGACCATGTCACGCTGTACTGGGATAGGCCTGCACGCACAGATTCTCATTTTAACCCTCTGTTGGTTCGAGTCCTGGCAATTCTAAACGCTCTACTGACATCAACACCGGACTACCGGAGTGTGACTTATTTGCCTCAAGATAGGTAAACGGTATGTCGTGAATGTTTAGTTTCTGTGAGGGGATGGACGAAAGGTGACTTTTTGTCAATATTATTTTTTATCATTTTGTTTGGAGTCATTTTAGCCTTAGGGGCGCTATGGAGGCTGCGGGACTGTTCGAAAGAGATACCGTGGCCCTGGAACAGAAAGGGCTAAGAAGGAACATGGATGCGTTTTAGTCAGTACAAGTCTGACACTCCCTGCCGCTCCGCCCGGAGCGGGGGGGGGGACGTTTGAAGATTTCCCATCGGTGAAAAATAAACGGACTTTTAGTTTTTCGTAAGTTTAACAATTTTATTGCAATATCGGGTTGACCTACAGCATAGAAACCACTCTGGTTGTCATACGCATGGTCCTCCGACGCACCGTTTCCGAATTATGAGTCGAATAATCCGCCCCTAAGACGACCCATTGACCAAGAGCTTTGACGAACATCTTTCGAGGCTTACCTTAGGCAGTTGGATCAAGGGACTGATTCAGACGGCAGTACTCTTCGACACGGCTCGTATTGTGAGGAGGTTCCTGTGTCTGGAGCCCTTACCCGACTGACCCAGTCGGAGAGTAATGTTTTATTTTATTTTTATAGATGTAGTTTTAAGGAATATCTAAAATTGACAAAATCTGTACAAAAGATTAAACCTTGGTTTTCTCATTGTGCATATTATTAGCATTGTAGTTGTAGTTAGTGCTTATTATTTATTGGTACTTAGTAGTTTCATGACAAAAAAAAAACCAACAGGGCCTAGCTGTCAACGTCATTACGTATGAAATATTTTATGTCACTATACAAAAAAAGTCTTGATTTTGAATTTACAATTAATTAATATTAAGAAATTATTAATATTTAGTATTTTATTGAATTGAATTGAATTATTGAATTGAATTTACTTTTGATATTTTTTAATGATGTCGGGCGATAGTAGTCACGATGCGCACTTCAGGTACGCATCCCATCTGCCGTCCTCTGACGACACCAGCAACCCCAAGCCCATGGACATGTGGAGCGTGTTCGGAGAGGAATCCTGCGGAGAGCCCCTGGTCGCCCAGCACATACACATAGACTTCACCCCGAACGATGACGACAACGATATAGTCCAGAAGAAAGTCTGCACCTTCTGGCAGTTTATCAATAATCAACCAGAGTTAAAGAATCTGAAGGTGGAACCGGTAAGTTGTTACGCCATATCTGAGTCATCATGATTCATCTTCCTAGCCTTTTTAGGGTTCCATTTCTAAATGGCAATCTACAATCAACCCATAAAAAATCGTCCTGTCATTCTGTCGGTTGACTGTAAAACGTGAGGTTGACAAACGGAAGCGCGATTAACGCTTGTGGCACCAAACTTTACTGCGACTCACTATTGTTCGAATGCTTGCTAGTGCGACTAACTGAAGCTCGACAACACGTAGTGTGACAAACACTTGTGTGACACTTGTTCGACACTACTCAAGTACGACAAACGCTTATGCGACACAGCATATGCGTTGCGGGGTGTAAAAGGGTACTACACAAGCCGTCAACAAAGCATTCTATACATCAAACCAAGCAACATATTGCAACAATTACTGCTGGAATACTTCTCGGTAGCGCTCAATGTAACGCACTAAAACATTTCGCTTATGAGTGCATTGATGATGACAGTATTCATGGTACTTAAAGTAATGTATAAACAATAATTAACTATAAAAAACTTAATTATTACTGTGGTTGTATCAGGAAATATAATGGCAAGAAAATCAGACTCGGAACTCCTAGTCTGACTCTGACTCCGAGTCTGACTACGAGTCTGACTCCGAGTGTCACGTACTCCGAGGCTGACTCCAAGTCTGACTCCGAGTCTGACTCTGACTCCTAGTCTGGCTCCGAGTCTGACAACGGGTCTGGCTCCTAGTCTGACTACGAGTCTTACTCGGAGTGTGACTACGAGTCTGACTCTGAGTCTGACTATGACTCCGTGTCTGACTATGACTCCGAGTCTGACTCTGACTCCATGTCTGACTATGACTCTGAGTCTGACTCTGACTCCGACTCTGACTCCGACTCTGACTACGAGTTTGACTCTAACTCCGAGTCTGACTAAGAATCTGTGTGAACAAAACTACGCTGAATAACATTATCTCTCAATTAGTGAAGGCAGACGTCTAGTCTCGTCATAGGAACCCATTTATAGGTACGTCAGGACAGCGCGAGCGCACACAAACATAGGTAACAAAAATGCAATAAAAAGATCCGCGCATGACCGAGCTGCGGAACGCGGCGCGAGCGGCTAGTTGCGATGAGCGCGGATCGCGCACTGCGCACGTAAAAATGTAGCGGGGGTGCGCGGTTAGTGCGGGGAGAACGTCCAGATCCTCAAGGCCGTTTTACTGTTACAGGAGCCTTAAAAAGCGACTCTTGGTTGTTTTCTTTAATTCCTCTGCCTTTTACTATATTCTTTATAACGATTCCTGGATTGCCAAATTTTCAGTGAGAACTTGTTATTTTGTAGTCTCTCAAATTAACTGACTTTGATTAGGTTAATACTAGATTCATGTCGCACTAGCGTGATATCAGTCTTCTGTTTGTCCCACAAGCGTGCAATCGTGTTTCCGTTTGTTGATCTCACGTTATACAGTCCTGTCTGTCTGTCCGTCCGTCCGTATGTCACAGGCAATTTACTCTGAGAACGTCTATGAACTGCTATACAAATTAATATGACATGAAATATTAAAAAAAATATTAATAGGGGTGGCCCTCAATACATGTTAGTGAGGGTTAAAAATATAAAATCTACGTTACTTTAATACTTTTTCTAAACTCAATGGTTGATGAATATTATTATTATTTTTAAATTTAATTGTAGACATTTCATTTGACATAAATGTTTGTATTAATTTAATTTTCATATTTTTATTTTTATGTTTTTTAGTCGTAATGTGGCGTGTTTCTGTCTCTGATTTGATTAACTATTACTAACATTATTTTTAAGTGTACTAAAACTAAGACTTAAGTGTACTAAACAAATGTTATGGATAAAAAAAATCTGAAATAAATGAATTGATTTGAATTGAATTATTATTTTTCAAAACCGGCATGACCCAGCCGTCGAGGGCATGCAAAAGGTGCTAAGCGGTCGCACCGGTTTCTGGTTTCTGGGGGGGTACTATGACGCTTAAAACATTATTGTTCCATTCCTATTCCAGAGTGGGAAAGAGATGGAGCTAGACGACCTGTATAGCTCCGTCTCTTTTTCACTCTGGAATGAAAAGGAGCAATAATGTTTTAAGACGTCATGGTACGCCACCTGGTGAGGATAGGGATCTAAGGTAAGGTATGGAATCCGAGATTTGAGTACTGACGGATTCCATAATCTCGCCTCGCTTCACATGCATGACTGCATATTTGTCCACACCAAATGCCATCCTGATGGTGCTACTGAAAGTTATTATTATTATCCAGGTCAAAAACCCGTACGATGGAGATTCAAATACTGGAACAGCAACGGGATCGGCCAACTCTTCAGCCAGCAAAGTAAAGATAATGTCTGAAGATAAAATCTTAGAAATGCTAAAATACGCCGGAGAAAAAAGTAGGAGCTTATTATTCTTTTAGTTACTTTAGTCTTTATTCGTTGCCAAATCAAAAATCAAAAATATTGACATAAAAACATTACACACGGTACGTAGGATTCCCTGACTCCTGCGATAGTTGAAACTGTGTTGTAGGAGCCAGTGTCCTTCCCTAATAAAAAGTTACATTTTCTATGACAAAATAAAAAGCAATCAAACTTAAACTGAGAATAAAAGAAATAAAAAATAACATAAAAACATAAACATTTGGGAAAAAAAAAAAAACATTTGACGAGCGCTAGTGTTTGTTTATGTGAATGTGTGCGTGAGTGTATGTGTGCGTGATTGTATGTGTGCGTGAGTATATGTGTGTGCGTGTGTATGATGTATGTGCGTGTGCGAGTATGTATGTATTGTATGTGTGTACAGTGGGTGTGAGTGTGTGTGAGCTCAGGCTTGGATGAATTGTAAGGAAGAGTTACACACCCATGACAGCGACACATAATCTAGCAACCAATCTAACAACAATAAATAAAAACAACCGCACTGGGCAGCGATTTTCAAGGTTGGTCTCCGTGTAGGTGACTGTACATTATATAACGAGTTTCCTCCGTAGCTCGGAAAACACTTTAGAGGTCAACGTACACTAATTGTCCGCCGCAAGAAACGACCGCACCGAACGAAACGTTCTATCATAAGTATAACGTTATCTTTTCGTCTGATTCGATGCGGATAAGTGTGCGATTGAGCGAAGTGTTCATTCATTCTATGGATTCTTCTTCGGTTCCTTCGGCTCTGATAAGTGTGCGTTTTTCTTAAGCCGTTGGTACCGGCTCTCATTAAATTTTTAGATATTTGACAGTCATTACAGTCAGTGCCAGTCAGTGGTTCGAAAGTCTGATATATTACAGTTAGTGGTTCGAATGTCTGAAATATTACAGTCAGTGGTTCGAAAGTCTGATATATTACAGTTAATGGTTCGAAAGTCTGATATATTACAGTCAGTGGTTCGAAAGTCTGATATATTATTTTGTATGGTTTACATCATTATCATAATTCACCTTACTCACTCACAGACACACAACCATGTAAATCCCTACTTACTAAGCATACTAACACCATGCGTAATTAATTGTTACTATTTTCTTTATCATTTTTACTTTTATCTCTAATTTAAAAAAAAAAAAACTTATGCTTTTTTGGTCATTCTTACCGCATTTATTAAAGTGTACTTAACATTAGATGTAAACATTACCCAAGGGGTGGAGACCTGGTGTCCTGAAATACAGACCTCACAGTCTAGCTTAGGCACCAGTCTCCCACAGTATAATTATTGTGTTACGTATTTTGTATTGATACCTCTATAATGTAACTATATTGTGGTGAGAAATAAACATTATTATTATTATAATCTTCCGGCCCTAGTCCCATGTAACTTGGGGTCGGCGCAACACGTTCACCTCTGCGTCATTTACTCCTTTTTTTATGAATTTTGTATATAATACAGAATATTCTATGTATCTAACTATTACCTTTAGTATAGTATTACCCAATTATGGAGAGCTGATAGGCAGTCGCTCCTGCATCCGGTTAGACATAAAGCCGACCTAACAAAGTTCGGAAAAGGTTTGGCAGATGATGTTGATTATTTAATGATTATTTGTTTTTATTTAGTCTCATGTTTTCTTCAGAGATCGTCGATGCCGCATTGAACGCCAGGTTGCAGCAGTCTGGTAGTCCCTGCTCGCTCGGCTCGCGCGAGTACCAAACGAGTGAAATCATAACACAGCCAAAGAAACAAGAAAAGATTAAACATGGTAAAATAGTGGCAATCTGGTTCTTTCTTCAAGGAAGTGACTCGTAGCACATGCGTAGCACCTCCACTGGGCTAGCGTAGCAAGCGTAGCCGTGACGTAACTACGTCTGATACACCGTACAAAAAGAACTATTATTTTAATATCCCTTTTTTGCACTATCTACAGTTGTGATTTTAAGTTGTAGTGCCAAATATGTTGCTACTCATCATCAATTCAGGGTAATTGACGAGGATACTCCTCAGAGTAAGATGGCTATCCATCTCTTAATTTAAACATATAGCTCAAAACTATTATGATCTACCAAGAGTTTCGTTGTCATTTTATAATGTTACATATTCAGATTCTCTGTTACTTACACAAACAGATTTGCATTTAATAGTTAAAAACATTTTTTTTTTCAGTTTGCAAGTGCATACCTTGTCGGGATCCGAATTGTCGAAACAAAAAAGCTTCGTCTGTCTCCCGTAGTAAGGTTTCTCTAATGAGGCAAGTTAATAGGAAGATGAACGAGTGGGACGCTAAACACCCCAAGTAAGACATAATAACATCATCACCTTCGCGTTCCTATGTAAAACAAGGAACGAAATGAAAGTATCTGGGAAAGGCCCGGGGTTACCGACCTAGCTTGCTAGGCAAGTAAGCTGAAATAGCTGTGGGCTGGCAATGTTTGTCGTAGGAACGATGACTGAAGGAGGAAACGAGTCCTGGAGTAGTGACCGTGTATCGTGGAATGCCCCAAGCTGTATGAGCTGATTTTCCTAAACAAAAAATAACTGGATCCTACTGACTACTGGCACTGCTAAGCAAACTTGCATATTCTTACTCATATATTCCTCGAGTGTTTTGTATGATCTATGGGAAATTTATTTCATGAACATTGCTCTTGCAGTGGGTAAGGAAAACATCGTAAAGTGACCTTCATCCCTAGAACCTAAACGTCGAAGAAATGTGAGATCTATCAATTCGCACTGGGCCCGCGTGGTGGATTATGTCATAATAGAGAGTATAGCAAAACCCACCACTTGGGCCAAAGGACCTTCATGGAGGGGAGACCAGTGTCCCAGCTGCTTATTCTTTATGATGATTGTTCGCCCTATTCCTCAGGTCCATGGAGCCGCCTGGTCATATTCCTCCTTTACACCACTGCTTCATCCAGAGGCAAAAGTTCCCGAACTCTCAATAGCCACCAACATCGTCATCATCCAGACCCTGAGTTCACCCACTGCTTGGTATAAGCCTCTCTTTGCTTTTGCCAATCTCCAAGTTCCTTTGCCACCCTCTCCAAGTTTTTCTGTAATAGTTTATCTTTGTAATATTTATTTGAAATTCGTACCAATTGGAATATTTACTTCTACTTTTAAATGTTTGTTTTTTGACTGTTTTGTTAATTACTTTAATAAAAAATAATTTGTATTTAAAGAATGAATTTAAATATGTTTTCTTTCTTTCTTTAGGTGGCGTAGGTTGAAATTAGGCACCAAGCTTCTTATTATGCCGTGTAATATTTTACAATGGTTATGTATATCATCATCTGCCTAGCCTTTTCCCAAACTTTGTTGGGGTCGGCTTCCAGTCTAACCAGACGTAGCTGAGTACCAATATTTTACATGAAGCGACTGCCTATCTGACCTCCACAACCCAGTAACTGGGTAATACGTAACCCCTTGGTAAGACTGGATGTCAGACTTTCGGCTTCGGACTACTTACTACTTGTAACGACTCAAAGATCTACAAATAATTATGGTCACCCATCCATGGAACGACCTCGGCAAGCACGGCATCAACCCGTGCGGTTGTTATTATTTAGGCACGAATCTCCTTTATGGTTATTTATATCATAAACATTGTAAAATAATACATAGAAGAAAATTAGGTACTTAATAACCTAATTTTCTTCTATGTATTACTCCACGCCCAACTATCTCAGGCTTGCCGCGCTAAATAACCCACGTTTAAAAAAATTACAATAATTTAAAGTGGACAACGATACGTGAAATCCTTACTGTCCGTTGTCCCCGTTGCCCATATGTACTTAACGGGGACACCGGTAAGGAATCATATGACGTGCTGATGTCCCCGTGACGGGGACACAGATTACGGGGACAACGGGAATACAGGTATTATTTTACAATTCTTGTCCGTATTTTTAAGTGTCTTTAAGGATTGAGGAGCCACATTAGATTTTTCAAATCTGATCTCACCATTATTTAGCAGCAATTTAGCTGATTTTGCAGCACGAATTCTAGATTGTTCTTCTGCTATAAAAATGTATTGTCACCAGGACCAAAAGTTGTGGGGGGAACTGGTATGAAATTCAATAAGCTAGATTTGACCAAAACACTACTAGCTAACAAGGAAAGTTAAAAATAAAAAGTTTGTAGTAAATAAAAGAACGAAACTAGCCCTAACAAACTTTTTGCAAACCGTGGAACTAATAAGTACTATGTTACAAGTATTTCCTTATACTAGCAGTTCAAATTTGCTATAAACCATAGAGATATTTTATATTCTACTCTTTGTTTTACTCTTTGGTCATCATCATCTTTCATTGCCAACGTCATTCTCATAGGAGAGAGGCTTCTCAAAATATTCTTCCAAATCCGGTCCACTCGGTCTTATCTTCAAATCTGTTACTAGTAGCTACTAGCTGCTTGAGCCCTGTTCGGTAACAAATGCCGTCCCTATGTTCTCGGTGAGCCCCTACGCCTTCCACCCTCTGATCCATAGATTCGTGAGGATCTGGGAGTATGTGCAGGTGGTGTCGGACCTGATCACTTTCGTGTTGTCCATCATATGCTGCCAGTGCGGTGACGCGATGCCGCTGTCTACTTCTGAGTCCGCGACTTCTAAGCCGTCTGTGCAAGTTTTTGATGTAAGTCTCAACATCGTCTGCCCCATCAATTTATTTGGGGTCGTCGCAGCATGTCTTCTTATGCAATTTTTTTTCTATTAGTCTTCATTTCATGCCTGACATGCATGTCTTCTTATTGAATTCTTTTCTATTAGCCTTCATTTCATGAATATAATAGTTTCGTATGTGATTTAAGTTCATTTACTGTTGTGATTGCTCGTAAGTCACCCACTTCATCAAAGGTTTCGAACAAAAAAATAAAAACGATTCCTTTCCAGCTGTCACATGTTTTGCTCGATGTCTAATGTCTATGCAACGTAGGAATTTGATTTATGGCATTATTTGCTGATTTCTAACTTTCTAGGAATCGAAGCAGGTGGGGAGAGTTGTTGTTATTTTGTTCGAAACCTTAATTATGTGAACCTGACTATCTCTGGGCCACTTCTTGCTCATTGAGATAAGTACCTTTAAAACGGAAACCTTAATCGTAAGGGCCGTTCGCTAAAACAAGGTCCCGAACGTCCTGTTAAGTTATCTTTGGAAACCAACACACGTGCTCGCGTCTGTAAACCTATATTTTTGACTGACGAAAAAAAGAACGTGGCCCTCGAAGTTGATTCCGCAAAAAAATAGGTGTCGATTGATGTTTTACCAACTGAATCATAAATTGTGAACCGATTTAGTTGAAATTTCGCATTAATTCAATACAGCTAACATGCGGCCGCGCGAGTTTTATCGTACGTCCTACTAACTTAAAGTATTCATCAGCTTCGCGCATTGAATCGGAGATTTGGGCCCATCACGGCGGAGGGAGATCCTGCACAATACAGTGGAGAGCCAATAAAGCAACCGCACCTGGTGATAGACTTCCCCCCAGATAAGGACGACAAGCCAGAGCCCCAGACACGGTGCCAGTCGATCTGGCACTATGACCAAAACCGGTCTAGGCTTGAAGACATGATGTCGGCGCCAGTAAGTTGTTCTTTTTCTTTTTCCCGACTACGGTACACCCTGCTTTTCGTCTTCCGCAGCCAGTTTGCCCCAGCTACAAAAATCAAAATCAAAATATTTTATTTTACATAGGGCTACATGGGCACTTATAAAACGTCAACAAAAGGTGCACGGTTCGGGTTGGTCTTTTCCTATGGAGAAGAACCGGCAAGAAACTCCATGGTTACTCTTTTAAAATCATTTGGTTTTACAATATTTGAAGTTACAGCGTTAGTACTTGAGGACAGCGTAGGCCCGACAATAAGTCGATTGCTTACTACAGAAGGTAGTAAGCAATCTTATTGAGGTCGTTGGTCCCTCTTTTTATTCATTCATAACACTTCTAGCACATAGTATAAGCGTCGACTAATGTCATAGCCATTATCTACCAGTCAACCTTTGGGCGATACAGAGGCAAACAGCTCTCAGCTGCTCTAGCTTGGGACCTCAAAATATAACATAACTTCTACGGCTGTACATTGACATTTCGCCAGTTATGTTAAAGTCAAAGTCTAAGGGGCGAGCCAATTGCCATCATCCGTATACAAATCCAAACTCCGGGTTTCCTACTCAGAAACTACTAATGGGGAAACCCAATTACACTTTGCTCGCCCTGGGTATCGAAAACAAGAAAATCAGGCTAAGCAGTAGCGCTTGACCAAGGAGCTAGTTAACTGAGGGCCTCATGAAATATTAATATGCTAATATTTTTCTAGTCACCGAAACCACCATCGGCGGGTCATTTGACAGAGTTGTCCAAAGATCCTGTACGTAGCGGAAATGCCAAAGAACAGAGTAACAGTAAATTACCAGCTATACACACCAGCAGAACAATTAACAAAAAAGGTAAATTTTAATTTCGGTAAATCATTTCAACCCTGTAAATAATTTTCAGACAAATTATGGCTTTGTTAAGCTGACATAGTGTTGCTATTGTTTTTCTCTAGATAATGAGATGAGAGTCTGGTGGTGGAGGGCTCCTGGTCGCAAGCGTGCTGGGACCTGGGATCGATTACCGGGTCGGGCAAAGGGTTATTGGTTTTTTTTCTTTAGAAATTTAGCAGTAGAAGCCCGGAGTTTTGAAGTTGGTGGTATGATACCCCAGTGCCTCGGATACCACGTGAAGCCGTTGGTCCAGCACCTGATCTCTCTCCGTTCATATCGGTTCGTCGTAACATAGGACTATAATAGTGAGAAGAATAAGTGCACCTGTATCTGCGAGCAGACTTCTGCATAAAATATCTGCAGCGCTGATGGCTAATTACTGCTTAGATCGTCCACCATGGCTGAAAAACGGTCAGGAGGACTATTCAATAACTGCCACACATCGACTAGGTTAAGCTACATTTGCTAGAGCGGGCCTTGGATGGGTTACCATCTTCTTATGTTGAGCCTCCTTTGTGGCTCGGAAAGCACGATCCGACTGCCATTCCAGGATCTCATGACAGTTGCAGTTGTTACGGGTCGTCTGAAACCCAAATGTTTGAAAATTGGTGGTTCCCAGTACAAAGTTGTGGATGTTAAATAGGCAGTTTCTCCATATAAAACACTGGTATTCAGCAACATTCGGTTAGACTGGAAGGAGGCCGCCAGATTATGAGCTAGGACTATATAGTCCAGTCCGTTTCACAGAAGGGGGGCTTATAACCCAGCAGTGGAAACGATACAGGTCGATTATGCTACAAGTATGTTGCCATAACCATGAGGTATGATTATGGCAACATACTAGGCGGTCTCAGTCTGAGATGTTTCAGAATAGAAGACGTAGCTCTTTCAATATCCTGTTCAAAAAAATATTGCACTATCTGACTTTTATTTTTCAGATTCTCTGAAAGACTCAAAAACCGGCGCTGTCAATAAATGTTATACTTGAAAGACACAAAACAATTTAATACTATGTATTATCTACTTTTTACAGTTCCACAGTCAAATGACGAAAATGGAACAATTTTTTTTGGATTATTTCTCTATTATACCTTTTATGTTACTTGTCTTTTTTTATTGATAATATAATTACAATAGTTGAGTCATCATTGTGTTCAGCAATGAGCATTTACTGTATGCCATAAGAAGTGCTCCATACATTTCAGCAAATTCGATTCAACACTTCAGCAGCTTTTATCTGACAGCAAAGCCGACCGGCACAATATGGCCCGGACTCCACCGAAGCAGAGACAAGCGGAGCGGAGAGGAGATGGGCTGGAATCAATCTAATACATACTAATAGTAAAGCTGAAGAGGCTGAAGAGTTTGTTTGTTTTTTTGCTTGAACGCGCTTATCTCAGAAACTACTGGTCCGATTTGTTTTTTTTTTTTCAAAAAACCTATTTATCGAGGAAGGCTATAGGCTATACACGGTGTAAATTACCTCATCACGAAGCCGTCAACCAAGCATTCTGTACATGAAACTAAGTAACTTTACGCAAAAATTATTGCTGGGAAACGACTTTTTTTTGGGGTATGTAAAATCATGTTTTCTGGTAGAACTCAATGTAACGCACTCAAAACATTGTGCTGATGGACGGATTGAATAGTACGGGGGTCGTGGAAGTGTTTAAAGTGAAAATCTTACATTAAAAACTTGTATTAAAAAAAATACTTGTCAAAAAGTTGGAACTTTGACCCATAATATCTCCGTAACTAGAAGGTTCCCAGGTATGGTGTAGAACAAAAAAATGATCGCAATGACAGGGAGAGCCAGTGCCTTTCAGCTTCGTTAAGAGGTGATTTACACCCTTTATATCATCACGCTACGACCAATAGGAGCGAAGCAGCAATGAAAATTGTTGCGAAAACGGGGAAAATGTGTCGCAGACGAAGTTGCGCGGGACAGCTAGTTATTCATATTTGTTGAAATCCACATCCCCTGTCTCATCTTTCCTGTGATTAGCACCACTTCGCGCGGCTCAGTTTTAGTAGACTCCGGGCACAAGAGCGTTCGCTGGTAACATTTTGAGTCAAGGTGTAATGTATAAGATCATGTAAAGACTTCATAAATTAAAGAAACTCTAAATAGGTAAAAGAAATTTTATTTTAACTTATGTGTGTGTACACATGTATATAGTACACAGGTATAGTTTTTAGGTATAAAATACAGTACAAAATAGGAATAGGTTATATTCCAAAATATAAAATTCTCGTGTCCCGGTGTTTATTACTAAACTCCTCCGAAACGGCTGAACCGGTTTGTATGAAATTTTGTTTGCATATCGGGCAGGTCTGAGAATCGGCCAACATCTAATTTTCATACCCCTAAAACCCATCAGAATTTCCACGCGAACTAAGTCGCGGGCAGCAGCTAGTTTGCATACAAAATATAACAAAAGAAAGTATGTGAGATACTTTGCCCAATAGGGTTGCGGACTGGGTAAAGAAAACGACATTCTATTTTGTCCGTAAGACAGGTAATACAAAAATATTAATAGACACGTATTTTTTGTTTTATCAAAATATCAAAAAATTACTCATTAAAGTTGGAGAGTGGGGGCTTACTACGTCACAAGTAGGTATAAAACTTACCTACATGTGACTTCATGCGCCATTTCAACTCAATATATCTCCGTAATTTTATGACCACGTGAAAAAAGAAAAAATACGTGTCCTGGAATACTTTTCAATAAACTAACCGAAAAACAAAGAAAAAAAATGTGATCATCCCCTATTGTTTGTAGCCCGAAGTCAGATAATTATCTAAGCTGTTTATTTTTTTTCCTTTTCTAATGCAATGCCAATATTATTTTCTGAAGGTACGCTAAACAAGCCTGCCTAGCCTGGGCTACAACTTACGCCCTTACGTATGAGTAAAGTTTACATTTCCGACAAGTATCTCAAAAGAAATCGATCGGTATGAAAGTTTTATTGAGTTCATGTGATGCTATGCCTATTCTAATCAGCTACTGAACTAAATAAGAGTAGCGCGTGGTAACCCCGCGTGTGATGAAATCACCAGATATTTTTGACAGCCCCAAAAAATCCGTCACTAAATCTGTCAGAGTCCTGTGTTTGGAGCTGCATCCAAAATCTATCCGCAACGGTTTGACACAATCTTTTGATCCGACGATGTGCATGATCTGGTTCATCTGATCAAGCTCCTAGAACCGGCCTTATTAGCCGTAGAACCGATGACTGTTGGGGTAGACATGTTTTTAAGTGCAGACCGCGAATCAGACAGCGTAAGTTGGAACGCCCTCAAGCTCTTTAGAGCACCAATCTTCGCAGGGTGGCTGGTGGCAGCTGGATGAGATATTTGGAGAATCACAGAGAATGTCGTGCGATTGAGAGAGGTCTTTGTTCAGTAGACTGCTGTAGATAGGTGATGATGATGGACATTAATTCCTTCTGCGTCTGCACGGGCCTTTAATCACATGTGGTCATACATGATGCGCATGACCTGGTGATCGGTCTTGACGCGCTTGTCGAAGCTGTGCATGTCGCCGCGTCGTCGCGCCGCCTGCTCGGCGTCGTGCAGCACGTACTCGCGCACGCCGCACGGGCAGCACGCGCCGCACTGGCAGAATGTGCAGCACGCTTGCAGCGCGTCCCACGTGCCTTAAAATGGAGAAATAGTCGACTGCAATTAGACGCAAAATACTAAGCTCGGATTCTTATGGGACTTTTTTATTGAGTTCATAGAGGGGTAGAGAAGTTAAAAAAAAAGGTTCTTTTTTTTTCGTTTATGAATGACTTGAAATTCAGCGAATTTATACGGTAGCGCAATAGTGTGATCTGTGTGTATCCATTAAACGCCAATTTGGTCATTGTTGACAGTCTAGTTGTTATACCTCCTAAATAATAGCTACTAAAATAATGATTTAGACCATAACTTTCATATTGAGTTTTATATAAAAAATTTGAAAAAAATCGCCTTTATATACATTGTCGATTTCGTGATATTTGCAAAAAAAAATTTTCTTTCACTTTTCTTGGCCAATTATCTGTAAAAAGTATTAGTTACCAATTTCAAAAGAAATCTTAGTCTTAAGATCAGGTAATTTGAAATAACAGGAAATTTTCAAAATAATCTTGAAAAATTAATTTCGTGGACCACAAATGAACAAGACCGGAAACTGACTAAATTGGAGTTTAATGGATGCACACAGGTCACATTATTCGGCCGCAACATAAATTCGGCGAATATCAAACTATTCTTAAATGAAATTCAAACAAAAAACACTGGATTTATACGTTACATAAAATGGTCGTTTGCAATATATAATGGTCGACAAAATCGCAAAAAATGATGAACGAACTGATCATGTTAAAATGAGTGCTTAAAAAACCGGCCAAGTGCGTGTCGTACCCACACGCACACAGGGTTCCTTACCACCAAACAATAAAATATAAAATATTTTTAATATTATTAAATTATTTTTATATGTAACAGCAAAACTAAATTTGTTTTTTATAGTATAATAATGAAAAACAAAGTTACTGCTGCAGTTTGATGAAAAAGTCCTATATCTAAAAAAATAAACATCATCATATTCAAACCAATTTTCGTTGACATTAATCAAAAAACGTTCTATAATCCTAAATATTTTCATAATTGTCATCCTCTGACTTTAGAAATTAGAGGGGGGGGGACACACATTTTACCACTGTGGAAGTGTCTCTCGCGCAAACTATTCACTTTAGAAAAAACCGACACGTAAGAGTTTGATAAAAAAAAAAAATGGGTTCTAAGTATGGGGAACCCCAAAATTTATTGTGTTTTTTCTATTTTTGTGTAAAAATCTTAATGCGGTTAACAGAATACATCTACTTACCAAGTTTCAACAGTATAGTTTTTATAGTTTCGGAATAAAGTGACTGTGACACGGACGGACAGACAGACAGACAGACATGACGAATCTATAAGGGTTCCGTTTTTTGCCATTCGGCTACGGAACCTTAAAAAGCTTTGTTATACAAGGATTATTTAATCACTAATACCACATTTATGATGATTAGGTACTACATAACAGACTAGATTACAGGTTATTATTTTTGTACTTGAAAATGTTGATAATCGAGTACCTACTGATCTAAATTCCCAGTAGTAGTATTGAGCCTTCCATTAATTTAAACCAAGTTTAATGTGGAAACGAGCTTTTTAAAACATTCATACCCAAGTAATACACGATCACATGTTTTTTTTTATTGCATAAAATCCGGTCTCTCAATCATTATCATTGAGTTGAAACACAATCATCCATCATGTCAGCTTATCGTAGTACATTTCTGGATGAAAGCATCTGCCAAGCTATACTGCAATATACCGTCTTCCTCATTCAAGTATTCTGAGCCAGCTTTTGAGGGATGACACACGCACATAATCTTTGAAGAAATGGAATATCCTTCGGATTGTGATCGACAGTGTTACGCAATTAGGGTACAGTATTAGACCCGACAAAAATTATTTTTCTTACCAAGCTTGTTAGCCACTTTGGCGTAATTCAGATAAGGTGTCTCCACGGTGACGTCGAGGGGCGCCTGGCAGATCCGCACCACTCTAGGCTTGCGGATCATGTTGCGCTCGTCGACGGTGATGCGACGCGAGCGGCCGAACAGAGGGCACGGACCGTTCGGTTGTATTTTCTAAAACAAAATGTTGAAATCAGAATATATGGAAATAGTGACATCTACATAACTGTCTCATTTGATCAGCCCCGCTATTCACAAACGCTCGGATTCGATTTCGATTAGATAAGTCGTATGTCTATCTTGTTTTGGCATTACGAAAGCGAGCGAGATAGACATACGACTTTCCGAATCGAAATCGAATCCGAGCGTTTGTGAATACGGGGGCTGGTCACGCTACTATTGATCATGAGGTCTTGGGTCTTGTTTAATGGGTTTTTCCACCACGAATTTCTCAACAGCTGTCCGGCATTACGAATAATACCCTGTTGATGATAGTAAACTGGTCCCGTATATACGGGGCCAGTTATTTTAGAACCCTATGATATCATAGAGCCCTGCCTTAACATGCGGGGGTTACGGGTCTGATGTTATGCAAGTTATTAGTAGAGTTTCTTGCCGGTTCTTCTTTTTAGAAAACAACCAACCCAAACCGTGCAACTATTATCAATTTTCGACGTTTTAAAAGTGCCTAATTGCCCATGTACGCCTATGTGAAACATTTGTTAATGAAAACGGTCTTTACCGTCGGCCATCTCCTAACGCAGGGAGGCAGTGGTTTCCTTTCCAGCAGCAGCTCTGCTGATGTATTTTGGATCTGGCCGTTCCACTCACGTCTTCGACTCTTGCATACTGGACGGCATCTGCAAGACAATCATATAGTTCTGCAGGATGTCAACGGTTACGTCTAAAGGTAATATAAGAACGGGAGTCAACGAATCAAAAACATAGTGATTTCAGACGCACGAAGAGTATGGGATAGATGGTCCCCCATCCAGGGATTGGGTTCCACAAGCCTTACTTTTCACCTAGAAGATAGACTTCTAGGTTTCTAACAACTACATGTCGTATAAAATCTATGACAACCATCATCTGCCTAGCCTTTTACCCATTATTTTGGGGTCGGCTTCCAGTCTAACTAGATGCAACTGAATACCAGTATTTTAAATAGAGCTTATGCCTACCCGACCTGCATAAGTCCACAACCTAGACACTGCTGAGTACTTCGATACGCCTTCGAAAGACTGATGTCAGACTTTCGGACTTCTGACCACCCGTAAGGCCAGGACCAAAGGTATAACATACTTTCCAAGGTACGTTTAGAAATGGACTCATCCATAGACCGACTATGGCAAGCATAGCTTAGCTTTCAATTAACCGTTGTGGCTGGTGTTCTTTAGCCACGAGCTCAATCTAATAATCTAAGACAAAAGAGCCTATTCCCAACTATTATTACTAATATTATGATATAAACACTCACTGGCAGAGGTACTCGGTTTCTTTGAGATTCCGCTTAGTTTTCGGTAACTGTATCATTTCTAATTAATGTTTTAGATAATCCCAAAAGAAACAAAATGGTATAAGTAATTAGAAAATTAGGAGAAAATATGACACTTTCATGACATTTTGACTCGAGATGTTTAGATTTTTTTATTGAATACTTATTAATCAATGGTTATAATTGGGTTCAAACACAAACTCCTTTCACTGACTCCTCTCTGTAGAATCCCGAGGTCGGAGAGGTCAGTGTCAGTAAGTTGACGTCACGACATATCTTCGAATTATTGGTTTTTGGCCATGATGATTTTTTCATAATGACTCCATTCACCCTGAGAGCAGTCTAGATTAAATAAATCATACAAAGTAATGTGCCTGGCTCGAATCTACGAACGTAAGTCTGAGCCATGACTATGAGCCACTGCTCTGTAATGTAATGTATGGCGCCTCATGGGTCGCCGAGGGTCTTCTTCACGATCCGACAGAGTTTCACTTAGATGTGGGCAGTGTCGTGGGTACTCGAACGAAAGATAATTTAAATCACAATAACTTTATTTAAACTAATGGTTTTACAAGAAAGAAACACGTAACTTTATTTAAACTAATGGTTTTACAAGAAAGAAACACGTGCGTTGGTACTGATCGTGTCCAAGCGGTAGGGCGCCATCAATCCACGACATAAGTATAATGACGTCACAAAATGTTTTAAGCGTTCTCAGTCACAAACACTCATCTTCAAAATCATGCCGCCCCGTCCAAAGCATCAACTAATTAAAACGGACTTCGTAATAAATACTTCCCCTTTAAATGTAAACAGATAGTACGGGGCTTTTAGGTTTGAACCTTGCATTAAATATAAACAGCGATTTTTTTCTTGAATCGTGTACTTGACCTTAGCTCTCCAAATAATAAAAAAAAATAAACATTTTCCAAGGCCGGATCAAGGTCAAAAAGACGAAAACGCGTTTTTGTGAATAAAAACGTGGGCAAAATTATTAACAGGACGAATTTAATTATTTTAGGTAAAGAACTGGTGACAGTAATATATTTTTTCAGAATTAAACATTTTCGTCCACGGAAATTTCGATAAAAAAACATTTCTCACGGTCAATCAACACGGTCTCGGGTGACGTCACGGATGTCAAACAGTCATAAACCTCAGTACGTCTCGCTTATAAATAAAAACACTACAAAGTTTGTTTGGCATAAATTTATTGTGAAAGTACAGTAATAAGTGTATTTAACAAGTGACATTGTTATCCAGGGTTTATCTGCTGTATGAAATATAAATTAGCTAAAGTTGTGCTTATCGATCTCCAGCAAGTACTAAAATACCCGAAACGTAAATAAAAAGTGAAAAATTTTTACCGGTGAGTGAAATCAAAACTGTGCTTAGTTTCAGTGTGTGCCCAACTTTACATCTATACTGTGTACAAGCCTATGGTGTTTATCTGCACCATACACACCGTGATACCTGCCATAAACGTGTTCCTGTAAATAGCGCCATCTATTGCCTAGCCAGTGTACTTTTTGGGTCTTGTCGATCGCACTAATTTCGTTGCCCACAAGTTGAAATCATGGCTAAGTGTGGTGGTTGTGGCAAGTTTCTTTCGCTGGTGGAGGCCGCTAATTGCAGCAAATGTCATCATTGTTACCACCGAGCCTGCGTTGGCCTTCATAGTACAGGTCCTGTGGCGAACCCCTGGCAATGCCCTAATTGCGAGAAGAATGTGGTGAGGGATAACCGGGCTGAAACACCAGTGAGGGCACGAGCACCGGCGCCAGCTCCACACGAGGAAAGCCTCGTCAATCTTATGGACACGAGCCCTATCAACAGCACTGCCCTAGATGCCACCCAGGAGCTAAATCTCGATATTCTTAAGACTGAACTCAACAGTTTTAAAGAGGAATTTTTGAAGGTCGTGCGTAGCGAATTCCAGCTGCTGCGTGAGGATCTGTCTGAGTTAAGATCATCATTAAATGCGACAAATGATAGAATGAGTAATTTGGAGGAGAGGATTGCTGTACTGGAAAACAGACAGACTGAGCCCATAGTATCATCTGACGTTAATAATCTAATAACCCAACTGCGGAGTGACATCAACGACCGAGATCAAGAGCTGCTTGCAAATGACATCCAGATCTCTAACATACCCGAAACCAGTGGTGAAAACCCTGTCCACACGGCTATGCTCGTTGCATCGAAGATGGGCATCAAACTAAAAGCGCGCGATGTTGTTAGCGCCGAGCGTGTCGGAGGCAGACGTATCAACGCAACGCAGGCGACGGCGCCAGTGGAGACCCGCCCCCGCTTCCTCGTCGTGCGCCTCGCGCGCCGTGACTTACGGGACGAGCTGCTGGAAGGAGCACGAGTGCGTCGCGGCATGACCACAGCGGATCTCGATTTGCCCGGCCCTGCGACTCGGTTTTATGTGAACGAACGCCTTACGAAGGTAAATCGAGAGTTGTTTCGGATCACGCGTGAGGCAGGAAATCGCCTCGGTTGGCAGTTCGTGTGGTCAAAACGGGGCCGTATCCTTGCACGGTACAAGCCTGGTGATGCCACTTGCCACATCCGTTGCGAGGGAGACATACTGCGAATTTTCGGACCGGCATCGGCAGCGCCATCTGGTAACGGCGTTAATAACGCACTTTAGTGTTACTGTCTTGTCTGTTTTTGTTTCTAACTGTATTTTTCTAGATAAGTTCATACTTTTTTCCGTACTTATAGTCATGCTGATTTTAAAAGTAAGATTAGTTAGAGTTAGTGACAGTCTCTCAAAATTTATAACAATAAGTTTGTGTTTTTATTTCGGCTTGCAATGCTTTGTTTTGGCAAGTGTGTGTCTCGTGGCACACCATAGTGAGCTACACGTAAACCAGTTTTATGACACTAAACACATTTATCTACGACTACACATCACAAATATCCTATTCCATTTTATAAAATTTTTGTTTACACATGGTTTTTCTTATAAGCTACTATTTATATACCACTATTTACAACCTTTAGTTACTTTAATCTTGCAAACTATCTACATATCTATAATTCAACTTAAACTAACAATTTATGAAACTTCAATTAAATATGCACTGATGATAATATGGATTTTGCTAAATGAAGGAATTTATTTTATACTATTATAATGACTACTAAAGGAGAAAAGTATTTTAAAGTAGGTTTTCTTAATGCTGGCTCATTGAGTACAAATCATGATGATTTGATTGGTGCGCTCGACAAGCATTGTTTTGATGCTATGGCCATCAACGAGACTTGGCTCAGACCGGGTGAGGAGGGGCGCGCTCCGGTGGTGCCGGGCTATCGTCTGCGTCACACGCCGCGGCCAGCGAGTGTTCGCGCGGGCCGTGGTGGGGGCGTCGGGTTTTATCTGCGGCGCGGCCTGAGTGCACGTATTTGTCCTTGCGCGGTCGATCCCAGGTTCGAATCGGTCGAACAAATGTGGCTAACGGTATCTGTGAACGGCAAAAAAATTGCCATAGGCACGGCTTACCGTCCACCATGGCTTGACCTTGTCATTTTCTTGGATGCCATAACGGCCTCCATTAGTTTATTAGGAAATTGCGACCACTACATACTACTTGGCGACTTCAATGTTAATCTGCTAGACACAAACGGAATAAAAACTAAACATATTAATGAATTTCTGAATTCTCTCAGTCTAACACAGTTGGTCACAACACCTACTCACTACACAGCATCCAGTGAAACTCTCATCGACCTTTTATGTACTGACCTGAGAGCAAGATATACAGCAGTAGAATCGTTCGGTTCAATCAATGGCCACTGTATTGTAATTAGTGAGTTTAACATTAAGCGCGAAAAATTCAAACCATACCTAGTTAAATATAGGCCTCTAAAAAATGTTTGCTTGGAGAGATTTAACAAGGATCTATCATTACTAAACCTGGGAATAATTTCGTTGCATGATACCGTTAATGATATGGTGCATGACTTTAACACCCGTCTTACTTTACTGTTTGATGCTCACGCACCAATCAAAACATGTACTGTCAAGGAAAAGTCGTATCCGTGGGTTACAGATACTATCAAAGTTATGATGCGTCTGCGTGACGATGCACTAAGTACCTACAGGAAAACAAAATCTGATTCTAAAAAAAAATACTACAAAGACCTGAAACACTTGGTAATTAATTCGCTGCACAGTGAAAAAACTGCATATTTCAAACACAACATTAATAATAAAATTAAAAACCCTAAATTGCTATGGAAAAATCTAAAATCCACCTTATCCACCTTTAAACCTAAACAAGACCTTCCGTCGCATTTTACAGATCCTGACTTAATAAATAGAAACTTTTTAACGGTCCCCGGCAACACCGTGGCTTGCGTATCGCTTATTAATTATTACGAAAGTCATAAACATAGTGAAGCAATTTTCACAGTCACACCAGTTGACCAGAACGATGTCTTACGCACTATCTCTAGTCTCAATAGTAACGCCGAAGGCTACGACAACATTTCCTTGGATATGATTAACATGACCATGCCGCACGCGTTAAATGTTGTAACGGACATAATTAACCGCTCCATAATGACGTCAACGTTCCCTGAGCAATGGAAAATTGCCTCCATTAGGCCCTTGCCGAAAAATTCTAATCCATCCACTTTAAAAGACCTTCGCCCCATAAGTATATTACCATGTCTATCTAAAGTGTTAGAGAAAATTGTCAGCCGCCAACTAACGCTTTTTCTGGAAAAAAATAACGTTCTACCTGACTTACAATCCGGGTTCAGAAAACAGCGCAGCACATCTACTGCTTTACTAGATGTTACTGACAATATTTTATCTGCCCAAGATAAGGGAATGTGCACAATACTTGTCCTGTTAGACTTTTCCCGCGCTTTTGATACTATTAATATTCCACTATTACTATCGAAGTTGAATTACTATGGTTTCGAACCTGAAACTGTCCAATGGTTCCGAAGCTACCTAAGTAATAGGAAACAACTTGTTGACCTGTGTTTGAGTGACGGCACTTCTCATAGGTCAACACTTATTGCTATAGAGAGAGGGGTTCCGCAGGGTTCTATTTTAGGTCCAATTCTTTTCATCCTGTACTGTGCGGACATAATAAGAAGCCTCCAGAGATGCAAGTACCACATATACGCTGACGATGTCCAACTTTACATTTCATTTAGGCCTAACGAATATGACAGTGCCATTAAAGATCTTAACGAAGATCTTCAGCGAATCGCCGTTTGGTCTGAAGAAAACTGTCTATCGTTAAACCCATCAAAAACAAAGTATATGGTGTTTGGCACTAGACAACAGCTGGCTCGACTGCCTCTGACTTTTGACCTGGAACTAATGGGCGATACAATTGAGCGAGTGCATGAGGCGCGAAACCTAGGTCTTACAATGGACAAAGACCTTCGTTTTGAAAAACACGTAGCGGACTCGGTAAGAAACTGTTTCTATCGCCTGAAGGTCTTGTACAGGATGAGGCCTTATTTGTCCGAATCGCTAAGGGAACAACTTGTAGAAACTTTAGTTCTTTCTAGGCTAAACTATGCCGACACTGTGTACGGCCCTCGCCTACTAGCTCGCACAGATCGGCTCATACAAAGGGTACAAAACGCGTGCGCACGGTTTTGTTACAACATTCCCCGCAGAAGTCATGTAACACCCTACCTCAATAAGCATTCTACGTTAAAAATGAAATCCAGACGCAAACTACACTTGGCGTGTCTTCTGTTTGGTGTTGTTAAATATAAAAAACCGGAATACTTATTTAACAAACTTAGTTGGGTAGCTAGTACACGGGAATGTGCAAGAAGGCAATGCGCGCAACAACTCTCGACTCACCCACATCAGACAGCAGCATTCAGAGGTAGCTTTCGGTATGCTGCATCCAAAGTGTGGAATAACCTGCCACCACCAATTAGATTGATAAACAAAATAGACACATTTAAAAGACGTTTACGGCAGTATCTAGTGGAAGCGCAACGAAAACTTGATATGGTCGAACTAAATGTATCAATTATATGATGTTTGAACCTGCCTACCTTATTAACTATACAATAAGTTGTCGACTATGCTGCTCAGTAGTATAGATAGCCGAAGTTATATTTAAATTGTTTTACACACACTTGTATCCTCAGGCGGGTGGTGCTGTTGTGATAAACGCGCCGCTGCGTCCCTTTGCACTTTATAGGTGACCTGAGGCATAAAAAAAAAAAAAATTGCACTCGAAACATTATCACTTTCTTCAACCTAGTTATAGAAATATGCATTGCTGCATCATATGCGCACGTTTGTTTTTGTAAACTTACCCATTAGCCTGGCCCACTTGCATGTGACTGAAACGGGCGGCGCGCGGCGTCGCCTCATGATGGACAATTTCCCCCTTTTTTCCACGTAAACTGGCAGTGGGAAATCCTGTATTTGGTCTGTTTTTCGTTTCTTTTGCTAACTTTTTCAGTATTGAAAACCTATAAATATTAATGCAAAAAGTAAAGAAATACATCTCACATTATAATCCGATGACATTTATGCACATATATATTCTTAATTACCACTTACTTTTTTTTATTTCCTACTATTCGTTTAAATCCACGCAAGTTTGGATTATCCAGTTCCTCTTCTGTCTTAATTTTACATTGAAGTCGTTATAATTATGTAGCCTATAACAACCATATCGAATCGATTGGGATGACAAAAAATTGACAATGCAACCCACACTTAAAAATTATAAAACGTTGACTGTTTAATTATAAGACCGTGGTGCGTGGCTGCTCGCAGCGAATGAAATAAAATGTAGTGTACGTTAGAAATCTGGCAACGTGCGAAACAGGTTTCTAGATCCTTAGTCTGTTGTCATGCGTTTATCCCATTTGTTTACCTTCTTATTTTACTCGGCACTTTACTTTGTATTATTATTGCGTAATTTTATTTGTTATTATTATTGCTGTACATGATCTTATTTTATATAAGCACCCGTCTCACACACACATACACTCTGACACAATATATAAAACTGTTTTACGTCCGTCACATCACATTCGCAGGTCCAGTTGAAAACCAGCGTCAGGCAGCCTAGCTGCCCGGCATTTTGCTGAACTGGCCCTATTTGGCGCTGCCGTGAGGCACACAATAATTATTCCTTTTTTTATTGTTGTTTTTTTTTTTATTTTTTTATTGTTATTAGTTAGATACACAATAATTTCCCCTTTTTACTTTTGTTTAAATTTATGAAGTTCTGGTTAATTTTTGTTTAATGTTGTGTGTACTTGTGGCATGAGCCAAATAAACTTATTTTCTTCTTTCTTTCTTTCTTTCTTCTTTATTTACGTAATTTTTGGATTGTACTTGAGGCAAAAATATAAACAGCGGTTTTTTTACATAAAATAACTTAAATTAATATATTAAACCTCCGTTAAAAAAATTAAACAAATTTGACTCACGGAAGTTATTAATATCAGTTTTTTTACAATAGCGGTCGGGGCAAAAATGTAACAGGGTTTAATTTTGTTTAACTTTCATCTAAAGGCTATTTCTAACCAATTTACACGAAAATTAAACACTTTAAAGCAAATACTGAAAAAATATAAAAATAATGTTTACGTAAAATACGTTTGCAAGCTTCATTCTTGTATTTGGTGCAGCGCTTTCATAGGAATTTGATCTTTCCGTAATAGAGATAAGGTGTAAAATCGCGTATACGTAACAAAACACTATTAAGACTTACAAATGTTTTGATGTGTTCCCGGTTGTCATACTTTCAAGTAAATATCTGGTTCCCTAGCACGAGCGCATGGTGTAAACGTAAAATGTCGATGTTCACGTTACGTTGTTCGTCAGAGTCATCCATATATACGAAATAAATTATGAAATATTGTACGTAATACAAGTATTTTCCATTTTGTAATCGACGTATTTACGATCCGTTTAAATCAGTTTTTAATCAATATAAAACCTGACACTGCTGTGCAAATTGCAAAAAGCGTAAGAAAATTTGAACATCACGGGCCAAATGAAATTTATCGTCGCGCGCGATATTTTTTTTTTTCATTCATAATGTTAATGACTAGCTTTTGCCCGCGGCTTCGCCCGCGTGAAGTTCGGCAATTGCCCACGTATGCGTTAACCACCCCAAAATAATGTCGAAAATAGTCATTTAAATGTTATAGATAATAGTTGTTGGCCACGGCTTCGCGCGCGCGTAAGTGTAAGTATAGGACACATTTTAATAGTTGTGTAAAAATCTGCGCTTTTCGAAGTAAGACGCCACATAATTCATTCTGGTTAGAAAAATGTATATTACGGCGTTTTTTTTTTTATTTTTTTTTTTGTGTTGGGACCTAAATGGGTTGAACCAGAATTTATTTTATACATGTCTTCCGAGTGACGATGCTGTAGCTCAAATGCCCCGGTCATCCATCCACCTAGCGATATAGGTTATGGTGTAAATGAGCTAACTTACTTAACTTTCAATGTTTTAAATTAAAAAATACTCAGATTAAACCAATCTTTTTAACTCCCGGAAAACTATTTTATACTAATGAATTATCCTAGCTCTTCTGTGTAACGTGCACGCAACATAAAACTGCACACGTGAGAAACAGTTATCACTTAAATCAATGCCAGCCATAGCCTAGGGGAGGATATTGAGACATTGCGTATTTTAATTTTTATTATTTGCACTTAGAAAATGAGGTCATCATTTTCGTTATCGGCGACCCTGAAGTCCACAAAAACGACACTTGTGAAAGAAAAACCGAATGTTTTCCTCGCCGTCAATTTGGTCAGCAACCCCAAAAACCACGAAAACGACACCCATGCACGAAAAACAGGAAATTTTCCTCGGGGCTATCTCCAATTTTTTTTTATTGCCAGCGACCCGCTAAAACCACGAAAACGACACCCGTGAAGCCATTGAGTCGCGCAATTGTCCAGCCCTCGAGTGCCGGTCACGCAAGTGTCCATGCGCGCAAATATCTTTTCGCGTAAATGGGTTACCGCAAGTGTCCTTCCCACAAATGACCCAGATTCCCTAGAAGTGTGTACTTAAATGAAGTTTTTTTTTGCGTATTTGTCCACACAAACGTGCTAACACAAAAAACAATAACAAAAAAATGCCATCCCTGTTTTCGTCTGAGGGGTGGAATTTTCAAAAAAATAGATACGTGTTTCACGTCAATTCAATCGAGAAACACAAATAGTGAATTTCAAGCTGTGAAAAACTTTGAACCCCTATCTCACCCTCTTAGGGGGTAAATTCTTAAAAACTCTAAAGTACGTATTTATTTATTTCTAACCAGAAGCTTGTATATGAAATTTCAGCCTTCTAACTTAAAAAATGACGAATTTCCATACAAACTTTCATCCTATTTAAGTCCGTTAGGGGTTGAATTTCGAAGAATCCTTCCTTATTCCTCGTCTACATTATAAAGGAAACCTCTGTGCAAAATTTCAGCTTTCCTGGGTCATAGGTTTGGGGCTTGGCGTTGATGAGTCAGTCAATCAGTCAGTCAGGACTTCTATTTTTATTTATATAATATAGATATATATATATATATAACTTTGTAAAGCCATTTGTTGACCCTCTAATTGCAAAAGAACAATTTGAATTTCGCAGGCTACCCTTCCACTTCCACCTTAAGTATGTAGTAGCTATCTGCACTGTAATGGTGAAATAAGTAATATAATTACCTCACCTGCATTTAACATGTTGGGAAACTGTGTTGTTATCGTCCTTTATAAAATAACACTATTTCTGTATTTTTAGCCAAAGAAAACGAGGTGGGTGCTACATTTTTTCAACCACCCTGAAAATAATCCACTCTTGAAATAATCATTTAGGTTTCGAGATATGGAACTTTTTTATCAAAACTGCAGCAGTAACTTTGTTCATCATTAACATACTATAAAAGAAAAAGGATTGTGTGGTTTTATGAAACCACGATAAAAGTGAAACTTTTTTTCATACTTTTGACATTTATCTAAAAAAAATTGGAATAATATTGCATTAAGGGTATAAAACGCGGAGTACATAAAACCGACCGTCACGCGACATGCAACACACAGACGAAAAAGTTTAAGACGATGTAATAAAACTTTCACTTTAACAAATTTAGTGTATGTTTACAAATTAATTAGCGTTAAAAATATTTTTATTATATTGTTTGGTGCTACGGAACTCGGTGTGTGCGAGTATGACTCGCACTTGGCCGGTTTTCTAAATGAAGATTTAACGTTAATGACGATCATGTTTGTAAACAGTAGGTATGTCGCCACTGACCGACTGATGGCTTGCCGTTTTTATTCCTATGCTTTTACAATTACAGAGTAACACAATAAAACCTACTTGCAAAATAAACATCATTTATCAATAAAAACACACCGACTCTTAAAAAAGAACACAGTCATACGCATACAATGAACGCAGCGCTTATCTTGGATACGCACACTAGCACACGCTGTACGCTGCTCGCTGCTTAGCGCTGACGTCACGTTCATCGTAATTTATTTTTTACTTTTACTTTATTAAATAACGCTCTAATCTGTTTAATTTTGGGAGATTAAGGTTTGGATTGATATATATCCCATTATTAAATGAATGTCAGTCCTCTTACATTTTTGCCGTAAGTAGTATTCAAGATTTTTGGATTTTCTTGATTTTCTGTGAAGTCCGGAGCAGAATTTGTTTAATTTTCATAATAATAGTTAGATATGTTGATAACAATCACTTTAGCACTATTTTTGTCCTGTTAATATTTTTGCCTTAAGTACGAAGTCAAATTATATGATTTAAAAAAAAAAAGTGATTGTTCCGTGGACGAAAAATGTTTAATTTGCTGACCTACTCGTAGCACTCAATCTGTTCTACAATACTCCAAATAAACATACCTGTTTATATTTTTTTCCACCAAGTTACAACATATTAGACGTTTTCTTAAAAAAAACACATACGCGGAGGTGAACTTTTCGCGGGATACAGCATAACATACTCTCCTGTCCATACCCTACACATTCAATGAAAAAAATCGCTGTTTTTAATTAATGCAGAGTTGGCCTAATTTTCGGCGTAAATTCCCCGGACTAAGAAACGCATTTGTTATCCCATTTAGCACAAAGTCAAGTCTTCCCCTTAATAAGCAAAGTGTTGTTCAAAGCAACACCAAACTCGTAATTAAAAAGTTTTAACTCTCCTTCGTTTTAAATGATTGTTACTAAGGCGTATTACAAAGTTTCAGGACTGTGTTTTCACTTTCAAATTCTCATCGGAAAATCGGAAGGTTCTGAATCGGACTTTTAATATTTTCAATGGAATGGCTTAAGTGAAATGAGTTTTCATCCTCGGTTCTCGATGAAAAGTGCTTTCAATATCAATTATTTCGAACAATGTAAGTAGCTACGGTACGGTAGGTCGCATGGCATAGGTAACAAAACCATTTTATTCTGACCTATTATTCTGTTGAAACTTCGTAGAACTTTAGGCCATTTGGAGAGCATAACGTTACCACTGGCGTACTGCCCGCTGCATAGAATACGCAACCATTTTCTATAGAAAACTGAAATACAGTTTTTTTACTCACAAAACCCAGCTTCATGTTATTAATATTCTGTGAAGTGAACTCGATTACACGAGCGGAGTTCGTAGAAAATGTCGGAACTACGCCAAAACTATTAATGATGAACAGGATCGAATAACATTTCTATTCACATATGTAATTAAATTTGATCTCTCATAATTACGTGCGGTACTGGAAGCCGGTTTGCGGCGTTTCCGCCAATTTCCTATAATTATCGGTCGGGAAAGCGGGAAATCAGGTTTGCGGTCACCTCCGCCAGTGCCATGGTGGCGGGAATCTCATTTACGCGCGAGATTCAGCCGAGGAGGACGCACTCGTTCTATCTTGATTGCATTTGCATGTTTTGTATTTTGCTGTTTTCATTTGTTGACATGGTTGTTTTTGATTAATTTGGTCATACGTGGGACGAACATACAAATAATATGTAGAAGCTGTTTGCTGGCAGCTTATTAACATTCAAGCACAGTGGAAGCCCAGCGATAACAATCCGTCTTACGTAGCTTAACTCGTGGACCCCAGGCATTTTGTTTAATTTATTTCAGCATCATCGCCACTGCTCTCAACCGGCGGTGAAACCGGCATATCCTAGAACCAAAAAAGATCAAACACGTGACACCCACCAACGCGCACTCATTTTAGCGGGATCACACAACAAAGATCCCTTGGACCCAAATATGGAAACATTATTAGTAGGCTGATGCGTATTACGGTTACCTATGTGTGACAAGGCAATCGATTGCGTTCATATTGATTACGATTACCTACCTAACAGAATGACTGCTGACGATGTTAAGAAACTAGATTTTTAGTTTACCTGCAACAATTAATTTGCTGCGATTAAGCTCTAGGATTCTTCTACTACTTTTGTGCTCGATTATTTATAACCCAAATATAGACGAATATATCACTATCGTAATATTAATCATAAATAAAAAATTGTATCCCTCTCTCATCTCATCTGCCCAGCCATTTCGCAACTATGTAGGGGTCGACTTCCAGTCTAACCGGATGCAGCTAAATGCCAGTATTTTACAAATAGCGATAGCTAATCTGACCTCCACAACCCAGTAAGTAATATGATAATACGCGATACCTCTTGGTAAGACTGGTTGTCAGACTTTCGAGTCACTGACCTGTAACAACTGTCAAAGATCTACATATGACAGCCGGGACCAATGGTATAACGTGCTTTTTCGAAAGGAAGAAAGAAGCTACTGCCTCCCAAGCCCCCCCCCCCCCCCCCCGCTGTCGACCATGGCCTTGGCCACAGCCGGCAAGGAGAGGTCTGCCCCGATTGATGCTGCGAGAGCACGGCGCTACACCACCCAAGCAGGACAATGCTCGAGGGTGTGAAGGGCCGTATTCTCGCTGCAGTCACACTGGTGACACACGGGTGTCGCGTATAGCCACTTTGTGCAGGTATTTGCCAAAGCAGTCGTAAGCGGACCTAACCTAACCTAAAGATTGATCCGAGAGGCAGTTATAATTTAGCCACGAGCTCCTCTAAATTATTGAACCCCTACGACCAGTAAAACATTTTCCAACGCCTCCCACATCACAATCTTATCACGTCTAAACAAAATAAAACAAATCTGTATCAGCTTCACAAAATATACGACCACAACCCAAATACAACGACACAATACACAAAAGATTCCCTTTCAAATCAAAACGTAATTATAAATACACGGTTTTGAACCCCGTGTGCACTGTATAAAGACAACCAGTAAACCAACTATGGGCCCTTTTTGTAAAATCAAACGGCAGGCATTAGGGTTTTCAACTGAACTTTTTCATTTTACATATCCACTTGTATTGATACTGACTTAGACTTGTAAACTGTTATCAATGCTTGAATTCCTCTCTGAGTGCTCGAATAAAAAATGAGGTGATCCAGCAGAGAACCAAAGTTGACATAGCTCACAGAATAAGTAAGCAAAAGTGGCACTGAGCCGGCCATTTTAGCGATTGGACCGATGATCGTTGGAGAAACGTGTGCTTGACTGCAAATCGGGAAGCGTATGATGGGACGCCCTCAGGCTCGGTGGAGTGACGACCTTAGGAAGATGTGAGTTGCTGAGAATCCAGCTGAATGGCGTGCAGTTTGAGCCGCCTATGTCCAGCCGTGGGCTGTTGATGTTGATGATGTTACCTGAATGAATGAATGAATTACCATGCTCAGAATCGTGTAAACGCCTTGGCATGGGTGTGTAAGGGTGATCATTTGTTCCTAGTTGAAATACTGTATGTTATACTAATATGCAACGGCACCGGGTGGGACAAAATTCGGTAATTCACGGTTCACGCCACTGAATCCCTGGGGCTGGCTTGAGTACCGGGTTTACCGCACATCAATTTGCGTTCAGACAGATCAAACGCTCTTCCAAACTGTGTGTTCTCGGAACTTGCGATGTTTGCATGTTTACCGGCTTTTGCCAAAAATCACGCTGTGGTTTTGGGTTCAGGTAATAGTCAGAAGTTGTTGATTTTGTAACGTACTTTGGATTTAGTATTGCGGAACTACTTTGATATTAAATAACCCGAAAGTTTCAGTTAAAGGTTTGCTTTTAAAAATAAATTCAAAATGTAATTTTTTATGAGAATCTATTACACAATATGTAAGCACCCGTGCATGGATAGCAGACTGTTTATTTTTCCCTGATATCAATGCCATCATTGTCACGGCCATGAGTGGTAGTCTTTATCCAATCAACAGCTGAGTTTAGGCTTACTTTTATGTCAGTAAATGGTGTGGAAAATCCTCCAGGACCTCCAGTTATCAAAAAAATGGGATATTATTCAGCTCCCACGGTTAATAATATAAAAGCTCAAATCAGGCACGAACTGAATCTGCTTCTAACATCATGTAACACGAAAAACGAATTGATTAATGGCCAACAAACCTCTCAAACAATAAAATATAATGAAACATTCGACGACACACTCTCACGTATTCATTGATAAATTCGTAAATTAAACCTCGGAAAGTAGCAGATGGGAGTAAAACAGTCGACAAAGACTTATTGTGCTGCGCCATGGTTCCTACGAAATGATACAAAAGAGATTCAATCAAAAATCTTGTTAAGTATTTCATTTTCAACAGAGTTTGATTGTTCGTCTTTCAGATAATTGCGAATTCAACTGATATTTGATAGTAACTGGAAATCTGTATGATGTTCGAGTACATAGGTGAATGGGTATAATGAATCAGCGTCCCAAATTCCCAAGCTGTGCCACAAAGCCCTGTTCTTCTGCGTGCAGCCTTTTTCAGCCACTTTTATTTAATTAGGTATTTCTGGATCTAAAAAAGGCTTTCGACACCGTTTCTGTTCCAACCCTTGTGACCAAACTGGAAAGAGCCGGAATAAGAGGAACCCCTCCCAATTTTTTTCAAAGATTACCTGTCCAATAGAAAGCAGAGGGTTAAGAGCATAGTGATGATGCGGTCGTTTCATTCGGCGTGCCTCAATCTTTGCAACTTAAGAGCCAATAGTGCAATAGTGTAATTTTTTTTTTCTTACACCGATGACACTGCCTAGGTCTTTTCCGAAACGACTGGTCCGATTTCAAACTTAAGGCAGAATTGAGCCTGGCCCAAGTAACGAACTGGCTTAATGACAACCTACGTCGCGGGGCACAAAATGCTTCTGATTCTGTTCTGTTTTCAGTCGGCGAGTGAATCTACGTCATCAGCTATTAAGAATGCAAGCGTTGCATCGTGTTCCGCTGATCGCGTCGTACCCGCTGGGGAAGCGACGCCTGTAATAGGTATCATACCATACCATGGTATAGGCATCGACCCCCAAACGTGCCTATTCTGTAATTGTCGCCAAGACGAAACCTGCTGTGTCGCAAACATAACGACAAGCAGAAAAACCAAAAGGGGAAAAGCAGAGTCGCTCAGCAACGAGCGTGACTAAGGGCGCTGTGGACCACGAACAGCAGGTTCCACCGAAGAACACATGCGATGGGGACGGCTTCATCAAGGTGGAGAGCAAGAAGAGGAAGCCTACGTATCGCAACCAGTGTGGGACGGCGACGGCAGGATCTAACATGCTGCTACGTCCTGCAGTACCGACGACGCAGCTGTACATGCCCCGTTTGCACCACTCTACGAAGGCTGAGGACATCGTAGAGTACATACGGGTGAAGACCAACTGGACTTTGAGGGTAGAGAAGCTGGAGGCGCTCCATAACACCAATTTCAAGTCGTTTGTGGTGCGCGTTCCAACTCACCATTTGGTGACCTTCCTCAAGGAAGAGTTTTGGCCGAAAGGTGTGTTATATCGGCGTTTCCGCGGCCAGCTACGTGACACCTCAAAGTGTAACACGACGCTGTCACTTCGTGTGCAGTAGTTGTTAAGTTATTTTTGTATAAAGTATTTATCAGTTTATAGTTATCGTTTTTATACTTATATATGTATTGAGATTTATGGGCCATTGTTTATAATACAATATCATTAGTATTATAAACATAGTTAAAACGAACTACATTTGCTTTACCATCTCGAATAGTTTACAACCAAATGAAGCATTTCACTCATGTGATAAAGTTTCAAAAAATTACTGTACTGGTCCTGCAATTATTGAAGTCTCACAGACTAAATATCGGCGTAGGCGTCATGATTGACCAAAAATTATCATGGTACGGTTTTCACCTGAGCACGTAACGGGAAGAGTTAGGAAACTGGGTTGCATATTTAAAACATCACGACATGTTCTCCCTACAAATACAAATAAAAAGGTAGGCCCACATAGAAATCTCCATAATGAAGTTGATGTGGCACTTGTGCAATCAGTTTTAGTTTACTGTTACCCCATATGGGGCGCCGAGATTTATAGACGTTGAACGAGTACAACGAGCACTATTCAAAATTATGTATTTTAAAAAGATAAGATATCCTACTGGCAGTCTAAGTCTATACCAGATTAGTGGTTTGCTTTCTGTCAGAAACTGTACTGTATATATTCGGTCCTAAAAAACATAAGACTTCCTATCGATACAAACATAGATATGTTAGTATCGATAGGAAGTCTTATGTTTATAATATTTTTTATGACATGATTGCTCAACTCCACGAACTAAAACGAAATTCGCTGCTATACAAACTCAACATACGTGCTGCTCAACTATAAAATAGGATAAACAAAGAAATATACACTAAACAAGCACATGCATATAAGTTTTTAAACTGACATGGTCACTAACACTATTAATAACATTTAAGTAACGACGTAATGATCAGTTTCGATGTTGAGTCCCTTTTCACAAATGTACCAGTGGCAGACAGCATGGAAGTGGTTAAGGTTAAATTGCAAGAAAATAACATCCCTGTAGAATACGTGAAATTACTACATCATTGTTTGTCTACCAGTTACTTCATATACCAAGGTCAATATTACCTGCAGATCGATGGTGTAGCTATGGGCAGTCCAGTGGCTCCAGTAGTAGCCAACATTTGGATGGAGCATTTTGAAGAGTTAGCCATCTCCACTGTATCTACACCCATAAAACTGTGGAAAAGGTATGTTGACGACGACTTTTGTATCATTGAAGGAGATAAACAGGAGGTAGAAGTATGCTTGGCACACCTTAACAGGTATCTTCTTCTACCGTCACCCAGTAAAAGTCGTTTTTTGTTGTGCTCTTATAAATTATTCTTCAAATATGGTAAAAAGTGATTGCTTATAATCTTATGTGATATCGTTGCATTGCTAGTGAAACGAACTTTCGAACAGTGAAAACAGAACATCAATACAACCACAGACTGCAAAGTTATAGGTAAAATAGTTCTAAAAAATATTATTTTACGGCTCGGAACCCTGACCTACCACAACCCGCAGAGCGCCCGATACCCCTCGCGCGCTCCGCGCCTCAGTCCCGTTGGCGCCTGCGCTGCTTGGCGAACATTTGACTCAACTTTGCATAACAAAGCAACTAGTTATTTTGGACTCGCGATAGTTGTCCATTACGCTAGCGTCGTTTGGCACTAGGTGCGCAGCAGGATTTAATTATTAATATAAAAATGCCACGCAAGCAGCGTCCCCCTCCTGCAGCTACAGCTAACCAGAACGTTTCGCACGCACCTGAGCAGGTCTTAATGCCGACCACCCCTGATGCTGAAAGTGGTAGTTGTGTCACCGACACAACAAGCCATATCTCTCTAAGATCTAAGTCTAAGCGGCCACGACTGAACGACTCGCCTAACATCGATGTTGCATACGAGGAAACTTCAGAAGATTGCTCGACTAGCCAGGACTCGGTAACTCACTGCCATAAGCTAGATGGAGCAACAATTTCTGAACTTCGGAAAGAAATTGAGTCTGTGATGACCGTGCATCTACAGGCCTCGCTCAAATCCTATTTCGGAAATGAATTCCAAGAGTTAAAAAAAACCTTGCGAGGACTAGAGGAATCAGTCGAGTTTATGAGCAAGGACTATCATGATATGAAGATACAATTGGACCAGAACAAGAATGCCATAAATCAACTTAGGAAAGAAAACGAGGAGTTAAAAACCTGTGTTTCTGACTTATCCATAAGGCTTAATATCGTAGAACAATATTCTCGTCAAGATAATTTAGAAATAAACGGAGTTCCTGAAAATCAAGCCGAAAATCTTTTAAGCACGGTAGTTCAACTAGGGAAAACTATCTCATGCAATATCGAACCTGATGACGTTTCTTCAATAACTCGTGTGAAAAAACTGGACTTGCAGAGTACCCGCCCGCGCTCAATTATAATGAAATTGAAAAATGCAAGGAAACGTGATGAAGTTTTAGCAGCAGTAACGAAATTCAATCGTGCCCATGTTTCCCACAAACTCAATTCAAGCCACTTGGGCTATGGCGGCACCAAACAACCCGTTTTCGTGTCCGAGCATCTTTCACCCCTGAATAAAGCCATACATGCAGAAGCTAGGAAAATGGCGCGCGAGAAGAACTATAAATATGTTTGGGTCCGCGATGGCCGCGTATTAGTCCGTAAGGAAGATGGAGCCCGTGCTATACAGATCAAAAGCCTACACGCTGCATCTTTAATGTAAGAACCTACAAAACCCAGGAGCGAGAAACCCGTGAGTAAATTCCTGAAATTCACTGTGTACTACCAGAATCTCCGAGGAATGCGTACAAAATTAAGCGATATCAACATTGCGGTTAATGTCAACCAATACGACATGATTGTGTTGACCGAGACATGGTTGAATGATAACATCAATGACGGAGAGCTATTTAACGCCCGCTATAATATTTATTGAAGAGATAGGTTTTCCAGCGCACTCACAGGTAAAGAAGGAGGTGGCGTTCTTATGGCTATATCCAAGGCATATGATTCCGCTCGGGCTTGTCAGTGGGAAACTACTGCAGAAGACCTCTGGGTACGCGTAAAGATAAATGAAGGGAAGAAAATAAACATTTGTGCTATCTACTTACCACCGCCTGTGACAAAGCAGCACCTAGACATGTTCCTCAGTTCGGTCACGTGTGTTACTGAAACAACTGGCGAAGAAATTATAGTAGTCGGAGATTTTAATCTCGGCTTCGTTGAATGGAACCAGGACCCAAGTCACTCTTATGTAACTTCTACTATCCCGTCTAACTACAATAACAACCTAGGATACTCTCTTATCGATTTTATGTCTTTAAACAATCTGTGTCGATATAATGTTATCAAAAACACGAATAATAGAACATTGGACTTAGTTTTTTCAAATATCCGTAATGCAATAGCCAGAAGGTCTGCTTCACCCATCTGCAAAGAGGACTGTCACCATCCTCCTTTAGAAATTGATTTTGTAGTAGGAACAGTCGTACCATTAAAACCTATAAAACAAGATAGATTTAATTTCAAGGCAGCTGATTATGCTCAAATAAATAAAAAAATAAGAGAGTTAAATTGGAAAGAGCGTCTCGAACCATGCGCAGATGTTAACCTTATGGTAGATGTGCTTTATGAATCCATCCGAACAATTATTAATGAGAATATTCCTAAAATAAAGTATGTCAGCAAAAACTTTCCCCCTTGGTATTCCAAATCCTTGGTAAAAGTTCTCAATGAAAAAGAAAAGCTAAGACAGCGCTTTAAAAAATACGGAAATCCACGTGATGATATTGAGTACAGAATACTCGATGATAGGGCGCGGTCGTTTATTAAAAGTTGTTACAGGAAATATGTAAGCTCTGTGGAGAACAACGTTAAATCAAACCCCAAAGCGTTCTGGTCTTTCGTCAAAGCCAAAAATTCAAAATCTGGCTCAATACCATGCGAAATGACATTAAACGAAACAATAGCAACGACAGGCGATGAAATATGCAAGCTATTTGCTACTAATTTCTCGTCTACGTTTTCTGTCACTATCAGAAATACCAGAGCAGCAACAAACACCCTATCGTTTCCTCAATTTGTGCTCAATAAAATAGCTTTCACGGAGAGGGAAGTTTTTAAAGCACTAAACAGAATGGATGTTACCAAGGGTGCTGGTCCGGACGGGTTGCCACCCCTCTTTATAAAAAAGTGTGCTCGAAATTTGACATATCCTCTTACCTTAATTTTTAATAAATCGCTCGAAACATCTACATTTCCCACAGAATGGAAAAAAGCTAACGTGGTTCCAAAAAAGGTGATCGGGCATTCAAAAAAGGTGATCGGGCGGATACTAAAAATTATCGACCAATTTCTATCCTGTCTATATTCTCTAAACTTTTCGAGTCACTGATTTGCCCTATATTAACATCTCATGTTAAAACTCAAATTTCTCCTCAGAAGCATGGTTTCTGCAGCAACAAATCCACTGTCACCAATTTGGTATCATATGTTGACGAAATCAGTATGAGACTTGACTCTGGCCAGCAGATCGATGCTCTGTATACCGACTTCAGCAGTGCTTTTGATAAGGTTGACCATGAAATCCTTCTGCTGAAATTACATGGCCATGGCATACACGGTCCCCTGTTGGAGTGGTTCAGATCATATTTTAGCAGGCGAACACAAAGAGTAGTGGTCAATGGCTATAAATCCCCGGAGTATATTGCTACCTCCGGAGTGCCCCAAGGATCACATACCGGGCCAATACTCTTTATTATGTTCATTAATGACATACTAAATTGCATCAAATACAGCCAATGTTCCCTATTTGCCGACGACCTTAAAATCTATCGCCAGATAAAAACCCAAGAAGACATTGTCCTACTCCAATCCGATCTAGACTCAATACAAAGATGGTGTGAGGTGAATGGGATGGTCCTGAATGCCAGCAAATGTTATCATATAACATTTACGTGGAAAAGGCATCCTATACCATCGACTTACTCCCTAAACGGGACATCACTGCAACAAGTCGAAAACATTCGAGATCTAGGAGTAGTGCTTAGTAGCGATCTCTCATTTACCACACACATCGATAATATCATCAAAAAGGCAATGAAAATGGGTTTATAAACAGAATTGGCAAAGAATTCAAGGGAACCTTGGCGTTGAAAATGCTCTATAACACCTTCGTGCGCAGCCTCTTGGAATATGCATCTCCTGTCTGGAGTCCGATTTATAATGTTCATATAGACCGAATTGAGCGCGTTCAAAGGAAAATGACGAGGTCCTTTAAAGACCACAAGTGTCCGCATAGAGCCGATTACGCAGAACGGCTGAGTTACTTCAAATTAGACTCACTGAAGCAACGAAGGGTCTTAAACGATCTGACGACATTTTATAAAATTGTAAACGGGTTGACATCAACTCCAGATTTCCTTAACAAAATCAACCTCGAAGTACCTCGCCATTATCACCTCCGGTCCAAGCGCACTACTAGGACGTTTGCGTCTAGACCGTGTCGCACAAACCTGGGCCAGCATGCTCCCCTGAACAGAATGTTGTCTTATTACAACAGAGCCTGTTCAGCTGATTCCGACATAGATATTTTCTTTAACAGCCTAACAAATTTTAAAAGGAAAATCGTTCAAATTGACCCGTAATCAGCTGCCTACCTACTTACTTATTCTATGTTTATAAGAAAAAAAACAATTTTCAATTTTAATCTATTAACAATTTAATTTATTTTTATTTTATTTTCAATTTAATTCATATTATTCACTTAACTTATGATTTGACTTTACATTAAAATATTGTTTATCTTTTTTGACATGGAACGATCAATTAATGTGTTTGTTTTGTTTCTTTATAATCTATTCTGTAATGTAATGATATATGTAATTTTAATTTCAATTGTGTGTAATTTTATTCATGATAAGATGTAATTTCATTTTGTATATGTCTAATGAATGTTTTTAGAATAATTGCTTACCCTTTAATATGAATGTTGTGCATGCCTGTAAGTGATGTATTTACACAGCATCAAAGACTTGTAATTTTATATGAAAATTATTGTAAATATGTCGTTGGTGTGCCTTACTTAATAAATAAATAAATAAATAAATAAACAGCATACATGGTAGAATAAAATTTACGTTCGAGATGGAAAATGAGAGGACAATTCCATTCTTAGACGTGAAAATAGAGGTTCGCGCAGACGGTTCTCTAGGCCACTCAGTCTATCGGAAATCGACTCACACGGATCGTTATCTACACGCTGATTCTCACCACCATCCCAGACACCTGAACTCTGTAGTGACTTCACTCACCAACCGTGCATATGGTTTATGTGACGAGGATCATTTACGTGCTGAGCTGACACATGTACGGAGGGTCCTACAGAGGAACGGATACACTTGGAAAACCGCACAAGGCATACGAACAACTGTTCGTAAGCACCGGAAGTGCGAGGTTCAGAGGCAGCCAGCATTTTTGCCGTACGTGAGGGGAGTGACAGATAAGGTTGCTAACATTCTTCGGAAATACGCCATAAAGACTGTCTTCACTCCTTTGAACAAACTGTCTCAGATGCTGCGTTCGCCGAAGAACAACTTTCCGTTGGAAAAACCCGGTGTTTATAAAGTGGATTGCAGTTGCGGCAAGTCGTATATCGGTCAGACGAAGCGTACGGTAGCTTGTCGAATAGCGGAGCACATCAGGGCGGTAAAAAATAATGACACCCAAAAATCGGCCATAGCTCAACATCTCATCGAATCAGGTTCGAACCACTGGATTGAGTTACATAACCCTCAGGTCATCTCGACAGAACGCCACTATATACCCAGACTGGTAAGAGAAGCGATTGAAATAACTAAATATAAGAACTTCAACCGGGAGAATGGGTTTCAACTGTCGTGAGCCTGGAATCCAGTGGTTCAACTGTGTAAAAACCGAAAAACGGCCGTAAAAAGTTCGCGAGTGGACACAGTGAGTTTCGTGTGTCGGGAACAGAATCGAGTTGTGAGTGACAGTGGTAGTGGTACGGAGCACAAAAAACGAACAAGGAAGAGGGTAGACCGATTTGTCTGCACATAAACATCCACTCGCAATAACTTCAGTTTATCCGTGATCATGGCGTTTGCAACAGCGCCGAAATATCGGGAACTCGAAACAAATAATACACATGGTAAATATCCCGTAGTAAATGTTATTAATAAGCACATGCATGTAAAAAAACCTAACAAATTGTACCATTTCCTTATGAAGACGCTGAGGCACTATTGCAACACTTCAATTAACTCACTCGCTTCTCTCAACACACACATACAAAAACACATACTTACAAGGAGGCTCCAATCACTACCGTGCTTTTTAATTAAATAAATATTTTTTATTTTATTTTATTTTCTTCAGTTGATTGTGCTGAGGTAATCTCTCACCACGATTTCCACCCCTAAAGTTGTTTGCTCTAAAATATCTTTAGCCGTAGTTCTTATAATTTACAAGAACGAGCATAAAACTACAGTTTAACTAACCTCTTTTGGAAAACTAGCAAGCGACCAAAGGACTTTTTAGTATAGTCTATGATACTACTTAACTTGTCAAAATAAAATGTCAGACGAGAAATGTATACAGTGCATTCTTTTGCGAACATCTATCTAGTGTATCTAGTTATATTTGCGTCTATAATACATGAAGTTCTTACCTTGATTACAGTGTTAGACCAAGGTATAATTCCTATAGAAAGAGGGTCCGTAGGAATACAATTTTTTATTGACATAGAAAACGGTCACCACCAGGGCACATGCAGAGTAACTTCGAGATCAACAATGTGTTGTTTAGCTGACAAAGAATACAAAGAGTGTAATTTAGATACTATTTATGGCAACGGCGTGGAAGTGATTAAGCCTCAAAACAGAAAAACATTAATTCACGTGTATCCTACTTTATATCATTACGATCAAGTTGGTTACTGCGATTTTGCCATCGACTTCAAATGCAGCCACACAAGACGGTCCAGAGAGCTGACTGTTAATATACCTTTCGATACACAAATAAGAAACAAAAAGAAAACACAGTATATGAATTTATACGATAATCTAAAAGGTAGCAATTGCGACTCTCTAGATGAGGACTCCCTGCGTGAGTGTACGCCAGTCAATTGTGACTTAAAGTACTCTGGCACAAGACCGTACTATGAAGGTAGTCGTGGTAAGTGTGTGAGTGCACCAGTATGCGAGACAAATGTCACAAAGGAGCTCCCAGACGTAGTATATGTACCTAAGATTAACATTTGCAGAGATCTCGATCACCCTATTAGTATAGGTGATATTTATTCAATCAACACTGGCATAGGCGTTGTTACTGAGTCAACAAAACCTACTCCCTATGATTATAAGATAATTGTAAAATCAAACTGCTCAACTATATCCGAAAACGTGAAAATGCTTCGGGATATGATTTATGGACAGCTGTGCGTGTTGGATGGAGACACGTCGGACTTCAAGGCATGTTGTGAACATGCTTTAGTTTCGATTGTAGCCTACATAATCGCTATCAGCGGCTTAGTGCTGTCGATCTTCTGTTGCCTTCAAACCACGGTGTGGTGCTACGTGAAATGGTCAACAGGGCAACTTAAATATACTTTGATGAATTGTAGAGTAAGAAAGCATAAAAATGATCTGTCGGTGCCACAGTGTTCACGTGTAGACAGAGAGTTGACGAACGGTTTGTTAAGGGATGTAATTGTACGGGATCTGCCGATTGGGATGCGAGAGAGCGCGGTGGACATCTGTAACAGAATCCACCAAGACATAAAACATAAGAAGAGGTACAGAGTGATGGATCTCGGGAGCCAGATCAATTTCCGAGGACGCGACAGTCAGACGTCTGAAACATCTTCCGAAATATCTTTACCTGAAGATGATGATAATACAAAACTGATGAAGTAAATGTGTTAAGCAAAAATGTTTACTTCTGTAAATATTGAAAACAGTACTAGTCTTATTGGATTTCATAAAACAATAGCGTTTGAATAAAATTAAAAATGAATAAACACAGATGATTTTTATTTGATTATTAAAAAAGTGTTCGTACAAATATTCAGGTCTTGTCACACAATAGATAACACAAACATTACAAGCATTAGAATGACTTGAAATTGACTAGCATAGCAATTAGCTTTTATTTATAATATGAAACCAACAAATCAAACTAAATCTACAGTTCATCTTTTTTGGTGGGTCCTTTTAGATACTCTTCTTTAATAAAGTCTGCTGCCCTTTCAGCGATCATCATAACTGCTGCATTAGTGTTTACACTTGGAATCGTAGGCATCACGCTAGCGTCTACGACCCTCAGGTTCTTGACTCCGTACACTTTAAGTCTACTATCAACTACTGCCTTAGGATCTTTGACCTTCCCCATCTTAGCTGTTCCCACAGGATGGTACACATGATATGTGACGGTTCTAGCCATACATTCCCAATAGTTTTCACTCTCAAACTCAAAGTCATCACAACCTTCGAAATTAATCCTTTTTATTTCAGCTTTCATATCTTTAAACGTCGGAGTGTTGACGATCTCTGTTACCTTCTTAACACCTTTTACAAACGTTTCAATGTCCCGTGTGTCATTAAAGTACTTTGCGAACATCTTAGGGTGCTCCATGGCGTTCTTTCCGCGGAGCTCAATATAGCCTCTTGAATGTGGCCGGCAGAGGGCAACAAAGAATATAAACAATTCTTTTTCTTTATTAAATTCCGCAAACTGTTTACAGATGCTGTCTTTAAATGACCAGGAATCTGTGCAAACAGAATATACGTATGAAGTGTTCGGCAAAAAGTAGTTATGATCTATTTGAACGTCGGGTAGAGACTCGTCACCTGAGACTGACAGGAAAGCATTAACATTAGGCTGATCATAGTTTGTAGTGAGTGGTCCTGTTTGATCTATTAAATATTGAGCAGCAGCTTTCTGCCAAAATTCTTCACCCCTCCTTTCAGCTCCTGTGTCTAATATTACCGGGATAGGTATACGTACATGGTCCTGGAGATTCTGCCCAACATCTAAGTCACTGATAACTTTAATATCTTTCTCTTTAAGATGTCCTCGAGGGCCGATGCCTGACAACATTAGCAGTTTAGGAGTATTCACTGCTCCAGCACTTACTATAACTTCTTTTGTTGCATAGTACGATTCTACGTCACCGTATAAAAGTGATAGTCTTACTCCAATAACGGTTTTGTTTTTTTGATCAATTTCTAATTTGTTTACGTAGGTGTACTTCATAACTTTTAAGTTTTTGCGTTCCCTAACGGGATTTAAGAAAGCTGTTGCGGTGCTGACTCTGCGGCCCTTGTGGATTCCGCCTCTGAGCTTACCAACACCCAACTGAGTAGGACCATTTAAGTCATCCAGGTATTTTAATCCTAATTCCTTGTAAGCGTCGGTCAATTTCTCAGCTATTCCTGCGTGGGTGAAGTTCAGTTGATCCACGACAAACTCTCCTTCTGTTCCGTGTTCTTTTCTTAGTTCTGGGTTGTTAAGAATAAAAGGGTCTACCATTTTCTCACTCTTTTTGAAGTATTCTCTTAATGTTGGCCAATCCCAGCCATCGTCTTCTGTGAGGTGCCAGGGCTCGTAGTCTCCAGCGCTGCCTCGCATGTGCAGATGACCATTGATGGAGCCAGTTCCTCCGAGGACCTTGCCGCGTGGCCAGAAGGCTCGGTTGTCAACGCTGCCTCTGTTGGAGTTTTCATCATTCTCAGTGTAATACTGGAATGCGTTTCGAGTTCTATGCGTAGCGCCTGAGTAGTTGGGAATCTGAAAGTAAAGTAAAGTTTTGCTCAAATTCATATTCAAATTCTTTTATTGTTGTTCACAGGAGAAATAACTTACTTCTTAAGATTATTACATAAAGGATCGCTGTATAACATACCTATGAGGTTTATAATATTTTATGCTTATTCAATTTTATTTTGGACTTTTTTTTTGGGAGAAAAATCACCGTTTACGGTAAAACTCAATGTAACGCACTCAAAACAGTGTGCTGATGGATGCAATAACTAGTAAACAGGTCATGAAGGCAACTAAAGTAATGTTCTAACCTTAAAAATGAGTATTTTTTTAAATTATTTTTTTAAACTTGTGTAAAAGCTGGGTAGAACGTTCCCAGGGGACCATACCTACGGGGAAAACAAGTGCCGTTCGGCTTCGTTAAGGGTTGATTTACACCCTTTAGATATCAGATAGGTAAAATGATGATTGGCTCTAATCAATCACCATTAAATCCTCTAGAAAGAGACCGACAGTCTATGATTTCTTACTTTGTAACATTAAAAGAGAGGTAGAGTTTCCCTTGACGACTTTAAAATTGCAAGTTATGTCTATCCGGTAATTTAAAAACTGTTTTTGTTTGCTACTCACAATGCTTTCCATAGGAGGATCTCCACCAGCTTCAACCAGCAGCACCTTCCACTCAGGAACCTCTGACAGCCTGCTGGCTAGCAAGGACCCTGCCGTGCCTCCGCCGACGATGATGAAATCGAACCGGTCGCCACCTGTTGGAACAAACGGACACCAATTGTAATAGCAGAAAATGTTAATCATTCGAAGAATATGATAAACTGTTTAGTTTAGTTAGGTCTTTAACTATCATTTCGAACTTCATTATGGTATTCATCATCATCCTTATCCCAATTTATTTGAGGTCGCCGCAGCATGTCTGCTTCTTCCGTACTTCTACTATAAGATAATAACCCGCCTCTTACTAAACAAACGAACAGTCGAGCGAATATGTGATCGACGCGTTCAATGGCACTAAATGAACAGCATCATTACTAAGTATGATCAGCCGCTATAGACAAATTTGCAGATCCATAAAATTCTTCTCTTCCTGCATATAAGGATAAGTTGCTCACTTGTAAGTCCGTAAGAGTAGTCCATAGGCCACGGCTCAGTAATGAGACACTGAGCTGCAAGGAAGTGAGTCACCAACTGCGTGAAGGCAGTTCCTGCCGTCCCCTGGCTGTAAGCCTGGCACCCCAATGGTAGACACTTCATGATTTCTGGAACAAGTGAAAGACAATAAGAGAAACGCTCGAAGTTTAAAGTCCGAAATACTCTGGATCCTTTCGGCCCATTTCCATAGTATCAAGTGTAAGGTCTGCCATGTGAAAAGTAAATACAACATATGACACCACGCGACGTGTTATTAACAGTCTGGTCTGTTCGCACAATTAAACAAAAAAACTTAAAACTAAACAAGAAATATAACTCTGCATGTCTCACGGCTACGCCAAATAGCAAAATACCGGACAACTAGTGCCTGACGTTGGTTTTCAAGTGGACGTGTAATTGACAAAAAAAGACCTCTGATCTGCATACAAACTTATACCCACGTCTTTTTTCCATGCTTCGCCCCCTCTTGGGGAAACGGCAACAGGAACTACAGAACAACTCCCGACACCTCTGACCTCTACATTCCTTATAAAACCACAGGGCTTTCAGAGATATGAAACGAGTTGAAAACTTTAATATTAGCATGTTAACAAACCAAGTTCAAGAGCCGTTTGCCCGCCGCCAGGAAACGTTCGCGATGAATATTTAAGTTTTTCGCTTCATCCCTTTGAAGGCCTTTGAACAGTTTGATCAAGTTAAGTGGGAAGTAAAACAATTAAACTTTAATTAGTGTTACAGAATTGGCCTCTGGTTACTTAACTTGAGTAATCTACCGTACCTATTATTGCAGAAAAAAATCTTCTGTTCTCATGCTTTGTTCATAGTTTAATTACGTAGAGATTTGTCTATAAAGGGAACAGCATGATTTTATTTTTTCATGTAGTTGGACTAACTAGCAAAAGTTGTTCATTTCTAATATCCCTTCCTCAGACTCTGTATGTATATTGTGCGCGTCACCCGCAATTAAAGCGAGAAAAGTCTGATTCCACTCATACTCACAAACACCCTTTAATGCATGCTTCAAACCTACTCACTCTATAACCACGAAATCCGTAGTTTCGGCCGTAGTTACGGTCGTTTCCTACTCTGTATCACTTGTATTGTATTGTATAGCGGGCTGGTTTCCGCAACTCCACGTCTAAAGCGCGTATTTTGCGTACGCTGTATTACTTACAGATATAAGATTCGTTAGGGACCTAAACTAAAAATTAATGATACGATTGAACAGTTGTCCTTATTCCCGATGTGTTTTAAAAACTCATGAATCCGACAATATTAAGGAGTAGGGTTCATTTTGAATTGTAAAGCTAGTTACGAACGGACCCATATTTTCGTTGACGGACTTGATAGTAGACCCCCCTGAACCTTTCCTTAATAGGAATACTTATAATACCTATACTTAAGAATGAGTCTGCTTTATTCCTGACTTACTATTTTATTTATGCTTAGTGTTAGGTTGGTAAAACCCATCACTAAGCGATTACAAATTGGATTTAGAGACACAAACGAAAGATTAAATATAAATCACTATGAATGATAGCTTATCAAATTCATTGATAGATGTATCGCACGCCTCCGGCTAATCTTTGTAAATACCCATGAAATCTAATCTTTGTAAATCACATACCTTGGAATACCCAGTTAAATATTTTATTGAAGACGATAGAGGCTTAACATTATAAGTACAATGGATGTAAAAACACCCGTAACGAAAGCGGAAGGCATTTGTTCCTCCCGACACTGGTTTTTTTTGTACCTGTGAACTTTCTAGGAATTCTTGCTAGGAATATGACACCACTCATGCATTTGGTAAAACATGACTAAATAAAGAATAAACAGGGTGCAAGTCACACCAACGTGAAGCGGTAACCACGAATTCAGCATCATTTATCCCAGATAAAGCTGACCAAAACAGCTGTTCCATACATTTTGTAGGTACTGCACCTTATAAACTGCTATTAAAAAAAAATCAAAAAATAAAAATAAGTAAGATTAATCCTTAATTCGAAGCAATACGTCTTACTTAACTGCACAACCGAATTTGTACTTTGTAGTTCGGTCACTCAAAATAATAATCATATCTATCCTTACTCACATACACACCCCAATTGTACGTAATTTAAGGAAATTTCAACTTTATTTTAAAGCAAATAAAGCTTACAATAGCTTACTATAGCAAAAAGTGTCGTGACAACTTTTCGTAAGAATTTTTTCCGTCTAGCCCCCTTTCACAACGCGCGATAAGGAACTTCGTTCCAAAAGCTGTTGTACTGAATATGTGATCCCTTCCACCATGTAAGTCTATTCTGACTGTATAACGTGACGTCGACAAACGGAAGCGCGATTAACGCTTGTGCAAAAAAACTGTAGAGCGCGACACACTATAGTTCGAATGCACGCTTGTGCGACAAACTGAAGCTCGACATCACGGTAGTGCGACAAACGCTTATACGACACAGCCAGGTAGGTAGGTGAACGGTTGACGGCTTGTGTAGGTGCCCTCTTACACACCCGTGTAAGAGGGCACCTACACAAGCCGTCAACGAAGTTTTCTGTATATCAAACCTTGAGAATTAAAGAAATTGCTGGAGGATTTTGTTTTTTGATACGAAATTTCAAGTTTACGGTAGCGCTCAATGTAACGCACTAAAACATTTTGCTGATAGATGCAAGATTACTACAGGGGTCAGGAATAGAGGTATTTCAATCAAAGTTAAAAATACTAAACTACAAAAACTAAATTATTTCTGTTGTAACAGTAAATAACCCATATAGGTAGATATATCACAAACAGTTGACTTGCACGGTACCTACGCAGAATACTGACCTTCAAATTTTATTTCGCTGTAGTATCAATGCTCTCGGTGTAAAACGGCTGTGTGAAAACCGGACTTCATTTTTGCTAGGACTACGGAAACCTAAAAAGCGACATTCGGTTATTTTCTTCAATTCCTCTCCCTTTTACTATGCTCCTCATAAGTTGATTCCTGGATTGCTAAATCTCACCAAATTTCCAGTGAGAACTTGTTATTATGTTTTCCCTCAAATAAAGTGACTTTGATTAAGTTAACAATAGATTCATGTCGCACTACCGTGATGCCAAGCCTCAGTTTGTCGCACAAGATTTATGTCACAGTACAGTTTTGTCGCACAAGCATTATTCGCGCTTCCGTTTGTCGACCTAACGTTATACAATCATCTTCATCATTCTTTTACCCTTATTTATCCCAATTCATTTGGGGTCGGCGCAGCATGTCTTTTGCGCCACTAACACTATAATTACAATTAAAAACGGGAAATTTACCATATTTACTCATTTTTTTTTAGTTCCCGATATTGCCAAGGTAAGTTTAAATCTTCAAATTAAACTTCGTTTTAAACAAATTTCTTCCCTGACCTTTGCTTATAGTCATTGTTATTGTCATGAGCCATTGATGCTCTTTACGGAAATAAATAAAGATCACAACGTCGAAAATAGTATCAACGGGAAAAGTACTTACATTTAAAACCCCAGCACAATAATTAAATCAGACGAGTATCGTATAATATCACAGTTCCCGACTGACTGGCGTTCAGTACTATCAGTCTGCGAATACATAATTATTTATCAGTTGCTTATGTATTCGATATCAGTGTTTTCCCAAATCCTTATTAATACGATAAAGTGAAGACTTCTGTCATTTGTATGTTGGTTTGTTTACGCTGGATTTAATTGGTCACGGTTTTTTTTGTCATTTTTAGTTTTTCATTTGAACTTAAGTAGTAGTTAATAGGCACGAAATAATGAAGTATTCTTTAATAACTTTAATACACTTATACCACGTGTAAATCACCTCATCACGAAGCCGTCAACCAAGCATTCTGTACATGAAACTAAGTAACTTTACGCAAAAATTATTGCTGGGAAACAACTTTTTTTTGGGGGGTGTAAAATCATGTTTTGTGGTAGAACTCAATGTAACGAACTCAAAACATTGTGCTGATGGACGGATTTACTAGTACGGGGGTCGTGGAGGTGTTTAAAGTAAAAATCTTACATTAAAAACTTGTATTAAAAAAAATACTTGTCAAAAAGTTGAAACTTTGACCCCTAATATCTCCGTAACTAAAAGGTTCCCAGTTATGGTGTAGAACAAAAAAAATATTGCAATGACAAAGAGAACCAGTGCCTTTCGGCTTCGTTAAGAGGTGTTTTACACCCTTTATAGTTATAAAGTGACTATGTACCTTATTAAAATAAAATAACCTAAAATTACAGAAGAAGGAACAGTATTTTGGATAGTTTGTTACTTTGTAAAATAAAAGGCTAATCGCCGTTGTGAATTTACGATATAAAAAACTAGGAAGCAGTAATCCATCTCTGTTTTTAACAGCGTAGTAGGGGAGCGTTCAAGTATTACGTAACAAAGGGGGGAGGGGAGGGTCTGCTGAAACGTTACAATGCGTTAGAGGGGGGGTGGGATGTGAACTACGCGTTACGTAACATTGTTTTAACTCTTCAGAACGGTCGCTTAGAGATTATTTCTCGCGGCGCGTTACCTGAGGGGGAGGGGGGTATAAACAGACGTTACGGCGCGTTACATGGGAGAAGGGGTGGTCAAAAATCTCCAAAAATTGCGTTACGTAATACTTGAACGTTCCCTAGGTGGGTCGTAAAACGAGCAATATTAAAGACCAAATAACTATAGATAGACTGTGTGACAGATAATATGGGTGAAAAGGAGGTGACTTGTGAGTTAGATGGCTGCTGATAAGGAAATATAAAAGCAAATTTCACGCTTCACCGACCACTTATTTTTGAGTTAATGATGTTAAATTGAGATAATGATGAATAGTAAAATTAACTGGCTTACTTACCAACAGTTCCAGTTCTAAAAAATATTTTTTGTTAGCTTCAATATTATAATATATTGAACTTTAAACTTATTCACTTACAAATACAAACGATTGAATAAAATTAAAGTAACTAAACTACCAATAAACTAAAAAAAAATTGGTTGCCTGTAAAGTCGGTATACGGGCGAAAGTTTTACGTGACAACGACTTTGAGTGGTAAAATAATTTTAATGTGAATATTCATTCGTATAGTAGGAAGAAGGATGAAATAATAGTAACAATTTAAAACATTTATTTGCGCGTGCCTTTCACTTTTTATGTCTGTCTCTCTCGCTCTTAGGCGGGCTGACCATGCCCGAGTGGAAGGGACGCGTGCCTCTCACTCGCTCTCATTGTGAGCGCATAACGTGAGCGGAGCGTAACGCAGTTTCTTGAAGTGTCACCCGGCAAACCAATTTATAAGACGTTGTCACGTCAAAATATCCTCAATTCTTTCGGGCAATGTGCTCAATAGGCTAGCGGCGTTGCCACGTTGTATGGCCTCGCTTAGCCTCTGGTAAAAGCCAAGGTAAAAGCCAGCCCTTGGATCACGGGATAGCCAAGCGTTTATAAATTTACTTAAAAAGGCTTGTGACCACTCGCTAAAGCTGAGGTAGTTATACTTACGAACACTCGTGTCACCAACACACCGAGAGAAAACTTCACATCCACAGTTATACACGTACTATTCCAGCAGAATAGTTGGTAAAACTGACAAAGTAAACACGCGCGTGTCAGCCTGACAAGCCATCACTCTGTACTGTGGCTCTATCCACTTTTAATCCACTTTACATACCTGCTGGAAATAAATATTAGATGCTTTCAAGTCAATTTGTTACTCTACATAACAAGTGGACGCTGACGTGTACTTTCTGTCGAGTATACGAGGTTTACTATGGAAACGGGGAGGTAACTAGAAGGAATCAAGCTATATGGAGCATTAATATTCATTAATGTAACGTCCCTGCACCAACACATTAACATCAGACTACAATTCATTTAAAAGTTCAACTTTTGTACGATTGTAAGATTCAATTATTAAAATTAAGCAGAGAATTTTATTAAGAAGAGTGGAGGGAGGCTCTTGCCCAGGAGTGGGACAGAGCAGGCTAGAAAAAAAAAAGACAATCAAAAGTTTTTGATCGGCATTAAAAAGACAAGTCTCCTAAATGCCCGATCATAACAACTTCTATAGAGTTTTAGCCTGGAAGTGCTGAAAGGGGGATTTTCAAATCTGTAAAAATAATGAATAACTGTAGCTCATTGCTTAAATCAGAAATCTTAGCTTAAGTTAGCTTGAGCATAGTCAGCTTATAATATTCCCTCTGCTGCAGGGACCCCGACCTCCGCTCTGTGAGGAGTGGGCAGGAATTCTCCACGCGGGCCCAGTGACGTTATGTTTTGTCTCCGAATTTGATTCTAGGCCTGAACCAGTGTGCTCACTAGATTTTCTTTCACCGTCCGTTGTGAGTGCAATGTAATGAAACAGATTTTGTGTTCTCTATTTCATTGCCATTTCCGCTCAGATACTTCAGTAATAACGCTGTAACATTGAAATACTGTAAAACCAAATCATTTTAAAAGAGTGACCATGGAATTCCTTGCCGATTCTTCTCCATAGAAAAGACCAACCCGAACCGTGCACCTTTTGTCGACGTTTTATAAGTGCCCATGTAGGCCTATGTAAAATGAAATATTTTGATTTTGATTTTGCTGATTACGAAAAATTGTTTAGAATGAAAAAACTATTTGAACCACGATTCTTTTTTTTTGTGGTCAAAGAAAATACGCACTTTTGGAAACACTTCATCGGATTCCCTCAACTCTAGCCGTTCGCCATAGATAATTTGTAGAAAAAAATTATAAGTGACGACTGATCGTTACACATAACGTCTCGATAAGTCTGTTATCTAAAAATACTGTTATCTTAGGACACGTCGGTTATACCAACACTAATCGCTGTCACAAACACATGATATGCAATTACTTACTTTATTGATTGACTCTTAGAAAATTGAGTCAATATCATTATAAGTAATAATTTAACACGGATATGCAAAGTTACGGTCCAATGATCTAAAATAGAGTAGGTATTATAAGTACCAAAATAAATTATTATTATTATATTTAGGCACTAGCACCGGTGTTTATTATTATAAACATATCACTTTACAATTTGAATCGGGTTTTGTTAACAATTTCTTGTTTTTTTTTTTGCATGATAGCCTAATTTTTTATCTAAAATAAAAGTAGCCTGAGTTACTCCTTATAACATCAAATATTTGCCAGTTAAAGTCTAAGCAATCAGCTGGAACAGAAAGTGGGAAAACAGAAATATTTTTGTTTTAAGTACCTACTATGTACTTTTATATGCATTCAGTAAAAAGCTTTCATTTTGAAATTACAAACAGACACTTCTATTTTATTTATATGTATATGTTACCGGCCAAACCAGATTTCCGGCTAAACTAGTTTGTCCTAGGCCAAACTAAGACTCATCATAACAGGATCATACATATAGAGCAAACATCTAAATGGGTTAGGTTAGGTTAGAACTGTGATCATAAACCGAGCGAGCCGAGCGAGCGTAAGGAGCGGTGCTACATCCAAGTTAGGCGCATTGTAAATGTTTTGTTTGGGTCAATATATCCTGACACGATAAGCCACTAAACCGGTTTGGCCTTGGACAAACAAATTTGGCCTGAAATCGGGTTTGGCCGGTAACATATATATGTAGATTATTTTAGGCGACGTCCGGTGTTAGTGAAATCGCAAATGATGTTTAATACCCGTTACACGTGGACTTAACGAATAGATATACAGTAAACCTATTTATACAAATAATTAAGCAGCAAAAATAATTAATAACACATTATAAAATTCATCACGAACTCATCGGTATCGGTAACCATCCCATCATATACTCATTGTTGCGGTTCCCATTAACGTCAAATTATTCATTTTAAAATGTCCGTTGTCATTTTCACAGTATGATTTCGAAGAATTATAAAATATTTTCGACAACACGAAAGTCACATTTACCGACCAAGTCTTGAATTCGTAAAAAAATACCCCTTCAATGACCAAGTAATAAATTCGTGGAAAAAAAAAACATTACAAGTACCTAACTCTTCAGCGATGGTTTAGTCTCTCATCGAGACTTTCAAACACAATCCAAAGGAATTTTTGAAGTAAATTCCGAATCCATTGTTTTATAGTTATCAACAACGTAAATATGTCGTTGAACTTACAGAATAATGGTCATTGTACTCCACAAATTTAGCCTTGCGTAGTTAGAAATCGTCAAAATAACAACGTGAGATATATAAAAATGTCATTGCATCTATAAATAGAAAAATGTATATTTTCTGATGTTTGTATTTAACTCAGAAAGATTCGCAACTTCAAAATATCATTTCTGTTAATCTTTTTCAAGTCTTCTCATCTGGTTTTACCTTGAACTCAATGGGAAATGGAATTCACAAGAGCCAACACATAAACAGCACGAAAGTGAAGACTGTCAATCAGCTAGTGGATCTAGATACCTACGGATCGGTCTAGCCTACTTCAATCTAACGATTGGCTGGATATTAAGCAATTAGCCGCAGGACGAAACAGTTCGTTTCTGATAGCTTGGCACTGATTGCTACCTCTTTGATCACTAACCGCGGGATTGAACGATTTGGCTCTCATGTAGTACTGAAATTACTGGACCCGTGTTGGGCGCCATTTGTGAGTAGCGTAGATTGAGTCCTGAAACAATTATGTCTAGTGACTGTAGCTAATCAATGTAATAGAAATGCAATCTTCTGCCTCGTCTTTTTTAACGACTTATATTTTTATTTATTTACCCTAAACCTCTTAAATATGAAGTTACGCATCGTTTTGAACAAATGTTACGGGACGAATCGAGTACCTAAAAATCAGAACACAAATACCTCCTCCTGATATTGGTAGGTACTTAGAGATTTGCTGTCTCCATTAAAACGAAAAAGGCGTAAAGGTAATTACGATATCTAACAATTAGCCCGCAGCATTGCTATCTTGCGACGTCAGCAACTTGGCTGATAGGAGCGTTATCGCATGCACTAGGGTTACAGACCATGCACATTTAAAATACGGTGTAAAAATTTGTTAATGACCCGGGCGGCTGTTATTATTTAGCCACGAGCTCCTCAGTCAGTGTATAGGTAAAATAACTTCTGCCCTATCTACAACACAATAACTTTAGTGTTATAGATTTACGTTACATTAGGTTAGGCAGAGGCCGCAAAGGTGTACATACACCCACATTTCGCCAGTTATGTTAAAGTCTTATGTAATAGAGGGTGAGCCTATTACCATCAACCGGGCACAAATCCAGACTCTGCAGCTGTTATTGACAAATTTCTGATAGAATAATAATAATAATAAGCCCCCTAAACAACCACACTTCCTGATTGACCATCTAATCACGTGGGGGGCGGACACACGAATGATAAATTACTGGCGTGGCTCTGGAAACTCATAAAAAAAATGGAGACACGATCTAAAAGTAAACGTATAGGGCCGCTGCCCGGGGGCGATCGCCGGGGCGCACCTGGAGCTGACGCTGGGTGTCTCAGCATGCGAACCGTCAGCGGTGAGGAGTTGAACAGGCGGGCTCCCACCGACTAAGATACTTCAGCCGAAATCATTGACGATGGTGACAGACTGACGGACAGGACAGACACCCCTGTAGAACCGTATAGTCCAAGCACGGTGTCATACACGCCCTCAAGGCCATCATCACCATCAATATCATCGTCACCCACACTCTCATCACCCCCAATCATTAGTTTAAATGCAGTTTCACCCACTCCGACCTTGACTGCTGCGCGGGGGGTATCTACCTTTTTGCCCACGTCCACCAAGGCTGGAAAATCAAGAGTTCGCATGAAATGGAGCAAAGAAGTTAATCTATTTATCATGCGAACCTACCTTTATATCACTAAGTTAGAGACCGACATGACCACCTACAGACAACAATTACATGAACTTTTTACACGACAATACCCTGAGATAACCGTATCAGAACAAAGAATTTCAGATCAGAGAAGAGCTATAGTTAGAAACAAACTTTTATCTCAAGAAATAATAGATCAATTAAAAGAAGAGACACGAATACAACTACAAGCAGATGACAATGCTATCCCACTATCGCAAAACATAACCGATATTGCCCAACAACCACAGACACAAACTTATTCCCAATTACAACCTAGTGTTCAATCTCAACTATACAATCAATCGCAAGCTCACACGCAAACATCACACACATCCACTCAAACTGAAAACATAATCCTTACACTAGAAAATGATATTGAGACCTTAGTCGTCGAAAATCATAATCTAACTACAGACACGTACATCCAAGAAATACATGATAAATTTAGAACAACCCTAACACAGTACTCTGGGATGGACCCAGCAATTCGACCAAAGCTACCTAAACTACGATATAGCCGTAATCTTTTCCGTTTAGTTAACTTATTCAATGAAAACATACTAAACCAATTTATTTCGGATGAAACACAACTTATTGATATACACACACTAATATATTGCACAGCAGCAGTCATATCTGAAGAGCTTAACTTTAAAATCGCACAAAACACGGGAAAGACAAGACGAAAACAGAATATCAAACCAGCATGGCAACAGAGGCTGGAAAAAGACATCGAAAAATTAAGGGCAGATATTGGTAGACAACAACAGATCAAGTAAAGTAGTTAGGAGAGTTGAGGCTATTTTTAGGAGCCATCTGATTCACACGAGGCACGAGAATAACAACAGAACACCAGAGGAGTTCTTAGACACTATAAAACAAAAATTAGCGCTTAAAGTTCATAGGCTCAGAAGGTACAAAAAAGCACAACAACGCAAGAATGATAACGCCATATTTGCCACCAATGAAAAAATATTCTACAGAAACCTAAACAAACCAAACACTGACACAAATCATGACACTAACAGAGACACACCTAACCAACCCACAAAAGAACAATTAGAAACATATTGGTCTAGTATTTGGGAAGAACAAACACGACACAATAACGGAGCTACATGGATAACAGAGGAAGAAACAACATGGAGAGCTATACAACAAATGGAGTTCGTAGAGATTACAGAGGCCGTTATTACACATATAACAGGCAGACTACATAATTGGAAATCTCCTGGTATAGATAAAGTACACAATTTTTGGTTCAAAAAGTTAACTTCTTTATACAAACCAATAGCAAGAAACTTAACACAAATTATATTAGGACAACAGAATATACCAGAATTTATTGCTACAGGCATTACATACATGCCCCCTAAAGCTAAGAACTCACCACTCCCTTCCCAGTACAGACCAATCACATGCTTACCTACAATATATAAAATATTAACATCAGCAATAACAACAAAAATTAACACACACATAGAACACCACAATATAATGGCGGAGGAGCAGAAGGGATGCAGACGGGGCCACATGGGATGCAAAGAACAGTTAATAATAGACTCCACAATACATAAACATGCCACCACAACGAATAGAAATCTTCATTGCACCTATATCGACTATAAAAAAGCCTTTGACAGTGTTCCTCATTCTTGGTTGATTCAGATACTAAAAATTTATAGAGTTAATTCAAAAATAATAGATTTCCTGGGCAACATAATGTCACAATGGAAAACCACACTACAAATCAATTGTCATCACAATAATGTTACTACGCGACAAATATTTATCAGGAAAGGTATTTTTCAAGGTGACTCTCTCAGTCCCCTGTGGTTCTGTCTCGCACTAAACCCTCTGTCTCATCTGCTGCAGCGCTGCCGGGCTGGATATTGTCTAAAACACACTACAACACAAGAACAACTACAAGCACAAACAACAATTTCACATCTCATTTACATGGACGATATTAAACTATATGCACAAACTGAAAAAGATATGAAGAAATTAGTAGAAGCTACAGCAGAGTTCAGTCAAGATATAAATATGCAATTTGGTCTGGATAAATGTAAAACACTTCACATCACACGAGGCAAGATACGACCCGGGAACTATATAGTAAATAATACAGACACAATCGCTGCGATGGAACCGTCTGACTTATACAAATATTTAGGGTACACACAATTGAAGGGACTAGACCATGTTAGAATCAAAGAGACACTTACTGCAGAGTTTAAGAGGAGACTTAACGCTGTATGTAAAACCCAACTGTCTGGCAAAAATCTCATTAAGGCCTTAAACACATTTGCCATCCCCATATTAACATACTCATTCGGAGTTATTAAATGGACAAAAACAGACACAGAACAATTAGAACGAACTACACGCACCACACTTACAAAACATAATAACTTACATCCTAAATCTGCCATAGAGAGACTTACCATAAAAAGACAAAACGGAGGCAGAGGCCTAATAGACATACAGCACCTATGGCGGAAACAAGTTTGTAGATTAAAATCATTCTTTCACACAAAAGCTCATACTAGTAACATCCATAGAGCCATAGCCCAAAATGATCACAATTACACCCCACTTAATTTAAATGAACAATCAGATATCTCACATATTGCTAACGAAGACCCGCAGACACAAAAAATTGATGACTGGAAGAAAAAAGTTCTTCATGGCCGACATCCTCATGACCTAGAACAATCACACATCAACCAAGCTGCCTCAAATAAATGGCTTAAAATAGGAAATTTGTTCCCAGAACTGAAGGATTTATCATCGCTATACAAGACCAAATTGTTAATACTAAAAACTACAGAAAATTTATTATCAAAGATCCTTCAGTAACAAATGATAAATGTCGCAAATGTCACACGCAACCTGAAACTATCCAGCACATAACAGGAGCGTGCACAACCCTCACGCAGACCGACTACACACACAGGCACAATCAGGTAGCAAATGTTATTCACCAAAGATTGGCAGTCAAATATACACTCATACAAGACACAAACACTCCATACTACAATTACACACCACAAGTTACCCTCGAAAATGATACTCATAAACTATTCTACGACCGCGCCATACTTACAGACAAGACAATTCACTATAATAGACCGGATATAATACTACAAGATAAAATAAATAAAGTCACTTACTTAATAGATATCGCAGTCCCCAACACACACAACATACAAAAAACAATCACCGAAAAAATTAGTACATACGCAGAGCTCAAACAGGAAGTAACAAGAATATGGTGCCAGGAAAAAGTTTATGTGGTCCCCATAGTCCTCTCCACAACAGGTGTTATCCCGAATCACTTACTCCATAGCCTAAAATTATTAAACCTAAAAGAAACACTCTATATCACCCTACAAAAAGCTGCAATTTTAAATACATGTCGAATTGTCAGAAAGTTCATGCAAATTGATGAAAACGAAATAGGTCCTCATCACAACACACCCTCAACGTAACACACCACACGCTGCATTTACTTTGGCTTCAGCCCGTAAATGTAGTTAAAAGTACCAGTAAGCTGAGAAGCAAAACACAACCCAATAATAATAATAATAATAATTGTTTATTGAAATAACGATTTACACAAAATTTTACAAAAATAAGGGCACCAAAAAATTAAGGTACATAATATTAGGATTCTACCTGAACTAGAAATAAACCTGTATCTCAGGTAACACACTCAAGTCCTAAGAAAAACCCAATATGAAGTTAAAATTGACATGGTTAATGAAGAAAAGTTTCTAGGGATATACATTGACAAATATATGAAAGGGAATTGCAAGCCATTGATTCGTATATTTCTTCAGCGTGTTATGCTTTTTTTTACGGATGAGAAATCATCAAATGAGGGTCCCGCTCTGGGCGGAGCGGAAGGGAGTGTCAGATTTGTACCGACTAAAACCCATCCCTGATCCTTCTTAGCCTTTTGTGTTCCAGGGCCACGTTATCTGTTTTGAAAAGTCCCGCAGCCCTGGCAGGCATCAGTCCTCTCGAACCCCTTCCGTTTTGCTGACATCTCCTTGAGGCGCGGGGAACACGAACGTGCCGTCGACACAGCCTGTCGTCATAAGACGGACGGACGGTGAGCTAGCCCATTACTCACCGTCCACAGGCCCGCGAGCGTCTTATGCCTTATGCAGTCTTAGGGACGTAATAGAGATAAAACACCCTAAAATGGTATATTATTTATTTATTTGAAAAGACATGTACAATATAACAGAAAATCCAAGTAATTGTACAGTGAAAAGAAACATATTTAGAATAAAGTATGATAACATTTAAAATAAATACATACTTAAAATTACAAAAAAAAAAGTCATCTTTCATGCATCCTCCTAATTAATGAATAAATATAATATTAAATGTACAGTAAAAAGAAACATATTTATTTATTATCATTAATTATTTATTATGCTCTAATAGAACCAAGGTTGAGATATAGTATTCAGTTTTGGGGGAATAGTTTTAAATATAACTGCCAGAAACCCTTTGTGCTCCAAAAGAGAGCCATACAAACCATGGTCCAGATATCGCAAAAAGAGAGCTGTCGGCCACACTTTATAAATATAAAATTTCTTACTGTGTCCAGTCTCTATATTTTAGTACCTATTGTTGGTGAATTTTAAAAAACACCGGCCACAAACAGATGAGGAGAGACCGTTTTAAGGGAAAGTACGCGCAGGAAAGATTTTAAAAACAAAACAATACCCCAACCTAAGATAGTGCAACATATCCGCAATATCAAGCAGTTCGGATTTCATTGGACTTAAAAACTATAATTTACAAAAGCTCATTTCTGTATTCGATAGACATGGGTATACACATTGTACATAGATAATAACAGCCACACGGGTCGATCTTTAAGGTTAAGCCGTGCTTGCCGAGGTTGGTCCGTGGATGGGTGACCATAATTACCTATCGAGTTTCCTCCGTGCCTCGGAAAGCACGTTAAGCCGTTGGTCCAGGCTGTCGTTTGTAGATCTTTGACAGTCGTCACGAATAGTCAGAAGTCTGACATCCAGTCTTACCAAGGGGTATCGTATTACCCAGTTAAGTGGATTGTGGAGGTCTGATAGGCAGTCGCTTCATGTAAAATACTGGTACTCAGCTGCATCCGGATAGACTGGAAGCCGACCCCAAGATAGTTTGGGAAAAGGCTAGGCAGATGATGATTTAATTATATATATATATTTGTATTATTTTCTATAATTTATTGTGCGTTACCATGAATGTGTTAGTTTTATAATTTATGAGTTAGATTTTATTTTTTATTTATAATTTATGATTTCAAACACAATGTGATCAGTTCCTGAATAAATTGAATTGAATTGATTGCTCAGCAATAGCGCTTGCGAACGCTAAACCAGTTCAGTGTAATTTTCGTACGTACCCACTCTATTTTATCACTCTCAGGTACAAGGGCAGTATGTCTAGTTGAATTCCGTTTATTGCTTTCTAGAGAGTTTTCGTTACAATTTATTTTTTGACTTTTCGGGGATAGGTGTACCTACGCTGCTTAAGTATAGGAATTGAACGTTTCATTATAGTCATTATATTAACATTTACTCCATTCAACTGTAAATTAAAACGTTATCAATAATATTTTGTTTGGGCTTAATCTTGCACTGAACCGTAATTGCAAATATTTTTGTTTTTAACATGTTAATTGTTGTGTATGTTGATGTACATGTTTTTAATAGGTTAATTTGAAGAGATTGCGACGCCTCACTGACTTCAGAGATAACGGTGTAAAGTTACTTAATCATTATTGCTTGCCATTTTGTGGTGTGGCGTAGGTTAATAACTTATGTTTATAATGTAAAAAAAATATCTATGCTTAAAGTAGGCAACTCTTTAAGCATAGATATATTTTTAAAAAAGATTTAAAAATAACACGTTTGTCAGTTAAGAAAAATATATTCGACTTAGAAAGGTTCTTTGTATTTAAATTATTCTTTTATCTCTTATTGTCTGCTTACACCGCATGAACATTAGTGTACGTAATTGCTTCGGCAGTAGTACGCTAAATTGGTGACCCCGAGTAAGAACACTACAATGACAGACAAAAGTGAGCAAAATGTGATCGCAGCAGGCCAAGATGGTGAGAAACACCTAGAATCATTCCGCGTGGGCGTGAGGGTACCACCGTTTTATCCGGAAAAACCATCACTTTGGTTTTCGCAAATGGAAGCACAATTTGCGCTATCTAACCAGTGAACGGAAATATAATCTAACATAAAAACAGATGAAACGAAGTTCTATTACGTCACAAGAACATAAAAGAAATGTACAAGAAATTATTGAAAACCCTCCAGCCACCAACAAATACGAGAAGTTCAAGGCAGAATTGATTAAAAGAATGTCAGCTTCGCACGAAAAGAAAGTTAAACAGCTGCTCCTGCACGAAGAACTTGGCGATCGAAAACCATCGCAATTCTACCGCCACTTATTAAACCTTGCGGGACCGGGTGTTCCCGAGGAATTTCTCCGCACCATTTGGACGAGCCGTCTACCAAGCGGGACGCAGGCCATCATCGCCTCGCAGTCCAAGGCCGAGATGGAGGAATTGGCATAGCTAGCAGACCGAATCAATGACGTCGTCGGACCACAGGTATCATCTACATCCGCCATCACCAAGGCAACACCCACGAGCAGTGTGAATCCTGAAATAGCCGCGCTGGCCAGGCAAGTGGAAAAACTGACCGCAAAGGTCGACCGTGTGTCACGCACGACACTCACGACCGCAGCAACAATCGAACAGCCGTTCAAGTCATCGTTCGAGTTCGTCTGAACACCGGTCGCTTATTTGTCACCGATCGACGATCAAAAACTCAATTTTTGGTTGACACCGGTAGCGACCTTTGTGTTTATCCACGATCGCTATTACCAAGGCGACGTGAAACTACGGATTATCAACTGTGTGCAGCTAACGGTACACCCATCAAAACATACGGATATATTAAATTAAGTTTAAACTTGGGGTTGCGCCGTGACTTTGCTTGGTCATTTATTCCAAATGTCGTTGCTGACAGTCTCTCAAGAATCGAGGAGATAACTCAGCCGGTAGACCTGTACAAACTAGCTGAATCACAGAAGCACGACACTGAACTGGAACAACTGCTCAACAGCAGCACGTCCTTATGCCTCACTAAAGTAAAGCTGCCAGGATCAGAGACTGAACTGTACTGTGATGAGAGAAGCAAGATCCCTCGACCTTATGTCACAAAAGAACACCGCCGCAGAGTTTTTGAGAGCGTACACTCGTGGAGCCACCCAGGTGCAAACGCAACAACCAAAATGGTTACTGAACGGTACGTTTGGCCAGCAGTTAAAAAAGACTGCAGAGAATGGAGCCGTTCATGCCTAGCATGCCAGCAATCTAAGGTAACCCGTCACGTCTCATCGCCAATGGGAACCTTCAAGCTACCGAGGGCCAGATTCAACCACATCCACATCGACCTCATAGGCCCACTGCCGCTATCACAAGGTTATCGTTATTGCCTCACAGCCATCGATCGTTTCACACGTTGGCCTGAGGTGATACCTACACCCGATATAACGACTTAGGTGACAATTCATCCGCAAAATATTTCATCCGCGGATGAAACGTCACCCTTTTAAAATTGTAAGGCGACGAATCATCCGCAAGTTCGGATGAGTTGTCTTATAGTTAATATTGATGTGGTCATATCGGCCAAATAGACAAACAAACATTTGTGTATAGGAACATTGTCTGTTCTTTAGTTTCGCCGGTTTCGCTAGTGTAATAATATCGTGGTTAAATCGGACAAAAATACTTCTATGTATAAGAATCGTTTTATTATTAAGAATATAATTTTTTATACTGGTAAATCAGAATAATAAGCAATTTACCTAAACAAATGACAGGTAGTTAATGTTTTACTGCGAAAACTGAGTTTTGTTATAAATACGAGTACATTTAAATAGATTGTTAATAATTAAATAACCAATTATTAACGACTACAAGACGTTTTGTGCAACTTGTATCAGCGCTTAAAAAAACAAAAAGGGTTAAGGGTATTTAGAAAATGATCGAGAGAAGCTAAGTTGTTTTGTAATGACAATGTATAACAGAATTGTCGATGACAGCACAATCCACCATACAGCCAAGGAGGTCGAGTCAATAGGCATATCACCTCAGGCCGATGACACAATTGATATGTCAGACTATGTGGCACGGTCAAGGGCATTCGCAAGAAAATTGCAACCGTCACCAGCATCCCGACACGGTAGTAGATCAACATTCGTGTTCAAAGATTTAGGTACATCCAGTCACGTTTTCCTCAGAGACGAAACATCAGGCTCCCTAAAATCACCATACACAGGACCGCACAAAGTCCTGCAACACGGGGACAAGACCTTCAAGCTCCTCGTCAATGGCAAACCAGTTACAGTTACTATCGACAGGCTTAAACCGGCCTTTAAATTACACGATTCAAACACTCACACAAACGACAACACAAAAATACACCCAAACACACCATCACCCACACTCCATAAAACATTATTGTCAGTTAAGAAAAATATATTCGACTTAGAAAAGTTCTTTGTATTTAAATTATTCTTTTATCTCTTATTGTCTGCTTACACCGCATGAACATTAGTGTACGTAATTGCTTCGGCAGTACATACGCTAAACTGGCAACACAATACTTTACCGACGAATTTTACTATCAACCGACACAATAAGTTTTATGTTGCTATTGTAGGGGCACTACAAAAGTACTACAACGCCATCTATGACACAAATGAAGCACTAACATCAAAATTCTAAATCGCGCAGTCTTTCGTGACTTCAGACTATAATATAGAAAAACCCGACAACTAGGGCACTTTAAAAAAGTACTAAATTTGTGATTTTTTATATTATTAAATGACATGAAAACAAACTTTATATAAAACTGGGACATCGATCGCCCTTTGGGCATGTTTCAAACCAAACGTAATGTCGGCCGCTGACTGTGAACGCGCCTTACGCATTTTTTCGCTTTTCTATATACATAAATTTAACTTCTCATTCACACTAAACCGACTATATGCATACCTCTAATACCTCTGTACAGTGAGCTGAGCCTCTATATAGTCGGCGGCGCGGCGGCGGTCAATACGTTTGGTGTGAACGATGCCTTACACCCCCGTGTGCTCAGCACTAACGATGCAACGCTGAGTAAGTACGGGAACGCTGAACCCGATCTACCCTCCACCCTCTTATTTATGAGATTCCTACACCTATCGATGGCAAGTTTTATAGCTTTCTTTTATTATGAAATTGTTGCTCGAGTGGGGTAAGGGTGAATCTGTGAGGGTCGGTACCGACCGGCGCAGGGTTAACTTGCATATAAAAATTTACATTAACAACCTGTTTCTTTATAAGTGAGTGCATAAGATAGCATAGCAATTAATACCTGCACCGATCGGTACCGATCCACCCGTACCGGAAACCTGCTTATTTATGTAAGCACCCTAAGATTGTGTAAATAATATCGGGGTTTTTCGAGTTATAATGACTATCATATAAGTTGAAACGTAACAGTCTCAATCGCTTCATATAGAAGCATGATATTTTGTTTTCGCTAATAATAAAGGATTTTTGAAAATTCATTCCATACAGGGTTAAACATGTTTTAATGCCAGTTTGACTTTTTAACCTATGAAAAATCCTATTGGGCTTGATATGTTCTAAATAAAATGTTTTAACTGTGGATCAGATATTGGCAATATGACAGTTCCAGTTTCAGTTACTTTCATCACCTGTCATCATACTTATTTAACACTGAACTATGTATTTATCGCACAAACGCTCTTTTTGTCGCAAATAATCATAGAACTTGATTTATCTCGATATCAAGAATCCACAGTCATCCGGATCCACATACCATACCCCTGCCCTCTCGCTTTTATTACGCCCAACAAAACCTTAGCTCCTGTGGTCACTGCCTTAGAGTGGTTTACCTTTTATATACCTGATACGCAATTTATTAACCATATTATTACGGTCGAATAATTTAAATTATAAACTTAAAACTAAGTTCGAGGTAAAACAGCGCATTAAGATGGGTAAGCTATCCCTAACTCTATTTAATTTCTAATAACTTTAGTTTGCAAACTTCCAGTTTACGGCGCAAATCCTTTGTGAGATCCTTTGAGATGAAACCACTTGATTTATTTTAATTAAAATGGATCCAATGACCTATATAGCAGAAACTATACGTATTCAGTGGCTTCGCTCAGTGAGTTTTGCAAAATACCTGGACGATGTTTCTACATAAAAGGTTAATGTTTTTTTTTATCTAAACTTTGTGTCTAAATTATAGATTTTGATGTCATGTTTTACGTTAGTGGTTAAAGAGAAGTGTATTGTTTAAATGCCGAAAAACTAAACGTGTTGACAGTCAGCTGACAGTGACGGAAATGAATTGTTTGACATTGTCAGTATTTGTCAGTCCAGTCAGCCGGTTGTTGTTTTGTTGTTGAAATTCAAGTAAATACTCTTCGAAATAAAAGAGATTTCTTTGATAAAACCAATACAATTTCCTCTTCCAGCCATGCTGGTAAAAAAGTTATTTACTCTTGTTTTTGTACATAAAGATGATCAAGTATTATTGGGTCTCAAAAAGCGTGGATTCGGTGTAAACAAATGGAATGGTTTCGGCGGGAAAGTGGAACCCAACGAAACGATAATAGATGCTGCAGCTCGGGAATTAAAAGAAGAATGTTGTCTTTGCGTTAGACCTGGTGACTTAAAGAATATCGCACACTTAGAGTTCACTTTTGAAGGGCAGCCGACGCTGATGGATGTTCGAGTTTTTTCCACAAATGTCTTCAAAGGAACGCCAAAAGAAACTGAAGAAATGAAACCAAAATGGTTCAAGAACGACGGCGTACCATTCGAAGATATGTGGCTTGATGATAAACTGTGGTTTCCTTACATGCTGCAAGGGAAAAAGTTCTTTGGGATCTTCCACTATGAGGGATTTGACAAGATCTTGAATTATAAACTCGAGGAATTGGAGTCTATGGAAGCTTTTTATGCAAATAGAAAGCCAACATAAGAATCATTTTGTAGCAATTTGTTTTGTGAAAGTTTTATACTTTGTACCACTTGTGTTATTAAGTCCGTTTTTATTATTACTTTGTTATCGTTTTATTTTTGTGATCAATTTGTGATTAGTTATTATAGAGATAAGTGTACAATTCAATTGCATTTATTATGTTTCTTTTAATGTTGAAGTTAAACTTAAATTCATTTGAATGAACAACCTATATTAGCTCGGGACCTTATTACTAAGCACATACTTTGACAGTCCCTGACTATGATAGGTTCCTCTCTTCATCTTGCACTTTTTCTTCTTTATATCAGTGGCACAACATCATATTTTATTAGTCCAAAACTATGGCACTTCTACTGCTTTGTTGTTGGCAGTGCAGAGGTCGCTTTGACAGCATGTTTTGGGGCTCAGTGGGCAATATAGGAGGTGGGGCATGGTATAGCAGAACAAATAAAATTTTGACAAAGTATGAGCCGAGTAATGTGTGTAGATTCCAACCATATGTGATAGAATGATGTATTATCTCTACTTAATTAGGATCATAGATCTAGTTCGCACAATTTATACTATTTCATTGGACATAGACAAAATAGCTTAGTAAGTTTTAATGTGTCATATTATACTGTTATCCAAGAATCATTACAATGTTGCATTTAACAGAGGCTGTAGTGTTTGTTTCCAAGTATTTATCATTAGTAAGAATTTGCTTATTTTATAGCTTAGAAACTAGACATAACATTCTCAGACATAATCAAGCTATTGTATACACAGTTAATATTATTATGATAGTTATCATCACATTTTTGTAACTAGAAATTAATCAATAAAGTAAAAGTTAGTCAGGATCATCTACCAGTCTTACCAAGCAGATGGGCAGTAGGTCAGATAGACAGTCAGTTCATGTGAAATTCTGGAATTCAGCTCTAACCAGTCAGAATGGAAGCTGACCCCAACATAGTTCGGAAGGGAGAGATGATTATGTTAAAAAACTTAGGTATTATATGATTGAACTTATTGTTTGAAATTATATGTGTAGTAGTATTAGCATCACATTTTGAAACTACGAATTTAGGATTATGATTGCGATTGCTGGAACATAAATACATATTACATAAGAGATCTATATTTACTAGTACTAGATAATGGTTTTGTAATGTTGACAATACTTGTAGTAATCTCATTGTTTGTTTGTTTTTAGATAGAATAAAAGTATTATAAATACTCAGTGTAAACATTACCAAAATGTAGGATATACCTAAGAAATAAAAATCATGAATAGAAAAATATTATTTTTTATTATTAGTTTATAATTATTACAAAAAAAATATGATAACACACATACATTACATACTTTTACTTTTCAAGTGGTCCACACTTGCATAGTTCTTGTTATATACAAATTAATAGCTGAAGTACAAAACAAAATTATTTTTGGTTTTATGTTTAGAAATTAATTAGAGTCTACAGATTCTTGCCGTTTTATTCCTTTGAACTCTTTTGATCTTAAAGAAGGGAGGTTACATTTTTGGCAAGGCACATATTTACGGGTTATTTTTTAAAAAAAGGCAATGAATGGGCATACTGTAGACTGAGATTTCTTCTTATTTTGATTCTAATTACAATATAATACTTATAATGTTACTTTTAGACTGATACTACAAGAGGAACCATTGGCAGTGACCTAGGGAATATCATGAGTGTTTATGTTAAAAATTTGGTTACACATAACCATTTCTTAGCTGTATAAAACTGTAAATTTACCTGAAACTGCAGAATCAGTTTCCAAACATTTCAGCATTCCGTCAATGTTTTTTGTATTTATGTCTATTCATTCATATCCTACACCAAGTAAAAGCTATGACCATACAATTAGCACTCAAACAATTTATAATTACGTATAAAATCATGGAAATATTCAAGAAACTTTATAAAATTCTTACCATTACAAGTCATACATAAGTTTTTTCTTCGGGTAAACAGGATCTTGAACACATTTTTAAGTTAATTTCACTTAGTAACTATTTTTTTTTTATTTCATAAAAATAACAGATATCACCATTAGGAATTAATTGAATAATGTCCTTACCATTTTCTTTACTTCAATCTCTTATAAATCAAAATGGATTTCGAACTGAGGAGTTCTTTATTATTTTTTGCCCATAAATGGCTGTAAAAATACTGGGGCTTCCAAAGGTATGATCGCAAGGAGAGATCATAATGTGATCAATTATCCCGAATGTGTACAATTTATTAACTCAGGACAGGCCTACATTAAAAATACTTTTTTTGAATTTGAAACCATATCTTAAAGTTGGATATTCATACTCTGTATCTTGTAAAGCCAACCAATTCATCTAACCACTGAAAAAACTCACTTTCCTTACATAAGTCCATGTTGATTGCAAGCCACACAATTTGACATTTATGGTGCCAACACACAAGAGTTCCAAGACCGATGCCTCGTGAACTGTGTCCATCAATCACTGTGTTTCAGCCATGCCATCTCCCTCTGCCAGGGCAGTTCTCGCAAGGTTGCGAGCTAATGCTAGACGGAGGAGGTCAGACTTCTCTCCGTCTAAGGTGGTGGAGCGGAGTTCTAGGCACAGCATAATTTCGTAAGTGTCGTTTGAGGTGAAGACAGGTTCATCTGATTCGAGGAGGGGTAATGTGTCCAGGAGAAGTGTTTCCCAGAAGCTGGAAAAAAAAATATAGTTCATCATAATGCTTTAAGGATTGTATTGTACAAGCGACTTGCTTCTGCTTATTTAATACATATTCCAGAAGAGGTCCTCTTAATCTTGACAAATAAATGAATGTGAAATTTCTGTTTGTCATATCAAAATACCAGCTTTTTACTGAATGCATATGAAAGTATTTGTATAAGGCTGTTTGTCTGTTCTGGCTAATCTCCGAAACGGCTGGACCGATTTTCACGGGGCTTTCACTGGGATGTAATAAGGAGTAGTTTATGCTACTTTTATTTTAGAAAAAGTATTAGGGTCCGTGCAAAAAAAAAAACCCTTAAAATTGGTAACAAGAACCAATAAAAAAAAAAGAATTGTGTGGTTTTATGAAACCACGGTAAAAGTGAAACTTTTTTTCACACTATAGACATTTAACTAAAAATTTTTGGAATAATATTCCATTAACCATATAGTTCGGTACGGGCCCCCGAAGGGGCTCGAAGCTCATACCTCCGCTGGCTTGGTATCGGCCCCGAAAGGGGCTAGCAATTAAGTCATTCGTCGTCCTCATTATTTATGTATTTATTTAATATTCTGATTATCAAATACTATGAGTGTGCGTTAATTAAGAGAGTTGGATAAAAATCTCATATATCAACGCCATTAAAACTTATGTATTTAGCGCGCAAGTTTCTTAATTTACCCTTATAAAATTCAAGTGCATAAAATATGGTCACCGCCATTTTGACGGCAGTGCCGGTCGATGCTAAAAATCATAAAAATTGTGGTTTTCGAACATTCGAGCTCCACTATATAGACAATAATCATCTCGTCATTTAATTATGGTGCGAATTCATCCATAGTTCAATTTAAATAAGCAGTGGTAATGATGAATTTTCATATCTAAAGTTGAAGTTTCGCGCCAATCGTGCGTGTTTACATTTTTATATTTCACATATAACGCACACACGCGTATAGATCCGATAACAATTATGACAAATATCATTCCAAATATTACATGAAAATGCCCAAATCTTAGCGTTATTTACTAAAACAGGACCAATAACACGTAATATTCATTACCACCACTTAATTTGTATTTGAAATAGACGACCATTTGTTTTTTTTTTTTAATTATTGTGATGTGTGAAAGCGATTATTCCAATCGATTATATTTTTGAAAACAACGATTAACTCGAGTAATTAAATTAAAGAATTTAAGAAATTGATTAATGAAAATTAAAATAAATTTATTTTAAGCGTAAAATACAATACATATTTATTATAATAATTTTTTAAGCTTTCATAATGCTAATCTTAATTGTTTTTCGTACATTCCGACCCAACAATAAACAGCACAGACTGATATTATGACTAAATTCGCGCCGATTTTTTTTCCATTTTAAAATTTAAATTAGGAATTCTTTCTCTGTTCCAATTTATATTTTAGGTGTTTAAATTTACTATTATAGATAATTTATTGTGAATTTTGTTTTGAACTATCCGAAGGTTGGTAGAATGCCGAGGATCTCGGTAGGCATAGTAAAAAAGAATTATATAGTTTGATTATTGGTTAGGAGGTGTGGTTATATTTATTTATGGTTAGGAGGTTGGGTTCGTGGCAAAATAATAACAACCGACCGGGTCGATCTTTAAGGTCGACCTGGTCGAGGCCGTGCTTGCTGTGGTTGTTCCGTGGATGGGTCACCATAATACATACCGAGTTTTCTCCGTGCCTCGGAAAGCAAGTGACAGCAAGCAGCAAGCAAATGACAGCCGGGACCAACGGCTTAAGCCGTTGGTCCCGGCTGTCATTTGTAGATCTTTGAGTCGTTACGAGTAGTCAGAAGCCAAAAAGTCTGACATCCATTCTTACCAAGGGGTATCGTATTACACAGTTACTGGGTTGTGGAGGTCAGATAGGCAGTCGCTTCATGTAAAATACTGGTACTCAGCTGCATCCGGTTAGACTGAAAGCAGACCCCAAGATAGTTTGGAAAAAGGCTAGGCAGATGATGGTGGTTAGGAGGTTGGGTTGGTTAATGGGTATTTACTCTTTTATCAGCCTGGTCTGTCCCACTGCTGGTAAAAGGCATGCCCATGACTTTCCAATTTTGTTTATCTTTTGCGTTCTCCAACCAATACTTTCAATCGATAGTATTTTTTGATACTACTTAGATAAGCTTGGGTATAACAACTCCAAAAACATTTAAAAGACTCATATCCTGATGGTCTGGTTCATATCCATTGCTGTGCATAGCTTCACTCAAGTGACTGCTCACGGCCTATGATGGATAACCTGAAATTGGCAGATATAAAAAAAAAACACCTTTTTAGACTGTTCAGTGAACCGTTTTGAAAGAATAAACTAATTTTCCTTGAAACGGCTTATGAATTGCCGATTATCAACCATCATCATCATCTGTCTGCCTAGCGTCGTCCCAACTTTGTTGAGGTTGGCTTCCAGTCTACCTGGATGCAGCTGCATACCCGTATTTTAAATGGAGCGACCTGCGACTGCCTATCTGACCTCCTCAAACCAGTTAGTATCGGGTAGCAGGATACCCCTTGGTAAGACTGTCTTTCATACTTTCGGGCCAAACGATACAAAATCTTGGAAAAATAAATATAATTTATCTTTGATGGATCAAAATAATTATTTTACTATTCCTTCCAAGATTCCTGGTCATTCTTCCAAACATCAGACATTACACAGCAAAATACGCAATAAGTTATATCTAATAAAATTTAAATATTTATTTTAAACTAGCTGTACCCAGCATGCGTTGCAATGCACTTTTTACTACCCACCTACCCTATCCGACCTACCTACCCTATCCTACCTACCCTACCCTACGCTACCTACCTACCTACTCTACCCTACCCTACCCTACCCTTACTACCTACCCTACCCTACCTACCTACCCTACCCTACCTACCTACCCTACCCTACCCTACCCTACCTACCTACCCTACCCTACCTACCTACCCTACCCTACCTACCTACCCTACCCTACCTACCTACCCTACCCTACCTACCTTACCCTACCTACCTACCCTACCCTACCTACCTACCCTACCCTACCTACCTACCTACCCTACCCTACCTACCTACCCTACCTACCTACCCTACCCTACCTACCTACCCTACCCTACCCTACCTACCTACCCTACCTACCTACCCTACCCTACCGTATCCTATGTCCTTCTCCTGGCTCTAAACTACCTCCCTGCCAATTTTCAGCTAAATCGGTTCAGCCGTTCTTGAGTTATAAGTGAAGTAACTAACACGACTTTCTTTTATATATATAGATTATGAGAATTGCGAGCGCATTCTTAATTTAAATTTTGAAAAAGAAAAGAATCGGCGCGAATTCATTGAACTATATTACTAGCGTAGCGCGAATTAAGTGGTGCTGTCTGTGCTTAAATTTGAAAATCATTCCATTTTCTGTTGTTTTAATTTGTTTGAACTTTGAGACTTCATTTCTTGTAATATTTCACGCAGTTAGTTCAACGGAAAGTTTCTCCTATAAGTTTCTCAAAGAAAGAAAATCATCAAAATGTTGATTTGGTTTTACAGACTTCTGTTGTTCTTATTAGTAATAAATCTCCTTCTCTTGAAGTCAACGTTCATTAATTAATTATTAGCTGTTTTCGATCTAATAATTACTTAATGAAAAAGATAGTATTATTTGTAAATTAAATAATTATTTGAAATTATACCAATGAGTTTTTATTCAGTCTCAACTCTTTTTTCCAAACTCGATTTAATTACGATTATCGATTAGGCTGAATGCAACTTATTAATCGTAATTATGAAACCCGGGTTTTCGGTCAGCACTAAGAAGTGTTATTTTACAACATAGTTTTTAGTAATATTTATCAAGACTTTGATTGTGTTTTTATATGAAATTGTGTACGAATAATGGCAAAAATAAGAACGTAGATAGAATGTTACTGTTTTTATTTTGACTTTTCGAATTCTTTTGGCAAACGAGAAGCTTGCCTATGTACATTATTTCCAGCGCATCTAAGGTACCTACTTTTAGGAAGGGTTTAGTAATATGTATTTTACACATATTTCGCAATATATTGACTCCATTTTAGCGACTTCAACACGATATTGGAAATATTAACATCAAATTTATCGTATTAAACAGATCCCATGACATATTTTTCACAATAAAATTGAATGCTGAAAGTTGATGAAAATTTCGTGAATTTCATGACAATTCTAATCATCCCGCCGATTCAGCTGATGTGTCATGTGTCAAAATCTTGTCGGGCATAGTGGTTAAGGGTATTAAACGTATAAAACGCGGAGTAGGGATAAAGTGAAAGGCGCTCTGCTGAGCGCCTTTCACTTTATCCCTACTCCGCGGCCGAGCGTCACGCGACATGCGACACACAGAAGAAAAAGTTTGAGACGATGTAATAAAAGTTTCACTTTAAAAAGGTAAGTAAGTAAAAAAAGTATTTTATTATAATAATTTCACGCAACGAAGGTCGCGGGCAACAGTTACTAAAATAAGAAAGATATACTTACTATTCCGGTGCAATTTTCGATGTTATCAACGAGACTAGTAGCTTAGCAGCTTTTTTAAACTCTCTAGTTTTGTACAATCTGTGGAAATCACAGTATTTTCCTGAAAATAAAAGCAGCATGTTAAAATACGAATATCTAAGCTGACAAAAGTTCGTCATACCGTTTTATTAAAATGTTGTCATATTGTAACAAGATTTATTACACACATCGTCATGCCCACAGCTGGACACAAGAAGAATAAGTAGAAGGAAAATATGTGTCACATAAGCAAAGGGTAATTGCTCAGAATAATTCTGTAATAACATGTGAGGCAGTGGCACAACCCTGGTTTTTAGCGATATGTTTGTACCAAGTAGTGGTGTGCCTAGGGTCAAATAATATAGCAAGCCCATAAGGCAAGCAGACTGATCAGAAACTCTAACATCATGAAGAGAGTTAGGTTATGAAGCCTAGCTATCAACACGTGTACCAAGCAAATGTTACCTAGAAACAGTAGCGTATCAGACAGCAGCATAGCGGAGCCAGCAGTCAGCAACAAGTCCATCGCCGGCAGCGTCGCGTGCGCCGTGTAGTGCGCCAGCGCGGCGTGCGCGGCGCGGCTCGCGGCCGGCGCACTGCGCGCGCGCACGGCCCAGCACAGCGCGCCGCCCACGCGCCCGCGCCACAGCTGCCGCGCGCTGCTGCAGCGGCACACTGACTGTGCTGCAACCACGTACGGTGTGAGGAACTAGTGTGGTATCCATCATTTGTAACGTGAAGACAATAGGACATGCAGGAGACGTTTTTTAAAACAAACACATTTCTCCAGCAGTTTTCTACATATAGTCTCCATCTGAGCAGGTTTTGAGAAACAAAGAGAGGACAATAAGTTTATGCTTCCTCTACTTCAGAAACAAATCAAAACTTTGAAACACCCCAAAACTACAGCAACAATGCAACATGAGTTTAGAGCTGGCGTTTTGCTTGTTTACAAAGTTAACAGGTTGTACAATAGGGGATAATCCAATTTTTTTTTTCTTTGTCCGTCCGGTAGTTTATTGAAAAGTATTAGACACGTATTTTTTCTTTTTTCACGTGGTCATAAAATTACGGAGATATATTGAGTTGAAATGGCGCATGACGTAACATGTAGGTAAGTTTTATACCTACTTGTGACGTAGTAAGCCCCCACTCTCCAACTTTAATGAGTTTTAACTAAGTAATTTTTTGATATTTTGATAAAACAAAAAATACGTGTCTAATATTTTTGTATTACCTGTCTGACGGACAAAATAGAATGTCGTTTTCTTTACCCAGTCCGATCCCCTATTAAGGGCGAAATTAAAAGAACAGTCCTTCATAGATATTCTTCAACAGATTTTCAAGCCACTTACCAACACCCATCAGGCCATGCTTCTTAGCTTCAGCAATGATCCTCATAGCTTTGGCGTCAGTTTCGACCGGCATCCTTTCAAGAATGAGCTCGGCTCTTCGCAGCCCTTCCGGTGGACAAGACGCCAGGTAGGAGAGCCCTACTGACCAGAGTGACTTGTTTTCCATGAGAAGACAACCGTATTCTAGGATTAGACTGTCTCGGAGGCGGGATGTTACGCTGGAAAAGAATGACCTTGTCATGAAGTGTATAAATCGAGACCGAGGCGAATCCTGCGCGCGTCGTTTGTTTTAATGATTAGCAAGTCACGTGACTATTCGCGCCAGTTTGAATACCTCTATACAAGTTAATCACAATTGGTGCGAGTGTCGCTTGAGTTTGGCCAGAATGTTATATGACTAGTTTCATGCGTTTTCTAGCTGAGATGATGTCACTCATTTGCATTTTATGCTCATTTCATGGAGTTCATACTGCTAGTTTTATTGTTGAAATGCTAATTCTAAGGCGTCCAGTGAAACCACTATAAACTAAAAGTTTTATTATGGAGAAAGTAAACAACTCACTTTGTTTGGTGCTTATCCATAATGTTAAGTTTGCCACAGTGGAAGAGTATGTCTGTGAGATGCGTCGCGAACCAGCCGTTGTCTGATATCTGCTGTATTTCGTGGATCACCTGCAATGAAACAATTAATTTATGGTTAAAATTACGTCAAAATTGTTGAATTTGTAACACTTTTTATTCGTTAAGATGTTATGATGAAGCAGAGGATGTGATAATTTGCACCTGTACCACAAATGAGCTATCCATTATTTTCTCACGCCAGTGTAATAGAATTTTCTTTTAATTTAATATGAAAAGGCTTGCGTTTGGCCGCAATTCACCTGATGAGAAGCGTCGATGCGACCTAGGTGGCTTGCCTAGAAAAAATAATGCCTCAGCCACATATATTAGTAATAATAAACAGCAGATACATACCTGATGTAAGTCCCCCTCCAGCAGAGCGCGCACCATGTCGTCGAGATGCGAGCGCGGCGGGGCGGCCCCCCACATGCCGGCGCACGCCCCCGCCGCCGCCCCCAGCTCGTGGCGCCGCGCCCAGGGGGCCGTGAACATCACCCAGCCTCCCAGGATGTCGAACCATGAGGAATACTTGCTGCGGATTGACTCGAACGCCGTGTAGTCGCCGATTATTATCTGGGGATTGGGGATGTTTATAGTTCGATAATAATGACAGTTGTAAAATATGGTAAATAACAGTGATATACAGGGTTATTTGTAAAACACCGACAACCTCTCAGGACTATGTTACTAACATCATACTCAACAACTTATCTCTTAGACTTTTTAAATTCCTCGTAATTTAGTTCATCAGATTTTCATACAAAAACAAAAATATTTAAATTGAACTTCTAAATGTTACGAATATGCTCCCCTCGCTATTGTACTATCGCTTTCTTTTACTTCGCATTGTCTTCGTACAATAGGAAGTCGAAAACGGCGCCATTTTCAAGGAATCTTAAAAAAGTCAAAACATGCATTAACAAAGTCAAAATTCACTTTGTTCCATGGAATAGAAAAGACTGGCTCAATTTCAAACTCATAGTGACTCAGTGAAACCACACCACACTACAAATAGCTGTAATAAAATATTTTTCAATTGTTACCCTCATGATAAGCTCTAATTTAGGTTGTGAAGCCAACACCCTGCTGCTGAGTTTAGACCTGCACTCGGCCTGCCAGTGTTTCCAGGATATTGTAAACTCTCCTGTTGATATGCCCCCATACACCTGCAATCACAAACATAATAAAAAAATCCTTACATTTCTTATTGTTCTTTTAAGTACATGTCTGAGCATTTTGTTTCATGATACACCAGAAAATGGAAGCTTAATATATTAATTTAATGTGTGATCTTCAGAAACTAAGTTATCTCATAAAGCTGGAACAAAACTAAGATGAATAACTAATAATAATACCCATTTATGTGACTAATAACATACAAATAAAGAACTTACACTATATACTGGCATACTCCTCAGAGAATTATCCACCAGCTTAAACTCATTACTGTCTGTGGCAGAGTGTAGTTTCAACAGTGCTCTAGCCACATCAACTCTGCCTTGTACTATCATCCCCACTACAGTGTCCCAATAGTCTTCATGTACTTCGGAATCCCTCTCGCAGGCCTCCAACAACTGGGCGGCAGTCTGCTCATGACTAGGAAAGTGGAACCGCACCCATTCCAACAAATATGGTAAAACAATATCTCCAGGGACATTATCTATGTATAGAATCTCACATAAATGCCAAATACATTCTATAGAGTAAAATATTGTTATATAGGATAATAAGTTGTTCTTTTCAACACCATTTTGTTCTTTTGAGGCAGATTCTTGAAGGTTTTCAATGCAAACTCGGAGGATTGACCGAAACTGGCGGGATAGTTTGAGAAATTCAACTTGGTTGTCTGATATTTTCGCAGCGTCGGCAGCTTTTTGTAAGGATAAGTATGTTCCATTGGATTCATTGACGAGTTTCCTCAAGACCGGGTTGAAGAGAAGAATATCTTGGCGGATTTGAAGGAGTTTGTTATCCTCTGTGTTTGTTGGGTTTTTGTTCACAGTTTGGCTTCGAGGGTATATCGTAAACTTGTTCCCTCGTCCCCATGAACATCCGACATGTTTTTGGAAGCATTTGTCTGGTAGAACCTGTAAGTAATAAGTTATATGTAAACAACAGTGCTATACAGATTAAGTTAGACTTGCATTGTGTATGGCATACATAATGTTTATTAGCGGCCAGTAACGAATTGATTTATCGATACATCACCATTTATTACCATTCGAACATGACCAAAACTTTAGGCGGCACCGAATTTAAAATGGTTAAATACTGGTGAAAACTTTAACCATCCTAAAAACCATGTAAACAAGCCGTCATAGGAACAGTGCAACTACAAGAAGCTTAAAAAAATAAGCACCTTCACATAGTTTTCGTGTTTAGAATATTTATTCAAGAACAAACATAACCTAGATCTTTTTAAAATTCTACTTACGAATGTTTTAGCTGTATCTGCTGCTTTCCCATGCGTAGGTTCGGTAGAAAAACTTGAGGTATTCATGTTCCCAATAATACTAATCCTTTAAATTCCTTGAAAGTCTATAATATTTTATCAGAACGACCGTTTCATTTCGTCCCTTTAGATTTCAGACAGAACTATTTTTTATCTGCGCTCTCGTGTCTCGACTTGACGACGGACGAACAGTGTTACCATAAAAGTTGTTGAACTCGTTTGCATTGTATAAAAAACTATGCCTTTTGGGTTCTACTTTATTTTTAATCTTTTTAAGAATGGAATTATTTTCCATGCTAAACGTTACCTATTAAGGACGTTTAGCACGGAACATAATTCCATTCTGTATCTGGGAAAGGGCGATGTTACTACTTTTGCGGCTACGGGCTACCATCGTTTTACTTGTTGTACCCTTGTACCTAGTCTTGTGTTTTTGTTCCGAAAAAAACTTTTATTTCATTATTTCGTGTTAATTCTAACATGCATAATATTTTCCCTTAGTAGAAAAGACCCACTTTGAGTATTATTTACGCTTTGATTGCATCCCACAGCGTGTTTTAAGTGTGTTATTACTTTACTCTTTTGAAGCCACAGGCTATAAATAGACAGGCAACAAGATCGCTACTAGCGCCAGTGTTGGAAGTTTCGTGTGTTACAAATCAACTAAAAAAACATAGTAACATACTATTATAAACATAGTTTACGTTCTATAGTTGTTAATTGAGAAACTTTCAATGATGTGTTTGTAACTATAAATATATTAATACTGAAGATTATCTTGTGCTACAAATAAAAACAGAAATCTTTTAAAGGTATTTTTGTTACTCTATTTATGTTTAACTAGTATAAATCAATTAAAATTATGACCGGATGACCTGTTGGAGGACATGTTGATTTTGTCACGAATAAAAACGATAATTGTCAATTCGTCAAAAACAGTTTTGTTTAGACGAAAAAATAACAAAATTCTATAGTAAATCGTGTGATACCGTGTTGTGTAACGTGATAACAATATAATGTGTGATATTTATTTACGTATATAAGTCTGACTGAGGAATAAACATTTGAAAAAAGTCCTATCCCTGTTACTTGGTAAGTTTTTGATAATGCACCAATGTTTGCCCGTCACTAACTTTCTATGAAGCGAATGCTGACTGTATGATTGTGCAAGTTAGACCTTCACCCGCTGGATCAGCGGTAGCCCGTAGTTAGCACTAGTAGCGCGCCTGGGCTGAAGTAGCGCGACGCGTAGCCGTCGTATTTAGGCCGCGATTAACAACTTTATCGGATGTCTGTGTTGTGTATTTGCGAATTGGGTGGTTGTTTTGTGACGTCACGTGTATGCAAGTTGGATAGTCTTCGTGGTAACGTTGCCTTTGGTATGATAAACATTATCTACACATGATAGTAGTATCAAGTAGTCTTTAGTTGATTCCGTTATTCGTGTGCACACCGTACGATTCGTACGGAAAAAGTGTTAATTTTTGTGTCTAGTGTAGTTGCTAGCCCCTATTTCATTATTGTGTAAGTATTTTTTATGTTTTACTTCTTAGAACCTTAGTTTTTATGATTCTTGTTGAAGACTAATAACCTTGTCCTGGCTACTATTTACTTTATATTTAAGTTATATTCCACTCCTTAATAATGCTAGAGCATATTATTTGCTTAAATCATTAGAATATCAAGTTTGTGACCACAAATGTTTACAACAATCTAACTGACAACCTTAATTATTGTAATTAATTGCCATAGGTCTCATTACATACTCAAGTCAAGTCATTCATTTACCAAATAGGCTCAGTTTTCCTTTGACTGACGTCGAGTTGGGGGTTGATATTTTTTTTACAGAAAGGTTACATTATTATTAGCACACACGCAAAGTTTCAATATGCGGAAACGCGCAGTTTTTGAGAAAAAAAATATTGAAAATTATTTTTTTTTGCAATATTTAGGTCAATCCCTATCACAGATTATATAGAATTCTGGCCATTGAATGTATTTATGTAGAACATACCAAATTTGGTTGCAAGAGCAAGCGAAGCGAGCTCTGGACTTGGGGCACCCCGACTCGGACAGGTTAGGTTCGAAGGGGATGTCGGGGTCTTAGTTCGCTCGCTCTTCAAGACCTTTGGGATTACCTAGAAATTTATGAAAATTGCTTATTCATTCAAATGTAATGAAATCAATTTGTTTGAAGAGTGTTTGAAAACTTGGAAAGTTGTATATAAGTGTAAAATCAATTTGTTTTCTTACATTAGAAAGTTTGTTTCTTTCATTTGGAGTTATGATGAGCAATATAGATAGTATTTAATAGAAATTTTGATCAAAAGTGTGAATGGGTGAACTTAAAAAAGTATTGTTGAGTTTTATTTTTAACGATTTAAGTTAAATAATTGGTACCTTTTCTATTCAATTTTATATGGTTGATTATGATTCATTATTAGTTTAGGAAATAAATGGTTTCCCCCAGTGATTAAAGCCTCAGCTGTTTGTTGATTTATGTTGTAAGTAATTATATAAATATTTTTTGACAATCCTGATAACAACTTTTGAGGTTTTTACTTTTTATTCAGGTTTTTTGCCAGCTCTTTTATTTTTTATCACCGGTATATTTGGTGGTACGACTTTCCTTTGACTGACGTCGAATTGAGGGGAGGGAGGGGAGTGGGAGGAGAGGGGGAGAGGGGTACAACCACCCCTTAAAAGGAAAAGTTGCGACGCGCCCCCCTTTTCGAGATTTTTAAAATTTTTAATTCTGAGGAAATGTTTGGGTAATAATCTAGTATCGTTTGGCAGGCGGAGGGGGCGGGAGGGTGTGGAGGGGTGTGCCACTTCCCCTCTGGCACTACTCCCGTGAAAAGGTAATGCAACGTTCTTGAGAAAAACCAATTAATGTAACCTAACCTCAAAACATATTGTATTCGCCTAAAAAGCGTAGTCGACGGAGCCCCGCTACGCGGGGCTCCTATTTCTGCCTGCAGGGTTTAAAGTAACCTAACACGAAGGGGATGTCGGGGTCTTAGTTCGCTCGCTCCGCTCGCTCACTAGACCCCGCCATCCCCTTCGAACCTAACCTGTCCGAGTCGGGGTGCCCCAAGTCCAGAGCTCGCTTCGCTCGCTCTTGCAACCAAATTTGGTATGTTCTACATAAATACATTCAATGGCCAGAATTCTATATAATCTGTGATAGGGATTGACCTAAATATTGCAAAAAAAAATAATTTTCAATATTTTTTTTCTCAAAAACTGCGCGTTTCCGCATATTGAAATTGCGTGTGTGCTAATAATAATGTAACCTTTCTGTAAAAAAAATATCAACCCCCAACTCGACGTCAGTCAAAGGAAAACTGAGCCTTAAACTATGTTTGGATTTGAATAAATGATAAACTGTTACTTATTTCAACTTTTTACTTTTGTATCATCCACGATAATCAGATGATTATTTATTCTTATCATAATATTTCTCTTATCTGTGGAAATCATGTTTTTCGTAAAGTAAAAAATATACAACAATACGTAGACATATAAAATGTTTTTATTTATGTGTCCATTAGGACCTATTTTATATGACATTGTAGTATTTAGCAGAGCTTATTCAACCTATTTTATTCCCAAAACCAGAACACAGGTGACATACTCTGTGAGGGACCTTTAACCCACCATTATGAGCCCAGTTTGAGTTGGGTGGATGTCATATTGTCTTTAAATTGTTGGTTCTAGGACATGTTAGTTTCCTTACAGTGTTTTGCTTCACAGATTTGAGAGCAGTGACCATGAAATAATTTACAAAGAAGTGACTGTATTGGTTCAATGTTCTCCAATCTCTCGGACTGGTAAATTTCAGCCATTTGACTAGGCCACCACTGCTCTGACTGTATTTGAAGCTAAATAATATACATAGGCAACCTTCAATGCACACAAATTGTAAATCCCTATGTTTATCACATTTAGATTGCTACTGATAAGTTATTTGTGTAGTCATTTGTGTCTGACGTCATTGTTGAAAGCTCTGTTGACCTTTACTGCCATTTATTTACAAGTAAACACAGGTATTTAATTGTTTACAGATAGCCTGTACAGGTTTTTATTCATTTGATTTCTAAAAATTATTTGTGTTACCATCAAATAAAAGGTCACCGATTTTAATAGCTGTTTAGAAAATATAATCTATCCATTTGTAATGCAGTTCTTAAAACAGAACAATATCCTATCTATTTATTCATTATTAAAATAATATCATTTGATCAATAGAATGATAAGTTTTATGATAATTCCCACTAACACTCATTTGGTTGATGTAAGGGTGTTCATTGTTTGTTTGATGTAAAGGTGTGTGATCGGCAATTGATTGGTGTGGTAACACCATAATACTTGAAACTTGGTAATACCCACTTTTATTAATATCAATGATCAATATATCAATATTAAACTGGTACTTATTGATTGGCCCACATATAGTCACTCAGAAACTCAGGAATCTAAATGTTTGTTCACTAGATGACTGATCTAGTAGCTCTGCATTCAAATAAGTCCAGAATCGAATTTTGAAAATAGAGATCGAACTCAAAAGTACCGAGTAACTCTTGGAGAAGAATGGGTAAGAAATTACGGTACTCCATGATTTGAAACTATAGAGAATATCTGAATAAACAACTTTAGTACATTGACCAATGCACAGCGTCATAACAGGTACAGGTCGTTTCTTCCAGCAGCCATTTCGCTCGTAAGTAGTTGATTTGATACCATATCAGGGAACAGTTTACTGTTTTATCGCTGCGGAACTAACCCAGTTCAATAAATGGAAAAAATTAACTTCAAACGTTCAAACTTCATTAAAACGACGAAATAATAATAACATTCGGAGTTCGGGTTAACGTCTTCAAGATCTGGGAAAAATTATAATTATAATGAGTAATTTGATAACATCTCAATAAAAGAATTCCCACAATTCATTCATTATAAAACTTAACAGATAATTGTATTATTTACTTTTCATTGATCAATTGGTCTTCCGAGTATAATCAGTTATTCTTTTACGATCTTTTCTTTTTAACGCTTCTTTCAAAGATTTTCCGCGGCAAAAAATAATAAATTATTTATGTACTGTACACAAAGTACTTAACAGGACAATACATTAAGATAAGAGAGCACAAAGGTACTGCTTAATTCCGAGTATGGGAAACCTGATATCGTGTCCTGTTTGTCATAAAGGCAAACAGGCACTCTACTGGAATCCAGGCGGAAGCGCCAGGGCAGCCCGCTAAATTCATGATAGGGCCAAACTTGTTCGCTAAGTTCTAGGCCGACTCAATCTAGATTGGCTACGAAGCTAAGAAGTAGAGCGAGCTTAACAGCAATCCCGCGCAACCTAGCCGGCCCTGTTGCGCATTCGCAAAGTACAATTATGTTGCATTAATCCTTGACCAACGGACCAAACAAAACTTCAGTTTATTTATACTCAGTTTCCTTCTAGTAACAAAAACAAGGTAGCACTCAATGTCAATCTTTGTCGCGGGGACAATGTCGTTTCCTTAATATGAATGTCAAATATATTTATCACCATATTGCGACGAAGATTATTCACGATGTAGGCAGAATTACTTGCAGGAAAAGCACTGTTACATGACAGCAACATAGAGCTTTATTGTTACCCATCGCTGCGACGTAGTTGGTTAGAAAGATGTTAAAGTCAGCAGACAGCTGTCGGTAAAATAATGATGATCCGCGGTATTCAACATTTAATCTTTTCTGAAAAAGGAGACTAAAACAGAACTTATTGAAAAGTTCAAAAAATGACCTCTCTGAAGTTGGCATGGCAAAAATAGCAGGCAAACAAATGAAGTACTGGATAATTAGCCGTTAATTAACCGCTAATTAACCATGGAAACCAAAAATTTTCCGCGTGTCGGTAAACCCGAAAATCGGTTAGTATGCCGATTTGAGTGGAAGTTAGCATGCAAATATTTTAAAATCGGTTAGGAAAGCCCTAGACAACTGTACCAAGGCTCATAATTAGCCATTAATTAGCCGCAAAGTAACCGTGAAAACTAAAAAAAAAACCGCGTGCGGGAATACCCGAAAATCGCTTTACGTGCCAACTACACTACAAGTTAGCATGCAAAAGTTGTAAAATCAGTTAGAATAGACCTAGACAACTTAACCAAGGCTTATAATTAGCCGTAAATTAACTAAATAATAAAATAAATCAATTTAACGTTAGATAAGATAGTTTTTAAAAGAATTGTTACGCGTTTCATAGATGTTGGATAATTACGAGAGCAACTTGAAAATGCGATTTATTGTTTGTTGAGATATATTAACGACTTTGGTGTCAAATGGAAGATCTAAGTCTAAAACCATTTTATCCGTTTGGATCATGTATATCGGTCCACGCGATTAGGAGATAATTAAGAATGAGTATAGTGAAAATGTAAATAACCAGAATTTTTAATGTTTTTGTTCTACGAACTTTTTAATTAATGCAAGTATTTAGGCACCTAATAGTGCACAACCGACATTTCGCCAGTTATGTTTAAGTCCCATGTAATAGGGGGTGAGCCTATTGCTATCAACCGAGCACAAATCCAGACTCCGTGACTGCTACTGAGAAATTCCCGATGGTCAAACCCAATACCTAACAATTTGCGCGACCTGGGAATCGAACCTAGGAAACCATGACTCAGCCGTGTTATTTATTTAAATTTCATGTGCAATAGTGGTACATAAGCGGACTTAATGCCACAAAGTATTCCCTACCGAGTAACCTTTGGGTTAAATAGGAAAACATTTTGAATGGGGAACAAAAATGTAATCTAAAAAATAACTACCTACTTCATGTATTGTGTTTCATTTATGTTTTTGGCAATTTGTGTACCTAGTAACTTTCTTTTTCAATTGAAACTTGTTGTTACATACGTAAGAGTGAACAGTTGACGTCTTCAATATGAGTTCGTCTCCAATTTTTTTCCATACTTCACTTTTAAGTGTACATATGTATACTTATATATATAAGTTTATCATATTTTTTTGTTTCGTACAATTTCACTATTCACGACTTTCTTTCCTGTGACGACAGCTTTTCAAGTAAATGGGTATAATGGGAACATCTAGAAACGACAGTCGTCCAACGAAGAATGATCGTCGCGACATAGTGGGAACGCGCCGCCTTTAACTATACACAATAATTAATTTTGTTCCAAAGTGAAATCAGCCTTAAAACAGATAGTTAAAGATTACATTTTCGTATCGTCGCATCGCTACAAAAGGCGCGTGACGTCGCGGCGGCACTTCTTCATTATGTTTGAGTGAACATGTTAATATGAAGTAGGTAAATCGGCGCGTATGTATGAAGTAGGTAAATCAAAACAAGTGCCACCCGGGGGTTGCACTTGTTTTGATTTGTTTGTAAACACGCCGACAATCATCGCAAACTCGACTGTATTAACATAGTATAAAGCTTAAATTCAGATTGCCAGCGACACGCGCTGCATATTCAAAGGCACTTGGTGTTTTACCGCCACACCGTACTTTTGAAAAATGAGCCATGACGCATTGGATTAAGTATTAATTATATTTGAGGGAATATGTTAATATGAAGTAGGTAAATCGGCGCGTACCAGCACCGGCAACGGCACTTGTTTTGATTTGTTTGTAAAAACGCCGACAATCATTGCGAACTCGGCTGTGTCAGAATAACATAAAGTTTAAATTCAGATTACCAGCGACGCGGTCGGCATTTACAAAGGCGCGTACTACTACCGCAATTAATGTTTTACCACCACACCGTGCCTTTGCAATAATGAGCCTTGACGCAATGGATTAAGTATTATTTTGAGTGAGCATGTAAATATGAAGTAGGTAAATCGGCTTTTCTTTGATTAATATAATATCATAGAAAAATTAGAGGGTGCCAGGGTATTTATTGCCTATGCACTTGGCAGTGCCAGTTCGAGTGAAAATAATCATTGTTCTAAGCCCAGACATATTTTCCATTTGATTATAATTCAATATTCAGCAGCAAAACAATTCAATTACTGAGCAGGTTTTTTTTTTAATTAAAGAAATTTTTCGCGTTTCCACACTTTCCACAAATTGCCTTTGGAGTATTTAACGGAATGTATTTTTTTTTTGTGTTGGAAGTGTTTATTGTGTAAATTATTATAAGAAGCCACTTCCACATTCTACCCTTTGCCGGTAAAATCCGTATTTTAGATAAATATGCATCTGAATATCCAATCCATAGTCATCAGTCAGTAAAAGGTTTGGTAATTGAGTTGCCGAAATTTTTAAAAAGGACATATGACTTCGTATTCTTAATTGCCTACTAAAACATTTGTATATCATTACTCAGTAGATTGCATTATGTTTAGGAAATGGTATATTAAGAGCCTATTGTCACAAAAACATTATCGTAGTGTAAAATCTGGATATTTTACTTTTTTTATTGTAAAAAATTGCTCGGTCTCTTGAGTAATTTATGAATTCTTGACATATAATGTGTTCGGGGTGTAAAGGACACCGACGCGAAAACTCTGATCCAATGCATTATAGAATAGAATAATTTATTTCAATCGCAAAGGATCATACAATATAACAAACTTCAACAGATCTTAAACTACAAACACACAGAATAATAATAATTTCCTAACTCAAATAATTAATGAATTCTAAATAAATGTGATAAATGGTTAATTAATTAATTAAAATAGTAGCAATAAATAAGATAGCTAAGAATATCATTACGAGTAACTCACTACATATTTCGATTGCTCAGCAAATGAACCATACAGCAATGGTTAAGGTACTGGCAATCAAACCTCTGCGCGAATACCCTCAGAATGCCGCTGGAGCTAGCCCGAACCCTGCGGACCAGGGATGTGCACCGTTTTCGCATAGTCGTGTAGAAACAATCAACTTGCGACCCGGCGAACATCCCTGATGCGCTACAAAACCGGGGCAGCCTCATCAGCACCCTAAACGCATTATTATATTGCACACGCAGGGCATTGTACTGTGCGCGCGTGTATGAGAGCCACAGGCTGCTCGTGTAGAAAGAGGTGCAATAAGCTCTGAACAAAGCCGTCTTCACTTCAGTGGTACAACGAGCAAACCTGCAGGCCAACATATTCGCCCTCACAGACAACGCCCTGCGCTCCCTCTCAATGTCTACATCGTCTTTCAGATCAGAGGACAACATATGACCAAGGTATTTAAAATGTTCCACTCTTTTATGTAGATTCCACATAACTTTATTGCAGGTATCGTTGCCTGAACCTTTCCTCTGGCCCGAAAGACCATGCATTCACTCTTTCTGACATTATAACACAAGCCATGGCTATGAGCGTACTTCTCACAAATGCCTAACAGCCTAGATAGACCACAAACAGAAGCACTCAGCAGCACCATGTCGTCCGCATAACTGATATTATTAAGACACACATCGTCAATGTGGCAACCGACACGGGTGCTGCTAAGCTCCTCTATGAGTGCGTTGACGTACAGGTTGAAGAGCTTGGGTGAGGTTAGTCCCCCTTGTCTCACCCCACACTGCAACCTGTACGGCTCGGAATATGCATTCGACCATCGTACGACATTGACCTGATTATGGTACCAAAATTTAAAGATCCTGCAGAGTTCAGTTGGCAGGGATATTTCCTTCAATTTTCGCCATAAGATATCATAATTAACCAGATCAAACGCCCTCGATAGATCGAGAAAACAAGCATGAATTGACGTTCCCCTTTCCGTGTAGTACTTGACAGTTTGTTTTACACACAAGATGGCTGTCTCAGTAGAGAGTCTTGGCCTGAAACCGAACTGGTTGTCACTGATGTTCAGGTATTTATCCAGTTGACTGTTGAGCAAACTACCAAGCACTTTCGCTACCGTAGTGGCAAGTGATATCGGCCTGTAGTTGGATTTATCAGAAATATCACCAGTCTTGTTTTTCACAATCGGCACCACCACAGTTTTCATTAGTGCAGAAGGTAAGTATGAATGTCCTATACATAGTGTATAGAACATCGCCAGAACTCGCGATAAGTGTGGACCTGCGTGCTTTAAGTGTTCGATGCTGATGCCGTCATGGCCTGGAGACTTCCCTCGTGACATAACTGTAATAGCTTTCCTAACATCTTTAGCTGTAATTATAGCTCCAATCTCCTGAAAATACGGCTCAACATCGATCACCGACTGTGATGGCCCCAACGGCGATTTTATAGTGAAATGATCCTTAAACACATCAGCTATACAATTATGATCATTGATACCGTAAACGCTCACTGGGAGGCAAGGCGTGCGATTTAAATTGTTGGGCGACTTCCAAAAATGTCGAAAATCATTCTTCGAATGGAGCGACGCCAACATGTCCATTTTAATTTGTTCGCTATGGTTTTGACACCATTTTAAGCGGGACTTAAAAACCCTTCGACTTGATTGCATTTCCTCAAAAACAGGGCCCGACTTCGGTTTTCCATACCAAAGCCACAGCTGAAATTTATACCTAGCCTCCCTATGAGAATCACCAACGTGTCTGTTCCATCAAACCACAGGCTTCCGCTTATTATGTCGTGTTGTAACAAAACTATCCGTGGCAGCCTTGCTTAAAACAGTAATCATCTCATCATAAAGTTTATCAATGTGCCTTCTATGATCTACATCACTACAAACATGGTCACACATTATTTACCTACACGGTCAAAATGTATGGAACAGCTGATATTTTAAAAATAACCTATGAAAATTTTCTATATGGGGGGTTCAGAATGATGTACTGAGTACGTGGTAAGCGTTTCGCGTCGGTGTCCTGACACCGCGTATACGTTACATAAATGTAACCTAATTATTATCGACTTGTCTGTACATCTGTCTGCGCTCGCAGCTAGCCATTAAGTTTGCCAAGATCTGTACTATCAGCTTCCTTCATATAATAAATATATGTGTATATTGCTTTTTTGTTAATATTTGCAAATAAAATGATGATTATGAGCAAAATAAAAATATTAAACAGAAATAATTAAGAGTAGCATTTTTAATTAGATAACTAAAAAGTACCCTGCGTCAGAAGCGTGTCTACTATGAATTCCATTGAAGTTGGTGTGCAAACCGGTTTAAAAGTTTTCCGGCTCGCGGTTAATTTTCGGTAATTACTACTTATTCCTAGAATACATACTTACATTACTTTGCAAGCGTCCATAATTTGAAATTAACAAATGAAAACAAACCTTTAAACTTTAGGCTACCCAGATACCTCTTTGTCTAACATTCCTCAGTAACTTTCAGAAATAATATTTTTACATTTTGCATAAATTAAAAAGTTCGTAGAACAAAAACATTAAAAATTCTGGTTATTTACATTTTCACTATACTCATTCTTAATTATCTCCTAATCGCGTGGACCGATATACATGATCCAAACGGATAAAATGGTTTTAGACTTAGATCTTCCATTTGACACCAAAGTCGTTAAGATATCTCAACAAACAAAAAGTCGCATTTTCAAGTTGCTCTTGTAATTATCCAACATCTATGAAACGCGTAACAATTCTTTTAAAAACTATCTTATCTAACGTTAAATTGATTTATTTTATTATTTAGTTAATTTACGGCTAATTATAAGCCTTGGTTAAGTTGTCTAGGTCTATTCTAACTGATTTTACAACTTTTGCATGCTAACTTGTAGTGTAGTTGGCATGTAAAGCGATTTTCGGGTATTCCCGCACGCGGTTTTTTTTTTTGTTTTCACGGTTACTTTGCGGCTAATTAATGGCTAATTATGAGCCTTGGTACAGTTGTCTAGGGCTTTCCTAACCGATTTTAAAATATTTGCATGCTAACTTCCACTGAAATCGGCATACTAACCGATTTTCGGGTTTTCCGACACGCGGGAAAATTTTGGTTTTCACGGTTCATTTGCGGCTAATTAACGGCTAATTATTAGCCTTGGTACAGTTATCTAGGTCTTTCCTAACCGATTTTAAAATGTTTGCATGCTAACTTCCACTGAAGTTGGCATACAAACCGATTTTCAAATTTTCCGGTGAGCGGAAAATTTTCGGTTTCCATGGTTAATTAGCGGTTAATTAACGGCTAATTATCCAGTACTTCATTTGTTTGCCTGCTATTTTTGCCATGCCAACTTCAGAGAGGTCAAAAAATGTCATAGAGTTCCAGAAAAATGCTATCTTTGGGGGATTTACATTTTTTTTTATCATAATCTAGTGATTATGATATAAATATAAAGATGATTTTTATCCGCAATTAAATCCACCGGTATCCCCCATAAACTAGACCGGTTTTCCTAGATAAAAACATAGGTCTTCCTTTACCATGGTCATACGTGTATTCAAAATTTAACCAAGACCGGTAGTGATCCTTTGTGAATATAAAATGCTTCAAGTGGTTTCCAAATGGCGTCCGTAGTCCTTGATAATGAACTATGTAAGTTGATTCAGAGGTTACTTGTACATTTTATGTTGATAGCTTTTAAACCGGCTCCGCAAATGTGTGTCAGCTGTGCCCCGAAGTAACCACGTGCTTGGGTTTCATTGAGGCATTCAATGTTGAGTCTCTTTGACTCAATGTTGCGGCTACGAGATTTCTTGTTTCCTGACGGTTAAAATGGTTTTTATTAATGTCAAAATCGCTTTGCATACGGTGAACAGTCGCCGCTTTTAATTTTTAGCAGACCCCAGAAAAATCCAGAAAGATTAAAGCTGTATTTTGGAAGTATTGCCATCCCAATCTTCGCAGACATATCGGTAAATCTTTCCACTTCTCTTTAAGAATATGAAGCATTTATTTGCATAAAATACAGGTGTTACCAGATATAAAAGTTGGTGATGTATGCACAAACCATATTTTGCCTGTTTAGGGCATGCAAATTTATTTCACACTAGCTTCTGCCCACGGCAACGCCCGCGTTTTTTCAGTAATTGTCCCGTGGGATCACACTACCGAGATAAAAAGTATCCTTTGTGCTATTCCAGACTATTATCTATCCCTGTGCCAAATTTTATCCAGATCTATACAGTAGTTTTTACGTGAAAGAGTAACAAACATCCATCCATCCATACTAACAAACTTTCGCGTTTATAATATTAGTAGGATGATTATGAAAGTATGTAATGTTTAATACAAATCATTGTCTTTGACTAATTTTAACTGAAATAAGTACCCAATAATATTAAAACTAAACCGAAAACGGATTAAATCAACAAAATAATGTAAAGGAAAAAAAAACGAGTTACTTAATTACACAAAACCGGATCTGTTTAATCAAAAATGGAATAATTATACCAATGAAAAAAAGAAAATGAAACGTCATACATATATGATGCTGACGAGACGCCGGGCCCGACTAAACGAGGCACACCCACCAGCTCCGGGCTCGTCGCCGAGCTCCGCCTCGCAGCCGCCTGGACGCGCCTTATCTGTGGGCGATGACGCTGAGTCGAGTTCCAGTGACGAGGTTTTCTCCCCGCCGTCGACACCATCACCACCACGACGACGAGAAAGAGGACGGCCACCAGCGGGCTTGGGACCTCGAGGCAAACTGTTCGGGGCCTCCGAACAGTTTCCCCGATGCCGGTGAAAATGTGTCGGGCATGAGATGGACTCAGTCCATTAATGACAATGTCATGCGCGCGTATTATGGTGCTACTGAGGGGGGAAGCAACTTGACTGCGAACCGCGGTCGGATGCTCTCTCTGTTTCAGGTGCCTAAACCAGCTATCAGCTTGTCGGCGCAACGACTGTCGGATCAGGTGCGGGTAATCCAGCATAACCATATGTTGGTTGACACTGTACTTGATCGACTACGCCCTCAACTCACGGACTAACCTAGTTACGGATCCTTCGCCAATGATCGCGGCGCTGCTGCAAAGTGTATCCAGTTTGACAGCGACCCGATCGTGGTGGTGAAGAGGATGTTGACGAAGTTATAAACGCACTGGTGCACGCAAATTTCTTAAAAACGACCGTGCTACACGACCAAAATTTGCTGTTCCAGCTTGGCAGGATTGAGCGGCGTAACGGTGAGGCTAGAGTACAATATTAGCCCTAGAGTGATGCGCTTTGTGAGGCGGGCGTTCTCGTGATTATTTGGCCTGCGTCACAGAGTGTATCGGCTTCCTGAAGCAGAAGATCTGTGCATGGGTAAGCCGTGTTCGTAGGTACAAGTGGCGTGTTGAGCGCAGAATCGCACATACCAAAGAGATAAGAGGTGGGTATACAGGGCTTTGGGTTATATATCATATCTCACCTTTAATGGATGATCTGAAAATCTTTGCCCCCAACAATTTGCAACTGATGAAACTACTGAAGGTTCTTAAATTTAAAAAAATAAAAAATGCACATGTGATAAACATTATTTTTATATAATGTTGTATTACAAATTTCTCCCTATACGATTATCTTCCAAGCTGTTCTCTTTAGAACTGACAACAGTATTTTTCTTTTGACCTCCATCACGCCTTTTAAAAAAAACTAGAACGAAGTCCTCTGTTTACTATTCGCTACTCAAATAATATAATATAATAGTCATAGTGAGACAAAAATTATTTAATTATTTTTATAACTTACAAATAATTATCAAATACGTTGACCTCGACAAGAACAGACACTACGTTCTTTAGGTCTTATCTGAATTTTTCATAAGTGGGCCAGATAGTATTTGTCAACACTCATAACGTTTCTTGATGAGTTTTGTTTTGTACCCGAGAAGAAACCTCATCTTTTTGAAAAATGCTCCGTTGCCTCTAAAAACGGCTTTTATGCTGTATCCAGACAACGAATGCTAAGCTGATCCCTGACGCTGCTGTTGAAGTTACCAAAAAACGTTAGTTAGATAAAACAAAAGATCAGATCTACGTGATCGGAACTTTTCTCTATAACGTCATGGGATTGCTCAATCTATTTTCTAGACCCAGTAACATACGACATGAAGACTCATGTCTGGCAAAATAGACATTTTGCCAGATTCTAGTCCATCGCCCCTACACACTTTCTCTCATTTCTATCTTAGAAACTTCCCTGTTTCATCGAAGTGTTTAGTCAACTAAACATTTCGATGAAACAACTTTTTAGTAAATTCGACAAAATTACGTTATTCACCTTTGTTTACTATCGCTATAGGCGCTATCAGTGTCCTTCCTCTGATAAAATTTAAATACCTCGCATTAGTCACAGATTTGACGTCTTTATAGTGTTTTAGTGAATTGAATCAAAGATAGTGAATTTACGTCACTTTTTTTTCAAGAACTTTTTCATTTTCCTGGAAAATTTGAAGGAATAGCTTCGCTTTCTCGCTTTTATGAGCAATAGTTTTATTACATAAATTGGTTTCATTTGAATGAGTCATTAATTCATCCTCTGTGGGTATATTGCCATTCGTGGCCTTCCTGACTCTGTAATAATCATGGCCATATTTGGTCCTTATTTCCGCAGTACAACAGTTTCAGAGTTCTTTTATTCATCCTTTCCTGACTTTTCAAAACCATGAAATTATATCTTAAAACGCGTTTCGTAGAAATCAGTGCTGTTTTCAAAGTGAACATTGGCATGCAGTAATGTGTTTTCAAACAATCGTATCTTCAAACATGCCAGTATTTCGTCACGAAGTTCAAACTGATCACGAAAGTAGGTAGCAAATCCACACATTGGCCATGAATTTCTAGCCGACCAGGTTATGTTATTTCCCATGTCGAATAGCTGATATGTAGCTATTCTTATGTGGATCTGACAAATTTAGTTTGAAGTTATGGGTTCAAAAGTTGTCTACATTCTTCATTCACGACATACATAAAAGTAATAGGGAGAAACCATCGAACCATCTTTCCAAGTCTCGTTCACACCGACCGAGGCGGAATCAAACGAATAACTAATAAGTGTTCTCTACTGACATTGTTAGGGATTCCGGCGTGATATCTCTCACGTAATTAGCATCAGTACAATAACATAGGATGCATGACACACAAGGCCGACTGGTTGGTAACATCGGTCATAAATAGCACACCTTGTTCAATACGACTTGAACTGATTATACGAGTATCAGCTCAGGTTCTTGCCATATAGACTGTAAACTGCTAAGAATCATCATAACCCAACGCTAGGTCCTCTCTTTTCTTGTGTCTACGTTCCTGTGCGAGCCTCATCCAGGTTTCCCCCCCGATGGTAACTATATCGTCAGCCTTCGAGATGGGCAGAATAATAATCTAAAAATTATTATTTCAAATGAGACTTAGAATCAGTAGTTTTTGAATCTAAAAATTACAAAATTCTTGTCACTGAAAAGTGAGAAATTAGGAAATCATACTCTATTACCAATAAACCAACTAGATCTGCAAAACGATTGGCTGGTAATCTGGATCGTGTGTACAGTTTTGAACCCGTCTGGTTTATACCGGCATTAACTGGTAGACTAGTCTAAGGCCTATCACCGTTAGACAGACAACCGGTCGCCAGTCTTAGCAGTATTTTTTGTTGCTTGCTTGGTCTGGCTGACCTAGTGGCAGAAGACAGTTCTTTTGTCATAACGGCCAGATCTTTGGTGATTTCGAAGATTATCTTAAGAGAACGAAATTAGACGTTATGCTTGTGGAGATACGTCATAATTTTTGGTGTTAAACATATTCTAGTACCAACTCATGTCATATCTTTTTGAAGCCTCAGTTAATAAATTAAAACATAGAAGTGTAGACACAAGACGTTCCGGCCAAGGTCGAAGGCTACACCATAGCCTTGCCTTGCTGATTATGTATGCTTTTACGTGCTGTATCGATCTGCAGGCAATCGAGGCTATTTATAGACTAGTGGTCGTTGGGGGTTCGATGTGAAACCCATTATTATGTGAGGTTAAGTCATAAAAGATGCCTTCGTCGCCTTGAGAAAGTAGGTTGAGAATTTTATCAGATTCTGTTCTAGTAAAACTAGATCCTAGATGTCGATTGTCGATAGTGCGATACTTGTTCTTCTCCATAGAGATCTACGCTACGGAATGGGCAACTACAGTACTTTCATAACTTATTATGCCTTGTGACTGGGACTGTAGCTTCGCGTTTTATTTTGTTTTTTTTTTTACTTTCAAAAGTGCCTGTAAAGGTCTAATTGAAATAAATGCTTTGACTTGTTTGACTTGCTTCGAGTTTTTATGCTTCTGAAACAGTAACGATTTATGTTGATTAGCATCAAATTAAGAATATGTGGAAACCGTTATTTCCAATTAAGCACAGTCGAGGTTGATGTAAAAGGAGAATTTCTTATTAAATTTGCATCATTCGGTCGGTGCGGTGATGTAAGCGTATTAAAGTCAATTTAAAATATTTCGCATAAACCAACATGGGGACTTATAAAACGACAGACATTAGGATCATTGTTCCAATTGGTCGTTTAATATGGAAAGAACCGGCAAGGAACTCCTTGGTTAGAGATCTCACGCGCTCTATGCATCCAGGACCACTTCTTGTCGCATGATCGGCCGCTATCTTGAAAAAAACTGGTCCGATTCCCGGTTGTGCGACCAAACTTTCTTCCTGCACGCTTAGCATGATCGCACACCGTAGAAACGGGCTATGTCGATGGAAGTAACGAACAAACTGACACATTTGCATTGTCTATCTGTCATTATGTCGATTCTTCCGTAGACAATACTCGTTTCTACAGTGGTCATGGTACGTGTGCTGGTCGAAGCTTCAGCGGCGAGGTCGTGGCCGCTTAGAGATGGAGATACCTTACTCATTTACGAAAACTGAAAATTTTAGATTCGAAATTTCGATTATATTTCCCTCAGTGTCAATACTTATTTACAATTTACGAGACGACAGTGTAGGCCCGACAAAAAGCATAATAGAGCAGATCATTATTAAGAAACTGTTAGTTTATGTTGATGATTTATTTCAAATTTTCCTTGTCCACTTATAATCAGATATCCTCTTCCGCCCAGCAGCATTGCTGTTACATTTGAAAGGTATCTATGATAATACAGGCACTCGTGACTTTTCATCTTTGACCTTGTGTCGAAAAAAAGCAATTAGTAAATATCAATGTTTAGTGAAAATCTATTTTATCAATCTTTTTAGAGATAGCTGTTACCTTCAACTCTATTATCTTCGCATGCAACAAAACCTCTTGTCCTAGATTCCATGCCCTTAATCTTGACACCCCTGGCCGCTGACCAACCCCATGCGACCCGATTCACAATAACCGTTGGTAGTTCGACATTCTGCAAGCAAACATGGCGCGTGTGACGTCATCAAAATTAAACTTTCATAGAAAGGGCCTCATAAGTCCAGCCATTTTTAAAACTACTCGTGTTTTGGTAAAGTTTATGGCCTTTTTATGGGGGTTTCCATTGTAGCGGTTAGGTTAGGGATGTCCATTTTGTGTAGTGGACTTAAGTATAAGTCCACATGTGCTAGGAAGAAGCAAATTATAACCAATGCAGCGTAATACCACAGTTAATTTTTAAGGCTTTCTCTGTAAAATTGTTATTTATATCATATCATCCACAGCCTGATTTCACCTATTTCTGGGCATTTGCTTGTCTCTGTTTGTGCCAATATCCACGTTTCTGTGTTCTTTTACGACAAAATTATTTTCTAGCAGCTGATTTTGGCCCGAACTTCTAATGACCTACTCAATCCAAAATGAATACGACAAATGTTGCTTGATAAAATTCGTAATCTTTTGCCGTCTGTTGTAAGGTCCGTCTTCTCTAGCGATATGTAATCAAAGGATTCATAAATTTTTCAAAGAAACATGACTAACGGTGTAGATACGTGGCGGAGATTCAAGTCCAAATCAAACGCACAGTCATGGTCAAGCGCGATCCCTTGTTCATAAAACTTGTTGTTATATGTACATACCCGTACTAGGTTAAAAAGTTAACCGACTTATCTAACATCACATCTAAAATATGATAGATTCTTACAATTATTGTTTTTTTGACATAACGATTTGGCTAGGCTAAACAACCACGTTTCTTTTATTTAGACTATTCTGCCCCACTGCTAGGCGACCCTTCCCCATTCCTTTCCAATTCTCTCGGTGTTTTGCCAATCAGTGAGGAACGGGTCGAAATGGCTACGCCAGCGCTTCTTGGGCCTGCCTCGGTGACGACGACCGTCTTCAGGCACTCATTGTGCGACGATTCTGGCCCATCTGTGCTAATCCATCCTGGAAATGTGACCCGCCAAGTCCCACTGGGTTCCTTCATTTTGAATGTACTGAACCATGTTACATAAATAATCTGAGTCTTCCTGTACTCTACTTCTACGTCTACTAAGGCATATTTAGTCCAAACCTGGGGAATAATATTCCGGTCTTTCTATCCATCCTTTCAAAGTTATTATACATAGTGATGCTTTAAGTTTCTTTCGAAAGTATCAACTTTTGGAACCGAACAACAATATTGTTGAAGCTGAGAAACAATATCGCAGCTACCTTTAGCTCATCTTTAACACGATATCTGGTTTAAACGAGTAGTTTACAGTGTTATACCAGTTTAAACATTGTGAAAGTGAATTAAATTAGCCTCAACTCAGTGATGTAACCACAAAAATATGTAAACGCTGATGTAACTACTCTAGTGATGTTAATTTTGGAAAGAAAACAAAGCGTCAGTTTGTAGGAAAACCATAGACAACATAAACCATGTCGATGATGCTAAGATAGTGTATAGTGTGTTACTTTCTTCATATACGGAGGTCGTTTGGGTTTATTGGCCAGTTAAATGAAATTCGCTCTTTCTCTTAAACTCATTTTCGTAAGTTAATACTTCCGAAAATGAGCTAATGCGGCTTATGCCGTAGATCATAATAAAAATGTCGTATTTTCACCGAAATATCTTTAAAACATATTACCCTATCTGTATTACCGTATCTGCCTAAACAGTAAAGTTGTAATCATATCAATTTGTTCTCCGGGCTTGTGCTCCACACTACATGCTAACAGCCCATTCCGATCAGCTGATATTTGTGTGCGTAGGATGATAAACGCTAACACATCAATGTTTTCTTTTTTCACGGGCACTAACAAAACAACACTCAAATAAAAATAGTACCGTCAAAACATGTTTACGTAAACATTCTAACACCGAAGTGTTTGTGATCGTTTGCCCAACAATTTTAAAGCTTTTTAGTCTGGATGTGCCACTTCCGAAGTTCCGCTTGTACAAGTGTTTGACAAAAATGTTTAAAATAGCAAGCAGTTCACGAAACTATATGCTAAATTGATAAATCATCTCGATCAAAAAGCATTTCCGCAGTGTGTTAATCAAGTTATAGATTTTACTGCGATTTCGGAGGCAAAGAAATTTAAAAACATTACGAGTTTATGATCGCCCACTGCCGAAAATATGAAAATCACTTATAACAGCGATTTTGCGATATATCGCGAAATAACAGCACTGACCTATTAGTTTTCTAAAATACCGTTGATGATATCGCTATCAGCGATAAGAACGCCATTGTAACCATATTATTAGCAGTATTGTAAAACCGTTATATTTCATTTTTGGTGTACAAGTTTTATACTATAAAATATTTAATTTTTTCTTACAGGATTTTGTAAAAACACTACCTCTCACAACACAACAAAGGCCTATTTGAGATAACTAGCCGACACAGAAAACTGATAGTAATAAGATAATCAACACATCATTCATATCCAAAGTCGGAAACACAAAATCCCGCAGCGATAGGATGTAGCGGTCAGTGACATCGACCGTGCGCAGGAGTGTCCCACCTGTAACACACAAATAAACAGAGAAGTTCTAATGCGCACGCGTCGACAAGGTCACGCACGCCACGGATTACGGATACATTGACACGGAATTAAATAAAAATCGCGATTCGAGATAGCACTGGTTTTGTATGCTGTATGAGGTAGCGCGGATTTCCGGGAGGGACAAAAGATATGCTATGCTGATTCCTGCATCTCTGTATGCTCATATTTCACAGTAGCGGCCCGGAGTAAAGTTTACGATGTGATACCGCGGTACTGCGTCTATGATCTCTCTGCGGTCGTATGGGTTGCTGTCCCATCTATCTATGAGGGGAACGGAAAAGGGATTGCACCTGTGTCTGCGCACACTCTTGCGCACAATAATAATCTCCCTCGTTGATTACTAGACTCCGCTGAAATTGGCCGCCATGGCCGACATTTTATGAGGAGAATCGTCATAGTCCCCGTGAACTTATCTTTGGTCTCTGCCGGTGGTAAATTGATGACGAAAAGCCGCATTAGCTATCTAAATCCAGTTATTTCATTTGCTAATATTACGAATATCAGATGGGTGTAAAAGATCTGGCTGATCTTGTGGCTGTTCTGTGGGCAGAAACTGCTATATTTATTCACGAAGTAAGTTTTGTGGGTGAACTGTGTAAACATATAAATTGAAAATTCCCATTTCACTGACGCATGTCAGTAGGAAGGAACCACACCTTACACTGTAAAAGTTTAATGTTCCTTTTATCTGTAACTAGCTGACCCGCGCTACTTCGGATGCGGCACATTTTCCCCGTTTTTGCCGTTTTGACATGTTTGATTTATGCTCCGCTCCTATTGGTGGTAGCGTGATATTTTATAGCCTTCCTCGATAAATGGGGTATCTAACACTAAATTAATTTTTCCATTCGAACAAGTAGTTCCCGAGATTAGCGTGTTCAACCAAACAACTTTATAATATTAGTATAGATAATATTTAATAGAACTTCTGTAATATATTTAGTGTTAGAACTGTATCGTCACAATGGCTCTACGTCACTTCAAAGTGTCAACTTGTCATTCCGGTCACATTTTTGGCTAAATATTTGACTATTTAGTTTGTCTAAAATAGGATTCAACCGTATGCATATGTATGAGCATCTTTATAGCTAACTGTAAATGATTCAATGGGATTTCCCGCATAAATTTCTGTTAATTTGACTTACGTGACATTCTCTGGGTTGCATTTCAGCCTATTATATGCTCACTGTTGGGCTACATGGCCCAATACTTGGTTTACCAGCAACCTAACAATAAATTATGTGGATCAGCTGATTTATTTTAGCATTACGCTGAAGTATTTTGTATATATTGGTTCAAGGTTTTCGTTCTTATAGGTCTTCAGCAGGTGTCGTTTGTCAGTCATCATTTATGCCCGTATTCACAACCACTAAACAAAGCGCCCTGTTGGATTTTCAACGCTCAGATCAGCGTCGAAAGTTGAAAATCCAAGGAGTCACCTAGTGTTACTGGAAATAGGCATTAGTCACTTGAGTTAGGTTGGTTATAACGGCTTCCTTCTAATCCACTTCGTGACAAATTAAATCCCCGCTGACACTTCGTCACAGCATACATTAAACGATTGTTTCCATCAATAATGCATCAAGTAAGTCAATTAATGATCGCCGCACGTGATACGTTTCCTTCTTAAGTTTCCTCTATGTTAACTGTGGAACTGGTATTATACTGATTGTCTATAGCAAGACAAGTTCCGATGTCTATTTCTGACTTGTTGTTTTTTTTTCGCACCAGAAGCGAAAATTGTATAGAGAAAAAGTTATACGGTAGGCTGCACGTCATTGGTCAACAAAACCAGAAGGTATAAGCTGACCTTTTATTCTTTTGGATATCCTTACTGTGTTATGCCAGCTCAGGGTCAAAGTTTCAGTGACTGCGGCCCACGATATAAAAGTAAATACCCATACAGAAAAAAAACCCTAATGAAATCCTAGATCATGCTACAATCAAATCATCAGACCATCCAGCCTTCGAAACAGTGATGTGCGCCATTGTAAATCACACATGCAAATCTAAACCATAGCTAAATCATAAGTTCATTGAACGACTCGGTCCATGGCCAAGCGTACACTATCATTGCTATCTATACATCTTTTACGAACGAAAATGCACAATTTTACACCTTATTGCCATGAGCTTAGGAGTTAGTGAGGAGGTCGGTAGAACACTGTGTTGTCAAAAATACAGTTAGCTGTGGGAGCGTGCAGAGCGAATTTTTTATTCATATTTTGGTAGCAATAGATTCGTTGGAATTTTGGTTTTCCATGCTGTCGGTAGATACATCTGTCCTGTACGTATCTTCATTACCATCTTGGAATCAGAGAGACCCCTTTTTTGGAGATCACGCGGGACTTAGGACTAAATCTAGTAACCGATTCAAATATCGTAAGAATTATATATTCAGCAGTAAACATTAACTGCTGAGCAAGGGACACCTATACACCTAGAACAATAAACAGTCGACCTGGCTAGGTCTGCAAATATGAACAATATCTTGCTATGATATTGGCAATATTGGCCCAGCCAGGCAGGTGATATTTGCCAACATATTGCTTCCACACGTTACAATGACCGCTGACTACGGTCAGGTGTAAATACTCGGCAAGTTATTTGTTATTTCGTCCTCCAAACTCGACTTATTGTTCAATCTTTAGCATTTGTATGGCTTGATGTCAAAGTTGTTTTTGTATTGTGTCCAATATAACAGAAATAACCTTTTTGGAATGGAACTTGAGAAATCATAATTGTGTTTGAAATTTGAGAAGACAATCCTCATCCATAAAATATAATTATATTTTATGCAGTTTATTATTATCCAACTGCGCACTTGTGATGTAGTCAAGAGTCAAATCCACTTTTGAGACAAAGCCTTCTAACTGAATTACACAATATTGACACCTGTACTAGAAGTTTCTATGCAACAATAAAATGCTCCTTACGAGCCACTATCTGATAACGATTGACGTCACCGCCTGAAAGCGTAGCCGTAAACCATTCATTGTCTTTATAAACAGATGGTTGTGTGCTTACAATTAAATTGCGAGCACTGACTTCTGAAACAAAGACTTTAATTTATATGAACTTCAATGATAAAAATATTATATTTGCTTCATTATTCATATACAGCGACTTCACATTCAAAACTTTCAGTGCATTCAGCATTGGCTTTTCATCTATTCTTAGTGGTCCTCCGATAAACACCAATTTTTCGAAGGAAGTGTAGTCAGTGACGTCGGACATGACATGTTCCTGCAATCAACCTTTTGTTCTCCATTCAGTATTTGAACTGTTTATGCTGCTTGCTGTATAATGCAAGAATTCATCTCAGTTTTCAACTGTTCAAAGTTGAAGTGTCTCTAAGTTGCACCACCAATACTACATTTTCCTTTGATTAATTTTGATATCAGTTAAACTACTAAACATCGCATAAGTCATGATGACTCAACCAAATCCTGAAATAAGAAAATATAATCTTTCATTAGTACATGCAAACGAATAAATTTCACAGTCTTCCCAATACAGCACATAACATTTCATATAGACGGTGTTTTAGCTCTGCGTAGTGCTTCCTCCCACCCCTGCCCTCTTTGTTAGTGCCCGGGTACACGAACCAACAAGCGCATAACGACTGCCTGACGCCTGTTGACATTGCTATCTTATCGCCATCTTCAAACTGACGAAGTGCGATGACACAAATAAGTCATGACATGAGTTTGCTATTTGAGTTGGAATTAGTTAGAATTGCTTGTTTTTGTGTATTTGTTGAGCAATTTTGTGGTTTGTGTGTTTATGTTTGAAAGTGGAACTAACTAGAACTGACGCACTAGTTTAAGCTATAAACGCCCTGACAACACATTAAATACATTTTTAGTTACTTAACTCTGTAATTAAATTTTGCTTTTTTTCCTTCCTACTAATTCAATTGTTCGAGCAAGTTAAAAAAACTCAAACTCAAAGCATTTATTTTAATTAATTAGACCATTACAGGTACTTTTGAAAGTCAAAATACAAAAAAAACGCGAAGCTACAGTCCCAAATCAAAAACATCTCGGTACGTTTTTTCCTGGTAATTATTCACATGTTGAGTCATGTGCGGGCACACTAACAGGCACATCACCGCTTCGCCTAGACAATGCCGAGCCGTGAGCGTAGCGTGACGCGTTCGTAGCGTCTTCATTAATACCCTACTCTTTGTCGATTACTTGTTCAAGTGGAGTAGAGTAGCTAGCAAAGTAATTAGTTAAACATACTGTGATAACGTAGACAGAGTTAAAAGTCTGTTGAGTAGTGTTCAGAAGTTATTTTTTAGTGTGTGATGTGTAGTTACTACTACATACTTTGTGTGATTTGTTCGCTTTATTAATACAATTATTGTGCGTTACGTGTGAAAGTGCAATATCGTGTTTATATTATGATGAATACGATCTGAAATTGATTGATTAATTGGAAGTGATCTCATAGCTATAACGGTGGGTACTTGATTCTGAATTATGATTATTGATAAACACCCTTTTTGAACCAAAGACCATTAAATAAAACAAATTAGGTTACTCTGGTGAAAAAATCTAGTTGTATTGTGTGTATAAAAAGATATTGCACAGGAATAATCTTCCTTTTTTCTTGCATGCATAATATTTAGAAATTATTAGAGTAAATTATTAGAAATGTATTGTATTTATTTTGAATTTTTGACTGATCAATGGTCTATTTATAAAATGTCTCTATACTATCCTCAAATTATACTATGTTTCTGATGTACCACGCTACATATTTGTATTTTGACAATAGTGATTGTTATGTAAACAATACAATTGTGTTCAAACTAAATTGAATGGACAATAAGATCAGTAGATATTGAAGTATGTATGATACTCTTTATTTACACAATAGATTCGTCATAATTTGCTAGATACTAATGAGCAGAGATAGTTTTGGATCATATCGGAACTATTTTTTTTAAAGCATATGATATTGAAGAATTCAATAGCATATCAAAGTAAATTTTTAAATAAAGATTTATTTAACAATCGCTGTCAAAATGCAAACAGTTTCAGCAAACGAAGTTCTTATGTTTCAACAACACTATGCATGAACTAACATAAAAAGTTTGTATGTATATCTTTATGTATTTATTGTCGGCAGAAAAGGCGACTAACCACGCAATCTTGGCTGTTTTTGTCTAAAATTTAAACAAAATACATCAATATTTCACATCAAAGTAAGTTATAGTACAATAAAGGTTATTTTTTTTGTTTTGTTTTGCTTGCACCTTTATGCCGATATCCTAGTGTTGCCCAGTTCTGAAAGCGGTATCAATTTACTTTGTTGTCAAATCTCATGGAAAGTTTACGATTGATTGCTGTTAATTTGGTCAACCAATCATTTTAACTGACATGATATCTGACATCGGATTTATTGACCAGATTTTTCTGGGAGTTTTGTAAGATTAGACGCTTCCCTTTGGTGTGTTCAATGGTGGCATTTAAATTGGCTTTTTCGTGGAAATATTCGCGTTAATTCTCTAAAACAAACAGCACTTTTTGTTGCATTGGCCAATGTCGAAAATATTTGCCATATACACCAATCGGAATGCCATCATACAGAAGTGGGACCGCCAACTTTACTGCAGAGTACATTATTTTACCAAGCTTGGTTTGACAATTCACGAATTCCTTTGCATTACATGTCGTCATCCTGTTACCCTGGCCACGTAACAATGATGGACCGGATACGCCTCATTTTGACTTTGACACCGTTTTACTTTTACATACAATAGTTGCTCGGACTTATGTAACATTATCATATCTGTAAGTCCTCTAGCTAGTAGGCCCTTTACTTTGTTACCTATCATCGCATGGTTTATTTTCTTTTCTTTTTCTTAATTATTAGTATTATGCATACTACTTGAAGAATGATTGGGGTTCACGAGCATCGGGAAAATGGACTGAGGTATTTACATTAAATAATTAGCCTTAATCATAATTTCCTGCCCTTATCCTTTTGTACTTAGGGTCGGTCGGCGCAACACGTTTTCTTTCATTCTCCCTTGTCAGACGTCAAATACATAATTAGCTTAAACAAAAGATGTAAAAGGACCCTGAACTATGCCAAAAAGGTACTTGTTTTCCCCGTCATTGCTATAATTTGTTTGTTCTGGACTACACCTGGGAACCTTCCAGTTACGGAGATATTAGAGGTCAAAGTTCCAACTTTTATTTTTTTAAACCGGCTTTTAATCTTGTAACTTTACTTTGAGTACCTCCATTAGCCGAGTGCGTACTACCGATTCTGAGTCCTACTGCGAAATCGTGTTTTTTCACCCCAAAAATCCTACAAAACGCATTATTTTTGCGTTGAGTTACTTAGTTTGATTTTCAGAATGCTTGAATGACGGCTTCGTGAAAAGTCCGTTTACATCTTGTATAATGTTCCCACTGCTGGGACTCTGACCTACTCTCTGTAAGAGGTAGTGGGCCGTACGTATACCACCACTATAATTTTTGGTTCCAGGACATGTCGCTTTCCCCTTAAGACATTACCAAAATACGAAAGTGATCTTGAATAATAAAATATGGAAATAATATAAATGATCATGTTTTGAATGAAAACACGCGAAAGTCGATACAATGTAAATTAATCACGTTCGATATAATCTTGTTTGTACACCGCGTCGCTTTTCCGGCTCGTTCCAAGGTCTGTTGTACATAAAGAACTTGATGGAGCCTTTACCTTGTTTGGTGAGTTATTGGTTTTATGAGAAGCGGCCGTTCCTTCAAAATCATCATTTAAAACATCTATAAAGCTCTGGAAATTACGTTCGCTAGTAATCGTCATATCTTACGAAAAATCTTCGAGAGCTATGCTAAACATATTGACGTTTTAATTACTACAAATTAATAATTCTTTGATCATAGTAATCAATTAATCTTTAACGTGAAACAGTGTCTCAATTTGCAAAAATGAAAGAAATTTGAATTTCACGTACGTTTACGGATCTCCCTTTTGTAGAAATAAAAAAAAAATACATAAAAATCCTGTAAGTAAGTAAATGCCAAAAGCTGATAACAATACGTTGCCACCGTTAATTTTTTAGCAATCACAGGTGCGTTTCCCAATATTTTTATTTCTTACCACAGATTATCTAAAAACATACGCTAAAGTTATCAGGCCCCAATGACTCACATTATCACATACCGTCATAATGTGCTAACTGCTAATATGACTGATTCAGTGTTATCATTACATTCTGATAAGCCGCCATTGATTTACGTCGCAAACCTGCGGGTTTTGATAACAGATAACAATAACATTTTTATACTTTTATGTTACCTGTACGATCTTGCGACTTCTATTGTATTTTAGTAAATATATGATAAGAATATACACAGTGTAAATCACCTCATCACGAAGCCGTCAACCAAGCATTCTGTACATGAAACTAAGTAACTTTACGCAAAAATTATTGCAGGGAAACGACTTTTTTTTGGGGGGTGTAAAATCATGTTTTGTGGTAGAACTAATTGTAACGCACACAAAACATTATGCTGATGAACGGAATCAAAATTCCAGGGTCGTGGATGTGTTTAAAGATCTTACATTAATAACTTGTATTTAAAAAAATACTTGTAAAGAAATTGGAACTTTGACCACTAATATCGCAATGACAGGGAGAACCAGTGCCTTTCGGCTTCGTTAAGAGGTGTTTTACACCCTTTATATACTTATATTAATGAGAAATTATCAATTTGGGAAGTAATACATATGAAATACTAGCTGTATCGATGGATTGCATATGACGGCGCAGTGGCTGAGCCATTGGTTGCTGCGTTGCGTGTAGCAGGTTCGAGTCCCGCATGGAACAAATATTTGTATGACCTACAGGTAGTTGTTCCGGGTCTGGCTGTTTGTTGAGTTTAAATGTTTGTAAACGCGTGGGACATAGTTAAAAAAAAACTGCCCGGCTCAAGCCTATTTACGTCGACAGTGTGGTCACTCGATATGGGTGCTGATAGAAGATTATAGACTCGTAGTGCCTAGCGCATACATAAAACTTCCGCATCGACTAAACTGTTCAGTCGAGTTCAAGTCTACTTCTCGTCAACTATTTAGTCGATGGAGGTGCGCATACAATTAATAAGTCGATTTTTTTATACCCTTAACAAACCGACCAGTCTTCTTTCGGCAACGTTCAAGACAAGGTGCTACATAAAATGTCCAATAACAAGAAAGTTCTAGGTGCATTGTTTTATAGAAATTTTAAAAGAGATAAGAAAAGGAGATACTGTTACATCCTATACTGAGTGACAGATTATCTTGTGTAATATTTCATACGTTACATTCTTAACTAAAAGAGCACCCTGATAAGTTTTTTAAATATTATACAGAGAAGACTGACAGTCGCGGATCGACTATTTAGTCGATGTTATGCGCACATTAATACACTGCATTACAAATTAAGCGCTTGATCGATAGTTGAACTTTTTTTAACTTAATTTTTGAACTTTTTAATCAAAAGCAAATCGGTTATGATCGCTGTACATTTCTATAAATTTATGAAACACAACAAAATAGTTGTTCAACAAAAATAAATATGTATGCGCTAGGCCTAACTCTTCTCAGATGCCTAATCATACTGTATCAATCTAACGACCCTGTTATCAACGTCCTAAGTACTTTATTATCTATTGTACTCTTATCATAGTCATCATCAGACACTGTCATACTGACATTGACGAAAATTATCTTATCAAAACAACGGCAACGCCATTTTGTGACAAGGTGCGATTATTTTAAATTGTCAGTCTGTCCGAAGATTCCTTTATATGTAGAGTTGTCCTTAGACATGCGCTAACGGTACTGAAGAAATACATATTTCTAAGTTTTTTTTTTTTTTTAAACATTGCCTTACACTAGGAATTTCTCCTGTATCGTGGGTGCGTTTACAAACATTTAAACTCACATACACAAACAGCCAGACCCGGAACATCTATCTGTAGGCCATACAAATATTTGTTGCGTGCGGGGATCGAACCCGCGACACGTAGCGCAGCAGTCAATCGCTCAACCACTGCGCCAACCGTGCCGTCAAAGATGGGTCCTGTCCTAAATACACTTCCCAAATGCACCAGTATAACATACTGCAGATAATATCAAGACTGTAATCAATGCGCAATGACGTGTTATTCAAAAAGCACTTATTCACTAAAGTAGATTTTGAACGTCAAAATAACATTATCAATATAATAATAGACGACACGGTTGGCGCAGTGGCTGAGCGACCGACTGCTGCGCTGCGTGTCGCGGGTTCGATCCCCGCACGGAACAAATATTTGTATTGCCTACAGATAGTTGTTCCGGGTGTGGCTGTTTGTGTATGTGAGTTTAAATGTTTGTAAACGCACCCACGATACAGGAGAAATTCCTAGTGTGGGGCAACGTTTTTTTAAAAAAGAAAAAAAAAAAAAAAAAAAAACAAGTCTCCCAAAACGCGCTTCGACAGTTGCGGGAGTAAAAGCGGCGTAGCAAATGTAGCAATCTCCCCTTCAAAACACCTGTCTATTGAGTAAGAAGAACTACAGTCATTACAAGGCATACACCGCTGTACTAATTTACTTATCAGAAAGTTATCGCGGTAATTTAAACAAATCCACAAAGCAAACATTAACCAAAATGTCTTTGTACGTCGGGTCAATCGCCGCAGATAAAAATATATTGTACCAAAGCGTCACATGTTTATAGCATAGCGTCCAAAATAACAGCCATTTGTATTGAATAAAGACCAATGTTGGTCACGTTTACGAACAAAGGCTTTTGGGGACAAGGACCTATATCCTGCCAAGTTTAGGCGTCCGGGAATAAAGGCGGAAACATACTTACGTGTCGTGGAGTGTCGTGACGCGCCAGAAGCAAATCGGTTTCATACATTTAATATGGTTAGGGACATATTTGCATGGCGTGTCGTGTCGCAACGATGTATGAAACTGAATGCTTCTGGCGCGTCACGACACGCCACGACACGTAAGTGTGTTTTAACCTTAATGCTCCTTGCCAGTTTTAATTACCGATTACTTACTGTTAATGAAAGGGGTGCTCTTTGTTTATTTCTAACACTTGGGAAATAAATGTTTATGCACTTGTTGACATTAGAACTTACTACTGGACAACTTCGTCAAGGACATTTAATAAAATGTCTCGTGTGTCCTGTTGTCTGCATTATTAACTCAAAGCCGAATTCTGGCTCTTCTCTATTTATAATGCCATGGAGACGGTAAGGGTGGTTTCAACCCGACTTCTATTTCTCTTAATGAGTTTCATAAAAAAAAACTACAATGAGTATTATCCTGTAGCACCATTCTGCCAATAAAATCTTTCTACGATCGGCAATACTTCTACCAGACACTGATACCATTTATTGCGTCCCGCCTGCCATCATTCTATGAGGACGTTCAAAGTTTAATATCCCCCGTTTCGTTTCGATACAGAAGACGTTTTATTATCAATATCCATTAGCACAATCACTTATTGATCATTTAGTACTATCACGACTCCGTACGCCACATAACTATAATTAGTACCTATGTACACCACACTTCATACCATATGTTTGTATGTACAGTCGAACAAGTGGTTAGGTAATAGCTCTCGCTTGCGGACGGAAAGTATCCCACGGAAACTCCTATATTAGGATATAGGATAAGTTTTATCACGGAGCACGTTTCCGTGGGCTAATTTGGGCTAGGCCCAGGGCAGACAGCTAACTTTATGATGGAGCTGCTTCGTTTGTTTTGTGGTTTTAAGAGCTTCTTCTGGGCATGAGGTTCTGGGTACATTCTCAGGTCAGGTTAAGTGATACTGGGTTATTCCCACCAGGAATTTCTCATTACCACCTCGACTTCTGGATTTGAGCCCGGTTGTTGGCAACAGATAGGTATGTCCCTCACTACATGAGTCTTAGAACTGGAAAATGAAATGTGCTTCTCTGTCCTATTAGGGTGTTACCACACCAATCATTTCAATTTTTTTATTTTTTATTATTGTTGTGTACTAGCTGACATGTGACATTAATTTGATGTAATGGATTCTTTGTTTATACAGGGTGTAACGGAAAGGGTATATATACATGTATACTTAAGGGTATATACATACTTCTTATCATAAAACATGTTTTTCAGCAAAAAAATATCTGCTACCCCATACAAAATTGCAATACCTATTCGACCCAAATGTATGGGGCACCTGATATTTTTTTCTCTGAAAAACATGTTTTATGATGAGAAACATGTTCAGTTTGATGGTCTGTAGCACACTATTAAGTATGTTTATACCCTTTCCGTTACACCCTGTATAAACTTGAACACTTTTGTATAGAATCTGGTTCTTCTAACCTAACAGACAGATGTGTTGCTGGGGAGTTTGTTCCGCCACTTCTTCTTCCCAGCTAAAACACTAGGAAGTGGCGAAGGGCGGGCGTTTTGGGGGACTGTCTCTTGTAATTTTGACGTTCAAAAAGTGATGATTATCAGGCTAATTTGAATAAATGACTACTGATTTTGAATCGATCGATCGTCGATCGATGGTAGAATGGATTAGTCGGCAATCGATCGATAGGTTTACCTAATATAAACTAGATCGACATCTGGTGTGGTAACACCCTTGCCTACGATACGTGCAGTTATGTTTATGTTATAGAGAGGTGAATATATACACCAATTAACTCGTTAGAGGAGCTTGTGGCTTAATAATAACAGCCGCACGGGTCGATCTTTAAGGTAAAGCCGTGCTTGCCGAGGTCGGTCCATGGATGGGTGACCATAATTACATACCGAGATTCCTCCGTGCCTCGGAAAGCACGTCAAGCCGTTTGTCCCGGCTGTCATTTGTAGATCTTTGACAGTCGTTACGAGTAGTCAGAAGCCAAAAGTCTGACATCCAGTCTTACCAAGGGGTATCGTATTACCCAGTTACTGGGTTGTGGAGGTCAGCTAGGCAGTCGCTTCATGTAAAATACTGGTACTCAGCTGCATCCGGTTAGACTGGAATCGAATATGCAATTCTACATCTATGTATGTTTAAAATAGTCGGTGTGACGCCAGTTTGTATCCAATTATTGCGCACCCGTAAATAGTTGGAAGTCAATTAGATGGCTGCCGACTGCCGTGTCAGTGTCCCCTGTGTGTATTTACTGAAAACATACATGTGGCGTTATGTATCTATGTTGATTTACTTACTGTGATTGGAGGTGAAATGCTTTGTCATTCGACATTCAGTAGGACAAAGCACTTGGGGAAAGAAATCGGTGTCGGTAAAACAATAATTAAAAGTAAAATTATGATACTTTAATTGATCTATTTTAAAGAGTAACCATGGAGTGTCTTACGGTTCTTCCCCATAGGAAACGACCAACCCGAACCGTGCATCTTTTCTTATACTTAGGTTTTTTTATGTTAGCCTCTCAGATGTCCCACTGCTGGGGTAATGCCTCCCCTACTTTCTCCTTTTAAACATCTTTATGTTGTGCGATATCTAAAATGAGCGTTGGCCAAAACAGAACTGAGAGCAGTACAGGAATCATCGTTTGTGATGAGGTTCTGCAGTCTCACTTTAAAAGCGCTCATACCTTGCCTTAGCCTTGGCGTAGATATTGAATTTCATTAATCATTATCACTATAAGAAAAAGGTCGAAGGGACAGCTGTTTACAAGAATGCACTAAAGATGTTTCTGTGCAAATGGACAGAAACATCTATAAATAATCATAATGGATAGAAATTAAAAAAATAATAGCTGTTCAACAAGCAAAAAGCCTAGAACGCTAATTGTAATTCAATTTCAAAGGTGTTACTAAATTAATGACTATTTTTGGTTGAAAAAATGTTATATTCAAGAAAGTCCATGGGTCTCAATGCACTACACAGTAAATAATTTTCCTTGAATTAAAACAGTAAATATCGATCGTTTTCCTGCTGACCAAGTAATAAATACGAAATGCAGATCTTATATTATGGCGGGCTGGCCTTTATCTCAATGAAATCTATTGATTCAGTAGTAGTAAATAAATACTGCAGTTATAATAGTATCTTTACCTAGTATAAAACAAAGTCGCTTCCCGCGGTCTGTACGCTTAGATCTATTAAACTACGCAACGGATTTTGATGCGGTTTTCAACAATAGACAGAATGATTCAAGAGGAAGGTTCACGTGTATAATTTATCCCTGAAAAACACATCAAAATTTCCAAGCGAACTAAGTCACGGGCAGCAGTTTTTTCATAATAAGTTTATTTTCGCGTCTATCTCCCTGAATGCGCTGGTCTTTTAAACAAGAGAAACTCATACATCTAATGGTACAATGCGTTAAATCCGTGCGAAGCAGAGCGATCCGCTAGTAACCATACTAGCGACCCGCCTTAATATCAATTAAGGACGAAAAATATCCATACGAGTACAAACAGCTCACTAGGAAACGATGCAAAGGTCATCTAAGCAAATTGCGTGATACATAACGCCATGGTATTTTCTTAGAATTAAATGGGATCTTTACATAAGAATGTGTAAACACAATATAATGAATTAATGGTCATAATCATAAAAACAGCAGTTAAATTTAAAATGTTTTTTTCTTTGGAATTTGCAATAAATATACAAAATTAGTCTAATTCACACTCGCACTTGACTGCGTCATTGATCCAGTGCTCGCAATCTTGACTGCTGAGGATGAGATCCTGGTTTTGAATCCCGGGCCGTCAAAGTTATAATTATGCTAAGCTTGTACCATCCGGCGTTCTGCAATTTCTATTTTCCCACATAGGAAGTAGCGTGAACCTATGTATACAATAACAACTATATAAACAAGTAGGAAAGGAAACACAGTTATTGTGGTTTCCTACGCAGTGTTGCGGCTCCAAAAACCAATGTGCGTTTGCGTCCGTTGCTACGTAACCAAACTTTTGAAAACAACTTATTTTAATACGTAATGTTCCACGTTCTATTATCAAGCGGTACTTACGCTGATGATTAGATGTCCATTTTTAACGATACATTGCATTAAAGATTTAAAGTTTTTCCTTTTAAAATTCTCCAGAAAAATAAAACGAATCATGTGGCACACTTCTTTCACACCGTTCTTTTTTCAAATCTACAATGCATTGTGTTTTTTTTTTCTTTTAAGTTTCCAGCAGTTTCCGCAGTTTTTCATTACTGTATTCTTAGAACCTAACCTAACTCTGAACCTTTAGTTCAGAGTTACGTTAGGTTATTTTTGTTTTTACAAAATAGAAGTTATTTATAAAGATTATGTACATATCCATTATTGATGAGGTGTTTATTGTTTACGAAAAAAACCTTTATCTGTGCCATATATATTTTGCACGATAAAACATTTTACTTATCAGTTTTTTAATATTTTGTAGATAAACAACCTCTTTGTTTGGGTGCGAAAAACTTCCATCATCACATAGTGTATAGATTTATTTTTGCATTTTTCTCCATTTTATCTATGATTGAGCATTTTCTGTTTGCAATTTTTTATAGTGAAATTTGTGAAGCTTGAAATGTGGGTGTACTATTAGATGCACCTCTGCATAACCCTAGATGTACTACAAGCGTGATGTTATGTATTGCTAATGTCATAATATTTGTGTTACAGATGCCCCGTGGTCGGGACGATATGCAAGTAAACGTGGCGGGCCTACGAAGAAATATTAAAAACCTCGCACACAACTACTCCGATGCCCAGGTATGGCCATATTACTGCTATTTTATTAAACAAGCTAAAGTATTTCAACGGGAACATTCGCTTGTAATGTAACAGTCTAGATTCGAGCAGTCAGTTTCTCCCGAGCATTACAGTGCAGAACCTGCAACAATACAATTTGTAGCAACCACTTGTTTGTCTGTACTAAATCGAATCTTCGATTAAAAGGCGAATTTTTGAGACGGAGCGCAGAAAAACAAATTAAATTATGAAAGAATTAATGCCTTAAATTATGAAGACCTTCAGAAATAATCACATCGTGACTAAACTCCTGAGCTAGTTGCGACTTGGTATCATGAACTTTGTAATGTGTCAGATCACTGATTTATCTAAAAAAAAACATTGATCCGTGAAATCGCGGCATATCCATATAATAGCCCCCTTTGTGTATTTACAGACTAACTATTTGTATATTTCAAAGAACTGTTGCTAAAATACCTATAACAATGTCTGTTAAACTTTCAAACCGCATTTACCGGTTTCGGTATGATATACCGAACACGTTGTGTGCGTGGATATCCCTTCCAGCCCGTATCATAAGGATCAGATTTATCTGTCACCAGTCAGCACCGTTCCCCAACCTACACAGTTCTAACACAAAACAAACAATTAATTCCAGGTAAAAGTGCGCGAGGCAACATCAAACGACCCATGGGGCCCTTCAAGCACATTGATGGCGGAGATCGCCGACCTCACATACAATGTGATGGCTTTCACAGAGATCATGCAGATGATCTGGAAGCGACTAAACGACCACGGCAAGAACTGGCGGCACGTCTACAAGGCGCTGGTACTCATGGAGTACCTCATCAAGACTGGCAGTGAGAAGGTGGCGATGCAATGCAAGGAGAATATTTTTGCTATACATACGCTGAAAGACTTCCAGTATATGGAAGAGGGGAAGGATCAGGGTGAGTTTCTAACCATTGTTGTTTTTCTGCCAATGATTCTATGCTTGCGGATCGTTTATACCAGGATGAACGTACCCCAGGAATATCCTCATAGGACAGAGATCCTTTTAAATGGCACGTTAGGTATGTTTAGTCTTTAAAGGTTACTGTAATGTTAATTTTAGGCCCAAAATATTCATCCACATACGTCTAAGATGGTTCGTTTCTTTGTTCAGCCCTTAGGAGGCGCACATCAACAGTATAGCCAAAAGCATAAATAGACCATCCCCTTGTGTGAAGCATACTCAATTCATTCTATCAGAAATAAAACAACCCAAACGAATTTGAAAGAAATTTTGAACACAGCCATGTTCAAATTCGCCTTGTCACATCTTCAACGTTCGGCCTCGAACACATGCTAATAGCTTACGAAACGCATCAATAGTGGTTTAGCAACATGGCAGCTTATTAATAATTCAAACAATTTTAGTACAGACCATGAGTGAATGTCATTAATATGTATGGTTAGTAGGCGTTGTCTTATCGCCGATGTGATAACGACAGGGTTTGTGAACCTGTGCTTGTAAAAATATTTAACCATTCATGATTGTTATTGCTAATAATTGAAAATAATGTAATTGAGTTCAACGAATCTCTTAAAGATATACCGATTGGATATTGGCAGTGGGGCTCATCATTTCCCTGTTCTTATCCCAATTAATTTGTGTTCGGCACAATGTGACTTCTTCGTCCATACTTCTCAATTAGTCGTTGTCTTATGAGGCACTTTTTTTCTAGACATACCTACATGTAAAGTTCACACAGTCCCGTTGTATATCAGTGGCTATTTATTTTGCATTTTTTCATTGTAATTTGGTATTGTATAGATTGGTTATCCCTGTGCCAGATAATCCCAATGTAGGATGTTTATGCTCTGCTCAGATAAAGTACCAGTTTGCCCGTGACTTTCATTTCGTTCGGACTTAAATTGTTTTTCTGTCGGTGGATCGGTGCTATAGAAAGTAAGTGCAATCGTGGTGTTCCTTTAAAAATGCCCGGCATTGCGAAGGTACCTGTAAATAATAATCATAAAATTGGGCGCCACTTACTACTATTGTTGTTAGAATCTATCCAAAGTAGATTGTCCTTTAATTTGATTGTTATTTAATCAAATAATATTTCGTAATATCACGCCCGGTTGTTATTGTATGCTGTTCCAATCATAGTATTTTGAAATTTATAAATCATTGTATAACATAAATTTATATACAAAATCTTAATAAATACTTATATTGCTGTGCCCTAACAGGGTCCATAACATTGTTCTTAGCTTTAAGCCTTTTATAACACCTTTATAACATTGTGGAACGCAATTAAATGAATATGAAACCCGTACTATTACGAAATACGGTACATTTCATAGTTCCAATCGATATTTCACGACAAAACTGTTTTAGAATTTTGCTACGTGTTTTACGTATTGGTGCTCATGACTCTACATCCACATTTCGCCAGTTATGGTCAAAGCCCTATTGGGGGGAGCCTATTGCCATCAACTGGGCACGAATCCAAACTCAACCAAAATCAATTCACGTTTATCCAAATTAGATTTAAAATGTCTCTTTAATTTCTGTCGTTTTCTCAATACAATACGTACTGGTAACAAAACGTCAAAAATTAAAGAGACATTCCGAAAACGCCCCTTTTTTTCTGAATCACCACTCGCCTTGGTTTTAGCCCAAACACCCTGATGGGTGCTTATCCTCAATCAACCCGATTTATTTAGCAAAAACTCCTTTCATTAAGAGAACATCTATACCAATAATTATCATAATTGCAAAAGTAACTTTATTTGTCTGTCTGACAACCTTTTCACGCCTTAACAGATTTCGATGAATTTGCCATTTAGGTAGACAGACACACACTAAAGGTGAGGACATAGGCTAATTCCTGTCCTAGTTGTACTTAAATCGTCTGTGAGATAATTTCCAACATCCGCCGAGGGCAAAAATTTACATCAACAATGCTTTATTAATAATTGCCAATATTGTTAATAACCTAAAACGCCCATTTTTTCTCGTAATCGGGAGTCATGATGCTGCTTATCTGAAATCCGCCCATTTTATATAAAAGCCTTTTCCTTTCAAGTTCTGAGTGAATAGGTTATATTTTAAATGTATTTTTCCAGGCCTAAACGTCCGTGAAAAGGCGAAAGCACTAGTTAATCTTTTAAAGGACGACGAACGGTTAAAGAACGAGCGAGCGCGAGCACTCAAAGCGAAGCAGCGGTTCGCGCAGAGTGCGAGCGCTTTCGGCAGTGACGGCGCCTTGGATACGCCCAGCAGTCCTACCTACCCCGCGGTGAGTACTGCTCGGTTATACAGATATAATAGCCAAGAAAAATTGCAAAAGAGCCATGTTACAATTTTTTATTTAAGTTTACAAAAATGTATACTCAATCTCTCTATGGTTTCGATGTAAAAATTCATAATATCTGAGAAAATTCCGAAAAAAACTTTCATTTTATTTTCACTTCCTTGAAATGTTGCCTTTGGGAATTGAATTGCTATTGCGTGTCTTGAATCTTGATTCTGTAGGTAAGATACAGAGATGAAAATAAAAGTAAACTTACACTTCGACCAATCAAAATAATTTTGGAGTGTACCTACGTATCAGGCCATAATGCATTGAATTTGACGCCAACTTTCGTCCATTTCTGTATCTTACTCTTAATTGTTTGTTGTAAAAATGCTTTATGCAGTTATAAAACTGCAAGCAGCATTCATATTCGCACTCTTCCTTCTAACCGGCGCCTAATTCACGGTGAAAACTTACAACTTCATTTTGCACAAAACGAAGACATGATTCTCTGCAAGCTGCCGCCCTTTCTGCCTTGCCTGTCAAGGTGTTAACTGTCAGTACGTCTGGTGTGCTAACTAGCGTGGTGTCCCTTACAGTTCGGCAGCGACGGCGCGCTAGACGCCACGTCCAGCCCCACCTACCCTGCGGTGAGCACTTTGATCTATATCTGCACTACTAACTTTATCTTACTAACGTTTGGGACAGCTACAGCACAGGCTTGCTGAGCGCGGAGAAGCTCGATACTCGCTAGGCGACTCGCAATTACTAGGTCCTAAGCAAGCCACCTGTGAGAGCGATCATGTCCTTAGATTCTATTACTACACAGTTAATTACCGAAGCCAGCCGCCTGAGCAATCGTGCGGGGAGTAACGGGTGAAGTCCGGGATCTTCCCATCAAGACCGGCAGTGATGGTCTCGATATCTATCAGGACTATCCGTGACAGTCTTGGTACCCATCGAGACTGTCAGTGATAGTCTTGGGATCCATCAAAATTGTCAGTGAGACAGTCTTGATGGATACTGTTGGATAACGATGCCTGCCTGTATATCTCTCTCTTAGACTGTGACGCTCATAGGTCTGGCAAAATGTAGTTAACGTTCTGTTATTAATAATTTGATGCGATTCCAGCTAAGCGGAGATTCAGCGGAGTGGTCCGGTGGCGGGCGCGAGAGCGAGCTCGCGCGGCCGCTCACCGCGGGCGAGGAGGAGCTGCAGCTGCAGCTGGCGCTCGCCATGAGCCGCGAGGAGGCCGAGCGCGAGGAGCGGCGCCGGCGCAGCGACGACGTGCGTCTGCAGCTCGCCATCAGCCAGTCGCAGCAGGACTTCCAGTCAGTACCCACCTACTTATTTCTCGACCCTAACACCGACCGCTATGTTACCGACGTCCGCCACAGACGGACGGAAATGTCAAATAGCATTGCTGTCTTCCGTTGCGGAATGCCCGTCGGACAGGACAGCCTGATCCTTTTCTACTCATTTCTCCGGTCCTGTCCTAACACATTCCCTGCAGTTCTGTCTCCCCTCCCCTCCAGGCTGGAATCCTACCTCCGCGAAGAAGCAGTCCGTCTCCACACATACAAGCGTCGCGCGCCTTCCGCTCCAGAATGGGCCATTACTGTCGACCCGAGTGGGGCCCCGACCTGGTCCACCGTGGGCCCGAGTGGGCCCCCGGCCTGGTCCGGCGTGGGCCCGAGCGGCGGGCCGCTATGGTCCTGCGGCGACACGGGCCCGGGCTGGGCTCCGGCCCCGCCGCGCTGCTGGTTCTACGGCTGTATGGATGCATGTCTCAAACCGAATGTAATACAGTCAGTGCCGAACACGTCACTTGTAGTCGATTGTTGTAAAACGAGATTTTGTTTAACGAAAATAGCATTAAGTAGTTGTATTTATGCAGTTTCAGAATTCAAACTGTTCAATATGAGCTGATTTTGTGCCGGTTGTGAGATTAGATTTATTAAAGTGAAACTTTTATTACATCGTCTCAAACTTTTTCGTCTGTGTTTTGCATGTCGCGTGACGGTGGGCCGCGGAGTAGTGAAAGGCGCTCGTCAGAGCGCCTTTCACTTTATCCCTACTCCGCGCTATAGTGTTACCGTGGTTTCATAAAACCACACAATCCTTTTTTTTCTTGTTAGGTTTAAAGATATAAGTCCAAAACTTTGCGAGTTAATTAAAAAAAAAACTAGATGCCAAATTTCAATAATTTCGTATTTATATGTAATATAAGACTGCTTAGCACCTTATTCAGGCGGCCAAAGAAACGTTCAACTCAACAATTTTTTCATGTCAGCAGTATTGATGCCTAATGCTTCCGACATACCCAAATACTTATAGGTTTCTGTTGAGGAGAGGGATCTAAGTTGTACAGAATCCGAGAGTTGAGTTCCCATGGATTCCATAATCTTCCCCGCTTCTATTATAAAATGTAGACCAGGTCATACTAATGATTTGTAACTTCCACAGAACTACGGACGGACTCCCGCCACCTAAGAAAGGGCAGTCGTCGCAGCAGCAGTCCCACTTGCTGGACCTGTTGGACGTGAACCTCGGCAGTCCCGCGCCCAGCTCCGCGCCGCCGCTCGCGGAGCCCTGGGGCGGCAACCACGAACAACCGAGACCGGTAAATGTCCTACACCTTGTATACACGGAAACTAGCACTGAGGTAGTGACTCCACTTATTGACAGCTAGAAAGAGCTTCATGTCATTAAAGCGATAAAGATGTCATTCGCCAGGTTTCGGTGCAGACGACGCGACTCGACACCGTGTCGGACGATTCGCTTTTATTGCTTGAATCTCGTTTTGACAGGCTCAAGCCATTTTTGCGTCTTTAAATGAGGTCACTATTTTATTTTTTCTTATCAGTACGATTTACACGACAGTTGTCACCGTCAGTTCAAAGGTTTTCTTTTTTTACCCTGCAAGTGCAATAAGATCAAAAAGTTGAATTTATAATTTAAAATGTCACATAAATTCAGGGTCTTCGAAGCCTGCGAAGCAGAATTTTGTGTAAAACTTATTAAAATTGTTGTTTTTCTTCTATCAATCTATGCAGTTGGAATTCGGTATATTTGCCGACTCCATGGTAAGATTCTTAGAGGAAGTACGAGTGGAGCTAGATCTGTGTGTTATGCTATGTTGTACATGCATTTGTTTAGAGGTATACTGTTGCACTAAGTCTTCATCGTTACATACACTTTAAAAGTTATATTATTTGAAGGGGTTTTGTGTGGAAGTATTCTGATATAAACAATTTTATAATTTATGCTAATTCCTTTATTACAATCAAACGCTGCACAGCATATGAGCAGACCAATCATCAATTTTTTACTTTTTTTGTCCATTTTTAATTTTACTGGCCAAGAACTTCGCCCTTCCACAACCTCTTAAGCGGTCTACACACCAAAGCCGCTGACCCGGCGGCACAGCCCGAGCGGCTTAGTGCCGGCGGGTTAACCCGGCGGCTTCAGAATGTCCAAGCCGAACGACTTTGCCGGCGGCAATGCCGGCGGCACGACAGCTGCGGCATGTGGTGTTCTAGTAATTGCCAAATAGTCGTAGAGATTGGACGCTTTTAAATGATAGAGGTCTATTAGTTTTATAACTGTTGCATCGTCCCACTCCATATTGGTTAGTTGATAAAAAATAAAAGTGCCGACACTTCACAACAACAGAGAATGAATAAGTGATACTTCACTACTCTATGAAAGCCGGCGGGCAACTGACTGAGTGAGTGGAGAGGGATGCCGTCGGCATCGGCATGCTGCCCCGCCGGCTTGCCCGCGCGGGCGCAAGCCGGCGGCATGATTGTACAAAATAAGGCCGGCGGGTTGGGCCGGCGATCCGTGCCGCCGGGTCAGCGGCTTTGGTGTGTAGACCGCTTTATGTTTGTAATTATGCGCAGGAAACATCATCGGACGCGTGGTCGGCAGTGGGTAGTCCGGCGAAGGACCCGTGGGCCCCTGCGGCCGCGCCGGCAGACCCGTGGGCCCCAGTCGCAGGCATGCATGTAAGTGTTCAAGTTAACTATTCTGAATCATTGACAAGATACAACATTTTTTAAAGTGTAAATTGCTGAGATGTATTAAGTACAAGTTCTGTTCCATTGAATAAAATAAACTAACCATTTTTTTACATTAAATGAACCATAATTTTTCATGAAATTAACCATAATTTTACATTAGATTAGACATTATTTTAGATTAATTTAACCATTATTTTGTTCTATCAGTCTTCACAGTTGGATTTTGGTATATTTTCCGACGCAATGGTAAGATATACAAAAGACGTTGTCTGAGTGAAGCTAGAACTATCCTGTACGCAATTTATGACATGAATTGTTTTACTTGTTTTTATTAAACTGTCATATTTATTGTCACTTGCTGTACCCATCGTGGGATAGGCTCAGTAATAATCTACACATCACAGTACCGTTTGTTTATTAATTAAAACCAAACTTTTAAAATACAGTCCTAATTTAAAAAATCTCAAAAAAGCTCACCTTATTAGTAAGCTAACTATTCCCGCGTGACTTAGGCTATTTGAAGAAAAATGCTCGGTTCCCAAGTAAATCTCCATGGATCTAGTTGCAAGACTTTGAGTTGATTCCATCGTGGTTCCCAGGGCAAGTCTCCGGTGTCGGTGCTGTCGTCTCCGTCGTCGTCAGAGCTGGAGCAGTTCGACGCGTTGTCACAGCGGCCGCGGAACAACACTGACTCGGATCCCTTCGATTTGACCGCGTTAAGTAAGTACTACAGGCTTTTACATAGACTTGATTAATCAGCATGATTGAATTTCACTATGTATGCACGATTCATTTTACTTGATGTTACATAATCAGCCCATACTGTTCCCACTGCTGGGCCATGTTTTTTTTATTGTTGATTTTAATCATTTTTGTTTTGCCCTGTGCCCTGTCTGTCTGTGCAATAGTTGATGAGATAATATTTGCTAACAAAGTCGTAAAAGGTGTTGCAGTATACTACTATTTATCTCGCAGTTAATGAAAGTAGAGTACAAAACTAGTGTAAAAAATAATAGTTTAAAAAAACAAAAAAAACACGCTTTTTATAGAAAACAGAACTAAAAAATAGAAAATAAATTTGAATAAATTTAAATTAAGAAAGAATGCACCCACGCTTTTTTTCTTAATTTAAATTTATTCAAATTTATTTTCTACTTTTAATTTGGTTTATTTATAATAGCTTGTTTTTTTTTTAACTATTATTTGTTCTAATCTACTATTAATTCCGTGATTACTATAAGTAACTGTAATTATTGTCCAAATTGTTCATGTGTACAGCTGTATTAATAGTTAAATCTTTATTTAAAAGCTTGCTTTTTTAGTTTTTTAAAACTATTATTTGCTCTGCTGAATTAAAAATTCTCTTTGGTATTCGAAAATTTCCTAATATTAGATAAATCGGTTAAGGCCCTACCATACGCCAATGACCTTGAGCAAACGAGACATATTCAACATTAGCGCCGTCTAGCGAGGAACGTTCGTGCGTCAATTGACGTTTCCGAAGAAGAGTAAAACATGAGCAGAACAGACACACAATTTAGTTTTTAACTCCGTGGCAGCTGATTCGATTTTCAGGACCAGATTTATTACGTTGATTTTCTATCTAAAAACAAAGAATGTAACGGATAGGTACGAAAAAATAATCTAATTTTGATGTTCAAATAATTGCATGTAAGTATCGTTTTAAAACACATATCTTATTACTAAAACAAAACAAGCAGTTACCAGAATATTATTATTATAAGGACAACAGTCAAGTGGTACTTCGAATATACCCATAATCATTGTTAGATGTTGGTTAATGCTGCAATGAATACTACTTTTGCGAATATGAATACGAATCAGAATAATAACTTTACCATTCGACGAATACGAATACCTACCTAGCTAATTATTGTTGTAAATTATTAGTTTAGAAAATAAAACGCAATAAAACATTATTTTATAACTACTTTACAAAGAAAAAAAGAAGAAAAGTTGAAGAAAAGTTTCAAAAGCTTTTGGAAAGAGACCAGTAAGCTCAATCCACAACCGTACACCCCTCTCAGCGTGGATGGGTTTGGCGAGTCGCTGGATATTGCTAATATGTTTGTTAATAAATTTAAAGTGGTGCCATCTGATCGTCCGCGTATGTTGCCGCCGGTGCTCAAGGCTGATTCTCAAAAGTTAAATACTTTACCATCTGTTAGCTTCTCTGCTAAGGAAGTAGCTTTCACTATCAGTAAGATGGCGAGGGGTAAGTCCCCTGGACATGATGGAATTAGCATTGAGCACCTGAGGCATGCGGGTATACATTTGCCTAGAGTGTTATCTATGTTTTTCACTTTTTGTATAAGACACTCGTATATACCGGACGAGTGCACGAAAGCTATTGTTGTACCAGTGATCAAGAATAAGACTGGTGACCCCTCGGATGGTTCCAACTATAGACCCATCTCGCTAGCCACCACTGTAGCTAAGGTACTGGACAGTATGCTAGATCAACACTTATGTAATCACCTCAAAATAAATGACGCACAGTTCGGTTTCAAAGCCGGACTGTCTACAGAAACGGCAATCTTATGTCTTAAACATACTGTCCGGTACTACACGGACAGGAAGACTCCGGTTTATGGATGCTTCCTTGATTTATCAAAGGCTTTTGATATGGTGTCTTATGAACTTCTATGGGAGAAACTGAGGTCCACCACACTCCCCGTGGAGATCATTAATGTTTTTGATTACTGGTACAGCAATCAAGTCAATGTTGTTAGGTGGGCTAATGTTTTGTCCGATGAGTACAGGTTGGAGTGTGGTGTGAGACAGGGTGGTTTAACATCCCCTCGACTCTTCAACTTGTACGTCAATGAGTTGATTGAGGGTCTCAGCAGCACTGCAGTCGGCTGTACTATTGATGGCACTCGTATTAACAATTTAAGCTATGCTGATGATATGGTGCTGCTGAGTCCTTCAATCGGCGGATTGCGGAAACTCATTATGAGATGTGAGGAGTACGCCGTGGCCCATGGGCTCAGGTACAATGCGAAGAAAAGTGAACTGCTAGTGTTCCAACCACGGCATTTAAAAGTTGACACTGTCCCATCTGTTTTACTAAATAGTGTACCACTGAACAGAGTGACGCAGGTTAAGTACCTGGGTCACTGGGTTACGGAAGACCTCGCGGATGACATGGACGTTGAGAGGGAGCGTAGGGCGTTGGCTGTCCGTGGGAACATGCTGGCTCGCAGGTTTAAAAGGTGCACGAGTGAGGTGAAGTGCACTATGTTCCGTGCATACTGTCTATCGTTTTACTCGTGCACCCTGTGGATCAGTTGTACTCAGCGGGCACTCAATGCCCTACGGGTACAATACAATAATATTTTTAGGATGTTGTTGGGTCTTCCGAGATATTGCAGTGCATCGGGCATGTTTTTGAAAGCTCGGATTGATGGCTTTCAAGCCATCATGAGAAAAAGATCGGCCTCATTGTTGCACCGTATACGGGCAAGCTCCAACACAATCTTGGGAGTAATAGCGGACAGGCTAGATGGTCCGTTTGTTAGACACTGGATTGCACTCCACGTGTCAGTCTGATTGTTGATTGATTTTTGTACTTTTTTAGTTTTAGGTTTACTAACATAGTTCTTAAGTGCTTACTAACACAATTATGGATCTGTGTATTTTACATGTTTTTGATCTGAAATAAAGTTCTGATATATATTTACTAATAACTTCTTGTACATTTTTTTAATTTGAAATCATAAAGTTTAAATTGCAAACGATAATAATACCGAACATCAACAACATAGGTAGTATGTTCCGTAACGTAACCTACTTGAATCGGCTCCTCTGCACTGATAAATTGCTTAGTCTATGACAACGAGACAATCATGATAAACACAAAAGTCACGATAAAATTTGAACCAAGGCTCAAAATATGTAAAAAGTATATGTAATCTACAACGATCCGATATTATACTGTTTTTAATTCAAAGAACTAAAAAGGCAGTAAAAAATGTATTTTATTTGTCAACGCGCGCGTGGTCTGCCCGTCACGAGGTGCCGCAGCAGACTAAAATGACACTGAGACGTACTCGGCGCGAGCTTTCGCTTGCGTTATTATTTAAAATAATACAAATTATTAATAAAAAGAACTAAAAAAAGTTACCAAGGGAATTCTCATCTTTTTAAATTTCCTATCTTTGAGTGTAAGAATCGATTGAAACGCATTTCTTGACATCGAGAATTTGCGGGCTAATAGACGTTTGAAAGACATTTTTTCTTCAAAATGTAGCTAATAAAATAAAATTCTGACAAGACAAAATAATAAACATGAATCCCTTTATAACTGATATTTTTTTCATGTTGATAGACCTAGTAACTTTTTCAGAATATCGAGTTGAAAAACCTGATTTGACAACTCTTAAGCCCTTAAAGATAATGGTTGAAATTTAAAAATCAACATCAACTCCTGCCTTATCGACTATAGATGAAAATTATATAAATTAGCAAAAAAAATATTTTGCAAATTGAAAAATGGAATAATTTGAACGAAATCTGGCCGTTTAAAGTGGGTCAAAATCGCGCCCAAAGGAGTCGGTTACAAAAAAAAACTTATTTTGTAAATTGAAAAATGGAATAATATTATCAAATTAATGTATTGTCATCGGTCCTCGATAAATCTACAAAGTCTGAACGGGTTACCTATGTTTCATCGAAAAGAAATTGACAAAATATCACTTCCCAAACAATTTTTCGCATAATTTCATTTGCCAAATTATTACTTAGCAAAAAATCTCTTCACGAATAATTGAACGCAAACCTAATGTTTGGCAAGTAAACAATAACTTGTTTACCAACTAGTACTTTTACCAATTTTTATGTAGTCAAATATTTCAGTTGGAATACCACATTTTACGCAAGTTTTCAATTTACATGAAATTAAAATAATATTGACATGAGGCCAAAAGTCTGTATATTAGATTTCGAAAAGGCAGCTATTTCAAGCAAAAGATCTAACTTAGAAGACGTTTTATTACAAGGGTGTTTTTTCACGTGGGACAAATTTTCATATTTCTTTCTAAATAATCTAGTCGTTTCTGGGGAGGAGGTCACAGTTCTAACCTAACCAAACCTCACCATTTTTCTTTTAATAATGAACCCCGTCTAACTAGTTCGGTTCTCGATAGCCTGCTAAAAATAATCTCTTTTTTCCATATTTTTATGTCCATTGGGAAAAAAAATTGTAAGTTACAAATCTTTTGTATTAAATAAATTATTATATTAAGATAAATAGTAGATTGTTGCATCGAGCGCAAAGTGAGTTATTAATGCACGAGTGTTATGTTGGTGCCCGAGCGTACGCGAGGGCACTAAATTAACACGAGTGCATTTTAATAACTCACTTTAGCGAGGTGCGTAATCTACTTTTCTTTCAACTACCGTCATACCGTGACAAAATATACCACCTACCTACCACCACCTGCCTACGACCTGCCTTCCACCTGCCTACCGCCTGCCTACGACCTACTACACCCTGCCTACCACCTGCCTATCTCCTGCCTACGACCTACCACCGCCTGCCTACCACCTGCCTACCGCTTGCCTACCGCCTGCCTATGACCTACCACAACCTGCCTACGAACTGCCTACGACCTGCCTACCGCCTGCCTACGACCAATCACCACCTGCTTACCACCTGCCTACGACCTGCCTAAGACCTGCCTACGACCTGCCTACCACCTGCCTAAGACCTGCCTATGACCTGCCTACAACCTGCCTAACACCTGCCTATGACCTGTCTACAACCTGCCTAACACCTGCCTACGACCTGCCTAAGATATACAATCACCTGCCTACCACCTGCCTACGATCTGCCTAGAACCTGCCTACCACCTGCATTTCGCCTGCTTAACACCTGCCTACCCCCTGCCTAACACCTGCCTACATCTGCCTGCCACCTGCCTACCACCTACCTACCGCCTGCCTACGACGAACCACCACCTGCCTACGACCTGCCTAAGACCTGCCTACGATCTGCCTACTACCCACCCACTACCTACCTAAGAACCTTCTCCTGACAATAACAAAAACAACAAAAAAAAAATTAGCGAAATCCGTCCAGCCGTTCACGCGTGATGCGACCAAGGGAAATAGGGAATCATTTTTATATATACTCGTATAAATAAAACATAAAAAACAGTGCAGTAATGAAAACAGTGCAGTAATGACAACATTTCTGCACTGTTTTGGTTCTAAGCAAAAAAGACATCCTTTGTGATCGGTTTTGTAGTGATTAATGATACCATTACTGCGTAGTTGGAAGAAAATTCCATTTTTTAATTATATAGTTCCCAAAAATCTTATTTTTGCCTTCATATGTTTTGTCATAGCAAATCAATTGACCTAACGTTTACTGTCTAAAATTTGGATGCTGTAATAAATTATTTGATTAAAGACTTATGCCATAATGACATTATCTTTGGTAAAATTCTGTCAAGTAAAAATTTGACCAAATGAAAAAGTGCGTACTAAAAAATCATTCCAAATATTGCATTGGTATAAAAAAGGTTACTAAAATTTCTTTGGGTCGTGAAATTTTGTCAAAATCTTTTCGGCAAAACGGCAGGCTCCCAGTTTGAACGAAATCTGCCCGTTTAAAGTGGGTCAAAATCGCGCCCAAAGGAGTCGGTTACAAACAAACATACAGGTAAAGCTAATAAAAAGCTTGTAAAAAAAAACAAATCTCGGTTTTTGTATCCAACTTGAGCCAATTTAGACCCTCGAATTAAATTCTCTTTTTTTTCACTTGTTGTATAATCTACTATTTCTTTCGTTCTTTCATAAGCTGCGTTGATTTTGATCTTTTAGGTTTTTGACTTGTCTATTATAATAGGTATTTGTAATTCTTAAGTTGTATAAGATAAGTTCATAACTAAAGGGACAACATAATCTTTGCAGACGACAATCTCACACTGAAACCGTCGTCCCCGGTAGTGGGCAGCCTGGGCGCCATCAAGAAGTCGCCGTCGGCGTTCCTGGGAGAGAACTCGTCGCTGGTGAACTTGGACCGTCTGCTGCACGCCGCGCCCGACGCCAACCCCTTCGCGCCCGAGCCCGCGCCGCCGCCGCGCGCCGCCCACCTGTTCGTGCAGCCGCCGCCGGTGAGTGTCTACGCTAGCAGTAGAACACGCAGGCCGCATATATTTATTATCTTGGCCTTCGCTCCGCTCGGAAACCCTATAGACACTGCTTTATCCCCTTGGTGCATAATCGCAACATTCAAATTAATAAGTTTCTGTTAACAAATTTTTTGTCTATGTTACAGGCACGGCTAACAATGAATGAACTTAAACAACAGCAGATGGGCCTAACGGGTCTCAACTTCGGCACAGCATCCCCATCGTTCGGTGCGGCCGCGCCCGTGTCCGCCGCGCCGCTCGCCGCGCCGCTGGGCAACGGCGCGGACCCGTGGGCGCCGGCGGGCCCGGTGCCCGCGCCGCGCTCTACGGAGCCCTGGTCGCCGCCGCACGCGATGCCCGCGCCGCGCTCCACGGAACCCTGGTCGCCGCCTCACACGCGCCACACACCCAACCCCTTCCTCTCCTAGCCACTCACCACACAGGTACGCTACCGCAACATATTTCTAGTTAGACTAGCCGTTTGGACTTCACATATTTTCATAAAACTCCACCCGAGGAGGGTTGACCGTCTTTGATGTACTTTCATCACAGTGCAAACTTCTGTACTTATCAATTTTCTGGTTGTAAAAGAAGATGTTTTGTTCACAGGAAACAAGGTAACGCGGGACATGGCGGGAGCGCGTGGCGTGGCTCACGCCGTACGCGCGGCCTTGCGCGCCGGGCCGCACGCGAGGCCGCACGCGAGGCCGCGCGCCGGGCCGCACGGCTGGCCGCTGGCGCCCGCCACACCAACAGTTCTACTGTCACGACTACGTGTACTTGACCAAACCACAAACTGTACGCTTGGCGCCTGGCCGCGCGCTCGTGTCTGTGAACCCGTGACCCGTGACGTCATCGTCTAGTTGTAACGAACAATAGTTTATTCCTCAGTCTGCGCTTGTACGGAATTAGTATTTTTGGTTCTTTTATATGTCATATATACAATCACCAATTTTGATTACCAATATAATGTATGTATATTAATTGTATTTGTTGTAATATCTAATTTACGCAAACGGTGTGTGGTATAATCATGAGAAATTATGTTTAATATAATGTGGACTCAATACGGTGGTAGGTAGACGACTCGGGTGTCGGCGCACTCGACGTACTTTTATTGACAAAACAAAAACATAAAAAAGAATTTTGTTTTAAAAAATGTGTATAAAATGAATGACGATATTTAAAATTTAATATAATGAATACAAAAATTATTAGAATAATAAAACGTCACGAATAAGTTTGCTTTTTTAGCAAAACAAATGTTTAGTTAGTGTCGATGTGTCGATACCCACGTAACTATAGACGCAGTATACATGTAAATGTAAAATGAAATGTTTTTTATTAATAGACTGGATAATGCTGTGAGCTGTCGTTTATATGTAGCTGACGATTCTGTGTGTTTGTGTGTGCAAGTATCGTAAATAGATGTAAATTAGAGAAAATTATTCGTAATTTTATATTGTACAAAATATGTCTGATTAATTCATATATTTCGATATTGTACAGATTCCAATTGAATAAAAACATAGTTTAATAAAATTAAAATGAGTGTTTTCGTGCTTAATGTATTAAGGATTGAGTGTCGAAATCGGTCGTAAAGAGATATTTATACGTTATGAACTCATAAACTTGCAAATAAATTAATAAATAAGCAATAAAATGTAACTGTAATCTACTAAATATTCCGTCGAGTCTGGTTAGATCAGAGTCGTGCGCAGGCTGTATTAGAGCGCACATACAAACATACAGGAGACTAGACCGTAGGCTAGAGAAGTAGCGTCAATAGTCTAGATAGTTTGGGGCCGTCGGTAACTGCCCGTATTCGCGACGCTATACAATATCCTCGAATACTTGTATATCGGTGAGCTGTGCCAATGCTCGTAGCTAAATACTAGAAGATTTTTGAAGCCACAAATATTCGTCCGTCTTTTGTTAAGACAAAAGATGGACACTGACGGACGGACGGTTGTTCTAAGGAACAACAAACTAAAAGAGTCGATGGACTCGAATATGAACAGCAAAAGAAAGTATTATGTCCAATTTATTTTTTAAACGAAAAACAATAACTTTATACTAAGTTCAAGTATTTGCTATGATCATTGTCACTGTTTGGGCCCCAAACTGATTCTGGTGATAAGGGTTTTGGTAAGGTTCTCGGTGAGTTTCACAGAGTGATACAACTGAATCATACTTCATTGTACATGAAACAGTCTGATTCTTTCATTAATCGTATCACACGATGTTATCATGAGACTATTCTGGTCACATATTTGTGATTAATCATTGAAGCATTCTTTTTGGTGTCAAAATCTTTCTTCCTAACTACTCACAAGCTAAATGCAGGAAAAGTCGTTCTGTGAAACTCGAATGAGACATTGTCGCGACGACTAAGGTGACAAGTTGTTATTCGTGCCTTAGTAAAGTTTTGTATTACAGTAATTGTATTGTACGTCGCCCTCCACATCACTTCTCCCCTTACTCTTATATTTACGGTCATGGGGTAACTGCTGGCTTCTCTTAGTCATTAAAATAAGGGATCGGGGTGGGTGTTATTCGGGATAGTATTGAGAAGCTGGGTGCGGTAACCTGGACACCCTACTGCATAAGTCATCCTAGTATTATAACTTTGCCCAACTTACTAACATAAATTAACGATTCTGAATGAATGATTCATTTTTAAAATTTTTTTAGATCTTAATGTCCAAACAAATTTCAAAATTGTCTATTTCTTAGCTTTTCCAAACAATATCCAAGTAAGTATTTTTTATTTGTAATTCTATTGGGAGCTAAAACTAGCCGAACGTTAGTTGTTACTTTGATAAATTGAATTCAATGTTGTTCACGAAAAAACTAATTTGAGAGCACAGTAAAAGCATTTTTTTTGCAATACTGGGGTTGAGTGGCTTTTGTTACATTTTGATTAGAGTTTAAATTTGTATTCAAATGTGTTTGTGACATACAAATCCAGGTTACATTTTAATGAGCAGATAAACCAATACTTATGTATGATAAAATTTGCTATCCACATTGTTGTAGTATTCAGCGGATTAGATAAATTATGTACGATAAGTTTACACGCTAACTGTGTTGCCATGCGCGAAGCAAAAACGACCCCTTGCCAGATAAGTAATCGCATTTATATACATAAAAATTACGATAATATCCATTTGATAATTACTGCAGCATTTCCATGGATTTTTTCGCGCTAGCAACACGTATTTTTTCGCGCTAGCAACACGTATTTGGCGTTTGTTTTTTTTTCGCTTATTAACTAGCAGGTTGACGTGGTTATTGTTTATCCGTTATTTAGATAAATTATTATTTTTAATATTATTTCCTGACCATTAAATGCATCGATGCTAATTCAACGTGTCACTAGCTAGGGAGAAACTGTAAAGATTAATGTAACTATTTAATTAAAATATATAAGTTTTTCAATACATCTTTGTGTATTATTTAACAATACTTTACCAAACACAACGCGTAAGCAAAGTGTTGCAGACGAGACCGACGAAACTCAATCCCAGGATCTTAATTTGCATACGGTTGGAATGTCATGATAAAGATAAATTGGACGTAGTTAAGCAAAAAGGAACCAATCCACAACTTGGCCAAATATGACTTAAGTGCACCAAACTGATGCCAGATATCGATACTATTTGGCCAAAAACAAAAGGTGTAAGGTATAGTTTTTGTCAACGTTACAATATTATACATCGTGTAAGGGTCAGTTCACACCGAGACGCGACGCCACGCGTCGCGCGGCGCAGCGCTGCGTGGCGCAACGTATTCTGAATTCTCACAACGAAATGTGTATCTTTTCGTGTAGAAAATAAAGTAATATTTTGAATCGCTCTTTAGAAGTGTGCGCGCAGCGTCACGTCGCGTCGAGTCTCGGTGTGAACTGACCCTAAATCACCTCATCACGAAGCCGTCTACCAAGCATTCTGTAGATGAAACTAAGTAATTAGTCATCATAACTTCGTCCATTATTGCACATACAAAAACCTTCGGTTTCCCCGAAACGCAGCCAGGATACGGACGCTAAAAAGTCTACATCGGGCCCATGTAGGGCCGGGTAAAAGCGTCCGTGAAGCTCCTTGCTCTGCCATACCTCCCTGCGATCATTAGTGTCTAATACTTGCGCCAGTTCTCGTTAGCCAAGAAGAGCGGGGTAAGGCTCTTTATCCACTGATACCACATCTCGGTGCATTTCCAAGTCGGCTTTTAGGAAGTATTCCCTGAGACTGCATATCTCACAAGACCCTGCACAACCGTGCATTTAAGAAGCCACGACCCCCACACTTCCGCGGGATATACAGTCTCATCACCGACGACCGTGGGTGATGCATCCGATTTGCGGTCAGCAGTTCACGGACCCTCCTATCAAGGGCATTATATTCTGTCTGAGTTCATTTGAGTATGCCAAAAGAACACATCAAAACCGGGCATCACCCAACTGTTTCCGCCTCACAGAACCTTATTCAAGGACCTTATTCAAGTGGCCAAAGAAAAGTTCCCCCAACGATTATTTCATGTAAGTAGCATTGATGCGTAATGCTTCGGACTTTTCCAAATACTATTAATAATTTAATGTAATATATTACATAACAACATATAGTGTCGCTGCGGTCAGCCATTGCGGTTGGGAAGCTCTGCTGATACCTGCTTATTCAGTTAAGTTATTCTGAACGGAGAGTACCAAGTTTTCAGGAAACGATATTGTTTGAATGAGCAGTATAATTTATAAACGTTAGGTATGCATAGTTTTCCACAACGAAATGAAAATAAAACACAATGTTACAATATGATTATAATTTATTCAATAATAGTTTACAAAGACGTTATCGTACAAATATTTCAGAATCAGCATTGCATACAAAATACCCCTCGTAAAAAAAAACATATTTCTCGTTTTGTTCATTATAAAAAGGAGTCAACGCTTCCCAAACGTTTTCGTAAGTACAGACTTATAAGCAATTAGAAATCGTTTATATACAAGACTATGCACCAGTTACAAAAATCTCCGTTGTTTATGTAAAAATAATTAAAAATGGTTTTAAATCCCATGTCGTAATTCTAAAAGCATGGAATGGACGATTACATAAGTTGGGAGCGGATCAAGCTTACCCTAACGCGATAACTTACAATAACTTACCTACCTTACATGTTCATTAATTAGAAGCCAGACTCAGTGCGGAGTACACCTGTGTGTAGGAGGGCGACTAGTCGCAACATTACACGACTATAAAGTCGCAAGTTCACTACGGCCTACTTCGGTTGGTTCACGCTATGTTCGCCTCTGTGTAGGAAATATTTGAGTCTATCAAATTAACTATGCACAACGTTTTACGGCTGAGATAATCAAGTTATCTGTGAGTATATTATGATAGTACTGCATTAGTGAATTGCACTCGTGTGTTAGAAGCACACACCAATCATGATTTTTTATTGATTCAGAGTTATTTATGATTTGTATAATCATGCAGAGTCAATGTCGTCAGACTATTATATTGAGCAATGTTCGGAACATTGTGTGAGGCGAGTCGCACGCGTCTGGTATTGCGTCTGTCCCTGTTTAACTTAAATTAATTACGGTATAGTGTTACTGCAGTTAAGTGCTGTTTGTAGGCATCAGTCTCACGATGTTACCATTCACTAACCTACAGGAAACGACAATAGTACAGGGGTACTGGGGGCTGATAAAAAATTGTATAAAAACCATCGACTAGACACTACAATATCCAATAAATATTTTTCGAAAAATTTCAGAATAATGTCTTCCATACTAATTTATATACCATACAATCTAGAATAAATAATTCAAGCGATACGAGTGACAGTCACAAAATATTTTAATATAAAAATAATTCGACATAAGCAACGTGACGGCAGATCTACCAGTTATAAGAAAAATAATCTATGATTACAATAATAGGGTGAAGCGATATTTTCATAATGATCACATTCGCGCTACATCGCGCGACACTATCATCTTAATCGTACTAAATGCAAACAGGGCGGCGTCTCGTCGTGACGCATTTTAAATATTGTTTTTTTTTTTAGTACGAAATGTGTATCATCAATGCAGGGGCATTGACTAACATTCCCATTTTATAATAATTTAATATAAACCATTGGCAGCGGATTCCATCTCAGAATTGGCTGATTGGGTCGTTCGTCGCCGCCAAGCTTCAACAAGATGGCGGCTAAAGGAAACTAAAATGGCGTCCGTAAAGCGCGCGCCCTCAGAGTTGACATTCTCGATATGAAGTTAAGTCCCACGCCATCTGCAGCGAGCGCTGCTTCGTGAACAAGACGAGCGTGATAATGGAAGAGTATTGCGAATAGGATTTGTATGAGAGATCCTTTTGAACATGATTGTTTGGATGAACGATGACATGATGATGATGAACGACTGCCTCAAACTAAAGGCTCGTAACTTATGCCAATGGACCGTAACTTGAATAGTCTCGGATGAACCGGCAAGGTTACGAAACTGTGAGCAGCAGTATAGAGATGTGTCGTCAAAAGGATCGTGTTGGTGCGGCGGCCTAGTACTCCCAGTGCGTGGCGGCGCTGAGGTCGGGCCCGGCGAGGCGGAAGTTGCCGTTCTTGGCGGCGGCGAGGTAGTGCCCGCCGGCGGCGGCGCGGATGGCGAGGCGCGTCGGCTCGCGCAGCTCCAGGTGGAAGCCTTGCGGCGCGTCCGCGTCGCACTGCACCGACTCGCTGTCTGCGTGCCAGTACTTGCCGTTTTGTCCTGCAAGTGGAATGTGGATCTTAGACGAATCTATACTTTTAATATTATAAAGCTGAAGAGTTTGTTTGTTTGGTTGAACGCGATAATCTTGGGAGTAGTTCCCGTGGTTCGAATTGAAAAAATACTTTAGTGTTGGATAGCCCATTTATCGACGAAGACTTTAGGCTGTATAACATCACGCTACGATCACTAAGACCGGAGCATCAATTAAAAATGTTGTAAAAACGGGGAAAATGTGGCGCAGACGAAGTGGCGCGGGTCAGCTAGTCGGACATAAATAAGCACTTATATCAATAAAATCTGGTTTAAAAAGAATCTTGCCAGCTCGTCGTGACAGCTTATAGCCGTGTCGGATTGATACAGATTGTTACATACCCGGTTTTTACTCACGCCTAAATGACAGTCTTAATATTATTGCACATTTGATTTACAAATCTTAGCTATGGACATTACTAGTGTAAACAGGCATTTAAGTAAAATCTCTTGGTTATTTCTATGGCTAGGTCCCCAACTGTAGTAAAAATGTTATCACAGATACACATATTCCTCAAGTGTTCGGTTGCTAACTTACCTTTGAAGTATACCGCGCCCTTGGGACCGCGGATGACCTGGATGGTCTCGTAGTTAGCCTTGTTGCACTCCAGCCGCACGCCCTTCGGCCCCACGAAGCCCTGCTCGCACTTCAGCACCAGGATAGGCCTGCAAGTTATACTTTAGTTAGCAGTTGAACAAAACAGACAAGTACAGCTATATAACAACAAAACATTTATTTCGGATAAGAAAGACCTTACAGACTGTCCTACGTAATTATAAAAACCACGAAACGCTCAAATTTTTGTTAAAATTATTTTCTATCCTTTATGGAAAAATTGGTTAGTGGTGGTTCTAGATACCAAGAAGTGTTTTCATAATCATTTCTTTTAGAGTAAATGTTCGTTCAACCCGGTGCGGACAAGTCGTGGACTAGCTGCGGACCCTGACAGATACTTCAGTACATTATATGTGAACGCCCGGTGTCTCGAAATCTACTCATGAATCCGAAATCAATCGGGAGTAGGGTTTACTCCTTAGATTCGAACTACCTTCGGACGAGTTCGAATCATCGCTGACGGACTTAGAGACCAGACCCCCCGTTTGTAGGACAACAACACATTTACACTGCAGGGCAAAGACATCTATCAGTTAGTCTACTTTCCACCCACCTGTTAATGAGATAGAAGTAGTATTTGCAGTTCTCCTCGATTGCGTCGGCGTTGGCGTACAGGTGTCCGGAGCGCTTGGTCATCAGGTACTTGCCATTGTTGGCGCGGAACGCAACGGCGCCGTCGCCCTGCCACTCCAGCTCGAACAGGGCGTTTGATGACCTGGAAACGAGTAGAGGATTGTTAGAAGGTGTACGACTTTTAGAAATTGAAAGACCATGACCCCTGGAAGGTGAGGCTGCATACATATGCAGGTTTTCTAAATGAAACATAATGGAATGACGCTAGAAGTAAAACCTTGATAGCCTTACAAGACTGGGTGCAAACGTTTTATTTTTTATGAGTTCTCGTGGCATTAGATTGCTTAATCCAGGCTTAGTTGGAACCAATGCAGTCGCTCCACGTAAAATACTGGTATTCAGCTGCATCCGGTTAGACTGGAAGCTGACCCCAAGAGTTGGGAAAAGGCTCGGCAGATGATGAGTTAGAACAATGCGAGGTACCTACAAAGGTTATGGTTTATGGGCCCAGCTCCTTTTTGCATTTGAGGTTGACCAAAGTGCAGTAAAACAAATTTAATGGAATTGAGATTAACTTTGTTGGGTAGGTACATACTTGTTGTCACCGGAAGCCTGGATGCCGCCGCCAGTCTCGAGCGTCCAGTAACGGTCCTGCATGGTGCGGATGTACCAGCGCCGCGTGGCCCAGTCGAACTCCAGCTGGAACGTCTCGTGAGACGAGATCTCGTCCTGGTTCGCTGTCACGTCCACACCTGGAAACAATACAGAACTAACGTCAGATGACGGCAAAGACTAAACGTTTCCTCCTTTAGTCTTCTTCGGATTTTAGGTCAACAGACAGAATATAAAGGGTGTAAAACACCTCTTAACGAAGCCGAAAGGCACTGGTTCTCCCTGTCATTGCGATAATTTTTTTGTTCTACACCATACCTGGGAACCTTCTAGTTACGGAGATATTAGGGGTCAAAGTTCCAACTTTTTGACAAGTATTTTTTTAAATACAAGTTTTTAATGTAAGTTTTTTACTTTAAACACCTCCACGACCCCCGTACTATTCAATCCGTCCATCAGCACAATGTTTTGAGTGCGTTACATTGAGTTCTACCACAAAACATGATTTTACACCTCCCAAAAAAAAGTCGTTTCCTAGCAATAATTTTTGCGTAAAGTTACTTAGTTTCATGTACAGAATGCTTGGTTGACGGCTTCGTGATGAGGTGATTTACACGGTGTATGGCAATCAGTCAATGTGAATAGTCACATTCCAGATTCAAATTTAGCCATTAACCGAGGAAATCTGCTACTAACGCCAATGTTTCGCCTTCTTGTATTTAAAGTTTTCTTAAAACCATGCAAAACATAATTGTTACCTCGATTTTTAAATTGTTAATCGAAATAAAATGCAGCTCAGTCAGACCAACTTTTCGTTTTCTAAGCTAGCTAAATAAACACTCGACCTTTCTGGGCCACCCTCCACTCAAGTGGACAGCTGACCGCCTGTATGTCTGTTTGTGTTGCACTTGAGGCCATATAGACCAGAGTGCGCCGGCAAACACTACAGTAACTCAGGTTTAAGGCCCGAGTGGGATAGGACTTTACTAGGACGGAGTTACGTCGCGTGGCCTTGACCCCGGATCGGATAAGGAGATTTATTTAGATACAAGCCGTGCATGCGATTCGATTTCCCGTAGGCATAAGTTACGAAATCGCACATATACTGTCACACCCCATATAAATAATATTTAAGGGATGAACACCACGTTAAGCACTAACCACACGATACAGAAGAAAGGGGGTTAATTCCCTAAATTCCTTCCACAGTTCTCAACTTTCGTTGTTACTGATCTCTTCTGCTTATTTTGGTCACAAAAACCTAATAATTGCCTTTCACTCTTCTAGGCTCAGCGGTTTGGATTGAATTGAATGTATGAATGGATTTAGTGGATTCATCAATTCCTTCGTTGAAGACAGACTCCAAATATCCCTAAACTTGTAACGTATGTGAAAATGTCAACGAAGACTTGAGGCTTCATATGAGTCTAAAGACATACGATGGTGTGCGACTGCTCGTTTTTGAGATGTTATTACAATCTTAGTGTTAGTTTAATGTTCTCAGGTGGTCAGATATTGTTTGACATTTTCACTCATAACAAAGTCAAAGACTCATCAGTAAACACAACAGGGCCCTGGACCCTCGAGGGATGTATCGTTAAACTCCAGTCCCGTGTGACAGGACTCATGTAAGTATAATCACGCTTCACGTGTGGCCCCAGGGGTGGGTAGAGAGTGTAATTGAGCGGTGCATAGTAATGAATTGGTTGGTGTCTCGGTATGGTAAGGTTGGAGTTTTGATTAGTTTTAGTTCATTTTCATAACGTTATTATGGCTGACAGATCCAATAAAGACTTGTACTATAGTGAGTCTAGTAATTACTAAAAACGTCGAATGTATAAGCTTCAGTGTATTCATGAAATGATGTGAAAGTTAACACTTTACATTAGTATGATTAGCTTTGTTGTCATTACTATTATTGTCTGCCTCGTTGGTCTCATACTCGCAAGAGCTACTTACTGCTCACCTCTGCCTAATCTCTCGGAGATTGCAGGCGTTATGTTATGTTATAGGTATATTGTTACTTGTTTACCCCCTGTGCTGTTAAAAGACATTTATAACGGCATAGACAAAAACATAGCAATTTCTGATTCCCCTATATCCCGGAAGCGTAACATTGGAACATAAAGCTCAAAGCAATATACAAGTTGAAGCCAGGAAGCAACGCTTGCACATCAGTCGGTGTGAGTTAAGATTTGTTGCGCGGCTGACGGGCGATCGTGCGCAACGACTGCCTGAGAACAGGGGTGGCAATACTTGGAATCTTTACATAGTACAAAACAAAGTCGCTGAACGCCGTTTGTACGCTTAGATGTATTTTTTTTTGTGTAAGCATCAAGCTGTACCTAAAGCGTCAATCAAAGCCAGAAAATCAAATACATGTGACTTTCACCAACCCACACTGGTGCGTGATGGGTAACGGCCCCCTTCCTATCGTATAGAGGAGCTCTGTGTCCCAGCAGTGGGAACGTTACAAGCCGGTCATGCTTGTAACGGTATGTGATCAATTGAGTCATAATTTTCTGTATGTAGATACATAACCATGTATTGACAATTAGTTACGGGAATAGTACAATGAGAATTAAAGCATTTATTGTGTGACTGCGTCTCGATCTCGACTGAACCAATGAACTAGAACCGTTGATGCTATCACCGTTATTTTGAGTGAGCAACTACCTACTTGCTAACATAATTAGCAGTCATTTGTGATGATTGCCTATTGTAATTTAGACTTTATAGTGCAGATGCTTGTTTACAGTTTTGCTTTATACCAATTTGATATTTTTACTATCATAATTGGACCTCAAGTGGCTAACTAGCAGTTGTGATCACTTTTAGTTTGACAGTTCACTGCTCAATGGATACAAGGTACATCCATATTATTATTATGAATGCGAAAGTTACTCGGATTGACTATTACCTAACTTTTTAACAACTTAGCAGCTGCACTGAACGGATTGTATGTTTGTGACTCAAGTCACACAGACATAAGATACTTTTTATCACGGCAGCCAGTTGATCCAGTTCTCAAGGGATTATATCCAAATCCCACGCGGGCGAAGACGCATTCAGAAGCTAGTGATGTTCATAAAACAGTTGGGGACACATTTTGTATTTTTAATGAAAGATGTGTAGCTGGTAGTTTGGACATAAAATAGATAAAATAAGTACGTATCGACAGCCCTGTGCAACTTCGTGCGCTATCACCGGGCTATGACCGGCGCGCGCGCACGGTACCGCTAGCGGCTCTCAGCGCAGATGCATTACCGCCATTATTTGTTGTAAGTGTTGTTACGGACATGCGCAGCCGATATTCTACTAAATTCGATCTATCTGATGGAAGTATTGTGTAAGAAAATATCATTGTTGCAAACAGATCTGATATTCCAATATAGCGCAAACGAACCATATGATACCATCGCATAGGAACCATAGCTGCAAATTGTCATAATAATATCCTTAATCCTAAGGACCCTAGACTTGTATAGGTACCTTATACGGACTTGCGACTTGGCGTTACTCTAGTCCATCTCCTGGATCGATTCGCTATTGTAAATTAAAGCTCACCCCTAGCAGTCCCGCTACTAACTTGTTTGGCCCGACATAACGTAACGTCACTCACCCTTAGCGAGACCTAGAACCTTTCTTCCTATCAGATATTACACGAGGGCATCAGACATCTAAGATAAGAATAGCAGAAGGGATCATCTGAAAAAAAACCCTTTCTTTCAAGATGAGGGCCTAGAAAAGCTATCCAATAACATTGTGACTTTTCTATCGTCGATAGCACTGTTTAGAATGTCACTTAGCCGAGGCTCTAATGACTGTAAAACAACGCCCATCCGTCGCCGTCGAAGATAAGTCCAGGCGAGGTGGCGGAGCGTGTAAAGCAGCCGCGCCCACTCCTAACATTGCTGCGCGGGCGTATAATTACCTATGTAATCCGCGCGCCGTTCCGCTGCCTCGCTGGAGTGATGGCGCTGACGGGACTGGCGACAAATCATCGCCAACACGAGCGAGTGTCATGGACTATTGTACACGTACAATCGACAAAATAACAACCACTCATCTGCCTAGCCTTTTCCTAACTATGTTGGGGTCGGCTTCCAGTGTTACCGAATGCATCTGAATACTAGTATTTTACATGGACCGACTGCCTATCTGACTTCCACAACCCAGTTAGAATTGGGTAGTATAATACCCCTTGGTAAGACTGGTTTTCAGGCCATCTCGGCTTAACGTGCTTTCCGAGACATGGAGAAAACTCGGTATGTAATGGTGGTCACCCATCCACGGACCAGCCTAGGCAAACGCAGCTAAACCTCGACCCGATCGGCTGTCATTATTTAGCCACGAGCTTCTACTATAACTACTATTCTCCCCAAATAACGTAGAGAACGGTAGGGAACGGACTTTTCGGGACTGATACAGAGTTGTCTTGTGTTCTTAGAGGATGGTTACGCCTAAATGTATTGCAGTTCTGGCTGAACTTAGTATATCTTGCACAGTAATCCATCAGTAGTGAATATTGTATGTGCATGCATATGGTGTGCTTGCACGAGATTGTATGAGGTATTAGGCCCTGGGTAGCGCAGGGTAGCGCCCGGCCACGGCTCGAAGTCGTAAGGGAGAACTGGACAATTATTTTACCCAAGTAGTTTTATTTGATTTAGTCTATTGTTTCGAACAGATCATAAATATAATTATTCCAAAACAACTTAATTACATGTGTCTACAATTCCTATCCTTTTGTTTTAGGACCAATTTTTTTGGCCGTTTATGAAGACCATTTGCTTACAAGACGGTTTGATAAGGAGGCAATCATTGAAATCTTTGGCATCTCAAGTTTGCTTTGATTTTGATGTCCATTCTTTGATAAAGCTGTTCTAAGTGCTCTCTATGTTCAAAAAGTTGTTCTGTCTTATTTCTTGCATATGATATGAGTACCAATCTATTTTATTCACTGTACCGTCAGTACCTATAGTGTGTAATTAGCGACGTGTGAGCGCTGCATGCCACACAACGTGGCGAGACTTAAACAGACGCTGGGTGCTCGTTATATGGGCTGGGAATGCTATCCATGTGCTTGTACAGTTCCGGAGGTAATACATAAATATCACTGTCACAGGCTATGTTTCATTGTCCCTGGTTTATCCTATCAAAATCAAAGCATTTATTTCTAGTAGGCCAGTTACAGACTTTTGAATTGCCTTAAACAAGACAAAAAAAATGTGATATTTATGTTAATGATATGATCATTCAGTGTAGCGATTGTTTTGGAGACGTACCTGATACAATATAGGTATGGCAAAGTACAAACATTCGAAACGCTATCTTTACTAGATCTAACGGCCTACCTAGCTTTTACTGAAATGAAATTCTGGTCACGAATTTCATTTATAGAACCTTGAACGGGCTTGAATTGATATTATTTTTATTTTATTCATGGTTACAGCACGTGCAGTTAAAAGAGAAATAAAAATGTTTTATGGCTAAATTATGGTTATTTTACCACTCCAACTTCACCATAAGCTACTGCCACTTGCATAGCAAAGTAATCACCTTAAAATAAAGAGTAGCCAAACTACCGACCAATTATTATTAAATTAACTAAGGAATCACAAAAATAGCCAATTTACGTCGAAACCCGTTAGAGCGGGCTACTTGGAGCATACTTTTAATTAAGACTATAAAGTTTAGTGATGTAGTGAGATCACACGAGACACGACTCTGTGCAGGCATCCGTGCAGGAGAAACGTTAGAAAGCATAGCGCGAGTTTTTTGCGCGGAATATCTGCGCGCATCACTATCAGTGCACCCGCCAATTCCGTTGACAATTTAGACGTTGCTGAATACCTCTTAATTGGCCTGCTTTTGAATGTAAGTCATCATGCATATCCGATCATAATATGCGGTTTTTCTTTGTGTTATAGATCTCGGTATGGACGGTTAAACCGGTTGACGTGCGATCCATAACAACAACACCTCGACTACATGTTGTGTTTTAAAAGCTAATTCTTTTGAATTAGTTTCTCGATTAAAAAACAGTCGTGGAAAGTTTTTGAGAAGAATAACTCTGAGTGCTACATTTTATGTAGATTGATGTAATCTGCAAGCGTGCACCTGAGCATACACTTTTAATTGTGAACTATAAAATAGAAAGACGCTACGCCCAATATAGCACGCGACGGTTAACGAGAGAATTATTATAATTTCGCATCTTAACAACTTATTACGCGGTCTTTGCACCTTGGGAAGCGATCTAGATGGGTAATTAGTAACGCGGGCTGGTTGGACCATCTGTCACTGTACTCTACCGTTACGCACAATAACTCTGATTCGAAAACGGCAACATTATTCATTCAGGTAAAAGTTTAACATACGTTAATTATGAATACAGAACATAACCTGATATTTTCGCAGTAGAAATTCGAGCGTCGCTTATTTTATGGCAATAATAAAATCAAACATTGGAATGTTTTCAAAACACTCTGCCTGTCTTTAGTCAATACAAAGAAAGAAAGAAAAAAAGAAAGACCATTGCCTGACGATGATCAAGGAAAGGAGAAAATGGAACCAAACTCAAAATCAATTTAAGGAGAAGAATGTCATGTCTACCAAAATACTCTAACGCATGTCCTTCACATCACAACATCAAATGCTTAGCTAAAAGAGATGATTTAAGTGTACTTTACAGGCAACTGAACGACTAAACATTTCTACTGCTGTCGGTAACTCGATACCTCGACAGACGTACTCCGGCACTTGTAGCTCGTGACTGAGAGATACGTTCGCCGATATAGGAAGGTCTAGATCGTGACCAGAACTATACACAAAACCACAACTTATTCAGGTAAGTATGCAGGGATTGACTACAAAGTTACGTACTGGTAAGTAGTAGGTTCGAATGTAATAAAAACCAATAGATTTAACAGGAGTTTGGTTGATGTATATGCATTCAAGTATGGCTTGCCAGCCAGCCCAGTTTTCCTCGCTGAGTAGCTAATGTATTCACCAACTTAAGTAATTGTTCTAAAAATAAAGAGTCGTCTTCCTTCTTGCGAGGCGATCGATGGTACTATTAGATTACTTAAGCCCAGTAGGTAACCACGTTAGTAGGAGCCTCAGTAGCGTTCATTAGGTCTTAAAATTTGGGACGTTCTAGCAAGAAGGTCATGTTCTGGACAACACCGCACTGTGTGTGTCGGACTGGTCTATGCAACCCTATTTTGATGTTTTATTAGAAGAGTAAATGGTGGGGAAGAAGACAAGTGAATTCATGCTACGATCAGAGGGAGCTCATCGATTAACATGTGTTTGTTTGACATAATCTAGGGTCGCTGCTAGGTGACACTTTGAAGGCGGTTGCCATTAATTTACATGATCAGTCATCAGCAAAACAGTAAGTATGTTTTATTTATTATTGACTGGGCACATAAGTTCATCGATTACTGTTTAGTAGCAAGCACGACTTTATTGTTCGACATTCGTATTTTTTTAAATGGAAATTCAAAGTCTTGGACAACAATATTGTGATTGGCGTGATGTAGCCTGGCATAAAAACTGTGCCACTTACGTGAATGAATCTGTTCACAATAACTAAGCCGTTATTTACCGAAAATAGCGGTTATTTTTTCAATACAAGAATTTTGATTTGAATACCCTAGTTTGGGAAATTTAACTGTCAAACTTACTGAAAAATAAACAATGACTGAAAAGATTGAAAAGGTATGAGTTTCTTTTGATAAGTCTGCAAGAAACCTGGTATTTAGAACTACGTCTTAGGTCTGTAAGGGCCGTTTTAACTATTACACGCCTACACCTTGTATTGCCTATATTATTGTGCTTAGGATATTCGACACTCGACGCTGAGCCGATTACTGAAAACAGTGCGCTTTTATTTTAGTAGTGATAGTAAAATATTATATAAGGGTTTTATAACTTTTGTGCTTACCTATAATAAAATTAAAAATTACTGCGTTAAAAAATTTTCGAAGTATCTGTTCCAAACCGCGTTTTCCTCACTAACAAATGAGTTACTGTGTACTAGAGTGCGCAAACTAATATAACGTAACGTAGCTGTAAATTTTTTTTTTGCCTTTATTTTGCTCTTGACTCTAGTCTGGGTTACAGATGACAGAGACAAAGTCGAAGATCGTACGAACTTACCCAGAAGAAGCCTGTTCATTCAGTCTAACTTTTCGGAAACATATACGCAGGTATAAAGTTCCACTCCTTTGCTGTACGCATTATGAAAGACGTTTGATTATGAAAACGCTTAGTAATCGGTGGAATAGCAATAAGGTAGTGATGGTAACTACTAACTTACAGTGCGTCTAGGTGATGATGATGGCTAGCCGATGGTAGTAGGGGGCCGGTGGAATGAGGTCGTAGAGTAAAACGAAACAGAAAATAAAACAGATTTATTTAGCGTTGTGTCAGGCTATTCTAACATATTGTATAACATCCTGGGGGGGCGCGGGAATTTCAATTCTCTTCCCTCTAGAACTTGCTCAAAAAGCATCTAAATTTCGTCCATTTAGATTCCATACACAACAGCTCTATAAAGCATGTAATGTACCTACAGTACGGCAATTATTTATTCTTCACAAATACTACACCAGCACTTTACACTTCTCATGAACTAGTTCCTTCCGATAGGAGAAGGAAGGACCTGGTTTGCACAAAACGTTTGCGAATCGATGCGCCTAAATGTACAATGTTTTGTAATACTTTTTAAAATAAATGATTAATTCTTATTATAAACCAGAGGGCCACGGTTTTCGTGACTCTGCATATAGCGAGCTCTTTACTACCACCACGATAGGTCTTATAATGACACGTCATATACAGCTATTGCTGACATATATTATGAACGACAGTGTACTTTCCGCACACTGTCGTTCATAATAAAGTGCACAGTTGGCGTGACTCCGCATAGTGTGTCTTTATTAACGGTTTGGTGTGCTGCCTTCAAAGAGGTTTAAGTTCGTGTCAGAGGTTGTGATATCTTTGTGCCTTTTTAGATAAAGTAAAAGTCATTCTAATGTCCGTTTTGATTATCGCTGGCAGACCGTTGGATTTCCAACTTTTGGCGGTGAACCGAGTGTTAAAAATCCAACAGCGCGCTTTTATTTAGGTATACAACGATGACCGGTCATAATACATATAATAATATACCTTACTGCAATTATAGTCCCCGGTCACTACTAACTTATATGAGAAAATTATTTTTTGATCACAAATTTGGTCTGCGTCTCCTATTCTTGTTTAACTGCCGATATCTACCAGTTGTCCGAGCATTATATTTCCTACCTTGGTACATTTGGCTACATAGCAGAGGAAATCTAAGCGAGTAATGGATCGCATAATGTACGTGAGGTGAGAGCGGGTCGACACTCCGTTACAGAGCGCCTCAACGATCTTGACTGCTTGGTACTCGCTGGCGAGATCTGAACTATACAGCTTCCTTATAGCCCCGGCCTTTCAACGACTGTACCCATAATAATATAAGGAAGAAAATGCTCGTAAAAGATAAAAGGTTTTTAGGTAGTACCGACTAGTGGAACTGAACTTATAATTCTGAGAAAATTAGAACTTGTTAAGCATACAGGCAAAGTGTTCTGCAATTTCATGTTATTAATGAGTCTAACTCAGCAGATTGTATTGGTGATTGATATAAACAATGCCGTTTCTCTTCCAACTGTATCCTAGTTTAATTGTCGACTCCAAAACACATTCAAATACAACAAGATTCTTCTATGAAAGGATTTGGAATATTTTTGTATGAAGCCTAGCCTGCCAAACGTCTGTCATCCAATTTTATACAAACAAGTTTTAGCAACAACAACGGTTTAGAAGATTTTGTCTCATGCAATACTTTATTGTCTTGATAAAAGCTATCGTTCAATACTTGGCTGCAATTATTAAAATAAAATGGCGGAAGTTAGGCAGGTCAAATAATTGAAACTCCTAATAGGATTCATCTCTTTGATCGACTCTCAAGACAAATGTGTAACATCACACTTATGTCGCAACATTTCACCACCTGTCCACGTGAGCCTGATATTCGACGTGACGACAACGAGTAAGTATGCAAACACAGCGTCTCTAAACAATACGGGTCAACAATCGCGACTTCTCGGGTATTGGCACACAACAATATCTCACAACACAAGCCAGCTTCTGAGAACGACGGAACAATCCACACGCGTCATCGAAACGCTGAGATGGCGAGAAGATGCGATACCTGATGTTTTTTTTGTCCTGTCCGAGCCTATTATATACGTTTTCTTTCTTTCTTTTGGTAGGTACTACTGAGATTGTTAGTTGACCAAGATTATGTCTGGACCTTAAAAGAGACTGTGACCTCTGAGTTTACTTCGGCTATTTCTTCTCAGAGTAGTCAGGTACGAAACACCGGCCTCTTAAAAAATAAAAATATACAGAGAAATTGCAATGTAGCATAAGTACAACGGCGAGCTTAACCCAGAATTGGTTTAATTTTAGCATTAGATTAAAACCAAACAATTTACGCTCACGACCAACAGTTACAGACAAGTTAACTTAATGTTCACCGATAAAGGCCAATAAAATTTATAACCTTCCCAATTGATTGCAGCATCAAATTTTAATGGCTGTAGGAAGCAGGTGTAATGCCGGGCCTGCCGAGTGCAACTAAGTAGTGAACTGTAAGCGATGCATAACTTTCCCTATAGATAGCAGTAACAGGTCGGAACTAGGAACTAACACTGCAGACAAAGGAAGTGCCCATTATGTGTGTTTATGAGCGTTTGCGCGATATTGTTCATTCCGCATTTGATTCGGAAGCGATTCGGGTTTATGATCAACATCTACGATATATTATGCTTGTTTGATTAACTACATAAGATCTTATGTAGTGGTAGTCGCGTTAAATCACATATTTTAGAGCATGACCACTTTGGAATTGCCTTCAAGTGCCGGAGCAGATGTGCAGCTAGTATCTCTATCAATCGTCAACCGTGCCCGTACAAGAGAAGAAGAATTGGTTTCTTGATCACGTTTTGCTTCCGTTTATATCACAAACGAGGCCCATATGTATGTTCAGTATAAAAATCGAGTATGTAAAAGTATTACCATAAAATCGAAGACATGTGACGTTCACCAACCTGCACTGGCCCGCGCTGCCTCTAAAAGAGAGGAGGCTTGTGTCCCAGCAGCGGGAACAGTATAGTCTGATGATGCTGTAAACATAATGCCAAAAAAAACTAACCTTGCTTAACCGACACATATTTCTCGTTCAAGGCCGCAACGAAGGCCGCCTGAGGCAGACTGTCCTCCAGCGAGAACAGTTCGTCCCTGGTGACGGCGGTGGAGCGCGTCTTCAGCACGGCCTTCGAGCCGATGGGGGCGAGGTACGCGCCGGCGCCGTCGCGCAGCGCCAGGGCTCCCGCGTGGTACTCTGCGCTGAACAGGCACGTTGATGTGCACTGCTCTTGCAGCTGAAGAGAGAGATGAGAGTGAGAATGTGAAGTGGAATAAGAAACGGGGATCCTAGCGCGGTATTATAGATAAGACAGAGTGTAACAAGTGAGAGTTTCTCTCTCCCTTCCACCATACTATCCCTGTTCTATAGTGTGAAATTAAAAGGTGGCGTTGCTTTTGGAAAGTTCTAAAAAAGGTATTGGTGACTGCAATGGCCCAATCCAGCCAACCCTCTGACAACTTTGTTTGTTATACACCAAGTATACAGACAAACTGATACAGTTGACAACGCAATATTAGCTATTTGGCTGAAGAAACCTTTAACTATTTGACTAGTACAACCAATTGATTAATTATACAGCGAAGAATGATTTTCTGGGGCTCATTCTTCTGTGATTTAGACTTTCAAAAAGTGTTTTCTCAGCCTAATTTGACACATTTTATTTAGATTTTGTAATTATCATCATAAAACGGTTCAGTTAATGGTCTACAAAGCAAATAAAGACATTCAAAATCTCCTATTGCAGTAATCCCATTTTGCATCATGTATATGTCCTTACCAAGTTTGGATAAGGCAATTTTTTTGCGTCTAATTTGGTCACCAAGTCCTTTTAAACTGTATTTACTGCATATAAAAGCAACATCCGTCTCATTAAGTAATTCGTACAGTGAGTCGTTCGACAGTTTAGATTTCCTCTCTACTCGTACATACGAGATACAAAGTTGCAGGGGTCTCGCGCATGCGTCGTAACTCTGTATCGATGGTTCCCACGTGTGTACCATGGGAAGCCACGGCCGCAGAGCCATTGTTTGCAAAATGAGCTAACTGGGATCTTATTAGGGATGCTAACTTTATAAATATACATCAAGGCTCATGATCTGCCTATCAGTTTTTAAGAAGAGATTGAATATCAAAATGTGGATTTCAGGAACTAACTAAATAAGATTTATTTAACTAGACTGACATTGAGTTTCAGAAAGATGGATCAAGGCTGAAAGCCTGAACCAGTTCTTCAGGTATATTTTCAGCGGTAAAAGTTGTTCTATTCTTATTGAATCCGTTTTTAGGTATCACAGAATAAGTTTACATGGTCTTTGAAGATAGTGATAGCAAAAGGAACGTCTTCCGTAGAACAATTCACATTATTTTTGCAAGAGCAGCCAACTTTTTGTCAGTATCTCGCACGTGGAAACCCTGTATTACTGAGATGCGCATACGCAATTTGCGACTACAAATAAGTTACTGTACAAAGCGTTGAGCGTCGAACGCTTTGTTCTGTGACTGCTCTGCCCTGTCAGCGAGTTGTATTTTAACATTCACACTTATGGACTCATGTTTTAATTACTGCTCTCTTTTACATAGCTTATATGGTAATTAACTACTTTTTATACCAACTTCGTAATAATTAATTGTATCTGGGAATTAAAAAGCGATGAAAAAGTGCTAGATTGTCATCGCGCGCTAATTAGGGTTAAGACGTGGCATGAAATTAATCTGCAAAACGTTTCTTTGATCTGCTTCGTCACTTAATGAGCATGAAATCGGACTACGGACTCTTCGGCATTAATCTGTCTACGGTCGGGAGCGTAGGTTTGAGTTATAAGCAAATCTGTGTTTTAGTTCTCCTCAGGCTCTGTCGCAAAATGACTACTGGGGTATTCAGAAAACAAAACATCTCAAAATGACTACAGGTAGCAAAATGTCACTTTCGCAGAATGTCCCTTTCTCAAAATGTCCCTTTCGCAAATGTTCCTCAAACAGGCATTAATTCCTTTCATCAGTAAAAAGCCAAAAACGGCTCTGTCGCAAAATGACCACTTCTCAAAATGACAACAGGTAGTAAAATGTCCCTTTCTCACAATGTCTCTTTCGCAGAATCCTGGCTGGGCTGGCTGGCTTCCTCGGAGCTTATAACAAGGACACATGTTAGTTTATTTAGAGCTTACAATAGCTATCATGGTGTCATCATCTGCCTTTTCTTAACTATGTTGGGTTCGGCTTCCAGTCTAACCGGATGCAGCTGAATTCCAGTATTTTACATGACACAATACCACAGTAAGTACTGGGTAAAAGGATACCCCATAGTAAGACAGGTTGTCTACCCGGTCACTGACTGACCATGATCATGGTCTATTGGCACTAACACAAAGATTTTTTTTTTCACATCATAGTAATTATAACAGTTTCTAACACTAGTTTTGCTGACTCACCTTGCCACCAGCGCTCAAGTACTTGTTATTGCAGGTGTGCAGCGCGTACTTGCCGCCCTCATCAGCACGGAACTCCAGCGTGAAGAGCGTGTCCTCGCCCCACGGCACGTTGGCGTCCACGTGGATCTCGTCCAGCGACTCCGACAGGTGCGCGAAACGCTTGCGTCCGATCGAACGGAGATTCACCTGGAAAGGACTTGGGGTTAGAATCGCATTTGGCTGAGATAGGGGGCCTTTTGGCTTTGTATTGGTCCTGCAATGTAGTTTTTTAATTAATTTCCTCTTTTGTTAGATAGTTTTATTTTTTTGTACCTTTATGAAATATTTTAACTGTAAAGTTACTTGAAAACGAGTAGCTTCCAAACTATCAATTAGCAACGCCCTCTTTTCGAATCAATGTGAGCAACGGTATTGGACTGTAAATAATTTCTTCACATAAATTCTTATGCATCTGTGTTTATAGGGATAACAGGCATCTTTTCCCGGCAATATGGCTTTAGATTAGATTAAGGAGAAGTAAATAAAGCCGTTTTTATAAAAAATATAAGAGCCCACATTTCCACAAAGAGACGTCAACATTCTAAGCAGATATGTAAATCTCTGATCACAAGCACTCTCCTCATAAACATCACAACCCTCGATGTTAATGGACGCATCTGTTCTTTGTATAACAGCTTTCTTTCACTCAAGTCAGCGCGTTCCCCTGTAACCGGCGGGTCGGCGAGATCGTCGATACGGCACGGAATCAATCCAGCGCACATTATCTCATGATGATATGTCATTCAGATGATATTACACTGATTATAACTAAGAAACTGGGGCGGAATATAACAGTACACTTACTGTTTTCATATCAATAACTTGTTATGGTTTGTATCTTTATTGGTATGAAATAGCGAATTAATCTACATAAACTAGCTGCATTTTGTAAATCAATTTATGTTAAGGTTTCTTGTTCAAGAAATATTCTTTTCCAAAAAATAAAGTTGGATTCTCTTTGTCATTTAAAGGAACTGCATCAAAGTACTTTAAATCAGAAACTTGATAAATCAGAACAGAATTCAATTCTCCTTTAAACCCTATTCTAGCAACCCCTTTGCAAAACTACTACCCTTTGAGAAAAGGTATTAGACTCGGGTTCCTGTCGGGCAAGTCATCGACCTAGCTAGATGTAGACGTCGGACAATTTGGCTAGTAAGTACAATAGTCTGGGGAGTTTCAGTTCCCTTCAAATTCGAGGGTTGCACGCGCGAATTTTAACTTAAATAGTGTGAAACAGCGCTAAGGCTAAATTATTTAAACCTTTTTCTAGTCTACTTTCTAGTTTGATATTTTAATAGTGTATTATATCGTCGAAAACCTGGGTATTGAGCCGCAGGAATCCGCAAGAGAGCCACAGCTCTAGTTCTAGTTCAGCAGTCTTTCAGCTGAATGTTGATGATGATGAATTAACTGAGACTTGAATGCTGGATACACGCGTGTTATGTACATATAAGAATATCTGACAGCCGACGTTGCTACATTATATTACAATAATACTGAGAGTTGTTAAACAGTCAGATATTCTCATGTGCACATAAGAGTATGTCAGGCCTAGCTACAAGGCTTCTGCACTGTGGAAGCCTCGCAGCTGAGTGCACGTATTTATTACCCGAGACTTGTCACCTAGATGCATGTGTTTCGGGGCCTGGCAGCTGTCTGCACGTGTGTCTTACCTGAGGCCTGGCGGCTAGGTGCACGTGCCACAGTTCGGCGTCGCCAGGCACCTTGGCAGTGCAGGTGAGCTTGTCGGAGCTGGACCCCAGGAAGTAGCCGCGCTCCACGTTGCGCAGCGCCCAGCGGCCGCTGTTGTCATCTGATACGCTGGACAAGGAAGGAATACAATTAGCATACGTGAGAGAAGAGCTGACTGCAAGACGGTTTGGTTTGAGGCACTCACGAGGAATCTGGCGTTTAAGGGAATGACGCTCAACGTCAAGCAATTATCATCACATTTATAGCATTTAGTTCATCACGTCGTGCTGTGGTCCAGATTGAAAGACTGGATAATTTTGAACCCGATATGTAGCGCCGTGCAAGTTAGGGCAGGTCGCTAGTATCACATATTTTCTACGTAACAAAAACCCGTGACCCTGACAATCCATGCAAAAGCACATATTTACAATTTGTTGCCACCTTATTAATTCACGAAATGGGCATGAAAGTGATCCACACACTTTTATGAACACGTACCATCTCAATTTACAAAACACTCACACCTAAATTCCGTCCGTATTTCCAAAGAAATAAACACCATATTCCTGTTTATCAAAGAGTTTATTTTTTCCAACAATGGATGCCTGGCATGGCTTCGCGGAAAAAGCGCGGGCACCGAGGCGGTCGCCAATTAGGAATGACGTGCAATTATTTAATTAGTGGTATAAACAAGGAGTTATTGGGCGGTGAGAGCCGAGTGCTTAGGATTGTTGAGGACAAAGAGACTGTTAAATGCTAACAGGGTATGGAAGAAAGTTTGGTCCAAGGTCCAAGGTCAGTAGGATGACTCATTCACGAGACAGATTTTGCATGGCTACTTCTTTTGTATCAGCACGTAAATGGCAAGCAAATCTCATCTTGTTGTGAATCAGTCGGCAAAGTATGCTATGCAGCTGAGGGCTTATACAATGTAACATTTTATCAGTGAAAATGTCTAAACTTGTACTAACAATCATGTCATGTGATTATGTGTTTACCATTTGCCTAAGCCGTGTGTATAGCCAGCGTAAGCAAGAATAACTTACTTCAATATGGACACCGAAACACAGAGTTTTGGCAATATAAGATATCAACGAAGACATACAACTGCCATAAAATACGGAGCTTATGCGAAATGTTCATTATTATACAAGACACATCCACAACACACAAGGGGATGGATTCACCCTTCTCACTGGAGCTGCATTTTAATTAACCACTACACTTAAGACAGGGGTAGACGACGACTGTCTTTTGTTTTAACTGCCTATACCTCTTCGCAGGTTGCGTATTTACTGAGTGAAAAGGGGCAAGTTGTAGGAATAGAACTCAGATGCCAGTTATAAGTTTACCATTTGCAAAAAATAGCATCTTGACAAAAAGCCAAACATGTTCGAAAAAATCCGAGCATTACATTTTTTGTCTGAGGAATAATTTAAAGTATGGTAATGGAAAAGGCAGGAAAAATGACGACGCCGACAAAGTCTGGAGTCTAAAAACTTGGAATGTTGCAGACAGACCACGAACTTAGTTTAGCTCGCATAGCTAGAATAATTCTCATACTTGTGTTGACTGCAAACTATGAAAAAATATCTCCTGAACTAAGCTAAACTAGCTTAGGTCTTGGTCTGCTACCTGCTACATACTAACACGACAAATTTTAACAGAGAGCTGTTACTAGATAAGATCGGTGGTAAGAACGCAAATCTTGTTCTAATTTCAACAGTTATGAAATGTTATTCCAGTAGCGCTTAATGTTACATATAGGTGACATTTCAGTCTCTGCACTGATCTCAGCATATGACACATTTATAACATTAACCGCATAACGCTGTCGCATACCAGAACGCATTGGAGCCAGTCTAGTTAGCTTCAGTTTTATGGCTTCTAAATTCTGCAGATCTGAAATAGTCACCTTTTGTGTGGCCTACTTTATAGAATGAGGATGTATACAAATACCAAGTTTTTGTATTAAACAAAATTCTTATCTGCCTGGAATTTTTCAAACTATGGGTTGGCTTCCAGTCTAACCGGATCCAGTTGCGTGCCAAACCAGTATTGCGCTTATAATGATGTCTACCTGACATCCACTAACCAGTTAATGGGTAATACGGGTAAGACTAGATGTCTTTATGTGAAACAAACACGGAACTGAAATAAATGAAAAATAGTTTGTCTGAAAAATGCACACTGGAACAGTATTGTAGGGAAAGAACAGAATACCTGACACTGAAAAACTTTGTCTTTCACGACAATGAAGCAAAATAGCGACTAAAATATACATAAACTTTAAATGTCAATGGTTAAAGAAAGACGTTAACAAATAAATGCTAAGCTTGTAACATTTTCACATTTGCATCAGCACACAAACGTTTGAAAGCGACATTCAATTTAAATGCCAGGCGGTTTGAAAGCACCAGGGACTTGCAGTTTTGCTCTTTGAAGAGCGAACGAGGGAAAATGTCGGTGAAATTACACACAAATGGAAGTAATGGAACATACGTGGTTATTGTTATAAAGAAAGAGATTAAAAGGGAAGAGCAGTAGGTTTGAAGATTTAGACATGTGACAATTTAGAGGAGCAATCACAGAAGGTGCCTAACAAATAAATTATGTGTCACAAATCTTTGAGAAAGGGTAACAAAATAATATAAGCTGCACTGAAGCACCATTAATAGTTTCAAGAGCTAGCAAACGTCAATAGAAAGAGAATGAAAATCTATGATTAGCAAAGAACCCTTAGCATAAATCCATCAACTACCTGCCTTGTCCCAAACATGTTGGGGTCGGCTTCCAGTCTAACCGGATGCAGCAGAATGAAAACCAGTATTTTTCATGGAGCGAATGTCAATCAGACCTCCACAACCCAGTTGGTACTGGGTAATATTTAACCCAAAGCATAAATTACGGATCTTATTTCAACAAACACAGTTTGTATTCTCCAGAGTTAAATAAATACCCGGACATTAGTTCGCATATCTTCTGCGTAACCTTAACAGGTCATCCTAAGTCAACAAAAACAGTGCTAACATAATAATAAATTTCCATAACAACTGTGAAGACCCTTCAAAACAATTTAAAGACGTTATTTTGGCACGCGCTTACAACCTTCATATAACCTTTACTTTTACAGGCTGAACTAAACTTTATTGGTATAATTTAAGGTTGAATGTCCTTTGGGGTCGTCTCGTCTGCACCCTCGTTCAGTCACTCCCCCTCTAAAAGCGCCGGTGTGTGTTGTATTGAAAGATCAATAATTTTGGGGTTACCTCCGGTAGTCCCGGTGGCTAGCATGCTTCAGAAGCTCATTAAAATGTTTTGTGAAGCTTTAAAAGTGTTCCGATGATTGAGAGCTTTGTTGTTACAAGATTTTTACTAACCATGTTTTTAAAGTCCCATAAAATGTCGATGAAAATAATATTTAATGGCACTGATATTTATACTGCAATACCAATAGTTTAAAATGCAAAAGGAACTCATAGTCTTCTCAGGTAACGGCTGAACGAATTTTGATAAAAATTTGCATATGGATATACCATGATTTGGGTTAGGACATCTGAGACTGTTTACTTCCGCAGTCCGTATCCTGCGGGAACGACGATTATTTTCGACTTCGACGCCAAAAGCCAGTAGGTAATATTAAAAACCACAATTAAAATCTTTCAGCTTGACAGAATTGAACAAGTTCAAGTTAAGTTTAAGCCAACAAAGGAGAACGAACCAATCAAGTACTCGAACTCGAAGCTAAAGCAAGCGGCAATGTTGTATAGTATTTCTAAACTTGAGCGAGCAAACACCGCCGATAAAAGACATGGGATATCTCTCGGATCTGAAAGTTACCAACAAACAGTTCCCAAGTTATTTGTGTAAAGGTTGAGTCATGGCTTTCGAGTCACGTTTCATCCCTTTTATTTGGAAAGCTGTGACTTGTGAGCAATGTGACTCAGGGTTTGTTTTCTTCAGAAAGTACTCTCGACAAAATGGCGTCGTTACACGACCGGAACATCCATTATAATTTGACAGTGTCTTGATTTATGTGAATTGTGACACTGCAGGGAGACAGAATAAGAATGTAACTTACAGACTGAGATTAAGATTAATTTTTCTTACAGATTTTTAATATCAAATCGCGTCTGTTATCTCAGAAAACTGACAGTTGTGTACCTTTGGTACAATCACATTTCGCCAACTATGTTAAAGTCACATGTAATTGGGGGCTAGCCTACTGCATCTTTGAAGACTGATTTAGACAGGGTAAGTAACTGACTCCAAACTCGAGACAAGTCAGTGCTGAACCGCGCTGAGACGCGACAGCGCTGTACGTAAATAACGTACAGCGCTGTCGCGTCTGTGCTGACTTCAATATTCCAGCTTGAATATTTTTAAGTCAGTTGACACCCCCGGCACCCGCGGCATCTATAAGTACTGACTTAGTCTAAACGATTAAGTCAGTGCTTGGTCAGTAACTGGCGCCGCGTTGTAGGGTGACGTCAAATCTCAATTGATTTAACAACAAAGCAGAGCCTCTAGTTTCTTTTCGGTCTTCTATCCATTTTCGTATCCAAACTCATTTATTTTTAGATATCTCTTTTTCTAACATTTCTGTCAACTCATTCAACTGCAGAATGGATATATTTTTTTAGAAAATAATTAATTTGTAGTTTATTCTTCCCCACTGACTAGAGTGACGTGTTTGCACTGTGAAGAAGTTACCACGACTACTGACTGCCTGTAAACAGTGTAGTCGGTTCTCGGCGTCAGCACAGACGCCTGTACTGACCCGTTTACTTACTGCCTTAACAAGATCTTCACACACATATCAAACAGAGTCCATAACAATAACAAATTGTTATCTAATGGACTAAGGTCTTATCTTTTTTCTACGAGCTATCCCGAAAACGTGATTTGAATGATAAAAAACCTTAATCGATTGATATCATCACAGATACACGTGGCTTTAACAATACCTGCAAGTTCTTTTTCTCGCAAACCAGAAAAGTTTCAAATACACTTTCATCAACATCATCATCTTCCTCCTTCCTTTGCTATGCTTCCCTGGTCTTGGCGAGTCTCATCCAGATAATCCCTCGTATATTTGTAAAAACCCTTGTAAACTATCTTCACTTCTCATTCGTCAAATTTTAATGCACCACGCTTGTTCAGGGGCTCAGGGCACCGCGTATAGGTTTTCTACCATAAATCATTTGACAATAAAGCAAATATCATAGACTATAAAAAATGTAAAATATCGCCGGCACAAGCTCCCCGGTTCCGATGAGTCACAGACATGTCACGGGGATTAGCATTAGTATGCGAAGCGAGGGGTCTCCGCCTTTGTATGGTGTCTTAGACAGAACAAGCATCGATAAGGTGGTTTGAACTGGATAGATTTGTGTTGAGATTGGTTTTTGTAGTGTAGACATTTGATGAAGGGTTTTTTTTTTGTGACTGGATGACAAATCCCACCTATTACTTGGTGGGATTAAACCTATAAGTACTAGCTCTCCTTAGATATTTATAGACGCAGCTTTGTCTTTTCGGAGATAACAGTCTTGATATTATTTTCTGTATGTGGATGGCCTATCAGCCAAGTCACTAGCAGAACTACTAAAGTTCGTAGTCCGTTTTCAAAATGAAAGCTTCCAAAATCAAACTAAAACCACTTCTTAAACAAACTCTAGTAAAACAAAAACCTGATATTCCACGTCGTCGGTTGTACTCAAAGCAACATCGCAGCCCAGTGACAGGACCGGATGAATTTTAATAAAGCTCTGTCAGAAATGTGCGGCGCTTGTTAAATTACATTCCGTTTGTGAATTTTAAACATGAGTGTTTTGCTAAATGAGTTTGTATCGCAGCGAGCCTTTGATCTTATGAGCGTTAAACAGAGGTACGTTCATTATTTACCCGCAATGTGCTTATGACGGTATAAGTCCTTCGCGTAATTAAACTACTCGCATTATTTATACACTTTATTTTGTTTCTGTATTTTCTTTTGACTCCATCAAACCAAAACAAGATAAGAGAGGAACCTACAAACAAAAGCAAGGCTGACAAGTAACCAAGAAAATAAAAGGGATACTACCGTCCACAAAATAAACAATAAAACTTGACTTTGCTCCATCATTGCATGAACGTTACCTACTATACTCTTGGCATGCCAGTAACAACAAGAAATGTTTGTGAATTGCTTACCTGATATGGAACTTGCTGCCAGGCTCCTTCTCTTCAGACTCGCAGGTGACGTTACCGAACGAGTCGACAGCCAAGTACTTGTCCAGGTGGGAGCGTAGGTAGATCATGCCTGGACAGAACGACAAAATTAATTAGATACAATAAAGTTAAGGACATAAAGTAGAGCATCTTTTGTGAAGTAATATTTATACAGGGCATCTTAATGATCATAAGACGCTTAAAACGGTAGCTCACGAATTCACGATGTATAAGAAGAACTTGATACTGGCATTAATCGCTTAAAAAACCATCCAAGTACGAGTCGGACTCGCGCACCGAGAGTTCCGTACTTTTAAAACCGTAAATTATTAAAAATATTTTTATTATATGATGTAACTAAAAATTTACTAAACGGCTGTATCTTTTGATTGCGTTGGTTTAGAAGTTTGATTTTTTCACAGCTCCAAGGTACAGTAGATCTGAGTATTTGATATAAATTCCAGCTCCAGCCCCTGCTGCCGTCTGTCTGTCCGTCAGTCTGTCTGTCTGTCAAGACAAGACCCTTCTTGACAGACAGACAGACAGACGGACGGACGGACAACAAAGTAATCCTATTTAAGGGTTCCGTTTTTTCCTTTTGAGGTACGGAACCCTAATAAGAATAAATAATGTCTGATTATAATCTGAAGAAGATAGATGGGTTTTGTGAGGAATGTTATGATAGAGAAAGGAGTTAATAATGCCGTGACGTCTGGCAGGGGAGACTGGAAGATGAAAACGTGTTACGCCGACCCCGAGTAGAGTGAGACCAGAGCAGGAAGATGATGGAGTTGAGTCAGTCATGCTCTGTATGGTACATTATGGCAATGATCTTAAAAAAAAAAAGTTTAAAGTAAGTAATAAAGGGGATACAACCATAGCTAGTTAATACTGTACTCAGTTAAACGATATTCTATGCAATAAACCCGAGAGCTTTTTTTCTCAAAACACAATGACCCAGCCCCAACACAAATAAAGCTGAAGCACTACTTTGTTCAGGCACTTAACTGTTGAAGTAGAAAGCTTTAATCTGAGCCGGTGCTAGATAACAGAGATTAATCGTGCCGCCGCCACTCCGTCAGCGATCGCAGTTGGTCGGGAAACACTCCATCTGTTCGAGCCGTCGATTACCAGTACCGTACACAAATGGTTTGTGATCTGTGTAGGCTGCTTTGAGATATAGCAGATATCTTGCGAATAAACTACGATGATATTAATGATTTACTTATTACGAATACCTCGTAAAACTGTATACTTATAAAATTTAAGTACCCTGGATTGCAGTCATATTCATATTTACAACTTTCCTCGCCTGCTTTTAATTGTTCCGATAAATTGCACTAGAGGTAAATCGTACGTACTCCTGTCATTAAAGATGATTTATGATTATGACATAAATATAATTACTGTCGGGGTACATAGCAAGGAGTCAGGTGTTGTTGAGTAGAAACCAATATTTATGTTGAACACTATTTATAATTCGACGACTCTCAACCTGTTCCTAATGTTACTGAAATGTTCCTAAAACTACTAAGGGTATTTCCGAAGCCAACGCAAGATTAGAACGAAAGCAAACCTCACCAGAAGTTGAACAGCTGAATGTTGATAATGGGGCAAGTAAATAATGTTGTCGAAAGCTAATCGCACCTGAGGGATGTGACATCGATCAGGTGAGGGCTCACAGCTGTTAGACCTTGAAACTTGACAGCAGGGGGGCGAGGGAACGACCCTCTGATTGGATCGTAATTTGGCAATCCGAGGGGCGGGGGCCATATTTGTAGTTCTTGGACGGAATTAAAGCGAATTTTGAATAGATTTTGTGAGACCCGTTTATAATGCATGGAAAGAGCTGTATATTTAAATGTTTCTTAGTATTGGGTCTTTATCCTACTGTCATTCGTATGGGTGCTCAAATTATAGATTAGAGTAGAGGGTTGTCATTTGATCTGAATAATAAAAAATATTATGCGTAGACCAGTTTACAGGAGTTTAATGAAATCTGTGCAGGTAGCTTTAGACCATTGATCATTCTTGAATCTATGACTTCTGCCTCTGAACTGTACTGCTCATTTGGAAGCTTCATACTTTTTCATATTTTTTTAATTCAATTAAATTTTAGAACAATTGTTTTGAACCCTCTTCTGTCGTCCGTATCTCCCTTGGCATGCCCTATGCACACCGGTGTAATTAAGGGCTCGAGTGCAGGGGACTTTTTGCGACAATTAGTGGCAGAGGGGAGCGCGACAAAACTGTCGCTATGGCGATATACCGACGTTTTTGTCACTCAAATTATATTTAGGTATGCAGCCAATACATCTAATTGCGACACATCAAGAATTTTATCTAAATCAGTGAAAAAATTCACTGCGCGTTCATATGATCAAAAAGGTAAAAGGTCGAATACATTAATTAAACACACAGCAGCGAAAACCTTGCCTTTACCTTAACAGTCTAAATTGAATCTAAAAAAATAGGCATTACTCCTTAACAGGGCAAAAGATTGTTGAGAATTAAGTTTCCAGGGCTCGCCGTGTCCTTCCTGGCAATAATAAATAGATGTTTGCGATCTTAGACCTTATAGGCAGTCTGGAAGTCGGGGTTTTAAAAATAATAGCACCTGATGCGAATCATGGACTCATGGATAGCATTAGGATTACTAATGGTCTCGTTAACGACGAAGTTCAATGTACTAGCGCCAATAAAAAAAAAAAAATTATGATGCTTGTACTGTCGCATGTCGGAGATTGTAAAGAGAACGACTGATTTTACAGTTGGCGTGAAAGAAAAGAAAGAAAGAAGATACATTTGGCATAGCGGGACACTGATGGACGAGAAGACGATGTGCTTGCCTTCACTAATCCCATATTAAATTATTAGAAACCTATCATGACAAAATAGAAACCAACATTCATAATTATTAATATGCCAATGATTGCAGATGAGAAATCGGAGCGGAGATTTGTACTGAGTATAAATTAACAAAGCAGTAATAATAAATCAAATGTTCGCGTTCATTTAATGTAAACCGAAACATCATTTGATAAACTAATGGGCTGGTCTTAAAATCAATACATCTAAGCAAAATTATTTGCAAATATTAAATCAGATATTTGTTTATTGTAAAGAATACCACAATTTATATTAGCGAAAGGTAATTAATTATGGCTTGAACAGGAACACCAGACAATTTGGGTATTAAGGACTCAATCGACAGCAAACAAACGACGATAATGGTGCGTAACACCATCAAGCTACGATCGATTAATCTTATGGTACCTAACACATTAAAACCGAACACTAATCGCCCATAAATCGATTCAGTAAACCATCAGACTACCTCTAATCGAGCATAAAATGGTATAACCGGCCTTCCTTGGGAGAAACCTCGTTTACGGAAACACGTAGCGAATTACAATTTCACGAACAAGATTACAAATTGCGCATCCCTTATAACATTGCCCGACACTACTGAGCTTATTATTGAGAATCGATGGACCACCATCTGTTCGTAGAAACGTTAAATGGGTAGATACCAGGAATACCGGATAATCTTTTCCGGATATCTTTAACAACAATGTCGATGGTTATCTTAAGTTTATTCTCAGCTCAAGGTTACGGCTTCGGCTTTGAGGAGAAAAGGATTGCAGTTTATCGGCTTTCAAGAAATTCGTATTTTACTCTGGCATAAAACTGTTACTCCACAATTTGGTTGAGTATTTCCTGCATCCTATTAAAAACATTTTTAGCCTATAAATAAAAATACTACAAAATTATGTGCTTACAATAATTAACGTGTCATGACTGCTGAGCATGGGCCACTGTATGGACCAATAAGGGTATATTTTAGGAATATTCACATTGGCAACTCTTGGTAATTAGATGTACTGATCGTGTCCAGTTACATTGGTACAATTCGCTCTGAATGATACCACAGTTACAAATGTACTTACTATCATTAGCGTTTCCCGAAGCGGGCTCCAAGGTCCATATCTGCTTCTTTTTGAGGCTAGTTCCGTTGGCGTTGATCTTGAAGCCGAAGGTCTCGGCCGTGAGGTAGCGGTACCGCGAGTTAATGAGCCCGATGGTCCACCAGCCGCGCTGCTGGTTCTGAGTGATAATGTCTCCTGCACTGTTCATGTCGCCGTTGCTGTGGCCGTTCATTTTTTATAGTCTGTGGAGAGAAGAAAGATGGTGAGAATCAGAAGGTTAACCAGGACAGGTAATGGACGTAGATAACGGACGCCTAGAAAATCACATTGAGAGAGTCCTATCAAAACAAAGTTGAATATTCAACGTTCATTAGGGACAGACGTCTTAGTGATTGGTCAGAAAAACAGCTTAACAGCAATATTTTTGCCATCTAGGTACTCAACTGGCAAAACAAAAGATTAATACCAAGCCACACGCAGACCATTATGAAAGTACTTTTTTATAAACAGCAGTCTGAGAGTAATCTCACGTCGGTTGTTAATTTGTTATGAAAGATGACGAGCGCGAAATCTGTGAGGAAACAATTCATTTGCCTCGCAGCTCGCAGGACGCAAATAAAGCAAGAATCGTTCATTTGAACTGTCTGACAGCTCATTTGTTTGGAGACAATGCGGTTGGAGATTTGGAATTGCCTTGTTTGCCCATTCAACTGGTTTTGGCACTAGAAAGAATGGAGAAAACAAACAAGAATACTAGCTAGAGAATCAACAGTATCTGATGAACTGGAATTATAACTGGTTCATTGGAGAAATTGTACATAAATTTAAATATTTGGAAAGGCACAGTTTCGCATCTACATATTATGTTTAGAAGACATCATTAAACATCTTATTAAACGTAATATTTTTTCAGATTGGATCCCATACGATTTATTCACCGGATCAACTGTAATTTGCATAAGTAGATGTTATATGATTTCGATCTATCCCCAACACCGGTGACACTAGAATAGATGGAAAGATGATCTTTAGATTGAAAATCTCTTAGCAGATAAAGCCACACGTTGTTCCTAAACAGGTTGTCATGTCCTGCCGTTAGCCAGGCAGCTTTACCCCCTGAAATCTACCAACCTGTCCCATCATTTCTATCTACCTCACGCATCTGATTCATAGCTCCTATCGCTAGGGTCATCAGCGGAGTCTAGACGAGCAGTTGGTCCATTTTACGACTGTTTGCCGAGATTAGCATTAACAGCGTCCGGCTGTTTATCTGACTGGTTTGCTTCCGTATTACTTCAGTTTGCTATCGAATTCCATTTGCGGACATTGATTAAGAGATCTACATTTTCTATGTGATGTTAAAGGGAGTAAAAGTCTACAAGTTTTAAATGTTCGGAAATTGCATTTCAGATTATGATAATGAACAGCCTTATCATGTTGGGAAGCTTTATCATCAGTAATGCATTATGCAGGCTACTGAGAAGGCATTCAAGAACTCTTCGTGAGAAAGCATCTTTAAAATATGCGCCAACACGTACAAGATGTCGAGAAAATAACGCTCAAGTACGAAGACGAACGAATCAAAGTAGATGTAACTTGAACCAACTAGTGTGAGATGAGGTTAAGAGGTAATAAACATCAGGTTTCAGTTCTTCAAGTAGTCGAAGAGCTTTTGTGGATACTCAAATTAAGCGTAACAGTTCCAGACCTAGACCATTTTGCCAAATATTCAGTGGAAAGTAATGATGAAAAAATGACATAAATGTTTGGGAGTCACATAAACTACCGAAATACATTTTTAATTGTTCTATTGGTCAAAACTTTTATGATTTAGACCCCGATTAAAATAATCCGATTGGTGGTTTTGTGAATATGGTCCACAATGTAATTAAATTCTTCAATAACACAACTAAAATAGGAATTAACTCGGCTTGTAAATGGCTATAGGCCGGCAGGATGCACCGTCACGGTGGCAGCCCAAGGTGCCCAAGGTCCCACTAGGTCAAAGCCACCGCGCCTCGTCCGTATTGTGTTACTTGCGCACACGCACAGGCGCGGCGCGCGCGCATCTACGTGAATGAAGATACGATTGGTGTGATTGTGGATTGACTTGTTAGTTGCTTCATTATTAGTTGTATGGGAATATAGAAGGGTGTATGAAGTACTAGTAGGGCCCTTGATTATGTCGTGGATAGGTTGGTCATGGTCATTGGGTTGGACAACATAAATCTCACATGAATTTTCTTTTGGGTGCTCCAACAATTTGAAACCGAAGATATTCATATTGACTTCAACACGGAGAGATAAGTTGATTTATTTACCAGCAAGCAAAAAACTAACGAAATGAAACCGAAACCAGACTTATAACAAACGTAAAGAATCCGTAAACTGTTGTCAAATAAACAATAGCCACTTATCTCCGGTTGGAGCATCATTTACATATTCGTGATTGTTTTGGCGGCATCCATCCGAGCGTAATTACTGCGACAGCCGTCATCATCCATCGTCATCCAAGGTATTAAGCTGGCCATGTCAAGGCGTGCCTAGGAGGGGCTATGAGTACTAGAACTACCAGAATAGGCTCCGTAAGGTAATAAGCCTTTTAAAGAAGGTATGATGGATGTTTACGCCAGTGGGACATTTGTGGCCAGAGACATATCCTGTCCACTTCACCCTTATTCGGTTATATGAATATTGATTAACGTAAATGAAGCAGTTGCATATCAATTTATAGGCAGCTATTTAATTGTCCGTGTTGGAAGTTGGAAATAGTGACCTTGGCCTTCCCTTCATAGTACTGGTTTATCATCAAGGGCCTGTCATTCAGAATCTAGGGATAAAATACTTTTATTTGTTAATCTAGAGAATCTAGGCAAAGGAAGACTGAACTATTTAGGGCTATTTATTATATTAGTCGCATTTAGAACCATTGTCAGCATTCCGTGGCGATGGAGTTAAGATTTTGTAAGCCATTACAAGACGTATTGTTTGTCTAAATATTGACAAAGTCCAACATCTGTCTATAAACAATAACATCGCCGTTTGTTTTAGAAAGTAAACGGTTATGTACACAAAGAGCTTCCTGAGAGAGCGGATGATATTATCTTGATCGAGACGACAGATATCGGCGTTGCAAATACTAGGACAAGCTGTTGCTCGTGTTTTTGTACTTCGGATTATACACAAGATGAAGCAAGGGTAATATAGGCCGTCGTTCCATGTAAAATACTAGTGATCAGCTGCATCTGGCTAGACTGAAAGCCCAAACCTAGTGGAAAAAGGTTTAGGCAGATGATGTGATGACATATAGGATGATGAAGGTATATTTGAGGGTTGCTAAATTAAAGTAAACCTACCTTACGAGTACTTATGACCACAGACAGACATTGTGGTAGTAGGCTAAAAATAAACGAAGGTTGCAATTTTCCAACGAATTAAATGTGCTCGTAGATGAGAGTGTGTACTAACTTAGTACCCCCGTTATTATCTCATGTGCCCAATATTTAATTGTATACCCTGGTAAATAGTGCTAAAAATCATTTAAATTAATTGGTACAACATTTTACACCAGATAGGCAATATCAAGCATAAAAGGAAGCTACTATCTATAAGTGAGTCAATTAGAATCACGCGTAGTACGAGTATGTTTAATGTTGTTATATCTTCTTGCAGTGTATGCAGAAGACTTGGTACTGTTGTAATGTACGTTTCGGTACTCCTTTCTATTGTTAGAAAAAGAGTTTAGGCCGTAATCGATACTTAATTATTTATAGGAACTTTGCAACGCAACTAAATAGTAACTTGAAACATCTTTTGTCATATCAAAGTAATCTTAGGGTCTCCTTTGTTGCTATCGCTTTTAGGCCAAATTCAGTAAGTTACCTAGATATAATAATATAATTCAAATATCTAGATCTGGCTCGCGAGGTGGTCGCCATGTGGGACGTGAGTATAGCAGTCATTATGCCGATAGTCGTGTCGGCCAAAAAGCGTCGACCAATATCTGAGTCTTTCGCTTAGCAGCTGGATCAAGGGCTTGATTCAGAAACCAGTACTTCGGGACACGGCGCGTATTATTAGGAGGTTCCTCTCTCAAGAACCCTGACCACCGGTAGCTCGGACCTCATTCCCGATGCAGGTGGGCTACTATCCCTACTAATATTGTAAATGTGAATGTAAGTTTGTTTGTTACGTTTTCACGCGAAAACTACTCAACCGATCATCATGAAACTTTGTACACATATTCTTGGAGGTATTAGAAGTAACATAGGCTATATATCATCACGCTACGACCAATAGGAGCGGAGCAGCAATGAAAAATGTTGCGAAAACGGGGAAAATGTGACGCAGCCGAAGTTGCGCGGGACAGCTAGTTAGTTCATATTTCTACATGTTTTTTTATTTACTTATGTCATTTTGTAAAATAATAAAGCGAAATTATTATTACGCATTAGATAGAAAAAGTATTGGAAACTTGGATTGACATTATTATGGATTGTATGTGGCATTATATGAAAGAATAAAAGAAGTAGTAGTGTAAATGATAGCGTGATGGTTGACAGAGGACAATGGAAGAAAAAAACAAGTTGGGTCGACCCAACCAATGATGGTATGACACTGTTAGAAGGCAGTCAATCAAGGTTTAAAAGGCATCATTAGTTGGATTAAATTATATTAAAACAAGATAATAAATCCGCCACAGTGATCTACAAAATAAATGGTGTCTACACAGTATAGTAGCTCGTTTCATGTCGTTCTCAAACGAACATGGATTCTGCACAAAGCGAAATAAACATGTAAAGAACATAACCGCAGCCGCGTGATGCTGTGACAGTATCCTGTCCAACGCGAGATGATTCAACGACTGACATGACAACCCAGCACATACACCTATCTACGTGTATACCCAATAGCTACAGGTACACAGCGAGGTAGCCATGTATTAAGTAAAAAGTCATGTAACTTTATGATGCAACTATCAGTGTTCTTGAAACTACCAAAACTAATTAACTAAACATAGATTTTGGTTTTAGTGAGCTAAAGTTAACAGTGTGACATTAGCAGAGCAGCGTCCGATAACGTTGTTAGCTCTGGTCAGTATATCCCTCTAACACATTCCTGACTAGATAATATATATTACCACACGGCATGGTGGACAGTATTTCTTATTATATGTATTAGTAGAGTACCGCTATCGTACGCGAGAGGAACAAACCAGGGAAGACACTCCCACTTCCTTAGTGATGTAAGAGGAGCAGGATGGGCAGGACCACAGCATCCGTCTTACGAAATCGATGTTCCTCTTGCCAACAATAACATCGACTAGGATTATTGAATTAGAACTCCACGAAATACTTGAGGAAAATCACCGATATCGCAGCGATTACCGCCGAATCAATTATAAATCGTGAAGAAAGAGTTCCTGATGCAGTTTTTTCTGTTGTCTAGACTAGCACAGTTATAATTATTGTATTTATGAAGAACATCGCTGTTCCCGCACCACTGCTCTTTAGTACAACAAACTCTGGGGTTTTGCACCTTTACGTTGCAGCAATAAGGGTGAGTATCGTCGCGCAGGTGGCCAGTGATGTGGTTTACTATAATACGAAGTAATATTATCGTCCATCTGCATGTAATTGTATAAAAGTTAATTAGGGTTTTGTTTTGAAATTTAAAACGTTTCAATGTTATGGTAATTTGTGACAGGTTTTGATGGATGAACAATGACAAAAACCTGTGGTTTCCGCACAGGTCATTTTCGTGAGTTTTCGGTTAGTCATTCCTTTTCATGTATTTTAAATTAATGTTTTATACTTACATTATATTATATTTATTCACCGAATGGTTAGGCAGAGTTATTAGTTAGTCTTATAGTAAACCCACTATTCGCCAGTTAGGTAAAATTCACATGTAAGTGTAATATGGAGCGAGCCTATTGCCATCAAACTGGCAGCAATCCTCCGACCTGGGAATCGATTTCAGGACCTTACATTCGGCAGCAGCACTTGCGATCGCTAGACCGACGAGGCAGTAAATGTTTACGTATGGACAGACAATAACTTATGTGTTGTTTTTTTTGTTTTTAAATCTTGTCTCCACGTTACAAAACTGTCCTGTTATCGCCATAACAAAGAACTGTTTGAAGATAAGAAACATGACGGAAGCACTGATAACGTGGAATCCTGATGTCTTAGAAGTCACGACGATGACGTAGTAAGACTGCTGTCCATGGCGCAGTGGATTGCAGTCAAGCGTAAAAAGCGCGATAAAGTTTTACAAAAATAGCTCTATCATCATATACAGGGTGGGAAGGACATCGACGCACACACGATAACCAGGTATTCAATACACAATTTTATATAGGTAATTTAAAAACAGCTGTTTTCTTCATAATACACATGGTCAAAATATATGGAACTAGCTGTCCCGCGCAACTTCGTCTGCGTCACATTTTCACAACATTTTTTATTATTGCTCCGGTCCTATTGGTCGTAGCGTGAAGATATATAGCCTATGTCCTTCCCCAGGTTGAAATCTATCTTCTTGGCAAATTTCATTAAGATCCGATCAGCCGTTTAGTTGTGAAAAGGTAACAAACATACAAACAAACAAACAGAGTGACTTCCGCATTAGTATGGATAGCCGATTTAAAAAAAATACCGATGAATTTTCCTGAATTATTACATGTGGTAACCGTTTTGTGCGTCCATGCCCTACCACCCTGTATAGTCTTTCTGTTCATTTCGTACTTATATTTATTGATAAATTCAATGAGATTTTTTATGTCAAACTAGCTGTCCCGCGCAACTTCGTCTGCGTTTTCCCCGTTTTCGCAACATTTTTCATTGCTGCTCCGCTCCTATTAGTCGTAGCATGATGATATATAGCCTATGTCCTTACCCAGGTTGGAATCTATCTTCTTGCCAAATTTCATTAAGATCCGGTCAGCCGTTTAGTCGTGAAAAGGTAACAAACAAACAAACATGCAAACAAACAGAGTGACATTCGCATTTATAATATTAGTATGGATGATAGGCTGATCAAGGTTAATGGGATTTTAAATAAATAATTTTCTATCAGTATTTTCTCAGTAACAGCCGGGGAGTCGGGGTTAGTACCCGGTTGTTGGCAATAGGTTGCCCCCTATTACGTGCGACTTAAACAGAACTGGTGAAATGTGGGTGTCCTATTGGTTACCTCTGCCTAACCCTTCGCGTATTATAGGCGTGAAGTTATGTTGTGTAAAGTTTTCGTCAGATAACTTAGGTAGGTACAGGCTATTTATAATGGAGACAGAATCCACATAATACAAGAAAAAATATGTATTTAGAAACATCCAAATTAAACACAACGGTTATTTATAATTATTAATTAATTACCAACTGGCAAGATACCTACCTAACTCGTTTATTTTCCTACCGAAACGAGACTGGGGGTATTTTTGTTTAGGTAAAAATCTAAAATTGTATAAAACATCTTTAACGTCAATCAAATTAACGATTCTGTAAACAATCTACATATATTATGGATGACCTAATAACAATATTTACGTAAAATTAGCATTCCTTTGCAGGGGGCTAATCGCCATGGTCGGGTCGATGACCCGTTCCCGCGTTTTTGCTAATATGGCGGTAAGATAATAGTTATGTGTATGTCACACCTACGCAAATATACAAATTTGTATATAAAATTGAATTATTGTATTGTAGTACAATTGATATTACAAAATACATAGGTACATACCTACTAAAAGAAGTTAACAAAACTGGCTTATTTATTTATAACTAAAACACAAAGCAATAATTTGAACATATTTAGAGACCAGTTACAGGCATTTATTGAACAGTCAAAAATAAAAAGTTACAGTCCAGCCACTGAATGAAAGAACTGTAGTTAAACCAAGTACATTTTTTTTATAAAATTACACTAAAATATTTTTTTTATTTCGCACCAATATTTGCAATTTTACCATTAATTATTAATTATTTTGAAAAGCATGTTCGCTGGTTCGTACCTGGTCTGTTTAAGTTGGTAATAGAAAATATTAAAGCTTTTGATAATAAATCTTAAATGGCAGCCAGTTAATGAATCCGATTTAATTAACATTTTTATAACAACATAAAAGTGCACTTAGAAATTTTCTTAACTAATTCAAGACTATAAAATTTTATTGAAGCAGAAACGAAACGTCTTTGCCATCAATAGAACGCGACCAATCACCAGCGGCGACTGTCCTTTCAGATTTCGCACGTTCCGTTCAGAAACAGTCAGAATCAACTTGATACAAAATAAAATGGTTGTTGACCTCAAAGCTTGTCAATAAATGATTCATGATTTATAAATAAGCTTATCAATCAAGCGCGAAGCTCGGTTCAGAGGTCTTCGGCCGAGTAAACTTGCAGCCAGTACATAAATCAGCATAATATAAATAAACGAAGTGCATGGCTGTGTGGGCGCGTTGCCTGTGCCTGCCAAGACCTGTTCAACTTCACTTTCTTGCAAGTTCACTATCCTCGTACCATAGACACATAGTTAGCAACACTGTAACCGGAACTAAAATTAAACCTGTTTAGTGAAATGTCTTTTTAGATATGCAAAAGTTCTGGTTTATTATTAGGCAATGTACGTGCTAAAGTGTAGTTCATGAATATTTCAATGGTGTGACGAATTCGAAATCTTGTTTAAATTTGTTTATTCAAATTTCATAAAATGTAGAACTTTGGAATACTGGCAGCGAAGGGGTGGACTCGGTGAACGATAATAGGCCTATCCAATGAGACTCCAAAGTATAAAGATTGGGTATAATGACTACTACAAATAATGACAAATATTTTGAGAAAATCGACAAACGACTACCGGGCGCGCTAATAATAAATAAACAGGGATTTTATAATATTTGCTTATCACAAATATGTCATTCAGAATTCTGAGAAAGTGCAACATGAGAGTGAAGTGATCAAATTAATTATATTGTCATTCCCACTAAATAGTATCATTGTTTATTTATGTCCTAACTCTTACTAGTTTTATTGTTTTCTCCTTAACCATAAAGATCAGGTTCACATTCCATACAGAGCTTACACTAAGTTATCAGCAAACTCGTTTAGTTCCAGTCGAACCGGAGTGTTATCGGTCCTCAGTACCGAAAATACGGTACTTGCCGATGCCGTTCATTTATTGTCTGTGGTTAGGTGCCCACTGCCCGCTGAGCGGCTGAGCTTTTTCGACCAGTCACCATTTTATCGATAAACGTTATTGTTTTACTCGCCACTAAGCTAAGGCTTGATAAAACAACGGCTCAAAAAAAAAGTATAATTTAAATTCTGCTCAGCCTGCAAAGGCATTATTTCAGTTATTTTTCTACAGCACAAAACTCATTGAGCTTCCTATGTGATATTGTGGTAAACTTTTTAACATAACTGGTTCACTTAAATTATCACATGATATATTCTGAGAAAACAAATAAAAATTCTGAATAATAAAACGTAGGTTGTGTGAATGGCTTTCTGGGAACCTAATTCTTGTTTACAACGCAAAACAAACTTTTACACTGCAGCAAGACAGTTATTCACCTCATTTTTACGGAAATATAATTTGTTGTTATTGAAAAAAACTTGTTTGTTTTGATCGGGCTACTTTTGTTATGTTAATTGCACTGATTTAGTGCGAAATATTTCGATTTGCACTATGCCTATGCAAAATGGTTCTATTGGCGTGTCTTCATAGCCGGAACTAACGCTGTCATCTTGTTTTTTCAATTTCCACAATTTCATTAAAACTTTATTATATCAACAGCACCCTGACAAAGTATTCTTTTTTTTGCAACTAAGCCGATGTCGACTATTCTGCCAATGTCATTTAAACGCCAAATATATGAAAAAGAAAGTTGAAATAAACAGTCGCTAAGAAGAAGATTTAAGCGCCAAAAAACCATGTCGCTCTATATCTTGGTCTAGTAACTAGACCAAGATATAGAGCGACATGGTTTTTTTAACTAGACTCTAGTTGAACGCGTTTACGCCTTACGATATTACATACAAACTTTCAAGTCCTTATTTTCCGAAACGACTGAACCGATTTTAATTAAACTTCAGTTAAATTAGACCGATTATTAATTTTCTATAGAAACTAAAATTTCCAATTTTTATATTTTTTTAAATACATTTCGCAAATGTTTTTTATTAACTTTTATATAGGATAGCAGAATACCGTAAAAATACACTTGAGCCATGTAGGGACATGAATAAATTTAGCGTAATACGACTTTTATTATATCATTTCAACCGAATGACTAATCGATGTAAGTAATTAGTTATTGAACTGAAATTAACGCTAATCAATTAGTCTACGGAATTAATAATTCATGTAGACTAGACTAACACTAATTAGTGAAATGCAAAGGAGTGGCTGCAAAAATAAAACAAGTTTTTGTGAGCACAGCTCAAACAGACGATAGGCTTGTTGTTGACAGTTTACTTAATATATTTATTTGAATCCAACAACATGCATAAACTACACGGAATAGAAAAAAACAGTTCGTTGTAGCTTTTTTTTCTATTCCATGTTAGACTATCAGGCAGTGTAGGATCCACTTCGCTTCACAATGTCGTCTCTCGAATAATAGAATGGCCTGAGGAGGTCCATGACGGGAAACGGAAGACCACGTCAAGATAACGTCATTTTGTGGACATCTACCCTTTCATACAGCCCCGCGCTGGGAACTGTTGATCAGACACCCTCCACCGTGACCAGTTGCTGAAATCGGTTCTGATTTTAGCCAGACGACGAAAGTTTTGAGGGTATTGGTCCATTACAGTGTTGTTTTATACTTGTTGGTAAACAAAAATAATCTACAATTCAAAGATGACATTATACTTATTTATGAATTCCCTGCCATACCGATAACTACATATATTTATTTCTGATGACATGTTAGCCAAAAATATCACAAGACGCTCATATTTTACGATGTAATATTGGAGTTAATCTATTTCGCAAAGGTATTTTTAAAGAATATTGTAAGTTTTCGGACAGTATTAATGATGAACTTTGTGGCAAGAATGTATCTCAGAGTAACAGTGAAAGTCGGAACTCATTGTGTTCGGCATTTAACTGTTATGTGAATCATGTTTACATCTCTAACCTACTAGCAAACTGACTATTTAAATCGCCTTCCTAAAAACTAGGTCTTTTCGATAAAACAAAAATAGTTAAAGTATTGCCATAGGTAAATTTTCGACGGTCTCTTTAGCTAAAGCTCGGAAATTGACATACTGTTCGCTTCCGTTCTATTTCATTGAATTTCATTTGAATTGCTTTATTAATAAAACTGGTTTTTGGTACCGCTACTTTAAGTAAGTATCGGCATTTGGCTAAGAAATTATTTATATCACGTTTTTTGTGGTTTTCAACGACTAAAATATTAAGAAAACAACATGAGTGAAATTACTGACTATTAATGGTCAACGAAGCAGGGTCACCAGTGCAAGAAGGCTCCGCGGTCACCTGTGGTCGTCGAACCTGCTTTTTTGGAGAGCAAAGACAACTTCACAAAACTTACTCCCATTTCTTCGCAAAAAATAACACGTAGACAGCATGTTAAGTGATGTGTTAGCAACGTATAGTGTTGTCCCTTCGCGTGTGTGGTGTGAGGCGATCACGCGAATGTGCGCCGGAGCCGTTAGCACGGTTCGACGACCCGGTTCGGTTCGCTCATAACGGGTGAACGGGGAAAGATGCATCCAAGATACCTACTAATATTATTAAGTGGTGTTTGTAAGTTTGGACGTATAGGGTTATCTTTGGAGCAACTGATCAGCCCCCTTATTCACAAACGCTCGGATTCGATTTCGATTCGGAAAGTCGTATGTCTATGTCGCTCGCTTTCGTAATGCCAAAACAAGATATATATACGACTTATCGAATCGTAAACGAATCCGAGCGTTTGTGAATAGGGGGCCTGATTCAGAAATTTTTTTCACTAATTGGAAGCTACATTATGCCTGAATGTCATAGATCATAGACTATGTTTGAAACGTAGCCGTGGGATACTTTCTGACGGGAGCAAAGCGGCGGGCAAAAGCTAGTATTTAATAACTAATAACAATTTGAGGTTAGATACGCCGTACGAACTCCATGTTTATTACTTTTATTGTAATGTTTTACTGACTTGGGTGGGCTATGCGAAGTGTGAGCAGAAATATGTGAAGCAATTAAAAAATAATGGAGCGCAAGACTATTAAAGCAACCATCCCGAAGAAACGGTGGTACCTATGTCGTATTTCATCTTGAATGTCTACAAGAAAACACGCGTGCGTTGCTTTATTGTTTAAGGTTTATATATTTTGTAATCTCAAGAAAAGGTTATAGAAAGAGTTTTTTGTAGCGAACCATTCGCAGAACATGACTAATGTTTGACCATTCATTTGCAATAAAGCAAGAACAGTCCAAAATTGTGAGCAGTGACTAGCGCAGGCGCAAGCTCCTAGAGCGTCGAACAAGCGGCGCGTGACAGCAGCAGATGCCGGCCGTCACGCTTGTTACACATTGACACAAAAAATTACGTGGTAATCTAGCAAAACATATTTCTGGATTAATAATTATGAGCAGACATTCGTGAGGTGGTTAGTCTTTGCCTTTTACTTGTGAATACAAGTTAAATGAAAGAAAGTACCATTGAATCTTATTTATTTGGAACCGTGAGTAACCAACTCTCTTACCCGATCATTATAATCTAGGCCTCTTGAAGGTTCGAGTGAATCGGTTTCTTCCAGGAGTTCTAGGCAAACGTGCTGCACCCTAGGCCGCATCATCGCTTCACATTAGGCGAGTTGCGGGCAAATCCAAGCACATTACGCGTATAGAAAAAATAAAGTGCGTGGAGTCCCTCCGCGCGGAAGAAGTGAAACTTCGTATTACTACACGCATGCGTTCGAGTGCCACGCATTCACTCTCGCTCTGTCTCTTTCTATTCCCGCTCCATGGTAGCGTTAAACGTTTAACGCAACCTTGTTGGAAGTCGCATAAGAAGTTTCACTTCAAGTAAATGAAAGAAAGTACCGTTTAATCTTATTGATTTGGAACCGTGAGTAACCAACTCTCTTACCCGATCATTATAATCTAGTTCTCTTGAAGGTTCGAGCGAATCGGTTTCTTCCAGGCAAACGTGCTCCACCCTAGGCCGCATCATCGCTTCACATCAGGCGAGTTGCAGGCAAATCCAAGCATATTACGCGTATAGAAAAAAAAAGTGCGTGGGGTCCCTCCGCGCGGAAGAAGTGAAACTTCGTAATACTACACGCATGCGTTCGAGTGCCACGCATTCACTCTCGCTCTGTCTCTTTCTATTCCCGCTCCATGGTACAAGGTAGCGTTAAACGTTTAACGCAACCTTGTTGGAAGTCGCCTAAGAAGTTTCACTTCAAAAAAACTTTCATTGGTCCATTCAAAGAAGAAACACAAATATGATAATTTCCTACTTTAACATTAAAAAAAAAATCCCTATACATACATTAACCCCAATATGTTTAAATCTACAAATAGAATTGAAAACAAATCACTAACCTAACCGAGTTAACCATCCCACAAACACATCATGTCTAAAATAAAAGGAATATAAACAGACTGTGCTTGTCTAATTAACGTTAAACGTAACTGTTCCGGGCGTGTGTCGACAAATTAAATTATCTTAACTATGGCTGTTGATGACAGACGCCATGTTGTTTTGGTCCTTTTTTACTGTAACGTGATTTAATAAGACCATTTGGGAGATTTTTTGTGAAACTTAAAAGGGTTGGTTAGGATTGAAATTAAAAAGTTTAAGGTTTGATAATGGGTGTAAATACCATAATGGTGATGATTGGTGGTCCAAATTGAAAAGATAGAAATCGTTTAGATAAACGGTAGCTATCGAAGTATCGATGTCCCTTTAAGCAAATTAATAAGTGATTTACGATACTATTTTAATTCAAATCATAACACCTCGATTTTCCCATCATCCAACAACTTGATTAAAGAAAAACAGCTGTTTCTAATTTCCGCTTTCCAACCGGTTTAATAACTTCTCAGATTTATGTCAAATATTGTCGTACATTCCTCCTCGGTGCATTCTATTCCGGATCGACAGACCGCCATTTAATTTCTTGTCATCGTAACGCCCGCCTAGTTATGTTAGGTCCGAGATATAAAATAGATTGATGGCTTGCTCACCATTATAATTTATAACGTTTATTTATCGGCTGCTACACAACATTATGACTTTTACGACTGGCTGTCGTTTGAAATATGCATCGATAACACTGTGAAAGTAATAGAAACAATAATGAAATTGTGTTTTTTATTGGGTTTAGCGACGACGACGCGGGGATTTTCATCATTCTAGAATTTAAGTGAAACTTACAATTTAAATCTAAATCACTTACATCCCGTGTGAGTGTAATCAATAAATTAAATAAAAAAATGTGATTTGGAGCTATTACCTATACCTATTATTATTGAATGTAATTCATTCGGCTTCATACCAAAACTGACTCTTCATTTGAAGCCTAAGGACCAGAATTTCACGACCAAAATTGGAGATGACTAACTCAAAATGCATCTAACTGGCAGCATATTAATAAAAACACTCATGTGCAGCTGCGTTCGAAGTTCGAATTTGTAAAAATAAAATGTTCAATACTGCGAGCTGCGGCGTTGCGGCGGGGAGGCGCGGCACGCATGCGCGTGACCTTGACACCGGCGACCGAATCGACACGCGTTTACGTATGCCAGACGCATACAGACATGGATTTTTTTCCAAAACGGAAAGTGTTGCGTAGTTGCACTTCCTTCACTTAACTATGGTGACTTTTATGGCTCTTGTTAGTGGTAATAATTCTTTGGGAATAGGAGAGCATAATATTATGTAGACAGCAAGGTATCTAGACGGAAAGGAGAGTGCTCTTGCGGAGGTTATATCCTTAAACGACTGATTTAAACAAACATTGTAACAGTAGCGCTCCAATCCATTAAAATCCGATCGAACCACAAAGGTTCAATAAACTCTGACAATAAAGAAACACCAATTTCTAAATTAAACTAAACAGATTCATAAAATGTGATTGAAAATAAATCCGACATTTTATAGATTCCAAAGTAAGTGAAACTGCGGTGACTATTTAAAACGAACTTTCGCTTGTTACGACAAAAATGTGGAAGTTGTTGAACGAAACGAGCAGAAATCTGGAAGTTACTGAACGAAACGAGAGCTGTTTGAAAGGTCGGACACGTTGTCGTGTCGATTATCATCATAACGCGACCGGCACGAAGGTCGTAAAGTGAGAAACTATGTCTGTCACATAAAATATGGTAATTTATGGTCTGGTGGGCCACAATAGTTCATTAGAAGCTTGTTGCGCTGTTCAGATTATTTGTTTAGTTAATTTTATTGATATAAATCATGAATTTCGGTTCTTCCTCTTAGTTTGTTGTAGCTTCTGCAAACGGTTATGTAAAAAGCTGTACGAAAAAGGTAAAAGTTTATTGCGAGTCTGAATGATCTCTCTGAGTCATCTAGCGCCATACCAAGTTTGCTTGTCCGAAGTTTTAGCTCCCAACTCTCGCTGCAAGGTATTTGCATCTCTGGCAATTTACTAATCAATGAAAATAAAAACAAAATACCATTAAAGAAAAGTTTCAAAACTGATTATTATAACTACACTAATCCAATTTTCTGTAACGGTTATCTCTAAATCAGGGTGTCATTTTGGTCCTTCAGTAGCGGTTATCAGGTTCGGTACCCGATATTGCCAAAAATACGAAATACAGTGTCCCGAATGACGAACATAAGCTTTAAAAGTTATTTTTTTGTTTTCTCCGGCTCAACATTTAAAACCGTGCCCTGTCCCTTCCCTTCCCGTCCGACCAGTCACCAGGCAAGTTCAGCATTACAATGAAGGCATTCATACTAAACGCGCCATTGTGGACACGCCGAGATGCAAGATTAGGGCGACACAAGTGTCTCGTATTTATTTTTTTCATTCCTTTTACTTTATCTTTAGCCATATGGTACGGACGAGTACATTTCAATAACAAGTAAATTGGACGGCTTGTTCTTAATATTGTCAATGGATTGGTTTGATAAAGAACAATTTTGTGTAGTCAATTGATGTTTTTTTCAGTGTCCTTGTATAGGAAACCCCGCTAATGTGCTTTAAACAAATGATGGATTTTGTGTTAATGGATTATCTTTTGAGGGAGTTTTTAAGAGTACCTTTTGGTTCATTTTCAGTCATCATAAAAATTCATGAAATGTAAATGGTTGTACCTACTTTGATAGACGGAAGGATCACTTTTGTCTAAATCCTGCATCACTGCACTCGTCCATTAAATAAACATATAAGAGCATACAAGATGGCACCCGTAAAAGGAAAACCACACAATCCAGGGCCATCGTCTGTGCTAAAATTAAACTCCATTGCACCAATCAGTGTTGCCAGCCGCAACGCTTTGTTTTACTTTTTAACACATTCTATTGCGATTATTCAGATAAAGTATTGTTATTATCTGCGCTGGATCGATTTTTAATTCGGCAAATGGAGGATTCGTCACGATTGTAGCACGGACTGCCTGTTTCTGTTTTTAATTTGAGCTTCAATAAAAAATACGGTGAAGTAAAAAATCCTTTTGACTTGAGAATCCGCAATGGCTGTCCTGAGATTTTTACAGCAGACAAGAAGCTACAACTATCAAAAATACTTCATATGTATGAAAACTTGACTCTAGATTTATAAGTCCAACTGTTTCTGAACAAAACAAGCAACTGTTTGAAAATCACAACCGTCTCAAATCAGCAACACAAAAGCCAGCTATAGAACTGTCTGCTACACTTCCAATTGTTTCAATTTTACACATACTCGTGCATTCATTAAAACGATTTCCATCACTTCATTAGTGACTAAACGGGAAGATACGATACCCAAGCGTATGCACAACACGATTGTAATGGCGACGCGTCTCACTTGAGTCAACAACTAAGCATACAAGTTCATACAACACACTCTTGCCACATAAAAATAACTCCTATTTCGAAAGCAGTTCGTGCATCCCCGGTATCTGCATTGGCAGACACGATCTTCGCTGAAATGGATCTTATGCTGTTAGTTGATTTGCTTAAAAGTATTCTTGTTAAGCTTTGCATTCTATTTGAATGTCTGCTTTTCAATTTTATGATAGATTGAATGAAAAACGAAGACAATCCTCCTTTCTCGTTTTACTTAAAAAACAGTTTATTGCACTTTTGAGGATACCTAAGGCTCAAGGATGATGAGAATAGATCTCAAGATCGGAATGCAATACGAAAAGCTTCGACTCGAATAAAATTGAGGATTCTTTAAAGGCAACAACTGCTGACACCTTAATGGACTCCATCGATTACAAGGGTATTTAGTCTGAACTTACTACATAATATACTACGTCCAAAGAATTTTCACTACCTACATGGATGGAAAGATAACCAACGGATTAACTTCCTTACGCAATTAACATTTAATTAATCTGCTTATCTTGGCTAATTTAAGCACGAGATAGACGACATAATACATGAATTAAAACGTATACGAATGCAGGTAATGCATACGAAATTAATACGGAACGATGTTATCTTTATACTTACGTGCGTTTCACGAGGATTTAAGGACATTATCATAATCTTAATTTACATAGTAGTCAAATCCATCCTCCACGTCGCGTCTGCGTATTTGAGTATTTTTGGAATATAATACATTAAAGAGGAAAGGATTAACTTGATTGATAAGTTTAAAATTAAAGATAGGTGACTAGGCCACATGTTTTTGATTGAATTGTATTGCAGCGTAATGAAGCGAAAGCTAGAGAAGAGAAGATGCAAAAGGCTATATATCCAGTGTTGCATATTAATGTTCTTGAAAGACAGGAAGTAGCTTGGTTGGATGGTAGTGGAGGGGGACTTTGTCCTTAGCAAGAACTGGAACAAAGCAGTCTAAAACTGAAATAGGATCACTTTTTAAATACAAAGTTAAAGTACAAGATAGAATGGACCGAAAATGTTAAAATATGATTTAAATTCACAAAAGACCAAAAAAGCTCTTTTACTAAGATATGTCATATGTACACATATTTTTAAATTCTGCCCACAATTTTCACATGGTCCCCGTATGCTTGTCAGCAGAGACGCAGCCTCGCATACGCAAGTGACGTGACAACAATGGACGGATGTCTGGCTGTAATCACGGGCCATTGTCGCCTGTTATGCTGCATAGGACCATTCTATGACATGATCGATGCGTTAGCATCGCTTATTGCTGAGCAGAGGAAATTCGGCGCCCTAACGTGACTTCATTAGACTTTATTGGTGTAATAGTGACGGTATTAAATAATGACGACATTTCAACAATGGTATTGATGATTCTGATTAGAAAACTGCATATGCTTAAGTCATCGAACTCAATTGTTGCCGAAATACAAAATGTTTTAAATTAAGTAAACACAACAATGATTTCTTAAGAAAGCTTGAGCTTGGCCAATGGCAGATACTTTAAGACCAGTTAAGTGGATTTCTTCTTAGTTAATCAACAGTAACATTTATATCTACGTAGTAAAACACCCGAACAGAGGTCGGTATCTACCCAGCAATTAGTGATATGGGGCTATGGATGATGATGATGATTGAGACTCCAACTAAGCATCACACCATTGAACCACCCCGTGAAATTCCCGAAAAGTCAGATAAGCCAATCTCATTGTTGACACTATCCATCGGCTGATAAGTCCCCGACTGTATCGATACGAAAGCCTCTCGAAAATGCTAATAACCGACGTAATAGATGAACTGATATTGCCGATAGCTTATCAGTAGATATCAATATGTCAGACACGGTGGGAAAACTTCGAGATGAAAAATACTAAACAAATAATTTGGATATCGGTACCTTATCGGACAAACAAACTGATACAGATGTAAGTCATTGGGCTGCTGACTGAATTTGTTTCCGTAACATGCACTATGCATGACTTTATATTATTATATACTTATGTTTGATAGCAAATGACACATTCACTCCGTCTTTAGTCAATTTCAATCGAGATGAATGCAAAAAAGTATAATGAGGTAAACCACAAACAACGAATACATTGTTATTGAATCATATCATATTTAAACAAAAAAACAAGTTATTTTAAATCAAACTTATTTACCTGCGCAACACACACAGGCCATTCACACAAGAACACCTGAAAACCGTTTTAAAAATTCTGAATTTGGAAGAACGCGAAGCATGGCGGCTACGTTCGGATACACGTTCCGGTGTCCGCGTTACAGAATAATTAAAACCAAAACGCATTTAATTACTGAAATGGCCACATATCTGTTTCTCGAGCTAAATGAGACTCATTTTTATGAAACAGATAACATCGCAGCACGTTGGAAAGTCGGCGCGATGCCGTGTCTATCACGGATTTGGGAAAGTATAGCAATGATGTTCGAACGCATTCTTTAATATTAAACATTTATTTCAAATTGTAACGTGACTTTCTTCTTGCAAATAATATAGTTAAAGTGATGACTCGTATGATTACAAAGCACTATTTTAATGAGCGCAAACGGTGATCGCGAGAAGATTCTATCCGCTCAAACTCACTTCCGATCTCGCTACACTGTGATTTGCTGATTTGGTTTACCATACCTAAATAACTGGTATTACATTTATTAATTTTGGACTTATCGTATTAGAGGATTTAAAAGTATCAGATTATCCTTCCGTAAAATTTGCAGAATTTCAAATAAATTCCTCAAATTTTTATTACAAAAGATATTTAGTTTGATGGTTTAGCATTCTAATGGTACTTAACAAAGAGAAAGCGTCTGCAAACGGAACTTGTATTAAATATATGGCGTCTAGACTAAGTTCGTATTCCCTATTGATTCAGACGTGGAGCCGTGAGCTCACAAACGTACTCCGTATTGAAAGTTTAGAGCAAATTGCTATGAAATTGATTCAATATTTGCTTACTATGTGTGTGTTTCACAAAGACAGCTTTTTTTACGGGTCATTGTACGTTTTATTATGTGATAAAAGTCAGTTATTCATTGAGGTATATGTTACTAGTAATTATACAAACAGGACCGTAACAGTCACGATCAACTTCACACATCACGCTGTCCTCAATCTAATTACTCAATTTGTCATCAAATCTAATCGTTACCAGCACCAACAAATTGAATTTACAAGTAATTACTGTTCTTGATTAAATGGAACTGTCAACACGCGTTTTGTCATCACTAATTGTTTGGACGTAGACATGAAAACTATTGTCAATTGTCGCATCGAATGTAAGACGACACGCAACGGTAATGAGGTGTGAACAAGTCAGATGGACACTTGATACAACGCAGGAGGACATGCGCACACGCCGCGGTCTGATTCTGCGCGTGCGCTCGTAGCCCGTAAATCACACAGGCTAGATCCGAGCTCAATTTCTCTGGCCATTTATTAGTCTCCTCAGTCATTTCGTGTCTGTTCAAATAATTTGTGTACACGCAACGGTAATTTAATAAAAATGTGGCATCTTTGTTACTGAGTTGTAGTCACGTCAGCGGATGTGTAGCGTTTCTGTAAGCGATCACTAGAATTCTTGGCAATTTTGATAGCTCAGTGGGTAGGTATTTGGAATTCCGATACGATTGGTCAGTTTTTACGCATAAGATTCAATGGTCCTTCGAGCTTAATTATTCATGCATATGTTTTGTTCGAATACAAAGCATAGGACCAGCCAGACATGAGACATGAATGTTAGAAACACTTGGGGGTCACAAAAAGGGCGTGATTAGAACTTAAGAAAAAAATGCATAACAACGACGATGAAGAACATTTGGACTGGGATGCTCCAAAACTTACTAGAAGTGGTCAGACAAAGTACGAGGTATTGAGGTAAGAAAACGTTGTTTTGACCTCCTACACCAAGATTAACAAGCGGACACATTGCATGTATTATTATATCTTCCTGTCCTAATCATTCCATCGTAATACTCGTCAGTCGTCGTAACAGTTGGTTACTCATTCAATTAAAATACTATGGAACGTTTATGCATTGTTTTATGCATTGAAGGAATACAATAGGTGAAATTGACTAATATTGTTTGTATTACGCTCGTTTACTTTAACCACTGACATTCTAATCCATGCAAGCCACTCGTTTTGTACCAGACAAAGTGCGGAGATAAGGACCAAAAATAGAAATGGTTGATGATTACTTATCCAAACTACATTGATACTGGTCCTAATACTCCTAATGAAAACTACAATCGAGACGTCATATCGTTAAATAAACTATGAATAATTCAAAAACGAAAGTATAGAAATAACATACAAATAAAGCTCAGACATGTAGATAGCAGAACGTTCTATTAATAATTCATCGGTAAATATTATGATTAATACTTGTGAGCGGTTATTTAACTCATTATTCAGTGTAGGTAATCCATATACTTTCACGTCAGTAGCTTATTATAATTTGAGTATGTTATTTGAAGCGGCTTCTTGTATTCATCATGTTTGACTTGGTTGTCTGCCTGCTCGAAACTTCTTTTGCAAGCACTTAGGTAATGCTTGCAGCTTTTTGTAAGCTTTAGCACATTATCCAAATCAAATGCGCGAATTTCTCTTTAAAGTTTTGAACATGTTATGATAATCGATGTCATAGCCGCGAGTGGGTGTTGCCTGTTCAAAGATATTTCACCATTGCAACAGTCCATTTAGGTCCATTTTTTGACTCGCAACAGTTATTAAATATTCGTCTATGCGTAGACCATTCGTTCGAATTTCAAATAGTAACAGATAGTTCTCGTTTTTTTGCCATTAGGATTTAGTGTCTAAACACACTATGCCGAGGATACGCGACAGAAGTTCGGCATGATTACGCCTGCAATGCTATTTGAATTACTGGCGACACATTATGCCGAAATTACGTTGCGTTATAGCGTACAGCCGAACTTCAGTCGGGCGTAAGTTCAGCGGAAATTCGGCGGCAACGTATTCTGTAGAACACACATTATACGCGACCGAAGTTCGGTTCGATTGCCGACGGAGATCGGGAGCGGGGAGCAGCGGGAGGCAGGCATGGCCCGCCCGCGCCCCGCGTGTCCGCCCGTAGTGTTTATTTCGCCTCTGCAAAAGTAATAACGGAACCCTAACAGGATCACTTTATTTTGCATTTGTCTGTCCGGCTGTTTAGATAACACGACACGACGCCACGACAGCGCTCGCAACACTGAATATACACACAAAATTGCGCAACTGAATTTCTGCCGCGTAAGTTCGGCACTTATGGTGTGTCATATCAGCCGAATACATTGGAACGTAAAATCAGCCGCGGAACTTCGGTCGCGTACGTTCGGCATAGTGTGTTTAGACACTTAGGATCTAGTTTACCCAGCTGTCCGAATCGTTTGTCAGCATTGGTCTTAGTAAGGTCAAAATAAGAGGAGTTGAATGTTCTTGAAATAATTTTTGCATCTCAGCAGGCTGAAATTGCATTTATTTGCTGTCTTTTATTCAGTCAGTCTCTTGCTTATTTCAGAAGCATTTTTTAGTCCTTTATTATGGAATTGAGATGCGCAAGCTGAAAAGTTAGAACTGCAGCTGAATAAACCACCTGGGTTTAGCAAATGAAAGCCCTGACGAGAATCTCTTATGTTTTTATATGCAGATACTTATTCAGTATTAGTCGATGTCTTAGCTTATAGTAGACTTGACACTACGGTTGACACATGCATTGACAGAATTTTCTTATAAGTATTTTTTTTTGTCTGCGGCCTGTAGGTAATTTGATTTATTCGTAAAACCATAACTAATGGAGTTCGTTAGCCTAAGCAGACCGAAATACTATGTGGTCTGGTTAGTAGGTATAATTTGTAATTACTTAATCCATAATTTTCCTGTTTAGCAGGTAAAAACAACCCACTAAATCAGGTTAACATATCGGGAAGGAAAAAATAAGTTTCAATGTTGTTCCTGCCAATTAGTATTCAGTTCAGTCAGAATTCCATCAATATTATTGGAAATTAATAACTTCGTTTTTGTCCTGATCGGTAGAAGCAGGAATTAATGCGCAACTCTGGTTGTAAGGAACGAACAATGAAGCAATTGTCCTGCAATTAATTGCATTTAGCTTTTGATTCATTGCTTCTCTCATCATCTCTTATTGCTGACTTGGCAGATCTTGAGCATTCGATTAACAAAGGTCCAAAAGGTGCTCTCATTTCTCCAACTGAATTTGAAACCGTTATTTATCAAACAACAGTACTTCATCAAGTAAGGAATAGACTTGAAAATGTAACTCCATGAGATTCCAGTAAAGATATGATAATAATAAAATTGTGGGTAGCATGAATCATCAGATCATAACGTTCGTGGAGTTCATCCACGTAGATAACTTTACCCACCTGAGTGCAGCTGAAAAAACAACAGCGATGTACTGGAGAATGTTTATAAATAATTCATATACACCTAACAAAACCGGCGCGCCGTGTCTAGCAGCCTATACTAGTTCAAGATCACCACATGAAACGACAATACGGCAAACTGCGGGCACGACAGAGCGAGGGTGTGAGTGCGCAGCCCTAGAGCTCCCGGTCGGTCCCTGTGCCGCTGTGCGTAGCTATAACTACCCATCCCATGGCGGGACAATCGATTCGCGGGAGTCGCTCCCCCAGCGGCGCGCCCGGACGCCTGCCTGGCCCGGCCCGGCCACCCGACCGGCACATTCTACCGATAATAACATAAAAACTTACCTTTTTACACTTCAGCAAACTCACACCACCAAAGAAATGTCAGCCACGGAGATCGCGAGATAAAATCACAGGTTGCACTATATTCGCGAACGGCAGATTCAGTCTAGCACTTCATCAATTAACTTGACACTGATTTTTAATTATAATAGCTAATATATATGTATAATAGTGTATACCGGTATGGTTTGGTCCGGTGTGGATTAATTACATGAATCGTTGCAACAACAACGTTACCCCCACGGTAGTTCGCGGCGGACTGGCCGGTTTGAAGATAGCGCTTTGCGTGCGGCGGCAGGGACGCGAGTGAATGCAGCTGCGGAAGCACCGTTAGAAACTGCTCCAATAAGAATCTAGTATGAATCCGAGCGACTGTTATCAGCCAATAGTGGGTGAGCTTTATCACTAAGATTTTACCCGTGAAAGTTCAAAAAGGCTCATCATTATTATTCTTTTAATGCTATTATTAATAATCATAAATTATGAAGAGTAATCTAGTATAGTAATTAAGTTATTAACGGTTTATAAACGCGCATAAATGATTACATTATTCGCGATTAGAGAGTTCATAAAATAAAAGTGTGGGTAACTACTTTGACTTTCACAGCTATAAATGGTACCTCATAGCTATTATATTATTTGCTTGAATCACTTGAGACACCAATAGGATATGGCAAGACGATTAGTTTAGTGGTGATAGCAGGGATTTCTCAGCTACTTTGGTTTCATGAATCACGTTCTTGTTAGGGTTCCATTAGGTCCCCTACTCCTAGATTGGTCTAGTCGAGGCCATTGACTAGACTTACCAATACTAAAATTAATATTGTTTTAGTCACGTCACCATAGCCTAAAATCTACGCTACGGTTTTTTTTTTTTAATTTGCCAAAGGAAACGTGCGTGTCTAAAGCCAAGAAGTAAATTGTTCCAAGGTCTTAATCGGTTTCACGGCACCTTTTGTAGGAAATGTTCCCCTCTAAAATGTCATTCATCTTTTAGGAGCATGACTGTACGTTAGGAATTTAGGATTATAATTTACAGGCAAATATTCATTACGGTTAACTTCAATCGCAAATTTAAAGGTTGTTTCACGGAAGATAGCTTTGGAAAGTACCTACTATTTGCATTTGTTTAGTGGTAAGTAAAAAGCCTTTGTGGGAGCAATCTCTCTTGCGGTTCTATTCTCTTGCAGGTACTGTAGGCAGACCTGCCAAGATGCACAGAACTTTTACGTGTGGTCCAAGCAACTGAAAACTAAGATAATGTAAATATTATCACTTACTAGCTGTACCCAGCATGCGTTGCAATGCACTTTTTACTACCCACCTACCCTATCCGACCTACCTACCCTATCCTACCTACCCTACCCGACACTACCTACCTACCTACTCTACCCTACCCTACCTACCTACTCTACCCTACCCTACCCTACCCTTACTACCTACCTACCCTACCTACCTACCCTACCCTACCTACCTACCCTACCCTACCCTACCTACCTACCCTACCTACCTACCCTACCCTACCTACCTACCCTACCCTACCTACCTACCTACCCTACCCTACCTACCTACCCTACCTACCTACCTACCCTACCTACCTACCCTACCCTACCTACCTACCCTACCCTACCTAACCTACCCTACCCTACCTACCTACCCTACCCTACCTACCTACCCTACCCTACCCTACCTACCTACCCTACCCTACCTACCTACCCTATCCTACCTACCTACCCTACCCTACCCTACCGTATCCTATGTCCTTCTCCTGGCTCTAAACTACCTCCCTGCCAATTTTCAGCTAAATCGGTTCAGCCGTTCTTGAGTTATAAGTGAAGTAACTAACACGACTTTCTTTTATATATATAGATTAATAGGTTATCAACTAATCAATCATCAGTTTATGACTTGAGGTATTTTCTCCGCCTTTACTAATGGCATTTTTGGGTGTTAACTTTAGAAATAACACCTAAGCTAATTTAAACCCTTTCCCCTTTCTTAACCCTTTCTTATCTCTTCTGTTAAAACCTGGGAGCACGACAAATTTTATTTAAAGTAGTATTGTAGGATATCAAAAAATACTTTAGGTAAAGCGCAAAACTATGTGTAGTTTCTATGCCTTGCAGACTGTGACATGACGAGCACTGTCGCGGGTCACACCTAGGTTATCGCGGGCACTCCTCAGTATACCCGCTAGAGACTCAGGTCACAGCATAGTAATGAGTGCCTAACCCACTCCACACCTCAGCGAAACCGCATTTTAGGTAATTCATTACCATTCATGGAAATTATATGGCTTTTTAACGTTACATTCCTGTTTGGATGTTGCGTTTTCCTTGTTCTCCATAACAACCAAGTAGGACAAACGATGACTATACTAATAGGTATTGTATTTGCCTATACTAAGGCTAGGATGAACAAATATAAATACAATAGCTTAGTAACAGCTGAAAAAATTGGACGTACTAAACCTTTTTCTTCTAGCCAAAAAGTAGGGATTCGAAATCAAGACGCACTTCAGCAACCAAAAAGTTACAAATTCATGTTAAGTCCATTTTATTAATTTCTAACATTTTCTGCATGATTTAATAATGTTGCTTAGCAATCCAATATTAAAGGTCGGCCGTTCAGGTTTACCAGGCGCAGCTTGCCTAAGTACTTAATATTTATTTACTTCATAATGACCCAACTAAAGAGCAGCCAAGCAGAACGGTGTCTCAAGCTAAACGGTAGTCCTGTTAACAGCTGCCAGTGCCAGCCGTAGCGGTTAGCTATAGGCTAGCGGGAATGACCGCAAATATCTGCAGTTCAGACTAACTTGTGGGTAATTATGTATTCTTTAATATGGGAAACTGCCTCCGGAGCGTCGGCTGTGGTCTACGAGATAATTATACGATTTTATCGTTAACTGTTAGAGCTAATTGAGAAAAAAGTGCGTATCGGCGCATGAAGATATAGAAGATAGCATATCGATTCCGAGTTCTTCGGATCGAAGGCTAGACAAAATCCGGTTATGGAGACATTGTATGAGGCTAACATGACCAAGAATGCCAGCCAGCACTGGAATTCTAAACCTAACTGTTAATGGCCCAGGGGCATAGAAACACAAACTATATCGACGAAAACTATAAATATACCTTCTATCTGACATTTTTATTAACCCCCGACCAAAAAAGAGGGGTGTTATAAGTTTGACGTGTGTATCTGTGTGTCTGTGTATCTGTGTATCTGTGTATCTGTGTATCTGTGTATCTGTGTGTCTGTCTGTGGCATCGTCGCTCCTAAACCGATGTACCGATTTTGATAAAATTGGTTTCGTTTGAAAGGTGATTTAATCGAGAGTGTTCTTAGCTATGTTTCGAAAAAATCTACTCAGTCGTTTGATGGTAATCACGTCTTTTCTAGTTGAAGGGAACAACTTCCACAGGTCTGGCCGATTCGAAATTTGAAATCTTGTCACTTGTCAACATGGGCATCGCCAGGGGGGGTGGTTGCACCCCCCCCTCACCCCAAAAATGTTTTTTTTTTATTTAGCTGTTTCGTTTATTGGCGAGAAGACGCGCAACACCGAGAAAAGTGGAAGCAATGGGGAGACCTATGCCCAAGATTGGGACAGTCAAGGCTAAGATAAAATAATATGAGTTTAAAAAGCTAGAAATAAAAATTAAATTTAAAATTAAAAAAAACCCCCGACACAAAAAACCTCTAAAAACCCAAAATAAAATAATCCAAGCGTCTTAGCGTCGGGGGACCGCTAAGTAGACCGCTTAGTACAAGCACAAAATAAAGCGGACCCCCGACGCTAAGACGCTTGGATTATTTTATTTTAGGTTTTTTAGAGGTTTTTTGTGTCGGGAGTTTTTTAAATTTTTAAATTTAATTTTTTTAACTGCATTTACGGGTCATTGTCACTTCGCCCTTCGATTTTTACAAAAGGCGAGTACTTGGAACAAACTACGTTCTAAGTGCAGTCCAATAGGAACCATATCTAACTTGAAACAGTCTTGCAAAAACTCCATACTCCGCCGTAACAAGCCATTAGAAGTCCATTGAAGCACATCTGGCATCACCGCAGACATGAGCTCGATGGAGCGTGCTTATTTACGGCCAGCGTCAGATATGCCTCGTACAATTTGCCTACCTCTATGTTATCGGAACACATGGGAGCATAATATTGTAGCGAGCTGTTACTGTTGGTGGCTGTGGTGGGTTTGTTTCGTAGATTTTTTTGTAAAGTGTGTTTATATTGGATTTCAAAATTGTGGAAGCATCAAGGGTATTTGAATGATGAATGAAGGACATGGACATGTTAATTGGGCTAGTGGAAGAAGAAAACGTGTTGCGCCGACCCCTACTCGAATGGGAAGGCAGGAAGATGATAAAATTCCTGTTCTATATCCCTCACAGTAAGTTTTTGAAGTGAAATTTCTTATGCGACTTCCAACAAGTTTAACGCTACCATGGAGGGGGAATATTTTCTAAAACTCACTAAGAGATGGCAGTATTACAAGATTTGTGACTACGTAGTTCTACTAGGTACGCAAGATGGCGTGCAAACAGTCATGCATTCGACTCTTCGGTGTGACCAGCCTTCGCTCAATCTCCATGAGTAGAATAACCTCGATAAACTTATGTAATAATTGTGTAATAAAAATAATACAACAAGAAAACAACAACATATTATTTTGAAGCTCAATAAAATAGCGAGAGTATTACTTGAACGCATGCGTGTAGTATTACAAAGTTTCACTTCATCCGTGCGGAGGGACTCCACGCACTGATTTCTTTAGAATGAGTACCTACTCGTAAATTCAAAGACCTAGTCTATAAATGGGTCTAAATTTGTGACATCCTTTAAGGTTTGAGTTTATTCTCTATAATATGCTTCTAGCTAGCCATGAATTACTGCCAATTTCAACGGCTTATCCAACTCCTAATGAAGAGGCCGGAAATAAAAAATAAAGTAATGATTCAAAAAATCTCTCCATGATCGCGCAGATTCCTGGGATGCTCCGTAACTTGGACCATTACGGCGAATTCCTCAGCCGCAATCGTTGTGATGATAAATCAGAGACGATCGGCCATCCATCGTCGCGTTCATGCTCTATGCTCGCGTCACCGACCGTCTTCGGATTTCAAACATAGCACCTTTTTCTATATCGAAATTTATAGTCTATGGTCTGGATTTTTTTAGCTAGTCGCGCACTCATTAGCAAGTTTAAAGAACCGAGTAACAAAAAAAAAACTTTTACGAGGAGAATTTCTTGTTATCGATTCTTTGTCCGTTCATAATACAAACACTTTGTCAATGACATCACACCCTTTCATTAGTGGTTTCCAATCCAATCACTGTCAATACTACATTATTTCTTACCAAATAATTTCTAAACACAATCATCATCAGCCTAGCTTTTTCCCAAACTATCTTGGAGTCGGCTTCAAGTCTAACCGGATGCAGCTGAGTACCAATATTTTACATGAAGCGACTGCCTGTCTGACCTCCACAACCCAGAAACTGGGTCATACGATACCCCTTGGGGAAACTGGATGTCAGACATTTGGATTCTGACTACTCGTAACGACTGTCGGGACCAACGACTTAACGTGCTTTTCGACTTTTTGAGGCACGGCGGAAACTCGGTATGTAATTATGGTCACCCATCCACGGACTAACTTAGGCAAGCATGGCTTAACCTTAAAGATCGACCCGCGCGGCTGTTATTGTTTAGCCACGAGCTCCTCGCTCTAATTTCTAAACACAATCATAGTTCCATTATTTCTTAAACTTATTTTCTTTCATTCTTTCTTTTTTAGGATTGAATATTTGAAGGCGGGCAATCACCAGTACCTACACCGCTGACCCACTTGTCCCATCTCCGTAAAGATAAAATAACAATAAATTATTTTTACGAACAAATTATACAAATCTCCGCCTGATCCGGCGATTTCTAGCACAGTGCGTTAATTCCGCGCGTGCGAGAGTATCGGATCGCGCTGAGCGGAAAGATCGCAGGATAGCACGCAGGCGGCGCAGCGCCGATCCTCTGGTGATACGAAGGAACACTCGCGTGGGTGGAACCAGACCGGCAATTAAGGAGGCGACAATATGTTGTTAGTACGTGATTATTTATGGTCAGCCGCTTTTTGGTACCTAATCTTGAAAGGAGGCGAAACGTTTTACTACAATATCATTCCTGACAGCATATCTTGAGGTTCCACTCCCAAGTTTCTGACTCACTGACAAGTCATGTCCCATCAAGCTAGGGGAAGTTGTGAATTCCGCTAGATGCGGGGAGCTCAGGGCTTGTTGTGGGTTGCTTAAAGGTGGCTCATGACCACGCGTGAACGGACATCTTTCGGCTATAACAACAGTAGGCACTACAAACCTGTCATATCCTTATGCCATTTGTTATGCCATTTGTTTTGTCATTGATTTTTATGCCAAGTTAAGAGATCGAGATACGCGAAGTAAATGTTGTAAGTAGAGTATAAAACTTGTGAGGTAAAGGTTACAAGCCAGGGAACGGTGACCGTTTGACATTTAATTTCCTGACAAAATACTCGTGGCAATAATCCGTTTATTACCTTTCTCTCAAAACTCCGTTAAGTTTCAATTGCATGCTCAATTCAACAGTTCGTGTTAGAGTCTTTAAACATCAGCCCAAGCTATACTTCTCGCCATGATCATGCAAATGTCATCAATTAGACGCTACGAGTCTTGATGCAGAACAATAAGCACTTGTAAGTAGAGAAAGGCGCTAATTACGCAATCTGTTATTGTTTCCATCGAGAATGACGCGAGGGATATCATTTGTGTGTCTGCGGGTGTCTGTAATTGACGTCTATCATTCTGCAGCTTGTAGGAACATGTCTAATGTTTCTGTTCGCTGATTTCCGTTGTTCGGCGTGAAACAATGAGGAGGTTTTTGAATAACTACGGTCATATCTTCCTGTTGAATCTTTTATGAGATGTTTCTTTGAAAGTCATAGTTTTTGTCAATCCCATGCTATTCGATGCACTTAACGCAGAAATATTTCACAATCATTGGACTGTCTGTCAAACGTCATGTGGTTTTGATCTACCACATGACGTTCCAAATACCATGCATTCTTGCAACAAGCTTAGATCAAATTCGTTTTATATTGGATGTCCCTCAAGTGGCATTATTTGAGGGCCTCAAATGATGTCACTGTTTCAAATTGATAATCCCGTAAGAACAGTTCTTGCAAATAAAATTATGCTTAGGTACTTTCCAAGCCCAAAATCAAGAGCGCAAAAGAAAGTGTACGTTAAAAAATACAGCATTTGATAATGTGTCGATTGTTGAAAAGTGTTACCGTCACGACTATTACTGACCTATGTGAGATCTAATTGTACATTGTTTCACCCGAGCCTGGGAAAAACGGAACTTGTTATGAAACCCTAACCCTACACTTATACATACGACTACTACCCAAACAACGGCAACTTGTGAAAACTATACCATACGTATTAATAACATTTACTACGGGATATTTACCATGTGTATTACGGGATATTTATCATGGCGTTTGCAACAGCGCCGAAATATCGGGAACTCGAAACAAATAATACACATGGTAAATATCCCGTAGTAAATGTTATTAATAGTGTTAGTGACCATGTCAGTTTAAAAACTTATATACCATAGGTAGTACGCGTTTTTTTTTAATTTAATGCACTTTGATGCTGGGGAACGTGTCTCCTCTGTATGAGAGGTAGTGGACTGTACTAATGTACTTACAGTAATTAAGGCTGTAATAGGTGTACCATGTGAACACAGTGATGCGGATTGGTCGATGTCTTCGCATTTTTTGGGCCTGGGTCATGCCGGTTTCCACAACCTGATTGCTACGTAAGTACTGAACTGCACAATATGCGTCATTGGGGATCAACTAATTGCTTTTGAAGACTTCAAGACATAAGTTCACGACCTCTAGGCCTAGTTGGGCCTAGATCAGCTGCTTTTGATTAATTGACGCTGACTCACTTGCGAAAAGAGCCGTATATGGTGCTTGAAAGTTGGAAATGGAATCCCAATCCACTTTTACGAAATCAGACTCAATGTCAGATGTATAAAATAAAAACTCTGTAAATAAAAATGCAGTTCATTACCGAACAATGCACCCGATCTCATTTGCGAGTAACAAAAATAAGCAATAAATATACTACCGAAAGCGTAGCGGGACACATAAGACGTCTTCATCAGATACCAATTACCTCTGCTGCTTCTCCCGTTAAACTTGTAAAATGTTCTCGTTTCTCAGTAATTACAACACCAGCTTAGCTTGGTCTTCCTCTCCTCGAGTAAACACACTGTATGAGGAGGATAAAAGGGGTGTTTTGTACGGTTTCAGGGGTCAAGTTATTTGCCTGTTTATTGTAGGCCAACCAACAAGAGCGTGAACACGCCGCAATTTCGGTATGTGAGCGATTTAATTAAGAATGTTTAATGTTCACAATTTTAATTTCATTATGCGCTTTCATTTTAACTTATATGATTCATAGAAATGTTTCTATGCTTGGAAAGCGGAGAGATGGCTTACAAATATAACGTTTAAATGAATTATATTTGTTTGTTACTCGTTTATATTCTAATTCGGTTACCTCGCCGGCGCGACGGGCGTTTGCGCATGGTTCCATAAGATAAATTTTTGTTTGAAACTTGTACTGAAAGTTTATCGTCCATTAAAACACCGTTAGTACAGCTTCAGTCGGAATTTATTTTGCCATGCTCAGTTTGCAACAGTGTTAGATACTTAACTAGGTAGAATACCATCCGATCTTTGTGAGGCTAAAATGACAGTCAGTTTTCTTGATACTCAATAAATCATGACTTAGCTGAGCTTATATTTTACACGAGTCATCATAAAATAAGACACTTTCTCGATACCAATAATTAGAAATCTAGCAACAACCGCGTAAATGTAGTTATTCGTGACTTGCAAACCCGCTTCTTATTTCGCGCCTATTACCACCCTGACGACAAATCTCATGCAATTATAATCGATATAAACATCGAATTTACGATGACAAGCATCGCTAAGCGTCGGAATTAGGAAAGCCGCTGGCGCGCTGTCGCGTGCGGCTCCTCAGCGCTGCATTATCATAATTGATGAAAGCAGTCGTATCTATTGTAACGCGAGTTTGGTGCACACACTACGCGCAAGGTTTAATTTCCGCTTAATTAGTGGCGTAATGAGCAGTCAACTTCAAATTCTTGCATTCCTGACTCCTTTTCCTTGAGGAATATCCGTAGAAAGTAGTTGGAAACCGTCGGCTGTCGCTGTCGCTAAGCGTTTTGGTCTGTTTCACCAGCCCCTGGTAGATACCCCAGGTTACCTACTGAAAGTCAGAGCAGTTTTTTTTTTTTGAGAACTATACCGTGACATGACGGGAGCACCAAAACGACAAACAAATACTAGATTTTGATTTACTCAATTTCAACAACATTTTCCAGTGTTTGCTACCATAACTAACCTAACACTACCATCACTCTCACTAACCAGCACCAGGACTTCCAGGACCACCAGCTCTTCTTAGATGCCTTACTGAAGGGAAAGCATCCTTTATCGCTAGGAAAGCAAAGGCTGAGAGTCGACCCTTGGTGCCAGCCACATTGATGGTGCCAGTTGATAGTGCTGACTAGGTTAGCTGTGTGTGGCTAGGCTGCTATACTGGCTTAGATTTTGATACCTGCATGTCTATCACTTACCACCGCCGATCCTAAAAGTATTGTAAAGTTTACTATGGCACGCCGCTTAGTACGTTTGCAGTTTTCGAACTGGTTGTCTGTTATCTAGGTCATCTTACTCGACACATTATCAAGATATTCGAAACGCTCCCGAAGATACTTTAAGGAGCTTTAGAGTTATGAAGAACAGAAAAGAGAAAGAAAGAGTGTGAGAATCTCGACGCTGCCGAATAGGCAGCCACTTCAACTGCTTCCGAAATTCCGACACATGGTCGTACTTTCGAAGCCCGAAAATGAAGCGGTTCGAGCTTATCAAGAAGTTCTTCAGTTGCATCAAGAAAACAGACATCAGCATTGTCTAGTAGAGGTTATAGGAGAAGAGATTGAGCAAGAGTAATTTTAGTTTGAAATGGCAGGAACTTCTGGAGACGCTTAAGTGACCGATACCAACAAAACACTCTCCTGCTTACTTCACAAATGTGAACACGCCAAGATACCTAGGTTGCAGCCCAAGAACACACCTAAGTCTCTAACTTTCTTGGAGTAGGCTAGAGCGACACCACCGTACAAAACAGGCAGGAGTGACTGATGACTCATTAAATTGACAAAGAATCTGCCGCCAATAATGATATAGCTTCTGATTTAGTTGGGCTAAATAACAGTCTAAAATTACGTTTTTTCTACAGTAATTTACCATAACTTACCTTCGGCTTTAGTGTGCGTAGTCGCAGCGGAAAAATGTCGAATTTCTTAATTTCAGTTAAGCAGATATTTAGTGTATGACCTCGTGTAATTGTGTATGGTAAGTACAAATTTGTGTATCCAGCCATTGGGGAGCTATTCAACAAAAACTGTTTCCGCTGGAACTACGTCATCCTAGCGGCACTTTTTTTATCCTATGCACGTACATGAAAAAAAAATACATTCAATAATTAGTGTGTAAGGAGAGGTAAATGTGTATGCTTGAATGAAATTTGTGTGTCATAAAACTGCGAAGATAATCAAGTTTCCGCTGCGCTGACGTTTGGCTATTTGATGAAAATCATATAAAACAGCTTAGTGCAGAGTTGAATTTTTTTACGCACCTTGCTTTGAATTTGTGTGTAATGTTTGTGAAAACAGAATTTGAAAAAAACATACCGTTCAGAAGATATACACGTAAAAGTAAAATAAGGTTATTAGGTCCAATTACTTGAAATAGGTACTCTAGAGCCTAACTGATTACGTTTACTTGTATCTTGTAAGGGTCTACAATGCCTTGCCAAGTTTCATTTATGTGGTCTTAGTAATTAATGAGCAATGGCATAATTTACTACGACTGGACCACTATATTGTATGACATCGGATTGCAGGACTTTTTATAGATAAAGCAGACTAAACTTATTCCGATAGTTAGTGTATTAATGCAACTATTCACATGTAAAATTTCAGGTCATTTCACTAAATAATAAAAGAGATGGAATAAAAATACCAGAACAACCGCAATTCATGAAAAAACCGACCAAGTTTGAATGGCTGCAAAAAAGCGGCCGTGCAGTATATAGAGCTAACGTTCTAAAATTTCCAGTGTTGTACCATTATTGGATTGGTACAGGTGGGCACACAATTCTTAAACAAGTAACAAATAATTATCGTAATAAAAATAGAGGGTCTCTTGTTTGTTTCTCAAACTTAAAAAAATCAGTGCGTGGAGTCCCTCCGCGCGGAAGAAGTGAAGTGGCGCCACGCACTAACTCTCGTTATTTTATTGAGCTTCTAAATAATATTTTGTTGTTTTATTGTTGTATTATTTTTATTACATAATTATTACATAAGTTTATCGAGGAAATTGAGCGAAAACTGGTCACACCGAAGAGTCGAATGCATGACTGTTTGCACGTCATCTTGCGTACCTAATAGAACTACGTAGTACGTAGTCACAAATCTTGTAATACTGCCAGTGAGTTTAAGTTTAAAATATTTCCCCTCCATGGTAGCGTTAAACTTGTTGGAGGAAGTCGCATAAGAAGTTTAACTTTAATAAGAATAGCTTCTGTATCACAATAATACAAAAAATTGTTACACTTGGTAATTATTAGGTCCTTCTTTAATATTCTGCTGCTTCCAGCGTACAAATATTTTGATGATACTCGGTATAATTTGTTTAAATGAAATACTAATAATAATTATAAAAATTCATTAACACCAGTAGTTATTTCAGATGTTGAATTTAAAAACTGATCGGTTTATTAGTGAATAATCTAAAGAAGGTTATTCTAACTCACTACGATGGTGGGTTGGTTTTAGTCGTGTGTGTAGTGCACATGTACATTGTTTCTGTGTGCGTGAAAGCTCGAACGAGAAAACTCCCGAAAAGTTAGGTGCTAGTACAAAAAACCTAAGATTTACTTAAACATGTAGGATTTTACAGTAGGCAATATATTAGTTATTTATGTTTAGTAAAAAACTGATTCTTTATGAATGTTATTATTACCTACTTTGTTAATAATGTGGCTTTTTTTCATTTTTATTAGTCACTAACCAATATTTTTTTTTAAGAGTAGGAATAAATTTAATAAAGTTGTTTTATTTTCTGCTAAACAATTGTGTACGCACCTGTACAAAACTATTACACACAATAACGATACTATACTGGAAATTTTAGAACGTTAGCTCTATATACTGCACGGCCGCTTTTTTGTAGCCATTCAAACTTGGTCGGTTTTTTCATGAATTGCGGTTGTTCTGGTATTTTTATTCCATCTCTTTAATTATTTAGTGAAATGACCTGAAATTTTACATGTGAATAGTTGCATTAATACACTAACTATCGGAATAAGTTTAGCCTGCTTTATCAATAAAAAGTCCTGCAATCCGATGTCATACAATATAGTGGTCCAGTCGTAGTAAATTATGCCATTGCTCATTAATTACTAAGACCACATAAATGAAACTTGGCAAGGCATTGTAGACCCTTACAAGATACAAGTAAACGTAATCAGTTAGGCTCTAGAGTACCTATTTTAAGTAATTGGACCTAATAACCTTATTTTACTTTTACGTGTATATCTTCTGAACGGTATGTTTTTTTCAAATTCTGTTTTCACAAACATTACACACAAATTCAAAGCAAGGTGCGTAAAAAAATTCAACTCTGCACTAAGCTGTTTTATATGATTTTCATCAAATAGCCAAACGTCAGCGCAGCGGAAACTTGATTATCTTCGCAGTTTTATGACACACAAATTTCATTCAAGCATACACATTTACCTCTCCTTACACACTAATTATTGAATGTATTTTTTTTCATGTACGTGCATAGGATAAAAAAAGTGCCGCTTGGATGACGTAGTTCCAGCGGAAACAGTTTTTGTTGAATAGCTCCCCAATGGCTGTATACACAAATTTGTACTTACCATACACAATTACACGAGGTCATACACTAAATATCTGCTTAACTGAAATTAAGAAATTCGACATTTTTCCGCTGCGACTACGCACACTCGGCTTTATCTAGTGCCACTCACTTATGTTTAGAAGAAGAAATAATTAACAAAAAAAAAATTGATATACACCTACCACTGTTTGTCTCTGCATCACCCAAAGGTTGACTGTGGAAAATGCCTATGGCTTTAAGTTCGCCTCTGTACTATGTGCTTGAAGTGTTAAGTAAATAATATGATGACCATAATTGTTGCTATGCTTGAAAAGTTGAAATAGCATGCAGCTCATACGAGTGTGGGCTACCAGTGCAATTTAAATCAATTAGTAAAATGATTGTGCTGTACACTTATCTAGTAAAAAATTCTTTGACGCCACGCGCATTCATTAGTCTATAGTTAATAATTGCTCATAATAATCCACATCGACTATGGATAATGAAGAATCGACACTTTATGCCGTTAGAACTAGTTGGAACACTTACTTAGTGGACGAGAATGTCTTTTTTTTTCGGGACAAGAGTATTTTCTTCATAGATGTTTACTTCCTCTTTGGTTTAGAATAATGAAATAATACTTTATTTTAATCTGCAACAGTATTTTGCATTTTATGAGACTTCATTTTGAAAAAGTGATTAAATTATAATTAAAGCCAAATAAAGTAAAAAATACAAATTAGTTGGAACTTTCGAATTGTCTGTACTTAATGGTTATATTTTTAGTTTAAATAATTAAAATATGAATGAACGGTATAGAGTTTTTGGTAGTGGTGCTGACTGTTCTGTCTAAATATTCTTTTAGAAACGAGAGAGGGCACTGCTAAGCGGAACGGGATCCTAATTAAATTATCTGGACCGTGACATGCGCAGGCATTTTATTCTTCTTGTTTTTCTGGACATTACTAAAACTACCTAGCAATTTTGTAAGCTACGGATAAAAAGTACTTAAGTATTCACCATTTTAGAAGTATTAGCGATTATTTCCAATAGTAACACCCTATAAACACTATAGAATGCAAATAAATTGAATATGTATTGTACCCACGGTGATATTCAAATGGAATCTAGAATCTGATTCTAATTGTGGTAAAATAATAGTCCGACTGACCGAGGACATGATTATTTGAGGACCACACTACCTGCAACTAAACTTCTTCATAGCGAGTCAATGACAAAAAAAAACTAATGTGCTTAGCACAAAACTCAGCCAGCCCCGTTCACTGATGCAGCCATAAGGTCATCGTGCGCAGGTGTCAGGGCATGCGGCCTAAGATGGAAGGTGGGCCAGTGTCTGCATAGAGACGCCCTTGAGATCGGAATGGTCCGTGATCCCCCATATAGATAGTAGATTGTCTTTGCCCCGACTGACCTGGGTTCGTCGTAGTTTAAGTCGTTTTAAAGATTTCCAAAAGTCTGCCAAGGCCTCGAGTGTCCAGGTGGAAGGCTCGATGGAGTAGGATAGAGATCGTCAGGGGTGAAAGCAGCTCCCGCCAGAGATTGCTTCTTGCTCTGGAGGCATTGTTACTGGCTGGACTAGCTAGCTGGTCCCACCGCACCGCACCCGCACTCAAAAAAGCTTTTACGACTCTTCAGCCTTTGGGGTACTTTGGGGGGACACCAAGTTGCGAAATGGGTGGCGTGAGTCTGTTTGTTGCTTCGTCCTCTCGATGCTGGCTATAGTCCTATAAACTTTTGGTGGAGCAATTCCAGCTGTTCGCAGGACTTGAGGAGAGGGCCCCCATTTGGTGGATGTAAGGTGGTGCAGCAAGTTATTTTTGGCACGTAGGTATGAACTTTAGGTAGATTTTTCAAACGCTTTGGATGAATGTCATTTAGAATGAGTTGGTGAGCAACTTGATTAACCGTAACTGCGCTGGGCGTATGGGGTGGTGATGGTTCGCTTGTAAGTTTCCGGATAGAGGTCCACTAAACTTTTGGAACGAAGTTCCTTATCGCGCGTTGTGAAAGTGGGCTAGACGGAAAAAAATCTTACGAAAAGTTGTCACGACACTTTTTGCTATAGTAAGCTATTGTAAGCTTTATTTCTTTAAAATAAAGTTGAAATTTCCTTAAATTACGTACAATTGGGGTGTGTATGTGAGTAAGGATGGATATGATTTTTATTTTGAGTGACCGAACTACAAAGTACAAATTCGGTTGTGCAGTTAAGTAAGACGTATTGCTTCGAATTAAGGATTCATCTTCCTTAAATTAAATATTTTATTTTTCGCACACTAACTTAAATCTAAAATGTATTGATATTATGTACGTGAAAGGAACTTCGTTCCATCCGGGTGTCCCTTGACACCTCTCAAGTTTTTTTGTCTATTTACTGACAAGATCTTATAAAAATAGCCTGTTGTTTTATGCTTTACGTTTTGAGCTTATATGTGCTGGAATGCTGGAATGGACGAGTAGTTTTTGACACTTGACCATTTGACAATTGAATTTGACACTGACGTACGGTCTATTAAAACATTGCAAATTGGAGGTTATGTGTTGAACCTTCCGAGGAATTCCGAGTGAATAATGAACTAATAACTGTGTAATTGAGTGATTATAATCAGCAATAATGGCTTTTGCATCGCTACGTTTTAATGCCCTGCGCAAAGTGGTGCAGTCAGCAACCTACACAACTTTGTTGAAGAGGCCCATGGCGTATAAGAGTGCTATTTCCTTAGAAACTCTGTATCCTAACAGCTCTTTGAAGCTTACAACGCCAGCATTTGTGAGTACTCTTAACAATTAATTTATAATTCTTCACAAATATACTTCTTTACTGTTTATAACCTAATTTTATTTCTTGTAGCAACCAGCTGACCCGAATGAGAAGTTCTCTGGATTCATACCGGTTGATAAGCTAGAAATAAAATACAGTGCAAGCTCTGGACCTGGTGGACAGAATGTTAACAAGGTAAGATATCAGTTATTACTTCATTAATAACCAGTACAACAGAAATAAAGTATAAATCTTTGCAAAGTGTTACCGTTTCTATCAGATCGTTAAGACATCAAGTTTCATCAGCATCTTGTTTATAGAAATTGATTAAAAGTGTTGTGTCAAGTTTTGTATGACTTTTGTGCCAGGCCAATGAGCTGATTGGTAGAATGTAGAATTATTAGTATACATACTATTATAAAATAACTATTTGGTTAAATAATTTGCAGGTACATACCAAGGTGGAACTGAGGTTCAAGCCCAGCGAGGCAGAATGGCTACATCCTGACATCAGAACTAAAATGTTGGAACTGGTATGTCAAAAAACCTATGTCATCAGTTTATTAAGCTCATTTAAAAACAAAAGTTATACCATCTGAATTCAAATAATTTACCTGTCCTTGTTCCATGTCATTTCATTACTTGGGATCTATGGGGTGAAACATTGACTTCTTCCGTTGTTCTATCAATCGTCAGGGCTGTTCTAGTATTACGTAAGCAGATTTTTTACAATTATTAACCTACCCCTCCCCCTCGACAGCAAAAGTAAGCAAAGCTTTTACCACTCCCCCCCCCATGGTTATGTAAACATTGGTACAATTGATTGATTCATGAGCAGCAGTTATAAGTGACAGACAAGTGAATTGCGTGCGGCAATTGGAACTAAGTAGGTCAGTTTTAAGCGAGTACCTAAACATATTCATTATTTGTAGGAATTCCCGAAAATGCATTTCGTTTTCAAGCATAGACCATGTGTGGGTTACCATATGTGTAAGAAAGTAAATAATTACTGCTGACGTAATCACCTTTAGATCCCCCCACTATTTGTCTTGTCTTGTGATTTTGTCATCAAAAATAAGCAAAGCAAAGACCCCCCCAACCCCCCTATAGTGCTTACGTAATACTTGAACGGTCCCTCATACATGTATATTATTTACTCCTTTCACTTGCATATTATTCCTAACATAATTAATCCATCTTCTTAGTAATCTGAATTAAAATATGTTAAATCATTCCTTTATAATTTTAGCATGGCAACAAACTAACGAGAGAAGGCTACTTGATCATCAGGTCGGATACTACTCGGTCCCAACAGCTGAACCTAGCTGACTGCATGCAGAAGCTGCGGAACATGATCCGTGAAGCGGCCACCACCAAGAGGGAACTGGCACCTGAAACTGTTGAGAGGATTAGACAAAGGTTTTGCTCATGACTGCAAGCATTTAACTAAGAATTAGAAGAAGGGATTATACAATAATTTTCCTCCAAAAAATTTGTGGACTTGTAAAGGCATGAATAGCCTTTTTAAGCCATATCTCAGTCGCGCTTATAATATATGGGTTGTATTGTAAAACAGACCGGTGTCCGCAACTCCACATGCAAGGGGCCTATTTTGCCTTACTATATGGGTTAACCATTCAAATATTACATGAATGAAAGATACAAATGAGCACAGAGTGTGGGCTAACTCGGTCACTTTCCTGCATATGTTTGAAGTCGTATTTTGAAGACTGTGAAGTACTTTTTAGAAAATCGGATAATTATATCGGTATTATTTGAAGTATTTTTGATATAATAAAGTTAAGTCTTTTCTCTAGGCTTTTTCACCTAACCCTAAAAATTAACCTGATTAAAACTGGGTAACCTTTTTAAGAATAAGAAACAAATATTTTAAAATAATTACAATTAGTGTACATTATGGCGCAGTTACACAGTACTTTTATTTTGTCATACAATGGTATAATTAGTGCTTCCTTCCCTGGCTGAAAGACAAAGTTATGTTTTATACTTTTCGTTGTTTGGTTTTACATGAGTATTTCTATCCTTTTCAGGCACCTGAAAGCAGCTCGCATGCGCGTGGCAGTCAAACGCGAGGAGTCCCTGAAGCGCGCCATGAGACAATCGCCCACTATAGACTTATGATTTTTCTATTAAATTGGGCATGCACGGCTTGACCTGTACTGGACACTGAGGAAAGACGAATGAAGTAGAAAGTTGCTTGAGGACTTCATTTTTCCGATGCCAGCATAATTATGGTGGAACATTTTAACCTCTTCAGCTGTACTTTATGCAGATTGTGTATTTATAAAGAGTTTGTGTGGAAAGTGAGGTCTTTAGGCACAATTTCCTCAGATGTTCAGTTCAGCCGTAAAGTTTGACTGTTTCTATAGTTATGTATAATTAATATAATATAGTTGTTTAGCAATCCGAGTCTTTATTTTTCTGTAGTATTAAAACTTTGCAATGAGTAGCACAACTACTGACTTGCTTCGAAAGTTGATCACGCTGTGTTTATCATTGACAATGGCTTGACTACAAACTAGTTTATGTGTGTCGATATATTAAGAAACTATTCAAAATAAGTATAAGTACGTGCAAAACCCTGCGGTCATTTTTCCTATGCGCCTGATGAAAAATGTTGAGCAAAGTTTTATTAAAGTTTTTTAGTGTGTTCGGATTTCTCAGGAACTATATTATTGTATAAAATGGATATAATTATTTAAACAGTCAAACAACATTTATACGAATTTAATGAACGTATAAATGTTTCGTATGCCCAATTTAATATTGGAATAATGTTATTCCAGTGTTTTTAGTTTTAAGGTAATCCTAACGTTCCTCTAATATGTAGGCGCGAAGGGCGTTTCAGATTAGCGGATTACGGTACGTGTAGGCGCCACTTTTACCACATGCGCAACTCGTACGAGCGTTTACGCGCTTTCAAAGGTCGTAAAAGTGCGAGCCGCGCGAGATGCATTTCCGCGCTTTATCTCACCCGCGTTGGGGTGCCACCGTCCGAACGAACACGCCGGAATAATCACGTATATGCGCGTTCTGTTTTTTAAGCGCATAATGTTTCGCGCGAGTAGGAGTGCATAGGTCAGGATAATTGTAAACTTGGCAAAATAATTGTAAATGTCACGTTTGCTCTTTAGATTATTAGTACCGATAAGGTTAAATAATATTAATAATAAAATATAGTCCTTTTAAATCACTCCAATTGTTTGTCTTTACCCGAAAAGCATTACTATTATTGCCCTTCACCTAAGCCTAACGCAGTATTATAGATACCTATATTATTTACTTAGATGTATCTCATAATCATTAGGGTAAAAAATACACTAATTAATAAAAACTTATCCTTATAAAATCATAAACCTGGCCGCTAATATCAAATGTCAGTAAAAAAGTTCCAAAATAGTCTTTGGCCATAACGCCGTTGTCATAGCAACGTAAAAAGACAAATAAATAGTGAAGTGTCTTGTCAAGCCACACAACTGATATATTTTTTATTGAGCATAGTTTACTTTCAATATGTCTTACAGGGATTTGAGGAGTAAGTAGTATTCATACAATTATAATTAATAAAGCTTTTGTTATTTCCCGAGTTCTAAGACGGATTGGCTGTCTAGTTTGGGACTCACAGGCAAATAACGCTTTTGTAACTTAGCTGTTATTAAGTTAGGTACTCCTATCCTGTGTTTAACTTAGCATGTTATGCTAAGTTATATAAGTTAGATATAAATATTATACTATAATATATTCCTGCTTAAGTTATATAAGTTAGATATAAATATTATACTATAATATATTCCTGCTTACTGTCATCGTTCTCCTGCACTTATTAGTTATCCCAATATGTAGGGTCGGCTCAGGGTGTTACCACACCTATCGATCGATCGTCGATTTTTGTGCTAACATCCTCACTATCCTCGCATCGTTTCTCTATTAGTAATAGTCGTCATCTTATGTGCGTGGTATTAGCAGGATAAAAAATCATTTTCATAGCAACGTAAAAAGACAAATAAATAGTGAAGTGTCTTGTCAAGCCACACAACTGATATATTTTTTATTGAGCATAGTTTACTTTCAATATGTCTTACAGGGATTTGAAGAGTAAGTAGTATTCATACAAATATAATTAATAAAGCTTTTGTTATTTCCCGAGTTCTAAGACGGATTGGCTGTCTAGTTTGGGACTCACAGGCAAATAACGCTTTTGTAACTTAGCTGTTATTAAGTTAGGTACTCCTATCCTGTGTTTAACTTAGCATGTTATGCTAAGTTATATAAGTTAGATATAAATATTATACTATAATATATTCCTGCTTAAGTTATATAAGTTAGATATAAATATTATACTATAATATATTCCTGCTTACTGTCATCGTTCTCCTGCACTTATTAGTTATCCCAATATGTAGGGTCGGCTCAGGGTGTTACCACACCTATCGATCGATCGTCGATTTTTGTGCTAACATCCTCACTATCCTCGCATCGTTTCTCTATTAGTATTAGTCGTCATCTTATGTGCGTGGTATTAGCAGGATAAAAAATCATTTTCTATTTTTAGAAAATATATTGTATTTGGTAAGATTTCAGCGAGGCAATGCGGGTACTGGGGTTTCCGAAGCCGATATCTTTGGAGAGCTTCAGGACTCCTAACTGGGAACTGATGGAGGAGTGTCTTCGCTGGCTGGCAGCCAGAGTTGAGCCTGACGCGGAGTTGGGGGGTGGCAGACACTCTATGGAGCAGCGGGTGGCGCTTGTCACACACGCCATTGCGCTTTTTGTAAGTGTTCTATAATTGGTAGGTCTCTATAGACGGTGAACATAATATGCTGGATTGAATTATTTCTGTCTTATAATCAAAATTCTGTTCTATGTAATGTAGGTACCTATGCTATGAGAAGAGGATTGTGCCCACCTGTGCTACAGTAAGCGATGCAGCGTGCAAAAGCTTATTTGTTAAAAAGAGGCACTAAATCTGTCATAGCTAAAGTAAATAATTAGTAAATTCTTGATCTATCGACCTCGTACACATTAAGAGTCGACTATCTTTCAGCGCCAACATAAAGTTAAATAGGAAACGAGTACTCGGATGAAAGGGGCTTTCCAATTGCATAGCACTGTCTCACCACCACATCATAAGAATACACTATGGTCTTCTTACAGCACTCCCGAGCCAATATAAAGCTGAACGGCAAGCGTGTGTACGGCGCGGACGGGTACGCGGTGCGCGAGCTGATGAAGGTGGCGTCTCTGCTGCGAACAGCGCTGGAGACGCCGGCAATTGACGAGCACCAGCACGAAACCACGCCGATGAGCTATGACTTTACCAACCGTGTAAGATATCAAGAATTATATTATAGGGCTGAAGTGTTACTTCCGCGCAATAAGTTCCACACTTTCGGTGCTTAGCACCCAGCATATGGGTCGAACAATAATTCGCTTGTCGATTCTTTATTTAGATGACGCCCATACTAGTTAAATTGGATGATCGACATTGGGCGATGACAATCTGGTCTCATCTAATGCCACCAAAACACTGCGTGTCTTTTTACCGCAAAAAGGCGTCGTTGCGACCAAACCCCTACTTTTCGAGGCACATCTGTTCCTGTGACTGATCGACTTGAGCTCCTAAGCATGAAGTTGACGCCCAATCTCAACTTCTGTGCCACCATTGAGTAGATACAAAGCCCAAAGTGTCCGATCTTGAATGGAGTATTGCAGTCACCTTTGGGATGGCTCAGCTAAATACCAGTTTGCCGCGCTTGACTCGGTGAAACGCAGAGCAAAGAAGCTGATTGACGACATAAAATTGGTGGATACCAAGCTTCACAGCTTGGCTCATCGCTGCAATTTATGGTTGCCTGCTTGTCGGTCTTCTACAGGCTGTACTTCGGTTAGTGTGCCCAAGTACTCCACGACCTCATCCCACCGGCCCCCTTCTACCATCGGACATCTAGACCACTGCAAGTTACCATCCCTACCTTATTGCTATTCCACCAATTCGCACAAACCGTTTTCAAGCTTCTTTCATAATGCGCACAAAGCAAAGGAAAAAAAAAGCAAAGGAGTGGAACTTAATAAGTGGAACTTAAGAAATAAATAAATACAATACAATACAATACAACTTTCTGCCTGTGTCTCTTTCCAAACGGATACAATCCTAATCAAAGTTAGAGTGAGTAGGCTTTTGCTAGGTAAGCTCGTGTCATCGTCGTCTTTCTCCCTGTCATCTCTGACCCAGACTAGAGTCAAGAGCAACCCCATCGCAAATAAAATATATATATATCCATACTTCCATACTATATACATATATATATATATATATAATATTATAAATGCGAATGTCACTCTGTTTGTTTGTTTGTATGTTTGTTTGTTTGTTGCCTTTCCACGACTAAACGGCTGATCGGATCTTAATGAAATTTGGCAAGAAGATAGATTTCAACCTAGGGAAGGACATAGGCTATATATAATCACGCTACGACCAATAGGAGCGGAGCAGCAATGAAAAATGTTGCGAAAACGGGGAAAATGTGACGCAGACGAAGTTGCGCGGGACAGCTAGTATATATATGTATGTTTGAACTTAGCAGCGACGATGTTAAATAAGCTATGTGTAAGTAATATTTATTTTACAGTTTCAAATGCAAAATAAAAACATTTTTTGTTCCAATTAAACCATTTGCAGGTGCTTTTGAATTGTTATGGAGTCAGTCTGTTAGTCACAAAGTTGAAGCACGTCCCAAAACGTAGATCTGTATCGAGAAGAACAGACCAGAATCTCCATGGACTTTCTTTTCAATCATATAGTAAAAACCGTGGCCGTGTCGGATTGCCGTCCCATTGGACTATGAGAGTGAAGGAGCAGAGAGTGCACCTGTGTCTGCGCACACACTTGTCCACTATAATATCCCCCGCGCCGATGTCTAATTTTCGCCAAGATTGGCCGCCCTGATCGAAAACTGTCAGGAGGACTATATATAAGTAAAAACCTAAGTTTGCCTCTTTTACAGTTAGGTGAGATCAAGCAAGCCCGAGCTCTGGCAACAGATATAACAGCTCAGGGCGCTTTCCTCTACGACCTTCTAGCGAAAGAGGCAGAAAACAAGGTGAGTTCTTCTTCTAAACAAACTTAGAGGAAGAAATCTTCTCCTAACTGAAGTATGTAACAAACACCTAGAGGAGGTTTAACCCTGTGCAATACCTACTTACACTCAGGAACAACGCGAACAAGCCCTCGCCCGTCCTCTGGACATGTCTGCAATGGAAGCAAGTCTTCGCCGTGCATTGGATGCCGTCGTCGACAAGGTGTCCTCCGGTCGGGAGCAGATCGACAACGTGGCGGCCAGTGAGGCTGCTCTCGATGCCAAGCTTGAGAGGAAGAGGGCTGAGTTGATGAGGGCGGAGAAGAGGCTACATACTGTTCAGAAGATCAAGTGAGTTTGTCTAGAGTTAAGATCAGCCAAAACATCAAATTTTTTCGAACGCGTTTTGCTGATGATCCGTGTCTGTTTGCTTATGACGTGGACTTGGGTCCAATACCAATCTTAGGGTCGTAAAAATCCTTCTTCAGTTTCAAATTTTATCAATGCGGATTCTGATATGAAGCAGTTTCTTGTATTGCTTCCATCATGGAAAGCAATATAGACTTTTATTACTGTCCAAACAATTCTGGCGAGTCTTTTCTGATGCACATTCAAATGTTTCCTGGCACTTCTAGACCAGCGTACCAGGGTGAACTGACAACTCTGGAGACGGAGATAGAACAGCTGTGGGACCAGTATGTGTTGCGGTATCGCTGCGTAGAGGCGCTCAAGCATCAGCTCAGTGTGCTGGAGAGCGCACAGGCTGAGGTGAGCAACTGTAGACGGATTTACACGGAAGGTTCGCTTTTACCTAAGTTTAAGTTCTATTTGGTTCTTTGTAATGGTTTGTTTGCAGGCGGCGGAAGAACAACAGGCTGCGATTATGCAGCTTATTCACAAGTACGAAGCTGAAGATGTTCTTGGGAAACTGAGTGATTCTGGTATGTACGGGTAATATCTAAGACTTATTTAGTTCTTTTATAAGCAAATAATTTATTATATGGATTAATTTGTAGATGACATGGACTCTAGTGATGACGGTAAGGATCTGAGTGAAGTGAAGCAGCCGAGACCGGCAACCAGACCTAAGACACGGCTGAGAATTAAAACTGCAGGTAACCTACAGCTAGTTTTAATTATTAGCAAACAAAAGTCGTGTGTTGTTGAATTGTAAAAAAAAAAAACATCATTGAAAGCGTGTTTAATAGTTACCCTACAGATTAGTTGCCAAAACGAACTGCTGATTTCTTACAATAATGGAAACTAGAAAATACCCGGTGACGACGCGTTATGCAGTTCATTGCTCGCCTACTCAGAGGAGCCTCCTTTTCTCTAGAGTTTAAAGCGCCAAAATTTTTAAACAGCCGTTTTACAACACTGCTAATTCAAATGACACACAGTGTTGCCGCTGATAGCGATATCTTCCTAGCAACCTTTGGTTGGACTGAACGAACACTGCTGGCTTGGCAGGCGCAGCAGCAGCGGAGGCTCGTCGCGCATTCGGCAGCATGGCGGCGCGAGACTCGCTGGACGAGATCCGCGACGAGGACGACTCGCATTCCGACTCCGACTTCTCCGACAAGCAGGGCTTCGGCGACCTCTCCATATCTAGTACGTGTTTACTGTTACTGGTGAATCTTGGCTCTTGGTATTGCTAGCAACTATTGATGAACAACTTGGGTCTATTGCGTAAAGCTTGGGTTGTCTAGGACAGCCGTGTTGCCATTCAAGTTGCTGGTGTGCTGTCGCCATCTGTTCTCTCACTCAGCTTTACGTAATATTCCCTTTCGATTGCCTTGTGTGTCAGAATACGTTCTTTGTAATGACAACTTTCATACATTGCGGCCGTTTTTCCCACAACGGCTGCAACAGCGGCAGTGCTGTCTTAGAAAACGCAACGTTTCCTAATAAAGCAACTTCTTTGTTAACTTCTATGAAATTGATGTGAAGAACACGAGACCCTTAGCTTGGTGGCTAACGAAAAGTTCTCTAGAAACTGTTTATAATATACATGGTTTTAACCAAAACATTGAACCAAAGGTCCCGCTGGTGCACTGTTAAGGCCAACGTGCGGAGCCAAGTTAAAGGAGCATGAGACCATGTCCTTATCAGCATGAGATCTTTCTTAGCTACTTATTCAGCTTGAGCATGAACATCTGCTGCCATTAAACTGTTTGTAACGCAGGGAGGGGAGCAGGCACCAGCTCTGACGCACGGATCATGTCGGCTGCTACTTCATTCGGTTTGTCATGCATTGCTTATATTGCTGTATCATTCATAGTTGATTTATACTCTTCTAGATTAGTACTCTTGAAGAATAGATTGTAGTCCTAATGATATGCAGAAAAGTGCCTAATGGTATGAAGGCGTAAGTCGATAATGCGGATAACAAAGTTCAAGGAGATGGAAGATATTGTAAGCTTTATTAAATTGCTATAACTGAAGGATGATGTGGTTGGGTGAGGCGTTTCTTGTGATCTTTTGACTATGTCCGGTTTGACACTTTGTCATCCTAAAAATGTTCAGAAGCAACATTGTTGATGACTGTAGAAGGACTTCAACTGAGTAAGGGCATAGCACCGAAGTGGTAGTCACTCCAAAAAATCAAATCGGCGATGGGGTGACTACGCCAGCCTTTATTGAAAATAATCCAATTCTTTTAGCCAAGGCGTTGCAGTCGTAGTGGATAATACTTGTTTGGCATGTTAAGTGTAATGTCGGTGTAGGTGGTGGCGGTGACGTGCCGCGCTGGTCGCGCGCTCGGCCGCGCCCCGGCACGCGCACGCTGGCCGCGGCTGACGATGATGACTTCGCTGATCTCATTGAAGGTCAGTTCTATGCATAGCTGTGTTTATAGACCGATATACCTAGGGGGTGGAAGGGACACTGACGAAAAACAATTTCCACGTAGTTACTCGTACATCATTCTAAACATCGAAATTTTTCATCGATAATTATAATTAAAATTATTAATTATAAATTAAAAACGGAACAGCGGAATTATAAAAAATGAAAAATTTCTTAGTGGGTTTAGAATGATGTAGGTACTGAGTAGGTACCGCTGTAACGAGTATTCGAGTTACACGTGAGAGCAGCGGTGGCCCAGTAGTGGTGGCAGCTCCGACTTACTAGCAGTAACCCTTGGGTTCGAACCCAGGCAGGCGCATTACTTTGTATAATTTATTTCATCACCGCTGCCCTCAAAAACGGTGAAGGAAAACATCGTGAGGAAACCGGCATGTCGTAGAACTTAAAAATTTAAAGACATGTGACATCTACTAACTCTCAATGGGCCCGCGTGGTGGATTAAGCCCACTCCCTCTCATAGTGAGGAGGCCTGTGTCCCAGCAGTGGGGACATTATAGTCTGATGCTGATGGTGATGAATGAGTACCTACGCGGTAACTGTTTTCGCGTCCGTATCCCTACTTCCCTGAATAGTACAACTAGGATCTCAATAAAAGTAGGATTTAAACATTTTACTCTCTCCAGGTGTGGAAGGCGGTGAGGCAGGCGACTCTTTAGGCAGCTCCTCAGAAAGTGAGCTGCGAGTAACTAGCGCCCGCCCTAGCGCCGCGCCCGGCCGGGTGTCCGCGCTCAGCGATAACGAATTCTGAACTTTATAACTGAAGCGTAAGGTGGACTTTTGTTTGTAGGTGTTTGTTTTTTCTTAGGTGTTTAGTTGTTACGTAATAAATACGTTAAAATTGCTTGTGAGTGTAGTTGTTTTATTACTTGTAGATCTCTCAGATCCTATAGGTTGTTACTTCAAATTAATAAAGTAGGTACCTTCATCTAGCAGGTTCTCAACCTTGCCGAGTTTCTATGTAAAACATTTATATAGGTAGGTACGCGTCTAGGCAGAAAAATCGACTCGTATGATGACTCGACTCGGGTGACGGGAAATGGTGTAGCGCCCCCAGCCCTATGCCACGTAAGATCAACCTTTTTCCATTAAAATGAAGTTTGTTTTGGATTGATTGTTGATTTTGTTTGGTTTATGAAAGTGCCGGGTTTAAATATTTTTTTCTTTTTTTTACTTCATATTTCGTTGCTAAAGGCTTTTATTAATGATTTTTTTTTTCTTTCTGTAATAATTATGAAACATTTCAAAAACTTAGTATTTGTTTTCACGAGGACATTTTATGACTCTTTTATGTTGGAAGTCGAAATAAAATAGCGTTATTTTATAAAAAGTAATATTTATTCGTCTCGTCATCCAAGCAGTATCTGTCCACAATAAATAACTTTCGCAAGCCGTAGACCATAGACAAGCAGCCACAATACCTATATTCTGTCCACCATAAACCCTAGTTTAAATTATATACACGATCTAAGGAGTATAGCTTAATTTATTTACAATTATATATTTTACAGTCTCTAAGTATTTGTTTAAGTAGACAATTTAGTATAAAAATATAAATTCTTATCTAGAAAAGTATTTTAAATTATAATTTCTTAAACATTATAATAACTTGTTTACGTATAGTTGGATACCGGAAAAAACACGGTAATAGTGGTAAGAAGTTTCTTTTTTTTTGTGTATAGACAAAAGGTGTTATTTTAATTTTGTGTGTTTAGGTATACCTACTTACCCAAGTTCCTATTTCTAAACACATCTCATCTAACACATGTGTGTTAGCTGTGTAAAAAGAAATACTAAAAATGATGGTCACAAGATAAGAAAAACTATGAGTTATATCAAAAATTCTGATCTGGAAAACTAAATTAAGATAAAGAAGTCTTATAAATCATAATGAAAAAAAAACTACGTTAAAAGTAGCTTGTAAGCTTATCTGAATATAAAAATACTTTATATATAGCAAAAGTATGTTTGTTCTAATTTTTATCAATTGTTTATAGGTATGAAACAAAATTGAGCAACAATTTAGATGTTAATATTTACACCAATCGCTATTTGGCACCGTTTAGGTACATAGGACTTTCATTTTATATATACAAACGTATACTTGACATTACATCTAGGAATATAAAACTAAAAATTATTTGTGACATATTTTTCATGATAGCTTTGATTTCTCATTATTCATTAAAAAATATGCAATTTCAAGGTGAAAAAGCTGCATTTCATAATAATAATTCTATTAAAGATATATAAAAAATATATTCACAAATAGAGACACTATAAAACTAGATAAATAAGACTTAAAATAGAATATAACACAGATATTTGACGATACGAACAAGTTTACAATTTGTTAATTAGTTAAAGGAATATAAACTAAAGATGAAGTAAAAAATGAAACGAAACGAAGATTGAGATAAAGCTGGTCGATTTGTTGCCATAATTATGATTGAAAATGATGAATGAATAGCAAAACGTGAATGTTATAATGAATGACAAAATGTTATGAAAAACATTGACGTACTAAGCTATTAGAATGATGAAAGTGATGTCAAAGCTAATTCTTGTACCAAACATCATGGTGTCGTCAGTAGGTATAAATAAATCTAGAAAGTGAGGCATCTTCCATGTTTTTCAATAACGAAATACTGAAAACATTTGCCATAATTCCATGCTCATGATTTGCAAAATATTTTGTTCCCTTTGACAATATTGAGTGACGTAGAAAGACCAGCAATTGGTACTTGATCATAAGCTTTCGTTATAGCGAATGAAATGAAGAGTATGATCTTACGAGTATAATATCATAAATTCTGTTCTGATGAATGTTTTCCTTAAAGTTAGTGGAAATATTTACAATTTATCGTAACGTATTGCGACCTTACAAAGCTACATTGTTAAGTTTGGTATGATATGCTTACATAGTTAGTTTACTTAAAAGAAGAGTATTTCAAAATCTCTTACTGACTACAGTTTCCAAACATTCGTTTTCATTTACAAGTTGGTCTAAATTAATGGACGCTATTTAATGAACCTCTAAACCAATATTTGTCAGTGAACATCTCGATTCTTATATCGATGTAGGATGATAATTGAATTTTGACTTAAAATGTATCATATATTTTTTGGATGGAAAATATGAAAATGCGTCGGTTAGGACAGTTCGTGATGCGAGTGGCTGGTGTCACTGGTGGCAGACGTACTCGCCAGAGAGTCGTGCTGTTCCGCTGCATGGCGGCTCTCATCGCATACTGCTATGAACTGCTCCGCGTAAGCCCTGCAACATTTATTTAATATTGTATTAGTAGCCTAGCCCTTTCAGTTATTTTATCTCTGACAGCAGCAAAGTAATAGCAAACTTAATGTAACGGGATAAAGATCACTGTGATTGAGACAAAATTAACGGTGACTACAAGCCAACAGCATCTCTATTGCAAACTGGTAAGGCAGTATATCTCTTTCAGCTATCTTCAGGTATATCATTTTGAGCTATTCTGTTTGTTATCCTCTATGGGTCATGAGTGCGTATTACCTATCGAGCCCGGTGTAGGTCCTCTTGAGGTCTGCGTCGGTGATGTGGTCGCGGTCAGCTCGTCTCTTGCGGTGGATCCTCTCGAGAGACCTCGCCAGCTGCGAGTCTCGCTCGCGACCCTCGCGACGACGCCGCTCAGTGGTCGCGCGCGGCGATCGACGACGGCGCACGCGCTGCAACATTACACATAATTATCTTAATATGTTATGTGAAAGCAAATCATCAGTAGGTTCTTTTGTTTGGAAAGGACTTCTGTAGATAGCGAAAAAACCTGCAGATTTCTTCTGTTTTTGATTTACTCCATTTACAAACCATAGTGGTCATGGTAAGACTTCATTGTCTTCATCTACTATTTGCATATAAGACTGTTTGTACGATTGTAAGTGGTAGCCTCCTTACTTTATTTGGCAACGATCTTTTGCTGATTACTTTTATCCAGTACTCATCAGGACAAATGATGTTTTATAAATCTACGGCTTCGCGTACAATGATGAGGAGTTTCATGAAACCACGTTCGAGTTTAAAAGAAAAGCAGTATGTGTTACTTACAGCGTCATGCACGGGGTAGTACACAGGTCCGGGTGCGTATGTGGCAGGCGGCAGCGGCAGTGTCGCATACCTCGGCGGCATCACCATACAGGCGGCGGGGACACGACCCAGCTGGAACAAAGAAGAACAGAATTGAATATTTAAGCAAAAAATAAGAGATCGAGATACAAATCATTTCGATCAGTGGGGTATGCAATACGAGTAGGTACGACTTCTTAGAAGCTTCGATGAAATAGTCACAATGCTTTAACATTTTCTTGGACATGAGATGTTATATTGGTATTTTTCATTGCTTCTATGAGCATAGAGATCTTTGAGCTTTACAGCGTTAATATTAAATATGAATTTTATTCTGCGTTGTGTGCCTAACCATTACCATTTACCATTAACCATTTACTGAACGTTGGATACCGACTCAGAATATCGAAAAGAGAGAAGATTCAGAATTAGAGGACCCACTTCTTACTTACATTTAGCTATCATTTAACAATTTAGCTCAGAACTACAAATAGGGAACAAAATAATAAGTTTTGATCTCAATAGACAGTACACACTGTACACAGGGGTGACCAATACACCAGTCAGCATACAGCAATCGTAGAGCACACAATAGACTGCTAGTCAAAGAGAAATGTTTGCAATTGTATGTGTTCATATATACAAACATGGTGAATAGGGCTGACGACGCTGACGCACGAAAGAAGATTCAACTTGACCTTTAAACTGAACTTATTGAATTGTAGGTCAGGTGTGTGTAATTGTAGGTACTAATTGCTAATTAAAAAGATATTAGCCACATTCATATCGGATTTTTTTGTCAGAACTAGTTATGGCCGACCTAAAACTCACATGTAACTTCATGACTAGGATTTTTGAGTAGGACTAGGTGTAGATACGACTTTACCTTAAATAGAATAGACACGTTCTATAATGCAGCAGTTTATTTCATAGATCCATGAACGTTTTGTTCCATCAAATATTTGAAAACAACTCTAAAACATCATATTTCGGAGAAAAGGCCATTGTTGAACAGTCGTATCGTAAAAGTCAATCTTTTAGATATCGACGCTAAAAATAGTGCGAACCACCGACTCTGCAAGTTTCGATTCAAATGTAACCTCAAGTACATCAACCCTACATTCACGGCAGGCATCTGAAACAATAGTCTATAATTTGTGTGCCGGCCCGCTTCCTAATCCAGTGACACACTGCTGGTAGTGAATAATTCACACCGCGTGGTAGAAGCGAGCATATCCTATTGTTCCACATTCTCTTCTTACGTGCTTATCCTCACACTTTTGAACGAAAACACCGTGGTTTACTTACTTACGATTATATCTAGGATTTGGCCGTTTTAAAAGATTTCATGATGATTGTACCCAAAGAGTATGATAATAATATTGTACCGAAGTGTCAGTGTAGTAGCTACTACTGGCTGTTTAGAAATGCTCCTGTTTTTTTTTTTTAAACGGGCGTTTCTATTAATCTGCCTATTTTATGGTTTCGTGGTGCATCAGACTGGAATGTCTTGTATTGGAGCTTAATTTAAGTGTTATGCAAGGAACCACCGTTTGACCTGCAAGGAATTAGTGATTTCCAGGTAAACTACAAAGACAATAGTGTTTTAGTATGTCGTATACCTACATATCTAAATACTTTAATGTAGACCAGCCAGTTTTAGAAACAGCAAAACATAACGTTGAACATAACAGCTCAACGTTTACATAAATTTTAGTACCTATGAAATGTTAAGATAACGCCATGCCATTTTAGTTTACTGCGGCTTCATATACCTACTGGCTTTCCCAAAAAGCAGCCGGTTGTATATACCGTAGTTTCACATAGATTAATGCCATATTGTTGATGTGAATGTAGTCATAAAAGTTAAAGATAAAGCAAGAATATCTACTTAGATCCATAAAAGAATCAAGTATACCTCGCAAGTAGCCATTACGGGTGTTGCAGCATTAATTCCTCGTTGGACAGATACTTATCGCTGAGATAATGTTTTTTCTAACAACCGCTGCGCAGGAGTGGAATGCGGGCGGCCTCTAATGTTGCCGTCGTAAAAATATGGATTGCTTTTACCAACAACGTTGTCTGATGTTTGACAACTCTATTTCCTTCTGTATTGTAAATAATTATTATTGGTGGCTAATTTAACGATATAAGAATATAATACTGATTTGAATCTAAAATTAGGTATTTGATGTTCAATAACATCAAAATAATTTAAAGTTTTACGAAAGAACCTTTGTCTTCAGCCAAGTTCCACAGCTTGGTCTAATGATTCAAAATGGCTTGAAATTGACACTAAGATACAATCAGAAAATTATTTATTCATTGCTAATTAACAAAATGTCTGTAAAGATAAAACTGTTGAATGAGCAATTCAGTCATTTTGTGCCTGCAATATAATAATTACGTCAACCTTCACATTTTCATCTGCCTGAGCATCTTTAACTGGATCTTCGCGAATTGTGAAATACTTCTGATAACCGCCATACTTGTATCAAAGGATTAGTTTGTCCTTTGGTAATAAAGAATGTTCGAGCAAATAGTACTTGAGCAATACAGCCGGGAGAAACGAGAAGGTTAAGCTGTTATTTGATAAATCGGCACCATTTATGCATAGCCTTTGGCATAAATATTAAATGCAATGTGTGATTGTAGCCGGTAACTTTCCCACTGATGTATATAGGCCTCCCGCAGAGAGAGATTAAGAAGACATACATAACATGTATATGATATGTAAAAGTCATATTAGCCCATGATGATGGCATTTTCTCCCACATACATAGGTAGGTGTGGCATGCCATCCATCACGTTTATATTCCTTTTACGATGTTCAAGGAAATCAATAGGATGATTTTCATATACAAGGTCAAGTACCCCTAGCTAATGTATGGCTAGTGAAACTCCGCAGAAGTGATGGGTCATATCTACACATGATATGTTAATAACGCATTCATCGATTCCAATTATGATTTGCAGGAATTAATGATAAATGCATTTAACTATAACAAGATTCCGATTAGTAGTAAATCTCCACGGTATGGGCTCCTACAGAGCAGAACCAATCCTCCTTGATACATTTACCGAGATGCCAATGAGACTGGATCATTATGCATGATTAACATAAATCTTTCGTGACAATGCATAGATCTGGCTTAGATCGAGTCAGAATTAATAATACAGTCACTGTATTTATAACTAGATTTCCTGCTGAACTCGGCTTGAAAGCTCACATTCCTTTGCAGATTCATTGATTCGTGTTCAGATTTGTTGTTTAATTTACTCTCTTCCTCGCCGTCTTGCCAGAGTCAAATTCATTCTCAGCAGCAGCAAGAATTACAGAATAGCTCAAAGCCAGTATGGTTTTCAATGCATAAATCCGCTTATGACGTTCTCACTGTTGGGACGTTGGGGCACAGGACTTCTGAACTCTCTGTTGTAGGAATCGGTGCCGGTGCGTGTTGGGGGAGATCTTTTAACGTACTCGCGTGTTCGTTAGCGACTTCCTAGATACATACTTTGGGAGGGAGTCCCTACGGAATTTGCAATGGTTCCTTGCTTCAGCTAATTTCTAGTTCGTTATGGAAAGCTCTTCGCTCTCATTGAAAGACCTTGCGGCAAGTGCGTGTGCGCCGCTAGTCGCTCAACCGGTCCATTGTGATTTTGTGAGTGATCGTAATCTGCGCGGGCGTCGATTGTTGTACCAGTATTTGTTTACAAAATGGGATTAGAAGATCTAGTTGTTACTTTGTTCTATTTTCGATGTCTTTCTTGGTGAAGTGAAGTATCTATGACACTTAACAGTGTTGATTCTCTGTTTCGATTGGCTTCCAGGCTTGTTTGGAGCTACAACTGATTTACCTATGTATCATCTAAAACGATTTTATTCCGGTATTTTATTTTTGTTTGTATTGTATATTGACAACTTCCATAGTTCTAACTGTTTAAGCCTTCAAATTGAGGCTAACTATATTTTGGAAGTCAACACCCACAAAACCCATCAAGATGTCACCACTTCGTTAAAAAAACATAAAAACAATCATTTTGAAACGAAAAAAAAACAATAAACGAGACTCATAAATATTCCACCAACACACTAAATTAGTTGTCTCCGACTTTCTTTTCACTTTTAACGTGAGATAGCCGAACTTTGGCGGCAACCTGACAACACAGCAACCATGTGAAAAGTGAACGCCAAGGTCAAAGAATGATGCTCTCGTGAATATAATAAAATGGTTGGTCGGTTGGTTAGCGGGTCACTGTCCCGCGTTCACAGCATTGTAATGTAATTAGTGATGCGTTTGTGACATTGTTTTGTGAAGAATTTGTGTTTCTGAACGTGTGGCTTACTTTTCTTAACAAACGAAAGCTTTGGGAAAAGTGAGACACGTGCTATGTGTTTTTTTTATCTTGGATTTGCCACGCCTTGTCTTTCGGAGCATCATGTTGAAATCGGTGGAGAGATGTGTGAGGGACTGGACCTTGATGATATAATATTATTACTAAATAGCGAAGTTTTCACTATTTAGATATTATTCATAGATACCTAGAACACAATTACCTCGTACTTTTGCACGCCATAGTATGTGGCAAACATGTCTGATCGTATTTTAAGGGTTCCGTACCCAAAGGGTCAAATGGGACCCTATTACTGAGACTTCGCTGTCCGTCCGTCCGTCCATCCGTTCGTCACCAGGCTGTATCTCATGAACCGTGATAGTTAGCCAGTTATTTTTTTTACAGATTATGTATTTCTGTTGATGCTATAACGACAAATACTAAAAACAGAATAAAATAAAAATTTAAGGGGCTCCCATACAAAAAAGTGATTTTTTTGCTAGTTTTTATAAATAATGGTACGGAACCCTTCGTGCGCGAGTTCGACTCGAACTTGGCCGATTTTTTTATTACCTATTTTATGTCACCTTGCATGCAGTTTTATTATTGTATGTAAATACAGTGTTTGGGCAAATAAATATATCTTATCTTATCTTAGAACGTAAAAGCTCGCCTGGGTGCCCGGCTGTCCAATTAACTGCTTTTGCAAAAAATAACAAACCTTTCTCTGGTCACAAAACCTTAGTTGGCTGGTGCGCTAACACTCTACCTATGTATGTGGTACCTATATGGTATAGAAATTGTATTCAACTACAATGTAGGTTCAAGCGAATGCAACTATGTACTTCGTGGCTATCGAAACATTGCAATTTCCAGTGTTTTGCAAGGTAGTGCACGTACGGTCGTACGCGTCCGACCTGAACCGGCTGAATAGGCAATTTGTAGGTAAACCCATAAGTAACACACGCCTTTAAAGTGTTTTAGTGTGCCTAACACAAATACTGCTTTACTTAGTACCGATTTACGAACGAAAACAAATATGTTTGAACTACTTTAAGTTCAGAGCAACAGTCAAGGCAATGCCTCAGGAGTAAATGCAAGCCTACCAAACAATAAATAATCATCCCACACGATTTCAATCAAAACAACATTCTATTGAAATTCCTAATCCACGTAATAATTTAGTCGATTGTGTTTGGAATGTTGCAATTTGCCCGCAGTTGCAGTTTTTGTAGGGAATACTGATAGTGATCTTGGTCTTGTACTCTCGGAGTGTTGGACTTCTTGCTTGCAAGTGGGGACATAAATCATGCCCGCCCCTTGGCGGAGGTGGCGTGCAGCTCGCATAGTATGTAACGGGACACTTTATGTTACACCCACGGGACTTGGAACAATGTTATGGAAGCCTATTACATTGTTTACCGTCTAAAAGTACTGTTTGAATTTGAGTTCTGCACATTCTAACATTCGGTATGTACCAAGTTTATTTTTCAAGAGAAACCGAGGTAGAAAACCAATTTTCAACTGCTTTATAAAGTATTGCACAGGTAGGTAATGCTCAATGAATGAACTGTTGTATCTGTATCTGAGCACAAAGGGCACCGTGTCAATGCAGTTCTCAGGATGGTAGTCCAAAACAACGTAATACTTGATATTTCAGTTCACAACTTGTAAATCTAGTTATCTCTATGATTATAGAACTAGTAAGTTATAGATCATAGATCTAAATCAAGACTGTTTTAAGTTATAAGCCAAATAAACTCTTCGAAACTGTGCCCATGGCGGCAGCATATTTCACAGTTAAATGCGAAATATTTGCAATAATTACGCCAATATCAACCATTAGCAACTGCGTAGGTAATTGAAATACTTGCACTGGATGCCCAAATAAAGCAAGCGTAATGCTTGAGCTTAAGCGATAGTTAACTCACCAAATAAAAAGGTTTTGAATAAGGTTCAGCGGATGAAAGTTTTGATGGGAAACTATACACATCAAGAAAGAGATGATTTTGTGATACCTATCCAAAATTGAAATGGAGCAAGGTCAAATCACGCAAACTACAGGTCTAGTCTACGCAGTTACGCACCGATCATTTAAGGATAAACCCTGGTGCGTTGTGAGGTATAAGTTGAAGTATATGGAGCACTATGCTCTATTTTCACCCTCCTCATGCAGTATGACGCGATTAGCAGCAGAATAGCGTTGGCTGGTCATAGCTGTTGCTGCTTGGACGTAGTTTTGTTACGCACAAAGATGATAGGTAATTGGACTGCAATTACTTTGCTACCCTGATTTGAGTTCCGAGGAACCATGAGTATCTAGGCTAGGTCTACTGTATGTCTATCAACATCGTGTTGAATAGAGTTGCGTAGTGCCTGCGCGGAAGGTCGGCCGGTCGGCTGCGTTTGCGCAACGCCTGTCGCGCATCGCACGCATCTGCGCATTGCACAGATTTACGTGAATGCGTGCTTCTATAGAGTATAGGTGCAGTTTGCTTGTGAGGTGAATATACTTATTTAGACAGGTCAATCACTTCTGTAGCACTTTAGATTGTATTGGTTGATGAGCACTTCGCAAATGTTCTTTAAAATTGCACAACGCTGAATAGTGCGATGGTGTCGTTGACAAACACTATTGCTAAGGCTATTCAGCGCATGAGATATTCAAATATTTAACACAATTTAAGGCTAGCGTAGTTTCCCATCACAAATATTAGCACAGTTGATCAAATCTGAGCGCTTTACTCAAAGTTTCGTAACCATATGAAAAATATTTGCTTAGAAAACATAGGCGTGCTCTCGTTTGTATATTTCTACATTTAAAAGGTTAATGCGAAGGTTATCTATAACCGTTAAAGAATACATTGTTAACCCGAGAATGCGGATGTTTAGACGGTTGCGTCGCATAAATTACCATAAGTCCATAAAAATAACTATTAATTCACTTACAACTATATTTTACACTTTCGCTCTCAAATATGGCGGTGTTTTGAGTAAAGTTGAGTGTTATTGGAGTAATTTACTAGAGTTTAATGGCCGTGAACCGAGTTGTTTGTTTACTCATATTGAGTATTAACGATAAGGTTTGTTTATGAGTACTGTTTGGTTATAAGTTTCTTTTTTTTGTGGTGAAGTGCTGTTGAATGAATGCACAATATTAATGACGTGTGTTTTATAGTTTCCCGCGGAGAAATGGTGTGTAGCATAGCGTAGCTTATTGAGAGATTTTATTATAAATTGATGAAGATGGGCAATGGTTTTGGGATCGTTGGAATATTCGTCAGTAAGTAGAAGGCCCAATATCGTTTAAAAATCATGTTTAAATTTAAAGTAGGTATCACACCATTTAATTTAGTTGTTAAACACAGACCACAAGTTTTTTTCCATGCCTTTCAATTTAATGAATAATCGAATAAAACGCCTCTAACTATGATATAAACTAATTAGAATGGACTTGACAGTTTAACTTTATAACTACCGCCCAACCGGAAACAGGAACCGGGTTGTGCAACATAACCGCACCGGCACCGGGACCGGCTGATAACCGGTGACACGTAGCGTGTAACCGTGAGCCGCGGGTTGCGCAACCGATGTTCTTACTACTGTTACTAGCAACCAGTTTGAGATGAAAGTCACTTTCAGCGAGTGTAAGGTTGCGCTTCAGTTTCTTATGTAAATTATGTAAAGCGTGGTTAGAGTGACATTACAAGTTGATTGTATCATTCATCTATTTAGGTTTGTGCCTTGTTGTTTTAATTTGATATTAAACTTAAGCCTAAAAATTCTTTTCATTAAACGTCTATTCATATTATCATCACGGCTGTAATCCCCGAACAGTTAGGCAGAGGTGTACCTAATTGTACACCAACGTTTTGCTAGTTATATTTAACTCCCATAATTATAATAGGGGCGTGGCTGCTACTGAGGAATTCCTGATAGGAAAACCCAAACCTGACCAAACACTTTGTCCGATACGGGGTATCGAACCCAGGTTCTCATGCTCGGCAGTCAAGCTTGCTACCACTAGACCAACGCCGCAGTCATGTGCTAATCCACTGCAAATGTGATGATAGGGATGAGCGTAAAGATAATACTTAGATTTGATTTATTGACCGTGTAAAGGCAGGTCAATGAAGTTTGTTGGAATATTTTAATATGTGGGAATAGGTTATAGGTGGGCTAAAGGATGGCCTACCTCTCGTAAATTATTAGGATTCAACAAACATTATTTATTATGTCTGTCTCAATATTGTGTGTCATTGTCCGCATAGTTGTCTGTGCCATAATTTAGATTCTGAATACTTTAGTACTTACTTTTAAATTACCAAGTCAGTGCCAGACAGAGAATCACAGGATCCAGATAATATTAAGCTTTTCTTATTGCTTTCTTAGTCTGTAATATCGGATACTTTCAGTATCAGATCCTAGCTAGAATCAATAAATTAATCAGTATAGAAAATTAGACATTCAAGTTATGTGATCTTTTATGGGCCCAAAATAACAATACAAAACGGAACGGAAATATCAAAACATCTATAAAAGGCAAACAATTTATATGATTACAATAAAACAATAAAATCCATAACTTTCTCTATCGGACACAAGTTTGCGTGAAAGTGCGCGGATCGATCGGATCGAGACTAGCGACCGGCGCCCGCGCAGCCGACAGATCAAATTATGTTGTTATTATTATGTTGACATCGATAGACTCGGACAAAGGAGATGAAACGGACGATTGTGAGGCTGTTTAATGAACCTGTCAACTTGGGAACGACAACTGTCGACACTAAAGGCCAGTAAAGCCAAGTGCCACTGCGCAGACTAGCAGCAGTTAATGACAATTCTAATTCTGACTTACTATGTAGTTTTACTTGATTTTTATGTTCAACCAATAACTTTTATGTGTAATGATAACAGTAACTGCAGGTATATACAGGGTGTAACGGAAAGGGTATATACATCCTTAAGGGTGTGCTACAGACCATCAAACTGAACATGTTTCTAATCATAAAAAAAAAATTGCAGCAAAAAAAAAAAACAGCTGCCTATACATTTGGGTCGAATAGGTATTGCAATTTTCTATGGGGCAGCAAATTTTTTTTTTGCTGCAAAAAAAATTTTATGATGAGAAACATGTTCAGTTTGATGGTCTGTAGCACACCCTTAAGGATGTATATACCCTTTCCGTTACACCCTGTATAATACAGGTGTTTATAAATTAATATCAATATTATGCATATTGCCTCGCCCACAAGTAAACTACTTGACTGAACATCGATTCCAATGTTATAATTATTAAAAAAATCCAAATGGCCGATACTTATTTACCTATAATGACATCATTATGGTAAGTCCATTCATTAGTATCTAATCCATAGTGAGAGCAACATTTTGTGGGCGGATTTATCATCAGAAACTCGCACAGACTCTAGTGTGTGATGTCCCGAAATCACAAAACTTTGTGTTGTAATCACACAATATTTTTATAGCTTTATTCAAACAATCATATACCAACAATAATCATATTTCACAACTTAATCCCCTATTGATGACCTCCCCAACCTCACGATGCCAGTAACGGCCACCATCATCTCCAAACACATGTTACACCATGGACGATGGTTAATGGTCAATGTTGGCCGATTGGTTCCACCAGTTATGCGACCTTTGCTATTTACTGTCGGTACACAGTATTGCCAAATAAACAGGTTGCTCAAATAGTTGTAGTAGAGGTACGGTCAGCAAATATGAGAAGTACGAATTTTAAAAGGGAATTTAGATAAAAACGTGACTATCATGTCTGTACCACGATTGTATCCACGAAGGAGAGAGAGGTGGCAGAGCTGTGCTTATAGTACCCATACATTTCGCCAGTTATGTTTTATTCCTAATGTAGTAACAAGGGGTGAGCCAATCGTCATCAACCGAGCACAAATCCAGAATAAGGATTGTTACTGAAAATGGGAGAAATAAAAAAAAGGTCTATGTAGTTTTTACAAATAAAAGATGCTTCGATTTTTCCATAAAAAGCCAAACAAGGTCTTACCTAGTTTGTTAATTAATAAAAGTAACCCCAGAAATCAAAGATTTAAGCAATTTTATTTTGGCAATAAAAATTCTTGCAATCCTGATCAAGCGGTTGACGAAACTTAATTTATGCGATTGTATAAAAAGTAAGGCGTTCTCGACATTATTGCCATTCTCATGTAAATGTAAGCTGATTAAAAATCATTGACTTGGGCATTAACTCCATTACGACTACTTTATTAAACTTTCCTTTATAACAAACAATGCTTATGTATTAGGATGACATATCATCGCATAGTTTGAGTCATTATCAGCATTATCATTTACCTTTTCTTTTCGCAAAGATGATGTGATCGGTTACCAGTCCAATCGGATAATGGATTTGACTTCCACAACCCAATTACTGGGTAACAGGATACCCACCCTTACCAAGGCTTACCAAGCTGCTTGCAAGCTGCAGGCTGATTGTCAGACTTTCGGGCTTCTGACTACTCGCTGACCGGCTGTCAAACTGTCCGTAGGTACTTTTTTTTTTATATTTGCTTGGCCTAAAGCTTCGCCCACATCCGTCATTCGGATTGCAACATGCAGTTTTATCAATAAAAACATTTAGAATGCTATTTTCTCACTTAGTTCGCGTGATTGGGAAACTACATGTTTCCACGATGCACGCAATCGGAAAACGAACGATAATAGTTGTAATTGTTACTATGTTTTTATATGGCGGTTCAAATGCAGCAAAAACGCAACATGATAGGCTCAGCAAGTAGGTATCATATGGTATAAGTAGATGAATTCTCAGTTTTAAAACAAAAAAAAAACCTTCATCTTACAGCCGACACTCACTATACAGATACAGTAGCAATGATGCGAAGCCCTGGTTAGAAGGCGTCGCGCGTCGCATCGCTACAGACATCATAAAACATGGGAAGGCGTACTGAACTAACGACTAGTGGTCCACATTAGCCCCGGAAGAGCTGGAAGTCATGGGATCTCTGGGTCCCAGCAATGGGATAATGCAGGCTAACAATTATCACTCGTTACATGGCGAGCCATCCATTTGCTACAGCAGTACTTGAAGCATTGACATGCTTCGATCAATATTTTTATTACATTTTTTTTTATTATTATTTTAGATGACATTTACCGATGTGACATGAATACTTAGAATTAGAATGAGAATTAGAATTTATTTATTTGTGAGAATGTAGTTTTACATAGTATGGTGTTAGTATTTTGTTCAGTTCAATACATTCTACCACAAGATGTGGTGTACAAATATTCAGATGTCATTTATAGTCCAATACATTTTAAGATTTGTGATACAATAAGTCCAATATAAATTAGTAATATTATTAGAATTAAAATTAAAAAGGTAATCGTTATAATAAGTAAGTAAGTAGGTACATGTCATCTTGGATTGTTACAGTATTCCATATATTCGCCAATGTCATAAAAGCAATTATCCAACAACCAACTTGTCAGCTTTTTCTTGAACATGGGGATGGGAAGTTCCTTAAATGAGTTAGGTAACTTGTTAAATACCTGAATGGCATTTACATATACATTTCTCCTAAATATTTGCAGTCTACATTGAGGTACATTTAGTTCATGTTTGTACTTATTTCTAGCAGAAGCCTTTTTGTGGCTCACTTCTGATTGCATGCGAAAATAGTGCGGGTTTTGCTTTACTAGCATGCATAGTTCCTTGATGTACATGCAGGATAAGGGTAAGATGTGGAGGTTTTTAAATATGGGTTTACAGCTGTCCAAGAACCAGGCGCCAGTTATTGCCCTAACACACTTTTTTTGTACCCGAAATGCCATTGAAACTTCAACTGAATTGCCCCATAGTATCAGACCATAAGACAACACAGACGATACGTATCCGTGATATGCAGTGACTGCTGCGGCTACGGACACAGTTGTTCGAAGACGTTTTATGGCGTATACGAATTTTTCTAGCTTATCGCATACGTAGTTGATGTGTGATTTCCAATTGCAGTTTTGATCCACTATTATGCCCAAGAATTTTGTGGTTACTACTTGTTCTAGGATACTGTCTTCATATTTTATACTCAGATTCCGAAAGTTTGATTTATAAGTTTGAAATTGAATTATATTTGTTTTATTTATATTGATTTTTAGATTGTTATTATTAAGCCAGATTATTATGTCTTTGATTGCTTCGTTAATTTCCTGTTCCAATTTAATTTTGTTATTACCTTTTATTATTAGTGTCGTATCGTCAGCAAATAATATTGTTTCGTGTCGTGTTGCATTGGGAAGGTCATTGATGTATAGCAGAAATAAAAACGATCCCATTACGCCACCCTGGGGTACTCCAACTGCGTTAGTTTTATAGCTAGATTTATATTCTACTTTGTTTCCATCAATGACTTTTGATATTTGCACACATTGACGCCTATTACTTAGATACGATTTAATCCAGTCATTCGCTTTGCCCCTTATGCCATATTTATCCAATTTGCTTAGTAATAGCTCATGATCAACAAAGTCAAAGGCTTTACTCATATCCAGAAAAATTGCTACTACGGGTATGTGGTCATTCATGGCCTCAGTTATTATTTTTATTAAATTGAAACAAGCTAAAGACGTAGTGCTATTTTTCCTGAATCCAAATTGCTCCCGCCTTAGCAAATTATAGTTATCGACATATGCGTACAGCCTTTTTAACATTATTTTCTCAATTACTTTTGATATTATAGGAATTAAAGGTTATAGGTCTATAGTTCGCCATGTCAGATTCATCTCCATTCTTAAATATTGGTATGACTATTGATTTCTTTAATGCGCTTGGGAATATACCTTCTAGGAACGATAAGTTAATTAAGTAGCTCAACGGTTTGCATAATTGATAAGCACAAGATTTTATAATTTTGGTATTTATTTCGTCAAACCCGACTGACGCCGTATTTTTGAGGTTTTGGATTACCCTGAAGACTTCTATTGGATCAGTAGGGTTTAGGAATATTGTATTACTCTGATTAATGTCCATTGTTCTATTTATAGCGTCAACATTATGTGTAAATTCATTATTATTTGTCAATTGGATATAGTATTCGTTAAACATGTCACAAATTTTTTGAGGGTCAGTGATGTTATTGGTATTAAATATAATTTGTTTTATGTCATTACTTTTTTGTGTGTCACCAATTTTTTTATTGATAATGTCCCAAGTAGCCTTGCATTTGTTTTTCATATTCTGTATTTATCTTTTGTTGTGTATTTGTTGAGATTTGTTAATACAACGTTTAAGTATGACACTATATTTTTGATACTGTTTTGTTATTCTATTTTTGTTTGTTTTATTGTGAATACTTTTTAAATATAAATATCGTTTCCGTGTACATGACTTTTTTAGACCTTTTGTCAACCATAGAGTTTTATTATTTCCGTTCGACCTTTTTATCTTTTGTTTGGGAAAACATAGTTTATAAAACAGTTGCAATGTCTCATGAAAAACCTGAAAAGCATCTTCTAAATTATCCAAAAGATACATGTCTGAGAATGAAAGTGCAGAAATACATTCACAAAACAGTTTTATATTTTCGTCATGATAGTCCCTTTTGTACTCAAACCATCTTACAAGAGCTTTAGGTTTCTTAGTCGTTACTGTCAGTGTTTGCCCTGTCTCATGATCAGATAGAGCCAAATGATGAACTTCTCCTTTAGCTTGTTTGATATTGCTTGCAAATAAATCTAAACATGACTTTTCGTGTTGGTGTTTTTATATGCAATTCAATATTGAAATTTTTCAGCAACCCTAGGAGCTCTTGGCAACTTTTATTTGGTTTCATTATATCTAAATTCCAATCACCACAAATAATTACCTTCTTCGATTTCTTTGTGATTCTAATTAGTAATGTTTCCAATTTTTCAAGAAAAACCTTTGGATTACTATTTGGTGTCCTATAAATACAGATAATAATGATTTCATTAATTGTTAATTCTATTCCGGTACATTCAAAATTAAAATTACATGCAATGTCATTTATTATTTTATCTAATTTAACACAAGTCATCTCATTCTTAATGAGAATACATGTACCACCTCGTTTTGTATCACGACAGTATGAAGCGGCGAGTTTGTATCCAGGAATCTTAAGCAGTGATTCTGATTTGCTTTTAATGAATGACTCACTTAAACAAATTACATCAATTTCCTTCAAATTCAAAGCGAATTCACTAAGTGCTATCGTTATTTCATCTATCTTATTAAAAATACCTGCAATGTTTTGATGGAATAATATCAGACTAGCTTTACTGTGAGGTACGAAAAAATGGTGCATTTGGTTTGAGTGAAGGTTCTGTTATGTTTGACTGTCTAGTAAAATTAATTTTATTAAATAAAAAAGGGATAGTTCCTTTCTTAAATGGTATTTGTGGTTTTTCATTAGGTTGCGTTTGGCTTTTACGTTTGAAATAGTATGGGATGGTACCCTTCTTATTTTTCTCTGGTGTTTGGAACATGGACGGCTTATTTTCAGTGAAATCACCTGGGTGTACATGTTTCGTTTTATTAGAAAAAGTCAAGAATCTTTCATGGTAGGTCATAGAATCTATTTCTAAATTAATCTTAGAACTTAGCATACTAGTATATTTATTAATTTTATTCATAAAAACATTTCTGTTGTACATGTGAATCAATTTACAGTTAATATGATTTTTTACAATCAGATGCAACTGTCTATTAAGCATGTATTCATTGAGATATGGGTTATATTGTACATTTGTTATGAAAACCTTTTGCTTTCGAAATATGTATAATATATTACTTAAGTTTGACATATATTTGTATACATTCTTGTCACATATACCAAAGCAGAGTATTACAATATCTTTGTTTGTGACATTTTTTGACATATTTTCACACGTTCTTAATATTTCGCAGCTTGTGGCCGAGGATTTTACCATGCCGAAAATGCCATAATTGTCATTCCATTTACCCTGCCTATTTTCAAGGATACATTCAGCAAGATTTTGTGCTTGTTCGTCACCAATGATGTATATCATTCTCCTATTGTCTTTATTTTCTTGATTTTTATTTACCTCTTCAGTTCTGGTATTAGATTTCTCTACTTGTTGATCACAGTTGCTTCTAACTATAGTAGGTAGGGGCCAGATCGATGGGCTAGGTAGAATTTTAATCAGGTGCTCACTTTTGTTGCAGTTATTTGTTAATATGTCTGTTCCTTTTGTATCCGACATTTGTCTGACTAACCGTTGTGGCATGCTGTTGGTATGAGTTTTTGGTGTTTCAGTATGGGATATTCTACCAGATTGGTTAATTTGGCCCCGGGATAAGCGTATTTTAACGTTTGTTAGTTTCTTTAGCAGCGGTGTTGAAACCTTGTTTTGTGGTGTGAATGGTGTGTACACTGGGCTCATTGACAAGGATTCACTTGACACTTTTTTAAGCAGATGTATTTGCTTGTTGTTGTCCTCTAATTTCTGCTTAAGAATGTTGCATTCGTAATTTAGGTTTGTTATTTCCTCATGCGCGGCAGAAAGTTCTAAACGTAGCTGTACAACCTGTTGGTTTAAATGCTGAAAGTCATCCCAGCTATGGCCGGCACTTGTAGGCATACTTTTCGTCGACAAATCCGGTGCTTCCGTATCAGATATTTCATCTAAAGTCGAGCTGAGCAGTGTGCGGTCCATGGTAATTGTAGATAGATCGCATTCAGATTTATTTCTTCTGATCGTTTTATGTTTTCTAAGAGTAATGTTTTCCATGACAAATGAACTTCGTGATTATCTCTGTTATTGTTTTTCGCCACAGATGAGTAATAGTAACAGATTAAAAATGTCATATGTCGCTGTAGGATCGGATCCAACCGAGATTCACTACTGGCAACAATTGGTAACAACTTTGTCGGTAAAGCAGATGAACTTTTAACTACCTGTTATTGATAACAGAGGGCGTAAGCATTTTATGTGCTGATAACGGTTTCGCAACAAGAAGTATTTTCAACAGTTCGTTTTAAGTTATTAATTTAGAATTGAGAAAATCGAATCATCGGGAAATGTTCTGTGTTTGATGGCCGTAGCCTTTATAGCTTGGTTAACTCACAGTTTCAGGTCCACACTCGATAAACAATAGACTTCAACGTTTTTTATGGCACTTTATGTAAATGCGGTTTATTTGAAAACTACCAAGGTTTTGTCGAAGATAACAATCACAGCACTGTTCTGTCACTTTATGAACTCGTATTTTCTATTTTCGAGTACGAAAAATAACTTAATCATTTTATTTAAACAATTTTTATACCGGTGAATGTTTACTCGCTCAGTGTTGCCACTGCTTAAGCCACTTGCCCTATTGCTGCACTTGCTTATTTCAGTATTTTTTTTTTTTTTTTTTTTACTTTATTTTTTTATTATTTTTATGTGACATTTACTGATTTGACATTGATATTTACTTTTTTTTTATTATTATTGTGACATTTATTGAAATTCTTGTTTTTTTTTTTTAAATTCTTTTCGTGTATTATTATTAATTACTTACATTTAATTATTGTGAATGTGAGGACCATGTAGGTCACATTTTTTTTTTTTCTCCCACCGCTGTCTGGCAGTTTGAGTACTTTAAGCGACCTACCCAAATGTCCTTTCTTTGGTATTGTTCGTCGTTGCGTTGAGCTCCTTGAGTTATAAGTCGAGCTACACGATAACTGACAAATGCTTGCACTGACTAGACAGGCCCACTCAAATCTGTGTGGTTCTTTCTTTAAAAGACCATCTCAGACACTAATCTGCATAGTCCTCATGTAAATTGAGCAATGTCTGGACTTTAAAAGAGCAACAAGTTAACAGAGAACCTCTGAGTTTGTTTCGGCTGTTTCTTCTCAGAGTAGTCAGGTACGAAACACCGGCCCCATCTAGTTTTAAAAAAAAATGACGTGTAAAAGTGTTTGTAAAAACCTATTTGCAAAATAAACATCATTTATCATTTAATACTACCAATCTATACAATGTGCAAAAAAGCAAAACTTTCGTAAAACGTAATAAGAATGTATTGTCGACGTAACTTTTTGTTTGTCTGTACGTTACGGCGCGCGTGAGAACTCCCCCTTCCCCCTCCCGCCTACCCGCACAGGTGCGCCGGCGCAGTGCCGTACTACAAGATATCTCATTATTGTTCGTTTATTGCTCTTTATTGTTTACTATTGTTGCTATATTGTGTGACGATCACGGAGGCGTTCGCGCGACAAAATGCTCGTAAATGTTTCATTCCAGAAATTTTATTGAAGCGTGTTATTGGAGAGAACTTGTGAGAAGCTGCAAATGTTGTGTCTAGTACGTTTTAAATAATCTCAATTTACTACATAGAACTGAAATAAATGAAACTATTAGCTTTTCGAAAATGTATTCGATTGTACAGAATGATCACAAGAAATAAGCAAAGACTAAACGACAAAATATGTGTTCCTTGTTGAAAGTCTTATATTACCATGGACGACAGCAAAGGAAAACGTCACGCGAAAACCTGAGGCCTTAGAAAAGTGCCATTTGTGCAACGATTAAGCTTTTGGGTGTGGCATATTATGTCAATCCAATACATTGACTTTTCCAGAATCGTTAGCGCTGTCTAGAACCTGTGGCCTAAATGCCTGAACACTATACACCAAAATGCATTCCTTCTCTATAATTCGAAGGCGTCTTTGTTTTTTATGGTTAGTTATATTTTAAAAGTTTGAACATTCACATTACTTCATGCTGTACCTTAAATGTCGTGTCCTAACTCATGTCCCGCACTATAATTACGTTGATACGACATTACAACATGCCAGTGAAACGTTTATCTTAAAATTAAGTTCACATTCAAGTGACCAAGTTGAGATTTTAATTGATTTTCGTAATATGTAGTAAAAGTTGACATAGGGACACTTGGTCATTATTTATTGGTTTTTAAAAGGTCAGGATCAGGGTTACTGACCCCAGTAACTACTGAAGTGCTTTTTGATTTTCATCATTATTGACCGCATTATTGACCGCGTGGCATTATCCCGTTCCCTTTTAATTATGAGCGGCATCCCGGTTTCAGACCAACACTCTCTATCATACACTATCAGGTTTTAGAATAAAATAGAATTTTCTTTATTCAAGTATCCATGACTCAAAAACTGTTAGTAAAACTTAAGACTATGTAAGTAAACACTGACAAAAACAAACAACACAATGGATCACTGCTGCGACAACCCATGAGAAATTGCACAACAGCGACCCACATAAACACAGTCTAGGCCACTTGCAATCATGCTTAGGATACTGTTGTTGCAACTCCACACCCTGCGCACCAGGGAAGCGCATCTTTTACGCATTGTTGCGTCACAACAACCCACATGCGAAACTGCGAACATCCCCAACGCACTACAGTAGCGGGGCAGCCCCACCAGCATCCTAAAAACGTTATTATACTGAACGCCGTTTTACCCCGACGTTTTCATAAACGCTTAGACTAGAGAGATATAGACCCTTCTCATATTTGATACCGATCAATTGTGCGAAATTATAATATAAGGAATTTAAGTAGATTTCAAGTTTTATGTCCTAAACATTACCAAGAATCCTCAGAACATAATGATCTCTGAAGCCTAAGTAGACACCGGTGGTGTATAGGAGGTGTAACCGGCGCGCTTAGTGTTCTAGAATGTAGCAGGCGTGTGCGCAGGTGAAAGGGACGGCCCTACGCTGCGCCCGCGCCGCGCACTGCCTAGATTGGACACCGAGCGGGTACAGAGTCGCGGTAAAGTCAACAGTGAGATCGTTTAGGGTTAGTCTACATAGCAGATAAACATACATGCAAAGAAAACAGAAGGAGGTAGAAATATCGGTTATAAGCTTAAGTGTAAGCCATCTGTCCTACTGTCAAACCTGACAGATGGCGAAGCGCTATAGAAAGATAGGTTGATTGGGGTTTTAGCTACGGAATGAAACAATACACAGGCTGAATTAAACAGGCTTTTATTATAACGCACTCTGTTTCATAGAATTCTATACCTATAAGCCATGGGCCCATTGGATTTTTCATCGACAAAAATGACGCACTTTTATGCAAACTTTCATCCTCTAACCGCTAAAGTATTGAAATACTTTATGAGATCTATGAATTTTTCTAAGGCCTTCCTTATTATATCCGTGTAACGCTTCTAGAACCAACGGTCAGTAAACAAGAACCATAATACACGTGAATCAAACAGATTCAAAGTTGTTGAGTACAAAACGTTATGTGCTCGCCACTACTAAGGTCGTGACGGCCTCAGCCACCGCCGAGCGTTGCTGCGAATGTTTCACAAACAGACTGACTCTGGCTGTACCGAACGTTTCGTTTTACTTTATCGATTATAAATATTATTTATAGCACTAAGAAGAATGCTTCGTTGCCACTATAGTACCATTAACAGTTCCATGATGGAACTACTGATGTTTATTTTAATCACTCTTCAGTTCTGTATCAGTTTATTTAGAGTCCAATATTCAATACTAATCTGAAACTTTTCATGAAATTTTGATATTGTTTTTGATAATATTTAAGACAAGGGCCTTAGAGCATAGATCATTAGTCATTGTTTGGACTAGGGTGTAATATTTGTATATTACGAACATTTTGATCGCAATTTAGCCAGTACTGGTAACCTTTGAAGCGCAATCGAACAGGCTATAGTTTCGCCATGAATTTCGTGCATTTTGAAGCAGGTTGGGAGTTGGGACACCTGGGACATACATATGTACCCATTACTCGGTTCTCGGAGACGGACACCCCCGTTACAGATTTAGGGGGAAATCATTAGCAGTCTTGCAATATTCAGACACATATAACATTAAACGAGGCTCGTAATCCCCGAAGGTTTAATAAAAACACTCAGCAGTGGTGTACCTAGTTCTTCTTTTTGTGTGTTCTGGTAAAATTCTCATGTATACCCTCCGTCAGGGGCGAACGGAGGGTTATATCGGATTCTAACCGACTAAACACCCACTGTTCCTACTTCTAAGATGTGCCGACGGCCGCGGCCCGGGAGTTACGAGAACATTCACGCGCAACCCCGGCTGGTATCAGCCCGTCGTGCCATCATCTTCTCCTCCTCGCAAAAAGAGGAAACGGCGTTCCATGCGTTTTCACTTCCGACCATGGATTTAACCACAGCCGGGAGAGAAAGATCACCTGAACCGAGTGCTGCGACGAGGGCACAGCGCTTTTTTTTTCACGGATTTGAAATCATCAAATGTCCCCCCCTCCCCGCTCTGGGCGGAGCGGGAGGGAGTGTCAGACTTGTACTGACTAAAACCCATCCATGTTCCTTCCTAGCCCTTTGTGTTCCAGGGCCACGGTATCTCTTTCGAATAGTCCCGCAGCCCTGGCCCTCTCGGACCCCTTCCGGTTTGCTGACATCTTCTTGAGGCACGCGTGGAACACGAACGCACCGTCGCGCGTCGACACAGCCTGTCGTCATAAGACGAACGATCGGTGAGCTAGCCCATTACTCACCGTTCACAGGCACGCTACGGCAGTGGCCGGGGGAGGTCACAGCTCTGCTGAATCCAAGCTGAGCAGTCCACCTGATGTATTTACCTACCAACATTACGCCAGTTATGCTGTAGTCAACGTGTGGACTGCTAAAAAAAACCTACGAACAACTTTAGCCGATCTGTCTTTCTGAATCAGACCCAGGACAGCTCAGACTACTGAGCTGAGCTGTCCTGGGTCTGACCGCTACTAAGCGGTTGCGACCAGTAGACCAACAGGATTGTCGAATTCATCAAGGCTGCAATTCGAGCTTCGACAGTTAATGAAGACGCAACTCGAATGACATCATTCTTTAGCATTCTAAATGTTGTATTCGTGTTCACTTTTTGAGCATATCTAGGCTTTCATCTCAATCGTTTAGTGAGAGTGTTCGGACATCCGTTATTGTGCATTCGCACTGGCGAAACATTTACTTTTAAATTTCTCTTTTTTAGTTGAAGTTGGTATAAATAGAGATAGCAGATTTAACTAAAATTTATGTTATATTTCGCCAGAGTGGTATCATGCTATTGTTGATACCAGAGAGAGTCTAAATAAAATGGGAACAGAAAATCCGTAAAATCCTGAACCAAAGCATTTTATCATCGTCCCTCGTCATTAAGCGGACGTATAACTTGCCTGTCATTACATTTTTTTACGCGCCAAACCCAACAATTTGCCAATTCTAGAAACTAGAGACTTCACAATAAATCATTTCCACCGTTTGCATGCTAAATGTCGTGAAGAGTTCACACCTATAATTGACGTCGAAGGTTCGACTTCGATCATACATCATTCAAAACTCCATAACCATTTTAGCAATTCATATGTAATTGACCGCAGTCACTTTAGTTATTAACTTTTGGTGTGCATCTTGTGCTTGCAAGAAAAAAACTATTTTTAGTGTCGAAAATTGTGTGAAGGATGGTCTGGCTAGGAAGGAGGTGTCTGCTGAGATGACGAGTAATAGAGGAGTATGGAAGAAGACCTGCTACGCCGACACCAAATAAATTCAGATAAGGGCAGCTGCTCTCAAAAACGGTGAAGGAAAACATCGTGAGGAAACCGGCATGTCCTAGAACTAAAAGTTCGAAGACATGTGACATCTATCAACCCGCACTGGGCTTGCGTGGTGGATTACAGGCCACTCCCTCTCATAGAGAGGAAGCTTGTGTCCCAGCAGTGGGAACATTATAGGCTGATGATGATGAAGGGCAGGAGAATGATGATATTTGAGTAACGAAAATGATCAAAATTTCTTTGATTATCGTTATCATGAGTTCAGCACAAGATTCTAGATCCCTCATAAGTAAACTGACGAACTAACTGAAACCATGGGACGAGTGCGTCGATGTTCCTTACACCGGGAACATGCCTCTAACAACCAACTTTGATGACAAAGCCATTAAATAGAAAGATCGAGATAAAGTGAGTGACGAGCAAACGTTGCAGGCCTAGCATAGCATCAGGTGCAGCCACAGGCCGCCGTGCGCATGCTCGCCACGAAACCAACTCTTGCAACCAAAAGTTCATAAGTCATCCATAATAATGGTCTGAGTACGATTGTGGTGTATCGAGGAGTTCTTTGTTGAGTGCCGAATGTTTTGTAACATTCCAACGATACATGCAGATGAATAGGGTCACTGCGGTCGGTATGAAAATGTGCATGAAATACTTTTAATTTTATGTGTCTTTTTTTCTAAATTTTAAGTTTTGGCATTAAGTTTTGTATGTTTTTTAAGTGATGGCGTGCCGCGCAAGTACTTCACTTACAACCCGATGGTAAGTAGTGACTAGGCAATGGCAATTTCGTCATCAGAAAAAAAATATCGACCCGATTGCATTTTCGTCAGGAAAATGGTTATTTCGGCCGAAATTCCAGAATCTAGTAATAACTAGTAAAATAAGGTTGGTCTCAGTTTTAGCACCACAGATTTATGTATTTGGCACGCAAAAATCGCAGGTCAAATCCATGATTAAACACAGAAACAGTCGTAAATCTCTCCGTGAGCCTAAAAACATGCCTTATCAGCCTCTTGGCACCGATCGAACGTCCTCAATGGAAAAAAAAACTTGTAAAATTTAACACACAGCCGGACTACAGTTACAATAATAACACCATTCAAATCATTGACATTTAGATAATATCCATCAAATAGCACTGACCTGGCCATACGTACGCCGAAACACTTTTCACTGCACCATCAATCTTACGAGCATAAAATAAGGTGTATTATCATTTGTTCGTAACGGTCTGAGCTTTTCGGAAAATAGGGAATGATAATAAGTTTTACAATAAATCTATCATTAGTATAATACATAGTTTCATACCGTTAGCGTTTTGTTGAAGTATACGACCTCACATACCTTCACGTTTTTATGATATTTAATTTTAGTGATTTATGAATTATGATAGAAAAGTAAGTCCTCGCGAATTTTTTTGGTTATTACATTGTTGTTATTCAGCGAAATATAATCTTTGTCTTTTTTGTATGGAAAACTTTTTTATTCATTTATATTGTCCCAATTATAAGCGAACTTGATCAAGTTGCTTCAGCGAAAATTTCATAAATATTCGCTGAAGCAACTTCTTTTTTGGGCGAGTAAGATTAAGCACGTATTTTGGAAAATCCTTGATATATTGAAGCAAGAATACTGGAACTGCCTAATATATATATTCTATTGATAGCATGAACGGTCTAGAAAGAAAAAGTGTTCGTCTAGGTTCCACACGTGGTATAAAACTTGATGGACGAGGAGTTGGGGTGTCAATATGATGGACTACCAACCTGTAGGTTACATACCAACACGTTTGATTGGTCAATGTTTATTAGCTGAGGTGATAGCATTGGCAAATGTAGCTAGCCAGGGCGTTGCAGTTCGAGGCAACGTTAAATTTCAAACATCGCGGTGATAAGTGTTTGAATTAATCCATAGTATAATCGTAGCGTAATAGTACCCAGATTGCGGATGAATATGTTCCAATGTTTGGTTCTTCTAGGACACCCCGCCCCGGCTTCCTCAAGTTTTCCTTCATCCACGCTTTCTTTTCTTCATAATTTCATGTCAGACCTTTAAAAGCCTTCTTAAGTAGATATTTATAACTGGGTATCTTTTGCAATGATACACTACAAACGTCTCTCACTCTCTCTATGTACTGATCTTAGTGCACCATGGTATTCACCGAACCAATTAAATAATTTCGTCAACAACGTAGCTGTCGCTATAAAACATGATTTTCTAGGAAATGTTTCGACATTCAACGCGTGTGCAGTGTGGGACTCCATGTTCACCGGCGCGGCGGCGCAGTGGTGCGGTTCCCTGCGGTTTTTTTATCGCATGCGCAACGCTTGCGCCACGCAACGCACGCCGGTACAAACCGCACGTTTTTAGGACATAATTGTACCTTTCCTGTAGGTTGCCTTACTGATTGTAACACTGTGCAATACTACATTAATAACTTGAAGAAAGTGAGTTGGGTGTGTGAATTGTTCTGCTGTGTTCATAATTACTTATTTAATATGTTGGTTCGTCGGGCAAGTTGACTTGGCAATGGTTGACTTACCTGTAACAAAGAAAAAAAACAACGATATTAATAACACAATCATTTCACAACGGTAGATGACTAAATGAAAACAAACTACTTAGGTATGGTGCAGACGGTTTTTTTGTGAGATTAGCTGCAACCCCCTTATTCTACCTGAACTATCTTTCTTGCGTTTGTACCATTATTCATAACAAAAACGATATCAATTTTCACCGTTAACTCTACAGGTAGTTCTTCTCATCATCGTTCCCCGACATTCTCACTACTAACTGTAGGTACACTGTCGCTACTAGCTGCAACTACACTGTCGCAACTAGCTGCAGGTACACTCTCCCTACTAGCTGCAGGTATATTCTCGCTATTGGCTACAGGTACACTCTCACTGTAGAAACCAAAAGCGGTCGAGTGACATGCTGCGGACCGCGCACCGACGCTATCGCACCCAAGTCCTCACACCTGCCCGGGCGCAGTTCGGTAGTCACATCAACAACACCCGGTCTCTGAGGTCTATTTGCTGACAGATTGTCGAAGTCATTAAATGTTGTGATTCGCTGACTAGAACAATAAGAGTCGATCAAATCTCTTAGTGCCGTACCTCCAAAGATGACAACGCATGAGTTGGCTCTCTCCTGCTACTAAATAAAAATATATTTCGTGGACGTCCAGGATGGCGGTTTAATAAGTAATGACTGAGGAACACGTAGGTTTAGTAGCTCAAAACTTCTATCACAGATAATAAAATACTAGCTTCTACAGCAATCTTTGCAGTAGTTAAACCTGCGAACATTTCCTGATGTGTTGTGACTTTCATATCAACACGTATCGCTTTCCCGAACTTAATGAGCGGCCTTCCAAGAAATAAATACCGGTCCCTCGAGTCTCTTCACTTTGCTATGAGTCCGCTTGCTTCCAACAGAAACGTTTCTACTAGACGAGCATTATTGCATTTAGGTTCGCCTTCATTCCTGAGCCTTTTCTGTTATTGTGACATTTGATGAATAGAAATTAAGAAAAATCAGATAAACTATGATTTTCAGACAAAGTAGATTTTTAATTAAGTGCTAGCCAGATAAGCAAAAATCCAGTTATCTGAGTAATCTTTACACACGCTAGTGCAATACTAGAAACTGTATTAGAAATCTAATAAAACAAATAAAAAAACTGTCACAATAGCTACTAAGATCCAAGATATCAAATTATGAATTAGTCAACATTCAAAACATTGTATTTGATGACAAAACTAACGGGAACTAGTCCAAGCACACAATATTATCATAATCTAACGTTTAAAACAATAGAAAAAGCCTTTTATTGTTCAAATTAAACGTAGCGTTATGTCAAAATTATAGAGATGGTAACACTATGGTTATGTCAAAATATTAAGATGGCGGCGGTGTTCCGTGTTTGATAATAATTAGTTGTTACGCAAAATTAATAAGTTTAGTCGCGGGGCCGCGGTGATTTGCCGGAAAAATGGACGATCACTAAAACAATAAATACAGCTTATGTAAGCGACTGTGGGATTCGGAGAGGTCTATCGACATACGTTACGCGGTGAGTTTATGAGTATGGCCACATTGGACACGGATAGTTAGACACGCGTATACGAATAATATATGTATGAATGGGATTTTTGGCAACTTTTGTACGCAAGATGAATAATTATAAGTGTCATAACATGATAGAACATGAATGGCTGACCATTTACATTTAAAGCTTTTGCAGTTTAAAATTAACGCAATCGGTTTAGGAGCACAGATAATAATCTAAACCATCTTCCAACGTCCTAAATTAAAGCGTTTCAGAATCGTAGAATAACAAACATTATATGTTCATTATTATCCGCACCAATAAGGGCCAGACACGAACGCGGTGAACGGATAATTATGTCTTTAACTCCATATGTATTGAAAAACCATTACTGTGCTAAGTGTGTCGAACCTTTCAAGTGTCAAAGGCCTCTTAGCCTTCACACATTGGCTGTGTATGGCCCATGGGTAGCCACTGTGGACACATTACATCACACACGTTTTTGCTGGACCATTGTGGGTAATTAGTGATAATTACCGGCACAATGATGGTCACACATGTCCCTTTGTGCGCCCGCGCAGGTTTTGCGACGATGGGTGAATGGGAGAGAAAAAGTTGATAAATGATCTGTAGGGCGACCATGGGGTTGTGGCGAAGATTGACGACGTAGTTATGTGAAAACTGGCGGATTGTCTTTACTACACCATCTTTTGGTAATTTTAGAACTAGCTTTTCTGAAGGCACCATACCTTCATGATCGGTGGGAAAATCAGAACAGCATACACAGAGTGTATTTTCCACTCTCCAACTTACTATAAGGCAATGGAAACTTTCTGCCAAATAATGTGTTAAAAAAACGCACATTTTCCAGTAGACGTGACCAGACTTACAAACAAGAAGATATTCTAACGAAGACGAAACTTCATTCGTCTACTGTAGACCACTCTATTAACCTGTTTCCCTCGGTTAGCGGATAATGAGCAGTTCTCCCTATCTATTAGAGGACGGCACCGTATTACCCAGCACTTACGCACAATCGTGGTGTTTAGCGATGCGATATTACAGCGCAGCGCTAAAGCGGCTGTGTGATATAACAGACATAAGCACAACGTTGGGGTTTCAGTTGGAAAAGTAGATCAAACACATGAAAGAGAAAAAGCAGCTGGTACGATACCATGTTAACTTTTTACAAAAAAGAACACCCATTGAAAGCAGAGACGAACGGAAGCTCGTCCCTCCTGTGATTGTTTGAATCTTGCATGTCTTCGCACCGGTTCACTCTAGAAGAAAAATGTAGAAAATCTTTAGAATTGCCTTTAATCCAGAGTTGTTGTAATTAACAGAGATAAGCAATAGATCATGGTGTCCGCTAGAGAGTTTCTAACTGAACGGCCGTCGCACCCCATTGTTCATACTCATTGATTTGTTGGCTCCACGCACGAACAGACTCCGATTGGCACACTGCACGAAAATCGCACAAGTTGTGCTTGATATAAATGAGTGGGTAAATTCTAATAAAGAACAATTATCAGAATAAATAAATTATCATTATCAGACACTGCAGCAACTACCGCAAAGTTAAATGTCCAACTTAAGGGTCACCTATGATGGTCTACCTTTGTGACGGATTAAGACAATTACTGTTTAGTAGGTAATGAAAGGATATATTATGGTGCTCAGAAAGTAAAATACCATACACATAAACAAATTGTGGAAAGAAGCACCAAGTAATGCATGTCATAATAAATTAAGTATGTGGCGAATAGTCTCCAGTGTCTACATGACTATTTCGAATGCCCAGTCTAATCAATATAGTTATTACGATCAGTTTACGAGGGAGACTGATACGTTTACTGTCTACAGTGAACATTGAGTGGCTGGCGATGATGACAGCCTGCAGTACTGCACAATGGCCCCATCAGTTTCGGTACATACTGCCCGGCATTGCGCGACGCTGCATTTTCATAACTCACATGATGCAAACTAGACATTGAGGAGTTTACGATAAAAACTGCTGTTTACACTGTGTCGTAAGGTGCTTTAATTGACTTGAGTAGTGCACAATGAAGCCGCGATTTTAATTAAGATAGAAGTTTAGCTCTTTTTTCCTTATGCTTTAACAAATGGACCTGAGTGAATCGGAGCGTGGACAGTTTTTCAAAACAGGAATATAAGAAATAGATTAACTTCGTTTTATGTTGGGAATCATAGCTACCCTTTTCCTCTTAGATGCAAAAATCAGATGACTATATGTTATAGCAACATAAAATAAAATTGGTACAAAATCACTCAATCGGTGAAGAAACTCTGGCAACTTTACAAAAGACCGTGCTTCAATGAAGCAGCTTTCATTGGCAATATAAAATTGGCTAAGAAAGCTATGAGGCGATGAAGGAAAAACTGTGAATAAAAGTTCTCATAAACTGTTACATTACACAGTAAAGAGAAATGCATTACTGTGACGCAACGGCGATGAGTCAGTGAGTAGTGTACAATAATTTTCATATAACCCCAAGCGACAGCTTATTATAAATACTCAATCTTGAGGAAGGTCCTACACATTGCGTAACTCTAAACACGTGATTATTAAAAGCCTTTCTATCATTCACACACATTTTATTTTTAGCGAAGAATTTTTGCTTACTTGACTGCGTTGCCAATAAAATTGGTTACATCAGAGGTCATGTATTGTGCAAAGCTGCGAATCGCTAAAGTCATCTCCTCTTTTGGAGCCATTGGAAACTAGGTAGGTACTTTAATGTGTGAAATAAAAGTGGCAATCCCTTATAGGTTTCGAGGATTTCAGAAAACGATAGTATGTCTAAACCCTTATTCTTCCCATGTCTCGAGACATAAAGATTTCCCTACAAGACTTTGTTACATTTAGTTTCAATATAAGTTAATTGAAAAATTATATCTTTATTCACATTTAGCCGTCGTCCTAGAATGATGTGGTATACACTTAAATAACCATTTAACCGTAGAATCGTCCGCTTTCATGTAAGGTAGCACATATGACATAACTACCACGTAATTGTCTTGTCTAAAAATATATGCACACTTCACTATCACCAATCGGTATGCCGCTGTCGAATTGACACTACTAACGTGACGCAACTGACATTATGAAGCAATAGATTATGATCAATGGTCGTTTGTGTTCGTTCGATAGCTTACCTTGTTGTGCTATCGTTAATGTTGTTCTTTTTGTGATTGTTGGTTGATGCTGTTTTGTTTTCATTCTGCGTTAGTTCGGAGAAAGAATTTAGAGAGTGAGGTTTGTATGTTTGAAGTCGAAGGGCCAAAGGAATAAGTTAGAAGTGAGGGCCGCCTAAGTTAGTTTTATGGGATACCAATGAGTTTTACTCTATTAATCGTATTGAAATCACATGATGCCATTTTGAACTTAAGTGGAACAAAGTTAATCCAGTTAGTAGTAAGGCTTAAAATAACATTAAAACATTAAGAGTTCAGTGACTAGAACTGCCTTTAGTTTTAATTTGACTTACAAACACTTTGCATCTATTCAGATATTTATTGACGTCGCGGTCGTCGGTAATTGAGTGAAAGATTGGGCTGACACTAACATCCACCTGTAACTTTCATCTCTTAGCACCTTAGTGCATGTATGTAGTGAAGGCAGTCCACGAGTCAGTCTGACCGGGGGTCACACGTGAGTGGGCTCTGTGGCCGGTTGGCCGGCTGGCCAGCGTGTCAGCGTGTGTAATTGTGTGGTTTCTCCGCCGCGGGAGAAAGTGCTGTAATCGGCGCGTTTCTAACCGCCCCCGGCCCCGCCCGCTACCATCGATACCACTTTTTTCCATTAATTCGCGGAGATTGAAGATATGGAGCGTTGTATCAGAACTGGAGGAAGTACAAGGTTTGGAACATAATCTATTAAAGCTTGCCATAACAAGGTAATGTTTTGGAAAGTCGGAAACCCACACCACAGGCGGGCAGCAAAATCAAACATAGTGTAGATATACGTTTAGTTCAGAAAAACCCAGTAGCCTAAGAAAAACACTAGCCTAGCTAGAAGTCTGCCGAACTGTCTCGAGCATGGTTCAGCGAGGGTAGATGCCGAACGATGCTTGCCAATCAAAACGAGCCGAACGATAGCCGTTTATGCGTATAAATAATTGTTTCGGGTTTTCTTTGTTGTTTACAAAAACACTGCCGAATCGAAAGTACCGATTTAAATTAGTTTGTGTTTGTAGCCCCACTATGAACTTGTATTAATGAGTTTTCCGATAAGTAAATTTTTCGTTGCAATCTTGTTCAACTGGACCCTGATTCAAGATAAGTAACCAACAACTATTTAATTTACATAAACTATCATAAAGCGCCTTCTTCGTCCGACAACAGAACGTTAGACGCTCACTCATATTACCTTATGCATTTTCTTCAACAAGTATTATTCAAGGTTACGAGGTTGTTGACAAGTAATAATGTTTTAGCATAAATTAATAAAATTAATTTGCCATCATTAAAATATCCGTTTTTAGAGAAAACTTGTTTCTCAAAGTGAAGTCAATATCACATACATATGGATGTGAATACTTGTTTTATTCTCAAATAAGATCTCTTAGACAAAAATCTAGGCCGTCAACGAAACGTGCGCAACTTGAGATGTTTGGAAACATTGCGGTTTTAGCTTACAGGGAAGTCAGCCTTATGATATTTTTCACTTGGAAGGCATAACCACTGTTGTCCTTATTTCGCTGTCATTATTATAAAGGGTGTAAAACACCTCTTAACGAAGCCGAAAGGCACTGGTTCTCCCTGTCATTGCGATCATTTTTTTGTTCTACACCATACCTGGGAACCTTCTAGTTACGGAGATATTAGGGGTCAAAGTTCCAACTTTTTGACAAGTTTTTTTTTTTAATACAAGTTTTTAATGTAAGATTTTTACTTTAAACGCCTCCACGACCCCCGTACTATTCAATCCGTCTATCAGCACAATGTTTTGAGTTCGTTACATTGAGTTCTACCAAAAAACATGATTTTACACCCCCCAAAAAAAAAGTCGTTTCCCAGCAATAATTTTTGCGTAAAGTTATTTAGTTTCATGTACAGAATGCTTGGTTGAAAGCTTCGTGATGAGGTGATTTACACCGTGTATGTTTATTATTAAGGGGTATATGCATGTTTAAAAAATAGGTAGTATCTGACGAATAGTAGGACCTCTCCTAAATTAGCAGTCTCGCTAAATAGAACATGCAGATATATTTGAGCCCTTCGACAACGACAAACATCGCTAATATGTCCTCAATAAGTGCAGGTGAACTGGTCAGATTTGTAACGCCTACTGTCTGATAGTCAGATTTGTACAAACATCCAAAAGGGAAGAATCAAATATGGAAAAACAGTATTACATATGACAGTCTCTCAGAACACCCGCCCTTCACCATTTCCACTTCATTGTTTTACCCGGGCAGAAGAAGTGGCACAACAAACCTTCCAGCAACACATCCGTCTGTAAGTACGGAGATCTTCAGAAACCCTGACAACTAAACCTAGCAATGCATCATTGTCAGAAGCAAATAAGCTACTTAAGTCCACAGCATCCATTGTGTTCCTTACCGGGCTACCGTGTAGAAAGCACTCTTACCTCCCAGGCCGCGAAATTAAGATGTTTTCCATTAAACTTGCAAATGTCGGTGAAAGCAAAGCCCTTATGTTTACATATAATAACTGCTCTCTATGTATTTATGCGGCTGATGTCCGTCGCGGGATTGACAGTCGAGCTGGGGGTCGGCAGGACTCAAGGAGGACGTATGGCATACAGATTATGGTAATTATTGTGTGCTTATACAAGTGCGGATTATACAGCGGGCGCAGAGTTATCTGGGATGATGTTATTAGGGACTTTATACTGCTGAGAGAGGTCTATCAAGTCGTTTAATTATGTGTGCTTCTGCATGTTTAGATGTGTTCTACTAACTGGTACTTATTTGTTAGATGATGCGAAGGCCGGGCTTTGGCTTTGGGGAACCGGCTTATATGTTATTTTGAATTAATGCCTTTTGACTTGAATTGATTTATTCGAGGCAGCTCTTGTGAAGTCTTGTTAGAATCCTCTCGTCACATTACAACGTCATACTCTACTATTCTATCTGTACCTACTACTCGATTATATCGAAACATAACAAATAAATCACATTTCAGTGCATTTATCGCACGTTCGCACAACATTCAATAAAGCCTCAACACAGCACATAAACACACGACCAAACATCGATCGAACGATAAAATAAAACCCTTTCCACAAATCGCGGAAATGCACGTCTGGAGGGCCATAACTTAATATTAACCACGACCATTCCGCACGAACTGAAAAACATGTTCGGAACAAACCGCGGGAGTAAAACAAAACACTGAGCTATCGCCCTCTTTGTCTTTATTGTAGGTCCATCTCTCTCTAAGTATGGTCGGTCCTTTTGATGTGTGGCTAATTGCGCGCTTTCCCGCAGGAAGCCGGCGATTATCGCGTTAATATGAGGAATCTAAGGGTCATACCGCCTATCAGAATCTATGGCTGGTATTGGCTTCTTGCTTCATGTATTATGTTTATGTCGACTTTGGTACTGCCGTATTAATAAGAAAGTTAGATAAATCTTAGTTTAGAAAAGGTTTTTCTTTGTTGATTATATCATTAAGGAAATAATTCGCTTTATCTTTATTGGACCATTAGGGAATTGTATAAACATTCTACGTTGACCAAGCACCGTTATACGAGTTTACAATTATTAAAATAGTTTGAAAATGGACAATGAAGAAAATATCCCCAAAAGAAAAAAATATCAGATGTCTCTTGAGTTTTTAACTTTTTCAACCAATTATGAGAAAACAGTAATATCATTTAAATGAACTGCGGTGGCCCAGTGGTAGCGGCCCCGAATTACGAGCAGTAAGTCGTAGGTTCGAACCCAGGCAGGCGCATTACGTGTAATTTATTTCATCACCGCTGCTCTCAAAACGGTGAAGGAAAACATGGTGAGGAAACAGTTCTAGAACTAAAAATTCGAAGATATGTGACATCTACCAACCTGCACTGAGCCCGCGTGGTGGATTAAAGCCCACTCCATCTATTTGAGAGGAGGCTTGTGTCCCAGCAGTGGGAACATTATAGGCTGATGATGATGATGAAATGAGAAAACACACAAACTATTTAGCAGAGAGTAGGTACTTAGAACAATTCCTATTCTAAAAAAGTGTTTGTAACTAAATTGGAGTTCGTGTCTTACTCAAAAACCAATAACGAACTGGCGAAGATCTGATGAATGAAACATCATACCTACTCAGAATTACAACATTAAACCAATCTCTGTAGCGTACTATAAATCACTTAACTTCATAAATTCAGCGTCTTCGCTCCAGTAACCATGGCAACGGGTACGCAGACGCGTAAACAAGCTCCACACACACAAACTAAACCTTATCATGTTAGTAACAAAGTACGATATTCAATGATCATGAATTGCGAAGCTAGCTGATGATGACAACTGAAACTATGTTCTATTTTTGTGAGAGTAGGGTTTATTTTTGGGTGTTTTTATCAAGAAATAATTGTCAAAGATGCGCACACGCACTGTGCTCTAGTTAGGAGCAGCGGAAACGATTATAATGATTGTTTTAATTGTGCGAACGGCTCTGGCATCCGAATGATGACACGAGATGAGTCTCTGAAGCTCAAACATGAATTAAGCCTATAGCCTATTATTGTTGGTCGAATCTTACATATCATGGGACTCGAAGACACACGATCAGTAAAATAAAATTAACGACAAACGACCTATTACAAGATATACCAGTACTTCCATGGTAGTTAAAGCTCTAAATCTCCATATCGATCTCAATATAGAGCGTTTGAGTTTGCAAAGATAGTTTCGGGAGCGCATACTTAGAGATTTGTATATGCATAAGTTTTTCAGTTTCTACTCGCAATTCCAGCGTCACACAGTGGAACGAATGTATGGGAGCGGTTGGACGTAGACATGTCCGAAAAAAAAGAGTAAAATTATGCCAAACTAATGATGCCATCTTATTCGATTACTTAATGCCTTCATAAATTGTGGTGATGAATTTCTTCATAACTCCCATATTTCGGGAGTAATTTGAGAAAATGTGAAATTTTACTATGAAAATGAGTGTATCGAGCTCTCTCCCTCCTGATTCCGGGCTTGTTTCAAGTAGCGGTCTCTAATATCATAATGCTATTACTAAGAGCTATATTTAATACTAAGACACATAGTGCGCCAAATGTGCACTTTCTGGGATAAAAGGAAATGAAAATTTAAAAAAAAAAAACGTTTTTTCCCCATTTGTATTTACTTTAAACCGCAGACAGACTTATTAAGAGGTCTATAAATATATTATATATATACAGAAATATATATTAACAAAAATATTCACAAGAACTGATGAGAGTATGACTTTTAAGTAAGTTGATAATAAATTACCTAGTTTCATTAAAAGTACAATAAATAATTAAGATGTAAGCTCTAATTTACTAAGTTACACATTTTAAAACAATAACATCATTTAATTATCTTCGTCATCATCATCATCATCAATTAATTCAAATTCAGAATCGATGTCCGCTAAATCATTTATGTTAACAAATTCGATATCACTTTTCTCAGAATCCGTAAGCTCATAAAATTCCTTAAAAGAAGATTTTTTTACAAACTTATTTCCTTTTGGACGGATACTTGTAACAAGTGGATCAGAAGACAGTAAAAGATTGTGCATAATATCTTCATTGCATGAGATACTGCTATGCTTTCGAGAATGCCCCTCTCTATATTTTCTAAAATCTTTATTTCTAGCCTCAGATGCCTCTTCGGATAGAAAACCAATGGGCACAATTGACATGTTCTGAACTATGTCTGGCCCATGCATTAAAATTTTATGAAGTGAAGAAGGCATATAATACCATGGGTATAACTCCACGTAAAGCTTAGCAGTATCAAAGCAGAACTCTCGGAATTTAGTTACGTTGATCTTCTCTCCTGATGAAATACACTGCAAGATCACACAGATTTTTCTTAAAAGCATAGCATCTATTCCGGTCAGTTCAGCAGATTTAGTGTAGTTTTCAAAAAATCTCCTTGCCGAGTTGCCATTGTTGGTGGATCCACTGCCTTGTTTCACAACATCGAGAAGTAAGCCCGTTTCTCTTCTTACAGCCTCTTGAACTCTTTTCTTCCTGTCATCAACTTGCCTTTTTGCTATATCACCCCTTACTTGCCATGATTTTATGTCTAATTTGTAGGAAATGTGTAATAAGCATTCCATTGAGCGAATCCAAGCGTGAAGGGTGCTTAAGCTATATTTATACATGTCCTCGTTTGCGTGTTTATCTTTGATTAACTCTAAATTATTCATTTCTTTAGGACAAGCCTTGCATATGTCACACACTGAAGCTGCTGTATTGGATATAATGGAATGAATTTTACCATCAATCATTGTCAACAGCAGTTGGTGTTTGACACTAATTCCATCAGTGATGGTGGATGGAGTTAAGGCTTCAATCTCTGCTTCGATTTCAGCCATCTCTCTCTGCACATTTTCTTTGGTTTCCTTTATAAACTTAAACAATATTGGCCGGCAAAATGAAGTGGAAGATGGTCGCTCGTTTTCCCAAATTGTTACACCTTTTGAGACGAGCCGCAGTGGTACAAGACTAATCATAAAATTACTAGCAAGATCGATTTGCTCATCTTCACTCGTCCTTTGATGATAAATGCTTTGGCTAGATGATCCGTCAAAACCCCATTTGCTGGTCAATACGAGCTGTTGATTGGGATCAACAGGGGTTTCTAACGACCTAATAAGTCTTCTTGAGGTTAAATCCATCAAGGCTTGTAATTTGATTTTTGCAGAGCTCTCTGTAACTGTGAGATCTTCTTTGGCCGGATAGCACTTAATTTTTTCTTTAACCAACATGTAGTAACTCGGGTATTGAAGAGCTCCTTCTTGAGTGTTGAAATCCCGAAGAGTGTTATAGCGCCATTTCGATAAGTTCATCGATACATAAAGAGCCAATGCCTTCAAAGGGGATATTTCCCGTACCTGAATTGATTTACCTTCAATGAAGGCTTTGATTTTTGAGGCCTCTTCTGGATTCTCCGTCAAGTATTTCATAACATAAGCTGTATCGCTTTGTCCTGCCTTTTGAAGCGCCCTTTCGGCCGAAAACATAATTTCAGCGCTGCTACTGCTGCATGAAAGACTATCTTCAGTGCGTCTTCTTTTTTGCCGGTTACTAAGGTCCTCAAAAGATTTACGAGGACTAGGATGTGTACAAGTTGAAGCATTAGATTTAGCAGGAGAAATTATGGGCTCGATGACGTCACTTATATTTTCTGTAGAAGGTTCCATATTTTCATTCTGTAATTCCGGCCATTGAATTGCAGCCTGTAGCCAAATCTCATGTTTCTTCCGAAACTTATCTGTGCTTCTTCCAGACTGTGTCCATTTTGCATAAATGCGGTAGCAAAATCGACGACACCAGTCTTTTAAACTTGTTTCAGCACTTTCACATAACTGAACACAACTGTTATCTTTTAAAACACTGAACAAATAGTTAAAGTCGCGTAAATCTTTATGTGCGCGTGCGCATAAAGCAACGTGAATATCAAGATTTGTATTAAAATTTGGAAAATACATTGCGAGATTAGCTTGGATACAACGAGGTGTAAATCAACACTGATTTTAAAGTTACTAATAGTGACCTATTTATATAAAATCCAGGTATCCCAGGTATCCTTTGTTAAATATTGCAAGGTAATTAGTTATTGTGATAATTAGTAAATGATGCATGCTAAATTAGTGTATTAAGAGCCATTTAGTAATTAAATAATAGCAATGTTCTTATCAGTAATCATTAGTGCATCAGTTTTATATGTAAACCTTAAGTCCCTAATTATATATCCTAATTAGCTTATATCTTCTCTAATTGGCTGCTCAGAAATGTTATTGTAATAAGGTAAACCTTTAGAAAAACGGTTTTAATCAACAAAATAAACAAAAAATAAAAAAATTGTGTTATAAAATAAACATCACTCTTTATCCCAGAAAGTGCACATTTGGCGCACTATGTGTCTTAGTATTAAATATAGCTCTTAGTATTAGCATTATGATATTAGAGACCGCTACTTGAAACAAGCCCGGAATCAGGAGGGAGAGAGCTCGATACACTCATTTTCATAGTAAAATTTCACATTTTCTCAAATTACTCCCGAAATATGGGAGTTATGAAGAAATTCATCACCACAAGTTATGAAGGCATTAAGTAATCGAATAAGATGGCATCATTAGTTTGGCATAATTTTACTCTTTTTTTTCGGACATGTCTACGTCCAACCGCTCCCATACATTCGTTCCACTGTGCACAGTGGAACGAATGTATGGGAGCGGTTGGACGTAGACATGTCCGAAAAAAAAGAGTAAAATTATGCCAAACTAATGATGCCATCTTATTCGATTACTTAATGCCTTCATAAATTGTGGTGATGAATTTCTTCATAACTCCCATATTTCGGGAGTAATTTGAGAAAATGTGAAATTTTACTATGAAAATGAGTGTATCGAGCTCTCTCCCTCCTGATTCCGGGCTTGTTTCAAGTAGCGGTCTCTAATATCATAATGCTATTACTAAGAGCTATATTTAATACTAAGACACATAGTGCGCCAAATGTGCACTTTCTGGGATAAAAGGAAATGAAAATTTAAAAAAAAAAAACGTTTTTTCCCCATTTGTATTTACTTTAAACCGCAGACAGACTTATTAAGAGGTCTATAAATATATTATATATATACAGAAATATATATTAACAAAAATATTCACAAGAACTGATGAGAGTATGACTTTTAAGTAAGTTGATAATAAATTACCTAGTTTCATTAAAAGTACAATAAATAATTAAGATGTAAGCTCTAATTTACTAAGTTACACATTTTAAAACAATAACATCATTTAATTATCTTCGTCATCATCATCATCATCAATTAATTCAAATTCAGAATCGATGTCCGCTAAATCATTTATGTTAACAAATTCGATATCACTTTTCTCAGAATCCGTAAGCTCATAAAATTCCTTAAAAGAAGATTTTTTTACAAACTTATTTCCTTTTGGACGGATACTTGTAACAAGTGGATCAGAAGACAGTAAAAGATTGTGCATAATATCTTCATTGCATGAGATACTGCTATGCTTTCGAGAATGCCCCTCTCTATATTTTCTAAAATCTTTATTTCTAGCCTCAGATGCCTCTTCGGATAGAAAACCAATGGGCACAATTGACATGTTCTGAACTATGTCTGGCCCATGCATTAAAATTTTATGAAGTGAAGAAGGCATATAATACCATGGGTATAACTCCACGTAAAGCTTAGCAGTATCAAAGCAGAACTCTCGGAATTTAGTTACGTTGATCTTCTCTCCTGATGAAATACACTGCAAGATCACACAGATTTTTCTTAAAAGCATAGCATCTATTCCGGTCAGTTCAGCAGATTTAGTGTAGTTTTCAAAAAATCTCCTTGCCGAGTTGCCATTGTTGGTGGATCCACTGCCTTGTTTCACAACATCGAGAAGTAAGCCCGTTTCTCTTCTTACAGCCTCTTGAACTCTTTTCTTCCTGTCATCAACTTGCCTTTTTGCTATATCACCCCTTACTTGCCATGATTTTATGTCTAATTTGTAGGAAATGTGTAATAAGCATTCCATTGAGCGAATCCAAGCGTGAAGGGTGCTTAAGCTATATTTATACATGTCCTCGTTTGCGTGTTTATCTTTGATTAACTCTAAATTATTCATTTCTTTAGGACAAGCCTTGCATATGTCACACACTGAAGCTGCTGTATTGGATATAATGGAATGAATTTTACCATCAATCATTGTCAACAGCAGTTGGTGTTTGACACTAATTCCATCAGTGATGGTGGATGGAGTTAAGGCTTCAATCTCTGCTTCGATTTCAGCCATCTCTCTCTGCACATTTTCTTTGGTTTCCTTTATAAACTTAAACAATATTGGCCGGCAAAATGAAGTGGAAGATGGTCGCTCGTTTTCCCAAATTGTTACACCTTTTGAGACGAGCCGCAGTGGTACAAGACTAATCATAAAATTACTAGCAAGATCGATTTGCTCATCTTCACTCGTCCTTTGATGATAAATGCTTTGGCTAGATGATCCGTCAAAACCCCATTTGCTGGTCAATACGAGCTGTTGATTGGGATCAACAGGGGTTTCTAACGACCTAATAAGTCTTCTTGAGGTTAAATCCATCAAGGCTTGTAATTTGATTTTTGCAGAGCTCTCTGTAACTGTGAGATCTTCTTTGGCCGGATAGCACTTAATTTTTTCTTTAACCAACATGTAGTAACTCGGGTATTGAAGAGCTCCTTCTTGAGTGTTGAAATCCCGAAGAGTGTTATAGCGCCATTTCGATAAGTTCATCGATACATAAAGAGCCAATGCCTTCAAAGGGGATATTTCCCGTACCTGAATTGATTTACCTTCAATGAAGGCTTTGATTTTTGAGGCCTCTTCTGGATTCTCCGTCAAGTATTTCATAACATAAGCTGTATCGCTTTGTCCTGCCTTTTGAAGCGCCCTTTCGGCCGAAAACATAATTTCAGCGCTGCTACTGCTGCATGAAAGACTATCTTCAGTGCGTCTTCTTTTTTGCCGGTTACTAAGGTCCTCAAAAGATTTACGAGGACTAGGATGTGTACAAGTTGAAGCATTAGATTTAGCAGGAGAAATTATGGGCTCGATGACGTCACTTATATTTTCTGTAGAAGGTTCCATATTTTCATTCTGTAATTCCGGCCATTGAATTGCAGCCTGTAGCCAAATCTCATGTTTCTTCCGAAACTTATCTGTGCTTCTTCCAGACTGTGTCCATTTTGCATAAATGCGGTAGCAAAATCGACGACACCAGTCTTTTAAACTTGTTTCAGCACTTTCACATAACTGAACACAACTGTTATCTTTTAAAACACTGAACAAATAGTTAAAGTCGCGTAAATCTTTATGTGCGCGTGCGCATAAAGCAACGTGAATATCAAGATTTGTATTAAAATTTGGAAAATACATTGCGAGATTAGCTTGGATACAACGAGGTGTAAATCAACACTGATTTTAAAGTTACTAATAGTGACCTATTTATATAAAATCCAGGTATCCCAGGTATCCTTTGTTAAATATTGCAAGGTAATTAGTTATTGTGATAATTAGTAAATGATGCATGCTAAATTAGTGTATTAAGAGCCATTTAGTAATTAAATAATAGCAATGTTCTTATCAGTAATCATTAGTGCATCAGTTTTATATGTAAACCTTAAGTCCCTAATTATATATCCTAATTAGCTTATATCTTCTCTAATTGGCTGCTCAGAAATGTTATTGTAATAAGGTAAACCTTTAGAAAAACGGTTTTAATCAACAAAATAAACAAAAAATAAAAAAATTGTGTTATAAAATAAACATCACTCTTTATCCCAGAAAGTGCACATTTGGCGCACTATGTGTCTTAGTATTAAATATAGCTCTTAGTATTAGCATTATGATATTAGAGACCGCTACTTGAAACAAGCCCGGAATCAGGAGGGAGAGAGCTCGATACACTCATTTTCATAGTAAAATTTCACATTTTCTCAAATTACTCCCGAAATATGGGAGTTATGAAGAAATTCATCACCACAAGTTATGAAGGCATTAAGTAATCGAATAAGATGGCATCATTAGTTTGGCATAATTTTACTCTTTTTTTTCGGACATGTCTACGTCCAACCGCTCCCATACATTCGTTCCACTGTGCGTCGGCCGCTATAGAAGCGCTTATTAACGCTCAGCTACCAATAGCATCGCACGGTACGATAGTAATGTGACAAAACGGCGTCACGCGGCTAACAGCTATCAGCTGATGAATAGGTCACAGACGCTCGCGCTCGTGAATTTTATACGGCTGTTGGTTTATTGTGATAAAAATGAATGAGTATAAAAAAAAAAACTTTGTGAAAGTTGTTTGTTATCATGAGTATAATTCTTGTATTAAAGTATCGGTCACTAATTAATTACCAGTCACCCAATATAAAATTTTATTGTAGTCGCCAAAATGACAAGGTAACGATAATGTAGAATAATGTTAGTTTTAAGTTAGTAGTCAGCTTAATAATACGATAGATGAAAGTGATTTGTGGAAAATATAAACAATTGGTTGTTATTGATAGGCTATGTGGGCTAAAATCAATATTGTAGTTGAGAGTAGATTTGATCTTAACACGTAACAGTAGCCATATCAAGATATCTATTTTCATCAAACCATAACTCCTCAGGAGGAGCCGGAATACGGCAGCGCCAACAGCAAGGAGAAGCTGGTGACGCGGTGGCTGGGGCGGCACCAGGGGCCTGCAGGGGCGGGCGGTGGTGCGGGCGCGCCTGCGGGGGCGGGGGTGGCTACTGCCCGTCGTAGGGGCGTGCGCAAGCAGAGGAAGCCGCCCCCGCTCGTGCTGTTACCTGCTCATCCTGCTAGCACGGTTAGTACTAAAAACTATGTGGATAGTTTGCACGAGGCTGTGTTTATTATGTAGGTGTTTTCAGGTCTAGATCAAAGATTTAAATGCATGAACGGGAAAAAAAGACACAGAAATCCTCATATCGAACTTATTTAGAAATTATGGTGAGTCATGACTTGATTGATCAATGTTTTTTATGAATTTAGAACCCGAGCGATTTATTTGTTAACAATAACAGGATGACGCGTCTAAAAAATGTTTAGAAATAGCATAATTTGTAACGTTTACTTAAATACCTATAACCTACTAACTTAATAAACGGAATTACTTTTCCGGCTGACTTCTTCACTCATTGCCTGAAACGTTTAACATGCCGTGAAATACGTACTTCGTAACTCGATATTGATCCGTTCAGTAAATACGTTTAGCAGAATAAGCACGGTCAGTGGGTTATTTTAATGACTAAACATTTTTAGTCATTACCGTTTAGATTCCGTTTGCAGGTGACAACTAGTTGTATGTCTGACATCACACGATACCGCACTTGGTTACAAAATCAAAAGTCATTTATTCAAACTAGGCTGATAATCAGCACTTTTTGAACGTCAAAATTACAAGAGACAGTCCCCCAAAACGCCCGCCCTTCGCCACTTCCTAGTGTTTTAGCTGGTAAGAAGAAGTGGCGGAACAAACTCCCCAGCAACACATCTGTCTGTTAGGTAAGAAGAACCAGATTCTATACAAAAGTGTTCAAGTTTATATAAACAAGGAATCCATTACATCAAATTAATGTCACAATATGTCAGCTAGCACACACCAACAATAAAATAAAATATTAAAAAATATACTCAAGAATAAATAAAGCCTCCAGACATAAAGGGCGTGCCCGCATACACGTGCATACAGACGAATAAAAAAAAATAGTAAAAAAAAACTATGCGTGAGGTTATATGTATAAAATCAGTAAATTAATTTGGAAAAAGAAAAAACATAAACATTGTCTTGAGTTCAACCCAGCGACCAACTATTTTATCGTTTAAGTAAGAAAATTTCTCTTAATTATGCATAGAACAACCTGAACAACCTCGTCAACCCAAACCTTCTTTTACAGTTTAGCAAAAGGCAAATATAATAAAAATGTAGTTATTCATCATGACAATCGAAATTCCCAACACAACATATGCGTTCATGCAAAAGACATCAACGCGTTCATCGGCACATTTGCTGTGACATCTCCTCGTTCATCAGCACATTTGTTATGGGAATGGTCACGTCATTTAGGTTCACCATACTATGTGTATGTTATATTGAAGGACATTACTATTTTTAAGTCATTAGCGGTTAGCTGCGATTACATTAATTACGTTTCTAAATTAGACTCGTTCCAGTTATAGTTATGTAACTTTTAACGACTGGCAGTTACAAATAATCTCTTGGTTTTATCATAGACTTTATGAAAACATGAAATAAACACAAACAAAATTAAATGACGAGCCACTGGGCACTCTTAAATACCAACAGGACACGAACCTCCTTGGCGCAACTTGTGATATCCTAAAAGAAATCAGTTACTTAACCAAGTCTGGGGGCCAAATTCATCATGACGTGTCCGAAACTCAACTGGTGCATTGATAAATAACAAAATAATAACACAAAACTCGTCTAACAATCACGTGCGTACGCGCAGCGTGGTCGCGTCTTGGCCGGACGTGCCCAGCGCTGGGGTCAGGTTGCCCAACAACCCACCACCGCAGTCACGACGCTGATGTAACGTTATAATGAACGCACATAGTTATTATTGTAAATGATTGAACGTCGTGAGGTTAAAGAGTAATCGTCTAATGTTATGGAAGATTCACGAATTCACTAAATTGATTATTATATTATAGTACTAGCGACCTTCCCCTGCATCGCAAGGTTTTTGGGACTAGACAAAACATCGAGTTCCCTTATTATTTATGTTTAAAGTTTAATAAGAATTTAGTTCACACATTAACCTTTAGGAATAAATGGTCAACCTAATAATGGCGAAAACCGCATCAAATATGTTGTGGAGTTTAGAAGAACAACGCGGTTACACAGGCAGAAACCAGAAACGACTTTTGTATGACAAAAACAAATAGGTAACAAACAAGGCGTTTTTATCATGTCCTGCTAGATAAACCTGACTATAAAAGGACTTATAACAAGACGCATTAAAAATTACTTGAAATATTTAATTCATGTGACGAACATTTTTTTTCTAGATAATTCGATCTTTGATTCCTACAAAAAATACTGCGATCTAAACAAGTCACGCATTACATACATAATTAAGTTACCAAAATACTATACATATAGGGGGTGTTAGTTTAATTCAACGAATGACAAAAAAAATAACAACTTTTATTACAGTAAACAACCCTGATATAACGAGAAAAAATTTGCTGCTCCGTACATCTGAGTTAGCATTAGTTGACTAGCTCGCCTTATCGTCCGAAATTATTACTCGGGAACGTCGAAACTACATACATGACGACTATTATATACGACATTTTTTTTCCCAAAGAATTATATATATACACACAAAAAATCCAAAATAACAAAGCTCGTTGTAATATTTCAGGGTTAGTTTCATGGTAGAAGTGTTTTTACTTTCATGAGTACTCTACTACCTTAAAATATGTCCCTCGTTCAATCTAACACCCTGTATAATTAGCTGTATGTTACAAAAACTAGCTAAGTTATTCAGAACAAAACACCGGTGTGTGCGTACGAGCACAGCCGTCAGTCAGACCGTCAGCCGCGAGTGTTCCGCGTTGCGCGTGCGCGGGTCCTTCCTGGACTGATCGGTATGCTGACACGCCCCTTATTATGTAATTATTGCTTTTTGTAAAAATAAGTACTGCTTGTTGGTTCGGCTAACATTTTTTTACTTAGCTTGCTAAGCTTAGCTGTTTTTTTTTTCCTTTTTGATTTATTTACAATAACATCACGCCTGTAATCCCCGAAGGGTTCGGCAGAGGCAGTACCTAATAGTACACCCACATTACGCCAGTTATGTTTAACTCCCATGTAATAGGGCGGACACAAATTCAGACTCCGTGGCTGCTACTGGAATAACTGGACGGAAAATCCCAATAACACTTTGCCCAACCTTAGAATTGCACCCAGGACCTCATACTCAGTAGTCGCGCTTCATCATCATCATCATCATTAGCCTATAATGTTCCGACTGCTGGGACACAGGCCTCCTCTCCTATAAGAGGGAGTGGGCTGTAATCTACCACGCGGGCCCAGTGCGGGTTGGTAGATGTCACATGTCTTCGAATTTTTGGTTCTAGGATGTTTCCTCACGATGTTTTCCTTCACTGTGTTGCGCTTGCGACCATTGAACTAATGGGAGTAGCTATTTATTCGATTCTTTTCTCTAGTTTTCAAGAATAAATCTCTAATTCACAAACAAGACAATATAAAATAACACAGCACCTTTAGCTTCTAGTCTGAACTCTGGAGTGGATTCGTTCTTCAGGCACTCGGTCTATAGTTGGCAATCATCCCACATTGTTAGCGGATTGGTTCTTGTTACTTACTATAATTCTAAAGTTTAGTCACCTTGTGTATTAAATTAACATAAATTTGCAGCTTGTTTCTCTTTTCAATTGTTGTATTTTCGCAGTGAAACGGTAATTTTGGTCGAAACCGAAATAAACAAGAACAAACCACCGGAAATATTTAGATCGCGGTGTACGCGTAGGACACAGAGTAATCATACACAGAAGACTCACTTAACTTGACGACACGATGGGCGCAGTGGTTGAGCGATCGACTGCAGCGCCGCGTGTCGCGGGTTCGATCCCCGCACGGAACAAATATTTGAATGGCCTGCTGATAGTTGTTTCGGGTCTGGCTGTTTTTGTATGCGAGTTTAAATGTTTGTAAACGCACCCACGATACAGGAGAAATTCCTAGTGTGGGGCAACGTTTAAAAAAAAAACTCAATAAAAACGCGCTTACAAACTCATACAAAAATAATGTTTTTCATTCATGTGTCAAAATCAAAACAATGAAACTGTAGTTTACTTACTAGTTGATACATTAGTATTAAAATCTATTCGTATACCTAGCTAGGTAAGTTAGAAGTGATTAAGTTAAGTCATTCAGGTTACTACGATAAACACAATTGAGGAAAAAAAAAATTTTAAGGACTTTTTTTAAATTTAGTTTTATTTTTTCTTTGGTAAAATATGGGTTTGTCTCTGCCTAACCCTTCGAGCACCAGACGTGATTTTACGTTTAGTTGTGAACCTTCTGTATCTACTTATATGTATATCCAGAGTAGCACGCTCATTGAATAAGAACGCGTATCTTTGAATCTAATTGAGAAAAAATTACATCTCGTTGTAATTGAAAAAGAAATGCTCGGCAGTTGTTAAGAAACAATTTAAAATTCGCTTTTTTATAAATTAGATTGTTTGTTGCATAGATGTTCTAGCATCCGGTACATATTGTTACGTGACATAATATGTCAATTAAACTGCATTTTGTAGAAATACTGACACCGCATGTCAGCTTCTTTTAACATTGTTTTATTATATTACTAGCTGCTACCCGCGACTTCGTTCGCATGAATTTTGATCTGTTTTTCAGGGATAAAAAGTAGCCTATGTCCTTCCCCACGATATAATCTATCTCCTTGCCAAATTTCATAACGATTCAATCAGCCATTTAGTCGTGAAAAGGTAACAAACAAACAGAGTTACTTTCGCATTTAGGTATAGTATTAGAATGGATTAGTATGGATTAAGCATAACGACAGTTACGTTTTTTATAGTAACTTTTTTGCAAAACAAAATTGTCTTTTCCGTGTGTAAAAATGTCGTGTGTGACTTGTCCGTGTTTACAAGATACAATCAATAATACATAATTAGATACAATGTATGCTATGCTATAATCTTAACGCAAAACTGTAGCAAGGTTCTGTTTTTTAAATATTCCTAATTGCGGCTTTTTCCCATGGGAATAAACAGAAATCACAGAACTCGACCTAAATATATTACGTTTCGTAAAAAGTTTGCACAATAACAACCGCTAGCCACTCCATGGTTTTATTGCTTCAATGAATTCAGGAGACGATATAAAAAGAGATATGAAATGGATTCGCGGCACTCTCGGCGCGTACGCACAATAACTGCTCACTTTCGACAAACGCCCATCGAACACGGTTATGGTTGTCAATTTTCTTATCTTGAAGTAATCATGAATTGGAGGATTAAGGCGCAGATATACGACTTTTAATGATTTTAAATTGAACATCACGTCTAAACTTCTAGTTTTATTTCTTAGAAAAAAAAATATGTTATACTAGACAATTTCCTTTATAAATTGATATGTGAAAATGTGAAATTATATTTTTATAACATAGTGTAATTAATTTGTAAATTCATGTCTAACGCGGACAAAAAAACGATAATAACGCAAAAACTATCGGACGTATTTGCATGAAACTTTGACAATCTGAAAGACAATTTAACAACCCAAATTTTAGTAAACGGTTTTTATTTGTATCGTGTTTGATAAATCAAGGTGGGTTGTTTTTCCGAATAATCTTGGTGCGCGTTGAAGCGTTACGCATGCACTTTTACTCGCTCAAGGTCGCGGGCACTTATCGTCGCCTTAAGAGTAATACGGGTCAATTGTCTGCGTGGTCTTACTGACGGCCAGCAGCCTATGTGGACCGTTATTTGTTGCATTCCACTAATAGTTATCGTAGAAAGTATGTATAATATTTACTTTGTAAAGCGAAAAGCTCTTATTATGATTAAGAAATATGAAAGACATTTACACGTACTTACGTCATATGTCCCAGTGGTGGCTCTGCTGAGCTCCGCTACATAATATTTTTATCACGATAAAACAAATATTCAATGCATTAGACCCGAATTTGGTCAACCCTACCAAAGAAGCAGTAGAGCATGGCGTCCGCAGCACCCTGAGACCATTGAGTGAGCACCGGCACTGGGCACCGTTGTGACAAATAAACGAATTGATCTCCGCCGAGGCAGTTCACACTTATTGCTGAGATATTGCTGTCATACTTTGACGACTTTATTGAAAACTAACTGTCCCGCGCAACTTCGTCTGTTCCGCTCCTATTGGTGATGATATGTAGCCTATGTCCTTCCCCAGGGTTGAAATCTATCTTCTTGCCAAATTTCATTAAGATCGTGAAAAGGTAACAAACAAACAAACAGAGTGACATTCGCATTTATAATATTAGTATGGAAGTATGGATTAACTGTGAAGTATCTGAGCGTTTTTTGTCAAAGAGTGACGTTCAATAGGTGAGATCGTGTTTAAAGTAAATAGTGACTGTTAAAAATGTTTGATAGCTTGTGATATTGTGAGCATGCAGGGACAGGGTAGCTTATTGTAGCTACCTATGCAAGCTTGGTTTTGCTGCTGACGAAAGTTGTTCTGTGGAATCACTTTACTAAACCATTCATTCGATATTTCTAGGGTGTGAACCGTATTTATCCCGAACCGTAGGAAAGGAACCCGTTTTTTATGAGCCATCGAAATAGATACCTACAACTCGAGCTCATTATAGAAAGGTTAACAAATAATGCCGATTACCTATGCCTTCGGGCCTGAAAAAAGGCCGCTGTCTGTAGAAAGATGGACTTGTAAAATCAATCACAAATAATAGTCAATCAGAGACGTGAGAAGCCGACAGCTTTACGAGTTTCCCGAAGTCATTAACTGCACAATATCTATGCATAGCAATGTTATGTGCAACTCCTCGTACTGGTCAGTGAGATACTCCGCTCCGTGAAGAATTCGCGTGTGACTATGAGAGCGGAACGGAGTAAAAAGCGCGCCGCTATGTATGCGCTTGCGCCGCGCAACGGACGCCGGACGCAACAACGCACGAGGATTCATTAGTTGTAACCGATCTTAGTATGAATGCTACTGATGCTTCATCAGAGCCTGGCATTATGTGGATATTCGTCACAACCGAATGCTATCTTTCTGTCAGCTAGGTGATAAACATACGTTCATTAAGATCCTATTTCAGATTTTTTTATTTTATTGAAACGGTGGATGGACTGTGCGAAGGATGATATAGCAGGAGATGACGAGTAATGGAGAAGTATGGAAGAAGTAAATATGTTGTACCGACCCCTAATTGAGATGAGGTCGCGAGAATAATGATAAAATATATTCTTAAATTGCCAGAACAATTACAAAATAAACAACTCAGGCGAATGCTGGTTATTTCATTGTTTTGTCAGGCGGAGAAAATTCCTAATCAGTCTAAGAATGTACTAAACTGGCTAAATAGAACCTCACTACACGCGATCTCACAGGGCGATGCTGGCACAGATTGGCATCTAAATCTAGTTCTGATTATGACATACTGCTATCGTACATCAACTAGTAGCTAAACCCTGATAATAACACCGTTTAACTGATAACATCACGGTACCCCAGCTTCTCTTATACCTTGAATCAGATAAACTGGCACAAATGCCTCTAAACACTAACCTCGCTGATGATTAATCGATTGAGACTATTAATTATCTTTATCAATCACACATCGGCGTTATTTCGACATTTCCATAACTCGTATTCGAGATTCAATTTGAATATAAATTAGCAGAAATAATTTGCGATACTGGCAACACACTTGAGAAATATTACTTTATGCTAAAAGTCAAACATGGTATTCGGTAAAATATATCTAAATGGAGGTCATTGGGTATAATCTAGACTGACTGCAAGTGGGTCATGCTTGATTGATTGTAAAGATATGTTAATTAGCATATTTTATAGCTTTTTTGCGGTAAATTCTGGGACCTACTGCGGGTTAGAAGTACGAAATCAATTCCGTATTTAAATTCTTGTTTTCAATAACATAACAAGTATAAACTTTATTTTTGGTGTACATTATGTTGATTTCAGAATGACTAGCGGTATTGTAAAAACTACCTGAACTTTATGTGTGGGTACACAAGTTAAATTCATATTTGTTTACGTTTTTGAAAACGAAATTATGAGCGGGGGATATTCGAAGTAGAGCACAATATTTTGTTTGATTGTAGACATGTGACTGTTCTCATAAGCATGAGATTGTATGGAATGAAGTGAGCAAGTGGATCCTTGTGCCAGATAGCGGCCGACACCCGCGAGGTGTGGCTGCGACCTTACTGACGAAGTGACGAGTGGTATTCATTCTTACTGCCCAGTATTAATCCCGGCAAAAATGTATATGTTATATAGTAATGATATCTGTAAATACTAACCAAGTTGTGATGCAGATGGAGTCGATGGAGAGAGAATACACACATAAACTCACATCTTTCTCCTCCGCGGACAGGCTGAAAGGCATTTGACGCTTTAATATTTTTGCCAGACTCAGTTCTCCGTAACTCTCTTTGCTACATTTGGAGAGGAATTCCACGGAACACATATTCGGCAGCCTTCTCCTGTCAAGCTACTACAAGACAACTATGTCTGCTGGCACGTCACAATTGAGAATAGTCCGTCTCATTTGCCCTGTTTTGACGATTGTCCAACTTTAAAATGTTACATCATCACGACGACGGTGTTAAAAGCAGATTTGATAAAGACCTACTCCACTTGTAGTAGAGATTCTAACTACATAGTTGTACGTGTATTTATTTTATATGATAAAGTTATATGACAGCGAATGGAGAGAATGGCATCCAACCGTGGACTTCTATAGCATAAGAAACAGTTTTGACTAATTTTGAAGTGTGCATGTCCAGAGTATGCATGGATCGTAGCATATGGCGTACTGTGGTTTCTGCAAACCCTCATAGGTAAAAGGCATGATTTTATATAAGTTTGTATGTTGAAGCAATAAAACGTATCATGTTGTTGTCAAAAGCTTCTCGAGCGTTCATCCTTGTGCCACATTCCGCTCAGCCCTGCGAGGTGTGGCGCGGCCTTAATAGCGAGTGCCAAAATATGCCTACTCTGTACATACAGCTGGTGCTATGTCGTACGAGCATGTCGCTTGCCAAGCGACACTTACAAAACATATATTGGCCGTTTTATAAATCAAAGAAAAAGCGAACCGTAGAAGGTATTAGCACAGTGTACATACGACGACACATCAACCTATACATTTCCAGCATAAGTGTATAGATTTCTTGTACACTAAAAGATCCGCATAAACAGGTTTTGTATAACTTGATGGGTCGTCGGGCGTACATAGTCGCTCTATTATAGCAGGTGACGCGGACGCTGCAAGTAACGATAGTCCTTACCGTGGTCAGATACGCAATTTGGTGATAGTACCTTGCCACAGGTGGGTAGGCGGATCATTCGCACAGACCCCGAATTTCATATGGCTGTTGTATTATTGTGATAAAAGTAAATGAGTATGAAAAATACTTTTCTTTGAGAAACTTGCCTGTTATCATGAGTACAATCACGTGTTTAAGTATCGGTCATTAATTACCAGTCACCCTATATACAGGGTGGTGAGTAAATCGTTTGTGTGTCGATGTCCCTTCCACCCGGTATTTTAAAGAAGACATCAACAGTGATTAATATGACTGTCTCCATATCTACCTTACTCTACAACCTTCAGACAATAGTCACCCGTGACGGTTACCCACCTTCTTCTTCTCCTTCATAGTGTCCCCCTGCAGCTTGACCTCCAGCTCCTTGCACAGCTCGTGGTTCCTGACGCGCTCCACATCCTGACCCTTCTTTCCCTCATCTACGGTGACGACGAACTGCTGTACCGGCCTGAAGGTGGGGTCGAACTGGTTGTGGTCGTACGCCTGCTTGGCGCGGAAGCACGGGCAGATGCGCTTCGACACGTGGTAGATACTGATGATGCAGACCAGGCAGTGCACGGACGCAATGATGAGGAGAGCGATGTTCGTGAGCACAGGGGTCCAGGCTTCCATTTCATCCTGGAGGAAAGAACAGTAATTAAATCTTGACATCGGCGCTAATTAAACAAAATTTACCTTGGTTTGCTTGTGACAAGACTGATGTCAGCTTTTTAATAATAACTTAACATATCAATAGAGAAGTAAACATTTTTTCTTTGGATTATTTAACCCATGTAATGGCGGAAGTTAAACCATTAATATAAATCCAATGCGCAATACAAATTAACATTATTATAGTTGTTGTTACATGACTCTGTTGTATACGATCAATAACTTTTTAAAGTTAACGGTAACGTTACGGTTTTGAATATATGTTCTTTTTCTTTCGTATCCGGGTCATAATAGTTATAATTTATTCGCATTAAATCCTGTCAATTTCAATTTCAAATTTAATTTATATTCCTTTTTTTTTCAAATCAATTTTATAAATTAATACTTACATAATTTTAAGATAAATTGTTACTAACAAAATATGGACATTAGTCTGAAATAAACGAATTTATTTATACAGCCCATGGTACGTCTAGCCAAATTTCTTGGACCCACAGATGACCACGTTAATAGAGTCACACAAAACAAGTCACACTTCACTTCTCGATAAACGCCATCGATCTACATAAATACATAATAACCGTATTTACATCACCAGCGTACAACCATCACTGTCTACAGCTAAGATGGCTAAGATCAGCTGACCTTCCAGTGTTCCCGGCCATCAACCCCCATCATTACCGACTAAGAACAGCCCATCACTACATTCGTCAGCATTGTTAAGTCATCAACACGTGTTGAGATGTATTTAAATGAAGTTGCTATTAAAGTATCGTTATTCACATTTCGGCAAGTACATGAAAGAAGTGAAATTAATGATCATCTGTTTGACTGACAAATTGACGGGTTATGTGTGCGGTGTACCGTTCAATGTTAAAAATAATTAGGTACCTACTTGTGTATCTCGCCCACGTTGAGAAATAAATAAAATATGGTACCCATGCCGCAGGAGATGGCGGGAAAAGTTGGACAGAACCAACGATCAGTTGTCCACATTGACCCCGGACCAAAGGATTTAGACATTTATTATAATTTGTAGATGTTTCCTAGTGTTCATGAAAATGCGAATAACAGTTACAAAGTCGGAAAATTAATTTATCTTGACTAACTTGCTCAGAACAATAACATTCTTGAGTTATTAAATAATAATTATGAAACTGTAAACTGTCTGAGTTATCTTGAGTTCACTCACATCACATACGAGCACAACGAGCGTGGAAACTTCGTACTCCTTATAGAACAATATTGTTGTAAATTTTGTTTGACTCTTTTATTAGTACGCGACAAGGTAATCAGCCTCATAGATTCTCTGTTCCCGTTACGTGGATGCATCTGGCAGAAACCCCACGTGTGTCGGTTTTGTACGTTCCCGTTAGCAATAAAATGCAACATAAACAGTACTTGAGAAGATGTTAAATAATTAAAACGGATATAACTACTTGTCTCGTCGACAATAACCTCGCTTCACATTTAGATTAAAGATCTGCATTTAGTTCAAAGGTCAGAAAGTAATTTTAACCGACTTCAAAAAATGAGGTTAACTACTTATGTGAAATATAATGAAAAACTAAATTTTGTTAATTCTGATTATAGCCACGCGACAAAAGATTGGCTATCAAAAACAATTTAACTATATGATTTTGGGATCACTAGGCAGTTTCATATGGAATTTGTATTCAACAGTCTGACACTTGGGATATTGAAATGTGACCTCAAGTTTTACGATAAGAAAATCATACTGATCATACGCGGGTGAACTTACCACATCGTAGACTGGTATCTGTCGATGTCGCCCTCAACAAGGTAACTACAGAATTGGTCATTTGTCACTTCGTCAGTACAAAAAGTATAAGCTACTTAAATAAAGCGGATCCTACTGTATTCTGTAAATTGTTCGTTTTACTTTATTTCCTTAAAGACCGTTACGTTTTGTTAGCAAACTCGTCATTTTAATGAAGCTGTAACAGTGCATTGACCTCCACTGCACTTAGTTTACGAGAAAATGTACATAGATTTACCGACAGATTCTACTAACTGTGAGTACTAAGAACAAAGGTGCTTATTAGTTGCTCGTCTAATCACTGAAAATGATAATAATTGTTGTAAACCATTGTCAACTTGTAAGCGTTGTCACATAACAACATCCTAGCAACAACATCCTAGTTGGATTACATTTACATAGTACCTTTTTACGGCTGTCATTTGTAGATCTTTGACAGTTGTAAACGAATAGTTAGAACCCGAAAGTCTGACAACCAGTTTTACCATGGGCTATGGTACTATTATTATTACCCAGCAACTGTTTTTTGGAGCACACTGAGCACAGATAGACAGGTGCTACGTGTACCATTGTGTATTCAGATGTACCTACCCAAAAGTAGTTCGGAAAAGATTACATAGTAGGTACTCAAGAAAGTCGCTTTTCGCGTCTGTCTGAAAACTCGAAAGGTTTATGTGAGATGTCGAGGTTTTGACAAATTAAATTGCCATTACTCCCGTGCAGAAGAGACCGATCACTAGTTTTACGTAACTCACTACTGTATTTAACATAGCTCAATTTAAAAACGCCGCACATGTCTATTTTCTATTCTTGGTATCCAGCGTGTCTTACTATCATTATATCGAGCAACTAATGAGTGTGACCACCTCAGTAATTGACGTAACATTCGTGATCCATGTCATTACAAGTAAACTCTCGACCACGACCTATACGTTCGGACGTCTTGCGACAGCGACGCTGGAGAAAAACAATGAAAGAAAATGGTTCGAGCACGCCGCGATTCGGCGCGGTGCAACTCGCTATAAAACAGACAGACGTGACGCTGCCGCTGGAGGGTTTGTGCCGCCACGTGGCACCTTCCTAGCTAAGACAAAGCGAAGTGGCAAAGCGGGGGCGTTTTAGGGAACTGTCTCATGTATTTTTGGACGTTCATAAAGTGCTGAATAATCCTATACAAGCCTAATGTTAATAAATGTCTTTTGATTTTTATGGTAGTAACGCGAAAGAAACAAGTGACGAACGCTCTTGTCGCTGTATGTACCTAAGTTGCATCATCCGAGGCCGTGGACTGGGGCTTCCATTCGTGCGCCGTGTCATTACGTGCTGGCGAATGTGCATCACCAGGTAATACCAGCCTTGACCGGGAGCCACTACATCCGCTCATTTGCACCCCATTACACTGTTAACCTTGTAAAACGTAATTTGTTGAATCACAGAAACTGGGTGTGAATTGTTTGTTGTTATTTTGGAAATTCGTTCGCGTGTGAGTTTCGCATAGTTTCTTGTTTACATTAATGTTATATTATATTTATATGCTTCAGATTTATGCTTTCATTTTATTTCAATTAAAACAGCAACGATTTTGACTTTATGGTGAGTCAAAATAAGAGCGTCTCTGAAAAATAAGTTAAACTTGCTTCTTCGTTGAGAATACTGGACCTAACATCGATAAGGTCATATTTATCTGTCTGTTCACTCTTCAACTCTCAACTTCGAAAAGATTTGGGTTGTAAGCGTTCGGAACACAGACAAGCAGAGAGTTTCACCTCTTTTATTATTTGTTGTTTAATTTATAGCTGTTTATATGTAGGTATAACTATATGGACAAACCTGTATATTTTTTTACGAATCCTATAATTTATATTGAGCAGTATAACAAATAAGACTTGTTTTGTCCATTCTGTTATATTGTATAATTAATAGTATAACTAAATGGACAGACCCGACGACGCGCGACGAGAAGACGAGAGGGCGAGAAGACGGACGAGACCTCTTGCAGTCATAGTCTTCTAAGATTAAAATTGTTTTAGAGTCCATAAAATAACCGCCTACATCTATAATTAGGCGTCCTCATTGCTCAAACGTTTATTTACTTCTAACGAACTTATACATAAGACGTGACGTCTTCGCTATGTGGAACAAGGCTACATAGTGCATGGCTCTAGTAAGTACAATCTATCGCGCATGCACTCGCTGTACTCTGCCAGTCCTATTCATTAGCCCACATGACACCCGGCGGGCGGCCTTCCAACATCCTTGCTGATTCTAAACAACGACATTAATACATAACATACACGCCTGTAATCCCTGAAAGGTTAGGCAGAAGTGTATATGAACGACGAAGTCACATGCAACAAGTCACACAGTTATGTTTAACGTAACATCACGCCTGTAGTTCCCGCAAGGTTAGGCAGAGTTGTACTTAATAGTACATCCACATTTTGCCAGTTATGTTTATGTCCCATGTAATAGGGGGTGAGCCTTTGCCACTAACCGGGACAAATCCAGCCCGCACTGGGCCCGCGTGGTGGATAACAGTCCACTCCCTCTCATAGACAGGAGGCTTGTGTCCAGCAGTGGGAACATTATAGGCTGATGATGATGATGTTGGGACAAATCTAGACTCTGGGCTGCTACTTGGAAATTCCAGGTGGATAAGCCATTTGATTCCGATCTGGGAATCGATCTCAGTACCTCAGGTTCAGCAATAGCAGATAGAGATACTTCAAAGTCCACGCTTAGCAATGAGCGGTGAGCTCTCATGTCAACTTTCTCAGTTCAGGCTTATGCCACCCTTGATTGCCTTTCCAAGTGGAGGAATGATCCATAATTAATGTGAAGTTGACGACCTCAACTCGGATCTTGAGTAGGTAATCTAATGCCCGTACGTTTTCAAAAACTCCAGGAGATATCTAACTGAATGCCTGGATTTTATTGCAGTGTTGAAATTTCAACTCCCTGAGCTGTGCTTAGCGATCGAAATCCAATAGTGCTTTTTATTGAAGTGAAACTTCTTATGCGACTTCCAACAACTTTAACGGTACCATGGAGGCGGAACATTTTCTAAAACTCACCAAGAGATGGCAGTATTACAAGATTTGTGACAACGTAGTTCTATTATGTACGCAAGATGGTGTGCAAACAATCATGCATTCGACTCTTCGGTGTGACCAATCTTCGCTCAATTTCTATGAGTAGAATAACCTCGATAAACCTATGTAATAAGTATGTAATAAAAATAATAAAACAAGAAAACAACAAAATATTATTTAGAAGCTCAATAAAATAACGAGAGTGAATGCGTGGCACTCGAACGCATGCGTGTAGTATTACGAAGTTTCACTTCTTCAGCGCGGAGGGACTCCACGCACTATTTTTTTTTATTCATCCATTTAGCTGTCTCCTAATGTTAGTTGACTGAATAACAGTTCGTAATTAAACGAAGAAAGTAAGAAAATACTTATTGCAAGTACCTACTAAAAGTTGAGTAATTCGTTTAGCGAGTGGTTCCTGGAGTAAGTAAGCAGTAAGTGGCTAGTTAGGTAATACGTGAGATATGTTAACTGCATGTGTGCTGTGCTGCAATATGTTATAATATTTAGGACGTACTGTTACGTCCTCTTCATATATGTATAAATATTATATTGTTGGGAAATGGGAATCTTTAAAGCGCGCTTGTTGAGTTACACAATCCATGCTCGTACTTAATGTTATAAATGTGAAAGTGACCCTATCTGTGCATCTGTAATATTTTCCTCAACCTGAACTCAACTGAAGTTGTTGTTGTTGATGTGTGCATACAAGGTGAAAACAGACTGTTCACGAAGCCGTTAACCAAGCTTGCTGTACATAAAACTAATTTTCCCAATGCAAAAAATATTGAAAGAAAGAAAGAAGAAATATTTATTTGTCCCATGCCACAAGTACACACAATACAATGTAAAATCTTAAAAATATATCGAAATAGGGAAAAAAATATATAATTTATTGTGTGTCTCACGGCTGCGCTAAAAAGGCCCAGTTCAGCAAATTGCCGAGCAGCTAGTGCCCGACGCTGATTTTCAGCTGGATCTGAGATGTGACGGACGTAAAACAGTATTGCCGGGACTCACGTTTCAGGTTGCAGTAAAACTCAATGTAACGCACTCAAAACATTGTGCTGATGGATGCAATAACTTGTAAACAGGTCATGAAGACATTTAAAGTAAAGTTATAACCATCAAAACTAGTATTTTTCTTAAAACTTGTGAAAAATTTGGAACTTTGACGTCCAATATGTCCGTAACTACAAGGTGTTGTTTTGCAACCTCGTCAAATTTCAGAGGGTGGTCACGAAAGACATCAATAATCAATTAAAATTACGATACCTACCCATTTTATTATTGATTCGGAACGAGAATCACTAGCATAGTTACCTCCTTGAATTTGACGAGGAAGCAAAACAACACCTTGTATAAGGTTCCCAGGTGTGTTCCAGAACAAAAAAAATGATCGCAATGACGGGGAGCACAAGTGCCTTTCGGCTTCGTTATGGGGTCTATTTATACCCATTACAGTACACCCGAAAAAAATGTAATATTTGGCATCGTAAGATTACATAATCTATACACCGTGTAAATCACCTCATCACGAAGCCGTCAACCAAGCATTCTGTACATGAAATTAAGTAACTTTACGCAAAAATTATTGCTGGGAAACGACTTTTTTTTTTGGGGGTGTAAAATCATGTTTTGTGGTAGAACTCAATGTAACGCACTCAAAACATTGTGCTGATGGACGGATTGAATAGTACGGGGGTTGTGGAGGTGTTTAAAGTAAAAATCTTACATTAAAAACTTGTATTTAAAAAAATACTTGTCAAAAAGTTGGAACTTTGACCCCTAATATCTCCGTAACTAGAAGGTTCCCAGGTATGGTGTAGAACCAAAAAATGATCGCAATGACAGGGAGAACCAGTGCCTTTCGGCTTCGTTAAGAGGTGTTTTACACCCTTTATATAGATGTAATCTTATATACGATGCTGACTGTGTGAAAGATATGGCTAGAAATGGTGACTTGTTCATAGAAAAGTATGAATGAAGAAGAAATGTGCCTATCTGCCTACCCCGAACACCTAAATTGTGACAAGGAGGAGAATGGTGATGACGATAACAAATCTCTCTGTACTACATTTTTTAAAACTTGGGGATTTTATGTATTAACTATAATTGTGGATTGAGGCATTCCCTCTTACTGATTTTACTAAAAGTGTTGTAAGGTTACATAATCACTGTCAGAGTTTAATCAATTGTGATAGAGTGGCATGCCATTCTATTAAAATATCTATCTTACTTCACAAATTGAGAGGTTGCCACATGACAGACCCAATACAAAAGTGCTCCTCTTAAAAATAACTATGAATATTACCCGTCCTATACTCTATGGCACACATAAAGTTTAATTGATGGTAACATTATTTTGTATGCTGACTATCCTCATGCTCATCCTCTTGGTATTAACAATATTAATATACCAACATAACAACACGCCCATTCTCCCGAAGGGTAAGGCACAGGTGAGGCAGCGGTGGCCCAGTGGTGGCAGCCACGACTTACGAGTACTAAGCGCATTACTTTGTGTAATTTATTTCATCACCGCTGCTCTCAAAACGGGGAAAAGTTTGAAGACTTGTGACATCTACCAAACCGCACGGGCCCGCGTGGTGGCGGCCACTTTATCGCACAGAGAGGAGGCCTGTGTCCCAGCAGGACATTACAGGCCGATTGTACTTATGCTATGCTAAGACATACACCCACATGATTAGATCATTGGGTGAAACTCATTATCCTTTAACAATGATGTCAATATTCATTATTTTACGCCAAAGCTTATTAGGACGGCTCTGGTGATGTTACTCGTATGAAGCAGCGTAGCAGTTTTAACATTCATTTATAAGTGGTCCTTTTGAATTAATTTGTATTATGCGAACATCTCGAAGTACAAATAGGCGCGACTGATAGCAAGATCTTTATGCAGCAAGTGTAGCGAGCACTGGCGGCCAGTAACTATCAGCCAGTAGCTTGCACAACCGTCGAGCAATAAATAGCTCGCTGCGATGTGATGTCAGATTGTATGCTAATACTGATAACGTTTAATTGAATCAATTATTGAAGCACTCCAAGTGGAAAATATGTTATCTGCTTCAGTTAGAACTTTCACTATTCTTAAGCAGTTGGTACTGAAGAGATCTTGATTAATTATAAGTTTTGTTTATCATAAAAACTGAACTGTGTTCTTACCGGTGTGTGTTCTTCAAAAACTATTGTTTGGCGTATTTGCCATTGGTCATAAACTAACTTCAATAATCAAATTATTTGCTCTTTTTAATTGACTTGAATTCTCATTCAATTAGTCATGTATATCTAACAGTGTCGTGCCCAAGGCCAACAATACGGCAAGCCCATAAGGAGAGCAGACTGTTCAGAAACCCTAACATTATGAAGAGTACATGGTTTTATGGGTAAGCCAAGCTTTTAGGCTTGTACGAAAATAGCGCCACTAGGTTATCAGACAAGGTTTTGTGTCATGTGGTGAAATGTGCGACAGTGTTCCCATCAACGCATTGTCAACAGAAGGTGAAGGTGTATCGCATGCTCTGTGAAATGCTCGCCATCATGTGCTCACCTCGAAGCTGGCATGCGTGGTGGGTTGCCTCAGGGAGTCGCGCTGCAGGCCGGTGGCAGCCAGCACTGCTGCGCTGTTCCCGCAGGCCAGGCACAGCAGCGACAGAGCCAGGAACGCGGTCAGCAGAGGACTCCTGAAACAAATTACATTAATTAGCAAAGATATTACATAAGTTTGTAATTCTCCGAAGGGTTTGGCAGGAGTATTGCCATAGGAACCTTCAGATATGTTTTAACTGCCATGTACTAGGGGGCGAGCCTATTGCCAACTAGGCACAATCAGTGCTGGATTAACCAAGCGCGGGGCCCGTAGCAAATTCTACCAAGGGGTTCTTTTCTGCCAAAGACGGTACAACCTAATAAATATTTTGCTATTGTCCTATTTTGAACCGCGGAAACAGAAGTTTTTATTGAAAAGCGAGCAAAGCGTGCTGGAAATGAACATGGAAAATTCAGAGTTTATGACATGACAGTCAGTGCATGTCAGTAGGCCACGAAAAGTTTTTAATTAAAGAGCGAGCGAAGCGAGCTTGAATTTTTTTATCTGTACCGCGTGAAGACAAGATGTCATTGAAAAACGAGGTAATTGAGACCGAATAATTGTATTATCCTAGACCGCGAAAACCAAAGTTGTTATTGAAAAGCTGGAAATTATTGACCTAACTGGCCGCCATAAGTCAAGTCTTATAGGCACACGAATTTGTAATATAAGTCATATAACAATGACGACTCCGATTATACGAAAGTCGGAAGAAAATAACAGCACTGTTTTTTTTAATCACTTTTAGTCTGCGTCTTGTTGTGAGTTTTAGTTTTCGATTTTATTTTTTTCTAAGTCGATGATATTTCTAATCAGTGGTATAGCGCGGTTTTTTGCGGCCCAGGGCCAACCGAAAATTCAACACCGCCTCTGTTTTCATCATTATTCAAGAAAGGTAGTCATCATCATTCTCTTGCCCATATCCCAATTTATTTGTGGTCGTCGCAGCATGTCTTATTCTTCCATACTTCTCTATTGCTTGTCATCTCATCAGACACCTCCTTTCTTGCCATATCATCCTTCACACAGCCCGTCCTTCCATTCATTTCTTTGGTCTTCCTCTACTATATCCCCCTTAGCATTCTCATCTCAGCCACATGCAATGCCTTTCATTCATCCTTTTTGTGACCTAATATTCTGATCCATAGAAGACAGCAGGTCCAACCATTGTTTCATAAATCTTCCCTTTAAATTTAAGGGGAATGCGGGAGTCGCAGATAGTTCCCGAGATCTGCCGCCATTTCATCCATCCGATGTTTATTCTGTGTTAACACTACGATCTACTTCGCTGTTTAGGGCATTCAAATTTATGATTGTCGGACGCGATTTTCTTAGTAGGAGGAGGTGTAGAGTTTTTGTGAGATAAATAGATAGATAGAGTAAATTCAAAATACCACGTCTTAGTTTCACTAAATAAATACGCTCAAGCGGAGTTGCCCGGGTTCAGATACGCGGGGCCCCTTTTGCGCGGGGCCCGTAGCATTTGCTACTCTTGCTACTGGGTTAATCCGGCACTGGGCACAATCCGTACTCCAAGGTGCTACTAAGACTAACTCATTCCTAATGGAAAAAACACAATAACACTAGTTTGCCCGATCTGAGAATCGAACCGGTCCTTCATGCTCAGCAGTAGCGATTATATTAAAAAAAAAAAAAACACTAGATAAACGAGGCAGATATAATTTAAGTACCAAAAATAATGAGCCCTTAACGTAGCGCCAATAGAAATCTCCCCCCGCCTAGATTCAGCTCCGATCCATGTGTATTTATGTCGATATTTAGTCCCATTGGAAGTCGTGACTCCGACTTGACCTTTGTGACCTTTTGGTAATTGCGCAGCGAAAGTTTGTGCGTCTGCAGTCCGTCCATTAACTACTAACCAATAATACGGATGAAACGCTTAGTGAAATATGGAACAGAATGTGAATAATAAACTAAAGCTCTGTCTAGCGGCTTCTGTTGTAAATAGTTTAACTGAAATGAAAATAGTTGACGTTGACTTTGACATCAGAACTAAACAAACATTGTGATCATGACCATTTTTCACACTAAGAAGAAGTACCTAACAGCCCTACATTGAATAGCCAGTTTTTATGGGGTATAGGTGGCATACAATAACTAGCAGACCTTCTCAAAGCCCTCAGGGTGTACAGCACACCGTCTGCCGCACATCGTCATCCTCATCAAACGCTACCGAACTGTCGATACTTTCTCTATCGCACCGCTGTTAATTACTAGTTTGATGTCGCCGAGATTGATGGCAATAGCTCTGGCCCCAATTGTGGCTCGCCAATATTAAAGTGGGATTTGAAACTTGAAATTGTTGATTCTAAAAATAAGAAAAGAATAGACTAGGCTGTCTGTTTATAAATTAAATGTCTGTATCAAACATGACGCGTAAAACTACTTGTGAGAAAAACAAAAACAGTATTTATAATTGGCATCAAAAGTGTACCTACTTTATTTGTGATACTCTTAATTGATCAGTCGTGATCTCGTGACGTAAGACCCATCATGTTACCACAACGAACTCAGCACGCAGCCCCCGCATACAACACAAAATCACCTCTTAAAGAAACTCGTTACAGATAAATAGAAATCCTGAGTCAAGAGCACCTATTACGAGATTCCACTACAACCTGCATGATCGCTCAGCCAATCATTTAACAGTTTATCTTAACTAAATCGACGCTAACGCAGCATCCATCATCGATGGCCACTATCTCCCTTTCGGCGCTTTACAAGCTAATTATTTTCTCTCATGAGATTGCCACTTGAAAATGGACCGTTGTGCGGAGAGGTTATGACACAGATTGGCGCGGGTGATGCAACGTGTCGCGGACGAGTGAAAGCATAAGATGCGCTACATACACTTGTAGTAGACGTCCTCTCGTGTTTCATGTTGATAGATACTAGTGATATGTAGACAATTGTCAAATACGAGGTTATAGCAGAAAAGCTAGAAATGGACAGTTGAATGAAATCAGACTTACCGATACGGTTCTGTATTTTTTTTATTAGGTCATTCCAGACAACAAGATTGACACTTGGGTCTGTGGTATAATAATTTTACTCTTTGGGGCTGACTGCCGACGAAACAACAAAGGTCATCATTGCTTTTATACCCTAACGGAGTGAATATTTGGAGGCCTTTATTCATGACCTTTCAGTAATTTTCTGAAACAGTATTCAGAGACTTTAGTGGATAATTCAAAAGTCTTCGTTAGCAAGTTCATGTGAATTAAACACTGAATAGATTTATCTTCAGAGGAGAGATTGCCACTGAGCTCCTCAGAAATGTTGTTATTAACACCTATAACTTCATTTATTTACCCGTACGCTATTCTGACGATAATACCATTAGTGTCTGAAACTTCAATATAGTCCTTTGAAACCAACATTCTTCACCACAAATTTAACCGAGCTTATAATATGGTGAGACCTAAATTTAAACACCTGCTGTATTTAATTAACATATTGGTTAATTGATTAATCGTATATCTAATTCTATGATAACAACTCCTTAGGCGAATTATCATCTAATTGGCAAAAAATGTCCTTTTTAAGAATTGCCCTGGCTGGAGGCCTTAAATTAAAGGCATCCACAGGATTGACCGCCTCAGAGGCTGAACTGCGAGATGCCATAAACAAAAGAAAAAAAAACTTTTTAAGAATTGGTCTTAACAATTGTCTTTCTAAGAATTGGAATTTCTAAGAATTGGAATTTTTGAGAATTGGGCTTTTTAAGAATTAGGCATTTCCAGAAATAGGTATTTTCAGAACTAGGTATTTAGCGAATTAGCCCTTGTTCAAGCTGTTGGGCATTTTACGAATTGGGTGAAGCCCATTAAAAATAAGTCTCACTGGCTGTTTGCCATCATTAGACAACACACAGTGAGCCAAGTATCTGTTACTATTCATATAAATGTTTTACAAATACTTTAATCTGATTTGACTTCATTTATCCTCATCAATGTAAATAACCTAGTTACATTTTCCAGCCAGCAAGGCCCTGTCGTGCGAGATCGCTGCTCCAGTGCGCACGCGCAACAGTTGACAAATTGTCACCGTACGAACACGATCATAATGTGTTTCCTTCACGACGTGTGACGGCTGTCGGCGGCTTCAGTACGAGTATTACGTGGGAATACAAGGTACAAAGCCTGTGCTCTTCCTGTGTCTTCAAAACACTGCACACGTAACTACAGGTGTCATAATTTTATGTAAGTGAACTTCTTACGTAAACTCGCCCTTCTATCTTCTACTTAATAACAATCTCAAATTAATGAATTTATTGATAGACAAAACATAACCTAAACCGATGGATTTAGTAGCATGTAATTTAAAAGTTACTCAAAAATCCTTTAAAATGGAGGTGAGAACAGAGAAGTATTTAAAAAAATCATCCCTTGGAGGGGTTAAATAGGGAATGATCGTTTAAATGGAAGCCCGGCTTATAACTGTTAAATAAGTTATGATAGCCAAGAATGACTCAATATAATGATAACTTTCAAAACTTTTAATGCCTTCAACACCTGATCAGAACTTGTCAGGTTTACTACAATGGCCGTAAAAAAGTATGTAAGGCACCACGCCTGTGGCGTTTTCCCCTCGAGTATGACGGAATCAAACAGCGTCTGGAGGGCATTAAGTAGTGGTTTTCCACCCGCTTTCAGAAGTTCGGCCGTAATTCCATCATCACCCGGTGCCTTGTTGTTTTTAAGCTGTTTCAGAGCCATCCTAATCTCGTACAGGCTGATGTCCGGGATGTCTTCGGTGTAGTGTCGGGTCAGTCTAGCTCTTCGGTCATTCGCTAGATTTCCAACGGGATTACTGGTTGACGTGTACAACTGCCCATAGAATCTCTCGATCTCCCTCAATAGCTCCGGTTTGGCGGATACGATCCTGCCATCGTCGGTCTTCAGTTTCGTGAGCTGGCTATGCCCAACAGCCAGATCTCTTGCAATTTATACCTTGAAGCCTTTATTCCGCTCAATTGTATCTTTAATACGCTCGGTAATAAAGCGGCGGAGGCTTCAAGGATACAGAGATCCGTCTATTGAGCTGCCGGTTTTCCACGCGTCTTCTGAAGACTGCAGGATCATCTCAGGAGAGTATGATCAGAGAGTTTTTTGTTCTTCTGCGCACGACGTGTCTTGAAGAACTTAGACCCTGTCGTATGGACAGTTTCCACGAATCCATCGTTGTATTCGTCCACTGAGCTTCCTAGACTCGAAACGATTCTGGAGTTCAAGCTGAAAGCTCTCGGGGTTTTGGATCTGGATCTGTGCTGGTCGGAGCGTAGACTTCATCAGTCGAGACCTTTCAAGCTTTATATTAATGTGTAATGTGCCTCTTACCATGCGGTGATCGCTCCCAGTTTTCACCGAATTGATCACAGAGACGTCATTGAACATTTGCTTCTTGGTTGACATGATGAAGTCGATCTCATTTTTAGTTGCACCATCGGGGCTCTGCCAGGTCCATTTCCTGTGCTCACGGTTTCTGAAGAAGGAGTTCATCATATAGAGACCCTCCTTGTCCATAAAACTAGCCAGTTGGTGTCCCTGGTGGTTTCGACATCCAACTCCAAATTGCCCCACCTGCAGCTCATCCCCGTCTCGTTTGCCCAGTTTCGCGAAAGAAGTTGAAGTCCCCCATGACAACGGTGAAGTGAGTTTTGAAACCATGTATGGCTTTGGAGATATCCTCATACATGGTCTCCACTTCGTCGTCGGGGTGTGCCGAGGTCGGGGCTTAGACCTGTATGACCTTCAGCGAATATCTTGAGGATATTCTGCGTATCAGGTACGCCACCCTGGTCGACACACTCTCGATTTTCACCACGTTATTCACAAGGGACTTGTGGACGATAAACCCAACACCACCCTTGGACTGTCGGTCACCCTTTTGGAAATAAAGCAGGTTGCCGGATTTCAGGATCATTGTGTCCTCCCCCTCTCTTCGGACTTCAGATAATCCCACAATACTCCATCGCAAACTGCTCAATTCCTCCTCGACTTCCGTTATCTTCTCGTCGGTCCGGAGTGTTCGGGTGTTGTATGTTGCCAGGTCAAGTTGGCGGTATAGGCAGCCGGATCCCTTCCGGAGATTCTTTGCTCCCCTTGCCACGCTGTAACCTCGACTACTGGTACTATTATGGGTAGATAACGCAAAAAAAAACTGCTGTACCGTTGTCATCTACAAAGTGGAAATCTCGCAGTCAAAATGTAGGTTTATCAAAACTTTCGTATGTTGCATCAAAAGTGACGTCATGAATTTGTAAATGAATATAGACTCGATAAAACTACACCAAAACTCGACTATTCACTAGCATTAAAATGTTTGGTTAGTAAATAGGCCACGCAGATTGAAATGCCAAATCTATAAACATTTTAGTCAGTCAACTGTTGATCGCGACCGAGTCCTAAGCTGACTGACTTGTCCCAATCCCAGCAAAACAGCTTAATCTCTGCGACAACTTGACGTATTTAACATAACCGTATCAGACATATACTTGACAACAGACTCGCTACAATTCAACTTGTTCCCCAAATATCTGAATGTTGCAACGACAGGATTTCGACATTTTGTTAGCAGTCTATGTATAAACAGAAACGACATTGTAATTACTATTAGGAGCTCGCTAAATGAATTCGCGTGAGTGTGTGAATCTCACGACACGCCCGGTTGCGCAAACGCAGAGTTTCAGTCAATCGATGTAACGTATGGAGTGAAATACTGGAGATGTCGATGATGAAAAGTAGATGATTTCAATGTTTGGTAAAAGGTTTTCTTTTATTTTGCACTTGATTTACTTTTACGGTTTACTTTCAACTAGCGAAACATCTCTTAACTGTTATACCTCCATAAATAGTCACCATTCAATAAGGAAATAGTTAAAAAAAAGCTTACAAAGCAAATCAATGAGCATATCTCACAACTTCCAGAATTAGTTCACAGCTATGACACAATGTGTTAACAGTACACGACACGTGACTGTACGCCGGCGCAGCATGGATCAACACACAGCGACGAGGAAGCGGCCGGCGCGGGCGCAACGGTACCCGAGAAGCATCATTGAGAATGTTACCTACTGAATGTGGCAGTGAGTAACGTTCTTCTACTAGTACACGATTGAAATTTCGGCCAGTATATTCTGAAGGGCTAGCTATCAAAGATGTGTGGAAGAGAATGACATGCTGTCACACCATATAGACCGCCTAATGGACGACCCCCAATAAGAGATCGAGGATGATGATGACGTCCTGAAAGGTTTACTAGACATTCCCCTGCACACTGATGGCCTCTAAACTCGTCCTACGTAAGCCTCCAGTCAGAAAACCAGTTGTATTGTTTGATTAACATTCCTATCCGAACTTTACAAACTAATAACAACTTAATTAATTATTAAGTTGACATGAGAGACTAAATTTGACAGGCTTTTAGTGAACTTCAACATTTCTAAACACTATACATGCATACACTACACCGATGCTTGATGCTAGTACACCCTAGCACATGTGTTATAATGTGCTCACATAGTGGCGCGCGCAGCGGAACATGCAACATGGCACGCTCCACTGCGCAACACTCCCGCGCACATCTAGATATGGGCACTTCTTGCAAGGAAACGTATGGACATAGTGGAATTCAATAGACAAGAAGTGAGAAATATGGAAGCGATAAGCTTTTTACAAGCAATTGGCATGTCCTAAGATGACTCTGATGTGTCGTGTGGTCAGCAGAGTCATTGAGGACACTAGTTGAATGTCATATTTCGAAATACAGCCAACAACAGGTTAATCAACGACGTTCCGAAAGTAATGGATATTTTGTTATGTAGCTGGGGAGTTTCAAGATTCAAGATTCTTTATTTGCAGTTTGTTTGACTTTGTTTCACCAGCTTAATAAAACACTAGAAAGAAGGAATGGGAGGGCGTTTAGGAGATTTTCTTATGTAATTTTCACGTACTTACATACTTACAGTAAGTGACTTCTGGGCCTAACTTTAATACTTAAACGACTTTTTATTTGATAACCTAAGAAAAATACAGACCGAGAAGTCAAAGCGCATAAAACTTTACATATCTGGCACCAATTTATAAAATACAAGTTGCTACCTTAACACTTGCATATTTCTCTCGTAAATAATGTTTTTTTAATCTCTTTCCGCTATAGATACAGTCTAACGCATGCTCAGAGTACACGGCGATGCGATCTCAATCACTTCGGTTATAATGTATTTTTTATTTTTATTTGCGATGGAGGAAATGTATAAAGTTTATTGTCAGTTTCCTCAGTTACGGCAAAAAGTTTATTAAAGTAAATAATAGTAGAAATGGAACTCTGATTGCTTCACAACCTGGGGCAATGCATACCTACCTATAATTACTATTGATTATACCTAAATGTTGAAACTTGTCTTGTAGAATGGGCCAAGTTTTACGAAGCAATTCTTTATTTAGATTCTTAATGAGTGTTCCTCGGTGTTTTATATTAGAATCAATCTTATTTTATCACGTCCGGTCCTTTCAAAATCGTTTTGTTCCTAAGTAACCGGAATAATTAATACAAGCAATAATACACATTTGCAATTTAATTATCTTTTCTGTGTTTTTATTTTCATACTGATTCTCCATTAAATTTCACAGCGAAACAACTCGAATATTCTTTCTATCTCGCCCAAATTTTCCTCACTTAATCACCCAAAGTCTAGCCCACGTTGGCACGCGACCTTTACATGTTACATAACACAGTAAGTACATAAGATGCAACTGAACTGCGAGAGAAAGCGCTGGACTTTCATCAAACAAGCTGGTTGCCATAGCGACGGGTTTGCGGAATGCTGTCGATTGATTTCCTATTTCCTCACTGAAGAAGGATTTATGGACCGTCGTTGGTAAACACGCTTTCTTGTAGTTAGTACATGAGTATATTTGTTGAGTAAATGTACTATTGTAAAGGAGATTGACGATTTAAACAAGTTTAGTAATAAACTCCGAAATTACTGTTAATTTTCTGCTAGGTCCATAAAACTCCGAGTAAAAGGAAGGAACTTTCCTCGGACTTTCCTCCTTAGCAAGCTGTTTTGCTGTTTAGTAGGTATGAGTAGAGTTAAAATCCTTATAAATTTTGACATAATATCCGGCTTTTCCGCATTGTCGGGCGGGGCTTGTCATTTGTCCGGTCTTTTGAAATCTCATAATTTTCAAAATTAAAATCCCTGTTCCCGAAATATTAGTTTAATTGAACTACGCTTTCGCCACTGTGTATTTACATTCGAAGTAATGTCGGTCTTTAAGTAGTAGTGAAAGGTCACGGGTTCAAAGCCTGTTGAACTGTAGCTATTTGTTATGAAAGTGAACAACATTGCGTCATCTGCGTCGCTGTCAAACTGATGGCTGTCAGGTCATTATGTTGTGTTCATGGTGGTATTCGATACGCATTAGCTATTAATTTGGAAACATCTTCGACCTCGTTATAAGTGTCATGTTTTCGAATGGAATCTTTGACAGATTTTTGTAAGTTCTACGTAAATTCTAACTGTTAGAATAGTGTTTTAAACTAAGTATGATTGATTTATGATTTATTGACGGCACGGTTGGCGCAGTGGCTAAGCGATTGACTGCTGCGCTGCGTGTCGCGGGTTCGATCCCCGCACGGAACAAATATTTGTAAGGCTTACAGATAGTTGTTTTGTGTATGTGAGTTTAAATGTTTGTAAACGCACCCACGATACAGGAGAAATTCCTAGTGTGGGGCAAACATTTTTTTAAAGAAAAGAAAGAAAGAAAGAAAGAAAGAAAAAGAAAATGAGTTGTTTATAAGTTCCAGTTCATTACATTACACACACATTAAACTGAACCTAGAATTGGTGGTACATACCGATCTTAGCCGTCATGTTTCATGATGATTTAACATGACGGATATTTCAGTAGCTACTCCTGATAGCCACGTAGTGAGACGAGCTGGACAAAACTAGCGACCAGTTGTTCTCATTAGCCCTGGATCGAAAGAAGTGGAACCATTCGGTGGGGAAGGCCTTTGCCCAGTACTGGGATTACGCAGGCTAACACAAACATCACCTAAATTACTTATTATTTTAAAGCTTTACAGTGAGCTGAGTTAATTAATGCTGTCCTGTTAATTGTGTTTATTTGGTCAGTTGCGTAAGGCATAGATCACAATGTTTACATATAGATTAATTATCGTTGCGCCACGCAACCGATCAGCTAATGATGCGCGTGCGATGACTTGCGAGGAAGCTCCCTTACAACACTCATTAGATGGCTATCGGTATACGGGGTGAAGCGCGACACCGACCCGGAAACGCTTACCATGTACTCCGTACATCATTCTGAACATACCCAATAGAAATTTTTCATTGGTAATTTAAAAAAGTCTGCTGTTCCATACATTTTGACCGTGTAGGTATTGCACTTTTGTTTTGTATTGCACGTTTGTCTGATATTTTTACGAACGTACGGTACGGTGTCCCTTACACCTTGTAATTTAGAATTAGATTGTTTCTTATTTTATGAAACAGAGTTTAGAACTAGTCCATGTATGTTTCTGTGACTATCTCCATGGGATAAAGGAGTGAATTCTTACTATGCAGTAACTTGTCGGTTTCTTATGACAGCTAACTGGATATGGTTCACGAGATGACATGCTTTTTATATAGTATTCTACTGGTTCAAACTTTTTACACATCGCTCGTGATTTCGATAAACTAGTTTACAGTCTCCAGTAAAAGTAGTTCCTCGCACCAACAAATATTAGTTATGCAAAAAATACCGCTAACCCCGAATAGTGTATCGATCGAACATTAATGTTGACATCAATTTTTATGTCGTAAAAGTCTAAAATGTTAGCATTTAGTCTAGATAGTCTTTCTCGCGTCCTGTTTGTTTATTGATTTTGCTAAAGTTAACTTTCTCTATAATTTACATGTAAGTTACAACAAGAATGTAGTGAACAACAGTTTCTCTTTTAACAAACGCTTCCATATCGTTTATAAGTTAAGTTAAGCAACGCATGCAATCTCATGTTGTATTTTGTTAATTTTTAATTTGTGTGTCGTTATAACATTATGTTTATTGCAAAAGTCATTTCACAGGCGCGAATTCATGGTCTGTTGCGTCAAACATATCGCTTTGGTAGAAACTTGCGACTCGGAATAAATTCACTCAGACAGAGCTCTCTCCCAGTTGTCTGCACATGGCGGACATGCATGATGCATCACAGATCTCTCCACTACCTGACACTCACCCATTGCTTCCTCCGTTCAGTCCATAGCAGTCATTGATGCCGGCGAGCACGCCAACCACTCCAGCCACTACGGCGACACAGCCCGCCCACAGCCCCGCGCCCACGCGCGACAGGGCGGCTCCCTTCACGACGGCGAGCGCGCCGGCGCCCACCAGCAGGGCGCCGAGCACAACCTGCCCCAGACCCAGGAACACCACCAGGCGCCTCCTCGTGGGTTCATCGCTGCCCGCTTCAACACTCTTAGAAGTCACACTCTTGTCTTTGGTCACTTGTTTAACTTTCTTCTGGGGGGTCTTGCAGATGAGCTGCTCCGTGGAGTCCTCGGACTTGAGGCTGGAGACGGTGGCGGTGGTGACGCGCGCGTCGTATGTGTCGGCTCGCTCGGCGTCGGCCATGGCGGCGCATTCCGGAGTGCGCGTGCGCGGCGGTCGGCTCTCGGCAGCGACTGCGGCTGCGCGCGCGCCACGCGCCGGGGAAAGTCGCGCAGGGTGCACCTGTCGCTACGTTGTTGTTGTCCGCTGTTCATTGATAACAGATTCGGCGTCGCGTGTGTATTGTTCCCACATATCGGATAGGTAGGTATGCGTAGGTTAGTGTGTCAGTTCTCCTGACGCTTCAAATTTCGCTTGAAGCGTCAGGGACTGGAATGACTATAATAAACCTGTGTACTAAAGTGAGATTTCTTATATTGGTTACCGGTTAAATTTGGCCGATCTAAAGATAACAACAACAACATACATTTATTTTCAGGCAACCTTGGCCCATAGATATATGTATACCTTACAGTCTAACATACATACCTATGATAAACTACAATTTGTAGTAAATAAAATCTTAAAACAACATAAATGTAACTCTTACAACTCTTGCAAATGTATTAGTAATGATGAATGGGATGACGGCCCTACGTAGGTAACCTACTAAGTTCACCCCTTCAGCCCAATTACCAACAATTTAGTGACTTTACTACAAATGATACAGGACAGGATCGCTCACAGTCGCACACGCAGAGAAAGCGGCTCTCACGGAAGCGCTGGACAGGCCGGCGCGGGCGCAGGCGGGCTGCGGCTGCACCAATCACCCGCAGTGTTTACGTCTGATGACTGATGCATGTGTTCAAGACAGATTAGCGCGAGATGTGCGGTTCCTGGGAACTGAAGCTGGGTCTAGTGTAGATCAGAGGGCATGGACAGAGCGAGATTCTATCGGGCTGTATAATACAAGGTGTTATTTTGCATCCTCGTCAAAATTCAAGAGGATGTCACAAAAAACATAAATAATCAATTAAAATTACGGTACCTAGTTAATTGTTAATAAACGCTAAAACGATTTGGTTGTGTAACTTGGTCAGTATTTCAGAATAACCCCCTTAACGTGGTTTAGGGAATAAGAAATTATCGAATAAATGTTTGAGGTTGTTTGTATTTATGAAAGCGCGGTTATAGGGCGAGGATCAAACGGGCAGGGTTTAAAACAGGGGTGGTTCACACTTACTGATTTTCGTAAATAAGAAAAAAAAGTACCTACCCATTTTATTATTGATTCGGGACGAGAATCATTAGCATAGAACTTACCTCCTTGAATTTGACGAGGGTGCAAAACAACACCTTGTCTATTCTCATACAGAGAGTGCGTTAGCAACGTCACCTGTAACCACACTTGCTCAAGGCAGATTGGCGATTGTCAGACTAATAACGACACCAACAACAATAGGGAAAGTAAAAAAATGCATGTTTTCGAACTACCACTAGGTTTTTTTCATCCCGTCCAAGTTACATGGACTGTAGAAAAGCTTCGTCTTGCCCCACCCAGTTGGTACCCAGTAAATGAGTTGTGGATGTCAGCACAAGCGTGCATTCGACCTATAGTGAGTCGCAGTACAGTTTTGTCGCACAAGCGTTAATCGCGCTTCCGTGTGTCGACCTCACGTTATACACTCCAGGCAGTCACTTTTTATTAAATACTGATATTTACCTGCATCCAGTAAATCTGGTTTAAAGGCTAGGCAGATGATGACCTACCTACAGATAGAGGCTACAATGCTACCGTTATCAACCTGGAATTACCAAGAACTATCAGCAACCGCGTAATATTCGTAAGTGTGCAGAAGCAATACTAATATCCCATATTTTTTGCATGTGAACATCTGTGAACATTATGATACCACTCGCTTAGTGCTTACCGCTTGTAACGGCATCGTAAGCGATGCTTCCCAGATGACAATTGTGATGAGTAGTGTATTAGTAGTGGGAACCTCTATGATGAACATCACACTAATGCAGGTACCTACTCACTGACTGAGGAATGTCAGCTGAAGGTTACATAATCTGCAAATAACTTTCCCACTGCTGGGACACAGGCCTCCTCTCTATGAGATCCGGTAGGTCGTAATGCACCACTCGGGCCCGGTGCGGGTTGATAGATGTAACATGTTTTTAAACTGATGTTTTCTTTCGCCGTTTTGGGAGCAATGCTAATGAAAGCCAGGTCTAATAAACAGCCGGCGCTTTATAAATAATCCTCGCCATTCATAAATGCTTCATGCATGTGAGCACGACTAACACAAATCGGTTGACATTTTATTTGTCTTTGTAAATTATGACTGTACCTACCATTTATAGGTGACCTGGCAGCCATGCATTCACAAATTCCTAACCTACACCCGAGGACCTATGACAAATTGACGTACAATTTGAGCATTTACACAGTAAGTATTCCTCATGCACTCAGCGCACATAAATACTAGAGTTACATGGAAAGCATAGCTTAAGAATATTATTTAGTTGAGTAATTTATTCAATTATCTACATGACACATATTCATACACAATAGTAGGCCACCAGACTGTCTCCACAACCCACTGACATATTGCCTTTCCTGTCGTAAAAGTGAACACAACCCCAGTATCTCCGGAGACAGATACTTATTAACCGTTACCCACCGTCAGCTGTCTCTGCCTCCTTGTCTGTGCTGCACTTCCGGCCGGCACCGATCCGCGCCGGAAGCTGTAATACTAGAGGGGCACGTGCGCGTGCGCACCTGCGTTAGAAATACAGGAACATGTATTACATGTTTGTGGGGAGGTTTTTATGGTTGTTAGTCAGTGTGGTGGGTGTCCCCTTTCAATTCCAACATAACATCACACCTGCAATCTGCGGAGAGGTAGACAGTTGTATATTATAGGTCAAAGGGTATACAGCCATATTTCGCCTGTTAAGCCCCGTGAAACTTGTGGGCATTGAGAGCTGCAGCATTAACACTTTCGGTGCTAAGAACCCGAGACCCGGCTCGAACAATAATTTATAAATAACAATAATAATTCGTTCGTGTGCGCACCACCAGAGAGCAGCTGTAGCTCAGTGGTGGCAGCCCTGACTTACGAGCAGTAAGCCGTGGGTTCGAACTCAGGTAGGCGCATTACTTTGTGTAATTTATTTCATCACCGCTGCTCTCAAAAACGGTGAAGGAAAACATAGTGAGGAAACCGGCATGTTCTAGAACGCAAATTCGAAGACATGTGACATCTACCAACCCGCACTGGGCCCGCGTGGTGGATTACAGCTTACAGCCCACTCCCTCTCATAGAGAGGAGGCCTGCGTTTCAGCAGTGGGAACATTATAGGCTGATGATGATGATGTGCGCACCTCCTGCACCTGCCTCCCGAATTGTCTTACGTAGCTAGATGACTTGCGCATACAAACAAATATGAATTATTAAAAATATTTGAACTTAAAATGTTAATAAATAACCAACCAATTTGAACAAACACATTCCAGCTACCTAGATATGAAACGACAAAGAAGCCGTCACTCAAGCCGGACATGCGGCTCCGGCTACATTTCACTCAACCGATTCACAGCACAACTCACAAGGCAGGTGAAAATGACGGCGCGTGAGGAAACGAAGCCGGGAAGCGATCGGTATGTAGCGCTCACAGTCACGCCGACTGCTCACGATGAGCGCCGCGATCGCTGCGAGCTAACAGCAGCTTGTGAATGATGGATACCTGTATCTTGTCAGACTGGTCACCGTTAGCTTTGGAAAAGTATTGGAATATCTTACGGAGTCGTACAAAACAATATTTCGTCTTTGCTAACGAGCGCTCCTCAGCGCTGGACCACATTGCTAATTGCCAAACTCCAGGTTGCTACTGAGAAATGTTTATTAGAACAACATAATTCGATTCGTAGGTTCGATAACCAGGTATGGCAGTGGCCTCATCTAATATGGGAATCGAACCCGGGACCCTACGCTCAGTTGTCGCTCTTGCGAAGACGAGATCAATATGGCAAGTGCTCGCAGTACATAACACCTCGTAAAATAATGTAATCAATATTTTTATGACACAATTTCATCGCCGATGCGCGCACACGGTAACGTGTCACATTATGTTAACGTTACGTCGCAATGCATTCCCTCGCCGGCGATGGGCAGAAACGATAACCTTATTAGTCTGCAACTATTAGGTGCTGTTCCGTAATCTTATTTGAATATACTTAATTAGTTTTACGTAGTTAGAATATTGATTGCGGTGTGAAAGAGGTAAGTGTATATGGATCTGATGAGGTAATGACACAACGTCAAACTACTCTGAGAGTCCTATTACGTTTGCCTCGTGAAATGTGTTCCACTAAGACATCCAGCTTAGGTCTAGGAACTAGGTAAATTTGTCGAAGTCGGGTACTTAATTTATTAAATTTAGTCATAGTACAGTCATAATATAACATCATGGCTGTTATTTCCGAAGTGGTAGACAGTACCAATGTCTATAATACACCCACATTTCGTTTGCCATGTATGTCATGTAATAGGGAGCCTAGTGCCATCCACCGGGGACAAATCCAGAGTTACCTACTTGGAAATTCCTGATGGAACACCCCAATATCAGTTTATTTCGTCCTGGGAAATCAAACTTGAGACCTCTTGCTCAGCACCACCAGACCGAGGCAGTCCTATTGGGTCATAATATCAGCAGAATACCGACGCTTGATAGGAATGAAAACAAACGCGGTAAACGTTATCAGTGATAGCCACTGAAACTCCAGATGAAATAAATAAATAACATGTTTACAAATAAATAAAATTGAAGTGTCTGTTTGTAATAGGAAATGGACTTTCATTGGCAGATAGCTGATGTAATAAGGAGTAACTTAGGCTACTACTTAAATTCCACGCGGACGAAGTCGCGGGCACATAGTTGTAAATACGATCCAATAATCAACCGGTAACGGTCTGGTTTCTCAGACATTGAATCAATATAAACATAAGCATTATGTAACGAGACATCAATCTCCACAGATCAACCGCACCCTGATACATACGAGTGCACATTACGCAACCGAAACTATCAATTATAACACCAATCACTTGTACTATTACTTTTTATTTTAATCTGCTGTCAAATAATGCTTAAAACTATCGTTAGTACATTACATTCATAACCATACTTCAGGTACCATTTCGTAGCGTTGTAGGTACACTGGACAATATTCAGTCAGAAAATACATTTATTTATTCAATCATCGAATACAATTTTTACAGTATCATAAGAATTGTGGTCATATTTTTTTTTAAAAAAAGGTACCTATGTTACAAATCGATTTCATTACAATACACGCAATATTTCAGACGGTTAATATTATTTAGTCAATGTATATAAAAAACTTATGTCAAAAATAAAATGTTTCGTTACAAATGTAAGAATAGTCAAATATTTACTAATAACTAAAACGTCCAGGTCCAGATGACATCAATCGTCAACTCCGTAAGTGTTCTTGATGAAGTGCGCCGCCTTCTCGGCGATCATGACGACGGGCGCGTTAGTGTTGCCGCGCACCACGGCCGGCATGGCGCTGGCGTCGGCCACGCGCACGCCGCGCACGCCGCGCACGCGCAGCGCGCCGTCCAGCGCGCCGCCCAGCGCGCACGTGCCCGCCGCGTGCCACGCCGTCATGGCCAGCGCGCGCACCTGGCACCGTATCACCTCGTCCCCTGCCGAACCCTTACAGCTCTCCGGGGTTAGGTCCACCACGCGAGCGTGTTTCTCCCTGAAGTACGTCGTATTTGCCACCGACAGAGCAACCTTTACAGCATCAGGAAACTCGACTATGTCAGCTTCACTGTTAAAAGTACCCGAGAATATGAGTGGCTCGTCGGTCGGCTTCGCGGAGGCCAGCGTGACGTGGCCGCGCGACTGCGGCTTCAGCAACACCACGGCCAGAGCTATCAGTTCACTCTGTTCACTCTCCTGCATTAACTTCATACACGTTTCATTCGTGTAACCGATGCCTCGCGTGCATAACTCATAAGATAACTGTCCTTGGGGGATGCATGTAGGGTAAATTGCGAAATATGGAACGTTAGGGTCTTCGTCCTTCTGAGGCAAATATACACCTACGCTATCGGAATAAGAGAATACCCCTGAGCTATCGTAAAGATATTTGATCACTTCGAAGGATACATCTCGTTCATTTTGCGGACAGGTGCCGTTGTCTGCAGCGATGTAGTACAGCACCATGATGTGGTCGTTGAGACCCTCGCCGACCGGCAGATCTTGAACGACGTCTATCCCCAACTTTTCGAGGCAATCCTTCGGTCCGACACCGGAAAGCATCAATAGCTTAGGAGTGTTGAAAGTCCCGGCTGTTACAATAACCTCTTTGTTCGCGAAGAAGACTAGCTCTTCTCCATTCGAGAGAGCCTTTACACCGACAGCTGACTTGTTCTCTATTAAGATCTTCGTCACTAGCGTGTCTTTTAACACATGTAGTTTGTTGCTCTGAACTTTATTTAACATAGCAGTTAACGAACTGTCTCTTCGTCCATTGCGAATTGTGTGCGAGAACTTGCCGGCTCCTATCTTGTGAGGGTAGGACATGTCGTCAACTATGTTGAAGCCTAATTCTTCAAAAGCGTTCAGGAGTATAGTATTAGGGCCTTCGGTAACATCGGTGCCTGACACTTCAATATCTCCGTGCGTGCCGTGATACCGCATGAGCTCGCTGTTGTTGACGATCCTGTGGTCGGTCATCTGCTCGGTCTTCATGAAGTAGGGGAGCACGCTGGTCCAGTTCCAGGCGGGGCCCACGATCTGGGCCCATTCGTGATAGTCGGCAGGGAACCCGCGCGCGTACACCATGTCGTTAAGGCTGCCGCTCCCGCCGAGCATCCTACCGCGCGGCTGCTTCTCCCGGCCGCCTGCCAGCGCCTGACTCGTTACGCCGTTGTCGACCGTCGTGAAATTCCAGTCGTAGCGAGACTCCTTAAGAGTGGAGCGAAAGCCTGGCACCTGGAAATTAATTTTGTAAAATTAGAACACTATGCTCTATAACATAATGTTTTGCTGTGTTGCCTAAATTCTTGATTTTGATTAACTTTCTAATGTTCGAATACAGGAAAAACTAGTAGCTAGTAAACATAGCAATTTGTGAAATGTCACAATGTTTGTAGGGTGACTTAGTCACACAGACTTTAATTATCATCTAAGCATGTCAGTTATAACATCTAATAATGTTAATTCACAACTTTATTAGGGTTCTTATTGTGGCTAACTTATTATTACAAAAAAAAAAAAAACTATACAACGCACTCTACACGCGCAAAGCTTGCCGATCGATAACTCGTCTCTATATCGAGCCGGCAGGTGGCGCTACAAGGCGAGATTTTCACACGCCCGCCGTACAAATGGCACCTATAATAATTTAAAATCCCGCCTAAGATCGACCTATAGTTCTTTTAAAGAGGCGACAACCTCCTAGATGGACCCGCAAGATGTTATTCACAAAAAAAAAACCAAGATCGACAAATAATTCAAATATTTTTCAATCGGTAAACAGGTGAACAGTTTACCGAAAATATTTTAGTAATCTAAAAACATGAACAAATAAATATAAAGGGTTACACCCTTTAAAGGGTTACACCCTTTATATTTCTTAACTCCTCTTAACAAAGCCGAAAGGCACTGGTTCTCCCTGTCCTTGCGATCATTTTTTTGTTCTACACCATAACTGGGAACCTTCTAGTTACTGAGATATTAGGGGCCAAAGTACCAACTTTTTGACAAGTATTTTTTAAACACAAGTTTTTAATGTAAGATTTTTACTTTAAACACCTCCACGACTCCCGTACTATTCAATCCGTCCATCAGCACAATGTTTTGAGTGAGTTACATTGAGTTCTACCACAAAACATGATTTTACACCCTCCAAAAAAAAGTCGTTTCCCAGCAATAATTTTTGACGGCTTCGTGATGAGGTGATTTACACGGTGTATTACTCGTATTATTACAAATGGGTTTATCTATACAACTCCGCCTGCACCTTGAGGAATGTATCCGAAGCCATGACGTCGTTGAAGTGGCAGAGTTCTGGTCGAAACTCACCTAAAGGAATCATATAGACACAACGAATAAGAACCCCGCCACACTTTAACAACCACTGCAATAATCCTGAAGGCAGAATCAACAGTGCCGGCCAGAAAAGCCGAGGTACATACATGTAGCTCGACGAAGTCGCGCAGAAACAATTTAACTATCTTGGATCCAACGAATGCAACGAAAAAAATAAAAAAATAATAGCTGAGAAGAAATAGAATAAGAATAAATTTATTAAACCATAGTTACAGTCATTTTCTTAGTCTAACAACATTAAGGATATCGGTAACAAGTTTTATTTTGACAAAATTAGATAACAGTGGTCCCCAAACTAGGCTGCGCCTGTATCTAGGGGGCCGGAGTTGCGATAACTTCAAATTAAAAACATATATTTGTAGTTGTACTTATACATTTTGGTAAATAACAAAACATTTAGGTAAATTGGATTAATTACCGTATTTAAAAGAAAATTAGAAAACAATAAAAAAAAATGTTAAGGAATAATGTGCATGCGAGTGGGTTTGTGTGGTGAAGGTTTAGCACAGATCAGGTGTTGCTAACTGATAATGTCTGTCGGTTTCATCGTAAGGTAAGGAGAGAAGCAGTTTCTGGATCACTTTTTTCTTGAGAAATCGCTTTGGCCTTTTATTACAGTATTTATTTTTTTGTAGACATGAGTGTGAGAGTAAGATGGACACCGCCTAGCCAGGAGACTTGTTACATCCGGAAGAGGGATGTGTAAAATGTGTTTGGATACCTATACATATATGTTTTGGTAATCTGGCCTATTTTATATGGATTTGTGAGTACGTACTGTGGCATTAAAAATAAATCATTTTATACACAGCAGCAACAGAACAGGAAATTCTTTATAAAGCAATTATGTTGGGAATTGGAAAGGGTTTTTAAGCATTACTTTGATAACCGCTCTTTGAACTCTTTCTATTTATATGAATGTTGTTTTACCAGCACTGCCCAAATGGAAATTCCATGCTGGGGTACAGACTTGCATAGACCAAGGTATAAATTTCGGAGAACCTTATAAGGAGTGCAGTCACGTAACTTCTTCATGATATAAATCAGATTCCTGACGCGCACCGAAAGTATATGAATGTGAGGTTTATAAGAAATATTTTCGACTATTGTAATACCGAGGTATCTGAGATTGAGTGCGGCTGTACAAAATGCAGGTACAGTCTGTGAGTGGATGGTTATGATCGCTGCAGCAGGTGTGGAACTTAAGTGTCGTTCATCTAAAAAGCAAACAGGGTTGGACCAAGATTATACTGAGGAATTCCCAAGCTAATTTATTTTAGTCCCCTTACCTTGGAATTACCAACTTTTACTAGCTATTGGCGATCTGAAAGGTAGGACTTAAACCAGTCAAGCGCTACTTCTCTTATTCCTATTCCGTCTAGCTTAGACAGGAAGAGGTCAATGGAAATTGTGTCGAACGCCTTAGCAAGGTCTAGGAAAACTCCCATGGCGTTCTCTCCCTTTTCAACGAAGAAGAAGTAAGATATGTAAGGAGTAAACTCACGATGCTCTCCGGCGGTGGGTCGGGGCCGGCCTCCAGCAGCAGCACAGAGAAGTGCGGCACCTGCGCCAGCCGAGCCGCCAGAGCCGATCCCGCCGTGCCGCCGCCCACCACGATGAAGTCGAACGAAGACCCGTCTGCGCAACAATCAGATTATATTCGTACGAGGATCTTTGCGCAACATTCACATTTAACATAGTCGTACGTGGATATTTAGGCGCGTGGATATAATTGGAACTAACGCGTAGTGTATTATGTTATTATCTATGTTGCTGTGGTACTTTTTGTACTATGTTGCTGTATTAGTCTTTGCAGTGCCGGTACTGAACCATGCACGACTGCACCTTACAGAAAATGGCCATTGAATTCATGCTGGTCATCCTCAACGACGACTGCTTCTCGCTGATGTTAGTGCTATGTTGGGATTTGATTGGTGACTACAGAGTAACTTCGAACTTTTGTCAGGGTTGGTGTTTGTGTGAATGTGTGAAACACTGTCCAGAGTTAAGTAGTGTGAATGTTTAGGTTTATTTTTGTTTTCTTTCTCGCCCTTTCTGTGTACATCCATTATTCTTTTAAGTTATGTATTCCGTGAACAATAGTGTGGGTTATGCGCTATTTTGATCCTATTATGCTTTAACTTAATATTAACATTGTAACGTATATCTAACTGTTTCTGCCCCTAATAGATAAAATAAAAGAAATACAGTCATTTCACAATTATTTTATGACTGTCACAACCACAGTGATCATTATTTAGTTTTAATAAGGTTGCTGTTGGATTGCTGCTGACACAGGTACATAACTGTAAAAGGACTGTACATGAGAGAGCATCAAATTGCGCGGGTTATGTTTTACGTACCTTAATTCGAAAATATGAACAAGACCGCGTATTTTCAATTTTAAAATGGTTCTCTAAGTCCTCAGAACACACATAAAAAAATCGAATAAAGCTAGCTAGCTAGTTATTTGTTAGATGACACTAATAATAGCTTGCCTGACGTGGAAATCGAACCAACTAGGCTACAAAGAAGTATAAAGTGCGTAGGTAAATAAATGAATAACAATACGTACTGACGACATCAGCCTGCCCAGGGTAGGGGTCCTGCAGCAGGCACTGCGAGGCCGCGAAGTACTGCAGCGCTGCCGCCACGGCCGCTCCCACCGGCCCCGGGCCCGCGCACCCGCCTACCGTGTACATGCTGGAAGAAACATCACTCATAGTATAGCAACCTGGATAGAATTAGCATTTATGGCAATTAATCGTATCTCCTAAGTCATCATCACCTCTGCCGGCCTATAATTCGGCTTCCAGTCTAACCGCATGCAGCTGAATAGGTACCAGTATTTTACATGGACCGACGGCCTGTTCGATCTCCAATTTTCGCAATGGAGACTATTTTCTTCATATGATTCAATTCAGTTTATGATACTCACTGTATTTCTTTCTTCAAATATTAATATCATGGACCCAGTTCCTTGTAGCAGCAGAAGATTCGTGGCAAAGTAGCAAAAATAACGCTTCTTCATCAGAATAACTACTGTGGTCTCACATTTTGTCAACTTAATATGGCCGCTGACAAGGTGCCTCGCACACGCCTGCAGAAGTACCCTGCGTGATGTGATGCGTGCGTGCGTGACGTGTAGGTACTGCACTTCTCTTACCGGTGCGACAGCTTGCACGCGCTTGCGCATGTTTCGTCATGCCTGCAAGGATGACAGGATGTCATCCTGCATCTGGTCTATTTCATTATTTTCAATATAGTTTTATAGTTTTTGTCTTTATCCTAGTAACGAATAACGTCACGTAGTAAGACAGGTAAATAAACTATCGTAATTTGACGACCTGAACTTTAAATAAAAACATTGACACGTCTCATCATCAATTCTCTTGCCCATTTCTCAATTTATTTGAGGTCAGCGGAGGATGTCTTCGTCCTCTTCCATACTTCTCTATCACTTGTATTGTCATCTCAGTTTCATCAAGTATTACTGTTTAGATTTGATGTATTGAAACTTTATAGTGTCTGAAAGTACTTTTACATTTCTTACCCAGCTTATGCTAATAAAGAAAAATAATTTAATTAAAAACACCTACTCACCTTATTTCACAAGATAATGCAGCCGGTCGATGCCCCTCACGCTCACCTGAAACGATAGCAAAGTCTGTTGTTCTCAAAACTTGAAAATGATATGCGTCCACGATACCATTGCATAACAGTTGTTTCATAAGTCACTAGCTGCTTCTCGCGACTTCGTTTGTGTGGAAAATTTGATGTGTTTTCATGCATACATTCTACATTACAGGTGTGAGGCACACCGACGCGAAAACGCTTACCTCGTACTTAGTACATCATGCTGAACCCCTCCAAATATACATTTTTCATCGGAAATAAAAAAAACCAGCTGTTCCATACATTTTGACCGTGTAGGTATTTAACTTTTGTAGGAAACAGCAGTTTTTTTTTTTCCGACGAAAAGCTGCCATTTGTCGTACAAATATACATTTATTTGCCCATTAAATAAATTAGTCTATCGGTACTATATTGATGAAAACCGCATCAAAATCCGTCTCGTTATTTAAAAGATCTAACAGTACAGACGGCGGGATGCGACTTTGTTTTATACTATGTAAACATTGTGCCTTCTACTTCTAGTCAGAAGGTGGCCTTGAGTTCAATAGTTATGTACCTACTTGTCAGTATTTTATCCTACAAGTTTATTAGCTAAATTGACTTCGAGATCCGGTTAGACGAGGAATCCCCGACTAGTCTAGCAGGCACCGAACCCTGCACTATGACCGCTGTAGCTCTGGCCATGCTGGGCATTAGCTCACGTCCTTCAATCTGAGTGTTTCGTACACAGCCTGTGAAGACATTGCTACCAATTAGCAATATTTTATCGCACGTTATTTCTTACGACGCAGATTATTTCTCTTATTGATAAAACATTATATTTTTTCTTTATTAGGTTAGATGCAGATATTGAACGTACTTTGTTATTGTTTTTACTCGACTCACCTGTCTTGTTTATTTTTCTTATTTGCGTTTAATCAGGAACTGGTATCTATAGCACATTGTACACAGACACTTGCCACTGAGGATTCATTACTATGATTTGCAAAACATCAAATCTCTGCTTATATAAATCATTGTAGGTAGATTCCGATCACATTAAAACAACCGAAAACCACTGACGTATAGTAATAAAGTTCAATGCCGAAAATATGTTTGTTTGTCGGAATGAACTATCAAAAGAACGTCATTGTTAAATTGTTTGTTTTTTGTTATTATTCAAAAGTGGGTAGTCGTTCTTTGTTTAGGTACATTTCATTTTGATTTGCTGACTTTACACACCAGTGTGTCTTACAACCGAGCAAACACCACAACCGTGAGACTCAAACCCTCACACGTTATCCCAGGGTTTGTCAGCAGCGCTCCGGCAGAAGATAGTTGAAGAACACCGTGTGGTTTTTTTATTAATAGTGTGACGGACCCGCCTGTCACAAAATTACGATTTTCGATCTATGTTGTCTGGCTAAGTCACAAATATGCGTCAATAGGCTTGAGTTGTACCTGGAAGTCTAGCAAGCCTCAAGGTTCCTCCCAGTTCTAACAAATACCACAGAATACATAACAATTTAATAATAGTACAAGTACAAATACTTAGAAATCTTTGCCAATAGGTACATTGTGTATAATATGAGATGTCTCTTTGTGAGATCATCATTTAGAGAAATTATTAAATTAAATCATGTATGTTATTTAATTAATTAATTGGAATTATGTACGTACTTATGTAGATTTTCGTCCCGAATCAGTAAGAAAATGGGTAGGTAATTGTTTTTCTTTTTTCTTATTTACGGAAATCGGTAGGCAAGTGTGAACCATCCGTGTTTTAAACGCGGCCCGTCTGATTCTCGCCCTATAACCGCACTTCCACACATACAAACAATTCAAATGTTTATTCGATAATTTATTATTCCCTAAACCACGTTAAGGCGGTTATTCTGAAATACCAACAAACATAAACAACCAATAAAATCAGCGTTAATTAATAATAAATAATATTAATATAATAATTTTAATTAATAAGGTACCGTAATTCTAATTGATTATTTCTGCCTTTTGGAACAACCGCCTGAATTTTGACGAGGATGCAAAACAACACCTTGTATAATAAGTAAACGGAAATATAAAATAATAAATAGGACATAAAATAATATAGAAGAAATTATAATACTTAATTGTATTTTTTCTAATTTTTGTTGTTATTAAAAGAAAAATTTAGAGAATCGCTCTTCCTCTCTCTTATTTAAAACTTGCTGTGCCCGACAGGGTCCCTAATTGTGTCTATTATTTTTTATTTGACCACCTGTTAAGTGTACATTATGGATGCATTTTATGATTTGATTTGATTTGAATGACGATTTTGATATGATGCGCAGCAAAGTCCAGAAAGCCGATAAAACACCAGATACATGAGGTTGTGGACCAAACTCTCAATAAGCTAAATCTGATGACCAGCATGTAATGACTGTTGAGGCAGCTGGACTGCTGGGTCAATGGCTTGATGCAGCAAGCAGCAACCATTTACCTACTAGTCTCGGACAGCGAGGATCCTCTACAGCTCGAAGCCCGCCTGACGTTCATAATTATACCCAGCAGGAAATTCCAGTTATTCCCTTACACAATTGACGAATGCGCTGTTATAGGACGAAAGAGGAGCAATTAGGTCAAAATAATAGGTTATATATACAACCTGTGCACCGCTTCACGCACCACGCCTGAACACCGAATGATCGCTATATGCTCGATCATTGCTTTTTAAACAACTTCTAAAAACTTAACGAGGAAGTCTTAAATTCGACAATGTTTATGTTTAACTTGTGTGAACATAACGTGTGACGTTGTTGCGGGTTCAATGATCGCTTGATGATCGCTGATCGCTGCCTGCAAAATATTTGTATGAATTTAGTTGTATAACCTACTTTACATCAATTACTTGACGTGTGGGTAACTACTGCGATGATCAATTTAGATAATTTAAGATTTCCTGCGAAGAAAAAACCTCTTAAAATATGGCCCTGACGTCGGTCACCACAGGGGGGAATTTTGGGAAAGTAACTAGTGATCGAATTCCGAAAATTCTTTCATTAATGGCTATCTATCCCTGTATACGCAGTGTTATAGGTAGGCTTTAATAAAATTGTAAGTATGCATTTATTAAAACGTCCTTTGGGCTAATTTTCGACCATAAACATAACACGAAGAAATATAACTGCTAGCTAAATTGGCTTCAGTAGTGCTGATCATAAATATTTATTTTTATTTTTTATGAATGAAGGTTGAATATAATTATTTGACACACTTTGTTAGACATTGCCCATTCTTCCGTTAATTTAATTTGCTTAAAAACTTGAATGGCAACAGGACGGCAGCCTGAAACGTTCGCTTTTAATAAATCAACAGAACAGGTGCTCAAGAATTTGTAAAATCCTCACCTTCCCTAGGTGAGGATTTTACAAATTCTTGAGCACCTTCGTTTGTAGAACTTACGAGACCACGTGAGGTTTCTAATGTGAAATAGTTATATTTTCGAAATGGACGATAATTTATTATCGGATGCAATATTGTTGCTATTGAATAAAGCTTTAGTTATTCGTGTAGGTACCTATTTACTATTTTTGTGTAAATAGCTCCATATTTATTCAAAATTTCTGCACAAACACCATCATACCCTACTTTTCCTAATACTTTTAGTCACTAAATAAACATAAGCTTGCGCAATTAGTTTTCGTTCTTCTTATCATAATGTTATTCCTCATACAGTTGATTGTCATTTTTTATAATATGGCCCTGAATACCTAAATGACTAATTAAGTAAGTATTCAATCTATTATATTTCTTTTTCGTAGTGACTACCCTGGCCCCTTATTCACAAAAGCCCGGATACGATTTCGATTCGATAAGTCGTATGTCTATCTTGTTTTGGTATTACGAAAGCGAGTGAGATAGCCATACGACTTTCCGAATCGAAATCGAATCCGAGCGTTTGTGAATACGGAGCTTGGTGTCTAGAGTTTTTATGCCGCCCATCTCTCTGCCTCTGACTGGGACAACGGGCATAATTTGAAAAGCATATATTACAAGAAATTAACGGGGACAGCGGGAAGTAATTTTAATTATTTTATTACATTCCCTTTGTCCCCGTTAACGGGGACATGGCCTACGGGGACAACGGGAATACAGGGACTTACTCGCAACATGCCGTTTATAATTAAAAATAGTGCGTGGAGTCCCTCTGCGCGGAAGAAGTGAAACTTCGTAATTCTACACGCATGCGTTCGACTGCCACGCATTCACTCTCGCTCTATCTCTTTCTATTCGCCTCCACGGTAGCGTTAAACGTTTAACGCAACCTTGTTGGAAGTCGCTTAAAAAGTTTCACTTCAATAACTATCAGTCATGCTGGTTTCCTTACGATATTTTTCCTTCACCGAAGCAAGTGACAATTTTACAATACCTACGCACATGAATTCGAAAAATCAGAGGTATGTACATTGTCGTGTATTGGGAACTCGAGACCTGGCGGTGCAACGGTCACACCACTAGGCTAGGCTATCGCTGCTTGACGCCTGACAAAACTTTAGTAATATACATACAAATATGATAGTTTAATCCTGTTGGCCAAATTATTGTAGGCGCTTACCTCTCTTGCACCGTAATTATAATAGAAGTAAATACTGACTTACCTGTATTCTTAAGATTCAATTCCCTACAACAAGGTCAGTAACCGACTAGCGAATGATCATCAACCTCTATGTATTTATAAAGTCGATATCGGGCGAATAATCAATGCGTTTATCTCATCAGATTTACATAACACCGACCTGCTGGTACCTACTTCAAGATGACCGATACTACTACTACTCAGGAAGATCAAGGACTCAATGCATTGTGATATAGTACCGCATGGTTGAGAGGTTCCTCATGCATGCTCATAGATAAACGATCGCCGTTTATCTGTCACAATACAATCTTGATTCGTTTGCTGCTCCCTTTTGGTTATCAATTTTCTGATAACGTGTAAAGTATGTTGTACTACATTGAATACCTACGATACATACTTAAGCAATAATGTTGGTAGCTCGAATGAATGCAACTAAAATTTCTTAGAAGCCTCGGGTCTAGATTTCTGTCCGGCGATAAACCTCGTTTTTATATGGGATGAAATACATGACTAGCAAAAAGCGGGTGAACTTTCGTAGGTACACCCCTGCCTCCTTTCTGGTAGGTATATTGGTTTGTTATGCCTGACTGGAAAACCAAACACTCGACAGATTAATAGCGCAGCGTTGGCAGCCGAATCTTATAAGATGATCCTAATTTGAAATAGATCCTTACCTATGTCTCTTCCTTACTTATCCACAACACCCTTAATGTTTCGAATCTGACTCAACCTCAATGTCAACATTTCAATTGATAAATCTTATCAGTAGATAGTATTCTGCTGCACCGATGCAAGTGTTGCTCTTATGAGGGAGATATAAAAGATACCTAGGTATTTGCTGCACACAACACGTGACTGTTATTGGTTTTTCCTCCTGACTCCATATGTGAGCCGGGCAACCATCCAGACTCTAGATGGTTGCCCGGCTGACAAGAATTGTGGCAGTAATATTACGTACACCTTAGCGGAACCCTTCGGGGATTGCAAGCGTGATATTATGTTATGGAAAACGTTGATCATAATAATTATGTGCTTATACAGATATGTATGTGAATTTATCTCACTGGCTAGCGAGTGTTATTTATGCTGACAATATCTTATTAATGATTTAAAACTAAGTTCGTCCACTCATGGACTCTGGGACTGTGAATAACCATAACAAGGAATGATAACTGTATAAATGTTTATTGCTCCTTTGTACATAGTAGGTATAAAATTCGTATTACATAAAATGGCATCGTTTTGTTATAATGTTTACAATATTATGTACATGTGTATAATATGGGCACCTAGGTGGTACCAAGATTATAATAATACTTTTATTTCGTGCGTAGACTTCATGTGTTCTTGGCATTGCTGAGAACTGAAATGCGAAGGAAGCTCCAGGCCTTATGATTTGTAGCTGTAAACAAAAAATAGTCTCAAAATCATGATTTTCGGATTGGTTTTAACAGAATCCGGGAAGCAAGGTGTTTGTAAAATAATGCTTAATCAAATGCTGAGTTCTAATCGTAATAACATCCGACCTGGTCAACACCACAGATCTATGGTCAACAGCATGGCTTTACCGAAGCATAGCAAACAGGGTCACCTTGTTAAAGCACAATTTTAACGCGAGAGGCAAGATGCAACAGGCGTCCTTTGTGATCTTTCCAAGGTATTTGATTGCGTGAATGACGAAACACTTGCTCTTGAATACTGATTACAGACTGAGCAAAGCAGTGGGTAATATTTCAATTACATAACAAAGTACAATTAAAGAACAGGTTAAAAAACGGGGCAAATTAATGAATTTGCCCCGTTTTTTTAACCTGTTCTTTAATCGCACTTTATGCGCCATTGCGCAAGTTTAAGTGGGGTTACCGCAGGGTTCGGTGCTGGGTCCGTTTTTCCTTTAGTTTTTAAAATAACTTAAAATGCGATTCAAATAAGAATAGAAACGCCAATGACCTCGATCCGTCAAAAGTCTTTTGAAAAAAAAAAACGCTAGCAAAAACCTGCACTAAAATGTATATTTTTTATGTTAAGTATCTTGTTAATGTTATCGCTTATTTAAGACCGTGGAAGTATTCACTCAAACGCCATCTTAGAAACAACTAGTTCATAAGTAACATTTTGTCGGTTAAATATTTTACTATTTTCTGCTTTAATACCATTTTATGTACTTTGCGGTCTCCCGACGCAACGAGGCTTGGTTTAAAATATTCAACTTATATTAAACGTTAACCCTTATTCAAACGCGAGCCCATGTGGAAGTTATAAAAAAAAGTAGGGTGGTTTTAGGGTAAATAAAAGCTGCTGATTCCATTTTTTCCATAATATTATTAAAAAAAATAGGGGATGAGGGTGTTTTTTCGGTGGTAAATAATTTACCATTGTCCGTTGTAATGTATGCCATTTTGCAATTAAGTGGTAAGATAGTTACCATTGTTTGTTGTGGTACATATTTTTTTCTATACTAGTTGTTTTTTCGTGCTCTACCTATTTATTGTTGGATTACAAATAAAAATGCAATTTTATATATATTTTTTATATAATAAGACATCACATTCAGACAGATCAAACAATTCGTCGAGACCATCGACGAGTGCCTGTATGTTATTTTCATTTAATCGCCTTCTCCACGCCATGGCCCTGGAAAAAATTACATGACGTTATAATAGTTTATTACTCAAAAAAATAACCAAAAAACAAAAAAAAAAAAAACAGGATGATAAACAAACATTTCATAAACGGATTTGAATTTTCATCAAAGCTTTATTAGACAAAGGTAAATTATTTACCACATCTTTGAAATTTTTTAAAATATATACACAAGCGCTTATACAAGCAGCAAATTGTCCAAAAAGGACAATAACTTAGTTTATTATATGTATCTGAATCATAAAACCACTTACCAAATTTTTTGTTGAACAAACTTTCAAAAAGATTTTCATGTGGCGGCAAAATCACGACTTTTTTTGGCAAAAAAACGGTTTGTCAACTTTGACATATCAAAACAGTGACAGGTGACGTTAAAAAGTTTTGTGTTGTCAGGAATCAAATAAAGAAACTACTCACGTTTTATAAAACAAATTTTTCGTTCCTCCAAGGTAATCAGAGGAAAAAATAAAATGGTTTTTATTAACTGGTACGAGGTGGTAAAATAGTTACCATTATTTTAATAAGGGTTAAGAGGCAATATTTAGATATTATTTTTTTCTTTTTAGAGGGTTTTTGTGTATTTTTTTTTTCATTTTATTTCGTGCTTAAAAACTTACATTACGAGTAGACAGGCTACCATCGACTCAATCAAAGAAAGCTGTTTAATAGTCCTCATGACAGATCGGCTTTAGCAGAATTTCAAAGACGTACTTTCAATACTTTAATTTTGTACTAACTACTAACGGATGAACCGGAAGTTCTTCTAAGAATCAAAAATGTAATAGCCACCTCAAAAATGTTAGCACCTCGGTTTGGTTAGATTTTCTATACTTGTTCATACAGAAATAGAACTAAAAGAAAATGTCAGCTGTCCATTCCAGATAAGTAAGTTTTTCTTAAGTCCTTTTAATCAGAAATAGATTATGGTATATAATTAAATTAGGGAGACAATATCTAATAACAAACATACATACATTGCAAGTTAAATAAAAGCTTTTAAAAAGGCTCTAAGAGTGAGCGAAGCGAGCTAGAAAATAAAAAACCCCTATCTTAGACAGGTTGGAATGGTTTTCACCCTTAAGACAGGAGTGACTTGGTTGATTTACAGACCGAGACAAGATTCAAGAGAAATAAGGTTACAAAAAGCGAGCGAAGCGAGCTCGAAAATTTGTTAATACCCTGTCTTGGATACGTTAGAAAGTGTAAGTTTGTAGACTAGCGACGCTTAGTATTGTTTTATTGTGTAAGTATGTGCATATGCACATACTTACACAAGGCATTACTTAGGCATTTATTTTTTATTTATTTAAAAATTCGGCGCCCCTTTGTAACCTCGCGCCCCTTGCACGTGCTTAGTTTGCCTCAGGGATAATACGCCTCTGCACATACACAGACACACACTACAAACTCCAGGAGGATACACTAGTATATTTCTGTCTCTACATGAGAGCCAATAATACCTAACTTGATCTAGAGTGTCCATGGAGGTTCTTGCCCGTTCTTCATTGCTTATGGCTCCAACGTTCGGACTAAGTAACTGACAGACTCCTTCACAGTTTAAAAGTGCCTGTAAATGGTTTAATTCAAATAAATGCTTTGTTTGCTGGTTTCGTCCTGTTTTTCAAACGTTTTACCGGCTTATGATCATGAAATTAAATCAATAGGCATACCCACGGATGTTAGCATACTTTAAGTCCGCGAAATGTCCTCTTGATCAGAGCTTGAGCACCTAAAATAAAACTCAGTAAATCTTATTCATTTTACTGTAACTACTACTATAAGACACTACAAAAATCTCACTCAATCTCACAGAAATATTATTAGTTTTTGTAGTACCTCAAGCGTCAGTGTTGTGTCTCAGTGACTTAGTGCGCAGTGTGACGTCACTGCGCTACGCATACGTTGTCGTACGACAGAGCACGCAAAGCTCTCGCTCTCGCAGTTAGTTTCGGAGCGGGAAATTCAAAAGTACTTGTCAAGTTCATCCAACTCTTGTCCGGTCTGATTAAACAGTATGTACGTGACGCATTATTATTGTGTACTATCTAGTATAATTTCGTTAATCTATGAATAATGACCGAGCCCAATAACATGCGACGGACAGGACGATGATGGTGGGTTATCTAAATAAACAAATTCCGTTCTCGAAATGTATGAAATCCTAGGTTTTAGTATTACGTATGTTAGTTACAAACGGCGCCACATCAAGTATTTTCATACATTGAGAGATCCGCTTGTACTGATTTTGTATAGCTTGATTGGTGGTCGAGCGTATCTGTTTACAAAAAACTTGTACATAGCTGTGGATTTAATAAAGTAATGAGTTACACACTGTCATTAGTATTGTGCCTCGCAGTCGCCGCGGGACGTGAGTGTCCTTACATGTTTCATCATCATCATAACATCACGCCTGTAGTCCCCGACGGGTTAGGCAGATGTGTAACTAAAAGTGTACCTACATTTCACCAGTTACGTTTCGGTGTCATGTAATAGAGGGTCTATTGAGCCTATTGCCATCAACCGGGCACAAATCCAGACTCCGGGGCTGCTAATTCCTGATGGAAATTCCCAATATAGCTTAGCCCGACCCGGGGATCGAACCTAGGCAGCTAGGCTCACGCTCAGCAGTCGCTGGCGAGCACTACACCGGCGATATGTTGTGTATTAGCTTGCAGATCTCAACTCACGTTTTCTTCCAGATGCCGAAGTGTCCCAGCAGGATGGCCCCGGAGGGCGCGCCCGTGCGCACGTTGATGGACGAGATGCGCGAGCCCGGCGCCATCATCTCGAAGTACCTGCGCAGTCACAACACTCACACCTAGTACTCTATAGTTAGCTTAACGCAATGGTAACACGTAAGGCTGAGGACTCAGTGCGTTGCGTTACGCATTGTTAGCGACACCTGCAGCTAGCTCCTGCACTAGGCCACGCAACAGGGCGAGGCACGCCAGCGCAACACACTAGCGCAGCATCTCTGTGTTGATTCGACAATAGATCTGAACGCAACGCAGTAATGAGGGCTCAGCCCAAGACCGACCTGACTTTCCAGCCGAACTGGTTGTCGATGGGCACGTAGAAGCCGGGCTGCGTGTGCAGCAGGTAGGAGCGCAGGTCGCGCAGCACGGCCTCGTCCGTCGTGCGCAGCGGGTACACGTGCTTGATGCCGCTGGAGCTGCCGTCCAGCTGCACCGTCTGCGACAGCTGCCGGCCCGTCAGCACCACCACCAGCTCCTCGTCCGCCGCGTTGCGCATGAACAGCTTCAGGTTCAGCGTCTGCTCGGGGTGCTCGCGCAGGTTCTTCGTGACCACGCAGAAGATCAGCCCCTCGTGGCACGTGAAGTCGCAGTGGAAGAGGCGCGTGTTGCGGTGCTCGCTGTACAGCTCGTCGGACGGGTTCACCTTGAGGCACGAGCCGCCCGAGAAGGCGTCCTCGTGGTAGGGCTCCAGGCACTGCAGCTCCCCGGCCACGCGCGCCAGCCCGAAGCGCAAGCAGTCCATGCGGCTCAGGCGCAGGTTCACGGACGGCTGTGCCATCACCATGGAGTCCGACGTCGAGCCGCTCTCCTCTGCCGGCTCCGATATCTTCAGTGGCTTTGATTTGAACAAGTCTTTGATGGCACCTTTTGTCGGCTTGTGGGGCGGTTCGCGCGGAACTATCTCGTGGCTGGACTCCGACAAGGTGTTCTCGACGCTGGTGGTATTGGTGAGGAGCTCCTTGTTAACGGTGAGCAGCTGGGCGCGCGCCTGCAGGAAGGAGGAGCGGATGCGGATGATGCCCTTCTTGTCCTTGTACTGCACCTCCTCCTTCACGCTGGCCAGCTTTTTGACCGTGGTGAGCAGGTAGCCGTGCGGCCCGTGCGCCGCGTTGGGCTGGTACTGCTGGTGGCGCACGTTGAACCACGGCGACGGGCACAGTACCTGTCCATACGTCCACAATACTATATAAGCAAATAATAAACCGAGCGAATAAATAATATAGGGCGACTGTTAATGAAATACTTTAATACTAAACCGAGCGGCGTTAAATTGTGTTTGCAAAAATTTACGAATCTAGCGATAAATTATGAACGATAAAATATAATTTTTGAGAAGCTGGATCACTGAACTAATAAGCAAAAGGGCGGTCCAGATAGAGATGAACCAAGGTAGTCAGAGGATGTCCACAAGGGGAAGTTCTATCACCTCTTTTATGGAACATGGTGGTGAAAAGCCTTTTAACAAAGCTAAACGAAAGGAGATACACTACTATTGGTTATGCAGACGACCTAACAATACTCTTAAACGGGAATGCAGAGAATGTACTATGTAAAGTAATGCGTTCTGCCTTTCAGATTGTAGAAGAATGGTGTGACGAACAACAGTTGTCAGTAAATCCTTATCCTTTAACTCGAACTTATCCTTTTCACCAACAAATGAAGCTATCACTACAGTTACCAAAATTATTCAATACCAAACTCCCAACACAAGTCAAGGACTTGGGCGTTATACTTGATAACAAATTTAACTAGGCGAGTCACATTGTTGCAAAAATAAAGAAGACCTGTATAGCTTTTGGTCAGTGCAGAAGACTTGTTGGTAAAAAATGGGGTCTCATTCCACTGATCACACTTAGGTTGTACACATCAGTTATCAGAACTTCTCTAACCTACGGATCAGTTGTATGGTGGCCCAGAACACAACTGACCACAGTAAAAACGAAACTACAGAGGCTACAATGCCTAGCGAGCGTAACAGCTACTGGATGTATAACAACCACTCCAGCAACCGCGAGAGTACCTCTTAAACTTGAGGCCTCTAGATCTAAGCATACAGGAAGAGGCGAACATAGCCGCGTTAAGATTAAGATCGAACGGTTTGTAGAAACTAAACGCAGAGACAACACACTCAAAAGTTCAGACAGAACTCCATGTTAACACGTCTTCGATCAAAGATACGATATCCGACTCAAAACGGAAGCTGAAGATTTCTCTGGCATTAATGAAGTTAGGATATACACAGACGGCTCTAAAACCAAAAACGGTACTGGAGCTGGCGTCTACTCAAATGACTTAAATATCAACCACTTCAGACAAACTAAACATAATCTTCCAAGCAGAATGCATTGGAATCACCAGAGCGGCTCAAGCAGTTGCAGCCAGACACGTCAGAGATCTTAACATCAAAATCATATCAGACAGTGCATCAGTGCTCCAAGCGCTACAAAACAATATTTTAACTTCTGCCCTCGTATTGGAATGTCACAACGCACTCAAACACAGAAAAGTGAAATGTAAAAAAAGATATAATGGTTATTGTAAGTGCTTTAATCACGATTGTTGAGGCACTAAAGTAATAACGTTAACGATTAAATGTATGTAGTCAGAAGGTCCCAAACATCCCGGTTCTTAAAAACAGAACTGGTTCTGCATTCCCTAGGCTACGTCGAACAAGCCTATCACAAAATTTAGATGTGTCAAATAAAATGCTATTTTCTTTATAGATGCTTTATTTAAAAATATATTTTTGATCAGCGTTTAAATAATGCCTACCCATTAAAAAGAAATCCCCCAGTGACCCCCCCCCCCCCCCAACCCGTTTGTGACAACAACGGTTTCCGCTCCGTACTGTGACGCTTAATGTGCTGTCGACTGTTTACACCAGTCAATTTTCTTATTCTGGATGTTGGTTTTAGGTTTTATTGTGAGTCTTTGAATATAATGGCATCTGCAAAATTTTCACTCAAATAGAATTTTGTTCGCCTAAAAAGTATTATGCTGATCGTTCTGAATAATTTGTGCCTGAAATTCGTATTTTTAAGTCGCCGTTTTCAATATTTGTGTTCGCTCTGTTTTTCGCTCACTTAGTATTTCAGTATGCCATAATCAGTATTTTTGACAGCCTGCTACCCTGCCATGACGTCTTAAAGCAGTATTGTTTTACTCTTATTCCTGTGTGGGAAAGAGACGGAGCTATACAAGATGTCTACTTCCATCACTTTCCCACACTGGAAAAGGATTAAAACAATAATGTTTTAAGACGTCATGGTAGGCCACCAGATTTTGAATTTATTCGAAATATAGAAATCTTTAATTTATTTCAATATTTAATTCAGGATATATATATACTACACATAATTATCCTAATTTAATATAATTGCGACTCTAATATAGACGATCTATATTAGAGTCGCAATTATATTTAATTTAAGGAGAGGGTAAACATACCTCTCCATATAACCAACGCTTGTTGCCCTGCCCCCTGCAAAAGGAAGTCTGGAAGGGGATATGGCAGGGCAAGTGGGTGTTGAGGAAGGGCCACAGGCTGCCCCAGAAGGCACGGTCGCGCAGCAGGAACTTGCCGTAGTTGTCCAGGTCCTCAGCCATGGCCACCTGGTTACGCTCGTTCGCCATCGCCTCGTGCGTCCAGGCGGGCGCGAACAGAGCTATCGAACAGCCCGCGGCATGCACCACTTTGATTGCCTGTCACAACAGTTACAACTTCGTGACTGTTTTTCCGAAACGAGAACGATAATAGAGCACCGTCTGTACCGCCACCCTCACGCTTCACCAGTACGCGTACGTGGTGTAGAGGTGTAGACAGTGACTGTCGACTACTATCAATTGAGCACTAGGCAGATAAGCTGCCATTGCGTTAGACGAGCTCACCTGCTGTGTGTTGAACTGTCCTCCGCCGAAGAAGTTGCGTCCCCAGACGTCGACGCCGATGTACAGGTCGGTGAGGCGCTCGCCGGCCAGCTCGGCGCTGGCGGCCACGTCATCGGGCGTCCACGAGTAGTTCGTGAACAGGCCGTCGCATGCCTCGAAGAACGCCCTACAACCGCCCACCACACTTATGTATATCATCTTCATCGTCTACATTTTACCCGAAATCGCCAATCATCCATTATTATGAATTTAGTTTAAATTTATTCAAAATCCGAGAATAATTACAAGGTACGATAGCAGAGCAAGACATGAGAAATGTACCGCGCGCTAACACCGGTACTCAATGTCTAGGTAAGATAGAGACCGCCTCCTATTTCAAACTTTTCTACTAGTCGTCACCTCATGAGTCTTCCCCTTTATGGCCACATCATTTTTCCCACAGTCCATCTATCTGTTCTTTGGTCTTTCCATACATTTATAGCTATCCACAAAATTAATTGTTAAAAAAACATGTAAGAGTGAATGCACTAACATATTTTTGTCGCTGAGTTTATTCTGCCAGGTGAGGTTGCCTTGCACGGTGACGCTGTCGTACCAGATGAGCGTGGCGTGCGGCAGCTCGTCGTGCAGCAGGCGGTGGAAGTGCCGCACGAACTGCAGCAGCACTTTCGGCGCAGCTATCTGCGCGCGACAACACGTCAATCCGCATAAGTAGCTTGCTGCGCGTCAGCGCCAAGCTTCTATTAGCGCGTGCTCAGAATATTATCACAGAAATTTTTTGTTTAACGTTGTGTGCACTTGTGGCATGTGCCAAAGAAACCTATTTTCTTTCTTTCCTTAACTAACGCCACCAGCTTGTTTTTCATACAATTCCACAAACATTTACTGACAGCGCCCTTCTGACAATGTCACTCAAGCGCAAAAAGAACCATAACGTTGAGGCGACTCGGACGCCAGCCGCGCGCAAGCAGACAGACGGCCCGCGCCAAGTGACACGTAGCAGTCGAGTGCGACTTGGCCACCTTGCTCATTGACTTCACTGACGTCCGTCTTACGCAGCAGACGGAAGCAGATTAATGCCACGATTTGAATCCCATACAATACGAAACGACATGTTGCCATACAAAAGTTGTACTTATCATAATACTTATAACAAGCCATGTTACATTAAAAAAAAAACATTATTAAAACCTTGTTCTCAATGTTAAGAAGATAGCCATCGAACTTGAGAGATTTAGCAATAGCAACTAATGCGCTAGCTACATTCTGATATTGTGTCTCCGAAGATAACATGTGATCCCAAAACACTGCACCCTCTGCCCTCTCCGTTATTATTGTACCTGTGTAGAAACATTTTTATATATTGAACACTCCTGACATGGATGCATCAATCATCATATGGATCAATAACTAACTAAAAGTACCAACCAATATTTTATATTCATACTATATTCATTGTCAACATTTATTCTGAGAGACCTAAAGCAATAGACGTCACTTTCATCATCCAACACTGCTCCACATTAGATGTTAACATTTTACGGCATACACTTTAAAGATAGCTAAAGCATCACAATCTTCCAAGATTGTGATGCTGCAAAAAGCAAAATCTAAATCTATCTCCATATAATCATTTAATATATAAATAATATATTAAATATATATCTATATATAATCTATCTTCCAAGATAGCTGCTTTTTTATTGAGAAATAAAAGTAATACAGTAGTTTTCATAATGTGCGAAAGTTTCAAAACTCTCAAATATATTATTAAAATCTTGGGCATACCAATAACTTTGACGCCATGTGCATGTCCAACGTTAATCCAGCCTACGGGAGGTATTGTGATCAAGTGGTGACTGAAGTAACAAAATATATCTATTCCGGCCCAGTTGTAGAATGTGTATGCTCCTGAATCACTAGTCCCTTCAATCAAACTGAAATTTTAAACATGTAAACATTAAACCCTATTGAATGACTTTCAAACTCAAACCATTGATTTCTATTAGACCATTACAGGCACTTTTGAAAGTCAAAAAACAATCAAAATGCGAAGCTAAAGACCCAGTCACAAGGCATAACACCTTGTGAAAATACTATAGTTGCCCATTTCAAAGCGTAGATCTGTATGGAGAAGAATAGGCAAGAAACTCCATAGAAACTCTTTAATATCAAAATATTGTTACAAAATTTGGTTACATCATTCATGTTGAGAATTAGAAATGTGTAAGAATAATGTAGAAATACATGCAAGTTAAGAGTGTCCAGAGATAAATCAATAATTTAAAAAAAACCATGGCACCTAAGAGATGACCAGTCACAAGTCAATGCATGTATCAGACATCATTCAACTCGACCATATTGAAGGGAACTAAATGACCCAACACAACCGCCACCATCAGCAAGATATTTGAGTGAGCATGACATTCACTCAACCGCCAGGGCAAATTCGTGTTAATGAATGATGTAGGTACTCAGTAAATTGTGGCTTTACATTACACAGTACTCACAAATGTGCTATGCAGTTTGTATAATACCAAGAGATTGAATCTATACAATGCAAAGATATTTTTACAATCTGCTGCAGCTTTCACAATAACTTCACATTGTAATTTGATTGCCCCTATGGTTGACGAGAAAGGCATTTTTATCAGCAATGTAACCCCCAACTTATAATATGCTTTCCTACATAGTGTGCCTTTTATGCTAGACTTAAATTTCGTCTCATTCAGACTTTTTCATGAAATAGTCATTTAATGGGATTAAATGAACTTAAAGAGGTTGTATCGTCAAATTTAATAACTGCAATTATGTAAATACATACATTTTACGGCACCGCATAATAATAAGTTCAACATAAAACTGACACTGACCGGTCAATTGCTAAAAACGCAAGAGAAAAATTTTGAATTTCGTGGGCTACCCTTACGCTTCCACCTTATGGAAAGGAATGAATTAAACAAATTATAATTTTCAATAATCTTACCAATCATCGTGGTACCCATTGGCCATATCATGGCATAACAATGTCTTAGGTAAACTTCTATATTCGTGTCGATTGACTTCTTCTACTTCGGGGTCGAAATGACAGAAATTTTGCGGTTTTTCAAGCGACAGGTCCACACAATATTTGTTTATTTCTATATTTCGAATGAGTAAATTACTATGCGGAGTCAATTCTTTACATAACGTTCTCCAAGGTGGTGGATTTTCCAAAAACAACAATATTTCACTATAGGAATCCAGAGGTTTGCAGGTGAAACGTGGGTCAACTTTTTTCATTTGCTCTGTTAAGTGCTCTGATGTACGTTGAGACATTTTTAAAACACTTCGCTAGCTCACAGATAACAGGAACACTGAAGAATAATTTGCACCAGGTTGTAACTTATTTGATCAATAAATAAAAATACAAATTCAAATTAAAAGTTGTTTGTTTACGTCAGTGTAACGTGCTGACCGCGAGCTGTCAACTTAACTACTGCCTAGTCTTTGCTACTGCCAAATCAGCACAAGCAATAGTAGGCTTTATGCACAGATGAACCCAAACTACTTAGTACAAGGTGTTGTTTTGCATCCTCCTCAAAATTCAGAAAAGTCACGATTTGGTGGACTGTCTCTTGTCATTTTGACGTTCAAAAACTGCTGATTATCCTAGTTTGAATGATTTTTGATTTTGTTTTTTTTTGAAAGACATAATAGTACATTATGATATAAGTGCGGTAAGTTGAAAATTACAGCCGAGGCGATATTGCTACAAGAAAGCAGAGGCTGTAATATTATCAAAGCGCACGTATGTCATACGACGTTTTATAACACATTTGCGAGGAAATAAATAAAATTCGGATGACATTTTCAAACAAAAACAATACAGCGTAATATAACTTGACACTGGCTAAATGCACAAACCGTGCGAAGCCAGAAAAAAAAAAAAAAAAAAAAAAAAAAATACAGCGTAAAGAGAAAGCGCGGAATAATTTTTACGCTTTTTTTAAGGCAAAGGCACAAAAACAGCCAGTATTACTAATAAAGTAAATTCATATTTTTGTGTTTTGTTACAGATAAATGGTTGTAATTTATGGTCAAAATTGATTAAATTAAAGAATTAAATGTTTATTTATTATATTTTATCTCCCAACTTAATTTTATTAATAAAATGTTGACTACTTTTCTGACATAAAAACTCTTTGCTAAGATTTAAAAAAGTACCGTTCGTTTTAGACGGAGCATTATGATAAGCCGTGCGTTTTACTTTACATTACCGCACTAGTGCGTAATGTGATACATTACAATACTGAACTTGGTGCAATAAGAGATCCTTTACGAGCAAATGTGTTATAATAGTATATTGTGTATTAAGGGCGGTAAGTAAGGAATTACGATCGAGGCTCTAGTAGAAGCCCGAAGTCGAAGACTGAGGGCTTTCTGAGTCGAGGTTCGTAATTCCCGTACCGCCCGTGAAACATACAATATTTTTCATCACACTTGCGAGTTAATAATTATGAATATACACAAGTCAGCACATATTATTACGAAATACGTGAACTGATTTGCGGATGGCGGGCTGTTTGCCCACACCACAGATCATACAAATGTTTTGTTCAGAAACGTTAAAGGCAAATACTTACCTAGGTATACAGCCATGCCGGAGTATAATAAAATAAAAAAACGACGTTTTGATACAAAAAACTATCGATTATTTAGATTTTAGAACATTTTAAGACAATTTTTCAATTGCGTGTAAACTCCTTGCTTGAACTTGCATGACCTGTGTGCTGTCATGCTGTGCTGTAAATTAAAAAAAAATTACTTACCGCCCTAGGGTTTTATATGGGGCATTACAGCCAAGTTCACCTGTATGTTATGACACTGTTTACGTGCAAGTGTGATGAAAATTAAAAAAAAAAAACTTACCGCCCTAGGGTTTTATATGGGGCATTACGGCCAAGTTAACCTGTATGTTATGACACTGTTTACGTGCAAGTGTGATGAAATAGTATATTGTGTATTAAGGGCGGTAAGTAAGGAATTACGATCGAGGCACTAGTAGAAGCCCGAAGTCGAAGACTGAGGGCTTTCTGAGTCGAGGTTCGTAATTCCCGTACCGCCCGTGAAACATACAATGTTTTTCATCACACTTGCGAGTTAATAATTATGAATATACACAAGTCAGCACACATATTATTACGAAATACGTGAACTGATTTGCGGATGGCGGGCTGTTTGCCCACACCACAGATTATACAAATGTTTTGTTCAGAAACTTTAAAGGCAAATACTTACCTAGGTATACAGCCATGATGGAGTATAAAAATATCGACGTTTTGATACAAAAAACTATCGACTATTTAGATTTTAGAACATTAGTTGAGTAATTAAATAACATGTAGCAAGATTGAATGAAATTCCTGTTTAAATAACATTTTAAGACAATTTTTCAATTGCGTGTAAACTCCTTGCTTGAACTTGCATGACCTGTGTGCTGTCATGCTGTGCTGTAAATTAAAAAAATAATTACTTACCGCCCTAGGGTTTTATATGGGGCATTACAGCCAAGTTAACCTGTATGTTATGACACTGTTTACGTGCAAGTGTGATGAAATAGTATATTGTGTATTAAGGGCGGTAAGTAAGGAATTACGATCGAGGCTCTAGTAGAAGCCCGAAATCGAAGACTGAGGGCTTTCTGAGTCGAGGTTCGTAATTCCCGTACCGCCCGTGAAACATACAATGTTTTTCATCACACTTGCGAGTTAATAATTATGAATATACACAAGTCAGCACACATATTATTACGAAATACGTGAACTGATTTGCGGATGGCAGGCTGTTTGCCCACACCACAGATTATACAAATGTTTTGTTCAGAAACTTTAAAGGCAAAATACTTACCTAGGTATATACAGCCATGACGGAGTGTAAAAAAATAAAAATTTCGACATTTGGATACAAAAAACTATCGATTATTTAGATTTTAGAACATTAGTTGAGTAGTTAAATAACATGTAGCGAGATTGAATGAAATTCCTGTTTAGATAACATTTTAAGACAATTTTTCAATTGCTTGTAAACTCCTTGCTTGATGAGCTTGCTTGACCTGTGTGCTGTCAAGCGGTGCTGTAAATTAAAAAAAAAATTACTTACCGCCCTAGGGTTTTATATGGGGCATTACAGCCAAGTTCACCTGTATGTTATGACACTGTTTACGTGCAAGTGTGATGAAAATTTAAAAAAAAAATACTTACCGCCCTAGGGTTTTATATGGGGCATTACAGCCAAGTTAACCTGTATGTTATGACACTGTTTACGTGCAAGTGTGATGAAAAATAAATTCTCGTTCAACCCATTTAGGTCATTATCAACACAAAATAAAAAAAAAAAACGCCGTACACATTTTTGTTTTTCTGGCTTCTTACTTCGAAAAGCGCAGAGTTTTACACAACTATTAAAATTTATCGGGCGCAACAACTATTATCGCAGGCAACAACTATTATCTATAACATTTATATGACAATTTTCGACATTTTTTTGGGGGGGTTAACGCATACGTGAGCAATTGCCGAACTCAACGCGGGCGAAGCCGCGGGCAGAAGCTAGTAATTAAATTAATAAACGCTGATTTTTTTGGTTGTTTAAGTTTGTCAGTACATCAGAATAACTCCCTTAACCTGGTTCAGGGAATAAGAAACTATCAATTATACGTTTGAGATTGTTTGAATGTGTGAATATAGGGCGGGCGCGGCGGACCGCGTTTAAAGCACGGTTGGTTCACAGTACACTTACCGATTTCCGTAAATAAGAAATAAAATTAAACAACCTAAGTACTCATTTTAATATTGATTCGGGTCGAGAATCATTAGCATAGTTTCCTCCTTGACGAGAATGCAAAAAAAAAACACCTTGTAATATGATATACGCAGATAATGCAGTCTTATCACAAGGACGTTATTCGCTACGTACATAAACTGTCTAGAACATGTGCCAAGGACACTGTTAGAATTGCGTACTTTATTGCAAATAAACAATGCACAACGCAAATAAACATAAATATACAGGGTGTAACGGAAAGGGTATATACATCCTTAAGGGTGTGCTTCAGACCATCAAACTGAACATGTTTCTAAACATAAAAAAAATTTTGCAGCAAAAAAAAATATCAGCTGCCCATACATTTGGGTTGAATAGGTATTGTAATTTTCTATGGGGCAGCAGATTTTTTTTTTGCTGAAAAACACGTTTTATGACGAGAAACATGTTCAGTTTGATGGTCTTTAGCACACCCTTAAGGATGTATATACCCTTTCCGTTACACCCTGTATAGGTAGGGTTAATATTTTTTAAATCATAAGTAAGACCCTTAGGTCTTATAAATAAATTAAAAGTAGATACTCGTTTTTCCAATTATGTATGGGATCGTTTTTTAACACGTGAGGTTCAAACTTTTTATCAGTACTCCCTCTCTTCTCATAACATTGTTTGTCTGAAAATCATTATCCATAACACATTTGCTATAAACTTCAGTAATCTTTGTTCAAAAATTTTAAATTTTGTTTTACATAATTATCTTTACTTAAACTATTCTGTCATAATATCGAGTACTAAAATAGCGCCCAAGACGTAACAAAAACCATGCCTGCTGCATGTTGCTCTGCATGCTCGCTTGCATGCTGCATGATTGCTTGCATGCACGGTGTATGCTTGTTTGCATGCTTCTTACAGCAAAAGCAAAAGCTTTGTAATACAAATATTATTAGGAGATAAACATCAGATAATTGGAATTTAGTACTTATAACTTTTGTTGAAACCGATTTTATGTCTTTTGTGTTTTAATGTCGCCGCTGCGGCTGAGGCTGGCCGGCTAAGCCGGGCAGTAAGCCGAAACCGCGGTGGTGAGCGTGAAACACATCTGCGACGATAAGCTCGCATGGGACCGCTGGAGCCCCGCAGCGCCGGAGCCAGTAACAGAAACCATACCTGCTGCATGTTGCATGCTTGCTTGTATGCTGCATGCTTGCTTGCATGCTGCTTGCTTGCTTTGTGTTTTTTACTAGGCGTTTTATCATATTAGACCAAATAGATTTTATGTCTTTTGAGTGGTATTTCAAACGATTTTATATTCAATGTATGTTATGCTTATAAAAATTAGTTATTTTAAAATTAAATCAATCGTTTATTATATTAACTGATCATTATATCGAATAAAATTATAGATTCAGTTGTTATATCTTGTAAATATTAGAGATTTTGTAATTATATCTTATATTACTTACCCGTGCAATCTTCGCCACAACTTTGATTTTATTAGCCACTCATCAAATGTATATTTATCAATATCAATAACTGGCAATACAACAAACTATCTGAGATTGAACAGCGAGTGAAGCGAGTTCGAACACTTGGATTTTTTCTGGCCCCTTATTCACAAACGCTCGGATTCGATTTCGATTCGATAAGTCGTATGTCTATCTTGTTTTGGCACTACGAAAGCGAGTGAGATAGACATACGACTTTCCATACGACGACATACAGGGGCAGGCCCCGTATTCACAAACGCGATTCGATTTCGGACCCCGATAACCCAAGTCCTCATTGAAGAGAGAGCGAAGTGAGCTCGATAAATTTGAGCTTTCTGGACTGGGACGATTCAAGTCTTCATAGAAAGGATTTTTTTAGCACACTAGACCACCATAAGTAAGTAAGGATTATAGTTATACACGTCTAGTTAAATACAATACATATTTAGCAATGAGACCGTTTATGGTATACTAACGGTGTCGTCATTGCTAAATATGAATCACACATTGATACATAACATTTGTATTTAACATAACATTTCCAATCAATGGCGAAGTGTGGGTTTTCGCCGCTCGGGGCCGACCGGAAATTCGCTACCCCCTCTATTTTCATAATTAGTCAAGAAAGGTAGTAAAAAGTTATATAAAAAAACCGGCCAAGTGTCAGTCGAACTCGCACACCGAGGGTTCCGTACAAACCTGTAGGTTTAAACCGCTTTTATTATAGACCTGAGTATTTGATATGAATTTCAATTTAATACCTCTACGCGTTCATGAGGAAAGGAGTAGTAAGTTTAAAATTAATAGAAATGTTTTTATTATATAATGTAACTAAAAATTTACGGTTTTTTGCAGTTTTTCCTTTATCTGAGACTTCGTTTCGTAACAAATTTCAAAATTCAGAGTTCTGAGTTAGGTTTGCTACCCTACACAAAAAAAAGAGCGAGCGAAGCGAGCTCCAAAATCGTGAAAATCTCGAATAGATTGTATTTGCTTTTAACTAGGTATTCATGATATGCTTAAATTGCAAAACTTTTATTCGACTTATGCTCCTGACAAGTTTCCGATTTAGGATACAAGAGCGATATAAACGAGCTCGATAATTTTGGCACCTCGCCACGTCGTCGCCACGTTTTTCTTTTCACCAATCACACAAATTATATTTAACTTATTTTTTCGACATATGCTTGAGACCATCCCAAGTAGCAAAATATGGTCCTTTAAGTATCCTAGGAGCACTTATTTTTAAGTCCTATAGATATCCTAAAAACGTTTATAGAACCGCATTTAGACGCAGTGTATAGGACTATTACGGCCTATAATCGTTTTTTTACAGTCCAGTAAAGTGCAATTCGATTTTATAATTATCTTATTACTGGCTTTTACAGGATATAGGTAGTTGTCCTATAAAGATCCGGTAAACGCACTGGGCAAGCGCGATTAGTACAGACACAAAAAACCGTAAATAAAATTATCCAAGCGTCTTAGCGTCGATGGACCGCTCAGTAGACCGCTTAGTACAAGCAAAAAACAAAGCGGACCCCGACGACGCTTGGATTATTTTATTTATGGTTTGATGGTGTTTTTTATGTCGGGGGTTTTTTAAATTTTATCGTTTACTAAGTTGTCACTTGTCTAGGGACCCGGTTATGTCAGTAGGCAAAATATGTATATTATGATCAGAGATCGGAATAGGTAGAGTATATTTGCCTAAACTTCGAGTAGGTAAGTATGAGGATAATACCTCCACATAAAAGCACGGAATGATTTTAAGTGCCGAAATTCAAGCTGTTAAATCAGAGAGAGGTATTATCCACAAGTTACTGACCTCCTTGAACTTTCGGGGAATGTACTCTACATATTCCGATCCCTGATTATGTATAATAATAACTGTAAATTAACAAATCAAATTATAAACTAAATCTTTGTGGTACAATAAAATCAACGTTTTCTTAAATAATAGCTATAATAAATATTATTAAGTATATAATTTTCTTAACAATAATGACCGCAGAGAAGTATGGCAGAGTAAGGAGCTTCACGGAGGCTTCTTCCGAGCCCTGCATGGACCAGGTGGAGACCAATCAGCGTCCGTAGCCTGGCTACGTTCTGGGGACCTCTTCAGAGAAATCGAAGGTTTTGTTTTGGCAATTATGGATGAAGTTATGATGACGAATTACTATCGGGCATGCTACCGTCCGGGCCAATCCATCCGTCACATTATCTCCGGGTGTTCTTCTAGAACGGAGAATACTTGCATAAACACAACCTTGTAGCCAGGATTATCCATCAGCAACTTGCTCAAAAATACAGCCTTGTGGAATCGGAGGTGCCGTATTATAGGTAATTCCGACCCAGTTCTTGAAAATGGCAATATCACACTGTACTAAGATCAATCCATCATCACTGACAGGACTATTGTTGCCAATAAGCCTGATATGGTGGTGATGGAGCAATCAGAGCGGTGCGTAATGATTGTTCATAATATAACGGTTCCGCATGACAAGAACCTCGTGAAAGCCGACAAAGATAAGCAAATCAAGTATCTTGACTTGGCTCGCGAGGTTATCGACATGTTCAGCGATCATTGTGCCGATAGTCTTATCAGCCAATGGCTTACATGCCAAAAGCCTCGATCAATACCTGATGAGGCTCTAGTTAGGCAGCTGGATCAAGTGTTTGATTCAGAAAGCGGTACTGTTGGACATGGCTCGTATTGTTAGGGGGTTCCTTTCTCTGGAGCTCTGACCGCGTAGATTGGAACCCGCTTCCCGAACCAGTGGGAAACATATTTATAAATAAATAAAAGACAAAAATAAAGTACCTTTTAACGTTTTCTTGTCAAAAAAAAACAGTATTAAAAATAAAAGTAAATAAATAACTTAAACTTATTTATTCACTAAAACTATAAATTAATTATAATAAAGTTTTTTCAAAATACAAAAACCTACTAGGCCCAACACGGATTCGAACGCATATGTCTTTTAGGGGGGTAACCACTTAATATTACGGATATTTGAGGTTTTCTAAAAACAAGCAGTGAAATGAGCTCGAAACCCTACCTACCTACCCTATTTTTATACAAAGTTAAATGATATTATATTGAATAACTTAACGGAAACTTTTATTATCTTAGGTGATTTTAATTTGTCAAACTTAATATGGCAACTGTCTGACGATGGATGCTCTTTTCGCCCGGAAAATATTCACGGTTCTATTCAGACAGATTTTTTTGATATATTGAACACATTTGATCTGGTCCAGTTTAACGGTCATAGGAATCGTAATGAACGGGTGTTGGACCTAATTTTTTGTAACAATCACCTAACTATTGATAAATGCTCTGACCCTCTTGTTCCTGAGGACCCACACCATACAGCTCTTAGTATTTTTGTAGATTTTGTTGAGTATCATGCGCTCCCATCGCAGCTAAGAAAAAAGTTTCTCTATCAATCAGCCGATTTTCCTTCTACAAGGTGTTGTTTTGCATTCTCGTCAAATGTCAGGAGGTGGTCACAAAAGACATAAATAATCAATTAAAATTACGGTACCTAGTTAATATTAATAAACGCTGATTTTTTTGGTTGTTTAAGTTTGTCAATATTTCAGTATAAGCCCCTTAACGTGGTTTAGGGAATAAGAAATTATCGAATAAACGTTTGAGATTGTTTGTATGTGTGTAAGCGAGGTTGTAGGGCGAGAACCAGACGATCCACGTTTAAAACACGAGTAGTTCACACTTACTGATTACCTTAAACAAGAAAAAAAACAAATATTACCAAGCCATTTTATTATTGATTCGGGACGAGAATCAGTAGCATAGTTACCTCCTTGAATTTGACGAGGATTCAAAACAACACCTTGTATAATGAAAGAACTTGAAGAGTTCGACTGGCGCTGTGATCTCGCCAAAGGGTCAGTGGATGATGCCCTGTCATTGTTGTACGTCAGACTAAATAAAATTTGTGAAACTTACATACCAACTAAAATCATCAAATCTATTTCTAATTACCCCCCTTGGTATAAAACCCCTCTAATTAAAATTCTTAAAGAAAAATTTAAGTATCACTCCAAGTTTAAGAAATATGGGAATTTATCAGACTGAATGAATCTTTTGTAACTTTGCGAAATCGTGCTAAATTATTAGAAAAAGAAATGTATGACAGTTATATTGAGACAATAGAAAATTGTATTATTAAATCGCCTAAAACTTTTTGGTCTTTCGTCAAAAGCAAGCAAAACTCTTCCTGTACTTTTCCATCGGTTATGAAGTATGGGCAGAGGTCGTCAGGACAAGGTGATGAAATATGCAACATGTTTAGTGAAGTTTTCAAGTTTAACTTTCTCCAGAACACTACTCCCGGTGTTACTCAGTTAGATAGTGACATGAATTGTCTTTATCAAACGTCTGCCCTATTGAAGTCAGCTCAGTCAGCTCTATTGAAGTCTGCGAAACTGAAGTCCTGAAGCAACTGAGGGCTATTGACGTGAATAAGTCAGCAGGGCCGGATGGTATTCCTGCTATACTCATAATTAGGTGCGTTCAAAGCTTAACTTTACCACTTGCCCTAATTTTCCGTCGTTCTCTTAGTGAGGGAGTGGTGCCGCAAGTTTGGAAAACTGCTTTTATTACGCCCGTCCATAAAAAAGGCCCAAAGGACAACGTTGAAAATTATAGGCCAATATCTGAGCTTTGTCTATTTGCAAAGGTTTTAGAAAAAGTTGTTTACGCTTCAGTTCACAGTGCCATTAAACAATCTCTTAACGACTATCAACATGGCTTCCTAAAAAACAGGTCTATTGTGTCGAACTTACTTATCTGTTCCGACTATTTGTCCTCCACCATGTCTGAACCCTCTCAGGTGGATGTTGTCTATACTGATTATAGCAAGGCATTTGACCGTATAGACCACGGTGTCTTGTTGCGCAAGCTGCTTGCAGTGGGTATTAGAGGTGATTTATATAGATGGTTTAAGTCATATATTGAGAATCGCTGTCAAATAGTTGTGCTGAATGGATACAGTTCTGTAACTGTTAAAATACCCTCGGGAATACCACAAGGATCCCTTCTGGGCCCTTTACTATTTATTATTTTTATAAATGACATTGGGTCGTGCTTTACCCGTTCCAAAATAATCCTATACGCTTACGATATGAAAATGTTATGCCCTATATCAGAACTTTCTGACTGTTTCAGTTTACAGCGGGATCTAGATAGATTCCAAAATTATTGTCTCCTTAATAAACTCGAACTTAATGTCTCTAAATGTTTTGTTAGTACTTATACACGCAAACCACATGCAATCATGTTTCAGTCTAAGTTACACGATACTAATATAAATAGGGTAAGGGTCCCTAATAAGGGACCTGGGTGTCACATTTGACTCTAAGTTGCTTTTTGATGCTCATATTGAAAACATTGTTAATAAAGCTTCTAAAGCACTTGGATTCATACTTAGGTTATCAGCTGACTTTAAAAACCTTAAAACGTATAAAATCCTTTATTGTGCTTTTGTCCGCAGCCATTTGGAGTACGCCTCACAAGTGTGGAACCCTATCTATAATGTTTATATAGACAGAATTGAAGGAATTCAAAAACGGTTCCTACGTTTCTTGCAGTACAAAACTAGGAAATATTCTCCCAATTATGGAGCGCGGTGCAGGAGATTTCATATTTTGCCATTGTATGATCGCAGACGCATTGCTGATGTGGCATACTTATTTAAAATAGCAAATGGAACTGTAGATTGCCCTGAGCTGTTAAGTAGTTTAGGATTGGTCGGTCACACACTGCAAAACTTTTCGCAAACCCAATTTGTTGCATGTCCCTCACTCCAAAACCGCGTACAGGCAGAATTCATTTATGATCCGTGCGAGCAGAAGTTTTAATAAATTGGCTAGTGAACATGATTTGGACATTTTCAACACCAGTGTTTCTCGGCTCAAGCACTTTATAGTAAGAAGCTTTTTTACGAGTAAGTGATTTGTTTGTGTCTGAATGTATTTTTAGTTGTTTTTACTGTACTTTTAGTTTGTAGTTTTTAAGTTTCGTAACTTTTGTTTATAGGTATTTTGTACCTACCTTTTTCGTTTGTTGTTTTTTTTGTTAGTGAGTTTATCTGCGGAAACTTGTACCTAAATGGCCTTCAAATCCGTATCGTTCAGGAATGTTGTTTTTACTAGCTGTAAGTTTCCCAAATAGCATAAAATAAATTAAAATAAAATAAACCCCACATCCCACCTCGTATTTGACAGTTCATATGTGTATGAAAATACAGAAACTGTTTATAAAAAAAAAACATTGAAATTGAAACAAAGGAATACATAATGGCAGAGCGAGCAAAGAGAGCACGAAATTAGTACAATCGCGAGCAGGTTAGTTTTTTTTTGAGCATTTATTTATGGTAGTTGTGTTGTTTTTTTGTAGACAAATGCAGAAAACTTTTGAGAAAGAAGATATTGCAAGAGCGAGCGTAGCGAGCTCGAAAATTTTAGCAATTCTTGAATAAAGGTTATTTTATGTTTTTTCACCAAAATCGAGAATACGAGAAACTGTCAACCTGCGAGCGATGCACAATTTTAAAATGACGTCTCAGATACGTTGGTTTCTCTATAGAAGTTCGAGAATCCGGGGTGTTTGAACCCCCGACCCCCCTGCCTATTTGGAGGAGCTTGATGGTTGCAGACACGATGGCGTGAACGATGCTGTCTTCGGTATCTTTTAAGGGGCCAGCCTATGTCCTGGTTGCTGTTAAAACACTAGACCCACGAAGTCCAAGTCCAATTCCCCACCTTAGTTTTTATTGTGAGACTTATTTATGAGAGTTATTTATGTTGAGACTTGGTCTATAAAGCATAATTCACCGTCAATAAATATTTCAATGTGACTATTGTGTCCTAAATAGATTCGATATGGAATCATAAATTCAGGACACACTGATAACGCTTGTGCTGTTATTTTGTTCTGATATATTATTATTCCCTTTGTGCAATTTCCTTTATCGATTAATATTTCTAGCTGCACGCTGCGGTTTCACTTGTTTGGAGATTCCCACAGGAACCGTGCATTTTCTTGAATAAAAAAATTCGATGAGTTTTACTGCCGCATCCGATGTCGACCTGCCTTTATTGAAACAAAACTATGAAACATGCAGTTAAGGTGAGACAACATCTGATTCTGCATGATTGTTTCATAAAACAAACGAGGGTTCAAATGATTTTGTAGTTGACAAAAAGACGCAACAAAATTTGCCTAGCCCCCCCTCCTCAGATCCGGAACTGGTTATAGTTTTAAATAATTCCAAGAAAATGTTCAGTTTCATCGTGTATACGTCTGTTTGTAGGTACTTTACTTTATGCCAGTGTCAACCAAAGTCCTTCAAATGAAAATCAAAACTTCCGCCAGATAAGCATTGGTTTAAGGCGGTTTAAGGGCTTAAGAGTTGTCAAATCAGGTTTTTCAACTCGATATTCTGAAAAAGTTACAAGGTCTATCGATATGAAAAAAAATATCACTCATAAGGGGATTCATGTTTATTATTTTGTCTTCTCAGAATTTTATTTTATTACCTATATTTTGAATAAAAAAAAAACTTTCAAAAATTTCTTTTTTGCTATTATCCCGCAAAATCTCGATAACAAGAAATGCGTTTTAATCGATTTTTAACTCAAAGATAAGAAAGATAGGAATAAAAATATGAGATTCTCTTGGTAACTTTTTTTAGTTCGTCTTTTCATTAATCATTTGTATTATTTTAAATACATACGCAAACAAAAGCTCGCGATGAGTACGTTTCAGTGTCATTGTAGTCTGCTGAGCAAAGAGTATAGTAATATAGATCTGCTGAGGCACCTCGTGACGCTGCCGCTGCACGAGGTGGCACCGCGCGTAGGCAAAAGATAGATAAAAATCATTTTTTACTCTCCTTTTAGTTGTTATGAATTAAAAACAGTGTAATATTGAATCGTTGTAGATTATGTATATTTTTTTACATATTTTGCGCCTTGGTTCAAATTTTGAGGTGAGTTTTGTGTTCAGTATGTTTATTTTCGTTGTCATTTTATTTTGTTGTTAGTTTATTTTCATTGAAAAAGAAAGAGAATAGTATAGAGAGAGTATAGTTATATAGATGGAATAGAGAGCCCACTCAACTCAAGCGAATTTTTGACACCTATATTGAACGGTGTCGCCATCTGATACTAAATCCGTTGAACTAATCCCAATAACTATAGGTGCGTAGGTATACATATACATAAATCTTTATCTTTGTAATTGAATAGGTTTTCTATGGGTTTCTGTTTTTATTTCTTTTAAAAAAAACCGAACCATTGTAAAAAAAGACAGAACCGAGAAACCACATAAATTACACAAAATGGGAGAGATCTACAAGCATGCGCACACGCCGATAGTCGCCATTCTGTAAACAATCTGTATGTATGATAATGTTGCAAAACCTAAAAAAAAAATTAGCATTACAAAATGCTTTTATAAAAAAAGGATTGTGTGGTTTTATTTGTAGTTGTATTTAAAATTGAAAGTTTTTTCACACTAAGTATAGACATTTAACTAAAAAATTTTGGAATAATATTCCATTAAGGGTATAAAACGTATAAAACGCGGAGTAGGGATAAAGTGAAAGGCGCTCTGTTTCATATTTCACTTTATCCCTACTCCACGGCCGAGCGTCACGCGACATGTAACACACAAACGAAAAAGTTTGAGACGATGTAATAAAAGTTTCACTTTAATAAAAACACACACACATAAATTATTAGTCGGCACACTCGGCACGCTAATCCTAAATTTCAGAATTACATTAGAAATATTATCGAATTTTAACAAGACAAAACTAAAATACACTATCAAATTACAATAAATCAATAAATGTCAAAGTAAATTTCATATTATTACAATCATTAATTTAAAAATGCAGAGAGGTTCAGAATGATGTATTGGGCACATGGTAAGCCTTTTCGCGTCGGTGTCCATTACACCCCATAATAAGGTGTTCAAAAAATAACTGCAAGAATTATGGGCTCGTTGTACTCATCATTATGAACAACTTTTACTACAGAGTCAGCCCGGAAAACGCGAAAAAATTCTACATAGTAAAAGTTGTTCAGGAAAAAGGAGTAAATGATAGAATGACAAATTACAGAGGAGAATGGAGGAAAGAAACGTGTTGCGCCGACCCCAAATAAAATGGTACAATGGCAGGAAGATGATGATATAATATGGTCTTATAGGAGTCTTATGGCCAATGTACTTTGGCAGAGGTTTATGTCCAGCTATCTCTCTAGAGCTTATTCCTCAATGTTAAAAAGTAATCATGGTGTTTCCTGCCGGTTCTTCTCCATACGAAACGACCATCCCGAGCCGTGCAGTGTGTACCCAATGGTACACCCTTTCTCGACGTTTTATAAGTGCCCATAAAGGCCAATGTGAAATAAATAATATTTTGATTAATTCCTGATATTTTTATGTTGTGCAGCGTTACGTCTGGGTGTATATACGTCACTTTATGTCACTGTCAAAGTGTCAAACTCACAGAGTACTTTTATATATATGTCAAACTCCACCAAAATCCAAACAGTCGTCCGAGTATTTGAAGCAGAGTAAAATAATATTACGGGAGTTTTAAAGTGTTATGTGACCGTCTGATCGTATCGTTGCTACCCCAGCAATATTGTATTTATATCTATGTGTAAAGTTTTAATTTCAATATACAGTACAGTTCTTGGAGAAACAGATCGAAGCGAGTGCCACTCACCAGCTACTTCAGTAAGCAATGTAGTGAGAAAGCCATCTACTTCGCAACTATTCGTGGATTGATAGTTTAACTCCTGAGCATTATCTCGTCACCTGTTTTGGTAGTGTTCTACCATGGGCGCAGGCAGGATAGTTTCCAGGAGGGTGCATCTTCATTTCTTTGAAAAAAGCTCGAACTTTTTTGCAGTGCACCTAGAATGTGATAGGTTTTCTTTGGTCCTACATTATAGACATTGGGCTGTTTCTACCTGTTTATAAAGAAAAGCCTCGGATATATATGTTTCTCTATAGTTGCCTGAGATTTCGCATACTACCCCTGCCTACGGCCCTATAACTACGACCATTTACCTACGCGAAGGCGAGGCCACATGCCTCGCCTTCGCGTAGGTAAATGGAGGTAAGTGGCCTGTGCATGCTGTGTTCACAGGAAAAAAGTAGAGGTGGACACTAAACTAAATTTATTGACACGGTGGTCAACAACCTAGAACTCCTTAGTTTTTATTCAGAAAGTTATTTAGTAAAAAAAAAACTTTTCTATGTATTTTCTTACGCAACAGGGGGTACAAGTGCATCCTCTTGCAACCTGCAGCCTGTGCCCATGTGTTCTACGAACTATTATTTTAATCTTGTCATATATGCATCATAAATTCATAAGTAAGACTGCCTTGTTGGTCTAGTGGCCACAAGCATGACTGCTAAGCACGAAGTCCTGGGTTCAATCCCCAAACCCACGTCGGGTTAAATAAATTTCTCAGTACCTAATACACCTCTACCTAACCCTTCAGGGTTTACAGGTGTGATGAAATAAGAACACTAGTAGTACCATTTTATTTCAATAACGCAAAAGCAGTGCTTTTTAATGACACTTAAATATTTATTTTAGAAAGGAGAAGTGAAGCTCAAAATATTTTCATTTTTGGCTCTGTAAAATAACTAAAATGATTATACACTCACTAAAACTCAGGTAATTATTCTGATATTTGTAGACTGGCTTGTATTTAACTGCTAAACTGGTAAATGAATGATTTGATTTGCTAAGGAGAAATGTATGTATTCAATATGAAACTGCTTTCAGGATACTACAATTTCCCGTGATTAATTGTATATTTGTTATACTAACTATCAAAGTGATAATTCGCTTCTTAACAACATATGGAGTGTACAATTACCCACATTTACCTGTTGAAGTAATAGAAACACAACTGTACAAGCAGATATCACCGAAACTAGTGCTGCAGAAATCAAAACAAGATTGTAAATATGACGAAATACTGAAGAGTACTAAAACTATACAGAATTGGGAAGTCCCGAGAAAATTTGATGATTTCTCAGCAAAGGGCTTAGTGAATGGTAGCTATGTACCAGAGCAATGCAACCCGGTATTCAGTGTTGCTCTAATAGTAGCTTACAGGAACAGACAAAGCCAACTGGACATATTCCTTCCATATATCCATAATTTTCTAAGGAAGCAGAACATACACTACAAGTGAGTGTTATAATATCTATTAATTGAATAATCAATAAACAGTTTTTTTGTATAATTAAATATATTAATTATTGAATCTTGGGCCACACTCACATCTATAACATAGCATAAGATTAGATCTGTATTGACTAAATAAAACATTGATACTCTTCTAGGATATACGTAATAGAACAACAAGATGAGAAGATCTTTAACAAAGGTATTCTATATAATGTTGGAGCAAAGACAGCCATCAGAGACAAGTTCCCGTGCCTGATCCTGCATGACGTAGACCTGCTGCCACTGGATGAGAGCAACCTGTATGCCTGCTCGGACATGCCGCGACACATGAGCGCAAGCATCGATAAGTTCCGATATGTACTACCCTATGACTACTTAGCGGGTGGAGTGCTTGCTGTGAAATCTGAACAATTTGTTGCAGTCAATGGTCTTTCTAATAGATTTGAAGGCTGGGGCGGCGAAGATGATGATTTCTCCTTCAGACTGACTGCCCATCAGTTTGATGTAGTCAGGTGATTATTAACTAACAATTGTATTATTAGATTACAAATTACGAGTCGTATCCTTTGGCTGAATAAACATGAATTCATAGTCATGTATGCATTATATGATTAATACTCTAAACAAATGTTACAGATATCCTCGTGAAATGTCTCGCTACACGATGCTAGAGCACCCACAAGAGCCTCCAAACAGCGCACGCAGACGCATCATGAAGGAGAACCTAAACCTTGGCGGCATCGACGGCCTGAGTTCGTTGCCGTACGTCACCACTAATGTGAAGAACCATCGCTTGTTCACACTCGTCGGGGTCCAGTTATAGCGGTATACGTCTCTGACCAAAATACCGAGGTAAACACGGGCCACAGCACGCGTCTATAAACCACTAGTCACTACCGATTTATATTTGGGAATGGACTATGTGGGAGTCAGGTTCACCAATTAATGTTACATGACTGACATGGTGAGATCTTGTTATCATGCTTTGTGAACTTGACTTTTTGTTCCTTTATTATTTTACTTAAACATTTTACATCAGTCATTTTAATTTGTGATAGTTCTACGAAAGCTAAATATGATATTTTCAGGATATAATCTAGATCATACCATAAGGCTTTACTTTTTGTACCTAGTATTACTCTAAAATAAAAAATTAATGTGTTAATTAATAATAACAAAATAAAAATTGGATGTAAAGAATCCTCAAAGCATAAAAGCATTTTTATGCTTGCAGTTGGGTACAGTACACTTGCACGAAAAGCATTTGATTGTGACACAAATTGCATGTCATACATCATGGGCCATATTAACTGTAAAACCGTACGCAAAATACGCACTTTGGACGTGGAGTTGCGGAAACCAGCCCATTATACAATACAATACAAATAACTGTAAGCCAAGTGGGCCAACCCAATACAAAAGAGTACTGCGTCTACTACCCTAGTCGCACAAAAATTTTGTCTGCAAAATTGGATGTCCATCGCGCAAGTGTCCTGCAACCATAGCAATTGCATATTATTTCCGGGGGTGCCTGTACTGTTGCCGCCTTGATGATTTAGTCGCCCCGGCCCTTAAATTTTTATAGCAAAGGCATGTGAAGCGAGGCCTCAACTTGTTATAATGGTTGGTCGCAGTTCTAACTTAACCGCTCTAGTCGAGGTGCCTTATTATTGTAACTGCGCCCAACCAGCGGGCTAATTGCGTGACGCACTCACATTTCCAATAAACAATGTGTCCAGTAATGGACACATTCGGAAGTCTGTGGCAAAACAGGCAATGAAACAAACAAAAGTCACCGACATACATCCGAAAGTAATGTTCCACTTTTATTATTGTTTGGAAGTCGGTTATTTTTTAATAAAAAGTTTACATTTGTATTTGCATATACGTATGTGATAACTCGAAAAATTTTAGGGAACGGCAAAGATATAAGTAGGCATGTTATGTTTTCCGTGATTTTAGTGTTTTTGGTAAAACTTGTTCACAAATATAAGTATAGAAGCCAGCAGGTGAAGCTACCCCGAACTGTCAAATTTTCCCAATCAAGCTTGAACCGAATTCTGTAACGATAAGGTTGAAAATCTATTGAAAAAAATTGACAGATTGTTGTAACTTGATGTGCTGGCGTCTGTACTATAACCCCTTCTCAGGTTTTCTGTTATTGCAATTACGCTTAGTATAGGTAATGTTTAAAGTAACTGCCACTGGAGCTATCCGTCTAACACTAACCTAAACAGTAACTATCTACCATATTGCTTGTACAGACGAACAAACTATTTGGTATACCTACGGCCAGCTAACTAGCAACTGCTTTTAATCAATGTTGTGAACTTGTGAGTGAGCTAAAGGTCATCTATTATTTTACGTAACAGCTGTCTTAAGTGTGCTGTAAGCTTCAGAGTTATTACAAAACTAGCTGTGCCCGCTGCTTCGCTCACGCGATTATGACGTCTATTGGAATTATACTTTAATAGGAAGTCATAGTGTATTCATAATATTCTCTACGGAATCACTCATTTTGTTTTAAGTTGTTATTTTACTTGCCCTCTTAGTTAGTTAGTGTGCATTGGGCAAATTAATTGCTTGATGATTATGTTTTAATGATTAAAAGGTTGTATTTCTTTTAAAATTTTAAACCTAACAACTTTTCTTTGGTTAAGAGCACATCAGTATTTATGATCAGTTTGGGGTCAATTAAGAAAACCCCTTCTAGAGAACTGGATCAGCGGCTTGAGGAATAAACGGTAGAATGTGCAAATAAACAAATTAGTGAAAATACACACAATAATACAGAATTTATTATTAAGTAATACAAGGTGTTGTTTTGCATCCTCGTCAAATTCAAGGAGGTAACTATGCTAATGATTCTCGTCCGGAATCAGTAATAAAATGGGTAGGTCATTTTTATTTTTATCGGAAATCGGAATGTTAGAACCACCCGTGTTTTAAACGTGGCCCGTCTGATTCTCGCCCTCTGCGGTTCCACTCATACAACAATCTCAAACGTTTTTTCGATCATTTCAAAGTCAAAGTCAAAGTCAAAGCATTTATTTCAATTAGACCATTACAGGCACTTTTGAAAGTCAAAAAAAACAAAATAAAACGCGAAGCTACAGTCCCAGTCACAAGGCATAATAACTTGTGAACGTACTGTAGTTGCTTTGAAAGTGCTGTATTTCTTATTCCCTAAACCATGTTAAGGGGTTTATTCTGGAATACTGACAAACATAAACAACCAAAAAAACCGGCCAAGTGCGAGTCGGACTCGCGCACCGAGGGTTCCGTACAAACATTTACTGAAAAAAAAAATACTGAAGAGAATAAATAAAAATATGTGATGTTACTAAAAATTTAAGGTTTTCGGAATTTTTCCTTTATCTGTGCTATAAGACGTTGCTTCGTACCAAATTTCAGGATTCTGAGTTCACGGGAAGTACCCCGTAGGTTTTGATTCCCTTGCGAGTGTCGAAATTTTGCGGCATAAACGGCTGTATCTTTTGATTACGTTGGCTTAGAAGATTGATTTTTTCACAGCTCAAAGGGACAGTAAATTTGAGTATTTGATATAAATTCCAGCTCGATACCTCCACGCGTTCCTGAGAAAAAGGGTCTTGACAGACAGACAGACGGACAACAAAGTGATCCTATAAGGGTTTCGTTTTTTCCTTTCGAGGTACGGAACCCTAAAAAATCAGTGTTTATTAATAATTAACTAGGTATCGTAATTTTAATTGATCATTTATGTCTTTTGGGACAACCTCCTGAATTTTGACGAGGATGCAAAACAACACCTTGTAGATACACCAGAAATGGGTCAGTTCGTGTTTCCGAATGAGCTCAAACGTGGCGCCACAGGGTAACTCCTGACGATGCGACGGCTTCCCCTCCGACCGACTGGATGGCATGACTGGTTGTGCAGTCGGAAAAACGATTGCAAGATCCTTGTTCACGGCACAACGTGTTTCGTTTTATAGAAATAATGTTTTATTGTCTCCCTTCCGACCAGCTAGGTACCTACTCGATTAAAAACAAAATTCTATAATTGTGTGACTAATATTTAAGCCATCTGTTATCATAAGGACGTTATTGTTGTCATATATATATGCCCATGTCCGTTTCTGGTCAGCTGGCAACGTTTATGCAAAATTTCATGATGATCGGTTCAGTGGTTTAGGCGTGAAGAGGTAACAAACTAACGAAACTTACTTTCGCAGTTAGGAGGTCAGGTACAGGGTTTTTCAAAGCACTTTTTTTTGGTTGGTTTAAATTTTGACCATATAACTTTGGACCACTATTTACGGCACATCCTGCATTGTTTGTGTGTTTTAATGTATTATTAATTTCACACCCTGTATTGTTATTCCATTTGTTTTGTCATTTCAAGGATACATTACAGACAAATGCTCCGATGAGGGAGCGAGTTAATAATTGACCGTGATTGGCCAAAAATACAAGATGTTATTATTTGTTCATATTTTTTCCTTGTGTAATAATTGATGATTCAATTTCTAATTCTGACAAACTGAGGCGCACAGTCGCTCTGTTTTCCGGTTTTTAACAACAATGTGCTAATATTATACTGATGCATTTCTTAGGTTAGTCTGTATCAAATACACAATGTTAGCTACTACCTAAACTAGTTGAATTGCATTATGTGATATTTTTACAAATATTAATATTTTATACGTAGATATTTCGGTAAAAGAATATAATAATAATTTAATACCTACCCACCTAGTGATGATTTTAATGAAATCACGTTTATTTTAATCCACGCAGAAGTAAAATTTTTAAATGTATTTATTTGGATCCAACAAGGGATACACGGATACAATTGTATAATTGTTACCTATTTTGTATCCGTGTATCCCTTGTTGGTCTTTTAAGTGAATTCCTTCAATTACTGGAGACCACAGCATTCACATGTGTATAACCATGTGTTGAGACAGAAATTAGGAACAAAAGCATAAAACAATCTCAAAATTAAACCTAAATAACGAAAATCATTCGAAATCATATTATATAAGTAGTTTCAAATAAAAATTATAATTGTTATTCCACATGTATTACAAATCTCTCAAATTCTTTTTGTATTTAGATATAAGATTTGCTTTGACAATTCATTGTGCGTGTTGTGGATGTCTTCAATGATGAACTCTGAATGGAACCTGCAATTCTCGACTTCGTTTACTTTCTGTAAGCTGTCAAGAATTTTACTAATGTTTCGCAATGTTTTTACTCAATTAATTTATTTGTTTGAGAATGTATTCAACTTTCACTCATTAAGAATTTATCTAAATATTTGCTTAGACATCACACCTAACATTTGATTTGTAACACAAAAACATGCAAGCAATAAACGTTGTTGATTAAAAATGAAGACTAAGTATTTAATTACCTACTCCCGAGTCCTGTGTCCGGTGTTGTACAGCTGTCGTTTCGCAATATCACAATAATTATATGATGTCACTTATTTCTGCCTGCATCGTTGGTCTAGTGGTCGCAAGATTCGATTCCCGGGTCGGGCCTCGTCAAAATGGAGGAGGTTGCCACAAAAGACATTAGTAATCAATTAAAATTGCTGTACCTTGTTAAATATTAATAAACGCAGATTTTTTTTGTTTGTTTTTAGTTTATCAGTATTTAGTATAACCCGATTAACGTGGTTTAAGGAATAAGAAATTATCGAATAATTACCGCGCTTTCAGACATACAAACAATCTCAATCGTTTCGAGATTGTTTGTATGTGTGAAAGCGCGGTTATAGAGCCAGGATCAGACGAGCCGCCTTTAAAACACGTGTGGTTCGCACATTCCGATTTCCGTAAATTAAAAAAAAACCTACCTATTTTATTATTGATTCGGGACGAGAATCATTAGGATAGTTACCTCCTTGAATTTGACGAGGGTGCAAAACAACACCTTGTATAAATGTGACAAGCAGGCGCGTGCCCTGTACGCCAGCGACACAAATATGTATAAGCAATTTATTATTTTGTGTGTTTTTATTAATATATCTTTAAATTATATCTATAAATCTTAAACATAAAATGTGTTATCAAGAAATAAGTTAAAATATTTGCGGTGAATTCTTGGCTTTGCGTGGAGGGCACGCACGTGCGTTTATGCTCTGGCGTTCAAAAGGTTAAAAACATAACTGACGAAATGTGCGTGTACAATTATATACACCTCTGTCTAACCCCTCGGGGATTACATGCGTGATGATGTTGTGACTTATTTACATTTATTTGTCGTTAAAATGCCCTGTGTGAATAGTTGAACAAGGTAATGCTACTGATAAACACGGGCCTTGCTGTAATACTAGGATTGCCTATTGCAATCAATTGAGTACTTGACTGCCTACAAAAAGAAAATGTCATGTTTACATGCTGAATAGCGGCTACCTCAAAAGTAGATTTTAGAACTGAACTACTAACACAATTTTAAAATTATCCTGCCACTACAAATATAACCCTGCTGATGGAAATACTCTATAAAATGACACGGAAGGAAACATCAGCATTTATACATATAAATGGAATTAAATATGAGAATATATTTGTGTTCTGATAAAAAATGATGCAGTCATGGATGTGAGTTGTGAGAGCTTGCCTCCCGACGAGGAGCCCAAGCTGAAGTACGACAGACTGGGGAACGATGTTCACAATATTTTGTCAGAAGACGCAGTCAGTTGTATTTGTGTGCATACCAAGTTTATATGTATAGGAACACAAACGGGGATGATACATCTGTTGGATCACGAAGGGAACACAGTGTCGGTATCACAAGATGGCCAGAGTAAGGAGGATTTGCAAGCTCATGCAAAAGCTGTGAACAAAATCTCGGTGGACCTGAAAGGGGACTACATTGCCAGCTGCTCGGACGACGGCAAGGCACTGGTGTACGGGCTGTACACGAGTGACAGCACTCGCCTCAGCCTGGGCGGGGAGATCAAGTCTATCGCCTTGGACCCTTGCTACTCCAAGCCGGGCTCGGGAAGGAGATTTTTAACAGGTAGGTGATGTTTTCGTGAAATTGTTGAAAAAACTATCGAACAAGTACAACTTAGACAGCCTTATTACGAAATACCGTTTATCATTAGATACAGGTTTAAACGTGTGGATCAGGTTGACGGGTGTAAGACTACAAATGGCCAAGCGATATGCGTAAGGGATTGCCCTCACGCATATCAAACATTGGTGCGAGCAATATTCCGAATGTACGTACCTACAATTTGAAGCTTAATTTGAATAATCACGAACATCGGACCAGTATTCACAGAGAAATCGTGTGGTCGCAAGCGCGACTGCTGAGCGTGGAGTCCTGGCTTCGATTCCGGGTCGGACAAAGTCAAAAGTCAAAGGTATTATTTCAATTAGACCATTACAGGCACTTTTGAAAGTAAAAAAAAAAACAAAATAAAACGCGAAGCTACAGTCCCAGTCACAAGGCATAATAACTTGTGAAAGTACTGTAGTTGCCCATTCCGTAGCGTAGATCTCTATGGAGAAGAACGGGCAAGAAACTCCATGGACACTCTTTTAAATCAAAATATGTTACAAAATCTTGGTTACATCATTCATGTTAAGAATTACAAATATGTGAGAACAATGTAGAAATACGGGCAAGTTAAGAGCGACAAACAAGAGAGACAAAAAGTGCTTTTGGGTTTTTCCATTAGAAATTTCTCAGTAGATGCCCCGAGTTTGCAAATTGGCGGTATGGTAGCCACGTGCCTCGAAAAGCAAAATTAAATTGGACAGCCGCTAAATGTGGAGGATTTTATTTTTTAAATTAATGTTTAATTGTTAATAGTATGCTTTTGCATTTAGTTTGATAACTAACATTGCTCATGCATTGGTAATTTGTTCAGATAGAGAATATTTATTTATTTATTTAACACTTCAAGTACATTGTACAGAGGCGGACTTAATTCCATAGGCATTTTCTACCAGTCAACCTTTGGGTGATGCAGAGACAAAAAGTGGTAGGGGTCTAACTTTAAAAAAAAAAAAAAAATAAGACATACTAAAAAGATATATAAAATACTATAAATTTATAACAAAATACTATAAATTTATAACAAAATACTATAAATATATATCAATATATAAATTATAAAATAAAAGGACAAACATTGAGGAAAATATCAACGTTGTGACGATACTGCTAGCTTCTTCCGAATGTGCTCGCGAACTTTTATTTTAAAAGATAGACGATTTGTTGCCATCCTGATTTCCTGGGGAAGCGCGTTCCACAGAGAAATAGACTGAACGGTGAATGAAGTCTGTGCGGTGAGAGGGACATGAAGAACACGGTTTTGCGAAGAGCGCAGACTCCTGTTGTGGTTGGAACACAAGTATTGAAAGTTGCAAGGTAACTAGGGGAAGTGGGGCTAAAAAAAAAAGAAAACAAGGTGGTTAGCGCCCTTTGCTCCCTACGCTGACGTATGGGCAACCACTTGAGAAGTGACCGCTGCTCAGAGACATGATCGAATTTACGCAAGTTGAAAACGAATCGAATGCAGTTATTTAGAAGATGGTCAAGTTTATCGAGGAGATCTGCATTCAGGTCAAAGTAGCACACATCACCATAATCGATGATAGGAAAAATTAGGGACTGTACAAGCATTGTTTTCGTAGTCGATGGTAAAAAGTTTCTCAAACGGTACAGAGCCCGCAACGTTTTCTGGCTGACACGAGCGACTTGAGTATGCCATTTCATAGTGCTAGAGAGCAAGCCTAGATCCTTTACATCTGTGCAAAAAGGAACCACCGTGTCGTCAAAAAGAACTGTTGGCAAGCTTGTACCATCCAAGTTATTAAGATTGCGAGAACTCCCAATGATGATCGCCTGACATTTATTAGGGTTAACTGCCACAGCAAATTTATCGGACCAAGCTTTTATTGCCATCAGGTCCCTATTTAAACTATCGATAAAATCTGGTATTTCATCAACCCTCCCCTGACAGTACAACTGCAAGTCATCGGCATACAGATGATACGCACACTGAAGCTCAGAAGTTAGGAGATTAATAAAAATAGAAAACAGAAGAGGAGAAAGAATACCGCCTTGAGGAACACCAGTTTCCAAATCACACCAACGTGATGAGGAATCTCCAACATGAACTGATTGCTGACGTTCCTGAAGGTAAGAGGAGAACCATTCCAGTGCTCCGGGAGAGACCATAACATGGGATAAAATGGCTAAAAGGATATCGTGACTAACGGTATTAAAGGCATTCGAGAAATCGACAACGACTAGGACAGTTACCTTGGTGTCTTCCAGCCCTGCCCTTATATCGCCAATCACTTTAAGAAGGGCGGAAACAGTGCTGTGCCCAGGCCTGAACCCAGATTGAAGAGGACTGATCAGCGAGTTCCGATGAATATAAGAATACACACGCCATTCTGACATCAGGTTTTCTAAATAATATTTAGCTTCAAATTGTAGGTAGGTACGTACAATCGGAACATTGCTCGCACATTGCCCTCACACATATCGCTTGACCATTTGTCATTTTCGCAACATTAGGTTCTTATTTCAAATTATTATTAACTCTTCGCTGTTAAAGGCAAAAGGTTGTGTAAATTATTACGATTGGAACTTACAAGTGAGTTGGCATCAATAGTGATTTTGTTCGAGATTTGGTTGATTACTGCTAAATTTTTGCGTATTTTATCAAAAATGAACTCTTTCCTTCAGCCCCCCTAGCATGACCGTTCTATCTCTATTCTACCAAGAAACGACAAAAAAACTTTTCTTTACAACTTGTCATTTCTTCTGCCCGAGCATGGCGCGCACCGTCGACTCGCGTTTCTACGAAGACATAGACAGAAATTCTTTCCATAGCAACGGGGACGTTGCTATGGAAAGTTAAAAGGTTACGAGTAGTTAACAAAAAAAAGTTGCCAATTGCACGAGTTTTTCATTTTTGGTGGGCCTGGATCTTTTTCGCGAAATTAAACCTAAATATTTTACATAACATTTCAACCTTTTGAACGTAACTCAACGCAACCACGAAACGTATTTCTCGTGTTTAGTTTTTATTAAGACTAGTTTGACATTTGTCAGAAGTATTGTTTCTACCCCCAAATGTCAAAAGAAGAGAAAATATTGTCGTCATGCTCGACCTTGTAGACTTGTGTCGACTGAAGAAAAGAAACATTTCTTTTCTACATTCTTAATATCGCCATGCTTGGGACGATAGAAATATCTGTCAAATTGTCGATTCTTCCGTAGACATAGCTCGTTTCTACGGCGGTCATGCTAGGCCGGCAGTTAGCCGTACATCATTACTTCCAAGAATTGGATTCTTAGCAGCGACACTGTCGAATGGTAATACAGTGTGTGTTATTTATTTTAAAATAAACGGGTTCGAAAATCCAATGGTGCAGTTTTAGTTTCCATCCAAATCGGGCTCGAGACTCCTTTGAGTGTTTTTCGCTATTCCTCATAGTTTCGGATTTGGCTATCCACGCCCACTTGAAAAATATAACCTGTATAGATGATTATTTTGTTACATAATTATTTCTTCTTCCTATTATAGGCGACACCAAATTAACATTACACGAAAAGGGGTTCCTGAACCGCCTACGTAGCACAGTTCTGTGCGAATGCGAAGGCTTCGTGCAGGCCATGTCGTGGCACGAGCGCTTCGTGGCGTGGGCCAGCGAGGTGGGCGCGCGGGTGTACGACCTGGTGTCGCGCTGCTCGCTGCCCATCCATTGGGAGAAAGTCCCTAACCGATCCATAGAAAGCTATCGCTGCAACCTTCTTTGGTGCGCTCCCAAGACTCTCATGATCGGCTGGGCCGACACAATCAGGATTTATGTCATACGGAAACGCAGTCAAATCGAGCTTCACACTCGAATTGTCACCGAGTATTTCGTTGACCCCGTTTACACGTTCCAGACTGACTACTTCATCAGTGGCTTAGGTCCCCTAGACGACCAACTTGTAGTGCTGGGAGTACATAAGGAGCGCGACCCCGAAACCGGTAAAGCACAAAGACCTGTGCTTGCCGTCGCTGATTATCAAAATTTTCAACTACTTACTAAGACCAAGAAAAGTCTCAAAGTTTGTGGTTACGAGTACTATTCCTGTAATGACTATTATTTAGATATGCTCATAGAGGAAAAACGATTTTTCATAGTATCTCCAAAGGAAATTGTAGTCGCTAGTCCTTATGATATCGACGATAGAGTCAAATGGCTCACAGAACAAAAACGATTCGAAAAGGCAATTACCGTCCTCGAAGAAGTTGGCGGGAAGACGCCGAAACACTCGGTGGTTACCGTCGGCGTGCAGTACCTGGACCACTTAATGGCTGAGCACTTGTACGAGGAGGCGGCCATCCTGTGCGCCAGGATTTGTAAGAACGATAAAGTGTTGTGGGAGACGCAGATATTGAAGTTCGCTAAAGTGAACCAGTTGCGAGTGGTCAGTCCGTATGTGCCTAAAACTCCTGAACAAGCATTAAGTTCGCACATATTCGAGCTAATATTTCATGAATATCTGAAGTTGGATTCTCAGGGATTCCTGAAATTAGTTCGAGAATGGAACCCCGCGCTATACAAGACTGATGTCATTGTTAAGGAAGTCTTAGAACATCTGTTGAACGAAGAGTTCGACAAAAACATTTATTTAGAAGCTTTGGCACTTTTGTATTGCTACCAAAAGAAATATGACAAGGCTCTGACGACGTACCTGACGCTCCAGCACAAAGACGTTTTCACTCTGATCGCTAAACACAACATGCACAACGTGATCCACGACAAGATACTGGACCTGATGACTCTCGACTGCGATAAGGCAATATCAATACTCCTGGACAAGCCCAGGGTACCTGTAGAGGTGGTTGAGAAGCAACTCGCAAGCAATGACAAGTTGCTATTCAAATATTTAGATGCTTACATTGAAATTGAACCCAACGGTAGGTATCACGGAAAATTAGTAAGACTTTATGCTAAATATGCAAGGGATAAACTTCTTCCATTCTTGAAATGCAGTGATAATTACCCTATACAAGAAGCTTTGGATGTGTGCCAGAGCAATGCATTTTACCCTGAAATGGTGTTCCTGTTGGGACGTATTGGCAACACGAGAGAAGCTCTGCAAATCATTATAGAGCAGCTGAAGGACATCAACCAAGCTATAAATTTCTGTCAAGAGCACAATGATAAGGAATTGTGGATGGACCTCATCAAGCGAACAGTGGACAAGCCCGAGTATGTGACACTACTGCTCAAGAGAATAGGGAACTACGTGGATCCGCGAATATTAATACAAAATATACAATCAGGATGTGAGATAAAAGATTTAAAGGACTCATTAGCAAAGATGATGTGTGATTATCATCTTCAGCTGTCGGTGCAAGAAGCATGTAAAGTTATCACGCTGCGGAACTACTTCGAGATACATCAGAAATTAATAGTTAATCAGCAGAGAGGTATATCTGTTACGGATGACTTGATGTGTTGTGTGTGTCATTGTCAGATTATAGTTAGGGACGTGCTCCACGCCTCAGATTTGGTCGTATACAACTGTCGGCACTCATTCCACAAAGAGTGCCTTCCCGTGGAAGACCAGTGCCAGACTTGTACGGTATGCAGTGCTGTCAAAATGTAACCAAAATCACTAACTTGTGGTGTTTTTTTTGCTTGGTTCTATCATACGAAGAATAAATGGAAAACACAGTTTTTTCTTAATTTAAATTATATTTTTTTTTTAATCAAATCTTATAGTTCATAGGATAGGGTTATGTTTGGAATAACATTTCAGGCAAATGGCATCCACGGCGTTGCCGGCACATACAAACTCTCTGAATTTTAAAGAAATGTAACCATAATCATTAATTTTGGTGTTTTTTTTTGTTAGTGCTTTTATACGAAGAAGGTTGGTAGTGGTTTGCATTGTAAAGGGTGGACAACCTTTGAAAAGGGTGTAAGTAGCCCAGTAGGAGATGGCGGGATGAACTCGACTCTTTCCACAAGGATTGGCGAACAACAGCACAGGATAGGGATTAGTGGAAAGAGCCTTTGCCCTGCAGTGGGACAGAAATGGCTAATAATAATAAAACACTTTCCAACACAAATGGCGGCAAATTCAAATGTTGCGTAAATTTTAGGACACACACACCTACATTTTTATATATTATATTCTTTGTTGGAGATCCAAATAAATAAATAAAACTATATTAGATAAACCCAAGTCACTTACAAATAAAGTAAAATAAATGTGGTTGTTTTATTGACAGAACTTATGTTCTTAAAGAAGCAAACAGATTGAAAAGGTTTTTAATATAATAATTTTGTCCACTCTGTCGTAGCTCGTGCTGTAGCACTACTCGGCTGGCACTGTATAGGGCAGCATGTTTCCCCAGTCCGAGCCGACGCTGACCGCGACCGGCAGAGTCATCGCCATGCCGCACCGCTTCCCACACCCCTCCATTACTTGTTTAATTATTGCTGAAATATTAAATAACGGTTTTGTTGCGAGGAATCCAGCATAACTTTGCTTAGTTTATTTCGTGGTAAGATTCAAACAGAGGTAGGCGAAGACCTGGAATCTGCCTTGTTCTGTTACAAGAATTTAAGAAGGAGGTTCGTCGACAACATGGTACAAGTTCTCCGAAAAAACCTGCCACATCCACAAAGTGTTAAATTTTACCCTAAACTTTATTCGTATCGAAATAAATTCTGATATAATTAACACTCGTATAAGGTAAAATCATATGAAAAGTGATATATAATGTGGTTATTTCAATTATTTATATCTACAAAAATTGTGAGTTTCGCTATGTTATTTTGAATAGGGAACGTTCACAATAAGGAAGGTCGGTTAAAGCTCATTATAGATGCCGTTTCCATAGCTAGGTCCCAATTAGACCAGCGCCACTTATGATGATGTTGGAAACCAGCTACTCCATCGCCATTAGGATCACATCAGTTACCTTCCCTATTTCAGACCCTCGAATCTAAAAGGATAAAATAGCTTACTCTGGATAGAATAGAATATATAAATAAAATAAAAAATAAAATACCTATGGCTTTAGACACGTGTCGCTCGTCCACCTCCCACACGAGCTCGTCATGTATCTGCAGCAGCAGCTGCGCGTCCACCGGCGGCGACGTGCCGCGCAACTCGCGCTCCGTCACGATCATCGCCGTCTTGCACAAGTCTGCCGCGGACCCTGGCGGACGCGAGTCACCCGTCACCGACAAACATCATTCCATTTTGCTAAATAGGTACGATCCTCGACACCTCCCACACCTGAGGACGCTCTCGTTAGGCAGCTGGATCAAGGGCCTGAGTCAGTGCACGCATTCGCAATTTTAGGAGGTTCCTTTCTCTTATCTAGACACATGAATATTTCTTTCCATCGTACTATATTTCTGTACACCAATCGTGGGTATAGTTACTATACAATATAAAAAAGGGCCTCAGCAGAATGCCTTGTAAATTGATTCACCAAAATATTCAAGGTATTTCTTCAAAATTATTAAAAAATTGGATTGTTTTTAAGAAAGACTGTGATTGATATTATTTGCTTTACTGAACATTGGCTAAAAAATAACCAAATGTTCATTAATTATGAGAACTATACGGTGGGTAGTTGTTTAGAAAATGTACTGGCATAACTTACACCGGTTACAGCCAGTAAAAATCTGCAATTATCTGTGGTGATTTCATTATCAATAATTTGGAATAAAATTGGAAAAACAGCAGGTTATTAAACCTTTTTAAGTCATTTGATTTTGCCAACATTTCTATAGAACCAACTAGAGTCACTCCATCTTCTGCTAATTGTACTACTACCTACTCTACACCGCTTATACCCAGTGGGTTGAGCCAAGTACTTGACTCTGCAGACACGAACCAGATGATCCGATCCGACACAACAGCCACCCTGCCACGGATGTAGTCTAACCTTGCACAATAAAGTTGACAGCTTGCCGTGCAGCGTGCGACTTTAAGTCGAAGTGTTCGCTGTCGATGTCGGTGAAGCGGCGCACGCGGCCGCACAGCGTGGCCAGCCGGCCGCGCGCCGCCGTGCAGCGCGACACCACGTCGCGACCGAACGACTTCAGCGACGGAAACGATCCTGATTGTAACAACATCACGATCACGGCTGTATACCCTTATGGAGCTGTACAAAGGGCATATATGAAAGTCCAGCGTAACCCGCGAAAATAGATAGATTAGAATTCTAATTTTCTTACGTTTTTTGCAATTTGCAGGCCAGTGCCAGGTTGTATGTTGATTAAAATATAATCCGCAACCGTAACAAAGATGGCATTACAGAGTTATAATGATTAAAATTATCAATACAATCCTCAAGTTCATTTAATCCCATTGAATGACAATTTCATGAAAAAGTTTTAGAACCATGCGCATTTTGGAGCAAACTACAATCCTTCAAAAGTAATATTCGGAAACTTATTAACTTCAATTCATTCAATGCCGGCTAAGTCGAGATCAACCGCGAAACGGAAGCTCGCATTCAAGACACAACTCACTAAACAAAGTCTGTCCGAACATCTCAAGGAACATAAAAGTCGCGCGCATCTCGGTTGCCTGCGACAACGCATCGTAGAATTTTGTGTCAGACATCAAGACCTCTCGGGGGAGGTCCTCACAAGACTGATGAATGTTTTAGTCTACTGAATAAAGGGTGTAAAACACCTCTTAACGAAGCCGAAAGGCACTGGTTCTCCCTGTCATTGCGACCATTTTTTTGTTCTACACCATACCTGGGAACCTTCTAGTTACGGAGATATAAGGAGTCAAAGTTCCAACTTTTTGACAAGTATTTTTTTAAATACAAGTTTTTAATGTAAGATTTTTACTTTAAACACCTCCACGACCTCCGTACTATTCAATCCGTCCATCAGCACAATGTTTTGAGTGCGTTACATTGAGTTCTACCACAAAACATGATTTGTTTGTTGATTTGTGAACAAAAAAATGATCGCAATGACAGGGAGAACCAGTGCCTTTTGGCTTCGTTAAGAGGTGTTTTACACCCTTTATGTAGTACTTACAGTAATTGTTCAATAACACAATAAAGAACGAAAAAAGAAATATGTGAATGAAGTGTGCGAGTAGGTGCGTGGGCCTCGCCGCGACTTACTGTTGAAGCTGGCGGCGACCTGCAGCGCCTGCTGGTAGTCCACGCCCAGGATGTCACTGAGCTTGCGCGCGCCGGCGCCGTACAGGCGAGTGAAGTGTGCGAGTAGGTGCGTGGGCCTCGCCGCGACTTACTGTTGAAGCTGGCGGCGACCTGCAGCGCCTGCTGGTAGTCCACGCCCAGGATGTCACTGAGCTTGCGCGCGCCGGCGCCGTACAGGCGAGTGAAGTGTGCGAGTAGGTGCGTGGGCCTCGCCGCGACTTACTGTTGAAGCTGGCGGCGACCTGCAGCGCCTGCTGGTAGTCCACGCCCAGGATGTCACTGAGCTTGCGCGCGCCGGCGCCGTACAGGCGAGTGAAGTGTGCGAGTAGGTGCGTGGGCCTCGCCGCGACTTACTGTTGAAGCTGGCGGCGACCTGCAGCGCCTGCTGGTAGTCCACGCCCAGGATGTCACTGAGCTTGCGCGCGCCGGCGCCGTACAGGCGAGTGAAGTGTGCGAGTAGGTGCGTGGGCCTCGCCGCGACTTACTGTTGAAGCTGGCGGCGACCTGCAGCGCCTGCTGGTAGTCCACGCCCAGGATGTCACTGAGCTTGCGCGCGCCGGCGCCGTACAGGCGAGTGAAGTGTGCGAGTAGGTGCGTGGGCCTCGCCGCGACTTACTGTTGAAGCTGGCGGCGACCTGCAGCGCCTGCTGGTAGTCCACGCCCAGGATGTCACTGAGCTTGCGCGCGCCGGCGCCGTACAGGCGAGTGAAGTGTGCGAGTAGGTGCGTGGGCCTCGCCGCGACTTACTGTTGAAGCTGGCGGCGACCTGCAGCGCCTGCTGGTAGTCCACGCCCAGGATGTCACTGAGCTTGCGCGCGCCGGCGCCGTACAGGCGAGTGAAGTGTGCGAGTAGGTGCGTGGGCCTCGCCGCGACTTACTGTTGAAGCTGGCGGCGACCTGCAGCGCCTGCTGGTAGTCCACGCCCAGGATGTCACTGAGCTTGCGCGCGCCGGCGCCGTACAGGCGAGTGAAGTGTGCGAGTAGGTGCGTGGGCCTCGCCGCGACTTACTGTTGAAGCTGGCGGCGACCTGCAGCGCCTGCTGGTAGTCCACGCCCAGGATGTCACTGAGCTTGCGCGCGCCGGCGCCGTACAGGCGAGTGAAGTGTGCGAGTAGGTGCGTGGGCCTCGCCGCGACTTACTGTTGAAGCTGGCGGCGACCTGCAGCGCCTGCTGGTAGTCCACGCCCAGGATGTCACTGAGCTTGCGCGCGCCGGCGCCGTACAGGCGAGTGAAGTGTGCGAGTAGGTGCGTGGGCCTCGCCGCGACTTACTGTTGAAGCTGGCGGCGACCTGCAGCGCCTGCTGGTAGTCCACGCCCAGGATGTCACTGAGCTTGCGCGCGCCGGCGCCGTACAGGCGAGTGAAGTGTGCGAGTAGGTGCGTGGGCCTCGCCGCGACTTACTGTTGAAGCTGGCGGCGACCTGCAGCGCCTGCTGGTAGTCCACGCCCAGGATGTCACTGAGCTTGCGCGCGCCGGCGCCGTACAGGCGAGTGAAGTGTGCGAGTAGGTGCGTGGGCCTCGCCGCGACTTACTGTTGAAGCTGGCGGCGACCTGCAGCGCCTGCTGGTAGTCCACGCCCAGGATGTCACTGAGCTTGCGCGCGCCGGCGCCGTACAGGCGAGTGAAGTGTGCGAGTAGGTGCGTGGGCCTCGCCGCGACTTACTGTTGAAGCTGGCGGCGACCTGCAGCGCCTGCTGGTAGTCCACGCCCAGGATGTCACTGAGCTTGCGCGCGCCGGCGCCGTACAGGCGAGTGAAGTGTGCGAGTAGGTGCGTGGGCCTCGCCGCGACTTACTGTTGAAGCTGGCGGCGACCTGCAGCGCCTGCTGGTAGTCCACGCCCAGGATGTCACTGAGCTTGCGCGCGCCGGCGCCGTACAGGCGAGTGAAGTGTGCGAGTAGGTGCGTGGGCCTCGCCGCGACTTACTGTTGAAGCTGGCGGCGACCTGCAGCGCCTGCTGGTAGTCCACGCCCAGGATGTCACTGAGCTTGCGCGCGCCGGCGCCGTACAGGCGAGTGAAGTGTGCGAGTAGGTGCGTGGGCCTCGCCGCGACTTACTGTTGAAGCTGGCGGCGACCTGCAGCGCCTGCTGGTAGTCCACGCCCAGGATGTCACTGAGCTTGCGCGCGCCGGCGCCGTACAGGCGAGTGAAGTGTGCGAGTAGGTGCGTGGGCCTCGCCGCGACTTACTGTTGAAGCTGGCGGCGACCTGCAGCGCCTGCTGGTAGTCCACGCCCAGGATGTCACTGAGCTTGCGCGCGCCGGCGCCGTACAGGCGAGTGAAGTGTGCGAGTAGGTGCGTGGGCCTCGCCGCGACTTACTGTTGAAGCTGGCGGCGACCTGCAGCGCCTGCTGGTAGTCCACGCCCAGGATGTCACTGAGCTTGCGCGCGCCGGCGCCGTACAGGCGAGTGAAGTGTGCGAGTAGGTGCGTGGGCCTCGCCGCGACTTACTGTTGAAGCTGGCGGCGACCTGCAGCGCCTGCTGGTAGTCCACGCCCAGGATGTCACTGAGCTTGCGCGCGCCGGCGCCGTACAGGCGAGTGAAGTGTGCGAGTAGGTGCGTGGGCCTCGCCGCGACTTACTGTTGAAGCTGGCGGCGACCTGCAGCGCCTGCTGGTAGTCCACGCCCAGGATGTCACTGAGCTTGCGCGCGCCGGCGCCGTACAGGCGAGTGAAGTGTGCGAGTAGGTGCGTGGGCCTCGCCGCGACTTACTGTTGAAGCTGGCGGCGACCTGCAGCGCCTGCTGGTAGTCCACGCCCAGGATGTCACTGAGCTTGCGCGCGCCGGCGCCGTACAGGCGAGTGAAGTGTGCGAGTAGGTGCGTGGGCCTCGCCGCGACTTACTGTTGAAGCTGGCGGCGACCTGCAGCGCCTGCTGGTAGTCCACGCCCAGGATGTCACTGAGCTTGCGCGCGCCGGCGCCGTACAGGCGAGTGAAGTGTGCGAGTAGGTGCGTGGGCCTCGCCGCGACTTACTGTTGAAGCTGGCGGCGACCTGCAGCGCCTGCTGGTAGTCCACGCCCAGGATGTCACTGAGCTTGCGCGCGCCGGCGCCGTACAGGCGAGTGAAGTGTGCGAGTAGGTGCGTGGGCCTCGCCGCGACTTACTGTTGAAGCTGGCGGCGACCTGCAGCGCCTGCTGGTAGTCCACGCCCAGGATGTCACTGAGCTTGCGCGCGCCGGCGCCGTACAGGCGAGTGAAGTGTGCGAGTAGGTGCGTGGGCCTCGCCGCGACTTACTGTTGAAGCTGGCGGCGACCTGCAGCGCCTGCTGGTAGTCCACGCCCAGGATGTCACTGAGCTTGCGCGCGCCGGCGCCGTACAGGCGAGTGAAGTGTGCGAGTAGGTGCGTGGGCCTCGCCGCGACTTACTGTTGAAGCTGGCGGCGACCTGCAGCGCCTGCTGGTAGTCCACGCCCAGGATGTCACTGAGCTTGCGCGCGCCGGCGCCGTACAGGCGAGTGAAGTGTGCGAGTAGGTGCGTGGGCCTCGCCGCGACTTACTGTTGAAGCTGGCGGCGACCTGCAGCGCCTGCTGGTAGTCCACGCCCAGGATGTCACTGAGCTTGCGCGCGCCGGCGCCGTACAGGCGAGTGAAGTGTGCGAGTAGGTGCGTGGGCCTCGCCGCGACTTACTGTTGAAGCTGGCGGCGACCTGCAGCGCCTGCTGGTAGTCCACGCCCAGGATGTCACTGAGCTTGCGCGCGCCGGCGCCGTACAGGCGAGTGAAGTGTGCGAGTAGGTGCGTGGGCCTCGCCGCGACTTACTGTTGAAGCTGGCGGCGACCTGCAGCGCCTGCTGGTAGTCCACGCCCAGGATGTCACTGAGCTTGCGCGCGCCGGCGCCGTACAGGCGAGTGAAGTGTGCGAGTAGGTGCGTGGGCCTCGCCGCGACTTACTGTTGAAGCTGGCGGCGACCTGCAGCGCCTGCTGGTAGTCCACGCCCAGGATGTCACTGAGCTTGCGCGCGCCGGCGCCGTACAGGCGAGTGAAGTGTGCGAGTAGGTGCGTGGGCCTCGCCGCGACTTACTGTTGAAGCTGGCGGCGACCTGCAGCGCCTGCTGGTAGTCCACGCCCAGGATGTCACTGAGCTTGCGCGCGCCGGCGCCGTACAGGCGAGTGAAGTGTGCGAGTAGGTGCGTGGGCCTCGCCGCGACTTACTGTTGAAGCTGGCGGCGACCTGCAGCGCCTGCTGGTAGTCCACGCCCAGGATGTCACTGAGCTTGCGCGCGCCGGCGCCGTACAGGCGAGTGAAGTGTGCGAGTAGGTGCGTGGGCCTCGCCGCGACTTACTGTTGAAGCTGGCGGCGACCTGCAGCGCCTGCTGGTAGTCCACGCCCAGGATGTCACTGAGCTTGCGCGCGCCGGCGCCGTACAGGCGAGTGAAGTGTGCGAGTAGGTGCGTGGGCCTCGCCGCGACTTACTGTTGAAGCTGGCGGCGACCTGCAGCGCCTGCTGGTAGTCCACGCCCAGGATGTCACTGAGCTTGCGCGCGCCGGCGCCGTACAGGCGAGTGAAGTGTGCGAGTAGGTGCGTGGGCCTCGCCGCGACTTACTGTTGAAGCTGGCGGCGACCTGCAGCGCCTGCTGGTAGTCCACGCCCAGGATGTCACTGAGCTTGCGCGCGCCGGCGCCGTACAGGCGAGTGAAGTGTGCGAGTAGGTGCGTGGGCCTCGCCGCGACTTACTGTTGAAGCTGGCGGCGACCTGCAGCGCCTGCTGGTAGTCCACGCCCAGGATGTCACTGAGCTTGCGCGCGCCGGCGCCGTACAGGCGAGTGAAGTGTGCGAGTAGGTGCGTGGGCCTCGCCGCGACTTACTGTTGAAGCTGGCGGCGACCTGCAGCGCCTGCTGGTAGTCCACGCCCAGGATGTCACTGAGCTTGCGCGCGCCGGCGCCGTACAGGCGAGTGAAGTGTGCGAGTAGGTGCGTGGGCCTCGCCGCGACTTACTGTTGAAGCTGGCGGCGACCTGCAGCGCCTGCTGGTAGTCCACGCCCAGGATGTCACTGAGCTTGCGCGCGCCGGCGCCGTACAGGCGAGTGAAGTGTGCGAGTAGGTGCGTGGGCCTCGCCGCGACTTACTGTTGAAGCTGGCGGCGACCTGCAGCGCCTGCTGGTAGTCCACGCCCAGGATGTCACTGAGCTTGCGCGCGCCGGCGCCGTACAGGCGAGTGAAGTGTGCGAGTAGGTGCGTGGGCCTCGCCGCGACTTACTGTTGAAGCTGGCGGCGACCTGCAGCGCCTGCTGGTAGTCCACGCCCAGGATGTCACTGAGCTTGCGCGCGCCGGCGCCGTACAGGCGAGTGAAGTGTGCGAGTAGGTGCGTGGGCCTCGCCGCGACTTACTGTTGAAGCTGGCGGCGACCTGCAGCGCCTGCTGGTAGTCCACGCCCAGGATGTCACTGAGCTTGCGCGCGCCGGCGCCGTACAGGCGAGTGAAGTGTGCGAGTAGGTGCGTGGGCCTCGCCGCGACTTACTGTTGAAGCTGGCGGCGACCTGCAGCGCCTGCTGGTAGTCCACGCCCAGGATGTCACTGAGCTTGCGCGCGCCGGCGCCGTACAGGCGAGTGAAGTGTGCGAGTAGGTGCGTGGGCCTCGCCGCGACTTACTGTTGAAGCTGGCGGCGACCTGCAGCGCCTGCTGGTAGTCCACGCCCAGGATGTCACTGAGCTTGCGCGCGCCGGCGCCGTACAGGCGAGTGAAGTGTGCGAGTAGGTGCGTGGGCCTCGCCGCGACTTACTGTTGAAGCTGGCGGCGACCTGCAGCGCCTGCTGGTAGTCCACGCCCAGGATGTCACTGAGCTTGCGCGCGCCGGCGCCGTACAGGCGAGTGAAGTGTGCGAGTAGGTGCGTGGGCCTCGCCGCGACTTACTGTTGAAGCTGGCGGCGACCTGCAGCGCCTGCTGGTAGTCCACGCCCAGGATGTCACTGAGCTTGCGCGCGCCGGCGCCGTACAGGCGAGTGAAGTGTGCGAGTAGGTGCGTGGGCCTCGCCGCGACTTACTGTTGAAGCTGGCGGCGACCTGCAGCGCCTGCTGGTAGTCCACGCCCAGGATGTCACTGAGCTTGCGCGCGCCGGCGCCGTACAGGCGAGTGAAGTGTGCGAGTAGGTGCGTGGGCCTCGCCGCGACTTACTGTTGAAGCTGGCGGCGACCTGCAGCGCCTGCTGGTAGTCCACGCCCAGGATGTCACTGAGCTTGCGCGCGCCGGCGCCGTACAGGCGAGTGAAGTGTGCGAGTAGGTGCGTGGGCCTCGCCGCGACTTACTGTTGAAGCTGGCGGCGACCTGCAGCGCCTGCTGGTAGTCCACGCCCAGGATGTCACTGAGCTTGCGCGCGCCGGCGCCGTACAGGCGAGTGAAGTGTGCGAGTAGGTGCGTGGGCCTCGCCGCGACTTACTGTTGAAGCTGGCGGCGACCTGCAGCGCCTGCTGGTAGTCCACGCCCAGGATGTCACTGAGCTTGCGCGCGCCGGCGCCGTACAGGCGAGTGAAGTGTGCGAGTAGGTGCGTGGGCCTCGCCGCGACTTACTGTTGAAGCTGGCGGCGACCTGCAGCGCCTGCTGGTAGTCCACGCCCAGGATGTCACTGAGCTTGCGCGCGCCGGCGCCGTACAGGCGAGTGAAGTGTGCGAGTAGGTGCGTGGGCCTCGCCGCGACTTACTGTTGAAGCTGGCGGCGACCTGCAGCGCCTGCTGGTAGTCCACGCCCAGGATGTCACTGAGCTTGCGCGCGCCGGCGCCGTACAGGCGAGTGAAGTGTGCGAGTAGGTGCGTGGGCCTCGCCGCGACTTACTGTTGAAGCTGGCGGCGACCTGCAGCGCCTGCTGGTAGTCCACGCCCAGGATGTCACTGAGCTTGCGCGCGCCGGCGCCGTACAGGCGAGTGAAGTGTGCGAGTAGGTGCGTGGGCCTCGCCGCGACTTACTGTTGAAGCTGGCGGCGACCTGCAGCGCCTGCTGGTAGTCCACGCCCAGGATGTCACTGAGCTTGCGCGCGCCGGCGCCGTACAGGCGAGTGAAGTGTGCGAGTAGGTGCGTGGGCCTCGCCGCGACTTACTGTTGAAGCTGGCGGCGACCTGCAGCGCCTGCTGGTAGTCCACGCCCAGGATGTCACTGAGCTTGCGCGCGCCGGCGCCGTACAGGCGAGTGAAGTGTGCGAGTAGGTGCGTGGGCCTCGCCGCGACTTACTGTTGAAGCTGGCGGCGACCTGCAGCGCCTGCTGGTAGTCCACGCCCAGGATGTCACTGAGCTTGCGCGCGCCGGCGCCGTACAGGCGAGTGAAGTGTGCGAGTAGGTGCGTGGGCCTCGCCGCGACTTACTGTTGAAGCTGGCGGCGACCTGCAGCGCCTGCTGGTAGTCCACGCCCAGGATGTCACTGAGCTTGCGCGCGCCGGCGCCGTACAGGCGAGTGAAGTGTGCGAGTAGGTGCGTGGGCCTCGCCGCGACTTACTGTTGAAGCTGGCGGCGACCTGCAGCGCCTGCTGGTAGTCCACGCCCAGGATGTCACTGAGCTTGCGCGCGCCGGCGCCGTACAGGCGAGTGAAGTGTGCGAGTAGGTGCGTGGGCCTCGCCGCGACTTACTGTTGAAGCTGGCGGCGACCTGCAGCGCCTGCTGGTAGTCCACGCCCAGGATGTCACTGAGCTTGCGCGCGCCGGCGCCGTACAGGCGAGTGAAGTGTGCGAGTAGGTGCGTGGGCCTCGCCGCGACTTACTGTTGAAGCTGGCGGCGACCTGCAGCGCCTGCTGGTAGTCCACGCCCAGGATGTCACTGAGCTTGCGCGCGCCGGCGCCGTACAGGCGAGTGAAGTGTGCGAGTAGGTGCGTGGGCCTCGCCGCGACTTACTGTTGAAGCTGGCGGCGACCTGCAGCGCCTGCTGGTAGTCCACGCCCAGGATGTCACTGAGCTTGCGCGCGCCGGCGCCGTACAGGCGAGTGAAGTGTGCGAGTAGGTGCGTGGGCCTCGCCGCGACTTACTGTTGAAGCTGGCGGCGACCTGCAGCGCCTGCTGGTAGTCCACGCCCAGGATGTCACTGAGCTTGCGCGCGCCGGCGCCGTACAGGCGAGTGAAGTGTGCGAGTAGGTGCGTGGGCCTCGCCGCGACTTACTGTTGAAGCTGGCGGCGACCTGCAGCGCCTGCTGGTAGTCCACGCCCAGGATGTCACTGAGCTTGCGCGCGCCGGCGCCGTACAGGCGAGTGAAGTGTGCGAGTAGGTGCGTGGGCCTCGCCGCGACTTACTGTTGAAGCTGGCGGCGACCTGCAGCGCCTGCTGGTAGTCCACGCCCAGGATGTCACTGAGCTTGCGCGCGCCGGCGCCGTACAGGCGAGTGAAGTGTGCGAGTAGGTGCGTGGGCCTCGCCGCGACTTACTGTTGAAGCTGGCGGCGACCTGCAGCGCCTGCTGGTAGTCCACGCCCAGGATGTCACTGAGCTTGCGCGCGCCGGCGCCGTACAGGCGAGTGAAGTGTGCGAGTAGGTGCGTGGGCCTCGCCGCGACTTACTGTTGAAGCTGGCGGCGACCTGCAGCGCCTGCTGGTAGTCCACGCCCAGGATGTCACTGAGCTTGCGCGCGCCGGCGCCGTACAGGCTCGCGTACACGAGCCGCTTCGTGCGCTCGCGCTCCACCGCCACTATGTCAGCATAGGACTTCTTCAGCCTAACTCATGAACAAACAGACGCTACTTCACTGCTAGGCCATCACTACAACTACTATTTGAGTCATCTAGATAAAACTGGAGCTGTATTCCTACGGCGCTGTCGAGAGTCGAGACTATTTCTCGGGTTTATAAAAAAACCGGCCAAGTGCAAGTGGTACTCACACGCACACCCGGGTTTCCGTAGCACTAAACAATATAATAAAAATATTTTGAAGGCTCATTCATGTGTTGTATTGTATTACATTCAACAGCAAAATCTTTTTATTTTTTCAGAGTATGTTAATGAAAAACAAAGTTACCACTGCAGTTTGATGAAAAAAAGAAAAAGTTCCATATCTCAAAAATTTAACATCAAATCTTATTCAAACCAATTTTCGTTGAAAGTTTAAAAAGTTCTGAACTACAATCCTACATTTATTCAGAATTGGCAGGGGCACATTTTACCACTTTGTATATAATTTTGTCTATATTGCAAACGATTGACTATTAGATGGGATTTGATTTATCATTTTTAAATATTATTTTTGTATAAAATCGTAAAGCGATTCACGGAATACACCTGTCTACAAAGTTTCAACGGTGTAGTCCTAATAGTTTCGAAATAAAGTGGCTGGGTCATACAGACAGACATGACGAAGGGTTCCGTTTTTTGCCATTCGGCTACGGAACCATAACAATTGGATTCGGTGCTGATGGCCAAATGAAATAGTTAGAAAGTTTATAAGTAGCGGGAGTAAGGGCTCACCATTGCGCAGCCAGCACCTGGAACAGGTCTGCAGCGTCGAGCGCTCGCAGCAGCGCGGCGTCCCGCGCGGCGTGCGCGAACACGCGGCACTCCACGTGCCGGAAGTCGGCCGCCAGCAGCCGGCGCCCGGCGCGCGCCACGTACACCGACCGGAACATCAGCACCGACCTGTCCGCTTTCACACGACGGTCATTGGCTTAATATAACAACTTCAATTAGTGCAAACTCATAGGAAACCATTCACGGAGATGTTATTCAAATCTTTATAAATAGAATTGGGCTGGTTCCCGCCAACGACTCTACAAAATAAAGCTGATGATTACCATCACCCCCCGCGTCAGGGAACATATCGAGGCTGAAGGGAGTCTTCGGTATAGCCTGCAGGTTCGGGTTGTTGGAGGCGATGCGCCCCGTCGCTGCCGCCGTCTGGACCCTGTGGGGAAATCATCAGTATCTGTGAAATCTGAGTGTTATTGGAAGAAGATTAATTTCACGTCGGAATTAGTCATGGATGTAATGTTCACTGAGCGATAGCTGAGATTTGGTATGTCCTGTCTCAAACTGTCGCATTTTGTGGAAGGGACTTCGTGCGGTGGAGGGCGAAAGTCCTAATTTGAAACATATGTGGCTTACCACGTTGGTCTCACAACTCCGTCTTTAACATGCTGAGCAATACCCGTGAGGAAGGTGGCGTGAGCTTTGTGCAAGTGGCGGTACTCCAGGATCAGTTTCGGCAATGGATGCTCAGACACTAGGCTGCGCAACTAGAACAAAACAACACGCTCATAATCGCTTGTTATGTTGCCTGATCGAGAAAGTGTTCAAAATATTCACAGGTAAATGCAACTTCTTCAACTTGAAATATAGAATGAGATGAGACAAGTAGAGTATATCTTATTAAATCATAAGCAATGAGGAAGGTCGATCAAATCTCATTGTGGATGGTGTGTCCGTAGCTAAGTCCCAATCTGAACAGTGATGTCAAGCTATTTTGCATTATATAAAAATAAATTGACGCTAACACTGTTTCACAGTTACCCCATTCCATAATTTGAATTACGCTAATATAGGTACCTAAAGCCAGTTACTAGCTGCTTACCATAGTTTCGGACGTGGATTTAGCACCTTTGCCGATAGTCTCCCTAATCTTGACATGGCACTTGGTGTCGAGCTGCAGCTCATCGTACAAGATGGCTCGCACCTGCACGGCCGAGTTGATCTGGAACACCTTGCCGGCTGCCGTGTAACACTGCTGCTCTACCAACTTCATTCTAGATAGGAGCACTTCTTCCATCGCTTTCAGTTTCACCATGTCGATACATACGCCACGCCGCTCCATATCTACAATTTTAACGGACCAACTTGCAACGTTTACGATGCGGCAGGATTTACTTAGCGCAATGTCTTATAGTGTGGGCGGAACGATGCCTATTAAGTCACACATAATGGAGCGAGCCTGTTGCCATCAAGCGGGCACAAATCCAGGACTACTATAGAGTGCTTCTAGTGGAAAACCCAATAACACGTTGCCCGACCCGGGAATAAAACCCATGCCAACGAGACAGTAGTTCCTGAGATTATAGCATTCAAAACATATAACTCTTGGGTCCAATACTGTTCTTACTCTATATTAATTCTATTACTGATATAACACATCATAAATGCATATTGTTCGCCGACGATATTTCCATCATAGTGACATCCGATAAAAGAAATAATACAAGTTACGACCATGAAACAGAAATTAACAACACGATTGAAAAATTAATTGAATGGCTTGACATGAATAACTTAAAAATTAATTTAGATAAGTCTGTATATATACAATTTAATAAATGTAACAATAATAAATTCAATTTGAAACTTGACATACCCAAACTTAATGAAGTAAGTAATATACAAACAAAATTTCTTGGAGTAATAATTGATCAGGACATAAATTGGAAAGCACAAGTAGATGATATATCCAAAAGAATAAATAAATTTGTATACGCACTGAGAAAGGCCAAAAATATAACAAACATCAAAACTGCTATCACTACCTATCATGCTTATGTCGAATCCATAATACGCTATGGCCTCATAATGTGGGGTAATAGCACCGACAAAAATCGGGTATTTGTAGCACAAAAGAAGTGTATTCGTGCAATATATGGGCTTCAACCTGATGAATCTTGCAGGCAATATTTAAAGAACTTGGTTTATTACCGCTACCCTCTCTCTATATCTATGAAGTATGCATGTTTGTTCAGAAATATATATAAGGCAGAGGATGTTTATCCTCGAAACCGGCGAGATCCCCACAGACTGATATTAAACGATCTACCAAGACTAGCTAAATGTAACAAAAAAACTGTTTAGCCAAGTGTGTTCGGGTATTTAATAAAATTCCAAAAGACTTAAAAATCTTAAATCTTAGATTGTTTAAAAAAAAGGTACATACATGGTTAAGCACTCATAATTTTTACTGCTTAGAAGATTTTTTTAACGTGTAAACTACGGGAGACATTGTGCTGTAGCCTATAATATGTATTTGCATGCTGTGATATAAGCAAAACATGTATGCTCTAATAATGACTTAAAACAACTTTGTACACCACGTTTTATGCAAATAAAATTGATTTGATTTGATTTGAACTCAACTCTACACTATTATAGTACAAACGCAAGCTTTACATAGGGAGTAACACTTGGCCTACTCTCATACATCGCGAAATAAAGGTTGATATCGCAGTAGAATGCTATTCGTGCTGCCCACCTAAAAAGAGCAGTACGTAAGTTGTAGTAGTCTAGGTAGGTAACTTCCAACTCTTCCCCCAGTGCCTCTGCTGCTTTCCTTTAAACTTTAACTTTTAGTCTATAGGAACTTACTTGCAATGATTGGGAGCAGTTTCATTTCGATGTCAACAAAGACGTTCCACAGCGAGTCGTCCACAAGCATCGCGCACAGTTTTGCCCAACAGCCCCTCAAGAGGATCATGTACCACGCAGTCTTCTGCAGCGTGCACTCAGTCGCTATGGTGTAAGGAGCAGAGAACGACAAGAGCTTTTGAAGGTCCGAGAAGTTCTCCGGGGAATTGTCAGGGTCCAGTAAACTAGCACCGATCTTAACAAAATAATTTTGACCTATTTAACGCGGAAGGAATAACTCAACATAATAAATTATTTCAAACCTTACACTACCTATAAATAATTTAAGTGGCATCCCCAAAATTAACAGTTTTCTTTACCAATACAGAAACCCCTCAAAATTACTCTATAAGGACAACCTTTTGGAATCAGCCGTTGGATGCTACCAGGGTGACCCTCTTATGCCAGTCATTTTTATTTTAGCAATAAATCCAATACGACGGAACAATGGAACCATGGAAGTTGATGTGGACATAATTACAAAAGATCGGAAATTGTTTTTAAAAGAAAAATTTTGTTCTATTAAGCTGTACTTGTTAAAATGCGAAATTTATCTTCCCCGGACCATTGACAGACAGACTGCCATTTCAAAATATAATTATATAGCTCCCAATATCAAAATTACAGAAAAAGACTCTCTGGACCTCCTGGGGAACAAAACTTTAACGATGTCTCGGAAAGACTTCATAAAATTAATATACATTCGGATTTTATACTTATTCGTTACTGTTTTTTTGGACGTAAATTTACTTATAGTTTTCGCTCCTCCCATCATTGGAAACACCCTCAACTTTTAGGAAAAAAATACCAAATTATCAGAAATATCCGACTTCAATCATAAATGTGGCCCTGGACGACCGAGCGTGGCACTTGGCAGCAAGCCACGCTTCCCATCCGCCTGGATGCTCTTGGCATCCGTAAAATTTCAAGTATAAAACCGACCTTTCTCTCCTTGGTCAATGGTACCGAAAAATTAACCAGGAACATCTATATTTTCCTCACTGGTTCATTTTGAGGTACCGTTTTTGTCCGAAGCGTTCAACGCTTGGAAAATGGCTTGCCCAAATACGGATTTGCCCTACAACCTCTTGCTCCACATCGTTGCCACTGTGGTGAAGTTGTCAACAATTTCGGGCACCATGGCCTGTCCTGCTACAGGAGCGTAGGTAGCATGGCACGCCAGCATAAACGACATTATTCGTCGAGCTCTTGCCGCCGGCGCACCAACGGTCTTAGAACCTAACGGCTTAGTACGTGACGATGGGAACTGGGAAGAGACCAGACGGCATGACGCTGATACCTTGGAAGGTGGGTAAGCCTTTGGTGTGGGACGCAACCTGCGTCGATACCTTGCACTATCTCATGTTGCAAGCACGGCGGGCTGTGCTGGAGCTGCTTCTGCGGTTGCTGAGAGCCTCAAACGGCGTGAATACTGTAACCGAGCTACTTTTGCAACGTGTGATCTAACAATAAACTAATAGAAAATTTTGTTACTCACTCATTTAGTCACACACGTACCTACACTCAAAATCTGTCTCTCAACCTTTCACACACACACATACGAACACGCGCGCACACACACATTCACACACATTATGCTTTTACACACGAATAAATTTATATTATTGATAGTACCCTAATTTTATTTTTTCTCTCTTTTGTTACCAATTTGTAAGTTTATAATGTAAGGGAAGAGACATTTTTTATGCCTAAATGGAGACTCCTCAACATGCATTTAAGCCAAAATGAACTGAAATAAACTTTTTTTTTTTTTTTACCTAAGGGGCAGTTACAGTTTTTAGCCGTTTGGGGTCGAAATGCTGGGGTCATGGAGCCAAAGTGCATATATCTTCTTTTTAATGAAATTTCTCGTCGACTGGTGGACACTTCGCAAGACCAGAGGGCTGGCTCTTTTTTGGGCAAAGAATTAGCATTGCCATTAATCGTAGCAATGCCGCCAATCTTCTGGGCACGTTTCCGAATGACAACGATGTGGAAGAGTATTTCTTTGCCTAAGCGTACTTACTGTTGTTTTTTAAAAAATTAAAATTCATTTATTTTGAACACAGTAATCCATATAAGTTAGTTTATTTATTTAGTTAGTTGTTTATGTAAATATTTAGTATTAGAAAATAATACATATATAAGGAAGTTTGTAAATTAACCTATTGAAAAATATATTCAGTGGCATGCTAAGTTTGTCCCTATATGCAGGAATTGGTTGAAAGCTCAATTCTCCCTCCCCGTAAAATACTTTCTTAGCGGAAGCTGCAGATGCTCCATACAAAGACCCTAACCGAACAAGTATGTAGATTACAATAAAATGTATGGTTGGTATCGTGCCTATTGCTTGTGTCTCATGATTGCCTAACTATTACTTCGCTAATATAATAGAAGATAGATAGAAACAAAATTTCCAGCGATGTTCTCTGAGGGCGCTCCCTCACCGAAAGCATTCGCCTGTAATACTTTACAGCCGAATGCTTTCGGTGAGGGAGCGCCCTATAAATATAAATAAATAATTTAAGATTGATTTTATACAGAAAAAAGTGAATCTTTACGTTACAGGCTCGTGGTGAAGGAGCGCCTTTTGACTAATTAATGAATAGTATTGTGGTGTAAGGTGACTTAATTACCTTGGCATCATACATGTCGATCGAATTAATTTCCATTTGTAAGTGGGTCGCCAGGTAAATGAGGACGCTCCGGGCTTCGTAACATACTACTTTGTTATTTTCCAATAAATGTTTTATTGTCTCCCTAAAATGAACATTTAACTTAATTCGTAAGTACCTAAATGTAGGGGAAATCCAAAGAAATGACTGTGGGAAGGATGGAATGGCAAGACAGGAGGTTACTGCCGAGATGCGATTAATAGTAATAGTTCTCTAAGAAGTAATTAATAAGAAAAGCGGCCGACCTCAAATAAATTGTGATTTGGACAGGGCAATGATGATGATGATGAAGATGATACCTAACTATCTACAGAAAAATTACAAAAACTAAGCGAAAAAAGGCAGAGCTATTGGTATTTGACCTACTTTATCAAATATTAAACTTACTTGAGCTTCTGGCCACTACTCTTGAAATAGTAGAACATATCGTCATGATTGATGATGAGGCCGTCAGCAGCGCACGTGCCGTCAGTGTGATGACTATTAAGCTGACAGAAACCATTGCTACAAAAAACGAGCGTAAACAATAATCAAATCTGAAAAAGACAAATGATAATACATGTGCTCGGCTAATACACAACTAATCACACGTTCAGTAAAACCAAAGGTTAGTTAGCAATTATAATTACCGAAGTACGCAACGAATCTCATTAACACCTACTGAATTTATTTAGGTATACTTTTCATACAGACCACACGTACCTGTAAATCAATACCGTAATGATTTCATTATTCTTTATCTCATGAAAATGTTCTCGGCTCTGTTCAACATTATCTTCATCAAACATACGTATATTAAATGTAACATCTTTAACAGGTATTGGAGATTTAATAGGGGCAACAAATTTTTTCACATTTTTCTCTTTTGTCGCCTTTGGTTTAGTTTCTAGAACATCTGCACATTCCTTGGTTTCCTCAACAATTTGTTTAGGTTTACTGAACTTCATAACACCGTCTTTATTTGCTAACTGTGCTTGGACTACTTTTTTGGTAGTCTTCAACGTTTTGTTAATATCATTTTTTGCATTGTGCGTGTTTAGCGCCTCGTTGAAAGGTGCATTTTGATCAATATTTTCAACTTCAGATATATCTTTATCAGTTAAATTTAGATCAACATTGCTCGTGCTCACCATATTACCTAAGTTGTTTTCAATGGTATGCGGTTCAAGATTTTTGAGCCAATTTTGAACAGCTTTTGTATACTTTTGTTTACGGAAATTGATCTTTTTGTTCGGTTGCTTCACAGATTGTTTTATTTTTTGTGGACTTTCTCCAGTGTTAATGTCGCTTCTATTTTTTTTTGTTTTAGGCTCAGCTCTTTTTTTAATCTTACGTTTTTCGCCTTTGGTCTTATTATTTTTGGTTACGTTAACTATGCTTTCTGACTTTGAAATATTTTCGCTTGAAAACTTAATATCAAATATTTTAACTTCGTTGGTTTCTTTATTTTCTTTTTCATCAGCAGTCATACTAACTAACAATTCAGTATCAAGCATGTCATCCCAATTAATATTTTTACATTTGTCTTTATTTGTGTTGTGAGAGTGCACTTCTTCCACAAAAGGAACATCAAAATCATTGTCATCAGAATCTTTGTGGTGAACTACATTTTTTTTAGCAGCCACAGTTGGATGAAGAAAATCATTCTTATCAATAGTTTTTGGTGGTACAGTGTTTATTAATTCTACAGACGTGGGTACTTCCGGTACTGTTTTATGTGTTAAATTAAAATTAAACGATTTTTCTTCCAGATATAATATTTCTTCGCAAGGAGTAGGTAGAAACAGTGGCCGCGGCGGCGGCGGCGTGTCCGGTGTACTAACAACTGTGTCGCCAATAAAGCTAAAACAATTTTCAGTATTGGTAGATTATAGTAGATACCTACCATTATTATATTTTCTAACTGCACTAAATCGTTCCTATATACTATATCGGCCACACAGATAGTTTTAACCTTTATTAACCCATGGGATACTTTTTATCCCGGTAAATGAAATGGCATAGACGAAGTCGCGTGATGTTAAAATGCTGTTCTGAATACGAGCTAACTGATTTCGAGTCGATGTCCCTTCCAAATAGTGTTGCCAGGTCTGATTGGATTAAAAGGGTTTTAAATCAGGACAAGGTTTGATTTACTGTTTTTGTTTTTTTATTAATTATTTGTAAATCTTATTTTAATCGGCCAATACCTAACTTGCTGGACGAATAGAAATAACAAAATATTACAATAAAATCATAGTTGTGTATTATAATATTTATAAGTAATTATTTTATTGACGCTGTTTCATGAGTTTAAATATATTTATTTGTTAAAATTGTATTTTTCGTTACATTTCGCTGCCTTTAGGATTGCCTTGTTTTTATAACTTACACGAACACACAAGGGCGTCGCCAGCTTTTGGGCCAGGGGGGGCTGAAGGGTGCGATTAAAACAGACAAAATCGATTCTAAACGAAAATGGATGCATGAGCGAGCCAAGCGAGCTCTAACATTTTTGGCCACTTTGCCTTAAACAGGTTGGAATTATTTCGAACCTTCATACAGGAGTTACTGGGTCAAGTTTTACACGCCGAGCAAAGCGAGCTCGAAAATTTTAAGTTTACCTACCTTGGACATGGTCAGAATTGTTTCGACCTACCGGAGTTACTTGAATGATATAGACAAAGATAAGATTCAAGAGAAATTAAGCTGCTAGAATCAGCGGAGCGGTCTCAAAAAATTCTTTCTTCAAATAATTTGCCAAAATAGCCTATTAGTATAAAGGCCTTGCCGCAAAGGGCTCCTGCACTTGTGATAAAAGATATGTCGAAGGCTTAAAAGCACGAAACGCGCGCGTTGGCTTAAAGAGAATGTGTTAGTTTGTAGCGGTAGCACGAGTACCTAGTAGTAGTAGTGTGTATCTTTTCGTGTAGAAAATAAAGTTAAATTTTGAATCGCTCTTTAAAACTTGCGCGCAGCGTCGCGTCTCGGTGTGAGCTGACCCTAAGGGTAGCCACTCACTGTATAGGAGCAAGTTTTAGATTCGCCGCGCGAGCGTCCAATGCGTCCATTAGATACTACAGTACATCAGTTAACTTGTATTGCTAACATTATTTCCAACGGTACAGCAGTGTGTGCGAAAACCGATCATTACAACAACTGACAATATCGAAACAACTGAATCGATGTTACACATACGACCGTTTACAGTTTGAGCAAATGCAATTGTAACAATGCTCAAAAGTTAATTTCTTTCATTGGTTACAACACGCGAATGGTCCCAGTGAGTGCTCCCTTTAAAGGGCTAAGCATCATCAAGTTAGATTAGATATATTTTGTATTTCGACAAAAAACACGTTACTGACGTCATGCATGAAATGAAAAGGACAGAAATAAAGTTCTTGTTCTTCTATCAAAGAAAGTTCGAGACATATCAATCGTTGATATCGTATGATACTGTCAGTTTGTGTCAATGATATACAGGATGTTTGGTGCATCGTTTGCCAAATCGAATAGGCCGAAGGGCGGCGGCGTTAAAGGGCGTGAAGATATAGCAAATGACCTCTATTTGCTATATCTTCACGCCCTTTAACTCATTCCTTGCCGCACCGGTTTTTTTATAACAACTTTTTAACTCAAATTTTGAAAAATTCAAAAATTCAACATATTAGGTCAAATAAAAAATAAAAAAATTGTTTAGACTTAAAATTTCGATTTAATTTTGATGTGTACTGTTGTGTGATTCTATCAAATTCAAAATTAGTTGCTAGGAACAACTACTTTCTTTTTTAATAGCTCGTAAAGTTTTTGTAAATGAAAAATAAACTTAAAACTCAACTTTAAATGGCTATAAAAAAAACTAAAAGCGATCGGGATCTTCGAATACTTTTAAAAAGTTCTCTAGTCTGTCCCCTTTCCAACGGTATGCAATATGCCCAAAAAAATGTTTAATACCTTTTCATTTTTAACTAAATGTGTAATCGAGACACTAAGTACGGTAGTTTTAGCATAAATAACATGCCTCAAGTAAGTAGACAGATACTGTTATGTCACTAGTGGGTAGTAAAAAAGAAAGTAATTATTACTAGCAAGTAATTTTGAATTTGATAGAATCATACAACAGTACACATCAAAATTAAATCGAAATTTTAAGTCAAAACAATTTTTTTATTTGACCTAAAATGCTGAATTTTGGAATTTTTCAAAATTTAAATTAAAAAGTTGTTATAAAAAAACCGGTGTGGCAAGGAATGACTTATAGGGCGTGAGGAGATAGCAAATGACCTCTCCTTTCGGCCTATTCGATTTGGCAAACGATGCACCAAACACCCTGTATAATAATAATACGTCATTGGTTTGTGTACCTTGTTTTGGTCATAAGGTATTCATATGTATTTGTCGGCGTGAGCAAATTATTACGACTTAAAACGAAACGGAACGCTCTGTGACATCATCGCATCACTCAGTGAATCAGGCGAGTTGTGGAAGGGGTCGGCCTTTATAATACGGAGCGCCGAGCGATGCGGGGCATTCCAACTCTAGCGAGCGACCCGTCCACAACTCTAATTGTGACACGGTTCACGCCTGAATCATATTATCATCAGTTTAAATTTAATTATTGTTTTAATTCATTATTTTGTTATCATTTTTAAATTCGTATTAAAATGTTTTGATTTAATATTGATTTTCTTTAAAAATAATGGCAAATGACCATTCTCAACACGACATGGTCACCGATAATCCAGTCCGGCCATACTCGCGCCGAAATCAGAAGCGGGATCAACCGGGACATATCTTCGGTCCCATCCACCCTCAATGATGGAGAAACGGATGGCTCTAGCACAAAACAGATGCTGGCCACGGGTGATAAATAAGACTGTAGCTCCGACGCGAAGACCAAGATTACGTGACATCTATATAGCATCCTACAATCCAGATGGTGATGTCCCAATTCGAGACTGGTGCGAGCACGTCGATCGAGCCAAAGCACACCGGGAGTTGGCTGACCACGAAGTTTGTATTAAGATAGCGAGTCTATTGCAAGGACGAGCCAAGACTATTGGTGATGCGTGGCTTGTAAAATCACCTGTCTGGAGGGAGATGCGAGAAGCATTGATACAAACGTTCGAACCTGAAGCACGTTACTCCACTGATGTCCTTAAGGTGAGCAACTTCTAATTTGATGTCTAATCTAGCAGAATCGATAACCGAAGGTGGCATAGCTGAAAACGAGTGATAAGCGGCAATAAAGATACTGACGCTGTGGAAGCCATTGCATTGTATTGTATAGCAGGCTGGTTTCCGCAACTCCACGTCTAAAGCGCGTATTTTGCGTACGGGTGGGAACTTTATTCGATCCACCCTAGTTCCCCGAGGGTTACTGAAGTACTTTGCCCTCTAAATTGCAACCTCTAGGCAGTGTAGAAGCACGTGGGCTGCTGTCTCGTTTTCCTCCATGCAGGCTCTGCACAGTGGGCTATCTGTGACTCCTAGGACAAGGAGGTGTTTATTAAAGGAGCTGTGCCCAGTAATGGCGGCTGTGACTGTGCGGAGCTGTAGCTTTGTCAGCCGGAGAGCTCGTTTGGTAAAGCGGCCGTCTAAAGTAGGAAGTGCTTCCTTGGCCTGCCTACACTCACCGCGGTGTTGCCACAGTTTGTGGTGTTGTTCATTGGTGCACTTCCTTACCAGAGTTCGTAGATACCCGAAGGACAGTGGCAGGAGTCTGGACCCACTGCTGCCATGCTCGAACCCGTTCTAGCGAGTTCGTCCGCTGCATCGTTGCCCCGGGAATCGCTGTGACCTTTAATCCATTGTATGGCTATGTTGTTGTGATTACCGACCTGTGTCTAGTGCTAACAGTTCAGCCCTGCTGTCTAAAAATATGCGAATAGTAGTCCTCAACCTTTTTTTGCTAGGATGGCTGATGCGGCTAGGGAAATACCCGTGCATTCTACCGTGTTATGGACCCACAGTGTTACGGCTATATGTATTTTGAGATCCTTCGTGATGATCCGCAGCTCAGCTGGATTTAACCCCTCCCAGCGGTGGTCCTCATGGAGCTGGATCTTGTACTTTTGTCGAATATAAATTGTTTGGGTAAATCATAAATGAAGATTATTTTGCAAATAGGTTTTTACAAACACTTTTACACGTCATTTTTTTTTTTACTATTTGGGGCCGGTGTTTTGTACCTGACTACTCTGAGAAGAAACAGCCGAAACAAACTCAGAGGTCCTCTGTTAACTTGCTACTCTTTTAAAGTCCAGACATTCCTCAATTTACATGAGGACTATGCAGATTAGTATCTGAAATAGTCTTTTGAAGAAAGAACCACACAGATTTGAGTGGATCTGTCCAGTCAGTGCAAGCATTTGTCAGTTATCGTGTAGCTCGACTCTGGTACTAGATCGTTTATGGCTCTCACTTGTAGAATCCTTCCAGTACCGCGGTGTATTGCGTGTCTTTTTACACCAGAGTTGAAAGTGTTCTGAGGCGTGCGGCCGCCATTGTTGCTTCTTGTTGTATGAACAGATAGAGCGGCGGAAGCTCCAACATGGCTTCAAGAGCAGCTGTCTGAGTGGTCCTCATGCAGCCTATAATTGCCATGCAGGCAAGCCTCTGCATGCGTTGAAGTTTGTACGATGCTGAGACGAGTGTGATGCGTGGCCACCAGACCACTGCCCCGTACGAGATCATGGGACGGATCAACACACAGTATAGACAAAGTATCATTTTGGGGGATAGGCCCCACTTCTTACCTATCATCCTCCTGTACTGCCAGAGGGTGATGCATGCCCTGTTAATTTTGTTGTGTAAATGACTGCTCCAGTTTTACTTACTGTTTAGGATGACTCCCAAGTGTTTGACTACGGTAGCTGACTGAAGTTTTGTATCGAATAATTTAGGTAGGCGATAAGGCCCTAAAGTTCGTTTATGGGTAAACATGACTAATTCAGTTTTAGTGGGATTGACTGAAAGGTCGTATTCCCTGCACCATCCACAATGCGTAGCGCCTGTTGAAGCCGTTATTGGCTGCATGGATAATGAGTATCTTTGCTCAAAATTGCTGTCCAGTAAGTGCACAACTGTCCCCGAATTAATTTCTGTTGCAGCCACAATCAGGCCACAAGAACCACGCCAAGGCAAACCGCCTGCCAAACGGCCCAGGCTTAGGAACGATCAAGAAGAACCGATAGTATGCTTCAAGTGTGGCAAGACAGTTCAAGCAAATTGCAACAAAGCAAATGGCAAACTGAACGACCCAAAGCCATTACTGAGCAAAAACACCAGAGAGGAGTCTGGGATTCGAACGGAACGCCCAAAACTCAAATGGAATTATTGCAACAAAACTGGACACATTGAAGAGAAATGTTTTAGGAAGATGACAAACGAAGCTAAAAAAGTCAATGTAGCACTGGAACATGACGAAATACTTACCCCAATGGCATTGGATAAAGAATGTTTTCCCTGTCATTACGTTTCACATTGTCGATGATCAAGAAACACCATATGATCTAATGATTTGAACTAAAATCATAAAAGGCACTGGCTTGAATATTCTGGTTACTTAACAAAATGCTTAAGTAGTAAGAAGCTCGCCTTCAACGGTTCAAGCTACTGAGGACGCTTTAAGCAATTTGGAAACCGATTTCACTAATGAAGAGGAAAACTAACTACTATTACCTATATAACACTATTCAGAGGAAGACCAAACTAAGTGGCACATGACCACCTACGGTTAGCACCGAAACTTGGAGAATGCATCGACCAGGGTACCGTGTCGGCCAAAGATGAATCTATAACATTGGAAGGTGAACTCAAGTTAAGTTACATTTACACTATTTGCATTTTGTACCCGTGTTCTGTAATGACTTATTTAAGTTTGTTGAGGACATGGGCCTCCAAACATTTTATTTGATATGGTTTGTTGAGGACAGGGTCCTCCAAACCATGAGACTGATATAATTTGTTGAGGGCAGAGGCCTCCAAATTTTTGATGCCGTTACTAAGAGTTCGTTGAGGACGGAGGGCCTCCTTGCTCTTAGTAATGTGTTTGAGTTGTAGCCATTTCATATTATTATTGAGATTTCGTTGAGGCCGGAGGCCTCCTTTCTCTTGATAATCTGTTTGGTTGATGTAAATAACACCAGTTTGTTGAGGACAGGGGCCTCCAAACTGAGTCTGATAAAATTTGTTGAGGGTAGGTGCCTCCGAATTTTTGATGCTGTTATTAAGAGTTCGTTGAGGACGGAGGGCCTCCTTGCTCTTAGTAATGTGTTTGAGTTGTAGCCATTTCATGTTATTATTGAGATTTCGTTGAGGCCGGAGGCCTCCTTTCTCTTAATAATATGTTTGGTTGATGTTAATAACACCGGTTTGTTGAGGACAGGGGCCTCCAAACTGAGACTGATAAAATTTGTTGAGGACAGGGGCCTCCGAATTTTTGATGCTGTTATTAAGAGTTCGTTGAGGACGGAGGGCCTCCTTGCTCTTAGTAATGTGTTTGAGTTATAGCCATTTCATGTTATTATTGAGATTTCGTTGAGGCCGGAGGCCTCCTTTCTCTTAATAATATGTTTGGTTGATGTTAATAACACCAGTTTGTTGAGGACAGGGGCCTCCAAACTGAGACTGATAAAATTTGTTGAGGACAGGGGCCTCCGAATTTTTGACGCTGTTATTAAGAGGTTCGTTGAGGACAGGGGCCTCCTTGCTCTTAGTAATGTGTTTGAGTTGTAACCATTTCATGTTATTATTGAGATTTCGTTGAGGCCAGGGGCCTCCTTTCTCTTGATAATATGTTTGGTTGTGCGCAAAGATGACCCGTTCATTGTGATAGTTGTGTGATGTTTTGATACTGTGGTATCTTTTCTCTTATTGCAGAGTTATGAGGTCAGTGACGACCTTTTAGCAGAATGGCCGTGTCGGCGTGAGCAAATTATTACGACTTAAAACGAAACGGAACGCTCTGTGACATCATCGCATCACTCAGTGAATCAGGCGAGTTGTGGAAGGGGTCGGCCTTTATAATACGGAGCGCCGAGCGATGCGGGGCATTCCAACTCTAGCGAGCGACCCGTCCACAACTCTAATTGTGACACGGTTCACGCCTGAATCATATTATCATCAGTTTAAATTTAATTATTGTTTTAATTCATTATTTTGTTATCATTTTTAAATTCGTATTAAAATGTTTTGATTTAATATTGATTTTCTTTAAAAATAATGGCAAATGACCATTCTCAACACGACATGGTCACCGATAATCCAGTCCGGCCATACTCGCGCCGAAATATTATTATGTATCCGGCCTGTGTAGGTACGAGTTTTTATATTTATAGGGTTGTCTGTAGATAAGAATGAAAAATCTTAAATTGTGTGCAAGTAGGTAAGTCAGTTTAGGAACCCTTCGTGTGTAAGTCTTACTCGCACTTGACCGTTTGATTTCGGCTCAAAGCTCCTGAGAAGTTGCCGACAGAAAATGAAATGATCTTTAAACAGTACTCACGTTAACACCCTTTTTTTTTGAGCGGGAAACTGGCGACGCTGATTAAATTCATTGTTATTTGGCATGCGTGCTAAAAATGAATTATTATACAACATTTAATTAAGAATCGCGAGCCTGTTTTTTTAACCAACACTGCTTGCTAGCTATACAGAATATAGTGGCCTTCAAAAGTTAGTTGAAATTCACCAAAGATGTTTGATCACATTTTCAACCAAAATCATAATTTTGGTTGTCTGAACTGTGCACTATGACTATACTGTTACTATCCATGGTAAGGGATAACCTGATTTTTATTTATTTTTTATTGACTATCGGTGTTTAGTAGTCAAATATATGAATTTAAGACGATTTTTACAGTTGCACTAGAGTAAGTAAGTACCTAATAAGTTTAAGTTTATTATTCTTATAGAAATAATTACAGTTGTGTCATACAAATCAGTGAGCCACAAACAAAGCACCGCTTGTATCTTGTGGCTTATCACTTCATCAGATATATTTGATTACACTTATAACCATTTGAACTTACCTTTGGAGGCCACTGTATTTGCTTCTTTACAATAATAATTTTTGACGTAACTCCAATAGCAATTGAATTTTCTTACCTTTATCCCATTGTTTCATGAGTACTGATAGTACTTTATTCCCAAAAGGAGACAAGTTCTGCTCATATTTTTTGGGATTAAGACGCACGGTATACTTTCTTTCCATTTTTATTTTTAATACTTACAAGCACTTACTTAGTTCAGTTCGGCAAGTAAGCATTTGAAATGTTTTTTTTTTTCGCCCAGCGAGCATTTGAAATGAATGAAAAAGCGCGGGTTTTCGTTTTTTTTTTTTTTTCACTGTTCTCCAAAGGATACTGTTAGTCGCTGATAGTTTGGCTGATAGAAACCGTATAGCGTTAGCGCATATTCTCGTTGCAGCGTTAACCTTGTGCTGACAGCATAGAAATAGTGTGGGTTCAGGCGGAAACATACTTACGTACGCCACAAGCGTATCGTAACGCGCCAGAAACCAATCGGTTTCATACATTTAATATGGTTAGCGACATATTTGCATGGCGTGTCGTGTCGCAACGATGAATGAAACCGTATGTTTCTGGCGCGTCACGACACTCCATGATACATAAGTGTGTTTCCGCCTTTAAGGTGATTTTACTGTTAGCAATACGTTAATTATTATGAACGAAGTGACACTGACAGCTGTGACAGACTAACAGACAGAAGTCACAATAAAATCACAGTAATGTCACAGTCAAACAAGAAAGGAAAATTCAGAATAAAATAAAATATTATGTGATAACACCTGTTTTTCAAGACAAAAGTAAGCAGTCATGGCTGTGAATTTTGAAAGCTGTGACAGCTTGCCTCCCGACGAGGAGCCCAAACTGAAGTACGATAGACTTGAGAACGATGTTCAAAATATTTTGTTGAAAGACGCAGTGAGTTGTATTTGTGTGCATACCAAGTTTATATGTCTAGGAACACAATGGGGAGTGATACATCTGTTGGACCATGAAGGGAACACCGTGCCGATATCACAAGACGGCAAGACCAAAGAGTTGCAGGCTCATAAAATCGCTGTGAACAGAATCTCGGTGGACCTGAAAGGGGACTACATCGCCAGCTGCTCGGATGATGGCAAGGTGATGGTGTACGGGCTGTACTCGGACGACAACACACACAGCCTCACACTGGGCAGGGTGATTAAATCAATCGCCTTGGATCCTTGTTACTTCAAGTCGGGCTCTGGGAGGAGGTTTTTGACAGGTAAACTAAAATAAAGTTTTGAAACTGTTAGCCTGCATCATGGGTCTCCTCAGAATAATAGGTATTAATAAAATAAATACAATATGTATGTTGTTGTATGTATTAAGAAATATTTAAAACTTTAAGGTATGCCTCTGCCTAAACACTTGGGAATACAAGGCGTGCTGTTATGTTATAATTCCAACTTCAAAAAATCAACACTACTGTCAATTATGCCAAAATTCTAAGCATGTATATAAAATCTGCAAATTAAATGTTCTGTAATTTCATGTCTTGAAAGCAGTGTTGGGCAAAAGTTAGTAAACAAATGATTAAAAAGTAATGATTGTGATGACTTAATTAATTTAAACAGACGAATTTTAATGACTTCTGATTTCAGTTTTGTTGGTCTAAAAATACAAAATGTCTGCCACCTTTGCTTATGTTTACAAAGTGATGGTACAAAGATTTCATGAACACTCCGTCCTGAATGTTACACTATTTGTAACTTTTGTGTTAATCGAATGAGGCCAGCACCTGTAAGAAATAAGTCACTACATAAACTCATGCCATTTTCCCATCAAAAAAGGTAAAACAACACCTGCTGCAATCCTAACTTACTCTTTTGGCTATTATGTTCATTCACACACACCTATTACGAGTACTATGAATCTGACCTTTCTAAAGATTATAACCAATAAGGTCAGCATGTCCAGTTCCAGGATTTGCATTCTTTCAATCACACTTTCATGACCAAAGCATCTAAACATACTCTTTGGAAGTTATTCTCCACATGTTTCTGACCACAATATTGTTATAGCACACATCATTCCTCAAACTACACCACACATGCTTTGTAATGAACCAATACCATTTCCAGTTTAGCAATGACTCACTCTTGTGATTCATTACATTATTACAGCCAATAATATTATTAAGTCATTTCTAAGGATATTAAATCTAAAAGCTAATCCTAATGCCAACACTTGTTTTAATTTTTCAAGGGGGATTGAGGAGGCGGCATCTGCCTGCCTAGAGCCTCGGGAATTTTTAAACACTTTGGGTGTTAAGCACCCAACATATGGGTCGATCAATAATTTGTTTGTGTGCCCCCAGCTCGCCTCCCAAGTCGTTATTACATGTAGCTATAATGTGCATACAAGTACAAATGAATTATTTGTACTTGGTGAAAGTATTAAGGTGTTAACTTTTTCTGCTTGAAGTCGCTGTAAAAGTAAGAATGTAATCAAATGTAATACCTACTCTGTATCTAAAATATTTCTGAGCCTTTATTCATACAACTTACACATTTTCTGTGAACCAACATGCGTGGTCGGTTGGTACTTTGAAACCCAAAGGCGACCTGCAAATCATTAATCAATTTTATTTTAAACTAGTCTAGGGCTGCCATACGCCCCTGTACACCAGGACATAACCCGGCTTGAAATGTTGTGTTCTAGTCAATAAGACGTTTGTCCCAGTTCAGTTTCGCGCTCGCTTCGGTCGCGTTAGTATTACAGACGCTGCTTCCGTATGTATGTTCCGGCAGAATGTCGCAATCGCCTTTACCTAAAATTGAAAACGTGTCTGTTCTTCTAGCCATCTAGCCTCAGGCCTGCACTGTTCATCCCCCAACCCAAATCTCTCTGAGTAGGTAAAACAATTATTTTCTGTTTATATCGGCCAAGTAATTTCAAAAGAAAATCAAAGCAATCCTAGATACTACCTTTCTGAGCTCACTTCGGTCGCTCTTGTATCTTAGATTCTTTGAAGAACTATAGCTACATAAGTAAATAGTGAACTTAAGGTGGAAGCGACAGGGTAGCCCGCGAAATTCAAATTTTCTTACGTTTTTTGCACTTTGCCGGTCAGTGTCAGGCTTTACGTTGAATAAAATACCTGAGATAGACCTAGAGATAGATCTGAGACGATTAGAAACATTTTACTTGTTACATTTAACTGCCCCGTTGGTCTCTTGGTCGGTCCTGGGTTCGATCCGGGTCGGGCATAAAGTGCAATTGGCTTTTTCCAATAGGAATTTCCCAGTTGTAGTAGCCTAGAGTTTGGAAGTTGGCGGTATGATACCCCCGTGCCTCAGAAAGCACGTTAAACCTTTGGTCCTGCGCCTGATCTCTCTCCGGTCATGTCGGATTGCCGTCACATCGGACTATGAGAGTAAAGGAACAGAGAGTGCACCTGTGTCTGAATCACACATTTGTGCACCATAATATCTCCCGCGCTGATGGCTAATCTCCACCAAGATGGCCGCCGTGATCGAAAACGGTCAGGAGGACTATAGTTGTTACATTTCTTAGTATTCTATTTTTCTTTTACAGGCGACACCAAGTTAATATTATACGAAAAGACATTCCTGAACCGCCTTCGTAGCACAATTCTGTGCGAATGCGAAGGCTTCGTGCAGGCCATGTCGTGGCACGAGCGCTTCGTGGCGTGGGCCAGCGAGGTGGGCGTGCGCGTCTATGACCTGGTGGCGCGCTGCTCGCTCGGCCTCATCCAGTGGGAAAAGGTCCCCAACCGATCCATAGAAGACTATCGCTGCAACCTCCTCTGGTGCGCACCCAAGACTCTCATGATCGGCTGGGTTGACACGATCAGGATCTGTGTCATACGAAAACGCAGTCAAATCGAACTACAGACGCGAGATGTCACCGAGTATTTAGTCGACCCCGTATACACGTTCCAGACTGACTACTTCATCAGTGGCTTAGGTCCCCTGGACGACCAACTAGTAGTGCTGGGAGTACATAAGGAGTGTGACCCTGAAACTGGTAAGGCGCAAAGACCTGTGCTTACCGTCGCTGACTACAAAGACTGTGAATTCTGTGAAATATCAACAGATAGTCTTAACATTCGTGGTTACGAGGAGTATTCTTGTAATGACTATTATTTAGATATGCTCATAGAAGAAAATAGATTTTTCATAGTATCTCCCAAGGACATTGTAGTCGCTAGTCCTTATGATATCGATGATAGAGTCAAATGGCTCACAGAGCAAGGACGATTTGAAAAGGCAATTACCGTTCTCGAAGAAGTTGGCGGGAAGACGCCGAAACACTCGGTGGTGACCGTCGGCGTGCAGTATCTGGACCACTTGATGGCTGAGCACTTGCACGAGGAGGCAGCCATCCTGTGCGCCAGGATTTGTAAGAACGATAAAGTGTTGTGGGAGACGCAGATATTAAAGTTTGCTGAAGTGAACCAGTTGCGAGTGGTCAGTCCGTATGTGCCTAAAACTCCTGAACAAGCATTAAGTTCGCACATATACGAATTAATATTTTATGAATATTTGAAGTTGGACTCCCAAGGATTCCTGAAATTAGTCCAAGAATGGAACCCCGCATTGTACAAGACAGGCGTCATAGTCAAAGAAGTTTTGGAACATCTGTTGAACACAGAAGTCGACAAAAACATTTATTTAGAAGCCTTGGCTCTTTTGTATTGCTACCAAAAGAAATACGACAAGGCTCTGACGACGTACCTAACGCTCCAGCACAAAGACGTGTTCACTCTGATCACAAAACACAACATGCACAACGTGATCCACGACAAGATACTGGACCTGATGACTCTCGACTGCGATAAGGCAATATCAATACTTCTGGACAAGCCCAGGGTACCTGTAGAGGTGGTAGAGAAGCAACTCGCAAGCAATGACAAGTTGCTATTCAAATATTTAGATGCTTACAGCAAAATCGAACCCAACGGTAGGTATCACGGAAAATTAGTAAGACTTTATGCTAAATATGCAAGGGATAAACTTCTTCCATTCTTGAAATGCAGTGATAATTACCCCATACAAGAAGCTTTGGATGTGTGCCAGAGCAATGCATTTTACCCTGAAATGGTGTTCCTGTTGGGACGTATTGGCAACACGAGAGAAGCTCTGCAAATCATTATAGAGCAGCTGAAGGACATCAACCAAGCTATAAATTTCTGTCAAGAGCACAATGATAAGGAATTGTGGATGGACCTCATCAAGCGAACAGTGGACAAGCCCGAGTATGTGACACTACTGCTCAAGAGAATAGGGAACTACGTGGATCCGAGAATATTGATACAAAATATACAATCAGGATGTGAGATAAAAGATTTAAAGGACTCATTAGCAAAGATGATGTGTGATTATCATCTTCAGCTGTCGGTGCAAGAAGCATGTAAAGTGATCACGCTGCGGAACTACTTTGAGTTGCATCAGAAGTTAATCATAAATCAGCAAAGGGGTATATCTGTAACAGATGACTTCATGTGTTGTGCGTGCCAAGGTCGGATCATTATTAGGGACTTGTCAAATGCCTCAGATTTGATGGTGTACAACTGCAGGCATTCATTCCACAAAGAGTGCCTTCCTGAGGGAGTCCAGTGCCAGACTTGCATGGTGTGCAGTGCCGTCAAAATGTGACCTGTATCACTAAAGCTCAATTCTTAGATAGATACTGTATATATTATGTATAATCATTAAACAATATTTTTCCATCATAAACTTGTATATTATAATTATATTTATCAATCTAATTATTTAAAAATGTTTATCAATGTTTGGTGCTTTTATAATGATGTGGCTTGTATTATTTTTCCTTGTATTAGATAAACCTCAGATACCAATAAAACTAAACTAAAATATGTGGCTGTAATTATTAAATTTCATTATTGTATAATACACAAGAAGGGAAAATTTATAAAACAATGGTAAGACCTGCTGTCTTGTATGGATCAGATGGTCCCCAAAATGGATGAATAAAAGGCATTTGCATGTAGCTGAGAATGTTAAGGAGGATGTATAGTGGAATGCGAATGGATTTAGAAATGAGTACAAAGAGAAAGTGGCGCCCCCGGTGATGAAAAGTTGTGTCACTACCACACAACTTTTCAGTCCCCGGGCGGCGCCGCGTCGTATGTCGGTTGTCGTAGTGTGGGCATGAGATGCGGAGCAAAGAGGAAAGTTTTGAGTATGAAAGTGGATGGGTATAAGAGAGTAGAGCCTCTACTCTCTTATACCAAAGATATAGATATGTATACATACATATCTATATCTTTGGTATACCAAAGAAACGTTGTATGGACTGTGTGAAGGAAGATATGGCTAGAAAGCTATTTTTACACGAACACGTAAAAATTACTGCCTTATGGATCTAGTGGTCGGAAGCGCGAATGCTACTGCATGAGGTCAGGGTTCGATTCCTGGATCGGGCAAAGTGTATTTGGGTTTTTCCATCCGGAATTTCCCAATTGCAGCTACAGAATCTGAATTTGTGCCTGGTTGATGGCAATAGTGGGTGTACTATTACGTACATCTCTGCCTAACCCTTATGATGATTTGGACCAGCCAGTATAGGTATCTGTACTATTGCTGTCCCCTATAATTGGTGGGTATCCATTGCTCAACCCACTCACAGCCCACAGATATTTTGGCCGCCGCAAAGCCACTGCTGCCGGTAACTACATGTTTTGTGACCCAAGTTCAACATCTTGAGACCACAGGACCAACAAGGCAGTCGATACATATAAAAAAAGTCAGGTCTTAGGCCTGGCCAACGCTGGACGAAGGTTCCGACGCGTTCAGCAACGTTCCGTCGCGGTAAATCCCTTACCTAACATTTCAGCCATGACGAAAAAATTAACAATACTATACTACAGCACTATTGTTAATAACAGTGAAATAACTAATAGAACTGATTGGCGATATATAAAAACTCATTGGCGGTTAGTTTATGGTAAGACGTAGACGTAGCCTAAAAAACCGGCCAAGTGCGAAGCGGACTCGCGCACGACGGGTTCCGTACCATTATTTATAAAAACGAGCAAAAAACTCACTTTTTTGTATGGGAGCCCTATTAACAGGGGACTCTAGCCCCGAGGAATTTGAAGAAACTATTGCCGTCGTGCTGCCCGTAAAGTGCGAAAGGGACAAGTGCAGCTCAGGCTGACTTTACCTACAAAAATCTTGACCAAAATACGTTTTGTATTCCGCTGTTTTCTTCTTTAAAACTAAACTGATCTAATTAATTATTATATCAAAATTTAGATAGTCGTCTGAACATGGCAGTAAAAACGGGATTTATTTCGGGTTTTTGGATTGTCATAATTCTTTTAGTGATTATGTTTTGAAAAAAAGGAAATGATATGGGCATGTAAACAAAACCTAGATTTTTCGGAAAAATATCATTGCTCTAGACGCATTATCCACGAAGAAAACAGCGGAATACGTTTGTATGGAGAAAGGCCCACTAGAGTAGAGTCCCCTCTTAAATATTTATTTTATTCTATATTATTGTATTTGTTGTTATAGCATCTACAGAAATACATGATCTATATAAATTTCAACTGGCTACCTATCGCGGTTCATGAGATACAGCCTGGTGACAAACGGATGGACGGACGGCTAGCGAAGTCTCAGTAATAGAGTCCCGTTTGACCCTTTGGGTACGGAACCCTAAAAAAATTCATTGGGCGTGTTGTTAATTTGTTATGGAACCCCCGGAATTCAAATGTTCTTACATTTGAATTTCGCGGGTTCAATACGGAACCCGCAAAATGTCCGCTTTGTTTAGTGTTTGTGCTCAGCGGTCTACTTAGAGGTCCCCCGACGCTACGACGCTAAGATTAAATTTATTTTTGGTTTTTTAGAGGTTTTTTCTGTTGGGGGTTTTTTTATTTTTATTTAACTTATTTTATTTCATGCTTTTTAAACTTAAATTATTTTGTCTTAGCCTTGACTGTTCCACTCCTGTGTATAGGTGTCCTCTCATTGCTCCCATTGCTCGGTATTGCGCCTCTTATCGCTAATTAACGAAAACAAAGAAAGTTATAAATTAAAAAAAAAAAACCTGAGCTTTTAGGGGGGAGGGGTGTGCAGTCTCCCCCCTGGGGATGCTCATGTTGACAAGTGACAAGCATTCAAATTTCGAATCGACCAGACCCGTAGAAGTTGTTTATATCCCTTCATCAACTAGAAAAGATGTGATGACCTTCAAATAGCTGAGCACATTTTCTCGAAATATAGCTAAGAACACTCTCGATTAAAACGTCTTTCAAACGATATCAATTTTATCAAAATTGGTTCATCCATCTAGGAGCTACGATGCCAGACGATGCTACAGACAGACACACAAACACACTCGTCAAACTTATTATAACACCCCTCTTTTGTGGTCGGGGGTTAAAAAGCGAGCTTGAAAATGTTAGTATCCTGAGGTCTTGCCTGGGACAAGTTAAGTTTGTTTTGACAGCCTCCAAAAAATGGCCCTGCCAACAGCGGTCTCCTGCCTCTTGACAATTGTCATTCAAGTGCCGAAACATTTTTATATAATCTATTTATGGCCTGATTACAACTAACGAATAGAGCGGCGAGACAGCCAAATGACAGTGCTGTGGCCGAGTGAGTGTCTACTCACATTTTTGCAGTGTTTCGGCGAGACAGTCAGTCAGTTCAGTTCATACTCAGTACATTTACGTTTTTTTAAAAACGTGCTAGCTAAATTCGGGAGAAAAAAAGAAAGAAATCATTTATTTGGGGAGTAAAGTGACGTCTACACATCGAGTGAGTGAGTGAGTGAGTGGTCGCAGAATGCGCGTATTCAGTGTGCTTAGTGCGAGTTTTTTTGACGCATCGAGCGCGTTAACGTTTACGCAAATTAGTATGGCGCTGGGTGAGCGCCACCTAGCGTCATACGTGAAAACTAAATTTTGTGAGTGTAAGTTTTAAAATTTACGTCGTCACTAGTGACAATCGAGTGCCTCTTGAAAGTGAGAACCGTTTCGAGCACTTCGATGACGTTTGCATGTGTATCGCGAGTGTAAGTTACAATTTTGACATTTTAGACCGCTCGATTAAGAAACGCCGTCACTTGTGAGCGAGTAAAGTTGTCACTTAAGATTTTGTGGTGACAGCGTCGTGAGAGTGGTGAAATAACAAAGTAATTTAATTTAATTTCGTATTGTAAATAAAAATTGAAATGGCATCTCGTGTGTATTTCGCTTGGAGGATGTTTGTGACCGCGAGAAGACAAGATGAGCGTAATTTATCGTCCACTAGTCGTGCAAGAGCACGTAATTCGAGCAATCCGCTAAGAGACCTTCCGGAGGCTGAATTTAAGAGAAGATATAGGCTTCCTAAGGCAGCCGTCAGGTTTTTGTGCCGAGAGCTGAGGCAGCTGGGCGGCTTAAAGTCTTCGCAACGAGTATCCTTGGAAGATAAGGTAATGTATAAGTACTTTTTTCAACCCGCCCCCTGGCACATTGTCCTTATTTTATATGTTTATTATTTTAGGTCCTTACAGCCCTGTTTTTTTATGCAACTGGGTCTTACCAGCGCCCAGTGGGAGTTGCTAAAAACGTCTCACAAAAAATGTGCAGTGTGTATATTGAAGAGGTCACGAAGGCTCTGACACACAAGGACGTACTTAGAAAATATATACGGTTTCCTAATACTTCAATTGCAAGGCAAACAATCAGTCAAAGGTATAGTCTACATGATTTTATACTGTAAATAATTATACAATATTATTATCATTGTGATATGAAATGCCTATATAGGTATGTTGTTTTTTTCAGGTTTTGTGACAAATATGGAATACCCGGAGTAATTGGGTGTGTTGATTGTAGCCATTTTAGAATATTTGGCCCACCAAAAGATGAAGAACATCTGTATTATTGCCGCAAGCACTATCATTCAATAAATGTTCAAATGGTAAATACTTAATAATTTAATTAGATATACTTAACTCAGATTAATTCTTCCTTAAAGATTTATTTTTCTTAACTGTATTTTTATTTTACAGATATGTGATGACCAATACAGAATTTTAAATGTAAATGCAAAATTTGGAGGTGCAAATCACGATTCTTTTATATGGGAAAACAGTGACATCAACCAATATATGCAGTCCTTGCACGAAAATGGGCAGATAGTGTGGCTTTTAGGTAAGCTTTACTCAATAAAATATTGTTTCAACAACGTTATGGATTAGGCTAACGCAAATAAACTAATACATTGATCATCATTGTAGGAGACTCTGGTTATCCACAACGACCATGGCTGATGACACCAATTTTAAACGCTGCTCCCAACACTTTGCAAGCCAATTACAACAAGGTGCATGTGGCAGCCAGAGTCGTCATAGAAAATACGTTTGGGCGGTTGAAGAATCGATGGCGATGTCTTAACAAAGATAGAGTGCTCCACTACAAGCCACTGAAATGTGCAAGAATTATACAAGCCTGCTGCATTTTACATAATATTGGCATTGATCTTAATGTTGTAGAAGATGAGGACATGACTGGTATTAATTAATTAATCATTTGAAAAAGTTATTAATGGCACAAATGAGTATTGAATATTTAATTTATTTTTGTTTTTAGGATTGGAACATGAAGAATATGTTGAGCCCATTCCCACAGAGAGGGCAGTAGGTGGTTCAACATCTGACCTAATCAGAGGAAGGGTTCTGAGGGAACAATTAGTCAGAAGACTTGAACACGTTTAATTTTAAAACCTGTAATAATCATGTTTATGATATTAGGCATATGTTGATGTACCTACTAACATATTAGTTAAATTTAGTTTAATAGTTTTTTTGTACACCTGTATAGCATAGAATAGAAATAGTTTTTATTTTTTAATTTACCACCTTTATTTTGTAAACACTGATAAATTTTTATTGTATTTTACTATTATAAATTAAGTCTCTTAGTATGTTAATTACATGTATACTTGCATAGCATATGTGTGAGTTAGTACCATGTTCTAGTATTTTCTAGATATATTTTTGTATTTTGCTGATGGTGGGGCCACATATTGGATCCTTCTTATTTAGTTTCTTAAATTAGATTTCTATATGAGTTAAGGCATTGTAATAGTGACTGATTGATCTAGAATAAACTATAAACCACTTGTATAACAATATAATCTTGTTTTCCTAACCAAAATCAGACCTGGCTTGCTCAACTATGTTGGGTTGGGCTTCTAATCTAACTTGATGCTGCTGAATACCTATGGTACTTTTAAATGAAGCAAGTGCCTGTGTAACATTACACACTGCATACTAAGTAAAATTATTAATACTAAATATTGCTAAGTTTAGAATTCGTAAGAATAAATACTTAGCAAGCTCATTGTAAAATGAAGCTAAGCTACTTTATTATTTACTAGCTGTCCCGCGCAACTTCGTCTGCGTCAAATTTTCCCCGTTTTCGCAACATTTTTCATTGCTGCTCCGCTCCTATTGGTCGTAGCGTGATGATATATAGCCTATGTCCTTCCCCAGGTTGAAATCTATCTTTTTACCAAATTTCATTAAGATCTGATCAGCCATTTAGTCGTGAAAAGGTAACAAACAAACAGATTGACACTCGCATTTATAATATTAGTATGGATTAGAGGAACAGTATTAAAAAACCAAATACTAAGGTTGTAATACTTTTATTAACATCATGTTTTCTTGAAATTATGGTTCAAACCAGGATATTTTTTTAGAACACTTCAAATATTAGATAACTATTTACCAAGATAGTAGTTCCAGACATGATAAACACAACACAAATAAAATCTCCACAAACAATCATTGCTTTAGTTAAGCCTGACATAATCAGTCATTTTGTTTATTTATTTATTGCAAAATGTACATAATCTCAGTTACAAGCTATGGGCTTAAAACTAGACGTATATGACCTTGTTAGGGCGCAGCAAAATAACTTAAAATTAACTTAATAGTATAGTAGGGAGTATTTTATTACTTAATTTAGGAACATTCACAATAAAAAATATAAAACATAAAAAAAAAACAAAGAAAATAATTTTAATTAACACATACATATAATTTGAGCTCTATTTTAGCATCCCATTGTCCATAAATTCCCGTACACTATAATAACATTTTGGTTCTCTAATTATTTAGCTTAAGGCTGTTTTGCAACATTTACCATGTGTCTAAGGAAAACATAAGATGAGTGAATGCCCGTTTATGTCCGAAATTACGATCATAACAATTCACAGAGGAGTTCGGACTTCATCATAGTTTCAGCATTTAAAGTAACATGAGTTATCAAGGAACACACTCCAATCTGTGGAATGTGCATTGCATCAAGTGGAATGACATCATAAATCACTCAAGTGACACAAATCCATAAAAAAAAATAAGGGACTCTATAGTGCACTCAAACACAAAGAATTGCCCTCTTGGACTAAATGTAAACGATTTTTGTACCCCTCTTATAAGAAACAAACATTTGGAAACACTTAAACTTTTTGCCGTCGCGAGTAGAATATGCAAGATAAGCGCGATTCTGTCGCTGAGTGTTTATTAAAGCTATTTAAAATAAAATAATAATCCTATGTCCTACGGCTGGGCAAAGGCCTCTATATTATATTTCTATTAACGGGAACCTAGCTGGTAAATACTGTAAAGTAGAATATTTGTAATTAATCTTTACAATATTTATCAGCTAGTTTTTCCAAAACATTCACAAGTCTTCCGCCTATTGCTTGCCAGTCCCTCTGAACTTGTACCTCCAATTCTCTAATTCGGTTCTGCTCTCTTCTCAATTCCATGTTGTCTCTGTGCTGCTGTTCTTTGAAATTTCTCCAAAACGAATCAGCTTGGAGAAAGTGCTGTGCTGCCTGCTCAGTGTGTGCTGGCCTCGCTCGCCTACGAGGTGAACCTTGAGTTCTCCTTGCACGACGAGGAGTGCTTTGCACAGATGGAGCATGTCCGTGCCCAACTCGAAGTTGAGTTGACAGCCTAGTTGGGGACAGCAAGCCGGTCTCTATAAAAATATAATAAAAGTACTTAATTAATATTCTCAATCATAATTGTTGTCTTCAAAGGGCTTTAAAGTTTATCTTACCTTCAACTTGTGGTTCCACTAATGTAGTATGTGATGCAGCCGTGGTAGTTCTTTCAGGTGGTGAATATGCAATTGATAATCTTGATGGCCCAGGCTCGTGCCAATTAGGTTGAGAACCTAAAAAATAAAGGGTTGTCTGCTGATGCCACAAATTATCAAAAATACTTTAATTGTTGGGAACAAGTACCAAATTAATTTATTTTTAAGTAAAACTTTATTATATAAATCTAGAAAAAAATGGTGTATTTCTTACTTTCAACTTCTTGCTCCACAAACATAGGAGACTGAGAAGCTATAGCCCGCAAGAGTGACGGTGGCGACTGAGATGATGAGGCAATATTAGTCTCAACTTGGTTCACATTCTGAGCATCTGAAGCAGAAAAGAAATACTTAGTTATGTATGTTTTATTAGAAACATTGTTACCTACAATTTATTAAGAACATGGTTATATTCCAGGCAACTTACTTTCTTCAAGCTGATGGAGAGTTAGTATGCCTTGTTCATCATCATTAACATTGGGCTGAATGTGAACTTCCTGTAAGAGAATACAATTTATAAAACACCAATGCAGGTAACGCAATGTAATAGTAATATAGGTACAAGAATTTGAAATATACCTGTGACAACCCAGCCTCTTCCACTGCCAAGCCTGTAGCTACTTGTGAACCCATCAGATTTAGAACTCTCTGCTCTAAATCTGATAATTTGGCAAAAACTGCAGGCCCACCACCAGTACCACTAGCTGCTCGATGCAAACGTGCAGCTTTTTTTTTTGTATTATTTTTTAAGTCACTCCAAGCCTTAAACCATACAAAGAAGCTTATTAACATTTTATTCTCCACCACCACACCCAGTTTAAAACAAAATGGGTTAGCAATAAACCTTTTGACTAACCTTCTTCCACTTCTCAGTGGTTTTAGTGACACCAGCACCATCACTGTTCAATAATGAAGTCAATTCATCCCAATTTTGTATGCTGGTTAACCGACCTCGAGAATTAGCTGATAATTTGCTTAGATCTCCATGCCTAAAAAGTAACAAACTTAGTTTTACTAAGTTCACAGATTGGATCAAGTTCACTACACACCAAATTATATAAATTACACTTACTGCTCCATATATGTCACCAGCATTTCAAATTGGGACGGGCTAGTCTTCATTTCTAAGAATAATATTAAAAACTTTACGTAAATCACAAACACAAACTTTTGTAAACACAAAACAAACGTCAAACTTCGTTGTATAACCACCACTATTTGAATAGGGAGTCGCTTCCACTAAGAACACAAAATACGAATGTCAATTTTTTTGGCCGGTTTACCAACGTTCGGTCGGTTGTTCGTTTCGTTCGTTCATCAATCGTCACTCCTCACGGTGAATTAACGCTAACCGAATGTTTATATGAGTTAGCATCTCACACTCGCAACTTAATGATCGTTGATGCGTTTGACGTAAACACGATTTACGCGTTCGAGGCGTTCGCCGAATTTTAGTATGACACTCGCACTAAGCACACAGATCCACCGAGTGAGCGAGCGAGACAGTGCGGGGACTGGAGGGGTGGGTACTGGGCAAGTAAATAGAACGGATCCGAGTGACTCACTCTAGTCCCTGGGCCTCCTCCGGGCAACCGGAGGTCTCACCTGGCGGTGACAGACCGCTGGGGTGGCGAGAAGAGAGCGGCGCTCGTTACGGTAAAGTTTGTTTATCGTACCAGTGTGCTTAGTGCGAGTTTTTTTGACGCATCGAGCGCGTTAACGTTTACGCAAATTAGTATGGCGCTGGGTGAGCGCCACCTAGCGTCATACGTGAAAACTAAATTTTGTGAGTGTAAGTTTTAAAATTTACGTCGTCACTAGTGACAATCGAGTGCCTCTTGAAAGTGAGAACCGTTTCGAGCACTTCGATGACGTTTGCATGTGTATCGCGAGTGTAAGTTACAATTTTGACATTTTAGCTCGCTCGATTAAGAAACGCCGTCACTTGCGAGCGAGTAAAGTTGTCACTTAAGTGTGCTTAGTGCGAGTGTCATACTAAAATTCGGCGAACGCCTCGAACGCGTAAATCGTGTTTACGTCAAACGCATCAACGATCATTATGTTGCGAGTGTGAGATGCTAACTCATATAAACATTCGGTTAGCGTTAATTCACCGTGAGGAGTGACGATTGATGAACGAACGAAACGAACAACCGACCGAACGTTAGTAAACCGGCCAAAAAAATTGACATTCGTATTTTGTGTTCTTAGTGGAAGCGACTGCCTATTCAAATAGTGGTGGTTATACAACGAAGTTTGACGTTTGTTTTGTGTTTACAAAAGTTTGTGTTTGTGATTTACGTAAAGTTTTTAATATTATTCTTAGAAATGAAGACTAGCCCGTCCCAATTTGAAATGCTGGTGACATATATGGAGCAGTAAGTGTAATTTATATAATTTGGTGTGTAGTGAACTTGATCCAATCTGTGAACTTAGTAAAACTATGTTTGTTACTTTTTAGGCATGGAGATCTAAGCAAATTATCAGCTAATTCTCGAGGTCGGTTAACCAGCATACAAAATTGGGATGAATTGACTTCATTATTGAACAGTGATGGTGCTGGTGTCACTAAAACCACTGAGAAGTGGAAGAAGGTTAGTCACAAGTTTTATTGCTAACCCATTTTGTTTTAAACTAGGTGTGGTGGTGGAGAATAAAATGTTAATAAAGCTTCTTTGTATGGTTTAAGGCTTGGAGTGACTTAAAAAATAATACAAAAAAAAAAGCTGCATGTTTGCATCGAGCAGCTAGTGGTACTGGTGGTGGGCCTGCAGTTTTTGGCAAATTATCAGATTTAGAGCAGAGAGTTCTAAATCTGATGGGTGTACAAGTAGCTACAGGCTTGGCAGTGGAAGAGGCTGGGTTGTCACAGGTATATTTCAAATTCTTGTACCTATATTACTATTACATTGCGTTACCTGCATTGGTGTTTTATAAATTGTATTCTCTTACAGGAAGTTCACATTCAGCCCAATGTTAATGACGATGAACAAGGCATACTAACTCTCCATCAGCTTGAAGAAAGTAAGTTGCCTGAAATATAACCATGTTCTTAATAAATTGTAGGTAACAATGTTTCTAATAAAACATACATAACTATTTCTTTTCTGCTTCAGATGCTCAGAATGTGAACCAAGTTGAGACTAATATTGCCTCATCATCTCAGTCGCCACCGTCACTCTTGCGGGCTATATCTTCTCAGTCTCCTATGTTTGTGGAGCAAGAAGTTGAAAGTAAGAAATACACCATTTTTTTCTAGATAAATATAATAAAATTTTACTTAAAAATAAATAAATTTGGTACTTGTTCCCAACAATTAAAGTATTTTTGATAATTTGTGGCATCAGCAGACAACCCTTTATTTTTTCTTATATTTTAGGTTCTCAACCTAATTGGCACGAGCCTGGGCCATCAAGATTATCGATTGCACATTCACCACCTGAAAGAACTACCACGGCTGCATCGCATACTACATTAGTGGAACCACAAGGTGAAGGTAAGATAAACTTTAAAGCCCTTTGAAGACAACAATAATTATGATTGAGAATATTAATTAAGTACTTTTATTATATTTTTATAGAGACCGGCTTGCTGACCCCAACTAGGCTGTCAACTCAACTTCGAGTTGGGCACGGTCATGCTCTATCTGTGCAAAGCACTCCTCGTCGTGCAAGGAGAACTCAAGGTTCACCTCGTAGGCGAGCTAGGCCAGCACACACTGAGCAGGCAGCACAGCACTTTCTCCAAGCTGATTCGTTTTGGAGAAATTTCAAAGAACAGCAGCACAGAGACAACATCGAATTGAGAAGAGAGCAGAACCGAATTAGAGAATTGGAAGTACAAGTTCAGAGGGACTGGCAAGCAATAGGCGGAAGACTTGTGAATGCTTTGGAAAAACTAGCTGATAAATATTGTAAAGATTAATTACAAAAATTCTACTTTACAGTATTTACCAGCTAGGTTCCTGTTAATAGAGATATAATATAGAGGCCTTTGCCCAGCCGTAGGACGTAGGATTATTATTTTATTTTAAATAGCTTTAATAAACACTCGGCGACAGAATCGCGCTTATCTTGCATATTCTACTCGCGACAGCAAAAAGTTTAAGTGTTTCCAAATGTTTGTTTCTTATAAGAGGGGTACAAAAATCGTTTACATTTAGTCCAAGAGGGCAATTCTTTGTGTTTGAGTGCACTATAGAGTCCCTTATTTTTTTATGGATTTGTGTCACTTGAGTGATTTATGATGTCATTCCACTTGATGCAATGTACATTCCACAGATTGGAGTGTGTTCCTTGATAACTGTTTATGTTACTTTAAATGCTGAAACTATGATGAAGTCCAAACTCCTCTGTGAATTGTTATGATCGTAATTTCGGACTTATACGGGCATTCACTCATCTTATGTTGTCCTTAGACACATGGTAAATGTTGCAAAATAGCCTTAAGCTAAATAATTAGAGAACCAAAATGTTAATATAGTGTACGGGAATTTATGGACGAAGGGAAGCTAAAATAGAGCTCAAATTATATGTATGTGTTTGTGTTAATTACAATTATTTTGTTTGTTTTTTATGTTTTATATTTTTTATTGTGAATTTTCCTAAATTAAGTAATAAAATACTCGCTACTATACTATTAAGTTAATTTCAAGTTATTTTGCTGCGCCCTAACAGGGTCATGTACTGTCTAGTTTTAAGCCCATAGCTTGTAACTGAGATTATGTACATTTTGCAATAAATAAATAAACAAAATGACTGATTATGTCAGGCTTAACTAAAGCAATGATTGTTTGTGGAGATTTTATTTGTGTTGTGTTTATCATGTCTGGAACTACTAACTTGGTAAATAGTTATCTAATATTTGAAGTGTTCTAAAAAAATATCCTGGTTTGAACCATAATTTCTAGAAAACATGATGTTAATAAAAGTATTACAACCTTAGTATTTGGTTTTTTAATACGGTTCCTCTAATAAATAATAAAGTAGCTTAGCTTCATTTTACAATGAGCTTGCTAAGTATTTATTCTTACGAATTCTAAACTTAGCAATATTTAGTATTATTCATTTTACTTAGTATGCAGTGTGTAATGTTACACAGGCACTTGCTTCATTTAAAAGTACCATAGGTATTCAGCAGCATCAGGCATCAAGTTAGATTGGAAGCCCAACCCAACATAGTTGAGCAAGCCAGGTCTGATTTTGGTTAGGAAAACAAGATTATATTGTTATACAAGTGTTTTTATAGTTTATTCTAGACCAATCAGTCACTATTACAATGCCTTAACTCATATAGAAATCTAATTTAAGAAATTAATAAGGATCATATATGGCCCCACCATCAGCAAGATACAAAAATATATCTAGAAAATACTAGAACATTGTACTAACTCACACATGTGCTATGCAAGTATACATGTAATTAACATACTAGGGGACTTAATTTATAATTGTAAAATACAATAAAAATATAACAGTGTTTACAAAATAAAGGTGGTAAATTAAAAAATAAAAACTATTTATATTCTATGCTATACAGGTGTACAAAAAAACTATTCAACTAAATTTAACTAATATGTAAGTAGGTACATCAACATATGCCTAATATCATAAACATGATTATTAGAGGTTTTAAAATTAAATGTGTTCAAGTCTTCTGACTAATTGTTCCCTTAGAACCCTTCCTCTGATTAGGTCAGATGTTGAACCACCTACTGCCCTCTCTGTGGGAATGGGCTCAACATCTTCTTCATGTTCCAATCCTAAAAACAAAAATACATTAAATATTCAATACTCATTTGTGCCATTAATAACTTTTTCAAATTATTAATTAATTAATACCAGTCATGTCCTCATCTTCTACAACATTAAGATCAATGCCAATATTATGTAAAATGCAGCAGGCTTGTATAATTCTTGCACATTTCAGTGGCTTGTAGTGGAGCACTCTATCTTTGTTAAGACATCGCCATCGATTCTTCAACCGCCCAAACGTATTTTCTATGACGACTCTGGCTGCCACATGCACCTTGTTGTAATTAGCTTGCAAAGTGTTTGGAGCAGCGTTTAAAATTGGTGTCATCAGCCATGGTCGTTGTGGATAACCAGAGTCTCCTACAATGATGATAAATGTATTAGTTTATTTGCGTTAGCCTAATCCATAACATTGTTGAAACAATATTTTATTGGGTAAAGCTTACCTAAAAGCCACACTATCTGCCCATTTTCGTGCAAGGACTGCATATATTGGTTGATGTCACTGTTTTCCCATATAAAAGAATCGTGATTTGCACCTCCAAATTTTGCATTTACATTTAAAATTCTGTATTGGTCATCACATATCTGTAAAATAAAAATACAGTTAAGAAAAATAAATCTTTAAGGAAGAATTAATCTGAGTTAAGTATATCTAATTAAATTATTATTTACCATTTGAACATTTATTGAATGATAGTGCTTGCGGCAATAACACAGATGTTCTTCATCTTTTGGTGGGCCAAATATTCTAAAATGGCTACAATCAATACACCCAATTACTCCGGGTATTCCATATTTGTCACAAAACCTGAAAAAAACAACATACCTATATAAGCATTTCATATTACAATGATAATAATATTGTATAATTATTTACAGTATAAAAATCATGTAGACTATACCTTTGACTGATTGTTTGCCTGGCAATTGAAGTATTAGGAAACCGAATATATTTTCTAAGTACGTCCTTGTGTGTCAGAGCCTTCGTAACCTCTTCAATATAAACACTGCACATTTTTTGTGAGACGTTTTTAGCAACTCCCACTGGGCGCTGGTAAGACCCAGTTGCATAAAAAAACAGGGCTGTAAGGACCTAAAATAATAAACATATAAAATAAGGACAATGTGCCAGGCGGGTGGAAAAAAGTGATTCAAAAGTACTTATACATTACCTTATCTTCCAAGGATACTCGTTGCGAAGACTTTAAGCCGCCCAGCTGCCTCAGCTCTCGGCACAAAAACCTGACGGCTGCCTTAGGAAGCCTATATCTTCTCTTAAATTCAGCCTCCGGAAGGTCTCTTAGCGGATTGCTTGAATTACGTGCTCTTGCACGACCAGTGGACGATAAATTACGCTCATCTTGTCTTCTCGCGGTCTCAAACATCCTCCAAGCGAAATACACACGAGATGCCATTGCAATTTTTATTTAAAATACGAAATTAAATTAAATTACTTTGTTATTTCACCACTCTCACGACGCTGTCACCACAAAATCTTAAGTGACAACTTTACTCGCTCGCAAGTGACGGCGTTTCTTAATCGAGCGAGCTAAAATGTCAAAATTGTAACTTACACTCGCGATACACATGCAAACGTCATCGAAGTGCTCGAAACGGTTCTCACTTTCAAGAGGCACTCGATTGTCACTAGTGACGACGTAAATTTTAAAACTTACACTCACAAAATTTAGTTTTCACGTATGACGCTAGGTGGCGCTCACCCAGCGCCATACTAATTTGCGTAAACGTTAACGCGCTCGATGCGTCAAAAAAACTCGCACTAAGCACAAAGATTTTGTGGTGACAGCGTCGTGAGAGTGGTGAAATAACAAAGTAATTTAATTTAATTTCGTATTTTAAATAAAAATTGCAATGGCATCTCGTGTGTATTTCGCTTGGAGGATGTTTGAGACCGCGAGAAGACAAGATGAGCGTAATTTATCGTCCACTGGTCGTGCAAGAGCACGTAATTCGAGCAATCCGCTAAGAGACCTTCCGGAGGCTGAATTTAAGAGAAGATATAGGCTTCCTAAGGCAGCAGTCAGGTTTTTGTGCCGAGAGCTGAGGCAGCTGGGCGGCTTAAAGTCTTCGCAACGAGTATCCTTGGAAGATAAGGTAATGTATAAGTACTTTTGAATCACTTTTTTCAACCCGCCCCCTGGCACATTGTCCTTATTTTATATGTTTATTATTTTAGGTCCTTACAGCCCTGTTTTTTTATGCAACTGGGTCTTACCAGCGCCCAGTGGGAGTTGCTAAAAACGTCTCACAAAAAATGTGCAGTGTTTATATTGAAGAGGTTACGAAGGCTCTGACACACAAGGACGTACTTAGAAAATATATTCGGTTTCCTAATACTTCAATTGCCAGGCAAACAATCAGTCAAAGGTATAGTCTACATGATTTTTATACTGTAAATAATTATACAATATTATTATCATTGTAATATGAAATGCTTATATAGGTATGTTGTTTTTTTCAGGTTTTGTGACAAATATGGAATACCCGGAGTAATTGGGTGTATTGATTGTAGCCATTTTAGAATATTTGGCCCACCAAAAGATGAAGAACATCTGTATTATTGCCGCAAGCACTATCATTCAATAAATGTTCAAATGGTAAATAATAATTTAATTAGATATACTTAACTCAGATTAATTCTTCCTTAAAGATTTATTTTTCTTAACTGTATTTTTATTTTACAGATATGTGATGACCAATACAGAATTTTAAATGTAAATGCAAAATTTGGAGGTGCAAATCACGATTCTTTTATATGGGAAAACAGTGACATCAACCAATATATGCAGTCCTTGCACGAAAATGGGCAGATAGTGTGGCTTTTAGGTAAGCTTTACCCAATAAAATATTGTTTCAACAATGTTATGGATTAGGCTAACGCAAATAAACTAATACATTTATCATCATTGTAGGAGACTCTGGTTATCCACAACGACCATGGCTGATGACACCAATTTTAAACGCTGCTCCAAACACTTTGCAAGCTAATTACAACAAGGTGCATGTGGCAGCCAGAGTCGTCATAGAAAATACGTTTGGGCGGTTGAAGAATCGATGGCGATGTCTTAACAAAGATAGAGTGCTCCACTACAAGCCACTGAAATGTGCAAGAATTATACAAGCCTGCTGCATTTTACATAATATTGGCATTGATCTTAATGTTGTAGAAGATGAGGACATGACTGGTATTAATTAATTAATAATTTGAAAAAGTTATTAATGGCACAAATGAGTATTGAATATTTAATGTATTTTTGTTTTTAGGATTGGAACATGAAGAAGATGTTGAGCCCATTCCCACAGAGAGGGCAGTAGGTGGTTCAACATCTGACCTAATCAGAGGAAGGGTTCTAAGGGAACAATTAGTCAGAAGACTTGAACACATTTAATTTTAAAACCTCTAATAATCATGTTTATGATATTAGGCATATGTTGATGTACCTACTTACATATTAGTTAAATTTAGTTGAATAGTTTTTTGTACACCTGTATAGCATAGAATATAAATAGTTTTTATTTTTTAATTTACCACCTTTATTTTGTAAACACTGTTATATTTTTATTGTATTTTACAATTATAAATTAAGTCTCTTAGTATGTTAATTACATGTATACTTGCATAGCACATGTGTGAGTTAGTACCATGTTCTAGTATTTTCTAGATATATTTTTGTATCTTGCTGATGGTGGGGCCATATATTGGATCCTTATTAGTTTCTTAAATTAGATTTCTATATGAGTTAAGGCATTGTAATAGTGACTGATTGGTCTAGAATAAACTATAAAACACTTGTATAACAATATAATCTTGTTTTCCTAACCAAAATCAGACCTGGCTTGCTCAACTATGTTGGGTTGGGCTTCCAATCTAACTTGATGCCTGATGCTGCTGAATACCTATGGTACTTTTAAATGAAGCAAGTGCCTGTGTAACATTACACACTGCATACTAAGTAAAATTAATAATACTAAATATTGCTAAGTTTAGAATTCGTAAGAATAAATACTTAGCAAGCTCATTGTAAAATGAAGCTAAGCTACTTTATTATTTATTAGAGTAACAGTATTAAAAAACCAAATACTAAGGTTGTAATACTTTTATTAACATCATGTTTTCTAGAAATTATGGTTCAAACCAGGATATTTTTTTAGAACACTTCAAATATTAGATAACTATTTACCAAGTTAGTAGTTCCAGACATGATAAACACAACACAAATAAAATCTCCACAAACAATCATTGCTTTAGTTAATCAGTCATTTTGTTTATTTATTTATTGCAAAATGTACATAATCTCAGTTACAAACTATGGGCTTAAAACTAGACAGTACATGACCCTGTTAGGGCGCAGCAAAATAACTTGAAATTAACTTAATAGTATAGTAGCGAGTATTTTATTACTTAATTTAGGAAAATTCACAGTAAAAAATATAAAACATAAAAAACAAACAAAATAATTGTAATTAACACAAACACATACATATAATTTGAGCTCTATTTTAGCTTCCCTTCGTCCATAAATTCCCGTACACTATATTAACATTTTGGTTCTCTAATTATTTAGCTTAAGGCTATTTTGCAACATTTACCATGTGTCTAAGGAAAACAATAAGATGAGTGAATGCCCATATAAGTCCGAAATTACGATCATAACAATTCACAGAGGAGTTTGGACTTCATCATAGTTTCAGCATTTAAAGTAACATAAACAGTTATCAAGGAACACACTCCAATCTGTGGAATGTACATTGCATCAAGTGGAATGACATCATAAATCACTCAAGTGACACAAATCCATAAAAAAAATAAGGGACTCTATAGTGCACTCAAACACAAAGAATTACCCTCTTGGACTAAATGTAAACGATTTTTGTACCCCTCTTATAAGAAACAAACATTTGGAAACACTTAAACTTTTTGCTGTCGCGAGTAGAATATGCAAGATAAGCGCGATTCTGTCGCCGAGTGTTTATTAAAGCTATTTAAAATAAAATAATAATCCTACGTCCTACGGCTCGGCAAAGGCCTCTATATTATATCTCTATTAACAGGAACCTAGCTGGTAAATACTGTAAAGTAGAATTTTTGTAATTAATCTTTACAATATTTATCAGCTAGTTTTTCCAAAGCATTCACAAGTCTTCCGCCTATTGCTTGCCAGTCCCTCTGAACTTGTACTTCCAATTCTCTAATTCGGTTCTGCTCTCTTCTCAATTCGATGTTGTCTCTGTGCTGCTGTTCTTTGAAATTTCTCCAAAACGAATCAGCTTGGAGAAAGTGCTGTGCTGCCTGCTCAGTGTGTGCTGGCCTAGCTCGCCTACGAGGTGAACCTTGAGTTCTCCTTGCACGACGAGGAGTGCTTTGCACAGATGGAGCATGACCATGCCCAACTCGAAGTTGAGTTGACAGCCTAGTTGGGGTCAGCAAGCCGGTCTCTATAAAAATATAATAAAAGTACTTAATTAATATTCTCAATCATAATTATTGTTGTCTTCAAAGGGCTTTAAAGTTTATCTTACCTTCAACTTGTGGTTCCACTAATGTAGTATGCGATGCAGCCGTGGTAGTTCTTTCAGGTGGTGAATGTGCAATCGATAATCTTGATGGCCCAGGCTCGTGCCAATTAGGTTGAGAACCTAAAATATAAGAAAAAATAAAGGGTTGTCTGCTGATGCCACAAATTATCAAAAATACTTCAATTGTTGGGAACAAGTACCAAATTTATTTATTTTTTAGTAAAATTTTATTATATTTATCTAGAAAAAAATGGTGTATTTCTTACTTTCAACTTCTTGCTCCACAAACATAGGAGACTGAGAAGATATAGCCCGCAAGAGTGACGGTGGCGACTGAGATGATGAGGCAATATTAGTCTCAACTTGGTTCACATTCTGAGCATCTGAAGCAGAAAAGAAATAGTTATGTATGTTTTATTAGAAACATTGTTACCTACAATTTATTAAGAACATGGTTATATTTCAGGCAACTTACTTTCTTCAAGCTGATGGAGAGTTAGTATGCCTTGTTCATCGTCATTAACATTGGGCTGAATGTGAACTTCCTGTAAGAGAATACAATTTATAAAACACCAATGCAGGTAACGCAATGTAATAGTAATATAGGTACAAGAATTTGAAATATACCTGTGACAACCCAGCCTCTTCCACTGCCAAGCCTGTAGCTACTTGTACACCCATCAGATTTAGAACTCTCTGCTCTAAATCTGATAATTTGGCAAAAACTGCAGGCTCACCACCAGTACCACTAGCTGCTCGATGCAAACATGCAGCTTTTTTTTTTGTATTATTTTTTAAGTCACTCCAAGCCTTAAACCATACAAAAAAGCTTTATTAACATTTTATTCTCCACCACCACACCCAGTTTAAAACTCGGGCTAGCAATAAACCTTTTGACTAACCTTCTTCCACTTCTCAGTGGTTTTAGTGACACCAGCACCATCACTGTTCAATAATGAAGTCAATTCATCCCAATTTTGTATGCTGGTTAACCGACCTCGAGAATTAGCTGATAATTTGCTTAGATCTCCATGCCTAAAAAGTAACAAACTTAGTTTTACTAAGTTCACAGATTGGATCAAGTTCACTACACACCAAATTATATAAATTACACTTACTGCTCCATATATGTCACCAGCATTTCAAATTGGGACGGGCTAGTCTTCATTTCTAAGAATAATATTAAAAACTTTACGTAAATCACAAACACAAACTTTTGTAAACACAAAACAAACTTCAAACTTCGTTGTGTAACCACCACTATTTGAATAGGCAGTCGCTTCCACTAAGAACACAAAATACGAATGTCAATTTTTTTGGCCGGTTTACTAACGTTCGGTCGGTTGTTCGTTTCGTTCGTTCAACAATCGTCACTCCTCACGGTGAATTAACGCTAACCGAATGTTTATATGAATTAGCATCTCACACTCGCAACATAATGATCGTTGATGCGTTTGACGTAAACACGATTTACGCGTTCGAGGCGTTCGCCGAATTTTAGTATGACACTCGCACTAAGCACACTGAGCGCGCTGTGCCAGCGCAGCTGGCGCCTCCTACCGGACAAAATGTCAACTACACATAGGCGAGTTGCGTCATAATAAACTAAATTACGCGCGCTCGCCCCCATTCACGCCTAAATCGGCACCAAAATTGAGGGTGCCCGTATTGACGGGCACACCATTCTTCCGCGGGCCAAAGGACATAGTCCATATCCCGCCTCGCGCGTCCCCCTGCGGGGACGTAGCGATTTCCCGAGTCTCTCTAGTCTCTCTGCCTGTTGCTAAGCCGAGCGCTCGCCTAGCACCTGACCATGTGTTTACAAGTACAAAGCGTTCGGCTGAGGGCACTGTCTCGCTACTCTACTCGGTATTGTGTAATCGGGCCATAAAAACCGAAAGTGAAACTTCTTCGAAACTTAAAAAAAATATGAACGCAGGCAAATGACGTTCCTTTTCAATTTCAGCTTCATGAAATGGGATAAAAATTTGAACCCGAGTAAATTAAAAATTTCCACACAGCAACAAAGCAAAAACAAAATCTAATTTTATATAAGTACTACTTTATAATTTTTAAATCAATGAAAACACATAACAAGCTCTAACGTGAAATGAAAAATAAATTTATTGTTTATTCCCATGTGGTGGAAAATGGACGCGCACATGATTCTGTGAGGTTTTGAAAATGTTTTCCTTTAGTGTTCGCGTTCGTTGAGCGGTAAAAGTTGACAATTTTGTGACAAAGTGTTGTGTGAAAATGACAGAAATGCCTCCTTATCTCGCGGTTAAAGATGAGGAGAAAAACAGTGGTCAAGTTGACAGTGAAACTTCTTCAGACGTAGATGACTGGGATTTACCTTTGAGTTTTGATAAACCTAGGCACCTTGAGCCTATAAAGGGCGCCGAGCGCGTGGAGCACACTTGGAGAGTCAAAGAAAAGGTTAGACAGTGACTTCCGATTGATAACTTGTGTGTACGTTACTGCGTAGCTGAGTGTAACGTAGGTGCGATGAAAACAAACGCACATGGTTGATTGAATGAATGCGTCGTTTGATCAGTATATCTCAATAAAAAAACAACTTTGATTTTTTATAGTAAATACGCACCTAGCTAGTTCTTTGCGTACCAAAATTGCCTACTTATACCTGCTTAATACAATTTCGTGAAACTGCTAACATTTGGATGTAAACAATAATAATAAATGAAAAACAACAAAGTAAAAAAACAAATCAAAAGTATTGTACATTTTACAGCTCTTTCTTTGATATTTCTACTTGGCTTTGATCAATAGAATAATTTATATAAATATAATATATTATAAACTACAAAAATATAAGTCTTATTAAAGTGTTTTATCATAATGTTATTTCATTCGTAGTATGCTTTAGTATTTTACTATATTTAGGGTTTATTCTTGTGTTATCAAGAAAGTTATTTATAAAAAATACTAGTATCTTTATTTCAACCTGTTAATTTTGACTGCATGATATAAAAACTGAAACAACTCTGCAATATTGGGCAAAATGTACTGTTATGTATTTTCTACACAATTTCAAAAAGCCCTTTCAGCAGGCTGTAGAAATTATTATTTTCTAGTAGTTGACTCTACATGATACCTCAGATTGTTGATAGTATAGTAAGATTATTGATAACACACCAAAGCTCTTGACAGCCACCCTAGAAAGCCATCAAATTGCTGTTCTCTGTCTATCTGTTGCTGTGGCCAAAATCAGATAGCATCGTCTTTAATTATTACAGGTAAGAGAGGTTAAAGCCCGCCTCTCATGCACGAGGCTGTGGGTTCAAATGCATGCAAGTACCAATGTGACGGTGATTCATTCATTCATATGTCCTACCAAGTATACTGATGCTCAACCACTTTTCACCTGTCCTGAGTAATAAGGTTGAAAAGTGTTTGACCGCCAGTGAGAGCAGATGTAGTTTCTAAGTTTATCTTGGTCATCGTTGAACGATAAACATTGTGAGGAAACTTGAACTTATAAATAATAGAAGTCTGAAATCACCAACCTGTCTTGAACAAGCATAGTTATCAAAGATCCTGCCTGCTCTGTATGAGAAAATGCCTCTGGCCAGCAGAGGGACAGTAATTTAATTTTTATTTTATTTAAGAGGTACAACAAACAGTTACAATATAAAAAATAGGAACAATAAATACACAAAACTTCTGTACTAATGTATATTGCAGCCCACAATGCTGTTCACAGATTAACTAAAGGATACAATACAGTGAAAATAGTCACTAGGATAACAAATACCATTTTGTTTTTTTTTTACTAACTTATTTAATTAACTTTAGTTTTTAAGATGTATAGTAGGTACTTATATAAAACTCAAGAAATTGCACAAAAAAGAAAAGTATAAAATAACATTCAAGAAATAACCACAAGCTCCTCGGTTATTCGGTTTATCCTAATCACTTAAAAACGGGCCAAGTGCGAGTCTTACTCACACACATGGTTCCATAGCCCCAAACAATATAATAACAATATTTTGAACGGTCAATCATTAGTAAACTTCCACTCAACCGCAAAACTAGTTTCTCATAGTCTATATATATAAAAATGAATCCCATTTCCCTTGGTCACGGCATGACGCGTGAACGGCTGGACCGATTTCGATAATTCTTTTTTTGTTTTGTTTGTTATTGTCAGGACAAGGTTCTTAGGTAGGTAGGTAGGTATTGGTAGGTAGGTATTTTTTTATTTTATTTATTTATTATTAATAATCATATGTCATAATACATGGTTGTTTGAACGGTGATCCCCAAACTAGACGTTAGTCTGTATCTTGGGGATCAGAGTTGTACATATTCTTCATATCCAAAAGGTCGTACATAGTGATTATTAACAAAATCTAACAAAAAGTAAAGTTAATGACTTAAATAAGAGCAACTAAAATAAATTGAGTTAATGAGTTAATAAAAATTAAAAAAACATTATAGAGAAAAAAAATAAAAGTATTTAAAAGTGGTAACAATAACAAAACTCATTCAAGAAAATTCAACTTAAATGTGTGTGTATCTTTGTTTGTGTGTGTGGGTGTGTGTCTGTGTGTGTGTGTGTGTGTGAGTGAGATTAGGAGTGGTGTCGGTTGTGTAGTCTTACTTGTTTTGCAACTATCTGTAGATAATCCTTTCAGTTTCGTCGTAGGAGAGTGTAAGGAGCCAGTTCTTTATGACTTTTTTACACAGGGATATTTTGAGGTCTTTTATGTTGCAGTTCTTTACAGCTTCGTTATATATGCGTGGGAATAAATAGTTTGAGGAACGTCTTGCCATAAGAGAGTTTGCTTGGGGAACGGGTATCCTAAATATACGCTTTGAGATTATCTCTGTGTAGTCTGGTCTAGATTTTAATTTTTTGTGTGTTTGTAGGACTGCATTTAGGAGAAAAATCTGTCGGACACGGAGGACCGGGAAATCCTTATAAAGTTGGTCGGTTGAATACAATAAAGGTTTCTTGAGCATTACTTTAATGACGGCTCTTTGTGCTCTTTCGGCTTCAATAAATGCGGCCTTACCTGCGCCACCCCAGACAGAGATACCATATTGGAGGACGGACTGGCAGAGACCAAAGTACACAGTGCGCAATATAGGAGTGGGTGTGCAATCACGTAGTTTTTTCATGATGTAGATAAGTTTCCTGATTCTGCCGGATAGTGCGTGTATTTGCGGTTTAAAGGATAAGTTCTCATCTAAAGTAATTCCCAAATATTTCATGGATTGTATACGCTCAATCTTAGTGCACGAACAGCCCACAGGTCGAGGTTTAGGGTTTTGGGAGCAAGTATGAAGTGTGAGAGTGAGGTTTTGCGGGGGTCTTGATGTCTTGGTTTTGTAGAAAGTAATGATCTTAGTCTTTTTGACGTTTAAGGTTAGTAAATTCCTATCAAGAACTTTGGTAATTGTCAGTAGTCCCTCTGCAGCATTGCAGTACACCTGGTCCCAATTTGCACCATGAAATATGATCGCTGTATCATCTGCATAAGCTATTATTTCAGCGCTGGGAAGAGAAGTATTCAAGATATCATTCATATAAAGTAAGAAAAGCGTCGGACCAAGTGCACTACCTTGCGGGATTCCATAGTTGATAGGGAGTGTGCTGCTAGAGATATCACCGAGCTTGACAAATTGCCTTCTATTGGACAGGTAGCTTTTAAGCCAATCTAGAGGAGTACCGCGTATACCTGCTGCTTCCAGCTTCTTTAAAAGGAGATCTATTGAAACAGTGTCGAAAGCCTTGGCCAGATCTAGGAAAACGCACACAGTGTGTTCTCCTTTATCAACAGATGACGACACAGTGTTGGTTAGAAGCCTGGCTGCATCTTCAGTTGACCTTCCCCGCCTAAAGCCGAACTGCCTATTGGAAATCAGATTGTGTTTGTCAAAAAAGTTCATAAGTCGTTTGTTCACAACCTTTTCGAGCAGCTTAGATAGTATAGGCAATAAGGCGATAGGTCGATAGTTGTCAGGGATATCTGCTGCACCATTTTTGTGGATTGGACTGATAGCTGCAACTTTCCATGTGTCCGGGAATATTCCAGATTCTAAACTAAGGTTAAATATATGAGTTAGTGGATGGATAATAGCGGTGGTGATTTTTTTTATTAATCTTACGTTGAGATTATCGGGCCCAGGAGCGCTGTCGTTGTTGAGTTGAGTTATGAGGGTTTCTAGTTCTGGTTCGTCTGTGGGGTGTAAGAAAAATGTGTGTGGACAGGTTATATTTGGGTTATATTTATCGGCAAGGGAGGCTTGTGTTTCCGAGAGTCTTGAGAGAATTAAGTCGGACAGTTTTTTTCCCAAGGTAGTGAAGTAAGTATTGCATTTGTTAAGTGATTCTGTTGGGTTCTTATTGGTTACTAATTTATCGGAGTCATTCGACGTCTTATTGTTGTCGTTGTATATGGATTTTATCGTCTTCCAGAGCTTTTTTGGGTCAGCTTGGCTATTTTCGATTAGGTTACTGTGGTAGTTAGTTTTTAGCTTATGTAGCAGGCTGTTGCAAAAGTTTCTGTATCGGGTGTAAATTAATCGTTTCATTTGATCGTCTGGGTGGGCACGTGAGGCTAGATGCAGTTTGTCGCGGTGGCGCATGCATCTTATTAAGCCGGGGGTAATCCAGGGCTTGATGTTATAATTACTTCTGCCTACTTTTATTTTTCGTGAGTGTTTTTTTATGGAGGTCGTGATGATTTCAATAAAAATATTAACGGCGGAGTTGGTACAGTGTTGGTTCAAGACTTCCGACCATGATATACTATTTAACTCAGCGACAACGGCTTCCTCATCTATTTTAATCTTCCATTTTTTCCTGATGGAGCAGGATTGATTATTTTTCATGCAGGTAGCAGCCATCGCTATGTCGTGGTCAGTGACAGAGCATTTAGAAACTGCTCCCTACGTACTACTACCTACGTACTGCTGTAGTAGTACGTAGGTAGTAGTACGTAGGTAGTAGTATGTAGGTAGTAGTAGGTAGGTAGGTAGGTAGTAGTAGGTAGGTAGTAGTAGGTAGGTAGGTAGTGGTAGGTAGTAGTAGGTAGGTAGTAGTACGTAGGTAGTAGTAGGTAGGTAGTAGTACGTAGGTAGTAGTACGTAGGTAGTAGTAGGTAGGTAGTAGTAGGTAGGTAGGTAGTGGTAGGTAGTAGTAGGTAGGTAGTAGTACGTAGGTAGTAGTAGGTAGGTAGTAGTACGTAGGTAGTAGTACGTAGGTAGTAGTAGGTAGGTAATAGTAGGTAGGTAGGTAGTGGTAGGTAGTAGTACGTAGGTAGTAGTAGGTAGGTAGTAGTAGGTAGGTAGTGGGTAGGAAAAAGTGCATTGCAACGCATGCCGGGATCAGCTAGTAAGTTAATGAAAAACAAAGTTACTGCTACACTTTGGTAAAAAAGTTCCATATCTCAAAAACTAAATATCAAATCTTATTCAACCAAATTTCATTGAAAGTTTTTTTTACATTCTATATCCCAATATTTTTTCAGAATTTTTCTCCTCTTACTTTAGAAACTAGAGGGGACACACAAAGTTTTACCACTTTGGAAGTGTCTATCTTTCAAACAATTGACAAAAAAAAAATGGTTTTAAAGACCTATCTATAGACACGCAGCATAGGTTTGATGGACACGGACTACGGAACCCTAAAAAGGTTTATTAAGACCCATATACAAAAAGGGCTGTTATATGGATACCAACAATTATAGACAAATAGCAATTCATTCTTGCATTGATAAATAGTCCGGTTAAGATAGATATTTGAAATAACAAAAATTCCCAGAGAGCCAAATATTGGTGGACAGCTGGGGTTTACCATTACAAATAAAGTTTTAAAAATCCCCATTGATCCTATGTGTGCTACAAAAGTTATTTAAGGTCAAAGGTCAAAATGTGAGGTTTTTTGGATTTTTCTCGAAAACGGTAAGTTTTATAAAAAAAAACCTGCGATCAAAGTCGTAGGTTTTAAAATTTTCTACAAAAATGAAAAATGGTCTTTGTGATTTTGTCTAAGAGTTACTATTCCTGAGATATCGCGATTCTAAGAGTGACCTTATACATGATATGCACACATTTCCATGCCACCTGTGAGGTAGTGTACTCAGTGCGTTTTTTTTACCGTGGTTTCCCCTGTAGGCCTACTCCACTAACTCTCATGACAATTTTAGGATAATTTAAGGGAATAATACCCGTCAAGTTCTAGATATTACCTATTTATTGAAATGGCTATTGATTATTGGGTTAACTATTGTTTTGATTTTTTTGGATATTTTAATCAGATTCATACTCTTGAAAGTCTACTTCAACAGTCATGTCTTCTTCGATTTCATCTTCTTCCTCTTCCTCTTGCTGGATGTTCATAAATTGTTCAAATGTGGCTGAGTCATTGGTCTCTTCATTAAAATCACAGGAATCGTCCTGTATACTCAACTGGACATTTGAGCAAGACTGTCCTTGGCAATTGATACACGCTGGCTGGAGAACACAGCAACCCGACTTTTTTACAGCCACATTTGGCACTACAACATTTAAGCAATTGCAAAAAAAAATGTGTTGAGGAGTTTTCTGGAGCAGCTTACTCCCAGTAAAGTTTGAATCGGTTCCAGAGTATTATCTATCAATTTCCAACCCCAGTCTTCTGTTCAGAAAAAAGAAATTTGTGTGTATCTACCTCTGCCTAACATGCGTGATTACAGGCGTGATGTTGTAATATTTATGTAGTCAAGAAAACTCAATTTATTGAGACAGTTCTTCCAAAGTTATCCAACCCACAAGTTTTAAACATTCAATTAAAAATGTAAAACTAATAAATCATCATTCACATAATGTAATTCATCATTCACAGCCCTATGCACGTATCTAGTATATTCCCTATTTGGTACACTCTGTTAACACCCAAAACATAAACTTAAAAGAGATTTAAAGTCAAGCAACAGAAACTATCCAAAATAATTTAAATTACTTGAGAAAATGCGAGCAACGATGTGGGCTCTTGCATTTTCGCAGAAGTAAGCTCAATTTTCTGTTAGCATAATAAAATTATGTTTACTTATGCAATATTTATGTGATAATCAATAATACTTAGCTACTTTTATCCATTCACTTTTTGATCCATGGACTTTTTAACGGAGTTTATATTTCTGCTGACGCTTATTTTTCCCTGTTATTATTACGTGTTTTAGTGGTGTGCGTAGTCGCAGAGGAAAAATGACGAATTTCTTAATTTCAGTTAAGCAGATATTTAGTGTATGACCTCGTGTAATTGTGTATGGTAAGTACAAATTTGTGTATCCAGCCATTGGGGAGCTATTCAACAAAAACTGTTTCCGCTGGAACTACGTTATCCTAGCGGCACTTTTTTTATCCTATGCACGTACATGAAAAAAAATACATTCAATAATTAGTGTATAAGGAGAGGTAAATAAAACATAAAACTGCGAAGATAATCAAGTTTCCGCTGCGCTGACGTTTGGCTATTTGATGAAAATCATATAAAAGAGCTTAGTGCAGAGTTGATTTTTTTTACGCACCTTGCTTTGAATTTGCGCTGCGACTACGCACACGTTTTAGTGTTTAGTGTTTTAGTGTTTTAGTCTTTTCTAAGCTATGTTTTTAATATAAATATCGTATACAATGTTAAAACTCTCACCCACTGTGCTAATTATGTAGTTTTCTCTATCATAATACTTTTTGTTGAGGATCGAGCAAAATATGTCTCAAACAATATGGAATTAAAACTCAGAATGTTAAATTACTTATATCATGGATAGCACACATACAATTATGCAAGAAATAGACGACATAGTTATTGCGCAATCTAAAGAATTTCAAATTGATGATTTCTCAAAACAATTTCATGTACATAAATCTGATTTCACAATAATATCTCAAAATATTAGAAGTATATATAGTAACTTAGATGACTTACTAATCACATTAACACAATTTAAGTTTACTGTAGACCTATTGATCTTAAATGAATGTAGAATAGATGTAAATAAACCTACCCCTGAAATTGAAAACTACTGTTCTTTTACCACGAGCAACCATATAAACCAGTGCGATGGAGTGGCAGTATATATCAAGTGTGATCACAAGTTTAGTGTTAAGGAAATAATATTAACTCATGCATCATGCTTACAAATAATAATGCCTAATCTTGTTGTCCTTGCTATTTATCGTTCCCCCTCAAATAATAATGCTGACTGTTTTATAGACTCGCTAAATAATCACCTAGACTCACTTAAATCATATAATAATATTGTTATAACAGGTGATATAAATATTAACATAATATATAAACCTATTGAACAAACTAATGAGCGCACAAACAGATTAAACTACCTAAATATGCTTGCAATGCATGGGTTGTTACCAGGACATTCCTTACCAACTAGAGGCGAAAACTGTTTGGACCATTTTATTTTGAAACTAGACAAGGTTAAAAACGCTGCTTCTGTTGCTGTTTTGAATACTACTATCACGGATCACTTCATGATTCTCCTCAAATTATCAACTTTAGTCAATTCTTATAAATGCTCAAAAACTAAAAATACTGTGAACTTTGATAAAACAATAACCGACTTGAAACTAAACAATATTTCTGAACTTAATTCAATCAATGATCCAGTCACGTTATCTGTACAATTAATAGACAAACTCCAAAATTGCCTTCAGCAAAACACCATTACTACTTTAGTCCCGAGAAATAATCGCATTATTAAACCATGGATAACTTTAGGAATTCTACGTTGTATTCAAAACAGAAATAATATGCAAAGAAAGCTACGATCTGATCCACAAAACAATATATTACAAATTACTTACAGAAGATATCGCAACTATTGCAATAGTTTAGTTAAAAAGCTTCGAAGAAAATATGATAAGGAACAACTACTAAAGGCAAATAAGAATACGAAACAGTTATGGAACATAATTAACAATATAACTCATCGCAAACCAAAGAAAAATATTAACTCGGAACTATTAGAGATAAAGGCCACCCCCAATGCTTCAGTAGACCACATAAATGATTATTTTTCTAACATCGGGAAAACCCTGGCTGAAGATATTACCTCCACAAACCGATCGCAATCTCAACACGATCCTGATCATATACACTCACAGGCTTCCTCTTTCGTGCTTCTCGAAACGGATCCTAGAGAAGTCTATAACGTGTTAATGGGTCTTAAATCTGAAAGCGCTCCAGGCTGGGATAATATTACAACTTGTTTTTTAAAAACTGCCCATGAGTTAGTCGTACCCATAATTTCGCATCTTGCTAACTTGTGCTTTAGCCAAGGGAAATTTCCACCAGCTCTGAAGCAAGCCATAATAACTCCTGTGCACAAGGGTGGAGACAGTGATGACATTAACAACTATAGACCTATCTCTGTCTTGCCTGCAATATCTAAAATCATTGAAAAGCTAATTAACAAAAGACTAACAAGCTACACTAATAAATATAACATTATTTCACAAGCCCAATATGGTTTTAGACAAAAATTATCTACGGAAGACGCAGTGACGGCATTAACCACTCATATTGTTAAACTAGTAGATTCAGGAAAAAAATGTATAACTGTATTTCTTGATTTAAAAAAAGCTTTTGATACCGTTTCTGTCCCCATTCTTGTGCATAGTCTAGAAGGCATAGGCGTAAGAGGAAGCCCGTTAGCATTACTCATAGATTATCTACAGGATCGTAAGCAAAGGGTTAAGGTAGGAGAGTATATTAGTAAGGAGTCTAACGTGACCTACGGCGTTCCGCAGGGCAGCGTGCTGGGCCCGACTCTATTTTTAATATACATAAACCATCTCTGCAATATGATGCCAGATAATGGGCGCGTTTTCTCATATGCAGACGACACAGCTATTGTTTTTTCTGGCGACACATGGGAATCCGTATATCAATCTTCTGAAAAGGGTCTTTTCGAAATTGCCAACTGGTTGAACTCACATCTTCTAACACTAAATATTTCTAAAACAAAATATATTGCATTTACAAACTACAATAACACTCAACCCGGACCTAACGAAACTCTCAAAATCCACACTTGTCATAATGCTTCTAGCACAAATTGTTCTTGTAAAAACATAGAAAAAGTAACTCATATAAAATACTTAGGTATAATCGTTGATCAGCGGTTATCTTGGCATACACACACAGATATGGTCATGGCCCGTACGAGAAAACTTATTTGGATATTTAAGAACCTAAGACATGTGACAACTAAAAAAATGTTAACAGAAATCTATGTCTCTCTGGCTCAATCAATTCTTATCTACTGCATACCCGTGTGGGGCGGTGCGACAAAAACGAAGTTTCTTGAGCTAGAGCGAGCACAGAGATCTCTTATAAAGGTCATGTACACCAAACCGTTCAGATTCCCGACCAATGAGTTATACTCCCTAAGCGGTATTCTCACAGTCAGAAAATTGTACATACTTCACGCTATCTTAAAATTACACAAAGTCCTGCCATATGACCCTAACTCTCAGGAAAGAAGAAGAAAGCACCGTGTTGCACCAGTAGAATTCGCTAAAACTAGTTATGCAAAAAGACAATTCAATACAAATTCCGCTACCCTATATAATAAAATAAATAAAATAATTAACATCTATCCCATGACTACTAAAGACTGCAAAAAGGCATTAGTTCAATGGCTAAAACTGAAGACCTATGATGACATTGAAATATTGCTGCAAGTATCGTCAATATGACTTGAAAAGAAACACACACGCACTCACACACATACACACACGCACTCACACACATACACACATGCACACACTCACACACACTATTTTAGGAGTGTTTTCAAAATTCTTTTATTTTTTAATTTTAGATGTCTTATAATTTCTTGTTTAAATTTTATTTTATTTTTGTACACCACTTTTACCATTTTAATTTTTATTTGTAATTGAAGAGCGGGGCCTTCTAGCACAGGTATATAATTTACTTAAAAGGAGGTCCCTATGTAAGATTTACTGTAAAAGTTGTACAAGTTTCTGCAATAAACCTTTTTTTTATTTTATTTATTTATTTATTTACTATATCAAATGATTCTAATTAGATCACTTTAAGATGTTAAATATGGTTTTAAAAATCTGTTGTCCTATAATTAGTATATTGTTAGAGCTCCTTCAGCCTGTGATACAGGATTATCCTAGTACAGGCATCGAACATTGTGAGACCTACTTTGTTTAAGATTATTTTTTGTATTTGACCCATTTTTGGTTCTGAATAGAGATATTATTATTATTATTTATTTTTATACATTTGTTTGTTTTGTCTATTTATGCCAAGTCTAGGGTTTGATTTAACCTGTGTTTTTGATACTTGTTTTAAAAAGGCTTGTTAAAGATTTGTTTAGAACAATTTTTGTAAACAGCATGTACCATAAACATTTTTAATTTTATTCATTTAGCAAAGAATCTGCCTCTTCCTCGATTTAAGTATTACTGAACTATTAATAAAAGTTCATAAAAACACCAAGTGGGTATAATATATGTATAATAAAACAATATATAATTTTGTATTTGTTTAGTACAAGACACACTGTGTGGCTCTGGTGCTGTGTCTCAATGTTGGAGTGGATCCGCCCGACGTGGTGAAGACGCAGCCTTGTGCACGCCTTGAATGCTGGATTGGTATGTAACTATTTCGTTTGAATTATAATACCCCATTTTAGTTGTACTGTTTAGACCCACTAAAAAGGTTTGTGTACATAAAAATGGCGGGATTTAGTGAATAGAGATCAGCTGAAATGCGCCGTACGGCTCAGGAGGCCTACTCTCTTTCTCCGAAACGTAACTTCGGCAACGAACGAACATTAAACGTAGTTACGTTTGTGACCGTACTCTATATAATTTGCGGACGCACACAATAACATTCAATACATTCGTTATCTGTGAATTCGAATTTCTTGTGTGCGTCCGCAAATTATATAGTGTAGGGTCACAAACGATACTACGTTTAATTTTCGTTCGTTGCCGAAGTTACGTTTCGGAGAAACAGAGTAGACCTCCAGTATTTTCGCTATTTGCGGTTTGCTCGAGTGTCGCGAGTGAATGGCATGCTGGCATGCCTACTATAGTGAGGTATGTAGGCATCGTGCCTACCTATATCCGTCCTACTTGTCATGCTGTGCACGCAAAAGCTAGCCTACAGAAATTTTCATCCTTATAAATTACCATACATTCGAATTGAGGAACTACAAATATAGCTTCTACAACGAATTAATGCCACGCCTGTTCCAAATTCTTCCGGAGTTCCGAACCTTAATGTTTCCCACGCTGACAATACTTGATCGCGTGTTGAGCCCTAAGGCGTGCCGTAGTTCGTCCACCCGCACCCGGGTTCTTGCGAATTTAATTAAAAGTCTTTATGACTTCATTTATTAACACTTCGTGTCGTGTGCGTGTCTAAATAACGCTTCAATGACGATACGCAATTTCCTAGATGGCAGAGTTAAATATTTTTGTGTTTCAGTAACAAGTTTGGGTAAATATACCAAAAACCTGCCTTTTTATGAACGATGATGTTCCTTCCCCAAATTGCACCACTGATTATGGTTATTTCTTTAACGCGGTTATGTGTGTTATGTACTTACCTACATGTACTTAAAGGCTCTTTGATTTAATCGTAATATAAAAGTTCATAATATTTTTGTCCCGAGTATTTGTCGGGGAATTAGTTTCCACTGTTCCACTTAGGGTCAGTTCACACCGAGACGCGACGCGACGCGACGATACTTGAAGAGGCCAGTGATCTCGCGCTGCGTCGCTCTACGCAGCTCTACGCCGCGAGGCGTCGCGCGGCGCAGCGCTGCGTGGCGCAACGTATTCTGAATTCTCACAACGAAATGTGTATCTTTTCGTGTAGAAAATAAAGTTACATTTTGAATCGCTCTTTAAAAGTATGCGCGCAGCATCACGTCGCGTCGCGTCTCCGTGTGAACTGACCCTTAGACTTTCGATTTGATTTGTTTTTTTTTGTGGTTATTCTTCCGAAGCGATCCTTAAAAGATCAATATTGTTAGTTACACGTTTGAGCTTTCAGAACATATGTACACAATTAAAGAGATTTTGGAAGGTATATTCGCGTTAAAGCCGGCCAAGTTTCCATTATGTGATGACTCAGCAATGTGGAACGCTTTGAGGTCAAACGCCAGACAATACAGCTAACAGCTGATCCTGCTAATTATATTGCGTAGAGTCTACGCAGTATACTACTACGTTGTCAGGAAATAGATACTGCTTTGGGTTCATTAGTACAAAACATGGCCTATACCAGTGGGTGAATGCAGTGTTTGATGAGTTTCGGATTTCGCAGGAGCAGCAAGTTTGTACTGCAAGAGCGAAGCTTACCTACATCGATTTGTTAGTTGAAGTATTGGTATTTAGTTGTAATGACTTGAAACAAATTGCAAATATTGAAGCTGTAGGTAATCTCATGCACGAATAAGATTAGTTCTCTCGTACCTACTTTGAGACTATTATAATGAATGCTATTTGTTATGATAACCTTAGGGCATCTTAGTGATACAATGTTATTTCAGACTCTATATTTTTTAAATTGTTTTACTTCTTTATGTTTGTGAGAAAACGTTTACCTGGAAAAGTAGAAACACGGTTTGCGTTGTATTACTTTTTTCTACTGCCACAATTCAGATGGAGCACAATCAAAACAACTTCCCAAATACCGATAACAATTGATATTCACCAGTTCCACAGACTACCACCCATCTTAAACCACCTCAGACTGAACACTAACCCCTGTCAGTCTTCATTTTCAAAACAGACTGAACTGATGCTTATGTTTTAATACATTTAAGACGTCTGTGTACTAAGCTAATTATGCTTACTTGGTCTGTTCTTCAGACCCGCAGTCGCTGTCGCCGAGCAAGGCTCTGGAGAGCATCGGGCACGCGCTGCAGTCGCAGTACGAGCGCTGGCAGCCGCGCGCGCGCTACAAGCAGAGCCTTGACCCCACCAGCGATGAGGTAAGCGTGCCCATCACCTGTGCTCCCACGAGGTGGTATGACCGGCGCTGGAGAGCATCGGAGGTGGTAGACGTGTCGGGAATCCGGGAGAACGGTCGATGTAACGCTGCCTGGCGAGGGGGCGTCACGGGCTCTGCCCAGCTTTGAGTCATCTTTTGGCCGAATTATGAACAATTTAACTTAAGGGCTTTGCAATTGAGTTCAAAGCTCAATTTGCGGTTAAAAACCACGTACGTAGCATGCAACAAAACCGATGTTCTGTGATATGCCATTCGAACAAATCTGAAACATGGGATCAGTTCCAAGTGAATACGAATCTAGTCGGGCACTCCAGTGAATAGACAGACAAACAACATATTTTGTTACTTTAGTAGAAAGTCTACAAAAAATTGGGTGTCGTCGCGAGGTGCGTAAATTGACGTAGTAATTAGGTTTGGGGCGCGTCGGCGAGCTCCGGCTTAGGCGCTCGACCTTGAGATAATTGTCGCGATATGCCTGCCCGAGTCCACACGCTCCACACAGAAGGTCCACTACAATCCAGACGAGTATAGTGAGTGCTGCATGTTTTTTTTCTGGTGCGTGGTCTAAGTCGGGTAATTAACGCCGACATCTAGTTACAGCAATACAATTTCCATGTTTATCAAAAGCGCCGTACTGGCGATGTCACCAAATCAACCACGCTGCACTGTACATACCCTCACAAAACAAACAACAGTAGTAAGGTTCAGTGCATATAATGTGGCACCAACACATTTTACTAACACTGTATCTATGTGTAAATAACATCACGTCAAAGTTTGAGTGAGTCGGTTTCTTCTAGGCAAGAGTTTCGTTCTCCACCCAAGGCCGCATCATCGCTTCCCATCAGACGAGTTGCGGCCAAACGCAATCATATTAAGTGTAAAAAGGAAAAATGCTTTCACCTAATGTGACTAATGGTAGACTTTGTGTGCTCCTCTACCCTGTACAAATCAATACACGTCTTGTGGTACTTGGACATCACATCACACTCATACATCACCGTGTATGACTAAACAAAAGAAAAAGTACGAGTAGGTCGTCATTACGAATACTAACTATATTGATATCATATGCTATAGTTAAATAACTAAATGCTTGTAGGGGGTAAAGATTTAACAAAAAAACAAACTAATGACCTTTATCTTTCAAGCAGAGGCCAGAGTTCAACGTGCAGCACTCATCATTTATCAGTTTGTCTCTCTCATTACACTAAAGCGAATGTAGCCAATAAATTTTAAGTATTAAGTGTTCTATCCTCCATATCATTTAATAGCTGTCTCGTGTAACTTCGTGTGCGTCACATTTTCCCCGTTTTCGCAATATTTTTCATTGCTGCTACGCTCCTATTGGTCGTAGCGTGATGATGCTACGACCAATGTCGTCCAATGCCTATGTCCTTCCTCAGGTTGAAATCTATCTTCTTGCCAAATTTCATTAAGATCCGATCAGCCGTTTAGTCGTGAAAAGGTAACAAACAAACTTACTTTCGCATTTATAATATTAGTTAGGATGTAAGGGAAAATCCACAAGTACCCTAACCACAACCCATCCCAGCGACAAAATGTGGTCAAGCAGTGGTTACGTATGAATAGTGTCGCTGCTCTTCTTGCAGTTGCGTTGTAGTAACGGCAAAACGTTGATGTGGTTGCGTTGTCGCTAGTAGTTGCGATATGGTTACGTTGTGGCTGGTGCTGATAGACAGATCGACTCCGGATTATTCTTGCGACTTCCAATTCGATTCCGAAAATTATATAACTAATGGGAACATACTACACGAGTGTCATAGTAAAGGATATATCATTATGTATTTAAAACGTTCCCGTGTGTTAATTTCCGAACACAAAGCGAAGCCGCGGGAAAAAGCTTTCATACAGAAGCTACTTGACGTATAAAACACAAATGCTTTGAAGAAGTCTAAGAATATTTCGTCCGTCTAATATCTCAGTATACGAATTAAGTTATTTTTGATTCGAGAAGAATTTTTGGTAGGTCTTGGTTACTCCTTTCTGTATCGTGTTGGTGACAATGTTTGTCCCTGTGTTTGACCAGTGATCAATGTTTGGTTTATGTGTGAGCAGGTGAAGAAGCTGTGCTGTTCGCTGCGCCGCAACGCCAAAGACGAGCGGGTGTTGTTCCACTACAATGGACACGGCGTCCCCAAGCCCACCGCGCAGGGGGAGATCTGGGTCTTCAACAGGGTAAACTTAATACTTCTTTGTTTACATACGAAGACAACTCTGTCTGTCGCTATGTAAGCCAATAGTACCGGCTTGTAATCATGATTCTTGTATGTGAATAATATTTTTCACAACTTCTTGCGCCATCTCTTCATTTCAGTCCACCCACAGGTGGTCTGCAAGTTATCTCCGTCAGCGATAAAACCACCGTTGGATCCCTATAATTACACAATTTTGGTGAAATGGGTAACAATTTCGAAATTCCATAAATACCTGCACAACTCCTTGTTGCACTTCGGGTTTATTTTAATATGCAAGACGTGTGATGTTATGTTATGTGCATAGTATATTGCGTCCCCCCGCAGGCCTACACGCAGTACATCCCGCTGTCGATGTACGACCTGCAGACGTGGATGGGCGCGCCCTCGCTCTACGTGTACGACTGCTCGAACGCCGGCGTCATCATCGACAACTTCAAGCAGTTCGCCGAGCAGCACGAGCGCGAGTATGAGGTAACAACCCTCCGCTGAACTCAACAGCTACAGTCCCTTGCACAAACCGACATGGACATTCTTTTAAATCAAAACTTTTCAGTGTCTTAACACGTGAGCTCATCGCCTCAGATAAATCAATTTGTTTTTCTCCTAAATAGTGGTATTATAGTGAATCATCTTTGAAAGTGGTCAGAGAAGTAACCATCGGTTGCTTCGGTCTGTTTGCGTCAAGTGTAGTGAATAGCGAGTGGTGTGTGTCGTCAGGCGCAGTCGAGCTCGAAGCCGGACGAGGGCGGCGCGGGCGGCGGCGTGTCGTACAAGAACTGCATCCAGCTGGCGGCGTGCGCGGCCGGCCAGGCGCTGCCCATGAACCCCGAGCTGCCGGCCGACCTGTTCACGGCCTGCCTCACCACGCCCGTCAAGATGGCCATGAAGTGGTTCGTGCTGCGCGAGCGCACGCGCTCCGCGCCTCACGACGTGCACGACCTCATTGACAAGTACGTGGGACACTCAGAAAGTTTTGCGAAACTAAAAAAAATTGTTCTATACGTACATATATTTTTATTAAATCTTTTCAAAGTACTTTCCACCAGCCTCTATACAAAGATTCATGCGCCTAAACCAGTTTTCAAAACACTTTTTCCAGTCCGCCGCAGACACCTCGTTTACAGCCTGCTCGAACCCAGCCAGCGCATCTTCCGGCGACGAAAATTGTATCCCTTTGAGCTGATTTTTTATTTTTGGGAATAAAAAGAAGTCACACGGTGCTAGATCAGGGCTGTAAGGAGGGTGACCCAGGAGTTTGACTGGCGTGCTGTCCAGGAAGTCCCTCGTTTTGAGTGCGGTGTGCGCAGGTGCATTGTCGTGGTGGAGCAGTAGCCCGCGGAGCCCTGTGTTTGGTCGCTTGTTGCTTATAACAGAGAAAACTTCTGGCAAACATTTGGAAGTATACCATTCGGCATTAATGCTTCTTTGATCCCGTAAGGGAATTGATACCAAGTGGCCAGTCAAATTAAAAAAGCTAGCGATCAAAATCTTACCCCCGCTTCTAGATCGCTTCACTTTGGTAGGCGTTGGCTCATTTTGAAACACCCAAACAGTCGACTGGCGCTTGGTTTCTGGGTCGTATTGATAAATCCAGGACTCATCACCTGTAACGATGTCGTAAACACGCCGAGACGAGCCTGCTTCAAATTTGTTAAGCATATCACGGCACCATTCCACCCGGGCCTGCTTCTGAGCATCGGTGAGGTTGTGCGGCACCCAGCGTGATACTATCCTCCTCACGCGAAGATGGCTGTGTAGAATCTCGTGAACGCTTCCCGATCCAATCTTCAATATGTGTTGAATCTCCTGATATGTAATTCGCCTATTGTCTTGGATTAAATTTTTCACTGCTAGCACGTTTTCTTCGGTAACAGCCGTCAAAGGGCGACCGCTTCTTTCGTCATCCCCCAAAGTTGGTCGACCGCGCTTGAATTCGTTATACCAACGATACACGGTTGCCTTGGAAGGGCCTTCATCCATGAATGCCATTTGAAGTCTATCGTACGATTCATCCGGTTTCAGGCGACACTTGAAATCGTATAAAATCATAGCTCTAAAATGTTCCCGGCGCAGATCCATATTTCAGTGAGACACAATACTTTGAATTAACTCGCAAAAAATGTGGAGGGAAATTTTGAAATTGGAACTTACTTATTTTTACTTATAAATAATCATATTTTCGAAAAACATAATAACTGGCCAGTCTCCCATATATAAAAACTTTTTTTCGCAATACTTTCTGAGGGGCCTGGTATGTACTGGTTACATCACAAGGAATCTGTGCAGGATTGTAACTTTATAATTTAACCACGAGACGATCCGCGGCGAAAACGAAGGAAATAGCGGAACGACTTGTATGTCTTGTTTATATAGGAGATCGGGCGAAAGCGGTCCAAGTGGCTTCGATGAAAGAGGTCTATATTTTCTTGAAGATGATGAGATATTTATTTTTTGAGATATGGGACTTTTTCACCAAACTGCAGCAGTAACTTTGTTTTTCATTAACTTACTATAAAAAACAAATTTAGTTTTGCGGTTGAGTTGAACTTTAGAGGTGAGGTGTCAAGGAACACCCGGATGGAACGAAGTTATTTAATTAAATTAATTAATTAATTAAATTATAATATGCGACATAGAAAGACGAAACGAAAATAACTGGCTTGCTTTCTATGAGAGAGAGAGAGACAGATAGAGAAACACGCGCACGCCGCACGGATTATTCAAACCAATTTTCGTTGAAAGTTTTTTTTTACGTTCTACATCGCAATATTTTTTACGTTCTACATCGCAATATTTTTTACGTTCTACATCGCAATTTTTTTTTTTAGAATGTTTCTCCTCTTACTTTAGAAATTAGAGGGGGACACACGTTTTACCACACACTTTGGAAGTGTCTATCTTTCAAAAGATTGACTTTGAAAAATATGGTTTAAGGAACCTAAATGTAATTTTTAAAGATCTATGTATGGACTTTTTTGTACAAAAATCATAAAGCGGTTCACAGAATACATCTACCTACCAAGTTTCAGCTGTGTAGTCCTAATAGTTTCGGAATAAAGTGGCTGTGACATACGGACGGACAGACAGACAGACATGTCGAATCTATAAGGGTTCTGTTTTTTGCCATTCGGCTACGAAACCCTAAAACGCATTAATTTGACTCTTTTTTTAAGCCTAAACAAGTGATTTGAGTATCTTAGAATCAACAAAGCTTCATGGACAAGAGTCTATAGCGCCCAGAGCACTGGAAAGTACAGAGGGACGCCTTTGCCTAGCGGTCATTAGAAGTGTAAATGTTTTAATATCGTTAAATACTGATAATATAATAATCTCACAGTGTTATCGAAAATTTGAAGTTGAATATTAAAGATATATTATGGTGTCAGGATCCCCGGTCAGGTGACAGACCGGCGCACGATGCTGGGCGAGCTGAACTGGATCTTCACGGCCATCACCGACACCATCGCGTGGAGCTCGCTGCCGCCGGAGCTGTTCCAGCAGCTGTTCCGCGCGGACCTGCTGACGGCGTCGCTGTGCCGCAACTTCCTGCTAGCCGACCGCATCATGCGCTCGTACAACTGCACGCCGGTGTCGCTGCCGGCGCTGCCGTCGCTGGCCGCGCACCCGCTGTGGGCGGCCTGGGAGCACACGCTGGACCTGGCGCTGGCGCAGCTGCCGCGCCTGCTGCGGCCGGCGCCGGCCGAGTACGCGCACGCGCCCTTCTTCCGCGACCAGCTCACGGCCTTCCAGGTGTGGCTGGCGCTGGGGCGGCGCGGCGCGCGGCCGGCGCCGGCGCAGCTGCCCATGGTGCTGCAGGTGCTGCTGAGCACGCTGCACCGGCTGCGCGCGCTGCGCCTGCTGTGCCGCTTCCTGGCGCTGGGCGCGTGGGCGGCGCGCGCCGTGCTCAACGTGGGCATCTTCCCCTACATGCTGAAGCTGCTGCAGGCCTCCGCGCCCGACCTGCGCGCCTCCATGGTCTACATCTGGGCCAAGATCGTCGCCGTCGACCCCGTGAGTCTAGCGATACTTACGGTATCTGAACATGTCATGCTTATCGACCGATGCTCTCTCTACTCCATGCTACCCTTGTTGCAGAGCTGTCAAGTGGACTTGGTGAACGCGAAGGGACACAAATATTTCCTAGCCGTCCTCCAGGACCCTTCGGTTGACGTAAGTGTTACAGCTAGGCTTACGACGATTTGAAGTCATGTTGTAATGTTAATGTATGATTCGTTTGCAGAGTGAACACCGAACGCTAGCGGCGTATGTTCTGGCTGGCATTGTGGACAACTACCCCGCCGGACAAGAAGCTGCCCTACAGGTATTCGATCTTTAACATCTTCTTGTAAGATAACTTCACCTTTACCTTCAATTTAGAAAACCAGATAGCGTTTTTGAACTTGAAGGGTATACGAGGTTTAAGGGACACCGACGCGAAAACGCTTACCTTGTGCTCCGTACATCATTCTGAACCAAACATAGAAATTTATCATTGATTATCAAAAAAAAACAGCTGTTTCCTACAAAAGTGCCACCCACACGGTCAAAATGTATGAGACAGCTGATTTTTCTGTAAATTACCCAAAAAAACTTGAAAGGGCTTGCGTTGCTTCATAAGATTTTGTCTTAAACAAAAGTAGTTTGTGTTGATACCAACTATTCATTACTAGAGGTCATACGCGTGGCCGCAACTACGAGAAAATATAAAAAATGGTGGAACTGCCGCTACAGGCCGCGTTTCATACTAAAATCTTCCAACCCCTTTAGCAAGAATCATTCTACCGCCAAGTACTAACAAAATAGATCCTAACTTACTACTTAAAATCTTTAACTCATAATTAATCAGGAATGGCTAAATCTTGACCTCAATCGTGAATATTAGTAAAAATAAGTGATAATTTTTTTGCAACAAAAACCGACTTCAAGGAACCCTAAAAGCACTAAAAAGTTAAAAATAATACTATAATCTACCATATTAATAAACGTTACCTAACCTACAATTAACCTATAATAAAATTTAACAATTTTTTTTGGAGTCTGTGCCAAGCAATGTACTGTAACATAGATTACCTAATACCTAATATTTAGACGTGTGTTACGCAACGGTGTGACATAGAGATCGCTGATATTACGATTCGGTGTTACACATGGACTGTGGACAACGTGACCTCGATATTGCGCATTGCAACGAACTGCACGTGGTGCCTACGCAGCATTTCGCAACCGTGTGGGACCGGACATCGGCAATGCCTTCCACGATTCCATTTTTACAGGCATTCTTGGTACATCCATCGACCAATTATCACCTACATAGTTTAAGCTATAATTTGTAATTGCATTATTTCTTTTAATAAATTAGTCTAAAGTAAATTGGTTTTTTTTGCATCCTCCGGCTTCAGCTAACGTAATTCGTGTGGACGACATTTTCTGCAAGTGCAACATGAATACAGAAAAGTTGGTAGAACTTGTACGACAGAATAATATACTTTTCATTACTAGAACTTAGTATGTTAAAAATTATTCAAAATTATTTAAAAAGATCTGTGTTATTGCTAAATCAAAATTTTTAAGTCAGACTATCAAAAATTCTAATAATAAAGTAAAAGCCACTTGGAAGATAATAAACAATGAAACGGGTAAATCTGTTAATAAAGACAATCAACTTGAAATCATGGTTGATAACAAATTAGTTAATAATGCAGCCGACGTAGCTGAGGCATTCAATGAGTATTTTGCCAGCATACCGATAACTACGACTCGCACTTTAAGTTCGTCGCCGTCTAAAGCTGAAAACCTTTTGCATAGCAGCGTGCCTAAATGTGGTCTCGTATTTAGTTTTGAACATGTAACACCTCGTGATATAGTTAACGTTTTTAATTCACTTAAGTCTAAAAACACAGGTGATTACTGGGGCATTTCCATTAAACTTTTGAGTAATATAATCGAAATCTTAGCCCCCTATCTTGCTGTTACTTTTAATAAATGCGTTGATTTAGGTACTTTCCCTGACCTTATGAAGAGCAGTAAAGTCATCCCTCTATTTAAATCAGGCAGTAAGAATGATATTGGCAACTTCAGACCAATTTCTATTTTACCTGCGTTTAGCAAAATTTTTGAAAAGTTAATACTTAAACAGTTGCTAAGACATTTTAATCTCAACAACCTTCTTCATAACGATCAATATGGCTTTACAAAAGGTCGTTCAACTACAGATGCGGGTGTTGCTTTGTTGAGACACATATTCAACGCATGGGAAAACGCGCAAAATGCAATTGGTGTTTTCTGCGATCTCTCAAAAGCTTTTGATTGCGTTCACCACGATACGCTTTTACGGAAACTACGTTATTACGGTGTTCAAAATGAAGCCCTAAATGTAATAGTTTCGTATTTACAAAATAGATTCCAATGTGTAGATGTTAACGGCGCGAAATCGTCCGGGCTACCTGTTCAGCTAGGTGTACCTCAAGGCTCAATACTGGGACCGTTTTTATTCTTGGTTTATATTAATGACTTACCATATTATTTGAAGGGTATTTGTGACGTTGTACTATTTGCAGATGATACCTCTCTTATCTTTAAAGTAGATAGGAATAGACACGATTTTGAAGAAGTAAACAGCGCTCTATCAAAAGTCACGGATTGGTTCACAACAAATAACCTTGTTCTTAATGCCAAGAAAACTAAAAGTATTAAATTCGCCTTACCTAATGTTAAAAATCTAGGTCCCAACATTATTCTCGGCAATGACGAGCTTAAAACGGTTGACTCAGCTGTGTTTCTGGGTATAACAATAGATTCAAAATTACAATGGGGTCCTCACATATCAAGCCTAGCGGGGAGACTTAGTTCGGCCGCATACGCCGTCAGAAAAGTTAGACAATATACTGACGTTGATACAGCACGGTTAGTCTATTTTAGTTACTTTCACAGTGTTATGACCTATGGTATTCTGCTGTGGGGCAAAGCCGCTGATATCCAAAATATATTCGTTCTTCAAAAACGAGCGGTTCGTGCAATTTACCAGCTGGGTGCACGAGTATCTCTGAGAGATTTTTTTAAAGAGATTGGTATTCTCACGGTGGCTTCACAATTTATTTTAGCTAACATTTTATATATTAGACAAAATATCCATTTGTACTGTAAAAACAGTGATATTCACAACATAAACACTCGAAATAAGCATAAACTACGTGCTCCCTTTCACCGGCTTCATAAGGTTCATAATTCATTCGTAGGGCTTGGTATAACATTTTACAACAAGCTACCATCTTCCTTTTTAGACTTGCCATTTAATGTGTTTAAAGCTAAAGTGAAATCTAACCTTTGTTCAAAAGCCTACTATTCCATTAACGACTACTTAAACGATAAGAATAGTTGGTCGCTGGGTTGAACTCAAGACAATGTTTATGTTCTTTCTTTCTCTAATTAGCTTATGGTATTATATAACTTCACGCGTAGTTTTTTTTTTCTTTTTTTACTTTATATTTTTTTTTTTTTTTTTTTTTTTTTTTTACTTTATCTTTATTATTATTTATCTTTATTTTTATTTTATTCGTCTGTATGCACGTGTAAGCGGGCACGCCCTTTATGTCTGGAGGCTTTATTTATTCTTGAGTATATTTTTTAATATTTTATTTTATTATTGGTGTGTGCTAGCTGACATGTGACATTAATTTGATATAATGGATTCCTTGTTTATATAAACTTGAACACTTTTGTATAGAATCTGGTTCTTCTAACCTAACAGACAGATGTGTTGCTGGGGAGTTTGTTCCGCCACTTCTTCTTCCCAGCTAAAACACTAGGAAGTGGCGAAGGGCGGGCGTTTTGGGGGACTGTATCTTGTAATTTTGACGTTCAAAAAGTGCTGATTATCAGCCTAGTTTGAATAAATGACTTTTGATTTTGATTTTGATTTTGACTCATACTCTGAAAGTAGGTCTGAAGTTGCCTGAAGAAGAGCGGGTTGAAAGTAATACTTTTCAGCCCTAGGGAGAATCGCTTTCAACTGACAGATGTCAAATTATTAAAAAAAAAACTAGTTCTATTTTCACATTTTTATTGAACCATGTTCCAACTTTCTATGCAGCCACGAAGTAAAATTGAAATAACTTAAGATAAGTATTGATTAAAGGATATATATTTTTAAAACACTTTATTATAATTTAGTTTCAACAGTTTTTTTTTTAACAACTTTGATTTGGGCAAAATATTTACCATTTTTTCAATGATGAAAATGAAAAATAAAGGCTGAATAGCTGGCTGGCCACAGAAAAAAAAAAACAAAACAGGCGGGAAAGCGGAAACGGTTTTACTCATTTTTTCTTTAGCTAATTCATGTTTTTATTTTTACTTTCCTTGTACTATTCGTAATGAAAAACACAGTGTTTACCTCGGGTTAAATACTTATTTAGTCCCTCGAACTATTGGCGCCCTCACTTCGTTCGTTCGCCAAAACCCGTCTCGGGTCTAAATAAGTCACTTTCACCCCTAGGGTAACAATGTACTATTTCATTACTCATACTCTGAAAGTAGATCTGAAGTTACCTGAAGAGCGGGTTGAAAGTAATACTTTTCAGCCCTCGGGAGAATCGCTTTCAACTGACAGATGTCAAATTATTAAAAAAAAAACTAGTTCTATTTTCACCTTTTTATTGAACCATGTTCCAACTTTCTATGCAGCCACGATGTAAAATTGAAATAAGTTAAGTATTGATTAAAGGATATATATTTTTAAAACACTTTATTTATTATAATTTAGTTTCAACAGTTTTTTTTAAACAACTTAGATTTGGGCAAAATATTTACCATTTTTTCAATGATGAAAATGAAAAATAAAGGCTGATTAGCTGGCTGGCCACAGAAAAAAAAAAACAAAACAGGCGGGAAAGCGGAAACGGTTTTACTCATTTTTTCTTTAGCTAATTCATGTTTTTATTTTTACTTTCCTTGCACTATTCGTAATGAAAAGCACAGTGTTTACCTCGGGTTAAAGACTTATTTAGTCCCTCGAACTATTGGCGCCCTCACTTCGTTCGTGCGCCAAACCCCGTCTCGGGACTAAATAAGTCACTTTCACCCCTAGGGTAACAATTTACTATTATCTACTTCGGTTTCGTTATATTCGAATTACGAAATTGACAGCGGTTTCATTATGATACCCATAACGACACAAGTTGCATTATGCGAATCGTCATAAATTATTCTAAAACACAAGCAAAGACATTATGAACATACAGCCTCGTACCTATAATATTACTTCGAAATCGAGACAATGTAAATGATGTTTTTAAAAATGGAACAAGTTTAGAACAAAAGTATCGTACACTATTTGGCTGTTGCGGCTACAAGATCTTTGCCTTATACTTATTAAAGACTAAGTAAAAAAGAAGTGGACGCGGGAAAAAAAATCTGAGTGAAATTTTATTAAATTTTTTATTAAAAATGTCTTTAACATCAAGTGATATGGAAAATACTCCACCAGATATAACAAATAGAGCAGTTGGGGCTTCAAATAATTTACTACCAGAAATCAAGACATGTATATGAGAAATGTTATGAAGACAATAGTCAGTGTATAGTTAAGTTTCTATTAAAAATACTTTTTTGTCTAAAGGGTGTAAAACACCTCTTAACGAAGCCGAAAGGCACTGGTTCTCCCTGTCATTGCGATCATTTTTTTGTTCTACACCATACCTGGGAACCTTCTAGTTACGAAGATATTAGGGGTCAAAGTTCCAACTTTTTGACAAGTATTTTTTTAACTACAAGTTTTTAATGTAAGATTTTTACTTTAAACACCTCCACGACCCCCGTACTATTCAATCCGTCCATCAGCACAATGTTTTGAGTGCGTTACATTGAGTTCTACCACAAAACATGATTTTACACCCCTCAAAAAAAAGTCGTTTCCCAGCAATAATTTTTTCGTAAAGTTACTTAGTTTCATGTACAGAATGCTTGGTTGACGGCTTCGTGATGAGGTGATTTACACCGTGTATATCTGTGTTTCATTCCTTCCTTCGTAGATAAAATCTTGTATGCAAGTGTACGTTATTGGTATTTTAATAACTCGTGCCCACCTATTTCGGTACGCGCTACGCTTGTACCGAAAAATGGCACTCGTATTAAAAGACCGTCCATAACGTAACAGTTGCATAAATAGCTATTTCATTACTCATACTCTGAAAATAGATCTGAAGTTGCCTGAAGAGCGGGTTTCCGATCACAAAGGATGTTTTTTTAGCTTAGAACCAAAACAGTGCAGAAATGTTGTCATTACTGCACTGTTTTCATTACTGGACTGTTTTTTATGTTTTATCTATATATATAAAAATGAATCCCTATTTCCCTTGGTCACGGCATCACGCGTTTACGGTTGTATGCGTTTGTGTGTCAACCTCCGAAACTGTCTACACTGATACCGGTTTCCCCGATATGTGTGAACACGGGTGATGGACGACACGTCACTGACGGGGACATCCCTGACCCGGTGTGTGTATGTGTGAATGTTGATATATGTGTAGCGTCACGTCCTGCAGGGCTCCATGATCTCGATCTGCCTGGAGCAGCTGGGCGACGGGTCCGCGCTGGCGCAGTGGGCGTGCGTGTGCCTGGGCCGCCTGTGGCGCCACTACGACGCCGCGCGCTGGGCCGGCGTGCGCGACCTGGCGCACGAGAAGCTGTACCCGCTGCTGCAGCACCGCCATCCCGAGGTCGGTCGCCTGGACCGGCCGGCGAACTGCCCGTCATTACTTAACAAAATTATTATCATTTTCAGAATATTAAGCACACATTTTGCATCACACTGACGCGGTTCAACCGACTTTAACACATTAATCGAGATATTACCCACAAAGTTATTAAGTTATTGTGATGTGTCGTGCCTAGTCCGTGTGCCTGTACAGTCGCTGCCCGCCCGCAGGTGCGCGCGGCGTGCGCGTTCGCGCTGGGCACGTTCGTGGCGTGGGGCGGCGCGCGCACGGAGCACGCCAACGCGCTGGACCAGCAGGTGGGCGTGCAGCTGGCCGCGCGCCTGCCGCCCGACGCCTCGCCGCTCGTGCGCCACGAGATCCTCGCCGGTACCGACACACCCTCTAGCGTCTTCGCAGCGGACGTTTTTATATACCTAACTTATGTAATAAAACTTGCTTTTGCAGCTATACAATGGATGGTGTTAATATTTGAACAGCACTTCATCGCCGTGTACATACAAGAGAGAGTACGGAAAAGTGACAGGTTAGAGACAGTTGTCATATTATAGACATATTATATTGAGCGAACTAAAATTGAGTATGACGTGGAATACAAGCATGATTCTGTTGTGTATTAATGTGTTGTTTCCAGACAGAGCGACCGCGGCGGGCGCGTGGACCAGGGCTGGGACGCGCTGTCGGACGCGCGGCACGTGCACTCGCCCGCACTCGTGCGCCACGCGGCCGCACTCGCGCTGCCCTCCATCGGTACCCACTACTTAACGTGGAAGCGACAAAGTGGCCCGCCTACTTCATATTTTCTTACATTTTTTTGCGATTTGTCAGTCAATGATAGATTGTATGTCGAATAAAATATGATACGCTGCCGTAAAACGTACGTATTTACATGATTGTAGCCATTAAAATCATCAATACAAACCCATTAATTTTATTTAATCCCAATGAATGACTATTTCATGAAAAAGTCACTCTATGGGGTTAAATGAACTTCAAGGGGTTATATTGATAACTTAATGATTATAACTCAGTAAAGCCGTATTAGTTACGGCTGCGTATCATATTTAATTCAACATAAAAACTGACACTGACCGGCAAATTGCAAATAACGTAGGAAAATTTTGTTTTGGCGGGCCACCCTGTCGCTTCCACCTTAATTCTCATACACTCACGTCGTGTCAAGTTCGCAGAGCACATGTTGACGCTAACCTTCGAGCCGGTTCAATTTCCCGAACCTATCATACATTCGATTTTACCGCCCAGCTATGTCGAATCTGTCAATTACATGTCATTTTACAGATCATCAATTTGACTAAACCATGTTGTAACGTAGGTTTCGGGTCGGTGTACATGAAGCTGTGGAACATCCTGTCGACGATGTCGCGCGAGCCGCACCCGCAGATCTCGCAGATGGCCACCGACATCATCAACTACATCGCCAACCAGGTGGACAGCGTGGGCCGCGAGCTGGAGCTGGCGCGCGGCAAGGAGCCGGCGTCGCTGCCGCCCTCGCCCGACGCGCGCGCGCAGCCGGCCGAGGGCCGCTCGCACGCCGCCCGGCGCGGCAAGGGCCTGCCGCACTGCGGCGCAGACGACGCCGCACCCGTCCGTGACAGAGACAGCACCTCTTCTAATTCTAGTGAGTTTTTAGACAAAACTTTTAGAAGGCCTACATCTCAAGCTACTTTATATAATAAATATATTGTCGTGCAGGTCAACCAGCGAAGAGGGCGATAGTGAGGACGCAGTTCGTGGAGTGGGCGTCGTCGGCGTTCGCGCGGCCCGACGAGGCCGACAGCTGGCGCGCCGACTGCGAGAGCCGCGCGCACCACGAGCGCCAGTGGCGGTACGCGCGCAACCGCAGCCTGCGCCGCGACGCCGCCGGTGAGACCCGCACGCCTACTGCCTGCCCCACTGCTACACCCGGCACACACTGCCGCTCCCTGCCCCGGTGCACACACACTCGCGCTCCCTACACCGGTGCACACACACTCACGACTGCGAGAGCCGCGCGCACCACGAGCGCCAGTGGCGGTACGCGCGCAACCGCAGCCTGCGCCGCGACGCCGCCGGTGAGACCCGCACGCCTACTGCCTGCCCCACTGCTACACCCGGCACACACTGCCGCTCCCTGCCCCGGTGCACACACACTCGCGCTCCCTACACCGGTGCACACACACTCACGACTGCGAGAGCCGCGCGCACCACGAGCGCCAGTGGCGGTACGCGCGCAACCGCAGCCTGCGCCGCGACGCCGCCGGTGAGACCCGCACGCCTACTGCCTGCCCCACTGCTACACCCGGCACACACTGCCGCTCCCTGCCCCGGTGCACACACACTCGCGCTCCCTACACCGGTGCACACACACTCACGACTGCGAGAGCCGCGCGCACCACGAGCGCCAGTGGCGGTACGCGCGCAACCGCAGCCTGCGCCGCGACGCCGCCGGTGAGACCCGCACGCCTACTGCCTGCCCCACTGCTACACCCGGCACACACTGCCGCTCCCTGCCCCGGTGCACACACACTCGCGCTCCCTACACCGGTGCACACACACTCACGACTGCGAGAGCCGCGCGCACCACGAGCGCCAGTGGCGGTACGCGCGCAACCGCAGCCTGCGCCGCGACGCCGCCGGTGAGACCCGCACCTGCTGTCTGCCCCAAGCTTACAAGTGTCCCGAGACCACTTTACACTTACAATAATCTTGTTACTGCTGTTGTAATACCAAAATAACTTATAATGGTTTTATAATGGCATGGTTTGAGGGGAAATAGGACTTAGAGCGCTCTTACGACTGCTCTCATAAGTGTAATTCCCCTTATATTGCTCTCTGGAAGCTCAATAAAGGAGTATTTATCACAACGGCCGCAAGAGTGTGCGCGAGCGCCGCCGGAATAAAAAAGCCACGTTTTCACTAGGGGACATTTGTCTCGCGACCTTGTCGCCCGACACGAAATCTACGTGTCCCGCGAAATGTCGCCCGACGTCGCTTGCGACATTTACGAATTGCAGGACTTGTCGCTAGTCGACGCTCTGCGAGCGTCGACACGCGCGACCCGCGTGTCACTCGACAGTCGCCGGACAGGTTTTGAGTAGTGAGAACGTGTGTCGCTTGCTTTTGTTTTCCGAATAATTATGTAAGCTGCACTGAGCAACACTACCTCCTCAGGCGACATAATGATTACGACGACTGGCCAATGTGAACAAGGGAAATGTCGAGCGACGTTGTCAAAAGTGAAATATTTTCACAGGCCGACGTTATGTATTTAGTAGAACATTACAAAAAAAATATTAATTAATTATAAAAATAAAAACAGACGCCATTAGAGATTGATAAGACCAATTACTCTTTTCTAAGATAAGCCTAATACTAAAATGTCTTATTTCACACTATCTAAGTTAATTTTAAACCTTTTGGTCTTATTGAGCCCTTACATAGGTAACTACTTGCAGCCATTTAATATTTTAGGGTTCCTTTTAAAACCATGGCAAGAACACCATACACCATAAATTGGAGTCACCGTAATTTGTAATTACGGTGAATCCAATTTATGGTGTTGTCTTTTTTTGACCGAAAATCACACCAAGTAGCTTTTTTTGTGTGTATATTTTTGTTTTATTTTTATTCCCATATACTCCACTTCTTTTAAATCTTTTCTATTTTTCAAACTCCATGCTAAACACTTAGCATTGTTTACACGAATATAATGGCCGAAATTCTTAATAAAGTGTTCACAAGTCTTTTAAAAGACAAAATATTCTGATAGAGCTCTACTATATTCGTCTTCTCTTTAATTTGACTCAGAGAAGACAATTCACACTTACAACTTGTTGGCTTTATAGTCGTTTTATGCAAAAGTTTATTAAGGTCATAAGTGTTATAAAACACTCGATGCAGACTCTACAAAGAAAGAATGTACTTTTAAGATGCTTTTTTAAGTGCAAATAATATTCAAGAGCAATTGCTTTAAAAATGCACCTGTAAGACAACTGTCCTGATAAATGTATTACAACGGTTCTTTATACACATCTATAAGAGCACGTACTAAGTGTTAGTATTCTTTTAGTACAAAACGCCTTAAATTATGCTTTTATAAGATGTACTGTCATAGTCTAGACACATATAAGTCTGCTGTAACACCTTAGTTCTTAAATAAGCATATCCGCAAGAGAAAATAGCTAGTTGGGCACACTGCCGCTCGCTCCCGCAGGCCTGCTGCGCGCGCACGTGGCGCGGCTGGAGACGCAGGCGTTCCACTCGCGCTGCCCGCTGCCGCCCGCCGTGGTGCTGTTCCACCCGTACGAGCAGCACGCTGCCGTCGCCTCCAAGGACAACTTCGGGTCAGTACGTCACGACCACGCACACATACCGCATTACTCTGAGCGTTTGGGTCCTCCCCTTCATCCTTGAATGTACAAGGTGGAAGGGACGCCGACACGAAAACGGTTACCAAGTATTAAGTAAGTACATCATTCTGAGCCCCAAATAAAAATACATTTTGACCGTGTAGGTATTTCACCCTTATAGTCGAAAGTTTTTTTTGGAATAACATTTAAAAAAATTCTATGTGTGTGTTCAGAATAATGTACCGAATATGTGGTAAACGTTTTCGGATCGGCGTCCCTTCCACCATGTATATTAACGATCTGCCTGAACACACCCCTACCGTGCACATTGTTTGCCGATGACATTTCAATAATTATGACATCAATGTGAAAATAATTAAAGAGTAGACATTAATAACATAATTGAATCGACAATGTCATGGTTAAGCTCTAATAATTTGCACCCAAATATATACAGGGTTATTTGTAAAACACCGGCGACCTCTCAGGACTATGTTACTGACATCATAATCAACAACTTTTGTTCTATGACTTTATATACTTTAAATATTGAAATTGAACGCTCTAAATGTTACAACTATGCTCCCCTCGCTATTGTACTATCGTTTTCTTTTGCTTTGTATAGACTTCGTAACATTTAGAGCGTTCAATTTAAATATTTTTATTTTCGTTTGAAAATCTGATGCACTAAAATACAAGGTGTGGCTTTGCATCCTCGTCTAATTCAAGGAGGTGACTATGCTAATGATTCTCGACCTGAATCAATAATAAAGTGGGTAGGTATTTTTATTTATTTTCTTATTTACGGAAATCGATAACCACCCGTGTTTTAAACGCGGCCCGTCTGATTTTGCCCTATAACCGAGCTTTCACACATAAGTACAAACAATCTCAAACTTTATTCGATAATTTCTTATTCCCTAAACCACGTTAAGGGGATTATTGTGATATACTGACAAACGTAATTAAAATTGATTATTTATGTCTTTTGTAACAACTTACTGAATTTTGACGAGGAAGCAAAACAACACCTTGTATGATGTTTTTTTATAAGTCATAGAACAAAAGTTGTTGATTATGATGTTAGTAACAAATAACCAAAAAATATATTGTATAAAGCAAAAAATTTCTAATTCAGGACGCATGGTCGTAAGCGAGATGAGGAGCTCGTGGCTAAATAGTAACAGCCGCACGGGTCGATCCTTAAGGTTAAGGCTTGAGGTTAATCCGTGCTTGCTGAAGTTGGTCCGTGGATGGGTGACCATAATTACATACTGAGTTTTCTCCGGAAAGCGCGATAAGCCGGTGGTCCCGGCTGTCATTTGTAGATCTTTGACAGTTGTTAAGATTAGTCAGAAGCCAAAAGTCTGACATTCAGTTTTACCACGGGTATCGTATTACCCAGTTACTGGGTTTTGGAGGTCAGATAGGCAGTCGCTTCATGTAAAATACTGGTACTCAGCTGCGTCCGGTCAGACTGGAAGCTGACCCCAACATAGTTTGGGAAAAGGCTAGGCAGATGATGATGGTGGTCGTAAGCGAGATAAATTAGACATTAATTCGACGGCACGGTTGGGTCATTTTGACAAATATGTTTTGTACACAGTGTATACAACATTAAATATATTGTAAAGTTTTGCATGTCATCTATATCTTTGACTTTGTATTAGGAACCTCAACAACTGGCTTTAAGACTAATATTGAAAATTAAACGATTGTGTGTGTAAAGTAGAAAGAGCGCAAAAGTGATGAAGGTTGGGTGTTTTTAGCGTTGAAAATGAGTCGCTTGTTAGTAAAACATGATGTATGAAAACATCGGTGTCCCCGCAGGATCTGGGACTGGGGCACAGCGGCCAAGCTGTGCGTGGGGTCGTGGCGTCGCGCCTGGGGCCGCATCACCGCGCTCGCCTACCTCAACGCGCACGCGCACGCGCTGCTGGCCGTGGCGTCGCACTCCGGCAACCTGGCCGTGTACAGGCGAGTGCCGACTGTGGTGAGCCCGCACACGCACGCACGTACTGACCCATGCCCCCGCAGGCCCGGCGGCAGCGGCGCGGAGCCGGCGCTGGTGTCGGCGTGGCGCGCGCTGGACGTGCGGCCGGGCGCCGACTGCCGCCCGCCGCCCGCGCAGGCCGTCTACAGTACGTATGCAGCTTCACGACCAATACGCTGGCGGATACCAAAACTTACTTTATTGGACTGCACTACTCATATTTATGACTACTCCACTCCAACAGAGTATGGCCCACATAAAACCGATCAAACAGTAAATGTGTCTCTTCCTGACACATGAGCTAAAATCATAGTACGATATAATCGATGGCTAGTCGCTTATTCGACGACACGCGGCGGTGACCGGTGCTTTCGGCAGCTGTCTCCTAAAACATGACGACCCCTCGTCATGTATTCAGTGGGGAACAACCTACTCGGTGAAAGTGCATGTTAATGTGTTTGCCAATTACTCTAAATAAAAAAAAGGATTGTGTGGTTTTATGAAAACACGGTAAACATGAAACTTTTTTTCACACTATAGACATTTAACTAAAAAAATTTGGAATAATATTCATTAAGGGTTTAAAACGCGGAGTAGGGATAAAGTGAAAGGCGCTCGTTAGAGCGCCTTTCACTTTATTCCTACTCCGCGGCCGAGCGTCACGCGACATGCAACATACAGACGAAAAAGTTTAAGACGATGTAATAAAAGTTTCACAAAAAATATCAGGAAATGTCTACACTTATAAACATTTTTACTGAATCCTTGTAACTTTATGTTGTGGTACAATAAATAGATGCACGATGCTAGGTGGGGGTGTTGTGACTGTCCGTGATTTCGGTGCATCAAAATAGTTATTTGGTTGAAACAACACTGTGCTACAAACTTAACTAACAACTTCATGTCATTCGTGTGAGTAAACCAACTCGACTCCATCACTGCATGTCCACTCAATTCAAAAAATCATTTATTTAACATTGGTGATCGTTGGACAAACAGTCTTTGGTTGTAGTTTCTTATTTAGATGATGTCAACATGCAAGCCTTCACACAGTAGAGCAGTGTTCGCTCTGATTCTATGGCGCGCCGACTGATCTGTACGTCTACCATGAGTTTTAACAATCTATACTCGCTAGCGTCTGTAGTTAAAAAAAAATGTATGAAAACTTTTACAGCGCCTCTAGCGGATAGTTGGGTACTAAAATGCGCAGTATGAGTCACTATAGTTATCTATCCTACGTCACCGTGTAGTAAACTATACTACAGCGACTGCAAGTTTGGGCTTCATTTGCTTAGAAATTGGTAGTAAGCACCAGCACAGCTCATGGTACCATTGAAAAAGCTAACTATAGTATTTGCATATTGACGGAACTATTGCAGTTACGTCAAGCGATCTAACTATGACAACTCATGGTAGACGTACTGGTCTCCATGTTAAGATGTTTTACTAACAGACGCCTAAATGTTTATATATACAAGAATAGATTGTTATGGTTGCGTGTTGTCAATAGTTATTTGAGACGTTTTGTTAAAAGTACTTAACAAGATCAAAGGCTTATTTACTAAAAAGCAGGTAAAGTATCCATTATGCGTGTATATACAGGGTGTAACGGAAAGGGTATATACATACTGAAGGGTGTGCTACAGACCTTCAAACTGAACAGGTTTCTCATCATAAAACATGTTTTTCAGCGAAAAATTATCTGCTGCCTAATTCAAAATTGCAATATCTATTTGACACAAATGTATGGGGCAGCTGATATTTTTTTCGGTATTACGATTTTGTCCGAACATGTTTCTCACATGTTCAGTTTGATCGTCTGTAGCACACCCTTAAGTATGTATATACCCTTTCCGTTACAACCTGTATATCTCACACAAATCTCTTCTTGTTCGAAAATAAGTTACTAGCACGCGTAGCATGAACGCCGTAGAAACGGGCTATATCGACGGAAGAAACGACAAACTGACACATTGTCGTTGTCTATCTGTCATTATGTCGATTCTTCCGTAGACAAAACCTGTTTGTACAGTGGTCATGCTACGCGTGCTGCTCCTACATAAAGATGAGTAGTAAGTTCGGTCGGCGCGCACAGGATCAGTGCTCGAGTGTGTACAGTAGGTGGGTTGCGTGTCGATAGTGACTGTGTTGCCGTTGGGTGTCAGGTCTAGCGCAGCTGGTGTCGGAGCAGTTCGCGTCGGCCGAGGACAAGCAGGCCAGCACCAAGGGCAAGCAGGACGCCAACCGTGAGTACTGGTCCTGCCGTCTCACTCATACACTCTCACGCTTACATCAGACTACCTACAGTCCATACAGTTCTTTTTACCTCTGACAGTAGCAACCCAATAGCAGCCTTATTAATACGGCAATAAAGATTATTTTAACTACGACAGATTTGTGACTGGCAGCAACACAAAAGCAACCTTAACGAGAGTAAAGATCGCTACGCTTTTGTAGTCAGAGATAAAATAACTGTGAAAGGACAATAACTCAATGAAGGGATAACGGTTTATATCCGTTTGTAATCCCGGAATGTAAGTAGGTATTCTTGTGGCACGTCAATATGCACTTACTATTCCGATCACTTCTCATTTAATCCCATGTCTAACTTGATTAAAATGACAGCAGCCAAACTAAAGGGACTAGTAGCTTTAGTCATATCGATATACATATATGCATATTTAAGCAGGCAGTATATTACGCTCTGTAAATATGGATTTTAATAAGGGCTAATTAAACGTAACTATTATTAATCTTAATTAAATTATCGGCTTAATGATGTGCATGCTGACAGCTGTCATTTTAATCAAGTTAAAGTAGATCACCCAGCCTCCATACATTTTTGGGTTAATTTAAAAAAAAAAACATTGAAACTAAATAAATTTTCAAAAAAAAAACAAACTTAATATTTAGATAGAGCATAATATAATAAACATTTTTATAATTGCACCTAAGTACTAAGTCAATTCATCGAGAAGTTATTAGTAGAGAGAGAGAGAGTAATAGCCACAAAATATCTGAAATCACCCAGACTGGGCCAATTTTTTTTGCCAGCCAACTAAAATAAACGCAAGAATTAAGTACAGCTTATGGATATAATCATTTTTTATTATAGCACCCAAGTTTTAAGTTAATAATAATGACAACAATAAAGGAAAATATAGCCGCATATAGGTTGCCTGCTTGTCGGTCTTCTAAAAGCTGTACTTCGGTGGGTTTGCCCAAGAACTCCACGACCTCATTCCACCGGCCCTCTTCTACCATCGGACATCTAGACGCACTGCAAGTTACCATCCCTACCTTATTGCTATTCCGTCAATTTGCACTAAGCGTTTTCAAACGTCTTTCATAATGCGCACAGCAAAGGAGTGGAACTCTCTGCGTGCGTCTGTGTTTCCGAATGCTTACAACCCTAATCTCTTCAAAGTTAGAGTGCACTGGCTTCTTCTGGGTAAGCTCGTACCATCGTCGACTTTGTCTCTGTCATCTCTGACCTAGACTAAAGTCAAGAGCAAAACCGCCGCATACAAAAAAGATACAATAATATAAAAGCTGGAATAAAACATAAAAGATAAACAGTAATAAAATAATATATATACAAAAAAAATAACCCGGGTAAAAAGGCATTTTATTTTATGTCATTGTTTAAATAGTAGATTGTTGCATTGAGCGCAAAGTGAGTTATTAATGCACGAATGTTATGTTGGTGCCCAAGCAAGCGCGGGCACTAAATTAACACGAGTGCATTAATTACTCACTTTAGCAGGGTAAATTTATATTGAAATAAAAAACAGTGCAGTAATGAAAAACAGTGTAATATTGAGATTTCATATAACATTTCTGCACGGTTCCTGAGATACAGCCTGGTGACAGACGGACGGACGGACAGCGAAGTCTCAGTAATAGGGTCCCGTTTGACCCTTTGGATACGAAACCCTATTTCTTCACAAATTGATTACATTTTTAAATATTCTTTACAAAAATAAATATAAAACATTTAAAAGTTAAAAATTGTAGTCCACTGGTATCGGGAACAGGGTCAAAGCTACCGGATGTCAGGGCTCCAGAAAAGGAACCTCCTAACAATACGAGCCGTGTCCAAGAGTACCGCTTTCTGATCCAAGCCCTTGTTCCAGCTGCCTAACGAGAGCTTAATCAGGTACTGGTCGAGGCTCTTGGCAATGAAGTTATTGGCTGATGCGACTATCGGTACAATGATCGCTTGAGTCCACATCCCACATGCCGACAACCTCGCGAGCCAAGTACGCTTGATTGATAGATACTTGGTTTGCTTATCTTTCTCGGCTTTCACGAGGTTCTCGTCATGCGGAACCGTTATATCAACGATCATTGCGCGCCGCTCTGATCGACCCACCACCACTATATCAGGCTTATTGGCTACAATAGTCCTGTCAGTGTGGATGGATTGATCCCACTACAGTGTGATATTGCCATTTTGAAGAACAGGGTCGGGCACATACCTATAACGGCACTTCCGGTTCCACAAGGCTGTATTTTAGAAAAAGTTGCTGATGGATAATCCTGGCTACAAGGTTGTGTCTATGCAAGTATTCTCTGTTAGCTAAACGAAAACACCCGAAGATAATATGACGGATTCATTCGCCCGTCATTAGTGTCAAGCACTGCAGGTTTGCGCCAGTTCTCTTTAGCCAAGTAGAGCGGGGTGAGGCCCTTGTCCATCGCGACCACATCTCGATGCATCCCCACGTCGTCGGCTTCTAGGAAATATTCCCTGAGACTGCATATCTCGCGATTGTGGAGAGTCTTAGCGTTTTGAAAAGCCTCGACCTTTACGACTTTGCGGGATATACAGTCTCATAACCGAAGAACGTGAGTGATGCATTCGATATGCCGTCAACAATGTACGGACCTTCCTATCCAGAGCGTCTAGTTCTGTTTGAATCCATTGGAGTACGCCGAAAGAGTACATCAAAGCCCACAAGGCCCAACCGTTAAAGGCACGCACTTTATTTCCGCCTGATAAAAGCCTATTAAATAATATGTCTCAGGCGGCCAAAGAAGCGCCTCCTTCAAAGATTGCTTCATGTCAGCAGCATTAATGCCCAACGCTTCCGACATACCCAAATACTTGTAGGTTTCGGTAGCTGAGATCGATCTCCCCTCGCTTTACATGCATGACCGCACATTTGTCAACACCTAATTCCATCCTGATGGCGCTACTCAAGGTTTCAGTTACCTTCAGTAGCTCCATCAGTTGCAAATCGTTGGGGGCAAAGAGTTTCAGGTCATTTATGTAAAGAAGGTGAGATATAACCTGACCCTCTCTCCTCAATTGAAAGCCCAGACCTGAATCCTCCGGCAGCGTGCTTAGAGGGTTCAAGGCTAAGCAAATCCAAAGTGGGCTCAAAATATCGCCCTGAAAAATACCACGTTCTATCATTATCGGTTCGCTATTCCCCTAGATATGTCGACATCCTGGATAGCGAAGGACTGTCCTCCATTGCCCCCATACACGACATCAGGAAGATGCACTGCGGTGCGTCATTACGCCGATACGTTGACAGCTGGCTCAAGCACCAACACCGAGCATCCGAACACGGTACGCGGTCAGGTTGTTTCCTCCTTCTGTAGACCCATAGTATGAGCGCATGACATTTTCGTTGATGTTTGGTGTCCATCGCATGCGCTGCACCCTTCCGCCGGGATCTAAGACCTTATCAGAGGCTAGTGGGCCTCGGGGTCCTAAGTGGTAAGCCGTCCGGCGGCCGGCGTCCCCCCTGTCGACGAGCAGGTGGTGGTGTCGTGGGCGGAGAGAAGGATTCGTCGCTGTCGCTCGACGCAACTGCCACGGCCGGCGTCACAGCACTCACGGTGAGGCTGGGTTTCGGTGGGAACGGGGCGGGGCGGGGGATCGTCTTCAATTCATCTTATTACATGTCAAATACATGTCATTTTTTGTACCAGCTTTTCTTTTCTGTATTTTTAAGTATATTTCTTGCATTTTATGGTGTGATTGGTGTTAATAGAGAAATCATTGATTTTACAATACAACTAAGATCAGACTTAAAAAAAAACTGTTTAAAATTTTAAATTAAAGAAAATTATGGAATGAAATTGAAGTCTTTCAATTACAAAATTACCCAGATACTTTGTGGTTGAATAATTTCTGGGTGAATTGACTTACGACTTAGGTGTAATAAAAAAAAAAAAGAAATTAGCCCAATTTGGGTGATGTCCTTTGAAGAAGTATAAGTTCACCGCCATTGTCGCTGTATGTGAACGCCTGGCACATATACGATTAAATGTTGCACTAACAACAGGAATACACAGACGTATTGTTAATGCAAGGGTTCATAAGGGTGGAGCGTTTATAGAATACAATGTATTTCTAAACTCTTCGGAAAAGCTAAAAAAATACCTTGAACGGTGATGGTATAGGGCTAGAAGTAGGACCAATTTTTTTTTATTGTCATTATTTTTGTGTTCCGTATGGATGGCCAAATGCAACTTTCCGGAACTAATCAGACAAGAAAAAAAAAATTTGACGCTCCATCTTAGTAGATATTACGAACCCTTCACTTCCACGATCAAATGATATACTTATACGGTTCCTAGTTTTGCTTATGCTAGTTTTTCTTAAAAAGTTTGCAAAATCCTGATAGACGTCTGGTTATTTAAATGCTTTTTATAATTGAAGGTCCATATCCGTTTTAAAGGAACACTTAGAAGCCTCCGCAACATAATTTTTTCTTGAGTGCATTTTTTTTTTACTCTACTCAATTTGTCATCACATAAAGTGTAATTAGATAGAAATAATAATTTTAAACAGAACAAAAAAAAACGTATGTACAAATTAAGAAAAAACTGACGAAAAATTCCAACGCAGGGGGGTCCAGAACCAGAAATCATTCTGGTATCTTCGTTCGAATTTTTCATCCGTGCTGAATTCATGGTAACCGGATGCGCATAAATAATAAGAATACGTTTTTTTGATACTGTCGGTGGCTTAAAAAGTTCGTCATTACTGGTAAGACATTGTGGTTTAAAATACACTACAATAAATTGGTGGATTAAAATACGGGCTGTAAGCGACACCGACGCGAAAACGCTTAATTTTTTTTTCAAAACCACCAGCTGTTCGATACATTGACCGTATAGATATTATTGCACTTTTGGAAATAGTTATTTTTTATAAATTACTAGTGAAAAGTTTTTATGTGGAGGGGTTCAGAATGATGCACTGAGTACGTGGTGAGCGTTATCGCGTCGGTGTCCCTTACACCCCGTATACATTACGCTGGGAACCTGTCTCGAGCCGGCATAAATGCTTCATGTGTTCTGTGTGGCAGTGGGGCACCCGGCGGCGGGCGGCGCGGCGACGTACGCGCCCACGCCGCCGCCCACGCTGCTGCGCTACTGCGCCGCGCGCCGCACGCTGGCGCTGGCGGGCCGCGCCGCGCGCGTGCGCCTGTGGGACGCTAGCACCGAGCTGCTGCTCACCGACATCGACACCGGTGGGTATACTGTTCACCTACTCACTACTGCGCCGCGCGCGTGCGCCTGTGGGACGCTAGCACCGAGCTGCTGCTCACCGACATCGACACCGGTGGGTATACTGTTCACCTACTCACTACTGCGCCGCGCGAGTGCGCCTGTGGGACGCTAGCACCGAGCTGCTGCTCACCGACATCGACACCGGTGGGTATACTGTTCACCTACTCACTACTGCGCCGCGCGAGTGCGCCTGTGGGACGCTAGCACCGAGCTGCTGCTCACCGACATCGACACCGGTGGGTATACTGTTCACCTACTCACTACTGCGCCGCGCGAGTGCGCCTGTGGGACGCTAGCACCGAGCTGCTGCTCACCGACATCGACACCGGTGGGTATACTGTTCACCTACTCACTACTGCGCCGCGCGAGTGCGCCTGTGGGACGCTAGCACCGAGCTGCTGCTCACCGACATCGACACCGGTGGGTATACTGTTCACCTACTCACTACTGCGCCGCGCGAGTGCGCCTGTGGGACGCTAGCACCGAGCTGCTGCTCACCGACATCGACACCGGTGGGTATACTGTTCACCTACTCACTACTGCGCCGCGCGAGTGCGCCTGTGGGACGCTAGCACCGAGCTGCTGCTCACCGACATCGACACCGGTGGGTATACTGTTCACCTACTCACTACTGCGCCGCGCGAGTGCGCCTGTGGGACGCTAGCACCGAGCTGCTGCTCACCGACATCGACACCGGTGGGTATACTGTTCACCTACTCACTACTGCGCCGCGCGAGTGCGCCTGTGGGACGCTAGCACCGAGCTGCTGCTCACCGACATCGACACCGGTGGGTATACTGTTCACCTACTCACTACTGCGCCGCGCGAGTGCGCCTGTGGGACGCTAGCACCGAGCTGCTGCTCACCGACATCGACACCGGTGGGTATACTGTTCACCTACTCACTACTGCGCCGCGCGAGTGCGCCTGTGGGACGCTAGCACCGAGCTGCTGCTCACCGACATCGACACCGGTGGGTATACTGTTCACCTACTCACTACTGCGCCGCGCGAGTGCGCCTGTGGGACGCTAGCACCGAGCTGCTGCTCACCGACATCGACACCGGTGGGTATACTGTTCACCTACTCACTACTGCGCCGCGCGAGTGCGCCTGTGGGACGCTAGCACCGAGCTGCTGCTCACCGACATCGACACCGGTGGGTATACTGTTCACCTACTCACTACTGCGCCGCGCGAGTGCGCCTGTGGGACGCTAGCACCGAGCTGCTGCTCACCGACATCGACACCGGTGGGTATACTGTTCACCTACTCACTACTGCGCCGCGCGAGTGCGCCTGTGGGACGCTAGCACCGAGCTGCTGCTCACCGACATCGACACCGGTGGGTATACTGTTCACCTACTCACTACTGCGCCGCGCGAGTGCGCCTGTGGGACGCTAGCACCGAGCTGCTGCTCACCGACATCGACACCGGTGGGTATACTGTTCACCTACCCACTACTGACTAGCCGACCGCCAACATACGTGGGTAAAGCTAAACAGATACAACTGTATACCAGTATTTTACCTGGAACCAGCGATTGTCTATAAACTCCACTACCCAGATACTGTGTAACGCGGACTAACGCGATATCCCTTGATAAGACTGGTTTTTGGCCAGTCATAAAATCTATATTTATCAATAGCTGTCTGGACCGAGATACCCCCCGCACCCCTAGCTAGTAGGGCATGCAAAAACCGGGTTGTTTTAAATAACCGTTTTTTTGGGTTTCTTGTTTACAATACCGGTGAAATCGTTTTTTTTTTTTCGTTTTTTTTTTTTCAAACTTTATTAAAAAAATGTGTAGAAAGAAATAAAAATGCTAAAGTCTAATCAAAATATGTATTTTTATGTTTATCTTACCTATGTTTATAATAATGAGCATTTGTTTGGACTTCAATAAGCTACAACTACTAAATATCAATTTTAAAAAATTATTTTCTTCATGCATAACATAGAATAAAACTTATTATTTAGGTAAACAACATAGTCTTAAAATTTAAGGTACTAAGACTAACATACAAAATTAAGAATATTTGGTAGGTAAACAAATGTCTAAAATCGCAGAATATACAGCAAGTGTCTCAATTAAAGTACTTGGTTCACTGGGTCAATGAGAAACAAAATGATGATATGGACATGGATAAGGGGCCCAGGGCATTGTCGGTAAGGGGTAATATGCTTTCTCGCAGGTTTGCGCGATGCTCACGTGATGTTAAAGTCACACTAATTAAAAGCTATTGCTAAACGTTATACACGTGCAACCTGTGGAGCAATTACATTAAAAAAGCCTGCAATTTTCTGCGCGTCCAGTATAACAACGCGTTCAGGGGTTTGTTGGGACTCTCACGGCGGTGCAGTGCCTTTGGCAAGTTCGCCGACGATAGCATAGACTGCTTCTAGGCGGTGCTTCGCGAAAGAACGGCGTCCCTGCGGTCTCGGGTAAAAAGTAGCACCGACACGCTTCTGAGCGTGGTATCGGACAGAGCGGACAGCCAAATCCTGAGGTATTGGTCGCATGTCCAAAATAATTATTTTAAATTTTACCAATATAGCTTGTAAGTATCTGCCAACTAACATAATATGGACTTGTATCAATTAATAATTGTTTTGTCTGAAATAAATATTTTCAATTCAATTAAATATTTTGTTTGGGAAAATTAAAGTGTTATTGAATCAATAAGATAGGAGAAACATAGCTTGTTGTTCAATATTTATAGAGTGTAATTTTTTGTTTTCCCTAATATTTATTTATTAAAAAAATATAAAACCGAAGAAACCGGTTTTACTACATAAACCGTTGTCATTTCAATCGGTTAACCGGTTTTTTTGGTTAACCGGGTATCCGTTTTGCGTGCCCTAGTACTTAGTACGTAATCGTGCTGTTTGCGGCGGGCCTGATATTTATGATTATGTACAAATCCAGAATGCGAGGCGGCGGCGACGTCGCTGTGGCGCGGCGCGGCGGAGGGGGAGGGAGCGGCGCTGCTGCTGTGCGGGTTCGGCGACGGCAGCGCGCGCGCCTGGGACGAGCGCTCGCCGCGCGCCGCGCTGTGGCGCCTGCACGCGCACCACGCGCCCGTGCTGCAGGCCGCGCACCGCCCGGACCAGCACCTGCTGCTCACCGGATGGTTCTTATAAATCTTTACTCTGTATATCTTTCGGCCCGATGAGCCGATACGCGATCGCAGACCACCGCACAAAAATAACCCAAAATCTGTAGTTATTCGGTAGTATGGAGCCAGTGTCGGGGATGGGAGAAGGCTTCTTCCGAGATCGGGATTCTTAAATCTAATTCATCGAGAGTGAAACTTCCGCGCTGAACCGTCTCACCACCGGAACGACCGCTGACTGATCAGTGCACCTTCACCGAGACCTCTTTCATTGCGTAACTCTAACTTCTTTCATTGATACTATCCGGGCCCTGACATATGTACATACATGTACAACAGTAACTCAATTTTTAATCATTAAAAAAAATATACAAATTTTGACATTTTGCTGCCTTTCTTGACTAATGATGAAAATAGAGGGGGCGAATCAACGGTCGGCCGCGAGTGATCAAAACCCACGCTTCGCCACTGCTGTTGGGTTGATACTACTAGAAGTAAAATAGTGCAAAAAGCAATGTAAACGATTAGCTAACTGAGCCCACTCTGTACCGCAGCATGAACGGCGAGGTGCGCATCTACGACACGCGCAAGATGGCCGTCCTGGCCACCGTGCGCGCGCCCGCGCCGCTCGCTGCCATCGACGTGCACCCGCTCTGCAACCTCATCGCCTGGTACGCGCACTAGTCTGATGCGTCTGACGCGTCATGGATTAGGATATCGATATCTAACTACGTTAAACCATACACAAATATATAACAACTCCAGATACCACACTTACTTGAAATTCTAGTTTATTGATCCCAATCATATCAGTGAAGTTTACACAATAAAGAACAAATATTTTTTAATAGTAGTTGGTGTTTGGCCCCAAAAAGCAGTCAATATTTTTCGTCGTGTTTAAATACCGTGATGCAACCGAGTTTCGTTAGTTAGTTTATTTTGACCTTGTACATGTTGCGTTAATATAATGACAGCTATTCAATACAAATAACTAATGAACGCTCACCTGGCAGCGGGTCCGTGAACCAGAGCATCAGCATCTACGACCTGAAGGGCACGGCGCTGAACACCATCAAGTTTCACGAGGGCTTCATGGGCGCGCGCATCGGGCCCGTCTCCTGCCTCACCTTCCATCCGCTCAGGTACTCCTCAGTCACGCTGACAAGGCTTTTTCGTTGATGTCGGTTTTCGCGAAAGCCAACGTACGGGACGTAAGGGAGTGTCCCTTACGTCCCGTACTACGACGCGAAAGGTTATCAGGTACTCAGTGCACCCCTCAACATAGACATTTTTCATCGGTAATTTAAAAAAAAACAGCTATTTCCTACAAACGTGCAATAACTACTCAGTCAAAATGTATGGAACAGCAGTTTTTTTTTTTAAATTGTATATTTCTTCTCTATACGCACCAACTGAGCAAGCTGAAGTTGCGTTGAGCTAGTTGAGTTGCGCTAAGTACATGAGTACGTGATGTGGTACAGGTGCGCGATGGGCGTGGGCTCGAAGGACTCCACGGTGTCGGTGTACGTGTCGGAGGCGCGACGGTGACCCTCGCTGTACTCGCTGCCCTTCCAGTGAGCGCACGACTAGCACAGGTACACGCACTCCACTATACCCTCCCAACTAAACTTCATGCATTCTTCAGCATATACATGTTACGGCAATACAGCTACACAAATATATTTTTTCCCTGAGCTTTTAAAATAATAACTGATTTCTTTTTCGCTCCGCAGGCGAGCCGCGGGCGGCGCGGTGGCTCCACACATGTACATAACTATATACGAGTATCTATTCACTGACATGGTGTACTCCTAGCCTAGCTACGTTCTAAGCGACGCGCGCCGTCATACCGGTAGTAATGCTTTCTGTCTAGTCTCTCATACATTATCCACTTAGAATGTCTAATCTAAACTATACATTTAAATAGTCTTTATTTTGTTCGTCAGTATGTCATTGAATACTTATTTAGTGTATAGGTATTTTAGGGTTGTCCCGCAAGTCGATATAAATGATAGTATAATCGTACAATTACCATGTATGTTGATTTGTGGTTATATTCGCATCTACCCGACGGAATATAGATATAACGGCGTTCGAGTGCACACTACAGGGGTCAAGAAAAAGTTACCAAAAAAATACTCGGAACTTTATACTGAATAGTTACGGGATAAGGAATAGAGTAATTACGCAATGTTTGGAACACATTCGTATGTGGTGGTGTGAATTCGAACGCCTATAGTAAGAATATTTGGTGCTACATTAATCCGATATTGTAATAATTATTTATTGTAAGTAAGCTCGGGCCGCCCGCGCCGCCGGCGTCACGTGTCTGTGGCCGGTTCATGTTTATTCAACTACACGCATTGTTATAATTGTTTGTGCCTTCTGTCGGACGGATAAGCTCAAAGTGGATGCAAATATCTTAAAGTCACAAAAACGTTTGAATGGTTTGTAGAGCTACCTCAAATATCGGTAACCTATGTATTTTATTTGTATAATTTTATTTAAAATGGTTATTTTACACTGTACTGTGTATTCGCGACATAATAAGATATCATAATGTTGCAATGTGGTCCCACACTTCCCACAGACATGTGAAATGGAGAATGTTCACTAATCTTGACTTTTAGCTCTCCGTATATTCTGTTGAAAAAATTACATTTGAAAAAAATTTTTTGATATGTCAATTAGAATTTTAAATAAGACGCGCGACTCGGGATTCCACTAACCCGGTACCCGGCGCGTGTGACGTCATATAACAACGAAACGGCTGACCGAAATAAAAAAAATGTACGAGAAAGTAGTTTTTATACGCACTGCGATGTGGCTGCGGGCCGGCCGCTCCGGTCGTTCGGAGCTGCGGCCCGACTGACGGCCAGCCGCATAGTTGTTATACACACTACGCGTATGGTGTTTTTGTTTCTTTGCTATATTGGTTTTGAAAATGCTTAAAAGTTCTTCAAACCGCAAACCACGACGGTTTCTCAACCTCATGCTGCGTTCCACCGGAAGGCTGACCGCACTCCGGCTAACCGCTTAGTGCGTATGTAGCCTTAAGCCCTTAAACTTAAAATGTTTGGTTAGTACCTAGTACCTACACGGGTCGCACCTATGAAAAAAGTTATTTTAGGTAAATAACACAATACAGAACTAATATATGTATTTACGAAATACCTCTGCAGGCAGATAGGATGATTCACTTACTTTATTGTTTTACTCGTCACATTTCGACGGCAACGAAATCACTATTCGTCGGTAAATAATGGGCAAACATAAATCCATCTATTTCAGGAAGATTAACCGATTGCCCTTTTTCTAATCCTTCATCCATTTATTAATTGAATACACACACTATTAACGTAACCATAGTATAATGCACAGATGTAACGAAACTAAATAATATCCACTACCGCTGGCGACATGCGAGTGAGCGGAGCGTTGGGAAACGTCACACTGCGGTCTCGTGACTGTTAGCGGGACTCGATATCTAGGGGCATTTTAAATGTCTGCAAATTCATACATACTTGGGTGTTTATGCGACTTCCAAAAAGTTTAATGCTACCATGGAGGGGGAATATTTTCTAAAACTCACTAAGAGATGGAAGTATTACAAGTACGTCTACCATGAGTTGTCATAGTTAGATCGCTTGACGTAACTGCAATAGTTTCGTCAATACGCAAATACTATAGTTAGCTTTTTCAATGGTACCATGAGCTGTGTTGGTGCTTACTACCAAATTCTAAGCAAATGAAGCCCAAACTTGCAGTCGCTGTAGTTTAGTTTACTACACGGTGACGTAGGATAGATAACTATAGTGACTCATACTGCGCATTTTAGTACCCAACTATTCGCTAGAGGCGCTGTAAAAGTATTCATACATTTTTTTAACTACAGACGCTAGTGAGTATAGATTGTTAAAACTCATGGTAGACGTACAGATTTGTGACTACGTAGTTCTACTAGGTACGCAAGATGGCGTGCAAACAGCCATGCATTCGACTCTTCGGTGTGACCAGCCTTCACTCAATTTCCATGAGTAGAATAACCTCGATAAACTTATGTAATAATTATGTAATAAAAATAATACAACAAGAAAACAACAAAATATTATTTAGAAGCTCAATAAAATAACGAGAGTGAATGTGTGGCACTCGAACGCATGCGTGTAGTATTACGAAGTTTCACTTCTTCCGCGCGGAGGGACTCCACGCACTATTTTTCCTTTTTTTTTATGAAACAAAAACTAGTGAATACATACAAACTCTAAGGTAGCGTTCAAGTATTACGTAACGCAAGTTTTGGAAATTTTTGACCCCCCTCCGCCCATCTAAAAGTTTTTAAAAACGCGTGAGAAAAAAAATCTACGCGACCGTTCTGAAGGGTTGAGACAATATTACGTAACGCGTAGTTCAAACCCCCACCCCTCCCCCTAAATTCTTTACGTAATTCTTGAACGCTTCCTAAAGTGAATTTCAAACGATTTTGAACCTACCTATAAACATCTCTTCATTATCTGAAATGCGTTGCAGACAATTTAGCCAAAACAACAATACACGTATATTCATATTGTATTATTCATAAAATTATTCACAAAATGTAACGCTTTAAGTAGGTATGTATGTAATTATCGCGTAGGATAGGAAAATATACCAGCAGTACTGTGTGCACTTGTGTGTTTGTAACATGTGCGGCGGGCAGCAGACAAGAAACGACCTAAGTATATCTTAATTGGCAGAGCCGTTTCATGGCAGGCAGTTGCATGCTTGCCTTTTTTCCGTAACTGAATAGGGATGATAACTATATATCACTGTTTGAGAAACCTGGTAAAACAGCACGACAGACTAAGCTGATGACGCCTGAAGCGTGTGCTGGAATAAGAATCAGAGAGACGCGAGTTATCTCAATTAGCATCTTACTTGTTTTGCTGCTTTTTATATAAGACGCAAATTTGGACTATTGCTATAATTTTTTTTTGCTTAAATTTAAATTGGATAAACGAGATCCTAAGACTATCTCTAAAATTGACTATTGTAATAATGTAAAATTATGATTGTATATTTTTTTTAGTTTCCCAGTTTGTGTTCATGAGTGTCCATACAGGAGGGCGCAGACGCCACAGTAGCAGCCACCCAAGTGTTGACGAGGTGCTACATACTTACAACGTTGTCATACAAATTATATTACTTATTTGTTACTTATACGTACTCCTGCGCCTACTTCGTATTTGTACATATTAGTAAGCTTCTTCTCTATAATATTATACACCTAAATAGGTGTATATGTTTTTCGTTCCAAATGATTTTTGTCTTGTGATTTACAGAAAGTTCCTAAAACTCAATAAGTAATAGCTGCCATTTTAAAAAATATATAAGGTTTTTTTCACTACGTAATAAGTAACGATTTTGTGTTCGTTTGTAGAATAGATTTAATGTAACAAATTATACCCTTGTGTAAATCTGAGGATTTTAATATTTATCATTTCACATTTCTACTGCAAATAAATAAGGGATATAGGTAGCTATAGTGTTAGTGATATAATGAGCATTTAACTGTAAAGGTGAATAGATTGTAATATGAGATGATTATGTGGATATTCATTGAACAAAAGTTTGTTAATATTGGAGATGCTTTGCAGAATTCACTTATGAAATGTGTGGCCATAGAAAGGATAGTTGTAAGCGGTGGTCACGCGCTGTGATCAAACCTCAACTATGTCAATACGATGAACAAATGGGCAAGTTCCCAATCGGTTGTTAAATATATTGAAACTTGCATTTCATCTATGAAGTAATCGATTTTTGCTTTTACGTATTACCTATGTAATTTAAATGTACATTTTACATAATAATAATAATTGTTGTTGTTAAAATAAAACATGGTTAATAAGTTGGTCTTTTATTATACCTGTTTACCATCAACAATGACAAATAGGATACAAAAAAATAAGGTTATGTAAAAACTGCAGCGGATGCAGCTGAATACTAGTATTTTCCATAGAGCGACTGAGTATCTGACCTTCGAAAACCTGTTAGTACTGGGTAATTGCTCTGTTCAACAAGAGGTGAACCAATCAAGATCGAAAGAGGCATCAGACGAGGAGACCCTATCTCACCAAAACTTTTTTAGCATATTTCGGAAACTAAACTGGACTCGCAAAAGGCGTAAAACCTGAGATGGCTGAGACATCATTTGACTATTCTATTCAAATGATGTCTCAGCCATCTCAGGTTTGCAGACGATATAGTCCGAGACACCGGAAGAATTAGACGAAATGTTATGCTCCCTACTCCCTAGACAACAACAAGCTCCATGATAGGCTTGAAAATGAACGCAAGTAAGAGACCGAGTAATGACAAATAGCTTCAAAAAACCAAAATGCATCAGAGGAAACAACATAGAGATTAATAGAATATGTAAAAATAAATATCTACCTAAAAGCAAGCGTCACTCTCCAAGGCGAGTATGGATAAAGAAATACAACAGAGCAAACATTACTTGGAGAAAATTCTAGTCTTGAGGCCAGGACAATTACCGTTCAAAAAGAGTAGACTTGCCTCTTACCAAGCTTACTATACGGGTGTCAAATGTACGGGTGCGTAGTCGCAGCGGAAAATTGACGAATTTCGTAATTTCAGTTTAGCAGATATTTAGTGTATGACGTGTAATTGTGTATGGTAATTACAAATTTGTGTATACAACCATTGGGGAGCTATTCAACAAAAACTGTTTCCGCTGTAACTACGTCATCCTAGCGGCACTTTTTTTATCCTATGCACGTACATGAAAAAAATACATTCAATAATTAGTGTATAAGGAGAGGTAAATGTGTATGGTTGAATGAAATTTGTGTGTTATAAAACTGCGAAGATAATCAAGTTTCCGCTGCGCTGACGTTTGGCTATTTGATGAAAATCATATAAAACAACTTAGTGCCGAGTTGAATTTTTTTACGCACGTTGCTTTGAATTTGTGTGTAATGTTTGTGTACCCAGAATTTGAAAAAAACATACCGTTCAGAAGATATACACGTAAAAGTAAAATAAAGTTATTAGGTCCAATTACTTAAAATAGGAACTCTAGAGCCTAACTTATTACCTTTATTTGTTTCTTGTAAGGGTCTACAATGCCTTGCCAAGTTTCATTTATGTGGTCTTAGTAATTAATGAGCAATGGCATAATTTACTACGACTGGACCACTATATTGTACGACACCCGATTGCAGGACTTTTAATAGGAAAAGCAAACTAAATATAATCCCATAATAAGTGTGTATCACATGTAAAATTTCAGCTCATTTCACTAAATAATTAAAGAGATGGAATAAAAATACCAGAACAACCTCAATACAAGGATAAACCGACCAAGTTTAAATAGCTACAAAAAAGCGGGCGTGCAATATGTACAGCTATCATTCTAAAATTTCCAGTATAATATCGTTATTGTCTGTAATGATTTCGTACAGGTGCGTACACAATTGTTTAGCAGAAAATAAGACTTAAGAGCGTCCACAGTAAAATATTAAATCAGTAATTCAAAACTAAATAAAATAAACCGTGGCAGCTAAGAGATGACCAGTCACAACTGACAGCGCCCGTTAACGAACATGACGCATGTATCAGCCATCATTCAACTCAAAATTTGGAGGGAACTAAATCACCCACCACCACCATCAGCGTGACATTTAAGTGAGCATGACATTCAATCAACCACCAGTTTCGCGTCAATGAAAGATGTAGGTAGGTACTCATTAAATGGTGGCTTTACTCTTATAGTACTCACACATGTGCTATGCAATTATACAATACTAAGAGATTGAATCTATACAATGCAAATATATTTTTACAATCTTCTGCAGCTTTCACAATAACTTCACTTGTTAATTCAGATGATTCAGATTGCCCCTATGGTTGTGGAGCAGGACCAGCATTGAGCCAAGCATTTTTATCATCAATGTAATCCCCCTACTTATAATATGCTTGCCTACACAGTGTGCGTTTTATCCAAGATTTAAATTTCATTACATTCAGTTGTAGATTAACTTTATACTCTTAAAAGTATTTATTGGTTAAATAAATTTTAATATTTAGTTCAATAATACGAGGTGTCATTTATCACTACATAGTATAAAACAAAGTCGCTTTCTCTGTCCCTATGTATGCTTAAATCTTTAAAACTACGCAACGGATTTTGATGCGGTTTTTTTTTAATAGATAGAATGCTTAAAAAGGAAGGTTTATAAATGTACAATAACATCCATTGCATAGTGGAGAAATACTGTTATTTCTGAGGTTTCTAATGTGATGTCGTAAATAATTACATTTTTTCCGCTTACATTGCAAACGCAAGCTGAACCCTACGAGATTTATTAAAATAATGTACTAAGTATTGTACACATTGAAAAGGTCTACAGAAAACTCCGCAATGGTATATGTCTATCTCTTATGGATATCCCACAATAACATTTTTTTGTCATTAATTTTTACGACAAATAATGGCTAATTTTCGAAGCGATTTTAACCAATACAGCATTAATCCTTATCCAATTAAATACCTTAAATACATTGTTGATTTATTATAGATCTAGTTCTTTACAGCATATGATTTAAAATGAATATTTTCGAGTATATTTCAGATTTAAAAATTGCGAGACGTAGCGTTTGCGGCGGTACCGGCCGTTCGGGGCGGGATGTTTGTATTGTCTAATGACAAGAAAGCTGTGAAAGTTTTATATAAAGACATTCTGTAATATATTAATTGTTGTAAAAATAAAATAAATAGGTAAAAAGTAAATAAGTAAAAATGTAGTGCATGAATTTAGATATTCCAAAAATAGCAGGAAATCTTCATGGTATAGGGAAAGGGGAATTGTTTTACTCCAAATTTAACGCGTGTGGGCCACGGGCAGTAATGAATAAATCAAAACTACTGGATCGATTTTAATCTTTTTTTCAGTGAGTGACATAGGCTATATATTTTATACCCGTGCGAAGCCAGAGCGGGCCGCTGTGTTTTTATATATAACGTTCACAGTTTTTCTGTAGTGTATTTAGTACCAGCATTGCACCCGTGCGAAGCCGGGGCGGGTCGCTAGTTAATTACTAAGACCACATAAATGAAACTTGGCAAGGCATTGTAGACCCTTACAAGAAACAAATAAAGGTAATAAGTTAGGCTCTAGAGTTCCTATTTTAAGTAATTGGACCTAATAACTTTATTTTACTTTTACGTGTATATCTTCTGAACGGTATGTTTTTTTCAAATTCTGTTTACACAAACATTACACACAAATTCAAAGCAACGTGCGTAAAAAAATTCAACTCTGCACTAAGCTGTTTAAATATGATTTTCATCAAATGATCAAATAGCCAAACGTCAGCGCAGCGGAAACTTGATTATCTTCGCAGTTTTATGACACACAAATTTCATTCAAGCATACACATTGACCTCTCCTTAGACACAAATTATTGAATGTATTTTTTTCCATGTACATACGTGCATAGGATAAAAAAGTGCCGCTAGGATGACGTAGTTCCAGCGGAAACAGTTTTTGTTGAATAGCTCCCCAATGGTTGGATACACAAATTTGTAATTACCATACACAATTACACGACGTCATACACTAAATATCTGCTAAACTAAAATTAAGAAATTCGTCATTTTTCCGCTGCGACTACGCACACCAAATGTACTGTATAAAAACCCTATCATCATAAGACTTACAAAAAAAATGTCGCACGCCTCTGTCATGACAGATATATAGTACGAGATGGTGAGAGTCAAAATGGCGGGTGTACCATAGCGAATTAAATTATACCAATTACCAAACAAATGTACCTAAAAAATACTATTTTGTACCTAGCTCTAAAAAATCTGTACCTCCTTCAGAACGAAATTATTTCGAAATTAAGGTACACCCGCCATATTGACATCAAGATGGCGGGTGTTCTATAATATTTTATTATTTAACCATTACTCATAAAATGTAATTACACCAAAAAAATGTACCTAAAAAGTACCGCAAGTAAATAGAGACACACTCTTGATCAGTTGGATAGTTCCTGGGAAAAAATACACCCGTTTTGGGTCCTTATGTTTATTCTTGTTATGAATTATTGATTTAGGTACCTACATATTTATATATTTTTATGGATAATTATTAAATTATAAATAAATCTATAAATATGTACCTAAATCAATAATTCATAACAAGAATAAACATAAGGACCCAAAACGGGTGTTTTTTTTCCCAGGAACTATCCAACTGATCAAGAGTGTGTCTCTATTTACTTGCGGTACTTTTTAGGTACATTTTTTTGGTGTAATTACATTTTATGAGTAATGGTTAAATAATAAAATAAATTATAGAACACCCGCCATCTTGATGTCAATAAGGCGGGTGTACCTTAATTTCGAAATAATTTCGTTCTGAAGGAGGTACAGATTTTTTAGAGCTAGGTACAAAATAGTATTTTTTAGGTACATTTGTTTGGTAATTGGTATAATTTAATTCGCTATGGTACACCCGCCATTTTGACTCTCACTACGAGATGGGCTGACGATATAGCGCAGACTGCTGGCTCAAAACCACAGAGTACTTTTATATATGGATGCAACCTCGCTATCGATCGCGCGTTACGTCATGCTTGCTCGCAGCGCCCGCGCGCACCACCGCTCATTTGTCGCGCAAGTGTGTATTTAGTATTGTGTAGTGATTATGTAGTAAGTACTATTACGTACACAAACGTACAGTGGACCGAAATGGTTCGGGTTCACGCTGCGTCTGGTGATAACTTGAATGAGGCTCGAAGAATGTACGCAGAGTTATTTCCTGGACAACCTGTGCCAAACCGAGAAACGATGTTGGCGGCTACTCAAAGGTTACGTACCTATGGCCAGTTACCGTGCCGGCCCATGCTCAGGGGCGTGGCAACCAGCAGCTGCAAGTTGATATCAGGAACGCATACTGAGTTTCTTCGCGGAGAACCCAGAGGAGAGTACGAGGCGGGCGGCCTGTGTATTTTTGATGTTTCCCACTGGACTGTAGGTACGCAAAAATAACTTTTAAATACGCCAAAAATACCTACCCAGTTGTTTGTATTTTTTTTCTTTGGTGTTAAATCTAACTTACATCTGGACTCGTCACGCAACACAACGTCGCGTGCTGTTATGCGACGCTGCCGAACATGTTGAGCATCACATGTTGCATGTCAATTGTTGCCAAGTGGATACGAGGCTTTAATTTGCGACTTAAATACACTCAGGATTTATGAACTCTGGAACACTAACGCAGCCAGTATGTTCCACTCATTGGCTTTGCACAAAATAAAAGTTGTAGCAAAGCGCTCCATGAAAATGTGTGCAATATCACTAAGATTATCACCCATGTGACACCCTGCGGCGTATGTACTGCAGCACATCTGGACTTACAACAGAAAAAAGGAGATGGTGGAATGAGCTGGATGGTTTTTATGGCCTAGCCAGCTCTTTATGGCCTTTTGGTTAAACTAATACAAATAAGTATTAATGGTATTCATATTTAATATGCTACAAAGCTCTTGGTAACCATTCTGCTAACAATAATATCGGTCAAGTCTTGATCAGTTGGTGTATTATTCAATTTATATGCACTATTCAGAGTCTTCTTACATGTCAACTCTTTCAAGTCACTCATAGGTAACAATTCACCCTCAATTTGTGGTAAAATCTCTATACTAGCATCTGATTCCTCAGTAACTAAAAAACAAACTAATAGTGTTGTGTCCTTCTCTATGCCAAATTTACTCAAACTTTGTGTGATGTTTTTCGAGATTGATAAATTATACAAAATCTCAGAAAACACTGTTCTGGTGACCATTGTGTTTTGTTTCTGAGACAGCACAGCCCTGTTTGCTGCAACCGCTACTTGGAAGGGTTCTACTATTAATTGGGGCTTGATAGCAGCACAGCTCCAAACACCTTGCAAAATGTTATTTCTTATAAGTTCCACATTCTGTACATTTTGGAATAGATACATCTTCAACGTAGTTTTCGTGTCTGGATCTAGTTCAACAATATATCGCTCTCGCGTCATGGTTGTCGCTGAAATTAATTTAAAAATTTGTAAAAAAAATGTTTTTACAGGTAAAGAAAGCAATCTAAATAAGACCATAAACCGGTTTATACAAAAAATAAAGTTTCTGAACCAAGTAACCAATAATAAATCATTATACCAGAGTTTTAAGTTTTTCTAACGGACCGTTCCTTGCCAATCAATGTTACTTTAATAAAAGTAAGTTAGGTAGTCCAAGCGCAGTTCAGTTTTCGTGTTCCCTTACGGTATTTTTGCGTGCTTCAATCAATCATTTAGGTTGTTTTGATCCACACCACACCGGGTTGACCCTGTCCTGGCTAGCTAGCGCACATCAAATAGTAGAAGAGAATAATTCAAAGAGTAGACTAAACAACACATACGAAAAGGCGCACACTGTTCCTTTCTTCAAAACTGACATTAAGTCAACTTCTGAAATCTATCAATGTCAGTGGCACGCCGCGGGGCGCCATAGACTAAACACATCTCACTGACTGCCATCCCTGAGTATTCTATTCTCTATCTACGGGCATTCGCACTGGGGCGTAACAATCACAGCATGTTGAAATCTCTCGCTCTCATTTCTGTTGTCCACCTTAAGAGCAAGGGTAGGACGCGAAGTATAAACTTTCTTAAGTTTTAAACAATTTGCCGGTTTCGGGTTTTGTGTCGAACGAAATAATACAATACAATATCCTTTATTTCAGGCAAGGCCCATAAATCACAATTCATATATAAGTATAAAAACAATAACTTTAAACTAATAAATACTTTATACAAAAATAACTACTGCACACAAAGTGGACCACGAGGTACCACGTAGCTGGCCGCGGAAACGCTGATACAGGACACCTGTCTGCCAAAACTCTTCCTTGAGGAAGGTCACCAAATGGTGAGTCGGAACGCGCACCACAAACGACTTGAAATTGGTGTTATGGCGCGCCTCCAGTTTCTCCACCCTCAAGTTCCAGTTAGTCTTCACTCGTATGTACTCAACGATGTCCTCAGTCTTCGTAGAGTGGTGCAAACAGGACAAGTACAGCTGCGTCGTCGGTACTGCAGGACGTAGGATCATGTTAGATCCTGCCAGCGCCGTCTCACACTGGTTACGTAAGCTACCTCTTCTTTCTCTCTACCTTGATGAAGCCGTCTCCGTCGCATGTGTTCTTTGGTGGAACCTGCTGTACATGATCCATCACGGCGCCCTTAGTCGCGCTCGTAGCTAAGCGACTCTGCTTTCCCCCTTTTGGTTTTTCTGCTTGTCGTTTTGTTTGCGACACAGCAGGTTCCGTCTTAGCGATAATTGCAGAATAGGTACGTTTGGGGGTCGATGTACCTATTACAGGCGCCGCTTCAAGAGCGGGTACGACGCGATCAGCGGAACACGATGCAACGATTCTTGATAGCCGATGATGTAGATTCACTCCGACTAAAAACTGCAAACAGAAGCATTTTATGCCCCGCGACGTACGTTTATGTTGGAGCCTTCCGGTGACCCACTTGCCGGAATAGCATTGCGCAACAACGCTACTTCAGCTCCCAATTCGCGAATGATGACATCCGATGACTCCAACTTAGACTTAACCTCAGCCTGGCTCACCTTCAGAGACGTGATGTCCTTAAGCAGCCTGGTGACGTCAACGTGTTCGAAAGTGGCAGGAGGCAGCTTGTGCAAGCTCCGCCACAAAATCTAGCACGTCATTCGGATCGGTCCTCTTCAGCAGTTCGATTATGTCCTGCAGACTCTTCTCGCCACCAAACCCTCCGGCGAGAGGGCATCTGTCCGATTTGGTCGACCGACTGAAATAACAGCAACTTTGCACTGCATACGTCTTCGTCTTTGAAGGACTTGCAGACCTGCAAGACGCTGACCTCGTCCATGTAATCGATGGCATGCTTGACGAATGCCAAAAGCTCGTTCGCAATAAGCTGCTTCGTAGCCAGACAAAATCGGTCAGCGGTTACCGCTGCGCAAATCGTGAATAAAATATTCGTGCTGTGTGACGATTCCACCTAAAAGCCCTACGGTGGCTCACAAAATTCAATTTCTACGTCGACCCTGTCAGAAAGGGTGGCAAGGAGCATTGTCCTGCCACTCATTAGTTCTTTATTACAGATAATCATACCTACTCTGTCCCAACGGCGGATCCAGGGGGGGGGTCATGGGGGTCATGACCACTCCCTGAGCTGGTTCCAGGACTTAGGTGGACTACTAATTGAACATAATGATTTTATTTATATATTTTGTCACCATACAGATTTTATGTAACTTTATAGCTTGTGTTGAATGTTATATTTATTGTCTCTCTCTCTGTCATTGGGTTAGGGTAGCACCTTAAGCTTACTGACCTAACCTAAAATCTAAGATAAATTCACACAATGAAATCAAGTGTATCGTCGTGACCACACAATTTTTTATGTATTATGGCTACACTACCTGTCAGTGTAGCGATAGCAGAAAGGTCTTTCTCTACGTTGCGCAGAATTAAATCGTGGCTAAGATCTTCAATGGTTGAAGATCGCCTAACCGGACTGGCACTTCTCCACGTTCATAAAAACGTACCCATTGACGTAAATGACGGAATAACACGTTTCGGGAGAAGACGTAAAAGAAAAATTGATTTTGTTATTTAAATACTTATATGTATTTTGTCTGTTTCTATTTTGTTTGTTGGAAACCCTAGTCGTACCACCTCTTCACTTTTGCGGAGTTTTGCGTCATACCCCTCGACATACCTCTAGCTGTTATGACAAGCCACTCCTCAAAGAGGGGACTTATCGCTATTGTGGCGTGCCCTGCACGTGGTTGCGACAGTCGCTGTCTCCATGTCGCCATGAGATGGCGCCGGAGGTCTGTCCGCTGAGCAACAATTTGCCGCGGCAGCGGAGTTTCCCCCCGACGTAGTGCCTCCGCGCGCCATTCGTGCAGGCGCGCGAGGACTATCGCCTCCAGATCCCATGGTGGCAATCCGGCCAAGAGGCTCGCCGCCTCGCCGGGAATCGTGCGGTACCCCCGGACCAGCCTTACGGCTACCACCTTCTGGGGTGCGTTCAGGTAATAGGCGGCTCGCCGCCTCAAAGAACGCGCACACACCGGGTCCCCGTAAAGGGCCACGGACCGCACGACCCCCGCGTAGAACCTCCGGCAGGAGGCGTTTGGACCCCCCAAGTTGGGCAAGAGCCGCTTGAACGCAGCCCCTGCCCGTTCCAGTTTGGGGGCCAAACGTCGGAAGTGCTTCACGAAGTTCCACCGGCTGTCGAGGACAAGCCCTAGGTACTTCAGCGTCGACTCGACGCCGATGGGAACTCCTCCTACCGTCAGTATGGACCCCGACGGTGGCGCATTCCGAGGCCCATGAAAGCACATGGCCTCGGACTTGTGCAATGCCACCTCGAGACCCAATTGCCGGATTCTCTCCACGACTATCGCAACCCCGCGTGTCATTAGTTCGGCCGCCGCCTCGTGCGACCTCCTTTGTGCCAGCACCAGCGTGTCGTCAGCGTAGTTTGCTACGCTGACGACACGCTGGTGCACCGCTAGGGAGGTCGGCGCGCAGCACCCAGTCGTAGCCGATGATCCACAAGGGTGGCCCCAGAACCGATCCCTGTGGAACACCGCACAACATCTCTCGCCGGTTTCACTCTCCGTTGCGACCGGGGTAGATGACAGCCCTGTCCGTCAGGTAGTCCCCGACCACACGACTAAGGTAGGTCGGCACCCGGTGATACCGGAGTGCCTACCTAATGCAGGTCCAGGGCATGGTGTTGAAGGCGTTGGCGATGTCAAGAGACACCGCCACGACGACCCCACCCCGGGACACCGCATCCCCCGTCGTGAGAGCCCTCACGCGCATGATGGCGTCCACCGTCGAGCGCCCTCTGCGGAAACCAAACTGGTGTTCCCCAAGATCCGGCCCCATCCCCACATGGTGCCCAGCGAGGCCGTTAGCAATGACTCTTTCAAAGAGCTTGCCCACCTCGTCGAGCAACACAATGGGCCGGTATGTGGACGGAGAGTCCGCAGGGCGCCCCGGCTTCCGGATGAGGACCAGTTTCCCCGTCTTCCAACGAAGCGGGAACTGGCCTCTCTCCAAGCATGCGCTTAAGAGCCCTTCCAGTCGGGGCCCGAGAGCGTCCGAGGCCAGGACCCAGGCTTTGCCAGGCAAGTACAGTACTTACGTACATTAATAAAATACCTACTTTTTACTTGTATCTATTGTTTTCAAAATTAAATTATAAGTTCTTGACTTGACCACGACTATGTGACCCCCTCCTGGGGCCAAAGCTGGATCCGCCCTTGCTCTGTCCACAATAGAATCTCTCGAGGTGATCGTTCCTAAAATTCGGGTTTGACAGTCGTTGACAAAAGAGTAAAGACAACACACACAACACGAACACAAGTCACTGAAGTCACGACAAAACAACTACCTATGACAGTATTGACAGTATCACTGTACGCCTGTACACACAGCACAGGCGCATCGCGGAACCGTACAGAGTTGGCGGAATTCGAAACTTTAATGTTTATCTTGTATGGTGATAAGATTAAGTCGAATCACGAAACTTATTTACTCTCGTGACATAATACTATAGCTTCATGTAGTAGTTGTGTAGTGTAGATCTATAACAGTCTGGAAGTTAGCTGTTTTGCTAGTGTAGGTATATCCTAAATGAAAATGTTGATTCCAAGGCTGTTCAAATGCGGTTCATTAATGAAAAATGGGTCGGTGCGTTTATTAGCGACTCAGACGCAGCAGTATACTGAGAACGTGAGTCCTGTGGTGTACGAGAAACTATTGGGGACGGACAGGGGCATCGCGCTGTACGGACTGAACAGTCCCAAAGACCGCAATGCTCTGGGGTTCGACATGATCGAGGCTATGCGGGAAGTCAACCAGTTGATCAGGGAGGACACAAAGGTGTCTGTTGTCATACTGCACAGCATGGTGCCTGGCATATTCTGTGCTGGTAAGAATCTAACAGGATTTGTAAATTACCTCTTTAAGTTTTCTCCCAGAAAAAAAATGACTTAGAACAAAAATTATTTACTTCAAATAGATAATGTCACCAACTGAATCACTACCTAATATTTTAATACAATAGCTTTGTATGTCAATTCACACATCTTTGCATATATTTATTTGGCCTTGCCTAGTTCTGTTTAGTTGAAGCTTGTTTGTAGAATATTTTTGAATTGGTTTATTTTAGGGGCAAATTTGAAAGAACGCTTCAAGATGGCAGATGACGAAGTAGCCAGATTTGTCAAAGGTCTGCGAGCCACATTCATAGAAATAGAAGATCTGCCCATGCCAACAATAGCAGCTATTGAAGGTGTAGCAGTCGGGGGTGGCTTGGAGCTAGCCCTGGCTTGTGACATCAGAGTGGTGTCTGAAACAGCCAAGCTGGGGCTGGTGGAGACTGGTCGAGGGCTCATCCCTGGTGCTGGAGGCACTCAAAGGCTGCCGAGAGCAGTCAATATCAATATTGCAAAAGAACTCATATACACTTCAAGAATAGTCAGTGGCACGGAAGCCAAGGATTTAGGTAGGTGTTGCAGAATACCTGGTGTAAATAAAATCTTTGTTATTTTAGATTTCATTATTAAATGTTATGTAATCATTTGCAGGCATAGTTAACCATGTAGTACCACAGAGCAGCTCAAAAATTGCAGCACTTGAAAAGTCACTAACCATTGCAAGGGAGATCATCCTCAATGCGCCAATTGCTCTGCGATGTGCCAAGCAAGCCATCAACCAAGGCATACAGCTCAGCATCAAGGATGGCTATGAAGTGGAACAAAAGTTCTATGAAATGAACATTCCCACAAAAGACCGTCAGGAAGGCATGATATCCTTTATGGAGAAGAGGAAACCCATCTATGAGGGTCACTGAAGCTCAAATATATTATTAGGTGTAGGCAAATCCAACATATCAATAAGTGTAATTATTGAAAATTAATTTTTAATGATGTTGCGTAAACCAGAGTACATATTTTTGATCATTATATATTATGCAAGGCATTGAATCTTTTATATTACATATTTTTTTAATAAATTGCAGAAAATTTCTGTTAATTTGTTGTTTCTAAATATAAATAAAGTCCCTTCCTTTTGGATTTGCCATAATCAGGTGAAAAAGATGAATCATTCCTATCTGCAAAAAACTCAAAGAATTTATTTAAATTTGATGGTTACTATTTGGAATTCAAAAACAAAAGGATGAAGCTACAGTCACAAGGTAATAATAATGGTAACAAGGTAATATACTGTCTTGAGAAAGTACTGTAGTTGCCCATTCTTAAATGTAGATCTCTATAGCGAAGTTAACAACAAATCAGTTAGAATCTCTTCAGTAAACCAAATGAAATTATTATTCAATTTCAATGGGCAAGTTATAGTTAATTTGTGACTAATACTCATTAGATATTATTGAAAACAACAATAATCTTGATATACTTATCTACAAGGTTATCATTTGCAGTAACTGTACATAATATATTCTCATTTATTTATTTCTGTACATATTTTTTTTTTTACAAAAGACATCTCATTGATGTTTATGATGTAATCAAATTATTATATAGATTATGAAGACTTATTCAATATTAAGGTACTTCATTAGTTGTTCTTTGGTGTCATCAGGTGATGTGACCTTGTGGCCAATTGTCCGTGAGTCATTGTAGATCTCATAGTCATTACCTCCTGGCATTGTCTTATCTCCAAAGAAGTGGATTTCTTCAAACTTCTGGTCCGCTACATGGTTGAGGCAGTAGGTCTTGTCCCAGCCAGTAGGGAACACATCTACACTGATCTGCCCTCCAAGAGCAAATGTCAAGCCTGAACCTCCGAATTCATTTTGTAATGCATCTACAAACTTTTGTCTTATAGAATGTACAGAGTCAAACCTTACAAATTCATCTCTCTCTGCCTGGCTGCAGGACCGTCCCACCGGGCAGATATTGATCATGCTAGACCTGAACTCGACAAAGTTTCCCCGCTTGGCAGGTATTTCAATCTTGGACATGTATCCAAGTGAGAAATTGATGACTCTCTGTAGCAACTTCTCTCCCAGGTGACTAAGGATACTCTCCGAACTGATCAGCTTGCCGCCTCGGTACTGCACCACACCATTTTCACAAAAAACATAGTCAAACTTAGCTGCCACTTCACCACCATCCATTTGTTCTGCTATTTTATCATAATCTGATCCACTGACGAGTCCTATGGCCACTTTAGATTTCACGTTATCTAACAAGAAGTGCTTCAATTCCTCTGTGATAACCTGGCGCGGCTTCGTGAGGGTGCCGTCAACGTCGAACAGATACAATATAGGTTTATGACTAGCCATTGTATTTTTGATAATTTATTTTATAAGCTCAGATTTGAATTTTGGAGGCAATGCGAAGCCGGTCTATAAGTAGGGCACTGGCAGCGACCGTAAAGTGCCAACACTTCAGTGAGACACGTCAAATAACTGCTTTGTTATCAGCCGGGCGGACAACATGGCGAGTGCCCCGGATTTTGTTTACGTACTGTTATTGTGTGTGTTTGTCACTCCAATCGTATTAACAGATAACACTACTAAATCGGGAAATGTTCTTATACTATATGGTGAGTAACACTCCTTCAATCAAGTTCTCAAATCCATGATTAATGTTACTATATCAGTTTGACAGCTAGTACGTGTCCTATTCTTACTCTTTCACGGAAGAGGTCAAGGAGAACAAGTGCGTTTTTTAAATTTATATTGTGGCACACAATTTAATACAAAGTAAAATGAAATAGCAGGGTGATGAGGTGATGCTGTGTGTTAAATAAAAACCGCAAAAGTATTCTACTCTTTCTTTGAAAAGCGCCATCGCATCGCGGACGCGCCAAGCACCTTGTCAAGTAATCAAGTTATCTGTCAACAACCAGGCGATAAAGGGAGGGACAATCCCAGTCATGCCAAGACATTCTCGATTTTCAACAAGATGCATGCCAGGCGCGTTATAAAAACGCACTCATTAACTCAAAGTTCAGCCGAGCGTTTAAAATAGAGGTTTGCACCGGAGCAGTGAGTACCGGAGAATAACCGGTGATTTACCGGTAAAAGTACTCGATTGAAATAATCGGTAATTAACCGATTGATCTCCGGTGATCGTCACATCTATATTTTTTTTTATATATAAAGTTACACAAATAAAAGACACATTCAACAATAATTTTTTTTTTATAACATTTATGACAATTATTTATCAACTTGTTTCTTTCGAATTAGATTAATTATTTCAGTCATTAATTCAAAGCGGTCTTGTCCGTTTATGTGGTTTCGTTTATTTGAATACGAATCTCGAACTGTTTGTCGAATTTCTACTATACTGCATCCCGTTTTTAGAAAGAGTTTTAGACAATTGCAAAATAAATTGGCTGCTAAAGATGCTGTAAAGGCAGAAATAAATAATCTTTTCCGGATCCGAAACATATCTCAAAGCGCAGAAGAAATAGCCACGTCAAGTGAAAATAGTACAAGAGAAACTGTTCGCCCGGATTTGCTTGGATTTCTAAAAATAAACACCAGTAGTGCAGATATGACATCCGCCACGGCAATGAATTTATTTAAAATGTATACGGAAACACAGTATCCTGAAAAAAGCCACAATTGGGATGAAGTTGTGCAATTCTGGAAATTCAATACACGTTTAAAGCCTTTAGACGAAATAGCCTTTAAATACCTAACTGTGCCTGCTACTTCTGTAAGGTCAGAGAGAGTATTTTCAACGACAGGACAAATACTAAATGATAGAAGAAGCATGTTACGCTATGACGCTGTTGACATGTTGTGTTTCTAGCATTTGCTAACTTTATAAAATGTTTCTTTTTTTTTAAATAAATGATTATATAAATTATATTAATTGATTATTTTTATTTCTTCATTTTTAATGTATAAATTAATAAAAGGAAACAAAATTTCTTTATTCTCCGGTGACCTCCGGTTTTTCACCGGAGATAGCCCAATCACCGGTGAATTCAATCGGTTGTTGAAATCTCGCTCCGGTGCAAACCTCTAGTTTAAAATCAGTTACGCGGTAAATAAATAAGTAGGTACACCCTAAATAAAAACTGATTAGGGTTACGCTCCAGTTCCACAGTTGGCCTTCTGTTCAGACTCAGATATACCTAAGTTTTGCCTTGTTAAGCCGTATACAGACATTGCGAGGCATGCGCCGCGAACAACGCACAGCGAATGCCTCGCAAGGTGTGTACCTTTGAAAGAGTCATTGCTAAACGCCTCGCCGAGCACCTTGTAGGGATGGGGCCGGATCTTGCGGAACACCAATTTGGTTTCCGCAGGGGGCGCTCGACGGTGGACGCCATCATGCACGTGAGGGCTCTCACGACGGGGGATGCGGTGTCCCAGGGTAGGGTCATCGTGGCGGTGTCTCTTGACATCGCCAACGCCTTCAACACCATGCCCTGGACTTGCATTAGGGAGGCACTCCGGTATCACCGGGTGCCGACCTACCTTCGTCGTGTGGTCGGGGACTACCTGACGGACAGGGCCGTCATCTACCCTGATCGCAACGGAGAGTGGAACCGGCGAGAGGTGTCATGCGGTGTTCCACAGGGATCGGTTCTGGGGCCGCCCTTGTGGAACATCGGCTACGACTGGGTGCTGCGCGCCGACCTCCCTAGCGGTGTCAGCGTAGTTTGCTACGCTGACGACACGCTGGTGCTGGCACAGGGGAGGTCGCACGAGGCGGCTGCCGTACTTATGACACGCGGGGTTGCGATAGTCGTGGAGAGAATCGGGCAACGGGGTCTCGAGGTGGCATTGCACAAGTCCGAGGCCATGTGCTTTCATGGGCCTCGGAATACGCCACCGTCGGGATTCATACTGACGGTAGGAGGGGTTCCCATCGGCGTCGAGTCGACGCTGAAGTACCTAGGGCTTGTCCTCGACAGCCGGTGGAACTTCGTGGAGCACTTCCGACGTTTGGCCCCGTCCACCGTGCCCCCGGCCCATCGGCTGGAGGACACGGTGGAGCACACCGTGGAGCTCTGCCCCGCTTGGGCTGAGCACCGCCGTGTTCTCGTAGCGGCGATTGGCGGCGGCGACCTCTCGCGTCCGGCCTTGGTTCAATCCATGGTCCGGAGCGAGAGGGAATGGGAAGCCGTCGCCTCCTTCTGCGAAGCAGTCATGCTAGCGAAGGAGGTGGCAGAACGTGAGAGGGAGAGAACCTCACGTCCCAGCCGCCACGGGAGACGCCCCGGGCGTCGGGGGGCAACCAGTGGCCCCTGGCCACCGTAGGCGCGGGCCTGTGGACGGTGAGTAATGGCCTAGCTCACCCTCCGTCCGTCTTATGACGACAGGCCGTGCCCACGGCGCGTTTGTGTTCCACGCGCGCCTCAAGGAGATGTCAGCAAATCGGAAGGGGTCCGAGAGGGCCGATGCCTGCCAGGGCTGCGGGTTGTTCGAAAGAGATACCGTGGCCCTGAAACACAAAGGGCTAAGAAGGAGCATGGATGGGTTTTAGGCAGTACAAGTCTGACACTCCCTCCCGCTCCGCCCAGAGCGGGAGAAGTCATTTGATGATTTACCATCCGTAAAAAAAAAAAAAGGTGTGGACCTTTGTATTCGTGGCGAGGCATGTGCTACGCACGTGTGCGAGGGCGAGCCAAAGTATGGCCGCGGCATTCGTTGTGCGCCGTTCGTGGCGCATGCATCGCAAAGTCTGTATCCGGGAGCCTGCCGTTTTGCCGAAAAGATTTTGACAAAATTTCACTACCTAAACAAATTTTAGCAACCTTTTTTTATACCAATGCAATGTTTGGAATGATTTTAGTACGCACTTTTTCATTTGGTCAAATTTTTACTTGGCAGAATATTACCAAAGATAATTTCATTATGGCATTTAAGTCTTTAATCAAATGATTTATTACAGCAAACAATCTTTAGACAATAAACGTTAGGTCAAAAGATTTGCTATGACAAAAGATATAAAGGCAAACATAAGATTGAATTAAGTAAGTACCAGAAACGACTAGAAAAATATGGAAAAAAGAGATAGCAGGCTATCGAGAACCGAACTAGTTAGACGGGTTTAATTATTAAAAGAAAAATACTAGGTTAGGTTAGGTTAGAACTGCGACCTCCTATGCACGAGCCGAGCGAGCGGTGCCGCGGTAGCGGCCGGCGATTGCCAGAAACGACTAGATTATATAGAAAGAAATATGGAAAACACAGTGATAGTGTTATGCATGACTAACCCACATTGAGCGACATTTATGATTTACCATCTACCCAGTTAACACTACACATTGTAATTTAATTCGTATATTCTGTGCAACTGACCTAAAGATGCAATTTTTTTGTCATTAATTAAGCAATTGACTGAATAGAAATGGTAAATTGAAAACTGACGATACTAAATATTTGCCTTATTTTATTTTGCGTAATATGTGTTATTCCAACTGAAATATTTGACTACATCTAATTGGTAAAAGTACTTGTTGGTAGACAAGTTATTGTTTAAACGTTCACTTGCCAAACATTAGGTTTGCGTTACAATTATTTATGAAGAGATTTTTTGCTAAGTAATAATTTGGCAACTGAAATTATGCGGAAAATTGTTTGGGAAGTGATAATTTGTCAATTTCTTTTCGGTCAAACATAGGTAACCCCTGTATCCACCTTTAGATGTATTTGGTCAAATCTTGCAACTGAATTTTGCCAGAACCAAAGGTGTGTTGGTGTGGTGTGTGTTCAACGTTTGGCTCTGGCCCGCTCTGGTGATAATACAATTCTATGATGGACATGACGATCCTGCGGCCCGGATCGCCTCTTCACGAGAGCATACTTTAACGGTTTATAACACGGACACGAAATTTTGTACCTATAGGTACCTACGTAGGTACCTAGATACGCGTTGAATGTTGAAGATGAACCTAATTTTTTTCTTTTCATTTTAATAAAAACTTGTTACAAGAAACAGAGGCAGTCATAAGGACTGCCGATAGTGAAAACTCAAAACAATGGAATTACTGTGTTCTTTCTTTTCGCGTCGCTAGTCTGGCGCAATACCTCACTAGTATGTCGAGGTCATCGGTGACGCGAACCCATTGGTTTTTCCCTACCGAAAATCGTTCAAGTGCTTAACGCGGCTAAAGAAGTTGTTGGCAACACTATCCCTTTTATAAAAGGGCAGAGAAGTGCCGGGCGCAGATACAATGAAAGTGTGGCCAACTCTTGGATAGTGTTGCCAACAGAAGTTTTTACTTTAAAAAAAGTTTGATTTAAGTATTTTGTTTAGAAAATAAATCTACACCTAGAACCCTAGGTATCTTTTAGTAGTTTTAGCGTGAATAAAAAAACAATGTTGCTGTGAATGTGGTCTGTACAACCTACCTAACTTTTTGTTGTGTTCGTAATGCGGACTTCCGTTAGGTACCTACACCAATCGCGGGTTTTAGCTGCTGATTGTACCTAATTCTTACCTTGATTATGGCATTGTTTCTGTTGCAGCTGACGATGGAGGTTTCGAGCTTGGCTCGTACCTGAACAAGATATGCCAGACTCCGAACATCGATGCGTTAGCCAAGCGCGGCCTACTCTTCAACAATGCCTTCACTTCGGTCAGCAGCTGCTCGCCAAGGTTTCTGAGCAATAAGCTTACCCATATTAATTAGGACCTAGATACCCTTGTTATTTTGGTCTTGGTCTTATTAATTAGGTATTTATTATACTTTCATACTAACGAGGCTTTGTTATTGACGTCACCTACGCTTATAGTACATTATGATATAAGTGCGGAAAGTTGAAAATTACAGCCGAGGCGATATTGCTAGCCCGAGCCGTAGGCGAGGGCTACAAGAAAGCAGAGGCTGTAATTATCAAAGCGCACGTATGTCATACGACGTTTTATAACACATTTGCGAGGAAATAAATAAAATTCGGATGACATTTTCAAACAAAAACAATACAGCGTAAAGAGAAAGCGCGCGGAATAATTTTTACGCTTTTTTTAAGGCAAAGGCACAAAAACAGCCAGTATTACTAATAAAGTAAATTAATATTTTTGCGTTTTGTTACAGATAAATGGTTGTAATTTATGGTCAAAATTGATTAAATTAAAGAATTAAATGTTTATTTATTATATTTTATCTCCCAACTTAATTTTATTAATAAAATGTTGACTACTTTTCTGACATAAAAACTCTTTGCTAAGATTTAAAAAAGTACCGTTCGTTTTAGACGGAGCATTATGATAAGCCGTGCGTTTTACTTTACATTACCGCACTAGTGCGTAATGTGATACATTACGATACTGAACTTGGTGCATTAAGAAAACGAATGAATTCGCCGAAGCTTATCTAAGCTAGCTAAGTTAATCTAAGCAACACTAGAAACAATATGTACAGTCACGTATAATAATATGTAAACACGCAGCAACTTTTAACCTTTTGACCGCCACAGTCGTGTGTAGACGACAAACCAAAATGTGCCCAGCACGCCACGGTCGCGAATGGTTGACAGAATTTTACACATAAATAAATGTCATTAAACAGCATTGTTTTGTGTTTTTCCCTTGTTAATTATTTACCTTGACTCTTCTTCATTTATTTGAAGTGAACTGCTTTCATTAGATTTCATCTGTAGTAACATAAGATGACAAAAAAGAAAACCAGTTAAAAAGTTCGTGCCCTCAAAGCCACAGTCACCTCAACAGGACACGTAGTGATGTAGGCAGCAGTCAATATAACAAGAATATCAACCTCGACGGCAACCTACGTTATATTTGATTTACTCTGAATTCTGCATTATTAAACAAATAAAACATTTGATATTGAACTTTCATGTTTGAGAAATCAAGAAAATTTTATAATACTGAACTATGCGCTCTTTAAAAGTCGAGTGTTAATAGATTATCGATTGATTGTAATGACTGCAATGCCCATCCCTATCACCCAATGTATTGTCTGTGCCGGGAACGCCACAGTCGTCTATGATTGACAGTCCCATGACGTCAAACGAGGAAAATTTTTTAATAGAGTAGTTCTTTTGCTGTTATTATTATTGTTTACTGTATACATGATTAATAATGGATAACTATAATATGAGTAGTGAAGACTTATTAAGTATATTGCAAGGAGTCGATACTGACACGTTTATAATGGTTTTTTTTTTGTAATACTATCCTACCTAAAAATACATACGTATATCGATATAAATCAATATACAATTGTTGAATTAAACTTATGTTGATTGTCTTATACATATTGAACGGTATATAATGTGTGAAGGTATTAAAAATGGTGTGATTGTTCACCCAACTTTTTAATTAAAAAACTGATTTTTATAAAATGTTTTATTTTATCTTTTGTGAACTTCATGTTTGTGACGCTTAAGAAACTTTGTCCAGGTAGGTACCATTATTCCTCATTATTTCCTATTCATTACAGTGTTGTAAATTGTCTACATTCGAAAGTAAACAACACTAACACAGTAAACGGTATTTACTTCTGCACTGATGTCATCAGTGACTGGCGTTATACTAAAGCATTAATATTGCTTGTTCTTCCAAAGAAACTTAAATTTTATTAGTTGACAATGTTAAAAGTACAAAACGAACAAAATAAAATATTTCGATATTATTAATAAGTATCGGTGTCGCACCTCTAGAGAAGAAGCGAGCAATTTCAAGAAATACGTGCCAACTGCGCCACTGTCGTCTTAGGGTGACAAAAAATTACGTCATGATGGACAATAGTGCTGTAATACTATTGACTTGGTTTTATCGATTGTTGTTTCTATTTGTGGAATAAACGCCGTAACTGTGACACAGATTATTACATTTATGTCATAAAGTACAAAGCGCGATGAAATAAAACTCAACACAAGGATGGTATAATAATCTTTATTGAAATTAAAACCCATGTAAAAAAATGTTGTCAGGTTTCTATGAGCTTTATCGATATAATTTCGCCCTCACTATTATTTTGTAGGTATTAAATTATGAATTCGGAGCTTGGCGCTGAGGGCACGCTTTTTCTTTTTTGACGTGGCGGTCAAAAGGTTAAAAGTGATTTTCTCCTTTTACGTTTTCACGAACATGGAATTTTGGAAGCCATACTACCTATTACGTAATAGATCTTATCTCAACGTAGAAACCGTAATATCACGAGCAAATCACTTTCCAGTTTTGCTAAGTGTATACATATATTATTGTTCGCGACTGTACCGTGCACACCATAGAAACGAAACTGACGTCGCTCGCCATGCAAATAATCGATGAAGAAAGTTCCGGTTATGAATAATTGAAAACGTAACACATACGGAAAGAGGATTAATGCTGATTTACCCGTTATTATCTAAAGATAAGACATTCCGGACCTTGGATATGTCAGCAGTAGTGGGAGGGGCTTAGTACCTTAACACTTGTAGCTGCGCATCGGCATACACCACAACCAACTTAGCTTTGCACATTTTAGTTACATCTCATAAAATATGTAGTTTGCAGTCTGTAAACAAGTATGAATTACTGCGTCAGCTATGCGAGATAAGTTAAATTATGATAACTTACTTTTCAGTCTGCAACCCGCATATTTAAAAAGAAGGCACACAGGCTGGTATCGATTGCATAGATCTACGATAGAATCTATTAAAACTGTGTGTGAGTGTTACGACCACAGAACAGATATTATTTATTCCGTGGTCACGACACACGCCGTAGGTTTTCTATGACGGAACGAAAGTTCGGCTACAGCCGAACTTGAGCTCAGTTGTTTTGTGTGTCGCCAGCCGCGCGGCTCTGCTGACGGGTGCGCCAAGCCACCAGAACGGCATGTACGGGCTGCACCGCGCCGAGCATCACTTTAACTCCTTCGACAGCGTCGCCAGCATGCCCAACCTGCTCCGCAAACACGATGTCATGACTGGTGAGTGGCCGGAACGTAACTTATTGTTTTCTTAATTTTAGGATAGGGGAAAAAATTTAAATAGGGGTAAAAATCTTTGCGAATTATTGTTTCTGTTTCGATTGCCCTCGAAAATGGAGTGTCAACGAATGGCTCCTGATCTAAAGAGTTATATTTCCAGGTATTATCGGTAAGAAGGACGTGGGCCCCGGCGCGGTGTACAAGTTTGACTACGAGCAGACGGAGGAGAACAACCACGTGAACCAGGTCGGCCGCAACATCACGCACATCAAGCTGCTAGCGCGGGAGTTCCTCGCTAAAGCCAACCAGGACAACAAGTAATCTCATCAACTATCACAAAAACATCAAATAGTAATCACTACTCGACTATTGTAATTCCTATTAAATGTCTGTCAGGCCATTCCTCCTGTACGTGAGTTTCCACGACCCGCACCGGTGCGGACACACGGACCCGCAGTTCGGTCCGTTCTGCGAGCGGTTCGGCTCTGGCGAGGAGGGAATGGGGCTCATACAAGACTGGCACCCGATATACTACCAGTGGGAGCAGGTGCAACTGCCTTACTTTGTCCAGGTAATGAGGTAACGACGGGACTGAAAATCAAGAGAAAATTAAACAAAAATGTCGAAATGTATGAGTTATTATTATATGATGTCGCACTCAGGACACAGAAGCAGCAAGAAGGGACATCGCCGCACAATACACGACCATGTCGCGACTCGATCAAGGTATGTTCACTCACAAGGGCCAAGGGGAGTCGTCTCGTGACTGTCATGAGTCACGACAGACACTCATGCTTTTAGATCTAGTACTAGTAATTTTACCAACCAACCAAATTTGTTACACAGGTGTAGGACTAGTGCTCAAAGAGCTGCAAGACGCTGGACACTTGGACGACACCCTGGTGATATACACCTCGGACAACGGTATTCCCTTCCCGTCTGGCCGCACGAATTTCTATGATCCTGGTCTCCGAGAACCGATGATCATCGCTTCTCCGAAGCCTCGCACGAGGAAGAACGAAGCTTCCTTCGCTATGGTCAGCCTGCTGGACGTCATGCCCACCGTCATGGACTGGCTCAACATCCCATTTGGAGAGGATAGCAATGATATACTGCAGTCGGATAAACCAAAGAGTTTGCTTCCTATTTTAGAAAAAGGTTTAGTACCTACCTAACTAGTTTAATTAGTTTAACCCTTATTAAAATAATGGTAACTATTTTACCACCTCGTACCAGTTAATAAAAACCATTTTATTTTTTCTTCTGATAACCTTGGAGGAACAAACAATTTGTTTTTTAAAACGTGAGTAGTTTCTTTATTTGATTCCTGACAAAACAAAACTTTTAAACGTCACCTGTCACTGTTTTGACATGTCAAAGTTGACAAACCGTTTTTTTGACAGAAAAAGTCGTGATTTTGCCGCCACACGAAAATCTTTTTGAAAGTTTGTTCAACAAAAAATTTGGTAAGTAGTTTTATGATTCAGATACATATAATAAACTAAGTTATTGTCCTTTTTCGACAATTTACTGCAAATATAAGCGCTTGTGTATATTTTTTTTTAAATTTCAAAGATGTGGTAAATAATTTACCTTTGTTTAATAATGCTTTGATGAAAATTCAAATCCGTATATAAAATGTTTGTTTATCATCCCGATTTTGTTTTGTTTGTTTTTTTGAGTAATAAGCTATTATAACGTCATGTAATTTATTTCCAGGGCCATGGCGCGGTGAAGGCGATTAAATGAAAATAACATACAGGCACTCGTCGATGGTCTTGACGAAATGTCTGATCTGTCTGAATGCGATGTCTTATTAAATAAAAAATATATAAAAAATTGCATTTTTATTTGTATACCAACAATAAATAGGTAGAGCACGAAAAAACAACTAGTATAGAAAAAAATATGTACCAGAACAAACAATGGTAACTATTTTACCACTCAATTGCAAAATGGCATACATTACAATGGACAATGGTAAATTATTTACCACCGAAAAAACACCCTCATCCCCTATTTTTTTTAATAATATTATGGAAAAAATGGAATCAGCAGCTTTTATTTACCCTAAAACCACCCTACTTTTTTTTATAACTTCCACATGGGCTCGCGTTTGTATAAGGGTTAAAGCATCAACACTTAGCTGGCTGTATGCATGTGCAATTAAAAATAATAATTTTCATGTGATATCTAATCCTTATCTAGAACCACCGTACTCTGAAGATGAAGCGATATTCGCGTCTCAGACTCACCACGAGATCACGATGTACTACCCGATGCGCGCAGTGCGCACGCGTCGGTACAAACTGATACACAACCTCAACTTTGCGATGCCCTTCCCGATAGATCAGGATCTGTACGTGTCGCCTACCTTTCAGGTAAGAGTTCCGCCAGGCTAGTAATAACCCAGATACTTACTAATTGAAACTGGGCCCTTGTACATTAGTAAGTATGGTCATGATTCCAGGACGTGCTGAACCGCACGCGCAACAAGCAGCCGCTGCCGTGGTACAAGACTCTGCAGCAGTACTACTACAGGCCGCAGTGGGAGTTCTACGACATCCGCGCCGATCCCACCGAGACCAGAAACTTGCATGGTATGTCTATCATCTTCATTAAAAAAAAACCGTTGTGTTTTTCTCATTTAAAATAATTTCCAGTATTTCTGTTCAACTTCAAGCGAATCAGTATCAATAATGCAGAGAGGTGCACAATAGGGGATGATCACATTTTTTTTTCTTTGTCCGTCTGGTAGTTTATTGAAAAGTATTGGACACGTATTTTTCGTTTTTCACGTGTTCATAAAATTACGGAGATATATTGAGTTGAAATGGCGCATGACGTCACATGTAGGTAAGTTTTATACCTACTTGTGACGTAGTGAGCCCCCACTCTCCAACTTTAATGCGTTTTAACTAAGTAATTTTTTAATATTTTGATAAAACAAAAAATACGTGTCTAATATTTTTGTATTACCTGTCTGACGGACAAAATAGAATTTCGTCGTTTTCTTTACCCAGTCCGCACCCCTATTGTTTCAGGCAAGCCATCTCTGCAGCAAGTGGAGGCGGAACTGCGCGGGCGCCTGGCGCGCTGGCAGGCGCACACCGCGGACCCGTGGCAGTGCGCGCCGGGCGCCGTGCTGGAGCGCCAGCCCCGCGGCGCCGCCAGCTGCCGCAGCCTCGACAACCTGCTGCAGTAACACAGCTGCCACAGCTGCACGCTATCGCCGGGAGCACAGAATCTCATTTTTTACTAGTTTTGTCTTGTAGGAAGTAACCCGTCGTAAAATATACAATATTATGTTAAAAAAACCTATCCGATCCGAAAGGGGCATTTAGGTATACTAATAACAAAACCAAATAAAATACAAAACATAAAATGTTCACAAATGTAGTTAATAACAACAGCATACTTAACAACATAAGTGAAAAAATGCCACAAACTATTAAAACGTGACAACACCATCTTCGGCATTAGTATGTTCGATCGTCAATTGTTTGTTTATGACGTCACGCCGCCCGCGCCCCTGTGTTGGCAAAGTAAGTTTCCTGTGTGTTCCTCTGTGGCCGGACCACAGTTTAGTACTCAGATGCTATAGTTCGAAATAATAGCTACCTAAAGTCTACTTTCATCGGAATATACACGGTGTAAATCACCTCATCACGGAGCCGTCAACCAATCATTCTGTACATGAAACTAAGTAACTTTACGCAAAAATTATTGCTGGGAAACGACTTTTTTTTGGGGGGTGTAAAATCATGTTTTGTGGTAGAACTCAATGTAACGCACTCAAAACATTGTGCTGATGGACGGATTGAATAGTACGGGGGTCGTGGATGTGTTTATAGTAAAAATCTTACATTAAATACTTGTATTTAAAAAAATACTTGTCAAAAAGTTGGAACTTTGACCCCTAATATCTCCGTAACTAGAAGGTTCCCAGGTATGGTGTAGAACAAAAAAATGATCGCAAGGACAGAGAGAACCAGTGCCTTTCGGCTTCGTTAAGAGGTGTTTTACACCCTTTATATATATTTTTAGTACCTCAAGAGATATCTTTTTAATTAACAATGTATGTGGTCCGGCCGCCAGGCAGTGCTCTCTGGCCGCGCCACCTCAAATTAAATAGAGTATAATGAACTATTAATAAATCAATATCCCAAAAAAAACTACCTAAAGAGTACCTTGCATACGACAAATATGGTCCAATAAACCCCTTTAGTTAAGGAGTTATTGGTCGTAGGGTGTGGTCCGGCTGGAAGGCATACTCTGCAGAAAGTCAATTTTGCAATATTTAATATTAACTATCCATAAATCAATTTATATAATAGTACCTTTTCTCTACTCTTCGTTGATACTTTTTTCTCTCAAGAAACTATTCATGATTAATTAATATTTAAAGAATGTGGCGCGGCTAGGGAGGATTACTTTCAGCAAACATAACGAAATATGCTTTATTTCTTTATGCCAACGAAAACTGCATAATAAGTACCTCATAAAAAGACCTGGACTACATCTCTAAACTTTTATTTTTATTACCAACAATGATTTTGAAAAAGGTGCACGTTTTGGTTTTAGTTTACCTATCTACCTAAGAATAGGTACTTAGTTAATTTGACGAAGTAAGTGAACATTTTGGTTTAAAATAAACAATAAGTATACGGTAAACAAATTATTAAGTACACATTGAATGATTTATTAATATTTGAAATTGATTTAAGCGTTGATTTAAATGACATTCCAGACATTATGACATTACAAGGAAAATTATTTACACTGTTGTCAGTGATTGAGTATTTACCAAATATTCGCCATTACGTCGCTCACTGCAAGCGTCTGGATGATACTTGGGAAACATATGATGATTTAAGTACTAAAGTTACAAGGACTAAAAACCAGCAAATGAATGTTCATTGTATTTTATACGCAAAATTGTAAATTATAACTTATTTTTATCAAAATGTTTATTTTTTAATTTAGGCCTTGCATTTTAAAGTTGGAAATTAACTTTACTTCAAAACTTTGTTATACTGATTGACTATATTTTTAAACGCGGTTTTGGTACACTCTTTTTTTCATTGTTATTTCTTGTTTAAAGAGTTAAATGCTTAAATTCAATCTATTGAATTTGTTATACAGGGTGTTTAGTGCCTCGTTTGCCAAATTTAAATGGTTGACTGGGGGGGTCATCTGCTATTCTTTCAGACCCCTAAACACTTTTCATACCCTGTGGTACAATTTTACATTTTAAATACAAATTAAAAAAAAAAGTGTGAGTCTTAGACTCTGAATTTTAATTTTATTTAGATGTGTATTATTGTATTTCAGTACTTTTAAGTTCAAAATTAGTGACATTAGCCATATAGGTTTTTTTTTAATTTACTCGCAAAGTTTCGGACTTCAATAAAAGCTGTCCATGTTACAGCTATTTACATGGCTATAAAAAAAAAAAAACAAAAGCGACCGGGATCTTCCAACTCCCTCAAAAATTCTCTCAATCATTTCAATTTGGCAAACGATACACCAAACACCCTGTATAAAACACTTTTCCGCCATTTACAATACCTTGTATTAACAATTGTTAATCTTTGATCATGAAAATATATTTGTTATTCGTTTATTTATTGTTTATTTTAAACCAAAATTTTTACTTACTTCGTCAAATTAACTACCTTTTACTAATTCTTAGGCAGATAGGTAAACAAAAACCAAAAAATGCACTTTTTTCAAAATCATTGTTGGTAATAAAAAATCAAAGTTTAGAGATGTAGTCCAGGTCTTTTTATAAAGTATTTATTCTGCAGTTTTCGTTGGCATAAAGAAATAAAGCATATTTCGTTATGTTTGCTGAAAGTAATCCTCCCTAGCCGCGCCACATACTTTAAAGATTAATTAATCAAAATGAATAGTTTCTTGAGAGAAAAAAGTATCAACGGAGAGTAGAGAAAAGGTACTATTATATAAATTGATTTATGGATAGTTAATATTAAATATTGCAAAATTGACTTGCTGCAGAGTATGCCTTCCAGCCGGACCACACCCTACGACCAATAACTCCCTAACTAAAGGGGTTTATTGGACCATATTTGTCGTATGCAAGGTACTCTTTAGGTAGTTTTTTTCGGGATATTTATTTATTAATAGTTCATTATACTCTATTTAATTTGAGGTGGCGCGGCCAGAGAGCACTGCCTGGCGGCCGGACCACATACATTGTTAATTAAAAAGATATCTCTTGAGGTACTAAAAATATATATATATATGTGAATGAAATAATATATATATGAAAGTAATTTAGGTAGCTATATTATTTCGAACGCCACAGAGGAACACACAAGTTTCCTAATAGCAATACCTAAAAAATACCCTCACGGATCGCTTAGGTTTTTTTTGACATATTGTATACATATAGAAATATTGCTTATTTAATAGTATAGGATAAGCACGTAAGTTAAAATTTGTATCAAAATCTTGCCTCTTGTAGATTTTTTGTTTAGTTTTAATTTGGGAGATTTTTCATCCCGATAGGCCTAGGTACAGACTCGTCGCTCGTCTAGGCTGTATTCGCCACACAAAGCACTGCGTCTTCCAACTCTTGAGCTTTTTCTCTAATTAATTATCATATATGTTTGGGTGTAGATTTAGTAGGTACCTATAGTACACCACGTCGCAAATGATAGGTAATTAAGTTTTCATATTTGAATAAATCTTCAGTCTACATTTCTGTTGTTTTATTTATGTTTTCATTTAACCCAAATGTTGTAGTATAAATGCTAATACATTTAGGAATAATAATACAGTACCTAGGTAATCAATAAGCCACGGTAGGTGAGTACAGGCAGACTTCTCAAATTAATTTAGCTTGGCATGTATGTCGCCTGCTGTACCTACAACTTCACTGGGCTTTGGTTACATTTATCAATCTCATTTGAACACACAGTTAACAACAATTTATTAATCAGTCAAAAAATATAATTATTCGTTCATTTAACAAAAAATTACTTAATTCTTAAATATAATTAAGTTTTATATGTATGTATAGGTACACTGTTATAGGCAAGGCATCTGTCCTACAGCTCACAGGCATCGATTAGCGAGAAGCAAGTATCTACAGCTAGCAACAAAACACAGGGCAACGGGGCGGCGGCGGCGGCGGCGCGCGGCTTTGTAAAGTCAGCCTTCAACTATGGTCGCTGACTGTTTACAACACCGCCGCCGCCGCCGCCGCGATGCATCAGTGCATCTCTTTTACTTAGGGGGACGTACAATATTTGTGGGACAGGTGCCATACACATCCTTCCAACATAAATTACATAAAATATAGTGAAAACCGCATCAAAATCAAATATTAAAGAACTAAGGACATATTTTATGTAATTTACAGATGTTTTTACATATTTTACATATGTAATAGACATTGCTTTAAACTACTAGATTAAGTCGTACATTGTTAGGGTCTTATTATCATTTATACTTAGTACTAAGGCCTTCTCCTAATCGATAGCGACTGACACGGAGTGAGTACGCGATCCTCGCGGTCGACAGAGGGCTCCTTGCGGATTTCCGAATAAATGAGTGATATATGAAGGCGTCCGGTCGCTTAGTTTAGGAGATGGGGTAACATTGTAAATCCTGAATAGAATTATATTGTATCACAACAACTGGTAAGTATAAAGGTGGCATCTCCACGGGCGTGATACTCCCGAAAACGGGCATTAGGTATTTTAATAAACTTAAAGATAAGTACATAGTTATCGCTCGTAAAGTACGAACAAATAAATAACATGATTAGAGCATAACATAATTTGCATGCCAGAATATAAGAAATGTATGTACCTATATGATACTTCAGGTAGGTACTTAAATATTTCCTTTTACACAACAGATTTGAGGGAGCTTAATGACACAACACTGCACTTTGTGCTTTGGCTGTGTAGCCATAATATAAAACATTATTTATTTTGTCCGACTTCATGTCGGGAAATAGCTAAAAGTTCAGTTTCACTGACCCATTTGATGGTGTGTTGTTAGCAAGTGTGGTAAATTTTACTGTTTTCTAATAAAAATCTCTATGCAAGGTAAGTACACGCCAATGAGATCAGTAGGCACTGCCTTGTTTACAATATGCGCCGACAAGTCTAAAGGTAGATACAGACTTTGCGAGGCATGCGCCACGAACGGCGCACAACGAATGCCCCGGCCATACGTTGGCTCGCCCTCGCCCGTGCGTAGCACATGCCTCGCCACGAATACAAAGATACACACCTTGCGAGGCATTCGCTGTGCGTTGTTCGCGGCGCATGCCTCGCAATGTCTGTATACGGCTTAATGATGGCGTTCGTTTCATTGTTTGACACTTTTTTCACTCGACTGCGGTGAAACCCAAAAGGAGGGTTATGTGTTTTTAACAGATTTCTTAATTTATTTGTGCGTTTGCTCAATACCTCCATGTTGAGTAACTTTTTTACTTAATTTAGCTTTTTTCTTGCAGAATAGTTTTTTTAATACTGTTCTATGGGTTTTTAAGGAACATTCAATATTTATTTTTAATCATTTAGAGTATTTTAAGGAGATCCTCTCGGTATTTTGGCGACATTTATAACGCCATTTATGAACTACGCTTCATACCTGATATCACGTTATGTCCTGCATCGCTCAAGCAGAATTATCCACTCTTTTAACATACACATAGGTAAAGACAACAGACAACACCTTTTTCAATGGTGGACTATGAACTTTACACCCTGTTCCGCATACTTCTATAGAATTTAAATATGTTAGTTGATATCCATGTACATGGGTCCTATTGATAATTATTACCTAAGTACATGATGTTTACTTCCTAAGGATGAGTTACAGTCACAAGCACTAGCATGCATGTACTTAGCAACATTCAAAAGCGATTTCCTTGGGCAATATTAATATAACCACTTTTAAAAGTTGCTATTTGTGTGCATATTGGTGCTTGTGACTGTATAAAGACTGTATTAATTTCAGAACACATAGTACTTCAAAATAAATTGATTTGCCAACCAAACAGATTGTTTTGCAATTAAGTACTCAAGTTATTCGTACAATGATGTAGATTGATGTCAGTGCCACTGTGTGGTAGCATCATATAGATAAAACAGCCATAGCACAGGTCACATGCCACAGCAACCATCAGGTAAAAGTTTCTGTGTATTGGAATGGAATGTCTTGTGACATTATGACCACCTTACATACAAAGGCAAATAAGTAGTCTAGTAGTCGTCATAAAGTCGGTCAATTTGCGCCATCTGCATTGCCAGTTTCTTGTCTAAGGTGTGGACATTCAGCAAGTCTCTTTCAGTTTTCAACGCCTGTAACGATGGGACAGCCTATGTAAATAATTTCCTGCTGTTACATTTCGCACGGTTCACATTTTGTTTTCATCAATAAAAAACTTACCACAGCCATTATCTCATCAAGTCTTTTATTTCTTAAGTAGATGCTTTTCAAGTACACTAAGAGATAGACGTATAATATCAGAACTATTGCTGCTAGGATGGCTTTCATTTTTGAAGTTGAAAGGTTGATCATCTTGCCCTGTAAAATAATTCAATTGATAAAATTAATTTGTTGAAATTTGGCTTCGTCCGTTGAGGTTTCCTCAAATTCATCATTAAATGACAAGCATCAGATTGATTTTAAAAACTTATTGTATTTCATCACTATAATCTCGTTTGAGTTCATACCACCATTTCAGAACTGGCTGTTTCCGCTTTGTAACAGACCATGTATAAGATTGTGCTGAGTGATCCGATTAACCCAAATCGTGTACTACTGCAACACCTTTTTCAATAGCGGTTGCAATGTGATCAATACAAAAATTGTGTCTTTTCTGTTACTCGCGTTGGCGTTAATATAACATGTTTTATGTTGTAGGTTTAGGTTTAACAAGTAATTATAGTCTACACTTCCGTTGGATTCATAAGTTACAAAGACGAAACAACAATACTGTACCCTCCACCCACAACCAAAAACCAACTAAACAATATTGTTACGAGCTGGGTATGGGATAAATTAAAACACTAATTATTTTTAATTAACACAAAACACTTAAAACTTAATCACACTTACTTAATCGCAAATATTCTACTGATCAATTTTCACTTAGATATCGCACTAGTTATTCGATGGTAAAAAGTTTCTCAAACGGTACAGAGCTCGTAACGTACCAGTAACCTTCTGCCTGACATGAGCGACTTGAGTATGCCAGTTCATAGTGTTATCAATATGCAAGCTTAGTTCCTTTACATCCGTGCTAAAAGGAACGACCGTACCGTCGAAAAGAACTGGTGGCAAGGTTGTACCATCTAACTTATTTAGACTGCGAGAACTCCCAATAATGATCGCTTGACATTTATAAGGGTTAACTGCTACACCAAATTTATCGGACCAGGTTTTAATTGCCAACAGGTCCCTATTTAAACTGACGATCAGATCTGATATTTCGTCAACTCTTCATTGACAGTACATCTGCAAGTCATCCGCATACAGATGATACGCCACTGAAGCTCAAAAGTAAGGAGATTCATAAAAATATAAAATAGAAGAAGAAAAAGAATACCGCCTTGAGGAACACCAGTTTCCAAATCAATCGATTTCTTATGTCAAATAAAATGTCCACTATTAAATTTAAAAATGAAATGAAAAATAAATTAAATATATCTTTTTTTTCTGTGTTATATCTGCGATCAGTGCTTGGCACTATTAGCAAATTTGGTACGCACGTCGGTTAGAGTTAGAGTGCGTCCCCCAGTGAGGGCGTCTCCTCATCGTCTATCCTTGCTTGATTATTTGTTCTATATGATGTCCTTCCGCTTGAGACGCTTTATGTAGCTACGTATCGTAAGCTGTTTTGCCAATGTATTGGGGTGTTTCACTAGCTTCTCCCGGTATTTTAAGGTGACGTTTTGGATTTCGTCCTTTATTGTGGGCATATTCAGATGTTCATGAATTTCCTGGTTTGTGATGTTCCATGGTACGTTGCTTATTGTTCGCAGTATTATGTTTTGCATTCTCTGCAAGCATGAGATGGTTGATTTACTGGCGCTACTCCAGAGTTGGACGCCATACATCCATACCGGTTTCAGGATTACTTTATAGATGAGTAGCTTGTTATCCATCGACAATTTGCTGTTACGACCCAGAAGCCAGAGCAGTTGCTTGAAGCGAATGTTAAGTTCATCTCTCTTTTTTTCACGTGTTGGTTCCATGTCAGGTGCCGATCGAGATGCAGCCCTAGATATCGGACACTGTTCTGGTGTGGTAGGGTGGCATCTTCCAGTTGGACAGGGGGGCAGTTGCCTTTTCGAAGAGAGAAGGTAACATGAACAGATTTTGAAGCATTTGCTTTGATACGCCAGTCCTGCAGCCACTTGGTTGTTTTATTTCGTGCAATCTGTAGGAATTTTGAAGACGTGCTCGGATCTTTGTCGCTAGCAAGGATGGCGGTATCGTCCGCCAACGTTGCAATTGTTGTGTTAAAAAAAATTTAATCAAAATATTAGAAAGTTTCAGAACTTTCTAGACATTTCCATCGTGGAACGTTCTGGGATTATTCTCGAATCTTCTCCGAACTTCTTCTCAAACGTAACCCTAGAATGTTCTCATAAAGCACACGACCGCGACGTAACAATATAAATAGAAGAAGCGGCCTGAATACCGACCATACATTTCGAGAATATGAGGAACACACTAGATTCGTAAACCACAAGCAACAACAACATTAAATATTTTTATACTACAAAACATCATCTATTGTGTCTATTTAAGGTGGAAGCGCAAGGGTAACCCGCGAAATTTAAAGGACAATGCCAGAACCTCTATAGAGCTATGACCTATCAAATAAAAGTTTGTCTACAGGCATGCCAAATGTAGGATTCTATTGCTGCTTTATTAGTGATAAGTAATAACATGTTTAAATGCCTCTAGAACTTGCGGTTTCTGTTTAAAACTAAGAACAATTATTACATTGAATGTCAATGAATGACTTTTTGACATGACAATTAGCGCGTCAATGACGGTCCTGTTACCCTTAATCACCTAATCACTATCGCTCAATTGCGAAATAATTATTAGAATATACATTCATAAAAATATATGTTAAAAAACATTATTTTCATTAAGTAATGTGTATTTATTCCGAATACATATTAAAATCCGTACGTAGTTGTAATTTTTTTTTACCAAATAACTCGTTTTGTTCCGGGTGTATGCGTACTAAGTAACGCAGATGGTCGCGATAAAAACAGGAAATAGGACTTCGGTTTTTTAAATTCCTTTTATTACTAACTTTTTATCCGCAAGTGTAACAGAATAACAGTTTGATAACCAAGGGTCCTATTTTCATTGCATAATTTTGATTAATTTACATTTCTTGTAGGGTAATGAAAGTTAGGGCAGGATTTGGCATTGTCCTTTTCTTTCGTTTTTTGAAATTCGTAAGTCAGTGTTGGATTGTTTGTTGATTAAAATATTAGGGGTTAAAGTTGTTTTTTTTTTTTTAATTTAACCTAAGAATTTATTTTTAAATCAAAATGATTACCATTATTATCTATACAATGCTGGCATCTAATCGGAAGGTCCCCTCTCATCCCTAAACTGGAATCTTTAATGTTACAAATTGAATCTTCAGTTTACTGGTCCCATAAACGTGCTCCTTGTTTGGTCGAAAGCTATAAAAAATTCCTTTCGCTTTCTTCGCCTATTCACCGTTCAAATAAATTGCCCCTATTTAACAATAGTTAAGTATGAGAGTTTACTGTTCAATCCCAATATTGAATATAATTGTGTAAATAAATAAGAGCCCGATTGTCATTTAAGTTTTAATATATTTCTGATTGATTACTCAGACTTCCACCGTTCCCCGACGGGTTGTGTTGGGATTGGTACCTACCATACTCAATACAACATCGTTCAAAAAATTAAACTACCTTCAGAGACTTCTGTTTTCACGGGTGAATGTTTTGGTATTCTAAAAGCTTTAGAATATGCACGTGTTTTTAAGCTAAAAAAATGTTTAATTTTTACCAATTCACAGAGTGCTCTTCTAGCCATAAGAAAATATCCTTTCGAACACAAAGTGCAGTCTCCTCTAATTTATGCAATAAGAGAATTGGCGTTCAGAACCATCTCTTGAGGGTAACACACTGCAATTTGCCTGGATTCCGGGCCATTTTGGAATCCATGGCAATGTTGTAGCTGATGCACTCGCTGGTGATGCGGTGCAATGTGGGGGCTATGACCTCGAGACGTTGCCAACGAATTTTCTTCGTGATACTTGGAAGGTAGCTTGGGATATCAGCAAATCCAAGGGCCGTTACTTTTCTTTTATTCAACCCGAGATTCCAGAAAAACCGTGGTTTGGCAAGGCAAGGTTTGGTAAAGCGGAGACCTCCATTTTAATACGGTTGAGACTGGGCCATGTTTGGGCTCCAGTCCATCTTGCCAAACTTCATATCATCGACGACCCCTATTGCTCGTGTGGCACAGACGTTGGAGACCTAAATCACATATTTTTCTCCTGTCCTTTACATGACCGTTCTTCCTTTCTCTGTAACCTCTTTTCCCTTCGTATTCCTTTTCCTACCTCAATACTTTCTTTACTTGTACAAATAGCTTTCCTGTGTATAAATGTATAGTCTCATTCATCACCTTAAATAATATTAAGCTGTAATTTTCGCCATTGTAATTTGCTCATTATTTACATGTTATCATCACCATTAAAATAAACTGATCCTATATATCCTTTCCTAAATTCCGTTCATTTTAATATTTTTATATTTTGGTTTCCCTACCTTTGATTTTTATAAAGTATAAAACCTGACGTGACATTGGCTGAATGCACAAACCGTGCGAAGCCAAAATGGTAGAGAAAAAAAAAAGTAGGAACGTTATTAATTTATTATTTATGCCTTTGCGATAGAACTCTGGTGATCTAGATTGGACAAACTGTGTGAAAGCATTTCGTACTGCCTCCTGAGCTGAGAAGAAAACTTTTTATCGCGTAGAAAATTGTCCAAATCACGAAAAAAATGATAGTCCGTTGGAGCAAGGTCTGGCGAATACGGAGGGTGACGAATGGTTTCTAATTGCAGTTCCTGAAGAGTTAAAACGGTTTCTCGTGCTGTAGGTCTCGCGTTATCATGGAGCAATAATGGTGAAGATCGAGTCATGAGTCGGGGCTGTTTTACTGCTAGTTTTGCTATCATTGTTTGGAGTTCGGCACAGTAGACCTCTGCCGTTATTGCTTGACCAGATCGGAGAAAGCTACAGTGAATAACACCATGCTGAGACCACCAAACAGTTGCGGCGTTTGACCTGGGATCAGCAATTGCATTTATCGCTTACGGTTATCGTAAAGAATCCACTTTTCATCACATGTCACAATTCGATCCAATATTCCTTCATTTCTGTATCGATTCAACACAAGTTTCAACACGCGTTTCTTTCTGCAGATCAGCCAAATCATGACGCACCCATTTTCATATTTTTTATTTTATAGATTTGACGCAAATGAGTCAATATTGTTGGTAAGGTAACGTTAAACCATAAGGTAACGTTTGGCTCGGATCGGCTTCTATAGCCGTATACAGACATTGCGAGGCATGTGCCGCGAACAACGCACAGCGAATGCCTCGCAAGGTGTGTACCTTTGTATTCGTGGCTAGGCATGTGCTACGCACGTTCGAGTGCGAGCCAACGTATGGCCGCGGCATTCGGTGTGCGCCGTTCGTGGCGCATGCCTCGCAAAGTCTGTATCCACCTTATCATCTCTTTCAATTCATTGTAATTCACCTGTGGAGCGGTCTTCAACGAGGTTCGTTCTTCTAATCGTTTCCATCACGAAAGCGTTTAAATCAAAATCGCACGGTGCGTTAGTAGCAGTCCCCTCTCCAAACCCAACATTGATATTGCGAGCTGTTTCTGCCGCGTAAGTTCCGTGTCGGAACTCGTATTAAAAAATCACTTGAATTTCCGAAGTATCCATCTTTCTTGCCTAAGCTGGATAAAAATAAACAACTGAAAGTCGTTATTCGAATGTTGCACATTTTTTTAAACTGCATAGGTACCATTTGAAAAAAGTTTCACTCAAAAATTCAAACCATGAAGGTTCTATGTCAATCCAAAGTACCTATTACAATAAAACGGCAAATTCATACTTTAACCTCTACTCTACTATGATTCTCGACCGTACCAAAAATGGTTTTACAGATTAAATAGTCCAGTAACTTTATGCATTAGAGTTTGCGTCACATCTGGTAGTTCTGATTTTTTACAATTACAGACCCTGTAGGGCACAGCAAAAAGTATAAAATTAAAGTTTGAAATAAAATTATTACCTACCAACTAACAATTTCGAAACATGTCCTTAGTATTCATTAATTTAATTAGAGATCAATTATTTGAGTATATATAGTATATAGTACATTTTTTATAATAGTAATTTTATAAAACATATATGTATGTACTATCGGGAAAGTGGGAATAGGCACTCTTTTCAAACATAATCTCGTGCACCCCTGATGACCACATCTGTTTAATACTAGGGGTATTGGTCCGTCCGCACAAATAGCTTGCGGACCAATAGTAGTAAAACAAAAACAAAAAATACGTGATATGTTTTGTTTAAAAAAAATCTTAGGCTCTGTTAATGATCCCAGATGTTTGACCACTGTTTTTCGACCAATAGGAATAAGAAAAAAAAGCAACCAAGGAATAGAAAGTTTTTAACTGTTTTAAAAACGCTGCAAGTAAGGATAGCCCTTAACGTGGTCCGATACCCAGTTATTTGATATTACATAGTATGTATGAATGTGAATTCTATAAGACTAACAATATTTTAAGGTGTCTGTTTATGTTAAACTAGCACTTTGCCCGGGACTTCGTAGGTGAAAATTGTTATACAGGGTGTTTGGTGCATCGTTTGCCAAATCGAATAGGCCGAAAGGAGAGGTCATTGGCTATCTCTTCACGCCCTATAACTCATTCCTTGCCACACCGGTTTTTTTATAACAACTTTTTCATTTAAATTTTGAAAAATTCCAAAATTCAGCATTTTAGGTCAAATTAATATTTAAAAAAATATTTACACTTAAAATTTCGATTTAGTTTTGATGTGTACTAATGTATGATTGTATCAAAATCAAAATTACTTGCTAGTAACAATAACTTTCTTTTTTAATAGCTCGTAAAGTTTTTGTAAAAGAAAAATAAACTTAAAAATCAACTTTAAATGGCTATAAAAAAAAAACAAAAAGCGATCGGGATCTTGGAATACTTTTAAAAAGTTCTCTAGTCTGTCCCCTTTCCAACGGTATGCAATATGCCCAAAAAAACGTTTAATACCTTTTCATTTTTAACTAAATGTGTAATCGAGACACTAGGCTGATATTCGAAATTACAGTAAGAACAGTAGTTTTAGCATAAATAACATGCCTCAAGTAAGTAGATAGATACTTTTATGTCACTAGTGCGTAGTGTCCTATCTCTTTCTTAAACAGGAACCAACTTTTTAAGAATTTGAAATTAAAAAAAAAACTTTAATTCAGAAATCACAAATCTTGTTCGAGTTGTCCGCCACTGTTGCGAATGCACGCAATGCATCTTCGTCTTATCTCGACTGTAGTTGTGCGTAAACGTATATTTGCTTTGATAATCACATCACGAAAGCCACATCAATGTGTTGGACTAAATCACGTCTCTGAAGTTGGCATGGCAAAAATAGCAGGCAAACAAATGAAGTACTAGATAATTAGCCGTTAATTAACCGCTAATTCTCCGCTCGCCGGAAAACCCGAAAATCGGTTTGTATGCCAACTTCAGTGGAAGTTAGCATGCAAACATTTTAAAATCGGTTAGGAAAGACCTATATAACTGTACCAAGGCTCATAATTAGCCGTTAATTAGCCGCAAATGAACCGTGAAAAACAAAAATTTCCCGCGTGGCGGAAAACCCCAAAATCGGTTTGTATGCCGGTTTCAGTGGAAGTTAGCATGCAAATATTTTAGAATCGGTTAGGAAAGACCTAGACAACTGTACCAAGGCTCATAATTAGCCGTTAATTAGCCGCAAATTAAACGTGAAAAACAAAAAATTTCCCGCGTGTCGGAAAACCCGAAAATCGGTTTGTATGCCGATTTCAGTGGAAGTTAGCATGAAAAAGTTGTAAAATCAGTTAGAATAGACCTAGACAACCTAACCAAGGCTTATAATTAGCCGTATATTAACTAAATAATTAAATAAATCAATTTAACGTTAGATAAGATAGTTTTTAAAATAATTGTTACGCGTTTCATAGATGTTTTAAATATGTTTCGTTTTACCTGTGCATTTAATATTAATTCATTAATTAGGAGGATGACTGAAAGATGATTTTTTTTGTTGTTGTAATTTTAAGTATATACTTTATTTTAAATGTTTTATCATAGGTTATTCTAAATATGTTTCTTTTCACTGTACAATTACTTGGATTTTTCTGTTATATTGTAAATGTCTTTTCAAATAAATAAATAAATAGATGTTGGATAATTACGAGAGCAACTTCAAAATGCGATTTTTTGTTTGTTCAGATATCTTAACGACTTTGGTGTCAAATGAAAGATTTAAGTCTAAAGCCATTTAATCCGTATGGATCATGTATATCGGTCCACGCGTTTAGGAAATAATTAAGAATTAGTATAGTGAAAATGTAAATAACCAGATGTTTTTATGTTTTTGTTCTACGAACTTTTTAATTAATGAAAAATGTAAACATATTATTACTGAAAGTTACTGAGGAATGTTAGACAAAGAGGTATCTGGGTGGCCTAAAGTTTAAATGTTTATTTTCATTTGTTAATCTCAAATTATGGACTCTTGCAAAGTAATGTAAGTATGTATTGAAGGAATAAGCAGTAATTGCCGAAAATTAACCGCGAGCCGGAAAACTCAAAAACCGGTTTGCATACTTACTTCAATTGAATTCACAGTAGACACGCTTCTGACGCAGGGTACTTTTTAGTTATCTAATTAAAAATGCTCCTCGTAATTATTTCTGTAATACTTTTATTTTTCTCATAATCATCATTTTATTTGCAAATATTATCAAAAATGCAATATATACATATATGTACTTATTATATGAAGGAAGCTGATAGTACGCGCATGTACAGACAAGTCGTAAGTAACTAGGTTACATTTATGTAAGGTATACGGGGTGTCAGGACAACGACGCGAAACGCTTACCACGTACTCAGTACATCATTCTGACCCCCCATATAGACATTTTTCATAGGTTCTTTTTTTTAAATCAGCTGTTCCATACATTTTCACCGTGTAGGTACCTAATGCATTGTATAAGCGTTTTCACGTCCTCGTCCTTTACACCCCAAACACATTATACGTCAAGAATTCATAAATTACTCAAGAGTCCGAGCAATTTTTTACGATAAAAAAAAGTAAAATATCCAGATTTTACACTACGATAATGTTTTTGTGACAATAGGCTCTTAATATACCATTTCCTAAACATAATGCAATCTATTGAGTAATGACATACAAATGTTTTAGTAGGCAATTAAGAATTACAATACGAACTCAAATGTCCTTTTTAAAAATTTCGGCAACTCAATTACCAAACCTTTTACTGACTGATGACTATGGATCGGATATTCGGATGCATATTTATCTAAAGTACGGATTTTACCGGCAAATGGTACAATGTAGAAGTGGCTTCTTATAATTATTTACACACTAAACACTTCAATACAAAAGAAAAAATACATTCCGTTAAATACTCCAAAGGCGATTTATCTACTTTATATTAACATGTTCACTCAAACATAATTATTACTTAATCCATTGCGTCAAGGCTCATTTTGCAAAATTACGGTTTGGCGGTAAAACACCAAGTGCCTTTGAATATGCAGCGCGTGTTGCTGGAACAATGATTGTCGGCGTGTTTACAAGCACAACTGAAGAAGTGCCGCCGCGACGTCACGCTCCTTTGGTAGGTATGCGACGATACGACAATGTAATCTTTAACTGTCTGTTTTAAGGCTGATTTCACTTTGGAACAAAATTAATTATTTTGTAGAGTTAACGGCGGCGCGTTCCCACACTTCCCACTATATCTTGACGATTATTCATCGTTGGACGACTATCGTTTCTAGATGTTCCCATTATACCCATTTACTTGAAAAGCTGTCGTCACAGGAAAGAAAGTCGTGGATAGTGAAATTGTACAAAACAATAAAATATGTTACACTTGTATGTATATAAGTATACATATATACACTTAAAAGTGAAGTATGGAAAAAAAAATTGGGGACGAACTCAAATTAACGACGTCAACTGTTTACTATTACGTATGTAACAACAAGTTTCAATTGAAAAGCAAGTAACTAGGTACCCAAATTGCCAAAAACATAAATGAAACACAATACATGAAGTAGGTAGTTATTTTTAAGATTATATTTTTGCTCCCCATTCAAAATGTTTTCCTATTTAACCCAAAGGTTGCCCGGTAGAGAATGCTTTGTGGCATTAAGTCCGCCTATGTACCACTATTGCACATGAAGTTTAAATAAATAACACGGCTGAGTCATGGTTTCCTAGGATGGATTCCCAGGTCGCGCAAACCGTTAGGTATTGGGTTTGTCCGTAGCAGGGGAATTTCTCAGTAGCAGTCACGGAGTCTGGATTTGTGTCCGGTTGATAGCAATAGGCTCGCCCCCTATTACATGGGACTTAAACGTAACTGGCATAATGTCGGTTTTGCACTATTAGGCGCCTAAATATTTACATTAATTAAAAAGTTCGTAGACCAAAAACATAAAAAATTCTGGTAGTTTACATTTTCACCATACTAATTTTTACTTATCTCCTAAACGCCTGGACCGATAAACATGATCCAAACGGATAAAATGGTTTTAGACTTAAATCTTCCATTTGACACCAAAGTCGTTAAGATAACTCAACAAACAAAAAATCGCATTTTCAAGTTGCTCTCGTAATTATCCAACATCTATGAAACGCGTAACAATTCTTTTAAAAACTATCTTATCTAACGTTAAATTGATTTATTTAATTATTTAGTTAATATACGGCTAATTATAAGCCTTGGTTAGGTTGTCTAGGTCTATTCTAACTGATTTTACAACATTTTCATGCTAACTTCCACTGAAATCGGCATACAAACCGATTTTCGGGTTTTCCGGCACGCGGGAAATTTTTTGTTTTTCACGGTTCATTTGCGGCTAATTAACGGCTAATTATGAGCCTTGGTACAGTTATATAGGTCTTTCATAACCGATTTTAAAATGTTTGCATGCTAACTTCTTCTGAAGTTGGCATACAAACCGATTTTCGGGTTTTCCGGCGAGCGGAAAATTTTTGGTTTCCATGGTTAATTAGCGGATAATTAACAGCTAATTATCCAGTACTTCATTTGTTTGCCTGTTATTTTTGCCATGCCAACTTCAGAGAGGTGACTAAATCCTCCCTAGTCTCGATTTCCAAGGAATAGACAATTTATTAGGCACGTCCCTAAACTTAAAAATGTAACGGATTCAAGTCTGGGGAACGTGGAGGCCATATAATAGGGCCATCCCTCCCAATCCATGATTCTGGAAACTGATGTATGGTTAAGGAACTCCCTGACAGTTAAACTCCAGCGAGCGGGACAACCGTCTTGTACACAAAAGACATGTCTTCACGGAAAATTAGCAGCTTAGCTTACAATACGAGGAAGCCTGTTTCGGTGTTTTGGGATGGCTAATTCATTGCCTCCACGTTCCCCAGACTTGACTTGATTAAAAATATATATATGTATATATACGATAAAACGTCGGGATGTGAATTCACATTTATATATACTGATGATATGATTTTCAAGTTACAACTTATCTCAAATAATAAAATTGATCTCTAATTAAATTAATTAATACTAACAACACGTTTTGTTACTTGTTAAGTAATAATTTTATTTCAAACTTTAATTTTATACTATTCGCTGTACCCTACAGGGTCTGTAATTAATTGTACCTTAGCTTTGAGCCCATTGTTATATCCTCACACATTGGAATGTAAAATAAGATATGATAAGAATCAGTGAGATACAATGATATGTTATTATTATTGTTTAGACAGCATAGCAATAGCATAACTGGTTGGCACTAAAACAGAAAACAAGCTTGGACAATATCAGTTGCAGTTGGACTTAACTGGCTCCTACATTGATTTTGGTTCATTTTATTTTTTTAACAATTATATCAAATGTGTACGTTTGCTCACCGGTTTTACGACAACCTCAGGCACTTCCGCCACGAAGTTAGACATTCAGAATATGTAGAACTAAGAAGTTTGTTTAAAAACTGCACCAAACACCACTGCTCCCTCTCCCACGTACAATGCACCAAGACGATGGGTCGGATAACTGAAGTTTTATACTTTATCACTTGCTTCGGTTTTATTTCTTTTCAAAACGATGTTGTTTGTCACTCAAGAATTCTGTTTCCTTTTCTATGACGGCAAAATATTTTGATATCACTTTGATAACAACAGTGTGCTGCATGCCCAATCATAGGTAGGGATGGTCGACATTCATCGATGACTCTATGGTATCGATATTTTTATGTCGATCTCAGTGTCCATGGAGTTTCTTGCCCATTCTTCTCCATAGAAATCTACGCTTTGAAATGGGGAATCACAGTACTTTCACAGTTATTAGGTATGTTTTGTGACTGGGACTGTAGCTTCATTTTTATTGTTGTTCGACTATTGAAAAGTGCCTGTAACTGGCCTACTTGAAAAAAATGATTTTGATTTGATTGATTGGCGTACAACTTTAGCAAAGATCACCAATCGTACTCAAACTTAAAAAAAAGACATACTATGCCAGATGTACAAATTACTAAGAAAAGTGTGTTTCCGGCTTAAGGCAAGAATTTGTGTTGCTATCTAGAAATGATTTGGTAGGTACAGGAAAGCGTGCATCTTAATTTAATAATAAAATGAAATCTGTTACCCATTCTTGGCGGGGTGCTAAAACATTCGACCTCACTTTGCTTTGTCTAAAGCTTATGTCGACAAAAATCTTCACAAGTTCCTGAGAAATCGATCCCTTTTCGGGTGACAACATAGCATATTTATTTTCAGATATATATTTGCACGAGACCTAGGTGGATCGATTGTTCGCCCCCGTAAACCCCTATATTGCAACTTGTTAGAAGAACATATAAAATCCATGTTGTTTGTTGTTATTCATAAATTATTATATTATCTGTGGCTTTTGATAACACTGTTCATTGTACGTTCGAAATAACGAATTTGTATTACATACGTACGCACGACGACCAATCAAGCTATACATAACCAGTTTATGCGTATTTTTCATTGTACGGGAAATCTATACAAAGCGTGGGCATTTTATACTGGAAAGGGGTTTGGGTAAAAGTGGCATGATTTTTTAAGTCTGCGGCCACTAATGTAATATATTTCATTAGTAAGAACACAATAACACATTCATTTTCTTCTATGAACAATTATTTCCAAAATGCATCGGAGCCGAGATATACAGGGTGAACTTTTCAAGTGGGTGGAAGGCCAAATCCCAAACTATGAGGAATAGCGAAAAACACTCAAAGGAGTCATGAGCTTGATTTTGATAAAAACTAAAACTGCATCATTAGTTTTTTGAAAAATTCCTAGCCAGGAACCGAAGCAGTTAATGTTGAAAAAAAAAAACCCTGTATTATTACATCATTCGATAGTGTCGCTGCTGAGGATCAAAATCTGGGAAGTAATGACATACGGCAAACGATAGGAAAGAGTTATTTTTGGATAAAATACGTAACAGTATGCAAATTGTTAGAAGGAACAACACAACTTTGACATCAGATATTTCAGCTCCGATATTATTTTCGGCAAAATTCGTTTATGAGTGATTAATATCATATATTCCACTATACGTTAACAACAATTATCTTTGTGGCCGCTGTGAAAAAAAAACATGCCACTAGTCCATACAAACTTACCCAATGCCCTCTATCGCTTGATGGGTCGCCATGTGTACATTACCGCAAGTTATTACTCACCTACGCCGTTTCGATGGTCACTTATCTTATTGTGTTTTTATTTATTTGGGTAATAAGTCAAGTATAAGTACAAGAACACTAAAATCATAACTTCCTAATTATTATCCTAATCCTAACTTAAAATTATAAATGCGAAAGTAAGTTTGTTTGTTTCCTTTTCACGACTAAACGGCTGATCGGATCTTAATGAAATTTGGCAAGAAGATAGATTTCAACCTGGGGAAGGACATAGGCTATATATCATCTCGCTACGACCAATAGGAGCGGAGCAGTAATGAAAGATGTTGTGAAAACGGGGAAAATGTGACGCAGACGAAGTTGCGCGGGACAGCTAGTAATTTTATAAATGCGAAAGTATGTTTTCATTACTCATACTCTGAAAGTAGATCTGAAGTTGCCTGAAGAGCGGGTTGAAAGTAATACTTTTCAGCCCTAGGGAGAATCGCTTTCAACTGACAGATGTCAAATTATAAAAAAAAAACTAGTTCTATTTTATTGAACCATGTTCCAACTTTCTATGCAGCCACGATGTAAAATTGAAATAACTTAAGTTAAGTATTGATTAAAGGATATATATTTTTAAAACACCTTATTATAATTTAGTTACAACAGTTTTTTTTTAAACAACATTGATTTGGGCAAAATATTTACCATTTTTTCAATTATGTAAATGAAAAATAAAGGCTAGCTGGCCACAGAAAAAAAAAACAAAACAGGCGGGAAAGCGGCAAACGGTTTTACTCATTTTTTCTTTAGCTAATTCATGTTTTTATTTTTACTTTCCTTGTACTATTCGTAATGAAAAGCACAGTGTTTACCTCGGGTTAAAGACTTATTTAGTCCCTCGAACTATTGGCGCCCTCACTTCGTTCGTGCGCCAAACCCCGTCTCGGGACTAAATAAGTCACTTTCACCCCTAGGGTAACAATGTACTATTTCATTACTCATACTCTGAAAGAAGTTCCGATGTCGCCTGAGGAGCGGGTTGAAAGCAGTTGAAAGTAATACTTTTCTTCCCTAGGGAGAATCGCTTTCAACTGACAGATGCCAAATTATAAAAAAAAAGTTCTTTTTTCACATTTTTATTGAACCATGTTCCAACTTTCTATGGAGCCACGATGAAAAAAAATAACTTAAAGTTAAGTATTGGTTAAAGAATCTATATTTTTTTAATAACTTTATTATAATTTAGTAAACAATTTCTTTAAATAACATAGATTTGGGCAAAATATACACCATTTTTTCAATGATGAAAATGAAAAATAATGGCTGAATAGCTGGCTGGCCAAAGAAAAAAAAAACAATATATGAGCGGGAAAAGTTGTTGTTCTGTCTTTAGCTAATTCATGTTTTTATTTTTACTTTCCTTGTATTCGTAATGAAAAGAACAGTGTTTACCTCGGGTTAAAGACTTAAGGCGGAAATATACTTACGTGTCGTGGCGTGTCGCGGTGCTTACTGTCGTGACGGTCAGTGTGCACACTAACGTGTCGTGTCGTGGCGTTATTTCTGAACAGTACTTAACCAAAACAGCGTCAATAATTAAAAAACATAACTACGTTTATTGTAATATTTCGTAATTTCTATGCGTCCAGCAAGTAATTGTATGATTGAAATAAAATTTACATTATATAATCCAATTGGACCTGGCAACACTAGCCACGAGCCACGCGCCAGCATAGAAACACATTTGCCTGTTCTGTCGTGTCGCGTCATAACCCTCTCCACCGCTCTGGCGCAATCGGCGGCGAGCAGTCGGCGCCACGACATAACGCGTTGCGACACGACACGCCATGCAAATATGTCCCTAACCATATAAAATGTATGAAACCGATATGCTTCTGGCGCGTCACGACACGCCACGACACGTAAGTGTGTTTCCGCCTTTATTTAGTCCCTCGAACTATTGGCGCCAAACCCCGTCTCGGGGCTAAATAAGTTACTTTCACACCTAGGGTAACAATGTACTATTGTTTGTTTGTTACCTTTTCACGCTTTAACCACTGAACCGATCATAGTGAAATTTTGCATATACGTTGTACAGAAAGGGACATAGGGTACCTTTCATTCCGAAAAAAAGTACTGTTTCCGTTGTACGGTAATAGATGGCGCCACGTGTTCGAGCCGGTAGTCGAGATTCTAAATTGAAGCTAGGTTCATAATAGTTCATATTGCTGTGTCGGGGTGTGTTGGGGCGCGCCAGAACGCAATCGCTTACGTTCATTTACTATGAATAGATTCACATTAGTAGGTTGTGTTGTGTTGTGTTGTGGCGCGTTCTGTCGCAGTTAAAGGCGGAAACACACTTACGTGTCGTGGCGTGTCGTGACGCGCCAGAAGCATATCGGTTTCATACATTTTATATGGTTAGGGTCATATTTGCATAGCGTGTCGTGTCGCAACGCGTTCTGTCGTGGCGCCGACTGCTCTCCGCCGATTGCGCCAGAGCGGTGGAGGGGGTTATGACGCGACACGACAGAACAGGCAGATGTGTTTCTATACTGGCGCGTGGCTCGTGGCTAGTGTTGTCAGGTCCGATTGGATTATATAATGTAAATTTTATTTCAATCATACAATTACTTGCTGGAGGCAAGTATGTTTCCGCCTTTACGTGTCGTGGCGTGTCGCGGTGCTTACTGTCGTGACGGTCAGTGTGCACACTAACGTGTCGTGTCGTGGCGTTATTTCTGAACAGTACTTAACGAACCTTTGCAGCGTTCAAACATACATAATGTTTTCTTCTGATTCGGATTGTGATTTTGATGAAGACCTTCAATTTCTCTTAGCAATGAAACTTCTTAAGAGCAAAAAAAAGAAATAGAATAAATAAATAATAAATAGAATAGTGTTGCCAGGCGTCTCATTGATTGCGCAAGACAGTCCATAAGATAAAATACTTTTTTTTTATTTATACCTATAAAACAGCGTCAATAATTAAAAAACATAACTACGTTTATTGTAATATTTCGTAATTTCTATGCGTCCAGCAAGTAATTGTATGATTGAAATAAAATTTACATTATATAATCCAATCGGACCTGGCAACACTAGCCACGAGCCACGCGCCAGTATAGAAACACATTTGCCTGTTCTGTCGTGTCGCGTCATAACCCCCTCCACCGCTCTGGTGCAATCGGCGGCGAGCAGTCGGCGCCACGACAGAACGCGTTGCGACACGACACGCCATGCAAATATGTCCCTAACCATATAAAATGTATGAAACCGATATGCTTCTGGCGCGTCACGACACGCCACGACACGTAAGTGTGTTTCCGCCTTTAATGCGAATCTATCATTTACGACGCATCATTGCGAGGGACTAGTTCATGTAATTATTATTATGTTTATTTATTATTTATTTATTTCCAAGATGCTTATATATAACAACAGTTGATTTTTACACACAACGCAAACCTCTCAGGGTTTATCTGTGTGTGCGAGCCGTTCATTGATAAACATAATTTAGCAGACATTGATGTTTCTTCAACAACAACAAATCAAAACGCTTCCTTAGGCAAAGCAGGCCGTTGTGTAAAGAAGCGCTTCGATTTATACTTATAGCTTTTCGAACTCGTGATAAATAACGTTTGTAAGTCTTCTGGAAGTTTATTAATAAAGTAAGGTATTAAATATTCTGCAACCCTCATTCCGTACACATTGTTGGCTTTTGGTAGAATGTATTTATTTTTAAACGTAATAGATCTCAGAAAGTCGGGTCTTGTTTTTTCGGTTAGCAGCTCGGGCCTATTGACTTCAGCAAGGGTGAAAAATTCAACTTTATTGAACACATTCATAACATTACAGTATTTAAACAGGTCGTTGTTGTTGTTTTTAAATTTATTTTTTATATGTTTAGGTATAATGACTTTTAATATTCTTAATTGTAATTTATAAATATCTAGTAAGTATGTATGGTAAGTTCTCCCATAGCTGCTGAGACCGTAGTTGATAACCGAGTCTGCCAAGGCCATGTATAACATTTTTAAGACAGAAACACACCTACGTGTCGTGGCGTGTCGTGACGCGCCAGAAGCTATCGTTTTCATACATCGTTGCGACACGACACGCCATGCAAATATGTCCCTAACCATATTAAAAGTATGAAACCGATTGCGTCACGACACGACACGACACGTAAGTGTGTTTCCGCCTTTAGCGTTTTATAAAAGCAAGTTATACTTAAGAATGCTAAGTTTACCTATAATAGACCTCAGCTTGTTGCAAACGTATTCTTTGTGTGGACCCCAACAGAATCGGCTATCAACCATTAGACCGATATACATGTGTTTGTCAATTACTTCCAGTAATGGGCATGTGTTTTTCGTTCTTTAAAATGTCCGATGAACTTATTGAATTAGTACGACAATACAAAGTTCTCTATGACACGAGATACATTTTTTTTTTTAACATTTTTTTTTTTTAAAACGTGCCCCACACTAGGAATTTCTCCTGTATCGTGGGTGCGTTTACAAACATTTAAACTGACATACACAAACAGCCAGACCCGAAACAACTATCTGTAGGCCATACAAATATTTGTTCCGTGCGGGGATCGAACCCGCGACACGCAGCGCAGCAGTCGATCGCTCAACCACTGCGCCAACCGTGCCGTCAAATCCAATGTCCGATGTAGAGAATATAAGGATCACGGTATCAGGAATGGTGCTTGGAAGGAAATAGCAAAAACATTAAATAAATCAGGTAAGTAGTTCGAAGATTAAATAAATCAGGTAAGACATCGAAGTCACTGTCAGACGATTCCATTTAAAAAAAAGGATTTTGTGGTTTTATGAAACCACGGTAAAAGTGAAACTTTTTTTCACACTTTATCCCTACTCCGCGGCCGACCGTCAGCGTCACGCGGCATGCAACACACAGACGAAAAGTTTGAGACGATGTAATAAAAGTTTCACTTTAAAAAGGATTGTGTGGTTTTATGAAACCACGGTAAAAGTGAAACTTTTCTTCACACTATAGACGTTTAACTAAAAATTTTTGGGAGCGCCTTAGGGATAAAGATCCCTACTCTGCGGCCGACCGTCACGCAACATGCAACACACAGACGAAAAAGTTTGAGACGATGTAATAAAAGTTTTACTTTAAAAACGTATTCACTCCACAACTCTAAAAATGAGAATGATCTAAAAATGCGACATATTGCGCCACAACACAACACATTAGTATGAACACTCCGCGACACAACAGACGGCGCCCCGACACAGCAATATGAACCTAGCTTATCTCGAGCGAAGCCGTGGGCAATAGGCAATAGCTAAATAATGTATAATTTTGTTGATTCATTCGGATGATGAATAAATTCCACTCATTGGTTGTGCATACTACTCAACTAGTACTTTTTGTTTATTAAAGTGAAACTTTTATTACATCGTCTCAAACTTTTTCGTCTGTGTGTTGCATGTCGCGTGACGCTCGGCCGCGGAGTAGAGATAAAGTCAAAGGCGCTCGTCAGAGCGCCTTTCACTTTATCCCTACTCCTCGTTTTATACCCTTAATGGAATATTATTCCAAAATTTTTTAGTTAAATGTCTATAGTGTAAAAAAAAGTTTCACTTTTACCGTGGTTTCATAAAACCACACAATCCTTTTTTTATAGTATGACAATTGTATGCATACCCACTAACTTATTAAATGTGGTTGTTTTTGCTTCGTGTGCACTTGTAGCAATAGGATGAATGTATCTGTGTGCGATGGTCAAATTCCTATAGTGTGCTGTATGTGTTTAATCGCCTCTCCCGTAAAAAAGTAGCACAAAATTTTGTTTGCTGATTCGCTCCTTTCAAACTCTAGAGCTCTTTCCTCTGTGGCTTTCCACACTGTATTTCTAAATCGAAGTGTGTAGGTATTCTGATTATGTTGCTAGACTGTCACTTTGTCAGTGTCATTGTCTGACTGTCTGTCATTGTCATAGAATCACTGAGTAGTGAGTTATTATAGGTTACTTTTTATGAATTTAAAAATTTATGAGGCATTTAGAAATTTATTAGAGTTTAATTAAACATTTAACGCAGAAAGGTAAATAAAAAAAAATGTTTGTCATAACCACTCGCATAGTAGAATTATTACTATAAATCACTTAAAAAACGATTAGTGTACTGTCTATCTGAATTGCAGGCAAACAATGGCTACAAACTACGCTAAATATTCTCAATTAATAAAGGCAACAACGAACTATGCGCGTCGTATGCAGCGCCTGTCTAATAGGATTTTCGGCGAGGTCGCAATACCCACCAATCCCAAGTCCATAAAAGTCGTCAAAATGTTTTCTGAGCGGCCGCTTCATTCTAACGAGGAGATCATTCACTACTATCCGCGACACGTCGAGACTCACAGCTTGATGCTGAAGCTGCGAGAGTATGGCTTGTTCCGAGACGAGCACCAGGACTTTAAGGATGAGATGAAGAGGCTGCGGGAGCTGCGGGGCAAGGTCAAAGTGTGGAGGAGAAAGCTCGACGAGAAAAAGGAATGATGTACGAAAAAGTGAAGTGGTGGATTTCCGACAATGACGGCTATGCTATTAGTTTTGTCTGTTTCTTCCAGATCAAGACTTATAAGGGAGATCCTGTGACCGCCAGACCTGTCATTTTATAAAAGCTGAAACTTTTTCTGTAGTGGTGGCTTTGGCCAGGTATCAAAGTTGTGCTAAGTTATGTCATACTATAATGAAGTGTGATTTTTTTATACTTAAGGGCTAGTATGATGATTCATCTTCTCTACTACCAGACATTTTGTGTGGTGGCAAACCCCTGCTAGACACCTTAAGTATATTAATAAACTTATGCTGCTAGCTATGTTTTGATGACATTTTACACTTCCTTTTTATTTTGCTTGCACCACAGTTGACTTTCGACAGTATGGCAGTGGAAAGGAACCATCAAAACTATGGCGGCTTCAGAAACCTCTTCTAATAGTTGCCCACGTAACATATAATTATATAAAATTCAGATTGAATAAAATGATGTAAGGTACTTCCACAGAAAAACATTATAGCTTTTATAAAATGACAGGTCTGGCTTTCATGAGATCTTGGTCCACTACCTGATAACTGCATCATCTTGACCTCCTTTTCTTATTGTAAGATGTCAGCAAGTGTTCACTTATTAGACGTGCCCAAGTTAGTGTATAAAATGATTAGATTTAGATTATGCTAGGTTTCATTGTTTGTAAATAAAACACTGTTAATAAACTCTTTTTTTTTTAATAACTACTATGAAAAACTATATATGAGTTAGTTTCTTAGAATATTGCTGTTCAGTATAAGAACCTGTTTTATCATTGTTACACGAGGTGCCCGTGTAGAATGTAACATAAACGAAGAACAGGAGGTACAGCACAGTAGGCAGCAGCATTGTTACTGAGAAGTACCACAAAGGATGAAGTAGTACTACGGGATGTTTTTGAAGTCTCTTGTGGTGGAAAGATGGGCTGCGATTAAAACAAGGGGCATTGATGTAGTATTTCATCCATCTGTAGACTCTGAAACAAGTTGTTAAGAGGTTAAAATAGAAATTTCTTATTTAAATAATTGCTGAAATATGCAGCGCAGGCTGTTATGTACAAAAGTAAATAATGTTTATTATGCAAGGACACACAACCACACCTCACAAACTCACAACAAAAAAATTATAGCCAAAGACCTTCAGTGTCTCAGGCTGTTTTACATATTTGACTACAATCATCATCAGTATGTATGGGTTAGTTACCCGTGTGGGCGCAGCCTGTTGTTGATCTTGGTAATGTTGTCATGCTCGGCCAGCTCGTAGTAGGGGGTCCTTGTGATGAGCAGCGCCAGGTCGAGCCACGGGTGCAGCATCAGATCGTGCACCCGCCGCGACGTGGCCGAGTTCAAGTTACCTGCTGTGCGAACATGTACATAAAACGCCAGAACAGGCCGTCTTTACCCTTAAAGAGCGCGCTTTTTTTATGTTTAGTAAAGAATGTTTCAGTTCTCGTGAAACCTACGTGTCGTGAGTACCCTTCTTTTTTTTTTTTTTTTGCGGTTCGAAATCATCAAATGACTTTTCCCGCTCTGGGCGGAGCGGGAGGGAGTGTCAGACTTGACTGACTAAAACCCACCCATGTTACTTCTTAGCCCTTTGTGTTCCAGGGCCGCGGTATCTCTTTCGAACAACCCGCAGCCCTGGCAGGCATCGGCCCTTTCGGACCCCTTCCGGTTTGCTGACATCTCCTTGAGGCGCGCGTGGAACACGTACGCGCCGTCGACACGGCCTGTCGTCATGAGACGGACGGACGGTGAGCTAGCCCATTACTCACCGTCCACAGGCTCGCGCCTACGGTGGTCGTGAGTACCCTGAGATAATTTTAATATTTAGTTAGGAGAGTAAATGAAAGAACCCAATGGAAGGAACCCCCGGAAGTCACGCTTCTGCTTAACTTTAGTTTCAACAGAGCCCTGTTGTGCGGTGCTAGTAACGTGATCGGCGCAGAAACGGCTCACCCGACGCGGCCAGCGTCTCGCAGCTGCCGCCGAAGGCGAGCCGCTCAGTGGTGAGGCTTGCGACGGGCGCGGTGCCGAGGCAGAGGGCGCGCGCCACCACCCACTCGCGGCTGTAGAGCGCGCCGTCGCAGCGCCGCCAGCCGTTCGCCGTCCTAACGCATATCGCCACCTTGTTGCGCCCCTCCAGCCCATACATGGACTCCAAGATCACATCTTTCTCGGCGAGTGCCCCGCTTACAAACACTACTGCACAAAATATCAAGAGCCACATTTTAAGGGGTCTCGAACATTCAGATTGACTGACGCACCATGATTTGTTTTAAACTTTACGTGTGGCCAGTGCGATCGGTGTTGTAAAAAGTTATTATAACACATTTGCTCGTTAAGGGTCTCCTAATAAACCAATTTCAGTATCGTAATGTATCTCATTACGCACTAGTATATATAATATAATAATAAAAACAATTTTCTTTCTTTCTAGTGCGGTATAATGTAAAACGCACGGTTTATCAAAATGCTCCGTCTAAAACGAACGGTAAGTACTTACTTTTTTTTAAATCATAGCAAAGAGTTTTTATGTCAGAAAAGTGATCAACATTTTATGAATAAAAATAACTTGGGAGATAAATATAATAAAGAAACATTTAACTCTTTAATATAATTAATTTTGACCATAAATTACAACAATTTATCTGTCACAAAACACAAACATATTATTTTTATTTATTTATAGTTTGTAAATAATGTACATATATGTAATATACAAAATAAAAAGTTTTATTGACAAAACATATTAATTTTATTGTTTTTTTTTTATTAGTAATATTGGCTGTTTTTGTGCCTTTGCCTTTGTGAACAAGTATAGTATCTATACTCTTTGTATAGTATATTGTGTATTATGGGCGGTAAGTAAGGAATTACGATCGAGGCTCTAGTAGAAGCCCTAAGTCGAAGACTGAGGGCTTTCTGAGTCGAGGTTAGTAATTCCCGTACCGCCCGTGAAACAAACAATGTTTTTCATCACACTTGCGAGTTAATAATTATGAATATACACAAGTCAGCACATATTATTACGAAATACGTGAACTGATTTGCGGATGGCGGGCTGTTTGCCCACACCACAGATTATACAAATATTTTGTTCAGAAACGTTAAAGGCAAATACTTACCTAGGTATACAGCCATGACGGAGTTAGGAGACGACGTTTTGATACCAAAAACTATCGATTATTTAGATTTTAGAACATTAGTTGAGTAACTAAATAACATGTAGCGAGATTGAATGAAATTCCTGTTTAAATAACATTTTAAGACAATTTTTCAATTGCGTGTAAACTCCTTGCTTGAACTTGCATGACCTGTGTGCTGTGATGCTGTGCTGTAAATTAAAAAAAAAATACTTACCGCCCTAGTGGCGCCCTAGGGTTTTATATGGGGCATTACAGCCAAGTTAACCTGTATGTTATGACACTGTTTACGTGCAAGTGTGATGAAAAAAATTATTCCGCGCGCTTTTTCTTTTCGCTGTATTGTTTTGATTTGAAAATTTCGTCCGAGTTTTATTTATTTCCTCGCAAATATGTTATAAAACGTCGTATGACAAACGTGCGCTTTGACAGCCTCTGCTTTCTTGTAGCCCTCGCCTACGGCTCGGGCTGTCAATATCACCTCCGCTGTAATTTTCAACTTACCGCACTTATATCATAATGTACTTTAACCTTTTGACCGCCACAGTCGTGTGTAGACGACAAACCAAAATGTGCCCAGCACGCCACGGTCGCGAATGGTTGACAGAATTTTAAACGTAAATAAATGTCATTAAACAGCATTGTTTTGTGTTTTTCCCTTGTTAATTATTTACCTTGATTCTTCTTCATTTATTTGAAGTGAACTGCTTTCATTAGATTTCATCTGTAGTAACATAAGATGACAAAAAAGAAAACCAGTTAAAAAGTTCGTGCCCTCAAAGCCACAGTCACCTCAACAGGACACGTAGTGATGTAGGCAGCAGTCAATATAACAAGAATATCGACCTCGACGGCAACCCAAGTTATATTTGATTTACTCTGAATTCTGCATTATTAAACAAATAAAACATTTGATATTGAACTTTCATGTTTGAGAAATCAAGAAAATTTTATAATACTGAACTATGCGCTCTTTAAAAGTCGAGTGTTAATAGATTATCGATTGATTGTAATGATGACTGCAATGCCCATCCCTATCACCCACTGTATTGTCTGTGCCGGGAACGCCACAGTCGTCTATGATTGACAGTCCCATGACGTCAAACGAGGAAAGTTCTTTTGCTGTTATTATTATTGTTTACTGTATACATGATTAATAATGGATAACTATAATATGAGTAGTGAAGATTTATTAAGTATATTGCAAGGAGTCGATACTGACACGTTTATAATGGTTTTTTTTTAATACTATCCTACCTAAAAATACATACGTATATCGATATAAATCAATATACAATTGTTGAATTAAACTTATGTTGATCGTCTTATACATATTGAACGGTATATAATGTGTGAAGGTATTAAAAATGGTGTGATTGTTCTACCAATTTCTACCACCCAACTTTTTAGTTAAAAAACTGATTTTTATAAAATGTTTTATTTTATCTTTTGTGAACTTCATGTTTGTGACACTTGAGAAACTTTGTCCAGGTAGGTACCATTATTCCTCATTATTTCCTATTCATTACAGTGTTGTAAGTTGTCTACATTCGAAAGTAAACAACACTAACACGGTAAACGGTATTTACTTCTGCACTGATGTCATCAGTGACTGGCGTTATACTAAAGCATTAATATTGCTTGTTCTTCCAAAGAAACTTAAATTTTATTAGTTGACAATGTTAAAAGTACAAAACGAACAAAATAAAATATTTCGATATTATTAATAAGAATCGGTGTGCCACCTCTAGAGAAGTAGCGAGCAATTTCAAGAAATACGTGCCAACTGCGCCACTGTCGTCTTAGGGTGACAAAAAATTACGTCATGATGGACAATAGTGCTGTAATACTATTGACTTGGTTTTATCGATTGTTGTTTCTATTTGTGGAATAAACGCCGTAACTGTGACACAGATTATTACATTTATGTCATAAAGTACAAAGCGCGATGAAATAAAACTCAACACAAGGATGGTATAATAATCTTTATTGAAATTAAAACCCATGTAAAAAAATGTTGTCAGGTTTCTATGAGCTTTATCGATATAATTTCGCCCTCACTATTATTTTGTAGGTATTAAATTATGAATTCGGAGCTTGGCGCTGAGGGCACGCTTTTTCTTTTTTGACGTGGCGGTCAAAAGGTTAACGAAGTCACCGTGACAAAAAGTCATGATGCCTACAAAAAATAACACGCAGATTTTATTTGATGCCGAATTGCTGATGATATTCGCCCCTTATTATGTAGTAACAGTACCTACCTACTACTTGATAAATTAACTACGTAGCTCCACTAAATATCCCCAAATTAAAAAGTGAATTCGTGATTAGAGAAATTGTGAGTAAGAAAATCATGTCCGTTTCGCATGTGCGGCCGTGGCTTTTTTTTTTTAAAACTGGCATGATTTTGTAATAATTTGTAAAAGTTGATTCCCAAAACCATAAATTTGTCAAAGTTATGGCTAAAAAGTTAGAACCGCGCGGCCACGATCTTTAAAACTACGCGTTGCAGAGACCTGCCGGCCTAGCATGACCGCCGTAGAAACGGGCTATGTCTACGGAAGAATCGACAATTTGACAGATATTTCTATCGTCCCAAGCATGGCGATATTAAGAATGTAGAAAAGAAATGTGTCTTTTCTTCAGTCGACACAAGTCTACAACGTCGAGCATGACGACCATATTTTCTCTTCTTTTGACATTTGGGGGTAGGTAGAACCATTACTTCTGACAAATTATGTCGAACTATTTAAAACTAAATACGAGAAATACGTTTCGTGTTTGCGTAGAGTTACGTTCAAAAGGTTGAAATGTTATGTATAATATTTAGGTTTAATTTTGCGAAAAAGATCCAGGCCTGGATCCAGGATGCAGCAACACCATCCCGCCCACGAAAAATGAAAAACTCGAGCAATTGGCAACTTTTTTTTGTTAACTAAACGTAATAATATTCAGGGAATTTAAACATCACGTGATACGTCCCCGTTGCTATGGAAAGAATTTCTGTCTATGTCTTCGTAGAAACGCGAGTTGACGGGGCGCGCCATGCTCGGCCAGAAGAAATATCAAGTTGTATAGAAAAGATTTCTTGTCGTTTCTTGGTAGAATAGAGATAGAACGGTCATGCTAGAGGGGCTGACATTCAGGTTAATAACAGATTGAATATGTAAAAAATTGTAAAAATACGGAAAACAATCCTAGGTTTATATTTTAGGAGCAGTAAGACTTAAACCCCATGGCCGCGCCATCGAAACGATGACAAACACATTATCGCTGATATCTCGCTGAAAAAGCAAGTTTTTTCTTGTAAAACCCAGATTTAAATTTGTCAAACAATATAAAAATACACAAAAAATCCTAGGTTTATATTTTTAAGTGCTGTAGTACAGTATCGCGTAGAAATTTGTCGTGATTATATATCGAAGAAAGTAAGTAATAGCGAGTGTTTTTTTTTTTCAAAACAGCTATTAATATGAAGAACTACCGATAATAGGCAAAAAAACATTTCTATTTTCAGAATATCGAACCATCAATGCGTTTTGAAAGTTTCGATGGTCACCCTGACCATAGCTTAATGTTTACAGAAATTATTGTAAAAGACAATGTTTTTTGTTAAGTAGGTATTTTTCAGATCCAAAGAACTTTTCAATAATTTTTTAACACACAATTATATTTTTAATATTATTATTGGCGTTTATCACCCTATATTGATGTTGGAATACATGAGTTAATTACTGGGGTTATTTCTGGGATAACATTTTTTTAATTTCAAATCCTTATGTAGAATTCAAAACAATACGTAACGCAGTTACGCAGCATTAGATGACACACATACACAGTCTACGCGACTTTATAATTGTACTTATTTTGTGTATTTTATATTCATATTCATTTATTAATTGTAAAACATAGGTACATTATAAGTTCTTATTTGTTATACATTGAGGGCGCTATGTTTTGCCTCTGGGCGTACAAAAATAGCAATACATGCTGTAAGGGACCTGAGCAGGACTAAACTTAAAATGCAGTGGACTGTATAAAGGGAATATAATAAGTTAAGTACAATGACTATTGGTAAACGTTTGGAGTGCGCGCGCGTGCCGCCGTTGGAGATCGGTCGCGAAGTGATGTCGATGGCCTGCGTCCCGCACGCCGCACCTATCGCCGCCCGCCGCCGCCTGCTGTCACACGACAGCAGCCGAAGATTGCCGAGTGGTCGCAGGTGCCCGAACACATGCAATATAGTTAAAACAAGAAATTAATATAGATACATGGACCACAAATAACCAGTAAATAAATTAGATCATCTATCGCATTAAGAATTTTCAATCACACTGAACAATGTCGATTTGATAATTAGATAAATTATGTGTAGTACTTATACAAAAAAAATGTCCGCAGGTATTACAATAAATGAAAACTGTCAGCACTTACTTTATAAAGAATGTCAAAGAGCTTGAATGTTGTCATAAATTAAAATTAATGTCAGAAATTTTATAATAGCATGTCATTCAAATATTCGGTGATTGAATATATATCTATGGGCCTTCGTTGCCTGAAAACAAATATGATGATGATGATGAAAACTGTGTACCAATTGTATAGAATCTGGTTCTTCTAACCTAACAGACAGATGTGTTGCTGGGGAGTTTGTTCCGCCACTTCTTCTTCCCAGCTAAAACACTAGGAAGTGGCGAAGGGCGGGCGTTTTCGGGGACTGTCTCTTGTACACTTTGACCTTCTAAAATTGCTGATTATCAGCGTAATTTAATAAATGACTTTTAATTTTAGCTTCCACTCGATTTGTATACAACTCGACTGACCGGCCGACACCTGCATAGCTACAGAAGTTGTCAAAAATAAAACTCACGAAAAAATAGCCATCATTTATTTGATTACAAAATCTTTTGTCAGGAAATAAATTGCTACATAAAATATATATAAACAAGAAATGCCTCAACTGTGTAACGCCTGCTGCGCGCGACGCGGGCGGCGCGTGACGTCACGACGCGACACGCGTCACCCGCGTCGCGCCGACTACTACTGACAAACTCATATTTTGTGAAAACATGTACTTACTAAACATCCTTAACATTAACTTTTACATTATTCAGTTCAAAATCTAAATTTATATAAGAAATTAACTATTTAAGCCACAGACAATCTAGACAAAAACATGTTTCGGTAGAATCAAATAAATAAACAAAAATAATTCATTGTTCCGCAATACATTGGTTGTATACAAAATGAATTAGTAGCGAGTGCACGGTGTAGGCTCTGAGTGTACTGTGGCGTCGTGTCGCCGACGGACTCGGCTCGACACTCTACAGCTACACCAATAATACCATCAGAATATCATATCGGGCGCGGCCGACTGACCGCCTAGCCCGTCGCGAGCCGAGTCGCGCGAGAACTAAACTGTTTCCCGAAACTGTCCACTCATACTCCAGGCGGTATTCCTCCTAATTAAAACCACTATATTTATGAAAGTCGCGAGATCCCGTAAGCGAAGCGATGTGTAGAAAACTTGCCAGCTTTAAATATATTTCTCGTATTTCTATTTCGTATTTAATTGTTACGCTACTATCACATCTCACAAAATATTTTTTTTTTTGTAAAAAAATGAATGAGATACACGGTTATAATATAATAAGGTCGACAGGTGCGCTCGCGTCGCACGTGACGTCACGAGTGTGCGCGCGCCGGGCCCGGGTGCGACCTCGCACGTGACGTCATGAGTGCGCGTGCGCCGGGCTCGCGTGCGACCGGCGACGGTGTGGCCGCAGTGGAACTCCGCGACCGGCGTGTAATACATTATATAAACACCGACCAAATAGTTACAGTACATTGTGGTGAGCCTGAATTTCGCTAATTTGGATATACAGTTATATACAATTGGTGAGATCACCCAGTGAGGGAACCCGATTTATCTTATGAATATAATCTAGTGAGAACTCTACTACTCCTGTGAGCTTTTGTGATTCGTTAAAATATATAGGGGTAATGATTCTTATTCTTATTAATTACAATTTCAAATAATATAAGAGTAATCTACATTTCATTTAATCGTCGTTCAAATTAGCGAAATTCAAAAGTCTTATCACGCGTCGTAAGCATAAAAATTACCAAAAAAATATTGAATTTCATCGAATCCTTCGCACCATGAATACGTAAGGAGTCAGTCGGCGCTAGCTGCCCTAGGTGTAGTCGTTGAAGTCGTCGATGGCGACGCGGTGCTGCAGGTCGGGCGGGCCCGCGTAGGGCTCCGGGGCGCGCGCCGCGGCCGCCAGGCGCTCCGCCTGCGCGCGCACTCGCAGGCGCTTCAGCAGCCGCAGCCGCTCCAGCGAGTTGGACGCGTAGGGCGCGCCGCCCAGCGCCAGCGACTGCGAGATGTGCGACGCCAGCTGCGGGCAAGCGGAGGGTCAGGCCGTGCACTCACCGCGCATGCAGCGCCACCAGACGAGCGTGACTCACCGCGCAGTGCAGCGCCATCTGCCGCGCCAGCAGCGCCACGTTGGTGTCGGACACGCAGTGCGTGTCGAGGTGCGCCAGGAACTTGGTGCGGATGCGCTCGTCCTTGGTCTTGATGAACACGCGGTTCATGCCGTGCTCGTACGGCTCCACCACCACGATGCAGAAGTTCAGCTGCCCCTGTTCACAGCGATAGCGAATGTAACCGACGTAAACAAACATAACGACTGACGATACAACTCTTAGTATTGAACTCACCGATAACAATATCACCAAATACGAAAAAGAGATTAATGACACGTTAAACAAAATAATAAAATGGCTAAAAGACAACAATTTACATGTCAATATTAGCAAAACCAAACTTATGCAGTTCCAAACTTACAATAACAAACGTCAGCAATTGGATATTAGAAATGCAAATAACGCTGTAGAAGAGTTGAAAGTGCTTGTTTTTTGGGGATCGCATTAGATAAATATTGCAAAGTACACATTGACAAATTATGCACTACGCTGTACATATTTGTATTTGTCTTAAACTGAATAACTCGCGTAGCTGGTATCAATGCAGCACTTTATGCTTATCATGGTTACGTAGCATCAATTCTCCGCTACGGCTATACCGATAAATTTTGTGGATAACTATGAAAGCATTCCGAGCCCAAAAGAAATGTATTCGATCAGTGACCATTATAAAGAGCCCAACCATTACAAAGCTGTGTCCCAATCTTTAATAAAAATATTCCACTCCCATCTTTATATATATTCGAACTCTGTATCTTTGTATTGTAATGTAAAAACTTAGCTTTATTTAAAGTACACAGTGATGTTGTAATAAGGAAAACTCGAAATATCCACAAAGTATGTGCACCCCAACAATGAATTAAGGGCGCACCGAGGAAACGATACGTAATTTCGAAATAATTCCGTTCGTATGATCCCTTGCTGCATCATTTTTACTTAACCTTTAGTTATGAAATTAATTTGTAAGATATTCAAGGATTCACTCTATAAATCATACACTTTAGAAACACGATTACTTGTAGTTTTCTCGATAGAAAATAATGCCAAAGTAATGTCTAAAAAAGAAAATAAATCCTAATTGGCGTAAAACCTTCACGGAAGGTCATCAGCTTTTAAATAATAACAAAACTACATGTTTTCTATAACGAAATCATTCATTTTAGATTTTCAAAATGTGTATTGGTTTTAATAATATGAAAGAAATACCTAAATTAGCGCACGTTCCGTCCATTATAACTAGAGCCGCCACTCTTCCCGAAGCGTCGCGCGCGCCTGTCTTACGCACACATACACGGAGCGCATAGATAGCTACCGCCAGAAACTCGGTGCGCTCTTAAACTGTTTTCGAATACTATAAATATTATATTATGTTTACTATATGGCAATTTAAATTTATAATAATCTAGCTGTACCCGGCACGCGTTGCAATGCACTTTTTCCTACTTACGTACTCGTACCCTACTATAGCTTTCTCACCTTCTAAACCTTACCTGGAATACGACAAACATTTCAAAACCAAAATCAGCTAAATCGGCTTAGATGTTTTCGAGTTTTAGAGACAAACGAACCACAAGTAATTTATATAATATATGTCGCCGCAAGAGCGTCTATCTCTAAGACTATTCATTAATCTAATTAAGGACCAACTCATAATTAGCGTTTTTGATAATATGGGTGAACCAGCCATGCCATCTGTGAGTCAGCAAAACAATTAATACAAAGAATAAACCGTAAGTAACTTAATTCAAAGATTCCTAATAACCCTCGAGAACTCTACGAGAACCTCCGAGAACTCTACGAGAACCTCCGAGAACTCTACGAGAACCTCCGAGAACTATTCTATTCTTTTTTATTTCTATTCTTTCAGGTCTACGAGAACCCACGAGAACCTACGAGAACCTTCGGGAACCTTCGAGAATCTCCGAGACACTACTAACTACTAACTTCAACTACACTAATATCACCAACCATGAAAGGCATTGTACAAATAAGAACAACATTCAACGAGGCTGGTGCAGAGCTCGCACCGCCTGTCAGTATGGCCGTATCGGCGCAACAACAATAATTAATAAATGAGTTTAATAATTTGATTAAGTCAAAACTAGTTCACAAGCCATGAATTAATAATTGTTTGATTATTGTAATGTAAAAATCTTGTGATTCAAATAATGCAATACTTAACCTAAAATTAGGTACACGTGCTTGCCACGTTATAAATACGGCCGCACAGAGCGCGCTAAGGCAGTCTTGCTTGAGCCGCCGTACTGTACGGATCTATGTAAATAAGTCGTTACGCTGTCGGTTTGAATAAACGAGGCATACAGTATACTTGTGGTGTTTTACTTGAAAGATTGAAGATGAGTGATCACCATGAAGATAGTGTCAGTGACGTCAGCTAGCTGACGTCACGCTTTTTAAAAAACAGAACGGAGCCTGTTTCTCCGTCATCAGAAGTGGGATTCGAAAGAGATTTCTACTCAAGCCACTTCCTCATCAGCTCGTTTACCACCTGAGCAACTGGAACCAGCCAACATTCGGCGTCAGGAGCCTGGACTGGTCTCCAATACAACAATGGAAGCCATAAATCAATCAAGACCGCATACATACCCTGATCAAGGAATGCGGATGGACGGAATACAACCCACAATTCCTTATGCAGATGATGGAAATGATGCAGAGAATGTCATAGCGTTTGTGCGCTCCGCCTGCCGAATCAAAAATAAGGATCAAAGACATTTACCTGCCATCATTCGAACACACATGACCCAGTCAGACCATAAACTAACACATTATAAAAACGCAGTTTACATGGGTAAACTAAATAAACAGTGAAGTTGGATGTGACGGACAACTTCATAAGGCACTCAGAATGCCCAACATCTACAGCACAGAATGACCGAAGCAGCAAAAGAATCAAAGATTGGACACCGAGAAAGCACATCAATAAATAAACCTGCTGAAGGATCATCAATCCCGGGAAGTATTTTGTTTTATTAATTTTAATGTGTTGTTACTGTTGAACATATCTACAGTTAACAACAATTTAACTTATCACATCACACACTGGCTATGTCAATGCCACCTTTAACTATCTACTACAACACCTAAGGGAGTGAAATAAAAACACAATTTCAATCACTCCATTTATGCTCATGCATTGCGCTTATTGAGCTTATTAAAGCTATTATTTTAATAAGAATCATTATGTGCCATAAACAAGTCAGATAGGCAGTCGCTTAATGTAAAATACTGATTATCAGCTGCATCCGGTTAGACTGGAAGCCGACCTCAACAAAGTTTGGGAAAAGGCAGTCGGATGATGAAACATAACTTATTGATCAGATTAAACTATTTAGTTACTTGCATCTACACTTCATGAATTTAATGAATTAATTAAGTAATAGCAAAAGACATTGTTACTGACTTTTTATTCACAGTAACGAGGAAAATTCTCTAAGAAACATTTTTGGTTACAAAGATTAGTTACTTGATTTTGTGTAAACATTAGAAGAAATGAATTAATTAACTGGGCAACAAATTTTATTAGAATACTCATGGTATTTGATGATTGTAGTGACTAGAAACATTGAATACAGAATATTCTTATTAGAAATTAGTCACATTAATTTGACACTAACATTCTTATTGGTGTCTATTGGTTGCATTTAGGGCTTTTCAAACCAATTATGCAAACATGAAAGCATTTGTATTTGACAATATGTTTCATAATTCATACTACACCTTACACTTCGCCATGAAACTGATTTGTAAAACAAGACAAGTAATGAAGTGCCAAACAAATTTCAGTTCAACGAGTTGTGACGATGAAATCTTAGTGCAATAAATGAACTGAAAGCAAAGCTTTCAATTAGTTAAAATGTGAATGTTTTGTCAGTGCACTTACACAAATAATAGAGTTTTTAAACCAGTTCTGATCAGTTTAACTTTCACATCGTTTAATTAACTTAATCTAAGTTCCAGGCAATTTTCTTCATAGAGGAAGGAAATGATAACCAACTATCAAAGAAAATGAAACAAAATTAAAGAGCAACTATAAAGAAAGTGCCAACATTCCAACTGTTGACTGCTACCTCAGCAAATGATAGTAGAGCAAGTTCACTTAAAAATGTGGACTGCAGCCTGGTGAATAGATGATCGTGTCGCCAGCTATCAAATGAGGAACAGCACGAGGAGTGCCAACCAGGGATGACTGTTTCGAGTGTCCACTCACCATAAGCTAGTATAAAAGGTGAGGAGTTTTCAAACTACTTCCTACACTTTACCACTGATCTCTACATAGTGTTACACCAAAGGCTGAATACAATAGCCAAATCAACCTACCTACATGATGCTCATGTGTGATGAGTCTCATGTTCAATTTTCATTATTTTTATGTTTTCGCAATCCTGCCAGTTGCTCATCTACAATAATAATAGCAAAGTATTAGTACTCCTAACTACAACTAATAAAGTTAAAAACAATAACAGAAACATCAAGCTATTGCTATACGTGGAGGAAACAACTAGCTTAATGAGTAATACAACAAATCACACTAATACTATCAGGAGCCGTGGAGGCCACTGATAATGAACACACCAAATGACAAACAATCTGTAAAGAGTCGTGGAGGCTGTTTATAATGATGATAACAAACTATTAGTGGCCGTGGAGGCTTCTATTAAACAATACTCTCATGTTATCCTGCTGGGTCCACGGCGTACATACCGCCTAGAGCCTGGTTCCTTACATCCTGTCAAATCAAAGACTTCGTGCCTGTCACGGAGCAATGGTCCTAAACTCCTTATCCTTAATCCTGTCAAATCAAAGACTTTGTGTCTATCACAGAGCGGTGTTCCTGATCCTATCCTTTAATCCTGTCAAATCCAAGACTTTGTGTCTATCACAGAGCATTACCTTCCCGTGAGAATGAACAAATAAAAACATGCTACTTACACCAAACTTACCAAATACAAACTACAAAATGACATCTAGTAGACAGTTGATCTGTTACAATGTTCCAAGGTTAACTAAAAACCTAACTCAAACACAGCTTTTGAATGTTAACCAAAGAATATTGTTAGATGGTTCAAGCGACAATATCCTACTCATCTAGTAGCTGATCATTCAATGTCAATAAACTCAATTCATATTGCTGTCGCTGTATAAATGACGCAACATTATTCTATTTCATTAGCTGACCATACAATATTAATAAACTCAATAAATGTTGGATAATTTACAAGCTTTCCATGTTGACTGAAACTTTCTTTTACCAAATCCTACAATTCAATAAACATTGTAGGATAATAAAAACAACATTAATCTGCCGACAAAATTTATCTCCATTATTTCAGATAACAAAACTCCACATACTGAGAGTGACGGCAGGTGCAGGGCGCGCACCGCCGATCAGAATGGCCGTGTCGCCGCAAGAGCGTCTATCTCTAAGACTATTCATTAATCTAATTAAGGACCAACTCATAATTAGCGTTTTTGATAATATGGATGAACCAGCCATGCCATCTGTGAGTCAGCAAAACAATTAATACAAAGAATAAACCGTAAGTAACTTAATTCAAAGATTCCTAATAACCCTCGAGAACTCTACGAGAACCTCCGAGAACTCTACGAGAACCTCCGAGAACTCTACGAGAACCTCCGAGAACCTCCGAGAACTCTACGAGAACTCTACGAGAACCTCCGAGAACTCTACGAGAACCTCCGAGAACCCTTCAATAAAATCTCCGAGAACCTAACCTCTCAAAACAACGCAAGTTGTTTACAGTAATACTACTCAGAGGAAATTTCTATTCTTTCAGGTCTACGAGAACCCACGAGAACCTACGAGAACCTTCGAGAACCTTCGAGAATCTCCGAGACACTCCGAGACACTACTAACTACTAACTTCAACTACACTAATATCACCAACCATGAAAGGCATTGTACAAATAAGAACAACATTCAACGAGGCTGGTGCAGAGCTCGCACCGCCTGTCAGTATGGCCGTATCGGCGCAACAACAATAATTAATAAATGAGTTTAATAATTTGATTAAGTCAAAACTAGTTCACAAGCCATGAATTAATAATTGTTTGATTATTGTAATGTAAAAATCTTGTGATTCAAATAATGCAATACTTAACCTAAAATTAGGTACACGTGCTTGCCACGTTATAAATACGGCCGCACAGAGCGCGCTAAGGCAGTCTTGCTTGAGCCGCCGTACTGTACGGATCTATGTAAATAAGTCGTTACGCTGTCGGTTTGAATAAACGAGGCATACAGTATACTTGTGGTGTTTTACTTGAAAGATTGAAGATGAGTGATCACCATGAAGATAGTGTCAGTGACGTCAGCTATGCTGACGTCACGCTTTTTAAAAAACAGAACGGAGCCTGTTTCTCCGTCATATATATACTAGCTGTCCCCGGCATGCGTTGCAATGCACTTTTTACCTACCCTCTCTACCTACTTACCCTACCTACCTACCTACCCTACCCTACCCTGCCTACCTACCAACCTACCTACCTACCCTTTCTACCCTACCCTACCTACCTACCCTACCTTTCTCACCTTTTAAACCTTCCCTGGGCTACGAAAAATATTTTAAAAACCAAAATCAGCTAAATCGGCCCAGCCGTTCTCGAGTTTTAGCGAGACTAACGAACAGCAATTGATTTTTATTATATAGAAGATATAAACAAGGTGTTGTTTTGCATCCTCGTCAAATTTCAGGAGGTGGTCACAAAAGACATAAATAATCAATTAAAATTGCGGTACCTAGTTAATTATTAATAAACGCTGATTTTTTTTGGTTGTTTAAGTGTGTCAATATTTCAGAACAACCCCCTGAAGGTGGTTTAGGGAATAAGAAATGGTCGAATAAACGTTTGAGATTGTTAGTAAGTGTGTAAGCGAGGTTATAGGGCGAGAACCAAACAGTCCGCGTTTAAAACACGGGTGGTTCACACTTACCGATTTCCGTAAATAAGAAAAAAAAAACAAACCCTTTTTAAATCAACACCTTGTATATATATCTATATACAAGGTGTTGTTTTGCATCCACGTCAAATTCAAGGAGGTAACTATGCTAATGATTCTCGTCCCGAATCAATAATAAAATGGGTAGGTAATTTTTATTTTTTTTCTTATTTACCGAAATTGGTAAGTGTGAACCACCCGTATTTTCAACACGGCCCGTCTGGTACTCGCCCTATAACCTCTCTTACACACATACAAACAATCTCAAACGTTTATTCGATAATTTCTTACTACCTAAACCACGGTAAGGGGGTTATTCTGAAATATTGACCAACCTAAACAACCAAAAAAATCAGCTTTTATTAATAATCAACTAGGTACCGTAATTTTAATTGATTATTTATGTCCTTTGTGACCACCTCCTGAAATTTGACGAGAATGCAAAACAACACCTTGTATATAAATAGATTACCTAATGTTTTTAAAAGCCTTACGACATTTAAAAAGAAACTATTCAACTTTCTGTTGAAAGTTTTAATACGTAACGAATTAATTTTTTTAATGAAATATTTGATGCAAAATTTAAATTAGACGACGACTTACCTCATTATAATCGAATGGAATTTCATTTCTATGTCATTGTATTCATATTTTTCCATTTTTTTTTTCTGTTAGTTGTACTTAATTATAATTAATAATCTTTGACATTGTATTTAACCATTCTTGACATTATAACTAATAAGCCTTGAAATTGTATTTAACCATTCTTGACATAATAACTAATAAGCCTTGACATTGTATTTAATCATTCTTGACATTATAATTACATATTAAATCCGAAAATCCGATTTGCAAAATATGATAAAAACTATTAACACATACAAGAAAATATGCTCAACGCCTGAGAAAAAAAGTATGGCACCAATACGCAAGAATAATAATAAAACACTGCACCAAGTAAACTCACCAAGATCCCAAAATGAGGAATGCGATCCGCAACGCAACAAACATAATAAAGAGACTCAAACTACTAACAGCCGTACCCAGACGCCAAAAAAAGTTACAGAGGTATTTGCTATTAAGGAGCAACTTTCAGTAATAGTACCAAAGCCTAAACAAAAGAATAAACTGTGTATTCTGACTTGTAACACAATAAAGGGATCCTCGTCAACAATTGAAGAAGTTTTCTTCGATTACTTCGACTACTGTCACTACATAATGCCCAACGGCACCACAAAAGCGCTCGTAAGTAATATCGAACAAAAATTAAAAGACTTCACCATAAACGACTATTGCTTGCTCTTCATTGGAGGAAATGATATAAAAGAGGAGAGTAACTATATAAATCTAATAAAGACTATAAGCGAAACGCTCCGTAAAGTCTCACACACCAACATTATTATCTGTCTCCCTACATATATAACAGGAGCACCGATATACAACTTTAAAGTTAACATGTTCAACAACCTTCTTTGTCTAGATATACAACATCATCAGTACGCATACTTCTTCGACAGTAATCGTAACCTATCACATGAGATGTTCTCTTACTCTACAGGCAAAATAAATAAATACGGAATGAGAAATATTTTTGACAATATTATGAGCAACATACTAGCCGACTTACACCTATTTGGTCAGAACAACGTACATAATAATAGCAACAAACAAGAAAGTTCTTCCGACAGTAACGAGCAAAATGCAAGCCTCAGGGAAAATTCAAACTTTTTTCGTCTATAATAACATATATGTCCTACACCAAAATATCGCCGGACTCCTAAACAAAAGTGACATCCTCAGTGTTTGTTTGGAAGAGCTGCAAAGCAAGAAAAAACCTATCGACGTTGTTTGTATTACAGAACATTTTATGACGCCTGAGCAAAAAGAACTATTAAATATACCTAACTATACCATAGCTATAAGTTTTTCAAGAGAATGTAAAAGAGGTGGTGCATGTGTGTTAACAAAAATTGGACATCACTATAAGGTTATAAATTTAAATCGTTATTGTATAAAAAATTTGATTGAATGTTGCGCAATTGAACTAACCGAACATGGTATTATTGTTGTGTGTATATATAGGGTCCCAAATTCTGACTTAAACACTTTCTATGACAAATTGGAAAACATTCTCCATCTAGTATGCATTCAACGTAATAAAAAGATTATCGTTTGTGGGGACTTTAACATAAATACATTAAAAAGAAACAAACAGACACTTGACTTTGAATACATTCTTTTAAACTATAATTTACAATTGCAATTCAGTCAACCAACTAGAATAAGTAGTGGGACATGTTTGGATAATTTCGCGCATAATATTAGAGGTTGCAAGGGGGAAATTATTGAATTTGGACTGTCAGACCACACCACACAGGTTTTAAGATGCCCAGTTAAAAAAACATGTGCTATTAAGTCATGGCGTATTAGACGAAGGAACTATTGCCAAGAATATTTGGAAAATTTTAAAAACTGTATAAAAAGTCTCTCATTCTCTGAAATTTACAATACTTCGGACCCTAATGAGGCTTATGACTATTTTTTGGATCTATTTAAATGTTTTTACGACCTCTGTTTTCCTTACGCAACTATTACCAAGTCATTAACAAAAAAATCTAAGTGGATCTCTAAGGGAATAAAAAAATGCAGTAAAAGGAAACGTGTGCTTCTGTGGCAATATAGAAATAAGCCCACTTCCAATAACAAAGATGCATTCAAATCATATTCACGTAGACTAAAACAAATTATATCTTTAACCCAAAAATCCCAAAATAATTATTTTATCAAAACATCACAAAATAAATCTAAAGCGACATGGACCGTAATTAACAAGAATAAAGCCTACTTTCCAAAAGAACCTATAACTGAAATAAAAACTGACACAAATATAATTACGAATCCTACTGAAATAGCAAACTCCTTTAACGAATATTTTATTAACCAAGTATCTAATACAAATCATAGCATAACACGAGAAATCCCCATTCATTCAAATACTTTGAACTCTTTATTTATGGAACCAACTTTGCCGCATGACATCATGAATCATATTAGATCTCTTAGAGATACAAACAGTGTAGGTAGTGATGGAATATGCACAAAAGTCATAAAAACAGTATCTCAATACATAGCCCCACATCTTAGTTATATAATCAATTTAAGTATTGAGAGTGGTATCTTCCCGGAGAATCTCAAAACCTCCATAGTTACTCCACTATATAAAAAGCAAGACAAATGTCTAATGAAAAATTATAGACCAATTGCTCTGATACCTATATTTGCAAAAATATTTGAAAAAGTCATATATAAGGCACTTTATGCTTACCTAGAGAAATCAAACATTTTACTTGATGAACAGAAAGGATTTCGCAAGAACAGAACACTTAACATGGCTATCCATGATCTGATACCCCTATCTTATCGAATGTTGATGAAAGAAAAGCCGTATGTGCAATATATATGGACCTCACCAAGGCTTTTGATTACGTAGATTATAAAATACTATTAAATAAATTAGAGAAATATGGTATAAGAGGCAACATTTTGAATCTTATTGAATCTTACTTACACAACAGAAAGCAGATTTTAGAAATAACACGAATATGCCCACGCACTGGTTACGAAAAAAGATACAGATCTTGCAGTAGGATTATTAAATACGGAGTCCCACAAGGTAGCGTTTTAGGACCTCCTTTATTCATAACTTATATAAATGATCTGCCTAGAGAAATAAAGCATCCGATGGCTTTATTTGCTGACGACAGTACGGTAGTAGTAAAATGTGACGATCCTAATACATACGAAGCAGAAATAAATTTGACATTGAATAAAATAATTGCTTGGCTGAATAGTAATAATCTGGTCATTAATCTAGAAAAGACTAAAATAATGCATTTTTATCAAAGGATTCCTAATATAAACCTTGACATCAACTACTTGGGAACTAAAATAGAGTCGGCAACTATGACTAGATTCCTTGGTGTTATTATAGATAATAACTTGTCCTGGAAACCTCAAACGGAAGATATCTGTAAAAGAGTCAATAAATTTGCATATGCCCTCTATAAACTAGCTAAAATTGTTAACCTAGAATCTCTTTTGATGGCTTACCATGGCTATGTTGCATCAATACTAAGATATGGCATAATATATTGGGGCAATTCAGTAAATAAGGAGTATGTCTTCAAAGCCCAAAAAAGATGCATCAGAGCTATGTGTGGTCTACAAAGTACCGACAGCTGTCAACCTCTATTTAAAAGCCTCAAACTCTTAACCTTGCCTTCTATGTATATTTTTGAGGTAAATATATTTGTTAAAACAAACATGCACCTATATGAAATAGCTTTCAAAAGTCAATACAGGAAGCTACGTGATAGAAATAAGTTAGAGCTTAAAGTACCATTTGCAGGTACGGCATTAATGAGGAAGTTTTTTTTGTATGGGCCAGAGAATATTTAATAAGTTACCTTGCTCAATAAAAAATCTAGATTTACTCAATTTTAAGCGTAAATTATGTTCTATATTAATACAGAAATGTTACTACAGTCTCAGCGACTACTTTGATGACACCTCTTTGACTTAATTATATGTATAAACTCGTAACAAAAAGCATCGACTCAGTTCTGTGGACAATATCAATTTTGAACATTTTTTTTTTCTCTTAATAATAATTTCTTGACATCATAACTATTTACTATTGACATCGTCGTATTTCATTAAAAATTGACATTATCACCTGACATCACCTAATGCATTTTTTTTTTAATTGATATTGATAATACTAATTAAACTTTTACCTCTTTATAATACTACTAGTACCGATAGACTAATTTACTTAATGGCCAAAAGCCTCCTTTAAATAAAATGTATATTTGTACGCCAAATGGTAAAGCATGGAGAAACTATATGTATAACTGTAACATCCTGCACACTGTTGTAACCTATGTTTACAAATAAAGACTAATGATTGATTGATTAACCCCTCACATTGTATTAATTTGATCGTAGTTGACGTTTTCCTTATTCTCGAAATTGTATGACTTATTATTAATTTTAATTCTTTGAAATACAAGCTGTTGTTTTGCATCCTCGTCAAACTTATTATATTTTTCTTATTTACGGAAATCGGAAGGTGAACCACCCGTGTTTTAAACGCGGGCCGTCTGATTCTCGCCCTATAACCGCACTTCCACACATACAAACAATCTCAAACGTTTATTCGATAATTTCTTATTCCCTAAATGTTAAGGGGGTTATTCTGAAATACTGACAAACATAAACATCCAAAAAAAAAACAGTGATTGAAAACAATTGACTAGGTACCGTAATTTTAATTGATTATTTATGTCTTTTGTAACAACCTCCTGAACTTTGACGAGGATGCAAAACAACACCTTGTATTTGCTACGCAGGAAATAGCAGAATATTATGAACATTATATTTTGTGTAACACCTATGTGACTACAATATTCTAACAAATAAATTTATTATTATTCCGTTTATTCATCAATGTACATATTATTTAAATTTTTAAATTCTTTCACACAATTATTTAAGATACTATCTATACAAATAAATAAAATTAAAGTGTCTGTTTGTAATATTAAAATAACCGCCAAAAGCTTATTTTCTCAGACGGGTAAAGAAGCGCACCAGCAACGATTGCTTCATGTCTGCAACAAAGATGCCCAGCGCTTCCGACATAATACTTATAGGTTTCGGTTGCTGAGAGGTATCAAAGATTAATGGGATCTGAGAGCTGGGTTCCCACAGATTCCACAATCTCCCCTCGCTTTACATACATGACCGCACTTTTGTCCACACCAAATCCCATCCTGATGGCGCTACTGATGGTCTCAGTTACCTTACCTTACCTGCATCAATTGCACATTGTTGGGGGCAAAGAGTTTCAGGTCACCCATGTAAAGAAGGTGAGATATAACCTGACCACCTCTCCTCAATCGAAAGCCCAAACCTCGACCAGCGTGCTTGGAGGATTCAAAGCTAAGCAGAACCAAAGCCGACTCAAACTATGGCCCTGAAAAATACCATGCTCTACCCGTTTTGCGGTTCGCTTTTTCCTCTGGATATGCCGACATCCTGGATAGCGAAGGACTGTCCTCCATTGCCCCATACACGACATCAGGAAGCTGCGCAGAGTTGCATCAACTTCATACAATTCTAGCACCCTCATGAGCCATGTATGTGGCACCGAGTCATAGGCCTTCTTATAATCTATTCAACATGTCAACAGATCCCTTCGAGAACGCTGAACCGAAGAGCAGCTCCTTAATACCGCGGGACCCGTTCCTACATCCATTGTGAGAAGCGGACATGATCGAGTTGTCATCAAAGTGTTAGTAGCGATGCATGCTCTGTATGATGAATGTTCACTTTGTGCTGCGACTGTATACGCTTTCCCAGTCTCTTAATTGTATTCGATTTATACTAGAACTTTTGCATTGATTCGCGAATAGTGAATCTAAATTGAAAGGGTCCACTCACACAGAGTCGCGACGCGACGCAAATGTGCGGTATAGGCTCGTAGCTGCGAGGCGTATCGTTATACTGCGTGAACTCCATCTGCGTCGTATCGCGGTTATGTGACGTACTGTCTATGTTAAACGTCTCAAAATTCATCTCCTATCCGAGAGGCGTACCTTGATGGTGTGTATGTTGAAGTCGGCGCCCGAGTCGTTGTACACGATGGACACATAGTCGTTGCCGATGTACTTGCGCTTCTCGTTGCACGTGGGGTCCTTGGCCGACGAGGGCATCGCCGTCGCCACGTGGAACAGCACCTGCCACACGAATACAGACTTTACTTCTACGAAAAAAGGATAACATCACGCTAGTATTTCCCCGAAGGGTTTGTGAAGACACTCGCTCTATGACATGTAGTGGTGACACGTACAACTATAAAAATAACTTGTCAATATTGTCTCCTCTATTTTCATTGGGCCCTGCTTCTGTCCTTTGAGTCCAGCGACGCCCTAAGCCATTACTCGTCACTAGCGTCCTCAGGGCGTCGCCAATTTTTCATATAATGTTTTGTCCTGGTTGGAGGTCTAAGTGTCAAAGCACCCACAAGACGGCTCGGGTAAGCAGACAACCTCCTAATAAATGCGAGATTGTGCCTTAATATACCTGCATGATGTCGTCGTTCCACACGTAGGTGTAGTGCCCGTCCTTGCCGCCTGCTCCAGGTGGTAGCTGACGCTCCAGGTGTATCGCAGTACATGTCGTGTTACCTGCATGATGTCGTCGTTCCACACGTAGGTGTAGTGCCCGTCCTTGCCGCCTGCTCCAGGTGGTAGCTGACGCTCCAGGTGTATCGCAGTACATGTCGTGTTACCTGCATGATGTCGTCGTTCCACACGTAGGTGTAGTGCCCGTCCTTGCCGCCTGCTCCAGGTGGTAGCTGACGCTCCAGGTGTATCGCAGTACATGTCGTGTTACCTGCATGATGTCGTCGTTCCACACGTAGGTGTAGTGCCCGTCCTTGCCGCCTGCTCCAGGTGGTAGCTGACGCTCCAGGTGTATCGCAGTACATGTCGTGTTACCTGCATGATGTCGTCGTTCCACACGTAGGTGTAGTGCCCGTCCTTGCCGCCTGCTCCAGGTGGTAGCTGACGCTCCAGGTGTATCGCAGTACATGTCGTGTTACCTGCATGATGTCGTCGTTCCACACGTAGGTGTAGTGCCCGTCCTTGCCGCCTGCTCCAGGTGGTAGCTGACGCTCCAGGTGTATCGCAGTACATGTCGTGTTACCTGCATGATGTCGTCGTTCCACACGTAGGTGTAGTGCCCGTCCTTGCCGCCTGCTTCAGGTGGTAGCTGACGCTCCAGGTGTATCGCAGTACATGTCGTGTTACCTGCATGATGTCGTCGTTCCACACGTAGGTGTAGTGCCCGTCCTTGCCGCCTGCTCCAGGTGGTAGCTGACGCTCCAGGTGTATCGCAGTACATGTCGTGTTACCTGCATGATGTCGTCGTTCCACACGTAGGTGTAGTGCCCGTCCTTGCCGCCCTTCTCCAGGTTGAGGAACAGATGCGGCTGGTCGTCGTCGCCGCCCTCCAGCGACACCAGCGTGCCCAGCTGCGTCAGGAACTCCGCGTACCTGCGCACATGTTTTGCTAGCTAATTAAATTAAACTCACTGAAACACAAATGCCACCGTAAGAGGCTATTTTTTTATATTATCATCTGCCTAACCTTTTCCCAAATGTATTGGGGTCGGCTTCCAGTCTTACCGGCAGCTGAATACCAGTATTTTACATGGAGCGACTGCCTATGTGACCTCCATAACCCAGTTAGTACTGGGTAATACGGTACCCCTCGGTTAAGACTGGTTGATAAACTTTTGGGCCACTGAATACCTGCAACGATTGTCAAAGATCTGTGACAGCCGGGACCAACGGGTTAGCAAGCTTTCCGAGACACGGAGGAATCTCTGTATGACAAATCTCAGTATGTAATGATGGTCACCCATCCACATACCGACCTTGACAAGCGCGGCTTAGTTATGCATTATGGCGCATTGGCTACGTGTACATGTACCCTGTGCGTCAGGTGAGTGCAGCAGATATATGAATTAAAATCTTTTATTTCGTTTGTTACTAACATAGTTTATAAGTAGTGTGTATTACTAACATCATATGCATCAAGGTCTGAAATAAAGTATTTTTTTATTTGAGATACAACATTACAATGCTGCCCAGATATAGAAAATGCGCTTTCGCACTAAAAGTTGATTAGTATATCGGGTAGAATCACCAGATGACTAAATCCTGCTTTATAACTATTTGGCTAGCGCTAATGATACACACATTGTTTAGAACAAGTGTAACGTAGCGACGTACCTCACACTGCCGTATTCGTTCTTCAATATTAACACTTCGTTATCTTGTTGTCCGGGGCCCACGTACAACACTCCGATCTGGTGAACATATTACTTAACATATTATACTACCATCATCAGCAGTGTTCAGGACTCGTCAAGATTGTATAGCATTGATGGCACTGACCGTTCTGGAAAGCAGTTCAAATATGCTGCGGTTAGTCTAAAGTAAGGGGATAACATGTGATATGTCGTAGTGGCTGTAAAACTGTACTTAGAAAAAAAAGTGGGGAGCAATGGGCCAGTATGATAAATTGGGGTGTGGGGGTAGGTGTATTAAGGCGGTTTACTTTGTAGGTCTCTACTGGCGGCACGAGGTCGAGGTTCTTGATGGTGCGCTCGTGCTGCACGCCCGACACGCGCAGCGGACGCTCCGCCAGCGGGTTCAGGATCGTCGGCGTCTCTCCTGCACACACACACACACACCACAGTCATTCCCACAAACATCATTATTGAGCTATCCATGATACCCATATTGGCATAGTCGGTATGTTTTCCAAGAACGAAGCCGAAAGGTACATGTTTTGTCCGTTACGTAACTTTTTCACACGTATTTTTTTATAATACAAGTTTTAACAGTTACGACTTTACTTTAAACTCCTCCATTACCAGTACTTTTTAATGCACCCATTAGCAAAATGTTTTGAGTGCGTTACATTGAGCGCTACCGTGATTTTTTACTCAAAAATATATTTTGCAGAGTTACTTAGTGTGATATACAGAATGCTTGTATTTACACCTAGTATTTAACCCTCTCCCACCTAGTCTTTTTCAGGTTTTTAAAGTGAAACTTTTATTACATCGTCTCAAACTTTTTCGTCTGTGTGTTGCATGTCGCGTGACGCTCGGCCGCGGAGTGAGGACAAAGTGAAAGGCGCTCGTCAGAGCGCCTTTCACTTTATCCCTGCTCCGAGTTTTATACCCTTAATGGAATATTATTCCAAAAATGTTTTGTTCAATGTGTATAGTGTGAAAAAAAGTATCACTTTTACCTTGGTTTCGTAAAACCACACAATCCTTTTTTTCTATTTTAAAGAGTTTTAATATGTATCTTTCTCTTTTGTATAAGGAATTTGCTGACCATGTACTGTAGCTTAATGTGTTTTGTTATTAAACATGAGCTCGATAATAACACTCGACAAACAAGTTTGTTTAGTCTATGGTCCCGATAGTAGGAATTGTGTAAAAGACTTGAGATGCTTAGTTACAGATGTTTCCCGGGTCGTCAGATATGTCGATGCGTGTTACCTGGCACGGGCGGCGTGATGGGGTAGGTGCTCATGTTGTGGTACAGCTGCAGGAACACGAAGCCGGGCGTCACGCCGCCGCCACCCACGGCCGCGCTGGCCGCGCCGCCCGCCCTGCCCGCGTACATACTGTATACCGCGTACGAGTAGCACCGCGCCACACACGCAATAACAAACCAAACGAAACAAAAAGCGTTAAAAACAAGCGCAAAAATTCAATTATTAAAAAAAAAAATAAGGACGGAAACTATAGTTCAACGAACTGAAATTATAAAGACCAAAGGTTAATTACTTAGTTGTGCAAAACATATTAAGCTAAAAAATAAAAGATCATGCACAATACAGTTAGTTTCATCATACTATCTACAATCACTCTGGGTGTCAATTTTAAGCGATTTTGCAGCCGAACCGTAACATTTGTTCCTATAATTATCTGTTTGGGGATATATGTCAGTCGTGTGCAGGGACGGTTAACGTTACCAAAAAAAAATACCGATAAAATTACCAAAACAGTAACGTTATGCTACGTTTAATATTAACGTTAAAATTAACGATAAGTCATCAAGGATTTACCGGTATTTAAATAGCGTTACTTACAGCGTTAATTCGCTAAAAACTAGCAATATCTGGTGCTACGTTGCCAAACCAAAACTCGCACCACGCCTTACGTTCGGCTCTTCTAATCGGAGAGGCAACAACTAGCATTTTATGACGTTCGGTCACATATTTACGAAAACGAGACGATTCGCGCGCGCAGCTTGTTTCATTTAGACGTCACACAAACATCATGTACGATTTGATTAGTTGATTGTCTAAATCATCAACCGACCTTGTTAGAAAAAAATAGATAGGCGTATAAATTACCGGTTTAAGAATGGTAACTTTTACCGATACTAATATTAGTAATTTAGATAACGTTAACGTACTTACGGGTATCGGTATTAATATCGTTACTATTTTAACGTTAGCATAACGGTAACGTTATACAAAAAATAACAGTAATTCGTTCCCTGGTCGTGTTACACAGAGTCGGAGTTTCAGGAGAAATGTGCGTTTGTGTTGTCAGCCCTGACACGATCATGAGTCAGCCAGCCAACAATGATCATCACTATGTACAATGTACCATCTATCGCGGACGAGAGAAACAGAGCTCCTCATAAGTTGATTTAGGTTTATTTAAACCCTTGTTTCAATACTTGCTAATTGCAAACATTCAAATTATACTTTGAGAAGATCGCAAAGATATTCAAGTTGCAGCGAAAACTAAACTGTGTGTGTGTTTAAAGTAAGTTTTCGAATTTACCTGTGTCGTCTCGTGGGGCTCATGACGGAGATGGTGTTGGAGCGCTTAGAGCGCGCAAGCGGAGGCAGGTCGTCGCGCTCTCGGCCCGCGCCCGGGCCCCCGGGCCCCACGCTCGGGCCCCCGGGCCCCAGGGAGCCGACAGGGGCTCGGCGGCCCGCGCGGCCCTCTGGTACAGTGCCGTCGCTCGCCGTCTGCGCCGACCGGGGAGCAACACGGCTTTTATGTTCGGTCACAAATACAACAAAGTTGAGTGTGTATAGCACTAGTGTATCGTGCCGCCGCCGGACACAGGCACACAGCGACACACGCCGCCTCTCTGTCACCCGGAGCGGGCTGTTATAAGCAACCAAAAATGTCTTTTTTACAGACAATGATTTGAATTTTTTGCTCTAGGACATATTGGATTTCTCACGATGTTTTGGTTGTCCGTTTTGAGAGTGATAAAATAAATAATACTGAGTAGGCTTCTCAGCCGCACTCGAGCCCTCCCGGTTCCGCAGTGAGCTGAGCCGGGGCCGTCACTACTCGTACTGGGCCACTGCTATTCGAAAAACAGTGTTTATTGTTTATTTGAGACACTGTTTCTTTTTAAGGGTCGATCATATAAATTCCAACGATATTTTGGTTATTTGCTTCGTATTTAACACACAGGTTCTTTTCCTCTGACTGCAACCTTATCGTAAGGATCATAAAGTACATACAAGTAATAGATCAGAGATCGCACGTACCTTCTGCAGCTGATGGTGCTTGTGATGCTGCTGGTGGGCGGGGTCGGCGCGCGGGGCGGGGCCGGGGGCGGGGCCGGGGGCGGCGCCTGCGGGCGGGCGCGGGACTATAGCTACAAAGGGGCGGTGTCACGCACGCGGCCGGGCAAGAGGTCACGTGCGCGGGCAAGCTTACTTCCCGACCACGCCGGTGCCGAACATCCCGGCCGATTAGTTTACTAGTAGAGTCTTAGTACGGTGGTCTTGACCATGGTTTGTTACGTCGTATTATACCAAAGAAAAGCTTTACTTTACTGAATACCACGTAATACACATGCCAATAACTTGCTCAAAAGTATGCAAGTAGCCATGCGAGCCATTATAACATTCACCGATGAGAATTAGTAAAGGATCAATGGCATGCAAGCCTCCTGCATAGTTAGTGCAAGCTGCTGGCATGTTGGCGGCAGTAGAAGCACCGCGTCGCACGTAACCTGTCGCGTGAGGCTGCTCTAATACTCTCTACACACCCACATGTCTATTTGTATAAATGTCCGTAGACGGTGATCTAGTCCACGTTACTATTTGCCTTAGTTGTCTACGCAGTCACTGTATTATATATTATTATACTGAACGTGCGCAGTTTATGTTGAGTTCTCAAGATCATGTGTTAGAGACATTATTATATGCGTGTTATTCTTAAAAAGTACAAAGACGTCTTGTTATACGTTTCATGATTTTCCAAATTCAATTAACAATAATTAGTTTTGTTATTTGTCTAGAAAGATAGTGAAAGAGTTAAGTATATCACCGTAATATCGTTTTAATTCATCATATTGGCCAGTTCATACTATCCACAGCTGAGCAATAGGCCTTCTATATTGAAGTGCAAGTAGACTTACGTCGATCAATGACATCAACCTTTTAAATATTACTTCAGTGTTGGAAACATACAGCTACAAGTGATGGTGGTAACCGGTAGCCTCTAAAGCAAAGTTTTGGATAAAACTCGAAGTATATTCTTCGTTCTAAGTCGAGTGATCTTCAATCGACCGCTCACGAGTTGCAAGTTTAAATTCTGAGAGAGCCGGGATGAGTTTAGTAAGATTCGTGTGAAAGTGAAGGTCGTACAGTAGGTACGTAGACGTGGTTGCGGACGTACCGGGGTCGGAGTTGTAGGTCATGAGGTGCGGGTGGTGCGCGTGGTGCGCGAGCGGCGAGGTGCCCGACATCTCCTCGGGGATGGCCTCGCACGACACGCGCATGTCGCTCTTCTTCGCCGCCTTCTTCGTGGCGTGCAGCGACAGCGCCGTACTGCTGCTGCTGCAACACACCACACTCCATTCGACTCGCACTCGCCGATGATCGCTCCACTGCCGTGAGGCGTCTCTCCATGTCTTTGTAGATTCCCAGTCTCATCTTACGAACACTAAGTCTTACCGAAAGTTCGTTGCTTCTAGGGCTGACATGCTTGACTATATTCAGATTTAAATATTATATTCATGTGAGGAGAAAATATGTCCTTGTCGATAAAAAGTTCGTATAAAGAGTAGCAAGTGAATGTACTCACGTGGGCTCGCAGCTCGGTAGCAGGATCATCTCGTCGGGGTCTGGGGGCAGGTCGGCGGGCAGGTCGGCGGGCAGGCCGGCGGGCAGGCCGGCGGGCAAGCCGGCGGGCAGGCCGGCGGGCGCGCGCGGGACCGGCTCGCGCACCGCCGCCTTCCACGAGGACGACATCTCCGGGGACGAGTTCGAGCGCCGCACCGGGTGCCGCGACTTGCCCTGACCACATCGCAACATGTACACACTATACGGGCTGGACGCCCTTGCTGCCTCGTGTCGGGACAGGGACAGTAAGGGCGGGTGCGGTAACCGTTGCAACTACAAGGAAACAGTCTTAGGATGCAATATTAACTGTGAGAAAAAAACTGTAGCTGAATGAAATCTATAAAAGTCTAGACATTAAGCCCAGATATATTTGTAATACAAGGTGTTCTTTTGCATCCTCGTCAAAATTCAGGAGGTTGTCAAAAAAGACATAAATAATCAATTAAAATTACGGTACCTTGTTAATTATTAATAATCGCAGATTTTTTGGTTGTTTATGTTTGTCAGTATTTCAGAATAACCCCCTTAAGACTGCACCGAGCGAACAAGGCGCGCGGAGAATAGGTATTTAATGCAGCGCGCTAGTCGTGTGCGTGGTCACGCACACAATGACAAGTTCGCTCGAGGCCCGCTCCCAGTTGCACGACAAAAGTTGGTAACTTAGGATTTTTGAAATTTGAGTTGTTGTGTTGAGTGACTTGAAAAGACGAATATTGATTATTATATGGTTTTATGTACCAACATAAAACCATATAATAATCAATATTGGTAAATAAAACCCAAAATTAAGTATAATAAATAATAATAATCTATACGTATTAAAAAAAAAAAACGTTTGCTTTTACTATAGTAATACATTATCCGTCCCCTTACTATTCATCGGATTGCGATGAAATTTCGCCGTTGTGAATTACACTCCCGGCAACTTTACAGGGTACCTAAGTAGGTAGGTGAGTAGGGTAGGTAGGTACTTATTGCAATAATAAAACCAGTCTTTAATAAAAAATCTATAATTACCTATTGCAATACCTTGCATATTTTAACATTTTACAAAAAAATACAAAAAACACAGGGAAATGTAGTAGGTATATTTAATAAACGTGTGGTCAAAATGAAAAAAAATGTTTGTGCCCATGTGAATAAACAACATTCTCCAGGGAAGTGAAAAGCATTTCCCAAAAAATCATTTGGATTTGCCATACAAACTTGTTATCAGCTAAAACAAAATGACAATTTGACGAACAAAAACGAAAATTTGTGTGGGAATACCATAAAAAAAAACTGGAAAAGAGACAAGAAGGAATACCAATCTCATTTAAAAAACACGATTGTTATTTCCAACCACAAGGAGAACTATACAAAGACACAAGGAGAAATATGTATATGTAAAAACATGCATATTTGAAGTTTGAACTGAAGACTGATCTTGAACTTAGGCATTTTGGTACATAATGCAATTATATAATTGCATAGCCCATATTGTGTGAGCACTATGTACTAGCTATCATTTACTGGAAACCTACGTCTTTTATTGACTTGAATGTGCCCTGGCGGTTGAGAGTATGTTATGCTCACTCAAATGTCACGCTGATGGTGGCGCGTGTGTCGGGTCATTTAGTTCCCTTCAAAATGGTTGAGTTGAATGATGGCTGATCCATGCGTCATGTTCGTGAACGGGCGCTGTCAGTTGTGCCTGGTCATCTCTTAGCTGTCACGGCTCATTTCGAACTAATTATTTCATCTTTTAATTGTTCTTTTTGTTTTTAATATGGACACTTTTAACGTGCACGTTTTGCTACATCGTTCTTACATAATGTACCATCTCTAAATGAATGATGTAACCAAGGTTTTGTAACAAGATTCTGACTTAAAGGGATGTCCATGGAGTTTCTTGCCCATTCTTCTTCATAGAGATCTACGCTTTGGAATGGGCAACTACAGTACTTTCACAGTTATTATGTCTTGTGTCTGGGACTGTAGCTTCATTTTTATTGTTTTTCGACTATTCAAAAGTGCCTGTAACTGGCCTACTTGAAATAAATGATTTTGATTTGATTTGAATGGAGTTCATGCGCTATTTATTGCGCTTTTATTGTGCGTTTCGTTGCTTCTTTAGATTCCAATTTTCGTTTCGAATGTTTTTGTATTTCCCTTAAATTGATCGCGTCAAGAACATAGTTATAGTTGCATCCGCCATCTTGGATTATAAAATAAATGCGAGATTCGCAATCGCCACCCCTAAAAACTTATTACACGATACCCATATCGAATATTTGAGAAAAAGTTGCATCCACCATCTTTGATTATAAAATAAATGCCAGATTTGCAATCGCCACCCCTAAAAACCTATTACACGATACCCATATCGAAAACCTAAGAAAAAAATTAAAAATAAGATAACATCCGCCGCTTGTTATGTAAAAGAAAATAATATCACATAATAGAAATACGTAATTTTTACAAGAACGGCTTTTTTTTTCGTAAATGAGCACTAACTTTCTTCTTATAATATTTTTCCTGACGCTTTCCCATTTTTACTAAAACAAATTAAAAAAATGTTACATAAATGTGAATATACAGTTAAAAATAATTAAGTATGCATAATAAAGTCATACTCAAAAAACAAAAAATATGACTTACCTTATTCAACGGTTTGCGGCAACGTATGTGTACACAATAGATCGCGAATTATCGTTATCGGAGCGTCGCTCCACGATGAGACGTGACCACTCTCTGAGCTACCGTGGACGACTGAATTTTCGACCGGTGTACGTCGAGTATGACTCAAAATAGCGCGACAATCAGAAAAAAAATAAAAACTAAAATAACTAAGCGACATTTTGAAAATGTTAAAACAATAAATTGTAGTATGATAATTAGAGATTAATATGAATTGAAGTTTGTGAAAATATTCAACAGTTTACTATCAAAATTCAATTAAACAAGAGCATGCTATTTTGAGATTTTTGTCCAACTTTAGGTATTTTTATTTATTAAACTAAACAATATTTTTTATTTTTGCCAACAGTAATCGTTAGCACATTCATTCTGGTGTTCATTACATTATTTTTGTGGTAATTATCATAATATTATTGAATAAAATCCCTTTAACTGTGACGACCGTTTTGGATTATTTTGCTCTGCGCCCTCTTAACGTAGTTTAGGAAATAAGATATTATCGAAAAAAAGTTTGTAGGTGTGGCAGCGCGGTTATTGGGCGAGAATCAGACGGCCCGCGTTTAAAACACGGGTGGTTCACACTTATTATATCATTACCTACCCATTTTATTATTGATTCGGGTCGAGAATCATTAGCATGGTTACCTCCTTGAATTAGACGAGGATGCAAAACAACAACTTGTATAATTTTTTTTCATTAAAAAGGCAATTTATCTATGAATTCTTCGTGTGTTGTGTCGACGACGGACAGGAAAGGACATAATATGACGTGCCGAGATGGTCCGAAGCGATATAAGGAATGGAATTCTTTAAACGCAACACGATGTTCATTTCACTAAGCGGTCAAGGTTGTCCATCGATGTCTGGCGGCCGCCGTGACAGGAAGTGTACAGTCAGCAGGAAACACGTTATATCCTCACCTCTGGTACAATGAGCAGCATGTCGTCCTCGTCCGCAGTGGACGAGGAGCTCTGTCGCTGCGGGGAGCCGGGGATGTTGATTGGCTGCGTGCCCATGCGGCTGCCGCTGCTGTACAAACAAGCGTATCATATTAAGAGCGAAGTTGCCCAGGTATCGATATTTCATTATCATCTCCCTGCCTTCTCCGGAATATACTCGGGCGACTTCCAGTATAACCGGATGGTAGTTTCGCTAGCTAATTAATTCGGGCCTGTCGAGCAAAGTTTACAGTGCATAGAGCATTGTTGTGACTTACTTGTTGGGCTGCATGATGGCGTGCGCGGTACCGAGCTGCGGCCTGCGGTCGCCGCCCACCACGCTGTCGGAGCTGGACTTGTGCAGGTCCTGCGCCTGCGCCGCCGAAGACGCCGAGCCGCTGCGCGAGCGCGGCGAGCAGTCTGAACCCTACGACATGGTTATATATGTGTCACCATGGTTTGTAGAAACGAACCGATGCCACCATCGAACCGGAGGCTTTACAGAATAAACTGAATGACGTATTGAGCTCACCACGTCCTGCCGCGAGTCGCCGATGCCGCTGGAGGCGGAAGAGGGCGGGTGAGAGGCGTGCGGGCCGGCCGCCGGCGACAGCAGCGCCGCCACCTCCTGCAGCGGGGACTCCAGCAGGTAGTCCCAGTTCATCTGGTTCTGCATGCGCATGACCCAGCTGACGTCGCCGGTGGGCGAGCGCACGTGCACCTCGGCCCAGCCGGCACACCAGCACGGACACTGCCCCGTCGCCGCCAGCTCGCCCACGCGTGACCACCCGGGCTCTTCCGTGTCCTGCGACCACACATTACCCAATCGATCAAATACTAAATAACCAGCTTTCTAACAAACTAACTACTAATAAATAGTTTTAAAGCACAAGAAGACACACACTTGATTTGTTGCCAGTCGTGGCCATTGCGCTGACTTATTCTGCGATAATGCAACGAATTTTGTTTGTACCTCTTTTTTTATTTTATTTTTTAAAAAGAACGTTGCCCCAAGGTATCTACCATCTCCTGTATCATGGGTGCGTTTACATACATTTAAACTCACATACACAAACAGCCAGACCCGGAACAGCTATCTGTAGGCCATACAAATATTTGTTCCGTGCGTGGATCGAACCCGCGACACGCAGCGCAGCAGACGATCGCTCAACCACTGCGCCAAACGTGACGTCACCTCTCACGAGCTTCAGGACTTCTTCGCCCAAGAAAAGTCAAACTTGACGATTGAAATCGCAAACAACAGCACTACTTGGCACTTTGTTCCACCCCATGCTCCGCATTTCGGAAAGCTGTGGGAGGCTCATATATACAGTATGTTAGTTTAAACGAGGGACATATTCAAACCCATAATAGTACATGCTAACATGATACTAATAAAAATATAAACAAAAAAAAAACACTGATAAATAACAGACAGAACCATACCAAAATTTTCACAAATGTCACGCAACGTGTATACACCCTTGCGCTAGCGACTTAATACTATCGCAGAACATGTGAGCGGGTCAATGACTCTTGGGTATAATCCATTTTCCCTTCATACTTTAAACTTACCTGGCTTAGGACAGTCCAAAATATCTAGGCACTAAACAAAACATTAAAAATTCTTCTATATACGTTATAGGTTTTTTACATATTTGGGACGAGAATCGAATACTGAATACCCTCCCTCAATATGTCCCTCGTTTAACCTAACATACTGTATATGTTAGTCCACCAAACATCACCTTAGACGTGTGATACCTACTCGTGGTGTACTACGTGTGGTACTCTTACCTGCGAAGAGATATCGACGCTGTTACGTACTGCTGTACCAAATAGAAGCTTGCCTTAACTCTCGACCAATATTACAAATTCGCAAGACCCAACACGACAATCCAGGCCTTTTTAATAGGTGAATCATTTATTGTAGCATAATTACGAAACATCGTCAATTACGTCATCAAAACGTTGGCAATTAAATCAAAACATGCTGCAACAATTTTGGCTTAGGTGGTCAAGTGAGTATTTAAGTCAAGTTTTACATCGTTATATGTAGGCAAATAAAACTCCTGAACTTGAGATCAGAGCAAAAAAAGACATTACAAAGTAGTCAATCTGAAATTTAAAGGCATCCCATTTAAGGTGGAAGCGATAGGGTAGACCGCTACATACAAATTTTCTTACGTTTTTTGCAATTTGCCAGTCACTGTCAGGCTGTACGTTGAACAAAATATTAAAATAAAATAAAAAATAAAATAGCCTTTATTTCCAACTACCCTTATAATGACGTTATAAATGTACATATTTTTTTTGATGGTAAGATGTCCTTTGATTGGATATGGGCCCCTCCACGGGTGAAGGCTTCCTCCAGTTTCTCCCATTTGTCTCTGTCATTTGCAATATTCTGCCAATCGTTTCCTGCTGTATCTATTATGTCGTCAGCCCACCTTCTCTTCGGTCTGCCTACTCTTCTTTTTCCATCTGGCCCTTTCCACTCTGTAGTTTTAGCTGTCCATCTACCGTCTTTGTATCGTGATACGTGACCAGCCCATTGCCATTTCAGTTTTAGGGCTTGCGTAAGGGCTTCCGATTTTGTGTATTTTCCTTACGTTCAGTATGCTTCTCTCCATGGCTCTTTGTGTTGTTTCAATCTTTTGTTTGGCTCTTTTCGTGAATACCCAAGACTGGCAACCGTACAGCAGGCAGGGCAGTATGCAGGTATCTAATATGATTTTCTTCATGTTTATCGAGTAGTCACCTTTCCAGATTTCTTTGAGTGACCAAAATTTCTTCCATGTTATATTTGCTCTTCTTTCAACTTCGTCTTCGTTGTTCGTTTTATTAAATGAAACTTGTTTGCTTAGGTAGATAGGAGGTAGGTAGTAGCTGTCGACATATTCTATTGTGTTTTCTTTTACATTAATGAGCGTTTTATTGCTGTTTGTCATTATTTTGGTTTTGGTAGCATTCATTTCTAGTGCTACTTTCGAGCTTACTTGGTCCAGTGAACATAGCTTTTCTTGAAGATCTTTTGATGTCTCTGCAGTATGACTATGTCATCAGCGAATCTTAGGTGGCTTGAAATGAGATAATAAAACGGCAATAAATAGTTTAGGTGACAAGGGGTCACCTTGTCTGACTCCTCTTTCAATTTGTATTGCTTCCCTTCTCGATTCTAATCTGGCATTACTGGTATTGTTATGATATATATATTTTATGATGTTTATATACTTTGGGTTGATGTTTAGGGCGTTTAATGACTCCCAAATAGAACTATGGCTAATGCTGTCGAACGCTGTGCTATAATCAATAAAACCTAGATATAGAGGCTTTTTTAAATTCTTCATATTTTTCGATAGTAATTAAATACGTCAAGCTTGTCATATTAAAGGAAACTCCTACAAATAGCAACAAAGCTCGCCAGAAAATGCCACAAACAGTTATGCTAAACAGAGACCCCAGGCTAACAAAATTAAAAAGAATAAAACGTTAGCTACCTTCACAAAACCAAGTTCTTCAAGACTTTCCGAAAACGTAGTAAAACCGAGAATGTTAAATTTCCTGATAAGTAAAAACAATACTAACAACACAGACACACAGGACATCACCAACACGTAGCAACGAGCAGTCCAGTCCCTCCCCCTTCCAAAAATCTACAAAAACACAGAAGAAGAACCTACAGAAATACTAGAAACACATCTTCCAAGCCGGCTGGTCACCGTGGAAGAATATCACCAAAACCCTCCAGTAAATCCACAAAATCATGAAACCACCAAACGGAACAAAGAATTTAAGAGCTATATAAAAGTAGGAACCTATAATGTCAAATCCCTGGAATCACATCATTGGCCATGAATAAAAGCCAATTTTTATTTAACGAAGCTAATTTATTTTAATGAAGACGTTTTACCTGAAAATAAAACGTTTATTAAAATAATTACCTGATCCGAAGTCTAATATATAATGAGATAAGCCATCGCTTCCGCTTTCGTTTTTCTGTCTCTTTTCCTCCTTTTACGCATATATCGCCGTCCCTTTCGCACATCCCACCACCACAGGCAGCGACTTTTCATCGAGAAGTTAGTTTATTTCACCCGGCATTAAAGTTGTTGTTTTTGCATTACCACAGGCAGTATTTAAAAGTATTAGACTTCGGATCAGGTAAGTATTTTAATAAACGTTTTATTTTCAGGTAAAACGTCTTCATTAAAAGACTGTACCGTGATCCGAAGTCTAATATATAATGAGAGATGTTTGTTATCGCCTGGTGGTGGTGGATAGCGTCAATGTGACTATGCATGAAGATAGTTAAAGTCTGTATCAGCTGAATGTATTACTAACAATAGGTATAGCATTATAATAAAATAAAATCTTATATTAAATAAATGAATTTTTATTTCAATTTCAACTCAACATACAATAATTATTCAACAGATTAATTGAACCTTATTCTCTTTATTAAACGAATGTACTATTCTATGAGAATCATATGAATCGTATTATAATTTTACAGCTTGAAAAATCGGCATTACAGTCTGATTATTGTCTCCACTTGATTGTTCTATCTGGCGACAGTAGAACTTTTTAAAAGTTTTATGTGACCTCCAGTTTCCCTTGGAAAGAATATCTTCTAGCGGCGTATTCTCGATCCAACTTTTAGAGGCCACTGCAGCTCTAAAGCTACCAGCTGATGCTTCTACTCCCGCATCCTTTAACAATTTTTTAATCCAACCAGAAATCACACATCTGGAGGCAGATTTTGGCGAACCGCATGTAGTTATAAAGAGGTTTGTACAATCAGCAGATTCCCTTCTGGTTCGACCGACCTCAATTAACCTGTTTATCCAATGAACTGGATCCAAACTTTTGCTTTTAATGTTAACATTAAGCCTCCAACCAGACTGACGATAATTGGCCGAATCAGTCTTAGATCCGAAAATTGGCCATAAGATGACGTAATCGCTATGGATAATACAGTTTTCAGGATTAATTCTAAGAAGGGTTAAATCGTGCACCCTTCTTCCAGAATAGAGTAGTAAAATAGCGGCAGCAGTTCTAGATATTTGGTAAAGGCTGTTTACATTTGGATCTATCTTAGACAAATAATTAAAAACTAAATCAACGTCCCACACCGGGGCTTTAGTTGGAGTTGGTTTCGATAAAGCAATCGACTTCAATATCCGCCTTACAAAGGGATGGTTAGTAAGACTCTCTGACTGTTCTGGATCGCAAAGAGTAGAAACTACCGACTTATGGACTAGGATTGTATTGTAAGAAAGATTTTCATTGTAGAATAAATCAGTCAAAAATTCGCTAGCTCTGAACCCGTAGGCTTATATGTAGATACATTGTTCTGTTCTGACCACTTTATCCACCTAGACCATGCGGGTTTGTAAGTTTTAATTGTAGAAGGACGCCAACTCTTAAAAAGCAGGTCTCTTTGTTTAGGTGTCCAATCTTTTAGCTGGTTACCCCAGCCCCACATCTCCAAACCTCCAGCTCCATCTCTTGTACGTTCTGAGTATCTACGGGTTACCCTCGAAACCCGTAGATACATCTACCAGAACCTGGTGAAGGTTGTGAATTGTCCAAGGAGGTCCTATTGCCCGGCTCCGTAGATCTGGACGCCAAAAGACTTTCTCCCATCGTGGTGTTACTATGAGGTAAATTCCCCGACAAAAATTTAGATGTTGAAGGACCTTCGGTATTAGAAACGGAGGGGGGAAGACCCATGCGAGTGAATAATTCCAGGTTTGTGACAGGGCGTCGTAAAATTCCGCTCCAGGGTCGTTGAAATCTAGAGTGCAATACCTGGATACCACGCGAGTGAATCGAGTCGCAAACAAGTCTATGATCGGGGTTCCCCATTTCGTAAATATTAGAGTAGTGGCTTGGGGTAAAAGGTGCCACTCTGGTGCTGGGCGATAGCGAGAGAGCCGATCGGCTTCGGCGTTGTATAGACCAGGAATATGGAATGCTGTTAAATCTATGTGATACAAGTCCAATAGTTGGAAAATCTTGTACGTCAAATCCAATAGATCTTGTGACTTTGTCCCCCCTTCGTGGCGCAGGTAAGAAACAGCCGTTTTGTTGTCGCATTGCAAGTGTATGGCAGTTGATTGGAGGCTCAGACCGTGCTCTTCCAAAACTTTGTAAATGACGAGAAGTTCCTTCACATTCGAGTGCATCTCTTTTTCCGCAGGAAGCCAATCTCCTGAAAACTTCATGTTGTGTATCCGAGCGCCCCAAGCTATAGCCGAGGCATCTGTTACCATATACAGCGTGGGTTGGGGAACGCATATCCAGGAGCTCTCTTCTAGATGATCGAGCCACCATATTAGATCTAATTTCGATTCCTCGTTGAGAGTCACAAGTGGACTGTGATTGTGGATAGTTAGCTTTTGAAGCTGACGATAATTGAGCCTGCCCCGAGGAATCACGAAGCTCGCAAAATTCAACATGCCTACGAGACTTTGAAGATCTACGAGCTTTATCATGCGACTTTCCAATAATTTTGAAATTGTCTTTCGTATTTTGAGGCATTTTGATTTTGGGAGAAACTTGCGATTGTACCACGGATCCCACACAATACCCAGGTATTCTAGACTTTTTCTTGGCGTGAGCACGGACTTTTCGAAGTTTACTTTCCAGCCTAGATATTGCAGCATATGCAGAGCAATATTTATGTGCTCCCTGAGCATAAAAGGGTTGGTGTTTGCAAGCAAGAAATCGTCTAAATATACCAGCACCCTGATTCCTTTTTGGCGGAGTATCTGGGCCACCCAATTGGTCACGGAGGCAAATGTTTTTGGAGCCGAGCTCAGCCCGAAAGGCAGGCAAGTCATCTCCAGTAATTCCTGGCGATACAACAACCGTAGGAATCGCCTGTGCGTTTTCCTGGTTGGAAGATGAAAATACGCTTGTGAAATGTCTATCTTCGCCAGCCAATCGTTTGACTGAATAAAAGCTGGAATTTTTTGAACATTTATCAGTCTGAATGGTGATGTTAGGACGAAACGATTTAAAGATTTTAGATCGAATATCGGTCTCATAGATCCGTCTGTTTTCGGAACGAGAAACATGCGGGATAGAAAACTCTGGGATACTGGAACAGGAACTAGCACGCCTTCTATCTTCATCATTTCTATCACTGCTGTCATTTCTGGGGTTTCGCGTGTGGCCTGCCGACTGGTGTAAATTTCGGGCAAATGAAGCGGAGGTCGTTTCGAAAATGGGATACGGTAACCTGAAATTATCTTGAGTACGTAAGTGGGTGCACCCATTTCCTCCCATCTTTCTCGGTAATGCCTCAGCTGGCCGGCACGGAAAAGACTCGGTGAGTCAGTATTTCCGATTTCCTCTCCTATCCCGGTGGGATGAGGGAGAGTTTTGTCTAGCTTGTGAGTTTTTGTTCCCTGCTGGCCGATAGTCATTCCTTCTATTGCCTGATACTCCACCTCTACCTCGAAAGGATTTATTAGAGCTAATGGCACCACGCGGCTTAGTATGAGAGGGCTGAGCGTTGCTCGCCCTATAAGCAGGTTGATTATTGTATCTGCTAGATGTACTAGCGGTTGGACCCGTAGTATTTGGACCGGTCTGCGTAGCAGGAGCGCGGTCTTTAAATCGAGGCCAAAATATTTTTCGAGAATCTCCCATTTTTTCCAAGGTGGACGAGAACTTCTCCGCGTTGAAAAGATTACTACATGAAGGGGGTATCTTGCGCAATATGCTTTTATGTAAAGGATCTTTAACCGAGGCCAAGACTGCTTCCCTTCTATGTTGAATAATCTCAGCTCTGTGGCCGCAGACCAGCTGAAGAGCATCATTAGAAATCTTTGAAAATTCACCCGCAACAAAAATTTCCTCAATCTTTTTATGAATTGCATCATAGTTCAGGTCAGGCGTAGCCCTTGCCCATGATAGAAAACCGCGTAGATCCTTCTCAAGATGATCCTTCTGTTTTATTAACGCATAACTAATAGACGCAAAAGCTTTATCAGCATTTGTTGTCGTTCGAGACGCGTCGTAACGTTTTATTTCCTCATTTGCCTCTAATTCTGTAAACCCGGGGGTATGACGGTAATTTTTCTGCACTTCTGCATATCTCACGTTTTGCCACTCGACATCATCAAACCGTTGAATATTTTTTAAAAGCTCTAGGTACAATGGCTGCGTTTTCAACACATCAGGCTCCTTTAACTTGGTTCCAATTGATAAAGAAAAATTTAATTCATTTTCATTTAAGTCAGAGTTAGTCTCAGAATATAAATTCCTACTAATATTATCATCGATAAAATCATTATTGTACACTTGATAACCTTCAGAAAATTTATGGCTATGTTCATGAGTTAATTTTGATTTAAGCTCACTAACCTCTGCTAAAAGCTTATTTAATTTGTCATTGTTATGCGAACGATGCTTACGTCGTTTGGGTCGTTTGCGTCGGTGACGGCGTGAACGTTTTGCAGATGATGAACTCGTATCGGAACTGCTACTCGAATCACTGCTTTCAGAAGTTGATACTGAGCGTGTAGCACGTCGCTTATTGCCATTAGTATTGGAAACATTTGCTTGATCCCTTGGATCCACATAATTGATTTCTTTATCACTCATATTTCATACGCAGTCAGTATATTTAAACTAAAAGCAAAGCATTAACTATAGTTATAAATTACGAATTAATACACAGGTAAAATCAGGTTCTGTACGACAAGGAATTTAAAATTGGAACACCAACATTCAATCGAATTTAAAATAAACGACGATATAATTATCAAAGATACACATTGAGGGTATACGAAATAACAAAAAAATATCGAACGGTCACACCGTTATTTTAAATAGTTTGAACAACGCACCGACACAATGGAGGAAAAAGATTCACAGATCTATGCACTGTATAAACGAAAAAACGCTTACCAAAATCCTGTTCTATAGTGTACACAATATTATACGGTCTTCATAAAATGTTCGAACAGTGCACGTTCGTTTGAAGCGAAAACAACAACGTCAATGCCGGGTGAAATAAACTAACTTCTCGATGAAAAGTCGCTGCCTGTGGTGGTGGGATGTGCGAAAGGGACGGCGATATATGCGTAAAAGGAGGAAAAGAGACAGAAAAACGGAAGCGGAAGCGATGGCTTATCTCATTATATATTAGACTTCGGATCACGGTACAGTCTTTTAATATACAGGCAGAGGTCATCTAATCATGTTCTCACGGAAAATCTTAACACCACAATTTAGCGGAGAATGAAAAATAAACAACGCCTTCCAAAATATTTAGTTCGTAATATCTTGATAGAGATATTACTGGGTTAAGGTTTAAGGTGCTGATGAGACTGCCCCGATTTTGTAGCGCATCAGGGATGTTCGCCGGGTCGCAAGTTGTTTCTACAGGACTATGCGGAAACGGTGCACATCCCTGGTCCGCAGGGTTCGGGCTAGCTTCAGCGGCATCCTGAGGGTATTCGCGCAGAGGTTTGATTGCCAGTAACTTAACAATTGCTGTATGATTCATTTGCACTGTAGGTACTCGTAGTAATATTCTTAGCTATCTTAATTATTGCTACTATTTTAATTAATTAAGTAACCATAATTAAGAAATCATTAATTATTTGAGTTAGGAGATCATTATTAATGTGTATTATTATTCTGTGTGTTTGTAGCGTAAGATCTGTTGCTGTTTGTTAAATTTTATTATACTTTTCGATTGAAATAAATGATTCTATTCTATTACGAACTAAATATTTTAAAAGTGTCAACCTAAACGTACGATTTTACAGCCGTCATTCCTCATCGACCTTATTGTAGTGGTTCAATTCTCCCTGAGTTGGAATCACGAGCAAATATTGCAGTTCCTTTACACAGATAACACGGTACAGTTGGAATGACAAAGCTAAATGACATTGAAATGAAGCACATACTCTAAACGTCGAATTGAACTCACCACTTCTTTGGAGATCCTCTCGAAGTGCTGCGAGAACTGGTTGAGCACCGCCACCAGCGGGTCGTTGCTCTTGTTGTTCTCCGACGAGTTTTGTCTGAAATTATTATATACAGATGTTACTCAGTGACGCGGCCACGAGAGGAGTACGTGCTAGTTCTATGTATGTGTGGGCGTGCTACATGTGGCCGTAATCGCTCATTCAACAATACATGGATCGATTTAAAACTATGTTACTGCGACATGTCAAAATGTAAATCCATTCTCTAAAATGTTTATTTTACAAGGATTATAAACATGCTTCTAGTCAAACACTACCTGGAATAAATGATTTGAGCGCATTCAGCTGGCGCTACCTGATTCAACAGCACTTACTGTGATACATATAATACCTACACGCAACAGAAAATGAAGCGTTACATTCCGATGATAAAACAGCAGCGCTAGTGGCAAGTCTAGACAAACAGTAGAAGTAGGCAGCAGAGAGATGCGATGTAGTGCGGTGAGGGGTGCGGTGAGGGGTGAGGGGTGGGGTGTAGTGGCGGCACCTGGAGGCGTGGCCGCTGGGCAGCAGCGGCTCGGACATGCTGAGCGACGAGCACGACGTCTCGGCGGAGCGCGAGTGCTGCAGCGAGTACTTGCTGTAGCTGCACACACGCACGAGCTCGTCACGCGTCACGCGACACGCAGGGCTACTCGAATGGCGTGTGCCGTGCGCTACCCTACGCCTACGTGATCCTCATCACACTATCTATACTTGCATTCAGAATCTTACATGACATCGCAACATACTTAACTATCCACTTTATGCAGTGCTAACTTGATTTTTGAGGTGCCATTTGTAATCTAGATTGATTTTGGTTGCAAAAGAGTTGAAACTTTCTCTTGTATGATCTAAGATTCTGAATACAAGTGCACATGATCGAGGGCCAGGAAGGTGACATCTAAGCGACTCGTTCCGCGAACAACACTCATGATCATCAAGTATTCTACTAAAATTCGGGAAACAATTTTGAAAGCCTTGTAAAGTACAAGCTGCTACGAAAAGTCAATTCAGAAACAAATTTAAACGTCATTGGTATAGAGTTAACAATACAATATCCTTTCTTTCAGGCAACTAGGGCCCATAAATCACAATACATATATAAGTATAAAAACAATAACTATAAACTAATAAATAACATAACATTCGAGTAACCCAGTGGATAGTAGTATAGAAGAGCAAGCGTTAGTCACAGCACAGTATCGGTACTGTACGAGTATAGTATGCTGCAGTACAGCTCGTACTGTTAGTAGTGACGCAGTGCCGGGACACTCGCACGAACCCGCACACCGATCAAGCTGGCCACGACTGTATTGTTGATAACGTGCCAACGACTAAGTGGGATCCTGATCCATACTGATTCAGTTTGTCATTTAATAATAGCGTGGATCTTGGAGTGTAACGCATGTAAATTGTAAAGGAGTAGTTTTACGTTCTCTGTAAAATTACCTGACTTTAATGTTTCGTTAGTTTGACATCGCAGAGCTATACAGTATGTTAGGTTAAACGAGGGACATATTGAGGGAGGGTATTCAGTATTCGATTCTCGTCCCAAATATGTAAAATACCTATAACGTATATAGAATATTTTTTTATGTTTTGTTTAGTGCCTAGATATTTTGGACTGTCCTAAGCCAGGTAAGTTTAAAGTATGAAGGGAAAATGGATTATACCCAAGAGTCATTGACCCGCTCACATGTTCTGCGATAGTATTAAGTCGCTAGCGCAAGGGTGTATACACGTTGCGTGACATTTGCGAAAATTTTGGTATGGTTCTGTCTGTTATTTATCAGTGTTTTTTTTTGTTTATATTTTTCTTAGTATCATGTTAGCATGTACTATTATGGGTTTGAATATGTTCCTCGTTTAAACTAACATACTGTATAGTAAGGAAAGTAGCGCCATTTTATGAAAGGCATTTTCATCTTAGCCTGCTTTAATGACTGTGTTGTGTGTTTTAATGAATTAATACTAACAAGTTTAGTAATAAGTTTTAAAACTGGCATGGTCACTAGCACTACATATCGACGGTGAAGTGCCAATACCTCCTGTTCGTTGTTAGGTGTTATTGGCACTTCGCCGTCGATATAGTATACGTTAATATCCCATTTTAAGTGCTGTGAATTACACTGTTAATCACGCCTAGAATATGACAGGCATCAACAATACATTCGAGTCATCAACATCACTTCAGAAACTCACACACAACAATTCAATATACTCTATGAACACGGCACATCGACTATCACAAACGTCTATGTCACACATACATGTGTCAGTGTGTGGGGGGACGACGACTGTATAAGCTCCTCTAGATATTTATACCTCTTGAGTAGCATTTCATAAAAAGGTTCAATTTAGTAATAACTGTTTTCAAAAGTTATAAGTGCCTTTCTTAGTCAGTGCTGAACCTCCCTCCCTTTATTAGCCCCCCCACCATAAAGAACCATGAGAAAATTTCTAAGAAATCTGGGCTAAACATTAATAGAAATGAAATGTATCTCAAATAGTACGTTATTATTAGGACTCCACTTCATTCTTAACAACAACTACCTACGTCGCCGGCGAACAGAAATATAGCTCCTTAAAATATGCTGCTGCCTTCTGTATTTTGCTAAAGATTTGACCTAACATTTAAACAAATAACAAGGGGATTCTGTTTCACAGTCTTAATATAACTTGGTGGATTCTCCCACTTCTCCACCACTGTGCTTTCAACCCGATCAAATTTAAAACAAATGACAATTGTCATCAAAATACAATTGCAACATTATCAATTGGCCCTAACTCTGGTCTCCGGCGATCACGGTACTTGTCGCAATAGTATGAATTGGAGATCCCAGCTTTGATTATTTGAGATCTATTTTGATTCTGTTGGCCTCACGCCAGTTTTGGGCAAGACCCTTTCTGCTTACGACCTTGGTGTGATATTCTCTTTGTAAAGTTCTATGTGCTATATCTACGGCCGGTACGGTATGGTATGTACATTGGCCGCAGTGTACTTACCGCTTAACTTCGGGCGGGTTGCTCTGTGTCGGCGCGGACGTTACTTGCAATTGGTTGCTTGTCGGGTGTGTTTGGTTTTCGCTCACTCCATCGTTCACCTGTACCTGGGGAGGAAGAAGTGGCTTGATAACAAATAGACTTTAATTGAGAAACAAAAAGTGTCTTAGTTCAATGGACATAATAAAAGTGTACATTTCTTTACACAATTTTTATTTTAACACAGTGGTGTCTAAGACACCACACCTTTGACAGTCGTTACGAGTAGTCAGAAGCCAAAAGTCTGACATCCAGTCTTACCAAGGAGTATCGTACCCAGTTACTAGGTTGTGGAGGTCAGACAGGCAGTCGCTTCACGTAAAATACTGGTACTCAGCTGCATCCGGTTAGACTGGAGGCCGACCCCAAGATAGTTTGGGAAAAGGCTAGGCAGATGATGATGAGTGGTGTCTAAGATTATATCACTAACAGCAGCTACCTACACAACAACAAAATTATTGTAAAGATATAAAACTAAAGATAATTGTAGTTTTGATCGGCTCGTCAGTAGCAGCTACGGCGCTCCAACTGATAGTTTATTGTAACAACAATAAAGATATCGTGATTTGGCAGACAGCGCTGCAGTATTTATAATAAGTAACAAACATTATCCTCCTTCTGCGTCAGTCGGGTACATAGCCGGTAAGGCGCTATACTGAGGAGGAAGGGTAGTCCCGAGCGCGGCGGCTGTGCGAGTGCAGGAGCCCGCGCTCGAGCACGTTATCTAATCCAATTCCTGCTATCCGTGGCTGCCACAAGCAATGAAATAAAGGCACGAGTCGTAATTATGTATTAGTTGTGGTTCGTACAGTTTGGAGATGCTGAGTGTGTATCTTAACTTTATTTTATACATCAACTAGCTATTGTCTGCGTCTTCGCTCGGGTTTATTTTATGACAATAACCGTTTCGGACCCGTGGCGCCATCTATTATCATTAGAACGTTATTGTTGTTTTCATCCTGAACAGTATTATTAGTAATATTTATTAGGATGAAAGATACCCTATGTCCGTTTCTGTAGACATGGCAACGTATATGCACAATTTCAGGACGATCGGTTATGTGGTTTAGACGTAAAAAGGTAAGAAACAAACAAACTTACTTTAGCATTTATAATATTAGTCAGGATAAGGATGTAGTGAACAGCATCGCATTCGTACCTGCACGGTGACGGGCACGGTGCTGGCGACGGCGCCGTCGTTGGTGTCGCTGGCGAGCGACGCGCCGTTGTTGTTGTTGTTGCTAGTGCTGTTATTATTGCTAGTGTTGTTGCTGTTGTTGTGCACCGACAGCGGCGGCAGCGGCGACGACACGCTGTCCGCGTGCTGCTTGCACAGGACTGCGCACCTGTTACCCAACACAACATCATTGCACAAAACTTGATAAATAAGTAAAGGGAACACAAATGACGGAAAACCCGCGAGAATTTGGAAATACATTGCAGTGTAACCAAACTGTGGCATTGCACCGGTCGCAGGACAGGTTTGTCGGAGGACTGAATAGTTAATGGAACAAAGAAGCCCTGAAGTGGCGAGTGCGTACCTCCGAGCTAGATATACGACCTTATGAAAGGGGCTGGGTTACACTGGATGCAGAAGGCGGAGTATAGGTTGTTGCACGACAGGACGTGGGAGTAACCTACATCCAGCACTGGACGATAGTTATTAACAGTGGACTAGTTAACAAAATAAAGTAGATAGTTGATGTCACACTTACCGGTCGCACAGTCCCTGTTTGATGGAGTTCTGCAGACAACCCGACGTGGTGATGGTGACGAGCTTGTGGCCCACCAGCCACGTCATCGCCTGCCCGCTGTTGAACAGGAACTCCGCCGTGTCGGTCCTGGAACCAACAAGCGTTACGGTAAGCCACACCAGTCCTACGTGCACACAGCCAGCAGGTCGAGGCAGGTCTCGGTGAGCTCCACGTGGAAGGGTGACAGTTGGGGAGGTACCTGTGCGGCTTGACGCTGCAGGGCGTGGAGGTGTAGCGCGCCAGCAGGTCGAGGCAGGTCTCGGTGAGCTCCACGTGGAAGGGTGACAGTTGGGGAGGTACCTGTGCGGCTTGACGCTGCAGGGCGTGGAGGTGTAGCGCGCCAGCAGGTCGAGGCAGGTCTCGGTGAGCTCCACGTGGAAGGGTGACAGTTGGGGAGGTACCTGTGCGGCTTGACGCTGCAGGGCGTGGAGGTGTAGCGCGCCAGCAGGTCGAGGCAGGTCTCGGTGAGCTCCACGTGGAAGGGTGACAGTTGGGGAGGTACCTGTGCGGCTTGACGCTGCAGGGCGTGGAGGTGTAGCGCGCCAGCAGGTCGAGGCAGGTCTCGGTGAGCTCCACGTGGAAGGGTGACAGTTGGGGAGGTACCTGTGCGGCTTGACGCTGCAGGGCGTGGAGGTGTAGCGCGCCAGCAGGTCGAGGCAGGTCTCGGTGAGCTCCACGTGGAAGGGTGACAGTTGGGGAGGTACCTGTGCGGCTTGACGCTGCAGGGCGTGGAGGTGTAGCGCGCCAGCAGGTCGAGGCAGGTCTCGGTGAGCTCCACGTGGAAGGGTGACAGTTGGGGAGGTACCTGTGCGGCTTGACGCTGCAGGGCGTGGAGGTGTAGCGCGCCAGCAGGTCGAGGCAGGTCTCGGTGAGCTCCACGTGGAAGGGTGACAGTTGGGGAGGTACCTGTGCGGCTTGACGCTGCAGGGCGTGGAGGTGTAGCGCGCCAGCAGGTCGAGGCAGGTCTCGGTGAGCTCCACGTGGAAGGGTGACAGTTGGGGAGGTACCTGTGCGGCTTGACGCTGCAGGGCGTGGAGGTGTAGCGCGCCAGCAGGTCGAGGCAGGTCTCGGTGAGCTCCACGTGGAAGGCGGCGGACGCGGACGCCGACGCGCCGCTGCCGCGACCGCCGAGGGGAGCGCGGGACACTGCTTTCGAACCCTACGGGGAACACGACACTCGTTACTAAATTTTGTCTCCATTTTTCCTATTTTTCACGAGGTGATTGAGGATGCACAATATGATACATGTTGCTGGAATAATATTGTGTAACTTTAACTTTCCCAGGCATACATGAGATTTGGTGGTAGCGTCCGGGTAGCCCGCGAAATTAAACATTTTCTTACGTTGTTTGCAAAATGCCAGTCAGTAAATATTTAAAAGTGTATATGACACCTTTTTTTTAGCCTGGTCTATCCCACTCTTTGGAAAAGGCTTCCCTCTACTCTTTCCAGTTCTCGCGAACCCGTGCGTCCCTGAGGCAGGGTTGCCTCACTATCCGGCTCTATATCTATATTTTGTCCGGCATCGGCAGACATGTCCTACCCAGTCCCATTTGGGTTGGCCCGCCTTTTGAGCCACGTTAGCTATATTTGTTTTTAGGCGCAGATGTCAAGCATATGGCCATACACAGAAATATTGCTCCAAGGAACCTAGATGTGTCAAGTGCACTGGTAAACACCTTACTAAAGATTGCACAAAATCGATAGCAGATAAACCCAAATGTGTTCACTGTGGTGAGCCACACCCAGCCAACTACAGAGGATGTATGGTAGCCAAAGAACTGCAACAGCTAAAAAATAAAGCCTTAAAGAAAAAGGTTACTACACCTGTTACACAGGCTGTGCTAGGAAAAATCTTAAAGAGTATCAAAGAATGTGTGTTATGCGCAAGCAACGAAATCTCGTGAACCACAACCACCAGTACACGGTCCACAACCCTCCAAGTCAATAGACGACGATACAAATGAAAATATAAATAAAATTTTAAATATTTTAACCTCATTTGAACTAAGGTTGAAAAATCTAGAAAGTAGTGCTACACAGCTACCACATTTAGTTCAAAAATGAAGAACGCAAATGGAAATGCAAATGGACTTCTAAAGCATCAAAACGAGCTAGAGGTGGTCCTTGCAACAGAAGAAATTGATGTGTGCCTCATATCGGAGTCTCATTTCACAAGAGAATCGTATATTCACCTTAACGGGTATAAAATCTATCATGCGCTGCACCCTGTGAATACTGCGAGAGGGGGAAGTACCCTTATAATAAGAGAGAACACCATTACCTAGAATTTAAATATGATGAAGAATTCATACAAACTGTAGCCGTTAGGGTCAAAACTAAACTTCATTACATTACCGTAGCAGCTATATATTGTCCACCAAAGCATGCTTTGAAAATAGAGCAGTACAGAAACCTACTAAAACTTCTTGGCAACACGTTTATATTGGGAGGTGACTTCAATGCAAAAAACATACGTTGGGGATCTAGGCTAACCAACACTAAAGGAAAGGAATTGCTTAGTGCTATGCGTGAAATCAGGTGCAATGCAATATCAACAGGAAAACCTACTTACTGGCCTACTGATGCTCAAAGAATTCCAGATCTGATCGACTTTTTCATTTATAAGAATCTGTCAGCTACATATCTTCACATACAGGAGTGATTTGATATAAACTCAGATCATTCCCCCATTATCTTAACCTTAAGTGAGACCATAATTCAGAAAGAAAGCAATCCAATTTTAGTAAATAAGAATACGGATTGGGATAGCTTCAAATTCGATTTAGACAACATCATTGACCTTAAAGTACCACTCAAAAACATTCAGCAGTTGGATGGAGAAATGACAAAATTTGTGACAAACATTCAAAGCTGCGCTTGGTGAAATACACCTCTCTTGAAAAGAAAAGTCGCAAGTCATAGTTACCCGTTAGAAATAAGAAACCTCATAGCCACAAAGAGAGCTCAGAGACAAAAGTGGCAACAATCAAGATATCCACCTGACAAAACAATGCTGAATAGACTTAAAAAAAGATTAAGCAAAGCAATACAGAACTATCATGATGATGCTACAAAAGATTACCTTAGCCAATTAACAAGTAGTGGAAAAACAGAACACTCACTATGGAAAACATATAAACGTTTAAATAAGCCCATTGTCCATGCTTCACCCATTAAAAAAGTAGATGGCAAATGGGCCATGAGTAATGAACAGAAAGCAAATATATTTGCAGAACATTTAGAACAAACTTTTCAAACCAGCGGTGAGGAAAGCTCTGAAAACATAACACTAGATGTCACTCAACAGGACGATCTCAATATAAAACTAGTTACGCCGAAAGAAGTAAAAAATATGATAAATAACTTAGCCAAAAAGAAATCGCCTGGATACGACCTTATCACTGGTGAACTCCTTCAAAATCTGCCACGAAAAGCCATAGTTAAACTTACAACCCTTATAAATGCAACATTCAGATTGAAACACGTGCCTGATATCTGGAAAGTTGCTGAAGTCATAATGATCCCCAAACCTGGAAAACCACCCCAGGAAGTAACATCATACAGACCTATATCACTTTTACCAATCATTTCAAAATTATTTGAAAAACTACTCGTAAGACGCTTAAAACCTATAATAGAAGACAGAAAACTGATTCCAAATTACCAATTCGGCTTCAGAGAAAAACACTCCACGATAGACCAAGTACATAGAATAGGGATGGTGACTCTTTTTTTTTATTTGTCTATCGGGTAGATTATTAAAAAGTATTTAACACGTATTTTTTCTTTTTTCACGTAATCGTAAAATTACGGAGATATTTTGAGTTGAAATGGCGCGTGACGTCACGGCTTAGTACATTTTATACCTAGTTCTGACGTAGTTAGCCCCCACTCTCCAACTTTAATGCGTTTTAACTAAGTATTTTTTTTTTCTAGATAAAACAAAAAATACGTATCTAATATTTTTGTATTACCTGATTGACGGACAAAATAGAATTTCGTTTTCTTTACCCAGTCATCATCCCTATTACCAACATTATAGAAAAAACTCTAGAAGAAAAAAAAGTCTGTTCTACAGTATTTCTAGATGTAGCACAGGCATTTAATAAGGTTTGGCATAAGGGTCTTATTTATAAGGTAAGGAAAATGCTGCCAAAACAATTTGCAGACATTTTAGAATCCTACCTATCAGAGAGGACGTTTAAAGTCAGACATGAAGATGCTTATTCCGATCTCAAGCAAATAAAAGCTGGTGTACCACAAGGAAGTGTTCTTGGCCCAATCTTGTACCTATTGTAAACCTGTGATATCCCAGAAATGGAAAACAACTTCATTGCAACCTTCGCAGATGACACAGCCATCATGGCTATAGGTGTCACTCACAAAAAAGCCGTAGATAAAGTACAAATTGCTGTCAACTCCATCACCAACTGGACAAAAAAATGGCGAATTAAGTTAAATGAATCCAAATCGACTCATATAGACTTCACAAACCGAAGACCTAATTATACAGCGGTATACATTAACGGTTGCGTAATACCTTACGAAAATACAGCCAAACCTAGGTAAGGTATGACGCTTGACGCAAAACTTCGCTGGAAGGCTCATGTCAAAAAGAAACGCCTGGAGTTAGATCTACGCTACAGGAATATGTACTGGCTACTTGGCAGACATTCATCATTGTCAATGTACAACAAAGTACTTCTGTACAAACAAGTACTTATGCCTGTATGGGCATACGGTATACAGCTTTGGGGCTGTACAAAACGCACCAATATTGAAATAATTCAAAGATTTCAAAATAAGGTACTTCGGAGCATAGTAAACGCTCCCTGGTAAATTAGAAACGATGACATCCACCGGGACTTAGGAGTGGACCTTGTCGCTAAAGTTATAAAAAATACGCCGAAGCACATGAACAAAGACTTCATAAACATGTGAATGTCGAGGCTATTCAGCTCCTTGACACCACGGACATAGTAAGGAGACTGAAAAGGACTAAGCCTTTTGAATTAGTTTAGTGATTGTTACGGAGTGCAGTGAGTGCTACCTTTTAAGAACACAAAAACTAAGTGTCCTTCCGTCATAATAGAGACAATAAGAAAAGTGCCAATGGACACATTCTTTAGTATAAATTTACTAGCAAATTAAGTTAAATTTAAATTACTTATTAGCCTCAAGGCTAGATTGTAATTGTTATGAGGTAACCATTCGGTTACAACATAATGAAAAGGTGTTTTATTGCACATAACTTTGGACTTCTACATATTCATGTTCAGTCTAACCTCAAAGCTTGCATCGCTTGGATCTTGAAGCATTAGCTGAAGTTCTGTGGCTGAGTATGTAAAGACAACAACGTCGTAGAACGAAACGTAGATTTGACAGCCTCCCCTCGCCGAGAACAATGTCTCTTTGCTTTTGCCTTGAGACTACTAGTAATCAGTTAAGGAGATAGCGGGTCGCCCAGTTTTACACCTTTCTCTATTTTAAAGTTTGTAACTAGATAAGATAAGATAAGATAATTTATTAATAAAAGTATTACATAAAGTTTACATTTAGGCACAGTAGTATTTTTCTCATACAATGGTATAAATAGTACTTATAAGTAAACTATAACTAAAACGTATTCAAAAGTCGCAAGTGATGTTAATTCAATTCAGATGTTTGGCAGCGACCTGCCCGATCTAGGTTTATTTAAACCTGTGTTTCGGGCATCACTTTACACGACTGTGTGGTTTGTAATTTTATGACGGCTGTACTATCTCTGAATATGTTAGGTAGTAGATGTATTATGTGGGATCAATGTGTTGGTTGCTTAAAGCGTTGAAAATGGCTGCCTCACAGACGTATCTATTAAAAAGTCAAATTGTTTACTTGAGTATTATTATACGATTTTTATTATGTAGTTGGGTAATTAGTTTAATTTGGAACTGCAAAAATTAGCATTCTTAGCTTTGTTTTGAAATTCTTGTAAGTAATTACTTAAGCTCTAGTAATTACTTTGACTTGACTATAGACACGAGGCTTTGGAGTAGTCGACAAAAGCTAGGTGTAGTGGAAGTTTGTGTTCATGGTTTGCTTTTCTATTATTTGGTTGACTGTATGTAGGTGGTCTGTAGTAAACCGCGAAAGCGGAAGCCTGCTTGTTTAGCAGGTTGTTGCTTATCTGATTCACCGGATATAAGATTTTCGATTATTTTGATATGACACCTTTAATGTAACATTTTCTGAATAATGGCTAATTATTAAAACAATTTCTCACCAGACTAGAGCTGCGCTGCCTGTTGGAGGAGTCCTCGTTGGCGCTCTGGAAGTGGTTGGTCTTGTACTGCAGCTGTTCCTCGAACGGCATGATGATGTAGTTGTGCAGGCCCTGAGGGGAAGCGGTCAGTCAGCGAGAACAGCTTACGGGGAGCGGCGACATGCGCTCGAGGGACTCACGTGGATGATGAAGCGCACGAAGTTGCGGCGGTAGGAGAGGCGGCACTTCAGGAACCAGGCGGCGATCACGTGGTGCGCGAGCGACACCACGTAGTGGTTGTAGCGCGACGGGTTGGTGTACGGCAGCAGGATGGCGAACACCGACATGTACTGGTCCTCCACGAACGACGCGAACACCTTCGGCAGCCGCGTCAGCGCTGCACACGTACAATATACTTGTGGGTAAGTAAACACCCTCCACCAAACATTCGAAAGATATAAGTCGCAGTCAGTTACTGGCCCCGAGGCGTACCACTATTGGGCAAATGTCTCTCTCCGAAACTGCTAGTTGTTCGGTTCCAGAGCTTATGTGGACCACTAGTCGTTGAACGTCGGTTCTGTCGAGCTCACTTCACCATCTTGTTCGATGTCTGCCGTGACGCCTTCTGGCTTAGTGACATCTATCGCAAGCGGCAGCATCGTCGATGCGCTCGGCAACACGCTCTGCTTTTTTTTTCAGCAAATGACGCTTTCGAACGACACAAAAGGGTGGAAGCATGGAAAAATGCAATTTCGTGCTGCTAGATGTGGCGCAACCCGAATGTTAAGAATACGGTCAGTTAACGTATGGCCTAGAATACTTCTCTATATTGCACTAATCTAAATAGATGTAGCCGATATTGCTTGATTAATATTTGCATTAAAACTAACATTAGAGTGAAACATGTTAATTGTCGGTACTCACTGGACAGGAACTCTAGCATAGGGCTGGCGATGGCCTTGGTGTCGGAGATCTTGGACAGGTCCAGCAGCACCTCGGGCAGCATCTTCACCATCGTCTCGCGCGTTTCCAGCGTGAAGATCGTCAGCGCGTTGATGTACGGCTGCGGCGTGCGCAGTACTGGAACATGACACACGTGGTAACGAGTTACGTCAGTGATGTTATCCCTGCAGCAGTTTTGCTTTGCCCCTTAATGACCACGACTCTGCAGGTTTTGCTGTAAAATACTGTATGAAAACTGTTCCTGGACAGCAGCCTGCTGTGGAACTGTGTAGTACTCACCCATGCCGTACTTGAGCAGACAGCGCACTATCCTCTGCTGCGTCTGCGGCTCCAGGTAGCTGTGGTAGGGCGCCAGGGCGGCCAGGCCGGGCAGGGCGGTGCTGTGGAACTCCGACACCAGCAGTTTCTGGCCGTTGTTCACTCGGAGGCACTCAGGGAAGTTAAGGCTGCGGTCTGATATCTGCAACACATAATGTACTCCATTCCCTAGAGCTGCATAAACAATGTGAAAACAATTTCCACGAAGCAGAGCGTCGAGCGCGTAGCCTGCAGCAGCAGCGGCAGCACGGCCCAGTCCTTGTTCCAGTGTGGTCGTACTCACCATGGAGCAGAGCGTCGAGGCCAGCATGTCGAGGTCCTGCGCCCGCCTGCCTATGGCCAGCGCCCTGGCCTGCAGCAGCAGCGGCAGCGCCCGCAGTACTCGCGCCAGCACGGCCCAGTCCTTGTTCCAGTGTGGTCGTACTCACCATGGAGCAGAGCGTCGAGGCCAGCATGTCGAGGTCCTGCGCCCGCCTGCCTATGGCCAGCGCCCTGGCCTGCAGCAGCAGCGGCAGCGCCCGCAGTACTCGCGCCAGCACGGCCCAGTCCTTCTCCCTGGTGAGCGCCGCCGTGAGGATCCTCGCCGCGCGCCCGACCGGCAGCAGGCACACGCCCTGCACACGGCAGCAGACACGCCCACGTTACCACAACATGACACTGTACTGTTGTGTACGGTCGCGCACCGCACCGTAACACGTGCGACAACTGACAACTGGCACATCATGTATGGAATAGAACGTCTATGTTAGGCTGATTGTCACCGAAGTAAGTAGCCTGACAGTTTTGCGATTGCAGGTTCGAATCACAGTCAGCATGTAGTTATTGTGATTATTTTGTTGTTTTTTAAAGCAATAAGATATTACTTTTCGTAAATAGGTATATTGTTTTATTTTAATGCATTATGATTTTCGAATCATTACAAAATTGCTTAATAATACGAGTATTGACTTTTAGTTTTCGAACAATTGAAAAGTCAGTTAGGTTATCAAATAAAAATGTAATGTATCGCAGTGCAAGTAGAGTGTACGTGATACCTGTGGCAGGTCCTTGGGCTGCAGCGCGGCGGGCGGGTGGCCGCGCTGCGCGGGCGGCTCGGCCAGCAGGAAGGGCGAGCACACGGGCCGCAGCCGCGCGCCGGCCGCGCCGTGCACGCACGCGCCCGCGCTGTCGTAGCAGAAGCCCACGCAGTTGAACTGGTTCGCGCGCAGACCGAACAGCATCTCGAATATCTGCGGGTGGAACCAACATTCACTATTATGACCTAACCTCACGATGTCCCCCCACCATGTTAGCCACAGCGCTCATCATCTGCCTGCCTATTCCCAACTATGTCGGGGTCAGCTCGACTCTAACCGGATGCAGCTGAATACAAGTATTACAGCCTAACGGTCCTTTCTCTAAGTACTGGGTAATATACCCTTTGGTAGGACTGGTATGAGGTTTTCGTAACTCAGGTAAATCATTTAAATATAGGGTGAATTTTTATTTAGGAATAACGAAAAACACTCAAAGGAATCTCGAGCGCGATTTTTATGAAAACAAAACTGCTTTATTGAATTTTTGAGAAATTAATATTTCTAAAATTAAGTTAAAAATCCGTTTTAAAAAAAGCTTTTATTTAAATGCTCTAAAAAGGATAAAATAAAATTTTCTTTTTAAAATTTTAACTATCAACTTATTACCTCATTATACACAATTTATATGATTATAAAAGCAAATTTTTTATCATTTTTCTTTTGCCGTAATCTTTTCTGACCACAAATCATTATCACAATCTTTTTCATTCCGTGCTATTTATTTACCGTTGAGGAGTTCCCTCGTGAGAAGACGATCCTGGCTGCAGGATGAGATCATGATAGAATTCATGTTTAACCATCAAATTTGAATGTGCATACAAATTTTCGTGTCTGTGCTATTAACCGTTGAGGAGTTCCCACGTGAGAAGACGATCCTGGCTGCAGGATAAGTTCATGATACAAATCGTGATTATCTATCAAATATAAACGTGCATGCAAAGTTTTGTGTCTGTGCTTTTAAACGTTGAGGAGTTCTCTCGTGAGAAGACGATCCTGGCTGCAGGATTATGTCTGTCATAAAAATGTATTGTCCCCAGAACCAAAGGTGTGCAAAATTTCAGCTCAATCGAACATCGGGAAGTGGTTCTAATTTAGCTTCCAAGATTCCACCGTAACAAACATACATACACTGCAAGTTAAATAAAAGCTTTTAATAATAAAAAGCTTTTAAAAAGAAAACATACCCGGTATTATTATACCATAAGATAGCGTCGTAGTTAAGGATCCAATCTTGGGAAGTAATGACATACGGCAAACTCAAGGAAAATTTTACATTTTATGTTTTAAATTAATGTACATGACTGATGGATGACAACCGCAGCGCAGTCATTTTCACAATATACAACTAGAAAAAGGAAAGGGCCTAAGATTGAGTCTTGCGGTATCCCCATTTGTACTTTTAATCTTAATGAATTTATGCCATTTATTTATACTTGCTGCATGTCATAATTTAAATATGGTAAGTGCTCGTTTTCCCAGTCCGTAATAATCAAGTCTTAATGCCTTGGATAGGTCGTCAAAGATGCGTTTGGATATTGTGCCCCGTTGCATTAAAGATGATGCTTTAGTAAGATGACACCGGCGTCAGTAGCACTACTTCCTTCGCTGAAACCATATCGTTGATCGTGTAGGATGTCGTACCTTTATCCGTATGTCGGGGTGGTGCATGAAGAGCGCCTGGCGCTTGTAGTGCGTGTCGAGGTGGTCCAGCAGCACCAGGAAGCAGCGCGCGGCGTGCGCGGCCGGCGCGGCCAGCAGCTTGGCGTGCAGCAGCTCCAGCAGCCCCGCCGCCGCCAGCGCCAGCTCCGCCGCCTCCGCGTCCGCCGGGATCGGCACGTCCGTCACGAACATCTCGAACGGCCGGTTCAGGATCTGCACCACACGGACACACTGTAGCTCACGGACCACGATCTGCTGCCTCTCTGACTGACCTACCTTCTCCAGCAGGTCGATGAGGTCGGTGCAGGCGTCCGAGACCGAGGCGCGCGCCAGCTCCGTGAGCGCCCGCGCCGCCGCCGCCCGCAGCGCGCACTCGGCGTCCAGCGCGCACGCGCTCAGCACCGGGATGGCCACCAGCTCGATGAGCTCCTCGCCGTAGAGGCGTCGGTGCCGCTTGATGAAGGCGAGCAGCTGCTGCAGCGTGTGCAGGCGCACGGCGCGGCGCGGCTCGAGGCGCAGGTAGCGCTCGGCCAGCAGCAGCGCCGCGCCCAGCCAGTCCGCGCCGCCCGGCGACAGCGCCGCCGCGCGCGCCGACACCAGGCGCATCGTCGACGCCTCCTGCGGACCCGACACCATACGTATAGCGGCTGTGCACACAACGACAGGCAGCGGCGTTCAAATTTACCATGTTTTATGCAGGTTGTGGTTAATGATTTCCGTTGCCCACCACTGGCGGACAGTAACACGAATTCAAAAAATATATCTGTTTGCCCCAAGATGATGGTAGACAATAAACAACTTTTTTAAATTTCTCCCCTTGAACAACACTGGTGGCCAGTGAAACAACTTGTTTTAAATAATTAATTCCTTTGGCCACCACTAGAGAACAACGACACAATGTTAAACATGAATTTTTTCTTTGTCCACCAATGGCGGACAGCGACAAAACTTATTTATATTATTTCCAGTAACCACAAACGTTATCTAGTTAGCAGTGGCGAAGGGTCAAATTTTTGGGAGAGGAAGCCGAAGATAAAAATGAGAATTTTAATTTTGTCTTCCGTCCTCGCATTTTTAAATTTTCGTGTTGATTATCATATCAGCGAACCCGAAAACCCCGAAAACGACACCCATGACGAAAAAACCAGAAATTTACGTCGGCGCCATTTTTAATTTTGGCCTCACTTTTGTTATCAGCTACCCCGAAAACCACGAAATCAATGTATATTTATAAAAGCCTGTTTAATAACTTATAATTTTATTTTAATATTTTTAGTTTTTAACCGACTTCTAAAAAAGGAGGAGGTTCTCAATTCGGATGTTTGTATTTTTTTTTTTTTTTTTTATTATTGTTCGGGCATAACTCCGCTGCGTGCTAACCGATTTGAAAAAATCTTCTTTTGTTGGAAAGGGTATACTTTCCAAATGGTCCCATAGTCACCAACTCGGGATCTGATGATGGAATCTTGGCGAAATCGAGGGAACTCTTCAAATTTTATAGGAAAACGTACCACGTTTTTTGTATTTTCTACAACAAATGAAGCATTTGCGTTTAATAAGAACCATTCTACCATCAGATCTGATGATGAATCCAAGAGACAGGCTTCAGAACTCCATAACAAGGCAATGTATCTTAGCCTTGTTTGGGCTTGTTGGAATTGTAACGGTATGCACTTTCCAGGTGTATCACAAATAAGTTAAAAAAATGTTTCTTTTTTCTTTTTTAACCGACCTCCATAAGGAGGAGTTTGTCAATTCGATTAGTATATTTTTTTATGTACCTATGTACACCGATTACGCTGAAATTTATGATCCGATTTGCGTGAATCGTCTTTAGTTTGATGCGGAATAGTTGCCATTTGGCCCCATAATAATTTAATATAGTTTGGCCATGTAGTTCTAATTTTATTAACATTTTTTTTATATGTAAAATTTTCACGTATGCACACCTATTTCTCCGTGATTACTGGACCGATTTAGATGATTTTTCATTCATTTGGTAGAGAAAGCTTGCTCGGTGGACCCATATGAATTTTATTATCTTTGCTTTGGTACTTTTTGAGTCATCCTCTTTTTTATGCATTTTGTCCTTTGTCGTATGTATGGACGATGTGCTGGTGTCTAGTTACAATGTAAAAATTATTCTTGACTAGGATTAAAGTGAGATACCACAACTGAAAAGGCTAAAATAAAAACTTTTTTACAAAAAAGAATAACCGACTTCCAAAAAAAACACTAAAAAGTGGCAAATAATTTTAGTTTCGGAAGTCGGTGACTTGTTTGTTTCATTTACTTTTTTGTCACCGACTTCCGAAACTAAAATTATTTGCCACTTTTTAGTGGTTTAGGGAAGTCGGTTATTTTATTTTTGTAAAAAAGTTTTTTGTTGTAATCGTTTCTGACCACACATTATTATTTCATTCTCTCATGACACAAATCGTGATTATCCATTAAATATGATATCGTATGCAAATTTTCGTTTCTGTGCTATTAAACGTTGAGGAGTTCCCTCGTGAGGAGACGATCTTGGATGCAGGACTAAGTTATGTCTGTCATAAGAATGTATTGTTCTTAGAACAAAAGGTGTGCGCTAAATTTCAGCTCAATCGGGCATCGGGAAGTGGTACTAATTTAGCTTCCTATCTATACGTACAAACATTGAATGTTCCCTGTCGTAACTCGAAAATCTTTGGCTTACTTAGTTCCTACAAAACGGTGCTGCGAGCCGCGAAGCCACGTGACCGCGTCTATACGAATTTGGTTCTGAATTCTGACACCCGAGCATCGGGTTATTTGGCGCTACCTGTAGGTTTCTCGGTTGACATAAAAACTGTTGGCATTTTTGTAATGTTTTGAATCCTAGGATATATTCAATGTATGTACTGTCATGTGATACCTACAGATGTGTATACAATTTACTATTTAATTACCAGTAGACACTACGTATACACTTGTTCCCGAAGGGAAGCCGGCAGGAATCGGCTTGTTAGGTGCCTTCGGGCCTGCTAGTTAGTAGTTATTATACTATGTTGTTTTTATGCCTCGCAATGTAGACGTACTGTCTTATTTTAAATAAATGTATAAAATATTTCTTTCTTCAGCGAAATTAAAATTTTATGTAATGTCTAGCTCGGTATCAGATTGTATGATGATAAAAATACGATATGATTTTCAACTGTAACAAACATGTATTTGGTACTGTTTTTAGAAAATCAATGAGGGACAAATATTTGATTCTTCCACAAGTGGAGAGACTCCATGTTGTGATGTTCTTACTATAATGTAACTCACGGGGCGGTCGTGTCCGCAGCAGTCGACGAGGTCCAGCAGCGCGTCGGCGTCGCCGTAGTACTGCCCCGCGTCGTGCAGCTGTGATGTTCTCACTATAATGTAACTCACGGGGCGGTCGTGTCCGCAGCAGTCGACGAGGTCCAGCAGCGCGTCGGCGTCGCCGTAGTACTGCCCCGCGTCGTGCAGCTGTGATGTTCTCACTATAATGTAACTCACGGGGCGGTCGTGTCCGCAGCAGTCGACGAGGTCCAGCAGCGCGTCGGCGTCGCCGTAGTACTGCCCCGCGTCGTGCAGCTGTGATGTTCTCACTATAATGTAACTCACGGGGCGGTCGTGTCCGCAGCAGTCGACGAGGTCCAGCAGCGCGTCGGCGTCGCCGTAGTACTGCCCCGCGTCGTGCAGCTGTGATGTTCTCACTATAATGTAACTCACGGGGCGGTCGTGTCCGCAGCAGTCGACGAGGTCCAGCAGCGCGTCGGCGTCGCCGTAGTACTGCCCCGCGTCGTGCAGCTGTGATGTTCTCACTATAATGTAACTCACGGGGCGGTCGTGTCCGCAGCAGTCGACGAGGTCCAGCAGCGCGTCGGCGTCGCCGTAGTACTGCCCCGCGTCGTGCAGCTGTGATGTTCTCACTATAATGTAACTCACGGGGCGGTCGTGTCCGCAGCAGTCGACGAGGTCCAGCAGCGCGTCGGCGTCGCCGTAGTACTGCCCCGCGTCGTGCAGCTGTGATGTTCTCACTATAATGTAACTCACGGGGCGGTCGTGTCCGCAGCAGTCGACGAGGTCCAGCAGCGCGTCGGCGTCGCCGTAGTACTGCCCCGCGTCGTGCAGCTGTGATGTTCTCACTATAATGTAACTCACGGGGCGGTCGTGTCCGCAGCAGTCGACGAGGTCCAGCAGCGCGTCGGCGTCGCCGTAGTACTGCCCCGCGTCGTGCAGCTGTGATGTTCTCACTATAATGTAACTCACGGGGCGGTCGTGTCCGCAGCAGTCGACGAGGTCCAGCAGCGCGTCGGCGTCGCCGTAGTACTGCCCCGCGTCGTGCAGCTGTGATGTTCTCACTATAATGTAACTCACGGGGCGGTCGTGTCCGCAGCAGTCGACGAGGTCCAGCAGCGCGTCGGCGTCGCCGTAGTACTGCCCCGCGTCGTGCAGCTGTGATGTTCTCACTATAATGTAACTCACGGGGCGGTCGTGTCCGCAGCAGTCGACGAGGTCCAGCAGCGCGTCGGCGTCGCCGTAGTACTGCCCCGCGTCGTGCAGCTGTGATGTTCTCACTATAATGTAACTCACGGGGCGGTCGTGTCCGCAGCAGTCGACGAGGTCCAGCAGCGCGTCGGCGTCGCCGTAGTACTGCCCCGCGTCGTGCAGCTGTGATGTTCTCACTATAATGTAACTCACGGGGCGGTCGTGTCCGCAGCAGTCGACGAGGTCCAGCAGCGCGTCGGCGTCGCCGTAGTACTGCCCCGCGTCGTGCAGCTGTGATGTTCTCACTATAATGTAACTCACGGGGCGGTCGTGTCCGCAGCAGTCGACGAGGTCCAGCAGCGCGTCGGCGTCGCCGTAGTACTGCCCCGCGTCGTGCAGCTGTGATGTTCTCACTATAATGTAACTCACGGGGCGGTCGTGTCCGCAGCAGTCGACGAGGTCCAGCAGCGCGTCGGCGTCGCCGTAGTACTGCCCCGCGTCGTGCAGCTGTGATGTTCTCACTATAATGTAACTCACGGGGCGGTCGTGTCCGCAGCAGTCGACGAGGTCCAGCAGCGCGTCGGCGTCGCCGTAGTACTGCCCCGCGTCGTGCAGCTGTGATGTTCTCACTATAATGTAACTCACGGGGCGGTCGTGTCCGCAGCAGTCGACGAGGTCCAGCAGCGCGTCGGCGTCGCCGTAGTACTGCCCCGCGTCGTGCAGCTGTGATGTTCTCACTATAATGTAACTCACGGGGCGGTCGTGTCCGCAGCAGTCGACGAGGTCCAGCAGCGCGTCGGCGTCGCCGTAGTACTGCCCCGCGTCGTGCAGCTGTGATGTTCTCACTATAATGTAACTCACGGGGCGGTCGTGTCCGCAGCAGTCGACGAGGTCCAGCAGCGCGTCGGCGTCGCCGTAGTACTGCCCCGCGTCGTGCAGCTGTGATGTTCTCACTATAATGTAACTCACGGGGCGGTCGTGTCCGCAGCAGTCGACGAGGTCCAGCAGCGCGTCGGCGTCGCCGTAGTACTGCCCCGCGTCGTGCAGCTGTGATGTTCTCACTATAATGTAACTCACGGGGCGGTCGTGTCCGCAGCAGTCGACGAGGTCCAGCAGCGCGTCGGCGTCGCCGTAGTACTGCCCCGCGTCGTGCAGCTGTGATGTTCTCACTATAATGTAACTCACGGGGCGGTCGTGTCCGCAGCAGTCGACGAGGTCCAGCAGCGCGTCGGCGTCGCCGTAGTACTGCCCCGCGTCGTGCAGCTGTGATGTTCTCACTATAATGTAACTCACGGGGCGGTCGTGTCCGCAGCAGTCGACGAGGTCCAGCAGCGCGTCGGCGTCGCCGTAGTACTGCCCCGCGTCGTGCAGCTGTGATGTTCTCACTATAATGTAACTCACGGGGCGGTCGTGTCCGCAGCAGTCGACGAGGTCCAGCAGCGCGTCGGCGTCGCCGTAGTACTGCCCCGCGTCGTGCAGCTGTGATGTTCTCACTATAATGTAACTCACGGGGCGGTCGTGTCCGCAGCAGTCGACGAGGTCCAGCAGCGCGTCGGCGTCGCCGTAGTACTGCCCCGCGTCGTGCAGCTGTGATGTTCTCACTATAATGTAACTCACGGGGCGGTCGTGTCCGCAGCAGTCGACGAGGTCCAGCAGCGCGTCGGCGTCGCCGTAGTACTGCCCCGCGTCGTGCAGCTGTGATGTTCTCACTATAATGTAACTCACGGGGCGGTCGTGTCCGCAGCAGTCGACGAGGTCCAGCAGCGCGTCGGCGTCGCCGTAGTACTGCCCCGCGTCGTGCAGCTGTGATGTTCTCACTATAATGTAACTCACGGGGCGGTCGTGTCCGCAGCAGTCGACGAGGTCCAGCAGCGCGTCGGCGTCGCCGTAGTACTGCCCCGCGTCGTGCAGCTGTGATGTTCTCACTATAATGTAACTCACGGGGCGGTCGTGTCCGCAGCAGTCGACGAGGTCCAGCAGCGCGTCGGCGTCGCCGTAGTACTGCCCCGCGTCGTGCAGCTGTGATGTTCTCACTATAATGTAACTCACGGGGCGGTCGTGTCCGCAGCAGTCGACGAGGTCCAGCAGCGCGTCGGCGTCGCCGTAGTACTGCCCCGCGTCGTGCAGCTGTGATGTTCTCACTATAATGTAACTCACGGGGCGGTCGTGTCCGCAGCAGTCGACGAGGTCCAGCAGCGCGTCGGCGTCGCCGTAGTACTGCCCCGCGTCGTGCAGCTGTGATGTTCTCACTATAATGTAACTCACGGGGCGGTCGTGTCCGCAGCAGTCGACGAGGTCCAGCAGCGCGTCGGCGTCGCCGTAGTACTGCCCCGCGTCGTGCAGCTGTGATGTTCTCACTATAATGTAACTCACGGGGCGGTCGTGTCCGCAGCAGTCGACGAGGTCCAGCAGCGCGTCGGCGTCGCCGTAGTACTGCCCCGCGTCGTGCAGCTGTGATGTTCTCACTATAATGTAACTCACGGGGCGGTCGTGTCCGCAGCAGTCGACGAGGTCCAGCAGCGCGTCGGCGTCGCCGTAGTACTGCCCCGCGTCGTGCAGCTGTGATGTTCTCACTATAATGTAACTCACGGGGCGGTCGTGTCCGCAGCAGTCGACGAGGTCCAGCAGCGCGTCGGCGTCGCCGTAGTACTGCCCCGCGTCGTGCAGCTGTGATGTTCTCACTATAATGTAACTCACGGGGCGGTCGTGTCCGCAGCAGTCGACGAGGTCCAGCAGCGCGTCGGCGTCGCCGTAGTACTGCCCCGCGTCGTGCAGCTGTGATGTTCTCACTATAATGTAACTCACGGGGCGGTCGTGTCCGCAGCAGTCGACGAGGTCCAGCAGCGCGTCGGCGTCGCCGTAGTACTGCCCCGCGTCGTGCAGCTGTGATGTTCTCACTATAATGTAACTCACGGGGCGGTCGTGTCCGCAGCAGTCGACGAGGTCCAGCAGCGCGTCGGCGTCGCCGTAGTACTGCCCCGCGTCGTGCAGCTGTGATGTTCTCACTATAATGTAACTCACGGGGCGGTCGTGTCCGCAGCAGTCGACGAGGTCCAGCAGCGCGTCGGCGTCGCCGTAGTACTGCCCCGCGTCGTGCAGCTGTGATGTTCTCACTATAATGTAACTCACGGGGCGGTCGTGTCCGCAGCAGTCGACGAGGTCCAGCAGCGCGTCGGCGTCGCCGTAGTACTGCCCCGCGTCGTGCAGCTGTGATGTTCTCACTATAATGTAACTCACGGGGCGGTCGTGTCCGCAGCAGTCGACGAGGTCCAGCAGCGCGTCGGCGTCGCCGTAGTACTGCCCCGCGTCGTGCAGCTGTGATGTTCTCACTATAATGTAACTCACGGGGCGGTCGTGTCCGCAGCAGTCGACGAGGTCCAGCAGCGCGTCGGCGTCGCCGTAGTACTGCCCCGCGTCGTGCAGCTGTGATGTTCTCACTATAATGTAACTCACGGGGCGGTCGTGTCCGCAGCAGTCGACGAGGTCCAGCAGCGCGTCGGCGTCGCCGTAGTACTGCCCCGCGTCGTGCAGCTGTGATGTTCTCACTATAATGTAACTCACGGGGCGGTCGTGTCCGCAGCAGTCGACGAGGTCCAGCAGCGCGTCGGCGTCGCCGTAGTACTGCCCCGCGTCGTGCAGCTGTGATGTTCTCACTATAATGTAACTCACGGGGCGGTCGTGTCCGCAGCAGTCGACGAGGTCCAGCAGCGCGTCGGCGTCGCCGTAGTACTGCCCCGCGTCGTGCAGCTGTGATGTTCTCACTATAATGTAACTCACGGGGCGGTCGTGTCCGCAGCAGTCGACGAGGTCCAGCAGCGCGTCGGCGTCGCCGTAGTACTGCCCCGCGTCGTGCAGCTGTGATGTTCTCACTATAATGTAACTCACGGGGCGGTCGTGTCCGCAGCAGTCGACGAGGTCCAGCAGCGCGTCGGCGTCGCCGTAGTACTGCCCCGCGTCGTGCAGCTGTGATGTTCTCACTATAATGTAACTCACGGGGCGGTCGTGTCCGCAGCAGTCGACGAGGTCCAGCAGCGCGTCGGCGTCGCCGTAGTACTGCCCCGCGTCGTGCAGCTGTGATGTTCTCACTATAATGTAACTCACGGGGCGGTCGTGTCCGCAGCAGTCGACGAGGTCCAGCAGCGCGTCGGCGTCGCCGTAGTACTGCCCCGCGTCGTGCAGCTGTGATGTTCTCACTATAATGTAACTCACGGGGCGGTCGTGTCCGCAGCAGTCGACGAGGTCCAGCAGCGCGTCGGCGTCGCCGTAGTACTGCCCCGCGTCGTGCAGCTGTGATGTTCTCACTATAATGTAACTCACGGGGCGGTCGTGTCCGCAGCAGTCGACGAGGTCCAGCAGCGCGTCGGCGTCGCCGTAGTACTGCCCCGCGTCGTGCAGCTGTGATGTTCTCACTATAATGTAACTCACGGGGCGGTCGTGTCCGCAGCAGTCGACGAGGTCCAGCAGCGCGTCGGCGTCGCCGTAGTACTGCCCCGCGTCGTGCAGCTGTGATGTTCTCACTATAATGTAACTCACGGGGCGGTCGTGTCCGCAGCAGTCGACGAGGTCCAGCAGCGCGTCGGCGTCGCCGTAGTACTGCCCCGCGTCGTGCAGCTGTGATGTTCTCACTATAATGTAACTCACGGGGCGGTCGTGTCCGCAGCAGTCGACGAGGTCCAGCAGCGCGTCGGCGTCGCCGTAGTACTGCCCCGCGTCGTGCAGCTGTGATGTTCTCACTATAATGTAACTCACGGGGCGGTCGTGTCCGCAGCAGTCGACGAGGTCCAGCAGCGCGTCGGCGTCGCCGTAGTACTGCCCCGCGTCGTGCAGCTGCTCGATGGACGAGATGAGCGCGTGCACGCGCGAGTGGATCAGCTCGTTCGGAGGGTCGTACTTCTCTGCAAAATATTTATTACCATATAGCTACTCTAGCTCGCCACGCAAGCCGCCGTATCCAAGCAAAACAAATGTCTGTTAACGTGTGCAGACAACTCAAAGCCATTAACGCGGGAGATATAGTAGATCTAGTGCACAAGTGTGGGCGCAAACTCATCTGCACTCTCTTCCCTGACTTTTATCGATCACGTTATAAAAAGCGATAATTTTAAGAAGCTCGTGTAAGTAGCCGTACTGTCCTGCTGCAGCACGGTGCGCAGGATGCTGAGCAGCACGTCCCAGGCGGGCTCGCACAGCTCCAGCGGCACGCGCGACACCACGCTCTGCACGCTCACCACCACCTCGTACGTCACCACCGGCTGGTTGCCTTCCAGAGCCTGTCATCATCACAACACAATATTACTTAACATCACATAACTTGGCGTTCTCTATTTCTTCATTCCATTGAATACGGTCACCTTGAGGAAGGCCGGCAGCACGGCGAGGAAGGAGACGCGCAGCGTGGGCACCCGGCGCGGGCCCCACAGCGCCATGTTGATGTAGAAGACGGCCCCGCGCAGCAGGCCGGCCGCGCCCTCGTCGCCCGCCGCGCCGCCCGCCTCGCGCAGCAGCAGCACCATCTCCTGCAGCGCCGCGTGACCCATGTCCGCGCCCATCACGTTGCGCATCAGCTGCGAACGTTACTACGTATTACACTATATCCAACAACATGGCGTACGACGCCGTATAGCCAGCTGAACGTGTCTGACGAGAACAAATAACAGCATTCAGCAAATAAAAGACAGTAGTGGAGGATAAAATAAGTAGAGACCCAGAACTGAGCATAATATGAACAGGTAATACGCGCTAGGTGGAGCGACGAACTGGCCAAGACAGATTAATGCCAAAAACCAGGAAGAATGGCGAGCAATATATAAACCTACACTAAGCATTAGGTGGATGCAGTTTTTTACCTTCCAACTGTTCTGGCAGTAGTGCTCCAGGTTGACGGTGCGGCAAAGCGCGGAGACGAAGGTGCGCAGCGCGGCGCGCGGCAGCAGCGAGTACGAGACCACGGCCTCCAGCAGCGACAGGCAGCACTGCACCACCGCCGTGTCCGCGCAGTACACGCACAGGTGGCACGCGTTGCTGTAACGCACCACACACCGACAATCACTCGACTAACCCTAACAGCGCGGCAGCGGTTCCAGACTAGCGTATTTTGTAGGCGTATAAGCTCGTACCGGATTACGTAAACCAATTCGAACGCGCATACACGCCCTTGTTCCGACGTGTTCGCTTGATTAAAATGACAGCTGTCAGCAAAAGTGACGAGTTAACTCGCGACTCGCTTTTGTACGAGATTATACGCACGGCAATGCTCCATATGACTTCCGCGTGTGGCAAAAAGCGCGCGTCCCAGAACTTGCTTATTAAAATTAAAAACTAAAACGCGCCGAAAATACGTTAATCTGAAACAGTCCTTAAGCTAAAACATTCCCATTCCTTTCCTCAAGTTCATTAATCATTGTACTGGCCACGGCCATGATATATACGATACTTCTAGCATCGACGGTCGGTCATTACACGACTACATCAATGCTGCATCACGCAAGTCGATTGCTTTGTTGCTGCTTTACATTTGAGCCCCGTTGCTCTCGTGGTCGCAAGCTTGACAGCTGAGCGTGAGGTCTTGAATCCCGGCTCGCCGGTCGAGCTAAAAGTGCTATTGGATTTTTCCATTAGTCATTTCTTAGTAGTTGCCCCGAGTTTGGAAGTTGGCAGTGTGATACCCCCTTGCCTTGAAAAGCACGTTAAGCCGTTGGTCCTGCAGGGCACTGAGGAAAACGACAGAAAGAATTTGGCAAAAATGTCTTATTTTCGCAAATCGTTTATTTTGTCGATTCTATCGTAACATGCAATATTACCGTACTACGTGACTTTAGGATACAAGCGAGCGAAGGGAGCTCGGGACTTGGGGCACCCCGACTCAGAAAGGTTAGAAGGGATGGCGGGGTTGACCGAGTGAGCGAGCGAAGCGACCAAATAGACCCCGCCATCCCCATCGTGGTTATTATATTATAAACCACTCAGAAGTAGGACCTTCGTCTTAATTTTGTTGCCATTCAGAAATAAGAGGCCTCGCCTCGACTCCCAAGATCACTTGACCATGACCTCCAAGGTCACTTGACCATGACTTCCAAGGGCACTTGACCATGACTTCCAAGGTCACTTGACCTTGATCTCCAAGGTATCCATTTGACCTTGACCTCAAAGTCGGTTTTCCTTGACCCTAAGGTCACTCAACCTTGACCTCAAGATCACTAACCATAAATATTTAGCTCAAGATCACTAACCATGAATATTGAGCTGTTACTGCTCCTAAGAATAGCCGATCTTGACTTTCCGAATTTTGACCTTGATCTCTAGGTCAATAACCGTGAGGTCAAGGTCAGTGACCTTGGGAGAATCAGCGGATCGTGGCTCGGAATTTGGACCCTTGAGTTTTCCCATGGTGTTCCCCCACCCTACTACTCCCACATCCCACCGGGTCCCGAAGGCTTGATAAGCCGATGGATTATGGTGAAATTTTTCTTTCAAGTCTTTTTTTCATAGTGCCCCGTTTCGTATCCACCGACCCTGATCTCTCTCCGGTCGTGTCGGATTGCCGTCCCATCGGACTATGAGAGTAAAGGAGCAGAGAGTACACCTGTGTCTGCCCACACACTTGTGCACTATAATATTTCCCGCGCTGATGGCTAATTTCCACTAAAATTGGCCGCCGTGACCCAAAATGGTCAGGAGGACTATATGCATTTTAGCGACTTCTGTGTATGAGAATATTTCAGCAGCAAAACGTTTTCCGCAGACGTCAAAGCCACACCAAATCATTGCGATGCATCCGAATATGTTAGAGAATCGTGACGTGAATTGACCGAGATGTTCACGACAGTTTGATACCATCTTTTAATAAATCACCAACAAACTGACGTCATAACAAAGCCACGCCCACAATACCGACAAATAACATCCTATAAAGCGTGTAAAACACCTCTTAACGAAGCCGAAAGGCACTGGTTCTCCCGGTCATTGCAATAATTTTTTTGTTCTACACTATACCTGGGAACCTTCTAGTTATGGAGATATTAGGGGGTCAAAGTTCCAACATTTTGACAAGTATTTTTTTAAATCCCAGTTTTTAATGTAAGATTTTTACTTTAAACACCTCCACGACCCCCGTACTATTCAATCCGTCCATCAGCACAATGTTTTGAGATTTTACACCCCCCAAAAAAAAGTCGTTTCCCAGCAATAATTTTTGCGTAAAGTTACTTAGTTTTATGTACAGAATGCTTGGTTGACGGCTTCGTGATGAGGTGATTTACACGGTGTATTTCACATCAAATCTGAATGAACAAATAAGTAAGGGGAAATTAACAATAATTTTATAACATGAGCACCTTAAATTAGCTGCTATGTGAAAATGGAACAAGTATCCTGTTCATTCTTAAACAAAGATTGTTATGGAAGGATATGATTGAATAAGTAAATATTGAAGATGAAGGTATTGTTAAAAACCCCGGACTGTGTAGTGTGTGGTGCCATCACAACACTGACACCTACACACATGTTTACTAGCTCTCTCATTAGCCTGCTTTGACAGTCTTCATCCAGTGTACAATATAATTTTAGGGTTCCATACCTCAAAAGGCAAAAGACTGAACTTTATAGGATCGCTTTGTTGTCATCTGTTCTGTCTAAACCATTGTATGTCTGTAGATCAAAATCGAACTAATAAATCTTCAATTTCATAAATTCAATATGATTTTGATTTGAGGTGAGACTAATTAGTGATTTAACAATATGAAGATTGTATGGTGATGTCATTTAAATTTTTATATGATTGTCAAATCAGCCAGATGTTCATAGTTACTTGATTTTCTTCAGGAATTGACAAAACAGTTGGGTTCAAGGTCACTTGAATAAAATCCATTCATCCTGTAGTTCATAAAGATTTTGACATTGACATTTGAGATGAATATCTTGCATATCTTGTGCAGAAGAGCTACATGACACTTACTTGACAATTCCATGAACAATGTGCTCATCTAAGTATGTGGCATTAAACTTGACGACGTTGATGATGAGGTGCAGGAACTCCACCAGCTGTGCCGGCGGCTGGATCTGTGGCAGCCACTCCAACAGGAACGGACCAATCTGGAACCAACACAAGTCTATTCATGGCATTGTTCCAGTCACTATGTCAGTGAAACTAAACCAATTTGCTGTGCTAGGAAATGAAACACTCTGTTGATTATAATTTTTAGCTATTTATACTAAGTGCCAGTACAATATAATATGAAGAAGTAGTGTTGAGGAGGTTGTGGCTTAATAATAACAGCTGTTCTGGTTGATCTGTTGCTGATAGGTTGGTCCGTGGATGGGTGACCACCCAATACAAACCAAGTTTTACCTCATGCCTTGGAAAGCATGTTAAGCCATTGGTCCTGGCTGGCATAATTATTACAGGCAGTAGCCTAAAGGTCAGACTACAGTACTAACTGGGTTGTGGCAGTCAAATAGCCAGCTACTCTGTAAAATACTGATATTCATCTTCATGCAGTTAGGACTGGAAGCCAACTCCAACTTAGTTGGTAAAAGGCTAGGCATATGATGGGTTTTAATTGGTGTTAACTTTTTAATAAAACAGTGACAACAATTAATTTAAAAAAAAAAACAGCACAGGCTGACCTCTTCCTCAAAGCAGTTGATATTCTTCCCGGTGTTGGTCAGTGTGTGCAGTAACTTGAAGCGTAGCTGTGTGTCCTCTGGAGGATGACGAGCATGTGTCTCTCGCAGGTAGTGGAACAAGATGGTGCGCATGATCTGCAGGTAGTCGGCCTGCCCCTCGGCCAGGCACCGCAGGAACCACAGCGCCGTATGCCGAGCCTCCACATTACTCTCTTCTAGTAGATCTCTTGTTAACAACCATAGCTTTTCAACTCCGCCCTAGAGACAGTGATATTTTTTTTTGTTACCATTACAAACACTGGGTCTCTTAAGTACATGATGTGAACTTGTACAGATATAGATATATTAGAAAACAATTAAAAAGATGTTTGGAAAACAAAAATGGTTGTGTTAATAGAAGTGGAGCATATTATATTTATGCAATTTAATTCCTCTTTCAGTTTGTATGTTATTGGTTGGGCAGCTAACAATGTTTGAATATCTATGTGGTTTACCTGTATTAATATTCAGTAGAAGCGCAAGTAGAAAAAAATTAAGCTTTCAATTATCCCAAAAGCATATTGGTAACAACCTTTTGTTGTGAACCAGTAACAAAATATAATGGTCAAGTGATAGCCAACATAAACAGCTGTTCTTAAAGAAGTCAAAGAATGTTGTAAATAATTCACATCAAAACAAACAATTCACCCAGATATTCATAATCAGATAATGACAATGATAATACAGTTTTTATGTTGGCTCTGCTTGACAATAAAACAATGTGCAAGAAATGCAGTCAACAAAGAAGTTACAACCACAGAGAAGAAGAAAAGAAATAAATTGCATTGTAATGTTGCATCAGAATGTATTTATGAGGGTACTAATACAATAAGTGTGGTGTGCGGGGCTCACCTCCTGCACGCGGACGTGGATGGCCTTCTCGCCGAGCTCCTTGAGCGCGCGCAGGCGGCGGTGCAGCGGCGTGTCGGCGCTCAGCTCGCGCTCCACCTCGCCGCTCACCACCAGCTCGTTGCGCGCCGGCAATTGCGCTGCACACAACCAGAACATGCACTACTGAGCGCCCCGCCGACCGCAACACTCACACCTCATCTCACCCGACAGAACCAGCCCCAATACTCACCCGATGGACCCTTTTTGAAGAGCACTTTCAACTTGTCTTGAAGCGACCTATCTCTCGAACTCATTTTACGACGATGCCGGTATTGGTTTTCGTTTGTTTTTACGCTAAGGCTTACGGCTAGGCGCGGCGATTACCTATTACTTTGATATTGCCAATAAAAAGACATATTTATTAGAAAATATTCTCACTACCGCTCCTGCTTTGCTATTCACCATTTGACAGCTTCCCAACCAAAGTAAGTACTTGTACAGCTGACAGGCGGCCATTCAATTCAAGATTCTGAACGAAACGTATTATTGATATCCGAACACTCATTAAAATACACTACATGACTTTAAATCCCTCCAAATATTATTAATAAAATGAAAAATATAGGACATTTTCCTATTCATTAGCAATTTCGTTTGATAATACATTATATCACGATTGTAGTGACATGACCTTGATCGATTAAATTTCTGCACGACATAATAGTGATATTTGAGTCCGAAGTATTAGTCTTTTAGCACAAAACAAACCTATTCCATTTCATCATGATGATGTTTTGAAATATTTAAGCTATCCAGATCAGGTTTTGAATTGCGTATTATAGGTTAAAAACAGTATTTCTGTTCATTATTTTAGTATTTTGAGGGATAGTGAAGTAGAGTGATAACGCCATCTATTCTATAAGTCGTACAACGTTTACGACTTATAGAATAGATGGCGTTATCAGTTCTTGCCCAACAAGTACCTAATTGCGCTATTAAACTTATAATATTTTGTATTCTTATTCAATATTTTTAAATTATTCTACTAATACCAGATTTCTTACTTAGGTACACATTTATCAATTAACATTAACATGGACATGTTTTTATTTCGAATGTCTATATTACAATTATAAATTAAAGTGAACTGCGACAATAATTACAGAATAATCGTTCACTCAGCAAGTGGCGACTACCTTCAACAAAATCTCAGCTTTGCCTTAGTTTCTTATCGCATTGTAAGGGTAAGTGCCCTAGTACCTACTTATATTGTTAGAACAGCAAGAGCTATATTAGACCGTAAAGACCCATCAAACTATCAAAGATTTTGCATACAGATAAACGAGAAAAGTTGGAATAATATTACCTTACTTAGCAAACATATATGATAAATACATATAATTTATGTTAGTAAAGAGAACCGTAAACTATAATTTGTTAGTTACATTACACTAGTTCACTATGTCACTGTGCTTTCACGACGGAACACCAGTAAGTACTTGCGTTCAAAAGTTCTCTTCCAAGACGAGGTGCAGAAAACACGTTGGTAATGTTGGTATTCGCACTCCTTAAAGTTGACGTTGCGGCGTAACTCAAGCTGCTGCACTATCGCCACGTAAGTACTTGGTCTTCTGACGCACGTACTCCACAATGTCCTCCGCCGCCGCCGTAGTGGTGTGTATAGGTGGGTATGGGTGCCGGCAGCGGGGTGCAAGGGGGTGTACTTGCACCACTCCGATTTTTCCGTTTTTTTTATTAAGTTACTATGTGAATAAAAACTTCAGTCTGGGTTGCTGTCCACCTTGTCAACAAATTTAGTGACCTCCTCTACTCTTTTCCTGTGAATACAGCATGCACAGGGCACTTAAGTGGGTAGTAAAATTGCTAACTATAGAGAAACCAGTCTATCCGAGGCAGAAAGCAAAAAAAAACTACATTATCTAACTACTCCCCTTTCGTTTCTGTTTGTATGAACTAAAAGAACCTAAATCCCCCGAGAATATCCTTAAGTATTCGAGCTCGTTTCGCTCGCTCAGGCATGTTATGTCCTTTGCGTTCGCAAGCTTTTCTTTATAAATAGGCAGAATTAGCCCTATTTCTATAATAAAGGACAAAAGGTACACCTTACAAGTTGAAAGTGGATGCTAAAATATTCGAGCTCACTACGCGCGCTCGACAATACTATTTTTTCCAAATTGACAGGCTTTTCTGTTTAAATCGACAAAGTTATTCCTTGGACGAATTTACAAACGAAAAATTAACATATCAGAGGTGAGTGTAAAAAATGTTGAGCATTTTCATGAAACTCAAGATGCACTCCCATGGAAATGATCCTGCCGGCACCCATAAGATGGAAAAGCTACAGGAAAGGCTCAACTTAGAGGTGGGTAAATTAATAACTGGTTCAAAATAAACGGCTTGATATTGAACACAACCAAGACCCACTACATGCACGTTAATCTTTCCGGTCGAACGTGTACGCCACTGGTACTTCGAGTAGGAAGCAGTGTGGACGAACAGGTGCAAGTCACCACATTTCTCAGCTTTGAACTGGACAGCTCTCTCGGAAATCCTCGATGGATGTCCTCCACCCTGGGGAGAGCGGTGGGGTCTGTCAGACTCGTACACCACACCGGTGTTCCCTCGCACACTTGCGTTGGGGGGCAGCGGGAACGAATGTGACTTCCACTGCCCAGGACAAGTGCCAGCCCGCTTGACCACTGCGACCCTTGTCCTTGGGGGAGTGAGGTGTACTCCCCCCGTTACGTCTATGAAAGGCGCGTGTGGAACACAAAGCGCCGCCATCTCGGGTCAGTATGGGGGGGACGGATGTCCCCGAATCCGTTGTCCCTGGACCTGTTTAGAAGGGCTGGAAGACCACCACTAAACCACCCTTTGCCGACGCCCGGTGCGTCTGCTGCAGGATGGGAAGGAGCTCGAGATCTCCCTCTCCCTTTCCGCAGCTTCCTTCTGCGATATGGCGGTTTAATGGACGGACAAAAGGACACCACCGCGTCTCAGGACTCTGTGCTGTCGACCATCGCGCGAACAACGGTCGGCAGGGACAAGTCTCCTCCTACCTCTGTAACGAGGGCACGGCGCGGCTCGTCCCACGTGGCACATTCCGCCAGCGTATGCCGCGCCGTATCCTCCAGACAGTGGACGCAGTGATGGCACCGACGCTCGCTAACCAAACCTAACCACATCGTAAAAAAAAACCTAACCTAACCCAGATGATTCACCAACAATAGAGAGGACTTGGCGATTGGCGGCCGCTGCCGCGGCACGTTCGCTTCGCTCGCTCGCCTTCGCGCGCTAATAGTCACTGTTCTAACCCACATGATTCACCTACTACATAGCGGATCTAACGCAGGAATATATGAGAAATAATATACTAACTAATTATTAGTTTAAATGTGCATAAGGTATAGAAAATGTTTATTAAACCATATAAAATTAGGTAAACTGAAATTATTTCAATAATTCATTATATAATTTCATCGTTAAACGAAACCAAACGTATATCATATATGAAATTAGGTCATATGACCATTAGAGCTTTTGTTATTGTATCAAATGGTACGCACCCCTCTCAATGGTAGTAGCGGCCAGTGGCAGTTGCTATTTTCATGTTAAAAGAATACGATGTATTATTTTACATGCTAAGTTAAATTAAGTTTTCGAGCTGATGCCTGAAATAAATAAATTAATTTAATAAATTGTTAAATCCGTGGCTGAGTTGGTAATTTAGATGGTGATGTATGTGTCGGATCCAGTCATTATTTCGGACAGAAATTGAATCGGGAAAGCGCGCCAAAGGCGACCTACTTACCAGTCTACCCACACCTAAGCGCGCTTCTACAGAGTCGTGATGTTTCGAGTTCGCTGCAGAGAGGACAGAGAGAGTCTGATCGCGGCGGAGTCAAGACGTCCCGGAACTGTAGGTACTCCGATTCATGGTGCCTAGTGTTTATTGTGTTGGATTGTAATTTCAAGTAATTTGTTAGTTCGATAAAAACAGTATACTGTGTGTAGTGTGTGTTTTCATAGCACGAAACCCATGTTCTGCCCACATGAAGACCGTGTCTAACGAAATAAAATCACCTCACTTCGACATATGTAATCAAGGAGACAAGTAAATTAATTGGTGAAAAAACGACTTCGTAGCTAATTTATTTTAAAAATATTGTTTTATTGTGTTTAGTTTGTGTTAAATCTTTTGTTTATATTAGAATCAATGTATAAAGTGACACACGTAGTGTTTGTGACCTGTTTAAATTGTGATAACTCATATCAATCGATATTTCGCTAAGTCATCTACCGGCTGTCAACGTTTGGACTGTGGATTTGAATTCTTCGAACCGGGAGAGTATTCTGTTCTAATTTACTTATTAATGTTGTCTTATTTACACACTATACATCACACAAACACTGCTCAGGGCTCTGAGCGACGTCCAGTACACATCGGCTACGTTCATGTCTCATTTTGCTTGACAATTTGTGGAAGTAAAATTGAGGACGCAAACACCTGCCCCAGACATGAAATATCACTACAAACCCTACTACACACAAAATATTTGTCTATAATATGCTGTAAATATTATAAGTAAACCTCTTAATTCATAATTATGTAAAATAGGCATATAGACTTGGTTCCCATTTAAACTCATGTTCTTTACCATTCCTTGTAGAAAAATTAACTAGTCTAGCAATCAGTATAAATATTAAAATAGTTATTATTTACAGTTTCAACTGTAAAAAGTCTGAGTATATTAAATCCAATAGCTTTTCTATATTTTTAGTTTTGTTTTTTCATATACCTTCATTTTCTCATAATCTATAACTTCATCCTTTTATTTTTGTTTTTGTTTCATTCTTCTTTTTCATTCTAACTTTATAACTTTCTCAAGTTTTCTTCTAACATAATATTCTCTTCACATACTCAGCTGTGTCCTGTCACATTTCAGGTGTCGCTTGAGGTAATCAGTCAACATGATGACCCGTGGAGCTACTGTTCGTGACATGAGCGACAAACTGAAAGCAGCGCTGAGAGAGCTGGATTTATGTAGAAATGAGTGCAGCAAGCTGCTGCGGGAGGGAACGAGAAGAAAGTGAAGTTGAGATTGAATTGATAGTGACCAAAAACACACAACTAAAGAGCCAGCTTGCAGAACTTCACACCCAGCACGTTGATATACTGGACCAGCATCACCATCTTCGTCGACTAGTGTCAGATTTTCAGCAATGCCATGACACTCATGACCAGGCGCTGAAACAAATTTCTGAACTGGAAGTAAAACTGAGTGAGGCACACAACACCATTACCTCCATCAACTCTCAGAGAACCAGTGAAGAGGTTTGTAACACCAACAACCTGTACGATGAGCTGATGGATAGTGTATCCGGACTGGAGTGTGAGCAGCCCACCATCACTATAGACCTAACGGGGGACGATACCTTAACTAAATGTCCAATTCTAAGTAGTCATATTAAAATTAAGAAGTATATTAAAATCAACAAAAGTATAAAGAAGTATAAGAAACTTTTAAAAACTCAAAGTGTGTATAAATATAATGTTAAACTCAGAAGAGAATCTAGAAATTTAGAAAAACAATTAAATATATGTAACAGTAGCTTAGAAACCAGCAAACAAATGTATGATGTTGACATACAGAACCTACAAAGGGAATTACTGAGTAGGGAAAATACACTTAAGGAAATTTTCTATAAATATGAGTGTAGCCAACAGATGTTGAGTGAGCGTATGCAGGAGGCATGTGAGCTGGTGGACCTGGTGAAGTATAACGCAGAAAGGTATGAGTCACTGACTAATAATCTCACCTGCAGTTGTGCTGCCCCTCCGCCACCTCTCATGTCACAGCATGTTGCTCCTATCGCTGTACCCATATTAAATCATACTCCAGCAACTGTGAACCCCATCCAAAGTAATATCTTAGTGTATTCTGATAGAATAGGAACAGGCTTTGGATCTTTATTAAATAACCGGTCTAAACACACAGTAGTGAACCATTGTCACCATAATCTACATTTTAATGAGCTCATTAATAAAATTCAACACACTCAATTGAATGAGCAGACCATAGTTGTACTTTTAATTGGAAATAGTCTGAGTATCTCAAAAAGGGACATAGTTAATGGTATCGACACTTTACTTAAGTTAAGATTAGGCAAATTAATTTTATGTGCATTGCCATACTCGGACAATTTACTTGATCAGGAAAATGATTATATTTCTTCTCTAAATAACTTGATGCATATTTTATCGTGTCGTCATAGTGACCGTCTATTGTTTTTTGATACTAACAATATTGTTAGAGATTTTGTTTTGATTCGGGAACATATGTTTCTTGCCAAAAAAAGTCGACATTTTTTGGCTTCACTTTTAGCATTTTTTATACACGCAGTTATTGATGATTTAACTGAGACTAGGTTAAGTGATGAAACAGTATTATCTTGTGTCTCCAATAATACTGTTATACATTCTTTAAACTATTAGAGCCGACAAAAGAGAAGCCTGGTAACAATATTTTACTCTATCACCAGAATATAAATCGCTTCTCCGGCAAAATTTTAGACGTGGAAATGTTAGTAGATAAATACCACATGGATATTTTATGTTTTAGTGAAACTTGGTTAAAACCAGATAGGATGCTGTTTAATGTAAATAATTTTTCAGTTGCCAGTGCGTACAACAGATCATCAGTGGGTGGTGGTACCCTGATACTTTGTAATAGCTGTCTCAGATATAAGGAGAGGAAGGATATCACTGCTTACTCTGTTGATCGCTTATGTGAGGTAGCATGTGCGGAGGTCGAGGGTCATACTGTCTTATGTGTGTATAGACCACCAGCATCAAACTTGACATCATTTTTAATCACAATGGAAGAAATATTAAGTAAACTTTTCACAGATAATAAATTAGTTTTTGTTTGTGGTGACTTAAATATTGATCTGTTAGTCAATTCACCAGAAAAATGTAAGCTGGTCTCATTGTTTAAATCCTTCAACTCAAAATATTTATTTAGCGAAGCAACTAGAATAACAACAACCTCAGCTACATGCATAGATAATATATTTACTAATTGCACAGTAAAAGAGTCCTCATTAATTAGTGGCGTTAGGTCAGACCATACTGGTCAACTTGTATCTTTTGAGTTACAAAAAAAGTTACACTTAGTTAAATCAATTCAGATAAGACCTCTCTCTAAAAATAAATTAAAATCTTTTAATAATAATGTTCTTAGCAATCTTGCTAACGCTAGTTTTGATTTAGAAGATCCCAATATAAACTACGATATTTTATTTTCTACAGTTTGCCAGGAATTTAATAAAACGTGTCCTATAAAAAAAGTTAAAGTCAACTCAAAGTCTAAATTTAGCGAATGGGCCACTGCGGGAATAAGAAAAAGCAGAGATATTTTATACAATTTATATCACGAAAAATCTCTAACCTCAGATCAAGTCTTTCACACTTATGTTAGAAACTATTCAAAAATATTCAAAAGTGTCTGCGCTCAGGCAAAATCTAAATTAATAAGCAATAAAATCGGTATTTCTAAGAATAAAATAAAAACCGTGTGGCAGGTAATTAACAGAGAAACAGGAAAGACTCAACAACGAGATAAGAATAAACTGACTTTGAAAATAGATAATAAAACCATTTGTGATAAGCTAGAAGTCGCTGAAACTCTAGACAATTTTTTTGCCAACATTCCGTTAGAGGTTACGAAATCTCTCCCCTCTTCAGCTAAATTAGCTGAAGCCCTTCTTAAAGAGAACTTTACTAAGGACTTACCTAACTTTAAATTTAAACCAGTATGTATTGATACAATTAAAAACGCATTCAAAAGTCTCAATATAAAAAATACTGAAGACTTATGGGGGATATCAGTCAAGGTTCTTGAAAACATTATTGATTCAATTGCTCCTGTCTTAGCAGGCATATTCAATCAATGTTTGGACAGTGGCAAGTTTCCTGACTTGATGAAACATAGTAAAGTAGTACCAATTTTCAAATCAGGTTGTAAGAGTGATCCCTCTAATTATAGACCTATATCTGTGCTTCCAGCATTGAGTAAAATCTATGAAAAAATCATGCTGGACCAGATGTTGTCACACTTCAATTCTAATAGGATACTGCATGGTCAGCAGTTTGGTTTCACGAAGGGTAGGTCGACAACGGACGCGGGAGTAAAACTCATCACTTACATTTTGGAATCCTGGGAGAAGTCCCAGGATGCTATTGGCATCTTCTGTGACCTCTCAAAAGCGTTCGACTGCGTCGACCATAACACACTGATCTGTAAATTACACCACTACGGAATTCGTGGACAAGCTGCTGATCTTGTTCTTTCTTATTTATCAAACAGGCAACAAAAAGTAAATGTAAATGGGGCGACGTCCTGCGGGTCTATAGTCAAGATGGGCGTGCCCCAAGGTTCAATTCTCGGTCCTTTCCTGTTTCTTGTTTATATTAATGACCTCCCTTATATGATGGCCAAATTTTCGGATATAATTCTATTTGCTGATGACACCTCGCTAATTTTTAAAATTCATAGAAAAGATACGGACGTCTTACATGTCAACGAAAGCTTAACTATTCTCTCAAAATGGTTCGCAGCCAACAATCTTTTACTGAATACGAATAAAACAAAAAGTCTTAAGTTTTCTTTACCAAATATACCACAACGTGACCTAAATTTAAATCTTGACGGCAAAAAACTTGATGTCATAGCGGAAACTGTATTCTTGGGGATTACTATGGATTCAAAACTGCAGTGGGGCGCGCACATTAGAACTCTTTCGGGAAGGTTAAGCTCAGCTGCCTATGCAGTTAGGAAAATAAGGCAGTTAACCGATGTAGCCACAGCTAAGTTAGTATACTACGCTTATTTCCATAGTATTATGTCCTATGGCATTCTGCTGTGGGGATCGGCAGCAGACGTTGAATCAATTTTCATACTGCAAAAGAGGGCAGTCCGCGCCATCTATAAAATGGGTCCTCGCGAGTCCCTCAGAGAAAAATTTTAAGAAATCGATATACTGACTCTGCCTTCACTCTATATTTTAGAATGTATTTTATATGTCCGCAAAAACCGAGGACTTTTCAAAATTAGAAGCGACTTCCATAATATAAACACGCGCAGTAAACACGAAATTGTAATACCAAAATTTAGATTAACAAAAACTAGCAAGTCATTTCTTATAAACAGTATACGCTTTTATAATAAGTTGCCGAAGTCAGTTACAGAACTGACCGATGGAAAGTTTAAAAATTATATCAAACGTGTCCTAATTAAAAAAGCATATTACAAAATTAAGGACTACGTTGAAGATAGAGAAGTTTGGCCTGAGCCCCTACGCACATGCGGCTTACCTGGTAGCTCATAAAACGGCACAAATGTGTGGATGTCTCTAACTATTCTCAATCTTATTTTTTTTTTTTTAATTTTTTTTTTTTTTTATTTACTTTTTTCCATTATTTTTAATCAGATGTTTTACAATAGTTTCTTAATCATTACACCATTTTGTTTAGAATAGTTACAGCACGGATGACAACATTTGTGTCACTTGTTTAATCTAGTCTTTTTGCAATATCTTCTTTTTTTTTTGTATAGACTCTTTTTCTTATTTACCGATTGTTTGTAAATGTATGGACATTGTAGGCCTTATAGATTCCTAGATCCTTGGTAACTTTTTATCTTGTTCTACGTTTTGTAGTAAGCAACGACTTATTGTCGGGCCTACGATGTCCACTCATACTTAAGTGCCAATGCTGTAACATAGAAAAATTGTAAAGCCAAATGATTTTAAAAGAGTAACCATGGAGTTTCTTGCCGGTTCTTCTCCATAGGAAACGACCAACCCGAACCGAGCACCTTTTTGTCGACGTTTTACAAGTGCCCATGTAGGCCTATGTAAAATAAAAATATTTTGATTTTGATTTTGATTTTGAATTGTTGCTCTTTATTTGAAACTTTCTTTGAAATATTTAGTTGGCGTTGTTAAAAGAGGAATTAGTTTATTAGAAACCTTATTTTCCCGTAGATTACATATAAAATTAGAGGTACGGTTCTGAGCCCAAATAAAAAAATTGCTGCTAGATTTATAATTTCCCAATAAAAATCATTTGCCAGTTGCCAAATGTATGACGGAGCATCACTTGAGGACGGCCCGCCGTTCGACCAATCTGGCTGATGTTTTTCGTGTTCAACCGTGAAGGCACGGTTGGCGTAGTGGCTAAGCGATTGGCTGCAGTTCTGCGTGCGTGTCGCGGGTTCGATCCTGCACGGAACAAATATTTGTATGATCTACAGGTAGATGTTCCGGGGCTGTCTGTTTTTGAATGTGAGTTTAAATGTCTGTAAAAGCACCCAAGATACAGGAGAAATTCCTAGTATGAAGCCACGTTTTTTTTTTAAAGAAAAAGAAGAACAATGAATGTTAAATTTTTAAGGCTAAAAATGAGCCGCTGAGGACTCGTTCTACCAAACCGCTGCAAACTTACACATTTTCTTCTTACTAGCGAGTGCGCACGCTCAACTGCGTGGCGCCGATACCTAAAGTGTGTAGTGTACGCGAGCCCTATATCGCGTTGGGTAGTTTAAGCTAGCCTGTACAGTTTATATATGTTGTGTGCCCGAATATATATGTACCATATTTACCATCCCATCGTCGCTTCATTTCTCTACCCGCATAAGTTATCGCCGTTATAAATAACCAACTCGCGAGGTTCGTAGTTTGAACTGTGAAAAATCTACTTTTCGGCCTCTGTCTTGACTTTGTCTAAAAGTCGACCAAGTAACTCCTGTATGAGACATCGAAACAATTCGAACCCGTCCAAGGTAAAGTGTGAAAAAAACGTTGTTGCGTTGGGTTACTTATGTATAGAATGCTTGGTCGACGGCTTCGTGAAGGGTCCGCCTAGGCGCCTACACCTTGTATTTACATGTAGACGCAAAATTATTCAATCCAAATATATATATAAAAATGTATGAAAACAAAGAGAAGCTTACAAGCATTTATAAGATCACATTAGACTCTACAGATACTGTGAAGCCTTCATTCAGTAAACGTACCCTACCATTTTTCTTCAAGCTACTGCGTGACGCCACATTTCTCTATCCGAGCAAATTAATGTCGAGTACCCATAAAAATGCGTGTACAGCGTGTCGAAGAAGGTAGACTATCAAGCTCGTACATAATAGTGCGAGTAGCCCTCAACCCTCAGGCCTCAGGTAATGTAGGAGGGTTTAATCTGCCGCCGTTGACGAGGGTCGACAATTTGCTGCCACCTGTGACAGCGGGACACCGCGGCCCGCCAGCAGCGCCATCTACGGACCTAAATACTGGCGTGACGTCAACGTATTGTCAAAGAATAACACACTTGTATTCAAACATGGCGGCTTCGGGACCTTTGTTGTTACAGTCAGGGGCTGTGATGTGTCGCTGACGGTGACAGCTTGCTGATAACGTTATTGTGCGACAGACAGTACGAGTGTTGTTTCAATATTCAGAGTAGGTAGGTAAATAGGTGTAGCTACACTTCATCATTACGCAGATATGTTTGAGTACCTACGAGCTTTTTTGGTCAACTCTCTAGTATGAACATATTTATGTAAACTGTACATGCCTACATGCAAGTGCATTACTGATCGCAATGTCTAGGTACAAGTAGGACGTAAAACGACGTTAATCTACCTTTAGTTGCTACTTTATCGAAAGTAGAGAATAATGTCTGATTTCGTATTATCTATACGTAAACCCTTTAGGAAAATATGATATTTTCCATAATAAAATAACCGTAGCGGTAACACGTACCCCGGCCGGGCTTGGCGTCGCGCGTCGGCTGGGTCGCTCCATTAAGAGCGTGAAATTCAGCAGCTCCAGCGAGCCGATACTTCGGGCCATCAATCATCTCTGAAACAAACGACCGTAACGCTATAATTTCGTTCTGTCCGTATGTCCTTCCGTCCGCGGGTATCACTCATTTTACTCGTGTTTTACTCGGCACCTATTGATTGTTGATTGGCAAAATATTGTGGAGTCAGTGGGCTTTTAATAAAAAAATACAATATACGAGGTATGTAGGTATCATTTTAGTAGGAGATTATTGTCTACAAATAAACCGGTAGTACACTCTACTCAAATTAAAGTAGTACTTTTTCCTACATATAAGTACCTACTTTTTGCTACATAAAAACTAAAAAAATATTTCTAGTTTTAATTTTAGTACTTTACTACTACCTACCTACTAACTTAACTGTGCGGTGATTGGGAGTCGGGTGTGTGAGGTGGAGATACCATCTCATATTCGTAAATGATTTTCAATTTTAATCCGTGCGTTGCGTTTTCAAGAACAGTTTCGGGCTGGTATTTATAAAAAGGTAATGGAGGTGTTTTTGACTGAGTTTATATTTGATTGCTAATTTGTGATGGATAAAGTTCGCAATTGCTGTAACTCTTCTGTAGGTACCTACTTGGAAAAGCGGTGTGCAGTGCCGGTTTTAGCACTACTAGCGCTCTGTGCAAGATTTTTACGGTCGGGGCGGCGCCGGCGCCCCCAACTGCAATTTAATACGAAAAAAAGGCACAAAAGATATAAAGAAATAACGAATCATTAGAAGAAATAATTATACACATAAAAAAAACCTTGCCTTTCTTTCGGCGAACTCTTTCATTACTTGGCAAAGTCAATTGAAAATAAATAGCTGAAAACACCTACTTTGATATAGGTTCAAAGTCAATGTTTTCAGCAATTTTGTCAATCTACATTCGCGTAAGAAATACCACCCTGCGTTCCATAATACAGGCTAAATAATAACAGCCACCCGGGTCGATCTTTAAGGTTAAGCCGTGCTTGCCGAGGTTGGTCCGTGGATGGGTGACCATAATTACATACCGAGTTTCCTCCGTGCCTCGGAAAGCACGTTAAGCCGTTGGTCCCGGCTGTCATTTGTAGATCTTTGACAGTTGTTACGAGTAGTCAGAAGCCAAAAAGTCTGACATCCAGTCTTACCAAGGGGTATCGTATTACCCAGTTACTGGGTTGTGGAGGTCAGATAGGCAGTCGCTTCATGTAAAATACTGGTACTCAGTTGCATCCGGTTAGACTGGAAGCCGACCCCAAGATAGTTTGGGAAAAGGCTAGTAATGAAAAATCCTTTGTCTCTAGGGGGGACAGCTGCCTCCCCTTTAACAGTGTGATAACCACGCCCATGCTTTACAGAGTGATAATCATTAAACATCAATATAACCCTCTAAGTTCATTTAATCTCATTGAATTATTTTTTCACGAAGTATCCATTGAATGAACTTAGTATTCCTGGTAAAAGGAACTCCATGCAGTGCTCCGATCGGACGGATTGAACACTACCATTTCATTCTAAAGTTGTCAACATAACTATTTTTTTTGGTAAATTTAGGGAATTTACGAGTAAGTAGGTCTCGATTAACGAGCGAGGGAATATGCAGGGGCTACTGAGAAATTACTAGTTGAAAACCCCATTAGCAATTTGCCCGACCCGGGAATCCAAGCCAGGAGCTCATGCTCAGAAGTCGTGATTGCGACCACTAGACCCACGATGCAGTCTGACGAGGCTCGTGTGTTGTATATTACGATGTGCCGGGTGTTCTGGACCTAGGTATTGATATTATCATCATCTATCCCACTCTTATATGCAAAAACGAAGATTTAATGTAAACTGACACTGCAGTCACTTACGGGGTAATAATATCTTCCGTCATTATTGTTATGTGTGAGCTCCCGATATTTCGCTGTTGCAAGCGCCGAAGCAGCGACAGACAACAGAAATATCGAGAGCTCACACTAAATAATAAATAGGTAATGACGGGGGATATCCCCTGAATGATAGTGTAAGATAGTAGTAGTGTAGTTTACTTATAAATCGATAAAAACAAAAACTAATTACATAATGTATTTTCCGGGCCCGTTTTTTAAGAATCCTATTTAATTTTACCGTGAAAAACGCTTTAAACTGTAATGGCGTCTCGCCGTGGCAAATAACGACAAAATAAACACCACACAGTGGTCTGTGTGATATTTATAACTTTTACTGCTATCGGCTATGCTAAATCCTACTTCCATAGCGGTCCCTCTCCCTGTAACCTGTACCTACCTACTACCAATGAAGAAAAAAAGACCCTGGTACCTATTTATCAAAAATTGCTATAGTAATTAACGTATGCAAACAAACACGTAAACTGTAAAAAAAAAATACGCATAATAGATTTTTCTTCTTACATTCAACATACGCTAACTCCATCCGCGACTCTGGCTCTTCCAGTTATTCAAAATATTTTATTTTACATAAGCCTACATGGGCACTTATAAAACGTCGACAAAAGGTGCACGGTTCGGGTCGGTCGTTTCCTATGAAGAAGAACCGGCAAGAAACTCCATGGTTACTCTTTTAAAATCATTTGGTTTCAATATTTGAAATTACAGCATTAATCCTTAAGTATGGGAGGACAGCGTAGGCCCGACTATAAGTCGTTGCTTTCTGCAAAAGGTAGAAAAAGATAAGACAAGAAAAAACTACGAATTTACAAAGCCTACAATGTCCAAACATTCACAAATAAGTTAAATAAAAAAGAATCTATACAAAATTAAAAATAAAACATTATATATATAAGAACACTAAATTAAACAATTGACACAGATGTTGTCATCAGTGCTGTAACTATTCTGAACGATGAACGAATGGTGCAATGATTTGAAAACTATTGTAAAACATCTGAATAAAAAGAATGGAAAATATAATATTGGGAATAGTTAGAGACATCCACAAATTTGTGTCCACCAGGGAAGCTGCATGAACAGAAGGAACTAGAGCCAAACTTCTTTATCTTCAATGTAGTCTTTAATTTTGTAATATGTTTTTTTAATAAGGACTCTTTTGATGCAATTTTTAAACTTTCCATCTGACTTTGGCAACTTTTTATAAAAGCGTGTACTGCTTATTAAGAATTGACTTGATAATTTTTGTTAATATTGTTTTTTTTTACGAAATCTGGGTATTACAATTTCGGGTTTACTGCGTATGTTTTTGTCATAGTGCTATCAAACCAAATAGCTTACCTCGATCTCACTTCCCGAGCTCGCTTCTTACGTCGTATCCGCCCGGGATGGTGCAACAACCCTTGTTCATTCCCGCGGGGCTGGGTGCTGCCCCTGCGGTATAGGTACGCCCTAGCCCTATCGCGCATCTCATTTTCTCTCAAGATGTTGCATAAGGTTTTGGCTAAGGTTCATACTCGGCCGCCTATCTGACACTGGCCGTCCTTGGAAATGCTGATGTTGGTGGATTACTCGTCACCAGTAGAGTGACCGGTCGGGTGATGTGCTTTATAGTCTGCACTGGCGCATAATTTCCATTAGTCGCCTTTAAAGACGACACCCCGTGGGTATCGAAAAAAATCCAGACCACACGAAATTATTTACGGTAAATATTTATTGACTAAACTGAATTACCTTAGTAATACTTTGTACTTATAATCTTGTCCTTGCTTTCAGACCGCTCACGTTTCAAGCAAAATACTTCTGAACTAGATAATTTTATTAGAAAAGTTGGTCGAGACTTGAGAGAAAAATCAAAGAGGAGCGTTGTTGTCGGCTTAGATAATGGCATCGTTTGTTGGCACTTTATAATTTACCAGTGTTTTGCTATTCACTCAGCGGGGGCCGGCGGGTTATATTTTAAAATAACTGTCAATACAAACTCCATTACCCGTCGGCATATTATTTATTCGCAGGATGATCACCGGCTTGCCATCCGGAACGCCTACAAACTTTATTTAAGGTCGTAAAGAACAAGAGGGAATTGTAAGCCTATAATGCAAATGTACTTAAGCGATATACTTAGTCAAATTGAATTTTCCGGAACAAAAAATTAAGATCTGAAAGTTGTGTCGTTGTGCGGCGGCGGCGGGGTGTCGCGGCACGTCGCGCGTCGGCGGGGAGCGCTCGACGGCCGGCCGCGCAAACTTTTAAAGCTCTCCGGAACGACTCAGTCTGTTTGTTCTTACATATTTTTACCATTAAGTGCGGATTTTTAATAACGTATCGATTACCGTGTAGGGACAAGCCGATATATTTTTTTACTGCCTAAAAGCTTACCTAAAAAACAAATAAAGCTAGCAAAGTTTAATTGTGTGATAACAATGTGTATAACCACAAATTGAGCTTGTGGTGTTTACCTGTAATTAATTGTTGCATTTATAAAGGTAAAATGAAATTGTAAATCAACTGTGTAAACAATTGCTGGGTAACCAAATAAATAAATAACTAATGGGAAGTACAAGTTTTATTGTTAGGATCATAGACCATACATAACATACGACTCTCACCAGAATATAGATTGTGTCTGACATTAGGTAAGTATCTTCAGACTAACTTTTCGATTCAAGCAGCGTGAATAAAAAAAAGATTTTGTGAAAACCCGGCAAATATCAAAAATCAATCGATGCCATGGTTTCAGTACGGCGCCAGACGTAGTCGGTTTTATCAATATTCGATTTTTTGGCATGATGAAGTCCGATGGTAAGCGAAGAGTAGTTCCATATATGAAATTCATTATCGTTGGGTTTAAATTGTTGTTGAAATGTTGAGCGTAAACCCAATAATACAGGCTCCTCTATCCACTGTGTAGAAGTGGCGTAAACTATCATTGCCAACTTAGAGGGTCCACGACGACTCAAACTGAATGAACGGGACACGTGGTTCAAGTGGAATATCTCGCCAGAACGGTAACAGTCTTGACTGGACTTAAACTGCAGCTAGCTCGAATTCCGACTTCCTGATTCTGGTTCCTTTGTTTGTGTTATCTTGGAACATTTTTCTTTCGGGGTCCCAAATTTCGGAATACACGCAGCGTAAATTATTAAAAGCCTTTTTTAAAATCGTTCAGATCCGTATCTATTTATTTAACAGATTGTCAATCTGGCAAATTTCAAGAATGTCGCCAAGAATCAAAGACAAATTTTCTTAAATTCTAGGATTGAGCGGCCAGCTACTGCTAAACACTGCGTTTCTGTGAAGAGACTGTATATCAATCTTCATTGTCTATATTTACCGTTGCTACGGTTACCTTCTGACTGTTATTTTTTCATTCCTCCATAATTGTCTTCTATGTACTATATTATAAAAAACATATTGTTGAATCTTTAATCTACAATAATAACACTTTACAATTGAATATTCCTTTATTTCAATCACAAAAACTTAAAATGGTAGCAGAGCGAAAATGATCTAATGTGTGTGTGTTAAACTCGTGCAAATTACGACTATGCCGAAAACGACATATCACATTGAACCTTTGTGTAAGGACAACTATGACACATGGGCGATTCAAGCCGAAGCCGTGCTAATCAAAAACAAACTATGGAAGTATGTATGCAAACCATTATCTTCAACTCCAAGCACTGATGAGCTTGACGGCGACAAAGAGGCAAAATCGGAACTCATCCTACTGATTGCTCCCTCACAATTGAAGGACATAAAAAAATGCACATCTGCCAAAGCCCTATGGGACAAACTAAAGGAAATTCATGCAAGTAAAGGCCCCGCGAGAAAAGCTACTCTCCTAAAGCGGTTGTTACTTACAAAACTCGAAGACAACAACGTACGTGAACATTTGAACAAATTTATGGACACTGTAGACAAGTTATCAGAAATGGACGTAGATATAAACGAGGATTTACTCACTATCCTCATGCTCTACAGTCTTTCCTCTGAATACGAAAACTTTCGTGTAGCTATGGAGTCACGCGACGTACTACCAAAACCTGAGGAACTCAAAACAAAAATCATTGAAGAGAGCGATGCTCGACACCGTGACGTCGAGGTTAGCCCACAACCACATCAACATGAAGACGTACTCTACGCATCTTGCAAAATCTGTAAGAAATCGGGACGAAAAATCTTTCAAAAGAAGACGCACAAGATTTGCTCTAACTGTTGGAAGAAAAATAAAGATACAAATTCTAAAATGTCCTACTACGCTGAAGAGTGTTTCCTCATTTCAAAACAAAATAACCAGAACGACTGGGTACTCGACAGTGGCTGCACCTCGCACATGACGTTTCAACGGGAATATTTCAAAAACATAACAAATGTTTCAAGAAAACTTAACTTTGCTTCAGAACAGCACTCTACTGAAATCAAAGGTGAAGGCAGAGTAACACTAAAAGTCAAATATGGGATAGTTGATCTCGAAAACACTCTGTATGTGCCATCACTTTCGAAAAACCTACTGTCAGTGTCAAAAATGACTCAACATGGAGCTTCTGTTACTTTTGTTAAAGACAAAGCGCTTGTACGCAATAAGACAGGAAAGTTGGTTATGACTGCAGAAAAGTCTAAAACCAGTGGTCTATACTATGTCAAATTTCAAAACAACGAACGAAATTACTCAGCTACAACTGAAAAAACGTCCTCAAATACGAAGAAAGGCTCCTTGCTAGACTGGCACAGGAAGTTAGGACATATGAACAACAAAGATCTCCATCTAGCGCTCAACAACGAGACGCTGATTGGACTGAACTTTGATAAAAACGAGTCTCTGTCTGACTGCGACGCATGCATTCAAGCAAAAATGACACGAGTACCAAGTCCTCCACAAAGAACAACTCCTCGCACAACTGAACGATTGGAGATTGTTCACAGTGACGTGTGTGGTCCTGTCACACCGTCCTGTGGCGAAAACAGATACTTTGTCACATTTATTGACGATTACAGTAGATATGGACGTGTCTACTTTATGAAAAATAAATCGGAAACACTAGAACATTTCAAAGTTTATAAACAGGAAATGGAAAACTTTACTGGAAATAAGATTAAACACCTGCAAACAGATAACGGCACAGAATATGTCAACGCTAAATTTCAAGCCTATCTACAGGAACATGGGATTGCAAGACGTCTATCCGCGCCCTACACTGCACACCAGAACGGTCTCGCTGAACGGAAAAATCGGACATTATTGGAGAAAGCAAGAGCGATGCTGATTGATGCTAAAGCACCAATACATCTATGGGCAGAAGCCATTAACACGGCAAACTATCTATCCAATAGAAGCGTAAACAGTGCTATAGAAAACAGAACGCCATTTGAGAAATGGGTCCTAAGAAAACCAATCATCCATCATCTCCACACTTTTGGATCTAAAGCATTCGTGCTTATAAAAGGTCGTGCCAAGGGTCCTAAATTTGCACCTAAGGCAATACCAGGAGTGTTTGTCGGATACTCTGACACCAGCAAGGCATACAGGGTGTATGTTCCAAACAAATGCAAAACATTAATTTCCAAAGACGTAAAGATTCTCCAGACAAACTTTTACTCTGAGTCTATTGAAAACATAGACAGTCTTACTCATTCTGTTTCGACTTCGACTCCAAAAATACGACTGAATGTTGAACATTCCGAAGATGAGCAGATTTCAATTCCAAGTGGTCCAGATTCTACTCAGCAATATGAAACTATTGATCAAAATTATGACTCGGATGACGAAGAACAAGAATTTTATGATATCTCTGATCATCAAAATGAAAATGCTCAATCTGAATCTGAACCTGAATTGATTGGACATGAAAACGACGAGTTGAATCAACATCAAACTAATGCAGATATTCAACCTGAACAGGAGCGATATAATCTGAGAAACAGATCAATGATACAACGACCACAACGGTATGATGACTTCATACTGGCCGCTGTAACTGAAATAGAAAATGTACGTAAGGATCCAGAAACTTACAAACAAGCTATGGAATCATCCTACAAAGAAAAATGGCTTGAAGCTATGCTGTCTGAGATAAATTCACTTCATGAAAACCAAACTTGGGACTTAGTGAATTTGCCGAAAGGAAGAAAAGCATTGCCATGCAAATGGATCTATAAACTTAAAACGAATCCAGATGGTTCTGTCGACAAATTTAAGGCAAGAGTAGTTGTGAAAGGTTACTCACAAGAGCAAGGTGTAGACTACGATAAAACTTTTAGCCCTGTAGCTCGCCTTAGCACCATACGAGCAATTATAGCGATTGCAGCGAAAGAAAATCTAAAACTACGACAGTTTGATGTGGCAACAGCGTTTCTTAATGGGTCTGTCAAAGAAGAAATTTATGTCAAACAACCTGAAGGCTTTAACGATGGAACTAAACGCGTCTGCAAACTTAAGCGCAGCTTATATGGATTAAAACAAGCACCGCGATGCTGGAATTCGTGCATAGCCCAATTCCTAGATAATGACGGCTTTCAACAAAGTGAAGCAGATCCCTGCCTATACGTAAGAATTAGAGGCCAGTCCAAAGTCTTAATCGGACTATATGTCGACGATGGACTTGTGGCGTCAAGTACAACCGCCGCAGCTGACGAGTTTATCGAGGAACTGAATACCAGATTTAAGATAACTTTTAAACCTGCCTCCTATTTCCTGGGCATGGAGATTAAAACTGAAAATAAAGAAATAACACTCAGTCAACAAAGTTATACAAAGAAGGTTCTTGACAGGTTCGGTATGCTGAATAGCAAACCAACACCAACACCCATAATCAAAGAAAGCATCAACAATGCAGAGCCGAGTGTACAAGACACCCCAGCGTTTCCCTACAGACAGGCCGTTGGAGCTCTTACATACTTGGCAGTGGGTACAAGACCCGATATAGCATATGCTGTTGGCATAGCGTCGAGAAGACTGGAGACAGCTAAAGCAAGTGACGTGATGCTTGTCAAACGGATCTTTCGTTATTTAAAAGGAACCACAGATAAAGGCCTGGTTTACAGACACACAGAAAAGTCACCCAGTAACCTACTCTGTTTTTCTGACTCAGACTTTGCAGGAGATCAACCAACAGGACGATCAACATCTGGGATGGTCTGCTTACTCTCAGGAGCTGCTATCAGCTGGAGAAGTGGAAGACAGACGACCGTATCGATTTCATCCACCGAAGCAGAGATTATCGCTGCTAGCGAAACTGCACAAGAAATATTGTGGTTGAATGGCCTATTTAAAGGTTTAGTCACCTTAGAAAAACCTGAACTCTACTTGGACAACGAGTCGGCTATAAAGCTATCTCATAATCCAAAATATGAGTACCACAAACGTACTAAACACATTAAGCTCAAGCATCTTTTTGTACGTGAATGTGTTACCAACGGAGAACTGCTAGTGAAACAAGTTTCATCCTCGAATCAACTGGCAGATATGCTAACCAAGCCGCTTTTTGGTCCAAGATTGGAAGAATTAAGTGTAAAAATTGGATTGAAAAGAATTTCTAAATAGAATTCACAAATTCTTAAAAGTTCTGAGGGTGTGAAGAGACTGTATATCAATCTTCATTGTCTATATTTACCGTTGCTACGGTTACCTTCTGACTGTTATTTTTTCATTCCTCCATAATTGTCTTCTATGTACTATATTATAAAAAACATATTGTTGAATCTTTAATCTACAATAATAACACTTTACAATTGAATATTCCTTTATTTCAATCACAAAAACTTAAAAGTTTCTCAGCTGAAACATGGTTTAAACGGTTTTGAAGCAGAACGTCACTTTCGGAAAAGGTCAGTCAGCGCCAGTGTGTCCTAACCCCTCAAGTTTTAAAATGTTACACTGCTACAACATTGTTTCGAATAATCTAAAGAATACTTTCAAAAAGAACTCAATGTTTCCACCCGGATTCGAACCACTGCAGCACTGCTTCACCTAGCTGCGTCTTACTTATACCGGTGGTTTAACAAATTAGTTAGCGAACCCTTGGTTATTGCGATGAAATTGGTAATTAGTATCGTCTGAGTCACTTTATCTTTAGATCTCTGTCTAATCGATAGATGTTAAAATTAGAGGGTATCCATTAATTTTACTTACTTACGTTTTTTTTTTATAAAATTAATCCTATTCCCTCGAATTATAACGTTAGTTTAGTCAATCTAAAATATTAAAGCGCTTCCTATTTTATGGTTTACGTGATAGTATGTCACTTGTCTAGGGACCCGTTTCATAATTATCTGCCTAGCCTTTCCCAAACTATCTTGGGGTCGGCTTCCAGTCTAACCGGATGCAGCTGAGTACCAGTATTTTACAGGAAGCGACTGGGACCCGTTTGTGTCAGGTAAAATATGAATATTATGATAACTGTAAATTATCTAAACAAATTGTAAAATATAATATAAATCTTTGTAGTAAAATAACATCAAAGTTTGTGTTAAATAATAGCAATTATTTTTTTATTATTTCTCTTATTTAACACATTATTAAAGTATTTTATTTTTGAAGTGAAACTTCTTAAGCGACTTCCAACAAGTTTAACGTTTTCATGGAGGGGGAATATTTTCTATTACCCACTAAGAGATGGCGCTATTACAAGATTTGTGACTACGTAGTACTACTAGGTACGCAAGATGGCGTGCAAACAGTCATGCATTCGACTCTTCGGTGTGACCAGCCTTCGCTCAATTTCCATGAGTAGAATAACCTCGATAAACTTATGTAATAAAAAGTGTACAACAATAAAACAATAAAATATTATTTAGAAGCTCAATAAAATAACGAGAGTGAATGCGTGGCACTCGAACGCATGCGTGTAGTATTACGAAGTTTCACTTCTTCCGCGCGGAGGGACTCTACGCACTATTTTTCTTAAATATGTTACGCACTATTTTTCTTAAAAATAGAAACATGTTTAAAATTAAAAATATAATTCCTAAACACTTAGGATTTGATTCTGCAACCTCATGCACGTCAAGCGGTCTTTGAACCTCCGGACTATTTACCCTTCGTGTAAATGTTAACCGTATTATTGCTAGTCGTTATACCCAATAATAGAAGTATTAACGTTTTATTGAAAAAATAATTATTAAAAACAGAGTTTCAAAGAAAAATACATACTCAAACTTATTTTTTCACTAGAACAATAAATTAATTATAATAAAATGTTTTTGCAAAATACAAAAACCAACTAGGCCCGACACGGATTTGAACGCACATGTCTTACAGGGGGGTAAGAACTTAATGGAGCTGTGTGTACACAGTACATCATTCTGAACGCCCTCATATAGAAATTTTTCATCAATATTTAAAAAAAAAAAACATTTTTCCCGTGTAGGTATTGTATTAGTGTATAGTATTCAACTCTTTGACGTAATCTACTCTTTGCTCTTTGGTTTGCATAACATCCGTCATCAATAGTCATCTTAATAGAATGTACATTAATTTAATAAGTAACTCACTCTAATTCAGAATGAATTTAAGATTACTAATTTTTAGGGCGCGATCTAAAGGTGTCCCGGTTTATTGTTTTTTTCTCTTTCTGCTGTACTTAGTGTATAAGAGTTTTTACCCGAGCCCGCTACAACTGGAGCGAGTCCCGACAGTCATGCAGAGATATGTGAAGTTCAATGAATCGGTGAAGTTCCCCGAGCAGAAGCTGAGCAGGGCGGAGACCAACAAGCTCATCGGTATCACGGAGATGATGAACTTCGAGCGCGAGGTGCTGCAGGCGTGGCGCTTCGGGTCCGTGCGCGCCGACACCGACATGCTGGTGGTGCAGGTGCACCGCGACATAGAGCGCCTGCAGTTCCTCATCGTGTCGCTGGCGCAGGTGCGCTACATCCAGTCCGTGCTGCTCGTGTTCTCGCACGGCTACTACGACGACAACATCAACAAGCTCGTCACCAGCATCACCTTCTGCAGGGTCTTGCAAATATTTTACCCCTACTCGCTTCAGCTGTATCCTAACCAGTTCCCCGGCATCGACTCCGATGACTGCCTGAGCGGCTACGGGACGGCAGACTGCAGCACCCGCGACGGACGCCTCACTGAGCATAAACACCACTGGTGGTGGAAAGCTTTCTTCATCTTCAGTGAGTTAGACTGGTCGGAAGGTTACGAGGGGACGGTCATATTCCTAGAAGAGGACAATTATGTTTTACCGGATTTACTGCATATGCTACGGTACACTAGGCGCTCTAAGGCATACCTCCGAGGGATCCACGTCATGTCCTTTGGGAGGCCGCACGCAACAGATTTAGACTATGACCTCCTGTCGGTGAGCGCGTGGCGGCCGCCGTTCGACAAAGGACTGGCGTTCAACAAGACTGTGTGGCAGAAGATCGCTTCGCTGTCGTCATACTACTGCTTGTACGACGACCTCAGCTGGAGCTACTCGCTGCTGCACGCGTTCGGGCAGTTCGGCGGCGGCCGCGCCCTCATGGCGGCCGTGGAGGCGCCGCGCGTGCTTGCCACTGGCATGTACCCGAGCGGCCGCGCCGCACTACAGCAGATAAAATTCTGGCTGGGTGACGCTCAGACGTTTCCTGAGAGAGTAAGGGTGGTGATGCTGTACAGCAGTACGGGTCGCGTGGACACGGGGATGAAGCCTCCCCCGGTGGGGAACGGCGGTTGGAGCGACCTGCGGGACCATTTGCTCTGCCAAGACCCTCTCCGGGCCTCCAGCACCACCATTTATAACAACTCAACAGCAAACATCAGGGAGTATACGGGCACTGGTGAGCACATCAATAATAACTCGGATAACATTTCTTTGAGCTAAAAACCTAAGGATTATAACTTATGAGTTACGTAAGTCCTCGGCCGCCGCGATGTGAATTGAATGATTCCCAATCCATTTGCATAAAATTTTAAGACATCTAACTTGGCATACTTTTGTTTCTTCTGATTATATTTTCGCATAACATTATTTATGCATAACAGATTACGCAACTTTTTTAAGCATAATTTCTCTAATCATAATAATGATGAAACATAATATTCTAAAGCATAAATTTATTTACGCATAATGATATTAAAGCATATTTTTTATAGGCATAACAAAGAAGCACGATAATTAACTCCTAAAATTTTAGACACTAATACACTTTTTTATACAATAGCAATATTATATTTATATCTAATGACATTTGTAGGCACTTTACATTGTAGGTGGAACAAATTATTTTTTTATTTTTCTAAGTGGACTGTGGTGTCATAAAACTATTGTGTCACTAAGTATATTGGTGTATGCAAACAATATGCAAGCAGCAAGCCTGCCGCATACAAACATGTAAACAAGCATACATCATGGATGCAGCAAGCATGCAGCATGCAACATGCAGCAGCTAATGTTTCTGTCACGGCTCCGATCCTGCGGGGCTCCGGTGGTCCCAGTATCCGGTGCTCCTTAGCTCACGGGCCGCCTCACCCCTCCGCGCCTACGCAGGCTTAGATTATACTCTAAGGGTAGGGCAGACCCTGCCAGGGTTGCGGGACTGTTCGAAAGAGATACCGTGGCCCTGGAACACAAAGGGCTAAGAAGTACATGGATGTGTTTTAGTCAGTACAAGTCTGACTCTCCCTCCCGCTCCGCCCAGAGCGGGGGGAGTCATTTGATGATAACCCATCCGTAAAAAAATGGGTAGGGCAGACAAAACTAACTGGAGTCGGTTTTGCAGCGATTCGTTTCTGTCACTACCTTTTGTAGCACAACATATTGAATTTGAAGACAAAACTTGTGTGTAACAAGAACTTAAATTTGTTTCCGTTATTTCTATTATTATATATTGTATTTGTATCTGTTATTTTTATTGTATGCCTAAAAACTATTATGTTAATAGTCATTATGCCTAGTAACATTATGCGAATAAATTTATTCCAAAACAAATTTGCCTTCAAGATAATTTATGCCAAAATAAACTGTATGCCAAAAAAAAATGCCAAAGTATTATTGTGGCAAAACAAATTATACCAAAATAGTTATGCCAAAGTATATTAGAAAAAGGAACATTATTTGAAAAGAAGGGATCCCGAATTGAATGAGTTTTTTTTTTGCTGCTTTTATTGAACTGCGTATTCATCGTGGTTGGGTACGGCAGTCAGCCTACGCGTACTTACATACTATTGTACAGAAGCAAGACTACGGAGTAACCATTTCTGAAGGCTCGAGTTTAGTAACATGAAATATTGAAAAGCCTGTGCAAAGCTGCACGAGGCTTGGCGCGTTACTATTTAACGAGGGTGTACTCTTACACTCACAAGGAGTAAAGCTCGAGAGCTGAGTGCATTTCGTAAGTGTTCAGGAGGCGGGACTGCAGACTCGGTTATAATTCGCGTGGCAGAGGCGGCTGGGGCTGCTACCCGCGCCCCCCGACGACGTCGACCACCACCGCCGCACACACATACGCAACACATTACCGTAATCTTTTAAAAGTCTTACTTGTATGGTTACAATATGTCGCTCCTGTTTGTTTCCTGCGTGTGCAGTGGTGCACTGACAATGTGTGCTGGTACTCTGCTCTGAGTGTGTTCTAATGTGCGTACTGACTCACCTGGCATGCGGTAAGGCGGTACGGCCGGACCGTTTTTCTTAATAATAAATCACATAGAGTATCCGGTGAGGCTTTAATCAGAAACTCGTTACAGTCATTAACAAACATTATTATTTAGAGGGGCTTGAATTTGTATAGAAACAATGATTTATTTTTATAGCTCTGTACTCTTATTGTATCGATTTATTTTATTTTTATCGTGAAATATAAAGAAAATTAAAAATCTTGTTAACGATGTGTTTTGCTGCTAAATAAATGTCTAAGGTCTTATTCAGGCACTTTACTACGCCTATTTTAGTCTCTCTACTTTAATTAAGACGCAGCTTTGTAGAGCTATTTATTTTATTTTTTTATTTATATTTTAAACTACAAGTAACAATACTCATATTAAGTTAGTAACAATGTTTCTTAACAACTATGTTAATACACTTAACCTACACACTTAACCTACACTGCCTTATAGATATGAGAATCCTTGCTACAAGCTCAACAGCGATGTAGAAAGCTTGCAGCAACGATTCACACACGAACAGTCCAGTCTGCTCGCATTACACTGCAGTATAATGTTGGGGCTGGCCCGCACCCGGCGCACCAGGGAAGCGCATCTTTTTCGCATCGTGGTATAGAAACAATTGACACGAGCATCAGCAAACATCCCTGATGCGCTACAAAAGCGGAACAGCCCCATCAATACCCGGAACGCATTATTATATTGAACAAGAAGGGCGCTGTACGATTTTTGAGTGTAATCTACCCACAGGCTGCACGTGTAAAATGAGGTGCAATAAGCACGACACAAGGTTTTTTTTACAGCGGCAGAACAACGTGCAAACCTGCGAGCGATCATATTAGCTCTCACCGACAGCGCCCTCCTTTCTCTTTCAATATCATCATCGTCTCTGAGGTCAGCGGTCAAAAGATGTTCCAAGTACTTCACTTTATGTACCCTCACAAGCGATATTCCGTTCAACTTGACCGGAGGGATAGGATCCGGACATCGACCACTGACACCAAAGACAATGACTTCACTTTTAGTGACGTTGTAGACCAATCCATGAAGTAGCGCATATTCTTCACAGATGGTTAGCAATCTCCTAAGACCACAAACCGAGGCGCTCAGCAGCGCCATATCATCGGCGTAACTAATGTTGACGGCGCTAACTAACTATTCGGCGCTCATTTCGATTGTTCACGTGGCTCTCTGCCCGGCGCCGCTTGCCGGCCGCACATTATGTCGGACGCCTACTTATTGTGCTTACACGCATTGTTTCGTCACGGATTTATTCAGGAACAGGCGGCCATGCTGAAGTACGCTCGGAAATTGAACAATATAGGAATTCTTTTGTTACGATAGTACGGTGGACGCACAATAAAAGAAGTACACTTTGGTAATGTAAAAACGGGGACTCCCATACAAAACAGATGATTATTTTGCTCGTTTTTAGAAATAATGGTCGCGAGTTCGACTCGCACTTGGCCGGTTTTTTTTTCTTCTCCTTATTCGATTGATGTATGAAGATACATACATGTTTAAAAGTAATTCGAAATGACAAATCGTACAAAAAGTGAAAAAATATCGTCAGTTGAATCGTCTGAATTCGTCTGTGAAATCTTTCACATTACTAAACTAAGCTGGAAATGAAAAAAAGTAAGTAATTAAAAAACTTTTTTACAAAAAAAAAAATAACCGACTTCCAAAAAAAACACTAAAAAGTGGCAAATCATTTTAGTTTCGGAAGTCGGTGACTTGTTTGTTTCATATAATTTGCCACTTTTTAGTGTTTTTTTTGGAAGTCGGTTATTTTTTTTTGTAAAAAGTTTTTATTTTTGCCTTTTCAGTTGTGGTATCTCACTTTAATCCTTTTCAAGTATAATTTTTACATTGTAACTAGACACCAGCACATCGTCCATACATACAACAAAGGACAAAATGCATAAAAAAAATGAATTGAATTGAAATTCCTCCTTATGGAAGTCGGTTAAAAAAGAAAAAAAACATTTTTTTGACTTATTAGTGGTACACCTGGAAAGTGCATACCGTTACAATTCCAACAAGCCCAAACAAGGCTAAGATACATTGCCTTGTTATGGAGTTCCGAAGCCTGTCTCTTGGATTCATCATCAGATCTGATGGTAGAATGGTTCTTATTAAACGCAAATGCTTCATTTGTTGTAGAAAATACCAAAATCGCTGTACGTTTTCCTATAAAATTTGAAGAGTTACCTCGATTTCGCCAAGATTCCATCATCAGATCCCGAGTTGGTGACTATAGGACCATTTGGAAAGTATACCCTTTCCAACAAAAGAAGAATTTTTCAAATCGGTTGGCAAGCGACGGAGTTATGCCCGAACAAACAAAAAAAAAAAAAAAACAAACATCCGAATTGAGAACCTCCTCCTTTTTTAGAATTCGGTTAAAAAAGATCCGATTAAGACTATGTCTGAATCGCCCCGCTGAACTCCTGCCCAAGCCCAGTGGACCCTCTGCTTAAACAAGTAATGTTGTGGAGCGATGCATTTTTTTTAGACACAAGCGCAGGTAATATAAATTATCTGACTACTTCTGATATTGAAAGTTGTAAACACATTTGACATTATCACTTGAATCGTAATTGGAAGTTAGCAATTAGCCTAACCTCTCGATTTGTTTGCAGTTGCAGGGACGCTACACAGTTACACTGCCCTTCTAATTTAAATGAAGCTCATTAATAAAATGAGGCAATTACGTGCGCGGAGGGAGGAGGTGGCGCCACCTTGCGACAACTTGCTACATTAGAGAGGTGCCGCGATATCATACGAACAGGACGGGCACGGCTGCGGCATTACCATGTACTAGCAATAAAACCTAAGCATGGCATGACCCTCTCAGTCTAATATTATTAGTATCCTCTCAGTCTATTACTATTTATTAGTAAACAATTGAGCAGGCGGGGTAGGTTTCAATTTTGTTGAAAGTACATAGTTGGCGTGCTCTTTCGACAATATAGTGTGTGAGGAATTGGTCAGTAGCCGTCTGGAGTTTACTCGGGACACAATCACACTTGGCACTTAGACACTACTGGCGCAATCAGGGCAACAATACCTCTGCTTTAGTGACTACCCCTTCGGGGATTACAGGCGTGATTTTATGTATACTTGGATACTTGGATTCTCAGATAGACGTAAAGTCACCACGTACTAATATTTAAACCAATTCCTCTTTATTTAAGTCCAAATCAAATGTTTCGATTTTGAAGTTTCTCCATGCTTTTTCGCTTGAACGAAACCTACCACAAGTTTGGCTAGTAACCGGGGTCCGCGACAGAATCCATCACAACCACTTATGATATTAGTAGAGTGCACCGTTTACTATCGGCCATAGTATCAGCGCTACCGCGTGCGGCCGACGAAGGCCGACAGCTGCACACCTTCACGCCACAGCAGCAAGGAGCTTAACTACATGCTCGCGGAATTTCTGATCCATTACCGTCATAATATGTGTCACACCTTTTTTTTCCAGGTGGGATATTTTAAGATCAAATAACCCTCCCGCTCTGAGAGCGGAAGGGAGTGTCAGACTTGTACTGACTAAAACCCATCCATGTTCCGTCTTAGCCCTTTGTGTTCCAGGGCCACGGTATCTCTTTTGAACAGTCCCGCAGCCCTGGCAGGCATCGGCTCTCTCGGACCCCTTCCCATTTGCTGACATCTCCGTCAGGCGCGCGTGGAACACGAACGCGCCGTCAACACGGCCTGTCGTCGAAGACGGACGGACGGTGAGCCAGCCCAATTCTCACCATCAACATGCCCGCATTTTGTGTCACACCTCGGGGGCGTTTTGCTTGGTTGAAATAGTTCACTAAGAGACCTGTTAATGATGGAGTCCTATATTACGCTGGATATTTTAGCATTTCTGAATTCTAACCCTACATCAGTATCAGTGGGTTTTTTTACATACAACAGCGCCTGTACGACGTAGTTTTAATATTAATGTAATAATGTTTCCGTAGTGGAATTTTTAAGGGCATTATATTTAGTGTCGCGTGGTTGGCTCCTTCTCATCGTAATACCCCGCGTCGTGTATCGCTTGCCAAGCTATAACATACAAACGTTCAGTGCTACGACTCACAACTCGCTGTAGATATCATGCATCTATTACATGTTATTCTTTTATTCCCAGTTCAGCATATAAATGCTCATATTTGTTTAAGTCATAAAACCTTTCGTAATATAGGTTTTGTCATAAAAAAGTGAAAAGATTCCACTTGTATTTTACGTGTATACCTTATTAGAACTGTTGCGGAGGTTTTATTCGCGCTCGGACAGGCGCTACGGGCCTGTGAGGGGGGGGGGGGGGGCTGTAAAACGAGCCGGGGCGGTTCATTGCCAAATGCTTATGTAAAGTTATGTAATTTGCGTATTTATTCCGTTGTGCCATAAATAGATACTCGTGTCGTTGTTCAAAGGATTGAGTGAGGCGCGTAGGTAGTAGATTTATCTTTACACTCGAATAGATACTTCTGAAATTTGAATTTAGTTCGGTTTACCAAAAGATCCTCAGATCAGACTTGTGTGGAAAAGTACCGCTATCTTACGAAATAAATCATTGGTCTGCTAGATTCGAAAGGAGATTTATGGAGGCAATGGATGGACGATATGACTCTAGATCAACTCGTACCAAGTGTACAAGTGTGTAGTAACTGTGGGCCCATTTAAATGTAAAGAATGAAAATGGAGTGGGCCACGTCTGCTTCCACCTTTTGTTTAATTTAAATGGGCACTAATTTAATGAGGGAGTTGTAAATAGCAGTTTTGGTAAGTTAAACATTATAAATGGCATGTTTAATAACTAGTTCAGCAGTTAAAACTAAGCAGTAAAGTAAACAAAAATGAGTAATAAAAAATAATGAAATGGATCAGTGATTATATGTATAAGTGACGAGGAAAATAATTAAATGGGCGGAAAAAAATATTGAACGAGCGGTTACGTGTGGGCAGAAATAAATCGGAATTTGTCGGTAAGAAATCTCATTCTAAGCAATTCTATAAACAATGAGGTGTAAGGGGGGGGGTGTACCCCTTCGCCCCTGGCATCACTCCCATTTTATATTCGCTTAAAAAGCATAGACGACGTAGCCTATGACGGGGCTCCTATTTCTGTCTGCAGGGTTTACAGTAACCTAACACGAAGGGGAAGTCGGGGTCTTAGTTCGCTCGCTCCGCTCGCTGACTAGACCCCGCCATCCCCTTCGAACCTAACCTGTCCGAGTCGGGGTGCCCCAAGTCCAGAGAGCAGTCCAAATGCAAGAACTCAAAATGCGAGCTCACTCGCTCATTCAGTTATTGGCCTGCTCAATTATTTTTAGAATTGACATTGTATGATAAAATAACCGACTAATTGATTTTTTATTACTGTCCATGTTTTACTGTCGCAATAATTAATCAACCGCCATTAATTTTTTTAATTAATACTATGTTGTATATTACATATGTACATTATTTAGAAACCACAAATAAAAAAAAAATATGTACAAGTATCAAAATTACAGGGCGTCAAAAAATTAGTCGACATCGCTGTCGACAGGAAAAGTGCCCAGAAGGCTGGCCGCATTGCCACGTTGGATGGCAATGCTGATTCTTTGACCAAAAAAGAGGCCAGCCCCCTGGTCCCGTGAAGCGTCGACCAACGAAGCCATTAAATTAAATAACTGCTCAATATGTTTTCCAACTGATCGTAATAACATCTCGAATATTTAAACACCAGCTCAAAAAAATTGTTCCCATTTAAATGTGCTTGTTTTTTGCTTTTTTCGGTTTTTTTCAACATTTTTTTATATTTTCCGCTTTTTTTTATCTGACGTGAATGATTTCAAAGACGATTTCAGTTTTTTATTAAATGCGAGTATTTCCTTTTTTTATACGATTTGTCACTCCGATTTACTTTTAATCATATAAGTTGTTTATTTTTTGGGTTAACTTTTAACATCCTATATTTTGATATCGCACTCGATGGAAACAGAATAATAAAAATTTCGAACTCTACAATATGGCACCCGAAATCCACCATTTTTTTTGTCTTTTTTTTTTCAGCTTTATGTAGCAATTCGCATCACCGAGACAAATGTAACGGCGTATAATTTATTCAAATTTTATTTTTTAAAAGCTTTTATTTAACTTGCAGTGTATGTATGTTTGTTACGGTGGAATCTTGGAAGCTAAATTAGAACTACTTCCCGATATTCGATTGAGCTAAAATTTGGCACACACCTTTGGTTCTGGTAACAATACATTCTTATGATAGACATAACTTAATCCTGCCGCCAGGATCGTTTCCTCACAAGGGAACTCCTCAACGGTTAATAGGACATACACGAAATTTTGTATGCACGTTCATATTTGATGGTTAATCACGATTTGTATCATGAACTTATCCTGCAGCCAGGATCGTCTTCTCACGAGGGAACTCCTCAACGGTTAATAGCACAGACACGAAAATTTTTATGCACGTTCATATTTGATGGATAATCACGATTTGTATCATGAACTTATACTGCAGCCAAGATCGTCTCCTCACGAGGGAACTACTTAACTTTTAATAGCACAGACACGACACTTTGCGTACGTGTTCATATTTGATGGAAAATTACGATTTGTATCATGAATTTATCCTGCAGCCAGGATCGTCTTCTCACGAGGGAACTCCTCAACGGTTAATAGCACCGACACTCAAATTTGTATGCACGTTCTCATTTGATGGCTAAACATGAATTATATCATGATCTCATCCTTTCTTTTTTTTTTTTTTGGATTGGAAATCATCAAATGACTTCTCCCGCTCTGGGCGGAGCGGGAGAGAGTGTCAGACTTGTACTGACTAAAACCCACCCATGTTCCTTCTTAGTTCTTTGTGTTCCAGGGCCGCGGTATCTCTTTCGAACAACCCGCAGCCCTGGACAACCCGCAGCCCTGGTCATGATCTCATCCTGCAGCCACGATCGTCTTCTCACGAGGGAACTTCTCAAGGTTTAATAGCATAGACACGAATCTTTGCGTACGAGTTCATATTTGATGGATAATCACGATTTGTATCATGAACTTATCCTGCAGCCAGGATCGTCTCCTCACAAGGGAACTCCTCAACAGTTAATAGCATGGAATGAAAAAAGTGTTAAGATTGTGATAATGATGTGTGGTCAGAAACGATTACGGCAAAACCAAAAATGTTAAAATAAAAGTTTAAGTTTAAAAACCTTTAAAGAAAAAGCTTTTATTTAAATGCTCTAAAAAGAAGAAAATAAAATTTTCTTTTAAAATTTTACAGCAACAAGCTTTTATGATCATATAAATTGTGTACAATGAGGTTATAAGTTGATAGTTAAAATTTTAAAAGAAAATTTTATTTTATTGTTTTTAGAGCATTTAAATTAAAGCTTTTTTTTTTAATAGGTTTTTTAACTTTATTAATTAATAATAATTTATTAATTAATAATTTATTTATTTATCTATGAAAGTAGACATAAATTACAAGATATTTTAACAGGATAATTTCGGTCAGTATTAGTGGTGTAGTCATCTGTAGTCGAACTAGGCAGAGCCAGTATTTCGACTATCAGCGCCAAAACCCTCGAGAATTTATACATATATTTATAATTGCCAGTAACATTTCATTTGTATCTTGTATAATATCATTTTAACAATAAATAAAATATTTTCTTTACTTGTGGAATAGTGAAAAAAAGAAGATACACAAAAGAAAAATAATAATAATAACGTAATATAAAAACAAAAAGAGTGTAGAGTTAGCATGCAGGGCCTCTTATTTGTGTGAGATGGGGATGTACGTGTCCGATGTGTAAGAGGATGTGTGTGGTGTTGTGTAGTGTTCTGCTGTGTGAACGAGTGCGCGAGCGTTTGTGTGTATGTTGTGAGAGATGTATGTTATATTGTATTACAATGGTTTTTTATTAGGATGCTATGTACAGAAGAAGTTCAGTCTGTTCATAGGTAAGACTTTTCAAGTATTCGGTAACTTAAAATTTTATCCACTCATACGTTTAGGAGTTACGAGGGACCAAGAAACAGACACATACACACTTACGTGTGTAGATTGTGTGTGCATTACACATCTACATACAGGTCAAACACATAATCCTCCTTTTGGGCTTCGCCGCAGCCGGGTAATAAAACACCTTATTATTAGGTAATTGGTAGATTATGTGCTAAAGTTAATGCTTTCAGTCACCTTGATAACTTCAGTTGTATTAATAGTACGAAGTAATATCTCTCTATATAATAAGGTACTTACGATTGACAATATTACTCTTCTAGTTTGAATAGCGGCGTCTTTTAATACTGGCGGCATTTGAATACAGATGCCTCGATGTCGCGGCGGCGCCTTTGAGAGCGACCGCTAATAAGCCACATTACGCATTCACGCCCCGGCGGCGAGGCGTTGCTGGCGCTGCTGGCCAGTTATGAATTCTTTCTCAAGTTCCCGGTGTCCGTGACTTATGTGTCGACGATGAGCGAAAAGCAGCGACCAATGATTATGGACTTACTTTCATGCATTTTCTGTCATTATTTAGGAAAATCTTAAGGGAATTTATACCAAGTCAAAAAAGAAATATCCTTAACGCAAGTTAGTCTTGTACATCATCAGACATATCAGTTTCAGATTGCAAAAAAATCAAAGAATATATCTATGCAACAAATTAAATGAACGGGTTTCTCGTCCACAATTTCATGGACAATGTCTTACTTTGCTGTTGTTGACCTTGTCCTCTGCTCTTTGGAAAAGTTATAACAAAGATTAGGTTATGAACTCAATTTCAAACGCCTCAGCTTGTGACTTGTGACAGAGACCGCGCCATCAATGAGTCTACTTGTGAAATATTAAAATATTTTCAGAAATCACTCTTTAAGCTGATTTTGTCCGAATACACGACACACGAGAAGTTACTGACGTCGATAGCAGGTTTTTACTAGGTAATGCAGAACCGTGTTTTAAAGAACCGGGATTTTTGGGGACTTCTGCCTAAAGATCCGGAATTCCCGGAACTTTGAATACGTTCGGTACTCTAAGTAAGCCTTTATAGTATAGTAGAGTTGAAAGTGGTCTTGAAACAGAGAAAGTAATACTTACAAAAAAGAAATGAAATCTTGTCAAATAAACCGCTTTATTTCTTGTCCTTTATTTATTCATATGCAAATTATTAACATTTTTAAATATTCCTTACAAATAAATAAAAAATATTTAAAGTAAAAAAAATTGCCCACCGGTATCTACCGGTAAGCTACGGTCAGGGCTCCAGAGAAAGGAAACTCCTAACAATACGAGCCGTGTCCAAGAGTACCACTTTCTGAATCAAGCCCAAATCCACCTGCCTAACGAGAGCCAATACCTGATGAGGCTCCATCAGGTATTGGTCGATGCTCTCGGCAATTAAGCCATTGGTTAATACGACTATCGGCACAATGATCGCTGAGTCGACATATTTACATAATAATGAAATCGTAAAAATCTAATTCGACGTTACGAGATTGCGCAAATTCTACTGCATAGATTCTGAGCTCAAACATTCCTTAAAATGTTATCTGGACTTGTCCAGTGCATTCAATTTGGTATCATATGATGTATTGTGGAAAAAGATGAAAAACGAAACAGATGTGCCACGTGATGTTATCGCAATGTTGAGATATTGGTACTCGAGTCAAAGGAATGTTGTGCGGTGGGCAGGCTCACTCTTAAACGTGCATGGGTTGAAGTGCGTGGTGAGGGTTTTACCTCCCCTTGTTTCTTTAGCTTATACATAAACGAGCTGATCGGTGAGCTCAGCAGAACAAGCATAGGGTGCCACATAGATGATCAGTGCGTCAGCTACGCGGGCGACATGGTGCTGCTGAGCCCGTCGATCAGTGTCATTCGCAGACTGCTAGATATCTGTGAAAAGTATGTACGAACCCATGGACTCGGATATAATGTGAAGAAGAGTGAAGTGATGGTGTTCCAGTATTAAATCTTTCGCTAATGTGCCACCCTTGTATCTTTGCGGTGCCAGCTTAACCAGAGTGTCTAATTTTAAATATCTGGGTCACTGGGTCTCAGAGGATATGTGTGACAACATGGACTTGGAGAGGGAGCGCAGGGTGCTGTCTGTGCACTGTAACATGCTGGCCAGGTTTGCACGGTGTATCGAGCAAGTCAAAGTGTCACTATTTAAGGCCTTCTGGCAATCTTTTTACACCTGCGCCTGTGGACTCTTATGAAGCGCATGCGGGGCAGCCCGAACAGATGAGCTTGTTCGTAGGCCGCTGGGGCTCGCCGATGTAGCGGCACTGGATGCGACTACACACTGCGGGTGGTCGCGTCCAGGGCTTGGCATAAACTGGCACTCCTGTGCGGTGCTATTTTCTGTAGCTTTGATTTTGTTTGTACCAACTAACAATAGCATTATAAGGTTTTTTGTGTTACTAACAATATATGGGCTATGTCTGAAATAAATGTCTTATTATTATGTAAATATGTCAATAATATGCCTTAAATATTTCTTCAAATGTTAATGCAATATGCCTTTAATGAGTAGTGTTATAACATATAACACTACTCATTAAAGGCATATTGCATTTCTAGAGTGACTCCAAACTGCTTTGATTTTAACTTTATTTCTTCGACGCATCTTTTCGCTGATTATAATGGTATACATTTCATTTAATTAATTCATATAACAATTTACATTGTGTTGAATATGTACACGTGCAATTTACTACATATATACAGAACTATGAATTATGAATTAACATACCAAGTAAAATTCAGTTATAGTGTAAGCAGTTTAAAAAATTAATGTCAAACAGTTCTAAAAATACATAATGTCAAACAGGTTTGAATATAATTATGTTATACAGTTTTCAATATAATGTCAAATAGTTTTAAAAATGTCAAAAGATTCTAAATCATTTTATAATGTCAAATGTAAATCATTTAGTATTGCTTGACATTAGTTCCGATAAATTATACAGACATTTTTCTAATAAATAGGCTTTTAATTTTGTTTTGAATAAGTGTGTGTTATAAATCAGGATCTTTAGCTCAGAAGGCAATTTATTAAATATCTCTATAGCTTGGTACTTGCAGCAATATTCTACTATGTTCAATTTAGGAGCTATTAGTTGCTTAAAAATTTTTCTACGTGTGCTCTCCCTAATCTCACGTTCTTCTTGAGATTCAAACTCATGTAGATAATTAGCAAAATGACTTAAAAGGACCAATACGTATAGACTAGGTACTGTCAATACGGTTCATTAGTATCAATGAGAGCAGTCTTGCTAGAGTCTTTTTTGCAAAGCGCTGTCCACCAAAATCTCACTAGAAAACAAAATCAAAATTCCGAAGATGCGATCACAATCTAACAGAGCGGCCCCTCCCAATCCGCGCAGCTACCTCAGACACGGTCTCAGTTAAGCCTCCATGGAATACACATGCTACTCTAATAAGCATGCTTGTTTGCTACTATGTGGCATGCTCATAATTAGCAGCTAGTCGAATGCTTCAAAGTAGCATGCACTTCTATTACTAATTAGTATGTTGTATTCAACGCTTTAACCCGTCGAATACGCTTTAAATAAATATAATTAGAAAATTCTAAACGCGAAATATATTTTCCTGAAAGTACCGAAAGAACCGGGATTAAGTTTTGAAAATCCCAGTACCTAAACCGACGGAAAGTTCCGGTATTTCCCGGTACTTTCGGTTCGGTGATTTCCCGGGACTATTCACTTGTTGTTACTGTGGCGCAGTGTTTTTCCCAGTGAGTCTTGAGCATACGTCAAAACTTGGATTTCGTGCTACATAAATCAAACTCAGACTCTATAACAATAAAAGTTTTCAAAGCCGAACTAGTTCGTGAAGTACACCGCGAGGCGCCAGTTCAACGAGCCATGTTATTCAGTAGTTCGCATAACAGATGTTCCGACAAATCGCTTTTACTCTTTCCGCTCAAACTTTACTAACACTAATTACGGAGAGGGCTCGTGTGTAAACAGATAAAGCCGAGCGACATTCTTGTTCACAGCTCACACGCTACGCTTTCCGCTCACTTCGCTCTATGAGCGTGGAGCGAAGGATCACTTCCCACTAAAACAAATGTATCCCACCTTTCCAATCCAACTATAAGCTAATATAAGTTTTGTTAAGCTGTTGGGTTAAAAAAAGGCTGTGTTGGAGTTCGTTACGTGTACACTCTGTACAGTCAGCAGCGGCGTTCGGTTTTATTCAGCGATTCATTGAGCGTGTTCTGCAGGTTGAATTATAAAATCTTTTTGTTTTGTTTGTGTGTTGTTTCTAATATTTCCAACGGGGAGGGAAGTAGTGTATGTTTTGTTTGGAGGACATTTGCCCTTGTGGGAAACGGAACCCATCTCTGATGACTGCATTTGGCCTCAGGGACTCCAATTTAAATGTAGATAAAAAAAAATATTGAAATGAGTAGCGACTGATTGTACTATATTGGGGTCAGCGCAACATTTTTTTTCTTTTGTTTGTATCTATTTACACCATTAAATAACTCACTTATAAGAAGCTTTTAGGTGTCGTAAATTATAATACAGATATTCTCTATGGTATTCTCTTTCTATTTCCATAATATTCAAAGAGAAATAAAAAATATGGAGAGCTTTTAAACAACTCCTAATATTCTTGTTTGCTTACTACCAAACAAATTAATACCCGCACCACACGAGGCATGCTAGTTCTGTTTATTTCGTCCATTATCCTCACTGCGCCGTTTTACATTCTGAAAGCCCATTTCCAATTCCGAGTGAGATGTAAGCAGTTATTTGGCCAGTTTCCATCTCCTAAATCATGATCAGGTGTGCTTAGTGGACCAGTTAGCTACAGGCTACAAAAGTTGCGACAAAATCTCGGGACGGCGGTGAACTCGTTGCGTCCACCTGCAAGCATTACCGACCCGATCCGATTCCACATCGCTGCCACTGCGAGCGAAAAAAGCGCCCGCAGACCGGTCATGAATATTCATAGCCGATGTCCCCCGCGCTCTGAGTCCCGAGCCCCGCGCCCCGCCTGCGTCCTCTGCCCACGTGGATGCACAGACCCGAGCGACCTTCGTCTGAATTTTATTAATTTGTTTGTTGAACGCGTTTTGATGTCGCTATTTATGTGCGAGACCAATATAATAATTTCTCCACACGCTGTTTGTGGACATCAAATATTTATACAGGAGTATAAGTTAATTCATTCATGACGATAACGTAGTACATTCTGTTTATTACACACAACATATAAAATATGGTGGTAATCTTACATCGAATTTATATTAGGTTATACTTAGGTTTTCTTCTCAAACTACACAAAAGACAACAAAAAGTTGGATCAAGCAAGTAGCATCATAAAAGCATTCTCTTCGGGAACCTCGACTAAGTGTGGTCAGTACTGTAGTATATTAAGAAGTTGACGGTAGGTCAACAAAGATTAGAATTGTATGTGAGGGTAGCCGGAAATACATCAGTGTTTAACCAACCTACGTGTGTTTCACTACAAGTACTAGCACGGGATGCGCCGCAGCACGCGGTACAACGAGCTAGCGTGTATCTTTATTAACAGAGAATTGCTTTTATCGCATACTAGCTTCTGCTCGCTGTGAAACGTGAATTTGAGATTAAATTACAAAATTAAAAAAAAAACCCCCGACTGCACAAACACTAAACACTTTGTTTTGTGTTTGTGCAAAGCGGTGTACTAGGCGGTCCCCCGCGCCCCGACGCTACGACGCTTGGATTAATTTTATTTTGGTTTTTTAGAGGTTTTGTCAGTCGGGGGTTTATTAAATTTTTAATTTAATTTTTATTTCATGCTTTTTAAACTTAAATTATTTTTTCTTAGCTATGACTGTCCCACTCCTGGGGAAAGGTCTCCTCCCATTCCTTCCAATTTTCTCGGTGTAGCGCCTCTTCTCGCTAATTAACGAAAACAAGGAAAATTAAAAATTAAAAAAAGATCTCGAGCTTTTAGGGGGGATCGCCTTCGGGCGCTTTCGAGCGATCGCCCCTGGCGATGCCGAAGAATTCAAATTTGGAATCGATCAGATCCGTAAAAGTTGTTTATATCCCCTCATCAACTAGAAAAGAGGAAATGAGCTGCAAACGGCTGAGCGGATTTTCTCGAAACATAGTTAAGAACACTCTCGATTTAAACACCTTTCAAACGACACCAATTTTATCAAAGTTGGTTCATCCGTTTTGGAGCTACGATGCCACTGACAGACACACAGATACACAGGTGAAACTTATAACACCCCTCTTTTTTGGTCGGGGGTTAAAAAACGAGTTTAACAGTTTAGATCTTTTACGCGTTACCAAATTTAATCCAGTAAGGATATCCTTTTAAATTGACTCATACCAGAGGTAGAAATACATGTATTAAAGATATTGTAGATAGTAAGTAGATATTGTACAGATTAAAACTTCTACTACTCTGTACTCTTTCTAACAGGAACTTATTTGTAAGGCAAAACATTAAGCTTGCATCGTTTTACCAAACTACAAAGACGTAAAACCGCTTTACTGATGTGCGCACGCTTCACTCGCGCGCCCACAAACTTCTACCTATCACGTTAAAACGCTGCTGATCTAGCTAGATTACAGCGTTTAGCCAAGACATTTGTCCGAATTTCGGGTTACAATGAACTATGAAGTGTAATATTGAGTTATTTTGTTAATGGAAACCATAATTGAACTGTAGCTATCGAACCCGTACCAAGCTAACATCGCGTAGATTATTTTAAGTTGTATTCCCACAAAACGATGTAACCCGGGTTGTAGCGTTTTGTCCTGACAGGGTCGCTCGGCTTTTGCGTGGAGTTCGGCAATTGCCTATGTGTGCGTAAACCCCCGCAAAATAATCTCAAAAATCCTATATCCTAATATTACAAACGCGAAATTAAGTTTTATTGTGTGTTAGCTTTTAACGCCTAAACCACTGAGCTGTTCATCTTGATATTTTGCAAATACCTACGTTGCCAGGTCTACAGAAACGGACATTAGGGACATTAGGGTATCTTCATACCGAAAAAAATACTGTTTCCGAGAAAAACAACAATAGCGTTCTTATGATAATAGATGGCACCACGAGTCCGAGCCGGTTGTCAAATTTTAAATTGACGCGAGCGAAGATACGGACAAAAGCTAGTAGTTATTTAAATGTTTTAGATAATAGTTGTTGCCCGCGGCTTCGCTCGTGCGTAAGTGTAAGTATAGGATAAATAGTTGTGTAAAAGTCTGTGATTTTCAAAGTCAGAAGCCAGAGAATTCATTCTGGTTAGAAAAAAGTATTTAACAGCGTTTTTTTTTATTTGTTTGCTATTGTTAGTGACCTAAATGGGTTGAACCAGAATTTATTTTATGCAAGTCTTCCGAGATACGATGCCGTAGCTCAAATGCCCCGGTCATCCATGCACGCTTTTCGATATAGTTGATGAAGATATAATACAAGGAAAAACCGAAAATTTTTATGTATTTTTTTTTTCGTTTAATCTTGGATTTTCATTTTGAACTCATTTTTGTTATCAGCAACCCGGATAACCACGAAAACGATACCCATGAATAAAGAACCAAAAATTTTCGTCGGCGCCGTCTTGGGTTTTAAATTAGACCTAATTTTCATTGTCAGCGACCTCGAAAACGACAATCATAACGGGAAAACCTGAAAGTTTTCCTCAGCGCCATCCTGGATTTTCGTTTTAAACTTATTTTTGTTATCAGCGACCCTGAAAACCAAGAAAACCGTAACCATACCCATGAACCAAAAATTGATTTTTTTTTCTCGGCGCTATCTCGGATTTCCATTTTGACCTCATTTCCGTTATTAGCACGAAAACGACACCCATGAAGCCATTGAGTCCCACAAGTGTCTGTCGCGCAATTATTGAAAAAACGCTGTAATACGTATTTTTTTTATTTCTAACCAGAAGCTTAAATATGAAATTTCATGCTTCTAACTTCAAATTGTCCGGTTTCCATAATATAGATTATCCCTCATTTTACCCCTATAAGTGTGGAATTTCTAAAAAACCCCTTTTTTAGTGGAGTGTGCGTTGATATCTCAGTCAGTCAGGACTTTGAATTTCATATACAAGGTGTTGTTTGTATATAGATTACGTTTGCATAAGAGCGATGGAACAGAGCATTTTCAATATTAAACTCTCCTATCGAATGCGCAACACCTTCTAAGATCTAAGACAGACGTCGCCGATGTTGTCAATAAATTTGTGAGGCTAAAATGGGACTGGGCGGGTCACGTTTCTACAATGAAGCCGGACAGATGAACGAAGACTGTCACACAGTGGTCGTCTTCGTCGTCGCCGAGGCAGGCCAAAGAAACGCTGGTGTGACGATCTGCTGGCCTACCATGACGTCTTAAAGCAGTATTGTTTTACTCTTAATCCAGTGTGGGAAAGAGACGGAGCTATACAGGATGTCTAGCGCCATCTCTTTATCTTTTGTTCGTACCTTTACGCATGACACAATATTAAGTGCCGTGGACCTGGGCTCGTTTTTAACGGATTGGTCGGAAAAGGCGGACGTTAAGGAAAGTTGGAAAGCCATGGGGGATGTCTTTGCCCGGCAGTGGGTCAAAGTACAGCAAAAAAATACAGCTATGAGGAGCAACAGTGTTGTAAAGACCACTACTAAACTTACTATGAGGAACAAGTCAGATCAATTTAACCTGAACGGCTGAATACAAGGTTAAAAAATAAATGGTTATGACTTGTTGACGATATATCTAAATGTTTTGTGATCTTATAGTTTCGATTTTCGGAAAGACTCCGAGCTCAGGCACTCGTAGGTAAGAATCAACGATAATAAAAAAAAAACAAGTCATTTGAACGGAACATTTATTCCGCATTGAGATAAATGATCAAAGAACATTGGCATCAGCGTTACAACTGTGTTTAGGCAAAATGCTTTATATATGGATGTGTTAGTGTGAGTGGCCTCGGCAATGATTAATTAGTAGGTAATGATTATTGCTTGCATCCATAAATAAAATGGCGTTCATTTAGGCCCCGCGAGCCTGCGGAAGAGCGGGTCCAATCATGGCGCAGCACGCAGAGCGCGAAGCTATAACGAGGAGCCGCGCAAACAGACCATTATATGGACTTGCGCATATTCCGAGCTGCTGGCAAACTTGCAGCCAACGATCCATCACTGATACTACACTCCTAAACCACGGAATAGGGAAGGATAGAAGTTCTACTGTGAATTATATTTAAAACGAAGTTGTGCTTTTTTTGCCAGTGCCATCTTCTGATATGCCGGCAGACGTCAAGCAAACACAATAAGAAGCAACTCATTGTCTACGGGAGAACTGAGTCTATGGTCTGTTTTCTCGCGTGGTCCGTTCCATCATAAGCTCAAAACTGCTGCAGTTGAATTAAAAACGTATGTTTTTAATTAGGAGGTTCATATTGGTCGCCCTTTGTTGGTTCTCATATCTCCAACTAGCCAAGTTTACAATAAAATACGATCTATTCCTGTATACTATGGGTTATGTAATTTTCGCGAGATAAATAATATTACTTCTGCGAGTATGTGTTTAGAAACATCGGCACATTAGCAGCGGCGGGCGTGGCGCAGGTAGAGCGAAACATTCGGACATAATCCGTGTGACGAGCGAGTTTAGTTGTTGCAGCAACAAATGATCGTGTTGCGCGTGTTGCGACGGCACTGCCTAACTATCCCTAGTTAAACAACGTAGTTTGTCTATCGCGGGAAGGTTTGTTTTGTAAACGGTTGAGTTGTGTGCTTCACGTAATATATTCGTAATTCGCGTAGTGACTACATTGTTGGATTTCTATATGACAGGTTTTTTAAAAGTGTTTTGATTATCATTGTTGAAATGTTCGCTTCCTAACCGGCTCTAGCAGTTGAAAATCTTGTTTCTGTAGAAAAATATCATGTGAATTATATTCACAAATTCTCATTCCCAGGAACATTTCCTGAACATTTCAGTAGTGCAGCTGCGTCAGGTACTGGTGTTCGCGCATCGTACAAATTACTTACGCCCGCGTCGCGTCGTCGCGACACCTCCACGTAGCCGGCGCGGGCGGGTAGCTGTAGATCTGTGCAAACTGAATTACAAGTCTGAACACAACACTGCATATTGTTGTGCCACAGTTGAACAAACCGAGGCACAAGGTTGTGAGGTCGGATCGGAAAAATATGGGACCTGAACATAGTTGTGAGAGTCTAGGTAGATAATGAGTTTAACAAACTCTGTTGTTGCGAAAGCTGCATCGAGCTCAACTACTAATATGGAGATGAATGACTTCGGCAACTAAATCAGGAGTTCAGGACGTAATAACTTTCGGTGCTTTGCCAGCGACTGCGACCGATCGCTCTTGTCACGTCTGGATGTATTTGGTTCGTATGTTCCTACTGGAGCAAATGCATTCAAGTTGGTTGCGCCAGAAAAGTGCATTAGATGTACCTACCTGAGCTGAGCATAGTTATCAGAAGAAGAACCTTTTATACTCATTGGATATCCATCCCAAACGGGTTGTTTCAATAACCATATCGAAGGTTTCCGCCGCGGCCTGAAGTGTTCTTAGTAAATTAATAATTGATCAAATGTCGCTTGTATAACAATTATTATGGGCCACTGTTCTTTGCCTATATGTGTAGGAGCAGAGGAAGTTGCGTCTATTAGCGGCAGTTTGCGAATTAATTCGTGATAATAAGCTCCACCGGCCTCATTGATAGCCTAACTGACGCGACAGGTAGCCGCCAGCACCGCAGTCTCGATATAACAACAACTCGCAAGTATCGGAAACTTGCTCTGTAGATAATTATGATCATGTCGGGGTTGTGACGACAGGCTCCTGTCTACACAACTGTCAGGCAAAGATCTGAGTGAGGTGAGCTGACGATGCCACACTTATCGACATCGACTCGACTTGAGCCGTTCACGTATCACCAATTAACCACATTTATGACGCCTCTATACAGGGTGTAACGGAAAGGGTATATACATCCTTAAGGGTGTGCTACAAACCATCAAACTGAACATGTTTCATCATAAAAAAAAAAATGTAGCAAAAAAAAATTTCAGCTTCCTATACATTTGGGTCGAATAGGTATTGCAATTTTCTATGGGGCAGCAGATATTTTTTTTGCTGAAAAACATGTTTTATGATGAGAAACATGTTCAGTTTGATAGTCTGTAGCACACCCTTAAGTATGTATATACCCTTTCCGTTACACCCTGTATAGCTCTTTCTGACCTTCTTATACCGATTCTGCGTCGATAACTAATCACCAACATTCGCACAATATTTACAGGTTATGGCAATGTTATTGTTGGCAGTCGATGTTATTGTTCAACTGACTCCAACCTATGATAATCGTCAGCTTCAGCCAAATTAATGAATGTAGAAGAGTGCGCTGATCGGATACATGTGCCGCCGCGATCGCATCGTATTAATAATAAAAATAAGTGGCTATGGCCTCGCTTTGTATATATTTCCCGTACAATGAGAGATCCGTGTAAAGTGGTTATGCATAGCTTGATTGTTCGCCTTGCGTACGTGGTCTTAATGCTCTCTAATACGAGTCATCTATATGGAGATTTGACTGAAATGCTGTAATCCGCTGAAACGCGTCCGATCGCGGACGATCATCAAACAATGCGCGGAAACTAATTTAAAAGTCAAAACAGATTTTTAAACCGACATGCAAACGTTTTTACTGAAAAATATGTTATTGATTAATTAAAACGTTGCAATTGTTGTGGGCACTTACTTATTTCGGAATATTACAACTTGAAGTGCCAGAGACTCGAAGTCGCATCTATTGTCAGTTTGATAGTGCTCCCGAACGAATACATTAATTCTTATCGATAAAATATGGAATCTACTTTTGCGAAAATGGAAAAATAATGAATCTTTAATACCTACATGATGTATTCAGCTCAGCTTGTGGTACAACTTTAAAAGGATTTTTAATAATACTAGTGATTCTTACACTGGTATAAAGTTGATATGGTCCATGCGGAAAGCATCAACAGAAACAAAGATATGCATACACCTTATAGCTAAAGATACGTAACAACTTACACGTGTACCAACTAAGCAAGTTGTTCTATTTGTTTTGTTCCGTAATCTGCCTCCCGCGCCGCGCCGCGCCGCAGTACCGAGGCTCGGCACAGATTAAATTGAAAGCGATACAGCTGTGAGCTGTGAGAGTATCGATAGTGAACTACTAACAGTGACAATTTGTAGGACAAGCCGCTAAGCTACTACGATATACTTTACATTTGTATAGAACAGTTGGTCATTTAAGGTTCCTGGGTTTACTTCGGGCTCGTTAACAAACCCTCTTGTGACAGACTGATGCGGCTGATGCGGCGGTGAGTATCTCTCGCCTTGTGTTACATATTGTTCTTTTGTATGTTTTGTTTGGCGCCGTGATCAGCTGTGGCCGACGGCAGACATTCCGTACGATGCACAATGTTGTCTAAATATCTCGTGTGCGTGTATTGACACAGGTTCTCAGAAACTTTGGTGTTCCTTGTGAGTTGCACGCTCAGATGAAGAGCGGATCATTTGTTTACTACAAGTGTTTGTGCTCGCGTGTTGTGTCTACTCCCACGTGTGGGACTCTCTGTGCAGCACACTACTTGCGACAAGTTATTATAGAACGAAACGTTTAAAGGGCATTTAATAAGTATTTAATTTTCTTAGAAGCACCTTTCTTTGCAAAACTCTTGGTTCCAATGAAACCATCCAAAATTCACGACATGAACACACTGTCCCACAATAAAGGGTGTAAAACACCTCTTAACGAAGCCGAAAGGCACTGGTTCTCCCTGTCATTGCAATCATTTTTTTGTTCTACACCATACCTGGGAACCTTCTAGTTACGGAGATATTAGGGGTCAGTTCCAACTTTTTGAAAAGTATTTTTTTAAATACAACTTTTTAATGTAAGATTTTTACTTTAAACACCTCCACGACCCCCGTACTATTCAATCCGCCCATCAGCACAATGTTTTGAGTGCGTTACATTGAGTTCTACCACAAAACATGATTTTACACCCCCAAAAAAAAAGTCGTTTCCCAGCAATAATTTTTGCATAAAGTTACTTAGTTTCATGTACAGAATGCTTGGTTGACGGCTTCGTGATGAGGTGATTTACACCGTGTATATCACCCGTCCGTCTATAACAAAGTACGTAATCTCAATACAGAGCGCTGCCGGAAACGAGCCTCACTTCCGGCGTGGCTGTGCTGCTGCGTTACTTCCGGTGCCAGTCACCATTAACTAGCAGCTTGCAGCTTTCATTATAAATGTACAGAATAAGCTGTTACTTTGAGCATGTACGGAGTCGGATATACTGATGTTTAACTACAAAATGTTATATGCACAACGGAAACATTTCGTTTTAATCGTTAGATATTATGGCTGTCTCTGAGTTTTTTTTTGCACTGATCGTGCAACGGTAAAACAACCAAGACGCCGTAGCACTACTACGACGTAGCGTTGCTACATCGTAGCAACACTACGGCGTAGCCCTTCTTTGACGTAGCAATACGTTATATCGCGTAGCACAATCTACGACGCTACGACGCGGCGACGTAGCCACAATGTTGGCTACGAAAGTGCTACGAGTCATATTCTGTTAAGTGGGTGATAGACGTGCGAACTTTAAGTACGCAGTTTTTAAGATCGCGAACTTACTCGGCTCGACGTCGGAGACACACGAGAAGCTGGCTCACACTATATTACCATGTCATCGACGGAAGAAGCTTTGTGTTATTTAGGAATTGTATCTTATTACGTTTTAAAAACTAATAAAAAAAAGAAAAAAAAAACGAAAAGTTTGGATAAAAAACTATATTTTTGTCTTTGTATTTGTTGCTTTTAATTTTCCAATGACAAGGATTATTACGGAATCCTTCTATAAACTCTGTAAGTAGATCATGATAATATGTACGGAAATCACTCATTTTAAAATTTCTACAACACAGATGATTAGCTAAACCAACAAAAAATACGCGGAAAAATGGCGGCTCGCGGCTCGCAGTGCTGCCACACGTACGAGCCAAGACGAGCTACGAGTAAGATTTCAAACCGGTTGGATCGCCGGCGAACTTGCTCAGCAATTTTAAAGTACGCATGCTTAAGGTGACACACACGCGAAAAAGGTCGACGAGCCACAAGTCCGCGTACTTACTCGCACGTCTATCACCCACTTTAGTTTGCTTAATAGCCGTCCACGAGTCTGTTGTCGGCGCCTGATAATCAGTTGCTGTAAGACTGAAGTTGTTTTGATACCTTGCACTATTTACGTGCACGTATTCATCTCTATTCTACGGCATTATAAACAATATTTTTCATGCATAGTCAACTGAGCAAATAAAATAACTGCTCGTATATTATACACGTCGCTCTAGTCGTACATATTGAATGTATGCATGTAGGTTGTAAATGTAAATCACGTGAGCGGTATTATTCCTTAATTCAGCAGCGAGCGGCGCGGATCACGCGGATATGCGCGGATATACGGCGGATATCCTCGTGTACACGTACCGTGCACTGCCCGCACCACGCCCTCCGCCGCACCGCGCCGCACCGGATATAAAACGCCCAGTACCTTCACATCCTTCACTAGTAAAAATATACATAAAATTGAGGCATGTCTTACAGATAGTAATCTCGTAGCGAACCGAGCGGACCCCATCAATAAACTTATATGATAGTTGTGTTACTACCGGGACCGGGCTGGGCCGGGCCGGGCTGAGCCGGGCCGAGTTCGGCCGCCCGGGTTTTCCTACGGCACTATCGGGCGGAGACCGCACGTCGGCGGGGGATCATCCAAATTCTATGCATTTAGAAATAGCGCCGTCCCAGGCGGACCTCTAGCACCCTTGGACCCGCAGAGCTCCCTAACATACATTATTTAGAACTCAACCCTCTCTGTCGGTCAGCTCCTACTATTACACCACACTGTCACGGTGTCGTCGTCCTTTATCGGATCCTCACCGAGTGACGCTTCGCAGCACAGGGTACACAGACCATTCGGAAGGTAAAGTTTCCATTATAGCCATATCTGGTGGGTTTGTTACCGTTTGTTTATCACCGAGCTCGGATCGACCGTTTCGTGAACGATTTTGTAAGTCTTCAACATAATAGAGTAAAATATCGGATCATCGGATTCCAAATATTCTTTTACGTACGGAAAGCTACATTATTCCCAAGTGTTATAGGCTACATTTATAACGTTCCCGCGGGATAATATCCGAACATAGCGGGAGTGAAGCCTAGTATTTGATGTGTTGTGGTTTACGTATTATACGTAGTGCTACTTTTGCGAAACCTCCCCACTTCAGTCGTAGATACCGCGGCGGTTACCAACCTGAACTCGTTACTCGCTTGTTGAACATGTTTGTGCAGGTTAAGAGCCGAACTTGTATCTAAAATATATAGCTTGACTGACTGATGACTTCTATCTAAAATATATAGCTTCCGCACAACTCCGGGGCGAAATGCCAGTGTAAAAAAAGAGAGGTAGAAAAATGGTAATCCCCGTATTCTTGAAAAGCCTTATAAGAGAAAATCAATCTCAAAGCAAGGCGCGGCGCGACGCAGTACGACGCGGCACGAGGCGGCACGGAGCATGGCGGGGTGCGCGGCGGCGCGGGCCAGGGGATGCAGACACATTAAAACGTTGCAGGTACTTATTTGAATGTCTTTGTTTGCAGTTGAAATCCCATCACGGAAATACTGCAGGTTTTTTTTAAAAAAAAAAACGTTACCCCACACTAGGAATTTCTCTTGTTTCGTGGGTGTGTTTACAAACATTTAAACTCACATACAGAAACAGCCAGACCCGGAACAACTATCTGTAGGCCATACAAATATTTTTTCCGCGAGATCGAACCCTCGACACGCGGCGCAGCAGTCAATCGCCCACCCACTGCGGCAACCGTTAATTCATATGATTTCTCGACGTGATTTCTATCTGCTTGTAATTTCAAAATAACAGCTTTTTAAAAGTACAGACGCCAGCACATCAACCTTCAATCAACAGACTTTCATGTATGTCCACGATTTCTCCGTGATTACTGGTCCGATTATTGTGTTTATTTTTTCATGTGGTCGAGGAAGCTCGTGCGGTAGTCTCCTACACATTTTATTAACTTTTATTCGGCCCTTTATAGGGTCGTCTATGTAGATGATGATGTGCTTATAACTTCTAGTTACAATGTAAAATTGATACTTGACAAGGATTTGTGTGATATACCATGACTAAAACGGGCAAAAAAGTAAGTTCAAGAACTAAATCCCGATTACTTACTCAAAAATCACGCGCTAAAGGTATAAAACCTTCGTGCGCGGGTCTGACTCGCACTTGGCCGGTTTTTAGTTCATAACTTTATGTTCTCTAGAGGGCGCCATATCCAATTTAATGACGCTAAGGACGCTTCCAAGATACCTTATTTGTCAAATGATGATAAGTAGTTCAGAAGTTGTGAGGGAACAGATGAACACACATACATACTTGCAATCATAAATACATACATACCGGTCAAAATCATAACTCTCCTTTTGTTTCGCCGTAGTTGGGTGACAATAAGATAAATTATTTAGAGAAAGGATTAGGGTTCCGTGAAAAAAATTAAAACCTTTGAAATTTTAACAAAATGGTTGATTGAAATACTTAGGGAAGTAATATTTGTATAATAATTTCACGCGGACGAAGGTCAACAAGAAAGCTAACTTGCTAAAACGAACTGTGTTTACAAAATTATCGTTCTACCGTTTATCTACTATGAATCTCAGTGACTTACTACATATTTCATTCATTGGCAATACATTAAACTGCCGATTAAGACTGAACTTATTTACGTACGTTGTATGTACGTTAACGTAGCGCAGTATAATTGTTGTGTTTGCAACATTTAGCGCAGACAGCCACGCTAGCGGCGCACGGCGCACGTGAAATAGTGCGCGGTTTATCAACAGCAGTCGCGCGATCTAAACGAGGCGCTTATAAATACAAATATTAGCGCGATTACCTTCGCGTAACATCGTTGTGTTCCCAGCAAGTGGCGTTGACTCAGCTATCTGCAGTGGGTACAATATCAGCTATGCGCAGTACTGCATCATAATTAAGTGTGATTACCTTGAAGATCTATTAATTGAAAGCTATTAATATTGTACAATGATTCTCACATTATTTTGCCTGCTGTTGATGGCGAATATAATTCATCTAATGTCTTAGTCAAACCTCAGTCTGCGTGAAAAAACATTAATTAAAAGTAGTTGGCCGCCGTGCTATGAACGTATCAAGCACGGACTAGTAGAACATGACACGGACTACTAGAACATGACAAGGACTACTAGACCATGACACGCACTACTAGATCATGACACGCACTACTAAAACATGACACGAACTACTAGAATATGACTATGACTACTAGAACATGACACGCACTACTAGAATATGAAACGGACTACTATAACATGACACGCACTACTAGAATATGAAACGGACTACTAGAACATGACACGCACTACTAGAACATGACACGGACTACTAGAACATGACACGCACTACTAGAACCTGATACGGACTACTAGAACATGATACGGACTACTAGATCATGACACGCACTACTAAAACATGACACGAACTACTAGAACATGACACGGACTACTAGAACATGACACGCACAACTAGAACATGACACGCACTACTAGAATATGACACGCACTACTAGAATATGAAACGGACTACTAGAACATGACACGCACTACTAGAACCTGATACGGACTACTAGAACATGACATGGACAACTAGACCATGACACGCACTACTAGATCATGACACGCACTACTAGATCATGACACGAACTACTAGAACATGACACGGACTACTAGAACATGACACGCACAACTAGAACATGACACGCACTACTAGAATATGAAACGGACTACTAAAACATGACACGCACTACTAGAACATGACACGGACTACTAGAACATGACACGGACTACTAGAACATGACACGGACTACTAGAACATGACACGGACTACTAGAATATGACACGGACTACTAGAATATGACACGGACTACTAGAACATGACACAGACTACTAGAATATGACACGAACTACTGGAACGCCCACCAGAACGTATCAACAGCGTATCATACCCGTTTGTAACGGGTTTAGAAGGTTGTGCGTTGTTTCATCGAATTTCGTTTCACATAAATTGGTTCTCATATTATCATTTCGTAGAATAATCAATACGCAGAATACTTACTTTGAAGAAATTTAAATCATCGATTTTTGTTTCCAATAAAGTTTAATGTTAGAATATTCATATCATAGAATAACAAATTAAATATTTTTTATCCACATATTGTTTGTTTCACATAAAACTTATAACGAAGAATAACATTTAATCGAGTGACAGTTTCTAAATCTCATACCTTTAAAAAATACATACCCTCCTATAAAATTACAACACCGCATTAACAAAAATAATGCGGTTAAATTTTTGTTAAGTAGGAAAAGGTTGTGTCCATGCCTGTTGCACGCAGCATGCAAGCAAGCATGTAGCATGCAAGCAAGCCTGCAGCATGGTTTCTGCCACGGCTCCGGCGCTGCGGGGCTCCAGCGGCCCCACGCGAGTTTATCGTCGCAGATGGTATTAACGCTCACCATCGCAGCTTCGGCTTGCTGGCCGGCAAACCGGCCAGCCTCAGCCGCGGCGGCCAGCGTTAGATACCACCTGCTCCTCAGCTCGCGGGCTGCCTCATCCCTCCGCGCCTACGCGGGCTTAAATTACACTCTAGGGGTAGGGCAGAAGAAAGGGAGTACCCCTTTCTTCTCCTAAAATTGTTTGTCCGAAAATAGTTATCCATAACACATTTGCTATAAACTTCAGTAACCATAATGTTCAAAATCCCGAAATTTTGTTTAACATAATTATCTTTAGTTCTAAAAGTATTCTGTCATAATATCGAGTACTATAATTATTGAATCTCCTAATTTTACAAGACCTAAAGTCATATGTCCTAAGTATTGTGTTAAATAATGTGTATTATTCCGAATATTCATTTATAATAATTTTTTTAGTCCTAAAACATATGCTAAAAATTAGGTTTTAGTGACAGTAACGAATCGTTGTAAATCCGACTCCACGCAGTCTTGTCTGCCCTACCCCTAGAGTGTTATTTAAAATCGCGTAGGTGCGGAGGGGCGAGGCGGCCCGCGAGTTGAGGAGCAGGTGGTGAGCGTTAAACCCATCTGTGACGATAAACTCGCGAGGGACCGCCGGAGCGCCGCAGCGCCGGAGCCGTGACAGAAACCATGCCTGCTGCATGTTACATGCTTGCATGATTAATAATAATAATAATAATTTAATTTATTTTCTCTCACAATGGTTTAGTAGCACTTAACAGTTTTGAACTATATAAATTCACATTGTGAGAGCTGGTGCCTGAAGTAGGTTTTTAGAAAAAAACCTGTATTACAGGTCACCAGACCCCACTTAGTGGCATCATAAATAAACAGGCAGGTAACATGTTTTCTACCAAACTAATAAAAAAGTAAATAAAGTAAAAAAAAAAAAAAAGTAAGGGAAGAAATCAAATAACAAAAAAGGAGTTACAGGACTCACAGGGTGTGTGTGAATGTGTAGGTGGATGATGGTTTATATGCAGGTGAATGGTGGTGCGTGTGATTTTGAATGGCGGTGAATGTGTAGGTAATTATTTGAGTACAAGTATTATGTAATTGGGTGGAGCAACTTTTCTGTGTCCTCATAGGAAAGAGTTTTCAAAAAGGCAATTACTTTTTTCTTACAACTAGGTTTGTCTAATGGGTATATATTTTGACCCTTGTTGATGACATTATATAGATAATCCCCTAGGTAACAGAAAAACTTGTGTGACTGACGTAAACGGAAAAATGTTGTATTGCTTACAGTACCCTTTCTTCGCTTATCTTTCAATAGTTCCGGATTATAGACTAACTGCGAGTGCTTTTTAAGGACTGTATGCAGAACGAAAGTTTGTCTTATAGACAGTACATCCCACTTTTTGTATAAGTCGACTGTAGGAAATCTGAAGGGAAGACCCGCAGCAACCTTAAGGATGGCACGTTGAGCTCTTTCCGCCTCCAACAAGTGCGTTTTAGCAGCATTCAAGCAGATTGCTTGAATACTGCATGCTGCGTGCTTGCTTGCATGCTGCATGCTGCGTGCTTGCTTGCATGCTGCATGCTGCGTGCCTGCTTGCATGCTGCATGCTTGCTCGCATGCTGCATGCTTTACAAAAACCACATGTTCACAATCAACTGCTTTATTGAGTACATGTATAATATATTTATTATTAGTATAATAAAAAATAAAAATAAATTGTTCTGAGATTATTATTATTATAAATAAACATTATGTAATTTGAATTTAGGACTTATAACTTTTATAGAAAACATTTTTATGTCTTTTGTATATTATGGATTGTAATATTTATGACAAACGGATTTAGGACATATTATATTTAGGGATTTCAATTTTATGGCATGTGATATTATGTGATGTTAAGTTCGGGTGAATTATCATTCGGACAAATGATGATTAGGACAAAAAAAGTTATGGCACTTTAAATTATGGATAAAAAAGTTAGGTGACACAATAGAGAACCGTAGGGCAGACAAGACTACGTGGAGTCTGGTTTGCAGCCATTAGTTTTTGTCGGTTGTGCGTTGTTTCATCGCTAATTGTTTAATCGAATTTTGTTTCACATAAATTGTTTCTCATATTATCATTTCATAGAATAATCAATACGCAGAATACTTACTTTGAAGAAATTTAAATCATCGATTTTTGTTTCAAATAAAGTTTAATATTAGAATATTCATATCATAGAATAACAAATCAAATATTATTTATCCACATATTGTTTGTTTCACATAAAACTTATTACGAAGAATAACATTTTAATCGACTGACAGTTTCTAAAATTCAAACCTTTGAAAAATGCATACCCTCCTACAAAATTACAACACCAGGTTCACAAAAATAATGCGGGTAAATTATTGTCAAGCAGGAAAACAATCTTGTTATTCTCACTAATGGTGTCCATGCCTGTTGCATGCAGCATGCAGCAAGCATGCAACTTGCAGCATGCATGCATGCAAGCAAGCATGCAACTTGCAGCATGCATGCAAGCATGTAACATGCAATAGGCAAGGTTTCTGTCACGGCTCCGGCGCTGCGGGGCTCCGGCGGCCCCACGCAAGTTTATCGTCGCAGATGGTATTAACGCTCACCACCGCAGCTTCGGCTTGCTGGCCGGCAAGCCGGCCAGCATCAGCCGCGGCGGCGATCTTTAGAAACCACCTGCTCCTCAACTCGCGGGCCTCCTCATCCCTCCGCGCCTACGCGGGCTTAAATTACACTCTAGGGGTAGGGCAAACAAGACTACATGGAGTCTGTTTTGCAGCCATTCGTTTCTGTCACTAACTTTTGTAGTACAACATATTGACTTTTAAAGACAATATTTTAATTTAAGGTTAATAATTTCGTTGAAATAAAATACCATGGAAACATACATCGAACAAACAATATTCGTTGAAAAATAATTCTGCTGTTTGATGAGTTGGTCAAATAAAAAAATGTGATCATAAAATTCATTGAAATGTGTTTCTGTAAAATACGTTTCATTCAAGTAAATAGTAGTTTAAACAAAAATATTCGAAATAAAAATACGAGGACCAAATATTATGTGAAACATTTTCTGCGAAACGAAATTCTGTGAAACTTCTGTCTGCGAAACAAGGTGACACCGGTTTAGAACGTTCATCATATCAGTTTAAAACGGGCTAAGAACAGTCACTATACACGGTTATATATAACCACTAGCTGCCCTCCGCAACTTCATCTGCGTCACATTTTCCCCGTTTTCGCAACATTTTTCACTGCTGCTCCGCTCCTATTGGTAGAAGCGTAATGATATATAGCCTATGTCCTTGCCCAGGTTGAAATCTATCTTCTTGCCAAATTTCATTAAGTTCCGATCAGCCGTTTAGTCGTGAAAAGGTAACAAACAAACAAACAAACATACAAACAAACAGAGTGACTTTCGAATTTATAATATTATAGTATGGAAGTATGGATATATTATAATATTATAATTATAATATAGTTATAGTATATAGTATGGAAGTATGGATATATTCTTAGTGTTGAACGCGACGGTATTGGTCGGTGATGGAACGATCTAGTGGGCATTATTCATTGCACGGTCACGGTATGGTACGGTGTAGTGGGCAGACTCCTTTAGACGTCATGCATCGTACCTTTTGCATCCTAATAACACTAAGTCGTACCGGAATTTCTTCGTTGAAGGTTTGCAGAGAATAAGAGCGGTGTGCCAGAACTGTAGGAATCAGTGTTATTACAAGAAACACATATCGACGAGATGCAGAATGTTGTCGAGATCAGCGAGCACAGCGAATACACACGACTGCCGAGCCGCGGTGCTGGCAACACTTACAGGTGCAGAGGTATTACTGTACACGGCTGAAATGCATCGTGCCCGCACCGCGAGCATTGTAGCAAACACGACTGAGCCCCAGTGCTCAACTGAAGTCTTGAAGCTGAATTTGGAAATCCTTGACAAAATGAACTTAACAAAATGCGGATGTTTGTCAAGTATACTGTAGTTCATGACCTAACCACAAAAAGCTATATTCAAGGATACGATCTTTATTCGTTTTCGATGAAGTGGTAAAATCAACAAGGAAGAAATTAAGACAGTGAAGTTAGATATTGCTCCAAACGCCGCGCCGTGCTAAGGTGACCATCCGTGCTCGGCCGCTGAAACATCCTTTATGAACGTTAAAACGTAATCGAAGTTGTGTCCGCCAATAGTCGCCGTCATTCCCTCGGGGCCGGCTACAACTACTACAACCTTCAAGTCTCCGTCCATTCCGTTATGTAAACGGTAACGTATTTGCGGAGTTGTGAGCGTCGAGCAATGGTTATTAGCGCTCACTTAAGGTCATGGCACATTATACCGGCACCGCAACAGCACCGCTCCAAACCAGCAATTAACTTGTCATTCAATTTAGAGCATTAAATCGTGTGTAGTATAATATATTTCATAATGTCAATATGAAAAAGCCAACGGCGGGCAGTCAGCGCGCTTGCCGCTACCACACAACTCGACTCGCAGCCCGCGAGCTGCAAGCGAGCGGACCTTGTGCGCACAGCGCGCCGACGGCATGCTTATTACGCGCCGACTCCGAGTCGGCAGCGAAACGTCATTCGTCGTCGCACGTCGCCGGCGCACCACCGTCGCCTCTCGCGCCTCGCTGCACTGCATTGCTCCCTCCAGTCTCGAATCAGATTTAAGACAGTGGATACGCTTTGCTACGGCTCTATCATGAATAAAGAAAAACTAATAGAGGAAGTACGAAGATACCCGTTTCTTTACGATCCTGGTGATGCAAAGTATAGCGACACAATAAAAAAAGATCAAGCATGGAAGAATATTGCTGGCGTTCTATCTGCAACAGGTAGATACATCTACTTACTTTCCTAATCATACTTTTATGTAGGCCTGTACTTGCCTGTAATTTAAATTTAGAATGCCTATTGTAACTTATAAACTAAGCTTTATGTTAATTTTATATTTGAATATTGTGGGTAGATAAATAATAAAATCTGTAATGTGTAATAATAATTTAATATATGTATTTATAGTGTTTTTTTAGTCATTAAGGAAAAGACGTTGGTATACTTGACTTCATGTTTTTGTATTACATATTTTGATACTGCCACGGAACTTGACCTTGAGGAGACAGAAAATATGATGTAAACTCATCTCGGGTATTAAAAGCATTATTTGAACTGTTTTCTTCGATGTTTGATAGTGCTTGCAATCTCGGCTCGTCGTGGATGATCTGTTGTTCAAATAGTCGTTGATTTCTGTCCTCGTTCATTTCGATAACATAATTTCGCATTACATTGTGTAAAATACATGATGCAAATACTAAATTGTCAACATATTCTGGCATCAAATCAATATTTTTATTATATATCCCAAACTTTTGATATGATATTCCGAACGCATTTTCCACTACTCTGCGTGCCCGCGATAAACGGTAGTTAAATATTTTTTGTGCATCAGATGGGGATTGTGAAGAGGATATGGCCTCAATAAGTGTTTTCCTAATGGGACAGATCGTCACCTAGGATAACATGAGGCATTTCTCTGTCAGTTCCAGGTAATGGTTTATCGTTCGGAATATTTAACGTATTATTTTCAATAGCCCTTCCAAATTTTGAGGACGCAAAAATACTATTACTACTTATCATCATACTATTTATCATCGACTACAGCCAAAAGAACTATGGAAAATGTTTTTTATAAAGTATTTGGAACCACTGTTAGCAGGTGCTATTATGTTAATATGCTTTCCGTCTATAGCGCCGATACAGTTTGGGAAATTCCATTTATTATTAAATCCTCTTGCAATATTTTCCCATTCTTCAGTGGTTGGTGTACGCATGTAAACATTCTTCATATTATTAATGATTGCATTACATACATCTCGTATAATCAATCGGATAGTCGACTCTCCTATTCGAAAAATTGACCATAAAGTCCTTACTGAGGTTCCTGTTATCAAATATCTGCAACAAATATAAAATATCTTATTAACAATATTTATAGCCGGCTTCAAATACATAATCTTCTGCAGTGCTTTATATCATCCAAGTTATATTCTATCTATAGGATTATAGATTATTGATCATAACTTGGTCTATTTAACCCACGGCTTTTGTAATATTTTCAGGTTTTTTTTTTAAATAATATGTTTTATTTCAGTATTAGAATGCAAGAAATCGTGGATCAACTTGAGGGAAGCAAAAAACAAAAAGTGGTCAGGGTGCCTCTTCTTCTAAGAAATGGATATTCGAAGAAGAAATGAGTTTTTTAAAGCCACATTTTAAAGAAAGGCCATCTGTAACGTCAGTATCGGATAACGAAGAAAATGATACAATCAACGATAGCAGCTTTAGTTTGGATGATATAAATGAATTTATGTCCAATGATAATAATGATTCACAAACTGAAAGGAACACTTCTGCAGAAGAAAATCGTCCACAATTTCGAGTTTGGAAAGCGTACCTACATCAACATTAATCAGACCACAAGCGTCAAATCTTAAGTTCTTTTCGAACATTATTAAAACAAATAAAAGACAGAGAAAAGATGACACTAGTTCTGCTTCGGGTCAACTACTAAAATATTTATTAGAAGAAAAACAGAAGCCGGAAGACGAAGACGACATTGATAAATTTTTCTCTAGTATAAAAGCGACTGTTAAAAAATTGTCTGCTTATAATCAGGCGATTTTGAAAACGAAAATATTTAATTTAGTTTCTTAGGCAGAAATCCAAGAAATTCAACAGCAAAACTATTACTACAATAGTGGATCTGCTGGCCCCTCTGGCTACAGTACAGGTTCATATTCCTCTACCTATAATACAGAGACATCAAAAACGCAAACTCTAAATGAAACTGCCGCAGCTCAAACCATAATTGAAGCTACTGAGTCGGAAGCTCAGGGAGACACTTCAACTAATTTGTAATTTCCTTAATAATAATTATCACTTTAATAAATATAATATTTCATTGTGAATTTAAAATTACTTACCTCAATGTTACTGCCAATTTTTCCTCTGCTGGTATCGCCTGTCTGAAAGTTGTGTTTTTCTTCGCGATATCTTTTCGAATAAACGATAGTATATAATAAAATAAATATTTGGGCATATGAAAATATATGTAGAATTTTTCATCATCGTCAATCAAATGTCTAATATTCTTCCAGTATTCCCCTTCTGCTAGTCTTTCTTTTAACATATTATGCACCCAATATCTTCTTCTTCTTTTATTTTCCTGTTCTTCGTCGAGAGCAATAGCGATTATTACTAGTTCGCGCAACGTAAACCGAGACATTATGAAAACGTGCAAGTCCTAGGCGTGTTCAATCATAAATGCCATATAACAATATTGAGTTCGCGGTGACAGCAAGCTTGCACCTCGCGGCCACCGCGCGGACTGTGAGCTTACACGTCGCTGCCGGCGCGCGGACTGCGAGCTTGCACCTTGCGGACAACGCGTAGTTAGCGCGCTGGCAGCTAGCCGTAGTCTAAATTCGAGGCGACGCCGTGCTGCAGCTGCGCAGTTGCGGTGCCGGTGTAATGTGCTATAACCTTTAGTGACGAGAAATTATTGAAGTGGCGTCACGACGGCCGGCACCGCACCGGGCCGGTTGTCGACGGACGATAGCCGGTCGAAACGTTACGTACGTTGCACAAGTTGCAGCTCACTTGCAGCACGAACGCGGCGCTGTACGATCCGCAGTTTTCTTAAACTGCGTTTTGTGCCGACGTAGAACAATTTAGATGTATTGTGTTCGGTGGGAGATTGCTCGCTCGCTTGCTCGACGAAGCGTTCTCAGATAACCAGATATTTTATTGTCGTAACCGGAATACAATCAGTTGTGCGACAGACTGAACTAAAGTTATTTAGCAGTCGACGGTTAGTGCGCCGCGTCCTACGATTGGATTTAAATCTTTCTGGGAACGGATTTATAGTTAAGGTTGGATGTTGTTTATATTCGGGCTAGTGGGGGTGGGGCACAGGGTAGAGGTGTGGGGGGAGGAAGAGGGGGCGATGTAGTGTTGTGAGCCGACGTTGATACACGTCCCGCGGCGGCGCGGTGCTGTGGCGACGCGTACTCTGACGAACAACTTATTAAGCTGTGCTGCACTATATGTCAACTCAGTTGCGTTCGTGAGTTAGTAGACACGTGGCCTTCCGGACTGATGCGTCGGCACTGCTTATTACTTACAAACAGCCACTGGAAGTAACGTCGGAGACATAAGTCTTAGATTTAGCCTGGTCTATCTAAATGTGAACAAAGCTCAGTACACTAGCACCAACTATGACGCACTTGAGGAAACATCTCGTCGACATTGTACCAGCGCTGAGTGCTAACTGTTCACACCCGCGCCCGCGGACGGAGAGCACTTCAGGCGAGTGGCTGACTCGACTCACTCGACAGGCTCCAGCACTGGCGTGAGCACTCGCGCGGTAACCGAGCACCGCTGACACAACGCGCTGTAACGCTCTCGTGTTATGATCATAATAATGTGGCACTTTTAGCGAAACGTTGTATAGTTGAGTTACTTTTTGCTACACTGTGCACTGACGGGAATATGAATAATGACGGGGAGGCTACTCAATTTAAATAAATTCAACTTTATCAAATAGCTCAATTATTTTACATTAGTTGATTCTCAAACATTTTTAATCTAACGTTAATAGTCAGAAAAGAGCACGTTCTTTTTAAAATGAGTGCCTTTGCCCTATTAAAAGTTTAACTTTCGACGCTCGTTGCGTGCCGCAGCATAAGATTATATTATATTGAGATAAACGGAAACCATACACGTAATAGTACGGTTCTGTTGTGGGGACAGCGAAGCGACGCAATGTCGACATAAACATTAAAATCTTACAACATGTTCACAACCCCATAACAACGGCGGCTGGCTGCGGCGACCAGCCAGTCACTAGACGTACGGTCCACTCAATAATCTTATGCATGGCTTGCATGCGCATGGCAGGGCTACCATACCATACATATGTCTGCCAGATGGATATGAATGTGATTTTCTGATTATTTGCCCAAGTCTCAGATTTATAATATTGTTTTAAAAGTTCAAGGACAAAATGGGCACAAGGAGAAAATTGCGGCGGACAATCTAGGAGCCCACTCCCTCTCATAGAGAGGAGGCCTTTGTCCCAGCAGTGGGAACATTATAGGCTGATGATGAATTTCGGAAGCTCATGCGAAGAGAAAAGTAACGGAAAAGTACCTACCTAGCGGATTAACTTATAATCAAGATTGGTTGTAAAAGATAAGAATTATTGAAGTTGATAGAGTGCGTGAAGTCTCAATACCCTTTTAAAAGTCGTCAGATTCACAGACAAAACTGAAGAAATGTTCACTTGAAAAATTATGTGATTTCATGACATAGATTTAGGAATTTCAGTAATAGAGCAAATCCAAACACTTTCAGATGTCTATATTCTTTATATCCTTTGTAGTGGCAACCTTGATTGCATGCGGGACCCTATCGGGAGCAGTTCGTGCTCCGACCACGGCGCCGTCAGCGCCAGCTAATCCGCCAATACCAACCAATTCGAGCCGAACACAATATAATCCACAAATGGCCTCTCGCCTGTCATGAGCCAATTTACAACACTGCCCGCAAATATTGATGGAGAGGGGCGAGGGGATAGTATTGTGATGGCGGGTAGCCCGTACTAGGGGTGTTGATACTGGGGGTTCAAGTGGACCAGTAAGTGAGGTTGTGGCCGCTGACACCCCTTGGGACTGTTACTTGTATCGTGTATGTTACCTTTTGTATGAAGGCACCTTTACTAATCACCCACAAATTATATAATTTGCCAGGTAAACAGTGATTACGATAGGTGCCTTCATACAAAAGGTATAATTTACGATACAAGTATCGGCCAGATAGTACGACCAGATGACCATTGAGTTAATTACTTATATTACAATTCCATAATATCAGACGTTTTTTCATTCATCCTGCAAAAGGGAATATTTACCTGTTCCGGTATGAGGTGCTGAAGTATGAAACGGCGTGCCTATAACTATTTTACTGAACCGGCATAAAAAAAATCATAACTCAAAAACGTCAAACGCAAACCCGCGCACTCGGCCAATACAAGGCTTTTTTTTAAACCTTTTACAAAATATGCAAAGTCAGTTTAGTAAAGTTTCGGGCAGTCCCCGTCCATAGATTACGTGCCGCGACACGCTGCACATAACGATGGATCGATGGGCTAGTGTCGATACTATCGAGCGATCACTCGCACATCACTAGCGCAAGATTACTTGTCCCGAGCGATTCGCAACTACTCTTTTATTATTTACGGAGCGTCCGATTGATTGGCTATCAGTTTAGCTGTGAATATAGCTTCTATGTAAGCTTCTATGTTAGTATGTTCATATACATGCGAGGACTGTGAAGGCCTAAAGCACTGTATGTGTATACGTACATCAGCTTTTGAAGACTGTAAGTGTTTCGTGTGTGTACTAGCGTCCCGCTCGCGTTCGCAAAACGTTGTTGTTATTCCGTTCTGATGACATGACAGCGCAAATAAAACCGAACGCAGCCTGTGTAAGTTATAACATAACTTATAAATATGTCGGTATTATTGCATAGAATGGCAAACAACTCCATAAAATAAAACGGCACTGAATGTAACATTTTCGTAAATGACAATGAAGGAATCATCATAGAGAAACACTTCGAGACGGCACTCGACACTCGACAGCCGCGACCCACATAAAGATAAGCGGAACGCGACCCACTTTTATTTCCAACTCGCTATCAGATCCGTGTATAACTTTACACCAAGTTTGGGAAGTAACTTGCAGTTTTTTATCTTTATCCATCGCGGATTTACGAGGGTAGCCGCCGCGCCTGCTGCCGCCTCACTGCCTGCCTCGACTCCTCGAGTGCCTCGCACGCAGCGCGCAGGGAAAGCAACAAATTAAAAAGAAAAAAGCTTCCTGACGCAACTCGAGGGAAATCAGACCGCCTTTGATTGGCTACTTATAAATAAAACGCGTGTTGTTGCTCAGGTGTGTAGTCCTGTAGTACATGACAGTGTGCCGGTTAAAGCGGGGAGGGGGGGGGGGGGGTTTGAGGGGTCGCGGTAACCTGCAAGGTTTCCACAAGTTGGTGGTTGCGCTCACATAACGTAAAGCTGCTTAGTATGGCCTCAGAGGTTTTTATTTGTTGGATGAAGTGGAAAGTGACTTTGATATACGTACGTTACTTTGTTAGTACGTTACTTTCCGTTGCAAAACACGATGAGGAAAAAGTAATTCTACCTTGCTCTCTTTAAGTTGACACTGTCAAGTCAAGGTTTTCATCTTTTTCTTTTTTTTTGTTCATCTTTTCTGCACTCTTTTTGTGTTTTTTTTTTTAACATTGCCCCACACTTTGAATTTCTCCTGTACCGTGGGTGCGTTTACAAACAATTAGACTCACATACACAAACAGCCAGACCCGGAACAACTATCTGTAGGCCATACAAATATTAGTTCCGTGCGGGGATCGAACCCGCGACACGCAGCGCAGAGTCGATTGCTCAACCACTGCGCCAACTGTGCCGTCGAAGTCTCTGTCTCGAGCCATATATTACATCCATGGTTCTCCTGTACAGCACAGCATCACATTTCAGGCAGCAGGTACGCCATATGTCGAACACCTCTTCCACCCGGTATAAGATTACACAGTAGATAAGTGTATCGGTACATCAAGGGCTATCGTAAAGTGCCCCGTATCGGCACAATGGCCGATGTTCGGCCACCCTCGGTATAACTGCTTCATTTCTATAGCTAAAGGATAATGCGCCGTGAGCCCATCCGGGTATCCGCGCGACTGCGGCCCGGCTTTACGACGCCATCACTTTGTATCATCCGCTCAACGCGTACTTATGACCGAAATATTCATAATTATTATTTATTCGTTGTATATTAGCGAAATATAGGTAAAAGTAATATCCGTATGATCGCTTCTGGCTTTTGTCGGAAGCGATCATACGTATAAGTACTAGTAGGCTTATAGTTGCTCCTTTGGTTATTTGAGCCGGAAAATAATGCTCACCAGATACAGGCAGATGATGCTCACCAGATACAGGCAGATTGCTGGCTGACATCGTCATCATCATCCGCTGGTCTTCGCGATTCTCACAACCAGATATAACCCATGAAAACAAATATTTTTCCATTTGTTGCTGGTTTTTTACAGGTGAAAGAAATAAATTAGGTTTATGTCCAAAAAATATTTGTACTAGTAAACCACGAAGTTTGTCTAAGAGCATGAAACAACAGAGCAATATATTTATCCTACAGCCTGTGTACCGTAAGACTATACTGTCGGAGTTAGTACAGTGGCAGCCGGATAAAATGTTCGGCCCTGGCTGGTGAAGCCGAAGGAGGTGATAAAGCTGAGCCGAGCGCCGAGCAACGGCCGAGGAAATTGAACGAGAGACTTGATTTATGTGCGCCGGGAGCCGCCGGGGTGTGCGGCCTGACCGCTCACTACGAAGTACCCATAGAACGAAAAGGATACATTCACACTTCAGCTAATGATTTGACACACATTTGATGTTATAAATAATAGAAACCATTCGGATATTATTATAACAGTTTAAGTTTAATTCGCAAGTCGCACCTCATGCGGTGATTGTGGTGACTGCTACCCGACCGACCCAGAACTTCGCAAGAATAGGTACAAAAGCGGAATTATTCATTGTATTACTGCTATTTGTATTTATACGTCTAAAGCAGTATTTCGTGTGCAAACTGTGTACATTGCGCGGTGCCTCGCGGTTCTGTCGCGATCTCATGCTAATGTAATCCGACCATGTACACGATGTAGGCGATGTAGAACAGCCCTGTGTCGTTTGCAAACGCTAATGAACACGGGATTCGCATTAGTTTCAATTTAAATGCGACGCCTCGCAATCTGTCCGCCGCGCGCCGTGATGAGGGTTCCCCGGGCCAATAATCAACCAATTAGGCTCGCCCCGACGTGACCGACCACTAATACATACTCTTTTGCAATTAAGTTGGTCATTATACTGATGAAAACAACGAAACTTCGCAAAAAGGTTTATTTATTTATTTATTTATTTATTTATTTATTTATTTATTTATTTATTTATTTATTTATTTATTTATTTATTTATTTATTTATTTATTTATTTATTTATTTATTTATTTATTTATTTATTTATTTATTTATTTATTTATTTATTTATTTATTTATTTATTTATTTATTTATTTATTTATTTATTTATTTATTTATTTATTTATTTATTTATTTATTTATTTATTTATTTATTCATTTATTTAGAACATGGAGGACTTACAGCTAATAAAAACAAACAAGAAAGGGAACAATAGTCACCAGAGAGCCAATGACAAATCCTCACGTGTAGACATATATACATATTTATTTTGTATATTTCAGAGTTCTTCTTTTGTTTCACAGTATTATCAACTTGATAATACTGTGAACTCAAGATTCTTGATACATATTATCAAGGCCGTATTGAGCTTAATTGATTTCATGCTTTTTGGAAACTGCTCACGAAATACATTCCTCTCTTTTTAAGCACACAAGTGACGACAAGTACAGGCTGGTGTAGTAAACGACACCGCGGTATCGACGTATCGCGTCGCATGTACGGAGCGCGGGCGAGTGGCGAGCAGGCGAGCGCGCTCCGGGCGCTGTGTCGGGGGCGCGCGGGCGACGCGTTCTCACGGCTCATTTGAGGCGCGCTGATCTACGACGACTAATGTGCCGCGCACTCGCTCAATGTAAAACACTGAAAGTACGCTTTAATTGAATACTCGTCTTATTTAAGATGGAAACACATTTCATGTGTTTCAAATATTATGTAGTAGAGCTGCAACTGTGTGGTTTTTCGCGAAAATCTTACACACATTTCAATTTGTCTAATCTTCTTTGTTTCCACAGTCTTGGCACGGAAGGTAAAATAGTTTTATATTTTCTCTTTCTTAATCTTTCGACTAAGCAGTGTAATAATAAAAATCTATACATACAAATAAATAAAATTGAAGTGTCTGTTGGTAATATTGTAATAGTGTCTGGTGCACCAAAATAACATTTTTTACGATTTTTGTCTGTCGGTCTGTCTCTAGTAAGTAAGATTACTGAATGCATTACGAAAGTAATACGATAAAGGAGGTCACTGTTATTAAAGGAGCAACTAATTAAATATCGCTACTGAGCACGTCTGTACGCTACCAGTGCACAAAAAGCAATGAAGTAAGTATAAACCAAGTATCAAACATAAAATTTCCACTGCACACTATGGCCGATACAATAAACAGCTCATGGAATTTCGACATAACCGTTACCAAGCCCATTTAAATCTAACACACAAAATATCCGGCTGTAACGCGCTGAAATAAACTTGTATTATGGCATGCGTGTGGACCTGTGTACTGTTTACACTTCGGGCTCCACACAGCCCATCAATCGACATCAATCGGAATTCAATTCGCCGCCGAAATAATATTTATATCGGAAATCCATTAGCGGGTGAGGTAGCTACGTGCTCGATATTGTGCTGTTGTGTACCGAGAGAGGCAGCGAGGCACCGAGTACCTGCACGGATTACATAACTAGTACATTGACGTGTCTCTTCATGTTATTTATAGGCTTTTACGGACGCACTCTTTTGCACATTTGGTCGTGCTTTGGACGATATTGGTTTATGTATTTGGTTTACCAAATGTATTGTATTAATGCAGACGCGTTTAACCGTTGTTGTGTTGACAGGTTTTTGTTAATAACCTAACGACCTTACAGTATTTATTTGACAAAATCGGAAATATAGTAGTAACGAAGGTATAGCACTACGTCGAATATTCCTTTCCTACTCGATTAAGTATTCATTGGTAAACCAAATAATAGTTGTAGTGGTATTCCTTTTCCGTTCCACAGACAACGATTACGTTTCCGTGCCGCAGTGCACTAACCGCGCAGCAGATAGTGATCCAAACGAAAGTTTAACTTTAACTGTTCGAGGCCAATACAGTTAGTTATAGCGGCATGTCTTTGTTGCCAAGTAATTACGTAACATCGCCGGCACGAGTGTAATCTGCTTTTAGATAACTATCTATTGTGCTGTTTTCTTATTATCTCACGATTGGAACACGATGGCATTTTCTCGTGCAACTGAATATGCAGAGAACATCGCAACAAAAGTAGCTTTAAACGACAATTAACCAATTTTGGAAACAGTGTGTTTGTTAGAATACGTAATCTAACTATCAGGAAAAGTCAATTTACTTGAGATCGTGCGTACCTCTGAGTGAAACAGCCTAGTATTCCGAGCATGCCCGGCGCGCTGGTACTTAAAGTGTGGCGCCGTGAAATGAGCGCTGACTTGTGCATCGTCGAGCAGAATGTGTCGACTCATCGTATCGGGGCGCTCGCGCTGCTGGCTGGAACTACTCAACGTTACAGGTCCAAGAGTTATGACTATGTTCATGAAGAGAACTGCACGCTTCAATAGCTTTTTGACTGGTGGCTTAAAGACGATGAAATAATTAACAAGTTTCTTGTAAATATACCTTGCTATAAAGGTGACTTAGAAATAAATAAATAAATGATTAATATCTCTACTTTTCGTAGTAGTGTGTGCGTTTTCGACAAGAACTGTGCCATATTAAGTGGTTGCTATCGACCGGCAGGTTGCTGCGAACACGATCCATCTCGTTTGTGCTCCGTTCGTAACTTCACTCGGTGTCGCGAGCTCAAACAATAAGCCATGAAGGATGTTCCAAATATAGGGCAATACTTTAGGATTTATACTACAAGTCTACAACGTACTGCGTGACAAAGTACGAGTTCAATACGCGGACAGAAATATGTAGAGGGTGTTGTGATGTGTGCGTGGTCGCAGGCATAACGCTACACGCCGGATATTGCTATAGTGACAACAAATATAACTATGAAATACCTATTATTATAAGTATTATTGCTATAGTGACAACAAATATAACTGTGAAATACCTATTATTATAAGTATTATTGCTATAGTGACAACAAATATAACTGTGAAATACCTATTATTATAAGTATTATTGCTATAGTGACAACAAATATAACTGTGACTAACCTATTATTATAAGTATCACTTATGAGATATCTTATCTTTCATTTTGAAAGATAATAAATGTATGGAAGAATAACATTCAAACTTTACTCTTATGTTTGTCTAGGGCTGTAGTGTAGTATATCCCTAGGCATCGCCTGTGCACCTCCGGACCCGACGGCTCGGTTCATGAGCGGTTACGTCGTAGACGGTGGTTGTCGGGCTCGTATTTTGATAGTGTTACGAGCGCTCCTGTCGTCACGCCCGGGGCTCCGTCGCCGCCCGGGAGGGCCAGCTTATTGTGTCACACGTGTGTGTGTTGCAGAATTAAATATATAAACATTATACTTGACTGTTTCTGTTATTAATGTATGAGAAACATGAAGGTTTGTGTTTTGAAGGGAATAACCAAGTGTTGCTAAAGTATTCCACACCGATTTTGATGTAAATAACTTTCATAGGGATGCACTAGGTTTTAAACTGAGCTTGCCTGACAGACGGTTTACGACAAAAAGCGATCGACACTCGATATCGCGCTCAATTGTTTTAGAAGTGGTTCTCCGACGTGTTTATTAGCTCACCCTGTAGCATTCCCAACACGATACTATTCGTGTAGAGGTTCTGTCACAATCATTCAGCCCCAAATAAATGTGAATGTTAAGCTAAATAAATCCGGTATTCAGCTATTCGTATCTGTGAGCTGTGTGCCGAGGTGAGGCACTATCTTATAGGTCGAGGCGCGGGATATTGCCTCCTTCGCGCCAAATGGAATATTCGCTGCTGCCACGCGCTCACAGCCAAGGATGACAGGTTTATAACAAAAATGAAACTATGAATCAATTTAATCTGAAAAGTTCGTAAAAGAGTTTCAGATGTAGACTAATAAGAATAGTATTATAAAATAAAACTTTGAGTATTCATGTCTTGTCAACCAGAATTATATGTTAACAGCTTGATTTACAACAATACTTAGTTGTTTTTTAGTAACAATGTCCTATTTCTATGAGCCATTTGTCGCGCCTTCTTCACGATTGTGATAAAAAATCTTGAAAAGTAATAGCGCGCTGACAAAAACTTGGGAATCCTATCTAAGTTTGTGTTGAGTTATCTGTCGGCAGAACTACTTCTAGTACAAATCATTTCCACGTCGCGTCGATGTGCCCGATACGATCAAACTCATTTACATGTTTTTGATAGTAGGGCCGATAACCATGATGAATTCCAGCAACTAAGCTTGAATAAGTACGCTGGAATGGACTTGCAATTGACCACAGTGGGTAAACCAGAAGGTCAATGGTACCTACAACCTTTGCAAAGTTATAATAGTAAAAATTAACAACAAAACTGTAGGTCAGTTGCAGTTGTATAAGAGAAATACATGTTGATATGCAGCAGCTATGTGAATAAATATAAAAATAGCAGCTGTAGGAGCAAGCTTAAATAGATTCGTGGTGGTGGGAAGTAGTAGTGTTGCAGCCCTGTACAATGTGCTGCGGGGCGCTGTGTGTGTGCTCGCATCGCTCAGGTGCTGCACTGCGCCGCAAATTGTGTTCCGTCGGCGCGGCCGCCCGGCAGCCCGCACCCGGTCGCCACGAAGGGAGCGGGGGGTGGTTGCAACATCGAAATAATATTAGTTTAAAATAGAGAATCAGCATGTTCAGAACATTTAAAGTTACCCCACTTCTAGTCTAGTTCTAGATGCAAAGAAGAGTCTCATCAAGGTGCAAAAGTGAGTAAAAGAGCTAGCTTGTATACATTCACGGTCATCAAATAAATTGCTTCGATTAATGGGTCATTAAATTACATTTGTTTGTTTTGCTTTAATAGAAATATGTTAGTGTCCGTCCGTTTACTTTGCCAACATTTTATGTTGTTTCCATACTTGTAATTAATTCTGGGTTTGTTTTCATTTCATAATTTGCTCCGCACGCGCCGCCGCCGCCGCCAGGTCGCTACTGGAGCGAGATGTCTTATCGAGGAAATCACATCGCAGGTTGTTTTATGATCGTAATCTAGCCTATATTGGGATTGTTAGAGTTCCTTTGACCAATAAAATCATTCAAACTGCGTATTAGCTGTATACTTTACCGCTATATCACGAATATAACTGCTAAGTCTACCGTTCCACCACATCGAAACATGAACAGTTTACTAGAACCACATCGTCAAAGTACGTCACATAATAGAGTAACGTCAGCGTCGCTTGCATGTCAGCTCACAATAACTCCACCAAGCGATCAGTTCGCTAAGTGTTTATGTGCTCTGATTGTCGGGACCGCGGCGCGGCGCGAATCAATCCGGCCATTACTGCCGTAAACTATCAGACGGCAATATCCGTCGCCGGCGATAAACCGGTTGGTTTTACGACACGTATACCTACTGCCGAGCGATCACCGACTCCCGAATATGAATCAGCTTGTCATGTGCCCAACTTTTGAACTGCATCCATCCAAGTGCGGTATGTTGATTGTTACCACTATTTTTTATTTGAAATTAGTTGTTATTTTTTCCATGTCAACTATAGTCTTAACCAATATATATCTTCACCAATATATATATCACGTCTCAGCACCGTACGTAATGGTGGGAAGCCCACTGATAATAGAGACGAATCTGCAGGTAGTGTGGAATTTTGCCTGATTTCAGAATGTCGTTCAATTTGCTGAAAGCCCACCTAAGCTGGAGTCTTCTGTATATCTCTGTTGTTTGATGCTTCTTGCCCAAGGAAAAACTATGGCCACACTCACCTCGTAAATATTCAAGGTTGTTAGAGGGTAAGTAGGTATGCGAACATTTTAGAGCAGAAAAGCTTGCAATGTGTGTTCCGGTCAGGTAAGTAAGTGGGGCGACATCGACAGGTGCGCTTGCTGGCGGAGCGAAGCGCGTGCGGACCAATCTTTCAGGGGAGGCGCCACTGACGCGTGCACTACGCGCTCTCAATCTCATAGCTAGTGGCGTTGTTGACTTCACAAAAAATGCTTTGTTAATGCCTTTACCTTCCTCGACTTCGTTTCGATCCATCTTTGATTTGTTACAGCTTTAGACCACTGATAGTTCTCGTTGTGGAGCATAATATGTCTCGCACATCTTTATTTCAAACTTTGGTTCACTTGTAACTTAGGTTCACTTAGTTTCCTCCAATCTGTAGCTCTCTTTTTTGACCCAATAAATTGATCTAAATCCGTCATCTGAAAGATTGAAGCTAAAAGCCGCCGTCTATAACCGATAGCGAAGGACGTCCATTAGAAGCGCGGCGTAAGCAAAGTGATCGAGTATTTGTACCCCCCGCGCCGCTCCCCGCCGCGCGCCGCCACCGACGGGCACGATGACTAATTGACTCTACGACGCTTTATTTTAACCACTTCTTTATTAGAAACAGAAGGTTCACTGTTCAGGACTCTATAGAAATATCCATTTAGCAGTGATCATCACATCACCGTGCTCTGTTGGATGAACGTAGGCTCAGTCAGCAGTCGCTAGTCCGCTAGTGTATTTCGTGGTGCCCACATTCAGTCCCTAGTCCTCAACCCACAGCGACTGTGTCCGCACGCAATCTGCAACACGCAGGCTTGGTTTTCGTTGGCTAGTTGAAAGTCGTGTGAATGAATACCTTGTGAGGGAACCTGCACGTGCTAGCTAGAACATAATTTCAAAGACTCGCACTGGGCTGGGACGGCGTGGTGGTTTCTTCTTAATTGAGAATATTGTGAAAATTATAGTGATTACGGTCGTTTGACATGAGTTGTCCCTTCTGCACCTGTCTACACGGTGTAGTTCACAAATAGATATTGTTGCACGTCTGGTTCGCAGCGTGTTCAACCTCGGACGCCGTTATATTTCGAGCTCTCCGTTACAACAGCCGTCTATTATGAGCGGCTTTCATAATATACGGATATCATCCAAACTATAATAAAGAGTGACATTATTTTATACGAACTGATTCATACTTTTTATAGATTTGAAAGCCTTTTTATTGTAAACACTTAATTCCAGTTTAATTTCAGAAATTGTCATAATGATCACATAATGCTGTTTGCTACGACGCGTAGCAGTGTAGGCAGAGTAGGTATAGATAGATAGAATACTATTTATTATGTACACCATACAAATTAGGTATTAAAATTTTGAAATTATAAACAAGGTGACACAATAACTTATCGCAAGCGATATTTGTATCTTATTTTTTTAAGACAACTTTTGTACAGATTTGAGGGAGGAAGCGACTATACTGTAGGTAGGCTGTGGTGAATCATTATTAAAATAAATACATACATATATTTATAAAGCCTATTTACAATTATACATATATATAATCGTGAAAAGACCCAAGAACTATATAATATGTTGGTTAAGGAGAGAGGTAGTGCTTTTTGACCATAATTTTAAAAGTGGACAAGCATTGAGCGCGCCTTACTGACGGGCGAGGCGTTCCATACTACAACTGTAAAAGATTTGTCGTACACACTGTTACAAAGTAGACAACTCTTGTCTCAAGTTTTCCGATGACTATTATATCTACATATTATGTGTGTCATGAAGGAACTTGAAACCTTCTTAAAAATAATAGGGGCTTATAGGATTAAACAAAATATTGTAGAACTGTAACAATATATCAGTATTCCGGCGAAGTTCTACGATCATATTAGCGCATGTCAAATATTAATCTTACACAAAAGTTATGTTGGCGCTCAAGTTTTTCCAGTTGTGTCTGAGTGAGATCAAAGTCAAAGTTTGCTATTTGCTTTGTTTTTTATTTATTTATTGGTGTAAATATAAAGTTCAGAGATCTCCATGTTATGCCGTCAGCGACGTTCAAATTTAGAACCAAACTTGGTTAAAAGGTGATAACAGCTATCTATCGTTTTGTAGTAAGCAACGACTTATTGTCGGGCCTACGATGTCCACTCATACTTGAGTGCCATCGCTGTAACATAGAAAAATTGTAAAACCAAATGATTTTAAAAGAGTAACCATGGAGTTTCTTGCCGGTTCTTCTCCATAGGAAACAACCAACCCGAACCGTGCACCTTTTGTTGACGTTTTATAAGTGCCCATGTAGGCCTATGTGAAATAAAAATATTTTGATTGATTGATATCATATTTTTGGATTTATTGTATTTCTGGGTATATTACTAGACATTAAATGAATCATTAATTATTTCTTAAAAACAATGCTTACTAGAAATAATTTCAGACAAAACTGTTTTTTTAAATATAAACTGTCACATGTAAAGATAATTGACTTTAGCGCTAAGGATGAGAAGTAAAAAGGATTGTGCAAGCTCTGTTGTAGTGGAGGTTGGAAGAAAGTTCCCACAGGCGACTCAGAGACTGGCGGATGTAAACATTTTGCGACTTTCGTCCTGCAGCTGACTGCAGCCGGACCCCAGGACATCATTTCAGCGGAAAGACGTCCACAGCTGGACATGGCCTATGTCCAGCAGTGGACCCCAGGACAGATGACAGTTAATCTTAACTGCTAGGCTCTTAACTTTTTCTCTAATTGGCGTAGCGACAACGTCGCCTCTTTTGCTACGGCGTAGCAGCGTAGCAAGAATGTCATCGCAACGTCTGCTGCGGCGTTGCAAGCGCGAACAAAGCGTACTTTGAATGTCATCGTATCGGCGGCGTAGCATTCATTCAAACTCACCTGCTATATAACCTTTTTTTTTATTTTGAATTACTAGAAACCATCATTGGCCACAAATATACAATTCAGTAACAGCATTTAACATTTGGTGAGAAGATGCAGCTCCTATATCGCGTGAGGGTCGGGGTACACATACAAACGACTTCATTACAGGGTCTGTGCACACACCTGCGCTCGCGAGTGTCTCGGCACATTACCGCGCCGTGAGATTCGACTCACGCACTCTCTGCACTTAACGTAATGTTCCTGCTGTTTACATCCGATGGCGGTTTGCGTGCGGTGCGCGGTGGTCGTGCGAGAGAAATCGGAAATTCAAACTTGAATAAAAAATATTTCCGTTAGGTTACCAAAATTGTTTTCTTAGCTTAGATAGTTACATAAAATATGTTTTACTGTACACAAAAATTGCAACACAGCTGTCTATCAATATTCTTAAATCTATGGGTACAACGCTGGTCTTTTTGCTGGTATTGAGAGCTTCGAGTCTTTTTGTCTTTGAAAATTAAATAAACAAGTTATAACTGTCGTCCTGAATGATAACGTTATAGCCGTTAGTTTAACAGATATTATGTGCTGTAGAACTGGTAATAGTGCTTGCCTGCAGTTACTTCATTCATCGCTCGACGGTACAAACCAAAGCGTAGTTTTATCTGCCTTGCGCTTAATGAAACGTGCGGCGCGTGCGCTTATTTATGTGCCAGGTGCGGTGCGCCAGTGGCGCGGCTGTTGCGCGACACTGTGGCGGCGCGGCATGCGGCATGCGGCAGTGGCGTGGCACTGTGGTGGCACAGCATGCCGTAGTGGCGCGGCAGTGCAGGCGGCGGCGCGGCATGCGGCGGCGCGGCATGCGGCAGTGTGGCGGCATGACGTGCGGCAGTGCAGGCGGTGAGGCGAGGGACGGCCTGGACGTGCGCCAAACGTCTGCATCTGTCAGGCACGCCACGATCTACAGACCTGCAGTGCCTTGTGTTGCATTCTGAAACGCAATAAGTAACACGCTTGCTTTTGCTTTTAACTTAAACCTAATCAGCTAAAAACGCTCCCGCAGTTGGGTCTCTTTTCTGTAAGTGGGCTTGGAAAATTAAATAATCTGGCACACTTCTATCTGCATAAATGATTGTGTTTTTAGTAGAAGACTAAGATTTTATGTGTTTCTCTACAGATTTCTGATGACACCAATCACCATGATTTGTGCCAGGATATGATCATATAGAGGCTTATACATATATATCATCCGTCTAAGCCGAGCATGTATTCTGGCGCCTTTGTCCGGCGCTTAAACACAAATAAAATATCAATTTCCTGGCTGCAGGCGGTGACACCGGTGCACCGGTGCACGGTGGCATGGCGGCGCGCTCAACGTTAAAAAACTATTATCTGTCGCTACAAAGGGCGGCGCGCGGTACCACAAAGCGGGGCGGCTGCCTATGACGGCGCTGCGGCGCACCTTTGTTATACCGGAACCGCACGGGGTTGCATCACCACTTACATAATATGGTGGTTACTGACGCGTATGTTAAACTATTTCACACCACAGGAGCTTTAACTACACATATGTACGGGTAAGGGTACATTTAAATGATAGACTGTTAGAATGATTGATTTGTGTATTGAAAGAACACCCAAAACTGATAACTGATCGACTCGCGGCGAATGAGTCTTTTGTGGTTAGCCCAAACGGTGATATGCGACTACTGCTCGTTGACTTAAAATTGTATATTTTATTCATTCGCTGCGCGTCAGCACAGCCTGAGGCGCTGCAGAAGCGGGGCAGCCCCAACACTGCCCTGAACGCACACTGTTGTATTGGACTGAAGGGCACTCACTGTAAACAGCTTGTGAGTTAGACGCCAATAGGCTGCACGTGTATAAGGAGTTGCAGAAAGCTTTAAAAAGTGTGATTTTAACCTGATTTGAACAGCGTGCTAACCTATGGGCTATCATATTTGCTCTCTTAGACAGTGCGCTCCGCTCCCGCTCAATGAAACATGGTCTTTCATATCGGCTGTTGCCCAGTGCCCCAAGTATTTAAATTGGTCCACCCGTTCTAACGGTACACCATTCAAGTGAATAGGGGGTACTTGCTGTGGGAATTTGGCGCCTCCCTGAAATACCATAAACTGGCTTTTTGAGACATTATACATTAGGTCATGGCTGACCGCGTACTCCTCACATATTTGCAATAGCTTGCGTAATCCACAAACCGACGCACTCAGCACCACCATGTCATCTGCATAACTCAGATTGGTCACACATACATCATCAACATGGCAGCCCACATGCCGACTACTGAGCGCGACGATGAGTGCATCCATGTAAAGATTGAAAAGTGTGGGTGAAGTTAACCCACCTTGCCTCACCCACATTCAAGCCTGTATTGTTTTGACAACGTGGCCGCCAATCTGACATTGTTTTGTTAACCTGGTGTTCGTCCCAATACTTGAAGATGTTAACAAGTTCCTGCGGCATGTTAATGTCCTCAAATTTTTGCCACAACACAGCATACGTAACCAGGTCAAAGACCTTGGACAGGTCGAGGAAGCAAGCTTATACTGGTGTTTTACGATTGGTGTAGTATCTGACGGTATTCTTGAGACACAATATTGCACTATCAGTTGATAATTTAGTTCTAAACCCAAACTGATTATCATGCAGTGACACGAGTTTTAACCGTGTATTTAACCGTGTATCAAGCAAACCGTCAAACACCTTTGTTAAAACTGTAGAAAAAGAGATAGGCCTGTGGTTAGTATTATCAGCTAGATCACTAGTTTTATTCTTCTTCGGTTTAGGACAAACTTAACAAGCTAAGTTTGTTTACAAACTTGTTAATTTAAATAGTCCACTTCAAAGTACGTAGTAGTGGAACTTATTCAGACAACTTGACGCAATCTTGTGCTAATGGTAATTGGTTCTTCGCTGCCTCATTCGAGTCTGTTCTTAAACATTCTCGTGCGGCGGATACCTACACTAGGTCGCGGCAGGTAGCGCCACAAGTGCCACCACGTCATTAACACAGAAGGCCCGCTTCATGCGTCATGTTAGTCAATGCTTATGGTAGCCGGCGCAACGGGTGAGAACGAACGTTTGGAAACGGCATGCAGTTTGAGACCGAGTCGACAGAGATTTTTACTGGATAACAAACATTAATCTCTGATCAAGACGAGAGTCAAGAGTAAACCCATCGCAAATAAAAAAAAAACAATTTTATAATGTACTGATAAACTAGTTAAACATAAACTATGAAAGTTTAAGGTAGGCAATGAGTGTGAACATCACTTATATTAAGACACAGCCCTGCCACTTTGATACCAAAGGTAGCTTTAATAGTTTGTGACTTCTGTACAGTGTTGCTGGGCGGCGCTGTTCCGGTATGCATCGTGTGTGCCTCGCACGTGTGCCGTGTTTGTATTCCGCGGAGGGCGCTCCTCCGGCGGGAGTGCCATCAATCTTTCGCGACAAACGCTGATAGATCCCCCTCCCCCCACCCTCGAGACAGCCCCGCTCGTACCACACTCAAACTTGTGCTAAACAAATTGACTTTGTTGGACTTTTCAAAACGAAGTATCTCCTCCTAACGATGACTTGGTAAAAATTGAATTTGGAACGCGAAGAATCGGAGGTAACAGCATCCGAGGGATTTATCTGAGCGGTAATGTAGAAGTTGTAAATGGTATTTTTTTCTTAAATTTACGAAATCCTACAATAATAATTGCAGCTGTATTAACAAATGCATTTATTTGTCAGAATATCACAAAAACTTTTTACAGTTGATTGGAAGATAAACAAATTTGAGAAAAGAAGGTGAATGAAAAAGACGGCCAGTAGTCTCCCCGAGCGGAAGGATGCCGAGTACCATGGCACTGAGGTAGGCACAAGTGGAAGAATGTCTATTGAGAGTGGAGGTGTCCGAAACCTTCGTTAGGCAGCATACTCCGTCTATTGAGAGTGGAGGTTTCCGAAACCTTCGTTAGGCAGCATACTCCAGTAGAACAATCACGCATGTTGTATCATCATCATCTGCTTTCCTTTTCAGAACCATGTTACGGACGGCTACAAGTCTAACCGAATGCAGCTTAATAACTGTACATCTATAGAGGATATGTAGCGACTGCCTATCTGACCTTTAAAGCCTAGCTATTGAGTAGTTGTCAGACCAGATCGAGTGAAAACGAGGAGACAGAAACAAGCTCTTCATTTATACGAGCAATCGTGTAGTTAACGAGTTGCTCGGCGCTATCTGATAGATATTACTCGCGCACAAAGTTGCCCGTCTTTATATCTCACTCCGCTAAGTTTAGATAATTCGGTAACGATGTGCCGCAATCGTTATTGTAACTAGAGATCGGCGAGTCTCGCTGCGCCGCGCAGTATGAAGTTGTGAAGGAGTTACAGGTGCCAATCAGAAGTAGCAAGAGTAGCAGAAACAAAGAAAAAGTAAAGCTGTTTCGACTTTCGGGCCACTACCTGTAGCGAATGTCTAAGCCTGTCTACAATTGACAGCCGGGACCAACGGAAAAAAGTGTTTTCCGAAAAGTGGTTTCCGAGCAAACTATGCAAGCGCGGCTTAACTTAAAGATCGAGCCGAGCCGCTGTTATTATTTAGCACCGAACTCTTCTGGTCTTCGCCACCATGTTAGTTTATTTCATAGTCGACGAGTTATTCCATGCGCTCTATACTAATTGTGGTATTCGTACTCTGAGCGCGGTTCTATGTGATGAATAACGCCCATTTTTACATATCGGCACGTAGGAAGCCCAAGTTCGGTTCATTTGGGAGGCGATCTAAGTTCCGCAATTAATTCGCTCGTAATAACCGGACCAATGTGATGCGAATAGTTCACGTCGCGACTTCATTAGCGAACTCGAACAACTCCAGCCGAAGGAGCTGCCAGTTATTAAGGAAGGATTTTATCGGTGCGCGGCGGCGGGTAGTGCCACGGAAAATTGAAATACTTAAAACTTTATTTCACAGTTGTATCGATGATGATGATGATGATGATCGATGATGACGGCGCACCGCACACCGGCCACCTCCAGCACATTGTGTCGGAAATGTTTTCGTTCCATTAAATTTATTCTTCGGTGTCTTTACGAACGTAATTGAAACTGCATTGTATTTCATTTCAATCTTTTGGCAGCTGTACAGCTCGTAACTTTCTTTTATAATAATTTCTTGTTCTTTTCATCGCAGCGATTTTGCCTGGCACAAGTCCAACCCCTGTTAATGAGTCATTTTATATTTAGTGGTCCATGTACAGTTATGTACAGAACAGATCCTGGTACCTATTTCTTTTTGCTCGTTATGTGCTAAGATATGAACGGACTTTTGGAAACTATAAACAAACGTTTTTTTACTCAGATTACCTTCCCTTAATTTCTAACCGTAACTTAGTTTAAAACTGTGGTCGGTCAGTGTATACTTCAGAGTGCGCTCCACCCCCCGCGCCTCCGCGCTCTCTCTGCAAGAGCCCGATTGGAAATTTTTAATTGTAACTTGTATTGAATTGGAAGTTTAATTCGCGACGCTGCGCTCCCGCGAACACCTTCTGTCCTTACCAACGACTCGGTACCAAGCACCGGCGTGTCTTTGTTTCATGTTTCGGGGACTTAAGTAAACTTAACGTAATTTAGACTTAGTAAGAATGACTTAGTTAGTAAGACTTAGTTAAAATATCCGTGAAAGCTTAAAACTGTGTCACATACACATAGACTCGCATCATGGGCCTTCACCTGAACCATCCCTTTAGTAAAATTAAGTTGCGGGGCACCTCAATGCATCGATTCGATTATATTCTCAACGGCTGTTCAGTCAGCCTTGCTGGTGCTTCTTCACATTTATCGTTGCTCCGCGGCCGCGCGGTCTGTCGTGCAAGATACTACTTCCATATGTATGAGCCGCAGGTGCATCCAACGAGCGCAACGGATTGCTCTCATCGAGATGTACTCAGGCTTCGACCCCAGAGACATAGCGGGCGGTGTGACCACGCTGCTGGCGCGCTCTGTCCGAGTGATATTCATACTGCCTACTGCCAAAATGAGTTAGGTCTGTCTACTGAAACTTATCAATTACATGTCGTAGTCAAAACAGTCAGTGTTTAGTTGTTCAACGCATAAACGATATTTTCGAGTTTGCTCAGCACAAGTTCAAAATTGAGATTTTTATAACCCAGTGAGGCTTTCTATCTTCTTAGCAGGTACCACACATACTCGTACATCCAGTGAGCTCGGGGTCAATAGCCCACCGCGCACAATGAGCTCATATCGGCACATATTTCACGGTTGGTATAAAGTCTCATGGTAGTGGTTACGGCTGCTATTCTGCTAGATTTTCCTACTCGACTCGAATTTAATAATATACTTACCTCCGTTTATATTTGGCTTCCTTTCAAGCGACGTTGTGCGACTGTGGCTGTAAGTACGCCGTCCAATAGGAACGGACAGAAGGTTCCGAGCGCACGGTAATATACTCCAATATTAATGTAGCTTTTGTGGGGAAACGGAATGTAATGATTGCTATCAGATAAATCTATCTTACAATGTTGTTTTGATAGTCCTGTTGCGTTAACGATCCCGTCACGACTGTATCTTCGGCTCCTGCCTGCTGCATGACAATGGGACAACGGTGCTCGCTACTCGCATTGGCAGACGCTCAAAAAATCACGTCCTGTGGAATTATTGAGTTAGTGCACGCTTTATTGTTTTCCACCGCAATATTGCCATCGATAAATGGAGCTGAACTGACTACAATACAATACAACTAGAAATATAAAAGTATTTCTGCTGAGGTTTCAGAAATGTAATGGAATGGCATTGTTCTACGGTAACATAAAAGGAACATATAGTAAGGCGAGCAGCTACATCACGCGTCTGTCCGCATGAGCTGCAAAGTTACTAGGAATACATATTCCTTCAGGAGGTGAATCCGTACATCTAGCTGGAGTTAGCGTGACTTGTAGCAGTTTTGTGTAGCTGGTGCCTCCCCACTCCCCAGGGCCGTGGATTGATACGTAGCTAGTACGAATATTACAAGTGCGTGTGTGTGTAGCAACAGGCTTCGTAGTCGGCTAGTAAATGACTCGTCCGCAGGGAGCCGCTAATTGTCGCCGCATAGCTTCCGCCGTAAATGCTTCCGTAGATTTATCCTAACTATCCCTACTAATATGTTACTATTATATAATAATAATAATCCATTTATTTTCAGGTAACAAAGACCCATAGATAAATACCTTAACCTAATTATACATACTATAACAATTGTGTTAGTAATAAGAGACTTAAAGTTATGTTAGTAACACTTCACTTGCACGATGATTGTGTGCGCTCATGTGGAATTTGTCCGCGGAAGCGACGGAACACCACATCCTGCGGCCAAAAACTTTCTTCCAACACCAAATGGAGATAACACGTTGGAATGCGCACCACAAACGCCTTGAAATTGACGTTGCGGCTCGACTCCAGCAGTTGCACTCTTGGCGTGTACTTCAGTCTTTGGCGCACGTACTCCTCGATGTTCTCTGCCTCAGTAGTGTAATGTAGACGAGAGATATACACCGGGGTGTTCGGCTTCGCGGCACGCAGTTTTACGTCGGGCTCCACAGGAGCCTTGCCGCAGCGGTTCTTACAGCTTCGCTGACGGCGTTTCCTCCTTTGCACCGTCACGAAACCGTCATCATCAGCACGATCTGTTGCCTTTGTAGGCACGGGCTGTGCCGGGAGAGTAGCGGGGGTGCTCGATATAACCCCAGGCCCAGCTGGTCGCGTCGGTCGGGCAGCGCTGCGGGGAGGAGCTGCGGGGACGGGAGCGGGGCTGCGCGGCGCGCTTGCGACGCGCAACGCAGACTCAGCAATCGGCGCCGGCGACAAAACTGCTGACGCGAAACTCGCAGCCGATGCATTGAGGCAGCCGGCTCCTCGGCGCGTGTTTACATTACTTACACGTGCCGGTGACCCAGTTAATGCCACAGAGTTGCGCAACTCATCCAGTTGTGAGCGCAAATCTGCAACAGTGCTCTGGGATGTAGCCAGATTTCTCTGCACATCAGCCAAACTAGCCTTTAGGAAGACGATGTCCTTCAGCAGGCTTGTCACATCGACGTGGTCGAAAGTGACTGGAGGTAATTTGTTTAAATTCCTCGCCACAAACATCGGCACGTCGTCATGGTCGGTCGCTTTCAGCAGCGTGATGATATCCTCCAAACTTTTCCTTGTCCCGTCACGCCTATGAGACACCATCTGGTCGCTTTTATTGAGCGACCGAAACAACAGCAGCTTCGCAGCAGCAATGTCGGCCTCGCTGAAATTCGTTGCACAGATCTGAATGGCGGACACCTCGTCCATCACGTCCAGTTTCTGTTGCAGGAACGCCAGCAGTTCATTTGCCACAAGTGTGTCACACATGGCAACAAAAGTTTCGAGCGTCGGCTTACGCCGCGCTATACTATAATAATAATATTATGACGCGTATCAACTACGTCCGCCCTAGAGCGCGGTGCACACACGACTGACAATATGACTGACACTATATGTAACTATATGTAATAGTATAGTATGTGTACTGTATGTACTGTATGTAAGTAAAACTACTCAACCGACCATCATGAAACTTTGTACACATATTCTTGGAGGTATTAGAAGTAACATAGGCTATATATCATCACGCTACGACCAATAGGAGCGGAGCAGCAATGAAAAATGTTGCGAAAACGGGGAAAATGTGACGCAGACGAAATTGCGCGCGACAGCTAGTTTAATATAAAAAATGTTTTTTTAACTACCCATGTATAACATCAACAAGCAAAGTTATAAGAAACAAAAATAATGTACTTTAGACAGTTATATCTATATTTACAATACATGTATTCTCATTACCGACAGTTTAATCCCAAGCCTTTTTATCTTCGAGATAGTGATTTACATGATTGTAGGCTTTCAGGCATAGCTTCCGTTTTATAAACGATTTGAATTTATTTAGGCTTAGTGCTTGAATATGGCTCGGAAGCTTATTGTAAAAACGTGTTATAAATTGGCATCTGAACGTACCCGCTACTTTTTTGAGCCTCGTTGGGCAATCATCATATGACTTCTCCCGCTCTGGGCGGACTGGGAGGGAGTGTCAGACTTGTACTGACAAAAACCCATCCATGTTCCTTCTTAGCCCATTGTGTTCCAGGGCCACAGTATCTCTTTCGAACAACCCGCAGCCCTGGCAGGCATCGGCCCTCTGGGACCCCTTCCGATTTGCTGACATCTCCTTGAGGCGCGCGTAGAACACAAACGCGCCGTCGGCACGGCCTGTCGTCGGGTGTGTAATATATGCCATAATAACAGATAATATATTATCACTTGAAATAACGTTCACATGATATAATTTTCATATGACGTAATTTTCATATTTACTCATTTTCTGCCGGAATTCTGTAGTGAATAAGTAAATATTAGAAAACATCATACTGTTATATGTATATAACTTCATCTAACCCAAATGATTCACCAACAATAAAATGGATCTGGCGCTAATTGTCATGGTTCTAACCTAACCTAATCCAGATGGTTCACGCACGCTCGCTACGCTCGCTCGCCTTCGTGCGCTGATGGTCATGGTTCTAACCTAACCTAACCCACATGATTCACCAACCATATAGCGGCTCTAACGCAGGAATATATTAGGAATAATATACTAACTAAATATTATACTAACTGAATATTAGTTCAAATGTGCGTTATAGAAAATGTTTATTAAACCATATAAAATTAGGTAAACTGAAATTATATCAATAATTAATTATATCATTTCATCGTTATACTAAAGAAAAATTATATAAAATGAAATTAGGTCATGTGATCGTTAGAACTTTTGTTATTATGTCAAATGGTACGCACCCCCTGTCGTCATAAGACGGACGGACGGTGAGCTACGACAAAGTACCCTCACGTAATAAAAAAATACGCTCATTCAATGCATTCAAAACTCTATTAGCTGAATATTTGATACAAATAACACCCTTCCTAATACGTGAATTCATTGGATGGGTGTATCATAATATAATAGATTTAATAATTGCTACCGTGACGTCTGTGAAGAACTATAAATATAATTTATTTTAAGCATTGTTCTCATGTAAGTGACTTTGTGTCTTTTTTTAGAATAAATATTTTGAACCTTATATTTTGTCGGAGCCGGTCATTAGTATGGACAGAAATTGAAATCGGATTGGATTTAATCGGAAAGCGCGCCAAAGGCGACCTACTTACCAGTCTACACAGTGTTTGCGTAGAGTTACTTAGTGTACAGAATGCGACTGGTTGACGTGAAGCGTGAAGCGTTGTGAAGCGTCCTTTTACACCTCGTATTTTATTAACAAACAGAGAAACATGACTTTTGTAACTTGCTTTACTAATAAGAAGACGAATAGTCTACGAGGAATCAGAAACTATTGAGACTCTTGAATAGCATCATTATTATTCATTCATAATTTGAGTGTCATATCACGGTTAGATATTATTTCAACTATGTATTTCTTGGCGACTCTTGCGACGGACGAATATTTCCATAATATTGCCGAATAGTGCTCGTGTAGTGACGCCAAGATGTTATGATTATAAAGCGAGAGCGAGCTGTGAGCAGTGAGCCTGCCTGCCGTGTGCCGTCCGGGTGCCGGCCGGTTGCCGGCCGGGTGCGGGTGCCACGTGCTCTGCTGGGCCGGAACTACGGGATTATGAATAATCACTCCATCCATCCACAACGTGACGCCTCCTCAACTGAATAGCATATTTGTCGCTAAAGTTAACTACGATATATTACATCCTGTCTGTCACACTGCCAGCCTGCTTCCTACCTCCTATGCTGTATCATGTTGATTGACACAATAAAACAATGTGTTTGCATATGTACTGTTTATTTAAATTCTTATTGCTTTCACTTCACATAACTAACTCTAGGATCGGTATCTGACGCCATTACCGTATCTCACCACTAGTGTTGTTCATTCATCCTATCTTATAGTGATGTTCCTACTTACTAAACATACTACATCTTTCCCTTATAATTAGAAATAGTGTTAACAAACATAATCTGCTAAATGTTTGGGGGGAACTATGTTTCTCCTAGGTCTCAAATCAAAATCACGCACTTGCTCTTGGGAATCTTCCACTACAACTACATCTTCATCATTATTCCTTTGTTCCATACACATATTTTGTTCTTCTGATTGAAAATGTTGATTATTAAATAGATTGAAATTACATTCTTGTTGAACATTTACATTTTTAGGAAATGAAGGTTTTACATGCAATGTATTCCTTCTAATTATTTGTCCATTAACATCTTTTAAAATCAGAGACCTTGGAGACGAGTGTATATCCACAACATTTGCTGGGACCCAAACATTACCCTTTAAGAAAACTACGTCTTGGCCGGAATAAAATTTGTGATTGTTCCCTTTGGCCATTTTATCAAAGTTTCTTTTGTTATACATATTTACTTTATTTTGAATTTCGTTAAAATTCGTTACTAATTTTGGTTTTAAAAGTACATCATGAATAGGTAGTTTGGTTCTTGTCAATCTGCTAAATAGTAACTGTGATGGTGTGTATTGTGAACCTAATACTGGAGTATTTCGGTACTCTAGCAATACTTCTTGTAAGTCAGTACCACTCTCAGTTGATTTATTTAGCAAATTTTTTGCAATCCCAACAAATCTTTCAATAAAACCATTGGACCTAGGATATTTTGGGCTTGAAGTAACCAATTTTATATTCCAAAGTGTTGCAAAATGTTGGAACTCAAAAGAGTTGAATGGCATATTATCAGCCCTCAAGATCCTTGGTATACCATGAGTTGAAAAAATGCTCTTCAATATGTTAATCACAGTTGATGCGGTTAATGAATTCACATGAATTAAGTCAAACCACTTAGAGTAATAGTCAGCTACAATTAAATAAGTTTTACTTCTCCACTGTAGAAAATCACAAGCAACTTTTTGAAATGGTAAAGCAGGTATCTCATCAAGCAACATAGGTTCTTTTGATTTTTTGGCACTATATTTTTCACATATCTCACATTTTGATACAATATTAATAAAATCAGTCTCAAGATTTGGCCAATAAAATAAAGATTTTGCTCTAGCAATTGTCTTATTTATTCCAAAATGACTTGAATGAACTTTTTTAATCACTCTATCTCTTAATACCAATGGCACTATAATCTTATAATCTAAATAAACAATTCCATTTTCATATGTAATGTTATCTTTACATTTATAATAGAATTTTACAGTATTAGCTACTTTATTCTTGCATTTAGGCCATCCATTTTTATAGTATAATTTTAATTGCTGAAGGACTGAATCATTTTCAGTTTCTAACCTAATGAGATTGTGTACTTCTTCACTGACATTAATAGTGTGTACAATTTTAGTAAGAGAACTATCCAGTTCTATATTGTCAGCAATGCTTGAAGCACGACTTAAGGCATCAGCTACATGCATCTGAGAGCCTGGGGTGTATTGCACATCCAGATCATAAATGCTTAATTTTATTTTTATTTTTCTTAGTCGTTGAGAACCAATTGAATTAATTTCTTTCTTCATAACTGCCACTAATGGTTGATGATCTGTTTGCATGATTACATGTCTCCCATATATATAGTAGTGAAACTTTTTACAAGCAAAAAGTATTGCTAAAAATTCCTTATCAATTTGCCCATACTCAGATTCACAAGTAGATAAACTTTTAGAGGCATAGGAAATGGGATGACCATTTTGCATTAATACACAACCAATTGCATCCTTAGAATTACTGTCAGTCTGAATTACAATTTGTTTTTTGGGATCAAAATTTACAAGCACTGGTGGACTTATTAAAAGATTTTTAATATTATTGACACATTTAGTATAACTATCATTCCATACAAATTCTATGTTTTTCTTTAACAACTGCCTCAGTGGACTGGTTACTACAGACATATTGGGAATATATTCCCTAAAATAATTAACAAAACCTAAAAATCTCTGAAGACTTTGCTTATCAATTGGCATGTCATATTCTAAAACAGCCCTAATCTTATCTTTGTCAGGTACTAACTTTCCATCTACAATTTCATGGCCAAAATATTTAACTACATCAGGTAAGTATTGAATTTTCTTTGGGTTAAACTTAATATTTAACTCACGTGCTCTGCTGAGGACTTTTTCGAGTATCTCATCATGTTTTTCTCTGGATTCCGCATAAATTAAGAAATCATCAATGTATATGAACAAACCTTCAATGTCACTAAAGCAATTTCTACAGTTTTCTTGAAAAACCTCAGCTGAGATTTCAAGTCCAAATGGTAAGACATTAAAACAATAAGATCCATAAATTGTAGAGAATGTACAGTATTCTTTACTGTCATCAGTCAACCGAATCTGCCAGAATGACTCTTTCAGAACTAAAACAGAGAAAAATTTTGAATGACCTATCTGAGACTTTAAATCATTGATAGTTGGAATTTCATAATACTTTTTAAGAATACACTCATTGAGAGCCCTGGGGTCTAAACACAAACGGATAGAACCATCATTTTTTTCCACAATAACAATCCTATTCACCCATTCTGTAGCCTTCTCAACTTTGGATATCACATTTAGTTTACAGAGTCTGTCTAATTCATCTTTTAATTTATCTTTTAATTTTAAAGGAACCCTATGTGGAGGTTTGGACACTGGAATAGAGTTTTCTTTTAATAAAATTTTATATTTTTTAGGAAATTGACCTGTTCCTGAGAAAACATCTTTATACCTATCCATCAGTATCTGCTTATTTGATTGATTATCTTTGATACTGTTAATGAACTTTCTTTCAACAATGCCTAATAACAAACATGAATCCTTCCCTAATGTTGGCTGATACCCAGAATTAGTAACAATAAAATCCAATAAATAAACTTTTGACTTTAATTTTGTTTCCAATAAAACCGTGCCATAGGTTTTAATTTTTGATCTGTTGTATGCCTGCAATGTGACTTTTGATTTACTAAGTTGAATATTATTAAGTTTATGCCTTGGAATTTTATTTTGAATATCCTCTAGCAACGAGATAGGTATTAGGTTAACATCAGAACCAGTATCCAGTTTGAAGGTACAATTCATGACATTTTCAATGATTAAGTTCTGCTCCCAACAGTTAGTATTATTTATTTGACCTACCGATTCACAAAAAAACTCTTTATCATTTTGCTCTTCGGATACAACTTGTACTTTCTTGGTGCGGCACACTTTAGCAAAGTGGTTATATTTTCCACATTTCACACATTTTGCTCCCCTTGCAGGACATTTGTTGATGTCCCGCTCATGTTGACCACCACACCATTTGCACTGTATAGTGGGATTTTTCACCTGCACCTTATGAACATCTCCAATATCTTCTGAGTCACATTGCACTTCTTTGATTTGTGACTTTGTCACCTCTGAGAGACGTAGCCTCTTCACAGTTTTTTCTAAATCTACATCTCCCATGCTCAACAAATTCTCTTGTTCAGATTTATTTGTAGTACCAAAAATTATTCTATCGCGGATAGCTTCATCTTCATTTGTGAACTCACAGTTTCTAGCTAGACTTTTTAAGTCCGTGAAATATACGTCAAATGGCTCGCCCAGTCGCTGAGAGCGCTTATAGAATAAAAACCTTGAAAACAGCAAATTCTTCTTGGGTTCACAATATTGGTCGAACGATTTCAACACGTCATCGAATGTCACCACCTTTTTCTTTCCATCAGCATCAATAAGTTTGTCGAAACCAAAATTATTATATATTTTTACTCCTTCCTCGCCAATGACATTGAGAAAAATTGCAATTTTTCTTTGTTCTTTTTCATCATCAAGTCCAGAGGCAATTAGGTATATACTTAATTGTTGCGTAAACCTTTTCCAATTGCTTGGCAGATCCCCACCGAGACACAGTTTTTCGGGTAGGTTGTAAGACGCTGCGGCCATGTTTGCACTTTGCAAACAGTTACAAACTGAACACTGAACAGCGATTATCGCACAAGACGGTTACGTTATTAAACAATTACAGCTGCGCCATGTATCTGTTAAAGGAGGTTTCATATGCTGATATTGAAACTATACTATTTAATTATATTTTTTTTTGATAACTGTTACTTTGACTGTGTCACTCATGATTTTTCTCGTTGTGCAAATACATTATATTAATTGTTTCTATGATCGTTTCAATAAACAATCCGGATTCTTTAACATGGTAGCAGAGCGTGGTTGAAAAACAATTCATAGAAATGATATAGAATATAAAGTTGTAAGTACTTAAGATTTCCGGAAAATATTTACGTAAAAAAAAACTTTTGCAATTTTTTGTCGAAAATGTCTTCATCAGGCTCAACCAGCTGTAAGATTGACATCGGGCAACTAAAAGGTAAAGAAAATTGGGCCACATGGCGCTACAAAGTCACTCAGCTTTTAAGGGGCAGCCAAGGTGGATTGAGTGCTGTCGAGGGCAAACTTGCAAAACCTATTCACCCAGGGTCTACAGCGACTGTAGAGGAAGTGGCTACGTATAAAAAGGAAACACAACACTACAACGAAGTTGACAGCCATGCCGTTTTGTTGTTAACGGCCAACATGACGGACGAGACGCTGCAAAAAGTCATGAGGCTTCAAAATGCTCAAGAGATTTGGGACGAGCTACATCGCCTGTTTGACTCATCGTCTGATGACAGGACGTACACGTACTCGCTGGATTTCTACCATTATTGTAAAGATCCGACACATGATATGGCGACACATATCTCCAAGGTGAAAAACCTATGGCATGATTTGAAAACAGAGCTGATAAAGGAGTACAAGTGTGACCTACCGGATGTCCTCCTAATTTGCAAGATTCTCGACTCACTCCCCGAGGATTACTTCAGTTTCAAATCATCATGGTTGCTAATGTCAAAGTCAGATCGCAGTATAGAAAATCTAACTGCGCAATTGTGTCATTTTGAAAAATCATTAGCCGTTAATAGTAACGGAAATTCAGATGTATTGAACGTTCAACCAAACCAAAATAAAAAGTTTTCCAAAATAAAATGTGGTTATTGTGGCAAACCAGGCCATAAAGTCAAGAGATGTCAAAAGTGGATCTCAGATGGAAGACCACCGAAAGCTTCTACTACAAGCAAAGCTACCCTGACAATTATTACAGCAGAAAGTCACCAAGCGTTAAAGAAACCCGCTGTTTTCAAGACAAATACCGAGAGTTGGTATGTTGACAATGGTGCGACAAACCATGTCACAGGTCGTAGAGACTACTTTACAACTTTCGAAAGTTTTGAAGATTCTACAACGGATTATACGTTGATCACCGCAAATGGTGCTGTTGTAAAAGTGATTGGAAGAGGTACAGTTGACTTGATTGCCTATGTTCATAAAGAAAAGCAAGACATTCAACTAAATAATGTATGGTATGTACCGGGTATTACTAAAAATCTGTTTTCGGTACTTGCGGCACAAGACACATTGGAAAATAGCGAATTTACTTCTGAAAGAGAAACTTGTTGGTTAAAAGAAAAAGGAAAGGTCTTGCTAATGGGAAAACGTTCAAAGAATAGAGGACTCTATGAACTACTTGCGAAGACAATAGTCAATAAAGCTGCTTCCAATATTGAAACCCAAGTAATGACCAACCTACAACTTTACCATGAAAGATTTGTCCACCAGAACAAAAGACATGTAAAGAAGGTCATCGAAAAGGAACTCGGTATCAAAGTGAAGCTAGATTCCGAATTATGTACAGGTTGTGTATATGGAAAGACACATCGTAGAAAATTTGGGACAAGGGCTCAAGCGAAAGAACCTGGTGAAATACTACAAACCGACGTTTGTGGTCCATTCCCACCTTCCTTCGGCAAGAATAGATATTTTGTCCTATTCAAAGATGACTATAGCAAATATCGCTACGTCCATTTCATGAAAAATAAATCGGAAGTAGCAGATAAACTTGTTCAAGTTCTGAAAGAGATTAAAACAAGGGGACACACTGTAAAAGAAATTTACAGTGACAATGGCGGAGAGTTCGACAATGGTAGAGTAAAGCAAATTTTGCAAAATGCTGGTATTACCCAAAGGCTGAGTATGCCCTACACCCCAGAGCAAAATGGGACAAGTGAACGGGAAAATAGGACGCTTGTTGAAGCCGCACGCAGTATGATGCACTCTCATGAAGAACTTCCGATTGCCTTGTGGTGCGAGCTGATAAGTACAGCCGCATATGTCCTGAATAGGACAGGGCCCACATGCATAGATTGCAAATCACCATACGAACTTTGGTATGGTCGAAAACCAGGAATAAAGCATCTCAGAGTCATTGGCAGTGAATGCTACGCCCATGTGCCAAAACAGAAGCGTAAGAAGCTTGCCAAGAAAGCTCAGAAATGTATCCTAATCGGTTACGAAGGTGATGAAGGGTACCGTTTAGTAAGCTTCGACAAATGTGGAAAGCCAACGATCATCAGATCAAGAGACGTTATATTTAATGAATCCATCATAGAATCGATTGGATTAAATGATGAGATTGAACCAGAACCTGATAATGAAATCGAGTACAAACTTCCCTCAATCAAAGAAAACGGTCAAGTGTCAAGAGCAAGGGAGGATGAGCCTAACGAAGCCATTCAATTGCCTGTTGACATGTCAGGTGCAAGGGAGGATGAGCAAGATGAAGCCAATCGGCCATCTATCTGTATGCCCCAGACAAGTCAAGATTTTCGTGACACAACGGATGAAGAACAGGAAAGTTACGATACTCCATATGATTCTGAGGTAGAAGAAAGTGTAGATAGGGTCCTTCGAGATAGAAGCCAGCTACGACCACCTGCGAGGTACGGTGACTTCGTATTAAATTTGAGTTCCTTTGTTGAACCCAAGACTTACAAAGAAGCATTGACAAGCTCACAGAAGGAGAAATGGCTGAAAGCTATGGAAAGCGAGATGAAATCGCTGTCTGAAACTAAGACCTGGATTTTGGTGGACTTACCCAAAGGTCGAAAACCAATTTCATGTAAATGGATCTACAAAGTTAAGACAAATGCGGATGGAAGTCTCGACAAATTCAAAGCTAGGCTAGTGGCTAGAGGATTCACTCAAAAGGAAGGAGTTGACTTCTACGAAACTTTCAGCCCTGTGGCAAAGCTAGCTACAGTCAAACTGATCATAAAAATCGCAGTTGATGAAGATCTTGCTCTAACACAGTTTGATGTTGCAACGGCATTCCTCAATGGTTCACTCGATGTAGATATTTACATGAACCAACCGGAAGGTTATAGTGACGGAACAAACAAAGTGTGTAAACTTCTGAAAAGCCTGTATGGCTTAAAGCAGTCTCCAAGATGTTGGAACAGATGTATCGTTGATTACTTGATCAGTATTGGGTTTAAGCAATGTCAAAATGATCCTTGTTTATTTGTGAGAGTTAAACAAGGTGCCAAGATCATACTTGCATTGTATGTGGACGACGGTTTGATTGCTGCCACGAACCCGAAGGATTCAGAAAGATTTTTAGCTGAATTGAAGAAACGGTTTAAAATAACCGTAAAGCCTGCGTTATACTACTTAGGTATGGAGATATTAAAGCATGACAACGGTATCAAGCTTACGCAGAAACATTATGCTGAAAAATTGCTAGAGCGCTTTGGAATGCATGAATCTAAATCTGTGAGCACTCCTATTATCAAGGATGCTACAACACAACCAACAGCAACCGATGAGGAACTTAAATTCCCATACAGAGAAGCAGTTGGAGCACTTATGTATCTGATGACTGGATCTAGACCGGACTTGTCTTACGCAGTCAGTGTTGTTTCGCGCAATCTTGAGAATCCCAGCAGGGAGGATGTTACAAAAGTAAAGCGTATATTCCGCTACATCAAGGGTACTGTTGACTATAGTCTAATTTACCGAAAAGGAAATAAAGGACTAATATGCTACAGTGATTCTGACCATGGAGGTGATAAACAGACAGGACGCTCTACATCGGGTATCCTCTGCATGTACTCCGGTGGAATTATATCCTGGGCCAGCAGGCGCCAGACCTGCGTAGCGATCTCGAGCACTGAAGCCGAACTAGTAGCGGCTAGTGAAACTGCAAGGGAGATGATCTGGTTGAAAAGGCTGATCATAGAAGTCTCCCAGCTGATTGGGACTCCGAGCCTTCTGGTGGACAATGATGCAGCAATAAAGATATCCCAAAATCCTGAAATGCACAGGAGAACCAAACATATAGCGCTCAGGCATTTCTACATCAGAGAATTGGTGACCGATAAGGAAGTCCAAGTGAAATATACTCCAACTGAGTATCAATATGCAGATATGCTGACAAAACCAGTAAGTGGACCAAGGCTTCTGGTACTACTAAAGAAAATTGGCCTGATGAGCACTGATTAGTAATAATGATATCAAAAAGGGAGGATGTTAAAGGAGGTTTCATATGCTGATATTGAAACTATACTATTTAATTATATTTTTTTTTGATAACTGTTACTTTGACTGTGTCACTCATGATTTTTCTCGTTGTGCAAATACATTATATTAATTGTTTCTATGATCGTTTCAATAAACAATCCGGATTCTTTAACAGTATCATGTTGATTGACACAATAAAACAATGTGTTTGCATATGTACTGTTTATTTAAATTCTTATTGCTTTCACTTCACATCTAACTCTAGGATCGGTATCTGACGCCATTACCGTACCTCACCACTAGTGTTGTTCATTCATCCTATCTTATAGTGATGTTCCTACTTACTAAACATACTACATATGCTGGAGTCGGCGTTTAGTCTAACCGGATGCTACTTATTACCAGTATTTCACAATATGTCGCCCATCTGACCTCTATAACTCAGTATCCCTGTGATACGGTACCCCTTGGTACGACTGGTCCTTTTACAAACAGATTTGCTTTTCGAATTTAGTTCTAATCCGGATTTCTATAAAACTGCAAACTCCGTATAAAACCAAGATGCTATTATATTCAAAGCAGGCGAACGAGTCGCGAGTTATTCGAGAGCCGCAGTCGTGAGACGAATGACGGGATATATCTCACGACATGACGCGACGTATCGAACGCGGCGCTTATCCGCGGATAGCGACGTGCCGCGTCGGCGTAATATCGCGCGCTGAGCACCCGACGCGCGGCACGGTGCGGTGGCGGGCCGGGCCCGAGGTGCACGCTATGACAATTGGTTTCATATTGTGCGCGGAATAAGATTTTACTTTGACTTCACAAAGTTTTCCAACGATGTTTTTTAAATCGAAATAGAGTTGAATAATGTTATCTTCGAGATCTTGAGTCATGGGTTTTCTGGAGTTTTCTTTCAGTGATATCGAATGTCGTTCACAAGTTGTGTGAGCTTATTATCTAGTAGGCTCACACATATTTGTTTGTTCTTTAACTTAATTCATAAACTCAAATGCGGGATCAACTTTTAACGCGTTTGAAGTTCCGTATTCTAATTAGTGGATTAAACTTTAGGCTTTTATTAGGTACTGTTTAATTGTCTTTTTAATCTGTTAACTCATTTAAATTTTTCAATGGTGCTGGTAACTGACTATTTAATCAAGTAAGTGATAGTATCGTCTACATAAATGCCGGGAGTGATCGCTTGGCTTATATCAGTTCCGTATTAATACAGTGCACATCAACACGAGCGGAGACGACAGATATTGATGCGAGCGACAACTTCGCGCGCTCACTCCGACACCCGGCTTAGTTTGTGTTGAGTACAACGAACATGTACCACCGTGATGCATTGGATCATCTCCTAAGTTATAGAGAGCCCTGACTCTCTGCGCACTGGACTATAATACTATGTATTCGTAGAACTCAACTCAAGCCTATAATCCTAAAGGCTTAGACTGATACTGCAGTGACATTTTGCCAGTTATGTTTTAAGGTGCCATGCTCCGCAGTAGCGCTGTCGAACACTGCCGACCGCAGTCAGTTCTCGTACAATTTCCTTGTAAAAGTGAACTTGTGTTGCTTTGTGGAGTAGGGGTCGGGTTATTTTAAATTCAAGCCTTTTGGGTGCGTTTCACAGTTCACGTTACACTAAGAATAGAGAACTCCACTCTTGTAGTCAGTTGCTGGAAATTTCGCTGTAGACAAGTATTTTGTCTTCTAGAAGAGGGTCTGTAGTGATTCATAAGTATGACTTTTATAAAGAAGTCATCACTACATTTTTCTGTGGTCCAATAAAAACAGATAGGATTTGTTCATCAAATATGCATCAATATCTATATATAAAATACTGGTATTCAGCTGCATCCGGTAAGACTGGAAACCGACCCCAATAAAGTTGGGAAAAGGCTAGGCAGATGATGATCTACATATAAATATGTGTTTTCTCACAGACTGGAATAGTTCCACAGTTCTACGTTCAGCAGTGAATCATAACGAAGAAAGAAAACTGGAGTAATTCTATTGTAGTTTATAACACAGTAAAACACCACGCCTTATCCCCGAACGTTTGAAAATAAAAATAATGCAGCGCATGAGATGGACTCAGTTTATAAACGAGAATGTCATGCGCACATTCTACGGGTCTACAGAGGGGGGAACAAACCTTACTGCGTACCGTGTTAGAATGCAGTCTCTTTTTTGGGTTCAACGTCTCACCCAACGACTGTCGGGTCAGGTGCGGGGTCATCCAGCGCAATCACATGTTGGACGACGCCGCACTTGATAGGCTACGCTCAGAGGTACTGAGCAACCTTATTGACTTGACTCCCGGCGCAAACCGCGGTGCAAACGTTAACTATTGACGCAATCCCACTGCGGTCCAATCTTGCTGCTGTAGAGGAAGATGATAGGGTTGCCACGGTAAGTAGCCAGTGCAACGAACGTTTGAGGAGCGCTCTGGGAGATGCGCTTCACGAGTATTGCTCCACTACTGCCCAACTTAGGCCCCGATTACCACGGCTACCCATGCATAAGAAAAATAGAGCGTGCATCTTGGACTCGCCACTCAACAATATATTTGAGAGTAGCGAGGACCTCGTTGATACGCCCTCGATCCTGTATTGTGGTGCTGTAGCGGCTTGTCGTTTAGCTAATGTCACATTCCCAAATTGTCTGGCAACGCTGGATCGAGTGCCGTATCGACGGGGTCAGGGTTCTCATCGGCAAACTATACTGCTTCAGGGAAGGCAATACACGACCACGTGTGATGCGCTTTGTGAGGCGGGCATTGTTGGGGACTGGAATCAACTTTTTGAACGTCAAAATTACAAGAGACAGTCCCCTAAAACGACATAGCCATTAGCCAACAGGTTTGTCGATCCCGCAAGGATCTGTTGACATGTTGGATAGATTATAAGAAGACCTACGACTTTGTACCACATACATGGCTCATGAGGGTTCTGGAGTTGTACAAGATTGATGCAACTCTACGCGCAATTTTTGAGTCGTGTATAGGGCAATGAGCACGGTCCTTCGATATCCAGGATTTTGACAGATCCAGGGGAACGATTAGCCTGTATGGATTAAACGGGAAATATTTCAAGGGGACAGTCTAAATCCACTTTGGTTCTATCTAGTCCTGAATCCTCTAAGTTCATTGCTTTAGTTCTAGGGTCTAGGGTTGAGGAAAGAAAAAAAAAGAAGGGGAGATATGACATGACTACCTCAGTCATGTCATATCTCACCTTCTTTACATGGATGATCTGAAACTCTTTGCCCCTAACAAATTGCAACTGATGGAACTACTGAAAGTTACTGAAACTTTTAATAGCGCCATCACAATAGAATTTAGTGTGGAATCGGACAAATGTGCAGTCATGTATATAAAGCGAGGAGAGATTATGGAATCCGAGGGAATCCAACTCTCGGATGCCATACACCTAAGATCCCTTTCCTCATTCGAAAGCTATAAGTATTTGGTTATGTCGGAAGCGTTAGGCATTAACGTAGCTGACATGAAGCAGTCGTTGAGGGAGCGCTTCTGCGGTCGCCTTAAGAAGGTATACTAAATAGCCTTCTTTCAGGCGGGAACAAGGTGCGCGCCTTCAATCGGTGGATCATGCCGGTTTAAAAGTACTCTTTCGGCATACTGAAATGGACTCAGACTGAACTGATGACTGATGAGATTGTATATCCCGCGAAAGAGCGGGGGCCGAAGTTTTTTTAAACGCGAAGACCCTCCACAACCGCGAGGTGTGCAGTCTCAGAGAATATTTATTGTTTGTGGGTATGCACGGAGATGTGGTAGCCTTGGACAAGGGACTCATCCCATTGTCTATGGTTTAGAGAGAACTGGCGCAAACCTTAGTATGAAGAAGAGAAAAATTGTTATTGTACGACATACTTAATAATAAATTCGACTGTCCACAATTGCTCGGCAAAATATATATTAACGTCCCACCCAGACGTACCACTTTGTTAGCAGTTCCTAATGCCTCCACTAATTATATGAAAATGTCGCCTTTCTTGCGTCTACCCGCATTATATAATGACAGGTTCCCAACACTTGACCTCTTTAATACCAGTCGGAACCGAATTAAAAAAGAGATCGTTGCAATCCTGGATCAAGAAAGAGATAATCAGTTACACCACTAGTGCCAGTTACTCGTAAGTATATAGACATACACACATCATCACACGCATTTACAGTCACCCAAACTCACGCACACAGTCACACACACCATACCCTTTAATGTAAATTAATTGGAGTCACTCTTTGCTTAGTATTTTAATATTTTTCTGTGTACTTCGTAATTGGCGTAATGTTTAGTGTATTGATTTTTATGTTTATGTACTGTCAGCTGTGAAGCTTCCTTTCATAAAATAAAATAAAATGGAAGGAAAGAGAAGTATGGCAAGGCAAGGAGCTTCACGGGAACTTCTACCAGGCGTTTCATGGGCCCTATGTAGATATTCTAGCGCCCGTATCTTGGCTACGTTGTGGCGACCTCTTGGGGAAACTGAAGGTGGTGTCTGTCCGATTATGGACGAAGTTTTGAAGTGAAGAACTACTACCGGAAACATATTATGAAGAACGGGACGATTGACTTGTGTCGGGCATGCGACCGTCCGGGTGAGTCCATCAGACATATTATTTCTGGTTGTTCTCGTCTGGCTAACGGCGAGTACTTTTTTTTTTACAACCAAGTTGCCAGGATTAGTTGTTCTCGAAAAAGACCATGTCACGCTGTACTGAGATCACTCTATCATTACTGACAGGACTATTGTTGCCAATAAGCCTGACATAGTGGTGGTAGACCGATCAGCGCGCCACGTGATGATAGTCGATGTTACCATCCCGCATGACGAAAACCTCGTGAAGGCTGAAAAAAAGAAACAAATAAAATATCTCGACTTGGCTCACAAGGTTGTCAGCGTGTGGAATGTGAACTCGGCTATCATTGTGCCGATTGTCGTTACGGCTAATGGCCTGAAGCCTAAAAGCCTCGTTGAACATCTGTCGAAGCTCTCACTTGGCAGTTGGATCAAGGGCCAGATTCAGAAGGCAGTACTCCTCGAAATGGGCCATTTCGAGGAGTACTGCATTGAGAGGAGGTTCCTGTCTCTGCACTCTGCAGCCCTAACCACCGGTAGCTTCAACTCTGCTCCCGAAATTTTAAATGTTTTTGTATTTTTTTAAAAAGAAATATTTATAAATATAAACAATGAGATGAAAAATGAATAAAGGACATAATCATTTCAGTAGGAAGTTCATTTCAAATGAAGTTCAAGTAAATTATTCGACTCCGACTGTAGATGAACAAATCTTAGAAGTTTTAACTGCTTACATGATGTTATCCGTAAAATATCTCCATTTCTGATCTTTATTTCTTTCTCATGAGTCGTGATGAAGGTCACTGTTTTCAAGTCGATGAGACGCGGAGGCGGGATTACGATGCGGTTCAATCAGTATTCAATATGGAGCGCCTGCCATCTGCCCTGCACAGCCCAATCACTGAGAAATCGCAAATAAAAGCCTTTCATCTTTGAAAACCGTGTGGAACGGGACAGTGTACGGGTTCATTCCCGCGAGACTTACGATAGTAGCTGCGTGTTTTAGCATTCCTCTATTTTATTATTGTCCTCCTGCTTGGGAAAGGCCTGTTTCATATACAGAAAACATAAATGATGATCAAGGTGGAGATTTGTGTACATCATTAGGCCAGGCTTACTCACACTCTACCCTACACCATAAGTCGTAGCGCTCAAAATAAATAGGGTTAACTTTTTTGGGTTCCGTTGCTATTGCCAAATGAGAAAAACGGAACCCTTATTGTAGATTCACCCTGTCCGTCTGCTTGGCTGTCCGTCCGTATGTCAAACATATTGTTTTAAGCTCGAAAAAGTCTGTATTAATAATAAAACAGTATTTAGAGTGCCGTTTTTTTATTTAATAATTAATACAAGTTTATTTCATCAACACTTTTCACACACTAGAGACTTGAAGAAACATAGTAAACATCGTAACCCCATTTGAAAATTGGTGGGTGTAAGATTGATCCCTCTAATTATAGACCTATATCTGTGCTTCCAGCATTGAGTACAATCAATGAAAGATCATGCTGGACCAGATGTTGTCTTACTTCAACTAAATGTGATAGCGTTTACTGTATTCTTGGGGATTACTATCGATTCAAAACTGTAGTGGGCCTCGCACATTAGAACTGTTTCGGGGAGGTTAAGCTCAGCTGCCTATGCACTTAGAAAGATAAGGCAGTTAACTGTTTTAGCCACTGCTAGGTTAGTATACTACGCTTATGTCCATAGTATTATGTCCAGACATTGATACAACACATGTGTGCAGACGTGGATTCAATTTTCATACTTCAAAAGATCATTCATTCATCTCATTTTATAATAGATTGCGGGACAGTCCGCGCCATCTATAAAATGAGTCTTCGCGAGTCCCTCAGAGAAAATTAAAAGAAAATTTTAAGAAATTGTTATACTGACTCTGCCTTCACTTTATATTTTAGAATGTATTCTATATGTCCGCAAAAACCAAGAACTTTTCAAAATTAGTAGCGACTTCCCTATAATAAATACACGCAGTAAACGCGAAATTGTAATACCCAAATTCAGGTTAACTAAAACTAGCAAGTCATTTCACAAAAACAGTATACGCTTTTATAATAAGTTGCCGAAGTCAGTTACAGAAATGACCGATGGAAAGTTTTAAAATTATATCAAACGTGTCCTTAAAAAAGCATATTACAGAATTAAGGACTACGTTCAAGATAGAGAAGTTTGGCCTGAGCCCCTTCGCACATGCGGCTTCCCTGGTAGCTCATAAACGGCAATATGTCTTTATTTATTCTCAATCTTGTTTTTTTTTCTCCATTCTTTCTTCTTTTAATCAGATGTTTTACAATAGTTTTTAACTGATAACAACATTTGTGTCACTTGTTTAATCTAGTCTCTAAGTAATATTTTCATCCATTTTTTTGTTGCTGTATAGATCCTTTTTTAGGGTTCCGTAGTCAACAAGTAACCCTTATAGTTTCGGTATGTCCGTCTGTCGGTCCGCGGTTTAGCTCAAAAACTGCTGGTACTAGAAAGTTGTAATTTGGCATGAGTATACACGTTAATGACGCCGGAAAAGAGGTAAAATAAAATTTGGAAAAAAAACAATTATTTAGGGTACCTCGCCTACATGTAAAGTAGGGATAATAATTTTTTGTTCATCCTTCCCATAGTGTGAGATATCGTTGAATAGGTCTTTCAAAAATATTAGGGGTTTGGGAAGATCGTTTTTTTTGATTAAGTAAACCGTTCGTGACTTACCAAGCTTTAAAGTACCAATTTTCGTTAGAGTCAAGTGTCCCCCCCCCTCTACCAACTAAACGGTTGTAGTTAGAAATTCAAATGTCACGGCAGTAGTACCTATATATATATAACGAAGTTTAAAGGAAAACTATCACACTTAAGTGGGCTTTACAAGTTTAAGAGTAATAGTCGACCAATTGTATTTGACTCGAAAATCTTGAACAACTCCATAGAAATGTCGATAGATGACGCTGAGCGTCAGTTGTACTAAAAACGAGTCTCATTTGCAGATCATGGTGGTTTTTATAAATATTGGTACAGAACCCTTGGTGCGCGAGTCCGACTCGCACTTGGCATGTTTTTTTTTTTACCGATTGTTTGAATGTATGGTAATTTTAGGCCTTATAGATTCCTACATCCTTGGTTACTTTTTATCGTGTTCTACGTTTTGTATAGCATACTTAAGTACTAACGTTGTAACATGAAAGTATTGTAAAACAAAATGATCAAAAAAAATACCTAACCATGGGGTTTCTTGCCGGTTCTTGTCCATAGGAACCGACCAACCCGAACTGAGCACCTTTTTTTTGTCGACGTTTTATAAGTGCTCATGTAGGCCTTTGTGTAATAAAATTATTTTGTTTTATTTTAGGCCGTATTCAACGGTGGCCAATATCTGTCTTTGGATGGGTGATGAAGGTAAAGCAACGGTAGCCGAGGTCAGTCTGTGGGTGGTTGATCAAGGTAAAGCAACAGTAAGGTATGTAATGGTGCTTGATTTACAATGTCTACACATAACGACACAAAAGTTTCTTAGATAATGACCAGTATCAGTAATGTCGTTACCTACTACCATAGTATAAGTTTTTAAACTGACATGGTCACTAACACTATTAATAACACTTGCTACGGGATATTTACCATGTGTATTATTTGTTATTATTATATTATTAAACGCCATGATCTCGGATAAACGGAGTTTATCCGTGATCATGGCGTTTGCGACAGCGCCGAAATATCGGGAACTCGATACAAATAATACACATGGTAAATATCCCGTTGCAAGTGTTATTAATACTACCATAGTTTCAATATTTTAACGCGTCCGTTTTAATTTTTGAAGTGAAAACTTCTTCAGCCGCGCTAAGCTAATTTTGCTAGGGGAAAAACCTATGGGTTTGCGTCAGGAAACAAATACCTACAACTAAAAATATGTTTTTAAAATAACCAATATACAGGGTGAAATTGAACAGATGCGACAAATTTAAATATACAATAATACGTGTTGTCAACAAAATTTAGAACATATCAAACGTAAAATTAAAAAAGAATTGCGGTCGCCGGGAAGGGATGTCGGCGCTGGCGCTCATGCGAGGTTTGGCAACGTCGCGCGATACTTACACTAGAAAATAGGCAAAATTAGGTAAATGACCGCTATGAACGGCAACGGGATTATTGTGCACTGCGATGAGTAGGACGAGATTTTTTGATACTTTATGTTTTCTTATTTATTTTGCATATTAATTTATTTTGCTGAGTACCGATAATTCGTACTTAAATAAAGATAATAACATCAATGGACCATTTTAAAGCGATAATCACGTATTTTTTTTTACGATTTAGATTGTAGAAAAAACAGTTTATAATTACTCTGTTACTGTAACTGAAGCTCCCATTTCTTTTTGTCGCATTTATTCAAAGTCAGCCTGTATAGTAAAAAAAAAAAAAAATTGAATAAACCCCCGACACAAAAAACCTCTAAAAACCTTAAATAAATTAATCCAAGTGTCGTAGCGTCGGGGGACCGCTAAGTAGACCGCTTAGCACAAGCACAAAACAAAGCGGACCCCGACGCTATGACGCTTGGATTAATTTATTAAAGGTTTTTAGAGGTTTTTTGTGTCGGGGGTTTATTCATTTTTTTTTTTTTTTTTTACTATATATTGGTTATTTTAAAAACATATTTTTAGTTGTAGGTATTTGTTTCCTGACGCAAACCCATAGGTTTTTTAGAGCTTTTTGTGTCAGAGGTTTCTTAAATTTTTAACTTAATTTTTATTTCATGTTTTTAAACTTATATTGATTTTTCTTAGCCTTGAATGCCCCTGGGCATAGGTTTCCCCCATACCCTAAAACTTTCTCGGTGTTGCGCTTCTTCTTGCTAATTAACAAAAACAAGGAAATTTATAAATAAATAAAAATTAGAGGGGAGGGAGGGTGAAGCCTGCAAAGGGAATGCCCATGGTGACAAGTGACCAGATTTCAAATAGACTAGAATTGTGGAAGTTGTTTATATCCCTTCATCAACTAGAAAAGAGGTGATGATCTTCAGACAACTGAGCGGATTTTCTCGAAACACAGCTTCTAAGCTATGTTTCGAGAAAATCCGCTCAGTTCTAATCGAGAGTGTTCTAACACTCTCGATTAAAATACTTACCTAAAATTGGTTTATTCGTTTAGGAGCTACAATGCCACAGACAGATACACACGTCAAACTTATAACACCCCCCTTTTTTGGTCGGGGGTTAAAAATGATTTGCGTTTTCCCGAGTAGGAGTATTTCCCTATAAATATTACTTAGGTAGAGGTAGGTACTTACTCATCCGCCTCCCGAAGATAAAAATGTAAATAGATAAGGAAAACTGTAGGATGTCAGAGCACCCAATTACTCAAATTAATTTGAAAGCACTTTAACAACCAACTCAATTATACTGAATATTTTGTCACACAAAAAAAAAACTTTAACGAACGAGAATCGTCCCCGGAAGCCGTGGGGCGCCAGAAGGCAATACTTGTTCATTTATATAATTTTCTGTGCGGGGGCCTTTTTCACAGCCTTCTCAATAATAGTGGAAAACAAGGGCGTGATTGTTCCGTCCCGGACGCGCGGAGGAGCGCGGTGAGGCGGGAGGGGGGGGGGCGAGTGTTGCACGGGACAACTCCTTCAAAGAACAATAAAAGTTAGTAATGAGGCTGAGCTAATGGCCGGCAAATTAGGAGAACGTTTGGAAACAAAAATAACGAGGAAGTGAGCGCCGAGACTACTGAGCCACCCTCCCCTGTCGCCTGCCGTGTGGAGGAGGGGGCAGCCTTTGTCTCGCACAGCAGACACAACAAATATTTAAGAATCCTAATTAACACCTACAAGAATACGAGAGTGAGTTTCAGACTTTATATTCTGTTGACAAGTGAAATACAACAAATACTAGCACTGTGCTGTTTTATTTTGGTGACAACAAGGTTTTGATTAAGCATTAATAAAATTAAATCTTGACTGACTGACTCATCAAAGCTCAGCCCAAAACCTTGGACCCTAGAATGCTGAAATTTTGCACACAAATACCCTAAATAAAACTTCATACACATACTTCTAAGGGGACTTCTACCTTTGCGCGAAGGACACTTGCGGGAACCCATTTGCGCGACTCAATGGCTTCATGGGTGTCGTTTTCGTGGTTTTCGGGGTAGCTAATAACGAAAATGAGGTGATAACGAAAATCCAGGATTGCGCCGAGGAAAACTTTCAGGTTTTTCTGTTATGGTTGTCGTTTTCGTGGTTTTAGAGGTCGCTGACAATAAAACTTAGGTCAAAATTAAAACCCAAGACGGCGCCGACGAAAATTTTCTGTTTTTCTATTCATGGGTGTCGCTTTCATGGTTTTCAGGGTCGCTGACAATGAAAATGAGGTGAAAATGAAAATCTGAGGAAAACTTTCGGTTTTTCATTTATGGTTTACTGTCTCTTTGAATTAAAATAAATAAAATAAAAAATGGGTGTCGTTTTCGTGCATTTCGGGGTCGCTGATAATTCACTTTGACCTCATTTTCCAGGCGCAAAGAAGGAAATAAATATACACAATGTCTCAATATCCTATTGTAACCCCCGACGAATAGGCTATGAATAGGCTATGGCTGGCATTGATTTAAGTGAGAACTGTTTCTCACATGTGCAGTTTTATGTTGCGTGCTCCGGAGTGAGCTTTGCGAGTCACTTAATAATTTTAGCCCCAAAAGGAAACACCGGAAACGTCAGTTACAAAGAGGTGGATAATTGATTATTAATATAGTTTTCCAGGACGTAAATAGTTTTGTTTACTCTGAGTATTTTTTAATTTAAAAAAAGTTGTAAACTGTATCATTTACACCATTAACTATATCGAAAGACTGTGGATGGATGACCGGCATTTAAGCTACGGCATCGTAGCTCAGAAGACATGTGTAAAATACATTCAACCCATTTAGGTCACTAACATAAAAAAAACGCCGTAATATTTTTTTCTAACCAAAATGAATTCTCTGGCTTCTTACTTTGAAAATCACAGACTTTTACTCAACTATTTATCCTATACATACACTTACACGCGAGCAAAGCTGTTTTCAACTGTTTTCAATTTATCTTTATCATTTATATGACTATTTTCGACATTATTTTGCAGTTATAGTACCACGTGTAGCGCGAACCGGGCGAAGCCGCGAGCAGAAGCTAGTATATTTTTATAAAAGATGATTCGAGATAAATTGAAAACAGTTGAAACTATCCTTGCCATCCTGCCGGCTGCCGAAAATCCTCGAAGCGCCACGAAAGAGAAATATGAGAGTCGCACCAATTGAGAGGGAGATCGGGCAGTTTACACCGCTGCGGTATATTCCAATTTACGGCGGTTCAAACCAGCTGCAACTGGTTCGTGCCGGTTGGAATTAGATCACTTGTTTGTAATGAAATCAATTGCTCTGTCTCAGTGTTGTGCACTTTTCGACCCGCTCGGCTTCAGCTATATACATAGAATAATCTTGGGTTTCATTCGAGATTTTAATGCATTTATCAAAGATATGCTTTTGTTTAAATGGGCATGTGATGCGATGTGAGGAATCAGGAAAGTGTCGTGAGGCAAGGTTTTGAGTATGAATGGCTGTAAGAGTAGAAGAAGATCAAAGAAGCGATAGAAGGACTGTGTGAAACATGATACGGAAAAAAATATGGAAAGGATGTTGTTGCTGAGATGACGAGTAATAGAGAAGTGTGGAAGAAGAAGACATGCTGCGCCGACCACAATACTTTAAGATAAGGGCAGGTACATAATGATGATGATGATGTAGGATAACGAGAGCCACGAGAGGTAGTTAGACATATTTAAATGTTCAACGTTAGGTTTTTTGGGGCTGTAAAGATGAAAACAGTTACTGTTATTCCTATAAAACCAACTATACTCGGCCAGATTGGCGTTGCGTTGTGGATCGCGGCAAGAAAACAGTAATGTTTATTTAGGGACAAATAGAAAAATAATCACGACAACGATGACAGGATGTGGCCGCGATGTAAATGAACTCCGCCGCCGCCATTTAACATGTGTGTGTCAGTGTGTCGCAGTGAGTGTCGCGCGCGTGCCGCCTGTGCGCCGCCTGTGGCCACCTGTGTGCTGATGCAATGTTGATAGCGCGCTGTTTGCTTAGACCTCGTCTCGCAGAGATAGAATTCAATGGCTGGCGCTGCCCTCGTTTTCCCTCAATATCGCATTATACATCCACGTACGTATTTTATGATAGTTCCTCTATCTGAAAGGTCGTTGATGACGACATTACGAATGAAAAATAAAACAAAAAAAAGATGCTGGTGGAATACATAACTGTATCCTTTTAGAAGCCCTTGTTGAGAAAAGGACCGGTAGGTAACGATTCCCCTTTCAACAAGACTTGTCAACTAAGCCACCCAATATTCCTCCACAACAAATGAATATCATGGAAATAAGTGTAATCGGTTACTTTGATCAACGTTGTCTTAAAACAGTTTGAACCCTTTCTTACAGTACACTCGTACAATACGTACATACTCGTACGTACCGCTAAGTACCCCGTGCAGGCGCGTCACCCGAGGCGGCTGCACTGCCCACTCTGCCCACCCCGCGACCATTAGCCGCCGCACACACTGGCCGCTAAAAGGCCGCGCCTGTTTGTGCCCTGGCTCGTTTGTTTTGTTGTCGTTACCGTGCGCCTTTATGTTAGCTTCGGTTTAAGGTGGTAGCGAGCGACAGGGTGGTTAATTTAATCCTATTCAATGACTTTTTCAAGACAAGTCATTGAATGGGATTAAATGCACTCAAAATATAAAGAAAATCATGTGCCAATAAACAGTATGTTAGGTTAAACGAGGGAGATATTGAGGGAGGGTATTCAGTATTCGATTCTCGTCCCAAATATGTAAAAAACCTATAACGTATATAGAAGAATTTTTAATGTTTTGTTTAGTGCCTAGATATTTTGGACTGTCCTAAGCCAGGTAAGTTTAAAGTATGAAGGGAAAATGGATTATACCCAAGAGTCATTGACCCGCTCACATGTTCTGCGATAGTATTAAGTCGCTAGCGCAAGGGTGACATTTGCGAAAATTTTGGTATGGTTCTGTCTGTTATTTATCAGTGTTTTTTTTTTTGTTTATATTTTTATTAGTATCATGTTAGCATGTACTATTATGGGTTTGAATATGTCCCTCGTTTAATCTAACATACTGTATTGATGATTCTAATTATTATGATTCTGTAAATACATTCGTATTACGGTCGCAAATCATATTTTGATCAAAATACTGCCTGACACTGACAGAATTTGAATTTCGTGGTCTACCCCGGCGCTTCCACCTTAAGTTCGCTGCAGCCTGCAGGCGCCGCCGCCGCCTCGTCGATGTAGCGCTGGACTATGCAGAATGGACATGTGCTTTTAGATATGCTGTACTTAACTGTAGAGCGCTATACAAACCTAACACAAAACAGGAGGTGAATCCTTGAATCATTCAGAGACTCAAAATCTGTTCTGGATGAAAAAATAATATTTTATCGATCTATAAGGGTAACATTACATTTAGTAGTGCTTACAAGACAAAGTTGGCTACCACTACTTACACACAAACTGAGCAGCTTGCCTCACGATTACTTACTTCTACTGCGGACGTATCGCTCCCTGCTCACTGGTCGTGTCCACGAGGTCATCGCTTCAGGTCTCAGTTTGCGCTTGCTGCGCATCGTCGCATACAGCTGGAGCTCGTTACCTTATTTTACTGTCGCTACTTCGCTCCTTGCTTGATAAGCATGCTTGGTGTGTTTTTGCCAGCTTGTTCTGTAGTACGTGGTGCGCGCGGTTACTTTGTATGCGTGTTAGCTGCGGGCCGCGGTCGCACGCATCCAGTCGCTGACGTGACTAAATAACGTTTTCGTGAAAAATGATTTAGTGCGACTCTCCGCGCTGGAAGAAGAACACTCTCGATTAAAAATCCTTTCAAACGACACCAATTTTATCGTAATCGGTTCAGGAATCCGTTTAGGAGTTACGATGCCACAGACACACGCACAGATACACACGTCAAACTTATAACACCCCTCTTTTTTGGTCGGGGGTTACAATAGAATCACTGTGTTCTTATTTACCTTGATCATCCATCCATGGACCGGACTTGGCAGCCGTTGCTTGACCTTAATCACCCATCAGCAGACTGACCTGGGCGACCATCGCTTAACCTTGACCACCCATCCACAGATGTATCTTGGCTACCGCTGTTTAACCTTGATTACCCATTCACAGACGGACCTTGGCTACCGTTGCTTTACCTTGATCACCCATCCACATACTGACCTGGGCAACCGTCGCTTAACCTTGATCACCCATTCACAGACGGACCTTGGCTACCGTTGCTTTACCTTGATCACCCATCCACATACTGACCTGGGCAACCGTCGCTTAACCTTGTCACCCATTCACAGACGGACCTTGGCTACCGTTGCTTTACCTTGATCACCCATCCACATACTGACCTGGGCAACCGTCGCTTAACCTTGTCACCCATTCACAGACGGACCTTGGCTACCGTTGCTTTACCTTGATCACCCATCCACATACTGACCTGGGCAACCGTCGCTTAACCTTGTCACCCATTCACAGACGGACCTTGGCTACCGTTGCTTTACCTTGATCACCCATCCACATACTGACCTGGGCAACCGTCGCTTAACCTTGATCACCCATTCACAGACGGACCTTGGCTACCGTTGCTTTACCTTGATCACCCATCCACATACTGACCTGGGCAACCGTCGCTTAACCTTGTCACCCATTCACAGACGGACCTTGGCTACCGTTTCTTTACCTTGATCACCCATCCACATACTGACCTGGGCAACCGTCGCTTGACCTTGATCACCCATTCACAGACGGACCTTGGCTACCGGCGGCTGTTTAACCTTGATCAGTGAAAACTCAAAACAATGGAATTACAATGTTTTTGTTTGAATTTTTAAACCATTCGCGTCGCTAGTCTGGCGCAATACGTCACGAGGATGTGAGCAATGCTTGAAGCACTATCTAATGACACAGACATGCAAATCTACCTAATAAATTTGGCAAAAAACTCCATGGTTACTCTTAATCATTTGGCTTTACAATTTTTCTATGTTACAGCGTTGGTACTTAAGTATGAGTGGACATCGTAGGCCCGACAATAAGTCGTTGCTTACTACAAAACGTAAAACAAGATAAAAAGTTACCAAGGATCTAGGAATCTATAAGGCCTACGATGTCCACACATTTACAAACAATCGGTAAATAAGAAAAAGAGTCTTTCCAAAAAAAAACAAGATATTGCAAAAAGACTAGATTAAACAATTGACACAAATGTTGTCATCCGTGCTGTAACTATTCTAAACAAAATGGTGTAATGATTTAGAAACTATTGTAAAACATCTGATTAAAATTAATGGAAAAAAAAATAAGATTGAGAAGAGTTACGAGACATCCATACATTTGTGCTGTTTTATGAGCTACCAGGGAAGCCGCATGTGCGAAGGGGCTCATGTAGGCCAAACTTCTCTATCTTCAACGTCGTCCTTAATTTTGTAATATGCTTTTTAATTAGGACACGTTTGATATAATTTTTAAACTTTCCATCGGTCAGTTCTGTAACTGACTTCGGCAACTTATTATAAAAGCGTATACTGTTTATAAGAAATGACTTGCTAGTTTTTGTTAATCTAAATTTTGGTATTACAATTTCGTGTTTACTGCGCGTGTTTATATTATGAAAGTCGCTTCTAATTTTGAAAAGTCCTCGGTTTTTGCGGACTAGAATAGACCACTAATTAAAATTAAACTGGAAGAGCAGAGAGCTTTTCAAAAATGTTACTGATATCCAGTCATAAAAGTGAGAGCTCTCTCAAGAAAATTTAGCTTGTAAATTTTCCAGTAAATAAAAATAAATACATGTTTGTGCACAATGTACAAGTATGAGACATACTGGGATACCTCATCTTAGATAATTTACATGAATTGTTACCTAGTCAACTACTTAGTGTTCTAAGTTGATTTTTAATTGACCATTGTTGTCATTTTATTTTTCAATTGTTACCGACGTAGCCCGAAGAATAATTTATTGCCAAACTTAAGTGGCAGTGGCCTGGGCAGGGCACATTGCTCGCAGAACGGATGGGTGATGGGGCCGAAAAGTTCTGGAATGGCGACCGAGAACCGGAAGACGATGCGTTGGTAGGTCTCCCACTAGGTGGACCGATGACCTGGTGAAGGTTGCGGGGATCCGCTGGATGCGAGTCGCATGGGACCGGTCAATGTTTAGATACTTGGGGAGGCTTATGTCCAGCAGTGGACGTCTTTAGGCTGAAATGATGATGATGATTGTTGTAATAAGTCCTAAAGAAAATACTACTTTATCTTATATGTTATTTGTTTAGTATTATCATATATTGATATTTACCAAAGAGATTCAACAATATTTAATCATTCATGTATATGTTACGGGCAATTTGATAGGTCCGGGCACTATTAATAATGGCCGGTCTGTATTCATAATGCCCGACTCAATTGGGCGATGTGATTAAAACAACATCATTTATCACTTTTCCCGGCCATTATGAATAATGCCCAACCTATATTGGGCAAAGTAATAAAATAGGTGAACTGTAGTGTTTTTGTTTATTAAATAAAATTAAACTTACAAAGTTTTCATGAAAATTTAACAAAAAAAAATAACCTATCCTAACCTTACCTAACCCAATTGTCCTGCTACAAGTAGGGAATTATTCATACTGCCCGGTCCAAGTGATAAATTAATCACTTTGCCCATCGCTCTCGGGTATTATTAATAATGGCCGGTCCTTATTAGTAATGCCTAGTTAATCACGTTGCCCGTAACATATACATGAATACATGACATAACTGGTAATCAGTTCTACTGATTCCTTAAATAACGAAGTTCAGTTTAGGCCTCTCTGAAATTAAATTATCAGTTGTAATGGTCTTTTATATTTCATGAGCACGTTATTATAAAGCATACTATATGGAAAATAGTTGTCCATTTAGCTTTGCCTAGGAGAGATAGTTTGAAAACTTTTAGTGCTTTATTGTTTTTAATATCAAAATTTAACGAACATAAGTACATCGAAATATTCGTCTAAACTATATTATACATTCACATACCATCTAAATCCTTCAGATTTTCATTCACCAGCAGATATCAAACAGGTCTTCAAATCGATGCTGTGTGTTTGGAGCCACAAATAATAGACGTCCTGTTTTGCATTAAAACAAAACAGTTACTATGTGTGTGGAAACACACAGCATCGAAGCAAGGTGCTTGCTGTGTTTGAAGAAGACTATGCCAATTTGACCAATCCTGTCAGTTGGACAGCTGTACGTTCCAGGGTACACTTCTGCTTATGGATCATAGACAGAGAGGTAACATGAAAAGAGAACGGGTAAGTGTTATCTTTAAGGCTTAATTTAAGATGTATCTTCAAATCAAAGCTGGTGTTTTCCACACACAATAACAGTTTTGTTTCAATGCAAAGTTCTAATAAACATAGGTGTGGTACCTCCTATATACGTTTTTGTAATTTACCTAGTATTAAACTTCCCAACCCGCAGAAGTACACCCACGCAATTTGATCAATGATGCGAATTAAATAAGTAGGTAGCTTTCATAATGGCCACCGCTCAACCGTGTCAACTCTCCGTCTGTTGGTGACACCGCGTCGATGACGAGGCGGATAGATTGGCTGATTGTCGGAGGTGCCGCCGCCGGTGCCAGTACCGGGGCTCGCGTAGGCAGGCGCGGGGGGGGGATAAGGGGAGATCGAACCATTAAATATTTAGCGGGTATCGGCTCATCAGAACTACTCAGAAATCTCCATTGTCATGCGGTCGCCTTTGTTCCGCGCGCACGGAATTATTAACTACATTCAGTGTACACAGTACAGAACGGGAGTACGACAGAATGAGATGAACTCAGTTATTCCGTCTAGTAAAAACTCGTCTCCGAAGTTATAGCGGGTATATTTGCCTAAAGCCTTAATATCAGTAGTACGTACGGCGTTCGTACGAAATAAGTTCCATTTGGAGAGTATGAGGATTACGCGAAAGGCACATTCGGTAAAATTGAAACGAGATTGCATGTAAATGTGCGCGAGGGGCGCTGTGCCGCACGGTACCGCACTGTGCCGCGCGGTACCGAAGTGCGAGTAGTGGCGGTACCGAGACGGAAGGAGTATCAAATAGCAATAGACCGACACATTAGCTTCCTGATTAGTTCTAGTCATAATTTATGATATTTGGTATGAATGACAATATAATATAACTGTGTCTGTTCGCTCGTTCACAACAGCCATGACTATAAGCCTCGGACTAAAACCAAAACCCTTTTAAAATAAAAAGGTTTTGTGTGAGAATGTGTTTGTTAGATTTTTTTCATGTAAGTGTATCGAAAATGGTCGAATGATTCAGGCAAATAGTTTTATAAAGTTTGCGTGCAAATCTATTGAAAATCCTGTGTAGTATGCATATTGAATGTTCAAACCATTCTAGATTTCGTTTTTAGCCCGCTTGTAGCCCGGAGCCACATTTGAAAACATTTGTTTCGGCTGTTCGCGCGCCGCGCGGGGTATTAAGCTGTATTTTCCAAGTAAAGATGAAACGTTTGGGACTTAAAGCGACGGCTGTTATAAAAATTCAAATGAGAGCGACTCGACCTCATGAAAGTGACATTAGACTCGGCTTCAGATTAGCGGAATAACAACTTTATTTTATTCCTCGTTGTTTATTCTTGGCATTTTTATTTGTTTCTCAAGTTTGTAGGAACTGCTTTGTATTACCTGGACAAAGACAGTCATGGATTTCCATGATAAGCTGTTAGTTTTTTGGATACGTAGAAAAAGGTTTTAAAGGCGAATATGATGAGCAGTCGTTTTACAATTTGCTATAATTGAAATTACAAATTAAGTACAAATTTACTGGAAGAATATCGTTCGATGTTAACGCGCTGGAGCCTCCCTCGGCGGCGGTGATGCCGCCCACAATGAGAGCCTCCCTGCCCACAGTGCCCACTCAGGTGACATTGTAAGCATATCGCACTAGTTGAACTAACTGGAGCCCTATTTCCATCAAATTAGTGAGATTACCGCCGGTCGGAGTCCTCCGAAGCCGGGCGGGTCCGTGCGGCGGCGTGAGGAGGCGTGCGGTCACGACTATTATTGATAGTGTATCGATGATGGACACACTCGTTCTGCTTTTAGCTACGCACTTAGGATACAGTATTTATGATCAGTATCATAAATACTGTATCCTAAGTGCGTAGCATACATTATGATAAATTATGATACAGTAATGCCAGTTTACATGAACACTAACGACGCGGCCCGCTTTAAATTCAAACATATGGCGATGTATAAGAGCGTTTACGGAGAAGCGGTTTGACGCACGTTTGCTTCAGATGTAAGCGTTGCCCGTGGCGTTATGTCACACGGACAAATAGAAGCATAATGCAGTGCAGCCCGTAGAGCCCAGCCCACAGAAGTCAGCAAATCGGAAGGGGTCCGAGAGGGCCGATGCCTGCCAGGGCTGCAGGACTGTTCGAAAGAGATACCGTGGCCCTGAAAAAAAGGGGCTAATAAGGAACATGGATGGGTTTTAGTCAGTACAAGTCGGACACTCCCTTCCGCTGCGCCCAGAGTGGCAGGAGTCCGGAACCGAAAAAAAAGGCAGTGCAGCCCGGGTTCGATTCCCACACGGAACAAATTTTAATATAAAATTTTATTGTTTTTTTTTTTCGTAAATTCGTCATTTTTTGGGTTCCGTACCTCGAAAGGAAAAAAACGGAACCCTTATAGGATCACTTTGTTGTCCGTCCGTCTGTCTGTCTGTCAAGACCCTTTTTCTCAGCAAAGAGTGGAGGTATCAAGCTGGAATTTATATCAAATACCCAGGTCTACTGTCCCTTGAAGCTGTGAAAAAATCAAACTTCTAAGCCAACGCAATCAAAATATACAGCCGTTTTCCGCAAATTTTGAACACTCGCAAGAGAATCAAAACCTACAGGGTACTTACCGTGAACACAGAATCTTGAAATTTGGTACGAAGCAACGTCTTATAGCACAGATAGAGGAAAAATTGCAAAAACCGTAAAATTTTAGTTACATCATATAATGAAAACATTTTTAATAATTTTAAACTTACTTTTACTTATATACCTACAGGTTTCTACGGAACCCTCGGTGCGCGAGTCCGACTCGCACTTGGTCGGTTTTTTATTTGTTACGAACTCAAACTCGAAACATTCATTTCAATTAGACCATTACAGGCACTTTTAAAAAGAAAAAAAATCGCGAAGCTACAGTCCCAGTCACAAGGCATAATAACTTGTGAACGAACGTAGTTTCCCATTCCACAGCGTCGATCTCTATGGAGAAGAATGGGTAAGAAGCTCCATGGACACTCTTTTAAATCAAAAATTTTGGTTACACGGTTCCAATGATGAAAGAAGATCAACAGCTATATGTTTAGTTATTATTGTGCTTCATTGGTGTAATTGCTAAGTGTGGCGTTCCAATGTAACATATAAATAAATAAACATCATTCATGTTGAGAATTACAATACAAAATAAGTGAGAACGATGTACAGCTTTGTAGCGGTCCCCCGACGCTACGACGCTTGGATTAATTTTATTTTTGGTTTTTTAGAGGCTTTTTCTGTCGAGAGTTTTTTAAATTTATAATTTAATTTTTATTTCATGCTTTTTGAACTTATATTATTTTTTCTTAGCCTTGACTGTCCCACTCCTGTGCATAGGTCTCATTTACGCAATCAAATGCCTTGGAGAGGTCACAGAAGATTCCTATGGCATCTTGTGCCTCTTTCCACGCAGTATATATGTGTTTTAATAAAATGACACCGGCGTCAGTCGTACAACGCCCTTTGGTGAGACCATACTGTTTCTCATGTAAGATTTCTATGGTGCTAAAGTGGATGAGCATTTGATTAAGCATTACCTTTTCAAACACCTTACTGAAAACCGGCAGCACGGATACGGGTCTACAGTTATTGGTATCTTTACTGTCCCCAGATTTGAAAAGTGGTATTAACTTGCTGTATTTCATAAGGTCCGGGAAGACTCCTTGGTCCACACACAAATTAAAAATTAAGGCCAATTACGGTGCTATAGTGTCAATAATAGCTTGACACATTTTAATAGACATTCCCCATAGATCATCGGTTAATTTGATTTTGATTTCCTTAAAACCTTTAATGACTGCTATGGGGTTTATATGCTTAAATTGAAACTCAACCGGACATGCTGAAACGTTCGCTTTTAATAAATCAATAGAAAGCAAGGGTGAGGAATTTAAGGTTTCGGTAGTTTTAAGTGGGATATTGTTAAAGAAATCTACAAATTCTTAAGCTACTTCGTTTTTAGAACTTCGAAGACCACGTGAAGTCTCTAGTCTGATATCATTAAATTATATTTTCATTACTCATACTCTGAAAGTAGGTCTGAAGTTGCCTGTAGAGCGGGTTGAAAGTAATACTTTTCCTCCCTAGGGAGAATCGCTTTCAACTGACAGATGCCAAATTATAAAATAAAAAAAAACTAGTTCCATTTTCACATTTTTATTGAACCATGTTCCAACTTTCTATGCAGCCACGATGTAAAAATGAAATAACTTAAAGTTAAGTATTGATTAAAGAATCTATATTTTTTAATAACTTCATTATAATTTAGTTTAAACAATTTCTTTAAAATAACATAGATTTGGGCTAAATATTTACCATTTTTTCAATGATGAAAATGAAAAATAATGTCTGAATAGCTGGCAGGCCAAAGAAAAAAAAACAAAATAGGCGGGAAAAGTTGTTGATTTATGTAAAATAAAATTTACTCCTTCCTTTCTCTGTAACCCCTTGTCCCTTCATATTCGTTTTCCTACCTACTTACTTTCTTTACTTTGTACAAATAGCTTTCCTGTGTATAAATGTATAGTCTCATTCATCACCTTAAATAACATTAAGCTGTAATTTTCGCCATTGTAATTTGCTCATTACTTACATGTTATCATCACCATTAAAATAAACTAATCCTATATATCCTTTCCTAAATTCTGTTCATTTTTATATTTTGGTTTCCCTACCTTTGATTTTTATAAAGTATAAAACCTGACGTGACATTGGCTGAATGCACAAACCGAGCGAGGCGAAAGTGGAAGAAAAAAAAAATACTCATTTTTGCTTTAGCTAATTATTTTTTTTATTATTACTTTCCTTGTATTCGTAATGAAAAGCACAGTGTTTACCTCGGGGTAAAGACTTATTTAGTCCCTCGAACTATTGGCGCACGAACGAAACTCCGTCTCGGGACTAAATAAGTCACTTTCACCCTTTCACCCCTAGGGTAACAATGTACTATTTTTATTTCTATTAGATTGACTATTGATAATTTTCCAAACCGTCTTTATTTTGTTATCGGCGGACTTAATCTTGTTGCTAATGAATAAGGCTTTAGCTAGTTAGTTTGAGTTTTTAAAGATTTTTGAATAAGTTAAGTTAGTAACCGTCTCGGACACGTGGCGCCATCTAACGACGACCTAAGAACGTTATTGTTGTTTTCCTCGGGAACAGCACTTTTTTTCGGGATGAAATGTGTCCGTTTCTGTACACCTGACAACGTAGGTATATGGAAAAATGGCAGGATACACAGTTCAGTGGTTTAGGCGTGAAGAGGTAACAAACAAAACTTACTTTCGCATTTATAATATTAGTTAGGCTTAGGATTACCTACCTGTCTTTTGATAAGTTCAAAAACTAAAAGTATATTCCGTTTATTTATTTTCTTACATATTACTTAAATTATAAAAATGGTATTTCAACAAATTTATATAAAAACATAGCATTAAAAAATATAAAATAGTAGCCCACCGGTATCGGGAACAGGGTCCAAGCTACCGGCGGTCAGGGCTCCAGAGAAAGGAACCTGCTAACAATTCGAGCCGTGTCCAAGAGTACCGCTTTCTGAATCAAGCCCTTGATCAGACGTTGATTCAATTTTCATACTTCAAAAGAGGGCAGTCCGCGCCATCTACAAAATGGGTCCTCAGAGAACTGAGTCCCTCAGAGAACTCTGCCGTCTGAATAGTTACACTGCTGTAACTATTCAGAAGGCAAAGTTCTCTATGACAACATTTATGTCACTTGTTGAATCTAGTATTTTTGTAATATTTTCTTAGTTTTGTAACTCTTTATTTTTTATTTACTGATTGTTTGTGAATGTGTAGACATTGTAAGCCTTACAGATTCCTAGATCCTTTGTAACATATTAGCTTGTTCTACGTTTTGTAGTAAGGAACGACTTATTGTATATAATAGAGTAACCATGGAGTTTCTTGCCGGTTCTTCTCCATAGAAAACGACTATCCCGAACCGAGCACCTTTTTGTAAAATGGCAATTAAGCCATTGGCTGATACGACTATCGGCACAATGATTGCAGAGTCCACATCCTACATGTCGACAACCTCGCGAGCCAAGCCAAGATACTTGATTTATTTATCTTTCTCGGCTTTCACGAGGTTCTCGAACCGTTATGTCAACAATCATTGCGCGCCGCTCTGATCTATCCACCACCATAATATCAGGCTTATTGGCTACTAGTCCTGTCAGTGACATCTGTGATTTCATCCTGCAATTTCTGATTCGCAGTCTGGTACCACCAGGCTACTTACTTCACTGACACTTTGTCTAAAATAAATGTTCTATTCTAATGCATGATGTGACAGTTGCCAAACAACTGAAGAGCTCGCCGCGTCGCCGTAAACGAAAAATACACACGACGCACCACGCCACTCGCCGCGCACCGCGCCGTTCGACGCGCCGTCTTCTGCGTAAAAGGGCTCTAAGTGGCACTTAAATGAATACCTAAATACGATTGCATAGTAAAGCTAAGCGCGCATTACAGTCGCATCGGGCCGCACCGGGCCGCATCGGGCCCTAGCGCAATGCAATACAAACAAATAAACCGCGATGCAGTATGCCTGTAGTGTGTAGTGATTTAGCAGTTTTCTGGCATTGCGGTGCGGCCCGTCCATATCTGCACCAGTGTTTACAGGAAGCTTTTATTATTTACACGAAAACAATAAATAATTAACTTATAGACTGTGTTTCTAATTCATAGTTTGACAGCGCGGTTAGCGCTGCGTGTCGCGGGATCGATTCCCGCCCGCAACAGATATTTGTATGGCCACAAGTAGTTGCTCTGGGTCTGGCTGTTTGTGTATATGAGTTTAAATGTTTATAAACGTACCCAGGATACAGGAGAATGAAACGTATTTCAATTAAGAAAAATGAAATGGAAGAAGAGATGCTGTGGCAAGTGTGTCAGGCAGAGGCGTCGTCCTTCAGAGCCGTACTCTTTCTAAAACTGGGTGCTTTGCTGTTATTGGCTATCGTGGTCGCAAGGTTACACTCAGATACTCCACCCCGCAGTCGCGGTGCACCCTCGCACGGTTCGCCGTCGGGGCTCGCGGCTGTAGTGCCGTCGTGTAGGAAGCCAGAAGGCTAATAATTGCTTAATTCGGATTGGCATAGGTTCATGTTGGGTCATATCTGATGAGAGCTGATATAGTAATGTTTGTCAGAAGGCTTTTGTGACAAACCTTTATAGTTCTAATTTATTTTTGATACTAAGTGTAAAGGACTCTTTATTTCCTTGTGATTGTATGTAACAACACTTTACAGAACGCGAAGTTATTTAACAAACGACGCTGTTCATGAACATACAATCGGTAACCGAGTCGCGACGCGCGTGCCTCCGGTAATAACTCCAGCAACGTGCACCTGGCACACACGACCATGAACCTTAGTGTTGGCGCAATAGTGGTGGCGATGCGTGCAGTACAGGTGGTGTGGAGTAGGCACCGGGGGCACTAATTAGACGAAGTTGTGAGCGCCTACAAAACGTGTGCAGTGGTAACACCACACAGAGAAGCACAGAAGTGCCACTCAGTACCGACTACGAACATTGGCATCATTCCTTCCTCATACTAGTGAGTGAGCAAGAATTTGTTTACGTTACACGTTGCCCGTTATTGGTTATGTAGTTTAGTTTATTTGCATCTGAATTTCTGACTGTAGCACTACTTTATGGCTGAGGTTTTCGTTCAGTCACTCATTTTCTAATTTGAAAATGAGCTAGTTAGGTGTCGTTTGTGAAGGCTATTGTGATGTGCTGCTTTGGGAAGCGCGGCCGTGTGACGACGTGTGATGTCACCCGCTCGTCATGTCTGCTGTGTTTCCCAGTTTAACACTAACATTTTGTATAGAATTACACATTTCGAACGCCTTTGCAAATGGAAATAAATAACGAAGGCTCCATGGGAAAACTGTGTTTCCAAACGCTTACAACCCTAATCTCTTCAAAGTTAGAGTGCACTGGCTTCTTCTAGGTAAGCTCGTACCATCGTCGGCTCTGTCTCTGTCATCTCTGACCTAGACTAGAGTCAAGAGCAAACCGATCGCAAATAAAAAGAAAGAAAAATATTTATCTTAAAGATTTTGTTCAAAAGAGGACTTCTTTTCTTTTGCAAGTTAACGAAACCTTCCTTGCACTGGACATAAAGTAAATTGGCTACATAAAGTAGCTGTTTTCCTGGAAACTAGAACGCATCACAATTCTGTAATTGTGATGCGTTCAGTAGATAGATACGTACGACAAACTACGCGAACATTGTGTATCTGTGCTAGTGTGACAAATTTGTAGGTACCTAACTGATTGTGGCCGTGACTGTTACCTACAAATATGACAATGTTCAGAGCATCCAATTACAGTGCGTGGCCATACTGGCGCGCCACTGTGTACAGGATCGGGCCATTACCTGCGGAGACAGTGTGCACATAAATATCTATTACATGGAGTCGGCATTAGTATGCAGGCGAGCACGCGGGACACAAGTACTGCGAGTAAGTCGGACGGTTCTCGCGTAATGTGGCTGCAGCCGTTGTAGCGTGTGTTCTCCCTTTTTACGTAGGGGGGCGAGGGGGGAGGTAAACGGTATTAATTCCAACTGTTTTAGCGCGAAAGTTGGAGATAGCGTGTAATTGTATTAATTTGTAAATTAAGATCTGTAGCGCCGCATAGTGTGTGTATCTACCCCATCCCCGTGGGACTCAGACGTCAGACGTTGTGTCACGACGACCTACTGGTCACTCCTTACTCTATCGCAACTCGTTCATCTTTAACGACCCCCAATGTTCCAAGAAAGGGTCGCACGTGTCAACGCGTTAGTGCCCTGTATGCTGATGCTAATGGAAAGGATTTTTAACTGAAATTCAATTAACCGTGATCCCGGTTGAACCGTGGCGTTTGATCTCGCCGAGCTGGTCTCAGGCCGGCCCGGTCGGTCGCGACCTCACAAGCGTTAATATGCTGAATTACTTATGAGAGAGAATGACCTGAATATTTCTTGAGGGTGTTGAAGAGACGATTCTCCATAGGAAACGACCAACCCGAACCGAGCACCTTTTTGTCGACGTTTTACAAGTGCCCATGTAGGCCTATGTGAAATAAAAATATTTTGATTTTGATTTTGATTTTGATTTTGATTTAAATGACAGGGCAGACCTACAAAATATAATCCTAACTAATATTATAAATGCGAAAGTAAGTTTGTTTGTTGCCTTTTCACGACTAAACGGTTGATCGGATCTTAATGAAATTTGGCAAGAAGATAGATTTCAACCTAAGGAAGGACATAGGCTACAGTTGTGGTCATAAAATTAAGAACGATTTGAAGTTCCAGACTTTTTTATCTAAATCATGTCATGTGGTGTTATGTGTTCCTTCTTTGAACTAACTAGTTATGTTATGAAATAGCCACATGAATAGAGCAAACGGCAATAAGAATATAGAATTAACCGCAAACAATTTTTTTTACAAATTGTATTTATTCTCTATCGTAACAAATTTAAATAGTAATGAAGCTGGACAAATAATTAAGAACGATTTATTAAAATGCTCGAGAGTTGTTTTATATGAAACTTAGATTCAATAAATCACATTAATGTGAAGTGCATAAAGAAAAGAAGTAATTTGATACATTTTAAACTAAAAGTAATAGTCAGTAGCAGGTCCACGGCTTTTAATTACTGCTTTACACCGGCGAGGCATTGACTCTATCAATTTTTGACATTTAGCAAGAGAGGTAGAGTTCCATTCTTCTAAGAAAACATCGTACAGCTCTATTAAATTGCCACACTGTCGAATGGAAACCTTTTTCTTGACCTCGCACCAAAGATGCTCTATTGGGTTTAGATCTGGGCTGTTAGCTGGCCCATTTAATACAGAAACTGATTGCGATGTGAGAAATTCCTTAACGGTGCGTGCAGTATGCTTTGGATCATTGTTGTGCTGGAATGTCTAAATAACCGGAAGCACGTTTTCAGCGTAAGGTAACATTGTTTCTTACTGTATATTTGTGTATTGGATTTGATCTATGTTTCCTTCTATCAGCTCAACAGGTCCAACACCATGTCCAGAAAAGCACCCCCAAATTTTCACATTTCTCCCACCATGCTTTAATGTCTGTTTTGGGTTCTGATGGTCGAATGCTTTATTCGGAGGTCGTCGTACATATCGTTTTCCATCAGAACATACCCTGTTTCATTTAGTCTCGTCAGAAAAAAGAACATTTTTCCACTGACTAATTGTTCAGTTTTCATACCTTCTTGCAAATCCAAGCCGGGATTGCCAACGGCACCGTTTCAACATGGGCACCTTCCTTGCTTCCCTTCCATGCAACTTTTCTTCTAACAAACGCCTTAGAATAGTGCGTGCCGAGATTGCTGAAGGAATTAATTCACCAAAAATATTCTTTTCTCAGCTCATTAGACCCTATAGAAGGATTTTGTTTTGCCAAAGGAACGATATTTCGATCATCTCGACGAGATGACTTTCTCTGTTTACGTACACGCGGAACATTTGAAGTAGTTTGATGTGTGGCAAAATACTTCACAGCGTGGAAAACCATCGTTTTTGAGCATTGCTGATGGTCGGCTATCTTTTCATACGACCAATTCTTCTCCCGAAGTTTTATTATTACTTCCCTTGTAGATTTATCACAACTTTTATTTTTCCCTATTGTTTTCATATGAAGCAATCACCTTTAAGACTTTTACAGCAATACATGGCGCCAAAATTATACGAATAGTCACATACAACCACAGAACCACAGAGTGTTCTTATTTAAATTTGAATAAAAATATCAACCACTCAGCGTTCTGAATTATATGACCAGCCAGTAAATAATCATACTAGGTTCCGATCTAATGTATACAGTTTTTCTATTTATTTTTTTGCCAATCATGTGTATCAACGGATTTACCGCTAGTATGGAAAAGTTTTGCGATACCGGGAGAAATTCAAAAAAATACATGCTGTTAGTTATACTTGTTAGTTTGAAAAAATCTTCCCTTTAAATAAGCGTTCTTAATTATATGACCACCACTGTATATATCATCACGCTACGACCAATAGGAGCGGAGCAGCAATGAAAAATGTTGCGAAAACGGGGAAAATGTGACGCAGACGAAGTTGCGCGGGACAGCTAGTCTTTAATATACTGAAGTACTTGTTTAATGGTTTTTATTAAAACGGCTCTGCATCATGCTAAAATAACGGTGGCCATTATCACTGTTCTCCCGCATTACTCGCTACATACAGTAACAGAACAAGTGAGCAGTTAACAAAGTTTATTCAATCGCAGCCACCATTACTGGCACACAGCTCTGTGCTACACGGAGCGAGCGGCGCTACAAGTGGCGCGCGGGGACTCGTTGCAGCAACAACTGTCCGGGGGGACATGCGGACAACACACTTACACGAACTGGAGACGGAATGGTGCACTAAATCGGTTATGTTACAAGTTCCCATTTAACTAACTTAACACAAGTTTAGAGTATCAATATTTGGTGCATGCGAGCTGGAGTAGTAGTGTTTTTAGATTTAATTGACGTCTCAAAAAGGTATGTTCTAGCTGGAAATGATGCACATTCTCCTTTAATACTTGTTTCGAGACGTTTGGTAACTGTAGTTCTGGCAACTTCCTTTTGTTGGTGAAAAGGATAAGTTCTGTTTTTTTTTTCGGATTTACTGACAGCTGTTGTTCGTCACACCATTCTTCTACAATCTGAAGGGCAGAACGCATTACTTTACATAACATATTCTCTGCATTCCCGTTTATCAGTATTGTAAGGTCATCTGCAAAACCAATAGTAGTGTTTCCTCTATCGTTTAGCCTTTTTAAAAGGCTATCCACTACTATGTTCCATAAAAGAGGTGATAAGACTCCCCCTTGTGGACATCCTCTGACTACCTTGGCTCTTGTGGTTGTGTTCATCTCTATCTCGACCGCCTTTTTAGTTATTAGTTCAGTGATTCTGTTTCTCACAATTAGTTCTACTTTGAATTTTTGAAGGGCGTGGTTGATGCTGTTGTGCATTGTTTTGTCAAAAGCTCCTTTTATGTCTATGAAGGCCGCAAGTGTTGATAATATTTTGTTTGTGATAGCCGACTCTATTTTGTGCACTACCGTGTGTAAAGCTGACTCTGTTGATCTGCCTTTTCTGTAGGCATGCTGTTGAGGGTGTAGAGGCTTATCTTTTACCGCACCATCCTTTAGGTGTCGATCTACTAGTCTTTCCAACGTTTTCGGGAAGAATGATGTTAGACTAATAAGCCTGCAAGATTTCGCGTGGTATGTATTTAAAAGCTATATATAGGCCCTGTAGATTGGTAGTAAATTTTTGATTATCTGATGAGGGTGCCATTGTAGTAGTGCTGGAAATATTCCATCCAGCCCTGCGGTTTTGAACGGTTTGAAGCATTTTAGTGCCCATTCGATTTTGTCCGCAGTTACTATTTTGTTTGCGATTCCCCATTCTTGGGTTGTTGGTGTTAGTGCTAGTCAGTCATTCCTGGTCTGGCGCGACTTGACATCCGGGGAAGTGTCTTCTCAGCAGTACGGCACTGGTTTCATCGTCTGAGACTGTGGAAGTGCCGTCTTTAGTCGGAGATTGAGGTCACCCTTTGCCAGGATCTTCTTTAATCTTGCTGCTTGGTTTGTGTCGTCTATGCTGCTACAGAAATTGCGCCAGGCTTCCGTTCTTCGGAATCTGATCCGTTTCTTGTAGTGTTTTTGTGCTGTTGTATTTATCCCAGTCCTCGGTGGTTCTGGTATTTCTGCTCAGTTACAGTGTCCTTAGTCGCTTCCGTAGTCGTTCGAGCTCTGGCCCCCACCAGGAGCTTTTTTCCAGATGTTTAAAAGTTACAAGACTACACAGGTTATTGAAGTACTGACTGGCACAGACCAAGGTAAATTGTACGTAGAATTTCAGTGGGTGTAGGTACTATCGGGGACACTTCCGCCTGACCACCACTAGATTCATTTTTGCTTGCACTCAATAAATATAAGCGCTCTCTAGCCCCGCCCCATTGAACTTGAGTGACGAATGAAAGACAAGAACGGCGGCCGGCCGAGCGCACAGTTTACGACACGGCGGCGCACGCGCCGAACGAGATTTATTGTTATTTTCAAGCTACTGCTATTACCTATTATATTATGAATAGATCTGGGAAAAAATCGTTGTCAGTTATATTTTGTTCTGAGGAGAGCTAGGTATTTTACTTAAACTGCTTATTCTTACTATTAAAGGAAGTATTTATTCTAACTAGAACTTTGATTTGATAAATCCCATTATAATTATCGGTTAGGCATGAATTAAAAAGTAAAATACTATTTTTAAAGGTTTATTAGTTTTATCAACTTAATAAAATAAACAAAGAAGTAGAAGAAGAAGTAGTGGCTTCATTAACAGAAAAACTGACTCATATCTAAAAAGCTGATCGCAAAAAACGATAAAACAGTTCTAAAAAAGCTTTCAAGCAGTCTGATTTTGATGCAGTTGGTAGTATCAAATCTGCGATTGAGCTAAAATAAATATTTTAGTTGATTACATTGTTGGAATCGTCTCCTCAAACCCTTTATTACCTTTTATAAACAACCAACAAACTATTTAAATCCATTGATTACCAATTGATTGTTCCTCATTAGATTTAAGCATATGACTTATATATATTTATGTTTGTAATCTCCTTATAATTTCCTTCATTTTGATACCCTATTGAATGGGTTTGGTTTAAGTATTAATTTTATTAACCACTTACAATTTAGCACTTTGTTTTATTTTTAAAACACCTATCTAAAGACACTTGGGTTTTAATACGTATCTAACAATACTTACCTTAACTGTCGCAATATATCCAGCCGTTTGGAAGATACGAGTTAAAGAAATTTACAAACATACAGCCCTTGCCAAACTTTGTGACCGCCCCGAAACTAGCCGCTTAGCATTGCGCGCAATGCAAAGGCTAGACAAAGTTTGGCGAGGGCTGTACAAGATTACTACGCGCGAAATACCTAAACATTTTCTTGGCAGACGGGTAAAAAGATTGTCTTTTATTATAAGCCAACAAAATACTTAAGGCGACATTACGTGCCCGCGACCTTGAGCGAGTAAAAGGAGCATGCGTAACGCTTCAACGCGCACCAAGATTATTCGAAAAACAACCCACCTTGATTTATCAAGCACAATATAAATAAAAGCCGTATACTAAAATATGCGTTTTTACCTTACCTACTCTAAAGGCACCCACAGGATAGTCCGGTTAAGCAGACGACAACCTCATAGGTTGAACTGCGAGATGCCATTCAAAAAAAATATGGGTTTTTAAATTGTCTTTCAGATGGTCAAGTTTCATGCAAAAACGTCCGATAGTTTTTGCGTTATTGTCGTTTTTTCGTCCGCGTTAGACATGAATTTACAAATTAATTACACTATGTTATAAAAATATAATTTCATACTCACATATCAATTTATAAAGAAAATTGTCAAGTATAACATATATTTTTTCAAAGAAATAAGACAAGAAGTATTAACGTGATCTTCAATTTAAAATCATTAAAAGTCGTATATCTGCGCCTTAAAAATGGTAAGCATATTTTTTCTTTAAAACTAACTAACGAAATTGAAACAGATAGTGCGTGTGTGAGCGAGAAAGTATTCCGAGTTCACACGTGACATCAAAGCAGTACTTAAGAGCCCTCTTACATTTCGGCTTTACGGTAATTTAGGTATTACGAACAACTTCTCCTTGGGGCGACCCCCAAGGAGAAGTTGTTCGTAAAATACCTAAATTCTACCAGTCCTCAAACAACTGCAAGTACTCTATAATAAAGTGCTATTCGGGGGGACAACTCCAGAATTATGGAAAAATGCGGTCGTCATACTTTTACATAAGAAGGGGGACAACACCAAGCTGAGCAACTACCGACCCATTTCATTACTTAGCCACATATACAAACTTTTCACCAAAGTCTTCACAAACCGTCTTACCACCAGACTAGACTCAGCACAACCAGTGGAACAGGCAGGTTTCAGGAGTGGGTTCTCAACAGTAGACCACATCTTCACAGTACGACAAATAATTGAGAAGTGCAACGAGTATAACCGACCTATAGTGTTAGCGTTCATCGACTACGAAAAAGCGTTTGACTCGGTTGAACACTGGGCAGTCATTCACTCGCTGAAACGATGTCAGGTAGACACCAGATATGTAGACGCAATTAAGGAAGTATACCGTGCGGCTACCTTACAAGTCAAACTCCACGAGCTCACAAACCTAGTACGCGTTAAAAGAGGGGTGAGACAAGGAGATACAATATCACCTAAACTCTTCACAGCCTGCTTGGAAGATGTATTTAAGCTTCTCGACTGGTCTAATAGAGGCTTAAACATTAATGGTGAGAGGCTGACCCATCTGCGCTTTGCCGACGATATTGTCGTTTTTGCCAGCAACGTGCAGGATCTGCAGGCCATGGTGCAAGAACTGTATGAATTGTCACTCAATGTCGGTCTAAAAATGAACGCCGCAAAAACAAAAATCATGGGCTATGACGACGACATTGATAATATTCTTGTGAATGGCCAGCAAATAGGAAAACTGAAGGAGTACGTATACTTAGGACAGACTTTGAGTATAGCGATGAACGGACAAGACCGCGAAATCAAGCGCCGTATTTAACTAGGGTGGGGTGCTTTCGGTAAGCTGTTCGACGTACTCAAGTAGAAGCGGGTGCCCATAAATTTAAAGCGTCTCATGTTCGAGCAGTGTGTCCTCCCAGTCATGAAATATAGGGCTGAAACTTGGACGCTCACCAAACACACTATCCAACGCATGCAAGTCACGCAGAGAGCTAGGAACGAGGCATGTTCGGCATCTCCCTCTATGATCGGGTGAAAAATACCGAAATACGGAGACGAACCAGACTGACGGACATAGCGGAAGTGATAGCAAAAGGAAAGTGGAAGTGGGCGGGCCATATATGCCGTAGACTGGATGGAAGATGGGGAAAGAAAATGCTGGAGTGGAGACCACGGACGGGACGGAGGAATGTGGGAAGACAACCGACTAGGTGGACAGATAATCTCATTAAAGTGGCCGGAAGAAACTAGATAGCCATAACACATAACCGCCAAAATTGGAGAGATTTGGAAGAGACCTTCTCTCAGCATTGGGTGGTCAAAGGTTGAAGAAGAGAAGAAGAGAGAATGTTGATTTAAGTATACATAGATATTTTAATTGTTACGCAGTAATCGATTGTTAACCTTCATCGGTAGTATAGAAATCGAAATATGGTACTATAGACAACAATATGAAAGTGCTTTTGTGAGATGTTTAACAGAATATAATAAAATCAGCGCTGTACGTATTAATTTAAAATTCGTTCAAGTCATCTTGGACATCACTTTCCTAACGCGGTCAAAAACGAACGCACGTGTTTTACAACCCAGGTCCAAGACTCACTTCTACCTGCGCGCAAACAATAAAGGTTCACGGACAATTAATTAGCACTAATTGTTCACTCTAGTATTTATGATTTCAGGAGTGTGTCTCAAGTGTAAAACAATGTATACCAGCGCATTTACTAATGATGATTATTATAAAGTAAAAGCCGACCACATAAAACACAAGCATTCAGGTGTGCTTGAACAAATTTCTATGAAAAATAAACAATACATACCACGCTCATAAAAAGGTATATACACACATCAAAAGTGTCTAGGGATCAACATATATTTTTGCAATAACTTTTCTCCTGATTGATATTAATTAAAATTTTCTTTAAGGATTCATCAAATAAAGTGTTTTCGTTTGTCACAGTAACGATAAACCAAGTCACCTTTGCATTAATAAAGAAATTTGCCATTTTCTAATAAAGGGATTTTTGACATTTGAACCACTAACATTAAAGTTCGAAAAAAAGACTGAAATAACAGTTTTCTTTAAAATTTTATTGGGTAACTTAAACAATTAATAATCCGTGTTTCTACCGCGAACACTAACAACACAAGAACATCGGTTTGGCATACTCAAAATGAGTTCATCCAAATCACGCTGTGGAATGGCCGCCCATGTTCGTTGCAACAACAAAAAAAGGTCTTCTTGCGACTTGATACCCTCCATATTCGGCAGAGCTCTTCTCTGTAGCATATCCCATGCATGCTCAATCGGGTTCAAGTCTGGCGACTGAGCAGGCGAGGGCAGGACATTGATGTTAGCTGCGGCGAGAGTCTGTCTTACAACTCTTGCGGTGTGCGGTCGTGCATTATCATGCATTAACTGAAATAAGGGACCGATTTGCACTTGTAGAGGAACGATGACGTCTGATACAATCGTCTCAGCATAAATTTGAGCGTTGAGGTTGCCTCTGATCCAAATCAACTCAGTTCTTCCGCCGATCCAAATACCCGCCCATACCATGATGGTTCCACCACTATAAGGATGGACTTCCTGGCAGGATTTTAATCGCTGTTGGCGTCCAGGGGTTCTCCAGTGTCGTATACGTCTTGTATCCGGTCTCATACCAAAACGAGACTCATCAGAAAAGCACACGAAACGCCATTGTTCTTCTGCCCAATTTCTGTGTTCAAGAGCCCATTGATATCGAATCCTACGATTGTGCATTGCTATAGGTGGTACCCGTAGCGGTCTTCGGGAATGAAGGTTCACTTCATGCAAGCGGTTTCTGACTGTTTGGTCGCTAATTAAGTTCCCTGAAGAGTGATGAAGCCTCACGGCTAACATCATGGCGGTTATTGTTGGAGCTCTTCGAGTTAAGATTTGAATGTATCGGTCTTGTCTCCGTGTGGTGCAGCGATACCGTCCTCCATGGCGCTCAGCCACGGTAATAACGTTGGTTTTAATCAGTAGTAGGGAAACAGTAGCACTAATAATGTCTTCAATGCGTTGTATGTTTTTATAGGGAAAATATTGACAGCTGATTTTCATCTTTTACTCGAATTTGATTCACAGTTCCTGATTCAAATTATGAAATGCACCAAAAAGAATCCATATAAATTTATAAAATCATAAATTTATTACAAAGCCACATCTCAATCTCAAGAAATCCGCATAAAAATGCTTGATCCCTAGACACTTTTGATGTGTGTCTAAGTAAGTAAAGTCAAGCTTAGTCAAGTTTAAAAACTAAGAATATTTTTTCTGCTGCTTTCTCGTTTAGTTATGTTTATTTCCATTATGTTTTTTATTATATTTATTTTTTATTCGTTTATATTTTTTAATGTTATTTTTATTGTGGTAAAACAAACTATACCCTACTCGCTGGACCAAAAAATAAAAGGTAAACAAACGTCAAACGGTTATAATCCGACTAATTTTAATAAAACAACCCCCATACCGCTAAATGGTTATTTTTGTAACACTCTTTATCATATTTACTTTTATGATAATAAATTTAATTAATATATTTAATTTATTATCATAATTACCTTTATGATAATAAATTAAAGAGTGAGAGTGCCATTACAGAGGGTATATAGAGTAATTACTTACTTATACAAAATAACACTTGGATGCTAAACTTTGCACTTTGTCGTTAATAAAGTTTTATTTATAAATTAAGGTATTTTAAAACAGCAAAATTTACCATAACATTAAATATAATAATTTACTACTTACGCTCATTTAGTTGCTCAGCGATTTGACTAATATTAAATCCTTGTCCATGCAAAATTATTATTTGATTACGTTCTTCGCGTACGAGATTTCTGAACGACAATATGCACAAAAATGTTCCAGCACAGGTCGGTGTCCAATATTCGCGCACAGGTCAACGTTTAGGCAATCAAGGGTCAGGTAAACAGAGCAATGGTCAATATGCAAAAGGTCCGGTAAGCGCGCCAAAGTCAAATAGTTCGTACGTAAAATTCACAAAAACATTACACGTGATGCGTCACTAAGCTGCGCAGTGCAGGTTGCAACTAATTGCAATAGCGCTTTCCTAATAGGCGAAAAAGTGTAAGGGGGCGTGGTTTGCCGCCGACGCACGATTTATGCGAAAAAATTTTTAAATGGTCAGGCGGCAATGGCCGTGATAGTACGTACAATCACGTAATTTTTTCATCAAGTTTACTAGCTTCCTAACACGATGTAGCGTTGTGAGGATCTCAACTGAAATTAGTCGAGTGATTCCAAATGTCACTATTAGTAAGTAACTAGGGACCTCACTAAAAACGCGGTACAACACTAGTTTTTGACAGGACGCTATGGCTCTGCCATTTCGATCCCGCTGGTTTAGCTGAAGGTAGCTATCATCTGACCTCAGGACTCTTTTTGCCCCGACTTAGGGTGAGTTCCACATTAGTTAATAAAGTAATTCTGCCTGTCATGCCTGATACTCTGCGCTGGATAACCTATATGGATTTCATCAGCTAAGTGATATCTGATTTCGCATGTGTCTATGCCACGTGTGGCTAGTACTGTAGTTGTCCAGCGCACAGAAAACTGTAATTGAGTATGTATTACTGCTGCATCGAGGTGTGAAGTGCTCTTTACTGTGTTATTTGTAAGTGATCATGTATGCTTTATACATATTAGATGTTCATACTTAACCTAACTTTTCATCTATCATGGTGCTTGCTATGTTTGCCCACTTTTACCTGTAAACCACTGCGATGTACTGAGTCTTCACCTACAATGCTTCCCACACCGTTCCTTGGCTTACAAAGGGGAGAAGCTGGTACATCGCATGCGGCTTGCTGCCAACTGCATCGCAATGCATCTAACATGCGCACCCTATGGTGCTTCCAGGGCTGTGCCCCTGGCCCACTCCTTCACGCTGCCTACTCCTGCACGCTACCCCAGCACGCTACCTACTGCTGTGCCAGTGTGCGGCCTGCCCTACGCACGTGGCTCTTCGCCCAGGCAATGACCGGCCTACCTGTGGCCTACCCCACGGGAGCCGGTGCCTGCGCAGCCTACCCTGCGCGGCCCTGCCAGTGCGCTGCCTACCTACCTGCCTACCTGTGGCCTACCCCACGGGAGCCGGTGCCTGCGCAGCTTACCCTGCGCGGCCCTGCCAGTGCGCTGCCTGCACTGCGCAACCCTAGCCGCTACCGTTCCGGAGGCCTACTGCTGAGCCGGTGCTGACCGGCCCCCACGTCTGCACGTGCTGCCAAGGGACGGTATCCTTTTTATTTAATGTGTTAGTGAACGGAACAGAACAAAGTGACAATTACCCGCGACCTAGTTTAGTGCTCTTATTATATGTGTTAACTGGTCCAGCTGTTTTACTATATCTACCTACCTATTTGCTAACGCCCTGCGCAGCCTACCCTGCGCAGCCTTAACCGTTACAACGACCAGAGAGCAGGTGTATATGTGATTTGAATGAGAGGTTTTTCTCTAATGTGATGCCAAGGTATTTGATTGAGGCAGTGTGATCTATAACTAGACAGGTACAGTGTGTAAGCGTTGATGTCTGGTAACTGCAGCATGTATGATATTTAAATATAAGATGACGTAGAGATCGAGAAGCTATTGTTTTGAAGAAGGTTTTGAACTTAGTTTTTTATTTATCCAAAGTCAGGAGATGTGCGTCAAAAGCCTCAAAAACAGTTAATAGACCGTTCTCTGCAAGTTATACTTGTTCACAGGTTTTAGCGTGGAAAATTATGACAGTGTTATCAGCATAGGATATTATTTCTGCGTAGAGTTTAAAATGTCATTCATGTAGAATGTGAAGAGAGTTGGGCCGAGTGTGCTGCCTTGTGGTATGCCAAAGTCGGTGGGAAGCACGTCATCTAGTTCGACTAGCGGTTTGCGATTAGATAGGTAATTCGTGAACCAATAATACAATGCCTTTGCTAGATTAAAAAAAAATCAAATCAAAATCAAATCAAATCAAAATATTTTTATTTGTTGAACATAGGTAAACCAAAAGGTGCAGATGTCATTATTAATAAATGAACGCTATGTCTTGCCATGAACGGCGTACAAATATTCTACAATTAATAACTTAAAATAATAAACCATTCAAAACTAATAAATAAAACTAAATTATAACTACTAAATAAATAAAAAAGTGCATAGGTACATAATCATTTGATTCACATTAATTAAAATAACAATAAATTTAACCAAAAAAACAAAATATTAAAATTAAATTAGATTAAATAAAAACAATGAAAATTATTAACAAATAAATTAACAAAACTTTAAAATGTCATTAGTTTACAATTTGTCTTCTAGGTACTGATTGACTGTATAGTAAGCTTTCTCGCATAACAAATCAAGAAGAGCCTTTTTGAAATGGTGTATGCTGTCAAGGTCTTTTATTTCATTGGGTAACTTATTATACTTCTTGGGTGCCATTCCTAAAAAGCTCTTTGAATATAGTGCAGTTTTGTGTGGGATATTATAGATCTCTCTATTGCGCCGTTTCGATCTCAGTGTCTGAAATAAATGCAAGTTTGATTTTGCGAATACTGCTGTCTCGTAGATGTCACTAGATGTACATGCAGGGCAAAGTGAGAAGTTTATATTTATTAAATAATGGCCTACAACTATCAGTCTGTTTCAACTTAAACACAGCACGTACACACCTCTTTTCAGCTTTGAACGCAATGTTTTTATCAGTGGAATTTCCCCAATACATTATTCCAAAACGTAGCGTTGATGAGACATACGCTTTGTATTGTTCCAAAACTACAGACTCATTTGCTATTTTCGCAAGATTATGAAGCGCGTAAGAATATTGGTTCAGTTTCTGCATACTGTCTCCACGTGACATTTCCAATTTAGAGAACTATCTAAGTAGAGTCCCAGAAACCTGGCACGGTTGGTTTCAGATATTTTGTGGTCAGCGTATTTTAAATTTAAATTTCGTTGTTTCGTTCTTTGTTGGAACGTCATAACCTGGGTTTTCTCAAAGACTCCTATTGACTGTTCTCTATTTTGGATGAAAGTAGGCACTCACTAAGTTAGTCAATAATGTAGCCGCATCTTCAGTTGACCCTCCTCGCTGGAATCCGAACTGCCTGTCTGATATCAGTTAGTGTTTTTCAAAAAAGTTCACTAGCCTGTTGTTTTAATTTCTCCAGTATTTTTGACAAAATGGATAGAAGTGCGAGTGGTCGATAATTTGCAGGTAAGTCTATAGGGCCGCTTTTGTGTATTGGTCTAATGGAGGCAACCTTCCACCCTCTGTAAAGGTCCCAGATTCTAAGCTTAGATTAAAAATGTGGTTGAGTGGTCTAAGGATTGCGTTTTTAATTTTTATTATAGATCTAGTGGTGATACCATTAAGTCCTGGTGCGGTTTCATTTTGGTAGATATATTTAGTTGTTTCTGCTTTGTCTATTGGGTAAAGAAAGAAAGAGTGTGGAAAGTTTTCGTCTATATCCTGTATAACATCAAGTAAAGCCATGGGTGTAAATTAAGATGTAAATTAGAATGTTGTTTTTATTTGCCATTTTTGTTTTTGTCAGTATTATTGATTTTTGTAGATGAAGGGAAAATCGAGTTTCATTACGTTTGTTTAGTTGATCTTTAGTTGTTTTAGATATAATTTTTGCTAGTATAAGAATTCCGTAAAAATGAAGATGTAGGCAGACGTGATAACGTTCTGTAATGTGTGTAAGTATGTTTCCGCGAAAACTTGAGTGTTAAAATACGTGTGTAGGTGTGTTCCGGTGGAGACATGAATGCTAAAGTGTGAGTGTGATGTTTTGGTAATAACCTGAAATCTGAAATGTGAGTGTAAATGTGTTTTGGTTGTTTTATAGGGAAATTTGATCACGAGTGTGGATGTTGATAGGAATAGTTTGATTTATGGAAAAAGTTGTTTGGGTAGGTTGCGAAGATGATACTGTCGTAAATTGTGGTGAATGTGTGGATGCAAGTTCTTGTACGTTTTTTGACGTGTGACACAGAATGTTTATGAGGTGAAAAAATACAGCAAAAAAGTATTTAAAATCAATTTAAAACATACAAAAAGTGTAACATCTACAATAATAATGATATCTAGAATCATAATGAAATACGAAGGGCGGGCGTTTTGGGGGACTGTCTCATGTGATTTTGACGTTCAAAAAGTGCTGATTATCAGCCTAGTTTGAATAAATGACTTTTGATTTTGATACTAAAATTATCATGAAATCTAAAATTATATTAGATTCAAAAATAGGAAATGTAAGACTAGTACAAATTTTGTAGTTTTTGTTGTTCGTCAGTCGTTTGTAGTCCAGCAAAACTTGCCGTGTTCCTTCGCAGACAGTTTGGTCCCACAAAATAACTGCCTGTTTTCGTATGTAAGGCGCTCGTTTACATAGATATTTCTTACTTAGCTATCTCGACGTCAGTTGAAGTGAGCGTCCTTCTCATTTAAGCGGCCTTCAGGAATTCGTCTCGCTTATAGCACCGCACAAAGCGGACAGCAAGTGTGCGCGGTGGAGTCTTTGAGTTTTGGCCAGCGTCGTCCCGCTCTGGTCACGTATTCTAAGTCCTGTTCCTCAATGGAGACACCTATTTTTAACCCCCGACCAAAAAACCCCGGGTGTTATAAGTTTGACGTGTGTATCTGTGTGTCTGTCTGTGGCATCATAGGTACTAAACGGATGAACGGATTTTGATAAAATTGGTGTCGTTTGAAAGGTAATTATAATCGAGAGTGTTCTTAGCTATGTTTCGAAAATATCTACTCAGCCGTTTGAAGCTCATCAGCTCTTTTCTAGTTGATGAAGGGATATAAACCACTTCTACGGATCTGGCTGATTCGAAATTTGAATTCTTGTCACTCGTCACCATGGGCATCGCTAGGGGCGTAGGCTGCATACTCCCCCCCCCCCCTAAAATCTCAGTTTTTTTTTTAAATTTATACAAGGTGTTGATTTGCATCCTCGTCAAATTCAAGGAGGTAACTATGTTAATGATTCTCGTCCCGAATCAATAATAAAATGGGTAGGTAATTTTTTTTTTTTTTTTTTTTACGGATATCGGTAAGTGAGAACCACCCTTGTTTTAAACGCGGCCCGTCTGGTTCTTGCCTTATAACCTCGCTTACATACGTACAAACAATCTCAAACGTTTATTCGATAATTTCATAGTCCCTAAACCACGTTAAGGGGGTTATTCTGAAATACTGACAAACTTAAACAACCATAAAAATCAGCGTTTATTAATAATTAACTAGGTACCGTAATTTTAATTGATTATTTATGTCTTTCGTGACCACCTCCTGAAATTTGACGAGGTTGCAAAACAACACCTTGTATGTTCCTTGTTTTCGTAAATGAGCGAGAAGAGGCGCAACACCGAGAAAAGTGGAAGAAATGGGAGGAGACCTATGCCCAGGAGTGGGACAGTCAAGGCTAAAAAAAAATATGTTTAAAAAGCATGAAATAAAAATTAAATTAAAAAATTTAAAAAACCCCCTACAGAAAAAATCTCTGAGGGGACCGCTAAGTAGAACGCTTACTAAAACTAAACAAAGCGGACCCCCGACGCTACGACGCTTGGATTAATTTTATTTTTGGTTTTTTAGAGGTTATTTCTGTCGGGGTTTTTTTTTAATTTAATTTTATATAAGCAAGTACGCGCACGATATGCAGTGGTCATTATATGTTATATATGCTCATTTTTGTACTCGTTGGTGCCAGATATTTCTAGCTCATTCTCAGCGACGACTGCGCTAGTGTGTTCAACTGTTCGCGAAAATTTACTGTGGTGTTGTTGAGGTACATTATTTCTTCTTCACGATTGTGAAACGATTTTTTTCGATATTCTTCGACTCGCGTGTAGCATTGCGTCAGGTGTTCGGTCAGCGATGTAATAATTATGAGACTTGATATGATCTACCGCGTCACCTTGCAGCAGTTTTATTTTGGAACTGAGCGTGAGTAAAATCGTGTGTAAAGTCAGTAAGTGTGGTGGATGAATCAAGTGATGAAGCAGAGTGGTAGCGATCCATTGATTTAGGCGTTGTGGTGACGGGCGACATTGGCACGTCGGGTGCCGGGGTGCTCACAGGGGTGGTGATTCTCTTTGTTGCCTTGCTTTGGCAGGATGGGCAAATTCAGCTCAATTTCGCTTCTCCCGTTAACTTGGTCGGATTAGCAGCATTAGCACACAAGACATGAAACAGCAGATCGCATTTGGAGCATTTTATGTTGGATGATCTCAGTGCTTTATTACAGCATGCGCAGTTGTTAACCATTATTATTTTGGTTATTTACGAGTTTCGTTATCAAATCTGAGCTGGAACTAGCTAAAATCTGAGCTAGGCGCACCTGCATCGACCTGTGACATAATATCCCGGAATTGAGCCCGGCACACCTACTTCAATGCGTGTAATTTGAATTATTTATCAACAATATGCACTGAACTTTAACACAAAGTTTACCCCGACAGGGTTAAAAATTATGTAGGGCTATTTATTTTTAATTTATTTATTTGTTCTATATAAAGGGTGTAAAACACCTCTTAACGAAACCGAAAGGCACTGGTTCTCCCTGTCATTGCGAACATTTTTTTGCTCTACACCATACCTGGGAACCTTCTAGTTACGGAGATATTAGGGGTCAAAGTTCCAACTTTTTGACAAGTATTTTTTTAAATACAAGTTTTTAATGTAAGATTTTTTTTTAACACCTCCACGACCCCCGTACTATTCAATCCGTCCATCAGCACAATGTTTTGAGTGCGTTACATTGAGTTCTACCACAAAACATGATTTTACACCCCCCAAAAAAAAGTCGTTTCCCAGCAATAATTTTTGCGTAAAGTTACTTAGTTTCATGTACAGAATGCTTGGTTGACGGCTTCGTGATGAGGTGATTTACACCGTGTATAGGGTTCAATATCATTTAAGATTATTTGTTTTTAATTGTGGACTATAATATTTTTGTAAAAACACGTCTGCACATCACCAGCCTTACGACGCAACTCACACAATTAATTAGAAAGAACTTCAAGCAGAAAACTTTTTATTTCTATTAAAACACCTCTTCCTTTACGTGCAAGTCAATGTAATGTGAATACATTTAAAGAGTCTCGCACCTGCGCCGGACAACCGGACAGCATTACAACTAGACCGCGAGCCGGACGACCAATGACCGGTGACAGACAGACGATGCCCGGCAACAATACTGTGACTGTTCCTAAATTACCCTAGGCTGATAAAATTTTCGTTTTTCCTAAATCATATTAATATTAGTATTAAAGTCGGTTTCCCCCGGAGGGGAAAAGGCCGTGCCCCGCCATTTCCGCACGACCCTGTAAGGCTCGTCCCTGACTGGTCGCCTTCCCACCGATAGTTTGAACTGAATTCTTTAATTTCAAGAAGTCCAATACCTCGTCTGATTATTAGAACAAGGAAAGGATTGAAAGATATATAGTAAATTGGATTGTGGAATTCGTAGTTCTTGAAATATATTGAAAGTGGTTTCAAAAGGGCAAAGTATTTTATATTACAACCAATAGTTTTTGTAAGTAACCCTTACGCTAGCGTAATAGGTAATAGGTCAGTCGTGACTCACACGATACCTCGCATCTGCACCTGAAACACTCAGAGCAACACTTCCATAAGTGACGTAAGCGGCTTTTCAGCGGCAAGGCGTCGGCATCATGCTCCTAGTGAGCACTGTCCCTAGCAGTCCTTTCGAACTGGAGAACGTGACAAGGCGGCTTTTTCAGCGGCAGAACGTCGATCATCATGCTAATCAATAGTCATGGTCCCTAACAGTCCTTAGACTGGTTATAATAAAGCTGTGGCATCAAACCAATTCCAATCCCTCCCCATGGAAAGTGTACCTTTCGTACAATTAGCGCATCTGCAAGTTACGTGCTCGTGTCAGCCTGGCCGAATCATTTGTCAAGTATAAAGAATATATTATTATTCTGGAATTACTATATGGTTGGTCATAATAGGGTTGAGAATCAAAACTCAAAAGCAATGGTTAAATTGTCAGTTAGAGCTAATGAATACATAATTCAAGAATTAGCAGATAATAGAGTTGATAATCAAAACTCATGAACCATTTTGCAATAGAGTTGGGAAATAACTCTACTGAAATCCTATAGACAGCCCCAAAAGCGCCCACCCTTCACCACTTCCTAGTGTTGGAGCTGAGGAGAAGAAGTGGCGCAACAAACTCCCCAGCAACACGTTTCTGTCTGTTTAGTTTTAAGAACTTTAATAATAATAATTACACCATCAGCCTAGGATAATTATTGTTATAAAGGACTCACCCAATCGCTCACCAACAAACACACACACATACTAGATTAGCCTAAAAAGGGCTTTTAACCTAAATATATCTAACTTATCAAATCATTATCACACTCGCGCGATGGCCCACTTGGACATAGCCTCTCGGTATTCACCGAATCTCCTAACTTAACTTAATTAGTTCACATCGTCCGAGCCCTATAGCGATCTAAGACCGACTGTCTCTCGTCAACCACCCTTCCTTCAGCCCCAGCATTTCTCAAAAATGCCACGACCGGCTTAAGGTTCATTCTTGCGTGGTTTCTTAATTGTTAAGTAGCCCCGTTTTTGTGCAAACGTCTCGATTGTTTTAAGGGTTTGAATATTCCTGACCGGGGTTTATTGCAACCAGATGTGACTCTGCTATTGAAAGTTACGCTTAGAAATCTGATATTTTATCGTTTCTTAAGAATTCGGTAAAATATTACATTTGACCTGTCGACTGGCAATTATCAATAGTTTGTTTCCCATGAAATAAAGAATTTATGCCTTTCCAAGTGTTCCAATACTGCTTCACAATTTTAAAGGAAGAAATAACGTTTCGTTATTAATTACGGTAACTTGTCAGGCTGTCAAACCATAAACTAGAGGTTTAATGTGTTTCTAAGTGGCCGATACCGTGTGATGATTTTGAAATAGAAATCAAGATAAAGATATTTAGTTAATAATTAGGAGTACGTGACAGACAGTCACAATACCATCCTCATATCTTGCACAACAGAAGTACTTGTACATACATTCTTTTTATTGGCATTTTGTCACACAATAAACCAAGTTTTTACAACCGTTTACATCGTACCTGCGTACATTATGTTCCTACGCAGAATGTATTCGGCCTCGTCAGCGCCGGACAGATGGCAGCATAATTACTTATATATATCAGCGCTGTACCCGCTAGCTGTTGTGTCGAGGCTCAGAGAGTCTGTAGAATGTATGCTGTAATTGTATGTCCCTTCGTAGTTGTTACTACACTGTACAGGGTTCACGAAACTACTCTCACATATTGTAATAAATGTATGCAGTGTAGGTAATCTAAGTACAATACTTACGAGTGTCTGTTATTTTCGTAACATCCAGGCTTAGGAGATAACGCTGAAAAACATATTTATTAAATGTTTATGCACAAGTATAAAAAACACTGCCCTGGGCATTTTCTACCAGTCTAGGCGCTAGAGTCTACCTTGGGGTGATGCAGGGAGAAAACATAGTAGGTGCACCAACAAAATTTTATTTATATGTAACACTGGAACGCCACACTTAGCAATTACACCAATGAAGCACAATAATAACTAAACATATTTAGCTGTTGATCTTCCATCATCATTCGAACGGCCGCGGGCCGGCAGCGGCCGTTCGAATATGGTGGTGTAACAAATAGTCAAGAAAATATTTACATATAAAACTAAAACGATAAATACATAGTACAATAAACAAACAAAGTGTAGAGAGAGCCAAACGAGAGATTTTGAGAGGACTCTGCAAGCTTCATAAACACAAAAAAAACATAAACAAAACTAATCTACTAAGTACCTGTAGTTTGGGATTGTGTGTGTATGAGACCGACTCTCTGCGGGGCTATGTATTACCTACTGTAGTACATACACATATGGAAGTGGGATTTATACGGACATAGTAAACAGAATATTTTATTTGGTCAGCAACTCGTTTAGAAGCGCGTACACATTTTTTTTCGTAGAATTTTAAATTGATGGACAGTGTTTACGACGTATTGCGCGGGTGAATATCTATTTATTGTGGTGAAAATAAAAATTGTTGAATTGTAAGCGGCGAAATGACTGGTACTGTCATTTCGTCGTTTACAATTTTTTATTCGAAAATCAACGATTCTTCATTTTACAACAACAATATTGGAAAATAATTCACTTAGAAAATATTTATTCCTTACACTTTTATTTAACTGTTATTTTTTTCTATTATGTGCGCAAAAATTATATATATATCAATTCAGAAGAAAGTTCTCACAATAACTGAAAGTTTGAATTATTTGTTACCTGTATATCCCTATTTACATGTAAAATAATAACTTGCTCACATGATTCTCTACTGGACTAAACACTATCTCCATGTAATTGACGAAATCGAACTGTCCATAATTATACATTATGTATATCATCAATGAACCATTCATTATTTAACGCTTCGTTACGTAGGTATTAATGTATTTATTTATTTATTTTATTTATTTATTTTACTATTTATGTACACACAGTAGAGAACACAGGAAAAAAAACATAAAACATTTGAGTACAAAGGTACTGCTTATTTCATACGAAATTTCTGCCAGCAGACCTGCGAAAGGAAAAATGAAAAAGAAATGTAGACGATAGTGTGTGAGAGAATGAAAAGAAAAATATGTTTATGTGCCTAACCTAACTTAACCTATACTATTACCTAAATATAAATACACATATAACTAAATGTAAATACATAATGCTAAGATATATAAACAAATATAAATACATATATAAATCAGATTTGAGAGGAAAGGTAATGCTCTTTCACTCGGTTTTTGAATAGCGAAATGGTTTTTAAGTCACGAATGTTAGGCGGAAGTGAGTTCCACAACCTTACAGCATGAATAGAGAAGGAATAGGAGTAATAGCTGGATTTGTGAGGATGGGATTTAAGGATGGATCTAAGGTGCGATCTACAAGGTACGTCACTGGGGCGTGCGTAAGAGAAACGCTCGCGCAGGTAAGAAGGATAGGACGGGTTGTGTAGGATATTGAAGAGGGGACATAAAATCCTAGTGTTCCTGCGAAGGCGGATTGGGAGCCACTTGAGTTCTTTGCGAAGGTGAGAAACGTGGTCATATTTACGGAGACCAAAAATAAAGCGAATACTTAAATTTTGCAAGCGCTCAAGCTTATTTAATAGCTCCTCAGTAGCATCCAAGTAGCAGGCGTCGGCATAATCTATAATCGGCTGAATAAGCGTTTGTGCCAAAGAAATTTTAGTCTTCAAAGGCAGGAGATTCTGAAGGCATTTCAGCGAGTGTAAAGAAAAGTGTACCTTACGGCTGACCTCGTTGACTTGAGCTCGCCACGACATATTAGAATCTATAGTAATACCCAGATCTTTGGCAGTATCTGTATAGTCGATGCGAACACCATCGAGGTACAAAGGCTTCAAAGAAGCAACAACAGCCGCAGTTCGGACAAATCTGCTGCCTATGATCATGGCCTGAGATTTTGTCGGGTTAATTTGCAAACCAAATGACTTAGCCCAAGCGCTGACACAAGCCAGGTCATGATTCATAGCAGCAATAGCGGAATCCGCATCAGCTACATTAAAATGCCGGTAGACCTGCAAGTCATCTGCATAAAGATGGAAATTAGAAGCGATTACACTGGTACCCATGTTAATGAAAATTGAAAAAAGAAGAGGAGAGAGAACGCTACCCTGAGGGACACCCTCGGTGAGGCTACACCAATTAGAGAAAGTCTCATCAAGGCGAACGCACTGAGAGCGCCCCCGAAGATAAGAATTGAACCAGGCTAAAGTAGAAGATGAAAAATTGTATTGTCATATTTCACTATTGAAAGTTTTGTTAATAGAGAAACGTCGTCGGTTACAGATATTTCAAAAGATACGCGGTCTATTTAGCGGTCCTCGGAAGCTACGACGCCGCTTGGATTAATTTATTAAAGGTTTTTTATAGGTTTCTTGTATCGGGGGTTCCTTAAATGTTTAATATAATTTTTATTTCATTTTTTTTAAACTTATATTATTTTTTCTTAGCCTTGACTGTCCCACTCCCGGACACAGGCTTCCCTCCGTACCTTCCAATTTTCTCGGTGTTGCGTTTCTTATTGCTTATAACGAAAATTAGGAAAGTTATAAATAAAAATATATAGCCCATAGTGACAAGTGACCAGATTTCAAATTTCAAATAGACTAGAACTGTGGAAGTTGTTTATATCCCTTAATTAACTAGAAAAGAGGTGATGATCTTCAAACGGCTGAGCGCATTTTGTCGAAACATACGTTAGAACACTCGATTAAAATACCTTTCAAACGAAACCAATTTTATCAAATCCCGATCCCCAGACAGACACGCTAGGTACACAGATATTCATGTCGTACCGGGGTGCGCGGACCGGGGGGGGGGGGTGGGGCACTGTGTCGCGGTAATAGCGCCCGGTACTACAGCAGGTATTACACTGCGCCGGACAATTGACTGGGCTGTTGTTGTTTCTTTGTATAAAGTTGTCAAATATTTGTCTTTTTTTCTGGCTATTTGTAGCAATGTGATAGGGTTATGAATTTGACAACATTTTCTAACCACTTTTATTGCTCTTGAATTATAATGCTAATATAGTTCATATATAGATATTTTATTTGTTTCACTTCCTCAGCTGTAACGAGGTTCTCATCATGCGGTATAGTAACATTGACTATCATTATGCAGCGCGCTGATCGGTCTATCACCACTATGTCATATGTCAGTTTTATTGGCGACAGTAGACCTGTCAGTAACGATATGCCAATGCTAGTACAGCGTGGTTTTTCTCGAGAACTGGAGTTGAGCACATACTTGTACTGCGGTATCTCAGATTCAAGGCGCAAGGGTTTCAAGGCAAGTGGCTGGTGAATAATTCTGGCTATTTCAGTATGCAGAAAGAGTACATTAAAATCGGCATGATCCAACCGTTGAAGACAACACGTTCCCGCATGACAGGAGGCTTTTAAATAAAAAATTGAAACTCTTAATGATGGTCATCCATGTTACGGAGGTGAGATATGACCTGAGCACTTCTCCTCAACCTGTAGCCTAGACCTGTATCCTCTAGCAGTGCGCTTTTTTTTTAAAGTTATAACTTTTCCTGCCTGATGCCACAGAATTAGTTAGTACGTAATAAATTGTAGAGTTTTTGAAGGCAATAAATGAGCCTCTGAGTAATCTTACTACTTTTACAACTTATTTTATTTGAAATATCGCGCGTATTCCGTATTTTAACCCTGCATAAAACTTATATAATTGCCTTTGGATTGGCACACCTATTGGATTTTCTCATGATCGACCGATATGGACAGAGGCTGGACTAAAATAAGAGCCATGTGGACATTATGATCTCAAATTATATTTCTGAATCGATTCAAGGCATGATTAAAAAATTTTCGTGCTCGCTTCGCTCACTTTTGTAGCCTACATTTTCTTTAATCTTATTTTTGTCTATAAGTCACCCATGAAACTCCTGTTTTTACCAGAACCAATGGTAACCTGTCCAAAGTAGTTTTTATTTTTATTTTTTAAGTTCAATACGCACGCTCTTGCAGACTGCGATCTCTTGAATTTTGACTTTTTCGACTAAGTAACTTCTGTATGGAAGATTAAAAACATTCTTAATACATTAAGGCAGAGTGTAAAAAAAAACTCTTGCATCCTACTTCCTTTTGAATCTTGACTTTGTCTAAAAATCGACCAAGTAACCGCTGTATGAAGGATTGAAACAGTTCTAACATGTACAACGCAGAGAATAAAAAAAATCGAGCTCGCTTCGCTCGCTCTTGACTTGATCTATAAGTCGATCTAGCAACATCTGTATGAAGCGTCAACAGTTCTCACTTAACCAGGGTAAGAGTGTTAAAATTTTTGAGCTAGCTACGCTCTCTTTTCGAACCTCACATCATTGTTCTTAAAATTGTCTCCCTATGTCAATTAAGTAAGATCTATTTCTGAATAAAAGGACAAAAGAAAAGCTAACTTTTCTGGAATGGAGAGCTGACATTTTCTATTTGTCCAGGGGAGGGTGTTCAAATTTTCAATCTCGCTTCGCTCACTCTTCGAGTCTTACATAATTATTAATCTTAACATTGTTTCCCTAAGTCAATTAAGTAACATCTATTTCTGAATAAAAGGACAAAAGAAAAGCTAACTTGTCGTTGTCGAATGGACCTATTCAAATAACTTGAAAAATCAGTCTATAAGAATAAGTATAGAAAATCTAGCCAAACAAATCTAGTCTAACTCTTAAAAATCTTTTTTTTTCATCTTGCCCCCCCCCCCCCCCCCCCTAGCTGAAAAGCTGGCGACGCCCTTGGCCAAGCAGAAGCAAAGTGGTAACTCATTATTATTATTAATCTGTCGCGGTTGTGTGCGCGTCGCTGGAATGAAAGGGTATGAACAGTCAATATTTGACAGATTACCGCTTGCGCTAATTGTGTGACGCCGACCGGGCGCGCGGCGGACTCCCGCGGCTAATTACTCATTAATATTATATCACGAACTATACATACAAAAGATAAATACTAACTGTTTGTGCAGCACACTGATTACAATACTGCGTTAATATATTCGATGCAAGTTGTTACGTCAGTCCACGTAAGTACAGCAGTTTTCACGAAAAGTAAGCGATTACAGAAATTGGATTTATGGAATGTTCCCTAAAACAATTAAGAGCAGATTTCGTAGCACATTGCCAACGTGTTGCGAGCATTGACATGGAATGCCTACCCGACGGCGCGCCTCTAGCGAAGCGGACGAGCGTTTCCGATGCGACACGCGTGCACGTGCGGTGCCATGCCGCACCACGATTTAAACCGTTTTAAAAATAGGCCGCGCTCTCCCGCCTGTACACCGCACCGTCGGACGCCATTTAAATATAAAATAAGAGCGTGGAGCGGCTCAACAAACGTAACATCATTTCATACATATGTATGAGTGGATTCTTTCGTGAACGCGATAATCATGTTCGTTTATGCCAACCCCCCCCCTCATCAGCTTGCCCCCGCACGTCTCTGCCCGCTGCGCTAACATCCGCATAATATTGTAACGAGCTATCACAACTCGGTGCGGTGCGATGCGCACAAACATATCTCTCGCTCACCTTTAACAGTTGAATAATAGAAATCTGTTCCTCATTAGCAGTCTGGTCTCACAGCGCAGCGGTACCCGTACAACAACAGACAGTCTGGTCTCACGCGTTTGTTGCAAATATAGCGCCGTATTTACGATATCAGTTTACGTCGCGACGCGAGTGCTCCAAGCATGTAGATGCAGAATATTTAGTTAGCTTAAATAAAATCTCGTTACGAATAAATTCGTAGGCCGGTAGTGAAATTTCCCAGGGGCGGTCTGCTCGCGCGCCCTTAGAAGCACATAATGTACTCGTATTACATATGTACATACGGAGCGAGAGATTCCGCGAACGAATAATTTTCCGCATTCTTTTACATACGAGTACGTGCCTGCGTTATCAAATCAATCCGTAAATGATAAGCGCCGTGATTAGCAAACGTGTTATATGTTTGAGTGTGAATTGTCTTCAGTATTCATTATCATTTCTTTGAACATTGGAACTGATGTGCACACCGACTGCTCTACTATTCCAAACCAACCTTACATAGATTGGTTTTGAGTTAAGACAATCTAATTAATGGTTATGATTGACTTTGAAAAGAACTTTAGGATTATACTCACGAAGACAATTAAGAATCCTCACTGATTCAGCACTAAGTCAATAATCATTGAATAATTTTGTGGTGGTCAAAAAGTTGCGCCGTAGCCTATCTTGTAGTGCCGCCATACCACGTGTACTATACTATACCACGTAGCACTGTAGCATGCTGCGTAGCACCGTAGCATGCTGTGTAGCACCGTAGCATGCTGCGTAGCACCATAGCATGCTGGGTAGCACCGTAGCATGCTGTGTAGCACCGTAGCATGCTGCGTAGCACCGTAGCATGCTGCGTAGCACCGTAGTATGCTGCGTAGCATCGTAGCATTGTCCGTAGCACCGTAGCATGCTGCGTAGCTCCGTAGCATGCTCCGTAGCCCCACCATCTGCAATTATCTCACGACTAAGAGACAACACTAAGCATTCAGCTCGCTGTCTGTACGAGTACACAGCTACTATTATATGTGTGACATTCTCAAGGAACTACCAGTGCCGGTTGTATGCAACATTTTCATCCTTAACTAAAACATCTGCCTGAACAGTAACAATATGCAGAGCAGCATTTTACTGTAAACTATTTTATTGCTTTGCATACTTTTTACCGACGAAAGAATGAAATACGGTTTATTCCCGGTTTGCTGGACGAGCGTGTTACTTAATAATTTAATTAAAACAAACTTAGTATTTTACAGCTAGCTAAATTCCTTTGTAGCGACTAAGGAAAGAGTTAATAGAAAAGTCTAAAAGATATGAAATATCACCAATGTTTCAGCCATTTTATTAAACTTTTCCCTGAGAGAGATCTTAACTTTGTTAAGGTCTAGATTTACAAATGAATGAAATATAAAGTCGTTAATCATCGCCTGCACGTTACAGTACAATAACGGTGGAAATTTTAATAAACATTTGACACTTAACAGCACTCGCGCATTTTGCGGCCGCCGCCGACGCCGACGCCATATATTACGTCAACGGAATAAACTGGATTTTTTTACTTTCTCACCTGCGCGCACTCGCCCCTTTAATTGAATGTCAGTGTAAAACCGCAATACCCTGTAGCTCCATCGCCCATACATCACGTCGTGTATGGACGACCCAAATTAGAACACGCCGCACACAATAAAACAGATGTCAACTTGAATAGCACCGAGAGGGCGAGAGGTGGAGAGGGCCGAGAGGTGCAGAGGGCCAAGAGGGCCGACGAACCACTCATTCTGTCAATGGGATAAGTGGCGTTCCAAATAAGATATTTTAGGTAAAAAATGGACTGATTTTTAAAATAACATTGACTTGTCTTAATTTATTCAAGAATTTTAAAAAATCCGCCATCTGCCTGCTTCCTTTTGCGAGGAAAAAACAAGCTTTCTGTTAATTGAAAAAAAAAATCCGTATTAAAATAAAGGAAATCAGCCAACACTTTATTCGAGCGCAATCTATTAAGATGCCTACGATTGAAACGATAAATAAATATGATAGCGCCGCCACGCCGTCGAGTCCGCGGGTCAGGCCCGCGTTGGGACCAAAACCTTACATTTTATCAAAAAGATCTCTCACACATAAAAATAAGTTATTGCGTACCGCAAGTCACTTTATAATCGTATATCACGGTTTACCAATATTCGCGCGGAATTTATTTCTAAATAAACTATCGGTGGCCGTCCGACTGAGAATGATAAACACGCTACAGTACCCACTGTACACTCGCACTAGTGTAGACTCCGGAGTGTCGCGAGTGTCGGAGTGTCGGCGTGGGATCCTAGTTGTATAAATAAACACGCTACAGTAAATACTGTACTCTCGCACTAGTGTGGACACCGGAGTGTCGCGAGTGTCGGTGTGTCGGCGTGGGATCCTACACGCTTACCTACTGTACACTCGCACTAGTGTAGACACCGGAGTGTCGCGAGTGTCGGAGTGTCGGCGTGGGATCCTAGTTGTATAAATAAACACGCTACAGTACATACTGTACTCTCGCACTAGTGTGGACACCGGAGTGTCGCGAGTGTCGGTGTGTCGGCGTGGGATCCTACACGCTTACCTACTGTACACTCGCACTAGTGTAGACACCGGAGTGTCGCGAGTGTCGGAGTGTCGGCGTGGGATCCTAGTTGTATAAATAAACACGCTACAGTACATACTGTACTCTCGCACTAGTGTGGACACCGGAGTGTCGCGAGTGTCGGTGTGTCGGCGTGGGATCCTACACGCTTACCTACTGTACACTCGCACTAGTGTAGACACCGGAGTGTCGCGAGTGTCGGAGTGTCGGCGTGGGATCCTAGTTGTATATAAAGTGCCCCTAAAGTGTTTCTTATTCATAGAATTTCGGGACTCCAGATTGTTACCTACTTACTGACACCGTCTCACGTAGCTATCCACAGTGAGCTAAATTCAACTGTATCGTCATGAAATAAGGCTCAAAATACCATTTGCAGGAAGAACGGAGTCAAGATGTTTTTGTTATGAAAGAGACTTCAAAAGCAATTCAACTTTTCTACTTAGAAAAATGTTTTTGATGAGCGTTTTCTGTATATGATCGGTAAACGTTAGCGCAGAGTCGGCCCCTGCCGGCCCGGGGCGCTCTGTATATGTTGCTGTTACTCGGAAGCTCTCACGTCACTGCATTGTTAGTCGGTAAATATTTAAATCGGTTTCCTTTGACTTTATTTACTCAGAACTGGCTTCACACTAAGATAACAAGAACCGTCTTGCCGTAGGTAAATACGAAACTTAACAACCATCTAATTATATGCTTTAACTACAAGCCCGTCAGCATCAGAATGCGTGCTAGGCATGGATGAGATATGCTGAACATGAGTTCGATGGTTTCACTTGGCTTTGAGGAAACTTTCAATACGACGAGAACTCCTTGTTAGCCTTTGTAATGCATAGTTAACGAAAATAAATTGTGACCAAGCGGCTTCACAGAATTTAAACAGAAAAAGTGTTTTCTTATAAACTTCAACACAATCACAATTCCGTGGTCTCGAGTCGACTCCCAGTTTATACAAACGTCACACTCCACAATAATACAAATGGAAATAATAATATTTGTACTTTCCCTAAGGATCGGGAACGTCACAATTTCATGTAAATCCATCGGAAAGTTTCATTAGTCAGATACCATTAACGAATATTAAAAAAAAAGCAGGCCGCCGCCGCCTCGCGCCCGTGAGACTGAGCTGAACATAATGATGTATCATGTACTACACGTACACGTACACGTACACACAGACTACAGTCTACATGATTGTGTAGCAATCATCTCCATACCAGTCTACAGATGTTTAATTTAAATTAATGGAATATATGGCCGTAATAAGGAGGAGCTTGTGGCTAAATAATGTTCAAGGTTAAGCAGCGCCTGCCAAAGCACATACTGAGTTTTGTCCATAGATTTTTCTGTTTCACCCATGCCTCGCAAAGCACGTCAAGCCGTTGGTCACGGTTGTGTAGATCTTTGACAGTAAACTAGTCTTACCAAAACTGGTTTGTGGAGGTCAGAAAGGCAGTCGAGTAAAATGCTGGTATTTAGCTGCATCCGGTTAGACTAGAAGCCGACACCAACACGGAAGGGAATGCACTAGAATAAGGAATGAGGATGGACGTAATAAAAGGAAAGGAAACTTGTGGACTCCGTCGGTGGTGATTCTCGCTACTTACTTATATAGCACACGGGATTATTCCATATTTTAGTGAAGCAGTTTCCTATAAATGAGTGGCTATAGCTTTCTCTCCGAACAGAACACTCGCCCGTGATGTCTGTTTCATGGCGGAATATTCTCCATGTATTTATGAAGCGCAAACCAATTATAAAAGCGGTACAAAAACTCAGATGAAAACGAAACAAACGCGAAACGTTTGCCGTGCGCCGTGCGTGTGTGTGTGTGTGTGTGGGTGTGTGGGTCGACTCACGGGGTTATTTTCAAAATGATTTTTGGGATTGATATACCAACAAAAATAGTAATAAGTTTAGAAAACTATTAATTGGGAGGCTGCTAGGCTCTTCATGGTGTTATTAATTTTGTATGCAGTACTAATAATACAGTTTGTTTTAGTGTCAAGAAAAGAGAGGGAGGGTGAGTTCATCAAAGGGTTTTTTCTATCACACAAATTCTCGCATTTATTACAGCCACTTGTTTGTAGAAGGCAAACGGTTGATAGCACGCTGTGCTAATAACAACAGCTACATATACATGTTCCGTCACCCGGAGGCTCCCGCTCTCACAGGTAGCACTCGCACTAACAAACAGTTCTGCACAACTTACTGTACTACCTTCATTACTGCTTGTGGGGCAGTATTTGCCCGAAAGTAACTCACTAACCCGTAGATAACAGCACTTGACTCGTTTAGCATAAGGTGGACCCTCACGACGGGTCACAACGGGGGTGAGGTGCGGCACGGGAAGAGGAGAGGGGGGGGGGGTGCCATTAACGAGCCTAAACTAGACCACGGCTACTTGTTGAGCGAGCGCTGGCCGACAGTGTTTGTGTGCGATAGTGCCGGGGGAGGGGGGATACATATTCACTACTTGTCAAATGATGATTAACCCTAAAAAACACCATTGAGGTCTCCAGTAGCAATCTCGTTGCTAAAGCGTTCTGCAAACACCTTTGTTTGTCAAGCTTCAATAACTTGGGAATGATTGGGAAACTAAGATTAGCATGATGTGTATATACTTTATGTTATCAATTTAGGTACACCTTCAGCCCCAAAACCAACAATGAACGCACAGGCGAAAAATGTTTTACCCCAGAAGGGTAGTACTATCACCGGTAGTTGAGAATCCCTCACCGAGCCTACCTCAGTCAGTCCCTCGTATTCCGGGGGGGACAACCTGTGCTCAGGACCGGGCTCCAGCATGGACCTGTCTGGCCTTGTGGAGGCCATACCATGCACTGTGAATACCACCACCATGTCACAGTGGACCGTAGCCGTACACAAGCGACCGTGCAAAAGAGAAGCTTCTGCTGCCACCACTTCGGGGCCGAAGGGCAAACCGGAACGCAGTCGCCTTAACCGGCGCGCGAGAAGGGAAGCTCTTCCGCCCAAAACCAAACCACCCAACGCGACAGCAAACGCAGCAGCGGAAACGCAGCGCGAGCTTGAGCCATTCGCATCCACGGAGACGGCTGTGGTAACGAAGGCACTGTCGCAGAAACCACCATCACCGCCGCCTCGACCTAATCAGCCGAATCGAAAGCGGAAACCGCGGGGTAATCGTTGTCAGCGGACCACAGCGGCGGATCACACTGCTCCTGAAAAGGAGCAAGCAACCTGGGACTGGGAAAGGCCCGAAAGGGCGCGTTTCTTCGAAGTGCTCTCGTCTACACGAGACCCAGTCTCCCAGGGGGCATACCAAACGCGCGAAAACTGACGTGAAACCGAAGCGGACGGTGAGTTACGCGGACGCGACTCAGTCGCTTCTGAGAGTAAAGGTTATCACCGGCCCGCCGAGGGACCTCTCATTGGAACAGGTAGAGCAGCTCCGAGAAGCTATCGACGAGAGCATCCAGCATAATATTAAATATCATACCATTCCATAAATATCAACCACTTTAGACAAACTGATCCAAATATTCCAAGCAGAATGCATTGGAATCACCAAAGGGGCTCAAGCAGTTGCAGCCAGAGACGTCAGAGATCTTAACATCAAAATCATCTCAGACAGTGCATCATTTCTCCAAGCGCTACTTAACATTATTTTAACTTCTAACCTTGTTTTGGAATGTCACAACGCATTCCAACACATTGCAAACACTAAAAAAACTCTGCAATGGATAAAAGGCCACAGTAACTCACTGGGTAACGACGCAGCGGATGAACTGGCTAAAAGGGGAGCGGAGATAACAGCATACGGTCCGGAACCACTGCTGCCCATACCCCAAGCCCAAATAAAATTATGGCTGCGTAAGAAAACCGAGGAAACACACCAAATGTGCTCATGGAGTGCAGAAGCGTGGGACAGATAAACGGGCACAGACTCTTCAATCGCCGGCATCACTCCCGGAAGCTTGCAGCAGCCTGAAAAGGCTGCTAGCTGGATTACTATTTTGTTAGAGTATATTTTGTAAATAGGACTCTGATCCCTTTTTGAAGTAAATAAGTATTAAAATAGCGAATTAGCAATCGCTGAACAAATTTATTGGACAGGGGGGGTCCATTCGAGGAGTGGGGGGAGTGACAGGGAGGGGGTCCACTAATCACGCGAACGCTTTTTATAAGAGCGAGTGGAAGCCGAATAATCTGCGTTTTAAATAGGCTGTACAATCGCCTGGCTAGGGCTACCAACATACTTCAACCAATTTTGGTAGTTAGTTCTGTTTTCTTCATCGCTAAACAATCCTTTTTTTTATCTTATTAAGCTTTTAACTCAATAATTTACCACTGAGCTAATGTAGCACCACATACAAAGATTTGTGAAATCTTTTGTACTAGTTCTATAATAAAGTATAAGTCAAAGGTAATCAACTCGCACACACACAAAAACTAATCCGGCTACAAAGAGCATCAGCACCGAGCAAACAGCAGCTCGGCGGTACAGTGGCGCACAGCGCGCAGCGCCGCCGGCTGGCGATGGCGATGCCACGCGCTAACACTCGCGCTTCACTGTACGCGACTGTACCCACGCTGAGCAAGACGACTTCCTTTGAGACAGGACAGCAGCGCGGAATATGTAAATGTGGATATGAACAGATAATTAAAATTGTGGAAATTAGATATAATATGTAATTACCAAAGTATTTCTTAAAGCTTTGATACAGAAAAAAATATATCACAACTTGTTCTAACATCGATAAACAATCAATTTCAAGTGGACCCGAGAGCTTTTTGCTTACCTTATCAAAGCGACGGCCACATCGAGCTTGAGGTCCTGGATTCACGAGCCGAATGAAATCATATTAAATTTGTTCGGCGCAGGTCTAGCTCTAGGTCATTATTTTTAGCTTTCATTCCTTTTCAGATTAGTATAATCCAGCGGGGCTGTAGTGCGGGGGTTCGTAGCGAGTCGGCGATGTGTCGTTTAATTAAGTTTAATTCTTGTGTTGTCGAGCATGACGCGCGAGCTCGCCCAGGGTCAAAAGGCAGCTCGGTGCCACGCGGGTGGTGTGTCCAACAAATCTTTGCAGTGAGATTATTGTGCAGCAAATCAAATCTCACGCTGATAGTGGCGCGTATCGCGGGTCATTTAGTTCCCTTCAAAATGGTTGAGTTGAATGAAGGTAAATCCATGCGTCATGTTCGTGAACAGGCGCTGTCGGTTGTGCCTCGTCATCTCTTAGTTGCCAAGGTGTGTTGCTAAGGCTTATTTTGAACCAATTACTTTATTTTTTGTCTTTTTTTCTTTTTACTGTGGACATTTTTAACTTGCACGTCTTGCTACATTGTTCTCACATAATTAACCATCTCAACATGTATTATATAACCAAGGTGTTTGTAACAATATTCGGATTTAAAAGAGTATCTATGGAGATTCTTGCCCATTCTTCTCCATAGAGAACTATGCTTTGGAATGGGCTACTACAGTACTTTCACAGTAATTATGTCTTGTGACTTCCCAGTAAAATGAAGCTACTAAAGTCTAATGAAGCTACTGTCCCCAGTAGCTTTATTTTTATTAGTCTTTGGTCAACTATTCAAAAGTGCCTTTATTTGGTATACTTGAAATAAATATTTTTTTTTATTTATATTTTGTATTTAAAATCATTTGTAAGTCTTGATCATGTTGGGAAGCCGTCGCCTCCTTCAGCGAAGCAGTCATGCTAGCGAAGGAGGTGGCGGAACGTGAGAGGGAGAGCACCTCACGTCCCAGCCGCCGCGGGAGATGCCCCGGGCGTCGGGGGCCACCCATTGGCCCCCGGCCGCCGTAGGCGTGGGCCTGTGGATGGTGAGTAATGGGCTTGCTCACCGTCCGTCCGTCTCATGACGACAGGCCGTGTCGACGGCACGTTCGTGTTCCACGCGCACCTCAAGGAGATGTCAGCAATCCGGAAGGGGTCCGAGAGGGCCGATGCTTACCAGTACTGCGAAAGAGCTGTTCGAAAGAGATTCCGTGGCCCTGGAACACAAAGGGCTAAGAAGGAACATGGATGGGTTTTAGTCAGTACAAGTCTGACACTCCCTTCCGCTCCGCCCAGAGCGGGAGGAGTCATTAGATAATTTCCCATCCGAAAAAAAAAGGCTTGATCATGTCAGATTATGCAGAATTTATCATAATTTGATGTGGGGTGCCGGATAATAATATATCTCATACTCAACATTATTCTGCAACAACAACCTCACTCGCGCAAAACGTTTAAAAAAAAGCATGTATGGAACGGACCACTTGCAAAACCCAAAGCAAAAGCGAATGCACGCGCGACTGACAGACCGTCGCACGTGCGTTCGCTAATTATGAGTACAACACGTTCGTGCACGTATTGTAATTGAAAGGTTATTTATAAGAAGCATATCGACAAGCGATATCCTATGAATCCAAGTTACATGGGACACAGGTGGGAAGAGATGATAATGATTAAAGAGTTGTGCTACATGATAAGTAGGAGGTACGACAGAGAGAGCAGTCTGATGTCATGTCCAGGCGCCGATCTCTGACGTGAATATTTGCAGCAGTAGGTACCTAAGGTTTTTACAAGTAGCTTATTCCAAAAACCTATAAATCAGCTGTAATGGTCGTATGTGTCGCTCTCCACTGATTTATTTTTAGAGAGTCCATTTTAGTAACCGGTCTGAAGGACTTTTACTAAAAATATATCAATTCTACAAAATGTATTATGGAATATAGGTCATGTCTACGTCTAGAAATAATCCAATTGGTAGTTCATAGTTATTTATGAGCATATTTAATTTTGAGAATGCTCGACTGGTCTGGTCTAGCAAACTGCACTAAGTAACATGGACAGCACAGTGTTTAAACAAGCCCGCTCAAGATCACACCCCTCTCCTTCCGAGCCCCTCGCCGCAGACACCGGACACTCACACACTTGCCTGAAACTTAAAGTACTTTATTTGAAGCATAGTTAGTTGTTCAGGCGCAGGTTTACAGTTATTAAGAGTGCGGAGATAGTGGGGCAGACCGTCTGCAGCGCGAGACAGGCGCAGCCGGGTGTACTCCGAGCTGTTCCACCGACTTGATCGAGGGGAAATACCACGTGAAATAACTAAACTGAATTAACAATCTAACTTAGCGCTTAATTTTCCGATTTAAAATTACGAGTGTCGTAAAGTTGCGTTCTAGTGTGTATAGAGAATCATTAGGTTTCTGTGTTACGCAGATGTGCGATGTTTCCAAGCTGAACTTTATTTTATTAAACCTGACTGAAGATTTTTTTTTTAAACTTGATGCAATTAGAATGAATTAATCTAGTATAGTACATTATATTTGACAATTTTGAAGCAGGATATACGTATTAAAAGCCACATGCAATGTTACTCGTTTGAAACTGTTTGTACGAGCGTGTGAAGGCACTCATGGTTATTTGATGAGGTGTACGGCTGTGGATTCGGCTCGTATGGCTGCGGCACACAGTGTGGCAGTGTGTGTTGGTAGATCAGTATCGGTAGTACCGGGTATTGGCGGCTACGAGTGCACATACGAGTACAAACACGACACCATCGACTCGCCACCGCGCTCGTCCAGAGCACGACTCAGTATAAAGGTTCCATCGGCGTTGACAAACTCGCTCACTTCGGAATGAGAGCGAGAACTAATGGAAACAAAAACCAAGGGGTGACAACTCATCTTCTCGTGTGTCCATGGCGATCTAAATTGAGCCCGTCCAGAATTTAACTCAGAGTTTGGTGCCTTCAGTAGCGTCCATCATATGGTCTTTGGTACATTGACGGAACCTTTGAGCTGTGTCGTACTGTACGCACCGGTGAACTCGCCTCTGTACTGGCGCGGTCACAATAAAGCGACCGCTTGTCTATTAGTACGTGCGGGGGATCGCGTGTCAATCGCTTTCCGCACCCTTTTGTTTTATCAACACACGCCAACGAATGATTGCTTCAATCAAATAGACCGAGTATAATGAAAGTCTGTGTATTTTACTTCAGCCTATATTCACCCGCAGTTGATTTCAGTGTTTCAGTAGTCACGCATATATTTATATTACAGAAGTCTGGAACTATTTAATAATAATAATAATCATTTTATTTCAGGCAACTAAGGCCCATACATAAAATACACAAATAATCATACAACAATAATAAACTAATACATATCTAAAACCTTAAAAACTATGACTGTACACGTAACATCGTCGGCGTCGTGTCTCGCTGCGTGGTGTCGCGTAGCCGTCCTCGGAAACGTCGATATACGACACCTCTCGGCCAAAAGTCCTCTTTTAGGCAGAACTGTAGATGTTGCGTTGGAACACGTACCACGAACGACTTAAAGTTGATGTTGTGACGCGTTTCCAACCTTTCGACCCTCAGAGTCCAGTCGGTTTTCAGTTTCACATACTGCACGACATCCTCAACCGTCGTGAGGTGATGCAGACGCGAAATGTACAGCTGCGTCGTAGGCACAGCAGGGCGCAGCAGCATGTTGGGACCAGTCGGTGCGGTACCACACTGGTTACGAGAACAGGGTTTCCTCTTCTTCCTTTCCACTTTAGTGAAACCCTCCTCGTCAACATGGCTCGTTCTTGGCAACGAGCCGCAGTCCGCAGTCAGTGCAGGTTAAGCTCCCTTCTTCAGTTTTTCCCCTCTTTTGATTTGCCGCTTTGGCAGCGACGCATCTGATTTGCCGGTGGTGACAATGGCAGCGTAGGCACGTTTAGGCGTCAACGTACCTACGCGTGACGTTTCCGCAGCCGGTGTTGTGGCGCGGGCGACGGCGGCGGCGGGCGGCGCTTGCTCAGCATTATCGGCTGGTGACGCACTAGTGTTCGCCGATTCGAAACTGCCGACTGGTGCATTTTGCGCCCCTCGACGCGTGTTCACCTTTGAGGCCTCAGTTGACCCAATTACCGAGCCAACGTTGCGCAATAATGCTATTTCCGCACGTAACTCAGTATTGTTCTTTTCTGATACCTCAATTCTGGACTGCAACCTGGTCATCTCTGCTTTCTAGGAAGTGATGTCCTTTAACAGCCGTGTTACATCGACGTGATCGAATGTGACGGGGGGCAGCTTACTCAGCTCCTTCGCCACGAAATCAGGCACGTCGTCCGGGTCCGTCTTCTTCAACATATCAATGATATCCTGAAGACTCTTCTTTGTTCCATCTCTGCGGCGAGACGGCATCTGGTCCACTTTTCCAAGTGACTGGAACAGTAGCAGCTTACCACTGCTGATCTCGTCCTCCTTGAAATTGGACTCTGCTATCTGCAAGATGCTCACTTCGTCCATGTAGTCGATGGCATGGACTAGGAATGCCAGCAATTCGTTCAAAATGAGCTTTTTGGAACTCATAGTGTGTACGGGCAGCGACTATGGCCGCGCAACACGCGAATAAAATTCGTACCGTGCACAGTGGAAACACGTCCGTATTCGAGTGCGCATCGCACTGCACTCCAAAGGTTTCGTCATCAAACTATATAACCACTATTGCAGCCTGCTTTCTAACTTTTCTAGTACTCTAGTTATTCGAAAGTCTTTCATGTTGTGCCGATTTCTCTTATTGGGAATAAGTTTTATCGAGTATGTTATTCAAAAGTGTTCATGTCTGTCATTGAGGTTTGGTGAATCTTAAGAATAAAGTGTGCCGCATCCAGCTTATTTCTTCCAAGAGGACTTCGATTCCGTGATCTGTGGGTGTGTCGTGAGGTGCGTTACGAGGCGCCCCTGACCTTGCCGACACCTTACGTCACCGCGCCGTGGGGACGCACCGCGGGGCACGCAGCGCGGGGCACGGGCCTCGTGGGGAACAACTACTGGTTCAGTAGCGGTTTGTGTAATAATGTTGTTATAATTAACGACCGGTGACCGGCCGATAAGGGGCTATTTGTTCATTCGCAAGCAGCTGGCGCTACTTCAAGTTAGGCAATGTTAACAATCTACAAGATTGTTTAAACGATACGCAAGTTAGATAAGTATTATTATTTAATATCGAGGAAGCTGGCGACGAGACATAGTTTCTTAGCGCCAGCCGGTGCGGCGAGGACAGGCGCCGTGTAATAGCGCGCTGAACTGGTGCCGACGCGAGCACGAGAGAGCGCGAGTTTAAACAAATGTGAATGATTTTTGTATAATTTCATTAGCGCGGCGCCTGGCGACTCGCCAGACACCAGGATAAAGGTGAGGAGCAGACCACAAGCAGAAGGTTCACTTCGCACAACACTGTGGCATGGAGTAGTCTAGCACTAGTATGTTAACGCGTTACTTGGGTGGTAACCTACATAGATGAAAACTTCTCAATAGTTGGAATATAATAAGTGATCACTAAGCCGTGTCACGGTCACCTCTATGTATGTTTTGATCATTCAGCAGTCCCGTCAGCGGGTGGCACTGGGGCTGCATGACCAGCGGACAATGCGAGTGATGTACCTTTTGAGTGTAGCTGTGCAGTGAGGCCGGCGGTGCGGCAGGCTGGACTCCTGCCAGCACTGCGCCTTAAACAAATTTACTCTTGGCTTTGGGCGACGTAAGTGTGCCTAACGACGCCTGCTCCCCGCTCTCCCCACCCGCACCCCGCCCGCACCCCGCCGGCGCCGGACAGTGTCTCGTGTGATCACACTCCCGCTCGTACCAGCACACTTAAGTTTGCGCATAATGCTGGCCGAGATTTGATGGCGATGTGTTTTTTTACACTTTGTTACAGGAATACACGAGCACTGCTTGCGTTGCTGATACATGATACCTGTCGTGTGCACGTCGGTGCGGTAGAGTCCATGTGTATATGTGAGAACCTTCTTAGTTGATTGTCGTCGAGAAACACTATCGGTATCAAAGTAAAGGTGTACGTTTGCTAAACAAGATATAATTGAAGACTTTCTAACTGACTTTTAAATAATAATTGCATTGTATAGATTCCATCTCTTAGTATTATATAATTGCATAGCACATGTGTGAGTACTATGTACTGTAAAGCCACCATTTAATGAGTACCTACATCTTTCATTGACGCGAAATTACCCTGGTGGTTGAGTGAATGTCATGCTCACTTAAATGTCACGCTGATGGTGGCGGGTGTGTCGGATCATTTAGTTCCCTTCAAAATGGTTGAGTTGAATGATGGCTGATACATGCGTCATGTTCGTGAACGGGCGCTGTCAGTTGTGACTGGTCATCTCTTAGCTGCCACGGTTTATTATAATTCGTTTATTTTTTAATTACTCATTTAATCTTTTACTCTGGATGCTCTTAACTTGCCCGTATTTCTACATCGTTCTCACATATTTGTAATTCTTAACATGAATGATGTAACCAAGATTTTGTAACATATTTTGATTTAAAAGAGTGTCCATGGAGTTTCTTGCCCATTCTTCTCCATAGAGATCTACGCTACGGAATGGGCAACTACAGTACTTTCACAAGTTATTATGCCTTGTGACTGGGACTGTACCTTCGCGTTTTAATTTGGTTTTATTTTTTTTGATTTTCAAAAGTGCCTGTAATGGTCTAATTGAAACACATTTGTTTCAATTAGACCATTACAGGCACTTTTGAAACAAATGCATTGAGTTTGAGTTTCTATGAGTCAGTTCAATCACTGACTTCAGATCAAGTCTTTCACACTTATGTTAGAAACTATTTAAAAATATTCAAAAGTGTCTGCGCTCAGGCAAAATCTTAAACAATTAGTAATAAAATCGGTAATTCTAAGAATAAAATAAAAACTGTATGGCAGAGAAACAGGAAAGACGCAACAACGAGATATGAATGAACTGTCTTTGAAAATAGATAATAAAACCATTTGTGATAAGCTAGAAGCCGCCGAGACTCTAGACAATTTCTTTGCCAACATTCCGTTAGAGAGGTTACGAAATCTCTCCCCTCTTCAGCTAAATTAGCTGAAGCTGTTCTTAAAGAGAACTTTACAAAGGACTTCCCATACTTATTTAAACCAGTATGTATTGATACAATTAAAAACGCATTCATAAGTCTCAATATAAAAAATACTGAAGACTTATGGGGGATATCCGTCAAGGTTCTTGGAAACATTATTGACTCAATTGCTCCTGTCTTAGCAGGCATATTCAATCAATGTTTGGACAACGGCAAGTTTCCTGACCTGATGAAACATAGTAAAGTGGTACCAATTTTCAAATCAGGTTGTAAGAGTGATCCCTCTAATTATAGACCTATATCTGTGCTTCCATCATTGAGTAAAATCTATGAAAAAATCATGCTGGACCAGAAGTTGTCTCACTTCAATTCTAATAAGATACTGCATAGTCAGCAGTTTGGTTTCACGAAGGGTAGGTCGACAACGGACGCGGGAGTAAAACTCATCAGTTACATTTTGGAATCCTGGGAGAAATCCCAGGATGCTATTGGCATCTTCTATGACCTCTCAAAAGCGTTCGACTGCGTCGACCACAACACACTGATCTGTAAATTACACCACTACGGAATTGGTGCTGCAGCCAGCTGCAGCTGCTGATCTTGTTCTGTCTTATTTATGAAACAGGCAGTAAAAAGTAAATGTAAATAGGGCGACGTCTTGCGGATCTATAGTCAAGATGGGCGTGCCCCAAGGTTCAATTCTCGGCCCTTTCCTGTTTCTGACGACACTTCCCTAACTTTTAAAATTCATAGAAAAGATACGGACGTCTTACATGTCAACGAAAGCCTAACTATTTTCTCAAAATGGTTCGTAGCCAACAATCTTTTACTGAATACTAATAAAACAAAAGGTCTTATGTTTTCTTTACCAAATGTACCACAACATGACGTCAATTTATATCTTGACGGCAAAAAAACTTGATGTTATAACGAAAACTGTATTCTTGGGGATTACTATCGATTCAAAACTGCAGTTGGACGCGCACATTAGAACTCTTTCGGGGAAGTTAAGCTCAGCTGCCTATGCAGTTAGGAAAATTATGTAGCCACAGCTAGGTTAGTATACTGTCCTATGGCATTCTGCTGTAGGGAACGGGAGCAGACGTTGACTCAATTTTCATACTGCAAAAGAGGGCAGTCCGCTCCATCTATAAAATGGGTCGCGAGTCCCTCAGGGAAAAATTAAAAAAAATCGATATACTGACTCTGCTCTCACTTTATATTTTAGAATGTATTTTATATGTCCGCAAAAACCGAGGACTTTTCAAAATTAGAAGCGACCTTCCATAATATAAATACACGCAGTAAACACGAAATTGTAATACCCAAATTCGGATTAACTAAAACTAGCAAGTCATTTCTTATAAACAGTATACGCATCTATACTATATTATTATTATTATCTATATAATATATAATATTATAAAGCTGAAGAGTTTGTTTGTTTGTTTGCTTGAACGCGCTAATCTCAGGAACTACTGATCCGATTTGAAAAATTCTTTCAGTGTTAGATAGCCCATTTATCGAGGAAGGCTATAGGCTATATGTCTTCACGCTACGACCAATAGGAGCGGAGTAGCAATGAAAAATGTTGCGAAAACGGGGAAAATGTGACGCAGACGAAGTTGCGCTGGACAGCTACTTATAATCTATCTATCTAGTATTCACCGAGCCTACATAAGTCAACACGTAGCGTGGCCAAGGGCTCATTCCCTTACTCGGCGACGCGCACTTAAACTATACCCCTTGATTTTGTTCACTCGAATTCAGTTTGTTATTTTGTTACGTAAATTTATAACTTTTGTGTTTTGATAGATTACATTTGTTGACCTGACAGTTATTTCATTTCATTTTCTAAAATCAGAAGTGAGATAGTCTCATAGTTTTCCCACTAAATTTAAAAATTTAAAAAAAAAATATCGAATAATACGGGCCCCAGAAAAAAGACGTAAACGTGAGTGCTCGCCACCGCCCGCCCGACCTAACTCATCTTAGTATAACCTTAGACGCAATACTGAATACGGTCTCTGCCTTGGAGAGAAGCTCAATTTCAGAACCACGATCGAGCGTGGAGCACCAGCCGCGCCCTGCCAACACCGGCACGGCCACGGCCTTCCCGCTGTCACGCAACCTGTCCCGACGCCACTGGCACCGGAGCCTTCGCTGTCACCCTCACCTTCAGCTTCAGCGGCTGGGGACGTCGCAGAGCGCCTCATCGATGCACTATAAGGAACTTAAACCCGGTGAGATCAAACCATTATTACGTCTCTGACTTCGACCCTAATGTTCATGACGTCATTGCATGGTGTGAAGAAGTTGACCGCGCTAAGACTAAGACACAAAATAGGTGGGACGACAAAGAATGTCTGGCCCGTATCAGTTTGTGTTTGAAGGGTGAATCTCGCTCTTGGTTACGCGATTGGACCGAAACGGATCGTACTTGGTCTACCTTTAAATCACAATTAAATAACTTTGTCCACAACCTGTCGATGTCGCTAATATCCTGTATGACGTCATGTGCACTGAGTCAGATAAATATTCCACATACGCGGAATACGCGCGCAAATCCTTGTTGCGTTTGCGTATTGTTAAAGGACTAAGTAATGATCTTTTGTGTGCAATCATTGTGCGCGGTATTAAGGATCCGCAGATTCGTGCTGCAGCTATGAATGCAAAATGTACTACCGAAACCATTGTGGAATTTTTATCAATTTATGTTAAACCTAGTAAGACCGCAAATACCAACAGAAACAGTGTAGACGCCCATTTTAATCGACATAACAGCTGTCGCGATAACGCTAGTAATAGGAACCGTAGTGCTACAGTGTTGGATAAAAAAACGTTGAAGTGTTTTTCGTGCGGCGCTCATGGCCACGCCAGTAGAAGCAACGCTTGTCCCAAGCGATTTAAAAATAGTAATAGCAGGTCAAACTCTAACAAACCTGTAAGTGATAGTCAGAATACTTCCAACTCAAATTCCGCGAACATGAGAAACCCTAAATGTAACTTCTGTAAAAAAACGGGGCATAGGGAAGAAGAGTGTTTTACTAAACAGCGATCGGAGTCGCGCAATAAATCAAATGTTAATTTTTGTCGTGAAATTAAGGGTGATACGGCGAACCGTGACGTGACACCCGCAGTGCTGTGTGGTGTACCTACGGACGTCTTAATTGACAGCGGCTCGTCTGTATCTCTCATATCGAAAGAACTTCTCAAACATTTTTCTTGCCGCCTAAACCCTAATGCTCACATGTTGCGCGGAATAGGTGGCCATGAGTTAAGATCGGATAGCTATGTCACTTTGCCAATCGAGTTCGATCATTTGAGTATGCGTCTCAGATATGGAATCCACGTTATAGTAAATACATTGACCGCATTGAAAACATTCAAAGACGCTTCATAAAATATCTCTGCTTTCATCAAAAGATTCCATATCATTCAAATGATTATCTTGGACTCTGTAAGAAGTATCACCTGCTTCCACTGGTAGATCGACGTAAAATAGCTGACTGTTTATTCTTATTAAAAATCCTCAATAACGACATTGATAACCCTGAACTACTGTCTAAGTTTTATTTTAATGTGCCAAGTAAAACGTTTCGGTTTAATCCACCCATACGAGTACCCCATACATCTTCGAATTATAGGCAGAAAAATCAAAATCAAAATCAAAATATTTTTATTTCACATAGGCCTACATGGGCACTTGTAAAACGTCGACAAAAAGCTCGGTTCGGGTTGGTCGTTTCCTATGGAGAAGAACCGGCAAGAAACTCCATGGTTACTCTTTTAAAATCATTTGGCTTTACAATTTTTCTATGTTACAGCGTTGGCACTTAAGTATGAGTGGACATCGTAGGCCCGACAACAAGTCGTTGCTTACTACAAAACGTAGAACAAGATAAAAAGTTACCAAGGATCTAGGAATCTATAAGGCCTAGAATGTCCACACATTTACAAACAATCGGTAAATAAGAAAATGAGTCTATACAAGAAAAAAAAAAAAAGAAGATATTGCAAAAAGACTAGATTAAACAAGTGACACAAATGTTGTCATCCGTGCTGTAACTATTCTAAACAAAATGGTGTAATGATTAAGAAAATATTGTAAAACATCTGATTAAAAAATAATGGGAAAAAGTAAATAAAAATAAAAAAGTAAATAAAATAAAACATAAAAATTAAAAAATATAAGATTGAGAATAGTTAGAGACATCCACACATTTGTGCCGTTTTATGAGCTACCAGGGAAGCCGCATGTGCGTAGGGGCTCAGGCCAAACTTCTTTATCTTCAACATAGTCCTTAATTTTGTAATATGCTTTTTTAATTAGGACACGTTTGATATAATTTTTAAACTTTCCATCGGTCAGTTCTGTAACTGACTTTGGCAACTTATTATAAAAGCGTATACTGTTAATAAGAAATGACTTGCTAGTTTTAGTTAATCTAAATTTGGGTATTACAATTTCGTGTTTACTGCGTGTATTTATATTATGAAAGTCGCTTCTAATTTTGAAAAGTCCTCGGTTTTTGCGGACATATAAAATACATTCTAAAATATAGAGTGAAGGCAGAGTAAGTATATCGATTTCTTTAAATTTTTCTCTGAGGGACTCGCGAGGACCCATTTTATAGATGGCGCGGACTGCCCTCTTTTGCAGTATGAAAATTGAGTCAACGTCTGCTGCCGATCCCCACAGCAGAATGCCATAGGCCATAATACTATGGAAATAAGCGTAGTATACTAACCTAGCCGTGGCTACATCAGTTAGCTGCCTTATTTTCCTAACTGCATAGGCAGCTGAGCTTAACCTTCCCGAAAGAGTTCTAATGTGCGCCCCCCACTGCAGTTTTGAATCGATAGTAATCCCCAAGAATACAGTTTCCGCTATAACATCAAGTTTTTTGCCGTCAAGATTGCCGTCAAGAAAAGTTATATTGTGCGTGCAAGCAAACATTTCAATGATATATGCAAGGAATTAGATTTAGATCCATTCACAATTAGTGTGAATTCGGCCAGAAGGTGCTTAAGCCTCAAATTTTTCAAGAAGCGGTAGGTTGTATTGTATGCTTTTGTTTTTATTATTTTCTCAATACATATACTTATTTTTATTTTTTTTTAATTTATGTATAATTTCAGACCCAGTATGTATTAGTGCTTTTAACTTTACTTTAATTAAAGCGGTGTGTTTTTTGTTTCTGTGCTCACACCACAAATTTATATTTTATGTCTACACGTGAGGATTTGTCATTGGCTCTCTGGTGACTATTGTTCCCTTTCTTGTTTGTTTTTATTAGCTGTAAGTAAAGTGTAAATTTATTTATTTATTTATTTATTTATTTAGAACATGGAGGCATGTTCTAAATAAATAAATTTGACTTTAGAGGTAGACTTCCATGTAGTACCCGGAGGTTGTTTGAGTACACCGGTTATAATAGGTACCGATGTTTTGAATCGCAGTGGTATTGCATACATTCGTACCGGCAATTGCCAGCGTATCTGCGCTGACCATGCGTCTGTAAATAATATTACGGTGACAAGCACCAAAGAAGTGTCCAGTTTTGAATCTATTAATACGCCCTTACAGGGTGACGATAAACGGCGTCTCGAAACTGTTTTAAAAAAGTATTTGGAATATTTTCTACGCCGTACCGCCGCAAGTACTGTTAATACCGGCGAAATGAAAATTCGCTTAACAACAGAGACTCCTGTTAATTATCGCCCATACAAGTTGTCTCACAACGAAAAGTTGTGTGTACGCGCAATCGTTAATGATCTCAAGGACAAAGGCATAATACGTAATTCAGAATCTTCATACGCAAGCCCGATTCTTCTAGTGAAGAAGAAAGACGGTACCAATAGGATGGTCGTTGATTACCGCGGCTTAAACAGTGTTACAATAAAGGAACGGTACCCATTGCCTCTTATAGAGGATCACATAGATAGATTGGGGAAATGTAAATATTTTACAGCTCTTGATATGTTAACAGGCTTCCACCAAATTAAAATTTGTGACGATTCTATTGACAAAACAGCCTTTGTTACCCCAGAGGGTCACTTTAAATATCTCAAGATGTCTTTTGGACTTGCGAATGCACCTGTAGTGTATCAACGCATTATTACCGAAACTCTCAAATCATTCATCGAGTCAGGAAAAGTGCTTGTTTACATAGATGACGGGTTATTATTAAGTGATAATGTTGAAGAGGGACTAACTTTGCTCGATTCGGTATTAAAAACGTTAACGAAATCCGGTTTTTCAATTAACTTGCGGAAATGCTTTTTCCTGACAAAAGAAGTGGAGTACCTTGGAAGAACCAGAAGCAATGGTCAGGTTAGGCCGAGCACTCATACAATAGAAGCCTTAACTAAATCTCTGACGCCAAAGACAATTAAACAAGTGCGTCAATTACTCGGCCTGTCCGGTTATTTTAGACGGTACATCCCACAGTATGCCACTTTGACGGCACTTATCGCTGCCCTAACACGTAAAGACGTTAAGTTTGTTTGGGGTGTAGAACAGGAAAAGGCAAGGTAGGACATTATCAAACACTTGACGTGCGAACCCGTACTGGCTATATTCGATCACGAGTTAGACACCGAAGTACATATAACCGATGCAAGTTCACGAGGTTACGGCGCAGTCTTTTTACAAACACATCGCGACGGACGTAAACGTGTGGTTGCGTACTTCAGCAAAGTAACTGTAGGTGCTGAATCAAGGTATCACTCCTACGAGTTAGAGACTCTCGCGGTCGTCAAGGCCTTACACCACTTTCGCCAGTATTTCATTGGCAAAAGCTTTAAGCTGCCGCTGAATATATGCTGCCATAGCATGGTGAATGGACACCTGAGTGCTGTGCTGCATTCTTCGAATGTAAGTTTTAGTATTCTAAAAATAAAAACGTTCATTTTGACATTCCTCTAAGTTCACATAAATATTCACTGATTATATTATCTTTGCATTTATGCTTATCTGACTTGTGTTGGATTGAATTGCTACGTGAGTGGCACTGCTTACAGCGTTATACGACGACGCATAAGCGCACGGTACTTATCGCTATGCGACAAGTGTCAAAATGTACTTTAGTGTAAAGTATGCTGTTCATAAATTTCACAATTAATGAACTAAACAAACCTCACCCGTGTGAAACTTTTGTCAAGCTTATGAACCGATTTATTGTTAGTGGTACTTGATGCAAGATGACGTTTTAAGAAATGTGCTCAAGTGCTTGAGTGTAAGATCTTTGTAATTGTTTCTGGGACGTGAATTAAATCGCCTAAATAACGAGTTCTTTGTGAGCTTTAACCTATGCCTGTAGCTTGGTCCTACCAGTAGTTGGTAACAGTCGTGACCCAGGAAGTACCCGTGTCTGAGTGACATCGGGTCGTGAATGGCAAAGTACTGTGTAAGGCCCGGTAACAGTCGTGACCCAGGAAGTACCCGTGTCTGAGTGACATCGGGGCATGAATGGCAAAGTACTGTGTAAAGCCCGAGGATAGCGAGCTTTGTCATTTATACCGTAAGCCCATTGCAACTGCGCAATTGACTAAGGTTTTGTTTGGTATTATGGCGTGTGAGCTCATTGATGGCCTTTATGAGGTTTCGAGTTCGTGTGGCTATGGCTTATGTTATCATGGTGAATTTGGCATTACCTAAATAAGTATTAAGAAGCAATTCATGTCTCATTAGCATTTGATCAATTTAACTCTTTCATCCAGCACACGAATGAAAAAAAAAGGAAGTTAACTGCTATGACATCTAACATTTTGATGCTCACTCTTGGTTTATGATGTGCAGGTTCTGATGATGAGGAGAATGAATCAGATCAACAGCCGAGCACCTCGTTGGCGACACACAGAAATGCCGAGTCGGAGGTAGCTCCCGCTGACGACGCTCCGGTGGTTGCCGAGGCCTGCGAGGACGCCGGCACGTCAGGAGAGGCCGTGTTAGCTGCATCACCAACCTACACCCCACCAGAAAGCCCGGACCATATCACCGAGCCTATATAAGTCAACGCGTAGCGTGGCCAAGGGCTCATTCCCTTACTCGGCGGCGCGCACTTTTAACTATACCCCTTGATTTTGTTCACTCGAATTCAGTTTGTTATTTTGTTACGTACATTTATAACTTTTGTGTTTTGATAGATTATATTTGTTGTCCTGTTAGTTCATTTCATTTTCTAAAAATATTATATATATATATATGTATAAATAAAAAGAGAAGTCCTGACTGACTGATTGACTGACTCATCAACGCCCAGCCCAAACCTTTGAACCTAGAAAGCTGAAATTTTGCACAGAGGATCCCTATATAATGTAGACCAGGAATACGGAAGGATTTTACGAAATTCAACCCCAAAAGGACCTAAATACGGGATGAAAGTTTGTATGGAAAATCGTCATTTTTAAAGTTAGAAAGCTGAAATTTCATATACAAGCTTCTGGTTAGAAATAAATAAATACATATTTTAGCGTTTTCGAGAAATTAACCCCTAACAGGATGAGAAGTTAAAGTTTTTATGCGGAATCCGTCATTTTTGAAGTAAGAAGAATGACATTAAATATTGAAGTTTCTGAGCAAAAATAAATGAACACGTATTTGCCCATTTTTTGGAAATTCGACCCCAAAAGGGGTTGAAACATTAGAAAAACAAATATAGTCCGCACAGCTTGAAATTTACTATTTGTGTTTCTCGATGGAATTGATACACACGTATCAATGTTTTTGGAAAAGCCACCCCTCAGACGATAACAGAGGTGGCAATTTTTTTAATTTTGTTTTGTACTTTTAGCACTTTTGTATGGAATCTGCGTCATTTGTGCGAAGGACACTTGCGGGACTAAAATATATTGCGCCTGGATACTTGCGCGAAAGACACACACGCGACTGGACACTTGCGCGACTGGCTTCATGGGTGTCGTTTTCGTGGTTTTAGCGGGTCGCTGGCAATGAAAATGAAAATCCGAGATGGTGCCGAGGAAAATTTCTTGTTTTCGTTCATTGGTGTCATTTTCGTGGTTTTCGGGGTCGCTGACCAAATTGACGCCTAGGAAAATTTTCGGTTTTTCTTTCACGGGTGTCGTTTTTGTGGACTTCAGGGTCGCCGATAACGAAAATGATGACCTCATTTTCTAAGTGCAAATAATATTTAAAATAACCGTTATCTGAATATCCTGCCCTAGGCTATGTCTGGCATTGATTTAAGTGGGAACTGCGAAGCCGCATTTGCCGCTGCGGGCAACAACTATTATTTATAACATTTAAATGACTATTTTCGAGATTATTTTGGGGGGTTAACGCATACGTGGGCATTTGCCGAACTTCACGCGGGCGAAGCCGCGGAAGTTCGGCATAATCTCAGGAACTACAGATCCGATTTGAAAAATGCTTACAGTGTTAGATAGCCCATTTATCGAGAAAGGCTATAGGCTATAAATCATCACGCTACGACCAATAAAAGCGGAGCAGCAATGAGAAATGTTTATAAAACGGGGAAAATGTAACGCAGATGAAGTTGCGCTGGACAGCTAGTTTATAATAAAGTGGCGAAGTCAGATATAGAACTGACCGGGTAAGTAATATATGATATAATTACAAAATCTCTAATATTTACAAGATATAACAACTGAATCTATAATTTTATTCGATATAACGATCAGTTAATATAATAAACGATTGATATAATTTTAAAATAACTAATTTTTATAAACATAACATACATTTAATATAAAATCGTTTGAAATACCACTCAAAATACATAAGACCAATTTAGTCTTATATGATAAAACGCATTTAGGAGGTATTATAGCTATACGCAAGCATGCAGCATGCAAGCAAGCACGCAGCTAGCATGCAACATGCAGCAGGCATGGTTTCTGTCACGGCTCCAGCGCTGCCAGGCTCCGGCGGTCCCATACAAGCTTATCGTCGCAGATGTGTTTCACGCTCACCACCGCGGTGGAAATGATTTTCGATTAAATAAACGTTATATCCAATAACGTTATACGAAATAAGTTTTAGAGTTTATAAATGTTATACCTAAAGAAATTATATCAACTGTTGGTATAACTCACGTTTATTATATCTTGTGAACGTTATTAAAATGAAATTACACCAAATAACTTTATATGATATGATACGCACCCAAGTTTAAAAATTATATCAAACGTGTCCTTTTAAAAAAATTAGGGACCACGTTGAAGGTAGAGAAGTTTGGCCTTTTCCCTCCTCCCCAGCCTTCGCACATGCGGCTTCCCTGGTAGCTCATAAATGGCACAAATGTGTAGAAGCTTCTAACTATTCTCAATCTTATTCTTTTTAATCAAATGTTTTACAATATTTTTTAAATCATTACACCCTTTTGTTAACCGACTTCTAAATAAAAAAGGAGGAGGTTCTCAATTCGGATGTTTGTATATTTTTTTTATGTTTGTTCGCGCATTACTCCGTCGCTTGCCAACCGATTTGGAAAATTCTTTTTCTGTTGGAAAGGGTATACTTTCCAAATGGTCCCATATTCCACCATTTTATAGGAAAACGTACAGTGATTTTGGTATTTTCTACAACAAGTGAAGCATTTGCGTCCAATAAAAACCATTCTACCATCAGATCTGATGATGAATCCAAGAGACAGGCTTCGGAACTCCATAACAAGGCAATGAATCTTAGCTGTGTTTGGGCTTGTTGGAATTGAAACGGTATGCACTTTCCAGGTGTATACACCGATTACGCTGAGATTTATGATCCGATTTGCGTGATTCTTCTTTAGTTTGATGTGGAATACCTGCCATTTGGTCCCATAAAAAAATAATATAGTTTGGCCATATAGTTTTCATTTTATTAAAAATTTTGTTATATGTAAATTTTTCACGTATGTACACCGATTTCTCCGTGATTACTGGACCGATTTAGATGATTTTTCATTCATTTGGTAGAGAAGCTTGCCCGGTGGAGCCATATGAATTTTATTATCGTTGCTTAGGTACTTTTTGAGTCATCCTCTTTATTATGCATTTTGTCCTTTGTCGTATGTATGGACGATGTGCTGGTGTCTAGTTACAATGTAAAAATTATACTTGACTAGGATTAAAGTGAGATACCACAACTGAAGAGGCTAAAATAAAAACTTTTTTACAAAAAAAACAATAACCGTCTTCCATAAAACACTAAAAAGTGGCAAATAATTTTAGTTTCGGAAGTCGGTGGCAAAAAAGTAAATGAAACAAACAAGTCACCGACTGCCAAAACTAAAATTATTTGCCACTTTTTAGTGTTTTATAGAAGTCGGTTATTTTTTTTTTGTAAAAAAGTTTTTATTAGAATAGTTACAGCGGATACAGCACGGATGACAACATTTGTGAAACTTGTTTAATCTAGTCTTTTTGTAATATCTTTTTTTTTGTATAGACTCGTTTTCTTATTGGCCGATTGTTTGTAAATGTGTGGACATTGTAGGCCATATAGATTCCTAGATCCTTGGTAACTTTTTATCTTGTTCTACGTTCTGTAGTAAGCAATGTCGGGCCTGCGATGTTCTCCCATACTAACTCTGTAACATAGAAATATTGTAAAACCAAATGATTTTAAAAGAGTAACCATGGAGTTTCTTGCCGGTTCTTCTCCATAGGAAACGACCAACCCGAACCGTGTGAGTTTTATAAGTGCCCATGTAGGCCTATGTAAAATAAATATATTTAGTTTTTTTTTATTTCGGTTTTGATTTGTCTCATGTGGGTTACGTCTGTACGGAAACAGCTCGTTGGCACAGATTTTGTAGTTCAATCATAAAACTAAGTTGTACAATATAAAGTAGGAGTTTGTTACATTACCAGCACGACCTACTGTTGCCTCTGAGTAATGTAACGGTCGACATGTTTACGAGCCTTTCGATAACATTTCACAAAATGATTTTAAATTTTATTGTAGAACAAACGGTAAAGTTGCCGCGATGCAAACTGCTGCAAGTTGCGCGATATTTCAGGGAGACTCGCTGTAACAGAGTACAGCGATCGAGTGCTCGCTGAAGCGCGGATGGAGTTATTTACCACCGTACTCACATACGTTAAGAAGTTGGAGCGGCGTACGTTTACACCCCGCACCACCCCCCACCCCCGCACCTTAGCACCGTGCCACCGGGTCGGAGACAACTAGTCCAGACTCCGGCGATACTGAGCTTAGGCGCTGTAAAAATGCTCTACACTGTAGAACAAGATAGATGTGACTTGTGCTGAACTACATGGATATTGGCACTATTTCATATATACATTTTATTCAAATAGCTGATTTACTATAAAATAACATTGAAGTAAATTCCTAGACTAAAATAAAACTACACACATTATGTTCTGGGAGCATCTGCAAGAAATGCTCACATACGGTTCCAAGCGGCCGATGTAAGTTCCGGCTCGCGTCGTGCTGTTGTTCTGGCTCCAGTGCCGGAACACGGCGAATTGTTTTGACATGTTCAGGATTTGTATAGTTCGTTGACTTGATACGACGCAGGCCAGCGAGGGGGAGGGAGGGCAGACTCGCGTGTCGCGGGTGCAGGAGTAAACTGCTTGTATACTTGTATAATAAAAATAGAGCTCCTCTGCTCGCGCGTACACATGCACCGGCAGAAGGCTCACCGCTCGTGCGCTGTAACAAAACCACAAACATTGAAGTCGGCAGAGACAATAACACCACTCAAGCGTTTACAATCACAGCTCTCTGTAGCAAAATGTTCTACCTTCCCTATATTTTTCCAAACATTACGGCGTGTAGCTTACAACAGCTCCTCGCCTTCTGTGTGGACGTTGTGGTCGTTGGTGTGGATATAATCTAAATCGTATTAGGCGTGAGAGCGCACAGCTGCGCCGAGCACGCCACCCGCGCATTACCCGCGCCGGCGCCGCTCGCCCCGGTACCGCCACAATGCGGCTCAGCCAGCGCCGGCTTTGTCAGGACACTGAGCAGCAACTAGTCGACACGCTTTAGTGTCTGCGAAGTCTGAGATTGTTGATGTATTGAGAAACGTGAGGCTCTAACCACCAGTAGGTCTGTAGAAAGTAAATGCCAACTACTTACAAATGAAACTAATTACACTTTAACACTTCTTTCACGTAGTTGTGTTGTAGCGCGTCTTAGCATATGTACTAAATACTAGCTAAACTATTGAAGTATGATCAGAAACAGGCATAGATTGTAATTCGAAACAATTTGAGACTATGTAATGCGATATAATATACTGATGTCGAAGAATAATCTTTGAGATCAAATATCGTATGAGGAGATTGTAGATTTGTAGAAGACCAATCGTGAGACGGTTACTATGAGGGTGGCGCTGCAGCCGTTGAGCGTCACAGTTGTAATAATATAATGAAATGAAACCGTTTGCTGTAGAGCGCGGCGTATCGCTCACAGCAGCTGAAGTAACCCCACACCGTTACATCGTCACCCGCCATCTAAACACAATTTTTTACTAAACTCACGCAGTTCGTGTCGGTCGGCTGATCGCTTTCTGTTATTGTCGTGCCTTTGTTGTCTCCTTATTGGTTACAGCTATTGTGCGATAATCACATTTTAATTTCATGATAAACGAATAATTTAAACAGTTTTATTTTCATGTATTTAATTTAAATTCAGATGCCTGATACGATCTCCCGATGACAAAATATTAACAACGATGGCAAAACTCTGGACAGTGTCCACCGCCGCAGTACAGTTGTGTGAATAGTAACTCTCGGCTAATGTAAACACTACGATTGGCCGGTTGTGCACGACGAGCGGCCGCGCTGGCGAGGAGACCTTCATCTTAACAACGTGACGTCGATGACGCGCCGCGGCTGAGTTGTGACGCAGTGACTACACCATGCAATACCAAGCGGCTTACCTTAATTTTTTAATTGATTAAGTTTAAACTACTTTAAAGTCTACAACAACTGTTCATGTATGGAGGAGCCATCTCGACAGCTGTTGCTCTGCCCACAAACAAACAATAGTCAATCATGTGAACAATGTGCTCGAACGACGCGCGGCGTGTCTGTCGGACAGGCGGTCGGTCGGTCGGTCGGTTGGTCACCTCACTGGTCTGCGGTAATCACGGTAGTTGTGAACTGTCTTCAGTCGGGCGCGCATCAACAAAGCGGCGATTAGTGCGCATTCACGCCGCGTTGCTGTGGCGTGACCGTGGCGAAGCGTGGCACAATGGCTCGTTAGCAGGTGCGCGCTGACGCCTGCCCCGTTGCGGTCACAGTGTAATTGTCTGATGAACGTTGTCACTTCAAGCTTGCATCTGAATTATTTTAGTCATATTAGTGAAGTACTTCTTGTAGTCCACTGTATCGGCTCCTGTTCTGAATAATTAAGTAATAACCATAGTACAGTTAATATAAAAATAACCTTGTTTTACTTACAATTACTTAAACAAAGGGTACAAGTAAGATTACATCGTAATGGCTGGCGTAGCCATTCGTAGCACTGCGTAGCGCGGCGTAGCAGGCGGAGCTCGCATGTCTACGGCTCGTAGCACATACGTCGCCGATAACGTTATCGTATATTGTGGTGGAGTGTTCATGTAGACACTACAAGGACATTTCACAAGGTTGATGGAACTTACTGATATTATGCAATCTTGCAGTATTTTGCCAGAAAGTGGTTTTACATAGAAATCGGTGATTTATCTTACGCCTGTAAAGATCTCTGTGAAACCAACTAGCTCTTATATCGCAAGAATGCAACATAACTTTTACCGAGCTACTACAAGTCGGTAGTAGTGACCAGTGCAAAGGGTGATTATTACTAAAGTTGTGCTGTTCTACCAACAGTAGTCAAGTAACTCGTTGCGGTGAGTGTACTTGTGGTTGTAAATCGTTGTTGACTGCAGCGATCGTCGCACAAAGAGCGCTTAGTATCGGCCGGTGGCACCGCGTGCTGTCCGCTAGTGTCGGCACTCGGGACTATCGCTATTGAGGCAGCCGACGGCCTTCTATGTAGACAGCTTGTACTTGCCCCTGCCCAGTAGAGTTTTATGATCTCTGAACATAAATGCATGAGTATGAATTAAGAACGGGTGACAGGCATCAGTGTGGGAGAGTGTCAGTGGGGTTGTTGTTTCCGAATCGATTGACGACATTATTTGTTAACTTTGGCTCACATTTCATGATAAAGCTATGGATAAAACTCGTTAATACGTTTGCGTGTACATTTGTGCCCGGTTGATGACAATAGGCTCGCCCCCTAATACATGGGACTTAGCTGGCGAAATGGTGGTGGTATTACGAGTAGGTACACCTCTGATAAACCCTCCGGGGATAACAGGTGTGATGTTATGTAAAACACGTTAATAGACATTAGTTCAGTTCCGTAACAAAGCTGAACTGAAATAGAGGAAAAATATTTTATTTTATTTATTTGATGTATGCCCTTCAGACTACATACAAACAAGTTCATCGAGACTCACTGGTGGACGATTACTTAAAACTTAAGGTGTGTGAAGTATAAGTGGAGATACGACCCTCATCCCGAACAATGTTATCAAGGGCACGACAGCGCGCCGTAATTTATCAGTTTAAACCAAAGAAGAAGCTCGCGCATTAAATTGCGAAAATCACTTGTCGACGCCCATCAATAAGGCTTTGTGCGACGCGGACTGATCGCGGATTACCGCGAAGGGATGCTCCGCCACGGCCTACACGCACGCGGTGCGGCGCGGGGCGGGGCGGCACGCAGCCACTGCGAAGGAAACTAGTGATAGAAGTTGCTTAGAACCTGCCACGAGTCAAGGTTCTGTCAAACCAAGCTGACGAGCGGACTGAACTCCGAATAATGTACTGAAATATCTATCAACGTGTCAGCGCCCGCAGCCTACTCCGCTCGGTTAGAGCACACATTACAGCGTGTGGCAGCCGCGAGGCACTGTTGTGCGACGCTACTGCTGTTGCCACAAAGTGCGCCACTATCTCTCGCCAATAATAACGCACACCTTGACAGTTACTGTACTTGTAGTACTGTTAAACTTTGCGAGTAGGAGGGGGGGGGGGGCTACTCGCAGTGTATGAGCACGGAATGGTCGGGACATGTATGATGTAGTCATTTTACGACGAGTTGACCGTTTCTACGATTATTATGTTGATTTTGTAATTTTTTCACTGCCTGCTTTAACGATGTGACCGTAGTCTGATCATATCTGCGCTGCCATTGAGGCTTACGTTCGCATCAGGATCATTGGACGGTTAAGTGATATATAAAGGATCAACAAAATGGATTTGATACTTTACACAACATATCACTTACCGCTCACCCGCACGCTGCGCAGTGAGCGGGACGCACCTGTGACGTCACACGCACAGTTTACTGTCCTCGTGCGTTTCAATGAGATGGAATACCTTTTCGTATGAATGTTGACTGGACGGTGTTGATGTGTGTGTGTTCGCGAGTGAGACTGCTCAACATGAGCTCCTGGGTTCGATTCCCAGGTCGCGGTCGGCTAAATTGTAATTGGCTTTTCCATTCATAATTTCTCAGTAGCAGCCACGAAGTCTGGATCTGTGTCAAGTTTATATGAATGCGAAATGTGGCTGTATCATTAGATACACCTCTGCCTTACCTTTCGAGGATTACAGGCGTGATGTTATGTTATATTCAAACACGCTAACATAACATTATCAGTAGTGTCCAGTAGTATCATATCAAGCACCCAGTGTTCTTCCTCCTCTCTCCTACTGGATCTTGCTGTGCCCGACAGGGTCCATAATTGTGAATTATATAATCATTTACCTTCCATCTATGTATTACATTATGGTACGCAATAAAGAATTGAGAATTGATAGCTGTAATACAGCTGAGCACAATGGACAATGGTGCTGGTGACAGGCTCGTAGGTACCTCGTGCCGACGGTCGCCCGCGGCGCAATGTTGGGACCACGGCCTCTGTGAGCTCCTTTATACTGTATACCGAGTTATAGCTAGATTCACAAGAAGTATATATTGCATACTAGACTAATTATTGCCCTCCGTTTGGTGATCTGTCTGATCACTACCGACACATAGGAATTAACTCAGACAAGTATGATCCGAGTCCGCGGACGATCTGCTGGTATGTGCACTCAAAGGTATGGAATGTTCAGCGGACGTAGCCATGCGTACAGTATGCGACACGTTCCGACATGTTCCGATAGTGTCGATGTCTTCACTGGACGTGAATATATTATTCTTCAATAACGTAATATTTATCGGAGAAAATTCTGTATATTTCTAGTTTGTACCTCAGGATTTCAAACACTTGATATTATTTATCATAACAAAAATATGTAAGTATATTTAAGAAACGACTACGTCAGGGCTCAGTTCAATACATCGCACCCTAGTACAGGCAAGAACCTTTGTATTACCTACTGCAGTGTTCCCCTGCATTAAAGCCTTTATGCTTGAAACCTTTCAAAACCGTTGAAGATAGAGAAGTTTGGCCTGAAAATGTGTGGATGTCTATAACTATTCTCAATCTTATTTTTTTCCATTCTTTTTGATCAGATGGTTTACAATAGTTTCTAAATAATTACACCCTTTTGTACAAAACGGTTTTTAAAGAAAAAGTCAGACTGTTACAAAGCCAGGTTGGTCACTAGGGGCTTTGAACAAGAGTGTGATGAGTACTTATATGCTCCTGTGGCAAAGTTAAATACATTTAGGATTTTTGTGTCTGCAGCTACTAAGCTACGGATCACTACGGGAACAGCTTGTGGAAACCTTGGTACCTACTATCTGGGTTGAACTTCGCCGACACGGTGTACGGCCCGCGCCTATTAGCTCGTACAGACCGGCTCATCCAAAGAGTACAAAACGCTTGCTGCAATATTCCTCGGCAAAGTCACGTAACACCTTTTCTTAACAAGCATTTCTCACTGAAAATTAAGTCCAGACGTAAACTACACTTGGCGTGCCTACTGTTCGGTGTGGTTTAATATAAAAAACCGGACAACTTATATAATAAACTTAGTTGGTTAACTAGTAGACGCGAATGTGGGAGAAGACAATGCGCGTAAAAGCTCTCGACTCGGTGTCATAACACAGCCGGAAAACCACGAAAACGACACCTGATGAAACGACCTGATGGAAAAACAGAAAAGTTTCCTCGGCCCATCTAGGATTTTCATTTTCATTGTCAGCGACCCGCTAAAACCACGAAAACGCCACCCATGAAGCCATTGAGTCGCGCAAGTGTCCAGTCTCGCGAGTGTCTGTCGCGCAAGTGTCCATGTGCGCAAATATCTTTTCGCTAAATGGGTTCCCGCAAGTGTCCTTCGCACAAATGACCCAGATTCCCTAGAATTGTGTACTTATATGAAGTTTTTTTAGCGTATTTGTCCATACCAACGTGCTAACACAATATAAACATAAAAAAATTCCACCCCTGTTATCGTCTGAGGGGTGGAATGTCCAAAAACATTGAGATACGTGTTTACCAATTCAATCGAGAAACACAACTAGTAAATTTCAAGCTGTGCAGACTATTTTTGTTTTAATAATGTTTCAACCCCTTTTTTGCCTTTTGGGGTTGAATTTCCAAAAACGACGAAATACGTGTTCATTTATTTTTGCTCAGAAAATTCAATATTTAATGTCATTCTTCTTACTTCAAAAATGACGGATTCCGCGTAAAAACTTTTAACCCTTAGCTCACCCTCTTAGGGGGTAAATTCTCACGCTAAAATACGTATTTATTTATTTCTAACCAGAAGCTTGTGTCTGAAATTTCAACCTTCTAACTTTAAAAATGTCGATTTTCCATACAAACTTTCATCCCCTATTTAAGTCCCTTAGGGGTTGAATTTCGAAAAATCCTTCCTTATTCCTTGTCTACATTATAAAGGAAACCTCTGTGCAAAGTTTCAGCATTCTAGGTCCAAGGATTTGGGCTGGGCGTTGATGAGTCAGTCAATCAGTCAGTCAGGACTTCTCTTTTTATTTATATAATATATAAATATAGAAGATAGATATAGATTAATGCACTTTAATATTATATGTATATAAGTAACTATTCATACAAATATTAACACAAAGTACAAATATATTTTACGTTCGTCTCGTCACTATCTCTCAGGTCTCGTTGAAAGCCAGAGCGTCGGGCACTAGCTGCTCGGCAGTTTGCTGAACTGGGCCTATGTGCCGCAGCCGTGAGACACACAATATTTTCTGTTTTGCTTTATTTTGTATTGTGTGCACTTGTAGCATGTGTCAAATGTTTTCCTACATTTTATGTTTTTTTTAATCCTTCATGTTATTTACAAGAAACTATACTCGTATTCAACAGTGGTGAAACTACCGGATTTTTATTTCACTGCACTACCTACTTCACTTCTAAGATATATTGTGTTTGAACAATTTTTACTCTTGAATAAATGTGTCACTATACCATCGCTTTGATAATAATAATTGTTGACAACTAGACACAAATCATTATGACTTATGACTCGAGTGACGGCAACAGCCAAGTTTATTTAATTGAACAAAGACAGGCGTCTATTGTAAGTCAGTGTTGTTCCTGTAAACATACGGGGGTGAGGGAGTGGGCGGGGGAGATGGCACGATGCGGCGCCGAATTGAACAACAACAACGAGCTTGTTTAACAATAATGAGGAAGACGGCTTTATTGTGAATACCTGTCAGTACTTTTAAAACAAAGATAATACATATTTGTTGACAGAATGCCGGTAAACTGTCGTCCACACACGTTTTACACTGTACATGTAGGAACACGACCGAGGGCGGCATCCTCCTAGCACGAACGAGATTCTCATATTCATATTAATATTATTCTTAGTCATATTCATTTATTTGCGTTCTACAAGGTAAATACATGGTGTTAACAAATGGCTTAGAGCTAATAAGAACCGTTGTAGCCCCTGTCAGGGCACAGCAAAATTTAGGGTAACATAATTAAAATAAAATAAAAAATGAAATATAATTCGAATATGCCAAAAATTAAAATAATAATCACATGAAAAATAACATTTGCAAAAAAAGTAAAATATAGAAAAGAGAAATGTCAATATGCTTAAAGTTAAAATGTCAGTCTTAAAGAGCTAAAAATTAAAACTTAATTATACATGAGAAACTAAAGAATTTCATACAATTTACAAAACATAATAATAAAATAAAATCAACAAGCAAATACAACAAATAATTTATCTGTACCCCATTCTATACTTGGTAAGTAGTTAGCTATTTTCGTATTACTTATGTTCAGCTAAATAATCTTCGTGATAGGTATACCTATATATTTTATTATAATTTTTCATTCAAGTATTCGTTCACATTATAATAGTTTTTGTTCAATAGAAATAATTTTAATTTATTAATAAAGATGTTGTATTTATTTATATTTCTTAATACTTCCGGTAACTTATTATATATTTTTATCGACATGACATAGGCACTTGAAGAATGCATTTTTAATCGGGATGTAGGTATGTTTAATCTATTTTTATGACGTAAAGTAATCTTAGTTTGTATGTCTTGTCTGTTTGTGTAGAAATTCGGATATTTACGTACAAATTTACAGATCTCAAAAATGTAAAGGCACGGTAGGGTTAGAATTTTATGTTCCTGGAAGTGGAGCTTACAGCTATCCGTTTGTTCAATATTTACTAGGATCCTAATAAGTTTTTTTTTGTAAGGTGAATAGTGTAGGCGCATCTGTACTATTTCCCCATAATATGACGCCGTATTTAAGCCATGAATAGGCATATGCGTAGTATGTTACCAGCGCAGTATTTATGTCTGTAGTTTTCTTGATTTCCCGAAGGGCGTATGAGAATTTTGATAATTTAGCTTGTAGTTTTCGGATATGCGGTTTCCAATCTATATGTGTGTCTATGTCTAGTCCTAATAGGGTGAATTTATTAACTGTTTCTATCTTGTTATTTTTATAACTGAAGTTTTTATTTATGTTTTTTTTTTGTCGTGGGTGGAATGTCATTATTTTTGTCTTATCATAGTTTATTTCTAGGTTATGTTCCATCATCCAATGAGTTGTAGCGTCAAGTATTGAATATATTTTATCATTAAGGTTGAGATTAGCTTCACATGAGGCAATAATCGAAATATCATCGGCAAACAAAACACAAGATTCACTGATATGCTTCGGGAGGTCATTGATGTAGACTAAGAATAGGAAACAGCCTATTACACTACCCTGTGGGATTGAAGCGTATATTGGTATGGTTTCGGATCGAATCTGTTCTATATCATTAGTTTTTTAATTAAAATATTCTACTTCCACTAATTGCTCTCTATGTTGCAGGTACGACTTGAACCATTCATGACATTTACCACGTATCCCTATGCTATATAATTTGTTTAGTAAGATGTTGAATTGTACTCTATCGTAAGCTTTCGTCATATCCAGCAGTAATCCTATTGCATATTTTTTGGAGTTAATAATATCGAGGGCCTCTTGTATGTATTTATAGACGGCGAGGGTTGTGGATCGGTTTTTCCTGAAGCCATTTTGACAATCATTGAATATGTTGTATTTTTCATAATAAGCATAGACACGGTTGCACATGGCTTTTTCAAATAATTCTTTTCAATACTTATCATTAGCACCAAGCAAAACGGCACCGTTTTGCTTGCTTATGTTTCCGTTCGACCAGAAACCTCGAAGTCTCCAGTAGAGTGCCACTGAATGTGGTGTGTGCACTAAATATGTATAAAATACACTAGAGAAACATATATTCATCTGAAACTCCTGAAAGAGACACTGAACATACAGACAAATTGACAAGCGGTGCAGCGGGTGTCATTAGTTAGTAGATGCATTACCGCACTCGCTCGTTCCGCTATCGTCCACAGATGTCACGTGCCGCCGCGGCCGACGGGGCGGACCGCGGGGGAACGAAGCACACTTGTGACAATAAAGTGCACATTCCTGTGCTCTTGTACAGTTCAGATGATGCTCGGTATCTCTCACGACATCTTTGATCGGAAATACCGGGTTGCTATACAAGTGCTAAACTCGCGATCTCATGCACTTGACAAGTGTGTTCACATCAAACCTCGTAAACTATGCAATAACGTCAATTACTTACTTTTTCAGAGACAAAGCTGCTTACATTTCAGTATCGTACCTACACTTTCGCAGAATCAATTCAATTTATTTGTAAGTTTCACGTTTTTTCTAAAGTGCGTTATTTAATGGCCTATGTGAAATAAATGGTCTGACTGGACTAGCCGCTACTCACTGTCTCGCGCCTAGTGCACTTGCCGCTAGTGAATTATTTAAATGTTCCCTTATGTAGTGACCCGCACCGCACCGCATTGTTAGCGTGGCTTGCTAATCACACTGATTAGCTGCGGTATTTCCATTGCACCGATGTTGATCTAAACACTAATTACTTTAAATATTTACCGGTGAATTAGTTGTGGCGTGAGAACATACATCAGCCGTAATGTTTGTTTGTATACAAACTCATGCATTTGGTTTAAAACTAATCTAGTCGCGAGTGTCTCACTACAGTTCTGCAAAGTTGTGTGACTCTCTATTGAGCTGAGAAACTACTGCCGCTTGTCTGCGAACCTTACAATATCGCTCTGTTTAATTTCTTAGATAACCTTCGCAGCAGCAAAACTGCAAAACAAAGCAAGCGAATTCTGTTAACTAGAGTAACGCTGAGCTGTGTCCCGGAGCCGCGTTTAATCAACTTTTATCTAAGCGGATAGCTCCGACCCGCGGACCAATGGAGGCAAGGCTCCGCGCTGCGGAGCGGTGCGTTACATCTCCTTTGTAGCTCGATCACGATAGCGGCGATAACCGTCAGGACGTCGACAAAGGGCCTGCATGACCTGCGTCAGTGCGTGGTCGTGCCTGATCCACAAATGTCAGCCGGGACCAACGGCTGTACGTGCTATCCGAGGCACGGAGGAAACTCGGTATGTAATTATGGTCACCCATCCACCCGCCAACCTCGGCAAGCACGGTTTAACCTTAAAGATCGACCCGTGCGGCTGTTATTATTTAGCCACGAGCTCCTCCTCATGGAGGAAGATGGGACTTAACACCAGGCTGCCTGTAGAGATCATCAATTTATTTAGAAACTGGTATGATAACCAAAACAAGTTAGTCAGGTGTTGGTTGTTCTAAATGGAACCGTCCTACAGCAAGTGTCCAAATCTAAGTACTTGGTCACTGGGTCAATGAGAAACCAAATGATGATATGGATAGGGAGCGCAGCGCATTGTCGGTAAGGTACCCCTGCCATGTGCTTTCTCGCAGGTTTGCGCGATGCTCACGAGATGTTAAAGTCGCACAAAAGGCGCGCAAAAGCTAAACTAAAAAATCCTGCAATGCTCTGCGCGTCCAGTATAACAACGCGTTCAGGGGTTTGTTGGGGCTCCCATGGCGGTGCAGTGACTTCGGCATGTTCGCCGACCACAGCACGGACGGCTTCCAGGCGGTGCTTCGCAAAAAAAACGGCCTCGTTGCGGTCTCGGGTAAAAAGTAGCACCGACACGCTTCTGAGCGTGGTGTCGGACACAGTGAACAGACAAATCCCAAGGCATTAGTCGCTCATGAATGTCCAAAAAAATAATTATTTTAAATTTTACTAACACAGCTGTAAATATCTGCCTACTAGCATAATATGGTCTTGTATCAATTAATGTGTGCTTAGTCTGAAATAAATATTTTCAATTTAAAAATTTTGGTACATTATGTTAAAAGTATGCTTTATGATGGTTCTTGCGATGTTTGGATTTGCTTGTTAGGGTTCCGTACCGAAATGGTTGGATATCCTCATAGTGACAAAAATTATAATTGTCTACCTATCTACGAGTACCACGATGCTATCATTTTAATTTTCAATTTCGTGCTGTACTTTTGTTTCATTTTACTAGTGAAACTCTCCCATCATCACCAGCCAAGCCTTTTCCCAAGGGCTAGTTGTCAGACTTTCGGTCCACTATATACCTGTAACGACTGTCAAAGATCTACAAATTACTTCTGGAACTGAGGAAACTACGAGCTATTCTCCAACCCAGTACTTGAATAATTCTATTCTATAACGTTACATACTAATAAGTGATAATAAACATGATTACAAGTTTTATTTAGATATAAACAATAGTATGATATCATTATGCGATGTTACCATACTTGTTCCCACAACTAAGTTAATTTATGTTACGAAGTAAATAGCCTCAAGTCCACAAAATCTAGCTAGAATTAATTAATTGCAATTGTGTTTATTAAGTAATAATTCCATCTAATAATAATAGCAAAAACTGCTGAGTTTGTTCCAATAACCCCAACCCAACTATGTCAAAATTGCCTTTAAAGTTTTAATCCGCGCATTTTTGCCCCTCCTGTAGTGTTTTCAAAATCCAAATAAATAAATATTTTATTTTATATGCCTTACAGTTTGTAACATAATCTAGGAACCCATTACCTTTGGTTCACTCATTGATTTTAAGCAAGAAAAAATATGATTTAAATATAAACAAATAAATGTTTGGATTTCTAGATCCAAACAGCTGGTACAGTGCCTCACACCATTACCTGACCCATCTCACAAAGCCAAAGAGAGGCAAATGGGTCAGGTAATGCTGCTCACTGACTGTACGAACCAATGTGCACAGGGCTTCATATGATGTACTCACTTAGAGCGAGTCAGCTGTGCAATGTGCATCGGACGTAGATATCTGTGTCGGAGCCAACATAGAAATCCACCGAAACCAATTTTCGTGATCGTGGTAAGTCGAGTGCCGGTGGGTCGCGTGGTTGCGAGCGCGTCTGCTGACGGGCTCCGACAAACTGTAGCAGCCACGGAGTCTAGCCCCCCATTACATGGGGTCGTTGGCTTAAACATATCCGGCGAAATGTGGATGCAAAATGATTACAGGCGTGATGTTATGAATAGCGTTAAACATTTATTGTGGCAGAGTGCGATCACTTGAGAATGTCATCAGAAGCACGCGGCGATGTTGTCACTCGATGACACACGACATCAGTTTGCATGTGGACGAGGATCCGGAGTGCCGCGTGTCGGCCATGTCGCGCCGAGTACTGCACGAGATCGCTACACGACGGATGTGTGATAGTATCTGCCGGACACCCGTCCTGCTTGTACCGATGACTGCCAGTGGTTGGTTCATTGCTGTCATGTTTGTGTACCTACTGTTAGGTAGTCCCACACGGAATCACGATTTAAAAATAAATCGTGAAACTTCCGACAACCTTTTATGTAAAAAGAGAGGCTTATCAAAACACGAGGAGAGGAGATAGTAATATGTAAGTAGTGGTCACCCCCTCACCGCTCGCCCAACAACGTCAATCCGCCACTGAAGCGGATTACTGATGGCTTAAATTGCTACCGTTCACAAAAATAACGTAAACTCTCGCGTGAAGTACATCACTGGGATTTTCGGACAGACAGCAAGAGCATGTTTAACATATGTATAGCAGACGTCACGAGCCGTATTAGTTACGAGCAGCACTATTTTATGTAAGCTAGTACGCTGGCGGCTGTCTACCCTGATTACATTTATTTTTAATCGGAAACGTAACAACATATTCCAGGTGGCAGTGCAAGTAAAACAAAGATAAAGAGAAGTGTACGAGATAGGAAGGAAGCTGCCACGCTTGTCTGGCGTGGAAGACGTGCGGCGTGCGGAGGGCGTACGGGGGGCGTGCTGAACGTACGGGGCGTGCGCGCTGCGGGGCCTGCACTAAACGGCATAACCACGAAGAGCACGCAGCAAGATTTGTGTGCATTATTTAAAGTAACTTGCAAGATAGCGTGGGCGCGTCCGACTAGCCGGCGCTTACTGGCGCAGTCCTGGCACAGTCGTCGGCAGTCGCTGGCATCGATCGGCGATGTCCATCGATATAAGTAGCAGTGGGGACGTTATCTCGACTCGGTGTCGAGTTAGTAGCGAAGGATTAGTATATACATAAATACTAGCGTTTATTCAAGCGTACGTATATTGAGGAGACATTGTGCTGTAGTTATGTCAGTTTGTGTATGTCAAAGTTGGTGTAAGTTCCGTCCTTGTTAGCAGTGCGGGTTGTATCGCCTGGTGGCGGGGAGCGGAGGGAGGGCGCGCAGGCCGCAGATCTTGACGGAAACGCCGCGCGCGCTCTCTCGCGGAGACGTGCCGCCGGAAGCGCGCGTATTACCGGCCGGAAGTGGTGCGACGCCTCAATATCCGGCGAGCTCTTAATTCCAGTGTCGCTAGCGATTCCACTCGAACACATTTTTATTTGATGTAATTTGTATGAAGTGGAGCTCAGGACGTTTGTTTGCAAACGTACCTAATAAGGAAAGATAAAAGATGCGGCGAGATCAAACACATCCGAATCTGGAGGGCTACTCTCTTTCTCCGAAACGTAACTTCGGCAACGAACGACAATTAAACGTAGTTACGTTTGTGACCGTACTCTATATCATTTGCGGACGCACACAATAACATTCAATACATTCGCTGTCTGTAAATTCGAATTTCTTGTCACAAACGTAACTACGTTTAATTTTCGTTCGTTGCCGAAGTTACGTTTCGGAGAAAGAGAGTAGCCCTCCTGACACGAGCTCCTATTTCTTCAGTAATGAGAAGATTATACAGATTACCATTTAAGTTGTTGTGTGCTAGTGATCGACTGATTGATATTTTTGAAGTGAAACTTCTTATGCGACTTCCAACAAGTTTAACGTTTACATGGAGGGGGAGTATTTTCTATTACCCACTAAGAGATGGCGCTATTACAAGATTTGTGACTACGTAGTTCTACTAGGCACGCAAGATGGCGTGCAAACAGTCATGCATTCGACTCTTTGGTGTGACCAGCCTTTGCTCAATTTCCATGAGTAGAATAACTTCGATAAACTTAAGTAATAAAAAGTGTACAACAATAAAATATTATTTAGAAGCTCAATAAAATAACGAGAGTGAATTCGTGGCACTCGAACGCATGCGTGTAGTATTACGAAGTTTCACTTCTTCCGCGCGGAGGGACTCCACGCACAATTTTTTTTTATTTTATGATTGCACCTCCCTTGTTGGAAACACTCTAGCATCCAGCAAACCGTGCCTCGCGCTGCACTGCGCAGGTAGGGACGCGTGGGCGGTGCCGGTGAGTCGCGGCGTTGTCACACTGTGTCAGTGTCGCGCTGCTACCTTCGACATTACGTACAATAGTGCGCTGTGTGGCGTGCGTGCTGCGCGCCCGGTAGCGTGCGCACTAGCGACCACTCGCGACTATCACAACCAGCCCAATCAGCTACAACGTATACTGGTTAAATGGCGCGCTAAATGTGATATACGTGACAAGGTGACTGAGATTACAAGTAAACTACTGACATTCCGGGGTTTTTCTTCCATTGTTTGACACTTTTCAATAAAATATCGAGCAAGATATAATATTATTTGCTTTTTTGAGAATTTCAAATTCATCGCTGAATAATAACATATTTTGGCAGCATTTTCCGCTTTATATAACATAAACATTAACCGAGTACTCACTCGGGAAAAGCTTGATTGCTATTTCAATTCTCCAAATTATTGAGTTAGATTCTAGTAAAAGCTACGAATTAGTTAGATACGCTTAATGCGAAGCGGGTGTCGAGCGCCGACAGACCTGTGCAGAAGTGCAACAGTGAAATTATCCTCGGCACCATCTTGGATTTTGATTTTGACCTCATTTTCATTATCAGCGACCCCGAAAACCACGAAAACGACATCCATGAAACCATTAAGTCGCGCAAGGCGCCGTCCCCGGAGAATAAAATGACAACTGCCATTATCTTAGCTTTAGCGTTTTCTCATTTTTGGGATCTGTCGGTAGTAATACATATGCTCAATTTTTTCATTCAATCATTGAATTATGTTCTCGTTAAAAATGTCGGATTAGATAATGATAAATGAAGTTATCATTTTATTTTCACAACAATGATGTTGATCACAACAATGTGCGATACACTCACTTGGGAGATCGTGCGTTTAGCTATTCATATCGTTAAACGCTAATTATTCATTGATCTGGCCAGACCATATCATGATGTGGGCACCGGATATTGGCCATTTCATGAAATACAACCATTTCATGAAATGGTTGGCCACATCATGAAGTGATCAATTCTATGATCTGGCTACGAAGACTTTCGACTACGTAAACCATAACGCCCTTTTGAAAAAACTATATTTTATTTTTATTTATTAGGTCTACCAACAATTGTTTCCACTAAACTACAAACCAATATAAAACATGTATAAACATGTATAAAACAACATACAACAATTATTACCAGTGGTAATTTCGAGTACCCCTTCTACTCTCCCGGCGCAGCCCGTGCCTACAAAGGCAACAGACCGAGCTGATGATGACGGTTTTGTGACCGCTGCGGTAAGGCTCCTGTAGAGCCCAACGTTAAACTGCGTGCCGCGAAGCCAAACACCCCGGTGTACATCTCTCGCCTACACTACACCACCGAGGCAGAGAACATCGAGGAGTACGTGCGCCAAAAATTAAAGTACACGCCAAGGGTGCAGCTGCTGGAGTCGCGCCGCAACGTCAATTTCAAGCCGTTTGTGGTGCGCATACCAACGTGCTATCTGCATTTGGTGTTGGATGAAAGTTTTTGGCCTCAGGATGTGGTGTTCCGTCGCTTCCGCGGACAAATTCCACACGAACGCACAAAACATCATGCAAGTGAAGTGATACTAACGTAGTTTTAAGTTTCATATACTAACAGAATTGTTGTTATAGTAGTATGTATATTTAGGTTAAGGTAATCTATGGGTCTTTGTAACCTGACAATAAATGGATATTATTATTATTTCCTTTATTTATTTTTATACATATTAATTACATTTTTAAATATTTTTACAAAATTATATACAAAGACATTTAAAAATATAAAAATAGTAGCCTACCGGTATCGGGAACAGGGTCCAAGCTACCGGCGGGGCTCCAGAGAAAGGAACCTCCTAACGATACGAGCTGTGTCCAGGAGTACCGCTTTCTGAATCAAGCCCTTGATCCAGCTGCCTAGCGACAGCCTGATCAGATATTGGTCGAGGCTCTTGGCAATTAGGCCATTGGCTGACACGACTATCGGCACAATGATCGTTGAGTCAACATCCCACATGTCGACAACCTCGCGAGCCAAGTCAAGATATTTGATTAGCTTATCTTTCTCGGCTTTCACGAGGTTCTCGTCATGTGGAACCGTTATGTCAACAATCATTGCGCGCCGCTCTCATCGATCCACCACCACTATATCAGGCTTATTGGCTACAATAGTCCTGTCAGTGTTGATGGATTGATCCCAATACAGTGTGATATTGCCATTTTCGAGAACTGGGTCGGGCACATACCTATAGTACGGCACTTCCGATTCCACAAGGCTGTATTTCAGAGCAAGTTGCTGATGGATAATCCTGGCTACAAGGTTGTGTCTATGCAAGTATTCTCCGTTAGCTAGACGAGAACATCCGGAGATAATGTGACGGATCGATTCGCCCGGACGGTGGCATGCCCGACATGTGTCAACCGTGCCATCCTTCACAATAAATTTCCGATAGTTATTCGTCATCATAACTTCATCCATAATTGCACAAACAAAACCTTCGGTTTCTCCAAAGAGTTCCCCGGAACGTAGCCAGGCTACGGACGCTGCATGGTCTACATCAAGTCCATGCAGGGCACTGAAGTAGCGTCCGTGAAGCTCCTTACTCTGCCATACTTCCCTGTGGTCATTAGTGTCAAGCACTGCAGGTTTGCGCCAGTTCTCTTTAGCCAAGTAGAGCGGGGTGAGGCCCTTGTCCATCGCGACCACATCTCGATGCATCCCCACGTCGCCGCGTCGGCTTCTAGGAAATATTCCCTGAGACTGCATATCTCGCGATTGTGGAGAGTCTTGGCGTTTAAAAAGCCTCGACCTCCACAACTCCGCGGGATATACAGTCTCATAACCGAGGAACGTGGGTGATGCATTCGATATGCCGTCAACTGGGTACTAGGTACAATGTAGGGACCTTCCTATCCAGGGTGTCTAGTTCTGTTTGAGTCCATTTGAGTACGCCGAAAGAGTACATCAAAACCGGCATAACTCAACCATTGAAGACACGCACCTTATTTCCGCCTGATAAAAGACTATTAAATAATTTTCTCAGGCGGCCAAAGAAGCGCTCCTTCAACGATTGCTTCATGTCAACAGAATTGATGCCCAGCGCTTCCGACATACCCAAATATTTGTAGGTTTCGGTCGCTGAGAGGGATCTAAGATTTATGGAATCTGAGAGCTGGGTTCCCGCAGATTCCACAATCCCCCCTCGCTTTACATGCATGACCGCACATTTGTCAACACCAAATTCCATCCTGATGGCGCTACTGAAAGTTTCTGTTACCTTCAGTAGGTCCATCAGTTGCAAATTGTTGGGGGTAAAGAGTTTCAGGTCATCCATGTAAAGTAGGTAAGATATAACCTGACCACCTCTCCTCAATCGAAAGCCCAGACCTGAATCCTCCAGCAGCGTGCTTAGGGGATTCAAGGCTAAGCAAAACCAAAGTGGGCTCAAACTATCGCCCTTATTATTATTATTACTTAAAGGTAAACACCGCATGAACAAGAAAAAAACAATAATATGTAATTATGTTAATTGTAAGCTACATAGTGTACGTAAGCAAACTTAGTAAAGTATATAACTATGTATTAGTAACATATGCTGAATATTAAAATCATCATTTCTTAAAATGTTACGTAAACACAGTCCGAAATCTTTCACAATACATCTGATAAACATTTCAGAAATTTACATTTTTGCGTATTGTGAGAATCAAAGTGTCAATCAATAACATCACTACGATTATTCAAAACCCTAAAAAACCTAGAACATGGAGAGTTAAATCCCAACACCGATTTCTCATTGGAGGACAAAGTGGAGTAATAGATTTGCGCGGAATCCTCGACGGAGCACGAAAGTTAATGAGTAGTAGTAGCGAGCAGCGGCGGTGAGTCTATATTTTCCTTCAATATTTTGTTATCAAACATTGCATCGTTCAAACATCTTCTTGTTGAAGTATTTCAATCTGTTTTTGTAAGAACTCACTTTTTTAGTGATTCCTACAGAAAAAACCCAGATGCCAAACGAAGCGTTTTTGGACTTATGCGGTTATTTTAGTATTACAAACAGACTCTTCAATTTTATTTATTTTTATAGAGTATAGATTGACTTCACTTTAATTTCTTTGTTAGTTTGTTTTATTATTTAATTTTTTAATGCATGTAATAATTTGCCCGCCGTAAGGTAGACTTTAGCCGATCTCATTAATTTATACAGTACAAAATCTTTTACCTGTACCTACCTTCATAGCAAATATAGTTCTGATTCTGATTCAAGTTTCAATTACCGAGCGAGTCGACGCAACAGTCAGCAGCGGCTGTGCGCGAGCACACGACGCGGTTGTTATTACTGCTGCAGGCTAATCATTCGTGGCCCCGCGGCCCCGCGTCCTCGGAGACCACTAAGTATATAGTGGACGCACCGATATAAACTACTTCGCTACTGCATACACGCTTAAAGAGCAGACATCTAATTTGCTTTTTGCTGATAACGTCTCTGCTATCATCTGAAATGGCTAGAAATGATTAAAAAGTCCACTAGAACGCGTTGTTCTGTGTACGTGGCGTTCAATACAGTGTGCATACATTAGGTCGCTACATGCGACAGTTACACCGCACCGCGTTAGGAGAGTGTTCGCTAATGCAGCGTATCGGCGATCAGCTGAGAGCGGCGGAAATGTTCCGCGCGCACGTCACCACTACTACGAGTAGTACACGCGCACTACCCGCTGTAGTCACGGCACAATAGCCTGCCTACCTCGCCACACATTATAATAATACAAGTCCACGTCAATGGCGTAAGCGAATATAAGTCTTGGTACACGTCCAACATGACGACTACATGAGTTGTGCAGCGCCGCCGCTGATTTATGTGAGGAGAGAGTTCAGCGTCACGCTCACGATCTCACATGCAACTGTTACCGACTTCTTATTGTTTGCTCGAGTTTTTAATTAAACTTGTAACTTACAGACTGTTCCCTGCTTGTGCTTGAGTGCAAGTTGAAACTGTGCACTCGTGCTCTACCGTGTTCCTATATACTGTAACAAACTTGCTTATTCCTTGATGAAAGGAGTAAACAGATTTATACATTAAAAAAGTAATTAGGGGAAAATGAATTTAATAAATGATGAAATGAAAAATACAATAAATTAGTACAAAAGTGAAGGGCAGGTTAACCGAGAACGTTTTAAATATCTCCGCAAATCTCTGAGTGTGATATTAACTGAAGATTTCATGTGGAAAGAAGTCCCTCATCCTGATATTCGGGAAACCCTTGTCAAAGATAATCATGGTTCTCCAGACCAGCCTCATCTAGGAATCTTTAAAACTTATAAAAAAAAAAGAAAATATTAGAAAATAATTTTTAGAAAATATTTATAAAAACGAAATGATTGGTAATATGCTAATGTAAAACCAATAAAAGTATGAATATGGATGATAAGTGTGAGTATAGAGTGTCTGTAGTAGGCAGATACTATAATACATAGGTGCATACGCTTGTAATAATATCGTTTGTGTTCTAATAATTGTAGTTTGTATCTCTGAAAACGCATACAATCAATATGGACTTCTGTGTAACTGGATGCCTCTGGGATAAAATCTACCAAAATATTCAGCGCCACTTACGAAGGTTTTTCATCTCGTGAATACGTATCGAGTGTCGCTCCGTGCAAACGGAAAAATCCTATATAAGCATTTACTGGCTGCATTGAAAAAACACAAGCTCATTAAAAGGATTTTTACTTTTTATAAACCTTTTTTTTTACTTCAGAAGCAACTACCTCATCAATCATTGGGTTAAGAAAAAAAGTGTTTTTAAATGAACCTCGATTTGTTTTTTTAAGAGCTATCGATAAACACACCACACAGTTATATTTGTCGGATCCAGTCATTATTACGGACAGAAAATGACATCAATCGGCAAGCGCGCCAAAGGTGACCTACTTACCAGTCTACCCATACCTAAGCGCGCTTCTACAGAGTCGTGATGTTTCGATTTCGCTGCAAGGAGGACAGTCAGTGTCTGATCGCGGCGGAGTCAAGACGTCCCGAAACTGTACCCCGATTCATGGTGCCTAGTGTTATTGTGCTGGATTGTAATTTCAAGTAATTGTTAGTTCGATACTTTGTGTAGTGTGTGTTTTCATAGCACGAAACCCATGTTCTGCCCACATGATAACCGAGTCTAACGGAATAAAATCACCTCACTACGACATACCTACATATTAATTGTTTTTTCAACTCTCAGTTATATGTATGCCTGCTTGTAGATTGGAGAGTTTATTATATTTTTCGTTATTTCCTATAACTTTTGAGTACGTGTTTATAGATGACACCTAATCAAAGTCAAAGTCAAAGTCAAAGCATTTATTTCAATTAGACCATTACAGGCACTTTTGAAAGTCGAAAAACAAAATAAAACGCGAAGCTACAGTCCCAGTCACAAGGCATAATAACTTGTGAAAGTACTGTAGTTGCCCATTCCGTAGCGTAGATCTCAATGGAGAAGAATGGGCAAGAAACTCCATGGACACTTTTAAATCAAAATATGTTACAAAATCTTGGTTACATCATTCATGTTAAGAATTACAAATATGTGAGAACGATGTAGAAATACGGGCAGGTTAAGAGCGTCCAGAGTATTAAAAGATTAAATTAGTAATTAAAAAAAATATAAAGTACTTAATTAAAATAAACCGTGGCAGCTAAGAGAATGACCAGTCACAACTGACAGCGCCCGTTCATGAACATGACGCATGTATCAGCCATCATTCAACTCAACCAATCAATCAATCTCCATCTGTGTGGTGCCAACAGTCTCGGATAAATGACCGTGATATACGGACGGACAGACCGATAGTGCGAATCTATAAGGGTTCCATTTTAGCCATTTGGCACCAGAACCCAGAAAATTTTATTATACAATTTGATACAAGATATTTTTTTTAAGAATGTTCGTCAAAAATCTACTTTTTTCAACCCAAATATTTCAAATACTTGAACCATTTCTACAGAGTGACCCCAAAGACTTTCTCATTGACTTGTCTCGAAGCATATCCCCGGCGTGAGTTGCGCGACTGTTTGGCGCATGTCTTGCATCAATAAGGAACTTATCAATATCGGTATATGCAAATAGATTACAATGTTGTCCCCGTTTGTCTTGTATATCGTAAGCGTCTAGTATAACGAAGCAGTCGACATGTCCATTACTTTATAACAGTCTTATTGTGTGACTTTGAAATAGGTATTCAGTTTTTCAGTCACTTCCAATAAGGTGTCAAAATGTAAGCCACTTTTAGTCATATATAAGTTTCAATCAAGCGCCTTTCAAACTCGTGAAACGTTGCGATGCATCGGTATTTTTAAATTGCCTCGTGGTAGTGGTCTGGTAGAATGGACCCGCGCTCTGCAGCCTGACAATGGCACGCGACGCGGGCCAGTCGTCAGGCTGCAGGCGAGGAGAGGCAGCGGGGGGGGATGCTTCGCTGTGATACTGAAAGCAATTTTTGCGGCGCAGCGATTGATTCCCACACGTTGTAAGCCGCCGGTTCCCGCGCCGTCACCGCCTGCTGCCGACGCCTGGCGCTAGCTTAATCAAACAATCCTCGTCGTTTCCGGCCGTGCGACCCATTTCCTCTGTAATAAAGGACATGCTGCATCGCTGGGCTTATAATCGAAGCCTGCTGTACATTACAGGCTTGTGAGCCGCCCGCCTGCTCGCACGCATATCAACCTACAATTGTTACACCAATATAATGAAACACATACAGTGCCTTATTCTTCACATATATATTTGTAATTAATGCACGTGTCTAGAACAGAATACATTATATCAATGTAGGCAGAGATTTTGTTAAATAGCCAGCCAGTCTGCTACGCCATGCCAAAGCTATACCATAAGTTGCACACGATAACTATAACTCTATTGTTTATAAAGCTCAAAGTGTTTGTGTAACAGTGCAGCATGCAGTCCCGGCACTGCGACGTGTAACAAGAGGCGCGAGGTGTCGCCGAGTCGGCGGTTATGTTTGCGCCTCTGTAACTACAACAGAGTCTTTTCTTCGTTTACCTTAACATTCAACACCCCTTTTAATGCATATTGACATGAGCGGAGTCGGATTACCTGACGCTGATATTCTCAGCAGAACTTAGAGTTCTCATCATCATCTGCCTAGCCTGTTCCCAACTATGTTGGGGTCGGCTCCCAGTCGAGCCGGATGCACCTGAGTTTCAGCTTTTTTATATGGAGCGACTGCCTATCTGACCTCTACAGCCCAGTAACTGGGTAATACGATATCCCTTGGTAAAACTGGATGTCAGACTTTCGGCTTCTGACGAATGTTAAAGATCTACAAATGACAGCCCGGACCAACGGCTTAACGTGCTTTCCGACGCACGGAGGAAACTCGGTATGTAATGATGGTTCGACGCTACCAATCTTTTACTGAATACGATCAAAAATAAAATGTCTAAAGTTCTCTTTACCAAATGTGACCTAAATTTAAATCTTGACGGTAAAAATCTTCGGAAACTGTATTCTTAGGGATTATTTTATTTATATTCATTTATTTCAGGCAAGCATAACCCATATATACAGGCTGACTTTGAATAAATGCGACAAAAAGAAATGGGAGCTTCAGTTACAGTAACATAGTAATTATAAACTGTTTTTTTCTACAATCTAAATCGTTAAAAAAAATTACGTGATTATCGCTTTAAAATGGTCCATTGATGTTATTATCTTTATTTAAGTACGAATTATCGGTACTCCAGCAAAATAAATTAATATGCAAAATAAATAAGAAAAATTAAAGTATCAAAAAATCTCGTCCTACTCATCGCAGTGCACAATAATCCCGTTGCCGTTCATAGCGGTCATTTACCTAATTTTGCCTATTTTCTAGTGTAAGTATCGCGCGACGTTGCCAAACCTCGCATGAGCGCCAGCGCCGACATCCCTTTCCCTTCCCGGCGACCGCCCCGCCCGCCCACCCTTCCTAAGCTCATTAGTCGTCCTAAAACGTTTGTAGGTTACGGTCGCGCGCGCATTCCGCAAATCCCACTTTACGTATTGCGAATAATTTGTATTTTTGTCTTGTGTTTGTCATAACAATGCCTAGGACGAGACGAAATAGTTGTGAACCGTTAACAAACGTACAGTATCTTGATATTGTTGTGTGGTACAACACCGTAAGAAATCTACGTGAAACACAGCGAAGATTTCGGCTAAAATATCCTAATGTCCCACCTTCATCGGGAAGAATTCTAAGAATCACTCAAAACATGCTGGACAGACGAGCTAAAAAACAAAAAATCAGGAGTGCATTCGAAACTGTAAAATCACAAACTTTTAATTAAGAAAACTTAAGGACAATTTGCGGCGCCGTGCTCAATTATTGTGTTTACAAAACTGAGGTGGACATTTTGAACAATTATTAAAATACACGTAAGTGTACTGATTTGATTTAGTGTAAATACTTACTGATTATTGTAAATACTGTGATTCCAACTTTTTAAATACGCCAAAAATACAATAATTGATTTGTTGTTGTAACAAACATTATTCAGGTTATACCTCTTACTAAAACATTGTTTTACTATTTACTTTTATTGTATTTTTGATCGTCCTCAGCCGACAAAAGTATGAAGGGAAAGGTTTACAAAAATTTTATTAATCGTGCGCGCGGGAAAGAGATGCGCGGGCGGCCGGGCGGACGGGGGCGGCGCGATTCATTCATAGCGAGAATGTATACCTAAATCGTGCCCACTACGCGAAAACGGTAGTACGCGAAATTCTTTGATACTTTAATTATTTTAACGTTTTTCGTAACACTGTTAGATTCTTTTTTAATTTTACATTTGATATGTTCTAAATTTTGTTGACAACACGTATTATTGTATATTTAAATTTGTCGCATCTGTTCAATTTCACCCTGTATACATAAAATTACATTGGATTAAAATTAAACATAAATTATACAATACATTCATTATAAGAATAAAATGCAAATAAAATAACTTAATAAAAAAATAATAAAATTACAATAATCAAATAACAAAAATTAAATTACAATAATAGAATTACAAATTTGCACCGGCATAAAATTATACATTATATTATCTTACACGCACAAAATTAAAATAATATCCTATGATTAGTCTGTACGTGTACCATGCAGCACTGGTTCACATACTGACAGTCGAAACGTTCAGGATACTGTTGCGGCTGCCCCGCACCCTACACACCAGGGATGTACACCGCTTGCGCATGATTGTGTGGAAACAATCCACACGCGCCTCGGCAAACATCCCTGACGCACTGCAGAAGCGAGGCAGCCTCAAGAGCATCCTGAACGCGTTATTGTGCTGGACGCGTAGAGCGCTGTACTGTTTCTGCGAGTAATCCACCCACAGGCTGCCAGTATAAAAGGACGTACAAAATGGTCTTAATAAGGCTATTTTGACGCCTCTCGAACACCGAGCAAATCTGCGGGCTATCATATTCGCACGAACAGACAGCGCCCTACGTTCCCTTTCAATATCTGCATCGTCTTCTAGGTCAGAGTTTAATAAATGTCCAAGATATTTGAAAGTATCAACTTGCTTTAGTGGGCACCCGTTGAGCTTTATTGCCGGTGAGTAATTAGGACACTTCCTCTTGGCCCGAAAGACCATGCACTCGCTCTTGTTCGTGTTATACAACAAACCAAGTTCTTCAGCATACTTCTCACATATACCAATCAGCCTTGACACGCCACAGACAGAGGCACTCAGCAGCACCATGTTGTCAGCGTAACTGAGATTGTTTAGGCACACACCTCCAATATGGCAACCGATATGCTTGCTGCTGAGCCTCTCTATCAACGCATTAACATACAGGTTGAAGAGCTTCGGTGAGGTTCACACCACACTCCAACCTGTATGGGGTCGAGTAAGCCCCCGACCATCGAACAACATTGACCTGATTGTTGTACCAGTATTTAAATATACGGATCAGTTCATCTGGCACAGACGCTTGCTGTAGTTTTTGCCATAGCAGATCATAGCGAACCAAGTCAAATGCCTTCGATAAGTCGAGGAAGGACGCAAATATAGGTGTACTTCTATCAGTGTAGTACTTGACAGTCTGCTTTAAACACAGTATAGCTGTTTCAGTAGAGAGACCGGCTTTGAAACCAAACTGGTTATCATGTAAATTCAAATATTGGTCCAGCCGAGTGTTAAGCAAACTGTCAAGCACTTTCGAGATAACAGTGGCCAATGAAATGGGCCTATAGTTATTCTTATTGCTAACATCACCGGTTTTATTCTTAATAATTGGCACCACCACAGTTTTCATCATCCGTTCAGGCAGATACGAATGTCCTACACACAAGGAGTAGAACATCGCTAAGACCCTGGGCAGATGACGACCAGCATGCTTAAGGTGTTCAATACTTAAATCATCGTGGCCAGGAGACTTGCCCCTCGACATAGACATAATGACATGTCTAACCTCCTTTGCCGTAAACCGGGCAATGACCTCCTGACCACTACAACCAGCACGGCCTGTAAACCTTGACGCTCCCAAATGTCGCGCCACAGCGAAGTGCTGCTTAAACAATTCTGCAATGACTGTAATCTCTGTGACATCAGCAGCGCCGCTGACACTCACCGGCAGGCCGGGCTTACTATTGAGTTTATTGGTGGACTTCCAAAAACTCCGAAAGTCGCCCTTGGAATGATGCGTCGCCAACATGTCCATTTTAATTTGGTCACTATTGTTCTGGCACCATCGTAAGCGCGACTTAAAAATGTTTCGACTTGTTTGCATGTCACCCCAAACACGACCCTCGCGCGGTTTGCCACAAGACACCCACAGCCCAAACTTTAGCCTGGCCTGCTTGTGAGCATTACTCACGTGCTTATTCCACCTCATTATTGGTTTCTTATTTCGCAACCTTGAGAAGCTGCTTGGCATAAAATATTGACAATGTCATTTTACATTTTATCAATTATAATTCTGTGGTCCAAATTATTACAAACATAGTCACAACATGTACTTAATTCTATTGGAAAATCAATATATTTTAAATTTATTTATATATTATACCATCGATTCGAAACTGCAGTGGCGCGCGCACATTGGAACTCTTTCTTTCGGGGAGGTTAAGCTCAGCTGCCTATTCAGTTAAGAAAATAAGGCAGTTAACTGATGTAGCTACAGCTACGTTAGTATACTACGCTTATTTCCACATTATTATGTCTTATGGCATTTTGCATTGGGGATCGGCAGCAGACGTTGATTCAATTTTCATATTGCAAAAGTGGGCAGTCCGCGCGATTTACAAAGTCCTGGCGAGTACCTCAGAGAAAAATTTAAAGAGATCGATATACTGACTCTACCTTCACTTTATATCTTAGAATGTATTTTATACGTCAGTAAAAACCGAGGACTTTTCAAAATTAGAAGCGACTTTCATACATTATGATGTTTGAGGTGAAATAAACTGATTATACGTGGTTCTGCCGTTTGTGGACTAATTTAACCAGTAATCTAACAACATGAATGCGCCCCCAATATATTTTTATTATATGTATTGCTTGGTGTTATGGAACCCTGCGTGTGTGTGTGACTAGGTACGACTCGCACTTGGCCGGTTTTATTGGCATCGTTTGTGTATCATTAAAGTGTTTGAATACATAAAGTCTCCCCCCCTCCCCACCTCTTCCCCCTTTGCTTACTGTATGCCGTAGTTGTTATTCAGTGCCGCGTAAACTAATTAAGTACTAATTCTTCGAAATAAGCATAAAACTTGCTACGTCTATAAAACACTCCGATTGGTCACCCCCCATCTCGAGTGCGTTCTAAATAAATAAAAACAAAATAAAAATCATTTATTTCAGACAAAAAAGTCCATAGGTATGCCAAGATTGTTAGTCACAAGAATTTTGCTTATAAATAATGTTAGTAATTAACAAGTAAAAATAACAAAATTTGACATACCGTCTCCCCTGCACAGAAGGCTCATCGCTCTCGCAACACATGGAGTTCAGTGAACCTACTGAGCAGAACTGTATCGGTTCTCTCGCCGATCATCCTGAGGACGCTACTCGGGCTGCCTCGTACTCGTCGCAGCACCGATGCAACTTTTTAAGAATAATTGCGTAGAAATCATCTACGCTGGCGTCAGCAAACTGCAAGATCGAGGGAGCCGAAACAGAGCCCTGAACACGTTATGATACTGGACGCGCAAGGCATTGTAGGCTTTCTGTGTAAAGTTTGCCCACAGGCCGCTCGTGTAGAACGTCTGGTAGCATGCCTTGAACATAGTTATTTTAACAGGAGCAGTACACCGAGCGAACCTGTGTGCCAACATATTACCACGCACCGACAATGCCCTGCGCTCCCTCTCAATGTCTAATTCGTCAGTCAAATTGTCAGTTACAATGTGACCAAGATATTTAAACCGTGCAACACGACTTAAACGTACACCATTAAGTAATATGTAAGTAATATGTTCCACAGCATAAACCTCGCACACCTTTAACAGCTGTCTGAGACCACCAATTGAGGGGCTCAGCAGCACCATATCATCAGCATTAATCAAATCATTGACAAATCAAATCAAATCAAAATCAAAAGTCATTTATTCAAACTAGGCTGATAATCAGCACTTTTTGAACGTCAAAATTACAAGAGACAGTCCCCCAAAACGCACATAATGTCATCAATATGGCATCTAACATGCATACTGCTGAGTTCCTCAATCAGATGGTTAATATAAATATTTAAGAACTAAATAATCTTTTATTTACGAATACAACCAGCAAAGCAGACTCACGTGCAGGTATATGTATGTATTCGACGAGGATGCAACATGCCAGTACATGTACATGTATCATGTGCTCCGGTGGTCCCGCGGGGAGTACGGCAGCGACCTCCTGGAGGCTGCACTGTGTCTTACTCTTTACTGAATGCCCTGTATATAAAATCAATGTATGTTCGTTTGTACCCTACAGACTAGTAAACTACTGAACCGATTTTGATCAAATTACTTCTCTCGTAGTGGCTGTTAATAAGAAGTCTGTGCCGAAGAGGTCATTAGCATTTGCTATCGAATTTTTCATCCTATTTAAATAATTCTTGAGATTTTCGTCCATTAGCTGTCAGATCTCTGAAACTTGAAACCGACGATTTCTTAGAATGGTCAGTGTCATATTTGTAGCTGCCTCGCTGTCACAGCTCGCAGCGCGCAGCAAAACCTCCGCAAGAAGTTCACAGAAGAGTCTTCTAACTGTAACACGATTAGCGCTTGGAGCTGCCCTCTTCGCGCTGGCACGGCGTCCGGCGGGTAATTATCGCCAGTCACTAATTACAGCCGGCGACCGGCACGCGGCGGCCAGCTCTCCGTAAATAATACTAAGTTAGTGATTATTGTTTCGTGTTTTAAGGCATCATAATGACACTAATCTCTCGGATTTTTCCGCATTTTAGTCAACAATGATTAGTTTTACCGTCCAAACTTGCTCGAAAGCTGGTCGTCTGTTGATACTGATTGTTTATAGTTCGGCTGGCTCCATCACTAGATATTATAATCTTAGGATAAAATTTAACAAAATGTTTATTTGGCGTACAATCGCTATATACAGTAAATCTTTGCAAACAGTAAGTGCAGAGGTTCGTGTGTTAGATGATAGGCCGAGTGCGAGCGACATGTGACAGGGGCGGGCAACTACGAACGTGCCTCGCGATGTGTGGTGAAGCCGCTTCGGTGTTCGGTGTCGGCTGAAGAGTGTGTACTACATGACATGTTGTGGACTCCACTACTGAATGTCGAAGTTTGAAATGTCGACGTATGTTAGTTCTAAAGTACAGGATCTCGATGTACGCCAGTTCGAAAGTTCACTGGAGCGAAGTATGCAAGGCCGACGTATCGTTAGTTAGAAAGCATAATTGTTAAAGAGCGAGCGAAGCGAGCTCTGGACTTTGGGCATCCCGACTCGGACAGGTTAGGAACGAAGGGGATGGCGGGGTCTAGTGAGCGAGCGGAGTGAGCGAACTAAGACCCCGACATCCCCTTCGTGTTAGGTTACTGTAAACCCTGCAGACAGATATAGGAGCCCCGCGTAGCGAGGCTACGTCGACTATGTTTTTAGGAAAATATAAGTAAATTAGGTGATGGTTTTCCTTAAAAAAGTTTTCATATGTTTGTTGAACTAACATCGCACTCGTATGCTTTTCGGAGCTTTCTAACTAACGATGCGTCGGCCTTGCATACTTCGCTCCAGTGAACTTTCGAACTGGCGTACTTCAAAGGTATGCATTTTAGAAACTGTCGCTGAATAAAATGTTATACTTGCTAATAAGTTTTGTATTAAATAAGCAATACATAAGGATACAGAATATTGGATTTGTTAACTTTGAAACAAAAATCAATGATTTAAATTTCTTCAAAGTAACTAGTCTGCGTATTGATTATTCTATGAAATAATAATATAAGAAAAAAAAAATGTGAAACGAAATTCTATAAAACAATTAGCTATTAAAACAACCAACCTATTCGCACACACAGGGCTCCGTAGGGTCAAACAATATACAAAAAATATTTTAGACGCTCATTCATATGTAAATATCCAGTTTTCTTAGATTTTTAGTGAAAAACAAAGTTACTGCTGCAGTTTGATGAAAAAGTCTCATATCTCAAAAACTAAACATTCTTATTCAAAGCAATTTTTGTCGAACGTTTTTTATAACGTTCTAAAAACCAAGGAAAATTCTGAATGAAAAATATAAATTCATAATGTTCCTCTTACTTTATAGATTGGAGGGGAAATAATTTTTGTCAATTTTCACGACTTTGGAAGTAAATATCTCATGAACCATTGACTTAAGAAAAAAAGTAGTGAGATATCTCGATATAATCTTTTAAGAGCTATCGATAGACACCCCACACAGATTTCTTTTCAACGCTCAGTTACATGCATGTAGGGCCACCCCTATGTATTTGTGTAGACCAAATCCATAAGGGTTCCGTTTTTGCCATTTGGCAACGGAAATCTAAAAAGGTGCCCATTTGTCTGTCTGCAACACGAGCTAAACCAACCCTCAGCTTCCTGCTACAAGCACTAACTTTGTGTCAAACGCCGCCTTTCAGTTTCATTGTAAAGCCTTTTCATTATTATTAGCAAGGCGGCAATGTGCGCGCAGCAAATACAGCGCTCTACAGCTTTACAGTGTCTAATAACAGCAGGCGATATAAAGCGCGTTCAGATTGAATGGTGCTTCCCTGCGGGCTATTACTGGTCGAGCGGCCGGGCCGGCTATGAGTATGATCTCGCCGCTCACCGCTCACCGCTTACAGCAAGTAGATGAGCAGAAGTTCCGCTGTATACTTGAATACGACGAGCGCTACACAACACGCCAAACTAAAATTATATAACGAATATCGTAAGAATTACGATTTTCTGGGATTGTAGTTAGAGTTGTAAAAAATAATAAATAATAATGAAAAGCTTTATTGTTCAAGAGAGCATTACACAAGCTGAAAATATCACTAGCCTCCACACTAGGATTCCCTGTGTCGTGGAGACTAGTCTCCTTCGTCTTACAAAATAAACAGGAAGTATGGCATACTATACAATAGCATCGTACAGGTAAGATATATTAGGCTATAGATAAAAGAAAAATATGCTCCAGATTCATAGTAAAAATTTAAAGTTAAATTTAAGAATATAAATTAGTTACAAGTGTGTCGTGTGCATGTTTGTGGAGTGTAAGTGAGGTGTGGGTGTGTGATGAATGACTGAGCTAAGGTGGTTTGAGACCAAGCGAAATACAAAACATAAACCTGAAGATTGAGGATAGAAAAGAGAATTCGTTCGTTTGGTCCAACTAGTCCTTTATGTATTTGTGTGGTGAATGTATGTGTTGTGGTCAAGAGTAAAGGAACTTCTCCGTGCTTTCATAGTCCATTCCTGCCAGAAATTTTAAGAGGTGAGTTTTGCATTTATTTCTAGTCATGGGCAGTAAATCCGTTTCACTATTAAGCTTACTGTAAATAAATGGTCCCATATAGTGTAAACATCTTTTGCCGAAGCCGAGCCTACATTTTGGTTTCTGCCATCGAGGCTTATCTGCATTTCTTAGATAACGCACTTTGGGGAAGGTAATAGCGCTATGGGCATGGTGTTTGTGGTACTTCAGTGCCACAGCCACTATGTACAGTTGGCGCACACGTAAAACACCGGACTCTTCGTACAGAGTATCAGTTGAGAAGCGCATTGGCTTCTTGTAGGTTACCTTTAGAAGAGACCGTTGTGCACGTTCTACTTTTATTAGACGCGTCTTGTGTGCTACACCCCACGTAGTAATGCAGTAGTTGATAACAGATTGGCAGAGTGTGTAATAGAGCATTGTTGATAGCTATTTCTGTTTTATCAGTTGAAGGTGTTCTTGAGCTGTGCGCCTTGTTATGTGTAGGGAATGTGGGAAAGGTATCTACAAGCCGAGGTGACCCGTGTGGCGTCTCGTTCATCTGATGTGCCGCGAGTACCGTGTACGCAGTGTACGTACAAGTGCGTGACACGTGCACGTGCACCGTAGGCACTCACGTAATTAGGCTCCCATTTAATTTATATTCGAACGCCACCGCACGCCTAACGCCGACTGAAGCCATAATATAATAAGAGTGAACTCAATTAGCTGCCGAATGTCCGGCCGCCGCGCCGGCCGGGCGGAGGGGCGTCAGGGGGGTGCGACGGTGGAAACTAAAACGATACGTAACGATTGTCAGCGATTCGCGGCACGTCTATCTCAGGTGTATTCCCGCTGTCCCCACTGCCCTTATCTCCACAGGTGGAGACTAAAATCGATTTAAATAATAAAAAAATGTTCCGGGTGTCCCCATCAGTGCGAACAGAAATCATTTAATATGGTTCCCGTTGTCCCCGCTGCTCTGTTTCCGTTAGTGGGGACGGCGGGGGTTAATGAAACCATTTATATGTTCCTGTGAACCCCATTGATGGGTGTTGCGGTGGTGGGTGGTCGATTGTATGGGATCGAGTAGTGTTAGTAAAGTTGTGCTAGTTACGGGCAGTAACTTTACGAGCAGTACTGAGGCTGGTATGAATCCAAAATGGTATTTAAATCCTAATATTTGTTACTAGAAGAACCGTACCCATCCACAATTATTGAAATGGGTCCATATTGGCTCACCTAAAGTTCTTTACCCGAAATTGTTCTTCCTAATGATTTGTAATCCGAATGATCACTCTTCCTAAAATTTTTCATCCTAACGTTTTCATTCATACTATTTGTAGTGCTACTGGCGATGTTCATAACACTCATGTTTCCGAAAATTGAAATTAATAATATTATTAATGTAAATATATTTAAACTCCTACTGTTTTTTATCATAACGCTTTTATCCCTAAACATAATTACCATAATATTTTCACTCATACTCAGAAAGAAACATTTACCAAGTGTAATAAAAAATATATGTGGGTAGAAGATGATATTTATAGTGCCACCCACTATGAAAAAAATACTTAGAAAAATTTCGCAACCAATTTCGAGGTAGCGCTCGCCGGCCGCTGCCGCGGCACCGCTCGCTCGGCTCGCGCGTAGTTGGTCACAGTTCTAACCTAACCTAACCTATGGATATCTTTGCAGGTATACACCGCTATAAATAAAATTAAAGAAGACGCTTTAATTAATAAAAAAGAAATCTAAACAAAAAATATATGACTTTGAATAATAGTGTAAAAGACGGTTATGTTGAGAAAATATAGGAAAACAGATAAAAGTATAATAGATGATTATTGCTACTGACATTATGAAGTTGAATGCTTCGGAATTAGAACATTAGAGAAAGAGTAGTTAGGAATTGTGATTGTTAGGATGAAAAATGTTAGGAAGAACATTTTCGGATTTCCAATCATCGGAGTTGAAAATTTAGGTGAACTTTGGCGCACCCATTGAAATACATAGCACCTTAAACTCATGCGAGTCTGGTACTTTTTGGAGAACATTACATGAATTCATATAATTTTCTCGAAAACTACTAAGGTAGCAATTTTGTTATTCGAGAACTAATAAGAACCACTTGAGTAGTTATTATTTACCAAATATGGATGCGACTGGCGTTGGTGGTCCGGCGGTGTGGTCACAGACATGTTCAAAAGTGCTATAAAATGGCCAACAAGCACAAGTTTATGTACATTAGCATTCTATTACGAGTACAAATAAATATAGTCGGTAGCGGCTGGTAGCGCTGTGTACTCCTCGAGCTTTCAGCGCCCGCACGGTGCAGCGCGGCTGCTCCACTCGCATCAACCAGTCAACTCCTTAGCATCTACCTTAAACATAGCATCGCTAAATAAAAGAAACCACGACCACCATGTTGGTGAACGTTTTCACGAGCTCACCGTCGTAGGATGGAGTGGCCCCGCAAGTGCCGCAGTGCTCGTGCTGCTCCCTCATCATTGATGAATAATGAAATAATAGAATGTCGCCAAAAACACGTAAAGTTTTAATTAATATCGCGGGCTCTCGTAAATCCTTCCGTCTGTCACCTTATTTTATTAATGTTCTCAGTGGGCGGACGGAGGGGTAGGGGGGGGACTAACTGGTAGTTGTCATCGACACGAGTGTGCCGCGCGGCGCACCAAGTAAAACGAGAAACTTTAATTAACGTCCAATGAGCCGATACACTGGCGGCTTATCCAGCCACTCATGAAGTACGCGACTACGCGCGCGGCCAGCGAGGCTGAGCTCCGGCGTGCTGGGCGCGGAGCGGCGCACTTGCTCGGCGGTCGCTGGTCATATTTGTGCTGACCGCGGCGGGTTCAAGCTCCGTGTAGTCCGCGTTATGGGCGCATGTCTGATCGAACCGCAGCTGATCCATTCGCTCCTATTACTTCTCTTCGTTGACATTTTCATTTTTGGAACAATACGATCCACGATGTCCATCGTCGGCTACATTTTCAACTTGTAATATTAAAGTTACAAAACGAATTCTCAAAGTTCCTCCGGACTCTGCAGACATTTTTAGTGAAGTATTTGCGCGTTGATGGCGTGTTGGTGAAGTGAGCGAATCGCATACGTTTACAATCACGCTAATCTGCGTCTGAGCGCTGCGGCGGCCGGGAGGGGGGGGGGGGAAGAGGTCTGGGGGATCTTCTGTGGAGCAAGTCGAGCCTAAATCAACGGCCGTGACTTTTATTTTACTGCTTGTGTGCTTTTATTTTATTTCTTGTGTGCTTTTATTTCATTACACATTTATATATACCTAACCATATAAACCTATAAGTACACATAATATTAATTGTTGTCGTATAAATTAACCTTTCTGTGTAAAGTTCAGCAACAACTCGTGCGCCCTAAAGGTCGACCGTTCGAGTTGTGTCGTGTCATTAGCGCCCCGCGATGAGACTCGTCATACTCGTACATAACATACAGCAGTATTCTGAATACTTACTTCAATTATAACAGAACCTGTTCTAAAATAAACATATTATCGGCTACCTAAAGCTTTTGACCGCAACCTTATTATTATTAAAATATTGCATCTCTATTTGAATCAGATTTACTTAAATAAATTAAGGGTTTAATTTGTTATGGACTGAACCCTTAATCTTTTTCTAAGTTACTTCCTATAACATCAGCTCATCTGCCAGCGAAACTCCCCTCCCAATCGGTCCAGCCGTTTTGGAGATTAGCCGAAACAAATAGTTTTTTTTTATAATCACCGTATAAAGGGTGTAAAACACCTCTTAACGAAGCCGAAAGGCACTGGTTCTCCCTGTCATAGCGATAATTTTTTTGTTCTACACCATACCTGGGAACCTTCTAGTTACGGAAATATTAGGGGTCAAAGTTCCAACTTTTTGACAAGTATTTTTTTAAATACAAGTTTTTAATGTAAGATTTTTATTTTAAACACCTCCACGACCCCCGTACTATTCAATCCGTCCATCAGCACAATGTTTTGAGTGCGTTACATTGAGTTCTACCACAAAACATGATTTTACACCCCCCAAAAAAAAGTCGTTTCCCAGCAATAATTTTTGCGTAAAGTTACTTAGTTTCATGTACAGAATGCTTGGTTGACGGCTTCGTGATGAGGTGATTTACACCGTGTATACGGTGCATACTTTCATATGCATTCAGTACGAAGATGTTATTTTGAAACTACAAACAGACACTTCAATTTTATTTATTTGTATAGTTTTGTGATAAAAACAACATTTACTACGTTTCAATGTAAGTAACAAAATAGCTGTCAACTCTACATACTGCAACGTAGTCTAACGTAGCACTTTGCAAGTCACAAACAAAAAATTAAAAAAAAAACCCCGACATCTAATCCAAGCGTCGTAGCGTCGTTCCACTTTGTTTAGTGCTTGAGCTAAGCGGTCTACTTAGCGGTCCGGCTGAGCAGTTTTTTCAAAACATAGCTCAGAACACTCGATTAAAACACCTTTCAAACGAAACCAAGCTTATCAAAATCGGTTCATCCGTTTAGGAATTAAGATGCCACAGACACACACACACAGACAGTTGAGTATGAGAATCCTTAGTAATAAGAAACCAGTACAAGTAGAAGAAACAAGTAAAACTATTTAATTTACAAACATTAAAAAAAAAAGGATTGTGTGGTTTTTTGAAACCACGGTAAAAGTGAAACCTTTTCACACTCTAGACATTTAACTAAAAATGTTTGGAATAATATTCTATTAAGGGTATAAAACGTATAAAACGCGGAGTAGGGATAAAGTGAAAGTAAAGTGCGCCTTTCCGCAATCAATAATCATTCAATCCCTACTCCGCGGCCAAGCGTCACGCAACACACAGACAAAAAGTTTGAGACGATGTAATAAAAGATTCACTTTAAAAACAACTAAATAACCTAAAATAAGCCTTTTTAAATAAAACCTAACACTTAACTAAATATACGGAACCGTAGTACGCATTATCTTAAATGGTCGCGCTTGTATGCGCCCGCGACTCATAGAAGCGAGCTTTTACCTAGCGGGGCGGCGCGGCGGCCGCGGCGCCGGGGAGTGACTATTCGGTTGGGTTCGGAAATCACGATGAGTAGTCCAAAGTATTCTACTCACCTACGTAGGTGACGGCTTTTTAAAGTAAATAAAATTATTAAATTATCATCGTGAAATCCCTTTAGCATAACATACCAGGGTCCATATTGGCTCACCTAAAGTTCTTTACCCGAAATTGTTCTTCCTAATGATTTGTAATCCGAATGATCACTCTTCCTAAAATTTTTCATCCTAAAGTTTTCATTCATACTATTTGTAGTGCTACCGGCGATGTTCATAACATAACACTCATGTTTCCGAAAATTTTAATTAATAATATCATTATTGTAAATATATTTCAACTCCTACTGTTTTTTATCATAACGCTTTTATCCCTAAACATAATTACCATAATATTTTCACTCATACTCAGAAAGAAACATTTACCAAGTGTAATAAATAATATATGTGGGTAGAAGATGATATTTATAGTGGGGGCAGTGGGGCACCATGAAAAAAATATTTAGAAAAATTTCGCGACAAATTTCGAGGTAGCGCTCGCCGGCCGCTGCCGCGGCACCGCTCGCTACGCTCGGCTCACGCGTAGTTGGTCACAGTTCTAACCTAACCTAACCTATGGATATCTTTGCGGGTACACACCGCTTTAAATAAAATTATAGAACACGCTTTAATTACTAAAAAATAAATCTAAACAAAAAAGATATGACTTTGAATAATAGTGTAAAAGATGCTTATATTGAGAAAATATAGGAAAACAAATAAAAGTATAATAGATGATTATTGCTACTGACATTATGAAGTTGAATGCTTCGGAATTAGAACATTAGAGAAAGAGTAGTTAGGAATTGTGATTGTTAGGATGAAAAATGTTAGGAAGAACATTTTCGGATTTCCAATCATCGGAGTTGAAAATTTAGGTGAACTTTGGCGCACCCAACATACCTACCATTATTTTATTAGAAGTGTTGATTGTAAGGCATTCCTACCACTTCCTAAACTAGTTTAAGAGTCAGCTCACACCGAGACGCGACGCGAGGCGCGCGACGCTGCGCGCACCGTGAGAATTCAGAAATACGTTGCGCAACGTATTCTGAATTCTCACAACGAAATGTGTATCTTTTCCTGTAGAAAATAAAGTTATATTTTGAATCACTCTTTAAGAGCCTATACAACCTCAGCTCAAATTCTAATTTGGCCCCCACTTCGCCGCGCCACACTCACTCTTTATCTCGCTCGCACACTACTGCTCGCAGTCACGCGGGCGCACGCGGTCGAAGCGATTTTGTTAGAGTAATGTGCACTATTATCGGACGAGTAGGTACTAAGTAATAAAATTATCAAATGAATTTAATATTAACTTGTCAATAAATGAACATAAAATTATACATCGAAAATTTAGTTTCAATGTTGTAATACTACGGCTACTCATCTTGCTATATTTTCCAGCATAAGCTGACCTCTCATTGTACGGAAAGTCAATATAATGCGAAATCAGCTTATACTGGAAAGTTTTAGCTTGATGTCGTTACCGTGCGAACTATTTTACCTACTGCTACAAAAATCTAGTCAAGCGCGAGCCAACTTTGCGCTGAGGGTTCCGCCCATTGGTTTAGTAGTAAGTTTGTGTTTTATAGTTTTCGCCGTGTATGTGTGTAATGTGACTGGTTGCCACCCGTACTATATTATAAGTAATCAATTGTACTATATAATATAGAAAAATAATATAGTACGAAAAATACTATACAGGGTGTAAATCACCTCATCACGAAGCCTTCAACCAAGCATTCTGTACATGAAACTAAGTAACTTTACGCAAAAATTATTGCTGGGAAACGACTTTTTTTTGGGGGGTGTAAAATCATGTTTTGTGGTAGAACTCAATGTAACACACTCAAAACATTGTGCTAATGGACGGATTGAATAGTACGGGGGTCGTGGAGGTGTTTAAAGTAAAAATCTTACATTAAAAACTAGTATTTGAAAAAATACTTGTCAAAAAGTTGGAACTTTGACCCCTAATATCTCCGTAACTAGAAGGTTCCCAGGTATGGTGTAGAACAAAAAAATGATCGCAATGACAGGGAGAACCAGTGCCTTTCGGCTTCGTTAAGAGGTGTTTTACACCCTTTATTTACATCGCTAATTCAATTGTCACACTTGTTTGTATTAAACTGAGACTGGTACGCACCCGCAGCGAAAAATAGATAAGTTTTTAATGAAACTCATTCATAGCACGTCAGCACGGCGACCCAACAAATTTAAATTTTGAAAATTCATGAGAATTGAATTCCCCTAAAATACTATATTTTTTGTAGGTAGGTAAGTATGTAGGTAGGTAGGTAGTTTAGGTAGGTAGGTACGTACGTAGGATAGTTACTTATGTAGTACTAGCTTCCGCCCGCGGCTTCGCCCGCGTGGTGTGTTGATAAAAAGCAGCCTATTGCAAAAATAACAAAATCGATGAATAAATAAGCTTACGTCTTTTTAGTGTTCCGTAGCCGAATGGCAAAAAACGGAATCCTTATAGATTCGTCATGTCTGTCTGTCTGTCAGTCCGTCCGTATGTCACAGCCACTTTATTCCGAAACTATAAGAACTATACTGTTGAAACTTGGTAAGTAGATGTATTCTGTGAACCGCATTAAGATTTTTACACAAAAATAGAAAAAAAAAACAATAAATTTTGGGGGTCCCCATACTTAGAACTGAAACTCAAACATTTTTTTTTATCAAACCAATACGTGTGGGATATCTATGGATAGGTCTTCAAAAATTATATTGAGGTTTCTAATATCTTTTTTTTTTCTAAACTGAATAGTTTGCGCGTAACACACTTCCAAAGTGGTAAAATGTGTGTCCCCCCCCCCTCTAATTTCTAAAGTAAGGAGGAGGAAAATTCTGAAAATATTTAGGTTTGTAGAACGTAAAAAAAACTTTCAACGAAAATTGGTTTGAATAAGATATGATGTTTAGTTTTTGAGATATGGGACTTTTTCATCATACTGCAGCAGTAACTTTGTTTTTCATTAACATACTATGAAAAACAAACTTAATTTTGCTGTTCCGTATAAAAATAATTTAATAATAATATTTTTTTTTTATTTTATTATTTGGTGGGACGGAACCCTGTGTGTGTGTGAGTACGACTCGCACTTGGCCGATTTTTTTAAGGTTGTGTCTCCAATGTAAGAACGGGACCCTAAAGAATTTGAATTTGAAGAATTTGAAAATTTTTGAGAAGGATAGATAGGTACGGATATAATGATTGATGGTGATGGTAATACAAAAGTTATAGCTACTGCAATATACTCCTATAAACTACATTAAAGGAATTATTTCGTTCAGCAAAGACATGTAGATTTTGCGATTTAGAAACGCGGGAGCAAGCCACATAGAGCTGGCCGTGGGAAAAACATGGTGAGCCTAAATGTAAGCCTGCTACCTTTAAGGTTTGACCCTGCGATTTGTTGATGGTCATTGAAAACGCAACTTTTAAAGGGAACTGCAGGCGTTTAAAATTAAATGGTAAATTGTTGGGTATTATTGGGATACGCGGTATAAGAACATTGATTCCTTTGGCTTCTCCAGTTAAGATGGTTGCCTTCACAATATGCCTTCCTAATTCAGTCACTCGCAACCGAGTACCGTTGCATAATCTTGGCGCATCCAAGTTACGCATTAACAAAACGGGTACACCTACTTTTAATTCTAACTTATGCGATGGCACCCCAGATAACTCCAAAGAGTTCAGGAACTCCACGGGTAGCTCGTACTGTCATCGGATGGCATAACTGTGTCGACGGAGTTGTACACTGATGACTGGTAACGGACACAACCGTCAACGACGACGTCTGCCCTCACGCGTCTGCCCGCGTTTGGGTCCCGCACTCAGCGATGAGCGACTTGATCCCCACCCACCCTGCCCGTTCGTGCCAGTCTAGTCAGTCAGCGACATGAAATTATTTTTTTGCGCGTTATTTGATTTTTCTATATCTCCTAAAGTATTTATTTAATTTGCATTGTGTAAAGGGAAAAAATAATCTTCATGAAATGCTCAAGCCAACCAATCTATTTAAAATAATAAGGATTAATAACGTATTTGTATAAATAGCTTTCCAAATTAGCACTTTATAATTGCCTATTTTTATAAGTATTTAAATGGATATAATATGTTATCCTTAAGAGCTGGACATATGGTATCGCGGACTTTTCTGTAGATCTATATAAGATACACAATTACACTTTACATTATTTTGTTATATCTTAAAGGGTTTAGGCAGCGTTTTCGTTGAAAGCTCCCAGACAACTTATTTTTTTCCGTCATTGTCAAGAATTATCGTTACTTAAACGCTTTCACCCCTGTTGACCGGGATAAAAAGTAGCCTATATGTTAATCCAGGGTATAACCTATCTACATACCAAATTTCAACCAAATCGGTCCAGCCGTTTATGCGTGAAAGAGTAACAAACATCCACACATCCATACATCCACACATCCATTCTCACAAACTTTCACATTTATAATATTAGTAGGATAGGATAGGTAGGTACGTACGTAGTGTAGGAAGGTACGTACGTTGGATAGGTAGGTACGTACGTAGTATAGGACGGTACGTACGTTGGATAGGTAGTTACGTACGTAGGATAGGTAGGTACGAACGTAGTATAAGACGGTACGTACGTTGGATAGGTAGGTACGTACGTAGGATAGGTAGGTACGTACGTAGAATAGGAAGGTACGTACGTTGGATAGGTAGGTACGTACGTAGTATAGGACGGTACGTACGTTGGATAGGTAGGTACGTACGTAGGATGGGTAGGTAGGTTAGGGTAGGTAGGTATGGGATATACCATAAGTTTTTAGAAAGTAATTAAACATCGTCAAAGTTATACAACATTTATTTTAATTCACTTTAATTTATTTGGCATATTTATTACTACACAAAAACAACTTTTCCCTTCTACAGGATCATTAAAACTCACTTCGTACCTGAAATGACCAGAATAAAATATTTGATGAATTCTTGCAAATCTGCATAACAAACAACCTTCTCATAAAAAAAAAGATGAAATAGTGCGTGGAGTCCCTCCGCGCGCAATAAATGAAACTTCGTAATACTACACGCATGCGGTCGAGTGCCACGCATTCACTCTCTTTATTTTATTGAGCTTCTAAATAATATTTTTATTTATTTTAAACTTCATGTACAATAGTGGTACATAGACGGACTTAATGCCACAAGGCATTCTCTACCAGTCAACCTTTGGGTAAAATACGAGAACTTTACTTTATATTTTACTGTTTTATTGTTGTACACTTTTTATTACATAAGTTTATCGAGGTTATTCTACTCATGGAAATTGAGCGAAGGCTGGTCGCACCGAAGAGTCGAATGCATGACTGTTTGCACGCCATCTTGCGTACCTAGTAGAACTACGTAGTCACAAATCTTGTAATAGCGCCATCTCTTAGTGGGTAATAGAAAATATTCCCCCTCCATGATAACGTTAAACTTGTTGGAAGTCGCATAAGAAGTTTCACTTAAAAAAAACTAGTAAGTACCAATTAGTATCATCATCATCACATTCATTTTCTGATGTGTCGTACTGCGGAGGGTTGTGTGAACATCTGAAAAAAAAAAGATAGTTTTGGTATATGAAGTAAGAAATTATAATTTTAACTTCCTAACTAATATTATAAATGCGAAAGTGAGTTTGTTTGTTTGTTACCCTTTCATACTAAAACGGCTGAACGGATTTGGATGAAATTTTTTATCCTGTATCGCAAACGAAGTCGCGGGCAACAGCTAGTTACTGATAAAATCAAGAATATTATTAATAAAAAGTCAAAGTATTCTATCGTCACTATGTATATTCAGTCAACAGCTCATGTTCACAGGTGGTACTTGTGATCTGCAAGAAAACACAATATTCATTATAAAAGTACACCTGGAAGCATGATTTTGTCAACATGAATAAATAATAGGTACGGAACCCTAAAAAGTCCAACATTATGAAAAGTTTTATCGTGAACTCGCCAGTTTCGTGATAGTACCGTACACACGGTACAAATACTTCTATAGCGTACAGATAGGTAATTGTGAAGACTTGTGTTTGTAAACGCACCGTCTCCGATATAGGGGAAATCCTGGAGTGGGGCAAAATTATAAAAAAAAACAATTACTACATTTATGTAGATACCTATATTTTGTTGTCAATACAAAAACAAACCTATTTTTGTAACTTTTTTATATTTTTATAAAAGTTTCCCCACACTGGATTTCCTTTGAATCGTGGACGGTTCATTTTTGTTTGTAAACTTACAAAGTTACAAACATAGATCTTCACAAATGCAGAAACACCTGCGACCCCTAGCGCAGCAGCCAATCACTTAGCCACTGCACCAAACGTGTCATATGCTATCTACATATGTAGTACATGTTTGTAATCAATAATACTTTACAGTAGATACGTAAATAGATACTTACTTCATTACGTTTATCATAATGTTTGCCTGTTTCTTTGCGGCAACCCAGTCGCTTCTTATTTTTATTACGCTTATTTCCCATTGCGCCAACACCAAAAACCTAAGCACTTCAATGTTTTAATTTTACGTCGTCCTGTTGCGTAATGTGTGTTCTGTGCGCAAGCGACACAGCTATCCCGTTCGAAAGCCGAAGCGAGACTGAGCGCGGGGGTTGGGCGGCAGTGAATTACTTCAAGACGCCGCGCGCCGCCGATAGTATAGGTAATTTCTTTTTACGGTGAAAATAATAGTAATTTAAGAAAAATAAAAAACATAAGCCCTGCGTTATAGTTAGTTCAGTTAGTATGCCAAGTTTCATGATCTAATTTGAAGTATTTTTTGATTACGAGCGGTTAATTGTTTGGTTTGGAGGTAACTTTGGATTTTTTTTCTATCGAGTGAATTTTAAGGAATCGTGTTTTCGTCTAACATAGTACTTAACATTAATCCTCAACTTTAACATATATTTATTTCAAAATTAATGCTGCAGTATTTTCGGCGTAACGGAGGATCACGCAAAGCCATTTGAGGTAGTATGGGCTCTTAAAAGTGTGCGCGCTGCGTCGCGTCGCGTCGCGTCTCGGTGTGAGCTGACCCTTAGCTGTTTTCCTTCTATCTGGGACTCTGTGCCTGTCTCGGACCTTTGAACCTACGAAACGTGGTTTCGACAGCTTCTAAAGTATAGATGTCGTTGCCATCACGTACACTGTTAAAAATTATGTAATTTTACATTGAAAAATATTACATAATCCTGTAAAATTCCCGAAAACTCTGGGAAAATTATGAAATTTTACATAAATTTCATTAATTTTACATTTTTTCGTTAAAATCAACAGTTTTTAAGTAGTTTTACATAAAATTTATGTAATTATCACTAAGCCATGGATATTTACAAAAAATCTGTAAAATTACATGGATTATTGGGATAAATACATTTTCGTATGTATTTTTTACGATGGAAAAGGGAATTTTACATAGAAATCTCGTAATTTTACCTATTTTAGTGAAAAACACATTTTTATGTAAATTTACTTACGTCTTATGAAATATTCCGAAAAATGACAGTAAAATTACATAAAACATAGTGAAATGTCCCAACATTTCTTTAATTTTACATATATTCTGTTGAATTAACTGTCTAAATGGTCTTTTTACATAATTAATATGTAACAATCTCAAAGAGATGGAAGTTTACATAAAATCTGTAAAATTACATGGAACGTTTGGGACAAATACTTTTTTTAATGTGTTTTTAGCAATTAAAACGGGAATTTTACAGAAAAATCTCGTAATTTTCCCAATGTTTTCGAAAAATGCATTTTTATGTAAAATTTCTTACGTCTTATGTAATATTCCGAAAAATAGCAGTAAAATTACAAAAAACTTATTGAAATTTCCCAACATTTCTTTAATTTTTACATATATTCTTATGAATTTACTGTTTAAATGGTCTTTTTACATAATAAATATGTAATAATCACTAAGAGATGGGAGTTTACATAAAATCTGTAAAATTACATGGAATGTTTGGGACAAATACTTTTTTTAATATGTTTTTAACACTTAAAAAAAGGGAATTTTACATAAACATCTCATAATTTTACCAATGTTTTTGAAAAATACAATTTTATGTAAATTTACTTACGTCTAATGTAATAATAATATGAAATTTCCAAATATTTCTTAAATTTTACATATTTTCTGTATTATTTCTATTTAAATGTGTCTTTTCACATAGTAAATATGTAATACTCCCTAAGAGATAAAAGTTTACATAAAATATGTAAAATTACATGGAACGTTTGGGACAAATAATTTTTTTTATGTGTTTTTATCAATGAAAACGGGTATTTTACATAAAAATCTCATAATTTTACCTAATTTTCTGAAAATTACATTTTTATGTAAAGTTACTCACTTCTTATGTAATATTCCAAAGAATGTCAGTAAAATTACAAAAAACATTATGAAATTTCCCAACATTTCTTTAATTTTAAATGTATTCTGTAGAATTTACTCATTAAATGGACTTTTCTCATAATAAATATGTAATAATCACTAAGTGATAGAAGTTTACATAAAATCTGTAAAATTACATGTAATGTTTGGGACTAATACTTTTTAAATGTGTTTTTAACATTTAAAACGGGAATTTTACATAAAATTCTCGTTATTGTACCAATTTTTTTGAAAAATTAATTTTTATGTAAATTTAATTACTTCCTATGTAATATTCCGAAAAATATCAGAAAACTTATAAAAAAACTATGAAATTTCCCAATATTTTTTTAATTTTACAAATTTTTTGTAAACATTCTGTTCAAATGTGTATATTAGCGGGTGTAAGTATAATAATAACCGGCACTGAAGTTAAAACAGTCTATTAAACTCAAACACACGGTTTACAATACACAGCAGTCCACTATACTTTAAAATGACTAAAACTATTACAATTCAAAGTTATGAAACTCGTGATCGGTCGTAGTACTCGTATCGGCCCTCTGATCTCTCGCGCAGAGCTGTTATAGCTTCCGCGCGATACAAAAATGTGGCCGCGCCGTCGCCTACTATAAATTGTCCCGCGGCTTAGTCTGATAAGAAGCTAGCTGGGGGTTGACCTCGATTGGCTCTCTTGGGAAGACGCCCACTTCTAGGTTCTAAAGCACGCGTGGGCGTGCTGGGTACGTAATAGTCACTAAGAAATGCCCGTTTACATAAATATCTGTAAAATTACATGGAATGTTTGGGACAAGTACATTTTATTATGGATTTTCAACAATTGGAACGGGAATTTTACCTAAATATCTCGCAAATTTACCAACATTTTATACATTTTTATGTTTTACTTACGTCTTATGTAATATTCCGAAACATGTCAGTAATATTACAAACAATATTATGATATTTCCCAATAACTAATTAATTTACGACATAAAAAATCTTAACGATAAGGTTTAACCTATCGATATATTAGACTCCTATCTAAGTTGTACAAATTAATATTATTTTTAAAACTAGATAACTAAAATAATAACAAATTATAAAAGGGCGTCAAAAAACTCCTCCTCAACGCTGTCAACTGGTAACGTGCCCAAGAGACTGGCGGCGTTGCCACGTTGTATGGCAATACTTAGCCTCTGGCCAAAGTAAAACCCAGCCCTTGGGTCACGGGAAGTGTCAACTAGGCGTTTAGAAATTTCCTTGAAAAGGCTGTGAGCACTCGGACCCCACGGCCCCAGAGTTTCAACCCCAAACGGCTCGAAAATATAGTTACCACAAAGGTTACTAAAAAAAATTAATATTAAAATAATTATTACTAAAAATCTTTAACTAAAATAACTGCTGTTTTTGCATTTTGTTTTGTTGAAAAACCGTAAAATTCGCGCCGTGATTCGCGCACGAGTGTGGAGGGCCCTTTTGAAGGAACTGTCATATTATGGATCATCATTCGCCGCAACCGCGACACGTATAGAAGTACCCTGCCTCCCCTTCACCGCCGTACTTCCTATTTTTAAATATGCTATGATATATTATTATATTTATAAGTAGGTATTAGACTTTTTATCAGTTTTCCGAACGAAATGACATGTGCAAACGAGACAGCTCCATGAATGTGTATAGCGACGTCCCGTTTACACAGATCATTTCGTAAGGAAACCGAGTAAAAATTCCGTACATAAGTAAGTATCTGACATCGACAAGGGGGCTCAACCAAAAGTAAGGTCTCTAAACCGCCTTTAGCGACGAAAGATCATACAACCACGTTACAAAACACTTAACACTGTGTAGCGTAAATCGGAACGTTTAGCCGTGTATTTCCTTCTCAGTCGAGTCAGTCGCAGTTGCAAGTTAGTTATGAATGTAGAAAAGAAATTTTTCTATTCTTCAGTCAGTCTACATAAGTCTACGACGTCGAGCATGACGACCATATTTTCTCTACTTTTGACACTTGGGTGTAGAAACATTTCTTCTGACAAATGTCAAAATAGTCTTCATCACATCGGACCTAGACAAGATTCTTTTTGTAAAGAATCTAGCTATTAGGTATTTGTGTTTCTTGAGCTTCTGTGATTTTAAAAAAACATGTTGGGGACCTACCGTCGCCATCTCCTCAGTTTGTATGCCGAGAAGAATGAAAGGAAGGCCGAAAGGATGTACTTATACGAGCGTTAACTGGGGCTTTCGATTTCCCTTAAAAAAGAATTCCTTACCTACAAATTCGCAAAGAGATGGTGCAGTATTTGTGCCAGGCTAGCTGATCGAGCATCTGTCTCCTAGCACATCTCAGGGTCTGCCTGTTTTCGTTAAAGTTAATTCAATCTAGGTAGGCACCATAACTAGGTTCTTTGTTCGATGAAAATCCTGCTTACAGGATATTGCCAAAGATCAAGTCTATTACTTCTAGATCGCAGATGCTGAGTGCAGAATAGGTACTCAATCTGAATGCAAATTTTCCAGGCAGGGTTTCATGACCAATTTAGTTTAGTGGTTTTATCATTAAAACAGACCTACACAGACTACATTAATCCAAAATTTACCAGTATTATCTACTAGGTACAAAAACACAACAAGTCATAAAAACGAAGTATGTCTGTACATCCACCCTTAACAAACGTCATGTAAGGCCGCAATACGTGATGACGTGAATATGACGGAACCAGAAAATATATGAAAATTAATGGAACCCACAAAGACCCACAAGCATAACATTCCCTACGACCCTAAGCCCTAACCTATCATATAAATAAGTTCAGGGGGGTTACTATGACGCTTAAAACATTATTGTTCCATTCCTATTCCAGAGTGGGAAAGAGATGGAGCTAGACGACTTGTATAGCTCCCCCTCTTTTTCACTCTGGAATAAGAATGGAACAATAATGTTTTAAGACGTCATGGTAAGCCACCAGGATGCTTGCACTATGCAACCTAAGGTTACAGACGAATAGTAGACAGGAATACCAGGTTCGGGAAGGGTACACTCACTGCCAGTCCCGCAGACTCACGAGACTGATCAGAGATGGCTAAAGTTGTCTTGGCCACAGTGAGGGGTAATGAGACAATAATATAAAATTCAAATTTAATTTATTTACAAAATGTTCTGCTTATACAGTATGTAAGTTTAAACGAGGGACATATTGAAACCCATAATAGTACATACTAACATGATACTAATAGAAATATAAACAAAAAAAAAACACTGATAAATAACAGACAGATCCATACTAAAATTTTCGCAAATGTCACGCAACGTGTATACATCCTTGTGCTAGCGACTTAATACTATCGCAGAACATGTGAGCGGGGCAATGACTCTTAGGTATAATCCATTTTCCCTTCATACTTTAAACTTACCTGGCTTAGGACAGTCCAAAATATCTAGGCACTAAACAAAACATTAATAATTCTTCTATATACGTTACAGGTTTTTTACATATTTGGAACGAGAATCGAATACTGAATACCGGAGGGTATTCAGTATTCGATTCTCAATATGTCCCTCGTTTAACCTAACATACTGTATACTACTTTGTCTCAACACATCTAAAAAAAACTTAAACATACTCTGTGTCCTATGCGTGTAAGATGCAACCAAATCATTATTTTAACTGCAACATTGAACAATATCATTTAAAATAATAACAGTTATAATATATTAGTTTTTTGCTTATAATTTATATGTATTAAAAGGCCTTTGCCCAACAGTGGGACATTCAATAGTAGTAGTTGATGTAAATAAATTCAATATTTGGGGCCCATATTTTCATTCTTCTGAATCCTCATTCGTTGTAATCTGAAACGCAAACACAAAATATAGTTAAATATTGTTAGTTGCCAACATAACATGAACAAAAAATTTATTTATCATTGATTTGCAGGGGAATTCAGCCTATGCTTTGGAGCCTTGGCTCAAGACACCAATTAGAAATGCTCATGTGCCTGAGAAGGCCTATCTACAAGCTGTAACTAATACAAGAGCTAACATTATAAGAAATTATTTTATGTAAATAAATAATTTCAGTACCTATCTGAATCGTCGGCGTCGTCTCATTTATCTGCCAGACCATTCCTTCCGACCATTCCGAAGGCTACTATTGCTTATATCCTGAAACGAATAAGACTATTATTTCAACATATTTTTAGGACAAAGCAGAGGCCTATGCCTGTATCAACTGTATTATTCTGTTGCTTTGAAAATCGCTTAAACTTATTTCACATTGTAACAAGATTAAAATGATTTAAAGACACATACTATTAGAAAAATTCACACAAGGAACCGAGTGTACGCTGACCTCTTTTTCTTGGTCTTGCTGTTTATTTTTGCATTATGAATATGCGAAAATTAACAAAACAAACAGCGTATTATAAAGTTTACTTTGTAAACAATCCAACATGTCATCTGAGTCCGCCACAGATAAAAAACTTAATACGAGAAATACGTTTCGTGGTTGCGATGAGTTCCGTTCGAAAGGTTGAAATGTTATGTAAAATATTTAGGTTTAATTTCGCGAAAACGATTTAGGCCTGGATCCAGGATGCAGCAACACCATCCCGCCCGCGAAAAATGAAAAACACGTGCAATTGACAACTTTTGTTGGTTATCTAAACATACTACTAGCGTCGTCGTGTTTTGATAACAGGACCTGGCCCCCTATTCACAAACGCTCGGATTCGATTTCGATTCGATTAGTCGTATGTCTATCTTGTTTTGGCATTACGAAAGCGAGCGAGATAATATACGACTTTCCGAATCGAAATCGAATTCGAGTGTTTGTGAATACGGGGGCTGCATCACCTGCATGAACCTAGGTAGGTACCTATGTCATAGAATAGAAGTCTAATACCTAGGGAGATTTAGGGGTTAGGATGGCGATTCTTTCCGAAAAAGATCGATTTTTGAATCGAGTCGATTCGTGACCTAATGAATCGATCTACAAAAAAATCGAAGCCAATAAGATCGATTTCCGAGAAATCGATCTTTTTTTCAAATTTTTGTTTATAATGTAATATAAATCTATTTTATTAAAAACTAGATACATATTATAATTTAACGATCTCTTATCAACAAAATCAGGTAATTCGATGATAAAAAATATTTTTATTACCATAACAAAATATCAGATCAGGCACCCTATTCACAAATACTCGGATTCGATAAGTCGTATGTCTATCTTGTTTTGGCATTACGAAAGCGAGCGAGATAGACATACGACTTTCCGAATCGAAATCGAATCCGAGCGTTTGTGAATACGGGGGCAGGTATAAAACAAGACATTACACAGACACAGATAGACAGATACAAAAAGACAAAGATTACAAACAATCGTAACTTTTTTTTTTAGAGAGGCGGAGGAATCCAAATATACAGTCATCTCGCGAGTTTTAGAATAATTTACATTCAATTAATTGTAAATATTTTTTTGGTTTATACCAAAAAATTAAATAAAATCGAATGTCGATTTTCAAGGGTGAAGTATCGATTCACAGAATCGATTCAGTACTACATATCGATTTAAAAAATCGATTTTTTTGGCTCCAAAAATCGATTCTTCAATTAATCGATCTCAGATCGCCATCCCAGGTAAGTACCCTCCTACCCAAGGTTTAATAAAATTTAATAATCGGGAATTCAGGGGAGGAAAAAAATGAACAACGTTTTATTAAACTGAAACATATTATTGATCAACAAATAAAAAATATTTGTTTTTCTACATTCGTTATAATACCAATACCAACCTAGCACACTTGCTCGATGACGTGCTCGCACGTGGATCGCGCGGCGGCAAAACAATCTCAAATATCTCTCTGTGTACTCATCCAGTACATTTCTTTTCACTGCAAACAGCTGGTATTATTATTAAGATTTTGTAGGATAATCGTCGGTATTTTCACTTTTTTATTGGAGTGAAATATCTGTTACGAAGTATCTATTTAATAATCTGTCATCTGTGTAAATATTTAATAATCTGTGCCGCGGTGGTAAGGATTGGAGGATTAATTATTAAGGTTTATTATTTAGTTAATTTTAGTTACGTATCCGCTTTCGGAACGCACCTTTGTTTGTATTTTGTATCAGTATTCAGTACCTACCACCGGAGTCCAGACTTCCGGAGTTACCCACCCCTACAACACTGGTAACATACGAGTACATTTAATAGAATAGAATAGAACACAAACCGATGCATATTAATTATGGCATAAGTTTTCGATTGTAGTCAATTTTCTAAAAACCGACTAAATCTTCCAAATACGAACACATCAGCAGTGTTACCAACTCAGTGGATTTTCCACTAAAACTGGTGGTTTCGACCCCCCTTTTAGTAGCGAAATATTGCTTTAAGTGGCTGGTGGATTTTTCTAGTGGTTTAGTAGAACTCACTTTCAATAATTACTGAAAATGCTATCACTCAACGACTAAGCCTCTAAAACGTTACGAAATATACCATATATGCATACCAAAATTGTTTGGAATGAAATATTGCATTTCAAAGATGCTCAAGGGGAATCTAGGTTTGAGGAATTAGCGACTTTTGCGCTTACTCTATTAATACTGCTTCATTCTAATGCCGATTTTGAGAGGCAATTTAGCTGTATGAATGTTATAAAAACAAGCAGAGGAACAGAATGAAGTTGAATCTTTTAACTACTATATTAAGAATACGCTGTGGTTTAAGATTGGAAGGAAAATGCTGCAAAGATTATGAAATTACAATAAAAGTTATAAAACAAATTGGGACCAAAGAATCATATAAACGTGAAACAGACAATGTGGCAGGAAAAAATCATTTTTGAATTTTAGAATATCACTTTATTTTTATAGTTATTGTTGTTATTGAATAATTTGTATGTTCCTCATCTTGACTTGTTGATTATTGACTAATAATATTGTTTGTTGATTTACTGATTTTAAATATTTTATTACGTAATAATAAAGAACTTTTTTTAGTAATATAACTACTTACTGTTTTCTTTCATAAAAACCAAAGATTTGTTTAGTGGAAATTAGCGATTTTTACAAATTTTTGGAGAAAATCCGAATTTTGTTAGTGGTTTTAGAAGTTGAATCTGATGGAGAGCTTGTTTATTTGTTGGCAACACTGAACGTCAGTGCTTAGTAGAATAGATAGAGGCGTCATGACGCGTCGCCGATTATTACCATTTCGCGGCGCGGGCGCGCAGCCTCTTTCTCAACTCCAACCCAGGCTGAGGCTACTATAAACGGGTAAGTGCTCTGTGTAATTGTAATTCTTTTTGGTTCCTGATGGATCACATTCGTTACCTATGTATTTCTGTCAGCGCAGTCCGGCAGCCATTTAAACTTCTCGACCGCCTCGCTATGACTGTCGAGTGTCGAGAAAGGCTATGTACATAGTTGGCCCTTACCCAGGGTTGGATTTAGGTACGATGAAAAAGATAGCACAAAAAAATTAAAAGGATAGTATTTATAAAAAATTATAGTACACTTTCATTATTTTTTATTTAACTTAATAGTCATTAAAATCAACACCAGTTACGGCAAAATTTACTCCTTTTCTTAGTTGTGTTGCCAGTTCCTTTCGTATTTTAGTCTTGGTAAGGTTCACTTTACTGAATATTCGTTCGCAGTCGGCATTTGCATGTGGAAGTACTACACAATCTAGGACAAATTTTGATATTTCTCTAAACGGCCTATCATTTGTCTAATCATGCCATTGGTATGGTTTGCTCCAAAATACATCGACTTTAACAGAAGTGATTTCTTTCGGTAGTATTGCTGAAGCTAAGGCACGCCACTGGCAAGCCGCTGTATGTTATCCATTTTGGTTATATCAGTGACTCTGGGAAAGGCAGAAACAATCGGAAATATCGATGGAGTAATCCCTCGTTCATGTTGGCTCAGTGTTTTAACGGGACTCAGCATTGAAAGCTTTGCTTTTAAGCAAGCACAAACGGTCGAAATATTCGTAAAACTAAGCATTCAGGAGCAAACTTTAAATTATAGTATTTTAGCGTACTATCCTTAGATGTGGATAGTATATAGTACAAAGGGCGTAAATATAGTATAAATACTATAATTATAGTACATAATCCAACCCTGCCCTTACCACTTGACCTGCCACCTTGCTCCTCACTGTGAATGCGCTCACATGCTTCGCCTTCCTGCACCATGCTTGCCTCGCCGCGCATCGCATAGATCGCTTGACCACGCGGCGAGGAACCTTTGAGAAGCTTGTGGGCATGTGCGCGCATAACCTCTAATTTTAAGCCGCCTCGATGGGGGAGTCATCCTCCATCCACCTTGCTTTGGGCTTACGGCTGGGAGACGCCCGCATCGACGGAGGCTTGCTGTGTTCTGGCACAACGCTTACGGATGCACCCGCCACGCGCTGATTCCAGGGTTCCAGTCAGTCGGGGTCTAACACGTGCACTATCCACGCGGCCGCTACTGCCGTCTGTGCCTCACATCACGTCACGTGGTACTTGGGTACCGAGAACCCACGCTGCTACGTGTTGAGGCTACTTGCCGCCCCAGTGCCAAGAACCTTGAACATGAACAAGTTTTAACCTGCAGTGTTTGTGCTCACACCACACCGTAGTACTACTAGGGTGAGTAACAGATATACTTTAAGTTTCTTGCATCAAAAATCTAGTGAAATCTGCTTTAGACCGTAAACCGTTACGTAATATGATTGTTTTAGAAAGAACTTGTGGATTGTGGAAGCAGCTTGCAGTTGATTCACGTCCAGGGTGGACGAGTGATCTTGTTGAAGTTGTTTGCCATTAAATATACGTAAGTACTTACCCGCGTACTAGATAAGTACATCTTAATTTAAAATAGTCCAAGCCGTAATTTGATTTTCGTTGGTTAATAACTTAACCGATTCGTTGCGTGTTACATTTTCAAAAACTTTTGGCTGTGGCGGGCAAACATTCGTTTCATGATACGACAGGCGTGCGCAAAAAGCGATGATACTGTTTTTTAAATTAAAACTGCTACGCAAATAATTGGTCAATAACGCTTATAAATTCTGTTATTCTTTCACAGTAAAACATGTCCGTCGTGAAAATTTGGTAGGCAGACCTAAAAGTAAAGAAAGCTGTGCCAATATTGGAATTAACTGTGGCAAATGTAATACAATCAGGTAAATATATTTCACTTTTGGTAATGAAACCTTGCTAGTGTATATAGATTGTAGATTAGACTATAATTGGATACTGAAAAGCAATAATGTGCTGACAAACCACATATATGTTGCATTATGACGTCAATTAAAAAATTACATGGTTACAGTTGACATAAGTATTGCAAAATTTTTGCTAAACCGTATCCAATTAGATAGGTAGATTGTATATATATAGAAGCCCCTATTTTCTGTCACATAATTAGATGTATTTGTGCAGATAAACATCTATTTAAATACATACAAACTTAATATACCTGAATGGAAGTATTAAGCAGACATTTAATTACACTGTACCACATAGCGCTAACTTGAAAAGTCACAACTACATACAGAAATTTGTTAAACATATTATTAGTGATCGGTTACAATGTTTGAATTCCATGGTTTCATTTAAAGGTTATTAACCATTATCAATTGATAATGGTTACTTTAGTTTAGCTGATTTTTAATACACAGATTGCTTTCAGGGTTCTCGGTAAGCTCGGGTCTCCATACAAACTTAGTTAAACTCTCATTTTAAAACGAGTTGCTAGTTTGCTCTGAAACTTTGTACTTACAATAGAATAAGGTATATGTCTGTAAGTAGTTTAAGTAACTGCAAATACCATAGTTGAAAAAAATACAGCAAGTTTAAGTTTTTCATACATCATATGTTTTTGCTCTATTTCTTTTATTCTATTAACTGGAGCAATATAAACTAATTACAGACCTATATATATCTCATGTCATTGTTTGTGCAAAGTTTCATTACAATCGAATTATTCCTCGTAGAGACACTTTTGAAAAAATCTCACTTCTGTTCCTTATAGATTCACTTTCGTTTACTCGTAGTACAGCAAAACAGAAAATAGTTAGTGTACATTTTGTCAGGTAAACTCAGGGTAAATTAAAGAAAAAAAGGTAACTAATTGCTTATGTTTATTACAAAAATATAACGTTACCTACTGGTAGGACACTTGCTACACCTTACAAAAAATTAACATAAATCAGATCATCAGATGAGACCAACAGAGGTAAAGGAATCTGTAAAGTAAAATTATTGATAATGGTTAATAACCTTTCTATGAACTGGACCGTCTCCTTCAAAATTGTTACTTTCCTTTACTTTCACTCTACGATCCAGCAATGAAATTAAAACTTTGTTACCGAACACTATATTAATGCCGGTGACTAGCAAATTGACTACTGAGTTAACTCACTGGTTTTAATTGTTTATTACTAGATTAAAAAAATTGATAGAAACTTATTACTGTTTTAAATGTTGTGCAGATAAAAATGTCTGAGTTGCCATTTTTAATTGTATGTATTTACCAATAGAGGACATGAAATATAATGTGCTTTTAGTTTCTGTAGTAAGCTTGCTTTGGAACTGGAGTAGTAGACTGCAAAATTGGATGAGCTGCCTCAGGAGACAACGATGCCGCAACTTTATTGTAGTTAGTGAACTGCCACAAAATTTAGTGAGTTTGTTATATGGGGCATTTTAAATGAAAAAAATCATGTGCAAAAAAAATTTAAAAATTGCCACCGATTTCTGAAGCTAGTTATTTTTAAACTTTTTTGTTTTTTGTTTTGGGGGATACATAAATGATTTGACGGGGAAGTTCGGGCATTGTCGGGCCGCTGTCGGCGTTTCGTCGGTATCACTAGTAACTCGCAAAGCCTCAGAGTATAGAGTCAATGAGCCGTTGAGCTAAATGAACTAGTGAGCTATTCCGTGAACGACTGAGCGACTAAGGAGCTAGATAGTAATTAAAGAGCTAGTTCAATTTTATCTCTCATTCGCGAGCTACCCATGTCTAGAACTTACACCCTTTTCAAACTGCGCTGCCCGAGACTTGTACTCTTAATCACTAATAGGGCCACTTATCGTAATACGATACATTTAAATTGAGACTGACATGCGTGTATAACCATTACGGGTAATATTTTATTATTTTAATTATCTAGTCTAGTGATCAGTTTTTGAGGTCCCGGTTTTTAAAGTAAGTACGTTATTATAAAATTTGGGAGCCTATATTGCCTGTTTTAATTCTGTTTTTTTGCCCACAGATAATGAAAACATATATTACTTGCTGGTAGAAAAAACGATTGTTAGCGAAACTGCGAGTCTGTCTACGTCGTTACAACTATTGATGGCGGCTTACTTCAACTTGAATATGGAATATTCAGTGGAGTGTCAAAACACATTAGAATTTATACAAAGGTATGTTTTTTAAGATAAATCCTAAAGAAGGAAGTAAAGGACGCACGCTGAATAAAGTATTGTCATTAATGAGTAAACTTCACATTATATAAAAGACATTATGTCATTTACATGCGGTTATTGTGGCGAGAATTTCTCCTCAGTGATTTCGTACAATAACCATCAAAAAAGTCACAGGTTCTGTAAAAATGTTAAATTTCCGTGTATAGATCCTTTGTGTAAGAGTATTTTCAATAATTATGAGTCTTTTAGAAATCACAATTTTAGATTGCATCTGCCTGGGATTAGTACTGCTAGTCCACGAGTTGACATTAATTCAACCTCTATTCTAAGTGTACAGAATGTAATCATAGAATATTGTTAAAAAAATGTCGAATACCATTCAAGAACTCATAATATTCAATCTGGAAAAGCGGTAACTTGTCCATATAATCTTTCATCTGAAACAACTTCATATGGTTCGTCTACTTTTACTAGTATACCATCATTAAAAAGAGGCACAGACGGCACCCGGATACCCATCAATAATACATTATTAGGCACTATATAATTTACGTGCTACTTAAAAGACTCATAATTATAAACATATTACTCATAATTATACAAATATACTGTAAAGCATATCTACGTCAAAAAAAAACAGAAATGATGTGCAGAATCGCCCTTTGGCACACATGTATGTACTTGATGAAGCCAAAACAACAGTTCTGACCTGTTAATTCCTAAAAGAAACCCTTAGAATAATGATGTCCTCATTTATTATATGGATGGATTTGTGACAGTAGACTTGTATCGTAATGTACTATTATTACTGTGCATAGGTCTCGTTCATGTACAATTCAACTTGTGATTCATTTCTCCTTTATACTACGTTACTACGAAACAGGTCAAAACCTGCACAATGCGCACCTGCCGGGCCTAGCATGACCGCCGTAGAAATGGGCTATGTCTACGGAAGAATCGACAATTTGACAGATATTTCTATCGTCCCAAGCATGGCGATATTAAGAATGTAGAAAAGAAATGTTTATTTTCTTCAGTCGACACAAGTCTACAACGTCGAGCATGACGACCATATTTTCTCTTCTTTTGACATTTGGGGGTAGAAACATTACTTCTGACAAATGTCAAACTAGTCTTATTAAAAACTAAATACGAAAAATACGTTTCGTGGTTGCGTTGAGTTACGTTCAAAAGGTTGAAATGTTATGTAAAATATTTAGGTTTAATTTCGCGAAAAAGATCCAGGCCTGGATCCAGGATGCAGCAACACCATTCCGCCCACAAAAAATGAAAAACTCGTGCAATTGGCAACTTTATTTTGTTAACTAAACGTAATAATATTCAGGGAATATAAACATCACGTGATACGTCCCCGTTGCTATGGAAAGAATTTCTGTCTATGTCTTCATAGAAACGCGAGTCGATGGGGCGCGCCATGCTCGGCCAGAAGAAATGTCAAGTTATATAGAAAAGATTTCTTGTCGTTTCTTGGTAGAATAGAGATAGAACGGTCATGCTAGGGGGGCTGAAAAACCGAAATGCAGGTATAATTGCACCGGCCGAATATTCGGCGGCTGGATACCGAATATTCGACCGATGGTCAGGCCAAACATCCAGTATCCGGTATCCGGCCAACCAACTATCCGTTGCATCTCTAATTTATTTCTGTAACAAATATTTTAAAAAAAAATTTTTACTTTAAATGGTATAGTTATAAGAAATACCTACATAATATAATTTATGTACGGGATTGCTGTTAATTTTTAATTATATCGTTTTATATGTTACTGTAATAACCAAGACGGATACATTGTTGTTACATTATTCTGCAGGCCTCGTGTTCTCGTGGCCTCGTTTTTTCATTGCGTGTGTATATAATTAGGAACTATATTTTCTATCACCAAAATTTATATTTGTCATCAAGTTTTATCACCTAATAAATAGATCTATCGCCACGAAATATTTTCGTTCTCAGATAAACAAAAATTGTTCCCAGGTATGAATTATCAAATTAATGTTAATATATGTGTAAAATAAGAGATCGATAACCAATAAAATTATATTGCATTACATGAATATAAACTTCGTTCTTATAATAACAGTTTTGTTACTTAAATAATAGCTCTGTGCTCAGAATGGTAGATCTGTCACCAAATAAATAGATCAGTTCCTTATTTCAACTCGGACAGGTTAGGTTCGAAGGGGATGGCGGGGTCTAGTGAGCGAGCGGAGCGAGCGAACTAAGACCCCGACATCCCCTTCGTGTTAGGTTACTTTAAACCCTACTACGCCTTAGTTTGGACCTGTGGTTTGGAGTTTTATGTAAACATTTTTACATTGTTTGATGATTCAATTTTCGTGACACTTCTATTATTTTGAAACCTAATAAAATTACTTGATGATTGATATTATTTCCAAGTAATTCTTAATTAATATTTAGGGAAGCGTTTTGATATTATTTGATGATTCCATTTAGGTGACAGATCTACTATTTTGAGGACAAACCCTATTATTTAAGAAACACAAAACTAATTAAATTGGTGATAGCTTAAATGATACCCATATAATTATATTATATTATTTTAAGCAGAGGTCTAATTGCCGTACGAAATTAATGGTACAATTCCACACAATACAGGCTCATTCTTTTAAGGTAGATGCTCCAGTGTAGCCCACGAAATTCAAATTTTCTTAAGTTTCTTACAATTTGCAGGCCAGTGATAGGTTTTATGTTGATGAAAATTTAATTCGCGCCTGTAAGACGTATGTAGTTACAGGATTATAATCATCAAAATCATCGTTTTAACACTCTTAAGTTCATAAAAGTGTCAAGAATGACTATTTCATGATAAAATTCATTCTTGACACCTTTATGAACTTCGCAGGTTGTATTGGTGATTTTGATGATTATAATTCTGTTACTACATACGTTTACAGACGCGATTAATATTATTATCAACATACAATCTAGCACTGGCCTGCAAATTGCAAAAAACTGAAAAAAAAAATTGAATTTCGCGGGCTACCCTGGAGCATCCACCTTAATGGAACAAACATAAAGTAAATCCTTGTCATTATTAGTATAAGAAGTCACTTCAAAAGAAGGTATAAGCTAAGCATTTAATTATTCATTTAAGCATATCCTTTACCTGTACGAAAATAAATAAATTGTTGTTTTTTAGGAATTTTGTTTTTTTATTAGATAACCTCCAAACTGTAAACTGCTTGTTGTTTGTATATAATGACTTATAAAATTAGTTCATTTTACATGTAATTAGGCGATAATATTATCTAAAGAATTCAATACAAATCTTGTACATTTACATGCTATAAGCTAAGCATTTAATTATTCATTTAAGCATATACCTGTACGAAAATAAATAAATTGTTGTTTTTTTGGAATTTTGTTTTTTTATTATATAACCTCCAAACTGTAAACTGCTTGTTGTTTGTATATTATGACTTATAAAGTTAGTTCATTTTACATGTAATTAGGCGATAATATTATCTAAAGAATTCAATGCAAATCTTGTACATTTATATGCCATCGATAATTCTCAGGATTTTGCTATTGGCAAGTTGTTTGTTTTTTCTTATGTATTTTAATAAATGAAGTCGTATTAATCAAAATACTTGTGTGAAAATCATTAGGAAACATCAGTCTAACCGATCTGGGTATAATCGCTCGTCACATCTGAATAATATAACTGTGCGCCTAATATTACAGGAGTAATATAGTATTTGTAAAATGTGTGCAGTATGTTTAAGCAAATTATTCAATAACAATGAAGTTTTTGGTTTTTAATTTGCATTGAGGTCACACCATTTAATGAAGAATCCTAATAAATGTAATATAGGGTGGATTGTTACTAATACAGGCGCAACCAGTGTATTTAAGTTAGATCGGTCATTGACTATTTCCAAGTGATTTTTTGCTGGCTGCATTATTTTAAAAAACATAAGAAAAACTATGGCTAATAACTAAATCCGAAGAATTACCGACAGCATGTAAATGTACAGAATTTATATTGAATTTTACAGAAATATATCCCATAATAACATGTAATCTTACCTAATTTTACAGGTAATAATACACAAACAACAAGTAATTTTACCGTGCCCATATTTAAAATCACAGTTTTCTTATGTAAAAACACATAAATTTTATCAGTAATATTACCGAATAAAAAGGAAAAATACTTAAAAAAACATTAAAAATACATAAATTTTGTGGTAAATTCACATACGAAATCTGTAATTAAACACAATAATTCTGTAATATTACCGAATACAATGTAAATGTACATAAAATATAATGAATAATACACAAACTTTTATGTATTTTTACATAAGAAATCTGTAACAAAACACAATAATTGTGTAATATTACCCAACAAAAAGTAAAAATACTTAAAAAAAACATTAATTATACATAAAGTTTGTGTAATTTTACAGAAGAAATCTGTAATAAAGCACATATTAATTCTGTAATATTACCGAATATAATGTAAGTATACATAAAATATCATTAATAATGCAAAAACTTTTATGTATTTTTACATACGAAATCTGTAACAAAATACATATTAATTATGTAATATTACCGAATAAAAAGTAAAAATACTAAAAAAAACATGAATAATACAGAAAGTTTGTGTAATTTTACAGACGAAATCTGTAACAAAATACATAATAATTCGGTAATATTATTGAATAAAATGTAAATATACATAAAATATCATGAATAATACACAAACTTTATGTATTTATACATTCGAAATTTGTAACAAAACACATAATTACTCTGTAATATTACCGAAAAAAAAAGTAAAAATACATAATTGAAAATTTACAGATTATGTAAAATTACAGAAGTAGTAATTTACAGATTATGTAAAATTACATAAGTGAGATTTTACAGATTATGTAATTTTACAAGGCGTATGTAATTTTACATATCGACCTGATTTCATTATTATGTAAAATTACATAAATTTAATTTTACATAATCGTCATTTTGTTTAATTATGTAAAATTACATATATGTAAAATTACATAATAATGAAATCAGGTCGATATGTAAAATTACATACGCCTTGTAAAATTACATAATTATGGAAAAATACAGAAATGTTAGGGCAACGAAAGTTGCCCTAAAATTATGTAAAATTCCCTGAAAATTTTTAACAGTGTAAACAACACGCTCCGTATAATTTAATTTTAAAAAAATGTATAAAGTGATAATTTTTATTCAATTTAGTGTTAAGATAGTCTAGTCAGTGTAAATGTTACGTTTTATGTGGTAAACTATGAACAATAAATATTTCAATGTGTTTGTGTTAATAAAGTGACTTATACAATAAAGAAAATGAAGAGGATGCGATTCGATATGCGAATATCGATGCATGTCGCCCGAACTTAGACCACGCTTACCTCGTTTGCCCATGCATAACAGAAATAGGGCGCTGGTGGCTGTTCTGGATTCGCAGTTGTGAAGATCTCACTGATGCTCACTCGATCCTGTATAGTGCGACTGTAGCGGCATGTCGTGTAGCTCATGTCAAATTTTCTGATGACAGAGCTACACGACCTAAACCTAGCGTACCGGCATGGCAGTACAGGATTGAGCGAAGTATTAGTGGGGCCAGAACACTCATCGGCAAACTAATCTGCTTCAGGGAGTGCAATACGCGTCCTAGAGTGATGCGCTTTGTGAGACGGGCGTTCTCGGGGACTGATATTAGTTCTCGAGACTATATTTCCCGTATCACAGAGCGTATCGACTTCCTGAAACAGAAAAAGTATGCATGGACAAGCCGTATTCGTAGGTACTTATAAGCGGCGGGTGGAACGATAATCTCTGAATCGGACATTCCAAAGAGATGAAAAGTGGGTTTATAGGAGTTGCGAACAACAGGACCAAGGTGTGGCTGTCACGCGCCTGCCGGATGATGACACAATGTGTTCATTCTAGCGCAGCATCTGGTCAGTGCCAGTCAGCCATTGCGAAAGTGAATGGACTCGGGAAGTCGAAGTCGAAGCGAGTGTGCGAAACAGACAATCTCTATCAGCCCCCAAGACGTAGCTCGTGCAGTCCGTCTGTTACCTAACTGGAAATATCCAGGGCCGGAAGGGCTGCACAACTTTTGGATTAAATGGTTTGTGAGGTCATACGCTCGCTTGGCGGCTCTTTTCCAGTCAGCCTTAGAGTCAATCACTGCCCGAGTTCCTGACTACTGGAATAACCCACCTGCTCCATAAATCGGGTAAAACTGAGGAACCCAAAAATTATAGACTTATTACCTATCTTCCGAGAGTGTATAAAGTTTTTACATCCATTTTGAGAGCTAAAACTTGCAAACACATTGATGACAATTCGATCACGTCCGCTTCTCAAAATGGATGTATAAACGGGTCTGTAGGAGCCAATGGTTGTAGGCACCGTACACTAGCACAATGTTGATGTTGGTTCAGCTGAACTCTAAACCAACATCAACATTGTGATAGAGTTGATGTTAGAGTTTAGAGTTATATTAAAACGTAGAAGTTACAAGTTAAAGTGGTAGCGATTCTCTTGACAAGTGGTTACTTCCACAGTTGTTGTCTGACTCGCTCTGTCTTGCATGAGAAGTTACAATTATAGCGTAATATTTGTGACGCACGACATCCAAGTAGATTGCTGCGTTCGAAAAGTAAATGTACGGTTGATGGGAACCCTTGCTATGAACAAGGTGAGAGCCTTGTTCATAGCCAGGGTCCCGCTCTCCTTGGCTAAAGAGGACTGGCGCAAACCTGCATTGCTTGATACCAATGACCGCAGGAAAGTATGGCAGATTAAGGAGCTTTCCGGACGCTTCTTCAGGGCACTAAATATACCTGATGTAGACCAATCAGTATCTGTAGCCTGGCTACGTTCCGAGGACCTCTTTGGAGAAACCAAAGGTTTCGTTTGTACAATTATGGATGAAGTTATGATGACTACCGGAGATTTATTGTGAAGGACGACGTGGTTGACACATGTCGGGCATGCCACCGTCCGGGCGAATCGATCAGTCACATTATCTCCGGGTGTTCTCGTCTAGCTAACGGGGAATACTTGCATATACACAACCTTTTACCCAGAATTATGCATCAGCAACTTGCTCTGATAGCTCTGCCTTGTGGAATCGGAAGTGCCGTACTATAGGTATGTGCCTGACCCAGTTATTGAAAATGGTAATATCACACTGTACTGGGATCAATCCATCATCATTAACAGAACTATTGTAGCCAATAAGCCTGAAATAGTGGTGGTGGATCAATCAGAGTGGCGTGCAATGATTGTTGACGTAACGGTTCCGCATGACGAGAACCTCGTGAAAGCCGAAATCAAGTATATGGACTTGGCTCGCGAGGTTGTCGACATGTGGAATGTGGACTCTGCAATCATTCGTGGTCGTATCAGCCAATGGCCTAATTGCTAAAAGAGCCTCGACCAATACCTGTGGAGGCTCTCGTTAGACAGCTGGATCAAGGGCTTGATTCAGAACGAGGTACTCTTGGACACGGCTCGTCTTGTTAGGAGGTTCCTTTCTCTGGAGCCCTGACCCGTAGCTTGGATCCTGTTCCAGATACCGGCTGGTTACTATTTTTTTATATTTTGTTTTATATTGCTTAGAAATATGTAAAAATATAAAAAAATGTTTATGTAAATGAATAAATAAACCAATACAGAAGGAGAAATCAAAAGCGTATACATATTAGGACTGTAATTTAAAATTATTACAATTACCGAATTACCGATCAATCGACACCAGTTCATCAACTTAAAGTTTCAACAGTCTTCACAAGTGGCGCGGAGAGTGCCGAACTGAGTTGCGGGTCATGCGGGGGGGGGGGGGGGGGGAAGTGAAGGGCTCGCCCATCCAAATGACCCTTTTACACAAAATCTTTGAACACGTAGATAAGCTATCTACAAAGCGACTTATTTTTGTGAAAGGTCTAAGACAAAGGCTTTACTGATAAGAGCTTTGTAATTAAAAAAATATTGCTTTTGAAGAATCTTCTCTTTATTGGGTAAAGTATTATGGAGTCCAAAAGTTTAAACGGTTTTCGTTAATAAATTAACTCATTATACTCAGTACTAACTCAAATTGATTACCTTGTTAATGGACTGAAGAAACACTAACTTTTATGAATCGGCAACTACCTACACATGAAAAGAGTCTCATAATGGCATAGAAATGATTTGAAATTGTTGTTCTAACTATGGGGTTATTGTACATTCGCCACAAAGTAAATTCGTCACATTCTGTAAACTCCATACATTGAAAGTGTATTCGTCACATGCATAAAAAATATGTGTAAATTCGTCACAAGTCTGCATAGGTACATATTTTTTGCATAAAGTACTGGTAGAAAACAAAGTTATTGATTTTTAGCGCTCGAAATGAAAATGATTTCTAAATTTTTGTTTGCCTGCGCTCCTGCACATGCTATCACGCGCTCGCTCGCTCGCTGTATCTATCTATTTCTAGCTGTACCGGTCAATGCATCCGTCCAGTCATCGAGTGGCTCACTTGACCTTGGCGATGCGCGCGTGGTGTTCTCTATAATAATATTATAGTTTTCTTTGGGTGTTCTTTTGCAAATGTGATCTACTTAATATTGTAAAAACGCACAAAACCGCACAATATTACCGTATATTTCAGCTGTAAGTAGAACAGTGTTTTTTATGTGAATTTCTGTGATTATGACAAATATAATAGAAATAATGTTTTACGGAAATAAACAATATGGTTGATTTTCTTTCATAAAAATAGAGTTGTGACGAGTTTAAACATAATGGTTTAATGTTAATAATCTACTCCTAAATGAGAAAAAAACCAAATGTATTAAGTTTACGATACCCCATGTAAGACAAGTAGAAACTAGGGTACTAATCAAGGATGAAGAGTTGAAACCGGAAGATAGCACAGTGTTCTTGGGCATAACTCTGGATGCCAAGCTTCAGTGGGGCCCGCATATAGATAAATTGTCAAAAAAACTTAGCTCTGCAGCATACGCCGTTAGGAAAATTCGTGGTTTGACTGATTTAGAGACAGCCCGTTTAGTTTACTTTAGTTATTTCCATAGCGTGATGTCGTACGGTATTCTCTTGTGGGGCAATGCCGCCGATATTCAGACAATATTTGTTTTGCAAAAAAGGGCAATTCGTTCAATTTATAAATTAAGTCCCAGATACTCCCTCAGAGAAAAATTTAAAGAGATTGATATTCTTACTGTGCCCTCTCAGTTTATCTATGAAAACCTCTTGTACGCACATAAAAATATTAATTTGTTTAAAAAATACAGTGATATCCACAACGTAAATACGAGGAACAAACACAAATTTGTTGTTCCTGCAACGAGGCTCAAAAAAGTAGGGGGAACGTTCAGATGCCAATGTGTACGTTTTTATAATAAGCTTCCGAGCCATATTCAAGCACTAAGCCTAAATAAATTCAAATCGTTTATAAAACGGAAGCTATGCCTGAAAGCCTACTATCATGTTAATCACTATCTCTAAGATAAAAAGGCTTGGGATTAAACTGCTCCAATGAAATTTGCTCTGTGAATGTCGAAATTTCGGACTTTGCTTGTTCATTGTTAATTCCTTATTTTATATACTGTGACATTTTTATTTTTTTATTTTTACCTTATTTTTTTTTACAGTTTTTATTTTTATTTTATTATTTTAAGTGACATTTACCGATGTGAAATGAATACTTATTTCAGTATTTTATTATTATTATTTTTTTTTACTTTATATTTTATTATTTTTATGTGACATTTACTGATTTGACATGCATATTTACTTTTTTATTATTATTGTGACATTTATTGATATTCGTGATTTGTAAAATTAATTTCGTAAATTATTATTAATTACATTTAATTATTGTGAATGTGAGGACCATGCAGGTCACATTATTTTTCTCCCACCACTATCTGGCAGTTTGAGTACTTTAAGCGACCTACCCAAATGTCCTTTCTTTGGTATTGTTCGTCGTTTCGTTGAGCTCCTTAAGTTATAAGTCGAGCTACACGATAACTGACAAATGCTTGCACTGACTGGACAGGTCCACTCAAATCTGTGTGGTTCTTTCTTCAAAAGACCATTTCAGATACTAATCTGCATAGTCCTCATGTAAATTGAGCAATGTCTGGACTTTAAAAGAGTAACAAGTTAACAGGGAACCTCTGAGTTTGTTTCAGCTGTTTCTTCTCAGAGTAGTCAGGTACGAAACACCGGCCCCATCTAGCTTAAAAAAAAAAATGACGTGTAAAAGTGTTTGTAAAAACCTACTTGCAAAATAAACATCATTTATCATTTATCATACTTTTTACCATGGCAAATTTATTTTGTGACAAATGTACAACAACCCTAACTATGGAGGCATGCAGGTGTTGTTTCTGAATCGGAACAAATCTTTCATGTCCCCGATTGTTTGTTTGCGTTCTGTCATATGTAGATACACGACGACGGATTTCATGCCCTATCCATAAGTTTACAAATAGTAGATTGTATCATAAGGGAGCAAAATATTATTTTTACGGCGAGGGCGCTTTTTTGAATCCAGAGCGAAGTGAGGGATTCTAGAGTATATAGAATCCCGAGCGTAGCGAGGGATTCTTTAGTAGAATCCTGAACGTAGCGAGGGATTCAAAGTACGTCGCCCGAGCCAAAAATATATTTTCACCCGCGTGATACACTCTGCTTTTCATCACCCACTATGAGAAAACAGGCGCCTCGTATTCTATTGTAATGTTAATATTTAATAAAACATAGATACAACTAAATTGAAATTAAATGGTATCTAATAATAAAACAACTAAAAACTTATATTAACATTTGAGACATTTTCGCAATTATTATAAAAAAATATTGTTATCCAGCTGGCGGCGCGGCTATGGGCCGTCGTACCAGCCAGTCTTTATTCAAACAATAATTGCGTTCGATTTCTTTGGCGCTGAACACTAAGATGTTCCAAATTCAAAAAGTGCGCCGCAATTATCTTTGCGGCGCACTTTTTCAAATAAAGAGGAATAAAAACTCATTATTGCCCGCTAAAAGTTCCTTATAGAAAACACTACCTTTGGGTGCACTTAAAGGCGAACCAAGTCATACTTTTCGAATAGATGGGATGAAAATAATATTATGTACCTATATGAGTACCTACTCGTTTTCTTTAAATCATCATCATCATTCTCTTGCCCTTATCCCAATTTATTTGGGGTCGGCGCAGCATGTCTTCTTCTTCCATACTTCTTATTGCTTGTCATCTCATGAGACACCTCCTTTCTTGCCATATCATCCTTCACACAGTCCATCCATCGTTTCTTTGGTCTTCCTCTACTCCTATAACCATCCACATTCATACTCAAAACTTTCCTCACGACGTTTTTCTCATTCCTCCGCATCACATGCCCATACCACGACAGCCGATTACCACACATCTTTTCAGTCACCGGCGCCACTTTCAGACTGCCCCTTATGTACTCATTTCTTATTTTCTTTAAATATCACTATCTAAATTTGCTGTTCATTAATTCATAAATGGTTACGAGCGCAGCCGTAATAAGCGTGTATCAGTGACTGAGCGCACAAGTGACGCGTTTTGGCGGATTGACAAAAGCGCAGCCGTGTGCGTTGGCTAGTGTGTGATGTCGCGAGTGTCGCGAGTGTCTAGTTGTCTACGAGAATGTCACGCTAGCGGTGAATGTAGACACGTGAACTCCTGTAGGCGGTAGTAGCGCACTTTTCTGACAAAAGTGTGTTCAGTAACACAATCATCATGATATGTTTTGTCGCGATTTATTTTGGTTTTCTTTTTATAGTCGTCGTATAGCAGAGTTCGTCAGAAACGATTGATTTTTCGTCGATTTTCTGCGCAAAATTGGTCTCTGCGAGAGCCCTTTTATTAAAAAGCGATTAACTTAATGTAGTCCTATGTCCACCCTAAAGGTCACTTCTAAATTAGTGAAAGATTCATTTCTAATCGAAACAGATTTGGATGAAATCCGCTGATCGGCCGTGTGCCCTTGTAGCTCCGGCGGCGCGCGGCGGCGGTACGCCACACGAGCGAGTGTACCTGCAATGCGCCCACAGTACGACGCGCCTTGTGCAACAATAAAACGTTCACGTTTTTATAAAAATATTTAATATCTGTTGGTACTCGTAGTACCACGTGGCACTACGTACAAGTCGTCTCTCACTACACTCGTTCACTACAGAGCACCCCCAGAGGGTGCTTCTGCTCACAACACTCCTACACACTCTGTACACCAATGTACAATGTACACACACTATTTCATACTTCATTAGAAATTTGTAAAAAAAAATGTTGAAATTGTTGTCTTCATTTGTTAGAAGTTGTACTTATCAAATATTTTCGTTGTACCTTAATATTTAAATACAAAATCATGTTATTTATAATACTACGAGTATTTACAAATTTCATTCGTATTATACACATACAGGGTACATGACCGAGACGGGGCAGTGATGGGAACCTGAACCATTGCAGCTACGGGACAGTGGTCTGTCCTTATTTTTTTGAGACATTTCGATCTCCATTCACAGATGTCGACAAAGTTTTGTCTGACTTGAATGTCTGCAACAAGATGGGAAATTTTTGCCAAAAACGGTTTTCCTTATAGTCCATCCTGTTTTACGAATCAAAACTCTGTATCAGAAAAACTATCTGAAATCGCATAAAACTCTTCCCGTACATTTCGTAGGAAATAAAACTCCAGCTTAATTACTTAGATAAGGAATAACTTGCCAGGCTAAAAATAATTTCTAACAAGTCTAAACGTAGATCGAAATGTATCAAAAAGTAACGGTCAGTCTCCTGAGACCGTTTTCCCGCAGCGACAGCGGTTGAGATACCTGCAGTTATTGCCTCGTCTTATTTTCATTACATTCCGACATTTTCCTGATCATTTATGTACATTTTTATAATGACAACCATGATCACTCGTGATTTCAAATATTATATACACACATTGTCTGAAATATAGCAGCACATTCACTGTACACCACCACGACAATAAATCACATCACCTTCGAGTAGCACGCCGCCGTGTGTGCGAGCACGCGTGCACGAGCGCGCACTAGCTCAGCGCGTGTAGCAGCACGAGCCACAGCGCAGCGCGCGCAGGTGCGGGCATATGTGCGCGCGACGACAGTGCGCTGGCGTGGCACGCCGCCTCGTCCGCCTCCAGCGCCAGCAGCGCCATCGCACCCCCCGCCCCCCGGCACACGCTGCGCCGCGCCGCGCCGCGCGCCTCCGCCGACCAGCCGCCCACCTCCGCCGTCCAGCGCCGCAGCCACGCGCCCGCCCACGACACCGAGCAGCCGCAGCGCAGTGGATTACCTGCCACCACCAGTCCACCTGCCACAACACGGCTCTACAGTAACACTACACACGACACGACACAGCGCTTGCAACGACCAGTACTTACCAGAGAGCAGTTTAGTTGCCAGACGATTCCAACCGGTGAAGTTGGGGTAGAGCGTGGAAGGAGCGAAGCTGACGAGCTGGTTGTCGGAGAGGTCGAACGCGAGGTGCGGCACGCGTGCCAGCGGCCGCAGCAGGCCGGCGGGCAGCGCGCGCACGCCCGTGCCGGACACGCGCAGCGCTAGCGCGCGCTGCCGGCCCAGCGCAGAGAACGCCCCGGGCGCCACACGACGCAGCGTAGCGCCACGCACCGACAGCTCACGCAGCTTGGGCGCGCGCAGCCCAATCAGCTGCGCGTCCAGCACGCTCTCCCGCACGAGAACGTCGAGCGTCTCCAGGCCGGGCGTGCATGCAGCTACATCGGCCAGCGATGCTTCCACTCGACCGTTAGACGCGAGTGACTCAAGACCTAGTGAACGTAGCGACACCAGCGGCCGGAAAGCTCGCGGCTCTACGGCTTCCAGGTGACGAAAGTGGTTCATTCGCAGATGCAGCAGACGACTCAGGCCCTCGAAGGAGCCGTGAGAGACGCGCACGATGGGGTTGTGCGAGACGTCGAGCGAGGTAAGGCGCGGCGTGGAGGCCCACATCGCCGGCTGCAGTGACGTGAACCGGTTGCGTGCCACGTCCAGCACGCGCAGGTTGGACAACCACCGCACGTCGGACTCCCGGTACGACGAGATGTGGTTTCCACTCAGATCTAATTCGGTCAGGTTAGCGAGAGGCAAGTGTGGCACCGCCTTCAGCCCCGCGCCCGCCAGCGCCAGGCGGCGCAGGCGTGGTAGGTGGCGGAACAACTCCTTGAAGTTACACTTGACTAGGTTGTGCGACAGGTCGAGGCTCCGCAACCGCGCCAGGCCACCGAACGTGTTGTCGGGCAGTACGGTGAGCGCGTTGCGCGCCAGGTCCAGCTCGTGCAGGAAGGCGGTAGCGTAGAACATGGCGGCGTCCAGGTGCTCAAGGCGGTTGCGCGCCAGCTCCAGGCGGCGCAGCGTGAAGCCCACAGCCGCCAGCGCGCTGCCCGGGAACACGGCCAGGCGATTGGCACGCAGGTCCAGATGCTCCAGCACCGTGTGGCGGAAAGCGTCGCGTGGCAGCGCGCGCAGCTCGTTGCTGGCCAGGCGCAGCTGGCGCAGCCGCCGCGCGCCGCTGAACTGCTCCGCCGCCAGCTGCGTCAGCCGATTGTGCGACAAGTCGAGGACCTGCAGCGCCGACACCTCACCGAATGCTCTTCGCTTCACCGAACTGATGTTGTTGTGATGCAAAATTAAAATCTCTAGTTGCGGTAGTGTTCCAAAAGCAAAGTTATCAATGTGCGTCAGATGGTTATGTGTCAATACGATTTGCCGAAGTGACGGTCCCAGACAGTCAAAGAAAGCTTTAGACAAAGTTTCTAGTAAATTATGTGAAAGGTCCAGGATATTTATAAGGATGGGCGGGCCACCGCCGACGAGTGACGATATTCTGTTATAACTGACGTTCATTGACAAATTGGTTTCCTCACTCGATAAGTTTTCGAAATGTTCCGTAGAGAACTCGATTAAGCGGTTGTGTCGCAAATCCAGCACTTGCAACTTGGGCAGTCGACTGAACGCTCGCTCTGCAATAAACTCGACAGCGTTCCCTGCCAAGTTTAAATAAACCAAATTCAGTAAATTTGCAAAACTGTATTCACTGACATTGTGCACACGATTGTATGATAGATCGACGCTTTGTAAATCTTTTAAATTTGCGAGACAATCACTATTTATTTTACTTATGTAATTGTACGACAGCCTCAGCTCTTTGAGTCGACACGAACTGTTCGTGGCGGATATTTCACTTGGAAATTCAATTATTTTATTAAAGTCTAAGTTGAGATATTCCAGCGACGGAAAATTTTGTATATTTTCACTAGAGACGTAATGAATGTTATTGTTATCTAAACTGAGCCAGGACAGCGACTGGCTCGGCACCGCGAGCGGGAACTCGCCGCTGAACAGCGTGGATGAGAGCTCCAGCACCTGCAGTGCTGCCAGGCTCGCGAAGGTGGCGGCGTGCACGTGCTCCAGCTCGTTGAAGCTGAGGAGCAGCTCGCGCAGTGGCAGCGAGGCGGGGAACACGGCGCCTGCCAACTGCGTCAGACGGTTGCCCTTCAGGCTGAGCGTGGCCAGCGCCCCCGACCACGCGCCGAAAGACTCGGCGCTCACCCACGCGATCTGGTTGTAGCCCAGGTCCAGGTAGGCGAGCGTGGCAGGCGCCAGCCCGCTCAGCGCCGCCGGCAGCGCAGCGAGGAAGTTGCCGGCCAGCGACAGCGAGTGCAGGTGCGGTGGCAGCGCCGACACCTCGCGCAGCCGGTTGTACGCCAGTGACAGTTGGCGCAGGTGAGTGAGCTGCGCCGCGCTGGCCGGCAGCGCCACTAACTCGTTGTGGTCCAGGTCTAGCCACTCCAGGTCCCGCCTCAGCGCGTGCACCGTCGCGTCCGACACCTGGCGCACTCGGTTGTACGCTAGCGACAACTTCTCGAGCCGCGCGCTGTCTAGTACGAATGACGGCACTGACGTGAACTCGTTAAAGTCTAGCACCAGCTGCTTTAGTTGCAACCTTTGCTGGAACTCCAGCTCGAAAAGGTCGTCCAGCTCATTGTGGCTGAGGTCCAAGGAATCGATTTTAGAGTGTTCACTGCGGCAGGTGCGGTTGTGTGTCGGTTGCAGCATATTGTTCCTGAGGTGTAGGTGGCGCAGGCGCGGCAAGTGCGCCAGCGCTGCGCACGGCAGCTGTGTCAGCAGGTTGTCGGACAGGCGCAGCAACGCCAGCGCCGGCGGCAGCGCGCCCGCTGCCAGCGCGTGCAATCGGTTGCCATTGAGGTCGAGCTGCGCCAGTGCCCGCAGCGACGACAGTGCGCCCTCGCCCAGCGCGCACAGGTGGTTGTTGCTCAGAGACAGGCTGCTGAGCGAGTCCGCCAGGAAGCCCCAGTCCATGTGCGGCTCTAGGTCACTGATGTAGTTGCTGGAACAGTAACAACAGATTATTAATAATGAAGCGGCGAAACTAAATTAATCTTTGTTACTCACTTACTTTTGTAGATTCAGCCAATTTAAGACTTTCAGCTCGCGGAGAGATTCCAAAGGTACTTCAGTGAATTCGTTAAACCCTAGATCAAGGGACGCCAGCGTCGATACCATGGACCTGCAAGGAAACGGCGCGATGATTACTCGCAGGTGAGCAGGCGTGTGTGTGGTGATGCGGGGTGGTGTGGGTGGTGTAATACGCACGTGAGCGCGCGCGGCTCCAGGTGGTGCAGGCGCGACGCTACCAGCACCAGCGTGCGCAGCGCACGGCCGTCCAGCGCCGCCTCGGCCAGCGCGCCCAGCGCCGCGCCCGCCAGCGACACGTGCGCCACGCCCGGCGCCACCTCGGGGAAACGGTGGAAGGGCACGCCGCCGCACGCCTGCTGGTCGCGGCGGCGCGCGCACGCTGGCGCCTGAGCGCGCGTGCGACACGCTAGCACCGCCAGCACCGCCGCCGCCATTCGCAGCAGCCACATCGCACCCGCGCCGCTCACATGCTAGGCCGGTTGATAAAACGTCTCATTATGTTCCAAGACCCCGTTAAACAACAGACTTACATGTAAGAACAGTCAGTCGTCATACAATATATGAACCTAACACAAAACACAGAGAGATACTTTTTATATGCATTTTAATGATTGCCATGATATTTAGTTTTTTATGTATTAAGGAAAAATGTTTGTGGTAGAATAATGGCTATTTTTATTTTATATTTTAATATCTACAAGGTCTGGCGAAGGGTGGCCACCATCGAAACTGTCTGGCAGCGGTGGACGCATGACGCATGACTCGTCAGTCATCATGCTATCTCCTAAGTGTTATAAAAAAATTACGCTCTAATAGCACACCTTTATCAGTTACCACATATATTCCAAATCCACTACAGCCAACTTTTCACAACAGCCCATTCGTTCTTACCTGTAGTAAGGGACTTCCGTAGAAAAAGTTTCAGCTTTTATAAAATAATGTACGCGTTAGTTTAGTGTTTACGGGATCTTGTTTTTTTTATCTATATTTTAGTTATTATCTATCTATATATACACCGTGTAAATCACCTCATCACGAAGCCGTCAACCAAGCATTCTGTACATGAAACAAAAAGCAAAAATTATTGCTGGGAAACGACTTTTTTTTGGGGGGTGTAAAATCATGTTTTGCGGCAGAACTCAATGTAACGCACTCAAAACATTGTGCTGATGGACGGAGTGAATCCGTCGTAGAGGTGTTCAAAGTAAAAATCTTACATTAAAAATTTGTTTTAAAAAAAATACTTGTCAAAAAGTTGTAACTTTGACCCCTAATATCTCCGTAACTAGAAGGTTCCTAGGTATGGTGTAGAACAAAAAAATGATCGCAATGACAGGGAGAACCAGTGCCTTTCGGCTTCGTTAAGAGGTGTTTTACACCTTATATATAAATCAACTCGAGAACGGCTGGGCCGATTTAGCTGATTTTGGTTTCCAACTGTTTGTCGTAGTCCAGGAAAGGTTTAAAAGGTGAGAAAGGTAGGGTAGGGTAGGTAGGGCAGGTAGGTTAGGTTAGGTAGGTTGGTAGGTCCCAAGTTGATGGGCGCGGCGGGCGCCGGGTGCGATTCCACCCGCTGTGCTGCTTACCGCACACCGGGTGGAATCGCACCATTACGGTCGCAAGAGCTACTGCTGAGCATTAGGTCCTAGATTCTCAGATGAGGCAGTCTTATTAAATTCTTTCACTTGATTTTTCAGTAGTAGCTCGGAGCATGGATGTGTCCAGGTAACGGTAGTGGGTTTGTCCCCCATAAGATGGTGTACTTAGACATTACTGGTAAAATAATTATGTAATATATTATATTAATGGTACCTACACCTCTGCCTAACCCCTCTGGGAAATACAGTTGAAATGTTATGTTAACGTAATAATGATTGTTGTCGATTGTGCTATACATTTTATGGCAGCTTCAGATAGCGTTCTTTCCCATTGAGAGTGATCTTCTAATAGACCCTCTTCGTTGTCAAGAAATTATTTTGTTGCGCGAATTATTTTCATTATGTGATATTTCATAAGATATTCATCTAAATGAAATAGTGTGAAGGGCAATTTTGATCACATCTAAATGCTTAAGATGACTATCATATTTATTTTGAAAAGGATTAATACTATGCCGGAAATAAAGCATTATGTAAGACCACATTTTAAAATCGTAAAAATGCTTATTGTGAATCAACCTTAAAAGATAGACATGATGCTGTCGCGGACTTACTTTTGGAACTTTTTAGGAGAAATAAAAAACGATGGTAGCTGCAAAAGTAACTGTACAGCGCAGCTAACAACGCCCTTTCCCAGATACCAATGGAATGATGTTCCATGCTAAAACTTCCTAATAGTTAATTAATTTAGGTTTTTTAAATTATTAATAAACACAAAAAATAAGATAAAAAGAAGAAAAATAAAAATAAACAATACAGGACATAAAATTCGGGAAGTATTTTGAAGGTAAGCTAATGTGGTGAGTGTTAATGAGGTGTGCATGGGATGTTTGTGGTGTCTGTGGCATGTGTATTGTGCCTGGCTTTGTTGGGGTATGTGAGGGAGTGATGAGTGTTTTACACTTCCACGAGTTTCTCTGTTTCATTGTAATTTTGTGATTTTAATCAGGAGTCAAGTTTCATTTTGCATTTAGTCTTATGGGTAGATGTGTAAGCTTTTGTTTAATTTGTTGTAGATTTTAAAACTTATGTGTTTGTAACGACGACTTGCGGCAACGGTTCTACGAGACCTAATGATACAAATCCTTTTCGAGCGGCGTGTACAACAGCATTTTGGATCAATGGTAAGTTGGCTGTGTTTGCGAAGAATAGTTTGAAGAATAAATAGTTGTTTTACGGTAAGGACTTGGCAGAGGGTATACAGAGAGGATGTCGAATATCGGATCGGTTTCCTTGCCAGCACCTTCAGGATAGCTCTCTGCGCTCGTTCGACACGTAGCATCACTGTTTTACGGCACCACCCCAGACCGTTTGGCAATACCCTATAACAGACTGAGCGAGCGCAATGTAAAAATGTATGGCGTCGCCGTTTCGCTACCGACGTGGAGGTGATGAAAATATTTAGTTTCTGAAGTAACGAAACAGCAAAGTCATACATTTTTACTGATAAGTAGAATTTGTGAAGTTAGAGTCGGTAGAGTTAGGCCGTGTAGATTCAGAAGCTTGGCTCTACATGAGATCTGATATCTTTTTCACAGGGCAAACCAATGATATATAAACGTCATTGGGGCAAACCTTGTGGTCGTCATGGCAACATTTTACATGAAATGTTTTTGGTGGGATTTCAGTTCTTTTTGTAAGTTGCTAGGCAGTCTTTTTAATGTTTATTTTTTTCTTCTTTTTTACATACCAAATTTCGGCTTTCTAGCACTTCAGGAAGTACCCTAACATTTTGAAGTCTCATACAAACTTCCACCCCCCCCCCCCCATTTTAGGGGATGGAGGCGAAAGTTATAAGTTTATGAATTTTTAATTTGTTGGTTGATACTATAGTATCTGCCTACTACAGACACTTTACACTCACACTTATCATCCATATTCATACTTTTATTGGTTTTACATTGGCATTTTACCAATCGATTCATTTTTATAAATATTTTCTTTATATCCTTTGTTGTGACATGTTTACTTCAAATTTATCAGATGTCATTTACTTTTATTTTTGATTGTTACCAGCCAAACTCTCTATGAAGGTTTCATTTAGATTATATATTACTAGCGGCCCGTCCCGGCTTCGCACGGGGTGGTCATTTTTTTTTAAACATTATGGGATAAATAAAGATAATTTAACTTTTATATATGCTAATTAAAACGTACAAATTTTTCCAAATGTTCAAAATAAACAAAACGTATTAAAAATATAAAAAATAGTAGCCCACCGGCATCGGGATCAGGGTCCGGGCTACCGGTGGTCAGGGCTCTTGAGAGAGGAACCTCCTAACAATACGTGCCGTTTCCAGAAGTACTGCTTTCTGAATCAAGCCCTTGTTCCAGCTGCCAAGTGAAAGCCTACTCAAATGTTATATATTTGTCGGAGACGGTCATTAGTACGGACATGAATCGAAAGCGCGCCAAAAGCGACCTACTTACCAGTCTACCCACACCTAAGCGCGCTTACTACAGAGTCGTGATGTTACGAGCTCGCGGAGAGGAGGACAGTCAGTGTCTGATCGCGGCGGAGTCAAGACGTCCCGAAACTGTAACCCGATTCATTGTGCCTAGTGTTACTGTGTTGGATTGTAATTTCAAGTAATTTGTTAGTTCGATAAAAGCAGTGTACTTTGTGTATAGAATCTGGTTCTTCTAACCTAACAGACAGATGTGTTGCTGGGGAGTTTGTTCCGCCACTTCTTCTTCCCAGCTAAAACACTAGGAAGTGGCGAAGGGCGGGCGTTTTGGGGGACTGTCTCTTGTAATTTTGACATTCAAAGAGTGCTGATTATCAGCCTAGTTTGAATAAATGACTTTTGATTTTGTAGTGTGTGTTTTCATAGCACGAAACCCATGTTCTGCCCACATGAAGACCGTGTCTAACGAAATAAAATCACCTCCCTACGACATATTTTATTTTTAAGGGATGTAATTTTTTTACTCAAGTAATTTTTATTTCTTTATTTATATTAAAATTAAGTTTTTACGTTTTTATTTTGTAATAGTTTACCTTAAAGCTTCACTGTACACTATGCTGGCAGTGGTATTTGTAGGTGATAAAACATTGATTTTCAGGAGACTCGAGAAAGAGCAACATAGAATTGCCCATGAGAAAAGCACTCTTTCCTTAGGTTGATGCCAACCATCGAGAACATTTGTCCCTGGGATTTATTTATTGTAAGGGCAAACGATATCTTTACAGGAAATTGTAACCTTTTAAAAGTTATAGCCAAATCCGTCGGTATCATTGGGATCCGCGGAATGTGAGCGAGCTGACCGGCCGCGGGGCCCGTGATGATAGTTGCTACAATCACATTCTCTTAATTCCTTTATCAAAAGTCTTGTACCATTACACATACTGGGAGGGCTTAAATTTATCAATAGCATAATGGAGTACCTACTATGCGAACACCCCTCTCCCACACTTCGGTGCCATCTCTCTCGCCGCGTTGCTCGCTGCGCTGCGTGGAGCCACAACGGTGCGTCAGCGTGTAATTTTTGTTTTCATTTCAATAATTCAAAAAGTAATTAACAGGTATTGAAACTGTCTTGAATACGAAATAGTTTTTTTGGATAAGAATTAATACAAAGGTATGGATAACATGGTCTGATTTCGATCAGCATTTCTATCAACTTTTAAAATATAAAAAAGTAGTTATAGTGACATAACTACAATAGTTGGAGATATAGTCTTGCGGAGTTTTTTGTTGATATTGATGTGTTCTATAATATTGTAGAACATTTTTTTGTTCTATCATCAATACTTTCCGCAGCGCATGCGATGAAAGACATTTTAAGGCTCATTTTTTTATACCTTGGGTTGGTTTTAGTAGTGATTTCTGAGGATCTCTATTTTTTTCTAGTAATAAATATAGCCTATGTTACTCAGTGATAATGTAGCTTTCTAACGGTAAAAGAATTTTTGAAATCGGTCCAGTAGTTTTTAAGTTTATTCGTTACATACAAAAATACAAATCTTTCCTGTACGGGTTGTAGTAGTTAACTCTGTACACCGATTTGTCGTGAAGGTTTTGTAGTTTGTATAGAGAAACACTTTCCACTAAGATGCACTAAATAGTTAAGTTTATTTAAGTTAAGAGTAAGTTACAGTACTAGAGTGGAAGGCGATTATTTCTCTCAGTTGTTGATAGCTACCCAGTTATAAGTTCACTATATTTAAATTCGTTTGTCATGTTGTTTTATTATGTTGAATTATGACGCGCATCGTTGACATAAAGTAGGTCACCGAGTAAGCAGAAAAATGTACGGCGATGAGACCGTACATTCCTTTTTATAATATTAGTGTAGATGTAGATGTAGATTAGTGTAGATAGTGTAGAAGTGTAGACTAAAAATTATTATTATCAATTCGTGAGTTCAATTGTTGTATTTTTAAGATTTGCTGTGTGAAGATATTCTGAGTTATATTTATAAAAATATTATGTGCAAGATTCTTGACCAATTGTTACGGGCTGTTTTGAATACTGGCAGGTTGCGTCTTACTAGAGCGCAGCAGTTTTGAATCTGAGAAAGAAATTTGAAGTAAGAAACGGAGGATCAGGGTATAAAAGGGATTTCTGACGGATGCCCTGGTTCAGTCTGGAGTTAAGAGTTCGGTTGCAGTCTGGAGTCAAGAGTTCAGTCAAGTCTGGAGTCAAGAAATCAGTTAAGTCTTCAGTCAAGAGCACAGTCATAGCATCATCTAGTCTGGAGCTATTTCTGAGGTGGAAAACTAAATTCATTATCTACGACGTGTCATCACGGCCCAGGAGATCCCACTACAGACTCCTGGGACCACTTCTGCTGATCTTCAGAGCTGATCTACATTTCTGAGTGCGCTCATCTCGCATAGCAGCCTTGACGTACTGTTCTGGCGACCGTCCTACTGCACTACCCGGTTGCCAGATCTCGCCTTTTCTGCCAAGCTGATCAGTCATCATCTACAGTGTGCCTTTTAAAGACTCTAATAGTGTGTGTAATATAGCAGGTTTTTGGTAATTTATTGTATTTTTCTCATCATCTATTAAATTCATTTTCCCTTCTAACTTTTTTAATGTATACAAGTCTGCTTATTTCCTTTTATCTATAGGAACAAGCAAGTTTGTTACAATACTAAACTTAGATTACAAACCAAATTTCAGCTTTCTAGCACTTCAGGAGGTAGCCAAACATTTTGATGATCACCAGTGTGTCAGTGACAAAATCGGTGTTTATTAGATATCAATAAAATCTAAAGTATTAAAGCTATTCAAATGAGACCTTGTATGTGTAATAAGTCTATTATTGACATCATATCCTGAGAATATGAACTATCTGGTACATCGGAAACCAACTCTATGAGGGTTAAAAAAAACGAAGAAACACTTCGAGAAAAGGTAGGTAGTGCCCTTGCGTTTCACTTGGCTCGTCTTGGTGGGGCACGGTCTCTACAGGCAGCCTGGTGTTAAGTCTCAGCTTCCTCCATAGAACATTGTATGACACCGTGTCAAATGCTTTTTCTTCCAACTACGCAGTAATGGTATCATTAATCACTACAAAACCGATCACAAAGGAAGTCTTTTTTGCTTAGAACCAAAACAGTGCAGAAATGTTGTCATTACTGCACTGTTTTCATTACTGCACTGTTTTTTATGATTTATCTATACGAGTATATATTATATAAAAATGATTCCCTATTTCCCTTGGTCGCATCACGCGTGAACGGCTGGACGGATTTCGCAAAAAAAAAATCTGTTGTTTCTGTTATTGTCAGGAGAAGGTTCTTAGGTAGGTAGTGGGTGGGTAGTAGGCAGATCGTAGGTAGGTCATAGGCAGGTCGTAGGCAGGTGGTAGGCAGGTGGTGGTTCGTCGTAGGCAGGCGGTAGGTAGGTGGTAGGCAGGTGGCAGGCAGATGTTAGGCAGATGTAGGCAGGGGGTAGGCAGGTGTTAAACAGGCGAAATGCAGGTGGTAGGCGGGGTGTAGGCAGGTCGTAGGCAGGTCTTAGGCAGGTGTTAGGCAGGTTGTAGGCAGGTCATAGGCAGGTCGTAGGCAGGTCTTAGGCAGGTCGTAGGCAGGTCGTAGGCAGGTCTTAGGCAGCTCGTAGGCAGGTGGTAGGCAGGTGGTGGTAGATAGGTAGGTAGTATATTTTGTCACGGTATGACGGTAGTTGAAAGAAAAGTAGATTACGCACCTCGCTAAAGTGAGTTATTAATGCACTCGTGTTAATTTAGTGCCCTCGCATACGCTCGGGCACCAACATAACACTAAGTTTTTAGTAGTTTTATAATTAGATACTATTTAATTTCAATTTAGTTATTACTCTATGTTTTAATAATAATGTTTCAATCAAATATGAGGGGCCTTTTATTTTCTCATAGTGGGTGATGAAAAGTAGAGTGTATCACTCGGGCGCAAAATAGATTTTTGGCTCGGGCGACGTACATTGAATCCCTCGCTACGTTCAGGATTCTACTAAAGAATCCCTCACTTCGCTCTGGATTCAAAAAAGCGCCCTCGCCGTAAAAATATTATTTTGCTCCCTTATGATACAATCTACTATTGACATGTCTGGGAAGCAGGCGTATACTGGTGTTCCTCAGTCAGATAGTACCGGACAGTGGACACAGTACTGCAGATTCTGTAGACAGCCCCAGCCGGAATCTGAACTGAGCATCAAGCAGAGACATGTTGGCTTAAATGTTTGTTAAGCACACCATCCAGCACCTTACCGAGGGTCGTGGCCAGTTTTCCGATGCGTCACCAGTCTTATTTTGAATTATAGGTACTACTATGGTCTTCATACGATATTAAACGCATCACTGACAAACGTGGACAGGACCGCCGTCCTGAGGCAGGCGGCCTTAGTTCCTATTTCGGCCACGTTAATTTAGATCCTTGTCGCAATGTATACTGCTATGCCACACTACCGCCATTTTGTTTTCGGTCAGTTTGTGTATAGTGTGTGAGACGAGTATACGCATAGACATTCATAGATAGATAAATAAGAATGACAGATTTATTTTGTTTTGGTAAATGAGGACTACGACTTCTATTTTATGCGATATTTAAATAATTAATTTGAATTTTTCATCTCATTTTACGTACTGTTGATTTTGCCTGTTTGTCTTTCATGACAGTTAAATTATTATTTATTATTCTGTGTTTTTGATCTTTGTTTTCCTACCAAATATTCATAATTTTGTATGTTAGTCTAAGTACCTTAAATTTTAAGATTATGTTATTTACCTAAATAATAAGCTTTAATCTATATTATGCATAAAGAAAAGAAACTTTTTAAATTGTTATTTACCAGTAGTTGTAATTTTTTTGAAGTCCAAACAAACGCTCATTATAACCAACATAGGTAAGATAAAGGGAAAAATTACATATTTTGATTAGACTTACTTTAGCATTTGCTTAAGCACACATTTTTTTACGAAGGTTGAACAAAAAACAGGGAAAGGTTTTTTAAACAAGAAACCCGAAAAAACCATGGCGTGCTACGACACACAACACATTGCAACGGACTGCTATGAGGCGCTACGAGTACCACGGAATGGTACGACACACAACACGGCGCTACGGACTGCTGAGGCGCTACGAGTACCACGGATTGCTACGACACACATCACGGCGCTACGGACTGCTATGAGGCGCTACGAGTACCACGGAATGCTACGACACACAACACGGCGCTACGGACTGCTATGAGGCGCTACGAGTACCACGGAATGCTACGACACACAACACGGTGCTACGGACTGCTATGAGGCCCTACGAGTACCACACAATGCTACGGAACACAACACGTTGCAACGAACTGCTATGAGGCGCTACGAGTACCACGGATTGCTACGACACAATACGGTGCTACGGACTGCAATCAGTGGTACTCGTAGCGCCTCATAGCAGTTCGTTGCAACGTGTTGTGTACTTTAGCATTTGCTTTAGCACACATTTTTTTACGAAAGATTGAAAAAAAAACAGGGAAAGGTTTTGTAAACAAGAAACCCGAAAAAACCATGGCGTGCTACGACACACAACACATTGCAACGGACTGCTATGAGGCGCTACGAGTACCACGGAATGGTACGACACATAACACGGCGCTACGGACTGCTGAGGCGCTACGAGTACCACGGATTGCTACGACACACAACACGGCGCTACGGACTGCTGAGGCACTACGAGTACCACGGATTGCTACGACACACATCACGGCGCTACGGACTGCTATGAGGCGCTACGAGTACCACGGAATGCTATGACACACAACACGGCGCTACGGACTGCTATGAGGCGCTATGAGTACCACGGATTGCTACGACACACAACACGGCGCTACGGACTGCTATGAGGCGCTACGAGTGGTTCTCTATTGTGTCACCTAACTTTTTTATCCATAATTTAAAGTGCCATAACTTTTTTTGTCCTAATCATCATTTGTCCGAATGACAATTCACCCGAACTTAACATCACATAATATCACATGCCATAAAATTGAAATCCCTAAATATAATATGTCCTAAATCCGTTTATCATAAATATTGCAATCAATAACATGCAAAAGACATAAAAATGTTTTCTGTAAAAGTTATAAGTCCTAAATTCAAATTACATAATGTTTATTTATAATAATAATATTCATAGAACATTTTTTTATTTTTTATTATACATAAATAAATATATTATACATGTACTCAATAAAGCACTTGATTGTGTTTTTGTAAAGCAAGCAAGCATGCAGCATGCAAGCAAGCATGCAGCATGCAAGCAGGCACGCAGCATGCAAGCAAGCACGCAGCATGCAGCATGCAAGCAATCATTCAAGCATGGTTTCTGTCATGGCTGCGGCGCTGCGGCGCTCCGGCGGTCCCTCGCGAGTTTATCGTCGCAGATGGGTTTAACGCTCACCACCTGCTCCTCAACTCGCGGGCCGCCTCGCCCCTCCGCGCCTACGCGATTTTAAATTACACTCTAGGGGTAGGGCAGACAAGACTGCGTGGAGTCGGATTTACAGCGATTCGTTACTGTCACTAAAACCTAATTTTTAGCATATGTTTTAGGAATAAAAAAAATATTATAAATGAACATTCGGAATAATACACATTATTTAACACAATACTTAGGACATATGACTTTACGTCTTGTAAAATTAGGAGATTCAATAATTATAGTACTTGATATTATGACAGAATACTTTTAGAACTAAAGATAATTATGTTAAACAAAATTTCGGGATTTTGAACATTATGGTTACTGAAGTTTATAGCAAACGTGTTATGGATAATGATTTTCGGACAAACAATTTTAGGAGAAGAAAGGGAGTACCGCTACGAGTACCACGGAATGCTACGAGACACAACACGGCGCTACGGACTGCTATGAGGCGCTACGAGTACCACGGAATGCTACGACACACAACACGGCGCTACGGACTGCTATGAGGCCCTACGAGTACCACACAATGCTACGGAACACAACACGTTGCAACGAACTGCTATGAGGCGCTACGAGTACCATGGATTGCTACGACACAACACGGTGCTACGGACTGCTATAAGGCGCTACGAGTACCACGGATTGCTACGACACACAACACGGCGCTACAGACTGCTATGAGGCGCCACGATTACCACGGATTGCTACGACACACAACACGGTGCTACGGACCGCTGTGAGGCGCTACATGTACCACGGAATGCTACAACACACAACACGGTGCTACGGACTGCTATGAGGCCCTACGAGTACCACACAATGCTACGGAACACAACACGTTGCTATGAGGCGCTACGAGTACCACGGATTGCTCCGACACACAACACGGTGCTACGGACTACTGTGAGGCGCTACGAGTACCACGGAATGCTACGATACACAACACGGCGCTACGGACTGCTATGAGGCGCTACGAGTACCATGGATTGCTACGACACACAACACGGCGCTACGGGTTGCTATAATGAAGCGCAACTTGGTTAAAATTTCCATTATTGACCATCGATTTAAGGGGTGGGACGGGTGGCGGGGGGGAGGGGGGGGGAGGGGGGAGGGGCTACCCCCCTGTATCATCGAAACACGGCGCAGCCGCATGGTTATGGAGATATTCATGGTTAAAGTTTATAGGTTAGAATAGCGCTATTTAGTTAGTTGTTGTTTAGTTCCCCCCCCAGTTTGTCTCCGCCTTATCTCCGGCGCTGTTACTACTACTGTAAGCAATGTTACTTTTGCTGCCAAGAGAATTTGGACGATAACCTAACCTCAAAATATATTCGTCTATAAAGCGTAGTCGACGTAGCCCCGCTACGCGGGGCTCCTATTTCTGTCTGCAGGGTTTAAAGTAACCTAACACGAAGGGGATGTCGGGGTCTTAGTTCGCTCGCTCCGCTCGCTCACTAGACTCCGCCATCCCCTTCGAACCTAACCTGTCCGAGTCGGGGTGCCCCAAGTCCAAAGATCGCTTCGCTCGCTCTTGCATCCAAATTTTCTGGTAGCAAAAGTAACATTGCCTATTGTACGCTATAAAACAAAATGCCGCCACGTTCCGTTCACAGTGTAAACAAAAATTCGTAATTCTTTGTGTAAAAATTAAATGTAATTGCATAATACAGCACGGTTATTGTGCACACTAATTACACACCAAATTTAATTTGTCGATATGTGAAAATAAAATTATATTATTATGTAAAAAATATGACATAAAATTAAATTAAGGTTTTTTAAATACACCTCTACACTCTACGGAACGTGAAATGTCAACTTTGACATCTACCATGACAATTTATCCAACCTAAAAATTGCAAATGGCGTGATATTTTCCTATTTGTATAGAAACTTTAAACAATTATATATCGTAAACCGTGAAGCTGCGCCGTTTGATAATTTGTGAAAACCTTTCTATTTATGAGTACTATCTACAAAAAAAATATGAATTTCCAAATCAGTGGACTACAATGGAAATTTTATCCCGCAACTTCGATGAAGTAAAAAAACGAAACGATAATAGTTGAAAAGTTTTAGGTGAAATGAAGTTCGGTCAAATGTTTTTCGAGCTTATGATAACCTACGGGTTAGGAGGTGCTACGAGTACCTCGACGTGCTACGACACACAAAACGTTACTACGGACTGCTATGAGGTGCTACGAGTACCACGGAATGCTACGACACACAACACGGCGCTACGGACTGCTATGAGGCGCTACGAGTACCATGGATTGCTACGACACACAACACGGCGCTACGGGTTGCTATAATGAAGCGCAACTTCGATGAAGTAAAAAAACGAAACGATAATAGTTGAAAAGTTTTAGGTGAAATGAAGTTCGGTCAAATGTTTTTCGAGCTTATGATAACCTACGGGTTAGGAGGTGCTACGAGTACCTCGACGTGCTACGACACACAAAACGTTACTACGGACTGCTATGAGGTGCTACGAGTACCACGAAATGCTACGACACACAACACGGCGCTACGGACTGCTATGAGGCGCACCAACGAGATAAGAGTGAATTGTCTTCAAAACTGGATAACAAAACCATTTCTGATCAGTTAGATGTCGCTGAGACACTAGACAACGCTACGAGTACCTCGGCGTGCTACTTATATTTTACAGATTGCAGGAGAAGCGAGCCCACCTAGTAGGTTATCTACTAAGTTGGCATGTTACTAGAATTGTAGTTCTCAACATAAAGTTCCTATTTTCTTTAAAACTGCTGCTTAGAGCTCAATTGAACTATTTTGCTTAGATCTCAATTGAACTATTACCTGTGTAACGTTGTACCATTCTGGCTGCCTTTGTTAACAGCAAACAAATGAAGAAAAAACTGCGCGTGACCCGCACTGGCAGTAGTGGCACGGACTGGCATAGCCCGAACAGCGAGCCTAAACTCATTCAACCGACACTCGACAGGTGTGAGAGACAACCCGCGCCGGCCGCACCACCTGTGCACTGCACCATCACCACATCACGACTGTGGCACCACCGGGACACATGGAGATACCACTGTTAACTCAGGCATACAGGAGTTGATAGCGAGAACATCAGTGCGTACTACGAAAGAGGTTGCCGAGCGGAGTGCGAGGAGCGCCTGCACAGTCGGCTCTCGGTAATCACTCGGACGAACCGACGACCACCATTGTCGCCACTGTCACTACACAGAACGAACTCCGGATGACAAGATTGATGGGATAAGAAGCCATAGCCATCTGGGCCTAAATTCTACTTCGTGCTCCAACAAAAACAAAGTGGTATAAAATACATGTTTAAAAATTAAAAAAAAAGTAATGTGGATAATATAAAAGACTCAATTCACTCACAATCCACTAGCAAAGTCCAAATGTTAACGATGCACTTTGATACACATAACGTTGGCAGTTTACAAAGTTTCACGAGCGCATGTCGAGCGCACGTCGCGAGTGTCTTCACTCGAGCGACGCACGTACGGCGCCCACAGCCGCCGCGGCACGACTACCGGGCACGGCGGGCACAGCACAGGGCTGCCCGCTGCCGGCCGGCGCTAGCAACCACCAGTGTGCAGTGCAGCTCCACAACCTATCCGGAGCTACATTTGATAGCATGTCTTTAAACTTATCACTGTAATTGACTTGTAACACCTTTTTCTCTTAATTGATCAGATTGGGTACCTCTTATGGATAAAATTCACTTCTGTCTGTCAAGATCGTCAAGACCCTTTTCCCAGTAATTGCTGACACTATCATGTTGAAATTAGCGTTAATTCCCCGTGACACAACCTATCCTTGTAGATAAAACAAAAAATACGTGTCTAGTATTTTTGTATTACCTGTCTGACGGACAAAATAGAATGTCGTTTTCTTTACCCAGTCCGCACCCCTATTGTTCAAAACTATTAATTCCGTGATAATGATAACTATAAGTAACTGTAATTATTTTCCAAATTATTCATGTGTACAGCTGTATTTATAGTAAAATCTCTATTTAAAAGCTTGTTTTTTAAAACTAGTATTTACTCTGTTGAACTAAAAATTCTCTTTGGTATTCGAAAATTTCCTAATATTAGATAAATCGGTTAAAGATAATGGTTAAAATTTAAAATTAACATCAATTCCTGCCTTATCGACTATAGATGAAAATTATATAAATAAACAAAAATCTTATTTTTCACGTATATGTATACACCTATTTCTCCGTGATTACTGGACCGATTTAGTTGATTCTTCATTCATTTGGTAGAGAAAGCTTGCCCGGTGGAGCCATATGTATTTTAATATCTTTGCTTAGGTACTTTTTGAGTCATCCTCTTTATTATGCATTTTGTCCTTTGTCGTATTTATGGACGGTGTGCTGGTGTCTAGTAACAATGTAAAAATGATACTTAACTAGGATTTAAATGAGATACCGCAACTGAAAAGGCTAAAATAAAAACTTTTATACAAAAAAAAAAATAACCGACTTCCAAAAAAAAACACTAAAAAGTGGAAAATAATTTTAGTTTCGGAAGTCGGTGGCTAAAAAAGTAAGTGAAACAACCAAGTCAAAATTTTAAGTGTTTTTTTTTTGGAAGTCGGTTTTTTTTTTTTTTAAGTTTTTTATACCGTTCAATATCAAGATATGTTAATTAAAAAAATCTTATTGACCAATTAAAAGCCGGGTCGACTGAACGCGATTTATTAAACAACTAGCTGTACCCAGCATGCGTTGCAATGCACTTTTTACTACCCACCTACCCTATCCGACCTACCTACCCTATCCTACCTACCCTACCCGACGCTACCTACCTACCTACTCTACCCTACCCTACCTACCTACTCTACCCTACCCTACCCTACCCTTACTACCTACCTACCCTACCTACCTACCCTACCCTACCTACCTACCCTACCCTACCCTACCTACCTACCCTACCCTACCTACCTACCCTACCCACCTACCTACCCTACCCTACCTACCTACCCTACCTACCTACCTACCCTACCCTACCTACCTACCCTACCCTACCTACCTACCCTACCTAACCTACCCTACCTACCTACCCTACCCTACCTACCTACCCTACCCTACCTACCTACCCTATCCTACCTACCTACCCTACCCTACCCTACCCTACCGTATCCTATGTCCTTCTCCTGGCTCTAAACTACCTCCCTTCCAATTTTCAGCTAAATCGGTTCAGCCGTTCTTGAGTTATAAGTGAAGTAACTAACACGACTTTCTTTTATATATATAGATTACGTGCTAATAGAGGATAGGTTGTATAGGATGACGCTTAGTGGAAATCGACTTGTAGTGCCTGGGGCAGCTAGGTGGAAAATGCTTCAAATGCACCATGACGAAATCGGGCACGTAGGATTAAACCGATGCACAGATTTGATTAAAAGAGATTATTGGTTGTAACAAACATGCTTGTTCCTCGAGATGAAAAGGAAGTAAGCAGACTTGTACATTAAAAAAGTTAAAAAGGGGAAAATTAATTTATTTGAAGATGATATATACAAATAAATAATAAAAACCTGCTTATCACACACACTATTAGAGTCTTTAAATGGCATACTGTAGATGATGTCCGATCAGCTCAGCGGAAGAGGCGAGATTTGGCAACCGGGTAGTACAGTAGGACGGTCGCCAGAACAGTACGTCAAGGCTGCTATGCGACGGAGGCTCTCGGGCCCCGACTGGAAGGGCTCTTAAGCGCATGCCTGGAGAGAGGCCAGTTCCCGCTTCGTTGGAAGACGGGGAAGCTGGTCCTCATCCGGAAGCCGGGGCGCCCTGCGGACTCTCCGTCCGCATACCGGCCCATTGTGTTGCTCGACGAGGTGGGCAAGCTCTTTGAGAGAGTCATTGCGAACCGCCTCGCCGGGCACCTTGTGGGGATGGGGCCGGACCTTGCGGAACACCAATTTGGTTTCCGCAGGGGGCGCTCGACGGTGGACGCCATCATGCGCGTGAGGGCTCTCACGACGGGGGATGCAGTGTCTCGGGGTGGGGTCGTCTCGGCGGTGTCTCTTGACATCGCCAACGCCTTCAACACCATGCCCTGGAGCTGCATAAAGGAGGCACTCCGGTATCACCGGGTGCCGACCTACCTTCGTCGTGTGGTCGGGGACTACCTGACGGACAGGGCCGTCATCTACCCTGGTCGCAATGGAGAGTGGAACCGGCGAGAGATGTCGTGCGGTGTTCCCCAGGGATCGGTTCTGGGGCCGCCCTTGTGGAACATCGGCTACGACTGGGTGCTGCGCGCCGACCTCCCTAGCGGTGTCAGCGTAGTTTGCTACGATGCACAGGGGAGGTCGCACAAGGCGGCGGCCGAACTTATGACACGCGGGGTTGCGATAGTCGTGGAGAGAATCCGGCAACTGGGTCTCGAGGTGGCATTGCACAAGTCCGAGGCCATGTGCTTTCATGGGCCTCGGAATGCGCCACCGTCGGGATCCACACTGACGGTAGGAGGGGTTCCCATCGGCGTCGAGTCGACGCTAAAGTACCTAGGGCTTGTCCTCGACAGCCGGTGGAACTTCGTTGAGCACTTCCGACGTTTGGCCCCAAAACTGGAACGGGCAGGGGCTGCATTCAAGCGGCTCTTGCCCAACCTAGGGGGTCCAAACGCCTCCTGCCGGAGGCTCTACGCGGGAGTCGTGCGGTCCATGGCCCTTTATGGGGCCCCGGTGTGGGCGCGTTCTTTGAGGCGGCGAGCCGCCCATTACTTAAACGCGCCCCAGAAGGTTGTAGCCGTAAGGCTGATCCGGGGGTACCGCACGATCTCCGGCGAGGCGGCGAGCCTCTTGGCCGGATTGCCGCCATGGGATCTGGAGGCGATGGTCCTCGCGCGCCTGCATGAATGGCGCGCGGAGGCACTACGCCGGGGGGAAACTCCGCTGCCGCGGCAAATTGTCGCTCAGCGGACGGACCTCCGGCACGATCTCATGGCGACATGGAGACAGCGACTGTCGCAACCACGTGCAGGGCACGCCACAATAGTGGCGATAAGTCCCCTCTTTGAGGAGTGGCTAGAGAGGCGGCACGGCGCCCTCACCTTCCGCCTGACGCAGGTCCTCACCGGACACGGCTGTTTCGGGAGGTTCCTGCACCGAATCGGGCGGGAGGAAACGCCCGGGTGTTACCATTGCGAGGATCGGCCGGAGGACACGGTGGAGCACACCGTGGAGCTCTGCCCCGCTTGGGCTGAGCACCGCCGTGTCCTCGTAGCGGCGATTGGCGGCGGCGACCTCTCGCGTCCGGCCCTGGTTCAATCCATGGTCCGGAGCGAGAGGGAATGGGATGCCGTCGCCTCCTTCTGCGAAGCAGTCATGCTAGCGAAGGAGGTGGCGGAACGTGAGAGGGAGAGAACCTCACGTCCCAGCCGCCGCGGGAGACGCCCCGGGCGTCGGGGGGCAACCAGTGGCCCCCGGCCACCGTAGGCGCGAGCCTGTGGACGGTGAGTAATGGGCTAGCTCACCGTCCGTCCGTCTCATGACGACAGGCCGTGTCGACGGCGCGTACGTGTTCCACGCGCGCCTCAAGGAGATGTCAGCAAACCAGAAGGGGTCCGAAAGGGCCTGTACGAGCTACGCTGTACATTGACCTTTGTGTAGTTTGTATGTCATACTCATTTATGCACATCGATATTGTTTAGGTGTGCATTTCTCTAACTTAGCATGTAATAGCGTAATTACAATTTAGTAGCAATAAATCCATCAAGGGAATCAGTCGTCTACTCATTTACATAACATAACATACCTTACAAGTCTACATAACAAGTACATAACATCTTCACTGTTGGGCATCATACCCCAACATTTGGTCCTTCGAGCAATTTGTGTCGTGTGATTTACATCTTTTACGGTCGCGAATCGGTTGGACTGGTCTCTCACAAGCGAGTCGCCCCAGTTACCAATTGAGAAGGCGCATACCGTAGAAGAAAAAGGTTACACAACACCAAGAACCAGGAGTGTGGAGCAACAGCCTACTACTCAAAACAAGAACAAAAGTTCGTCTTGACTACGTCGAGAAGTTTGACAACATGTCGTCATCAGCAGATACTTACGAGAATCAGCGCGAACTTTGCGATAACATCAAGAAAGTTGGCATCAATATCAAAAAGGATGGCTGGGACAGGAAGAACTCGGACTACTTCAAACGGCGTTTGCAGATGCTGGAAAATTTATGGGCTGAATTCCAGTTCAACCATGATCGTCTGTCAACAGAAGTGGGTGAGAGTCATCTCTATTTTACAAGTAATTTATATAACACAGCGTTGCAGTGTTATAAAGAAGTTAAGGAGTTAATCCTCCTTTAACATCAGCAAGTGTCGACGCACAAGCGGTCCGTTGGAACCTCGGTGCAACCACCACCGCTTGGAGATTCCTCTCAACAAGAGAAAGCAGGTACATCGAGCAAAACAGAACAAGATCAACATGAGGCCGAGGGAGAAGAAACTAACAACACAGAGGAGAATAGTGGTAACAACAACAACAGGGATCAACCACCTCCTCGTCAACAACAAAGCCCTAACAAGAGGGATACAGGGTCCAATAGTAAGCTGGACGATTTTTTACGAAAACAATCAGCAAACTTCAAAGCGTTCATGAGAGCAGTCGCCATTACTCAAGTGGAATTTATCTCTGAAAAATGGGAATTTCAGGATGCGTTGCAAACATTACAGGCGCGTTGGTCGGCTATTGACAGTCTTCATTGGGAGATAGAGTGCGAACTTAATGGGGACAAGAACGCCGTATATGAAGAGCGCTATACAAGATTTGAAAGCCAATACCTCGATCTGAAGAAGGCGTTAAATACAAAGATGTGGTCCGGAGCTCATCGAGAAAAAACAACACCAAAATTAGAGATACCGGTCTTTCACGGCAAATTTAATCAATGGATACCATTCAAAGACCTTTTCACGGAAGCAATCCATAACAATTCATCCTTGTCAAATGCGCAGAAAATGCAATTTTTGAAAAGTAAGGTCCAAGGAGAAGCCGAAAGGCTGATACAACACTTACAGATAAGCTCAGATAACTATCTTGTGTGTTGGGACATTCTCAACAACCGCTATAACAATAAAAAACTTATATTTACATCGCACATCAACATGCTCTTCAATCTGCCAACCATGCAACAACAGTGGCACCAATTAAGAAAATACATGACGTCACAATAGAATGTTTGCACGCCATCAAGAATTTGGAAGTGGATGTCAGAACATGGGATCCACTACTAGTACACATTTTGGCGCAAAAGCTGGACGCTGAGACATATTCTGATTACATTGGATCACTCAGGAACTCGCGAGAATTACCTGTATTGAAGGATTTTCTAGACTACCTAGAAGCGAAGTTTACTTCAATGGAATCGTCGCAGCGTAAACAAGACAGCTATCAGAAATCAAGTTCGGGAACAAATCAGCATCAAGAAGCTGCCCATATCAAGAAACATAACAATTACAACAAGAATCAAGGGGCTAGTAACAACAAGGTTACGAAATCCTACCATGCGTCAACAATTAGTTGTCCACTCTGCAACGACGAGCATGGCCTCTATTTTTGTGCAAAGTTTTTAGAAATGTCAAACGACGAAAGACTTAAAACAATAAGCAAATTGCAAATATGTATTAATTGCTTGTACAGCCACAAAGGGAAAAAATGTACATCAAGCAACCGATGTCGCAAGTGCAAAGCCAAGCACAACACGTTAATGCATGAAGCCATTGCAAAAAACGATGAACAACCAAATTCCTCATCTCATGTCTCTCAAAATGGTGAAGAATCGGAGATTCTATTAGCTACCGCTATTGTTAAGGTAGAAGGAGCTGATGGAACTCAGTACAACATGCGAGCTCTTGTTGATCAAGGGTCTCAAATATCATTGATAACAGAACACGCTGCTCAACTTCTGGGAAACAAACGCCAGAAATGCAAAGGAGTTGTCTTCGGAATTGGGGAAAAGGAGAGCAATTGCAAAGGCATGATAACAATTTCATGCAGCTCCACCTTCAGCGACTTTACGTTCAGAAAGCCAGTATACATCATGAAAAACTTAATCAAGAATCTACCAAACAAAACTTTCACCAAACCATCATGGCCTCAAATACAAAATATCAGTTTGGCGGATCCAGATTTCAATAGCAGCCGTCCAATAGATCTGCTATTTGGAGCAGACGTTTACTCCCAGATCATGCTAGGAGGAATGATCAAAAGCGATGACGCTAACCAGCCTATCGCACAACAAACCCACCTAGGATGGTTACTATGCGGAAATGTCAGAACATTTCAATGCAACGTAGTATTGAACAATCTAGAGGATATGATACAGTTTTGGGATTCCGAAGATATCAAGGATCAAGCCAATTATTCAGAAGAAGACCAGAAATGCATTGAGTACTACGGTAAATCAACACAACGTTTAGAAAATGGAAGATACGAAGTGAGACTACCAATGAAACATGACTGGGAGTGCAAGCTAGGTTCTTCCAAACAGATTGCAATTGCGCAATTCAAAACGTTAGAAAGAAGATTAGGAAAACAACAAGAATTAGCAAAAGCCTATAAAGAATTTATAGCAGAGTACATTGACTTAGGTCATATGCAACAATCAACATGTAACAAGACACTCGACTGCTATTTGCCGCACCACGGCATCGAACGCGCCGAGTCTACAACAACTAAGTACAGGGTGGTGTTTAATGCGTCCGCTAAAACATCTACAGGATGGAGTTTGAACGACCTCATGTACAAAGGTCCAAACTTACAACAAGATTTACAAACGACATTGATACAGTGGAGGCAATATAAATACGCATACACAGCTGATATTGAAAAAATGTACAGACAAATTTTAGTGGCCCGCTGTGACCAAAACCTACAACAGATTGTATGGCGAGAATCGCCGGAACAACCTCTACTTTCCTTTCAACTCGCTACAGTAACTTATGGCACCAAGGCAGCGCCGTTCTTGGCCATAATGACCTTACGAAGATTGGCAGAGGACGAGCGTCAACATTTTCCGGAAGCTTCAAAAGTAGTGGAGGAGTCATTTTACGTCGATGATCTCGTTCACGGTTCCCACACCATTGAACAAGCACACATGCTAATTTCGGACCTAAAACTACTACTTAAGAGTGGTGGGTTCAACCTCAGAAAATGGTCATCAAACGAACCTGCACTCTTAGAAAATGCAACAATACGTCATAACAATGAAAACCCTGTCTTTAATTTCAAAACGGATCAAACATCAAAGACATTGGGCCTGTGCTGGAATCCGACAGAGGACAAATTCACATTCCAATGTGCAATTTCAAGCGTCAACAAGAAACATACAAAACGCAGCTTATTAGCTGAAATATCAAAACTTTTTGACCCACTTGGCTGGCTGGCACCCGTATCAACGAAATTGAAATTATTATTTCAAAAACTGTGGGAGGTCAAACTACGATGGGATGACGAAGTATCGGATAGCATACACAAAGAGTGGTGCAAAGTACAAGCAGATATAATGGTGATAAATTTGTGTGAAGTACCAAGATGGCTCAGATGTGACGAAAAACAAGCAATAGAACTGCATGGCTTCTGTGACGCTTCCCTGGATTCCCTGGATATGCGTGTGTTATTTACGCACGAGTTCACCCATCAACAATCGTCACACTTGTCGCTGCAAAATCTAAAATTGTACCACACAGAAAAGTCACAACATTGCCTAGACTGGAACTAAATGGAGCACACCTACTATCCAAATTAATGCAAAAGTAAAGGAATCTTTGCATCAACATGATATTCGAGTCTATGGCTGGACTGATTCTATGGTGGTCCTGGGTTGGATACAAGGTGACCCGGCACGATGGAAAACATACGTAGAGAATCGAGTCCAAAAAATCAACTCTGTAATACCGCGCTCGTGTTGGCATTACGTCAAATCAAACGAAAATCCCGCTGACGCCGCAAGTCGAGGCCAGTACGCCGGTCAACTGAAAGAAAACAAACTATGGTGGCATGGACCTATGTGGCTATCATCGTTTGAAATCAGAAACCAAGTCAAAAGAGTCTTTACTTCAGATCAAGATGTAAAAACAACGGCGTCGAAACAAGTCAACGCTGCCCAAATCGGCCCAGAAACAGCCAACATTATTGAACAATTATTACGAAAACATAGCTCTATTAATCATGTCATTCCAATAGTCGCATGGATACAAAGAGCATTGAACTTTAAACTTGGAACATTGGGCTCGAAACATCGTCAATTACCAAGTTATCTTACGTTGCAAGAATTAAATAGTGCAACTAAGGCAATTGTAAAACAGACCCAACAAAAGGTATTTGAAACGGATAGGAGTCATTTACGTAAACACGGCAGAGTGGCATCAAATAGCAAGTTATTACCTCTCAACCCTTACATTGATCAAGAAGGCTTGCTAAGAGTCGGGGGAAGATTGAACAACGCAACGTTAACGGAAGAAATGAAACATCCGATGATCATTCCCTACGACAGCCATCTAACGCATTTGCTCATTGATCAAGCCCACCAAATGACGTTTCATGGAGGAGCGCGACTCACTTTATCGCACCTTCGTCAGAAATACTGGATCATCGGTGGCGTGCGAGTAACGAAGATGCAAGTCAGAAGATGCGTAACGTGCCGCAAAATAAGTCCAACAAAACAACATCAAATCATGGGTGAGCTACCGAGCGCAAGAATAAACCCTGCCCCGCCATTCTACCATACAGGAGTGGACTACACGGGATTCGTCGAAGTCAAGATGAATAAAGGAAGAGGGGCTAAAACAACAAAAGGATACATAGCCATCTTCATTTGCATGGTGACAAAGGCAGTGCACATTGAATTAGTGTCTGACCTTACAAGCTCGGCATTTTTGGCAGCCCTTAACAGAATGGCAGCAAGAAGAGGCGCCCCCCGCCATTTATACAGCGATAATGGCACGAACTTCGTCGGCGCTAATCGACTGTTAATGGAACAATACGGGGAAATAGAAAACAGCTACAGAAACGAAGAATTACAAACAGAAATCGCCGAGAGAGCCATACAGTGGCATTTCAACGCCCCGGCATGGCCATCGGCGGGAGGATTGTGGGAACGAGCCGTGAGAAGCTTGAAACACCATCTGAAAAGAGTGGTGGGTGAGCAAAGATTAACATTCGAGGAGTTCACCACTATCTTAACAAAACTAGAAGCTTGTCTAAACTCTAGACCTCTGTGTGCGCTGAGTGAAAATGTGGAAGATCTCGACGTTCTAACGCCAGCACACTTTCTAACAGGAAGGTCAGGGTTGACCGTCATCGAAACAAGAGAAGACGCCCGAACAAGATGGGAGCTAACTAGAAAAATGTACTCAGAAATTTGGAAGAAATGGAAAAATGAGTACCTGTGCCAATTCGGTATGTAAACAATTTTTCAGGTATTTTTTTTATATTTTTTATTTATAGATTTAGTTATTTTAAGCAACTAATTTCAATATTTCGTTAATCTAAGCTGTAGTTATTTTTTTATATTTTTTTAAAGTTTTGTTCGTGCTGACGTCATAAAGTAGGCTGAGTGGCTTTGGATCTTTGCCACGTTTAATACTTATTTTAAAACTAAAATTAAAATAGTATTTTTTTATTCCATGCAGAAAAAAAGTCAAACTGTCAAATTTGGCAGTTACGTTGAATATTTATTTTCTGAATTTTTCTGGTTGTTTTGTTTGGTATTTTTGTTTAATTTGATCATATTTATAGAGATTTTTATTTTTACACTTTACGTACCATATTGTAAAGATGAAGCTTATTATTAAATATGAATCGATCAAAGACTACTTGTGCTAAATGCTTTAAACCGTCATGTAAAAACAGCACAACAAATAGCCGACACAAATTGTTTGTCTGGTGCGAGGAAGTAAATCCAAGTATTTATGCCTCGATGAAGCCAACAAAAGAAGAATTTATCCAAACAAAAATTGTGGCAAGTTTAAGAGTCCACATAGAAAGAGTTATAAGAAGGGTTCGGAAGTTTCGATTTCTTTGCCACAAACATGTTGGTTATCTCGATCATATAGTGTCGATTGCGTGTGGTTTAATTAATTTACTAAATTAAATAATAAAGAGTGATTAAAACAAATAGTTTTATTTTATGTTCTAGCACAAATAATAATCTTGTTGTAAATATAAGTATGTTTTCCAAAATTTTAAAGCTTTAATAAATCGGTAGTGTATTGAGGGTCATAATTTATCCAGTACTGAGTAATCTTTTTATTTTCTTCATATTTTGGGTCAGATACACAAAATACCGGTTTTTTTTTTATTTGCTGCATGCATTTGGGTTTGCATTTGAGCAGCATATTTATTTTGAATTAGGTAACTTATCAGGAAATCAAGGCATAGTACGCTCAACGAAAGTAACGAGTAGGGATGTATTTACGCAACCAGGTTTTGAAACCAGGGCTTTGCTTCCAACCAGGGCGCCCAGGTACGAGTAAGAAATACTTGCAAGTATTAAAGTTTTAGCAAGGCGCGGTCGTGCGGGCAAGTTTGAAGAAACCAGACTTTAAAGGTACTTGTATAGGAAATTAACCCTTGTCTTATAAATAAGGAGCACAATCGTATCTGCGAAAAAAAATAGTTTGATGTTAAAAGTATTTTTTTCGCATATACGATAATGATCCTTATTTGTAAGACGACATGGATTGTTATCCTATGCAAGTATTTTAAAACCTGGATGTACAGGGCGCATAGCGGGCGGCGCGAGTGTCGCGGCGCGGTTGCGCGGCGCAGGCGGCTCAAGGCTTGCGCCGCAGGGCGGTCGCGGTCGGCATGGGTAGCGCAGCCATTTTGTAGACTTGTTCGCGCCATTTTTCCATACTGATATAGAAAAAATAAGCCATATAATAGCGTGAACGAAAGTATAGTATTACTAAGTAACGTTTAAAATCAAGTAAATATTTTGTTTTCGTTTTGATTTTGTCAGTTGTTGAACTGACCGTGACGTAATTCATTTTAAAGAAGTTATTTCGCGAGTATACCAATTAAACAATTAGAAAAAGTGTGTAAATAAATAATTTTTTTTTGTATTTTTGTTTTTTTTTTTAAATAGCGAGGAAATAAAACTCTAAATAATAATATAGTCGCCATTCTATAAACATGCCTAAGCAGACAGTCTAAATATTATTCTGGCACGGTAGGATAGGAACTAGACCGAACTCTACCAAATACTTTCAAGTTTTTAAAACCTGGTTTTCGACCCTGTTTTTTTTGCACACTCGTACTATCTCATGCCTAGTAACGAGAATCAATTCAACTTGACGTTGACATTGACGTTTGACACATAGAAAACAACTTAATTATTTCATTACAAGAGGCACTGAAAGTTTCTTATACAGACTACTTTATGACGTCATTTAGAGGTCAAGTAAAAGTCAAGTGATTTTAGGTATTTTTGTGAAAATAAATACGATCTTGCAGTTTTAAGACCTAAAAATAGAAAAATAAGGCTTACAAACCTAAAATCTCGAAATGGTTTTGAAATCGGCATAGGTTAATTTTTACTTTACATACCGAATTGTTAGCAAGAACAAAGTGGCAGAAGCCGCAGAACAACATGAAAGTTGGGGACTTGGTTGTTGTAAATGATGACCAACGGCCAGCAGGAAAATGGTTAATGGGTCGAGTAACAGACCTTCACCCGGGAGACGACGGATATGTTCGTGTCGTAACCCTGAAAACAAGAAACGGCTTCATAAAGAGACCAATAACTAAGCTATCTATTTTACCAATAGACAGCGAGGAAAACTCTAAACCAAAAAACACCAACAATGAACACAAGAAACAAACAACAAACGAGAAAACAACAAAATGTCAACAAACTGCAAAGACAAGCAAAAATCAATTTTATCGGTTTAGTGATGACCCTGCTCTACCTACTGAGTCCAGCAACTGCGACCACAAACACAACAACTTTTATCGAACTGCAACAAGGCTTATTTTTCGATAAATCAACCAACATGAGATTGATTCGCGACGAGTGGAAGATAGTTGTCTATTACGACATCAAACCCTACTGGCATGGTACAGCAGTGTTCACTAAATTCAACGAGCACCTTGAAAACATATGTTCAAAGCTAAATCAGAAGACCCAATGTGACATAATTGCATTACAATTACGTCATGCATTCGCTGAACTCGAACACTATAACCGTTTATTGCTGAATCCGCAAGGTCGGGTGAACATGAGAAGCAAACGCGGCCTTATCAACGGTGTCGGGTCGATCGCACGGTCTTTGTTCGGAGTATTGGATGACCAATTCGCCGAACAATATCAACGAGATATTGAACTCATTCAAGAAAATGAGAAGCATCTGGCTCTATTATATAAAAATCAGACAACTATTATAGAAGCCGAATACAACATACTTCGGAGATCGGAAGAAACAATCGAAAAACAATACAAATTACTCAATCAACATCTGCTAAGCCTAGACAAACTAACGAGTAACCTTCAGCAAGAGATTGAGTCGCAAGAATTATCAATCGAATTTGTGATGTCGGCGATCTCGGCGAACAGCTTTATAGAGCATCTTAGAAACGTTCAAGAGATTCTGTTGGACACCGTAACAAATATTTACAATGGCAAGATGAACTTACACCTCATTGCGCCAGAACAGCTACGAGATGAATTGAACGTCATATCAGGTCAGCTGTCAAAGGATGTGGCACTTCCCATCACAAATATTCAAGAAGATTTTTTCCGCCTGTATCATCTTCTGCAAGTGAAGGCAAGGATGTCAGAAAGATATCTTATCATTGAGATACGGGTTCCATTAATCAGCAGAGAAAATTACGAAGTTTACGACATCATACCTGTCCCAAAGAGGAACGGCAGCGAAATGGTTACCCTACTACCTACAGCGGAACTATTAGCAATCAACATTCAAAAGGATTCTTACCTCCCGATGACTGTAACCGACCTACATCGATGTATTGATCACGACAGTACGACATTGTGCCCCATGAGGACGCCAGTATACCACATGAAATCTGACGAGAGCCTCTGCAAGAGAAGCAAAGGCTCGCCGGACTGCAAAACAAAACAGAACTGTCGAGACACATTGGAGGAACTTAACAACATAAACAGCTACCTATACTTCTGCTGTGACGCTTGCAAAATACGCGTTATATGCGGGAATCAAGTTTCAACAAAGGTACTTAGCAACGCAGGGATAATGAAACTCGGAAGCGACTGCACTATCAATAGTGAAACGTTCACTGTTTATTCCCAAAGGCAATTTAGTGACACAATTCATGCCCAGGTCGAAGAATTCACGATAGAAATTCCTCCAATCAATCGGATAATCAACCTATCTGTACCGGTTTTGAAACAAGAACCTGAAACTGAGACGGTAATGGAGCAGAGCTCGTTACTGCGAGATCTGGGAAAACAAATAGAACAGATGAAAGCTGCGACTGCAGAAGGCGTCATATCAGAGCGGGCAACATATCACGATGTCCACCAATACGTTGTCATTTACATTTTGGCAGCAGTAGCAGCGGTAGCAGGCGCAATATATGCATACCACCGACTTCGGAAACATTGCAGGAGTCAACAGAAACCGATGGCACCACCTGTTCCGAATCCAGCGCCACGAAGGAGGTCGACTGCAAGTTTCGTGGACAACACGGCATCTGACGTCGCCGAAGACAGCAGTGTAATGCACTTATCGAATGCACACACACTCAACAAAGCAAAGTCGCCTATTGCGCGCTATGATTTAATAATATAATGCATAAGTTAGATCATTAAGATTTAGATTTTATCCTCTTTTTACATTTTACATTATAACATAACATTTTTCAATTTTATAAACTGTTACATTTTGTGAGTGGGCAATATGTACGAGCTACGCTGTACATTGACCTTTGTGTAGTTTGTATGTCATACTCATTTATGCACATCGATATTGTTTAATAGCGTAATAGCGTAATTACAATTTAGTAGCAATAAATCCATCAAGGGAATCAGTCGTCTACTCATTTACATAACATAACATACCTTACAAGTCTACATAACAAGTACATAACATCTTCACTGTTGGGCATCATACCCCAACAGGGCCGATGCCTGCCAGGGCTGCGGGTTGTTCGATAGAGATACCGCGGCCCTGGAACACAAAGGGCGAAGAAGGAACATGGGTGGGTTTTAGTCAGTACAAGTCTGACACTCCCTCCCGCTCCGCCCAGAGCGGGAGAAGTCATATGATGATTTCCCATCCGGAAAAAAAAAAAAAAAAAAAAAGGCTGCTATGCGAGATGAGCACTCAGAAACGTAGATCAGCTCTGAAGATCAGCAGAAGTGGTCCCAGGAGTCTGTAGTGGGATCTCCTGGGCAGTGATGACACGTCGTAGATGATGAAGACTATCCGATGATGAATTTAGTTTTCCACCTCAGAAATAGCTCCAGCCTTGATGATGGAGATAGTTCGTTTTTTTTCGGGAAATGGTTCAGAGTGGAGAGTTCTTGACTATAGAAATTCAGATTCAGACTGTTAAGAATGTAAACTCTTGACTGAAGCTTGACTGTGCTCTTGACCGAGCTAGGGCATCCGTCAGAAATGCCTTTTATACCCTGATCCTCGCGTTTTTTCCATCTCCTGGGTTTTTTTTGTCAATCCTTCTCGAATTTATTTCTTCTCGGATTCAAATTGTTGCGCTCGTAAGACGCAACTTGCCAGTATTCAAAACAGCCAGCAACAAGCGGTCAAAAACCTTGCGCATAATATTTTTATAAATATAACTTAGAATATCTTTACACAGCAAATATTCGTAACTATCTATCAAATACAACAATTGAGCTCACGTATTGATGATAATCATTTCAGTAATATACTTATAATCTAAATGAAACCTTCATAGAGAATTTGGCTGTTAAAAAGATAAAAGTAAATGTCAGCCGACAAGTTTGATGTAAAAATGTCACAACACAGGATACTAAGAAAATATTTATAAAAATGAAATGATTCGTAAAATACTAATTTTAAGCCAATAAAAGTATGAATATGGATGATAAGTGTGAGTACAAAGTATCTGTGCAGGCAGATACTATATTTTGGTGCCCCACGTTGGGCGCCAAAATCTCATCTCTCATATAGCAGCCTTGACATACGTGTGCGTAGTCGCAGCGGAAAAATGTCGAATTTCTTAATTTCAGTTAAGCAGATATTTAGTGTAGGACCTCGTGTAATTGTGTATGGTAAGTACAAATTTGTGTATCCAGCCATTGGGGAGCTATTCAACAAAAACTGTTTCCGCTGGAACTACGTCATCCTAGCGGCACTTTTTTTATCCTATGCACGTCCATGAAAAAAAATACATTCAATAATTAGTGTGTAAGGAGAGGTAAATGTGTATGCTTGAATGAAATTTGTGTGTCATAAAACTGCGAAGATAGTCAAGTTTCCGCTGCGCTGACGTTTGGCTATTTGATGAAAATCATATAAAACAGCTTAGTGCAGAGTTGATTTTTTTTACGCACCTTGCTTTGAATTTGTGTGTAATGTTTGTGAAAACAGAATTTGAAAAAAACATACCGTTCAGAAGATTTACACGTAAAAGTAAAATAAGGTTATTAGGTCCAATTACTTAAAATAGGAACTCTAGAGCCTAACTTATTACGTTTACTTGTATCTTGTAAGGGTCTACAATGCCTTGCCAAGTTTCATTTATGTGGTCTTAGTAATTAATGAGCAATGGCATAATTTACTACGACTGGACCACTATATTGTATGACATCGGATTGCAGGACTTTTTATAGATAAAGCAGACTAAACTTATTCTGATAGTTAGTGTATTAATGCAACTATTCACATGTAAAATTTCAGGTCATTTCACTAAATAATTAAAGAGATGGAATAAAAATACCAGAACAACCGCAATTCATGAAAAAACCGACCAAGTTTGAATGGCTACAAAAAAGCGGCCGTGCAGTATATAGAGCTAACGTTCTAAAATTTCCAGTATAGTATCGTTATTGTGTGTAATAGTTTTGTACAGGTGCGTACACAATTGTTTAGCAGAAAATAAAACAACTTTATTAAATTTATTCCTACTCTTAAAAATAATTATTGGTTAATGACTAATAAAAATGAAAAAAAGCCACATTATTAACAAAGTAGGTAATAATAACATTGATAAAGAATCAGTTTTTTACTAAACATATATAACTAATATATTGCCTACTGTAAAAGCCTACATGTTTAAGTAAATCTTAGGTTTTTTGTACTAGCACCTAACTTTTCGGGAGTTAGTCTTCTCGTTCGAGCTTTCACGCACACAGAAACAATGTGCATGTGCACTACACACACGACTGAAACCAACCCACCATCGTAGTGAGTTAGAATAACCTTCTTTAGATTATTCACTAATAAACCGATCAGTTTTTAAATTCAACATCTGAAATAACTACTGGTGTTAATGAATTGTTATAATTATTATTAGTATTTCATTTAAACAAATTATACCGAGTATCATCAAAATATTTGTACGCTGGAAGCAGCAGAATATTAAGGAAGGACCTAATAATACGGGATAATCCAATTTTTTTTCTTTGTCCGTCGGGTAGTTTATTTAAAAGTATTGGACACGTATTTTTTCTTTTTTCACGTGGTCATAAAATTACGGAGATATATTGCGTTGAAATGGCTCATGACGTCACATGTAGGTAAGTTTTGTACCTACTTGTGACGTAGTAAGCCCCCACTCTTCAACTTTAATGAGTTTTAACTAAGTAATTTTTTGATATTTTGATAAAACAAAAAATACGTGTCTAATATTTTTGTATTACCTGTCTGACGGACAAAATAGAATGTCGTTTTCTTTACCCAGTCCGATCCCCTATTACCAAGTGTAACAATTTTTTGTATTATTGTGATACAGAAGCTATTCTTATTAAAGTGAAACTTCTTATGCGACTTCCTCCAACAAGTTTAACGCTACCATGGAGGGGAAATATTTTAAACTTAAACTCACTGGCAGTATTACAAGATTTGTGACTACGTACTACGTAGTTCTACTAGGTACGCAAGATGACGTGCAAACAGTCATGCATTCGACTCTTCGGTGTGACCAGTTTTCGCTCAATTTCCTCGATAAACCTATGTAATAATTATGTAATAAAAATAATACAACAATAAAACAACAAAATATTATTTAGAAGCTCAATAAAATAACGAGAGTTAATGCGTGGCGCTCGCACGCATGCGTTCGAGTATTACGAAGTTTCACTTCTTCCGCGCGGCGGGACTCCACGCACTGATTTTTTTGTAATATTTTTTTAAGTTTGAGAAACAAACAAGAGACCCTCTATTTTTATTACGATAATTATTTTGTTACTTGTTTAAGGATTGTGTGCCCACCTGTACCAATCCAATAATGGTACAACACTGGAAATTTTAGAACGTTAGCTCTATATACTGCACGGCCGCTTTTTTGTAGCCATTCAAACTTGGTCGGTTTTTTCATGAATTACGGTTGTTCTGGTATTTTTATTCCATCTCTTTAATTATTTAGTGAAATGACCTGAAATTTTACATGTGAATAGTTGCATTAATACACTAACTATCGGAATAAGTTTAGTCTGCTTTATCTATAAAGAGTCCTGCAATCCGATGTCATACAATATAGTGGTCCAGTCGTAGTAAATTATGCCATTGCTCATTAATTACTAAGACCACATAAATGAAACTTGGCAAGGCATTGTAGACCCTTACAAGATACAAGTAAACGTAATAAGTTAGGCTCTAGAGTTCCTATTTTAAGTAATTGGACCTAATAACCTTATTTTACTTTTACGTGTATATCTTCTGAACGGTATGTTTTTTTCAAATTCTGTTTTCACAAACATTACACACAAATTCAAAGCAAGGTGCGTAAAAAAATTCAACTCTGCACTAAGCTGTTTTATATGATTTTCATCAAATAGCCAAACGTCAGCGCAGCGGAAACTTGATTATCTTCGCAGTTTTATGACACACAAATTTCATTCAAGCATACACATTTACCTCTCCTTACAAACTAATTATTGAATGTATTTTTTTTCATGTACGTGCATAGGATAAAAAAAGTGCCGCTAGGATGACGTAGTTCCAGCGGAAACAGTTTTTGTTGAATAGCTCCCCAATGGCTGGATACACAAATTTGTACTTACCATACACAATTACACGAGGTCATACACTAAATATCTGCTTAACTGAAATTGAGAAATTCGACATTTTTCCGCTGCGACTACGCACACTTGACGTACTGTTCTGGCGACCGTCCTACTGTACTACCCGGTTGCCAAATCTCGCCTCTTCCGCTGAGCTGATCGGTCATCATCTACAGTGTGCCATTTAAAGACTCTAATAGTGTGTGTGATAAGCAGGTTTTTGGTATTTAATTGTATATTTCATCTCATCTTCTAATAAATTCATTTTCCCCTGTTTCTTTTTTAATGTACAAGTCTGCTTACTTCCTTTTCATCTCGAGGAACAAGCATGTTTGTTACATGGTTCCCTAAAATGACACGGTTCATTCGTAAATATTATGTAACCTCTTGTTTAAGTTGCGCCTATGGAAAGGGACATCATCATGTTGTTATTGCAGAGTTTATTGGATCAGTTAATTCAGTAGAAACCATTAGAATACTCAAAATAATGTTTTCATTATTTGGTTATCCGGATAGAGTAGTAACTGACCATGGTAAGACATTTACCAGTAAGTATGTATTTTAATTAATTAGCGGCAGACAAACAATTTAAACATACGTTGAATGCAATTGCGCGCCCGCGTGCCAAGGGCCAAGTCGAGCGCACCAATCGTACCCTGAATGCCCTACGCGCGACTGACCCTAGTGAAGCCGCTAGTAGCTGGTCTAACCGTCTACCCGATGTGATTTGGGGAATAAATAATACTTTTAATGAGACTTCTGGGTTTAAGCCTATGATTTAATGTTTGCGCGTAGTGGTAGGCCAGTGTGTGATGTAACCATCCCAGATCGAACATCTTTTTTTTTTTTTTTTTTTTTTTTTTTTTTTTTTTTTTTTTTTTTTTTGTCGCTGGGAAAAAATGCATTACGCATACCCGTCCATCGGGGGATGGGCGGGCTATGTGGGACTCCCCGGTCTGACCCGGTATACCCACTAAAACGACCCAGCGGCATTCCCGCTTCGTCCTAGTGGCGGGGGACTGGGAAACCGGCACAGCCTTTACTTCCAGTCCTCAGATCGAACATCTGATCCAACCCAGGCCAACCCATATAACCATTTTTGGGAACATAACGTAACCGTTTCGACACCTAGCGTCGACACTGACTTAATCTCGTAACATTATCTCGTCGCCGTTCCGTGTTTAACAGGTCGCTGCAACTAAAAATGGGGAAGAGTCGACACAGTAACATTTGGTTTCTAATTTACGTCGTCGCCGTGTCGTAACATTGTTACCATATTTTAACCAGAATTCGCACAAATCATTCATTCATTCGTTCATTTTCGTTGGCTCGTGCGTGATTGACATCGTTAAAATAAAAATACAAAAAACCCCATCACAAAGAGTATAGTAATATAGATGGAATAGAGCCCACTCAAGCGAATTTTTGACACCTATATTGAACGGTGTCGCCACCTGATACTAAATCCGTTGAACTAATACCAATAACTATAGGTGCGTACATATACATAGATCTATATCTTTGTTATTGAATAGGTTTTCTATGGGTTTCTGTTTTTATTTCTTTCTTTACACTCAACTCAACCGCACTTTCTGGATCTAAAGCTCCAGAAAGTGCAGTCCAGTTGAGTGTAAAAAAAGACAGAACCGAGAAACCACATAAATTACACAAAATGGGAGAGATCTACAAGCATGCGCACACGTCGATAGTCGCCATTTTGTAAACAATCTGTATGATATTGTTGCCAAACCTTAAAAAAAATATTAGCAATCACAAAATGCTTTTAAAATAAATAAATAGTTTAATCTTGTGTAAAGTTTAAAATTATTTTTAACTCGATTTTCATTCAAATCAAAAAGGAATTTAATCACACTGGCGATAATTGGCGTAAGCACCATCTTTGTCATTTTTAATGTACTAAATCTCAAGTTTATGCGGATTTGATAAGAGGTGGTGCTAGTATCTTTGTGTAAAATTGGACGCCTAAGTCAAGTATGGCAGTGTCCCCCCCCTGCCCCATCATATCTCTTAATGTATGTCAACAAAGAATTAGTTCTCATTAATTACTATGGTTTAAAATGGTCAAATCTTAATGGGAAAAGAAATTTACTGTGTAGTTTCGTTGAATATTTTGATATTTACCAACGCGCCACCTTAATATCATAATTTAATAAATCTGGCGATAGGTAACCTGTTATTATTAAAAAAAAAAAAAAATACTACACACCGAGTGCTCAAAAGTTCAAAGTTCTACTTTAATACAATATCAAATTTTAATTCTAATAAGAAATTATTTTAGCAAGAATTTACCATAAAATTGATAAATAATGAAAAAAACATTTTTGATAAGATGTTGATAAGTGAAAATTATGCTCGTCACAACTAGTCACAAAGTTACTATTATGTGTCGATATGTTCCGCTAAGTAGTTACAAAATTACTGGATTTTTAAATGGTTTTCCATATCTTTTTGGTTGACAGTGTTTCCCAAAGTTATGCAAGATAATTTCTTGCATTGTTTTAACAAAAGAAGGCTCATTTCAATTAATATCTCTAGTACCAAGTACATGGGTTAAAGACAATGTCCTGTTTTGGCCGAGATCAAGAAAAATAGCGATATGGAGCTCGTATGACTCCTCTGCACCAAATTCTGCACTATTTTCGCTGTAAATGACCTAGAATAAAATAAGATTTAAGTTAAATAAAATGGGTATCTGTCAATTCGCCCTATCAACAATGCAACATCAGACAATTATTATAATAAAAAATATATAACACGGCGGGGATTCCACGAGGTGGAACCCTTAACAGCTGAATATCGACGCCATATTGCCTTTCAGTTGATAACTGTGTGACATTATTCTTCATTGTTGGTAGATAGGTAGATGGGTAGTTGAAATCACACACAACACTTGACTCAAACTCCATAATTTAGTTCTAATAAACCAGTTACAGGCACATAGAAACTTTCCATAGGTTGAGCCACCCTTTCGCAAACATGGTGGATGTAAGAAGAAGAATGGGCCAAGAAACTCCTCACACACTCTTTTGGATCTGTCTTTCAATTGTTACAGTTCTTATTAACACAACTTAATATTGCTCACTTCAAAAACTACTTTCGTTTAATTAATATTTCAATTCTCTAATCGCGAGCTCACTCGAACGAGACATCTCGCTGCGCCTGCGGTTCTGAGTGGGCGGAAGTCCGGGACTCGGATGTACTACACACACACACTCAATAGTTCAGTACAGTTATTCATTACATAGTAACTTCAGTAAAACAATACTAATGTTCACTATTAATTACTTTAGTTATTAAACAATACTAATATTCACAAATGCAAAGGCGTTATTAAGTTAATGGTAAATTAGTAGCTTCATTACTTTTTACAACAATTGCTTGCTTAAAACCATTTTCGGCAGATCAAGAGAGTTAATACAAAGAACAGGTTTTGCACTAATTAACTACTCTGTAAAATAATCTTATTAATTTTTAGTTTGTAATTAGTTCTAGAAACTGATTTAGTTGTTGTTACAAATTATAAATTGAATAATTGATATTGTCCACACAGTGGGATGCCGCCTCATAAAGATTGTCAAATTGCCATTGTTAAAATCCCAGTTGTCATAAAATAGTTGCTATCTTAATTTAAACTATAGTTCTAGCTAGTGGCTTTTGTTTAATAAATTACTCTTTCAGTAGTTAACACACACGCCAATAGATGGCGCTTAGTCTCTTCAGAATCGATCCATACATTTCTAGATTCTGATTCTACTCACAGATGGCATGGCAGGTTCATCAATATTATCACAAATGCTAATTATGAGTTACCTAGTTCTTATTTAGATTAATGAGTAGTCTTAGAGATAGACGCTCTTGCGGCGACATATACTTACATGTACTTAAGTTATTTTGGAACGTTAATTCTTTAACTCTTCTACAAAAAGTTGAAGTCCATCGGAATTTACGTGAGGTTTTTGTTTGTTTACTCATTTTAACTAAATTGTATATAACGACAGCAAAAATAAGACAATCTTTGAGAATTACTGGCTCTGGTGATGCTCTATTAGTGTTAAAGTGTTCTGGAACATCGACTACACAATGTTACTACCCAGTTACAACGCATTGTGGCAACATTGCACACTAGTTACAAACCAAACGCAAAGTTTGTAAAATGTGTGGTTACAAATTAAGCAGTAAAATATCGAAACAGCGACGACACAAAGTTACTGAATCTAGTTTCCGCCACATTTTTACTGAACCGTTACAACACATAAAAGCTAATCCGTACAGTCGCATTCTGTCGTACCAGTTACGAAACTGTTGCGACTTGTTACATCTTTAACAGATGGATGGTGGATCTGCGACCAAAAATGGCTACATGGGAAGTGTAGTAAAGCCAGTGCACGTATCAATCAACGTTGGTAAATCAAAAAAATCAAACGTTGGTAAACATCGCAAAAATTGTCATCTTTAAAAGAAAGAACTTGGTTCTATGGAGGCAGGCGCCTACTAGTAGTGCTGCTAAAGTTAACACAAAGCTAGACGACTTGTATACAGGCACCTATATAATAACTAAAGTCGTTGGCATCTGTATTACACTCTTTGGTTTGATGGTTATATATTTTTTTTTTGCTTTTGTTTCAGCAGACTCTATGCGACCTTATCGTAGCATAGCTCCCATATCTGACAGTGCCAACAGTTCTGATGACCAGCTGGAGACGGAAAACTTAATTGATCTATTAGAAAGCTAAATAAAATCGTGTGCTCCATTGCGGGAGCAATTGTACAGGATGGCCGACTGCAACGCCATGCCATGTGTTCAGCCAAGCCAAGCCAACGCCACCTTACGACAATTTGGAGCCAAATTTGTCAGCTAAGCCAGCCAGCCGGCCTAGCATGACCGCCGTAGAAACGAGCTATGTCTACGGAAGAATCGACAATTTGACAGATATTTCTATCGTCCCGAGCATGGCGATATTAAGAATGTAGAAAAGAAATGTTTCTTTTCTTCAGTCGACACAAGTCTACAACGTCGAGCATGACGACCATATTTTCTCTTCTTTTGACATTTGGGGGTAGAAACATTACTTCTGACAAATGTCAAACTAGTCTTTATAAAAACTAAATACGAGAAATACGTTTCGTGGTTGCGTTGAGTTACGTTCAAAAGGTTGAAATGTTATGTAAAATATTTAGGTTTAATTTCGCGAAAAAGATCCAGGCCTGTATCCAGGATGCAGCAACACCATCCCGCTCACGAAAAATAAAAAACTCGTGCAATTGGCAACTTTTTTTTCTTAACTAATTGTATCCTTTTAACTTTCCATAGCAACGTCCCCGTTGCTATGGAAAGAATTTCTGTCTATGTCTTCGTAGAAACGCGAGTCGACGGTGCGCGCCATGCTCGGGCAGAAGAAATGACAAGTTGTTTAGAAAAGATTTCTTGTCGTTTCTTGGTAGAATAGAGATAGAATGGTCATGCTAGGGGGGCAGTGATTGAGAGTGACGATAAGATCTACGTGCGTCGTCGTACGTCAAACAGGCTCATTACTTCGTGTAAATTATTTCATCACCGCTGCTCTCAATAACGGTGAAGGAAAACATCGTGAGGACTATATTTTTTTTTTACTGCTGTAACTTCAAATATTGTAAAACCAAATGATTTTAAAAGAGTAACCATGGAGTTTCTTGCCGGTTCTTCTCCATAGGAAACGACCAACCCGAACCGAGCACCTTTTGTTTACGTTTTATAAGTGCCCATGTATGCCAACGTAAAAAAAAATCGAAGACATGTGAAATCTACCTACCCTCAATACGCCCGCGTGGTGGATTACAGCCCACTCACAGACAGAAAGCTGTGTCCCAGCAGTGGTCACATTATAGGCTAATGATGATGAAGGGTACTGATTATTTGTATACTAGCAGCATGCCCCCTTTCGGCGCTCATTGTGGTTCTGCTGAAGGGAGGGTGACTACCGCCGCCGCCGGTTCTCCTTCAAAGTCGATTTTGAGTATTCATTATTTAACAAACATGGAAGCGATCGGCATTGGTTGTCTGTCGCTAGTCACGCCTTGCGACGGACAACCAATGCCGTCCCTCACTATCAACAGTATCAACCCATACATGTCAGTCCTACTGAGTGACTACTGACCCCTCCTTTATTAATCACACGTACACGATTGAGCTTTGATTAGCTCAAAAATAAACCCAAAAATTATTTTACGTGCATTTTCAACGAAATTGTTGGGTTGTAAAAATAATCGACGACATGAAAATTGTAGACAATTTTCATGTCGTCGATTATTTTTACATGAAATGGTTGAGGGACGCACTGCCTCCAATCATTTTGCCAGCTGTTATCATTGTGAAGTTATTATGGCTTCTCGCGGCATAGTTGTCTTGGGTCGATGTGTATTGTGGTCCACGAAAGAATGCGGGAGTAGATCGAAGAGAAAAGCTACCTGAAATAAGTCTGAAACTGTACAGCCTTGAAAATTTGTAAATCCACCACTGGGTCTATAGTAGTATAAGTTGTATTAACTATGCAGTACAGTCAGCCCCAAAAAGATAAAAAAACACGGACAAGGATTCATTTCATTGTCTACTACCATTATTCCGTATTGTGGATACGACAAGCTACAAAAATTGAAAACAATAATTTTCACCAAAACCTCGTACACAAGCCAGATACATAATAATATCTATGAAAAGGTTGCGAACCCCTCGATGTGTACACGAAATTTATAGCTTCTCGTGACGGGTGGTAACTTTAAAAGGGGTCCTTATTATCGAGAACAGACAACTTATGAGTAAGGTTGTATATCGCCAAGGAACCGTGCAGCAGTAGCTTTTCCAATTAATAAGGTTAATTGCTTTTTCACCAGCTCCAGAATCCAATCAAATTAGTGTGTTCTCTTCTCACTTATGTCAGATGTGTAGTGTATATTATGTTTGCTATGGTAGAAACAAAAACAGACACTAGTTTTGTTTTTTTTTATTAATTACATCTAGTCACATCACTTTACTTCCTTAACCTGGAGACCTGCAACAAACAAAAATCTAATTGAACTTTCTACTATGTAATAGGTTCTTTCTAATATACCAACTAGTCAAAATATCAAGCATTTGTATTGAAAATAATTCATAACTTAACATCTGTTAACCGTCATTATTAAATAAAATTATTTTAATCTAAAATAGCAATAGATTCACTAGAGTAGGAGAGTAGAGGAGCTCGTGGCCTAATAATAACAGCCGCACGGGTCTATCTTCAAGGTTAAGCCGTGCATACCGAGTGTCCTCCGTGCCTCGTAAAGCACGTTAAGCCATTGGTCCCGGCTGTCATTTGTAGGACTTTGAAAATCATTACAAGTAGTAAGAAGCCGAAAGGGGTTTCGTATTACTCAGTTACTGAGTTGAGGAGGTCCGATTTCGTAAAAATCGTTTTAAAAAAAAAAAACGTTGCCCCACACTAGGAATTTCTCCTATATCGTGGGTGCGTTTACAAACATTTAAACTCACATACACAAACAGCCAGACCCGGAACAACTATCTGTAGGCCATACAAATATTTGTTCCGTGCGGGGATCGAACCCGCGACACGCAGCGCAGCAGTGGATCGCTCAACCACTGCGCCAACCGTGCCGTCTAGATAGAACTACTAGATTGGCAGTTGCTTCATGTTAAATACTGATACAGCTGCATCTGGGATTGGAAGTCAACCCCAATAAAGTTTGATGATGTGCAACAGGTTCAAAACTGATCTGATGAAAATTGTTCTATTGTCAATTTGGATTAGGCCTGCATACTTAGAAAGTTGATTTCATATGTATTACTAGACTTGATTACAAGTTAGAAAAAGGAGAGCTAAATATATACAATAATTATGTTAAAAAAAAACCTGTCTAACCAGGGCATGTAGGTATACCAATAACATTATCAAATATAATAAGAAACAAAAATATTCACCAAAGAACATATTAATTCATATTAAAAGCTTGATTTTCGTTGCCAAATTACCACCATTTCCCCAAAAACTAACAAAGTTTTAAAACATGAGAACACCACCCTCCACATTATATGTTCAACCATCAGTTATTTTTTCATCATGTCACTACCTGGGAATCGACTGGAGTTGTCGTGTTGATATGACAGTTTCTTTATTTTACTACATTTTATTTAATTTTGGTAGTGGTATTTTTTTACTTGTTAACCAAAACGGACTACACACAAATATAATGTAATCTTAATACCTTAGAACACCTCCGTGGACCCCAAGTTATCAGGGTCAAAATTGTTGCAAATTAGGTCTAGTATCACCCATTTCAAGGAATACACCCAATTACCAATGACCCGTATGTTCCAGAAACATGATGATACCAGGCGTTTTGTAAAATCAAGGGAGATGTTCTATTCTATTCCTTCTTTTAATTGTAATCAAAGGATATTGATAGGTTTCCCAGTGACATGTACGGGTTAGAATACTAACTACTAGATTATGGCTTTGCATTTGGAAATATCTGTGATAAAGTATTCTCCTAGCTGTCCTAACCTAGTCATGGTTAATGTAGGTGTCAGTCACTTGCGACAGGCAGAAGTTCAGATTAGTATTAATATTATAGTGCGCATTCATTCACAGGCTGTGAATTATGAATGATTGATCAACTGTCAAGGCACTGATAAATCAATTTAATTCACAGTTTTAGTATTAATGCTTATGAACTTCTAAATAGATTCAAGAATGTATATACAGGAAGAATCTTCCAGGTGGGCGTGGATGCCGACACTATTGAGGGTGTAATGACACAGGGTATTTTTTTTTTCAAAATCAATTTATTTGATTCCTGGCTTGGAATATTTAATTTTCAAAAATCCAATTATGCAGATTTTGTTTTCATCAAAATCAGGCTCCAGACTCCTTAGAGTGGTAAGTTATCACTCATAGTTTCAGATTTGGCCATCCACGCCCACTTGAAAAATAACCCTGTATATACCAGTTGTTGATCACATACCTGGTGGTAAACTCTGCTTGAGCTTCTCTGCCTTCTCTTTGTCAGTGATGACGAGTGTGTACAAGAATCGGGAGCATCGCACCTTGAACTTCACATTCTCAGGGTTCTTCTTTATCTTCACAGCTGCAAACATGACAAACATAAATATAATATTTGGTTTTAGCATATATTTAAAACATTTGTTAAGGAAGGTAGACTGTTAGATCATGTACTGGTAATGATCAGTACTAAACCTGCCCAAATGGAGTATTTCTAAAATAAAATAGACGGCCGTGACGGGACGCCCGGCAGACGCGAAACATCTATGATTTTAATAGATTTGAAACTTTATTAACCAAAAACGAATTGAGGAGTAAAAGAAAGAAAAGCATTTGAATGAGAAAGTTTAAAAAAAAAAAACATGATTGTTAGTAAATGTAATATACATATGTATTTTAATCGGAAAAGGTTTACTTTTTTAAACATGGCGTAGGGGTGGGGGGCGCAACACCATTTCCCATCAATTGTATTGCCTAATCGCAAACAATCACAGTTGTAATATCAGTAAACAACTTACATTTAGCGTCTTTCCTGCGTGCCTTCAGTAGGAAGTCTTTGATATCTTTGATTTCGCGCGGCTGCAAATAACAACAACATCAGATTCATTTCAACAAATTCCGCCGTGAGGTACGATAATTATTTGATACTGTTGGAACTGTTATTCATGAAGTAATAAACGTTCGGAACATCATTATTTTTATTAAAATAAGCAGTATTTTCTTACCATGTTGATGACAAATATGTTCACCGTCAAACTGGAAATAAAACGTTGGTATTAATTTAAATATAAATTGCAATCGATGCACTACTATCACTAATAAATGTTTTACTATGAAATATATAGAAAACAGTAGTCTTGAGGTAGATTTAAATGGATTTTATGACGATTTTCGTAAAATTCATACACATCTCACCTGCTACACTTCCAAAAGAACTATTTTTTGACAATGACATTGACAGCTGACAAGTACAACAATCAAAAACTGACTACCTTTTTTTAAATGTAACATAATTGAACTTTAGGCTTTCAAGACAGCAATTAACATTCGGAATATCATTGAATCCACGAAACAGAAAAACAGTGGAAAGTGCTAAACGACGTAATTTGAATGTGAACCGATGTCGCCAAACTAACTCAAAAAAAAACAGTATTCATATTATACACTATAAATAAACGATATTATTTGTTTGCTTAGTCGTTTTAATTTTAGTGGTCTGTGGACATTTAATTTTATCCTTTTGTAAAAAAAAATGGTAATATTAACAATTTAGATAATAACAGGTTTAAAAGTACTCTTAACGAAGCCAAAAGACACTTGTGGTCCCATCATTATGTTTATTAATTTGTTATACACCATACCTTCTAGTTATGGGTCAAAATACAACTTTTCACAATTTTTCTTTATAAATACATTTTTTTAAATATTATTACCTTACTCTAAATACCTCCACGACACACGTACTATTCAATGCATCCATCAGCACAATATTTTGAGTGCGTCACATTAAGTCCCACCATGATTTTGCACCCAAAAAAAAAAGTTGACCACAATTTTTGCAAAGAGTTACTTAGTTTGATGTACATACATAACGCTTGGTTGATAGCTTCGTTAAGGGTCCGTTTCCACCTTGTAGGTACGTACGACAACCAATGAAACTATACCAAAACCAGTTTATGCGTATCTCTCATTTTACAGTAAATCTATACAAATCGAGGCCATGTTATACTGGAAACTATAGCTCTGAGAAGAGACCGAGAGATTTGTTGCCGCGTGTAACTATATGTTTTCGTATGTAATAGATGCATAGATTATAAATAAACTTAAACTTAACACTTTGTAGAACTCCATATTATCAGTTACTTTTTTAAGAAACTCTTTCATACATATCAATTAACCATTTATTACCCTCGAAAGGATTTTGACCGGTACGTATGTTTATCGGTTCCCTCATAACTTTTGAACTTATATAGAACTTTTGTCAGGGTCACCAATATAGAACTTTTGTTATGGTGTGTTATAGGTTCTATATAATATGAAATGAATGATCATTTAGTTCAACACAATGTGTTTAAAGTCCGAGTTACTACCCCTTACTGCATAGCATGCCATATCGGGCATCAGGGGTTTTTGTCATATCATTTAAATTTGGTCCATTATTTTTTCTTCTTGCAACTCTTAAATTAAACACCGGTAATATTATTTGACGTCTGTGAAAAAAAATGGTGTCCAGCACTAAAAGAAGATTATAAAAAATTACAATTTGTTTCCTAACGGTCGAGAACAGGTAAGTGGACTTCGCATTCGGGGTGTTTTTGAATGGATTTTCACGATATATAGCTGCGTTATTTATTTTGCATACAATAGGCATTTATTGAAAGGCAATAGGCAAAAAAATACTAGATTCGCATAAATTAATTGAAGTGGACAATTTCAAATACCTGGGGCATTTAGTAACAGCCGGTCTCAGAGACGATGCTGATATCGAAAGGGAGCGGAGGGCTTTGGCTGTTAGGGGTAACATGATAGCTCGCAGGTTTGCGCGCTGTTCCGGGTCGGTCAAGCAGACCCTTTTCAGGGCTTATTGTACTTCTCTGTACACGTGCAGCCTGTGGGTGAATCACACCCAAAAAGCATACGAAGCCCTCCGCGTTCAATATAACAACGCATTCAGAGCGTTGATGGGGCTGCCGCGACACTGTAGTGCCTCGGGCATGTTCGCTGCCGCTCGTGTAGACTGCTTTTATGCAACAATGCGTAAGCGTAGCGCGTCCCTGGTGCGCAGGGTGCGCGGCAGCCCCAACAGCGTACTGATGATGATTGCCGACAGGCTCGACTGTCCATACATACGACGCTGCAGTGACTTGCACGTCACCTGCAGTCGTCGGCTGTCTACATAAATTGTGACAGGTGTAATGTTTATTTCTTATTTTAGTTTGTATGGTTAATTGTGTGTCGTGTATTATTTGTTATTATTGAATTTTTGTGTATTTTTATGTATTGAATTATGAGTCCTTGTCACTTTAATGAATAAATGAAATTATATTATATTATAAATGATTCCATATATTTTTGTTGCTGAAGTTAGTGGCCATATATGGGTTAGCATGCAGTCGTAGGAAAAACTTTTTGCCAGATATGGGATTGTATGCAGAATGACAACAGAAATGAGAAAGCCTTAATTGGGATAGTATGCAATAGTGTCAATTTAAATAAATATTTTGAAGAAGTGGCTACAAACTTTATTTTTTATTTTCCTTGGTTTGATTAGGCTTGCGCTGCTTTTTTCTTCCCAACAGTTTATGAAGAACACTACCGAGACGGAAACAAGTGCATGTATAGTCAATATTTTAGATGGGATTGAAGACAAAGAGCTTCTGATGAAGATAAGGAATGGAGAAATAATCGAGGAGTGGTCCCGTTATATATGTATGAGTCTGATGAAGATAGAATTGGAAGACCAAGCGTCCAGCCTACAACAAGTCGATAGGGGGGGGGGGGGTCGAAAGGGGGAGGTAACAATGGGAAAACTCCTAAGAAGACATATACTTAAATGGGAAATTGGTCAGCGGCAGTATACCGAAGACAATTACGCCTTTCTAGAACATATTAGCCTCACAGATGAAATAAAAGGTTTAAATACACCATAAAACCAAAGTTCCTAATACTCTGAATAAATAAATTAAAACATAAGTAAAAATAAGCGTTTTCCTCATTTATTTCCATCTCTCCCTTCACGTATACAATCGATCACCAGCCTATGCTAGAATACTTCCTTAATCTGATATAACCTATACATTCTCATTTTTATCTTAAATTTTTGATTCGCCAGGTACTTCTGAATACAATGACATATTTGGCAAACTTGATAATAAACCTACAACTGCATACAATGCAATATTTGGCATCGAACATTTTTGTTGAATATCTTCAAAAATACCAGGGGTAGATTTTTTTTTATATTTTGTAGTATTACGTCATGTTTTTTTTTCGTCCTAATCAAAAAATCCATGCAGTAAGGGGATAACTAAACACGGCATATAAACGATGACTAAGATTAGGTTAATATAAATTGACGCGAGTAACGCGGTTACATAAATTGACGCGAGTGACGCGGTTTAGTGGTTATGACCGGCTAGTTGAGTTCGCAGGGTGTGTGCATGTGTGGGTTACATACCACTACAAACTCCTCATAATTTGTTTAATGGGTTTCAAAAGAAAGGATTTGGGTCAGAGTGTAGTCTTAGGGGCACTATGAAAAAAATACATAGAAAAGTTTCGCGACCAATTTCGAGGTACCGCTCGCCGGCCGCTGCTGCGGCACCACTCGCTTCACTCGCTCGGCTCGCGCGTAGTTGGTCACAGTTCTAACCTAACCTTACCTATTCTTTGCGGGTACACAACGCTATGAGCAGCAAAGAAAACAAAATTTTTAATTTTTATAAAACTATCTATATTCTATCTAAGCTCAGATGAAAATCTTTTTTGGAAAGAAACTGTTGCTCTAGTAGAAAACTATGAGATGGTGTTCAAAAAACCAAAATAATTTGAGAAAAAAAAAATGTTTTTTTTTAAGTCGTCGCGCCATAGCGCCCCTAATGCTACACTCCAACCAGGATTTGGAATCTCCCTCCTAGCGGTTCACCCCGGGCGACGGCACCACAGGCTTGCTTGTTGGTGGTAGGCTCCGCAAGGAGCAGCCTGGTTCACAACCACCATCCCGCCGGAGTCCGGTGGCAAGCAGCTTGTGTTTCGTCGGTGTGTGGGAGTGCCAGTGCCTTTGGGGGAGAAGGAAGTTTTCAGATGCACTGTTTAGAACCGGTCTTGGTCGCTGGGCAAGGCTTGCCGGGTAACTCGGAGGGTAGCGGGATCCGAAGCACGGTACCAGCCGTTGGCCGAGCGTAGTTAGTAGGGGGCCCAAGTAACACGCCAGCCCCACATGTGTCAAAGGCTGCCCCGCCATTTCGCGAAAAATCCCGGTATGCTCCACTGTGCTACCCGGCGACTGGAGTGGAGCTCTCTGCCTGCGTCTGTGCTTTCGAACGCTTACAACCCTAATCTCTTCTAAGTTATAGTGAACACTGAACAGGCTTTTTCTGGGTAAGCTCCTACCATCGTCGATTTGTGTTTGTCATCTCTGACCTAGACTAGAGTCAAGATCAAACCCATTGCAAATAAAAAAAAGGAGGCGTTCCGTTTTTAGGGAAAATGGAATCCTTGGATTCGGTCTGTCCGTCTGTTTGACTGTCTGTCCGTCAGTATGTCACAAAGTTTTCAAACCGAGACTATTGGCACCACACACTTGTTTGGAGAGTAGGTGCCTTCAATAAACTGCTACACAAACATGAAGTAAGAATGATGAAAAAGGGGTGGCCCTTCATTAATTTAAATATGAATTTGTAATAATTTGTTTCAATATGATCAGTCCTTACTACGAACTAGTCCAATAATTAAGTTACTATTTAGGACTCATAATTTTAATCGTTCACAGGAAGCCAAAATACTTTTATCTAATTATGAATAAAAAATATTTTTTTCCTGACAGTTGACAGAAGGTCGACATGCAGCGTCGTCAAAATATTAATAATCTGTGCTTGTGTGTATCTGACGAACGGAAAACGACAGGCTTCTTTGATTGTTTACGAGCGCCGCGATCGACCGACAGCTCTGAACGACATGTGTAAAAGGTCGGGGCCGACGAGTGGCAGGCGTCAAGGGTGGAACCAGTTGTGGAGCGGTCGCGGCCAGTAGCCGGGGGACATGTCGGACCGAGGCGGTGTGCGGTCCAGCGCGCGCCTCAGCGGCGACAGCGCAGCGGCTCCTGTGGAAGTCCGCGCCGCTCCTGTGAGCCATGCCTCGCCAGCGAGCCGCGCTGCGCCTGCGGGCCGCGGACGCCCTCTCTCTGGCACGGCCGCCGCCGCGCTGCGCCGTGCGCGTGCTGCTGAGCGTGCTGCAGAAGTTGAAGACAGTCCGCGGGTGCTGCGCGACAAGTGCCGCCGCCTCGCGCGAGCTCTCCGGAATGCCAAGCATTTAGTGGTGAGCAAATGTCTAGATCACCATAGTTCTAAATCGGTGCACAATAAATAAAAAAGGTCTGTGAAGCTCCTTAATGGTTGGTAAGGTGGAGGGAAATACTTGCATGCCAGATCCAATGCAGCTTTCTGAAAAAAGCCAGTAATTACATATTGTTGCTGCAATATCTTGGAAGAGTATAAAAGAAGTGGTAAATGATGGTTGTGACCGTACGCTGCTGCTGGTTGAACAGTGACTGGACATGTTCAGTGAATCATCTTCACCAGAAACTGCATACACTACATGCTATGGTTTGCCCAAATGTTATGGTTCCAAGTGTGTTTACTCTCCAGGCGGCACAATATGTCTGAAAAGAATTGATTGACACAGTAAGTTCAATGCTAACTGTCCATATACCACTCTAAATGAGAGACGTAGTGTTTTACTACATTTATTGATTTCCAAGATTTATATTAACCAGGTGACATAATATTGTCATCCAAAACCAAAACTTATCTGAGGTTGACTGTATAATAATAATGACTGTGTAATGTGTGTATAAGGGGGCCCGGGAGGGGGCTGAAATGGAGTGCTAATAATGGCCCCATTACGCCTCCTCCAGGCGAACATCAACCACTGCCGCTGTGCTCAGGATCTGTTGCTCCAGAGCATGGCGGAGTGGTTGATTAACGTCGCCGTGGTCGCTGAGCCGTACTTTGTCCCACCCAGGGAAGACTGGGTGGAGGACCTGAGCGGCTCAGTGGCCATAATTTCGTCGGCCGCCGCCGGTACCCCGACCCTTGAGAGTGTCAGGAAGGGTCAGGGTTGCGTAGCAGCACGGTTCGGGGAGATCGTCGTAGCGGGAGTCTACTTCTCCCCGAGCCGAACTCTCGCCGAGTTCCACAACTCCCTCATGGAGTTGAGTGTCGTCATCCGAAGCTATTCTCTCCCAGTGCTTGTGCTCGGGGACTTCAATGCCAAAAACTTGGCTTGGGGTTCTCGTTGCACAGATGTGCGGGGTAGGATGGTGGAGGACTGGGCTCTGGAGGTGGGCCTGGTCGTCCTAAATCGGGGTTCTGTCCCCACGTGTGTGCGGATGCGGGGCGAGTCGGTGGTGGACATCTCGTTCGCTAGCCCCGCTCTGTCACCGCGTGTCGTTGACTGGCGCGTTATGGAGGGGGTGGAGACCTATTCCGACCACCGGTACATCCGGTTCGATGTCTCCGCCCAGGACTCAAGCGCGCCGGTCTCACAGGCCCCGAGTGGTCCGCGTTGGGCGCTGAAGCAGCTGGACCGGGAGCTCCTCCTGGAAGCCTCGATAGTGCAGGCCTGGGTGACATCACCGAACAGGCCTGCCGACATCAACAACGAGGCAGGGTGGTTCCAGGAGGCCATGTCCGACATATGCGACGTGGCAATGCCCCGAGTTCGGCCAGGACGCGCCCGGCGTCAGGTGTACTGGTGGTCGCGAGAGCTGAAGTCTCTGCGCGAGGCGTGCGTCGCCGCGCGGCACCAGTACGCCAGGCATCGCAGGCTCCGCATCCGCCCTACGGATGCGGCAGCCATTGAGGCGGAGCTGTACGAGGGATACAGAGCAGCGAAGACCGCCCTCCAAGAGGCTGTCCAGCGGGCCAGGGACCTGGGCCGCGAGGAGATGCTGGGGACTCTCGACAGAGATCCGTGGGGGCGCCCTTACAAGATGGTGCGGGACAAACTCCGCACCTGGGCCCCCCCGCTGACGCAGAGTCTCCGCCCTCAGCTCGTGGAGGACGTGGTGAGCGCTCTGTTCCCTCTGCGAGGGGAACATCCTCCCCCGCCTATGGCTCCGCCGCTTGCGGTGCCAGATGTGGACCACATCGAGGACGATGACGACATTCCGGAAGTGACCGGGGTAGACCTGAGAGTGGCGGTAGGCAGGCTTAAAGCCAAAAATACCGCCCCGGGACCCGATGGCTTGCCTGGCAAAGCCTGGGTCCTGGCCTCGGAGGCTCTCGGGCCCCGACTGGAAGGGCTCTTAAGCGCATGCTTGGAGAGAGGCCAGTTCCCGCTTCGTTGGAAGACGGGGAAGCTGGTCCTCATCCGGAAGCCGGGGCGCCCTGCGGACTCTCCGTCCGCATACCGGCCCATTGTGTTGCTCGACGAGGTGGGCAAGCTCCTTGAAAGAGTCATTGCGAACCGCCTCGCCGGGCACCTTATGGGGATGGGGCCGGACCTTGCGGAACACCAATTTGGTTTCCGCAGGGGGCGCTCGACGGTGGACGCCATCATGCGCGTGAGGGCTCTCACGACGGGGGATGCAGTGTCTCGGGGTGGGGTCGTCTTGGCGGTGTCTCTTGACATCGCCAACGCCTTCAACACCATGCCCTGGAGCTGCATAAGGGAGGCACTTCGGTATCATCGGGTGCCCACCTACCTTCGTCGTGTGGTCGGGGACTACCTGATGGATAGGGCCGTCATCTACCCCGGTCGCACCGGAGAATGGAATCGGCGAGAGGTGTCGTGCGGTGTTCCACAGGGATCGGTTCTGGGGCCGCCCTTGTGGAACATCGGCTACGACTGGGTGCTGCGCGCTGACCTCCCTAGTGGTGTCAGCGTAGTTTGCTACGCTGACGACACGCTGGTGCTGGCACAGGGGAGGTCGCACGAGGCGGCAATTAATGACACGCGGGGTTGCGATAGTCGTGGAGAGAATCCGGCAACTGGGTCTCGAGGTGGCATTGCACAAGTCCGAGGCCATGTGCTTTCATGGGCCTCGGAATGCGCCACCGTCGGGATCCATACTGACGGTAGGAGGAGTTCCCATCGGCGTCGAGTCGACGCTGAAGTACCTAGGGCTTGTCCTCGACAGCCGGTGGAACTTCGTTGAGCACTTCCGACGTTTGGCCCCAAAACTGGAACGGGCAGGAGCTGCATTCAAGCGGCTCTTGCCCAACCTGGGGGGTCCAAACGCCTCCTGCCGGAGGCTCTACGCGGGGGTCGTGCGGTCCATGGCCCTTTATGGGGCCCCGGTATGGGCGCGTTCTTTGAGGCGGCGAGCCGCCCATTACCTGAACGCGCCCCAGAGGGTGGTAGCCGTAAGGCTGATCCGGGGGTACCGCACGATCTCCGGCGAGGCGGCGAGCCTCTTGGCCGGATTGCCACCATGGGATCTGGAGGCGATGGTCCTCGCGCGCCTGCATGAATGGCGCGCGGAGGCACTACGCCGGGGGGAAACTCCGCTGCCGCGGCAAATTGTCGCTCAGCGGACAGACCTCCGGCGCGATCTCATGGTGGCATGGAGACAGCGACTATCGCAACCACGTGCAGGGCACGCCACAATAGTGGCGATAAGTCCCCTCTTTGAGGAGTGGCTAGAGAGGCGGCACGGCGCCCTCACCTTCCGCCTGACGCAGGTCCTCACCGGACACGGTTGTTTCGGGAGGTTCCTGCACCGAATCGGGCGGGAGGAAACGCCCGGGTGTTACCATTGCGAGGATCGGCCGGAGGACACGGTGGAGCACACCGTGGAGCTCTGCCCCGCTTGGGCTGAGTACCGCCGTGTCCTCGTAGCGGCGATTGGCGGCGGCGACCTCTCGCGTCTGGCCCTGATTCAATCCATGGTCCGGAGCGAGAGGGAATGGGATGCCGTCGCCTCCTTCTGCGAAGCAGTCATGCTAGCGAAGGAGGTGGCGGAACGTGAGAGGGAGAGAACCTCACGTCCCAGCCGCCGCGGGAGACGCCCCGGGCGTCGGGGGGCAACCAGTGGCCCCCGGCCACCGTAGGCGCGAGCCTGTGGACGGTGAGTAATGGGCTAGCTCACCGTCCGTCCGTCTCATGACGACAGGCCGTGTCGACGGCGCGTACGTGTTCCACGCGCGCCTCAAGGAGATGTCAGCAAACCGGATGGGGCCCGAGAGGGCCGATGCCTGCCAGGGCTGCGGGTTGTTCGAAAGAGATACCGCGGCCCTGGAACAAAAAGGGCGAAGAAGGAACATGGGTGGGTTTTAGTCAGTACAAGTCTGACACTCCCTCCCGCTCCGCCCAGAGCGGGAGAAGTCATTTGATGATTTCCCATCCCGAAAAAAAAAAAAAAAAAAAAAAAAAAAAAGGTTGACTGTATAGATATAGATATTGTCAAAATATATTAAATGAAATCAGGTCTACCCTGAATTCGGTGTAACAAGAATATATATTGTTTTGCCTGTACTGTCCCTCTACTAGGCTAAGGCCTCCCCCAATTCCTTCCATGTGCTCTTTTCCTTCCATGTGCTCTGTGCCTCCACGACCCAATAAAATTTAAAAAGAGAATATTTTGAGTGGGTTAATAGACATTCAAGTTTATGAGCTACCAGCTACGAGGGAAGCCACATGTGCAGTAGGAACCAGGGACGTTATGGAGCTCCGTAACTGTAACCAAAACTTCAGATATCCGAATTAAAATATATCCATAACCATATCCGTTTCACAAGTTTCGGATAGTTTCGTATATGGGCGGGGTACAAATAAAACAACATGTTTCGACAGGATTTTGTTTCACCGCTTGTGCGGCACCTGAATCTTGCAATTTGTTTGTTATTTCTAGTCAGTCATAACATAGCCTCTTTCATTACAAGTTAGTTATTTATTTCAGAGTTGATACTTAATTTAAGAAAGTCTTGTGTTAAGTATTAAATTGATTTCTATAGACAAAAATGTGACCAAAGTCAAGTTTAATTGGGACATTTTTTTTTTTCAAATTAATTTAGATTCTGCTAAATGTAAACAGTGTGATAAAAAGTTTTCCCCAAAAGGAGGTGGCAATGGTCAATCTAATATCTGTAACCGAAACTATCCAAGACTAACCGATAATCTGAAATAATTACATACCCTTAACAGTATCCAAAATCGATATAATTTTATTCCTATATCTATATCCGTGTCCAGATCCGAAATATCATATCCATAACATCTCTGGTAGGAACTATTGCCAAACAGCTTCTTTCATTTTATAATCCAGTGTTTTTACTCACTTATGAATTGGTAAGATTATATCAATCAGGTATACACGGGAGCAGGCATCAGCACAGCCGCCGACATCCCCGACTACCGCGGGCCGCATGGCGTGTGGACGCGGCTGCAGCGCGGCGAGACCGTCGGGTGAGTGCGCCGAGCGGCTGTGCTGTACCCGAGTAGTGAGCGCAGCGACGCGCGGGTCTGACGTGTGTGTGTGTGTGCAGGCGGGTGGAGGTGTCGCGCGCGCAGCCCACCTTCACGCACATGGCGCTGACGGCTCTGTGGGCGCGCGGCGCGCTCAAGTTCGTGGTGTCGCAGAACTGCGACGGGCTGCACCTACGCGCCGGCCTGCCGCGCCGCGCGCTCGCCGAGCTGCACGGCGACATGTTCGCGGAGCTGTGCGCGCCCTGCCGCCGCGTGTACCTGCGCGCCTTCGACACCACGGAGCGCACGGCGCGGCACGCGCACGGCACGCGCCGCCTGTGCCACGCGTGCGGCGCCGAGCTGCGCGACTCCATCGTGCACTTCGGCGAGCGCGGCCGCGCCGCCTGGCCGCTCAACTGGGCCGGCGCGCTGCGCCACGCGGCGCGCGCCGACGTCGTGCTGTGCCTGGGCTCCAGCCTCAAGGTGCTGCGCCGCTACCCGCGCTTGTGGCGCATGCAGAGCGCGCCGCGCGCCCGCCCCGCGCTCTACATCGTCAACCTGCAGTGGACGCCCAAGGACTCGGTGGCGGCGCTCAAGATCAATGCGCGTTGCGACGCCGTGATGCGGCAGGTGGCGCGGCGCCTACGTCTGCGCGTGCCTCGCTACCGCGGCGCGCTGGACCCGGTGCTGGCGCACGCCGAGCCGCTGGCGGAGCCCGAGCGGCACACCACGCGCCGCCCGCCGCTCGTGGCGCCGCGCTCGCCGCCCGCCGCCGCCGACCACTGGGAGCCCTCCTCGCCCTCTGCCTCTGATTCGGACGAGGAAGTGCCGCTGCGCCACCTGGCGGCGCGCTTGCGCGGGCCCACCCCGCGCTCCCCACACGCCCCTCAAGCCCCGCCCGCGCTCGACCAGCCGGACGGACTGCAAGCCCCGGGGCCGACGGACCGCCTGCACTCCTTTCAGGTGAGGGATCTACGCTATTGCTCACGCCTTGCGATTAACTCACCGTCGATCTGTTGCACCTTTGTACAAAGCGGTTTGTTTTTGTCAGGTCAACATGGTCTCTGGGGAAGCCACCATCCTCCTGCGCACGGAGCACGCGCGGCCGGCCGCTCCGCGCTCTCCGCTCCACTGTCGCACCGCGGACCTGCGCAGGTTCCGGATGGTGAGGCGCCCGCCGGATGCGCACGACATGTGGGACGCGCCGCTCGCGGTCAACGGTCACGGCCCTCCCGGCGTCGCCGCCGACACCAGACCCACGCCCGCCGCCGCTCCCGACGCGCTCGCCAACGGTACCGCCGGGCTCGGCTCGCGGCTCAGGCGACTGCTGGAATACGAGCCGCCCATCGACACGCCCGAGCACGTCAAGACGATCCCCGCGGAGCTCGGACCGAAGCTCGAGGGCGACGCGAAGTGTGCGAAGATGGAGCCGAAGGACGAGCCCAAGGAGGAGGCTAGCTCGTCGGAGTCGAGCGACGCTTCGGGCGCGGAGGGCTCGCTGGCGGCCGCCATCATCCGCCGCGCCGTGCTGCTGTGCCGCGCCTCGCTGTACCCGGGCCTGCACACCATCATCGCGCCCGAGCCGGCGCCCGAGTGCGCGTGGTGCGCGCGGCACTTCGCGGCGCGGCGCTGCCTGTGGTACGGGCCGGCGCGCGAGCCGCCGCCGGCTGCGCGCGCGTGCCGGCGCGTGCGCGGGCGGCGCTACCTGTGCGCCTGCTGCGGCGCGGGCTCGCCGGCGCCCGCCGCGCTGGAGCCCGACGACGGCGGCTGGTACGGCAAGGGGTACCGCAAGGGGCGGCGCCGGCGCCGGTAGCGCGAGCCCGACGTCCGGCCGACCGCGCCGGGCGTCTCCGAGCCTGCGTGAACACTGGTGTCGAGTGCCGAGTGCGCGACGCTGACGATGGTTCTTAACAATAATGTAATTTATGCATGTTGAACTTCCTGAAAGTATTTATATACATTATGAGATCAAATCGTAAGCCGATACGTTTTTATACTGAAGATGAGGGTGTAGTGGCAAAATGATTATAAAATATATTATGTTTTAATGGTTGTGATGTTGCTTACAAGTAAATAAATCGCGTCGTCTCCCGAGTGCTGTGACGCCGCCTGCTCTCCAGACGAGCGTGTGCTTTACGTATTCACATCGAGGTGCTTCCTCTGCGAGTACTCTTCCACATAAATACCTCGGTGGCGTGACTCTCCACTCATGCATGCTACTTGGAGACCTTGTGGCTCGCGTGCTGTAGCGGGCACGTGCCGCGTGTGCGTGTTGGTGCTGCAGATCATCTCAATTTATAGTAGGTTAAAATGAGTTGTCGAATAAATTTTGAACTGAAATGTGTTTAATGTTGAAGTATTGATAAATCTAACGCAATAGGATCTTATCTAGTGAAGAATACGATATGATTGGAACGTACAATTTGCTTCTTTATTTAATTGCGTAGAAGTAAATGTTCTGCGTTGCGGTCGATCGACAGTTTTGTATTGTAGGACAATAACGTCACTGCTGCGGTAGCGCTTCGTGCCGACACGGTCTGTCACAGTCTGTCGAATGTCGGCAGCTTCTCAACAAAAGAGCGCAGGACTGTCCGTGTTGTTCACGTTGTGTAATTGTAAGTTTTTTAATGATAATGGTCTAATTTAATAGTGAAATATTGTATGTCAGAAACCGTGTGAATGTCGATTGATATGTGAAATAATAATTAATTGTAAACGAATAAATTTGAACAATTTCAATTGCGTGTCATTTTGTTATCCTGTCATTCCTCTAGTGTCGTCACGTGTAGAGCAGTTGTTAGAGCTCTTTTTTTTTTCACAGCAACTAACAGCACGTTTTTTTTTCAGGCGCCGCCGTCGACGCGCTTCGGACGCAAATGTAACGCGTTGCTAACGCAATATTTTCTCAATCAATTTACCTGTTCATAAAATTGTAGTATGCAGAAGACTTTTTCGAATGCTGACGACACGCTACTAGAGCGCAGTTACATCCATACAAACGCGCCGACACAGCGCGTTTGTATCGTTAGGTGAGCGCCGAGCAAGCGAACGATTCAAAAATTAGAATCCTGAGCGTTAGCGAGGGAATCAATCTTTTGATTCCAAGGAGGTGAAAAATCTTTGCACCCAAATGCAACACGTAACTTTTCATCCCACCTCAGAGGAAATTACTAAAATGATGCAAAAAAAAGAAAATTTATACAATCACAAGATATTTTTATTTCAGTTTTGGTATTAACTACTACCTACACTAGGATGGTAAGTATTACAGAATAATCTTAAAATTATAACAAATAATCATCATCAGCCTATAATGTTCCCACTACTGGGACACAGGCCTCCTCTCTATGAGAGGGAGTGGGCTGTAATCCACCACGCGGGCTCAGTGCGGGTTGGTAGATGACACTTCTTCGAATGTTTTGTTCTAGGACATCACATGCCGGTTTCCTCACGATGTTTTCCTTCACCGTTTTTGAGAGCAGCGGTGATGAAATAAATTACATAAAGTAATGCGCCTGCTTGGGTTCGAACTCATGGCTTACTGCTCATAAGTCGGGGCTGCCACCACTGGGCTACTGCTGCTCTTAACAAATGTGTACCTAATATTTTTGTTAGGTTAGGTTCCGGGGGTTGTGGAAGAGTCGTACGTTCCCGCGACCCCCGGTGTAGGTGAGAGACGGAACACCGGTGTGGTTTTAGTCAGTTAGAGTCTGACAGACCCCACTGCCCTCCCCAGGCGGAGGACATCCATGAGGATTTTCCACACCGCAAAAAAAGGGGTTTTTCTCTGTCGTCCGATCGGAACTCCGATTAGTAAGAGGAGCGGGAATATTTTTTCCCATGCCTCCGATTAAGCATCTTATAAACATTGTACAGTCTAGTACAAAATAAGTTATGTAAAATCATTATCTATTGATTTATTAATCTGTTCACTATAATCACTAACATTCAATTATTTTAGTACAAATCAATAAACTAAATAATTAACGGCATACTATTTATAAATCTGTTAATAATAAATATTATGCTAGTAAATACTTTCTGAATTAAATCCTCACATTAAATTCTCTTTAGTTTCCTTAAAGTGTGATCTACAAGAAAATATTTTATGGTGATGCTATTGAACAGAAAATACTTTCCAAGTATAACGAATTTGTTTTAGCAGACTATTCTTATAACTAGACCAGAATAATAGCTTTCTGCACAGAAGAAGCTAAACAACACATACCGCGTATAAAAAATTATATGGGTGATGGCACTTTTAAAGTTAGTCCAAATTATTTTTCACAATTGTCCACTATTCACGGACATGTCGGAAGCCACACAAATATTACTAATGTAGTGCCATTGATTTATGTGCTCATGACCGACAAAACCGAAAACAGCTACCATGTTCAGTATGCTTCAAAGCCAGTTACCAGATATGAAACCAGTAACGTTTTTAATGGATTTTGAAATAACATCGAAGAATGCTATTATTAAGATTTTTGAAAATGTGCAAATAAAACACTGCTATTTTTTCAAAAAGCATTTGGAAAAAGGGAAAGAAACTACATCTCACTAAATCAAAAACGTTGCCCTTTCTGGCGTTCTGCCCTTACTACCGGCTCATTTGATACCTGAAGGTTGGGCATACATTATACATGATGCTCCGGATATACCTACATTGTAAAATTTTAAAATTCAACATTTATTGAATCCTGGTCAGTTTTTGGTTTGCAACACCGTACAACCAATTATAAAGCTGGCACAAAACACTGAATACAAAAATAATTAGGAAGGTACCAAGTCTTCTTAACTTGTTGCAAATATTAGAAGACGATGCTTTGTTTCAAACAAGCATAATGAGAGGATTAGAAATCAAACTGAAGACAAAAGAGCTCATAATGCGAGATGAATTTTTAATAAATTGTCAAAAATGATGCTTAGCACTAGTGAAATTAGCAGAGGACATTATTTAGAAAGAGTAAAAAATTAAGTTTTAAAATAAAGTATAATGGCCTTGACTGTACTTTTGGTTAAGTAAAGTAAGTGATAAAAACAATACCCATTTAATCGGAGGCATGGGAAAAAATATTCCCGCTCCTCCCACCAATCGGAGTTCTGATCGGAGGACAGGGAAAGACCCAAAAAAAGGTTAGGTTAGGTTTTTTTTTTGTTTTGGTAGTATTGGGAAGTCCCCACAGACACCTCGACTATCTCACGATTTGTGAGACAGTCGAGGTAGTGTCGGACTAGAACCGGCTAAAACCACACTCCTGCCCCGCCAGTGTCCCTCCGACATGATCAGAGACCTTGTTTGCGGAAGGCTTTCACTTATTTAGCGACTGATTTTTGATGATGAGTTGGCCGAAGAGACCACGCTCTGTATTTTAATTTTTGACTTGATGTTAATACTAATTACAAATCTAATGATTACTGTAGGTGTGGACTGTATAATCTTCTAAATAAAACAATTACTTCTTCTTTCTTCATTTATTTCCAGGGTAGCTTGCTGCGCGCGGTGGTCGTGAGAGAATGCGCCGTTCACTCGTGGAAATCGCTACGTCCCCGCAGGGGGACGCGCGAGGCGGGGTATGGACTATGTCCTTTGGCCCGCGGAGAAATGGTGAGCCCGTCAATACGGGCACCCTCAATTTTGGTGCCGATTTAGGCATGAATGGGGGCGAGCGCGCGTAATTTAGTTTATTATGACGCAACTCGCCTATGTGTAGTTGACATTTTGTCCGGTAGGAGCAGCACGCTCAGGTACGATAAACAAACTTTACCGTAACGAGCGCCGCTCTCTTCTCGCCACCCCGGCGGTCTGTCACCGCCAGGTGAGACCTCCGGTTGCCCGGAGGAGGCCCAGCGGATGACGCAGCACGGTGCAGAGTCCGGTGTTCCACAGGGGTCGGTGCTTGGGCCCCCGCTGTGGAACATCGGGTTCGATTGGCTGCTGCGGGGAGCCCTCCTCCCGGGCACGAGTGTCATCTGCTACGCGGATGACACTCTGCTCACTGCACGGGGGTGGAGTTTCGCGGACGCGGCCTGTCTGGCCTCGGCTGGCGGATCCTTGGTTGCAGAGAGGATCCGCCGCCTGGGATTGAAGGTGGCGCTGCACAAGACCGAGGCCGTGTTCTTTCGCGGGCCTCGGCAGCGCTGCCCACCCGACGCCCACATCGTCGTGGAGGGCGTCCGTATAGAGGTCCAGCCCCGGATGAAATATCTGGGCCTAGTGCTGGACGACAGGTGGCGCTTCGGCCCGCATTTCAGCGGGCTGTCGACGCGCCTGTTGAAGGCCGCGGACGCCCTCTCGTGGCTCCTCCCGAACCTGGGGGGGGGCCAAGGCGAAATGCCGGCGCCTCTATGCCGGCATCTTGCGGAGCATGGCCCTGTACGGGGCCCCCATTTGGGCGGACTCCCTCCACAGGAGGGAGAACGCGACCGCCATCCGCAAGCCCCAAAGGGCCATTGCACTGCGGGTGGCGAGGGCCTACCGGTCGGTGGGTTTTTCGGCGGCGTGCGCTCTGGCCGGCATCCCTCCTTGGGAGTTGGAGGCTTGGGTGCTGGCCAGGGTGTATGAGTGGACGGCGCATCGCAGTGCGCTCGGGGAGCGCCCCGTCGCCGAGGAGCGGGAGGCCGTGCGGCGGGAGGCGAGGGACGCCATCGTCCTCCATTGGACGGAGGACCTCACCACCGCCACCTTTGGCCGCCGGACGTTGGACGCGCTCGGTCCGGTCCTCCGGGCCTGGCTCGAGCGGTCCCATGGTTTCCTCTCGTTTCGTCTGGTGCAGGTGTTGTCCGGGCACGGCTGCTTCGGAACGTACCTGCACCGGATCGGGAGAGAGGATCGGACAGGACCTCTCGCTTCCCGGTGTGGTCAACGCCATGCTGGGGAGCGAGGGGGCCTGGTCAGCGGTCGCCTCCTTTTGCGAGGACGTAGTCTCGCAAAAGGAGGTGGCGGAGCGCGCGCGGGAGGAAGACCCTCTCGCAGCGCCGCTCCGCAGAAGAAGAAGAGGTCGGAGAAGACGCGGTCTTCTCCCTCTTCATGGTGGCGACGGGCGGGCGACAGGCGCGGGGGTGCCTTCGCCCGCATTGCACCCGTCACCACCTTCGTCTGTCATTCCCGGGCCCGCCCCCCCCCCCACGGGGAGGGCGTGAGGTCCGCTGTGCGGGTCATCGTCGGCGGAGGACTGGAAGTAAAGGCTGTGCCGGTTTCCCAGTCCCCCGCCACTAGGACGAAGCGGGAATGCCGCTGGGTCGTTTTAGTGGGTATACCGGTCTCAGACCGGGGAGTCCCACACTACCCTTCCATCCCCCGATGGGAGGGTGTGCGTTATGCATTTTTACCCAGCGTCAACAAAAAAAAAAAAAAAGGTTAGGTTAGGCCCGGCCGCGGTGGCATGGGCACCGTCCGCCTTGAGTGCCCGATTCCCGCTGCCAGAGCCGTCCTGGCGAAGGGCCGGCTGACGGTCGGCTTCAGCTCGGGTGCGGTCAGGGCACTCGAGGACCAGCCGCTGAGGTGTTTCCGGTGCTTCGGCATCGGCCACACCCGGGCTCTGTGTCCGTCCGCGGTAGACAGGTCAGACACCTGCTACCGCTGCGGCATGGGAGGCCACCAAACCGCCTCCTGTGAGGTCGCCACGCCGCACTGCTCGGTCTGTGCTGCCAGTGGCTGCCAAGCGGACCACGTGATGAAGGGGAGGAACTGCAATCCTCCCCCTAAGCGTGGCAAAGTACAGGCGCCAACCGGGCCTGTTGCGGCTGCTGGTACCGCCGTTCCTGCGGCGGCTGCGGAGGGGGGTGCGATGTCCGACTGATGGATATAGTCGAACATCGCATCCTTCAGGCGAACGCCAACCACTGCAGGGCAGCCCAAGATCTGCTGATGCAGACAATGGCTGAGTGGTTGGTGGACTTGGCGGTGGTCGCCGAGCCTTACTCGGTCCCTGGCCGTTGGCTGGGTGACCGGGACGGCCTGGTAGCGTTGGTGGCGCGGTCTTCCACGGACTCCCCTCCCCTCTCGCTCCTAGAGAGGGGACCGGGATACGTGGCCGCCGCGTGGGGGGACATGGCCCTGGTCGGGGTCTATTTCTCCCCAAATCGCCCCCTCTCGGACTTTGAGGATTTCCTGGAGGTCCTCACTGCAGTCGTAGGGAGGGCGGCGCCTCGCCAGGTCGTGGTGTTGGGCGACCTGAACGCCAAGTCGGCGGCCTGGGGCAACCCGGCCGCCGGGTGCAACGTCCGGGGACGCGCCGTTGAGTTCTGGGCGGCCTCAAGCGGTATGTCCCTCCTCAACAGGGGGACGGTCCACACGTGTGTGCGGCAACAGGGTGGGTCGGTGGTGGACGTCACGTTCGCCACCCCCGCGCTGGCCGCCCGCGTCGTGAACTGGCGGGTTGAGATGGTGGAGACCTTGTCGGACCACCGATACGTGCGGTTCGACATCTCCACCCAGGGGGTTACCACGGGGGGGGGGGGGGGTACCACGATGTTATTGGTGGTGAGTTTCGGACACTGTGTCACGTCCAAGTCGTGATCAAAGACAACTATTGCCGCCTTCACAGTTCCACTTCCTTGTTCAGCGCACTGGTAGACTCTCGCTCCTCGGTAGTCTCGCATCCTCTTAACCCCACCCACATACGGCTCCTGGAGCAATGCGAAAGCAACCTTCCGCTCACTAGCCACAAGCATGAGTTCTTGGGTTGCAAGGTTCTTCCTCTGCAGATTCGCTTGGATTACCTGGTAATTCGGACTGACACTCTGGTGCGTTCGAGAAACCCTGGATTAGTCACTCCCTGTTTCCGCCGGCTTGCCCCTAGCAATACGCCACCGACAGTCGCGCCAATGCGTCCCACTTCACGCGGACTGGGCACTCGCTGTCGAAGGCGTTGTGCTCGGTCTTCCCCAGCTTTGCGGAAACACAGTTCCTGCACTTTGGTACTTCTGCTGCCAGCCGCGAGGGGCAGTCGACCCTCAGATGGGAATCGCCACAGTGTGTGCAGAGGTCAGCGGGTTCCGTGCACAGTTTACGGCCATGGCCGAAGCGCAAGCAGCGAGTGCACTGAATCAGTGGTGACTGGTCCAGTACACGCACCCGCTGCAGGTCTATGTGCACTCGCCCAGCATTAGTCAGCCTCTGCCACACACAAGGAGACACCTGCAGGATGACGTGGCACATGTGGGGGTTCCTCGTCCTGCGACGGTACTTCACCCCCAACCTCAGGTCATCCGCAGGCACGTCCCCTATCAGGTGGCTGTTCTGACGCTTTAGTGCGTCGATGACCTCCTCATCCGAGTGGCACGAGAGGACGTCCTTGGCGATGATGAGAGGATCCTTATTCTTCACCTCTTTAACATTTAAATTTCCAGCCTTCTTAATCCTCTCTGCCACCCGAGTGAGTTCCTCCCTGGTCCTGAAGCCGACCACCACCTTCTGGTCCTTCGCCTTTCGCAGCCTCTCAACCCTGGTCCCCTCGTTCCTGGCATCGACCGCCGTCCTAAGCTTCTTTAGAACCTCTTCCCCGGTGTCCTGGTCATTAACTGATGACACGACCATCGAGTGAAGAGGCTCCTGGACTTGCTGCTTCGGGACGGGGGCCATTTCCGCGAACGAAGGGCTTTGGCCCGCGACAAAGCAAGGTGCCTGCTGTAAGTGCTCCGACAGAGCCCGCGTATGCAGCTGGCATTCCTCCAGCGCATTTTTATGCTGCTGGAGGTTCTCCATTAGCTGCTTCATGAGCTCTGTCGGGGCACCCGAGACCGGCGTCAGGTCCTGAGGGGCCTCCTCAGGTTCGACTGCCTCTCCGGAGCTCTTCCTTCTCTCAATCTCTCCCTCCTTGACGAGCTGGTATAGTCTTTCGACTGCTTTCGTGAGTTTATCTTTTATCTCCCTTTTAAGGTTCCGAGAGCAGTCGAGCTGTAGTTTTGCACTGGAGAGACACGCCTTTGCCTCCGTGGTTCTATTAAGGTACTTCACGGGTGGCTCTTCTCGAGGCGAGCTCTCCAGGGCTCTCACAGGCTGCACTTTTGGCAGCTTTGCCTGCTGTGAGCTCGTATTTTTCGAGTTGATTTTGGGGGGAGTGGACACGAGTGTCTTCTTAGGGGGAGTGGTAGCGGGTGTGGTTTTTTGGGGTGATGGGGTTTTACGGGGTTGTCCCGATTTGTGCTTCTCCGCTTCCCACTCGCCAATACTGCGCCGCACTGAAAAGCCCGCCTGTACTGGGCATGCCCCCTCCCCTTCCAATCTCTCCTCCACAGCCTTCGTCACGGGAGTCCTGAATCCAAACATCTCTGAGAGATACAGAGGCTGAGTACGACTATTTATGGGAGGACACGTTAAATTAAGATAAAAAGTACTGGATCCCTGTAAAGGGGGGATTCAGACCGTAAAAGTTAAAAGATATAAGTTGATAAGTCCCGAATTGGGGCTTTGTCTAAATACAATAAAATGCTACAGCACGACAAAAGACCTAATAAGTGCTGCAGGACCAAATAACAAAACAAAAAGTTTTGGTAAAAAAAAAGGCCAAAAAAGTCTTATTCTTAATCCTAAAACTTAATCACTAAACTAATCTATGTACTTAACTAAGTGTCCACGGTTGATCTTCGCTGCTCCGGCGCCGTCCGAATGCTTCCAGGGGGTGCCGATTTCAAGCGGTGGTGTTGATTGACAGTGAGCCAATATTGGGTTGTAGGGCTGATGTTTTCCCCCTGGGAAGGTAAAATTTTGATCTTGAGGAGCGTAGTGGTCGTCCTTGAGCGTTATTTATGTATTTCGCACTGTCACTTAGTCGGGATGACTCTCGAGATGGTGTAAACGATTTAAAAAAAAAATCCGATCCTTTCTTGTATACCTTCCTATATACAACAGGGTGGGTGGGCAGGAATTTCTTATTTGAGCCAGACGCGCGAACGAGGTGTCCAGAGACGCGGCTTCGCGCGGGCTAGCTGAATAAGAAATAAAACAAACTGTGTGCCAAAGAAATTTTTGAAGTTTTGGTCAAAAAACCAGTTCTCGACGCAAAATTTTTTGGTTTTCTTCCCCCAACCAGGACTCCGGGACACGGAACGCGGTTAGAACTATTGCGACTATGAATATTGCAAAAAATGTTTAGGAAAATCACTAAAATCTGAAGTTTTATGGAAAATTTTCGAGAATTTTGTAAATGGAAGGTTCTAGCAAAACGCTTTCAAAGTGATGCGATCGGGTCAAAAACACAGGCGCTCGCGCACAATTGTCACAAAAGGCTAGGTATTGCAATTTTTTTTAGGAAAAAACCCTAAATTCTGATGATTTTTATGGGAAACTTTCGACTATTTTTGTCAATTTTCATTCAATTTTTGTTCCAGAAAACGCTTTCAAGGTGATGCGGTCAGGTCAAGAACACAGGCGCACGCATACAGAATCACAAAAAACTGAAAATCGCGCACAAAATCGACCGCACTAGCGTAGCAACCAACGTAGACTGGTTAGGTTAGGTTTTTTTTTTTTTTTTTTTTTTAAATCTTATTCCTCTGACGATGCCAGAGACCTTACTATCTAATTTTTCGCTTGCATTCCAGTTCTATCAATTATTCCTCTCGCACTTTTATTCCTCATACTTTTTCTTTCTATCGTTCTATCTTCTCACAGTCTTTAAGGGTGGGATGCCCTTCTACTTTCCCTATTCTGTACTCTATTTTTGTTCATTTTCTTAATTTGGGTTTAACACAGGACACAATGTTTTTATTAGTCTACAGTGATTCTTTTTACATTACATGTTTCACAACAAAGTTTTACAACCATCTTTTTTAAAAACTACATTTCTTAATAGGTTTATATTTCTTATCACTATTTCTAATTTTACAACAATCTTATACTATCCTTACTCCTAGTCACATATTTCTAAATGTTATTTCTATTTTCCAATCTTAATTCTTACACTTTTTGTGGATAACATATTTTTATTAGCTTTCTTATTCATCTATTTCACACACAGTTTCTTACGGCTACTTACGTTCTATAAACAAATCGAAGTGGCAAACATTTACATTATGATATACTAGTAGATTTTTTCTGGCATTTGGCTATTTTGTAACTTCTGTTCTCAATGCTTGACTCTAATATTATACAAAATATTATGCAAACATTTTTTACTTAAACTGTTTTGTTTCTCTTGATCACTTTTTCGCAAATTTTTACACAAAATTCCAGAAACAACTCTCTCTTTTTACCCTTCATTATCAGCCACACGTTTTCGGCGTTCAGTTTCGTGTCGAGTACGTGCTCAGCCACAAGTCTTTCCTGGTCGAATACGGGACAGCTGAACAATATATGTGGCACCGTCTCAGCAATGTCAGGATCGCAGATGCATGATGGGCTCTCCTTGCACTTGAAGCGATTCAAGTATTCCGAGAACCCACCGTGCCCCGTCATGATCTGTGTCGTTGTGTTACTAATTTTCATCTTCCTGACTATCCCGTACGCCGCCACCGCATCCGGGAAAAACTGTTTTGTCCCAGACGCAGTTTCTCCATCGCAGTATCTCCGGTTCCACACGTCAAGAGTTGCCGTACGAATGCACCGCTTGACGTATGAAACCGGACACAGATCGTAGTCAGGCTTTCGTTTGGAACCCTCAGCGGCACTTTTGGCTAGCTCATCGGCCCTCTCATTACCTTCCAACCCGGCGTGGGCTTTGATCCAAAACAAGGTAACTGCCTTGTTTTGGATCGTCAGGGACCTAAGGTTGGTCCTTGTCTCTACTGCCAGGGGGTGGTGACGGTGGTAATTCTTAATAGTTTGGAGGGCCGCCATAGAGTCGCTGAAGATTCCAAACGATTGCGCACTGTGCTTTAGTATCTCCCTGGTGGCGACGCATATTGCCAGAAGCTCAGCCTGGTAAACTGTTGAGTAGTGTGGGAGAGCAAGCTTGAGGGTTTTGGTTTCGGCGTCACCGCTCCATACGGATAGTGCCGCTCCAACCTTGCCCCCAATCTTGCTCCCGTCCGTAAAGATACGAACTTCAAGTTCGTTCTGGGCATCATCTAATTGCCGTTGGTTTACCAGGCTAACGAGCTCTAGCTCAGCGCGCTCTGCGGGGTGTGGAGCCTCCATTGCCGAGGCGGTCTGCTCGACCTCCCTGTCGCCAAGTGCTGGCTGAGGCACCCCCCTCCTGGCCTCATATAGCGATGCAGCTTCGCGGACTCGCAGGTCGAGAGGTAGTATTCCAGCCAGCACTAGCGCGGAGTTCAAGGAGACCGTCCGGTATCCTTTGCACAGCTTTTGCGCAATGCCGCGCTGTACTGCTCCTAACTGCTTCCTGACGCCTAGCTTGTCGACGGCCGGAGCCCATACGCTGGCGGCGTACAGGATGACTGGTTCGACGGTGGCCACATATATGATCCTGATGACCTCGGGGTTTAGTCCCCAGCTGGTCTTTGCTGCCCTAGTTAGCTGCTTGTGGATGTCTATTGCCTTTCTGCACACATTTGCGACGTGTGCGTTAAAAGCAAGCTGTTTGTCGATGGTGACACCCAGGATCTTGATCTCGTTGGACATAGCAATGCCGGTCCCGCCCATGCTCAGGCGCGGGGTGTCGTATTTTAACTTGCGCGTTATGACCATCGCTTTTGTCTTTTGCGGAGCAAATTTAAGCTTGTTTTGGACACCCCAAGCCCGGACATGTTCGAGAGCGGCATTGGCACGTCCCTCGATCTCCAATGCTGTGTCGCCATCGAAAATCAGCACAACGTCATCTGCAAATGCTTGGCAATAGACATTCCTAGCTTCCAAGCTCTTTAGAAGCGGGTCCAGCAACAGGTTCCAGAATATCGGTCCCGCAATGGAACCTTGGACGCAGCCCTTACTTGTGGCCTTGCAGCACTCTTCACCTGCGTACCTGACCCTGACCCTTCGGTTATCGAGATAGCTGTCGATGACCCGCCTCAAGCCGACTGGACACTGTTCCTCAGCCAGACGGACTCTTATGGCTGGCCACCATGCGCTGTCGAAGGCTCCCTCTATGTCCAATGATATCAGAACTGTTATTTTCTTAAGGTTTAGCTTACCGCGTATATGTTGCATTATAATAGCGCATAGAGGGAGTCTTCGGTGCTCTTCTGGGGCATGAATCCATACTGACGAGTACTCATCCTTGGGATCAAGTGAAACTTGAGGCGAGCCACCAACATCTTCTCATAGATTTTTCCTAAAATCGGTAGTAAGCCAATGGGTCTGTACGCCTTTGGGGAGCTGTAGTCTGATTTCCCAGGCTTCCTCAAAATGATCACTGTAGCCTCTTTCCAAATATCGGGGAAGAGGTGGGTTCTCAAGCAGCTATTAAGAAGAGCTAAGGCTACTTCCGGGGCGCCTCTGATGGCCTGGCAACAAATGTCGGCAGTAAAACCATCCGCTCCTGGCGCTTTTTTGGCATTAAACGACGTACACGCTGCCATCAGTTCAGCCATCGTGAATGGTGGCTCGCACGGTTCACCTTGCCCTCCAGCATTCACGACCTCGGCCTTTTCTCTGATTAGACTGTGGCAGGTGCTATCGGCGTCTGTGTGGTCTTCCGGGTAAAACGTTTCTGCCAAGAGTTCCACCGAGCCTTTTGCGTTGAGAACCTTCCCGTCCTTCGCTAGTGGCTGATCCTCACCTCTTCCCTTGGTCCTACCTATCACCCGGTAGATGCCTTCCCAAACCCCTTCTCTGTCTTGTCTGGAGCAGAAGTCTTTCCAGCCCGCGGTTTCGTCCTTTGCTGCTTCCGTCTCATACTCAACTTTCTTTTTCAGATACTCTTCGACGACCTTCGCTCTGCGGACTGGTGCAGCACACCTTACTCTGCGTTTGTAGGTAGTAAAGACTTTTTTCATCCTCTCGAGTTTCTCGGACCACCACGGCAAAGTAAACGCTTCATTGATTTTCTTGATAGGCATAGTTAAAGTGCATGCGTCTTTTATTATGTTGGTGTAAATATTAGTGGTAGAATTTAATTGTTCGGATGTACTTAGTGTGTCTATTTCATTTTTGTTTATTACTACTACTATTTTATTAGCGTTTGCATCTCCTCCAATAATCCACATTCTGGAACCTACCTCCTCCCCAACACGTTTGAGGTGGTCGAGGTATGGTTCAATTGGCTGGTCTGGCTCGAAATAAAGGGAGACTAGTGTGATCTTCCAGGCACTGGTTCGGATCCCCACCACGGTGATGTTGTTTGTGGTGAGTTTCGGGTACTGCTCGACGATGAGGTCTTTGTCGAAAACCGCTATTGCGGCCTTAACAGTCCCATCTCCGATGTCAGTGCTCTGGAAGACCCGAACGCCTCTATGACTCCTCATTACTCTTGCCCCGCCGACGTATGGTTCTTGGAGGAGAGCAATGGCGACCCCGCGCTTGTTCGCTTCGGTCAGAAGCTCGTTGGTCGCCAGCCGTTTTCGCTGGAGGTTGGCCTGCACTATTTTATAGGGGTTTGGGTTGCTGATGGTCTCCTGGGCGCCCTTAGCAATAGGCGACCGACATGCGAGCTATAGCGTCGCGCTTCCAGCGTATTGGGCATTCTTGGCTGAAAGCGTTGTGGTCGTTTCTTTCAAGCTCGGCCGCTGTGTGTCGTTCGCGCGGGTCGTGGTGGGGGCGTTGGATTTTATCTGCGGCGCGGGTTAAGCGCACGTAAATTGCGTAAATCACCAAACATTGCTCTTGAAACTTGAGCATTACGGTTTAGGTAAACTTGCGCTCAGTTTAGTAAGATCGTATTTGAATGATAGACAGCAGCAAGTACAAGTAAATGGTTTCAGGAAGCAACGCAGTACCGCCACTGCCTTACTGGATGTAACCGATAATCTTCTATCAGCCCAAGACAAAGGAATGTGTTCAGTGTTGGTCTTGCTGGATTTTTCCCGAGCTTTTGACGCAATTAATATTTCGCTTTTATTGTCTAAACTATTTTTTTACGGATTTGACCCTAACGCCACGGAGTGGTTCCGTAGCTATCTCACTAACAGAAAACAGTGTGTAGATCTAAAGTTGGGTGACGGTACTGCTCTTAGGTCAACGTGTACTCAGATAGTAAGGGGCGTTCCACAAGGGTCTATATTAGGGCCAATTCTTTTTATTTTATACTGTGCGGATATTATAAATTGCCTCCAGAAATGTAAATACCATATCTACGCTGACGACGTCCAGCTTTATTTATCTTTTAGGCCGGATGAATATGATAGTGCTATCAGGGATCTCAATGAAGACCTTCATAGAATCGCCGTCTGGTCTGAGGAAAATTGTTTATCGCTAAACCCAACCAAGACTAAGTATCTAGTATTTGGCACCAGACAGCAATTATCCAAATTACCCGCAAAGTTTGGCCTGGAACTGATGGGTTATCCAATTGACAGAGTCTTTGAAGCGCGGAATCTTGGTCTCATTATGGACAAATACCTTCGTTTCGAAAAACATGTAGCTGATTCGGTGCGAAACTGTTTTTACCGCCTAAAGGTTCTGTACAAGATGAGGCCTTACTTGTCTGAAACGCTACGGGAGCAGCTTGTGGAGACTCTGGTGCTGTCTAGGCTAAACTATGCAGATACAGTATACGGTCCGCGCCTGTTAGCCCGCACAGATCGGCTCATCCAAAGGGTACAAAACGCTTGTGCCCGGTTTTGTTATAAAATTCCCCCCAGAAGCCATGTAACCCCGGTCTTAAATAAGCACTACACACTTAAAATGAAATAGAGACGCAAGTTGCACTTGGCGTGCCTTCTGTTCGGTATCATAAAAAGTCAAAAACCGGACTATCTGTACAATAAGTTGAGTTGGATAGCTAGTACACGAGAATGCGATAGAAGGCAATGTTCGCAACAACTTGCGTCTCGTTCTCATCGTACGGCGGCTTTCAGAGGCAGTTTTCGATATGCGGCATCAAAGATTTGGAATAATCTGCCACCACCAATTCGATCATCAAACTCGACTGATATTTTCAGAAAACGCTTACGGCAGTACTTGATTGATGCACAACGGAAATTGGACATGGTCAATATGAATGTCTCGCTTATATAATTGTCAATTTCAGTGGAATGTAGTGTATGGGTTAGTGTAGTGCGAACAAGTGTAGAACAATATAATTAGATCAGCCTGACACAACAAACAAAATACTCGCTTTATTCGATATTTTCTTAAACACTTACCTTGTTTTGTGTTATCTTGCTTTTTTATTATCATTAGTTCACTACTATTTTAAATCTCTCTGAGCGGTCTAAATTAACTTATGTAACATGTTCGTTTCTAGCTCACAAAAATATCTTTCATAATTTTCATATATTTATTAGTATACCCGCAGCTACAAAAAAATTACTACAATAAAAAATGTGCAATTTAAGCCAACGCCATCGGTGGTTCGTGCATCACACTCGACCGCGTGCGGCGCAGTGTGTTGCGACGGACTAAAATGGTATGTTATGAAATACCTGTTCCCAGTTTTAAAATAGTTTTATTTTTACCATTGAAATGAAATGAAATGAAATCATTATTTTAGTTTATTTTCATAAAACACTACATAATATTATTATATCACAATATTTATTTATTTACTGTATTTACTGACATCCGTACACTCACCATTTAGGTTCAGTTTAAAACCAGCGTCGGGCACTAGTTGTCCGGCTATTTGCTGAACTGGGCCTATTTGGCGCTGCCGTGAGTCACACAGTATTTCTTGTTTAGTTTTTTATTTTTATATTGTTTTTCTTTTTTTATATTGTGTGTACTTGTGGCAATTGCGCCAATAAACGTTTTTTCTTTCTTTCTTTTCTTTCTGTGCAGTTTCTGCAAGTGGGTTCGCTTCCTGTAAGCCATTCTGTGCATTGTGCCCTGAGATGCGGTCCTCCGCAGTGGCTACACAGGTCTGTTGGTGCTGAGCAGAACCTCTTGCTGTGGCCATATCCCAGGCATCTCGAGCATTGTACCAACGGTGATTGATCCCACACCCGGATGCGTTGGAGGTCGATATAGACCGCACCGGCGTCTGTTGCCCGTCTCCAGATGGCCGGAGAGACGCTCAGGACAATGTGGTTAGTATGTGGGTTTCGGGCTTTCCTTTTGTACTTTATTTTAAGTCTATCTTCATTCTCCTTTAGATCGTGGAAGATGCCCCGGTTTTGGTTCCTGAAGGCCCTGATGACGTCCTCATCAGAGTTCACAGTTAGGACGTCGGCGAGCTTCAGGAGGGGGTCTCGGTTCTTGACTTCTTCCACGACTAAGTTCTTTCCGGAGTTTTCTAGCCTCTGCTTTACCTTCTGTCGGTCTTCATCCGAGTTACAACTCATGATGACTTTCCTGTCCTTACCTTTGCGGGTCCTCTCCACCCTGATCCACTCTTCCTTGGCGTTCACCGCCTCTCTAATTTTTGTTAGAACTTGATCTCCGGTGTCGTTGTCGTCCTGGGACGAGACAACTACCGAGAGCAGTGGGTTCTGTGGAGGTGGGTGCAGGGTGGATCTGGCTGCCGTTGCCTCTGCGTAGCTTTTTGCGCTGATTAATTGTTGCTGTTGTTCCAGCGTATCTTTTAAGTCATCCATCTTTCTGCCGTTTTCGATGATTAGTCGGCTCTGCTCTTTTAATTGCGCGATTATAAGACTATCATCGAACTCTTTTTGAAGCGTCTTGTCAGGTGTTAAACAAGGGTTGGTAATGCTCTCAGATGCAGGTTTCTCTTCAGTTCTTTTCAGTCGTTTAATTTCTGTTTCTGCCTCTTTTATTATCTAGAAAAGTTTGTCAACCGCTTCTAGAACGTTCGTTTTAATGTCGGTTCGGATGTTTCGTGAGTTATTAATATTTGTTTTGGCATTAACCACGTTAGCTTTGGCTTCGGCCAAGCGCGTTGCAAGAACTTGTCTGGGAAGTGTTTGGATTTGAACTTTACTTGTGGATGGCGTCAGGTTTTGCGGTTCTGTTCCCGCGGCCTCCAACTTTTCGACGCTCTGCCTGACGCTAGACGAGGTCGCCTGCGACCTTGACGGAGAAAATTGTTTTTCGACACTGCGTCTAACACCAGACGAGAGCGTCTGTGTTTTTGGCGGGGATTTTTGTGTCTCCCTTCCCTCTACAGACTTCACAGGTGGAGTGGCGAACATTGTCAGAGGAATGCGTCAGGTGTATATGAAAACACAACAGTACAGGTCTGCACACAGTGTAAAGAGTGTGTGCAGTCTAAATAAAATAATAAATGGAAATATAAACAAAAAGTCACAAGAAAACTAGTGGATGCTAGTTGCGTCGCAAAGAACAGAAGCTACAGTCAGGCTCAATAAAGCTTTCGTAGAACACAGATGCAATATAAAATAAAGAAGTTAGTCTAAAATATCTACAGTCTCTACTTAGAGTCACGATCCAACGCTCAAAAAAAGGGCGGGTCACAACTAATCAAGACTGATTAGTTGTGACCCGCCCTTTTTTTGAGCGTTGGATCAAAAAAAAAAAAAAAAAACAAAACTGTTTTCCGACGACAAGTTTTTTTTTTTTTTTTTTTTTCATCCGAGTCAAAAAACCCCTAAATGTAGAGCGATTTTTCGAAGGACTCTACCTAGAGTCGTTCCGTTGAGTCCAGTGGACAGCTCCCACCGAGCCCTCTCGAATGAACCCAAACTCGGCGCAATTACACCAAAGGGTTGCGGAGATATCCCAACTTGAAATTATTGGTTTTTTCCAAAAATAAAAACCCAAAGTGGTTTCAAGAGGATATCTCCGGAACCACCGGTCCAAAAACTCCGGTGTTTGGGCTCTTCGAAGTTGGCTCGGTGAGACCAATCCACCGGAACGGTTTTCAGGCTGAAAAATCTTGGCTTCCTGAAAACGCCTATCCTATCTTATGCCCTAAACCTTACTGGTATGTCCAGCGAAGACCCCAGCCCTCTACGACTGTCCGTTAGGAAGTTATGGCCGTTTTAAGATTTTACAAAATGGCCGCGGTGCTGTCAAAGTCAGTCTTTGACCACGGATAACTTCTTTCGGGAAAGCCGTAGACACCTCGAGTTTGGGCTCTCCCGACTCGGCCTGAGCTCCGCTGTCCGCTGAAACCGCTTTCAGGGTCCTGAAATTTTTTAGCTCCAAACCACCTGAAAATGTGGGGTATGTAGGACTATGAGTCCCTGACCTAGAAATACTAAACTGCGATCTCCCACGACCTCTGGTTCAGAAGTTATGGCGGTTTGAAGCTAAACAAAATGGCCGCCGAGCTGTCAAAGGTCGATTTGAAATGTCCGTAACTTCGGAACCCTTCGTCACAGAAGGACGGGGTTTTGGATGTACAGCTCGGCGTCACTTAAAGTATCTCCTGAAAACAATTTCAGCGACAAAAATTTGTATGTCCTGAAACAGGCTGAAAACCAGATACACTTAAAGTCAACTGAAAACTACTGGCTAAAGTGGAAAAATGAGTAAAAACAAGCCAGCGGTTTTCAAGATATCCTGTCTTAAAAATAAAAACCAAAAAACCAAGATGGCGCGTTTTTGTCAAAACGGCAAAAGTACAAGATATATAGCCCGAGTTTGGGCTTAATTTGGTCGCAATGGGTATATTGAACAATCTCCTGGGATCAAAAATAATTTATTTCTATTTAATTTAGAATTATGGCAGGAAAACAATTAAAATTCAATATCTTTGGAGATATTGGTCAAAAAATTCTGAAAAATTTGTATAAAATACTATAAATAAAGCGCTACGATTTAAATAAAACAACAAATAAAAAAGTTAAAAACCAAGTCGAAAAATTTTAAAAATATGGTTTTTTGTAAATTATGGTGTAACTTAAAAACTATTATAACTAAAAATCTAAAACTTAAGGTTTCAAATGCAAAGTTATATTTGAGCTAGACCCGCGAGTGAGGTGTCCAGAGACGCGGCTTCGCGCGGGCTAGCTAACTACGAAATAGAAAGGGGTGAGTGCCGAACAAAAATTTTGGGTTTTGCTCAAAAAACCAGTTTTTGAGTCAAAAAATTTTGGTTTTCAACCCCCAACCTTGAGTCCGGGACACGAAACGGGCACCGGAACGCAGGGATGGTAGGTGAGTACTATTGCAACTATATTCTAAAGTAATATTTGTAGAAAAATTTGGAAGAACACTAAATTTGGAAGATTTTGTCTGAAATATTAAAAATTTTCTAAGTGTCGTAAGGGAAGATTTTTGAAAACGCTTCTAGGGTGGTAAAATATTGTCAAAACGTAGGCGGAGGCCCACTAAAGTCTAAAAATGCTGAAAACAGCGTCAAAAACGCACCCTTAATGGCGAAGATATCAACGTTTATGTGTTTAGCGTGATCCCTTAGGTGGATTTTAGGTACTAGCAGAAACTAATAAAAAACAATAATTTTGAAAAATGCAAAGTTCTATTTGAGCTAGACCCGCGAGTGAGGTGTCCAGAGACGCGGCTTTGCGCGGGCTAGCTAACTACGAAATAGAAAGGGGTGAGTGCCGAACAAAAATTTTGGGTTTTGCTCAAAAAACCAGTTTTTGAGTCAAAAAATTTTGGTTTTCAACCCCCAACCTTGAGTCCGGGACACGAAACGGGCACCGGAACGCAGGGATGGTAGGTGAGTACTATTGCAACTATATTCTAAAGTAATATTTGTAGAAAAATTTGGAAGAACACTAAATTTGGAAGATTTTGTCTGAAATATTAAAAATTTTCTAAGTGTCGTAAGGGAAGATTTTTGAAAACGCTTCTAGGGTGGTAAAATATTGTCAAAACGTAGGCGGAGGCCCACTAAAGTCTAAAAATGCTGAAAACAGCGTCAAAAACGCACCCTTAATGGCGAAGATATCAACGGTTAGGTTAGGTTAGGTTAGGTTAGGTTTGGGGTGCATGTTGAAGAGCCTCCTCGTGGCGCACCCTGGGCAACGTCGGCCCCAGCTGCCCACCAACCTTTGGTGGACAGCTGGGTCCGACGGCAAATCTTTAACAAACGGGGAAGGGCTCGGTTCCAATCGCCGTTCATCTTTTGTTGGTCCGCGAAGGGAACCGGGCTTGGGGACGGCAAGTCCGTCGTGGGGGTAGGCCTGGTGGCCATCTTAGGCCCACTTCCCTCTCTGCTTACAGAGGGTTGGTTTAGTGGACGTACAGGGGAGCGGGAGAGGAAGACAAAAACCTCTTTAAAAAATTACCCCAATCTCAAGGTCGAGCGTGCTGAGGGGATGAATGGCCGGAGGGTATCCGGTCGCTAGCGCTAGGGGGGGGAGGGAAAGGGACCACACCCTTAGAAAGGAAAAAATATGAAAAAGTCTGTTGGGAATACAAATCCCCAGGCGGGTCCCCTTCGGGGGGAATCCCGCCCCTCTAACGAGGGCTGCCCCATCGTATCTGGGGGGGGCACCACCAGTCTTGCCGAGACCACCGGCCTGCGAGAAAAGGAGCTTCAGGAGAACCTGAAGCACCTGCGCGTTGTGGTCCAGCCGCTTGCCGGCACCGACGGCAACATGAGCCGAGGAGGCTCCAGTCCTGACAGGGACCCGAAGTCCGACGAGGACAAACGCGGGCGCGCTTCTAGATCTGGATCCAGATCTAGGCCCCAATCCAGATCTCGCAAGCGCAGCCTTTCCTCGGGCGAGGAGAATCTCTTGGCCGCAAAGGTGTCGGCGACGCGGAGAGGCAGAGGGCGTGCGGTGACAGGCGGAGTCCCCGCTCGTGACGTGCGGGGTCGTTTTGTTCCACCAGCTCCAGTGGAGCGCATGGAGGGTGTGGAGACCGACCCCGGGCTCATGTCAGACCTGAGTGGGGGCTCCACTGCGTCCCTGCTGGGGAGCACCAGAGCGGAAGCCGCTGCTGCTAAGCGGGCGCAGCAAAGGGCTGTCGTAGCTGACGAGGTCAGTGAGCTGGCCCGACAGGCCCGAGAGCGACGCTCCGCTCGGATGGCTAAAGGGAGCCCAACGGCGGTGGCGCTCAGTCGCCAGGTTTTCGACGGCGTGGACGTCGTCTTGAAGGTTGCCACCAAATCGGGCAATCTTAAGGGCACGTTCACGCGCGCTTTGAAGGAGGCGGCTGAGGGCATCAAGGAGGCGGTTGAAGTCCTGGCTAAGACCAACAGTACGGAGGAGACGGCAAAACTGTGGGAGGAGAATGGCCGACTCCGAGCCGAGCTTGAGGACCTCAAGCGGCTGGTTGCCACCCAGAGAGAAGCTCCCGCGACCGCCGGGACGTCTCCTGTTGCGGCCACGTCATCGGCTCCATCGCCGGCCCTGTCGTCGACACCCGCACTTGCAGATGCGGAACTCGAAAAGATCGTCCGCATCTGCCAGATTCAGTGCGGGCACATTATGAGTGCCCGCTTCGAGGCCATAGAGACGAGGCTCCTCCCGGCTGAGTCCATCCGGCCGCCTCTCGCTGGGGACGGACGCGGGGGGGAGGGGGCCAATAGAAGAGGCCCCATAACCGCGGCAGAACCGGGCCGATCCACGGGAAGAGCGCCTAAAAAGCGGCAGCCGGCTGTTTCCCGAACAGCGGCGCCTCCAGCGGTGGCTCCAGCGGCACCTCCAGCGGCTGAATCTGGGCCTACCACGGATTCCTGGACGACGGTCGTCAAGAGGGTCCGCAAAAGGAAGAAGGTGGCGCCGCCAACACCAGCACCGGCTGGAGCAGCAGCGGCACCTGAGAAGGCCCAGAGACCGCCCAGGGTCAAAGCCCCACGCTCCTCGGCTGTAGTAATAACGCTGCAGCCCGGAGCCGTCGAAAGGGGCATCACCTATAAGGCGGTCCTTACTGAGGCAAAAGCTAAGGTCGCGCTCGATGACCTTGGCATACCGTCCGGCTTCAGAATGAAACCGGCATTGACGGGGGCACGGCTGCTTGAGGTGCCGGGTGCCTCTAGTGGGGAAAAGGCGGATTTATTGGCCGCCAAACTGAGGGAGGTCCTCAACCCGGAGGACGTCCGGGTGTCCAGGCCTATGAAGACCTCAGAAATGCGAGTCAGTGGTCTGGACGACTCGGTGACCTCAGCTGAGGTCGTGGCGGCCGTTGCCCGAGCTGGCGGGTGTTCGCTTCAGGACGTGAAGACGGGCGAAATTCGTGCCGACGCTTCCGGGCTCGGCACGATCTGGGTGCGGTGCCCGGTGGCGGCGGCAAACAGGGTCGCCGACTGTGGGCGTTTGTTGGTGGGATGGGTTGCAGCGAGGGTGAGGCTGCTGCAGCCCAGGGCCATGCGGTGCTACAGGTGCCTGGACATTGGCCATGTCCGGGTGCGTTGTACCTGCGAAATTGACCGCAGCGATCAGTGCTATCGCTGCGGAGAGCCCGGCCACAAGGCAGCTCAGTGCTCCGCGGCGCCAAACTGCAGCCTCTGTACAGCTGCAGGGAGGCCCGCCGGGCACAGAATGGGTGAAAAAGACTGTGGCGCCTCTGCCACGAAGAAGAGAAGGGGGGCCAAGTCACAGCAAGAGGTCTCTATACCCCCCCGTCAGTCTGCCGACTCCCGGCCTAGGAATGGTGTGGAGGGAATGGATCACGCATAATGGCGCTCTACCATTTCCTCCAGGGCAATCTCAACCACTCTGCTAGAGCTCAGGATCTCTTGCTGCAGAGCATGGCAGAGTGGTCGATTCATGTGGCTGTGGTTGCCGAGCCGTACTTTGTCTCCCCCCGGGATAATTGGGTGGGCGACCTGGATGGCTTGGTGGCCATCATCGGCGGGGCTCTGGTCAGCCCGTCCCGAGGTCACGGCTGGGTAGCCGCCCTCGCGGACGGCGTTGGTACGATTGGTGCGTACTTTTCGCCCAACAAGAGCCTCGCCGACTTCGAGAATTTCCTTGTCGAGCTGGGTGCCGTCGTGGGCCGTTTCCACCCTCGCCCTGTGCTGTTGCTCGGGGATCTCTACGCCAAATCTGCGGCATGGGGATCCCCGGTGACCGATGCTAGAGGTGAGGCGCTGGAGGAGTGGGCGGTCGCGACTGGCCTGGTCGTCCTGAATAGGGGCTCGGTATACACGTGCGTGCGACAGCGGGGTGGATCAATAGTGGACGTCTCGTTTGCTAGCCCTGCTGTCGCGAGCCGTGTTCGAGGCTGGCGTGTCGCTACGGAGGTGGAGACGTTGTCGGATCACAGATATATCCGTTTCGACGTCTCCACCCAGAAGCAAATTTGCGACGCGTCGATGCCCCGGGTCCACACACAGTCAGCAAGGCGCCAGCTGTATTGGTGGTCCGCCGAGATCGCACAGCTACGAGTCACGTGCGTAGCGGTTAGGCGCCAGTACACCCGATACCGGAGGAGACGTCGTCGGGTCCCTGACGAAGAAGCCGCGCTGTATGATGTGTACCGCGCGGCGACGCAGGCTCTGGGGCTGGCCATCGTTGAGGCGAGGACGCGAGCCAGGGAGGAGATGTTGGAGACTCTAGATGGAGATCCGTGGGGGCGCCCGTACCGAGCGGTTCGAGGAATACTCAGAGCCGCGGCGCCTCCGATCACAGAGAGTCTCCAACCCGAGCTGCTGGTGGAGGTGGTCGCAGCCCTCTTCCCGGCTAGAGCGGAGCATACCCCACCGTCGATGGCTTTGCCCACTGCCGCAGAGCCTGATGGAGATGAGAGCGCCATCAGCGTCCCAGAGGTGACACAGGCGGAGATGAGGGTGGCCGTGATGCGGCTCCGGGCCAAGAACGTGGCTCCGGGGCCCGACGGAATCCACGGCCAGGTGCTTGCCCTCGCTCTGAAGGAGCTGGAGCCCCAGCTGAGAGGACTCTTCACGGCGTGTCTTGAGCAGGGCCAGTTTCCCACTCTGTGGAAAAATGGTCGTCTGGTCCTGCTCCGGAAGGCGGGGCGCCCGGCCGACTCACCATCTGCGTACCGGCCTATAGTGTTGCTCGACGAGGTGGCTAAGCTGTTTGAGCGTGTAGTAGCAGCCCGCCTCGTCGGCCACCTGAGCGGAGAAGGGCCGGACCTAGACGAGTGTCAGTTCGGGTTTCGGTACGGGCGCTCCACGATACACGCTGTGTCGCGGGTAAGAGTCCTGGCGAAGGAAACGGTGTCTCGGGGCGGGGTGATGGTGGCGGTGTCGTTGGACATCTCCAACGCCTTTAACACCCTGCCCTGGAGCTGTATCCTGGAGGCACTGCGGTACCACCGGGTGCCACTCTACCTCCGCCAAATCGTTGGGGCTTATTTGTCGGAGAGGTGTGTCACCTACGTGGGACGTGATGGCGTCAACCAGCGCCGCATGTCGTGCGGTGTTCCGCAGGGGTCGGTGGTGGGCCCGCTCCTGTGGAACATCGGGTACGACTGGGTGCTGAGAGGTGAACTCCAGCCGGGCGTGGACCTGACGTGTTACGCTGACGACACGCTGGTCACGGCCCGGGGGAGTTCATACAGGGAGGCAGCGTTGCTGGCGACGGCTGCGGTCTCACAGGTGGTGGGCCGCATTCGGCGTCTTGGCCTGGAGGTGGCCCTCAACAAGTCGGAGGCCATGGTGTTCCATGGTCCCCGGCGGGCGCCGCCGCCCGGATCACACATAGTGGTCGGTGGGGTCCAGATCGCTGTCGAGCCTACCATGAAGTACCTAGGATTGGTGCTCGACAGCCGGTGGGACTTCGGACCCCACTTCCGGCGGCTGGCGCCCAAGTTGTTGGGCGCGGCTGGGGCGCTGTCAACGCTGCTTCCCAATCTGGGGGGCCCGAGCGCCGTCTGTAGGCGGCTCTACGTGGGGATCGTGCGATCGATGGCCCTGTACGGGGCCCCGATCTGGGCGGCTGACCTGACGGCCGGCAGCATCGCAGTCCTGCGGAAACCGCAGAGGGCGATGGCCGTCAGAGTCATCAGGGGATATCGCACGATCTCCTACGAGGCGGCTTGCGCACTGGCCGGATCCCCGCCCTGGGACCTGGAGGCGAGAGTTCTCGCGTCACTGTATCGGTGGCGCGAGGAAATGCGGGCGCGAGGCGAGCGACCGATGCAGCGACAGCTGGAGCAGCGTCGGTCGCAGCTTCACGAGGTCCTGGTGGTGGAATGGCGGGACAGGTTTTCACGCCCTAGCCGGCCTCAACATCATCGAGGCGATCCGGCCAGTGCTCGATCTCTGGCTCGGGAGAAGGCACGGCTCCCTGTCGTTTCGGGTGGCGCAGGTGCTCTCGGGGCATGGTTGCTTCGGGAAGTACCTGTGTCGCATAAACAGGGAGCCGGACGCACGGTGTCACCACTGCGTCGACTGTCGAGAGGACACGGCCTGGCACACGCTGGCAGAGTGTGCCGCTTGGGAGGAGCCGCGCCGTGCCCTCATCTCTGGAGTAGGCAGTGACCTCTCGCTGCCGGCCGTTGTGAACTCGATGGTCGGTAGCGAGGAGTCTTGGGACGCAGTGGTTTCCTTCTGCGAAACAGTCATCTCGCAGAAGGAGGCTGCGGAAAGGGAGAGGGAGATCACGACCTCTCATCCGGTCCGCAGCAGGCGCACCGGGCGTTGGCGGAGGGCGGACAACGCCCTCTTCCAGCCCCCCTAAATGGGTCCAGGGGCGACGGACGTGGGGACGTCTGTCACCCCCTATACATCGGACCCGAGGTGGCGGCGCGTAGTGTTCCATGCGCGCCCCTCTGAGACGTCGCGGGGGGAGTCAAACACCTCCCCCCCCTCGACCCGAGATGAGGCCCGCCGTAGCGGGCCGGCACTAGCCGGGGGTTGCGGAAGAGTCGTACGTTCCCGCGCAGGGGTCGCGGGAACGTACGACTCTTCCGCAACCCCCTGCTACGCTGACGACACTCTCGTCACGGCTCGGGGAGATAACTACGAGGAAGCGGCACGCTCTGTCGTCGAAGGTGCGTCCCTCGTCGTGGAACGAATCGAGGCACTGGGCCTTAGAGTGGCGCTCGAAAAGACGGAGGCCCTAGTATTCCATGCGCCCCGACGCCGGCCCCCGGCTGGCTCACACCTAACTATCGGTGGTGTAAGGATAGCGGTGCGGGCAAGCATGAAATACCTGGGCCTGGTTTTGGACCGGAGGTGGAATTTCGGCGAGCACTTTGCTCAGCTTGTGCCGAAGCTGATCGGCACGGCTTCTGCCCTCAGCCGGCTGTTGCCGAACCTGGGCGGACCGAATTTGGTTTGCCGACGGCTGTATACAGGGGTGGTTCGCTCGATGGCACTCTACGGGGCCCCGGTGTGGGCGGAGTCCCTGTCCGCCCAGAACATGGCTCTACTGCGGAGGCCACAGAGAGTCATGGCGGTCAGGGTCATACGCGGATACCGCACTGTGTCCACGGAAGCGGCATGCGCCCTTGCGGGCACACCCCCGTGGGACTTGGAGGCCCGAGTGCTCGCCGAAATCTACCGACGAGGCGCAGACCTGCAAGCAGAGAGCGGCAGACGCCCGCCGCCTGAGCTGGTCATGAGGTGGCGCAGGGAGGCTCAAGCCCAAACCCTGAGGCTGTGGAGGGTGAGGCTGGAGACGCCCAGCGCAGGACACTGGACCGTGGGGGCTATCCAGCCGATCCTGGAACAGTGGGTACGGAGGCGACACGGGACGTTGACCTTCCGTATAGTGCAGGTGTTGTCAGGGCATGGCTGCTTTGGCAAATACCTGTACAAAGTGGCCAGACGGGAGGCGACTCCCGTGTGTCACCAGTGTGGCTGCAGCGAGGACACGGCCCTTCACACCCTCGAGCATTGCCCAGCTTGGGTGGTGCAGCGCCGTGCTCTCGCGGCAGCAATCGGGGCAGACCTCTCCTTGCCGGCTGTGGCCAAGGCCATGGTTGACAGCGTGGGGGCTTGGGAAGCAATGGCATCCTTCTGCGAGGACGTCATCTCGCAGAAGGAAGCGGCGGAGCGCGTCAGGGAGGAAGACGCCCTCGCTGACGCGATTCGTCGCAGGAGGACAGGGCGGCGGAGGAGGCGCCATGGCGACCTGATGCCGCCTTAGGAGGTGCCAGCGGGCGATAGATCGGGGAGTCTATCGCTGTCGCATTGTACGGCCCTCGCGAGCGGTGGCGATGTCTCAGGTGAGCCCGGACATCGCCAAAGGAGTTGGTGCCCGGAGGCGGGCTACGCTGGGTGGGTCGCGAATGTCATGCGTAGCAGTTCTCGTGGCCCATCCACCAAGGCGACAGTAGGCTCACGGTGGTGTTTTTTAGTGGGTGCAAGCCCCACATAACCAAACCGTCTCCCCGGACGGCGCGGTATGCGTTAGGCATTTTTCACCACTTAATAAAAAAAAAAAAAAAAAGGTTAGGTTAGGTTAGGTTTTTTTTTTTTTTTTTTTTTTTTTTTTTTTTTTTTTTTTTTTTTTTTTTTTTTTTTTTGGCAGGAGGGGAAATCCGGTCGGACTAACACCCAGGCTGTTTCACAAATCGATCCAGTCTGGGTAGTGTCAGGCTCCAACTGACTAAAACCACCTCCTGCCTTGCTCGTGTCCCCCTGACATGGTCAGAGATCTTTTTGATACATTACTAGTTTTTACTGCTTCTTTAACAATTTCTGTCTTAATAAATAAAAGTTAACAAGAGTTTCAAAGTTTACAAAATTTAAACATTAAGTACGTTATGTTACACTATGCTTATTTCTAAAATATCCTTTCTAGAAGAGAAATATCTATATTTGTAAATAGCATAGGTTCTAATTGGCTTTATTACGTTTAATTACTTTGATGGCTACAGTTGTGCAGTATTCTATAAAAAATTTCCTTCGCTTAGTCTCTGACATTATTTTATTGATAGAATTTATATTTATTTCAGTCTCTAGCCTTCGCTCAGCTTCATATCTCTCATTTTGATATACTGGGCATTCTGTCAATATGTGTGCGATCGACTCCGCTTTATCCGGCTCGCAGATGCACGCTGGGCTCTCCTTACATTTGAAACGGTGCAAATATTCGGAGAACCCACCGTGCCCCGTCAAGATTTGCGTCAATATGCCTGCCGGTTTTATCTTTAGCACAATTCTGTGGGCGTCGATCGCATCGGGAAGGAAAATTTTTGTTACTGAGGCTGTTTCGCCGTTCTGATACCTCCGGTTCCATTCGTCGAGCGACCCCATACGGATCTGTCGCTTGACGAAAGAAACCGGGCAGCGGTCGTAGTCCGGCTTCTTTTTGGATCGGAGTGCAGCCTCCTTCGCGAGGTGGTCCACTCGCTCATTGCCTTCTAGACCAGCGTGTGCCTTTACCCAGAACAAAGACACATCTTTGCCCTGGGATAAAGCCACGGCAACGTTCGCTCTCGTCTCCACGGCCAAGGCGTGGAGTGAACCCTGATTTGTGACTGTTTGTAGTGCGGCCTTTGAGTCACTATAGATACCGAAGGTTCCCTCCTTGCGCTTGAGGATTTCGCGCGTGGCTACGCATATGGCCAGAAGTTCAGCCTGGTAGACCGTGCAGTACGGAGGCAGGCTAAGTTTCGCGGACTTGGTCTCGGCCTCACCGTCCCAAAATGACAGTGCTGCTCCGACCTTGCCCTCAATCTTGCTGCCGTCCGTGAACACTCTGACTGCTTGCCGGTTGTGGGTCTCCACAAGCGCCTGATCTTCCAAGCACACGAACTCCATGGGAATATGTTTCGCCGGGTGCGGAGTCTCCGTAAATGCCACCACCCGTTCCACCTCCCTGCCCGCGATTGCTGGCTGTGGCACCCCTCTTTTTGCCTCATACAGAGCGGCTGCTTCCTGTATTCGGAGGTCGAGAGGGAGTATCCCAGCCAGCACCAGGGACGCGTTCAGCGAAACGGTGCGGTAGGACTTACAGAGCTTCTGCGCGAATCCTCGTTGGACCGTGTTCAGGCTTTTCTGCACTCCGATCTTCTTCGCTGCCGGCGCCCAGGCGCTCGCTGCGTACAATATAACCGGCTCCACTGCTGCCGTGTAAATTGTGTGAATGATCTCCGGGTTAAGGCCCCAGCTCACTTTTGCTGCGCGTGCCAGCTGTTTGTAAATATTAACAGCTTTTCTGCACACATTGGCGACGTGGGTGTTGAACGTGAGCTGGTGGTCGACGGTGAGCCCCAGTATTTTTATTTCCTTAGACATGCCAATGTCTACCCCGCCCATGCTCAGGAGCGGGACATCGTACCGAAGCTTCCTGGTAATCACCATTGCACATGTTTTATGCGGTGCAAACTTCAGCTTGTTACGAATGCCCCACACCCGGACATACTCGAGGGCGGCATTGGCCTGCCTCTGGACTTCCAACGCTGTGTCACCGTCGAAGATCATCACAACATCATCGGCGAACGCTTGGCAGTGGACGCCTTGCTCCTCCAGCCCCTTCAGTAGGGGATCCAGGATCAGGTTCCATAGGATCGGACCGCCAATGGACCCTTGCACGCACCCCTTGTTCGTCTCTCTATGGCATTCGGCGCCCGCGTACCTCACTCGGACACTCCTACCAGTCAGGTAGCTGTCTATCAACCTTCTGATATTCACCGGGCACTTTTCCTCAGCCAGTCTGGTTCTGATGGCCGGCCACCATGCGCTATCGAAGGCTCCCTCTATGTCCAATGATACAACAGTGATCAGCTTCTTTTCATTTAGCTTTCCCTTGATATGTTGTATCATGGTGTAGAGGGAGTCTTCGGTGCTCCTCTGTGGCATGAAACCAAACTGGCGAGTACTGAGCCGCGGGATAAGGTGCCACTTCAGTCTTGCTACAAGAAGTTTTTCCAGCGTTTTACCTAAGACTGGTAGAAGGCCAATCGGTCTGTACGACTTAGGGGTGGTGTAGGAATCCTTGCCGGGTTTGCGGAGGATCACCACCGTAGCCACTTTCCAGGCCCCAGGAAAGTGTCCGTGCTCTAGGCACTTGTTGGCCAGTGCAAGGAACGTTCCTGGGTCCCGGGATATAGCCTGGGCACAGATATCGGCTGTGAGACCGTCTGCCCCGGGTGCCTTCTTAGGATTGAAACTATCCACCGCGGTTTTCAGCTCTTGAAGTGTAAACGGTGGGTCATGTTGTTCATCATGCGCCCAATCGTTTACACGACTGGCCGCTTCACGTGTCCGACGGTGGTCTTCGGTTTCACCCTCGTCCAGGTCCTCGGGGTAGAAGGTCTCGGCCAATAGCATAGCCGATTCCTGCGCACTCAGCGGTACTCCATCCTTCACTAACGGCAGGTCCTCCTGTCTTTTGGCGGTTTGTCCTATGACCCTATAGATCCCCTCCCACATACCTTCCCTGTCCTGTCTTCCACAGAAACCTTTCCATCCTTCAGTCGCAGCTTTATTTGCATGAGCCTCGTAGTTTAATTTTGCTTGCAGGTACTCATCGATGACTTTTTGTCTTCGGACTGGTGCAGCGCATCGGATGCGGCGTCTCTTGGTGTTCACATCCGACATCATGTCAGCGAGCTCCTTGGACCACCAGGGTATAGTGAGTTGTACATTGTTTTTTAATTTTGCCAATGTTTCATCACAGGTTTTGGTGATGCTAGCTATATATTCATTTACATTAATATCTAAGTCTATTTTATTATTGATTTTACTTATTTCATCTGGGTTTAATTTTGCTTGAGTTTTTAATTGGGCCAATTTCGAATGAAATTGGCTCCAATTAGCTTTTTTAGTATTGTAGATTCTTGTGGTCCTGTTTACATTTATTCCTTTTGATTTTTGAAGGTTAATTTTGAATACTATACCATTGTGGTCCGAGCTCGTGAGTCCTTCCTCGACCCGCCAGTCCTCCACCAAGTCCAGCAGGTCCGTTGAACAGGCTGTTACGTCAACGAACCTGCTGTACAGGGTGTTACCTCTGACGGTGTCGAAGGTCGGTGTGTTGCCGACGTTGAGTACCTGCAGGCACATATCTTCCAGGGTTCCCGACATATCTTCGCCCTTAGTATCGGTTACCAGGCTGCCCCACCAGGTGCTCTTAGCGTTGGCGTCGCCGCCGATAAGAATCCTTGCGGGGCCTATTTCCTCACGAATCTGCATGAGTTGCTCCAAGTATGGCTGTATGGGCTGGTCTGGTTCAAAGTAGAAAGAGACTACTGCGATTTCCCATGCGCTGGTACGGATCCTCACCACCACGATGTTATTGGTGGTGAGTTTCGGACACTGTGTCACGTCCAAGTCGTGATCAAAGACAACTATTGCCGCCTTCACAGTTCCACTTCCTTGTTCAGCGCACTGGTAGACTCTCGCTCCCCGGTAGTCCCGCATCCTCTTAACCCCACCCACATACGGCTCCTGCAGCAATGCGAAAGCAACCCTCCGCTCACTAGCCACAAGCATGAGTTCTTGGGTTGCAAGGTTCTTTCTCTGCAGATTCGCTTGGATTACCTGGTAATTCTGACTGGCGCTCTGGTGCGTTCGAGAAACCCTGGATGAGTCACTCCCTGTTTCCGCCGGCTTGCCCTTAGCAATACGCCACCGACAGTCGCGCCAATGCGTCCCACTTCACACGGACTGGGCACTCGCTGTCGAAGGCGTTGTGCTCGGTCTTCCCCAGCTTTGCGGAAACACAGTTTCTGCACTTTGGTGCTTCTGCTGCCAGCCGCGAGGGGCAGTCGACCCTCAGATGGGGATCGCCACAGTGTGTGCAGAGGTCAGCGGGTTCCGTGCACAGTTTACGGCCATGGCCGAAGCGCAAGCAGCGAGTGCACTGAATCAGTGGTGACTGGTCCAGTACACGCACCCGCTGCAGGTCTATGTGCACCCGCCCTGCATAAGTTAGCCTCTGCCACACACAGGAGACACCTGCAGGATGACATGACACATGTGGGGGTTCCTCGTCCTGCGACGGTACTTCACCCCCAACCTCAGGTCATCCGCAGGCACGTCCCCTATGAGATGGCTGTTCTGACGCTTTAGTGCGTCGATGACCTCTTCATCCGAGTGGCACGAGAGGACGTCCTTGGCGATGATGAGAGGATCCTTATTCTTCACCTCTTCAACATTTAAGTTTCCAGCCTTCTTAATCCTCTCGGTTAGGTTAGGTTAGGTTAGGTTTGGGACGAGCCGCGCCGTGCCCTCGTCACAGCGATAGGTGGAGACCTGTCGCTGCCGACCGTTGCTCACGCGATGGTCGACAGCACAGAGTCCTGGGACGCGGTGGTGTCCTTCTGCGAAACCGTCATGTCGCAGAAGGAAGCTGCGGAGAGGGAGAGGGAGATCTCGAGTTCCTTCCCATCCCGCAGCAGACGCACCGGGCGTCGGCAGAGGGCGGATAACGCCCTCTTCCGGCCCCCCTAAACAGGTCCAGGGGCGACGAATTCGGGGACATCCGTCGCCCCCCATATCACTGGACCCGAGACGGCGGCGCGTAGTGTTCCACGCGCGCCTCTCACAGACGTAACGGGGGAGTACACCTCACTCCCCCCAGGGACGAGGCCCGCACTGGTTGAGCGGGCCGGCACTAGTCCGGGGCAGCGGAAGTCACATTCGTTCCCGCTGCCCCCAGACGCAAGTGTGCGAGGGAACACCGGGGTGGTTTTTAGTCAGTTGGAGCCTGACAGACCCCTCCGCCCTCCCCAGGCGGAGGACATCCGTTTCCGGATTTTCCACCTCGCAACAAAAAAAAAAAAAAAAAAAAAGGTTAGGTTAGGTTAGGTTGGGCGAAATTCGTGCCGACGCTTCCGGGCTCGGCACGATCTGGGTGCGGTGCCCGGTGGCGGCGGCGAACAGGGTCGCCGACTGTGGGCGTTTGTTGGTGGGATGGGTTGCAGCGAGGGTGAGGCTGCTGCAGCCCAGGGCCATGCGGTGCTACAGGTGCCTGGACATTGGCCATGACCGGGTGCGTTGTACCTGCGAAATTGACCGCAGCGATCAGTGCTATCGCTGCGGAGAGCCCGGCCACAAGGCAGCTCAGTGCTCCGGGGCGCCAAACTGCAGCCTCTGTACAGCTGCAGGGAGGCCCGCCGGGCACAGAATGGGTGAAAAAGACTGTGGCGCCTCTGCCACGAAGAAGAGAAGGGGGGCCAAGTCACAGCAAGAGGTCTCTATACCCCCCCGTCAGTCTGCCGACTCCCGGCCTAGGAATGGTGTGGAGGGAATGGATCACGCATAATGGCGCTCTACCATTTCCTCCAGGGCAATCTCAACCACTCTGCTAGAGCTCAGGATCTCTTGCTGCAGAGCATGGCAGAGTGGTCGATTCATGTGGCTGTGGTTGCCGAGCCGTACTTTGTCTCCCCCCGGGATAATTGGGTGGGCGACCTGGATGGCTTGGTGGCCATCATCGGCGGGGCTCTGGTCAGCCCGTCCCGAGGTCACGGCTGGGTAGCCGCCCTCGCGGACGGCGTTGGTACGATTGGTGCGTACTTTTCGCCCAACAAGAGCCTCGCCGACTTCGAGAATTTCCTTGTCGAGCTGGGTGCCGTCGTGGGCCGTTTCCACCCTCGCCCTGTGCTGTTGCTCGGGGATCTCAACGCCAAATCTGCGGCATGGGGATCCCCGGTGACCGATGCTAGAGGTGAGGCGTTGGAGGAGTGGGCGGTCGCGACTGGCCTGGTCGTCCTGAATAGGGGCTCGGTATACACGTGCGTGCGACAGCGGGGTGGATCAATAGTGGACGTCTCGTTTGCTAGCCCTGCTGTCGCGAGCCGTGTTCGAGGCTGGCGTGTCGCTGCGGAGGTGGAGACTCAGTGGTTGGTGGACTTGGTGGTGGTCGCCGAGCCTTACACGGTCGGGACGGCTTGGTGTTTCTTGGTTTCGCGGTCTTCCATGGACTCCCCTCCCCTCTCGCTCTGGAGAGGGGACCGGGATACGTGGCTGCCGCGTGAAGATGAAGAAGAGGTCGGAGAAGGCGTCGTCCTCTCCCTCCTCATGGTGGCGACGGGCGGGCGACAGGCGCGGGGGTGCCTTCGCCCGCATTGCACCCGTCACTACCTTCGTTGGTCATTCCCGGGCCCTTCCCCCTCCCCACGGGGAGGGCATGAGGGGTCCACATGAAGGGCAATCGTCGGCAGAGGACTGGTCGTTAAGGCTGTGCCGGTTTCCCAGTCCCCCGCCACTAGGACGAAGCGGGAATGCCGCTGGGTCGTTTTAGTGGGTATACCGGTCTCAGACCGGGGAGTCCCACACTACCCTTCCATCCCCCGATGGGAGGGTGTGCGTTATGCATTTTTTCCCAGCGTCAACAAAAAAAAAAAAAAAAAAAAAAGGTTAGGTTATTCATCCTCCCGGGCACGAGTGTCATCTGCTACGCGGATGACACTCTGCTCACTGCACGGGGGAGGAGATTCGCGGACGCGGCCTGTCTGGCCTCGGCTGGCGGATCCTTGGTTGCAGAGAGGATCCGCCGCCTGGGATTGAAGGTGGCGCTGCACAAGACCGAGGCCGTGTTCTTTCGCGGGCCTCGGCAGCGCTGCCCACCCGACGCCCACATCGTCGTGGAGGGCGTCCGTATAGAGGTCCAGCCCCGGATGAAATATCTGGGCCTGGTGCTGGACGACAGGTGGCGCTTCGGCCCGCATTTCAGCGGGCTGTCAACGCGCCTGTTGAAGGCCGCGGACGCCCTCTCGTGGCTCCTCCCGAACCTGGGGGGGCCCAAGGCGAAATGCCGGCGCCTCTATGCCGGCATCTTGCGGAGCATGGCCCTGTACGGGGCCCCCATTTGGGCGGACTCCCTCCACAGGAGGGAGAACGCGACCGCCATCCGCAAGCCCCAAAGGGCCATTGCACTGCGGCTGGCGAGGGCCTACCGGTCGGTGGGTTTTTCGGCGGCGTGCGCTCTGGCCGGCACCCCTCCTTGGGAGTTGGAGGCTTGGGTGCTGGCCAGGGTGTATGAGTGGACGGCGCATCGCAGGGCGCTCGGGGAGCACCCCGTCGCCGAGGAGCGGGAGGCCGTGCGGCGGGAGGCGAGGGACGCCATCGTCCTCCATTGGACGGAGGACCTCGCCACCGCCACCTTTGGCCGCCGGACGTTGGACGCGCTCGGTCCGGTCCTCCGGGCCTGGCTCGAGCGGTCCCATGGTTTCCTCTCGTTCCGTCTGGTGCAGGTGTTGTCCGGGCATGGCTGCTTCGGAACGTACCTGCACCGGATCGGGAGGGAGGAAGCCCCGTCGTGCCACGACTGCGGCGCGGCGGAGGACACGGCGCAGCACACCCTCGAAGTGTGCCCAGCTTGGTCCGAGCCGCGCCGCAGTCTGATCGCGGAGATCGGACAGGACCTCTCGCTTCCCGGTGTGGTCAACGCCATGCTGGGGAGCGAGGGGGCCTGGTCAGCGGTCGCCTCCTTTTGCGAGGACGTAGTCTCGCAAAAGGAGGCGGCGGAGCGCGCGCGGGAGGAAGACCCTCTCGCAGCGCCGCTCCGCAGAAGAAGAAGAGGTCGGAGAAGACGCGGTCTTCTCCCTCTTCATGGTGGCGACGGGCGGGCGACAAGCGCGGGGGCGCCTTCGCCCGCATTGCACCCGTCACCACCTTCGTCTGTCATTCCCGGGCCCGCCCCCCCCCCCCACGGGGAGGGTGTGAGGTCCGCTGTGCGGGTCATCGTCGGCGGAGGACTGGAAGTAAAGGCTGTGCCGGTTTCCCAGTCCCCCGCCACTAGGACGAAGCGGGAATGCCGCTGGGTCGTTTTAGTGGGTATACCGGGTCAGACCGGGGAGTCCCACATAGCCCGCCCATCCCCCGATGGACGGGTATGCGTAATGCATTTTTTCCCAGCGACAAAAAAAAAAAAAAAAAATAAAAAAAAAAAAAAAAAAAAAGGTTAGGTTATTCAAAACAAAAAATTGATTGAGAAGGCGGACGCAGTGTCAAATTCTGGCACTGCGTCATTGAAAACGGGAGCAGTTGCTCCAACAGAGCCCCTAGTGGTTCTGGAGAGGGTGAGTGTGTTGCCGAAGTCCGGCGACTCACCACAATTTGTTGCCGCCGGTCCCTCTAAGTTTTGGGGGAAGCGACCGCGCTTTGAGACGGACGCGTTATCGGCGGGTCTTTCCTCAAGTGAGGAGAACCTGCCGGCCGCCAAGGTGCCGACTGCTAGGAGGGGCAGAGGTCGCGGGTCACCTTCCGGAGCCAACACTTCGGGGGCAGAGGCACGTGACACGCGGGGCCGCTACCTGAAGCGCCCCGATACGCCGATGGCCAGCGGAGTAAGTGACTCCGACGGGGCCATGCAGGTGGAGCAGGGCGATTCCGCGGCCTCCACCGGATTGGTGAGCACCAAGGCGGAGCTCAACGCCGCCAGGCGAGAGGGCCGGAAAGCCGCAGCGACTGATGAGGTCGCTGAGATGGCCCGACTGGCAAGGGAGCGGCGGTTGCAGACCGCCGCAGGCCCTGAAGGACTGACGGCTGAAGATCTCAGCCGCCAGGTTTTGGATGGCGTGGACGTCGTCCTAAAGGTTGCCACAAAATCGGGCAACCTGAAGGGCACGTTTACGCGGGCCCTTAAGGAGGCGGCGGAGGGAATCAGGGAGGCTGTGGAAGTCCTCCTTGATCGGACGACCTCGGAAGAGACGGTGAAGCTCCAAGAGGAGAATCACCGTCTCCATACGAAGATGGAGGAGCTCCAGCGGGAGGTCAGCGCCCTGAGGGCGGACTTCAGCCGGCAGCAGGGTGTGACTTCGGACAGTCGCGCTCTGCCACAGAACGGGTCTTTGGGGGAAGACCTGTTCAACCGGCTGTTGACTATTATGACCGCCCGCTTGGACAGCCTAGAACCGAGGCTCAACCCCCCTGTTAATGTCCGTCCGCCGCTGGCAGCGGACAAACGGAAGAAGGCGTTGGAGTCCGCTCCAACGGTGGCTGGGCCTACGTGGGCACAGGTGGCTAAAGCGCCACCTGCGCCAAAAAAGACCACGCAGACGCCCAAAAAGCCTGCAGAGGGGGCCAAAAAGGCCGTGAAAGGGACGAGAGAGCCCACTGAGGGGGGCAGCTCGTCCTCCAAAGAAAATGAGGGTGCCTGGAAGACGGCGGAAAGCCGAAAGAAGAGGCAGAAGAGGGGCCGCAAGGCCAAGAAAGCGCGGAGCTCCGGGGGGCAAATCCAGAGCACACCCAAGATCCGCGTTCCTCGCTCAGAGGCAGTGGTGGTGACGCTTCAGCCCGAAGCAAAAGACAGAGGCGTCACCTACCAAAAGGTACTGGCGGACGCGAAGAGCAAGCTGGTCTTCGCTGACTTTGGTACCCCGGACGGCTTCCGTTTCAGAACGGCAGCCACGGGGGCCAAAATGTTCGAGTTGGCGGGGACCAGCAGTACTGAGAGGGCGGACGCTCTAGCTGCGAAACTGAGGGACGTCCTCAACCCCGAGGAGGCGCGGGTGTCCAGGCCCATGAAGACCGCTGAGGTGCGCGTCGATGGGCTGGACGACTCAGTGACCCCGGAAGAGGTGGTGGCGGCCATAGCCCGCAGCGGCGGCTGCTCGCCCGAAAATGTACGGGCGGGTGGCATCCGCGTCAATGCTGGCGGGCTTGGCACTATATGGGTGCGGTGTCCGGTGGCTGCGGCGAGGCAGATCGCGGATGCGGGACGTCTTCTAGTTGGCTGGGTGTCAGCCAGAGTAAAACTCCTGGCACCCAGGGCCATGCAGTGTTACCGGTGCCTGGAGAAAGGGCACGTCCGGGCACTGTGCACCTGCGACACAGACCGCAGCGATTTATGTTATCGCTGCAGTCAGCCTGGCCATAAGGCGTCCCAGTGCTCCGCCGACCCAAACTGCAGTCTTTGTGCAGCTGCAGGAAAGTCCGCGGGGCACAGAGTAGGCGGTAAAGCCTGCGGCGCGCCCAAAAAGCGCAGCAAGCGTTGGGCTAAGGCTGCGGGGGACGCGACCCCCCCGCAACCTAGCACCTCTTCGGCCGACTCCCGGCCTGTGGTGGGACGGAGCGCCGAGGAAATGGAGTGCCAGTGATGGCACACTACCATTTCCTCCAGGCGAACATCAACCACTGCACCAGAGCTCAGGATCTTCTGCTCCAGAGCATGGCGCAGTGGTTGATAAATGTGGCGGTGGTCGCTGAGCCGTATTTCGTCCCCCCCCGGGATAACTGGGCAGGGGATCTGGACGGCCTGGTGGCCATCATCGGCGCGACTCTCGTCGACGTATCTCGTGGTCACGGTTGGGTTGCGGCCCTTGTGAACGGGATCGTCACGATCGGGGCGTATTTTTCGCCCAACAGGAGTCTCGCCGACTTCGAGAGTTTCCTTGTCGAGTTGGGAGCCGTCGTCGGCCAGTCTCACCGTCGAGGGTGGCCATTTTGCTTCTCGGTGACCTCAACGCCAAGTCTGCGGCGTGGGGTTCCCCGGTCACGGACCCGAGAGGCGAATAATAATAATAATAATAATAATAATAATAATTCTTTATTTGTATAGAATGCAGGTGTTACAATAATGGTGTTAGTTTCAGATAATATTCCCAGTACATTCTGCCTGTTGGCATACAAAAATATAGTGTTTAACTTACAGATAACTTAGAGACTAGGTACTTAAATTCAAAATGAGATCATGGATCAGCTAACTATATATAAAATTATTTACATAATAAGTGAGATAAAGTGAAGCAAATATTACAATTCATCATTTATAAAATCGGTAACCGAGTAATAACATTTCTCTGTCAGCAACGACGACAAGAGTTTCTTGAATTTTATTAAGGGCTGATCCTTAATACAACTTGGCAGTTTGTTAAATATAATAGGTGCCATACCAATAATGTTTTTTTTAAGCAAAGCAGTGTTAAATCTACCAGTACACAAAAGGCTCTGATATTTTGATCTCATGGCAGTAGTTCGCGTCCTCGTATCATTTAATGTTGGAAATAGATGCTTGTTAGTTTTAACGAATATAGCTACTTCAAGAATGTATATACAAGGAAAAGTTAGTATTTTGTGTTTCTTGAAAAAAGGAATGCAACTATCTGTAACCTTGAGATTAAAAATGGATCTTATGCACCGTTTTTGGGCTTTAAATATAGACTCTCTTTCGGAACAATTACCCCAGAATACTACACCAAACCTGAGAACAGAGACTACCAAACCGTGATATGCAACCATTAATGTATCAACGTTAACTTTCTTGGACAGATTGTAAAGAGCATACGCAGACGTGCTTAATCTTTTGCAAACTTCTTCAGCCTGCGGTTTCCAAGTCAATTGACTGTCAATCAATATACCCAAAAATTTAGCCATGGTAACGCTATCAATTGTTTGTCCTTTATAATTAATTTTTAGGTTTGAAGGAAGAATTTTTTGATAGAAATGCATTATATTGGTTTTTTTGAGGTTTATAATAAGATTATTATCGTTGAGCCACTTTATTATTAATTTTAGAGAATTATTTATTTCATCTTCATAAAGTTTTTTATTGAGGCAGTCTATAAGGATCGTACTGTCATCGGCAAATAATACACAAGGGTATGGGATGTGTCGGGGTAGATCATTTATATACAGCAAGAATAATAATGGCCCTAGAACGCTGCCCTGGGGAACGCCATATTTAATTTCCCTAGGATCAGATAAATATTTGACCTCACGTTTTGATTTGACGCATATTTTCGAGATTTCAGTATATTGAACACGTCCACTCAGATAAGACTTTATAAGACGTAGCGCATTCCCTCGTATACCGTAAGCATCAAGTTTGACCAAAAGCGTTTCATGGTTCACGTAATCAAAAGCTTTGGTCATATCGGTAAAAATTGCACAAATTGGTATTTTTTTATCCACATTAACCATTATTTTATATATTAGATCGTATATGGCCATATTTATGTTTTTATTTTTACGAAAACCTTTTTGTTCCTCACATAATATATTGTATTTTGACAGAAATGAATAAAATGACTCATAAATTACTTTTTCAATTATTTTGGAAAATACGGGGATTAAAGCTATTGGTCTAAAGTTAGCCATGTCTTCTTTATTGTTCTTCTTATGGAGTGGTTTAACTATTGTGGTTTTAAGACTATCGGGGAATGTTCCCGCGGATATACTTGCGTTAATAATGTGGCTTAAAGGGTTAGCTATAGTAGCACAGACAAATTTTAAAACGTTTGTTGAAATACCGTCATATCCATAACTCTTCTTGTTCTTTAAAGATTTGATCACCCTTGTAATGTCTTGAGGGACAACAGGAGCCATAAAAATAGAATGAGGGTTATGTGTTATTCTTACAGTATTTTTAGTATTGTTCAGGGGTGGATCTGAGATCTGATCAATAAAGAAATCGTTGAATGATTGAGCTATTTCATGAGGGTCAGTTAATAATAAATCATGTTTTTTTATTCTTGTTATGGGTTCACTTATAGATTTTGTACTATTTATTATTTGCCAGGATGTTTTAGATTTATTTTTGGAATTTTTAATTAGAAAGTTGTTCTGTGCTTTCTGGGTCAGTTTGATAATTTTTTTAAATTTTTTTGAGTACTCTTTAAATGTCATTTTATTTTCACTAGTAGGATTAAGTCTTTGTTTCCAGAGTAATTGTCGTTGTTTTTTGCTGCAGATTCTAATACCTCTAGATACCCATTTGATCTTTTTTTCAGATCTTAATATGATAGTTTTGAAGGGGAAGCATAATCCATATAGGAGTTGAAATATTTCTAAAAAGTTATCATAGGCCTCATTTGGATCCTCTGTGCTATATATATCTGAAAACGATAAGCTTTGGAGATGATTTCTGAAGATAACTAAATTTTCTTCAGATATGTCTCGTCTTGATGTTTTCCATGTTTTAATTTTACTAAACTTACTAACTTTCATTGTTAATATTTGTGCCGTATGATCGGATAATCCGAAGTCTATTATTTCACTTTGGCAGCTTTGTTTTGAGTTGTGCGCAAAATTATCTAAGCAAGTTTTACTATGAGGTCTGGTCGGTTTATTTATTTCTAGCTTCAAATCGTAGTTCATCAGAAAATATTCAAAATCCATGCTAATTCTGTTCTTTTTCAGAATATCTATGTTAAAATCTCCGCACATAATAATTTTTTTGTTAGGTTTAGAAATCTTTTTAAGTATAATATCTAGGGTTTCATAGAATTGCTGCAGATTAGTGATTTTTGGTGGTCTATACACACATAGGATTGTAAGTTTTTGTGAAGGTAATTCAATTGCGCAACATTCTATAATTCCCGTTATCGAATGTCTCATAATGTCAGGGAGGTCTTTATATTCGATGCCTTTTTTAACTACAATACAGGCTCCACCGCGCTTAATGTTTTGTCTAGCATAACATGCCGCTAGCTTATAATTTGGTATATGTAAAAGTTTCTCTTGGCCAGACATTATAAAATGTTCAGTTATACATATAACATCTAAATTAATTTTTTTACTCAACAATTCCTGTATATAGATAACTAGTAAGTCGGACTTGCTTAAGAGACCGGCTATATTTTGATGCATTATATTTATATGATTAAAGAAAAAAATCGCATCGTGGAGACGATATGTTTGTTTGAATGTCAGCTATATGTTCTTGATGAGAAAATGAATTATAATCAGCTATAGTGACCGACAAATTATGAAACAGATTTCGCATACCACGATCGTTTATATTCCTACTGAGCTTAGAAAACATTGTAAAATCGTAACACAAGTCTAAATTAGAATCAAACGCCGTTGCATAGTTGTACGTCTGCAAGTCTAAATGAAGTAGATTATTAAAGGTCTCTATGCGCCAGTTAAACAGTGTTGGATGATCACTTAATTTGAAAGTGGGAACACATATAATAATATTCGTGTGCTGTATTTTCTGCATTTTTTCTCTCAGTTTTATAATTATATCCACATAGTTTTCAGTTTTATGGAAGTCTTTTTCTCCTATTAAAATAATGCAAAAATCATTAATTGTATATTCTATTAATTTCTTCTCCAAGTTGTTGATAAGTTGCTCCGTGCCACAATTCGGGGAAACGTAATGACAGTATTCATAGTTTTTAAATGTATTCTCGGCTATAGACAAAATCTTGTTATTTTTATTTGCACTTAAAATACACAGCTTATGTTTGGTGTTTTTAGGCTTGCTAGACAGTTCAGCTTCTTGGGATTGAAGTGCCTCAGTGCGTCTATTTTCTACAGAGAGCTTTTTCTTGGTTGCTGGTGACTGTGTAGGAATGTCAATTTCTGGGGAAGGAATACTTTTACATGACTTTGCCACAATGTTTTTAGTTTTTTTCTTTGGGGTAACGGTTATCTCAGATGTTAATTTACTTGTAACTTGTTTCATTATCTTGTGCTTTGTATCAAAATTTTTAATTTCTTGTTTTAACTTCATGTTTTCTAAAGACAAGTTATTAATTTCTTCGTGAGCTGCGCTTAGTTGTAAATTAACTTTTTGTAGTTCATTTTTAAGCTGCAATATTTCTTCGTCGCTTTCATCATCGGATATATTAGGAGGTAGGCTACTAGATGTGCCATCTAGCGGTGAGTTCGCAGAATTATCAAGCCTACTTTCGTTTATTGTGTCGTTTGACAGTGATGTCGCACGTTTTCTCATCCGAAACGTAATGTTTTCTAAGAATTCCATTTTTGTTGCTGATAAATGTCGAGAAATAATGGAAAAAGAACTTTTGTTTCGGCTGGGTTTGAACTCGGGCCTCGAGCGTGCACCACGACTCTTAAAAAGAGATGCACTGTTTGGCAGCTTAGCCAAACGATCACTAACTGTGTTGACGAAAATAGTGTTCTGTCTTTATTTTTGATATTTTCAAATTTTAATTTGACCGTTTTTTTTCTTGTTGTTGTTATTGTGACCGCGATTTGAAAAAAGTGTTTTTGTTGGTTTTTTAGGTATTTTTTAATGTAAAACGATCAAATACTCACAGGTTTGAGCACTGTTTGTTTTAAATCCTTATATAAACAAAGATTATTACGTTTTAACGAAAGTTTTACTTTTGTGTACACTATGTTTACACTGTTTTATAGTTTTACTTATATCACTGTTATTCACAGACAGGATTGTTTGCTAACACTGTCACTTATTTATCGGAATACGCTGATGCTATTTCGCTACTTATTCATACACTTCAAAGGATTTAGATAATTTAAAAACAATTTTAATTACGGAGCCGATGACTATGTTTACTGTGGCACTAGCGCCATCTAGCCGAAGCGCTAGAGGAGTGGGCCATTACGACGGGCCTGGCCGTCTTAAATCGGGGTTCGGCCTACACGTGTGTACGGCAGCGGGGTGGGTCGATAGTGGACGTCTCGTTCGCTAGTCCCGCTGTCGTGCACCGAGTCAGTGATTGGCACGTTGAGGTGGAGGTGGAGACGCTATCGGATCACCGATACATCCGCTTCGACGTCTCCACCCAGACCGCTGGAGGACGTAGCCAATCGGGGCCCCGAAGAGACGGCCCGCGTTGGGCGCTGAAACGCCTCGACAGGGAGGCTCTCGAAGAAGCCGCCATAGTCCAGGCCTGGATCCGGGAGTCGGCCACCGTCGGTCCCGTCGACGTCGAACTGGAGGCGCAGTGGTTTGGCGATGCGATGACGCAGATCTGCGACGCATGCATGCCACGCGTCTCCTCTCTGTCCGCACGGCGCCGCTTGTACTGGTGGTCTGTCGAGATCGGGCGACTGCGCGTCGAATGCGCAGACGCCAGACGCCCGTACACGCGGTGCCGGAGAAGACGTCCACGGGTTCCTCACGAAGAAGCCGCGCTGTATGAGGTGTACCGCGCGGCGAAGCTGGCTCTGTGGCTGGCCATCGGCGAGTCGAAGACACGCTCCAGGGAGGAAATGCTGGCGAGCTTAGACGGGGATCCGTTTGGGCGCCCTTATCGGTCGGTCCGAGGGAAACTTCGGCCGTGGGCGCCCCCGCTAACGGAAAGTCTCGAGCCGCAGTTCCTGGAGCGAGTGGTCTCGGCCCTCTTCCCTGAGAGAGCTGAGTATGAGCCACCGCCGATGGTTCTGCACACAGCTGCAGAGCCAGAAGATGACAGCAAAACGCCTTCAACACTCTGCCCTGGGGTTGCATTAGGGATAAGATATAGGGGTTGCCTCTCTACCTCCGCAACATTGTGGGGGCTTATCTGTCGGGAAATTTTTTTTACTGAGTTCGGTTTTCATTTCTTTTGTTTTGTTTTTAATATGTATTAATTCTGTGCGCCTTTTAATTAGTTGAACCGTTTCATGGCTGAATATTCTATGGTCTTCTGCTCGAACTGGATTCTTGGCCTTCAAACTTTCCAATATGTTTTCTTCTATGAAGTTGTAATAGGTCTGAGCATCAGTTGTGTCCAAATGTTTAGATCCTAATTTAGTTTGTAAGTTAGTTCTATAGTTTTTAATTTCTTCTTCCGTCTTCGGGACCTTGATAGGTGTTTCAAAGTTCTTTCTACTCTTACGTGGACGGCTCAGGAGTATTGTTGCTCTCAATAATCTATGATCAGAAGGAAATTGTACATAACTTAGTGTTTCCATGTTTCTTATTAACTTGGGATTGTTTATCATTATGTAATCAATTTCATTCTTGATTTTTTGGTCAGGTGATACCCAAGTCCATCTACGCTTATGTTTTTTCTTGAAAAAAGTGTTCATAATGGATAGTTTGTGTTGGAAGGCGTAGGTAATGAGGCGGTCGCCTCGAGCATTGCGTTTTCCGTAACCATATTGACCTAAGATTGGATAGTGGTCTGTTTTTGAGCTTCCTATTTTGGCGTTAAAGTCACCCATTACTACTACATTCCCACAGGATAGTTCATGTGCAGTTTCCATTTCCTTGTAAAATTGTTCTATTTCATCATCGGTTGATTTCTCTGTGGGTGCATATGCTTGAATTATCGACAGTGTAAAAGTTTCAAATTTCAATTGTAGAAGTGCTACTCTTTCTGATATTCCTATGAAGTTGTTTATATTTCTTTTATACATTTTCTTTATTAGGAACCCCACCCCAAATAGGCCTTTTGTCTGGCCAATATAGCAGAAGATGTAGTTATTGTGTTCTTCTATATTACATCCCAGTCTTCTGACTTCTGAGAGACCTAGGATATCAAAGTTGATGTTTTTTTAAGGCATGGGTTAGTAGTTAGTATTAGTAGTTAGGCAAAAGAACACACAGATCAATTAGAAAAGACTACAACAACCATAGACACAAAATAATCACAAGAAACATAAAACAATTTAGGAGTACCAAAAGAGCATACAAGGAGTTGTCCACGCACAAAACATGGATTCATAAACTAGAACTAAATTCAAAGGCATCGAATTCAAGGAAAGATGTTATAAATCACGCAACAAATTTCTATAAGGAGTTATATAGAAAAACCAATAAAAGCGAAAACGAAGTACAAACTAGCAATTATTGCAATATAAATGAAGTTAAACCAATTCAACACTCGGAAGTTCACGAACACATAATGCAGCTAAAAGCAGAGAAAAGCCCTGGCCCGGATGGATTATGCAATGAAGTTCTGAAAACAGGCGCACCCTTTTTAATCCACCACTTGGCAAGACTATTTAATATGGTAATGAACACGGAAACTGTCCCAGAACAATGGCGCAAATCTGATATAATTTTGCTATTCAAAAAAGGAAACCCCTTAGATGTAGGAAATTACAGACCTATAAGCCTACTATCAAGCATATACAAGATATTCTCATCAATACTTCTAAGGAGAATATCACAAGACATTGATAAAATGCAACCTACAGAGCAAGCAGGGTTCAGATCAGGCTTCAGCACAACGGACCACATACACACACTGGAACAAATCATAGAAAAACACCAAGAGTTTAATAGATCTCTGTATGTGGCCTTCATTGACTACAGTAAAGCATTTGACAGTATCAGCCACTGCTCAATCTGGAATGCACTGCAATACTCAAACGTTCACCAAAAGTACATTAACATCCTAAAACATATTTATTCAAATAGTACCAGCAGAATTAAACTTGAGACCAGAGGTGACGAAATAAAAATCGAAAGAGGTGTCAGACAGGGAGACCCGTTGTCACCGAAGCTATTCATTGCAGTACTCGAAAATATATTCCAGAAGATAAATTGGTCGAATAAAGGACTGCTGGTAAACGGAAAGTATCTAAACCACCTAAGATTCGCGGATGATATAGCTATTGTAGCTGAAACTTCAAAGGACATCGAAGAAATGATGAGAACACTTGATCATGAAAGCTCCAGAATTGGTCTAGAAATGAACTTAAATAAAACAAAAATAATGACTAACAGTCAAAAGCGACCCATTATAATCAATGGAAATACCATAGAATATGTTCAAGAGTATATATATCTGGGAAAACAAGTGTCTTTCAATAAAAATACTAATGAAGAAGAATTAACCAGGAGAATTAATATAACCTGGAAAAAATTCTGGTCTCAAAAAGAAATTTTAAAAGGGGATTATGGAATACATCTGAAAAAAACTGTGTTCGATACATGTCTCCTGCCATGCCTACTATATGCATGTCCAACTTGGGTATTCACAAACAAAGTAAAACAGAAGATCAAAAGCACCCAAACAGCCATGGAAAGGAGTATGCTGAAGATTAGAAAAATACACAAAGTTAAAAATGAAATCATTAGGAAGAAAACGAAAATCACAGACGCTCTCGAGCGTGCACTTACACTAAAATGGAAATGGGCAGGACACATTTCACGCTACACTGACAAAAGATGGACCATAGAGACCACTCGATGGAAAGGCCCAGGAGGGAAAAGAAATGTTGGCAGACCAAAGAGAAGGTGGGCTGATGACATTGTACAGGTGACAGGGAACAATTGGTTGGATCTAGGCAAGGACAGGGACGTGTGGAAGAAGCTGGAGGAGGCCTTTACCCAAAAAGGGGTCCATATTCCAAACAAAGAATAAAAATTAACATAAGTACTAACATATTATAAGGAAAACATACTAACAAACTACTAACAACATTTGAATTTTAAATTGGAAATATGGAATAAACAGGCTTTATTATTATTATTATTATTATTATCTGTCGGGAAGGTGTGTCACCTACATGGGACGTGACGGCGATGGCCGTCGCGAGATGTCGTGCGGTGTTCCACAGGGGTCGGTTCTGGGCCCTCCGTGCCCTCGTGACAGAGGTAGGAGCAGACCTGTCGCTGCCGACCGTTGCTCGCGCGATTGTCGGTGGCACAGAGTCCTGGGACGCGGTGGTGTCCTTCTGCGAAACCGTCATGTCGCAGAAGGAAGCTGCGGAGAGGGAGAGGGAGATTTTAAGTTCCTTCCCATCCCGCAGCAGACGCACCGGGCGTCGGCAGAGGGCGGATAACGCCCTCTTCCGGCCCCCCTAAACAGGTCCAGGGGCGACGGATTCGGGGACATCCGTCGCCCCCCATCATAATGGACCCGAGACGGCGGCGCGTAGTGTTCCACGCGCGCCTCTCACAGACGTAACGGGGGGAGCACACCTCACTCCCCCCAGGGACGAGGCCCGCACTGGTCGAGCGGGCCGGCACTAGTCCGGGGCAGCGGAAGTCACATTCGTTCCCGCTGCCCCCAGACGCAAGTGTGCGAGGGAACACCGGGGTGGTTTTTAGTCAGTTGGAGCCTGACAGACCCCTCCGCCCGCCCCAGGCGGAGGACATCCGTTTCCGGATTTTCCACCTCGCAACAAAAAAAAAAAAAAAAAAAGGTTAGGTTAGGTTAGGTTAGGTTTTTTTTTTTTTTTTTTTTTTGTTTTGGCAGGAGTGGGAAATCCCCACGGACACTTCGACTATCTCATGACTTTTGAGACAGTCGAAGTAGTGCCGGACTTGAACCGGCTAAAACCACACTCCTGCCCCGCCAGTGTCCCTCTGACATGATCAGAGACCTTTTATGCAGATTTCTTTAACTTGTTTAGCATTCGTTTATTAGGAGGCCGAAGAGACCATGTTCTATTTGTTGAATTTTTTACAATGTGTCGATAATACTATTTATTGCTCCTGGAATTTTAGCTATTTATATTTTACTATTAATGTTTGTTAATTTTTATTTACTGGTTTAATTATTTACAATTGTTTTTATTGTGTTATGACTTTGAGTTTTCGATTTGACTCCTATTTGTTTTATTACTCTAAAATAATTATTATACGGTTGGACAAATATATTTTTATGCGAGTGACCCTAATATTGATGCCCGTTAGTTGTTTTTATTGTGACCTCGTTTTGAGCTGTGTGCTGTTGATTTTATTTTATGAAACATGATTATATTATGCTCAGAATATAACTGTTTATCAAGAGTAGCAGAAAGTTTGACACAACTTGACGATTCCACTAGAGTTGACTTACGGTCCAGTTTAATTTCAGCCACTTTCTCATGAAAGTGACTCCAATTAACGTTCTCCATTAAGCCAACCCTAGTGGTTCGCTCAATGCGTCTGCAATGTGGTTGTGTCGAACTGGTCGTCTCTGGGTATGCGGAAGTGGGCGCACCGACAACTTTAGCAATACGCTATTGTTGCTCTTGCGAATGCGTCCCACTTCCTACGTACCGGACATTCCGTGCTAAACGCATTATGTTGGTGCTCCCCCAGCTTGGCTCTAGTGCAGTTTATGCACGCCGCTGCTTCGCCAATCTGTTTGACTGGGCAGTCCGACCTGAGATGAGGACCGCCGCAGTGGCTGCACAGATCGGTGGGCTCGGTACACAGGCGTTTGCCGTGTCCGTATGCCAAACAACGGGTGCACTGCACCAGAGGCGTCTGGTCTTCGACGCGCACTCTCTGCAGGTCAATACGAAGCTTGCCTACTTCGAGTGCACGTCTCCAGATTACTGGGGTGACACTCAGCACAACACTATTTACGTGAGGTTTCGCGACTTTTTCCGGAACTTTATAGAAACTTTCTGTTCCTCGTCCCCGAGGCCGTGAAATATCTCCCGGTTCTGGTTCCTAAGGGCTCTCAGCACTTCGTCGTCGCTGTGTACTAACAGCACGTCCCTAAGAACCAGGAGCGGGTCCCGATTCTTCACTGCCTCGACGACGAGGTTCTCTCCGGCCGATTCAAGTCTTTGTTTTAGCTTCTCCCTCTCCTCCTCTGTTGCGCACCCCATAACAACCTTCTGATCTTTCGCCTTTCGCACTCTTTCAACGCGCACCCAGCCCTCCTTCGCGTCCACTGCTTTCCTTACTCTCTCGAGTATTTCGCCCCCCGTATCCATTTCGTTTGTCGAGGAGACAATCACGGAGTGCAGCGTCGCACGCTCTAGGGTTTGCGCCCTGGTTTGGCCTTTGGTGACGGCTGCTACACTCGCGTAGGTTGTCTCCCCGTCACGATACTTGCCGGCCAGACTGTCTCGGAGTTTTTCGAGTTTCTGGGAGTTGTCCCTTAACTCCGAGATGTGCTCCTTCATGGTGTTCAGGAGCTCAGTCTGGCCGGCAAGAACCTCGACGGGAATGGTACGGGGACCGCAGTCAGCAGTGGGCGCGAGTACCGGTACGGCTACGGGTGCGGGTGCGGCGGGGGCCTTATCTCGCTCAGACTCCTTGACCAACTCATAAAGCCTGTTTATGGCTTCGAGCACCGCAGTCTTTATCTCGGCCTTGAGGTTTCGAGAGTTGCCCAAATTAAGCTTAGCTTTATTTAGGCAAGCTCTCGCCTCCGCAACGCGACTGGGTTGCCCGGCCTCAGACTTCATGAGCGATCTTGGAGCGCTTACAGGAGCTCGACGCGTCCCCGGGGTGGTGGGGTCTTTCTGGCACGCAGGAGGAGTGTCTTCTCCGAAGGAGATTCTCCTCCGCGCGTCAGTAGGTGAAGGCACCACTTTCTCCGATGATCGCGGCGAACTCCTGGAGCCCATCGTCCTCAAGGTTGCTGATGGGGTGCGAAACATCAGCTTCATTAGCGGCCGAAACTGTTAGAACTAACCCCTGTATGGAGGGGGTCTAGACAACAATATCTGCTCAAGAGGAGAGGTGAAGGCACTGGACACTGGTACTTCTGTGTCCCTGTAAAGGGGGAACACAGTAAGTAGGTACTTCTTAGTCCCTGTAAACGGGGAACTCGGTAATTAACTGAAATAAAATTAAAATTTTTTCGACGACTTAAATTACAAACAGATTTTCAAATAAATTTATAGATTATATATATTAAAAATCAAATTACTGAATAAAATTACTTAAAATAGCCGTCAACACTAAAACAACGTTAAAACAATGGTACTACTGTGTTCCTGTACAGGGGGAAGCACAGTAAGTAGTCAGTAAAAATAAAATACTTAAAAAATATTGGTCATCCGCTGTTTAAGCGACGTACCGTCAAAATTAAGCGCTGGTTCCCTTTTAACACTTATCTACAGGCCAAAAATAAACAAAAACAATAAAATAAATTTTGCTGAAAATCCCGCTCCGGCCTTCCTATACACAATAGGGCGGGTGGGAGGGCAAAATTTTATTTGAGCTAGACCCGCGAGTGAGGTGTCCAGAGACGCAGCTTCGCGCGGGCTAGCTAACTACGAAATAGAAAGGGGTGAGTGCCGAACAAAAATTTTGGGTTTTGGCCAAAAAACCAGTTTTTGGCTCAAAAAATTTAGGTTTTCAACCCCCAGCCGGGCGTCCGGGACACGAAACGGGCACCGGAACACAGGGATGGTAGGTGAGTACTATTGCAACTATATTCTAAAGTAATATTTGAAGGAAAATTTGGAAGAACACTAAATTTGGAAGATTTTGTCTGAAATTTTTAAGAAATTCTAAGGGTTGGTAGGGAAACTTTTTCAACGTGCGTTAAGGGTGGTTTAAATTGGTCAGGAAGTAAGCGGATGCCTACTTTAGTCTAAATATGCTGAAAACAGCTTCAAAATCGCACCCTTAAAAGCGAAGATATCGACGGGTTAGGTTAGGTTAGGTTAGGTTAGGTTCGGGGTGGGGGACCACCCCACAGTGCTTGCGTCCACGTCGCGTCCCCTGGAAACGACCCAGTTTGACCACCGTAACGGAGTGGCAGACTGGGCTCGGCCAAAGTGCACTGTGATTATCGTAGCTCATTTTGCCTTGCGAGTACGAACCTGCGGAGGCTATGCCTAAACCGGGGAACACGCGGGATGCCTGCGGGCGATATTTTAAACCCAAAGGCCCTTCTCAGGGCCAACCCAAAGGCCCTTCTCAGGGCCAACCCAAAGGCCCTTCTCAGGGCCAAACCGACGCTTCGGCGTCAGAGGCTAGCCGCGCGCCGTCTGTGGCTAGCTTCTTCGGAAGAACGGACTTGTCGGATTTATCTGACTCCGACGATGAGTCAATGGTTGGCGTCTCGGGTGCAGGCGACTCGCAGTCGCGAAAGCGGGCCTTCCTGCGGGATGGGTCCGAGGGCTCCTCGGCGTCAGGGTCGACGAGGCTGTCAAAGACTAAAAAGTCGACGACGGCCGCGGACACCCACGTCGTTGGGCTCGCGGACGCCCAACGTAAGTTGGATCTTGCGCAGCGGGCGCAGCTCCAGCAGGAGCTTGAGGAGCGGGTTGCCGCGAGGGAGAGGCGGGCGCACGTCACCCGGGCAAAGTCCGGGTACGGTGCGTCCCGTGTGCTATACGCGGACCACTCCCTGCTGGAGCTGGAACAAATGGCGGAGGAGGACGAGGAGGAAATTTTGGAGGTTGCCTCAAAGTCCTCAAATTTGAAGGGGACCTTCCAAAAGGCCCTCAAATGTCGGGCTGCGAGCTTGCGCGGTGTGGTCAAGGAGCTGGTCCAGCGGAAGGCCACTGACGAGACACGGCAACTGCAGGCGAGGGTGGATCGCCTGCAGGTGGAAGTCAGTGAGCTTCATCGCAAGCTGGCTGAAGCCACGGCCCGGCCGCAGCAGGCCCCCGCCGAGACGACGAAAACGTCATCGACGCCTTCGACGTCGTCGACGTCTAAGAAGACGAGTCCTGCGGCAGAGGGCCCCTCCTCCAACTCCAACCTTGAGGACATAATCCGCAAGGTGGTAATGGAGGAGCGGGCCTTCACGCGAGCCTGCCTGGCAGGAATAGAGGACCGGCTCCTGCCAGAAAAGCGCCTCCGACCGCCGCTTGCGGCGGATAAGGGGCGCTCCGAGCCGGGGCCGTCTTCCTTATCCCAGGTCCAGGAGGACGCCCTCCTCCCTTTGACTACCCCGTCCAATGAGGGGACGGAAGTGGTCGGGAGGGGGAAGGGCAAAGCCAAAAAGTCGGCGGCTGCCGCCCCAGCCGTCCCCGCTCCCAACCGCTCGCAGACGACTGGTAGAGGGGGCGGGAAGCGGGGAGGTAGAGGTAGAGCGAAGGAAAAGGGGCAGCAGGTCTCCCCAAAGGCCGCGGCCGTCGTGGTGGCCCTCACCGCGGAGGTGGCGGAGCAGGACGCCCTTCTCCCCTCGACCACCCCGTCCAATGAGTGGACGGAAGTGGTCGGGAGACGGAGGGGCAAAGCCAAAAAGTCGGCGGCTGCCGCCCCAGCCGTCCCCGCTCCCAGCCGGTCGCAGACGACCGGCAGAGGGGGGGGGAAGCGGGGAGGTAGAGGTAGAGCGAGGGGAAAGGGGCAGCTAGTCTCCCCAAAAACCGCGGCCGTCGTGGTGACCCTCACCGCGGAGGCGGCGGAGCGAGGGGAGACGTACGCGTCCATTTTGGTGCGGGCGCGTAGCAATGCCGATCCCACTCAACTGGGGATCGGCAGTGTGACTTGCCGGCGGACCCAAGCCGGGGCTCGATTATTCGAGTTCCCGGGGGCAGAGGGGGGAGCCCGCGCGGACCTCTTTGCAGCTAAGCTGCAGGAGGTCATCGCGGACTCCGCCAAGGTGGCCCGACCGGTAAAGTTGGTGACACTCGAGGTGACGGATCTCGACGATTCCGTCACCAAGGAGGAGGTGGTGGAGGCGGTCGCAGCGTTAGGGGCCTGCGACGTCGCGGCGGTCCAGAGTCGGGACATAAGGCCCGGCCGCGGTGGCATGGGCACCGTCCGCCTTGAGTGCCCGATTCCCGCTGCCAGAGCCGTCCTGGCGAAGGGCCGGCTGACGGTCGGCTTCAGCTCGGGTGCGGTCAGGGCACTCGAGAACCAGCCGCTGAGGTGTTTCCGGTGCTTCGGCATCGGCCACACCCGGGCTCTGTGTCCGTCCGCGGTAGACAGGTCAGACACCTGCTACCGCTGTGGCATGGGGGGCCACCAAACCGCCTCCTGTGAGGTCGCCACGCCGCACTGCTCGGTCTGTGCTGCCAGTGGCTGCCAAGCGGACCACGTGATGAAGGGGAGGAACTGCAATCCTCCCCCTAAGCGTGGCAAAGTACAGGCGCCATCCGGGCCTGTTGCGGCTGCCGGTACCGCCGTTCCTGCGGCGGCTGCGGAGGGGGGTGCGATGTCCGACTGATGGATATAGTCGAACATCGCATCCTTCAGACTAACGCCAACCACTGCAGGGCAGCCCAAGATCTGCTGATGCAGACAATGGCTGAGTGGTTGGTGGACTTGGCGGTGGTTGCCGAGCCTTACTCGGTCCCTGGCCGTTGGCTGGGTGACCGGGATGGCCTGGTGGCGTTGGTGGCGCGGTCTTCCACGGACTCCCCTCCCCTCTCGCTCTTAGAGAGGGGACCGGGATACGTGAGAGCGATGAGGTCGGTAAATTATTCGAGGGGATAGTCGCCTCCCGGCTCGGGCGCCATTTGCGGGATGTGGGGCCGGATCTGTCGGACGCCCAATTCGGTTTCCGTCGTGGGCGTTCGACGATCGACGCGCTGGCCCTACTCAAGGGCCAGGTGAAGGAGGCAGTCGAGGCGGGGGACGGAGTGCTGGCGGTGTCATTCGACATTGCCAATGCCTTCAACTCCGTGCCCCACTCGACGATATTGGAGGCGCTCCGGTATCACGGAGTGCCCCAATATCTGCGGAGCCTCCTGGCCAGCTACTTGGAGGACCGAGAGGTCCTCCTCGTAGACAAGACGGCCACAGTGAGGCGGTACGGCGCAGAGTCCGGTGTTCCACAGGGGTCGGTGCTTGGGCCCCCGCTGTGGAACATCGGATTCGATTGGCTGCTGCGGGGAGCCCTCCTCCAGGGCACGAGTGTCATCTGCTACGCGGATGACACTCTGCTCACTGCACGGGGGAGGAGATTCGCGGACGCGGCCTGTCTGGCCTCGGCTGGCGGATCCTTGGTTGCAGAGAGGATCCGCCACCTGGGATTGAAGGTGGCGCTGCACAAGACCGAGGCCGTGTTCTTTCGCGGGCCTCGGCAGCGCTGCCCACCCGACGCCCACATCGTCGTGGAGGGCGTCCGTATAGAGGTCCAGCCCCGGATGAAATATCTGGGCCTGGTGCTGGACGACAGGTGGCGCTTCGGCCCGCATTTCAGCGGGCTGTCAACGCGCCTGTTGAAGGCCGCGGACGCCCTCTCGTGGCTCCTCCCGAACCTGGGGGGGCCCAAGGCGAAATGCCGGCGCCTCTATGCCGGCATCTTGCGGAGCATGGCCCTGTACGGGGCCCCCATTTGGGCGGACTCCCTCCACAGGAGGGAGAACGCGACCGCCATCCGCAAGCCCCAAAGGGCCATTGCACTGCGGGTGGCGAGGGCCTACCGGTCGGTGGGTTTTTCGGCGGCGTGCGCTCTGGCCGGCACCCCTCCTTGGGAGTTGGAGGCTTGGGTGCTGGCCAGGGTGTATGAGTGGACGGCGCATCGCAGGGCGCTCGGGGAGCACCCCGTCGCCGAGGAGCGGGAGGCCGTGCGGCGGGAGGCGAGGGACGCCATCGTCCTCCATTGGACGGAGGACCTCGCCACCGCCACCTTTGGCCGCCGGACGTTGGACGCGCTCGGTCCGGTCCTCCGGGCCTGGCTCGAGCGGTCCCATGGTTTCCTCTCGTTCCGTCTGGTGCAGGTGTTGTCCGGGCATGGCTGCTTCGGAACGTACCTGCACCGGATCGGGAGGGAGGAAGCCCCGTCGTGCCACGACTGCGGCGCGGCGGAGGACACGGCGCAGCACACCCTCGAAGTGTGCCCAGCTTGGTCCGAGCCGCGCCGCAGTCTGATCGCGGAGATCGGACAGGACCTCTCGCTTCCCGGTGTGGTCAACGCCATGCTGGGGAGCGAGGGGGCCTGGTCAGCGGTCGCCTCCTTTTGCGAGGACGTAGTCTCGCAAAAGGAGGCGGCGGAGCGCGCGCGGGAGGAAGACCCTCTCGCAGCGCCGCTCCGCAGAAGAAGAAGAGGTCGGAGAAGACGCGGTCTTCTCCCTCTTCATGGTGGCGACGGGCGGGCGACAGGCGCGGGGGCGCCTTCGCCCGCATTGCACCCGTCACCACCTTCGTCTGTCATTCCCGGGCCCACCCCCCCCCCCACGGGGAGGGCGTGAGGTCCGCTGTGCGGGTCATCGTCGGCGGAGGACTGGAAGTAAAGGCTGTGCCGGTTTCCCAGTCCCCCGCCACTAGGACGAAGCGGGAATGCCGCTGGGTCGTTTTAGTGGGTATACCGGGTCAGACCGGGGAGTCCCACATAGCCCGCCCATCCCCCGATGGACGGGTATGCGTAATGCATTTTTTTCCCAGCGACAAAAAAAAAAAAAAAAAAAAAAAAAAAAAAAAAAAAAAAAAAAGGCCATAAGGCGTCCCAGTGCTCTGCGGAGCCAAACTGCAGTTTGTGTGCAGCTGCAGGAAAGTCCGCGGGGCACAGAGTAGGTGGTAAAGCCTGCGGCGCGCCCAGAAAGCGCAGCAAGCGATGGGCCAAGGCTGCGGGGGACGCACCCCCCCCGCAACCTAGCACCTCTTCGGCCGACTCCCGGCCTGTGGTTGGACGTAGCGCCGAGGAAATGGAGTGCCAGTAATGGCACAGTACCATTTCCTCCAGGCGAACATCAACCACTGCACCAGAGCTCAGGATCTCCTGCTCCAGAGCATGGCGCAGTGGTCGATAAATGTGGCGGTGGTCGCTGAGCCGTATTTCATCCCCCCCCGGGATAACTGGGCAGGGGATCTGGACGGCCTGGTGGCCATCATCGGCGCGACTCTTGTCGACGTATCTCGTGGTCACGGTTGGGTTGCGGCCCTTGTGAACGGGATCGTCACGATCGGGGCGTATTTTTCGCCCAACAGGAGTCTCGCCGACTTCGAGAGTTTCCTTGTCGAGTTGGGAGCCGTCGTCGGCCAGTCTCACCCTCGACCCATTTTGCTTCTCGGTGACCTCAACGCCAAGTCTGCGGCGTGGGGTTCCCCGATCACGGACCCGAGAGGCGAAGTGCTAGAGGAGTGGGCCATTACGACGGGCCTGGCCGTCTTAAATCGGGGTTCGGCCTTCACGTGTGTACGGCAGCGGGGCGGGTCCATAGTGGACGTCTCGTTCGCTAGTCCTGCTGTCGTGCACCGCGTCCGTGATTGGCACGTTGAAGTGGAGGTGGAGACGCTATCGGATCACCGATACATCCGCTTCAACGTCTCCACCCAGACCGCTGGAGATCGTCGCCAATCGGGGCCCCGAAGAGACGGCCCGCGTTGGGCGCTGAAACGCCTCGACAGGGAAGCTCTCGAAGAAGCCGCCATAGTTCAGGCCTGGATCCGGGAGTCGGCCACCGTCGTTCCCGTCGACGTCGAACTGGAGGCGCAGTGGTTTGCCGATGCGATGATGCAGATCTGCGACGCATGCATGCCACGCGTCTCCTCTCTGTCCGCACGGCGCCGCTTGTACTGGTGGTCCGTCGAAATCGAGCGACTGCGCGTCGAATGCGCAGACGCCAGACGCCCGTACACGCGGTGCCGGAGAAGACGTCCACGGGTTCCTCACGAAGAAGCCGCGCTGTATGAGGTGTACCGCGCGGCGAAGCTGGCTCTGTGGCTGGCCATCGGCGAGTCGAAGACACGCTCCAGGGAGGAAATGCTGGCGAGCTTAGACGGGGATCCGTTTGGGCGCCCTTACCGGTCGGTCCGAGGGAAACTTCGGCCGTGGGCGCCCCCACTATCGGAAAGTCTCGAGCCGCAGTTCCTGGAGCGAGTGGTCTCGGCCCTCTTCCCTGAGAGAGCCGAGTACGAGCCACCGCCGATGGTTCTGCACACAGCTGCAGAGCCGGAAGAAGGAAGCGAAACCATCCCAGAGGTGACACAGGCAGAGATGGGCGCGGCCATATTGCGGCTCCGGGCCAAAAACACTGCTCCGGGGCCCGATGGAGTGCCTGGCCGCGCTCTGGTCCTCGCCATGAAGGAGCTGGAGCCCCCACTGAGAGGACTCTTCTCGGCATGCCTTGAGCAGGGCCAGTTCCCTACCCGGTGGAAGACTGGTCGACTGGTCTTGCTCAGGAAGGCGGGGCGCCCGGCGGACTCGTCGTCCGCTTATCGGCCCATAGTGCTGCTGGACGAGGCGGGCAAGATGATGGAGCGAATAATCGCAGACCGCCTCGTCAGCCACTTGTGTACAGAGGGGCCGAACCTGGACGACAGCCAGTTTGGGTTCCGTCGTGGGCGCTCTACCATTGACGCCATAATGAGAGTAAGAGTCCTGGCGGAGGAAGCAGTGTCTCGGGGCGGGGTGGTGCTGGCGGTGTCCTTGGACATCTCCAACGCCTTCAACACCCTGCCCTGGGGTTGCATTAGGGAGGCCCTGCGCTACCACCGGGTGCCTCTCTACCTCCGCAACATTGTGGGGGCTTATCTGTCGGGAAGATGTGTCACCTACATGGGACGCGACGGCGATGGCCGTCGCGAGATGTCGTGCGGTGTTCCACAGGGGTCGGTTCTGGGCCCTCCCTTGTGGAACATCGGTTACGACTGGGTTTTGCGGTGCGAGTTTCCACCGGGAGTGAACCTGACGTGTTATGCGGACGACACGCTGGTCATTGCCCGGGGGAGCTCGTACAGGGAAGCAGCGTTGCTGGCTACGGCTGCGGTCTCACAGGTGGTGAGCCGCATCCGGCGCCTGGGCCTGGAGGTGGCCCTCAACAAGTCGGAGGCCATTGCGTTTCATGGCCCCCGACGGGCGCCGCCGCTGGGATCACACATAGTGGTCGGGGGGGCCCGAATCGCTGTCGAGTCCACCATGAAGTACCTGGGATTGGTGCTCGACAGCCGTTGGGACTTCGGACCCCACTTTCAGCGGCTGGTGCCCAAGTTGATGGGCGCGGCGGGCGCGCTGTCAACGCTGCTTCCCAATTTGGGGGGCCCGAGCTCCGCCTGTAGGCGGTTGTACGTGGGGATCGTGCGATCCATGGCCCTTTACGGGGCCCCGGTATGGGCGACGGACCTGACGGCCCGCACTATCGCAGTTCTGCGCAAACCGCAGAGAGCGATGGCCGTCAGGGTCATACGGGGATATCGCACGATCTCCTACGAGGCGGCTTGTGTACTGGCCGGATCCCCGCCGTGGGACCTGGAGGCGAAAGCCCTCGCGACACTTCACAAGTGGCGCGAGGACGCCAAGGATCGGGGCGAAAGGCTGGTGCAGCGACAGATCACGCTGCACCGGTCTCAGCTCCGACAGGTCATGGTGGCGGAATGGCGGGGGAGGCTTGACCATCCCTCCGCTGGCCTCGAGACAATCGAGGCGATCCGGCCAGTACTCGACGACTGGCTCGGGAGGAAGCACGGCTCCCTGACGTTTCGGGCGACGCAGGTGCTCTCGGGGCATGGTTGCTTCGGGAAGTACCTGTGTCGCATAAGCAGGGAGCCGGACGCTCGGTGCCATCACTGCGTCCAGTGTCCGGAGGATACGGCGCGGCATACGCTGGCAGAATGTCCCGCGTGGGACGAGCCGCGCCGTGCCCTCGTGACAGAGGTAGGAGCAGACCTGTCGTTGCCGACCGTTGCTCGCGCGATGGTCGGTGGCACAGAGTCCTGGGACGCGGTGGTGTCCTTCTGCGAAACCGTCATGTCGCAGAAGGAAGCTGCGGAGAGGGAGAGGGAGATTTTAAGTTCCTTCCCATCCCGCAGCAGACGCACCGGGCGTCGGCAGAGGGCGGATAACGCCCTCTTCCGGCCCCCCTAAACAGGTCCAGGGGCGACGGATTCGGGGACATCCGTCGCCCCCCATCATAATGGACCCGAGACGGCGGCGCGTAGTGTTCCACGCGCGCCTCTCACGGACGTAACGGGGGGAGGACACCTCACTCCCCCCCAGGGACGAGGCCCGCACTGGTCGAGCGGGCCGGGAAGTGGAAGTCACATTCGTTCCCGCTGCCCCCAGACGCAAGTGTGCGAGGGAACACCGGGGTGGTTTTTAGTCAGTTGGAGCCTGACAGACCCCTCCGCCCTCCCCAGGCGGAGGACATCCGTTTCCGGATTTTCCACCTCGCAACAAAAAAAAAAAAAAAAAAAAAAGGTTAGGTTAGGTTAGGTTTTTTTTTTTTTTTTTTTTTTTTTTTTTTTTTTTTTTTTTTTTTTTTTTTTTTTTTTTTTGGCAGGAGGGGAAATCCGGTCGGACTAACACCCAGGCTGTTTCACAAATCGATCCAGTCTGGGTAGTGTCAGGCTCCAACTGACTAAAACCACCTCCTGCCCAGCTCGTGTCCCCCTGACATGGTCAGAGATCTTTTTGATACATTACTAGTTTTTACTGCTTATTTTACAATTTCTGTCTTAATACATAAAAGTTAACAAAAGTTTCAAAGTTTTCAAAATTTAAACAACAAATACGCTATGTTACACTATGCTTATTTCTAAAATATCCTTTCTAGAAGAGAAATATCTATATTTGTAAATAGCATAGGTTCTAATTGGCTTTATTACGTTTAATTACTTTGATGGCTAGAGATGTGCAGTATTCTATAAAAATTTTCCTTCGTTTCGTCTCTGACATTATTTTATTAATAGAATTAATATTTATTTCAGTCTCTAGCCTTCGCTCAGCTTCATATCTCTCAGTTTGATATACTGGGCATTCTGTCAATATGTGTGCGATCGACTCCGCTTTATCCGGCTCGCAGATGCACGCTGGGCTCCCCTTACATTTGAAACGGTGCAAATATTCGGAGAACCCACCGTGCCCCGTCAAGATTTGCGTCAATATGCCAGCCGGTTTTAACTTTAGCACAATTCTGTGGGCGTCGATCGCATCGGGAAAGAAAATTTTCGTTACTGAGGCTGTTTCGCCGTTCTGATACCTCCGGTTCCATTCGTCGAGTGACCCCATACGGATCTGCCGCTTGACGAATGAAACCGGGCAGCGGTCGTAGTCCGGCTTCTTTTTGGATCGGAGTGCAGCCTCCTTCGCGAGGTGGTCCGCTCGCTCGTTGCCTTCTAGACCGGCGTGTGCCTTTACCCAGAACAAAGACACATCTTTGCCCTGGGATAAAGCCACGGTTAGGTTAGGTTAGGTTAGGTTAGGTTGGGGTGCTGGGTCAGAAAACCTCCTCGTGGGCCTGACGGCTGCCGGTCCCTCTCGATACGTTTGGAGGGAACAGCAGCCGGCATGGACGGTGCATCCTGGGCGCGGGCAGTGGCCTTCCCCAAGGAATGGGAAGAGATTCTCATTCTTCGGGGAATGTTACTGTTCGTGGCAAATATTCTGACATAGGAGGGGGTCCAACTAAATGGACCAACGGGGCGCTGTTCCGCGTGACCCTCTGAACAGCAGAGGGCACAGTGGAGGAGCAACAACGGGCTCGGTGTGCACTTACCCTGCCTCCGAGCAGACAGTGAGGGACTCAGTCCTTCGCTGTCCCCGTCGTTCTCGTAATCCCATCATTGGAGTGTCGTGGATCACGTCTCGCGGCTTCGATCGGGACCGAGGGTCTTGGCTTAACCGCCCGGACCGCGAGGTAGAAAACCTCTATAAAAAGTTACCCCGAATCTCAAGCGGCGGCGCACCGTGAGGGGATGAATGGCTGACGGGTGTTCCCATGGAACAATCAGTCTCTAGTGCGACCCCCGCCAGGGTACCAGCCGACCCCCTGGCGGGTTATAAATGTTAAAGGCTTATCCGGGTACAGGGGGCTCTGCCCGGATGGACATTTTATATCCCCCATACTCGTGGGAATACTATGGATATACCAAAACAAATTCAAAAAGTTGTGGAGAAGGCGGACGCAGCGTCAGATTCTGGCACTGCGTCATTGAAGACAGGAGCAGTTGCTCCAGCGGAGCCCCTTGTGGTTCTTGAGCGGGTGAGAGTGTTGTCGGAGTCCGGCAACGCTCCGCAAACAGTTGCGGCCGGCCCCTCCAAGTTTTGGGGGAAGCGGCCGCGTGGATTTGAATCGGACGCGTTGTCGGCAGGTTTGTCCTCAAGTGAGGAGAACCTGCCGGCCGCCAAGGTGCGGACCGCAAGGAGGGGCAGAGGTCGCGGGACACCTTCCGGTGTCAGCACTCCAGCGGCAGAGTCGCGCGACACCCGGGGCCGCTACCTGAAGCGCCCTGATACGTCGGTGGCCAGCGGAGTTAGCGACTCCGAGGGGGCCATGCAGGTGGAGCAGAATGATTCTGCGGCATCCACTGCATTGGTGAGCACTAAGGCCGAGCTCAACGCTGCGAGGCGAGAGGGCCGGAAGGCTGCCGCGACCGACGAAGTCGCCGAGTTAGCTCGGAAGGCAAGGGAGAGGCGGTTACAGACTGCCACAGCCCCTGAGGGCCTGACGGCTGAAGTCCTCAGCCGCCAGGTTTTGGACGGCGTGGACGTCGTCCTGAAGGTTGCCACGAAATCGGGCAACCTGAAGGGCACATTCACGCGGGCCCTTAAGGAGGCGGCGGACGGAATAAAGGAGGCTGTGGAAGTCCTCCTTGACCGGACGACCTCGGAGGAGACGGTGAAGCTCCAAGAAGAGAATCACCGTCTCCATACGAAGATGGAGGAGCTCCAGCGGGAGGTCAGCGCCCTGAGGGCGGACTTCAGCCGGCAGCAGGGTGTGACTTCGGATAGTCACGCTCTGCCACAGAACGGGTCTTTGGGGGAAGACCAGTTCAACCGGCTGTTGACTATTATGACCGCCCGATTCGACAGCCTTGAACCCAGGCTCAACCCCCCAGTTAACCTCCGCCCGCCGCTGGCAGCGGATAAGCGGAGGAAGGAAGCAGAGCCCACTCCATCAACGGCTGGGCCTACGTGGGCACAGGTGGCTAAAGCGCCACCTGCACCAAAAAAGACCACGCAGACGCCCAAAACGCCTGCAGAGGGGCCCAAAAAGGCCGTGAAAGGGACGAAAGAGCCCACTAAGGGGGGCAGCTCATCCCCCAAAGAAAAAGAGGGTGCCTGGAAGACGGCTGAAAGCCGTAAAAAGAGGCAAAAGAGGGGCCGCAAGGCCAAGACCGCGCCGGGCTCCGGGGGGCAAAAAGCCAAGGGTGGCCCACCCAAGATTCGCGTCCCTCGATCCGCAGCGGTGGTAGTGACGCTTCAGCCTGAAGCTAAGGACAGAGGCGTCACTTACCAGAAGGTGCTGGCGGAGGCGAAGGGCAAGCTGGTCCTCGCTGATTTTGGCACCCCGGAAGGCTTCCGTTTCAGGACGGCAGCCACGGGGGCTAAGATGTTTGAGTTGGCGGGGACCAACAGCGCCGAGAGGGCGGACGCTTTGGCTGCGAAGCTAAGGGACGTCCTAAACCCTGAGGAGGCCCGGGTGTCCAGGCCCATTAAGACGGCTGAAGTTCGCGTCGATGGGCTGGACGACTCGGTGACCCCGGAGGAGGTGGTGGCGGCCATAGCCCGCAGCGGCGGCTGCTCGCCCGAAAATGTGCGGGCGGGTGTCATTCGCGCCAATGCTGGCGGGCTCGGCACCATATGGGTACGGTGTCCGGTGGCTGCGGCGAGGCAGGTTGCTGAGGCAGGACGTATTCTCGTTGGCTGGGTGTCAGCGAGAGTAAAACTCCTGGCACCCAGGGCCATGCAGTGCTACCGGTGCCTGGAGAAAGGGCACGTCCGGGCACTGTGCACCTGTGACACAGACCGCAGCGATTTATGTTATCGCTGCGGTCAGCCTGGCCATAAGGCGTCCCAGTGCTCCGCCGACCCAAACTGCAGTCTTTGTGCAGCTGCAGGAAAGTCCGCGGGGCATCGAGTAGGTGGCAACGCCTGCGGCGCGCCCAGAAAGCGCAGCAAGCGATGGGCCAAGGCTGCGGGGGGCGCACCCCCCACACAACCTAGCTCCTCTTCGGCCGACTCCCGGCCTGTGGTTGGACGTAGCGCTGAGGAAATGGAGTGCCAGTGATGGCACACTACCATTTCCTCCAGGCGAACATCAACCACTGCACCAGAGCTCAGGATCTCCTGCTCCAGAGCATGGTGCAGTGGTCGATAAATGTGGCGGTGGTCGCTGAGCCGTATTTCATCCCCCCCCGGGATAACTGGGCAGGGGATCTAGACGGCCTAGTGGCCATCATCGGCGCGACTCTCGTCGACGTATCCCGTGGTCACGGTTGGGTTGCGGCCGTTGTGAGCGGGATCGTCACGATTGGGGCGTATTTTTCGCCCAACAGGAGTCTCGCCGACTTCGAGAGTTTCCTCGTCGAGTTGGGAGCCGTCGTCGGCCAGTCACACCCTCGACCCATTTTGCTTCTCGGTGACCTCAACGCCAAGTCTGCGGCGTGGGGTTCCCCGGTCACGGACCCGAGAGGCGAAGTGCTAGAGGAGTGGGCCATTACGACGGGCCTGGCCGTCTTAAATCGGGGTTCGGCCTTCACGTGTGTACGGCAGCAGGGCGGGTCCATAGTGGACGTCTCGTTCGCTAGTCCTGCAGTCGTGCACCGTGTCCGTGATTGGCACGTTGAAGTGGAGGTGGAGACGCTATCGGATCACCGATACATCCGCTTCGACGTCTCCACCCAGACCGCTGGAGATCGTCGCCAATCGGGGCCCCGAAGAGACGGCCCGCGTTGGGCGCTGAAACGCCTCGACGGGGAGGCTCTCGAAGAAGCCGCCATAGTCCAAGCCTGGATTCGGGAGTCGGCTACCGTTGATCCCGTCGACGTCGAACAGGAGGCGCAGTGGTTTTGCGATGCGATGACGCAGATCTGCGACGCATGCATGCCACGCGTCTCCTGTCTGTCCGCACGGCGCCGCTTGTACTGGTGGTCCGTCGAGATCGAGCGACTGCGCGTCGAATGCGCAGTCGCCAGACGCCCGTACACGCGATGCCGTAGAAGACGTCCACGGGTTCCTCACGAAGAAGCCGCGCTGTATGAGGTGTACCGCGCGGCGAAGCTGGCTTTGTGGCTGGCCATCGGCGAGTCAAAGACGCGCTCCAGAGAGGAAATGCTGGCGAGCCTAGACGGGGATCCGTTTGGGCGCCCTTACCGGTCGGTCCGAGGGAAACTTCGGCCGTGGGCGCCCCCGCTAACGGAAGGTCTAGAGCCCCAGTTTCTGGAGCGAGTGGTCTCGGCCCTCTTCCCTGAGAGGGCCGAGTACGAACCACCGCCGATGGTTCTGCACACAGCTGCAGAGCCGGCTGAGGAAGGAAGCGAAACCATCCCAGAGGTGACACAGGCGGAGATGGGCGCGGCCGTATTGCGGCTCCGGGCCAAAAACACCGCTCCGGGGCCCGATGGAGTGCATGGCCGCGCTCTGGTCCTCGCTATGAAGGAGCTGGAGCCCCCACTGAGAGGACTCTTCTCGGCATGCCTTGAGCAGGGCCAGTTCCCTTCCCGGTGGAAGACTGGTCGGCTGGTCTTGCTCAGGAAGGCAGGGCGCCCGGCGGACTCGTCGTCCGCTTATCGGCCCATAGTGCTGCTAGACGAGGCGGGCAAGATGCTCGAGCGCATTATCGCAGACCGCCTCGTCAGCCACTTGAGTACAGAGGGGCCGAACCTGGACGACAGCCAGTTTGGGTTCCGCCGTGGGCGCTCCACAATTGATGCCATCATGAGGGTAAGAGTCCTGGCGGAGGAAGCAGTGTCTCGGGGCGGGGTGGTGCTGGCGGTGTCCTTGGACATCTCCAACGCCTTTAATAGCCTGCCCTGGGGTTGCATTAGGGAGGCCCTGCGCTATCACCGGGTGCCTCTCTACCTCCGCAACATCGTGGGGGCTTATTTGTCGGGAAGGTGTGTCACCTATATGGGACGCGACGGCGTAGGCCGTCGTGAGATGTCGTGCGGTGTTCCACAGGGGTCGGTTCTGGGCCCTCCCTTGTGGAACATCGGTTACGACTGGGTTTTGCGGTGCGAGCTTCCACCGGGTGCGAACCTGACGTGTTATGCGGACGACACGCTGGTCATTGCCCGGGGGAGCTCGTACAGGGAAGCAGCGTTGCTGGCTACGGCTGCGGTCTCGCAGGTGGTGAGCCGCATACGACGCCTGGGCCTGGAGGTGGCCCTCAACAAGTCGGAGGCCATTGCGTTTCATGGCCCCCGACGGGCGCCGCCGCTGGGATCACACATAGTGGTCGGGGGGGCCCGGATCGCTGTCGAGTCAACCATGAAGTACCTGGGATTGGTGCTCGACAGCCGTTGGGACTTCGGACCCCACTTTCAGCGGCTGGTGCCCAAGTTGATGGGCGCGGCGGGCGCGCTTTCAACGCTGCTTCCCAATTTGGGGGGCCCGAGCTCCGCCTGTAGGCGGTTGTACGTGGGGATCGTGCGATCCATGGCCCTTTACGGGGCCCCAGTATGGGCGACGGACCTGACGGCCCGCACTATCGCAGTTCTGCGCAAACCGCAGAGAGCGATGGCCGTCAGGGTCATACGGGGATATCGCACGATCTCCTACGAGGCGGCTTGTGTACTGGCCGGATCCCCGCCGTGGGACCTGGAGGCGAAAGCCCTCGCGACGCTACATCAGTGGCGCGAGGACGCCAAGGATCGGGGCGAAAGGCTGGTGCAGCGACAGATCACGCTGCACCGGTCTCAGCTCCGACAGGTCATGGTGGCGGAATGGCGGGGGAGGCTTGACCATCCCTCCGCCGGCCTCGACACAATCGAGGCGATCCGGCCAGTACTCGACGATTGGCTCGGGAGGAAGCACGGCTCCCTGACGTTTCGGGCGACGCAGGTGCTCTCGGGGCACGGTTGCTTCGGGAAGTACCTGTGTCGCATAAGCAGGGAGCCGGACGCTCGGTGCCATCACTGCGTCCAGTGTTTGGAGGATACGGCGCGGCATACGCTGGCAGAATGTCCCGCGTGGGACGAGCCGCGCCGTGCCCTCGTGACAGAGATAGATGGAGACCTGTCGCTGCCGACCGTTGCTCACGCGATGGTCGACAGCACAGAGTCCTGGGACGCGGTGGTGTCCTTCTGCGAAACCGTCATGTCGCAGAAGGAAGCTGCGGAGAGGGAGAGGGAAATCTCGAGTTCCTTCCCATCCCGCAGCAGACGCACCGGGCGTCGGCAGAGGGCGGATAACGCCCTCTTCCGGCCCCCCTAAACAGGTCCAGGGGCGACGGATTCGGGGACATCCGTCGCCCCCCATCATAATGGACCCGAGACGGCGGCGCGTAGTGTTCCACGCGCGCCTCTCACAGACGTAACGGGGGGAGTACACCTCACTCCCCCCAGGGACGAGGCCCGCACTGGTCGAGCGGGCCGGCACTAGTCCGGGGCAGCGGAAGTCACATTCGTTCCCGCTGCCCCCAGACGCAAGTGTGCGAGGGAACACCGGGGTGGTTTTTAGTCAGTTGGAGCCTGACAGACCCCTCCGCCCTCCCCAGGCGGAGGACATCCGTTTCCGGATTTTCCACCTCGCAAAAAAAAAAAAAAAAAAAAAAAAAAAAAAAAAAAAAAAAAAAAAAAAAGGTTAGGTTAGGTTAGGTTAGGTTAGGTTAGGTTCCCTGAGAGGGCCTGGGGTGCTGGGTCATTGGGGTGCTGGGTCAGAAAACCTCCTCGTGGGCCTGACGGCTGCCGGTCCCTCTCGATACGTTTGGAGGGAACAGCAGCTGGCCAGGACGGTGCACCCTGGGCGCGGGCAGTGGCCTTCCTCAAGGAATAGGAAGAGATTCTTATTCTTCGGGGAATGTTACTGTCTGTGGCCAATATTCTGACACTGGAGGGGGTCCACCTTGGACCAACGACGAGGGGCTCTTCCGCGTGACCCTCTGAAAAGCAGAGGGCGCAGCGGAGGAGCAAGGACGGGCTCAGTGTGCACTCACCTTGCCTCCGAGCAGACAGTGAGGGACGCTTTCCTTCTCTGTCCCCGTCGTTCTCGTAATCCCATCATCGGAGTGTCGTGGATCATGTCTCGCGGCTTCGATCGGGACCGAGGGTCCTGGCTTACCCGCCCGGACCGCGAGGTAGAAAACCTCTATAAAAAGTTACCCCGAATCTCAAGCGGCGGCGCACCGTGAGGGGATGTATGGCTGACGGGTGTTCCCATGGAACAATCAGTCTTTAGTGCGACCCCCGCCAGGGTACCGGCCGACCCCCTGGCGGGTTATAAATGTTAAAGGCTTATCCGGGTACAGGGGGCACTGCCCGGATGGACTGTCATATCCCCCATACTCGTGGGAACAAAATGGAAGAAAACCCAATTAGTAAAGTTGTGGAAAAGGTTGACGCAGGGTCACGCTCTGGCGCTGCGTCAACTAACACGGGAGCAGTGGCTCCATCAGAACCGCGCGTGGTTCTGGAGAGGGTGGATGTGTTGTTGGAGTCCGACAACGCTTCGCCTAGAATTGGGGCAGGCGCGTCGTCAAGCGGCAGCGCTAGGGTTGAGGTGGGCGGCCTGCGAAGTCAGGGTGCTGCGTTGTCGGGTCATGTTTCCGAAACTATTGCACCACTGGGACCTCTCAAGCGGCCTCACGACAATGAGGAGATGTTGCCACCTCGGAAGGTACCATCCAAGGCGGCGACAAATAGAGGGCGGAGACCGGCTCGAGACGGGAGGGGTCGGTTTCTCCGGTCCGGCACCCCTCGTGGTTCACTCTCTGAGGAAAGTGAGTCGGACTGCCGGAGCGTGTCACCGACATGCCAAATGGCCGTCAGCGGGACTGTGGAGGAGAGTGCCGAAACACTTGTCAGCGCTGAGGTTCCGCTGATAGGACAGAGTTCCTCCACCTCAGCAGAGGAACTGGAAAAAAGGGCCCTAATGGACATCGAGGTGGTTTTGGACACCACCCGAAAGTCCAAAAACATAAAGGGCACCTGTCAGCGAGCCATTAGAGAGGCAGCAGAGCGGGTTAGGCTAGCCATTGAGGGGCTCGCCAGCAGGAGCTCTAGCGAGGAGACCCGACGGCTCCACCTGCTCAACGACCGATTGCGGAAGGAGGTCGAAGCCCTCCGTCAAGAGATGGCGACTCTCCGGAAGGAATTTGTGACTCTCCGGGTGCGGCCGGAAGGTCCATCGCAGTCGAGATCCGAAGAACCTAGGGGCTTCACTGCTCCGGAAAAGTCGCTCCCACAGGAGCCACCTATGAGTGAGATGCAGGCGCATGCAATCGTTTCCCAGATCGGGAAAATGATGGATGCCCGTTTTGCTGGCATTGAGGACCGCCTCCTACCAGCGAGGTCCGTTCGTCCACCTCTGGCAGCAGACCGCAGGAGTGCAACTGCTGCTGGCAGCGCTGGCGGCACTGGTGACAGGGCGAAACGGCCTTCCGAGCTTCGTCAGATGCCTTCTCGATTGCCTGAGACGCAGAGGCTTTCTCCTCCAAGTGGTCCACATCCAATGGCCACTGGAGCCCCCGATGCGGACCCATCGGCATCTGCCAGTGAGGGTTGGCAAACCGTAAGGACTCTTGCTCCAACAGAGCCCTTAGTGGTTCTGGAGCGGGTGAGTGTGTTGCCGAAATCCGGCGACTCACCACAATTTGTTGCGGCCGGTCCCTCCAAGTTTTGGGGGAAACGACCGCGCTTTGAGTCGGAAGCGTTGTCGGCGGGTCTTTCCTCAAGTGAGGAGAACCTGCCGGCCGCCAAGGTACCGACTGCAAGGAGGGGCAGAGGTCGCGGGTCACCTTCCGGAGCCAACACTTCGGGGGCAGAAGCACGTGACACGCGGGGCCGCTACCTGAAGCGCCCCGATACGCCGATGGCCAGCGGAGTAAGTGACTCCGACGGGGCCATGCAGGTGGAGCAGGGCGATTCCGCAGCCTCCACCGGATTGGTGAGCACCAAAGCGGAGCTCAACGCCGCCAGGCGAGAGGGCCGGAAGGCCGCAGCGACTGATGAGGTCGCTGAAATGGCTCGACTGGCAAGGGAGCGGCGGTTGCAGACCGCCGCAGGCCCTGAGGGACTGACGGCTGAGGTTCTCAGCCGCCAGGTTTTGGATGGCGTAGACGTCGTCCTGAAGGTTGCCACAAAATCGGGCAACCTGAAGGGCACGTTTACGCGGGCCCTTAAGGAGGCGGCGGAGGGAATCAGGGAGGCTGTGGAAGTCCTCCTTGATCGGACGACCTCGGAAGAGACGGTGAAGCTCCAAGAGGAGAATTTCCGTCTCCATACAAAGATGGAGGAGCTCCAGCGGGAGGTCAGCGCCCTGAGGGCGGACTTCAGCCGGCAGCAGAGTGTGACTTCGGACAGCCGCGCTCTGCCACAGAACGGGTCTTTGGGGGAAGACAAGTTCAACCGGCTGTTGACCATTATGACCGCCCGCTTTGACAGCCTAGAACCGAGGCTCAACCCCCCCGTTAATGTCCGTCCGCCGCTGGCAGCGGACAAGCGGAAGAAGGCGTTAGAGCCTGCTCCAACAGTGGCTGGGCCTACGTGGGCACAGGTGGCTAGAGCGCCACCTGCACCAAAAACTCCCACGCAAACGCCCAAAAAGCCCACGGAGGGGGCCAAGAAACCCGTAAAGGGGACGGGAAAGCCCTCTGAGGGGAGCAGCTCGCCCCCCAAAGAGGGTGACTGGAAAACGGCCGAAAGCCGGAAGAAGAGAAGGAAGAGGGGCCGCAAGGCCAAAGCCGCGCCGGGCTCCGGGGGGCACACCGCCAGGGGTGGCCAGAGCGCCCCGAAAATCCGCATCCCTCGCTCAGAGGCAGTGGTGGTGACGCTTCAGCCCGAAGCAAAAGACAGAGGCGTCACATACCAAAAGGTACTGGCGGACGCGAAGAGCAAGCTGGTCTTCGCTGACTTTGGCACCCCGGACGGCTTCCGTTTCAGGACGGCAGCCACGGGGGCCAAAATGTTCGAGTTGGCGGGGACCAGCAGTACTGAGAGGGCAGACGCTCTAGCTGCGAAGTTGAGGGACGTCCTCAACCCCGAGGAGGCGCGGGTGTCCAGGCCCATGAAGACCGCTGAGGTTCGCGTCGATGGGCTGGACGATTCTGTGACGCCGGAGGAGGTGGTGGCGGCCATAGCCCGAAGCGGCGGATGCTCAGCCGACAATGTAAAGGCGGGTAGTATCCGCGTAAATACGGGCGGGCTTGGCACCATCTGGGTGCGGTGTCCAGTTGTTGCGGCGAAGCAGGTTGCTGACGCGGGACGTCTGCTGGTTGGTTGGGTGTCAGCTAGAGTGAAACTCTTGGCACCCAGGGCCATGCAGTGCTACCGGTGCCTGGAGAAAGGGCACGTCCGGGCACTGTGCACCTGCGACACAGACCGCAGCGACTTATGTTATCGCTGCGGTCAGTCTGGCCATAAGGCGTCCCAGTGCTCTGCGGAGCCAAACTGCAGTTTGTGTGCAGCTGCAGGAAAGTCCGCGGGGCACAGAGTAGGTGGTAAAGCCTGCGGCGCGCCCAGAAAGCGCAGCAAGCGATGGGCCAAGGCTGCGGGGGACGCACCCCCCCCGCAACCTAGCACCTCTTCGGCCGACTCCCGGCCTGTGGTGGGACGGAGCGCCGAGGAAATGGAGTGCCAGTGATGGCAGACTACCATTTCCTCCAGGCGAACATCAACCACTGCACCAGAGCTCAGGATCTCCTGCTCCAGAGCATGGCGCAGTGGTCGATAAATGTGGCGGTGGTAGCTGAGCCGTATTTCATCCCCCCCCGGGATAACTGGGCAGGGGATCTAGACGGCCTAGTGGCCATCATCGGCGCGACTCTCGTCGACGTATCCCGTGGTCACGGTTGGGTTGCGGCCCTTGTGAACGGGATCGTCACGATTGGGGCGTATTTTTCGCCCAACAGGAGTCTCGCCGACTTCGAGAGTTTCCTCGTCGAGTTGGGAGCCGTTGTCGGCCAGTCTCACCCTCGACCCATTTTGCTTCTCGGTGACCTCAACGCCAAGTCTGCGGCGTGGGGTTCCCCGGTCACGGACCCGAGAGGCGAAGTGCTAGAGGAGTGGGCCATTACGACGGGCCTGGCTGTCTTAAATCGGGGTTCAGCCTACACGTGTGTACGGCAGCGGGGCGGGTCGATAGTGGACGTCTCGTTCGCTAGTCCCGCTGTCGTGCACCGAGTCCGTGATTGGCACGTTGAGGTGGAGGTGGAGACGCTATCGGATCACCGATACATCCGCTTCGACGTCTCCACCCAGACCGCTGGAGATCGTCGCCAATCGGGGCCCCGAAGAGACGGCCCGCGTTGGGCGCTGAAACGCCTCGACAGGGAAGCTCTCGAAGAAGCCGCCATAGTTCAGGCCTGGATCCGGGAGTCGGCCACCGTCGGTCCCGTCGACGTCGAACTGGAGGCGCAGTGGTTTGGCGATGCGATGACGCAGATCTGCGACGCATGCATGCCACGCGTCTCCTGTCTGTCCGCACGGCGCCGCTTGTACTGGTGGTGCGTCGAGATCGAGCGACTGCGCGTCGAGTGCGCAGACGCCAGACGCCCGTACACGCGGTGCCGGAGAAGACGTCCACGGGTTCCTGAGGAAGAAGCCGCGCTGTATGAGGTGTACCGCGCGGCGAAGCTGGCTCTGTGGCTGGCCATCGGCGAGTCGAAGACACGCTCCAGGGAGGAAATGTTGGCGAGCTTAGACGGGGATCCGTTTGGGCGCCCTTACCGGTCGGTCCGAGGGAAACTTCGGCCGTGGGCGCCCCCGCTAACGGAAAGTCTCGAGCCGCAGTTCCTGGAGCGAGTGGTCTCGGCCCTCTTCCCTGAGAGAGCCGAGTATGAGCCACCGCCGATGGTTCTGCACACAGCTGCAGAGCCGGCAGAGGAAGGAAGCGAAACCATCCCAGAGGTGACACAGGCAGAGATGGGCGCGGCCGTATTGCGGCTCCGGGCTAAAAACACTGCTCCGGGGCCCGATGGAGTGCCTGGCCGCGCTCTGGTCCTCGCCCTGAAGGAGCTGGAGCCCCCACTGAGAGGACTCTTCTCGGCATGCCTTGAGCAGGGCCAGTTCCCTACCCGGTGGAAGACTGGTCGACTGGTCTTGCTCAGGAAGGCAGGGCGCCCGGCGGACTCGTCGTCCGCTTATCGGCCCATAGTGCTGCTGGACGAGGCGGGCAAGATGATGGAGCGAATAATCGCAGACCGCTTCGTCAGCCACTTGTGTACAGAGGGGCCGAACCTGGACGACAGCCAGTATGGGTTCCGTCGTGGGCGCTCCACCATCGACGCCATAATGAGGGTGAGAGTCCTGGCGGAGGAAGCAGTGTCTCGGGGCGGGGTGGTGCTGGCGGTGTCCTTGGACATCTCCAACGCCTTCAACACTCTGCCCTGGGGTTGCATTAGGGAGGCCCTGCGCTACCACCGGGTGCCTCTCTACCTCCGCAACATTGTGGGGGCTTATCTGTCGGGAAGGTGTGTCACCTACATGGGACGCGACGGCGATGGCCGTCGCGAGATGTCGTGCGGTGTTCCACAGGGGTCGGTTCTGGGCCCTCCCTTGTGGAACATCGGTTACGACTGGGTTTTGCGGTGCGAGCTTCCACCGGGAGTGAACCTGACGTGTTATGCGGACGACACGCTGGTCATTGCCCGGGGGAGCTCGTACAGGGAAGCAGCGTTGCTGGCTACGGCTGCGGTGTCACAGGTGGTGAGCCGCATCCGGCGCCTGGGCCTGGAGGTGGCTCTCAACAAGTCGGAGGCCATTGCGTTTCATGGCCCCCGACGGGCGCCGCCGCTGGGATCACACATAGTGGTCGGGGGGGCCCGGATAGCTGTCGAGTCAACCATGAAGTACCTTGGATTGGTGCTCGACAGCCGTTGGGACTTCGGCCCCCATTTTCAGCGGCTGGTGCCCAAGTTGATGGGCGCGGCGGGCGCGCTGTCAACGCTGCTTCCCAATTTGGGGGGCCCGAGCACCGCCTGTAGACGTTTGTACGTGGGGATCGTGCGATCCATGGCCCTTTACGGGGCCCCAGTATGGGCGACGGACCTGACGGCCCGCACTATCGCAGTACTGCGCAAACCGCAGAGAGCGATGGCCGTCAGGGTCATACGGGGATATCGCACGATCTCCTACGAGGCGGCTTGTGTACTGGCCGGATCCCCGCCGTGGGACCTGGAGGCGAAAGCCCTCGCGACGCTTCACAAGTGGCGCGAGGACGCCAAGGATCGGGGCGAAAGGCTGGTGCAGCGTCAGATCACGCTGCACCGGTCTCAGCTCCGACAGGTCATGGTGGCGGAATGGCGGGGGAGGCTTGACCATCCCTCCGCCGGCCTCGACACAATCGAGGCGATCCGGCCAGTACTCGACGACTGGCTCGGGAGGAAGCACGGCTCCCTGACGTTTCGGGCGACGCAGGTGCTCTCGGGGCATGGTTGCTTCGGGAAGTACCTGTGTCGCATAAGCAGGGAGCCGGACGCTCGGTGCCATCACTGCGTCCATTGTCCGGAGGATACGGCGCGGCATACGCTGGCAGAATGTCCCGCGTGGGACGAGCCGCGCCGTGCCCTCGTCACAGAGATAGGTGGAGACCTGTCGCTGCCGACCGTTGCTCACGCGATGGTCGACAGCACAGAGTCCTGGGACGCGGTGGTGTCCTTCTGCGAAACCGTCATGTCGCAGAAGGAAGCTGCGGAGAGGGAGAGGGAGATCTCGAGTTCCTTCCCATCCCGCAGCAGACGCACCGGGCGTCGGCAGAGGGCGGATAACGCCCTCTTCCGGCCCCCCTAAACAGGTCCAGGGGCGACGAATTCGGGGACATCCGTCGCCCCCCATATCACTGGACCCGAGACGGCGGCGCGTAGTGTTCCACGCGCGCCTCTCACAGACGTAACGGGGGAGTACACCTCACTCCCCCCAGGGACGAGGCCCGCACTGGTTGAGCGGGCCGGCACTAGTCCGGGGCAGCGGAAGTCACATTCGTTCCCGCTGCCCCCAGACGCAAGTGTGCGAGGGAACACCGGGGTGGTTTTTAGTCAGTTGGAGCCTGACAGACCCCTCCGCCCTCCCCAGGCGGAGGACATCCGTTTCCGGATTTTCCACCTCGCAACAAAAAAAAAAAAAAAAAAAAAAAAAAAAAAAAAAAAAAAAAGGTTAGGTTAGGTTAGGTTAGGTTAGGTTTTTTTTTTTTTTTTTTTTTTTTTTTTTTTTTTTTTTTTTTTTTTTTTTTTGGCAGGAGTGGGAAATCCCCACGGACACTTCGACTATCTCACGGCATGTGAGACAGTCGAAGTAGTGCCGGACTCGAACCGGCTAAAAACCACTCCTGCCTTTCCAGTGCCCTCTGACGTGATCAGAGCCGTTTTGGGCTATCACAGGTTATTTACAAATTTTTGCTTGCAAGGTTATAAAAGAAATCCTGAGAGACTTCCTCTCGATACACTATCTGAAACTAGATATTATTTACAATTTATACTATACCTATAAATACTATACATTTATACTAGACCTATTAATAAATACAAATACCCAGTTTTATAGAAATACTTAGCTTATATACATATAAATTCAGTATTTTTATTACTAACCCTACTTATTTCTATCTATCACTAAGGCCACTATTCCTGTACAATATTTTAAAAAATTATTTCTAGTTTTATTATCTACCATCAGGCTCGGGAGATTTTCCGCCACGAGCCCGACACCCAGCTGCTGTTCTGCCTCAAATCGAGCTTTGGCGGAGATCGGGCACTCCAACAGTATGTGGAGCACCGTCTCTTCTTTGCTGGGCTCGCAAGCGCACGATGGGCTCTCTTTACACTTGAAGCGACTCAAGTATGAAGAGAACCCACCATGCCCCGTGAGTATTTGCGTGGTGATGCTGGTGGGGACCATTTTGCGCACTACTCTGTACGCCGTCACCGCGTCAGGGAAGAAGATTTTTGTGCCCGAAGCAGTCTCACCTGATCGGTACCTCTCGTTCCATTCGTCGAGCGTCTCTGATCGGATTCTTCGTTTGACGAATGAAACGGGGCACAGATCGTAGTCCGGCTTCTTCTTCGACCTCAGTGCGGCCTCCTTTGCGAGCTGGTCGGCTCTCTCATTCCCCTCCAACCCTGCGTGGGCCTTGATCCAGAACAAGGAGACACTCTTGTTCTGGAGCCTACAGCGTCGAATGGTGTCCCTGGTTTCCACAGCCAAGGGATGGGGGGAGAGTACATTCGCTACCGACTGGAGGGCCGCCCTGGAGTCGCTGTAGATGCCGAACGTGGTTTCACTGCTATTGAGCACCTCTCCTGCCGCCTTCTGTAGGGCCAAGAGTTCCGCCTGGTAGACGGTGCAGTAAGACGACAAGGCAAGTTTGAGGGCCTTAGTTTCGGCGGCACCATTCCACAAGGATAGCGCCGCCCCAACCCTGCCCTCAATCTTGCTGCCGTCAGTGAATATACGCACAGCGAAATTGCTGTGGTTTCTATATTGATCCTCGTCTATCAGGCTCCCGAACTCCAGGTTTACTTGGTCCGCGGGGTGCGGAGCCTCTATCGCTGGAGCCATTCGTTCAATCTCCCTGCCTCCTAGCACCGGCTGGGGCACACCTCTCTTGGCTCCGTATAATGCAGCCACTTACCGTATACGGAGGTCGAGTGGGAGTATACCAGCCAGCACTAGTGCCGAGTTTAAGGAGACCGTGCGGTAGGCTCTGCACAGCTTTTGAGCAAACCCCCTCTGGACCACGTTGAGCTGTTTTATGACCCCTAATTTGTTGGCGGCAGGTGCCCATGCGCTTGCGGCGTACAGAATAGTAGGCTCTACTGCGGCGGTATATATTGCCCTTATCACCTCTGGGTGCAAACCCCAACTGACCCGAGCTGCTCTGGCCAGTTGCTTGTACATAGCTATCGCCTTTTTACAGGCAATAGCTACGTGTTTGTTGAAGGTGAGTTTGGCGTCAATAATTAGCCCCAATATTTTTACCTCTTGGGACATCCCAATGTCGATCCCCCCCATGCTTAGGCGCGGCGTGTCGTATTTCAGCCTTCGCGTTAGTACCATCGCGCATGTTTTGTGCGGTGCGAAGTTCAGCCGATTTCTGACACCCCACGTCCGAACATGTTCGAGAGCGGCATTGGCCTGTCCCTCAATTTGAAGCGCTGTATCCCCGTCAAAGACCATCACCACGTCGTCAGCAAAGGCCTGGCAGTAATCACCCCTGCTCTCAAGCTGCTTCAGGAGTGGGTCGAGAATCAGGTTCCAAAAGATGGGCCCTCCTATCGAACCCTGAACGCACCCCTTGCTGGTCCCTCGCCTGCTCTCTTCACCGGCGTATCTCACCGTGACCACCCTGTCGCTGAGATAGCTGCTGACTACCCGTCTCAAATTGACAGGACACTTTTCCTCAGCCAATCGTACTTTGATCGCGGGCCACCACGCACTGTCGAATGCTCCCTCAATGTCAAGTGACACCAGCGTGACAATTTTCTTTTGTGCCAGCTTCGTGCGGATGTGCTGCACAAGGTTATAGAGGGAGTCTTCAGTGCTTTTTTGGGGCATAAAGCCGTACTGGCGAGTACTTATCCTAGGTAGTAAGTAGAATTTGAGACGGGCCACCAGCATCTTTTCGTACACCTTCCCCAAGACAGGCAATAGCCCAATCGGCCTGTAGGACTTGGGTACGGTGTACGAGTCTTTGCCCGGCTTTCTGAGCACAACCACCGTTGCTTCCTTCCAGATCTTTGGAAAGTGGTGGTGCGCCAGGCACTTGTTCAGCAGTGCCAGGAAATAGCTGGGGTCACAGTGAACCGCCTGCGAGCAAATATCGGCAGTGAAGCCGTCGGCTCCCGGGGCCTTTTTTGGGTTGAATGATCGCATAGACCTATCAAGCTCGCTTAGGGTAAACGGTGGGTCATGTCGTTCACCATGACTCCACGCGTTTATCATCTCTGCCTGTTCTCTTGTTTGGCGATGGTCTATGTTATCACCTTCCTCTCGGTCCTCGGGATAGAACGTCTCGGCCAGCAGCCTCACGGAACCCTTCGCATCCAGTGGTTTTCCACCCACCTGAAGCGGCAAATCCTCCTCTCTCTTTCCGATCCGTCCCATTATCCTGTAAATACCCTCCCAGACCCCCTCTCTGTCCTGTTTCCCGCAAAACTCCTTCCAGCTGTCTGAAGCTGCTTTTATAACCGCTGTCTCATACCTTTCTTTTTCTTTTACATACAGGTCTACAACCATCGCTCTCCGGACCGGCGCTGCGTTTCTGACTCTGCGTTTCCTGGTGGCGACCAACCTTTTCATCTCAGCGAGCTCCTCAGACCACCACGGCAAGGTAAGTGTTTCTGTGTTCTTTTTGAATGGAATAGTGTGTTGGCATGTGTGTGTAATTGCGTGTGTGTATGTGATTATAATTTCCTCCAACTGTTCTACATGTGTAACATTTGAAAGTTCCTCCAGGGTCAACTTCTTTTCTCGCATAATTTGAGTCAGTTTCTCACGAAACTGGTCCCAATTAGCCTTCCTTGTGTTGTATATCCTGGTGGTTCTTTCAATGTTTATTCCTTTAGATTTTGTCAATTTTATACCGAAAATAATGCCGTTGTGGTCGGAACTCGTGAGACCCTCGTCGATTCGCCAGCCATCCACCAAGTCCAGCATGTCTGCCGAACAGGCCGTCACATCCACGTGGCTGCAGTACCTGATGCCTCCCCGTATGGTATCAAAGGTGGGAATGTCCCCGGTGTTGAGGATCTGTAGCCCCAGCTCCCCCAGCGCACCACACATTTGCCCCCCTCTCGCATCTTCACTGCTGCTATTCCACCAGGTACTTTTCGCGTTTGCGTCTCCTCCAATAACCAACCTGCTAGGGCCCAGCTCTCGCTCTATCCGACGAAGGTGCTCCAGGTATGGCTCCATGGGCTTGTCGGGCTCGAAGTAGAAGGACACCAGCGTGATCGTCCAGGCTCGGGTTCGGACTCCCACCACAACGATGTTGTTTGTGGTGAGTTGCGGGTACTGTAAGACGTCCAAGTCTTGGTCAAAGATGGCTATTGCCGCCTTTACAGTCCCTTCCCCTTCCTCTGAGCTCTGGAAGACCCTTACGCCCCGGTGACCTCTCATCCTTCTCACACCACCCACGTAGGGCTCCTGGAGCAACGCTACGGCGAGTTTGCGGTTTGTCGCCTCCAGCAACAGCTCGTTCGTGGCTAGCTGGCTCCGTTGCAGGTTCGCCTGGACCATTTCGTACCTAGTGGTGGTTTCGGGGACGCCCTTAGCAGTACGCTATGGAAGCTCGGGCTAGCACATCCCACCTGTTGCGCACTGGACAGTCGCTACTGAACGCGTTGTGCCCACTGTTCCCCAACTTGGATCTGGTGCAGTTTATGCACACCGCTGCTTCACCGGTCTGTCGGTCTGGGCAATCTGCTCTCAAATGTGGGCCGCCGCAGTGACTACATAGATCGGCTGGCTACTTACAGAGGCGTTTGCCGTGACCGTACCCCAAGCAGCGGGTACACTGCACCAGTGGCGTCTGATCTTCGACGCGGACCCTCTGGAGGTCGATGCGGAGTTTCTCGGCGTCGATTGCCCGCCTCCAGATCGTTGGGGAGACACTAAGCACAACGTGGTTCATGTGCGGGTTACGGGTCTTCCTCCTGTATTTGATGGCGATCTGTTGATCCTCGTCCCCGAGGCCGCAAAAGATCTCCCTGTTCTGATTCTTAAGGGCTGTGATGACTTCTTCGTCACTGTGTATTAATAACACGTCCCTAAGAATCAGAAGGGGGTTTCGATTCTTTACCTCCTCGACGACGAGGTTTCCTCCAGCCGCCTCCAATCGCTCCTTTACTTTCCGGCGCTCCTCCTGTGTAGCGCACCCCATTATGATTTTCCTATCTTTGGCCTTCCTTACCTTTTCAACACGAACCCAGCCGTCTTTCGCATCAACCGCTTTTCTAACCTTCTCGAGGACTTCGTCCCCCGTATCCATCTCCTGTGTTGAGGAGACAACCACCGAGTGCAACGTCGTTCGCCCCAGGGCATAAGCCCCGGTGTGGCTCTTACGCACTGACGCTACACTCGCGTAGCTCCTCTCCCCTCCACTTTCCCTACTAGCCAGACTGTCTCGGAGTCTATCCAGTTTCTCGGAATTATCCTTCAACTCCGAGATGTGCTCCTTCATGGCGTTTAGGAGTTCAGTCTGGCCAGCAAGGATCTCACTGGGATTGGATCGGGGAACGCAGTCGGCAATGGGCGTGGGTGCTGCTGCGGCTTCAGGTGCGGCAGGGGCCTTGTCGCGCTCCGACTCCTTTACCAGTTCAAAGAGCCTGTTTATGGCCTGTAGCACCGCATTCTTAATCTCTGCTTTGAGATTGCGAGAGTTGCCCAAATTTAGCTTTGCCTTATTTAGGCAAGCTCTCGCCTCCGCAATGCGACTGCGGTGCCCAGCCTCAGGCCCCTTGAGCGATACTGGGCAGTCTACAGGAGCTCGGCGCGTCGCCGGTGTGACAGGGCCCTCCTGCGAGGCGGAAGGAGTGTGGTCTTCAAAGGAGATTCTCCTCCTCGCGGCAGCAGGCGAAGGCCCCACTTTCTCCGTCGATTGCGGTGAGCCACTAGAGCCCTGAATTATCACCGTGCTGGATGGGGTGCGGAACATATTAAATGTCAACAAGCGGACACTGTCAAAACGGACCCCTGTATAGAGGAGGTCGATTCAACAGTACTCGCTCGGGAGCCGAGAGGTATGCCAAAAGACACTGGATACTTCTGTATCCCTGTAAAGGGGGGTACACAGAAAGTATATAAAATAAATTTTTAAAATAAATTAAGAATTAAAAGTCGTCAATAATAATCATCAATAATTAATAAATAAATTAAATACAATAAAGTTAAATGTCGTCAACTTACAAACGACGGTCAGAGCAAAAATTTTTCTGAAATCGTCAGTAATTATAAAATAAAAACGCAAATTTCCCTCCAAACACTTAGTAGGGTTCCAAAAAATGCTAAAAGAGCGAAAATCAAAAATAAAAATTTTGCTGAAAATCCCACTCCGGCCTTCCTATACACAATAGGGCGGGTGGGAGGGCAAAATTTTATTTGAGCTAGACCCGCGAGTGAGGTGTCCAGAGACGCGGCTTCGCGTGGGCTAGCTAACTACGAAATAGAAAGGGGTGAGTGCCGAACAAAAATTTTGGGTTTTGCTCAAAAAACCAGTTTTTGAGTCAAAAAATTTTGGTTTTCAACCCCCAACCTAGCGTCCGGGACACGAAACGGGCACCGGAACACAGGGATGGTAGGTGAGTACTATTACAACTATAATCTAAAATAATATTCAAAGGAAAATTTGGAAGAACACTAAATTTGGAAGATTTTGTCTGAAATTTTAAAAATTTTCTAAGTGTCGTAAGGGAAGATTTTTGAAAACGCTTCTAGGGTGGTAAATTATTGTCAGAACGTAGGCGGAGGCCCACTAAAGTCTTAAAATGCTGAAAACAGCGTCAAAAACGCACCCTTAATGGCGAAGATATCGGTTAGGTTAGGTTATTTTTTTTTTTTTTTTTTTTTTTTTTTTTTTTTTTTTGGCAGGAGGGGAAATCCGGTCGGACTAACACCCAGGCTGTTTCACAAATCGATCCAGTCTGGGTAGTGTCAGGCTCCAACTGACTAAAACCACCTCCTGCCTTGCTCGTGTCCCCCTGACATGGTCAGAGACCTTTTTAATACATTCTAGTTTTAACTGCTTATTTTACATTTACTTTCATAATAAATAAAGTTTATACAAGTTAAAGTTCCAAAGTTTTCGAAATTTTAAACAATAAATAAGTTACGTTAAACTATGCCTATTTCTAAAATATCTTTTCTGGAAGAGAAATATCTATATTTGTAAATAGCATAGATTCTAATTTACTTTGTTTCGCTTAATGACTTTAGCGGCTATATTTACGCAGTATTCTATTAACAATTTTCTTTGTTTTGATTCTAACATAAGTTTGCTTATATTGTTAATAGTTATTGCAGTCTCTAGCCTTCGCTCAGCTTCATATCTCTCAGTTTGATATACTGGGCATTCTGTCAATATGTGTGCGATCGACTCCGCTTTATCCGGCTCGCAGATGCACGCTGGGCTCTCCTTACATTTGAAACGGTGCAAATATTCGGAGAACCCACCGTGCCCCGTCAAGATTTGCGTCAATATGCCTGCCGGTTTTAGCTTTAGCACAATTCTGTGGGCGTCGATCGCATCGGGAAGGAAAATTTTTGTTACTGAGGCTGTTTCGCCGTTCTGATACCTCCGGTTCCATTCGTCGAGCGACCCCATACGGATCTGTCGCTTGACGAAAGAAACCGGGCAGCGGTCGTAGTCCGGCTTCTTTTTGGATCGGAGTGCAGCCTCCTTCGCGAGGTGGTCCGCTCGCTCGTTGCCTTCTAGACCGGCGTGTGCCTTTACCCAGAACAAAGACACATCTTTGCCCTGGGATAAAGCCACGGCAACGTTCGCTCTCGTCTCCACGGCCAAGGCGTGGAGGGCACCCTGATTTGTGACTGTTTGTAGTGCGGCCTTTGAGTCACTATAGATACCGAAGGTTCCCTCCTTGCGCTTGAGGATTTCGCGCGTGGCTACGCATATGGCCAGAAGTTCAGCCTGGTAGACCGTGCAGTACGGAGGCAGGCTAAGTTTGGCGGACTTGGTCTCGGCCTCACCGTCCCAAAATGACAGTGCTGCTCCGACCTTGCCCTCAATCTTGCTGCCGTCCGTGAACACTCTGACTGCTTGACGGTTGTGGGTCTCCACAAGCGCCTGATCTTCCAAGCACACGAACTCCATGGGAATATGTTTCGCCGGGTGCGGAGTCTCCGTAAATGCCACCACCCGTTCCACCTCCCTGCCCGCTAGTGCTGGCTGTGGCACCCCTCTTTTTGCCTCATACAGAGCGGCTGCTTCCTGTATTCGGAGGTCGAGAGGGAGTATCCCAGCCAGCACCAGGGACGCGTTCAGCGAAACGGTGCGGTAGGACTTACAGAGCTTCTGCGCGAATCCTCGTTGGACCGTGTTCAGGCTTTTCTGCACTCCGATCTTCTTCGCTGCCGGCGCCCAGGCGCTCGCTGCGTACAATATAACCGGCTCCACTGCTGCCGTGTAAATTGTGTGAATGATCTCCGGGTTAAGGCCCCAGCTCACTTTTGCTGCACGTGCCAGCTGTTTGTAAATATTAACAGCTTTTCTGCACACATTGGCGACGTGGGTGTTGAACGTGAGCTGGTGGTCGACGGTGAGCCCCAGTATTTTTATTTCCTTAGACATGCCAATGTCTACCCCGCCCATGCTCAGGAGCGGGACATCGTACCGAAGCTTCCTGGTAATCACCATTGCACATGTTTTATGCGGTGCAAACTTCAGCTTGTTACGAATGCCCCACACCCGGACATACTCGAGGGCGGCATTGGCCTGCCTCTGGACTTCCAACGCTGTGTCACCGTCGAAGATCATCACGACATCATCGGCGAACGCTTGGCAGTGGACGCCTTGCTCCTCCAGCCCCTTCAGTAGGGGATCCAGGATCAGGTTCCATAGGATCGGACCGCCAATGGACCCTTGCACGCACCCCTTGTTCGTCTCTCTATGGCATTCGGCGCCCGCGTACCTCACTCGGACACTCCTACCAGTCAGGTAGCTGTCTATCAACCTTCTGATATTCACCGGGCACTTTTCCTCAGCCAGTCTGGTTCTGATGGCCGGCCACCATGCGCTATCGAAGGCTCCCTCTATGTCCAATGATACAACAGTGATCAGCTTCTTTTCATTTAGCTTTCCCTTGATATGTTGTATCATGGTGTAGAGGGAGTCTTCGGTGCTCCTCTGTGGCATGAAACCAAACTGGCGAGTACTGAGCCGCGGGATAAGGTGCCACTTCAGTCTTGCTACAAGAAGTTTTTCCAGCGTTTTACCTAAGACCGGTAGAAGGCCAATCGGTCTGTACGACTTAGGGGTGGTGTAGGAATCCTTGCCGGGTTTGCGGAGGACCACCACCGTAGCCACTTTCCAGGCCCCAGGAAAGTGTCCGTGCTCTAGGCACTTGTTGGCCAGTGCAAGGAACGTTCCTGGGTCCCGGGATATAGCCTGGGCACAGATATCGGCTGTGAGACCGTCTGCCCCGGGTGCCTTCTTAGGATTGAAACTATCCACCGCGGTTTTCAGCTCTTGAAGTGTAAACGGTGGGTCATGTTGTTCATCATGCGCCCAATCGTTTACACGACTGGCCGCTTCACGTGTCCGACGGTGGTCTTCGGTTTCACCCTCCTCTAGGTCCTCGGGGTAGAAGGTCTCGGCCAGTAGCAAAGCCGATTCCTGCGCACTCAGTGGTACTCCATCCTTCACTAACGGCAGGTCTTCCTGTCTTTTGGCGGTTCGTCCTATGACCCTATAGATCCCTTCCCACATACCTTCCCTATCCTGTCTTCCGCAGAACCCCTTCCATCCTTCTGTCTGTGCCTTCATAGCCAGCGACTCATAATTCCTTTTTGCTTGCAGGTACTCATCGATGACTTTTTGTCTTCGGACTCTTGCAGCGCATCGGATGCGGCGTCTTCGGGTGTTCACCTCCGACATCAACTCAGCGAGCTCTTTGGACCACCACGGAATGGTGAGCTGGTTATTATTACTAATTTTGACCAAAGTTTCTTCACACGTTTCTTTAATTTTGTCTACATATTTATTAACATAATATTCTAGATTACTGCTGTTATTAATTTTACCACGGTTAGGTTTTTTTTTTTTTTTTTTTTTTTTTTTTTTTTTTTTTTTTTTTTTTGGCTGGAGGGGAAATCCGGTCGGACTAACACCCAGGCTGTTTCACAAATCGATCCAGTCTGGGTAGTGTCAGGCTCCAACTGACTAAAACCACCTCCTGCCTTGCTCGTGTCCCCCTGACATGGTCAGAGACCTTTTTAATACATTTCTTGTTTTTACTGCTTATTTTACATTTACTTTCATAATAATTAAAGTTTATACAAGTTACAAAGTTTTCAAAATTTCAAACAATAAATAAGTTACGTTATACTATGCCTATTTCTAAAATATCCTTTCTGGAAGAGAAATATCTATATTTGTAAATAGCATAGATTCTAATTTACTTTGTTGCGCTTAATGACTTTAGCGGCTAAATTTACGCAGTATTCTATTAACAATTTTCTTTGTTTTGATTCTAACATAAGTTTACTAATATTGTTAATAGTTATAACAGTCTCTAGCCTTTGCTCAGCTTCATATCTCTCAGTATGATATACTGGGCATTCTGTCAATATGTGTGCGATCGACTCCGCTTTATCCGGCTCGCAGATGCACGCTGGGCTCTCCTTACATTTGAAACGGTGCAAATATTCGGAGAACCCACCGTGCCCCGTCAAGACCTGCGTCAATATGCCAGCCGGTTTTAACTTAAGGACAATTTTGTGCGCGTCGATCGCATCGGGAAAGAAAATTTTTGTTCCAGAGGCTGTTTCACCGTTCTGGTACCTCCGATTCCATTCGTCGAGCGATCCCATACGGATCTGCCGCTTGACGAATGAAACCGGGCAGCGGTCGTAGTCCGGCTTCTTTTTGGATCGGAGTGCAGCCTCCTTCGCGAGGTGGTCTACTCGCTCATTGCCTTCTAGACCAGCGTGTGCCTTTACCCAGAACAAAGACACATCTTTGCCCTGGGATAAAGCCACGGCAACGTTCGCTCTCGTCTCCACGGCCAAGGCGTGGAGGGAACCCTGATTTGTGACTGTTTGTAGTGCGGCCTTTGAGTCACTATAGATACCGAAGGTTCCCTCCTTGCGCTTGAGGATTTCGCGCGTGGCTACGCATATGGCCAGAAGTTCAGCCTGGTAGACCGTGCAGTACGGAGGCAGGCTAAGTTTAGCGGACTTGATCTCGGCCTCACTGTCCCAAAAGGACAGTGCTGCTCCGACCTTGCCCTCAATCTTGCTGCCATCCGTGTACACTCTGACTGCTTGACGGTTGTGGGTCTCCACAAGCGCCTGATCTTCCAAGCACACGAACTCCATGGGCATATGTTTCGCCGGGTGCGGAGTCTCCGTAAATGCCACCACCCGTTCCACCTCCCTGCCCGCGAGTGCTGGCTGTGGCACCCCTCTTTTTGCCTCATACAGAGCGGCTGCTTCCTGTATTCGGAGGTCGAGAGGGAGTATCCCAGCCAGCACCAGGGACGCGTTCAGCGAAACGGTGCGGTAGGACTTACAGAGCTTCTGCGCGAATCCTCGTTGGACCGTGTTCAGGCTTTTCTGCACTCCGATCTTCTTCGCTGCCGGCGCCCAGGCGCTCGCTGCGTACAATATAACCGGCTCCACTGCTGCCGTGTAAATTGTGTGAATGATCTCCGGGTTAAGGCCCCAGCTCACTTTTGCTGCACGTGCCAGCTGTTTGTAAATATTAACAGCTTTTCTGCACACATTGGCGACGTGGGTGTTGAAAGTGAGCTGGTGGTCGACGGTGAGCCCCAGTATTTTTATTTCCTTAGACATGCCAATGTCTACCCCGCCCATGCTCAGGAGTGGGACATCGTACCGAAGCTTCCTGGTAATCACCATTGCACATGTTTTATGCGGTGCAAACTTCAGCTTGTTACGAATGCCCCACATCCGGACATACTCGAGGGCGGCATTGGCCTGCCTCTGGACTTCCAACGCTGTGTCACCGTCGAAGATCATCACGACATCATCGGCGAACGCTTGGCAGTGGACGCCTTGCTCTTCCAGCCCCTTCAGCAGGGGATCCAGGATCAGGTTCCACAGGATCGGACCGCCAATGGACCCCTGCACGCACCCCTTGTTCGTCTCTCTATGGCATTCGGCGCCCGCGTACCTCACTCGGACGCTCCTACCAGTCAGGTAGCTGTCTATCAACCTTCTGATATTCACCGGGCACTTTTCCTCAGCCAGTCTGGTTCTGATGGCCGGCCACCATGCGCTATCGAAGGCTCCCTCTATGTCCAATGATACAACAGTGATCAGCTTCTTTTCATTTAGCTTTCCCTTGATATGTTGTATCATGGTGTAGAGGGAGTCTTCGGTGCTCCTCTGTGGCATGAAACCAAACTGGCGAGTACTGAGCCGCGGGATAAGGTGCCACTTCAGTCTTGCTACAAGAAGTTTTTCCAGCGTTTTACCTAAGACCGGTAGAAGGCCAATCGGTCTGTACGACTTAGGGGTGGTGTAGGAATCCTTGCCAGGTTTGCGGAGGACTACCACCGTAGCCACTTTCCAGGCCCCAGGAAAGTGTCCGTGCTCTAGGCACTTGTTGGCCAGTGCAAGGAACGTTCCTGGGTCCCGGGATATAGCCTGGGCACAGATATCGGCTGTGAGACCATCTGCCCCGGGTGCCTTCTTAGGATTGAAACTATCCACCGCGGTTTTCAGCTCTTGAAGTGTAAACGGTGGGTCATGTTGTTCATCATGCGCCCAATCGTTTACACGACTGGCCGCTTCACGTGTCCGACGGTGGTCTTCGGTTTCACCCTCCTCTAGGTCCTCGGGGTAGAAGGTCTCGGCCAGTAGCAAAGCCGATTCCTGCGCACTCAGTGGTACTCCATCCTTCACTAACGGCAGGTCTTCCTGTCTTTTGGCGGTTCGTCCTATGACCCTATAGATCCCTTCCCACATACCTTCCCTATCCTGTCTTCCGCAGAACCCCTTCCATCCTTCTGTCTGTGCCTTCATAGCCAGCGACTCATAATTCCTTTTTGCTTGCAGGTACTCATCGATGACTTTTTGTCTTCGGACTCTTGCAGCGCATCGGATGCGGCGTCTTCGGGTGTTCACCTCCGACATCAACTCAGCGAGCTCTTTTGACCACCACGGAATGGTGAGTTGGTTATTATTACTAATTTTGACCAAAGTTTCTTCACAAGTTTCTTTAATTTTGTCTACATATTTATTAACATAATGTTCCAGATCAATGCTGTTATTAATTTTACCTATAACTGTTGAATTTAAATTTGCATCAGCGTTTAATTGGGCCAATTTCGAATGAAATTGGCTCCAATTTGCTTTTTTCGTGTTGTATACTCTGGTCGTTCTGTTTATACTAATTCCTTTTGATTTTTTGAGGTTAATTTTGAAAACAATACCGTTATGGTCCGAGCTCGTGAGTCCTTCCTCGACTCGCCAGTCCTCCACCAGGTCCAGCAGGTCCGTTGAACAAGCTGTTACGTCAACGAAGCTGCTGTACAGGGTGTTACCTCTGACGGTGTCGAAGGTCGGTGTGTTGCCGACGTTGAGTACCTGCAGGCACATTTCTTCCAGGGTTCCCGACATATCTTCTCCCTTGGTATCGGTTACCAGGCTGCCCCACCAGGTGCTCTTAGCGTTGGCGTCGCCGCCGATAAGAATCCTCGTGGGGCCTATTTCCTCACGAATCTGCATGAGTTGCTCCAGGTATGGCTGTATGGGCTGGTCTGGTTCAAAGTAGAAGGAGACCACTGCGATTTCCCAGGCGCTGGTACGGATCCTCACCACCACGATGTTATTGGTGGTGAGTTTCGGACACTGTGTCACGTCCAAGTCGTGATCATAGACAACTATTGCTGCCTTCACAGTTCCACTTCCTTGTTCAGCGCACTGGTAGACTCTCGCTCCTCGGTAGTCTCGCATCCTCTTAACCCCACCCACATACGGCTCCTGGAGCAATGCGAAAGCAACCCTCCGCTCACTAGCCACAAGCATGAGTTCTTGGGTTGCAAGGTTCTTCCTCTGCAGATTCGCTTGGATTACCTGGTAATTCTGACTGGCGCTCTGGTGCGTTCGAGAAACCCTGGATGAGTCACTCCCTGTTTCCGCCGGCTTGCCCTTAGCAATACGCCACCGACAGTCGCGCCAATGCGTCCCACTTCACGCGGACTGGGCACTCGCTGTCGAAGGCGTTGTGCTCGGTCTTCCCCAGCTTTGCGGAAACACAGTTCGGTTAGGTTAGGTTAGGTTAGGTTAGGTTGCGGCGGAGCGCGCGCGGGAGGAAGACCCTCTCGCAGCGCCGCTCCGCAGAAGAAGAAGAGGTCGGAGAAGACGCGGTCTTCTCCCTCTTCATGATGGCGACGGGCGGGCGACAGGCGCGGGGGCGCCTTCGCCCGCATTGCACCCGTCACCACCTTCGTCTGTCATTCCCGGGCCCGCCCCCCCCCCCACGGGGAGGGCGTGAGGTCCGCTGTGCGGGTCATCGTCGGCGGAGGACTGGAAGTAAAGGCTGTGCCGGTTTCCCAGTCCCCCGCCACTAGGACGAAGCGGGAATGCCGCTGGGTCGTTTTAGTGGGTATACCGGGTCAGACCGGGGAGTCCCACATAGCCCGCCCATCCCCCGATGGACGGGTATGCGTAATGCATTTTTTCCCAGCGACAAAAAAAAAAAAAAAAAAAAAAAAAAAAAAAAGGTTAGGTTAGGTTAGGTTAACGGACTTCTCGGATTTGTCTGACTCCGACGATGAGTCAATGGTTGGCGTCTCGGATGCAGGCGAGTCGCAGTCGCGAAAGCGGGCCTTCCTGCGGGATGGGTCCGAGGGCTCCTCGGCGTCAGGGTCGACGAGGCTTTCAAAGTTTAAAAAGCCGACGACGGCCGCGGACACCCACGTCGTTGGGTTCGCGGACGCCCAACGTAAGTTGGATCTTGCGCAGCGGGCGCAGCTCCAGCAGGATCTTGAGGAGCGGGTTGCCGCGAGGGAGAGGCGGGCGCACGTCACCCGAGCAAAGTCCGGGTACGGTGCGTCCCGTGTGCTCTACGCGGACCACTCCCTGCTGGAGCTGGAACAAATGGCGGAGGAGGACGAGGAGGAAATTTTGGAGGTTGCCTCAAAGTCCTCAAATTTGAAGGGGACCTTCCAAAAGGCCCTCAAATGTCGGGCCGCGAGCTTGCGCGGTGTGGTCAAGGAGCTGGTCCAGCGGAAGGCCACTGACGAGACACGGCAACTGCAGGCGAGGGTGGATCGCCTGCAGGTGGAAGTCAGTGAGCTTCATCGCAAGCTGGCTGAAGCCACGGCCCGGCCGCCGCAGGCCCCCGCCGAGACGACGAAGACGTCATCGATGCCTTCGCCGTCGAAGTCTAAGAAGACGAGTCCTGCGGCAGAGGGCCCCTCCTCCAACTCCAACCTTGAGGACATAATCCGCAAGGTGGTAATGGAGGAGCGGGCCTTCACGCGAGCCTGCCTGGCAGGAATAGAGGACCGGCTCCTGCCAGAAAAGCGCCTCCGACCGCCGCTTGCGGCGGATAAGGGGCGCTCCGAGCCGGGGCCGTCTTCCTTACCCCAGGTCCAGGAGGACGCCCTTCTCCCCTTGACTACCTCGTCCAATGAGGGGACGGAGGTGGTCGGGAGGGGGAAGGGCAAAGCCAAAAAGTCGGCGGCTGCCACCCCAGCCGTCCCCGCTCCCAACCACTCGCAGACGACTGGCAGAGGGGGGGGGAAGCGGGGAGGTAGCGGTAGAGCGAGGGGAAAGGGGCAGCAGGTCTCCCCAAAGGCCGCGGCCGTCGTGGTGGCCCTCACCGCGGAGGCAGCGGAGCAGGACGCCCTTCTCCCCTCGACCACCCCGTCCAATGAGTGGACGGAAGTGGTCGGGAGACGGAAGGGCAAAGCCAAAAAGTCGGCGGCTGCCGCCCCAGCCGTCCCCGCTCCCAGCCGGTCGCAGACGACCGGCAGAGGGGGGGGGAAGCGGGGAGGTAGAGGTAGAGCGAGGGGAAAGGGGCAGCTAGTCTCCCCAAAAACCGCGGCCGTCGTGGTGACCCTCACCGCGGAGGCGGCGGAGCGAGGGGAGACGTACGCGTCCATTTTGGTGCGGGCGCGTAGCAATGCCGATCCCACTCAACTGGGGATCGGCAGTGTGACTTGCCGGCGGACCCAAGCCGGGGCTCGATTATTCGAGTTCCCGGGGGCAGAGGGGGGAGCCCGCGCGGACCTCTTTGCAGCTAAGCTGCAGGAGGTCATCGCGGACTCCGCCAAGGTGGCCCGACCGGTAAAGTTGGTGACACTCGAGGTGACGGATCTCGACGATTCCGTCACCAAGGAGGAGGTGGTGGAGGCGGTCGCAGCGTTAGGGGCCTGCGACGTCGCGGCGGTCCAGAGTCGGGACATAAGGCCCGGCCGCGGTGGCATGGGCACCGTCCGCCTTGAGTGCCCGATTCCCGCTGCCAGAGCCGTCCTGGCGAAGGGCCGGCTGACGGTCGGCTTCAGCTCGGGTGCGGTCAGGGCACTCGAGGACCAGCCGCTGAGGTGTTTCCGGTGCTTCGGCATCGGCCACACCCGGGCTCTGTGTCCGTCCGCGGTAGACAGGTCAGACACCTGCTACCGCTGTGGCATGGGGGGCCACCAAACCGCCTCCTGTGAGGTCGCCACGCCGCACTGCTCCGTCTGTGCTGCCAGTGGCTGCCAAGCGGACCACGTGATGAAGGGGAGGAACTGCAATCCTCCCCCTAAGCGTGGCAAAGTACAGGCGCCAACCGGGCCTGTTGCGGCTGCCGGTACCGCCGTTCCTGCGGCGGCTGCGGAGGGGGGTGCGATGTCCGACTGATGGATATAGTCGAACATCGCATCCTTCAGACTAACGCCAACCACTGCAGGGCAGCCCAAGATCTGCTGATGCAGACAATGGCTGAGTGGTTGGTGGACTTGGCGGTGGTCGCCGAGCCTTACTCGGTCCCTGGCCGTTGGCTGGGTGACCGGGATGGCCTGGTGGCGTTGGTGGCGCGGTCTTCCACGGACTCCCCTCCCCTCTCGCTCTTAGAGAGGGGACCGGGATACGTGGCCGCCGCGTGGGGGGGCATGGCCCTGGTCGGGGTCTATTTCTCCCCAAACCGCCCTCTCTCGGACTTTGAGGATTTCCTGGAGGTCCTCACTGCAGTCGTAGGGAGGGCGGCGCCTCGCCAGGTCGTGGTGTTGGGCGACCTGAACGCCAAGTCGGCGGCCTGGGGCAACCCGGCCGCCAGGTGCAACGTCCGGGGACGCGCCGTTGAGTTCTGGGCGGCCTCAAGCGGTATGTCCCTCCTCAACAGGGGGACGGTCCACACGTGTGTGCGGCAACAGGGTGGGTCGGTGGTGGACGTCACGTTCGCCACCCCCGCGCTGGCCACCCGCGTCGTGAACTGGCGGGTTGAGATGGTGGAGACCTTGTCGGACCACCGATACGTGCGGTTCGACATCTCCACCCAGGGGGGGGGGATGGCCCGCGCTGGGCAATCTCCCTTCCCGCGGTGGGCACTCACCCGCCTGGACCGGGAGGCAGCCAGGGAGGCGGCTTTCCTCCAGGACTGGCTGTCGCCCCCTGTTGAGGTCCTGGACGTGGATGTCGCAGCGGTTCGGATCAGAGGGGCCCTGACCGAGGTGTGCAATTCCAGCATGCCTCGGTCTCGCCGTCCGCCTCCCCGTCGCGCCGTTTATTGGTGGACGGAGGAGCTGGAGGGGCTTCGGACCGCCTGCGTGGCGGCCAGAAGGGCCTACGCGCGCAGCCGGCGGCGCAGCGTCCTAAACCGAGTCCGGGCAGAAGAGGACCGCCTATACGCCTCCTACCGAGAGGCGACGACGGTCCTCAAGTCTGCAATGGGCGCTGCGAGAGACTCGGCGAGGGCCGAGATGCTGGAGGGTCTCGACAGGGATCCCTATGGGAGGCCATACAAGGCGGCGCGGAACCAGCTCCGCCCCTATGGTCCCCCACTGTCGGAGACCCTCGAGCCAGCACTGTTGGATGGGGTGGTCCGGTCCCTGTTTCCGCGCAGGACCGACTTCGCCCCACCAACAATGGATCCCCCGCAAGGGGCGGCTTCGCCGGAGGAGGAGGTCCCCCCGGTGACGGCGGCGGAGATCTACGCGGGGGTACTCAGCCTCCGCGCCAAGAAGACGGCCCCCGGGCCGGACGGCGTCCCCGCACGGGTGGTGGCAATAGCTGCCTCCGAGATGGAGGACAGGTTTCGGGACCTTTTCAGCGCGTGCTTTTCGGCTGGGAAGTTCCCGAAACTGTGGAAGGAGGGGCAGCTTTGCCTCCTCCGAAAGGCGGGACGCCCGGTGGACTCCCCCTCGGCATACCGGCCCGTCGTGTTGCTCGATGAGGTCGGTAAATTGTTCGAGGGGATAGTCGCCTCCCGGCTCGGGCGCCATTTGCGGGATGTGGGGCCGGATCTGTCGGACGCCCAATTCGGTTTCCGTCGTGGGCGTTCGACGATCGACGCGCTGGCCCTACTCAAGGGCCAGGTGAAGGAGGCAGTCGAGGCGGGGGACGGAGTGCTGGCGGTGTCATTCGACATTGCCAATGCCTTCAACTCCGTGCCCCACTCGACGATATTGGAGGCGCTCCGGTATCACGGAGTGCCCCAATATCTGCGGAGCCTCCTGGCCAGCTACTTGGAGGACCGAGAGGTCCTCCTCGTAGACAAGACGGCCACAGTGAGGCGGTACGGCGCAGAGTCCGGTGTTCCACAGGGGTCGGTGCTTGGGCCCCCGCTGTGGAACATCGGGTTCGATTGGCTGCTGCGGGGAGCCCTCCTCCCGGGCACGAGTGTCATCTGCTACGCGGATGACACTCTGCTCACTGCACGGGGGAGGAGATTCGCGGACGCGGCCTGTCTGGCCTCGGCTGGCGGATCCTTGGTTGCAGAGAGGATCCGCCGCCTGGGATTGAAGGTGGCGCTGCACAAGACCGAGGCCGTGTTCTTTCGCAGGCCTCGGCAGCGCTGCCCACCCGACGCCCACATCGTCGTGGAGGGCGTCCGTATAGAGGTCCAGCCCCGGATGAAATATCTGGGCCTGGTGCTGGACGACAGGTGGCGCTTCGGCCCGCATTTCAGCGGGCTGTCAACGCGCCTGTTGAAGGCCGCGGACGCCCTCTCGTGGCTCCTCCCGAACCTGGGGGGGCCCAAGGCGAAATGCCGGCGCCTCTATGCCGGCATCTTGCGGAGCATGGCCCTGTACGGGGCCCCCATTTGGGCGGACTCCCTCCACAGGAGGGAGAACGCGACCGCCATCCGCAAGCCCCAAAGGGCCATTGCACTGCGGGTGGCGAGGGCCTACCGGTCGGTGGGTTTTTCGGCGGCGTGCGCTCTGGCCGGCACCCCTCCTTGGGAGTTGGAGGCTTGGGTGCTGGCCAGGGTGTATGAGTGGACGGCGCATCGCAGGGCGCTCGGGGAGCACCCCGTCGCCGAGGAGCGGGAGGCCGTGCGGCGGGAGGCGAGGGACGCCATCGTCCTCCATTGGACGGAGGACCTCGCCACCGCCACCTTTGGCCGCCGGACGTTGGACGCGCTCGGTCCGGTCCTCCGGGCCTGGCTCGAGCGGTCCCATGGTTTCCTCTCGTTCCGTCTGGTGCAGGTGTTGTCCGGGCATGGCTGCTTCGGAACGTACCTGCACCGGATCGGGAGGGAGGAAGCCCCGTCGTGCCACGACTGCGGCGCGGCGGAGGACACGGCGCAGCACACCCTCGAAGTGTGCCCAGCTTGGTCCGAGCCGCGCCGCAGTCTGATCGCGGAGATCGGACAGGACCTCTCGCTTCCCGGTGTGGTCAACGCCATGCTGGGGAGCGAGGGGGCCTGGTCAGCGGTCGCCTCCTTTTGCGAGGACGTAGTCTCGCAAAAGGAGGCGGCGGAGCGCGCGCGTGAGGAAGACCCTCTCGCAGCGCCGCTCCGCAGAAGAAGAAGAGGTCGGAGAAGACGCGGTCTTCTCCCTCTTCATGGTGGCGACGGGCGGGCGACAGGCGCGGGGGCGCCTTCGCCCGCATTGCACCCGTCACCACCTTCGTCTGTCATTCCCGGACCCGCCCCCCCCCCCACGGGGAGGGCGTGAGGTCCGCTGTGCGGGTCATCGTCGGCGGAGGACTGGAAGTAAAGGCTGTGCCGGTTTCCCAGTCCCCCGCCACTAGGACGAAGCGGGAATGCCGCTGGGTCGTTTTAGTGGGTATACCGGGTCAGACCGGGGAGTCCCACATAGCCCGCCCATCCCCCGATGGACGGGTATGCGTAATGCATTTTTTCCCAGCGACAAAAAAAAAAAAAAAAAAAAAAAAAAAAAAAGGTTAGGTTAGGTTAGGTTAGGTTAGTAAGGGTTGAAAAATTTACCAGATTTTGTAAAAATTTTGAGGCCTTTTTTCTTCCTGTAGGGTGGTCGGAATTTGGTAATCGAGGTGTCGGGTAAAAGGGGGAGGCTTCCTGCGCCTATTCCCGTTTTTTATTTTTGTCTCCGACTGCTGGAAGTTAACCTCGTAGCCACGTGAATTCCTGTTTTGGACCCGTATCTTGGCGATTTCCCACGGGAAAAATCCCGGACTCAGCCAAGATGTAGGTCTTGTCCAGACGCTTCGTCGGGCAGTCCAAAAATGCAGGGTCGCCGATCTAGATCAGGCGGCGTTTCAGTTTTTCACTTTTTGCTGTCACTTTTTAGGTTAACTTTTTGGTTTTTTAGCTCTAAAATCGCGAGTTTTTTGCTGATTTAAAAACTTTTTTCACTTGCACAATGCGCTAATAAGCGCGCAACTTTTTGCAAAAACACGGGTGATTTTGGTCACTTTTACTATTTTTGGCGATTTTTCGAGCGCGGAGCGACTTAAAAACGATCCGACCACTGTGAGGGCTGGGGGGGAACTCGGTTAGGTTAGGTTAGGTTAGGTTAGGTTAGGTTAGGTTAGGTTAGGTTAGGTTAGGTTAGGTTGGGGGACCACCCCACAGTGCTTGCGTCCACGTCGCGTCCCCTGGAAACAACCCAGTTCTGACCACCGTAACGGAGTGGCAGACTGGGTTGGCCAAAGTGCACTGTGCTTTCGTTGCTCTTTTTATCCTGTCTTGTTGAGTGTGCGAACCTGCGGAGGCTATGCCAAACCCTACGCGGGACGCCTGCGGGCGGTTTTTAAAACAAAAAGGCCCTTCTCAGGGCCAACCCAAAGGCCCTTCTCAGGGCCAACCCAAAGGCCCTTCTCAGGGTCAACCTAAAGGCCCTTCTCAGGGCCACTCCGACGCACCGGCGTCAGAAACTAGCCGCGCGCCGTCTGCGGCTAGCTTTTTCGGAGGGGTGGACGAGTCGTCTGACTACGACTCTTCTATTAGTGTGTCGGACGCGGACGACTCTCGGTCGCGGAAACGGGTCCGGGGGTCCGAGGGCTCCTCGGCCTCGGGGTCGACGAGGCTCTCAAAGTTTAAAAAGCCGACGACGGCCGCGGACACCCACGTCGTTGGGCTCGCGGACGCCCAACGTAAGTTGGATCTTGCGCAGCGGGCGCAGCTCCAGCAGGAGCTTGAGGAGCGGGTTGCCGCGAGGGAGAGGCGGGCGCACGTCACCCGGGCAAAGTCCGGGTACGGTGCGTCCCGTGTGCTATACGCGGACCACTCCCTGCTGGAGCTGGAACAAATGGCGGAGGAGGACGAGGAGGAAATTTTGGAGGTTGCCTCAAAGTCCTCAAATTTGAAGGGGACCTTCCAAAAGGCCCTCAAATGTCGGGCTGCGAGCTTGCGCGGTGTGGTCAAGGAGCTGGTCCAGCGGAAGGCCACTGACGAGACACGGCAACTGCAGGCGAGGGTGGATCGCCTGCAGGTGGAAGTCAGTGAGCTTCATCGCAAGCTGGCTGAAGCCACGGCCCGGCCGCAGCAGGCCCCCGCCGAGACGACGAAGACGACATCGATGCCTTCGTCGTCGACGTCAAAGAAGACGAGTCCTGCGGCAGAGGGCCCCTCCTCCAACTCCAACCTTGAGGACATAATCCGCAAGGTGGTAATGGAGGAGCGGGCCTTCACGCGAGCCTGCCTGGCAGGAATAGAGGACCGGCTCCTGCCAGAAAAGCGCCTCCGACCGCCGCTAGCGGCGGATAAGGGGCGCTCCGAGCCGGGGCCGTCTTCCTCATCCCAGGTCCAGGAGGACGCCCTTCTCCCCTTGACTACCCCGTCCAATGAGGGGACAGAAGTGGTCGGGAGGGGGAAGGGCAAAGCCAAAAAGTCGGCGGATGCCGCCCCAGCCGTCCCCGCTCCCAACCGCTCGCAGACGACTGGCAGAGGGGGGGGGAAGCGGGGAGGTAGAGGTAGAGAGAGGGGAAAGGGGCAGCTGGTCTCCCCAAAGGCCGCGGCCGTCGTGGTGGCCCTCACCGCGGAGGCGGCGGAGCAGGACGCCCTTCTCCCCTCGACCACCCCGTCCAATGAGTGGACGGAAGTGGTCGGGAGACGGAAGGGCAAAGCCAAAAAGTCGGCGGCTGCCGCCCCAGCCGTCCCCGCTCCCAGCCGGTCGCAGACGACCGGCAGAGGGGGGGGGAAGCGGGGAGGTAGAGGTAGAGCGAGGGGAAAGGGGCAGCTAGTCTCCCCAAAAACCGCGGCCGTCGTGGTGACCCTCACCGCGGAGGCAGCGGAGCGAGGGGAGACGTACGCGTCCATTTTGGTGCGGGCGCGTAGCAATGCCGATCCCACTCAACTGGGGATCGGCAGTGTGTCTTGCCGGCGGACCCAAGCCGGGGCTCGATTATTCGAGTTCCCGGGGGCAGAGGGGGGAGCCCGCGCGGACCTCTTTGCAGCTAAGCTGCAGGAGGTCATCGCGGACTCCGCCAAGGTGGCCCGACCGGTAAAGTTGGTGACACTCGAGGTGACGGATCTCGACGATTCCGTCACCAAGGAGGAGGTGGTGGAGGCGATCGCAGCGTTAGGGGGCTGCGACGTCGCGGCGGTCCAGAGTCGGGACATAAGGCCCGGCCGCGGTGGCATGGGCACCGTCCGCCTTGAGTGCCCGATTCCCGCTGCCAGAGCCGTCCTGGCGAAGGGCCGGCTTACGGTCGGCTTCAGCTCGGGTGCGGTCAGGGCACTCGAGGACCAGCCGCTGAGGTGTTTCCGGTGCTTCGGCATCGGCCACACCCGGGCTCTGTGTCCGTCCGCGGTAGACAGGTCAGACACCTGCTACCGCTGTGGCATGGGGGGCCACCAAACCGCCTCCTGTGAGGTCGCCACGCCGCACTGCTCGGTCTGTGCTGCCAGTGGCTGCCAAGCGGACCACGTGATGAAGGGGAGGAACTGCAATCCTCCCCCTAAGCGTGGCAAAGTACAGGCGCCAACCGGGCCTGTTGCGGCTGCCGGTACCGCCGTTCCTGCGGCGGCTGCGGAGGGGGGTGCGATGTCCGACTGATGGATATAGTCGAACATCGCATCCTTCAGACTAACGCCAACCACTGCAGGGCAGCCCAAGATCTGCTGATGCAGACAATGGCTGAGTGGTTGGTGGACTTGGCGGTGGTCGCCGAGCCTTACTCGGTCCCTGGCCGTTGGCTGGGTGACCGGGATGGCCTGGTGGCGTTGGTGGCGCGGTCTTCCACGGACTCCCCTCCCCTCTCGCTCTTAGAGAGGGGACCGGGATACGTGGCCGCCGCGTGGGGGGGCATGGCCCTGGTCGGGGTCTATTTCTCCCCAAACCGCCCTCTCTCGGACTTTGAGGATTTCCTGGAGGTCCTCACTGCAGTCGTAGGGAGGGCGGCGCCTCGCCAGGTCGTGGTGTTGGGCGACCTGAACGCCAAGTCGGCGGCCTGGGGCAACCCGGCCGCCAGGTGCAACGTCCGGGGACGCGCCGTTGAGTTCTGGGCGGCCTCAAGCGGTATGTCCCTCCTCAACAGGGGGACGGTCCACACGTGTGTGCGGCAACAGGGTGGGTCGGTGGTGGACGTCACGTTCGCCACCCCCGCGCTGGCCGCCCGCGTCGTGAACTGGCGGGTTGAGATGGTGGAGACCTTGTCGGACCACCGATACGTGCGGTTCGACATCTCCACCCAGGGGGGGGGGATGGCCCGCGCTGGGCAATCTCCCTTCCCGCGGTGGGCACTCACCCGCCTGGACCGGGAGGCAGCCAGGGAGGCGGCTTTCCTCCAGGACTGGCTGTCGCCCCCTGTTGAGGTCCTGGACGTGGATGCCGCAGCGGTTCGGATCAGAGGGGCCCTGACCGAGGTGTGCAATTCCAGCATGCCTCGGTCTCGCCGTCCGCCTCCCCGTCGCGCCGTTTATTGGTGGACGGAGGAGCTGGAGGGGCTTCGGACCGCCTGCGTGGCGGCCAGAAGGGCCTACGCGCGCAGCCGGCGGCGCAGCGTCCTAAACCGAGTCCGGGCAGAAGAGGACCGCCTATACGCCTCCTACCGAGAGGCGACGACGGTCCTCAAGTCTGCAATGGGCGCTGCGAGAGACTCGGCGAGGGCCGAGATGCTGGAGGGTCTCGACAGGGATCCCTATGGGAGGCCATACAAGGCGGCGCGGAACCAGCTCCGCCCCTATGGTCCCCCACTGTCGGAGACCCTCGAGCCAGCACTGTTGGATGGGGTGGTCCGGTCCCTGTTTCCGCGCAGGACCGACTTCGCCCCACCAACAATGGATCCCCCGCAAGGGGCGGCTTCGCCGGAGGAGGAGGTCCCCCCGGTGACGGCGGCGGAGATCTACGCGGGGGTACTCAGCCTCCGCGCCAAGAAGACGGCCCCCGGGCCGGACGGCGTCCCCGCACGGGTGGTGGCAATAGCTGCCTCCGAGATGGAGGACAGGTTTCGGGACCTTTTCAGCGCGTGCTTTTCGGCTGGGAAGTTCCCGAAACTGTGGAAGGAGGGGCAGCTTTGCCTCCTCCGAAAGGCGGGACGCCCGGTGGACTCCCCCTCGGCATACCGGCCCGTCGTGTTGCTCGATGAGGTCGGTAAATTGTTCGAGGGGATAGTCGCCTCCCGGCTCGGGCGCCATTTGCGGGATGTGGGGCCGGATCTGTCGGACGCCCAATTCGGTTTCCGTCGTGGGCGTTCGACGATCGACGCGCTGGCCCTACTCAAGGGCCAGGTGAAGGAGGCAGTCGAGGCGGGGGACGGAGTGCTGGCGGTGTCATTCGACATTGCCAATGCCTTCAACTCCGTGCCCCACTCGACGATATTGGAGGCGCTCCGGTATCACGGAGTGCCCCAATATCTGCGGAGCCTCCTGGCCAGCTACTTGGAGGACCGAGAGGTCCTCCTCGTAGACAAGACGGCCACAGTGAGGCGGTACGGCGCAGAGTCCGGTGTTCCACAGGGGTCGGTGCTTGGGCCCCCGCTGTGGAACATCGGGTTCGATTGGCTGCTGCGGGGAGCCCTCCTCCCGGGCACGAGTGTCATCTGCTACGCGGATGACACTCTGCTCACTGCACGGGGGAGGAGATTCGCGGACGCGGCCTGTCTGGCCTCGGCTGGCGGATCCTTGGTTGCAGAGAGGATCCGCCGCCTGGGATTGAAGGTGGCGCTGCACAAGACCGAGGCCGTGTTCTTTCGCGGGCCTCGGCAGCGCTGCCCACCCGACGCCCACATCGTCGTGGAGGGCGTCCGTATAGAGGTCCAGCCCCGGATGAAATATCTGGGCCTGGTGCTGGACGACAGGTGGCGCTTCGGCCCGCATTTCAGCGGGCTGTCAACGCGCCTGTTGAAGGCCGCGGACGCCCTCTCGTGGCTCCTCCCGAACCTGGGGGGGCCCAAGGCGAAATGCCGGCGCCTCTATGCCGGCATCTTGCGGAGCATGGCCCTGTACGGGGCCCCCATTTGGGCGGACTCCCTCCACAGGAGGGAGAACGCGACCGCCATCCGCAAGCCCCAAAGGGCCATTGCACTGCGGGTGGCGAGGGCCTACCGGTCGGTGGGTTTTTCGGCGGCGTGCGCTCTGGCCGGCACCCCTCCTTGGGAGTTGGAGGCTTGGGTGCTGGCCAGGGTGTATGAGTGGACGGCGCATCGCAGGGCGCTCGGGGAGCACCCCGTCGCCGAGGAGCGGGAGGCCGTGCGGCGGGAGGCGAGGGACGCCATCGTCCTCCATTGGACGGAGGACCTCGCCACCGCCACCTTTGGCCGCCGGACGTTGGACGCGCTCGGTCCGGTCCTCCGGGCCTGGCTCGAGCGGTCCCATGGTTTCCTCTCGTTCCGTCTGGTGCAGGTGTTGTCCGGGCATGGCTGCTTCGGAACGTACCTGCACCGGATCGGGAGGGAGGAAGCCCCGTCGTGCCACGACTGCGGCGCGGCGGAGGACACGGCGCAGCACACCCTCGAAGTGTGCCCAGCTTGGTCCGAGCCGCGCCGCAGTCTGATCGCGGAGATCGGACAGGACCTCTCGCTTCCCGGTGTGGTCAACGCCATGCTGGGGAGCGAGGGGGCCTGGTCAGCGGTCGCCTCCTTTTGCGAGGACGTAGTCTCGCAAAAGGAGGCGGCGGAGCGCGCGCGGGAGGAAGACCCTCTCGCAGCGCCGCTCCGCAGAAGAAGAAGAGGTCGGAGAAGACGCGGTCTTCTCCCTCTTCATGGTGGCGACGGGCGGGCGACAGGCGCGGGGGCGCCTTCGCCCGCATTGCACCCGTCACCACCTTCGTCTGTCATTCCCGGGCCCGCCCCCCCCCCCACGGGGAGGGCGTGAGGTCCGCTGTGCGGGTCATCGTCGGCGGAGGACTGGAAGTAAAGGCTGTGCCGGTTTCCCAGTCCCCCGCCACTAGGACGAAGCGGGAATGCCGCTGGGTCGTTTTAGTGGGTATACCGGGTCAGACCGGGGAGTCCCACATAGCCCGCCCATCCCCCGATGGACGGGTATGCGTAATGCATTTTTTCCCAGCGACAAAAAAAAAAAAAAAAAAAAAAAAAAAAAAAAAAAAAAAAAAAAAAAAAAAAAAAAAGGTTAGGTTAGGTTAGGTTAGGTTAGGTTAGGTTAGGTTAGGTTAGGAAGGCAGGGCGCCCGGCGGACTCGTCGTCCGCTTATCGGCCCATAGTGCTGCTAGACGAGGCGGGCAAGATGCTCGAGCGCATTATCGCAGACCGCCTCGTCAGCCACTTGAGTACAGAGGGGCCGAACCTGGACGACAGCCAGTTTGGGTTCCGCCGTGGGCGCTCCACAATTGATGCCATCATGAGGGTAAGAGTCCTGGCGGAGGAAGCAGTGTCTCGGGGCGGGGTGGTGCTGGCGGTGTCCTTGGACATCTCCAACGCCTTTAATAGCCTGCCCTGGGGTTGCATTAGGGAGGCCCTGCGCTATCACCGGGTGCCTCTCTACCTCCGCAACATCGTGGGGGCTTATTTGTCGGGAAGGTGTGTCACCTATATGGGACGCGACGGCGTAGGCCGTCGTGAGATGTCGTGCGGTGTTCCACAGGGGTCGGTTCTGGGCCCTCCCTTGTGGAACATCGGTTACGACTGGGTTTTGCGGTGCGAGCTTCCACCGGGTGCGAACCTGACGTGTTATGCGGACGACACGCTGGTCATTGCCCGGGGGAGCTCGTACAGGGAAGCAGCGTTGCTGGCTACGGCTGCGGTCTCGCAGGTGGTGAGCCGCATACGACGCCTGGGCCTGGAGGTGGCCCTCAACAAGTCGGAGGCCATTGCGTTTCATGGCCCCCGACGGGCGCCGCCGCTGGGATCACACATAGTGGTCGGGGGGGCCCGGATCGCTGTCGAGTCAACCATGAAGTACCTGGGATTGGTGCTCGACAGCCGTTGGGACTTCGGACCCCACTTTCAGCGGCTGGTGCCCAAGTTGATGGGCGCGGCGGGCGCGCTTTCAACGCTGCTTCCCAATTTGGGGGGCCCGAGCTCCGCCTGTAGGCGGTTGTACGTGGGGATCGTGCGATCCATGGCCCTTTACGGGGCCCCAGTATGGGCGACGGACCTGACGGCCCGCACTATCGCAGTTCTGCGCAAACCGCAGAGAGCGATGGCCGTCAGGGTCATACGGGGATATCGCACGATCTCCTACGAGGCGGCTTGTGTACTGGCCGGATCCCCGCCGTGGGACCTGGAGGCGAAAGCCCTCGCGACGCTACATCAGTGGCGCGAGGACGCCAAGGATCGGGGCGAAAGGCTGGTGCAGCGACAGATCACGCTGCACCGGTCTCAGCTCCGACAGGTCATGGTGGCGGAATGGCGGGGGAGGCTTGACCATCCCTCCGCCGGCCTCGACACAATCGAGGCGATCCGGCCAGTACTCGACGATTGGCTCGGGAGGAAGCACGGCTCCCTGACGTTTCGGGCGACGCAGGTGCTCTCGGGGCACGGTTGCTTCGGGAAGTACCTGTGTCGCATAAGCAGGGAGCCGGACGCTCGGTGCCATCACTGCGTCCAGTGTTTGGAGGATACGGCGCGGCATACGCTGGCAGAATGTCCCGCGTGGGACGAGCCGCGCCGTGCCCTCGTGACAGAGATAGATGGAGACCTGTCGCTGCCGACCGTTGCTCACGCGATGGTCGACAGCACAGAGTCCTGGGACGCGGTGGTGTCCTTCTGCGAAACCGTCATGTCGCAGAAGGAAGCTGCGGAGAGGGAGAGGGAAATCTCGAGTTCCTTCCCATCCCGCAGCAGACGCACCGGGCGTCGGCAGAGGGCGGATAACGCCCTCTTCCGGCCCCCCTAAACAGGTCCAGGGGCGACGGATTCGGGGACATCCGTCGCCCCCCATCATAATGGACCCGAGACGGCGGCGCGTAGTGTTCCACGCGCGCCTCTCACAGACGTAACGGGGGGAGTACACCTCACTCCCCCCAGGGACGAGGCCCGCACTGGTCGAGCGGGCCGGCACTAGTCCGGGGCAGCGGAAGTCACATTCGTTCCCGCTGCCCCCAGACGCAAGTGTGCGAGGGAACACCGGGGTGGTTTTTAGTCAGTTGGAGCCTGACAGACCCCTCCGCCCTCCCCAGGCGGAGGACATCCGTTTCCGGATTTTCCACCTCGCAACAAAAAAAAAAAAAAAAAAAAAGGTTAGGTTAGGTTAGGTTAGGTTAGGTTAGGTTAGGTTAGGTTTTTTTTTTTTTTTTTTTTTTTTTTTTGTTTTGGCAGGAGTGGGAAATCCCCACGGACACTTCGTCTATCTCACGACTTGTGAGACAGTCGAAGTAGTGCCGGACTCGAACCGGCTAAAAACCACTCCTGCTCTGCCAGTGTCCTCTGACATGGGTCATCAGAGATCTTATTGAGACTTAGTGTTTTGGATACCATTTTAATATGTTTAAGAATCTTCAATTTTGAAAAAGTTGCAATTTTGAATTTCTGTATCTAATTTATTTGATTTTCTTGATTTTTAATTTTTTGCTGTTTAATTGTTTCTGTGCTTTAATCTTTATATCTTTTCTTGTGGGAAATGTTCATATATGATAAAGCACAGTATTTCAAGTAGTCTTGTTTTTATTTATAATTTTGCCTATAATTTTGCTGCAATATTCCAAAAAGACTTGTCTTGATCTGCTGTTTTCCAAAATTAAACATATATTGTCCATAGTTATCCTTGTATCAAGCTTTTGTTCGACTTTGAACCTTTCTTCGCCGAAAACTGGGCATTCTACCAGAATATGGGGGACCGACTCTACTGCATCTGGTTCACAGCTGCAGGATGGGTTCTCCTTACATTTGAAGCGGTGCAAGTATTCGGAGAACCCACCATGCCCCGTGAAAATTTGTGTCATGATGCCTGCGGGTTGGATTTTTCGCACAATTTTATAAGAGTCGATCGCGTTGGGGAAGAACATCTTTGTAACACCTGCTGTTTCTCCTTGCTGGTACCTCTGATTCCACTCGTCAAGTGACTCCATACGGATCTGCCTCTTGACGAATGATACGGGGCACAGGTCATAATCCGGTTTCTTCTTCGACTTCAGCGCAGCTTCCTTCGCAAGCTGGTCGGCTCGCTCGTTTCCTTCCAAACCTGCATGGGCTTTTATCCAGAACAAGGAGACACTCTTGTTCTGGAGCTTACAGCGTCGGATGGTGTCCCTCGTTTCCACTGCTAAGGGATGGAAGGAGCTTACGTTGGCGATCGTCTGAAGGGCTGCCATGGAGTCGCTGAAGATGCCGAAAGTTGTTTCAGCACGCTTGAAAGCCTCTGCTGCCGCTCTTTGTAGGGCCAAGAGCTCGGCCTGGTAGACGGTGCAGTAGGACGGCAGAGCTAGTTTAAGGGCCTTAGTTTCGGTCGCACTAGTCCACAAGGATAGCGCCGCCCCAACCTTGCCCTCGATCTTGCTGCCGTCTGTGAAAATCCGTACTGCGAAATTATTGTAGTTGTTGTATTGTTCCTCGTCTACCAGGCTTTCAAACTCCAGGTACATTTGTTCCGCGGGGTGCGGTGCTTCTGCTGCTGGAGCCATCCGCTCAACCTCCCTGCCTCCCAGCGCGGGCTGGGGCACCCCCCTCCTGGCCTCGTATAGCGCAGCCACTTCCCGTATACGGAGGTCAAGTGGGAGTATCCCGGCGAGCACCAGTGCCGAGTGCAAGGAGACTGTGCGGTAGGCTTTACATAGCTTCTGCGCAAACCCCCTCTGTACCACACTGAGTTGCTTTTTAATTCCAACTTTTTGGGCAGCAGGTGCCCATGCACTTGCGGCGTATGTGATGACCGGTTCCACCACCGCAGTGTATATGGTCCTGATTATCTCCGGTTTTAGGCCCCAACTGATTTTTGCTGCTCTTGCTAACTGTTTATATATGTTTAATGCTTTCCTCGTCACGTTCGAGGCGTGGGCATTAAACGTTAGCTTATCATCAATTGTGAGCCCCAGTATCTTGATCTCCCGAGACAGGGCAATGTCCTCACCGCCCATGCGCAAAAGTGGTGAATCAAACTTCAACTTATTTGTGACGACCATCGCTTTTGTTTTTTGCGGCGCAAGGTTAGGTTAGGTTAGGTTAGGTTAGGTTAGGTTAGGTTAGGTTAGGTTACCCAGTTCTGACCACCGTAACGGAGTGGCAGACTGGGTTGGCCAAAGTGCACTGTGCTTTCGTTGCTCTTTTTATCCTGTTTTGTTGAGTGTGCGAACCTGCGGAGGCTATGCCAAACCCTACGCGGGACGCCTGCGGGCGGTTTTTAAAACAAAAAGGCCCTTCTCAGGGCCAACCCAAAGGCCCTTCTCAGGGCCAATCCAAAGGCCCTTCTCAGGGCCAACCCAAAGGCCCTTCTCAGGGCCAAACCGACGCTTCGGCGTCAGAGGCTAGCCGCGCGCCGTCTGCGGCTAGCTTCGGAAGAACTGACTTGTCGGATTTGTATGACTCCGACGATGATTCAATGGTTGGCGTCTCGGTTGCAGGCGACTCGCAGTCGCGAAAGCGGGCCTTCCTGCGGGATGGGTCCGAGGGCTCCTCGGCGTCAGGGTCGACGAGTCAAGAGCTAAAAAGCTCGCTGTCAAAGGCTAAAAAGCCGACGACGGCCGCGGACACCCACGTCGTTGGGCTCGCGGACGCCCAACGTAAGTTGGATCTTGCGCAGCGGGCGCAGCTCCAGCAGGAGCTTGAGGAGCGGGTTGCCGCGAGGGAGGGGCGGGCGCACGTCACCCGGGCAAAGTCCGGGTACGGTGCGTCCCGTGTGCTCTACGCGGACCACTCTTTGCTGGAGCTGGAACAAATGGCGGAGGAGGACGAGGAGGAAATTTTGGAAGTTGCCTCAAAGTCCTCAAACTTGAAGGGGACCTTCCAAAAGGCCCTTAAATGTCGGGCCGCGAGCTTGCGCGGTGTGGTCACGGAGCTGGTCCAGCGGAAGGCCACTGACGAGACACGGCAACTGCAGGCGAGGGTGGATCGCCTGCAGGTGGAAGTCAGTGAGCTTCATCGCAAGCTGGCTGAAGCCACGGCCCAGCCGCAGCAGGCCCCCGCCGAGACGACGAAGTCGTCTAAGAAGACGAGTCCTGCGGCAGGGGGCCCCTCCTCCAACTCCAACCTTGAGGACATAATCCGCAAGGTGGTTATGGAGGAGCGGGCCTTCACGCGAGCCTGCCTGGCAGGAATAGAGGACCGGCTCCTGCCGGTAAAGTGCCTCCGACCGCCGCTTGCGGCTGATAAGGGGCGCTCCGAGCCGGGGCCGTCCTCCTCATCCCAGGTCCAGGAGGACGCCCTTCTCCCCTCGACCACCCCGTCCAATGAGTGGACGGAAGTGGTCCGCAAGGGGAGGGGCAAAAAGTCGGCGTCAGCCGTCCCTGCCGTCCCCGCCACCACCGCTCCCAGCCAGTCGCAGACAACCGGCAAGGGAAAGGGGAAGGGCAAAAAGTCGGCGTCAGCCGTCCCTGCCGTCCCCGCCACCACCGCTCCCAGCCAGTCGCAGACAACCGGCAAGGGAAAGGGGAAGGGAAGAGGGAAAAGGAGGCAGCTAGTCTCCCCAAAAACCGCGGCCGTCGTGGTGACGCTCACCGCGGAGGCTGCGGAGCGAGGGGAGACTTACATGTCCATTTTGGTGCGGGCGCGTGCCAATGCCGATCCCACCCAACTGGGGATCGGCAGTGTGTCCTGCCGAAGAACCCAAGCCGGGGCTCGAATTTTCGAGTTCCCGGGGGCAGAGGGGAGCGCCCATGCGGACCTCTTCGCGGCGAAGCTGCAAGAGGTCATCGCAGATTCGGCCAAGGTGGCCCGACCGGTCAAGTCGGCGGCCATAGAGGTGACGGACCTCGATGACTCCGTCACCAAAGAGGAGGTGGTGGCGGCGGTCGCAGCGATAGGGGGCTGTGGCGTCGCAGCGGTCCAAGGCCGGGACATAAGGCCCGGCCGCGGCGGCATGGGCACTATTCGCCTCGAGTGCCCAATCGCCACTGCCAAAGCCGTCCTTGCCAAGGGACGTCTTTTGGTCGGGTTCAGCTCGGGTGTAGTCCGGGCACTCGAGGACCAGCCTCTACGGTGTTTCCGGTGCTTCGGCATCGGACACACCTTGCCCCTGTGTCCGTCCACGGTGGACAGGTCGGACACGTGCTACCGCTGCGGCAAGGAGGGCCATAAGGCCGCCTCCTGCGAGGCCACCACGCCACACTGTGCGGTGTGTGCCGCCAGTGGCTGCTCGGCAGGCCACGTTATGAAGGGGAGGAACTGCAATCCTCCCCCTAAGCGGGGCAAAGCACAGGTGCCGTCCGGGCCTGCTGCTGTCGATAACACCGTCGCTCCTGCGGCAGCTGCGGAGGGGAATGCGATGTCCGACTGATGGATAGGGTCGAACATCGTAGCCCTGAGGCGAACACCAACCACTGCAGTGCAGCCCAGGATCTGCTGATGCAGACTATGGCTCAGTGGTTGGTGGACTTGGTGGTGGTCGCCGAGCCTTACACAGTCGGGACAGCTTGGTGTTTCTTGGTTTCGCGGTCTTCCATGGACTCCCCTCCCCTCTCGCTCTGGAGAGGGGACCGGGATACGTGGCCGCCGCGTGAAGATGAAGAAGAGGTCGGAGTAGGCGTCGTCCTCTCCCTCCTCATGGTGGCGACGGGCGGGCGACAGGCGCGGGGGTGCCTTCGCCCGCATTGCACCCGTCACTACCTTCGTTGGTCATTCCCGGGCCCTTCCCCCTCCCTACGGGGAGGGCATGAGGGGTCCACATGAAGGGCAATCGTCGGCAGAGGACTGGTCGTTAAGGCTGTGCCGGTTTCCCAGTCCCCCGCCACTAGGACGAAGCGGGAATGCCGCTGGGTCGTTTTAGTGGGTATACCGGTCTCAGACCGGGGAGTCCCACACTACCCTTCCATCCCCCGATGGGAGGGTGTGCGTTATGCATTTTTTCCCAGCGTCAACAAAAAAAAAAAAAAAAAAAGGTTAGGTTAGGTTAGGTTAGGTTAGGTCATGAGGTGGCGCAGGGAGGCTCAAGCCCAAACCCTGAGGCTGTGGAGGGTGAGGCTGGAGACGCCCAGCGCAGGACACTGGACCGTGGGGGCTATCCAGCCGATCCTGGAACAGTGGGTACGGAGGCGACACGGGACGTTGACCTTCCGTATAGTGCAGGTGTTGTCAGGGCATGGCTGCTTTGGCAAATACCTGTACAAAGTGGCCAGACGGGAGGCGACTCCCGTGTGTCACCAGTGTGGCTGCAGCGAGGACACGGCCCTTCACACCCTCGAGCATTGCCCAGCTTGGGTGGTGCAGCGCCGTGCTCTCGCGGCAGCAATCGGGGCAGACCTCTCCTTGCCGGCTGTGGCCAAGGCCATGGTTGACAGCGTGGGGGCTTGGGAAGCAATGGCATCCTTCTGCGAGGACGTCATCTCGCAGAAGGAAGCGGCGGAGCGCGTCAGGGAGGAAGACGCCCTCGCTGACGCGATTCATCGCAGGAGGACAGGGCGGCGGAGGAGGCGCCATGGCGACCTGATGCCGCCTTAGGAGGTGCCAGCGGGCGATAGATCGGGGAGTCTATCGCTGTCGCATTGTACGGCCCTCGCGAGCGGTGGCGATGTCTCAGGTGAGCCCGGACATCGCCAAAGGAGTTGGTGCCCGGAGGCGGGCTACGCTGGGTGGGTCGCGAATGTCATGCGTAGCAGTTCTCGTGGCCCATCACCAAGGCGACAGTAGGCTCACGGTAAAAAAAAAAAAGGTTAGGTTAGGTTAGGTTAGGTTAGGTTAGGTTAGGTTAGGTTAGGTTAGGTTAGGTTAGGTTAGGTTAGGTTAGGTTAGGTTAGGTTAGGTTAGGTTAGGTTAGGTTAGGTTAGGTTAGGTTAGGTTAGGTTAGGTTAGGTTAGGTTAGGTTAGGTTAGGTTAGGTTAGGTTAGGTTAGGTTAGGTTAGGTTAGGTTAGGTTAGGTTAGGTTAGGTTAGGTTAGGTTAGGTTAGGTTAGGTTAGGTTAGGTTAGGTTAGGTTAGGTTAGGTTAGGTTAGGTTAGGTTAGGTTAGGTTAGGTTAGGTTAGGTTAGGTTAGGTTAGGTTAGGTTAGGTTAGGTTAGGTTAGGTTAGGTTAGGTTAGGTTAGGTTAGGTTAGGTTAGGTTAGGTTAGGTTAGGTTAGGTTAGGTTAGGTTAGGTTAGGTTAGGTTAGGTTAGGTTAGGTTAGGTTAGGTTAGGTTAGGTTAGGTTAGGTTAGGTTAGGTTAGGTTAGGTTAGGTTAGGTTAGGTTAGGTTAGGTTAGGTTAGGTTAGGTTAGGTTAGGTTAGGTTAGGTTAGGTTAGGTTAGGTTAGGTTAGGTTAGGTTAGGTTAGGTTAGGTTAGGTTAGGTTAGGTTAGGTTAGGTTAGGTTAGGTTAGGTTAGGTTAGGTTAGGTTAGGTTAGGTTAGGTTAGGTTAGGTTAGGTTAGGTTAGGTTAGGTTAGGTTAGGTTAGGTTTTTTTTTTTTTTTTTTTTTTTTTTTTTTTTTGTGGCAGGAGGGGAAATCCGGTCGGACTTACACCCAGGCTGACTCACAAAACGAGCCAGTCTGGGTAGTGTCAGGCTCCAACTGACTAAAACCACCTCCTGCCTTACATTCTTGTATTGCTGATATACTTCAGCACTTAATTCTATTAAAAGTTATACAATATTTTAAATTAATACTTCTTATCCTACTTACGAACTAAATAAAGATATATATAATGTATGTATATATATATATATATATATTTTTTTTTTTTTTTTTTTTTTTTTTTTTTTTTTTTTTTTTTTTTTTTTTATGTTCAGTTGCTGCAGCACTCCACTCTGTTTTTTTTTTTTTTTTTTTTTTTTTTTTTTTTTAAATAATCCTAAACTAACATATGATATGATACATTTACAGCTTTTACTATGATACACTTACAGCTTAACATATGATACACTTACAGCTTATACTATGTTAATGTTGCATATATCAACTAACAATTTAGCGCACTATACGCACAATCACATTGTTTTAAATATACATATCATGGAAGTGTTGAGCCATTGGCTTTAGCGGCCTTCTCCACCACCATTTCAGCAAAAGCCAAAAAATGAACCCGGCAATTGTCGTCACTAAGCAAATCCTCAAAAGCGTCTAAGGGGCGACCCAGTCTTTGTTCACAGTCATACCTCTCCCTTGAGAACCTGTGACAGTGACTCAGCAAATGCTTGACGGTCTCATGAGATGTATTGTCACAAACACAGGCTGGAGTTCCCGTTAGCTTAAACCTATGGAGGTATTCACGGAAACCACCATGCCCCGTGAAGAGTTGTGCTCTTAAGTTGTGCAGTGTACCTACTTTCTCTAGGGTTTTATACGCTCGTCTCACGTTGCCGAAGAACAGCCTGATGCCTCGGTCTTGGTTCGTCTCTAGCGTATATCGCTCTTGCCAACTATCCAGCGTTAGCTCCCTGATAGTGCGCTTTGCGTAGGACAGTGGAAATTTGTCGTATGCTGGAGCGGTTTTCTTATGTAGGGCAGCGTGCTTTGCCAACTCATCCGCTCTCTCATTACCAGGTATTCCTACATGAGCCTTGACCCAGTATAGGCTAATTTGGCGACCCGATCGTTTAGCCTCGGAGATGGCATTCTGTATCTGCAATGTTATCGGGTTCTTTGTATTTGCATCGGCAATGGACTCCAGCGCTGATCTAGAGTCTGAGAGGATGTTGGCCGAAGTTCGAGTTTTCTTTCCATTGGCGTAGGTGAGTGCTCTAAGTATGGCCACCAATTCAGCTTGAAAGACGGTACAGTAGTTCTCCAGCCTGACTTCAATTCCGACAGTCTCACCATCCTGGCCCCAACATGACACCGCAGCACCAACCCTCCCTTCGATTTTGCTACCATCGGTGTACAGTCGAGGCCAGTCGTTTCCGATGTTCAGCAGGTCTTGGTCGCTTGAAACGTTTTGGAACGTGATCTCGGTCCTAAGAGCAGGATGTGGTAGCTCAGATGGGTGGACACGTGGTTCCATCTTCCTGCCAGGCAGTTCGTCCAGAGGCTTGCCCCTTTTTATCTCATAGAGCTTGAGGTATTCAACTGCCCTTAGGTCAAGAGGAATTACCCTTGCAAGGACGGCTGCGGCAATGAGTGACGAAGTCCTATGCGCCTTGGAGATCTTAATTGCAAACATCCTGGTAATAGAGTCCAGCTTCTTCTTTGCATACTTTTTGCCAGCGATTTCTGCCCATGAGCTTGCCGCATAGGTGACAACGGGTTCCACCACTCCAGTGTAGATGATCCTCAGGATGTTTGAGTTAAGCCCCCACTGTGCCCGCGCCGCCCTCGCCACCATTTTAAAAATGTTGGCCGTTTTCTTAGTAACCTCCTCCAAGTGCGGAAGAAAGGTTAACCCTGCGTCTATCGTTAAACCGAGAAGTTTAACCCGATTAACATTCTCGAGGGGTGTTCCATTGAGGGAGAACTTTGGTTCCTGGTACTTTAGTTTCTTCGTTACGACCATAGCTTGAGTTTTGTGAGCTGCAAATTCCATTTTGTAGGCTCTTCCCCATTCCGCAATACAATCAAGCGCCTCATTCACAATTTGTTCGAGCTCAGAAGCAGTGTTTGCTTCTGCCAAGACAACCAGGTCATCTGCGTATGCCTGGACGTGTGCTTTTAGGTTTTCTGCTGCTACCATGAGAGGGTCCAGCTGGATGTTCCAGAAGATGGGACCGCAAATAGACCCCTGGATGCATCCTTTGGTGGTTGGTTTGGTGACGGTATGGGCCAGATACTCTACCGTGACGCAGCGATCAGAGAGGTAGCTGTCGAGGAGGCGTAGGGTGTCCTTGTCAATGTTCTTCTCAAGCAACTGTTGAAGTATGGCCGGCCACCAAGCGTTGTCAAACGCACCCTCGATATCCAGTGAAATCACCGCAACTATCTTCTTGGCCGCAACTCCTCGCCTGATGTAATTCACGGTATCGTACAGCGCGTCCTCCGTTCCACACTGTGGTCTGAACCCATACTGCCTCCTACTGAGTAAGCCCTCGCTCTCCAGCGTCCACGTGAGCCTGTTTGCGACTAGTTTTTCCAAGACCTTGCCCATGATTGGGAGAAGCCCGATTGGTCGGTAGGCCTTGGCCACGGTGTAATCTGGTCTGCCAGGCTTTGGGATCACCCTGATCCTAGCTTCTTTCCAGGCGACGGGGAAATGTCCAATTTCGAGGCACTTATTGAGCAGGGCTAGTTGAAATTCTGCGTCAGCTCCGTATGCCTTATAACAAATGTCCGCAGTTAAGCCGTCAGCACCAGGTGCCTTCTTGGGGCTCATTCCCGCGTAGACTCTATGCAGCTCGGTTTGAGTGAACGGCGGTGCTGTTGGCGATTGAATGCTCTGCCCTTGGTGTTGATGCCATATCCTTTTCCTCACGCTCTCGCGAACTGTCTTTTGGGCTGGAGAGTCCGTTCCGGGGTCGTCAGTTGGGAAAAAGGTTCCAGCGAGGTGATCAGCTGAGGACTCGGCTGAGAGAATTACGTTAGTTCGTGGATCCCTAATGAGGCTTGACTGAATCCGGCTAGTGCCCGAGCAGCGCGTAATTATCCTACGGGCACAGCTCCAGACGTCTTCTTCCTTTTGCCGTGTGCAGAGCTCCTTCCAGCTAGTCGTTAGGGCCACTTCAATGTTGCACTTGTACGCATCTTTCGCCTTGCGGTATTCGTCCAAGCAGAATGGTCTTCTTCTGGGGTTTGCAGAATGGATACGTCTTCTCAGTGTCTTTACCGTCCGCTTCTCCGCCTCCAGCTCTTTCGTCCACCACTGCGGTTTAGTGCTTTGTTTACACTGAGCAAGCCTAGGGATCGCCTCGTCGCTGGCCTTGATAATCGCCGCTATATATTTTTGGACGAGGTTTTCCAGCATTTCCGGATCTTTGCATTCCTCAGCTTCCTTCCTGGTAATCCCCGTCTCTGTCATGACCTCGCTGAGGGTATCTGTGAAGAGAGCCCATTTCGCCTTTCGCACATTATATACCCTAGTGGAAGGATGCTTCAATATTTGTTCCTCATCGCCCATGTCCAGCTGAAAAGTGATACTGCGGTGGTCTGTGAGAATGGCAGAGTCCATGTCCACCTTCCATTGCGACATTTTTGCCAGCACCGAGTCACTACAGGCAGTAATGTCTACGATGCTGGAATAAAGTTTACCGCCCCTGAAGGTGTGGTATGTTGGCACGCTGCCCTGGTTTAGGATGCTCATTTCGTTATGAGCCAGCAAGTCAGTTATCGCCCTACCACGACTGTCCTCAGTATCGCATCCCCACCAGGGACTCATTGCATTGACGTCGCCTGCAACAACGATATACTGAGTTCCTATTTCCCGGATGACGCGTTCAAGCTTTCTAAGGTGAGGCTCCAGGTCTAGGTTGCCTTCAAAGTATACGTTTATTATGCCTAAGGAGAGATGTCCGATACGCAAGACCAGAGAGCTTATATTATGGCAGTTAAGTGACTGGTTGGTCACCACAGTTAAATTAGGGTTGGTGACGACGATTGCTGATTTCACTGGTGAGTCTCTGGTTCCGCTAGGGTATTGGATGGTGGTGCAAGATGCAGAGAGTGTTCCCTTTGCCCCCACGTAGGGTTCTTGTGCGAGCAAAAAATCGGTGCCGTTCCCTAACGCCTCGCAGAGGATTTCCTTGGTCGCAGCATGTCCTCGGCCAAGATTAACTTGTGTAAACTTAATTTTCCGTGGGGTGCCCTTAGCAGTAGTTAATACCCGATCTAGATATCCGATCCCATTTGGACCATTCCGGACATTCACTTGAGTAAGCTGGGTGTAAGGGGTTGCTATGCCTCTTACTTTTGTGGCAATTCACACAGCGAGGGGAAAGTGAGCGATTGGGACACTCTCTCGTGTCATGTGTCTCTGCACAGTAGCCACAACTTAACTGCAATTTGCAGTCTCGCGCCAAATGTCCAAATCCCAAGCAATTGTAACATTGGACGATCGGGGACTGGTCGACCGCCAGTACCACCTGGTATCCAAGTTTAATGCGCTGCCCACTCAGGCGTTGCCAGAGACCGGCTCCCACCTCCAAGATGACGTTAGTCGTGGCTGGTGTTCTACCTTTTGTACGTCTGACGACCTTCAGTTGAGTCTGGTCAGGCGGCAGGCCGTCTAGGAGACTGGCGTTTTGTTTAGGCAGAGCCATCACAATATCCCCGTCCTTGAGGTCGTTTATGACCCCAACCAGTCGAATAAGGGGGCTCTTGGGTGGAGGATTTACGACTGTGAATCCGTCCCCAGATTCCTTAATAGCGTCTCCGAGCGCATCTCTGTCTCGCTCAGAGGTGCAGCCAATGGCGACTTTTTGGTTGCGCAGCCTCCTGATACTGCTTATCCCCACCCCAAGCGCAACGACATCTACCTTCGCTTTAATCCTTTTAACGACGTCTTCACTAGTGTGGCGCGGGTCGATGGACTCTACTATAAGGTTATGTCGCGGAGTGCCGAGAACCTCCGCATAGGACTTGGCAGGCCCCCGACGAACCGTTGAGACCTCCTCAGGTGCCCACTTCTGCGTTACCTCCGGGCTCATCCGAGTCTCCATCAAACCCTGAATGTGTTCGACCGTCCTCCTTATTGGCGCCGCCGTGTCTACTGTGGTATCCTGGAGCTCCTTGACGTTTCTTCGAAGTTCCTCAACCTTGGAACCCAGCAGTTCCGTGGTCTCACCCGAAGGCAAGTTGTCTCGAAGCGCCTGCAGACCGTTACGGACCTCTACCACAGCTTCCCGCGTAAAGGTGCATGTCTGCAAGATCTGCTCTATTTCCAGTGTATTGGACGGTGGAGAGGAAGGAGTGACTAGAGAGGCTTCCCGCACCGCAGCGATGATGTCTTCTGTCGTTGCCTCACTCAAGGGACAGTCAATTCGGCGTCGGCTCAAAGTGGTCATCTCCTGACGGATGAGTTCCAGCTCCGCATGAAGGTGAGCAATTTCGACGCCGCCGTTGGCATCGGGGTCCACTGCTCTTTGCTCTTCCCTGGGCAGTATAGAGTGCAGAGCCGCTCGGAGCGGCCCAAGCTCGGCGGACATGTCCGCCACCTTAGCGAGCACCGAACTCACAAGTTCGGGGGACTCCTTCAGAGCAAGTTGGGTGCTCAGCCTCAACTCTTTTATGGGTTCGCACGCGTCAAACAGGAGTATCTGGCGGAGCGCCTCGACGTCGCTCGCAAGTTTCTCAACATGCGCTTCGAGTCTCCTATATTCCGTCAGAGCTGCCTCTAGCGTTCGGGCATGCCTCTGAGCCTGACGCTCTCTGCCCCTGGCAACCCCCTCCCTCAGCCGGTGACTCTCAACCATGTGGAGGTTACGGGAATCCGAGAGCTTTAACACCATCTCATACATCATTTGTAAGGCCGCAACGACGTTCTCCCTTATTTCTCTTTTGAGGTTCCCCGAACTCTCCAGATCTGATTTAGCCTTCTGGAGGACAGCTCCAGCCTGGCGGGGCATCTCGCTCAGGACGATCCTCCTCCCATCAACAGTCCTGGTGGATTCGCAGGAGTTAGGTTAGGTTAGGTTAGGTTAGGTTAGGTTAGGTTAGGTTAGGTTAGGTTAGGTTAGGTTAGGTTAGGTTAGGTTAGGTTAGGTTAGGTTAGGTTAGGTTAGGTTAGGTTAGGTTAGGTTAGGTTAGGTTAGGTTAGGTTAGGTTAGGTTAGGTTAGGTTAGGTTAGGTTAGGTTAGGTTAGGTTAGGTTAGGTTAGGTTAGGTTAGGTTAGGTTAGGTTAGGTTAGGTTAGGTTAGGTTAGGTTAGGTTAGGTTAGGTTAGGTTAGGTTAGGTTAGGTTAGGTTAGGTTAGGTTAGGTTAGGTTAGGTTAGGTTAGGTTAGGTTAGGTTAGGTTAGGTTAGGTTAGGTTAGGTTAGGTTAGGTTAGGTTAGGTTAGGTTAGGTTAGGTTAGGTTAGGTTAGGTTAGGTTAGGTTAGGTTAGGTTAGGTTAGGTTAGGTTAGGTTAGGTTAGGTTAGGTTAGGTTAGGTTAGGTTAGGTTAGGTTAGGTTAGGTTAGGTTAGGTTAGGTTAGGTTAGGTTAGGTTAGGTTAGGTTAGGTTAGGTTAGGTTAGGTTAGGTTAGGTTAGGTTAGGTTAGGTTAGGTTAGGTTAGGTTAGGTTAGGTTAGGTTAGGTTAGGTTTTTTTTTTTTTTTTTTTTTTTTTATATAGATATATCATGTTTCTCCTCTAAAAATGTTCAGAGTCCTTTCTTATTACGTTTAGGGATGTTTTAGCAGGGATATTTTTATTGGATTTTTTCACATTTGTACTTTTTGTCTTAAACAGTTTATAGTTAGCTTATCTTATTTTCTATTCTATACTTTCCTTTCTTTTGTCGAGATACAATATTTAGCTTACATTTTTATTCTTATCTATTTATTTTTATTCTCTTCGTAATTCTATTGCCTTAATATTCTAATAACTTATTTTTTATTTTGCACTTCCGTTCATATAATTATGCTAGTCAAATATATTCTATCAAATATATACCTAGCATTAATTTTTTATACTATTCAACACTTAATATACTTATTTGTTTCTATTTATAACAATTCTGGCAACATCATTAATATACTCGACAAATATTTTTCTGGTCTTTATGTTCGAGATAAGTTCTTTAAAATTATTGGCAACCATTCTGCATTCCAGTTTGTTCTCAACTTCATATCTTTTTAGCGCGTGAACGGGGCATTCGGTTAAAATATGTTCCACCGTTTCGGGTGTCCCGGGTTGGCAGATGCACGATGGATTCTCTTTGCACTTGAATCGATTCAAGTACTCCGAGAATCCACCGTGCCCCGTTAGTATTTGTGTGGTTATTTTAGTTGGGACCATCTGTCGGACAGTCTTATGGGAAACAGCCATGTCTGGGAGAAACAGTTTTGTTACCTTTGCTGTGGCACCCGCTTTGTACCTTCGGTTCCATTCATCAATCGACCCCTTTCGGATCTGTCGTTTGATGAATGAGACCGGGCACAGGTCATAGTCGGGTTTAGTTTTGAGCTTTAGGGCTGCGTTCTTCGCCAGTTCGTCTGCCCTCTCATTACCCGCTAGTCCCGCGTGTGCCTTGATCCAGAACAAAAACACAGTTTTGTTCTGGCTATCAATTGTCTCTAAATTCTTGCGGGCTTTTACAGCCAGGGGGTGCGTTGTACTGGGGTTGGTGATCGTCTCCAGTGCCGATCTGGAGTCGCTGTAGATGCCATAGCTCTCCTCGTTTCGTAGTTGGATTTCCTCCGTAGCTCTGCATACCGCGAGGAGTTCCGCCTGGTACACCGTACAGTATGGAGCCAGCTTGAGCTTTATCGTTTTCACCTCTGATGTGCCATCCCATAGGGTGAGCGCAGCTCCAACCTTGTCATCAATCCGGCTACCATCAGTGAAAATCCGAATGCTCTGATTGCTATGGCTGACTACTTGTTCTTGATCCACCAGGCTCACGAACTTTAGCGCGGTATGCTTCCCCGGATGAGGCGTACTGGAGTACTCCGCTCTACGCTCGACCTCTCTGTCTACTAGCTCTGGCTGGGACTTCCCTCTCCTCGCTTCATACAGGGCTGCTGCCTCTTGTATGCGGAGGTCAAGTGGCAATATTCCAGCCAGTGCCAGCGCTGAATGGAGAGAGACCGTACGATACGCCCCGCACAGTTTTTGGGCAAAACCCCTCTGTACAGCATTTAGGCTTCTTTGTGCTCCCAGCTTTTTTGATGCTGAAGACCAGGCGCCAGCCGCGTAGGTGATGATCGGCTCTACCGTCGCGGTGTATATAATACGGACTATTTCCGGGTGGAGACCCCAGCTGACTTTAGCAGCTCTGGACAGTTGGTTGTAAACGCCAAGTGCCTTTTTGCAAACGTTTGCAATATGATTATTGAAGGTCAACTTAGCGTCCACTGTGAGTCCCAAGATCTTCATTTCCGAGGACATGCCAATGTCGATCCCCCCCATGGTCAGGTGTGGCGTGTCATATTTAAGCTTTCTGGTAACTACCATGGCGCAAGTTTTTTGCGGCGCGAACTTGAGCTTATTCATGACACCCCACCGCCGAACATGTTCAAGAGCGGCATTGGCCTGTCCCTGGATTTCCAAGGCTGTCTCCCCCGAAAACACGAGCACCACATCATCCGCGAAAGCCTGGCAATAGTAGCCTTGCTGCGTGAGACTCTCCAGCAATGGGTTCAATACGAGGTTCCACAAGATGGGTCCACCTATTGATCCCTGGACGCACCCTTTATTAGTCCCTTTCGCAAACTCATGGCCAGCATACCTTACCCGGACCTTACGGTCGCTTAGGTAGCTGGCTATCATCCTCCTGAGATTCGCAGGGCACTTCTCCTCTGCCAGTCTGACCTTTATGGCTGGCCACCACGCACTGTCGAAGGCGCCCTCTATGTCCAGTGAGACCATCGTGATGAGCTTCTTCTCTTGGAGTTTGCTTCTCACATGGGCCATCAGGTCATAGAGGGCGTCTTCCGTGCTACGCTGTGGCATGAAGCCATACTGGCGAGGACTAATCCGGGGCGCCAGGTACCAAACCAGCCTTCTAACCATCATTTTCTCGAGTATTTTACCCATCACCGGTAACAGTCCAATTGGCCTATAGGACTTGGGATTTGTGTAGTTGTCCTTGCCTGGTTTCCTCAGCACCACCACAGTGGCTTCTTTCCACGGTGTGGGGAAGTGCGAAATTTGCCAGCACTTATTAAACAGAGCCAGGTGCAGTTCCTCGTCCTGCGATATTACCCGCTGGCAGATGTCTGCTGTAAAGCCGTCTACTCCGGGTGCCTTCTTTGGGTTAAAACTCTCCGTCGCGAACCTGAGCTCCTCCGTCGTAAACTCCGGGTCATTAGTCTCATTATGACTCCAGTCGTTTACTCGGTCTGCAAGAGCTCTGATTTGACGATGGTCTGGAGTATCCTCCTCTTCTGAGTCCTCCGGGTAGAATATTTCTGCCAGTAGTCTCGCAGATCCTTCCTGCCCTGCTTCCTTCCCGTTCCACACCAGGGGTAGATCTTCTTGCCTTTTTGAAGTATTTTTTATGACCCTGTATATTCCCTCCCAGACCCCTTCCCTAGTCTGTCTCTCACAAAACCCTTTCCAACTTTCTGTGGAGCGTTTTTTAACCTCTGACTCATATTCTTCTTTCTTTTCCAGGTACAGCGCGATCACACCTTCTCTACGCGACGGCGCAGCACATTGAATTCTTCTCCTCCTGGTGGCGACATCGCGCTTCATTGCTTCGAGTTCTTCGGACCACCACGGAATGGTAAGTATTTGATTTTCCTTTTTCTTTGGTATTGCTTCATCACATGCTATTGTTATTATCTCTGTGTATTTTACTATTATGTTATCAAAATGGTCCCTATTGTTTATCTGCTCTACCCCTATTTTATTAATTCCATTTTCTAATTTTAATTGGTCCATTTTTTCATAAAACAGGTCCCAATTAGCTTTCTTTGTGTTGTATTTCCTAGTCGTTCTTTTAATTTGAATACCTTTCCCTTTTTGCAATTTAATTTTTATTATTATCCCATTGTGATCCGAGCTCGTTAGGTCTTCAGCTACCGTCCAATCCTCCACCAGGTCGAGCAGGTCCTCCGTGCACAGAGTAACGTCAACGTGACTTGTTAGTCTACGCCCTCCTCTGATGGTATCGAAGGTGGGTTTGTTCCCGCTGTTAAGTACCTGGAGATCCAGCTCTCCGATCATTCCTATCAGGTCGTCGCCTCTATCGTCGATGGTACTGCTCCCCCACCACACGCTTTTGGCATTAGCATCCCCTCCAATGATGGCTTTCCTAGGCTCTAGCTCTCTCATTACGCTTGTTAAGTGGTCCAGGTATGGCCCAATGGGTTGGTCAGGCTCAAAGTAGTACGAGACGGCGAGCATCTCCCACGCGCTTGTTCGCAGCTTCACCACCACGATGTTGTTGGTGGTGAGATTAGGGCACTGCACGACATCGATGTCATGGTTAAATACGACTATCGCCGCCTTTACAGTGCCCCCGCTGCTATCCAAGTTCTGGTACACTCTGGCCCCCCCGTACGACTTCATTGCCTTTATGCTTCCCACATACGGCTCCTGGACGAGTGCGATGGCTATTTTGCGCTTCGTAGCCTCGAGCATAAGCTCGTTGGTGGCCAGTTGTTTGCGTTGGAGGTTAGCTTGTGCCACAACGTATACCTGGGTAGCTGCCGTTCGCGTATCCCCCGGGACCACCTTAGCAATATGCTATTGCGGCTCGCGCTAATGCGTCCCATTTCCTCCGCACTGGGCATTCTTGGCTGTAGACCGTGTGGGCTGTATCGTCGTGCTTTTCTTTAATGCAGTTCTTGCACGTCGGCCTTTCGCCTGTTGCCAACTCGGTACATTCGGCCTTGAGGTGTGGCCCCCCGCAATAATTGCACAAGTCCACAGGCTCCGTGCACAGTTTTCGGCCATGCCCATACGCCAAGCACTTTGTACACTGTATCAGTGGTGTTTGGTCTTGGACTCTGACGCGTTGGAGGTCAATGTAGATTCTGCCAGCCGAGGTAAGTCTCTGCCATAACAACGGTGTCACCTGTAGGACGACATGGCTCTCTAGTGAGTTTCGTGCCCTCCTTCGGTACTTCACAGTGGCAGTCACCTCCTCGGCTGTCAAGCCCTCCAGCAGGTGGGCATTCTGGACCTTTATGGCAGTCAAGATGTCCTCGTCGCTGTTGTAGGACAAGAGGTCCTTGATTATTACGAGTGGGTTTCGGTTTTTAGCTTCTTCCACTATAAGGTTTTTATCCTTTTTGAGATGGGCTGTTGTTTTTGCCATCTCTTCTTTGCTGTTGAAGCTCAGGATAACTCTCTTGTCCTTGACTTTTCGGACCCTCTCAATCTGCAAGCCGCTCTTCTTCGCGTCCAGTGCCTGTTTGACTCTTCCCACTACTTCCGTACTGGTGTCCATTGTGACATCGGACGACACAATGACAGAGTGTTTCGGTTTGTGACCCCAGGTGTTTTGGGGTGCGGTCAGGGTTTCCGCGTAAGTAGGAGCTCTCCCTTTGATCTCCGTGACCATTCTGCCCATTTCTTGAGTGGTCTCTTCGAGCGCTCGGATCTCCTTTAGAATATCTCCGTCACTGTGTCGTTCCCTGTCACGTGTTTCCTGTGCCTCCCTTTGCTCCTGCATTGAAACCTGCAACTGTTTGATCATCTGATTGCCCTCCTTCACTATTCGAGTTTGCTCTTCTAGTGCGGAGCGCAACCAAGTGATGCTTTCCAGGTCATCCCCACTTTCTTTGTCCTTCTGACACTCAGCTCCCCCACGTTGACTCTGATCATCCTTTCCCTTGTCAGCCTCCTTAACTAATTGGTAGAGTCGGTCTATTGCCGCAGTTACCTCCTTTTTTATTTCCGCTTTTAAGTTTCGCGAGTTGTTGAGGTGAAGCTTCGCCTTGTTCAGGCATGCTCTCGCCTCCGCGGTGATGTTCGGGTATCCAGCTTCGGGTCTTTTTGCTGGTATTGCGTCGACTGCCGGGACGCGGCGCGTTTCAGGGTTGCTGTTAATTTCCCGAGAAGTACCTGGTGTGGCGTCACTCGTTGGGTTGGCAGGGGACTTGGCCTGAGCCTGAGGCTTGGCTTTCCCGGCCTCCCAGTTACCGATGCTTCGCCTCACACAGGGCAGTGAGGGTTCAACTTTCTCGTTAGAGCGCGGCGAACCCTTTGAGTCTGGCGAGCTAGCGTCCTTCTTGGCCGGTGTGCGGAACATGCTGGTGGTCTGCGTGAAGGTCAGATTCATGGGTCGATCAGGAGAAACAAGTTATTTCTGTATCCCTGTAGAGGGGGGATCAGTTTATAAAGTATAGGTATAGAATAAAATAAAAGTAGTCAAAAAAACAATTGACTATAAGGTATAGTCAAGTCAAAAGATTTGTCCAGGAACCGTTTCTGGTGCTAGACGAGCACCAAAGCAAGATTTAGGGTAAAAACCGGTCAAGGAATTGCTTGCGAGCAGAAAACGGAAATAAAAAATTTTTCCGTCAAATTCCTGTCTTCCCTTCCTATATACTAGTAGAAAACGGGTGGGTGGGTGGGCAAAATTTTTGTCGAGCTAGACGCGCGTGCGAGGTGTCAAAAGACGCGTCTCGTCGCGAGCAAGTCAGCAGGAACGTTTTCAGAATTACTTTTGGAAGAAAATAATGCACAGTGGTCAAAAAACCACTTTTTTCAGGCAAAAATCGAGTTTTCAGCGACCAGGAAGGATTTCAATTCGCGCACAGCGCCGGGAAACCTAGGTTAGTATGGCGAGAACCCGATTCTGCAAAAAGAACAGAAATCTAATGTAAAATTTTGAAGTTATAAAATTTTGAAGTTGTGAAAATTTCGAAAAAGTGAAAAGTGTTAAAAATAAAACCACCCTTGCAGGAAAGTCAAAAATTAATCGTCAACAATTAAGCGGAGGCCTATTAGATATAGATACAATCGAAAACCGCTTCAAAAACGCTACCTAGAAGTCAAAGATATCGTGACTTGTGTTTTAGCAGGGCTCACTTAGGTGGATTCTGTTATATCTAGCTATATATAGATTTTAATGAATTTAAGTTTTTTACAGGTTCTTGTCGAGCTAGACGCGCGTGCGAGGTGTCAAAAGACGCGTCTCGTCGCGAGCAAGTCAGCAGGAACGTTTTCAGAATTACTTTTGGAAGAAAATAATGCACAGTGGTCAAAAAACCACTTTTTTCAGGCAAAAATCGAGTTTTCAGCGACCAGGAAGGATTTCAATTCGCGCACAGCGCCGGGAAACCTAGGTTAGTATGGCGAGAACCCGATTCTGCAAAAAGAACAGAAATCTAATGTAAAATTTTGAAGTTATAAAATTTTGAAGTTGTGAAAATTTCGAAAAAGTGAAAAGTGTTAAAAATAAAACCACCCTTGCAGGAAAGTCAAAAATTAATCGTCAACAATTAAGCGGAGGCCTATTAGATATAGATACAATCGAAAACCGCTTCAAAAACGCTACCTAGAAGTCAAAGATATCGTGACTTGTGTTTTAGCAGGGCTCACTTAGGTGGATTCTGTTATATCTAGCTATATATAGATTTTAATGAATTTAAGTTTTTTACAGGTTCTTGTCGAGCTAGACGCGCGTGCGAGGTGTCAAAAGACGCGTCTCGTCGCGAGCAAGTCAGCAGGAACGTTTTCAGAATTACTTTTGGAAGAAAATAATGCACAGTGGTCAAAAAACCACTTTTTTCAGGCAAAAATCGAGTTTTCAGCGACCAGGAAGGATTTCAATTCGCGCACAGCGCCGGGAAACCTAGGTTAGTATGGCGAGAACCCGATTCTGCAAAAAGAACAGAAATCTAATGTAAAATTTTGAAGTTATAAAATTTTGAAGTTGTGAAAATTTCGAAAAAGTGAAAAGTGTTAAAAATAAAACCACCCTTGCAGGAAAGTCAAAAATTAATCGTCAACAATTAAGCGGAGGCCTATTAGATATAGATACAATCGAAAACCGCTTCAAAAACGCTACCTAGAAGTCAAAGATATCGTGACTTGTGTTTTAGCAGGGCTCACTTAGGTGGATTCTGTTATATCTAGCTATATATAGATTTTAATGAATTTAAGTTTTTTACAGGTTCTTGTCGAGCTAGACGCGCGTGCGAGGTGTCAAAAGACGCGTCTCGTCGCGAGCAAGTCAGCAGGAACGTTTTCAGAATTACTTTTGGAAGAAAATAATGCACAGTGGTCAAAAAACCACTTTTTTCAGGCAAAAATCGAGTTTTCAGCGACCAGGAAGGATTTCAATTCGCGCACAGCGCCGGGAAACCTAGGTTAGTATGGCGAGAACCCGATTCTGCAAAAAGAACAGAAATCTAATGTAAAATTTTGAAGTTATAAAATTTTGAAGTTGTGAAAATTTCGAAAAAGTGAAAAGTGTTAAAAATAAAACCACCCTTGCAGGAAAGTCAAAAATTAATCGTCAACAATTAAGCGGAGGCCTATTAGATATAGATACAATCGAAAACCGCTTCAAAAACGCTACCTAGAAGTCAAAGATATCGTGACTTGTGTTTTAGCAGGGCTCACTTAGGTGGATTCTGTTATATCTAGCTATATATAGATTTTAATGAATTTAAGTTTTTTACAGGTTCTTGTCGAGCTAGACGCGCGTGCGAGGTGTCAAAAGACGCGTCTCGTCGCGAGCAAGTCAGCAGGAACGTTTTCAGAATTACTTTTGGAAGAAAATAATGCACAGTGGTCAAAAAACCACTTTTTTCAGGCAAAAATCGAGTTTTCAGCGACCAGGAAGGATTTCAATTCGCGCACAGCGCCGGGAAACCTAGGTTAGTATGGCGAGAACCCGATTCTGCAAAAAGAACAGAAATCTAATGTAAAATTTTGAAGTTATAAAATTTTGAAGTTGTGAAAATTTCGAAAAAGTGAAAAGTGTTAAAAATAAAACCACCCTTGCAGGAAAGTCAAAAATTAATCGTCAACAATTAAGCGGAGGCCTATTAGATATAGATACAATCGAAAACCGCTTCAAAAACGCTACCTAGAAGTCAAAGATATCGTGACTTGTGTTTTAGCAGGGCTCACTTAGGTGGATTCTGTTATATCTAGCTATATATAGATTTTAATGAATTTAAGTTTTTTACAGGTTCTTGTCGAGCTAGACGCGCGTGCGAGGTGTCAAAAGACGCGTCTCGTCGCGAGCAAGTCAGCAGGAACGTTTTCAGAATTACTTTTGGAAGAAAATAATGCACAGTGGTCAAAAAACCACTTTTTTCAGGCAAAAATCGAGTTTTCAGCGACCAGGAAGGATTTCAATTCGCGCACAGCGCCGGGAAACCTAGGTTAGTATGGCGAGAACCCGATTCTGCAAAAAGAACAGAAATCTAATGTAAAATTTTGAAGTTATAAAATTTTGAAGTTGTGAAAATTTCGAAAAAGTGAAAAGTGTTAAAAATAAAACCACCCTTGCAGGAAAGTCAAAAATTAATCGTCAACAATTAAGCGGAGGCCTATTAGATATAGATACAATCGAAAACCGCTTCAAAAACGCTACCTAGAAGTCAAAGATATCGTGACTTGTGTTTTAGCAGGGCTCACTTAGGTGGATTCTGTTATATCTAGCTATATATAGATTTTAATGAATTTAAGTTTTTT